>JBAMCH010000011.1:0-5392500 GCA_037075245.1 Drosophila mimetica
TACCTAATATTGCCCATAACTTTTGATTGGGCAGTCCGATTTCTACAAACGTGGCCGAGTTTTTTAGGTATTGATGAGTAGAACAAAGTTGCCAAATAAACTATATGTCTATCTCTTGTAGTTTTCGAGAAAATCGAGTTTATATCTGAAAAAACGGACGAACATGGCTACGGACGCACAAGGCAAGAAAAATACCTAATATTGCCCATAACTTTTGATTGGGCAGTCCGATTTCTACAAACGTGGCCGAGTTTTTTAGGTATTGATGAGTAGAACAAAGTTGCCAAATAAACTATATGTCTATCTCTTGTAGTTTTCGAGAAAATCGAGTTTATATCTGAAAAAACGGACGAACATGGCTACGGACGCACAAGGCAAGAAAAATACCTAATATTGCCCATAACTTTTGATTGGGCAGTCCGATTTCTACAAACGTGGCCGAGTTTTTTAGGTATTGATGAGTAGAACAAAGTTGCCAAATAAACTATATGTCTATCTCTTGTAGTTTTCGAGAAAATCGAGTTTATATCTGAAAAATGGACGAACACACAAGACAAGCCAAGTACCTAATATTGCCCATAACTTTTGATTGGAGGCAGTCCGAGTTCTACAAACGTGGCCGAGTTTTTTAGGTATTGATGAGTTGAACAAAGTTGCCAAATAAACTATATGTCTATCTCTTGTAGATTTCGAGAAAATCGAGTTTATATCTGAAAATACGAACACACAAGACAAGCCAAGTACCTAATATTGCCCATAACTTTTGATTGGGCAGTCCGAGTTCTACAAACGTGGCCGAGTTTTTTAGGTATTGATGAGTAGAACAAAGTTGCCAAATAAACTATATGTCTATCTCTTGTAGTTTTCGAGAAAATCGAGTTTATATCTGAAAAAACGGACGAACATGGCTACGGACGCACAAGGCAAGAAAAATACCTAATATTGCCCATAACTTTTGATTGGGCAGTACGAGTTCTAAAAACGTGGCCGAGTTTTTTAGGTATTGATGAGTAGAACAAAGTTGCCAAATAAACTATATGTCTATCTCCTGTAGTTTTCGAGAAAATCGAGTTTATATCTGAAAAAACGGACGAACATGGCTACGGACGCACAAGGCAAGAAAAATACCTAATATTGCCCATAACTTTTGATTGGGCAGTCCGATTTCTACAAACGTGGCCGAGTTTTTTAAGTATTGATGAGTAGAACAAAGTTGCCAAATAAACTATATGTCTATCTCTTGTAGTTTTCGAGAAAATCGAGTTTATATCTGAAAATTCGAACACACAAGGCAAGACAAGTACCTAATATTGCCCATAACTTTTGATTGGGCAGTCCGATTTCTACAAACGTGGCCGAGTTTTTTAGGTATTGATGAGTAGAACAAAGTTGCCAAATAAACTATATGTCTATCTCTTGTAGTTTTCGAGAAAATCGAGTTTATATCTGAAAAAACGGACGAACATGGCTACGGACGCACAAGGCAAGAAAATTACCTAATATTGCCCATAACTTTTGATTGGGCAGTCCGATTTCTACAAACGTGGCCGAGTTTTTTAAGTAATGATGAGTAGAACAAAGTTGCCAAATAAACTATATGTTTAACTCTTGTAGTTTTCGAGAAAATCGAGTTTATATCTGAAAAAACGGACGAACATGGCTACGGACGCACAAGGCAAGAAAAATACCTAATATTGCCCATAACTTTTGATTGGGCAGTCCGATTTCTACAAACGTGGCCGAGTTTTTTAAGTATTGATGAGTAGAACAAAGTTGCCAAATAAACTATATGTCTATCTCTTGTAGTTTTCGAGAAAATCGAGTTTATATCTGAAAATACGAACGACGTTTTTACGAAGGTTCAAGACAAGTACCTAATATTGCCCATAACTTTTGATTGGGCAGTCCGATTTCTACAAACGTGGCCGAGTTTTTTAGGTATTGATGAGTAGAACAAAGTTGCCAAATAAACTATATGTCTATCTCTTGTAGTTTTTCGAGAAAATCGAGTTTATATCTGAAAAAACGGACGAACATGGCTACGGACGCACAAGGCAAGAAAATTACCTAATATTGCCCATAACTTTTGATTGGGCAGTCCGATTTCTACAAAGGTGGCCGAGTTTTTTAAGTATTGATGAGTAGAACAAAGTTACAAAATAAACCATATGTCTATCTCTTGTAGTTTTCGAGAAAATCGAGTTTATATCTGAAAATACGAACACACAAGGCAAGCCAAGTACCTAATATTGTCACATAACTTTTGATTGGGCAAGTCCGATTTCTACAAAAGTGGCCGAGTTTTTTTAGGTATTGACGAGTACAACAAAGTTGCCAAATAAACTATATGTCTATCTCTTGTAGTTTTCGAGAAAATCGAGTTTATATCTGAAAAAACGACGGCAGTACGAACACACAAGACAAGCCAAGTACCTAATATTGCCCATAACTTTTGATTGGGCAGTCCGATTTCTACAAACGTAGCCGAGTTTTTTTGGCATTGATGAGTAGAACAAAGTTGCCAAATAAACTATATGTCTATCTCTTGTAGTTTTCGAGAAAATCGAGTTTATATCTGCAAAAACGTACGAACATGGGTACGGACACACAAGGCAAGACAAGTACCTAATATTGCCCATAACTTTTGATTTGGCAGTCCGATTTCTACAAACGTGGCCAAGTTTTTTAGGTATTGATGAGTAGAACAAAGTTGCCAAATAAACTATATGTCTATCTCTTGTAGTTTTCGAGAAAATCGAGTCTATATACGAAAATACGAACACACAAGACAAGCCAAGTACCTAATATTGCCCATAACTTTTGATTGGGCAGTCCGAGTTCTACAAACGTGTACGAGTTTTTTAGGTATTGATGAGTAGAACAAAGTTGCCAAATAAACTATATGTCTATCTCTTGTAGTTTTCGAGAAAATCGAGTTTATATCTGAAAAAATGGACGAACATGGCTACGGACGTACAAGCGAAGTCACCTAATATTGCCCCATAACTTTTGATTGGGCAGTCCGAGTTCTACAAACGTAGCCGAGTTTTTTAGGTATTGATGAGTAGAACAAAGTTGCCAAATAAACTATATGTCTATCTCTTGTAGTTTTCGAGAAAATCGAGTTTATATCTGAAAAAACGGACGAACATGGCTACGGACGCACAAGGCAAGAAAAATACCTAATATTGCCCATAACTTTTGATTGGGCAGTCCGATTTCTACAAACGTGGCCGAGTTTTTTAGGCATTGATGAGTAGAACAAAGTTTCCAAATAAACTATATGTCTATCTCTTGTAGTTTTCGAGAAAATCGAGTTTATATCTGAAAAACCGAGACGACATGGGTACGGACACACAGGGCAAGACAAGTACCTAATATTGCCCATAACTTTTGAATTAAGCAGTCCGATTTCTACAAACGTGGCCGAGTTTTTAGGTATTGATGAGTAGAATAAAGTTGACAAATAAACTATATGTCTATCTCTGTAGTTTTCGAGAAAATCGAGTTTATATCTGAAAAATACGAACACACAAGACAAGACAAGTACCTAATATTGCCCATAACTTTTGATTGGGCTGTCCGATTTCTACAAACGTGGCCGAGTTTTTTAGGTATTGATAGAGTAGAACAAAGTTGCCAAATAAACTATATGTTTATCTCTTGTAGTTTTTCGAGAAAATTGAGTTTATATCTGAAAATACGGACGAACATGGCTACGGACGCACAAGCCAAGAAAAATACCTAATATTGCCCATAACTTTTGATTGGGCAGTCCGATTTCTACAAACGTGGCCGAGTTTTTTAGGTATTGATGAGTAGAACAAAGTTGCCAAATAAACTATATGTTCAATCTCTTGTAGTTTTCGAGAAAATCGAGTTTATATCTGAAAATACGAACGAACATGGTTGATGGCGCACAAGGCAAGACAAGTACCTAATATTGCCCATAACTTTTGATTGGGCAGTCCGAGTTCTACAAACGTGGCACGAGTTTTTTAGGGTATTGATGAGTAGAACAAAGTTGCCAAATAAACTATCCAAATACTGTTCTCTCTCTTGTAGTTTTCGAGAAAATCGAGTTTATATCTGAAAAAACGGACGAACATGGCTACGGTCACACAGGGCAAGACAAGTACCTAATATTGCTCCATAACTCATCATTAGGCAGTCCGATTTCTACAAAGGTAGCCGAGTTTTTAGGTATTGATGAGTAGAACAAAGTTGCCAAATAAACTATATGTGTATCTCTTGTAGTTTTCGAGAAAATCGAGTTTATCATCTGAAAATACGGACGAACATGGGTACGGACACACAGGGCAAGCCAAGTACCTAATATTGACCATAACTTTTGATTTAGCAGTCCGAGTTCTACAAAAGTTGCCGAGTTTTTTAGGTATTGATGAGTTCAACAAAAGTTACCAAATAAACTATATGTCTATCTCTTGTAGTTTTCGAGAAAATCAGAGTTTATATCTGAAAATACGAACACACAAGACAAGCCAAGTACCCAATATTGCCCATAACTTTTGATTCGGAGCAGTCCGATTTCTACAAACACGTGGTCGATTTTTTAAGTATTGATGAGTAGAACAAAGTTGATAAATAAACTATATGTCTATCTCTTGTAGTTTTCGAGAAAATGGAGTTTACATCTGAAAAAATGGACGACAACGTAGCGGAGCACAAGGCAAGCCAAGTACCTAATATTGCCCATAACTTTTGATTGTGCAGTCCGAGTTCTACAAACGTGGCCAAAGTTTTTTAGGTATTGATGAGAAGAACAAAGTTGCCAAATAAACTATATGTCTATCTCTTGTAGTTTTCGAGAAAATCGAGTTTATATCTGAAAAAACGTACGAACTTCACACAAGGCAAGCCAAGTATCTAATATTGCCCATATAACTTTTGATTGGGCAGTCCGATTTCTACAAACGTGGCCGAGTTTTTAGGTATTGATGAGTAGAACAAAGTTTCCAAATAAACTATATGTTTATCTCTTGTAGTTTTCGAGAAAATCGAGTTTATATCTGAAAAAACGGACGAACATGGGTACGGACGCACAAGGGAAACAAGAAATACCTAATATTGCCCATAACTTTTGATTGGGCAGTCCGAGTTCTGGCAAACGTGGCCGAGTTTTTTAGGTATTGATGAGTTGCAATAATGTTGCTGCAAATAAACTATATGTCTATCTCTTGTAGTTTTCGAAAGAGAAAATCGAGTTTATATCTGAAAATACGGACACACAAGTTGTTACGGACACAAGGCAAGAAAATACCTAATATTGCCCATAACTTTTGATTGGGCAGTCCGATTTCTACAAACGTGGCCGAGTTTTTTTTAAGTATTGATGAGTAGAACAAAGTTGCCAAATAAACTATATGTTTAACTCTTCTGGTTTTCGAGAAAATCGAGTTTCTATTCTGAAAACACGGACGTTCATGGCTACGGACGCACAAGACAAGACAAATACCTAATATTGCCCATAACTTTTGATTGGGCAGTCCGATTTCTACAAACCGTGGCCGAGTTTTTTAGGTATTGATGAGTAAGGAACAAAGTTGCCAACAGAACTATATGTCTATCTCTTGTAGTTTCTCGAGAAAATCGAGTTTATATCTGAAAATACGAACTTTTTTTTTTTACACAAGACAAGACAAGTACCTAATATTGCCCATAACTTTTGATTGGGCAGTCCGATTTCTACAAACGTGGCCGAGTTTTTTTGGTATTGATGAGTAGAACAAAGTTGCCAAATAAACTATCCAAATAATGTCTATCTCTTGTAGTTTTCGAGAAAATCGAGTTTATATCTGAAAAAACGGACGAACATGGGTACGGACGCAGGGCAAGACAATAATACCGAATATGTGACCATAACTTTTGATTGGGCAGTCCGATTTCTACAAACGTGGCCGAGTTTTTTAGGTATTGATGAGTAGAACAAAGTTGCCAAATAAACTATATGTCTATCTCTTGCAGTTTTCGAGAAAATCGAGTTTATATCTGAAAACGGAGTGGACAAACGACGACAGGTAGGAGCAGAACACACATAGAAAAGACATGCTACCTAATATTGCCCATAACTTTGATACGGCAGTGACCGAGTTCTACAAACGTGGCCGAGTTTTTTTTAGGTATTGATGAGTTGAACAAAGTTGCCAAATAAACTATATGTCTACCTCTTGTAGATTTCGAGAAAATCGAGTTCATATCTGAAAATATACGAACACACAAGACAAGCCTTATACCTAATATTGCCCATAACTTTTGATTAGGCAGTCCGATTTCTACAAACGTGGCCGAGTTTTTTAGGTATTGATGAGTAGAACAAAGTTGCCAAATAAACTATATCACTATCTCTTGTAGTTTTCGAGAAAATCGAGTTTATATCTGAAAAATACGAAGACCACAAGACAAGACAAGCACCTACGATTGTCCATAACTTTTGATTGGGCAGTCCGATTTCTAAAAACGTGGCCGAGTTTTTTAGGTATTGACGAGTAGAACAAAGTTGCCAAAATAAACTATATGTCTATCTCCTGTAGTTTTCGAGAAAATCGAGTTTATATCTGAAAAATAATGGACGAACATGGATACGGACGCACAAGGCAAGAAAAATACCTAATATTGCCCAGTAACTTTTGATTGGACAGTCCGAGTTCTACAAACGTGGCCGAGTTTTTTAAGTATTGATGAGTTGATCAAAGTTGCCAAATAAACTATATGTCTATATCTTCTAGTTTTCGAGAAAATCTTGTTTATATCTGAAAAAACGGACGAACATGTCTACGGACGCACAAGGCAATATGAAAAAACCTAATATTGCCCATAATTTTTTTTGATTGGGCTGTCCGATTTCTACAAACATGGACGAGTTTTTTAGGTATTGATGAGTAGAACAAAGTTGCCAAATAAACTATATGACTATCTCTTGTAGTTTTCGAGAAAATGGAGTTTATATCTGACAAACATGGCACGAAGCGCACAAGGCAAGCAAAGTACTCCACTATTGCCCATAACTTTGGATTGGGCAGTCCGATTTCTACAAAAAGTTGCCGAGTTTTTTAGGTATTGATGAGTAGAACAAAGTTGCCAAATAAACTATATGTTTAACTCTTGTAGTTTTCGAGAAAATCGAGTTTATATCTGAAAAAATGGACGAACACTGTACGGAAGACAAGCCAAGAAAATACCTAATATTGCCCATAACTTTTGATTGGGCAAGTCCGATTTCTTCAAACGTGGCCGACTTTTTTAAGTATTGACGAGTATTACAAAGTTGCCAAATAAACTATATGTCTATCTCTTGTAGTTTTGGAGAAAATCGAGTTTTCTATCTGAAAAAACGGACGAACATGGCTACGGACGCACACAGCAAAGAAAATATACCTAATATTGCCCATGACCTTTTGATTTGGCAGTCCGATTTCTACAAACGTGGCCAAGTTTTTTAGGTATTGATGAGTAGAACAAAGTTGCCAAATAAACTATATGTCTATCTCTTGTAGTTTTCGAGAAAATCTTGTTTACATCTGAAAATACGAACATTTCGAACACACAAGACAAGCCAAGTACCTAATATTGTCCATAACTTTTGATTGGGCAGTCCGAGTTCTACAAACGTGGCCGAGTTTTTTAGGTATTGATGAGTAGAACAAAGTTGCCAAATAAACTATATGTCTCTCTCTTGTAGTTTTTCGAGAAAATCGAGTTTATATCTGAAAAACGGACGGAATGGATACGGACGGCACAGGGGTAAGACAAAATACCTAATATTACCACATAACTTTTGATTGGGCAGTCCGAGTTCTACAAACGTGGCCGAGTTTTTTAGGTTTTGATGAGTTGAACAAAGTTGCCAAATAAACTATATGTCTATCGTTTTGTAGATTTCGAGAAAATTGAGTTTATATCTGAAAATACGAACATCACAATACAGGCAAAATACCTAATATTGCCCATAACTTTTGATTGGGCAGTCCGAGTTCTACAAACGTGGCCGAGTTTTTTAGGTATTGATGAGTAGAACAAAGTTGCCACAATAAACTATATGTTTATCTCTTGTGGTTTTCGAGAAAATCGAGTTTATATCTGAAAAACGACGAACATGGGCACAAGACAAGAGAAAGAAAAACCTAATATTGCCCATAACTTTTGATTGGGCAGTACGATTTCTAAAAACGTTGTACAGAGGCCGAGTTTTTTAGGTATTGATGAGTAGAACAAAGTTGCCAAATAAACTATATGTCTATCTCCTGTAGTTTTCGAGAAAATCGAGTTTATATCTAAGAAAAAACGGACGGGCTACGAACGCACAATACAAGTGCAAATACCTCATATTGCCCATAACTTTTGATTGGGCAGTCCGAGTTCTACAAACGTGGCCGAGTTTTTTAAGTATTGATGAGTAGAACAAAGTTGCCAAATAAACTATATGTCTATCTCTTGTAGTTTTCGAGAAAATCGAGTTTATATCTGAAAATAAGTAACACACAAGACAAGCCGCGTACCTAATATTGCCCATAACTTTTGATTGGGCAGTCCGATTTCTACAAACGTGGCCGAGTTTTTTAGGCATTGATGAGTAGAACAAAGTTGCCAAATAAACTATGGTGTCTATCTCTTGTAGTTTTCGAGAAACTCGATTTTATATCTGAAAGACCGAACGAACATGGCTAAGTGACGCACAAGGATGACAATTACCTAATATTGCGCATAACTTTTGATTTGGCAGTCCGATTGCTACAAACGTGGCCGAGTTTTTTAGGTAATTCGATGAGTCGAACAAAGTTGCCAAATAAACTATATGTTTATCTCTTGTAGTTTTCGAGAAAATCGAGTTTATATCTGGAAAAACCGTACGAACACACAAGGCAAGACAAGTACCTAATATTGCCCATAACTTTTGATTGGGCAGTCCGATTTCTACAAACGTGGCCGAGTTTTTAGGTATTGATGAGTAGAACAAAGTTGCCAAATAAACTATATGTCTATCTCTTGTAGTTTTCGAGAAAATCGAGTTTATATCTGAAAATACGAACACACAAGACAAGAAAAGTACCTAATATTGCCCATAACTTTTGATTGGGCAGTCCGATTTCTACAAACGTGGCCGAGTTTTTTAGGTATTGATGAGTAGAACAAAGTTGCCAAATAAACTATATGTCTATCTCTTGTAGTTTTCGAGAAAATCGAGTTTATATCTGAAAAAACGGACGAACATGGCTACGGACGCACAAGGCAAGAAAATTACCTAATATTGCCCATAACTTTTGATTGGGCAGTCCGATTTCTACAAACGTGGCCGAGTTTTTTAAGTATTGATGAGTAGAACAAAGTTGCCAAATAAACTATATGTCTATCTCTTGTAGTTTTCGAGAAAATCGAGTTTATATCTGAAAATACGAACACACAAGACAAGACAAGTACCTAATATTGCCCATAACTTTTGATTGGGCAGTCCGATTTCTACAAACGTGGCCGAGTTTTTTAGGTATTGATGAGTAGAACAAAGTTGCCAAACAAACTATATGTCTATCTCTTGTAGTTTTCGAGAAAATCGAGTTTATATCTGAAAAAACGGACGAACATGGCTACGGACGCACAAGGCAAGAAAAATACCTAATATTGCCCATAACTTTTGATTGGGCAGTCCGATTTCTACAAACGTGGCCGAGTTTTTTAGGTATTGATGAGTCGAACAAAGTTGCCAAATAAACTATATGTCTATCTCTTGTAGTTTTCGAGAAAATCGAGTTTATATCTGAAAAAACGGACGAACATGGCTACGGACGCACAAGGCAAGAAAAATACCTAATATTGCCCATAACTTTTGATTGGGCAGTCCGAGTTCTACAAACGTGGCCGAGTTTTTTAGGTATTGATGAGTAGAACAAAGTTGCCAAATAAACTATATGTCTATCTCTTGTAGTTTTCGAGAAAATCGAGTTTATATCTGAAAATACGAACACACAAGGGGGGAGGGGGCAAGAAAAATACCTAATATTGCCCATAACTTTTGATTGGGCAGTCCGATTTCTACAAACGTGGCCGAGTTTTTTAGGTATTGATGAGTAGAACAAAGTTGCCAATAATAAACTATATGTCTATCTCTTGTAGTTTTCGAGAAAATCGAGTTTATATCTGAAAAAACGGACGAACATGGCTACGGACGCACAAGGCAAGAAAAATACCTAATATTGTCCATAACTTTTGATTGGGCAGTCCGATTTCTACAAACGTGGCCGAGTTTTTTAGGTATTGATGAGTAGAACAAAGTTGCCAAATAAACTATATGTCTATCTCTTGTAGTTTTCGAGAAAATCGAGTTTATATCTGAAAAAACGTACGAACATGGTACGGACGCACAAGACAAGCCAAGTACCTAATATTGCCCATAACTTTTGATTGGGCAGTCCGATTTCTACAAACGTGGCCGAGTTTTTTAGGTATTGATGAGTAGAACAAAGTTGCCAAAAATAAACTATATGTCTATCTCTTGTAGTTTTCGAGAAAATCGAGTTTATATCTGAAAAAACGGACGAACATGGGTACGGACACACAAGGCAAGACAAGTACCTAATATTGCCTATAACTTTTGATTGGGCAGTCCGATTTCTACAAACGTGGCCGAGTTTTTTAGGTATTGATGAGTAGAACAAAGTTGCCAAATAAACTATATGTCTATCTCTTGTAGTTTTCGAGAAAATCGAGTTTATATCTGAAAAAATAAACGAACAGCACAAGACAAGCCAAGTACCTAATATTGCCCATAACTTTTGATTGGGCAGTCCGAGTTCTACAAACGTGGCCGAGTTTTTTAGGTATTGATGAGTAGAACAAAGTTGCCAAATAAACTATATGTCTATCTCTTGTAGTTTTCGAGAAAATCGAGTTTATATCTGAAAAAACGGACGAACACACAAGACAAGCCAAGTACCTAATATTGCCCATAACTTTTGATTGGGCAGTCCGATTTCTACAAACGTGGCCGAGTTTTTTAGGTATTGATGAGTAGAACAAAGTTGCCAAATAAACTATATGTCTATCTCTTGTAGTTTTCGAGAAAATCGAGTTTATATCTGAAAATACGGAGACACACAAGGCAAGACAAGTACCTAATATTGCCCATAACTTTTGATTGGGCAGTCCGAGTTCTACAAACGTGGCCGAGTTTTTTAGGCATTGATGAGTAGAACAAAGTTGCCAAATAAACTATATGTCCATCTCTTGTAGTTTTCGAGAAAATCGAGTTTATATCTGAAAAAACGGACGAACATGGCACAAGACAAGACAAGTACCTAATATTGCCCATAACTTTTGATTGGGCAGTCCGATTTCTACAAACGTGGCCGAGTTTTTTAGGTATTGATGAGTAGAACAAAGTTGCCAAATAAACTATATGTCTATCTCTTGTAGTTTTCGAGAAAATCGAGTTTATATCTGAAAAATGGACGAACATGGCTACGAATGCACAAGGCAAGTACCTAATATTGCCCATAACTTTTGATTGGGCAGTCCGATTTCTACAAACGTGGCCGAGTTTTTTAGGTATTGATGAGTAGAACAAAGTTGCCAAATAAACTATATGTCTATCTCTTGTAGTTTTCGAGAAAATCGAGTTTATATCTGAAAAAACGGACGGACATGGGTACGGACGCACAAGGCAAGACAAATACCTAATATTGCCCATAACTTTTGATTGGGCAGTCCGATTTCTACAAACGTGGCCGAGTTTTTTAGGTATTGATGAGTAGAACAAAGTTGCCAAATAAACTATATGTCTATCTCTTGTAGTTTTCGAGAAAATCGAGTTTATATCTGAAAATACGAACACACAAGACAAGCTCAATTACCTAATATTGCCCATAACTTTTGATTGGGCAGTCCGATTTCTACAAACGTGGCCGAGTTTTTTTAGGTATTGATGAGTAGAACAAAGTTGCCAAATAAACTATATGTCTATCTCTTGTAGTTTTCGAGAAAATCGAGTTTATATCTGAAAATACGAACACACAAGGCAAGACAAGTACCTAATATTGCCCATAACTTTTGATTGGGCAGTCCGATTTCTACAAACGTGGCCGAGTTTTTTAGGTATTGATGAGTAGAACAAAGTTGCCAAATAAACTATATGTCTATCTCTTGTAGTTTTCGAGAAAATCGAGTTTATATCTGAAAAAACGGACGAACATGGGTACGAACACACAAGGCAAGACAAGTACCTAATATTGCCCATAACTTTTGATTGGGCAGTCCGATTTCTACAAACGTGGCCGAGTTTTTTAGGTATTGATGAGTAGAACAAAGTTGCCAAATAAACTATATGTCTATCTCTTGTAGTTTTCGAGAAAATCGAGTTTATATCTGAAAATACGAACACACAAGACAAGCCAAGTACCTAATATTGCCCATAACTTTTGATTGGGCAGTCCGAGTTCTACAAACGTGGCCGAGTTTTTTAGGTATTGATGAGTAGAACAAAGTTGCCAAATAAACTATATGTCTATCTCTTGTAGTTTTCGAGAAAATCGAGTTTATATCTGAAAAATGACGAACATGGCTACGGACGCACAAGGCAAGAAAATACCTAATATTGCCCATAACTTTTGATTGGGCAGTCCGAGTTCTACAAACGTGGCCGAGTTTTTTAGGTATTGATGAGTAGAACAAAGTTGCCAAATAAACTATATGTCTATCTCTTGTAGTTTTCGAGAAAATCGAGTTTATATCTGAAAATACGAACACACAAGACAAGACAAGTACCTAATATTGCCCATAACTTTTGATTGGGCAGTCCGATTTCTACAAACGTGGCCGAGTTTTTTTAGGTATTGATGAGTAGAACAAAGTTGCCAAATAAACTATATGTCTATCTCTTGTAGTTTTCGAGAAAATCGAGTTTATATCTGAAAATACGAACACACAAGACAAGACAAGTACCTAATATTGCCCATAACTTTTGATTGGGCAGTCCGATTTCTACAAACGTGGCCGAGTTTTTTAGGTATTGATGAGTAGAACAAAGTTGCCAAATAAACTATATGTCCATCTCTTGTAGTTTTCGAGAAAATCGAGTTTATATCTGAAAATACGAACACACAAGACAAGCCAAGTACCTAATATTGCCCATAACTTTTGATTGGGCAGTCCGAGTTCTACAAACGTGGCCGAGTTTTTTAGGTATTGATGAGTAGAACAAAGTTGCCAAATAAACTATATGTCTATCTCTTGTAGTTTTCGAGAAAATCGAGTTTATATCTGAAAACGGACAATTACGAACACACAAGACAAGACAAGTACCTAATATTGCCCATAACTTTTGATTGGGCAGTCCGATTTCTACAAACGTGGCCGAGTTTTTTAGGTATTGATGAGTAGAACAAAGTTGCCAAATAAACTATATGTCTATCTCTTGTAGTTTTCGAGAAAATCGAGTTTATATCTGAAAAACGGACGAACACACAAGGCAAGCACAAATACCTAATATTGCCCATAACTTTTGATTGGGCAGTCCGATTTCTACAAACGTGGCCGAGTTTTTTAGGTATTGATGAGTAGAACAAAGTTGCCAAATAAACTATATGTCTATCTCTTGTAGTTTTCGAGAAAATCGAGTTTATATCTGAAAAAGTACGAACACACAAGACAAGCCAAGTACCTAATATTGCCCATAACTTTTGATTGGGCAGTCCGATTTCTACAAACGTGGCCGAGTTTTTTAGGGTATTGATGAGTAGAACAAAGTTGCCAAATAAACTATATGTCTATCTCTTGTAGTTTTCGAGAAAATCGAGTTTATATCTGAAAATACGAACATGCAACACAAGACAAGAAAATACCTAATATTGCCCATAACTTTGGATTGGGCAGTCCGATTTCTACAAACGTGGCCGAGTTTTTTAGGTATTGATGAGTAGAACAAAGTTGCCAAATAAACTATATGTCTATCTCTTGTAGTTTTCGAGAAAATCGAGTTTTATATCTGAAAATACGAACATGGCACAAGGCAAGACAAATACCTAATATTGCCCATAACTTTTGATTGGGCAGTCCGATTTCTACAAACGTGGCCGAGTTTTTTAGGTATTGATGAGTAGAACAAAGTTGCCAAATAAACTATATGTCTATCTCTTGTAGTTTTCGAGAAAATCGAGTTTATATCTGAAAAAGTACGGACACACAAGACAAGCCAAGTACCTAATATTGCCCATAACTTTTGATTGGGCAGTCCGAGTTCTACAAACGTGGCCGAGTTTTTTAGGTATTGATGAGTAGAACAAAGTTGCCAAATAAACTATATGTCTATCTCTTGTAGTTTTCGAGAAAATCGAGTTTATATCTGAAAAATACGAACATCACAAGACAAGTCAAGTACCTAATATTGCCCATAACTTTTGATTGGGCAGTCCGAGTTCTACAAACGTGGCCGAGTTTTTTAGGTATTGATGAGTAGAACAAAGTTGCCAAATAAACTATATGTCTATCTCTTGTAGTTTTCGAGAAAATCGAGTTTATATCTGAAAATACGAACACACAAGACAAGACAAGATACCTAATATTGCCCATAACTTTTGATTGGGCAGTCCGAGTTCTACAAACGTGGCCGAGTTTTTTAGGTATTGATGAGTAGAACAAAGTTGCCAAATAAACTATATGTCTATCTCTTGTAGTTTTCGAGAAAATCGAGTTTATATCTGAAAAGGACGAACATGGCTACGGACGCACAAGGCAAGAAAAATACCTAATATTGCCCATAACTTTTGATTGGGCAGTCCGATTTCTACAAACGTGGCCGAGTTTTTTAGGTATTGATGAGTAGAACAAAGTTGCCAAATAAACTATATGTCTATCTCTTGTAGTTTTCGAGAAAATCGGAGTTTATATCTGAAAATACGAACACACAAGACAAGACAAGTACCTAATATTGCCCATAACTTTTGATTGGGCAGTCCGATTTCTACAAACGTGGCCGAGTTTTTTAGGTATTGATGAGTAGAACAAAGTTGCCAAATAAACTATATGTCTATCTCTTGTAGTTTTCGAGAAAATCGAGTTTATATCTGAAAATACGAACACACAAGACAAGCCAAGTACCTAATATTGCCCATAACTTTTGATTGGGCAGTCCGAGTTCTACAAACGTGGCCGAGTTTTTTAGGTATTGATGAGTAGAACAAAGTTGCCAAATAAACTATATGTCTATCTCTTGTAGTTTTCGAGAAAATCGAGTTTATATCTGAAAATACGAACACACAAGACAAGCCAAGTACCTAATATTGCCCATAACTTTTGATTGGGCGGTCCGATTTCTACAAACGTGGCCGAGTTTTTTGGGTATTGATGAGTAGAACAAAGTTGCCAAATAAACTATATGTCTATCTCTTGTAGTTTTCGAGAAAATCGAGTTTATATCTGAAAATACGAACACACAAGACAAGACAAGTACCTAATATTGCCCATAACTTTTGATTGGGCAGTCCGAGTTCTACAAACGTGGCCGAGTTTTTTAGGTATTGATGAGTAGAACAAAGTTGCCAAATAAACTATATGTCTATCTCTTGTAGTTTTCGAGAAAATCGAGTTTATATCTGAAAAAACGGACGAACATGGGCACAGAGACAAGGCAAGAAAATACCTAATATTGCCCATAACTTTTGATTGGGCAGTCCGATTTCTACAAACGTGGCCGAGTTTTTTAGGTATTGATGAGTAGAACAAAGTTGCCAAATAAACTATATGTCTATCTCTTGTAGTTTTCGAGAAAATCGAGTTTATATCTGAAAATACGGACACACGGACACAAGACAAGCCAAGTACCTAATATTGCCCATAACTTTTGATTGGGCAGTCCGAGTTCTACAAACGTGGCCGAGTTTTTTAGGTATTGATGAGTAGAACAAAGTTGCCAAATAAACTATATGTCTATCTCTTGTAGTTTTCGAGAAAATCGAGTTTATATCTGAAAAAACGAATACGAACACACAAGACAAGACAAGTACCTAATATTGCCCATAACTTTTGATTGGGCAGTCCGATTTCTACAAACGTGGCCGAGTTTTTTAGGTATTGATGAGTAGAACAAAGTTGCCAAATAAACTATATGTCTATCTCTTGTAGTTTTCGAGAAAATCGAGTTTATATCTGAAAATACGGATACACACAAGACAAGACAAGTACCTAATATTGCCCATAACTTTTGATTGGGCAGTCCGATTTCTACAAACGTGGCCGAGTTTTTAGGTATTGATGAGTAGAACAAAGTTGCCAAATAAACTATATGTCCACCTCTTGTAGTTTTCGAGAAAATCGAGTTTATATCTGAAAATACGAACACACAAGACAAGTCAAGTACTTAATATTGCCCATAACTTTTGATTGGGCAGTCCGAGTTCTACAAACGTGGCCGAGTTTTTTAGGTATTGATGAGTAGAACAAAGTTGCCAAATAAACTATATGTCTATCTCTTGTAGTTTTCGAGAAAATCGAGTTTATATCTGAAAAAACGGACGAACATGGCTACGGACGCACAAGGCAAGAAAAATACCTAATATTGCCCATAACTTTTGATTGGGCAGTCCGATTTCTACAAACGTGGCCGAGTTTTTTAGGTATTGATGAGTAGAACAAAGTTGCCAAATAAACTATATGTCTATCTCTTGTAGTTTTCGAGAAAATCGAGTTTATATCTGAAAAAACGGACGGACATGGGTACGGACGCACAAGACAAGACAAGTACCTAATATTGCCCATAACTTTTGATTGGGCAGTCCGAGTTCTACAAACGTGGCCAAGTTTTTTAGGTATTGATGAGTAGAACAAAGTTGCCAAATAAACTATATGTCTATCTCTTGTAGTTTTCGAGAAAATCGAGTTTATATCTGAAAAAATGGACGAACACACAAGACAAGCCAAGTACCTAATATTGCCCATAACTTTTGATTGGGCAGTCCGATTTCTACAAACGTGGCCGAGTTTTTTGAGGTATTGATGAGTAGAACAAAGTTGCCAAATAAACTATATGTCTATCTCTTGTAGTTTTCGAGAAAATCGAGTTTATATCTGAAAAAACGGACGAACATGGCTACGGACGCACAAGGCAAGAAAATACCTAATATTGCCCATAACTTTTGATTGGGCAGTCCGAGTTCTACAAACGTGGCCGAGTTTTTTAGGTATTGATGAGTAGAACAAAGTTGCCAAATAAACTATATGTCTATCTCTTGTAGTTTTCGAGAAAATCGAGTTTATATCTGAAAAAACGGACGAACATGGCTACAGACGCACAAGGCAAGAAAAATACCTAATATTGCCCATAACTTTTGATTGGGCAGTCCGATTTCTACAAACGTGGCCGAGTTTTTTAGGTATTGATGAGTAGAACAAAGTTGCCAAATAAACTATATGTCTATCTCTTGTAGTTTTCGAGAAAATCGAGTTTATATCTGAAAAAACGCACTCTACGAACACACAAGACAAGACAAGTACCTAATATTGCCCATAACTTTTGATTGGGCAGTCCGAGTTCTACAAACGTGGCCGAGTTTTTTAGGTATTGATGAGTAGAACAAAGTTGCCAAATAAACTATATGTCTATCTCTTGTAGTTTTCGAGAAAATCGAGTTTATATCTGAAAACGCGGACGAACATGGCTACGGACGCACAAGGCAAGAAAAATACCTAATATTGCCCATAACTTTTGATTGGGCAGTCCGATTTCTACAAACGTGGCCGAGTTTTTTAGGTATTGATGAGTAGAACAAAGTTGCCAAATAAACTATATGTCTATCTCTTGTAGTTTTCGAGAAAATCGAGTTTATATCTGAAAAACTACGAACACACAAGACAAGACAAGTACCTAATATTGCCCATAACTTTTGATTGGGCAGTCCGATTTCTACAAACGTGGCCGAGTTTTTTAGGTATTGATGAGTAGAACAAAGTTGCCAAATAAACTATATGTCTATCTCTTGTAGTTTTCGAGAAAATCGAGTTTATATCTGAAAAAACGGACGACATGGTACGGACACACAGAGCAAGCCAAGTACCTAATATTGCCCATAACTTTTGATTGGGCAGTCCGATTTCTACAAACGTGGCCGAGTTTTTTAGGTATTGATGAGTAGAACAAAGTTGCCAAATAAACTATATGTCTATCTCTTGTAGTTTTCGAGAAAATCGAGTTTATATCTGAAAAACGACGAACATGCTACGGACGCACAAGGCAAGAAAAATACCTAATATTGCCCATAACTTTTGATTGGGCAGTCCGAGTTCTACAAACGTGGCCGAGTTTTTTAGGTATTGATGAGTAGAACAAAGTTGCCAAATAAACTATATGTCTATCTCTTGTAGTTTTCGAGAAAATCGAGTTTATATCTGAAAATACGAACACACAAGACAAGACAAGTACCTAATATTGCCCATAACTTTTGATTGGGCAGTCCGATTTCTACAAACGTGGCCGAGTTTTTTAGGTATTGATGAGTAGAACAAAGTTGCCAAATAAACTATATGTCTATCTCTTGTAGTTTTCGAGAAAATCGAGTTTATATCTGCTAAAACGCACACAAGGCAAGACAAATACCTAATATTGCCCATAACTTTTGATTGGGCAGTCCGATTTCTACAAACGTGGCCGAGTTTTTTAGGTATTGATGAGTAGAACAAAGTTGCCAAATAAACTATATGTCTATCTCTTGTAGTTTTCGAGAAAATCGAGTTTATATCTGAAAATACGAACACACAAGACAAGCCAAGTACCTAATATTGCCCATAACTTTTGATTGGGCAGTCCGATTTCTACAAACGTGGCCGAGTTTTTTAGGTATTGATGAGTAGAACAAAGTTGCCAAATAAACTATATGTCTATCTCTTGTAGTTTTCGAGAAAATCGAGTTTATATCTGAAAAATACGAACATGGTACGGACACAAGGCAAGACAAGTACCTAATATTGCCCATAACTTTTGATTGGGCAGTCCGATTTCTACAAACGTGGCCGAGTTTTTTAGGTATTGATGAGTAGAACAAAGTTGCCAAATAAACTATATGTCTATCTCTTGTAGTTTTCGAGAAAATCGAGTTTATATCTGAAAATACGAACACACAAGACAAGACAAGTACCTAATATTGCCCATAACTTTTGATTGGGCAGTCCGAGTTCTACAAACGTGGCCGAGTTTTTTAGGTATTGATGAGTAGAACAAAGTTGCCAAATAAACTATATGTCTATCTCTTGTAGTTTTCGAGAAAATCGAGTTTATATCTGAAAAAACGGACGAACATGGCTACGGACGCACAAGGCAAGACAAGTACCTAATATTGCCCATAACTTTTGATTGGGCAGTCCGATTTCTACAAACGTGGCCGAGTTTTTTAGGTATTGATGAGTAGAACAAAGTTGCCAAATAAACTATATGTCTATCTCTTGTAGTTTTCGAGAAAATCGAGTTTATATCTGAAAAAATGGACGAACAGCCACAAGGCAAGAAAAATACCTAATATTGCCCATAACTTTTGATTGGGCAGTCCGATTTCTACAAACGTGGCCGAGTTTTTTTAGGTATTGATGAGTAGAACAAAGTTGCCAAATAAACTATATGTCTATCTCTTGTAGTTTTCGAGAAAATCGAGTTTATATCTGAAAATACGAACACACAAGACAAGCCAAGTACCTAATATTGCCCATAACTTTTGATTGGGCAGTCCGATTTCTACAAACGTGGCCGAGTTTTTTAGGTATTGATGAGTAGAACAAAGTTGCCAAATAAACTATATGTCTATCTCTTGTAGTTTTCGAGAAAATCGAGTTTATATCTGAAAAAACGTACGAACATGGCCATGACCACAAGACAAGACAAGTACCTAATATTGCCCATAACTTTTGATTGGGCAGTCCGATTTCTACAAACGTGGCCGAGTTTTTTAGGTATTGATGAGTAGAACAAAGTTGCCAAATAAACTATATGTCTATCTCTTGTAGTTTTCGAGAAAATCGAGTTTATATCTGAAAAAACGGACGAACATGGCTACGGACGCACAAGGCAAGACAAATACCTAATATTGCCCATAACTTTTGATTGGGCAGTCCGATTTCTACAAACGTGGCCGAGTTTTTTAGGTATTGATGAGTAGAACAAAGTTGCCAAATAAACTATATGTCTATCTCTTGTAGTTTTCGAGAAAATCGAGTTTATATCTGAAAAATACGAACACACAAGACAAGACAAGTACCTAATATTGCCCATAACTTTTGATTGGGCAGTCCGAGTTCTACAAACGTGGCCGAGTTTTTTAGGTATTGATGAGTAGAACAAAGTTGCCAAATAAACTATATGTCTATCTCTTGTAGTTTTCGAGAAAATCGAGTTTATATCTGAAAAAACGGACGAACATGGCTACGGACGCACAAGGCAAGAAAAATACCTAATATTGCCCATAACTTTTGATTGGGCAGTCCGATTTCTACAAACGTGGCCGAGTTTTTTAGGTATTGATGAGTAGAACAAAGTTGCCAAATAAACTATATGTCTATCTCTTGTAGTTTTCGAGAAAATCGAGTTTATATCTGAAAAAACGGACGAACATGGCTACGGACGCACAAGGCAAGACAAATACCTAATATTGCCCATAACTTTTGATTGGGCAGTCCGATTTCTACAAACGTGGCCGAGTTTTTTAGGTATTGATGAGTAGAACAAAGTTGCCAAATAAACTATATGTCTATCTCTTGTAGTTTTCGAGAAAATCGAGTTTATATCTGAAAAATGGACGAACATGGCTAGGACGCACAAGACAAGACAAGTACCTAATATTGCCCATAACTTTTGATTGGGCAGTCCGATTTCTACAAACGTGGCCGAGTTTTTTAGGTATTGATGAGTAGAACAAAGTTGCCAAATAAACTATATGTCTATCTCTTGTAGTTTTCGAGAAAATCGAGTTTATATCTGAAAAAACGGACGAACATCTACGGACGCACAAGACAAGAAAAGTACCTAATATTGCCCATAACTTTTGATTGGGCAGTCCGATTTCTACAAACGTGGCCGAGTTTTTTAGGTATTGATGAGTAGAACAAAGTTGCCAAATAAACTATATGTCTATCTCTTGTAGTTTTCGAGAAAATCGAGTTTATATCTGAAAACGACGAACACACAAGGCAAGACAAGTACCTAATATTGCCCATAACTTTTGATTGGGCAGTCCGATTTCTACAAACGTGGCCGAGTTTTTTAGGTATTGATGAGTAGAACAAAGTTGCCAAATAAACTATATGTCTATCTCTTGTAGTTTTCGAGAAAATCGAGTTTATATCTGAAAATACGAACACACAAGACAAGACAAGTACCTAATATTGCCCATAACTTTTGATTGGGCAGTCCGAGTTCTACAAACGTGGCCGAGTTTTTTAGGTATTGATGAGTAGAACAAAGTTGCCAAATAAACTATATGTCTATCTCTTGTAGTTTTCGAGAAAATCGAGTTTATATCTGAAAACTACGGACGCACAAGACAAGAAAAATACCTAATATTGCCCATAACTTTTGATTGGGCAGTCCGATTTCTACAAACGTGGCCGAGTTTTTTAGGTATTGATGAGTAGAACAAAGTTGCCAAATAAACTATATGTCTATCTCTTGTAGTTTTCGAGAAAATCGAGTTTATATCTGAAAAAACGGACGAACACACAAGACAAGACAAGTACCTAATATTGCCCATAACTTTTGATTGGGCAGTCCGATTTCTACAAACGTGGCCGAGTTTTTTAGGTATTGATGAGTAGAACAAAGTTGCCAAATAAACTATATGTCTATCTCTTGTAGTTTTCGAGAAAATCGAGTTTATATCTGAAAACTACGAACACACAAGGCAAGACAAGTACCTAATATTGCCCATAACTTTTGATTGGGCAGTCCGATTTCTACAAACGTGGCCGAGTTTTTTTAGGTATTGATGAGTAGAACAAAGTTGCCAAATAAACTATATGTCTATCTCTTGTAGTTTTCGAGAAAATCGAGTTTATATCTGAAAAAACGTACGAACATCTACGCACAAGACAAGACAAGTACCTAATATTGCCCATAACTTTTGATTGGGCAGTCCGAGTTCTACAAACGTGGCCGAGTTTTTTAGGTATTGATGAGTAGAACAAAGTTGCCAAATAAACTATATGTCTATCTCTTGTAGTTTTCGAGAAAATCGAGTTTATATCTGAAAATGACGAACATGGCACAAGACAAGACAAGTACCTAATATTGCCCATAACTTTTGATTGGGCAGTCCGATTTCTACAAACGTGGCCGAGTTTTTTAGGTATTGATGAGTAGAACAAAGTTGCCAAATAAACTATATGTCTATCTCTTGTAGTTTTCGAGAAAATCGAGTTTATATCTGAAAAAACTACGAACACCACAAGGCAAGACAAGTACCTAATATTGCCCATAACTTTTGATTGGGCAGTCCGATTTCTACAAACGTGGCCGAGTTTTTTAGGTATTGATGAGTAGAACAAAGTTGCCAAATAAACTATATGTCTATCTCTTGTAGTTTTCGAGAAAATCGAGTTTATATCTGAAAAAACGTACGAACATGGCTACGGACGCACAAGGCAAGAAAAATACCTAATATTGCCCATAACTTTTGATTGGGCAGTCCGAGTTCTACAAACGTGGCCGAGTTTTTTAGGTATTGATGAGTAGAACAAAGTTGCCAAATAAACTATATGTCTATCTCTTGTAGTTTTCGAGAAAATCGAGTTTATATCTGAAAAATACGAACACACAAGACAAGCCAAGTACCTAATATTGCCCATAACTTTTGATTGGGCAGTCCGATTTCTACAAACGTGGCCGAGTTTTTTAGGTATTGATGAGTAGAACAAAGTTGCCAAATAAACTATATGTCTATCTCTTGTAGTTTTCGAGAAAATCGAGTTTATATCTGAAAAAACGGACGAACATGGGTACGGACGCACAAGGCAAGACAAATACCTAATATTGCCCATAACTTTTGATTGGGCAGTCCGATTTCTACAAACGTGGCCGAGTTTTTTAGGTATTGATGAGTAGAACAAAGTTGCCAAATAAACTATATGTCTATCTCTTGTAGTTTTCGAGAAAATCGAGTTTATATCTGAAAAACGGACGAACATGGCTACGGACGCACAAGGCAAGAAAAATACCTAATATTGCCCATAACTTTTGATTGGGCAGTCCGATTTCTACAAACGTGGCCGAGTTTTTTAGGTATTGATGAGTAGAACAAAGTTGCCAAATAAACTATATGTCTATCTCTTGTAGTTTTCGAGAAAATCGAGTTTATATCTGAAAAAACGGACGAACATGGCTACGGACGCACAAGGCAAGAAAATACCTAATATTGCCCATAACTTTTGATTGGGCAGTCCGATTTCTACAAACGTGGCCGAGTTTTTTAGGTATTGATGAGTAGAACAAAGTTGCCAAATAAACTATATGTCTATCTCTTGTAGTTTTCGAGAAAATCGAGTTTATATCTGAAAAATGACGAACACACAAGACAAGACAAGTACCTAATATTGCCCATAACTTTTGATTGGGCAGTCCGAGTTCTACAAACGTGGCCGAGTTTTTTAGGTATTGATGAGTAGAACAAAGTTGCCAAATAAACTATATGTCTATCTCTTGTAGTTTTCGAGAAAATCGAGTTTATATCTGAAAAAACGGACGAACATGGCTACGGACGCACAAGGCAAGAAAAATACCTAATATTGCCCATAACTTTTGATTGGGCAGTCCGAGTTCTACAAACGTGGCCGAGTTTTTTAGGTATTGATGAGTAGAACAAAGTTGCCAAATAAACTATATGTCTATCTCTTGTAGTTTTCGAGAAAATCGAGTTTATATCTGAAAAAACGTACGAACACACAAGACAAGAAAAATACCTAATATTGCCCATAACTTTTGATTGGGCAGTCCGATTTCTACAAACGTGGCCGAGTTTTTTAGGTATTGATGAGTAGAACAAAGTTGCCAAATAAACTATATGTCTATCTCTTGTAGTTTTCGAGAAAATCGAGTTTATATCTGAAAAAACGGACGAACATGGCTACGGACGCACAAGGCAAGAAAAATACCTAATATTGCCCATAACTTTTGATTGGGCAGTCCGATTTCTACAAACGTGGCCGAGTTTTTTAGGTATTGATGAGTAGAACAAAGTTGCCAAATAAACTATATGTCTATCTCTTGTAGTTTTCGAGAAAATCGAGTTTATATCTGAAAAAAAACGGACGAACATGGCTACGGACGCACAAGGCAAGAAAAGTACCTAATATTGCCCATAACTTTTGATTGGGCAGTCCGATTTCTACAAACGTGGCCGAGTTTTTTAGGTATTGATGAGTAGAACAAAGTTGCCAAATAAACTATATGTCTATCTCTTGTAGTTTTCGAGAAAATCGAGTTTATATCTGAAAAAACGGACGAACATGGCTACGGACGCACAAGGCAAGAAAATACCTAATATTGCCCATAACTTTTGATTGGGCAGTCCGATTTCTACAAACGTGGCCGAGTTTTTTAGGTATTGATGAGTAGAACAAAGTTGCCAAATAAACTATATGTCTATCTCTTGTAGTTTTCGAGAAAATCGAGTTTATATCTGAAAAAACGGACGACATGGCTACGGACGCACAAGACAAGAAATACCTAATATTGCCCATAACTTTTGATTGGGCAGTCCGATTTCTACAAACGTGGCCGAGTTTTTTAGGTATTGATGAGTAGAACAAAGTTGCCAAATAAACTATATGTCTATCTCTTGTAGTTTTCGAGAAAATCGAGTTTATATCTGAAAATACGAACATGGGTACAACACAAGACAAGACAAGTACCTAATATTGCCCATAACTTTTGATTGGGCAGTCCGATTTCTACAAACGTGGCCGAGTTTTTTAGGTATTGATGAGTAGAACAAAGTTGCCAAATAAACTATATGTCTATCTCTTGTAGTTTTCGAGAAAATCGAGTTTATATCTGAAAAAACGGACGAACATGGCTACGGACGCACAAGGCAAGAAAAATACCTAATATTGCCCATAAGTTTTGATTGGGCAGTCCGATTTCTACAAACGTGGCCGAGTTTTTTAGGTATTGATGAGTAGAACAAAGTTGCCAAATAAACTATATGTCTATCTCTTGTAGTTTTCGAGAAAATCGAGTTTATATCTGAAAAAACGGACGAACATGGCTACGGACGCACAAGGCAAGAAAAATACCTAATATTGCCCATAACTTTTGATTGGGCAGTCCGATTTCTACAAACGTGGCCGAGTTTTTTAGGTATTGATGAGTAGAACAAAGTTGCCAAATAAACTATATGTCTATCTCTTGTAGTTTTCGAGAAAATCGAGTTTATATCTGAAAATACGAACACATGGTAGGACACAAGACAAGCCAAGTACCTAATATTGCCCATAACTTTTGATTGGGCAGTCCGATTTCTACAAACGTGGCCGAGTTTTTTAGGTATTGATGAGTAGAACAAAGTTGCCAAATAAACTATATGTCTATCTCTTGTAGTTTTCGAGAAAATCGAGTTTATATCTGAAAATACGAACACACAAGGCAAGACAAGTACCTAATATTGCCCATAACTTTTGATTGGGCAGTCCGATTTCTACAAACGTGGCCGAGTTTTTTAGGTATTGATGAGTAGAACAAAGTTGCCAAATAAACTATATGTCTATCTCTTGTAGTTTTCGAGAAAATCGAGTTTATATCTGAAAATACGAACACACAAGACAAGACAAGTACCTAATATTGCCCATAACTTTTGATTGGGCAGTCCGATTTCTACAAACGTGGCCGAGTTTTTTTAGGTATTGATGAGTAGAACAAAGTTGCCAAATAAACTATATGTCTATCTCTTGTAGTTTTCGAGAAAATCGAGTTTATATCTGAAAAAACGGACGAACATGGCTACGGACGCACAAGGCAAGAAAATTACCTAATATTGCCCATAACTTTTGATTGGGCAGTCCGATTTCTACAAACGTGGCCGAGTTTTTTAGGTATTGATGAGTAGAACAAAGTTGCCAAATAAACTATATGTCTATCTCTTGTAGTTTTCGAGAAAATCGAGTTTATATCTGAAAAAACGGACGGACATGGGTACGGACACACAGGGCAAGACAAGTACCTAATATTGCCCATAACTTTTGATTGGGCAGTCCGAGTTCTACAAACGTGGCCGAGTTTTTTAGGTATTGATGAGTAGAACAAAGTTGCCAAATAAACTATATGTCTATCTCTTGTAGTTTTCGAGAAAATCGAGTTTATATCTGAAAAAACGTACGAACATGGCTACGGACGCACAAGACAAGAAAATACCTAATATTGCCCATAACTTTTGATTGGGCAGTCCGATTTCTACAAACGTGGCCGAGTTTTTTAGGTATTGATGAGTAGAACAAAGTTGCCAAATAAACTATATGTCTATCTCTTGTAGTTTTCGAGAAAATCGAGTTTATATCTGAAAAAACGGACGGACATGGGTACGGACACACAGGGCAAGACAAGTACCTAATATTGCCCATAACTTTTGATTGGGCAGTCCGATTTCTACAAACGTGGCCGAGTTTTTTAGGTATTGATGAGTAGAACAAAGTTGCCAAATAAACTATATGTCTATCTCTTGTAGTTTTCGAGAAAATCGAGTTTATATCTGAAAAAACGGACGAACATGGCTACGGACGCACAAGGCAAGAAAAGTACCTAATATTGCCCATAACTTTTGATTGGGCAGTCCGATTTCTACAAACGTGGCCGAGTTTTTTAGGTATTGATGAGTAGAACAAAGTTGCCAAATAAACTATATGTCTATCTCTTGTAGTTTTCGAGAAAATCGAGTTTATATCTGAAAAATACGAACACACAAGACAAGACAAGTACCTAATATTGCCCATAACTTTTGATTGGGCAGTCCGATTTCTACAAACGTGGCCGAGTTTTTTTAGGTATTGATGAGTAGAACAAAGTTGCCAAATAAACTATATGTCTATCTCTTGTAGTTTTCGAGAAAATCGAGTTTATATCTGAAAAAACGGACGAACATGGCTACGGACGCACAAGGCAAGAAAAATACCTAATATTGCCCATAACTTTTGATTGGGCAGTCCGATTTCTACAAACGTGGCCGAGTTTTTTAGGTATTGATGAGTAGAACAAAGTTGCCAAATAAACTATATGTCTATCTCTTGTAGTTTTCGAGAAAATCGAGTTTATATCTGAAAAAACGGACGGACATGGTACGAACACACAAGACAAGACAAGTACCTAATATTGCCCATAACTTTTGATTGGGCAGTCCGATTTCTACAAACGTGGCCGAGTTTTTTAGGTATTGATGAGTAGAACAAAGTTGCCAAATAAACTATATGTCTATCTCTTGTAGTTTTCGAGAAAATCGAGTTTATATCTGAAAAAACGGACGAACATGGCTACGGACGCACAAGGCAAGAAAAGTACCTAATATTGCCCATAACTTTTGATTGGGCAGTCCGATTTCTACAAACGTGGCCGAGTTTTTTAGGTATTGATGAGTAGAACAAAGTTGCCAAATAAACTATATGTCTATCTCTTGTAGTTTTCGAGAAAATCGAGTTTATATCTGAAAATACGAACACACAAGACAAGACAAGTACCTAATATTGCCCATAACTTTTGATTGGGCAGTCCGATTTCTACAAACGTGGCCGAGTTTTTTAGGTATTGATGAGTAGAACAAAGTTGCCAAATAAACTATATGTCTATCTCTTGTAGTTTTCGAGAAAATCGAGTTTATATCTGAAAAAACGGACGAACATGGTACGGACCACAAGACAAGACAAGTACCTAATATTGCCCATAACTTTTGATTGGGCAGTCCGATTTCTACAAACGTGGCCGAGTTTTTTAGGTATTGATGAGTAGAACAAAGTTGCCAAATAAACTATATGTCTATCTCTTGTAGTTTTCGAGAAAATCGAGTTTATATCTGAAAAAACGGACGAACATGGTACGGACGCACAAGGCAAGAAAAGTACCTAATATTGCCCATAACTTTTGATTGGGCAGTCCGAGTTCTACAAACGTGGCCGAGTTTTTTAGGTATTGATGAGTAGAACAAAGTTGCCAAATAAACTATATGTCTATCTCTTGTAGTTTTCGAGAAAATCGAGTTTATATCTGAAAAACACGGACACATGGGTACGAACACACAAGGCAAGACAAGTACCTAATATTGCCCATAACTTTTGATTGGGCAGTCCGATTTCTACAAACGTGGCCGAGTTTTTTAGGTATTGATGAGTAGAACAAAGTTGCCAAATAAACTATATGTCTATCTCTTGTAGTTTTCGAGAAAATCGAGTTTATATCTGAAAAAACGGACGAACATGGCTACGGACGCACAAGGCAAGAAAATACCTAATATTGCCCATAACTTTTGATTGGGCAGTCCGATTTCTACAAACGTGGCCGAGTTTTTTAGGTATTGATGAGTAGAACAAAGTTGCCAAATAAACTATATGTCTATCTCTTGTAGTTTTCGAGAAAATCGAGTTTATATCTGAAAATACGAACACACAAGACAAGACAAGTACCTAATATTGCCCATAACTTTTGATTGGGCAGTCCGAGTTCTACAAACGTGGCCGAGTTTTTTAGGTATTGATGAGTAGAACAAAGTTGCCAAATAAACTATATGTCTATCTCTTGTAGTTTTCGAGAAAATCGAGTTTATATCTGAAAAAACGGACGAACATGGCTACGGACGCACAAGACAAGCCAAGTACCTAATATTGCCCATAACTTTTGATTGGGCAGTCCGATTTCTACAAACGTGGCCGAGTTTTTTAGGTATTGATGAGTAGAACAAAGTTGCCAAATAAACTATATGTCTATCTCTTGTAGTTTTCGAGAAAATCGAGTTTATATCTGAAAATACGAACACACAAGACAAGACAAGTACCTAATATTGCCCATAACTTTTGATTGGGCAGTCCGAGTTCTACAAACGTGGCCGAGTTTTTTAGGTATTGATGAGTAGAACAAAGTTGCCAAACAAACTATATGTCTACCTCTTGTAGTTTTCGAGAAAATCGAGTTTATATCTGAAAAAACGGACGAACATGGCTACGGACGCACAAGGCAAGAAAAGTACCTAATATTGCCCATAACTTTTGATTGGGCAGTCCGATTTCTACAAACGTGGCCGAGTTTTTTAGGTATTGATGAGTAGAACAAAGTTGCCAAATAAACTATATGTCTATCTCTTGTAGTTTTCGAGAAAATCGAGTTTATATCTGAAAAAACGGACGAACATGGCTACGGACGCACAAGGCAAGAAAAATACCTAATATTGCCCATAACTTTTGATTGGGCAGTCCGATTTCTACAAACGTGGCCGAGTTTTTTAGGTATTGATGAGTAGAACAAAGTTGCCAAATAAACTATATGTCTATCTCTTGTAGTTTTCGAGAAAATCGAGTTTATATCTGAAAATACGAACACACAAGACAAGACAAGTACCTAATATTGCCCATAACTTTTGATTGGGCAGTCCGATTTCTACAAACGTGGCCGAGTTTTTTAGGTATTGATGAGTAGAACAAAGTTGCCAAATAAACTATATGTCTATCTCTTGTAGTTTTCGAGAAAATCGAGTTTATATCTGAAAAAACGGACGAACATGGCTACGGACGCACAAGGCAAGACAAGTACCTAATATTGCCCATAACTTTTGATTGGGCAGTCCGATTTCTACAAACGTGGCCGAGTTTTTTAGGTATTGATGAGTAGAACAAAGTTGCCAAATAAACTATATGTCTATCTCTTGTAGTTTTCGAGAAAATCGAGTTTATATCTGAAAATACGAACACACAAGACAAGCCAAGTACCTAATATTGCCCATAACTTTTGATTGGGCAGTCCGAGTTCTACAAACGTGGCCGAGTTTTTTAGGGTATTGATGAGTAGAACAAAGTTGCCAAATAAACTATATGTCTATCTCTTGTAGTTTTCGAGAAAATCGAGTTTATATCTGAAAAAACGGACGAACATGGCTACGGACGCACAAGGCAAGAAAAATACCTAATATTGCCCATAACTTTTGATTGGGCAGTCCGATTTCTACAAACGTGGCCGAGTTTTTTAGGTATTGATGAGTAGAACAAAGTTGCCAAATAAACTATATGTCTATCTCTTGTAGTTTTCGAGAAAATCGAGTTTATATCTGAAAAAACGGACGAACATGGCTACGGACACACAAGGCAAGAAAAATACCTAATATTGCCCATAACTTTTGATTGGGCAGTCCGATTTCTACAAACGTGGCCGAGTTTTTTGAGGTATTGATGAGTAGAACAAAGTTGCCAAATAAACTATATGTCTACCTCTTGTAGTTTTCGAGAAAATCGAGTTTATATCTGAAAAAATGGACGAACATGGATACGGACACAAGACAAGACAAGTACCTAATATTGCCCATAACTTTTGATTGGGCAGTCCGATTTCTACAAACGTGGCCGAGTTTTTTAGGTATTGATGAGTAGAACAAAGTTGCCAAATAAACTATATGTCTATCTCTTGTAGTTTTCGAGAAAATCGAGTTTATATCTGAAAATACGAACACACAAGACAAGACAAGTACCTAATATTGCCCATAACTTTTGATTGGGCAGTCCGATTTCTACAAACGTGGCCGAGTTTTTTAGGTATTGATGAGTAGAACAAAGTTGCCAAATAAACTATATGTCTATCTCTTGTAGTTTTCGAGAAAATCGAGTTTATATCTGAGAAAAACGGACGAACATGGCTACGGACGCACAAGGCAAGAAAAATACCTAATATTGCCCATAACTTTTGATTGGGCAGTCCGATTTCTACAAACGTGGCCGAGTTTTTTAGGTATTGATGAGTAGAACAAAGTTGCCAAATAAACTATATGTCTATCTCTTGTAGTTTTCGAGAAAATCGAGTTTATATCTGAAAAAACGGACGGACATGGGTACGAACACACAAGACAAGACAAGTACCTAATATTGCCCATAACTTTTGATTGGGCAGTCCGATTTCTACAAACGTGGCCGAGTTTTTTAGGTATTGATGAGTAGAACAAAGTTGCCAAATAAACTATATGTCTATCTCTTGTAGTTTTCGAGAAAATCGAGTTTATATCTGAAAATACGAACACACAAGACAAGACAAGTACCTAATATTGCCCATAACTTTTGATTGGGCAGTCCGATTTCTACAAACGTGGCCGAGTTTTTTAGGTATTGATGAGTAGAACAAAGTTGCCAAATAAACTATATGTCTATCTCTTGTAGTTTTCGAGAAAATCGAGTTTATATCTGAAAATACGAACACACAAGACAAGCCAAGTACCTAATATTGCCCATAACTTTTGATTGGGCAGTCCGATTTCTACAAACGTGGCCGAGTTTTTTTAGGTATTGATGAGTAGAACAAAGTTGCCAAATAAACTATATGTCTATCTCTTGTAGTTTTCGAGAAAATCGAGTTTATATCTGAAAAAACGTACGAACATGGCTACGGACGCACAAGACAAGACAAGTACCTAATATTGCCCATAACTTTTGATTGGGCAGTCCGATTTCTACAAACGTGGCCGAGTTTTTTTAGGTATTGATGAGTAGAACAAAGTTGCCAAATAAACTATATGTCTATCTCTTGTAGTTTTCGAGAAAATCGAGTTTATATCTGAAAAAACGGACGAACATGGGTACGGACGCACAAGGCAAGAAAAATACCTAATATTGCCCATAACTTTTGATTGGGCAGTCCGATTTCTACAAACGTGGCCGAGTTTTTTAGGTATTGATGAGTAGAACAAAGTTGCCAAATAAACTATATGTCTATCTCTTGTAGTTTTCGAGAAAATCGAGTTTATATCTGAAAAATACGAACACACAAGGCAAGCCAAGTACCTAATATTGCCCATAACTTTTGATTGGGCAGTCCGATTTCTACAAACGTGGCCGAGTTTTTTAGGTATTGATGAGTAGAACAAAGTTGCCAAATAAACTATATGTCTATCTCTTGTAGTTTTCGAGAAAATCGAGTTTATATCTGAAAAAACGGACGAACATGGCTACGGACGCACAAGGCAAGAAAAATACCTAATATTGCCCATAACTTTTGATTGGGCAGTCCGATTTCTACAAACGTGGCCGAGTTTTTTAGGTATTGATGAGTAGAACAAAGTTGCCAAATAAACTATATGTCTATCTCTTGTAGTTTTCGAGAAAATCGAGTTTATATCTGAAAAATACGAACGACACAAGACAAGACAAGTACCTAATATTGCCCATAACTTTTGATTGGGCAGTCCGAGTTCTACAAACGTGGCCGAGTTTTTTAGGTATTGATGAGTAGAACAAAGTTGCCAAATAAACTATATGTCTATCTCTTGTAGTTTTCGAGAAAATCGAGTTTATATCTGAAAAAACGGACGAACATGGCTACGGACGCACAAGGCAAGAAAAATACCTAATATTGCCCATAACTTTTGATTGGGCAGTCCGATTTCTACAAACGTGGCCGAGTTTTTTAGGTATTGATGAGTAGAACAAAGTTGCCAAATAAACTATATGTCTATCTCTTGTAGTTTTCGAGAAAATCGAGTTTATATCTGAAAAAACGGACGAACATGGCTACGGACACACAAGGCAAGACAAGTACCTAATATTGCCCATAACTTTTGATTGGGCAGTCCGAGTTCTACAAACGTGGCCGAGTTTTTTAGGTATTGATGAGTAGAACAAAGTTGCCAAATAAACTATATGTCTATCTCTTGTAGTTTTCGAGAAAATCGAGTTTATATCTGAAAATACGAACACACAAGACAAGACAAGTACCTAATATTGCCCATAACTTTTGATTGGGCAGTCCGATTTCTACAAACGTGGCCGAGTTTTTTAGGTATTGATGAGTAGAACAAAGTTGCCAAATAAACTATATGTCTATCTCTTGTAGTTTTCGAGAAAATCGAGTTTATATCTGAAAAAACGGACGAACATGGCTACGGACGCACAAGGCAAATACCTAATATTGCCCATAACTTTTGATTGGGCAGTCCGAGTTCTACAAACGTGGCCGAGTTTTTTAGGTATTGATGAGTAGAACAAAGTTGCCAAATAAACTATATGTCTATCTCTTGTAGTTTTCGAGAAAATCGAGTTTATATCTGAAAAAACGGACGAACATGGCTACGGACGCACAAGGCAAGAAAATACCTAATATTGCCCATAACTTTTGATTGGGCAGTCCGATTTCTACAAACGTGGCCGAGTTTTTTAGGTATTGATGAGTAGAACAAAGTTGCCAAATAAACTATATGTCTATCTCTTGTAGTTTTCGAGAAAATCGAGTTTATATCTGAAAAACGGACGAACATGGCTACGGACGCACAAGGCAAGAAAAATACCTAATATTGCCCATAACTTTTGATTGGGCAGTCCGATTTCTACAAACGTGGCCGAGTTTTTTAGGTATTGATGAGTAGAACAAAGTTGCCAAATAAACTATATGTCTATCTCTTGTAGTTTTCGAGAAAATCGAGTTTATATCTGAAAAAACGGACGGACATGGGTACGGACGCACAAGGCAAGAAAAGTACCTAATATTGCCCATAACTTTTGATTGGGCAGTCCGATTTCTACAAACGTGGCCGAGTTTTTTAGGTATTGATGAGTAGAACAAAGTTGCCAAATAAACTATATGTCTATCTCTTGTAGTTTTCGAGAAAATCGAGTTTATATCTGAAAAACGGACGGACATGGGTACGGACACACAGGGCAAGAAAAGTACCTAATATTGCCCATAACTTTTGATTGGGCAGTCCGATTTCTACAAACGTGGCCGAGTTTTTTAGGTATTGATGAGTAGAACAAAGTTGCCAAATAAACTATATGTCTATCTCTTGTAGTTTTCGAGAAAATCGAGTTTATATCTGAAAATACGAACACACAAGACAAGCCAAGTACCTAATATTGCCCATAACTTTTGATTGGGCAGTCCGAGTTCTACAAACGTGGCCGAGTTTTTTAGGTATTGATGAGTAGAACAAAGTTGCCAAATAAACTATATGTCTATCTCTTGTAGTTTTCGAGAAAATCGAGTTTATATCTGAAAAAACGGACGAACATGGCTACGGACGCACAAGGCAAGAAAATACCTAATATTGCCCATAACTTTTGATTGGGCAGTCCGATTTCTACAAACGTGGCCGAGTTTTTTAGGTATTGATGAGTAGAACAAAGTTGCCAAATAAACTATATGTCTATCTCTTGTAGTTTTCGAGAAAATCGAGTTTATATCTGAAAAAACGGACGAACATGGCTACGGACGCACAAGGCAAGAAAATACCTAATATTGCCCATAACTTTTGATTGGGCAGTCCGATTTCTACAAACGTGGCCGAGTTTTTTAGGTATTGATGAGTAGAACAAAGTTGCCAAATAAACTATATGTCTATCTCTTGTAGTTTTCGAGAAAATCGAGTTTATATCTGAAAAAACGGACGGACATGGTACGGACACACAAGACAAGACAAGTACCTAATATTGCCCATAACTTTTGATTGGGCAGTCCGAGTTCTACAAACGTGGCCGAGTTTTTTTTAGGTATTGATGAGTAGAACAAAGTTGCCAAATAAACTATATGTCTATCTCTTGTAGTTTTCGAGAAAATCGAGTTTATATCTGAAAAAACGGACGGACATGGGTACGGACACACAAGGCAAGACAAGTACCTAATATTGCCCATAACTTTTGATTGGGCAGTCCGATTTCTACAAACGTGGCCGAGTTTTTTAGGTATTGATGAGTAGAACAAAGTTGCCAAATAAACTATATGTCTATCTCTTGTAGTTTTCGAGAAAATCGAGTTTATATCTGAAAAAACGTACGAACATGGCTACGGACCACAAGACAAGACAAGTACCTAATATTGCCCATAACTTTTGATTGGGCAGTCCGAGTTCTACAAACGTGGCCGAGTTTTTTAGGTATTGATGAGTAGAACAAAGTTGCCAAATAAACTATATGTCTATCTCTTGTAGTTTTCGAGAAAATCGAGTTTATATCTGAAAAATACGAACACACAAGACAAGACAAGTACCTAATATTGCCCATAACTTTTGATTGGGCAGTCCGATTTCTACAAACGTGGCCGAGTTTTTTAGGTATTGATGAGTAGAACAAAGTTGCCAAATAAACTATATGTCTATCTCTTGTAGTTTTCGAGAAAATCGAGTTTATATCTGAAAAAACGGACGAACATGGCTACGGACGCACAAGGCAAGGCAAGTACCTAATATTGCCCATAACTTTTGATTGGGCAGTCCGATTTCTACAAACGTGGCCGAGTTTTTTAGGTATTGATGAGTAGAACAAAGTTGCCAAATAAACTATATGTCTATCTCTTGTAGTTTTCGAGAAAATCGAGTTTATATCTGAAAATACGAACAAACACAAGACAAGACAAGTACCTAATATTGCCCATAACTTTTGATTGGGCAGTCCGAGTTCTACAAACGTGGCCGAGTTTTTTAGGTATTGATGAGTAGAACAAAGTTGCCAAATAAACTATATGTCTATCTCTTGTAGTTTTCGAGAAAATCGAGTTTATATCTGAAAAAACGGACGAACATGGCTACGGACGCACAAGGCAAGACAAATACCTAATATTGCCCATAACTTTTGATTGGGCAGTCCGATTTCTACAAACGTGGCCGAGTTTTTTTTTAGGTATTGATGAGTAGAACAAAGTTGCCAAATAAACTATATGTCTATCTCTTGTAGTTTTCGAGAAAATCGAGTTTATATCTGAAAATACGAACACACAAGACAAGACAAGTACCTAATATTGCCCATAACTTTTGATTGGGCAGTCCGAGTTCTACAAACGTGGCCGAGTTTTTTTTAGGTATTGATGAGTAGAACAAAGTTGCCAAATAAACTATATGTCTATCTCTTGTAGTTTTCGAGAAAATCGAGTTTATATCTGAAAAAACGGACGAACATGGCTACGGACGCACAAGGCAAGAAAGTACCTAATATTGCCCATAACTTTTGATTGGGCAGTCCGATTTCTACAAACGTGGCCGAGTTTTTTAGGTATTGATGAGTAGAACAAAGTTGCCAAATAAACTATATGTCTATCTCTTGTAGTTTTCGAGAAAATCGAGTTTATATCTGAAAAAACGGACGGACATGGGTACGGACACACAAGGCAAGACAAGTACCTAATATTGCCCATAACTTTTGATTGGGCAGTCCGATTTCTACAAACGTGGCCGAGTTTTTTAGGTATTGATGAGTAGAACAAAGTTGCCAAATAAACTATATGTCTATCTCTTGTAGTTTTCGAGAAAATCGAGTTTATATCTGAAAATACGAACACACAAGACAAGACAAGTACCTAATATTGCCCATAACTTTTGATTGGGCAGTCCGATTTCTACAAACGTGGCCGAGTTTTTTAGGTATTGATGAGTAGAACAAAGTTGCCAAATAAACTATATGTCTATCTCTTGTAGTTTTCGAGAAAATCGAGTTTATATCTGAAAAAACGGACGAACATGGCTACGGACGCACAAGGCAAGAAAAATACCTAATATTGCCCATAACTTTTGATTGGGCAGTCCGAGTTCTACAAACGTGGCCGAGTTTTTTAGGTATTGATGAGTAGAACAAAGTTGCCAAATAAACTATATGTCTATCTCTTGTAGTTTTCGAGAAAATCGAGTTTATATCTGAAAAAACGTTACGAACACACAAGACAAGACAAGTACCTAATATTGCCCATAACTTTTGATTGGGCAGTCCGATTTCTACAAACGTGGCCGAGTTTTTTAGGTATTGATGAGTAGAACAAAGTTGCCAAATAAACTATATGTCTATCTCTTGTAGTTTTCGAGAAAATCGAGTTTATATCTGAAAAAACGGACGAACATGGCTACGGACGCACAAGGCAAGAAAAGTACCTAATATTGCCCATAACTTTTGATTGGGCAGTCCGATTTCTACAAACGTGGCCGAGTTTTTTAGGTATTGATGAGTAGAACAAAGTTGCCAAATAAACTATATGTCTATCTCTTGTAGTTTTCGAGAAAATCGAGTTTATATCTGAAAATACGAACACACAAGACAAGCCAAGTACCTAATATTGCCCATAACTTTTGATTGGGCAGTCCGATTTCTACAAACGTGGCCGAGTTTTTTAGGTATTGATGAGTAGAACAAAGTTGCCAAATAAACTATATGTCTATCTCTTGTAGTTTTCGAGAAAATCGAGTTTATATCTGAAAAAACGGACGAACATGGCTACGGACGCACAAGGCAAGAAAAATACCTAATATTGCCCATAACTTTTGATTGGGCAGTCCGATTTCTACAAACGTGGCCGAGTTTTTTTAGGTATTGATGAGTAGAACAAAGTTGCCAAATAAACTATATGTCTATCTCTTGTAGTTTTCGAGAAAATCGAGTTTATATCTGAAAAAACGGACGGACATGGGTACGGACACACAAGACAAGCCAAGTACCTAATATTGCCCATAACTTTTGATTGGGCAGTCCGATTTCTACAAACGTGGCCGAGTTTTTTAGGTATTGATGAGTAGAACAAAGTTGCCAAATAAACTATATGTCTATCTCTTGTAGTTTTCGAGAAAATCGAGTTTATATCTGAAAATACGAACACACAAGACAAGCCAAGTACCTAATATTGCCCATAACTTTTGATTGGGCAGTCCGAGTTCTACAAACGTGGCCGAGTTTTTTAGGTATTGATGAGTAGAACAAAGTTGCCAAATAAACTATATGTCTATCTCTTGTAGTTTTCGAGAAAATCGAGTTTATATCTGAAAAAACGGACGAACATGGCTACGGACGCACAAGGCAAGAAAAATACCTAATATTGCCCATAACTTTTGATTGGGCAGTCCGATTTCTACAAACGTGGCCGAGTTTTTTAGGTATTGATGAGTAGAACAAAGTTGCCAAATAAACTATATGTCTATCTCTTGTAGTTTTCGAGAAAATCGAGTTTATATCTGAAAATACGAACACACAAGACAAGACAAGTACCTAATATTGCCCATAACTTTTGATTGGGCAGTCCGATTTCTACAAACGTGGCCGAGTTTTTTAGGTATTGATGAGTAGAACAAAGTTGCCAAATAAACTATATGTCTATCTCTTGTAGTTTTCGAGAAAATCGAGTTTATATCTGAAAAAACGGACGAACATGGGTACGGACACACAGGGCAAGAAAAGTACCTAATATTGCCCATAACTTTTGATTGGGCAGTCCGATTTCTACAAACGTGGCCGAGTTTTTTAGGTATTGATGAGTAGAACAAAGTTGCCAAATAAACTATATGTCTATCTCTTGTAGTTTTCGAGAAAATCGAGTTTATATCTGAAAATACGAACACACAAGACAAGACAAGTACTTAATATTGCCCATAACTTTTGATTGGGCAGTCCGATTTCTACAAACGTGGCCGAGTTTTTTTAGGTATTGATGAGTAGAACAAAGTTGCCAAATAAACTATATGTCTATCTCTTGTAGTTTTCGAGAAAATCGAGTTTATATCTGAAAAAACGGACGAACATGGCTACGGACGCACAAGGCAAGAAAAATACCTAATATTGCCCATAACTTTTGATTGGGCAGTCCGATTTCTACAAACGTGGCCGAGTTTTTTAGGTATTGATGAGTAGAACAAAGTTGCCAAATAAACTATATGTCTATCTCTTGTAGTTTTCGAGAAAATCGAGTTTATATCTGAAAAAACGGACGAACATTGCTACGGACGCACAAGGCAAGAAAAATACCTAATATTGCCCATAACTTTTGATTGGGCAGTCCGATTTCTACAAACGTGGCCGAGTTTTTTAGGTATTGATGAGTAGAACAAAGTTGCCAAATAAACTATATGTCTATCTCTTGTAGTTTTCGAGAAAATCGAGTTTATATCTGAAAATACGAACACACAAGACAAGCCAAGTACCTAATATTGCCCATAACTTTTGATTGGGCAGTCCGATTTCTACAAACGTGGCCGAGTTTTTTAGGTATTGATGAGTAGAACAAAGTTGCCAAATAAACTATATGTCTATCTCTTGTAGTTTTCGAGAAAATCGAGTTTATATCTGAAAATACGAACACACAAGACAAGCCAAGTACCTAATATTGCCCATAACTTTTGATTGGGCAGTCCGATTTCTACAAACGTGGCCGAGTTTTTTAGGTATTGGTGAGTAGAACAAAGTTGCCAAATAAACTATATGTCTACCTCTTGTAGTTTTCGAGAAAATCGAGTTTATATCTGAAAATACGGAACACACAAGACAAGCCAAGTAGCTAATATTGCCCATAACTTTTGATTGGGCAGTCCGATTTCTACAAACGTGGCCGAGTTTTTTTGGTATTGATGAGTAGAACAAAGTTGCCAAATAAACTATATGTCTATCTCTTGTAGTTTTCGAGAAAATCGAGTTTATATCTGAAAATACGAACACACAAGACAAGCCAAGTACCTAATATTGCCCATAACTTTTGATTGGGCAGTCCGATTTCTACAAACGTGGCCGAGTTTTTTAGGTATTGATGAGTAGAACAAAGTTGCCAAATAAACTATATGTCTATCTCTTGTAGTTTTCGAGAAAATCGAGTTTATATCTGAAAATACGAACACACAAGACAAGCCAAGTACCTAATATTGCCCATAACTTTTGATTGGGCAGTCCGATTTCTACAAACGTGGCCGAGTTTTTTTGGTATTGATGAGTAGAACAAAGTTGCCAAATAAACTATATGTCTATCTCTTGTAGTTTTCGAGAAAATCGAGTTTATATCTGAAAAAACGGACGAACATGGCTACGGACGCACAAGGCAAGAAAAGTACCTAATATTGCCCATAACTTTTGATTGGGCAGTCCGATTTCTACAAACGTGGCCGAGTTTTTTTGGTATTGATGAGTAGAACAAAGTTGCCAAATAAACTATATGTCTATCTCTTGTAGTTTTCGAGAAAATCGAGTTTATATCTGAAAATACGAACACACAAGACAAGCCAAGTACCTAATATTGCCCATAACTTTTGATTGGGCAGTCCGATTTCTACAAACGTGGCCGAGTTTTTTAGGTATTGATGAGTAGAACAAAGTTGCCAAATAAACTATATGTCTATCTCTTGTAGTTTTCGAGAAAATCGAGTTTATATCTGAAAATACGAACACACAAGACAAGCCAAGTACCTAATATTGCCCATAACTTTTGATTGGGCAGTCCGATTTCTACAAACGTGGCCGAGTTTTTTTTGGTATTGATGAGTAGAACAAAGTTGCCAAATAAACTATATGTCTATCTCTTGTAGTTTTCGAGAAAATCGAGTTTATATCTGAAAATACGAACACACAAGACAAGCCAAGTACCTAATATTGCCCATAACTTTTGATTGGGCAGTCCGATTTCTACAAACGTGGCCGAGTTTTTTAGGTATTGATGAGTAGAACAAAGTTGCCAAATAAACTATATGTCTATCTCTTGTAGTTTTCGAGAAAATCGAGTTTATATCTGAAAATACGAACACACAAGACAAGCCAAGTACTTAATATTGCCCATAACTTTTGATTGGGCAGTCCGATTTCTACAAACGTGGCCGAGTTTTTTTGGTATTGATGAGTAGAACAAAGTTGCCAAATAAACTATATGTCTATCTTTTGTAGTTTTCGAGAAAATCGAGTTTATATCTGAAAAAACGGACGAACATGGCTACGGACGCACAAGGCAAGAAAATACCTAATATTGCCCATAACTTTTGATTGGGCAGTCCGATTTCTACAAACGTGGCCGAGTTTTTTTGGTATTGATGAGTAGAACAAAGTTGCCAAATAAACTATATGTCTATCTCTTGTAGTTTTCGAGAAAATCGAGTTTATATCTGAAAAAACGGACGAACATTGCTACGGACGCACAAGGCAAGAAAAATACCTAATATTGCCCATAACTTTTGATTGGGCAGTCCGATTTCTACAAACGTGGCCGAGTTTTTTTTGGTATTGATGAGTAGAACAAAGTTGCCAAATAAACTATATGTCTATCTCTTGTAGTTTTCGAGAAAATCGAGTTTATATCTGAAAAAACGGACGAACATGGCTACGGACGCACAATTCAAGAAAAATACCTAATATTGCCCATAACATTTGATTGGGCAGTCCGATTTCTACAAACGTGGCCGAGTTTTTTAGGTATTGATGAGTAGAACAAAGTTGCCAAATAAACTATATGTCTATCTCTTGTAGTTTTCGAGAAAATCGAGTTTATATCTGAAAATACGAACACACAAGACAAGCCAAGTACCTAATATTGCCCATAACTTTTGATTGGGCAGTCCGATTTCTACAAACGTGGCCGAGTTTTTTTGGTATTGATGAGTAGAACAAAGTTGCCAAATAAACTATATGTCTATCTCTTGTAGTTTTCGAGAAAATCGAGTTTATATCTGAAAAAACGGACGGACATGGGTACGGACACACAGGGCAAGAAAAGTACCTAATATTGCCCATAACTTTTGATTGGGCAGTCCGATTTCTACAAACGTGGCCGAGTTTTTTAGGTATTGGTGAGTAGAACAAAGTTGCCAAATAAACTATATGTCTACCTCTTGTAGTTTTCGAGAAAATCGAGTTTATATCTGAAAATACGAACACACAAGACAAGCCAAGTACCTAATATTGCCCATAACTTTTGATTGGGCAGTCCGATTTCTACAAACGTGGCCGAGTTTTTTAGGTATTGGTGAGTAGAACAAAGTTGCCAAATAAACTATATGTCTACCTCTTGTAGTTTTCGAGAAAATCGAGTTTATATCTGAAAATACGAACACACAAGACAAGCCAAGTACCTAATATTGCCCATAACTTTTGATTGGGCAGTCCGATTTCTACAAACGTGGCCGAGTTTTTTAGGTATTGGTGAGTAGAACAAAGTTGCCAAATAAACTATATGTCTACCTCTTGTAGTTTTCGAGAAAATCGAGTTTATATCTGAAAATACGAACACACAAGACAAGCCAAGTAGCTAATATTGCCCATAACTTTTGATTGGGCAGTCCGATTTCTACAAACGTGGCCGAGTTTTTTTGGTATTGATGAGTAGAACAAAGTTGCCAAATAAACATATGTCTATCTCTTGTAGTTTTCGAGAAAATCGAGTTTATATCTGAAAATACGAACACACAAGACAAGCCAAGTACCTAATATTGCCCATAACTTTTGATTGGGCAGTCCGATTTCTACAAACGTGGCCGAGTTTTTTAGGTATTGATGAGTAGAACAAAGTTGCCAAATAAACTATATGTCTATCTCTTGTAGTTTTCGAGAAAATCGAGTTTATATCTGAAAATACGAACACACAAGACAAGCCAAGTACCTAATATTGCCCATAACTTTTGATTGGGCAGTCCGATTTCTACAAACGTGGCCGAGTTTTTTTGGTATTGATGAGTAGAACAAAGTTACCAAATAAACTATATGTCTATCTCTTGTAGTTTTCGAGAAAATCGAGTTTATATCTGATTGGGCAGTCCGATTTCTACAAACGTGGCCGAGTTTTTTAGGTACTGATGAGTAGAACAAAGTTGCCAAATAAACTATAAGTCTATCTCTTGTAGTTTTCGAGAAAATCGAGTTTATATCTGAAAAAACGGACGGACATGGGTACGGACACACAGGGCAAGAAAAATACCTAATATTGTCCATAACTTTTGATTGGGCAGTCCGATTTCTACAAACGTGGCCGAGTTTTTTAGGTATTGATGAGTAGAACAAAGTTGCCAAATAAACTATATGTCTACCTCTTGTAGTTTTCGAGAAAATCGAGTTTATATCTGAAAATACGAACACACAAGACAAGACAAGTACCTAATATTGCCCATAACTTTTGATGGGGTAGTCCGATTTCTACAAACGTGGCCGAGTTTTTTTTGGTATTGATGAGTAGAACAAAGTTGCCAAATAAACTATATGTCTATCTCTTGTAGTTTTCGAGAAAATCGAGTTTATATCTGAAAATACGAACACACAAGACAAGCCAAGTACCTAATATTGCCCATAACTTTTGATTGGGCAGTCCGAGTTCTACAAACGTGGCCGAGTTTTTTAGGTATTGATGAGTAGAACAAAGTTGCCAAATAAACTATATGTCTATCTCTTGTAGTTTTCGAGAAAATCGAGTTTATATCTGAAAAAACGGACGAACATGGCTACGGACGCACAAGGCAAGAAAAATACCTAATATTGCCCATAACTTTTGATTGGGCAGTCCGATTTCTACAAACGTGGCCGAGTTTTTTAGGTATTGATGAGTAGAACAAAGTTGCCAAATAAACTATATGTCTATCTCTTGTAGTTTTCGAGAAAATCGAGTTTATATCTGAAAAAACGGACGAACATGACTACGGACGCACAAGGCAAGAAAAATACCTAATATTGCCCATAACTTTTGATTGGGCAGTCCGATTTCTACAAACGTGGCCGAGTTTTTTAGGTATTGATGAGTAGAACAAAGTTGCCAAATAAACTATATGTCTATCTCTTGTAGTTTTCGAGAAAATCGAGTTTATATCTGAAAATACGAACACACAAGACAAGCCAAGTACCTAATATTGCCCATAACTTTTGATTGGGCAGTCCGATTTCTACAAACGTGGCCGAGTTTTTTTGGTATTGATGAGTAGAACAAAGTTGCCAAATAAACTATATGTCTATCTCTTGTAGTTTTCGAGAAAATCGAGTTTATATCTGAAAAAACGGACGGACATGGGTACGGACACACAGGGCAAGAAAAGTACCTAATATTGCCCATAACTTTTGATTGGGCAGTCCGATTTCTACAAACGTGGCCGAGTTTTTTAGGTATTGGTGAGTAGAACAAAGTTGCCAAATAAACTATATGTCTACCTCTTGTAGTTTTCGAGAAAATCGAGTTTATATCTGAAAATACGAACACACAAGACAAGCCAAGTACCTAATATTGCCCATAACTTTTGATTGGGCAGTCCGATTTCTACAAACGTGGCCGAGTTTTTTAGGTATTGGTGAGTAGAACAAAGTTGCCAAATAAACTATATGTCTACCTCTTGTAGTTTTCGAGAAAATCGAGTTTATATCTGAAAAATACGAACAACACAAGACAAGCCAAGTACCTAATATTGCCCATAACTTTTGATTGGGCAGTCCGATTTCTACAAACGTGGCCGAGTTTTTTAGGTATTGGTGAGTAGAACAAAGTTGCCAAATAAACTATATGTCTACCTCTTGTAGTTTTCGAGAAAATCGAGTTTATATCTGAAAATACGAACACACAAGACAAGCCAAGTAGCTAATATTGCCCATAACTTTTGATTGGGCAGTCCGATTTCTACAAACGTGGCCGAGTTTTTTTGGTATTGATGAGTAGAACAAAGTTGCCAAATAAACATATGTCTATCTCTTGTAGTTTTCGAGAAAATCGAGTTTATATCTGAAAATACGAACACACAAGACAAGCCAAGTACCTAATATTGCCCATAACTTTTGATTGGGCAGTCCGATTTCTACAAACGTGGCCGAGTTTTTTAGGTATTGATGAGTAGAACAAAGTTGCCAAATAAACTATATGTCTATCTCTTGTAGTTTTCGAGAAAATCGAGTTTATATCTGAAAATACGAACACACAAGACAAGCCAAGTACCTAATATTGCCCATAACTTTTGATTGGGCAGTCCGATTTCTACAAACGTGGCCGAGTTTTTTTGGTATTGATGAGTAGAACAAAGTTACCAAATAAACTATATGTCTATCTCTTGTAGTTTTCGAGAAAATCGAGTTTATATCAAAAACCTGATTGGGCAGTCCGATTTCTACAAACGTGGCCGAGTTTTTTAGGTACTGATGAGTAGAACAAAGTTGCCAAATAAACTATAAGTCTATCTCTTGTAGTTTTCGAGAAAATCGAGTTTATATCTGAAAAAACGGACGGACATGGGTACGGACACACAGGGCAAGAAAAATACCTAATATTGTCCATAACTTTTGATTGGGCAGTCCGATTTCTACAAACGTGGCCGAGTTTTTTAGGTATTGATGAGTAGAACAAAGTTGCCAAATAAACTATATGTCTACCTCTTGTAGTTTTCGAGAAAATCGAGTTTATATCTGAAAATACGAACACACAAGACAAGACAAGTACCTAATATTGCCCATAACTTTTGATGGGGTAGTCCGATTTCTACAAACGTGGCCGAGTTTTTTTGGTATTGATGAGTAGAACAAAGTTGCCAAATAAACTATATGTCTATCTCTTGTAGTTTTCGAGAAAATCGAGTTTATATCTGAAAATACGAACACACAAGACAAGCCAAGTACCTAATATTGCCCATAACTTTTGATTGGGCAGTCCGAGTTCTACAAACGTGGCCGAGTTTTTTAGGTATTGATGAGTAGAACAAAGTTGCCAAATAAACTATATGTCTATCTCTTGTAGTTTTCGAGAAAATCGAGTTTATATCTGAAAAAACGGACGAACATGGCTACGGACGCACAAGGCAAGAAAAATACCTAATATTGCCCATAACTTTTGATTGGGCAGTCCGATTTCTACAAACGTGGCCGAGTTTTTTAGGTATTGATGAGTAGAACAAAGTTGCCAAATAAACTATATGTCTATCTCTTGTAGTTTTCGAGAAAATCGAGTTTATATCTGAAAAAACGGACGAACATGGCTACGGACGCACAAGGCAAGAAAAATACCTAATATTGCCCATAACTTTTGATTGGGCAGTCCGATTTCTACAAACGTGGCCGAGTTTTTTTTGGTATTGATGAGTAGAACAAAGTTGCCAAATAAACATATGTCTATCTCTTGTAGTTTTCGAGAAAATCGAGTTTATATCTGAAAATACGAACACACAAGACAAGCCAAGTACCTAATATTGCCCATAACTTTTGATTGGGCAGTCCGATTTCTACAAACGTGGCCGAGTTTTTTAGGTATTGATGAGTAGAACAAAGTTGCCAAATAAACTATATGTCTATCTCTTGTAGTTTTCGAGAAAATCGAGTTTATATCTGAAAATACGAACACACAAGACAAGCCAAGTACCTAATATTGCCCATAACTTTTGATTGGGCAGTCCGATTTCTACAAACGTGGCCGAGTTTTTTTGGTATTGATGAGTAGAACAAAGTTGCCAAATAAACTATATGTCTATCTCTTGTAGTTTTCGAGAAAATCGAGTTTATATCTGAAAAAATACGAACACACAAGACAAGCCAAGTACCTAATATTGCCCATAACTTTTGATTGGGCAGTCCGATTTCTACAAACGTGGCCGAGTTTTTTAGGTATTGATGAGTAGAACAAAGTTGCCAAATAAACTATATGTCTGTCTCTTGTAGTTTTCGAGAAAATCGAGTTTATATCTGAAAAAACGGACGAACATGGCTACGGACGCACAAGGCAAGAAAAATACCTAATATTGCCCATAACTTTTGATTGGGCAGTCCGATTTCTACAAACGTGGCCGAGTTTTTTTGGTATTGATGAGTAGAACAAAGTTGCCAAATAAACTATATGTCTATCTCTTGTAGTTTTCGAGAAAATCGAGTTTATATCTGAAAAAACGGACGAACATTGCTACGGACGCACAAGGCAAGAAAAATACCTAATATTGCCCATAACTTTTGATTGGGCAGTCCGATTTCTACAAACGTGGCCGAGTTTTTTTGGTATTGATGAGTAGAACAAAGTTGCCAAATAAACATATGTCTATCTCTTGTAGTTTTCGAGAAAATCGAGTTTATATCTGAAAATACGAACACACAAGACAAGCCAAGTACCTAATATTGCCCATAACTTTTGATTGGGCAGTCCGATTTCTACAAACGTGGCCGAGTTTTTTTGGTATTGATGAGTAGAACAAAGTTGCCAAATAAACTATATGTCTATCTCTTGTAGTTTTCGAGAAAATCGAGTTTATATCTGAAAAAACGGACGGACATGGGTACGGACACACAGGGCAAGAAAAGTACCTAATATTGCCCATAACTTTTGATTGGGCAGTCCGATTTCTACAAACGTGGCCGAGTTTTTTAGGTATTGGTGAGTAGAACAAAGTTGCCAAATAAACTATATGTCTACCTCTTGTAGTTTTCGAGAAAATCGAGTTTATATCTGAAAATACGAACACACAAGACAAGCCAAGTACCTAATATTGCCCATAACTTTTGATTGGGCAGTCCGATTTCTACAAACGTGGCCGAGTTTTTTAGGTATTGGTGAGTAGAACAAAGTTGCCAAATAAACTATATGTCTACCTCTTGTAGTTTTCGAGAAAATCGAGTTTATATCTGAAAATACGAACACACAAGACAAGCCAAGTACCTAATATTGCCCATAACTTTTGATTGGGCAGTCCGATTTCTACAAACGTGGCCGAGTTTTTTAGGTATTGGTGAGTAGAACAAAGTTGCCAAATAAACTATATGTCTACCTCTTGTAGTTTTCGAGAAAATCGAGTTTATATCTGAAAATACGAACACACAAGACAAGCCAAGTAGCTAATATTGCCCATAACTTTTGATTGGGCAGTCCGATTTCTACAAACGTGGCCGAGTTTTTTTGGTATTGATGAGTAGAACAAAGTTGCCAAATAAACATATGTCTATCTCTTGTAGTTTTCGAGAAAATCGAGTTTATATCTGAAAATACGAACACACAAGACAAGCCAAGTACCTAATATTGCCCATAACTTTTGATTGGGCAGTCCGATTTCTACAAACGTGGCCGAGTTTTTTAGGTATTGATGAGTAGAACAAAGTTGCCAAATAAACTATATGTCTATCTCTTGTAGTTTTCGAGAAAATCGAGTTTATATCTGAAAATACGAACACACAAGACAAGCCAAGTACCTAATATTGCCCATAACTTTTGATTGGGCAGTCCGATTTCTACAAACGTGGCCGAGTTTTTTTGGTATTGATGAGTAGAACAAAGTTACCAAATAAACTATATGTCTATCTCTTGTAGTTTTCGAGAAAATCGAGTTTATATCTGATTGGGCAGTCCGATTTCTACAAACGTGGCCGAGTTTTTTAGGTACTGATGAGTAGAACAAAGTTGCCAAATAAACTATAAGTCTATCTCTTGTAGTTTTCGAGAAAATCGAGTTTATATCTGAAAAAACGGACGGACATGGGTACGGACACACAGGGCAAGAAAAATACCTAATATTGTCCATAACTTTTGATTGGGCAGTCCGATTTCTACAAACGTGGCCGAGTTTTTTAGGTATTGATGAGTAGAACAAAGTTGCCAAATAAACTATATGTCTACCTCTTGTAGTTTTCGAGAAAATCGAGTTTATATCTGAAAATACGAACACACAAGACAAGACAAGTACCTAATATTGCCCATAACTTTTGATGGGGTAGTCCGATTTCTACAAACGTGGCCGAGTTTTTTTGGTATTGATGAGTAGAACAAAGTTGCCAAATAAACTATATGTCTATCTCTTGTAGTTTTCGAGAAAATCGAGTTTATATCTGAAAATACGAACACACAAGACAAGCCAAGTACCTAATATTGCCCATAACTTTTGATTGGGCAGTCCGAGTTCTACAAACGTGGCCGAGTTTTTTAGGTATTGATGAGTAGAACAAAGTTGCCAAATAAACTATATGTCTATCTCTTGTAGTTTTCGAGAAAATCGAGTTTATATCTGAAAAAACGGACGAACATGGCTACGGACGCACAAGGCAAGAAAAATACCTAATATTGCCCATAACTTTTGATTGGGCAGTCCGATTTCTACAAACGTGGCCGAGTTTTTTAGGTATTGATGAGTAGAACAAAGTTGCCAAATAAACTATATGTCTATCTCTTGTAGTTTTCGAGAAAATCGAGTTTATATCTGAAAAAACGGACGAACATGACTACGGACGCACAAGGCAAGAAAAATACCTAATATTGCCCATAACTTTTGATTGGGCAGTCCGATTTCTACAAACGTGGCCGAGTTTTTTAGGTATTGATGAGTAGAACAAAGTTGCCAAATAAACTATATGTCTATCTCTTGTAGTTTTCGAGAAAATCGAGTTTATATCTGAAAATACGAACACACAAGACAAGCCAAGTACCTAATATTGCCCATAACTTTTGATTGGGCAGTCCGATTTCTACAAACGTGGCCGAGTTTTTTTGGTATTGATGAGTAGAACAAAGTTGCCAAATAAACTATATGTCTATCTCTTGTAGTTTTCGAGAAAATCGAGTTTATATCTGAAAAAACGGACGGACATGGGTACGGACACACAGGGCAAGAAAAGTACCTAATATTGCCCATAACTTTTGATTGGGCAGTCCGATTTCTACAAACGTGGCCGAGTTTTTTAGGTATTGGTGAGTAGAACAAAGTTGCCAAATAAACTATATGTCTACCTCTTGTAGTTTTCGAGAAAATCGAGTTTATATCTGAAAATACGAACACACAAGACAAGCCAAGTACCTAATATTGCCCATAACTTTTGATTGGGCAGTCCGATTTCTACAAACGTGGCCGAGTTTTTTAGGTATTGGTGAGTAGAACAAAGTTGCCAAATAAACTATATGTCTACCTCTTGTAGTTTTCGAGAAAATCGAGTTTATATCTGAAAATACGAACACACAAGACAAGCCAAGTACCTAATATTGCCCATAACTTTTGATTGGGCAGTCCGATTTCTACAAACGTGGCCGAGTTTTTTAGGTATTGGTGAGTAGAACAAAGTTGCCAAATAAACTATATGTCTACCTCTTGTAGTTTTCGAGAAAATCGAGTTTATATCTGAAAATACGAACACACAAGACAAGCCAAGTAGCTAATATTGCCCATAACTTTTGATTGGGCAGTCCGATTTCTACAAACGTGGCCGAGTTTTTTTGGTATTGATGAGTAGAACAAAGTTGCCAAATAAACATATGTCTATCTCTTGTAGTTTTCGAGAAAATCGAGTTTATATCTGAAAATACGAACACACAAGACAAGCCAAGTACCTAATATTGCCCATAACTTTTGATTGGGCAGTCCGATTTCTACAAACGTGGCCGAGTTTTTTAGGTATTGATGAGTAGAACAAAGTTGCCAAATAAACTATATGTCTATCTCTTGTAGTTTTCGAGAAAATCGAGTTTATATCTGAAAATACGAACACACAAGACAAGCCAAGTACCTAATATTGCCCATAACTTTTGATTGGGCAGTCCGATTTCTACAAACGTGGCCGAGTTTTTTTGGTATTGATGAGTAGAACAAAGTTACCAAATAAACTATATGTCTATCTCTTGTAGTTTTCGAGAAAATCGAGTTTATATCTGATTGGGCAGTCCGATTTCTACAAACGTGGCCGAGTTTTTTAGGTACTGATGAGTAGAACAAAGTTGCCAAATAAACTATAAGTCTATCTCTTGTAGTTTTCGAGAAAATCGAGTTTATATCTGAAAAAACGGACGGACATGGGTACGGACACACAGGGCAAGAAAAATACCTAATATTGTCCATAACTTTTGATTGGGCAGTCCGATTTCTACAAACGTGGCCGAGTTTTTTAGGTATTGATGAGTAGAACAAAGTTGCCAAATAAACTATATGTCTACCTCTTGTAGTTTTCGAGAAAATCGAGTTTATATCTGAAAATACGAACACACAAGACAAGACAAGTACCTAATATTGCCCATAACTTTTGATGGGGTAGTCCGATTTCTACAAACGTGGCCGAGTTTTTTTGGTATTGATGAGTAGAACAAAGTTGCCAAATAAACTATATGTCTATCTCTTGTAGTTTTCGAGAAAATCGAGTTTATATCTGAAAATACGAACACACAAGACAAGCCAAGTACCTAATATTGCCCATAACTTTTGATTGGGCAGTCCGAGTTCTACAAACGTGGCCGAGTTTTTTAGGTATTGATGAGTAGAACAAAGTTGCCAAATAAACTATATGTCTATCTCTTGTAGTTTTCGAGAAAATCGAGTTTATATCTGAAAAAACGGACGAACATGGCTACGGACGCACAAGGCAAGAAAAATACCTAATATTGCCCATAACTTTTGATTGGGCAGTCCGATTTCTACAAACGTGGCCGAGTTTTTTAGGTATTGATGAGTAGAACAAAGTTGCCAAATAAACTATATGTCTATCTCTTGTAGTTTTCGAGAAAATCGAGTTTATATCTGAAAAAACGGACGAACATGGCTACGGACGCACAAGGCAAGAAAAATACCTAATATTGCCCATAACTTTTGATTGGGCAGTCCGATTTCTACAAACGTGGCCGAGTTTTTTTGGTATTGATGAGTAGAACAAAGTTGCCAAATAAACATATGTCTATCTCTTGTAGTTTTCGAGAAAATCGAGTTTATATCTGAAAATACGAACACACAAGACAAGCCAAGTACCTAATATTGCCCATAACTTTTGATTGGGCAGTCCGATTTCTACAAACGTGGCCGAGTTTTTTAGGTATTGATGAGTAGAACAAAGTTGCCAAATAAACTATATGTCTATCTCTTGTAGTTTTCGAGAAAATCGAGTTTATATCTGAAAATACGAACACACAAGACAAGCCAAGTACCTAATATTGCCCATAACTTTTGATTGGGCAGTCCGATTTCTACAAACGTGGCCGAGTTTTTTTGGTATTGATGAGTAGAACAAAGTTGCCAAATAAACTATATGTCTATCTCTTGTAGTTTTCGAGAAAATCGAGTTTATATCTGAAAATACGAACACACAAGACAAGCCAAGTACCTAATATTGCCCATAACTTTTGATTGGGCAGTCCGATTTCTACAAACGTGGCCGAGTTTTTTAGGTATTGATGAGTAGAACAAAGTTGCCAAATAAACTATATGTCTATCTCTTGTAGTTTTCGAGAAAATCGAGTTTATATCTGAAAAAACGGACGAACATGGCTACGGACGCACAAGGCAAGAAAAATACCTAATATTGCCCATAACTTTTGATTGGGCAGTCCGATTTCTACAAACGTGGCCGAGTTTTTTTGGTATTGATGAGTAGAACAAAGTTGCCAAATAAACTATATGTCTATCTCTTGTAGTTTTCGAGAAAATCGAGTTTATATCTGAAAAAACGGACGAACATTGCTACGGACGCACAAGGCAAGAAAAATACCTAATATTGCCCATAACTTTTGATTGGGCAGTCCGATTTCTACAAACGTGGCCGAGTTTTTTTGGTATTGATGAGTAGAACAAAGTTGCCAAATAAACTATATGTCTATCTCTTGTAGTTTTCGAGAAAATCGAGTTTATATCTGAAAATACGAACACACAAGACAAGCCAAGTACCTAATATTGCCCATAACTTTTGATTGGGCAGTCCGATTTCTACAAACGTGGCCGAGTTTTTTAGGTATTGGTGAGTAGAACAAAGTTGCCAAATAAACTATATGTCTACCTCTTGTAGTTTTCGAGAAAATCGAGTTTATATCTGAAAATACGAACACACAAGACAAGCCAAGTACCTAATATTGCCCATAACTTTTGATTGGGCAGTCCGATTTCTACAAACGTGGCCGAGTTTTTTAGGTATTGGTGAGTAGAACAAAGTTGCCAAATAAACTATATGTCTACCTCTTGTAGTTTTCGAGAAAATCGAGTTTATATCTGAAAATAGGAACACACAAGACAAGCCAAGTAGCTAATATTGCCCATAACTTTTGATTGGGCAGTCCGATTTCTACAAACGTGGCCGAGTTTTTTTGGTATTGATGAGTAGAACAAAGTTGCCAAATAAACATATGTCTATCTCTTGTAGTTTTCGAGAAAATCGAGTTTATATCTGAAAATACGAACACACAAGACAAGCCAAGTACCTAATATTGCCCATAACTTTTGATTGGGCAGTCCGATTTCTACAAACGTGGCCGAGTTTTTTAGGTATTGGTGAGTAGAACAAAGTTGCCAAATAAACTATATGTCTACCTCTTGTAGTTTTCGAGAAAATCGAGTTTATATCTGAAAATAGGAACACACAAGACAAGCCAAGTAGCTAATATTGCCCATAACTTTTGATTGGGCAGTCCGATTTCTACAAACGTGGCCGAGTTTTTTTGGTATTGATGAGTAGAACAAAGTTGCCAAATAAACATATGTCTATCTCTTGTAGTTTTCGAGAAAATCGAGTTTATATCTGAAAATACGAACACACAAGACAAGCCAAGTACCTAATATTGCCCATAACTTTTGATTGGGCAGTCCGATTTCTACAAACGTGGCCGAGTTTTTTAGGTATTGATGAGTAGAACAAAGTTGCCAAATAAACTATATGTCTATCTCTTGTAGTTTTCGAGAAAATCGAGTTTATATCTGAAAATACGAACACACAAGACAAGCCAAGTACCTAATATTGCCCATAACTTTTGATTGGGCAGTCCGATTTCTACAAACGTGGCCGAGTTTTTTTGGTATTGATGAGTAGAACAAAGTTGCCAAATAAACTATATGTCTATCTCTTGTAGTTTTCGAGAAAATCGAGTTTATATCTGAAAAAACGGACGAACATGGCTACGGACGCACAAGGCAAGAAAAATACCTAATATTGCCCATAACTTTTGATTGGGCAGTCCGATTTCTACAAACGTGGCCGAGTTTTTTTGGTATTGATGAGTAGAACAAAGTTGCCAAATAAACATATGTCTATCTCTTGTAGTTTTCGAGAAAATCGAGTTTATATCTGAAAATACGAACACACAAGACAAGCCAAGTACCTAATATTGCCCATAACTTTTGATTGGGCAGTCCGATTTCTACAAACGTGGCCGAGTTTTTTAGGTATTGATGAGTAGAACAAAGTTGCCAAATAAACTATATGTCTATCTCTTGTAGTTTTCGAGAAAATCGAGTTTATATCTGAAAATACGAACACACAAGACAAGCCAAGTACCTAATATTGCCCATAACTTTTGATTGGGCAGTCCGATTTCTACAAACGTGGCCGAGTTTTTTTGGTATTGATGAGTAGAACAAAGTTGCCAAATAAACTATATGTCTATCTCTTGTAGTTTTCGAGAAAATCGAGTTTATATCTGAAAATACGAACACACAAGACAAGCCAAGTACCTAATATTGCCCATAACTTTTGATTGGGCAGTCCGATTTCTACAAACGTGGCCGAGTTTTTTAGGTATTGATGAGTAGAACAAAGTTGCCAAATAAACTATATGTCTATCTCTTGTAGTTTTCGAGAAAATCGAGTTTATATCTGAAAATACGAACACACAAGACAAGCCAAGTACCTAATATTGCCCATAACTTTTGATTGGGCAGTCCGATTTCTACAAACGTGGCCGAGTTTTTTAGGTATTGATGAGTAGAACAAAGTTGCCAAATAAACTATATGTCTATCTCTTGTAGTTTTCGAGAAAATCGAGTTTATATCTGAAAATACGAACACACAAGACAAGCCAAGTACTTAATATTGCCCATAACTTTTGATTGGGCAGTCCGATTTCTACAAACGTGGCCGAGTTTTTTTGGTATTGATGAGTAGAACAAAGTTGCCAAATAAACTATATGTCTATCTCTTGTAGTTTTCGAGAAAATCGAGTTTATATCTGAAAAAACGGACGAACATGGCTACGGACGCACAAGGCAAGAAAAATACCTAATATTGCCCATAACTTTTGATTGGGCAGTCCGATTTCTACAAACGTGGCCGAGTTTTTTTGGTATTGATGAGTAGAACAAAGTTGCCAAATAAACTATATGTCTATCTCTTGTAGTTTTCGAGAAAATCGAGTTTATATCTGAAAAAACGGACGAACATTGCTACGGACGCACAAGGCAAGAAAAATACCTAATATTGCCCATAACTTTTGATTGGGCAGTCCGATTTCTACAAACGTGGCCGAGTTTTTTAGGTATTGATGAGTAGAACAAAGTTGCCAAATAAACTATATGTCTATCTCTTGTAGTTTTCGAGAAAATCGAGTTTATATCTGAAAAAACGGACGAACATGGCTACGGACGCACAATTCAAGAAAAATACCTAATATTGCCCATAACTTTTGATTGGGCAGTCCGATTTCTACAAACGTGGCCGAGTTTTTTAGGTATTGATGAGTAGAACAAAGTTGCCAAATAAACTATATGTCTATCTCTTGTAGTTTTCGAGAAAATCGAGTTTATATCTGAAAATACGAACACACAAGACAAGCCAAGTACCTAATATTGCCCATAACTTTTGATTGGGCAGTCCGATTTCTACAAACGTGGCCGAGTTTTTTTGGTATTGATGAGTAGAACAAAGTTGCCAAATAAACTATATGTCTATCTCTTGTAGTTTTCGAGAAAATCGAGTTTATATCTGAAAAAACGGACGGACATGGGTACGGACACACAGGGCAAGAAAAGTACCTAATATTGCCCATAACTTTTGATTGGGCAGTCCGATTTCTACAAACGTGGCCGAGTTTTTTAGGTATTGGTGAGTAGAACAAAGTTGCCAAATAAACTATATGTCTACCTCTTGTAGTTTTCGAGAAAATCGAGTTTATATCTGAAAATACGAACACACAAGACAAGCCAAGTACCTAATATTGCCCATAACTTTTGATTGGGCAGTCCGATTTCTACAAACGTGGCCGAGTTTTTTAGGTATTGGTGAGTAGAACAAAGTTGCCAAATAAACTATATGTCTACCTCTTGTAGTTTTCGAGAAAATCGAGTTTATATCTGAAAATACGAACACACAAGACAAGCCAAGTACCTAATATTGCCCATAACTTTTGATTGGGCAGTCCGATTTCTACAAACGTGGCCGAGTTTTTTAGGTATTGGTGAGTAGAACAAAGTTGCCAAATAAACTATATGTCTACCTCTTGTAGTTTTCGAGAAAATCGAGTTTATATCTGAAAATACGAACACACAAGACAAGCCAAGTAGCTAATATTGCCCATAACTTTTGATTGGGCAGTCCGATTTCTACAAACGTGGCCGAGTTTTTTTGGTATTGATGAGTAGAACAAAGTTGCCAAATAAACATATGTCTATCTCTTGTAGTTTTCGAGAAAATCGAGTTTATATCTGAAAATACGAACACACAAGACAAGCCAAGTACCTAATATTGCCCATAACTTTTGATTGGGCAGTCCGATTTCTACAAACGTGGCCGAGTTTTTTAGGTATTGATGAGTAGAACAAAGTTGCCAAATAAACTATATGTCTATCTCTTGTAGTTTTCGAGAAAATCGAGTTTATATCTGAAAATACGAACACACAAGACAAGCCAAGTACCTAATATTGCCCATAACTTTTGATTGGGCAGTCCGATTTCTACAAACGTGGCCGAGTTTTTTTTGGTATTGATGAGTAGAACAAAGTTACCAAATAAACTATATGTCTATCTCTTGTAGTTTTCGAGAAAATCGAGTTTATATCTGATTGGGCAGTCCGATTTCTACAAACGTGGCCGAGTTTTTTAGGTACTGATGAGTAGAACAAAGTTCTACAAACGTGGCCGAGTTTTTTTGGTATTGATGAGTAGAACAAAGTTGCCAAATAAACATATGTCTATCTCTTGTAGTTTTCGAGAAAATCGAATTTATATCTGAAAATACGAACACACAAGACAAGCCAAGTACCTAATATTGCCCATAACTTTTGATTGGGCAGTCCGATTTCTACAAACGTGGCCGAGTTTTTTAGGTATTGATGAGTAGAACAAAGTTGCCAAATAAACTATATGTCTATCTCTTGTAGTTTTCGAGAAAATCGAGTTTATATCTGAAAATACGAACACACAAGACAAGCCAAGTACCTAATATTGCCCATAACTTTTGATTGGGCAGTCCGATTTCTACAAACGTGGCCGAGTTTTTTAGGTATTGATGAGTAGAACAAAGTTGCCAAATAAACATATGTCTATCTCTTGTAGTTTTCGAGAAAATCGAATTTATATCTGAAAATACGAACACACAAGACAAGCCAAGTACCTAATATTGCCCATAACTTTTGATTGGGCAGTCCGATTTCTACAAACGTGGCCGAGTTTTTTAGGTATTGATGAGTAGAACAAAGTTGCCAAATAAACTATATGTCTATCTCTTGTAGTTTTCGAGAAAATCGAGTTTATATCTGAAAATACGAACACACAAGACAAGCCAAGTACCTAATATTGCCCATAACTTTTGATTGGGCAGTCCGATTTCTACAAACGTGGCCGAGTTTTTTTGGTATTGATGAGTAGAACAAAGTTGCCAAATAAACTATATGTCTATCTCTTGTAGTTTTCGAGAAAATCGAGTTTATATCTGAAAATACGAACACACAAGACAAGCCAAGTACCTAATATTGCCCATAACTTTTGATTGGGCAGTCCGATTTCTACAAACGTGGCCGAGTTTTTTAGGTATTGATGAGTAGAACAAAGTTGCCAAATAAACTATATGTCTATCTCTTGTAGTTTTCGAGAAAATCGAGTTTATATCTGAAAATACGAACACACAAGACAAGCCAAGTACCTAATATTGCCCATAACTTTTGATTGGGCAGTCCGATTTCTACAAACGTGGCCGAGTTTTTTAGGTATTGATGAGTAGAACAAAGTTGCCAAATAAACTATATGTCTATCTCTTGTAGTTTTCGAGAAAATCGAGTTTATATCTGAAAATACGAACACACAAGACAAGCCAAGTACTTAATATTGCCCATAACTTTTGATTGGGCAGTCCGATTTCTACAAACGTGGCCGAGTTTTTTTGGTATTGATGAGTAGAACAAAGTTGCCAAATAAACTATATGTCTATCTCTTGTAGTTTTCGAGAAAATCGAGTTTATATCTGAAAAAACGGACGAACATGGCTACGGACGCACAAGGCAAGAAAAATACCTAATATTGCCCATAACTTTTGATTGGGCAGTCCGATTTCTACAAACGTGGCCGAGTTTTTTTTGGTATTGATGAGTAGAACAAAGTTGCCAAATAAACATATGTCTATCTCATGTAGTTTTCGAGAAAATCGAGTTTATATCTGAAAATACGAACACACAAGACAAGCCAAGTACCTAATATTGCCCATAACTTTTGATTGGGCAGTCCGATTTCTACAAACGTGGCCGAGTTTTTTAGGTATTGATGAGTAGAACAAAGTTGCCAAATAAACTATATGTCTATCTCTTGTAGTTTTCGAGAAAATCGAATTTATATCTGAAAATACGAACACACAAGACAAGCCAAGTACCTAATATTGCCCATAACTTTTGATTGGGCAGTCCGATTTCTACAAACGTGGCCGAGTTTTTTTGGTATTGATGAGTAGAACAAAGTTGCCAAATAAACTATATGTCTATCTCTTGTAGTTTTCGAGAAAATCGAGTTTATATCTGAAAATACGAACACACAAGACAAGCCAAGTACCTAATATTGCCCATAACTTTTGATTGGGCAGTCCGATTTCTACAAACGTGGCCGAGTTTTTTAGGTATTGATGAGTAGAACAAAGTTGCCAAATAAACTATATGTCTATCTCTTGTAGTTTTCGAGAAAATCGAGTTTATATCTGAAAATACGAACACACAAGACAAGCCAAGTACCTAATATTGCCCATAACTTTTGATTGGGCAGTCCGATTTCTACAAACGTGGCCGAGTTTTTTAGGTATTGATGAGTAGAACAAAGTTGCCAAATAAACTATATGTCTATCTCTTGTAGTTTTCGAGAAAATCGAGTTTATATCTGAAAATACGAACACACAAGACAAGCCAAGTACTTAATATTGCCCATAACTTTTGATTGGGCAGTCCGATTTCTACAAACGTGGCCGAGTTTTTTTGGTATTGATGAGTAGAACAAAGTTGCCAAATAAACTATATGTCTATCTCTTGTAGTTTTCGAGAAAATCGAGTTTATATCTGAAAATACGAACACACAAGACAAGCCAAGTACCTAATATTGCCCATAACTTTTGATTGGGCAGTCCGATTTCTACAAACGTGGCCGAGTTTTTTAGGTATTGATGAGTAGAACAAAGTTGCCAAATAAACTATATGTCTATCTCTTGTAGTTTTCGAGAAAATCGAGTTTATATCTGAAAAAACGGACGAACATGGCTACGGACGCACAAGGCAAGAAAAATACCTAATATTGCCCATAACTTTTGATTGGACAGTCCGATTTCTACAAACGTGGCCGAGTTTTTTAGGTATTGATGAGTAGAACAAAGTTGCCAAATAAACTATATGTCTATCTCTTGTAGTTTTCGAGAAAATCGAGTTTATATCTGAAAAAACGGACGAACATGGCTACGGACGCACAAGGCAAGAAAAATACCTAATATTGCCCATAACTTTTGATTGGGCAGTCCGATTTCTACAAACGTGGCCGAGTTTTTTAGGTATTGATGAGTAGAACAAAGTTGCCAAATAAACTATATGTCTATCTCTTGTAGTTTTCGAGAAAATCGAGTTTATATCTGAAAAAACGGACGAACATGGCTACGGACGCACAAGGCAAGAAAAATACCTAATATTGCCCATAACTTTTGATTGGGCAGTCCGATTTCTACAAACGTGGCCGAGTTTTTTTGGTATTGATGAGTAGAACAAAGTTGCCAAATAAACATATGTCTATCTCATGTAGTTTTCGAGAAAATCGAGTTTATATCTGAAAATACGAACACACAAGACAAGCCAAGTACCTAATATTGCCCATAACTTTTGATTGGGCAGTCCGATTTCTACAAACGTGGCCGAGTTTTTTAGGTATTGATGAGTAGAACAAAGTTGCCAAATAAACTATATGTCTATCTCTTGTAGTTTTCGAGAAAATCGAGTTTATATCTGAAAATACGAACACACAAGACAAGCCAAGTACCTAATATTGCCCATAACTTTTGATTGGGCAGTCCGATTTCTACAAACGTGGCCGAGTTTTTTAGGTATTGATGAGTAGAACAAAGTTGCCAAATAAACTATATGTCTATCTCTTGTAGTTTTCGAGAAAATCGAGTTTATATCTGAAAATACGAACACACAAGACAAGCCAAGTACCTAATATTGCCCATAACTTTTGATTGGGCAGTCCGATTTCTACAAACGTGGCCGAGTTTTTTAGGTATTGATGAGTAGAACAAAGTTGCCAAATAAACTATATGTCTATCTCTTGTAGTTTTCGAGAAAATCGAGTTTATATCTGAAAATACGAACACAAGACAAGCCAAGTACTTAATATTGCCCATAACTTTTGATTGGGCAGTCCGATTTCTACAAACGTGGCCGAGTTTTTTTGGTATTGATGAGTAGAACAAAGTTGCCAAATAAACTATATGTCTATCTCTTGTAGTTTTCGAGAAAATCGAGTTTATATCTGAAAATACGAACACACAAGACAAGCCAAGTACCTAATATTGCCCATAACTTTTGATTGGGCAGTCCGATTTCTACAAACGTGGCCGAGTTTTTTAGGTATTGATGAGTAGAACAAAGTTGCCAAATAAACTATATGTCTATCTCTTGTAGTTTTCGAGAAAATCGAGTTTATATCTGAAAAAACGGACGAACATGGCTACGGACGCACAAGGCAAGAAAAATACCTAATATTGCCCATAACTTTTGATTGGGCAGTCCGATTTCTACAAACGTGGCCGAGTTTTTTAGGTATTGATGAGTAGAACAAAGTTGCCAAATAAACTATATGTCTATCTCTTGTAGTTTTCGAGAAAATCGAGTTTATATCTGAAAAAACGGACGAACATGGCTACGGACGCACAATTCAAGAAAAATACCTAATATTGCCCATAACTTTTGATTGGGCAGTCCGATTTCTACAAACGTGGCCGAGTTTTTTAGGTATTGATGAGTAGAACAAAGTTGCCAAATAAACTATATGTCTATCTCTTGTAGTTTTCGAGAAAATCGAGTTTATATCTGAAAATACGAACACACAAGACAAGCCAAGTACCTAATATTGCCCATAACTTTTGATTGGGCAGTCCGATTTCTACAAACGTGGCCGAGTTTTTTTTGGTATTGATGAGTAGAACAAAGTTGCCAAATAAACTATATGTCTATCTCTTGTAGTTTTCGAGAAAATCGAGTTTATATCTGAAAATACGAACACACAAGACAAGCCAAGTACCTAATATTGCCCATAACTTTTGATTGGGCAGTCCGATTTCTACAAACGTGGCCGAGTTTTTTAGGTATTGGTGAGTAGAACAAAGTTGCCAAATAAACTATATGTCTATCTCTTGTAGTTTTCGAGAAAATCGAGTTTATATCTGAAAAAACGGACGAACATGGCTACGGACGCACAAGGCAAGAAAAATACCTAATATTGCCCATAACTTTTGATTGGGCAGTCCGATTTCTACAAACGTGGCCGAGTTTTTTAGGTATTGATGAGTAGAACAAAGTTGCCAAATAAACTATATGTCTATCTCTTGTAGTTTTCGAGAAAATCGAGTTTATATCTGAAAAAACGGACGAACATGGCTACGGACGCACAATTCAAGAAAAATACCTAATATTGCCCATAACTTTTGATTGGGCAGTCCGATTTCTACAAACGTGGCCGAGTTTTTTAGGTATTGATGAGTAGAACAAAGTTGCCAAATAAACTATATGTCTATCTCTTGTAGTTTTCGAGAAAATCGAGTTTATATCTGAAAATACGAACACACAAGACAAGCCAAGTACCTAATATTGCCCATAACTTTTGATTGGGCAGTCCGATTTCTACAAACGTGGCCGAGTTTTTTTGGTATTGATGAGTAGAACAAAGTTGCCAAATAAACTATATGTCTATCTCTTGTAGTTTTCGAGAAAATCGAGTTTATATCTGAAAATACGAACACACAAGACAAGCCAAGTACCTAATATTGCCCATAACTTTTGATTGGGCAGTCCGATTTCTACAAACGTGGCCGAGTTTTTTAGGTATTGGTGAGTAGAACAAAGTTGCCAAATAAACTATATGTCTACCTCTTGTAGTTTTCGAGAAAATCGAGTTTATATCTGAAAATACGAACACACAAGACAAGCCAAGTACCTAATATTGCCCATAACTTTTGATTGGGCAGTCCGATTTCTACAAACGTGGCCGAGTTTTTTAGGTATTGGTGAGTAGAACAAAGTTGCCAAATAAACTATATGTCTACCTCTTGTAGTTTTCGAGAAAATCGAGTTTATATCTGAAAATAGGAACACACAAGACAAGCCAAGTAGCTAATATTGCCCATAACTTTTGATTGGGCAGTCCGATTTCTACAAACGTGGCCGAGTTTTTTTTGGTATTGATGAGTAGAACAAAGTTGCCAAATAAACATATGTCTATCTCTTGTAGTTTTCGAGAAAATCGAGTTTATATCTGAAAATAAGAACACACAAGACAAGCCAAGTACCTAATATTGCCCATAACTTTTGATTGGGCAGTCCGATTTCTACAAACGTGGCCGAGTTTTTTAGGTATTGATGAGTAGAACAAAGTTGCCAAATAAACTATATGTCTATCTCTTGTAGTTTTCGAGAAAATCGAGTTTATATCTGAAAATACGAACACACAAGACAAGCCAAGTACCTAATATTGCCCATAACTTTTGATTGGGCAGTCCGATTTCTACAAACGTGGCCGAGTTTTTTTGGTATTGATGAGTAGAACAAAGTTGCCAAATAAACTATATGTCTATCTCTTGTAGTTTTCGAGAAAATCGAGTTTATATCTGAAAATACGAACACACAAGACAAGCCAAGTACCTAATATTGCCCATAACTTTTGATTGGGCAGTCCGATTTCTACAAACGTGGCCGAGTTTTTTAGGTATTGATGAGTAGAACAAAGTTGCCAAATAAACTATATGTCTATCTCTTGTAGTTTTCGAGAAAATCGAGTTTATATCTGAAAATACGAACACACAAGACAAGCCAAGTACCTAATATTGCCCATAACTTTTGATTGGGCAGTCCGATTTCTACAAACGTGGCCGAGTTTTTTAGGTATTGATGAGTAGAACAAAGTTGCCAAATAAACTATATGTCTATCTCTTGTAGTTTTCGAGAAAATCGAGTTTATATCTGAAAATACGAACACACAAGACAAGCCAAGTACTTAATATTGCCCATAACTTTTGATTGGGCAGTCCGATTTCTACAAACGTGGCCGAGTTTTTTTGGTATTGATGAGTAGAACAAAGTTGCCAAATAAACTATATGTCTATCTCTTGTAGTTTTCGAGAAAATCGAGTTTATATCTGAAAAAACGGACGAACATGGCTACGGACGCACAAGGCAAGAAAAATACCTAATATTGCCCATAACTTTTGATTGGGCAGTCCGATTTCTACAAACGTGGCCGAGTTTTTTTGGTATTGATGAGTAGAACAAAGTTGCCAAATAAACTATATGTCTATCTCTTGTAGTTTTCGAGAAAATCGAGTTTATATCTGAAAAAACGGACGAACATTGCTACGGACGCACAAGGCAAGAAAAATACCTAATATTGCCCATAACTTTTGATTGGGCAGTCCGATTTCTACAAACGTGGCCGAGTTTTTTTGGTATTGATGAGTAGAACAAAGTTGCCAAATAAACTATATGTCTATCTCTTGTAGTTTTCGAGAAAATCGAGTTTATATCTGAAAAAACGGACGAACATGGCTACGGACGCACAATTCAAGAAAAATACCTAATATTGCCCATAACTTTTGATTGGGCAGTCCGATTTCTACAAACGTGGCCGAGTTTTTTAGGTATTGATGAGTAGAACAAAGTTGCCAAATAAACTATATGTCTATCTCTTGTAGTTTTCGAGAAAATCGAGTTTATATCTGAAAATACGAACACACAAGACAAGCCAAGTACCTAATATTGCCCATAACTTTTGATTGGGCAGTCCGATTTCTACAAACGTGGCCGAGTTTTTTTGGTATTGATGAGTAGAACAAAGTTGCCAAATAAACTATATGTCTATCTCTTGTAGTTTTCGAGAAAATCGAGTTTATATCTGAAAATACGAACACACAAGACAAGCCAAGTACCTAATATTGCCCATAACTTTTGATTGGGCAGTCCGATTTCTACAAACGTGGCCGAGTTTTTTAGGTATTGGTGAGTAGAACAAAGTTGCCAAATAAACTATATGTCTACCTCTTGTAGTTTTCGAGAAAATCGAGTTTATATCTGAAAATACGAACACACAAGACAAGCCAAGTACCTAATATTGCCCATAACTTTTGATTGGGCAGTCCGATTTCTACAAACGTGGCCGAGTTTTTTAGGTATTGGTGAGTAGAACAAAGTTGCCAAATAAACTATATGTCTACCTCTTGTAGTTTTCGAGAAAATCGAGTTTATATCTGAAAATAGGAACACACAAGACAAGCCAAGTAGCTAATATTGCCCATAACTTTTGATTGGGCAGTCCGATTTCTACAAACGTGGCCGAGTTTTTTTGGTATTGATGAGTAGAACAAAGTTGCCAAATAAACATATGTCTATCTCTTGTAGTTTTCGAGAAAATCGAGTTTATATCTGAAAATAAGAACACACAAGACAAGCCAAGTACCTAATATTGCCCATAACTTTTGATTGGGCAGTCCGATTTCTACAAACGTGGCCGAGTTTTTTAGGTATTGATGAGTAGAACAAAGTTGCCAAATAAACTATATGTCTATCTCTTGTAGTTTTCGAGAAAATCGAGTTTATATCTGAAAATACGAACACACAAGACAAGCCAAGTACCTAATATTGCCCATAACTTTTGATTGGGCAGTCCGATTTCTACAAACGTGGCCGAGTTTTTTTGGTATTGATGAGTAGAACAAAGTTGCCAAATAAACTATATGTCTATCTCTTGTAGTTTTCGAGAAAATCGAGTTTATATCTGAAAATACGAACACACAAGACAAGCCAAGTACCTAATATTGCCCATAACTTTTGATTGGGCAGTCTGATTTCTACAAACGTGGCCGAGTTTTTTAGGTATTGGTGAGTAGAACAAAGTTGCCAAATAAACTATATGTCTACCTCTTGTAGTTTTCGAGAAAATCGAGTTTATATCTGAAAAATGACGAACACACAAGACAAGCCAAGTACCTAATATTGCCCATAACTTTTGATTGGGCAGTCCGATTTCTACAAACGTGGCCGAGTTTTTTAGGTATTGGTGAGTAGAACAAAGTTGCCAAATAAACTATATGTCTACCTCTTGTAGTTTTCGAGAAAATCGAGTTTATATCTGAAAATACGAACACACAAGACAAGCCAAGTAGCTAATATTGCCCATAACTTTTGATTGGGCAGTCCGATTTCTACAAACGTGGCCGAGTTTTTTTGGTATTGATGAGTAGAACAAAGTTGCCAAATAAACATATGTCTATCTCTTGTAGTTTTCGAGAAAATCGAGTTTATATCTGAAAATACGAACACACAAGACAAGCCAAGTACCTAATATTGCCCATAACTTTTGATTGGGCAGTCCGATTTCTACAAACGTGGCCGAGTTTTTTAGGTATTGATGAGTAGAACAAAGTTGCCAAATAAACTATATGTCTATCTCTTGTAGTTTTCGAGAAAATCGAGTTTATATCTGAAAATACGAACACACAAGACAAGCCAAGTACCTAATATTGCCCATAACTTTTGATTGGGCAGTCCGATTTCTACAAACGTGGCCGAGTTTTTTTGGTATTGATGAGTAGAACAAAGTTACCAAATAAACTATATGTCTATCTCTTGTAGTTTTCGAGAAAATCGAGTTTATATCATGATTGGGCAGTCCGATTTCTACAAACGTGGCCGAGTTTTTTAGGTACTGATGAGTAGAACAAAGTTGCCAAATAAACTATAAGTCTATCTCTTGTAGTTTTCGAGAAAATCGAGTTTATATCTGAAAAAACGGACGGACATGGGTACGGACACACAGGGCAAGAAAAATACCTAATATTGTCCATAACTTTTGATTGGGCAGTCCGATTTCTACAAACGTGGCCGAGTTTTTTAGGTATTGATGAGTAGAACAAAGTTGCCAAATAAACTATATGTCTATCTCTTGTAGTTTTCGAGAAAATCGAGTTTATATCTGAAAATACGAACACACAAGACAAGACAAGTACCTAATATTGCCCATAACTTTTGATGGGGTAGTCCGATTTCTACAAACGTGGCCGAGTTTTTTTGGTATTGATGAGTAGAACAAAGTTGCCAAATAAACTATATGTCTATCTCTTGTAGTTTTCGAGAAAATCGAGTTTATATCTGAAAATACGAACACACAAGACAAGCCAAGTACCTAATATTGCCCATAACTTTTGATTGGGCAGTCCGAGTTCTACAAACGTGGCCGAGTTTTTTAGGTATTGATGAGTAGAACAAAGTTGCCAAATAAACTATATGTCTATCTCTTGTAGTTTTCGAGAAAATCGAGTTTATATCTGAAAAAACGGACGAACATGGCTACGGACGCACAAGGCAAGAAAAATACCTAATATTGCCCATAACTTTTGATTGGGCAGTCCGATTTCTACAAACGTGGCCGAGTTTTTTAGGTATTGATGAGTAGAACAAAGTTGCCAAATAAACTATATGTCTACCTCTTGTAGTTTTCGAGAAAATCGAGTTTATATCTGAAAATACGAACACACAAGACAAGCCAAGTACCTAATATTGCCCATAACTTTTGATTGGGCAGTCCGATTTCTACAAACGTGGCCGAGTTTTTTAGGTATTGATGAGTAGAACAAAGTTGCCAAATAAACTATAAGTCTATCTCTTGTAGTTTTCGAGAAAATCGAGTTTATATCTGAAAAAACGGACGGACATGGGTACGGACACACAGGGCAAGAAAAGTACCTAATATTGCCCATAACTTTTGATTGGGCAGTCCGATTTCTACAAACGTGGCCGAGTTTTTTAGGTATTGATGAGTAGAACAAAGTTGCCAAATAAACTATATGTCTACCTCTTGTAGTTTTCGAGAAAATCGAGTTTATATCTGAAAATACGAACACACAAGACAAGACAAGTAGCTAATATTGCCCATATCTTTTGATTGGGCAGTCCGATTTCTACAAACGTGGCCGAGTTTTTTTGGTATTGATGAGTAGAACAAAGTTGCCAAATAAACTATATGTCTATCTCTTGTAGTTTTCGAGAAAATCGAGTTTATATCTGAAAAAACGGACGAACATGGCTACGGACGCACAAGGCAAGAAAAATACCTAATATTGCCCATAACTTTTGATTGGGCAGTCCGATTTCTACAAACGTGGCCGAGTTTTTTAGGTATTGATGAGTAGAACAAAGTTGCCAAATAAACTATATGTCTACCTCTTGTAGTTTTCGAGAAAATCGAGTTTATATCTGAAAAAACGGACGGACATGGGTACGGACACACAGGGCAAGAAAAGTACTTAATATTGCCCATAACTTTTGATTGGGCAGTCCGATTTCTACAAACGTGGCCGAGCTTTTTAGGTATTGATGAGTAGAACAAAGTTGCCAAATAAACTATATGTCTACCTCTTGTAATTTTCGAGAAAATCGAGTTTATATCTGAAAATACGAAAACACAAGACAAGACAAGTACCTAATATTGCCCATAACTTTTGATTAGGCAGTCCGATTTCTACAAACGTGGCCGAGTTTTTTTGGTATTGATGAGTAGAACAAAGTTGCCAAATAAACTATATGTCTACCTCTTGTAGTTTTCGAGAAAATCGAGTTTATATCTGAAAATACGAACACACAAGACAAGACAAGTAGCTAATATTGGCCATAACTTTTGATTGGGCAGTCCGATTTCTACAAACGTGGCCGAGTTTTTTAGGTATTGATGAGTAGAACAAAGTTGCCAAATAAACTATATGTCTATCTCTTGTAGTTTTCGAGAAAATCGAGTTTATATCTGAAAAAACGGACGAACATGGCTACGGACGCACAAGGCAAGAAAAATACCTAATATTGCCCATAACTTTTGATTGGGCAGTCCGATTTCTACAAACGTGGCCGAGTTTTTTAGGTATTGATGAGTAGAACAAAGTTGCCAAATAAACTATATGTCTACCTCTTGTAGTTTTCGAGAAAATCGAGTTTATATCTGAAAATACGAACACACAAGACAAGACAAGTAGCTAATATTGCCCATAACTTTTGATTGGGCAGTCCGAGTTCTACAAACGTGGCCGAGTTTTTTAGGTATTGATGAGTAGAACAAAGTTGCCAAATAAACTATATGTCTATCTCTTGTAGTTTTCGAGAAAATCGAGTTTATATCTGAAAAAACGGACGGACATGGGTACGGACACACAGGGCAAGAAAAGTACCTAATATTGCCCATAACTTTTGATTGGGCAGTCCGATTTCTACAAACGTGGCCGAGTTTTTTAGGTATTGATGAGTAGAACAAAGTTGCCAAATAAACTATATGTCTATCTCTTGTAGTTTTCGAGAAAATCGAGTTTATATCTGAAAATACGAACACACAAGACAAGCCAAGTACTTAATATTGCCCATAACTTTTGATTGGACAGTCCGATTTTTACAAACGTGGCCGAGTTTTTTTGGTATTGATGAGTAGAACAAAGTTGCCAAATAAACTATATGTCTATCTCTTGTAGTTTTCGAGAAAATCGAGTTTATATCTGAAAAAACGGACGAACATGGCTACGGACGCACAAGGCAAGAAAAATACCTAATATTGCCCATAACTTTTGATTGGGCAGTCCGATTTCTACAAACGTGGCCGAGTTTTTTTGGTATTGATGAGTAGAACAAAGTTGCCAAATAAACTATATGTCTATCTCTTGTAGTTTTCGAGAAAATCGAGTTTATATCTGAAAAAACGGACGAACATTGCTACGGACGCACAAGGCAAGAAAAATACCTAATATTGCCCATAACTTTTGATTGGGCAGTCCGATTTCTGCAAACGTGGCCGAGTTTTTTAGGTATTGATGAGTAGAACAAAGTTGCCAAATAAACTATATGTCTATCTCTTGTAGTTTTCGAGAAAATCGAGTTTATATCTGAAAAAACGGACGAACATGGCTACGGACGCACAATTCAAGAAAAATACCTAATATTGCCCATAACTTTTGATTGGGCAGTCCGATTTCTACAAACGTGGCCGAGTTTTTTAGGTATTGATGAGTAGAACAAAGTTGCCAAATAAACTATATGTCTATCTCTTGTAGTTTTCGAGAAAATCGAGTTTATATCTGAAAATACGAACACACAAGACAAGCCAAGTACCTAATATTGCCCATAACTTTTGATTGGGCAGTCCGATTTCTACAAACGTGGCCGAGTTTTTTTGGTATTGATGAGTAGAACAAAGTTGCCAAATAAACTATATGTCTATCTCTTGTAGTTTTCGAGAAAATCGAGTTTATATCTGAAAATACGAACACACAAGACAAGCCAAGTACCTAATATTGCCCATAACTTTTGATTGGGCAGTCCGATTTCTACAAACGTGGCCGAGTTTTTTAGGTATTGGTGAGTAGAACAAAGTTGCCAAATAAACTATATGTCTACCTCTTGTAGTTTTCGAGAAAATCGAGTTTATATCTGAAAATACGAACACACAAGACAAGCCAAGTACCTAATATTGCCCATAACTTTTGATTGGGCAGTCCGATTTCTACAAACGTGGCCGAGTTTTTTAGGTATTGGTGAGTAGAACAAAGTTGCCAAATAAACTATATGTCTACCTCTTGTAGTTTTCGAGAAAATCGAGTTTATATCTGAAAATAGGAACACACAAGACAAGCCAAGTAGCTAATATTGCCCATAACTTTTGATTGGGCAGTCCGATTTCTACAAACGTGGCCGAGTTTTTTTGGTATTGATGAGTAGAACAAAGTTGCCAAATAAACATATGTCTATCTCTTGTAGTTTTCGAGAAAATCGAGTTTATATCTGAAAATACGAACACACAAGACAAGCCAAGTACCTAATATTGCCCATAACTTTTGATTGGGCAGTCCGATTTCTACAAACGTGGCCGAGTTTTTTAGGTATTGATGAGTAGAACAAAGTTGCCAAATAAACTATATGTCTATCTCTTGTAGTTTTCGAGAAAATCGAGTTTATATCTGAAAAAACGGACGAACATGGCTACGGACGCACAAGGCAAGAAAAATACCTAATATTGCCCATAACTTTTGATTGGGCAGTCCGATTTCTACAAACGTGGCCGAGTTTTTTTGGTATTGATGAGTAGAACAAAGTTGCCAAATAAACTATATGTCTATCTCTTGTAGTTTTCGAGAAAATCGAGTTTATATCTGAAAAAACGGACGAACATTGCTACGGACGCACAAGGCAAGAAAAATACCTAATATTGCCCATAACTTTTGATTGGGCAGTCCGATTTCTGCAAACGTGGCCGAGTTTTTTAGGTATTGATGAGTAGAACAAAGTTGCCAAATAAACTATATGTCTATCTCTTGTAGTTTTCGAGAAAATCGAGTTTATATCTGAAAAAACGGACGAACATGGCTACGGACGCACAATTCAAGAAAAATACCTAATATTGCCCATAACTTTTGATTGGGCAGTCCGATTTCTACAAACGTGGCCGAGTTTTTTAGGTATTGATGAGTAGAACAAAGTTGCCAAATAAACTATATGTCTACCTCTTGTAGTTTTCGAGAAAATCGAGTTTATATCTGAAAATACGAACACACAAGACAAGCCAAGTACCTAATATTGCCCATAACTTTTGATTGGGCAGTCCGATTTCTACAAACGTGGCCGAGTTTTTTTGGTATTGATGAGTAGAACAAAGTTGCCAAATAAACTATATGTCTATCTCTTGTAGTTTTCGAGAAAATCGAGTTTATATCTGAAAATACGAACACACAAGACAAGCCAAGTACCTAATATTGCCCATAACTTTTGATTGGGCAGTCCGATTTCTACAAACGTGGCCGAGTTTTTTAGGTATTGGTGAGTAGAACAAAGTTGCCAAATAAACTATATGTCTACCTCTTGTAGTTTTCGAGAAAATCGAGTTTATATCTGAAAATACGAACACACAAGACAAGCCAAGTACCTAATATTGCCCATAACTTTTGATTGGGCAGTCCGATTTCTACAAACGTGGCCGAGTTTTTTTAGGTATTGGTGAGTAGAACAAAGTTGCCAAATAAACTATATGTCTACCTCTTGTAGTTTTCGAGAAAATCGAGTTTATATCTGAAAATACGAACACACAAGACAAGCCAAGTAGCTAATATTGCCCATAACTTTTGATTGGGCAGTCCGATTTCTACAAACGTGGCCGAGTTTTTTTGGTATTGATGAGTAGAACAAAGTTGCCAAATAAACTATATGTCTATCTCTTGTAGTTTTCGAGAAAATCGAGTTTATATCTGAAAATACGAACACACAAGACAAGCCAAGTACCTAATATTGCCCATAACTTTTGATTGGGCAGTCCGATTTCTACAAACGTGGCCGAGTTTTTTAGGTATTGATGAGTAGAACAAAGTTGCCAAATAAACTATATGTCTATCTCTTGTAGTTTTCGAGAAAATCGAGTTTATATCTGAAAATACGAACACACAAGACAAGCCAAGTACCTAATATTGCCCATAACTTTTGATTGGGCAGTCCGATTTCTACAAACGTGGCCGAGTTTTTTTGGTATTGATGAGTAGAACAAAGTTACCAAATAAACTATATGTCTATCTCTTGTAGTTTTCGAGAAAATCGAGTTTATATCTGAAAATACGAACACACAAGACAAGCCAAGTACCTAATATTGCCCATAACTTTTGATTGGGCAGTCCGATTTCTACAAACGTGGCCGAGTTTTTTAGGTATTGATGAGTAGAACAAAGTTGCCAAATAAACTATATGTCTATCTCTTGTAGTTTTCGAGAAAATCGAGTTTATATCTGAAAATACGAACACACAAGACAAGCCAAGTACCTAATATTGCCCATAACTTTTGATTGGGCAGTCCGATTTCTGCAAACGTGGCCGAGTTTTTTAGGTATTGATGAGTAGAACAAAGTTGCCAAATAAACTATATGTCTACCTCTTGTAGTTTTCGAGAAAATCGAGTTTATATCTGAAAATACGAACACACAAGACAAGCCAAGTAGCTAATATTGCCCATAACTTTTGATTGGGCAGTCCGATTTCTACAAACGTGGCCGAGTTTTTTTGGTATTGATGAGTAGAACAAAGTTGCCAAATAAACTATATGTCTATCTCTTGTAGTTTTCGAGAAAATCGAGTTTATATCTGAAAATACGAACACACAAGACAAGCCAAGTACCTAATATTGCCCATAACTTTTGATTGGGCAGTCCGATTTCTACAAACGTGGCCGAGTTTTTTAGGTATTGATGAGTAGAACAAAGTTGCCAAATAAACTATATGTCTATCTCTTGTAGTTTTCGAGAAAATCGAGTTTATATCTGAAAATACGAACACACAAGACAAGCCAAGTACCTAATATTGCCCATAACTTTTGATTGGGCAGTCCGATTTCTACAAACGTGGCCGAGTTTTTTTGGTATTGATGAGTAGAACAAAGTTGCCAAATAAACTATATGTCTATCTCTTGTAGTTTTCGAGAAAATCGAGTTTATATCTGAAAATACGAACACACAAGACAAGCCAAGTACCTAATATTGCCCATAACTTTTGATTGGGCAGTCCGATTTCTACAAACGTGGCCGAGTTTTTTTGGTATTGATGAGTAGAACAAAGTTGCCAAATAAACTATATGTCTATCTCTTGTAGTTTTCGAGAAAATCGAGTTTATATCTGAAAATACGAACACACAAGACAAGCCAAGTACCTAATATTGCCCATAACTTTTGATTGGGCAGTCCGATTTCTACAAACGTGGCCGAGTTTTTTAGGTATTGGTGAGTAGAACAAAGTTGCCAAATAAACTATATGTCTATCTCTTGTAGTTTTCGAGAAAATCGAGTTTATATCTGAAAATACGAACACACAAGACAAGCCAAGTAGCTAATATTGCCCATAACTTTTGATTGGGCAGTCCGATTTCTACAAACGTGGCCGAGTTTTTTTGGTATTGATGAGTAGAACAAAGTTGCCAAATAAACTATATGTCTATCTCTTGTAGTTTTCGAGAAAATCGAGTTTATATCTGAAAATACGAACACACAAGACAAGCCAAGTACCTAATATTGCCCATAACTTTTGATTGGGCAGTCCGATTTCTACAAACGTGGCCGAGTTTTTTAGGTATTGATGAGTAGAACAAAGTTGCCAAATAAACTATATGTCTATCTCTTGTAGTTTTCGAGAAAATCGAGTTTATATCTGAAAATACGAACACACAAGACAAGCCAAGTACCTAATATTGCCCATAACTTTTGATTGGGCAGTCCGATTTCTACAAACGTGGCCGAGTTTTTTTGGTATTGATGAGTAGAACAAAGTTGCCAAATAAACTATATGTCTATCTCTTGTAGTTTTCGAGAAAATCGAGTTTATATCTGAAAATACGAACACACAAGACAAGCCAAGTACCTAATATTGCCCATAACTTTTGATTGGGCAGTCCGATTTCTACAAACGTGGCCGAGTTTTTTTGGTATTGATGAGTAGAACAAAGTTGCCAAATAAACTATATGTCTATCTCTTGTAGTTTTCGAGAAAATCGAGTTTATATCTGAAAATACGAACACACAAGACAAGCCAAGTACCTAATATTGCCCATAACTTTTGATTGGGCAGTCCGATTTCTACAAACGTGGCCGAGTTTTTTAGGTATTGATGAGTAGAACAAAGTTGCCAAATAAACTATATGTCTACCTCTTGTAGTTTTCGAGAAAATCGAGTTTATATCTGAAAATACGAACACACAAGACAAGCCAAGTAGCTAATATTGCCCATAACTTTTGATTGGGCAGTCCGATTTCTACAAACGTGGCCGAGTTTTTTTGGTATTGATGAGTAGAACAAAGTTGCCAAATAAACTATATGTCTATCTCTTGTAGTTTTCGAGAAAATCGAGTTTATATCTGAAAATACGAACACACAAGACAAGCCAAGTACCTAATATTGCCCATAACTTTTGATTGGGCAGTCCGATTTCTACAAACGTGGCCGAGTTTTTTAGGTATTGATGAGTAGAACAAAGTTGCCAAATAAACTATATGTCTATCTCTTGTAGTTTTCGAGAAAATCGAGTTTATATCTGAAAATACGAACACACAAGACAAGCCAAGTACCTAATATTGCCCATAACTTTTGATTGGGCAGTCCGATTTCTACAAACGTGGCCGAGTTTTTTTGGTATTGATGAGTAGAACAAAGTTGCCAAATAAACTATATGTCTATCTCTTGTAGTTTTCGAGAAAATCGAGTTTATATCTGAAAATACGAACACACAAGACAAGCCAAGTACCTAATATTGCCCATAACTTTTGATTGGGCAGTCCGATTTCTACAAACGTGGCCGAGTTTTTTTGGTATTGATGAGTAGAACAAAGTTGCCAAATAAACTATATGTCTATCTCTTGTAGTTTTCGAGAAAATCGAGTTTATATCTGAAAATACGAACACACAAGACAAGCCAAGTACCTAATATTGCCCATAACTTTTGATTGGGCAGTCCGATTTCTACAAACGTGGCCGAGTTTTTTAGGTATTGATGAGTAGAACAAAGTTGCCAAATAAACTATATGTCTATCTCTTGTAGTTTTCGAGAAAATCGAGTTTATATCTGAAAAAACGGACGAACATGGCTACGGACGCACAAGTCAAGAAAAATACCTAATATTGCCCATAACTTTTGATTGGGCAGTCCGATTTCTACAAACGTGGCCGAGTTTTTTAGGTATTGATGAGTAGAACAAAGTTGCCAAATAAACTATATGTCTATCTCTTGTAGTTTTCGAGAAAATCGAGTTTATATCTGAAAATACGAACACACAAGACAAGCCAAGTACCTAATATTGCCCATAACTTTTGATTGGGCAGTCCGATTTCTGCAAACGTGGCCGAGTTTTTTAGGTATTGATGAGTAGAACAAAGTTGCCAAATAAACTATATGTCTATCTCTTGTAGTTTTCGAGAAAATCGAGTTTATATCTGAAAAAACGGACGAACATGGCTACGGACGCACAAGTCAAGAAAAATACCTAATATTGCCCATAACTTTTGATTGGGCAGTCCGATTTCTACAAACGTGGCCGAGTTTTTTAGGTATTGATGAGTAGAACAAAGTTGCCAAATAAACTATATGTCTATCTCTTGTAGTTTTCGAGAAAATCGAGTTTATATCTGAAAATACGAACACACAAGACAAGCCAAGTACCTAATATTGCCCATAACTTTTGATTGGGCAGTCCGATTTCTGCAAACGTGGCCGAGTTTTTTAGGTATTGATGAGTAGAACAAAGTTGCCAAATAAACTATATGTCTATCTCTTGTAGTTTTCGAGAAAATCGAGTTTATATCTGAAAAAACGGACGAACATGGCTACGGACGCACAATTCAAGAAAAATACCTAATATTGCCCATAACTTTTGATTGGGCAGTCCGATTTCTACAAACGTGGCCGAGTTTTTTAGGTATTGATGAGTAGAACAAAGTTGCCAAATAAACTATATGTCTATCTCTTGTAGTTTTCGAGAAAATCGAGTTTATATCTGAAAATACGAACACACAAGACAAGCCAAGTACCTAATATTGCCCATAACTTTTGATTGGGCAGTCCGATTTCTACAAACGTGGCCGAGTTTTTTTGGTATTGATGAGTAGAACAAAGTTGCCAAATAAACTATATGTCTATCTCTTGTAGTTTTCGAGAAAATCGAGTTTATATCTGAAAATACGAACACACAAGACAAGCCAAGTACCTAATATTGCCCATAACTTTTGATTGGGCAGTCCGATTTCTACAAACGTGGCCGAGTTTTTTAGGTATTGGTGAGTAGAACAAAGTTGCCAAATAAACTATATGTCTACCTCTTGTAGTTTTCGAGAAAATCGAGTTTATATCTGAAAGTACGAACACACAAGACAAGCCAAGTACCTAATATTGCCCATAACTTTTGATTGGGCAGTCCGATTTCTACAAACGTGGCCGAGTTTTTTAGGTATTGGTGAGTAGAACAAAGTTGCCAAATAAACTATATGTCTACCTCTTGTAGTTTTCGAGAAAATCGAGTTTATATCTGAAAATAGGAACACACAAGACAAGCCAAGTAGCTAATATTGCCCATAACTTTTGATTGGGCAGTCCGATTTCTACAAACGTGGCCGAGTTTTTTTTGGTATTGATGAGTAGAACAAAGTTGCCAAATAAACTATATGTCTATCTCTTGTAGTTTTCGAGAAAATCGAGTTTATATCTGAAAATACGAACACACAAGACAAGCCAAGTACCTAATATTGCCCATAACTTTTGATTGGGCAGTCCGATTTCTACAAACGTGGCCGAGTTTTTTAGGTATTGATGAGTAGAACAAAGTTGCCAAATAAACTATATGTCTATCTCTTGTAGTTTTCGAGAAAATCGAGTTTATATCTGAAAATACGAACACACAAGACAAGCCAAGTACCTAATATTGCCCATAACTTTTGATTGGGCAGTCCGATTTCTACAAACGTGGCCGAGTTTTTTTGGTATTGATGAGTAGAACAAAGTTGCCAAATAAACTATATGTCTATCTCTTGTAGTTTTCGAGAAAATCGAGTTTATATCTGAAAATACGAACACACAAGACAAGCCAAGTACCTAATATTGCCCATAACTTTTGATTGGGCAGTCCGATTTCTACAAACGTGGCCGAGTTTTTTAGGTATTGGTGAGTAGAACAAAGTTGCCAAATAAACTATATGTCTACCTCTTGTAGTTTTCGAGAAAATCGAGTTTATATCTGAAAATACGAACACACAAGACAAGCCAAGTACCTAATATTGCCCATAACTTTTGATTGGGCAGTCCGATTTCTACAAACGTGGCCGAGTTTTTTAGGTATTGGTGAGTAGAACAAAGTTGCCAAATAAACTATATGTCTACCTCTTGTAGTTTTCGAGAAAATCGAGTTTATATCTGAAAATACGAACACACAAGACAAGCCAAGTAGCTAATATTGCCCATAACTTTTGATTGGGCAGTCCAATTTCTACAAACGTGGCCGAGTTTTTTTGGTATTGATGAGTAGAACAAAGTTGCCAAATAAACTATATGTCTATCTCTTGTAGTTTTCGAGAAAATCGAGTTTATATCTGAAAATACGAACACACAAGACAAGCCAAGTACCTAATATTGCCCATAACTTTTGATTGGGCAGTCCGATTTCTACAAACGTGGCCGAGTTTTTTAGGTATTGATGAGTAGAACAAAGTTGCCAAATAAACTATATGTCTATCTCTTGTAGTTTTCGAGAAAATCGAGTTTATATCTGAAAATACGAACACACAAGACAAGCCAAGTACCTAATATTGCCCATAACTTTTGATTGGGCAGTCCGATTTCTACAAACGTGGCCGAGTTTTTTTGGTATTGATGAGTAGAACAAAGTTACCAAATAAACTATATGTCTATCTCTTGTAGTTTTCGAGAAAATCGAGTTTATATCTGAAAATACGAACACACAAGACAAGCCAAGTACCTAATATTGCCCATAACTTTTGATTGGGCAGTCCGATTTATACAAACGTGGCCGAGTTTTTTAGGTATTGATGAGTAGAACAAAGTTGCCAAATAAACTATATGTCTATCTCTTGTAGTTTTCGAGAAAATCGAGTTTATATCTGAAAATACGAACACACAAGACAAGCCAAGTACCTAATATTGCCCATAACTTTTGATTGGGCAGTCCGATTTCTACAAACGTGGCCGAGTTTTTTTGGTATTGATGAGTAGAACAAAGTTGCCAAATAAACTATATGTCTATCTCTTGTAGTTTTCGAGAAAATCGAGTTTATATCTGAAAATACGAACACACAAGACAAGCCAAGTACCTAATATTGCCCATAACTTTTGATTGGGCAGTCCGATTTCTACAAACGTGGCCGAGTTTTTTAGGTATTGGTGAGTAGAACAAAGTTGCCAAATAAACTATATGTCTACCTCTTGTAGTTTTCGAGAAAATCGAGTTTATATCTGAAAATACGAACACACAAGACAAGCCAAGTACCTAATATTGCCCATAACTTTTGATTGGGCAGTCCGATTTCTACAAACGTGGCCGAGTTTTTTAGGTATTGGTGAGTAGAACAAAGTTGCCAAATAAACTATATGTCTACCTCTTGTAGTTTTCGAGAAAATCGAGTTTATATCTGAAAATACGAACACACAAGACAAGCCAAGTAGCTAATATTGCCCATAACTTTTGATTGGGCAGTCCGATTTCTACAAACGTGGCCGAGTTTTTTTGGTATTGATGAGTAGAACAAAGTTGCCAAATAAACATATGTCTATCTCTTGTAGTTTTCGAGAAAATCGAGTTTATATCTGAAAATACGAACACACAAGACAAGCCAAGTACCTAATATTGCCCATAACTTTTGATTGGGCAGTCCGATTTCTACAAACGTGGCCGAGTTTTTTAGGTATTGATGAGTAGAACAAAGTTGCCAAATAAACTATATGTCTATCTCTTGTAGTTTTCGAGAAAATCGAGTTTATATCTGAAAATACGAACACACAAGACAAGCCAAGTACCTAATATTGCCCATAACTTTTGATTGGGCAGTCCGATTTCTACAAACGTGGCCGAGTTTTTTTTGGTATTGATGAGTAGAACAAAGTTGCCAAATAAACTATATGTCTATCTCTTGTAGTTTTCGAGAAAATCGAGTTTATATCTGAAAATACGAACACACAAGACAAGCCAAGTACCTAATATTGCCCATAACTTTTGATTGGGCAGTCCGATTTCTACAAACGTGGCCGAGTTTTTTAGGTATTGGTGAGTAGAACAAAGTTGCCAAATAAACTATATGTCTACCTCTTGTAGTTTTCGAGAAAATCGAGTTTATATCTGAAAATACGAACACACAAGACAAGCCAAGTACCTAATATTGCCCATAACTTTTGATTGGGCAGTCCGATTTCTACAAACGTGGCCGAGTTTTTTAGGTATTGGTGAGTAGAACAAAGTTGCCAAATAAACTATATGTCTACCTCTTGTAGTTTTCGAGAAAATCGAGTTTATATCTGAAAATACGAACACACAAGACAAGCCAAGTAGCTAATATTGCCCATAACTTTTGATTGGGCAGTCCGATTTCTACAAACGTGGCCGAGTTTTTTTGGTATTGATGAGTAGAACAAAGTTGCCAAATAAACATATGTCTATCTCTTGTAGTTTTCGAGAAAATCGAGTTTATATCTGAAAATACGAACACACAAGACAAGCCAAGTACCTAATATTGCCCATAACTTTTGATTGGGCAGTCCGATTTCTACAAACGTGGCCGAGTTTTTTAGGTATTGATGAGTAGAACAAAGTTGCCAAATAAACTATATGTCTATCTCTTGTAGTTTTCGAGAAAATCGAGTTTATATCTGAAAATACGAACACACAAGACAAGCCAAGTACCTAATATTGCCCATAACTTTTGATTGGGCAGTCCGATTTCTACAAACGTGGCCGAGTTTTTTTGGTATTGATGAGTAGAACAAAGTTACCAAATAAACTATATGTCTATCTCTTGTAGTTTTCGAGAAAATCGAGTTTATATCTGAAAATACGAACACACAAGACAAGCCAAGTACCTAATATTGCCCATAACTTTTGATTGGGCAGTCCGATTTCTACAAACGTGGCCGAGTTTTTTTGGTATTGATGAGTAGAACAAAGTTGCCAAATAAACTATATGTCTATCTCTTGTAGTTTTCGAGAAAATCGAGTTTATATCTGAAAATACGAACACACAAGACAAGCCAAGTACCTAATATTGCCCATAACTTTTGATTGGGCAGTCCGATTTCTACAAACGTGGCCGAGTTTTTTAGGTATTGGTGAGTAGAACAAAGTTGCCAAATAAACTATATGTCTACCTCTTGTAGTTTTCGAGAAAATCGAGTTTATATCTGAAAATACGAACACACAAGACAAGCCAAGTAGCTAATATTGCCCATAACTTTTGATTGGGCAGTCCGATTTCTACAAACGTGGCCGAGTTTTTTTGGTATTGATGAGTAGAACAAAGTTGCCAAATAAACATATGTCTATCTCTTGTAGTTTTCGAGAAAATCGAGTTTATATCTGAAAATACGAACACACAAGACAAGCCAAGTACCTAATATTGCCCATAACTTTTGATTGGGCAGTCCGATTTCTACAAACGTGGCCGAGTTTTTTAGGTATTGGTGAGTAGAACAAAGTTGCCAAATAAACTATATGTCTACCTCTTGTAGTTTTCGAGAAAATCGAGTTTATATCTGAAAATACGAACACACAAGACAAGCCAAGTACCTAATATTGCCCATAACTTTTGATTGGGCAGTCCGATTTCTACAAACGTGGCCGAGTTTTTTAGGTATTGGTGAGTAGAACAAAGTTGCCAAATAAACTATATGTCTACCTCTTGTAGTTTTCGAGAAAATCGAGTTTATATCTGAAAATACGAACACACAAGACAAGCCAAGTAGCTAATATTGCCCATAACTTTTGATTGGGCAGTCCGATTTCTACAAACGTGGCCGAGTTTTTTTGGTATTGATGAGTAGAACAAAGTTGCCAAATAAACATATGTCTATCTCTTGTAGTTTTCGAGAAAATCGAGTTTATATCTGAAAATACGAACACACAAGACAAGCCAAGTACCTAATATTGCCCATAACTTTTGATTGGGCAGTCCGATTTCTACAAACGTGGCCGAGTTTTTTAGGTATTGATGAGTAGAACAAAGTTGCCAAATAAACTATATGTCTATCTCTTGTAGTTTTCGAGAAAATCGAGTTTATATCTGAAAATACGAACACACAAGACAAGCCAAGTACCTAATATTGCCCATAACTTTTGATTGGGCAGTCCGATTTCTACAAACGTGGCCGAGTTTTTTAGGTATTGATGAGTAGAACAAAGTTGCCAAATAAACTATATGTCTATCTCTTGTAGTTTTCGAGAAAATCGAGTTTATATCTGAAAATACGAACACACAAGACAAGCCAAGTACCTAATATTGCCCATAACTTTTGATTGGGCAGTCCGATTTCTACAAACGTGGCCGAGTTTTTTAGGTATTGATGAGTAGAACAAAGTTGCCAAATAAACTATATGTCTATCTCTTGTAGTTTTCGAGAAAATCGAGTTTATATCTGAAAATACGAACACACAAGACAAGCCAAGTACCTAATATTGCCCATAACTTTTGATTGGGCAGTCCGATTTCTACAAACGTGGCCGAGTTTTTTTGGTATTGATGAGTAGAACAAAGTTGCCAAATAAACTATATGTCTATCTCTTGTAGTTTTCGAGAAAATCGAGTTTATATCTGAAAATACGAACACACAAGACAAGCCAAGTACCTAATATTGCCCATAACTTTTGATTGGGCAGTCCGATTTCTACAAACGTGGCCGAGTTTTTTAGGTATTGGTGAGTAGAACAAAGTTGCCAAATAAACTATATGTCTACCTCTTGTAGTTTTCGAGAAAATCGAGTTTATATCTGAAAATACGAACACACAAGACAAGCCAAGTAGCTAATATTGCCCATAACTTTTGATTGGGCAGTCCGATTTCTACAAACGTGGCCGAGTTTTTTTGGTATTGATGAGTAGAACAAAGTTGCCAAATAAACTATATGTCTATCTCTTGTAGTTTTCGAGAAAATCGAGTTTATATCTGAAAATACGAACACACAAGACAAGCCAAGTACCTAATATTGCCCATAACTTTTGATTGGGCAGTCCGATTTCTACAAACGTGGCCGAGTTTTTTAGGTATTGATGAGTAGAACAAAGTTGCCAAATAAACTATATGTCTATCTCTTGTAGTTTTCGAGAAAATCGAGTTTATATCTGAAAAAACGGACGAACATGCTACGGACGCACAAGACAAGCCAAGTACCTAATATTGCCCATAACTTTTGATTGGGCAGTCCGATTTCTACAAACGTGGCCGAGTTTTATAGGTATTGATGAGTAGAACAAAGTTGCCAAATAAACTATATGTCTATCTCTTGTAGTTTTCGAGAAAATCGAGTTTATATCTGAAAATACGAACACACAAGACAAGCCAAGTACCTAATATTGCCCATAACTTTTGATTGGGCAGTCCGATTTCTACAAACGTGACCGAGTTTTTTTGGTATTGATGAGTAGAACAAAGTTGCCAAATAAACAATATGTCTATCTCTTGTAGTTTTCGAGAAAATCGAGTTTATATCTGAAAATACGAACACACAAGACAAGCCAAGTACCTAATATTGCCCATAACTTTTGATTGGGCAGTCCGATTTCTACAAACGTGGCCGAGTTTTTTTGGTATTGATGAGTAGAACAAAGTTGCCAAATAAACTATATGTCTATCTCTTGTAGTTTTCGAGAAAATCGAGTTTATATTTGAAAAAACGGACGAACATGGCTACGGACGCACAAGGCAAGAAAAATACCTAATATTGCCCATAACTTTTGATTGGGCAGTCCGATTTCTACAAACGTGGCCGAGTTTTTTAGGTATTGATGAGTAGAACAAAGTTGCCAAATAAACTATATGTCTATCTCTTGTAGTTTTCGAGAAAATCGAGTTTATATCTGAAAATACGAACACACAAGACAAGCCAAGTACCTAATATTGCCCATAACTTTTGATTGGGCAGTCCGATTTCTACAAACGTGGCCGAGTTTTTTTGGTATTCATGAGTAGAACAAAGTTGCCAAATAAACTATATGTCTATCTCTTGTAGTTTTCGAGAAAATCGAGTTTATATCTGAAAATACGAACACACAAGACAAGCCAAGTACCTAATATTGCCCATAACTTTTGATTGGGCAGTCCGATTTCTACAAACGTGGCCGAGTTTTTTTGGTATTGATGAGTAGAACAAAGTTGCCAAATAAACTATATGTCTATCTCTTGTAGTTTTCGAGAAAATCGAGTTTATATCTGAAAAAACGGACGAACATGGCTACGGACGCACAAGGCAAGAAAAATACCTAATATTGCCCATAACTTTTGATTGGGCAGTCCGATTTCTACAAACGTGGCCGAGTTTTTTAGGTATTGATGAGTAGAACAAAGTTGCCAAATAAACTATATGTCTATCTCTTGTAGTTTTCGAGAAAATCGAGTTTATATCTGAAAATACGAACACACAAGACAAGCCAAGTACCTAATATTGCCCATAACTTTTGATTGGGCAGTCCGATTTCTACAAACGTGGCCGAGTTTTTTTGGTATTGATGAGTAGAACAAAGTTGCCAAATAAACTATATGTCTATCTCTTGTAGTTTTCGAGAAAATCGAGTTTATATCTGAAAATACGAACACACAAGACAAGCCAAGTACCTAATATTGCCCATAACTTTTGATTGGGCAGTCCGATTTCTACAAACGTGGCCGAGTTTTTTAGGTATTGGTGAGTAGAACAAAGTTGCCAAATAAACTATATGTCTACCTCTTGTAGTTTTCGAGAAAATCGAGTTTATATCTGAAAATACGAACACACAAGACAAGCCAAGTAGCTAATATTGCCCATAACTTTTGATTGGGCAGTCCGATTTCTACAAATGTGGCCGAGTTTTTTTGGTATTGATGAGTAGAACAAAGTTGCCAAATAAACATATGTCTATCTCTTGTAGTTTTCGAGAAAATCGAGTTTATATCTGAAAATACGAACACATAAGACAAGCCAAGTACCTAATATTGCCCATAACTTTTGATTGGGCAGTCCGATTTCTACAAACGTGTCCGAGTTTTTTTGGTATTGATGAGTAGAACAAAGTTGCCAAATAAACTATATGTCTATCTCTTGTAGTTTTCGAGAAAATCGAGTTTATATCTGAAAAAACGGACGAACATGGCTACGGACGCACAAGGCAAGAAAAATACCTAATATTGCCCATAACTTTTGATTGGGCAGTCCGATTTCTACAAACGTGGCCGAGTTTTTTAGGTATTGATGAGTAGAACAAAGTTGCCAAATAAACTATATGTCTATCTCTTGTAGTTTTCGAGAAAATCGAGTTTATATCTGAAAATACGAACACACAAGACAAGCCAAGTACCTAATATTGCCCATAACTTTTGATTGGGCAGTCCGATTTCTACAAACGTGGCCGAGTTTTTTTGGTATTGATGAGTAGAACAAAGTTGCCAAATAAACTATATGTCTATCTCTTGTAGTTTTCGAGAAAATCGAGTTTATATCTGAAAATACGAACACACAAGACAAGCCAAGTACCTAATATTGCCCATAACTTTTGATTGGGCAGTCCGATTTCTACAAACGTGGCCGAGTTTTTTAGGTATTGGTGAGTAGAACAAAGTTGCCAAATAAACTATATGTCTACCTCTTGTAGTTTTCGAGAAAATCGAGTTTATATCTGAAAATACGAACACACAAGACAAGCCAAGTAGCTAATATTGCCCATAACTTTTGATTGGGCAGTCCGATTTCTACAAATGTGGCCGAGTTTTTTTGGTATTGATGAGTAGAACAAAGTTGCCAAATAAACATATGTCTATCTCTTGTAGTTTTCGAGAAAATCGAGTTTATATCTGAAAATACGAACACATAAGACAAGCCAAGTACCTAATATTGCCCATAACTTTTGATTGGGCAGTCCGATTTCTACAAACGTGTCCGAGTTTTTTTGGTATTGATGAGTAGAACAAAGTTGCCAAATAAACTATATGTCTATCTCTTGTAGTTTTCGAGAAAATCGAGTTTATATCTGAAAAAACGGACGAACATGGCTACGGACGCACAAGGCAAGAAGATATCTGAAAATACGAACACACAAGACAAGCCAAGTACCTAATATTGCCCATAACTTTTGATTGGGCAGTCCGATTTCTACAAACGTGACCGAGTTTTTTTGGTATTGATGAGTAGAACAAAGTTGCCAAATAAACTATATGTGTATCTCTTGTAGTTTTCGAGAAAATCGAGTTTATATCTGAAAATACGAACACACAAGACAAGCCAAGTACCTAATATTGCCCATAACTTTTGATTGGGCAGTCCGATTTCTACAAACGTGGCCGAGTTTTTTTTGCTATTGATGAGTAGAACAAAGTTGCCAAATAAACTATATGTCTATCTCTTGTAGTTTTCGAGAAAATCGAGTTTATATCTGAAAAAACGGACGAACATGGCTACGGACGCACAAGGCAAGAAAAATACCTAATATTGCCCATAACTTTTGATTGGGCAGTCCGATTTCTACGAACGTGGCCGAGTTTTTTAGGTATTGATGAGTAGAACAAAGTTGCCAAATAAACTATATGTCTATCTCTTGTAGTTTTCGAGAAAATCGAGTTTATATCTGAAAATACGAACACACAAGACAAGCCAAGTACCTAATATTGCCCATAACTTTTGATTGGGCAGTCCGATTTCTACAAACGTGACCGAGTTTTTTTGGTATTGATGAGTAGAACAAAGTTGCCAAATAAACTATATGTCTATCTCTTGTAGTTTTCGAGAAAATCGAGTTTATATCTGAAAAAACGGACGAACATGGCTACGGACGCACAAGGCAAGAAGATATCTGAAAATACGAACACACAAGACAAGCCAAGTACCTAATATTGCCCATAACTTTTGATTGGGCAGTCCGATTTCTACAAACGTGACCGAGTTTTTTTGGTATTGATGAGTAGAACAAAGTTGCCAAATAAACTATATGTCTATCTCTTGTAGTTTTCGAGAAAATCGAGTTTATATCTGAAAATACGAACACACAAGACAAGCCAAGTACCTAATATTGCCCATAACTTTTGATTGGGCAGTCCGATTTCTACAAACGTGGCCGAGTTTTTTTGCTATTGATGAGTAGAACAAAGTTGCCAAATAAACTATATGTCTATCTCTTGTAGTTTTCGAGAAAATCGAGTTTATATCTGAAAAAACGGACGAACATGGCTACGGACGCACAAGGCAAGAAAAATACCTAATATTGCCCATAACTTTTGATTGGGCAGTCCGATTTCTACGAACGTGGCCGAGTTTTTTAGGTATTGATGAGTAGAACAAAGTTGCCAAATAAACTATATGTCTATCTCTTGTAGTTTTCGAGAAAGTCGAGTTTATATCTGAAAATACGAACACACAAGACAAGCCAAGTACCTAATATTGCCCATAACTTTTGATTGGGCAGTCCGATTTCTACAAACGTGACCGAGTTTTTTTGGTATTGATGAGTAGAACAAAGTTGCCAAATAAACTATATGTCTATCTCTTGTAGTTTTCGAGAAAATCGAGTTTATATCTGAAAAAACGGACGAACATGGCTACGGACGCACAAGGCAAGAAGATATCTGAAAATACGAACACACAAGACAAGCCAAGTACCTAATATTGCCCATAACTTTTGATTGGGCAGTCCGATTTCTACAAACGTGACCGAGTTTTTTTGGTATTGATGAGTAGAACAAAGTTGCCAAATAAACTATATGTCTATCTCTTGTAGTTTTCGAGAAAATCGAGTTTATATCTGAAAATACGAACACACAAGACAAGCCAAGTACCTAATATTGCCCATAACTTTTGATTGGGCAGTCCGATTTCTACAAACGTGGCCGAGTTTTTTTGGTATTGATGAGTAGAACAAAGTTGCCAAATAAACTATATGTCTATCTCTTGTAGTTTTCGAGAAAATCGAGTTTATATCTGAAAAAACGGACGAACATGGCTACGGACGCACAAGGCAAGAAAAATACCTAATATTGCCCATAACTTTTGATTGGGCAGTCCGATTTCTACAAACGTGGCCGAGTTTTTTAGGTATTGATGAGTAGAACAAAGTTGCCAAATAAACTATATGTCTATCTCTTGTAGTTTTCGAGAAAATCGAGTTTATATCTGAAAATACGAACACACAAGACAAGCCAAGTACCTAATATTGCCCATAACTTTTGATTGGGCAGTCCGATTTCTACAAACGTGACCGAGTTTTTTTGGTATTGATGAGTAGAACAAAGTTGCCAAATAAACTATATGTCTATCTCTTGTAGTTTTCGAGAAAATCGAGTTTATATCTGAAAATACGAACACACAAGACAAGCCAAGTACCTAATATTGCCCATAACTTTTGATTGGGCAGTCCGATTTCTACAAACGTGGCCGAGTTTTTTTGGTATTGATGAGTAGAACAAAGTTGCCAAATAAACTATATGTCTATCTCTTGTAGTTTTCGAGAAAATCGAGTTTATATCTGAAAAAACGGACGAACATGGCTACGGACGCACAAGGCAAGAAAAATACCTAATATTGCCCATAACTTTTGATTGGGCAGTCCGATTTCTACAAACGTGGCCGAGTTTTTTAGGTATTGATGAGTAGAACAAAGTTGCCAAATAAACTATATGTCTATCTCTTGTAGTTTTCGAGAAAATCGAGTTTATATCTGAAAATACGAACACACAAGACAAGCCAAGTACCTAATATTGCCCATAACTTTTGATTGGGCAGTCCGAGTTCTACAAACGTGGCCGAGTTTTTTAGGTATTGGTGAGTAGAACAAAGTTGCCAAATAAACTATATGTCTACCTCTTGTAGTTTTCGAGAAAATCGAGTTTATATCTGAAAATACGAACACACAAGACAAGACAAGTAGCTAATATTGCCCATAACTTTTGATTGGGCAGTCCGATTTCTACAAACGTGGCCGAGTTTTTTTGGTATTGATGAGTAGAACAAAGTTGCCAAATAAACTATATGTCTATCTCTTGTAGTTTTCGAGAAAATCGAGTTTATATCTTAAAATACGAACACACAAGACAAGCCAAGTACCTAATATTGCCCATAACTTTTGATTGGGCAGTCCGATTTCTACAAACGTGGCCGAGTTTTTTTGGTATTCATGAGTAGAACAAAGTTGCCAAATAAACTATATGTCTATCTCTTGTAGTTTTCGAGAAAATCGAGTTTATATCTGAAAAAACGGACGAACATGGCTACGGACGCACAAGGCAAGAAAAATACCTAATATTGCCCATAACTTTTGATTGGGCAGTCCGATTTCTACAAACGTGGCCGAGTTGTTTAGGTATTGATGAGTAGAACAAAGTTGCCAAATAAACTATATGTCTATCTCTTGTAGTTTTCGAGAAAATCGAGTTTATATCTGAAAATACGATCACACAAGACAAGCCAAGTACCTAATATTGCCCATAACTTTTGATTGGGCAGTCCGAGTTCTACAAACGTGGCCGAGTTTTTTAGGTATTGGTGAGTAGAACAAAGTTGCCAAATAAACTATATGTCTACCTCTTGTAGTTTTCGAGAAAATCGAGTTTATATCTGAAAATACGAACACACAAGACAAGACAAGTAGCTAATATTGCCCATAACTTTTGATTGGGCAGTCCGATTTCTACAAACGTGGCCGAGTTTTTTTGGTATTGATGAGTAGAACAAAGTTGCCAAATAAACTATATGTCTATCTCTTGTAGTTTTCGAGAAAATCGAGTTTATATCTGAAAATACGAACACACAAGACAAGCCAAGTACCTAATATTGCCCATAACTTTTGATTGGGCAGTCCGATTTCTACAAACGTGGCCGAGTTTTTTTGGTATTCATGAGTAGAACAAAGTTGCCAAATAAACTATATGTCTATCTCTTGTAGTTTTCGAGAAAATCGAGTTTATATCTGAAAAAACGGACGAACATGGCTACGGACGCACAAGGCAAGAAAAATACCTAATATTGCCCATAACTTTTGATTGGGCAGTCCGATTTCTACAAACGTGGCCGAGTTTTTTAGGTATTGATGAGTAGAACAAAGTTGCCAAATAAACTATATGTCTATCTCTTGTAGTTTTCGAGAAAATCGAGTTTATATCTGAAACAACGGACGAACATGGCTACGGACGCACAAGGCAAAAAAAATACCTAATATTGCCCATAACTATTGATTGGGCAGTCCGATTTCTACAAACGTGGCCGAGTTTTTTAGGTATTGATGAGTAGAACAAAGTTGCCAAATAAACTATATGTCTATCTCTTGTAGTTTTCGAGAAAATCGAGTTTATATCTGAAAATACGAACACACAAGACAAGCCAAGTACCTAATATTGCCCATAACTTTTGATTGGGCAGTCCGATTTCTACAAACGTGGCCGAGTTTTTTTGATATTGATGAGTAGAACAAAGTTGCCAAATAAACTATATGTCTATCTCTTGTAGTTTTCGAGAAAATCGAGTTTATATCTGAAAATACGAACACACAAGACAAGCCAAGTACCTAATATTGCCCATAACTTTTGATTGGGCAGTCCGAGTTCTACAAACGTGGCCGAGTTTTTTAGGTATTGATGAGTAGAACAAAGTTGCCAAATAAACTATATGTCTATCTCTTGTAGTTTTCGAGAAAATCGAGTTTATATCTGAAAATACGAACACACAAGACAAGCCAAGTAGCTAATATTGCCCATAACTTTTGATTGGGCAGTCCGATTTCTACAAACGTAGCCGAGTTTTTTTGGTATTGATGAGTAGAACAAAGTTGCCAAATAAACTATATGTCTATCTCTTGTAGTTTTCGAGAAAATCGAGTTTATATCTGAAAATACGAACACACAAGACAAGCCAAGTACCTAATATTGCCCATAACTTTTGATTGGGCAGTCCGATTTCTACAAACGTGGCCGAGTTTTTTTGGTATTGATGAGTAGAACAAAGTTGCCAAATAAACATATGTCTATCTCTTGTAGTTTTCGAGAAAATCGAGTTTATATCTGAAAATACGAACACACAAGACAAGCCAAGTACCTAATATTGCCCATAACTTTTGATTGGGCAGTCCGATTTCTACAAACGTGGCCGAGTTTTTTAGGTATTGATGAGTAGAACAAAGTTGCCAAATAAACTATATGTCTATCTCTTGTAGTTTTCGAGAAAATCGAGTTTATATCTGAAAATACGAACACACAAGACAAGCCAAGTACCTAATATTGCCCATAACTTTTGATTGGGCAGTCCGAGTTCTACAAACGTGGCCGAGTTTTTTAGGTATTGATGAGTAGAACAAAGTTGCCAAATAAACTATATGTCTATCTCTTGTAGTTTTCGAGAAAATCGAGTTTATATCTGAAACAACGGACGAACATGGCTACGGACGCACAAGGCAAAAAAAATACCTAATATTGCCCATAACTATTGATTGGGCCGAGTTTTTTAGGTATTGATGAGTAGAACAAAGTTGCCAAATAAACTATATGTCTATCTCTTGTAGTTTTCGAGAAAATCGAGTTTATATCTGAAAATACGAACACACAAGACAAGCCAAGTACCTAATATTGCCCATAACTTTTGATTGGGCAGTCCGATTTCTACAAACGTGGCCGAGTTTTTTTGGTATTGATGAGTAGAACAAAGTTGTAGTTTTCGAGAAAATCGAGTTTATATCTGAAAAAACGGACGAACATGGCTACGGACGCACAAGGCAAGAAAAATACCTAATATTGCCCATAACTTTTGATTGGGCAGTCCGATTTCTACAAACGTGGCCGAGTTTTTTAGGTATTGATGAGTAGAACAAAGTTGCCAAATAAACTATATGTCTATCTCTTGTAGTTTTCGAGAAAATCGAGTTTATATCTGAAAATACGAACACACAAGACAAGCCAAGTACCTAATATTGCCCATAACTTTTGATTGGGCAGTCCGATTTCTACAAACGTGACCGAGTTTTTTTGGTATTGATGAGTAGAACAAAGTTGCCAAATAAACTATATGTCTATCTCTTGTAGTTTTCGAGAAAATCGAGTTTATATCTGAAAAAACGGACGAACATGGCTACGGACGCACAAGGCAAGAAAAATACATAATATTGCCCATAACTTTTGATTGGGCAGTCCGATTTCTACAAACGTGGCCGAGTTTTTTTTGGTATTCATGAGTAGAACAAAGTTGCCAAATAAACTATATGTCTATCTCTTGTAGTTTTCGAGAAAATCGAGTTTATATCTGAAAAAACGGACGAACATTGCTACGGACGCACAAGGCAAGAAAAATACCTAATATTGCCCATAACTTTTGATTGGGCAGTCCGATTTCTACAAACGTGGCCGAGTTGTTTAGGTATTGATGAGTAGAACAAAGTTGCCAAATAAACTATATGTCTATCTCTTGTAGTTTTCGAGAAAATCGAGTTTATATCTGAAACAACGGACGAACATGGCTACGGACGCACAAGGCAAAAAAAATACCTAATATTGCCCATAACTATTGATTGGGCAGTCCGATTTCTACAAACGTGGCCGAGTTTTTTTAGGTATTGATGAGTAGAACAAAGTTGCCAAATAAACTATATGTCTATCTCTTGTAGTTTTCGAGAAAATCGAGTTTATATCTGAAAATACGAACACACAAGACAAGCCAAGTACCTAATATTGCCCATAACTTTTGATTGGGCAGTCCGATTTCTACAAACGTGGCCGAGTTTTTTTGGTATTGATGAGTAGAACAAAGTTGCCAAATAAACTATATGTCTACCTCTTGTAGTTTTCGAGAAAATCGAGTTTATATCTGAAAATACGAACACACAAGACAAGCCAAGTACCTAATATTGCCCATAACTTTTGATTGGGCAGTCCGAGTTCTACAAACGTGGCCGAGTTTTTTAGGTATTGATGAGTAGAACAAAGTTGCCAAATAAACTATATGTCTATCTCTTGTAGTTTTCGAGAAAATCGAGTTTATATCTGAAAAAACGGACGAACATGGCTACGGACGCACAAGGCAAGAAAAATACCTAATATTGCCCATAACTTTTGATTGGGCAGTCCGATTTCTACAAACGTAGCCGAGTTTTTTTGGTATTGATGAGTAGAACAAAGTTGCCAAATAAACTATATGTCTATCTCTTGTAGTTTTCGAGAAAATCGAGTTTATATCTGAAAATACGAACACACAAGACAAGCCAAGTACCTAATATTGCCCATAACTTTTGATTGGGCAGTCCGATTTCTACAAACGTGGCCGAGTTTTTTTGGTATTGATGAGTAGAACAAAGTTGCCAAATAAACATATGTCTATCTCTTGTAGTTTTCGAGAAAATCGAGTTTATATCTGAAAATACGAACACACAAGACAAGCCAAGTACCTAATATTGCCCATAACTTTTGATTGGGCAGTCCGATTTCTACAAACGTGACCGAGTTTTTTAGGTATTGATGAGTAGAACAAAGTTGCCAAATAAACTATATGTCTATCTCTTGTAGTTTTCGAGAAAATCGAGTTTATATCTGAAAATACGAACACACAAGACAAGCCAAGTACCTAATATTGCCCATAACTTTTGATTGGGCAGTCCGAGTTCTACAAACGTGGCCGAGTTTTTTAGGTATTGATGAGTAGAACAAAGTTGCCAAATAAACTATATGTCTATCTCTTGTAGTTTTCGAGAAAATCGAGTTTATATCTGAAACAACGGACGAACATGGCTACGGACGCACAAGGCAAAAAAATACCTAATATTGCCCATAACTATTGATTGGGCAGTCCGATTTCTACAAACGTGGCCGAGTTTTTTAGGTATTGATGAGTAGAACAAAGTTGCCAAATAAACTATATGTCTATCTCTTGTAGTTTTCGAGAAAATCGAGTTTATATCTGAAAATACGAACACACAAGACAAGCCAAGTACCTAATATTGCCCATAACTTTTGATTGGGCAGTCCGATTTCTACAAACGTGGCCGAGTTTTTTTGATATTGATGAGTAGAACAAAGTTGCCAAATAAACTATATGTCTATCTCTTGTAGTTTTCGAGAAAATCGAGTTTATATCTGAAAATACCGAGTTTTTTAGGTATTGATGAGTAGAACAAAGTTGCCAAATAAACTATATGTCTATCTCTTGTAGTTTTCGAGAAAATCGAGTTTATATCTGAAACAACGGACGAACATGGCTACGGACGCACAAGGCAAAAAAATACCTAATATTGCCCATAACTATTGATTGGGCAGTCCGATTTCTACAAACGTGGCCGAGTTTTTTAGGTATTGATGAGTAGAACAAAGTTGCCAAATAAACTATATGTCTATCTCTTGTAGTTTTCGAGAAAATCGAGTTTATATCTGAAAATACGAACACACAAGACAAGCCAAGTACCTAATATTGCCCATAACTTTTGATTGGGCAGTCCGATTTCTACAAACGTGGCCGAGTTTTTTTGATATTGATGAGTAGAACAAAGTTGCCAAATAAACTATATGTCTATCTCTTGTAGTTTTCGAGAAAATCGAGTTTATATCTGAAAATACGAACACACAAGACAAGCCAAGTACCTAATATTGCCCATAACTTTTGATTGGGCAGTCCGAGTTCTACAAACGTGGCCGAGTTTTTTAGGTATTGATGAGTAGAATTGGCACCTGGGCAGCTTCGTCGTCCGCGTTGCGTAGAGAAAACCTTGGAGGCGCAACGCAAAGACGGGGCCGACACCAATTAACTCGCGGGGATTCACTGATTTATTGGCAGGGGCTGTATTTCCCTGATGGTCCGTTCAGCTCGGTTGCCGGAAAAGAATGAGAGCGATCTCAGCCGATGGCTGTTACTCGTGGAACAGTTGATGCGTTTTACAGCACGCTTGCGCCTAACAGCCCGATGGGTTGCTCCTAACAGCAAGCCTGCACTTAACAGTCCGATGTTTGCGCTTAACAGCACGCTTGCGCCTAACAGCCCAAATCGGCTCGTTCGCGGGTGATATCGATAATTTATCGATACTAACGGCATTTGCCCCGAGTGGCCAGCTGACCGATCTTGCTAATCAACACTGGCAACCTCGCGCGCGCATATTTTAAACTAGGATAACTTAGCTTTTAGGCTTAAATATATATTTTATAACTTAAAAATAAGGTGATGCCTCCAATGGCTGATACCTTCAATGGCTGAAATTCTGGGTGATGCCTTCAATGAAAACCTCGGAGGCGCAAGGCGAAAAACGGGGCCGACACCAAAAAACTCGCGGGGACTTTGTCTGGGCTTGAGCGTGGGCGTAGTGGGTAGTTTTTCCCTCTCTTTTCCACAGTTCGGCAAGCGGTCTTCTTGCGTAAAGAAAACCTCGGAAACGCAATACGAGAACTTGGCCGACGTGAAGTGGCTCCTGGGCAGCTTCGTCGTCCGCGTTGCGTAGAGAAAACCTCGAAGGCGAAACGCGAAGACGGACCGACACCAATTAACTCGCGGGGATTCACTCATTTATTGGCATTTATTCACCCATTTATTTATTGGCGAGGTTGTCGGCGCGCGCATATTTGAAGCTAGGATGACTTAGGTTTTAGGCTTAAATATAGATTTTATAACTTAACAAGAGGGAACGCTATAGTCGAGTGCCTCGACTATCAAATACCCGTTACTCAGCTAAAGTCAGCAGTCTCAAGCAGGGCAAACCAAGCAGCCGCTTCAAAAAATTAAAAAAATTTCTTCTACATTTCGGTAGGCGTTAATAACCCAAACAAAATTGCGTTTACACTTTTGCTCTAGCTTTAAAACTATGGGCGCCACAGCTTTTCGCGGTTTGTGGGCGTTAGAGGGGGTGTGGCATATCGGCGTGAAAAACTTGCGCTGCGTATTAACCCCTAGAATCTGCATGCTAAATCCCAATCATCTAGCTTTTATAGTTTCCGAGATCTCAGCGTTCATACAGACGGGTGCCACTGTTTTTCGCGGTTTGTGGGCGTTAGGGGGGAGGGGGGGTTTCCCACTTTGGTCTATCAATATGTATTGATGAAACAAATACACATTTCTTTTCCCGTTAATCTAGCTTCAAAACTGTGGGTGCCACAGTTTTTCGCGGTTTGTGGGCGTTAGAGGGGGCGTGGCATATCGGCGTGAAAAACTTGCGCTGCGTATTAACCCCTAGAATCTGCATGCTAAATCCCAATCTTCTAGCTTTTATAGTTTCCGAGATCTCAGCGTTCATACAGACGGGTGCCACTGTTTTTCGCGGTTTGTGGGCGTTAGGGGGGAGGGGGGTTTCCCACTTTGGTCTATCAATATGTATTGATGAAACGAATACACATTGCTTTTCCCGTTAATATAGCTTCAAAACTGTGGGTGCCACAGTTTTTCGCGGTTTGTGGGTGTTAGAGGGGGCGTGGCACATCGGCGTGAAAAACTTGCGCTGCGTAATAACCCCTAGAATCTGCATGCCAAATCCCAATCTTCTAGCTTTTATAGTTTCCGAGATCTCAGCGTTCATACAGAACGGGTCACAGTTTTTCGCGGTTTGTGGGCGTTAGAGAGGGCGTGGCACATCGGCGTGAAAAACTTGCGCTGCGTATTAACCCCTAGAATCTGCATGCCAAATCTCAATCTTCTAGCTTTTATAGTTTCCAAGATCTCAGCGTTCATACAGACGGACAGACGGACAGACGGACAGACGGACAGACAGACGGACAGACGGACAGACGGACAGACGGACAGACGGACATGGCTAGATCGACTCGGCTAGTGATCCTGATCAAGAATATATATACTTTATATGGTCGGAAACGCTTCCTTCTGCCTGTTACATACTTTTGCACGAATCTAATATACCCTTTTACTCTACGAGTAACGGGTATCAAAATACGGTGATGCCTTCAATGGCTAAAATTCTGGGTGATGCCTTCAATAAACAGGGGCTGTATTTCCCTGATGGTCCGTTCAGCTCAGCTGCCGTAAAAGAATGAGAGCGATCTCACCCGATGGCTGTTACTCGTGGAACAGTTGAGGCGTTTTACAGCAGGCTTGCGCCTAACAGCCCGAAGGGTTGCTCCTAACAGCAAGCCTGCACTTAACAGTCCAAAGTTTGCGCTTAACAGCACGCTTGCGTCTAACAGCCCAAATCGGCTCGTTCGCGGGTGATATCGATAATTTATCGATACTAACGGCATTTGCCCCGAGTGGCCGGCTGACCGATCTTGCTGATCAACACTGGCAACCTCGCGCGCGCATATTTTAATCTAGGATAACTTAGCTTTTAGGCTTAAATATATATTTTATAACTTAAAAATAAGGTGATGCCTCCAATGGTTGAGATGCTGGGTGATACTTTCAATGGCTGAAATTCTTGGTGATGCCTTCAATGAAAGCTCGGAGGCGCAAGGCGAAAAACGGGGCCGACACCAAATAACTCGCGGGGATTCACTTACTTATTGGCATTTATTCACTTATTTATTTATTGGCTAGGTTGTCGGCGCGCGCATATTTGAAACTAGGATAACTTAGGTTTTAGGCTTAAATATATATTTTATAGAATATGATATCGATAATTTATCGATACTAACGGCAATTGCCCCGAGTGGCCAGCTGACCGATCTTGCTGATCAACACTGGCAACCTCGCGCGCGCATATTTTAAACTAGGATAACTTAGGTTTTAGGCTTAAATATATATTTTATAACTTAAAAATAAGGTGATGCCTCCAATGGCTGAGATGCTGGGTGATGCCTTCAATGAAAACCTCGAAGGCGCAAGGCGAAAAACGGGGCCGACACCAATTAACTCGCGGGGATTTTGGCTGGGCCTGAGCGTGGGCGAGATGGCGCGCGTGGTGAATCGGCGGTAGTTTTTCCCTCTCTTTTCCACAGTTCGGCAAGCGGTCTTCTTGCGTAAAGAAAACCTCGGAAACGCAATACGAGAACTTGACTCGCGGGGACTTTGTCTGGGCTTGAGCGTGGGCGTAGTGGGTAGTTTTTTCCTCTCTTTTCCACAGTTCGGCAAGCGGTCGTTTTGCGTAAAGAAAACCTCGGAAACGCAATACGAGAACTTGACCGACGTGAATTGGCACCTGGGCAGCTTCGTCGTCCGCGTTGCGTAGAGAAAACCTTGGAGGCGCAACGCAAAGACGGGGCCGACATCAATTAACTCGCGGGGATTCACTGATTTATTGGCAGGGGCTGTATTTCCCTGATGGTCCGTTCAGCTCGGTTGCCGGAAAAGAATGAGAGCGATCTCAGCCGATGGCTGTTACTCGTGGAACAGTTGATGCGTTTTACAGCACGCTTGCGCCTAACAGCCCGATGGGTTGCTCCTAACAGCAAGCCTGCACTTAACAGTCCGATGTTTGCGCTTAACAGCACGCTTGCGCCTAACAGCCCAAATCGGCTCGTTCGCGGGTGATATCGATATTTTATCGATACTAACGGCATTTGCCCCGAGTGGCCAGCTGACCGATCTTGCTAATCAACACTGGCAACCTCGCGCGCGCATATTTTAAACTAGGATAACTTAGCTTTTAGGCTTAAATATATATTTTATAACTTAAAAATAAGGTGATGCCTCCAATGGCTGATACCTTCAATGGCTGAAATTCTGGGTGATGCCTTCAATGAAAACCTCGGAGGCGCAAGGCGAAAAACGGGGCCGACACCAATTAACTCGCGGGGATTTTGGCTGGGCCTGAGCGTGGGCGAGGTGGCGCGCGTGGTGAATTGGCGGTAGTTTTTCCCTCGCTTTTCCACAGTTCGGCAAGCGGTCGTATTGCGTAAAGGAAACCTCGGAAACGCAATACGAGAACTTGACCGATGTGAATTGGCACCTGGGCAGCTTCGTCGTCCGCGTTGCGTAGAGAAAACCTCGGAGGCGAAACGCGAAGACGGACCGACACCAATTAACTCGCGGGGATTCACTCATTTATTGGCATTTATTCACCCATTTATTTATTGGCGAGGTTGTCGGCGCGCGCATATTTGAAACTAGGATGACTTAGGTTTTAGGCTTAAATATAGATTTTATAACTTAAAAATACGGTGATGCCTCCAATGTCTGAGATGCTGGGTGATGCCTTCAATGGCTAAAATTCTGGGTGATGCCTTCAATGAAAACCTCGGAGGCGCAAGGCGAAAAACGGGGCCGACACCAAAAAACTCGCGGGGACTTTGTCTGGGCTTGAGCGTGGGCGTAGTGGGTAGTTTTTCCCTCTCTTTTCCACAGTTCGGCAAGCGGTCGTATTGCGTAAAGAAAACCTCGGAAACGCAATACGAGAACTTGACCGACGTGAATTGGCACCTGGGCAGCTTCGTCGTCCGCGTTGCGTAGAGAAAACCTTGGAGGCGCAACGCAAAGACGGGGCCGACACCAATTAACTCGCGGGGATTCACTGATTTATTGGCAGGGGCTGTATTTCCCTGATGGTCCGTTCAGCTCGGTTGCCGGAAAAGAATGAGAGCGATCTCAGCCGATGGCTGTTACTCGTGGAACAGTTGATGCCTTTTACAGCACGCTTGCGCCTAACAGCCCAATGGGTTGCTCCTAACAGCAAGCCTGCACTTAACAGTCCGATGTTTGCGCTTAACAGCACGCTTGCGCCTAACAGCCCAAATCGGCTCGTTCGCGGGTGATATCGATAATTTATCGATACTAACGGCATTTGCCCCGAGTGGCCAGCTGACCGATCTTGCTAATCAACACTGGCAACCTCGCGCGCGCATATTTTAAACTAGGATAACTTAGCTTTTAGGCTTAAATATATATTTTATAACTTAAAAATAAGGTGATGCCTCCAATGGCTGATACCTTCAATGGCTGAAATTCTGGGTGATGCCTTCAATGAAAACCTCGGAGGCGCAAGGCGAAAAACGGGGCCGACACCAATTAACTCGCGGGGATTTTGGATGGGCCTGAGCGTGGGCGAGATGGCGCGCGTGGTGAATTGGCGGTAGTTTTTCCCTCGCTTTTCCACAGTTCGGCAAGCGGTCGTATTGCGTAAAGAAAACCTCGGAAACGCAATACGAGAACTTGACCGATGTGAATTGGCACCTGGGCAGCTTCGCCGTCCGCGTTGCGTAGAGAAAACCTTGGAGGCGCAACGCGAAGACGGGGCCGACACCAATTAACTCGCGGGGATTCACTGATATATTGGCAGGGGCTGTATTTCCCTGATGGTCCGTTCAGCTCGGCTGCCGGAAAAGTATGAGAGCGATCTCAGCCGATGGCTGTTACTCGTGGAACAGTTGAGGCGTTTTACAGCACGCTTGCGCCTAACAGCCCGAAGGGTGGCTCCTAGAAGCAAGCCTGCACTTAACAGTCCGAAGTTTGCGCTTAACAGCACGCTTGCGCCTAACAGCCCAAATCGGCTCGTTCGCGGGTGATATCTATAATTTATCGATACTAACGCCATTTGCCCCGAGTGGCCAGCTGACCGATCTTGCTGATCAACACTGACAACCTCGCGCGCGCATATTTAATACAAGGATAACTTAGCTTTTAGGCTTAAATATATATTCTATAACTTAAAAATAAGGTGATGCCTCCAAAGGCTGAGATGCTGGATGATGCCTTCAATGGCTGAAATTCTGGGTGATGCCTTCAATGAAAACCTCGGAGGCGCAGGGCGAAAAACGGGGCCGACACAAATTAACTCGAGGGGATTTTGGCTGGGCCTGAGCGTGGGCGAGGTGGCGCGCGTGGTGAATCGGCGGTAGTTTTTCCCTCGCTTTTCCACAGTTCGGCAAGCGGTCGTATTGCGTAAAGAAAACCTCGGAAACGCAATACGAGAACTTGACCGACGTGAATTGGCACCTGGGCAGCTTCGCCGTCCGCGTTGCGTAGAGAAAACCTCGGAGGCGCAATACGAGAACTTGACCAACGTGAATTGGCACCTGGGCAGCTTCGTCGTCCGCGTTGCGTAGAGAAAACCTTGGAGGCGCAATACGAGAACTTGGCCGACGTGAATTGGCACCTGGACAGCTTCGCCGTCGCAACGCGAAGACGGGGCCGACACCAATTAACTCGCGGGGATTCAGTGATTTATTGGCAGGGGCTGTATTTCCCTGATGGTCCGTTTAGCTCGGCTGCCGGAAAAGAATGAGAGCGTTCTCAGCCGATGGCAGTTACTCGAGGAACAGATGATGCGTTTTCAGCACACTTGCGCCTAACAGCCCGAAGGGTGGCTCCTAGAAGCAAGCCTGCACTTAACAGTCCGAAGTTTGCGCTTAACAGCACGCTTGCGCCTAACAGCCCAAATCGGCTCGTTCGCGGGTGATATCTATAATTTATCGATACTAACGCCATTTGCCCCGAGTGGCCAGCTGACCGATCTTGCTGATCAACACTGACAACCTCGAGCGCGCGCATATTTGAAACTAGGATAACTTAGCTTTTAGGCTTAAATATATATTTTATAACTTAAAAATAAGGTGATGCCTCCAAAGGCTGAGATGCTGGATGATGCCTTCAATGGCTGAAATTCTGGGTGATGCCTTCAATGAAAACCTCGGAGGCGCAGGGCGAAAAACAGGGCCGACACAAATTAACTCGAGGGGATTTTGGCTGGGCCTGAGCGTGGGCGAGGTGGCGCGCGTTGTGAATTGGCAGTAGTTTTTCCCTCGCTTTTCCAGAGTTCGGCAAGCAGTCGTATTGCGTACAGAAAACCTCGGAGGCGCAATACGAGAACTTGACCGATGTGAATTGGCACCTGGGCAGCTTCGTCGTCCGCGTTGCGTAGAGAAAACCTTGGAGGCGCAACGCGAAGACGGGACCGACACCAATTAACGCGCGGGGATTCACTGATTTATTGGCAGGGGCTGTATTTCCCTGATGGTCCGTTCAGCTCGGCTGCCGGAAAAGAATGAGGGCGATCTCACCCGATGGCTGTTACTCGTGGAACAGTTGATGCGTTTTACAGCACGCTTGCGCCTAACAGCCCGAAGGGTTGCTCCTAACAGCAAGCCTGCACTTAACAGTCCGAAGTTTGCGCTTAACAGCACGCATGCGCCTAACAGCCCAAATCGTGATGCTTTCAATGAAAACCTCGGAGGCGCAAGGCGAAAAACGGGGCCGACACCAATTAACTCGCTGGGATTTTGGCTATGCTTGAGCGTGGGCGAGATGGCGCGCGTGGTAAATCGGCGGTAGTTTTCCCTAGCTTTTCCACAGTTCGGCAAGCGGACGTATTGCGTAAAGAAAACCTCGGAAACGCAATACGAGAACTTGACCGACGTGAATTGGCATCTGGGCAGCTTCCTCGGAGGCGCAACGCGAAGACGGGGCCGACACCAATTAACTCGCAGGGATTCACTGATTTATTGGCAGGGGCTGTGTTTCCCTGATGATCCGTTCAGCTCGGCTGCCGGAAAAGAATGAGAGCGATCTTACCCGATGGCTGTTACTCGTGGAACAGTTGATGCGTTTTACAGCACGCTTGCGCCTAACAGCCCGAAGGGTTGCTCCTAACAGCAAGCCTGCACTTAACAGTCCGAAGTTTGCGCTTAACAGCACGCTTGCGCCTAACAGCCCAAATCGGCTCGTTCGCGGGTGATATCGATAATTTATCGATACTAACGCCATTTGCCCCGAGTGGCCAGCTGACCGATCTTGCTGATCAACACTGACAACCTCGCGCGCGCATATTTAATACAAGGATAACTTAGCTTTTAGGCTTAAATATATATTCTATAACTTAAAAATAAGGTGATGCCTCCAAAGGCTGAGATGCTGGATGATGCCTTCAATGGCTGAAATTCTGGGTGATGCCTTCAATGAAAACCTCGGAGGCGCAGGGCGAAAAACGGGGCCGACACAAATTAACTCGAGGGTATTTTGGCTGGGCTTGAGCGTGGGCGAGATGGCGCGCGTGGAGAATCGGCGGTAGTTTTTCCCTCGCTTTTCCACAGTTCGGCAAGCGGTCGTATTGCCTAAAGAAAACCTCGGAAACGCAATACGAGAACTTAACCGACGTGAATTGGCACCTGGGCAGCTTCGCCGTCCGCGTTGCGTAGAGAAAACCTCGGAGGCGCAATACGAGAACTTGACCGACGTGAATTGGCACCTGGGCAGCTTCGCCGTCCGCGTTGCGTAGAGAAAACCTCGGAGGCGCATCGCGAAGACGGGGCCGACACCAATTAACTCGCGGGGATTCACTGATTTATTGGCAGGGGCTGTATTTCCCTGATGGTCCGTTCAGCTCGGCTGCCGGAAAAGAATGAGAGCGATCTCAGCCGATGGCTGTTACTCGTGGAACAGTTGATGCGTTTTACAGCACGCTTGCGCCTAACAGCCCGAAGGGTTGCTCCTAACAGCAAGCCTGCACTTATCAGTCCGAAGTTTGCGCTTAACAGCACGATTGCGCCTAACAGCCCAAATCGTGATGCCTTCAAAGAAAACCTCGGAGGGGCAAGGCGAAAAACGGGGCCGACACCAATTAACTCGCGTAGATTTTGGCTGGGCTTGAGCGTGGGCGAGATGGCGCGCGTGGTGAATCGGCGGTAGTTCTTCCCTCGCTTATCCACAGTTCGGCAAGCGGTCGTATTGCCTAAAGAAAACCTCGGAAACGCAATACGAGAACTTGACCGACGTGAATTGGCATCTGGGCAGCTTCCTCGGAGGCGCAACGCGAAGACGGGGCCGACACCAATTAACTCGCAGGGATTCACTGATTTATTGGCAGGGGCTGTGTTTCCCTGATGATCCGTTCAGCTCGGCTGCCGGAAAAGAATGAGAGCGATCTTACCCGATGGCTGTTACTCGTGGAACAGTTGATGCGTTTTACAGCACGCTTGCGCCTAACAGCCCGAAGGGTTGCTCCTAACAGCAAGCCTGCACTTAACAGTCCGAAGTTTGCGCTTAACAGCACGCTTGCGCCTAACAGCCCAAATCGGCTCGTTCGCGGGTGATATCGATAATTTATCGATACTAACGGCATTTGCCCCGAGTGGCCAGCTGACCGAGCTTGCTGATCAACACTGGCAACCTCGCGCGCGCATATTTTAAACTAGGATAACTTAGGTTTAAGGCTTGAATATATATTTTATAACTTACTTAATTACTTAATACAAGGATAACTTAGCTTTTAGGCTTAAATATATATTCTATAACTTAAAAATAAGGTGATGCCTCCAAAGGCTGAGATGCTGGATGATGCCTTCAATGGCTGAAATTCTGGGTGATGCCTTCAATGAAAACCTCGGAGGCGCAGGGCGAAAAACGGGGCCGACACAAATTAACTCGAGGGGATTTTGGCTGGGCCTGAGCGTGGGCGAGGTGGCGCGCGTGGTGAATCGGCGGTAGTTTTTCCCTCGCTTTTCCACAGTTCGGCAAGCGGTCGTATTGCGTAAAGAAAACCTCGGAAACGCAATACGAGAACTTGACCGACGTGAATTGGCACCTGGGCAGCTTCGCCGTCCGCGTTGCGTAGAGAAAACCTCGGAGGCGCAATACGAGAACTTGACCAACGTGAATTGGCACCTGGGCAGCTTCGTCGTCCGCGTTGCGTAGAGAAAACCTTGGAGGCGCAATACGAGAACTTGGCCGACGTGAATTGGCACCTGGACAGCTTCGCCGTCGCAACGCGAAGACGGGGCCGACACCAATTAACTCGCGGGGATTCAGTGATTTATTGGCAGGGGCTGTATTTCCCTGATGGTCCGTTTAGCTCGGCTGCCGGAAAAGAATGAGAGCGTTCTCAGCCGATGGCAGTTACTCGAGGAACAGATGATGCGTTTTCAGCACACTTGCGCCTAACAGCCCGAAGGGTGGCTCCTAGAAGCAAGCCTGCACTTAACAGTCCGAAGTTTGCGCTTAACAGCACGCTTGCGCCTAACAGCCCAAATCGGCTCGTTCGCGGGTGATATCTATAATTTATCGATACTAACGCCATTTGCCCCGAGTGGCCAGCTGACCGATCTTGCTGATCAACACTGACAACCTCGAGCGCGCGCATATTTGAAACTAGGATAACTTAGCTTTTAGGCTTAAATATATATTTTATAACTTAAAAATAAGGTGATGCCTCCAAAGGCTGAGATGCTGGATGATGCCTTCAATGGCTGAAATTCTGGGTGATGCCTTCAATGAAAACCTCGGAGGCGCAGGGCGAAAAACAGGGCCGACACAAATTAACTCGAGGGGATTTTGGCTGGGCCTGAGCGTGGGCGAGGTGGCGCGCGTTGTGAATTGGCAGTAGTTTTCCCTCGCTTTTCCAGAGTTCGGCAAGCAGTCGTATTGCGTACAGAAAACCTCGGAGGCGCAATACGAGAACTTGACCGATGTGAATTGGCACCTGGGCAGCTTCGTCGTCCGCGTTGCGTAGAGAAAACCTCGGAGGCGCATCGCGAAGACGGGGCCGACACCAATTAACTCGCGGGGATTCACTGATTTATTGGCAGGGGCTGTATTTCCCTGATGGTCCGTTCAGCTCGGCTGCCGGAAAAGAATGAGGGCGATCTCACCCGATGGCTGTTACTCGTGGAACAGTTGATGCGTTTTACAGCACGCTTGCGCCTAACAGCCCGAAGGGTTGCTCCTAACAGCAAGCCTGCACTTAACAGTCCGAAGTTTGCGCTTAACAGCACGCATGCGCCTAACAGCCCAAATCGTGATGCTTTCAATGAAAACCTCGGAGGCGCAAGGCGAAAAACGGGGCCGACACCAATTAACTCGCTGGGATTTTGGCTATGCTTGAGCGTGGGCGAGATGGCGCGCGTGGTAAATCGGCGGTAGTTTTCCCTAGCTTTTCCACAGTTCGGCAAGCGGACGTATTGCGTAAAGAAAACCTCGGAAACGCAATACGAGAACTTGACCGACGTGAATTGGCATCTGGGCAGCTTCCTCGGAGGCGCAACGCGAAGACGGGGCCGACACCAATTAACTCGCAGGGATTCACTGATTTATTGGCAGGGGCTGTGTTTCCCTGATGATCCGTTCAGCTCGGCTGCCGGAAAGAATGAGAGCGATCTTACCCGATGGCTGTTACTCGTGGAACAGTTGATGCGTTTTACAGCACGCTTGCGCCTAACAGCCCGAAGGGTTGCTCCTAACAGCAAGCCTGCACTTAACAGTCCGAAGTTTGCGCTTAACAGCACGCTTGCGCCTAACAGCCCAAATCGGCTCGTTCGCGGGTGATATCGATAATTTATCGATACTAACGCCATTTGCCCCGAGTGGCCAGCTGACCGATCTTGCTGATCAACACTGACAACCTCGCGCGCGCATATTTAATACAAGGATAACTTAGCTTTTAGGCTTAAATATATATTCTATAACTTAAAAATAAGGTGATGCCTCCAAAGGCTGAGATGCTGGATGATGCCTTCAATGGCTGAAATTCTGGGTGATGCCTTCAATGAAAACCTCGGAGGCGCAGGGCGAAAAACGGGGCCGACACAAATTAACTCGAGGGGATTTTGGCTGGGCTTGAGCGTGGGCGAGATGGCGCGCGTGGAGAATCGGCGGTAGTTTTTCCCTCGCTTTTCCACAGTTCGGCAAGCGGTCGTATTGCCTAAAGAAAACCTCGGAAACGCAATACGAGAACTTAACCGACGTGAATTGGCACCTGGGCAGCTTCGCCGTCCGCGTTGCGTAGAGAAAACCTCGGAGGCGCAATACGAGAACTTGACCGACGTGAATTGGCACCTGGGCAGCTTCGCCGTCCGCGTTGCGTAGAGAAAACCTCGGAGGCGCATCGCGAAGACGGGGCCGACACCAATTAACTCGCGGGGATTCAGTGATTTATTGGCAGGGGCTGTATTTCCCTGATGGTCCGTTCAGCTCGGCTGCCGGAAAAGAATGAGAGCGATCTCAGCCGATGGCTGTTACTCGTGGAACAGTTGATGCGTTTTACAGCACGCTTGCGCCTAACAGCCCGAAGGGTTGCTCCTAACAGCAAGCCTGCACTTATCAGTCCGAAGTTTGCGCTTAACAGCACGATTGCGCCTAACAGCCCAAATCGTGATGCCTTCAAAGAAAACCTCGGAGGGGCAAGGCGAAAAACGGGGCCGACACCAATTAACTCGCGTAGATTTTGGCTGGGCTTGAGCGTGGGCGAGATGGCGCGCGTGGTGAATCGGCGGTAGTTCTTCCCTCGCTTATCCACAGTTCGGCAAGCGGTCGTATTGCCTAAAGAAAACCTCGGAAACGCAATACGAGAACTTGACCGACGTGAATTGGCATCTGGGCAGCTTCCTCGGAGGCGCAACGCGAAGACGGGGCCGACACCAATTAACTCGCAGGGATTCACTGATTTATTGGCAGGGGCTGTGTTTCCCTGATGATCCGTTCAGCTCGGCTGCCGGAAAAGAATGAGAGCGATCTTACCCGATGGCTGTTACTCGTGGAACAGTTGATGCGTTTTACAGCACGCTTGCGCCTAACAGCCCGAAGGGTTGCTCCTAACAGCAAGCCTGCACTTAACAGTCCGAAGTTTGCGCTTAACAGCACGCTTGCGCCTAACAGCCCAAATCGGCTCGTTCGCGGGTGATATCGATAATTTATCGATACTAACGGCATTTGCCCCGAGTGGCCAGCTGACCGAGCTTGCTGATCAACACTGGCAACCTCGCGCGCGCATATTTTAAACTAGGATAACTTAGGTTTAAGGCTTGAATATATATTTTATAACTTAAAAATAAGGTGATGCCTCCAATGGCTGAGATGCTGGGTGATACCTTCAATGGCTGAAATTCTGGGTGATGCCTTCAATGAAAACCTCGGAGGCGCAACGCGAAGACGGGGCCGACACCAATTAACTCGCGAGGATTCACTGATTTATTGGCAGGGGCTGAATTTCCCTGATGGTCCGTTCAGCTCGGCTGCCGGAAAAGAATGAGAGTGATCTCACCCGATGGCTGTTACTCGTGGAACAGTTGATGCGCTTTACAGCACGCTTGCGCCTAAGGGTTGCTCCTAACAGCAAGCCTGCACTTAACAGTCCGAAGTTTGCGCTTAACAGCACGCTTGCGACTAACAGCCCAAATCGGCTCGTTCGCAGGTGATATCGATAATTTATCGATACTAACGGCATTTGCCCCGAGTGGCCAGCTGACCGATCTTGCTGATCAACACTGACAACCTCGCGCGCGCATATTTTAAACTAGGATAACTTAGCTTTTAGGCTTAAATATATATTTTAAAACTTAAAAATAAGGTGATGCCTCCAATGGCTGAGATGCTGGGTGATACCTTCAATGGCTGAAATTCTGGGTGATGCCTTCAATGAAAACCTCGGAGGCGCATCGCGAAGACGGGGCCGACACCAATTAACTCGCGGGGATTCACTGATTTATTGGCAGGGGCTGTATTTCCCTGATGGTCCGTTCAGCTCGGCTGCCGGAAAAGAATGAGAGCGATCTCAGCCGATGGCTGTTACTCGTGGAACAGTTGATGCGTTTTACAGCACGCTTGCGCCTAACAGCCCGAAGGGTTGCTCCTAACAGCAAGCCTGCACTTATCAGTCCGAAGTTTGCGCTTAACAGCACGATTGCGCCTAACAGCCCAAATCGTGATGCCTTCAAAGAAAACCTCGGAGGGGCAAGGCGAAAAACGGGGCCGACACCAATTAACTCGCGTAGATTTTGGCTGGGCTTGAGCGTGGGCGAGATGGCGCGCGTGGTGAATCGGCGGTAGTTTTTCCCTCGCTTATCCACAGTTCGGTAAGCGGTCGTATTGCCTAAAGAAAACCTCGGAAACGCAATACGAGAACTTGACCGACGTGAATTGGCACCTGGACAGTTTCGCCGTCCGCGTTGCGTAGAGAAAACCTCGGAGGCGCAATACGAGAACTTGACCGACGTGAATTGGCACCTGGGCAGCTTCGCCGTCCGCGTTGCGTAGAGAAAACCTCGGAGGCGCATCGCGAAGACGGGGCCGACACCAATTAACTCGCGGGGATTCACTGATTTATTGGCAGGGGCTGTATTTCCCTGATGGTCCGTTCAGCTCGGCTGCCGGAAAAGAATGAGAGCGATCTCAGCCGATGGCTGTTACTCGTGGAACAGTTGATGCGTTTTACAGCACGCTTGCGCCTAACAGCCCGAAGGGTTGCTCCTAACAGCAAGCCTGCACTTAACAGTTCGAAGTTTGCGCTTAACAGCACGCTTGCGCCTAACAGTCCAAATCGGCTCGTTCGCGGGTGATATCGATAATTTATCGATACTAACGGCATTTGCCCGGAGTGGCCAGCTGAACGATCTTGCTGATTAACACTGACAACCTCACGCGCGCATATTTAAAACTAGGATAACTTAGCTTTTAGGCTTAAATATATATTTTATAACTTAAAAATAAGGTGATGCCTCCAATGGCTGAGATGCTGGGTGATACCTTCAATGGCTGAATTTCTGTGCGATGCCGTCAATGAAAACATCGGTGGCTTAAGGCGAAAAACGGGGCCGACACCAATTAACTCGCGGGGATTTTGCCTGGGCCTGAGCGTGGGCGAGGTGGCGCGCGTGGTGAATTGGCGGTAGTTTTTCCCTCGCTTTTCCACAGTTCTGCAAGCGGTCGTATTGCGTAAAGAAAACCTCGGAAACGCAATACGATAACTTGACCGACGTGAATTGGCACCTGGGCAGCTTCGTCGTCCGCGTTGCGTAGAGAAAACCTTGGAGGCGCAACGCGAAGACGGGGCCGACACCAATTAACTTGCGGGGATTCACTGATTTATTGGCAGGGGCTGTATTTCCCTGATGGTCCGTTCAGCTCGGCTGCCGGAAAAGAATGAGAGCGATCTCAGCCGATGGCTGTTACTCGTGGAACAGTTGATGCGTTTTACAGCACGCTTGCGCCTAACAGCCCGAAGGGTTGCTCCTAACAGCAATCCTGCACTAAACAGTCCGAAGTTTGCGCTTAACAGCACGATTGCGCCTAACAGCCCAAATCGTGATGCCTTCAATGAAAACCTCGGAGGGGCATGGCGAAAAACGGGGCCGACACCAATTAACTCGCGTAGATTTTGGCTGGGCTTGAGCGTGGGCGAGATGGAGCGCGTGGTGAATCGACGGTAGTTTTTTCCTCGCTTTTCCACAGTTCGGCAAGCGGTCGTATTGCGTAAAGAAAACCTCGGAAACGCAATACGAGAACTTGACCGACGTGAATTGGCACCTGGGCAGCTTCGCCGTCCGCGTTGCGTAGAGAAAACCTCGGAGGCGCATCGCGAATACGGGGCCGACACCAATTAACTCGCGGGGATTTACTGATTTATTGACAGGGGCTGTATTTCCCTGATCGTCCGTTCAGCTCGGCTGCCGGAAAAGAATGAGAGCGATCTCAGCCGATGGCTGTTACTCGTGGAACAGTTGATGCGTTTTACAGCACGTTTGCGCCTAGCAGCCCGAAGGGTTGCTCCTAACAGCAAGCCTGCACTTAACAGTCCGAAGTTTGCGCTTAACAGCACGCTTGCGCCTAACAGCCCAAATCGGCTCGTTCGCGGGTGATATCGATAATTTATCGATACTAACGGCATTTGCCCCGAGTGGCCGGCTGACCGATCTTGCTGATCAACACTGGCAATCTTGCGCGCGCATATTTTAAACTGGGATAACTTAGCTTTTAGGCTTAAATATATATTTTATAACTTAAAACTAAGGTGATGCCTCCACTGGCTGAGATGCTGGGTGATACCTTCAATGGCTGAAATTCTGAAGCCTGAGCGTGGGCGAGGTGGCGCGCGTGGTGAATTGGCGGTAGTTTTTCCCTCGCTTTTCCACAGTTCTGCAAGCGGTCGTATTGCGTAAAGAAAACCTCGGAAACGCAATACGATAACTTGACCGACGGGAATTGGCACCTGGGCAGCTTCGTCGTCCGCGTTGCGTAGAGAAAACCTTTGAGGCGCAACGCGAAGACGGGGACGACACCAATTAACTTGCGGGGATTCACTGATTTATTGGCAGGGGCTGTATTTCCCTGATGGTCCGTTCAGCTCGGCTGCCGGAAAAGAATGAGAGCGATCTCACCCGATGGCTGTTACTCGTGGAACAGTTGATGCGTTTTACAGCACGCTTGCGCCTAACAGCCCGAAGGGTTGCTCCTAACAGCAATCCTGCACTAAACAGTCCGAAGTTTGCGCTTAACAGCACGATTACGCCTAACAGCCCAAATCGTGATGCCTTCAATGAAAACCTCGTAGGGGCAAGGCGAAAAACGGGGCCGACACCAATTAACTCGCGTAGATTTTGGTTGGGCTTGAGCGTGGGCGAGGTGGAGCGCGTGGTGAATCGACGGTAGTTTTTTCCTCGCTTTTCCACAGTTCGGCAAGCGGTCGTATTGCGTAAAGAAAACCTCTGAAACGCAATACGAGAACTTGACCGACGTGAATTGGCACCTGGGCAGCTTCGCCGTCCGCGTTGCGTACAGAAAACCTCGGAGGCGCATCGCGAATACGGGGCCGACACCAATTAACTCGCGGGGATTTACTGATTTATTGGCAGGGGCTGAATTTCCCTGATGGTCCGTTCAGCTCGGCTGCCGGAAAAGAATGAGATACTAACGGCATTTGCCCCGAGTGGCCAGCTGACCGATCTTGCTGATCAACACTGACAACCTCGCGCGCGCATATTTTAAACTAGGATAACTTAGCTTTTAGGCCTAAATATATATTTTATAACTTAAAAATAAGGTGATGCCTCCAATGGCTGAGATGCTGGGTGATACCTTCAATGGCTGAAATTCTGGGTGATGCCTTCAATGAAAACCTGGGAGGCGCAAGGCGAAAAACGGGGCCGACACCAATTAACTCGCGGAAATTTTGCCTGGTCCTGAGCGTGGGCGAGGTGGCGCGCGTGGTGAATTGGCGGTAGTTTTTCCCTCGCTTTTCCACAGTTCGGCAAGCGGTCGTATTGCGTAAAGAAAACCTCTGAAACGCAATACGATAACTTGACCGACGTGAATTGGCACCTGGGCAGCTTCGTCGTCCGCGTTGCGTAGAGAAAACCTTAGAGGCGCAACGCGAAGACGGGGCCGACACCAATTAACTCGCGGGGATTCACTGATTTATTGGCAGGGGTTGTATTTCCCTTATGCTCCGTTCAGCTCGGCTGCCGGAAAAGAATGAGAGCGATCTCACCCGATGGCTGTTACTCGTGGAACACTTGATGCATTTTACAGCACGCTTGCGCCTAACAGCCCGATGGGTTGCTCCTAACAGCAAACCTGCACTTAACAGTCCGAAGTTTGCGCTTAACAGCACGATTGCGCCTAACAGCCCAAATCGTGATGCCTTCAATGAAAACCTCGGAGGCGCAAGGCGAAAAACGGGGCCGACACCAATTAACTCACGGAAATTTTGCCTGGTCCTGAGCGTGGGCGAGGTGGCGCGCGTGGTGAATTGGCGGTAGTTTTTCCCTCGCTTTTCCACAATTCGGCAAGCGGTCGTATTGCGTAAAGAAAACCTCGGAAACGCAATACGCGAACTTGACCGACGTGAATTGGCACCTGGGCAGCTTCGTCGTCCGCGTTGCGTAGAGAAAACCTTAGAGGCGCAACGCGAAAACGGGGCCGACACCAATTAACTCGAGGAGATTCACTGATTTATTGGCAGGGGTTGTATTTCCCTTATGCTCCGTTCAGCTCGGCTGCCGGAAAAGAATGAGAGGGATCTCACCCGATGGCTGTTACTCGTGGAACACTTGATGCATTTTACAGCACGCTTGCGCCTAACAGCCCGATGGGTTGCTCCCAACAGCAAACCTGCACTTAACAGTCCGAAGTTTGCGCTTAACAGCACGATTGCGCCTAACAGCCTAAATCGTGATGCCTTCAATGAAAACCTCGGAGGCGCAAGGCGAAAAACGGGGCCGACACCAATTAACTCGCGGGATTTTGGCTGGGCTTGAGCGTGGGCGAGATGGCGGGCGTGGTGAATCGGCGGTAGTTTTTTCCTTGCTTTTCCACAGTTCGGCAAGCGGTCGTATTGCGTAAAGAAAACCTCGGAAACGCAATACGAGAACTTGACCGACGTGAATTTGTACCTGGGCAGCTTCGCCGTCCGCGTTGCGTAGAGAAAACCTCGGAGGCGCAATACGAGAACTTGACCGACGTGAATTGGCACCTGGGCAGCTTCGCCCTCGCAACGCTAAGACGGGGCCGACACCAATTAACTCGCGGGAATTCACTGATTTATTGGCAGGGGCTGCATTTCCCTGATGGTCCGTTCAGCTCGGCTGCCGGAAAAGAATGAGAGCGATCTCAGCCGATGGCTGTTACTCGTGGAACAGTTGATGCGTTTTACAGCACGCTTGCGCCTAACAGCCCAAAGGGTTGCTCCTAACAGCAAGCCTGCACTTAACAGTCCGAAGTTTGCGCTTAACAGCACGCTTGCGCCTAACAGCCCAAATCGGCTCGTTCGCGGGTGATATCGATAATTTATCGATACTAACGGCATTTGCCCCAAGTGGCCAGCTGACCGATCTTGCTGATCAACACTGGCAACCTCGCGCGCGCATATTTTAAACTAGGATAACTTAGCTTTTAGGCTTAAATATATATTTTATAACTTAAAAATAAGGTGATGCCTCCAATGGCTGAAATGCTGGGTGATACCTTCAATGGCTGAAATTCTGGGTTATGCCTTCAATGAAAACCTCGGAGGCGCAAGGCGAAAAACGGGGCCGACACCAATTAACTCGCGGGAATTTTGCCTGGGCCTGAGCGTGGGCGAGGTGGCGCGCGTGGTTAATTGGCGGTAGTTTTTCCCTCGCTTTTCCACAGTTCGGCAAGCGGTCGTATTGCGTAAAGAAAACCTCGGAAACGCAATACGATAACTTGACCGACGTGAATTGGCACCTGGGCAGCTTCGTCGTCCGCGTTGCGTAGAGAAAACGCGAAGACTGGGCCGACACCAATTAACTCGCTGGGATTCACTGATTTATTGGCAGGGGTTGTGTTTCCCTTATGCTCCGTTCAGCTCGGCTGCCGGAAAAGAATGAGAGCGATCTCACCCGATGGCTGTTACTCGTGGAACACTTGATGCATTTTACAGCACGCTTGCGCCTAACAGCCCGATGGGTTGCTCCTAACAGCAAACCTGCACTTAACAGTCCGAAGTTTGCGCTTAACAACACGATTGCGCCTAACAGCCCAAGCCTTCAATGAAAACCTCGGAGGCGCAAGGCGAAAAACGGGGCCGACACCAATTAACTCGCGGGGATTTTGGCTGGGCTTGAGCGTGGGCGAGATGGCGGGCGTGGTGAATCGGCGGTAGTTTTTTCCTTGCTTTTCCACAGTTCGGCAAGCGGTCGTATTGCCTAAAGAAAACCTCGGAAACGCAATACGAGAACTTGACCGACGTTAATTAGCACCTGGGCAGCTTCGCCGCCCGCGTTGCGTAGAGAAAACCTCGGAAACGCAATACGAGAACTTGACCGACGTTAATTAGCACCTGGGCAGCTTCGCCGTCCGCGTTGCGTAGAGAAAACCTCGGAGGCGCAATACGAGAACTTGACCGACGTGAATTGGCACCTGGGCAGCTTCGCCCTCGCAACGCTAAGACGGGGCCGACACCAATTAACTCGCGGGAATTCACTGATTTATTGGCAGGGGCTGCATTTCCCTGATGGTCCGTTCAGCTCGGCTGCCGGAAAAGAATGAGAGCGATCTCAGCCGATGGCTGTTACTTGGAACAGTTGATGCGTTTTACAGCACGATTGCGCCTAGCAGCCCGAAGGGTTGCTCCTAACAGCAAGCCTGCACTTAACAGTCCGAAGTTTGCGCTTAACAGCACGCTTGCGCCTAACAGCCCAAATCGGCTTGTTCGCGGGTGATATCGATAATTTATCGATACTAACGGCATTTGCCCCGAGTGGCCAGCTGACCGATCTTGCTGATCAACAGTGGCAAACTCGCGCGCGCATATTTTAAACTAGGATAACTTAGCTTTTAGGCTTAAATATATATTTTATAACATAAAAATAAGGTGATGCCTCCAATGGCTGAGATGCTGGGTGATACCTTCAATGGCTGAAATTCTGGGTGATGCCTTCAATGAAAACCTCGGACACCAATAAACTCGCGGGGATTTTGCCTGGGCCTGAGCGTGGGCGAGGTGGCGCGCCTGGTGAATTGGCGGTAGTTTTTCCCTCGCTTTTCCACAGTTCGGCAAGCGGTCGTATTGCGTAAAGAGAACCTCGGAAACGCAATACGAGAACTTGACCGACGTGAATTGGCACCTGGGCAGCTTCGCCGTCCGCGTTGCGTAGAGAAAACCTCGGAGGCGCAATACGAGAACTTGACCGACGTGAATTGGCAACTGGGCAGCTTCGTCGTCCGCGTTGCGTAGAGAAAACCTCGGAGGCGCATCGCGAAAACGGGGCCGACACCAATTAACTCGCGGGGATTCACTGATTTATTGGCAGGGGCTGTATTTCCCTGCTGGTCCGTTCAGCTCGGCTGCCGGAAAAGAATAAGAGCGATTTGACCCGATGGCTGTTACTCGTGGAACAGTTGATGCGTTTTACAGCACGCTTGCGCCTAACAGCCCGAAGGATTGCTCCTAACAGCTAGCCTGCACTTAACAGTCCGAAGTTTGCGCTTAACAGCACGCTTGCGCCTAACAGCCCAAATCGGCTCGTTCACGGGTGATATCGTTAATTTATCGATACTAACGGCATTTGCCCCGAGTGGCCAGCTGACCGATCTTGCTGATCAACACTGACAACCTCGCGCGCGCATATTTTAAACTAGGATAACTTAGCTTTTAGGCTAAATATATATTTTAAAACTTAAAAATAAGGTGATGCCTCCAATGGCTGAGATGCTGGGTGATACCTTCACTGGCTGAAATTCTGGGTGATGCCTTCAATGAAAACCTCGGAGGCGCAAGGCGAAAAACGGGGCCGACACCAATTAACTCGCGGGGATTTTGCATGGGCCTGAGCGTGGGCGAGGAGGCGCGCGTGGTGAATTGGCGGTAGTTTTTCCCTCGCTTTTCCACAGTTCGGCAAGCGGTTGTATTGCGTAAAGAAAACCTCGGAAACGCAATACGAGAACTTGACCGACGTGAATTGGCACCTGGGCAGCTTCGCCGTCGGAACGCGAAGACGGGGCCGACACCAATTAACTCGCGGGGATTCACTGATTTATTGGCAGGGGCTGTATTTCCCTGATGGTCCGTTCAGCTCGGCTGCCGGAAAAGAATGAGAGCGATCTCACCCGATGGCTGTTACTCGTGGAACAGTTGAGGCGTTTTACAGCACGCTTGCGCCTAACAGCCCGAAGGGTTGCTCCTAACAGCAAGCCTGCACTTAACAGTCCGAAATTTGCGCTTAACAGCACGCTTGCGCCTAACAGCCCAAATCGGTTCGTTCGCGGGTGATATCGATAATTTATCGATACTAACGGCATTTGCCCCGAGTGGGCAGCTGACCGATCTTGCTGATCAACACTGACAACCTCGCGCGCGCATATTTAAAACTAGGATAACTTAGCTTTTAGGCTTAAATATATATTTTATAACTTAAAAATAAGGTGATGCCTCCAATGGCTGAAATGCTGGGTGATACCTTCAATGGCTGAAATTCTGGGTTATGCCTTCAATGAAAACCTCGGAGGCGCAAGGCGAAAAACGGGGCCGACACCAATTAACTCGCGGGAATTTTGCCTGGTCCTGAGCGTGGGCGAGGTGGCGCGCGTGGTTAATTGGCGGTAGTTTTTCCCTCGCTTTTCCACAATTCGGCAAGCGGTCGTATTGCGTAAAGAAAACCTCGGAAACGCAATACGCGAACTTGACCGACGTGAATTGGCACCTGGGCAGTTTCGTCGTCCGCGTTGCGTAGAGAAAACCTTAGAGGCGCAACGCGAAGACGGGGCCGACACCAATTAACTCGAGGAGATTCACTGATTTATTGGCAGGGGTTGTATTTCCCTTATGCTCCGTTCAGCTCGGCTGCCGGAAAAGAATGAGAGGGATCTCACCCGATGGCTGTTACTCGTGGAACACTTGATGCATTTTACAGCACGCTTGCGCCTAACAGCCCGAAGGGTTTCTCCTAACAGCAAGCCTGCACTTAACAGTCCGAAGTTTGCGCTTAACAGCACGCTTGCGCCTAACAGCCCAAATCGGCTCGTTCGCGGGTGATATCGATAATTTATCGATACTAACGGCATTTGCCCCGAGTGGCCAGCTGACCGATCTTGCTGATCAACACTGGCAACCTCGCACGCGCATATTTTAAACTAGGATAACTTAGCTTTTAGGCTTAAATATATATTTTATAACTTAAAAATAAGGTGATGCCTCCAATGGCTGAAATGCTGGGTGATACCTTCAATGGCTGAAATTCTGGGTTTTGCCTTCAATGAAAACCTCGGAGGCGCAAGGCGAAAAACGGGGCCGACACCAATTAACTCGCGGGAATTTTGCCTGGGCCTGAGCGTGGGCGAGGTGGCGCGCGTGGTTAATTGGCGGTAGTTTTTCCCTCGCTTTTCCACTGTTCGGCAAGCGGTCGTATTGCCTAAAGAAAACCTCGGAAACGCAATACGAGAACTTGACCGACGTGAAATAGCACCTGGGCAGCTTCGCCGCCCGCGTTGCGTAGAGAAAACCTCGGAGGCGCAATACGAGAACTTGACCGACGTGAATTGGCACCTGGGCAGCTTCGCCGTCCGCGTTGCGTAGAGAAAACCTCGGAGGCGCATCGCGAGGACTGGGCCGACACCAATTAACTCGCTGGGATTCACTGATTTATTGGCAGGGGTTGTATTTCCCTTATGCTCCGTTCAGCTCGGCTGCCGGAAAAGAATGAGAGCGATCTCAGACGATGGCTGTTACTCGTGGAACAGTTGATGCGTTCTACAGCACGCTTGCGCCTAGCAGCCCGAAGGGTTTCTCCTAACAGCAAGCCTGCACTTAACAGTCCGAAGTTTGCGCTTAACAGCACGCTTGCGCCTAACAGCCCAAATCGGCTGGTTCGCGGGTGATATCGATAATTTATCGATACTAACGGCATTTGCCCCGAGTGGCCAGCTGACCGATCTTGCTGATCAACAGTGGCAAACTCGCGCGCGCATATTTTAAACTAGGATAACTTAGCTTTTAGGCTTAAATATATATTTTATAACTTAAAAATAAGGTGATGCCTCCAATGGCTGAGATGCTGGGTGATACCTTCAATGGCTGAAATTCTGGGTGATGCCTTCAATGAAAACCTCGGACACCAATAAACTCGCGGGGATTTTGCCTGGGCCTGAGCGTGGGCGAGGTGGCGCGCCTGGTGAATTGGCGGTAGTTTTTCCCTCGCTTTTCCACAGTTCGGCAAGCGGTCGTATTGCGTAAAGAGAACCTCGGAAACGCAATACGAGAACTTGACCGACGTGAATTGGCACCTGGGCAGCTTCGCCCTCCGCGTTGCGTAGAGAAAACCTCGGAGGCGCAATACGAGAACTTGACCGACGTGAATTGGCAACTGGGCAGCTTCGTCGTCCGCGATGCGTAGAGAAAACCTCGGAAGCGCATCGCGAAAACGGGGCCGACACCAATTAACTCGCGGGGATTCACTGATTTATTGGCAGGGGCTGTATTTCCCTGCTGGTCCGTTCAGCTCGGCTGCCGGAAAAGAATAAGAGCGATTTGACCCGATGGCTGTTACTCGTGGAACAGTTGATGCGTTTTACAGCACGCTTGCGCCTAACAGCCCGAAGGATTGCTCCTAACAGCAAGCCTGCACTTAACAGTCCGAAGTTTGCGCTTAACAGCACGCTTGCGCCTAACAGCCCAAATCGGCTCGTTCGCGGGTGATATCGTTAATTTATCGATACTAACGGCATTTGCCCCGAGTGGCCAGCTGACCGATCTTGCTGATCAACACTGACAACCTCGCGCGCGCATATTTTAAACTAGGATAACTTAGCTTTTAGGCTAAATATATATTTTAAAACTTAAAAATAACGTGATGCCTCCAATGGCTGAGATGCTGGGTGATACCTTCAATGGCTGAAATTCTGGGTGATGCCTTCAATGAAAACCTCGGAGGCGCAAGGCGAAAAACGGGGCCGACACCAATTAACTCGCGGGGATTTTGCATGGGCCTGAGCGTGGGCGAGGAGGCGCGCGTGGTGAATTGGCGGTAGTTTTTCCCTCGCTTTTCCACAGTTCCGCAAGCGGTTGTATTGCGTAAAGAAAACCTCGGAAACGCAATACGAGAACTTGACCGACGTGAATTGGCACCTGGGCAGCTTCGTCGTCCGCGTTGCGTAGAGAAACCCTTGGAGGCGCAACGCGAAGACGGGGCCGACACCAATTAACTCGCGGGGATTCACTGATTTATTGGCAGGGGCTGTATTTCCCTGATGGTCCGTTCAGCTCGGCTGCCGGAAAAGAATGAGAGCGATCTCACCCGATGGCTGTTACTCGTGGAACAGTTGAGGCGTTTTACAGCACGCTTGCGCCTAACAGCCCAAATCGGCTAGTTCGCGGGTGATATCGATAATTTATCGATATTAACGGCATTTGCCCCGAGTGGCCAGCTGACCGATCTTGCTGATCAACACTGGCAACCTCGCGCGCGCATATTTTAAACTAGGATAACTTAGCTTTTAGGCTTAAATATATATTTTATAACTTAAAAATAAGGTGATGCCTCCAATGGCTGAGATGCTGGGTGATACCTTCAATGGCTGAAATTCTGGGTGATGCCTTCAATGAAAACCTCGGAGGCGCAAGGCGAAAAACGGGGCTGACACCAATTAACTCGCGGGGATTTTGCCTGGGCCTGAGCGTGGTGAATTGGCGGTAGTTTTTCCCTCGCTTTTCCACAGTTTGGCAAGCGGTCGTTTAGCGTAAAGAAAACCTCGGAAACGCAATACGATAACTTGACCGACGTGAATTGGCACCTGGGCAGCTTCGCCGTCGGAACGCGAAGACGGGGCCGACACCAATTAACTCGCGGGGATTCACTGATTTATTGGCAGGGGCTGTATTTCCCTGATGGTCCGTTCAGCTCGGCTGCCGGAAAAGAATGAGAGCGATCTCACCCGATGGCTGTTACTCGTGGAACAGTTGAGGCGTTTTACAGCACGCTTGCGCCTAACAGCCCGAAGGGTTGCTCCTAACAGCAAGCCTGCACTTAACAGTCCGAAGTTTGCGCTTAACAGCACGCTTGCGCCTAACAGCCCAAATCGGTTCGTTCGCGGGTGATATCGATAATTTATCGATACTAACGGCATTTGCCCCGAGTGGCCAGCTGACCGATCTTGCTGATCAACTAGGATAACTTAGCTTTTAGGCTTAAATATATATTTTATAACTTAACAAGAAAGGAAGCTAACTTCGTCCAGCCGAAGTCTATATACCCTTGCAGTTAATTCCTATTTAATTACAAATTACAAAAATCTGAATTTCGATTTGGAACAAACCGAATTATAGCAATTTTGACAATAATTGATTGATCATTCCTATGGGAGCTATATAATATAGTCGTCCGATTTATGTAAAATTTATTTCGAAATTCGGGACAGTAAAAAAAAAAATATTCCCAAGAGCAAAAGGTAATATGTCAAAAAACACCGAAGATATAATTTTTTTTCCATTATTTTTCCGATTATTCCTATGGGAGCTATAAGATATAGTTGTCCGATCCGGCCGGTTCCGACTTATATACTACCTGCAATAGAAAGACGACTTTAGGTAAAGTTTCATCCCGATAGCATTAAAACTGAGAGACTAGTTTGCGTAGAAACGGACAGACAGACGGACAGACGGACAGACGGACAGACGGACATGGCTAGATCGACTCGTCTAGTCATGCTGATCAAAAATATATATACTTTATGGGGTCGGAAACGTCTCCTTCACTGCGTTGCAAACTTCTGACTGAAATCATAATACCCTCTGCAAGGGTATAATAAGGTGATGCCTCAAAAGGCTGAGATGCTGGGTGATGCCTTCAATGGCTGAAATTCTGGGTTATGCCTTCAATGAAAACCTCGGAGGCGCAAGGCAAAAACCGGGGCCGACACCAATTAACTCGCGGGGATTTTGCCTGGGCCTGAGCGTGGGCGAGGTGGCGCGCGTGGTGAATCGGCGGTAGTTTTTCCCTCGCTTTTCCACAGTTCGGCAAGCGGTCGTATTGCGTAAAGAAAACCTCGGAAACGCAATACGAGAACTTGACCGACGTGAATTGGCACCTGGGCAGCTTCGCCGTCCGCGTTGCGAAGAGAAAACCTCGGAGGCGCAATACGAGAACTTGACCGACGTGATTTGGCACCTGGGCAGCTTCGTCGTCCGCGTTGCGTAGAGAAAACCTCGGAGGCGCAATACGAGAACTTGACCGACGTGAATTGGCAACTGGGCAGCTTCGTCGTCCGTGTTGCGTAGAGAAAACCTTGGAGGCGCAACGCGAAGACGGGGCCGACACCAATTAACTCGCGGGGATTCACTGATTTATTGGCAGGGGCTGTATTTCCCTTATGCTCCGTTCAGCTCGGCTGCCGGAAAAGAATGAGAGCGATCTCACCCGATGGCTGTTACTCGTGGAACACTTGATGCATTTTACAGCACGCTTGCGCCTAACAGCCCGATGGGTTGCTCCTAATAGCAAACCTGCACTTAACAGTCCGAAGTTTGCGCTTAACAGCACGATTGCGCCTAACAGCCCAAATCGTGATGCCTTCAATGAAAACCTCGGAGGCGCAAGGCGAAAAACGGGCCCGACACCAATTAACTCGCGGGGATTTTGGCTGGGCTTGAGCGTGGGCGAGATGGCGGGCGTGGTGAATCGGCGGTAGTTTTTCCCTCGCTTTTCCACAGTTCGGCAAGCGGTCGTATTGCCTAAGAAAAACCTCGGAAACGCAATACGAGAACTTGACCGACGTGAATTGGCACCTGGGCAGCTTCGTCTTTCGCGTTGCGTAGAGAAAACCTCGGAGGCGCAATACGAGAACTTGACCGACGTGAATTGGCAACTGGGCAGCTTCGTCGTCCGTGTTGCGTAGAGAAAACCTTGGAGGCGCAACGCGAAGACGGGGCCGACACCAATTAACTCGCGGGGATTCACTGATTTATTGGCAGGGGCTGTATTTCCCTGCTGGTCCGTTCAGCTCGGCTGCCGGAAAAGAATGAGAGCGATCTCACCCGATGGCTGTTACTCGTGGAACAGTTGAGGCGTTTTACAGCACGCTTGCGCCTAACAGCCCGAAGGGTTGCTCCTAACAGCAAGCCTGCACTTAACAGTCCGAAGTTTGCGCTTAACAGCACGCTTGCGCCTAACAGCCCAAATCGGTTCGTTAGCGGGTGATATCGATAATTTATCGATACTAACGGCATTTGCCCCGAGTGGCCAGCTGACCGATCTTGCTGATCAACACTGACAACCTCGCGCGCGCATATTTAAAACTAGGATAACTTAGCTTTTAGGCTTAAATATATATTTTATAACTTAAAAATAAGGTGATGCCTCCAATGGCTGAGATGCTGGGTGATGCCTTCAATGGCTGAAATTCTGGGTGATGCCTTCAATAAAAACCTCGGAGGCGCAAGGCGAAAAACGGGGCCGACACCAATTAACTCGCGTGGATTTTGGCTGGGCCTGAGCGTGGGCGAAGTGGCGCGCGTGGTGAATCGGCGGTAGTTTTTTCCTCGCTTTTCCACAGTTCGGCAAGCGGTCGTATTGCGTAAAGAGAACCTCGGAAACGCAATACGAGAACTTGACCGACGTGAATTGGCACCTGGGCAGCTTCGCGGTCCGCGTTGCGTAGAGAAAACCTCGGAGGCGCAATACGAGAACTTGACCGACGTGAATTGGCAACTGGGCAGCTTCGTCGTCCGTGTTGCGTAGAGAAAACCTTGGAGGCGCAACGCGAAGACGGGGCCGACACCAATTAACTCGCGGGGATTCACTGATTTATTGGCAGGGGCTGTATTTCCCTGCTGGTCCGTTCAGCTCGGCTGCCGGAAAAGAATGAGAGCGATCTCACCCGATGGCTGTTACTCGTGGAACAGTTGAGGCGTTTTACAGCACGCTTGCGCCTAACAGCCCGAAGGGTTGCTCCTAACAGCAAGCCTGCACTTAACAGTCCGAAGTTTGCGCTTAACAGCACGCTTGCGCCTAACAGCCCAAATCGGTTCGTTGGCGGGTGATATCGATAATTTATCGATACTAACGGCATTTGCCCCGAGTGGCCAGCTGACCGATCTTGCTGATCAACACTGACAACCTCGCGCGCGCATATTTAAAACTAGGATAACTTAGCTTTTAGGCTTAAATATATATTTTATAACTTAAAAATAAGGTGATGCCTCCAATGGCTGAGATGCTGGGTGATGCCTTCAATGGCTGAAATTCTGGGTGATGCCTTCAATAAAAACCTCGGAGGCGCAAGGCGAAAAACGGGGCCGACACCAATTAACTCGCGTGGATTTTGGCTGGGCCTGAGCGTGGGCGAAGTGGCGCGCGTGGTGAATCGGCGGTAGTTTTTTCCTCGCTTTTCCACAGTTCGGCAAGCGGTCGTATTGCGTAAAGAGAACCTCGGAAACGCAATACGAGAACTTGACCGACGTGAATTGGCACCTGGGCAGCTTCGCGGTCCGCGTTGCGTAGAGAAAACCTCGGAGGCGCAATACGAGAACTTGACCGACGTGAATCGGCACCTGGGCAGCTTCGCCGTCGCAACGCTAAGACGGGACCGACACCAATTAACTCGCGAGGATTTACTGAGTTATTGGCAGGGGCTGCATTTCCCTGATGGTCCGTTCAGCTCGGCTGCCGGAAAAGAATGAGAGCGATCTCAGCCGATGGCTGTTACTCGTGGAACAGCTGATGCGTTTTACAGCACGCTTGCGCCCAGCAGCCCGAAGGGTTGCTCCTAACAGCAAGCCTGCACTTAACAGTCCGAAGTTTGCGCTAAACAGCACGCTTGCGCCTAACAGCCCAAATCGGCTCGTTCGCGGGTGATATCGATAATTTATCGATACTAACGGCATTTGCCCCGAGTGGCCAGCTGACCGATCTTGCTGATCAACAGTGGCAACCTCGCGCGCTCATATTTTAAGCTAGGATAACTTAGCTTTTAGGCTTAAATATATATTTTATAACTTAAAAACAAGAGGGAACGCTATAGTCGAGTGCCTCGACTATCAAATACCCGTTACTCAGCTAAAGTCAGCAGTCTCAAGCAGGGCAAACCAAGCAGCCGCTTCAAAAAATTAAAAAAATTTCTTCTACATTTCGGTAGGCGTTAATAACCCAAACAAAATTGCGTTTACACTTTTGCTCTAGCTTTAAAACTATGGGCGCCACAGCTTTTCGCGGTTTGTGGGCGTTAGAGGGGGTGTGGCATATCGGCGTGAAAAACTTGCGCTGCGTATTAACCCCTAGAATCTGCATGCTAAATCCCAATCATCTAGCTTTTATAGTTTCCGAGATCTCAGCGTTCATACAGACGGGTGCCACTGTTTTTCGCGGTTTGTGGGCGTTAGGGGGGAGGGGGGTTTCCCACTTTGGTCTATCAATATGTATTGATGAAACAAATACACATTTCTTTTCCCGTTAATCTAGCTTCAAAACTGTGGGTGCCACAGTTTTTCGCGGTTTGTGGGCGTTAGAGGGGGCGTGGCATATCGGCGTGAAAAACTTGCGTTGCGTATTAACCCCTAGAATCTGCATGCTAAATCCCAATCTTCTAGCTTTTATAGTTTCCGAGATCTCAGCGTTCATACAGACGGGTGCCACTGTTTTTCGCGGTTTGTGGGCGTTAGGGGGGGGGGGGGGTTTCCCACTTTGGTCTATCAATATGTATTGATGAAACGAATACACATTGCTTTTCCCGTTAATATAGCTTCAAAACTGTGGGTGCCACAGTTTTTCGCGGTTTGTGGGTGTTAGAGGGGGCGTGGCACATCGGCGTGAAAAACTTGCGCTGCGTAATAACCCCTAGAATCTGCATGCCAAATCCCAATCTTCTAGCTTTTATAGTTTCCGAGATCTCAGCGTTCATACAGAACGGGTCACAGTTTTTCGCGGTTTGTGGGCGTTAGAGAGGGCGTGGCACATCGGCGTGAAAAACTTGCGCTGCGTATTAACCCCTAGAATCTGCATGCCAAATCTCAATCTTCTAGCTTTTATAGTTTCCAAGATCTCAGCGTTCATACAGACGGACAGACGGACAGACGGACAGACAGACGGACAGACGGACAGACGGACAGACAGACGGACAGACGGACAGACGGACATGGCTAGATCGACTCGGCTAGTGATCCTGATCAAGAATATATATACTTTATATGGTCGGAAACGCTTCCTTCTGCCTGTTACATACTTTTGCACGAATCTAATATACCCTTTTACTCTACGAGTAACGGGTATAATAAGGTGATGCCTCCAATGGCTGAGATGCTGGGTGATACCTTCAATGGCTGAAATTCTGGGTGATGCCTTCAATGAAAACCTCGGACACCAATAAACTCGCGGGGATTTTGCCTGGGCCTGAGCGTGGGCGAGGTGGCGCGCGTGGTGAATCGGCGGTAGTTTTTCCCTCCCTTTTCCACAGTTCGGCAAGCGGTCGTATTGCGTAAAGAAAACCTCGGAAACGCAATACGATAACTTGAGCGACGTGAATTGGCACCTGGGCAGCTTCGTCGTCCGCGTTGCGTAAAGAAAACTTTGGAGGCGCAACGCGAAGACGGGGCCGACACAAATTAACTCGCGGGGATTCACTGATTTATTGGCAGGGGCTGTATTTCCCTGATGGTCAGTTCAGCTCGGCTGTCGGAAAAGAATGAGAGCGATCTCACCCGATGGCTGTTACTCGTGGAACAGTTTAGGCGTTTTACAGCACGCTTGCGCCTAACAGCCCGAAGGGTTGCTCCTAACAGCAAGCCTGCACTTAACAGTTCGAAGTTTGCGCCTAACAGCACGCTTGCGCCTAACAGCCCAAATCGGCTCGTTCGCGGGTGAAATCGATAATTTATCGATACTAACGGCATTTGCCCCGAGTGGCCAGCTGACCGATCTTGCTGATCAACAGTGGCAACCTCGCGCGCGCATATTTTAAACTAGGATAACTTAGCTTTTAGGCTTAAATATATATTTTATAACTTAAAAATAAGGTGATGCCTCCAATGGCTGAGATGCTGGGTTATACCTTCAATGGCTGAAATTCTGGGTGATGCCTTCAATGAAAACCTAGGAGGAGCAAGGCGAAAAACGGGGCCGACACCAATAAACTCGCGGGGATTTTGCCTGGGCCTGAGCGTGGGCGAGGTGGCGCGCGTGGTGAATCGGCGGTAGTTTTTCCCTCCCTTTTCCACAGTTCGGCAAGTGGTCGTATTGCGTAAAGAAAACCTCGGAGGCGCAATACGAGAACTTGACCGACGTGAATTGGCAACTGGGCAGCTTCGTCGTCCGCGTTGCGTAGAGAAAACCTTGGAGGCGCAACGCGAAGACGGGGCCGACACCAATTAACTCGCGGGGATTCACTGATTTATTGGCAGGGGCTGTATTTCCCTGCTGGTCCGTTCAGCTCGGCTGCCGGAAAAGAATAAGAGCGATTTGACCCGATGGCTGTTACTCGTGGAACAGTTGATGCGTTTTACAGCACGCTTGCGCCTAACAGCCCGAAGGATTGGTCCTAACAGCTAGCCTGCACTTAACAGTCCGAAGTTTGCGCTTAACAGCACGCTTGCGCCTAACAGCCCAAATCAACTCGTTCGCGGGTGAAATCGATAATTTATCGATACTAACGGCATTTGCCCCGAGTGGCCAGCTGACCGATCTTGCTGATCAACACTGACAACCTCGCGCGCGCATATTTTAAACTAGGATAACTTAGCTTTTAGGCTAAATATATATTTTAAAACTTAAAAATAAGGTGATGCCTCCAATGGCTGAGATGCTGGGTGATGCCTTCAATGGCTGAAATTCTGGGTGATGCCTTCAATGAAAACCTCGGAGGCGCAAGGCGAAAAACGGGGCCGACACCAATAAACTCGTGGGGATTTTGCCTGGGCCTGAGCGTGGGCGAGGTGGCGCGCGTGGTGATTCGGCGGTAGTTTTTCCCTCCCTTTTCCACAGTTCGGCAAGCGGTCGTATTGCGTAAAGAAAACCTCGGAAACGCAATACGAGAACTTGACCGACGTGAATTGGCACTTGGGCAGCTTCGCTGTCCGCGTTGCGTAGAGAAAACCTCGGAGGCGCAATACGAGAACTTGGCCGACGTTGCGTAGAGAAAACCTTGGAGGCGCAACGCGAAGACGGGGCCGCTGTTACTCGTGGAACAGTTGATGCGTTTTACAGTACGCTTGCGCCTAACAGCCCGAAGGATTGCTCCTAACAGCAAGCCTGCACTTAACAGTCCGAAGTTTGCGCTTAACAGCACGCTCGGAGGCGCAATACGAGAACTTGGCCGACGTGAATTGGCACCTGGACAGCTTCGTCGTCCGTGTTGCGTAGAGAAAACCTTGGAGGCGCAACGCGAAGACGGGGCCGCTGTTATTCGTGGAACAGTTGATGCGTTTTACAGTACGCTTGCGCTTGTTACTCGTGGAACAGTTTAGGCGTTTTACAGCACGCTTGCGCCTAACAGCCCGAAGGGTTGTTCCTAACAGCAAGCCTGCACTTAACAGTCCGAAGTTTGCGCTTAACAGCACGCTTGCGCCTAACAGCCCAAATCGGCTCGTTCGCGGGTGATATCGATAATTTATCGATACTAACGGCATTTGCCCCGAGTGGCCAGCTGACCGATCTTGCTGATCAACACTGACAACTTCGCGCGCGCATATTTTAAACTAGGATAACTTAGCTTTTAGGCTAAATATATATTTTAAAACTTAAAAATAAGGTGATGCCTCAAATGGCTGAGATGCTGGGTGATGCCTTCAATGGCTGAAATTCTGGGTGATGCCTTCAATGAAAAACTCGTCGGCGCACTGATTTATTGGCAGGGGCTGTATTTCCCTGATGGTCCGTTCAGCTCGGTTGCCGGAAAAGAATGAGAGCGATTTGACCCGATGGCTGTTACTCGTGGAACAGTTGATGCGTTTTACAGCACGCTTGCGCCTAACAGCCCGAAGGATTGCTCCTAACAGCTAGCCTGCACTTAACAGTCCGAAGTTTGCGCTTAACAGCACGCTTGCGCCTAACAGCCCAAATCGGCTCGTTCGCGGGTGATATCGATAATTTATCGATACTAACGGCATTTGCCCCGAGTGGCCAGCTGACCGATCTTGCTAATCAACACTGGCAACCTCGCGCGCGCATATTTTAAACTAGGATAACTTAGCTTTTAGGCTTAAATATATATTTTATAACTTAAAAATAAGGTGATGCCTCCAATGGCTGATACCTTCAATGGCTGAAATTCTGGGTGATGCCTTCAATGAAAACCTCGGAGGCGCAAGGCGAAAAACGGGGCCGACACCAATTAACTCGCGGGGATTTTGGCTGGGCCTGAGCGTGGGCGAGGTGGCGCGCGTGGTGAATCGGCGGTAGTTTTTCCCTCCCTTTTCCACAGTTCGGCAAGCGGTCGTATTGCGTAAAGAAAACCTCGGAAACGCAATACGATAACTTGAGCGACGTGAATTGGCACCTGGGCAGCTTCGTCGTCCGCGTTGCGTAAAGAAAACTTTGGAGGCGCAACGCGAAGACGGGGCCGACACAAATTAACTCGCGGGGATTCACTGATTTATTGGCAGGGGCTGTATTTCCCTGATGGTCAGTTCAGCTCGGCTGCCGGAAAAGAATGAGAGCGATCTCACCCGATGGCTGTTACTCGTGGAACAGTTTAGCCGTTTTACAGCACGCTTGCGCCTAACAGCCCGAAGGGTTGCTCCTAACAGCAAGCCTGCACTTAACAGTCCGAAGTTTGCGCCTAACAGCACGCTTGCGCCTAACAGCCCAAATCGGCTCGTTCGCGGGTGATATCGATAATTTATCGATACTAACGGCATTTGCCCCGAGTGGCCAGCTGACCGATCTTGCTGATCAACACTGACAACCTCGCGCGCGCATATTTAAAACTAGGATAACTTAGCTTTTAGGCTTAAATATATATTTTATAACTTAAAAATAAGGTGATGCCTCCAATGCCTGAGATGCTGGGTGATACCTTCAAGGGCTGAAATTCTGGGTGATGCCTTCAATGAAAACCTCGGAGGCGCAAGGCGAAAAACGGGGCTGACACCAATTAACTCGCGGGAATTTTTGCCTGGGCCTGAGCGTGGTGAATTGGCGGTAGTTTTTCCCTCGCTTTTCCACAGTTTGGCAAGCGGTCGTATTGCGTAAAGAAAACCTCGGAAACGCAATACGGTAACTTGAGCGACGTGAATTGGCACCTGGGCAGCTTGCGCCTAACAGCCCGAAGGGTTGCTCCTAACAGCAAGCCTGCACTTAACAGTCCGAAGTTTGCGCCTAACAGCACGCTTGCGCCTAACAGCACGCTTGCGCCTAACAGCACGCTTGCGCCTAACAGCCCAAATCGGCTCGTTCGCGGGTGATATCGATAATTTATCGATACTAACGGCATTTGCCCCGAGTGGCCAGCTGACCGATCTTGCTGATCAACACTGACAACCTCGCGCGCGCATATTTAAAACTAGGATAACTTAGCTTTTAGGCTTAAATATATATTTTATAACTTAAAAATAAGGTGATGCCTCCAATGGCTGAGATGCTGGGTGATGCCTTCAATAAAAACCTCGGAGGCGCAAGGCGAAAAACGGGGCCGACACCAATTAACTCGCGTGGATTTTGGCTGGGCCTGAGCGTGGGCGAGGTGGCGCGCGTGGTGAATCGGCGGTAGTTTTTTCCACGCTTTCCCACAGTTCGGCAAGCGGTCGTATTGCGTAAAGAAAACCTCGGAAACGCAATACGAGAACTTGACCGACGTGAATTGGCACCTGGGCAGCTTCGTCGTCCGCGTTGCGTAGAGAAAACCTCGGAGGCGCAATACGAGAACTTGACCGACGTGAATTGGCACCTGGGCAGCTTCGCCGTCGCAACGCGAAGACGGGGCCGACACCAATTAACTCGCGGGGATTCACTGATTTATTGGCAGGGGCTGTATTTCCCTGATGGTCCTTTCAGCTCGGCTGCCGGAAAAGAATGAGAGCGATCTCACCCGATGGCTGTTACTCGTGGAACACTTGATGCATTTTACAGCACGCTTGCGCCTAACAGCGCGATGGGTTGCTCCTAACAGCAAGCCTGCACTTAACAGTCCGAAGCTTGCGCTTAACAGCACGCTTGCGCCTAACAGCCCAAATCGGCTCGTTCGCGGGTGATATCGATAATTTATCGATACTAACGGCATTTGCCCCGAGTGGCCAGCTGACCGATCTTGCTGATCAACACTGACAACCTCGCGCGCGCATATTTAAAACTAGGATAACTTAGCTTTTAGGCTTAAATATATATTTTATAACTTAAAAATAAGGTGATGCCTCAAATGGCTGAGATGCTGGGTGATGCCTTCAATGGCTGAAATTCTGGGTGATGCCTTCAATGAAAACCACGTCGGCGCAAGGCGAAAAACGGGGCCGACACCAATTAACTCGCGGGGATTTTGCCTGGGCCTGAGCGTGGTGAATTGGCGGTAGTTTTTCCCTCGCTTTTCCACAGTTCTGCAAGCGGTCGTATTGCGTAAAGAAAACCTCGGAAACGCAATACGATAACTTGACCGACGTGAATTGGCACCTGGGCAGCTTCGTCGTCCGCGTTGCGTAGAGAAAACCTTGGAGGCGCAACGCGAAGACGGGGCCGACACCAATTAACTTGCGGGGATTCACTGATTTATTGGCAGGGGCTGTATTTCCCTGATGGTCCGTTCAGCTCGGCTGCCGGAAAAGAATGAGAGCTATCTCACCCGATGGCTGTTACTCGTGGAACAGTTGAGGCGTTTGACAGCACGCTTGCGCCTAATAGCCCGAAGGGTTGCTCCTAACAGCAAGCCTGAACTTAACAGTCCGAAGTTTGCGCTTAACAGCACGCTTGCGCCTAACAGCCCAAATCGGCTCGTTCGCGGGTGATATCGATAATTTATCGATACTAACGGCATTTGCCCCGAGTGGCCAGCTGACCGATCTTGCTGATCAACACTGACAACCTCGCACGCGCATATTTAAAACTAGGATAACTTAGCTTTTAGGCTTAAATATATATTTATACCCGTTACTCGTAGAGTAAAAGGGTATATTAGATTCGTGCAAAAGTATGTAACAGGCAGAAGGAAGCGTTTCCGACCATATAAAGTATATATATTCTTGATCAGGATCACTAGCCGAGTCGATCTAGCCATGTCCGTCTGTCCGTCTGTCCGTCTGTCCGTCTGTATGAACGCTGAGATCTTGGAAACTATAAAAGCTAGAAGATTGAGATTTGGCATGCAGATTCTAGGGGTTAATACGCAGCGCAAGTTTTTCACGCCGATGTGCCACGCCCTCTCTAACGCCCACAAACCGCGAAAAACTGTGACCCGTTCTGTATGAACGCTGAGATCTCGGAAACTATAAAAGCTAGAAGATTGGGATTTGGCATGCAGATTCTAGGGGTTAATACGCAGCGCAAGTTTTTCACGCCGATGTGCCACGCCCCCTCTAACGCCCACAAACCGCGAAAAACTGTGGCACCCACAGTTTTGAAGCTATATTAACGGGAAAAAAATTGTGTATTTGGTTTATCAATACATATTGATAGACCAAAATGGGAAACCCCCCTCCCCTCTAACGCCCACAAACCGCGAAAAACAGTGGCACCCGTCTATATGAACGCTGAGATCTCGGAAACTATAAAAGCTAGAAGATTGGGATTTGGCATGCAGATTCTAGGGGTTAATACGCAGCGCAAGTTTTTCACGCCGATATGCCACGCCTCCTCTAACGCCCACAAACCGCGAAAAACTGTGGCACCCACAGTTTTGAAGCTATATTAACGGGAAAAGCAATGTGTATTCGTTTCATCAATACATATTGATATACCAAAGTTGGAAACCCCCCCTCCCCCCTAACGCCCACAAACCGCGAAAAGCTGTGGCGCCCATAGTTTTAAAGCTAGAGCAAAAGTGTAAACGCAATTTTGTTTGGGTTATTAACGCCTACCGAAATGTAGAAGAAATTTTTTAAATTTTTTGAAGCGGCTGCTTGGTTTGCCCTGCTTGAGACTGCTGACTTTAGCAGAGTAACGGGTATTTGATAGTCGAGGCACTCGACTATAGCGTTCCCTCTTGTTTATAACTTAAAAATAAGGTGATGCCTCCAATGGCTGAGATGCTGGGTGATGCCTTCAATGAAAACCTCGGATGCGCAAGGCGAAAAACGGGGCCGACACCAATTAACTCGCGTGAATTTTGGCTGGGCCTGAGCGTTGGCGTGGTGGCGCGAGTTACCACCTGGGGTTATACCCTCGGCGGTCCCCCGCCGAAACCCCCTCGGCTGTCCACCAATTAGACTGCCTCAGCAGATACCCCGGCGATCCCCGCCGGAACCCCCTCGACAGTTCAGCAGCTAAACCACCTCGGCAGTTCATCAGCTAAACCACCTCAGCAGATACCCCGGCGACCCCCGCCGAAACCCCTTTGGGTCAACGTCAACACAGCACATGCACATCCGCTCCAATTACGGCCGTCCCGCAAGATCAGCACATTTTGTAAACCATAAAAGAAACAATTCTAAAATAAAACTCACTCTTGACTTTACCAGCAAACAATTCAGTCATTTTATTGCTCGTCCACATTTTGATTAAACTCTAACTACAAACCATTAAGCTATCCAAGGACCTACAACCAACTAATCTGGTAACTGGCGCAGTCGGTAGTCCTTCGACTAAGAACGGAATCCAGGAGACTCTGAGACGACGAAGGATGGATAGGATTTTCAACGTTATTTTAAGCATCGTTATGTACGTATGAAGAGTGAGTACAGTGTGGGTGTTATGGAGTGAAAGAAAGGGCAAATTTTTAAATAAATAAATCTGAAATAAATGCAATAAAACAGATCACTAATAAATAATAAAAAGAAAAGTGCAAACCAGTGGAAACGAATAAAGTCAAACAGAGATAAAGGCAGACGTGGTGGTAAAGGTTGCCAAATATCTAAGGGTGCCAAATAAATGAAGACAAGTGGCCGATTCATAAAGTGGGCACCGAGAAATAGTGCAAAGGAAATATTAATGTAGTGATTACGAATAACGCACAAGATGGTCAAAATTTTCTAAATAATTATAATAAAAGAGTGCTACGGCCGAGTGAGAATTTTAAATAATTAAATATTGTCGCAGAGAGAGTTGAAAATTTCGAGGCGAGGTGTGCAGCCGTCGGCGAACGATCTGAAGTGACGGCGGTTCGAAGTTGCATGGAACGGTTCGATCGAACGGTCGGCTGTCGACGGCAGTCGTGTTGTTGTCGTCGTTTCGTTGCGTACCGAACAGCTCGGTCGGACGATCGTTCGGCGGCGGCCGTTCGGCGACGGTCGGACGGTTGCAAACAACTCGGGTTGGATTAGCAACGGTTGTAGGCGGTTGTAGCCAAGTTCTAACTCATACAGTAGTGAGACGACAGGTTCGACTGGCTCCGAGACAGTGGAGCGTCAAGGTAGAAGACAAGGAAATGGCACAACAGGGAAATCTTGCCATTAGCATGTATTAGACGGCGTACTGTATAGCACAGGGCGGCCGTTTGGCATGAGGATGGTTGAGAATTAGATAAAAAGGGAGCAACATTTATATACAAAGAATACACAAATAATAATTAATTAATCTTTCCATTAACATGTATTAGACGGCGTACTGTATAGCACAGGGCGGCCGTTTAGCATGAGGATGGATGAGATTTAAATGCAGAAATGAAGTGAAGAAAAATTATACAAGGAATACACAAATAATAACTAATTGATGTTAGAATTATCTTTCCTTTGACATGTATTAGACGGTGCACTGTAGAGCACAGAGTAGCCGTTTAGCGTGAGGAGGAAGTGAATAATAATCCAAAAGCTGACATGTATTAGGCGGCGCACTGTAGGGCACAGGGCGGCCGCCTAGCATGGAATGGTTATTGGAAGGGAAGAGTTTAGCAGGAAAGTACCCTAATGACAATGACCGTTCGCGTTTGGTTGTGAGGCTGTATCGCACAGCCGATCAATTAGCTTCGGCATGTCGGGTACCGGTAGTCAACTGGGAAGAATGGAAAAGGCAAATGAATTAAGGAAATAGATAGATAAAGCTAACTAATAAATTAATAGGATGAATAAATAAATTAATAAAGTAGATAATAAGGTTATAAATAAAAATATATAATTAACAATTAATAAATTAATAAAGCAAAAATAATAAAATAGTAGATGAAAAAAATTAATTAATTAATTAATAGAAGAAATAGTTAAAGTAATAAAGTAAATAACAAAGTAATAAATAAAAAAAGAAAAAAAATGATGAAAAAAATAAATAAATAAAAAAATAAAAACAAATTTAATAAAGAAATAATAAATTAACAGAATTAACTGATAAATTAATAAGTTGAAAAAATAAGGAAGTAAAGAGTAAATTAGGAAAGCAAATGAATTAAGTAACTAATGAATAAAGAGGAAGGAATAATAATAATAAACTAATAAGAATAAATAAATAAAATTGATTAATAAAGTGATAAAATAGTTAAGCAGTCAAAAAAAAAGTAAAGAAATAAGGATTGACTACTAAAATAAATAAAGAAAATCTATATGAACCCACGGCTGAAATATTAGAATTGATATAGAGAAGATACTGATTTTAAATTAATTACAGAATTCCTCCATTCCACCCCACGGAAACTCCCAGAGAGACACAGTAAACGCTCAGAAGAAGCATTCAACATACATATTCAACATACACAGTAATTAAGTACACGATAAATTAACTATACGATAGACTAAGTACACCTTAAGAAAAATCAAAGTGATAACAGTAGGGTGAAGGAGAAGCTGAAGTGAATAGAACTAAAAAGATTATCGGAATAGGAATAAAGAAAAGAGGAGAGTAACATCTGAAGAAATTTAGAGTTTGGCATGACAGAGGAAGTTAGCCAGGTAGTGAAGGAAAATAGCCCGATAGTAATGGCAGCGACTAGCGTTTTGGAGGCTATCAAGGTGATAGACCTCGTTGAAATAATTCCGAAATATGAAGAAGATGCAGGGAAATTAGATGGATTTATAGGAGCAGTGGAGCAGATCCTCGGCATCATTAGAGGCGAAGAGAGGTCGAACATAGGGGTTATTGCGCTTAGGGCAATCAGAAGCAAGATCGTAGGAGCAGCAGATAAGGTTTTGGATTTAGATGAGGCAGAGTTAAACTGGGACCGGATTAAAGGAATATTGACTACCCATTTTAAGGATAAGAGATCTGAACAGGATCTAATAATGGAATTGACACACATTAAAGAAAAGAAGTTAGAAATAGATGCCTTGTACACTAAGGTCATGACTCTGAAGAAGGCCTTAGTGAGTTTGGCCAAGTCAAGCGGACCAGGCATATTACTGAGAAGCGAGAAGACCAAAGCTTTAAAAGGGCCGATAGGAGTGACAATTAGAAGCATGGGAGTTCCAACCATAGCAAAGGCTTACGAAATAGCTTGCAGGGAGAGAGAGTTGGGCACCTTAGAGGAAATGAAGGCAGAAATTAAGGACCAAGGAACGATTGAGATGCAGGGCAAGGAAAGTAAAGGGTCCCCAAACCAGGACCTTGGGAAACAGGATAATCCGACGGCGGAGCCGCGGAACGGCAGTTGGTCACAGTATCGGTGGGCAAGTAATGCCCAACCGCAGTTTCCAATGCCGTTGGCGATGCCCGGCATGGGAGGATGGCCAGGATTTGGCTTCCCGTATCCGATGATGGATAACCCATTCCGACCGGACAATTATAATCAGGGGGAAAGTTTGAACTATGCAAGGCCGTATCGGAATTACCAGAATAGGAACAATAGGTGGAGTTACGGACAGAATAATCAGAGCAGACAATGGAATAACCCTAATTACAACAGCTACAAACCCAGAGAGGGGCAGCTAGCGATCCAGGGGACTGGAGACGCAGGAGGGAGCGGTCTGTCCAGGATGTCAAGGAATTCAAACTATTCCGGACAGTCCTATAACTCCAACAACTCGAGACAGTCGAATAATTCAGCCAACTCGAGAAGGTCTTATAAGTCTGCCAATAGCGGAAATCGGCCGTCGACTAGTGGCCAGCTGCATAACATCCAAGAGGATGATGCAAATTTTTCGCTATTAGCCTCGAACAGCCAACAGGATATCTAGGGGCAAGAAAGGGCCACTCAACCCTGCCGTACATAATAGTTAAGATCGCTCCAAACAAAGTAATAAAAATGCTGATTGACACGGGATCCACTTTTTCGTTCATTCGGCCCGAACTAGCTCAATCACAGTACGTGGCAGACCTAAAAGACCCGATAGCAATAAAAACCATCACCCAATCACACAATATTTTGAAAGAGGCACACATACCAACGTTTAAAGAATTTGGAGGTGATGGAAAGATGAGGTTTTTAATTTTCAAGTTCCACCAGTTTTTTGAGGGATTAATTGGAATAGATTTCCTGCAGCAACTGAAGGCTGTGATCGACATTGAAAAAGGTTGGTTCCACACGGAAACGGCAAAACTACAAATTCATGTCGAAAATTACAGACCAAGTGGAATCCACACAGTGGAAGCAGGATCTAAAAGGGTAATTCCCGTGCCGGTTCAGGCACCGGACGGAGATTTTTTATTACACAGAACGACAGTGAAGGAGGATCTAATCATTTCGGAGGGTATTTACAGAGCAGTGGCCGGGCAGAGCCTGGTGGAGGTAGTAAACTATGCAGAGACAGATCAAGACATTTTTTTAGAGGAGCCACTAAAGGTTGCCGAATTCAAGATCGAGCAGCATTTTGAGCTCAACAACATTGAAGAGACAGGGAACGACGATAAAAGCATACCGTTCCACAAGATTAGGACCGGACATTTAAACAGCTAAGAGCTAAAAGGACTCCAGGGGATTTTGAAAAGATATCCAAAGGTGTTCCATAAAGAGGGAAACCACTTATCTTTTACCAACGCGGTTAAGCACGAAATTAGAACAAAGGATGACATACCGGTGTATGCCAGGCCTTACAGGTACGCGTTTCAGGAGAGGCAAGAAGTGAGGCGTCAGATAGAAAAACTGTTGGAGCAAAAGATCATCAGACATAGCCACTCTCCATGGAGTGCACCAGTCTGGTTAGTACCCAAGAAAAAGGACGCGTCAGGAGAAAGAAAGTGGAGAATGGTGGTAGATTATAGAAAGCTGAACGAAAAGGTGATTATACCCTTTACCGATAATTAATGACGTATTGGATAGCCTGTGTAGAGCGAAATATTTTACAACCTTGGATTTGGCGAGTGGTTACCACCAAATCGAAGTGCGGAAAGAAGACATTTCGAAAACAGCTTTCTCTGCGGAAGGAGGACACTTCGAATATGTGCGAATGCCATTTGGGCTGAACAACGCCACGGCCACCTTCCAAAGATTAATGAACAACATCTTCGGCGAATTGCTAGGGAAATGTTGTCTCATATACATTGGCGCAGACAGACAGACCAATAGCATATGCTAGTAGGACCTTATCGGAAACGGAAATAAACTATGCGACCATTGAAAAAGAGATGCTTGCCATTATCTGGGCAATTAAACACTTCAGGCATTATGTTTTTGGTACCAAGTTCAAAATTGTCACTGATCACAGGCCATTGACCTGGCTCATGAGTGTAAAAGAACCCGATTCCAAGTTCGTAAGGTGGCGGCTTTAGATGTTAGAGTACGATTACGAGATTGTATTCAAGAAGGGTTCTTTGAATGTAGTGGCGGATGCGTTGAGCAGAATCCAACCTGAACTCAACGTATTAGAAGAGGCCTCAGAATTAGCAACGAACGGCGAAACAATTCATTCCGCTGGGGAAGATTTGCAATTGGGATTCCCAATATCAGAGAGACCGTTGAATGAATACAACATTCAAGTAGTAATACGAAACAATTGTCCGTAAATTAAAAGAAATTCTAAAACCAAAAAGAACGGTAGCGTTGTTGATACCGGAAAATTTGGTGTTGAAAATCCAGGACGTATATTGCAAATATTTCGCCTACAGTAAACTGTATAAAGCGATAAGATGTACAGTCTTATTGCCCGATATAACAGAAAAATCTGAGCAGGAACGGGTCATAAAAGAGTACCACGAAGAAGCAACCACAGGGGAATAGACGAAACCTTGGCTCATTTGAAGAGGAAGGTATTCTTCTTGCATATGAAACAGGCGATTACGCAAACAATAAACAATTGCGACAGTTGCCAAATGCAGAAGTACGACAGAAGACCGAATAAGATAGTGTATAGTTTGACGGAATCACCCGAGAAGCCTATGGAGATAATACACATTGACTTGTATTTCATAAACAAGAAAAGTGTACTAACCATAATAGACAAGTTCTCGAGATACGCGTGGGGTTTAACAATTCCAGCAAGGGAAAGTTTCAACATAGTGAAAGCAATGAAAAGTTTTATGGCACTATTTGGGATACCTAAGAAGATAGTCTGCGATCAGGGAGTGGAATTCTCGTCGAATCTGTTCAAGGACTTTTGTAGGCAGTACGAATTAGAACTGCACACAACGTCATTCCAGCAGTCGTCGAGCAATTCTACAATCGAGAGGTTGCACTCCATGATAACGGAAATCTACAGGTTGATTAGTGAGGCAAGGAAGAAGAATAAGCTGGAAATCAGACATGAGGAGGTGTTGGATGAGGCATTTATAACTTTTATAATTTATAACTTATAATAATGCCATTCATTCAGCCACCAAGTTGAATATGACTACTTGCAAAAGATAAATGTGTTTCAGGCCGAGTTGTATCCAAAAATTAAAGAAAGGGTAGAACAACGAAAGAGCAAAAGAATAGAGGAGGCAAATGCAGACAGGCAGGAACCGAGCCCGGTACAAGTAGGGGACACGATATACAGGAAAGAGAACAGGAGGGATAATCTAACGCCGCGGTTTTCCAAACATAAGGTGGCAGAAGACAACGGACTAACAATAACAACACACAAGCCACAGAAAATACACAAAGAGAAAATGAGAAGAATAATGAAGTCAAATGAATAAATAATTACAGGTGGGCACTGACCATGGCGGCAACAAAGAACTTCGAGATTCGGATGCTGAAAGGGGACGAGCCGGTAGCTCAGATTGATTTAGGCTCGGAAAAGGTAATACAAACGCCCAAAACATTTATTCATATTGTGAGGCTGGAGGAATATCAGGAAGCAATAAACAATTTAGAGCAAACGCTCAGAGATATAGGAGAAGATGCAGAAACTAAAGACCTTGTGAGGGTTCTCCAAAATAAACTTCAAATGTTAAAAGTAAGATTAGCAACTATATGCCCGAAAACTAGGAGGGCAAGGGGGTTGATAAACGGACTGGGTTCAGTCGTAAAGTCAATAACGGGAAATTTAGACGCGGAAGATGCAGAAAGGCTAGAGGAAGAGATAAGAAAGATGCAAGAAGAGGAAAAAGGATTAAGGGAGGCTTTGAGTTCTCAAGAAAGTACAGGAAATAAATTTAGCATAATGTTCAAAAACCTAACGAAATACATTAACGAAGAGCAAACCAGGGTAACTAGGTTTATAAACAAGTATAAGAATGGGATTAGCAAGACGTTTTTAGAAGAGGACAAGAGAATCTACAGGTTAGAGTACATAGATAGGATTTTGATAACAATAGACATGCTCGGATTAAATTTGAACGATGTAGCTAAAAGCTTACTATTAGCGAAAATAGGAGTAATTTCAAAATTTATTTTCGACAAACAAGAAGCAGCGAGATGCATGCGAGAGTTAGAGGAGCAGAATATAGAGTTGACATCGGAAGAACACATGTACGAATTTTTACAATTAACGGCGATAATGAATAAAACAGATATAATATTTTCAATAAAATTACCAATTTTCAAAAAGGGGACGTATTCTTTGCATAGAATCATACCGTTACCCATGAATAGAACAGAATTTGTAATAACGCCGAAATACATAGTTCTTAATAAGGAAGAAATGTATTACTATAAGGAAAATTGTCAAAGGATAAGAAGTTTGTATACATGTAAGAACGACAAAATTGTAAACCAGGTTAATGAAGTATGCTTAAGAAGACTGATCAACGGGAAGTCGGTAAATTGCGAGACGAGGGATGTAGGCCTCAAGAGCAGGATCTTCGATCCAGAGGAAGGATATATTGCGGTTTTTAATGGAGAAAATGTGAAGCTGCAAACAGACTGTGAAGAAGAGAGAATACTCAATGGATCGGCATTGATCATGTTTAGAGGATGTAGAACAATGATAAATAACGTTCAATACGAGGCAATAGAAAAGCTCGGTTCGGCAAAGTTGAACTTGGAAATACCACAAATCGAAACCATGCAGAAGAACAGAACTACCCAAGAATTGGGGATACATGAGCTGAAGATGGAGGACATCGAAACAAGATTACAGATCAACAGAATACAAACAGGAACAGCAAGGCACACAACAACCACATACGCAATGCTAGCTGCTATGATGATACTAATGGCAGCAGTAGCTTGTTTTCAAAGGAGAACGACTACTTTTACACCAGCTACACCAATCACGGCGTTCACGCCAACTGTTGCTCCACCAGCCACATTCACACCTACCATCGCTTTACTATGGTCGGTAGTTCAGTCTGAGGGGGGAGGAGTTACCACCTCGGGTTATACCCTCGGCGGTCTGCCGCCGAAACCCCCTCGGCAGTCCACCAATTAGACTGCCTTAGCAGATACCCCGGCGATCCCCGCCGGAACCCCCTCGACACTTCATCAGCTAAACCACCTCAGCAGTTACCCCGGCGATTTCCCGCCGGAACCCCCTCGGCAGTTCATCAGCTAAACCACCTCAGCAGGTACCCCCGCGACCCCCGCTGAAACCCCTTTGGCAGTCCGCCGGTGGAAGAACGTCAACACAGCACATGCACATCCGCTCCAATTACGGCCGTCCCGCAAGATCAGCACATTTTGTAAACCATAAAAGAAACAATTCTAAAATAAAACTCACTCTTGAATTTACCAGCAAACAATTCAGTCATTTTATTGCTCGTCCACATTTTGATTAAAATCTAACTACAAACCATTAAGCTATCCAAGGACCTACAACCAACTAATCTGGTAACTCGCGCGTGGTGAATCGGCGGTAGTTTTTCCCTCGCTTTTCCACAGTTCGGCAAGCGGTCGTATTGCGTAAAGAACACCTCGGAAACGCAATACGAGAACTTGACCGACATGAATTGGCACCTGGGCAGCTTCGCCGTCCGCGTTGCGTAGAGAAAACCTCGGAGGCGCAATACGAGAACTCGACCGACGTGAATTGGCACCTGGGCAGCTTCGTCGTCCGCGTTGCGTAGAGAAAACCCCGGAGGCGCAATACGAGAACTTGACCGACGGGAATTGGCACCTGGGCAGCTTCGCCGTCGCAACGCGAAGACGGGGCCGACACCAATTAACTCGCGGGGATTCACTGATTTATTGACAGGGGCTGCATTTCCATGATGGTCCGTTCAGCTCGGCTGCCGGAAAAGAATGAGAGCGATCTCACCCGATGGCTGTTACTCGTGGAACAGTTGAGGCGTTTTACAGCACGCTTGCGCCTAACAGCCCGAAGGGTTGCTCCTAACAGCAAGCCTGCACTTAACAGTCCGAAGTTTGCGCTTAACAGCACGCTTGCGCCTAACAGCCCAAATCGGCTCGTTCGCGGGTGATATCGATAATTTATCGATACTAACGGCATTTGCCCCGAGTGGCCAGCTGACCGATCTTGCTGATCAACACTGACAACCTCGCGCGCGAGTTACCAGATGAGTAGTTTGTAGGTTCTTGGATAGCTTAATGGTTTGTAGTTAGAGTTTAATCAAAATGTGGACGAGCAATAAAATGACTGAATTGGTTGCTGGTAAATTCAAGAGTGAGTTTTATTATAGAATTGTTTCTTTTATGGTTTACAAAATGTGCTGATCTTGCGGGACGGCCGTAATTGGAGCGGATGTGCATGTGCTGTGTTGACGTTCTTCCACCGGCGGACTGCCAAAGGGGTTTCAGCGGGGGTCGCGGGGGTACCTGCTGAGGTGGTTTAGCTGATGAACTGCCGAGGGGGTTCCGGCGGGAAATCGCCGGGGTAACTGCTGAGGTGGTTTAGCTGATGAAGTGTCGAGGGGGTTCCGGCGGGGATCGCCGGGGTATCTGCTAAGGCAGTCTAATTGGTGGACTGCCGAGGGGGTTTCGGCGGGGGACCGCCGAGGGTATAACCCGAGGTGGTAATTCCTCCCCCCTCAGACTGAACTACCGACCATAGTGGAGCGATGGTAGGTGTGAAGGTGGCTGGTGGAGCAACAGTTGGCGTGAACGTCGTGATTGGTGTAGCTGGTGTAAAAGTAGTCGTTCTCCTTGAAAAACAAGCTACTGCTGCCATTAGTATCATCATAGCAGCTAGCATTGCGTATGTGGTTGTTGTGTGTCTGCTGTTCCTGTTTGTATTCTGTTGATCTGTAATCTTGTTTCGATGTCCTCCATCTTCAGCTCATGTATTCCCAATTCTTGGGTAGTTCTGTTCTTCTGCATGGTTTCGATTTGTGGTATTTCCAAGTTCAACTTTGCCGAACCGAGCTTTTCTATTGCCTCGTATTGAACGTTATTTATCATTGTTCTACATCCTCTAAACATGATCAATGCCGATCCATTGAGTATTCTCTCTTCTCCACAGTCTGTTTGCAGCTTCACATTTTCTCCATTAAAAACCGCAATATATCCTTCCTCTGGCTCGAAGATCCTGCTCTTGAGGCCTACATCCCTCGTCTCGCAATTTGCCGACTTCCCGTTGATCAGTCTTCTTAAGCATACTTCATTAACCTGGTTTACAATTTTGTCGTTCTTACATGTATACAAATTTCTTATCTTTTGACATTTTTCCTTATAGTAATACATTTCTTCCTTATTAAGTACTATGTATTTCGGCGTTATTACAAATTCTGTTCTATTCATGGGTAACGGTATGATTCTATGCAAAGAATACGTCCCCTTTTTGAAAATTGGAAATTTTATTGAAAATATTATATCTGTTTTATTCATTATCGCCGTTAATTGTAAAAATTCGTACATGTGTTCTTCCGATGTCAACTCTATATTCTGCTCCTCTAACTCTCGCATGCATCTCGCTGCTTCTTGTTTGTCGAAAATAAATTTTGAAATTACTCCTATTTTCGCTAATAGTAAGCTTTTAGCTACATCGTTCAAATTTAATCCGAGCATGTCTATTGTTATCGAAATCCTATCTATGTACTCTAACCTGTAGATTCTTTTGTCCTCTTCTAAAAACGTTACCCTGGTTTGCTCTTCGTTAATGTATTTCGTTAGGTTTTTGAACATTATGCTAAATTTATTTCCTGTCCTTTCTTGAGAACTCAAAGCCTCCCTTAATCCTTTTTCCTCTTCTTGCATCTTTCTTATCTCTTCCTCTAGCCTTTCTGCATCTTCCGCGTCTAAATTTCCCGTTATTGACTTTACGACTGAACCCAGTCCGTTTATCAACCCCCTTGCCCTCCTAGTTTTCGGGCATATAGTTGCTAATCACAGAAAATACACAAAGAGAAAATCTTTCTTACTTTTAACATTTGAAGTTTATTTTGGAGAACCCTCACAAGGTCTTTAGTTTCTGCATCTTCTCCTATATCTCTGAGCGTTTGCTCTAAATTGTTTATTGCTTCCTGATATTCCTCCAGCCTTACAATATGAATAAATGTTTTGTGCGTTTGTATTACCTTTGCCGAGCCTAAATCAATCTGAGCTACCGGCTCGTCCCCTTTCAGCATCCGAATCTCGAAGTTCTCCGTTGCCGCCATGGTCAGTGACCACCTGTAATTATTTATTCATTTGACTTCATTATTCTTCTAATTTTCTCTTTGTGTATTTTCTGTGGCTTGTGTGTTGTTATTGTTAGTCCGTTGTCTTCTGCCACCTTATGTTTGGAAAACCGCGGCGTTAGTTTATCCCTCCTGTTCTCTTTCCTGTATATCGTGTCCCCTACTTGTACCGGGCTCGGTTCCTGCCTGTCTGCATTTGCCTCCTCTATTCTTTTGCTCTTTCGTTGTTCTACCCTTTCTTTAATTTTTGGATACAACTCGGCCTGAAACACATTTATCTTTTGCAAGTAGTCATGTTCATTGTTGAAGGACACGTTGTTCAAGAAATTTTGTGTTCTTCCTGTGAACAGTTCCTGCGGTGTCAACTTGGTGGCTGAATGAATGGCATTATTATAAGTTATAAATGCCTCATCAACACCTCCTTGGTTTCAGCTTATTCTTCTTCCTTGCCTCACTAATCAACCTGTAGATTTCCGTTATCGTGGAGTGCAACCTCTCGATTGTAGAATTGCTCGACGACTGCTGGAATGACGTTGTGTGCAGTTCTAATTCGTACTGCCTACAAAAGTCCTTGAACAGATTCGACGAGAATTCCACTCCCTGATCGCAAACTATCTTCTTAGGTATCCCAAATAGTGCCATAAAACTTTTCATTGCTTTCACTATGTTGACACTTTCTCTTGCTGGAATTGTTAAACCCCACGCGTATCTCGAGAACTTGTCTATTATGGTTAGTACACTTTTCTTGTTTATGAAATACAAGTCAATGTGTATTATCTCCATAGGCTTCTCGGGTGATTCCGTCAAACTATACACTATCTTATTCGGTCTTCTGTCGTACTTCTGCATTTGGCAACTGTCGCAATTGTTTATTGTTTGCGTAATCGCCTGTTTCATATGCAAGAAGAATACCTTCCTCTTCAAATGAGCCAAGGTTTCGTCTATTCCCCTGTGGTTGCTTCTTTCGTGGTACTCTTTTATGACCCGTTCCTGCTCAGATTTTTCTGTTATATCGGGCAATAAGACTGTACATCTTATCGCTTTATACAGTTTACTGTAGGCGAAATATTTGCAATATACGTCCTGGATTGTCAACACCAAATTTTCCGGTATCAACAACGCTACCGTTCTTTTTGGTTTTAGAATTTCTTTTAATTTACGGCCAATTGTTTCGTCATTAAAATTGTTGTCTGTCCAAATTATCCGCAATTTGTTCCTAAACGGAATTTGCTTTACTATCTTAGGTGCTTCCCCTTCCTGTATTACTACTTGAATGTTATATTCATTCAACGGTCTCTCTGATATTGGGAATCCCAATTGCAAATCTTCCCCAGCGGAATGAATTGTTTCGCCGTTCGTTGCTAATTCTGAGGCCTCTTCTAATACGTTGAGTTCAGGTTGGATTCTGCTCAACGCATCCGCCACTACATTCAAAGAACCCTTCTTGTATACAATCTCGTAATCGTACTCTAACATCTGAAGCCGCCACCTTACGAGCTTGGAATCGGGTTCCTTTACACTCATGAGCCAGGTCAATGGCCTGTGATCAGTGACAATTTTGAACTTGGTACCAAAAACATAATGCCTGAAGTGTTTAATTGCCCAGATAATGGCAAGCATCTCTTTTTCAATGGTCGCATAGTTTATTTCCGTTTCCGATAAGGTCCTACTAGCATATGCTATTGGTCTGTCTGTTCCCAGGTTTCCTTGGGATAGGACGGCGCCAATTGCGTAGTTGCTTGCATCCGTAGTAAGGATGAATGGCTTATCGAAATCAGGAAACTGTAAAATTGGGTCATTACATAATAAAGTTTTGCACACCTCAAATGCTTCTCTGTACTCCTGGTCCAACTGTACGGTTTTCTTTCCTTTTAATTGCTTTGTTAGCGGTTTTGTTATAGCCGCAAAATCCCTTATGAACTTCCTGTAATAGCCCAACAGCCCCAGGAATGATTTGATCTGTTTCCTGGTCTTGGGAATCTCGAAACTTTTTATCGCTTCGATTTTCCCTGGATTCGGCTTAATACCCTGTTGAGTGACTACGTGACCTAAATACTCTACTTCTTTCCTCAAAAATTCTGTCTTGTCCAACTGCAACTTAAAATTTGCTTCCGTTAGTTTTTTGAAAACCTTTCCTAAGTCTGTGATATGCTCCTGCAACGAGGCCGAGAATACCATAATATCGTCCATGTATATGAGACAACATTTCCCTAGCAATTCGCCGAAGATGTTGTTCATTAATCTTTGGAAGGTGGCCGGGGCGTTGTTCAGCCCAAATGGCATTCGCACATATTCGAAGTGTCCCCCTTCCGCAGAGAAAGCTGTTTTCGGAATGTCTTCTTTCTGCACTTCGATTTGGTGGTAACCACTCGCCAAATCCAAGGTTGTAAAATATTTCGCTCTACCCAGGCTATTCAATACGTCATTAATTATCGGTAAAGGGTATCTATCTTTAATCACCTTTTCGTTCAGCTTTCTATAATCTACCACCATTCTCCACTTTCTTTCTCCTGACGCGTCCTTTTTCTTGGGTACTAACCAGACTGGTGCACTCCATGGAGAGTGGCTATGTCTGATGATCTTTTGCTCCAACAGTTTTTCTATCTGACGCCTCACTTCTTGCCTCTCCTGAAACGCGTACCTGTAAGGCCTGGCATACACCGGTATGTCATCCTTTGTTCTAATTTCGTGCTTAACCGCGTTGGTAAAAGATAAGTGGTCTCCCTCTTTATGGAACACCTTTGGATATCTTTTCAAAATCCCCTGGAGTCCTTTTAGCTCTTCGCTGTTTAAATGTCCGGTCCTAATCTTGTGGAACGGTATGCTTTTATCGTCGTTCCCTGTCTCTTCAATGTTGTTGAGCTCAAAATGCTGCTCGATCTTGAATTCGGCAACCTTTAGTGGCTCCTCTAAAAAAATGTCTTGATCTGTCTCTGCATAGTTTACTACCTCCACCAGGCTCTGCCCGGCCACTGCTCTGTAAATACCCTCCGAAATGATTAGATCCTCCTTCACTGTCGTTCTGTGTAATAAAAAATCTCCGTCCGGTGCCTGAACCGGCACGGGAATTACCCTTTTCGATCCTGCTTCCACTGTGTGGATTCCACTTGGTCTGTAATTTTCGACATGAATTTGTAGTTTTGCCGTTTCCGTGTGGAACCAACCTTTTTCAATGTCGATCACAGCCTTCAGTTGCTGCAGCAAATCTATTTCAATTAACCCCTCAAAAAAACTGGTGGAACTTGAAAATTAAAAACCTCATCTTTCCATCACCTCCAAATTCTTTGAACGTTGGTATATGTGCTTCTTTCAAAATATTGTGTGATTGGGTGATGGTTTTTATTGCTATCGGGTCTTTTAGGTCTGTCACGTACTGTGATTGAGCTAGTTCGGGCCGAATGAACGAAAAAGTGGATCCCGTGTCAATCAGCATTTTTATTACTTTGTTTGGAGCGATCTTAACTATTATGTACGGCAGGGTTGAGTGGCCCTTTCTTGCCCCTAGATATCCTGTTGGCTGTTCGAGGCTAATAGCGAAAAATTTGCATCATCCTCTTGGATGTTATGCAGCTGGCCACTAGTCGACGGCCGATTTCCGCTATTGGCAGAATTATAAGACCTTCTCGAGTTGGCTGAATTATTCGACTGTCTCGAGTTGTTGGAGTTATAGGACTGTCCGGAATAGTTTGAATTCCTTGACATCCTGGACAGACCGCTCCCTCCTGCGTCTCCAGTCCCCTGGATCGCTAGCTGCCCCTCTCTGGGTTTGTAGCTGTTGTAATTAGGGTTATTCCATTGTCTGCTCTGATTATTCTGTCCGTAACTCCACCTATTGTTCCTATTCTGGTAATTCCGATACGGCCTTGCATAGTTCAAATTTTCCCCCTGATTATAATTGTCCGGTCGGAATGGGTTACCCATCATCGGATACGGGAAGCCAAATCCTGGCCATCCTCCCATGCCGGGCATCGCCAACGGCATTGGAAACTGCGGTTGGGCATTACTTGCCCACCGATACTGTGACCAACTGCCGTTCCGCGGCTCCGCCGTCGGATTATCCTGTTTCCCAAGGTCCTGGTTTGGGGACCCTTTACTTTCCTTGCCCTGCATCTCAATCGTTCCTTGGTCCTTAATTTCTGCCTTCATTTCCTCTAAGGTGCCCAACTCTCTCTCCCTGCAAGCTATTTCGTAAGCCTTTGCTATGGTTGGAGCTCCCATGCTTCTAATTGTCACTCCTATCGGCCCTTTTAAAGCTGATACAAACGCATTTAGTGCCATCTCTTCATACCATTTGGTCTTCTCGCTTCTCAGTAATATGCCTGATCCGCTTGACTTGGCCAAACTCACTAAGGCCTTCTTCAGAGTCATGACCTTAGTGTACAAGGCATCTATTTCTAACTTCTTTTCTTTAATGTGTGTCAATTCCATTATTAGATCCTGTTCAGATCTCTTATCCTTAAAATGGGTAGTCAATATTCCTTTAATCCGGTCCCAGTTTAACTCTGCCTCATCTAAATCCAAAACCTTATCTGCTGCTCCTACGATCTTGCTTCTGATTGCCCTAAGCGCAATAACCCCTATGTTCGACCTCTCTTCGCCTCTAATGATGCCGAGGATCTGCTCCACTGCTCCTATAAATCCATCTAATTTCCCTGCATCTCCTTCATATTTCGGAATTATTTCAACGAGGTCTATCACCTTGATAGCCTCCAAAACGCTAGTCGCTGCCATTCCTATCGGGCTATTTTCCTTCACTACCTGGCTAACTTCCTCTGTCATGCCAAACTCTAAATTTCTTCAGATGTTACTCTCCTCTTTTCTTTATTCCTATTCCGATAATCTTTTTAGTTCTATTTACTTCAGCTTCTCCTTCACCCTACTGTTATCACTATGATTTTTCTTAAGGTGTACTTAGTCTATCGTATAGTTAATTTATCGTGTACTTAATTACTGTGTATGTTGAATATGTTGACAATGTATGTTGAATGCTTCTTCTGAGCGTTTACTGTGTCTCTCTGGGAGTTTCCGTGGGGTGGAATGGAGGAATTCTGTAATTAATTTAAAATCAGTATCTTCTCTATATCAATTCTAATATTTCAGCCGTGGGTTCATATAGATATTCTTTATTTATTTTAGTAGTCAATCCTTATTTCTTTACTTTTTTTTGACTGTTTAACTATTTTATTACTTTATTAATCAATTTTATTTATTTATTCTTATTAGTTTATTATTATTTATTCCTTCCTCTTTATTCATTAATTACTTAATTCATTTGCTTTCCTAATTTACTCTTTACTTCCTTATTTATTCAACTTATTAATTTATCAGTTAATTCTGTTAATTTATTATTTATTTATTAAATTTTTGTTTTTTATTTTTTTATTTATTTATTTTTTTTTTCATCATTTTTTTTATTTATTACTTTGTTATTTACTTTATTACTTTAACTATTTCTTCTATTAATTTATTAATTAATTTTCTTTTATCTACTATTTTATTATTTTTGCTTTATTAATTTATTAATTGTTAATTATATATTTTTTATTTATTACTTTATTATCTACTTTATTAATTTATTTATTCATCCTATTAATTTATTAGTTAGCTTTATCTATCTATTTCCTTAATTCATTTGCCTTTTCCATTCTTCCCTGTTGACTACCGGTACCCGACATGCCGAAGCTAATTGATCGGCTGTGCGATACAGCCTCACAACCAAACGCGAACGGTCATTGTCATTAGGGTACTTTACTGCTAAACTCTTCCCTTCCAATAACCATTCCATGCTAGGCGGCCGCCCTGTGCCCTACAGTGCGCCGCCTAATACATGTCAGCTTTTGGATTATTATTCACTTCCTCCTCACGCTAAACGGCTACTCTGTGCTCTACAGTGCACCGTCTAATACATGTCAAAGGAAAGATAATTCTAACATCAATTAGTTATTATTTGAGTATTCCTTGTATAATTTTTCTTCACTTCATTTCTGCATTTAAATCTCATCCATCCTCATGCTAAACGGCCGCCCTGTGCTATACAGTACGCCGTCTAATACATGCTAATGGAAAGATTAATTAATTATTATTTGTGTATTCTTTGTATATAAATTTTGCTTCCTTTTTATCTAATTCTCAACCATTCTCATGCTAAACGGCCGCCCTGTGCTATACAGTACGCCGTCTAATACATGCTAATGGAAAGATTTCCCTGTTGTGCCGTTTTCTTGTCTTCTACCTCGACGCTCCACTGTCTCGGAGCCAGTCGAACCTGTCGTCTCACTACTGTATGAGTTAGAACTTGGCTACAACCGCCTACAACCGTTGCTAATCCAACCCGAGTTGTTTGCAACCGTCCGACCGTCGCCGAACGGCCGCCGCCGAACGATCGTCCGACCGAGCTGTTCGGTACGCAACGAAACGACGACAACAACAACCGTCTGCCGACTGCCGTCGACAGCCGACCGTTCGATCGAACCGTTCCATGCAACTTCGAACCGCCGTCACTTCAGATCGTTCGCCGACGGCTGCACACCTCGCCTCGAAATTTTCAACTCTCTCTGCGACATTATTTAATTATTTAAAATTCTCACTCGGCCGTAGCACTCTTTTATTATAATTATTTAGAAAATTTTGACCATCTTGTGCGTTATTCGTAATCACTACATTCCTATTTCCTTTGCACTATTTCACTGAACTCACTACTTTCGGCTCATTTCTCGGTGCCCACTTTATTAATCGGCCACTTGTCTTCATTTATTTGGCACCTTTAATTATTTGGCAACATTTACCACCACGTCTGCCTTTATCTCTGTTTGACTTATTTATTAGTGATCTGTTTTATTGCATTTATTTCAGATTTATTTATTTAAAAATTTTCCTTTTCTTTCACTCCATAACACCCACACTGTACTCACTCTTCTTACGTACATAACGATGCTTAAAATAACGTTGAAAATCCTATCCATCCTTCGTCGTCTCAGAGTCTCCTGGATTCCGTTCTTAGTCGAAGGACTACCGACTGCGCCAGTTATCAAATTAGTTGTTTGTAGGTTCTTGGATAGCTTAATGGTTTGTAGTTAGAATTTAATCAAAATGTGGACGAGCAATAAAATGACTGAATTGCTTGCTGGTAAATTCATGAGTGAAGTTTTATTTCTGAATTCTCTTTTATGACTTTACAATTAATGCTGATCTTGCGGGACGGCCGTAATTGGAGCGGATGTGTATCGGGCCACGACTTTCTGGAGTGGCCGTAATATTTATGCTGCGTTGACATATTCCAGTGGCGGACTGCCACAGGCGTTTCGGCGGGGTCGCCGGGGCATTTTGCTGAGGTGTCGGAGTGTTGAGCTGTCGCGGGGGGTTCCGGCGGGGATCGCCGGAGATCTGCTGAGGCGGCTAATTAGCGGCCTGTCGCAGGGGTTTCGGCGGGGGACCGCCGAGGGCATGACCCGAGGTGGTAACTCGCGCATATTTTAAACTAGGATAACTTAGGTTTTCGGCTTAAATATAGATTTTATAACTTAAAAATAAGGTGATGCCTCCAATGGCTGAAATTCTGGGTGATGCCTTCAATGAAAACCTCGGAGGCGCAAGGCGAAAAACGGGGCCGACACCAATAAACTCGCGGGATTTTGGCTGGGCCTGAGCGTGTGCGAGATGGCGCGCGTGGTGAATCGGCGGTGGTTTTTCCCTCGCTTTTCCACAGTTCGGCAAGCGGTCGTATTGCGTAAAAAAAACCTCGGAAACGCAATTCGAGAACTTGACCGACGTGAAATGGCACCAGCTTCCTCGGAGGCGCAACGCGAAAACGGGGCCGACACCAATTAACTCGCGGGGATTTACTGATTTATTGGCAGGGGCTGTATTTCCCTGATGGTCCGTTCAGCTCGGCTGCCGGAAAAGAATGAGAACGATCTCACCCGATGGCTGTTACTCGTGGAACAGTTGATGCGTTTTACAGCACGCTTGCGCCTAACAGCCCGAAGGGTTGCTCCTAACAGCAAGCCTGCACTTAACAGTCCGAAGTTTGCGCTTAACAGCACGCTTGCGCCTGACAGCCCAAATCGTGATGCCTTCAATGATACATATTTTTCCCGTGCTTTGAATCCTGCACTATGGCCAGTTAATACGATTGTTCACGAGTTTGATCGGAAAGAACCATCCATAAATACAAATCCGTCAGTTCCAAAAAACTAGATTTTGTATTACATTATCAATATGTCCGTGGCCTTCTCAGTAAGCTGTCTAGATTGCATACTGACAGCGCTGCTTTCGATTCCAGCGTTATTGCCTTTACTGAGCCTTGGCTTAATCCCACGGTATCTGATAATGAAATACTTACCAATAATTTCTTCCTCTATAGACGTGACCGTCCCTCTAAACGAGGTGGGGGTGTCCTAATCGCAGTTAAGTCTGATATATCATCCCAAGTTGTATCCATTCCCAATGTTGGTGATATTGACTTCATGTCAGTCAAAATATGTCTTCCTAACTGCAACATATTTGTAACCTGCTCCTATATTCCTCAATGCTCTGAGGCTCCGATCTATATGCGACACCTATCGGCTATCCAGAATATCTCCTCGTATGCCTCTGACTCAGACCATCTTATAATATTGGGTGACTTTAATATTCCGTACCTATCCTGGTCTCCTTGTGTCGATCTAATTGCCCTAGTTCCTGGTGATCAAAACGATTTTGTCGACGGTCTTATTGACTTATCTCTTGGTCAAGCTAACTCTATTTCCAATGCGAATGGAAGATTTTTAGATCTTATATTTGTGTCTGACCTTTGTGATGCCATTGTCACACGTACCTCTCCATTGACCTCTCCTGAGGACTCTCATCATCCTACACTCCAACTATCCATTTGTGGCATTTTTCGTGTACCCAATTCCTGTGAGGCCCCATTGCGGACTCGTTGTTTTCGGCATGTCAATTATTTACATATGTTGAGATCCCTATCTTCAGTGGATTGGTCTTGTCTTGATAGTCTTCATCTTGATGAGGCCATTTCAACTTTTTATAATGTCCTTTATTCCATATTTGATGAACTAGTCCCTTCCACAGTTGTTAATAACTCTAACAGCCCTCCATGGTATTCCAAACACTTGGCTCACTTAAAAAATATAAAAACTAAACTGTATAAGAAGTACGCCAAAACAGGACTTCAGTCTGATTTTACCAAATACAGCGTTGCTAAATCCAATTACTTCCTGCATAATTCTGAATGTTATAACAGCTACCTCCTACGCTGTAAAAACGAATTTCGCAGCAATCCTAAATTATTTTACTCCTTCGTCAACTCTAAGCGCAAAGCCAACAAATTTCCTCCATCACTACAGCTAAATAATGTATCTGCATCGAATGATCAAGATATTAGCAACTTGTTTGCGGACTTTTTCCAATCCACCTATTCCACAAATGACACCAGGATCAATTATAGCTACTCCTACCAGCTACCCCACACTGACGCCATTTTCAACCCTCTAATTGATGGAGGAGAAGTTCTACGTAGACTATCCACGATTAAATTATCATTCTCTGCGGGTCCCGATATGGTTCCAAGCTGTGTCCTCAAACATTGCGCCATACCACTCGCAGTTCCATTAACTATGATTTTTCATAAGTCGATTACTACTGGCACATTTCCATCTGTTTGGAAAGAATCCTTTCTTATTCCGTTACATAAAAAAGGTAGTAAATCTGATATCAGCAACTATCGCGGCATAGCCAAACTTAGTGCTATTCCTAAACTCTTTGAAAAACTTATTTGCGATCAACTGCAGCACCAGTGTCGATCCTTAATATCCTCTAAACAGCATGGTTTCACAAAGTGCCGGTCTACAACAACTAACCTGCTTGAGTTTACGACCTTCATTAGTCAAGGCTTTAAATCCACAATGCAAACTGATGTAATCTTTACTGACTTTAGTAAAGCCTTTGATTCGGTCAACCACGAGCTACTGCTCCATAAGCTCCTCCTCCTCGGATTTCCTCCAACTCTACTGACATGGCTTCGTTCTTATTTAACAAATCGTACCCAAAAGGTCCAGTACAACAGCATTTATTCAAAAGCTGTTTCCGTATATTCGGGTGTACCACAAGGCAGTCACCTCGGTCCTTTACTATTTGGCTTATTTATCAATGATCTTCCTCAAGTAATTGAGTTCTCCAAAGTACTTATGTTTGCGGATGATGTCAAGTTGTGTATGCATTTGACCTCACCTAGTTCCTACATGCAGCTCCAGCTCGACTTAAATAACCTTCAATCCTGGTGCCTAGTCAACAAGCTACTGCTTAATCCTGATAAATGTAAATCCATGTCATTTTATCGATCCAATCCATATATTTGTACATACTCAATTGATCACTCTGCACTTGAACGCATTAATACTGTTCTTGATCTTGGTGTCCTATTTGACCACAAGATTTGTTTTAATCGCCACGTCAGTACCATCTCCAATAAAGCAAAATCCTTATTAGCTTTCATAAAACGCTGGTCTAAAGAATTTGATGGCCCTTTCACCACTAAGCTCCTTTACGTCTCTCTAATTCGTCCTACACTTGAGTACTGCTCCAGTGTTTGGTCTCCACAATATGAACACTATCAAAATATGATAGAATCTGTCCAAAAGCAATTTCTCCTTTTTGCACTACGAGGCTTAAACTGGGAGGAGGGACGCCGTTTGCCTTCTTATAGAGACAGGTTGCGCCTCTTGGATCTACCTACCTTAAAGGATCGTAGGACCTGTTATGGTGTGATATTACTTCACAAACTCATCACTGGCGCCGTCGACTCAGTCGATCTGTTAGCCACCCTAAATTGGAACGTTCCTTGCAGAGCTACTCGCCGATTCCGTCCATTAGCACTTCCTGTGTGCAGGTCAAACTACTCCCGTTTCGACCCCTTCCGAATCCTATGTGATAACTATAATGAACTTTATCACCTCATATCCTATGAGTGCTCTGCCAAGGCTAATTCGCTAAAAGTCATTGCGTTCCTTTCTTCATCGACTTAATAAGTTCTCCTACGTTTATTATTTTATTGTTTTTAAAGTTATGATATTTTCATTTTTATGCTATGTATATAATTTAAAGTCTATTGAGCAGTACATTGCTTTAAATAAACAAATAAACAAATAAACAAAACCTCGGAGGCGCAAGGCGAAAAACGGGGCCGACTCCAATTACCTCGCGGGGATTTTGGCTGGGCCTGAGCGTGGGCGAGTGGCGCGCGTGGTGAATCGGCGGTAGTTTTTCCCTCGCTTTTCCACAGTCCGGCAAGCGGTCGTATTCCGTAAAGAAAACCACGGAAACGCAATACGAGAACTTGACCGACGTAATTGGCACCTGGGCAGCTTCGTCGTCCGCGTTGCGTAGAGAGAACCTCGGAGGCGCAACGCGAAAACGGGGCCGACACCAATTAACTCGCGGGGATTCACTGATTTATTGGCAGGGGCTGTATTTCCCTGATGGTCCGTTCAGCTCGGCTGCCGGAAAAGAATGAGAGCGATCTCACCCGATGGCTGTTACTCGTGGAACAGTTGATGCGTTTTACAGCACACTTGCCCCTAACAGCCCGAAGGGTTGCTCCTAACAGCAAGCCTGCACTTAACAGTCCGAAGTTTGCGCTTAACAGCACGCTTGCGCCTAACAGCCCAAATCGTGATGCGTTCAATGAAAACCTCGGAGGCGCAAGGCGAAAAACGGGGCCGACACAAATTAACTCGCGGGGATTTTGGCTGGGCTTGAGCGTGGGCGAGATGGCACGCGTGGTGAATCGGCGGTAGTTTTTCCCTCGCTTTTCCACAGTTCGGCAAGCGGTCGTATTGCGTAAAGAAAACCTCGGAAACGCAATACGAGAACTTGACCGACGTGAATTGGCACCTGGGCAGCTTCGCCGTCCGCGTTGCGTAGAGAAAACCTCGGAGGCGCAATACGAGAACTTGACCGACGTGAATTGGCACCTGCGCAGCTTCGTCGTCCGCGTTGCGTAGAGACGTAGAAGACGGGGCCGGCACCAATTAACACGCGGGGATTCACTGATTTATTGGCAGGGGCTGTATATCCCTGATGGTCCGTTCAGCTCGGCTGCCGGAAAAGAATGAGAGCGATTTCAGCCGATGGCTGTTACTCGTGGAACACTTGATGCATTTTACAGCACGCGGGGCCGACACCAATTAACTCGCGGGGATTCACTGATTTATTGGCAGGGGCTGTATTTCCTTGATGCTCCGTTCAGCTCGGCTGCCGGAAAAGAATGAGAGCGATCTCAGCCGATGGCTGATACTCGTGGAACAGCTGATGCGTTTTACAGCACGCTTGCGCCTAACAGCCCGAAGGGTTCCTCCTAACAGCAAGCCTATACTTAACAGTCCGAAGTTTGCGCTTAACAGCACGCTTGCGCCTAACAGCCCAAATCGGCTCGTTCGCGGGTGATATCGATAATTTATCGATACTAACGGCATTTGCCCCGAGTGGCCAGCTGACCGATCTTGCTGATCAACACTGGCAACCTTGCGCGCGCATATTTTAAACTAGGATAACTTAGGATTTCGGCTTAAATATAGATTTTATAACTTAAAAATAAGGTGATGCCTCCAATGGCTGAAATTCTGGGTGATGCCTTCAATGAAAACCTCGGAGGCGCAAGGCGAAAAATGGGGCCGACACCAATAAACTCGCGGGATTTTGGCTGGGCCTGAGCGTGTGCGAGATGGCGCGCGTGGTGAATCGGCGGTAGTTTTTCCCTCGCTTTTCCACAGTTCGGCAAGCGGTCGTATTGCGTAAAAAAAACCTCGGAAACGCAATACGAGAACTTGACCGACGTGAAATGGCACCTGGGCAGCTTCCTCGGAAGCGCAACGCGAAAACGGGGCCGACACCAATTAACTCGCGGGGATTCACTGATTTATTGGCAGGGGCTGTATTTCCTTGATGCTCCGTTCAGCTCGGCTGCCGGAAAAGAATGAGAACGATCTCACCCGATGGCTGTTACTCGTGGAACAGTTGATGCGTTTTACAGCACGCTTGCCCCTAACAGCCCGAAGGGTTGCTCCTAACAGCAAGCCTGCACTTAACAGTCCGAAGTTTGCGCTTAACAGCACGCTTGCGCCTAACACCCCAAATCGTGATGCGTTCAATGAAAACCTCGGAGGCGCAAGGCGAAAAACGGGGCCGACACAAATTAACTCGCGGGGATTTTGGCTGGGCTTGAGCGTGGGCGAGATGGCACGCGTGGTGAATCGGCGATAGTTTTTCCCTCGCTTTTCCACAGTTCGGCAAGCGGTCGTATTGCGTAAAGAAAACCTCGGAAACGCAATACGAGAACTTGACCGACGTGAATTGGCAACTGGGCAGCTTCGTCGTCCGCGTTGCGTAGAGAAAACCTTGGAGGCGCAAAGCGAAGACGGGGCCGACACCAATTAACTCGCGGGGATTTTAGCTGGGCTTGAGCGTGGGCGAGATGGCACGCGTGGTGAATCGGCGGTAGTTTTTCCCTCGCTTTTCCACAGTTCGGCAAGCGGTCGTATTGCGTAAAGAAAACCTCGGAAACGCAATACGAGAACTTGACCGACGTGAATTGGCACCTGCGCAGCTTCGTCGTCCGCGTTGCGTAGAGACGTAGAAGACGGGGCCGGCACCAATTAACACGCGGGGATTCACTGATTTATTGGCAGGGGCTGTATATCCCTGATGGTCCGTTCAGCTCGGCTGCCGGAAAAGAATGAGAGCGATTTCAGCCGATGGCTGTTACTCGTGGAACACTTGATGCATTTTACAGCACGCGGGGCCGACACCAATTAACTCGCGGGGATTCACTGATTTATTGGCAGGGGCTGTATTTCCTTGATGCTCCGTTCAGCTCGGCTGCCGGAAAAGAATGAGAGCGATCTCAGCCGATGGCTGTTACTCGTGGAACAGTTGATGCGTTTTACAGCACGCTTGCCCCTAACAGCCCGAAGGGTTGCTCCTAACAGCAAGCCTGCACTTAACAGTCCGAAGTTTGCGCTTAACAGCACGCTTGCGCCTAACACCCCAAATCGTGATGCGTTCAATGAAAACCTCGGAGGCGCAAGGCGAAAAACGGGGCCGACACAAATTAACTCGCGGGGATTTTGGCTGGGCTTGAGCGTGGGCGAGATGGCACGCGTGGTGAATCGGCGGTAGTTTTTCCCTCGCTTTTCCACAGTTCGGCAAGCGGTCGTATTGCGTAAAGAAAACCTCGGAAACGCAATACGAGAACTTGACCGACGTGAATTGGCAACTGGGCAGCTTCGTCGTCCGCGTTGCGTAGAGAAAACCTTGGAGGCGCAACGCGAAGACGGGGCCGACACCAATTAACTCGCGGGGATTTTGGCTGGGCTTGAGCGTGGGCGAGATGGCACGCGTGGTGAATCGGCGGTAGTTTTTCCCTCGCTTTTCCACAGTTCGGCAAGCGGTCGTATTGCCTAAGGAAAACCTCGGTTACGCAATACGAGAGCTTGACCGACGTGAATTGGCACCTGGGCAGCGTCGCCGTCCGCGTTGCTTAGAGAAAACCTCGGAGGCGCAACGCGAAGACGGGGCCGACACCAATTAACTCGCGGGGATTCACTCATTTAAATATTGGTGAGGTTGTCGGCGCGCGCATATTTGAAACTAGGATAACTTAGGTTTTAGGCTTATATATAGATTTTATAACTTAAAAATACGGTGATGCCTCCAGTGGCTGAGATGCTGGGAGATGCCTTCAATGGCTGAAATTCTGGGTGATGCCTTCAATGAAAACCTGGGAGGCGCAAGGCGAAAAACGGGGCTGACACCAATTAACTCGCGGGGACTTTGGCTGGGCTTGAGCGTGGGCGTGACTAGCAACTTTCTAACAGCTGATTATTCTAAAGGCTAACGACTATTAAATATCAAACCGTTACATTCAAATATTCAAATACTAGTTTTACACATTTACATAATGCAGTTATACCAACTAATACATATCTATAACCGTGTACACTCGTACATACTAATATATATAATGACTTATCCTACTACAACTCGGCCATCCTGACCGGTTGATCACCTGATCAAAATTAGATTGTTTTACAAATTATACTATGTACAATATTTTCATATTAGTTTGAACTTGTTGTTACATATTACTTTTTAATAATTGTTTTTTTTTTTTTTCATATCCAATGTCTTAAGTTCTGCGCACTCCAAACACCTATGTAAGGTCTATGTGCTAATTGAAACACTAATTGAAACACTATCTTCTAGCCATTCCTTGAGTTCATCGATTATCTTTCCTTTTTGTTCCACACCAAAAAGCATCTTACTCGGAAGTTGTCTTATACTTCTATGCAATGTATTATTGAGAGCATGTTCCATTTTATCTATAACGTTATCCCAGTATATACCCTTACTTTGATCAACTAGCTTCGCGATCATCGGTCCCAGGCTCCTGTTAATCCTCTCAACTTGACCATTTGCTTGCGGTGAGCCTGTGGCTATTTAACATTATACTCTTCCATAAATTCTTCGAAGTCCTTAGACGTAAAACAACTACAACGGTCCGAAATTATACACTTTGGTCTACTGTATGCTCTAAAGTAATCTTTTAATGCTGCTATTACCTCTTTAGTGCTCGTTGACTTACTTGAATACAGTCTGACAAACTTTGTAAATCCGTCAACTACCACGTTAATATGTTTCTTTGCTCTCGATGAATCTACTGGACCATAGTGGTCAATATGGATTAATTCAAACGGTTTGATTCCCTTGGGAATACTGTGCAAAAAGCCTTCTCCCTTTCCTGATTTTGGTGAGAACGCTACACATTTTAAACAATTTTCTATATGTGATACACACTTTTCTTTTAAGCCCGGAAACCAATACGTTTTTGAAATTATATCCATCATTTTATCCCTTCCAACATGTCCTATTTCGTTATGGTATTTATATAATACCTGCTCTTCCATTTCTTCCGGTACGTAAAATAGTATCCTATTATCATTCGCTTTTCTGTATACTACACCATTCCTCATTTCAAATAACTTAAGTTCTGTTTTTTCTAACATGGTTTTAAGTTTTTTAATTCTTAGATCTTTTCCTTGACAGATGATTAAATTTTCTTCAAAACTGTTGGTTTCTACTATTAGAATATTGTTATACCTACTGCGAGCATCAACATGCTGCATCTTGTTTCCAGCTCTGTGATATATTTAAGATCATAATTTTCCATCTCTAATGCCCATCTTGAGATCTTCGGATTAAGTTCTGTGTTGACGCTGCCAGCTTTTTGGCAGCTTTATTTATTCAAATAACAAACTCGTATATTTAATCGCTATAATATATATTTATTTGAGTTTAAATTGCGGGGCAACAACGACAACGACAATGTATATCTCTCCGATCAACGAGCATAACCAAAAGTGACAAAAGTAATGTTAACGACGAAGAAAAAGAACAACGACAAGAGAGCGAGAGAGTGAGAGTGAGAGAGCAGTTAATGCTGGCAGCTGGAGTTTACAGTGCAATAGATAACAATCGATTGTTTACGTTTTAATTTTAATTTGGCTGTAAAAATTTGTCTGCTCCCGACATACTTTCCCCGTTGAAAGAGTCCCTTTCAACAGCATCATCTACAGGCAGAAGGCAAAGCTTGTTCACTGCTCTTCGAATGTTGTTGCTAGTAGAAGTCCTTAGGTCTGCCACGCGAAATTCTCCATCCTTTCCTGGTATAAGGCCGATCACTCGGGCCAGCGGCCAACGCATTGGAGGAAGATTCTCATCCTTGACGAGGACCAGGTCATCTACTTGAAGAGGTCGAGTTGCGAGGCGCCATTTGGACCGTTGCTGCAACAGGGTCAGATACTCCTCGCGCCAACGAGCCCAAAAGATTTGCTGAAGATGGCTCACACGTTGCCAGCCGTCCAAACGATCATAGTTTAATGCAGTTAAATCAGGCTCTAACAGGGCCTCAGGAGGTCCACCAAGAAGAAAATGAGCAGGAGTCAAAACGTCTAGATCGCCAGGGCTTTCTGAAATCGAAACTAAAGGCCGAGAATTAATGACTGCAGAAATCTGACACACTAAAGTCCGCAGTTCCTCAAATCTGAGCAAATAAGTTCCAACTGTGCGATAAAAATGTGGTTTGGCCGATTTTACTGCTGCCTCCCACAAACCTCCGAAGTGGGGCGATCGAGGAGGAGTGAAGCGCCAGTCAATATTTTCAGCCAGACAAAATTGGCTAGCAGCAGCAGAATGAGAGTCGTTCAAAACTAATCGAATTAGCTCCTGCAGTTCATTTTTTGCGCCTACAAAGTTTGTGGCGTTATCACTCCAAATTTGATTAGGCTTGCCTCGCGTAGCAATGAATCGCTTTAGTGCACCAAGAAACGAGCTAGTTGTTAGGTCTTGAACAAGCTCTAAATGCACAGCCTTGGTTGTAAAGCAAATAAAAACTGAGATGTAGCACTTTACTGGAGGCCTGCTGCGAACAGAGGACTTGTAGTAAAATGGACCGCAGTAGTCGACTCCACTAACTTCAAATGCTCGGGATCCTGTTAGTCGTTCCTTCGGGAGTCTACCCATGACATGCTCAATCAATTTTGGCTTAGCATGGAAACACTTAATGCATTTACTGACAACCCTTGCTACGCTCTTTAACTCTCCAATGGACCAAAACTGCAAGCGCAAATTGGAAAGCAAGGCACGGGGTCCGGCGTGCAGCTGCCGTTCATGAAAGCTTCGAATGATAGCCAATGTGATCGGATGGTGCTTAGGCAAAATTATTGGATGTTGAGCGTCGTAGGAAAGTGTCGAATTTTGAAGTCTGCCGCCAACCCGCAAAGTGCCATGATCATCCAGAAATGGTAATAGCGACGCGATTGGGCTAGCCTTTTTTACAACTCCTTTAGCTTGCAGTTCCTTTATATCATCCCACATATGGGCACGCTGAATAAGTCGAATAAGAATTTCAGTTCCATGTTTAACATCCGAAACGAAAAGCCCATAATGACGACGACGGCGAATAAATTTCGAGACGTCTCCAAAAACTCGTTGCATGACAGGAAATGAATTTATATACTTGCAGTTCGTCGTGTAATCCAAAGCAGAATTGACCAACAATACGTTCCTTCGAAGTTCAGTAGATGGTTTTTGGAGGAAACAAGAGGCAGGCCAATTATCTTCACGTTGACTAAGGAATGCTGGACCATGAAACCAAAGTCTGGATTGCAGAACCTTATCAGGAGTGGCTCCCCGAGAAAGGATGTCAGCAGGATTGAGAGCTGTGGGAATATACCGCCATTTCATGTTGCTTGTTAGTTCCTGAATAGATGCCACTCGGTTAGCGACAAATACATTAAATTTTGAAGGTTCCTCTTTAATCCAAGACAAAACCACGGATGAATCACTCCAACAAAAGTACCTTCCATTGAAGCATCCAATCTGCTTAACTGAACTCATTAGTTGAGACAACAATAACGCTCCAGACAATTCCAGCTTTGGGACGGTAATCGTTTTTAACGGGGCTACTCTTGACTTCGAACACAGCAAGTGACGAATTCCCTCAACAGACTTTGAGACAATGTACACGCAAGCTCCATAGGCCTCAATACTGGCATCACAAAACCCATGAACTTCTATGGTACCCTTTGGATCTAATACTAGTCTAGGAAAGGCAAACCGCCGAACATTCCCGAAACTGCTGCTAATATCCATCCAAGTTGATTGCAAGTTTAAAGGAAGACTCTCATCCCAAGTCAGCTTAGCCTTCCATAGATTTTGCAAAAAAATCTTGCATTTTGCAATTACAGGTCCGATAAGGCCAAGGGGGTCGTAGAAATGGGCCACAGTTGATAAGATGGAACGCTTACTGGGTTTTGTACTTTGGGGTAGCGATAACAATGAAAATAATAAATTGTCACTAGATGGATCCCATGCAAGACCCAGTGTCTTGGTTATATCACCTCCGTCATCAAATTGTAGAAACTGCTCCTTATCAGCCTCAGCTACAGTATTTAAAACGGCTGCATGACTAGAACACCATTTGCGAAGTTGGAAGTTCCCACGAGAAAGAATGTTAGAAGTCTGTTGCATTTTCTTTATAACCTCCGAAATTGAGTTGCCACCAGAAATAAAATCATCTACATAGAAGTCTTCAAGCAAGGCAGTGGATCCAATTGGAAAGTTTGGGCCTTCATCCCGAGCCAGCTGGTCCTTATAGCCAAAAATGACGCTGGCTTTGTTCCATAAGTTACTGTATCTAGCCTGTAAACTCGCAATTCCTCATGAGGAGAATCTCTCCATAATATACATTGGTAGAAGCTATCAGGCGCACTCATGCGGACACATCGATACATCTTGCAGATGTCTCCAGTAAGAGCAACTGTATATGAACGAAATCTAATCAAAACTAAACTGGGCCTGCCAACAGCGTATCATTAAGGGATTGACCAGATGAAGCTACAGCCGATCCGTCAAAAACCACACGTAGTTTGGTTGTTGAACTGTCCTCCTTAATAACGCAGTGATGTGGGAGAAAGTACCGACACAGATGTATATCCACAGGGTCAACTAGAGACATATTTAAAAATCTACGATGCGCTTGCGCGTATGACTCGCCTAAGTTAATAGATTTGGAACTAAATGGCAGATTAACCGAGTATTCACCTGTAGTTAATCTCACAAACGTGCTGGCAAAATGCCTTTCGCATTCAAGCTCCTCCTTTGTTCGGATGGAAACTGCTTCATTTGAACTTTCTAACTCCCAAAACCGACGAACAACATCATCAAGATGATCCTCTAGTTTACCATTTGAAACACAACAAGCAGTCAAAGTTTTTGTGTTAAAATGGTTTTGTCCTCCTCCAGAAACGACCCAACCAAGGCGAGTTTTCTGAAGAAGCGGTAGCCCAGGGATCAGTATAATCTGCCCAACACATAATAATTCATAAAACATGCTAGCTCCAATTAGTAAGTCTATCCGTTTAGGCTTGTGGAAAAAGGGATCTGCTAATTGGATATTTGCCGGAATATTCCAGTCCTCTATGTTCAGGGCAATGCTTGGTTGATTATCAGTGATAGTAGGTGTAATGAGTGCAGATAGGAACGCCGAATAATCAGATGCCTGAGATTTTAAGCAAATATCGACGGTATATCCTTCAGTTAAAACCTTTGTCTCACCGAGTCCCGAAACCAGAGATGCTGAGCGAGTCCTTTTTAACTGTAACTGCTGTGCGAAACGAGAAGTTAGAAGATGCAGCTGGGAGCCTGAATCAAGTAATGCCCTGCATGGAATGAATAAACCTGATCGGCTTTTTACGAGTACAACAGCAGTGGCCAATAGCGTAAAATCAGAAGCTGGACCTTGAACGACTAGAGATGTAGTTGGCTGAGAACTGGAGGCGTTAACTTCAGAAATAATGGCAGAATCAGTTTCAATTGCTAGCTGCGAAGAGTTTGTATAAAAATGCAGTAATGTGTGGTGCCTATTTCCACAAACGCGGCAATTTCCGCTTGTACAAGCTCGAGTATGGTGCCCACGTTTTAAGCAGTTGAAGCACAGAGACAGCTTTTTGATCTCAGCATGTCGCAAGGAGGGAGATAAATGTTCAAACCTAGGACATAGGTGAATGGGGTGCTCAGACGCATTGCAAAATGCACATGGTAGATTGTTACTCTGGTAGGCAACAAATGATCTTCTACTATTAATAGAGCTACTTCTACTGTTTGTTCCCACCTGAGAGTTTGAGGCATAATTCCCCATAGCATGTTGAAGGTTCTCCAGTTTTCGGCACCGATTCTCCAAAAAATCATAAAATTCCTTAGCGGAGGGTATTTTGTCCATGGAGGTGGCCTCTTCCCAACCAGTTTGCGTGGAAAAATCCAATTTTTGCAAGAGCATGTAAATGATGAAGGAGTCAGCAATTTCCTGAGCTGATCCCAACGAATTCAAAGCCCGCATGTGTGAGTTGATTTTGTCCGAAAACTCCCGAAGTTTATGTGCTGCCGAAGAGTCCACCCTTTTGAGACCAAGTATCTCCTTTACGTGAGACTGGAAAACAAGACGTTTATTAGAATACCGTTTATTAAGCAGATCTAAAGCCACTGGATAGTTGGCTGACGATATATCTAACGACTGTATGGCATCCAGCGCTGGGCTAAGTAGACAGGAACGCAAGTGTTGCAGCTTTTCGATGTTGGTTAACTCGGGATCGTTATCTATGATTGTGTAGAACATCGACATGAAATCTGCATACTCAGTATATCCTCCAGAAAAAGATGGCAACTTTAGTTCGGGAACACGAGAGCGATTACACACTCTAAAGGTTGACGAATCATCGTTGCACATGGTAGAGTTCGTTTGATGTTCACCTTTCCGTTCTTGAATGTGACCTCTTAAGCGTAACTCAAGAAGTAACGCCATTTCATCAAATTCATCTCGACCCGGTTGTCCAATTTGATTAAAATCAAGAGACTCTAGTAAGTCTTGATTACGGGTATAAGTGGTTTTAATTTGATTAATTAGGTGCAAGCGGACATCTAAATCAATAACACTGATTGATCCAATTTTGTCAGGAGCTAGTTCACTGCCGATGACCTTCAGTCGATCAAAAGAAACCTCAGTTTTACGTTTCAGAAAGGCGATCTTCTCAGGAACCGATGGCAGCAGAGGCAATTCAGAATTCGACATTTTTTTTTTTGTAATTGTTAAACAAAATTCAGAAAAAATGGATTTTAAAGTTATCTGAACGAAAACTTCTTCAGGAGACTGTATGTGCAAGCGCCAATAAACGGATTGAAGTTTGTTCCTATGTTGGTATGTATGTATGTGTTTGGAGTTGAACCGTTCCAAAACAGCGTTAAAGAAGACGTGCAAAATAACGGAGTCTCGGTTTGGTGAACAAATTTGATCCAATTATTGGTAAATCCACTGGCTGTTATAAACTTTATTGCACAACACTTTAAGCTTGGGCTCCAAAATTATTTCCAATTTCAATTTTTTCAACAAACTTCAAAACCACAATCACGTCGGGGTCACCAATGTTGACGCTGCCAGCTTTTTGGCAGCTTTATTTATTCAAATAACAAACTCGTATATTTAATCGTTATAAAATATATTTATTTGAGTTTAAATTGCGGGGCAACAACGACAATAACAATGTATATCTCTCCGATCAACGAGCATAACCAAAAGTGACAAAAGTAATGTTAACGACGAAGAAAAAGAACAACGACAAGAGAGTGAGAGAGCAGTTAATGCTGGCAGCTGGAGTTTACAGTGCAATAGATAACAATCGATTGTTTACGTTTTAATTTTAATTTGGCTGTAAAGATTTGTCTGCTCCCGACATTCTGCTTTATTTAATGTTAACTTAAGGGCGATACAATCTGTTACTAGTTTTTCATGTTTTCCTTGCAAATATATCCTAAATCTACGAAGAGCATATATAACAGCTAAAGTTTCGAGTTCAAAACTATGCAATTTAGCTTCATCTGTGGTGGTACGCTTAGAAAAATAAAATACTGGGTGTAATTTGCCATCGTCTTTCTTTTGTAGGAGCACCGCACCAAACCCTAAAGCACTCGCGTCACAATGTAATTCTATATCATCTTTGTAATATATTATACAACGCTAATACGGGTGACTCTATAAGCTTTTCTTTTAATTTTAGAAAACAATTCATTTCTTCTTCTCCGAATCTAAATGGTTTGTCTTTTTTCAAAAGTTCGTACAATGGCTTTGCCATTGTAGAAAAATCCTTTATGAATCTTCGAAAATATGAAGAAAGTCCCAAGAAACTTTGCACTGCATGAACCCTTGAGGGGACTGGAAAATTTTTCACAGCTTCAATGCCCTTATCGTCTGCCCTAATACCATTTTCAGAGATTAAAAATCCTAAATACTTTATATTTAATTTCAAGAATTCACATTTATCCATTCGAAGTTCCAATCTATTCTGAGTTAGCCTTTTAAAAATTTCGTCTAACGTTTCTAAATGCTCATTGATATTTTTGCTGGCAACCATTATGTCATCCATGTAAACTACTACTTTGTTGGCTCTAATCATATCATCGAAAATTTTATTAACAAAGCGTTGAAAAACAGCCGGTGCGTTTTTTATACCCATCGGAATTCTCAAGAACTCGAATTGTCCTAGTGGAGTTACAAATGACGTATATTTGGCAGATTCTTCATTTACAAAAACATGAAAATATCCATTTTTTAGGTCTAACTTTAAAAATACTCTTTTGTCAACTAATTTATCTAATAAATCATCTATGTGTGGAAGTGGGTAATTGTCTTTTAGCAGTGCTTTGTTAACTTTCCTATAATCAATACATAGTCTAATATCACCTGTTTTCTTTTTGACTAAAACTATCGGAGAGGAAAATTCTGATTCGCTTGGTCTTATTATTTCGTTTTTTAAATATTCATCTAATAATTTTTGTACCTTATCTTTTTCTGTATATGATAATCGTCGAGGACTGCAACTAAAAGGCTTTGTATTCTCTAAACATAATTTAATTTCTGCTCTAATCTTAGGTTTTTCCGGTCTACTTGCTTTCACATAGCTGTTTTCAATTATTCTTAAAAATCGACATTGTATTTGATAAGTTATGCTTTTGTCCCAGTTAAAGTCAATGGCTTCATCGTTTGTAACGTCAATGTTCAGTATTTCGGTTTCAAGATCATTGATTTCTAGTTGCTTTTCTACATTTGTCGTCTTTTGGTTTTTTATAATCGTTTCATCTGTCTTTTTATTGACTTGTTTCATATTCGGTTGTCTCTTAACCGTTTGACCTGTTGTTTCACTGTTTTGTCGCTTAACTGTTTGACCTGTTGTTTCACTGTTTTGTCGCTTAACTGTTTGACCTGTTGTTTCACTATTTTGTCGCTTAACTGTTTGACCTGTTGTTTTACTACTTTGTATCACAGCCATTTGCCCTATTGTTTCATTATGATTCTTAACGACTGCTTGCTCTGCTTTTAAAATTTCAATTGACCCTTCTAAAACGTTTTCAGTTATATCATTCAAACACTCAATATTATGATTGACCTCAGCGATAGGCAATGACAGATCTTTAGTAGTCTGCGTTGGGTTATGTTTTGATACATTTTCTACCGTTATCATTTTTAGAGTTCTTAAATCTAAATTTAAATCGCAAGCTTGCATGAAATTTCGACCTAAAACCACATCATGGATCATAGACTCATTGGCAACAACCGTTAAATTAAAATAACACTTTATTCTTTCTTTTAGTACAAAACATAAAATTTGTCCGTGTATTTTCAATGGGCTTTTGTTTATGCCAAAATAATGTTCGGTGACTTCTTTTAGTTGGGCCTCAGTGGGCAACAAAGATTTTTTAATTAATGAAATAGGACTGCCAGAGTCTACGATGCATGCTGCAACCATAGGAGATATAATTTGATTTTCGAAATGAATGTTAAAATACCTTACATAATTATTTTCAGCATTTCCCTTCCGTTCCTCGCATTGAGCTACGAAGTAGCCGAACTTGCCACAAGCATAGCAAGATCCTGGTTCCCTTGCTGGCTTTCGACAATCCTTGGCGATGTGTCCTCTGGCATTGCAGTTGCCGCAGCGGAATCCTCCGTTGTTGCTTCGGTTTGTAGCCACCTCCTTCGAAACAGACTCCTTAGGCTTGCTCAAACGGATACCAGCAAACGCACGCAGAATTTGCATCGGATCTGTGAAACACTGGATCCGGGCTTGATCACGCAAATTCTGTGCTGGTATTCCCTCGACTATCTGGTCAACCAACTCGTTAGGCTCGATGTTGATGCTGCTTGCCAACATCGTCTTGGCTTCAAAATACACCGCAAATTTTTCGGTATGGTGCCACTTCAAACTTTAAAATTTGCGCCGTGCTTCTGCTTTGGAAAGTTTATCGCCGAATGCTAGAATCAGCTCTTCCAACAGCTTCTCTGCTGGCTCCATTATGCGCGTTGCATTTGCGTGCAACCAACGTTGGGCGATCCCCTTCAGTTTGGACACAATCACCATCTTCACGCACACTGCATCCAAGTTGTACAATTCAGCAATGTTTCGTACTTGCTGAGTCCAAATTTTTGCGCACGACGATCCGTCATAGTCCATGATGATTTCCTTGGCGAAAGAAAGTGAAGTGGTTGTCGACTGAAGTCCTTTGTTTATATTTGCCATTTGTCGTTGCTCAACACTCTTGTTGACATCGATATCAGTGCCGCCATCGATATCGACACTTTTATCGGTATTTGGTATTTTTTCGCCAACTGCTTCGTTGAAGTTTTCGCCGACTACCGCTTGCTTGACTTCTTCGGCGACCACTGCTTGGCTGCAGTTTTTGTCGTTGTTGATGACGTCAATGGCAACTGCTTGCGACGCGAATTTTATTTGCTCCAGAATGTTCTGGAGCTGTTTTTTTTCAGCCTCGATCTCAGCGCGTATTTGTTGTAGCGACAATACTCCTTCGGCTACATCAAACCACTCGTCTCCCTTTGGCTTTGAGACTGCTGCGGGCATCAGCTCCGACCTAGGATCGGCATCCTCCACAGAGGAATTCTCCCCCAAGTCGTCATCCAGCGCCAACTCCTGGAGTAGATCAGCGCTATGCTCGTTTTACAGTAATGGGGTTTGTGGGCGAGTTCCGCGAATTTCGGAGTTCACGCTATTCAGCCGTGCTGCAAGTTCCGCCTTGTTACCGTTGGTTGGCAAGTTCAGCGCCGCCAACCACCTCTTTAGCTGGACGACCGTAAATTGTCGCGCATCAATTAGATCCATTTTTTTTGGGTCAGGACCACTTCTGAAGTTTATAGTAGAATAAACTGTTGTACACTTTTATTATTTCGCACGCTTTATTTTAACTTGTCCGTTCTCTTCTAACTCTTATTCGCAATTGCCCGAATTAACATAGCGTCGGTTATTACCTTAAATAACATCAAGTTGGCTGCGCTCAGCACAGATACTTAACATTTGCAGAGTTGCCAGACTAGCAACTTTATAACAGCTGATTATTCTAAATGCTAACGACTATTAAATATCAAACCGTTACATTCAAATATTCAAATACTAGTTTTACACATTTACATAATTCAGTTATACCAACTAATACATATCTACTACAGGTTTTAGGCTTATATATAGATTTTAAAACTTAAAAATAAGGTGATGCCTCCAATGGCTGAAATTCTGGGTGATGCCTTCAATGAAAACCTCGGAGGCGCAAGGCGAAAAACGGGGCCGACACCAATAAACTCACGGAATTTTGGCTGGGCCTGAGCGTGTGCTAGATGGCGCGCGTGGTGAATCGGCGGTAGTTTTTCCCTCGCTTTTCCACAGTTCGGCAAGCGGTCGTATTGCGTAAAAAACCTCGGAAACGCAATACGAGAACTTGACCGACGTGAATTGGCACCTGGGCAGCTTCCTCGGAGGCGCAACGCGAAAACGGGGCCGACACCAATTAACTCGCGGGGATTCACTGATTTATTGGCAGGGGCTGTATTTCCTTGATGGTCCGTTCAGTTCGGCTGCCGGAAAAGAATGAGAGCGATCTCAGCCGATGGCTGTTACTCGTGGAACACTTGATGCATTGTACAGCACGCTTGCGCCTAACAGCCCGAAGGGTTGCTCCTAACAGCAAGCCTGCACTTAACAGTCCGAAGTTTGCGCTTTACAGCACGATTGCGCCTAACAGCCCAAATCGTGATGCCTTCAATGAAAACCTCGGAGGCGCAAGGCAAAAAGCGGGGCCGACACCAATTAACTAGCGGGGATTTTGGCTGGGCTTGAGCGTGGGCGAGATGGCGCGCGTGGAGAATCGGCGGTAGTTTTTCCCTCGCTTTTCCACAGTTCGGCAAGCGGTCGTATTGCCTAAAGAAAACCTCGGAAACGCAATACGAGAACTTGACCGACGTGAATTGGCACCAGGGCAGCTTCGCCGTTCGCGTTGCGTAGAGAAAACCTCGGAGGCGCAATACGAGAACTTAACCGACGTGAATTGGCACCTGTGCAGCTTCGGCGTCCGCGTTGCGTAGAGAAAACCTCGGAGGCGCAATACGAGAACTTGACCGACGTGAATTGGCACCTGGGCAGCTTCGTCGTCGCAACGCGAAGACGAGGCCGACACCAATTAACTCGCGGGGATTCACTGATTTATTGGCAGGGGCTGTATTTCCCTGATGGTCCGTTCAGCTCGGCTACCGGAAAAGAATGAGAGCGATCTGAACCGATTGCTGTTACTCGTGGAACAGCTGATGCGTTTTACAGTACGCTTGCGCCTAACAGCCCAAATCGGGTCGTTCACGGGTGATATCTATAATTTATCAATACAAACGGCATTTGCCTCGAGTGACTGGCAACCTCGCGCGCGCATATTTGAAATTAGGATAACTTACGTTTTAGGATTAAATATAGATTTTATTACTTAAAAACACGGTGATGCCTCCAATGGCTGAGATGCTGGGTGATGCCTTCAATGGCAGAAATTCTGGGTGATGCCTTCAATGAAAACCTCAGAGGCGCAACGCGAAGACGGGGCCGACACCAAATAACTCGCGGGGATTTACTGATTTATTGGCAGGGGCTGTATTTCCCTGATGGTCTGTTCAGCTCGGCTGCCGGAAAAGAATGAGAGCGATCTGAGCCGATTGCTGTTACTCGTGGAACAGCTGATGCGTTTTACAGCACGCGTGCGCCTTACAGCCCGAAAAGTTGTTCCTAACAGCAAGCCTGCACTAAACAGTCCGAAGTTTGCGCTTAACAGCACGCTTGCGCCTAACAGCCCAAATCGGCTCGTTCGCGGGTGATATCGATAATTTATCGATACTAACGGCATTTGCCCCGAGTGGCCAGCTGACTGATCTTGCTGATCAACACTGGCAACCTCGCGCGCGCATATTTGAAATTAGGATAACTTAGGCTTAAATATATATTTTATATCCTAAAAATACCGTGATGCATCCAATGGCTGAGATGCTGGGTGATGCCTTCAATGGCTGAAATTCTGGGTAATGCCCGAAGGGTTGGTCTTAACAGCCAGCCTGCACTTAACAGTCCGAAGTTTGCGCTTAACGGCACGCTTGCGCCCAACAGCCCAAATCGGGTCGTTCGCGGGTGATATCGATAATTTATCGATACTAAAGGCATTTGCCCCGAGTGGCTAGCTGACCGATCTTGCTAATCAACACTGGCAATCTCGCGCGCGCATATTTGAAATTAGGATAACTTAGGTTTTAGGCTTAAATATATATTTTATAACTTAAAAATAAGGTGATGCCTCCAATGGATGAGATGCTGGGTGATGCCTTCAATGGCTGAAATTCTGGGTGATGCCTTCAATGAAAACCTCGGAGGCGGAAGGCGAAAAACGGGGCCGACACCAATTAACTCGCGGGGATTCACTGATTTATTGGCAGGGGCTGAATTTCCGTGATGGTCCGTTCAGTTCGGCTGCCGGAAAAGAATGAGAGCGATCTCAGCCGATGGCTGTTACTCGTGGAACACTTGATGCATTGTACAGCACGCTTGCGCCTAACAGCCCGAAGGGTTGCTCCTAACAGCAAGCCTGCACTTAACAGTCCGAAGTTTGCGCTTTACAGCACGATTGCGCCTAACAGCCCAAATCGTGATGCCTTCAATGAAAACCTCGGAGGCGCAAGGCGAAAAAGGGGCCGACATCAATTAACTCGCGGGGATTTTGGCTGGGCTTGAGCGTGGGCGGATTGCCGCGCGTGGTGAGTCGGCGGTAGTTTTTCCCTCGCTTTTCCACAGTTCGGCAAGCGGTCGTATTGCGTAAAAAAACCTCGGAATCGCAATACGAGAACTTGACCGACGTGAATTGGCACCTGAGCAGCTTCGTCGTCCGCGTTGCGTATAGAAAACTTCGGAGGCGCAACGCGAGGATGGGGCCGACAACAATTAACTCGCAGGGATTCACTGATTTATTGGCAGGGGCTGTATTTCCCTGATGGTCCGTTCAGCTCGGCTGCCGGAAAAGAATGAGAGCGATCTCAGCCGATGGCTGTTACTCGTGGAACAGCTGATGCGTTTTACATCACGCTTGCGCCTTACAGCCCGAAGGGTTGCTCCTAATAGAATGCCTGCACTTAACAGTCCGAAGTTTGCGCTTAACAGCACGCTTGCGCCTAACAGCCCAAATCGCCTCGTTCGCGAGTGATATCGATAATTTATCGATACTAACGGCATTTGCCCCGAGTGGCCAGCTGACTGATCTTGCTGATCAACACTGGCAACCTCGCGCGCGCATTTTTGAAACTAGGATAACTTAGGTTTTAGGCTTAAATATATATTTTATAACTTAAAAATACGGTGATGCCTCCAATGTATGAGATGCTGGGTGATGCCTTCAATGGCTGAAATTCTGGGTGATGCCTTCAATGAAATCCTCGGAAGCGCAAGGCGAAAAAGGGGCCGACACCAATTAACTCGCGGGGATTTTGGCTGGGCTTGAGAGTGGGCGGATTGGCGCGCGTGGTGAGTCGGCGGTAGTTTTTCCCTCGCTTCTCCACAGTTCTGCAAGCGGTCGTATTGCGTAAAAAAAACCTCGGAAACGCAATACGAGAACTTGACCGACGTGAATTGGCACCTGAGCAGCTTCTTCGTCCGCGTTGCGTAGAGAAAACCTCGGAGGCGCAACGCGAAGACGGGGCCGACACCAATTAACTCGCAGGGATTCACTGATTTATTGGCAGGGGATGTATTTCCCTGATGGTCCGTTCAGCTCGGCTGCCGGAATAGAACGTGGGCGATCTCAGCCGATGGCTGTTACTCGAGGAACAGCACGCTTGCGCCTATCAGCCCGAAGGGTTGCTCCTAACAGCAAGCCTGCACTTAACAGTCCGAAGTTTGCGCTTAACAGCACGCTTGCGCCTAACAGCCCAAATCGGCTCGTTCGCGGGTGATATCGATAATTTATCGATACTAACGGCATTTGCCCCGAGTGGCCAGCTGACTGATCTTGCTGATCAACACTGGCAACCTCACGCGCGCATTTTTAAAACTAGGATAACTTAGGTTTTAGGCTTAAATATATATTTTATAACTTAAAAATACGGTGATGCCTCCAATGGCTGAGATGCTGGGTGATGCCTTCAATAAAAATCTCGGAGGCGCAAGGCGAAAAACAGGGCCGAATTAACTCGCGGGGATTCACTGATTTATTGGCAGGGGATGTATTTCCCTGATGGTCCGTTCAGCTCGGCTGCCGGAATAGAACGTGGGCGATCTCAGCCGATGGCTGTTACTCGTGGAACAGCTGATGCGTTTTACAGCACGCTTGCGCCTAACAGCCCGAAGGGTTGCTCCTAACAGAAAGCCTGCACTTAACAGCCCGAAGTTTGCGCTTAACAGCACGCTTGCGCCTAACAGCCCAAATCGGCTCGTTCGCGGGTGATATCGATAATTTATCGATACTAACGGCATTTGCCCCCAATTAACTCGCGGGGATTTACTGATTTATTGGGAGATGGTCCGTTCAGCTCGACTGCCGGAAAAAAATGAGAGCGATCTCAGTCGATGGCTGTTACTCGAGGAACAGCACGCTTGCGCCTATCAGCCCGAAGGGTTGCTCCTAACAGCAAGCCTACACTTAACAGTCCGACGCTTGCGCCTAACAGCCCAAATCGGCTCGTTCGCGGGTGATATCGATAATTTATCGATACTAACGGCATTTGCCCCGAGTGGCCGGCTGACCGATCTTGCTGATCAACACTGGCATCCTCGCGCGCGCATATTTAAAACTAGGATAACTTAGGTTTTAGGCTTAAATATATATTTTATAACTTAAAACAAGAGGGAACGCTATAGTCGAGTGCCTCGACTATCAAATACCCGTTACTCAGATAAAGCAAGCAGTCTCAAACGGGGAAAACCAAGCAGCCGCTTAAAAATGGCGCCATCTACCTTACATATCATTATTTGATTATAACTTTTTACTGAGAGGGATGATTAAAAAAATGTCTTCTACATTTTGGTAGGCATTAATAACCCAAACAAAATGGTTTACACTTTTGCTCTAGCTTTTAAACTGTGGGCGCCACAGCTTTTGGTGGAGGGGAGGTTTCCCACTTTGGTCTATCAATATGTATTGAAGAACCGAATACACATTTCTTTTCCCGTTAATCTAGCTTCAAAGCTGTGGGCGCCACAGTTTTTCGCGGATTGTGGGATTTAGAGGAGGCGTGGCATATCGCCGTTAAAAACTTGCGCTGCGTATTAATCCCTAGAATCTGCATGCAAATCTCAATCTTCCAGCTTTTATAGTTTCCGAGATCTTAGCGTTCATACAGACGGGTGCCACAGTTTTTCGCGGATTGTGGGATTTAGAGGTGTCGTGGCATATCGGCGTTAAAAACTTGCGCAGCGTATTAACCCCTAGAATCTGCATGCCAAATCCCAATCTTCTAGCTTTTATAGTTTCCGAGATCTCAGCGTTCATACAGACGGACGTACAGACGGACGGACAGACGGACGGACAGACGGACGGACGGACGGACGGACGGACAGACGGACAGACGGACAGACGGACAGACGGACAGACGGACGGACGAACGGACGGACGGGCAGACGGACATAGCTAGACTGACTCGGCTAGTGATCCTGATCAAGAATATATATGTAAGATTTATTATTAGATTATAGGTTTATTTATTATGAATACGATTAAGTATATAGCCGAACTGGTAAATGATATTAAAACAGATTTCAAATGACCGACAGAAATTCGCTACTACTTTTGACAACTATCAACTTTATTCCGACTTCTGCAACTGGCTTCTTCGACTTGCTTCTGTGACTACTTCTTTTACTTCCTTCTCTTGTCTTCTTCGGCGCTGCAAACTTATCATCTGTCCAAATTTAGCGGTGGTGTGTGTCAAGGATGGGTGTGCCAACTTGTGAGGTGATTGTACCGATACCCCCTTACACTCGGCCATCCTGATCATCATCTGACCCAGATGATCCTTCGTCCTCGTCGTCTTCGTCTTCGCTACAACCAAAGTAACGCCACAGTTTCATGGAATCAGCAGCGGTTGACGTCTGATTTGGGCCTTGGAACTCTGCAGATTTTTGAACGTCATATCGACCGTTCTGCTTTACGTTGATGACTTCGTAAGGTCCTATAAACTAGTTTGACAGCTTTTTCCCGTTGACGAATTGAGTTACTCTAATAGCGACTAAGTCCCTAATAGATATCCGTGGTGGGCTTTCCTTTTTTTTTCAAAGTTCCGCTTGTACGTTTGTTGCGCTTTTTCGATCTGGTTTCTAGCTTCTGTTCTTATTCGGTTGCGCTCGTCTTGAACGCCTGACAGTAGTTCCCCCTGAAGGATGTTGACCAAATCTGCATCTGACTCATTTCTCATCTTAACTCCAAACAAAATTTCAAATGGAGTAAATTTTGTTAAGGATTGATCGCCCGTTGCACCTGAGAAGTGTATTGATACCACTTTGATGGCTCGGCGGTAGACATTTTGGCCAATACTGAAATGATGACCCTGTTGACTCTTTCAATCTGCCCATTTCCTCTGGGGATCCCTGTAGTATTTCCGATGTGTTAAATCTTTCCGTCAACACAGAACTCCTTGAAAGGTTTAGACGTAAAAGACGTCGCTGATGATACGCTGAGGGTTTCCAAAAATGGCTACCCATGAACTGAGATGTTTTATGACTTCATGAGCGTCAGTCGTTTTAGTGGGATATATGCAGGTATATTTTGAAAAGCTATCAATAACTGCGAATATGTACTTGTACTTCTAGGGATCTAGGGATCCTAGATGATCGACGTGGAGGGTTGATAACGGCTTATCTCCCTTGTCAATGCAATGCAAGTAATCTTCTTGTTTTCCTAGTTTTATATTGTGGGTTATACACTCGATGCAATTAGCAATAACTTCCGTCACTTTTTTGTCTAAATGAGTTATGAAGTACTCCTGTTGAATTGCATGCTTTGTTTTCTCTGATCCCATGTGACCAAAATTATGAGAAGTTCGAATAATTTCCTTTTCCATACACTTTGGAATAGCAAGTAACTCTGCTCCGGCAACCTGTTTGTAAATTAAGTTATTTTTCGTTTTGTATTGAGCATAAGGCTTCTTCTTTAGGATCTCTGCTACCGCTGATAGGTGTTCGTCTTTTTTCTGCGCCCTTAGAATTTGTGCCTGGACTTCTGACGTGACGATCATGACTGGGAATCGACTTAGACTATTTACATGCTTCATTCTGGTGCCAGCACGATGTTCTATTTTGAAGGAAAAATCTTGAAGGTACATAGCCACTGTACTACTTCACGAGGGAAGTCTTCCTTTGTTGTTGTCATCTTAAAGGCAGCACAGTCATTGACGAGATCGAATTCGATCCCCATAAGATAATGCCTCATCTTTTTGGTTGCTAAATAGGCGGCTTTCACTTCTAAGAAATAGCTGTGTAATTTTTCCTCCTGTGGCGTTGTCTTCTTGCTCACAGTTTTTATTTTTTCCTGGCCTGGCCAAACATGTCCGTTTTCTATTTCGTGTCCCAAAAAGCTTATCTTCTTCTTCAAGAATTGGCATTTTGATCATTTAATTTTCAAGCCAAGCTTTTCACCCTGCTTTAAGACGATCTGCATGTTTTTAATGCATTTCTCCGCTGAATCACCAAACACAACTATGTCATCTACGTATATCTCCATTATGCCATAATTTTTTAACTTCTGGAAGATATAGTTAACATATCGAACGAAGACGACCGGTGTGTTACAGAATCCGAAAGGAGCTCTGTTAAATTCCTAAAGACCTTCCTTTGCAACAAGTGCTGTGTATTTTCGGCATTGCTCGTCAACTGCAACATGGAAAAAACCGTTTTTTAGGTCCATTACTGTAAAAAATTTGGCTGCTTGCATCTTCTCTAAGACCTCCTCTACGATGGGAACGGGGAATCTATCTTTCAAAACAAGAGTATTTAATTTGCGATAGTCTACGCATAATCTGTACGTTCCTTCTTTCTTTTTGGCCAGAACTACCTTGCTTGCTACGTCTGAACACGATTCTCGAATAATACCACTGCTTAGCCATTCCTCTACTTGTTTCCTAAGAAATTCTCGCTCAGGGATCGACAAGCGACTTGGACTTTCACGGAAGATAATGCTGTCCTTTGGTATGATACTTAGTTTTATTGGGCATTCTTCAGGGTTACTTTTCGGCTTGTAGTTGTATATCATTTCTTTCACAGCAGTCGCATGCTTGGGATTTACGTTTATATCAAAATCTTCGGTAGAGCTTACCACGTTGAATACATTTGACTGGAAGGGTTCTTCATTATTTTCCATCTGTGTCGCCGCAAAGGTATAACCGCTGCTAGTTAGAGTTATAGTGAATTTCTCTAGGAAATCGTATCCGACCAAAACGTCAACTTTAAGGTTTTCGTCCGGAACAACTAGAAACGTGTGCGTAGTTATAAGTCCATCAACTTTAACCGCGTCCGAAAATTCACCCAGCACTGAGGTTGCGACGTTGCCTAAACCGAACAGCTTTAGAAAATATTTTTGTAGTACACGATTACCGAAAGTCTTTTTAAATTTTTCCTTGCGCATCAATGAAACGTCTGCTCCAGTGTCAATCAAGCACATCATTTTATTTTTACCGATTTGCATCTCCTTGACGCGATTTTCTTTGAACACGAAATTCACATTGGGCTTAACGTCTGGACAATGTTTGGCAATATGGCCCACACCGTTGCACTTGAAGCATTTTAGGTCGCCCTTACACTCAGCTATCTTATGGTCAGCGGACCCACAGTTATAGCAATGCTGTTGCTTTCGGTTAAATGGATTTTCGTGTTTTTCAGCGCGATCGAAATTCGGCTTACGTTTGAACGAATCGTTTTTAGCAACCGACTCTGCCAACTCAAACCGAGTTCTGAGCTCCTAAAATTACGTCGAACTATACAGTGGACATTTTAAGTCATCACGCACCTCTAAGCCATCTACGATATAGCTTATTATCGACTGATCCTCGATATGACCCAGTGCTGCAATCTTTCGCATCTGGAGAACGTATTCATGGAAATTTTCCGTCGCGCGTTTTTTACGGTTTCTTAGCATTTTGTGAATTTCCGCACTACTTAACTGTTTGTCGAATTCGTCAATTAATAGTTTGTAATAGTAATAGTAATAGTTTGATACTGCAACCGTTTCGAGGAACAATTTAGCTGTTCCACTCATGTTGTTTCTGGCGTTGACGTATTTTTGCTTCTCGTATAATTCGTAAGCTTCTGTGTTTTCATCAAAATTCACCAACCATTGCCTAATGGGGATCGAGACACCGTCAAAATTAGGCACAACTTTCGCAAAGCTTTCCACCGAAACACCACTTTTATTTTCACCAATTTCTCATTTTTATTAGTTTGGCCAAGTCACCAATTTCAGTGTAGGGACATACCTAGATACTTTTACCTAGGTACGTACCTAGGTACAATTTAGTGGTACCTTTTACCTTACCTAGGTATAAAAAAAATTGTGTACCTTTTAGGTAGCTAGGTAAGGAGCTACAGATTTGTATATACCTTTGGAATTATTAAGGTACTTACATAGGTATAAAGCAATGAGCTTATTTAAAATAGCCAAATCTGGCTGCGACACTAAAATAAGCTAAATCCACCACTAAATCATTGTATACAAAGGTTTTGTTTCGAAATTATAATAGTCGGAATACAGTTTGGCCCAGCTCTGCGCCAGTTGAAAGATTGTTTAGTTGTGGAGGTCAAATTCTAACTCCAAAAAGAAACAGGCTGGCGGACGAGTTTTTCGAAACTTTAGTTATGTTAAAAAAAAAGATAATATTTAAATTTCGATTGAAATGAAAAGATAATGTTACATATTTTTAAGATGACTGTAAACTGAAATTGAAACCTAGTCTTATTTTAAGTTGAATTGATTCGCCAATGTAATAAAGCAAAACAAAACTAATAAATAAAACAAAAAAATTATAAAAATTAAAAATCAAAATTTTTACCTTTACCTAGGTACTTGGAAATTGAAGTACCTTTACCTTACCTAGGTATTTATTTTTGCCCAGTATCTTTTACCTTACCTAGGTAAAAAAAAAACAGTACCTTTCCCAACACTGCCAATGTTCACAAATGTGTGTGAATCTTCCAAGTCTATATTTCTCATTTTGTCTGCAAATTCTTGGTCCACGTCGTCCGTTTAATGGCAAACTTTTGTCAAGTTGAGATTGTGTAAGTTAACTGTGGTCAACCCGATCAAGATCATTGACCGCAGTTACTCCAAGAATAAGCTCCGGCCGAAATTGCTGACCTAGCAATGGGCCGGAAGCTCGTGCACAGCGGCAGACACTGCATATTTGCGTGGCCGCTGTGAGCTTTTGTTAGCATTAAGTTGAGTTTTAAGTTCAGTTCTGATTCTTCATTCAATAAAGAAAGAGCACAAGCTCTAGCATCAAACTCCGGCGAACAGCCGTTAATACTTATTTAATAATAACCTGTCTGAGTCTCTAGGCCAGCAGGTGAAGACGGGCAGTTTCCCTTCCAACGTATTTCTTCCTAATTCTTCAGCCTAGAAGACACGGCCAACTGGCCCGTACCTAGAGGAGAAACCCCCGAGCTGCACAGATACGGTGACCGCTGCGTGGGACCCCCCTTCAGGAGTTATTGATTTTAAAGTAATAGTGACTGCCGCGCGGGACCCTCCTGGGGGACAGATAGCGACGAATCCCAGTGACGGCTGCGTGGGATAGACAAGACTAAAATAATTGGCGCTCAACCGGGAAAATTATATTAGCGTGGAAGTTAACGGAAAATGTAAGTGGGCCCTTCGGCCAAAAAAATTTTTTTAAGTCTTCCATAAAATTTTATAAGTTCGGACCTCTATATATAAAACAGGCATTAAATTTTGTGACCGATATATAAAAAATATATAACACAGGCATTAAATTTTGTCGCTCCACTTATCGCAAGGAAATATGATCCCCAAGCTTTTTGTCTTCGTCTTTGTGTCTTAGTGTGTGTAAAGCTTTGCTTACGCGCGCGAATTTCTGTGCGGTCAAATCCAGCTGCACATGAATAATCCGTTTCTCAGATATAGGAGCAATAGGCAAAACTCCAGCGACTCAGAGTCTGAGAGTGAAGGGCAGATCCACAATTCAACTCCGAATCCCAGACCCCCAGCCCCCCCTACAGAAATGGATGCCGATCAGATCCGAGATGTTATACACGCCGTCGTTGCAAATGCCCTTGCAGGGCAGGGGGCTCAAATCCAACAAAGGGAGCAAGCGCTTGCGCAACAAATCCAGGAATTAGCCAGGCGAGTAACGGCAATTAACGTCCCGCCAGCCCCAGCCCCGGCCCCTCAGATAGTAACATATAGAGCCATAGAGATAGATGACACTGTGCAGTGCACCGAACCTCTCGATGCTGTAAAATGCTTACCAGAATTTTCGGGGGCACAGGAGGCGTATGTTTCGTGGAGGCAAGCCGCCACCGCTTCCTATCACATATTTAGGCGTTATAATGGTAGTTCACGCCATTATCAGGCGGTAATTATCATAAGAAGTAAAATAAGAGGCCCTGCTGACGCAGTGTTGTCATCCTTTCGTACAATTTTAAATTTTGACGCGATCATAGACCGTTTGGATTTCACTTACAGTGACAAACGGCCGATCCACGTCATTGAACAGGAAATGGGCACCCTCAGACAGGGAGGCCTCACACTCCTGCAATACTACGATGAGGTTGAGAAAAAACTCACCTTACTAACAAATAAAGCCACGATGTCGTACGACGCTGCGGCGGCCGAAGTTCTGTGCGTAAAATTCCGGGATGATGCCCTTCGAGTATTCATCTCGGGATTAAAACGCAGCCTCACAGATGTCCTCTTCTCGGCGAAGCCCAAGGACATGCCAACAGCACTTGCCTTGGCTCAGGAGGTGGAGGCAAATCACGAGAGATATTCTTTCGCGGCCTCTTTTGCAAAAAGCCAGGAGGATAAGGATAAAAAACAATATCTAAAGGCGCAAGAGCGTCAACAATCCCCTCCTCAAAATAATATCCCAACAAACGCTGCCAAAAATCCCTATTTCACAAAGCAGCACAAAGTCAAAGTTCACCCTGCCCCGCGCAGTGGTTTATTTCGTGAAAATACTGCCGAACCCATGGATGTTGACCCTTCGCTTTCCAAATTTATCAGGCCTTCTCAGGCACCGGCTTACCAAAACAGAAAGCCGACCGCGTCCGGTCGATCGGGCCCGCAAAAAAGGCAGGGGGTCAACCACGTCACGCAGAGCGCGGGCGAAACCGAGGAAGAATACACCGCCGCAGCCTCCAGTGCAGCGGCCAAAATTGATGATGACGCCATCTTAGAGTATGACTTAGATGTAATAAATTTTTTAGGGGAAAATCCCTGCTACCCGTCATCAGACGAAGAGTAGCGGGGACTGATATGAGATTCCTCATCGACACGGGCGCGTCAAAAAATTTCATCCGACCCCACAAAGGATTGAAAGGCGTTCGCCCAGTAGACTCCCCATTCACCATTCATTCAATCCATGGGGGTACAACTATCACAAACAAATGTTTTGTCTCTATATTTAACATTAAGGCTACCTTTTTCATACTACCAGACTTAAATACATTCGATGGAATAATCGGCCTTGACCTATTAAAACAGGCAGGGGCATCACTTTGTTTAGCTTCCGGCCACCTGAAATGGGGCACTGAGGTAGAGCAGATTGATTTCCATACGTGCGCTGATGTAAACTTCACTAACGTGAATTGCTCAGATGCACCGCCATTGGCAAGAAACGCGTTTTTAGAAATGCTAAGGACCAGGAAAAGGGCCTTCGCAGACCCCAATGAGGCTTTACCTTACAACACGTCGGTGGTAGCTACCATCAGAACGGTTAGTGAAGAGCCCATATACGCGAAATTATACCCATACCCCATGGGAGCAGCGGATTTCGTCAACAAAGAGATTGAGGATCTGCTCAGAAACGGGATAATTCAAAAGTCGGTATCCCCTTACAACAATCCTATATGGGTAGTGGATAAAAAAGGGACCGATGAGCTCGGAAACCGGAAAATGCGGCTAGTTATTGACTTCCGCAAATTAAACGAAAGAACCGTGTCCGACAAGTACCCCATGCCAAACATAAACATGATATTAGGCAACCTGGGTAATGCTAAATATTTCTCAACGCTGGACCTCAAGTCCGGCTATCATCAAATAACACTCGCAGAACGCGATAGAGAAAAAACTTCCTTCTCAGTGAATGGCGGGAAATATGAATTCCGCAGACTGCCGTTCGGTCTCAAGAATGCAGGCAGCATTTTTCAGAGAACCATTGACGACATCCTACGGGAACAAATCGGCAAGTTCTGCTATGTTTACGTTGACGACGTAATCATCTTTTCGGAAGATGAAAACTCTCACGTCAAGCACGTAGATTGGGTTCTGAAGAGTCTGTACGATGCGAACATGAGAGTATCTGCAGAAAAATCCAGCTTTTTTAAGAAAAGCGTGAACTTCCTTGGGTTTATAGTCACTTCTAACGGTGCTACAACAGACCCGGAGAAGGTAAAGGCCATAAAAGAATTCCCGGAACCTAAAAGTGTTTTCGAGGTACGGTCATTTCTAGGCCTAGCCAGCTATTATAGATGTTTCATTAAGGATTTCGCAGCAATAGCAAGACCTATATCGGACATCCTGAAAGGGGAAAACGGAACAGTTAGTAGACACAGGTCACGAAACATTCCGGTTCAGTTCTCTGAGGCGCAACAACAAGCGTTCCAGAAGCTACGAAACATTCTGGCATCCGACGACGTGATGCTAAGATACCCCGACTACAAAAAGGCATTTGATCTAACGACAGATGCCTCGGCCTATGGCATTGGCGCAGTATTGTCCCAAGAGGGACGCCCAATAACAATGATCTCAAGGACGTTAAAAGACAGGGAGATTAATTACGCCACAAACGAGAGGGAGCTCCTAGCCATAGTTTGGGCACTGGCCAAGCTGCGGCACTATTTGTATGCAGTAAAAGATATAAACATCTATACTGATCATCAGCCATTGACATTCGCAGTATCGGAATCCAATCCGAACGCGAAAATCAAACGATGGAAAGCTCGCATCGACGAGTCCGGCGCTAAAATGTTTTATAAGCCCGGCAAAGAGAATCTCGTCGCGGATGCCCTCTCCAGACAGCAACTTAACGTTGTGGAGGCGGAAGAAGCTCATTCGTGTGCGGCTACTATCCACAGTGAAGTGTCGCTCACACACACCATCGAAGCAACAGAGAAGCCACTGAACTGCTTTCAGAACCAGATAACTCTGGAGGAAGCACGCTTCCCGTCTAAACGCACCTTCGTACTCTTTGGAAACAAGAGACGGCACATCATTAACTTTACATGCACGGAGTCGCTGCTAGAAGAGCTCGCGGACACTATAGTCCCCAGGGGCGTAAATGCCATCCATTGTGATCTGCATACGCTAGCAATGGTACAGGATAAATTGGTCCGGCAATTCCCAGCCACCAAATTCTGGTATTGCAAAAACCGAGTGACAGACATTTTTGCAGTTGAGGAGCGACGGGAAATCATTACTGCCGAGCACAATAGGGCACACAGATCGGCACAGGAGAATGTCAAACAGGTGCTCTCCGAATATTATTTTCCTAAAATGACTAAATTGGCCAACGAAGTTGCCCAAAATTGCAAGACCTGCGCAAGGGCCAAGTATGATAGGAACCCCAAAAAACAGGAAATCGGCGAGTCACCGATTCCATCCCACGCAGGGGAAATATTGCACATTGATATTTTCTCAACAGATAGGAAATACTTCCTGACGTGCATTGACAAATTTTCAAAGTTCGCAGTCGTGCAACCCATTCCCTCTAGGACAATTGAGGACCTAAAACCAGCGGTGCTACAGCTAATGAACTATTTTCCAAAGGCCAAAACGATCTACTGCGACAATGAGCCATCGCTAAATTCGCATACGATCTCGGCCATGCTGACTAACCACTTCGGTGTTGGTATCGCAAACGCACCACCCTTACACAGTGTATCTAACGGACAGGTTGAACGCTTTCACAGCACCCTGATAGAACTCGCTAGATGCATTAAAATCGACAAAGGTATAACTGATACCATAGAGTTGATGTTATTAGCCACCGCCAAATACAACAAATCAATTCACTCGGTCATTAACAAAAGACCAGCTGATGTTGTACAGACGAACTCGGAAGACTTACAGATGGAAATCCAAGAAAAAATAAAAAGCGCCCAGGACGCGTTAAGAAGCCGGGAAAACACATCCCGGCAGAATAGGGTCTTCGAGGTTGGGGAAAAGGTATTGGTAAAATAAAACAAAAGGCTAGGAAATAAACTCACACCCCTGTGTGAGGAGAGAACCGTAGAAGCGGACCTGGGGACCACGGTCCTCATTAAGGGGAGGGTGGTCCACAAGGACAATCTCAAGTAATATCACCAACGATGTCCTCCATGTTTTTTTTTATTTTTTTACAAGCCACTTGGCGCATATTTTTTCTAACCTTAAGATTCAAGCCACTTGGCGCATATTTTTCTAACTTTAAGATTCGAGCCACTTGGCGCATATTTTTTCTAACCTTAAGATTCAAGCCACTTGGCGGATATTTTTTCTAACTTTAAGATTCGAGCCACTTGGCGCATATTTTTTCTAACTTTAAGATTCAAGCCACTTGGCGCACATTTTGCCTAACTTTAAGTTCATTTTTTCGGTGGTGGGAAAACCCTCTATGAGCATAGAAATAGCTAAAGTTTAAATTCACAGGTTCGGACCCATATTTTGCATATTCCTGTCCTTGACGTCGGCCCACATTACCGATTACTCGCAGGCCAAATACATTCCCATCGTGGATGGCGAAATCCTAGTATGGGAGGAGTTCGCTTACGTCACACATACAGCGAACCTCTCAGAATATGGGCGTGTAATAGAGGAGACAAACAACATGATTGATATGTTTCCACTATCCCACATGCAGAAGCTTCTAAGCGTGGATACCGCTCATCTCCAAGACTTGTTAGAGTCGTTGGGCGTTCATCACAGAGTAGCTAGGAGTTTGGATTTCTTGGGATCGATGCTAAAGGTCGTGGCAGGGACACCGGATGCCGGTGACTTAGAGAAAATCAGATTTACCGAAATGAAGTTAGTCGAGTCAAGCAATAGACAAATTCAAATTAACACTAAAATCCAAAACCAAATTAATCAGTTAACCTCTACCGTCAATTTAATTTTGAGATCAGCCAAAAACTCACAAGTAGACACCGGACATTTATACGAGACACTGCTTGCTAGAAACCGAATGCTGATGACGGAGCTACAAAATTTGATGCTTGCTATAACCCTTGCTAAAATTAATATTGTTAGTCCGAACATTTTAGATCACGAAGACTTAAAAACAGTTTGGCTTGAGGAACCCACCAACACACCTATAGGAGATATTTTGTCCGTCTCGTCTGTAAAAATTCTGCAGTCCACTAACATTTTACATTTTATCATAAAATTTCCGAAAATTAAGATAGCCTGCAAAAAGATTACAGTTTTTCCAGTCACCCATGGTGAGACAATGTTGCAGATAATAGACAACGTCATTGCCGAATGCAGCGGAGAAATTTACGCCATCAAAAACTGCTCCGTATCACCGGGGGCCACGTTCTGCCGCCTGGCTTCAGAGAGTTCATGCGCCAAGGAATTGCATGCCGGTGGGGTAGCACATTGCCGAGTTCAAGAGAGTGATCTACACCCGATAACCTATGTGGACGAGGGAATTGTAATCATCAACGACAGATCGGCCAAAGTTCGAGTAGATAACGGCACAGAAACCTGGACTCATGGCACGCACCTCATAACCTTTGACAAACAAGCCACGATAAATGACACACTCTTCATCAACCATGATAATACCCGGAAGAGAGCTCCAGGGACAGCAAGTCTCCCCTTGTTGAACATCACCGCTAGCAGAGATGTCCTCAGCCTCCCGTATCTTCACCGCCTAAGTGAACGAAACTTGGAGTTCATCAAGGAGTTCAGAGAAGAGATCGACAACAACCAAACAAGTCTCGCAGCAATTATTGCAGGAGCAATATGCTGCGCACTCATCTGCATCGGGCTCACCCTTAAGCGACTTATTAGGGCAAAAAAATCCGCAGGCCAAATTAGACAGGTTATCGCTGAATTACAAACGGCCGAGGGCGGCCTTAACTTAGAAGGGGGAGCAGTTAACTGTGGTCAACCCGATCAAGATCATTGACCGCAGTTACTCCAAGAATAAGCTCCGGCCGAAATTGCTGACCTAGCAATGGGCCGGAAGCTCGTGCACAGCGGCAGACACTGCATATTTGCGTGGCCGCTGTGAGCTTTTGTTAGCATTAAGTTGAGTTTTAAGTTCAGTTCTGATTCTTCATTCAATAAAGAAAGAGCACAAGCTCTAGCATCAAACTCCGGCGAACAGCCGTTAATACTTATTTAATAATAACCTGTCTGAGTCTCTAGGCCAGCAGGTGAAGAAGGGCAGTTTCCCTTCCAACGTATTTCTTCCTAATTCTTCAGCCTAGAAGACACGGCCAACTGGCCCGTACCTAGAGGAGAAACCCCCGAGCTGCACAGATACGGTGACCGCTGCGTGGGACCCCCCTTCAGGAGTTATTGATTTTAAAGTAATAGTGACTGCCGCGCGGGACCCTCCTGGGGGACAGATAGCGACGAATCCCAGTGACGGCTGCGTGGGATAGACAAGACTAAAATAATTTGTATGTATCGGATTGAGCTCTGCAATAGTTGTCTCTTTTTCACTACTTTGCCTTTATTGAATGTTTTTTCGCCAATGCTCCTTCTATTTAATTGAAATGTACTGTTTTGCACATCTTCGTTACGTTTTTCAGGATTCTTCTTTGCTGTCGTAGAATTATTCTTTTGCGCAGTATTTTTCTTCTTTTTATTTGTTCTCATCATAATATCACAACTTCTTAAACAATTCCACAAAGAGTTAATTGTTTCACATAGTTCATTTAACTGGCTGCTCGGATCGGTTGAGCCCCCATGTAAGATTTATTATAAGATTATAGGTTTATTTATTATGAATACGATTAAGTATATAGCCGAACAGGTAAATGATATTAAAACAGATTTCAAATGACCGACAGAAATTCGCTACTACTTTTGACAACTATCAACTTTATTCCGACTTCTGCAACTGGCTTCTTCGACTTGCTTCTGTGACTACTTCTTTTACTTCCTTCTCTTGTCTTCTTCGGTGCTGCAAACTTATCATCTGTCCAAATTTAGCAAATTAGCAATGGGTGGGAATGATGGGTGGTGTGTGTCAAGGATGGGTGTGCCAACTTGTGAGGTGCTTGTAGCGATGCCACCTTACATATATATATCGGAGAACTGACATTTTCAGTAGTATTCATTTGAATTCGCGAAGTGAGTCCCGATCGCGGCAAGAGTTCAAATCGAAGTGTCTGTGCAACGAGAACGCTTCTTTCTGCGTGCTCATTTTCCCTCTCGCTCAATTCCTTTCTCGCTCTTGCGCAACCGGGCCACACTCGATGGTTATGCCAATTCAAACGATCTGGCAACTCCGTCTCGCTAATACTCCGCTCTCGCTCTCAAGAGAGAACTAATATTTTGTATTCTAGGAAAAGGTCCCCTTCTAGGAATTATGGAATCAGCTTTGATACCCGCCAAATAAGACAACGGTTTCTATAATTTGAATAATTCCAAGAACTGCGACACGGCCTTCCTGACAGACACACGTCCTCGTGTATGATATGATGTTTACAACCCAATAAGCATTACTAATAATAATAAGCATCGAAGTGCTACGCTTTTCACTCATTTATTAACAGAAACTTCAACTTAACTTATTCGAATTATTCACATTCAAGGGTACATTCAAAACACTTTTTCTTGATAACTTTTTGATCATGTCGTTTCTCACTTTTTTTTTCTTACTTTCCAATTGAACTTTCAAAAACTAACTCGTCCTCCTGACTCCCGCCATGCATCAACAGAGCATGAAGCCTCACATAAGCTCCCGCCAAGCATCCACACAGGATCAGACTCCCGCCGTACATCCACACAGGATCTCGGTGCAGCCTTACATACAACATTCTTACAATTCATTTTGTCCACTTTGGGTCTGAACATCTTCAACAATTGCTTTATCAAATTCTTCATCAATCTCTGCCAGTACTTCTATATTCGGCCAGGACCGCAGGTGTTCATGTGCATACTTATATTGACGCTTACTTGTTAAAGACTTCAACTTATATCGGTCACCCTCTAAAACTTCAATTATTTCAAAGGGACCCTTAAATTTCGGATCGAGTTTTGTTTGGTTTCTCTATTCATTTCAATGTTGTCAATGTTGCTTTAGAACGACTTGCCCTTAATGAATCGCAGTCTGTAAAGATGATAAATTCTAGACCTTGTAAATAATGCCTAAAGTGCTTTACTACATTTACAACAGCAAGGGTTTCTAATTCGTACGAATGATATTTTGACTCCACTGGCGTTGTACATTTGCTAAAGTACTCGATGACATGCGGCTACTTGTCTATCCTGTGTAACAAAATGGCCCCGTAACCAATCATACTTGCATCTGTGTGCAACTCTACGGGGTGTTTGGGATCAAAAATAGTCAATACTGGTGAACTAGTTAAAATTGCTATTACTATCTGCCTCAGTGTTTCATGTTCGCTTTGCCAAGCCAATTCCGTGCATTTTTGGGAAGTTAATAGAAACAATGGTTTTAACATCTCTGAGAATTTTGGCACGAATTGGCGAAAGTAGGAAGCTAAGCCGATAAATTGATAAAACTGAGGTACCGTTTGCGGAGGAGGTAGTTCTACAAGAGCTTTTATTTTTCGACTGTTTGGTCGAATTTCTACCGCACTAACTTCATAGCCTAAATAGTCAATTTGCTGAGTCAGGAACGTACACTAGTTTATATTAAGGGAGAAACCTGCTTCCATTAAGATTTGAAATCTTTCTATTGCCTGTTCTTTTGTTTCTGCGGCTATCAAAACGTCATCAATGTAAACGATGACTATATATAATAGCGCTCCCAACGCCTTCATTATGGCGCGTTGAAATACCGATGGCGCGTTATTTAGCCCAAACGGCATTGCGAGGAATTCATACTGCCCCTCGGGCGTTACAAGTGCCGTACGGTTGATCGAGTCAGGGCTAATTGAAATTTGATAAAATCCACTCGCCATATCCAAACATGAAAAGAACATGGCTCCCCCCATACGAGCTATTGGATCAGAAATGAGTGGTAAAGGATATTTATCCGCCACGGTATTTGAGTTTAAATCCCTGTAGTCAACGCATAAGCGATCTGTACCATTCTTCTTACCGGTACCCAAAGTATTTGGAACAAGGCACCCTGGGTTTAGATGGCTCTCGCCCCGAGTTATCGATCTCTTGTCGCAGGACTTCACTGCTCAACTCTGATAGACACGCCAAGCGTAATGCGAGGACTTAGTCGTAACAGGAGTAGAACCGGTTCGCCTTGACTTAGCCGTGTTATGCCCTCTGGACCTCAGCTACCTGTGTCTCAATTCGGAGATTCCTGGTGGTCCAATCCCGAACGTCTCGACGTAGCGATCTTGCTCTTTGAAGGCTCTCACGGCGCTGCTTCCGACGACTGGGCTTGTGTTTCACTTGTAGATTACTTAGCACTGGTTGACTGACTTATTCACTTTTTATCTATACTGATCTTTACGGGTTGACACCTTGTGATCGACTAATCCTACTGCCAGCGCCCGGCGGCTTTATATAGGGCCTCCGGGTACCGTTATTTCCCTTTTGCGCTCTGGCCGCGCCATCTCTCCACTCCGGGTCCAAAGTCCGTGGATCCTGTTTGACCCACTTGTCCTTCACGCCCGGCTTCCAACCGCAGTTCCGCATTTTGCCGCCGTCCCGCTGATTCCACTGGTGCATCCTTGGTGCATCTTATCCTTGTTCTCCAAACTCTCTTCGCCGCACCGCTACTTCGCGAATTCGCCGAGTAACTGGTAGGCGGCCGGCCATCCGTTATTCTTGCTGCTGGAACTTGAGGGGAGTTATTCAACTCCTCACAACCACTGAGTTAGATAGACGTTTTCCTTGTAACTTCACCGCTACGCTTTCCTTTACAAGAGAACATTCAACGCCTGAATCGAAACAAAATGGAATGGACTCAGCAAATTGTTTAAGAATGCCTTTAGGTTCTATGACCACTAAGTTCACACGTTTCCCAGCGTCGACTTCTTGTTGGTTGTGACGATTCTTTGGGCAATCCGAAGCGTAATGTCCCAGCTCCCCGCACTTGAAGCATGTCCTGTTGTTGTGTGGACGAGGCTTTTGTCCTGAAGCTACGCTGTTCCGGTTTCGGTCCTCATTTCGCCGTTTTAAACAGTCGGCGATTTTATGCCCAATTCGCCCACAGTGATGACACCTAACTTGAGATGGCATCTTCATCTTCTTCCTATCGACTTCGTGGCCACCCACAGATTCGCTTCGCCTTGCATACACATGTGCCTTTAGTTGTTGTTGTAGATCGTTGCGGGTTTTAATGGTACCCGTAAACATCGATTTCAAAATACAAGGCGGCTACCGTATTCAGGAATATTCTCTCCTGGGTTAGGACGCCCATTTAAAATGTTCATCAAAGTTGCAGCCGGGGTCTCAATTCCGACAAATCGTTGCACGAACAATTCCTGGAACTGCGGCCAGGTCATGCCACTGAAACAAATTTGCGCTAACCACTGTGACGCACTTCCTAGCATAGCTTTGCTTAGGGCCACGACAAGAGCACTTCCTGTGAGCATATGCTCAGCGAAAATCAATTCGACGGTATTACACCACGCACTTGCATCAGCGCCCGCACTATAAGGATCGAATTTTGGCAACATTATTGAAGCATTTTTCACTTCCGATACCGGCCCACTTGTTGTGTTCATTTTTTTCACAAGTTCCATCAACGCACAATTCTGAGCCTCCAATGCAGCCATAAGACTTGCACTGTCTTGGGGCAGGGCCGATCCCACTTCTGATATCGAAGAACTGACATTTTCAGTAGTATTCATTTTAATTCGCGAAGTGAGTCCCGATCGCAGCAAGAGTTCAAATCCAAGTGTCTGTGCAACGAGAACGCTTCTCCCTGTGTGCTCATCTTCCCTCTCGCTCAATTCCTTTCTCGCTCTTGCGCAAACCGGGCCAAACCGGGCTGACCGATCTTGCTGATCAACACTGACAACCTCGCGCGCGCATATTTGAAACTAAGATAACTTAGGTTATAGGCTTAAATATATATTTTATAACTTAAAAATACGGTGATGCCGAGATGCTGGGTGATGCCTTCAATGGCTGAAATTCTGGGTGATGCCTTTAATGAAAACCTCGAAGGCGCAAGGCGAAAAACGGGGCCGACACCAATTAACTCGCGGGGACTTTGGCTGGGCTTGAGCGGGGGCGAGATGGCGCGCGTGGTGAATCGGCGGTAGTTTTTCCCTCTCTTTTCCACAGTTCGGCAAGCGGTCTTCTTGCGTAAAGAAAACCTCGGAAACGCAATACGAGAACTTGACCGACGTGAATTGGCACCTGGGCAGCTTCGTCGTCCGCGTTGCGTAGAGAAAACCTCGGAGGCGCAACGCGAAGACGGGCCGACACCAATTAACTCGCGGGGATTCACTCATTTATTGGCATTTAATCACCCATTTATTTAATGGCGAGGTTGTCGACGCGAGCATATTTGAAACTAGGATAACTTAGGTATTAGGCTTAAATATAGATTTTATAACTTAACAAGAAAGAAAGCTATCTTCGGCCAGCCGAAGTTTATATACCCTTGCAGATCGTTCCTATTCTATTTGAAATTACAAAAATGTTAAATTTAGATTTGCAACAAATAATTAATCGATCCTTCCTATGGCAGCTATATAATATAGTCATCCTATTTATGTTAAATTTAATTCGAAATTCTAAAATAATAATATAAACTTATATTCCAAAGTAGAAGAGAATACAATAAAAATTAACAAAGCTATAATTTCTTTCCTATTAATTTCCCTTTAGTTTTCCTATCGTTCCTATGGAAGCTATATGATATAGTCGTCCGATTTTTCTAAAATTTAATTCGAAATTCAGAACAGTTAAAAAAATGATATTTCCAAGAACATAAGGTAATATGTCAAAAAACACATAAGTTATAATTTTTTTTCAATTATTTTTCCGATTATTCCTATGGGAGCTATAAGATCAAGTTGTCCGATCCGGCCGGCTCCGACTTATATACTACCTGCAACAGAAAGACCACTTTCGGTAAAGTTTCAGCTCGATAGCGTCAAAACTGAGGGACTAGTTTGCGTAGAAACGGACGGACAGACGGACGGACAGACGGACAGACGGACGGACAGACGGACATGGCTAGATCGACTCGTCTAGTCATGCTGACCAAGAATATATATACTTTATAGGGTCGGAAACGTCTCCTTCACTGCGTTGCAAACTTCTGACTGAAATCATTATACCCACTGCAAGGGTATAAAAATACGGTGATGGCTGAGATGCTGGGTGATGCCTTCAATGGCTAAAATTCTGGGTGATGCCTTCAATGAAAACCTCGGAGGCGCAAGGCAAAAAAGGGGCCGACACCAATTAACTCGCGGGGATTTTGGCTGGGCTTGAGCGTGGGCGGATTGCCGCGCGTGGTGAGTCGGCGGTAGTTTTTCCCTCGCTTTTCCACAGTTCGGCAAGCGGTCGTATTGCGTAAAAAAACCTCGGAATCGCAATACGAGAACTTGACCGACGTGAATTGGCACCTAAGCAGCTTCGTCGTCCGCGTTGCGTATTGAAAACTTCGGAGGCGTAACGCGAGGATGGGGCCGACAACAATTAACTCGCAGGGATTCACTGATTTATTGGCAGGGGCTGTATTTCCCTGATGGTCCGTTCAGCTCGGCTGCCGGAAAAGAATGAGAGCGATCTCAGCCGATGGCTGTTACTCGTGGAACAGCTGATGCGTTTTACAGCACGCTTGCGCCTTACAGCCCGAAGGGTTGCTCCTAACAGAATGCCTGCACTTAACAGTCCGAAGTTTGCGCAACACTGGCAACCTCGCGCGCGCATATTTGAAATTAGGATAACGTAGGTTTCGTTCGCGGGTGATATCGATAATTTATCGATACTAACGGCATTTGCCCCGAGTGGCCAGCTGACCGATCTTGCTGATCAACACTGACAACCTCGCGCGCGCATATTTGAAACTAGGATAACTTAGGTTTTAGGCTTAAATATATAAGTTAACACCAGCCAAACACCCCCTTCCCTCGGTCCCACTTCGTCATCGGATACCACGGACCACACCGAGCATTCCCCTCGCAAGCGCCCACAAACTCAAGTGGCTGTAGCGCTGCGGGCATGGACAGCGACAACGACAGCAGCAGCGACGCAGCGACAACGACAGCGGCATCGACGGAGCGGCAGCGACGGCAGAACGTCAGCGACAGCGACAGAACGTCAGCGGCAAATTCCGACAACTTCAGCGTAACAAAGTACATCACTGGCCGGCCGCTAGCTGCCTCAGCTATAGCCGCCGTTTACCCCTTCCCTCACTGCGCCCCAATTGGAATTGCAACGTTAGCGGGTTCGGGAACAACAACATCGAAATGCCCAAAACCGCTGCCGTCGGTTTGGACATTTCCGCTGCCGCGCTGCCCATAATTTGCTGACGCGGGGAGTTATGTTAAGCTACAGAATATAAAGAGAATTATTTTAGAATTAATCCGATTTGTACCCCCGGCAATTAATTTGCGAGCGGCAATTTTCCGAATAAAGAAATATTTAAATAAACAAAAATTACAAAAATAACTAAGCACACACACGAAAAATTTTTTATTTTTGCGTTTGGCAACTCACTGGAAAGGCTAGCGGGTGCGTAATGCATTCAAGAAAAGCTGCCCAGTGGGTTGTGTGGCAACCGTACCCTAGTATTCGGCATGCCAAAAAGGATAAATACGGACCACCGTGCCGGGAAACAATAAAACGCAAAAAATAAAAGTAACGCACAACGCCTCGAAAAATAAAATATTATTTACAAAAGAAAACAAAATAAAAAAAGTCTTAAAGGAAACGAATTTCATAATAAGAAACGGGAAAGAAAAAAACTCGGTACTAATTATTATTTCATTTCAGAATACTAACCCTGTAAGAAGCCAACTGTGGAATATTGAAAACAAAATTGAAGTACAGCAGTCATAATAAACAAGAAAGGAAGCTAACTTCGGCCAGCCGAAGTCTATATACCCTTGCAGTTAATTCCTATTTAATTACAAATTACAAAAATCTGAATTTCGATTCGGAACAAACCGAATTATAGCAATTTTGACAATAATTGATTGATCATTTCTATGGGAGCTATATAATATAGTCGTCCGATTTATGTAAAATTTATTTCAAAATTCTGAAATAGTAAAATAAAGTTATATTCAAGAGTAGAAGAGAATACATTAAAATTTAACAAAGCTATAATTTTTTTCCTATTCATTTCCCATTAATTTTCCGATCGTTCCTATGGGAGCTATATGATATAGTCGTCCGATTTTTATAAAATTTAATGTGAAATTCAGGACAATTAAAAAAATTATATTCCCAAGAGCAGAAGGTAATATGTCAAAAAACACATAAGTTTTAATTTTTTTTTTAAATTATTTTTCCGATTATTCCTATGGGAGCTATAAGATATAGTTGTCCGATCCGGCCGGCTCCGACTTATATACTACCTGCAACAGAAAGACGACTTTTGGTAAAGTTTCAGCTCGATAGCTTAAAAACTGAGCGACTAGTTTGCGTAGAAACGGACGGACAGACGGACAGACGGACGGACAGACGGACAGACGGACATGGCTAGATCGACTCGTCTAGTCATGCTGACCAATAATATATATACTTTATAGGGTCGGAAACGTCTCCTTCACTGCGTTGCAAACTTCTGACTGAAATCATTATACCCTCTGCAAGGGTATAAAAATCGAAAGTTTAAATTTGAAAACAAATCAAAGACAGAGCCAGACAGTAAAGGAGAAAATTGTGGGTGAGTGAAACGTCTTGAATATTTGTCTAAAAAAAAAAACATACCCCCTGCTGCCAAAACAAATAAAGATTCTGTTGCCAAGTTATTTTTTTGGGTTTATAGGATTTATCCACCATTTCTTTTCTTCTGATTTTCAATAAACTGTAATCGAATCTATCCTTATTCAACGTCAAGTTGAAAAATTTGAGACCCTTAATCTAAAAACTAAGAAGTTATCTACTACACCCTTTATCCGTCACCCTTTCCGGACCTCCAATAAAATATAATTGCATTTATCTCTATTCAACTGCAAGTTGAAAAATCTAAGATTCTTAAATTGAACCTGGGAATTTATTAACTGCTATCTCTAACAAAATGAAAGAAATGAAGGAAGTTCTCAACCGCCTCGACTCCACGATCGCGACCCTTACCACGCAAATGCTGGGCGTACGGGAGGAGTGTAGGAAAATAGGTAACAGGGTAAACGTTCTTGAGTCCGACTTGGAGCGGCGTAACCCGGTGGTGGATATTCCACTTCCGTTAACACGCCCGAGGACAGAGTACGAACTCAAAGAGTCTTCGGCCGTGCCAGATTGCGTTAGGGAACTGGTAACCTTTGAGGGTGATTCTGAGAAGTACATTTCTTGGATTAACAGGGCCCAATCCATCGTAAACGACTATGAAGTCGTTAGGGAAAAACCCTTGTATAGATCAGTCCTTATCCAAATTAGACAAAAAATTAGGGGAATGGCCGATATGGCCCTCAATGCCTATAACGTGAGGGACGACGATTGGTTAGAAGTTAAAAGAGTGTTGGCATTGCATTTCGCGGACAAGCGAGACGTGGGAACGCTAGAATACGAGCTTAGTAGAATGTCCCAAGGAGGCCAAAAGTTGGAAGATTTCTTTTTAAAAATAAACAATCACATTTCGCTCATTACTAACAAGATCAAAACTATGGATTACTCGCCCGAAGTAATCAACGCATTTTTGGCTGGACAGAGAGAGAAGGCCCTCAGTGCATTTATTAGAGGGTTAAATGGCGACTCTGCTGGGCTGTTGATAATTCGCAAGCCTGCAGACGTCCATGAGGCGTACTCCATTTGTCAGGAGCTCCAAAAGATGGAGCCGAGAAACTTTACGCCAAGGGTTCCTTTATTTAAGCCTCCTTTCAACCCAGCTTACCAAAATTATAGGCACCCTAATCCCCCGAGGTTTCCACAGACGAATCAATTTAATCGAAGGGCTATAACCAATTCAACGCATAATTATTCCCCGAGATGAAGTATGCAAGGCCCACCAAGATTCCAAGGCACCAGATTAGCTATCAAAAATGAAGCGAACCAATCTGGTCAAAGTTATAGGACAAATTTTAACCCACGTCAGTTTGAGGCCAACAGTGTCAAGCGAAGTCCGAGCGGGAATTCGGACTTAAATCCTTTCCGTAAAGCTCAGAGGCTTTACCACATTCAACCCACCTCATCATCGGACTTCACTATCGATGAACATTATCAACAATACTCTGATAGAGAGATAGGGGAATTGGCAGATTCACCTCAAGGAGTCGAACATGGTTCGCCCTTGGAGGAGGTGGGATGCATTGGAGATGGCGAGCAAAATTTTATGACCGACGCCTCTCTAGCATACCATACATAGAATATCAGACTAAAAATGGGGTCAAATTACAGTTTCTTATAGACACCGGCGCAAATAATAATTTTATTAGCCCCAAAAATTCCGCCGGCTCTACAACATTAGCTAAGCCATTTTCTGTACAATCCGCAGGAGGTAACATCAAAATAACGCACCGCATCATGGGGGAATTCTTTAAACCAATCGGGAACGACACAGTTCTCACCTTTTTTGTTCTCCCTGGCTTAAAAGCATTTGACGGTATTATAGGGGACGATACTCTTAAGGCCTTAAAAGCCCTAATTGACAGAAAAAACGATCTTCTAACAATATCACCGGGCATCAAGATACCTCTTCTTGCAAAAAAATCGCTAAACATACACCTTTTGTTAGACGCGACACACCCCGAGTCCGCAAAGGAAGCCTTAAACGCACTGATTACCGAATATTTTAAAATCTTCGAACCACTCTCACCCGGCGAAGCTGTCGACACGAGCGTTAAAGCCGAGATTCGAACAAGCACCTCAGACCCTGTATACACAAAAAGCTATCCCTATCCTACCAATATGAGAGGAGAAGTGGATAGGCAAATAGAAGAACTTTTGCGGGATGGGATCATTAGACCATCAAAAAGCCCCTATAACTCCCCGGTCTGGGTAGTTCCAAAGAAACCCAAACCGAACGGAGATAAGCAATACCGCATGGTCATCGACTTCAAGCGTTTAAACGCCGTCACGATTGCTGATACCTATCCAATACCAGACATAAATTCTATTCTGGCAAGCTTGGGAAAAGCCAAGTATTTTACCACACTTGACTTGACAGCGGGATTCCATCAAATTTATATGCTAGAATCCGATACTCCGAAGACAGCATTTTCCACCTTGAATGGGAAATACGAATTTCTTCGCCTTCCGTTTGGGCTAAGAAACGCCCCAGCGGTGTTCCAACGAATGATCGACGATGTCCTAAGGGAACACATTGGCAAGATTTGCTATGTGTACATCGACGACATAATAGTCTTCAGCGAAGATTATGAAAGTCATTGGAGGAACCTTCGAGCTGTTTTTGACAATCTGCAAAAGGCCAAACTGCAAGTCAACTTAGAAAAAGCAAATTTCCTATCAACACATGTTGAATTCTTGGGATATGTGGTGACTGCAGATGGCATCAAGGCGGATGAAAAAATGGTGGAGGCCGTCACAAAAATCAAGCCACCTACCAACGCAAAAGAGTTGAAGAGTTTCCTCGGCATGACGTCCTACTACATGAAATTCATTAAGGATTACGCAAAAGTCGCATAGCCCTTGACCAATTTAACTCGAGAGGAGTTCGCTAGGGTTAAATCCTCACAGTCGAAAAAGGTACCCATTGAACTCGACGAAGCTGCGTTAAAGGCCTTTAATGACCTGAAAACGATCTTGTCGTCTTCGGAAGTTTTAGCATTCCCGGATTTTTCAAAACCTTTCCATTTGACAACAGACGCGTCTAATTATGCAATCGGGGCAGTTCTTTCCCAAGTAGATTCTGGCAAAGATCGTCCAATAGCTTATATTTCTCGATCCTTGAACCAGGCGGAAGAAAATTACGCTACGAACGAGAAAGAAATGCTTGCGATAGTGTGGGCTTTAGACAATCTTCGTTCCTACCTGTATGGTGCTGGTTCAATTAAAATATTCACCGACCACCAACCGCTAACCTTTGCGCTAGGTAATAGGTATTTTAATGCCAATGGCTGACGCGCTTTCGCGAGTCACGACATTTCTCAACCATTTGGGATCTGATACGGATACTGCATCCGAGTCAGATTCCATAGCCACAATCCATAGCGCCCTTCGGGACGCATCCCAATTAATTCCCCATGTTGAGAATCCGATTAATGTCTATCGGAACCAAATAATCTTCGATCCGAAATTGTCCGTTTATTCTTGTGAGCACCCACACGTTGGATACCCGCGTCACTTAGTCCCATTTAATGACCCATCTACTCTTATTGATTCCCTAAACAAATATTTGAAACCCTCGATAATTAATGGAATTAAAATCCCAGAGGATTCCTTACAACTTTTGCAGACTTCCTGCTTCCAAAATTTTAAACTGTTTAAAATCCGCATAACACAACGCTTAGTGGAAGATTTGACGGATGAGGACCAAATTTGCGGGATCATTGAGAAAGAACACCGCCGAGCACACAGAAGCTCAAAAGAGGTCCGAGTCCAAATACTGGAAAAATATTATTTCCCCAGGATGGCAAAAGCCATCCGCACACAGATTTCGACTTGTACTATATGTAAACTACAGAAGTACGACAGACACCCTAATAAGCCATTGCTCCAGGGGACCCCTATCCCGAAGTACACGTGTGAAATACTTCACATCGACGTATTCACACTGGAGAAAAATATTTATCTCAGTTGTATCGACAAATTTTCCAAATTTGCAAAACTATTTCCGTTATTTTCGAAGTCGTCTATTCACCTCCGCGAGACACTTGTGGATACATTGCATTATTTCACTGCACCCAGAATGATAGTGTCCGACAACGAGAGGGGACTTTTGTGCCCGACTGTTCTGAACTATCTCAGAACCCTGGACATAGAGCTTTATAATACACCGACCCAAAAAAGTGAAGTCAACGGGCAGGTGGAGAGGTTCCACTCCACCTTCTTGGAAATATACCGTTGTTTTAAAAGCGAGTATCCTTCTTTCAAAACCGTTGAACTCGTCCCGATTGTCGTGGACAGGTATAACAATTCTGTTCACTCAGTAACAAGTAAAAAGCCCGTCGACATTTTCTTTAATCGAACCTCCAGAATAAATTATCAGGGGCTGTCCAATTTTAGGCAGCAGGCCCTGGAAGACATTCGAGGTCTTATAGAACACAAACAAAGCTTAACTAATAACGGGCGCAATAAGAAAAGAAGCGACCCCATCTAATACGAACAGGGCGATCAGGTATATGTCGCCAACAGGCAAATTAAAACCAAGGAAAAGCAGCGGTATAAGCCGGAGGAAGTTCTGGATGACCGGAGAGTCACTGTAAGAACTAGGTCCGGGAAAGTCTTCCACAAATCCCACCTAAGGAATTGATTTTTGCCTCTCGAATCAAAAAGTAAAGTTATCCAAGACAAATAGCATTCGGCAACAGAGCATCTTTAACATTCTTTATTGAAAATTCATTCTAACACCGTAGTGGGGGATATGTGCCAAGCGTTTCACTATCCACAAATTTCTGTTTTTTGAAAGTAATTTTTTTTATTAACTAAACTTTTAATACCTATCGAATAAAACTAAAAAATAGAAAGATATAGATTAAGATAACAAACAATTTAAGAATATACTATCCATACCTAAATATCCACAATTATAGACTAAGGAAATAACTATAGTCACGTAATTGAAAAAAGAACACAAAAACAATAAAAAATAGGAAATCTCTCAACAAAAAAAATTGAAAAAATTATTACAAAAATATTAAAATAAAAAACTAACAATACGAAATATAATTTAAAAACAAAACAAAAATAGCCATAAGCTCTAGAATATACAAAATACTTTTAAGTAATAGAAATAACACTTAGAATTAGTAAATCGAACACCTAGGCTAAGCCAATTGAAAAATCTCTTTGGTATAAGAATATTTTTATTAATTCCATTTAACTCCCCGTCGGCGCCGTAAGCACGTCACTAATATGTGTGGCCACATCCATCCACATCTTCAAGTATGATGCCCCGATTGTCCCGCTGCAGCAAGGAATGGTTTGGAGAACCAACGGAGTCTTTAAGTTAGCACATGTAATGAACCTGGATCACGTACAACAACTGATTGACCAAGTCACGGGAGAAGCTATGGTGATATCAAACCAGCGGATTGGAGCACTAGTCGATCACTATCTACGGCGGGCTTCGGAAGGAATATCACGCATGGACGGCGCCTCGAACCGCAGGCAGAGGTCAATAGATTGGCTCGGATTTGCATGGAAATGGGTCGCGGGATCCCCCGACAAATCAGACTGGAACGCAATTTTAAAAGAAGAAAGCAACCTAGCAAAAGAGGATAACCAGCAGATCCGAATAAACATGAAGCTATTTGACACAGCGCACGAGTCGCTCGAGAGGCTAAACGACGTCATTGCGAGAGTAAATGCAATAGACGGAGATTTCCACGTGACAACGGCCATATTACATAAGGCTATAATAATTGCTGATCAGGTGGATGAAATTCTGAGAGCATGCCAGTTAGCAAAGACTGGGGTGATCAACACGAACCTCCTAGATCACATGGGAATCGAGGAGATATTGTCCTAGATGGACAGTCTCCCATATCAAAACGTTGTGGAGGCTGTAGAGCTTTCTCGCCCCACAATCCTGTCGAATGGAACTACGCTTCTATATATCCTCGCGATGCCAAAGGTAGTGAATAAAAAATACCGGCTCATGAGGATATACGCAACGACAATGAATGGCAAACAAGTCGTCTTGAAACACAATAAACTGGCAATAGACAGCGTGGAGACATACGCTCTCCTTGGAAGTTGCTCTTCAATCGGCAACACCACTGTATGCAGAGAGCAAGACTTGCTGAAGCTGGAAGAGCAAGACTGCATACCTCGGCTACTCAAAGGGGGACAAGCAGAATGCGATTACCTGCGGACGAACCAGGAAACAACAGAGTTAATCGATGACGGCACGGTTTTCCTATCAAACTTCAACGGAACGATAGCAACCGCAGCCGAGGAACACCATCTGGAAGGATCTTACATTATACAATTCGACAATGAGACCATAGCGGTGGGAAACCGCAATTATAGCTGTTACTCGTCAGTACACTTAATGCCCATGCCAGCGGCATTACCCCGAATTAAGACAACGGGTTATGAGCCGTCATTGAAGTATGTCCACGAATTCAACATGGAGAACCTGAGAAAAATATCCGTCATGTCCGACGAGATTGTGATATCTTTTTCAATAGAGATAATCATAGGCCTCGTCATCATGACGGCCGTCTACCTCGTCTGGAAGAAGATAACGTCAACCAAAGGGATCCCTAAGCTGCGGGACCCACCCGAGAGCCTGGAGGCGCAGGAACCCGCGTCGAAAACCTGATAATCTGTGGGACACAGATCTTGTGGTGGGGAGGAGTTAACACCAGCCAAACACCCCCTTCCCTCGGTCCCACTTCGTCATCGGATACCACGGACCACACCGAGCATACCCCCCGCAAGCGCCCACAAACTCAAGTGGCTGCAGCGCTGCGGGCATGGACAGCGACAACGACAGCAGCAGCGACGCAGCGACAACGACAGCGGCATCGACGGAGCGGCAGCGACGGCAGAACGTCAGCGACAGCGACAGAACGTCAGCGGCAAATTCCGACAACTTCAGCGTAACAAAGTAGAGCACTGGCCGGCCGCTAGCTGCCTCAGCTATAGCCGCCGTTTACCCCTTCCCCCGCTGCGCCCCAATTGGAATTGCAACGTTAGCGGGTTCGGGAACAACAACATCGAAATGCCCAAAACCGTTGGCGTCGGTTTGGACATTTCCGCTGCCGCGCTGCCCATAATTTGCTGACGCGGGGAGTTATGTTAAGCTACAGAATATAAAGAGAATTATTTTAGAATTAATCCGATTTGTACCCCCGAAGAAATAAGACATGCAACTTGTTTACGCCGCTTTCCCCGCTCTTAAAGCCCCCGCTCTTCGAATGCCTACTTCCAGGCTCTCCCGCTCTCCCGCTCTCCCGCCTTCCCACGCCCGGGATCTCTCCACAGCGCTCGGAAGCACAGCGCTCATTAGCTTAAGTGTCAGTACTCTTGTAACTCTACTCGAAATACAACGCCCGGCCGGTCCGCGCCATTTACGAAAAGTTTCCAAGTGTTCAATTTCTTTCTTATTCCGCGCATCGCGATCGCAAAGTGTTTCTCATCTCTCCCCCACAGCTTGCCACCGGCTACGTGCAACAGCCGCAACGCCAACAGAAGCTGCCTTCACTCGAGGAAACAATTGCGACGCCCCCCATCACTTCATTTTTTGGTCCTTCGAGCCGGATAAGATAAGTGCAATTTATTTAATTCCACATTAACTGCCGGTCGACAGTCAGCCATCCGAAAACATAATTCGTTTGACTTTCTGTGCGATTTGTCTAAAATCCAAGTCCGATTTAATCCGACAACGGCATTAATAATTTCCAATTCCGTCTTCTATTTCTTCGTCTTCTTTATCGTGCGGCCATATTGCCTATTTTCCAATTCCTTTTCTTGTGCATATTGATGTACAAGTTTCATATTCGCATTTGGCCGTACATCCAGTAAAAATACATCCAAAATCAAATCGAAGAAATTACAAAATATTAATCCAAATTAAAGTGTGCAAATAAAAAGTCAAGCGTACAGTGAGAAAGAAAAGTCAGTGAACAGTGAAAAAAATAACTTAAATTCAAAAATTAAATTCAATTAATTTCCCACAAAAAGGGAACCGAAAAATTAAGTGTTCCGCCAATTTAGGCCCACAATACTAATACACTGATACTGTTTTTTTTTACTGTATATCCGCGGTGACAAATATTTGCATACATAATTCAAAATCCAAATACAGTCCACAATAAATCGAAAACTCACAACACATACCCGCCGGAAAAAATTTTAAATAAAAATTTTCCGCCATCTTGATTACCTATATACTCCACATCTTATACATATTTATTACATATAATATACATATTACATATTCCACATATACTACATCCATATTCCAAATATATTACATCCACATATTACACATATATTACATCCACATATTACACATATATTGCATCCATATATTACCCATATATTATTTCCATATATCCACACATATTTTTTCTACCAATACACCGCATCCCGAACATCGAAGTATTTCCGTCGGCCATCCATAAATATATATTAAATAAATTTTCAAAGCCGACGTGAAATAACTTTTGAGTCTCAGTGTGTTTTATTTCCTATTCAAACATATTCGGGTGCGAACTGCATTCCCGCGTATTCCAGCTTTACTTATACATACACAGCCCGCAAAAGGGGCTTTATGCACGAAACTTTTCGGGCATTATTTTTATATCCATCATTCCATCATTCCAAGTGCTCTTATTTTGAGCTGTTCCACATAAATACCAAGCTCAATTCTAATAAACGTGAATAAATACTGAAAATTAAATTATAAAATTTAAAATTAAATTTAAAAAAAAAATAAATAAATTAAATAAAATACTGTCGACATCGCAGAATCCAGTGAAATCAATTTTATTGACATTGTTCCCGATTTGCGTCCAAATTATTTTCATTTATTCCAGTATTACTCCATTCCAGTATTTATTTTATTTTTCATTTATTGAGTTTGGTATATCCTTATCTCCATACATCTATATATCATTTTTCTTCGGGAAGGAAAAAGGAAAATTAATTAAAAAACAAAATACCATCCGCATACAACTGCAAAGTATTTTTTGGTTTTCTCCCAATATTTTTTTTTCTAAAATTGAGAAAAATACTAACTTTTCCATATACTGCCGGGGACATCCAATCCCATCCTAATTCGGCCATCCACACTTCAATAAAATACTAAACGGAAAATACTTCATCAAGAACAGTATTTTTCAGTATTTTATTTTTAGTATTTTTTGGTATTTTTTCCGTTCTTGCTCCATCGGTTCACCAAAAGCCTGGGGATTATTTTTACAATAATTCAGCCACGCATATCGACTGTTTTAGCAGGTCGAGACCCTATTTCCACCAGTCCGTAATTTCTTTTCTGATTTTTGTCCGAAAGATCAGCGCGCACATTCCGAATCAAAACAGCATCCTAGTTTGGTATGTCCAGGGAAGGTTCTCACAAACTATCCCCTGTTTCATCACCGAAAGTTCCGAAAATCATTGTAAGGACGCCCACACCTACAAAGGTCAAGACGCCAATTACCAAAAGGGCTCCTTCTCCTATCGAAAGATCCACGCGAGCCAGCACGAAAATGGTTGCAACGGCTGCCGAACTCGCCTTAAACCAATTTATTGAAGTCTCGGATCGACTTTCCGAATTGGAATCGCGAATAAATATTCCCGCGGCGGTCCCTCCTACGTTGTCCGTCCTCAATATTCGCCGAGACGAAATCAAAGAGGTATGGGTCCGCATCAAAAAAGAGTACGATGCGTGTACCGCGTGCCTTGTAGCAGCCGGAGAAAGCGCAGCTGACAGCTTGAAAGTCCTCAAGTCTAAGTACGGTTATTGCTACAGCGCGTACGAAAGGTGCGGCGCCCAAATAGCAGACCAAATAGCGCAGACTCAGCAAAATCCGCAAGCTAACTCCACTCCAGATACTCCTCAGACATACATTCCGTCAGGCTGCCACCTTCCGCCGTGCGATACCGAGGTTTTTACCGGCGATTATCTTCGTTGGCCAACCTTCAGGGATCTATTCACGGCAATTTACATCAACAATCCTAGACTCACTCCTGTCGAGAAACTATTCCATCTTAATGCTAAGACGAGGGGCGACGCTCACAATATAGTTGCAAATTCACCACTTACTAACGATGGCTTTCGCTCAGCGTGGGATAACCTCACTGAGCGTTTCGAAAACAAGCGATTGTTAGTAAACAGTCAATTGAAGATACTCTTCAATGTGCCGTCCGTCACACAGGAGTCTGGGTCAGCTTTGAAAGAACTTCAAAGTACCATCCAGGGGTGCCTTACGGCGTTAGAAATGTCCGGTATTCAGGTCGAAACTTGGGATTGCCTCTTGGTATATATGTGCTCATCCAAACTCCCTAAGCTTACGCTTTCCCTATGGGAGCAGTCCCTTCACAACAAAGCCGAGATCCCTACGTGGCATGAGCTGAACGTTTTCCTAACGGAACGTCACAGAACCCTAGAAGCCATAGATGATGTTCGACCATCAGGTTCTAGTCAGGCTCAGCCCAGGGCATCCACATCCAACTCGGCGTCTCGGAGAATAAATTCTTATGAGACAAGGGTAACGCCTCGACAACCTAGAGGGTGCGATCTCTGTAATAGAGAGAACCATCCAATACGCACATGCGCCCAGTTTCTCCGGATGACGGTCGACCAACGCATCGCCTATATCAAACGAAAACAGCTGTGTTTGAACTGCTTTGCGCGGACACATCAGCTGCGCGACTGCGAAAGCGCACATAATTGCTTCACGTGCCGCGGCCGCCATCACACCCTCCTACACCGAGGCACCCCATCCCCAGCGCGCGCAAATCCAACGCCAACGCCCAGATCCAGACCGAATACTCCCGGTCCCTCGGCTGCCAGTGGCACGCAGCCAACACTTCAAAATTATTTTGCGGCAGGCTCTAGGTCAGTCCTCCTAGGCACCGCCATCATTAATATATGCCATCAGGGTTCCAACTTCCAAGCGCGAGCCTTAATAGACTCCGGATCTGAGGCGACCTTCATTACTGAGCGCCTTTTCAACCTGATTAAGCTGCCGTTCCAGGTCATCCAGGCACAGGTCTCAGGGCTCAATCAAACGGTCTCCGCTGAGACTAAAAAGCTCTGCCAATTTACAATTCGTTCTCCGACCCGGCCTAGTTTGCAGTTAAACACCACTGCCTACGTGCTTCCGCAAATAGCCGGAAATCTTCCCTCATGTCCGCTTCCGCAACATTTCCTGCGAGATCTTCCCGAACTTCCACTAGCGGATCCAAAGTTTTATGAGAGCGCACAAATAGATCTTTTAATCGGGGCCGATATACTTCCATCCATTCTACTAAGCGGCACCCGAGCGAATATCTGTGGCTCTCTTCTCGGTCAAGAGACCATTTTCGACTGGATTCTAACAGGACCAGTACCCGCTCCGAGGCAAGATCGGATTTCATCCTTTTCCACGCGTGTTGCACACACGTACGAAGCGTCCCTCGATAAACTCCTCACCAAATTCTGGGAGGTGGAGGATCTGCCAGTAAAGGTGGCAAAAGAATCCGACGTGATCTGTGAGGATAATTTCCTTCGGACCACCACAAAAGACGATACCGGCAGGTATGTCGTGAGTCTTCCGTTTCGAGATCCTGAGAACATGAAATGCTCCCTGGGACAATCCAGATCCCTGGCGCTGGCTCAATATTTAAGAAACGAGCAGCGGCTAAAAAGGGACAGTACGCTAAAATCCAAGTACGACTCAGTGATTCAAGAATATCTCGACCTCAACCACATGAGAGAAGTCCCTCCTACCCACGATTCAGCATGTTATTACCTTCCACACCACGCGGTGTTAAAACCGGAGAGTACGACCACCAAACTTCGAGTGGTATTCAACGCCTCCAGCCCTTCAGACAATGGGGTCAGCTTAAATGATATCCTTCATGCTGGCCCGGTCCTACAGTCCGATCTAACCATCCAGATCCTGAAGTGGCGATATTTCCGTTTTGTGTACAGTGCTGATATCGAGAAAATGTACCGGCAGATCTGGGTAGATCCGAAGCAGACAGCGTTCCAACGTATCTTATTCCGCAATAGAGAAGGATACATTCGCGATTTTGAGCTAAAAACTGTTACGTTTGGGGTCAATTGTGCACCGTTTCTGGCAATTCGGGTCCTGCAACAGCTGGCGACCGACGTGCAACTAACCCATCCGAGGGCGAGTAAAGTTATTCGTGGTTGCATGTACGTCGATGATGTCCTTTCGGGAGCTGACTCTGCAGAAGAGGCTCACCTTACCATTCGCGAGTTGCAGAGTGCTCTCGATTCGGCTGGTTTTCCATTAAGAAAGTGGACCTCCAACCATAAAGAAGTTCTGGCTCATATCGAAACCAATCATCTTTTAAACGCCGAGTTCCTCGAGATAGATACGGAAAGCACGGCGAAAACTCTCGGAGTCCGTTGGAAAGCAACATCCGATGAGTTTTTCTTCGCCCCTCCAGACCTATCCAACGAAGCCACGCTCACGAAACGTCATGTTCTTTCCCAAATCGCCAAGCTGTTTGATCCAGCAGGCTGGCTCGCTCCTTTCGTGGTCTGTGCCAAGATTTTCATGCAGGAGATCTGGCTTCATGATCTTGGGTGGGATGATGAACTCCCAATTGAACTGTGCCAAAAGTGGCGTGATTTTCTCCAAAGCTACTCGGTCCTAGATCAAGTCCGAATTCCCAGATGGGTTTCCTTCCGCCCAGAGTTCCGAGTCGAACATCATGGATTCTGTGACGCCTCTCAAAAGGCGTATGGTGCTGCGATCTATGTGCGCGTAGAAATTGGGCACACGACGCTAGTGCATCTCCTTACAGCCAAGACGCGCGTGGCGCCAGTCAAAACTGTGTCGCTTCCAAGGCTAGAGCTGTGTGGAGCTCTATTGCTATCCGAGATGGCTGAATCCATCCTCCCCCATATGCCAATGCTGTCCTCGAAACTCCATTGTTGGACCGATTCCACGATTGTGCTTGCATGGCTAGCCAAACCAGCATGCCAATGGACAACGTTCGTTGCCAATCGGGTAACAAAGATTACCCAGTCCACAGAGGCAGCCAATTGGGCACATGTTCAATCCGAACACAATCCAGCTGACTTGGCCAGTCGGGGAGTGCCTCTACAAGACCTGATCGACAACTCCCTTTGGTGGCATGGACCAACTTGGTTGTCAAAGCCACGAGATCAGTGGCCTTCCCAAAGCACCGACTTACAGGTGACCGAAGTGGAAAGGCGTCCTGTCAAGGCCCATGTGGCGTCCATCCCGACAGAAGACATCCTTGATCGCTTTTCCAAGTTAGATAGAGCTTTACGGGTCCTTGCGTATGTCCACCGTTTTGTCCAGCGATGTAAGAAACAGTCGCAGATGTCGGAAGTCCGTCTAGAAGCCCAAGAACTTGTCGCCGCTGAACGGCTCATGGTCATTAGCACTCAGCGCAGATATTTTTCTAATGAATATCGCTGCTTGAGTCAAAAGCGTCCTGTGTCCGCGACAAGTTCAATCCTCTCCTTAAACCCCTTTCTAGATCAGAAAGGGCTTATAAGGGCTTGCGGCCGCATAACGGCCTCCGAAAACTTGCGATATGACGAACGACATCCGATAATACTCCCGTACGAATGTGCACTCTCTCGACTACTGGTGAACTTTACGCATCTCATAACGTTGCACGGAGGTAACCAGTTAGTCGTACGTCTCACCCGGTCAAGATACTGGATTCCGAGAATAAAGAACTTGGTAAAGGCCGTGATTAACTCCTGCAAGGTCTGCGTTATTCATAAGAAGCGCTTGCAAATTCAGATGATGGGAAGTTTTCCGAAAGAGCGAGTGTCTTTTTCCCGGCCATTCACGTACACAGGGATGGACTACGCTGGCCCTTTCGACATCAAAAATTACACAGGCAGAGCGTGCCTAATTACAAAAGGGTATGTGTTGGTTTTCGTATGTTTCTCTACAAAGGCCATCCATCTAGAGCCTACATCCGATCTGACGACCGAGAAATTTCTCGCCGCTTTCGCTCGGTTCGTATCCAGAAGAGGTTGTCCCCGTCAAGTGCAGTCCGACAATGGGAAAACCTTTGTCGGCGCTGCCACCCTGCTCTCCCGAGATTTTCTACAAGCCGTAAAAGAGTCTGTGACGGATGCGTATAGTCATCAGCAGCTCAACTGGCAATTCATTCCTCCGGGGGCACCCCATATGGGAGGCCTGTGGGAAGCTGGTGTCAAAAGCTTCAAAACCTTGTTTTACAAGTCCACCGCTACTCGAAAGTACACCTTTGAAGAGCTTTCAACCCTCCTAGCGAAAATTGAAGCTTGTCTAAATTCCAGACCGCTATCTCCCATGTCAGAAGATCCTACTGATCTCTTGGCGTTGACACCAGGGCATTTTCTCGTCGGCGGACCTCTTCTGTCCATAGTAGAGCCCGAATTAAAAGGGGAATCCAAGTCCATTGTGAATCGGTGGCAACACTTAAAGGCGCTCCATCAGCAATTCCAAGCTCGATGGAAAGAGGAGTATCTCAAGGAGCTCCACAAGCGTAACAAGTGGCAGTCCCCGACCGCAAATCTCCGCGTTGGCGACATGGTAGTCGTCAAAGAAGACAATCTGCCCTCGAATGAGTGGCGCCTGGGCAGAATCGACTCTGTCTTTCCGGGGGCTGACGGCAATGTCCGTGTCGTCGGCATTCTCACGGCACGCAGGATTATTAAGCGTCCCGTGACTAAGGTGGTTCTGCTGCCAGGAGAACACTCCAACCGTCCTTCTCAACCAACGTCCTCCGCATAATTCTCCAACCATCCTCGCCATCTAAGCATTTTCAACTTATCTCCATATGTTTTTTTCTTTTTTCGTCCATTACTCCTTCCCAGCTCACATCATGGCTCCTCGTCCACGCAGCGCTCAGGCATTGGAGAGCAGACGTACTCGAGGTATAAATTCCTACCGCTGCCGAGTCTGCCGTGGAGTCCATCCGCTTCGGAAGTGCCAGAGGTTCCTGAAGCTGAGCGCAGAGAAGCGGCTTCGGGCAGTGCTTATTAATAAGTACTGCTCAAATTGTCTCGCTCACGAGCACTCCGACGTGAGCTGTCGCAGTGGCGACACATGTAAAACGTGCAGCGGGAAGCACCACACGCTCCTCCACATGCACGAGCGCCCCCTGCCGTCGGCGTCTAATCAGCGTTCGCGCCGGCAAAATCCGCCAACTCGCCAAGCGCTGGCCCCGGCGGGGCGCTCGGCATCCGCCGCTTCTCAGCAGCGCTCGCGCCGGCAAGATCCGCCAACTCGCAGAGCGCTTGCCTCTCCGCCGCGCTCAGCCTCCTCGACACCGGCACCGTCACTGTCGTCCCTCCTGCAGCGGCACAGCGTCAACGTCCTGCCGACGGCCATGGTTATCCTGGAGACCGGGCTCAAGAAGTTCGACACAGCCGCCCTCATCGACCCGTGTACGCCGACAAGTTGCATCGACGCATCCCTGGCGACTGCGTTCCGCTTGCCGACTACCACCGTCGGCGACGAGCGGATTTGTACGGCGACGATTCGGTCGAAGCGCGACGACGACTTCAAGTTGGAGGTGGTCCTGAAGGTGGAGCCAAACGTCCGCATCCGCACCCCCATCCGAGAGCTTGCTGACACCGTGGTCAGCAAATACAGCGACCTCCCGTTGGCCGACGAGCGGTTTTATCTACCGGCAACCATCTCCGTGGTCCTTGGTGCAGACGTCTTCGGCAAGGTCATCCGTCCTGGCTTCCACCTGGTCGACGAGGGACTCCCAGTGGCCCAGCGGACGACTTTCGGGTGGATCCTGTCCGGTGCCTGCAACCAGTCCTAGACGACACGTGGGGCTTCGTTGCAACGCTAGCGATTGCAAGGGGGGCGGAATGTTTACGCCGCTTTCCCCGCTCTTAAAGCCCCCGCTCTTCGAATGCCTACTTCCAGGCTCTCCCGCTCTCCCGCTCTCCCGCCTTCCCACGCCCGGGATCTCTCCACAGCGCTCTGAAGCACAGCGCTCATTAGCTTAAGTGTCAGTACTCTTGTAACTCTACTCGAAATACAACGCCCGGCCGGTCCGCGCCATTTACGAAAAGTTTCCAAGTGTTCAATTTCTTTCTTATTCCGCGCATCGCGATCGCAAAGTGTTTCTCATCTCTCCCCCACAGCTTGCCACCGGCTACGTGCAACAGCCGCAACGCCAACAGAAGCTGCCTTCACTCGAGGAAACAATTGCGACGCCCCCCATCACTTCACAACTGAACAGTTTTAATAAAGCATTTTATATTTAAACTTAAAACTTTAATTAAAGTCTTATTGAAATTATATTGAAAGACAGGAAGGACGTGGGCCGACAAGGAAATATCAGCACCGATATGTGGATGAACTTTAATAGGTAATGTTTGGTACCCCTTCCCCCTGGTCATCCTCTGAGGATGACCATAACTTATATTTTATAACTTAAAAATAAATTGATGCCTTTAATGGCTGAGATGCTGGGTGATGCCTTCAATGGCTGAAATTCTGGGCGATGCCTTCAATGGCTGAAATTCTGGGTGATGCGCGTGGTGAATCGGAGGTAGTTTTTCCCTCACTTTTCCACAGTTCGGCAAGCGGTCGTATTGCGTAAAGAAAACCTCGGAAACGCAATACGAGAACTTGACCAACGTGAATTGGCACCTGGGCAGCTTCGTCGTCCGCGTTGCGTGGAGAAAACCTCGGAAACGCAATACGAGAACTTGACCGACGTGAATTGGCACATGGGCAGCTTCGTCGTCCGCGTTGCGTAGAGAAAACCTCGGAGGCCCAACGCTAAGACGGGGCCGAGTGGCCAGCTGACCGATCTTGCTGATCAACACTGGCAACCTCGCGCGCGCATATTTTAAACTGGGATAACTTAGGTTTTAGGCTTAAATATATATTTTATAACTTAAAAATAAGGTGATGCCTCCAATGGCTGAAATTCTGGGTGATGCCTTCAATGAAAACCTCGGAGGCGCAAGGCGAAAAACGGTGCCGACACCAATTACCTCGCGGGGATTTTGGCTGGGCCTGAGCGTGGGCGAGATGGCGCGCGTGGTGAATCGGCGGAAGTTTTTCCCTCGTTTTTCCACAGTTCGGCAAGCGGTCGTATTGCGTAAAGAAAACCTCGGAAACGCAATACGAGAACTTGACCGACGTGAATTGGCACCTGGGCAGCTTCGTCGTCCGCGTTGCGTAGAGAAAACCTTGGAGGCGCAACGCGAAGACGGGGCCGACACCAATTAACTCGCGGGGATTCACTGATTTATTGGCAGGGGCTGTTTTCCCTGATGGTCCGTTCAGCTCTGCATCCGGAAATGAATGAGAGCGATCTCAGCCGATGGCTGTTACTCGTGGTACACTTGATGCATTTTACAGCACGCTTGCGCCTAACAGCCCGAAGGGTTGCTCCTAACAGCAAGCCTGCACTTAACAGTCCGAAGTTTGCGCTTAACAGCACGTTTGCGCCTAACAGCCCAAATCGTGATGCTTTCAATGAAAACCTCGGAGGCGCAAAGCGAAAAACGAAGCCGACACAAATTAACTCGCGGGGACTTTGGCTGGGCTTGAGCGTGGGCGAGATGGCGAGATGGCGCGCGTGGTGTATCGGCAGTAGTTTTTCCCTTGCTTTTCCACAGTTCGGCAAGCGGTCGTATTGCGTAAAGAAAACCTCGGAAACGCAATAAGAGAACTTGACCGACGTGAATTGGCACCTGGGCAGCTTCCTCGGAGGCGCAACGCGAAGACGGGGCCGACACCAATTAACTCGCAGGTATTCACTGATTGGCACCTGGGCAGCTTCCTCGGAGGCGCAACGCGAAAACGGGGCCGACACCAATTAACTCGCGAGGATTCACTGATTTATTGGCAGGGGCTGTATTTCCCTGATGGTCCGTTCAGCTCGGCTTTCGGAAAAGAATGAGAGCGATCTCAGCCGATGGCTGTTACTCGTGGAACAGTTGATGCGATTTACAGCACGCTTGCGCCTAACAGCCCGAAGGGTTGCTCTTAACAGAAAGCCTGTACTTAACAAATCACAAACTTAAAAAGGTACGCCGCTAGGGGATCCGATCCCAATTGACCAAGTTAGGGGCTTAGGAAGCGTGTATGGGGGCCATTTTTGAGCAAGTCATCGAAAACTTTAAATTATCGCCATAAAACCAGTCAAAAAGCGACTATCTTCAACAGTTAAATATTTTAATGCAGATTACAGTATTTTGAAATCACAAAGTTAAAAAGGTATGCCGCTAAAGAATCCGAGCCCGATTGAGTTAGGGGCTTAGGAAGTGTGTATGGGGGCCATTTTTGAGCAAGTCATCGAAAACTTCAAATTATCGCCATAAAACCAGTCAAAAATCGACTATCTTCAAAAGTAAAATATTTTAATGCAGATTACACTATTTGCAAATCACAAACTTAAAAAGGTACGCTGCTAAAGAATCCGAGCCCGATTGACCGAGTTAGGGTCTTAGGAAGTGTGTATGGGGGCCATTTTTGAGCAAGTCATCGAAAACTTTAAATTATCGCCATAAAACCAGTCAAAAATCGACTATCTTCAAAAGTAAAATATTTTAATGCAGATTACACTATTTGCAAATCACAAACTTGAAAAGGTACGCCGCTAGGGGATTCGATCCCAATTGACCAAGTTAGGGGATTAGGAAGCGTGTATGGGGGCCATTTTTGTGCGTCATCGAAAACTTTAAATTATCGCCATTAAACCAGTCAAAAATCGACTATCTTCAACAGTTAAATATTTTAATGCAGATTACAGTATTTTGAAATCACAAAGTTAAAAAGGTATGCCGCTAAAGAATCCGAGCCCGATTGACCGAGTTAGGGTCTTAGGAAGTGTGTATAGGGGCCCTTTTTAAGCAAGTCATCGAAAACTTCAAATTATCGCCATAAAACCAGTCAAAAATCGACTATCTTCAAAAGTAAAATATTTTATTGCAGATTACACTATTTGCAAATCACAAACTTGAAAAGGTACGCCGCTAGGGGATTCGATCCCAATTGACCAAGTTAGGGGCTTAGGAAGTGTGTATGGGGGCCATTTTTGAGCAAGTCATCGAAAACTTCAAATTATCGCCATAAAACCAGTCAAAAATCGACTATCTTCAAAAGTAAAATATTTTAATGCAGATTACACTATTTGCAAATCACAAACTTAAAAAGGTACGCCGCTAGGGGATCCGATCCCAATTGACCAAGTTAGGTGCTTAGGAAGTGTGTATGGGGGCCATTTTTGACAAAGTCATCGAAAGCTTTAAATTATCGCCATAAAACCAGTCAAAAAGCGACTATCTTCAACAGTTAAATATTTTAATGCAGATTACAATATTTTGAAATTACAAAGTTAAAAAGGTATGCCGCTAAAGAATCCGAGCCCGATTGACCGAGTTAGGGGCTTAGGAAGTGTGTATGGGGGCCATTTTTGAGCAAGTCATCGAAAACTTCGAATTATCGCCATAAAACCAGTCAAAAATCGACTATCTTCAAAAGTAAAATATTTTAATGCAGATTACACTATTTGCAAATCACAAACTTAAAAAGGTACGATGCTAAAGAATCCGAGCCCGATTGACCGAGTTGGGGTCTTAGGAAGTGTGTATGGAGGCCATTTTTGAGCAAGTCATCGAAAACTTTAAATTATCGCCATAAAACCAGTCAAAAATCGACTATCTTCAAAAGTAAAATATTTTAATGCAAATTACACTATTTGTAAATCACAAACTTAAAAAGGTACGCCGCTAGGGGATCCGATCCCAATTGACCAAGTTAGGGGCTTAGGAAGCGTGTATGGGGGCCATTTTTGACAAAGTCATCGAAAACTTTAAATTATCGCCATAAGACCAGTCAAAAATCGACTATCTTCAAAAGTAAAATATTTTAATGCAGATTACACTATTTGCAAATCACAAACTTAAAAAGGTACGATGCTAAAGAATCCGAGCCCGATTGACCGAGTTGGGGTCTTAGGAAGTGTGTATGGGGGCCATTTTTGAGGAAGTCATCGAAAACTTTAAATTATCGCCATAAAACCAGTCAAAAATCGACTATCTTCAAAAGTAAAATATTTTAATGCAGATTACACTATTTGCAAATCACAAACTTAAAAAGGTACGCCGCTAGGGGATCCGATCCCAATTGACCAAGTTAGGGGCTTAGGAAGCGTGTATGGGGGCCATTTTTGACAAAGTCATCGAAAACTTTAAATTATCGCCATAAAACCAGTCAAAAATCGACTATCTTCAAAAGTAAAATATTTTATTGCAGATTACACTATTTGCAAATCACAAACTTGAAAAGGTACGCCGCCAGGGGATTCGATCCCAATTGACCAAGTTAGGGGCTTAGGAAGTGTGTATGGGGGCCATTTTTGAGCAAGTCATCGAAAACTTCAAATTATCGCCATAAAACCAGTCAAAAATCGACTATCTTCAAAAGTAAAATATTGTATTGCAGATTACACTATTTGCAAATCACAAACTTGAAAAGGTACGCCGCCAGGGGATTCGATCCCAATTGACCAAGTTAGGGGCTTAGGAAGTGTGTATGGGGGCCATTTTTGAGCAAGTCATCGAAAACTTCAAATTATCGCCATAAAACCAGTCAAAAATCGACTATCTTCAAAAGTAAAATATTTTAATGCAGATTACACTATTTGCAAATCACAAACTTAAAAAGGTAATCCGCTAGGGGATCCGATCCCAATTGGCCAAGTTAGGGGCTTAGGAAGCGTGTATGGGGGCCATTTTTGACAAAGTCATCGAAAGCTTTAAATTATCGCCATAAAACCAATCAAAAAGCGACTATCTTCAACAGTTAAATATTTTAATGCAGATTACAGTATTTTGAAATTACAAAGTTAAAAAGGTATGCCGCTAAAGAATCCGAGCCCGATTGACCGAGTTAGGGGCTTAGATAGTGTGTATGGGGGCCATTTTTGAGCAAGTCATCGAAAACTTCAAATTATCGCCATAAAACCAGTCAAAAATCGACTATTTTCAAAAGTAAAATATTTTAATGCAGATTACACTATTTGCAAATCACAAACTTAAAAAGGTAATCCGCTAGGGGATTCGATCCCAATTGACCAAGTTAGGGGCTTAGGAAGTGTGTATGGGGGCCATTTTTGAGCAAGTCATCGAAAACTTTAAATTATCGCCAAAAAACCAGTCAAAAATCGACTATCTTCAAAAGTAAAATATTTTAATGCAGATTACACTATTTGCAAATCACAAACTTAAAAAGGTACGCCGCTAGGGGATCCGATCCCAATTGACCAAGTTAGGGGCTTAGGAAGCGTGTATGGGGGCCATTTTTGACAAAGTCATCGAAAACTTTAAATTATCGCCATAAAACCAGTCAAAAATCGACTATCTTCAAAAGTAAAATATTTTATTGCAGATTACACTATTTGCAAATCACAAACTTGAAAAGGTACGCCGCCAGGGGATTCGATCCCAATTGACCAAGTTAGGGGCTTAGGAAGTGTATATGGGGGCCATTTTTGAGCAAGTCATCGAAAACTTCAAATTATCGCCATAAAACCAGTCAAAAATCGACTATCTTCAAAAGTAAAATATTTTATTGCAGATTACACTATTTGCAAATCACAAACTTAAAAAGGTACGCCGCTAGGGGATCCGATCCCAATTGACCAAGTTAGGGGCTTAGGAAGTGTGTATGGGGGCCATTTTTGAGCAAGTCATCGAAAACTTTAAATTATCGCCATAAGACCAGTCAAAAATCGACTATCTTCAAAAGTAAAATATTTTAATGCAGATTACACTATTTGCAAATCACAAACTTAAAAAGGTACGATGCTAAAGAATCCGAGCCCGATTGACCGAGTTGGGGTCTTAGGAAGTGTGTATGGGGGCAATTTTTGAGGAAGTCATCGAAAACTTTAAATTATCGCCATAAAACCAGTCAAAAATCGACTATCTTCAAAAGTAAAATATTTTAATGCAGATTACACTGTTTGCAAATCACAAACTTAAAAAGGTACGCCGCTAGGGGATCCGATCCCAATTGACCAAGTTAGGGGCTTAGGAAGCGTGTATGGGGGCCATTTTTGACAAAGTCATCGAAAACTTTAAATTATCGCCATAAAACCAGTCAAAAATCGACTATCTTCAAAAGTAAAATATTTTATTGCAGATTACACTATTTGCAAATCACAAACTTGAAAAGGTACGCCGCTAGGGGATTCGATCCCAATTGACCAAGTTAGGGGATTAGGAAGCGTGTATGGGGGCCATTTTTGAGCGTCATCGAAAACTTTAAATTATCGCCATTAAACCAGTCAAAAATCGACTATCTTCAACAGTTAAATATTTTAATGCAGATTACAGTATTTTGAAATCACAAAGTTAAAAAGGTATGCCGCTAAAGAATCCGAGCCCGATTGACCGAGTTAGGGTCTTAGGAAGTGTGTATAGGGGCCCTTTTTGAGCAAGTCATCGAAAACTTCAAATTATCGCCATAAAACCAGTCAAAAATCGACTATCTTCAAAAGTAAAATATTTTATTGCAGATTACACTATTTGCAAATCACAAACTTGAAAAGGTACGCCGCCAGGGGATTCGATCCCAATTGACCAAGTTAGGGGCTTAGGAAGTGTGTATGGGGGCCATTTTTGAGCAAGTCATCGAAAACTTCAAATTATCGCCATAAAACCAGTCAAAAATCGACTATCTTCAAAAGTAAAATATTTTAATGCAGATTACACTATTTGCAAATCACAAACTTGAAAAGGTACGCCGCCAGGGGATTCGATCCCAATTGACCAAGTTAGGGGCTTAGGAAGTGTGTATGGGGGCCATTTTTGAGCAAGTCATCGAAAACTTCAAATTATCGCCATAAAACCAGTCAAAAATCGACTATCTTCAAAAGTAAAATATTTTAATGCAGATTACACTATTTGCAAATCACAAACTTAAAAAAGGTAATCCGCTAGGGGATCCGATCCCAATTGGCCAAGTTAGGGGCTTAGGAAGCGTGTATGGGGGCCATTTTTGACAAAGTCATCGAAAGCTTTAAATTATCGCCATAAAACCAATCAAAAAGCGACTATCTTCAACAGTTAAATATTTTAATGCAGATTACAGTATTTTGAAATTACAAAGTTAAAAAGGTATGCCGCTAAAGAATCCGAGCCCGATTGACCGAGTTAGGGGCTTAGGAAGTGTGTATGGGGGCCATTTTTAAGCAAGTCATCGAAAACTTCAAATTATCGCCATAAAACCAGTCAAAAATCGACTATCTTCAAAAGTAAAATATTTTAATGCAGATTACACTATTTGCAAATCACAAACTTAAAAAGGTACGCCGCTAGGGGATCCGATCCCAATTGACCAAGTTAGGGGCTTAGGAAGCGTGTATGGGGGCCATTTTTGACAAAGTCATCGAAAACTTTAAATTATCGCCATAAAACCAGTCAAAAAGCGACTATCTTCAACAGTTAAATATTTTAATGCAGATTACAGTATTTTGAAATCACAAAGTTAAAAAGTTATGCCGCTAAAGAATCCGAGCACGATTGACCGAGATAGGGGCTTAGGAAGTGTGTATGGGGGCCATTTTTGAGCAAGTCATCGAAAACTTCAAATTATCGCCATAAAAACAGTCAAAAATCGATTATCTTCAAAGGTAAAATATTTTAATGCAGATTACACTATTTGCAAATCACAAACTTAAAAAGATACGCCGCTAGGGGATCCGATCCCAATTGACCAAGTTAGGGGCTTAGGAAGTGTGTATGGGGGCCATTTTTGAGCAAGTCATCGAAAACTTTAAATTATCGCCATAAGACCAGTCAAAAATCGACTATCTTCAAAAGTAAAATATTTTAATGCAGATTACACTATTTGCAAATCACAAACTTAAAAAGGTACGCCGCTAGGGGATTCGATCCCAATTGACCAAGTTAGGGGCTTAGGAAGCGTGTATGGGGGCCATTTTTGACAAAGTCATCGAAAACTTTAAATTATCGCCATAAGACCAGTCAAAAATCGACTATCTTCAAAAGTAAAATATTTTAATGCAGATTACACTATTTGCAAATCACAAACTTAAAAAGGTACGCCGCTAGGGGATCCGATCCCAATTGACCAAGTTAGGGGCTTAGGAAGCGTGTATGGGGGCCATTTTTGACAAAGTCATCGAAAACTTTAAATTATCGCCATAAAACCAGTCAAAAAGCGACTATCTTCAACAGTTAAATATTTTAATGCAGATTACAGTATTTTGAAATCACAAAGTTAAAAAGTTATGCCGCTAAAGAATCCGAGCCCGATTGACCGAGATAGGGGCTTAGGAAGTGTGTATGGGGGCCATTTTTGAGCAAGTCATCGAAAACTTCAAATTATCGCCATAAAACCAGTCAAAAATCGACTATCTTCAAAGGTAAAATATTTTAATGCAGATTACACTATTTGCAAATCACAAACTTAAAAAGGTACGCCGCTAGGGGATCCGATCCCAATTGACCAAGTTAGGGGCTTAGGAAGCGTGTATGGGGGCCATTTTTGACAAAGTCATCGAAAACTTTAAATTATTGCCATAAAACCAGTCAAAAAGCGACTATCTTCAACAGTTAAATATTTTAATGCAGATTACAGTATTTTGAAATCACAAAGTTAAAAAGTTATGCCGCTAAAGAATCCGAGCCCGATTGACCGAGTTAGGGGCTTAGGAAGTGTGTATGGGGGCCATTTTTGAGCAAGTCATCGAAAACTTCAAATTATCGCCATAAAACCAGTCAAAAATCGACTATCTTCAAAAGTAAAATATTTTAATGCAGATTACACTATTTGCAAATCACAAACTTAAAAAGGTACGATGCTAAAGAATCCGAGCCCGATTGACCGAGTTGGGGTCTTAGGAAGTGTGTATGGGGGCCATTTTTGAGCAAGTCATCGAAAACTTTAAATTATCGCCATAAAACCAGTCAAAAATCGACTATCTTCAAAAGTAAAATATTTTAATGCAGATTACACTATTTGCAAATCACAAACTTAAAAAGGTACGCCGCTAGGGGATCCGATCCCAATTGACCAAGTTAGGGGCTTAGGAAGCGTGTATGGGGGCCATTTTTGAACAAGTCATCGAAAACTTTAAATTGTCGCCATAAAACAAGTCAAAAATCGACTATCTTCAACAGTTAAATATTTTAATGCAGATTACAGTATTTTGAAATCACAAAGTTAAAAAGGTATGCCGCTAAAGAATCCGAGCCCGATTGACCGAGTTAGGGTCTTAGGAAGTGTGTATAGGAGCCATTTTTGACAAAGTCATCGAAAACTTTAAATTATCGCCATAAAACCAGTCAAAAATCGACTATCTTCAAAAGTAAAATATTTTAATGCAGATTACACTATTTGCAAATCACAAACTTAAAAAGGTACGATGCTAAAGAATCCGAGCCCGATTGACCGAGTTGGGGTCTTAGGAAGTGTGTATGGGGGCCATTTTTGAGCAAGTCATCGAAAACTTTAAATTATCGCCATAAAACCAGTCAAAAATCGACTATCTTCAAAAGTAAAATATTTTAATGCAGATTACACTATTTGCAAATCACAAACTTAAAAAGGTACGCCGCTAGGGGATCCGATCCCAATTGACCAAGTTAGGGGCTTAGGAAGCGTGTATGGGGGCCATTTTTGAACAAGTCATCGAAAACTTTAAATTGTCGCCATAAAACAAGTCAAAAATCGACTATCTTCAACAGTTAAATATTTTAATGCAGATTACAGTATTTTGAAATCACAAAGTTAAAAAGGTATGCCGCTAAAGAATCCGAGCCCGATTGACCGAGTTAGGGTCTTAGGAAGTGTGTATAGGAGCCATTTTTGACAAAGTCATCGAAAACTTTAAATTATCGCCATAAAACCAGTCAAAAATCGACTATCTTCAAAAGTAAAATATTTTAATGCAGATTACACTATTTGCAAATCACAAACTTAAAAAGGTACGCCGCTAGGGGATCCGATCCCAATTGACCAAGTTAGGGGCTTAGGAAGCGTGTATGGGGGCCATTTTTGACAAAGTCATCGAAAACTTTAAATTATCGCCATAAAACCAGTCAAAAAGCGACTATCTTCAACAGTTAAATATTTTAATGCAGATTACAGTATTTTAAATTCACAAAGTTAAAAAGTTATGCCGCTAAAGAATCCGAGCCCGATTGACCGAGTTAGGGGCTTAGGAAGTGTGTATAAAGGCCATTTTTGACAAAGTCATCGAAAACTTTAAATTATCGCCATAAAACCAGTCAAAAAGCGACTATCTTCAACAGTTAAATATTTTAATGCAGATTACAGTATTTTAAATTCACAAAGTTAAAAAGTTATGCCGCTAAAGAATCCGAGCCCGATTGACCGAGTTAGGGGCTTAGGAAGTGTGTATAGGGGCCATTTTTGACAAAGTCATCGAAAACTTTAAATTATCGCCATAAAACCAGTCAAAAATCGACTATCTTCAAAAGTAAAATATTTTAATGCAGATTACACTATTTGCAAATCACAAACTTAAAAAGGTACGCCGCTAGGGGATCCGATCCCAATTGACCAAGTTAGGGGCTTAGGAAGCGTGTATGGGGGCCATTTTTGACAAAGTCATCGAAAACTTTAAATTATTGCCATAAGACCAGTCAAAAATCGACTATCTTCAAAAGTAAAATATTTTAATGCAGATTACACTATTTGCAAATCACAAACTTAAAAAGATACGCCGCTAGGGGATCCGATCCCAATTGACCAAGTTAGGGGCTTAGGAAGCGTGTATGGGGGCCATTTTTGACAAAGTCATCGAAAACTTTAAATTATCGCCATAAGACCAGTCAAAAATCGACTATCTTCAAAAGTAAAATATTTTAATGCAGATTACACTATTTGCAAATCACAAACTTAAAAAGGTACGCCGCTAGGGGATTCGATCCCAATTGACCAAGTTAGGGGCTCAGGAAGTGTGTATGGGGGCCATTTTTGACAAAGTCATCGAAAACTTTAAATTATCGCCATAAGACCAGTCAAAAATCGACTATCTTCAAAAGTAAAATATTTTAATGCAGATTACACTATTTGCAAATCACAAACTTAAAAAGGTACGCCGCTAGGGGATCCGATCCCAACTGACCAAGTTAGGGGCTTAGGAAGCGTGTATGGGGGCCATTTTTGACAAAGTCATCGAAAACTTTAAATTATCGCCATAAAACCAGTCAAAAAGCGACTATCTTCAACAGTTAAATATTTTAATGCAGATTACAGTATTTTGAAATCACAAAGTTAAAAAGTTATGCCGCTAAAGAATCCGAGCCCGATTGACCGAGTTAGGGGCTTAGGAAGTGTGTATGGGGGCCATTTTTGAGCAAGTCATCGAAAACTTCAAATTATCGCCATAAAACCAGTCAAAAATCGACTATCTTCAAAGGTAAAATATTTTAATGCAGATTACACTATTTGCAAATCACAAACTTAAAAAGGTACGCCGCTAGGGGATCCGAACCCAATTGACCAAGTTAGGGGCTTAGGAAGCGTGTATGGGGGCCATTTTTGACAAAGTCATCGAAAACTTTAAATTATTGCCATAAAACCAGTCAAAAAGCGACTATCTTCAACAGTTAAATATTTTAATGCAGATTACAGTATTTTGAAATCACAAAGTTAAAAAGTTATGCCGCTAAAGAATCCGAGCCCGATTGACCGAGTTAGGGGCTTAGGAAGTGTGTATGGGGGCCATTTTTGAGCAAGTCATCGAAAACTTCAAATTATCGCCATAAAACCAGTCAAAAATCGACTATCTTCAAAAGTAAAATATTTTAATGCAGATTACACTATTTGCAAATCACAAACTTAAAAAGGTACGCCGCTAGGGGATCCGATCCCAATTGACCAAGTTAGGGGCTTAGGAAGCGTGTATGGGGGCCATTTTTGACAAAGTCATCGAAAACTTTAAATTATCGCCATAAGACCAGTCAAAAATCGACTACCTTCAAAAGTAAAATATTTTAATGCAGATTACAATATTTGCAAATCACAAACTTAAAAAGGTACGATGCTAAAGAATCCGAGCCCGATTGACCGAGTTGGGGTCTTAGGAAGTGTGTATGGGGGCCATTTTTGAGCAAGTCATCGAAAACTTTAAATTATCGCCATAAAACCAGTCAAAAATCGACTATCTTCAAAAGTAAAATATTTTAATGCAGATTACACTATTTGCAAATCACAAACTTAAAAAGGTACGCCGCTAGGGGATCCGATCCCAATTGACCAAGTTAGGGGCTTAGGAAGCGTGTATGGGGGCCATTTTTGAGCAAGTCATCGAAAACTTTAAATTGTCGCCATAAAACGAGTCAAAAATCGACTATCTTCAACAGTTAAATATTTTAATGCAGATTACAGTATTTTGAAATCACAAAGTTAAAAAGGTATGCCGCTAAAGAATCCGAGCCCGATTGACCGAGTTAGGGTCTTAGGAAGTGTGTATAGGAGCCATTTTTGACAAAGTCATCGAAAACTTTAAATTATCGCCATAAAACCAGTCAAAAATCGACTATCTTCAAAAGTAAAATATTTTAATGCAGATTACACTATTTGCAAATCACAAACTTAAAAAGGTACGCCGCTAGGGGATCCGATCCCAATTGACCAAGTTAGGGGCTTAGGAAGCGTGTATGGGGGCCATTTTTGACAAAGTCATCGAAAACTTTAAATTATTGCCATAAAACCAGTCAAAAAGCGACTATCTTCAACAGTTAAATATTTTAATGTAGATTACAGTATTTTGAAATCACAAAGTTAAAAAGTTATGCCGCTAAAGAATCCGAGCCCGATTGACCGAGTTAGGGGCTTAGGAAGTGTGTATGGGGGCCATTTTTGAGCAAGTCATCGAAAACTTCAAATTATCGCCATAAAACCAGTCAAAAATCGACTATCTTCAAAAGTAAAATATTTTAATGCAGATTACACTATTTGCAAATCACAAACTTAAAAAGGTACGCCGCAAGGGGATTCGATCCCAATTGACCAAGTTAGGGGCTTAGGAAGTGTGTATGGGGGCCATTTTTGAGCAAGTCATCGAAAACTTCAAATTATCGCCATAAAACCAGTCAAAAATCGACTATCTTCAAAAGTAAAATATTTTAATGCAGATTACACTATTTGCAAATCACAAACTTAAAAAGGTACGCCGCTAGGGGATCCGATCTCAATTGACCAAGTTAGGGGCTTAGGAAGCGTGTACGGGGGCCGTTTTTGAGCAAGTCATCGAAAACTTTAAATTATCGCCATAAGACCAGTCAAAAAGCGACTATCTTCAAAAGTAAAATATTTTAATGCAGATTACACTATTTGCAAATCACAAACTTGAAAAGGTACGCCGCTAGGGGATTCGATCCCAATTGACCAAGTTAGGGGCTTAGGAAGTGTGTATGGGGGCCATTTTTGAGCAAGTCATCAAAAACTTCAAATTATCGCCATAAAACCAGTCAAAAATCGACTATCTTCAAAAGTAAAATATTTTAATGCAGATTACACTATTTGCAAATCACAAACTTAAAAAGGTAATCCGCTAGGGGATCCGATCCCAATTGGCCAAGTTAGGGGCTTAGGAAGCGTGTATGGGGGCCATTTTTGACAAAGTCATCGAAAACCTTAAATTATCGCCATAAAACCAGTCAAAAAGCGACTATCTTCAACAGTTAAATATTTTAATGCAGATTACAGTATTTTGAAATCACAAAGTTAAAAAGTTATGCCGCTAAAGAATCCGAGCCCGATTGACCGAGTTAGGGGCTTAGGAAGTGTGTATGGGGGCCATTTTTGAGCAAGTCATCGAAAACTTCAAATTATCGCCATAGAACCAGTCAAAAATCGACTATCTTCAAAAGTAAAATATTTTAATGCAGATTACACTATTTGCAAATCACAAACTTAAAAAGGTACGCCGCTAGGGGATCCGATCCCAATTGACCAAGTTAGGGGCTTAGGAAGCGTGTATGGGGGCCATTTTTGACAAAGTCATCGAAAACTTTAAATTATTGCCATAAAACCAGTCAAAAAGCGACTATCTTCAACAGTTAAATATTTTAATGTAGATTACAGTATTTTGAAATCACAAAGTTAAAAAGTTATGCCGCTAAAGAATCCGAGCCCGATTGACCGAGTTAGGGGCTTAGGAAGTGTGTATGGGGGCCATTTTTGAGCAAGTCATCGAAAACTTCAAATTATCGCCATAAAACCAGTCAAAAATCGACTATCTTCAAAAGTAAAATATTTTAATGCAGATTACACTATTTGCAAATCACAAACTTAAAAAGGTACGCCGCTAGGGGATCCGATCCCAATTGACCAAGTTAGGGGCTTAGGAAGCGTGTATGGGGGCCATTTTTGACAAAGTCATCGAAAACTTTAAATTATCGCCATAAGACCAGTCAAAAATCGACTATCTTCAAAAGTAAAATATTTTAATGCAGATTACACTATTTGCAAATCACAAACTTAAAAAGGTACGCCGCTAGGGGATTCGATCCCAATTGACCAAGTTAGGGGCTTAGGAAGTGTGTATGGGGGCCATTTTTGAGCAAGTCATCGAAAACTTCAAATTATCGCCATAAAACCAGTCAAAAATCGACTATCTTCAAAAGTAAAATATTTTAATGCAGATTACACTATTTGCAAATCACAAACTTAAAAAGGTACGCCGCTAGGGGATCCGATCCCAATTGACCAAGTTAGGGGCTTAGGAAGCGTGTACGGGGCCATTTTTGAGCAAGTCATCGAAAACTTCAAATTATCGCCATAAAACCAGTCAAAAATCGACTATCTTCAAAAGTAAAATATTTTAATGCAGATTACACTATTTGCAAATCACAAACTTGAAAAGGTACGCCGCTAGGGGATTCGATCCCAATTGACCAAGTTAGGGGCTTAGGAAGTGTGTATGGGGGCCATTTTTGAGCAAGTCATCAAAAACTTCAAATTATCGCCATAAAACCAGTCAAAAATCGACTATCTTCAAAAGTAAAATATTTTAATGCAGATTACACTATTTGCAAATCACAAACTTAAAAAGGTAATCCGCTAGGGGATCCGATCCCAATTGACCAAGTTAGGGGCTTAGGAAGCGTGTATGGGGGCCATTTTTGACAAAGTCATCGAAAACTTTAAATTATCGCCATAAAACCAGTCAAAAAGCGACTATCTTCAACAGTTAAATATTTTAATGCAGATTACAGTATTTTGAAATCACAAAGTTAAAAAGTTATGCCGCTAAAGAATCCGAGCCCGATTGACCGAGTTAGGGGCTTAGGAAGTGTGTATAGGGGCCCTTTTTGAGCAAGTCTTTGAAAACTTCAAATTATCGCCATAAAACCAGTTAAAAATCGACTATCTTCAAAAGTAAAATATTTTAATGCAGATTACACTATTTGCAAAAAGGTAATCCGCTAGGGGATCCGATCCCAATTGACCAAGTTAGGGGCTTAGGAAGCGTGTATGGGGGCCATTTTTGACAAAGTCATCGAAAACTTTAAATTATCGCCATAAGACCAGTCAAAAATCGACTATCTTCAAAAGTAAAATATTTTAATGCAGATTACACTATTTGCAAATCACAAACTTAAAAAGGTACGCCGCTAGGGGATTCGATCCCAATTGACCAAGTTAGGGGCTTAGGAAGTGTGTACGGGGGCCATTTTTGAGCAAGTCATCGAAAACTTCAAATTATCGCCATAAAACCAGTCAAAAATCGACTATCTTCAAAAGTAAAATATTTTAATGCAGATTACACTATTTGCAAATCACAAACTTAAAAAGGTACGCCGCTAGGGGATTCGATCCCAATTGACCAAGTTAGGGGCTTAGGAAGCGTGTATGGGGGCCATTTTTGACAAAGTCATCGAAAACTTTAAATTATCGCCATAAGACCAGTCAAAAATCGACTATCTTCAAAAGTAAAATATTTTAATGCAGATTACACTATTTGCAAATCACAAACTTAAAAAGGTACGCCGCTAGGGGATCCGATCCCAATTGACCAAGTTGGGGTCTTAGGAAGTGTGTATGGGGGCCATTTTTGAGCAAGTCATCGAAAACTTTAAATTATCGCCATAAAACCAGTCAAAAATCGACTATCTTCAAAAGTAAAATATTTTAATGCAGATTACACTATTTGCAAATCACAAACTTAAAAAGGTACGCCGCTAGGGGATCCGATCCCAATTGACCAAGTTAGGGGCTTAGAAAGCGTGTATGGGGGCCATTTTTGAGCAAGTCATCGAAAACTTTAAATTGTCGCCATAAAACGAGTCAAAAATCGACTATCTTCAACAGTTAAATATTTTAATGCAGATTACAGTATTTTGAAATCACAAAGTTAAAAAGGTATGCCGCTAAAGAATCCGAGCCCGATTGACCGAGTTAGGGTCTTAGGAAGTGTGTATAGGAGCCATTTTTGACAAAGTCATCGAAAACTTTAAATTATCGCCATAAAACCAGTCAAAAATCGACTATCTTCAAAAGTAAAATATTTTAATGCAGATTACACTATTTGCAAATCACAAACTTAAAAAGGTACGCCGCTAGGGGATCCGATCCCAATTGACCAAGTTAGGGGCTTAGGAAGCGTGTATGGGGGCCATTTTTGAGCAAGTCATCGAAAACTTTAAATTGTCGCCATAAAACGAGTCAAAAATCGACTATCTTCAACAGTTAAATATTTTAATGCAGATTACAGTATTTTGAAATCACAAAGTTAAAAAGGTATGCCGCTAAAGAATCCGAGCCCGATTGACCGAGTTAGGGTCTTAGGAAGTGTGTATTATCGCCATAAGACCAGTCAAAAATCGACTATCTTCAAAAGTAAAATATTTTAATGCAGATTACACTATTTGCAAATCACAAACTTAAAAAGATACGCCGCTAGGGGATCCGATCCCAATTGACCAAGTTAGGGGCTTAGGAAGCGTGTATGGGGGCCATTTTTGACAAAGTCATCGAAAACTTTAAATTATCGCCATAAGACCAGTCAAAAATCGACTATCTTCAAAAGTAAAATATTTTAATGCAGATTACACTATTTGCAAATCACAAACTTAAAAAGGTACGCCGCTAGGGGATTCGATCCCAATTGACCAAGTTAGGGGCTCAGGAAGTGTGTATGGGGGCCATTTTTGAGCAAGTCATCGAAAACTTTAAATTATCGCCATAAAACCAGTCAAAAAGCGACTATCTTCAACAGTTAAATATTTTAATGCAGATTACAGTATTTTGAAATCACAAAGTTAAAAAGTTATGCCGCTAAAGAATCCGAGCCCGATTGACCGAGTTAGGGGCTTAGGAAGTGTGTATGGGGGCCATTTTTGAGCAAGTCATCGAAAACTTCAAATTATCGCCATAAAACCAGTCAAAAATCGACTATCTTCAAAGGTAAAATATTTTAATGCAGATTACACTATTTGCAAATCACAAACTTAAAAAGGTACGCCGCTAGGGGATCCGAACCCAATTGACCAAGTTAGGGGCTTAGGAAGCGTGTATGGGGGCCATTTTTGACAAAGTCATCGAAAACTTTAAATTATTGCCATAAAACCAGTCAAAAAGCGACTATCTTCAACAGTTAAATATTTTAATGCAGATTACAGTATTTTGAAATCACAAAGTTAAAAAGTTATGCCGCTAAAGAATCCGAGCCCGATTGACCGAGTTAGGGGCTTAGGAAGTGTGTATGGGGGCCATTTTTGAGCAAGTCATCGAAAACTTCAAATTATCGCCATAAAACCAGTCAAAAATCGACTATCTTCAAAAGTAAAATATTTTAATGCAGATTACACTATTTGCAAATCACAAACTTAAAAAGGTACGCCGCTAGGGGATCCGATCCCAATTGACCAAGTTAGGGGCTTAGGAAGCGTGTATGGGGGCCATTTTTGACAAAGTCATCGAAAACTTCAAATTATCGCCATAAGACCAGTCAAAAATCGACTACCTTCAAAAGTAAAATATTTTAATGCAGATTACAATATTTGCAAATCACAAACTTAAAAAGGTACGATGCTAAAGAATCCGAGCCCGATTGACCGAGTTGGGGTCTTAGGAAGTGTGTATGGGGGCCATTTTTGAGCAAGTCATCGAAAACTTTAAATTATCGCCATAAAACCAGTCAAAAATCGACTATCTTCAAAAGTAAAATATTTTAATGCAGATTACACTATTTGCAAATCACAAACTTAAAAAGGTACGCCGCTAGGGGATCCGATCCCAATTGACCAAGTTAGGGGCTTAGGAAGCGTGTATGGGGGCCATTTTTGAGCAAGTCATCGAAAACTTTAAATTGTCGCCATAAAACGAGTCAAAAATCGACTATCTTCAACAGTTAAATATTTTAATGCAGATTACAGTATTTTGAAATCACAAAGTTAAAAAGGTATGCCGCTAAAGAATCCGAGCCCGATTGACCGAGTTAGGGTCTTAGGAAGTGTGTATAGGAGCCATTTTTGACAAAGTCATCGAAAACTTTAAATTATCGCCATAAAACCAGTCAAAAATCGACTATCTTCAAAAGTAAAATATTTTAATGCAGATTACACTATTTGCAAATCACAAACTTAAAAAGGTACGCCGCTAGGGGATCCGATCCCAATTGACCAAGTTAGGGGCTTAGGAAGCGTGTATGGGGGCCATTTTTGACAAAGTCATCGAAAACTTTAAATTATTGCCATAAAACCAGTCAAAAAGCGACTATCTTCAACAGTTAAATATTTTAATGTAGATTACAGTATTTTGAAATCACAAAGTTAAAAAGTTATGCCGCTAAAGAATCCGAGCCCGATTGACCGAGTTAGGGGCTTAGGAAGTGTGTATGGGGGCCATTTTTGAGCAAGTCATCGAAAACTTCAAATTATCGCCATAAAACCAGTCAAAAATCGACTATCTTCAAAAGTAAAATATTTTAATGCAGATTACACTATTTGCAAATCACAAACTTAAAAAGGTACGCCGCTAGGGGATTCGATCCCAATTGACCAAGTTAGGGGCTTAGGAAGTGTGTATGGGGGCCATTTTTGAGCAAGTCATCGAAAACTTCAAATTATCGCCATAAAACCAGTCAAAAATCGACTATCTTCAAAAGTAAAATATTTTAATGCAGATTACACTATTTGCAAATCACAAACTTAAAAAGGTACGCCGCTAGGGGATCCGATCTCAATTGACCAAGTTAGGGGCTTAGGAAGCGTGTACGGGGGCCGTTTTTGAGCAAGTCATCGAAAACTTTAAATTATCGCCATAAGACCAGTCAAAAAGCGACTATCTTCAAAAGTAAAATATTTTAATGCAGATTACACTATTTGCAAATCACAAACTTGAAAAGGTACGCCGCTAGGGGATTCGATCCCAATTGACCAAGTTAGGGGCTTAGGAAGTGTGTATGGGGGCCATTTTTGAGCAAGTCATCAAAAACTTCAAATTATCGCCATAAAACCAGTCAAAAATCGACTATCTTCAAAAGTAAAATATTTTAATGCAGATTACACTATTTGCAAATCACAAACTTAAAAAGGTAATCCGCTAGGGGATCCGATCCCAATTGGCCAAGTTAGGGGCTTAGGAAGCGTGTATGGGGGCCATTTTTGACAAAGTCATCGAAAACCTTAAATTATCGCCATAAAACCAGTCAAAAAGCGACTATCTTCAACAGTTAAATATTTTAATGCAGATTACAGTATTTTGAAATCACAAAGTTAAAAAGTTATGCCGCTAAAGAATCCGAGCCCGATTGACCGAGTTAGGGGCTTAGGAAGTGTGTATGGGGGCCATTTTTGAGCAAGTCATCGAAAACTTCAAATTATCGCCATAGAACCAGTCAAAAATCGACTATCTTCAAAAGTAAAATATTTTAATGCAGATTACACTATTTGCAAATCACAAACTTAAAAAGGTACGCCGCTAGGGGATCCGATCCCAATTGACCAAGTTAGGGGCTTAGGAAGCGTGTATGGGGGCCATTTTTGACAAAGTCATCGAAAACTTTAAATTATTGCCATAAAACCAGTCAAAAAGCGACTATCTTCAACAGTTAAATATTTTAATGTAGATTACAGTATTTTGAAATCACAAAGTTAAAAAGTTATGCCGCTAAAGAATCCGAGCCCGATTGACCGAGTTAGGGGCTTAGGAAGTGTGTATGGGGGCCATTTTTGAGCAAGTCATCGAAAACTTCAAATTATCGCCATAAAACCAGTCAAAAATCGACTATCTTCAAAAGTAAAATATTTTAATGCAGATTACACTATTTGCAAATCACAAACTTAAAAAGGTACGCCGCTAGGGGATCCGATCCCAATTGACCAAGTTAGGGGCTTAGGAAGCGTGTATGGGGGCCATTTTTGACAAAGTCATCGAAAACTTTAAATTATCGCCATAAGACCAGTCAAAAATCGACTATCTTCAAAAGTAAAATATTTTAATGCAGATTACACTATTTGCAAATCACAAACTTAAAAAGGTACGCCGCTAGGGGATTCGATCCCATTGACCAAGTTAGGGGCTTAGGAAGTGTGTATGGGGGCCATTTTTGAGCAAGTCATCGAAAACTTCAAATTATCGCCATAAAACCAGTCAAAAATCGACTATCTTCAAAAGTAAAATATTTTAATGCAGATTACACTATTTGCAAATCACAAACTTAAAAAGGTACGCCGCTAGGGGATCCGATCCCAATTGACCAAGTTAGGGGCTTAGGAAGCGTGTACGGGGCCATTTTTGAGCAAGTCATCGAAAACTTCAAATTATCGCCATAAAACCAGTCAAAAATCGACTATCTTCAAAAGTAAAATATTTTAATGCAGATTACACTATTTGCAAATCACAAACTTGAAAAGGTACGCCGCTAGGGGATTCGATCCCAATTGACCAAGTTAGGGGCTTAGGAAGTGTGTATGGGGGCCATTTTTGAGCAAGTCATCAAAAACTTCAAATTATCGCCATAAAACCAGTCAAAAATCGACTATCTTCAAAAGTAAAATATTTTAATGCAGATTACACTATTTGCAAATCACAAACTTAAAAAAGGTAATCCGCTAGGGGATCCGATCCCAATTGACCAAGTTAGGGGCTTAGGAAGCGTGTATGGGGGCCATTTTTGACAAAGTCATCGAAAACTTTAAATTATCGCCATAAAACCAGTCAAAAAGCGACTATCTTCAACAGTTAAATATTTTAATGCAGATTACAGTATTTTGAAATCACAAAGTTAAAAAGTTATGCCGCTAAAGAATCCGAGCCCGATTGACCGAGTTAGGGGCTTAGGAAGTGTGTATAGGGGCCCTTTTTGAGCAAGTCTTTGAAAACTTCAAATTATCGCCATAAAACCAGTTAAAAATCGACTATCTTCAAAAGTAAAATATTTTAATGCAGATTACACTATTTGCAAAAAGGTAATCCGCTAGGGGATCCGATCCCAATTGACCAAGTTAGGGGCTTAGGAAGCGTGTATGGGGGCCATTTTTGACAAAGTCATCGAAAACTTTAAATTATCGCCATAAGACCAGTCAAAAATCGACTATCTTCAAAAGTAAAATATTTTAATGCAGATTACACTATTTGCAAATCACAAACTTAAAAAGGTACGCCGCTAGGGGATTCGATCCCATTGACCAAGTTAGGGGCTTAGGAAGTGTGTATGGGGGCCATTTTTGAGCAAGTCATCGAAAACTTCAAATTATCGCCATAAAACCAGTCAAAAATCGACTATCTTCAAAAGTAAAATATTTTAATGCAGATTACACTATTTGCAAATCACAAACTTAAAAAGGTACGCCGCTAGGGGATCCGATCCCAATTGACCAAGTTAGGGGCTTAGGAAGCGTGTACGGGGCCATTTTTGAGCAAGTCATCGAAAACTTCAAATTATCGCCATAAAACCAGTCAAAAATCGACTATCTTCAAAAGTAAAATATTTTAATGCAGATTACACTATTTGCAAATCACAAACTTGAAAAGGTACGCCGCTAGGGGATTCGATCCCAATTGACCAAGTTAGGGGCTTAGGAAGTGTGTATGGGGGCCATTTTTGAGCAAGTCATCAAAAACTTCAAATTATCGCCATAAAACCAGTCAAAAATCGACTATCTTCAGAAGTAAAATATTTTAATGCAGATTACACTATTTGCAAATCACAAACTTAAAAAGGTAATCCGCTAGGGGATCCGATCCCAATTGACCAAGTTAGGGGCTTAGGAAGCGTGTATGGGGGCCATTTTTGACAAAGTCATCGAAAACTTTAAATTATCGCCATAAAACCAGTCAAAAAGCGACTATCTTCAACAGTTAAATATTTTAATGCAGATTACAGTATTTTGAAATCACAAAGTTAAAAAGTTATGCCGCTAAAGAATCCGAGCCCGATTGACCGAGTTAGGGGCTTAGGAAGTGTGTATAGGGGCCCTTTTTGAGCAAGTCTTTGAAAACTTCAAATTATCGCCATAAAACCAGTTAAAAATCGACTATCTTCAAAAGTAAAATATTTTAATGCAGATTACACTATTTGCAAATCACAAACTTAAAAAGGTACGCCGCTAGGGGATCCGATCCCAATTGAACAAGTTAGGGGCTTAGGAAGCGTGTATGGGGGCCATTTTTGAGGAAGTCATCGAAAACTTAAAATTATCGCCATAAAACCAGTCAAAAAGCGACTATCTTCAAAAGTAAAATATTTTAATGCAGATTACACTATTTGCAAATCACAAACTTAAAAAGGTACGCTGCTAAAGAATCCGAGCCCGATTGACCGAGTTAGGGTCTTAGGAAGTGTGTATGGGGGCCATTTTTGAGCAAGTCATCGAAAACTTCAAATTATCGCCATAAAACCAGTCAAAAATCGACTATCTTCAAAAGTAAAATATTTTAATGCAGATTACACTATTTGCAAATCTCAAACTTAAAAAGGTACGCCGCTAGGGGATCCGATCCCAATTGACCAAGTTAGGGGCTTAGGAAGCGTGTATGGGGGCCATTTTTGACAAAGTCATCGAAAACTTTAAATTATCGCCATAAAACCAGTCAAAAAGCGACTATCTTCAACAGTTAAATATTTTAATGCAGATTACAGTATTTTGAAATCACAAAGTTAAAAAGTTATGCCGCTAAAGAATCCGAGCCCGATTGACCGAGTTAGGGGCTTAGGAAGTGTGTATAGGGGCCCTTTTTGAGCAAGTCTTTGAAAACTTCAAATTATCGCCATAAAACCAGTTAAAAATCGACTATCTTCAAAAGTAAAATATTTTAATGCAGATTACACTATTTGCAAAAAGGTAATCCGCTAGGGGATCCGATCCCAATTGACCAAGTTAGGGGCTTAGGAAGCGTGTATGGGGGCCATTTTTGACAAAGTCATCGAAAACTTTAAATTATCGCCATAAGACCAGTCAAAAATCGACTATCTTCAAAAGTAAAATATTTTAATGCAGATTACACTATTTGCAAATCACAAACTTAAAAAGGTACGCCGCTAGGGGATTCGATCCCAATTGACCAAGTTAGGGGCTTAGGAAGTGTGTATGGGGGCCATTTTTGAGCAAGTCATCGAAAACTTCAAATTATCGCCATAAAACCAGTCAAAAATCGACTATCTTCAAAAGTAAAATATTTTAATGCAGATTACACTATTTGCAAATCACAAACTTAAAAAGGTACGCCGCTAGGGGATCCGATCCCAATTGACCAAGTTAGGGGCTTAGGAAGCGTGTACGGGGCCATTTTTGAGCAAGTCATCGAAAACTTTAAATTATCGCCATAAGACCAGTCAAAAAGCGACTATCTTCAAAAGTAAAATATTTTAATGCAGATTACACTATTTGCAAATCACAAACTTGAAAAGGTACGCCGCTAGGGGATTCGATCCCAATTGACCAAGTTAGGGGCTTAGGAAGTGTGTATGGGGGCCATTTTTGAGCAAGTCATCAAAAACTTCAAATTATCGCCATAAAACCAGTCAAAAATCGACTATCTTCAGAAGTAAAATATTTTAATGCAGATTACACTATTTGCAAATCACAAACTTAAAAAGGTAATCCGCTAGGGGATCCGATCCCAATTGACCAAGTTAGGGGCTTAGGAAGCGTGTATGGGGGCCATTTTTGACAAAGTCATCGAAAACTTTAAATTATCGCCATAAAACCAGTCAAAAAGCGACTATCTTCAACAGTTAAATATTTTAATGCAGATTACAGTATTTTGAAATCACAAAGTTAAAAAGTTATGCCGCTAAAGAATCCGAGCCCGATTGACCGAGTTAGGGGCTTAGGAAGTGTGTATAGGGGCCCTTTTTGAGCAAGTCTTTGAAAACTTCAAATTATCGCCATAAAACCAGTTAAAAATCGACTATCTTCAAAAGTAAAATATTTTAATGCAGATTACACTATTTGCAAATCACAAACTTAAAAAGGTACGCCGCTAGGGGATCCGATCCCAATTGAACAAGTTAGGGGCTTAGGAAGCGTGTATGGGGGCCATTTTTGAGGAAGTCATCGAAAACTTAAAATTATCGCCATAAAACCAGTCAAAAAGCGACTATCTTCAAAAGTAAAATATTTTAATGCAGATTACACTATTTGCAAATCACAAACTTAAAAAGGTACGCTGCTAAAGAATCCGAGCCCGATTGACCGAGTTAGGGTCTTAGGAAGTGTGTATGGGGGCCATTTTTGAGCAAGTCATCGAAAACTTCAAATTATCGCCATAAAACCAGTCAAAAATCGACTATCTTCAAAAGTAAAATATTTTAATGCAGATTACACTATTTGCAAATCTCAAACTTAAAAAGGTACGCCGCTAGGGGATCCGATCCCAATTGACCAAGTTAGGGGCTTAGGAAGCGTGTATGGGGGCCATTTTTGACAAAGTCATCGAAAACTTTAAATTATCGCCATAAACCCAGTCAAAAAGCGACTATCTTCAACAGTTAAATATTTTAATGCAGATTACAGTATTTTGAAATCACAAAGTTAAAAAGTTATGCCGCTAAAGAATCCGAGCCCGATTGACCGAGTTAGGGGCTTAGGAAGCGTGTATGGGGGCCATTTTTGAGCAAGTCATCGAAAACTTTAAATTATCGCCATAAAACCAGTCAAAAAGCGACTATCTTCAAAAGTAAAATATTTTAATGCAGATTACACTATTTGCAAATCACAAACTTAAAAAGGTGCGCTGCTAAAGAATCCGAGCCCGATTGACCGAGTTAGGGGCTTAGGAAGTGTGTATGGGGGCCATTTTTGAGCAAGTCATCGAAAACTTCAAATTATCGCCATAAGACCCGTCAAAAATCGACTATCTTCAAAAGTAAAATATTTTAATGCAGATTACACTATTTGCAAATCACAAACTTAAAAAGGTACGCCGCTAGGGGATTCGATCCCAATTGACCAAGTTAGGGGCTTAGGAAGTGTGTATGGGGGCCATTTTTGAGCAAGTCATCGAAAACTTTAAATTATCGCCATAAAACCAGTCAAAAAGCGACTATCTTCAAAAGTAAAATATTTTAATGCAGATTACACTATTTGCAAATCTCAAACTTAAAAAGGTACGCCGCTAGGGGATCCGATCCCAATTGACCAAGTTAGGGGCTTAGGAAGCGTGTATGGGGGCCATTTTTGACAAAGTCATCGAAAACTTTAAATTATCGCCATAAAACCAGTCAAAAAGCGACTATCTTCAACAGTTAAATATTTTAATGCAGATTACAGTATTTTGAAATCACAAAGTTAAAAAGTTATGCCGCTAAAGAATCCGAGCCCGATTGACCGAGTTAGGGGCTTAGGAAGCGTGTATGGGGGCCATTTTTGAGCAAGTCATCGAAAACTTTAAATTATCGCCATAAAACCAGTCAAAAAGCGACTATCTTCAAAAGTAAAATATTTTAATGCAGATTACACTATTTGCAAATCTCAAACTTAAAAAGGTACGCCGCTAGGGGATCCGATCCCAATTGACCAAGTTAGGGGCTTAGGAAGCGTGTATGGGGGCCATTTTTGACAAAGTCATCGAAAACTTTAAATTATCGCCATAAAACCAGTTAAAAAGCGACTATCTTCAACAGTTAAATATTTTAATGCAGATTACAGTATTTTGAAATCACAAAGTTAAAAAGTTATGCCGCTAAAGAATCCGAGCCCGATTGACCGAGTTAGGGGCCATTTTTGAGCAAGTCATCGAAAACTTCAAATTATCGCCATAAAACCAGTCAAAAATCGACTATCTTCAAAAGTAAAATATTTTAATGCAGATTACACTATTTGCAAATCTCAAACTTAAAAAGGTACGCCGCTAGGGGATCCGATCCCAATTGACCAAGTTAGGGGCTTAGGAAGCGTGTATGGGGGCCATTTTTGACAAAGTCATCGAAAACTTTAAATTATTGCCATAAAACCAGTCAAAAAGCGACTATCTTCAACAGTTAAATATTTTAATGTAGATTACAGTATTTTGAAATCACAAAGTTAAAAAGTTATGCCGCTAAAGAATCCGAGCCCGATTGACCGAGTTAGGGGCTTAGGAAGCGTGTATGGGGGCCATTTTTGAGCAAGTCATCGAAAACTTTAAATTATCGCCATAAAACCAGTCAAAAAGCGACTATCTTCAAAAGTAAAATATTTTAATGCAGATTACACTATTTGCAAATCTCAAACTTAAAAAGGTACGCCGCTAGGGGATCCGATCCCAATTGACCAAGTTAGGGGCTTAGGAAGCGTGTATGGGGGCCATTTTTGACAAAGTCATCGAAAACTTTAAATTATCGCCATAAAACCAGTTAAAAAGCGACTATCTTCAACAGTTAAATATTTTAATGCAGATTACAGTATTTTGAAATCACAAAGTTAAAAAGTTATGCCGCTAAAGAATCCGAGCCCGATTGACCGAGTTAGGGGCCATTTTTGAGCAAGTCATCGAAAACTTCAAATTATCGCCATAAAACCAGTCAAAAATCGACTATCTTCAAAAGTAAAATATTTTAATGCAGATTACACTATTTGCAAATCTCAAACTTAAAAAGGTACGCCGCTAGGGGATCCGATCCCAATTGACCAAGTTAGGGGCTTAGGAAGCGTGTATGGGGGCCATTTTTGACAAAGTCATCGAAAACTTTAAATTATTGCCATAAAACCAGTCAAAAAGCGACTATCTTCAACAGTTAAATATTTTAATGTAGATTACAGTATTTTGAAATCACAAAGTTAAAAAGTTATGCCGCTAAAGAATCCGAGCCCGATTGACCGAGTTAGGGGCTTAGGAAGTGTGTATGGGGGCCATTTTTGAGCAAGTCATCGAAAACTTCAAATTATCGCCATAAAACCAGTCAAAAATCGACTATCTTCAAAAGTAAAATATTTTAATGCAGATTACACTATTTGCAAATCACAAACTTAAAAAGGTACGCCGCTAGGGGATCCGATCCCAATTGACCAAGTTAGGGGCTTAGGAAGCGTGTATGGGGGCCATTTTTGACAAAGTCATCGAAAACTTTAAATTATCGCCATAAGACCCGTCAAAAATCGACTATCTTCAAAAGTAAAATATTTTAATGCAGATTACACTATTTGCAAATCACAAACTTAAAAAGGTACGCCGCTAGGGGATTCGATCCCAATTGACCAAGTTAGGGGCTTAGGAAGTGTGTATGGGGGCCATTTTTGAGCAAGTCATCGAAAACTTCAAATTATCGCCATAAAACCAGTCAAAAATCGACTATCTTCAAAAGTAAAATATTTTAATGCAGATTACACTATTTGCAAATCACAAACTTAAAAAGGTACGCCGCTAGGGGATTCGATCCCCTTGAAAACTTTAAATTATCGCCATAAAACCAGTTAAAAAGCGACTATCTTCAACAGTTAAATATTTTAATGCAGATTACAGTATTTTGAAATCACAAAGTTAAAAAGTTATGCCGCTAAAGAATCCGAGCCCGATTGACCGAGTTAGGGGCCATTTTTGAGCAAGTCATCGAAAACTTCAAATTATCGCCATAAAACCAGTCAAAAATCGACTATCTTCAAAAGTAAAATATTTTAATGCAGATTACACTATTTGCAAATCTCAAACTTAAAAAGGTACGCCGCTAGGGGATCCGATCCCAATTGACCAAGTTAGGGGCTTAGGAAGCGTGTATGGGGGCCATTTTTGACAAAGTCATCGAAAACTTTAAATTATTGCCATAAAACCAGTCAAAAAGCGACTATCTTCAACAGTTAAATATTTTAATGTAGATTACAGTATTTTGAAATCACAAAGTTAAAAAGTTATGCCGCTAAAGAATCCGAGCCCGATTGACCGAGTTAGGGGCTTAGGAAGTGTGTATGGGGGCCATTTTTGAGCAAGTCATCGAAAACTTCAAATTATCGCCATAAAACCAGTCAAAAATCGACTATCTTCAAAAGTAAAATATTTTAATGCAGATTACACTATTTGCAAATCACAAACTTAAAAAGGTACGCCGCTAGGGGATCCGATCCCAATTGACCAAGTTAGGGGCTTAGGAAGCGTGTATGGGGGCCATTTTTGACAAAGTCATCGAAAACTTTAAATTATCGCCATAAGACCCGTCAAAAATCGACTATCTTCAAAAGTAAAATATTTTAATGCAGATTACACTATTTGCAAATCACAAACTTAAAAAGGTACGCCGCTAGGGGATTCGATCCCAATTGACCAAGTTAGGGGCTTAGGAAGTGTGTATGGGGGCCATTTTTGAGCAAGTCATCGAAAACTTTAAATTATCGCCATAAAACCAGTCAAAAATTGACTATCTTCAAAAGTAAAATATTTTAATGCAGATTACACTATTTGCAAATCTCAAACTTAAAAAGGTACGCCGCTAGGGGATCCGATCCCAATTGACCAAGTTAGGGGCTTAGGAAGCGTGTATGGGGGCCATTTTTGACAAAGTCATCGAAAACTTTAAATTATCGCCATAAAACCAGTCAAAAAGCGACTATCTTCAACAGTTAAATATTTTAATGCAGATTACAGTATTTTGAAATCACAAAGTTAAAAAGTTATGCCGCTAAAGAATCCGAGCCCGATTGACCGAGTTAGGGGCTTAGGAAGCGTGTATGGGGGCCATTTTTGAGCAAGTCATCGAAAACTTTAAATTATCGCCATAAAACCAGTCAAAAAGCGACTATCTTCAAAAGTAAAATATTTTAATGCAGATTACACTATTTGCAAATCTCAAACTTAAAAAGGTACGCCGCTAGGGGATCCGATCCCAATTGACCAAGTTAGGGGCTTAGGAAGCGTGTATGGGGGCCATTTTTGACAAAGTCATCGAAAACTTTAAATTATCGCCATAAAACCAGTTAAAAAGCGACTATCTTCAACAGTTAAATATTTTAATGCAGATTACAGTATTTTGAAATCACAAAGTTAAAAAGTTATGCCGCTAAAGAATCCGAGCCCGATTGACCGAGTTAGGGGCCATTTTTGAGCAAGTCATCGAAAACTTCAAATTATCGCCATAAAACCAGTCAAAAATCGACTATCTTCAAAAGTAAAATATTTTAATGCAGATTACACTATTTGCAAATCTCAAACTTAAAAAGGTACGCCGCTAGGGGATCCGATCCCAATTGACCAAGTTAGGGGCTTAGGAAGCGTGTATGGGGGCCATTTTTGACAAAGTCATCGAAAACTTTAAATTATTGCCATAAAACCAGTCAAAAAGCGACTATCTTCAACAGTTAAATATTTTAATGCAGATTACAGTATTTTGAAATCACAAAGTTAAAAAGTTATGCCGCTAAAGAATCCGAGCCCGATTGACCGAGTTAGGGGCTTAGGAAGTGTGTATGGGGGCCATTTTTGAGCAAGTCATCGAAAACTTCAAATTATCGCCATAAAACCAGTCAAAAATCGACTATCTTCAAAAGTAAAATATTTTAATGCAGATTACACTATTTGCAAATCACAAACTTAAAAAGGTACGCCGCTAGGGGATCCGATCCCAATTGACCAAGTTAGGGGCTTAGGAAGCGTGTATGGGGGCCATTTTTGACAAAGTCATCGAAAACTTTAAATTATCGCCATAAAACCAGTTAAAAAGCGACTATCTTCAACAGTTAAATATTTTAATGCAGATTACAGTATTTTGAAATCACAAAGTTAAAAAGTTATGCCGCTAAAGAATCCGAGCCCGATTGACCGAGTTAGGGGCCATTTTTGAGCAAGTCATCGAAAACTTCAAATTATCGCCATAAAACCAGTCAAAAATCGACTATCTTCAAAAGTAAAATATTTTAATGCAGATTACACTATTTGCAAATCTCAAACTTAAAAAGGTACGCCGCTAGGGGATCCGATCCCAATTGACCAAGTTAGGGGCTTAGGAAGCGTGTATGGGGGCCATTTTTGACAAAGTCATCGAAAACTTTAAATTATTGCCATAAAACCAGTCAAAAAGCGACTATCTTCAACAGTTAAATATTTTAATGTAGATTACAGTATTTTGAAATCACAAAGTTAAAAAGTTATGCCGCTAAAGAATCCGAGCCCGATTGACCGAGTTAGGGGCTTAGGAAGTGTGTATGGGGGCCATTTTTGAGCAAGTCATCGAAAACTTCAAATTATCGCCATAAAACCAGTCAAAAATCGACTATCTTCAAAAGTAAAATATTTTAATGCAGATTACACTATTTGCAAATCACAAACTTAAAAAGGTACGCCGCTAGGGGATCCGATCCCAATTGACCAAGTTAGGGGCTTAGGAAGCGTGTATGGGGGCCATTTTTGACAAAGTCATCGAAAACTTTAAATTATCGCCATAAGACCCGTCAAAAATCGACTATCTTCAAAAGTAAAATATTTTAATGCAGATTACACTATTTGCAAATCACAAACTTAAAAAGGTACGCCGCTAGGGGATTCGATCCCAATTGACCAAGTTAGGGGCTTAGGAAGTGTGTATGGGGGCCATTTTTGAGCAAGTCATCGAAAACTTCAAATTATCGCCATAAAACCAGTCAAAAATCGACTATCTTCAAAAGTAAAATATTTTAATGCAGATTACACTATTTGCAAATCACAAACTTAAAAAGGTACGCCGCTAGGGGATCCGATCCCAATTGACCAAGTTAGGGGCTTAGGAAGCGTGTACGGGGCCATTTTTGAGCAAGTCATCGAAAACTTTAAATTATCGCCATAAGACCAGTCAAAAAGCGACTATCTTCAAAAGTAAAATATTTTAATGCAGATTACACTATTTGCAAATCACAAACTTAAAAAGGTACGCCGCTAGGGGATTCGATCCCAATTGACCAAGTTAGGGGCTTAGGAAGTGTGTATGGGGGCCATTTTTGAGCAAGTCATCGAAAACTTTAAATTATCGCCATAAAACCAGTCAAAAATTGACTATCTTCAAAAGTAAAATATTTTAATGCAGATTACACTATTTGCAAATCTCAAACTTAAAAAGGTACGCCGCTAGGGGATCCGATCCCAATTGACCAAGTTAGGGGCTTAGGAAGCGTGTATGGGGGCCATTTTTGACAAAGTCATCGAAAACTTTAAATTATCGCCATAAAACCAGTCAAAAAGCGACTATCTTCAACAGTTAAATATTTTAATGCAGATTACAGTATTTTGAAATCACAAAGTTAAAAAGTTATGCCGCTAAAGAATCCGAGCCCGATTGACCGAGTTAGGGGCTTAGGAAGCGTGTATGGGGGCCATTTTTGAGCAAGTCATCGAAAACTTTAAATTATCGCCATAAAACCAGTCAAAAAGCGACTATCTTCAAAAGTAAAATATTTTAATGCAGATTACACTATTTGCAAATCTCAAACTTAAAAAGGTACGCCGCTAGGGGATCCGATCCCAATTGACCAAGTTAGGGGCTTAGGAAGCGTGTATGGGGGCCATTTTTGACAAAGTCATCGAAAACTTTAAATTATCGCCATAAAACCAGTTAAAAAGCGACTATCTTCAACAGTTAAATATTTTAATGCAGATTACAGTATTTTGAAATCACAAAGTTAAAAAGTTATGCCGCTAAAGAATCCGAGCCCGATTGACCGAGTTAGGGGCCATTTTTGAGCAAGTCATCGAAAACTTCAAATTATCGCCATAAAACCAGTCAAAAATCGACTATCTTCAAAAGTAAAATATTTTAATGCAGATTACACTATTTGCAAATCTCAAACTTAAAAAGGTACGCCGCTAGGGGATCCGATCCCAATTGACCAAGTTAGGGGCTTAGGAAGCGTGTATGGGGGCCATTTTTGACAAAGTCATCGAAAACTTTAAATTATTGCCATAAAACCAGTCAAAAAGCGACTATCTTCAACAGTTAAATATTTTAATGTAGATTACAGTATTTTGAAATCACAAAGTTAAAAAGTTATGCCGCTAAAGAATCCGAGCCCGATTGACCGAGTTAGGGGCTTAGGAAGTGTGTATGGGGGCCATTTTTGAGCAAGTCATCGAAAACTTCAAATTATCGCCATAAAACCAGTCAAAAATCGACTATCTTCAAAAGTAAAATATTTTAATGCAGATTACACTATTTGCAAATCACAAACTTAAAAAGGTACGCCGCTAGGGGATCCGATCCCAATTGACCAAGTTAGGGGCTTAGGAAGCGTGTATGGGGGCCATTTTTGACAAAGTCATCGAAAACTTTAAATTATCGCCATAAGACCCGTCAAAAATCGACTATCTTCAAAAGTAAAATATTTTAATGCAGATTACACTATTTGCAAATCACAAACTTAAAAAGGTACGCCGCTAGGGGATTCGATCCCAATTGACCAAGTTAGGGGCTTAGGAAGTGTGTATGGGGGCCATTTTTGAGCAAGTCATCGAAAACTTCAAATTATCGCCATAAAACCAGTCAAAAATCGACTATCTTCAAAAGTAAAATATTTTAATGCAGATTACACTATTTGCAAATCACAAACTTAAAAAGGTACGCCGCTAGGGGATCCGATCCCAATTGACCAAGTTAGGGGCTTAGGAAGCGTGTACGGGGCCATTTTTGAGCAAGTCATCGAAAACTTTAAATTATCGCCATAAGACCAGTCAAAAAGCGACTATCTTCAAAAGTAAAATATTTTAATGCAGATTACACTATTTGCAAATCACAAACTTAAAAAGGTACGCCGCTAGGGGATTCGATCCCAATTGACCAAGTTAGGGGCTTAGGAAGTGTGTATGGGGGCCATTTTTGAGCAAGTCATCGAAAACTTTAAATTATCGCCATAAAACCAGTCAAAAAGCGACTATCTTCAAAAGTAAAATATTTTAATGCAGATTACACTATTTGCAAATCTCAAACTTAAAAAGGTACGCCGCTAGGGGATCCGATCCCAATTGACCAAGTTAGGGGCTTAGGAAGCGTGTATGGGGGCCATTTTTGACAAAGTCATCGAAAACTTTAAATTATCGCCATAAAACCAGTCAAAAAGCGACTATCTTCAACAGTTAAATATTTTAATGCAGATTACAGTATTTTGAAATCACAAAGTTAAAAAGTTATGCCGCTAAAGAATCCGAGCCCGATTGACCGAGTTAGGGGCTTAGGAAGCGTGTATGGGGGCCATTTTTGAGCAAGTCATCGAAAACTTTAAATTATCGCCATAAAACCAGTCAAAAAGCGACTATCTTCAAAAGTAAAATATTTTAATGCAGATTACACTATTTGCAAATCTCAAACTTAAAAAGGTACGCCGCTAGGGGATCGGATCCCAATTGACCAAGTTAGGGGCTTAGGAAGCGTGTATGGGGGCCATTTTTGACAAAGTCATCGAAAACTTTAAATTATCGCCATAAAACCAGTCAAAAAGCGACTATCTTCAACAGTTAAATATTTTAATGCAGATTACAGTATTTTGAAATCACAAAGTTAAAAAGTTATGCCGCTAAAGAATCCGAGCCCGATTGACCGAGTTAGGGGCTTAGGAAGCGTGTATGGGGGCCATTTTTGAGCAAGTCATCGAAAACTTCAAATTATCGCCATAAAACCAGTCAAAAATCGACTATCTTCAAAAGTAAAATATTTTAATGCAGATTACACTATTTGCAAATCTCAAACTTAAAAAGGTACGCCGCTAGGGGATCCGATCCCAATTGACCAAGTTAGGGGCTTAGGAAGCGTGTATGGGGGCCATTTTTGACAAAGTCATCGAAAACTTTAAATTATTGCCATAAAACCAGTCAAAAAGCGACTATCTTCAACAGTTAAATATTTTAATGTAGATTACAGTATTTTGAAATCACAAAGTTAAAAAAGTTATGCCGCTAAAGAATCCGAGCCCGATTGACCGAGTTAGGGGCTTAGGAAGTGTGTATGGGGGCCATTTTTGAGCAAGTCATCGAAAACTTCAAATTATCGCCATAAAACCAGTCAAAAATCGACTATCTTCAAAAGTAAAATATTTTAATGCAGATTACACTATTTGCAAATCACAAACTTAAAAAGGTACGCCGCTAGGGGATCCGATCCCAATTGACCAAGTTAGGGGCTTAGGAAGCGTGTATGGGGGCCATTTTTGACAAAGTCATCGAAAACTTTAAATTATCGCCATAAGACCCGTCAAAAATCGACTATCTTCAAAAGTAAAATATTTTAATGCAGATTACACTATTTGCAAATCACAAACTTAAAAAGGTACGCCGCTAGGGGATTCGATCCCAATTGACCAAGTTAGGGGCTTAGGAAGTGTGTATGGGGGCCATTTTTGAGCAAGTCATCGAAAACTTCAAATTATCGCCATAAAACCAGTCAAAAATCGACTATCTTCAAAAGTAAAATATTTTAATGCAGATTACACTATTTGCAAATCACAAACTTAAAAAGGTACGCCGCTAGGGGATCCGATCCCAATTGACCAAGTTAGGGGCTTAGGAAGCGTGTACGGGGCCATTTTTGAGCAAGTCATCGAAAACTTTAAATTATCGCCATAAGACCAGTCAAAAAGCGACTATCTTCAAAAGTAAAATATTTTAATGCAGATTACACTATTTGCAAATCACAAACTTGAAAAGGTACGCCGATAGGGGATTCGATCCCAATTGACCAAGTTAGGGGCTTAGGAAGTGTGTATGGGGGCCATTTTTGAGCAAGTCATCGAAAACTTCAAATTATCGCCATAAAACCAGTCAAAAATCGACTATCTTCAAAAGTAAAATATTTTAATGCAGATTACACTATTTGCAAATCACAAACTTAAAAAGGTACGCCGCTAGGGGATCCGATCCCAATTGACCAAGTTAGGGGCTTAGGAAGCGTGTACGGGGCCATTTTTGAGCAAGTCATCGAAAACTTTAAATTATCGCCATAAGACCAGTCAAAAAGCGACTATCTTCAAAAGTAAAATATTTTAATGCAGATTACACTATTTGCAAATCACAAACTTGAAAAGGTACGCCGCTAGGGGATTCGATCCCAATTGACCAAGTTAGGGGCTTAGGAAGTGTGTATGGGGGCCATTTTTGAGCAAGTCATCAAAAACTTCAAATTATCGCCATAAAACCAGTCAAAAATCGACTATCTTCAAAAGTAAAATATTTTAATGCAGATTACACTATTTGCAAATCACAAACTTAAAAAGGTACGCCGCTAGGGGATCCGATCCCAATTGACCAAGTTAGGGGCTTAGGAAGCGTGTATAGGGGCCATTTTTGACAAAGTCATCGAAAACTTTAAATTATCGCCATAAGACCCGTCAAAAATCGACTATCTTCAAAAGTAAAATATTTTAATGCAGATTACACTATTTGCAAATCACAAACTTAAAAAGGTACGCCGCTAGGGGATTCGATCCCAATTGACCAAGTTAGGGGCTTAGGAAGTGTGTATGGGGGCCATTTTTGAGCAAGTCATCGAAAACTTCAAATTATCGCCATAAAACCAGTCAAAAATCGACTATCTTCAAAAGTAAAATATTTTAATGCAGATTACACTATTTGCAAATCACAAACTTAAAAAGGTACGCCGCTAGGGGATCCGATCCCAATTGACCAAGTTAGGGGCTTAGGAAGCGTGTACGGGGCCATTTTTGAGCAAGTCATCGAAAACTTTAAATTATCGCCATAAGACCAGTCAAAAAGCGACTATCTTCAAAAGTAAAATATTTTAATGCAGATTACACTATTTGCAAATCACAAACTTGAAAAGGTACGCCGCTAGGGGATTCGATCCCAATTGACCAAGTTAGGGGCTTAGGAAGTGTGTATGGGGGCCATTTTTGAGCAAGTCATCGAAAACTTCAAATTATCGCCATAAAACCAGTCAAAAATCGACTATCTTCAAAAGTAAAATATTTTAATGCAGATTACACTATTTGCAAATCACAAACTTAAAAAGGTACGCCGCTAGGGGATCCGATCCCAATTGACCAAGTTAGGGGCTTAGGAAGCGTGTACGGGGCCATTTTTGAGCAAGTCATCGAAAACTTTAAATTATCGCCATAAGACCAGTCAAAAAGCGACTATCTTCAAAAGTAAAATATTTTAATGCAGATTACACTATTTGCAAATCACAAACTTGAAAAGGTACGCCGCTAGGGGATTCGATCCCAATTGACCAAGTTAGGGGCTTAGGAAGTGTGTATGGGGGCCATTTTTGAGCAAGTCATCAAAAACTTCAAATTATCGCCATAAAACCAGTCAAAAATCGACTATCTTCAAAAGTAAAATATTTTAATGCAGATTACACTATTTGCAAATCACAAACTTAAAAAGGTAATCCGCTAGGGGATCCGATCCCAATTGACCAAGTTAGGGGCTTAGGAAGCGTGTATGGGGGCCATTTTTGACAAAGTCATCGAAAACTTTAAATTATCGCCATAAAACCAGTCAAAAAGCGACTATCTTCAACAGTTAAATATTTTAATGCAGATTACAGTATTTTGAAATCACAAAGTTAAAAAGTTATGCCGCTAAAGAATCCGAGCCCGATTGACCGAGTTAGGGGCTTAGGAAGTGTGTATAGGGGCCCTTTTTGAGCAAGTCTTTGAAAACTTCAAATTATCGCCATAAAACCAGTTAAAAATCGACTATCTTCAAAAGTAAAATATTTTAATGCAGATTACACTATTTGCAAATCACAAACTTAAAAAGGTACGCCGCTAGGGGATCCGATCCCAATTGAACAAGTTAGGGGCTTAGGAAGCGTGTATGGGGGCCATTTTTGAGGAAGTCATCGAAAACTTTAAATTATCGCCATAAAACCAGTCAAAAAGCGACTATCTTCAAAAGTAAAATATTTTAATGCAGATTACACTATTTGCAAATCACAAACTTGAAAAGGTACGCCGCTAGGGGATTCGATCCCAATTGACCAAGTTAGGGGCTTAGGAAGTGTGTATGGGGGCCATTTTTGAGCAAGTCATCAAAAACTTCAAATTATCGCCATAAAACCAGTCAAAAATCGACTATCTTCAAAAGTAAAATATTTTAATGCAGATTACACTATTTGCAAATCACAAACTTAAAAAGGTAATCCGCTAGGGGATCCGATCCCAATTGACCAAGTTAGGGGCTTAGGAAGCGTGTATGGGGGCCATTTTTGACAAAGTCATCGAAAACTTTAAATTATCGCCATAAAACCAGTCAAAAAGCGACTATCTTCAACAGTTAAATATTTTAATGCAGATTACAGTATTTTGAAATCACAAAGTTAAAAAGTTATGCCGCTAAAGAATCCGAGCCCGATTGACCGAGTTAGGGGCTTAGGAAGTGTGTATAGGGGCCCTTTTTGAGCAAGTCTTTGAAAACTTCAAATTATCGCCATAAAACCAGTTAAAAATCGACTATCTTCAAAAGTAAAATATTTTAATGCAGATTACACTATTTGCAAATCACAAACTTAAAAAGGTACGCCGCTAGGGGATCCGATCCCAATTGAACAAGTTAGGGGCTTAGGAAGCGTGTATGGGGGCCATTTTTGAGGAAGTCATCGAAAACTTAAAATTATCGCCATAAAACCAGTCAAAAAGCGACTATCTTCAAAAGTAAAATATTTTAATGCAGATTACACTATTTGCAAATCACAAACTTAAAAAGGTACGCTGCTAAAGAATCCGAGCCCGATTGACCGAGTTAGGGTCTTAGGAAGTGTGTATGGGGTCCATTTTTGAGCAAGTCATCGAAAACTTCAAATTATCGCCATAAAACCAGTCAAAAATCGACTATCTTCAAAAGTAAAATATTTTAATGCAGATTACACTATTTGCAAATCTCAAACTTAAAAAGGTACGCCGCTAGGGGATCCGATCCCAATTGACCAAGTTAGGGGCTTAGGAAGCGTGTATGGGGACCATTTTTGACAAAGTCATCGAAAACTTTAAATTATCGCCATAAAACCAGTCAAAAAGCGACTATCTTCAACAGTTAAATATTTTAATGCAGATTACAGTATTTTGAAATCACAAAGTTAAAAAGTTATGCCGCTAAAGAATCCGAGCCCGATTGACCGAGTTAGGGGCTTAGGAAGCGTGTATGGGGGCCATTTTTGAGCAAGTCATCGAAAACTTTAAATTATCGCCATAAAACCAGTCAAAAAGCGACTATCTTCAAAAGTAAAATATTTTAATGCAGATTACACTATTTGCAAATCACAAACTTAAAAAGGTGCGCTGCTAAAGAATCCGAGCCCGATTGACCGAGTTAGGGTCTTAGGAAGTGTGTATGGGGGCCATTTTTGAGCAAGTCATCGAAAACTTCAAATTATCGCCATAAAACCAGTCAAAAATCGACTATCTTCAAAAGTAAAATATTTTAATGCAGATTACACTATTTGCAAATCTCAAACTTAAAAAGGTACGCCGCTAGGGGATCCGATCCCAATTGACCAAGTTAGGGGCTTAGGAAGCTTGTATGGGGGCCATTTTTGAGCAAGTTATCGAAAACTTTAAATTATCGCCATAAAACCAGTCAAAAATCGACTATCTTCAACAGTTAAATATTTTAATGCAGATTACAGTATTTTGAAATCACAAAGTTAAAAAGGTTTGCCGCTAAAGAATCCGAGCCCGATTGACCGAGTTAGGGTCTTAAGAAGTGTGTATAGGGGCCCTTTTTGAGCAAGTCATCGAAAACTTCAAATTATCGCCATAAAACCAGTCAAAAATCGACTATCTTCAAAAGTAAAATATTTTTAATGCAGATTACACTATTTGCAAATCACAAACTTGAAAAGGTACGCCGCCAGGGGATTCGATCCCAATTGACCATGTTAGGGGCTTAGGAAGTGTGTATGGGGGCCATTTTTGAGCAAGTCATCGAAAACTTCAAATTATCGCCATAAAACCAGTCAAAAATCGACTATCTTCAATTGTAAAATATTTTAATGCAGATTACACTATTTGCAAATCACAAACTTAAAAAGGTACGCTGCTAAGGAATCCGAGCCCGATTGACCGAGTTAGGGGCTTAGGAAGTGTGTATGGGGGCCATTTTTGACAAAGTCATCGAAAACTTTAAATTATCGCCATAAAACCAGTCAAAAAGCGACTATCTTCAACAGTTAAATATTTTAATGCAGATTACAGTATTTTGAAATCACAAAGTTAAAAAGTTATGCCGCTAAAGAATCCGAGCCCGATTGACCGAGTTAGGGGCTTAGGAAGTGTGTATAGGGGCCCTTTTTGAGCAAGTCTTTGAAAACTTCAAATTATCGCCATAAAACCAGTTAAAAATCGACTATCTTCAAAAGTAAAATATTTTAATGCAGATTACACTATTTGCAAATCACAAACTTAAAAAGGTACGCCGCTAGGGGATCCGATCCCAATTGAACAAGTTAGGGGCTTAGGAAGCGTGTATGGGGGCCATTTTTGAGGAAGTCATCGAAAACTTTAAATTATCGCCATAAAACCAGTCAAAAAGCGACTATCTTCAAAAGTAAAATATTTTAATGCAGATTACACTATTTGCAAATCACAAACTTAAAAAGGTACGCTGCTAAAGAATCCGAGCCCGATTGACCGAGTTAGGGTCTTAGGAAGTGTGTATGGGGTCCATTTTTGAGCAAGTCATCGAAAACTTCAAATTATCGCCATAAAACCAGTCAAAAATCGACTATCTTCAAAAGTAAAATATTTTAATGCAGATTACACTATTTGCAAATCTCAAACTTAAAAAGGTACGCCGCTAGGGGATCCGATCCCAATTGACCAAGTTAGGGGCTTAGGAAGCGTGTATGGGGACCATTTTTGACAAAGTCATCGAAAACTTTAAATTATCGCCATAAAACCAGTCAAAAAGCGACTATCTTCAACAGTTAAATATTTTAATGCAGATTACAGTATTTTGAAATCACAAAGTTAAAAAGTTATGCCGCTAAAGAATCCGAGCCCGATTGACCGAGTTAGGGGCTTAGGAAGCGTGTATGGGGGCCATTTTTGAGCAAGTCATCGAAAACTTTAAATTATCGCCATAAAACCAGTCAAAAAGCGACTATCTTCAAAAGTAAAATATTTTAATGCAGATTACACTATTTGCAAATCACAAACTTAAAAAGGTGCGCTGCTAAAGAATCCGAGCCCGATTGACCGAGTTAGGGTCTTAGGAAGTGTGTATGGGGGCCATTTTTGAGCAAGTCATCGAAAACTTCAAATTATCGCCATAAAACCAGTCAAAAATCGACTATCTTCAAAAGTAAAATATTTTAATGCAGATTACACTATTTGCAAATCTCAAACTTAAAAAGGTACGCCGCTAGGGGATCCGATCCCAATTGACCAAGTTAGGGGCTTAGGAAGCTTGTATGGGGGCCATTTTTGAGCAAGTTATCGAAAACTTTAAATTATCGCCATAAAACCAGTCAAAAATCGACTATCTTCAACAGTTAAATATTTTAATGCAGATTACAGTATTTTGAAATCACAAAGTTAAAAAGGTTTGCCGCTAAAGAATCCGAGCCCGATTGACTGAGTTAGGGTCTTAAGAAGTGTGTATAGGGGCCCTTTTTGAGCAAGTCATCGAAAACTTCAAATTATCGCCATAAAACCAGTCAAAAATCGACTATCTTCAAAAGTAAAATATTTTTAATGCAGATTACACTATTTGCAAATCACAAACTTGAAAAGGTACGCCGCCAGGGGATTCGATCCCAATTGACCATGTTAGGGGCTTAGGAAGTGTGTATGGGGGCCATTTTTGAGCAAGTCATCGAAAACTTCAAATTATCGCCATAAAACCAGTCAAAAATCGACTATCTTCAATTGTAAAATATTTTAATGCAGATTACACTATTTGCAAATCACAAACTTAAAAAGGTACGCTGCTAAGGAATCCGAGCCCGATTGACCGAGTTAGGGGCTTAGGAAGTGTGTATGGGGGCCATTTTTGACAAAGTCATCGAAAACTTTAAATTATCGCCATAAAACCAGTCAAAAAGCGACTATCTTCAAAAGTAAAATATTTTAATGCAGATTACACTATTTGCAAATCACAAACTTAAAAAGGTACGTTCCTAAAGAATCCGAGCCCGATTGACCGAGTTAGGGTCTTAGGAAGTGTGTATGGGGGCCATTTTTGAGCAAGTCATCGAAAACTTCAAATTATCGCCATAAAACCAGTCAAAATTCGACTATCTTCAAAAGTAAAATATTTTAATGCAGATTACACTATTTGCAAATCAAAACCTTAAAAAGGTACGCCGCTAGGGGATCCGATCCCAATCGACCAAGTTAGGGGCTTAGGAAGCGTGTATGGGGGCCATTTTTGACAAAGTCATCGAAAACTTTAAATTATCGCCATAAAACCAGTCAAAAAGCGACTATCTTCAACAGTTAAATATTTTAATGCAGATTACAGTATTTTGAAATCACAAAGTTAAGAAGTTATGCCGCTAAAGAATCCGAGCCCGATTGACCGAGTTAGGGGCTTAGGAAGCGTGTATGGGGGCCATTTTTGAGCAAGTCATCGAAAACTTTAAATTATTCCCATAAAACCAGTCAAAAAGCGACTATCTTCAAAAGTAAAATATTTTAATGCAGATTACACTATTTGCAAATCACAAACTTGAAAAGGTACGCCGCCAGGGGATTCGATCCCAATTGACCAAGTTAGGGGCTTAGGAAGTGTGTATGGGGGCCATTTTTGAGCAAGTCATCGAAAACTTCAAATTATCGCCATAAAACCAGTCAAAAATCGACTATCTTCAACAGTTAAATATTTTAATGCAGATTACAGTATTTTGAAATCACAAAGTTAAAAAGGTACGCTGCTAAAGAATCCGAGCCCGATTGACCGAGTTAGGGGCTTAGGAAGCGTGTATGGGGGCCATTTTTGAGCAAGTCATCGAAAACTTCAAATTATCGCCATAAAACCAGTCAAAAATCGACTATCTTCAAAAGTAAAATATTTTAATGCAGATTACACTATTTGCAAATCACAAACTTAAAAAGGTACGCCGCTAGGGGATCCGATCCCAATTGACCAAGTTAGGGGCTTAGGAAGCGTGTATGGGGGCCATTTTTGACAAAGTCATCGAAAACTTTAAATTATCGCCATAAAACCAGTCAAAAAGCGACTATCTTCAACAGTTAAATATTTTAATGCAGATTACAGTATTTTGAAATCACAAAGTTAAAAAGTTATGCCGCTAAAGAATCCGAGCCCGATTGACCGAGTTAGGGGCTTAGGAAGCGTGTATGGGGGCCATTTTTGAGCAAGTCATCGAAAACTTTAAATTATCGCCATAAAACCAGTCAAAAAGCGACTATCTTCAAAAGTAAAATATTTTAATGCAGATTACACTATTTGCAAATCACAAACTTAAAAAGGTACGCTGCTAAAGAATCCGAGCCCGATTGACCGAGTTAGGGTCTTAGGAAGTTTGTATGGGGGCCATTTTTGAGCAAGTCATCGAAAACTTCAAATTATCGCCATAAAACCAGTCAAAAATCGACTATCTTCAAAAGTAAAATATTTTAATGCAGATTACACTATTTGCAAATCTCAAACTTAAAAAGGTACGCCGCTAGGGGATCCGATCCCAATTGACCAAGTTAGGGGCTTAGGAAGCGTGTATGGGGGCCATTTTTGAGCAAGTTATCGAAAACTTTAAATTATCGCCATAAAACCAGTCAAAAATCGACTATCTTCAACAGTTAAATATTTTAATGCAGATTACAGTATTTTGAAATCACAAAGTTAAAAAGGTGTACCGCTAAAGAATCCGAGCCCGATTGACCGAGTTAGGGTCTTAAGAAGTGTGTATAGGGGCCCTTTTTGAGCAAGTCATCGAAAACTTCAAATTATCGCCATAAAACCAGTCAAAAATCGACTATCTTCAAAAGTAAAATATTTTAATGCAGATTACACTATTTGCAAATCACAAACTTGAAAAGGTACGCCGCCAGGGGATTCGATCCCAATTGACCAAGTTAGGGGCTTAGGAAGTGTGTATGGGGGCCATTTTTGAGCAAGTCATCGAAAACTTCAAATTATCGCCATAAAACCAGTCAAAAATCGACTATCTTCAAAAGTAAAATATTTTAATGCAGATTACACTATTTGCAAATCACAAACTTAAAAAGGTACGCTGCTAAAGAATCCGAGCCCGATTGACCGAGTTAGGGGCTTAGGAAGCGTGTATGGGGGCCATTTTTGACAAAGTCATCGAAAACTTTAAATTATCGCCATAAAACCAGTCAAAAAGCGACTATCTTCAACAGTTAAATATTTTAATGCAGATTACAGTATTTTGAAATCACAAAGTTAAAAAGTTATGCCGCTAAAGAATCCGAGCCCGATTGACCGAGTTAGGGGCTTAGGAAGCGTGTATGGGGGCCATTTTTAAGCAAGTCATCGAAAACTTCAAATTATCGCCATAAAACCAGTCAAAAATCGACTATCTTCAAAAGTAAAATATTTTAATGCAGATTACACTATTTGCAAATCTCAAACTTAAAAAGGTACGCCGCTAGGGGATCCGATCCCAATTGACCAAGTTAGGGGCTTAGGAAGCGTGTATGGGGGCCATTTTTGAGCAAGTTATCGAAAACTTTAAATTATCGCCATAAAACCAGTCAAAAATCGACTATCTTCAACAGTTAAATATTTTAATGCAGATTACAGTATTTTGAAATCACAAAGTTAACAAGAAAGGAAGCTAACTTCGGCCAGCCGAAGTTTATATACCCTTGCAGATCGTTTCTATTCTATTTTAAATTACAAAAATGTTAAATTTAGATTTACAACAAACAAAATTATAGCAGTTTACGGATTATTTTGACATTAACTGATCGATCCTTCCTATGGCAGCTATATAATATAGTCATCCAATTTATGTTTAATTTAATTCGAAATTCTAAAATAATAAAATAAACCTATATTCCAAAGTAGAAGAGAATACAATAAAAATTAACAAAGCAATAATTTTGTTCCCATTAATTTCCCTTTAGTTTTCCGATCGTTCCTATGGAAGCTATATGATATAGTCGTCCGATTTATGTTAAATTTAATTCGAAATTCTAAAATAATAAAATAAAGTTATATTCCAGAGTAGAAGAAAATACAATAAAAATTAACAAAGCTATAATTTTGTTTCTATTAATTTCCCTTTAGTTTTCCGATCGTTCCTATGGAAGCTATATGATATAGTCGTCCGATTTTTATAAAACTTAATTCGAAATTCAGTACAGTAAAAAAAATTATATTTCCAAGAGCAAAAGGTAATAGGTCAAAAAACACCGAAGATATAATTTTTTTCCCATTATTTTTCCGATTATTCCTATGGGAGCTATAAGATATAGTTGTCCGATCCGGCCGGTTCCGACTTATATACTACCTGCAATAGAAAGACGACTTTTGGTAAAGTTTCAGCTCGATAGCTTTAAAACTGAGAGACTAGTTTGCGTAGAAACGGACGGACGGACGGACAGACGGACGGACAGACGGACAGACGGACATGGCTAGATCGACTCGTCTAGTCATGCTGATCAAGAATATATATACTTTATGGGGTCGGAAACGTTTCCTTCACTGCGTTGCAAACTTCTGACTGAAATCATTATACCCTCTGCAAGGGTATAAAAAGGTGTGCCGCTAAAGAATCCGAGCCCGATTGACCGAGTTAGGGTCTTAAGAAGTGTGTATAGGGGCCCTTTTTGAGCAAGTCATCGAAAACTTCAAATTATCGCCATAAAACCAGTCAAAAATCGACTATCTTCAAAAGTAAAATATTTTAATGCAGATTACACTATTTACAAATCACAAACTTGAAAAGGTACGCCGCCAGGGGATTCGATCCCAATTGACCAAGTTAGGGGCTTAGGAAGTGTGTATGGGGGCCATTTTTGAGCAAGTCATCGAAAACTTCAAATTATCGCCATAAAACCAGTCAAAAATCGACTATCTTCAAAAGTAAAATATTTTAATGCAGATTACACTATTTGCAAATCACAAACTTAAAAAGGTACGCTGCTAAAGAATCCGAGCCCGATTGACCGAGTTAGGGGCTTAGGAAGCGTGTATGGGGGCCATTTTTGACAAAGTCATCGAAAACTTTAAATTATCGCCATAAAACCAGTCAAAAAGCGACTATCTTCAACAGTTAAATATTTTAATGCAGATTACAGTATTTTGAAATCACAAAGTTAAAAAGTTATGCCGCTAAAGAATCCGAGCCCGATTGACCGAGTTAGGGGCTTAGGAAGCGTGTATGGGGGCCATTTTTGAGCAAGTCATCGAAAACTTCAAATTATCGCCATAAAACCAGTCAAAAATCGACTATCTTCAAAAGTAAAATATTTTAATGCAGATTACACTATTTGCAAATCACAAACTTAAAAAGGTACGCCGCTAGGGGATCCGATCCCAATTGACCAAGTTAGGGGCTTAGGAAGCGTGTATGGGGGCCATTTTTGACAAAGTCATCGAAAACTTTAAATTATCGCCATAAAACCAGTCAAAAAGCGACTATCTTCAACAGTTAAATATTTTAATGCAGATTACAGTATTTTGAAATCACAAAGTTAAAAAGTTATGCCGCTAAAGAATCCGAGCCCGATTGACCGAGTTAGGGGCTTAGGAAGCGTGTATGGGGGCCATTTTTGAGCAAGTCATCGAAAACTTCAAATTATCGCCATAAAACCAGTCAAAAATCGACTATCTTCAAAAGTAAAATATTTTAGTGCAGATTACACTATTTGCAAATCTCAAACTTAAAAAGGTACGCCGCTAGGGGATCCGATCCCAATTGACCAAGTTAGGGGCTTAGGAAGCGTGTATGGGGCCATTTTTGAGCAAGTCATCGAAAACTTCAAATTATCGCCATAAAACCAGCCAAAAATCGACTATCTTCAACAGTTAAATATTTTAATGCAGATTACAGTATTTTGAAATCACAAAGTTAAAAAGGTATGCCGCTAAAGAATCCGAGCCCGATTGACCGAGTTAGGGTCTTAAGAAGTGTGTATAGGGGCCCTTTTTGAGCAAGTCATCGAAAATTTCAAATTATCGCCATAAAACCAGTCAAAAATCGACTATCTTCAAAAGTAAAATATTTTAATGCAGATTACACTATTTGCAGATAAAAAACTTGAAAAGGTACGCCGCCAGGGGATTCGATCCCAATTGACCAAGTTAGGGGCTTAGGAAGTGTGTATGGGGGCCATTTTTGAGCAAGTCATCGAAAACTTAAAATTATCGCCATAAAACCAGTCAAAAATCGACTATCTTCAAAAGTAAAATATTTTAATGCAGATTACACTATTTGCAAATCACAAACTTAAAAAGGTACGCTGCTAAAGAATCCGAGCCCGATTGACCGAGTTAGGGGCTTAGGAAGCGTGTATGGGGGCCATTTTTGACAAAGTCATCGAAAACTTTAAATTATCGCCATAAAACCAGTCAAAAAGCGACTATCTTCAACAGTTAAATATTTTAATGCAGATTACAGTATTTTGAAATCACAAAGTTCAAAAGTTATGCCGCTAAAGAATCCGAGCCCGATTGACCGAGTTAGGGGCTTAGGAAGTGTGTATGGGGGCCATTTTTGAGCAAGTCATCGAAAACTTCAAATTATCGCCATAAAACCAGTCAAAAATCGACTATCTTCAACAGTTAAATATTTTAATGCAGATTACAGTATTTTGAAATCACAAAGTTAAAAAGTTATGCCGCTAAAGAATCCGAGCCCGATTGACCGAGTTAGGGGCTTAGGAAGCGTGTATGGGGGCCATTTTTGAGCAAGTCATCGAAAACTTTAAATTATCGCCATAAAACCAGTCAAAAAGCGACTATCTTCAAAAGTAAAATATTTTAATGCAGATTACACTATTTGCAAATCACAAACTTAAAAAGGTACGCTGCTAAAGAATCCGAGCCCGATTGACCGAGTTAGGGTCTTAGGAAGTTTGTATGGGGGCCATTTTTGAGCAAGTCATCGAAAACTTCAAATTATCGCCATAAAACCAGTCAAAAATCGACTATCTTCAAAAGTAAAATATTTTAATGCAGATTACACTATTTGCAAATCTCAAACTTAAAAAGGTACGCCGCTAGGGGATCCGATCCCAATTGACCAAGTTAGGGGCTTAGGAAGCGTGTATGGGGGCCATTTTTGAGCAAGTTATCGAAAACTTTAAATTATCGCCATAAAACCAGTCAAAAATCGACTATCTTCAACAGTTAAATATTTTAATGCAGATTACAGTATTTTGAAATCACAAAGTTAAAAAGGTATGCCGCTAAAGAATCCGAGCCCGATTGACCGAGTTAGGGTCTTAAGAAGTGTGTATAGGGGCCCTTTTTGAGCAAGTCATCGAAAATTTCAAATTATCGCCATAAAACCAGTCAAAAATCGACTATCTTCAAAAGTAAAATATTTTAATGCAGATTACACTATTTGCAAATAAAAAACTTGAAAAGGTACGCCGCCAGGGGATTCGATCCCAATTGACCAAGTTAGGGGCTTAGGAAGTGTGTATGGGGGCCATTTTTGAGCAAGTCATCGAAAACTTCAAATTATCGCCATAAAACCAGTCAAAAATCGACTATCTTCAAAAGTAAAATATTTTAATGCAGATTACACTATTTGCAAATCACAAACTTAAAAAGGTACGCTGCTAAAGAATCCGAGCCCGATTGACCGAGTTAGGGGCTTAGGAAGCGTGTATGGGGGCCATTTTTGACAAAGTCATCGAAAACTTTAAATTATCGCCATAAAACCAGTCAAAAAGCGACTATCTTCAACAGTTAAATATTTTAATGCAGATTACAGTATTTTGAAATCACAAAGTTCAAAAGTTATGCCGCTAAAGAATCCGAGCCCGATTGACCGAGTTAGGGGCTTAGGAAGCGTGTATGGGGGCCATTTTTGAGCAAGTCATCGAAAACTTCAAATTATCGCCATAAAACCAGTCAAAAATCGACTATCTTCAAAAGTAAAATATTTTAATGCAGATTACACTATTTGCAAATCACAAACTTAAAAAGGTACGCCGCTAGGGGATCCGATCCCAATTGACCAAGTTAGGGGCTTAGGAAGCGTGTATGGGGGCCATTTTTGACAAAGTCATCGAAAACTTTAAATTATCGCCATAAAACCAGTCAAAAAGCGACTATCTTCAACAGTTAAATATTTTAATGCAGATTACAGTATTTTGAAATCACAAAGTTAAAAAGTTATGCCGCTAAAGAATCCGAGCCCGATTGACCGAGTTAGGGGCTTAGGAAGCGTGTATGGGGGCCATTTTTGAGCAAGTCATCGAAAACTTTAAATTATCGCCATAAAACCAGTCAAAAAGCGACTATCTTCAAAAGTAAAATATTTTAATGCAGATTACACTATTTGCAAATCACAAACTTAAAAAGGTACGCTGCTAAAGAATCCGAGCCCGATTGACCGAGTTAGGGTCTTAGGAAGTTTGTATGGGGGCCATTTTTGAGCAAGTCATCGAAAACTTCAAATTATCGCCATAAAACCAGTCAAAAATCGACTATCTTCAAAAGTAAAATATTTTAATGCAGATTACACTATTTGCAAATCACAAACTTAAAAAGGTACGCCGCTAAAGAATCCGAGCCCGATTGACCGAGTTAGGGTCTTAGGAAGTGTGTAGGGCCATTTTTGAGCAAGTCATCGAAAACTTCAAATTATCGCCATAAAACCAGTCAAAAATTGACTATCTTCAAAAGTAAAATATTTTAATGCAGATTACACTATTTGCAAATAAAAAACTTGAAAAGGTACGCCGCCAGGGGATTCGATCCCAATTGACCAAGTTAGGGGCTTAGGAAGTGTGTATGGGGGCCATTTTTGAGCAAGTCATCGAAAACTTCAAATTATCGCCATAAAACCAGTCAAAAATCGACTATCTTCAAAAGTAAAATATTTTAATGCAGATTACACTATTTGCAAATCACAAACTTAAAAAGGTACGCTGCTAAAGAATCCGAGCCCGATTGACCGAGTTGGGGGCTTAGGAAGCGTGTATGGGGGCCATTTTTGACAAAGTCATCGAAAACTTTAAATTATCGCCATAAAACTAGTCAAAAAGCGATTATCTTCAACAGTTAAATATTTTAATGCAGATTACAGTATTTTGAAATCACAAAGTTCAAAAGTTATGCCGCTAAAGAATCCGAGCCCGATTGACCGAGTTAGGGGCTTAGGAAGCGTGTATGGGGGCCATTTTTGAGCAAGTCATCGAAAACTTCAAATTATCGCCATAAAACCAGTCAAAAATCGACTATCTTCAAAAGTAAAATATTTTAATGCAGATTACACTATTTGCAAATCACAAACTTAAAAAGGTACGCCGCTAGGGGATCCGATCCCAATTGACCAAGTTAGGGGCTTAGGAAGCGTGTATGGGGGCCATTTTTGACAAAGTCATCGAAAACTTTAAATTATCGCCATAAAACCAGTCAAAAAGCGACTATCTTCAACAGTTAAATATTTTAATGCAGATTACAGTATTTTGAAATCACAAAGTTAAAAAGTTATGCCGCTAAAGAATCCGAGCCCGATTGACCGAGTTAGGGGCTTAGGAAGCGTGTATGGGGGCCATTTTTGAGCAAGTCATCGAAAACTTTAAATTATCGCCATAAAACCAGTCAAAAAGCGACTATCTTCAAAAGTAAAATATTTTAATGCAGATTACACTATTTGCAAATCACAAACTTAAAAAGGTACGCTGCTAAAGAATCCGAGCCCGATTGACCGAGTTAGGGTCTTAGGAAGTTTGTATGGGGGCCATTTTTGAGCAAGTCATCGAAAACTTCAAATTATCGCCATAAAACCAGTCAAAAATCGACTATCTTCAAAAGTAAAATATTTTAATGCAGATTACACTATTTGCAAATCACAAACTTAAAAAGGTACGCCGCTAAAGAATCCGAGCCCGATTGACCGAGTTAGGGTCTTAGGAAGTGTGTAGGGCCATTTTTGAGCAAGTCATCGAAAACTTCAAATTATCGCCATAAAACCAGTCAAAAATTGACTATCTTAAAAAGTAAAATATTTTAATGCAGATTACACTATTTGCAAATCACAAACTTGAAAAGGTACGCCGCTAGGGGATTCGATCCCAATTGACCAAGTTAGGGGCTTAGGAAGTGTGTATGGGGGCCATTTTTGAGCAAGTCATCGAAAACTTCAAATTATCGCCATAAAACCAGTCAAAAATCGACTATCTTCAAAAGTAAAATATTTTAATGCAGATTACACTATTTGCAAATCACCAACTTAAAAAGGTACGCCGCTAAAGAATCCGAGCCCGATTGACCGAGTTGTGGTCTTAGGAAGTGTGTATGGGGGCCATTTTTGAGCAAGTCATTGAAAACTTCAAATTATCGCCATAAAACCAGTCAAAAATCGACTATCTTCAAAAGTAAAATATTTTAATGCAGATTACACTATTTGCAAATCACAAACTTAAAAAGGTACGCCGCTAAAGAATCCGAGCCCGATTGACCGAGTTAGGGTCTTAGGAAGTGTGTAGGGCCATTTTTGAGCAAGTCATCGAAAACTTCAAATTATCGCCATAAAACCAGTCAAAAATTGACTTCAAAAGTAAAATATTTTAATGCAGATTACACTATTTGCAAATCACAAACTTGAAAAGGTACGCCGCTAGGGGATTCGATCCCAATTGACCGAGTTAGGGTCTTAGGAAGTGTGTATAGGGGCCTTTTTGAGCAAGTCATCGAAAACTTCAAATTATCGCCATAAAACCAGTCAAAAATCGACTATCTTCAAAAGTAAAATATTTTAATGCAGATTACACTATTTGCAAATCACCAACTTAAAAAGGTACGCCGCTAAAGAATCCGAGCCCGATTGACCGAGTTGTGGTCTTAGGAAGTGTGTATGGGGGCCATTTTTGAGCAAGTCATTGAAAACTTCAAATTATCGCCATAAAACCAGTCAAAAATCGACTATCTTCAAAAGTAAAATATTTTAATGCAGATTACACTATTTGCAAATCACAAACTTAAAAAGGTACGCCGCTAAAGAATCCGAGCCCGATTGACCGAGTTAGGGTCTTAGGAAGTGTGTAGGGCCATTTTTGAGCAAGTCATCGAAAACTTCAAATTATCGCCATAAAACCAGTCAAAAATTGACTTCAAAAGTAAAATATTTTAATGCAGATTACACTATTTGCAAATCACAAACTTGAAAAGGTACGCCGCTAGGGGATTCGATCCCAATTGACCAAGTTAGGGGCTTAGGAAGTGTGTATGGGGGCCATTTTTGAGCAAGTCATCGAAAACTTCAAATTATCGCCATAAAACCAGTCAAAAATAGACTATCTTCAACAGTTAAATATTTTAATGCAGATTACAGTATTTTGAAATCACAAAGTTAAAAAGTTATGCCGCTAAAGAATCCGATCCCGATTGACCGAGTTAGGGTCTTAAGAAGTGTGTATAGGGGCCCTTTTTGAGCAAGTTATCGAAAACTTCAAATTATCGCCATAAAACCAGTCAAAAATCGACTATCTTCAAAAGTAAAATATTTTAATGCAGATTACACTATTTGCAAATCACAAACTTGAAAAGGTACGCCGCTAGGGGATTCGATCCCAATTGACCAAGTTAGGGGCTTAGGAAGTGTGTATGGGGGCCATTTTTGAGCAAGTCATCGAAAACTTCGAATTATCGCCATAAATCCAGTCAAAAATCGACTATCTTCAAAAGTAAAATATTTTAAAGCAGATTACACTATTTGCAAATCACAAACTTGAAAAGGTACGCCGCTAGGGGATTCGATCCCAATTGACCAAGTTAGGGGCTTAGGAAGTGTGTATGGGGGCCATTTTTGAGCAAGTCATCGAAAACTTCAAATTATCGCCATAAAACCAGTTAAAAATAGACTATCTTCAACAGTTAAATATTTTAATGCAGATTACAGTATTTTGAAATCACAAAGTTAAAAAGGTATGCCGCTAAAGAATCCGAGCCCGATTGACCGAGTTAGGGTCTTAGGAAGTGTGTATAGGGGCCTTTTTGAGCAAGTCATCGAAAACTTCAAATTATCGCCATAAAACCAGTCAAAAATCGACTATCTTCAAAAGTAAAATATTTTAATGCAGATTACACTATTTGCAAATCACCAACTTAAAAAGGTACGCCGCTAAAGAATCCGAGCCCGATTGACCGAGTTGTGGTCTTAGGAAGTGTGTATGGGGGCCATTTTTGAGCAAGTCATTGAAAACTTCAAATTATCGCCATAAAACCAGTCAAAAATCGACTATCTTCAAAAGTAAAATATTTTAATGCAGATTACACTATTTGCAAATCACAAACTTAAAAAGGTACGCCGCTAAAGAATCCGAGCCCGATTGACCGAGTTAGGGTCTTAGGAAGTGTGTAGGGCCATTTTTGAGCAAGTCATCGAAAACTTCAAATTATCGCCATAAAACCAGTCAAAAATTGACTTCAAAAGTAAAATATTTTAATGCAGATTACACTATTTGCAAATCACAAACTTGAAAAGGTACGCCGCTAGGGGATTCGATCCCAATTGACCAAGTTAGGGGCTTAGGAAGTGTGTATGGGGGCCATTTTTGAGCAAGTCATCGAAAACTTCAAATTATCGCCATAAAACCAGTCAAAAATAGACTATCTTCAACAGTTAAATATTTTAATGCAGATTACAGTATTTTGAAATCACAAAGTTAAAAAGTTATGCCGCTAAAGAATCCGAGCCCGATTGACCGAGTTAGGGTCTTAAGAAGTGTGTATAGGGGCCCTTTTTGAGCAAGTTATCGAAAACTTCAAATTATCGCCATAAAACCAGTCAAAAATCGACTATCTTCAAAAGTAAAATATTTTAATGCAGATTACACTATTTGCAAATCACAAACTTGAAAAGGTACGCCGCTAGGGGATTCGATCCCAATTGACCAAGTTAGGGGCTTAGGAAGTGTGTATGGGGGCCATTTTTGAGCAAGTCATCGAAAACTTCGAATTATCGCCATAAAACCAGTCAAAAATCGACTATCTTCAAAAGTAAAATATTTTAATGCAGATTACACTATTTGCAAATAACAAACTTAAAAAGGTACGCCGGTAGGGGATCCGATCCCAATTGACCAAGTTAGGGGCTTAGGAAGCGTGTATGGGGGCCATTTTTGACAAAGTCATCGAAAACTTTAAATTATCGCCATAAAACCAGTCAAAAAGCGACTATCTTCAACCGTTAAATATTTTAATGCAGATTACAGTATTTTGAAATCACAAAGTTAAAAAGTTATGCCGCTAAAGAATCCGAGCCCGATTGACCGAGTTAGGGGCTTAGGAAGTGTGTATGGGGGCCATTTTTGAGCAAGTCATCGAAAACTTCAAATTATCGCCATAAAACCAGTCAAAAATCGACTATCTTCAAAAGTAAAATATTTTAATGCAGATTACACTATTTGCAAATCACCAACTTAAAAAGGTACGCTGCTAAAGAATCCGAGCCCGATTGACCGAGTTAGGGTCTTAGGAAGTGTGTATAGGGGCCCTTTTTGAGCAAGTCATCGAAAACTTCAAATTATCGCCATAAAACCAGTCAAAAATCGACTATCTTCAAAAGTAAAATATTTTAATGCAGATTACACTATTTGCAAATCACAAACTTAAAAAGGTACGCCGGTAGGGGATCCGATCCCAATTGACCAAGTTAGGGGCTTAGGAAGCGTGTATGGGGGCCATTTTTGACAAAGTCATCGAAAACTTTAAATTATCGCCATAAAACCAGTCAAAAAGCGACTATCTTCAACAGTTAAATATTTTAATGCAGATTACACTATTTGCAAATCACAAACTTAAAAAGGTACGCCGGTAGGGGATCCGATCCCAATTGACCAAGTTAGGGGCTTAGGAAGCGTGTATGGGGGCCATTTTTGACAAAGTCATCGAAAACTTTAAATTATCGCCATAAAACCAGTCAAAAAGCGACTATCTTCAACAGTTAAATATTTTAATGCAGATTACAGTATTTTGAAATCACAAAGTTAAAAAGTTATGCCGCTAAAGAATCCGAGCCCGATTGACCGAGTTAGGGGCTTAGGAAGTGTGTATGGGGGCCATTTTTGAGCAAGTCATCGAAAACTTCAAATTATCGCCATAAAACCAGTCAAAAATCGACTATCTTCAAAAGTAAAATATTTTAATGCAGATTACACTATTTGCAAATCACAAACTTAAAAAGGTACGCTGCTAAAGAATCCGAGCCCGATTGACCGAGTTAGGGTCTTAGGAAGTGTGTATGGGGGCCATTTTTGAGCAAGTCATCGAAAACTTCAAATTATCGCCATAAAACCAGTCAAAAATCGATTATCTTCAAAAGTAAAATATTTTAATGCAGATTACACTATTTGCAAATCACAAACTTGAAAAGGTACGCCGCTAGGGGATTCGATCCCAATTGACCAAGTTAGGGGCTTAGGAAGTGTGTATGGGGGCCATTTTTGAGCAAGTCATCGAAAACTTCGAATTATCGCCATAAAACCAGTCAAAAATCGACTATCTTCAAAAGTAAAATATTTTAATGCAGATTACACTATTTGCAAATCACAAACTTAAAAAGGTACGCCGGTAGGGGATCCGATCCCAATTGACCAAGTTAGGGGCTTAGGAAGCGTGTATGGGGGCCATTTTTGACAAAGTCATCGAAAACTTTAAATTATCGCCATAAAACCAGTCAAAAAGCGACTATCTTCAACAGTTAAATATTTTAATGCAGATTACACTATTTGCAAATCACAAACTTGAAAAGGTAGGCCGCTAGGGGATTCGATCCCAATTGACCAAGTTAGGGGCTTAGGAAGCGTGTATGGGGCCATTTTTGAGCAAGTCATCGAAAACTTCAAATTATCGCCATAAAACCAGTCAAAAATCGACTATTTTTTGTATGGGGGCCATTTTTGAGCAAGTCATCGAAAACTTCAAATTATCGCCATAAAACCAGTCAAAAATCGACTATCTTCAAAAGTAAAATATTTTAATGCAGATTACACTATTTGCAAATCTCAAACTTAAAAAGGTACGCCGCTAGGGGATCCGATCCCAATTGACCAAGTTAGGGGCTTAGGAAGCGTGTATGGGGGCCATTTTTGAGCAAGTTATCGAAAACTTTAAATTATCGCTATAAAACCAGTCAAAAATCGACTATCTTCAACAGTTAAATATTTTAATGCAGATTACAGTATTTTGAAATCACAAAGTTAAAAAGGTATGCCGCTAAAGAATCCGAGCCCGATTGACCGAGTTAGGGTCTTAGGAAGTGTGTATAGGGGCCTTTTTGAGCAAGTCATCGAAAACTTCAAATTATCGCCATAAAACCAGTCAAAAATCGACTATCTTCAAAAGTAAAATATTTTGATGCAGAATACAATATTTGCAAATCACAAAGTTAAAAAGGTATGCCGCTAAAGAATCCGAGCCCGATTGACCGAGTTAGGGTCTTAGGAAGTGTGTATAGGGGCCTTTTTGAGCAAGTCATCGAAAACTTCAAATTATCGCCATAAAACCAGTCAAAAATCGACTATCTTCAAAAGTAAAATATTTTAATGCAGATTACACTATTTGCAAATCACCAACTTAAAAAGGTACGCCGCTAAAGAATCCGAGCCCGATTGACCGAGTTGTGGTCTTAGGAAGTGTGTATGGGGGCCCTTTTTGAGCAAGTTATCGAAAACTTCAAATTATCGCCATAAAACCAGTCAAAAATCGACTATCTTCAAAAGTAAAATATTTTAATGCAGATTACACTATTTGCAAATCACAAACTTGAAAAGGTACGCCGCTAGGGGATTCGATCCCAATTGACCAAGTTAGGGGCTTAGGAAGTGTGTATGGGGGCCATTTTTGAGCAAGTCATCGAAAACTTCGAATTATCGCCATAAAACCAGTCAAAAATCGACTATCTTCAAAAGTAAAATATTTTAATGCAGATTACACTATTTGCAAATCACAAACTTAAAAAGGTACGCCGGTAGGGGATCCGATCCCAATTGACCAAGTTAGGGGCTTAGGAAGCGTGTATGGGGGCCATTTTTGACAAAGTCATCGAAAACTTTAAATTATCGCCATAAAACCAGTCAAAAAGCGACTATCTTCAATAGTTAAATATTTTAATGCAGATTACAGTATTTTGAAATCACAAAGTTAAAAAGTTATGCCGCTAAAGAATCCGAGCCCGATTGACCGAGTTAGGGGCTTAGGAAGTGTGTATGGGGGCCATTTTTGAGCAAGTCATCGAAAACTTCAAATTATCGCCATAAAACCAGTCAAAAATCGACTATCTTCAAAAGTAAAATATTTTAATGCAGATTACACTATTTGCAAATCACCAAATTAAAAAGGTACGCTGCTAAAGAATCCGAGCCCGATTGACCGAGTTAGGGGCTTAGGAAGTGTGTATGGGGGCCATTTTTGAGCAAGTCATCGAAAACTTCAAATTATCGCCATAAAACCAGTCAAAAATCGACTATCTTCAAAAGTAAAATATTTTAATGCAGATTACACTATTTGCAAATCACCAACTTAAAAAGGTACGCTGCTAAAGAATCCGAGCCCGATGGACCGAGTTAGGGTCTTAGGAAGTGTGTATGGGGGCCATTTTTGAGCAAGTCATCGAAAACTTCAAATTATCGCCATAAAACCAGTCAAAAATCGACTATCTTCAACAGTTAAATATTTTAAAGCAGATTACAGTATTATGAAATCACAAAGTTAAAAAGTTATGCCGCTAAAGAATCCGAGCCCGATTGACCGAGTTAGGGGCTTAGGAAGTGTGTATGGGGGCCATTTTTGAGCAAGTCATCGAAAACTTCAAATTATCGCCATAAAACCATTCAAAAATCGACTATCTTCAAAAGTAAAATATTTTAATGCAGATTACACTATTTGCAAATCACCAAATTAAAAAGGTACGCTGCTAAAGAATCCGAGCCCGATTGACCGAGTTAGGGGCTTAGGAAGTGTGTATGGGGGCCATTTTTGAGCAAGTCATCGAAAACTTCAAATTATCGCCATAAAACCAGTCAAAAATCGACTATCTTCAAAAGTAAAATATTTTAATGCAGATTACACTATTTGCAAATCACCAACTTAAAAAGGTACGCTGCTAAAGAATCCGAGCCCGATGGACCGAGTTAGGGTCTTAGGAAGTGTGTATGGGGGCCATTTTTGAGCAAGTCATCGAAAACTTCAAATTATCGCCATAAAACCAGTCAAAAATCGACTATCTTCAAAAGTAAAATATTTTAAAGCAGATTACAATATTTGCAAATCACAAAGTTAAAAAGGTATGCCGCTAAAGAATCCGAGCCCGATTGACCGAGTTAGGGTCTTAGGAAGTGTGTATAGGGGCCTTTTTGAGCAAGTCATCGAAAACTTCAAATTATCGCCATAAAACCAGTCAAAAATCGACTATCTTCAAAAGTAAAATATTTTAATGCAGATTACACTATTTGCAAATCACCAACTTAAAAAGGTACGCCGCTAAAGAATCCGAGCCCGATTGACCGAGTTGTGGTCTTAGGAAGTGTGTATGGGGGCCCTTTTTGAGCAAGTTATCGAAAACTTCAAATTATCGCCATAAAACCAGTCAAAAATCGACTATCTTCAAAAGTAAAATATTTTAATGCAGATTACACTATTTGCAAATCACAAACTTGAAAAGGTACGCCGCTAGGGGATTCGATCCCAATTGACCAAGTTAGGGGCTTAGGAAGTGTGTATGGGGGCCATTTTTGAGCAAGTCATCGAAAACTTCGAATTATCGCCATAAAACCAGTCAAAAATCGACTATCTTCAAAAGTAAAATATTTTAATGCAGATTACACTATTTGCAAATCACAAACTTAAAAAGGTACGCCGGTAGGGGATCCGATCCCAATTGACCAAGTTAGGGGCTTAGGAAGCGTGTATGGGGGCCATTTTTGACAAAGTCATCGAAAACTTTAAATTATCGCCATAAAACCAGTCAAAAAGCGACTATCTTCAATAGTTAAATATTTTAATGCAGATTACAGTATTTTGAAATCACAAAGTTAAAAAGTTATGCCGCTAAAGAATCCGAGCCCGATTGACCGAGTTAGGGGCTTAGGAAGTGTGTATGGGGGCCATTTTTGAGCAAGTCATCGAAAACTTCAAATTATCGCCATAAAACCAGTCAAAAATCGACTATCTTCAAAAGTAAAATATTTTAATGCAGATTACACTATTTGCAAATCACCAAATTAAAAAGGTACGCTGCTAAAGAATCCGAGCCCGATTGACCGAGTTAGGGGCTTAGGAAGTGTGTATGGGGGCCATTTTTGAGCAAGTCATCGAAAACTTCAAATTATCGCCATAAAACCAGTCAAAAATCGACTATCTTCAAAAGTAAAATATTTTAATGCAGATTACACTATTTGCAAATCACCAACTTAAAAAGGTACGCTGCTAAAGAATCCGAGCCCGATGGACCGAGTTAGGGTCTTAGGAAGTGTGTATGGGGGCCATTTTTGAGCAAGTCATCGAAAACTTCAAATTATCGCCATAAAACCAGTCAAAAATCGACTATCTTCAACAGTTAAATATTTTAAAGCAGATTACAGTATTATGAAATCACAAAGTTAAAAAGTTATGCCGCTAAAGAATCCGAGCCCGATTGACCGAGTTAGGGGCTTAGGAAGTGTGTATGGGGGCCATTTTTGAGCAAGTCATCGAAAACTTCAAATTATCGCCATAAAACCAGTCAAAAATCGACTATCTTCAAAAGTAAAATATTTTAATGCAGATTACACTATTTGCAAATCACCAACTTAAAAAGGTACGCTGCTAAAGAATCCGAGCCCGATTGACCGAGTTAGGGTCTTAGGAAGTGTGTATGGGGGCCATTTTTGAGCAAGTCATCGAAAACTTCAAATTATCGCCATAAAACCAGTCAAAAATCGACTATCTTCAAAAGTAAAATATTTTAATGCAGATTACACTATTTGCAAATCACAAACTTGAAAAGGTAGGCCGCTAGGGGATTCGATCCCAATTGACCAAGTTAGGGGCTTAGGAAGCGTGTATGGGGGCCATTTTTGAGCAAGTCATCGAAAACTTTAAATTATCGCCATAAAACCAGTCAAAAATCGACTATCTTCAACAGTTAAATATTTTAATGCAGATTACAGTATTTTGAAATCACAAAGTTAAAAAGGTATGCCGCTAAAGAATCCGAGCCCGATTGACCGAGTTAGGGTCTTAGGAAGTGTGTATAGGGGCCCTTTTTGAGCAAGTCATCGAAAACTTCAAATTATCGCCATAAAACCAGTCAAAAATCGACTATCTTCAAAAGTAAAATATTTTAATGCAGATTACACTATTTTCAAATCACAAACTTAAAAAAGTACGCCGCTAAAGAATCCGAGCCCGATTGACCGAGTTAGGGTCTTAGGAAGTGTGTATAGGGGCCCTTTTTGAGCAAGTCATCGAAAACTTCAAATTATCGCCATAAAACCAGTCAAAAATCGACTATCTTCAACAGTTAAATATTTTAAAGCAGATTACAGTATTATGAAATCACAAAGTTAAAAAGGTATGCCGCTAAAGAATCCGAGCCCGATTGACCGAGTTAGGGTCTTGGGAAGTGTGTATAGGGGCCATTTTTGAGCAAGTCATCGAAAACTTCAAATTATCGCCATAAAACCAGTCAAAAATTGACTATCTTCAAAAGTAAAATATTTTAATGCAGATTACACTATTTGCAAATCACAAACTTGAAAAGGTACGCCGCTAGGGATTCGATCCCAATTGACCAAGTTAGGGGCTTAGGAAGCGTGTATGGGGCCATTTTTGAGCAAGTCATCGAAAACTTTAAATTATCGCCATAAAACCAGTCAAAAATCGACTATCTTCAAAAGTAAAATATTTTAATGCAGATTACACTATTTGCAAATCACAAACTTAAAAAGGTACGCCGCTAGGGGATCCGATCCCAATTGACCAAGTTAGGGGCTTAGGAAGCGTGTATGGGGGCAATTTTTGACAAAGTCATCGAAAACTTTAAATTATCGCCATAAAACCAGTCAAAAAGCGACTATCTTCAACAGTTAAATATTTTAATGCAGATTACAGTATTTTGAAATCACAAAGTTAAAAAGTTATGCCGCTAAAGAATCCGAGCCCGATTGACCGAGTTAGGGGCTTAGGAAGTGTGTATGGGGGCCATTTTTGAGCAAGTCATCGAAAACTTCAAATTATCGCCATAAAACCAGTCAAAAATCGACTATCTTCAAAAGTAAAATATTTTAATGCAGATTACACTATTTGCAAATCACAAACTTAAAAAGGTACGCTGCTAAAGAATCCGAGCCCGATTGACCGAGTTAGGGTCTTAGGAAGTGTGTATGGGGGCCATTTTTGAGCAAGTCATCGAAAACTTCAAATTATCGCCATAAAACCAGTCAAAAATCGACTATCTTCAAAAGTAAAATATTTTAATGCAGATTACACTATTTGCAAATCACAAACTTGAAAAGGTACGCCGCTAGGGGATTCGATCCCAATTGACCAAGTTAGGGGCTTAGGAAGCGTGTATGGGGGCCATTTTTGACAAAGTAATCGAAAACTTTAAATTATCGCCATAAAACCAGTCAAAAATCGACTATCTTCAAAAGTAAAATATTTTAATGCAGATTACACTATTTGCAAATCACAAACTTGAAAAGGTACGCCGCTAGGGGATTCGATCCCAATTGACCAAGTTAGGGGCTTAGGAAGCGTGTATGGGGGCCATTTTTGAGCAAGTCATCGAAAACTTTAAATTATCGCCATAAAACCAGTCAAAAACCGACTATCTTCAACAGTTAAATATTTTAATGCAGATTACAGTATTTTGAAATCACAAAGTTAAAAAGGTATGCCGCTAAAGAATCCGAGCCCGATTGACCGAGTTAGGGTCTTAGGAAGTGTGTATAGGTGCCCTTTTTTGAGCAAGTCATCGAAAACTTCAAATTATCGCCATAAAACCAGTCAAAAATCGACTATCTTCAAAAGTAAAATATTTTAATGCAGATTACACTATTTGCAAATCACAAACTTGAAAAGGTACGCCGCTAGGGGATTCGATCCCAATTGACCAAGTTAGGGGCTTAGGAAGTGTGTATGGGGGCCATTTTTGAGCAAGTCATCGAAAACTTCGAATTATCGCCATAAAACCAGTCAAAAATCGACTATCTTCAAAAGTAAAATATTTTAATGCAGATTACACTATTTGCAAATCACAAACTTAAAAAGGTACGCCGGTAGGGGATCCGATCCCAATTGACCAAGTTAGGGGCTTAGGAAGCGTGTATGGGGGCCATTTTTGACAAAGACATCGAAAACTTTAAATTATCGCCATAAAACCAGTCAAAAAGCGACTATCTTCAACAGTTAAATATTTTAATGCAGATTACACTATTTGCAAATCACAAACTTGAAAAGGTAGGCCGCTAGGGGATTCGATCCCAATTGACCAAGTTAGGGGCTTAGGAAGCGTGTATGGGGCCATTTTTGAGCAAGTCATCGAAAACTTCAAATTGTCGCCATAAAACCAGTCAAAAATCGACTATCTTCAAAAGTAAAATATTTTAATGCAGATTACACTATTTGCAAATCACAAACTTAAAAAGGTACGCCGGTAGGGGATCCGATCCCAATTGACCAAGTTAGGGGCTTAGGAAGCGTGTATGGGGGCCATTTTTGACAAAGTCATCGAAAACTTTAAATTATCGCCATAAAACCAGTCAAAAAGCGACTATCTTCAACAGTTAAATATTTTAATGCAGATTACAGTATTTTGAAATCACAAAGTTAAAAAGTTATGCCGCTAAAGAATCCGAGCCCGATTGACCGAGTTAGGGGCTTAGGAAGTGTGTATGGGGGCCATTTTTGAGCAAGTCATCGAAAACTTCAAATTATCGCCATAAAACCAGTCAAAAATCGACTATCTTCAAAAGTAAAATATTTTAATGCAGATTACACTATTTGCAAATCACAAACTTGAAAAGGTACGCTGCTAAAGAATCCGAGCCCGATTGACCGAGTTAGGGTCTTAGGAAGTGTGTATGGGGGCCATTTTTGAGCAAGTCATCGAAAACTTCAAATTATCGCCATAAAACCAGTCAAAAATCGACTATCTTCAAAAGTAAAATATTTTAATGCAGATTACACTATTTGCAAATCACAAACTTGAAAAGGTACGCCGCTAGGGGATTCGATCCCAATTGACCAAGTTAGGGGCTTAGGAAGTGTGTATGGGGGCCATTTTTGAGCAAGTCATCGAAAACTTCGAATTATCGCCATAAAACCAGTCAAAAATCGACTATCTTCAAAAGTAAAATATTTTAATGCAGATTACACTATTTGCAAATCACAAACTTAAAAAGGTACGCCGGTAGGGGATCCGATCCCAATTGACCAAGTTAGGGGCTTAGGAAGCGTGTATGGGGGCCATTTTTGACAAAGTCATCGAAAACTTTAAATTATCGCCATAAAACCAGTCAAAAAGCGACTATCTTCAACAGTTAAATATTTTAATGCAGATTACACTATTTGCAAATCACAAACTTGAAAAGGTAGGCCGCTAGGGGATTCGATCCCAATTGACCAAGTTAGGGGCTTAGGAAGCGTGTATGGGGCCATTTTTGAGCAAGTCATCGAAAACTTCAAATTATCGCCATAAAACCAGTCAAAAATCGACTATCTTCAAAAGTAAAATATTTTAATGCAGATTACAGTATTTTGAAATCACAAAGTTAAAAAGGTATGCCGCTAAAGAATCCGAGCCCGATTGACCGAGTTAGGGTCTTAGGAAGTGTGTATAGGGGCCCTTTTTGAGCAAGTCATCGAAAACTTCAAATTATCGCCATAAAACCAGTCAAAAAGCGACTATCTTCAACAGTTAAATATTTTAATGCAGATTACACTATTTGCAAATCACAAACTTGAAAAGGTAGGCCGCTAGGGGATTCGATCCCAATTGACCAAGTTAGGGGCTTAGGAAGCGTGTATGGGGCCATTTTTGAGCAAGTCATCGAAAACTTCAAATTATCGCCATAAAACCAGTCAAAAATCGACTATCTTCAAAAGTAAAATATTTTAATGCAGATTACACTATTTGCAAATCACAAACTTAAAAAGGTACGCCGGTAGGGGATCCGATCCCAATTGACCAAGTTAGGGGCTTAGGAAGCGTGTATGGGGGCCATTTTTGACAAAGTCATCGAAAACTTTAAATTATCGCCATAAAACCAGTCAAAAAGCGACTATCTTCAACAGTTAAATATTTTAATGCAGATTACAGTATTTTGAAATCACAAAGTTAAAAAGTTATGCCGCTAAAGAATCCGAGCCCGATTGACCGAGTTAGGGGCTTAGGAAGTGTGTATGGGGGCCATTTTTGAGCAAGTCATCGAAAACTTCAAATTATCGCCATAAAACCAGTCAAAAATCGACTATCTTCAAAAGTAAAATATTTTAATGCAGATTACACTATTTGCAAATCACAAACTTAAAAAGGTACGCTGCTAAAGAATTCGAGCCCGATTGACCGAGTTAGGGTCTTAGGAAGTGTGTATGGGGGCCATTTTTGAGCAAGTCATCGAAAACTTCAAATTATCGCCATAAAACCAGTCAAAAATCGACTATCTTCAAAGATAAAATATTTTAATGCAGATTACACTATTTGCAAATCACAAACTTAAAAAGGTACGCTGCTAAAGAATCCGAGCCCGATGGACCGAGTTAGGGTCTTAGGAAGTGTGTATGGGGGCCATTTTTGAGCAAGTCATCGAAAACTTCAAATTATCGCCATAAAACCAGTCAAAAATCGACTATCTTCAAAAGTAAAATATTTTAATGCAGATTACACTATTTGCAAATCACAAACTTCAAAAGGTACGCCGCTAGGGGATTCGATCCCAATTGACCAAGTTAGGGGCTTAGGAAGTGTGTATGGGGGCCATTTTTGAGCATCGCCATAAAACCAGTCAAAAATCGACTATCTTCAAAAGTAAAATATTTTAATGCAGATTACACTATTTGCAAATCACAAACTTAAAAAGGTACGCCGGTAGGGGATCCGATCCCAATTGACCAAGTTAGGGGCTTAGGAAGCGTGTATGGGGGCCATTTTTGACAAAGTCATCGAAAACTTTAAATTATCGCCATAAAACCAGTCAAAAAGCGACTATCTTCAACAGTTAAATATTTTAATGCAGATTACACTATTTGCAAATCACAAACTTGAAAAGGTAGGCCGCTAGGGGATTCGATCCCAATTGACCAAGTTAGGGGCTTAGGAAGCGTGTATGGGGCCATTTTTGAGCAAGTCATCGAAAACTTCAAATTATCGCCATAAAACCAGTCAAAAATCGACTATCTTCAAAAGTAAAATATTTTAATGCAGATTACACTATTTGCAAATCACAAACTTAAAAAGGTACGCCGGTAGGGGATCCGATCCCAATTGACCAAGTTAGGGGCTTAGGAAGCGTGTATGGGGGCCATTTTTGACAAAGTCATCGAAAACTTTAAATTATCGCCATAAAACCAGTCAAAAGTCGACTATCTTCAAAAGTAAAATATTTTAATGCAGATTACACTATTTGCAAATCACAAACTTAAAAAGGTACGCTGCTAAAGAATCCGAGCCCGATTGACCGAGTTAGGGTCTCAGGAAGTGTGTATGGGGGCCATTTTTGAGCAAGTCATCGAAAACTTCAAATTATCGCCATAAAACCAGTCAAAAATCGACTATCTTCAAAAGTAAAATATTTTAATGCAGATTACACTATTTGCAAATCACAAACTTAAAAAGGTACGCCGGTAGGGGATTCGATCCCAATTGACCAAGTTAGGGGCTTAGGAAGTGTGTATGGGGGCCATTTTTGAGCATCGCCATAAAACCAGTCAAAAATCGACTATCTTCAAAAGTAAAATATTTTAATGCAGATTACACTATTTGCAAATCACAAACTTAAAAAGGTACGCCGGTAGGGGATCCGATCCCAATTGACCAAGTTAGGGGCTTAGGAAGCGTGTATGGGGGCCATTTTTGACAAAGTCATCGAAAACTTTAAATTATCGCCATAAAACCAGTCAAAAAGCGACTATCTTCAACAGTTAAATATTTTAATGCAGATTACACTATTTGCAAATCACAAACTTGAAAAGGTAGGCCGCTAGGGGATTCGATCCCAATTGACCAAGTTAGGGGCTTAGGAAGCGTGTATGGGGCCATTTTTGAGCAAGTCATCGAAAACTTCAAATTATCGCCATAAAACCAGTCAAAAATCGACTATCTTCAAAAGTAAAATATTTTAATGCAGATTACACTATTTGCAAATCACAAACTTAAAAAGGTACGCCGGTAGGGGATCCGATCCCAATTGACCAAGTTAGGGGCTTAGGAAGCGTGTATGGGGGCCATTTTTGACAAAGTCATCGAAAACTTTAAATTATCGCCATAAAACCAGTCAAAAGTCGACTATCTTCAAAAGTAAAATATTTTAATGCAGATTACACTATTTGCAAATCACAAACTTAAAAAGGTACGCTGCTAAAGAATCCGAGCCCGATTGACCGAGTTAGGGTCTCAGGAAGTGTGTATGGGGGCCATTTTTGAGCAAGTCATCGAAAACTTCAAATTATCGCCATAAAACCAGTCAAAAATCGACTATCTTCAAAAGTAAAATATTTTAATGCAGATTACACTATTTGCAAATCACAAACTTGAAAAGGTACGCCGCTAGGGGATTCGATCCCAATTGACCAAGTTAGGGGCTTAGGAAGCGTGTATGGGGGCCATTTTTGAGCAAGTCATCGAAAACTTTAAATTATCGCCATAAAACCAGTCAAAAATCGACTATCTTCAACAGTTAAATATTTTAATGCAGATTACAGTATTTTGAAATCACAAAGTTAAAAAGGTATGCCGCTAAAGAATCCGAGCCCGATTGACCGAGTTAGGGTCTTAGGAAGTGTGTATAGGGGCCCTTTTTGAGCAAGTCATCGAAAACTTCAAATTATCGCCATAAAACCAGTCAAAAATCGACTATCTTCAAAAGTAAAATATTTTAATGCAGATTACACTATTTGCAAATCACAAACTTAAAAAGGTATGCCGCTAAAGAATCCGAGCCCGATTGACCGAGTTAGGGTCTTAGGAAGTGTGTATAGGGGCCATTTTTGAGCAAGTCATCGAAAACTTCAAATTATCGCCATAAAACCAGTCAAAAATTGACTATCTTCAAAAGTAAAATATTTTAATGCAGATTACACTATTTGCAAATCACAAACTTGAAAAGGTAGGCCGCTAGGGGATTCGATCCCAATTGACCAAGTTAGGGGCTTAGGAAGCGTGTATGGTGGCCATTTTTGAGCAAGTCATCGAAAACTTTAAATTATCGCCATAAAACCAGTCAAAAATCGACTATCTTCAACAGTTAAATATTTTAATGCAGATTACAGTATTTTGAAATCACAAAGTTAAAAAGGTATGCCGCTAAAGAATCCGAGCCCGATTGACCGAGTTAGGGTCTTAGGAAGTGTGTATAGGGGCCCTTTTTGAGCAAGAAGCGTGTATGGGGCCATTTTTGAGCAAGTCATCGAAAACTTCAAATTATCGCCATAAAACCAGTCAAAAATCGACTATCTTCAAAAGTAAAATATTTTAATGCAGATTACACTATTTGCAAATCACAAACTTAAAAAGGTACGCCGGTAGGGGATCCGATCCCAATTGACCAAGTTAGGGGCTTAGGAAGCGTGTATGGGGGCCATTTTTGACAAAGTCATCGAAAACTTTAAATTATCGCCATAAAACCAGTCAAAAAGCGACTATCTTCAACAGTTAAATATTTTAATGCAGATTACACTATTTGCAAATCACAAACTTGAAAAGGTACGCCGCTAGGGGATTCGATCCCAATTGACCAAGTTAGGGGCTTAGGAAGCGTGTATGGGGCCATTTTTGAGCAAGTCATCGAAAACTTCAAATTATCGCCATAAAACCAGTCAAAAATCGACTATCTTCAAAAGTAAAATATTTTAATGCAGATTACACTATTTGCAAATCACAAACTTAAAAAGGTACGCCGGTAGGGGATCCGATCCCAATTGACCAAGTTAGGGGCTTAGGAAGCGTGTATGGGGGCCATTTTTGACAAAGTCATCGAAAACTTCAAATTATCGCCATAAAACCAGTCAAAAATCGACTATCTTCAAAAGTAAAATATTTTAATGCAGATTACACTATTTGCAAATCACAAACTTGAAAAGGTACGCCGCTAGGGGATTCGATCCCAATTGCCCAAGTTAGGGGCTTAGGAAGTGTGTATGGGGGCCATTTTTGAGCAAGTCATCGAAAACTTCGAATTATCGCCATAAAACCAGTCAAAAATCGACTATCTTCAAAAGTAAAATATTTTAATGCAGATTACACTATTTGCAAATCACAAACTTAAAAAGGTACGCCGGTAGGGGATCCGATCCCAATTGACCAAGTTAGGGGCTTAGGAAGCGTGTATGGGGGCCATTTTTGACAAAGTCATCGAAAACTTTAAATTATCGCCATAAAACCAGTCAAAAAGCGACTATCTTCAACAGTTAAATATTTTAATGCAGATTACACTATTTGCAAATCACAAACTTGAAAAGGTAGGCCGCTAGGGGATTCGATCCCAATTGACCAAGTTAGGGGCTTAGGAAGCGTTTATGGGGGCCATTTTTGACAAAGTCATCGAAAACTTTAAATTATCGCCATAAAACCAGTCAAAAAGCGACTATCTTCAACAGTTAAATATTTTAATGCAGATTACAGTATTTTGAAATCACAAAGTTAAAAAGTTATGCCGCTAAAGAATCCGAGCCCGATTGACCGAGTTAGGGGCTTAGGAAGTGTGTATGGGGGCCATTTTTGAGCAAGTCATCGAAAACTTCAAATTATCGCCATAAAACCAGTCAAAAATCGACTATCTTCAAAAGTAAAATATTTTAATGTAGATTACACTATTTGCAAATCACAAACTTAAAAAGGTACGCTGCTAAAGAATCCGAGCCCGATTGACCGAGTTAGGGTCTTAGGAAGTGTGTATGGGGGCCATTTTTGAGCAAGTCATCGAAAACTTCAAATTATCGCCATAAAACCAGTCAAAAATCGACTATCTTCAAAAGTAAAATATTTTAATGCAGATTACACTATTTGCAAATCACAAACTTGAAAAGGTACGCCGCTAGGGGATTCGATCCCAATTGACCAAGTTAGGGGCTTGGGAAGCGTGTATGGGGGCCATTTTTGACAAAGTCATCGAAAACTTTAAATTATCGCCATAAAACCAGTCAAAAATCGACTATCTTCAAAAGTAAAATATTTTAATGCATATTACACTATTTGCAAATCACAAACTTGAAAAGGTAGGCCGCTAGGGGATTCGATCCCAATTGACCAAGTTAGGGGCTTAGGAAGCGTGTATGGGGGCCATTTTTGAGCAAGTCATCGAAAACTTTAAATTATCGCCATAAAACCAGTCAAAAATCGACTATCTTCAACAGTTAAATATTTTAATGCAGATTACAGTATTTTGAAATCACAAAGTTAAAAAGGTATGCCGCTAAAGAATCCGAGCCCGATTGACCGAGTTAGGGTCTTAGGAAGTGTGTATAGGGGCCCTTTTTGAGCAAGTCATCGAAAACTTCAAATTATCGCCATAAAACCAGTCAAAAATCGACTATCTTCAAAAGTAAAATATTTTAATGCAGATTACACTATTTGCAAATCACAAACTTGAAAAGGTACGCCGCTAGGGGATTCGATCCCAATTGACCAAGTTAGGGGCTTAGGAAGTGTGTATGGGGGCCATTTTTGAGCAAGTCATCGAAAACTTCGAATTATCGCCATAAAACCAGTCAAAAATCGACTATCTTCAAAAGTAAAATATTTTAATGCAGATTACACTATTTGCAAATCACAAACTTAAAAAGGTACGCCGGTAGGGGATCCGATCCCAATTGACCAAGTTAGGGGCTTAGGAAGCGTGTATGGGGGCCATTTTTGACAAAGTCATCGAAAACTTTAAATTATCGCCATAAAACCAGTCAAAAAGCGACTATCTTCAACAGTTAAATATTTTAATGCAGATTACACTATTTGCAAATCACAAACTTGAAAAGGTAGGCCGCTAGGGGATTCGATCCCAATTGACCAAGTTAGGGGCTTAGGAAGCGTGTATGGGTGCCATTTTTGAGCAAGTCATCGAAAACTTCAAATTATCGCCATAAAACCAGTCAAAAATCGACTATCTTCAAAAGTAAAATATTTTAATGCAGATTACACTATTTGCAAATCACAAACTTGAAAAGGTAGGCCGCTAGGGGATTCGATCCCAATTGACCAAGTTAGGGGCTTAGGAAGCGTGTATGGGGGCCATTTTTGAGCAAGTCATCGAAAACTTTAAATTATCGCCATAAAACCAGTCAAAAATCGACTATCTTCAACAGTTAAATATTTTAATGCAGATTACAGTATTTTGAAATCACAAAGTTAAAAAGGTATGCCGCTAAAGAATCCGAGCCCGATTGACCGACTTAGGGTCTTAGGAAGTGTGTATAGGGGCCCTTTTTGAGCAAGTCATCGAAAACTTCAAATTATCGCCATAAAACCAGTCAAAAATCGACTATCTTCGAAAGTAAAATATTTTAATGCAGATTACACTATTTGCAAATCACAAACTTGAAAAGGTACGCCGCAAGGGGATTCGATCCCAATTGACCAAGTTAGGGGCTTAGGAAGTGTGTATGGGGGCCATTTTTGAGCAAGTCATCGAAAACTTCGAATTATCGCCATAAAACCAGTCAAAAATCGACTATCTTCAAAAGTAAAATATTTTAATGCAGATTACACTATTTGCAAATCACAAACTTAAAAAGGTACGCCGGTAGGGGATCCGATCCCAATTGACCAAGTTAGGGGCTTAGGAAGTGTGTATGGGGGCCATTTTTGAGCAAGTCATCGAAAACTTCAAATTATCGCCATAAAACCAGTCAAAAATCGACTATCTTCAAAAGTAAAATATTTTAATGCAGATTACACTATTTGCAAATCACAAACTTAAAAAGGTACGCCGCTAGGGGATCCGATCCCAATTGACCAAGTTAGGGGCTTAGGAAGTGTGTATGGGGGCCATTTTTGAGCAAGTCATCGAAACTTCAAATTATCGCCATAAAACCAGTCAAAAATCGACTATCTTCAAAAGTAAAATATTTTAATGCAGATTACACTATTTGCAAATCACAAACTTAAAAAGGTACGCTGCTAAAGAATCCGAGCCCGATTGACCGAGTTAGGGTCTTAGGAAGTGTGTATGGAGGCCATTTTTGAGCAAGTCATCGAAAACTTCAAATTATCGCCATAAAACCAGTCAAAAATCGACTATCTTCAAAGATAAAATATTTTAATGCAGATTACACTATTTGCAAATCACAAACTTAAAAAGGTACGCTGCTAAAGAATCCGAGCCCGATGAACCGAGTTAGGGTCTTAGGAAGTGTGTATGGGGGCCATTTTTGAGCAAGTCATCGAAAACTTCAAATTATCGCCATAAAACCAGTCAAAAATCGACTATCTTCAAAAGTAAAATATTTTAATGCAGATTACACTATTTGCAAATCACAAACTTGAAAAGGTACGCCGCTAGGGGATTCGATCCCAATTGACCAAGTTAGGGGCTTAGGAAGTGTGTATGGGGGCCATTTTTGAGCAAGTCATCGAAAACTTCGAATTATCGCCATAAAACCAGTCAAAAATCGACTATCTTCAAAAGTAAAATATTTTAATGCAGATTACACTATTTGCAAATCACAAACTTAAAAAGGTACGCCGGTAGGGGATCCGATCCCAATTGACCAAGTTAGGGGCTTAGGAAGCGTGTATGGGGGCCATTTTTGACAAAGTCATCGAAAACTTTAAATTATCGCCATAAAACCAGTCAAAAAGCGACTATCTTCAACAGTTAAATATTTTAATGCAGATTACACTATTTGCAAATCACAAACTTGAAAAGGTAGGCCGCTAGGGGATTCGATCCCAATTGACCAAGTTAGGGGCTTAGGAAGTGTGTATGGGGGCCATTTTTGAGCAAGTCATCGAAAACTTCAAATTATCGCCATAAAACCAGTCAAAAATCGACTATCTTCAAAAGTAAAATATTTTAATGTAGATTACACTATTTGCAAATCACAAACTTAAAAAGGTACGCTGCTAAAGAATCCGAGCCCGATTGACCGAGTTAGGGTCTTAGGAAGTGTGTATAGGGGCCATTTTTGAGCAAGTCATCGAAAACTTCAAATTATCGCCATAAAACCAGTCAAAAATTGACTATCTTCAAAAGTAAAATATTTTAATGCAGATTACACTATTTGCAAATCACAAACTTGAAAAGGTACGCCGCTAGGGGATTCGATCCCAATTGACCAAGTTAGGGGCTTAGGAAGCGTGTATGGGGCCATTTTTGAGCAAGTCATCGAAAACTTCAAATTATCGCCACAAAACCAGTCAAAAATCGACTATCTTCAACAGTTAAATATTTTAATGCAGATTACAGTATTTTGAAATCACAAAGTTAAAGAGGTATGCCGCTAAAGAATTCGAGCCCGATTGACCGAGTTAGGGTCTTAGAAAGTGTGTATGGGGGCCATTTTTGAGCAAGTCATCGAAAACTTCAAATTATCGCCATAAAACCAGTCAAAAATCGACTATCTTCAAAAGTAAAATATTTTAATGCAGATTACACTATTTGCAAATCACAAACTTAAAAAGGTACGCCGCTAGGGGATCCGATCCCAATTGACCAAGTTAGGGGCTTAGGAAGTGTGTATGGGGGCCATTTTTGAGCAAGTCATCGAAACTTCAAATTATCGCCATAAAACCAGTCAAAAATCGACTATCTTCAAAAGTAAAATATTTTAATGCAGATTACACTATTTGCAAATCACAAACTTAACAAGAAAGGAAGCTAACTTCGGCCAGCCGAAGTCTATATACCCTTGCAGTTAATTCCTATTTAATTACAAATTACAAAAATCTGAATTTCGATTTGGAACAAACCGAATTATAGCAATTTTGATAATAATTGATTGATCATTCCTATGGGAGCTATATAATATAGTCGTCCGATTTATGTAAAATTTATTTCGAAATTCTAAAATAATAAAATAAACTTATATTCAAGAGTAGAAGAGAATACAATAAAAATTAACAAAGCTATAATTTTTTTCCAATTAATTTCCCATTAATTTTCCGATCATTCCTATGGGAGCTATATGATATAGTCGACCGATTTTTATAAAATTTAAATCGAAAATCAGAAGTATTAAAAAAACGATATTCCAAAGAGTAGAAGGAAATATGTCAAAAGACACCGAAGCTATAATTTTGTTCATATTAATTTGCCATTAATTTTCTGATAGTTCCTATGGCAGCTATATGATATAGTCGTCCGATTTTTATAAAATTTAATTCGAAATTCAGAACTGTTAAAAAAATGATATTTCCAAGAGCATAAGGTAATATGTCAAAAAACACATAAGTTATAATTTTTTTTCAATTATTTTTCCGATTATTCCTATGGGAGCTATAAGATATAGTTGTCCGATCCGGCCGGCTCCGACTTATATACTACCTGCAACAGAAATACGACTTTTGGTAAAGTTTCAGCTCGATAGCTTAAAAACTGAGGGACTAGTTTGCGTAGAAACGGACGGACGGACGGACAGACGGACGGACAGACGGACAGACGGACAGACGGACATGGCTAGATCGACTCGTCTAGTCATGCTGACCAAGAATATATATACTTTATAGGGTCTGAAACGTCTCCTTCACTGCGTTGCAAACTTCTGACTGAAATCATTATACCCTCTGCAAGGGTATAAAAAGGTACGCTGCTAAAGAATCCGAGCCCGATTGACCGAGTTAGGGTCTTAGGAAGTGTGTATGGGGGCCATTTTTGAGCAAGTCATCGAAAACTTCAAATTATCGCCATAAAACCAGTCAAAAATCGACTATCTTCAAAGATAAAATATTTTAATGCAGATTACACTATTTGCAAATCACAAACTTAAAAAGGTACGCTGCTAAAGAATCCGAGCCCGATGGACCGAGTTAGGGTCTTAGGAAGTGTGTATGGGGGCCATTTTTGAGCAAGTCATCGAAAACTTCAAATTATCGCCATAAAACCAGTCAAAAATCGACTATCTTCAAAAGTAAAATATTCTAATGCAGATTACACTATTTTCAAATCACAAACTTAAATAGGTACGCCGCTAAAGAATCCGAGCTCGATTGACCGAGTTAGGGTCTTAGGAAGTGTGTATGGGGGCCATTTTTGAGCAAGTCATCGAAAACTTCAAATTATCGCCATAAAACCAGTCAAAAATCGACTATCTTCAACAGTTAAATATTTTAAAGCAGATTACAGTATTATGAAATCACAAAGTTAAAAAGTTATGCCGCTAAAGAATCCGATCCCGATTGACCGAGTTAGGGGCTTAGGAAGTGTGTATGGGGGCCATTTTTGAGCAAGTCATCGAAAACTTCAAATTATCGCCATAAAACCAGTCAAAAATCGACTATCTTCAAAAGTAAAATATTTTAATGCAGATTACACTATTTGCAAATCACCAACTTAAAAAGGTACGCTGCTAAAGAATCCGAGCCCGATTGACCGAGTTAGGGGCTTAGGAAGTGTGTATGGGGGCCATTTTTGAGCAAGTCATCGAAAACTTTAAATTATCGCCATAAAACCAGTCAAAAATCGACTATCTTCAAAAGTAAAATATTTTAATGCAGATTACACTATTTGCAAATCACCAACTTAAAAAGGTACGCTGCTAAAGAATCCGAGCCCGATTGACCGAGTTAGGGTCTTAGAGAGTGTGTAGGGGCCCTTTTTGAGCAAGTCATCGAAAACTTCAAATTATCGCCATAAAACCAGTCAAAAATCGACTATCTTAAAAAGTAAAATATTTTAATGCAGATTACACTATTTGCAAATCACCAACTTAAAAAGGTACGCTGCTAAAGAATTCGAGCCCGATTGACTGAGTTAGGGTCTTAGGAAGTGTGTATGGGGGCCATTTTTGAGCAAGTCATCGAAAACTTCAAATTATCGCCATAAAACCAGTCAAAAATCGACTATCTTCAAAGATAAAATATTTTAATGCAGATTACACTATTTGCAAATCACAAACTTAAAAAGGTACGCTGCTAAAGAATCCGAGCCCGATGGACCGAGTTAGGGTCTTAGGAAGTGTGTATGGGGGCCATTTTTGAGCAAGTCATCGAAAACTTCAAATTATCGCCATAAAACCAGTCAAAAATCGACTATCTTCAAAAGTAAAATATTCTAATGCAGATTACACTATTTTCAAATCACAAACTTAAATAGGTACGCCGCTAAAGAATCCGAGCCCGATTGACCGAGTTAGGGTCTTAGGAAGTGTGTATGGGGGCCATTTTTGAGCAAGTCATCGAAAACTTCAAATTATCGCCATAAAACCAGTCAAAAATCGACTATCTTCAAAAGTAAAATATTTTAATGCAGATTACACTATTTGCAAATCACCAACTTAAAAAGGTACGCTGCTAAAGAATCCGAGCCCGATTGACCGAGTTAGGGGCTTAGGAAGTGTGTATGGGGGCCATTTTTGAGCAAGTCATCGAAAACTTTAAATTATCGCCATAAAACCAGTCAAAAATCGACTATCTTCAAAAGTAAAATATTTTAATGCAGATTACACTATTTGCAAATCACAAACTTGAAAAGGTACGCCGCTAAAGAATCCGAGCTCGATTGACCGAGTTAGGGTCTTAGGAAGTGTGTATGGGGGCCATTTTTGAGCAAGTCATCGAAAACTTCAAATTATCGCCATAAAACCAGTCAAAAATCGACTATCTTCAACAGTTAAATATTTTAAAGCAGATTACAGTATTATGAAATCACCAACTTAAAAAGGTACGCTGCTAAAGAATCCGAGCCCGATTGACCGAGTTAGGGGCTTAGGAAGTGTGTATGGGGGCCATTTTTGAGCAAGTCATCGAAAACTTTAAATTATCGCCATAAAACCAGTCAAAAATCGACTATCTTCAAAAGTAAAATATTTTAATGCAGATTACACTATTTGCAAATCACCAACTTAAAAAGGTACGCTGCTAAAGAATCCGAGCCCGATTGACCGAGTTAGGGGCTTAGGAAGTGTGTATGGGGGCCATTTTTGAGCAAGTCATCGAAAACTTTAAATTATCGCCATAAAACCAGTCAAAAATCGACTATCTTCAAAAGTAAAATATTTTAATGCAGATTACACTATTTGCAAATCACAAACTTGAAAAGGTACGCCGCTAGGGGATTCGATCCCAATTGACCAAGTTAGGGGCTTAGGAAGCGTGTATGGGGCCATTTTTGAGCAAGTCATCGAAAACTTCAAATTATCGCCATAAAACCAGTCAAAAATCGACTATCTTCAAAAGTAAAATATTTTAATGCAGATTACACTATTTGCAAATCACAAACTTAAAAAGGTACGCTGCTAAAGAATCCGAGCCCGATTGACCGAGTTAGGGTCTTAGGAAGTGTGTATAGGGGCCCTTTTTGAGCAAGTCATCGAAAACTTCAAATTATCGCCATAAAACCAGTCAAAAATCGACTATCTTCAAAAGTAAAATATTTTAATGCAGATTACACTATTTGCAAATCACCAACTTAAAAAGGTACGCTGCTAAAGAATCCGAGCCCGATTGACCGAGTTAGGGTCTTAGGAAGTGTGTAGGGCCATTTTTGAGCAAGTCATCGAAAACTTCAAATTATCGCCATAAAACCAGTCAAAAATCGACTATCTTCAAAAGTAAAATATTTTAATGCAGATTACACTATTTGCAAATCACAAACTTGAAAAGGTACGCCGCTAGGGGATTCGATCCCAATTGACCAAGTTAGGGGCTTAGGAAGCGTGTATGGGGCCATTTTTGAGCAAGTCATCGAAAACTTCAAATTATCGCCATAAAACCAGTCAAAAATAGACTATCTTCAACAGTTAAATATTTTAATGCAGATTACAGTATTTTGAAATCACAAAGTTAAAAAGTTATGCCGCTAAAGAATCCGAGCCCGATTGACCGAGTTAGGGTCTTAAGAAGTGTGTATAGGGGCCCTTTTTGAGCAAGTCATCGAAAACTTCAAATTATCGCCATAAAACCAGTCAAAAATCGACTATCTTCAAAAGTAAAATATTTTAATGCAGATTACACTATTTGCAAATCACAAACTTGAAAAGGTACGCCGCTTGGGGATTCGATCCCAATTGACCAAGTTAGGGGCTTAGGAAGTGTGTATGGGGGCCATTTTTGAGCAAGTCATCGAAAACTTCGAATTATCGCCATAAAACCAGTCAAAAATCGACTATCTTCAAAAGTAAAATATTTTAATGCAGATTACACTATTTCCAAATCACAAACTTTAAAAGGTACGCCGGTAGGGGATCCGATCCCAATTGACCAAGTTAGGGGCTTAGGAAGCGTGTATGGGGGCCATTTTTGACAAAGTCATCGAAAACTTTAAATTATCGCCATAAAACCAGTCAAAAAGCGACTATCTTCAACAGTTAAATATTTTAATGCAGATTACAGTATTTTGAAATCACAAAGTTAAAAAGTTATGCCGCTAAAGAATCCGAGCCCGATTGACCGAGTTAGGGGCTTAGGAAGTGTGTATGGGGGCCATTTTTGAGCAAGTCATCGAAAACTTCAAATTATCGCCATAAAACCAGTCAAAAATCGACTATCTTCAAAAGTAAAATATTTTAATGCAGATTACACTATTTGCAAATTACCAACTTAAAAAGGTACGCTGCTAAAGAATCCGAGCCCGATTGACCGAGTTAGGGGCTTAGGAAGTGTGTATGGGGGCCATTTTTGAGCAAGTCATCGAAAACTTCAAATTATCGCCATAAAACCAGTCAAAAATCGACTATCTTCAAAAAGTAAAATATTTTAATGCAGATTACACTATTTGCAAATCACCAACTTAAAAAGGTACGCTGCTAAAGAATCCGAGCCCGATTGACCGAGTTAGGGTCTTAGGAAGTGTGTATAGGGGCCCTTTTTGAGCAAGTCATCGAAAACTTCAAATTATCGCCATAAAACCAGTCAAAAATCGACTATCTTCAACAGTTAAATATTTTAAAGCAGATTACAGTATTATGAAATCACAAAGTTAAAAAGTTATGCCGCTAAAGAATCCGAGCCCGATTGACCGAGTTAGGGGCTTAGGAAGTGTGTATGGGGGCCATTTTTGAGCAAGTCATCGAAAACTTCAAATTATCGCCATAAAACCAGTCAAAAATCGACTATCTTCAAAAGTAAAATATTTTAATGCAGATTACACTATTTGCAAATCACCAACTTAAAAAGGTACGCTGCTAAAGAATCCGAGCTCGATTGACCGAGTTAGGGTCTTAGGAAGTGTGTATCGGGGCCATTTTTGAGCAAGTCATGGAAAACTTCAAATTATCGCCATAAAACCAGTCAAAAATCGACTATCTTCAAAAGTAAAATATTTTAATGCAGATTACACTATTTGCAAATCACAAACTTGAAAAGGTACGCCGCTAGGGGATTCGATCCCAATTGACCAAGTTAGGGGCTTAGGAAGTGTGTATGGGGGCCATTTTTGAGCAAGTCATCGAAAACTTCGAATTATCGCCATAAAACCAGTCAAAAATCGACTATCTTCAAAAGTAAAATATTTTAATGCAGATTACACTATTTGCAAATCACAAACTTAAAAAGGTACGCCGGTAGGGGATCCGATCCCAATTGACCAAGTTAGGGGCTTAGGAAGCGTGTATGGGGGCCATTTTTGACAAAGTCATCGAAAACTTCAAATTATCGCCATAAAACCAGTCAAAAATCGACTATCTTCAAAAGTAAAATATTTTAATGCAGATTACACTATTTTCAAATCACAAACTTAAAAAGGTACGCCGCTAAAGAATCCGAGCCCGATTGACCGAGTTGGGGTCTTAGGAAGTGTGTATAGGGGCCCTTTTTGAGCAAGTCATCGAAAACTTCAAATTATCGCCATAAAACCAGTCAAAAATCGACTATCTTCAACAGTTAAATATTTTAAAGCAGATTACAGTATTATGAAATCACAAAGTTAAAAAGGTATGCCGCTAAAGAATCCGAGCCCGATTGACCGAGTTAGGGTCTTGGGAAGTGTGTATAGGGGCCATTTTTGAGCAAGTCATCGAAAACTTCAAATTATCGCCATAAAACCAGTCAAAAATTGACTATCTTCAAAAGTAAAATATTTTAATGCAGATTACACTATTTGCAAATCACAAACTTGAAAAGGTACGCCGCTAGGGGATTCGATCCCAATTGACCAAGTTAGGGGCTTAGGAAGCGAGTATGGGGCCATTTTTGAGCAAGTCATCGAAAACTTCAAATTATCGCCATAAAACCAGTCAAAAATCGACTATCTTCAAAAGTAAAATATTTTAATGCAGATTACACTATTTGCAATTCACAAACTTAAAAAGGTACGCCGGTAGGGAATCCGATCCCAATTGACCGAGTTAGGGGCTTAGGAAGTGTGTATGGGGGCCATTTTTGAGCAAGTCATCAAAAACTTCAAATTATCGCCATAAAACCAGTCAAAAATCGACTATCTTCAAAAGTAAAATATTTTAATGCAGATTACACTATTTGCAAATCACCAACTTAAAAAGGTACGCAGCTAAAGAATCCGAGCTCGATTGACCGAGTTAGGGTCTTAGGAAGTGTGTATCGGGGTCATTTTTGAGCAAGTCATCGAAAACTTCAAATTATCGCCATAAAACCAGTCAAAAATCGACTATCTTCAAAAGTAAAATATTTTAATGCAGATTACACTATTTGCAAATCACAAACTTGAAAAGGTAGGCCGCTAGGGGATTCGATCCCAAATTGACCAAGTTAGGGGCTTAGAATGCGTGTATGGGGGCCATTTTTGAGCAAGTCATCGAAAACTTTAAATTATCGCCATAAAACCAGTCAAAAATCGACTATCTTCAACAGTTTAAAATTTTAATGCAGATTACAGTATTTTGAAATCACAAAGTTAAAAAGGTATGCCGCTAAAGAATCCGAGCCCGATTGACCGAGTTAGGGTCTTAGGAAGTGTGTATAGGGGCCCTTTTTGAGCAAGTCATCGAAAACTTCAAATTATCGCCATAAAACCAGTCAAAAATCGACTATCTTCAAAAGTAAAATATTTTAATGCAGATTACACTATTTTCAAATCACAAACTTAAAAAGGTACGCCGCTAAAGAATCCGAGCCCGATTGACCGAGTTGGGGTCTTAGGAAGTGTGTATAGGGGCCCTTTTTGAGCAAGTCATCGAAAACTTCAAATTATCGCCATAAAACCAGTCAAAAATCGACTATCTTCAACAGTTAAATATTTTAAAGCAGATTACAGTATTATGAAATCACAAAGTTAAAAAGGTATGCCGCTAAAGAATCCGAGCCCGATTGACCGAGTTAGGGTCTTGGGAAGTGTGTATAGGGGCCATTTTTGAGCAAGTCATCGAAAACTTCAAATTATCGCCATAAAACCAGTCAAAAATTGACTATCTTCAAAAGTAAAATATTTTAATGCAGATTACACTATTTGCAAATCACAAACTTGAAAAGGTAGGCCGCTAGGGGATTCGATCCCAATTGACCAAGTTAGGGGCTTAGGAAGCGTGTATGGGGCCATTTTTGAGCAAGTCATCGAAAACTTCAAATTATCGCCATAAAACCAGTCAAAAATCGACTATCTTCAAAAGTAAAATATTTTAATGCAGATTACACTATTTGCAATTCACAAACTTAAAAAGGTACGCCGGTAGGGAATCCGATCCCAATTGACCAAGTTAGGGGCTTAGGAAGTGTGTATGGGGGCCATTTTTGAGCAAGTCATCGAAAACTTCAAATTATCGCCATAAAACCAGTCAAAAATCGACTATCTTCAAAAGTAAAATATTTTAATGCAGATTACACTATTTGCAAATCACAAACTTAAAAAGGTACGCTGCTAAAGAATCCGAGCCCGATTGACCGAGTTAGGGTCTTAGGAAGTGTGTATAGGGGCCATTTTTGAGCAAGTCATCGAAAACTTCAAATTATCGCCATAAAACCAGTCAAAAATTGACTATCTTCAAAAGTAAAATATTTTAATGCAGATTACACTATTTGCAAATTACAAACTTGAAAAGGTACGCCGCTAGGGGATTCGATCCCAATTGACCAAGTTAGGGGCTTAGGAAGCGTGTATGGGGCCATTTTTGAGCAAGTCATCGAAAACTTCAAATTATCGCCATAAAACCAGTCAAAAATCGACTATCTTCAACAGTTAAATATTTTAATGCAGATTACAGTATTTTGAAATCACAAAGTTAAAGAGGTATGCCGCTAAAGAATTCGAGCCCGATTGACCGAGTTAGGGTCTTAGAAAGTGTGTATGGGGGCCATTTTTGAGCAAGTCATCGAAAACTTCAAATTATCGCCATAAAACCAGTCAAAAAGCGACTATCTTCAACAGTTAAATATTTTAATGCAGATTACAGTATTTTGAAATCACAAAGTTAAAGAGGTATGCCGCTAAAGAATCCGAGCCCGATTGACCGAGTTAGGGTCTTAGGAAGTGTGTATAGGGGCCCTATTTGAGCAAGTCATCGAAAACTTCAAATTATCGCCATAAAACCAGTCAAAAATCGACTATCTTCAAAAGTAAAATATTTTAATGCAGATTACACTATTTGCAAATCACAAACTTGAAAAGGTACGCCGCTAGGGGATTCGATCCCAATTGACCAAGTTAGGGGCTTAGGAAGTGTGTATGGGGGCCATTTTTGAGCAAGTCATCGAAAACTTCGAATTATCGCCATAAAACCAGTCAAAAATCGACTATCTTCAAAAGTAAAATATTTTAATGCAGATTACACTATTTGCAAATCACAAACTTAAAAAGGTACGCCGGTAGGGGATCCGATCCCAATTGACCAAGTTAGGGGCTTAGGAAGCGTGTATGGGGGCCATTTTTGACAAAGTCATCGAAAACTTTAAATTATCGCCATAAAACCAGTCAAAAAGCGACTATCTTCAACAGTTAAATATTTTAATGCAGATTACACTATTTGCAAATCACAAACTTGAAAAGGTACGCCGCTAGGGGATTCGATCCCAATTGACCAAGTTAGGGGCTTAGGAAGTGTGTATGGGGGCCATTTTTGAGCAAGTCATCGAAAACTTCAAATTATCGCCATAAAACCAGTCAAAAATCGACTATCTTCAAAAGTAAAATATTTTAATGCAGATTACACTATTTGCAAATCACAAACTTAAAAAGGTACGCTGCTAAAGAATCCGAGCCCGATTGACCGAGTTAGGGTCTTAGGAAGTGTGTATAGGGGCCATTTTTGAGCAAGTCATCGAAAACTTCAAATTATCGCCATAAAACCAGTCAAAAATTGACTATCTTCAAAAGTAAAATATTTTAATGCAGATTACACTATTTGCAAATCACAAACTTGAAAAGGTACGCCGCTAGGGGATTCGATCCCAATTGACCAAGTTAGGGGCTTAGGAAGCGTGTATGGGGCCATTTTTGAGCAAGTCATCGAAAACTTCAAATTATCGCCATAAAACCAGTCAAAAATCGACTATCTTCAACAGTTAAATATTTTAATGCAGATTAAAGTATTTTGAAATCACAAAGTTAAAGAGGTATGCCGCTAAAGAATTCGAGCCCGATTGACCGAGTTAGGGTCTTAGAAAGTGTGTATGTGGGCCATTTTTGAGCAAGTCATCGAAAACTTCAAATTATCGCCATAAAACCAGTCAAAAATCGACTATCTTCAAAAGTAAAATATTTTAATGCAGATTACACTATTTGCAAATCACAAACTTAAAAAGGTACGCTGCTAGGGGATCCGATCCCAATTGACCAAGTTAGGGGCTTAGGAAGTGTGTATGGGGGCCATTTTTGAGCAAGTCATCGAAACTTCAAATTATCGCCATAAAACCAGTCAAAAATCGACTATCTTCAAAAGTAAAATATTTTAATGCAGATTACACTATATGCAAATCACAAACTTAAAAAGGTACGCTGCTAAAGAATCCGAGCCCGATTGACCGAGTTAGGGTCTTAGGAAGTGTGTATGGGGGCCATTTTTGAGCAAGTCATCGAAAACTTCAAATTATCGCCATAAAACCAGTCAAAAATCGACTATCTTCAAAGATAAAATATTTTAATGCAGATTACACTATTTGCAAATCACAAACTTAAAAAGGTACGCTGCTAAAGAATCCGAGCCCGATTGACCGAGTTAGGGTCTTAGGAAGTGTGTATGGGGGCCATTTTTGAGCAAGTCATCGAAAACTTCAAATTATCGCCATAAAACCAGTCAAAAATCGACTATCTTCAAAAGTAAAATATTCTAATGCAGATTACACTATTTTCAAATCACAAACTTAAATAGGTACGCCGCTAAAGAATCCGAGCCCGATTGACCGAGTTAGGGTCTTAGGAATTGTGTATGGGGGCCATTTTTGAGCAAGTCATCGAAAACTTCAAATTATCGCCATAAAACCAGTCAAAAATTGACTATCTTCAAAAGTAAAATATTTTAATGCAGATTACACTATTTGCAAATCACAAACTTGAAAAGGTACGCCGCTAGGGGATTCGATCCCAATTGACCAAGTTAGGGGCTTAGGAAGCGTGTATGGGGGCCATTTTTGAGCAAGACATCACTTTAAATTATCGCCATAAAACCAGTCAAAAATCTACTATCTTCAACAGTTAAATATTTTAATGCAGATTACAGTATTTTGAAATCACAAAGTTAAAAAGGTATGCCGCTAAAGAATTCGAGCCCGATTGACCGAGTTAGGGTCTTAGGAAGTGTGTATGGGGGCCATTTTTGAGCAAGTCATCGAAAACTTCAAATTATCGCCATAAAACCAGTCAAAAATCGACTATCTTCAAAAGTAAAATATTTTAATGCAGATTACACTATTTGCAAATCACAAACTTAAAAAGGTACGCCGCTAGGGGATCCGATCCCAATTGACCAAGTTAGGGGCTTAGGAAGCGTGTATGGGGGCCATTTTTCAGCAAGTCATCGAAAACTTCCATTAGGTCACAAAACCAGTCAAAAATCGACTATCTTCAAAAGTAACAAATTTTAATGCAGATTACACTATATTCAAATCGCAAACTGTAGCGCTTGCTCAGAGAAAGATACTTTTGTATCGCCATCTGTTGGTCGTTCTGAAAGGAGGTACTGCGTTGCCACTAGACCTAGGATGAGAGTGGGAGGTATAGGTTGGAAAGCGCGAGAGAGCAACAGTGGCAAGTGTCAACTATCTTCGCTTTCGCCCTGATTCGATCTGGGGTTACCGCCACTTTTCCGGCGTGGGGTTGGTCTTTCCGTTTTCGGCAGCTGCAGAGTTCAGTACAAGTCTGGTGACAAGAAATGCGAAAAAGAAGTACACACGAGTGCTGAAACACAGTGCCAGCATAAAGAAATTTCAATTAAGTTGGTAGCGAGCCGCAAATGAAGGGCAACCGCTTGGGTTCGAAGGCCACCAAAGAGAGAGGGCGAATTTAGCCAAGGGAACTGGGCGCAGGCGCAAACGAAAAATCTAGCGAGCTAGTTCGACGCAGCGTTTCGCAGAAGGACTGCAGCAGCGCTCCAGGAGGGGCGTAAAGGATTGCCCGGCCCAGAGAAAATTGCATCCAATAAATCTAGTGCAAATATTAGGCGGCGAATTGCCATCGAGCCAGCTACCATCAATTGGTTGAAGCGAAAACAACCTAGGTTCGATCGAACTTGGTCGATAGTTACGCCGTTCGCTGAGAGATTACACAACGTCGCCGTCACGATCTGCGGTTAAAAGTTATTTTTTTGGAGTTTAAAAGATATTTATTCGGGCCGAAAATACAAAGTACCGGCCAAATCTCGATCGGAGAGTCATCCGGGAGGAGCCGCCACGGGAAGCGGAAAAATTAGGTTAAAAAAGTCGGTTAAGGTTAAGTGTTAAGTTCCAGTTCGTCGAAAAGGAAAAAAGTTAATTTTATTTTGTTCGGTGTTAGTGTTGTTTGGGGAGTTATTTTGGTCTAAACTCCAGTTTAAGTGCTGCATTTTAAAAGCCCAGAAAGCCCACGAAAGTCTCAGTTCTCCTGGTCCAAAAATTTCTTTTTGTTCTGTGTTGGTGTTCTTTTCTTGTTCTTAGCCCTATTCAGCCTTCATCAAGTCGACCAAAGCGCTTTCGTCGGAGGATGGAAAAGGTGGTGAGTGTTCAAAAAATATCTATTTAAAACCCTTTTGAATAGGCAAAAATCGAAATAATAAAAAATTTCATAATTTAACCTCAAAAGAAAAAGTACGAATACGAAGAATTAAAGAAACCGAGATTGCACACTGAGAGAAATAAATTAGAGTAAAAAACTAGAATGAACGAAAATTGAAGATGATTGGCGTGTGGCATCTTTCCATTTAAATGGTTAAAAGTTAAAAATGATGAATGCAGATTAAATAAAAAATAAAGTTAAATAATTTGAAATTAAAATACAAAATTTTCCAAGTCGATTGATAAAAAACCCCCAGACTTCAGCTACCCTTACTTACATATTTGTAACACACGAAAAGTTTATAACAAAAAAAAATCCTATTATGCATTCACAATTCGGAGATTGGAGTGCTTCTCGACGAAGGCATCCATCTCACGAGTGTCATGCAGGTGCGTCACATCAACGTGACCATGAAAGCAATGTTCTCGAGGATGAAGTCCCTACAAGAAGGTGCATTGAGCTCCCTCAGCCAAGCTGGGGACTCCCACATGCGAAAAGAGCCCGTGGAGTGCATGAAATGCAAAGGTCCACTCCGAAAGAGCGTGAGCAAGGAGCAACAGACGCCGGTATGTCTCAAACAGGACAACGCCGCACAAACAGTGTTCTGGCGAAACGCGACGCAAGGCCCGACGGCCACAAGCGCGGTGCAGACAGACCCGTGGCGAAGGCTCAGCCAACCCGACACGGCTCTAGTTGGGGGAGAGCTCCCGACTGCGCTAAGAGCGCCCCCGGTTTCGCAGCAGGTAAAAAGAAGAAAGCCACGAGAAGATGCCAAAACACAGCCAAATACAGCCGCGAGAGGCAGCGCTGAAAAAGACGTGACCACTGCCTGGAGAAAGACTGCTCCGAAAAAGCGGGCCCGAAAGCTTAACCGCCGGGACGCCCTTATAGTGGAAGCTAATGGCAAGACCTACAGCGAAGTTTTAGCTATGGTCACCCGTAGGGACGACGGCAAGCTGCAAAACCTTAGCACGAGAGTGAAAAAGGTCAAACGCACAGCGAATGGGAATCTTCTTCTGGAGCTCAACAGAAGCGAGGACAACAGCACGGAGGAAATAAAAGAGAGCCTCGAGGCGGTTCTTGAAGAAGCGACTGCGGTGCGAGCGCTATCCGAAAGCACGAGGACGAAGACGGTGGTAATAAACGACCTGGATCCACTAGTGGTGCCCGAAGATGTTACCAAAGCTCTGATGGAGCAATTTGCCGTGTCCGTTAAAGTGAGGAGTCTCCGTCCTTTATACAGGGACACCCAGACGGCTGTAGTTGGGCTGGCGAGCAAAGACGCAGAAGCGGTTCTTGGTAAGGGCAAGATCAAGATAGGATGATCCATCTGCAAAGTGAAGGAGAGGGACTCGCAGCCCAGGTGCTACAAGTGCCTGGAGATTGGGCACCTTGCTGCGAAGTGCCACAGCAAAGTAGACAGAAGCGGGTGCTGCATTAAATGTGGCAAAACGGGGCTCAAAATCGCTCAATGCCTTAACGAGAGCGTATGCTTTTTATGCACCGAAGGAGGTCCGAAGTCGAGGAACCACCAAGCAGGAAGCAGGCGGTATCCCCACGCCGCAAAAAGAGCCGTAGCCAAACCCAGAGAATGGAAGTAATCCAGATAAATCTGAATCACTGCCGTGCTGCGCAGGACCTACTCCTGCAGACAGTGAGGGACTGTAAGGCGGATCTGGCTATCATCAGTGAACCGTACAAAGTCAAGGACAACGGCGACTGGGTAACAGACACATCAGGCAGGGCCGCGATATGGCTGTGCAGTAGAAACGGCAATTCATTTTTGGACGTGCGTAAGGGAACGGATTTCGTCCGAGCCCGAGTAGGCGAAACGTGGGTCTACAGTTGCTATCTAGCACCTAGTCTCTGAGGTAGACTTTAGCCGTGCACAAGACACGATTGCCTTTGATGCAAGAGGCCGGCACCCTACCATCATCGCAGGCGACTTCAACTCGTGGGCCGAAGAATGGGGGTGTCCCAGCACCAACAGCAGGGGGCGCACCTTGCTAAGAGCCTTTGCAACGCTAGACGTCGTGCTGCTAAACGAAGGGACGCAGGAGACGTTTACTCGGGCTGGAGCAGGGTCTATTATAGACCTCATTTTTGTGAGCTCCCCGCTAGCCCGACGTTCTCACTGGAGAATCGGCGACATCTGCACGGCCAGCGACCACGAGGCAATACTATGCACAGTGGGCACACGCCCGGGACCAGGAACCCGGAATCCAGTAGTCAAAGGCTACCGCCAGGAGACGCTGAACGCCGAGCAGATGAGCAGGTGCCTTGCGGACATGCATTTCGTGACGGAAGCAGACGTAAACACCAATGCTGACGGGATAGCAGCCAGCCTGGAGGATGCGTGCAGGGCAGGTATGCTGCAGCGCAAGCCGTATAGGAGAGACCATGAGCCTGTTCCTTGGTGGAACTCCGGGATAGCGACCCTTAGAAGGACATGCCTCAGAGCCAGAAGAGCTCTTCAATGCTCGAGAAGGACGGACAGGGCCGAGGCTGCACACGCCGCCTTCAAGCAAGCCAGGAAGTCCCTGAAGCACGCCATTCAGGACAGTAAACGGGAATGTTTCCTGAAGCTATGCGACGCAGCCGAACAGGATCCGAGGGGTGGGGCCTACAGACTCGTGGTCAAGCGAGTAAATGCAGGCAGCCGCTCTCCAACGGACCCTGAAACCCTGAGCGAGATCGTTCGCACACTGTTCCCTTCGGGGAAGGGAGAGCACACCAAGGAGAGCACACTGCGCCAAGGAGAGCACACTGCGCGAAACGGGGCCCACGTGGGAGATCGAGGCAATAACAGAGACTGAGGTCGCTGAAGCAGGACGCAGCCTGCAGAACAATAAAGCCCCAGGACCCGACGCAGTGCCCAACAAAGCAATGAAGATGGCGCTTGCGCTTTTGCCGGGCACTTTCGCGGCGCTCTACAACGCCTGCCTGCGCGAGGGAACATTTCCCCGGAGATGGAAAGTACAGAAGCTGCTGCTCCTGAACAAACCTGGGAAGCCACCTGGTGAAGCTTCCTCCTACAGGCCAATTTGTCTGCTCGACACAGTCGGCAAAGTGTTCGAGAAGCTTATCTCGAAATGGCTAAATCTGGCCATAGATGCGGCTGGCGGCCTCTCCTCTACCCAGTTTGGATTCCGGAAAGGAATGTCCACACACACAGCGGTAAGGAAGGTGGAGTCATGGTTGTCACTTGCCGGGCTCCAACTAGCGGCGCACAAGACAGAGGCTGTCCTTATAAGCAGCCGGCAACTCGTCGAGACAGCCAAGCTGACGGTTGGCGGGGTCGAGGTAGTTTCCCAAAGAGCTGTTAAGTATCTAGGCGTCATGATCGACACCAGGCTGTCTTTCAAAAACCACCTGGAGTATGCCAATAAGAAGGCCGCAGCGACCGCCAGTTCACCCTCGCGGATTCTTCTAAACACGAGGGGCCCAAAGCAGGAACGGAGGAAACTCATAGCGAGCGTCGTTACGTCCCAAGTCCTTTACGCCGCCCCGGTATGGGCTAAAGCCGCCACGACGCCCTCTTACATGAGTGGCTCGGCACGCACGCACAGACTATGTGCCATCAGGATATCCTGTGCCTTCCGGACGATCTCCGAGGAAGCGGTGCTGGTCATTGCTGGTCTTGTCCCAATAAATGTGCTAGTAAGAGAGGCAGCAGAAGTGCAGGAAGCGGTTACGAGCGCGGACGACCTATCTAGGCGCGAGGCGAGACAGCTCGCGAGACAGAGATCGATCTCTTTGTGGCAGGAGAGATGGGACTCCGCGACCTCTGGGCGCTGGACCCACGCTCTCATTCCAGACTTGAGTACATGGCTGGAAAAGAAGCATGGGCAGGTGGATTTTTACCTGACCCAGATTCTGAGTGGACACGGGTGCTTCCGGTCGTACTTGATGAAGTTCGGGCACGACACAAGGAACGGATGCCCAACCTGCGGCTCTGGAATCGAGGAGGACGCAAACCACGTCCTATTCGTTTGCGGTTCTCAGAGGACAGGACCGCATTGGAAACGACGACCGGTGTCAGCACTAGCCACAGCACGCTAGTGCCTACAATGTTAAGGGGTCAACTGGAGTGGGACGCGGCGGCCAAATTCGCCGCGTCTCTAATGCAAAAACTCAGGAAATCTGAGAGGGAGAGGAGAGAATTGGCCACGTAAGCTGTCGCGGTTGTGCGAAGCATTGCTTTGCGGCCGTACCGCACAACTTCTTCAGTTATGTCCATTCTATATATGTATATTTGTCAGTAGTTGTCAGGTAATAAAAATACATAAGAAATACAAAAAAAAAAAAAAAATAATTGCTGTGCAAAACTTTCTATCAGTCAGGGGGTGGGCTAATATTAGTCAGTGTTTACGTTTAGTCACTCACCCAAGATTGCCCCAGCTGTTAGAAAAACATATGTTGCTTTTCAGTCGGTGTTGCTCAGAAGCATAGGAAAACGGAACAAAAGTTTACAGAAGAGGAATCAGATTTGAATTGCCTAGCAGGCCGCAGACGACAACATCGGAGAAGGGAACATACAGACGTGTGTATACTCTACACAGTGCAACCCGAGTTAGTGCACATCAAACGCATAGGACTAGCAGTTGCATTGGCTTTCATAAGCGACGCAGCTGACCACGGATGATATGCACAGACAAAGGGGCACAACCATTTCCATAAATGGGACATAGTTTCCGGTTAATATTCGCATAAGATACACTGAGCCTTTATCTTTCAAAAGAGACACTCAGGCCACGGATAATAGCGGAAGACATATGCCCATCATAAACGGAAGAGTAGAAGGTCGGCCGCGTGGACCGCAGACAGAAAATTTTTGTCTGACCACGGCGGACTCTTCGCGCTGCTGATTAGAGATAAGCAATGCTCGCCAATTTTTTTTCCAATTCTCTTTTGTGCTGACCGAAACCTTTTGGTTGTATAAAAGTGCATTATTATTGCAAGCAATTAGCTATGCTTGCTGACCAGACTTTTGATATTGATTATCTTTATTTGTATTTATCGTTTTTTCGCTTTTTATATGTATCTTTACCTTTATTTATCGTATCTAGTGAACAATTTTAGAACCGAAATCATTTATTAAACTTATGATTTTTTTACATTTTACCTAAAGAGAAAAAAAGATATTAAAAATTTGTTAAGTCCAAGTTTGAACTTTCTTTTCTGATTCGGGCGAGACCGGTTGTGTTTGTCAAATTAACTTTTATTTTGTTAAAAAAAGAGGAAGAAAAAAAGGATAAAAAGTGTGTGTTAATAAGTTTTGTTTTATTTCAATTGTTATATAAGCAGTGGTAAGTTTCTGGCCTAGCGGTACATTTAAGAAGGGTCATGGCGGCCACTGGGTATCCAGTGTCAAAAGCAAACCTCCTGATTTGAATCCGAGTAATAAAAAGTCAGTGAAGAGAAACCTTGAAAAGAATTCTGCTAACTTAAGCATGACCGACGATAGCGATTTTGCAATTAGTGCCTCAAAGGAGGTCCTTTTTGCTAAAAAAAGAAGAGTGACTTAATAATTGCTGACTCAGTGATTTTGACAGACGCAGACAACTCTAAAAGTGACATTGCTGAAGGAAAAAAAGATATTATAGTTTATGGTGACAATCATAATGGAAATGTTGCGGAAAACATTAAGAGTGGGCTGTTTCTTTTTGAGAAGATAAGACATTTGAAATTAGCGGGCTTAAAAGAAATTGTGCCGCTGGCATCCAGGTTGTACAAATTGTACTTTTATAATGCTAAGGATGCTAATACACTGGTAACCAATTCTGACCTCAGACAAATGGGCATAATTGCCTTCATTCCCAAAAATTACACTGAATCCTATGGTATTATTAAAAGCATACCCTCCAGTTTTTCTAATGAAGAAATTATGGAAAACATAATATCTGACATTAAAGTTAATGGTATTGAGAGGCTGCTTAGGCGCGTCAAAGTCACAGATAATGAAAACGTTTCCAATTTTAAGCTTTTTCCAACAGAAACTGTAAAAATTTCTTTCGAAGGGTCTGACATACCCGAAAAAGTAACACCATTTGGAGTTTGTGCACTGAAAGTAAACAATTACATTCAAAAGGTTAAGCAATGTTTTAGCTGTGGGAGGTTGGATCACTTTAGTGACAGGTGTAAATCCACCAAGCGTTGCATAAAGTGTGGTTTAAAGGATTGCTTGGGAACATGCATCATTCTGAAATGCATTTTATGTAATGGCACTAATCATTCGGCCAAAGACAGCCACATCTGCCCCGTGTGGGAAAAAGAGAGGGACATCAATCAAATAATGAGTATAAAACAAGAAAAAAAGCTAACTTCGGCCAGCCGAAGTTTATATACCCTTGCAGATCGTTCCTATTCTATTTGAAATTACAAAAATGTTAAATTTAGATTTGCAACAAATAAAATTATAGCAGTTTACGGAGTATTTTGACATTAATTAATCGATCCTTCCTATGGCAGCTATATAATAAGTCATCCAATTTATGTTAAATTTAATTCGAAATTCTAAAATAATAAAATAAACTTATATTCCAAAGTAGAAGAGAATACAATAAAAATTAACAAAGCTATAATTTTGTTCCTATTAATTTCCGTTTAGTTTTCCGATCGTTCCAATGGGAGCTATATGATATAGTCGTCCGATTTTTATAAAATTTAATTCGAAATTTAGAACAGTTAAAAAAATTATATTTCCAAGAGCATAAGGTAATATGTCAAAAAACACATAAGTTATAATTTTTTTTCAATTATTTTTCCGATTAATCCTATGGGAGCTATAAGATATAGTTGTCCGATCCGGCCGGCTCCGACTTATATACTACCTGCAACAGGAAGACGACTTTTGGTAAAGTTTCAGCTCGATAGCTTCAAAACTGAGGGACTAGTTTGCGTAGAAACGGACGGACGGACGGACAGACGGACGGACAGACGGACAGACGGACAGACGGACATGGCTAGATCGACTCGTCTAGTCATGCTGACCAAGAATATATATACTTTATAGGGTCGGAAACGTCTCCTTCTCTGCGTTGCAAACTTCTGACTGAAATCATTATACCCTCTGCAAGGATATAAAAACTGGCTAGAAAAGAGGTACTGACAGCTTATTCAGTCAAACAGAATTACACACTGCTAAATGATTATGAAAAAAACTTTCCAGCGTTGAAAAACAATCAAAATAATATTCAGAATAAGGATGCGAAGGTGAATGAAGTTTTGAAAAAACTCGACTGACGTAAGAAGTCGATTAGTAACACGACCATCTGTACCTGTACAAAAACCAAACTTTCATCTAGAGCCTTACACCAATGATTCAAGTGATCATGTTCCTGTCTATCCCACGATAACAATTGAGGATAAAATACATCAAATTTACAACATGTTATCTCAATTGAGCAACCAATGTTCTGAAGAGTTAAATTTTTCACAATATACAAATAACACAAATAGTACAAATATAACAAAATCTAACAAAACAAAAGAAAGAAGAAAACCAGTTGAAACAGAAGACAGGGACATTTTTTTTAATCATATTAATGAACATAAAATTTTTGCAACATAACATTCAGTCAATTAAATACAATAAGAATGATCTGGAATTCTTTCTTAAAATAACCAAATAGACATAGCGTTTTTGTCAGAAGTTTTTTCACATGACTTATGCTTTAGGAAGATAATGAATTACAATCTTATTGAAAAACATAGAGAGGATAGATATGGTGGTGTAGCAATTGCTTACAAAAACGATATTAAAGTTAAAAAATTCAAATATGAAACAGACTGTGATATTATCATCTAAATCAATATAATTGAAGACTATTAAAAAAGTCAGTGTGGAAATTCACCCAGAACGGATTGACATAAAAATCTGAAAAAAAACCATAAATTCGGAAATAATTAGGAGCCGAGTGTATGATATAAATTAGAGCCATAAGCGGTCCCAAAGTACCCCAAAATTCGATTTGTTTTTTTCTTAATTTTTTCTTTTGCAATTTTTCTGTTATAAATGTTGTCAAAATGGTTTAAAAAATGGCTCTTCATAATTTTATGGGGTATCCGCAAATAACTGCATTTAAACTTTTTTGAAATTCAGCCCCCTTCGTCAAGGTCGCCAATTTGTTTTTTTTTATTGTGACGTCATGGGCTCCCACCTATGTGTTGTTGTTTTTTTTATTCAGACGTTCCTCCAAGTGTGACCGTGCAAAGGCAAGGAAAATTACCACAGCCACAAAACACCAAATTGCGCGCCTAAAAATGCGAATATATTGATAATTTTTTTTTGTTGCTTCATTCTTTTAGCTAAACGCTAAATTTTAAATTATCGGTGGAGCTATTCCCCTTTAAGCAAATTTCAAGGAAAATTCGTATGTATATACATTTAGATTATGTTGCTCCGATCAGTCTTAGATTTTGGTAACAGTTTTACAATCGAAGTTTTCCTTAAATTTGTCTTTATTTTTAAAATCCAAAAACCGGATAAGCTAAGACGAAATGTTTCCAAACTACTTATTACCTTTCAAATGTTAAATTATTGACAAACTGTGGATTTGTAAAAACAAAATAAAAACATACATTAGCCTAGCTGCTTACACACACGCGCGCCAAAATGCGTATTTTACACCCCGCACCACTAGATATGTGCATGTGTGCGTGCATTTCAGCTGACTAAGGAAGTGGGATTTGCTTAAATTCAAATTTATGATAATACTGATATCCTTTTTCTAAAGGAATATCATTTTCATTTCTACAACAGGTTTAAGACATTTTCTAACCGATTTTTGTGTTTTAAAATTCAAAATGCATTGATAATATTAAAAAAACATAAATATTCAAATCAATTAATTATTTTGCTATTTCCTACACTTGCCTCCTATTGTTTAAAAAAATTGAAATGTTTAAACAATTTCATTTACGGCTTCTCCCCCGACCTGCCTTTCTGACATCTAAATCAATATAATTGAAGACTATTAAAAAAGTCAGTGTGGAAATTCACCCAGAACGGATTGACATAAAAATCTGAAAAAAAACCATAAATTCGGAAATAACGAGGAGCCGAGTGTATGATATAAATTAGAGCCATAAGCGGCCCCAAAGTACCCCAAAATTCGATTTGTTTTTTTCTTAATTTTTTCTTTTGCAATTTTTCTGTTATAAATGTTGTCAAAATGGTTTAAAAAATGGCTCTTCATAATTTTATGGGATACCCGCAAATAACTGCATTTAAACTTTTTTGAAATTCAGCCCCCTTCGTCAAGGTCGCCAATTTGGTTTTTTTTATTGTGACGTCATGGGCTCCCACCTATGTGTTGTTGTTATTTTTATTCAGACGTTCCTCCAAGTGTGACCGTGCAAAGGCAAGCAAAAATACCACAGCCACAAAACACCAAATTGCGCGCCTAAAAATGCGAATATATCGATAATTTTTTTTTGTTGCTTCATTCTTTTAGCTAAACGTTAAATTTTAAAATATCGGTGGAGGTGAAAAATTAATGAAAACAAAATACTGAAAACCAAATAATAATTCTAATTAATTATTTATGTTCTGCTAAATCACATACATTTTTGCTTCTCTTTTGTTTTTGTTATTGTCAACCTAATGGTTCAAAAAATATGTCTCCAGTCAGGTCGTAGACATTCACTTTACATAACACAAAATATGTGCTTTTTGTAAAAAGAGTCAATAGAGTAAAGTCAATAGGAGTGACTTTTTATTTTTCTTTTTCTTATCCTTAGCGAAATTGCAAAGTGATCATGGTAAAACTTTTACTCCTTATTTACACGGGTTTACAAAAAAAAATTGATGAAATACGCACTTCATGAAACTATGATTTTCGGTTAAGGTACATCTCTCTGAGTAAGAAATGGGCACTTCTAATTTTTTGTATGGTACAATTTTTTTTTAAAGTGTAAAAAACGTTTTTTGCACTTCTTTAATTTCTAACTCGAGTTGTGGTAAACCGATTTGGGCTACCAAAGACTCATTTTACAGGTAAAAGAATGCCCTTTAACTTTCTTATACACAGCATTGAGTTCCATTCATTGGTTTAGAAGCTACACTTCGTCAAAGCTGAAAAAGTTGGAAAAAATGCAAAAAAGCTGGCATAAATGGCTACTTTAAAAATACACGCCTAAAAACCGAAATTATTTTTATAGCTTATATGGTTAGATGATTCTTCGACAAAAAAAACAACTAATGATCGTTACTATCCGCCAGTAAATTTTTTTGATACGAATTTTTTAAGCTCGGAACAACGTTGGTTTTTTGGCCGTTTACAGCTGTTAACTGAGGTTAACAGGGCTCTAACAGGGCTGTTATACACCTTTTTTCCAACTGAAATAATCTATATAAAATCGAACCTTTGGTTGTTAATTGAGTTGATGGTCTTGTTAGTTTGCTTAAAGATGTATCTTTAAGTAGAAGTTATAAAAATAATTTCGGTTTTTAGGCATGTATTTTTAAAGAAGCCATTTATGTCAGCTTTTTTGCATTTTTTCCCACTTTTTCAGCTTTGACGAAGTGTAGCTTCTAAACCAATGAATGGAACTCAATGCTGTGTATAAGAAAGTTAAAGGGCATTCGTTTAACTGTAAAATGAGTCTTTGATAGCAGAAATCGGTTTACCACAACTCGAGTTAGAAATTAAAGAAGTGCAAAAAACGTTTTTTACACTTTAAAAAAAAACTGTACCATACAAAAAATTAAAAGTGCCCATTTCTTACTCAGGGAGATGTACCTTAACCGAAAATCATAGTTTCATAAAGTGCGTATTTCATCAATTTTTTGTTGTAAACTGGTGTTATTAACCGTTTGCTTTAATGCCAGCAAGAACTTTCAAACTGTAGCTTAGATGGTTATGTAATGGTTAACATAGTCTATAGGTCGTGGGTTCAAACTCATCGCAATCCTGCCAATAAGGATGTGGACATAATTATTTCTTTTTCACTTTGTAAACTATTTTTAGGTAGAGGGTAAAGAGCGGAATGCCAAATGAGTATTCCACAGCCTCTCAGAACAAAGTAAAACAAAATTAAGAGAACTCCAATTTTGACTAGAACTTTGATTTGAACACACGACCTTTAAATTACAAGGCTTTAGATTTTGGAAAATGTAAAGTTTTCCTTAAAATACTTTAATTTTTAAAATCAAAAAAAACCTGTTTAGCTAACACGAAATGTTTTAGAACTTTTGACAAACTGTTGTAAAAAAGAATAGAAGAAAAATATACTCTCGGCAACAACAATTATATAAGCATAAAATGCGTATTTTACAAAACTAAATATATATGTGTGTGCATTGTAGCTGACTAAGGAAGTAAGATTTGTATTATTACTGATTTTTCTGTTTTAAAATTTAAATCGCATTGATAATATTAAAAAAAAACATAAATATTCAAACCAATCGATTCTCTTGCTATTCCTTACACGCGACTCATATTGTTTAAACAAATGAAAATGTTTAAACAATTCGACTCACGGCTTCTCCTTTCACCTGATTTCCTTATTTATTATTTGTAAAGTTTTCAATCTTTATTTTCGCAGGCGAAGCTGCGGGCGACCCTGCTAGTAGGGAATATAACCAAAAAGAATACTAGCATAAAGATTGCTTCGGTGTATTTAGAACCGCAGTTATCATTAGATAATTTTAAAATTGAAATCAACAATCTTATTGAAAAACTTGATCCTTTTTACAATACAATCATTGCTGGTGAGTTCAATTCAAGGAATTCTGCCTTTGGAGATAGTGTTAATAATAGTAAGGGATCCTTTTTACGAGAAAGGATGTTAAGTGCTGGCTATATGATAGCAAATGATGGTAGCAAGACCTTCAAACGAAATATTGATTCGGAAGTTAGATCTGTTCTAGACATTACTTTTATCAAAGGTATGCCTTGTGAAAAATGGAACTGCAAACAGTTTTTTTTTTGGGAGGCAGTCATCATTTTCCTATTATTTTTGAGGTTTCAGGTAATCTAAGTATGCCAAAATGCTTTGTAGCGAAAAACAGGCTATTTAAAAATCTACAAAATATAGAGTTAAGTGGTAACATTGAGAACCTAACCAAAAAGATAACAGGCGAGATTAAAGCAGCTACATATAAAGTTGAAGGAAGCAGGACGCCCAAGATGTGGTGGAATGACAGAGTAAAGGTTGTGTTCAATGAATATGTCGAAAGTCAGAGAAAAGCTTGCACAGTACAATCAAAATTATGTTGAGGCTGTAAACAAAAAGATCGAGTGGAAAAAGGCTGTGAAAATCGCTAAGAGAACGAGCTATTTAAGTGCCAAGGCCAACACAAAAGAAGCGTGGAGATTTCTTAGAAATCTGAAAAACTGTCAGGAAAAAGTAGTAGACAAATTTGACTTAGACAACTCATGCTTGTACCTTGAATTCCTCAAGGATCAGATTCCTGCTGAAAACAGAGCTGTGGATGATGAATTGTTTGCCTTAAAAGAGAACGATAATCCTTTGTTCAGCTTGGATGATTTAGAAGAAGTTCTAGGCCGTAACAAGAGAACTGCTGGGGGTGTTGATAAAATTACTTATCAAATGCTAAAATCGTTGAATATAACTGCAAAACGGGAACATATTCCTTTTTTACAATGATAAAGTATTCAAATGTGATTTTCCGGTTGAATGGAGAACTATCAAAATACCCCCATCCCGAAGCGAAACAAAGACCTAAGCGACATCAAAAACTTTAGGCCTATATCATTAATATCTGTGCTAGCAAAAACCATAAATTGCATGATAAAAGCTAGACTTGAGAAACATATCCACGACAATGCTAGTCTTCCCTTCAGGTCATATGCATATTAGAAAAACAAGTCAGCAGCAATGTGCATTAATGATGTAATCAACTTTTTAGCGTCACGGAAAAAGGATAAAAAAGCAATTGTAATGGCTGTTGTTGATCTTAACAATGCCTATAATTGTGTAAATCTAAACTTTTTAAAGTTGCTTTTGGACAATGAAGGTTTTCCTAAGGTCTCACCGATTGGATAATTAGTTTTATGTCAAACAGGGTGTTAAAGCTGGGTGATGCGGTGCAAGTTGTTCGAGGAGGAATTCCGCAAGGATCTTGCTTGTCACCATTACTTTTTAATGTGTACACCAAACGGTTACATCAGATCAATAATTCTAATACACAGGTGATCCAATTTGCGGATGACTTCGCGATTATTTCCTATGGTTATGACTTTAACAGAACAGTTGAAAACCTGCAAAACAAAATTATTGATTTTAACCTCTTATGCAAAGATTTTGGTTTTTCGTTCAATCCTGGAAAATCAGCTATTCTCAATGTTGGCAAAGGTTTCAAGAATGGGGTAAATGTTATTGTTGAAAGTCAGGTAATTCCAAACCAAAAAAAGATTACTTTTTTGGGCACGCTGTTGTGTGCAAACATGTCTTCAGTAGAACACGTTAAAAAAGTCAAAAGTGAATAAAAAAAAAGTGAGAAATTAGTACAGTTTGCAACAACGATCAAATCTGGCTTGAAACCCAGGACGAGTTCGAATATTTTCAAAACTTTTGTAAGATCCAAGCAAGAATATGCCATCACTAGCTTTGCTGACATGGGTAAAGGTGCCAGCAAGGACATGGAAATTGCGCAAGCTAGGACTTTAAGGAGATGTGTTGGTGTTCCACCTGGTACAAGCAAACATGAGATATTTGTTCTGGCTGGTGTAATGCCAACCGCCTTCCGTGCCAATATCCTCACTGCCAAAGAGTTGTTCAAAGTTAAAGCTCAGAATCCCACTCTCTTTGATGAGTTCAAATGTTCTCATGCAATAACTAGCTATACAAATGTTATCAAAAAGTTTCAATACTTCTTTGATAATACTAGGATGCGTCAAACATTTGTCTATTCTAATAAAATATGTGTGAAAGAAAGGTTACTTGACAAACGCAAAACTGAGTATTCTGTAGAGGAGATACGTTCCTTTTATAATGAGTTGATAAACCACTACAATGATGAGAAGTGGAATATTCTGTCAACAGACGCTTCAGTCACACACTCAGTAAGCGGAATTGGCATACTAGAATTACCAAGTGGTATTTCTCAAAGAGGTGAGGATTGAAACCTCACTATCGTCAGTGGGTGCTGAATTATCTGGCATCAAATTGGCTACTGAAATCTGCAAAAGAAATAAGTACAAAAAGGCTGTGATTTTTTGCGATAGTTTAGGTGCTACTAATCTTGTGAAGAACAAAGGCTGTGATTCGTACATTGTACAAGATATACATGAATGTATTGAGGACTCAGAGGTTGAAAGATTAGAAGTAGTATGGTTGCCAGGGCATAGTGGTATCAGTATAAATGAAAGAACGGACAGCATAGCTAAGCTAGCTGTAACTGAAGGCGAGGTTATTGAGGTGAAGCTGAGTGTCAGGGAGGCCCTAAGAGAGATTAAAAACATTGTACATTTTGAATGGAATGAGGATTACAAGAACAAATGTCGTCTCAAAGGTTCTAATCTAATACACATCTTTCTGGACATTCCAAAGAAACCATGGCACCATCACCTAGGGTGGAAAGCCAAAAGCATCAAAGTTATAAACAGACTGATGACTGAAAACACATACGACAAGGTTTTTCTTCACAGAATTAAGGCTGCTGAAACTAATTTGTGCGATACCTGCAATGTCTTGGAATATGCCGAGCATTTAATTTTTGATTGCCAGAAACTTGCCAGTTTGAGATCTAAATTTAAAATTTTTAGATACTATCGAAATCTTAGAGAATTACTAACGAAAAAAGAGCCTCTCCATCTTAGTGAGTTGGCCATCTTTATTAACAGTGCTAATTTTAACTTTTAATCCACCTCTTTAATCTAATTTTACTAATTTCTACTAACAACTAAAAGGACTGCCTTTTCAACCAGTATGCAACCTGTTGAACCCTTTCATAGGAAGTTTTTGATGACCACCTTCTGTGGTCAATGCTGAGGGGCTGTGGGTAAACCTATGCATCCACTCCCATCTTAATCACTCTGTTGATAAGAGATAAGCAAAGCAACAGCTTATCTAGTCTGGAACGATGCATCTTTATTTGACGTTCTCTACATCCACATCTATCTTTTGGATTGAGACAAGCATATTGTTTACATGAGAGAAGCCAAGTTAAGAACCAATTTTTGATGTTTATTGACGTGTGCATTGTCTCGCACATGCGCTCAAACCACTAGCATCTGGCCAATGCGGCAGTGTTGTTGCGACCAACAATCCACGCGATGAATTAATACAAAAAAAAAAAAAAAGTCCAAGTTTGAAGCTGTCGGTTCGATCAAACTTGTTCGAACAAAGTAGATCTGGTGGATCGGAACTTGGATAAATTTGTGTATGTTTATCTTTGGAAATTTAAATCTTAAATTGCAGTCATCCAGAATTGTATTTTGGGGTTCGAGTCGCTTCAAACTTTTATAGCTGTATTTTGGTAGATCTCGCTCGGGGAGACACGTAGAATCACCACGTTTTTTCTTCGTTTTGGTAATAAGAAAATAAAAGGTCGCGAATAAATAATGGATTTAGACACTTCAGGGCCGTCGAAATGCGCGATTTGCGAAAAATTGTTGTCGGCGGACCAAGTAGGCCGGGCCAAATGCGGCCACGAGTTCCACAAAGAATGTTTAGACATCCAAATAAAGGCCAAGGGCAGTTGCCCTGGTTGCCATCCCAAAGGAGAAAGCAGTAAGCAAAAAGCATCAACTAGTAAACAAGCAATCAGTGCAGCGGACTCTGAGGCTATCGGTATCATTGTGGCGCAGCAGTTAAAAGCGATGCAAAATGAACTGCTAACACAATTAACCGATCGGATGGCACCAATAATTCAGGCAACTTTATCTGCCCATATTCAAGAACCGTCAAGACAAGAAGCAGTCCATAATTTCAGAACTCCGTCGGATATGGGGGAGATTGAAATGCCGGAAAGGCCCATTTCAGCTTTTACAAGCTCTGATTTGAGCAGTCGGCCCGATAAGTTCGGTCTGATCATTAGTAGTTGGAAGTTGCGGTTCAATGGAGAAAAAGAAGGGCTAAGTGTAAATAAATTTCTATATCGGGTAGCTTAATTCAAGATTTGATTTGCTATGCGGCAATGCCAGTGTACTGTTCGAGGGAAAGGCTCGCGAATTTTATTGGCGTTTTTACAAAACTTCGGATAGTTCACGGTGGGATTTGCTTACAGAAGCTTTACACAAATAGTATCGAGATACGCGTACTGATGTGGATCTGAGAGAATCAATCCGAGACAGGAAGCAGAAAGATAGGGAAAGTTTTGACTCGTTCTACTATGCCATTGTACAAATCAAGGACTGCCTGGAAATACCCATGCCAGAAAAGTATCTGATCGAAACGCTTCGCAGAAACTTACGACCGGAGATCAGGCACTTTTAAATGTAAGCATAGAATCGGTGCAGAAGCTAAGAGATATTTTTCGGCGTAGGGAAGGCTTTCTTGAGGACGAAAAGCCCACTTATGGTTATCAAAAGCCAGCTCCTTATCGGACGCAAGTATCTGAGTTAGTGCAGGATTGTGAGGACGCTTCAGGGTTTTCGGAAGTGAATCAGGTACCGTAAGTAGAGGCTTTCGGATTGGTGTGCTGGAATTGTAAGCAAGAGGGCCATCGTTATCAGCAATGTTAGGTGAAAAACAGAGTATTTTGTTTTGGATGCGGCCTCGCTGATACCTACAAGGATGTTTGCCCAAGGTGTCAAAAAAACACGAGGATGAACACACGACCCCGACAACAGTCGTGTGTTTGCAGAGAAAGGCCAGCAGATTCCGTTGTCAATCAGCAGGAACTTTAAGCGCACCCGATTCAGGTAGAGAGGGGAGGTCTCAAACTTTCTGGCCACAGATATTGAAAAATAGTTCCCCACCAAACTTTACAACAAAACCGGTTAGAACTCTCTCTCGGAATGCGAGAAGAATTCGAGATATTTGGCAAGCGGCCAAAGCTATCAATGCTATTAGACATAAGAATCAGGATAGACGCCCGTACGCGGAGATCCGAATGTTAGATAGAGTCGTACTTGGTCTGTTAGATACAGGTGCATCCATGAGTGCCTTAGGAGGGAGTTTGGCCCAACAAATTCTCAGGCAGAGAATACCGTTTAAGAGAGTGGCAACCACCGCAAATACAGCCGACGGTCAAAAGCAAAAAGTCGTAGGACGATTTAGGACACCAGTTCAGTATGAGGGAGAGACAAAAGAGTTAGAATTATATATTATTCCTTCTTTGAGCCAGGATTTGTATTTAGGAATAGACATCTGGAGCGTTTCTGAGCTTTTGCCTCCCGAAATAAGTTTAGACGAGCTGACTAGTGAGGCTCATGTTTTGTCTAGTTCTCAACAAGCTAAGTTGCAAGTAGTCATTGGTAAATTTCCTTCTTTCGCGGATTTGGGACTGGGAAAAACAAGCATTCTGTCTCACTCTATCGATGTCGGAGACGCCAAGCCCGTAAAACAAAGGCATTTTCCGGTTTCGCCAGCTGTAGAGAAGTTGCTTTATCAAGAAGTTAACCGAATGATTAAGCTCGGCGTAATTGAACAGTCTGATAGTCCTTGGCCTTCGCCGGTGGTTTTGGTGCAGAAGCCAGGAAAGGTGCGGCTTTGCCTCGATAGCAGAAAAGTGAACGCCGTTACAAAAAGGGATGCCTATCCTTTACCACAAATAGATGCAATATTCAGTCGTCTTTACAATTCCTGGCAAGCCATTGTATCAATTTAAAGTCATGCCTTTCGGCCTGACAAATGCTTCACAGACGATGATAATATTAATGGACAAAGTGATACCGGCAGAACTTAGAAACAAAGTCTTCGTATATCTTGATGACTTGCTCATAGTTTCAGATAGCTTTGAGGGTCATTTGAGTGTTTTGAGTTCCGTTGCCAGCCACATTAAGGCTGCTGGTTTAACGTTGAATGTGGAAAGCAAATTTTGCGTGAAAAGCGTCAGGTATCAAGGTCACATTGTAGGGGAAGGAGTAGTGCGGACAGATCCAGATAAAATATCCGCAATGAAGGAATTTCCATTGCCTAGGACTTTAAAATCCTTGAGAAGATTTCTCGGAATGGTCGGGTGGTACCGAAAATTCATCAGCAATTTGCTGCAGTATCGACACCCTTGACGGATCTTTTAAAGCCGAGGCAGAAATTCGTGATGACTCCTGAAGGAGAGGAAGCTTTTAAGAATTTGAAGGAGATGCTTTGTTCAACCCCAGTTTTGCGTAGTCCAGATTTTATATCCATTCAGTCATTTTATATCCATTGCGATGCCAGTAACTCCGGAGTAGGAGGTGTTTTAGTGCAGAAGTCGGAGAGTGGCGAAGAATGCCCGATTGCATTTGTATCAAAGAAATTGAACAAAGCACAAAAGTCCTACACGGTCAGCGAAAAAGAGTGTTTGGCTGCAATTATCTGCATAAAACAATTTCGGGCTTACGTTGAGGGTCATGCCTTCACGGTCATCACAGACCACGCGTCTCTGAAGTGGCTAATGTCGCAGACAGATCTGCATTCTAGGCTTGCTCGGTGGGCGTTGAAACTTCAGGGCTTCAACTTTAAAATTTAGCATAGAAGCGGTAAGATCAATTTAGTTCCGGATGCCCTATCCCGGGTCAACGAAGAAGAAATAGCCGCCGTAGATGTTAGTCATGGGTTATTGGTTGATCTTAAATCCCCTCACTTTAGCGATCCTGACTACGTCGATCTAGCCGAAAAAGTTAAAGCGAACGCAAGCAGTCTTCCACATTTGAAAGAGTGATTTGTATATAGAAAAACAGAACATTTGTCTGGGGATCCGATTCACGATAACTTTTGTTGGAAGCTATGGATTCCTATGGGCTTGGTACCCGAAGTGCTTAAAAATGCACACGATGATCCTTTAGCTTCACATGGAGGAATTCATAAGACGTTGGAAAGGCTGAGAAGGTACTACTACTGGCCACGACTGGTAAAGGATGTAAAAGAGTACAGGCTTGCGAAACCTATAAAATGACTAAGGCTCGCAATTGTGCATTAAGACCACCGATGGGGAAAGCTCCCGAGTCTGCGAGGCCCTTTCAGAAGCTATACGTTGATTTTTTGGGTCCGTATCCGCGATCAAGGAGTGGAAACATAGGGATATTTATCGTGCTAGATCACTACAGCAAGTTTGTGTTTCTAAAGGCGGTGAAAAAGTTAACAGCGGACGTGGTAGTCAAATACAAGACCTGTTCCATACTTTTGGGGTCCCAGAGGTCATAATTTCAGATAATGGGTCACAATTTAAGTCTGAGTCCTTTCAGAAACTCTTAAGAGAGTACCAGATATCTCACACGCTCACTGCTGTTTACTCGCCCCAAGCTAATGCATCAGAGGGGGTAAACAGATCCGTAATAGCTGCCATACGATCGTATGTGAGCAGCGACCAAAAGGATTGGGACGAACACTTGAGCAGCATTTGCTGTGCTCTCAGGTCAGCAGTTCACTCGAGTTTAGGTACTTCGCCTTATTATATGATTTTTGGACAGCATTTCTTTTCAACTGGTGCCATGTATAAGTTGCTAAGAACTCTTAATTTGCTCGAAGATAGGTCGTTGGCATTCTCAAAGGAAGATTCTCTAGAACTTGTCCGCAGTAAGTCGTTAGAGGTTATGAAAAAACAATTTGAAAAGAATGAGAATAGGTATAATTTGCGGACAAGGGAGGTATCTTTTAGGGAAGGTTAATAAGTCTACAGAAGAAACTTTAAGCAGAGCAATTTCGCAGCTGGATACAATGCGAAATTGGGTCCAGCTTTCGTGAAAGCAAGAGTGAAGAAAAAGATTGGGCAGGTGTATTATGATCTCGAGGATCTACAGGGGCGTTATGTTGGCAGGTTCCATGCGAAGGATATCAAGCAGTAGTCTCGCAAGCTGCGGTGTTCTCAGTCTTGGAGAGTTGTCCCCAAGTCTGATCTTGATGGGGGGGTATTTTTGTAGCGCTTGCTCAGAGAAAGATACTTTTGTAGCGCCATCTGTTGGTCGTTCTGAAAGGGGGTACTGCGTTGCCACTAGAGCTAGGATGAGAGTGGGAGGTATAGGTTAAAAAGCGCGAGAGAGCAACAGTGGCAAGTGTCACCTATCTTCGCTTTCGCCCTGATTCGATCTGGGGTTACCGCCACTTTTCCGGCGTGGGGTTCGGTCTTTCCGTTTTCGGCAGCTGCAGAGTTCAGTTCAAGTCTGGTGACAAGAAATTCGAAAAAGAAGTACACACGAGTGCTGAAACACAGTGCCAGCAGAAAGAAATTCCAATTAAGTTGGTAGCGAGCCGCAAATGAAGGGCAACCGCTTGGGTTCGAAGGCCACCAAAGAGAGAGGGCGAATTTAGCCAAGGGAACTGGGCGCAGGCGCAAACGAAAAATCTAGCGAGCTAGTTCGACGCAGCGTTTCGCAAAAGGACTGCAGCAGCGCTCCAGGAGGGGCGTAAAGGATTGCCCGGCCCAGAGAAAATTGCCAGCTACCATCAATTGGTTGAAGCGAAAACAACCCAGGTTCGATCGAACTTGGTCGCTAGTTACGCCGTTCGCTGAGAGATTACACAACGTCGCCGCCACAATCTGCGGTTAAAAGTTCTTTTTTTGGAGTTTAAAAGATATTTATTCGGGCCGAAAATACAAAGTACCGGCCAAATCTCGATCGGAGAGTCATCCGGGAGGAGCCGCCACGGGAAGCGGAAAAATTAGGTTAAAAAAGTCGGTTAAGCTTAAGTTTTAAGTTCCAGTTCGTCGAAAAGGAAAAAACTTAATTTTATTTTGTTCGGTGTTAGTGTTGTTTGGGGAGTTATTTTGGTCAAAACCCCAGTTTAAGTGCTGCATGTTAAAAGCCCAGAAACCCCACGAAAGTCTCAGTTCTCCTGGCCCATAAATTTCTTTTTTTTCTGTGTTGGTGTTCTTTTCTTGTGCTTAGCCCTATTTAGCCTTAATCGAGTCGACCAAAGCGCTTTCGTCGGAGGATGGAAAAGGTGGTGAGTATTCAAAAAATATCTATTTAAAACCCCTTTGAATAGGCAAAAATCGAAATAATAAAAAATTTCATAATTTAGCCTGAAAAGAAAAAGTACGAATACGAAGAATTAAAGAAACCGAGATTGCACACTGAGAGAAATAAAGTAGAGTAAGAAACTAGATTGAACGAAAATTGAAGATGATTGGCGTGTGGCATCTTTCCATTTAAATGGTTAAATGTTAAAAATGATGAATGCGGATTAAATAAAAACAAAAATTAAATAAAATTAAATTTCTTGTCACCAGACTTGAACTGAACTCTGCAGCTGCCGAAAACGAAAAGACCGAACCCCACGCCGGAAAAGTGGCGGTAACCCCAGATCGAATCAGGGCGAAAGCGAAGATAGGTGACACTTGCCACTGTTGCTCTCTCGCGCTTTCCAACCTATACCTCCCACTCTCATCCTAGCTCTAGTGGCAACGCAGTACCCCCTTTCAGAACGACCAACAGATGGCGCTACAAAAGTATCTTTCTCTGAGCAAGCGCTACAAAAATACCCCCCCATCAAGATCAGACTTGGGGACAACTCTCCAAGACTGAGAACACCGCAGCTTGCGAGACTACTGCTTGATATCCTTCGCATGGAACCTGCCAACATAACGCCCCTGTAGATCCTCGAGATCATAATACACCTGCCCAATCTTTTTCTTCACTCTTGCTTTCACGAAAGCTGGACCCAATTTCGCATTGTATCCAGCTGCGAAATTGCTCTGCTTAAAGTTTCTTCTGTAGACTTATTGACCTTCCCTAAAAGATACTTCCCTTGTCCGCAAATTATACCTATTCTCATTCTTTTCAAATTGTTTTTTCATAACCTCTAACGACTTACTGCGGACAAGTTCTAGAGAATCTTCCTTTGAGAATGCCAACGACCTATCTTCGAGCAAATTAAGAGTTCTTAGCAACTTATACATGTAAGGTGGTGAGGCAGAGCTGGGCAGCGGGTACACATTTGGCTCGTTGTGAATGACATTTGGCTCGTTGTGAATGACATTTGGCGATCCAAGAAGGCAGCGAGGGAATGAGCGGAGAAAGGAGAAGGAAGCGAGTCAGAATCAGAAGTCGTCGGAAGCGGTCGCATTATCAGTTGCTAGAGTTGCTAATTAAAGTCGTCTAATCTTGTATTCGGTTGTTACTTATTTGAACATCGTAAACACCAAACTTATCTCAACATTACATTAATCCTAATAAACAAACCTATTATAATACCAACTCTACATTTGGGGGCTCGATCCGGGTCTGAGATAACTAAAGCTAAAAAGTAGTCGCGTTGTGAAATTTGACACACAAATACATTCATAAATGACGCGTCGAACACCTGCAAAAAAGAATACCAATAAAATAGAGGAGGTGCAGAATAAAATAGAGGAGTTGCAGAACGAGACAATAGAAGACGAAGAAGACAGGAGAATGGAACTCAACGAAATGAAAAAACAAATGGACAATATATTGCAGTTGCTGTCTTTAAAAATCCAAATTGATGAAAAGTCCAGTACACACGATAAGCTGCAAATTGATAATTTCGAGAAAGTGGTGAACGATTTTGACGGTCAAGCTGTTAATCAGTGGTTCGAAACTTTCGAGCAAAACGCAGAAGCGTATGAGCTTACACCCAAACAGATGTATGTCCAAGCGAGAGGCAAGATGGTAGGCACTGCCAAATTGTTTTTGCAGTCGGTGTGTGTGAACGACTACAACGAAATGAAAAGTGTACTGCTTGAGGAATTTGCTAGCAGTCTCAACAGTGCAGATGTTCATCGCCAGCTGCAAATCAGAAAGAAAAGGAAGAGCGAATCATTTCACGAGTATATGCTTCAACTACGGCATATTGCAGCAGCGGGAAATGTGGAGGAAGCAGCCGTTCTTCGTTACATCGTAAACGGACTAGTTGATGTAAAGAACGAGTACAAGGCTATTTTTTACTCGTGCAAGACGTTTAAGTCCTTAAGAGAGCAGTATGAAATCATAGACCAACTGGACGATAAGCCTCGCAATTCGTGGAATAAAAGCAATGGGTCACCAAAAGAAGAACAGAAAAGGAAGGAATTTTGTTTCAAGAGTGGTTCTGCTGAACATAAAATCAAAGATTGCCAGTCTCCAACGAAGTGCTTCAAATGTAACGAGAATGGTCATATGGCTCGAGACTGTCCATTCGTGACCTCAAAAGTTCGCAAGGTTTTTGATGAAAGCCGCAATAAAGTAATCTCTGTTAATGGCGTGGATATAGAGTGCTTAATTGATACTGGATCGGACGTGTCGCTTGTAACAAGGAATATTGCTGAAAAGATAAAGAATATTGACATTTACAAAAGTGTATCTTTGCTGAGTGGTCTGGGTCAGGAAAAAACAAAACCGATTGGATTTTTCACAGCTGATGTTCTTGCCGACCAGTTGTTCACACAACAAAAGTTTTTGGTTGTGCCTAATAACGTGATCGATTGTGGTGCTTTGCTAGGACACGATTTTACCAGAAAGTTTACATTTTGCTGCGACGACAATGGCTTCAAGCTGACGGGCTTGAGGGATGAACCAAAGGAACTTGATGTGCTTGGTGCCGATGTGTACAATATCGTAAAGAGTCTAACCTTTTTACTGTTTCTCCTAGGTATGAAGAGTCAGTGAGCAAATTAATTAAAGAAGTTCAGCAAACACTACCAGAGATTCCAAAACAATGTCCAGTCAAACTAAGCATCACTCCCGATGGCATAATAAAACCATTTCATCAGTCTCCATCTCGGTTGTCCGTGAACGAAGCAGAGGCGGTCAAAAAGCAAGTTGATGAATGGTTGGCCCAAGGCATAATACGTAAGTCAGCATCAAACGTCGCCAGTAGAGTAGTAGTAGTCAAGAAGAAGGATGGTACTCTACGAGTCTGTATTGACTACAGAAAACTGAACCATGGTTTTGGCTGATCGTTTCCCAGTGCCGTTGATGGAAGAAGTATTGGAAAAGTTACAAGCAGCCACATTTTTCTCAACGCTCGATCTGGAGAACGGTTTTTTTCACGTTCCAGTGGACGAGTCAAGCAAGCCGTTAACTGCCTTCGTTACAAAAGAAGGGCTTTTTGAGTTTAATAAAACACCTTTTGGTTTCAAGAATTCACCAGCTGCATTTATTAGATTTGTCAATCAAATATTCCAAGATTTGATCAACAATGACGTTATGCAGTTATACATGGATGATATTATTGTATATGCATCCACAGCTGAAGAATGCATGAACAAAACAAGGCGCGTACTGGAGACAGCAATGGAGTTCGGTTTAAAGATCAAATGGAAGAAGTGTAGCTTTATGCAATCCCGCATAAATTTCTTGGGACACACTGTGGAAAACGGACGAATTTGGCCAGGGGACGAGAAAACATCAGCAGTGAACAGATTTAAAACTCCCAAAAATATTCGAGCGGTGCAGTCATTTCTTGGACTAACCGGTTTCTTTAGAAAATTTATTCCAGGCTATGCAAATATTGCATATTGCACTGAGCTACACACGGATGCCTGCAAGGATGGTTTTGGGGCAGTTTTACTGCAGATGTTTGATGGCCAATTACACCCTGTTTACTTCTGGAGTAGAAAGGCATCCACTTCAGAGGCCGAACGACACAGCTACATCCTCGAGGCGAAGGCGATTTATTTGGCACTCAGGAAATTTCGACACTATCTCATGGGCATTCATTTTAAACTTGTCACGGATTGTTCAGCGTTTAAGGACACCACTAGAAAAGACGATATTCCGCGCGAAGTTGCAGCCTATGTAATGTATGTTCAGGATTTCACCTGCGATGTTGTGCACAAGCCAGGGGAAAAGATGAAGCACGTGGATCACTTGAGCCGACATCCACAGTCGGTTTGGATCGTCGCAGCAGAAGTAGCAGCACGCATCAAGATAGCACAGCAAAATTATGACTACATAAGAGCGATTGCAGTTATTCTCCAGGATCGTCCGTACCAAAACTTTCAAATGAAAAGAGATATACTCCACAAAACCGTCGAAGGCAATGACCTTATAGTTGTGCCAAAGTCCATGGAGAAAGAAGTCATTCGAGAGTCACACGAAGTCGGCCATTTTGCAGTACAGAAGACTGTTCATTGCGTAAAGCAGCAGTTCTGGATCCCTCATTTAGAGCGAAAGGTAATGAATTTTATCGCCAACTGTATTAAGTGTATTATTTACAGTAAGAAGCTGGGCAAACAAGAAGGGCTCTTACACTGCATAGCCAAAGAAGACACTCCACTGCATACACTACACGTGGACCACTTGGGGCCGATGGACGCCACGTCGAAGCAATACAAGTACATATTGGCATTTGTGGATGGCTTCGCCAAATTTGTTTGGCTTTACCCCACCAAAACTACACGGAGCGAAGAAGTCATTAAGAGATTCACCGAATGGTCCAATGTTTTTGGATTTCCAAAACGAGTTGTCAGCGATCGAGGAGCAGCCTTTACGTCAGGCGCATTTGAAGAGTGGCTAAACATCAACAAAATCGATCACGTCTGCTCAACTACTGGAGTTGCTCGTGGAAATGGCCAAGTTGAGCGAGTTAACCGATCGATTCTTGCTGTCATCGCCAAAATCTCTGCAGAAGAACCAAGCAAGTGGTTTAAATATGTACCTCAGGTGCAAAAGGCTATAAACTCACAAATGAACAGCTCAACAAAGCTCTCACCCTTTGAAATGTTGTTTGGCACGAAAATGTACACCCAGGCAGAGGAGCGTTTGCAGGAGATTTTAACCAGGGAATCAAACCAAATCCTATTTCGGTTCCGGTTCCGGTACTGGTCCCATACCGAATCTGCTTATTCGGTAAACGGTTATATTTTGGTATTGATGTTTTGGTTCCGGTTCTGGTACTGGTACGTACCGATACAGTTTAAAAAAATTTTATTTAATACTTTGAAATGATTTATGTGATAATTAAAATTCATTTAATTTTTTGATATAAAGTATACATAATAAGATTTTAATTGGATTTTAACTTTTTATTTCTAAGAAGAAATAGGGTTACTAGCTTCTTAAAAAAAATAAGCGTTAAATGGCACCAAAAATGCCAGATTTTCAACTTGGGTAGACAAAGAATATTTCTGCTACAGGGATATTTTCTTACATCAGCAGTAGGTCTGCTAAAAAGGGACGGGGAGAAGTCGATTAGCAGAAAGTGGGAGCTGATACATACATATGGGTATTTTTTAATTTAGTAAATGAGTAAATGAGTTAAAGAATTTAGTAAATGAGTACCAAAACCGTACCGGTACCAGCAATACGGTAATCGGTTCGAAATTAAATTTTTATTTTGGTCTCGGTACCGGTTCCGGTTCTCTATTAGGTATCGGTTTATTTCGGTTATCGGTTCCGGTTCTAGTTCTGGTTTTATTCCCTGATTTTAACCGAAGAGTTTGTTTTCCAGTTTAACGTTGAACGAAACCAAATGCGAGAAGAAGCCAGAAAGAATATTGAAGCAGCTCAAAAAGTATACAAACGCAACTATGACAAGCGACGCAAGCACGCTCACATCTACAAGTTAGGTGATTTGGTTGCGATCAAAAGGACACAATTTGTAGCAGGAAGAAAGTTAGCGAGTCCATACTTAGGACCATACGAGGTCGTCCAGATTAATCGAAACGGGCGGTACAACGTCCGCAAAGCAGCGGAAGTGGAAGGACCTAATACTACAAGGACCAGCTGCGACAACATGAAGCTATGGAGGTTCATAGAAGATAACGACGACGAATTTGCAACATCTGGGTCAGATGAAGATGAGCAGGAGGGCCGAGTGTAAGGTGGTGAGGCAGAGCTGGGCAGCGGGTACACATTTGGCTCGTTGTGAATGACATTTGGCTCGTTGTGAATGACATTTGGCGATCCAAGAAGGCAGCGAGGGAATGAGCGGAGAAAGGAGAAGGAAGCGAGTCAGAATCAGAAGTCGTCGGAAGCGGTCGCATTATCAGTTGCTAGAGTTGCTAATTAAAGTCGTCTAATCTTGTATTCGGTTGTTACTTATTTGAACATCGTAAACACCAAACTTATCTCAACATTACATTAATCCTAATAAACAAACCTATTATAATACCAACTCTACATACATGGCACCAGTTGAAAAGAAATGCTGTCCAAAAATCATATAATAAGGCGAAGTACCTAAACTCGAGTGAACTGCTGACCTGAGAGCACAGCAAATGCTGCTCAAGTGTTCGTCCCAATCCTTTTGGTCGCTGATCACATACGATCGTATGGCAGCTATTACGGATCTGTTTACCCCCTCTGATGCATTAGCTTGGGGCGAGTAAACAGCAGTGAGCGTATGAGATATCTGGTACTCTCTTAAGAGTTTCTGAAAGGACTCAGACTTAAATTGTGACCCTTTATCTGAAATTATGACCTCTGGGACCCCAAAAGTATGAAACAGGTCTTGTATTTGACTACCACGTCCGCTGTTAACTTTTTCACCGCCTTTAGAAACACAAACTTGCTGTAGTGATCTAGCACGATAAATATCTCTATGTTTCCACTCCTTGATCGCGGATACGGACCCAAAAAATCAACGTATAGCTTCTGAAAGGGCCTCGCAGACTCGGGAGCTTTCCCCATCGGTGGTCTTAATGCACAATTGCGAGCCTTAGTCATTTTATAGGTTTCGCAAGCCTGTACTCTTTTACATCCTTTACCAGTCGTGGCCAGTAGTAGTACCTTCTCAGCCTTTCCAACGTCTTATGAATTCCTCCATGTGAAGCTAAAGGATCATCGTGTGCATTTTTAAGCACTTCGGGTACCAAGCCCATAGGAATCCATAGCTTCCAACAAAAGTTATCGTGAATCGGATCCCCAGACAAATGTTCTGTTTTTCTATATACAAATCACTCCTTCAAATGTGGAAGACTGCTTGCGTTCGCTTTAACTTTTTCGGCTAGATCGACGTAGTCAGGATCGCTAAAGTGAGGGGATTTAAGATCAACCAATAACCCATGACTAACATCTACGGCGGCTATTTCTTCTTCGTTGACCCGGGATAGGGCATCCGGAACTAAATTGATCTTACCGCTTCTATGCTAAATTTTAAAGTTGAAGCCCTGAAGTTTCAACGCCCACCGAGCAAGCCTAGAATGCAGATCTGTCTGCGACATTAGCCACTTCAGAGACGCGTGGTCTGTGATGACCGTGAAGGCATGACCCTCAACGTAAGCCCGAAATCGTTTTATGCAGATAATTGCAGCCAAACACTCTTTTTCGCTGACCGTGTAGGACTTTTGTGCTTTGTTCAATTTCTTTGATACAAATGCAATCGGGCATTCTTCGCCACTCTCCGACTTCTGCACTTAAACACCTCCTACTCCGGAGTTATTGGCATCGCAATGGATATAAAATCTGGACTACGCAAAACTGGGGTTGAACAAAGCATCTCCTTCAAATTCTTAAAAGCTTCCTCTCCTTCAGGAGTCATCACGAATTTCTGCCTCGGCTTTAAAAGATCCGTCAAGGGTGTCGATACTGCAGCAAATTGCTGATGAATTTTCGGTACCACCCGACCATTCCGAGAAATCTTCTCAAGGATTTTAAAGTCCTAGGCAATGGAAATTCCTTCATTGCGGATATTTTATCTTGATCTGTCCGCACTACTCCTTCCCCTACAATGTGACCTAGATACCTGACGCTTTTCACGCAAAATTTGCTTTTCTCCACATTCAACGTTAAACCAGCAGCCTTAATGTGGCTGGCAACGGAACTCAAAACACTCAAATGACCCTCAAAGCTATCTGAAACTATGAGCAAGTCATCAAGATATACGAAGACTTTGTTTCTAAGTTCTGCCGGTATCACTTTGTCCATTAATCTTGTCATCGTCTGTGAAGCATTTGTCAGGCCGAAAGGCATGACTTTAAATTGATACAATGGCTTGCCAGGAATTGTAAAGACGACTGAATATTGCATCTATTTGTGTTAAAGGATAGGCATCCCTTTTTGTAACGGCGTTCACTTTTCTGCTATCGAGGCAAAGCCGCACCTTTCCTGGCTTCTGCACCAAAACCACCGGCGAAGGCCAAGGACTATCAGACTGTTCAATTACGCCGAGCTTAATCATTCGGTTAACTTCTTGATAAAGCAACTTCTCTACAGCTGGCGAAACCGGAAAATGCCTTTGTTTTACGGGCTTGGCGTCTCCGACATCGATAGAGTGAGACAGAATGCTTGTTTTTCCCAGTCCCAAATCCGCGAAAGAAGGAAATTTACCAATGACTACTTGCAACTTAGCTTGTTGAGAACTAGACAAAACATGAGCCTCACTAGTCAGCTCGTTTAAACTTATTTCGGGAGGCAAAAGCTCAGAAACGCTCCAGATGTCTATTCCTAAATACAAATCCTGGCTCAAAGAAGGAATAATATATAATTCTAACTCTTTTGTCTCTCCCTCATACTGAACTGGTGTCCTAAATCGTCCTACGACTTTTTGCTTTTGACCGTCGGCTGTATTTGCGGTGGTTGCCACTCTCTTAAACGGTATTCTCTGCCTGAGAATTTGTTGGGCCAAACTCCCTCCTAAGGCACTCATGGATGCACCTGTATCTAACAGACCAAGTACGACTCTATCTAACATTCGGATCTCCGCGTACGGGCGTCTATCCTGATTCTTATGTCTAATAGCATTGATAGCTTTGGCCGCTTGCCAAATATCTCGAATTCTTCTCGCATTCCGAGAGAGAGTTCTAACCGGTTTTGTTGTAAAGTTTGGTGGGGAACTATTTTTCAATATCTGTGGCCAGAAAGTTTGAGACCTCCCCTCTCTACCTGAATCGGGTGCGCTTAAAGTTCCTGCTGATTGACAACGGAATCTGCTGGCCTTTCTCTGCAAACACACGACTGTTGTCGGGGTCGTGTGTTCATCCTCGTGTTTTTTTGACACCTTGGGCAAACATCCTTGTAGGTATCAGCGAGGCCGCATCCAAAACAAAATACTCTGTTTTTCACCTAACATTGCTGATAACGATGGCCCTCTTGCTTACAATTCCAGCACACCAATCCGAAAGCCTCTACTTACGGTACCTGATTCACTTCCGAAAACCCTGAAGCGTCCTCACAATCCTGCACTAACTCAGATACTTGCGTCCGATAAGGAGCTGGCTTTTGATAACCATAAGTGGGCTTTTCGTCCTCAAAAAAACCTTCCCTACGCAGAAAAATATATCTTAGCTTCTGCACCGATTCTATGCTTACATTTAAAAGTGCCTGATCTCCGGTCGTAAGTTTCTGCGAAGCGTTTCGATCACTTCCTTTTCTGGCATGGGTATTTCCAGGCAGTCCTTGATTTGTACAATGGCATAGTAGAACGAGTCAAAACTTTCCCTATCTTTCTGCTTCCTGTCTCGGATTGATTCTCTCAGATCCACATCAGTACGCGTATCTCGATACTGTTTGTGTAAAGCTTCTGTAAGCAAATCCCACCGTGAACTATCCGAAGTTTTGTAAAAACGCCAATAAAATTCGCCAGCCTTTCCCTCGAACAGTACACTGGCATTGCCGCATAGCAAATCAAATCTTGAATTAAGCGTTTGGCGTGTTAACGCCTCTACCCGATATAGAAATTTATTTACACTTAGCCCTTCTTTTTCTCCATTGAACCGCAACTTCCAACTACTAATGATCAGACCGAACTTATCGGGCCGACTGCTCAAATCAGAGCTTGTAAAAGCTGAAATGGGCCTTTCCGGCATTTCAATCTCACCCATATCCGACGGAGTTCTGAAATTATGGACTGCTTCTTGTCTTGACGGTTCTTGAATATGGGCAGATAAAGTTGCCTGAATTATTGGTGCCATCCGATCGGTTAATTGTGTTAGCAGTTCATTTTGCATCGCTTTTAACTGCTGCGCCACAATGATACCGATAGCCTCAGAGTCCGCTGCACTGGTTGCTTGTTTACTAGTTGATGCTTTTTGCGTACTGCTTTCTCCTTTGGGATGCCAACCAGGGCAACTGCCCTTGGCCTTTATTTGGATGTCTAAACATTCTTTGTGGAACTCGTGGCCGCATTTGGCCCGGCCTACTTGGTCCGCCGACAACAATTTTTCGCAAATCACGCATTTCGACGGCCCTGAAGTGTCTAAATCCATTATTTATTCGCGACCTTTTATTTTCTTATTACCAAAACGAAGAAAAAACGTGGTGATTCTACGTGTCTCCCCGAGCGAGATCTACCAAAATACAGCTATAAAAGTTTGAAGCGACTCGAACCCCAAAATACAATTCTGGATGACTGCAATTTAAGATTTAAATTTCCAAAGATAAACATACACAAATTTATCCAAGTTCCGATCCACAAGATCTACTTTGTTCGAACAAGTTTGATCGAACCGACAGCTTCAAACTTGGACCTTTTTTTTTTTTTTTGTATTAATTCATCGCGTGACGGATCTTTTAAAGCCGAGGCAGAAATTCGTGATGACTCCTGAAGGAGAGGAAGCTTTTAAGAATTTGAAGGAGATGATTTCAACCCCAGTTTTGCGTAGTCCAGATTTTATATCCATTCAGTCATTTTATATCCATTGCGATGCCAGTAACTCCGGAGTAGGAGGTGTTTTAGTGCAGAAATCGGAGAGTGGCGAAGAATGCCCGATTGCATTTGTATCAAAGAAATTGAACAAAGCACAAAAGTCCTACACGGTCAGCGAAAAAGAGTGTTTGGCTGCAATTATCTGCATAAAACGATTTCGGGCATACGTTGAGAGTCATGCCTTCACGGTCATCACAGACCACGCGTCTCTGAAGTGGCTAATGTCGCAGACAGATCTGCATTCTAGGCTTGCTCGGTGGGCGTTGAAACTTCAGGGCTTCAACTTTAAAATTTAGCATAGAAGCGGTAAGATCAATTTAGTTCCGGATGCCCTATCCCGGGTCAACGAAGAAGAAATAGCCGCCGTAGATGTTAGTCATGGGTTATTGGTTGATCTTAAATCCCATCACTTTAGCGATCCTGACTACGTCGATCTAGCCGAAAAAGTTAAAGCGAACGCAAGCAGTCTTCCACATTTGAAAGAGTGATTTGTATATAGAAAAACAGAACATTTGTCTGGGGATCCGATTCACGATAACTTTTGTTGGAAGCTATGGATTCCTATGGGCTTGGTACCCGAAGTGCTTAAAAATGCACACGATGATCCTTTAGCTTCACATGGAGGAATTCATAAGACGTTGGAAAGGCTGAGAAGGTACTACTACTGGCCACGACTGGTAAAGGATGTAAAAGAGTACAGGCTTGCGAAACCTATAAAATGACTAAGGCTCGCAATTGTGCATTAAGACCACCGATGGGGAAAGCTCCCGAGTCTGCGAGGCCCTTTCAGAAGCTATACGTTGATTTTTTGGGTCCGTATCCGCGATCAAGGAGTGGAAACATAGGGATATTTATCGTGCTAGATCACTACAGCAAGTTTGTGTTTCTAAAGGCGGTGAAAAAGTTAACAGCGGACGTGGTAGTCAAATACAAGACCTGTTCCATACTTTTGGGGTCCCAGAGGTCATAATTTCAGATAATGGGTCACAATTTAAGTCTGAGTCCTTTCAGAAACTCTTAAGAGAGCACCAGATATCTCATACGCTCACTGCTGTTTACTCGCCCCAAGCTAATGCATCAGAGAGAGTAAACAGATCCGTAATAGCTGTCATACGATCGTATGTGAGCAGCGACCAAAAGGATTGGGACGAACACTTGAGCAGCATTTGCTGTGCTCTCAGGTCAGCAGTTCACTCGAGTTTAGGTACTTCGCCTTATTATATGATTTTTGGACAGCATTTCTTTTCAACTGGTGCCATGTATAAGTTGCTAAGAACTCTTAATTTCCTCGAAGATAGGTCGTTGGCATTCTCAAAGGAAGATTCTCTAGAACTTGTCCGCAGTAAGTCGTTAGAGGTTATGAAAAAACAATTTGAAAAGAATGAGAATAGGTATAATTTGCGGACAAGGGAAGTATCTTTTAGGGAAGGTCAATAAGTCTACAGAAGAAACTTTAAGCAGAGCAATTTCGCAGCTGGATACAATGCGAAATTGGGTCCAGCTTTCGTGAAAGCAAGAGTGAAGAAAAAGATTGGGCAGGTGTATTATGATCTCGAGGATCTACAGGGGCGTTATGTTGGCAGGTTCCATGCGAAGGATATCAAGCAGTAGTCTCGCAAGCTGCGGTGTTCTCAGTCTTGGAGAGTTGTCCCCAAGTCTGATCTTGATGGGGGGTATTTTTGTAGCGCTTGCTCAGAGAAAGATACTTTTGTAGCGCCATCTGTTGGTCGTTCTGAAAGGGGGTACTGCGTTGCCACTAGAGCTAGGATGAGAGTGGGAGGTATAGGTTAAAAAGCGCGAGAGAGCAACAGTGGCAAGTGTCACCTATCTTCGCTTTCGCCCTGATTCGATCTGGGGTTACCGCCACTTTTCCGGCGTGGGGTTCGGTCTTTCCGTTTTCGGCAGCTGCAGAGTTCAGTTCAAGTCTGGTGACAAGAAATTTAATTTTATTTAATTTTTTTTTTTATTTAATCCGCATTCATCATTTTTAACATTTAACCATTTAAATGGAAAGATGCCACACGCCAATCATCTTCAATTTTCGTTCAATCTAGTTTCTTACTCTACTTTATTTCTCTCAGTGTGCAATCTCGGTTTCTTTAATTCTTCGTATTCGTACTTTTTCTTTTCAGGCTAAATTATGAAATTTTTTATTATTTCGATTTTTGCCTATTCAAAGGGGTTTTAAATAGATATTTTTTGAATACTCACCACCTTTTCCATCCTCCGACGAAAGCGCTTTGGTCGACTCGATTAAGGCTAAATAGGGCTAAGCACAAGAAAAGAACACCAACACAGAAAAAAAAGAAATTTATGGGCCAGGAGAACTGAGACTTTCGTGGGGTTTCTGGGCTTTTAAAATGCAGCACTTAAACTGGGGTTTAGACCAAAATAACTCCCCAAACAACACTAACACCGAACAAAATAAAATTAAGTTTTTTCCTTTTCGACGAACTGGAACTTAAAACTTAAGCTTAACCGACTTTTTTAACCTAATTTTTCCGCTTCCCGTGGCGGCTCCTCCCGGATGACTCTCCGATCGAGATTTGGCCGGTACTTTGTATTTTCGGCCCGAATAAATATCTTTTAAACTCCAAAAAAAGAACTTTTAACCGCAGATTGTGGCGGCGACGTTGTGTAATCTCTCAGCGAACGGCGTAACTAGCGACCAAGTTCGATCGAACCTGGGTTGTTTTCGCTTCAACCAATTGATGGTAGCTGGCAATTTTCTCTGGGCCGGGCAATCCTTTACGCCCCTCCTGGAGCGCTGCTGCAGTCCTTTTGCGAAACGCTGCGTCGAACTAGCTCGCTAGATTTTTCGTTTGCGCCTGCGCCCAGTTCCCTTGGCTAAATTCGCCCTCTCTCTTTGGTGGCCTTCGAACCCAAGCGGTTGCCCTTCATTTGCGGCTCGCTACCAACTTAATTGGAATTTCTTTCTGCTGGCACTGTGTTTCAGCACTCGTGTGACTTGAACTGAACTCTGCAGCTGCCGAAAACGGAAAGACCGAACCCCACGCCGGAAAAGTGGCGGTAACCCCAGATCGAATCAGGGCGAAAGCGAAGATAGGTGACACTTGCCACTGTTGCTCTCTCGCGCTTTCCAACTTATACCTCCCACTCTCATCCTAGCTCTAGTGGCAACGCAGTACCCCCTTTCAGAACGACCAACAGATGGCGCTACAAAAGTATCTTTCTCTGAGCAAGCGCTACAAAAATACCCCCCCATCAAAATCAGACTTGGGGACAACTCTCCAAGACTGAGAACACCGCAGCTTGCGAGACTACTGCTTGATATCCTTCGCATGGAACCTGCCAACATAACGCCCCTGTAGATCCTCGAGATCATAATACACCTGCCCAATCTTTTTCTTCACTCTTGCTTTCACGAAAGCTGGACCCAATTTCGCATTGTATCCAGTTGCGAAATTGCTCTGCTTAAAGTTTCTTCTGTAGACTTATTGACCTTCCCTAAAAGATACTTCCCTTGTCCGCAAATTATACCTATTCTCATTCTTTTCAAATTGTTTTTTCATAACCTCTAACGACTTACTGCGGACAAGTTCTAGAGAATCTTCCTTTGAGAATGCCAACGACCTATCTTCGAGCAAATTAAGATTTCTTAGCAACTTATACATGGCACCAGTTGAAAAGAAATGCTGTCCAAAAATCATATAATAAGGCGAAGTACCTAAACTCGAGTGAACTGCTGACCTGAGAGCACAGCAAATGCTGCTCAAGTGTTCGTCCCAATCCTTTTGGTCGCTGCTCACATACGATCGTATGACAGCTATTACGGATCTGTTTACCCCCTCTGATGCATTAGCTTGGGGCGAGTAAACAGCAGTGAGCGTATGAGATATCTGGTACTCTCTTAAGAGTTTCTGAAAGGACTCAGACTTAAATTGTGACCCATTATCTGAAATTATGACCTCTGGGACCCCAAAAGTATGGAACAGGTCTTGTATATGACTACCACGTCCGCTGTTAACTTTTTCACCGCCTTTAGAGACACAAACTTGCTGTAGTGATCTAGCACGATAAATATCCCTATGTTTCCACTCCTTGATCGCGGATACGGACCCAAAAAATCAACGTATAGCTTCTGAAAGGGCCTCGCAGACTCGGGAGCTTTCCCCATCGGTGGTCTTAATGCACAATTGCGAGCCTTAGTCATTTTATAGGTTTCGCAAGCCTGTACTCTTTTACATCCTTTACCAGTCGTGGCCAGTAGTAGTACCTTCTCAGCCTTTCCAACGTCTTATGAATTCCTCCATGTGAAGCTAAAGGATCATCGTGTGCATTTTTAAGCACTTCGGGTACCAAGCCCATAGGAATCCATAGCTTCCAACAAAAGTTATCGTGAATCGGATCCCCAGACAAATGTTCTGTTTTTCTATATACAAATCACTCTTTCAAATGTGGAAGACTGCTTGCGTTCGCTTTAACTTTTTCGGCTAGATCGACGTAGTCAGGATCGCTAAAGTGAGGGGATTTAAGATCAACCAATAACCCATGACTAACATCTACGGCGGCTATTTCTTCTTCGTTGACCCGGGATAGGGCATCCGGAACTAAATTGAGCTTACCGCTTCTATGCTAAATTTTAAAGTTGAAGCCCTGAAGTTTCAACGCCCACCGAGCAAGCCTAGAATGCAGATCTGTCTGCGACATTAGCCACTTCAGAGACGCGTGGTCTGTGATGACCGTGAAGGCATGACCCTCAACGTAAGCCCGAAATCGTTTTATGCAGATAATTGCAGCCAAACACTCTTTTTCGCTGACCGTGTAGGACTTTTGTGCTTTGTTCAATTTCTTTGATACAAATGCAATCGGGCATTCTTCGCCACTCTCCGACTTCTGCACTAAAACACCTCCTACTCCGGAGTTACTGGCATCGCAATGGATATAAAATGACTGAATGGATATAAAATCTGGACTACGCAAAACTGGGGTTGAACAAAGCATCTCCTTCAAATTCTTAAAAGCTTCCTCTCCTTCAGGAGTCATCACGAATTTCTGCCTCGGCTTTAAAAGATCAGTCAAGGGTGTCGATACTGCAGCAAATTGCTGATGAATTTTCGGTACCACCCGACCATTCCGAGAAATCTTCTCAAGGATTTTAAAGTCCTAGGCAATGGAAATTCCTTCATTGCGGATATTTTATCTGGGTCTGTCCGCACTACTCCTTCCCCTACAATGTGACCTAGATACCTGACGCTTTTCACGCAAAATTTGCTTTTCTCCACATTCAACGTTAAACCAGCAGCCTTAATGTGGCTGGCAACGGAACTCAAAACACTCAAATGACCCTCAAAGCTATCTGAAACTATGAGCAAGTCATCAAGATATACGAAGACTTTGTTTCTAAGTTCTGCCGGTATCACTTTGTCCATTAATCTTGTCATCGTCTGTGAAGCATTTGTCAGGCCGAAAGGCATGACTTTAAATTGATACAATGGCTTGCCAGGAATTGTAAAGACGACTGAATATTGCATCTATTTGTGGTAAAGGATAGGCATCCCTTTTTGTAACGGCGTTCACTTTTCTGCTATCGAGGCAAAGCCGCACCTTTCCTGGCTTCTGCACCAAAACCACCGGCGAAGGCCAAGGACTATCAGACTGTTCAATTACGCCGAGCTTAATCATTCGGTTAACTTCTTGATAAAGCAACTTCTCTACAGCTGGCGAAACCGGAAAATGCCTTTGTTTTACGGGCTTGGCGTCTCCGACATCGATAGAGTGAGAAAGAATGCTTGTTTTTCCCAGGCCCAAATCCGCGAAAGAAGGAAATTTACCAATGACTACTTGCAACTTAGCTTGTTGAGAACTAGACAAAACATGAGCCTCACTAGTCAGCTCGTCTAAACTTATTTCGGGAGGCAAAATCTCAGAAACGCTCCAGATGTCTATTCCTAAATACAAATCCTGGCTCAAAGAAGGAATAATATATAATTCTAACTCTTTTGTCTCTCCCTCATACTGAACTGGTGTCCTAAATCGTCCTACGACTTTTTGCTTTTGACCGTCGGCTGTATTTGCGGTGGTTGCCACTCTCTTAAACGGTATTCTCTGCCTGAGAATTTGTTGGGCCAAACTCCCTCCTAAGGCACTCATGGATGCACCTGTATCTAACAGACCAAGTACGACTCTATCTAACATTCGGATCTCCGCGTACGGGCGTCTATCCTGATTCTTATGTCTAATAGCATTGATAGCTTTGGCCGCTTGCCAAATATCTCGAATTCTTCTCGCATTCCGAGAGAGAGTTCTAACCGGTTTTGTTGTAAAGTTTGGTGGGGAACTATTTTTCAATATCTGTGGCCAGAAAGTTTGAGACCTCCCCTCTCTACCTGAATCGGGTGCGCTTAAAGTTCCTGCTGATTGACAACGGAATCTGCTGGCCTTTCTCTGCAAACACACGACTGTTGTCGGGGTCGTGTGTTCATCCTCGTGTTTTTTTGACACCTTGGGCAAACATCCTTGTAGGTATCAGCGAGGCCGCATCCAAAACAAAATACTCTGTTTTTCACCTAACATTGCTGATAACGATGGCCCTCTTGCTTACAATTCCAGCACACCAATCCGAAAGCCTCTACTTACGGTACCTGATTCACTTCCGAAAACCCTGAAGCGTCCTCACAATCCTGCACTAACTCAGATACTTGCGTCCGATAAGGAGCTGGCTTTTGATAACCATAAGTGGGCTTTTCGTCCTCAAAAAAACCTTCCCTACGCAGAAAAATATATCTTAGCTTCTGCACCGATTCTATGCTTACATTTAAAAGTGCCTGATCTCCGGTCGTAAGTTTCTGCGAAGCGTTTCGATCACTTCCTTTTCTGGCATGGGTATTTCCAGGCAGTCCTTGATTTGTACAATGGCATAGTAGAACGAGTCAAAACTTTCCCTATCTTTCTGCTTCCTGTCTCGGATTGATTCTCTCAGATCCACATCAGTACGCGTATCTCGATACTGTTTGTGTAAAGCTTCTGTAAGCAAATCCCACCGTGAACTATCCGAAGTTTTGTAAAAACGCCAATAAAATTCGCCAGCCTTTCCCTCGAACAGTACACTGGCATTGCCGCATAGCAAATCAAATCTTGAATTAAGCGTTTGGCGTGTTAACGCCTCTACCCGATATAGAAATTTATTTACACTTAGCCCTTCTTTTTCTCCATTGAACCGCAACTTCCAACTACTAATGATCAGACCGAACTTATCGGGCCGACTGCTCAAATCAGAGCTTGTAAAAGCTGAAATGGGCCTTTCCGGCATTTCAATCTCCCCCATATCCGACGGAGTTCTGAAATTATGGACTGCTTCTTGTCTTGACGGTTCTTGAATATGCGCAGATAAAGTTGCCTGAATTATTGGTGCCATCCGATCGGTTAATTGTGATTCATTTTGCATCGCTTTTAACTGCTGCGCCACAATGATACCGATAGCCTCAGAGTCCGCTGCACTGGTTGCTTGTTTACTAGTTGATGCTTTTTGCTTACTGGCAACCAGGGCAACTGCCCTTGGCCTTTATTTGGATGTCTAAACATTCTTTGTGGAACTCGTGGCCGCATTTGGCCCGGCCTACTTGGTCCGCCGACAACAATTTTTCGCAAATCACGCATTTCGACGGCCCTGAAGTGTCTAAATCCATTATTTATTCGCGACCTTTTATTTTCTTATTACCAAAACGAAGTAAAAACGTGGTGATTCTACGTGTCTCCCCGAGCGAGATCTACCAAAATACAGTTTAAAGCGACTCGAACCCCAAAATACAATTCTGGATGACTGCAATTTAAGATTTAAATTTCCAAAGATAAACATACACAAATTTATCCAAGTTCCGATCCACCAGATCTACTTTGTTCGAACAAGTTTGATCGAACCGACAGCTTCAAACTTGGACCTTTTTTTTTTTTTGTATTAATTCATCGCGTGGATTGTTGGTCGCAACAACACTGCCGCATTGGCCAGATGCTAGTGGTTTGAACGCATGTGCGAGACAATGCACACGTCAATAAACATCAATAATTGGTTCTTAACTTGGCTTCTCTCATGTAAACAATATGCTTGTCTCAATCCAAAAGATAGATGTGGATGTAGAGAACGTCAAATAAAGATGCATCGTTCCAGACTAGATAAGCTGTTGCTTTGCTTATCTCTTATCAACAGAGTGATTAAGATGGGAGTGGATGCATTGACCACAGAAGGTGGTCATCAAAAACTTACTATGAAAGGGTTCAACAGGTTGCATACTGGTCGAAAAGGCAGTCCTTTTAGTTGTTAGTAGAAATTAGTAAAATTAGATTAAAGAGGTGGATTAAAAGTTAAAATTAGCACTGTTAATAAAGATGGCCAACTCACTAAGATGGAGAGGCTCTTTTTTCGTTAGTAATTCTCTAAGATTTCGATAGTATCTAAAAATTTTAAATTTAGATCTCAAACTGGCAAGTTTCTGGCAATCAAAAATTAAATGCTCGGCATATTCCAAGACATTGCAGGTATCGCACAAATTAGTTTCAGCAGCCTTAATTCTGTGAAGAAAAACCTTGTCGTATGTGTTTTCAGTCATCAGTCTGTTTATAACTTTGATGCTTTTGGCTTTCCACCCTAGGTAATGGTGCCATGGTTTCTTTGGAATGTCCAGAAAGATGTGTATTAGATTAGAACCTTTGAGACGACATTTGTTCTTGTAATCCTCATTCCATTCAAAATGTACAATGTTTTTAATCTCTCTTAGGGCCTCCCTGACACTCAGCTTTACCTCAATAACCTCGCCTTCAGTTACAGCTAGCTTAGCTATGCTGTCCGTTCTTTCATTTATACTGATACCACTATACCCTGGCAACCATACTACTTCTAATCTTTCAACCTCTGAGTCCTCAATACATTCATGTATATCTTGTACAATGTACGAATCACAGCCTTTGTTCTTCACAAGATTAGTAGCACCTAAACTATCGCAAAAAATCACAGCCTTTTTGTACTTATTTCTTTTGCAGATTTCAGTAGCCAATTTGATGCCAGATAATTCAGCACCCACTGACGATAGTGAGGTTTCAATCCTCACCTCTTTGAGAAATACCACTTGGTAATTCTAGTATGCCAATTCCGCTTACTGAGTGTGTGACTGAAGCGTCTGTTGACAGAATATTCCACTTCTCATCATTGTAGTGGTTTATCAACTCATTATAAAAGGAACGTATCTCCTCTACAGAATACTTAGTTTTGCGTTTGTCAAGTAACCTTTCTTTCACACATATTTTATTAGAATAGACAAATGTTTGACGCATCCTAGTATTATCAAAGAAGTATTGAAACTTTTTGATAACATTTGTATAGCTAGTTATTGCATGAGAACATTTGAACTCATCAAAGAGAGTGGGATTCTGAGCTTTAACTTTGAACAACTCTTTGGCAGTGAGGATATTGGCACGGAAGGCGGTTGGCATTACACCAGCCAGAACAAATATCTCATGTTTGCTTGTACCAGGTGGAACACCAACACATCTCCTTAAAGTCCTAGCTTGCGCAATTTCCATGTCCTTGCTGGCACCTTTACCCATGTCAGCAAAGCTAGTGATGGCATATTCTTGCTTGGATCTTACAAAAGTTTTGAAAATATTCGAACTCGTCCTGGGTTTCAAGCCAGATTTGATCGTTGTTGCAAACTGTACTAATTTCTCACTTTTTATACCCTTGCAGAGGGTATAATGATTTCAGTCAGAAGTTTGCAACGCAGTGAAGAAGACGTTTCCGACCCTATAAAGTATATATATTCTTGGTCAGCATGACTAGACGAGTCAATCTAGCCATGTCCGTCCGTCTGTCCGTCCGTCCGTCTGTCCGTCCGTCCGTTTCTACGCAAACTAGTCCCTCAGTTTTTAAGCTATCGAGCTGAAACTTTACCAAAAGTTGTCTTTCTATTGCATGTAGTATATAAGTCGGAGCCGACCGGATCGGACAACTATATCTTATAGCTCATATAGGAATAATCGGAAAAATAATTTTAAAAAAATTATAACTTATGCGTTTTTTGACATATTACCTTCTGCTCTTGGGAATATAATTTTTTTAATTGTCCTGAATTTCGAATTAAATTTTATAAAAATCGAACGACTATATCATATAGCTCCCATAGGAACGATCGGAAAATTAATGGGAAATTAATAGGAAAAAAATTATAGCTTTGTTAATTTTTATTGTATTCTCTTCTACTCTTGAATATAACTTTATTTTATTGTTTCTGAATTTCGAAATAAATTTTACATAAATCAGACGACTATATTGTATAGCTGCCATAGGAAGGATCGATCAATTAATGTCAAAATACTTCGTGAACTGCTATAATTTTGTTTGTTGCAGATCTAAACTTAACATTTTTGTAATTTCAAATAGAAAAGGAACGATCTGCAAGGGTATATAAACTTCGGCTGGCCGAAGTTAGCTTTCTTTCTTGTTTTTTATTCACTTTTGACTTTTTTAACGTGTTCTACTGAAGACATGTTTGCACACAACAGCCTGCCCAAAAAAGTAATCTTTTTTTGGTTTGGAATTACCTGACTTTCAACAATAACATTTACCCCATTCTTGAAACCTTTGCCAACATTGAGAATAGCTGATTTTCCAGGATTGAACGAAAAACCAAAATCTTTGCATAAGAGGTTAAAATCAATAATTTTGTTTTGCAGGTTTTCAACTGTTCTGTTAAAGTCATAACCATAGGAAATAATCGCGAAGTCATCCGCAAATTGGATCACCTGTGTATTAGAATTATTGATCTGATGTAACCGTTTGGTGTACACATTAAAAAGTAATGGTGACAAGCAAGATCCTTGCGGAATTCCTCCTCGAACAACTTGCACCGCATCACCCAGCTTTAACACCCTGTTTGACATAAAACTAATTATCCAATCGGTGAGACCTTAGGAAAACCTTCATTGTCCAAAAGCAACTTTAAAAAGTTTAGATTTACACAATTATAGGCATTTTTAAGATCAACAACAGCCATTAAAATTGCTTTTTTATCCTTTTTCCGTGACGCTAAAAAGTTGATTACATCATTAATGCACATTGCTGCTGACTTGTTTTTCTAATATGCATATGACCTGAAGGGAAGACTAGCATTGTCGTGGATATGTTTCTCAAGTCTAGCTTTTATCATGCAATTTATGGTTTTTGCTAGCACAGATATTAATGATATAGGCCTAAAGTTTTTGATGTCGCTTAGGTCTTTGTTTCGCTTCGGGATGGGGGTATTTTGATAGTTCTCCATTCAACTGGAAAATCACATTTGGATACTTTATCATTGTAAAAAAGGAATATGTTCCCGTTTTGCAGTTATATTCAACGATTTTAGCATTTGATAAGTAATTTTATCAACACCCCCAGCAGTTCTCTTGTTACGGCCTAGAACTTCTTCTAAATCATCCAAGCTGAACAAAGGATTATCGTTCTCTTTTAAGGCAAACAATTCATCATCCACAGCTCTGTTTTCAGCAGGAATCTGATCCTTGAGGAATTCAAGGTACAAGCATGAGTTGTCTAAGTCAAATTTGTCTACTACTTTTTCCTGACAGTTTTTCAGATTTCTAAGAAATCTCCACGCTTCTTTTGTGTTGGCCTTGGCACTTAAATAGCTCGTTCTCTTAGCGATTTTCACAGCCTTTTTCCACTCGATCTTTTTGTTTACAGCCTCAACATAATTTTGATACGATTGTACTGTGCAAGCTTTTCTCTGACTTTCGACATATTCATTGAACACAACCTTTACTCTGTCATTCCACCACATCTTGGGCGTCCTGCTTCCTTCAACTTTATATGTAGCTGCTTTAATCTCGCCTGTTATCTTTTTGGTTAGGTTCTCAATGTTACCACTTAACTCTATATTTTGTAGATTTTTAAATAGCCTGTTTTTCGCTACAAAGCATTTTGGCATACTTAGATTACCTGAAACCTCAAAAATAATAGGAAAATGATGACTGCCTCCCAAAAAAAAAACTGTTTGCAGTTCCATTTTTCACAAGGCATACCTTTGATAAAAGTAATGTCTAGAACAGATCTAACTTCCGAATCAATATTTCGTTTGAAGGTCTTGCTACCATCATTTGCTATCATATAGCCAGCACTTAACATCCTTTCTCGTAAAAAGGATCCCTTACTATTATTAACACTATCTCCAAAGGCAGAATTCCTTGAATTGAACTCACCAGCAATGATTGTATTGTAAAAAGGATCAAGTTTTTCAATTAAATTGTTGATTTCAATTTTAAAATTATCTAATGATAACTGCGGTTCTAAATACACCGAAGCAATCTTTATGCTAGTATTCTTTTTGGTTATATTCCCTACTAGCAGGGTCGCCCGCAGCTTCGCCTGCGAAAATAAAGATTGAAAACTTTACAAATAATAAATAAGGAAATCAGGTGAAAGGAGAAGCCGTGAGTCGAATTGTTTAAACATTTTCATTTGTTTAAACAATATGAGTCGCGTGTAAGGAATAGCAAGAGAATCGATTGGTTTGAATATTTATGTTTTTTTTTAATATTATCAATGCGATTTAAATTTTAAAACAGAAAAATCAGTAATAATACAAATCTTACTTCCTTAGTCAGCTACAATGCACACACATATATATTTAGTTTTGTAAAATACGCATTTTATGCTTATATATTTGTTGTTGCCGAGAGTATATTTTTCTTCTATTCTTTTTTACAACAGTTTGTCAAAAGTTCTAAAACATTTCGTGTTAGCTTAACAGGTTTTTTTTGATTTTAAAAATTAAAGTATTTTAAGGAAAACTTTACATTTTCCAAAATCTAAAGCCTTGTAATCTAAAGGTCGTGTGTTCAAATCAAAGTTCTAGTCAAAATTGGAGTTCTCTTAATTTTGTTTTACTTTGTTCTGAGAGGCTGTGGAATACTCATTTGGCATTCCGCTCTTTACCCTCTACCTAAAAATAGTTTACAAAGTGAAAAAGAAATAATTATGTCCACATCCTTATTGGCAGGATTGCGATGAGATTGAACCCACGACCTATAGACTATGTTAACCATTACATAACCATCTAAGCTACAGTTTGAAAGTTCTTGCTGGCATTAAAGCAAACGGTTAATAAATAAGGAGTAAAAGTTTTACCATGATCACTTTGCAATTTCGCTAAGGATAAGAAAAAGAAAAATAAAAAGTCACTCCTATTGACTTTACTCTATTGACTCTTTTTACAAAAAGCACATATTTTGTGTTATGTAAAGTGAATGTCTACGACCTGACTGGAGACATATTTTTTGAACCATTAGGTTGACAATAACAAAAACAAAAGAGAAGCAAAAATGTATGTGATTTAGAAGAACATAAATAATTAATTTGAATTATTATTTGGTTTTCAGTATTTTGTTTTCATTAATTTTTCACCTCCACCGATATTTTAAAATTTAACGTTTAGCTAAAAGAAAAAAAAAAAATTATCGATATATTCGCATTTTTAGGCGCGCAATTTGGTGTTTTGTGGCTGTGGTATTTTTGCTTGCCTTTGCACGGTCACACTTGGAGGAACGTCTGAATAAAAATAACAACAACACATAGGTGGGAGCCCATGACGTCACAATAAAAAAAACCAAATTGGCGACCTTGACGAAGGGGGCTGAATTTCAAAAAAGTTTAAATGCAGTCATTTGCGGGTATCCCATAAAATTATGAAGAGCCATTTTTTAAACCATTTTGACAACATTTATAACAGAAAAATTGCAAAAGAAAAAATTAAGAAAAAAACAAATCGAATTTTGGGGTACTTTGGGGCCGCTTATGGCTCTAATTTATATCATACACTCGGCTCCTAATTATTTCCGAATTTATGGTTTTTTTCAGATTTTTATGTCAATCCGTTCTGGGTGAATTTCCAAACTGACTTTTTTAATAGTCTTCAATTATATTGATTTAGATGTCAGAAAGGCAGGTCGGGGGAGAAGCCGTGAATGAAGTTGTTTAAACATTTCAATTTGTTTAGACAATATCAGGCAAGTGTAGGAAATAGCAAAATAATTAATTGATTTGAATATTTATGTTTTTTTAATATTATCAATGCATTTTGAATTTTAAAACACAAAAATCGGTTAGAAAATGTCTTATACCTGTTGTGGAAATGAAAATGATATTCCTTTAGCAAAAGGATATCAGTATTATCATAAATTTGAATTTAAGCAAATCTCACTTCCTTAGTCAGCTGAAATGCACGCACACATGCACATATCTAGTGGTGCGGGGTGTAAAATACGAATTTTGGCGCGCGTGTGTGTACGCAGCTAGGCTAATGTATGTTTTTATTTTGTTTTTACAAATCCACAGTTTGTCAATAATTCAACATTTGAAAGGTAATAAGTAGTTTGAAAACATTTCGTCTTAGCTTATCCGGTTTTTGGATTTTAAAAATAAAAAGAAATTTAAGGAAAACTTCGATTGTAAAACTGTTACCAAGATCTAAAACTGATCGGAGCAACATAATCTAAATGTATATACATACGAATTTTCCTTGAAATTTGCTTAAAGAGAATTGAATAGCTCCACCGATAATTTAAAATTTAACGTTTAGCTTAAAGAATGAAGCAACAAAAAAAAATTATCGATATATTCGCATTTTTAGGCGCGCAATTTGGTGTTTTGTGGCTGTGGTAATTTTCCTTGCCTTTGCACGGTCACACTTGGAGGAACGTCTGAATAAAAAAACAACAACACATAGGTGGGAGCCCATGACGTCACAATAAAAAAACCAAATTGGCGACCTTGACGAAGGGGGCTGAATTTCAAAAAAGTTTAAATGCAGTTATTTGCGGGTATCCCATAAAATTATGAAGAGCCATTTTTTAAACCATTTTGACAACATTTATAACAGAAAAATTGCAAAAGAAAAAATTAAGAAAAAAACAAATCGAATTTTGGGGCACTTTGGGGCCGCTTATGGCTCTAATTTATATCATACACTCGGCTCCTAATTATTTCCGAATTTATGGTTTTTTTTTCAGATTTTAATGTCAATCCGTTCTGGGTGAATTTCCACACTGACTTTTTTAATAGTCTTCAATTATATTGATTTAGATGTCAGAAAGGCAGGTAGGGGGAGAAGCCGTGAATGAAATTGTTTAAACATTTCAATTTGTTTAAACAATGTGAGGCAAGTGTAGGAAATAGCAAAATAATTAATTGATTTGAATATTTATGTTTTTTTAATATTATCAATGCATTTTGAATTTTAAAACACAAAAATCGGTTAGAAAATGTCTTAAACCTGTTGTAGAAATGAAAATGATATTCCTTTAGAAAAAGGATATCAGTATTATCATAAATTTGAATTTAAGCAAATCTCACTTCCTTAGTCAGCTGAAATGCACGCACACATGCACATATCTAGTGGTGCGGGGTGTAAAATACGCATTTTGGCGCGCGTGTGTGTAAGCAGCTAGGCTAATGTATGTTTTTATTTATTAAAGCTACACTATCTTCAAATCACAAAGTTAGGAAGTGTGTATGGGGGTCAATTTTCAGCAAGTCATCGAGAACTTCCAATTACGTCATAAAGCCAGTCTAAAATCGACTATCTTCAAAAGTAAAAAATTTTAATGCAGATTACACTATATTCAAATCGCAAAGTTAGGATGTGTGTATGCGGGTCATTTTTCAGCAAGTCATCGAAAACTTCCAATTACGCCATAAAACCAGTCTAAAATCTACTATTATCAAAAGTAAAAAATTTTAATGCAGATTACACTATTTTCAAATCACAAAGCTAAAAATGTATGCCGCTAAGGGATCCGAGGCCGATTGACCAAGTTAAGGGCTTAGGAAGTGTATATGGGGGCCATTTTTGAGCAAGTCATCAAAAACTTCAAATTAACGCCATAAAACCAGTCAAAAATCGACTATCTTCAAAGTAAAATATATTACACTATTTTCAAATCACAAACTTAAAGAGGTACGCCGATAGGGGATCGACTATCTACAAAAGTAAAATATTTAAATGCAGATTACACTTTTTTCAAATCACAAAGTTAGGAAGTGTGTATTTTTTTTCAGCAAGTCATCGAAAACTTCCAATTACGTCATAAAACCAGTCTAAGATCGAAAACTTCCAATTACGGCATAAAACCAGTCTAAAATCGACTATTTTCAAAAGTAAAAAATTCTAATGCAGATTACACTATTTTGATTCCGATTGACCGAGTTATGGGCTTAGGAAGTGTGTATGAGGGTCATTTTTCAGCAAGTCATCGAGAACTTCTAATTACGTCATAAAGCCAGTCTAAAATCGACTACCTTCAAAAGTAATAAAATTTAATTCAGATTACATTATTTTCAAATCACAAAGTTAAAAATGTATGTGGGAAAAGAAAGGAAATCAAGGAGTGGTCAGGTCTACAATAATTCTGCATAAACATATTACATTTACTTTAGTATTATTCGTTAACATTACCTTCACTATCTATTAACATAAACATATCGCTTGCAACTCTGCAAAAATATTGGTATCGATACTGCACGAAAAGAGTCGTCGCATTAAGTACTCGCTTTTGCTTTCTGTGCTTCAAGAAGAGTAGATGTAAAACCCCCAAAATCTATTGTTTTTCCATTCGAATAAAAGTGGTTAAACTTTATTTCGTGTTGTAATTGGACTATTCACCGGCGATCCTACAAATTTGGTGTCAGAAGTGGGATTTACTTGGAGAAACAGCAGAGAAGCGACCGTGGCACAAAGATTCGTTAAAATCAGAGTGTGGCATCAATTGCGCATCAGCAATTAGAAGGCGTTTTACGCATCGAGGAGGCGTTTAACGAAGGAGGAAAAGCAGTTAACTGGCAGATCGTGTACACCGGAGAGGTGTAGCAAGGTGCGCATCCTGCGAGAAGTCCTGCAAGGAGGAAGGAGACAACGAAAACTTGGCTTTGGGAAAGCGCAAGTCTGGTGAAATAGCCTGAAAAGATAACTCAATCTGGTGAAATAGTCTGAGGTCAACGTCAACGTCATCGTCGGCACAGCGTGTGCATTGTTTGCAGAAGAACCCAAAAGTTCTTTGTATTACCTAATCACTAAGTTATGTTTAAGAATTCAATATAATTTGTTCATTTGTAACCATTGTAAGCAGAGAGTAATAACGAGTACAGAATGCAGAGGGAAAAATTTTGGCGTTAAATTTAGCTACAAGCGGTAGAAAGCAGACACTGCAGGACAGACTTCTCGACCACTACAACTTGTCAGCTGAGGTAATTGAGGATGAGGAATCTGATAACGGAGATGCATCTTCAATGGATGACTCAAGATCTGCACCAGGCGCAGTTCATTTACATTGCGCGATATCGAAGACTCTCTTTCGCAGTTCAATGGTTCGAGCCAGCCATCTGTACACAGCTGGATCCAGGAGTTTGAAGATAATGCGGCAGCAGTCCAATGGAATAATCTTCAAATGTTTATCTATTCGAAGCAATTGTTAAAAGGCGCAGCTAAAATATTCGTTCGAAGTCAGCCAGGCATTTCCAACTGGTCTTTACTTAAGCGAGCACTAGAAGCTGAGTTCGGATCAGACGTATCGGCAATTGAAGTTCACCGCATGCTGAAAAATCGACGAAAAGGCCCAAATGAGGATTACAAGGAGTACCTATATTCGCTCATGGAAATAGGAAAGCCTGTTAATTTGGATGATGCTAGTCTTATAGAGTACTTCATCGAAGGTATACCCGACTCGAGGGGCAACAAAAGCAACTTGTATCAGGCCAGGACTCTGCAGGAACTTAAGGAGCAAATAAAGGTGTATGAGAAAATTCGAAGCAGTCGCCCTCAAGTGCCTTATACGGCTAATCTCATATTACCAACGAAGACAAAAAACCAGATGTGACCAAACAGCATTTCAAAAAATGTTTCAAGTGTAGAGATCCTTCACATTTCGCTAAAGAATGTAACAAGCCCATCAAATGCTACAGGTGCGAACAGCCAGGGCACAAGGCATCGAATTGCCCAGGTACTAAGGTAGCTGAAACGAAGGAGGGAAAAAATGCCAACACAATGACGAACCATATTAGCAGCAGTGGCAAATGCATTTTTAAGGACATTTCCTGTAATGGCGTTCGATTTTCCGCTTTGATCGATACAGGCTGTGATCTCTGCCTTATCCGTGATGACGTAGTTGAGATGCTAGGAAACATCGAGCTTGTGAACGAAAAGCACTGTCTGGTCTGCATTTGTAACAGCGAGTTAAATACGCTTGGCAGTTTTGTAACCCAAGTTGCAGTAGACAATACTTGTTTGGACGTAAACTTTCATGTTGCCAGCAAAAATGATATCAAGTATTCAGCAGTCATCGGGAATAGCATTTTGAAGCAGGTGGACTTGACATTCTCAGAGAAGTCGGTAATATTTCAAGCAAAAGAGAACCAGAACAGCCAAGAGTCCTTTACTACAGATAAAGCAGTTGAGTCAGAGCTACAGATATTCCAGGAATACCCTCAAGTGTGTCTTTTTGCTGAAAGTGAGGAGCCCGAGATCGACATCGCTCATCTAGAGAGACCAATTGCAAAAACTGTGAAAGATTTGATCAACAACTACAAGCCAGAGAAGAAAAAGGACAGTCCCATACAAATGACAATTTTGCTAAATGACGAATATCCAGTCTATGAACGCCCTCGACGCATTTCACATACAGACAAGTCTGTCGTAGACAACCAGGTTGAGAAATGGCTATCAGAGAAGCTTATCCAGCAAAGTTCATCCGAGTATGCCTCACCTGTTGTCTTGGTACCGAAAAAGGATGGCAGCAAGCGGCTTTGTTGCGACTATAGACGGCTAAACGCGATGATTGCAACGGATCATTTTCCGATGCCACTCATAGATGATGTCATTAAAAGACTGCAAGGAAACAGCCTTTTCACGACACTTGACTTAGCAAATGGATTTTTCCATGTACCTGTTGAGCAGAATTCGAGAAAATATACATCTTTCGTGACACATGCAGGGCAATTTGAGTTCTTATATGTCCCGTTTGGAATATCTAACTCACCAGCCGTATTTTCCAGATTCATCTATGCAATTCCACTGGATATGGTTCAAGACGGTACAGTCGTAACATACATGGATGATCTCATTATACCCTCTAAGGATGTAAACGAAGGAATCCACAAGCTAGAGCGTGTCCTCAACCGAGCTTCGGAGTTCAATTTGAAAATTAAGTGGAGCAAGTGTCAGTTTCTCAAGGAAAAGGTTGATTTTTTGGGATATATTGTCGAAGGAGGAACTATAAGACCGTCAGAAGCCAAAACGCAAGCAGTCAAGAACTTTTTGCTTCCACATGATCGAAAGAGTCTTCAGCGTTTCCTCGGAATAACATCCTACTTTAGGCTCAGACGGAGATACACACAGACGCTTCTATGCACGGCTATGGAGGAGTTCTCCTGCAAAAAGATCCGGACGATCAACAATTGCATCCTATACAATACTTAAGCCGAAAGACGAAGCCAGCTGAAGAGAAATACCACTCTTACGAAATCGAAGTGTTGGCTATAGTCGAAGCTTTAAAAAAATGGCGTGTCTATTTACTTGGGATTAAATTCAAAATCATTACCGACTGCAATGCATTTGCTTTAACGATGAAAAAGCGAGGCGAAAGCCCTTTAAGAGTTACACGTTGGGCATTGTTTCTCCAGGATTACGACTATGTCATCGAACATCGAAGTGGCAGCAAAATGAGGCACGTGGACGCCTTGAGCCGAGTTTCATGTCTAATGCTGGAAGACACTTTGCATCACAAACAACAGTAAGCACAGTCGCAGGATGAATGGGTTCGGGCAGTAATGGCGGCCCTTGAGAACAGCACGTATGATGACTTCTTCGTTAAGCATGGCATACTGTACAAGGATCCCATCAAAGAGTTGATCGTGGTGCCGTCCCTGATGGAGGAAGAAATCATTCGTATGGCCCACAAGCAAGAACATTTCTCTGCAAAAAGAACTCAAGAGGCAGTTAAGAAGACATTTTTCATTCCGGATTTATCGAAGAAAGTGATGAGAGTGGTCAAGAGTTGCGTTGAATGTATTATTTCCGAGGTCAAGGCAGGTAAAAAGGAAGGTTACTTGACTGCCATCAATAAAGACGAAAGGCCGTTGGACACATATCATGTTGACCATGTCGGACCAATAGAGCAGACCAGCAAGAACTACAATTACATTCTCGTTGTGATTGATGCGTTTTCTAAGTTTGTCTGGCTCCACCCGACAAAAAATACAACCGCTGAAGGAGTAATTGATCGACTAACTCGTCAAGCGGCAGTGTTTGGAAACCCTAGGCGTATAATATCGGACAGAGGAGCAGCGTTTATTGCAAATACCTTTAAACAATATTGCGACGAGAACGGCAATATTGTTTAAAGGTATTCCCCGAGGAAAGGGTCAAGTGGAGCGCATCCATAAGATCGTGATCCCAATGTTAGCAAAGCTTTGTCAAGAAAAACCTTGTAGCTGGTATAAACATCTAGAGGTCGTACAGCAAGTGATGAACAGCACGAGATTCTCACCTTTCAGGATATTGACGGGCATTGAAATGAGAACAAACAAAGTAGCAGAGCTGAACACATTCCTGGAAGACGCCGCTGTAGAAGGATTGGACCAAGAAAGAGAGACCGTTCGTATGGAAGCGCAGGATAACATTGCCAAAATTCAACAGGAAAATCGTAGATCCTTCAACAAGGGTCGCAAGAAGGAGTTGACCTACAAAATCAACGAACTCGTGGCCATAAAGCGCACACAGTACGGCACCGGCTTAAAGTTAAAGCCGAAATTCTTTGGAGCATATAAAATAATAAGGACTTTACCCCACGGCCGATATGACGTAGAAAAGGTTGGAGACCATGAAGGTCCTGGCAAAACATCAACGGTTGCAGAATATATGAAGAAGTGGAATCCTCAATCAGAGCCTGCAGAAGAACCATCATTCGAGTCGAATTATAATTCAGGATGGGAAAAGAAAGGAAAACAAGGAGTGGTCAGGTCTACAATAATTCCGCATAAACATATTACATTTACTTTAGTATTATTCGTTAACATTACCTTCACTATCTATTAACATAAACATATCGCTTGCAACTCTGCAAAAATATTGGTATCGATACTGCACGAAAAGAGTCGTCGCATTAAGTACTCGCTTTTGCTTTCTGTGCTTCAAGAAGAGTAGATGTAAAACCCCCAAAATCTATTGTTTTTCCATTCGAATAAAAGTGGTTAAACTTTATTTCGTGTTGTAATTGGACTATTCACCGGCGATCCTACAAATTTGGTGTCAGAAGTGGGATTTACTTGGAGAAACAGCAGAGAAGCGACCGTGGCACAAAGATTCGTTAAAATCAGAGTGTGGCATCAATTGCGCATCAGCAATTAGAAGGCGTTTTACGCATCGAGGAGGCGTTTAACGAAGGAGGAAAAGCAGTTAACTGGCAGATCGTGTACACCGGAGAGGTGTAGCAAGGTGCGCATCCTGCGAGAAGTCCTGCAAGGAGGAAGGAAACAACGAAAACTTGGCTTTGGGAAAGCGCAAGTCTGGTGAAATAGCCTGAAAAGATAACTCAATCTGGTGAAATAGTCTGAGGTCAACGTCAACGTCATCGTCGGCACAGCGTGTACATTGTTTGCAGAAGAACCCAAAAGTTCTTTGTATTACCTAATCACTAAGTTATGTTTAAGAATTCAATATAATTTGTTCATTTGTAACCATTGTAAGCAGAGAGTAATAACGAGTACAGAATGCAGAGGGAAAAATTTTGGCGTTAAATTTAGCTACAAGCGGTAGAAAGCAGACACTGCAGGACAGACTTCTCGACCACTACAACTTGTCAGCTGAGGTAATTGAGGATGAGGAATCTGATAACGGAGATGCATCTTCAATGGATGACTCAAGATCTGCACCAGGCGCAGTTCATTTACATTGCGCGATATCGAAGACTCTCTTTCGCAGTTCAATGGTTCGAGCCAGCCATCTGTACACAGCTGGATCCAGGAGTTTGAAGATAATGCGGCAGCAGTCCAATGGAATAATCTTCAAATGTTTATCTATTCGAAGCAATTGTTAAAAGGCGCAGCTAAAATATTCGTTCGAAGTCAGCCAGGCATTTCCAACTGGTCTTTACTTAAGCGAGCACTAGAAGCTGAGTTCGGATCAGACGTATCGGCAATTGAAGTTCACCGCATGCTGAAAAATCGACGAAAAGGCCCAAATGAGGATTACAAGGAGTACCTATATTCGCTCATGGAAATAGGAAAGCCTGTTAATTTGGATGATGCTAGTCTTATAGAGTACTTCATCGAAGGTATACCCGACTCGAGGGGCAACAAAAGCAACTTGTATCAGGCCAGGACTCTGCAGGAACTTAAGGAGCAAATAAAGGTGTATGAGAAAATTCGAAGCAGTCGCCCTCAAGTGCCTTATACGGCTAAATCTCATATTACCAACGAAGACAAAAAACCAGATGTGACCAAACAGCATTTCAAAAAATGTTTCAAGTGTAGAGATCCTTCACATTTCGCTAAAGAATGTAACAAGCCCATCAAATGCTACAGGTGCGAACAGCCAGGGCACAAGGCATCGAATTGCCCAGGTACTAAGGTAGCTGAAACGAAGGAGGGAAAAAATGCCAACACAATGACGAACCATATTAGCAGCAGTGGCAAATGCATTTTTAAGGACATTTCTTGTAATGGCGTTCGATTTTCCGCTTTGATCGATACAGGCTGTGATCTCTGCCTTATCCGTGATGACGTAGTTGAGATGCTAGGAAGCATCGAGCTTGTGAACGAAAAGCACTGTCTGGTCGGCATTTCTAACAGCGAGTTAAATACGCTTGGCAGTTTTGTAACCCAAGTTGCAGTAGACAATACTTGTTTGGACGTAAACTTTCATGTTGCCAGCAAAAATGATATCAAGTATTCAGCAGTCATCGGGAATAGCATTTTGAAGCAGGTGGACTTGACATTCTCAGAGAAGTCGGTAATATTTCAAGCAAAAGAGAACCAGAACAGCCAAGAGTCCTTTACTACAGATAAAGCAGTTGAGTCAGAGCTACAGATATTCCAGGAATACCCTCAAGTGTGTCTTTTTGCTGAAAGTGAGGAGCCCGAGATCGACATCGCTCATCTAGAGAGACCAATTGCAAAAACTGTGAAAGATTTGATCAACAACTACAAGCCAGAGAAGAAAAAGGACAGTCCCATACAAATGACAATTTTGCTAAATGACGAATATCCAGTCTATGAACGCCCTCGACGCATTTCACATACAGACAAGTCTGTCGTAGACAACCAGGTTGAGAAATGGCTATCAGAGAAGCTTATCCAGCCAAGTTCATCCGAGTATGCCTCATCTGTTGTCTTGGTACCGAAAAAGGATGGCAGCAAGCGGCTTTGTTGCGACTATAGACGGCTAAACGCGATGATTGCAAAGGATCATTTTCCGATGCCACTCATAGATGATGTCATTAAAAGACTGCAAGGAAACAGCCTTTTCACGACACTTGACTTAGCAAATGGATTTTTCCATGTACCTGTTGAGCAGAATTCGAGAAAATATACATCTTTCGTGACACATGCAGGGCAATTTGAGTTCTTATATGTCCCGATTGGAATATCTAACTCACCAGCCGTATTTTCCAGATTCATCTATGCAATTCTACTGGATATGGTTCAAGACGGTACAGTCGTAACATACATGGATGATCTCATTATACCCTCTAAGGATGTAAACGAAGGAATCCACAAGCTAGAGCGTGTCCTCAACCGAGCTTCGGAGTTCAATTTGAAAATTAAGTGGAGCAAGTGTCAGTTTCTCAAGGAAAAGGTTGATTTTTTGGGATATATTGTCGAAGGAGAAACTATAAGACCGTCAGAAGCCAAAACGCAAGCAGTCAAGAACTTTTTGCTTCCACATGATCGAAAGAGTCTTCAGCGTTTCCTCGGAATAACATCCTACTTTAGGCTCAGACGGAGATACACACAGACGCTTCTATGCACGGCTATGGAGGAGTTCTCCTGCAAAAAGATCCGGACGATCAACAATTGCATCCTATACAATACTTAAGCCGAAAGACGAAGCCAGCTGAAGAGAAATACCACTCTTACGAACTCGAAGTGTTGGCTATAGTCGAAGCTTTAAAAAAATGGCGTGTCTATTTACTTGGGATTAAATTCAAAATCATTACCGACTGCAATGCATTTGCTTTAACGATGAAAAAGCGAGGCGAAAGCCCTTTAAGAGTTACACGTTGGGCATTGTTTCTCCAGGATTACGACTATGTCATCGAACATCGAAGTGGCAGCAAAATGAGGCACGTGGACGCCTTGAGCCGAGTTTCATGTCTAATGCTGGAAGACACTTTGCATCACAAACAACAGTAAGCACAGTCGCAGGATGAATGGGTTCGGGCAGTAATGGCGGCCCTTGAGAACAGCACGTATGATGACTTCTTCGTTAAGCATGGCATACTGTACAAGGATCCCATCAAAGAGTTGATCGTGGTGCCGTCCCTGATGGAGGAAGAAATCATTCGTATGGCCCACAAGCAAGAACATTTCTCTGCAAAAAGAACTCAAGAGGCAGTTAAGAAGACATTTTTCATTCCGGATTTATCGAAGAAAGTGATGAGAGTGGTCAAGAGTTGCGTTGAATGTATTATTTCCGAGGTCAAGGCAGGTAAAAAGGAAGGTTACTTGACTCCCATCAATAAAGACGAAAGGCCGTTGGACACATATCATGTTGACCATGTCGGACCAATAGAGCAGACCAGCAAGAACTACAATTACATTCTCGTTGTGATTGATGCGTTTTCTAAGTTTGTCTGGCTCCACCCGACAAAAAATACAACCGCTGAAGGAGTAATTGATCGACTAACTCGTCAAGCGGCAGTGTTTGGAAACCCTAGGCGTATAATATCGGACAGAGGAGCAGCGTTTATTGCAAATACCTTTAAACAATATTGCGACGAGAACGGCATACAGCATCTGATGATAGCTACCGGAGTTCCCCGAGGAAATGGTCAAGTGGAGCGCATCCATAAGATCGTGATCCCAATGTTAGCAAAGCTTTGTCAAGAAAAACCTTGTAGCTGGTATAAACATCTAGAGGTCGTACAGCAAGTGATGAACAGCACGAGATTCTCACCTTTCAGGATATTGACGGGCATTGAAATGAGAACAAACAAAGTAGCAGAGCTGAACACATTCCTGGAAGACGCCGCTGTAGAAGGATTGGACCAAGAAAGAGAGACCGTTCGTATGGAAGCGCAGGATAACATTGCCAAAATTCAACAGGAAAATCGTAGATCCTTCAACAAGGGTCGCAAGAAGGAGTTGACCTACAAAATCAACGAACTCGTGGCCATAAAGCGCACACAGTACGGCACCGGCTTAAAGTTAAAGCCGAAATTCTTTGGAGCATATAAAATAATAAGGACTTTACCCCACGGCCGATATGACGTAGAAAAGGTTGGAGACCATGAAGGTCCTGGCAAAACATCAACGGTTGCAGAATATATGAAGAAGTGGAATCCTCAATCAGAGCCTGCAGAAGAACCATCATTCGAGTCGAATTATAATTCAGGATGGGAAAAGAAAGGAAAACAAGGAGTGGTCAGGTCTACAATAATTCCGCATAAACATATTACATTTACTTTAGTATTATTCGTTAACATTACCTTCACTATCTATTAACATAAACATATCGCTTGCAACTCTGCAAAAATATTGGTATCGATACTGCACGAAAAGAGTCGTCGCATTAAGTACTCGCTTTTGCTTTCTGTGCTTGAAGAAGAGTAGATGTAAAACCCCCAAAATCTATTGTTTTTCCATTCGAACAAAAATCGTTAAACTTTATTTCGTGTTGTAATTGGACTATTCACCGGCGATCCTACATGTATGCTGCACTTTTTTCAAATCACAATTTTAAAAAGGTATGCCGCTAGGGGATCCGAGCCCGATTGACCAAGTTACGGGCTTAGGAAGTGTGTATGTGGGTCATTTTTGAGCAAGTCATCGAAAACTTCAAATTAACGCCATAAAACCAGTCAAAAATCAACTATTTTCAACAGTTAAATATTTTAATGCAGATTACACTATTTTCAAATCACGAAGTTAGAAAGTGTGTATGGGGGTCATTTTTGAGAAAATCATCGAAAACTTCAAATTAACGCCATAAAACCAGTCAAAAATCAACTATCTTCAACAGTTAAATATTTTAATGCAGATTACCTTATTTTCAAATCACAAACTTAAAAAGGTACGTCGCTAGGGGATCGACTTTCTACAAAAGTAAAATATTTAAATGCAGATTACACTTTTTTCAAATCACAAAGTTAGGAAGTGTGTATAGGGGCCATTTTTCAGCAAGTCATCGAAAACTTCCAATTACGTCATAAAACCAGTCTAAGATCGAAACCTCCAATTACGTCATAAAACCAGTCTAAAATCGACTATTTTCAAAAGTAAAAAATTCTAATGCAGATTACACTATTTTGATTCCGATTGACCGAGTTATGGGCTTAGGAAGTGTGTATGGGGGCCATTTTTGAGCAAGTCATCGAAAACTTCAAATTAAAACCAGTAAAAAATCGACTGTATACAAAAGTAAAATATTTTAATGCAGATTACACTATTTTCAAAACACAAAGTTAAAAAGGTATGCCGCTAGGGGATCCGAGCCCGATTGACCAAGTTACGGGCCTAGGAAGTGTGTATGGGGGTCATTTTTGAGCAAGTTATCAAAAACTTCAAATTAATGCCATAAAACCAGTAAAAAAATCGACTATCTACAAAAGTAAAATATTTTAATGCAGATTACACTATTTTTGAATCACAAACTTAAAAATGTACGCTGCTAGGGGATCGACTATCTACAAAAGTAAAATATTTTAATGCAGATTACACTATTTTCAAAACACAAAGTTAAAAAGGTATGCCGCTAGGGGATCCGAGCCCGATTGACCAAGTTACGGGCCTAGGAAGTGTGTATGGGGGTCATTTTTGAGCAAGTTATCAAAAACTTCAAATTAATGCCATAAAACCAGTAAAAAAATCGACTATCTACAAAAGTAAAATATTTTAATGCAGATTACACTATTTTTGAATCACAAACTTAAAAATGTACGCTGCTAGGGGATCGACTATCTACAAAAGTAAAATATTTTAATGCAGATTAAACTTTTTTCAAATCACAAACTTAAAAAGGTACGCCGCTAACGAATCCGAGCCCGATTGGCTGAGTTATGGGCTAAGGTAGTGTGTATGGGGGCCATTTTTGAGCAAGTCATCAAAAACTTCAAATTATCGCCTTAAAACCAGTCAAAAATCGACTATCTTCAACAGTTAAATATTTCAATGCAGATTACCTTATTTTCAAATCACAAAGTTAAAAAGGTATGCCGCTTAGGGATCCGAGCCCGATTGACCAAGTTACGGGCCTAGGAAGTGTGTATGGGGGTCATTTTTGAGCAAGTCATCGAAAACTTCAAATTAAAACCAGTAAAAAATCGACTGTATACAAAAGTAAAATATTTTAATGCAGATTACACTATTTTCAAATCACAATCTTAAAAAGGTACGCCGCTAGGGGATCCGAGCCCGATTGACCAAGTTACGGGCCTAGGAAGTGTGTATGGGGGTCATTTTTGAGCAAGTTATCAAAAACTTCAAATTAATGCCATAAAACCAGTAAAAAAATCGACTATCTACAAAAGTAAAATATTTTAATGCAGGGGCGTAGGAAGTGTGTATGGGGGCCATTTTGAGCAAGTCATCGAAAACTTCAAATTAACGCCATAAAACTAGTCAAAAATCTTCAACAGTTAAATATTTTAATGCAGATTACACTATTTTCAAAACACTAAGTTAAAAAGGTATGCCGCTTGGGGATCCGAGCCCGATTGACCAAGTTACGGGCCTAGGAAGTGTGTATGGGGGTCACTTTTGAGCAAGTCATCGAAAACTTCAAATTAAAACCAGTAAAAAATCGACTGTATACAAAAGTAAAATATTTTAATGCAGATTACACTATTTTCAAAACACAAAGTTAAAAAGGTATGCCGCTAGGGGATCCGAGCCCGATTGACCAAGTTACGGGCCTAGGAAGTGTGTATGGGGGTCATTTTTGAGCAAGTTATCAAAAACTTCAAATTAATGCCATAAAACCAGTAAAAAAATCGACTATCTACAAAAGTAAAATATTTTAATGCAGATTACACTATTTTTGAATCACAAACTTAAAAATGTACGCTGCTAGGGGATCGACTATCTACAAAAGTAAAATATTTTAATGCAGATTACACTATTTTCAAAACACAAAGTTAAAAAGGTATGCCGCTAGGGGATCCGAGCCCGATTGACCAAGTTACGGGCCTAGGAAGTGTGTATGGGGGTCATTTTTGAGCAAGTTATCAAAAACTTCAAATTAATGCCATAAAACCAGTAAAAAAATCGACTATCTACAAAAGTAAAATATTTTAATGCAGATTACACTATTTTTGAATCACAAACTTAAAAATGTACGCTGCTAGGGGATCGACTATCTACAAAAGTAAAATATTTTAATGCAGATTAAACTTTTTTCAAATCACAAACTTAAAAAGGTACGCCGCTAACGAATCCGAGCCCGATTGGCTGAGTTATGGGCTAAGGTAGTGTGTATGGGGGCCATTTTTGAGCAAGTCATCAAAAACTTCAAATTATCGCCTTAAAACCAGTCAAAAATCGACTATCTTCAACAGTTAAATATTTCAATGCAGATTACCTTATTTTCAAATCACAAAGTTAAAAAGGTATGCCGCTTAGGGATCCGAGCCCGATTGACCAAGTTACGGGCCTAGGAAGTGTGTATGGGGGTCATTTTTGAGCAAGTCATCGAAAACTTCAAATTAAAACCAGTAAAAAATCGACTGTATACAAAAGTAAAATATTTTAATGCAGATTACACTATTTTCAAATCACAATCTTAAAAAGGTACGCCGCTAGGGGATCCGAGCCCGATTGACCAAGTTACGGGCCTAGGAAGTGTGTATGGGGGTCATTTTTGAGCAAGTTATCAAAAACTTCAAATTAATGCCATAAAACCAGTAAAAAAATCGACTATCTACAAAAGTAAAATATTTTAATGCAGGGGCGTAGGAAGTGTGTATGGGGGCCATTTTGAGCAAGTCATCGAAAACTTCAAATTAACGCCATAAAACTAGTCAAAAATCTTCAACAGTTAAATATTTTAATGCAGATTACACTATTTTCAAAACACTAAGTTAAAAAGGTATGCCGCTTGGGGATCCGAGCCCGATTGACCAAGTTACGGGCCTAGGAAGTGTGTATGGGGGTCACTTTTGAGCAAGTCATCGAAAACTTCAAATTAAAACCAGTAAAAAATCGACTGTATACAAAAGTAAAATATTTTAATGCAGATTACACTATTTTCAAAACACAAAGTTAAAAAGGTATGCCGCTAGGGGATCCGAGCCCGATTGACCAAGTTACGGGCCTAGGAAGTGTGTATGGGGGTCATTTTTGAGCAAGTTATCAAAAACTTCAAATTAATGCCATAAAACCAGTAAAAAAATCGACTATCTACAAAAGTAAAATATTTTAATGCAGATTACACTATTTTCAAAACACAAAGTTAAAAAGGTATGCCGCTAGGGGATCCGAGCCCGATTGACCAAGTTACGGGCCTAGGAAGTGTGTATGGGGGTCATTTTTGAGCAAGTTATCAAAAACTTCAAATTAATGCCATAAAACCAGTAAAAAAATCGACTATCTACAAAATTAAAATATTTTAATGCAGATTACACTATTTTTGAATCACAAACTTAAAAATGTACGCTGCTAGGGGATCGACTATCTACAAAAGTAAAATAATTTAATGCAGATTAAACTTTTTTCAAATCACAAACTTAAAAAGGTACGCCGCTAACGAATCCGAGCCCGATTGGCTGAGTTATGGGCTAAGGTAGTGAGTATGGGGGCCATTTTTGAGCAAGTCATCAAAGACTTCAAATTATCGCCATAAAACCAGTCAAAAATCGACTATCTTCAACAGTTAAATATTTCAATGCAGATTACCTTATTTTCAAATCACAAAGTTAAAAAGGTATGCCGCTTGGGGATCCGAGCCCGATTGACCAAGTTACGGGCCTAGGAAGTGTGTATGGGGGTCATTTTTGAGCAAGTCATCGAAAACTTCAAATTAAAACCAGTAAAAAATCGACTGTATACAAAAGTAAAATATTTTAATGCAGATTACACTATTTTCAAATCACAATCTTAAAAAGGTACGCCGCTAGGGGATCCGAGCCCGATTGACCAAGTTACGGGCCTAGGAAGTGTGTATGGGGGTCATTTTTGAGCAAGTCATCGAAAACTTCAAATTAACGCCATAAAACCAGTCAAAAATCGACTGTATACAAAAGTAAAATATTTTAATGCAGATTACACTATTTTCAAAACACAAAGTTAAAAAGGTATGCCGCTAGGGGATCCGAGCCCGATTGTATGTGTATGGGGTCATTTTTGAGCAAGTCATCGAAAATTTCAAACTAACGCCAGAAAACCAGTAAAAAATCGACTGTATACAAAAGTAAAATATTTTAATGCAGATTACACTATTTTCAAATCACAATCTTAAAAAGGTATGCCGCTAGGGGATCCGAGCCCGATTGTATGTGTATGGGGTCACTTTTGAGCAAGTCATCGAAAATTTCAAACTAACGCCATAAAACCAGTAAAAAATCGACTGTATACAAAAGTAAAATATTTTAATGCAGATTACCTTATTTTCAAATCACAAAGTTAAAAAGGTATGCCGCTAGGGGATCCGATCCCAATTGACCAAGTTAGGGGCGTAGAAAGTGTGTATGGGGGCCATTTTGAGCAAGTCATCAAAAACTTCAAATTATCGCCATAAAACCAGTCAAAAATCGACTATCTTCAACAGTTAAATATTTCAATGCAGATTACCTTATTTTCAAATCACAAAGTTAAAAACGTATGCCGCTAGGGGATCCGATCCCAATTGACCAAGTTAGGGGCGTAGGAAGTGTGTATGGGGGCCATTTTGAGCAAGTCATCGTAAACTTCAAATTAACGCCATAAAACTAGTCAAAAATCGACTATCTTCAACAGTTAAATATTTTAATGCAGATTACACTATTTTCAAATCACAAACTTTAAAAGGTACGCCGCTTCGGGATCCGAGCCCGATTGACCAAGTTACGGGCCTAGGAAGTGTGTATGGGGGTCATTTTTGAGCAAGTCATCGAAAACTTCAAATTCAAATTAAAATAAAAGCAGTCAAAAATCGACTATCTTCAACAGTTAAATATTTTAATGCAGATTACACTATTTTCAAAACACAAAGTTAAAAAGGTATGCCGCTAGGGGATCCGAGCCCGATTGACCAAGTTACGGGCCTAGGAAGTGTGTATGGGGGTCATTTTTGAGCAAGTCATCGAAAACTTCAAATTAACGCCATAAAACCAGTCAAAAATCGACTGTATACAAAAGTAAAATATTTTAATGCAGATTACACTATTTTCAAAACACAAAGTTAAAAAGGTATGCCGCTAGGGGATCCGAGCCCGATTGACCAAGTTACGGGCCTAGGAAGTGTGTATGGGGGTCATTTTTGAGCAAGTCATCGAAAACTTCAAATTAGAACCAGTAAAAAATCGACTGTATACAAAAGTAAAATATTTTAATGCAGATTACACTATTTTCAAATCACAAAGCTAAAAATGTATACCGCTAAGGGATCCGAGCCCGGTTGACCAAGTTACGGGCCTAGGAAGTGTGCGTGGGGGTCATTTTTGAGCAAGTCATCGAAAACTTCAAATTAAAACCAGTAAAAAATCGACTGTATACAAAAGTAAAATATTTTAATGCAGATTACACTATTTTCAAAACACAAAGTTAAAAAGGTATGCCGCTAGGGGATCCGAGCCCGATTGACCAAGTTGCGGGCCTAGGAAGTGTGTATGGGGGTCATTTTTGAGCAAGTTATCGAAAACTTCAAATTAACGCCATAAAACCAGTCAAAAATCGACTGTATACAAAAGTTAAATATTTTAATGCAGATTACACTATTTTCAAATCACAAACTTAAAAAGGTATGCCGCTTGGGGATCCGAGCCCGATTGACCAAGTTACGGGCTTAGGAAGTGTGTATGGGGGTCATTTTTGAGCAAGTCATCGAAAACTTCAAATTAAAACCAGTAAAAAATCGACTGTATACAAAAGTAAAATATTTTAATGCAGATTACACTATTTTCAAATCACAAACTTAAAAAGGTACGCCGCTAGGGGATCGACTATCTACAAAAGTAAAATATTTAAATGCAGATTACACTTTTTTTAAATCACAAAGTTAGGAAGTGTGTATAGGGGTCATTTTTCAGCAAGTCATCGAATACTTCCAATTACGTCACAAAACCAGTCTAAGATCGAAAACATCCAATTACGTCATAAAACCAGTCTAAAAGCGACTATTTTCAAAAGTAAAAAATTCTAATGCAGATTACACTATTTTGATTCCGATTAACCAAGTTACGGGCTTAGGAAGTGTGTATGGGGGTCATTTTTCAGTAAGCCATCAAAAACTTCAAATTAACGCCATAAAACCAGTAAAAACAAGAGGGAACGCTATAATCGAGTGCCTCGACTATCAAATACCCATTACTCAGCTAAAGCAAGCAGTCTCAAGCAGGGCAAGCCAAGCAGCCGCTTTAAAGTGGCGTCATCTACCGTCCATTTCATAATTTGATTATAACTTTTTACTGAGTGGGACGATTTAAAAAATTTCGTCTACATTTCGGTAGGCATTAATAACCCAAACAAAATGGCGTTTACACTTTTGCACTAGCTTTAAAACTGTGGGCGCCACAGCTTTTCGCGGTTTGTGGGCGGTAGGGGGGAGGGGGGTTTCCCACTTTGGTCTATCAATAGGTATTGAAGAAACGAATACACATTTCTTTTCGCGTTAGTCTAGGTTCCAAACTGTGGGCGCCACAGTTTTTCGCGGTTTGTGGGCGTTAGAGGGGCGTGGCACATCGGCGTGAAACACTTGCGCTGCGTATTAACCCCTAGAATCTGCATGCCAAATCCCAATCTTCTAGCTTTTATAGTTTCCGAGATCTCAGCGTTCATACAGATGGGTGCCACAGTTTTTCTCGGTTTGTGGGCGTTAGAGGGGGCGTGGCACATCGGCGTGAAAAACTTGCGCTGCGTATTAACTCCTAGAATCTGCATGCCAAATCTCAATCTTCTACCTTTAATAGTTTCCGAGATCTCAGCGTTCATACGGACGGACGGACGGACGGACGGACGGACGGACGGACAGACGGACAGACGGACAGACGGACAGACGGACAGACGGACGGACAGACGGACATGGCTAGATCGACTCGGCTAGTGATCCTGATCAAGAATATATATACTTTATATGGTCGGAAACGCTTCCTTCTACCTGTTACATACTTTTGCACGAATCTAATATACCCTTTTACTCTACGAGTAACGGGTATAAAAACGACTATATACAAAAGTAAAATATTTTAATGCAGATTACACTATTTTCGAATCACAAACTTAAAAAGGTATGCCGCTAGGGGATCCGTGCCCGATTGACCAAATTACGGGCTTAGGAAGTGTGTATGGGGGTCATTTTTAGCAAGTAATCGAAAACTTCAAATTAACGCCATAAAACCAGTCAAAAATCGACTAGTTTCAAAAGGTAAATATTTTAATGCAGATTACTCTTTTTTCAAATCACAAACTTTAAAAGGTACGCCGCTAACGAATCCGAGCCTGATTGGCTGAGTAATGGGCTTAGGAAGTGTGTATGGGGGTCATTTTTGAGAAAGTCATCGAAAACTTCAAATTAACGCCATAAAACCAGTCAAAAATCAACTATCTTCAACAGTTAAATATTTTAATGCAGATTACCTTATTTTCAAATCACAAAGTTAAAAAGGTATGCCGCTAGGGGATCCGAGCCCGATTGACCAAGTTACGGGCTTAGGAAGTGTGTATGGGGGTCATTTTTGAGCAAGTCATCGAAAACTTCAAATTAACGCCATAAAACCAGTCAAAAATCGACTATCTTCAACAGTTAAATACTTCAATGCAGATTACCTTATTTTCAAATCACAAAGTTAATAAGGTATGCCGCTAGGGGATCCGAGCCCGATTGTCCAAGTTACGGAATTAGGGAGTGTGTATGGGGGTCATTTTTAAGCAAGTCATCGAAAACTTCAAATTAACGCCATAAAACCAGTCAAAAATCGACTATCTTCAACAGTTAAATATTTTATTGCAGATTACCTTATTTTCAAATCACAAAGTTAAAAAGGTATGCCGCTAGGGGATCCGAGCCCGATTGTCCAAGTTACGGGCTTAGGAAGTGTGTATGGGGGTCATTTTTGAGCAAGTAATCGAAAACTTCAAATTAACGCCATAAAACCAGTCAAAAATCGACTAGTTTCAAAAGGTAAATATTTTAATGCAGATTACTCTTTTTTCAAATCACAAACTTAAAAAGGTACGCCGCTAACGAATCCGAGCCTGATTGGCTGAGTAATGGGCTTAGGAAGTGTGTATGGGGGTCATTTTTGAGAAAGTCATCGAAAACTTCAAATTAACGCCATAAAACCAGTCAAAAATCAACTATCTTCAACAGTTAAATATTTTAATGCAGATTACCTTATTTTCAAATCACAAAGTTAAAAAGGTATGCCGCTAGGGGATCCGAGCCCGATTGACCAAGTTACGGGCTTAGGTAGTGTGTATGGGGGTCATTTTTGAGCAAGTCATCGAAAACTTCAAATTAACGCCATAAAACCAGTCAAAAATCGACTGTATACAAAAGTAAAATATTTAAATGCAGATTACGCTATTTTCGAATCACAAACTTAAAAATGTACGCCGCTAGGGGATCGACTATCTACAAAAGTAAAATATTTTAATGCAGGGGCGTAGGAAGTGTGTATGGGGGCCATTTTTAAGCAAGTCATCGAAAACTTCAAATTAACGCCATAAAACCAGTCAAAAATCGACTATCTTCAACAGTTAAATATTTTAATGCAGATTACACTATTTTCAAAACACTAAGTTAAAAAGGTATGCCGCTAGGGAATCCGAGCCCGATTGACCAAGTTAACGCCATAAAACCAGTCAAAAATCGACTATCTTCAACAGTTAAATACTTCAATGCAGATTACCTTATTTTCAAATCACAAAGTTAAAAAGGTATGCCGCTAGGGGATCCGAGCCCGATTGTCCAAGTTACGGGCTTAGGAAGTGTGTATGGGGGTCATTTTTAAGCAAGTCATCGAAAACTTCAAATTAACGCCATAAAACCAGTCAAAAATCGACTATCTTCAACAGTTAAATATTTTATTGCAGATTATCTTATTTTCAAATCACAAAGTTAAAAAGGTATGCCGCTTGGGGATCCGAGACCGATTGACCAAGTTACGGGCTTAGGAAGTGTGTATGGGGGTCATTTTTGAGCAAGGCATCGAAAACTTCAAATTAACGCCATAAAACCAGTCAAAAATCGACTGTATACAAAAGTAAAATATTGAAATGCAGATTACACTATTTTCGAATAACAAACTTAAAAATGTACGCCGCTAGGGGATCGACTATCTACAAAAGTAAAATATTTTAATGCAGGGGCGTAGGAAGTGTGTATGGGGGCCATTTTGAGCAAGTCATCGAAAACTTCAAATTAACGCCATAAAACTAGTCAAAAATCGACTATCTTCAACAGTTAAATATTTTAATGCAGATTACACTATTTTCAAAACACTAAGTTAAAAAGGTATGCCGCTAGGGGATCCGAGCCCGATTGACCAAGTTACGGGCTTAGGAAGTGTGTATGGGGGTCATTTTTGAGCAAGACATCGAAAATTTCAAATTACCGCCATAAAACCAGTCAAAAATCGACTGTATACAAAAGTAAAATATTTTAATGCAGATTACACTATTTTCAAAACACAAAGTTAAAAAGGTATGCCGCTAGGGGATCCGAGCCCGATTGACCAAGTTACGGGCCTAGGAAGTGTGTATGGGGGTCATTTTTGAGCAAGTCATCGAAAACTTCAAATTCAAATTAAAATAAAAGCAGTCAAAAATCGACTATCTTCAACAGTTAAATATTTTAATGCGGATTACACTATTTTCAAAACACAAAGTTAAAAAGGTATGCCGCTAGGGGATCCGAGCCCGATTGACCAAGTTAGGGGCGTAGAAAGTGTGTATGGGGGCCATTTTGAGCAAGTCATCAAAAACTTCAAATTATCGCCATAAAACCAGTCAAAAATCGACTATCTTCAACAGTTAAATATTTCAATGCAGATTACCTTATTTTCAAATCACAAAGTTAAAAAAGTATGCCGCTAGGGGATCCGATCCCAATTGACCATGTTAGGGGCGTAGGAAGTGTGTATGGGGGCCATTTTGAGCAAGTCATCGTAAACTTCAAATTAACGCCATAAAACTAGTCAAAAATCGACTATCTTCAACAGTTAAATATTTTAATGCAGATTACACTATTTTCAAATCACAAACTAAAAAAGGTACGCCGCTTGGGGATCCGAGCCCGATTGACCAAGTTACGGGCTTAGGAAGTGTGTATGGGGGTCATTTTTGAGCAAGTTATCGAAAACTTCAAATTAAAACCAGTAAAAAATCGACTGTATACAAAAGTAAAATATTTTAATGCAGATTACACTATTTTCAAATCACAAACTTAAAAAGGTACGCCGCTAGGGGATGGACTATCTACAAAAGTAAAATATTTAAATGCAGATTACACTTTTTTTAAATCACAAAGTTAGGAAGTGTGTATAGGGGTCATTTTTCAGCATGTCACCGAAAACTTCCAATTACGTCATAAAACCAGTCTAAAATCGAAAACATCCAATTGTGAAGGGTAGCTTTACGAGTGGTATGTAGGTTTATTAACTTAGGATAATTGATTAGGATAATACATTTGGAGTTTAACTATAAAACGCTCTGTACACGTTGTTCTCGTTCCGTTCTCTTATAGCTCTCTCTGTGCTCTCTTGGCAACACTACCAACTAGGCGTTTCCCAACACTATCGGGCTATCGATAGGGATGCGAATTAGGCGCTGTTCACAGTCGGCCTCTCCTGACAAATCTCTGCGTCCTCGCAGGATTCATGGGGTAGATCATCTTCCAAATGGTCTTCTTCGTCTGGGTCATCTGGTGGCAGCTCGCACCACTGCTTCATTTTGTCGGTCGAATACACTGACTTATATTGTCTCTGCTTTCGTTGGGCGTGAGGGATATCTTCGACCAGATATCTGTCGTTTGGCAGGACCTTGCTGATGATGAAAGGACCTTTGTAGCGAGGCTCCAATTTACGTGATGTTCCTGTGCTGAACGGCTCGTTCTCGACCAACACAAGGTCTCCAAGGCTGTATACCGTTGGCTTTGAATGTTTGGCATCGTAGCGTCGTTTGGCAGCAGCTCGGTGATCGTTGACTGAAGTCGCAGCATCTGCTCTTAGCTGTTCCAATTTGGCATCTGTTAGTATCTCTTGGTCCTGGCTTTGGATGACGTTGGTTATCATGTTCTTCAGAATGTCTCGGGGCTCGTAACCGTAAAGAAGCTGAAATGGGGAGCATTTAGTAGTGCTATTTACCATGGTGTTGATGCTCCCCTGAATGGATCTGATATTGTCATCCCAACGCTTGTCGTTGTCATTCGAAGGCAATAACATTGACAGAATTATGCGGTTTGTTCGTTCTGCATGACCATTGGCTCTCGGTGTCCTTACAGCATTAAGGATGTGCTTTACATTGTTTGACTTGCAGTACTTCTCGAAATCCTTGGACGTAAAAGCTGTACCGCGATCGGTCACAATTCGTTCTGGCATTCCCAAGTAGCTGGTGACATCTTGCAGTACATCCAGGACGTGCTTTGTTGCTGTACTTTTCACCGCTCGTACTATGGTGAATTTGGTGAAGGCGTCGAATATCACAAGAATATGCTCGTTTCGTTTGGAACTCTTCGGAAATGGGCCCAGGTGATCCATGTGTATGGTGGAAAATGGAATCGGCTTGATGTCATCGTAGTGGTACTGACCTTCCTGGCGTCCACCTGGTAATTTGTAAAACGCACAGCCCACACAGGACTTGTTGTAGGATTTCACATAGTTTCGCATTCGGGGAAACCAAAACAAGTTTTGAATTCGAGCAATTGTCTTATCGGTGCTCATGTGTCCGGCTTTATCGTGGCATTCGTGTAGAATATGGAATCTCAACTGCTTCGGCACAACCCATAGCAAGTTGTTGTTATGCTTTCGAAACAAGCGATCTTGCTCAATCACATATTCGTCGGTCTCCGATTTCTTGTCCAACTTCATGTCGGCGACAATCTTCTGAATCTTCTCATCCTGCAGCTGTATTGAGAATAGCCAATCCTCCTCGTCGATTATGGTTTTGGCAATCTTAAGGCATGCTGTGTCCATCTCTCGAGCATCCTCGAATGGCGCTCGACTTAGTGCGTCGACATGGCTCATATGTGTTCCAGCTCGATGAACGATGTCGATTTCGAATTCCTGAATACGCAACCACCACCTGGCGATGCGGGGTATGAGCTCTCGTTTCTCCATCGATGTTTTCAGGGCGTTGCAGTCGGTGATAACCTTGATCTTCTTGCCATAGATGTAATACTTGAATCGCTCCAAAGATTCCACGACAGCTAGAGCCTCAAGTTCGTAGCTGTGATAGTTCCTCTCCGGTTTGGAAGTAGCTCGACTATAGTACGCGATTGGTTTCAGCTGATCGTCCTCACGTTGTAGCAATACTCCTGCTAAACCAACGGCACTGGCATCTGTATGCAGTTCATGCTCGGCATCTAGGCGAAAACTGGTGACAACTGGATTTGAGATCAGGCAACTCTTCAGCTCGTCGAAGGCATCTTGCTGTGGCGGTTCCCAAATGAATGGCTGATCCTTGCGCAATAGGATTCTCAACGGCGCTGAGATGATGGCATATCCAGCGACAAATTTGCGGAAATAACCGGTGAGACCCAAGAACTTTCTCACATCGGTGACATTGGCAGGCTTCGGAAATATTCTGATTGCATTCGTCTTGATTTCGCCTGGACTGATTCCTTCTGCGTGTATCTGGTGACCAAGAAATGTTATTGACTGCTTATATAACTCACACTTGTCCAGGTTCAAAGTTAATCCGCACTCCTTTAAGACTTTCAGGATCCTCTCAAGCTTATCGTACATCTCCGCGAACGTTTGGCTACCAATAAGGATGTCGTCCATGTAGTGCATCATGTCTCCTTTCTTTACTCTCTTCTGTAACTCGGCCATGAGTCGATTGAAAACAGCGGGCGCGTTTTTCAACCCGAATGGAAGTCGCTTGAACTCGTACAATCCGTCTGTGGTGATGAATGCAGTAAACTTTCGACTCTCTGGGGCTATCTCAATCTGATAGTAACCACTGTTGAGGTCCAGGGATGAAAAGTACTTAAATCTTTTCGCTTCCTGCAGACGCTCCTCGATGTTCGGCACTGGGAAATTTTCCTTCTTGATCAGCTTGTTTAGGCGGCGATAATCGACACACATTCGATCGCTACCATTCGGCTTCTTGATGAGCACCACCGGGCTGGCGTACTCGGATGTGGATGCTGTGATGATGTCCTGTTTGAGAAGCTCGTCAACCATTTTGCTGACGACTTCCTTCTTCGGCTCAGAAACTCGATATGGGGCTTGAGCTACTGGCTGACTGCTCTCGACGATGATGTCTGCTTTGACTACGCTTGTCTTTCCAATGCCTTCTAATCCTGTCGAGAAAACATCGGCGAACTTCTCCAGCAAGCTGCGCATTTGCTCACTTTCGGTTTCGTTATGGAAATTGTCCAGAAGTTTTGCGATCTTGGTATCGCTTGCAGGGGCTATCGGCTGATGAACTGCTCGTTCGATCCTTGACTCGTCTGGGAGCGCTCGAGTTGAGCGCTGATAATGACATCCTGTCCCAATAGGAAGTCCTCCTGCAACAGATCGTCGTCTGCTACGTAAACTTTGGCTGTGATCGATTTTCCATCTATGTCCATGTCCAAAATCATCGCTTCTGTGAGGATACATGAACCTCCACAAATGCCTCTAATTTTCATAGAGCACTTGGAGCGCTCAGCGTTGACTTGCTGTGCAACTGATTGGCGGATGATACTAGCCTGACTACCTGTATCGATGAAGGCGCTGTAATAGTGCGAGTGCACGCAGATTTTTCTGGTGAAAAGCTTGTCCTGATTTGCGGCTCCTATGCGCATAACATTGGCGGCTTGGCAAACTCCATTTGGCTCGTGGAATTTGTTACACGAATTGGGCACGAATTGGCGAAGTGTCCCATATCTCCGCAATTGTAACATTTCAGGGATTCTTTCGACCTGGGCGGCTTAACATCGCTGTCTGGTTTCTGCTCAAAATTGCTGGTTTTTGAAGAAAATTCTTTCTTACTTGCAAACGAACGACCTCTGTTTACAAAATAAGACTCGGCTGCATCACGAAGTTGCTTTACTGTCGAGAAATGAATGGCTGCAATACTGTTTTGCAATTCTCGATGCTGTAGACCTGAGCGGACATATCTTATAACCGCTGCTTCGCTGAGCTTGTACCGCACCCCAAGGGCGGACATCCTGAAACAGTACTCCTTTACCGTCTCCTTCGATCGCCTGGTTGCATTGGCCATGCTGAAATGCACTTCAGCCTCGTCTGGGTTTGCGCCGAACTCGTCCTGAATAGCTTCGGCGAACTTCTTCCATGTCGTGTGTAGAATAGGTGATGAATCTAGCCACATCTTGGCTGGACCTTTTAGCCGTGTATAAATGGCGAGCAATAGGAACTTCTCGTCCCACTGATAAGCATCAACCACCTTGTTGACGCGATCGATGAACTGATTGACTGAAATGGCGTTGTCGTCGCTGGGATCATACTCTGGCAAGGTGTTGGCGATTTCCTTAACTGACGCTTGCCTTACGCTGCTGGTAGCTTGTGCAGGAATACTCCTTCCGTTGCTGATCTCATCGATATCCAAATCGATGATGTGCTGCTGCTGCTGATTTGGTGCTTCTGCTGGTGCTTCTGCTGGTGCTGCGTTGCCCATTTGAAGGGTCACTAATTGAGCTAACATGCCTTTTAGCTCTTTCATCTCGTTCTGCAATTGAGAAATTGCCGCTGACTGCGCTGACATCGCTTCTTCTTGCTGCATGGTGAGCCCCACTGCTGCTGGCAGCTCGACGTCCTCCGATTGTTCAAACTCTATAAGCCTTTGAACCAACTCGGCTCTTGTGCCGGAAACGGACACGTTTCTCGATCGTAGCAGGAACCTTAATTCGTCGCCTTTAAGATCCGCTATTTTTGGCATTGTTTACGTTTCTCGAATTTTCTTTTAGCTAAGTTGGCAGTTCTCTTGTGCGAACGTGACAACAACAACTACCTCGCGAGCGAACGAGACAACTAGCTGTACCTCGCAAGGCTTGCATGCGCTTGTGAAATTCACCAATATACACAACTCCTGTGTATGTGTGTATGTGCTCTGGCTTCTAGAGACTTCTTTGAGACTTCTGCGGCCACAGGCTCACTAAGAATCCTGTCCGTCTGCTTTGCTTCCACGGGCTCACTAAGATTCCCGATCCTTTTGCTCTGCTTCCACGGGTTCACTAAGATTCCCGATCTGTATGCTTGGTTCCACGGGTTCACATAGATTCCCGATCTTTCTGCCTTGAATCCGCCTGCCACGTAGAAATGGAACACATCCGTTATTTGCAATTTTCCTTGTCACATAGACCTTTGGGAACACATCCCATTGCAAACTTTCCACGCCGACGATTCTTGCTGCTTTTCCTGGAATTCTAGCACAACTTTTCCGCTCCTCGCATATCCAACCACAACTATCCCACTTCTGAACTGTGAAGGGTAGCTTTACGAGTGGTATGTAGGTTTATTAACTTAGGATAATTGATTAGGATAATACATTTGGAGTTTAACTATAAAACGCTCTGTACACGTTGTTCTCGTTCCGTTCTCTTATAGCTCTCTCTGTCCTCTCTTGGCAACACTACCAACTAGGCGTTTCCCAACACTATCGGGCTATCGATAGGGATGCGAATTAGGCCCTGTTCACACAATTACGTCATAAAATCAGTCTAAGATCGAAAACATCCAATTACGTCATAAAACCACCCTAAAAGCGACTATTTTCAAAAGTAAAAAATTCTAATGCAGATTACACTATTTTGATTCCGATTGACCAAGTTACGGGCTTAGGAAGTGTGTATGGGGGTCATTTTTCAGTAAGCCATCAAAAACTTCAAATTAACGCTATAAAACCAGTAAAAAAAACGACTATATTCAAAAGTAAAATATTTTAATGGAGATTACACTATTTTCGAATCACAAACTTAAAAATGTACGCCGCTAGGGGATCGACTATCTACAAAAGTAAAATATTTTAATGCAGATTACACTTTTTTCAAATCACAAACTTAAAAAGGTATGCCGCTAGGGGATCCGAGCCCGATTGACCAAGTTACGGGCCTAGGAAGTGTGTATGGGGGTCATTTTTGAGCAAGGCATCGAAAACTTCAAATTAACGCCATAAAACCAGTCAAAAATCGACTGTATACAAAAGTAAAATATTGAAATGCAGATTACACTATTTTCGAATAACAAACTTAAAAATGTACGCCGCTAGGGGATCGACTATCTACAAAAGTAAAATATTTTAATGCAGGGGCGTAGGAAGTGTGTATGGGGGCCATTTTGAGCAAGTCATCGAAAACTTCAAATTAACGCTATAAAACCAGTAAAAAAAACGACTATATTCAAAAGTAAAATATTTTAATGGAGATTACACTATTTTCGAATCACAAACTTAAAAATGTACGCCGCTAGGGGATCGACTATCTACAAAAGTAAAATATTTTAATGCAGATTACACTTTTTTCAAATCACAAACTTAAAAAGGTATGCCGCTAGGGGATCCGAGCCCGATTGACCAAGTTACGGGCCTAGGAAGTGTGTATGGGGGTCATTTTTGAGCAAGTCATCGAAAACTTCAAATTAACGCCATAAAACCAGTCAAAAATCGACTAGTTTCAAAAGGTAAATATTTTAATGCAGATTACACTTTTTTCAAATCACAAACTTAAGAAGGTACGCCGCTAACGAATCCGAGCCTGATTGGCTGAGTAATGGGCTTAAGAAGTGTGTATGGGGGTCATTTTTGAGAAAGTCATCGAAAACTTCAAATTAACGCCATAAAACCAGTCAAAAATCAACTATCTTCAACAGTTAAATATTTTAATGCAGATTACCTTATTTTCAAATCACAAACTTAAAAAGGTATGCCGTTAAGGAATCCGAGGCCTATTGACCAGTTTACGGGCTTAGGAAGTGTGTATGGGGGTCATTTTTAGAAAGTCATCGAAAACGTCAAATTAACGCCGTAAAACCATTCAAAAATCGACTATCTTCAAAAGTAAAAAATTGTAATGCAGATTACACTTTTTTCAAATCACAAAATTATGAAGTGTGTATAGGGGTCATTTTTCAGCAAGTCATCGAAAACTTCCAATTAAGTCATAAAACCAGTCTAAAATCGAAAACTTCCCATTACGTCATAAAACCAGTCTAAAATCGACTATTTTCAAAAATAAGAAATTCTAATGCAGATTACACTATTTTCAAATCACGAACTTTAAAAGGTACGCCGCTTGGGGATCCGAGCCCGATTGACCAAGTTACGGGCCTAGGAAGTGTGTATGGGGGTCATTTTTGAGCAAGTCATCGAAAACTTTAAATTCAAATTAAAATAAAAGCAGTCAAAAATCGACTATCTCCAACAGTTAAATATTTTAATGCAGATTACACTATTTTCAAATCACAAACTTTAAAAGGTACGCCGCTTGGGGATCCGAGCCCGATTGACCAAGTTACGGGCCTAGGAAGTGTGTATGGGGGTCATTTTTGAGCAAGTCATCGAAAACTTCAAATTCAAATTAAAATAAAAGCAGTCAAAAATCGACTATCTTCAACAGTTAAATATTTTAATGCAGATTACACTATTTTCAAAACACAAAGTTAAAAAGGTATGCCGCTAGGGGATCCGAGCCCGATTGACCAAGTTACGGGCTAAGGAAGTGTGTATGGGGGTCATTTTGAGAAAGTCATCGAAAACGTCAAATTAACGCCATAAAACCAGTCAAAAATCGACTGTATACAAAAGTAAAATATTTTAATGCAGATTACACTATTTTCAAAACACAAAGTTAAATAGGTATGCCGCTAGGGGATCCGAGCCCGATTGACCAAGTTACGGGCCTAGGAAGTGTGTATGGGGGACATTTTTGAGCAAGTCATCGAAAACTTCAAATTAAAACCAGTAAAAAATCGACTGTATACAAAAGTAAAATATTTTAATGCAGATTACACTATTTTCAAAACACAAAGTTATAAAGGTATGCCGCTTGGGGATCCGAGCCCGATTGACCAAGTTACGGGCTTAGGAAGTGTGTATGGGGGTCATTATTGAGAAAGTCATCGAAAACTTCAAATTAACGCCATAAAACTAGTCAAAAATCGACTATCTTCAACAGTTAAATATTTTAATGCAGATTGCACTATTTTCAAATCACAAACTTAAAAAGGTATGCCGCTAAGGAATCCGAGGTCTATTGACCAGTTTACGGGCTTAGGAAGTGTGTATGGGGGTCATTTTGAGCAAGTCATCGAAAACTTCAAATTAAAACCAGTAAAAAATCGACTGTATACAAAAGTAAAATATTTTAATGCAGATTACACTATTTTCAAAACACAAAGTTATAAAGGTATGCCGCTAGGGGATCCGAGCCCGATTGACCAAGTTACGGGCCTAGGAAGTGTGTATGGGGGTCATTTTTGAGCAAGTCATCGAAAACTTCAAATTAACGCCATAAAACCAGTCACAAAAACGACTGTATACAAAAGTAAAATGTTTAAATGCAGATTACACTATTTTCAAAACACAAAGTTAAAAAGGTATGCCGCTAGGGGATCCGAGCCCGATTGACCAAGTTACGGGCCTAGGAAGTGTGTATGGGGGTCATTTTTGAGCAAGTCATCGAAAACTTCAAATTAAAACCAGTAAAAAATCGACTGTATACAAAAGTAAAATATTTTAATGCAGATTACACTATTTTCAAATCACAAACTTAAAAAGGTATGCCGCTAAGGAATCCGAGGTCTATTGACCAGTTTACGGGCTTAGGAAGTGTGTATGGGGGTCATTTTGAGAAAGTCATCGAAAACGTCAAATTAACGCCATAAAACCAGTCAAAAATCGAGTGTATACAAGTCATCGAAAACTTCAAATTAAAACCAGTAAAAAATCGAATGTATACAAAAGTAAAATATTTTAATGCAGATTACACTATTTTCAAATCACAAACTTAAAAAGGTACGCCGCTAGGGGATCGACTATCTACAAAAGTAAAATATTTAAATGCAGATTACACTTTTTTTAAATCACAAAGTTAGGAAGTGTGTATGGGGGTCATTTTTCAGCAAGTCATCGAAAATTTCCAATTACGTCATAAAACCAGTCTAAGATCGAAAACATTCAATTACGTCATAAAACCAGTCTAAGATCGAAAACATCCAATTACGTCATAAAACCAGTCTAAAAGCGACTATTTTCAAAAGTAAAAAATTCTAATGCAGAGTACACTATTTTGATTCCGATTGACCAAGTTACGGGCTTAGGAAGTGTGTATGGGGGTCATTTTTCAGTAAGCCATCAAAAACTTCAAATTAACGCCATAAAACCAGTAAAAAAACGACTATATTCAAAAGTAAAATATTTTAATGGAGATTACACTATTTTCGAATCACAAACTTAAAAATGTACGCCGCTAGGGGATCGACTATCTACAAAAGTAAAATATTTTAATGCAGATTACACTTTTTTCAAATCACAAACTTAAAAAGGTATGCCGCTAGGGGATCGACTATCTACAAAAGTAAAATATTTTAATGCAGATTACACTTTTTTCTAATCACAAACTTAAAAAGGTATGCCGCTAGGGGATCCGTGCCCGATTGACCAAGTTACGGGCTCAGGAAGTGTGTATGGGGGTCATTTTTGAGCAAGTCATCGAAAACTTTAAATTAACGCCATAAAACCAGTCAAAAATCGACTAGTTTCAAAAGGTAAATATTTTAATGCAGATTACACTTTTTTCAAATCACAAACTTAAGAAGGTACGCCGCTAACGAATCCGAGCCTGATTGGCTGAGTAATGGGCTTAGGAAGTGTGTATGGGGGTCATTTTTGAGAAAGTCATCGAAAACTTCAAATTAACGCCATAAAACCAGTCAAAAATCAACTATCTTCAACAGTTAAATATTTTAATGCAGATTACCTTATTTTCAAATCACAAACTTAAAAAGGTATGCCGTTAAGGAATCCGAGGCCTATTGACCAGTTTACGGGCTTAGGAAGTGTGTATGGGGGTCATTTTTAGAAAGTCATCGAAAACGTCAAATTAACGCCATAAAACCAGTCAAAAATCGACTATCTTCAAAAGTAAAAAATTGTAATGCAGATTACACTTTTTTCAAATCACAAAATTAGGAAGTGTGTATAGGGGTCATTTTTCAGCAAGTCATCGAAAACTTCCAATTAAGTCATAAAACCAGTCTAAAATCGAAAACTTCCCATTACGTCATAAAACCAGTCTAAAATCGACTATTTTCAAAAATAAGAAATTCTAATGCAGATTACACTATTTTCAAATCACAAACTTTAAAAGGTACGCCGCTTGGGGATCCGAGCCCGATTGACCAAGTTACGGGCCTAGGAAGTGTGTATATGGGTCATTTTTGAGCAAGTCATCGAAAACTTCAAATTCAAATTAAAATAAAAGCAGTCAAAAAACGACTATCTTCAACAGTTAAATATTTTAATGCAGATTACACTATTTTTAAAACACAAAGTTAAAAAGGTATGCCGCTAGGGGATTCGAGCCCGATTGACCAAGTTACGGGCTTAGGAAGTCTGTATGGGGGTCATTTTTGAGCAAGTCATCGAAAACTTCAAATTAACGCCATATAACCAGTCAAAAATCGACTAGTTTCAAAAGGTAAATATTTTAATGCAGATTACACTTTTTTCAAATCACAAACTTAAAAAGGTACGCCGCTAACGAATCCGAGCCTGATTGGGTGAGTAATGGGCTTAGGAAGTGTGTATGGGGGTCATTTTTGAGAAAATCATCGAAAACTTCAAATTAACGCCATAAAACCAGTCAAATATCAACTATCTTCAACAGTTAAATATTTTAATGCAGATTACCTTATTTTCAAATCACAAAGTTTAAAAGGTATGCAGCTAGGGGATTCGATCCCAATTGACCAAGTTAGGGGCGTAGGATGTGTGTATGGGGGTCATTTTTGAGCAAGTCATCGAAAACTTCAAATTAACGCCATAAAACCAGTCAAAAATCGACTAGTTTCAAAAGGTAAATATTTTAATGCAGATTACACTTTTTTCAAATCACAAACTTAAAAAGGTATGCCGCTAGGGGATCCGTGCCCGATTGACCAAGTTACTTGCTTAGGAAGTGTGTATGGGGGTCATTTTTGAGAAAGTGATCGAAAATTTTAAATAAACGCACATAAACCAGTCAAAAATCGACTATCTTCAACAGTTAAATTTTTTAATGCAGATTACACTATTTTCAAATCACAAAGTTAAAAAGGTATGCCGCTAAGGAATCCGAGCCCGATTGACCAGGTTACGGGCTTAGGAAGTGTGTATGGGGGCCATTTTTCAGCAAGTTACCGAAAACTTCAAATTAACGCCATAAAAACAGTAAAAACGAGGACGGAAGCTAACTTCGGCAAGCCGAAGTTTTAATACCCTTGCAGACTTAACGAATGAAAACTTGACTAGAATAGCAACATTAATAAAAAAACAAAAAAAATTTTATTTAAAAAAAACTTTTTTTTTAATTTTTCACCCCATTGTTCCTATGGGAGCTATAGGATATAGACGTCCGATCGGTACGCGCTTTTACAATGATCAAGGTATGCATAAAAGATTAAGATTTGGAAAGTTTCATGTCAATAGCTTTTATTCTGCGCGAAATATCCAGAAAAACGTAAAATTTTGACCGATTTCACCCTATTGTTCCTATGGGAGCTATAGGATATAGACGTCCGATCGTCACGCGCTTTTACCGTGCTCCAGGAAGGCGTAAAAGAATTCGATTTAGAAAGATTTATTTCAAAAGCTCTTACACTGGGCGAAATATCTTCATTTTTTGAAAGCTTTATCCGATTGATCCCATGGGAGCTATAGGATATAGACGTCCGATCGGGTCGGTTTTCAAACTTGATCAGCGTACACATGTTTTAGGACGACTGTGAAAGTTTCAAATCGCTATCTTTTCAACTGAGCTCGCAAACGGTATTGAAACAGACGGACAGACAGACAGACGGACAGACGGACATGGCTATATCGACTCCCCTATTAATCCTGATCAAGAATATATATACTTTATGGGGTCGGAAACGTCTGCTTCACTGCGTTACAAACTTCTGACAAAAATTATAATACCCTCTGCAAGGGTATAAAAATCGACTATCTTCAAAAGTAAAATATTTTAATGCAGATTACAGTATTTTGAAATCACAAAGTTAAAAAGGTATGCCACTAAGGAATCCGAGCCCGATTGACCAGGCTACGGGCTTAGGAAGTGTGTATGGGGGCCATTTTGAGCAAGTCATCGAAAACTTCAAATTAACGCCATAAAACCAGTCAAAAATCGACTAGTTTCAAAAGGTAAATATTTTAATGCAGATTACTCTTTTTTCAAATCACAAACTTAAAAAGGTACGCCGCTAACGACTCCCAGCCTGATTGGCTGAGTAATGGGCTTATGAAGTGTGTATGGGGGTCATTTTTGAGCAAGTCATCGAAAACTTCAAATTAACGCCATAAAACCAGTCAAAAATCAACTATCTTCAACAGTTAAATATTTGAATGCAGATTACCTTATTTTCAAATTACAAAGTTAAAAAGGTATGCCGCTAGGGGATCCGATCCCGATTGTCCAAGTTACGGGCTTAGGAAGTGTGTATGGGGGCCATTTTGAGCAAGTCATCGAAAACTTCAAATTAACGCCATAAAACCAGTCAAAAATCAACTAGTTTCAAAAGGTAAATATTTTAATGCAGATTACTCTTTTTTCAAATCACAAACTTAAAAAGGTACGCCGCTAACGAATCCCAGCCTGATTGGCTGAGTAATGGGCTTTTGAAGTGTGTATGGGGGTCATTTTTGAGCAAGTCATCGAAAACTTCAAATTAACGCCATAAAACCAGTCAAAAATCGACTAGTTTCAAAAGGTAAATATTTTAATGCAGATTACACTTTTTTCAAATCACAAACTTAAGAAGGTACGCCGCTAACGAATCCGAGCCTGATTGGCTGAGTAATGGGCTTAGGAAGTGTGCATGGGGGTCACTTTTGAGAAAGTCATCGAAAACTTCAAATTAACGACTAAAACCAGTCAAAAATCAACTATCTTCAACAGTTAAATATTTTAATGCAGATCACACTATTTTCAAATCACAAACTTAAAAAGGTATACGGGCTTAGGAAGTGTGTATGGGGGCCATTTGTCAGCAAGTCACCGAAAACTTCAAATTAACGCCATAAAACCAGTAAAAAAGAGGACGGAAGCTAACTTTGGCAAGCCGAAGTTTTAATACCCTTGCAGACTTAACGAATGAAAACTTGACTAGAATAACAACATGAATTAAACAACAAAAAAATTTTTTATTATTAAATAAAAAAATTTTTTTTTTATTTTATCTTTTATCTTTTAAACTGAGCTCGCAAACGGTATTGAAACAGACGGACAGACAGACAGACGGACAGACGGACATGGCTATATCGACTTCCCTATTGATCCTGATCAAGAATATATATACTTTATGGGGTCGGAAACGTCTCCTTCACTGCGTTACAAACTTCTGACCAAAATTATAATACCCTCTGCAAGGATATAAAAATCGACTATCTACAAAAGTAAAATATTTTAATGCAGATTACACTATTTTCGAATCACAAACTTAAAAAGGTACGCCGCTAGGGGATCCGAGCCCGATTGAACAAGTTACGGGCTTAGGAAGTGTGTATGGGGGTCATTTTTGAGCAAGACATCGAAAACTTCAAATTAACGCCATAAAACCAGTCAAAAAAATCGACTATCTATAAAAGCAAAATATTTTAATGCAGATTACACTATTTTCGAATCACAAATTTAAAAAAGGTACGCCGCTAGGGGATCTACTTTCTACGAAAGTAAAATATTTGAATGCAGATTACACTTTTTTCAAATCACAAAATTAAAATGGTATGCCGCTAGGGGATCCGAGCCCGATTGACCAAGTTACGGGCTTGGGAAGTGTGTATGGGGCTCATTTTTCAGCAAGCCATCAAAAACTTTAAATTAACTTAATCATAAAGTTAGGAAGTCTGTATGGTGGTCATTTTTCAGAAAGTCACCAAAAACTTCAAATTAACGCCATAAAACCAGTCAAAAAATCGACTATCTACAAAAGTAGAATATTTTAATGCAGATTGCACTATTTTCGAATCACAATCTTAAAAAGGTACGCCACTAGGGAATCGACTATCTACAAAAGTAAAATATTTTAATGCAGATAACACTTTTTTCAAATCACAAACTCAAAAAGGTATGCCGCTCGGGGATCCGAGCCCGATTGGCCAAGTTACGGGCTTAGAAAGTGTGTTTTGGGGGTCATTTTTGAGCAAGTCATCAAAAACTTCAAATTAACGCCATAAAACCAGTCGAAAATCGACTATCTTCAACAGTTAAATATTTTAATGCAGATTACACTATTTTCGAATCACAAATTTAAAAAAGGTACGCCGCTAGGGGATCGACTTTCTACAAAAGTAAAATATTTGAATGCAGATTACACTTTTTTTCAAATCACAAACTTAAAAAGGTATGCCGCTAGCGATCCGAGCCCGATTGACCATGTTACGGGCTTGGGAAGTGTGTATGGGGCTCATTTTTCAGCAAGCCATCAAAAATTGCAAATTAACGCCAAAAAACCAGTAAAAAATCGACTATCTTCAACAGTTACAATTTTTAATGCAGACTACACTATTTTTAAATCACAAAGTTAAAAATGTATGCCGCTGAGGAATCCACGCCCGATTGACCGAGTTACGGGCTTAGGAAGTGTGTATGGGGGTCATTTTTCAGCAAGTTATCGAAAACTTTCAATTACGTCATAAAACCAGTCTAAAATCGAATATATTCAACAGTTAAATATTTTAATGCAGATTACACTATTTTCAAATCACAAAGTTAGGAAGTGTGTATGGGGATCATTTTTCAGCAAGTCATCGAAAACTTCCAATTACGTCATAAAACCAGTCGAAAATCGACTATCTTCAAAAGTTAAAAATTTTATTATATTTTTATTTTCAAATCACAAACTTAAAAATGTATGCCGCTAAGGAATCCGAGCCCAATTGACCAAGTTAGGGGCTTAGGAAGTGTGTATGGGGACCATTTTGAGCAAGTCACCGAAAACTTCAAATTAACGCCATAAAACCAGTCAAAAATCGACTATCTACAAAATTAAAATATTTTAATGCAGATTACACTATTTCAAATCACAGACTTAAAAAGATATGCCGCTAAGGAATCCGAGCCCGAGTTATGGGCTTAGGAAGTGTGTACGGGGGTCATTTTTCAGCAAGTCATCGAAAACTTCCAATTACGTCTTAAAACCAGTCTAAAATCGACTATCTTCAAAAGTAAAAAAAATCTAATGCAGATTACACTATTTTCGAATCACAAAGTTAAAAAGGTATGCCGCTGAGGAATCCACGCCCGATTGACCGAGTTACGAACTTAGGAAGTGTTATGTGGGTAATTTTTCAGCAAGTCACCGAAAACTTCAAATTAACGCCATAAAAAAACCAGTAAAAAAATCGACTATCTATAAAGCAAAATATTTTAATGCAGATTACACTATTTTCGAATCACAAACTTAAAAAAGGTACGCCGCTAAGGAATCCAAGCCCGATTGACCGAGTTATGGGTTTAGGAAGTGTGTATGGGGCTCATTTTTCAGCAAGCAAGCAAAAACTTCAACTTAACGCCATAAAACTAGTCAAAAATCGACTATCTACAAAATGAAAATATTTTAATGCAGATTACACTATTTCAAATCACAGACTTAAAAAGGTACGCCGCTAAGGAATCCGAGCCCGCTTGACCGAGTTATGGGTCTAGGAAGTGTGTATGGGGCTCATTTTTCAGCAAGCAATCAAAAACTTCAAATTAACGCCATAAAACCAGTCAAAAATCGACTATCTTCAACAGTTAAATATTTTAATGCAGTTTACACTATTTTCAAATCACAAAGTAAGGAAGTGTAAATGGGGGTAATTTTTCAGCAAGTCATCGAAAACTTTCAATTACGTCATAAAACCAGTCTAAAATTAACTATCTTCAACAGTTAAAATTTTTAATGCAGATGACACTATTTTTAAATCATACCTTATGCCGCTACTGGATCCCAGCCATATTGACCAAGTTACGGGCTTGGGAAGTGTGTATGGGGGTCATTTTTAACAAGTTATCGAAAACTTCCAATTACGTCATAAATCCAGTCAAAAATCGACTATCTTCAACAGTTAAATATTTTAATGCAGATTACACTGTTTTCAAATCACAAAGTTATAAAAGTATGCCTCTAGGGGATCCGATCCCAACTGACCAAGTTAGGGGCTTAGGAAGTGTGTATGGGGACCATTTTTGAGCAAGTCACCGAAAACTTCAAATTAACGCCATAAAACCAGTCAAAAATCGACTATCTTCAACAGTTAAATATTTTAATGCAGATTACACTATTTCAAATCACAAACCTAAAAAGGTATGCCGCTAAGGAATCCGAGCCCGATTGGCCGAGTTATGGGCTTAGAAAGTGTGTATGGGGGACATTTTTGAGGAAGTCATCGAAAACTTCAAATTATCGCCATAAAACCAGTCAAAAATCGACTAACTACAAAATGAAAATATTTAAATGCAGATTACACTATTTCAAATCACAGACTTAAAAAGGTACGCCGCTAAGGAATCCGAGCCCGATTGACCGAGTTATGGGTTTAGGAAGTGTGTATGGGGCTCATTTTTCAGCAAGCAATCAAAAACTTCAAATTAACGCCATAAAACCAGTCAAAAATCGACTATCTTCAACAGTTAAATATTTTAATGCAGTTTACACTATTTTCAAATCACAAAGTAAGGAAGTGTGTATGGGGGTCATTTTTCAGCAAGTCATCGAAAACTTCCAATTACGTCATAAAACCAGTCTAAAATCGACTATCTTCAAAAGTAAAAAATTCTAATGCAGATGACACTATTTTCAAATCACAAACTTCAAAAGGTATGCCGCTAAGGAATCCGAGCCCGATTGACCGAGTTATGGGCTTAGGAAGTGTGTATGGGGGTCATTTTTGAGCAAGTCATAGAAAACTTCAAATTATCGCCATAAAACCAGTCAAAAATCGACTATCTTCAAAAGTAAAATATTTTAATGCAGATTACACTATTTTCAAATCACAAAGTTATGAAGTGTGTATGGGGGTCATTTTTCAGCAAGTCATCGAAAACTTCAAATTAACGCCATAAAATAAGTCAAAACTCGACTATTTTCAAAAGTAAAATATTTTAATGCAGATTACACTATTTTCAAATCACAAAGTTAGGAAGTGTGTATGGGGGTCATTTTCAGCAAGTCATCGAAAACTTCAAATTAACGCCATAAAACATGTCAAAAGTCGACTATCATCAAAAGTAAAAAATTTTAATGCAGATTACACTATTTTCAAATCACAAACTTAAAAAGGTATACCGCTAAGGAATCCGAGCCCGATTGACCGAGTTATGGGCCTAGGAAGTGTGTATGGTGGTCATTTTTGAGCAAGTCATCGAAAACTTCCAATTACGTAATAAAACCAGTCTAAAATCGACTATCTTCAAAAGTAAAAAATTCTAATGCAGATTACACTATTTTCCAATCACAAACTTCAAAAGGTATGCCGCTAAGGAATCCGAGCCCGATTGACCGAGTTATGGGCTTAGGAAGTGTGTATGGGGGTCATTTTTGAGCAAGTCGTCGAAAACTTCAAATTAACGCCATAAAACCAGTCAAAAATCGACTATCTTCAACAGTTAAATATTTTAATGCAGTTTACACTATTTTCAAATCACAAAGTAAGGAAGTGTAAATGGGGGTAATTTTTCAGCAAGTCATCGAAAACTTTCAATTACGTCATAAAACCAGTCTAAAATCGACTATCTTCAACAGTTAAAATTTTTCATGCAGATGACACTATTTTTAAATCATACCTTATGCCGCTACGGGATCCGAGCCATATTGACCAAGTTACGGGCTTGGGAAGTGTGTATGGGGGTCATTTTTCAGCAAGTTATCGAAAACTTCCAATTACGTCATAAATCCAGTCAAAAATCGACTATCTTCAACAGTTAAATATTTTAATGCAGATTACACTATTTTCAAATCACAAAGTTATAAAAGTATGCCTCTAGGGGATCCGATCCCAACTGACCAAGTTAGGGGCTTAGGAAGTGTGTATGGGGACCATTTTTGAGCAAGGCACCGAAAACATCAAATTAACGCCATAAAACCAGTCAAAAATCGACTATCTTCAACAGCAAAAAATATTTTAATGCAGATTACACTATTTCAAAACACAAACTGTAACGAACACACTCGATGAGCGTTGTCCACCCAAACACCTCTGTCTACGTTTTGACCGGCTTGCTCAGGGAGATGGGTGTGGGCTTGTGCTAGGATAGACAAGGAGTGTCACAGAACTAAAATTAGTAGACAGAGAGACGATAGCGATAAGAATTTCAACCCAACGGTTAAGATTCGGACGAGAAAGAGTACCTATCGAAGATGGAGACCCAGATGGTAATGGTCTCCTTCTATACCCACCCTACCTGTGAAGTCATATCCGACTCCACCCTTAAACAACCGCTGCGCTACATTATCAAAGGTGCCCTCAAAAGATGACAACTTAATTCATATTAAACATCATCTTTAATCCAGCGATAACGATAATTGGGTTCATGTTTCTTAATTCTAATAGTCCTAACACTAAGTCTTAAGACTAAACGTTCAAATTATCGCCAACTTCAAATTATCGCCATAAAACCAGTCAAAAATCGACTATCTACAAAATGAAAATATTTTAATGCAGATTACACTATTTCAAATCACAGACTTAAAAAGGTACGCCGCTAAGGAATCCGAGCCCGATTGACCGAGTTATGGGCTTAGGAAGTGTGTATGGGAGTCATTTTTCAGCAAGCAATCAAAAACTTCAAATTAACGCCATAAAACCAGTCAAAAATCGACTATCTTCAACAGTTAAATATTTTAATGCAGTTTACACTATTTTCAAATCACAAAGTAAGGAAGTGTGTATGGGGGTCATTTTTCAGCAAGTCATCGAAAACTTCCAATTACGTCATAAAACCAGTCTAAAATCGACTATCTTCAAAAGTAAAAAATTCTAATGCAGATGACACTATTTTCAAATCACAAACTTCAAAAGGTATGCCGCTAAGGAATCCGAGCCCGATTGACCGAGTTATGGGCTTAGGAAGTGTGTATGGGGGTCATTTTTGAGCAAGTCATAGAAAACTTTAAATTAACGCCATAAAACCAGTCAAAAATCGACTATCTTCAACAGTTAAATATTTTAATGCAGTTTACAGTATTTTCAAATCACAAAGTAAGGAAGTGTAAATGGGGGTCATTTTTCAGCAAGTCATCGAAAACTTTCAATTACGTCATAAAACCAGTCTAAAATCGACTATCTTCAAAAGTAAAAAATTCTAATGCAGATTACACTATTTTCAAATCACAAACTTCAAAAGGTATGCCGCTAAGGAATCCGAGCCCGATTGACCGAGTTATGGGCTTAGGAAGTGTGTATGGGGGTCATTTTTGAGCAAGTCATCGAAAACTTCCAATTACGTCATAAAACCAGTCTAAAATCGACTATCTTCAACAGTTAAATATTTTAATGCCGATTACATTATTTTCAAATCACAAAGTTAAAAAGGTATGCCGCTGGGGCATCCGATCCCAAATGACCAAGTAAAGGGCTTAGGAAGTGTGTATGGGGGCCATTTTTGAGCAAGTCATCGAAAACTTCAAATTATCGCCATAAAACGAGTCAAAAATCGACTATCTTCAAAAGTAAAATATTTTAATGCAGATTACACTATTTTCAAATCACAAAGTTATGAAGTGTGTATGGGGGTCATTTTTCAGCAAGTCATCGAAAACTTCAAATTAACGCCATAAAATAAGTCAAAACTCGACTATTTTCAAAAGTAAAATATTTTAATGCAGATTACACTATTTTCAAATCACAAAGTTAGGAAGTGTGTATGGGGGTCATATTCAGCAAGTCATCGAAAACTTCAAATTAACGCCATAAAACATGTCAAAAATCGACTATCATCAAAAGTAAAAAATTTTAATGCAGATTACACTATTTTCAAATCACAAACTTAAAAAGGTATACCGCTAAGGAATCCGAGCCCGATTGACCGAGTTATGGGCTTAGGAAGTGTGTATGGTGGTCATTTTTGAGCAAGTCATCGAAAACTTCCAATTACGTAATAAAACCAGTCTAAAATCGACTATCTTCAAAAGTAAAAAATTCTAATGCAGATTACACTATTTTCAAATCACAAACTTCAAAAGGTATGCCGCTAAGGAATCCGAGCCCGATTGACCGAGTTATGGGCTTAGGAAGTGTGTATGGGGGTCATTTTTGAGCAAGTCATCGAAAACTTCAAATTAACGCCATAAAACCAGTCAAAAATCGACTATCTTCAACAGTTAAATATTTTAATGCAGTTTACACTATTTTCAAATCACAAAGTAAGGAAGTGTAAATGGGGGTAATTTTTCAGCAAGTCATCGAAAACTTTCAATTACGTCATAAAACCTGTCTAAAATCGACTATCTTCAACAGTTAAAATTTTTCATGCAGATGACACTATTTTTAAATCATACCTTATGCCGCTACGGGATCCGAGCCATATTGACCAAGTTACGGGCTTGGGAAGTGTGTATGGGGGTCATTTTTCAGCAAGTTATCGAAAACTTCCAATTACGTCATAAATCCAGTCAAAAATCGACTATCTTCAACAGTTAAATATTTTAATGCAGATTACACTATTTTCAAATCACAAAGTTATAAAAGTATGCCTCTAGGGGATCCGATCCCAACTGACCAAGTTAGGGGCTTAGGAAGTGTGTATGGGGACCATTTTTGAGCAAGGCACCGAAAACATCAAATTAACGCCATAAAACCAGTCAAAAATCGACTATCTTCAACAGCAAAAAATATTTTAATGCAGATTACACTATTTCAAATCACAAACTGTAACGAACACACTCGATGAGCGTTGTCCACCCAAACACCTCTGTCTACGTTTTGACCGGCTTGCTCAGGGAGATGGGTGTGGGCTTGTGCTAGGATAGACAAGGAGTGTCACAGAACTAAAATTAGTAGACAGAGAGACGATAGCGATAAGAATTTCAACCCAACGGTTAAGATTCGGACGAGAAAGAGTACCTATCGAAGATGGAGACCCAGATGGTAATGGTCTCCTTCTATACCCACCCTACCTGTGAAGTCATATCCGACTCCACCCTTAAACAACCGCTGCGCTACATTATCAAAGGTGCCCTCAAAAGATGACAACTTAATTCATATTAAACATCATCTTTAATCCAGCGATAACGATAATTGGGTTCATGTTTCTTAATTCTAATAATCCTAACACTAAGTCTTAAGACTAAACGTTATTTACGTTAAACGACTCTCTATATGATTATGTTCTTTATATTCGAAAAGGAAACAAAAATAAAAGGGATACTTGAATTACGTTAACAAATGACGATTACATCTCGTTGTTGATTAATTTATATTCTTCATCAAGACAAAAGCACTTGGGCTGGTTACGCTTAGATATTCAAAAGCCAAACGATTCTTATTTAATTATTCGATATTTGATAAAGATTAATCGATATGTGGGTGTATATATAACAAAAGTGTGTGGGCTTAGACAAGCATGAATATATATGTACGAATGTAAATGTTTTAACGGCTACGCCGTACTTACGAACTCTCCAACGAAGTCAGCAGGCCTGATGACGATCGATGTGCGCTGTAGAACTTGGAATTTAAGTATGGGATATATATTTCATATTATATCATAAGCACACACGGAATAATGAAGGCTAAATAGGAATCGTAAAGTGAATTAGAAACTTGTCTTAATTGTATTGAATATAGGGCAAACAAAACTACTTTATAATACGATACGAAACGAGTTGGCAGTTCCGGCCAACGGTGTATTGGAACGGTCGGAATTGGACTTCGGCCGTAAATTCCAAATGGGATGGCGGCGTCGCACTGCCGCTGTTTGCCGTCGATTGCGCCGAACTGACGCCGCTGCGGGAACACGTTCAGGCGTGTCGACCCTGCTGCAGATTTTGGGGTGAGGTGAGACCTCACGCGGGTATACACCGGCGATCCTGTTGGAGTCGTTTTCCAATGTAGAAAGAGAAGTCCGGGCCGACGAAATGATGAAATAGATTCCGGCGTGGCAAGGAAATGAGATCCACCTCACGACTTACGGGTATTCTTGGCGCTGAAGCGGGGATCCTTTAGGCGGATAGGCGTACCGCTGACGCTGAACGCGTGCCGCTTATGCTGAGCGCGTACCGCTTGCGGGTTGCGGCCTCTTGATGGCGCGGGTTCTGGGCGTCGCGCTGATCCAGACGTGGCACTGATGCAATATGAATCCGCTGAAAGCGGCACGTGCTCCTTGCTGAGCGCAGAGGGAGGGCTCGCAAAACTGTCGCACTTCTTAGAAATCCCACGTGGTCGATGCTTTTCTGTTTTCTGGGAAATTCCAGTCAGAAAATTACGATATTGCGCAGAAATCATCTTACCACCAAGATTGTGACAAATTGTTGATAGAATAAGCACAGATTAGCAAGATTATCACACGCGAGAGTATGGTTGCGATCGGATTAAATAATTATTGTCGGGAGCAAACGAACCGTTCTCGATAGCAGCTTGAGTCAAAGAGGCGGATATGATGGCGTCTAGACTGAACGTATGCCCAAAATGTCAAAATCCCTAAATATGGCATTTTTGGGTATTTTGTGTGAGGATCGGAACCTCGCTAATAGCAAGGTTGCAATCTGGGGCGTTGGACTTAGCTAAAATGTCTTAGCTAATGCTTAAGCAAAAATACTGACTCTCACAACCACAGTTTTGATTTTAGTCCCTGCGACTAACAATAAAAATTGAAAAAGGAGTCAGGAGGGATCACCAAATGTCCTTGGCATGGAATTTACCAAGCTCCTTTCCGTTCATGTCTTCCAGGACACATATTGACTGGCCGAGTTTCTCCTTAACTCGAGCTTTTGTTCCGACTGGGGCTAGCTTCGCGTTGAAATTGTTGAAAGCGTTGCTCAATGCAAAGTTGCGTTTTGTGACTTCCTGACCTACCTCAAAAGATCGGGGTCTTGTGCGAAGGTTATATGTACGCTGGTTCGTCTCATAAGCTTTGGTTAGGTGTTTGTGGATGCTTGCTCGGATTTTCTGACATTCGTCAGTCCTTGAAAGGTTGACATCACCCTCGGCGAGTATGCCTAACTTACGCAACAACTTATAGTCCTGCCCGTGTGAGATCATGTGCTGGCCGAATACAACCTGGTACGGTGATATACCGATGGACTGATGGATGAAGTTGCGAAGTGAGCAATTGATGCTGCTGAGAAAGACATCCCATTCGCGCTGGTCCGAGCGGATGTAAGCTCTTAAGGCCGCGTTGATTGAGCGGTGACTCTCTCCGCTGCGTTGGACTGCGAAGCATACGCACCTGTAAACATGTGGCGAACGCCATAATTTGAGAGGAAGTCGGAGAAGTCACGGCTTTTAAACTGAGTGCCGCTGTCACTCACGACTGTTTCAGGCACACCAAAGCAAGGGAATATTTCATCGCGCAGTATATTGACTATCACTTTCGTCGTGAACTTTTTCACTGACTTTAGAAAAGTGAATTTTGAAAAGTGATCCAGGATAATCAATATGCCTATGTTGCCAGATTTGAAACGCGGGAATGGGCCAATGAAATCCATGTACAGTCGTTGGAATATCCTTTCGCTGTGGACTTGGGTGCCCATGGGTGGTTTCAGAGAACGTGTGGGATACTTTGTGGTCTGACACGTTTCGCAGTTTCGGATGTAGTCCCTCACGTTGATTACCATGTTTGGCCAGTAGAAACGACGTCGGATACGGTCCAGGCATTTAGCCATTCCACAATGTGCTGATGATGGTTGATCATGGGCGGCGCTGATGACACTTTGACGCAATGGCTCGGGTACGAACAGTTTCCAGCAATCGTCTGGTGAAGTGTCAATTGAATTGGGAAATGCTGTACGATGATAAATGAAATCATCGACTACTTGAAAGTCCGGTAGGTCTGAGGATGAAAATTTATTCCGGAGAGTCGAATATTCTTCCGATTGAAAGGCATCCGATGCGAGATCGATTTCAGGATGAACTTCCAGAGTTATCGCAGCCACTTCATCAGCATCCTCGAAGGAACGGGATAGGGCATCCGCTACGACATTTTCACTTCCTTTACGATGCTCGATTTCAAAGCAGTAACCCTGCAGTTTGATAGCCCATCTGGCTAGCCTACCGCTTAGATCGGATTGGTTCATAAGCCAACGGAGACTGGAGTGGTCAGTGACTACTCTGAAGGAATGTCCATCTATATACATCCTGAACTTTTTGATTGCCAAGACTACAGCCATGCATTCGAGTTCTGTAACTGTATAGTTACGTTGCGCTTTGTTAAGCTTTTTGGACATGAACGCTATTGGTCGTTCGCAACCAGACTCGTCACATTGGGCTAGAACTGCACCAACACCGTGTAGTGAGGCATCGCACTGTAGAACGAACGGTTTCTCGTAGTTGGGGTGGACGAGACATGAAGCGGAACATAACTTGTCTTTGATGTTCTCAAAGGCTACTTGAGCAAGTTCATTCCATTCAAAGGATTTTCCACGTAGCAACTCTGTTAGATGGAATATGACTGAAGAATAGTTGGATATGAAGCGCTGGTACCAACCAGTCATACCAAGAAATCTTCTCAGCTGTTTCTGAGTTTTGGGAACCGGGAATTCACTGACAGCGCTGATCTTGTTGGGATTCACTTGAAGTGTTCCTTCGCCTACCAGATAACCCAAGTAATCGACCTGTTTCAAACAGAACTGACTCTTCTGGACGTTTATTGTCAAGCCTGCTTTTCTCAATTGTGTGGCTACCTCGGATAGATGTTAAAGATGATCTTCGAAACTGTTGGACAACACCAAAAGGTCATCAAGGTAGACTAGCACATGCGACTTCAACTGATACGGAATTACAAGGTCCATTAAACGGCACATGGTTTGTGAAGCATTGGTTAAACCAAATGGCATCCTTTTGAACTGGTACAGTGGGCGATTTGGTACCGTAAATGCTTTTTTCGCACGGGATTCTTGATCCAGGCAGATTTGCCAAAATGCATCCTTGAGATCTATTTTGGAAATGCAATAGACTGGAGGGAGACGACTAAGCAGACCATCCATTATAGGAATCGGATAAGCATCCTTAACGGTAACTGCATTAAGTTTCCGCGCGTCGAGACAAAAGCGAACCTTGCCAGGTTTTACGTGCAAGGTAACCGGAGAAGACCAAGGCGATGATGGAGCCTCTTCTATGACGTCCATTTCAATCATGCGATCGATTTCGACACACAAAAGTTTTTCCTTAGCTGGCGATAAAGGATAAAACCTTTGCTTAATTGGCTTCGCGGTAGATGTGTCTATGTTGTGTTCTATCAATCTGGTCAAACCTAAGCCCTCGCTTTCGAATGATGGAAAGAAATCGATCACCCTTCGCAATTTAGCTTTCTGTGAGTTGGACAAACGGATGTGAGAGGAGTCATCATCGGAATTGCAATCGATTTCATTGACTGAAAAGGAATGTTGGATGGTAATACCAAAGGTTTCCCAGAAATCCATACCGCATATCACGCTCTGCTGTATTGAAGGTACTATTAGGAATTCGAAATTGGATTCCACAGAATTGTATGTCAGAGGGATAGAGATTGTGCCAGCCACGGATTGTATTTGACCGTCAGCGGTACGAACTACACTTTTGAATTTCTTATACGGCTTGTCGGATAATATTTGTTTGGCCAGTTGTCCGCCAATAACGCTTCTGTTGGCACCGCTGTCTAGTAGAGCTGTGTATTGGAAGCCAAATATCTCTACGATTGTGAAAGGTCGAATGTCATTCTTTTTGTGGATGACAGATGAAACAATACAACGATTAAAAGCTCTTTTGCGCATCCAAAATTTGCGAATACGCACCGCGGATCGACGCTTGTAAGCGACAATGGAATTGACATTAGAAAGTTGGAGCCTACGCTTGAGATATTCTTGTAATCGCAAGTGATATGGCTTGAAGGTTTGTTTGGATGGTAAGTCAGGTTTTGTAATTGGCACATCGGGTAAATTGTCCGTTGCTGTAGCATCCGGGGTACTTAGCTTATCCGAAGCTAGCGGCGGACTTTCTGTTTGCGAATGTCCTGCTTGAAGTTTTCCGATACCGGATTACATTTTGCGCAATTTGGCTTATACACCTCGGCTGTGCCACAACCGTAACATAATATACGAGGTGGTTTAAGGCAATTGTGGTATCTATGACCTTTTTCCTCACAGTTCCAGCATACGAATTTTTCTGCTGCCCTAATTGCGCAGACTTCCCCATCGACCTCAGCTTCTTCTTCTGACTGATCTTCAGAATCGTATTCGTGAAGAATAGTATTGACAAACCGTTTGCTTGTACTGGGTCGTTGAACTACCTTCGAACGTGTGCTACGATAGGATTCTTCGTGTCGATGACTCGCCTTACGCAAAGTTTCTAAAGTAGGGGTGTCTACATGCAACAACTCAAGTTTCAGGTCTGGCTTAAGATTGTGGCGCACTTCGCTAGTTAACTCGCTATCAAGCATGGGCTCACGAAGGGAATTGGCTATGATAAGCATTGCGTCGAGGAACTCATCAAAAGTTTCGTTTGAACCCTGCTTACGGCGACGCATAGCGCTTTTAATCTCGCGATCTGATCCCTGATCTGAGTATCTCTCCTTTAAACGCCTGCACAATACATTCCAGCTCATAACCTCTTCTGCCCTATGGACACGCCAGTAAAAAGATAAGGCTGGTCCTGCAAAGATCAAGTTTGTGAACTGCGACAACAACTCGAAATTTCCGTTAAGGCTTTGGGTAGTAAGGCAGTTAATTTGGTAGATGAAATCCTCAACTGCGATGTCGTTAGCTAAGCCACTGAACTTGATTCGCCAATTTGAAATGACGTTTGAAATCCTGTCAGGACGATCTAAAGTAAGATCGGAAAGATCGCTTCGAGGAGAGTTTCTCACTCGCTGACTGTTTTGACCCTGACTGTTTTGAAAGTCCACATGCCCTGAATTGTTGCGAAATTCGTGCTGCTGTTGAGCTGTGTTGTTATCAACAAATATGGACCTATTCAATTGGCTAAACATCTGGGTCATTTTGTTCATGATGGTTACTTCCAATTCCTGTATTTTATTTGCAATACTCTGCTGAACCAGGTCTTCGACTGTATTCGAACTATTGATTTGCCTGTTCTCTTGCTGGAGATTGGGGTTACGAATCTGCGTGATGATTGGATGGTTCTGGTTATCCGCGTTGCGAGACATAGATCTAGTCATCATGCGACTTTCCGGAGCGGAATTCGAAATAGATCCAGATGACTGAGAACATGGTTGAGAACAAATTGGACAATTGTTGTTGTCTTGCAACCACTGTTGTAGACAATCCTTGTGAAAACAATGCTTACACGGAGTTTCAATTAGGTCCGAATCGAAAACTACTCCATTGCAGAGGGTACACGTCACTGTATTATCATCCCCTAGAGAAGCTAGGTTCTCGTTGCTGTGCCTAACCGACATCCTTAAACGATTTAAAACTAACCTATACACTAACTAAATTCAGAAAAGAATACCTTTATTCGGATGATTCAAAGGAATTCGAAATATGGACTGTATACTACTAATTATTAAATGTGAATATACAAAGCGAAAAGTTATATATAGGATATGCGATAGAGAAATACGATAGTCATTCAACAATGACAAAGCGAGAAAAATCTTTGAGAAATACGGAATGCGATAATATCATAAAAATATGAGGGGCTTAACCTGAGAAGAAATGCAGCAGCAGGTTGTGTTTTGTTCGATAGGTACGAATTATAAACTGTAATTGTTGGCGGAATTAATTATAATAAAATTGTGTTTTGTAGCCTAACCAAATAAAAGAGGAACTAGCCGAATCTATCCAGCTAGAGCAAATCTCGATTTTATTTTGGAAAGGAGGCAAAAAGGATTGCATACCAAGACCTCAAGAAAATCAATTGGTTTGGGAGAGAGAGCGGTGAAAGTGTATTGTAACGAACTGTTTTTAACTGTCGGATCGCTACGTAAACGCCGCGACTAGCTCAGAGATATTGTGTGTTCGTCCCACCAAATTTGTATTGCGTGATTGCCCGTGACCCAAGAAAATGCAGAGATATCCGATTGGGACAAATCGGAAACTTTATTAAGTTTTCTTTTCGCTGGAATTGGTTTCTTCGTCAGCTGGCTGTTGCGGCTTGCCGGGTCGGCGACGTGCCTCCCTCGGCTCAGGATTCACTCTGTGCGTTCCTCGGTGGCGCTCCTTCGACGGCGTCGCTGCTCTCGCCTCCCTTCGTGGTGCTTGTGGACTCCTGCGGCGTCGTTCTCCAACGGCGTCTCTCCGGTTCCACCCGGCTTGTAGGACTCAAGAAGTCTGCACAACCTCCCTTTCGGGTCCGACCAGAATGATCCTGGGATCACCTGTTCGTCGTGTTCCCTGGGGTCGGTCTGGCTCTAGCCTGAGAAACAAATGTCCCGACAGGTCAAATCCGAGGATTCAGCCTTCTCGTCAGTCCACCGTAACCCCGACGCCTGGCACAAACTCTTGATCCGCGCTTACCCTGCCGGTAGCTCGTCCCTCTCTCGACTCTGCTCCTGTCCTGCACTCGTCTCCACTCCAATCTCTGTGTCCTGCCGATCTCACCGTTGCAGTCTCAGCCTTGGCCTAGCGTCTTGACTCTGGTATCTTGATCTGGGCGTTGAGCACTCGGTTTCTACGGTACTCTCACGGCCACGCACTCGATTGAATCCTCGCACTTGTATCTTGATCTTGATCTCTGGTTCGTTGGTTGCACTTGTACTTTCACTCGCGTATCTTGGTTAGCTACGCCTGCGCCGTCCCTTTTATAGGCAGCGGCGGGGTCCCGTTATTTCCCTTTTTGCACACGGCTCGCTAGGGTCCAATGTCCACGTGTGTCCCGTTAGTTCCCTTTGCACACGGCACGCATCGGGTCCAAGGTCCAAGATGTCCCGTTAATTCACGGTGCATCCGCTTTGCGCCGGTTCAAAGTCCACGGCTTTACCGTTCGACCTTATTGCCCTCTGGCGGCGTGGGTCCAAGGTCCAGCGCGGCACCGTTATTTCACGGTCTCTGGACCTGGATGCCCTTGGATTCTGCCGCATTCTCGCTGTTGCTAGGGGCTCTCCTGCCTCGAGATTTGTGGGGAGTTTTACGACTCCTCACATCTCCCCCTTTCTTCGGAAATGTGTTAAAGACGGTGCTTTCTCCTCCCGGCGCACACCGTCGAAGTATCTCAGCTTCCTCGTTGTAGTCCTCGTCCTCCGTTGCTCCTGGTTCCCTACTCCTTATGTTGGCCACCAGTCCGGACGCAGCGGTGCAATCTCAGCCTTTTCCTGTAGGCATCTCGACGACCGCGTCTAACCCTCGCTGATGCCTTCTCCTGCTGTTGGCCACCGGTCGGATCGCAGCGATGCCAGTCTCAGCCGTGTCCTATAGGCATCTTGACCCCCGCGTATAGATCCTCCCGTGCCGTCCTTACTCCTGCTCCTAGTTCCTTGACGATTCTCTCTCCTCAGTTGCTGATCCTCGCCTCCGCTCGGAATTTTGAATTTCCGCGCCGCTCCTCGTAGAAATACGCCGCTTCTATTTCCGCGATCTGGCAACTCCGCTCCTACTCACAATCGCGTCCATCGATCGTGGTGAACGGCGTCGCTTCTTCCATGTCTCCAATTCCAGTTATCGATATTTTCAGCGTTGCCATTTTCCGTTCCAGTCGCAGTGTGACCAATAGCGTGGCCACTGTGAAAAATCTAGTATTTTTTCCATGTCGTTTTCCCTATCGATCGCACTATCGATCGACCGCCGCTATCGCAGCGCCCCCATCCCGATTTTTCAGCTGTTGCAGCTGAAAATGGTGAGTTTTTATCTCTTTTTCTAAATTTTTCCAGCTTTCTGACCATTTGTTTCCATTTTGCAGCTCCATGCCGATGTATGAATGCCCCTTGATGATGCTCCGGGGTGCGGACCATGGCCCCGCGCGCCCCGGAAGACAACTTGCGGCTGCAAGTGCCCCCCGTGTCCCGCGCCTGCGGCAGCCTCGCGACGTATTTGCCGGCCCGCGCGCCTGGCCTCGCGCTTCGCTGATCCGCTCCTGGCATGGCTGCCGTAAAGGTCGTTGACCCCTTTTTGTTGTTGTGCTGCAGTCGGTGCTATTGCTTGTGTTGTTGTTGCTGGCGTATTTCGCCTCGCATTTGGCCGGGTTGTTGTCGTTGTTGCCCATGCTTGCTTGTTGTTGCCGCGGTTGATGTTTTTGCTGGCCACGGTTGTTGTAGCCCGCCACGCCTGCGCGTATGTCGTCGCGCTTATACCCTCCCCTGTCCCAGAACATACTCCTCTCTTCTGTTCTAGCCCCAATCTGGGGCACCTTTTCCGCGTCGTCCTCCAACTCGATGTCCGGGATCTCGCCGCGGTCCTCCTCCTCCGACGGCGACGGAGAGCGCGACGCCAGGGGTGACGCGCACAGCTGAAGGTAGGATTCGGGATTCTGCCTCCATATCGCTGCGGTCTGTTCCCCGACGCCGGCCTCACGTGCCTCGGGTTTAAGGTGGTTTAAGGCAATTGTGGTATCTATGACCTTTTTCCTCACAGTTCCAGCATACGAATTTTTCTGCTGCCCTAATTGCGCAGACTTCCCCATCGACCTCAGCTTCTTCTTCTGACTGATCTTCAGAATCGTATTCGTGAAGAATAGTATTGACAAACCGTTTGCTTGTACTGGGTCGTTGAACTACCTTCGAACGTGTGCTACGATAGGATTCTTCGTGTCGATGACTCGCCTTACGCAAAGTTTCTAAAGTAGGGGTGTCTACATGCAACAACTCAAGTTTCAGGTCTGGCTTAAGATTGTGGCGCACTTCGCTAGTTAACTCGCTATCAAGCATGGGCTCACGAAGGGAATTGGCTATGATAAGCATTGCGTCGAGGAACTCATCAAAAGTTTCGTTTGAACCCTGCTTACGGCGACGCATAGCGCTTTTAATCTCGCGATCTGATCCCTGATCTGAGTATCTCTCCTTTAAACGCCTGCACAATACATTCCAGCTCATAACCTCTTCTGCCCTATGGACACGCCAGTAAAAAGATAAGGCTGGTCCTGCAAAGATCAAGTTTGCGAACTGCGACAACAACTCGAAATTTCCGTTAAGGCTTTGGGTAGTAAGGCAGTTAATTTGGTAGATGAAATCCTCAACTGCGATGTCGTTAGCTAAGCCACTGAACTTGATTCGCCAATTTGAAATGACGTTTGAAATCCTGTCAGGACGATCTAAAGTAAGATCGGAAAGATCGCTTCGAGGAGAGTTTCTCACTCGCTGACTGTTTTGACCCTGACTGTTTTGAAAGTCCACATGCCCTGAATTGTTGCGAAATTCGTGCTGCTGTTGAGCTGTGTTGTTATCAACAAATATGGACCTATTCAATTGGCTAAACATCTGGGTCATTTTGTTCATGATGGTTACTTCCAATTCCTGTATTTTATTTGCAATACTCTGCTGAACCAGGTCTTCGACTGTATTCGAACTATTGATTTGCCTGTTCTCTTGCTGGAGATTGGGGTTACGAATCTGCGTGATGATTGGATGGTTCTGGTTATCCGCGTTGCGAGACATAGATCTAGTCATCATGCGACTTTCCGGAGCGGAATTCGAAATAGATCCAGATGACTGAGAACATGGTTGAGAACAAATTGGACAATTGTTGTTGTCTTGCAACCACTGTTGTAGACAATCCTTGTGAAAACAATGCTTACACGGAGTTTCAATTAGGTCCGAATCGAAAACTACTCCATTGCAGAGGGTACACGTCACTGTATTATCATCCCCTAGAGAAGCTAGGTTCTCGTTGCTGTGCCTAACCGACATCCTTAAACGATTTAAAACTAACCTATACACTAACTAAATTCAGAAAAGAATACCTTTATTCGGATGATTCAAAGGAATTCGAAATATGGACTGTATACTACTAATTATTAAATGTGAATATACAAAGCGAAAAGTTATATATAGGATATGCGATAGAGAAATACGATAGTCATTCAACAATGACAAAGCGAGAAAAATCTTTGAGAAATACGGAATGCGATAATATCATAAAAATATGAGGGGCTTAACCTGAGAAGAAATGCAGCAGCAGGTTGTGTTTTGTTCGATAGGTACGAATTATAAACTGTAATTGTTGGCGGAATTAATTATAATAAAATTGTGTTTTGTAGCCTAACCAAATAAAAGAGGAACTAGCCGAATCTATCCAGCTAGAGCAAATCTCGATTTTATTTTGGAAAGGAGGCAAAAAGGATTGCATACCAAGACCTCAAGAAAATCAATTGGTTTGGGAGAGAGAGCGGTGAAAGTGTATTGTAACGAACTGTTTTTAACTGTCGGATCGCTACGTAAACGCCGCGACTAGCTCAGAGATATTGTGTGTTCGTCCCACCAAATTTGTATTGCGTGATTGCCCGTGACCCAAGAAAATGCAGAGATATCCGATTGGGACAAATCGGAAACTTTATTAAGTTTTCTTTTCGCTGGAATTGGTTTCTTCGTCAGCTGGCTGTTGCGGCTTGCCGGGTCGGCGACGTGCCTCCCTCGGCTCAGGATTCACTCTGTGCGTTCCTCGGTGGCGCTCCTTCGACGGCGTCGCTGCTCTCGCCTCCCTTCGTGGTGCTTGTGGACTCCTGCGGCGTCGTTCTCCAACGGCGTCTCTCCGGTTCCACCCGGCTTGTAGGACTCAAGAAGTCTGCACAACCTCCCTTTCGGGTCCGACCAGAATGATCCTGGGATCACCTGTTCGTCGTGTTCCCTGGGGTCGGTCTGGCTCTAGCCTGAGAAACAAATGTCCCGACAGGTCAAATCCGAGGATTCAGCCTTCTCGTCAGTCCACCGTAACCCCGACGCCTGGCACAAACTCTTGATCCGCGCTTACCCTGCCGGTAGCTCGTCCCTCTCTCGACTCTGCTCCTGTCCTGCACTCGTCTCCACTCCAATCTCTGTGTCCTGCCGATCTCACCGTTGCAGTCTCAGCCTTGGCCTAGCGTCTTGACTCTGGTATCTTGATCTGGGCGTTGAGCACTCGGTTTCTACGGTACTCTCACGGCCACGCACTCGATTGAATCCTCGCACTTGTATCTTGATCTTGATCTCTGGTTCGTTGGTTGCACTTGTACTTTCGCTACGCCTGCGCCGTCCCTTTTATAGGCAGCGGCGGGGTCCCGTTATTTCCCTTTTTGCACACGGCTCGCTAGGGTCCAATGTCCACGTGTGTCCCGTTAGTTCCCTTTGCACACGGCACGCATCGGGTCCAAGGTCCAAGATGTCCCGTTAATTCACGGTGCATCCGCTTTGCGCCGGTTCAAAGTCCACGGCTTTACCGTTCGACCTTATTGCCCTCTGGCGGCGTGGGTCCAAGGTCCAGCGCGGCACCGTTATTTCACGGTCTCTCCGCTTTAGCCGGTGGACCTGGATGCCCTTGGATTCTGCCGCATTCTCGCTGTTGCTAGGGGCTCTCCTGCCTCGAGATTTGTGGGGAGTTTTACGACTCCTCACATCTCCCCCTTTCTTCGGAAATGTGTTAAAGACGGTGCTTTCTCCTCCCGGCGCACTCCGTCGAAGTATCTCAGCTTCCTCGTTGTTGTCCTCGTCCTCCGTTGCTCCTGGTTCCCTACTCCTTATGTTGGCCACCAGTCCGGACGCAGCGGTGCAATCTCAGCCTTTTCCTGTAGGCATCTCGACGACCGCGTCTAACCCTCGCTGATGCCTTCTCCTGCTGTTGGCCACCGGTCGGATCGCAGCGATGCCAGTCTCAGCCGTGTCCTATAGGCATCTTGACCCCCGCGTATAGATCCTCCCGTGCCGTCCTTACTCCTGCTCCTTGTTCCTTGACGATTCTCTCTCCTCAGTTGCTGATCCTCGCCTCCGCTCGGAATTTTGAATTTCCGCGCCGCTCCTCGTAGAAATACGCCGCTTCTATTTCCGCGATCTGGCAACTCCGCTCCTACTCACAATCGCGTTCATCGATCGTGGTGAACGGCGTCGCTTCTTCCATGTCTCCAATTCCAGTTATCGATATTTTCAGCGTTGCCATTTTCCGTTCCAGTCGCAGTGTGACCAATAGCGTGGCCACTGTGAAAAATCTAGTATTTTTTCCATGTCGTTTTCCCTATCGATCGCACTATCGATCGACCGCCGCTATCGCAGCGCCCCCATCCCGATTTTTCATACGCTGGTTGCAGCTGAAAATGGTGAGTTTTTATCTCTTTTTCTAAATTTTTCCAGCTTTCTGACCATTTGTTTCCATTTTGCAGCTCCATGCCGATGTATGAATGCCCCTTGATGATGCTCCGGGGTGCGGACCATGGCCCCGCGCGCCCCGGAAGACAACTTGCGGCTGCAAGTGCCCCCCGTGTCCCGCGCCTGCGGCAGCCTCGCGACGTATTTGCCGGCCCGCGCGCCTGGCCTCGCGCTTCGCTGATCCGCTCCTGGCATGGCTGCCGTAGAGGTCGTTGACCCCTTTTTGTTGTTGTGCTGCAGTCGGTGCTATTGCTTGTGTTGTTGTTGCTGGCGTATTTCGCCTCGCATTTGGCCGGGTTGTTGTCGTTGTTGCCCATGCTTGCTTGTTGTTGCCGCGGTTGATGTTTTTGCTGGCCACGGTTGTTGTAGCCCGCCACGCCTGCGCGTATGTCGTCGCGCTTATACCCTCCCCTGTCCCAGAACATACTCCTCTCTTCTGTTCTAGCCCCAATCTGGGGCACCTTTGTCCGCGTCGTCCTCCAACTCGATGTCCGGGATCTCGCCGCGGTCCTCCTCCTCCGACGGCGACGGAGAGCGCGACGCCAGGGGTGACGCGCACAGCTGAAGGTAGGATTCGGGATTCTGCCTCCATATCGCTGCGGTCTGTTCCCCGACGCCGGCCTCACGTGCCTCGGATTTGCTTTGGTGCGTCTTGGTGGCCATGTTGCTGCTGCTGCTTGGAATTTTTGAATAGGTAGATCCACTCTGCTCTACCCTCCGCGTAACCTCTGTTCTTCCGCCGCGCTCCTGTTCCGTTATTCCGCAGGGCTTGTACCGGTGACGGGACTTGCCCTCCGTGTACGCCTCCTACGTAATTTTGCATCGGTGTGCGTCAGCCGGTAACGGTAGTCGCGGTTTTGACCCTCCTCTGCCCCGCTCTCGCGCTCCTGCGTGTGTGTGTGTGCTCGTGTATCCGTGTGTGATCCATGTGTTGTGCCCGTTTCGATACCCCGTATCGTCCTCTCTCTTTTCCCGCTAACGGAAAGTACAGTGCTCCCTCGCTGCCGTGGTCGTTTCTCTCCCGGGCTTTAGGTCGCTTATGTGTGCTTTTTTTCCTTGCCGCTTTCCTCGTGCCGTAACTTGCAGATCACCGGCGAAGTGAACTTTGTGATTTTAAACGGCCCATCGAATTTTGGGGCCAGTTTCGCCGCGAAGCCCTCTACTGCCTTGGACAGGTGGTGCTCCTTGACCCAGACCTTGTCCCCAACCTTCGGCTTCCATGGACGCCTTCGGAGATTGTAGTGCCGCGCCTGATCCTGTGCTGCCTTCTTCATGTTTCTCCTGACCAACTCGAAGATTTCCTTTAATTTTTGTGCGTTCTCCGTGGGTGTTTGTGTTTCCTTTCCTGTTCCGGTTGTCTGCTCGTCATACAGCGCGTTTGGGAGTCTCGGCTCTCTACCCTGCGTGATAAACGCTGGCGAATAGCCCGTTGTCTCCGCCACACTTGTATTCACAGCCAACTGCAATTCTGGCCATTTTTCATCCCACGTCCTCTGATCGGCTCCGGTGAACTGCGCGATCATTGTTTTTACGGTCCTGTTGGTTCTCTCCGTCGGGTTTTCTTGTGGCGTGTACGGTGCTGTAAACTGGTGTCGGACACCCAGTTCCTCCATGAACTTCTTGAACGCTCTGCTTGTGAACTGCACGCCGTTGTCGGTTATCATTACTTTAGGTACACCGTATCGCGAAATTATACGTTCTCTGATGGCCTTTTGAAGGGTTTCCGTAGTTGCCCTTCGCATGGGCACGATTTCGGTCCACTTTGAGAATCGATCCACCAAGACTAGTAGCATCGAATTCCCGTGTTTTGATCGTGGCAGGGGACCGACGAAATCGGCGCATACCGTAGCCCATGGCTCCTCCGGAATTTGTGTTAGCATTTTTCCGGCTGCCTGGAGTTGGTTAGGCTTGTATTTCATGCAGCTTTCACAGTTCCGCACATATTTTCGTACGTCTCGATGCATACCCGGCCAGTAATATCTTGCAGCCACTCTTGCAATCGTTTTCCGACTGCCCAAGTGTCCGGCCGTTGGCATGTCGTGATTTTCAGATATGACCCTTTTTCTCGACTCGGTGGGTACGCACAGCTTCCAGGCGACCACGTCCTCGTTGCCAGCCCTGTGTGGAATATGTCGGTACAGCCGGTTGGCTTCCACCAGATAATCGGGGTATTTTTGTTGATTCTGCGTAACTTTTCCTTGCATTTCCTTTATCCAGGGGCATTGTGCTTGTTCTTGCAGATCGGTTTCTTTATTTTTCAGTCTTCGGCACGTTTCTGGTAGCGGCTGCCGTGACAGGGCGTCCGCTACTATGTTAAGCTGGCCCTTCCTGTATGCGATTTCAAAATCGTACTGTTGTAGCTCCAGCGCCCATCTCGCGATTCTGCCGGACGGACTCTCACGGCCACGCACTCGATTGTATCCTCGCACTTGTATCTTGATCTTGATCTCTGGTTCGTTGGTTGCACTTGTACTTTCGCTCGCGTATCTTGGTTATCTGTCTCGAGCTACGCCTGCGCCGTCCCTTTTATAGGCAGCGGCGGGGTCCCGGGGGGGGGGGGGTGTTATTTCCCTTTTTGCACACGGCTCGCTAGGGTCCAATGTCCACGTGTGTCCCGTTAGTTTTCGATGGGGGGAACCGCCCTTGGGCCCAGAGCCCGGTTACCCAGGGGCGCTGGGGGGGGGGGGGGGGTGTTGGGGGGGTTTCCGCCCCGCTCCTGCGGGTGAGGCCGGAGGGGGGTGGTGTGCCCCGAGAGAAGAGGGGCGACGGGTTGGTTGAAAGGGGGGAAAAAGTGGTGTGGGGGGCGCGGGGTTGTTTTCCCCGCGGGGGAGTTGGAGAGTGAAAGAAGGAAAAGGAAAAGACCTGCCGGAATGTTTTTTGGGGGGGGGAGGGAGGGGGGGGGGGTGGCGCCCCTCTTGAGTGTTGGGGTTCCCGGGGTGCAGGGCCCGGAGGGAGGGAAGGGAGGGGGGGGAAATATAATAGGGTGTTTTATAAAAAAAGAAGGAAGGAAAAAGAAAAAGGAGAAGAGGGGGGGGGAAGGAAGGAGAAAGAGAGAAGGGAAAAAAAAAAAAGAAGAAAAAAAAAAAGAAAGAGAAAAAAAAAAAAAAAAAAAAAAAAAAAAAAAAAAAAAAGAGGGACCCTTTGCACACGGGACGCATCGGGTCCAAGGTCCAAGATGTCCCGTTAATTCACGGTGCATCCGCTTTGCGCCGGTTCAAAGTCCACGGCTTTACCGTTCGACCTTATTGCCCTCTGGCGGCGTGGGTCCAAGGTCCAGCGCGGCACCGTTATTTCACGGTCTCTGGACCTGGATGCCCTTGGATTGCTAGGGGCTCTCCTGCCTCGAGATTTGTGGGGAGTTTTACGACTCCTCACAGTATGTCGGAGGAGCATTTGAATATAACGTAAATTTAGTTAAAACAATGTAACTGTATGGCAACTCTGTAAGCTAGGGCTAACGCGTTGCAACTACTACCTAGTGTTGCATAACGTGGCTTCCAAGCTACCAGTCTACTACTGAAATACTCTCGACGACGACGCACATCACGCACCGCTTTTTCTCGCAATAAATTTATAACCAAATTCTAAAGCCGACTTTTTATTCTTGTACTGCGCCCGGTGAATATAAAACAAGTTCGGCAGCGATCGAACATTTTGGTGACCGTGACAGGACGCAGTACAGAATAAGCGGAGGTTCAGAATTGGTCTTAGATTTGGAAAAGCGTCCAGCGCATCGCACCAACCACGGGCGACGACAGCGGCAGTCAACATCGAAGGAATCGTCGGAGAGACATCAGCAGCATTGTCCGCCTGTCTGGAGACAGGTCAACCATATTCCGGATCATCGCCAGCACGAAGCATGGAATCGTTTTGGACCACCATTGCGCCCAAGATTGCATAACTTCTCCCCTCTCCCAGTCAGCAATTTGCAGCCACGTGCAGTGGTCAACTTGTGCACAAACACAGACGAAAAATTCCGTTACCGCACACACATACATACACATGCGCAAGACAGCCTACAAAAAACACAAAAACACATACGTACCAGCCCAGGGTGAGATCAGCAAATTGCAAACCGCCGGCTTCCCTAGAAAGGCAAAGGTTTGTTCCTTAGCCTTCGCGCTTACTGCAGGCAGGGCGTGCTGAAACTAGGAGGGGGGGTGAGAGGGTGTGCTCCCGCGCTTCCCCGCCACCGGTTTTTCCCGTTTGCCGTCTTCCTCCGCCAGTCTTTTTCTCGCTATTTTCTTTCACCAATTTCTCCTTTCCCTAAACTGCGCTTATCGAAAGCCAGCTGACCCAGTGTTGGGTAACGACGGGCAGAGCCCAGCTGATCGCAGACAGAGCTGCCACCTCGGTCGACGCTAAAAGCCCTTGATTGCGTTGATCTTCCGCCAGCTACCACCGCGGTCTGAACTGGTAAAGCCCGCAAAGTTCAAAAAAGTCGGACTCATAAAAAATTCAGCCGTCGACTGCCGGACGGACACCGTCCTCAACCCAGCCTCAGGTGGGCGCGGGAAAGGGGGGGATAGTAAGAAGAGGTGGACAAGCGATGGACGCGCAGGCCGAAATCGAATGTCTGCAGGCGTTCAGCAAGAAGCCCAGGGTGAACCGAACGCCCCCACCATCAGCGCCGCCAAACCTCGCTAGGGATGTGTTCCAGTTCGAGGTAGATGGAGATAAGGACACCCCAAAGAGAGGCAGGGACCTCGCGAGCCCAACAAGCGCTGAAAAAGGAGCAAAGAAGGCCAAGCGTCAAAAGCCTCCAGCAAAGCTGGTACGGGAGTTGGCCGGTCTTATCGATGGGCTGATCTGCGCTTGCATAGAGAAGAAGCCGGCAGTTCGCCACATAAACCAGAGAATGAAGGACACCCTTGTGAGCATAAAAGAGATCCAGGTTGAACTCAGCGAAAGGATCGAGGGGTGGACGGAAGGTCCGCCGCAAGTGGAGAGATTGGCCAGGCACGCGCCAGCGCAGACACAGACGCTGTCAACACCAAGGCCTGAGACCTTCAGCCAGGTGGTACGCGAGGGAAAGGCGGTTCGTCCAGCCAGGAACGAGGCCGTGGCACCCAGGAGGGCAGGCGCGAAGCCGAGCAGGAGAGCCCTGATAATTGCCGGGAAGGAAGGTCACTCATATAGTGAGATCCTTACCATGGTAACGCGGAGAGGAGACGATAGGCTGAAAGATGTCAGCAAAAACGTCCGCAAAGTCAGACGCACGGCAAAGGGAGAACTGCTCTTGGAGCTAGAAGGAGCGGCGAGGGAAGACACCCAGTCCATCAGGGATGACCTTGGGCGCGCTCTGGGTGACTTAGCCAATGTCCGTGTAGTCGTGGAGGAGGTCCACCTCGAAATCCGCGACCTGGATGATTTGGCCACCAAAGAGGAGATAGCCGCGGCAGTCTCTTCTCTTACAGGACACCCGGTCGACGCTTCCCGAGTGAAAGCGCTCAGGCCAGGTTACGCGGGCACCCAAATGGCAGTCCTCGGGCTCACGCCGCAAGCAGCTGAGAAACTCCTTGCAGAAGGAAAAATAAAGGTTGGATGGTCAAGATGCCGGGTAAGAGAGAGGGTGGCAGAAAGGAGATGCTACAAATGTCTGGAATTCGGGCATATAGCGGCACGGTGCAAGCGGGGTGTCGACCGCAGCGATTGCTGCCTCAAGTGTGGGCAACCAGGGCACAAGGTTGCAAGCTGCAGTAACGAGGGGAAATGCGTCCTATGCACTAGCGCTAGAAAGAGCGAGGTGGCACATATAGCGGGAAGCAGGAGCTGTCCAATGAGCCATAAAACGACAACGAAGTGAGGGTTTTTCAGGTAAACCTCAACCACTGCGAAGCCGCGCAAGACCTGCTAAGCCAGACATTGCGCGACACACACGCTGACGTGGCACTGATAAGCGAGCCATATAGGGGGGCACCCGGACCAGACTACGTTCTCGATACCACGAAGACGGCGGCGATCCTAACTCTTGCGCCCACTAGACTGGTAAACCAGCGGATCGGTTCCTACTTCGTCCGAGCAATGGTGAATGACGTGTGCCTGTACAGCTGCTACCTGCCACCGCGCCTCACGCTCCATGACTTTGCGGCAGTCCTGGACGAAGTAGTTGACGACGCCAGAGGAAAACCAAACGTGGTCATCGCAGGCGATTTCAACGCCTGGGCAGAGGAATGGGGATCGAGATTCACGAATAGCAGAGGCAGGACGCTGCTCGAAGCCTTTACTTCGCTGGACGTAGCACTGCTAAACACCGGTTCGGAGCACACCTTCAGCCGAGCAGGAGCCGGATCCGTTGTGGACCTAACCTTCTGCAGCAACTCGGTTTTCCAGCGAGCCAAGTGACGCCTCAGCGAGGTTTACACCGCGAGTGACCACAAGGCCATCATATGCGACATATTGTCCAGAAGGCAGGCGGAAGCAGCTCCCGGGCTCAGGCGTTTCAACCCGAAAACACTCCAACGGGAGGTATTCCTCAGGGAACTGCGGAACGTCGACACCCGTGATCAGGCAGAGAGTAGCGTGGCGAACATCATGGGAGCTGTCAAAACGGCATGCAAAGCAAGCATGAAGGAAACGAGAAGTCACCCTCGCCACCTGGAACCAGTTTACTGGTGGACGCAAGAAATTGCGGAAGCTAGAAACGACTGCCTCCGGGCTAGACGCGCACAACAAAGGGCTCGCGGCCGCCAGAATCTTGAGCTCACTAGACAGGAGTACGCCGAAAAACGCAGGACCCTAAAGGGGCTCATCAAACAGTCGAAGAGGAGAAGCTTCCTGGAGCTGTGCGACTCGGCCGAGCAGGATCCATGGGGCTCAGCCTACAAGATAGTGGTAAAAAAGATGCGGCAGGCAAAACCACGTAGCGCAGGGGACGCTTCCCAAATGAAGACGATCGTGGAACATCTGTTCCCCACTGTAAGCCCAGCTACGCAGTCGGAAGGCGAGATGACCATCGCCACACCACCGGTAGAAATTGTTCCAGGAGAGATCAAATCACTTGCGAAAGACATGTCATCTGGGAAAGCACCAGGCCCCGATGGTATCCCGGATATCGCAGTTAAGCTGGCCATGAACGCTCATCCCGAAGCATTCGCCGCTGTCTTCAGCCAGTGCCTACCGGAAGGCATCTTTCCAGTGAGATGGAAAATCCAGAGGCTCGTCTTCCTACCAAAGCCGAACAAGCCACCAGAGGACCCGTCTTCGTACAGGCCGATATGCTTGATAGACCACGTTGGCAAAGCTCTTGAGCGCTGCATCTGCAGTAGATTGCAAGACGCCATTACCGCTGCCGGCGACCTCTCACCCATGCAGTTTGGCTTCAGAAAATCGAGATCCACCATCGACGCAATCGGTACGGTAAGGGATATTGCCTTCAAGACAATCCAAGGAACCAGATGGCAGGGAGGCAGCAAAGAGTATTGCCTGGTGGTGACCCTCGATATTAAAAACGCGTTCAACTCGGCACGGTGGGACGTCACTCTGGCCGCCCTCACAAATCTTGGCGTACCAGAATCGCTGGTAGGCATCGCAAAATCCTACTTCAGCGACCGCATTCTGCTCTACGATACCGACAGAGGCAGAATGGAGCACAAAGTCACTTGTGGCGTCCCCCAAGGTTCTGTGCTGGGACCGTTGCTATGGAATGTCATGTATGACGGAGTTCTAAGGCTCACACTCCCAGGGAGGACGAAAGTGGTCGGATTCGCAGACGATATCGCCGTTGTGGTCGTGGCAAAAACCTTGCAAGAGGTGGAGCGCCTGGCAAATGCCTCGGTGGAAATCATAGAGGAATGGCTCCTTTCGGTTGGCCTCAGCATAGCACCCCACAAGACCGAGGCCGTCCTCATATCGAGCCGGAAAATAGTGGAGACCGCCACTGTCATAGTTGGGGGATCTACCATCAAGTCGGCAAGAGCAATCAGGTACTTGGGCGTCCTGCTAGACACGAGACTGTCCTTCAGAGAGCACCTGGAGGCGGCCAGTAGGAAAGCCGCTAACGTAGCAAGGGCACTGGCACGGATCATGCTCAACACTAGGGGACCCAAGCAAGGCAGGAGATTGCTCCTGCAGTCTGTTTGCAAAGCGACAATGCTGTACGCGGCTCCAATATGGGCAGACGCCACAGGCACGCAGTCCTACAAGAGGGGTCTAGAGGCTACTTACAGGCTGAACGCTCTCAGAGTGTGTTGTGGGTTCCGGACTGTCTCGGATGATGCCGCTCTGGTCATCTCGGGCATGATCCCCATCGATCTGCTCGCGCTAGAGGCAAAAGAAGTCCATGAGAGATGCAAGGAGCGAGGTAGTGGCTGCACCCAAGCGCAGAGGCGACAAATTAAAGCTGCTGCACGGGAAAAAAGCTTAGAGCAGTGGCAAAGTCGCTGGAAGAACTCCACGAACGGAAGATGGACACATAGGATAATTCCCGACGCAGCTTCTGAGCGGGCATGGATGCTTCAGGAGCTACTTAACTAGGTTTGGCCACGACGACGTCCCCAACTGCCCGCTATGCGGCGTCGAGGAAACGGCTGAGCACATAACCTTCAGGTGCCCACGGTTCGACCGGGAAAGGGAAAGCTTCCTGGACGGCATCAGGAACCCAACAGCGATGGGACATCGCACGATATCCGACGAAACCTTCTGGAGGCAGCTGAGGAACTTCGCGGCGGTGGTTGTAAAAACGTTAAGAACCCTGGAGAGAAGAAGAGCGGAAGATCGAGACGACCCTGTATGAGCAGCGACAGCACCCCTGACCCTGCGAAGCAAAACCTCGCGGTAGTACCGCAGGAAGTCAGGTCCCTATCCACACCCTAAATACCCCTAGTAAATTGTTAAATTGTAAATACCACTAATTCTTTTCTTAAAATAAACCAACGCTTTAAAGAGTACCTACACAGGTTTAAGCACGAGTCGAACCCCTGCTGCGACCACTGCGGCACAGCTAGCATCGAAGACGCGGTGTACGCTTTCTTCATATGCCCCCTATACGCGAGGAACCGAGCGGAAGCTGAATCGATAACCGAGTACAACCTGACACCGGATAACGTGATCGACTGCATGCTAGGAAATCAGAGGAATTGGGATGCGGCAGCCAATATGGCTGCTGGCTTCTTAAAGAATTTAAGGCGTCGAGAGCAGAGTCGACCCAACAACCAATAAGGACGAGCGGCATCCTGACCGCCATCCGTCCTGCGAAGTATAGCTTTGCGGCGGTCCCGCGGGAACGGAACTTTTCTACCTCTTCTTTTCTTTTACCTTTTCTCCTGTATATATTTAAGCTTTTCTTAATAAAAAAAAAAAAAAAACATGCACAAGCGTGCCGTGAGTATACACATACACATCTTGTCATCTATCTCTGTTCCCATATTCGCATACCGCCAAAAATAAATACATACATACGCTTTACCGCTGCTTAAGTAGCTTTTGCTGAATTTGTGTCTACGCATTTGCCAATTTTCTAACGCCGAGCTGCACTTTAGGTACAGATTAGGGTAAACTAATTCCCGGTAGCTGAACTGTTGTTTCTCGTGCTGTAGAGCATTCCCTTTATCTAGTCGTTCCAGAATTTATAGTCAAGCCCAACGCCATGAGTCCAACCCACAAGGGCGAAGCGACCACCAACGAGAAGCTACCTTCATTGCGGCAACAACGATCAAAGATCGAGGACAACATCAAACGTTTAGCTGACCGCGTAGAATCCAACTCAAATGAAACAGCGGAATCCCTAGACTGCAATGTCCAGATTCTAGAGGCATATTTTCGGCAGTTATCCCAGCTGCAAACTAGAATCGAAGAATTAGACATCGACGACGACGGACGCGAATCGGGTGAAATCTTATTTGTTGAGACAAAAAGCAAATTAAAATCACTCATCAACAAACAACGTCGCACGAGCCTACACGAGTCTACTTTGCTCAATACAACAACAAGCGCACATCAATCCCGGTTGCCAAGTTTAAAGTTGCCAAACTTCGACGGAACCTACAGCAACTACAAACGATTCGAGGGAGCGTTCATTAACCTTGTACATAGTGATCCAATAATTCCTCAGATCGACAAATTCAACTATTTGCTAAACTGTTTGTCAGGACCAGCACTTGAAGTAGTCAGTGCGTACCAAGTGACTGAAGATAACTACTCCAAGGCATTCGATCGACTCAAGGAGCGTTATGATAATAGCGTACTTATCTTTTTAGATTCCATCACAAACCTATTCAACTTTCCAGCGATCGTCAAGCCAGATGCGGCAGGACTTCAGCGGCTAATTGATACATCATCAGCTATCCGAGGATCTCTCCTTTCTTTGGGCAGCGCGGATGATATTATGAACGCGATAATGATCAACTTGGTTCTTGCAAAAGTGGATGCAGATACTCGACTCAGCTACGATGAAAAACAATCTTTCGACAAGCTACCCAATTGGGACGACTTTTGTAAAACACTTACACACCGATGCCAGTTCCTAGAAGGTCGTCACCGGAGCTCAATCAAGAACCGCCAAAGTGATTGGTGTCAGAAGCCGAAGGCATTACCAAGTTCATTGTCGAAGGCATTTGTTACTACACAGGCTAGCTGCGTTTACTGTGAGTCAGCCACTCATTATATATCTCATTGCAAGGCCTTTGCTAAATTAAACTTAGCTCAACGGAAGGATTTCGCAAAAAATACACTCCTCTGCTTCAACTGCTTACGGAAGTCTCACACTGTAACCGAATGCTCATCTAATTCGAGATGCAGAGTATGCCAAACAGCGCATCACACTCTCCTGCATGAATTCTCACCAAATCAAGGGCATGTAGCATTCATCGGGGGTCGGTCAACAGTTTTACATCAGAGTCAAGCAACAGCTCTGCAGGCACCACAGAATTCTCTTCTAGCACGTACCGCAAAGAGAAGTCTCATACCAACAGCGGTAGTCCATCTCAAGGACGGAAACGGCCAGTTTCAGATAGTCAGAGCGTTATTAGATTCAGGTTCGGAACTTAACTTGATCACGGAGGAGACTGCGAAGCGCCTGCAGTTATCAAAATGCCGCGTCAGCCAAGCTATCAGTGGTATTTCTGACACCTCAAGGCAAATCAATTATAACGTACATACAACTGTAAAATCACGAGTGTCGGACTTTCAATGGACATCCAATTTCGCGGTGATCGCATCTATTTGTGCTCAACAACCTAGTGAGGGTGTTGACATAACCGAATGGAATATGCCAGAAGGGGTCGTACTAGCTAATCCAACATTCTTTCAACCCAGCAAAATCGACGTTCTGATCGGAATTGAAGGATTCTTCGAAGCCATCCGAGTTGGAAAGTGCACAATGGGTACGAACATGCCCACGCTCATCAATACAAGTTTCGGATGGGTAATTGGTGGAGGTACGATGTTGCCTACTAAGCCTGAGCGCTACAAAAACGGAAAAAATTTGTTTTAAAGCTTTGATTACAGGTGTCGTTTTTGTATTGCGTGTGGGTATTAGAAAGGTGTTTTTCGTAAAAGCACACACAACCACGAGTATGTGACAATTTCCGTTTTTAGTTTTTATGAATGGCCCAATGTGATCAATGTTAATTGATCGGAACGGAATGGGGACTACTTCTTGCAAGTGTAGTTCACCATCAGCTTTTCCACCTTTTACCTTATTCACACAGCATTCTGGGCATGATGCAATGTAGGACTTGATATATCCTCGCATCCTTGGGAACCAGAAATATTTCCTCAACCTCTCCAATGTTTTTTCGGTTCCAAAATGTCCTGCGTCGTCATGGTTGGACTTGGTTACACGCCATCTGATTGCCTGAGGTACTACCAACTTGTTGCCGTCATCAGTTTTCCGATACAATCTTCTTTTATTGACAACATAGTCGGTTTTTATTTGGCTCCATTGGTTACTGGCGTCCTTGATACGAAAAGCCTCGAAGATGTCTTTTATTTTTGGATCCTGCATCTGCATCGTGTAAATCCAATCTTCGTCAATGGGAACTATCTTCAACACGTTGTCCGCTACGGTTATAGAACTGTTCTCTGGTGGGAATACTGGATGCCTACTCATCCCGTCGACGTGAGGCATTTGCTCTCCAGGCCGATGCTTGCATTTAAAGTCGAACTCTTGTAGTCGCAGCCACCAGCGTGCGATTGGAGGTTGTAGTGCCGTCGACTCCTTGAGGGTTGCCACAGCTTTGCAATCGGTCACCACTACGAACTCTGATCCAACGAGATAAATACGGAATCTTTCCAATGACTTGGTGATAGCTAGTACTTCCAGCGCATAACTTGAGTAGCGACTCTCAGCCTCCGAACAAAGCCTGCTGAAAAAGAATACTGGCCTAAGTCCTTCCTCTTCTTCTTGTAGTAGAACTCCTGCGATTCCTTTGCTGCTTGCATCCGTGTGTACTTCATGACGCCTTGCTGGATCGTAAAGGGTCAATACAGGTTGCGACACAATAGCGTCCTTTAAGTTCCGGAATGCTGTTTCTTGCTCAGCTTCCCACACGAAATCTTGGCTTTTCTTCAGAAGCTTACTCAAAGGTGCTGCCATCATGCTGTATTCCTTGACAAACTTGCGGAAGAATCCAGTGATTCCAAGGAATCTGCGTACATTAGCATCGTTTTGAGGCGTTCCATAATTGCTGATACATATGGTTTTCTCTATTTCTGGCTGAATCCCGTTTGCAGTTATTAAGTGACCCAAAAACTTGACCTTAGTCTGCAGGAAGGAACATTTGGATGGGCGTAAAGTTAGTCCAGCCGATCGAATTGCTTGCAGAAACTCGTTTAGAACGACAAGTCCTTCATCAACCGTTTTTGATGGGATGATGACTTCATCTACATAACTTATTATGTTGCGTTGGTGTTCTAGCTGACGTAACAAATCCATGATGACCTCCTGAAATACCATTGGCGCGTTTACCAAGCCAAATGGCATTACATTAAACTCGTAAAGTCCATCCGGAGTCATAAATGCAGTGAACCTCTTGCTTTCCTGGCCCATAGGAATCTGGTAGTATCCTGAAGTCATGTCCAAAGTTGTAAAGTACGTGTTTCCAGACAGTTTTCCTAATTGTTCCTCTACAATTAGCATTGGATATCGTTTCTTCACAGTGACTGCGTTGAGCGCTCTGCAGTCGATGCAGAGGCGACTTTCTCCATTAGCTTTCGGAACTAATATAGCCGATGACGCGTGAGGTGAGGTGCTCTTACTGATGATATTGTGCTTCAGGAGAAGATCTAACTGAGAACGGAGTGCCTCCCTCTTTGCAAAAGCAACTTGGTATCGACGACCCAGTATAGGAGTTGATTATGTCACCTCGATGTCCATTACAGTGGTATTGCACCTGCCAATATTGGAAAGATCTTCGGCAAAGCAATCTGAATAGCTCTTTAACATATCGCTCACCTCATTGCGCTGGGAACTGTTGACATCGGCGCTTTTATTGAAGTTGATTTCTTCCTCCACTGCTAGCATTATCGATCCTGAATTGTCGATTTGATCGTAGTCCTTCTTACACAGTAAATCTCTGACCATCAGTACGTTGTACGGAAGTACGTCATCGGGTACAATATGAATCCGTACATACATTTCGCTGCGATCTGTCTTTACTAAAGTCAGTATACATTCCTTAGTCTCCACTTTTGATCCTCCAAATCCTTGCAGACGTTTAAGTGCTGACTGTCGAATTGATCCATCTGGAACAGCCGATTCTCGTATATGGGTGTGATCACTGCCAGTATCGACGAATGCTGAAAACTCTTTCCCTCCGAGCTGAATTGTCTTCATAATGGGTGGATACTCTTTAGTATTTGCTGCGTCTACTTGAGCGACCGATGACACCTTAACCCGGCAATCTTTTGCTTCATGCCCAATCTTCGAGCAGATTGAACATCGTGGCTTTTTCTGCGGGTCCGGACACTTAGCAGCTATGTGACCCATTTGGTTACAGTTAAAGCACTTTGGTCCTTTGGCTTTAGCCTCGCCGCCCGCTATATCTTGTCCTTTCATGTATACAGCCAGAGAAGGAGTACTTTGTTGATGCAATGCTTGCACTGTCTTCATATTCTCCAGAGACCTGAATAGTTCTGAGCAGGTTTGTAGGTTCATGGCTAACAAAGCCTTCGTACAATCACTTTGGTTCAATCCGTTAATAATGTACGAATTGATGGATGGCTCATCGATATTTGCTCTTCTTCCGATTGCCATCATGATGTAAAAGTATTCGCTGAATGATTCGTTGAACTTTCTTTTGCGCCGCATCAATTCCCTGTGAACATCTGCTGTGTTCACTACGCTTGGAAAACTGTTGTGACGTAATGTTGTTAATGGTCCGCTGCAATGCACAAACTGCCAAGAGTATGGACACACCAGAAACAACTGCGGGCTTCGAACTGTCTGCGTAGCTTGTGGAGGCTTCCACAACTCTGAGCCGTGCCCTGCAAACAAAGAAGACCCAAAGACGAAGAAATGCGCTAACTGTGGAGAAAATCATACCGCAAACTACCGAGGCTGCCCGGTCTATAAAGAGCTGAAGAGTCGGCTGCAACAGGCAAAATACGCACGCTCCCAGAATGCACAAAATGCCTACGTGCAATCTCAAACAACACCTGATGTCTTCTTTGCGAAAGCAGCCAGATCTTCATTTGGGCCCCTCAACACAAATGGGGGAGTTTCATACGCCAGTGCCTTAAAATCAGGACTTGGCAACCAGACGGGAACCCCACAAACTCAATGCTCTGGGCAAAATATAATCACACCTCAGCAACCTATTGGACAAATACCAAGCAACATCGAAACCATGATGCTGACTTTACAACAGGGTATGATGGAATTTATGTCCTTCATGAAAACAACGATGCAAAACCTTATGCAAAACCAAAACATTTTAATAAATTTGCTTACATCCCAACAATCTAAATAAATGTCTTGCCTTCGAATATCCATGTGGAATGCCAATGGCGTTTCACGGCACAAACTTGAAATAACTCAATTCCTCAATGAAAACCAAATAGATGTAATGCTGCTGGCAGAAACTCATCTAACAAGTAAATACAACTTCCAAATAAGAGGGTATACCTTATACTGCACAGATCATCCGGATGGCAAGGCCCACGGTGGAACCGGAATCTTAATCAGGGAACGCATAAATCACCACTTTCACCAGAGGTTTGCAACAAATTATTTGCAGGCTACATCTATAAAATTACAAGCAGGCAACGGCAGTATCACTAAAGCCGCTGTCTATTGCCCACCGCGTTTTACAATAACTGAAGAGCAATTCTTGGACTTCTACAATTCACTCGGAGATCGCTTTTTAGCAGGAGGAGACTACAACGCCAAGCACACGCACTGGGGATCAAGACTCGTGACACCTAAAGGAAGACAACTTTATAAAGCAATTATAAATTTGAGCAATAAACTCGACTATGTCTCTCCTGGCAGCCCCACATACTGGCCAACTGATCCCAGAAAACTTCCGGACTTAATTGACTTCGCTGTGACCAAGAACATCCCAAGAAACTTAGTAAGCGCCAAATCGCTATCGGACTTATCATCGGATCACTCGCCCGTTTTAATAACTCTTCTTCAAAGCCCCAATATAATCGAGCACCCATCCAGGCTGACCTCGCATAGAACTAACTGGCTAAAATATAAGAAGTATGTAAGTTCCCACATTGAGCTTACACCACAGCTTGACACTGAGAATGACATCGACTTCTGTGCTGTTGCCCTGGAGTCGGTACTCGTGGCAGCAGCCAAAATCTCAACACCAGAAGAGACAATTGGGCGTAGCAGCCATTACAAAACTAATCTGCAAATCGAACAACTAGTTCGGGAAAAACGACGCCTACGACGAGCTTGGCAATCTTGCAGATCGCCCCACTCGAAGCAACTCTTTAATGAAGCCACCCGCAGACTCACCAAAACCCTTAAGCAAGAAGAAGAGCTTGCGCAGCGCCGGTACATAGAGAGACTGTCGCCGACCAGCACAAAGCATCCCTTGTGGAGAGCCCACCCAAATTTAAGCTCTCCAATAGAATCAGTCACTCCTATTAGAAACTCCTCGGGAACTTGGGCCCGCAGTGACGAAGACAGAGCCGAAACATTTGCTTTGCACCTACAAAACGTATTTCAGCCAAACGCCGCCACAAACTCTTTTCAACTACCGCCTCTTAGCTCTGAAATTGCAATTAACCCGATTTTGGTTCAAGCTCCTGAAATTGCTAGTGTCATCAGGAAGCAACTAAAACCGAAAAAGGCTCCAGGGGGCGACCTAATAACCCCAAAAATGATAATTGAACTTCCAAACTGCGCAGTGGATGTTTTATGCAAACTATTTAACGGGATCACTAAACTTGGCTACTACCCCAAAAAATGGAAAAAGTCTGTGGTTATAATGATACCGAAGCCTGGGAAAGACCACACAATTCCCTCATCGTACAGGCCAATAAGTTTACTACCGTGCCTATCCAAACTACTAGAAAAATGCCTGCTCACGCGCATAACACCATATTTAAGAGAACAAAACGTAATTCCGGCACATCAATTCGGGTTTCGAGAAAGCCACGGAACCATCGAGCAAGTCAACCGGATAACATCAGAAATCCGTACAGCCTTCGAACATCGGGAATATTGTAGTGCGATATTCCTCGACGTCTCTCAGGCATTCGACCGAGTGTGGCTTGAAGGCCTTATGCATAAAATCAAAAATTTATTACCAGAAAACACTCATAAGTTACTTGAGTCTTACCTCTACCACAGAGTCTTCGAGGTGAGATGCAATGCAACCTCATCCAACGAGTATAACATTGAAGCCGGAGTCCCACAAGGTAGCGCACTGGGCCCTACCCTGTTTGTCCTATACACAGCAGACATTCCTACGAAAGATAGGTTGACCACGTCCACATTTGCTGACGACACCGCAATTCTAGAGCAACAGCTCAACTAGCTGATCATTTAGTGGTAGTCGAGAAATGGCTATCAGACTGGCGTATCAAAATTAATGAACAAAAGTGTAAACATATAACGTTTACCCTTAATAGACAATCGTGCCCCCCGTTAACTTTGAATAATACGCAGATCCCCCAAGCCAACGATGTAACATATCTCGGCGTACACCTCGACAGGCGCCTAACTTGGCGGAGGCACATTGAATGCAAGAAAGTACACCTCAAACTGAAAGCTAGCAGCCTACACTGGATTATAAATTCTCGATCACCCCTGTGTCTGGACTTTAAAGTTCTTCTCTACAACTCAACCCTTAAACCCAGCTGTGGGGGAATGCGAGCAACAGCAACGTTGACATCATACAGCGCTCACAATCAAAAATCCTGCGAACTATCACTGGGGCACCATGGTATGTTCGGAACGAAAACATCCACAGGGATCTGGGCATACCACCGGTTAAAGATGAAATATCAAAGCAGAAAGCGGTCTACTATAATAAGCTTACACTGCACCCAAATAATCTCGCAAGGAACCTAACACGGGTCTCAGACCGATCTCGTCTACATCGAAACGACCTGCCAGCCCAGCTATAAATATTAGGGCCCGTTAGTCCAGATTCAGTCAACATGACTGTAATTTAAGTTATATTATTAAGATTTGATATACTTATTGTTAGTCTCATTATAGAGAAGATTCAATAAATAAAGCATATATGTAAAAAAAAAAAAAAAAAATGTTGCCCCTAACTGGATTATATTCAGGCAACACACCTATCACATCCTTGATGATGGTGTTAGTGTAAACAGTGCGTTCGTTCCTTTGGTGCCGTTGTTCTTCATCTGGTGGTGGTACGTCTACCGTGTTCGCCTGGCGCTGCTGCTCCACACCAGCCGGTAAAGCTGCTGCGCTCCCTCCGTTAACTTGGTCCATAGTTGAAGTCCCTTGTTGAACACTCAAGGCCTGAACCGTTTGCGTTAAACTGATCATCAACTGCTTCAGTTCGTCAATTTGCGACTGCATGGTGCTTGTATCCAATTCGTAGTCATCTCGTTCAATTTCGTCGCATCCCAAGATCCGTGTGAGTTCGTTGATTTTTGCCGTTTTGTTTCCGACGATTGGAATATTATTCGTGCGTAGAATAATATCCAGTTCGGCAATCTTAAGCGTACATAGTTTAACTAACATTTTAGTTAACCTCGTGGTCCGTGGCGTCTTCTCTGTTTCTCCCTCTTGGTGCTTTTTCCTTTTTTTTCTCGCTTTTCGTAGCGACGCTTCTTAAAAAGTGTGGCCGTTTTGCAGTATTGCCGTTTTGTCAGTTTTCTTTTGACCGTGTTGCTTAGCCCGTTTTGGCGTTGCCGTTTTGTTAATTTTTGCGTTCCTTCATTATCTTATCTTCGTGAATTTAATTCAGCTTTTTATATCATTTTATTGATATTTGTGGCTCGTATCCCACTTCTGATTTGTCAAAAATACCTCTGCGTTTATTCAGGATGGTTTGAAGTATTTATTAACAAAGATTTAATCAGAATATTTAAGTACACAACTTATAAACTGAACTCGTTGGCTTGTGAGCGAGTGGCCCACGTCCGTCTTCTTTGACGTTGCCAACCGAACTGCCTTATTTTTGACACACTGCTTCCACTACAAGCCTCACCTTATGTCCCAGATCATGGGAAATCTCCTTCCAGATCGACTTGTCGGCGAACGCGCGTTCCTGATGTCAGGGGTCCATTTTTGCGGTCCCTTCCTGACCTCATACAAAATTCGAAGCAAGTCCCCGTACAAAACTTACGCTTCAATATTTGTGTGCTTTGCAACCAAGGCTACCCACAACGAACTAGTTTCCGAGCTTACAACTAATGCTTTCTTATCCTGCATTCGAAGGTTTATCGCCCGGCGTGGGTTACCGCAACGCATCTACTGCGATAACGCAAAAAACTTCGTGGGAGCTGCCAACAAAATAAAGGAGTTCCAAACTGCATTAGTGGAGCCTGAATCCATCAGTCTTCTAGAGTCTTGCGCTCGCAAGGGATTCTCATTTTGTTTCATCCCTCCCAGAGCCCCACATTTCGGCGGCCTTTGGGAGGCGGCTGTCAAATCAGCTAAAACGCTCCTGCTGAAAAACATCACAGAAGCAAACTTTACATACGAAGAGCTCCTGACCGTCCTCGCAGAAGTCGAAGCCAAATTGAATTCACGCCCCATTGCGCCAGTATCGGACGACCCAAGTGATGGAGCTGCATTGTCGCCGGCCTATTTCCTAATTGGGTCACCTTTATTGTCTGCACCAGATGAATCTCTGTATAACCCAGCAGAGGACATCGACGACTCCAAGTTGCGCTATCTAACCAGATGGCAACGCGTGACATTCATCAATCAACACTTTTGGCGCAGGTGGCAAAGGGACTACATCAGTGGTGGCCAGCAGAGGCAGCGCGCAGGGCCCACGGGATAGACAATTTCGCTGTCGCTGTTCTGCCAGCGCGCTGCAGCGTTTCGGCGCACATGTACGCTGTCAAGCTGCAAAACAGCTCGATATAAGAAACTTTAGTTCTACCACTCTTTGAAAAACCCGCTAGTTTAGCGGGAAAACAGCTAAATATAGCTAAAATACGGAAGGCTGTAACTTCTAAACTACTGAAGCTACACCTTGTGCTGTATCTCGTTTAAAAGGTATTTTGAAATGCTGTAATTTGTGTAAATGTAATAGTTAAAAAAATATGCACAAAACAAAAATTTTTTAAACTTTTTTTTAGCTTTTTTTATTTTTTTAGAAACGGCTTTAACGATTTTCTTTAAAACTTTAAACTGTATAGCCCTTGTTTTGGTATACAACACATTACTGTAAAAAGTCACGTTTAAAAGTTATTCAGAAACGAAAATCGCCACTTTTGCCAGCGCAAAACAACTAACGCTGCCTTAGCATTGAATTTTGTAAGTGCGTATCTAAACTGTAGGGTCAAGGAATCGTTAAAATTGTTTTAAACCCGTCCATTTAGGAAACTTTTGTTTTACGACTCTTAAAAAAACAATCTAGTTTGGCGGGAAAACCGCTAGAAAAGGCTACATTTCGTAAGTAAGTAACTTGCGAAATATTAATGCTACAGACTTGTGCTTCACCTCATATTAAAGGTATTTTTAAATAAAATAAACGCCTTCATAACAAAATGTATGTACATGCAATGGTTAAAAAACCATAAGCAAAACAATTTTAAATAATTTTTTTTTAAATAATTTCACAAATGTTGATATCAGAACTTTTGTATGTTGAAGGTGCGATCGTCACTGGTTTTTACCTCGTTAAGAGGTGTTTTGTTTGATTTTAAAATAGTGTAATCTGCATAAAAATATTTAACTGTTGAACTGTTTTATGGCGTTAATTTGAAGTTCCCTTCCTAGGCCCGTAACTCGGTCAATCGGGCTTGGATTCCTCAGCGGCATACCTTTTTAGGCTTGTAATTTGAAAATAGTGTAATCTGCATTAAAATATTTGACTTTTGAAGATATTCGCTTTGAGACTGGTTTTATGACGTAATTGGAAGTTTTCGATGACTTGCTGAAAAATGACCCCCACACACACTTCCTAACTTTGTGAATTTAAAATAGTGTAATCAGCATTAAAATATTTTACTTTTGAAGATAGTCGATTTTTGTCTGGTTTTATGGCGATAATTGGAAGTTTTCGATGACTTGTTCAAAAATGACCCCCAATCGGGCTCGGATTCCTTAGCGGCATACCTTTTTAAGTTTGTGATTTGAAAATAATGTAATCTGCATTAAAATTTTTTACCTGTGAAGATATTTGATTTTAGACTGGGTTTATGACGTAATTGGAAGTTTTCGATGACTTGCTCAAAAATGGCCCCCATACACACTTCCTTAGCCCCTAACTTGGTCATTTGAGATCGGATCCCCTAGCGGCATACCTTTTTAACTTTGTGATTTGAAAATACTGTAATCTGCATTAATAGACGTAATTGGAAGTTTTCGATGACTTGCTGAAAAATGACCCCCATACACACTTCCTAACTTTGTGAATTGAAAATAGTGTAATCTGCATTAAAATATTTTACTTTTGAAGATAGTCGATTTTTGTCTGGTTTTATGGCGATAATTGGAAGTTTTCGATGACTTGCTCAAAAATGACCCCCATACACACTTCCTAAGCCCGCAACTTGGTAAATCGGGCTCAATTCCCATAGCGGCATACCTTTTTAAGTTTGTAATTTGAAAATAGTGTAATCTGCATTAAAATATTTAACTGTTGAAGATATTCGATTTTTGACTGGTTTTATGACGTAATTGGATGCCCGTAACTTGGTCAATCGGGCTCGGATCCCCTAGCGGCATACCTTTTTAAGTTTGTGATTTAAAAATAGTGTAATCTGCACTAAAATATTTTACTTTTGAAGATAGTCGATTATTGTTTGTTCGATTATACCGAAAACAAATTTGCGGGGGCCTAATCAAAATGAAATATGAATACTGTTTGTCAGTTTGTCTGTGTGTCCCAAAACATGGTTTTAAAGTCCTGAAAATTTGATATGATGTTCAACAGCTCGATATAAGAAACTTTAGTTCTAACACTTTTGGAAAAACCCGCTAGTTTAGCGGGAAAACAGCTAAATATAGCTAAAATACGGAAGGCTGTAACTTCTAAACTACTGAAGCTACACCTTGTGCTGTATCTCGTTTGAAAGGTATTTTGAAATGCTGTAAGCGCCCCCTATATGTAATTTGCGTAAATGTAATAGTTAAAACGATATGCACAAAACAAAATTTTTTTAAACTTTTTTTTAGCTTTTTTTTATTTTTCTCAAAAACGGCTATAACGTTTTTCTTTAAAACTTTAAAAGTTATTCAGAAACGAAAATCGCCACTTTTGCCAGCCCAAAACAACTAACGCTGCCTTAGCATTGAATTTTGTAAGTGCGGATCCAAACTGTAGGGTCAAGGAGTCGTTAAATTTGTTTTAAACCCGTCCATTTAGGAAACTTTTGTGTTACGACTCTTAAAAAAACAAGCTAGTTTGGCGGGAAAACCGCTACAAAAGGCTACATTTCGTAAGTAAGTAACTTGCGAAATATTAATGCTACAGACTTGTGCTTCACCTCATATTAAAGGTATTTTTAAATAAAATAAACGCCTTCATAACAAAATGTATGTAAATGCAATGGTTAAAAAACCATAAGCAAAACAATTTTAAATAATTTTTTTTTTCCTTTTTTTATTTTTCTCAAAAACGACTCTAACGATTTTCTTTAAAACATTAAACCGTAGAGGCCTTGAGATTCCTTAAATTTTGGTATGTAACACGTTATTGTAAAAAGTTACGTTTGAAAATTATTTAAATACAAAAATGGTCAATTTTGTTAGCTTAGAACAACTAATCCTGCTCGAGCATTTAAATTTGTTAGTGCGTATCCAAACTGTATTTTAAATCCTTCCGTATAGAAAACTTTTTTTTACGACTTTGACAAAACCCGCTAATTTAGCGGAAAGAAAACGCTAGTACACGATCCTATGGAAGCAAAAGTATGAAGATATGATATGACTCATGTTTAAAACAAAAACCGCTGATATCAAACAAAAACACCTCCTAACGAGGTAAAAACTAGTGACGATCGCACCTTCAACATACAAAAGTTTTGATATCAACATTTGTGACGAAGGATGATTACACACATGATTAAATACACTTTAAAAAATTTTTTTTTTCGGCACTCTGCAATAGTTCGCGTGTTCTTAAAAACTAGTCTAGCCTTTTTCCCTTTATAGGCATTGCAGCGGCATACCTTTTTAAGTTTGTAATTTGAAAATAGTGTAATCTGCATTAAAATATTTGACTTTTGAAGATAGTCGATTTTTGTCTGGTTTTCGATGACTGGCTGAAAAATGACCCCCATACACACTTCCTAAGCCCCTAACTTGGTCATTTGGGATCGGATCCCCTAGCGGCAAACCTTTTTAACTTTGTGATTTGAAAATAGTGTAATCTGCATTAATATATTTAACTGTTGAAGATAGTCGATTTAAGACTGGTTTTTTGACGTAATTGGTAGTTTTCGATGACTTGCTGAAAAATTACCCCCATACACACTTCCTAACTTTGTGAATTGAAAAAAGTGTAATCTGCATTAAAATATTTTACTTTTGAAGATAGTCGATTTTTGATTGGTTTTATGGCGATAATTTGATGTTTTCGATGACTTGCTGAAAAATGACCCCCATACACACTTCCTAAGCCCATAACTCGGCCAATCGGGCTCGGATTCCTTAGCGGCATACCTTTTTAAGTTTGTGATTTGAAAATAGTGTAATTTGCATTAAAATATTTGACTTTTGAAGATAGTCACTTTGAGACTGGTTTTATGACGTAAGGGGGGACATCTGAGTAAAATTTTTTAAAAATCCAAAAAATTTTTTTTTTTTTTAAATATTCTTTAGGGTCTTAAAAATAACATACCAAAAGATAGAGTCCGGAAAATGTATCTAAGTATCGAAATTTTCCATTCTGCCGCGATGCCTCATATGTGTATCCCAGGCACCTTAAAACTTTAAACGCGTTTTTCTCGAAACCACTTTTTTTGAGACTGCCGGAAACATAACTCGAACAAATCTTAATCGATCGATCTGAAATTTTCACAGTATATTTAAAATACTTATGTCTATCGACACACGTAGGATTTTTTTTTTTATATTGCGTACTTTTTTTTTTATTAACACTTTTGTGACGTTTTTTTCCATCACTATTATTCAATCTCTCACCATTTTGCAAAAAATCAATATATCGAAAAAATCCTACGTGTGTCGATAGCCGTTGATGTATAGAAACTAACAAAATTTAGATCAAAAATCTAGATCAAAAATTAAGGACGTTAGCTTTCCGGCCATGGACCCCCTTCAACCAAAAAGGGCCTACAAAAAAATGCTACAGAGCCTCCATTTTGTTTTTGATTTTTTTGAAAAAAATTCATTTTGTACTTCGAACCTTATATTATTAAACCTAGTTTACAAATTTTCTATTGGCCTTTTCATTTGGTCAAAAAAAATTCCTGAAAATCCGCTTTTTTTCGCCCGTTTACTCAGATGTCCCCCCGTAAGTGGAAGTTTTCGATGACTTCCTGAAAAATTATCCCCATACACACTTCCTAAGGCCACAACCCTAAGGCCAATCGGGCTCGGATTCCTTAGCGGCATTCCTTTTTAAGTTTGTGATTTGAAAATAATGTAATCTGCATTAAAATTTTTTACCTGTGAAGATAGTCGATTTTGGACTGGTTTTATAACGTAATTGGAAGTTTTCGATGACATGCTGAAAAATGACCCATCCTAACTTTGTGAATTGAAAATAGTGTAATCTGCAATAAAATATTTTACTTTTGAAGATAGTCGATTTTAGACTGGTTTTATGGCGATAATTGGAAGTTTTCGATGACTTGCTGAAAAGTGACTCACATACACACTTCCTAAGGCCACAACTCGGCCAATCGGGCTAGGATTCTTTAGCGGCATACCTTTTTAAGTTTGTGATTTGAAAATAGTGTAATTTTTACTTTTGTAGATAGTCGATCCCCTAGCGGCGTACCTTTTTATGTTTGTGATTTGAAAATAGTGTAATTTGCATTAAAATATTTTACTTTTGTAGATAGTCGATTTTTTACTGGTTTTCGATGACTGGCTGAAAAATGACCCACATACACACTTCCTAAGGCCACAACTCGGCCAATCGGGCTCGGATTCCTTAGCGGCATACCTTTTTAAGTTTGTGATTTGAAAATAATGTTATCTGCATTAAAATATTTAACTGTTAAAGATATTCGATTTTTGACTGGTTTTATGACGTAATTGGAAGCCCGTAACTTGGACAATCGGGCTCGGATCCCCTAGCGGCGTACCTTTTTATGTTTGTGATTTGAAAATAGTGTAATTTGCATTAAAATATTTTACTTTTGTAGATAGTCGATTTTTTACTGGTTTTCGATGACTGGCTGAAAAATGACCCACATACACACTTCCTAAGACCACAACTCGGCCAATCGGGCTCGGATTCCTTAGCGGCATACCTTTTTAAGTTTGTGATTTGAAAATAGTGTAATCTGCATTAAAATTTTTTACCTGTGAAGATAGTCGATTTTAGACTGGTTTTATGACGTAATTGGAAGTTTTCGATGACTTGCTGAAAAATGCCCCCAAACACACTTCCTAACTTTGTGAATTGAAAATAGTGTAATCTGGATTAAAATATTTTACTTTTGAAGATAGTCAATTTTTGTCTGCTTTTATGGCGATAATTTGAAGTTTTCGATGACTTGCTCAAAAATGGCCCCCATACACACTTCCTAAGCCCCTAACTTGGTCATTTGGGATCGGATCCCCTAGCGGCATACCTTTTTAACTTTGTGATTTGAAAATACTGTAATCTGCATTAAAATATTTAACTGTTGAAGATAGTCGATTTTTGACTGGTTTTATGGCGTTAATTTGAAGTTTTCGATGACTTGCTCAAAAATGACCCCCATACACACTTCCTAAGCCCGTAACTCGGTCAATCGGGCTTGGATTCCTCAGCGGCATACCTTTTTAGGTTTGTAATTTGAAAATAGTGTAATCTGCATTAAAATATTTGACTTTTGAAGATAGTAGGATTCCTCAGCGGCATACCTTTTTAGGTTTGTAATTTGAAAATAGTGTAATCTGCATTAAAATATTTGACTTTTGAAGATAGTCGCTTTGAGACTGGTTTTATGACGTAAGTGGTAGTTTTCGATGACTTGCTGAAAAATGATCCCCATTCACACTTCTTAAGCCCATAACTCGGCCAAACGGGCTCGGATTCCTTAGCGGCATACCTTTTTAAGTTTGTGATTTAAAAATAGAGTAATCTGCATTAAAATATTTTACTTTTGTAGATAGTCGATCCACTAGCGGTGTACCTTTTTATGTTTGTGATTTGAAAATATTGTAATTTGCATTAAAATATTTTACTTTTGTAGATAGTCGATTTTTTACTGGTTTTCGATGACTGGATGAAAAATGACCCCCATACACACTTCCTAAGGCCACAACTCGGCCAATCGGGCTCGGATTCCTTAGCGGCATACCTTTTTAAGTTTGTGATTTGAAAATAGTGTAATCTGCATTAAAATATTTAACTGTTAAAGATATTCGATTTTTGACTGGTTTTATGACGTAATTGGAAGCCCGTAACTTGGACAATCGGGCTCGGATCCCCTAGCGGCGTACCTTTTTATGTTTGTGATTTGAAAATAGTGTAATTTGCATTAAAATATTTTACTTTTGTAGATAGTCGATTTTTTACTGGTTTTCGATGACTGGCTGAAAAATGACCCACATACACACTTCCTAAGGCCACAACTCGGCCAATCGGGCTCGGATTCCTTAGCGGCTTATATTATTAAACCTAGTTTACAAATTTTCTATTGGCCTTTTCATTTGGTCAAAAAAAATTCCTGAAAATCCGCTTTTTTTCGCCCGTTTACTCAGATGTCCCCCCGTAAGTGGAAGTTTTCGATGACTTCCTGAAAAATTATCCCCATACACACTTCCTAAGGCCACAACCCTAAGGCCAATCGGGCTCGGATTCCTTAGCGGCATTCCTTTTTAAGTTTGTGATTTGAAAATAATGTAATCTGCATTAAAATTTTTTACCTGTGAAGATAGTCGATTTTGGACTGGTTTTATAACGTAATTGGAAGTTTTCGATGACATGCTGAAAAATGACCCATCCTAACTTTGTGAATTGAAAATAGTGTAATCTGCAATAAAATATTTTACTTTTGAAGATAGTCGATTTTAGACTGGTTTTATGGCGATAATTGGAAGTTTTCGATGACTTGCTGAAAAGTGACTCCCATACACACTTCCTAAGGCCACAACTCGGCCAATCGGGCTAGGATTCTTTAGCGGCATACATTTTTAAGTTTGTGATTTGAAAATAGTGTAATTTTTACTTTTGTAGATAGTCGATCCCCTAGCGGCGTACCTTTTTATGTTTGTGATTTGAAAATAGTGTAATTTGCATTAAAATATTTTACTTTTGTAGATAGTCGATTTTTTACTGGTTTTCGATGACTGGCGGAAAAATTACCCACATACACACTTCCTAAGGCCACAACTCGGCCAATCGGGCTCGGATTCCTTAGCGGCATACCTTTTTAAGTTTGTGATTTGAAAATAATGTTATCTGCATTAAAATATTTAACTGTTAAAGATATTCGATTTTTGACTGGTTTTATGACGTAATTGGAAGCCCGTAACTTGGACAATCGGGCTCGGATCCCCTAGCGGCGTACCTTTTTATGTTTGTGATTTGAAAATAGTGTAATTTGCATTAAAATATTTTACTTTTGTAGATAGTCGATTTTTTACTGGTTTTCGATGACTGGCTGAAAAATGACCCACATACACACTTCCTAAGGCCACAACTCGGCCAATCGGGCTCGGATTCCTTAGCGGCATACCTTTTTAAGTTTGTGATTTGAAAATAGTGTAATCTGCATTAAAATTTTTTACCTGTGAAGATAGTCGATTTTAGACTGGTTTTATGGCGATAATTTGAAGTTTTCGATGACTTGCTCAAAAATGGCCCCCATACACACTTCCTAAGCCCCTAACTTGGTCATTTGGGATCGGATCCCCTAGCGGCATACCTTTTTAACTTTGTGATTTGAAAATACTGTAATCTGCATTAAAATATTTAACTGTTGAAGATAGTCGATTTTTGACTGGTTTTATGGCGTTAATTTGAAGTTTTCGATGACTTGCTCAAAAATGACCCCCATACACACTTCCTAAGCCCGTAACTCGGTCAATCGGGCTTGGATTCCTCAGCGGCATACCTTTTTAGGTTTGTAATTTGAAAATAGTGTAATCTGCATTAAAATATTTGACTTTTGAAGATAGTCGCTTTGAGACTGGTTTTATGACGTAAGTGGTAGTTTTCGATGACTTGCTGAAAAATGATCCCCATTCACACTTCTTAAGCCCATAATTTGGGCCCCTTGCTGTTTACCTTGTTTATTAACGATCTTCCGTCTATCGTAACACATTCTCGTGTACTAATGTATGCTGATGATGTTAAGCTTTGTTTGACATATAATAAGATTGAGTCTAGTTCTGGCTTACAATCAGACATTGATAATTTTCAGATATGGTGTGAGTATAACCTCTTAAATTTGAACTGCCTGAAATGTAACGTAATGACCTTTTATAGAGGTACCCCTACGTTTTTAAGTTATTCGTTTCAGAACTCCCCACTTGATCGTATATATTCAGTAAACGATTTAGGTGTTCTTTTGGACCCGAAGATTAAATTTGACTGCCACATAATGTCGACTGTCAACAAAGCTATGAGTGTTCTTGGATTTATAAAGCGTTGGTCAAAAGAATTTGATGACCCTTATATAACCAAATTGTTATTTACCTCCCTTGTCCGTCCTATTTTGGAATATTGTTCTTCTGTTTGGAGTCCTCAATATCAAGTGCACATCGACCGTATTGAGTCGGTACAAAAAAAATTTCTTCTTTTTGCCCTTCGTAGTTTGAACTGGGATCAAAACGTAAGGCTTCCTTCCTACCAGAGTAGATTACTATTGCCTAATTTACCTACACTTGAAAACCGTAGAATAATGCTTGGTACTATTTTTATGCAAAATCTTATAAGAGGTGATATTGATTCTATAGAACTGGTAAACCGTTTAACTTTTAATATTCCCGTTAGACTAACACGAAACTATTACCCTCTTAATTTGCCCCGATGTACATCTAATTTTAGTCTGCATGAGCCCTTTCGCGTTCTCTGTACTAATTATAACAATCTTTATCATTTAATTTGTACTTCAACTTCTATCCCTGTATTAAAAACTAAAATTTTATCTCATTTGCTTCAATCATAGTTTGTAGCCATGTGTCCCGTATTTATTTGTTTCATGTATTTTCCTCGCGAACTCGCATTTTGCCCGAAATTATTAGGGGTCCCGCGCGTAACAAGCACGTGCTTGGTATCGTTGGGCCACTTGTTTGTACTGCTCGTAGTGCATCAACGTCAAAAAAAAAAAAAAAAAAAAAATAACTCGGCCAATCGGGCTCGGATTCCTTAGCGGCATACCTTTTTAAGTTTGTGATTTGAAAATAGTGTAATTTGCATTAAAATATTTTACTTTTGTAGATAGTCGATTTTTTACTGGTTTTCGATGACTGGCTGAAAAATGACCCACATACACAGGCATACCTTTTTAAGTTTGTGATTTGAAAATAGTGTAATCTGCATTAAAATATTTAACTTTTGAAGATATTCGATTTTTGACTGGTTTTATGACGTAATTGGTTAAAGCCCGTAACTCGGACAATCGGGCTCGGATTCCCTAGCGGCATACCTTTTTAAGTTTGTGATTTGAAAATAGTGTAATCTGCATTAAAATATTTTACTTTTGAAGATAGTCGATTTTTTACTGGAAGTTTTCGATGACTTGCTGAAAAATGACCCCCATACACACTTCCTAAGCCCATAACTCGGCCAATCGGGCTCGGATTCCTTAGGATATTTTTACTGCATTAAAATTTTTTACTTGTGAAGATAGTCGATTTTAGACTGGTTTTATGACGTATTTGGAAGATTTCGATGATTTGCTGAAAAATTACCCCCATACACACTTCCTAACTTTGTGATTTGAAAATAGTGTAATCTGCATTAAAATATTTAACTTTTAAAGATAGTCGATTTTTGACTGGTTTTATGACGTTAATTGGTAAGCCCGTAACTTGGTCAATCGGGCTCGGATCCCTTAGTGGCGTACCTTTTTAAGTTTGTGATTTGAAAATAGTGTAATTTGCATTAAAATATTTTACTTTTGAAGATAGTCGATTTTTTTTTACTGAGTTTTTTTCGATGACTTGCTGAAAAATGACCCCCATACACACTTCCTAAGCCCATAACTCGGCCAATCGGGCTCGGATTCCTTAGCGGCATACCTTTTTAAGTTTGTGATTTGAAAATAGTGTAATCTGCATTAAAATTTTTTACTTTTGAAGATAGTCGATTTTAGACTGGTTTTATGATAACTCGGCCAATCGGGCTCGGATTCCTTGGCGGCATACCTTTTTAAGTTTGTGATTTGAAAATAGTGTAATCTGCATTAAAATATTTTACTTTTGAAGATAGTCGATTTTAGACTGGTTTTATGACGTAATTGGAAGTTTTCGATGACTTGCTGAAAAATGACCCCCCTACACACTTCCTAACTTTGTGATTTGAAAATAGTGTAATCTGCATTAAAATATTTTACTTTTGAAGATAGTCGATTTTTGACTGGTTTTATGACGTTAATTTGAAGTTTTCGATGACTTGCTGAAAAATGACCCCCATACACACTTCCTAAGCCCATAACTCGGCCAATCGGGCTCGGATTCCTTAGCGGCATACCTTTTAAAGTTTGTGATTTGAAAATAGTGTAATCTGCATTAAAATATTTTACTTTTGAAGACAGTCGATTTTAGGCTGGTTTTATGGCGTAATTTGAAGATTTCGATGACTTGCTGAAAAATGACCCCCATACACACTTCCTAAGCCCATAACTCGGCCAATCGGGCTCGGATTCCTTAGCGGCATACCTTTTTAAGTTTGTGATTTGAAAATAGTGTAATCTGCATTAAAATATTTTACTTTTGAAGATAGTCGATTTTAGACTGGTTTTATGACGTAATTGGAAGTTTTCGATGACTTGCTGAAAAATGACCCCCATACACACTTCCTAAGCCCATAACTCGGCCAATCGGGCTCGGATTCCTTAGCGGCATACCTTTTTAAGTTTGTGATTTGAAAATAGTGTAATCTGCATTAAAATATTTTACTTTTGAAGATAGTCGATTTTTGACTGGTTTTATGGCGTTAATTTGAAGTTTTCGATGACTTGCTGAAAAATGACCCCCATACACACTTCCTAAGCCCCTAACTTGGTCAATCGGGCTCGGATCCCCTAGCGGCATACCTTTTAAACTTTGTTATTTGAAAAAAGTGTAATCTGCATTAAAATATTTTACTTTTGAAGATAGTCGATTTTTGACTGGTTTTATGGCGTTAATTTGAAGTTTTCGATGACTTGCTGAAAAATGACCCCCATACACACTTCCTAAGCCCGTAACTCGGTCAATCGGGCTTGGATTCCTCAGCGGCATACCTTTTTAAGTTTGTGATTTGAAAATAGTGTAATCTGCATTAAAATATTTGACTTTTGAAGATAGTCGATTTTAGGCTGGTTTTATGGCGTTAATTTGAAGTTTTCGATGACTTGCTGAAAAATGACCCCCATACACACTTCCTAAGCCCATAACTCGGCCAATCGGGCTCGGATTCCTTAGCGGCATACCTTTTTAAGTTTGTGATTTGAAAATAGTGTAATCTGCATTAAAATATTTGACTTTTGAAGATAGTCGATTTTAGGCTGGTTTTATGGCGTAATTTGAAGTTTTCGATGACTTGCTGAAAAATGACCCCCATACACACTTCCTAAGCCCATAACTCGGCCAATCGGGCTCGGATTCCTTAGCGGCATACCTTTTTAAGTTTGTGATTTGAAAATAGTGTAATCTGCATTAAAATTTTTTACCTGTGAAGATAGTCGATTTTAGACTGGTTTTATGACGTATTTGGAAGTTTTCGATGATTTGCTGAAAAATGACCCCATACACACTTCCTAACTTTGTGATTTGAAAATAGTGTAATCTGCATTAAAATATTTTACTTTTGAAGATAGTCGATTTTTGACTGGTTTTATGACGTTAATTGGTAAGCCCGTAACTCGGACAATCGGGCTCGGATTCCCTAGCGGCATACCTTTTTAAGTTTGTGATTTGAAAATAGTGTAATCTGCATTAAAATATTTTACTTTTGAAGATAGTCGATTTTGTTTTTACTGGAGTTTTCGATGACTTGCTGAAAAATGACCCCCATACACACTTCCTAAGCCCATAACTCGGTCAATCGGGCTCGGATTCCTTAGCGGCATACCTTTTTAAGTTTGTGATTTGAAAATAGTGTAATCTGCATTAAAATATTTTACTTTTGAAGATAGTCGATTTTAGACTGGTTTTATGACGTATTTGGAAGTTTTCGATGATTTGCTGAAAAATGACCCCATACACACTTCCTAACTTTTGTGATTTGAAAATAGTGTAATCTGCATTAAAATAATTTACTTTTGAAGATAGTCCATTTTTGACTGGTTTTATGGCGATAATTTGAAGTTTTTCGATGACTTGCTGAAAAATGACCCCCATACAAACTTTGAAAATAGCCCACTGTTTAAGTTTGTGATTTGAAAATAGTGTAATCTGCATTAAAATATTTAACTGTTGAAGATAGTCGATTTTTGACTCGTTTTATGGCGTTAATTTGAAGTTTTCGATGACTTGCTGAAAAATGACTCCCATACACACTTCCTAAGCCCATAACTCGGCCAATCGGGCTCGGATTCCTTAGCGGCATACCTTTTTAAGTTTGTGATTTGAAAATAGTGTAATCTGCATTAAAATATTTTACTTTTGAAGATAGTCGACTTTAGACTGGTTTCATGACGTAATTGAAAGTTTTCGATGACTTGCTGAAAAATGACCACCCTACACACTTCCTAACTTTGTGATTTGAAAATAGTGTAATCTGCATTAAAATATTTTACTTTTGAAGATAGTCGATTTTTTACTGGTTTAATGACGTTAATTTGAAGTTTTCGATGACTTGCTGAAAAATGACCCCCATACACACTTCCTAAGCCCATAACTCGGTCAATCGGGCTCGGATTCCTTAGCGGCATACCTTTTTAAGTTTGTGATTTGAAAATAGTGTAATCTGCATTAAAATATTTTACTTTTGCAGATAGGATTTTAGACTGGTTTTATGGCGTTAATTTGAAGATTTCGATGACTTGCTGAAAAATGACCCCCATACACACTTCCTAAGCCCATAACTCGGCCAATCGGGCTCGGATTCCTTAGCGGCATACCTTTTTAAGTTTGTGATTTGAAAATAGTGTAATCTGCATTAAAATATTTTACTTTTGAAGATAGTCGATTTTAGACTGGTTTTATGGCGTTAATTTGAAGATTTCGATGACTTGCTGAAAAATGACCCCCATACACACTTCCTAAGCCCATAACTCGGCCAATCGGGCTCGGATTCCTTAGCGGCATACCTTTTTAAGTTTGTGATTTGAAAATAGTGTAATCTGCATTAAAATATTTTACTTTTGAAGATAGTCGATTTTAGACTGGTTTTATGGCGTTAATTTGAAGATTTCGATGACTTGCTGAAAAATGACCCCCATACACACTTCCTAAGCCCATAACTCGGCCAATCGGGCTCGGATTCCTTAGCGGCATACCTTTTTAAGTTTGTGATTTGAAAATAGTGTAATCTGCATTAAAATATTTGACTTTTGAAGATAGTCGATTTTAGGCTGGTTTTATGACGTTAATTTGAAGATTTCGATGACTTGCTGAAAAATGACCCCCATACACACTTCCTAAGCCCATAACTCGGCCAATCGGGCTCGGATTCCTTAGCGGCATACCTTTTTAAGTTTGTGATTTGAAAATAGTGTAATCTGCATTAAAATTTTTTACTTTTGAAGATAGTCGATTTTAGACTGGTTTTATGACGTAATTGGAAGTTTTCGATGACTTGCTGAAAAATGACCCCCATACACACTTCCTAACTTTGTGATTTGAAAATAGTGTAATCTGCATTAAAATATTTTACTTTTGAAGATAGTCGATTTTTGACTGGTTTTATGGCGTTAATTTGAAGTTTTCGATGACTTGCTGAAAAATGACCCCCATACACACTTCCTAAGCCCGTAACTCGGTCAATCGGGCTCGGATCTCCTTAGCGGCATACCTTTTTAAGTTTGTGATTTGAAAATAGTGTAATCTGCATTAAAATATTTTACTTTTGAAGATAGTCGATTTTTGACTGGTTTTATGGCGTTAATTTGAAGTTTTCGATGACTTGCTGAAAAATGACCCCCATACACACTTCCTAAGCCCGTAACTCGGTCAATCGGGCTTGGATTCCTCAGCGGCATACCTTTTTAAGTTTGTGATATGAAAATAGTGTAATCTGCATTAAAATATTTTACTTTTGAAGATAGTCGATTTTAGACTGGTTTTATGACGTTAATTGGAAGTTTTCGATGACTTGCTGAAAAATGACCCCCATACACACTTCCTAAGCCCATAACTCGGCCAATCGGGCTCGGATTCCTTAGCGGCATACCTTTTTAAGTTTGTGATTTGAAAATAGTGTAATCTGCATTAAAATATTTTACTTTTGAAGATAGTCGATTTTAGGCTGGTTTTATGGCGTAATTGGAAGTTTTCGATGACTTGCTGAAAAATGACCCCCATACACAATTCCTAAGCCCATAACTCGGTTAATCGGGCTCGGATTCCTTAGCGGCATACCTTTTTAAGTTTGTGATTTGAAAATAGTGTAATCTGCATTAAAATTTTTTACTTTTGGAGATAGTCGATTTTAGACTGGTTTTATGACGTAATTGGAAGTTTTCGATGATTTGCTGAAAAATTACTCCCATACACACTTCCTAACTTTGTGATTTGAAAATAGTGTAATCTGCATTAAAATATTTAACTGTTAAAGATATTCGATTTTTGACTGGTTTTATGACGTCATTGGAAGCCCGTAACTTGGACAATCGGGCTCGGATTCCTTGGCGGCATACCTTTTTAAGTTTGTGATTTGAAAATAGTGTAATCTGCATTAAAATATTTTACTTTTGAAGATAGTCGATTTTTTTACTGGATGTTTTCGATGACTTGCTGAAAAATGACCCCCATACACACTTCCTAAGCCCATAACTCGGTCAATCGGGCTCGGATTCCTTAGCGGCATACCTTTTTAAGTTTGTGATTTGAAAATAGTGTAATCTGCATTAAAATTTTTTACTTTTGAAGATAGTCGATTTTAGACTGGTTTTATGACGTATTTGGAAGTTTTCGATGATTTGCTGAAAAATGACCCCCATACACACTTCCTAACTTTGTGATTTGAAAATAGTGTAATCTGCATTAAAATATTTTACTTTTGAAGATAGTCGATTTTTGACTGGTTTTATGGCGTTAATTTGAAGTTTTCGATGACTTGCTGAAAAATGACCCCCATACACACTTTTTAAGTTTGTGATTTGAAAATAGTGTAATCTGCATTAAAATATTTTACTTTTGAAGATAGTCGATTTTTGACTGGTTTTATGGCGTTAATTTGAAGTTTTCGATGACTTGCTGAAAAATGACCCCCATACACACTTCCTAAGCCCATAACTCGGCCAATCGGGCTCGGATTCCTTAGCGGCATACCTTTTTAAGTTTGTGATTTGAAAATAGTGTAATCTGCATTAAAATATTTTACTTTTGAAGATAGTCGATTTTAGACTGGTTTTATGACGTAATTGGAAGTTTTCGATGACTTGCTGAAAAATGACCCCCATACACACTTCCTAACTTTGTGATTTGAAAATAGTGTAATCTGCATTAAAATATTTTACTTTTGAAGATAGTCGATTTTTGACTGGTTTTATGGCGTTAATTTGAAGTTTTCGATGACTTGCTGAAAAATGACCCCCATACACACTTCCTAAGCCCGTAACTCGGTCAATCGGGCTCGGATTCCTTAGCGGCATACCTTTTTAAGTTTGTGATTTGAAAATAGTGTAATCTGCATTAAAATATTTTACTTTTGAAGATAGTCGATTTTAGACTGGTTTTATGGCGTTAATTTGAAGATTTCGATGACTTGCTGAAAAATGACCCCCATACACACTTCCTAAGCCCATAACTCGGCCAATCGGGCTCGGATTCCTTAGCGGCATACCTTTTTAAGTTTGTGATTTGAAAATAGTGTAATCTGCATTAAAATATTTTACTTTTGAAGATAGTCGATTTTAGACTGGTTTTATGGCGTTAATTTGAAGATTTCGATGACTTGCTGAAAAATGACCCCCATACACACTTCCTAAGCCCATAACTCGGCCAATCGGGCTCGGATTCCTTAGCGGCATACCTTTTTAAGTTTGTGATTTGAAAATAGTGTAATCTGCATTAAAATATTTTACTTTTGAAGATAGTCGATTTTAGACTGGTTTTATGGCGTTAATTTGAAGATTTCGATGACTTGCTGAAAAATGACCCCCATACACACTTCCTAAGCCCATAACTCGGCCAATCGGGCTCGGATTCCTTAGCGGCATACCTTTTTAGGTTTGTAATTTGAAAATAGTGTAATCTGCATTAAAATATTTGACTTTTGAAGATAGTCGATTTTAGGCTGGTTTTATGGCGTTAATTTGAAAATTTCGATGACCTTCTAAAAAATGACCCCCATACACACGTCCTAAGCCCATAACTCGGTCAATGGGGATCGGATTCCTTAGCGGCATACCTTTTTAAGTTTGTGATTTGAAAATAGTACACTATTTTCTGCATTAAAATTTTTTACTTTTGGAGACAGACGATTTTAGACTGGTTTTATGACGTAATTGGAAGTTTTCGATGACTTGCTGAAAAATGACCCCCATACACACTTCCTAACTTTGTGATTTGAAAATAGTGTAATCTGCATTAAAATATTTTACTTTTGAAGATAGTCGATGTTTTACTGGTTTTATGGCGTTAATTTGAAGTTTTCGATGACTTGCTGAAAAATGACCCCCATACACACTTCCTAAGCCCGTTACTTGGTGAATCGGGCTCGGATCCCTAGCGGCATACCTTTTTAAGTTTGTGATTTGAAAATAGTGTAATCTGCATTAAAATATTTTACTTTTGAAGATAGTCGATTTTTTACTGGTTTTATGGCGTTAATTTGAAGTTTTCGATGACTTGCTGAAAAATGACCCCCATACACACTTCCTAAGCCCGTAACTCGGTCAATCGGGCTTGGATTCCTCAGCGGCATACCTTTTTAAGTTTGTAATTTGAAAATAGTGTAATCTGCATTAAAATATTTTACTTTTGAAGATAGTCGATTTTAGACTGGTTTTATGGCGTTAATTTGAAGTTTTCGATGACTTGCTGAAAAATGACCCCCATACACACTTCCTAAGCCCATAACTCGGCCAATCGGGCTCGGATTCCTTAGCGGCATACCTTTTTAAGTTTGTGATTTGAAAATAGTGTAATCTGCATTAAAATATTTTACTTTTGAAGATAGTCGATTTTAGACTGGTTTTATGGCGTTAATTTGAAGTTTTCGATGACTTGCTGAAAAATGACCCCCATACACACTTCCTAAGCCCGTAACTCGGTCAATCGGGTTCGGATTCCTTAGCGGCATACCTTTTTAACTTTGTGATTTGAAAATAGTGTAATCTGCTTTAAAATATTTTACTTTTGAAGATTAGTCGATTTTAGGCTGGTTTTATGGCGTTAATTTGAAGATTTCGATGACTTGCTGAAAAATGACCCCCATACACACTTCCTAAGCCCATAACTCGGCCAATCGGGCTCGGATTCCTTAGCGGCATACCTTTTTAAGTTTGTGATTTGAAAATAGTGTAATCTGCATTAAAATATTTTACTTTTGAAGATAGTCGATTTTAGACTGGTTTTATGACGTAATTTGAAGTTTTCGATGACTTGCTGAAAAATGACCCCCATACACACTTCCTAAGCCCATAACTCGGCCAATCGGGCTCGGATTCCTTAGCGGCATACCTTTTTAAGTTTGTGATTTGAAAATAGTGTAATCTGCATTAAAATATTTTACTTTTGAAGATAGTCGATTTTAGGCTGGTTTTATGGCGTTAATTTGAAGATTTCGATGACTTGCTGAAAAATGACCCCCATACACACTTCCTAAGCCCATAACTCGGTCAATCGGGCTCGGATTCCTTAGCGGCATACCTTTTTAACTTTGTGATTTGAAAATAGTGTAATCTGCATTAAAATATTTTACTTTTGGAGATAGTCGATTTTTGACTGGTTTTATGGCGTTAATTTGAAGTTTTCGATGACTTGCTGAAAAATGACCCCCATACACACTTCCTAAGCCCGTAACTCGGTCAATCGGGCTTGGATTCCTCAGCGGCATACCTTTTTAAGTTTGTGATATGAAAATAGTGTAATCTGCATTAAAATATTTTACTTTTGAAGATAGTCGATTTTAGACTGGTTTTATGACGTTAATTGGAAGTTTTCGATGACTTGCTGAAAAATGACCCCCATACACACTTCCTAAGCCCATAACTCGGCCAATCGGGCTCGGATTCCTTAGCGGCATACCTTTTTAAGTTTGTGATTTGAAAATAGTGTAATCTGCATTAAAATATTTTACTTTTGAAGATAGTCGATTTTAGGCTGGTTTTATGGCGTTAATTTGAAGATTTCGATGACTTGCTGAAAAATGACCCCCATACACACTTCCTAAGCCCATAACTCGGTCAATCGGGCTCGGATTCCTTAGCGGCATACTTTTTTAAGTTTGTGATTTGAAAATAGTGTAATCTGCATTAAAATTTTTTACTTTTGAAGATAGTCGATTTTAGACTGGTTTTATGACGTAATTGGAAGTTTTCGATGACTTGCTGAAAAATGACCCCCATACACACTTCCTAACTTTGTGATTTGAAAATAGTGTAATCTGCATTAAAATATTTTACTTTTGAAGATAGTCGATTTTTTACTGGTTTTATGGCGTTAATTTGAAGTTTTCGATGACTTGCTGAAAAATTACCCCCATACACACTTCCTAAGCCCGTTACTTGGTCAATCGGGCTCGGATCCCCTAGCGGCATACCTTTTTAAGTTTGTGATTTGAAAATAGTGTAATCTGCATTAAAATATTTTACTTTTGAAGATAGTCGATTTTAGACTGGTTTTATGGCGTTAATTTGAAGTTTTCGATGACTTGCTGAAAAATTACCCCCATACACACTTCCTAAGCCCGTAACTCGGTCAATCGGGCTTGGATTCCTCAGCGGCATACCTTTTTAAGTTTGTAATTTGAAAATAGTGTAATCTGCATTAAAATATTTTACTTTTGAAGATAGTCGATTTTAGACTGGTTTTATGACGTAATTGGAAGTTTTCGATGACTTGCTGAAAAATGACCCCCATACACACTTCCTAAGCCCATAACTCGGCCAATCGGGCTCGGATTCCTTAGCGGCATACCTTTTTAAGTTTGTGATTTGAAAATAGTGTAATCTGCATTAAAATATTTTACTTTTGAAGATAGTCGATTTTAGACTGGTTTTATGGCGTTAATTTGAAGATTTCGATGACTTGCTGAAAAATGACCCCCATACACACTTCCTAAGCCCATAACTCGGTCAATCGGGCTCGGATTCCTCAGCGGCATACCTTTTAAACTTTGTTATTTGAAAAAAGTGTAATCTGCATTAAAATATTTTACTTTTGAAGATAGTCGATTTTTGACTGGTTTTATGGCGTTAATTTGAAGTTTTCGATGACTTGCTGAAAAATGACCCCCATACACACTTCCTAAGCCCATAACTCGGCCAATCGGGCTCGGATTCCTTAGCGGCATACCTTTTTAAGTTTGTGATTTGAAAATAGTGTAATCTGCATTAAAATATTTTACTTTTGAAGATAGTCGATTTTAGACTGGTTTAATGACGTTAATTTGAAGTTTTCGATGACTTGCTGAAAAATGACCCCCATACACACTTCCTAAGCCCATAACTCGGCCAATCGGGCTCGGATTCCTTAGCGGCATACCTTTTTAAGTTTGTGATTTGAAAATAGTGTAATCTGCATTAAAATATTTTACTTTTGAAGATAGTCGATTTTAGGCTGGTTTTATGGCGTTAATTTGAAGATTTCGATGACTTGCTGAAAAATGACCCCCATACACACTTCCTAAGCCCATAACTCGGTCAATCGGGCTCGGATTCCTTAGCGGCATACCTTTTTAACTTTGTGATTTGAAAATAGTGTAATCTGCATTAAAATATTTTACTTTTGTAGATAGTCGATTTTTGACTGGTTTTATGGCGTTAATTTGAAGTTTTCGATGACTTGCTGAAAAATGACCCCCATACACACTTCCTAAGCCCGTAACTCGGTCAATCGGGCTTGGATTCCTCAGCGGCATACCTTTTTAAGTTTGTGATTTGAAAATAGTGTAATCTGCATTAAAATATTTTACTTTTGAAGATAGTCGATTTTAGACTGGTTTTATGACGTAATTGGAAGTTTTCGATGACTTGCTGAAAAATGACCCCCATACACACTTCCTAAGCCCATAACTCGGCCAATCGGGCTCGGATTCCTTAGCGGCATACCTTTTTAAGTTTGTGATTTGAAAATAGTGTAATCTGCATTAAAATATTTTACTTTTGAAGATAGTCGATTTTAGACTGGTTTTATGACGTTAATTTGAAGTTTTCGATGACTTGCTGAAAAATGACCCCCATACACACTTCCTAAGCCCATAACTCGGTCAATCGGGCTCGGATTCCTTAGCGGCATACTTTTTTAAATTTGTGATTTGAAAATAGTGTAATCTGCATTAAAATTTTTTACTTTTGAAGATAGTCGATTTTAGACTGGTTTTATGACGTAATTTGGAAGTTTTCGATGACTTGCTTAAAAATGACCCCCATACACACTTCCTAACTTTGTGATTTGAAAATAGTGTAATCTGCATTAAAATATTTTACTTTTGAAGATAGTCGATTTTTGACTGGTTTTATGACGTTAATTGGAAGCCCGTAACTCGGACAATCGGGCTCGGATTCCTTAGCGGCATACCTTTTTAAGTTTGTGATTTGAAAATAGTGTAATCTGCATTAAAATATTTTACTTTTGAAGATAGTCGATTTTTTACTGGGTTTTCGATGACTTGCTGAAAAATGACCCCCATACACACGTCCTAAGCCCATAACTCGGTCAATCGGGCTCGGATTCCTTAGCGGCATACCTTTTTAAGTTTGTGATTTGAAAATAGTGTAATCTGCATTAAAATATTTTACTTTTGAAGATAGTCGATTTTAGACTGGTTTTATGACGTTAATTTGAAGTTTTCGATGACTTGCTGAAAAATGACCCCCATACACACTTCCTAACTTTGTGATTTGAAAATAGTGTAATCTGCATTAAAATATTTTACTTTTGAAGATAGTCGATGTTTTACTGGTTTTATGGCGTTAATTTGAAGTTTTCGATGACTTGCTGAAAAATTACCCCCATACAAACTTTGAAAATAGCCCACTTTTTAAGTTTGTGATTTGAAAATAGTGTAATCTGCATTAAAATATTTTACTTTTGTAGATAGTCGATTTTTGACTGGTTTTATGGCGTTAATTTTAAGTTTTCGATGACTTGCTGAAACGTGACCCCCATACACACTTCCTAAGCCCATAACTCGGTCAATCGGGCTCGGATTCCTTAGCGGCATACCTTTTTAAGTTTGTGATTTGAAAATAGTGTAATCTGCATTAAAATATTTTACTTTTGAAGATAGTCGATTTTAGACTGGTTTTATGACGTAATTGGAAGTTTTCGATGACTTGCTGAAAAATGACCCCCATACACACTTCCTAACTTTGTGATTTGAAAATAGTGTAATCTGCATTAAAATATTTTACTTTTGAAGATAGTCGATTTTTGACTGGTTTTATGGCGTTAATTTGAAGTTTTCGATGACTTGCTGAAAAATGACCCCCATACACACTTCCTAAGCCCGTAACTTGGTCAATCGGGCTCGGATCCCTTAGCGGCATACCTTTTTAAGTTTGTGATTTGAAAATAGTGTAATCTGCATTAAAATATTTTACTTTTGAAGATAGTCGATTTTAGACTGGTTTTATGGCGTTAATTTGAAGATTTCGATGACTTGCTGAAAAATGACCCCCATACACACTTCCTAAGCCCATAACTCGGCCAATCGGGCTCGGATTCCTTAGCGGCATACCTTTTTAAGTTTGTGATTTGAAAATAGTGTAATCTGCATTAAAATATTTTACTTTTGAAGATAGTCGATTTTAGACTGGTTTTATGGCGTTAATTTGAAGATTTCGATGACTTGCTGAAAAATGACCCCCATACACACTTCCTAAGCCCATAACTCGGCCAATCGGGCTCGGATTCCTTAGCGGCATACCTTTTTAAGTTTGTGATTTGAAAATAGTGTAATCTGCATTAAAATATTTTACTTTTGAAGATAGTCGATTTTAGACTGGTTTTATGGCGTTAATTTGAAGATTTCGATGACTTGCTGAAAAATGACCCCCATACACACTTCCTAAGCCCATAACTCGGCCAATCGGGCTCGGATTCCTTAGCGGCATACCTTTTTAAGTTTGTGATTTGAAAATAGTGTAATCTGCATTAAAATATTTTACTTTTGAAGATAGTCGATTTTAGACTGGTTTAATGACGTTAATTTGAAGTTTTCGATGACTTGCTGAAAAATGACCCCCATACACACTTCCTAAGCCCATAACTCGGCCAATCGGGCTCGGATTCCTTAGCGGCATACCTTTTTAAGTTTGTGATTTGAAAATAGTGTAATCTGCATTAAAATATTTTACTTTTGAAGATAGTCGATTTTTGACTGGTTTTATGGCGTTAATTTGAAGTTTTCGATGACTTGCTGAAAAATGACCCCCATACACACTTCCTAAGCCCATAACTCGGCCAATCGGGCTCGGATTCCTTAGCGGCATACCTTTTTAAGTTTGTGATTTGAAAATAGTGTAATCTGCATTAAAATATTTTACTTTTGAAGATAGTCGATTTTAGGCTGGTTTTATGGCGTTAATTGGAAGTTTTCGATGACTTGCTGAAAAATGACCCCCATACACACTTCCTAAGCCCATAACTCGGTCAATCGGGCTCGGATTCCTTAGCGGCATACCTTTTTAACTTTGTGATTTGAAAATAGTGTAATCTGCATTAAAATATTTTACTTTTGAAGATAGTCGATTTTTGACTGGTTTTATGGCGTTAATTTGAAGTTTTCGATGACTTGCTGAAAAATGACCCCCATACACACTTCCTAAGCCCGTAACTCGGTCAATCGGGCTTGGATTCCTCAGCGGCATACCTTTTTAAGTTTGTGATATGAAAATAGTGTAATCTGCATTAAAATATTTTACTTTTGAAGATAGTCGATTTTAGACTGGTTTTATGACGTAATTGGAAGTTTTCGATGACTTGCTGAAAAATGACCCCCATACACACTTCCTAAGCCCGTAACTCGGTCAATCGGGCTTGGATTCCTCAGCGGCATACCTTTTTAAGTTTGTGATTTGAAAATAGTGTAATCTGCATTAAAATATTTTACTTTTGAAGATAGTCGATGTTTTACTGGTTTTATAGTTTATTATTTCGATGACTTGCTGAAAAATGACCCCCATACACACGTCCTAAGCCCATAACTCGGTCAATCGGGCTCGGATTCCTTAGCGGCATACCTTTTTAAGTTTGTGATTTGAAAATAGTGTAATCTGCATTAAAATTTTTTACTTTTGAAGATAGTCGATTTTAGACTGGTTTTATGGCGTTAATTTGAAGATTTCGATGATTTGCTGAAAAATGACCCCCATACACACTTCCTAACTTTGTGATTTGAAAATAGTGTAATCTGCATTAAAATATTTTACTTTTGAAGATAGTCGATGTTTGACTGGTTTTATGACGTTAATTGGAAGCCCGTAACTTGGACAATCGGGCTCGGATTCCTTAGCGGCATACCTTTTTAAGTTTGTGATTTGAAAATAGTGTAATTTGCATTAAAATATTTTACTTTTGAAGATAGTCGATTTTTTACTGGAGTTTTCGATGACTTGCTGAAAAATGACCCCCATACACACTTCCTAAGCCCATAACTCGGTCAATCGGGCTCGGATTCCTTAGCGGCATACCTTTTTAAGTTTGTGATTTGAAAATAGTGTAATCTGCATTAAAATTTTTTACTTTTGAAGATAGTCGATTTTAGACTGGTTTTATGACGTAATTGGAAGTTTTCGATGACTTGCTGAAAAATGACCCCCATACACACTTCCTAACTTTGTGATTTGAAAATAGTGTAATCTGCATTAAAATATTTTACTTTTGAAGATAGTCGATTTTTGACTGGTTTTATGGCGTTAATTTGAAGATTTCGATGATTTGCTGAAAAATGACCCCCATACACACTTTTTAAGTTTGTGATTTGAAAATAGTGTAATCTGCATTAAAATATTTGACTTTTGAAGATAGTCGATTTTAGGCTGGTTTTATGGCGTTAATTTGAAGATTTCGATGATTTGCTGAAAAATGACCCCCATACACACTTCCTAAGCCCATAACTCGGCCAATCGGGCTCGGATTCCTTAGCGGCATACCTTTTTAAGTTTGTGATTTGAAAATAGTGTAATCTGCATTAAAATATTTTACTTTTGAAGATAGTCGATTTTAGACTGGTTTTATGACGTAATTGGAAGTTTTCGATGACTTGCTGAAAAATGACCACCCTACACACTTCCTAACTTTGTGATTTGAAAATAGTGTAATCTGCATTAAAATATTTTACTTTTGAAGATAGTCGATTTTTGACTGGTTTTATGGCGTTAATTTGAAGTTTTCGATGACTTGCTGAAAAATGACCCCCATACACACTTCCTAAGCCCGTAACTTGGTCAATCGGGCTCGGATTCCCTAGCGGCATACCTTTTTAACTTTGTGATTTGAAAATAGTGTAATCTGCATTAAAATATTTTACTTTTGCAGATAGTCGATTTTTGACTGGTTTTATGGCGTTAATTTGAAGTTTTCGATGACTTGCTGAAAAATGACCCCCATACACACTTCCTAAGCCCATAACTCGGCCAATCGGGCTCGGATTCCTTAGCGGCATACCTTTTTAAGTTTGTGATTTGAAAATAGTGTAATCTGCATTAAAATATTTTACTTTTGAAGATAGTCGATTTTTGACTGGTTTTATGGCGTTAATTTGAAGTTTTCGATGACTTGCTGAAAAATGACCCCCATACACACTTCCTAAGCCCATAACTCGGCCAATCGGGCTCGGATTCCTTAGCGGCATACCTTTTTAAGTTTGTGATTTGAAAATAGTGTAATCTGCATTAAAATATTTTACTTTTGAAGATAGTCGATTTTTGACTGGTTTTATGGCGTTAATTTGAAGTTTTCGATGACTTGCTGAAAAATGACCCCCATACACACTTCCTAAGCCCATAACTCGGCCAATCGGGCTCGGATTCCTTAGCGGCATACCTTTTTAAGTTTGTGATTTGAAAATAGTGTAATCTGCATTAAAATATTTGACTTTTGAAGATAGTCGATTTTAGGCTGGTTTTATGACGTTAATTTGAAGATTTCGATGACTTGCTGAAAAATGACCCCCATACACACTTCCTAAGCCCATAACTCGGTCAATCGGGCTCGGATTCCTTAGCGGCATACCTTTTTAAGTTTGTGATTTGAAAATAGTACACTGTTTTCTGCATTAAAATTTTTTACTTTTGGAGACAGTCGATTTTAGACTGGTTTTATGACGTAATTGGAAGTTTTCGATGACTTGCTGAAAAATGACCCCCATACACACTTCCTAACTTTGTGATTTGAAAATAGTGTAATCTGCATTAAAATATTTTACTTTTGAAGATAGTCGATTTTTGACTGGTTTTATGGCGTTAATTTGAAGTTTTCGATGACTTGCTGAAAAATGACCCCCATACACACTTCCTAAGCCCGTAACTCGGTCAATCGGGCTCGGATTCCTAGCGGCATACCTTTTTAAGTTTGTGATTTGAAAATAGTGTAATCTGCATTAAAATATTTTACTTTTGAAGATAGTCGATTTTTGACTGGTTTTATGGCGTTAATTTGAAGTTTTCGATGACTTGCTGAAAAATGACCCCCATACACACTTCCTAAGCCCGTAACTCGGTCAATCGGGCTTGGATTCCTCAGCGGCATACCTTTTTAAGTTTGTAATTTGAAAATAGTGTAATCTGCATTAAAATATTTTACTTTTGAAGATAGTCGATTTTAGACTGGTTTTATGACGTTAATTGGAAGTTTTCGATGACTTGCTGAAAAATGACCCCCATACACACTTCCTAAGCCCATAACTCGGCCAATCGGGCTCGGATTCCTTAGCGGCATACCTTTTTAAGTTTGTGATTTGAAAATAGTGTAATCTGCATTAAAATATTTTACTTTTGAAGATAGTCGATTTTTGACTGGTTTTATGGCGTTAATTTGAAGTTTTCGATGACTTGCTGAAAAATGACCCCCATACACACTTCCTAAGCCCATAACTCGGCCAATCGGGCTCGGATTCCTTAGCGGCATACCTTTTTAAGTTTGTGATTTGAAAATAGTGTAATCTGCATTAAAATATTTTACTTTTGAAGATAGTCGATTTTTGACTGGTTTTATGGCGTTAATTTGAAGTTTTCGATGACTTGCTGAAAAATGACCCCCATACACACTTCCTAAGCCCATAACTCGGCCAATCGGGCTCGGATTCCTTAGCGGCATACCTTTTTAAGTTTGTGATTTGAAAATAGTGTAATCTGCATTAAAATATTTTACTTTTGAAGATAGTCGATTTTTGACTGGTTTTATGGCGTTAATTTGAAGTTTTCGATGACTTGCTGAAAAATTACCCCCATACACACTTCCTAAGCCCGTAACTCGGTCAATCGGGCTTGGATTCCTCAGCGGCATACCTTTTTAAGTTTGTAATTTGAAAATAGTGTAATCTGCATTAAAATATTTTACTTTTGAAGATAGTCGATTTTAGACTGGTTTTATGACGTAATTGGAAGTTTTCGATGACTTGCTGAAAAATGACCCCCATACACACTTCCTAAATCGGATTCCTTAGCGGCATACCTTTTTAAGTTTGTGATTTGAAAATAGTGTAATCTGCATTAAAATATTTTACTTTTGAAGATAGTCGATTTTTTACTGGAAGTTTTCGATGACTTGCTGAAAAATTACCCCCATACACACTTCCTAAGCCCATAACTCGGCCAATCGGGCTCGGATTCCTTAGCGGCATACCTTTTTAAGTTTGTGATTTGAAAATAGTGTAATCTGCATTAAAATATTTTACTTTTGAAGATAGTCGATTTTAGACTGGTTTTATGGCGTTAATTTGAAGTTTTCGATGACTTGCTGAAAAATGACCCCCATACACACTTCCTAACTTTGTGATTTGAAAATAGTGTAATCTGCATTAAAATATTTTACTTTTGAAGATAGTCGATTTTTTACTGGTTTTATGGCGTTAATTTGAAGTTTTCGATGACTTGCTGAAAAATGACCCCCATACACACTTCCTAAGCCCGTAACTCGGTCAATCGGGCTTGGATTCCTCAGCGGCATACCTTTTTAGGTTTGTAATTTGAAAATAGTGTAATCTGCATTAAAATAATTGACTTTTGAAGATAGTCGATTTTAGGCTGGTTTTATGGCGTTAATTTGAAGATTTCGATGACTTGCTGAAAAATGACCCCCATACACACTTCCTAAGCCCATAACTCGGCCAATCGGGCTCGGATTCCTTAGCGGCATACCTTTTTAAGTTTGTGATTTGAAAATAGTGTAATCTGCATTAAAATATTTTACTTTTGAAGATAGTCGATTTTAGACTGGTTTTATGACGTAATTGGAAGTTTTCGATGACTTGCTGAAAAATGACCCCCATACACACTTCCTAACTTTGTGATTTGAAAATAGTGTAATCTGCATTAAAATATTTTACTTTTGAAGATAGTCGATTTTTGACTGGTTTTATGGCGTTAATTTGAAGTTTTCGATGACTTGCTGAAAAATTACCCCCATACACACTTCCTAAGCCCGTAACTCGGTCAATCGGGCTTGGATTCCTCAGCGGCATACCTTTTTAAGTTTGTGATATGAAAATAGTGTAATCTGCATTAAAATATTTTACTTTTGAAGATAGTCGATTTTAGACTGGTTTTATGACGTAATTGGAAGTTTTCGATGACTTGCTGAAAAATGACCCCCATACACACTTCCTAACTTTGTGATTTGAAAATAGTGTAATCTGCATTAAAATATTTTACTTTTGAAGATAGTCGATTTTTGACTGGTTTTATGGCGTTAATTTGAAGTTTTCGATGACTTGCTGAAAAATGACCCCCATACACACTTCCTAAGCCCGTTACTTGGTGAATCGGGCTCGGATCCCCTAGCGGCATACCTTTTAAACTTTGTTATTTGAAAAAAGTGTAATCTGCATTAAAATATTTTACTTTTGAAGATAGTCGATTTTTGACTGGTTTTATGGCGTTAATTTGAAGTTTTCGATGACTTGCTGAAAAATGACCCCCATACACACTTCCTAAGCCCGTAACTCGGTCAATCGGGCTTGGATTCCTCAGCGGCATACCTTTTTAAGTTTGTAATTTGAAAATAGTGTAATCTGCATTAAAATATTTTACTTTTGAAGATAGTCGATTTTAGACTGGTTTTATGACGTAATTGGAAGTTTTCGATGACTTGCTGAAAAATGACCCCCATACACACTTCCTAAGCCCATAACTCGGCCAATCGGGCTCGGATTCCTTAGCGGCATACCTTTTTAAGTTTGTGATTTGAAAATAGTGTAATCTGCATTAAAATTTTTTACTTTTGAAGATAGTCGATTTTAGACTGGTTTTATGACGTAATTGGAAGTTTTCGATGATTGTGAAAAATAAGCCCGTAACTTGGACAATCGGGCTCAGATCCCCTAGCGGCATAACTTTTTAAGTTTGTGATTTAAAAATAGTGTAATCTGCATTAAAATATTTTACTTTTGTAGATATTCGATCTCCTAGCGGCGTACCTTTTTATGTTTGTGATTTGAAAATAGTGTAATTTGCATTAAAATATTTTACTTTTGTAGATAGTCGATTTTTTACTGGTTTTCGATGACTTGCTGAAAAATGACCCCCATACACACTTCCTAAGCCCATAACTCGGTCAATCGGGCTCGGATTCCTTAGCGGCATACCTTTTTAAGTTTGTGATTTGAAAATAGTGTAATCTGCATTAAAATTTTTTACTTTTGAAGATAGTCGATTTTAGACTGGTTTTATGACGTATTTGGAAGTTTTCGATGATTTGCTGAAAAATGACCCCCATACACACTTCCTAACTTTGTGATTTGAAAATAGTGTAATCTGCATTAAAATATTTTACTTTTGAAGATAGTCGATTTTTGACTGGTTTTATGGCGATAATTTGAAGTTTTTCGATGACTTGCTGAAAAATGACCCCCATACACACTTTGAAAATAGCCCATTTCCTAACCCCCTAACTTGGTCATTTGGGATCGGATCTCCTAGCGGCATACCTGTTTAAGTTTGTGATTTGAAAATAGTTTAATCTGCATTAAAATATTTAACTGTTGAAGATAGTCGATTTTTGACTGGTTTTATGGCGATAATTTGAAGTTTTTCGATGACTTGCTGAAAAATGACCCCAATACACACTTTGAAAATAGCCCACTTCCTAAGCCCCTAACTTGGTCATTTGGGATCGGATCCCCTAGCGGCATACCTTTTTAAGTTTGTGATTTGAAAATAGTGTAATCTGCATTAAAATATTTTACTTTTGAAGATAGTCGATTTTTGACTGGTTTTATGGCGTTAATTTGAAGTTTTCGATGACTTGCTGAAAAATGACCCCCATACACACTTCCTAAGCCCATAACTCGGCCAATCGGGCTCGGATTCCTTAGCGGCATACCTTTTTAAGTTTGTGATTTGAAAATAGTGTAATCTGCATTAAAATATTTTACTTTTGAAGATAGTCGATTTTAGACTGGTTTTATGACGTAATTGGAAGTTTTCGATGATTTGCTGAAAAATGACCCCCATACACACTTCCTAACTTTGTGATTTGAAAATAGTGTAATCTGCATTAAAATATTTTACTTTTGAAGATAGTCGATTTTTGACTGGTTTTATGGCGATAATTTGAAGTTCTCGATGACTTGCAGAAAAATGACCCCAATACACAATTCCTAAGCCGGTAACTTTGTCAATCGGGCTCGGATCCCTACCGGCATACCTTTTTAAGTTTTTAATTTAAAAATAGTGTTATCTGCATTTAAATATTTTACTTTTGTAGATAGTCGATCCCCTAGAGGCGTACCTTTTTATGTTTGTGATTTGAAAATAGTGTAATTTGCATTTAAAAATTTTCCTTTTGTAGATAGTCGATTTTTTACTGGTTTTCGATGACTGGCTGATAAGGCCACAATTCGGCCAATAGGTCTCGGATTCCTTAGCGGCATACCTTTTTAAGTTTGTGATTTAAAAATAGTGTAATCTGCATTAAAATATTTAACTGTTAAAGATATTCGGTCAATCGGGCTCGGATCCCCTAGCGGCATACCTTTTTAAGTTTGTGATTTAAAAATAGAGTAATCTGCATTAAAATATTTTACTTTTGTAGATAGTCGATCCCCTAGCGGTGTACCTTTTTATGTTTGTGATTTGAAAATAGTGTAATTTGCATTAAAATATTTTACTTTTGTAGATACACTAGTCGGCATAATTATTTTGACGAAACCTCTATTTGACTATTGAGCTTAGCGTAGCATAAAATCGTCAAATACCGGTGCGAAAATGAGGCGCAAAACAAAGAATCTATTTTTAGCTATGTGCATGCCAAATTTTATTTCGTTTACCCTACGCATTCTCTTTCTGCTGCTAAGAATGCACGCAGACAACGGTTTTTTGCGCGGCACAAGTATTTTGCCAGCATCTTTATGGAAATATTTTCACACTTTTAAGCACGCGAGAGACAAGCAACTTCTGTGTATAGCTTTGATCAATATTAAACGTTGTTAATAAAATAGAAAGTCATTAACAATTATAAAATAACATGGGTAAACAGGCTGAGCTAAGTTTGGTTACCAGAACTTCAATGGTAACAAAGTTTAACGCTGGAGTAGCAGTCAAAGACATTGCCGATGAGTTTAAAGTGTCGCGTCAAACTGTGCACTACCAAATTAAAAAGTTTAAAAACCATAATGACCTGCGTAATTTAAACCGGTCAGGTATTAAGCGTAAAACAAATATCAGTGAAGACCAAATCATTGTACGGCAATTAAAAAAAAATATTTTTCTGAAGCCTCAATCTGCAGCAGATCAATTTAATTTAACTGCTAGGACCCCAATTAGTGAGCGCACAATTCGTCGACGATTAAAAGAATTTGATTTTAAGACCTATAAGGCCAAGGACGTACCATATACATATAACAAAAGCAAACAAGCTCAAAAGACTGTCCTTCGCAATGCAACATCTCAATAAGCCAAAGGAGTTCTGGAGAAGCGTTCTATGGACAGATGAAAGCTCCTTTGAGTTTAATTCATCAAAAAAAAAAGTTTATGTAAGATTGCCAATGTTACAAAGGCAAAAAAGGAGACCCGTTTGCCAAAAAGTAAGCCATGGTGGAGGCTGTGTGATGTTCTGGGGATGTGTGGCGTATAATGGACTGGGTGATTTCGTTCCTGTCACTGGCTCGATGAACCAACGCCAATATTTGTCGGTTCTAAATGATAACGCCTTTACTTCTGGAGACAGGCTTATTGGACAATCATTTATCCTGCAACAGGATAACGCACCATGCCACAAAGCCAAGATGATTACAACATTTTTGAAGGATGTTGGTGTAACCACTTTGGACTGGCCACCTCAAAGTCCAGACTTAAATATAATTGAAAACGTCTGGTCTATTAAAAAACGCAAAAGAACAGTACCGTTGAATAAAACCAGAGATGAGACCATTTCTGAGATCACTTCCCTTTGGGAAGAAATATCTCCAGAGATCATCCAAAATTTAATCAACTCAGTACCGCTACGCCTTCAAAAAGTTATCGAAACCAAAGGAAATTATATATTTTACTAAATTCTTCTTTTTCCTTAACTTTTTTTAAGTTTAAACTTTGTTATTCATATTAAAAGGTACTTGTCAAAATCCTTATGAAAATTACCTGAGCTTATATTTTTTTAAGTTCATAAGATAAAATGTTAAATTCATTATTTTTAAGTTTGTATTAGCACTAAGTAAAATAGAAAAAATCATTGAGTTATATTAAACCATTAAAAAGTTACATAGAAATATGCACCATTTGTTTTTTGTCAAAATAATTATGCCGACTAGTGTAGTCGATTTTTTACTGGTTTTCGATGACTGGCTGAAAAATGACCCCCATACACACTTCCTAAGGCCACAACTCGGCCAATCGGGCTCGGATTCCTTAGCGGCATACCTTTTTAAGTTTGTGATTTGAAAATAATGTAATCTGCATTAAAATTTTTTACCTGTGAAGATAGTCGATTTTAGACTGGTTTTATGACGTAATTAAAAGTTTTCGATGACTTGCTGAAAAATGCCCCCAAACACAATTCCTAACTTTGTGAATTGAAAATAGTGTAATCTGCATTAAAATATTTTACTTTTGAAGATAGTCAATTTTTGTCTGCTTTTATGGCGATAATTTGAAGTTTTCGATGACTTGCTCAAAAATGGGCTCCATTCCCACTTCCTAAGCCCCTAACTTGGTCATTTGGCATCGGATCCCCTAGCGGCATACCTGTTTAAGTTTGTGATTTGAAAATAGTGTAATCTGCATTTAACTGTTGAAGATAGTCGATTTTTGACTGGTTTTATGGCGTTAATTTGAAGTTTTCGATGACTTGCTCAAAAATGACCCCCATACACACTTCCTAAGCCCGTAACTCGGTCAATCGGGCTTGGATTCCTCAGCGGCATAGCTTTTTAGGTTTGTAATTTGAAAATAGTGTAATCTGCATTAAAATATTTGACTTTTGAAGATAGTCGCTTTGAGACTGGTTTTATGACGTAAGTGGAAGTTTTCGATGACTTGCTGAAAAATTATCCCCATACACACTTCTTAAGCCCATAACTCGGCCAATCGGGCTCGGATTCCTTAGCGGCATACCTTTTTAAGTTTGTGATTTGAAAATAGTGTAATCTGCATTAAAATTTTTTACCTGTGAAGATAATCGATTTTAGACTGGTTTTATGACGTAATTGGAAGTTTTCGATAATTTGCTGAAAAATGACCCCCATAAACACTTCCTAAGCCCCTAACTTGGTCATTTGGGATCGGATCCCCTAGCGGCATACCTTTTTAAGTTTGTGATTTGAAAATAGTGTAATCTACATTAAAATATTTAACTGTTGAAGATATTCGATTTTTGACTGTTTTTATGACGTAATTGGAAGCCCGTAACTTGGACAATCGGGCTCAGATCCCCTAGCGGCATAACTTTTTAAGTTTGTGATTTAAAAATAGTGTAATCTGCATTAAAATATTTTACTTTTGTAGATAGTCGATCCCCTAGCGGCGTACCTTTTTATGTTTGTGATTTGAAAATAGTGTAATTTGCATTAAAATTTTTTACTTTTGTAGATACACTAGTCGGCATAATTATTTTGACGAAACCTCTATTTGACTATTGAGCTTAGCGTAGCATAAAATCGTCAAATACCGTTGCGAAAATGAGGCGCAAAACAAAGAATCTATTTTTAGCTATGTGCATGCCAAATTTTATTTCGTTTACCCTACGCATTCTCTTTCTGCTGCTAAGAATGCACGCAGACAACGGTTTTTTGCGCGGCACAAGTATTTTTCCAGCATCTTTATGGAAATATTCTCACACTATTAAGCACGCGAGAGACAAGCAACTTCTGTGTATAGCTTTGATCAATATTAAACGTTGTTAATAAAATAGAAAGTCATTAACAATTATAAAATAACATGGGTAAAAAGGCTGAGCTAAGTTTGGTTACCAGAACTTCAATGGTAACAAAGTTTAACGCTGGAGTAGCAGTCAAAGACATTGCCGATGAGTTTAAAGTGTCGCGTCAAACTGTGCACTACCAAATTAAAAAGTTTAAAAACCATAATGACCTGCGTAATTTAAACCGGTCAGGTATTAAGCGTAAAACAAATATCAGTGAAGACCGAATCATTGTACGGCAATTAAAAAAAAATATTTTTCTGAAGCCTCAATCTGCAGCAGATCTATTTAATTTAACTGCTAGGACCCCAATTAGTGAGCGCACAATTCGTCGACGATTAAAAGAATTTGATTTTAAGACCTATAAGGCCAAGGACGTACCATATACATATAACAAAAGCAAACAAGCTCAAAAGACTGTCCTTCGCAATGCAACATCTCAATAAGCCAAAGGAGTTCTGGAGAAGCGTTCTATGGACAGATGAAAGCTCCTTTGAGTTTAATTCATCAAAAAAAAAAGTTTATGTAAGATTGCCAATGTTACAAAGGCAAAAAAGGAGACCCGTTTGCCAAAAAGTAAGCCATGGTGGAGGCTGTGTGATGTTCTGGGGATGTGTGGCGTATAATGGACTGGGTGATTTCGTTCCTGTCACTGGCTCGATGAACCAACGCCAATATTTGTCGGTTCTAAATGATAACGCCTTTACTTCTGGAGACAGGCTTATTGGACAATCATTTATCCTGCAACAGGATAACGCACCATGCCACAAAGCCAAGATGATTACAACATTTTTGAAGGATGTTGGTGTAACCACTTTGGACTGGCCACCTCAAAGTCCAGACTTAAATATAATTGAAAACGTCTGGTCTATTAAAAAACGCAAAAGAACAGTACCGTTGAATAAAACCAGAGATGAGACCATTTCTGAGATCACTTCCCTTTGGGAAGAAATATCTCCAGAGATCATCCAAAATTTAATCAACTCAGTACCGCTACGCCTTCAAAAAGTTATCGAAACCAAAGGAAATTATATATATTACTAAATTCTTCTTTTTCCTTAACTTTTTTTAAGTTTAAACTTTGTTATTCATATTAAAAGGTACTTGTTAAAATCCTTATGCCACCACATGAAAATTACCTGAGCTTATATTTTTTTAAGTTCATAAGATAAAATGTTGAATTCATTATTTTTAAGTTTGTATTAGCACTAAGTAAAATAGAAAAAATCATTGAGTTATATTAAACCATTAAAAAGTTACATAGAAATATGCACCATTTGTTTTTTGTCAAAATAATTATGCCGACTAGTGTAGTCGATTTTTTACTGGTTTTCGATGACTGGCTGAAAAATGACCCACATACACACTTCCTAAGGCCACAACTCGGCCAATCGGGCTCGGATTCCTTAGCGGCATACCTTTTTAAGTTTGTGATTTGAAAATAATGTAATCTGCATTAAAATTTTTTACCTGTGAAGATAGTCGATTTTAGACTGGTTTTATGACGTAATTAGAAGTTTTCGATGACTTGCTGAAAAATGCCCCCAAACACAATTCCTAACTTTGTGAATTGAAAATAGTGTAATCTGCATTAAAATATTTTACTTTTGAAAATAGTCAATTTTTGTCTGCTTTTATGGCGATAATTTGAAGTTTTCGATGACTTGCTCAAAAATGGCCTCCATACACACTTCCTAAGCCCCTAACTTGGTCATTTGGGATCGGATCCCCTAGCGGCATACCTGTTTAAGTTTGTGATTTGAAAATAGTGTAATCTGCATTAAAATTTTTTACCTGTGAAGATAGTCGATTTTAGACGGGATTTATGACGTATTTGGATGTTTTCGATGATTTGCTGAAAAATGACCCCCCTACACACTTCCTAACTTTGTGATTTGAAAATAGTGTAATCTGCATTAAAATTTTTTACCTGTGAAGATAGTCGATTTTAGACTGGATTTATGACGTATTTGGAAGTTTTCGATGATTTGCTGAAAAATGACCCCCATACACACTTCCTAACTTTGTGATTTGAAAATAGTGTAATCTGCATTAAAATATTTTACTTTTGAAGATAGTCGACTTTAGACTGGTTTTATGACGTAACTGGAAGTTTTCGATGACTTGCTGAAAAATGACCACCCTATACACTTCCTAACATTGTGATTTGAAAATAGTGTAAACTGCATTAAAATATTTTACTTTTGAAGATAGTCGACTTTAGACTGGTTTTATGACGTAACTGGAAGTTTTCGATGACTTGCTGAAAAATGACCACCCTATACACTTCCTAACATTGTGATTTGAAAATAGTGTAATCTGCATTAAAATATTTTACTTTTGAAGATAGTCGATTTTTGACTGGTTTTATGACGATAATTTGAAGTTTTTCGATGACTTGCTCAAAAATGGCCCCCATACAACTTGGTCATTTGGGATCGGATCCCCCAGCGGCATACCTTTTTAACTTTGTGATTTGAAAATAGTGTAATCTGCATTAAAATATTTAACTGTTGAAGATAGTCGATTTTTGACTCGTTTTACCTGTAAAGTTAGTCGATTTCAGACTGGTTCTATGACGTAATTGGAAGTTTTCGATGATTTGCTGAAAATGACCTCCATACACACTTCCAAACTTTGTGAATTGAAAATAGTGTAATCTGCATTAAAATATTTTACTTTTGCAGATAGTCGATTTTGTCTGGTTTTATGGCGATAATTTGAAGTTTTCGATGACTTGCTCAAAAATGGCCCCCATACACACTTCCTAAGCACCTAACTTGGTCATTTGGGTTCGGATCCCCTAGCGGCATACCTTTTTAACTTTGTGATTTGAAAATAGTGTAATCTGCATTAAAATATTTGACTTTTGAAGATAGTCGCTTTGAGACTGGTTTTATGACGTAAGTGGAAGTTTTCGCTGACTTCCTGAAAAATTATTCCCATACACACTTATTAGGCCCATAACTCGGCCAATTGGGCTCGGATTCCTTAGCGGCGTACCTTTTTAAGTTTGTGATTTGAAAATAGTGTAATCTGCATTAAAATTTTTTTACCTGTGAAGATAGTCGATTTTAGACTGGTTTTATGACGTAATTGGAAGTTTTCGATGATTTGCTGAAAAATGATCCCCATACACACTTCCTAACTTTGTAATTTGAAAATAGTGTAATCTGCATTAAAATTTTTTACCTGTGAAGATAGTCGATTTTTGACTAGTTTTATGGCAATAACTTAAAAATGACTCCCATACACACTTTGAAAATAGCCCCATTTGGGATCGGATCCCCTAGCGGCATACCTGTTTAAGTTTGTGATTTGAAAATAGTGTAATCTGCATTAAAATATTTAACTGTTGAAGATAGTCGATTTTTTACTCGTTTTATGGCGTTAATTTGAAGTTTTTGATGACTTGCTGAAAAATGACTCCCATACACACTTCCTAAGCCCATAACTCGGCCAATCGGGCTCGGATTCCTTGGCGGCATACCTTTTTAAGTTTGTGATTTGAAAATAGTGTAAACTGCATTAAAATATTTTACTTTTGAAGATAGTCGACTTTAGACTGGTTTTATGACGTAATTGGAAGTTTTCGATGACTTGCTGAAAAATGACCACCCTATACACTTCCTAACTTTGTGATTTGAAAATAGTGTAATCTGCATTAAAATATTTTACTTTTGAAGATAGTCGATTTTTGACTGGTTTTATGACGATAATTTGAAGTTTTTCGATGACTTGCTCAAAAATGGCCCCCATACACACTTCCTAAGCCCCTAACTTGGTCATTTGGGATCGGATCCCCTAGCGGCATACCTTTTTAACTTTGTGATTTGAAAATAGTGTAATCTGCATTAAAATATTTGACTTTTGAAGATAGTCGCTTTGAGACTGGTTTTATGACGTAAGTGGAAGTTTTCGCTGACTTCCTGAAAAATTATTCCCATACACACTTATTAGGCCCATAACTCGGCCAATTGGGCTCGGATTCCTTAGCGGCGTACCTTTTTAAGTTTGTGATTTGAAAATAGTGTAATCTGCATTAAAATTTTTTTACCTGTGAAGATAGTCGATTTTAGACTGGTTTTATGACGTAATTGGAAGTTTTCGATGATTTGCTGAAAAATGATCCCCATACACACTTCCTAACTTTGTAATTTGAAAATAGTGTAATCTGCATTAAAATATTTAACTGTTGAAGATATTCGATTTTTGACTGGTTTTATGACGTAATTGGAAGCCCGTAACTTGGACAATCGGGCTCAGATCCCCTAGCGGCATAACTTTTTAAGTTTGTGATTTAAAAATAGTGTAATCTGCATTAAAATATTTTACTTTTGTAGATAGTCGATCCCCTAGCGGCGTACCTTTTTATGTTTGTGATTTGAAAATAGTGTAATTTGCATTAAAATATTTTACTTTTGTAGATAGTCGATTTTTTACTGGTTTTCGATGACTGGCTGAAAAATGACCCCCATACACACTTCCTAAGGCCACAACTCGGCCAATCGGGCTCGGATTCCTTAGCGGCATACCTTTTTAAGTTTGTGATTTGAAAATAGTGTAATCTGCATTAAAATATTTAACTGTTGAAGATAGTCGATTTTTGACTGGTTTTCGATGACTGGCTGAAAAATTACCCCTATAAACACTTCCTAAGGCCACAACTCGGCCAATTGGGCTCGGATTCCTTAGCGGCATACCTTTTTATATTTGTGATTTGAAAATAGTGTAATCTGCATTAAAATATTTAACTTTTGAAGATAGTCGATTTTAGACTGGTTTTATGACGTAATTGGAAGTTTTCGATGACTTGCTGAAAAATGACCACCCTAGACACTTCCTAACTTTGTGATTTGAAAATAGTGTAATCTGCATTAAAATATTTTACTTTTGAAGATAGTCGAAGACTATTTGAAGATTTGAAAATAGTGTAATCTGCATTAAAATATTTTACTTTTAAAGATAGTCGATTTTTGACTGACTTGCTCAAAAATGGCCCCCATACACACTTCCTAAGCCCCTAACTTGGTCATTTGGGATCGGATCCCCCAGCGGCATACCTTTTTAACTTTGTGATTTGAAAATAGTGTAATCTGCATTAAATGAAGATAGTCGATTTTTTACTCGTTTTATGGCGTTAATTTGAAGTTTTCGATGACTTGCTGAAAAATGACCCCCTTACACACTTCATAAGCCTATAACTCGGCCAATCGGGCTCGGATTCCTTAGCGGCATACCTTTTTAAGTTTGTGATTTGAAAAGAGTGTAATCTGCATTAAAATTTGTACCTGTGAAGATAGTCGATTTTAGACTGGTTTTATGACGTAATTGGAAGTTTTCGGTGACTTGTTGAAAAATGACCCCCACACACACTTTGAAAATAGCCCACTTCCTAAGCCTCTAACTTGGTCATTTGGGATCGGATCCCCTAGCGGCATACCTTTTTAACTTTGTGATTTGAAAATAGTGTAATCTGCACTAAAATATTTTACTTTTGTAGATAGTCGATCTCCTAGCATGACAGGTTTTATGGCGATAATTTGAAGTTTTCAATGATTTGCCTAAAAATGGCCCCCATACACACTTCCTAAGCCCCTAACTTGGTCATTTGGGATCGGATCCCCTAGCGGCATACCTTTTTAACTTTGTGATTTGAAAATAGTGTAATCTGCATTAAAATATTTGACTTTTGAAGATAGTCGCTTTGAGACTGGTTTTATGACGTAAGTGGAAGTTTTCGATGACTTGTTGAAAAATGACCCCCACACACACTTTGAAAATAGCCCACTTCCTAAGCCTCTAACTTGGTCATTTGGGATCGGATCCCCTAGCGGCATACCTTTTTAACTTTGTGATTTGAAAATAGTGTAATCTGCATTAAAATATTTTACTTTTGTAGATAGTCGATCTCCTAGCATGACAGGTTTTATGGCGATAATTTGAAGTTTTCAATGATTTGCCTAAAAATGGCCCCCATACACACTTCCTAAGCCCCTAACTTGGTCATTTGGGATCGGATCCCCTAGCGACATACCTTCCTAACTTTGTGATTTAAAATAGTGTAATCTGCGTTAAAATATTTTACTTTTGAATATAGTCGATTTTTGACTGGTTTTATGGCGATAATTTGAAGTTTTCGATGACTTGCTCAAAAATGACCCCGATACACACTTCCTAAACCCGTAACTTGGTCAATCGGGCTCAATTCCCCAAGCGGCATACCTTTTGAAGTTTGTTATTTGAAAATAGTGTAATCTGCATTAAAATATTTAACTGTTGAAGATATTCGATATTTGACTGGTTTTATGACGTAATTGGAAGCCCGTAACTTGGTCAATCGGGCTCGGATCCCCTAGCGGCATACCTTTTTAAGTTTGTGATTTAAAAATAGAGTAATCTGCATTAAAATATTTTACTTTTGAATATAGTCGATTTTTGACTGGTTTTATGGCGTTAATTTAAAGTTTTCGATGACTTGCTCAAAAATGACCCCCATACACACTTCCTAAGCCCGTAACTCGGTCAATCGGGCTTGGATTCCCCAGGTTTGTAATTTAAAAATAGTGTAATCTGCATTAAAATATTTAACTGTTGAAGATATTCGATTTTTGACTGGTTTTATGACGTAATTGGAAGCCCGTAACTTGGACAATCGGGCTCAGATCCCCTAGCGGCATAACTTTTTAAGTTTGTGATTTAAAAATAGTGTAATCTGCATTAAAATATTTTACTTTTGTAGATAGTCGATCCTTTAGCGGCATACCTTTTTAAGTTTGTGATTTGAAAATAGTGTAATCTGCATTAAAATATTTAACTGTTGAAGATAGTCGATTTTTGACTGGTTTTCGATGACTGGCTGAAAAATTACCCCTATACACACTTCCTAAGGCCACAACTCGGCCAATTGGGCTCGGATTCCTTAGCGGCATACCTTTTTATATTTGTGATTTGAAAATAGTGTAATCTGCATTAAAATTTTTTACCTGTGAAGATAGTCGATTTTAGACTGGTTTTATGACGTAAGTGGAAGTTTTCGATGACTTGCTGAAAAATGATCCCCATACACACTTCTTAAGCCCATAACTCGGCCAATCGGGGTTGGATTCCTTAGCGGCATACGTTTTTAAGTTTGTGATTTGAAAATAGTGTAATCTGCATTAAAATTGTTTACCTGTGAAGATAGTCGATTTTAGACTGGTTTTATGACGTAAGTGGAAGTTTTCGATGACTTGCTGAAAAATGATCCCCATACACACTTCTTAAGCCCATAACTCGGCCAATCGGGTTCGGATTCCTTAGCGGCATACGTTTTTAAGTTTGTGATTTGAAAATAGTGTAATCTGCATTAAAATTTTTTACCTGTGAAGATAGTCGATTTTTGACTGGTTTTATGACGATAATTTGAAGTTTTTCGATGACTTGCTCAAAAATGACCCCGATACACACTTCCTAAACCCGTAACTTGGTCAATCGGGCTCAATTCCCCAAGCGGCATACCTTTTGAAGTTTGTTATTTGAAAATAGTGTAATCTGCATTAGAATATTTAACTGTTGAAGATATTCGATTTTTGACTGGTTTTATGACGTAATTGGAAGCCCGTAACTTGGTCAATCGGGCTCGGATCCCCTAGCGGCATACCTTTTTAAGTTTGTGATTTAAAAATAGAGTAATCTGCATTAAAATATTTTACTTTTGAATATAGTCGATTTTTGACTGGTTTTATGGCGTTAATTTGAAGTTTTCGATGACTTACTCAAAATGACCCCCATACACACTTCCTAAGCCCGTAACTCGGTCAATCGGGCTTGGACTCCCCAGGTTTGTAATTTAAAAATAGTGTAATCTGCATTAAAATATTTAACTGTTGAAGATATTCGATTTTTGACTAGTTTTATGACGTAATTGGAAGCCCGTAACTTGGACAATCGGGCTCAGATCCCCTAGCGGCATAACTTTTTAGGTTTGTGATTTAAAAATAGTGTAATCTGCATTAAAATATTTTACTTTTGTAGATAGTCGATCCCCTAGCGGCGTACCTTTTTATGTTTGTGATTTGAAAATAGTGTAATTTGCATTAAAATATTTTTCTTTTGTAGATAGTCGATTTTTTACTGGTTTTCGATGACTGGCTGAAAAATGACCCCCATACACACTTCCTAAGGCCACAACTCGGCCAATCGGGCTCGGATTCAGTTCCCCCGTTTGAAATCCAATCACATATTGGTGCTCATCACGTATTCACATTACATATCTTATTATTGATCAGAGAAGCAGGATTGATAGATCAGAAAACTACATAAAGTGTTGCGGAAGCTTTTAGCGTTCTGCTTAAGAACACTCTGTTAACAAAGTGCTTCGATTTAAATAATTATAAGCAAAACTAAAAATCGACGCTCAAAGTAATACGCGCCTAAGAAACAAAATTGCGGTTTAACGAAGGAAACAAAACATAAACACTCAAAACACTCAAAAAACATAAATAAAAATAACTCAATAATCACTCAATTAAAAAAAAATTGTTAGAAATGGCTCCTGCAACAAAACGTCAACGCGAAAACAATAACACCAACACCAACGCCGAGATGAAACGGCCACGTTCATCCGATGCCCCGGCAGCTAACTTGTCCCTTGATATCATAACCACCCTCAACCAGCGTTTTGAGGAGCAGGGCAAAATGATCTCGGCCAACATGCAAGAAGCCGAGCAGAGATTACTTGCGATGCTGTCAGAGCGACTGGATGGGATGACCAGTGAAGTGTCCCGGCTCAGCGAAAGGGTACAGCAGATGGAGACGGAGATAACTGCTCTTCGCTCGATACGGGAGCGGGTTCAGCAGCTAGAGTCGGAGGTCACTACACTTCGCTCAATCCAGGAGCGGGTGCAAATGATGGAAGCAGGGGTTGAGGCGCGAAGGAATGCCGAAAATGCGTGTGACCTGCGAATACACGGTGTCCCGTTTGTCAACGGCGAAAGGTTAAAATCGATTTTTAACACAATGTGCCTTTCAATAAATTTAACACCAGCGCCAAGAGTCAGAAATATCTTCCGAGCGCGAAAGTCACAGTACACAAATGTTGACCCGGTTGTAATTGTCAAATTGGAGTCCATAAATGACAAAATTGAAGTTCTCCGAGCAGCTGGCGCATACCGAAGGCAGACAAAACAACAACTAAGTCTACAGCTGCTTGGATTTAACTCCAGTGCCGCAGTTTATGTAAACGAGCAACTCTCCAAAGAAAGCTTCGTTATCTTTAAAGAAGCAATGAGAATGAAGAAGGCGAAATTGCTATCTGCTGTGTTCACACGCCGTGGTTTTGTACACGTGAGAAGCAGTGGAGATGGAGGAGAAGTTCGCTGCATTGTAAGCTTGGAAGAGCTTTCCGCTTTTCACACACCCGCTCTTAATTCGACGAGCTCTGCAGCTCTTAATTCATCTTTATCGTATGCTGCTGCTGCTGGGGGAAGTCATAGCTTTCGAGATACTCGAGATAACTAATATAATTTATTTAAATTTAGGATCATTTTTACTAATAATATGCCTTAATAGTGTGTGTGTTAAATATGTGCCGTTAATGTTCAAATATGTGCCAATAATGTGTATGTGTATAGTAAATAGTAATCGAACGTTTAGATATGTCAAACTCAAATAGCTATGCATTAATTAGAGTTCTCCGAAATTTTAAGCAAGGTCTAACGATATGCCATTTAAACGCTCAAAGTCTATGTCAGAAAATGGAAGAATTCAGGTATTTGTTTGTCAATTCAAATGTCGATATTGTATGTATTTCAGAAACATGGTTCCAGTCAAATGTAAAAGATGCATGTTATGAATGTCCTGGGTATACTTTATACCGTTCAGACCGTATGGGTCATGCTGGAGGGGTTGCAATTTATGTAAATTCCAAAATCAAATGTAAAGTCATAGGACAACATCCTTCTGATAGCCTTATAGAGTACATTTCTCTAGAAATTACTAATGTTAGACATAACCCATCGAGAATATTAGTTAGCTGTATTTATAGACCAAACAAACAAATAGACTACACAAATATGATAGAAGTATTCTCAAGGGTAACTCTTAAATACAATGATATAATCCTGGCAGGAGACCTAAACAGTAATATGCTTCATGACTTTGGTCTTCGTGGGGATCTGGAGTCATTGGGGGTAAACATTGTTAATTCTGTGATACCCACTCACTACACTAAGAATAATAACAGTTTGCTAGACGTATTTTTTGTAAATAATGTAAGAAAAGTATTGCTATATGACCAGATTTCTGTTCCAAATTTTTCTAAGCACGACCTTATATTTTTGACGTACGATGTTGAACTTGACCGCAATGAGCAATCGTACACATATAGAGACTTTAGAAATATTGACTATTCTAGACTAAACAATAATTGTAACCTTTGTGACTGGGACAACATTTTTAGCTTAACAACAGTAGACGAACAACTGGAACTATTTAACTCGAACATTGACTTCTTATATAATACCCATGTACCTGTTAAAGTAAAAACTGTGAGGAATTCCTTAAAATCATGGTTCAATAATAATATTAAAAAAGCTATTTTAAAGAGAGATAAGGCTTACTACAAATGGAAACGATATAAGACTGAACATTTCTACACACAATTCAAAAGCGAAAGGACTACAGTGAACAGACTTATTAATACAGCTAAACGGGAATACCTAAGCATGAAGCTTACTGGTGCTATAGAAAACGGAAAAGTCTGGAAAGAACTAAAAAACCTGGGAATTGGCAATATAAAAAATGTGATAAAGGAAGATGTAAATGTGGACGACCTTAACAGAAAATTCTTAAACATAAATGTACCTGATCCTGACGATAGCACGTATGTGACAACAGAGACTGTAGATAGTATATTTGATTGTTTCAGTTTTGTTTGTGTGAATCAATGTGATGTTTTAGAAGCTATACTACAAATTAAATCAAAAGCTACAGGACTTGATGAGGTAAACCCGAACTTTGTAAAAATATTACTTCCAAAAATTATTAGCCACTTGACACATTTGTTCAATACGGCGATAACTACATCAACCTTTCCAGAGACTTGGAAATTAGCAAAAATTATGCCTATACCCAAGGGCAATAATGAATATAGGCCTATTTCAATTTTGTCATATTGTTCAAAGATATTCGAAAAATTAATTGCCGGACAAATAAATCGATTCCTCACTTCAAATAATTTGTTAAATAATAATCAGTCAGGTTTTCGAAAACAGAGAAGCTGCACGACTGCTATTATCAAGATTGTTGAGGAAATACGAAGGGAAATTGATGAAAGCAAAATAACTTTTTTAACATTGCTGGACTTTAGTAAGGCATTTGATACAGTGAACCACAAAATATTAATACTAAAGCTGAAGAAATTATTTAAATTTTCTGACACATCAGTAAAACTAATGTCATCTTATATCACAAATAGAAAGCAAGCTGTTGTTATAAAAGAAAATACATCAAATTTTGAAACATCCTATCGTGGTGTTCCTCAGGGATCGGTATTAGGGCCATTATTGTTTTCAATGTATATTAATGATCTATCTGATGAAATGTCTATGTGTAACGTACATATGTATGCGGATGATGTTCAATTATATGTTAGTCGACCATTGAGTTTAGTTAATGAATGTATCAATTTGTCTAATATTTGTTTGTTTAACGTTGATAACTGGGCTACAAAGAATGGCTTGAGCTTAAATCCTAAGAAATCAAAGTGCTTGGTCATCTACAAGAAAAATATAAACACAAATGATTTTCAAAAGCTTAGAATAGGAGATGTAGAATTGGACTTTGTTGAGAAAGCAAATAGCCTGGGCATATTGTTCAACAAAACCCTGTCATGGAATGATCATGTCAGAGCAGCCACAGGAAAAACATATGGATTGTTGCGACAATTACATGCGACACAAACTTTTCTGCCTACTTCTATGCGGTTATTACTTGCTAAAACTTTAGTTATACCGACTCTTTTCTATGGAGTTGAAGTTTTTGGTACCTGTGATGTAGCAAGTCGACATAAAATAAAAGTGACATTTAATAATATAGCCAGATACATATACCAATTGGGTAGGAATGACCATGTTACTGAAGGCGCCAAAAAAATCTTTGACTTGAATATTGACAGCTGGATTGACCTAAAAATATTAGTTCTTCTTCATAAAATTATTAATTCCAGGCAACCTGATTACTTGTATGACATGATTCGATTTACGTTCTCACAAAGGACGAACAATATAATAAGCATTAGAACAAAACTTGCAAGCTCGGAGAAACAATTTCTTGTATATGCCATAAAAATTTGGAACTCTTTGCCGCATTCCTTAAAAACCATTACTGGCACATTAAAATTTAGTGTTAAACTTAAACAACACTTTAACACACTCACATAAAACAAAAGTAGTTAAATAAAATATAATAGTAAAAGGCATAATAAAATAATAAAACAATAACTTGTAACTGTATTTGTAATAGATTTTGATTAATGTAATTAATTTAAGATTTAATGTTCATAGTGACTAGTGCAGTAAAAATAAGTTTCACGCTTGTTGTGCTAGGATAGGAAAACAAAACAAATAAATAAATAAAAAAAAATTCCTTAGCGGCATACCTTTTTAAGTTTGTGATTTGAAAATAGTGTAATCTGCATTAAAATATTTAACTGTTGAAGATAGTCGATTTTTGACTGGTTTTCGATGACTAGCTGAAAAATTACCCCTATACACACTTCCTAAGGCCACAACTCGGCCAATTGGGCTCGGATTCCTTAGCGGCATACCTTTTAAAGCTTGTGATTTAAAAATAGAGTAATCTGCATTAAAATATTTTACCTGTGAAGATAGTCGATTTTAGACTGGTTTTATGACGTAAGTGGAAGTTTTCGATGACTTGCTGAAAAATGATCCCCATACACACTTCTTAAACCCATAACTCGGCCAATCGGGTTCGGATTCCTTAGCGGCATACGTTTTTAAGTTTGTGATTTGAAAATAGTGTAATCTGCATTAAAATTTTTTACCTGTGAAGATAGTCGATTTTAGACTGGTTTTATGACGTAAGTGGAAGTTTTCGATGACTTGCTGAAAAATGATCCCCATACACACTTCTTAAGCCCATAACTCGGCCAATCGGGTTCGGATTCCTTAGCGGCATACGTTTTTAAGTTTGTGATTTGAAAATAGTGTAATCTGCATTAAAATTTTTTACCTGTGAAGATAGTCGATTTTTGACTGGTTTTATGACGATAATTTGAAGTTTTTCGATGACTTGCTCAAAAATGACCCCGATACACACTTCCTAAACCCGTAACTTGGTCAATCGGGCTCAATTCCCCAAGCGGCATACCTTTTGAAGTTCGTTTTTTGAAAATAGTGTAATCTGCATTAAAATATTTAACTGTTGAAGATATTCGATTTTTGACTGGTTTTATGACGTAATTGGAAGCCCGTAACTTGGTCAATCGGGCTCGGATCCCCTAGCGGCATACCTTTTTAAGTTTGTGATTTAAAAATAGAGTAATCTGCATTAAAATATTTTACTTTTGAATATAGTCGATTTTTGACTGGTTTTATGGCGGTAATTTGAAGTTTTCGATGACTTGCTCAAAAATGACCCCCATACACACTTCCTAAGCCCGTAACTCGGTCAATCGGGCTTGGATTCCCCAGGTTTGTAATTTAAAAATAGTGTAATCTGCATTAAAATATTTAACTGTTGAAGATATTCGATTTTTGACTGGTTTTATGACGTAATTGGAAGCCCGTAACTTGGACAATCGGGCTCAGATCCCCTAGCGGCATAACTTTTTAAGTTTGTGATTTAAAAATAGTGTAATCTGCATTAAAATATTTTACTTTTGTAGATAGTCGATCCCCTAGCGGCGTACCTTTTTATGTTTGTGATTTGAAAATAGTGTAATTTGCATTAAAATATTTTTCTTTTGTAGATAGTCGATTTTTTACTGGTTTTCGATGACTGGCTGAAAAATGACCCCCATACACACTTCCTAAGGCCACAACTCGGCCAATCGGGCTCGGATTCCTTAGCGGCATACCTTTTTATACCCTTGCAGAGGGTATAATGATTTCAGTCAGAAGTTTGCAACGCAGTGAAGGAGACGTTTCAGACCCTATAAAGTATATATATTCTTGGTCAGCATGACTAGACGAGTCGATCTAGCCATGTCCGTCTGTCCGTCTGTCCGTCCGTCCGTCCGTTTCTACGCAAACTAGTCCCTCAGTTTTTAAGCTATCGAGCTGAAACTTTACCAAAAGTCGTATTTCTGTTGCAGGTAGTATATAAGTCGGAGCCGGCCGGATCGGACAACTATATCTTATAGCTCCCATAGGAATAATCGATAAAATAATTGAAAAAAATTATAACTTATGTGTTTTTTGACATATTACCTTATGCTCTTGGAAATATCATTTTTTTAACAGTTCTGAATTTGGAATTAAATTTTATAAAAATCGGACGACTATATCATATAGCTGCAATAGGAACTATCAGAAAATTAATGGCAAATTAATATGAACAAAATTATAGCTTCGGTGTCTTTAAACATATTTCCTTCTACTCTTTGGAATATTGTTTTTTAATACTTCTGATTTTCGATTTAAATTTTATAAAAATCGGACGACTATATCATATAGCTCCCATACGAATGATCGGAAAATTAATGGGAAATTAATAGAAAAAAAATTATAGCTTTGTTAATTTTTATTGTATTTTCTTCTACTCTTGAATATAACTTTATTTTATTATTTTAGAATTTCGAAATAAATTTTACATAAATCGGACGACTATATTATATAGCTCCCATAGGAATGATCAATCAATTATTGTCAAAATTGCTATAATTCGGTTTGTTCCAAATCGAAATTCAGATTTTTGTAATTTGTAATTAAATAGGAATTAACTGCAAGGGTATATAGACTTCGGCTGGCCGAAGTTAGCTTCCTTTCTTGTTAAGTTTGTGATTTGAAAATAGTGTAATCTGCATTAAAATATTTAACTGTTGAAGATAGTCGATTTTTGACTGGTTTTCGATGACTGGCTGAAAAATTACCCTTATACACACTTCCTAAGGCCACAACTCGGCCAATTGGGCTCGGATTCCTTAGCGGCATACCTTTTTATATTTGTGATTTAAAAATAGTGTAATCTGCATTAAAATTTTTTACCTGTGAAGATAGTCGATTTTAGACTGGTTTTATGACGTAAGTGGAAGTTTTCGATGACTTGCTGAAAAATGATCCCCACACACAATTCTTAAGCCCATAACTCGGCCAATCGGGCTCGGATTCCTTAGCGGCATACCTTTTTAAGTTTGTGATTTGAAAATAGTGTAATCTGCATTAAAATTTTTTACCTGTGAAGATAGTCGATTTTAGACTGGTTTTATGACGTAAGTGGAAGTTTTCGATGACTTGCTGAAAAATGATCCCCATACACACTTCTTAAGCCCATAACTCGGCCAATCGGGCTCGGATTCCTTAGCGGCATACCTTTTTAAGTTTGTGATTTGAAAATAGTGTAATCTGCATTAAAATTTTTACCTGTGAAGATAGTCGATTTTAGACGGGGTTTATGACGTAATTGGAAGTTTTCTATGACTTGCCGAAAAATGCCCCCAAACACACTTCCTAACTTTGTGAATTGAAAATAGTGTAATCTGCATTAAAATATTTTACTTTTGAAGATAGTCAATTTTTGTCTGGTTTTATGGCGATAATTTGAAGTTTTCGATGACTTGCTCAAAAGTGGCCCCCATACACACTTCCCAAGCCCCTAACTTGGTCATTTGGGATCGGATCCCCTAGCGCATACCTTTTTAACTTTGTGATTTGAAAATACTGTAATCTGCATTAAAATATTTAACTGTTGAAGATAGTCGATTTTTGACTGGTTTTATGGCGTTAATTTGAAGTTTTCGATGACTTGCTCAAAAATGACCCCCATACACACTTCCTAAGCCCGTAACTCGGTCAATCGGGCTTGGATTCCTCAGCGGCATACCTTTTTATACCGTTACTCGTAGAGTAAAAGGGTATATTAGATTCGTGCAAAAGTATGTAACAGGCAGAAGGAAGCGTTTCCGACCATATAAAGTATATATATTCTTGATCAGGATCACTAGCCGAGTCGATCTAGCCATGTCCGTCTGTCCGTCTGTCCGTCTGTCTGTCCGTCTGTATGAACGCTGAGATCTTGGAAACTATAAAAGCTAGAAGATTGAGATTTGGCATGCAGATTCTAGGGGTTAATACGCAGCGCAAGTTTTTCACGCCGATGTGCCACGCCCTCTCTAACGCCCACAAACCGCGAAAAACTGTGACCCGTTCTGTATGAACGCTGAGATCTCGGAAACTATAAAAGTTAGAAGATTGGGATTTGGCACGCAGATTCTAGGGGTTATTACGCAGCGCAAGTTTTTCACGCCGATGTGCCACGCCCCCTCTAACACCCAAAAACCGCGAAAAACTGTGGCACCCACAGTTTTGAAGCTATATTAACGGGAAAAGAAATGTGTATTTGTTTCATCAATACATATTGATAGACCAAAGTGGGAAACCCCCCCTCCCCCCTAACGACCACAAACCGCGAAAAACAGTGGCACCCGTCTGTATGAACGCGGAGATCTCGGAAACTATAAAAGCTAGAAGATTGGGATTTGGCATGCAGATTCTAGGGGTTAATACGCAGCGCAAGTTTTTCACGTCGATATGCCACGCCCCCTCTAACGCCCACAAACCGCGAAATACTGTGGCACCCACAGTTTTGAAGCTATATTAACGGGAAAAGCAATGTGTATTCGTTTCATCAATACATATTGATAGACCAAAGTTGGAAACCCCCCCTCCCCTCTAACGCCCACAAACCGCGAAAAGCTGTGGCGCCCATAGTTTTAAAGGTAGAGCAAAAGTGTAAACGCAATTTTGTTTGGGTTATTAACGCCTACCGAAATGTAGAAGAAATTTTTTAAATTTTTTGAAGCTGCTGCTTGGTTTGCCCTGCTTGAGACTGCTGGCTTTAGCTGAGTAACGGGTATTTGATAGTCGAGGCACTCGACTATAGCGTTCCCTCTTGTTAGGTTTGTAATTTGAAAATAGTGTAATATGCATTAAAATATTTGACTTTTGAAAATAGTCGCTTTGAGACTGGTTTTATGACGTAAGTGGAAGTTTTCGATGACTTGCTGAAAAATGATCCCCATACACACTTCTTAAGCCCATAACTCGGCCAATCGGGCTCGGATTCCTTAGCGGCATACATTTTTAAGTTTGTGATTTGAAAATAATGTAATCTGCATTAAAATTTTTTACTTGTGAAGATAGTCGATTTTAGACTGGTTTTATGACGTAATTGGAAGTTTTCGATAATTTGCTGAAAAATGACCCCCATACACACTTCCTAAGCCCCTAACTTGGTAATTTGGGATCGGATCCCCTAGCGGCATACCTTTTTAAGTTTGTGATTTGAAAATAGTGTAATCTGCATTAAAATATTTAACTGTTGAAGATATTCGATTTTTTACTGGTTTTATGACGTAATTGGAAGCCCGTAACTTGGACAATCGGGCTCAGATCCCCTAGCGGCATAACTTTTTAAGTTTGTGATATAAAAATAGTGTAATCTGCATGAAAATATTTTACTTTTGTAGATAGTCGATCCCCTAGCGGCGTACCTTTTTATGTTTGTGATTTGAAAATAGTGTAATTTGCATTTAAATATTTTACATTTGTAGATAGTCGATTTTTTACTGGTTTTCGATGACTGGCTGAAAAATGACCCCCTTACACACTTCATAAGCCTATAACTCGGCCAATCGGGGTCGGATTCCTTAGCGGCATACCTTTTTAAGTTTGTGATTTGAAAATAGTGTAATCTGCATTAAAATATTTGACTTTTGAAGATAGTCGCTTTGAGACTGGTTTTATGACGTAAGTGGTAGTTTTCGATGACTTGCTGAAAAATGATCCCCATTCACACTTCTTAAGCCCATAACTCGGCCAATCGGGCTCGGATTCCTTAGCGGCATACCTTTTTAAGTTTGTGATTTGAAAATAGTGTAATCTGCATTAAAATATTTAACTGTTGAAGATAGTCGATTTTTGACTCGTTTTATGGCGTTAATTTGAAGTTTTCGATGACTTGCTGAAAAATGACTCCCATACACACTTCCTAAGCCCATAACTCGGCCAATCGGGCTCGGATTCCTTGGCGGCATACCTTTTTAAGTTTGTGATTTGAAAATAGTGTAATCTGCATTAAAATATTTGACTTTTGAAGATAGTTGCTTTGAGACTGGTTTATTAACGTAAGTGGTAGTTTTCGATGACTTGCTGAAAAATGATCCCCATACACACTTCTTAAGCCCATAACTCGGCCAATCGGGCTCGGATTCCTTAGCGGCATACATTTTTAAGTTTGTGATTTGAAAATAATGTAATCTGCATTAAAATTTTTTACCTGTGAAGATAGTCGATTTTAGACTGGTTTTATGACGTAATTGGATAGTCGATTTTAGACTGGTTTTATGACGTAAGTGGAAGTTTTCGATGACTTGCTGAAAAATGATCCCCATACACACTTCTTAAGCCCATAACTCGGCCAATCGGGCTCGGATTCCTTAGCGGCATACCTTTTTAAGTTTGTGATTTGAAAATAGTGTAATCTGCATTAAAATTTTTTACCTGTGAAGATAGTCGATTTTAGACTGGTTTTATGACGTAATTGGAAGTTTTCGATGACTTGCTGAAAAATGACCCCCATACACACTTCCTAACTTTGCGATTTGAAAATAGTGTAATCTGCATTAAAATATTTTACTTTTGAAGTGTAATGGCCAGTGAATAGAAATAGTTTATATTTTCTAACGGCTGGGCAAAATAATTAGATCAGCTACGGTTTAAAGAACTCAAAGGGAGAGCTTTAGTAAAGCTTTACAACCAACTAGAATGTTCCAAGCACGACAATATATTTGTCTCGCTCGCACACTTTCGTTCAGTTTCGCCTGGAAGAGGTCCCGTTAAAGCTCGCTGTACTGTCGCGCTGCTGAAAATTTTCGGCCACGCAGATCACTTTGCTGCCGATATTCAACCGCCTCAGTTGCGTGCATTTGGAAACATATAATTTCGAATAAAAACCAACCACGTGCTGATCCCATCATAACCCCAGAGCAAGTTTTATCTTCGCCAAGTGGGCTGAGGACAGCTAAATTTGAGCAGCGATCAGGAGACTGGCAGTCTACCTGTAGTGAAAACAAGAAGTGTGAACCGTATTATTGAAGGTAAATTCAAGGAGAATTTTTTTGAGGTTTCTGTGCATTTGCTAATTAGGAAATCGTTACAGTCTTTCTTGGTCACCGGCGGTCAGCCCAGCGCTGGCGCTGCCACGCTTTTCGAATACTTTTACATACAGACGTATGTATATACAAATTCGCTGCCGCCGGTGTCTCAACTTTGCGAAATTGCTGTACGCTGTACCCAATTGGAAAAGTTCTGGAACCCTCTACAAAAAACAATTTGTACATCAGTAGCGCCGACAGGGATCTCATCGCATTGCATCGCATGGCAGGCAGCTACACCCTGTTTTAGATGCGTGAAATTTGTGTGAAAAACCATCAATGTAGAGCCTATGAGTGGAGCACGTGTCGTTGCATAACCATAACCTCATCGTCGTGAGTACTGAACAACCCAACTACAGGGAATGATGACGTAATGGATATTCGAGTGAGTCATACGCGCGAGCGTTAAAATAAGAGCGCACATAACCGCATCACCCTGTGGTCGATATTGTAATCTGGCAACCCTATAATGTTGGACTTTTCTTTTGGTTTTCTCGCCGAGCAATTATCGAGCTAAACTTGTAAAACTCGTTGAGTATGTTCACAAGCAATTTTGTAGACAATTAAGCGAATTGAGTAATGAATTAAATATATATAAAAACTAAAATTAAGTAAAACCTTTTTGTACAGCCAGCTACCAAAGCAATGTCAGCCTGAATATTATTATTTACCCACACATATTTAGTATATATATATATATCTAAATCAATATAATTGAAGACTATTAAAAAAGTCAGTGTGGAAATTCACCCAGAACGGATTGACATAAAAATCTGAAGAAAAAACCATAAATTCGGAAATAATTAGGAGCCGAGTGTATGATATAAATTAGAGCCATAAGCGGCCCCAAAGTGCCCCAAAATTCGATTTGTTTTTTTCTTAATTTTTTCTTTTGCAATTTTTCTGTTATAAATGTTGTCAAAATGGTTTAAAAAATGGCTCTTCATAATTTTATGGGATACCCGCAAATAACTGCATTTAAACTTTTTTGAAATTCAGCCCCCTTCGTCAAGGTCGCCAATTTGGTTTTTTTTATTGTGACGTCATGGGCTCCCACCTATGTGATGTTGTTTTTTTAATTCAGACGTTCCTCCAAGTGTTACCGTGCAAAGGCAAGGAAAAATACCAAAGCCACAAAATACCAAATTGCGCGCCTAAAAATGCGAATATATCGATAATTTTTTTTTGTTGCTTCATTCTTTTAGCTAAACGTTAAATTTTAAATTATCGGTGGAGCTATCCAATTCCCCTTCAGAAAATTTCAAGGAAAAGTCGTATGTATATACATTTAAAGTCGGATTTTAAATGATTTTACTATTTGCAAAATCATGCTGCTCCGATCAGTTTTAGATTTTGCTAACAGTTTTACAATCGAAGTTTTCCTTAAATTTGTTTTTATTTTTAAAATCTAAAAACCCGATAAGCTAAGACGAAATGTTTCCAAACTACTTATTACCTTTCAAATGTTGAATTATTGACAAACCGTGGATTTGTAAAAACAAAATAAAAACATAAATTGGCCCCGTTGCGTACACACACACGCATGCGTATTTACACCCCCAACCATTAGATATGTGGAAGTGTGCGTGTGTGTGTGCATTTCACCTGACTAAGGAAGTAAGATTTGCTTAAGTTCAAATTCATGATAATACTGATATTCTATTGCTAAAAGAATATCATTTTCATTTCCACAACAGGTTTGAGACATTTTCAAACGGATTTTTGTGTTTTAAAATTAAATAATATTAAAAAAATATTTAAATCAGTTAATTATTTTGCTATTTCCTACACTTGCTTCATATTGTTTAAACAAATGGAAATGTTTAAACAATTTCATTCACGGCTTCTCCCCCTACCTGCCTTTCTGACATCTAAATCAATATAATTGAAGACCATTAAAAAAGTCAGTGTGGAAATTCACCCAGAACGGATTGACATAAAAATCTGAAAAAAACCATAAATTCGGAAATAATTAGGAGCCGAGTGTATGATATAAATTAGAGCCATAAGCGGCCCCAAAGTGCCCCAAAATTCGATTTGTTTTTTTCTTAATTTTTTCTTTTGCAGTTTTTCTGTTATAAATGTTGTCAAAATGGTTTAAAAAATGGCTCTTCATAATTTTATGGGATACCCGCAAATAACTGCATTTAAACTTTTTTGAAATTCAGCCCCCTTCGTCAAGGTCGCCAATTTGGTTTTTTTTATTGTGACGTCATGGGCTTCCACCTATGTGATGTTGTTTTTTTAATTCAGACGTTCCTCCAAGTGTGACCGTGCAAAGGCAAGGAAAATTACCACAAACACAAAACACCAAATTGCGCGCCTAAAAATGCGAATATATCGATAATTTTTTTTTGTTGCTTCATTCTTTTAGCTAAACGTTAAATTTTAAATTATCGGTGGAGCTATTCCCCTTTAAGCAAATTTCAAGGAAAATTCGTATGTATATAAATTTAGATTATGTTGCTCCGATCAGTTTTAGATTTTGGTAACAGTTTTACAATCGAAGTTTTCCTTAAATTTTTTTTTATTTTTAAAATCCAAAAACCGGATAAGCTAAGACGAAATGTTTCCAAACTACTTATTACCTTTCAAATGTTGAATTATTGACAAACTGTGGATTTGTAAAAACAAAATAAAAACATACATTAGCCTAGCTGCGTGCACACACGCGCCCCAAAATGCGTATTTTACACCCCGCACCACTAGATATGTGCATGTGTGCGTGCATTTCAGCTGACTAAGGAAGTGAGATTAGCTTAAATTCAAATTTATGATAATACTGATATCCTTTTGCTAAAGGAATATCATTTTCATTTCCACAACAGGTTTAAGACATTTTCTAACCGATTTTTGTGTTTTAAAATTCAAAATGCATTGATAATATTAAAAAAACATAAATATTCAAATCAATTAATTATTTTGCTATTTCCTACACTTGCCTCACATTGTTTAAACAAATTGAAATGTTTAAACAATTTCATTCACGGCTTCTCCCCCTACCTGCCTTTCTGACATTTCGTTTTTTTTATTGTGACGTCTGGGCTCCTACCTATGTGTTGTTGCGAAATAAGTCCCCAAGAAATAAGTCCCAAAAAAAAAATGAAATAAGGCCCCAAAAATTGGGGAGTTGTTTCATATGAAATAAGTCCCCAATTTAAAAAACGAAATAACTCCCCAATCCCAAAAAGTCGGCAATACAAAAAAAATGAAATAAGGCCCCAAAAGGTTTGAGGAGTTATTTCATATGAAATATAAGTTCCCAATTCAAAAAAAAAAATAACATCCAAAATTTGTTTTAGTTCTTTTGATGTGTGTATTTTACTTCCAAGAATTTATAAAAAGCAAAAAGTCTATAATATTACCCATAAGTATATATGAAATCATATTTATTCAATGTCAAGCTGCGCCGCAGGCAAACAATTTTTTTAAAAATCGCGCGATTTTTAAAAAAAATGCTCGCCTGCGGCGCAGCTTGACCTTTCCATCGTTAAGCATGTTAAATATTATATATTTATGAATTCATTAATATTCTATTTGTTTGGAAAGAATGCAGTTATTTACCTCCTCAAAATATTGAATATAAATAACAAGTAGCTGTTTAAAGCACCCTTTTGGAACTATTTTAAAAGTTCCATCCATTAGGAATCTTCTATTCTGTGGAGGTATGATGTGATAGCTGTCAGGCGTTGCCTGGCACACTTAGACCTATTTTCTGTCAAACAAGAAAAATGAAATAAGTCCCCAAAAATTGGGTCTGGGGACTTATTTCATATCCACTTTTGGGAACTTATTGCATATGAAATAAGTCCCCAATTTTTTTCCCCCCAAAAAATGAAATACTTCCCCAAAATGACATCTAAAATCGTTGTTGTTGTCCCCATACAAATTTTTGGGGACTTATTTCATTTATTTTTTGGGGACTTATTTCGCAGAGCCGTTGTTGTTCTTTTTATTCAGACGTTCCTCCAAGTGTTACCGTGCAAAGGCAAGGAAAAATACCACAGCCACAAAATACCAAATTGCGCGCCTAAAAATGCGAATATATCGATAATTTTTTTTTGTTGCTTCATTCTTTTAGCTAAACGTTAAATTTTTAATTTTCGGTAGAGCTAACCAATTCCCCTTAAGAAAATTTCAAGGAAAAGTCGTATGTATATACATTTAAAGTCGGATTTTAAATGATTATACTATTTGCAAAATCATGCTGCTCCGATCAGTTTTAGATTTTGCTAACAGTTTTATAGGGTCTTCCCACAGAGAGCCATCCACCATCCACCATCCGTTGAACGGATGGTCCATAAGGTTTTGCCGTTCCGAAAATTTTTCAGTTAGTTCCCCGTTAAAATTTGACGGACTTTGACGGGCTCTTTTATGCGATAGTTAGCCGATAATTTTTCGGTGCAACTCTGAATTCTTCCTCCTGACTGTGAAAATTGGAACGTTGACTACGAAATCATATTCAAACCAATGGCGGGAAAAAATTTTAAAATGTTTAGGCTTGTTGATTTTTGGAAATTCATTATTAATATTTAGTTTGTTGTAAGCGAAAAGGGCATTGCAAGTCAATTATTATGTGTGGGCCAAAATTTAAGCTTTTCTGGGACCGAAAACATTATTTTTTGCTGAAAAGATTCAAAACATATTGTGCAATACTTAAGTAATCACCAATTTTAGTTACAAGTGTAGTATATACTACTATAATGTTTAATATTGCTTTAAATGACCAAACAGCACACAATTGGGTTTGTTTACATTTTTGCACCATTAATATTGGCTAGACAGTGGCGTAGTAAGAACGGAGTGTGGGGGTTTTGGAGGTTAGGCTCCCCCCGTCAGCAATTTGTATGCAGATTTGTTGTAGGATATGCTCTAACATTGGATATATGTTTTAAACTATTATCGTATGCTATTTATTTTGTTTTATTCTACAATAAGATTAGGAGAACAACACTATACAACTGTTTTCCCGTGTTAAGACCCCCCTTTAATAATTTTGACATGAGCCACTGCTCTTCAAGTCAGCTGTTATCGGATGGTGGAAGGAGGATGGTGGATGGAAGCTCTGTGGGAACACGAGTTTCACATTTGTCAAAAATCCCAACCGTTTCACACGGATGGACTCTATGGGAAGAGGCTATTACAATCGAAGTTTTCCTTAAATTTGTTTTTATTTTTAAAATCTAAAAACCCGATAAGCTAAGACGAAATGTTTCCAAACTACTTATTACCTTTCAAATGTTGAAATATTGACAAACCGTGGATTTGTAAAAACAAAATAAAAACATAAATTGGCCCCGTTGCGTACACACACACGCACGCTAAAATGCGTATTTACACCCCCAACCATTAGATATGTGGAAGTGTGCGTGTGTGTGTGCATTTCACCTGACTAAGGAAGTAAGATTTGCTTAAGTTCAAATTCATGATAATACTGATATTCTATTGCTAAAAGAATATCATTTTCATTTCCACAACAGGTTTGAGACATTTTCAAACGGATTTTTGTGTTTTAAAATTAAATAATATTAAAAAAACATAAATATTCAAATCAGTTAATTCTTTTGCTATTTCCTACACTTGCGTCATATTGTTTAAACAAATGGAAATGTTTAAACAATTTCATTCACGACTTCTCCCCCTACCTGCCTTTCTGACATCTAAATCAATATAATTGAAGACTATTAAAAAAGTCAGTGTGGAAATTCACCCAGAACGGATTGACATAAAAATCTGAAAAAAAACCATAAATTCGGAAATAATTAGGAGCCGAGTGTATGATACAAATTAGAGCCATAAGCGGTTCCAAAGTGCCCCAAAATTCGATTTGTTTTTTTCTTAATTTTTTCTTTTGCAATTTTTCTTTTATAAATGTTGTCAAAATGGTTTAAAAAATGGCTCTTCATAATTTTATGGGATACCCGCAAATAACTGCATTTAAACTTTTTTGAAATTCAGCCGCCTTCGTCAAGGTCGCCAATTTGGTTTTTTTTATTGTGACGTCATGGGCTCCCACCTATGTGTTGTTGTTCTTTTTATTCAGACGTTCCTCCAAGTGTTACCGTGCAAAGGCAAGGAAAAATACCACAGCCACAAAATACCAAATTGCGCGCCTAAAAATGCGAATATATCGAAAATTTTTTTTTGTTTCTTCATTCTTTTAGCTAAACGTTAAATTTTAAATTATCGGTGGAGCTATCCAATTCCCCTTAAGAAAATTTCAAGGAAAAGTCGTATGTATATACATTTAAAGTCGGATTTTAAATGATTTTACTATTTGCAGCAGCATCTCCGATCAGTTTTATATTTTGCTAACAGTTTTACAATCGAAGTTTTCCTTAAATTTGTTTTTATTTTTAAAATCTAAAAACCCGATAAGCTAAGACGAAATGTTTCCAAACTACTTATTACCTTTCAAATGTTGAATTATTGACAAACCGTGGATTTGTAAAAACAAAATAAAAACATAAATTGGCCCCGTTGCGTACACACACACGCACGCTAAAATGCGTATTTACACCCCCAACCATTAGATATGTGGAAGTGTGCGTGTGTGTGCATTTCACCTGACTAAGGAAGTAAGATTTGCTTAAGTTCAAATTCATGATAATACTGATATTCTATTGCTAAAAGAATATCATTTTCATTTCCACAACAGGTTTGAGACATTTTCAAACGGATTTTTGTGTTTTAAAATTAAATAATATTAAAAAAACATAAATATTCAAATCAGTTAATTATTTTGCTATTTCCTACACTTGCGTCATATTGTTTAAACAAATGGAAATGTTTAAACAATTTCATTCACGACTTCTCCCCCTACCTGCCTTTCTGACATCTAAATCAATATAATTGAAGACTATTAAAAAAGTCAGTGTGGAAATTCACCCAGAACGGATTGACATAAAAATCTGAAAAAAAAACCATAAATTCGGAAATAATTAGGAGCCGAGTGTATGATATAAATTAGAGCCATAAGCGGCCCCAAAGTGCCCCAAAATTCGATTTGTTTTTTTCTTAATTTTTTCTTTTGCAGTTTTTCTGTTATAAATGTTGTCAAAATGGTTTAAAAAATGGCTCTTCAAAATTTTATGGGATACCAGCAAATAACTGCATTTAAACTTTTTTGAAATTCAGCCCCCTTCGTCAAGGTCGCCAATTTGGTTTTTTTTATTGTGACGTCATGGGCTCCCACCTAAGTGTTGTTGTTCTTTTTATTCAGACGTTCCTCCAAGTGTTACCGTGCAAAGGCAAGGAAAAATACCACAGCCACAAAATACCAAATTGCGCGCCTAAAAATGCGAATATATCGATAATTTTTTTTTGTTTCTTCATTCTTTTAGCTAAACGTTAAATTTTAAATTATCGGTGGAGCTATCCAATTCGCCTTAAGAAAATTTCAAGGAAAAGTCGTATGTATATACATTTAAAGTCGGATTTTAAATGATTTTACTATTTGCAAAATCATGCTGCTCCGATCAGTTTTAGATTTTGCTAACAGTTTTACAATCGAAGTTTTCCTTAAATTTGTTTTTATTTTTAAAATCTAAAAACCCGATAAGCTAAGACGACCTTTCAAATGTTGAATTATTGACAAACCGTGGATTTGTAAAAACAAAATAAAAACATAAATTGGCCCCGTTGCGTACACACACACGCACGCTAAAATGCGTATTTACACCCCCAACCATTAGATATGTGGAAGTGTGCGTGTGTGTGTGCATTTCACCTGACTAAGGAAGTAAGATTTGCTTAAGTTCAAATTCATGATAATACTGATATTCTATTGCTAAAAGAATATCATTTTCATTTCCACAACAGGTTTGAGACATTTTCAAACGGATTTTTGTGTTTTAAAATTAAATAATATTAAAAAAACATAAATATTCAAATCAGTTAATTCTTTTGCTATTTCCTACACTTGCGTCATATTGTTTAAACAAATGGAAATGTTTAAACAATTTCATTCACGACTTCTCCCCCTACCTGCCTTTCTGACATCTAAATCAATATAATTGAAGACTATTAAAAAAGTCAGTGTGGAAATTCACCCAGAACGGATTGACATAAAAATCTGAAAAAAAACCATAAATTCGGAAATAATTAGGAGCCGAGTGTATGATATAAATTAGAGCCATAAGCGGCCCCAAAGTGCCCCAAAATTCGATTTGTTTTTTTCTTAATTTTTTCTTTTGCAGTTTTTCTGTTATAAATGTTGTCAAAATGGTTTAAAAAATGGCTCTTCAAAATTTTATGGGATACCAGCAAATAACTGCATTTAAACTTTTTTGAAATTCAGCCCCTTCGTCAAGGTCGCCAATTTGTTTTTTTTTATTGTGACGTCATGGGCTCCCACCTAAGTGTTGTTGTTCTTTTTATTCAGACGTTCCTCCAAGTGTTACCGTGCAAAGGCAAGGAAAAATACCACAGCCACAAAATACCAAATTGCGCGCCTAAAAATGCGAATATATCGATAATTTTTTTTTGTTTCTTCATTCTTTTAGCTAAACGTTAAATTTTAAATTATCGGTGGAGCTATCCAATTCGCCTTAAGAAAATTTCAAGGAAAAGTCGTATGTATATACATTTAAAGTCGGATTTTAAATGATTTTACTATTTGCAAAATCATGCTGCTCCGATCAGTTTTAGATTTTGCTAACAGTTTTACAATCGAAGTTTTCCTTAAATCTGTTTTTATTTTTAAAATCTAAAAACCCGATAAGCTAAGACGAAATGTTTCCAAACTACTTATTACCTTTCAAATGTTGAATTATTGACAAACCGTGGATTTGTAAAAACAAAATAAAAACATAAATTGGCCCCGTTGCGTACACACACACGCACGTTAAAATGCGTATTTACACCCCCAACCATTAGATATGTGGAAGTGTGCGTGTGTGTGTGCATTTCACCTGACTAAGGAAGTAAGATTTGCTTAAGTTCAAATTCATGATAATACTGATATTCTATTGCTAAAAGAATATCATTTTCATTTCCACAACAGGTTTGAGACATTTTCAAACGGATTTTTGTGTTTTAAAATTAAATAATATTAAAAAAACATAAATATTTAAATCAGTTAATTATTTTGCTATTTCCTACACTTGCGTCATATTGTTTAAACAAATGGAAATGTATAAACAATTTCATTCACGGCTTCTCCCCCTACCTGCCTTTCTGACATCTAATCTAAATCAATATAATTGAAGACCATTAAAAAAGTCAGTGTGGAAATTCACCCAGAACGGATTGACATAAAAATCTGAAAAAAACCATAAATTCGGAAATAATTAGGAGCCGAGTGTATGATATAAATTAGAGCCATAAGCGGCCCCAAAGTGCCCCAAAATTCGGTTTGTTTTTTTCTTAATTTTTTCTTTTGCAGTTTTTCTGTTATAAATGTTGTCAAAATGGTTTAAAAAATGGCTCTTCATAATTTTATGGGATACCCGCAAATAACTGCATTTAAACTTTTTTGAAATTCAGCCCCCTTCGTCAAGGTCGCCAATTTGTTTTTTTTTATTGTGACGTCATGGGCTCCCACCTATGTGATGTTGTTTTTTTAATTCAGACGTTCCTCCAAGTGTGACCGTGCAAAGGCAAGGAAAATTACCACAGCCACAAAACACCAAATTGCGCGCCTAAAAATGCGAATATATCGATAATTTTTTTTTGTTGCTTCATTCTTTTAGCTAAACGTTAAATTTTAAATTATCGGTGGAGCTATTCCCCTTTAAGCAAATTTCAAGGAAAATTCGTATGTATATACATTTAGATTATGTTGCTCCGATCAGTTTTAGATTTTGGTAACAGTTTTACAATCGAAGTTTTCCTTAAATGTTTTTTTATTTTTAAAATCCAAAAACCGGATAAGCTAAGACGAAATGTTTCCAAACTACTTATTACCTTTCAAATGTTGAATTATTGACAAACTGTGGATTTGTAAAAACAAAATAAAAACATACATTAGCCTAGCTGCGTACACACACGCGCCCCAAAATGCGTACTTTACACCCCGCACCACTAGATATGTGCATGTGTGCGTGCATTTCAGCTGACTAAGGAAGTGAGATTAGCTTAAATTCAAATTTATGATAATACTGATATACTTTTGCTAAAGGAATATCATTTTCATTTCCACAACAGGTTTAAGACATTTTCTAACCGATTTTTGTGTTTTAAAATTCAAAATGCATTGATAATATTAAAAAAACATAAATATTCAAATCAATTAATTATTTTGCTATTTCCTACACTTGCCTCACATTGTTTAAGCAAATTGAAATGTTTAAACAATTTCATTCACAGCTTCTCCCCCGACCTGCCTTTCTGACATCTAAATCAATATAATTGAAGACTATTAAAAAAGTCAGTGTGGAAATTCACCCAGAACGGATTGACATAAAAATCTGAAAAAAAACCATAAATTCGGAAATAATTAGGAGCCGAGTGTATGATATAAATTAGAGCCATAAGCGGTTCCAAAGTGCCCCAAAATTCGATTTGTTTTTTTCTTAATTTTTTCTTTTGCAATTTTTCTTTTATAAATGTTGTCAAAATGGTTTAAAAAATGGCTCTTCATAATTTTATGGGATACACGCAAATAACTGCATTTAAACTTTTTTGAAATTCAGCCCCCTTCGTCAAGGTCGCCAATTTGGTTTTTTTTATTGTGACGTCATGGGCTCCCACCTATGTGTTGTTCTTTTTATTCAGACGTTCCTCCAAGTGTTACCGTGCAAAGGCAAGGAAAAATACCACACCCACAAAATACAAAATTGCGCGCCTAAAAATGCGAATATATCGAAAATTTTTTTTTGTTTCTTCATTCTTTTAGCTAAACGTTAAATTTTAAATTATCGGTGGAGCTATCCAATTCCCCTTAAGAAAATTTCAAGGAAAAGTCGTATGTATATACATTTAAAGTCGGATTTTAAATGATTTTACTATTTGCAGCAGCATCTCCGATCAGTTTTATATTTTGCTAACAGTTTTACAATCGAAGTTTTCCTTAAATTTGTTTTTATTTTTAAAATCTAAAAACCCGATAAGCTAAGACGAAATGTTTCCAAACTACTTATTACCTTTCAAATGTTGAATTATTGACAAACCGTGGATTTGTAAAAACAAAATAAAAACATAAATTGGCCCCGTTGCGTACACACACACGCACGCTAAAATGCGTATTTACACCCCCAACCATTAGATATGTGGAAGTGTGCGTGTGTGTGTGCATTTCACCTGACTAAGGAAGTAAGATTTGCTTAAGTTCAAATTCATGATAATACTGATATTCTATTGCTAAAAGAATATCATTTTCATTTCCACAACAGGTTTGAGACATTTTCAAACGGATTTTTGTGTTTTAAAATTAAATAATATTAAAAAAACATAAATATTTAAATCAGTTAATTATTTTGCTATTTCCTACACTTGCGTCATATTGTTTAAACAAATGGAAATGTATAAACAATTTCATTCACGGCTTCTCCCCCGACCTGCCTTTCTGACATCTAAATCAATATAATTGAAGACTATTAAAAAAGTCAGTGTGGAAATTCACCCAGAACGGATTGACATAAAAATCTGAAAAAAAACCATAAATTCGGAAATAATTAGGAGCCGAGTGTATGATATAAATTAGAGCCATAAGCGGCCCCAAAGTGCCCCAAAATGCGATTTCTTTTTTTCTTAATTTTTTCTTTTGCAATTTTTCTTATATAAATGTTGTCAAAAGGTTTAAAAAATGGCTCTTCATAATTTTATGGGATACCCGCAAATAACTGCATTTAAACTTTTTTGAAATTCAGCCCCCTTCGTCTAGGTCGCCAATTTGGTTTTTTTTATTGTGACGTCATGGGCTCCCACCTAAGTGTTGTTGTTCTTTTTATTCAGACGTTCCTCCAAGTGTTACCGTGCAAAGGCAAGGAAAAATACCACAGCCACAAAATACCAAATTGCGCTCCTAAAAATGCGAATATATCGATAATTTTTTTTTGTTTCTTCATTCTTTTAGCTAAACGTTAAATTTTAAATTATCGGTGGAGCTATCCAATTCCCCTTAAGAAAATTTCAAGGAAAAGTCGTATGTATATACATTTAAAGTCGGATTTTAAATGATTTTACTATTTGCAGCAGCATCTCCGATCAGTTTTATATTTTGCTAACAGTTTTACAATCGAAGTTTTCCTTAAATTTGTTTTTATTTTTAAAATCTAAAAACCCGATAAGCTAAGACGAAATGTTTCCAAACTACTTATTACCTTTCAAATGTTGAAATATTGACAAACCGTGGATTTGTAAAAACAAAATAAAAACATAAATTGGCCCCGTTGCGTACACACACACGCACGCTAAAATGCGTATTTACACCCCCAACCATTAGATATGTGGAAGTGTGCGTGTGTGTGTGCATTTCACCTGACTAAGGAAGTAAGATTTGCTTAAGTTCAAATTCATGATAATACTGATATTCTATTGCTAAAAGAATATCATTTTCATTTCCACAACAGGTTTGAGACATTTTCAAACGGATTTTTGTGTTTTAAAATTAAATAATATTAAAAAAACATAAATATTTAAATCAGTTAATTATTTTGCTATTTCCTACACTTGCGTCATATTGTTTAAACAAATGGAAATGTATAAACAATTTCATTCACGGCTTCTCCCCCGACCTGCCTTTCTGACATCTAAATCAATATAATTGAAGACTATTAAAAAAGTCAGTGTGGAAATTCACCCAGAACGGATTGACATAAAAATCTGAAAAAAACCATAAATTCGGAAATAATTAGGAGCCGAGTGTATGATATAAATTAGAGCCATAAGCGGCCCCAAAGTGCCCCAAAATTCGGTTTGTTTTTTTCTTAATTTTTTCTTTTGCAGTTTTTCTGTTATAAATGTTGTCAAAATGGTTTAAAAAATGGCTCTTCATAATTTTATGGGATACCCGCAAATAACTGCATTTAAACTTTTTTGAAATTCAGCCCCCTTCGTCAAGGTCGCCAATTTGTTTTTTTTTATTGTGACGTCATGGGCTCCCACCTATGTGATGTTGTTTTTTTAATTCAGACGTTCCTCCAAGTGTGACCGTGCAAAGGCAAGGAAAATTACCACAGCCACAAAACACCAAATTGCGCGCCTAAAAATGCGAATATATCGATAATTTTTTTTTGTTGCTTCATTCTTTTAGCTAAACGTTAAATTTTAAATTATCGGTGGAGCTATTCCCCTTTAAGCAAATTTCAAGGAAAATTCGTATGTATATACATTTAGATTATGTTGCTCCGATCAGTTTTAGATTTTGGTAACAGTTTTACAATCGAAGTTTTCCTTAAATGTTTTTTTATTTTTAAAATCCAAAAACCGGATAAGCTAAGACGAAATGTTTCCAAACTACTTATTACCTTTCAAATGTTGAATTATTGACAAACTGTGGATTTGTAAAAACAAAATAAAAACATACATTAGCCTAGCTGCGTACACACACGCGCCCCAAAATGCGTACTTTACACCCCGCACCACTAGATATGTGCATGTGTGCGTGCATTTCAGCTGACTAAGGAAGTGAGATTAGCTTAAATTCAAATTTATGATAATACTGATATACTTTTGCTAAAGGAATATCATTTTCATTTCCACAACAGGTTTAAGACGTTTTCTAACCGATTTTTGTGTTTTAAAATTCAAAATGCATTGATAATATTAAAAAAACATAAATATTCAAATCAATTAATTATTTTGCTATTTCCTACACTTGCCTCACATTGTTTAAGCAAATTGAAATGTTTAAACAATTTCATTCACGGCTTCTCCCCCGACCTGCCTTTCTGACATCTAAATCAATATAATTGAAGACTATTAAAAAAGTCAGTGTGGAAATTCACCCAGAACGGATTGACATAAAAATCTGAAAAAAAACCATAAATTCGGAAATAATTAGGAGCCGAGTGTATGATATAAATTAGAGCCATAAGCGGTTCCAAAGTGCCCCAAAATTCGATTTGTTTTTTTCTTAATTTTTTCTTTTGCAATTTTTCTTTTATAAATGTTGTCAAAATGGTTTAAAAAATGGCTCTTCATAATTTTATGGGATACCCGCAAATAACTGCATTTAAACTTTTTTGAAATTCAGCCCCCTTCGTCAAGGTCGCCAATTTGGTTTTTTTTATTGTGACGTCATGGGCTCCCACCTATGTGTTGTTCTTTTTATTCAGACGTTCCTCCAAGTGTTACCGTGCAAAGGCAAGGAAAAATACCACACCCACAAAATACAAAATTGCGCGCCTAAAAATGCGAATATATCGAAAATTTTTTTTTGTTTCTTCATTCTTTTAGCTAAACGTTAAATTTTAAATTATCGGTGGAGCTATCCAATTCCCCTTAAGAAAATTTCAAGGAAAAGTCGTATGTATATACATTTAAAGTCGGATTTTAAATGATTTTACTATTTGCAGCAGCATCTCCGATCAGTTTTATATTTTGCTAACAGTTTTACAATCGAAGTTTTCCTTAAATTTGTTTTTATTTTTAAAATCTAAAAACCCGATAAGCTAAGACGAAATGTTTCCAAACTACTTATTACCTTTCAAATGTTGAATTATTGACAAACCGTGGATTTGTAAAAACAAAATAAAAACATAAATTGGCCCCGTTGCGTACACACACACGCACTCTAAAATGCGTATTTACACCCCCAACCATTAGATATGTGGAAGTGTGCGTGTGTGTGTGCATTTCACCTGACTAAGGAAGTAAGATTTGCTTAAGTTCAAATTAATGATAATACTGATATTCTATTGCTAAAAGAATATCATTTTCATTTCCACAACAGGTTTGAGACATTTTCAATTTTTTGTGTTTTAAAATTAAATAATATTAAAAAAACATAAATATTTAAATCAGTTAATTATTTTGCTATTTCCTACACTTGCGTCATATTGTTTAAACAAATGGAAATGTATAAACAATTTCATTCACGGCTTCTCCCCCTACCTGCCTTTCTGACATCTAATCTAAATCAATATAATTGAAGACCATTAAAAAAGTCAGTGTGGAAATTCACCCAGAACGGATTGACATAAAAATCTGAAAAAAAAACCATAAATTCGGAAATAATTAGGAGCCGAGTGTATGATATAAATTAGAGCCATAAGCGGCCCCAAAGTGCCCCAAAATTCGGTTTGTTTTTTTCTTAATTTTTTCTTTTGCAGTTTTTCTGTTATAAATGTTGTCAAAATGGTTTAAAAAATGGCTCTTCATAATTTTATGGGATACCCGCAAATAACTGCATTTAAACTTTTTTGAAATTCAGCCCCCTTCGTCAAGGTCGCCAATTTGGTTTTTATACCCGTTACTCGTAGAGTAAAAGGGTATATTAGATTCGTGCAAAAGTATGTAGCAGGTAGAAGGAAGCGTTTCCGACCATATAAAGTATATATATTCTTGATCAGGATCACTAGCCGAGTCGATCTAGCCATGTCCGTCTGTCCGTCTGTCCGTCTGTCCGTCTGTCCGTCTGTCCGTCTGTCCGTCTGTCCGTCCGTCTGTCCGTCCGTCCGTCTGTATGAACGCTGAGATCTCGGAAACTATAAAAGCTAGAAGATTGAGATTTGGCATGCAGATTCTAGGGGTTAATACGCAGCGCAAGTTTTTCACGCCGATGTGCCACGCCCCCTCTAACGCCCACAAACCGCGAAAAACTGTGGCACCCGTCTGTATGAACGCTGAGATCTCGGAAACTATAAAAGCTAGAAGATTGAGATTTGGCATGCAGATTCTAGGGGTTAATACGCAGGCAAGTTTTTCTCGCCGATGTGCCACGCCTCCTCTAACGCCCACAAACCGCGAAAAACTGTGGCACCCACAGTTTTGAAGCTAGATTAACGGGAAAAGGAATGTGTATTCGTTTCTTCAATACATATTGATAGACCAAAGTGGGAAACCCCCCCTCCCCCCTAACGCCCACAAACCGCTAAAAACCTTGGCACCCGTCTGTATGAACGCTGAGATTTCGGAAACTATAAAAGCTAGAAGATTGAGATTTGGCATGCAGATTGTAGGGGTTAATACGCAGCGCAAGTTTTTCACGCCGATGTGCCGCGCCCCCTCTAACGCCCACAAACCGCGAAAAACTGTGGCACCCACATTTTTGAAGCTATATTAATGGGAAAAGCAATGTGTATTCGTTTCATCAATACATATTGATAGACCAAAGTTGGAAACCCCCCTCCCCCTAACGCCCACAAACCGCGAAAAGCTGTGGCGCCCATAGTTTTAAAGCTAGAGCAAAAGTGTAAACGCAATTTTGTTTGGGTTATTAACGCCTACCGAAATGTAGAAGAAATTTTTTTAATTTTTTGAAGCGGCTGCTTGGTTTGCCCTGCTTGAGACTGCTGACTTTAGCTGAGTAACGGGTATTTGATAGTCGAGGCACTCGACTATAGCGTTCCCTCTTGTTTTTATTGTGACGTCATGGGCTCCCACCTATGTGATGTTGTTTTTTTTAATTCAGACGTTCCTCCAAGTGTGACCGTGCAAAGGCAAGGAAAATTACCACAGCCACAAAACACCAAATTGCGCGCCTAAAAATACGAATATATCGATAATTTTTTTTTGTTGCTTCATTCTTTTAGCTAAACGTTAAATTTTAAATTATCGGTGGAGCTATTCCCCTTTAAGCAAATTTCAAGGAAAATTCGTATGTATATACATTTAGATTATGTTGCTCCGATCAGTTTTAGATTTTGGTAACAGTTTTACAATCGAAGTTTTCCTTAAATTTTTTTTTATTTTTAAAATCCAAAAACCGGATAAGCTAAGACGAAATGTTTCCAAACTACTTATTACCTTTCAAATGTTGAATTATTGACAAACTGTGGATTTGTAAAAACAAAATAAAAACATACATTAGCCTAGCTGCGTACACACACGCGCCCCAAAATGCGTACTTTACACCCCGCACTACTAGATATGTGCATGTGTGCGTGCATTTCAGCTGACTAAGGAAGTGAGATTAGCTTAAATTCAAATTTATGATAATACTGATATCCTTTTGCTAAAGGAATATCATTTTCATTTCCACAACAGGTTTAAGACATTTTCTAACCGATTTTTGTGTTTTAAAATTCAAAATGCATTGATAATATTAAAAAAACATAAATATTCAAATCAATTAATTATTTTGCTATTTCCTACACTTGCCTCACATTGTTTAAGCAAATTGAAATGTTTAAACAATTTCATTCACAGCTTCTCCCCCGACCTGCCTTTCTGACATCTAAATCAATATAATTGAAGACTATTAAAAAAGTCAGTGTGGAAATTCACCCAGAACGGATTGACATAAAAATCTAAAAAAAAACCATAAATTCGGAAATAATTAGGAGCCGAGTGTATGATATAAATTAGAGCCATAAGCGGTTCCAAAGTGCCCCAAAATTCGATTTGTTTTTTTCTTAATTTTTTCTTTTGCAATTTTTCTTTTATAAATGTTGTCAAAATGGTTTAAAAAATGGCTCTTCGTAATTTTATGGGATACCCGCAAATAACTGCATTTAAACTTTTTTGAAATTCAGCCCCCTTCGTCAAGGTCGCCAATTTGGTTTTTTTTATTGTGACGTCATGGGCTCCCACCTATGTGTTGTTGTTCTTTTTATTCAGACGTTCCTCCAAGTGTTACCGTGCAAAGGCAAGGAAAAATACCACAGCCACAAAATACCAAATTGCGCTCCTAAAAATGCGAATATATCGATAATTTTTTTTTGTTTTGTTACGAACTGCTAATTTTTCTTTTGGCAGTGCCGCTAGCTCAGTTTTCTCTCAGGGCGGAGTCCCCCTAATGCCACAGCTCGCAACATAAATATCGATGACTACGCAGTCTCACATCACTAAACTATCGGTTATCAACAAAAACGTTAACAAACAAAATGTAAACAAAGGCAAGTTAATACAAATGACGGGAAATATGGAATGTTTTGGTGGCTTTAGATGACTTAGCCAAGCACACCCACCCAACCAAGGATGCCCCGGAGGATTCCGCAGAGGCATCACCCATTCTTGGTCAGCCGGAGTCACTCCTCGCGCCTACGACAGCTCCATCTCCCCCACAGCGAAAACTCACTCGCACATTTCGGTTTACATATACAATTTAATATTTGCGGTAAGTATGAATTATTATATACATTCTTATTATGGCGTTCCCATTAATTAATTTATTCTTTCTCCAGCCTTCAAGACCACAGCTGGTCGCCGTCAAAAAAAATCTACGCGGTCAAAGCTGAAGAACTTGCTTCTTTGGGAAAAGGCTACAGGCGCCGCGGAAAATATGCTCCACCAGTCATGTATTGGTGGAGCTCACAGTGAAACGAGGCGCACAATAAGGACACACACTATTCGTGTGTCGGGTCACCTAATCCTGAGGAGCTCCTGGGGAAAAGAAGGGACAGGCCAAAGTAAGGTAAGTACGCGCTGTAAACCTTCCGCCGAAACTAATACTCGCGACCTTGTTCACAGGCAACAACGAGGACAACTGCGGCTTTCGGGTCTAAATCCGGAAAACTTTACAAAGGAACACGGGAAGTATTTAGGCTTGATTGACATAGGTACACATGTAATTCAAATTTTATGGTTTTTAGCCACTGTGGGGCTCGACACAGGGCGAGACGATGCACCCGCCGACGACTATTCCGCCGGAGATCGGCAGCAATGGAGGCCTGGAAGCCCCGAGGGAACAGCGATGGCTTTATGGATGGCGTGGCTTTTACCGCCGCGCAAACGGCCGCCGGTTGGTCCCGAAGGCGAGTGGGACTGATGTCCCGGAACGGACTCACCGGCGTTTGTGTCCTGGCGTTGGCGGCGTCCGAGAAAGCAAGGTGAGTGGTTCCAGTGTCGCTGATTGGTATTGAACGGCAGCAGTATCCAGCAGTATCCCCAAATCAGGGTTTGTAGATAAGCCGAAGAGGTAGAGGTTATCTCCAAAAATAAATCTTCCGGGGCCCTTTGTGTTGGGACCCCGGCTGCCCTACGGATAATTAATGTTAGTTAAATGAACTATTACACTGAACATTCTAAACTCTAACTTTTTTTCCGGTTCTAGGCACAAACACTTAGTTGAGAAGATAATCGCTGCTGCCAGCTCCTAAGACAATATGGCTGCGACTATCACTAATTTGCCTATCATCATGGCGATGTTGCCATATCCCCTTGCCTCTTCCAAAACTGGGTCACCGGACAGATTCAAGGCCACGGGAGAGTAATCCCTGAGCGAACCGGGATTACTTCAAATGGCCAGATCGTCCCCCAGATTCCCCGCAGGGGGGCGCCACCGAAACCATCGCCCTATCGTCCTAACCTATCGATAGACCCCCTCCCATAATCGACTCCAACTGCAACACCAACCAAAGATTTCGAGAGGCGCTACCCGGAGTCCCAGCAGAACGACGAAATAATTGGTAGCTTTGGAGATACGGTAGGAATCAACACGGCACTGATATCGTCCTGCAGTTCGAACGGCGCCTTACGCGGGGCCCACGCATGACGGGAAGTATTATTGATGTTGCTGCTATGCTTGTGTACTTTGTGTTTCCTTTTTTCAGATCACAGCCGGATGTCCTTAGCGTGATACACTCCCAGACTGCGGCCTTGGAGGTCCTCCAGCAAGTATGCATTGCCGCCAACAGATTTGACCACCCTGGCCTTCAGGAATTTGCGAGCAAACTTCGCATTGAAGGATTTGCTGAAGTCACTCAGCACGAAGTTGCGGCGGAAGACTTCTTGACCTGGTTTGGCGAGTAGCGTACGGGCTCGCTTATCATAACGTTGTCGGCTCATCTCATATGCGCCCTTCAGCTGCTTCTGAACCTTGGCATGGATTACCCGAAGCTTGTCCTTGGTCTGCATTCCCGCCATCTCGTGGTCGCACAGGGACCGGAGTTGTCTGGCTAACTTGTAGCTGGAACCGTTGAGGAACATATGATGGCCGAATACGGTGAAGAACGGCGCTTCTCCTGTAGCTGAGTGGACAGCGTTCCGGATGGCCACTTCAATCTCCGGCAGATGTGCATCCCATTCCCGGTGGTCTTCGTCCAAGAAGCTGCGAATCGCTGCCAAGACACTACGGTTAACCCGTTCCGCTGCATTGCTCTGGGGTGAGTATATCGGAGTCCTGATGTGCTGGATACCGAAGCCATCGATCAACTCCTCAAACGCCTTGGATGTGAACTGCTTCCCATTATCCGAATGTATAATTTCAGGCACACCGAACTTGTAAAACACCTCATTCACCAGGAAAGTCACCACGTTTGACGCCGTCGCATCCTTCATGGCCTTTAGGAAGGTGTACTTGGAGAAATGGTCTACCACGATGAAAATCCACGCGTGACCACTCTTGGACCTCGGATACTTGCCCAGGAAATCGATGTAGAGTTTCTGGAATGGCCTTTCCGTCTCTACCCTTTTTCCAATTCCCACCTGCATCCTGAAGTTAGGCGCTTTGGACTCCTTGCACACCTCGCAAGCCCGGACGTATTCACGCACCTGGATAGTCATCCCTGGCCAATAGAACTGGCGTCGTATGGTCTCCAACGTCTTCGCCATTCCACCATGGCCAGCCTTGGGGTCCGAATGGGCACGCTCTATCAAGCTGTGCGTTAGGCTCTGCGGAATCCACAGCTTCCACTCGGATCCTTCCAGTTCATCATCCAGATTCGGATTACCCAAACGCTTAAAAATCAGCCCGCCGTCCACTTTGAGGTCCGGTAAGTGCTCCCTGTTGGACTCTACATCTTGCACTAACTCTAAATAATCCTCTGCAGCAAACTCGGTCGTCTCGAATCCCAATAACTCCGTCGGATCTATGAGGACTTCCTCGATGCAGCGGGAGAGAGTATCGGCAACTACGTTCTCGCTGCCTTTACGATGCTCAATGCCGAAATCGTAGCCCTGCAGCTGGAGAGACCATCTCGCAAGTCGTCCCGACAGATCCTTCATCGTCATCAACCACTTCAGACTGGCGTGATCGGTGATGCATGTGAACGGCATCCCCTCCACATACGGTCTGAACTTTCGAATGGCTAGGATGGCTGCCAGACACTCTTTCTCCGTGACCGAGTAGTTCACCTGGTGCTTGTTCATCTTGGCCGAGAAGAACGCGATGGGTTGCTCGTCTCCGTCCTGGTTCCGCTGAAACAAAACTGCACCGACGCCAACGTGAGATGCGTCGCACTGGATGAAGAAATGTTTCTTGAAGTCCGCATGAACCAGGACCGGCGCGCTCGTCAAGGCCAGCTTTAGGTCATCGACTGCCTGTGTTGCGCTGGGATTCAATGAAAACCTGGTGTTTCCCGTCTTCTTTAAGGCTTCGGAGAGCGGTGCGGCCAGCGTGGCGAAGTTCTTCACAAATCGTCGATACCACCCAGCAGTGCCAAGGAAGGCTCTTACTTCCTTCATGGATTTCGGGTAAGGCATCTTCTGAATTGCCGACACTCGTCCAGGATCCATCCGCAGGAGTCCCCCTCCGACTATAAACCCCAGGTACGTTAAAGATTTAAAGCAGAACTTCGACTTCTTTAACCCTATCGTCAATCCTGCTGCTTTCAGACTTTGGGCTACGCGAAGCAAGTACCTCAGGTGCGTCTGGAAATCTGGAGCGAGGATTAGGAGATCGTCAAGGTAGACGAAAACGTTGGATCTGAGTTCCGCTGGTATCACCCGATCCATAAGTCGCACCAAGCGTTGCGCCGCGTTGCACAGTCCAAATGGCATCATCCGGAACTGGTACAACGGTCTGCCTGGAACCGTGAACGCCGTATACTCCTTGCTTTTGTCCTCCAGTTCGATCTGCCAGAACGCAAACTTGAGATCTACGCTGGAGATGTAATGCGTCTGATCTATCCTGGAGAGGATTCCATCGATACTGGGCAAAGGATACGCATCCTTGACTGTCAGCGCGTTCAGTTTACGGGCATCCAGACAGAACCTGTCCTTCCCGGGCTTCGACACCACCGTTGTGCGATTGCTCCACGGGCTTTTGCTTTCCTCGATGACCCCCAGTTCCAGCATCTTATCGATTTCATCCTCGACCACCTTTTGCTTCGCCGGAGACATCGGGTACGGACGATCCTTGAACACTCGGGCTCCCTCGATCAGCTCAATGGAATGCTTTTCCAGGTTGGTGGTTCCTAGGCCATCCCGTTCAAAGGTAAGAAACTCCTCCTTGACCTTCTCTAATGCTTTCTCTTCCTCCGCAGAAAGGCTCCAGGATTCGGGTTCCTCCTTCGTCTCGTCCTCATCCTCCTGATCGGCGTAGTGTTCCATCTGGCTGGCATGGATTTCTTCAGCTGCCTTGACGACTCTCGGCACCGGGTTTCCTACGACGGCTGGAGCTAGTCCAAACGCACGCCAGAAGTCGACTCCGAAGTACGCTGCTTGTTCCAGGTATGGGCAAAGGTAGAACATGATCAGCTTACTCACGCCTTTGTACTTCACAGGTAGTTCCACGCGTCCGATAATTGAACGATCCTCGCCAGAAGCCGTCCGGACCACCGAGAAATACGGCTGAGCCGTCACCCCCAGCGATTCCACGAGCTCTCTGCTATGTTTGCCCAGCACGCTAACACTGGCCCCCGTGTCCAACAAGCCTTTGAGCTGCTTGCCCATGACGTCCACGTCGGCAAAGGGTCTCGGATCGCCGGAATCGATGCGCTTCACGGCAGCCACCACCTCTCGTCGTCGGGATCTCCGTTGCCTAAAGCGTTCCCTTGCCTTCTGGACTCTCCGTGAGACGATACGCATGCCGCTCAGTTGATGTCCTGCAAAGATCCTGTTTCGCGCTTCCATATATCGCCGTAGCCGTTCTTCAGCCGGTAGGTATCTTAACAAGTACTTATTTCTATTCGCTTGGCTATCTATGTTATTATTTATCATGTTATTGTTTATCTTAGGAACTACTTCGTGGGATTCCCATCCGGGCGAGTCCCTCCCACTTTTGGACTGCCCAGTCGACCGTTTTCCGCACACTCGGGGCATTTTGGAGTAATGACGTCCGGTCTGCCGCACTTAAAGCAGAACCTCCTCCATTCCGGGGACGGGCAGTCTCGGAATCCGTGCTCCGCGGCTCCGCAATTCCAGCAGCCCGGCTTGAAAGGATTTCTAGGCCGTCCACGGATCTCGTCCACTTCCAGGATCTCCTGCTCGTCGACTTCGTCCGGTATGCGCGCTTCGCTGACCCGCAACTTGTTCAGCTGCCCGTACGCAGCGCGTCCTCGACGACCGAATGTCCTCTCCACTTCGACGCACTCCTCCCGAAGTTCATCCACCGTGAGTACATCCATTGCGTAGACAAACCTGGCTATCCCATCCCTCAAGCCCTTTTTCACCACCTTCACCAATTGCCGCTCTGGCATTGGTTTTTTCAGGCGGGAGGCGAGTTGCTGAATTGCGTGAATGTAGTCATCCACGCCTTCTCCTGGCTGCTGCTCACGCTGTAGTAGCTCGTGCATCCTTTCGTGTTCCGTCTGATGACCACGGAACCGATCCATCAGAGCCCTGCGCAGCTGGTTCCAAGTGTCCACCCTGGCTTGGCGTACATGGACCCAATACCACTCCTTTGCTCTGCCCGATAGGAGGGCGTGGAAGTTTCGCAGAACTTCATTCCACGGACACTGATGCTGCCGCTGCAGGAACTCAAGACGGAACACGAAATCGTCGACGGAATTGCGGTCGTCCTCGCCGTCAAAGGAGACATTCCAGCGGTCCACTCGGATCCATCTGTTCCCGTTGCCAGCTCCCGAGTTGCCGTAAAGCCGCGGCTCGTCCCTGAAATCAGCAGCCCTGCGATCCTCGACACGCCACTGCCGAGCGTGGCGATCGTTCCGGCCTGGCGGATGGTACTCCGGTTCCTGGCTCAGGCTGCTGTCGATCCCCGGAGACTCGTTCACCAGTGGCCGGGTTCGCTGCCTGGGTGGCAGCTCTGGAGGTCTTCGGCTGCCTCTGTCCGTCTCCTGCCGCTGATGGACTTCCCCCGCTGCGCTACTTGGCGCGACCTCTGGACCCCTTGGCCTGGACTCCAGCGATCCCTGGCGATCCTCACTCTCCTGTAGCGACTGTGGTCTGCTCTCGGTTGGCCTAAGGACGTCGTTGAGCAACTTCATCATGTCCATGAATCCGTTTCTGATCTCGTCCCTCAACGACTGGCTTACTCCCAACTCCTGGGACGCACGGTATGTCTGGGCCGCCTGTGCCAGAGCTGCATTTGCCGCCGACTCCGCTGCTGAATCCCGTTGCGGGTTTGGCTCCTGCGGATCCTTCTGCTCAGAGATCTCCAGTTTATCCTGCCCCTCGACGATCGCTTTAAAATCGAGATTCCTGGGCGACCGGTGCTGTCCGAAATCCACCGGTTGATCCCTAATCCGATCCACTGGAGCACCGCCTACCGGCGTTCTGGGTAAACCCCCAGCCAGCGACATCCGCGGCAACCCTGCAGCGCCCTCTCCGTCAGTGGACCAGAGTGCGTCTTCTTCATCGTTGGGAGGACCCATCGACCTCAGCTGGTGGCCGTGCCTATTGCCCGGATTTCCATCCATTTCTTCCCTAACTAACCAATAACCCAAAACCAATAAATAATAATAAATAATCCAATAAATAAATAATCTAAATAATAAATAAATAAATAAGGATGCACAAATATATAATAAATAAACAAGAATAAATAAATAAGATAAATAAATAAACAAGAATAACTAATAGTGAAAATATATAACAATTACTCAAACTTTCCTAATCACCAACATCTGCTTCACAAACTACCTATTTAAACTTTCTTTTTCTTTTCTCTTCACAGATTTGGACATGGGGAGATGGAACTGACCCTCGCCGGTGGACTTCCGACCTAACTCGTCCTGCGCTTTCTCCAAAACCCAACTTTCCCGTCACCTCCTAGCCGTTCGTCAACTGGACTGGCTATCACTCGTGGTGATAGCCGCCAGTTAAGGACTTTGGCTGGTTTTACTCCTGCTGGCTTTTCCTTCCCATCGGCATTTTCTATTTTAAATCGCGGTAACCGTGCAGCGCGTAGGGCCGCTACGGGTCACGATTACCATTTAAGTTTAAAACCGACATAAAATTAGAAATTCAGGACGGGGAGAAAAACCCAGGAATTCAATACATTCTAAGCAAAACAACATTTTAAATAAATAAATAACAACAAACAAGCTTTCTAACCTAATATATCACAGAATTTATCACAGATTTTTTTTAGTGTACTCGCTAATACACAATGTACCCCGTGATGCAAAACCTGGCTTCTGCCGGGATGCCATCACTGGTTTACTGGAAAACCTGTGACCAGGAGCAATTTGTCGGCAAACTCTGCTGACCAAGCCTCCCATTCCGTGATTTTTTTCAGTACGCCGTTTGACTTCCCCGTCATCACTTCCGATGCAATTGCAACCAATTTTGCAAGCCACCGTTGGGAATGACGGGGGGAGTCAGGGCCATCAATGGGCGAGACGTCGTCGTCTCGACAATTTTATTGTTTATATTGGGCGCCACTATGTTACGAACTGCTAATTTTTCTTTTGGCAGTGCCGCTAGCTCAGTTTTCTCTCAGGGCGGAGTCCCCCTAATGCCACAGCTCGCAACATAAATATCGATGATTACGCAGTCTCACATCTCTAAACTATCGGTTATCAACAAAAACGTGAACAAACAGAATGTAAACAAAGGCAATTTAACAACAAATGACGGGAAAAGGGATGTTTTGGTGGCTTTAGATGACTTAGCCAAGCACGCCCACCCAACCAAGGATGCCCTGGATGATTCTGCAGGGGCATCACCCATTCTTGGTCAGCCGGAGTCACTCCTCGCGCCTACGACAGCTCCATCTCCCCTACACAGCGAGAATTTACTCACACATTTCGGTCTTCATATACAATTTAATATTTGACATAAATAATTATTATATACATTCTTGATATGGCGTTCCCATTAACTAATTTATTCTTTCTCCAGCCTTCAAGACCACAGTTGGTCGCCGTCAAAAAAAATCTACGCGGTCAAAGCTGAAGACTGGCTTCTTTGGGGAAAAGGCTACAGGCGCCGCGGAAAATATGCTCCACCACTCATGTATTGGTGGAGCTCACAGTGAAACGAGGCGCACAACAAGGACACACACTATTCGTGTGTCGGGTCACCTAATCCTGAGGAGCTCCTGGGGAAAAGAAGGGACAGGCCAAAATACGGTAAGTACGCGCTGTAAACTACCCGCCGAAACTAATTCTCGCGACCTTGTTCACAGGCAACAACGAGGACAACTGCGGCTTTCTGGTCTAAATCCGGAAAACTTTACAAAGGAATACGGGAAGTATTTAGGATTGATTAACAAAAGTATACAAGTAATTCAAATTTTATGGTTTTAGCCACTGTGGGGCTGGACACCGGGTGAGACGATGCACCCGCCGACGACTATTCCGCCGGAGATCGGCAACAATGGAGGCCTGGAGCCGAGGGAACAGCGATGGCTTTATGGATGGCGTGGCTTTTACCGCCGCGCAAACGGCCGCCGGATGGTCCCAAAGGCAAGTGGGACTGGTGTCCCGGAACGGACTCACCGGGGTTCGCGTTCTGATGTTGGCGGCGCCCGAGAAGGCAAGGTGAGTAGTTCCAGTGTCACTGATTGGTATTGGGGCGGCAGCAGTATCCAGCAGTATCACCAAATCAGGGTTTTTTTGTTGAGCCGAAGAGGTAGAGGTTATCTCCGAGAATAAGATTTCCCGGGGCCCTTTGTGTTGGGACCCCGGTTGTCCTACGGATAATTAATGTTAATTAAATGAACTATGACACTGAACATTCTAAACTCTCACTTTTTTTCCTGGTTTTTGGGCACAAACACTTAGTTGAGAAGATAATGGCTGCTGCCAGCTCCTAAGACAATATGGCTGCGTCTATCACTAATTTGCCTATCATCATGGCGATGTTGCCACATCCCCTTGCCCCTCTCAAAACTGGGTCACCGGACAGATTTAAGGCCACGGGAGAGTACTCCCTGGGCGAACCGGGATAACTTCAAATGGCCAGATCGTCCCTCAGATTCCCCGCAGGGGGGCGCCACCGAAACATCGCCCTATCGTCCTAACCTATCGATAGACCCCCTCCCATAATCAACTCCAACTGCAACAGTTTCTTCATTCTTTTAGCTAAACGTTAAATTTTAAATTATCGGTGGAGCTATCCAATTCCCCTTAAGAAAATTTCAAGGAAAAGTCGTATGTATATACATTTAAAGTCGGATTTTAAATGATTTTACTATTTGCAGCAGCATCTCCGATCAGTTTTATATTTTGCTAACAGTTTTACAATCGAAGTTTTCCTTAAATTTGTTTTTATTTTTAAAATCTAAAAACCCAATAAGCTAAGACGAAATGTTTCCAAACTACTTATTACCTTTCAAATGTTGAAATATTGACAAACCGTGGATTTGTAAAAACAAAATAAAAACATAAATTGGCCCCGTTGCGTACACACACACGCACGCTAAAATGCGTATTTACACCCCCAACCATTAGATATGTGGAAGTGTGCGTGTGTGTGTGCATTTCACCTGACTAAGGAAGTAAGATTTGCTTAAGTTTAAATTCATGATAATACTGATATTCTATTGCTAAAAGAATATCATTTTCATTTCCACAACAGGTTTGAGACATTTTCAAACGGATTTTTGTGTTTTAAAATTAAATAATATTAAAAAAACATAAATATTTAAATCAGTTAATTATTTTGCTATTTCCTACACTTGCGTCATATTGTTTAAACAAATGGAAATGTATAAACAATTTCATTCACGGCTTCTCCCCCTACCTGCCTTTCTGACATCTAATCTAAATCAATATAATTGAAGACCATTAAAAAAGTCAGTGTGGAAATTCACCCAGAACGGATTGACATAAAAATCTGAAAAAAAACCATAAATTCGGAAATAATTAGGAGCCGAGTGTATGATATAAATTAGAGCCATAAGCGGCCCCAAAGTGCCCCAAAATTCGGTTTGTTTTTTTCTGAATTTTTCCTTTTGCAGTTTTTCTGTTATAAATGTTGTCAAAATGGTTTAAAAAATGGCTCTTAATAATTTTATGGGATACCCGCAAATAACTGCATTTAAACTTTTTTGAAATTCAGCCCCCTTCGTCAAGGTCGCCAATTTGGTTTTTTTTATTGTGACGTCATGGGCTCCCACCTATGTGATGTTGTTTTTTTTAATTCAGACGTTCCTCCAAGTGTGACCGTGCAAAGGCAAGGAAAATTACCACAGCCACAAAACACCAAATTGCGCGCCTAAAAATACGAATATATCGATAATTTTTTTTTGTTGCTTCATTCTTTTAGCTAAACGTTAAATTTTAAATTATCGGTGGAGCTATTCCCCTTTAAGCAAATTTCAAGGAAAATTCGTATGTATATACATTTAGATTATGTTGCTCCGATCAGTTTTAGATTTTGGTAACAGTTTTACAATCGAAGTTTTCCTTAAATGTTTTTTTATTTTTAAAATCCAAAAACCGGATAAGCTAAGACGAAATGTTTCCAAACTACTTATTACCTTTCAAATGTTGAATTATTGACAAACTGTGGATTTGTAAAAACAAAATAAAAACATACATTAGCCTAGCTGCGTACACACACGCGCCCCAAAATGCGTACTTTACACCCCGCACCACTAGATATGTGCATGTGTGCGTGCATTTCAGCTGACTAAGGAAGTGAGATTAGCTTAAATTCAAATTTATGATAATACTGATATACTTTTGCTAAAGGAATATCATTTTCATTTCCACAACAGGTTTAAGACATTTTCTAACCGATTTTTGTGTTTTAAAATTCAAAATGCATTGATAATATTAAAAAAACATAAATATTCAAATCAATTAATTATTTTGCTATTTCCTACACTTGCCTCACATTGTTTAAGCAAATTGAAATGTTTAAACAATTTCATTCACGGCTTCTCCCCCGACCTGCCTTTCTGACATCTAAATCAATATAATTGAAGACTATTAAAAAAGTCAGTGTGGAAATTCACCCAGAACGGATTGACATAAAAATCTGAAAAAAAACCATAAATTCGGAAATAATTAGGAGCCGAGTGTATGATATAAATTAGAGCCATAAGCGGTTCCAAAGTGCCCCAAAATTCGATTTGTTTTTTTCTTAATTTTTTCTTTTGCAATTTTTCTTTTATAAATGTTGTCAAAATGGTTTAAAAAATGGCTCTTCATAATTTTATGGGATACCCGCAAATAACTGCATTTAAACTTTTTTGAAATTCAGCCCCCTTCGTCAAGGTCGCCAATTTGGTTTTTTTTATTGTGACGTCATGGGCTCCCACCTATGTGATGTTGTTTTTTTTAATTCAGACGTTCCTCCAAGTGTGACCGTGCAAAGGCAAGGAAAATTACCACAGCCACAAAACACCAAATTTTTTTGTTGCTTCATTCTTTTAGCTAAACGTTAAATTTTAAATTATCGGTGGAGCTATTCCCCTTTAAGCAAATTTCAAGGAAAATTCGTATGTATATACATTTAGATTATGTTGCTCCGATCAGTTTTAGATTTTGGTAACAGTTTTACAATCGAAGTTTTCCTTAAATTTTTTTTATTTTTAAAATCCAAAAACCGGATAAGCTAAGACGTTGAATTATTGACAAACTGTGGATTTGTAAAAACAAAATAAAAACATACATTAGCCTAGCTGCGTACACACACGCGCCCCAAAATGCGTACTTTACACCCCGCACCACTAGATATGTGCATGTGTGCGTGCATTTCAGCTGACTAAGGAAGTGAGATTAGCTTAAATTCAAATTTATGATAATACTGATATCCTTTTGCTAAAGGAATATCATTTTCATTTCCACAACAGGTTTAAGACATTTTCTAACCGATTTTTGTGTTTTAAAATTCAAAATGCATTGATAATATTAAAAAAACATAAATATTCAAATCAATTAATTATTTTGCTATTTCCTACACTTGCCTCACATTGTTTAAGCAAATTGAAATGTTTAAACAATTTCATTCACGGCTTCTCCCCCGACCTGCCTTTCTGACATCTAAATCAATATAATTGAAGACTATTAAAAAAGTCAGTGTGGAAATTCACCCAGAACGGATTGACATAAAAATCTGAAAAAAAAACCATAAATTCGGAAATAATTAGGAGCCGAGTGTATGATATAAATTAGAGCCATAAGCGGTTCCAAAGTGCCCCAAAATTCGATTTGTTTTTTTCTTAATTTTTTCTTTTGCAATTTTTCTTTTATAAATGTTGTCAAAATGGTTTAAAAAATGGCTCTTCATAATTTTATGGGATACCCGCAAATAACTGCATTTAAACTTTTTTGAAATTCAGCCCCCTTCGTCAAGGTCGCCAATTTGGTTTTTTTTATTGTGACGTCATGGGCTCCCACCTATGTGTTGTTGTTCTTTTTATTCAGACGTTCCTCCAAGTGTTACCGTGCAAAGGCAAGGAAAAATACCACAGCCACAAAATACCAAATTGCGCTCCTAAAAATGCGAATATATCGATAATTTTTTTTTGTTTCTTCATTCTTTTAGCTAAACGTTAAATTTTAAATTATCGGTGGAGCTATCCAATTCCCCTTAAGAAAATTTCAAGGAAAATTCGTATGTATATACATTTAAAGTCGGATTTTAAATGATTTTACTATTTGCAGCAGCATCTCCGATCAGTTTTATATTTTGCTAACAGTTTTACAATCGAAGTTTTCCTTAAATTTGTTTTTATTTTTAAAATCTAAAAACCCGATAAGCTAAGACGAAATGTTTCCAAACTACTTATTACCTTTCAAATGTTGAAATATTGACAAACCGTGGATTTGTAAAAACAAAATAAAAACATAAATTGGCCCCGTTGCGTACACACACACGCACGCTAAAATGCGTATTTACACCCCCAACCATTAGATATGTGGAAGTGTGCGTGTGTGTGTGCATTTCACCTGACTAAGGAAGTAAGATTTGCTTAAGTTTAAATTCATGATAATACTGATATTCTATTGCTAAAAGAATATCATTTTCATTTCCACAACAGGTTTGAGACATTTTCAAACGGATTTTTGTGTTTTAAAATTAAATAATATTAAAAAAACATAAATATTTAAATCAGTTAATTATTTTGCTATTTCCTACACTTGCGTCATATTGTTTAAACAAATGGAAATGTATAAACAATTTCATTCACGGCTTCTCCCCCTACCTGCCTTTCTGACATCTAATCTAAATCAATATAATTGAAGACCATTAAAAAAGTCAGTGTGGAAATTCACCCAGAACGGATTGACATAAAAATCTGAAAAAAAACCATAAATTCGGAAATAATTAGGAGCCGAGTGTATGATATAAATTAGAGCCATAAGCGGCCCCAAAGTGCCCCAAAATTCGGTTTGTTTTTTTCTGAATTTTTCCTTTTGCAGTTTTTCTGTTATAAATGTTGTCAAAATGGTTTAAAAAATGGCTCTTAATAATTTTATGGGATACCCGCAAATAACTGCATTTAAACTTTTTTGAAATTCAGCCCCCTTCGTCAAGGTCGCCAATTTGGTTTTTTTTATTGTGACGTCATGGGCTCCCACCTATGTGATGTTGTTTTTTTAATTCAGACGATCCTCCAAGTGTGACCGTGCAAAGGCAAGGAAAATTACCACAGCCACAAAACACCAAATTGCGCGCCTAAAAATGCGAATATATCGATAATTTTTTTTTGTTGCTTCATTCTTTTAGCTAAACGTTAAATTTTAAATTATCGGTGGAGCTATTCCCCTTTAAGCAAATTTCAAGGAAAATTCGTATGTATATACATTTAGATTATGTTGCTCCGATCAGTTTTAGATTTTGGTAACAGTTTTACAATCGAAGTTTTCCTAAAATTTTTTTTATTTTTAAAATCCAAAAACCGGATAAGCTAAGACGAAATGTTTCCAAACTACTTATTACCTTTCAAATGTTGAATTATTGACAAACTGTGGATTTGTAAAAACAAAATAAAAACATACATTAGCCTAGCTGCGTACACACACGCGCCCCAAAATGCGTACTTTACACCCCGCACCACTAGATATGTGCATGTGTGCGTGCATTTCAGCTGACTAAGGAAGTGAGATTAGCTTAAATTCAAATTTATGATAATACTGATATCCTTTTGCTAAAGGAATATCATTTTCATTTCCACAACAGGTTTAAGACATTTTCTAACCGATTTTTGTGTTTTAAAATTCAAAATGCATTGATAATATTAAAAAAACATAAATATTCAAATCAATTAATTATTTTGCTATTTCCTACACTTGCCTCACATTGTTTAAACAAATTGAAATGTTTAAACAATTTCATTCACGGCTTCTCCCCCGACCTGCCTTTCTGACATTGTTAATATAATCCTAATCAAGGTGAAAAATTAATGAAAACAAAATACTGAAAACCAAATAATAATTCTGAAATGCGAATTAATTTTCTTGATGTTCTTCTAAATCACATACATTTTTGCTTCTCTTTTGTTTTTGTTATTGTCAACCTAATGGTTCAAAAAATATGTCTCCAGTCAGGTCATAGACATTCACTTTACATAACACAAAATATGTGCTTTTTGTAAAAAGAGTCAATAGAGTAAAGTCAATAGGAGTGACTTTTTATTTTTCTTTTTCTTATCCTTAGCGAAATTGCAAAGTGATCATGGTAAAACTTTTACTCCTTATTTATTAACCGTTTGCTTTTATGTCAGCAAGAACTTTCAAACGGTAGCTTAGATGGTTATGTAATGGTTAACATAGTCTATAGGTCGTGTGGTCAAACTCATCGCAATCCTGCCAATAAGGATGTGGACATAATTATTTCTTTTTCACTTTGTAAACTATTTTTAGGTAGAGGGTAAAGAGCGGAATGCCAAATGAGTATTCCACAGCCTCTCAGAACAAAGTAAAACAAAATTAAGAGAACTCCAATTTTGACTAGAACTTTGATTTGAACACACGACCTTTAGATTACAAGGCTTTAGATTTTGGAAAATGTAAAGTTTTCCTTAAAATACTTTTATTTTTAAAATCCAAAAAAACCTGCTTAGCTAACACGAAATGTTTTAGAACTTTTGACAAACTGTTGTAAAAAAGAATAGAAGAAAAATATACTCTCGGCAACAACAATTATATAAGCATAAAATGCGTATTTTACAAAACTAAATATATATGTGTGTGCATTGTAGCTGACTAAGGAAGTAAGATTTGTTTTATTACTGATTTTTCTGTTTTAAAATTTAAATCGCATTGATAATATTGGAAAAAAACATAAATATCCAAACCAATAGATTATCTTGCTCTTCCTTACACGCGCCTCATATTGTTTAAACAAATGGAAATGTTTAAACAATTTGATTCATGGCTTCTTTCACCTGATTTCCTTTTTTATTATTAATAGAATTTTTAATCTTGATTTCCGCAGGCGAAGCTGCGGGCGACCCTGCTAGTCTAAATCAATATAATTGAAGACCATTAAAAAAGTCAGTGTGGAAATTCACCCAGAACGGATTGACATAAAAATCTGAAAAAAAAACCATAAATTCGAAAATAATTAGGAGCCGAGTGTATGATATAAATTAGAGCCATAAGCGGCCCCAAAGTACCCCAAAATTCGGTTTGTTTTTTTCTTAATTTTTTCTTTTGCAGTTTTTCTGTTATAAATGTTGTCAAAATGGTTTAAAAAATGGCTCTTCATAATTTTATGGGATACCCGCAAATAACTGCATTTAAACTTTTTTGAAATTCAGCCCCCTTCGTCAAGGTCGCCAATTTGGTTTTTTATACCCTTGCAGAGGGTATAATGATTTCAGTCAGAAGTTTGCAACGCAGTGAAGGAGACGTTTCAGACCCTATAAAGTATATATATTCTTGGTCAGCATGACTAGACGAGTCGATCTAGCCATGTCCGTCTGTCCGTCTGTCCGTCTGTCCGTCTGTCCGTCCGTCTGTCCGTCCGTCCGTCCGTTTCTACGCAAACTAGTCCCTCAGTTTTTAAGCTATCGAGCTGAAACTTTACCAAAAGTCGTATTTCTGTTGCAGGTAGTATATAAGTCGGAGCCGGCCGGATCGGACAACTATATCTTATAGCTCCCATAGGAATAATCGGAAAAATAATTGAAAAAAAAATTATAACTTATGTGTTTTTTGACATATTACCTTATGCTCTTGGAAATATCATTTTTTTAACAGTTCTGAATTTCGAATTAAATTTTATAAAAATCGGACGACTATATCATATAGCTGCCATAGGAACTATCAGAAAATTAATGGCAAATTAATATGAACAAAATTATAGCTTCGGTGTCTTTTGACATATTTCCTTCTACTCTTTGGAATATCGTTTTTTTAATACTTCTGATTTTCGATTTAAATTTTATAAAAATCGGTCGACTATATCATATAGCTCCCATAGGAATGATCGGAAAATTAATGGGAAATTAATTGGAAAAAAATTATAGCTTTGTTAATTTTTATTGTATTCTCTTCTACTCTTGAATATAAGTTTATTTTATTATTTTAGAATTTCGAAATAAATTTTACATAAATCGGACGACTATATTATATAGCTCCCATAGGAATGATCAATCAATTATTATCAAAATTGCTATAATTCGGTTTGTTCCAAATCGAAATTCAGATTTTTGTAATTTGTAATTAAATAGGAATTAACTGCAAGGGTATATAGACTTCGGCTGGCCGAAGTTAGCTTCCTTTCTTGTTTTATTGTGACGTCATGGGCTCCCACCTATGTGATGTTGTTTTTTTTAATTCAGACGTTCCTCCAAGTGTGACCGTGCAAAGGCAAGGAAAATTACCACAGCCACAAAACACCAAATTGCGCGCCTAAAAATACGAATATATCGATAATTTTTTTTTGTTGCTTCATTCTTTTAGCTAAACGTTAAATTTTAAATTATCGGTGGAGCTATTCCCCTTTAAGCAAATTTCAAGGAAAATTCGTATGTATATGGGCATTTCCAGGGTGAGGGACGCGACATTTTTTCAACTTAAACTTTAAAAATAAGAGTGACGCAGTATACATTTTTTACTTTTTATTTTTTTGTTGAATAGCTTAAATGCTCTTGTATTTATGGTAAAAAAATTAAGATTATCTGTCCAGCCAGTTCTTAGAAATAAAATAAAATAAGGGAAATACGGACGCGACAAAAATATAACTGCAATATTGAAAACTTCAGAAAAACATTAAATTCTGCGAAACTAGATGGCGTATTTTTTTGAATTTTTTTTCCAGTATACCTGCTGAGTAACCAAACACATCAAAGCAAGTTCGGTGGCAAAACATCAGCGGTTTTTTTTCTAAAAATATTGCAAGAATATGGACGCGACAATTACGGACGCGACATGTTGCTACTTAACAAAAAATTGCAACTTTTTATTTTGTCAAAATGTTGCAGAGCTATTCTAGGTGTTACTAAAGTTTCTGCTGTAAAGTTTGGTTAAATTATTTTAACGTTATCCACCTCTTTTTAATAGAAACATAGTTTATATATATCTCGTTCTATGAGACTAAGTGGTTAGAATTAAATCATTTTTTCTAGTAAACGCAGAAATTTTAGCAAAATATACCTGTTAAAGAATACTGGCAATTCTCTGCTGTGGCTTTAGATAGTAACCTGATTTTATTATATTTCGGGATTTTACTCGGATATTAATAAGAATTAAAAAAATATTTCCTTGCTTAATTAATTTGTCACTTTAACCCACCTGATCCTCGCAAAAGTCCAAAAAAACGTTTTTCATAGCAGCAAATAAGACAATTAGCTTCACCAAAAATTATAATCAATTGTTTTTTATAAATAAAAAATAAAAATTAGGGACGCGACAGACTTAAAATTTCGTTCAAAATGATAATAAACCAATTTTTTTTGTGAAAAAATTTTAATTAATTTGTTCCTACTAACCTTGCTTTAGAAATAAAAGCAGGTTTATATGTGTCGCGAATTGCACGAGTGAAAGGAAAAAATAGCTTTTTTTAATTATGGACGCGACATTAAAAATTTGTAAAAACCAACTTCAAAAAAGGTATCAGAGCCATTAATATTTAAGAAGTTTAAATTTTTTCCTAATAGCATTTGCCTCAAGCTATAATGTAGGATTGGTTGTTTGATCTTGAGACTTCCACAGAACGCATAGTAATATAACGAAAACACAACAAAATGTTGCTGAGATATACAGTATGTGTTGCTAGTGTTTCAAAACTGCATATCTTCTTGTAAAAAAATAATTTGGAAGAAAATGTAATTGATTTACAAAATATAGATACCAATGCTATTTTTAAACCAAAAAAGAAAATTTTCCGCCAACTTTTAATATTTGGGGTTTGGTTGACTTTTTCCTGGAAATGCCCATATACATTTAGATTATGTTGCTCCGATCAGTTTTAGATTTTGGTAACAGTTTTACAATCGAAGTTTTCCTTACATTTTTTTTTATTTTTAAAATCCAAAAACCGGATAAGCTAAGACGAAATGTTTCCAAACTACTTATTACCTTTCAAATGTTGAATTATTGACAAACTGTGGATTTGTAAAAACAAAATAAAAACATACATTAGCCTAGCTGCGTACACACACGCGCCCCAAAATGCGTACTTTACACCCCGCACTACTAGATATGTGCATGTGTGCGTGCATTTCAGCTGACTAAGGAAGTGAGATTAGCTTAAATTCAAATTTATGATAATACTGATATCCTTTTGCTAAAGGAATATCATTTTCATTTCCACAACAGGTTTAAGACATTTTCTAACCGATTTTTGTGTTTTAAAATTCAAAATGCATTGATAATATTAAAAAAACATAAATATTCAAATCAATTAATTATTTTGCTATTTCCTACACTTGCCTCACATTGTTTAAGCAAATTGAAATGTTTAAACAATTTCATTCACGGCTTCTCCCCCGACCTGCCTTTCTGACATCTAAATCAATATAATTGAAGACTATTAAAAAAGTCAGTGTGGAAATTCACCCAGAACGGATTGACATAAAAATCTGAAGAAAAACCATAAATTCGGAAATAATTAGGAGCCGAGTGTATGATATAAATTAGAGCCATAAGCGGTTCCAAAGTGCCCCAAAATTCGATTTGTTTTTTTCTTAATTTTTTCTTTTGCAATTTTTCTTTTATAAATGTTGTCAAAATGGTTTAAAAAATGGCTCTTCATAATTTTATGGGATACCCGCAAATAACTGCATTTAAACTTTTTTGAAATTCAGCCCCCTTCGTCAAGGTCGCCAATTTGGTTTTTTTTATTGTGACGTCATGGGCTCCCACCTATGTGTTGTTGTTCTTTTTATTCAGACGTTCCTCCAAGTGTTACCGTGCAAATGCAAGGAAAAATACCACAGCCACAAAATACCAAATTGCGCTCCTAAAAATGCGAATATATCGATAATTTTTTTTTGTTTCTTCATTCTTTTAGCTAAACGTTAAATTTTAAATTATCGGTGGAGCTATCCAATTCCCCTTAAGAAAATTTCAAGGAAAAGTCGTATGTATATACATTTAAAGTCGGATTTTAAATGATTTTACTATTTGCAGCAGCATCTCCGATCAGTTTTATATTTTGCTAACAGTTTTACAATCGAAGTTTTCCTTAAATTTGTTTTTATTTTTAAAATCTAAAAACCCGATAAGCTAAGACGAAATGTTTCCAAACTACTTATTACCTTTCAAATGTTGAAATATTGACAAACCGTGGATTTGTAAAAACAAAATAAAAACATAAATTGGCCCCGTTGCGTACACACACACGCACGCTAAAATGCGTATTTACACCCCCAACCATTAGATATGTGGAAGTGTGCGTGTGTGTTTGCATTTCACCTGACTAAGGAAGTAAGATTTGCTTAAGTTCAAATTCATGATAATACTGATATTCTATTGCTAAAAGAATATCATTTTCATTTCCACAACAGGTTTGAGACATTTTCAAACGGATTTTTGTGTTTTAAAATTAAATAATATTAAACAAGAGGGAACGCTATAGTCGAGTGCCTCGACTATCAAATACCCGTTACTCAGCTAAAGTCAGCAGTCTCAAGCAGGGCAAACCAAGCAGCCGCTTCAAAAAATTTAAAAAATTTCTTCTACATTTCGGTAGGCGTTAGTAACCCAAACAAAATTGCGTTTACACTTTTGCTCTAGCTTTAAAACTATGGGCGCCACAGCTTTTCGCGGTTTGTGGTCGTTAGGGGGGAGGGGGGTTTCCAACTTTGGTCTATCAATATGTATTGATGAAACGAATACACATTGCTTTTCCCGTTAATATAGCTTCAAAACTGTGGGTGCCACAGTTTTTCGCGGTTTGTGGGCGTTAGAGGGGGCGTGGCACATCGGCGTGAAAAACTTGCGCTGCGTATTAACCCCTAGAATCTGCATGCCAAATCCCAATCTTCTAGCTTTTATAGTTTCCGAGATCTGAGCGTTCATACAGACGGGTGCCACTGTTTTTCGAGGTTTGTGGGCGTTAGGGGGGAGGGGGGGTTTCTCACTTTGGTCTATCAATATGTATTGATGAAACAAATACACATTTCTTTTCCCGTTAATATAGCTTCAAAACTGTGGGTGCCACAGTTTTTCGCGGCTTGTGGGTGTTAGAGGGGGCGTGGCACATCGGAGTGAAAAACTTGCGCTGCGTAATAACCCCTAGAATCTGCATGCCAAATCCCAATCTTCTAGCTTTTATAGTTTCCGAGATCTCAGCGTTCATACAGAACGGGTCACAGTTTTTCGCGGTTTGTGGGCGTTAGAGAAGGCGTGGCACATCGGCGTGAAAAACTTGCGCTGCGTATTAACCCCTAGAATCTGCATGCCAAATCTCAATCTTCTAGCTTTTATAGTTTCCAAGATCTCAGCGTTCATACAGACGGACAGACGGACAGACGGACAGACAGACGGACAGACGGACAGACGGACAGACAGACGGACAGACGGACAGACGGACATGGCTAGATCGACTCGGCTAGTGATCCTGATCAAGAATATATATACTTTATATGGTCGGAAACGCTTCCTTCTGCCTGTTACATACTTTTGCACGAATCTAATATACCCTTTTACTCTACGAGTAACGGGTATAAAAAACATAAATATTTAAATCAGTTAATTATTTTGCTATTTCCTACACTTGCGTCATATTGTTTAAACAAATGGAAATGTATAAACAATTTCATTCACGGCTTCTCCCCCTACCTGCCTTTCTGACATCTAATCTAAATCAATATAATTGAAGACCATTAAAAAAGTCAGTGTGGAAATTCACCCAGAACGGATTGACATAAAAATCTGAAAAAAAAACCATAAATTCGGAAATAATTAGGAGCCGAGTGTATGATATAAATTAGAGCCATAAGCGGCCCCAAAGTGCCCCAAAATTCGGTTTGTTTTTTTCTGAATTTTTCCTTTTGCAGTTTTTCTGTTATAAATGTTGTCAAAATGGTTTAAAAAATGGCTCTTAATAATTTTATGGGATACCCGCAAATAACTGCATTTAAACTTTTTTTGAAATTCAGCCCCCTTCGTCAAGGTCGCCAATTTGGTTTTTTTTATTGTGACGTCATGGGCTCCCACCTATGTGATGTTGTTTTTTTAATTCAGACGTTCCTCCAAGTGTGACCGTGCAAAGGCAAGGAAAATTACCACAGCCACAAAACACCAAATTGCGCGCCTAAAAATGCGAATATATCGATAATTTTTTTTTGTTGCTTCATTCTTTTAGCTAAACGTTAAATTTTAAATTATCGGTGGAGCTATTCCCCTTTAAGCAAATTTCAAGGAAAATTCGTATGTATATACATTTAGATTATGTTGCTCCGATCAGTTTTAGATTTTGGTAACAGTTTTACAATCGAAGTTTTCCTAAAATTTTTTTTATTTTTAAAATCCAAAAACCGGATAAGCTAAGACGAAATGTTTCCAAACTACTTATTACCTTTCAAATGTTGAATTATTGACAAACTGTGGATTTGTAAAAACAAAATAAAAACATACATTAGCCTAGCTGCGTACACACACGCGCCCCAAAATGCGTACTTTACACCCCGCACCACTAGATATGTGCATGTGTGCGTGCATTTCAGCTGACTAAGGAAGTGAGATTAGCTTAAATTCAAATTTATGATAATACTGATATCCTTTTGCTAAAGGAATATCATTTTCATTTCCACAACAGGTTTAAGACATTTTCTAACCGATTTTTGTGTTTTAAAATTCAAAATGCATTGATAATATTAAAAAAACATAAATATTCAAATCAATTAATTATTTTGCTATTTCCTACACTTGCCTCACATTGTTTAAACAAATTGAAATGTTTAAACAATTTCATTCACGGCTTCTCCCCCGACCTGCCTTTCTGACATTGTTAATATAATCCTAATCAAGGTGAAAAATTAATGAAAACAAAATACTGAAAACCAAATAATAATTCTGAAATGCGAATTAATTTTCTTGATGTTCTTCTAAATCACATACATTTTTGCTTCCCTTTTGTTTTTGTTATTGTCAACCTAATGGTTCAAAAAATATGTCTCCAGTCAGGTCATAGACATTCACTTTACATAACACAAAATATGTGCTTTTTGTAAAAAGAGTCAATAGAGTAAAGTCAATAGGAGTGACTTTTTATTTTTCTTTTTCTTATCCTTAGCGAAATTGCAAAGTGATCATGGTAAAACTTTTACTCCTTATTTATTAACCGTTTGCTTTTATGTCAGCAAGAACTTTCAAACGGTAGCTTAGATGGTTATGTAATGGTTAACATAGTCTATAGGTCGTGTGGTCAAACTCATCGCAATCCTGCCAATAAGGATGTGGACATAATTATTTCTTTTTCACTTTGTAAACTATTTTTAGGTAGAGGGTAAAGAGCGGAATGCCAAATGAGTATTCCACAGCCTCTCAGAACAAAGTAAAACAAAATTAAGAGAACTCCAATTTTGACTAGAACTTTGATTTGAACACATGACCTTTAGATTACAAGGCTTTAGATTTTGGAAAATGTAAAGTTTTCCTTAAAATACTTTTATTTTTAAAATCCAAAAAAACCTGTTTAGCTAACACGAAATGTTTTAGAACTTTTGACAAACTGTTGTAAAAAAGAATAGAAGAAAAATATACTCTCGGCAACAACAATTATATAAGCATAAAATGCGTATTTTACAAAACTAAATATATATGTGTGTGCATTGTAGCTGACTAAGGAAGTAAGATTTGTTTTATTACTGATTTTTCTGTTTTAAAATTTAAATCGCATTGATAATATTGGAAAAAAACATAAATATCCAAACCAATAGATTATCTTGCTCTTCCTTACACGCGCCTCATATTGTTTAAACAAATGGAAATGTTTAAACAATTTGATTCATGGCTTCTTTCACCTGATTTCCTTTTTTATTATTAGTAGAACTTTTAATCTTGATTTCCGCAGGCGAAGCTGCGGGCGACCCTGCTAGTATATATATATAAATATTCTTTGACTGAATATTATTATTTACCCACACATATTTAGTATATATATATATATATGAATATTCTTTGACTAACATTGATTCCACAGCTAACCGAACAGTTATTGGGCCCAAGATCTTGTTGTAGGTAGTAATGAGTGGTAACATAATTATATAATTAAGTCGCAATGATTTAACTTCGTGAAATGGTTTATATTAACGGTGACATTTTTGTGTAACGGCTTTTGATTTCTATATTACTTAAATATGAATTTGAATTGACTTTCTATTATTTAATTAATTAACTCGCGTGTATTTTGCGTACGACCAACAACCATGAAATGTATACAACTAAATTTATTCTTTTGGAATTAAATGTCTAATATGATAAAGTAAATAACCCCGAATCTGTCCAAGTACATAATGCCAATGAATTATCGAGGTTGAACATGAAGTAACTTTTACTTTAGGGGTAATGCCAACAAGGTTCCATGCATTACCAAGGTAGGGAGGGTATAGAGGAACGCGTGATCAATTCCAACTAGGATCACGCCCAAAACATCGTGTCTACTTAGCTCCTTCTACCAGCTATACCGTTTGGGGAATATTGGTTTAGATATTTTGTTGTTTTGTATTGATTAGAGTAGAGTCAGGAAGTGCACTTAACTTTTTATCAAGTGGTGAGTTGAAGGAGAACACAGGGATAGGAAAAACCCCGACCCCATTACCGGCGAGCTGAGCACAGAGCGCAGTATAGTGCACTGAACCTCCGATTCCCTCTCCAACCGAGGCTGTAGCCTGAAACAATTCGCAGCCGTACCATTACAGAAAAAATGGCGCCCCAACGTGGGGCCCGACAAGCGTTAACAGCGACAGGCCGACAGCGGGCAGGCCGAAAAACGTATGAGAGTTAAAGCAGCTATTAGTTCAAATGAGGGTAAAACCGAAAAGTTTGAGATTAATAGTGGTCTCCACGTAAGCTCTGTATGGACATCCAGTAATTAAATTATCAATAGTTTTTGGGTTAGAATATTAGAGTTATTGAACAGATTTTCCAGTCAGTTTTCGGAATATGAGGCTTCAATTCGTTATCAGGATCGGTCTACCAAAGTTGATTGTGAGAACTGTAGATTTCTCTGGTATTCGAGACCACTTGGATTTGTAGGTCTGTAGAGTAGTGTATCTGAGTGAGAGAATTAGCGATTGCAATTCAGGAATTTTGGATTGATCGACCCAGTCAGATTCAGTACAACTTTCAGCCTAGAATTCATAGTTAGCGTTTAATACTATGAATTGCGGACATTAGAGAATCTTTGATCTCCGACTAGTATTAAATAATAACTAAAAGAAACACATAAATTTACAACCATACTTTTATATAAATAGCGGTAGAAGAGAGTAGAAGACCCCGATAAGGACTTGGCATTTATGGAAAGGACAGATGATATTAAGTATTGATTTCGAAAAAGGAAAAGTAAACACTCATAAGTAATTATAAACATGGCCAGTAACGACAATAGCTTAGAAATGATGCAAAACCTTCCCGGTCATTGTCGTATTTGTCATGAGAAACTTGAGAGAGACCAATTGTTAGCAACGACTCCGTGCAAACACCAATTCCACCACGCGTGTTTGACAAATTGGCTTAAGAACTCCCCAGCTTGTCCTTCATGTCGCGCTCTTTGTACTACAGAATTACTTTCTGGAGGGAATGTCGATTTGGAAACTGAATTGAACAACGCTGAGGTCGCAGCTAACATAGTTCCAATTAATCCACCATCAGAACTTGGCGACGCGAGTGGAGAGAGACTTTCTCTTGATGGACCAGGATCGAGTAGAAGTTCTAGCAGAGGTAGAGGTAGAGGCCGAGGTACCAACAGCAGGTCAGGTGTGGTTACCCGATCTATGCAAAGAGAAGGAAGTCAGAACTCATTAGAAACTCCCAATTCGTCCAATAACGTAAACAAAAGCGAAATCCTTAATATAGTCAAATCTATGATGGGAACTCAACAAAAGACTCTGTTAGATAAGCTGACAGAACATATTAACACATCCTTGAATGTACAACTCAATCTTTTATTCATGAGATCTAGTAGCAACGACCCTAGTCCCAGGTTTCGTCCTACACACATCGATCATACCGATCAAGTGAATACAGCAGAGCAAGAGCCTGACTTAAGAAATACCAGCCACCTATCTACATCTTCAATTTCACCAGAAAAAGTTGGTCATGTTATCCAAAATTGGAAAGTGAAGTTTGACGGTAGTAAAGACAGTCCGTCCGCTTCTGAATTTATTTATTGTGTTCGTTCTTTGACAGCCCAGACTTTACGGAACGATTTTCAACTCGTATGCGATCATTTGCACTTACTCCTATCAGGACAAGCGTGCGATTGGTTTTGGCAGTTTCATCGTAAGCATGTGGAATTCACTTGGGAAACCTTTTGTTTTGCATTTAGAGACAAGTACGATGATGTTGACAATGACGTGGATGTATGGCGACGTATTGCAAAGCGCAAACAGTTAGAAAATGAACCTTTTGATTCTTACCAAGTTGGCATGGAAGAATTAGTGAACAGACTTGTCCGAACATTACCTGAACCGGATTTAGTCAAACTGTTGATTGATAATTCCAAAAGTTCTCTTCGACACGAGTTACTCCATCTTAACATTGTTTCGATTAAGAAGCTATTGATGGAAGTGAAGAAGCACGAACAATTTTATAACGAATTGCGAAACACTTCTTATAAAACACCTTTTGCATATCGGAAAAATATTTCTGAAATTTGTTCAGAAAATGAGGATCAGGAACCAATAGTATCAGCCATTGTGCGTAATAAACTATGCTGTTGGAATTGTGATAAATTAGGTCATAGATGGGAAGACTGCTTAGAGACCAGAAGTGTATTTAGTTATGGTTGCGGCATCAAGAACATTTACAAGCCCCGGTGTAGCAGATGCAATCCGTCGGAAAACCGACCGAAGGATGTGTCATCCAACCAACTTTAGACACATCCGTACCTCATCAAGACCAAAGTAACATTCAGACATTAGCATCTTGTTTGGATAAACCAACAGAAGAGTCTAGATTAACATCCCGACTTTTACCTTTTCACATAAGATGGTCTAATTATTTGAAAGCTCGACATCGGATATTCGGAAATATTAATACCATATACCAGGACATAAACCCAAGAGATCAACTCTTCGTTTACGAAAATTCTGGAAGAACATTGTTAGTACTCGACGTTTCTTGATTTCGTCAATATACGGAAACGGAGACAATCGACTGTACACCCCCTTGACTATAGAAAATAATATGTACAATGCTTTACTAGACTCAGGAGCTACAGTATGTTGTGTTGGTAACAATGCAGCTCGATTACTCGTCACTCATCCAAGATCACATAAGTGTTCTGGGAAAGTGAAAACCGCTAGTGGTTCACTGTGCTCCGTGAAAGGCATTTTAACATCCTCTATAAAGTATCGTAATCTCACAGAACACATTGATTTTTATATAACACCAGACTTGAAACACGTCTATCTCGGAATTGATTTCTTTAAGAAATTCAAGCTTGTGGATAGAATCATGGATGAAACAATAGGCGAGTTAGATGTTGATCCGTCTGAATACGACGAATCGGAGACCAAACTACACAGTCTCTCTAGTAAGGAACAGGAACGTTTGAATTCCGTAGTAGAGATGTTTCCTTCATATGAACGCGAGGGATTAGGTCGAACCAATATGATTTCACACTCGATTGACGTAGGCGACGCGAAGCCGCTAAAACAAAGACATTGGCCGATCTCACCTGCGCGTGAGAAAATTATGTTTGCTGAAGTTGACAATATGTTAGCTCTCGAACCTTCCAACAGTCCCTGGAGCAGTAATTGCGTTATCGTTCAAAAAGGCAGTAAGGTTCGATTGTGTTTAGATTCTCGCGAAGTTAATAAGTATACGAGAAAGGACGCGTACCCTTTACCCCATATAGACGGGATTTTGAGTCGCTTACCTTCTGCGCGCTTTATAACTGGTCTCGACATGAAACATGCTTTTTGGCAAATACCGTTAGATGAGCAATCGCGTCAGTACACCGCCTTTACTGTCCCGAATCGCCCTCTTTACCAGTACAAGGTCATGCCTTTTGGGCTCACCAATGCACCGCAGACCTTATGCCGGTTAATGGACCATGTCGTCCCAGCACAACTTCGTAATAGAGTTTTTGTATATCTCGATGATTTACTAATCTTATCGGAAGATTTTGACTCACACCTGATACTTCTACAGGAAATCGCGCTTTGCTTGAGGAAAGCTAATATAACGATCAATGTTGGAAAATCTAAGTTTTGCATGAGAGAAATTAAATATCTCGGCTTCTTGATTTCTGATGGACAGATAAAAACAGATCCATTTGAAATCCAAGCAATTAACGAATTTCCGCTACCAGCTACAGTAAAACAATTGCGTCGTTTTTTAGGGTTATCAGGATGGTATAGACGGTTTGTTGACAATTATGCATCTGTAAGTTATCCTTTGACCGAGATGCTAAAGAAAAACAAAACTTCGTTAGATTGGGATGATGCAGCCAGGAACGCTTTTCAGGAATTAAAACATAGACTGACAACGGCTCCTATCCTTGCCACACCTATCTTTTCTAAGCCTTTTGTACTATTGTGTGACGCTAGTTCTTTTGGACTTGGATGCGTTCTGGCCCAAAGGAATGAAGAGGGTTTCGAGATGCCAGTCGGTTATATGTCAGTTAAGCTAACCAAGGCTCAACGGAACTACACCGTAACAGAACTAGAGTGCCTTGCAGTTATTAAGGGAATTAAAAAGTTTCGCGCCTACATTGAAGGGCAAGATTTCTTGGTAGTAACGGACCATGCAGCATTACAATGGCTCATGCGTCAAAAAGACCTTTCTGGTAGACTCGCTCGTTGGTCTATACAACTCCAAGGTTTTGATTTCCGTATAGAGCACAGGAAAGGTTCTCAAAACGTCATCGCGGACACGCTTTCGAGACATAATGAATCAGTCGATGAATTTGTGAACCTAGGCCCGATTATAGATTTGGAATCACTACATTTTCGCTCGTTAGAATACCTTGACCTGATTGAACGCATCCGTCAGAATCAAGAAAAACTTCCCGACCTAAGGATAACAGACGGTTATGTATATACACGAACGGAAAGTGTAACTAGCGAAACTGAATCTGATGAAAGTTTATGGAAGCTATGGGTACCTTCTGGATTAGTTAACAGCGTCCTGCAACAAGCTCATGATTCTCCAGGATCTGCTCATTGTGGCATAGGGAAAACAGTGGAAAACTCAAAAGATATCTGTTTTGGCTTAAGATGCTTGTCCAAATTCGAGAATATGTGAGTAATTGCACCGTTTGTAAGCAGACCAAAAGTCCGAATGTCGTACTCAGACCTCCAATGGGGAAACCCAGAGAGACAGATAGACCATTTCAACGGTTCTACATGGATTTATTAGGTCCGTATCCTCGTCCGAAGGCAGGGAATATTGGCTTACTGATTCCTGTTGCTCAGTTTACAAAATTTCACTTCCTTTGTCCGTTGAAAAGAATTACATCGGAAAAGATTTGTGAGTTTCTGGAGAAATATATTCTGTTTACATTTGGAGTACCAGAATCCATTCTGACTGATAATGGATCCCAATTCCGCTCAGGGTTCTTTGAAGCATTTCTTAACAGATATTCGATTAAGCACATATGCACCGCGGTTTACTCTCCACAGATAAACGCAAGTGAGCGCTTGAACCGATTTGTCTTGGCAGCTATAAGGGCGTACGTAGGGAAAGATCATACAACCTGGGATCAGAAACTGAATGAGATTAACGGAGCTATTCGATCTAGTCTACATACAACTACCGGATTTTCGCCGTATTTCCTAACATTTGGACAAAACATAATTCTATGTGGTAAAGATTATGAATTGCTGAGAAAACTCAATCTGTTATCAGATGACACCAGGTTAGTTTATCCCAACGCGCTGCAATTGGCTAAGCATGAAGCTAAGTTAAACACTTTAAAGGCTCATGAGGCTAACGCTAAAATATACAACTTGAGGAGCAGAAACATCCAATTCAGCGTAGGAGATCAAGTTTACGTGCGTAACTTCTCACAGAGCAATGCTAGTAAACAGTTTATCCATAAATTAGCTCAAGTGTTCGTCACAGCAACCGTAACCAGGAAATTGAGTCCAGCATATTACGAGCTTTCCAACGAGAAAGCCCGTAAGATGGGCGTATATCACGTAAAGGATATACAAACAAGATAAGAAGCCCTGTCCTTTTTCAGATTACGATTCCATCGAAAACTCCTGAACATAATCTATGGTTGTAGTGGCCAGTGAATAGAAATAGTTTATATTTTCTAACGGCTGGACAAAATAATTAGATCAGCTACGGGTTAAAGAACTCAAAGGGAGAGCTTTAGTAAAGCTTTACAACCAACTAGAATCTTCCAAGCACGACAATATATTTGTCTCGCTCGCACACTTTCGTTCAGTTTCGCCTGGAAGAGGTCCCGTTAAAGCTCGCTGCACTGTCGCGCTGCTGAAAATTTTCGGCCACGCAGATCACTTTGCTGCCGATATTCAACCGCCTCAATTGCGTGCATTTGGAAACATATAATTTCGAATAAAAACCAACCACGTGCTGATCCCATCATAACCCCAGAGCAAGTTTTATCTTCGCCAAGTGGGCTGAGGACAGCTAAATTTGAGCAGCGATCAGGAGACTGGCAGTCTACCTGTAGTGAAAACAAGAAGTGTGAAGGCTCTGCGAAATAAGTCCCCAAGAAATAAGTCCCCAAAAAATAAATGAAATAAGTCCCCAAAAATTTGTATGGGGACAACAACAACGATTTTAGATGTCATTTTGGGGAAGTATTTCATTTTTTGGTGGAAAAAAAATTGGGGACTTATTTCATATGCAATAAGTTCCCAAAAGTGGATATGAAATAAGTCCCCAAACCCAATTTTTGGGGACTTATTTCATTTTTCTTGTTTGACAAAATAATTAATATGTGTGGACTTCTTTTGGTCTAACCAAGGATATGTCAAATCCACTGCCATTCTTTACCGCTTGTATATTCGAGGAGGAAAAACAAGCTTTTTGCATATTTTCCTCTTTAAAAATAATAAGTGGAATAAAAGAAAACATACCTCCACAGAATAGAAGATTCCTAATGGATGGAACTTTTAAAATAGTTCCAAAAGGGTGCTTTAAACAGCTACTTGTTATTTATATTCAATATTTTGAGGAGGTAAATAACTGCATTCTTTCCAAACAAATAGAATATTAATGAATTCATAAATATATAATATTTAACATGCTTAACGATGGAAAGGTCAAAATCGCGCGATTTTTAAAAAAAAAATTGCTCGCCTGCGGCGCAGCTTGATATTGAATAAATATGATTTCATATATACTTATGGGTAATATTATAGACTTTTTGCTTTTTATAAGTTCTTGGAAGTTGGGGGTGTTAAGAATTAAACCTTTTCTTCTTAGGTATTTCCAGTATTAAAACAAATTTGGGGTGTTATTTTTTGTTTTTAATTGGGAACTTATATTTCATATGAAATAACTCCCCAAACCTTTTGGGGCCTTATTTCATTTTTTTTGTATTGCCGACTTTTTGGGATTGGGGAGTTATTTCGTTTTTTAAATTGGGGACTTATTTCATATGAAACAACTCCCCAATTTTTGGGGCCTTATTTCATTTTTTTTTTGGGGACTTATTTCTTGGGGACTTATTTCGCAGAGCCAGTGTGAACCGTATTATTGAAGGTAAAATCAAGGAGAATTTTTTTTGAGGTTTCTGTGCATTTGCTTATTAGGAAATCGTTACAGTCTTTCTTGGTCACCGGCGGTCAGCCCAGCGTTGGCGCTGCCACGCTTTTCGAATACTTTTACATACAGACGTATGTATGTATATACAAATTCGCTGCCGCCGGTGTCTCAACTTTGCGAAATCGCTGTACGCTGTACCCAATTGGAAAAGTTCTGGAACCCTCTACAAAAAACAATTTGTACATCAGTAGCGCCGACAGGGATCTCATCGCATTGCATCGCATGGCAGGCAGCTACACCCGGTTTTAGATGCGTGAAATTTGTGTGAAAAACCATCAATGTAGAGCCTAGCCAACGGAATGTGAGTGGAGCACGTGTCGTTGCATAACCATAACCTCATCGTCGTGAGTACTGAACAACCCAACTACAGGGTATGATGACGTAATGGATATTCGAGTGAGTCATACGCGCGAGCGTTAAAATAAGAGCGCACATAACCGCATCACCCTGTGGTCGATATTGTAATCTGGCAACCCTATAATGTTGGACTTTTCTTTTGGTTTTCTCGCCGAGCAATTCTCGAGCTAAACTTGTAAAACTCGTTGAGTATGTTCACGAGCAATTTTGTAGACAATTAAGCGAATTGAGTAATGAATTAAATATATATAAAAACTAAAATTAAGTAAAACCTTTTTGTACAGCCAGCTACCAAAGCAATGTCAGCCTGAATATTATTATTTACCCACACATATTTAGTATATATATATATATATATATATGAATATTCTTTGACTAACATTGATTCCACAGCTAACCGAACAGTTATTGGGCCCAAGATCTTGTTGTAGGTAGTAATGAGTGGTAACATAATTATATAATTAAGTCGCAATGATTTAACTTCGTGAAATGGTTTATATTAACGGTGACATTTTTGTGTAAGGGCTTTTGATTTCTATATTACTTAAATATGAATTTGAATTGAATTTAATTAATGAACTCGCGTGTATTTTGCGTACGACCAACTACCATGAAATGTATACAACTAAATTTATTCTTTTGTAATTAAATGTCTTATATGACAAAGTAAATAACCCTGAATCTGTCCAAGTACATAATGCCAATGAATTATCGAGGTTGAACATGAAGTAACTTTTACTTTAGGTGTAATGCCAACAAGGTTCCATGCATTACCAAGGTAGGGAGGGTATAGAGGAACGCGTGATCAATTCCAACTTGGATCACGCCCAAAACATCGTGTCTACTTAGCTCCTTCTACCAGCTATACCGTTTGGGGAATATTTGTTTAGATATTTTGTTGTTTTGTATTGATTAGAGTAAAGTCAGGAAGTGCACTTAACTTTTTATCAAGTGGTGAGTTGAAGGAGAACACAGGGATAGGAAAAACCCCGACCCCAATACCGGCGAGCTGAGCACAGAGCGCAGTATAGTGCACTGAACCTTCGATTCCCTCTCCAACCGAGGCTGTAACCTGAAACAATTCGCAGCCGTACCATTACAAAAGATAGTCGATTTTTGACTGGTTTTATGGCGATAATTTGAAGTTTTCGATGACTTGCTCAAAAATGGCACCATACACACTTCCTAAGCCTCTAACTTGCTCATTTGGGTTCGGATTTCCTAGCGGCATACCTTTTTAACTTTGTGATTTGAAAATAGTGTAATCTGCATTAAAATATTTAACTGCTGAAGATAGTCGATTTTTGACTGGTTTTATGGCGTTAATTTTTAATTAATTTCCTAAGCCCGTAACTCGGTCAATCGGGCTTGGATTCCTCAGCGGCATACCTTTTTAGGTTTGTAATTTGAAAATAGTGTAATCTGCATTAAAATATTTGACTTTTGAAGATAGTCGCTTTGAGACTGGTTTTATGACGTAAGTGGAAGTTTTCGATGACTTGCTGAAAAATGATCCCCATACACACTTATTAAGCCCATAACTCGGCCAATCGGGCTCGGATTCCTTAGCGGCATACCTTTTTAAGTTTGTGAAGATAGTCGATTTTAGGCTGATTTTATGAAGTAATTGGAAGTTTTTGATGACTTGCTGAAAAATGATCCCCATTCACACTTCCTAACTTTGTGATTTGAAAATAGTGTAATCTGCATTAAAATATTTAACTGTTGAAGATATTCGACTTTTGACTGGTTTTATGGAGTAATTGGAAGTTTTCCAAAACTTGCTGAAAAATGACCCCAATACACACTTCCTAAGCCCGTAACTTGGTCAATCGGGATCGGATCCCCTGGCGGCATAACTTTTTAACTTTGTTACACTTTGTTTGTTATTTGAAAAAAGTGTTATCTGCATTAAAATATTTTACTTTTGAAGATAGTCGATTTTTGACTGGTTTTATGGCGATAATTTGAAGTTTTCGATGACTTGCTTAAAAATGGCCCCCATACACACTTCCTTGGCCCCTAACTTGGTCATTTGGGATCGGTTCCCCTAGCGGCATACCTTTTTAACTTTGTGATTTGAAAATAGTGTAATCTGCATTAAAATATTTAACTGTTGAAGATAGTCGATTTTTGACTGGTTTTATGGCAATAATTTGAAGTTTTCGATGTCTTGCTCAAAAATGACCACCATACACACTTCCTAAGCCCGTAACTTGGTCAATCGGGCTCGGATCCCCTAGCGGCATACCTTTTTAAGTTTGTGATTTGAAAATAGTGTAATCTGCATTAAAATATTTTACTTTTGTAGATAGTCGATCCCCTAGCGGCGTAACATTTTATGTTTGTGATTTGAAAATAGTGTAATTTGCATTAAAATATTTAACTGCTGAAGATAGTCGATTTTTGACTGGTTTTATGGCGTTAATTTGAAGTTTTCGATGACTTTCTCAAAAATGACCCCCAAACACACTTCCTAAGCCCGTAACTCGGTCAATCGGGCTTGGATTCCTCAGCGGCATACCTTTTTAGGTTTGTAATTTGAAAATAGTGTAATCTGCATTAAAATATTTGACTTTTGAAGATAGTCGCTTTGAGACTGGTTTTATGACGTAAGTGGAAGTTTTCGATGACTTGCTGAAAAATGATCCCCATACACACTTCTTAAGCCCATAACTCGGCCAATCGGGCTCGGATTCCTTAGCGGCATACCTTTTTAAGTTTGTGAAGATAGTCGATTTTAGACTGGTTTTATGACGTAATTGGAAGTTTTTGATGACTTGCTGAAAAATGATCCCCATTCACACTTCCTAACTTTGTGATTTGAAAATAGTGTAATCTGCATTAAAATATTTTACTTCTGAAGATAGTCGATTTTGACTGGTTTTATGGAGTAATTGGAAGTTTTCGATAACTTGCTGAAACATGACCCCAATACACACTTCCTAAGCCCGTAACTTGGTCAATTGGGATCGGATCCCCTGGCGGCATAACTTTTTAACTTTGTGATTTGAAAATAGTGTAATCTGCATTAAAATATTTAACTGTTGACGATAGTCGATTTTACACTGGTTTTATGACGTAATTGGAAGTTTTCGATAGCTTCCTTAGCCCGTTACTTGGTGAATCGGGCTCGGATCCCCTTGCGGCATACCTTTTTAACTTTGTGATTTGAAAATAGTGTAATCTGCATTAAAATATTTGACTTTTGAAGATAGTCGCTTTGAGACTGGTTTTATGACGTAAGTGGAAGTTTTCGATGACTTGCTGAAAAATGATCCCCATACACACTTCTTAAGCCCGAGTTATGGGCCAATCGGGCTCGATTCCTTAGCGGCATACCTTTTTAAGTTTGTGATTTGAAAATATTGTAATCTGCATTAAAATTTTTTACCTGTGAAGATAGTCGATTTTAGACTGGTTTTATGACGTAATTGGAAGTTTTCGATAATTTGCTAAAAATGACCCCAATACACACTTCCTAAGCCCGTAACTTGGACAATCGGGCTCAGATCCCCTAGCGGCATAACTTTTTAACTGTGTGATTTAAAAATAGTGTAATCTGCATTAAAATATTTTACTTTTGTAGATAGTCGATCCCCTAGCGGGGTAACATTTTATGTTTGTGATTTGAAAATAGTGTAATTTGCATTAAAATATTTTACTTTTGTAGATAGTCGATTTTTTACTGGTTTTCGATGACTGTCTGAAAAATGACCCCCATACACACTTCCTAAGGCCACAACTCGGCCAATCGGGCTCGGATTCCTTAGCGGCATACCTTTTTAAGTTTGTAATTTGAAAATAGTGTAATCTGCATTAAAATTTTTACCTGTGAATATAGTCGATTTTAGACTGGTTTTATGACGTAATTGGAAGTTTTCAATGACTTTTTGAAAAATGCCCCCCACACACACTTTGAAAATAGCCCACTTTCTAAGCCTCTAACGTGGTCATTTGGGATCGAATCCCCAAGCGGCATACCTTTTTAACTTTGTGATTTGAAAATAATGTAATCTGCATTAAAATATTTTACTTTTGAAGATAGTCGATTTTTGACTGGTTTTATGGCGATAATTTGAATTTTCGATGACTTGCTCAAAAATAACCCCCATACACACTTCCTAAGCCCCTAACTTGGTCATTTGGGATCGGATCCCCTAGCGTCATACCTTTTTAACTTTGTGATTTGAAAATAATGTAATCTGCATTAACATATTTTACTTTTGAAGATAGTCGATTTTTGACTCGTTTTACGGCGTTAATTTGAAGTTTTCGATGTCTTGCTGAAAAATGACCCCCTTACACACTTCGCAAGCCTATAACTCTCCCAATCGGGCTCGTATTCCTTAGCGGCATACCTTTTTAAGTTTGTGATTTGAAAATAGTGTAATCTGCATTAAAATTTTTTACCTGTGGAGATAGTCGATTTTAGACTGGTTTTATGACGTAATTGGATAGTCGATTTTAGATTGGTTTTATGACGTAAGTGGAAGTTTTCGATGATTTGCTGAAAAATGATCCCCATACACACTTCTTAAGCCCATAACTCGGCCAATCGGGCTCGGATTCCTTAGCGCCATACCTTTTTAAGTTTGTGATTTGAAAATAGTGTAATCTGCATTAAAATTTTTACCTGTGAAGATAGTCGATTTTAGACTGGTTTTATGGCGTAAATTTGAAGTTTTCGATGTCTTGCTCAAAAATGACCCCCATACACACTTCCTAAGCCCGTAACTTGGTCAATCGGGCTCAATTCCCCTAGCGGCATACCTTTCTAAGTTTGTGATTTGAAAATAGTGTAATCTGCATTAAAATATTTAACTGTTGAAGATATTCGACTTTTGACTGGTTTTATGGAGTAATTGGAAGTTTTCCATATCTTGCTGAAAAATGACCCCAATACACACTTCCTAAGCCCGTAACTTGGTCAATCGGGATCGGATCCCCTAGCGGCATTAAAATATTTTACTTTTGTAGATAGTCGATCCCCTAGCATGACTGGTTTTATGGCGATAATTTGAAGTTTTCAATGATTTGCTTAAATATTCACACCCATTCACACTTCCTAAGCCCCTAACTTTGTCAATCAGGCTCGGATCCCCTAGCGGCATACCTTTTTAACTTTGTGATTTGAAAATAGTGTAATCTGCATTAAAATATTTAACTGTTGAAGATAGTCTATTTTAGACTGGTTTTATGGCGTTAATTTGAATTTTTTGATGGCTTGCTGAAAAATGAGCCCCATACACACTTCCTAAGCCCGTAACTTGGTCAATCGGACTCAATTCCCCAAGCGGCATGCCTTTTTAAGTTTGTGATTTGAAAATAGTGTAATCTGCATTAAAATATTTAACTGTTGAAGATATTCGACTTTTGACTGGTTTTATGGAGTAATTGGAAGTTTTCCATATCTTGCTGAAAAATGACCCCAATACACACTTCCTAAGCCCGTAACTTGGTCATTTGGGATCGAATCCCCAAGCGGCATACCTTTTTAACTTTGTGATTTGAAAATAATGTAATCTGCATTAAAATATTTTACTTTTGAAGATAGTCGATTTTTGACTGGTTTTATGGCGATAATTTGAATTTTCGATGACTTGCTCAAAAATAACCCCCATACACACTTCCTAAGCCCCTAACTTGGTCATTTGGGATCGGATCCCCTAGCGGCATACCTTTTTAAGTTTGTGATTTGAAAAAAGTGTAATCTGCATTAAAATATTTAACTGTTGAAGAAAGTCGATTTTAGACTGGGTTTATGGCGTTAATTTGAAGTTTTCGATGTCTTGCTGAAAAATGACTTCCATACACACTTCCTAACTTTGTGATTTGGAAATAGTGTAATCTGCATTAAAATATTTAACTGTTGAAGATAGTCGATTTTCGACTGGTTTTATGGCGATAATTTGAGGTTTTCGATAACTTGCTGAAAAATGACCCCCATACACACCTCCTAAGCCCGTAACTTGGTCTATCGGGCTCGGATCCCCTAGCGGCATGCCTTTTTAAGTTTGTGATTTGAAAAAAGTGTAATCTGCATTAAAATATTTAACTGTTGAAGATAGTCGATTTTAGACTGGTTTTATAACGTAATTGGAAGTTTTCGATGACTTGCTGAAAAATTATCCCCATTCACACTTCCTAACTTTGTGATTTGAAAATAGTGTAATCTGCATTAAAATATTTTACTTTTGAAGATAGTCGATTTTTGACTGGTTTTATGGCGTTAATTTGAAGTTTTCGATGTCTTGCTCAAAAATGACCCCCATACACACTTCCTAAGCCCGTAACTTGGTCAATCGGGCTCGGATCCCCTAGCGGCATTAAAATATTTTACTTTTGTAGATAGTCGATCCCCTAGCATGACTGGTTTTATGGCGATAATTTGAAGTTTTCAATGAATTGCTTAAATATTCACACCCATTCACACTTCCTAAGCCCCTAACTTTGTCAATCAGGCTCGGATCCCTTAGCGGCATACCTTTTTAACTTTGTGATTTGAAAATAGTGTACTCTGCATTAAAATATTTAACTGTTGAAGATAGTCGATTTTAGACTGGTTTTATGACGTAATTGGAAGTTTTCGATGACTTGCTGAAGAATGACCCCCATACACACTTCCTAAGCCCGTAACTTGGTCAATCGGGCTCGGATCCCCTAGCGGCATTAAAATATTTTACTTTTGTAGATAGTCGATCCCCTAGCATGACTGGTTTTATGGCGATAATTTGAAGTTTTCAATGAATTGCTTAAATATTCACACCCATTCACACTTCCTAAGCCCCTAACTTTGTCAATCAGGCTCGGATCCCTTAGCGGCATACCTTTTTAACTTTGTGATTTGAAAATAGTGTACTCTGCATTAAAATATTTAACTGTTGAAGATAGTCGATTTTAGACTGGTTTTATGACGTAATTGGAAGTTTTCGATGACTTGCTGAAAAATGACCCCCACACACACTTTGAAAATAGCCCACTTCCTAAGCCCCTAACTTGGTCATTTGGGATCGGATCCCCTACCGGCATACCTTTTTAACTTTGTGATTTGAAAATAGTGTAATCTGCATTAAAATATTTAACTGTTGAAGATAGTCGATTTTAGACTGGTTTTATGACGTAATTGGAAGTTTTTGATGGCTTGCTGAAAAATGAGCCCCATACACACTTTCTAAGCCCATAACTCGGTCAATCGGGCTCGGGTTCCTTAGCGGCATACCTTTTTAAGTTTGTGATTTGAAAATAGTGTAATCTGCATTAAAATTTTTTACTTTTGATGATAGTCGATTTTTGACTTGTTTTATGGCGTTAATTTGAAGTTTTCGATGACTTGCTGAAAAATGACCCCCATACACACTTCCTAACTTTGTGATTTGGAAATAGTGTAATCTGCATTAAAATATTTAACTGTTGAAGATAGTCGATTTTCGACTGGTTTTATGGCGATAATTTGAGGTTTTCGATAACTTGCTGAAAAATGACCCCCATACACACCTCCTAAGCCCGTAACTTGGTCTATCGGGCTCGGATCCCCTAGCGGCATGCCTTTTTAAGTTTGTGATTTGAAAAAAGTGTAATCTGCATTAAAATATTTAACTGTTGAAGAAAGTCGATTTTAGACTGGGTTTATGGCGTTAATTTGAAGTTTTCGATGTCTTGCTGAAAAATGACTTCCATACACACTTCCTAACTTTGTGATTTGGAAATAGTGTAATCTGCATTAAAATATTTAACTGTTGAAGATAGTCGATTTTCGACTGGTTTTATGGCGATAATTTGAGGTTTTCGATAACTTGCTGAAAAATGACCCCCATACACACCTCCTAAGCCCGTAACTTGGTCTATCGGGCTCGGATCCCCTAGCGGCATGCCTTTTTAAGTTTGTGATTTGAAAAAAGTGTAATCTGCATTAAAATATTTAACTGTTGAAGATAGTCGATTTTAGACTGGCTTAACGTAATTGGAAGTTTTCGATGACTTGCTGAAAAATTATCCCCATTCACACTTCCTAACTTTGTGATTTGAAAATGGTGTAATCTGCATTAAAATATTTAACTGTTGAAGATAGTCGATTTTAGACTGGTTTTATAACGTAATTGGAAGTTTTCGATGACTTGCTGAAAAATTATCCCCATTCACACTTCCTAACTTTGTGATTTGAAAATAGTGTAATCTGCATTAAAATATTTTACTTTTGAAGATAGTCGATTTTTGACTGGTTTTATGGCGTTAATTTGAAGTTTTCGATGTCTTGCTCAAAAATGACCCCCATACACACTTCCTAAGCCCGTAACTTGGTCAATCGGGCTCGGATCCCCTAGCGGCATTAAAATATTTTACTTTTGTAGATAGTCGATCCCCTAGCATGACTGGTTTTATGGCGATAATTTGAAGTTTTCAATGAATTGCTTAAATATTCACACCCATTCACACTTCCTAAGCCCCTAACTTTGTCAATCAGGCTCGGATCCCTTAGCGGCATACCTTTTTAACTTTGTGATTTGAAAATAGTGTACTCTGCATTAAAATATTTAACTGTTGAAGATAGTCGATTTTAGACTGGTTTTATGACGTAATTGGAAGTTTTCGATGACTTGCTGAAGAATGACCCCCATACACACTTCCTAAGCCCGTAACTTGGTCAATCGGGCTCGGATCCCCTAGCGGCATTAAAATATTTTACTTTTGTAGATAGTCGATCCCCTAGCATGACTGGTTTTATGGCGATAATTTGAAGTTTTCAATGAATTGCTTAAATATTCACACCCATTCACACTTCCTAAGCCCCTAACTTTGTCAATCAGGCTCGGATCCCTTAGCGGCATACCTTTTTAACTTTGTGATTTGAAAATAGTGTACTCTGCATTAAAATATTTAACTGTTGAAGATAGTCGATTTTAGACTGGTTTTATGACGTAATTGGAAGTTTTCGATGACTTGCTGAAAAATGACCCCCACACACACTTTGAAAATAGCCCACTTCCTAAGCCCCTAACTTGGTCATTTGGGATCGGATCCCCTACCGGCATACCTTTTTAACTTTGTGATTTGAAAATAGTGTAATCTGCATTAAAATATTTAACTGTTGAAGATAGTCGATTTTAGACTGGTTTTATGACGTAATTGGAAGTTTTTGATGGCTTGCTGAAAAATGAGCCCCATACACACTTTCTAAGCCCATAACTCGGTCAATCGGGCTCGGGTTCCTTAGCGGCATACCTTTTTAAGTTTGTGATTTGAAAATAGTGTAATCTGCATTAAAATTTTTTACTTTTGATGATAGTCGATTTTTGACTTGTTTTATGGCGTTAATTTGAAGTTTTCGATGACTTGCTGAAAAATGACCCCCATACACACTTCCTAACTTTGTGATTTGGAAATAGTGTAATCTGCATTAAAATATTTAACTGTTGAAGATAGTCGATTTTCGACTGGTTTTATGGCGATAATTTGAGGTTTTCGATAACTTGCTGAAAAATGACCCCCATACACACCTCCTAAGCCCGTAACTTGGTCTATCGGGCTCGGATCCCCTAGCGGCATGCCTTTTTAAGTTTGTGATTTGAAAAAAGTGTAATCTGCATTAAAATATTTAACTGTTGAAGAAAGTCGATTTTAGACTGGGTTTATGGCGTTAATTTGAAGTTTTCGATGTCTTGCTGAAAATTGACTTCCATACACACTTCCTAACTTTGTGATTTGGAAATAGTGTAATCTGCATTAAAATATTTAACTGTTGAAGATAGTCGATTTTCGACTGGTTTTATGGCGATAATTTGAGGTTTTCGATAACTTGCTGAAAAATGACCCCCATACACACCTCCTAAGCCCGTAACTTGGTCTATCGGGCTCGGATCCCCTAGCGGCATGCCTTTTTAAGTTTGTGAGTTGAAAAAAGTGTAATCTGCATTAAAATATTTAACTGTTGAAGATAGTCGATTTTAGACTGGTTTTATAACGTAATTGGAAGTTTTCGATGACTTGCTGAAAAATTATCCCCATTCACACTTCCTAACTTTGTGATTTGAAAATAGTGTAATCTGCATTAAAATATTTTACTTTTGAAGATAGTCGATTTTTGATTGGATTTATGGCGATATTTTGAAGTTTTTCGATGACTTGCTCAAAAATGACCCCCATACACACTTCCTAAGCCCATAACTCGGCCAATCGGGCTCGAATTCCTTGGCGGCATACCTTTTTAACTTTGTGATTTGAAAATAGTGTAATCTGCATTAAAATATTTTACTTTTGTAGACAGTCGATCTCCTAGCATGACTCGTTTTATGGCGATAATTTGAAGTTTTCAATGATTTGCTTAAAAATAGCCCCCATACACACTTCCTAAGCCCCTAACTTGGTCATTTGGGATCGGATCCCCTATCGTCATACCTTTTTAACTTTGTGATTTGAAAATAGTGTAATCTGCATTAAAATATTTTACTTTTGAAGATAGTCGATTTTTGACTGGTTTTATGGCGTTAATTTGAAGTTTTCGATGTCTTGCTCAAAAATGACCCCCATACACACTTCCTAAGCCCGTAACTTGGTCAATCGGGCTCGGATCCCCTAGCGGCATTAAAATATTTTACTTATGTAGATAGTCGATCCCCTAGCATGACTGGTTTTATGGCGATAATTTGAAGTTTTCAATGATTTGCTTAAATATTCACACCCATTCACACTTCCTAAGCCCCTAACTTTGTCAATCAGGCTCGGATCCCCTAGCGGCATACCTTTTTAACTTTGTGATTTGAAAATAGTGTAATCTGCATTAAAATATTTAACTGTTGAAGATAGTCTATTTTAGACTGGTTTTATGACGTAATTGGAAGTTTTCGATGACTTGCTGAAAAATGATCCCCATTCACACTTCCTAACTTTGTGATTTGAAAATAGTGTAATCTGCATTAAAATATATTACTTCTGAAGATAGCCGATTTTTGACTGGTTTTATGGCGTTAATTTGAAGTTTTCGATGTCTTGCTCAAAAATGACCCCCATACACACTTCCTAAGCCCGTAACTTGGTCATTTGGGATCGGATGCCCCAGCGGCATACCTTTTTAACTTTGTTATTTGAAAATAGTGTAATCTGCATTAAAATATTTTACTTTTGAAGATAGTCGATTTTTTACTGGTGATAATTTGAAGTTTTCGATGTCTTGCTCAAAAATGACCCCCATACACACTTCCTAAGCCCGTAACTTGGTCAATCGGGCTCGGATCCCCTAGCGGCATTAAAATATTTAACTTATGTAGATAGTCGATCCCCTAGCATGACTGGTTTTATGGCGATAATTTGAAGTTTTCAATGATTTGCTTAAATATTCACACCCATTCACACTTCCTAAGCCCCTAACTTTGTCAATCAGGCTCGGATCCCCTAGCGGCATACCTTTTTAACTTTGTGATTTGAAAATAGTGTAATCTGCATTAAAATATTTAACTGTTGAAGATAGTCTATTTTAGACTGGTTTTATGACGTAAGTGGAAGTTTTCGATGACTTGCTAAAAAATGATCCCCATACACACTTCTTAAGCCCATAACTCGGTCAATCGGGCTCGGATTCCTTAGCGGCATACCTTTTTAACTTTGTGATTTGAAAATAGTGTAATCTGCATTAAAATATTTAATTCTGAAGATAGTCGATTTTTGACTGGTTTTATGGTGATAATTTGAAGTTTTTCGATGACTTGCTCAAAAATGGCCCCCACACACACTTCCTAAGCCCCTAACTTGGTCAATCGGGCTCGGATCCCCTAGCGGCATACCTTTTTATGTTTGTGATTTGAAAAAGTGTAATCTGCATTAAAATATTTTACTTTTGTGGATAGTGGATCCCCTAGCATGACTGGTTTTATAGCGATAATTTGAAGTTTTCAATGATTTGCTTAAATATTCACACCCATTCACACTTCCTAAGCCCCTAACTTTGTCAATCAGGCTCGGATCCCCTAGCGGCATACCTTTTTAACTTTGTGATTTGAAAATAATGTAATCTGCATTAAAATATTTAACTGTTGAAGATAGTCGATTTTAGACTGGTTTTATGACGTAAGTGGAAGTTTTCGATGACTTGCTGAAAAATGATCCCCATATACACTTCTTAAGCCCATAACTCGGTCAATCGGGCTCGGATTCCTTGGCGGCATACCTTTTTAACTTTGTGATTTGAAAATAGTGTAATCTGCATTAAAATATTTTACTTTTGTAGATAGTCGATCTCCTAGCATGACTCGTTTTATGGCGATAATTTGAAGTTTTCAATGATTTGCTTAAAAATAGCCCCCATACACACTTCCTAAGCCCCTAACTTGGTCATTTGGGATCGGATCCCCTATCGTCATACCTTTTTAACTTTGTGATTTGAAAATAGTGTAATCTGCATTAAAATATTTAATTCTGAAGATAGTCGATTTTTGATTGGATTTATGGCGATATTTTGAAGTTTTTCGATGACTTGCTCAAAAATGACCCCCATACACACTTCCTAAGCCCATAACTCGGCCAATCGGGCTCGGATTCCTTGGCGGCATACCTTTTTAACTTTGTGATTTGAAAATAGTGTAATCTGCATTAAAATATTTTACTTTTGAAGATAGTCGATTTTTGACTCGTTTTATGGCGATAATTTGAAGTTTTCGATGACTTGCTCAAAAATGGCCCCCATACACACTTCCTAAGCCTCTAACTTGCTCATTTGGGTTCGGATCCCCTAGCGGCATACCTTTTTAACTTTGTGATTTGAAAATAGTGTAATCTGCATTAAAATATTTTACTTTTGTAGATAGTCGATCTCCTAGCATGACTCGTTTTATGGCGATAATTTGAAGTTTTCAATGATTTGCTTAAAAATAGCCCCCATACACACTTCCTAAGCCCCTAACTTGGTCATTTGGGATCGGATCCCCTATCGTCATACCTTTTTAACTTTGTGATTTGAAAATAGTGTAATCTGCATTAAAATATTTAATTCTGAAGATAGTCGATTTTTGACTGGTTTTATGGCGATAATTTGAAGTTTTCAATGATTTGCTTAAATATTCACACCCATTCACACTTCCTAAGCCCCTAACTTGGTCAATTGGGATCGGATCCCCTAGCGGCATACCTTTTTAACTTTGTGATTTGAAAATAATGTAATCTGCATTAAAATATTTTACTTTTGAAGATAGTCGATTTTTGACTGGTTTTATGGCGATAATTTAAAGTTTTCGATGACTTGCTGAAAAATGACCCCAATACACACTTCCCAAGCCCGTAACTTGGTCAATCGTGCTCGGATCCCTACCGGCATACCTTTTTAAGTTTGTGATTTAAAAATAGTGTTATCTGCATTTAAATATTTTACTTTTGTAGATAGTCGATCCCCTAGCGGCGTACCTTTTTATGTTTGTGATTTGAAAATAGTGTAATTTGCATTTAAAAATTTTCCTTTTGTAGTTAGTCGATTTTTTACTGGTTTTCGATGACTGGCTGAAAAATGACCCCCATACACACTTCCTAAGGCCACAATTCGGCCAATTGGTCTCGGATTCCTTAGCGGCATACCTTTTTAAGTATGTGATTTGAAAATAGTGTAATCTGCACTAAAATTTTTTACCTGTGAAGATAGTCGATTTTAGACTGGTTTTATGACGTAATTGGAAGTTTTCGATGACTTGCTGAAAAATGATCCCCATTCACACTTCCTAACTTTGTGATTTGAAAATAGTGTAATCTGCATTAAAATATTTTACTTCTGAAGATAGTCGATTTTCGACTGATTTTATGGCGTTAATTTGAAGTTTTCGATGTCTTGCTCAAAAATGACCCCCATATACACTTCCTAAGCCCGTAACTTGGTCAATCGGGCTCGGATCCCCTAGCGGCATTCCTTTTTAACTTTGTGATTTGAAAATAGTGCAATCTGCATTAAAATATTTTTCTTCTGAAGATAGTCGATTTTTGACTGGTTTTATGGCGTTAATTTGAAGTTTTCGATGTCTTGCTGAAAAATGACTTCCACACACTCCCTAACTTTGTGATTTGGAAATAGTGTAATCTGCATTAAAATATTTAACTGTTGAAGATAGTCGATTTTCGACTGGTTTTATGGCGATAATTTGAGGTTTTCGATAACTTGCTGAAAAATGACCCCCATACACACTTCCTAAGCCCGTAACTTGGTCAATCGGGCTCGGATCCCCTAGCGGCATACCTTTTTAAGTTTGTGATTTGAAAAAAGTGTAATCTGCATTAAAATATTTAACTGTTGAAGATAGTCGATTTTAGACTGGTTTTATAACGTAATTGGAAGTTTTCGATGACTTGCTGAAAAATTATCCCCATTCACACTTCCTAACTTTGTGATTTGAAAATAGTGTAATCTGCATTAAAATATTTTACTTCTGAAGATAGTCGATTTTTGACTGATTTTATGGCGTTAATTTGAAGTTTTCGATGTCTTGCTCAAAAATGACCCCCATACACACTTCCTAAGCCCGTAACGTGGTCAATCGGGCTCGGATTCCTTAGCGGCATGCCTTTTTAAGTTTGTGATTTGAAAAAGTTTAATCTGCATTAAAATATTTTACTTTTGTAGATAGTCGATCCCCTAGCATGACTGGTTTTATGGCGAAGTTTTCAATGATTTGAAGTTTTCAATGATTTGCTTAAATATGTCCCCCATTCACACTTCCTAAGCCCCTAACTTTGGCATACCTTTTTATACCCGTTACTCGTAGAGTAAAAGGGTATATTAGATTCGTGCAAAAGTATGTAACAGGCAGAAGGAAGCGTTTCCGACCATATAAAGTATATATATTCTTGATCAGGATCACTAGCCGAGTCGATCTAGTCATGTCTGTCTGTCCGTCTGTCTGTCCGTCTGTCTGTCCCTCTGTCTGTCTGTCCGTCTGTCTGTCCGTCTGTCCGTCTGTATGAACGCTGAGATCTTGGAAACTATAAAAGCTAGATTGAGATTTGGCATGCAGATTCTAGGGGTTAATAGGCAGCGCAAGTTTTTCACGCCGATGTGCCACGCCCCCTCTATAACCCACAAACCGCGAAAAACTGTGGCACCCACAGTTTTGAAGCTATATTAACGGGAAAAACAATGTGTATTCGTTACATCAATACATATTGATAGACCAAAGTTGGAAACTCCCCCTCCCCCTTAACGCCCACAAACCGCGAAAAGCTGTGGCGCCCATAGTTTTAAAGCTAGAGCAAAAGTGTAAACGTAATTTTGTTTGGGTTATTAAGGCCTACCGAAATGTAGAAGAAATTTTTTAAGTTTTTTGAAGCGGCTGCTTGGTTTGCCCTGCTTGAGACTGCTGACCTTAGCTGAGTAACGGGTATTTGATAGTCGAGGCACTCGACTACAGCGTTCCCTCTTGTTAACTTTGTGATTTGAAAATAGTGTAATCTGCATTAAAATATTTAACTGTTGAAGATAGTCGATCTTAGACTGGTTTTATGGCGTTAATTTGAAGTTTTTGATGGCTTGCTGAAAAATGAGCCCCATACACACTTTCTAAGCCCATAATTCGGTCAATCGGGCTCGGATTCCATAGCGGCATACCTTTTTAAGTTTGTGATTTGAAAATAGTGTAATCTGCATTAAAATTTTTTACTCTTGATGATAGTCGATTTTTGACTTGTTTTATGGCGTTAATTTGAAGTTTTCGATGACTTGCTGAAAATGACCCCCATACACACTTCCTAACTTTGTGATTTGAAAATAGTGTAATCTGCATTAAAATATTTTACTTTTGAAGATAGTCGAGTTTTGACTCATTTTATGGCGTTAATTTGAAGTTTTCGATGACTTGCTGAAAAATGACCCCCATACACACTTCCTTACTTTGTGATTTGAAAATAGTGTAATCTGCATTAAAATATTTTACTTTTGAAGATAGTCGATTTCTGACTCGTTTTATGGCGATAATTTGAAGTTTTCGATGACTTGCTCAAAAATGGCCCCCATACACACTTCCTAAGCCCTTTACTTGGTCATTTGGGATCGGATGCCCCAGCGGCATACCTTTTTAACTTTGTTATTTGAAAGTAATGTAATCGGCATTAAAATATTTAACTGTTGAAGATAGTCGATTTTAGACTGGTTTTATGACGTAAATGGAAGTTTTCGATGACTTGCTGAAAAATGACCCCCACACACACTTTGAAAATAGCCCACTTCCTAAGCCCCTAACTTGGTCATTTGGGATCAGATCCCCTACCGGCATACCTTTTTAACTTTGTGATTTGAAAATAGTGTAATCTACATTAAAATATTTAACTCTTGAAGATAGTCGATTTTTGATTGGTTTTATGGCGATAATTTGAAGATTTTCGATGACTTGCTCAAAAATGACCCCCATACACACTTCCTTAGCCCATAACTCGGACAATCGGGCTCGGATTCCTTGGCGGCATACCTTTTTAACTTTGTGATTTGAAAATAGTGTAATCTGCATTAAAATATTTAACTCTTGAAGATAGTCGATTTTTGATTGGTTTTATGGCGATAATTTGAAGTTTTTCGATGACTTGCTCAAAAATGACCCCCATACACACTTCCTTAGCCCATAACTCGGCCAATCGGGCTCGGATTCCTTGGCGGCATACCTTTTTAACTTTGTGATTTGAAAATAGTGTAATCTGCATTAAAATATTTAACTCTTGAAGATAGTCGATTTTTGATTGGTTTTATGACGATAATTTGAAGTTTTTCGATGACTTGCTCAAAAATGACCCCCATACACACTTGCTAAGCCCATAACTCGGCCAATCGGGCTCGGATTCCTTGGCGGCATACCTTTTTAACTTTGTGATTTGAAAATAGTGTAATCTGCATTAAAATATTTAACTCTTGAAGATAGTCGATTTTTGACTGGTTTTATGGTGATAATTTGAAGTTTTTCGATGACTTGCTCAAAAATGGCCCCCACACACACTTCCTAAGCCCCTAACTTGGTCAATCGGGCTCGGATCCCCTAGCGGCATACCTTTTTATGTTTGTGATTTGAAAAAAGTGTAATCTGCATTAAAATATTTTACTTTTGTGGATAGTCGATCCCCTAGCATAACTGGTTTTATAGCGATAATTTGAAGTTTTCAATGATTCGCTTAAAAATGGCCCCCATACACACTTTCTAAGCCCCTAACTTGGTCAATTGGGATCGGATCCCCTAGCGGCATACCTTTTTAACTTTTTGATTTAAAAATAGTGTAATCTGCATTAAAATATTTAACTGTTGAAGATAGCCGATTTTAGACTGGTTTTATGAACGTAATTGGAAGTGTTCGATAACTTGCTGAAAAATGGCCCCCATACACACTTCCTAAGCCCGTTACTTGGTGAATCGGGCTTAATTCCCCTAGCGGCATACCTTTTTAAGTTTGTGATTTGAAAATAGTGTAATCTGCATTAAAATATTTAACTGTTGAAGATAGTCGATTTTTTAATGGTTTTATGGCGTTAGTTTGAAGTTTTTGATAACTTGCTGAAAAATGACCCCAATACACACTTCCTAAGCCCGTAACTTGGTCAATCGGGAACGGATCCCCCAGCGGCATAACTTTTTAACTTTATTACATTTTGTTCGTGATTTGAAAAAAGTGTAATCTGCATTAAAATATTTTAATTTTGTAGATAGTCGATCCCCTAGCATGACGGTTTTATGGCGATAATTTAAGTTTTCAATGATTTGCTTAAAAATGGCCCCCATACGCACTTCCTAAGCCCCTTACTTGGTCAATTGGGATCGGATCCCCTAGCGGCATACCTTTTTACTTTGTGATTTGAAAATAGTGTAATCTGCATTAAAATATTTAACTTTTCAAGATAGTCGATTTTTGACTGGTTTTATGGCGATAATTTGAAGTTTTTCGATGACTTCCTCAAAAATGGCCCCCATACACATTTCCTAAGCCCGTTACTTGGTGAATCGGGCTCGGATCCCCTTGCGGCATACCTTTTTAAGTTTGAAAATAGTGTAATCTGCATTAAAATTTTTTACGTGTAAAGATAGTCGATTTTAGACTGGTTTTATGACGTAATTGGAAGTTTTCGATGACTTGCTAAAAAATGACCCCCATACACAATTCCTAAGCCCGTTACTTGGTGAATCGGGCTCGGATTCCTTAGCGGGATACCTTTTTAAGTTTGTGATTTGAAAATAGTGTAATCTGCATTAAAATATTTTACTTTTGTAGATAGTCGATCCCCTAGCATGACTGGTTTTATGGTGATAATTTGAAGTTTTCAATGATTTGCTTAAAAATGGCCCCCATACACACTTCCTAAGCCCCTAACTTGGTCATTTGGGATCGGATCCCCCAGCGGCATACCTTCCTAATTTTGTGAATTGAAAATAGTGTAATCTGCATTAAAATATTTTACTTTTGAAGATAGTCGATTTTTGACTGGTTTTATTGCGGTAATTTGAAGTTTTTCGATGACTTCCTCAAAAATGGCCCCCATACACATTTCCTAAGCCCATTACTTGGTGAATCGGGCTCGGATCCCCTAGCGGCATGCCTTTTTAAGTTTGTGATTTGAAAAAAGTGTAATCTGCATTAAAATATTTTACTTTTGTAGATAGTTGATCCCCCAGCATGACTGGTTTTATGGTGATAATTTGAAGTTTTCAATGATTTGCTTAAAAATGGCCCCCATACACACTTCCTAAGCCCCTAACTTGGTCATTTGGGATCGGATCCCCCAGCGGCATACCTTCCTAACTTTGTGAATTGAAAATAGTGTAATCTGCATTAAAATATTTTACTTTTGAAGATAGTCGATTTTTGACTGGTTTTATGGCGGTAATTTGAAGTTTTTCGATGACTTCCTCAAAAATGGCCCCCATACACATTTCCTAAGCCCATTACTTGGTGAATCGGGCTCGGATCCCCTAGCGGTATGCCTTTTTAAGTTTGTGATTTGAAAAAAGTGTAATCTGCATTAAAATATTTAACTGTTGAAGATAGTCGATTTTAGACTGGTTTTATAACGTAATTGGAAGTTTTCGATAACTTCCTAAGCCCGTTACTTGGTGAATCGGGCTCGGATCCCCTTGCGGCATACCTTTTTAACTTTGTGATTTGAAAATAGTGTAATCTGCATTAAAATATTTTAATTTTGTAGATAGTCGATCCCCTAGCATGACGGTTTTATGGCGATAATTTAAGTTTTCAATGATTTGCTTAAAAATGGCCCCCATACGCACTTCCTAAGCCCCTTACTTGGTCAATTGGGATCGAATCCCCTAGCGGCATACCTTTTTACTTTGTGATTTGAAAATAGTGTAATCTGCATTAAAATATTTAACTTTTCAAGATAGTCGATTTTTGACTGGTTTTATGGCGATAATTTGAAGTTTTTCGATGACTTCCTCAAAAATGGCCCCCATACACATTTCCTAAGCCCGTTACTTGGTGAATCGGGCTCGGATCCCCTTGCGGCATACCTTTTTAAGTTTGAAAATAGTGTAATCTGCATTAAAATTTTTTACGTGTAAAGATAGTCGATTTTAGACTGGTTTTATGACGTAATTGGAAGTTTTCGATGACTTGCTAAAAAATGACCCCCATACACAATTCCTAAGCCCGTTACTTGGTGAATCGGGCTCGGATTCCTTAGCGGGATACCTTTTTAAGTTTGTGATTTGAAAATAGTGTAATCTGCATTAAAATATTTTACTTTTGTAGATAGTCGATCCCCTAGCATGACTGGTTTTATGGTGATAATTTGAAGTTTTCAATGATTTGCTTAAAAATGGACCCCATATACACTTCCTAAGCCCCTAACTTGGTCATTTGGGATCGGATCCCCCAGCGGCATACCTTCCTAATTTTGTGAATTGAAAATAGTGTAATCTGCATTAAAATATTTTACTTTTGAAGATAGTCGATTTTTGACTGGTTTTATGGCGGTAATTTGAAGTTTTTCGATGACTTCCTCAAAAATGGCCCCCATACACATTTCCTAAGCCCATTACTTGGTGAATCGGGCTCGGATCCCCTAGCGGCATGCCTTTTTAAGTTTGTGATTTGAAAAAAGTGTAATCTGCATTAAAATATTTTACTTTTGTAGATAGTTGATCCCCCAGCATGACTGGTTTTATGGTGATAATTTGAAGTTTTCAATGATTTGCTTAAAAATGGCCCCCATACACACTTCCTAAGCCCCTTACTTGGTCATTTGGGATCGGATCCCCCAGCGGCATACCTTCCTAACTTTGTGAATTGAAAATAGTGTAATCTGCATTAAAATATTTTACTTTTGAAGATAGTCGATTTTTGACTGGTTTTATGGCGGTAATTTGAAGTTTTTCGATGACTTCCTCAAAAATGGCCCCCATACACATTTCCTAAGCCCATTACTTGGTGAATCGGGCTCGGATCCCCTAGCGGCATGCCTTTTTAAGTTTGTGATTTGAAAAAAGTGTAATCTGCATTAAAATATTTAACTGCTGAAGATAGTCGATTTTAGACTGGTTTTATAACGTAATTGGAAGTTTTCGATAACTTCCTAAGCCCGTTACTTGGTGAATCGGGCTCGGATCCCCTTGCGGCATACCTTTTTAACTTTGTGATTTGAAAATAGTGTAATCTGCATTAAAATATTTAACTGTTGAAGATAGTCGATTTTTGACTGGTTTTATGGCGTTAATTTGAAGTTTTCGATGTCTGGCTGAAAATTGACTCCCTTACACACTTCCTAAGCCTATAACTCGGCCAATAACAAGCCCATAACTCGGTCAATCGGGATCGGATTCCTTAGCGGCATACCTTTTTAAGTTTGTGATTTGAAAATAGTGTAATCTGCATTATTTTTTTTACTTTTGAAGATAGTCGATTTTAGACTGGTTTTATGACGTAATTGGAAGTTTTTGATGGCTTGCTGAAAAATGAGCCCCATACACACTTCCTAAGCCCATAACTCGGTCAATCGGGATCGGATTCCTTAGCGGCATACCTTTTTAAGTTTTTGATTTGAAAATAGTGTAATCTGCATTAAAATATTTAACTGCTGAAGATAGTCGATTTTTGACTGGTTTTATGGCGTTAATTTGAAGTTTTCGTTGTCTTGCTCAAAAATGAGCCCCATACACACTTCCTAAGCCCTTTACTTGGTCATTTGGGATCGGATCCCCTAGCGGCATACCTTTTTAAGTGTGTGATTTGAAAATAGTGTAATCTGCATTAAAATATTTTACTTTTGTAGATAGTCGATCCCCTAGCATGACTGGTTTTATGGTGATAATTTGAAGTTTTCAATGATTTGCTTAAAAATGGCCCCCATACACACTTCCTAAGCCCCTAACTTGGTCATTTGGGATCGGATCCCCCAGCGGCATACCTTCCTAACTTTGTGAATTGAAAATAGTGTAATCTGCATTAAAATATTTTACTTTTGAAGATAGTCGATTTTTGACTGGTTTTATGGCGGTAATTTGAAGTTTTTCGATGACTTCCTCAAAAATGGCCCCAATACACATTTCCTAAGCCCATTACTTGGTGAATCGGGCTCGGATCCCCTAGCGGCATGCCTTTTTAAGTTTGTGATTTGAAAAAAGTGTAATCTGCATTAAAATATTTTACTTTTGTAGATAGTTAATCCCCTAGCATGACTGGTTTTATGGTGATAATTTGAAGTTTTCAATGATTTGCTTAAAAATGGCCCCCATACACACTTCCTAAGCCCCTAACTTGGTCATTTGGGATGGGATCCCCTAGCGGCATACCTTCCTAACTTTGTGAATTGAAAATAGTGTAATCGGCATTAAAATATTTAACTGTTGAAGATAGTCGATTTTAGACTGGTTTTATGACGTAATTGGAAGTTTACGATAACTTCCTAAGCCCGATACTTGGTGAATCGGGCTCGGATCCCCTTGCGGCATACCTTTTTAACTTTGTGATTTGAAAATAGTGTAATCTGCATTAAAGTATTTAACTGTTGAAGATAGTCGATTTTAGACTGGTTTTATGGCGTTAATTTGAAGTTTTTGATGGCTTGCTGAAAAATGAGCCTCATACACACTTCCTAAGCCCATAACTCGGTCAATCGGGATCGGATTCCTTAGCAGCATACCTTTTTAAGTTTGTGATTTAAAAATAGTGTAATCTGCATTAAAATATTTAACTGCTGAAGATAGTCGATTTTTGACTGGTTTTTGGCGATAATTTGAAGTTTTCAATGATTTGCTTAAAATTGGCCCCCATACGCACTTCCTTAGCCCCTTACTTGGTCAATCGGGCTCGGATCCCTTAGCGGCATACCTTTTTAACTTTGTGATTTGAAAATAGTGTAATCTGCATTAAAATATTTAACTCTTGAAGATAGTCGATTTTTAATTGGTTTTATGGCGATAATTTGAAGTTTTCGATGACTTGCTCAAAAATGACCCCCATACACACTCCCGCCCCTAGCGGCGTACCTTTTTAAGTTTGTGATTTAACAATAGTGTAATCTGCATTAAAAATTTTAACTGTTGAAGATAGTCGATTTTAGACTGGTTTTATGACGTAATTGAAAGTTTTCGATGACTTGCTGAAAATGACCCCCATTTTCACTTCCTTACTTTGTGATTTGAAATAGTGTAAACTGCATTAAAATATTTTACTTTTGTAGATAGTCAATTTTTTACTGGTTTTATGGCGTTAATTTGAAGTTTTATTTTAATTTTGTAGATAGTCGATTATTGACTGGTTTTTTGCTTGTTCAAAATTGGCCACATCACACACACCTAACTTTGTCAATTGGGATCGGATTCCGTAGCGGCATACCTTTTTAAGTTTGTGATTTGAAAATAAAAATGAAATAAAATTTTTTATTTTTGAAGATAGTCGATTTTAGACTGGTTTTATGACGTAATTGGAAGTTTTCGATGACTTGCTGAAAAATGATCCCCATACACACTTCCTAACTTTGTGATTTGAAAATAGTGTAATCTGCATTAAAATATTTTACTTTTGTAGATAGTCGATCCCCTAGCGGAGTAACTTTTTAAGTTTGTGATTTGAAAATAGTGTAATCTGCACTGAAGATAGTTGATTTTTGACTGGTTTTATGGCGGTAATTTAAAGTTTTCGATGGCTTGCTGAAAAATGAGCCCAATAACCACTTCCTATGCCCCTAACTTGATTAATTGGGATCGGATACCCTAGCGGCATACCTTTTGAAGTTTGTGATTTAAAAATAGTTTAATCTGCATTAAAATTTTTTACTTTTAAAGATAGTCGATTTTAGATTGGTTTTATGACGTAATTGCAAGTTTTCAATAACTTGCTGAAAAATGACCCCAATACAGACTTCCTAACTTTGTGATTTGAAAATAGTGTAATCTGCATTAAAATATTTTACTTTTGAATATAGTCGATTTTTGACTGGTTTTGTGGCGATAATTTGAAGTTTTTGATGACTTGCTCAAAAATGGCACCAATACACACTTCCTATGCCCGTAACTTGGTCAATCGGGCTTGGATCCCTTAGCGGCAGACCTTTTTAACTTTGTTATTTAAAAATTGTGTACTCTGCATTAAAATATTTTAATTTTGTAGATAGTCGATCCCCTAGCGTCATACCTTTTTAACTTTGTGATTCGAAAATAGTGTAATCTGCATTAAAATTTTTTACTTTTGAAGATAGTCGATTTTAGACTGGTTTTATGGCGATAATTTGAAGTTTTTGATGACTTGCTCAAAAATGGCCCCAATACACTCTTCCTAAGCCCCTAACTTGGTCAATTGGAATCGGAACCCCTAGCGGCATACCTTTTTAACTTTGTGATTTGAAAATAGAGTAATATGCATTGAAATATAACTTTGTGATTTGAAAAAAGTGTATTCTGAAAATAGTGTAATCTGCATTAAAATATTTTACTTTTGTATACAGTCGATTTTTTACTGGTTTTATGGCGTTAATTTGAAGATTTTGATGACTTGCTGAAAAATGACACCCATACACACTTCCTAAGCACATAACTCGGTCAATCGGGCTCTGATTCCTTAGCGGCATACCCTTTTAAGTTTGTGATTTGAAAATAGTGTAATCTGCATTAAAATTTTTTACTTTTGAAGATAGTCGATTTTTGACTGGTTTTATGACGTAATTGGAAGTTTTCTATTTTAGACTGGTTTTATGACGTACTTGGAAGTTTTCGATGACTTGCTCAAAAATGACCCCCATACACACTTCCTAGGCCCGTAACTTGGTCAATCGGGCTCGGATCCCTTAGCGGCATACCTTTTTAACTTTCTGATTTGAAAAAAGTGTAATCTGCATGAAAATATTTAACTTGTAAACATCTAGTTAATATTAGCTTTAAGTGTGAATTGTGTATATATGTATAATCGATAAATGATGTAATAAATGGTTACACATAAATGTCACTTTTAGAATTTAAGAGGAAATGAGAGAGCGGTCACTTCTGGACCGGCTTTGGAAAAAAGAACACGCTTTGCAGAGCGGAAAAACTAATTAAATAAAACGAAGCCCACCACAGTTGTTTTTTAAAAGCGAATAAATAAAGGCGATTACAAATGAGGTGTTGGGTTTGTCCCAGATCTTATCGGGATGAAATCCTCTGACATATTGATCCTGACAAAGGATGAACTAATGAGCGAGTTAATTGCAAACAAGAAATACCCGTTACTCAGCTAAAGTAAGCAGTCTCAAGCAGGGCAAGCCAAGCAGCCGCTTCAAAGTGGCGTCACCTACCGGTTATTTCATAATTCGATTATAACTTTTTACTGAGTGGGGCGATTTAAAAATTTTCTTCTACATTTCCGTAGGCATTAATAACCCAAAGAAAATGGCGTTTACACTTTTGCTCTAGCTTTAAAACTGTGGGCGCCACAGCTTTTCGCGGATTGTGGGCGTTAGGGAGGGGGGGGGTTTCCCCATTTTGGTCTATCAATATGTATTGATGAAACGAATAGACATTCCTTTTCCCGTTAATCTAGCTTCAAAACTGTGGGTGCCACAGTTTTTCGCGGTTTGTCGGCGTTAGAGGAGGCGTGGCACATCAGCGTGAAAAACTTGCGCTGCGTATTAACCCCTACAATCTGCATGCCAAATCTCAATCTTCTAGCTTTTATAGTTTCCGATATCTCAGCGTTCATACAGACGGGTGCCACAGTTTTTCGCGGTTTGTGGGCGTTAGGGGGGAGGATTTCCCACTTTGGTCTATTAATATGTATTGAAGAAACGAATACACATTCCTTTTCCCGTTAATCTAGCTTCAAAACTGTGGGTGCCACAGTTTTTCGCGGTTTGTGGGCGTTAGAGGGGGCGTGGCACATGGAGTGAAAAACTTGCGCTGCGTATTAACCCCTAGAATCTGCATGCCAAATCCCAATCTTCCAGCTTTTATAGTTTCCGAGATCTCAGCGTTCATACAGACGACGGACGGACAGACGGACGGACAGGCGGACATGGCTAGATCGACTTGGCTAGTGATCCTGATCAAGAATATATATACTTTATATGGTCGGAAACGCTTCCTTCTACCTGTTTCATCTAATCTAATATTCCCTTTTACTCTACGAGTAACGGGTATAAAAATGTACCTGTGACCGGCACAGAGGCCATACAGCAGCTGCGGGCGATGGTAAAAGCCTTACAGCCAACATCTACCATGGAATTGGACAATATTACTGGGAAATCGGATGACGATGCCGATAATGTAGCTGAGAGTGTGCCAAGAGGGGACGACCAAAATCCCGACGAAATGGCCGAAATTCTGAACCAGATGACCCTGTACAGAGGCCGGAAAGAGCTTGCCGAGTTGAAAGTGCAAGTGGCTGCTTTGGAGAGTGGCACCGTGGACCGAAAGCCCACCATTGACATTAAGGATATAAAATGAAATTTCTCTGGAGATGATAACGTGGGTCTTCATGCATGGATCCGTGAGGTGGACTTGGCTGCTGCTACACACGGTTTGAGCGACTCCCAGCGTTGGCTACTGGGTAATCGCAAGCTGCAGGGGTCGGCCACCTGGAAGGAACTGGGCGAGTGCCTACTAAAAGTTTTTGGGTTCCAAATGACGAACCATGAGGTTGCAAAGCAGTTGCAGAGTCGCTCAATCCTTAAAGGCGAATCGCTGCTACAATATTTTATTGCTATGCGTAATATTGCTGGACAAGGGACGTTCGAGGACATGGACGTTATAAAATACATTGTGGATGGCTTGCAGGATCACACCGGCTGCGCAGCACCGTTTTATTACTGTGTTTCTCTCGATGAGCTGCGTGAGAAAATGATGCGTTATCAGATCGTACAGGCCGAGTTTAAACGAAAACCACAAGTCTCACGCACGGCTGTACCTGTGCGGCAATCATCTGCCGCAAACATTTCCGATGCTCGAAATGCAGGCCAGGTGCTTTAATTGCGGCTCAATGGGACATTTCAGCAATCAATGCAAGAAACCGAGGCGTCCAGAGGGAGGATGGTTTCATTGCTTTGAGACTGGGCACCAGTTCCGGGAGTGCCCGAAGTTATTCCGCGAGCTGCTAGTTATGAAAACCTAGAAGTTAGTCGTTTCCGTGGCCTTAGCGTGTTTTAAGAAAAATACTACAGAATTGAAGCTTTTGTTATTCCTAGTCTTATATTACCGACGCCGTTGTTATTAGGCAGAGATGTATTGAAACTATTGTCTCTTAAGTTAGTAATACGAAAACCTGTACCAAATTATGAAAATAATAATTCACTAAACAATACTGTTGCAGTGGCTTCTGATTTATACTGTGCATTCCTATTTACTAAGAAGTCAAACTTTAAAAACATACCCTGCCATAGTTTAAATAAGCATAAAGATCAATGTTTAATTGTAAACACAATTGCATCCCCGGTGAAGGTTTAGGTGTTTCATGAATGGATGAGCGAATTTGCGAACTTGGTGGTGTCTATTGATAATGTTGCAATCGTAGGCGATGAGTTTGGTTGTGTTCGAATGCAGGAGTGCCGGGATATTATAGCAAGCCATTACGTTAATAAGTTTTCAAAAGGTTGTAGTTCGCCAAGATTCAAAATGTGCATTCGTCTTACTGAAACAACCCCGTTTCACTGTGCCCCTAGAAGATTGTATGTAAGAATGTATGTTTACTACCGTGGGTTGAATAAGAAGACAGTTCGTGACAATTTTCCTTTACCGCTTATAGAAGATTGTTTAGAATACCTTGAAGGTAAATCAGTATTTTCTGTTATAGATCTTAAGAGTGGTTTCCACCACGTAGGTGTTGAACAGGAATCCGTGAAATATACTGCCTTTGTGACTCCGGACGAGCAGTTTGAGTATTTAAGAATGCCTTTTGGGCTCAAAAATGGTCCGGCTGTATTCCAAAGTTTATATCCGACGTATTAAGCTATCTGGTTAGAAGTCGTCAAACTGTTGTGTACATGGATGTATTAATTCTGGCATCGAATACTGTAGATGAACATCAGAAGGTGCTAGCTACGTTGTTGAGTATTCTTGTTAAGTTTAGCCTTGAAATAAATTTTAAAAAAAGTAGCTTCCTGCAAAAACGTATTGATTACTTAGGTTATTATGTTAGCGCTCAGGGAATATTGCCTAACGATACTCATTTTGGAGCGATCAAACGATATCCGGAACCACTCAACAGTAAAGCTTTGCATTCTTCTCTCGGTTTATTCTCGTATTTTCGAAAGTTTGTCCCTAATTTCACACGCGTGGCAAAGCCCTTAACCGACCTATTAAAAAAAGGAGGGCCCTTTCCAATGCCAGATGCCGAAGGAAATGCCTTTGTGGAGTTAAGAACAGCATTGTCGAACCCGCCAGTCCTGTCAATTTTCAATCCCCATTACGAAACGGAATTGCATACGGATGCGAGCTCTCATGGGTTCGGGGCAGTATTATTGCAGAAACAGTTAGATAAGAAGCTTCACCCCGTTTTCTTTTACTCAAGAAAAGCCACCGCAGCCGAGTCTCGTTACCACAGCTTCGAACTTGAAACATTGGCAATTATATATGCTTTACGTCGTTTCCGTATATACTTGGAACACAAGCCTTTTCTAATTGTAACAGATTGCAGTTCCTTGGTTCAAACCTTGAGTAAAAAATCCATCAATCCTCGTTGGTCCCTTGAGTTAGAAAGTTTTAATTATTCGATAGCCCATAGGCCGGGTTCAAGTATGGCTCATGTCGATGCGCTGAGTAGGCAAACAGAGATGTTATCTGATGACTTGGTTGAAGAAGTTTCCGATCCGTGTGTGACACCGTCTATGATTAAAAGTCCGAGTGTACCTTATATACCTTGTGAACCTGAAAAACCGATAGAACCTAAGATACCTTGTGAACCTGAAAAACCGATAGAACCTAAGATACCTTGTGGACCTGAAATCCCGATTGAATCCGTTGAAGTTGAATCCGAAGTTGATAAACTTCTTGGAATTGTTGGAGCAGACCCATACGACATTGATTTGCTTTTGCAGACGGAGCAGATGAGGGACGATGAGGTGCGCTCTTTGCGACAGAAATTCTAGAAAGGAGAGGTAGGACGTTTTGTTTTAATGGATGGTGTAGTGTATAGGTCGAATGATAATGAGAAACTGTGTATGTATGCCCCGAACCGAATGCAAGAGGAATTGATAAGAAAACGCCATGAGAAATTGGGTCATTTTGCTTCAGATAAATGCGTGAGTAAGTTGAAAGCAAATTATTGCTTTCCTGCAATGAACAGTAAAGTCGATTTATTTATAAAGAACTGTTTGCCGTGTATTCTGCATTCTGTGCCGAAGGGTATTAATGATAGGACTCTCCATAGCATACCCAAAATACCGGTTCCCTTCGATACAATTCATATAGATCATATAGGTCCCCTTTCTTCTATAAATTCGAAGAGAAAACACTTACTAGTAACAATTGATGCATTTACAAAATTTTTAAAATTATACCCTGTGAACTCTACTAGCACCAAGGAAGTGAACTCTTCCTTAGAAAAATATTTTGAGTATTACAGTCGTCCCCGCCGAATCATATCGGACAGGGGTACTTGCTTCACGTCCTTTGAATTTTCGAGCGTGTCAACCGTGTTTTAACTCCGGTGTTAGGGAAGTTATCCGAGCCCCTAAATCAAGCAGACTGGTATAAGTTACTAAACCGAGTGGAATTTGCTATAAATAACTCAGTTCAGTGTAGTACAGGCAGACACCCAGTATGCTACCTTTCGGTTACGATCAGCGTGGTCCAGTTGTAGATGAGCTTACGGAGTATCTTCAAGATAAATTTAGTTCCAAAAAGCCGCGTTGCCTTAAAAGTGAGAGAGACAAGGCTAGCGATAAAATAAAACGGTCACAAACTCGCTTTGCAGAGCGAAAGAACTAATTAAATAAAACGAAGCCCATCCTAGTGGCTTTTTAAAAGCGAATATATAAAGGCGATTACAAACTGTTGAAGATAGTCGATTTTTGACTGATTTTATGGCGTTAATTTGAAGTTTTCGATGACTTGCTCAAAAATGACCCCCATACACACTTCCTAAGCCCGTAACTTGGTTAATCGGACTCGGATCCCCTAGCGGCATACCTTTTTAAGTTTGTGATTTGAAAATAGTGTAATCTGCATTAAAATATTTTAATTTTGTAGATAGTCGATTTTTGACTGGTTTTATAGCGTTAACTTGATGTTTTCGATGACTTGCTGAAAAATGGCCCCCATACACACTTCCTAATCCCGTAACCTGGTCAATCGGGCTCGGATCCCTTAGCGGCATACATTTTTATCTTTGTGATTTGAAAATAGTGTAATCTGCATTAAAATATTGAACTTTTGAAGCTAGTCGATTTTTGACGGGTTTTATGGCGATAATTTGAAGTTTTCGATGACTTGCTCAATCGGCCAATCGGGCTCGGATTCCTTAGCGGAATACCTTTTTAAGTTTGTGATTTAACAATAGTGTAATCAATATTAAAAATTTTAACTGTTGAAGATAGTCGATTTTTTAGTGGATTTTGTGGCGTTAATTTGAAATTTTTGATGGCTTGCTGAAAAATGAGCCCCATACACACTTCCCAACTTTGTGATTTGAAAATAGTTTAAACTGCATTAAAATATTTAACTGTTGAAGATAGTCGATTTTTGACTGGTTTTATGGCGTTAATTTGAAGTTTTCGATGACTTGCTCAAAAATGAACCCCATACACACTTCCCAAGCCCATAACTCGGTCAATCGGGCTCGGATTCCCTAGCGGCATACCTTTTTAACTTTGTGATTTGAAAATAGTGTAATCTGGCCCACATACACATTTCCTAAGCCCATAACTCGGCCAATCGTGCTCGGATTCCTTTGCGGATTACCTTTTTAAGTTTGTGATTTAAAAATAGTGTAATCTGCATTAAAAACTTTAACTGTTGAATATAGTCGATTTTTTACTGGTTTTTTTGGCGTTAATTTGAAATTTTTGATGGTTTGCTGAAAAATGAGCCCCATACACACTTCCTAAGCCAATAACTCAGTCAATCGGGCTCGGATTCCTTAGCGGCATACCTTTTTAAGTTTGTTATTTTAAAATAGTGTAATCTGTATTAAAATATTTTAATTTTGTAAGTAGTTGATTTTTGACTGGTTTTATAGCGTTAACTTGAAGTTTTCGATGACTTGCTGAAAAATGGCCCCCATACACACTTCCTAAGCCCGTAACCTGGTCAATCGGGCTCGGATCCCTTAGCGGCATACATTTTTAACTTTGTGATTTGAAAAAGTGTAATCTGCATTAGAACTTTTTACTTTTAATGGTAGTCGATTTTAGACTAGTTTTATGACGTAATTGAAAGTTTTCGATGACTTGCAGAAAAATGACCCCCATACACACTTCCTAACTTTGTGATTTGAAAATAGTGTAATCTGCATTAAAATATTTTACTTTTGTAGATAGTCCATCCCCTAGCGGCGTAACTTTTTAAGTTTGTGATTTGAAAATAGTGTAATCTGCATTAAAATATTTAACTGTTGAGAATAGTCGATTTTTGTCTGATTTTATGGCGTTAATTTGAAGTTTTTGATTGCTTGCTGAAAAATGAGCCCCATACACACTTCCTAAACCCATTACTCGGTCAATCGGGCTGGGATTCCTTAGCGGCGTACCTTTTTTAAGTTTGTGATTCGAAAATAGTGTAATCTGCATTAAAACATTTTGCTTTTGTAGATAGTCGATTTTTTTACTGGTTTTATGGCGTTAATTTGAAGTTTTCGGTGACTTGCTGAAAAATTACCCACATAACACTTCCTAAGCCCGTAACTCGGTCGGCATAGCGACATAAGTCCGCCGACATAATCTCGCCCGGTACAAATTCGCGGCGGGAAAATGTCGCTCTTTTTCTGGCGACTTTATGTCATTTTAAAACGTCATAATATCGCGCGACTTTAAGTCGTTTGAGTGCGTCATAAGGTCGCTGTCGGCGAGTTTATGACGTTAGCAAACGAAATTATATCGCCATTAAAAAAACGACATAAGGCCGCCATCGGCCTAACACGGTTTCACAAATTCGTTTCATAGTTGCCAACGGCCAAACAATCTTGTCGTAGATCACTTGCCGGTATCAAGTTTAGGTATCCTTAATTTCCCATATACATTGTGGCGCCCCAGTAGTTAACTTTTACCTTTATTTTTATTCTTCAATTCGTAATTTTCACAGAAAAAATTATAAGAGATCAACGAAAAAATATTCATTTACAACAAAAAAATTATATAAGATCAACAAAAATTAGAAAAAATAAAAAAAGATTCATTCATTTTGAGAATTATGCTCGACTTAAACTTAATTCAATTAAGTACTTCATTTAAACTGGATGAAGAAATGGAAATGTCCAAAGAAGCCAGATTTGGTAAGTTTGGTGTCATTTCCTCGTCGATTGAATCAAAAATATCCTTTTTGTGGAAGTTGTCGCAGAGACCCACAGTCCGCGCTAAAAATCCGTTGACATCAATTTCTTGGCGATCCAACAAATTCATTTCGTCCATTATTTTTTCGGCTCGGTCCTAAGATAATAAATACAAAACATGTTTATTATTAATGGTTTCTTATTAGTTTTAATTTATTGATCAATAGAAACTTACCCGCAAATGGTGCTTCGGTGCAGCGTTTCCTAGACCGCCGTTCTGAAATAAGAGTGCGAATTCTCTTGATTTTTCGTATTCCGCATCAATGAGGCATTTCACGAATTTGAACGTATGCCCTTTTGCATGTATTTTCTTTCCTAAGTTTAGATTATAAGCTTCAATCGAGCTGGTCGTCCTTGTATTTCTCTTAAAAACTGAAATGCGTTCTGTTGCCTCCTGGACAATAAGTACAAAATAAGAAATTATTGTATGAAATCTAATTAGTACTTATAGTGATCAGATCAAATCACAGTCTTAAAAAACTTACCGATTTAAGCCATTGATGTTCAAAATATGTAACAAAAGGGTCAAATAACGTCTTGCTGACCGCAATCGTCTCGACTTTTAATACATTAAATGCATTCAGTATTAAATTTGCGGGTAGAAGAGGCAAATGTAGAAATTTAAGGAAAAGTATATATGCACTTTTGTTATTTTTGATTGCATCTTCAAATCCTGGAAAGCGTCTTGCATTTTTTTTACAAGCTTGACAAAAATGAAACCAGCAAGCATAATAATTGGTGTTAGGGTGCAAATTTCTTAACGCATTCCTCATAGCCCTCTCATAATCCGAAATAAAAGAGCCTCCATCCAAACTAAATATGTTGCAGTCTATGTAAGTGAATAGGTGCTGGTAGGAAACTTCTGTTTTCCGTGTCATTAACACAAAAATGAATGGTGTGATCTATATTTGAAAATAACATATAAAATACATAAAAAAACGTTTTATTCTATTTTAGTCATCCGACCCTGAAAACCGAAATTATGTACATAAAAATGATTACCTTAAGTACCTTTTACTTCGCAGGTTTTTTTAATTCATTTCAGTTTTCAGGGTCCGATACTAAAAGTGTTTATATCAGTGTTCTCAATTATGGTTATAAATTCACAGATGAAAAATTACTTTTTGCAAATGTCTGATGTAAATAATGAGAAGCTGTTTAAACGAACCAAATGGGCACACTTTGAAGGTGGCATCGATCAAAAAATGGCGGTCCTTCACGGGAATATGCTTTTCAATTAGCAAAATAGTCTTTTCGGAGGAAAATATGCATATGAAAATGCAGCAGATATGTGTAAATGTTTGAAAAATGGCTTTGGGGGGTTGGCCTTTGTCATGCCATATATCTCCAAAACATTTTTATCATTAAATGCATCTCGCAGATCTTCCGGGGTATTTGGAGATTTTGGCATAATGGGTTTTTTTTTTTTACATGTATCATATGCAACCTCAATTTCCTCTCCTTCGCCGGTGTGCCTTTTTAATAAAAGAAATAAAAAAACGAAATACACATACATACATATATTTAGAAATAACCGCGCGCACAGATTTTGTAATTGTTATAACTGCATGCGTCTGCAAACACTTGTATTGGTGTAAAGTGCGGGCTCGTTTTTTAATTTATGTACATATGTACATACATACGTGCTGTATGTACATATGTAGATACATACGTGCTTTGATTTTCTACTTACTCTGCCATAACGTCGTTGAAAATTTTTTTAATGTCGTCGTTCTCTGTCGATTTTTGGCAACGCTGTTTAGCATCTTCAATCGCGTTGATTTTTTTTATTTCCTGACTTTGTTCACCATGATTATGGTGCTGTTGGTCTGGATTTGCAAACACACGCGTTTCGTCACTGGATAAGTACACTCGCGACTTACAATCTTTTACGCGACATGTGTACGCTGTATCGCCGTTTTTTAATTTTTTATTTTTTGCAAACAACTGGTTGTCGTCCAGGGTATGAATAAGTCGTGACCCTTGCCGGCTACCAACTTGAAATTTAAATGGAATGCTCATTTTTCGTCCGAGTTCATAAACTTCTTTAAGCACAATGCGTCAAAGAACTACCTTTTTCATTAATCTATATTTGTCTCTTTTTACTTTTCTTCAAAGAACTATTTCTTTCATTGATCTATATTTCTCTCTTTTCAATCATTGAACTTTTGGTATTTTTCACATTAAACTTATACCGCTAGTAAGGGCTAGTACTCAACCTAACCAAAACTGGCCCAAAAAAAATACTAATATTCAGTGGGTCCAGTGTTGGTTAATTTAGTAAAATTCGTGCGTTATTTTTCGGTCACACTTGCTCGAAAACATAAAAAAACCCAAAATTAAATTAGTTGCCGCAAGCGAGTTTATGTCGCCTTAAACCGATATAAAGTCGAGCGAGTTTATGTCGCTCCAGAGCGAAATAAAATCGCCAGCGGCGATTGTATGTCGTATAATTTGGGGCGAGGTTATGACGCTTGAAAACGAAATAAACCCGCGCGATCTTATGTCGCTTAAATTTTGGCGAGTTTATGTCGGCGAGATTATGTCGTCCCCCCACTCGGTCAATCGGGCGTGGATTCCTCAGCAGCATACCTTTTTAACTTTGTGATTTGAAAATAATGTAGTCTGCAATAAAAATTTTAACTGTTGAAGATAGTCGATTTTTTACTGGTTTTTTGGCGTTAATTTGCAATTTTTTATGGCTTGCTGAAAAATGAGCCCCATACACACTTCCTAAGCCCATAACTCGGTCAATCGGGCTCGGATTCCTTAGCGGCATACCTTTTTAAGTTTGTGATTTGAAAATAGTGTAATCTGCATTAACATATTATTTACTGTTGAAGATAGTCGATTTTTGACTGGTTTTATGGCGTTATTTTGAAGTTTTCGGTGACTTGCTCAAAAATGGTCACCATACACACTTCCTAAGCCCCTAACTTGGTCAGTTGGGATCGGATCCCCTAGAGGCATACTTTTATAACTTTGTGATTTGAAAATAGTGTTAACTGCATTAAAATATTTAACTGTTGAGGATAGTCGATTTTTGACTGGATTTATGACGTAATTGGAAGTTTTCGATAACTTGCTGAAAAATGACCCCCATACACACTTCCTAAGCCCATAACTCGGTCAATCGGGCTCAGATACCTAAGCGGCATACCTTTTTAAGTTTGTGATTTGAAAATAGTGTAATCTGCATTCGATTTTTTTACTTTTGAAGATAGTCGATTTTAGACTGTTTTTATGACGTTATTGGAAGTTTTCGATGACTTGCTGAAAAATGACCCCCATACACACTTCCTAAGCCTATAACTCGGTCAATCGGGCTCGGATTCCTAAGCGGCATACCTTTTTAAGTTTGTGATTTGGAAATAGTGTAATCTGCATTCGAATTTTTTATTTTTGAATATAGTCGATTTTTGACAGGATTTATGACGTAATTGGAAGTTTTCGATAACTTGTGAAAAATGACCCCCATACACACTTCCCAAGCCCGTAACTTGGTCAATATGGCTCGGATCCCGTAGCGGCATAAGGTATGATTTAAAAATAGTGTCATCTGCATTAAAAATTTTAACTGTTGAAGATAGTCGATTTTAGACTGGTTTTATGACGTAATTGGAAGTTTTCGATGACTTGCTGAAAAATGACCCCCATACACACTTCCTAAGCCCATAACTCGGGCTCGGATTCCTTAGCGGCATACCTTTTTAAGTCTGTGATTTGAAATAGTGTAATCTGCATTAAAATATTTTAATTTTGTAGATAGTCGATTTTTGACTGGTTTTATGGCGATAATTTGAAGTTTTCGATGACTTCCTCAAAAATGGCCCCCATACACACTTCCTAAGCCCATAACTCGGCCAATCGGGCTCGGATTCCTTAGCGGCATACCTTTTTAAGTTTTGTGAGAGTCAGTATTTTTGCTTAAGCATTAGCTAAGACATTTTAGCTAAGTCCAACGCCCCAGATTGCAACCTTGCTATTAGCGAGGTTCCGATCCTCACACAAAATACCCAAAAATGCCATATTTAGGGATTTTGACATTTTGGGCATACGTTCAGTCTAGACGCCATCATATCCGCCTCTTTGACTCAAGCTGCTATCGAGAACGGTTCGTTTGCTCCCGACAATAATTATTTAATCCGATCGCAACCATACTCTCGCGTGTGATAATCTTGCTAATCTGTGCTTATTCTATCAACAATTTGTCACAATCTTGGTGGTAAGATGATTTCTGCGCAATATCGTAATTTTCTGACTGGAATTTCCCAGAAAACAGAAAAGCATCGACCACGTGGGATTTCTAAGAAGTGCGACAGTTTTGCGAGCCCTCCCTCTGCGCTCAGCAAGGAGCAGGTCTATGTAAGTGAATAGGTGCTGGTAGGAAACTTCTGTTTTCCGTGTCATTAACACAAAAATGAATGGTGTGATCTATATTTGAAAATAACATATAAAATACATATAAAAACGTTTTATTTTATTTTAGTCATCCGACCCTGAAAACCGAAATTATGTACATAAAAATGATTACCTTAAGTACCTTTTACTTCGCAGGTTTTTTTTAATTCATTTCAGTTTTCAGGGTCCGATACTAAAAGTGTTTATATCAGTGTTCTCAATTATGGTTATAAATTCACAGATGAAAAATTACTTTTTGCAAATGTCTGATGTAAATAATGAGAAGCTGTTTAAACGAACCAAATGGGCACACTTTGAAGGTGGCATCGATCAAAAAATGGCGGTCCTTCACGGGAATATGCTTTTCAATTAGCAAAATAGTCTTTTCGGAGGAAAATATAGCATATGAAAATGCAGCAGATATGTGTAAATGTTTGAAAAATGGCTTTGGGGGGTTGGCCTTTGTCATGCCATATATCTCCAAAACATTTTTATCATTAAATGCATCTCGCAGATCTTCCGGGGTATTTGGAGATTTTGGCATAATGGGTTTTACATGTATCATATGCAACCTCAATTTCCTCTCCTTCGCCGGTGTGCCTTTTTAATAAAAGAAATAAAAAAACGAAATACACATACATACATATATTTAGAAATAACCGCGCGCACAGATTTTGTAATTGTTATAACTGCATGCGTCTGCAAACACTTGTATTGGTGTAAAGTGCGGGCTCGTTTTTTAATTTATGTACATATGTACATACATACGTGCTGTATGTACATATGTACATACATACGTGCTGTATGTACATATGTACATACATACGTGCTTTGATTTTCTACTTACTCTGCCATAACGTCGTTGAAAATTTTTTTAATGTCGTCGTTCTCTGTCGATTTTTGGCAACGCTGTTTAGCATCTTCAATCGCGTTGATTTTTTTTATTTCCTGACTTTGTTCACCATGATTATGGTGCTGTTGGTCTGGATTTGCAAACACACGCGTTTCGTCACTGGATAAGTACACTCGCGACTTACAATCTTTTACGCGACATGTGTACGCTGTATCGCCGTTTTTTAATTTTTTATTTTTTGCAAACAACTGGTTGTCGTCCAGGGTATGAATAAGTCGTGACCCTTGCCGGCTACCAACTTGAAATTTAAATGGAATGCTCATTTTTCGTCCGAGTTCATAAACTTCTTTAAGCACAATGCGTCAAAGAACTACCTGTTTCATTAATCTATATTTGTCTCTTTTTACTTTTCTTCAAAGAACTATTTCTTTCATTGATCTATATTTCTTTCTTTTCAATCATTGAACTTTTGGTATTTTTCACATTAAACTTATACCGCTAGTAAGGGCTAGTACTCAACCTAACCAAAACTGGCCCAAAAAAAATACTAATATTCAGTGGGTCCAGTGTTGGTTAATTTAGTAAAATTCGTGCGTTATTTTTCGGTCACACTTGCTCGAAAACATAAAAAAACCCAAAATTAAATTAGTTGCCGCAAGCGAGTTTATGTCGCCTTAAACCGATATAAAGTCGAGCGAGTTTATGTCGCTCCAGAGCGAAATAAAATCGCCAGCGGCGATTGTATGTCGTATAATTTGGGGCGAGGTTATGACGCTTGAAAACGAAATAAACCCGCGCGATCTTATGTCGCTTAAATTTTGGCGAGTTTATGTCGGCGAGATTATGTCGTCCCCCCACTCGGTCAATCGGGCGTGGATTCCTCAGCAGCATACCTTTTTAACTTTGTGATTTGAAAATAATGTAGTCTGCAATAAAAATTTTAACTGTTGAAGATAGTCGATTTTTTACTGGTTTTTTGGCGTTAATTTGCAATTTTTTATGGCTTGCTGAAAAATGAGCCCCATACACACTTCCTAAGCCCATAACTCGGTCAATCGGGCTCGGATTCCTTAGCGGCATACCTTTTTAAGTTTGTGATTTGAAAATAGTGTAATCTGCATTAACATATTATTTACTGTTGAAGATAGTCGATTTTTGACTGGTTTTATGGCGTTATTTTGAAGTTTTCGGTGACTTGCTCAAAAATGGTCCCCATACACACTTCCTAAGCCCCTAACTTGGTCAGTTGGGATCGGATCCCCTAGAGGCATACTTTTATAACTTTGTGATTTGAAAATAGTGTTAACTGCATTAAAATATTTAACTGTTGAAGATAGTCGATTTTTGACTGGATTTATGACGTAATTGGAAGTTTTCGATAACTTGCTGAAAAATGACCCCCATACACACTTCCTAAGCCCATAACTCGGTCAATCGGGCTCAGATACCTAAGCGGCATACCTTTTTAAGTTTGTGATTTGAAAATAGTGTAATCTGCATTCGATTTTTTTACTTTTGAAGATAGTCGATTTTAGACTGGTTTTATGACGTAATTGGAAGTTTTCGATGACTTGCTGAAAAATGACCCCCATACACACTTCCTAAGCCTATAACTCGGTCAATCGGGCTCGGATTCCTTGGCGGCATACCTTTTTAAGTTTGTGATTTGGAAATAGTGTAATCTGCATTCGAATTTTTTATTTTTGAATATAGTCGATTTTTGACAGGATTTATGACGTAATTGGAAGTTTTCGATAACTTGTGAAAAATGACCCCCATACACACTTCCCAAGCCCGTAACTTGGTCAATATGGCTCGGATCCCGTAGCGGCATAAGGTATGATTTAAAAATAGTGTCATCTGCATTAAAAATTTTAACTGTTGAAGATAGTCGATTTTAGACTGGTTTTATGACGTAATTGAAAGTTTTCGATGACTTGCTGAAAATGACCCCCATTTACACTTCCTTACTTTGTGATTTGAAATAGTGTAAACTGCATTAAAATATTTAACTGTTGAAGATAGTCGATTTTTGACTGGTTTTATGGCGTTAATTTGAAGTTTTTGATTGCTTGTTGAAAAATGAGCCCCATACACACTTCCTAAACCCATAACTCGGTCAATCGGGCTCGGATTCCTTAGCGGCGTACCTTTTTTAAGTTTGTGATTCGAAAATAGTGTAATCTGCATTAAAATATTTTGCTTTTGTAGATAGTCGATTTTTTTACTGGTTTTTTTATGGCGTTAATTTGAAGTTTTCGGTGACTTGCTGAAAAATTACCCACATAACACTTCCTAAGCTCGTAACTCGGTCAATCGGGCGTGGATTCCTCAGCGGCATACCTTTTTAGCTTTGTGATTCGAAAATAGTGTTATCTGCATTAGATTTTTTTACTTTTGAAGATAGTCGATTTTAGACTGGTTTTATGACGTAATTGGAAGTTTTCGATGACTTGCTGAAAAATGACCCCCATACACACTTCCTAAGCTCATAACTCGGGCTCGGATTCCTTAGCGGCATACCTTTTTAAGTCTGTGATTTGAAATAGTGTAATCTGCATTAAAATATTTTAATTTTGTAGATAGTCGATTTTTGACTGGTTTTATGGCGATAATTTGAAGTTTTCGATGACTTCCTCAAAAATGGCCCCCATACACACTTCCTAAGCCCATAACTCGGCCAATCGGGCTCGGATTCCTTAGCGGCATACCTTTTTAAGTTTTGTGAGAGTCAGTATTTTTGCTTAAGCATTAGCTAAGACATTTTAGCTAAGTCCAACGCCCCAGATTGCAACCTTGCTATTAGCGAGGTTCCGATCCTCACACAAAATACCCAAAAATGCCATATTTAGGGATTTTGACATTTTGGGCATACGTTCAGTCTAGACGCCATCATATCCGCCTCTTTGTCTCAAGCTGCTATCGAGAACGGTTCGTTTGCTCCCGACAATAATTATTTAATCCGATCGCAACCATACTCTCGCGTGTGATAATCTTGCTAATCTGTGCTTATTCTATCAACAATTTGTCACAATCTTGGTGGTAAGATGATTTCTGCGCAATATCGTAATTTTCTGACTGGAATTTCCCAGAAAACAGAAAAGCATCGACCACGTGGGATTTCTAAGAAGTGCGACAGTTTTGCGAGCCCTCCCTCTGCGCTCAGCAAGGAGCAGGTGCCGCTTTCAGCGGATTCATATTGCATCAGTGCCACGTCTGGATCAGCGCGACGCCCAGAACCCGCGCCATCAAGAGGCCGCAACCCGCAAGCGGTACGCGCTCAGCATAAGCGGCACGCGTTCAGCGTCAGCGGTACGCCGATCCGCCTAAAGGATCCCCGATTCAGCGCCAAGAATACCCGTAAGTCGTGAGGTGGATCTCATTTCCTTGCCACGCTGGAATCTATTTCATCATTTCGTCGGCCCGGACTTCTCTTTCTACATTGGAAAACGACTCCAACAGGATCGCCGGTGTATACCCGCGTGAGGTCTCACCTCACCCCAAAATCTGCAGCAGGGTCGACACGCCTGAACGTGTTCCCGCAGCGGCGTCAGTTCGGCGCAATCGACGGCAAACAGCGGCAGTGCGACGCCGCCATCCCATTTGGAATTTACGGCCGAAGTCCAATTCCGACCGTTCCAATACACCGTTGGCCGGAACTGCCAACTCGTTTCGTATCGTATTATAAAGTAGTTTTGTTTGCCCTATATTCAATACAATTAAGACAAGTTTCTAATTCACTTTACGATTCCTATTTAGCCTTCATTATTCCGTGTGTGCTTATGATATAATATGAAATATATATCCCATACTTAAATTCCAAGTTCTACAGCGCACATCGATCGTCATCAGGCCTGCTGACTTCGTTGGAGAGTTCGTAAGTACGGCGTAGCCGTTAAAACATTTACATTCGTACATATATATGCATGCTTGTCTAAGCCCACACACTTTTGTTATATATACACCCACATATCGATTAATCTTTATCAAATATCGAATAATTAAATAAGAATCGTTTGGCTTTTGAATATCTAAGCGTAACCAGCCCAAGTGCTTTTGTCTTGATGAAGAATATAAATTAATCAACAACGAGATGTAATCGTCATTTGTTAACGTAATTCAAGTATCCCTTTTATTTTTCTTTCCTTTTCGAATATAAAGAACATAATCATATAGAGAGTCGTTTAACGTAAATAACGTTTAGTCTTAAGACTTAGTGTTAGGATTATTAGAATTAAGAAACATGAACCCAATTATCGTTATCGCTGGATTAAAGATGATGTTTAATATGAATTAAGTTGTCATCTTTTGAGGGCACCTTTGATAATGTAGCGCAGCGGTTGTTTAACGGTGGAGTCTGATATGACTTCACAGGTAGGGTGGGTATAGAAGGAGACCATTACCATCTGGGTCTCCATCTTCGATAGGTACTCTTTCTCGTCCGAATCTTAACCGTTGGGTTAAAATTCTTATCGCTATCGTCTCTCTGTCTACTAATTTTAGTTCTGTGACACTCCTTGTCTATCCTAGCACAAGCCCACACCCATCTCCCTGAGCAAGCCGGTCAAAACGTAGACAGAGGTGTTTGGGTGGACAACGCTCATCGAGTGTGTTCGTTACAGAATTAAATGGCGCCCAACAATGGGGCAAGCCCGATGCCTGATCAGGCATCCCGAAAATAGTGCAATCCATCCAAAATAGTAGTTTCAGTCGGTATTTCATTCTTGACTAGGATTTATGGGTCTCTGGAAAGTTTCGGAACCATACTACACTACAAGTTAAAAAGGTATGCCGCTAGGGGATCCGATCCCAAATGACCAAGTTAGGGGCTTAGGAAGTGTGTATGCGGGCCATTTTTGAGCAAGTCATCGAAAACTTCAAATTATCGCCATAAAACCAAACAATAATCGACTATCTTCAAAAGTAAAATATTTTAATGCAGATTACACTATTTTCAATTCACACAGTTAGGAAGTGTGTATGTGGGTCATTTTTCAGCCAGTCATCAAAAACCAGTAAAAATCGACTATCTACAAAAGTAAAATATTTAAATGCAAATTACACTATTTTCAAATCACAAACATAAAAAGGTACGCCGCTAGGGGATCGTCTATCTACAAAAGTAAAATATTTTAATGCAGATTACACTATTTTTAAATCACAAACTTATAAAGGTATGCCGCTAATTACGTCAATTACGTCATAAAACCACTCAAAAATCGAATATCTTCAACAGTTAAATATTTAAATGCAGATTACACTATTTTCAAATTACAAACTTAAAAAGGTATTCCGCTATGGGAATTGAGCCCGATTGACCAAGTTACGGGTTTAGGAAGAGTGTATGGAGGTCATTTTTGAGCAAGTCATCGAAAACTTCAAATTATCGCCATAAAACCAGTCAAAAATCGACTATCTTCAAAAGTAAAATATTTTAATGCAGATTACACTATTTTCAATTCACAAAGTTAGGAAGTGTGTATGGGGGTCATTTTTCAGCAAGTCATCGAACACTTCCAATTACGTCATAAAACCAGTCTAAAATTGACTTCTTCACAGGTAAAAAAATTTAATGCAGATTACACTATTTTCAAATCACAAACTTAAAAAGGTATGCCGCTAAGGAATCCAAGCCCGATGGGCCGTTATGGGCTTAGTAAGTGTGTATGGGGGTCATTTTTCATTTTTCAAAAATCGACTATCTTCAAAAGTTAAATATTTTAATGCAAATTATACTATTTTCAAATCACAAACCTAAAAAGGTATGCCGCTGTGGAATCTGATCCCAAATGACTAAGTTAGGGGCTAAGAAAGTGTGTATGGGGGCCATTTTTAAGCAAGTCATCGAAAACTTCCACTCACGTCATAAAACCAGTCTCAAATCGACTATCTTCAAAAGTCAAATATTTTAATGCAGATTACACTATTTTCAAATCACAAACTTAAAAAGGTATGCCGCTAAGGAATCCAAGCCCGATGGGCCGTTATGGGCTTAGTAAGTGTGTATGGGGGTCATTTTTCATTTTTCAAAAATCGTCTATCTACAAAAGTAAAATATTTTAATGCAGATTACACTATTTTAAATCACAAAGTTAGGAAGTGTGTATGGGGGTCATTTTTCAGCAAGTCATCGAAAACTTCCACTCACGTCATAAAACCAGTCTCAAATCGACTATCTTCAAAAGTCAAATATTTTAATGCAGTTAACACTATTTTCAAATCACAAAGTTATAAAAGTATGCCGCTAAGGAATCCGAGCCCGATTGGCCGAGTTGTGGGCTTAGGAAATGTGTATGGGGGTCATTTTTCAGCAAGTTGTCGAAAACTTCCAATTACGTCATAAAACCAGTCAAAAATCGAATATTTTCACAGGTAAAAAATTTTAATGCAAATTACACTATTTTCAAATCATAAACTTAAAAAGGTATGCCGCTAAGGAATCCAAGCCCGATTGGCCGAGTTGTGGGCTTAGGAAGTGTGTATGGGGGTCATTTTTCAGCAAGTTATCGAAAACTCCCAATTACGTCATAAAACCAGTCAAAAATCGAATATATTCACAGGTAAAAAATTTTAATGCAAAGTACACTATTTTCAAATCACAAACTTAAAAAGGTATGCCGCTGAGGAAATCAAGACCGATTGACCTAGTTACGGGCTTAGGAAGTGTGTATGGGGGTCATTTTTGAGCAAGTCATTGAAAACTTCAAATTATCGCCATAAAACCAGTTAAAAATCGACTACTTTCAAAAGTAAAATATTTTAATGCAGATTACACTATTTTCAATTCACAAAGTTAGGAAGTGTGTATGGGGGTCATTTTTCAGCAAGTCATCGAAAACTTCCAATTACGTCATTACAAACCTAACAAGAGAGAACGCTATAGTCGAGTGCCTCGACTATTAGATACCCGTTACTCATCCAAACAACTTTAATATAAATATGCCTTCTTGTATGTTTTTCGCCGCTCGAATTAGCTTTCGATTTTAATGATAAAATCGATACCCAGGGAACACCACGTGGAGGCCGTTGCATTGCAACGGGGTCTTTCAAACCAAAATAAAATTTGGGGACCTACGAGTCGACTTGAGTTACCAAACTTTATTCAAGTTTGGAATCTCCGTTTCCCAAAAATTTTGCTTGTATGTAGGGAATGTAGGGAATGTAGGGAATGTAGGGAATGTAGGGAATGTAGGGAATGCAGAAACGTAGAATTGATGTAGAATTGATGTAGAATTGATGTAGAATTGATGTACAATTTATGTAAAATTGATGTAGAATTGATGTAGAATTGATATAGAATTGATGTACAATTGATGTAGAATTGATGTACAATTGATGTACGATTGATGTAGAATTGATGTAGAATTGATGTTCAATTGATGTAGAATTGATGTAGAATTAATGTAGAATTGGTGTAGAATTGGTGTAGAGTTGATGTAGATTTGGTGTAGAAACGATGTAGAATTGTTGTAGAATTGGTGTAAAAACGATGTAGAATTGGTGTAGAATTGATGTATAATTGATGTATAATTGATGTACAATGGCTGTACAATTGATGTACAATTGATGTAGAATTGATGTAGAATTAATGTAGAATTGGTGTAGAATTGATGTAGAAATGGTGTTGAATTGGTGTAGAATTGGTGTAGAATTGGTGTAGAATTGGTGAAGAATTGGTAAAGAAGTGATGTAGAATTGGTGTAGAATTGATGTACAATTGATGTAGAATTGATGGAGAATTGATGTACAATTGATGTAGAATTGATGTACAATTGATGTAGAATTGATGTAGAATTGGTGTAGAATTGATGTAGAATTGGTGTAGAATTGGTGTAGAATTGATGTAGAATTGAAGTAGAATTGATGAAGAATTTATGTATAATTGATGTATAATTGATGTAGAATTGATGTACAATTGATGTAGAATTGATGTAGAATGAATGTAGAATTGGTGTAGAATTGGTGTAGAGTTGATGTAGAATTGGTGTAGAAACGATGTAGAATTGGTGTAAAAACGATGTAGAATTGGTGTAGAATTGATGTATAATTGATGCATAATTGATGTACAATGGCTGTACAATTGATGTAGAATTGATGTAGAATTGATGTAGAATTGGTGTAGAATTGATGTAGAATTGGTGTAGAAACGATGTAGAATTGGTGTAGAATTGGTGTAGAATTGGTGAAGAATTGGTGAAGAATTGATGTAGAATTGGTGTAGAATTGGTGTAGAATTGTTGTAGAATTGATGTAGAATTGATGAAGAATTTATGTAGAATTGATGTAGAATTGATGTACAATTTATGTACAATTGATGTAGAATTGATGGGGGATGATGGAGAATTGATGTACAATTGATGTAGAATTAATGTACAATTGATTAGAATTGATGTAGAATTTATGTATAATTGATGTATAATTGGTGTAGAATTGGTGTAGAATTGATGTAGAATTGGTGTAGAAACGATGTAGAATTAGTGTAGAAACGATGTAGAATTGGTGTAGAATTGGTGTAGAAACGATGTAGAATTGGTGTAGAATTGGTGTACAATTGATGTAGAATTATAGAATATAATAGAATAGAATATATATATAATACTAGCAGGGTCGCCCGCAGCTTCGCCTGCGGAAATTAAGATTAAAAATTCTACTAATAATAAAAAAGGAATTTAGGTGAATAGAGAAGCCGAGAATCAAATTGTTTAAACATTTCCATTTGTTTAAACAATATGAGCCGCGTGTAAGGAAGAGCAAGATTATGGTTTGAATATTTATGTTTTTTTTTCCAATATTATCAATGCGATTTAAATTTTAAAACAGAAAAATCAGTAATAAAACAAATCTGTAATGCACACACATAAACACACTCACACACATATATATTTAGTTTGTAAAATATATTTTTCTCTATTCTTTTTTACAACCGTTTGTCAAAAGTTCTAAAACATTTCGTGTTAGCTAAACGGGTTTTTGGATTTTAAAAATAAAAGAATTTTAAGGAAAACTTCAAATGTAAAACCAAAACCTAAAGCCTTGTAATCTAAAGGTCGTTTGTGTTTAAATCAAAGTTCTATTCAAAATTGGAGTTCTCTTATTTTTTTTTACTTTGTTCTGAGAGGTTATGGAATACTCATTTGGCATTCCGCTCTTTACCATCTACCTAAAAATAGTTTACAAAGTGGAAAAGAAATAATTATGTCAACATCATTATTGGTAAGAATTGTGGTGGGTTTGTACCGACGACCTATAGACTATGTTTTCTTTACGTACAACATAACCATCTTAGCTACAGTTTGGAAGTTCTTGCTGACATTAAAGCAAACGGTTAATAAATAAGAAGCAAAAGATTTACCATGATCACCTTGCAATTTCGCTAAGGATTAGCAAAAGCAAAAATTCTCATTTTAGAATAATTATTTGGTTTTCAGTATTTTGTTTTCATTAATTTTTCACCTTGATTAGGATTATATTAACAACTAGCAGGGTCGCCCGCAGCTTCGCCTGCGGAAATCAAGATTAAAAATTCTACTAATAATAAAAAAGGAATTTAGGTGAATAGAGAAGCCGTGAATCAAATTGTTTAAACATTTCCATTTGTTTAAACAATATGAGCCGCGTGTAAGGAAGAGCAAGATTATGGTTTGAATATTTATGTTTTTTTTTCCAATATTATCAATGCGATTTAAATTTTAAAACAGAAAAATCAGTAATAAAACAAATCTGTAATGCACACACATAAACACACTCACACACATATATATTTAGTTTGTAAAATATATTTTTCTCTATTCTTTTTTACAACCGTTTGTCAAAAGTTCTAAAACATTTCGTGTTAGCTAAACGGGTTTTTGGATTTTAAAAATAAAAGAATTTTAAGGAAAACTTCAAATGTAAAACCAAAACCTAAAGCCTTGTAATCTAAAGGTCGTTTGTGTTTAAATCAAAGTTCTATTCAAAATTGGAGTTCTCTTATTTTTTTTTTACTTTGTTCTGAGAGGTTATGAATACTCATTTGGCATTCCGCTCTTTACCATCTACCTAAAAATAGTTTACAAAGTGGAAAAGAATCAATTATGTCAACATCATTATTGGTAAGAATTGTGGTGGGTTTGAACCCACGACCTATAGACTATGTTTCCTTTACGTACAACATAACCATCTGAGCTACAGTTTGGAAGTTCTTGCTAACATTAAAGCAAACGGTTAATAAATAAGGAGCAAAAGATTTACCATGATCACCTTGCAATTTCGCTAAGGATTAGCAAAAGCAAAAATTCTCATTTTAGAATAATTATTTGGTTTTCAGTATTTTGTTTTCATTAATTTTTTACCTTGATTAGGATTATATTAACAATGTCAAAAAGGCAGGTAGGGGGAGAAGCCGTGAATGAAATTGTTTAAACATTCCCATTTGTTTAAACAATATGACGCAAGTGTAGGAAATAGCAAAAGAATTAACTGATTTGAATATTTATGTTTTTTTAATATTATTTAATTTTAAAACACAAAAATCCGTTTGAAAATGTCTCAAACCTGTTGTTGAAATGAAAATGATATTCTTTTAGCAATAGAATATCAGTATTATCATGAATTTGAACTTAAGCAAATCTTACTTCCTTAGTCAGGTGAAATGCACACACACACGCACACTTCCACATATCTAATGGTTGGGGGTGTAAATACGCATTTAGCGTGCGTGTGTGTGTACGCAACGGGGCCAGTTTATGTTTTTATTTTGTTTTTACAAATCCACGGTTTGTCAATAATTCAACATTTGAAAGGTAATAAGTAGTTTGGAAACATTTCGTCTTAGCTTATCGGGTTTTTAGATTTTAAAAATAAAAACAAATTTAAGGAAAACTTCGATTGTAAAACTGTTAGCAAAATCTAAAACTGATCGGAGCAGCATGATTTTGCAAATAGTAAAATCATTTAAAATCCGACTTTAAATGTATATACATACGACTTTTCCTTGAAATTTTCTTAAGGGGAATTGGATAGCTCCACCGATAATTTAAAATTTAACGGTTAGCTAAAAGAATGAAGCAACAAAAAAAAAATTATCGATATATTCGCATTTTTAGGCGCATTTTTAGGCATTTTGTGGCTGTGGTATTTTTCCTTGCCTTTGCACGGTAACACTTGGAGGAACGTCTGAATAAAAAAAACAACAACATATAGGTGGGAGCCCATGACGTCACAATAAAAAAAACCAAATTGGCGACCTTGATGAAAAGGGCTGAATTTCAAAAAAGTTTAAATGCAGTTATTTGCGGGTATCCCATAAAATTATGAAGAACCATTTTTTAAACCATTTTGACAACATTTATTACAGAAAAATTGCAAAAGAAAAAATTAAGAAAAAACAAATCGAATTTTGGGGCACTTTGGGGCCGCTTATGGCTCTAATTTATATCATACACTCGGTTCCTAATTATTTCCGAATTTATGGTTTTTTTTCACATTTTTATGTCAATCCGTTCTGGGTGAATTTCCACACTGACTTTTTTAATAGTCTTCAATTATATTGATTTAGATGTCAGAAAGGCAGGTAGGGGGAGAAGCCGTGAATGAAATTGTTTAAACATTTCCATTTGTTTAAACAATATGACGCAAGTGTAGGAAATAGCAAAAGAATTAACTGATTTGAATATTTATGTTTTTTTAATATTATTTAATTTTAAAACACAAAAATCCGTTTGAAAATGTCTCAAACCTGTTGTGGAAATGAAAATGATATTCTTTTAGCAATAGAATATCAGTATTATCATGAATTTGAACTTAAGCAAATCTTACTTCCTTAGTCAGGTGAAATGCACACACACACGTACACTTCCACATATCTAATGGTTGGGGGTGTAAATACCAGTTTATGTTTTTATTTTGTTTTTACAAATCCACGGTTTGTCAATAATGCAACATTTGAAAGGTAATAAGTAGTTTGGAAACTTTTCGTCTTAGCTTATCGGGTTTTTAGATTTTAAAAATAAAAACAAATTTAAGGAAAACTTCGATTGTAAAACTGTTAGCAAAATCTAAAACTGATCGGAGCAGCATGATTTTGCAAATAGTAAAATCATTTAAAATCCGACTTTAAATGTATATACATACGACTTTTCCTTGAAATTTTCTTAAGGGGAATTGGATAGCTCCACCGATAATTTAAAATTTAACGGTTAGCTAAAAGAATGAAGCAACAAAAAAAAATTATCGATATATTCGCATTTTTAGGCGCATTTTTAGGCATTTTGTGGCTGTGGTATTTTTCCTTGCCTTTGCACGGTAACACTTGGAGGAACGTCTGAATAAAAAAAACAACAACATATAGGTGGGAGCCCATGACGTCACAATAAAAAAAACCAAATTGGCGGCCTTGATGAAGGGGGCTGAATTTCAAAAAAGTCTAAATGCAGTTATTTGCGGGTATCCCATAAAATTATGAAGAGCCTTTTTTTAAACCATTTTGACAACATTTATAACAAAAAAATTGCAAAAGAAAAAATTAAGAAAAAAACAAATCGAATTTTGGGGCACTTTGGGGCCGCTTATGGCTCTAATTTATATCATACACTTGGCTCCTAATTATTTCCGAATTTATGGTTTTTTTTCAGATTTTTATGTCAATCCGTTCTGGGTGAATTTCCACACTGACTTTTTTAATAGTCTTCAATTATATTGATTTAGAAGATGTCAGAAAGGCAGGTAGGGGGAGAAGCCGTGAATGAAATTGTTTAAACATTTCCATTTGTTTAAACAATATGACGCAAGTGTAGGAAATAGCAAAAAAATTAACTGATTTGAATATTTATGTTTTTTTAATATTATTTAATTTTAAAACACAGAAATCCGTTTGAAAATGTCTCAAACCTGTTGTGAAAATGAAAATGATATTCTTTTAGCAATAGAATATCAGTATTATCATGAATTTGAACTTAAGCAAATCTTACTTCCTTAGTCAGGTGAAATGCACACACACACGCACACTTCCACATATCTAATGGTTGGGGGTGTAAATACGCATTTAGCGTGCGTGTGTGTGTACGCAACGGGACCAATTTATGTTTTTATTTTGTTTTTACAAATCCACGGTTTGTCAATAATTCAACATTTGAAAGGTAATAAGTAGTTTGGAAACATTTCGTCTTAGCTTATCGGGTTTTTAGATTTTAAAAATAAAAACAAATTAAAGGAAAACTTAGATTGTAAAACTGTTAGCAAAATCTAAAACTGATCGGAGATGCTGCTGCAAATAGTAAAATCATTTAAAATCCGACTTTAAATGTATATACATACGACTTTTCCTTGAAATTTTCTTAAGGGGAATTGGATAGCTCCACCGATAATTTAAAATTTAAGGTTTAGCTAAAAGAATGAAGAAACAACAAAAAAATTATCGATATATTCGCATTTTTAGGCGCTCAATTTGGTATTTTGTGGCTGTGGTATTTTTCCTTGCCTTTGCACGGTAACACTTGGAGGAACGTCTGAATAAAAAGAACAACAACACATAGGTGGGAGCCCATGACGTCACAATAAAAAAAACCAAATTGGCGACCTTGACGAAGGGGGCTGAATTTCAAAAAAGTTTAAATGCAGTTATTTGCGGGTATTTCATAAAATTATGAAGAGCCATTTTTTAAACCATTTTGACAACATTTATAACAAAAAAATTGCAAAAGAAAAAATTAAGAAAAAAACAAATCGAATTTTGGGGCACTTTGGGGCCGCTTATGGCTCTAATTTATATCATACACTCGGCTCCTAATTATTTCCGAATTTATGGTTTTTTTTCAGATTTTTATGTCAATCCGTTCTGGGTGAATTTCCACACTGACTTTTTTAATAGTCTTCAATTATATTGATTTAGATGTCAGAAAGGCAGGTAGGGGGAGAAGCCGTGAATGAAATTGTTTAAACATTTCCATTTGTTTAAACAATATGACGCAAGTGTAGGAAATAGCAAAAGAATTAACTGATTTGAATATTTATGTTTTTTTAATATTATTTAATTTTAAAACACAAAAATCCGTTTGAAAATGTCCCAAACCTGTTGTGAAAATGAAAATGATATTCTTTTAGCAATAGAATATCAGTATTATCATGAATTTGAACTTAAGCAAATTTTACTTCCTTAGTCAGGTGAAATGCACACACACACGCACACTTCCACATATCTAATGGTTGGGGGTGTAAATACGCATTTAGCGTGCGTGTGTGTGTACGCAACGGGGCCAATTTATGTTTTTATTTTGTTTTTACAAATCCACGGTTTGTCAATAATTCAACATTTGAAAGGTAATAAGTAGTTTGGAAACATTTCGTCTTAGCTTATCGGGTTTTTAGATTTTAAAAATAAAAACAAATTTAAGGAAAACTTCGATTGTAAAACTGTTAGCAAAATCTAAAACTGATCGGAGATGCTGCTGCAAATAGTAAAATAATTTAACATCCGACTTTAAATGTATATACATACGACTTTTCCGTGAAATTTTCTTAAGGGGAATTGGATAGCTCCACCGATAATTTAAAATTTAACGTTTAGCTAAAAGAATGAAGAAACAAAAAAAAATTATCGATATATTCGCATTTTTAGGCGCTCAATTTGGTATTTTGTGGCTGTGGTATTTTTCCTTGCCTTTGCACGGTAACACTTGGAGGAACGTCTGAATAAAAAGAACAACAACACATAGGTGGGAGCCCATGACGTCACAATAAAAAAAACCAAATTGGCGACCTTGACGAAGGGGGCTGAATTTCAAAAAAGTTTAAATGCAGTTATTTGCGGGTATTTCATAAAATTATGAAGAGCCATTTTTTAAATCATTTTGACAACATTTATAACAAAAAAATTGCAAAAGAAAAAATTAAGAAAAAAACAAATCGAATTTTGGGGCACTTTGGGGCCGCTTATGGCTCTAATTTATATCATACACTCGGCTCCTAATTATTTCCGAATTTATGGCTTTTTTTCAGATTTTTATGTCAATCCGTTCTGGGTGAATTTCCACACTGACTTTTTTAATAGTCTTCAATTATATTGATTTAGATGTCAGAAAGGCAGGTAGGGGGAGAAGCCGTGAATGAAATTGTTTAAACATTTCCATTTGTTTAAACAATATGACGCAAGTGTAGGAAATAGCAAACAAATTAACTGATTTGAATATTTATGTTTTTTTAATATTATTTAATTTTAAAACACAAAAATCCGTTTGAAAATGTCCCAAACCTGTTGTGAAAATGAAAATGATATTCTTTTAGCAATAGAATATCAGTATTATCATGAATTTGAACTTAAGCAAATCTTACTTCCTTAGTCAGGTGAAATGCACACACACACGCACACTTCCACATATCTAATGGTTGGGGGTGTAAATACGCATTTAGCGTGCGTGTGTGTGTACGCAACGGGGCCAATTTATGTTTTTATTTTGTTTTTACAAATCCACGGTTTGTCAATAATTCAACATTTGAAAGGTAATAAGTAGTTTGGAAACATTTCGTCTTAGCTTATCGGGTTTTTAGATTTTAAAAATAAAAACAAATTTAAGGAAAACTTCGATTGTAAAACTGTTAGCAAAATCTAAAACTGATCGGAGATGCTGCTGCAAATAGTAAAATAATTTAACATCCGACTTTAAATGTATATACATACGACTTTTCCTTGAAATTTTCTTAAGGGGAATTGGATAGCTCCACCGATAATTTAAAATTTAACGTTTAGCTAAAAGAATGAAGAAACAAAAAAAATTATCGATATATTCGCATTTTTAGGCGCTCAATTTGGTATTTTGTGGCTGTGGTATTTTTCCTTGCCTTTGCACGGTAACACTTGGAGGAACGTCTGAATAAAAAGAACAACAACACATAGGTGGGAGCCCATGACGTCACAATAAAAAAAACCAAATTGGCGACCTTGACGAAGGGGGCTGAATTTCAAAAAAGTTTAAATGCAGTTATTTGCGGGTATTTCATAAAATTATGAAGAGCCATTTTTTAAATCATTTTGACAACATTTATAACAAAAAAATTGCAAAAGAAAAAATTGGGAAAAAAACAAATCGAATTTTGGGGCACTTTGGGGCCGCTTATGGCTCTAATTTATATCATACACTCGGCTCCTAATTATTTCCGAATTTATGGCTTTTTTCAGATTTTTATGTCAATCCGTTCTGGGTGAATTTCCACACTGACTTTTTTAATAGTCTTCAATTATATTGATTTAGATGTCAGAAAGGCAGGTAGGGGGAGAAGCCGTGAATGAAATTGTTTAAACATTTCCATTTGTTTAAACAATATGACGCAAGTGTAGGAAATAGCAAAAAAATTAACTGATTTGAATATTTATGTTTTTTTAATATTGTTTACGCCGCTTTCCCCGCTCTTAAATCCCCCGCTCTTCGAATGCCTACTTCCAGGCTCTCCCGCTCTCCCGCTCTCCCGCCTTCCCACGCCCGGGATCTCTCCAAAGCGCTCTGAAGCACAGCGCTCATTAGCTTAAGTTTCAGTACTCATTTGTAACTCTATGAAATACATCGCCCGGCCGGTCCGCGCTATTTTCTGAAAAGTTTCAAAGTGTTCTTTTTTGCATTCCTTGCAACGCGATCGTCGAGTGTTCTCTTAACTCTCCCCCACAGCTTGCCACCGGCTATTCTGCAACAGCCGCAACGCCGACGAAGCTGCCTTCTAAAGAAGAAACATTTGCGACGCCCCCCACCACTTCATTTTTTGGTCCATTCGAACCGGATAAGATAAGTGCAATTTATTTAATTCCACATTAACTGCCGGTCGACAGTCAGCCATCCGAAAACATAATTCGTTTGACTTTCTGTGCGATTTGTCTAAAATCCAAGTCCGATTTAATCCGACAACGGCATTAATAATTTCCAATTCCGTCTTCTATTTCTTCGTCTCCTTTATCGTGCGGCCATATTGCCTATTTTCCAATTCCTTTTCTTGTGCATATTGATGTACAAGTTTCATATTCGCATTTGGCCGTACATCCAGTAAAAATACATCCAAAATCAAATCGAAGAAATTACAAAATATTAATCCAAATTAAAGTGTGCAAATAAAAAGTCAAGCGTACAGTGAGAAAGAAAAGTCAGTGAACAGTGAAAAAATAACTTAAATTCAAACATTAAATTCAATTAATTTCCCACAAAAAGGGAACCGAAAAATTAAGTGTTCCGCCAATTTAGGCCCACAATACTAATACACTGATACTGTTTTTTTTACTGTATATCCGCGGTGACAAATATTTGCATACATAATTCAAAATCCAAATACAGTCCACAATAAATCGAAAACTCACAACACATACCCGCCGGGAAAAATTTTAAATAAAAATTTTCCGCCATCTTGATTACCTATATACTCCACATCTTATACATATTTATTACATATAATATTACATCCACATATTCCACATATACTACATCCATATTCCAAATATATTACATCCACATATTACACATATACTACATCCACATATTACACATATATTGCATCCATATATTACCCATATATTAATTCCATATATCCACACATATTTTTTCTACCAATACACCGCAACCCGAACATCGAAGTATTTCCGTCGGCCATCCATAAATATATATTAAATAAATTTTCAAAGCCGACGTGAAATAACTTTTGAGTCTCAGTGTGTTTTATTTCCTATTCAAACATATTCGGGTGCGAACTGCATTCCCGCGTATTCCAGCTTTACTTATACATACACAGCCCGCAAAAGGGGCTTTATGCACGAAACTTTTCGGGCATTATTTTTATATCCATCATTCCATCATTCCAAGTGCTCTTATTTTGAGCTGTTCCACATAAATACCAAGCTCAATTCTAATAAACGTGAATAAATACTGAAAATTAAATTATAAAATTTAGAATTAAATTTAAAAAAAAAAATAAATTAAATAAAATACTGTCGACATCGCAGAATCCAGTGAAATCAATTTTATTGACATTGTTCCCGATTTGCGTCCAAATTATTTTCATTTATTCCAGTATTACTCCATTCCAGTATTTATTTTATTTTTTATTTATTGAGTTTTGGTATATCCTTATCTCCATACATCTATGTATCATTTTTCTTCGGGAAGGAAAAAGGAAAATTAATTAAAAAACAAAATACCATCCGCATACAACTGCAAAGTATTTTTTGGTTTTCTCCCAATATTTTTTTTTCTAAAATTGAGAAAAATACTAACTTTTCCATATACTGCCGGGGACATCCAATCCCATCCTAATTCGGCCATCCACACTTCAATAAAATACTAAACGGAAAATACTTCATCAAGAACAGTATTTTTCAGTATTTTATTTTTAGTATTTTTTGGTATTTTTTCCGTTCTTGCTCCATCGATTCACCAAAAGCCTGGGGATTATTTTTACAATAATTCAGCCACGCATATCGACTGTTTTAGCAGGTCGAGACCCTATTTCCACCAGTCCGTAATTTCTTTTCTGATTTTTGTCCGAAAGATCAGCGCGTACTTTCCGAATCAAAACAGCATCCTAGTTTGGTATGTCCAGGGAAGGTTCTCACAAACTATCCCCTGTTTCATCACCGAAAGTTCCGAAAATCATTGTAAGGACGCCTACACCTACAAAGGTCAAGACGCCAATTACCAAAAGGGCTCCTTCTCCTATCGAAAGATCCACGCGAGCCAGCACGAAAATGGTTGCAACGGCTGCCGAACTCGCCTTAAACCAATTTATTGAAGTCTCGGATCGACTTTCCGAATTGGAATCGCGAATAAATATTCCCGCGGCGGTCCCCCCTACGTTGTCCGTCCTCAATATTCGCCGAGACGAAATCAAAGAGGTATGGGTCCGCATCAAAAAAGAGTACGATGCGTGTACCGCGTGCCTTGTAGCAGCCGGAGAAAGCGCAGCTGACAGCTTGAAAGTCCTCAAGTCTAAGTACGGTTATTGCTACAGCGCGTACGAAAGGTGCGGCGCCCAAATAGCAGACCAAATAGCGCAGACTCAGCAAAATCCGCAAGCTAACTCCACTCCAGATACTCCTCAGACATACATTCCGTCAGGCTGCCACCTTCCGCCGTGCGATACCGAGGTTTTTACCGGCGATTATCTTCGTTGGCCAACCTTCAGGGATCTATTCACGGCAATTTACATCAACAATCCTAGACTCACTCCTGTCGAGAAACTATTCCATCTTAATGCTAAGACGAGGGGCGACGCTCACAATATAGTTGCAAATTCACCACTTACTAACGATGGCTTTCGCTCAGCGTGGGATAATCTCACTGAGCGTTTCGAAAACAAGCGATTGTTAGTAAACAGTCAATTGAAGATACTCTTCAATGTGCCGTCCGTCACACAGGAGTCTGGGTCAGCTTTGAAAGAACTTCAAAGTACCATCCAGGGGTGCCTTACGGCGTTAGAAATGTCCGGTATTCAGGTCGAAACTTGGGATTGCCTCTTGGTATATATGTGCTCATCCAAACTCCCTAAGCTTACGCTTTCCCTATGGGAGCAGTCCCTTCACAACAAAGCCGAGATCCCTACGTGGCATGAGCTAAACGTTTTCCTAACGGAACGTCACAGAACCCTAGAAGCCATAGATGATGTTCGACCATCAGGTTCTAGTCAGGCTCAGCCCAGGGCATCCACATCCAACTCGGCGTCTCGGAGAATAAATTCCTATGAGACAAGGGTAACGCCTCGACAACCTAGAGGGTACGATCTCTGTAATAGAGAAAACCATCCAATACGCACATGCGCCCAGTTTCTCCGGATGACGGTCGACCAACGCATCGCCTATATCAAACGAAAACAGCTGTGTTTGAACTGCTTTGCGCGGACACATCAGCTGCGCGACTGCGAAAGCGCACATAATTGCTTCACGTGCCGCGGCCGCCATCACACCCTCCTACACCGAGGCACCCCATCCCCAGCGCGCGCAAATCCAACGCCATCGCCCACATCCAGACCGAATACTCCCGGCAGGCTCTAGGTCAGTCCTCCTAGGCACCGCCATCATTAATATATGCCATCAGGGTTCCAACTTCCAAGCGCGAGCCTTAATAGACTCCGGATCTGAGGCGACCTTCATTACTGAGCGCCTTTTCAACCTGATTAAGCTGCCGTTCCAAGTCATCCAGGCACAGGTCTCAGGGCTCAATCAAACGGTCTCCGCTGAGACTAAAAAGCTCTGCCAATTTACAATTCGTTCTCCGACCCGGCCTAGTTTGCAGTTAAACACCACTGCCTACGTGCTTCCGCAAATAGCCGGAAATCTTCCCTCATGTCCGCTTCCGCAACATTTCCTGCGAGATCTTCCCGAACTTCCACTAGCGGATCCAAAGTTTTATGAGAGCGCACAAATAGATCTTTTAATCGGGGCCGATATACTTCCTTCCATTCTACTAAGCGGCACCCGAGCGAATATCTGTGGCTCTCTTCTCGGTCAAGAGACTATTTTCGGCTGGATTCTAACAGGACCAGTACCCTCTCCGAGGCAAGATCGGATTTCATCCTTTTCCACGCGTGTTGCACACACGTACGAAGCGTCCCTCGATAAACTCCTCACCAAATTCTGGGAGGTGGAGGATCTGCCAGTAAAGGTGGCAAAAGAATCCGACGTGATCTGTGAGGATAATTTCCTTCGGACCACCACAAAAGACGATACCGGCAGGTATGTCGTGAGTCTTCCGTTTCGAGATCCTGAGAACATGAAATGCTCCCTGGGACAATCCAGATCCCTGGCGCTGGCTCAATATTTAAGAAACGAGCAGCGGCTAAAAAGGGACAGTACGCTAAAATCCAAGTACGACTCAGTGATTCAAGAATATCTCGACCTCAACCACATGAGAGAAGTCGCTCCTACCCACGATTCAGCATGTTATTACCTTCCACACCACGCGGTGTTAAAACCGGAGAGCACGACCACCAAACTTAGAGTGGTATTCAACGCCTCCAGCCCTTCAGACAATGGGGTCAGCTTAAATGATATCCTTCATGCTGGCCCGGTCCTACAGTCCGATCTAACCATCCAGATCCTGAAGTGGCGATATTTCCGTTTTGTGTACAGTGCTGATATCGAGAAAATGTACCGGCAGATCTGGGTAGATCCGAAGCAGACAGCGTTCCAACGTATCTTATTCCGCAATAGAGAAGGATACATTCGCGATTTTGAGCTAAAAACAGTTACGTTTGGGGTCAATTGTGCACCGTTTCTGGCAATTCGGGTCCTGCAACAGCTGGCGACCGACGTGCAACTAACCCATCCGAGGGCGAGTAAAGTTATTCGTGGTTGCAAGTACGTCGATGATGTCCTTTCGGAAGCTGACTCTGCAGAAGAGGCTCACCTTACCATTCGCGAGTTGCAGAGTGCTCTCGATTCGGCTGGTTTTCCATTAAGAAAGTGGCCGAGTTCCTCGAGATAGATACGGAAAGCACGGCGAAAACTCTCGGAGTCCGTTGGAAAGCAACATCCGATGAGTTTTTCTTCGCCCCTCCAGACCTATCCAACGAAGCCACGCTCACGAAACGTCATGTTCTTTCCCAAATCGCCAAGCTGTTTGATCCAGCAGGCTGGCTCGCTCCTTTCGTGGTCTGTGCCAAGATTTTCATGCAGGAGATCTGGCTTCATGATCTTGGGTGGGATGATGAACTCCCAATTGAACTGTGCCAAAAGTGGCGTGATTTTCTCCAAAGCTACTCGGTCTTAAATCAAGTCCGAATTCCCAGATGGGTTTCCTTCCGCCCAGAGTTCCGAGTCGAACATCATGGATTCTGTGACGCCTCTCAAAAAGCGTATGGTGCTGCGATCTATGTGCGCGTAGAAATTGGGCACACGACGTTAGTGCATCTCCTTACAGCCAAGACGCGCGTGGCACCAGTCAAAACTGTGTCGCTTCCAAGGCTAGAGCTGTGTGGAGCTCTATTGCTATCCGAGATGGCTGAATCCATCCTCCCCCATATGCCCATGCTGTCCTCGAAACTCCATTGTTGGACCGATTCCACAATTGTGCTTGCATGGCTAGCCAAGCCAGCATGCCAATGGACAACGTTCGTTGCCAATCGGGTAACAAAGATTACCCAGTCCACAGAGGCAGCCAATTGGGCACATGTTCAATCCGAACACAATCCAGCTGACTTGGCCAGTCGAGGAGTGCCTCTACAAGACCTGATCGACAACTCCCTTTGGTGGCATGGACCAACTTGGTTGTCAAAGCCACGAGATCAGTGGCCTTCCCAAAGCACCGACTTACAGGTGACCGAAGTGGAAAGGCGTCCTGTCAAGGCCCATGTGGCGTCCATCCCGTCAGAAGACATCCTTGATCGCTTTTCCAAGTTAGATAGAGCCTTACGGGTCCTTGCGTATGTCCACCGTTTTGTCCAGCGATGTAAGAAACAGTCGCAGATGTCGGAAGTCCGTCTAGAAGCCCAAGAACTTGTCGCCGCTGAACGGCTCATGGTCATTAGCACTCAGCGCAGATATTTTTCTAATGAATATCGCTGCTTGAGTCAAAAGCGTCCTGTGTCCGCGACAAGTTCAATCCTCTCCTTAAACCCCTTTCTAGATCAGAAAGGGCTTATAAGGGCTTGCGGCCGCATAACGGCCTCCGAAAACTTGCGATATGACGAACGACATCCGATAATACTCCCGTACGAATGTTCACTCTCTCGACTACTGGTGAACTTTACGCATCTCATAACGTTGCACGGAGGTAACCAGTTAGTCGTACGTCTCACCCGGTCAAGATACTGGATTCCGAGAATAAAGAACTTGGTAAAGGCCGTGATTAACTCCTGCAAGGTCTGCGTTATTCATAAGAAGCGCTTGCAAATCCAGATGATGGGAAGTTTTCCGAAAGAGCGAGTGTCTTTTTCCCGGCCATTCACGTACACAGGGATGGACTACGCTGGCCCTTTCGACATCAAAAATTACACAGGCAGAGCGTGCCTAATTACAAAAGGGTATGTGTTGGTTTTCGTATGTTTCTCTACAAAGGCCATCCATCTAGAGCCTACATCCGATCTGACGACCGAGAAATTTCTCGCCGCTTTCGCTCGGTTCGTATCCAGAAGAGGTTGTCCCCGTCAAGTGCAGTCCGACAATGGGAAAACCTTTGTCGGCGCTGCCACCCTGCTCTCCCGAGATTTTCTACAAGCCGTAAAAGAGTCTGTGACGGATGCGTATAGTCATCAGCAGCTCAACTGGCAATTCATTCCTCCGGGGGCACCCCATATAGGAGGCCTGTGGGAAGCTGGTGTCAAAAGCTTCAAAACCTTGTTTTACAAGTCCACCGCTACTCGAAAGTACACCTTTGAAGAGCTTTCAACCCTCCTAGCAAAAATTGAAGCTTGTCTAAATTCCAGACCGCTATCTCCCATGTCAGAAGATCCTACTGATCTCTTGGCGTTGACACCAGGGCATTTTCTCGTCGGCGGACCTCTTCTGTCCATAGTAGAGCCCGAATTAAAAGGGGAATCCAAGTCCATTGTAAATCGGTGGCAACACTTAAAGGCGCTCCATCAGCAATTCCAAGCTCGATGGAAAGAGGAGTATCTCAAGGAGCTCCACAAGCGTAACAAGTGGCAGTCCCCGAACGCAAATCTCCGCGTTGGCGACATGGTAGTCGTCAAAGAAGACAATCTACCCTCGAATGAGTGGCGCCTGGGCAGAATCGACTCTGTCTTTCCGGGGGCTGACGGCAATGTCCGTGTCGTCGGCATTCTCACGGCACGCAGGATTATTAAGCGTCCCGTGACTAAGGTGGTTCTGCTGCCAGGAGAACACTCCAACCGTCCTTCTCAACCAACGTCCTCCGCATAATTCTCCAACCATCCTCGCCATCTAAGCATTTCAACTTATCTCCATATGTTTTTTTCTTTTTTCGTCCATTACTCCTTCCCAGCTCACATCATGGCTCCTCGTCCACGCAGCGCTCAGGCATTGGAGAGCAGACGTACTCGAGGTATAAATTCCTACCGCTGCCGAGTCTGCCGTGGAGTCCATCCGCTTCGGAAGTGCCAGAGGTTCCTGAAGCTGAGCGCAGAGAAGCGGCTTCGGGCAGTGCTTATTAATAAGTACTGCTCAAATTGTCTCGCTCACGAGCACTCCGACGTGAGCTGTCGCAGTGGCGACAAGTGTAAAACGTGCAGCGGGAAGCACCACATGCACGAGCGCCCCCTGCCGTCGGCGTCTAATCAGCGTTCGCGCCGGCAAAATCCGCCAACTCGCCAAGCGCTGGCCCCGGCGGGGCGCTCGGCATCCGCCGCTTCTCAGCAGCGCTCGCGCCGGCAAGATCCGCCAACTCGCAGAGCGCTTGCCTCTCCGCCGCGCTCAGCCTCCTCGACACCGGCACCGTCACTGTCGTCCCTCCTGCAGCGGCACAGCGTCAACGTCCTGCCGACGGCCATGGTTATCCTGGAGACCGGGCTCAAGAAGTTCGACACAGCCGCCCTCATCGACCCGTGTACGCCGACAAGTTGCATCGACGCATCCCTGGCGACTGCGTTCCGCTTGCCGACTACCACCGTCGGCGACGAGCGGATTTGTACGGCGACGATTCGGTCGAAGCGCGACGACGACTTCAAGTTGGAGGTAGTCCTGAAGGTGGAGCCAAACGTCCGCATCCGCACCCCCATCCGAGAGCTTGCTGACACCGTGGTCAGCAAATACAGCGACCTCCCGTTGGCCGACGAGCGGTTTTATCTACCGGCAACCATCTCCGTGGTCCTTGGTGCGGACGTCTTCGGCAAAGTCATCCGTCCTGGCTTCCACCTGGTCGACGAGGGACTCCCAGTGGCTCAGCGGACGACTTTCGGGTGGATCCTGTCAGGTGCCTGCAACCAGGCCTAGGGGCTTCGTTGCAACGCTAGCGATTGCAAGGGGGGCGGAATGTTTACGCCGCTTTCCCCGCTCTTAAATCCCCCGCTCTTCGAATGCCTACTTCCAGGCTCTCCCGCTCTCCCGCTCTCACGCCTTCCCACGCCCGGGATCTCTCCAAAGCGCTCTGAAGCACAGCGCTCATTAGCTTAAGTTTCAGTACTCATTTGTAACTCTATGAAATACATCGCCCGGCCGGTCCGCGCTATTTTCTGAAAAGTTTCAAAGTGTTCTTTTTTGCATTCCTTGCAACGCGATCGTCGAGTGTTCTCTTAACTCTCCCCCACAGCTTGCCACCGGCTATTCTGCAACAGCCGCAACGCCGACGAAGCTGCCTTCTAAAGAAGAAACATTTGCGACGCCCCCCACCACTTCAAATATTATTTAATTTTAAAACACAAAAATCCGTTTGAAAATGTCTCAAACCTGTTGTGAAAATGAAAATGATATTCTTTTAGCAATAGAATATCAGTATTATCATGAATTTGAACTTAAGCAAATCTTACTTCCTTAGTCAGGTGAAATGCACACACACACGCACACTTCCACATATCTAATGGTTGGGGGTGTAAATACGCATTTAGCGTGCGTGTGTGTGTACGCAACGGGGCCAATTTATGTTTTTATTTTGTTTTTACAAATCCACGGTTTGTCAATAATTCAACATTTGAAAGGTAATAAGTAGTTTGGAAACATTTCGTCTTAGCTTATCGGGTTTTTAGATTTTAAAAATAAAAACAAATTTAAGGAAAACTTCGATTGTAAAACTGTTAGCAAAATCTAAAACTGATCGGAGATGCTGCTGCAAATAGTAAAATCATTTAAAATCCGACTTTAAATGTATATACATACGACTTTTCCTTGAAATTTTTTTAAGGGGAATTGGATAGCTAAAAGAATGAAGAAACAAAAAAAAATTATCGATATATTCGCATTTTTAGGCGCTCAATTTGGTATTTTGTGGCTGTGGTATTTTTCCTTGCCTTTGCACGGTAACACTTGGAGGAACGTCTGAATAAAAAGAACAACAACACATAGGTGGGAGCCCATGACGTCACAATAAAAAAAACCAAATTGGCGACCTTGACGAAGGGGGCTGAATTTCAAAAAAGTTTAAATGCAGTTATTTGCGGGTATCCCATAAAATTATGAAGAGCCATTTTTTAAACCATTTTGACAACATTTATAACAAAAAAATTGCAAAAGAAAAAATTAAGAAAAAAACAAATCGAATTTTGGGGCACTTTGGGGCCGCTTATGGCTCTAATTTATATCATACACTCGGCTCCTAATTATTTCCGAATTTATGGTTTTTTTTCAGATTTTTATGTCAATCCGTTCTGGGTGAATTTCCACACTGACTTTTTTAATAGTCTTCAATTATATTGATTTAGATATACAATTTACACTACTTATTCAGCCTCCCTAACGCTAACTAATATACCACTGTGGTAGCTATACGTAGTCTCAAAAGTGCGCGCAGTGGCCCTATTATCGAAAATATTTGAAAACGCCCAATCAATATGCGTATTGCAATTGGTTGTCGACAAATTCAAATCTAACAACGAACTAAAACTATTTGTATTTACTAAAAAATCGAAAATTCTCCCACAGCAGCCAGAGATGGAGTGAAGGCATAAATTAAAATCCCCCAACACTACTACTACACTACACTACTACTATTACTAGTTAAAAATGTGTGCCGCTGAAATAACTCCTTAAACTCTGTTTCAAACTTTAACAACGGATATGTCGGACTTTTATAAATAACTAAAATCCCTAAAGACCGGTACTTAAAGATGGCAAACTCGAACACTGGAGAGGCTAAATTTGTGGAGTTAGCCAGAAAGCGACCACTTGAACAAAGACTAACATTCTCAAAGAGTTCGTTTCGAACGAATACGAGAATGCCTCTTTTTGGTCGAGCTCGCACTGCTGTGGCAAAGCCAGGAATGTCGTAGGCTTCATTTGAGTATGTGGAAGCCTCAACGAAGCACAAAATAGAAGATTTAAGCATTAGCTGATCGGAACATACATCGCTAATGTGGCAGTGCAAGCTTTCCGTATTATGGAAAAAGACATGAAGGTTCGGACTATTGAGTAAACAATCGAAATGGGTATTCAGTAACTTAGTGGAACGCAATTCTCGGAGCTCTTCCTCGGAAGCCGATCCTTGAGCGGATCTTGGGGGGACGAAGTGTCCAATAATATAGAGACCTGCTGCACTTGTGGCTCTGCTACAGGCTACGTACAGTGCAGCTCTCTGCATGCCAGGACTAGTGTGAACCACCACTTTGCTGTACGTAGCACCTTGACTCTTGTGAATAGTTATTGCTTCTGCAGGTACCACTGGAAACTGCTTTCGGTCAATGGTTGTGGCCTGGTTAGAATTGATCTAAAAAGCTCTTTATGATTTAAACTACTGGGGTCCATGAAGCCTCTTGGCGATGACTGCACTTTGATCGCGCAGCTACTCCTACACTGTCATCTAAAAATTGTATCCAAAGAATATTCGGAGAGTTGGACGTGTTGAAACCTATCTCCCTAAGGACACCAGTGGCTCCGTTTACAAGGCCATCTGATGTGTCTACATTGACCGTCATCATGTATTTAGCAGTGGTTTTTAAAATGAGTGAGGTACACAAGCCTTGTGTCTCAGATGTTTTTAGTGTCCTGGCTTGTTCCAGACATCTGTTCCCCTGCTCTGAGCTAATATGTGCAGATTTTACAGAGTCTATGGCTTCCGAAATGAACTGATCAGTGGGAATCGAGGCGAGCTTCTCCCTATTGTATCGGTCTGTGTCCTGATTGCTTAAAAAAAGGTGAATGGCGTCATTTGGAATTTGACTTTCTTGAGAAATGCGACTGCTAAGTAGGTTAATATCTTCAGACGACATTTGGCCGGACGCCATGTTATTGAGTGCTATTGCAAACGGCTGGTCGTCTCGCTGTCGCATTATCTCTGTGAGTTCGAAAAACCTAAAAGGACTCCAGAGGTGGGATCCAAATATAGCGCTGTATGGATCATGCGACGGCGGCTGGAAAATCCAACGATCACAAACTGGCCGCAATTGCCTAAGATCGCCGAACACGATAACCGATATGCCTCCGAAGGGAGTATCAACGTTGGAAAAAATTTGCTTAAGGCGAGAGTCCAGATGGGAAAACATTGTTGCGCCGACCATAGAAATTTCGTCTATTATAAGAACTTTAAGATCAATTAATCTTGAACGCAGGGTATTTAACAGATCAGGGCTTAAACTCCTAAATGCAGACCCAGCCTGATTTACAGGGAGAGAGAACATGGAATGGAGAGTGGAGCCTCCGATTCCAAAAGCAGCTTTGCCTGTGGGAGCACACAGCAATATTTTTACAGAAGTTGGGTCGCATCCTACTCTACCATTGTACTCCTTGGAAAGGGACTAAAATAATGTGGATATAAGTCTACTTTTGCCGACTCCTGCTCCGCCACCAACAAACTCGTGGAAACTAGCATTTTTTCTTGCATTGTGCTATACATGCGTAAGGAAAGTTTTTTGCTTTAAATTAAGAGATCTAACTAAAGTGGCTAAATTTTCGGGGGATATAAGTGGCGGGAGCTTTATTATTCGGATATTGCTATCCGGATCTACTTCTTGAACACGGTTGTCCAAATTTAAAACATTGATTTGAGAAGATATTTTTGGAAAAGCTAAGGCCCTGAACTCCTCATTAACTGCGGCCTCCTCATCTACATTTTCTTCGCTACTCTCCCCAGCCTCCATGGCCCTTCTAAGCGCGTCTTCTAAACTGTCTATGGCATTATATCTCTCAAAGTTGGCCTTAATATCCCCCTCGTGCTCATGATAAAACTCCTCACAATTTCTCTGAATCAATTCTACCTGTTCATCTCTCCATGGAAAATATAACATAACTAATGATCTAAAATAGTTGGGTCTATCTGAATTATCCACGGGTTTTAGAATACTCAAAATTTGCAGCAAAATCGGCTAAACACAGGCCTTCATGAGAATCTGGTCTTTGTTCGTATCTGTCCAGCAAACCTTTCTGAAAGATGTCAGTGGAGTCCTGAGGCATATTTTGCAAGACGCTTGTAGGTCTAAGCATACGAACTCGTTGTTCTGGAGGGAAGGTGTTTATGAACACGCATTTATTGCTTGCTTCTGACAACGCCAATCCCAGACAACAATATACGGCTTCCTGAGCAGAGATCTCAGTGCCCGAAATAAACTTGTGACCGAGATACTGTAGCTTTTGACGAATGCTTGAATTGCCTCTTCGAATTTCATTAGCTGCTTCGCGCATTAACTTCGAAATACCCCTTTGGGATTTGTTAATGTAATTAATTATATAGCTACAGCACGCATAAGGGTCCAAAATTAACTGGATATCCATATTTGGCCTTTGCATAGAAAGAATGTGTTTATTATAAGCGTTAACTTGAATTTCTGCAAATGTTCTCTTCAGAAAAATCTGTGGTTTTTTCAAACTAGACCTAATAGCATATTTATAGTCCTCGTAACTGATGCTCACCTGATCGTGAGAAAGAAAATTTTCAAATATGCTAAGATGGCTAATCAAATCATCTGATTGATTGCGAAGTAAGAAACTGCGAATTTTTTGATAGTTTTCGTGATGAAGAGACAAATTTGGAGTATCTTCAGAAAGTGGCTTCAATATTTCCGTTTGGGGCATTGGGGGGTATGGAATACCGAATCGACAAACAGATTGTCCGCGCACCTTTTTAAGGCACGAATGCCCGTGCTTATGCTTTTGGTATTCAATATACGGACACAAATCTGTGTTTGTAACATCCACAGTTACAAACTGATCAATGAAGGCTATTACATTAGCAATAGATTCTTCATTGTTGAAGTCCACTTCCGGGGCGTCTTTCAGCCAAAACATGCCGTGAATGTGAGGGGAACCTCTCTGTTGAAACTCAACTCGCCAATAATAGGTAGTGACAAAGTTACTTCCAAAGATCCCACCCGGTTTCTTCATGAGCTTTAGAACTTCCCTATACCTATAATCGAAATACCTAGCACACGTCACTGGGTCAGTTCTGATCAACCGCGCCTTTTCTCTAAACTGTAAGTTTAAGGCCTCCTCCTCACTAATGTCAACCCGGTCTACATTGCGCTTGAGCAGTACTAGCAGCTCTGGCCACCTAGTTTCAGCGGCCGACAGAGTTATGAAAAAAAGTTGGCAAACCAAATTGGCGAATCATAGCCATGACTTTCTTCTTCTCATCTTCCCAGTGAGCAGGAGACGTGCGTATATCCTTCAGTATTCGATATCCGTCATCATGGGAGATTAGGTTTCTCATGAATTCTTCATCAAGTACGTTGGCGGCTGTTATCGCGCTCGAGGCACTCCGCTTACGTAGACAAGTTGAAATATTGTTTCGAATTTTCAACAATTCCATCTTTTTATAATTGAAGAATAATTTGTCAGTTCTACAACCTCTTCTATCTACGTTCCTAAGTTCAGATCTAACTATGGTTGTATAACTTTCCGACGCTGTTCTTTTGACGCCCGCATAAATGCTTGGGAACGCCAATTCTTCAGAGTCGACATCGAGAACCATGTCGAGAGGCTTTTGGCCTTCACCTGGAGCCATTGTTTCTCAGAATTCCTACATTGTGTGCATGGTTATTCTCAAGCAGAGTTTCCTGTCCTCCAGGATTTAGCTCTTCGGCTTCTGTATTCTCATCGGAATTTCCCGCCTCCAAGTTTTCATCCTCCTGCTGGATGGCTGGTTGTCTCTCTACTAAGGCTAAATCTGCTTGAGAAGCTACGAATGGAACAGTTTCGGATGTGAAATCAGATATCCACTGCACGTTTACTGACACATTGTGCTTTCTGTAAAGCTCTGTATTAACTAAATACCTAATGGCGTCAGCAATTTTGGAAGGCCTAATGGTCTCTGCCATGAAATCATGTCCGTACTCCATTCTTCGCTTGAGGTGGAGCTGTACAACCTCTGCTTCGTGGAAAGCTCGTGGAAGGGACGTCACGATATTGCTAACCGGAATGGGAACATTTACAACAGCTCCTTTGATTGCACTCTGACGCTCATGCCCTATCGACTTAATTATCATAAATGGAAGGCGAGGTGAAATTAATCGTTCCTCCAAGGGAGTAAGCCCCCTCAAGGAATGAGGAATTTCTGGGAAGTCTAGGCCGTTGGAAATGGCACCTTTGGGCTTTCTTCCGGCTTTAATATTGCTGTGGCAAGTTCCACAGAACTTAAAAGATTCCCCAGTGAAAGCAAGCTGGCTTGCATTCTGGTAAATCTCTTCCCTAAACTCGCAATGCTCTTCCAAAAAGGCTCTAGAAAGCTTACGTATTTGCTTGGGAAACCACAACCCTTTGCAGCAAAAGCAAATCTGATCGGGACCAAGCTTTACTATCCTATTGAATTTGGCTATGTGAGCATCTAATCCAACAGGTATGTTTCTAGGAGTCCTATTTTCTTGGGATAAACTAAGTCGAATCTCCTGACTTCGGTTTGCATTCCGAAGGTTCTCTACTTCCCTATTTCCACTAAGGCTTCTATACTGACTAACTCTCTGATTAATATTTCTAATGGCATCGATAGTTGCTTGTCGAGCCGCTATACGAGAACTTCGTCGAGCCAGTGTATTTCTCGCCTGCTCGACGACCCTACGATCCCTAAAACTCCTAGCTCTAGCTCTCCTAACCCTGTCCAACGCTCTTTGCAATAAGCGATCCTGAGTTGATCTCGCCTGCGCTCGTTGCAGGGTATTTGCTTCTCGCTCACCCGCACGATACGTAGGACCCAACCGCCTTATTGAACGCCGCCGGGTATCGGCTGCCTGCTCACCCGCACGGAAAACGGGATCCAGGCGCCTTTCCGAATGGTCAGCAGTATTTTAGATCTGCTCTGTAGTTCGGACTTGGCTATTTCGTCGCCTAACAGAGCGACGGCGAGTATCGGCTGCCTGCTCAGCCGCACGGAAAACGGGATCCAGGCGCCTTTCCGAATGGTCAGCTGTATTTTGGATCTGCTCTAGAGTTCGGACTTGGCTATTTCGTCGCCTAACAGAGCGACGGCGAGTATCGGCTGCCTGCTCAGCCGCACGGAAAACGGGATCCAGGCGCCTTTCCGAATGGTCAGCAGTATTTTGGATCTGCTCTAGAGTTCGGACTTGGCTATTTCGTCGCCTAACAGAGCGACGGCGAGTATCGGCTGCCTGCTCAGCCGCACGGAAAACGGGATCCAGGCGCCTTTCCGAATGGTCAGCAGTATTTCGGATCTGCTCTGTGGTTCGGACTTCGCTATTTTGTCGCCTAGTAGAGCGACGTCGAGTGTCGGCTTCCTGTTCACCCGCACGGAGAACGGGATCCAGGCGCCTAATAGAGCGACGGCGAGTGTCTGCAGACTGTTCACCCGCACGGAAAACGGGATCCAGGCGCCTTTCCGAATGGTTAGCAGTATTTTGGATCTGCTCTGTGGTTCGGACTTCGCTATTTTGACGCCTAGTAGAGCGACGGCGAGTGTCGGCTGCCTGTTCACCTGCACGGAGAACGGGATCCAGGCGCCTAATAGAGCGACGGCGAGTATCAGCAGCTTGTTCACCCGCACGAGAGTCAGGATCCAAGCGCCTTAACCTATGGTCAGCAGTATTTTGAGACTGCTCCACCGTACGAGTGTACGGATTCAAGCGTCTTAATCTTCGAGACGCTCTATCAACGCTCTGCTCTATATTTCTGGCTACTTCATTTTGCCTTCTCGTACGCTGAGACTGTGCATTTTCTTCTCTCTCCATCTCGGCATACTCTGCATTTTCTCTATTGGCCCTATTTCTCAACAATTGGTTCCTAGCCCGCTGAGAGGCAGTGGGTCTTCTCATACGAGGCATTTTATTATGATTACTACGATTATATACGCTGATTACGTATATTGATAAAAATATAAGAATAAGTCTCTATAAAAGATAAATTCTTATATTTATATAATAAATATAAAAAAACTGTATAATATATTAGTTAATATAAATTAATATAATCGAGTATTACTATAAAGGAGTAGATGTCGATTTGCGTCATGTTCCCCCAGCCCAAACCATAAGACCTAAAATTCTGGAAAAAATTGGGTCTGAATCGTGTGTTAGAGGAGGTGTGCACTAAGAAAGGATTTTTTAAAATTCGGCTCCTAAGGACTCCCAGGACTTTCGAAAAATGCAAAATTGGTTGATTAAAACATCAACCATTCCCACAGTTTTCAACCAAACAAGTTGAAAATTTTTTTTTAAGCTTTGTTTGTGGAAATCTTCGAAAGCCCAGAAGATGAGCCCCAACCGACTTCCGGTTGGGGCACTTAATTAATTTTTCCGCACCGATTATGCGATCGCATCCGTTTTTGTTTTAAAATGTGGAGCTATGCCATACAATTAGAAAGGTATTTTTTTTATTTTTTTTGGACCCACGGTTGATTTTTTATAATTTTTTTTGTAAATTGCGCGGGGTGCGGGGGGCCTCTTTGGCAGCACATTGTTTTTGTTTTTCGCAGCACTCACGAACGTCAGCAAAAGCAGAGCGAGAGAGTAGTGAGCAGAGAGAGAGAGAGTCATTTAAAGCGAAAGAGAGGCGGCCAATGTTTTTTTTCTGGTTTAGAAACACCTGATAAAATTTGTACAATTTGGATACCAGAACGGATTACCTATTGGATGCAATTCTAAATAAGACCTAAAATTCTGGAAAAAATTGGGTCTGAATCGTGTGTTAGAGGAGGTGTGCACTAAGAAAGGATTTTTTAAAATTCGGCTCCTAAGGACTCCCAGGAATTTCCAAAAATTCAAAATTTCTTGATTAAAACATTAACCATTCCCACAGTTTTCAACCAAACAAGTTGATATTTTTTTTTAAGCTTTGTTTGTGGAAATCTTTGAAAGCCCAGAAGATGAGCCCCAACCGACTTCCGGTTGGGGCACTTAATTAATTTTTCCGCACCGATTATGCGATCGCATCCGTTTTTGTTTTAAAATGTGGAGCTATGCCATACAATTAGAAAGGTATTTTTTTTTTTTTTTTTTGGACCCACGGTTGATTTTATATGATCCTTTTTGTTTGCGCGTGGTGCGGGGGGCCACTTTGGCAGCACATTGTTTTTGTTTTTCGCAGCACTCACGAACGTCAGCAAAAGCAGAGCGAGAGAGTAGTGAGCAGAGAGAGAGTCATTTAAAGCGAAAGAGAGGCGGCCAATGTTTTTTTTCTGGTTTAGAAACACCTGATAAAATTTGTACAATTTGGATACCAGAACGGATTACCTATTGGTAATCCCTCCAAATGTGTAGCTAATTTGGTAAATTCATATGGAATTTTTGTTTTGATTTTAAATAATTCATTTGAGGGTATTTAAGGGGAAAGAAGGGAAAAATTGTAGTCGTCACATTTAAATGTAAAAAACGTAACGACTTACACACACATTGACAAGTCGGCATGTATGTATGCGTTGTGCCTACTTTTTTAGACCAGCTGAAATATTCAGCAGCAAACAACAAAATTGACGAAAACGATTGCGACATACGAGAAAAAAAATTTTGTACTCAAAGTGAGTATTTTTACTTAAAGTGAGTACTTGGTTATATTTTGAGTAAAAAATTGTCAATTTGAGTGCAACGTTCATGAAAAATTCTCTCTGTGTATGCATTGTTCCTAAATTTTCAATGTTTCGGGAAGACTATTCGGCCGAACGTTGTTTACGTTTATACACTCGAAAAAAATTTAGCTACGAAAAAATTTAGCAGCTTGAGTTTTTGAGCTCTATTCTTAAAAATATTCTTAAAAAACAGAATATGCACATCAATGTGTTTAAAATATTAAATGTAAATTTAGCGTTCAAAAATTAAAATTCCCATTTAATTTGCTAATTTATTTTATTAGCTTTGTCAGTCCTAAAAATAAAATTGAACTATTTCCGAAGATGCATTACCTTCAATGCACTCAAAATAAATAACTGAAACTTTTATCGAAACTTTCTTAACAATTTCAGTTTTGATATAGATTTTTAAAAATTTTTTTCAAATCAGCGAAATCGTATCTATTGTTGCTATCATTGGGTATAGAAAGCATAGCATACCTTACAGATACATATAAAGCGTTTCAATTAACTGGACAATTTATGTAATGTTATGATTTGGGATATATGTATGTTTGTTCAAAAGTACTTCATTTCTCAGAATTAGATTGTTGTGCCAAAGCTTTTTACCACATTTGTGTGTTTGGATGAGTTTCTTCTTCTTCTAATATAAGTAGAAAAAAAACAAAAAGCTCACACACACAAAATTGTGCCCATTTGACCTCTGGTGTGAGTGAGACAACTATATGTTGGCGACGCATACATATATGCAAGCGAAAAGAAGCAGTTGATCCTCGCTTTGATTTTCGTCAGTTCAAAAATGGGTGATGCACAAGACGGACGTGCGGGTGGCCAGGCGCCACCTAACGAATTCCAAATGGAAATTTATCGGCTCTGGGCGGTAAACGCGGCCCTACTTCGCCAATTAGGCCAGCAACAGCCACAGATGCAGCAACAGGACTTTCAACACCAAGTCCAGCAACAACAACAGCAGCCAAACCAACAACAACAGCAGCAAAACCCACAACAACAGCAGCCATACCAACAACAACAACAGCATGTGCAGCAACAACAACAACAGCATGTGCAGCAACAACAACAGCAGCAAGTGCAGCAACAACAACAGCATGTGCAGCAACAACAACAGCAGCAAGTGCAACAACAACAACAGCATGTGCAGCAACAACAACAGCAGCAAGTGCAGCAACAACAACAGCAGCCAATCCAGCAACAAAATGCGCATTACGCAGCAGCGCAGCCAGATCAGCGGCTTCCCCAGCAACAGAGGCCAAGTTATTGGAAGCGGCAGGGACAGGTCCACAATCAGGTGGCAGTCCTGACCACCTCCTTGCAGCAGGCTCAGCAGGACATTAGGGCCCTGACTGCAAGGGTGGAGTATTTAGAAAGAATGGGTGCCCTACCCCCCCAAAATCATGGCATATTTCGCCCTTAAAAAGTTAGATTAACAGTTTAACAGTTTCAATAAATAAAACATTAAAAAAAACTAACAAATGTGCGTCTTTTTATTTTGAGCAGTTGTTTTTGTAATTTTTTAGTTCTCTTTTTGTTATTCCTTTTCTCAATTTGGTTTTGTGGCCTTACAAAAGTGCGTACAATAACAAAACCAAAACTGTTAAAAAATATCATTTGCTGCCTCTTTCTATTGCTGTCCCTTTTTGTAAGCCAGTGTATGCTGCTGAATAGGAATGCTGCTGCGTTTTCTTTCTATTCATATTCTTCTCCCTATTCTTTCTTGCACATTCCTCTTCCAGAAACTTCGCTTTGCTTCCTTGAGTTGAAAGCAAATGTGCTTGCACTGGCTTGCAGAAAGGGACAGCAATAGAAAGACACAGCAGCAGCATTCCTATTCAGCAGCATACACTGGCTTACAGAAAGGGACAGCAATAGAAAGAGACAGCAAATGATACTTTTAACAGTTTTGGTTTTGTTATTGTGCGCACTTTCGCAGGCCACAAACCAAAAAGTCAAATTTGAGTGAGGAAGTGAAAAAGTAGAGTGCTCTATAAGAATTTCCAGAATCCTGGCTATTCTTTTTTGAAATACATTTTCGAGTAAGCTATATTTCTTACATGTGTACATATGTATGTTTATAATTGGTTTGAGTGCAAAATAATAAACTAATTTATGATTTTTCTGCAGCTAACTACAGCCTGTATCAAGCAGGCTAAATGAAAGTTTTCATTTGTAGTAAACTGCGGAATATATGTATGTACATTGTACATGTATTAGTATTCTTCTTTTTAATATACCTATTTATTTGTGGCTGCTTATATTTTCTCGAGAGTTTACTGCAGTCTGTTTACATATGTATAGACTGGATGAAAAATTAGTTGATGGCTAAATACTCATTCGTAGTAAACATCGGGTTAGTATGTGGTGCTAAGATATATACGGCCTGCATTTTAAAGGCTAATGCAAATTTTTCCATTATAGGTTTGCATTTGTATTAAACTAATCCTTAAATCATTTTAGAGTTTACTGCAGTCTGTTCTAGCAGGCTGAATACAAATTTTTGACAAATTCGTATTTGTAGTAAACCTTAACCTTCTTAAAAAGAAAACAATTACGTTGTAAAATTGCTGACTATAAGTTTTCTACAGTCTGCATTTTGCAGGCTGAATGCAAACTGAAGTTATTTTTGCATTCGTAGTTAACTTACTTGCATTTACATATGTATTGCGATTTTAGTAGTTTGTTTTAAAAAAAAAGCAAATACCTTCGTCTGAAAAAATCAGTTTGTTTCTTAAATTGCTGATTATAAGTTTACTGCGGTCTGTATTTTGCAGGCTGAATGCAAATTTAATTTTACTTTTGCATTCGTAGTGAACTTCTATGTATTGCAATTTTCAATAGTTTCTAACAAAACATAATTGCTCACTATAAGTTTTCTACAGTCTGTATTTTGCAGGCTGAATGTAAACTGAAGTTATTTTTGCATTCGTAGTCAACTTACTTGCATTTATGTATTGCGATTTTAGTAGTTTGTTTTAAAAAAAGCAAATAACTTCGTCTGAAAAAATCAGTTTGTTTCTTAAATTTGCTGATTATAAGTTTACTACGGTCTGTATTTTACAGGCTGAATGCAAATTTAATTTTACTTTTGCATTCGTAGTGAACTTCTATGTATTGCAATTTATGTTAGTTTTTAACAAAACATTTTATAATCGAAAATTTTTGAAGTTTAACTTTTAATTAAGTTATTAATATGGCTATTGAAAACCTAAAGATAGATGGTGTATTAGTCCCTCACTCCATAATTTCAATAACAGGCGATGGGGCTTGCCTATTTAATGCACTTTCCTATATTTTAAATGGAAATGAAAGTTTGTCTGCTAAAATACGACAGGCCATAGTTAGGAGTGTTGTGGGACGGTGGAATCATTTCGCTAATTATACGGTTAATTCTGAAGGAAACATTTATGACAATCCTTTAGATTATGAACGTGAAATGATGCGCCCTCACACTTATGGTGCTACTTCCGAGTTAATGGCTGCAGGGGAATTGTACCCAATTTTTATTGAAATCTACTACAATGGAAATTTTCTTACCCACTTTGGAACAGAAGGGAGTCCTATAAAAAGACTGCGGTTTAGTGGCGATCTCTCCAATGGACATTTTGATGTGTTAGTTCCACTAGAAGACACGAATTCTCCTTCTCCAAGCGAATTTTATCTTCCACCCACCCCAAAAAAAACCAAAAGGAGGCGAGTCCGATCTTCTGACCGAATTAGGGGGAAAAAATTAAAGACTGCACTACAAATGTATTGTGAAAATGTTGAAAATAATAGACTAACAAATCAGGCAGAAAACGTTGAAACTGCACGACACAATAATGCTGCGATAGAATTTGATACGGTTAATATGCATATTGAAAACCTAAGGATAGACGGTGTATTAGTCCCTCACTCCATAGTTTCAATAACAGGCGATGGAGCTTGCCTATTTAATGCACTTTCCTACATTTTAAATGGAAATGAAGGTTTGTCTGCTAAAATACGCCAGGCCATAGTTAGGAGTGTTGTGGGACGGTGGAATCATTTCGCTAATTATACGGTTAATTCTGAAGGAAACATTTATGACAATCCTTTAGATTATGAACGTGAAATGATGCGCCCTCACACTTATGGTGGTACTTCTGAGTTAATGGCTGCAGGGGAATTGTACCCAATTTTTATTGAAATCTACTACAATGGAAATTTTCTTACCCACTTTGGAACAGAAGGGAGTCCTATTAAAAGACTGCGTTTTAGTGGCGATCCTTCCAATGGACATTTTGATGTGTTAGTTCCACTAGAAGACAGGCAAAACACGAATTCTCCTTCTCCAAGCGAATTTTATCTTCAACCCACCCCCAAAAAAACAAAAAAAAGGCGAGTCCGATTTTCTGACCGAATAGCTAAAAAAATATCAAAGACTGCATCACAAAAGTATCGTGAAAAGGCTAAAAATAAAAGACTCGCAAATGAATCAGAAACTGTAGAAGCTGCCGCGTCTTGGGAAATAAAAGAAAATTCAGCATTTCATTATAATGCTGCGATAGACTATGATACTGATAAGTATGTTCAATTAGGAGCGATGGACAAGAAGTGCGGATTTTGTGGAGCTTTAAAATGGAAAAATGAGCCTAAAGGTATATGTTGTAAAGAAGGAAAAGTTAAACTTCCTTCTTACAAAAATTTACCAGAGCCCCTAAATAGCTTGATAATGGGTAGTCATCCTGACCATAATCACTTCATGGCATTTATAAGAAAGTACAACAATTGCTTTCAAATGACGTCATTTGGTAGTACGAAAATTGTCAAAGATAGGTTCATGCCTACATTTAAAGTTCAAGGTCAAGTGTATCACTTGGTTGGTAGCCTCTTGCCGGCTCCTCAAAAGGAAGCTGAGTTTTTGCAAATTTATTTTGTTGGCGAGGATGAAACAGAAGTTAATTTAAGGAGAAAACATTATTCTGACGTTAAACATGACTTGGTAAAGGCACTCCAAATAATGCTGCACAATTGTAATCCATATATTAATGGGTTCAAAACTGCACTACAAAAAGTTCCAAAAAATTGTCAGGATTTTAAAATGGTTATTCACGCTGAAAAAAAACCAGCTGATGCTCATAAAGGCCGCTATAATGCTCCTGCAGCCAAAGAAGTTGCTTTGGTATTAATTGGCGAACAATTTCAAAAGAGAGACATTGTTATTGAAAGTTATGAAAACAAACTTCAGCGCATAAGTGAAATCCATCGCTCCTATGATAGTTTACAATATCCTTTACTATTTTGTCATGGAGAGGATGGATATTCTATTAACATACCTCGAATTGATCCAGTGTCAAAAAAAGACTTAAAAAAGACCGTGTCAGCGTTAGACTTCTATAGTTATAGGTTAATGGTTCGATCATCTGAAGACAATCATTTGATGCGTTCGAGATCTTTGCTTAGTCAATTTGTGACAGATATGTTCGCAAAAATCGATAGTGAAAGACTAAATTATATTCGAAACAATCAAGCAAAATTAAGAGCAGAAACTTATATACATCTTAAAGATGCAATAGGCGGCCAAGATGCAGATGCACGCCAACTTGGTCAAATGGTTATTTTACCTTCAACATTTACTGGTTCCGCACGATATATGCATGAAAAGACGCAGGATGCTATGACGTATGTTCGACACTATGGTCGCCCTGATCTCTTTATAACATTTACATGCAATCCTAAATGGGATGATATAACCAAAGCGTTATATCCGGGTCAAAAACCCCATGATCGCCATGACATTATTGCTCGAATTTTTCATTTAAAGGTAAAAATATTAATGTTTTTATTGGATAAAGGCAATTTATTTGGTGAGGTCCAGTGCTTCATGTATTCAATAGAATGGCAAAAGCGTGGCCTGCCACATGTACACATACTTCTTTGGCTAAAATCTCATATTATGCCTGAGCAAATTGATTCTATCATAAGTGCTGAAATTCCCGATCCTGATAAGGATCCTCTACTTCATGATATCGTCAAGGCAAATATGATTCATGGACCCTGCGGGGCATTAAATTCGAAATCGCCTTGCATGAATGCAGGTAAATGCACAAAAAGATTTCCAAGGCAGTTTTTGAAAGATACTTTGACTGGGAAAGACGGTTACCCACAATATAGGCGAAGGGCTCCAATAGATAGTGGTTTTACTATTGTTATCAATGGTAACATTATAGATAACCGTTGGGTTGTGCCGTATAATCCAACTCTTTCGCGTGCTCTTAGAGCCCATTTAAATGTAGAATACTGCAGCTCAGTAAAGTCTATTAAGTATGTCTGTAAGTACATTAATAAAGGGAGTGATCAAGCGACCATTGCAATAGAAAACGTAAGAGACGAAATAAAATTATATGAAAGTGGTCGATATATAAGCAGCTCAGAAGCGGTATGGAGAATTTTAGCGTTTCCCATACATGAGAGATATCCAGCAATCACTCAATTAGCTGTGCATTTGGAAAACGGTCAAAGGATATACTTCAATCCAGATAATCCAAATCAATTGGCTAATCAGATAATGAATCCGCCAACTACGACACTAATTGCCTTTTTTGAGCTTTGCAAAATCGACTCATTTGCGAGAACCCTTCTTTATGCCGAAGTGCCTTCTTTTTACACGTGGAATAACAAATCATTTCAAAGAAGAAAACGAGGGGTTGACGTTCCAAATTTCCCTGGGGTTAAAAAAGATCAATGTTTGGGTCGTGTGTACACTGTTCATCCCAAAAATAGTGAATGTTATTATCTTAGACTTTTACTCCATGAGGTAAGAGGTCCAACCTCATTCTTGGATTTAAAAACAGTAAATGGTGTTGAATACAATACTTTCCAAATGGCTTGCAAAGCTTTGGGCTTACTGGAAGATGATAATCATTGGGACTTGACCTTGGCCGAAGCTGCACAATGTCAAATGCCAACAAAATTGCGAGAACTATTTGCAATAATGTTAGTATCTTGCCAAATAAGCGATTCACTCCATCTTTGGGATAAGCACAAATCAAGCCTCTCAGAAGATATTGTGTACCAAATACAAATGCGAGTAGATGGTAGTGTAGATCCAGCCCTTCTGGAGCGTGCGCACACCAAGTGTTTAATTACAATTGAAGATATCGTACTATCTATAGGAGGAAATATTTTATCAGAGTACGGTTTACCTGAGCCAAACAGAGTCGATGAACCATTAGCAAATAGGGACTATTTAAGAGAGATCAACTATGAAAATAATAATGAATTAGGTATTATTAATGACGAAAATTCACTTAATGCCGAGCAAAACGTAGCATATAAGCACATATTAGAAAGTGTTGAGGCCGAACGAGGTGGAATATATTTTTTGGATGCTCCTGGTGGCACTGGAAAAACGTTCCTTTTGAATTTGATTTTGGCAAAAGTTCGTTTAAATAAAAATATTGCCTTGGCTGTCGCTTCTTCTGGAATAGCTGCCACTTTGCTAACCGGAGGTCGAACAGCGCATTCTGCATTCAAACTTCCATTGAATTTAATAAATGTGGAAATGCCGTATTGCTCAATTTCAAAGCAGTCCAATATGGCATGGTTTGGAAAGGAGGTTTTTTGTTGGGAGGAGGGGGGGGTGGAAATTGTGGGGGGTTTAAAATCGTGCTTAAAATCTTCTTTTCTGTGGCCTGATATCACGAAACTAGCCTTAACCAAAAATATGCGTGTGCACTTGAACGGCGATCAATCTGCTGGATTTTTTGCAAAAACATTACTCCAAATTGGAGACGGCATATATCCAACAATTGAGGGAAAGATAAAGATACCAACATGCTTGGGAACTTTAGTAACTTCAGTCGAAGACCTTACTTCAAAAATATTTCCTGATATTTTAAACATTGCAGAAAAGTCGCTAGATTGGTTGTCTGAACGCGCAATTTTAACTTCAAGGAATGATAGAGCTTCTTCAATAAATGACTCACTATTAAAGTCATTTGACGGTCAAGAGGTAACATACAAATCTATTGACTCAGTCACGGTATTAGAAGATGCTGTTCACTTTCCTGTCGAGTTCCTGAACAAACAGAACCCTCCAGGTTTTCCTTTGCATAATCTGTCTCTTAAAATTGGGGCCCCCATAATGTTGCTACGTAATTTAAGTCCTCCAAAACTTTGCAACGGAACGAGATTGCAAGTTAAAGCTCTCCATAAATTTGTCATAGAAGCAGTAGTTTTTACTGGATGCGCTAAGGGTGAAAAGGTGTTTATACCTAGAATTCCCCTTATAACATCTAACCTACCCTTTGAATTCAAAAGACTGCAATTTCCCGTGAAAGTCTGTTTTGCAATAACTATCAATAAATCCCAGGGACAGACTTTAAAATTAGCCGGATTAGATCTAAGAGAGGATTGCTTTTCTCATGGTCAGTTTTATGTTGCCTGTTCCCGAGTTAGTTCGGCAAGTAATTTAATAATTTTGGCACCTGATGGAAAATCAAAAAATGTTGTTTATCAAGAGGTTTTAAATTAAAGGTTACAATTAAAAATCTTCTTCACGTGGAATATGCCTGGGGTACCCCTGGGGACACCACTTTAAAAAAAATGCGCCAAATCCTCTACCTCCAGGGTGGTGTGGAAATGAGGTTCACTTAAATTTAATCAATGTAACCAACATTTCTTTTATTGCACTAATATGCATTAAAAAAACTAGCAATGCTCTGCTAATTGACGCGGACAACGTCGCGGCGGGTATTGCTAGTATAATATATAATATAAATATATTAAAAATGTATAATATAATAGGTAATATAAATGAATTGAATTATAAATGTAAAAAGTCTTAGTTTTATAGCAATATTACTGAGCTAAATTGATAAAAATATAAGACAAATCTTTTAAAAAGGCTGTATTCTTTTATTTATATAAGGGAAAAAGAGGCAGAACGATAGGAAATTGAATATAATTGAACGATAGGAAATTGAGTATAAATTGAATTAAAGGAATAATAATAATTTAAGATTAGGTCTTGAAAAAGACTTAATCTTATACTATTATTAACAAAACTACGTTAAATGGGGTACGCGGTCCTTAGTAGCGAGTGCAGCAACCGGCCCAGAAAAAGAACGGCAGCGACGTCGGCAGAAGCAGCAACAATTCGCGACCGCGCAAAAATTTGTCGACAATATTTACGATATTTATTAAGCAAAGAGAGATTAAATATATGTATGTATAATAATAATTTAAGAATAAGTCTTGAAAAAGCCTTAGCCTTATACTATTACTAAAAACGCTACGTTAAAAGGAGTATGCCGGTCCTTGGCAGCGAGCGCAGCAACCGGCCCAAAAAAAAAACGGCAGCGACGTCGGCAGAAGCAACAACAACTTGCGACCGCGCAAAAATTTTTCGACAATATTTACGATATTTTTAAGCAAAGAGAGATTAAATATATGTATGTATAATAATAATTTAAGAATAAGTCTTGAAAAAGACTTAACCTTATACTATTATTAAAAACGCTACGTTAAAAGGGGTATGCCGGTCCTTGGCAGCGAGCGCAGCAACCGGCCCAAAAAAAAGAACGGCAGCGACGTCGGCAGAAGCAGCAAAAATTCGCGACCGCGCAAAAAATTGTCGACAAAATATACGATATTTTTTAAGCAAAAAGGGATTAAATATATGTATGTATAATAATAATTTAAGAATAAGTCTTGAAAAAGACTTAATCTTACACTATTATTAACAAAAATACGTTAAAAGGGGTACTTAGCAGCGAGTGCAGCAAACAGCCCAGCAGCGACGTCGGCAGCAAATCGGCAGAAGCAGCAACAACTCGCGACCGCGTATGAATTTGTTGACAAAATTTACGTTAACTTTTAAGCAAAGAGAAATGAATTTAATGATTTTACGTTAAATTGCTTGCAAGTAGAAATGGGTTTACGTTAAGATAAATCGCTTTAAGATCGTCAAAAATTCGCAATCGGCAGACGGGTAAAAGTTCGCATACGAGAGTTAGTCGTAGACTGAAGCGAGTGCAGAATAGTTTACAGCACTGCAAAGTTCTAACAGCTAGATTTACTTGCACGGCTTCCCGCGCTTTATACTAACAGCGAACTGCGTTCCGCCTCTCTCTAGCGCAGGTGAATGCACTTTTGAAAAATGACCACAGGAAAATAGGAAAGGGACAAAAAGTTCAAATTTTACATTAGAATTCGGCGATCTGTTATAACCAGTGCCAAGAAAGAGAGAGCAATAAACATACTTCAATTAGACATGTATAATTATATTAGCTAAACATAAACATTGTTAAAGCGTGTTATGTATATTAAAATCTAAATGTTTGTATTGGCTCTTTAAAAAAACGAGTAACGGGTATAGCGAATAGCTTTGTTTGAAAGGAGCTATCTTTGACATACACACATATATATGCTATTGTCTGACTCTGACCTTGAATTTGGCTAACTTTTTTTTACAAATTTTGTAATTTGCATAGTTTTTAACATTTTATTAGGTATTGACAAATGAAAACAATCGCAATTGCCTATAAAGAAATCCTTAACGGGAATTACCGCATATCCCTTTGATGACCTTGGAGCTATAAGTGCGGCAATTTTATTTAAAATTTAAAAATTTAAATGCGCATCTACCGCAAGATATTAATACCACTGGCTATTAAAGGCGGAAATGTAGGCGCTAGCCAGGTTTTTGCGATAATGGGATTGTGGGCGTTAGAGTGGGCGTGGAAACATTTTTTTTTGTCAATCAAAAGGTATTTAAGAAATTAATGAATATTCCTTTTTACGTTAATCTAGCTTCAAAACTGTGGGTGCCACAGTTTTTCGCGGTTTGCGGGCGTTAGGGGGGAGAGGGTGTGGGTCATTTTGGTTAATCAATAGGTATAGAAGAAACGAATACACAATTCTTTTCGCGTTAGTCTAGGTTCAAAACTGTGGGCGCCACAGTTTTTCGCGGTTTGTGGGCGTTAGAGGGGCGTGGCACATCGGCGTGAAAAACTCGCGCTGCGTATTAACCCCTAGAATCTGCCTGCCAAATCCCAATCTTCTAGCTCTTATAGTTTCCGAGATCTCAGCGTTCATACAGACGGGCGCCACAGCTTTTCGCGGTTTGTGGGCGTTAGGGAGGAGGGGGGGTTTCCCATTTTGGTCAATCAAAGGGTATTGAAGAAACGAATACACATTTCTTTTCGCGTTAGTCTAGGTTCAAAACTGTGGGCGCCACAGTTTTTCGCGGTTTGTGGGCGTTAGAGGGGCGTGGCACATCGGCGTGAAAAAATTGCGCTGCGTATTAACCCCTAGAATCTGCATGCCAAATCCCAATCTTCTAGCTTTTATAGTTTCCGAGATTTCAGCGTTCATACAGACGGGTGCCACAGTTTTTAGCGGTTTGTGGGCGTTAGAGGGGGCGTGGCACATCGGCGTGAAAAACTTGCGCTGCGTATCAACCCCTAGAATCTGCATGCCAAATCCCAATCTTCTAGCTTTTATAGTTTCCGAGATCTCAGCGTTCATACAGACGGACAGACAGACGGACAGACAGACGGACAGACGGACATGGCTAGATCGACTCGGCTAGTGATCCTGATCAAGAATATATATACTTTATATGGTCGGAACGGCTTCCTTCTACCTGTTACATACTTTTGCACGAATCTAATATACCCTTTTACTCTATGAGTAACGGGTATAAAAAGGTATGCTGCTAGGGGAATTGAGCCCGATTGACCGACCAAGTTACGGGCTTAGGAAGTGTGTATGGGGGTCATTTTTCAGCAAGTTATCGAAAATTTCCAATTACGTCATAAAACCAGTAAAAAATCGCATATCTTAAACAGTTAAATATTTTAATGCGTCAGCTTTCAGCATCAAAATCATTTGTACCTGAACCAATAAGATTATTAATCTCTAAAGCTATTCTTGTTCCCACTCTCTTCTATGGCATAGAAATCTTTGGTCACTGTGACGTGCGTGATATGCGCACACTAGTAGTTGCCCTCAACGCAATTGTCCGTTATGTGTTTAATTTAAGACGATATGACTATGTATCACATTTAACTTATAAAATTCTTGACCTTAACTTGACCAACTGGATAGATTTTAGAACTTTGGTATACTTCCACAAGATTGTGACGACTCGAGAACCGATTTACCTATATCGGAAGCTATTTCCTGCTACTTCCCAAAGAACAAATAATTACCTATGCCCTCGTACTTTAACGCTTTGTTCGAAGAGGCAGTTTTTTATTAACAGCATCCGTTTATGGAACAATCTTCCCCATCAATTTAAAACTATTAGGAGCGCAACTCAATTCTCAATTAAAATTAAAGAATTTATAAAATCACAATAAAAGTAGAAATAAGTAATATTAGGTGAAAACCATAAAAACGTAAAAAAAAAACAAATAAAATAATCAAAATAAAAATAAAAAGTATAGTATATAAGAATTAAATGTTAATGTTCGCTAATTTAATGATTTTGAAAATTGTTAGCTTTTAAGTATTATATAAAAATGTAAAAAGCAATTTTTTGTCGAAGTGACTAGCGCAATAATAATAAGCTTACGCTTGCAGCGCTAGGATATTATATCAATAAAAATAATAAAAATAATAATAATAATGCAGATTACACTATTTTCAAATTACAAACTTAAAAAGGTATACCCCTAGGGAAATTGAGCCCGATTGACCAAGTTACGGGCTTAGGAAGTGTGTATGGGGGTCATTATTGAGCAAGTCATCGAAAACTTCGAATTAACGCCATAAAACCAGTCAAAAATCGACTATCTTCAACAGCTAAATATTTTAATGCAGATTACAGTATTTTCAAATCACAAAGTTAAAAAGGTATGCCGCTAAGAGATCCGAGCCCGATTGACCAAGTTACGGGCTTAGGAAGTGTGTATGGGGGTCATTTTTCAGCAAGTCATCGAAAACTTCAAATTAACGCCATAAAACCAGTTCAAAATCGACTATTTTCAAAAGTAAAATATTTTAATGCAGATTACACTATTTTCAAATCACAAAGTTAGGAAGTGTGTATGGGGGTCATTTTTCAGCAAGTCATCGAAAACTTCCAATTACGTCATAAAACCAGTCTAAAATCGACTATCTTCAAAAGTAAAATATTTTAATGCAGATTACACTATTTTCAAATTACAAACTTAAAAATGTATGCTGCTAGGGGAATTGAGCCCGATTGACCGACCAAGTTACGGGCTTAGGAAGTGTGTATGGGGGTCATTTTTCAGCAAGTTATTGAAAACTTTAAATTATCGCCATACAACCAGTTAAAAATCGACTATCTTCAAAAGTAAAATATTTTAATGCAGATTACAGTAATTTCAAATCACAAAGTTAAAAAGGTATGCCGCTGAGAAATCCAAGCCCGATTGACCGACCAAGTTACAGGCTTAGGAAGTGTGTATGGGGGTCATTTTTCAGCAAGTTATCGAAAACTTCAAATTATCGCCATAAAACCAGACAAAAATCGACTATCTTCAAAAGTAAAATATTTTAATGCAGATTACACTTTTTTCAAATCACAAAGTTAGGAAGTGTGTATGGGGGTAATTTTTCAGCACGTCATCGAAAACTTTAAATTAACGCCATAAAACCAGTCTAAAATCGACTATCTTCAAAAGTAAAATATTTTAATGCAGATTACACTATTTTCAAATCACAAAGTTAAAAAGGTATGCCGCTGAGGAATCCAAGCCCGATTGACCGAGTTACGGGCTTAGGAAGTGTGTATGGGGGTCATTTTTCAGCAAGTCATCGAAAACTTCAAATTAACGCCATAAAACCAGTAAAAAATCGACTATCTTCAAAAGTAAAATATTTTAATGCAGATTACACTATTTTCAAATCACAAAGTTAAAAAGGTATGCCGCTAGGGATCCGATCCCAAATGACCAAGTTAATGGCTTAGGAAGTGTGTATGGGGGTCATTTTTCAGCAAGTCATCGAAAACTTCAAATTATCGCCATAAAACCAGTCAAAAATCGACTATCTTCAAAAGTAAAATATTTTAATGCAGATTACACTATTTTCAAATCACAAACTTAAAAAGGTATGCCGCTGAGGAATCCGATCCCGATTGACCGAGTTATGCGCTTAGGAAGTGTGTATGGGGGTCATTTTTCAGCAAGTCATCCGAAACTTAAAATGAACGCCATAAAACCAGTCAAAAATCGACCATCTTCAAAAGTAAAAAATTTTAATGAAGATTACACTATTTTCAAATCACAAAGTTAGGAAGTATGTATCGGGGTAATTTTTCAGCAAGTCATCGAAAATTTCCACTTACGTCATAAAACCAGTCTAAAATCGACTATCTTCAAAAGTAAAATATTTTAATGCAGATTACACTATTTTCAAATCACAAACTTAAAAAGGTATGCCGCTGAGGAATCCGAGCCCGATTGACCGAGTTACTGGCTTAGGAAGTGTGTATGGGGGCATTTTTCAGCAAGTCATCGAAAACTTCAAATTATCGCCATAAAACCAGTCAAAAATCGACTATCTTCAAAAGTAAAATATTTTAATGCAGATTACACTATTTTAAATCACAAAGTTAGGAAGTGTGTATGGGGGTCATTTTTCAGCAAGTCATCGAAATCTTCGAATTACGTCATAAAACCAGTAAAAATCGACTATCTACAAAAGTAAAATATTTTAATGCATATTACACTATTTTCAAATTACAAACCTAAAAAGGTATGCCGCTGAGGAATCCATGCCCGATTGACCGAGTTACGGGCTTAGGAAGTGTGTATGGGGATCATTTTTCAGCCAGTCATCGAAAACCAGTTAAAAATCGACTATCTACAAAAGTAAAATATTTTAATGCAAATTACACTATTTTTAAATCACATACATAAAAAGGTACGCCGCTGGGGTATCGACTATCTTCAAAAGTAAACTATTTTAATGCAGATTACACTATTTTCAAATCACAAATTAAAAAAGGTATGCCGCTAAGGAATCCGAGCCCGATTGGCCGAGTTGTGGGCTTAGGAAGTGTGTATGGGGGTCATTTTTCAGCAAGTCATCGAAAACTTCCAATTACGTCATAAAACCAGTCAAAAATCGACTATCTTCAAAAGTAAAAAATTTTAATGCAGATTACACTATTTTCAAATCACAAACTTAAAAAGGTATGCCGCTAAGGAATCCAAGCCCGATTGGCCGAGTTATGGGCTTAGGAAGTGTGTATGGGGGTCATTTTTCAGCAAGTCATCGAAAACTTCCAATTACGTCATAAAACCAGTCTAAAATCGACTATCTTCAAAAGTCAAATATTTTAATGCAGATTACACTATTTTCAAATTACAAACCTAAAAAGGTATGCCGCTAGAGGAATCCGAGCCCGATTGACCGAAAGTTACGGGCTTAGGAAGTGTGTATGGGGGTAATTTTTCAGCAAGTCATCGAAAACTTCAAATTAACGCCATAAAACCAGTTAAAAATCGACTATCTTCAAAAGTAAAATATTTTAATGCAGATTACACTATTTTCATATCACAAACTTAAAAAGGTATGCCGCTGAGGAATCCAAGCCCGATTGACCGAGTTACGGGCTTAGGAAGTGTGTATGGGGGTCATTTTTCAGCAAGTCATCGAAAACTTCAAATTAACGCCATAAAACCAGTAAAAAATCGACTATCTACAAAAGTAAAATATTTTAATGCAGATTACACTATTTTTAAATCACAAACTTAAAAAGGTATGCCGCTAAGGAATCCGAGCCCGATTGACCGAGTTAGGGGCTTAGGAAGTGTGTATGTCAAGAGCAAGTCATCGAAAACTTCAAATTATCGCCATAAAAGCAGACAAAAATTGACTATCTTCAAAAGTAAAATATTTTAATGCAGATTACACTATTTTCAAATCACAAAGTTAGGAAGTGTGTAGGGTGGTCATTTTTCAGCAAGTCATCGAAAACTTCCAATTACGTCATGAAACCAGTCTAAAATCGACTATCTTCAAAAGTAAAATATTTTAATGCAGATTACACTATTTTCAAATCACAAACCTAAAAAGGTATGCCGCTAAGGAATCCGAGCCCGATTGGCCGAGTTATGGGCTTAGGAAGTGTGTATGGGGGTCATTTTTCAGCAAGTCATCGAAAACTTCAAATTAACGCCATAAAACCAGTCAAAAATCGACTATCTTCAAAAGTAAAATATTTTAATGCAGATTACACTATTTTCAAATCACAAACTTAAAAAGGTATGCCGCTAAGGAATCCGATCCCAATTGTCCAAGTTAGGGGCTTAGGAAGTGGGCTAATTTCAAAGTTTGTATGGGGGTCATTTTTCAGCAAGTCACCGAAAAACTTCAAATTATCGCCATAAAACCAGTCAAAAATCGACTATCTTCAAAAGTAAAATATTTTAATGCAGATTACACTATTTTCAAATCACAAAGTTAAAAAGGTATGCCGCTGAGGAATCCAAGCCCGATTGACCGAGTTACGGGCTTAGGAAGTGTGTATGGGGGTAATTTTTCAGCAAGTCATCGAAAACTTCAAATTAACGCCATAAAACCAGTAAAACATCGACTATCTTCAAAAGTAAAATATTTTAATGCAGATTACACTATTTTCAAATCACAAAGTTAGGAAGTGTGTATGGGGGTCATTTTTCAGCAAGTCATCGAAAACTTCCAATTACGTCATAAAACCAGTCAAAAATCGACTATCTTCAAAAGTAAAATATTTTAATGCAGATTACACTATTTTCATATCACAAACTTAAAAAGGTATGCCGCTGAGGAAATGAAGCCCGATTGACCGAGTTACGGGCTTAGGAAGTGTGTATGGGGGTCATTTTTCAGCAAGTCATCGAAAAAACCAGTTAAAAATCGACTATCTTCAAAAGTAAAATATTTTAATGCAGATTACACTATTTTCAAATCACATACATAAAAAGGTAGCCGCTGGGGTATCGACTATCTTCAAAAGTAAACTATTTTAATGCAGATTACACTATTTTCAAATCACAAACTTAAAAAGGTATGCCGCTAAGGAATCCGAGCCCGATTGGCCGAGTTATGGGCTTAGGAAGTGTGTATGGGGGTCATTTTTCAGCAAGTCATCGAAAACTTCCAATTACGTCATAAAACCAGTCTAAAATCGACTATCTTCAAAAGTAAAATATTTTAATGCAGATTACACTATTTTCAAATCACAAACTTAAAAAGGTATGCCGCTAAGGAATCCAAGCCCGATTGGCCGAGTTATGGGCTTAGGAAGTGTGTATGGGGGTCATTTTTCAGCAAGTCATCGAAAACTTCCAATTACGTCATAAAACCAGTCTAAAATCGACTATCTTCAAAAGTAAAATATTTTAATGCAGATTACACTTTTTTCAAATAACAAAGTTTAAAAGGTATGCCGCTAGGGGATCCGAGCCCGATTCACCAAGTAACGGGCTTAGGAAGTGTGTATGGGGGTCATTTTTCAGCAAGTCATCGAAATCTTCAAATTAACGCCATAAAACCAGTCTAAAATCGACTATCTTCAAAAGTAAAATATTTTAATGCAGATTACACTATTTTCAAATCACAAACTTAAAAAGGTATGCCGCTGAGGAATCCAAGCCCGATTGACCGAGTTACGGGCTTAGGAAGTGTGTATGGGGGTAATTTTTCAGCAAGTCATCGAAAACTTCAAATTAACGCCATAAAACCAGTAAAAAATCGACTATCTTCAAAAGTAAAATATTTTAATGCAGATTACACTTTTTTCAAATAAAAAAGTTTAAAAGGTATGCCGCTAGGGGATCCGAGCCCGATTCACCAAGTAACGGGCTTAGGAAGTGTGTATGGGGGTCAATTTTTCAGCAAGTCATCGAAAACTTCAAATTAACGCCATAAAACCAGTCAAAAATCGACTATCTTCAAAAGTAAAATATTTTAATGCAGATTACACTATTTTCAAATCACAAAGTTAGGAAGTGTGTAGGGTGGTCATTTTTCAGCAAGTCATCGAAAACTTCCAATTACGTCATAAAACCAGTCTAAAATCGACTATCTTCAAAAGTAAAATATTTTAATGCAGATTACACTATTTTCAAATCACAAACTTAAAAAGGTATGCCGCTAAGGAATCCGAGCCCGATTGGCCGAGTTATGGGCTTAGGAAGTGTGTATGGGGGTCATTTTTCAGCAAGTCATCGAAAACTTCAAATTAACGCCATAAAACCAGTCTAAAATCGACTATCTTCAAAAGTAAAATATTTTAATGCAGATTACACTATTTTCAAATCACAAACTTAAAAAGGTATGCCGCTAGGGAATCCGATCCCGATTGACCGAGTTATGGGCTTAGGAAGTGAAAGTGTATGGGGGTAATTTTTCAGCAAGTCATCGAAAACTTCAAATTAACGCCATAAAACCAGTCTAAAATCGACTATCTTCAAAAGTAAAATATTTTAATGCAGATTACACTATTTTCAAATCACAAAGTTAGGAAGTGTGTATGGGGGTCATTTTTCAGCAAGTCATCGAAAACTTCCAAATACGTCATAAAACCAGTCTAAAATCGACTATCTTCAAAAGTAAAAAATTTTAATGCAGATTACACTATTTTCAAATCACAAACTTAAAAAGGTATGCCGCTAAGGAATCCGAGCCCGATTGGCCGAGTTATGGGCTTAGGAAGTGTGTATGGGGGTCATTTTTCAGCAAGTCATCGAAAACTTCAAATTAACGCATAAAACCAGTAAAAAATCGACTATCTTCAAAAGTAAAATATTTTAATGCAGATTACACTATTTTCAAATCACAAACTTAAAAAGGTATGCCGCTAAGGAATCCGAGCCCGATTGGCCGAGTTATGGGCTTAGGAAGTGTGTATGGGGGTCATTTTTCAGCAAGTCATCGAAAACTTCAAATTACGTCATAAAACCAGTCTAAAATCGACTATCTTCAAAAGTCAAATATTTTAATGCAGATTACACTATTTTCAAATCACAAACTTAAAAAGGTATGCCGCTAAGGAATCCGAGCCCGATTGGCCGAGTTATGGGCTTAGGAAGTGTGTATGGGGGTAATTTTTCAGCAAGTCATCGAAAACTTCCAATTACGTCATAAAACCAGTCAAAAATCGACTATCTTCAAAAGTAAAATATTTTAATGCAGATTACACTATTTTCAAATCACAAACTTAAAAAGGTATGCCGCTAAGGAATCCAAGCCCGATTGGCCGAGTTATGGGCTTAGGAAGTGTGTATGGGGGTCATTTTTCAGCAAGTCATCGAAAACTTCCAATTACGTCATAAAACCAGTCTAAAATCGACTATCTTCAAAAGTCAAATATTTTAATGCAGATTACACTATTTTCAAATCACAAACTTAAAAAGGTATGCCGCTAGAGGAATCCGAGCCCGATTGACCGAAGTTACGGGCTTAGGAAGTGTGTATGGGGGTCATTTTTCAGCAAGTCATCGAAAACTTCAAATTAACGCCATAAAACCAGTCAAAAATCGACTATCTTCAAAAGTAAAATATTTTAATGCAGATTACACTATTTTCAAATCACAAACTTAAAAAGGTATGCCGCTGAGGAATCCAAGCCCGATTGACCGAGTTACGGGCTTAGGAAGTGTGTATGGGGGTCATTTTTCAGCAAGTCATCGAAAACTTCAAATTAACGCCATAAAACCAGTAAAAAATCGACTATCTTCAAAAGTAAAATATTTTAATGCAGATTACACTATTTTCAAATCACAAACTTAAAAAGGTATGCCGCTAAGGAATCCGAGCCCGATTGACCGAGTTACGGGCTTAGGAAGTGTGTATGGGGGTCATTTTTCAGCAAGTCATCGAAAACTTCAAATTAACGCCATAAAACCAGTCAAAAATCGACTATCTTCAAAAGTAAAATATTTTAATGCAGATTACACTTTTTTCAAATCACAAAGTTAGGAAGTGTGTATGGGGGTCATTTTTCAGCAAGTCATCGAAAACTTCCAATTACGTCATAAAACCAGTCTAAAATCGACTATCTTCAAAAGTAAAATATTTTAATGCAGATTACACTATTTTCAAATCACAAACTTAAAAAGGTATGCCGCTAAGGAATCCGAGCCCGATTGGCCGAGTTATGGGCTTAGGAAGTGTGTATGGGGGTCATTTTTCAGCAAGTCATCGAAATCTTCAAATTAACGCCATAAAACCAGCCTAAAATCGACTATCTTCAAAAGTAAAATATTTTAATGCAGATTACACTATTTTCAAATCACAAACTTAAAAAGGTATGCCGCTAGGGAATCCGAGCCCGATTGACCGAGTTACGGGCTTAGGAAGTGGAAAGTGTATGGGGGTAATTTTTCAGCAAGTCATCGAAAACTTCAAATTAACGCCATAAAACCAGTAAAAAATCGACTATCTTCAAAAGTAAAATATTTTAATGCAGATTACACTATTTTCAAATCACAAAGTTAGGAAGTGTGTATGGGGGTCATTTTTCAGCAAGTCATCGAAAACTTCCAATTACGTCATAAAACCAGTCTAAAATCGACTATCTTCAAAAGTAAAAAATTTTAATGCAGATTACACTATTTTCAAATCACAAACTTAAAAAGGTATGCCGCTAAGGAATCCGAGCCCGATTGGCCGAGTTATGGGCTTAGGAAGTGTGTATGGGGGTCATTTTTCAGCAAGTCATCGAAAACTTCAAATTAACCATAAAACCAGTAAAAAATCGACTATCTTCAAAAGTAAAATATTTTAATGCAGATTACACTATTTTTAAATTACAAACATAAAAAGGTATGCCGCTAAGGAATCCGAGTTATGGGCTTAGGAAGTGTGTATGGGGGTCATTTTTCAGCAAGTCATCGAAAACTTCCAATTACGTCATAAAACCAGTCTAAAATCGACTATCTTCAAAAGTAAAATATTTTAATGCAGATTACACTATTTTCATATCACAAACTTAAAAAGGTATGCCGCTGAGGAATCCAAGCCCGATTGACCGAGTTACGGGCTTAGGAAGTGTGTATGGGGGTCATTTTTCAGCAAGTCATCGAAAACTTCAAATTAACGCCATAAAACCAGTCAAAAATCGACTATCTTCAAAAGTAAAATATTTTAATGCAGATTACACTATTTTCAAATCACAAACTTAAAAAGGTATGCCGCTAAGGAATCCGAGCCCGATTGACCGAGTTACGGGCTTAGGAAGTGTGTATGGGGGTCATTTTTCAGCAAGTCATCGAAAACTTCAAATTAACGCCATAAAACCAGTCAAAAATCGACTATCTTCAAAAGTAAAATATTTTAATGCAGATTACACTATTTTCAAATCACAAAGTTAGGAAGTGTGTATGGGGGTCATTTTTCAGCAAGTCATCGAAAACTTCCAATTACGTCATAAAACCAGTCTAAAATCGACTATCTTCAAAAGTAAAAAATTTTAATGCAGATTACACTATTTTCAAATCACAAACTTAAAAAGGTATGCCGCTAAGGAATCCGAGCCCGATTGGCCGAGTTATGGGCTTAGGAAGTGTGTATGGGGGTCATTTTTCAGCAAGTCATCGAAATCTTCAAATTAACGCCATAAAACCAGCCTAAAATCGACTATCTTCAAAAGTCAAATATTTTAATGCAGATTACACTATTTTCAAATCACAAACTTAAAAAGGTATGCCGCTAAGGAATCCGAGCCCGATTGGCCGAGTTATGGGCTTAGGAAGTGTGTATGGGGGTCATTTTTCAGCAAGTCATCGAAATCTTCAAATTAACGCCATAAAACCAGTCTAAAATCGACTATCTTCAAAAGTAAAATATTTTAATGCAGATTACACTATTTTCAAATCACAAACTTAAAAAGGTATGCCGCTAAGGAATCCGAGCCCGATTGGCCGAGTTATGGGCTTAGGAAGTGTGTATGGGGGTCATTTTTCAGCAAGTCATCGAAAACTTCCAATTACGTCATAAAACCAGTCTAAAATCGACTATCTTCAAAAGTAAAATATTTTAATGCAGATTACACTATTTTCAAATCACAAACTTAAAAAGGTATGCCGCTAAGGAATCCGAGCCCGATTGGCCGAGTTATGGGCTTAGGAAGTGTGTAAGGGGGTCATTTTTCAGCAAGTCATCGAAATCTTCAAATTAACGCCATAAAACCAGTCTAAAATCGACTATCTTCAAAAGTAAAATATTTTAATGCAGATTACACTATTTTCAAATCACAAACTTAAAAAGGTATGCCGCTGAGGAATCCGAGCCCGATTGACCGAGTTACGGGCTTAGGAAGTGTGTATGGGGGTCATTTTTCAGCAAGTCATCGAAAACTTCAAATTAACGCCATAAAACCAGTCAAAAATCGACTATCTTCAAAAGTAAAATATTTTAATGCAGATTACACTATTTTCAAATCACAAAGTTAGGAAGTGTGTATGGGGGTCATTTTTCAGCAAGTCATCGAAAACTTCCAATTACGTCATAAAACCAGTCTAAAATCGACTATCTTCAAAAGTAAAATATTTTAATGCAGATTACACTATTTTCAAATCACAAACTTAAAAAGGTATGCCGCTAAGGAATCCGAGCCCGATTGGCCGAGTTATGGGCTTAGGAAGTGTGTATGGGGGTCATTTTTCAGCAAGTCATCGAAATCTTCAAATTAACGCCATAAAACCAGTCTAAAATCGACTATCTTCAAAAGTAAAATATTTTAATGCAGATTACACTATTTTCAAATCACAAACTTAAAAAGGTATGCCGCTAGAGGAATCCGAGCCCGATTGACCGAAGTTACGGGCTTAGGAAGTGTGTATGGGGGTCATTTTTCAGCAAGTCATCGAAATCTTCAAATTAACGCCATAAAACCAGTCTAAAATCGACTATCTTCAAAAGTAAAATATTTTAATGCAGATTACACTATTTTCATATCACAAACTTAAAAAGGTATGCCGCTGAGGAATCCAAGCCCGATTGACCGAGTTACGGGCTTAGGAAGTGTGTATGGGGGTAATTTTTCAGCAAGTCATCGAAAACTTCAAATTAACGCCATAAAACCAGTAAAACATCGACTATCTTCAAAAGTAAAATATTTTAATGCAGATTACACTATTTTCAAATCACAAACTTAAAAAGGTATGCCGCTAAGGAATCCGAGCCCGATTGACCGAGTTATGGGCTTAGGAAGTGTGTATGGGGGTCATTTTTCAGCAAGTCATCGAAAACTTCAAATTAACGCCATAAAACCAGTCAAAAATCGACTATCTTCAAAAGTAAAATATTTTAATGCAGATTACACTATTTTCAAATCACAAAGTTAGGAAGTGTGTATGGGGGTCATTTTTCAGCAAGTCATCGAAAACTTCCAATTACGTCATAAAACCAGTCTAAAATCGACTATCTTCAAAAGTAAAATATTTTAATGCAGATTACACTATTTTCAAATCACAAACTTAAAAAGGTATGCCGCTAAGGAATCCGAGCCCGATTGGCCGAGTTATGGGCTTAGGAAGTGTGTATGGGGGTCATTTTTCAGCAAGTCATCGAAATCTTCAAATTAACGCCATAAAACCAGCCTAAAATCGACTATCTTCAAAAGTAAAATATTTTAATGCAGATTACACTATTTTCAAATCACAAACTTAAAAAGGTATGCCGCTAAGGAATCCGAGCCCGATTGACCGAGTTACGGGCTTAGGAAGTGTGTATGGGGGTAATTTTTCAGCAAGTCATCGAAAACTTCAAATTAACGCCATAAAACCAGTAAAACATCGACTATCTTCAAAAGTAAAATATTTTAATGCAGATTACACTATTTTCAAATCACAAAGTTAGGAAGTGTGTATGGGGGTCATTTTTCAGCAAGTCATCGAAAACTTCCAATTACGTCATAAAACCAGTCTAAAATCGACTATCTTCAAAAGTAAAAAATTTTAATGCAGATTACACTATTTTCAAATCACAAACTTAAAAAGGTATGCCGCTAAGGAATCCGAGCCCGATTGGCCGAGTTATGGGCTTAGGAAGTGTGTATGGGGGTCATTTTTCAGCAAGTCATCGAAAACTTCAAATTAACGCCATAAAACCAGTAAAAAATCGACTATCTTCAAAAGTAAAATATTTTAATGCAGATTACACTATTTTCAAATCACAAACATAAAAAGGTACGCCGCTAGGGGATCCGAGCCCGATTGGCCGAGTTATGGGCTTAGGAAGTGTGTATGGGGGTCATTTTTCAGCAAGTCATCGAAAACTTCCAATTACGTCATAAAACCAGTCTAAAATCGACTATCTTCAAAAGTAAAATATTTTAATGCAGATTACACTATTTTCATATCACAAACTTAAAAAGGTATGCCGCTGAGGAATCCAAGCCCGATTGACCGAGTTACGGGCTTAGGAAGTGTGTATGGGGGTCATTTTTCAGCAAGTCATCGAAAACTTCAAATTAACGCCATAAAACCAGTCAAAAATCGACTATCTTCAAAAGTAAAATATTTTAATGCAGATTACACTATTTTCAAATCACAAACTTAAAAAGGTATGCCGCTGAGGAATCCGAGCCCGATTGACCGAGTTACGGGCTTAGGAAGTGTGTATGGGGGTCATTTTTCAGCAAGTCATCGAAAACTTCAAATTAACGCCATAAAACCAGTCAAAAATCGACTATCTTCAAAAGTAAAATATTTTAATGCAGATTACACTATTTTCAAATCACAAAGTTAGGAAGTGTGTATGGGGGTCATTTTTCAGCAAGTCATCGAAAACTTCCAATTACGTCATAAAACCAGTCTAAAATCGACTATCTTCAAAAGTAAAAAATTTTAATGCAGATTACACTATTTTCAAATCACAAACTTAAAAAGGTATGCCGCTAAGGAATCCGAGCCCGATTGGCCGAGTTATGGGCTTAGGAAGTGTGTATGGGGGTCATTTTTCAGCAAGTCATCGAAAACTTCAAATTACGTCATAAAACCAGTCTAAAATCGACTATCTTCAAAAGTCAAATATTTTAATGCAGATTACACTATTTTTAAATTACAAACCTAAAAAGGTATGCCGCTAAGGAATCCGAGTTACGGGCTTAGGAAGTGTGTATGGGGGTCATTTTTCAGCAAGTCATCGAAAACTTCAAATTACGTCATAAAACCAGTCTAAAATCGACTATCTTCAAAAGTAAAATATTTTAATGCAGATTACACTATTTTCAAATCACAAACTTAAAAAGGTATGCCGCTAGGGAATCCAAGCCCGATTGACCGAGTTACGGGCTTAGGAAGTGTGTATGGGGGTAATTTTTCAGCAAGTCATCGAAAACTTCAAATTAACGCCATAAAACCAGTAAAACATCGACTATCTTCAAAAGTAAAATATTTTAATGCAGATTACACTATTTTCAAATCACAAAGTTAGGAAGTGTGTATGGGGGTCATTTTTCAGCAAGTCATCGAAAACTTCCAATTACGTCATAAAACCAGTCTAAAATCGACTATCTTCAAAAGTAAAATATTTTAATGCAGATTACACTATTTTCAAATCACAAACTTAAAAAGGTATGCCGCTAAGGAATCCGAGCCCGATTGGCCGAGTTATGGGCTTAGGAAGTGTGTATGGGGGTCATTTTTCAGCAAGTCATCGAAAACTTCAAATTACGTCATAAAACCAGTCTAAAATCGACTATCTTCAAAAGTAAAATATTTTAATGCAGATTACACTATTTTCAAATCACAAACTTAAAAAGGATGCCGCTAGAGGAATCCGAGCCCGATTGACCGACCAAGTTACGGGCTTAGGAAGTGTGTATGGGGGTCATTTTTCAGCAAGTCATCGAAATCTTCAAATTAACGCCATAAAACCAGTCTAAAATCGACTATCTTCAAAAGTAAAATATTTTAATGCAGATTACACTATTTTCATATCACAAACTTAAAAAGGTATGCCGCTGAGGAATCCAAGCCCGATTGACCGAGTTACGGGCTTAGGAAGTGTGTATGGGGGTCATTTTTCAGCAAGTCATCGAAAACTTCAAATTAACGCCATAAAACCAGTAAAAAATCGACTATCTTCAAAAGTAAAATATTTTAATGCAGATTACACTATTTTCAAATCACAAACTTAAAAAGGTATGCCGCTAAGGAATCCGAGCCCGATTGACCGAGTTATGCGCTTAGGAAGTGTGTATGGGGGTCATTTTTCAGCAAGTCATCGAAAACTTCAAATTAACGCCATAAAACCAGTCAAAAATCGACTATCTTCAAAAGTAAAATATTTTAATGCAGATTACACTATTTTCAAATCACAAAGTTAGGAAGTGTGTATGGGGGTCATTTTTCAGCAAGTCATCGAAAACTTCCAATTACGTCATAAAACCAGTCTAAAATCGACTATCTTCAAAAGTAAAATATTTTAATGCAGATTACACTATTTTCAAATCACAAACTTAAAAAGGTATGCCGCTAAGGAATCCGAGCCCGATTGGCCGAGTTATGGGCTTAGGAAGTGTGTATGGGGGTCATTTTTCAGCAAGTCATCGAAATCTTCAAATTAACGCCATAAAACCAGCCTAAAATCGACTATCTTCAAAAGTAAAATATTTTAATGCAGATTACACTTTTTTCAAATAACAAAGTTTAAAAGGTATGCCGCTAGGGGATCCGAGCCCGATTCACCAAGTAACGGGCTTAGGAAGTGAAGTTGTATGGGGGTAATTTTTCAGCAAGTCATCGAAAACTTCAAATTAACGCCATAAAACCAGTAAAACATCGACTATCTTCAAAAGTAAAATATTTTAATGCAGATTACACTATTTTCAAATCACAAAGTTAGGAAGTGTGTATGGGGGTCATTTTTCAGCAAGTCATCGAAAACTTCCAAATACGTCATAAAACCAGTCTAAAATCGTCTGTCTCCAAAAGTAAAAAATTTTAATGCAGATTACACTATTTTCAAATCACAAACTTAAAAAGGTATGCCGCTAAGGAATCCGAGCCCGATTGACCGAGTTATGGGCTTAGGAAGTGTGTATGGGGGTCATTTTTCAGCAAGTCATCGAAAACTTCAAATTAACGCCATAAAACCAGTAAAAAATCGACTATCTTCAAAAGTAAAATATTTTAATGCAGATTACACTATTTTCAAATCACAAACTTAAAAAGGTATGCCGCTAAGGGATCCGAGCCCGATTGACCAAGTTATGGGCTTAGGAAGTGTGTATGGGGGTCATTTTTCAGCAAGTCATCGAAAACTTCCAATTACGTCATAAAACCAGTCTAAAATCGACTATCTTCAAAAGTAAAATATTTTAATGCAGATTACACTATTTTCAAATTACAAACTTAAAAAGGTATGCCGCTGAGGAATCCAAGCCCGATTGACCGAGTTACGGGCTTAGGAAGTGTGTATGGGGGTCATTTTTCAGCAAGTCATCGAAAACTTCAAATTAACGCCATAAAACCAGTCAAAAATCGACTATCTTCAAAAGTAAAATATTTTAATGCAGATTACACTATTTTCAAATCACAAACTTAAAAAGGTATGCCGCTGAGGAATCCGAGCCCGATTGACCGAGTTACGGGCTTAGGAAGTGTGTATGGGGGTAATTTTTCAGCAAGTCATCGAAAACTTCAAATTAACGCCATAAAACCAGTAAAACATCGACTATCTTCAAAAGTAAAATATTTTAATGCAGATTACACTATTTTCAAATCACAAAGTTAGGAAGTGTGTATGGGGGTCATTTTTCAGCAAGTCATCGAAAACTTCCAATTACGTCATAAAACCAGTCTAAAATCGTCTGTCTCCAAAAGTAAAAAATTTTAATGCAGAAAATAGTTTACATAGTGTAATATTTTCAAATCACAAACTTAAAAAGGTATGCCGCTAAGGAATCCGATCCCTATTGACCGAGTTATGGGCTTAGGACGTGTGTATGGGGGTCATTTTTTAGAAGGTCATCGAAATTTTCAAATTAACGTCATAAAACCAGTCTAAAATCGACTATCTTCAAAAGTAAAATATTTTAATGCAGATTACACTATTTTCAAATCACAAACTTAAAAAGGTATGCCGCTAAGGAATCTGAGCTCGATTGGCCGAGTTACGGGCTTAGGAAGTGTGTATGGGGGTAATTTTTCAGCAAGTCATCGAAAACTTCAAATTAACGCCATAAAACCAGTCCAAAATCGACTATCTACAAAAGCAAAATATTTTAATGCAGATTACACTATTTTTAAATCACAAAATTAAAAAAAGTATGCCGCTAAGAAATCCGAGCCCGATTTACCGAGTTATGCGCTTAGGAAGTGTGTATGGGGGTCATTTTTCAGCAAGTCATCGAAAACTTCAAATTAACGCCATAAAACCAGTCAAAAATCGACTATCTTCAAAAGTAAAATATTTTAATGCAGATTACACTATTTTCAAATCACAAAGTTAGGAAGTGTGTATGGGGGTCATTTTTCAGCAAGTCATCGAAAACTTCCAATTACGTCATAAAACCAGTCTAAAATCGACTATCTTCAAAAGTAAAATATTTTAATGCAGATTACACTATTTTCAAATCACAAACTTAAAAAGGTATGCCGCTAAGGAATCCGAGCCCGATTGGCCGAGTTATGGGCTTAGGAAGTGTGTATGGGGGTCATTTTTCAGCAAGTCATCGAAAACTTCAAATTAACGCCATAAAACCAGTCAAAAATCGACTATCTTCAAAAGTAAAATATTTTAATGCAGATTACACTATTTTCAAATCACAAACTTAAAAAGGTATGCCGCTAAGGAATCCGAGCCCGATTGACCGAGTTAGGGGCTTAGGAAGTGGAAAGTTTGTATGGGGGTCATTTTTCAGCAAGTCATCGAAAACTTCAAATTAACGCCATAAAACCAGTCAAAAATCGACTATCTTCAAAAGTAAAATATTTTAATGCAGATTACACTATTTTCAAATCACAAAGTTAGGAAGTGTGTATGGGGGTCATTTTTTAGCAAGTCATCGAAAACTTCCAAATACGTCATAAAACCAGTCTAAAATCGACTATCTTCAAAAGTAAAATATTTTAATGCAGATTACACTATTTTCAAATCACAAACTTAAAAAGGTATGCCGCTAAGGAATCCGAGCCCGATTGACCGAGTTATGGGCTTAGGAAGTGTGTATGGGGGTCATTTTTCAGCAAGTCATCGAAAACTTCCAATTACGTCATAAAACCAGTCTAAAATCGACTATCTTCAAAAGTCAAATATTTTAATGCAGATTACACTATTTTCAAATTACAAACTTAAAAAGGTATGCCGCTGAGGAATCCAAGCCCGATTGACCGAGTTACGGGCTTAGGAAGTGTGTATGGGGGTCATTTTTCAGCAAGTCATCGAAAACTTCAAATTAACGCCATAAAACCAGTCTAAAATCGACTATCTTCAAAAGTAAAATATTTTAATGCAGATTACACTATTTTCAAATCACAAACTTAAAAAGGTATGCCGCTAGGGAATCCGAGCCCGATTCACCGAGTTACGGGCTTAGGAAGTGTGTATGGGGGTAATTTTTCAGCAAGTCATCGAAAACTTCAAATTAACGCCATAAAACCAGTAAAACATCGACTATCTTCAAAAGTAAAATATTTTAATGCAGATTACACCATTTTCAAATCACAAAGTTAGGAAGTGTGTATGGGGGTCATTTTTCAGCAAGTCATCGAAAACTTCCAATTACGTCATAAAACCAGTCTAAAATCGACTATCTTCAAAAGTAAAAAATTTTAATGCAGATTACACTATTTTCAAATCACAAACTTAAAAAGGTATGCCGCTAAGGAATCCGAGCCCGATTGACCGAGTTACGGGCTTAGGAAGTGTGTATGGGGGTCATTTTTCAGCAAGTCATCGAAAACTTCAAATTAACGCCATAAAACCAGTAAAAAATCGACTATCTTCAAAAGTAAAATATTTTAATGCAGATTACACTTTTTTCAAATCACAAACTTAAAAAGGTATGCCGCTTAGGAATCCGAGCCCGATTGGCCGAGTTATGGGCTTAGGAAGTGTGTATGGGGGTCATTTTTCAGCAAGTCATCGAAAACTTCCAATTACGTCATAAAACCAGTCTAAAATCGACTATCTTCAAAAGTCAAATATTTTAATGCAGATTACACTATTTTCAAATTACAAACTTAAAAAGGTATGCCGCTGAGGAATCCAAGCCCGATTGACCGAGTTACGGGCTTAGGAAGTGTGTATGGGGGTAATTTTTCAGCAAGTCATCGAAAACTTCAAATTAACGCCATAAAACCAGTCAAAAATCGACTATCTTCAAAAATAAAATATTTTAATGCAGATTACACTATTTTCAAATCACAAACTTAAAAAGGTATGCCGCTAGGGAATCCGAGCCCGATTGACCGAGTTACAGGCTTAGGAAGTGTGTATGGGGGTCATTTTTCAGCAAGTCATCGAAAACTTCAAATTAACGCCATAAAACCAGTCAAAAATCGACTATCTTCAAAAGTAAAATATTTTAATGCAGATTACACTATTTTCAAATCACAAAGTTAGGAAGTGTGTATGGGGGTCATTTTTCAGCAAGTCATCGAAAACTTCCAATTACGTCATAAAACCAGTCTAAAATCGACTATCTTCAAAAGTAAAAAATTTTAATGCAGATTACACTATTTTCAAATCACAAACTTAAAAAGGTATGCCGCTAAGGAATCCGAGCCCGATTGGCCGAGTTATGGGCTTAGGAAGTGTGTATGGGGGTCATTTTTCAGCAAGTCATCGAAATCTTCAAATTAACGCCATAAAACCAGCCTAAAATCGACTATCTTCAAAAGTCAAATATTTTAATGCAGATTACACTATTTTCAAATCACAAACTTAAAAAGGTATGCCGCTAAGGAATCCGAGCCCGATTGGCCGAGTTATGGGCTTAGGAAGTGTGTATGGGGGTCATTTTTCAGCAAGTCATCGAAATCTTCAAATTAACGCCATAAAACCAGTCTAAAATCGACTATCTTCAAAAGTAAAATATTTTAATGCAGATTACACTATTTTCAAATCACAAACTTAAAAAGGTATGCCGCTAAGGAATCCGAGCCCGATTGGCCGAGTTATGGGCTTAGGAAGTGTGTATGGGGGTCATTTTTCAGCAAGTCATCGAAAACTTCCAATTAACGTCATAAAACCAGTCTAAAATCGACTATCTTCAAAAGTCAAATATTTTAATGCAGATTACACTATTTTCAAATCACAAACTTAAAAAGGTATGCCGCTAAGGAATCCGAGCCCGATTGGCCGAGTTATGGGCTTAGGAAGTGTGTATGGGGGTCATTTTTCAGCAAGTCATCGAAATCTTCAAATTAACGCCATAAAACCAGTCTAAAATCGACTATCTTCAAAAGCAAAATATTTTAATGCAGATTACACTATTTTCAAATCACAAACTTAAAAAGGTATGCCGCTGAGGAATCCGAGCCCGATTGACCGAGTTATGGGCTTAGGAAGTGTGTATGGGGGTCATTTTTCAGCAAGTCATCGAAAACTTCCAATTACGTCATAAAACCAGTCAAAAATCGACTATCTTCAAAAGTAAAATATTTTAATGCAGATTACACTTTTTTCAAATCACAAAGTTAGGAAGTGTGTATGGGGGTAATTTTTCAGCAAGTCATCGAAAACTTCCAATTACGTCATAAAACCAGTCTAAAATCGACTATCTTCAAAAGTAAAATATTTTAATGCAGATTACACTATTTTCAAATCACAAACTTAAAAAGGTATGCCGCTAAGGAATCCGAGCCCTATTGGCCGAGTTATGGGCTTAGGAAGTGTGTATGGGGGTCATTTTTCAGCAAGTCATCGAAAACTTCAAATTAACGCCATAAAACCAGTCAAAAATCGACTATCTTCAAAAGTAAAATATTTTAATGCAGATTACACTATTTTCAAATCACAAACTTAAAAAGGTATGCCGCTAAGGAATCCGAGCCCGATTGGCCGAGTTATGGGCTTAGGAAGTGTGTATGGGGGTCATTTTTCAGCAAGTCATCGAAAACTTCAAATTACAAAACCAGTCTAAAATCGACTATCTTCAAAAGTCAAATATTTTAATGCAGATTACACTATTTTCAAATTACAAACTTAAAAAGGTATGCCGCTGAGGAATCCAAGCCCGATTGACCGAGTTACGGGCTTAGGAAGTGTGTATGGGGGTCATTTTTCAGCAAGTCATCGAAAACTTCAAATTAACGCCATAAAACCAGTCAAAAATCGACTATCTTCAAAAGTAAAATATTTTAATGCAGATTACACTATTTTCAAATAACAAAGTTTAAAAGGTATGCCGCTAGGGGATCCGAGCCCGATTGACCAAGTAACGGGCTTAGGAAGTGTGTATGGGGGTCATTTTTCAGCAAGTCATCGAAAACTTCAAATTAACGCCATAAAACCAGTCAAAAATCGACTATCTTCAAAAGTAAAATATTTTAATGCAGATTACACTATTTTCAAATCACAAAGTTAGGAAGTGTGTATGGGGGTCATTTTTCAGCAAGTCATCGAAAACTTCCAAATACGTCATAAAACCAGTCTAAAATCGACTATCTTCAAAAGTAAAAAATTTTAATGCAGATTACACTATTTTCAAATCACAAACTTAAAAAGGTATGCCGCTAAGAAATCCGAGCCTGATTGACCGAGTTATGCGCTTAGGAAGTGTGTATGGGGGTCACGTTTCAGCAAGTCATCGAAAACTTAAACAGAACTTTAAAAAACCAGTCAAAAATCGACTATCTACAAAAGTAAAATATTTTAATGCAGATTACACTATTTTCAAATCACAAAGTTAAAAAGGTATGCCGCTAGGGGATCCGAGCCCGATTGTCCAAGTTACGGGCTTCCAATTACGTCATAAAACCAGTCTAAAATCGACTATCTCCAAAAGTTAAATATTTTAATGCAGATTACACTATTTTCAAATCACAAACTTAAAAAGGTATGCCGCTAAGGAATCCGAGCCCGATTGGCCGAGTTATGGGCTTAGGAAGTGTGTATGGGGGTCATTTTTCAGCAAGTCATCGAAAACTTCAAATTAAAAAACCAGTAAAAAATCGACTATCTTCAAAAGTAAAATATTTTAATGCAGATTACACTATTTTCAAATCACAAACTTAAAAAGGTATGCCGCTAAGGAATCCGAGCCCGATTGGCCGAGTTATGGGCTTAGGAAGTGTGTATGGGGGTCATTTTTCAGCAAGTCATCGAAAACTTCAAATTACGTCATAAAACCAGTCTAAAATCGACTATCTTCAAAAGTCAATTATTTTAATGCAGATTACACTATTTTCAAATTACAAACCTAAAAAGGTATGCCGCTGAGGAATCCAAGCCCGATTGACCGAGTTACGGGCTTAGGAAGTGTGTATGGGGGTCATTTTTCAGCAAGTCATCGAAAACTTCAAATTAACGCCATAAAACCAGTCAAAAATCGACTATCTTCAAAAGTAAAATATTTTAATGCAGATTACACTATTTTCAAATCACAAACTTAAAAAGGTATGCCGCTAAGGAATCCAAGCCCGATTGACCGAGTTACGGGCTTAGGAAGTGTGTATGGGGGTAATTTTTCAGCAAGTCATCGAAAACTTCAAATTAACGCCATAAAACCAGTCAAAAATCGACTATCTTCAAAAGTAAAATATTTTAATGCAGATTACACTATTTTCAAATCACAAAGTTAGGAAGTGTGTATGGGGGTCATTTTTCAGCAAGTCATCGAAAACTTCCAATTACGTCATAAAACCAGTCTAAAATCGACTATCTTCAAAAGTAAAAAATTTTAATGCAGATTACATTATTTTCAAATCACAAACTTAAAAAGGTATGCCGCTAAGGAATCCGAGCCCGATTGGCCGAGTTATGGGCTTAGGAAGTGTGTATGGGGGTCATTTTTCAGCCAGTCATCGAAAACCAGTAAAAAATCGACTATCTACAAAAGTAAAATATTTTAATGCAAATTACACTATTTTCAAATCACAAACATAAAAAGGTACACCGCTAGTGGATCGACTATCTACAAAAGTAAAATATTTTAATGCAGATTACACTATTTTTTAATCACAAACTTAAAAATGTATGCCGCTAGGGGATCCGAGCCCGATTGACCAAGTTACGGGTTAGGTGTGTAGGTTTCTTCCAATTACGTCATAAAACCAGTCTAAAATCGACTATCTTCAAAAGTTAAATATTTTAATGCAGATTACACTATTTTCAAATCACAAACTTAAAAAGGTATGCCGCTAGGGGAATCCGAGCCCGATTGACCGAGTTACGGGCTTAGGAAGTGTGTATGGGGGTCATTTTTGAGCAAGTCATCGAAAATTTCAAATTATCGCCATAAAACCAGTCAAAAATCGACTATCTTCAAAAGTAAAATATTTTAATGCAGATTACACTATTTTCAAATCACAAAGTTAGGAAATGTATATGGGGTCATTTTTCAGCAAGTCATCGAAAACTTCCAATTACATCATAAAACCAGTCTAAAATCGACTATCTTCAAAAGTAAAATATTTTAATGCAGATTACACTATTTTCAAATCACAAACTTAAAAGGTATGCCGCTAAGGAATCCGAGCCCGATTGGCCGAGTTATGGGCTTAGGAAGTGTGTATGGGGCAAGTCATCAAAAACATCAAATTATCGCCATAAAACCAATCAAAAATCGACTATCTTCAAAAGTAAAATATTTTAATGCAGATTACACTATTTTCAATTCACAAAGTTAGGAAGTGTGTATGGGGGTCATTTTTCAGCAAGTCATCGAAAACTTCCAATTACGTCAAAAAACCAGTCTTAAATCGACTATCTTCAACAGTTAAATATTTTAATGCAGATTACACTATTTTCAAATCACAAACTTAAAAAGGTATGCCGCTGAGGAATCCGATCCCTAATGACTAAGTTAGGGCTAATCCCAAATGACTAAGCAAGTCATTGAAAACTTCAAAATATCGCCATAAAACCGGACAAAAATCGACTATCTTCAAAAGTAAAATATTTTATTGCAGATTACACTATTTTCAATTTACAAAGTTAGGATGTGTGTATGGGGGTCATTTTTCAGCATGTCATCGAAAACTTCCAATTACGTTATAAAACCAGTCCAAAATCGACTATCTTCACAGGTAAACAATTGTAATGCAGATTACACTATTTTCAAATAGGGGGGGATCCGATCCCAAATGACCAAGTTAGGGGCTTAGGAAGTGTGTATGGGGGTCATTTTTCAGCCAGTCATCGAAAACCAGACAAAAATCGACTATCTTCAAAAGTCAAATATTTTAATGCAGATTACACTATTTTCAAATTACAAACTTAAAAGGGTATGCCGCTGCAATGCCTATAAAGGGAAAAAGGCTAGACTAGTTTTTAAGAACACGCAAACTATTGCAGAGTGCCGAAAAAAAAAATTTTTTAAAGTGTATTTAATCATGTGTGTAATCATCCTTCGTCACAAATGTTGATATCAAAACTTTTGTATGTTGAAGGTGCGATCGTCACTAGTTTTTACCTCGTTAGGAGGTGTTTTTGTTTGATATCAGCGGTTTTTGTTTTAAACATGAGTCATATCATATCTTCATACTTTTGCTTCCATAGGATCGTGTACTAGCGTTTTCTTTCCGCTAAATTAACGGGTTTTGTCAAAGTCGTAAAAAAAAGTTTTCTATACGGAACGATTTAAAATACAGTTTGGATACGCACTAACAAATTTAAATGCTCGAGCAGGATTAGTTGTTCTAAGCTAACAAAATTGACCATTTTTGTATTTAAATAATTTTCAAACGTAACTTTTTACAATAACGTGTTACATACCAAAATTTAAGGAATCTCAAGGCCTCTACGGTTTAATGTTTTAAAGAAAATCGTTAGAGCCGTTTTTGAGAAAAAAAAAAAAAAGGAAAAAAAAATTATTTAAAATTGTTTTGCTTATGGTTTTTTAACCATTGCATTTACATACATTTTGTTATGAAGGCGTTTATTTTATTTAAAAATACCTTTAATATGAGGTGAAGCACAAGTCTGTAGCATTAATATTTCGCAAGTTACTTACTTACGAAATATAGCCTTTTGTAGCGGTTTTCCCGCCAAACTAGCTTGTTTTTTTAAGAGTCGTAACACAAAAGTTTCCTAAATGGACGGGTTTAAAACAAATTTAACGACTCCTTGACCCTACAGTTTGGATCCGCACTTACAAAATTCAATGCTAAGGCAGCGTTAGTTGTTTTGGGCTGGCAAAAGTGGCGATTTTCGTTTCTGAATAACTTTTAAAGTTTTAAAGAAAAACGTTATAGCCGTTTTTGAGAAAAATAAAAAAAAACTAAAAAAAAGTTTAAAAAAATTTTGTTTTGTGCATATCGTTTTAACTATTACATTTACGCAAATTACATATAGGGGGCGCTTACAGCATTTCAAAATACCTTTCAAACGAGATACAGCACAAGGTGTAGCTTCAGTAGTTTAGAAGTTACAGCCTTCCGTATTTTAGCTATATTTAGCTGTTTTCCCGCTAAACTAGCGGGTTTTTCCAAAAGTGGTAGAACTAAAGTTTCTTATATCGAGCTGTTGAACATCATATCAAATTTTCAGGACTTTAAAACCATGTTTTGGGACACACAGACAAACTGACAAACAGTATTCATATTTCATTTTGATTAGACCCCCGCAAATTTGTTTTCGGTATAATCGAACAAACAATAATCGACTATCTTCAAAAGTAAAATATTTTAATGCAGATTACACTATTTTTAAATCACAAACTTAAAAAGGTATGCCGCTAGGGGATCCGAGCCCGATTGACCAAGTTACGGGCATCCAATTACGTCATAAAACCAGTCAAAAATCAAATATCTTCACAGGTAAAAAATTTTAATGCAGATTACATTATTTTCAAATCACAAACTTAAAAAGGTATGCCGCTAAGGAATCCGAGCCCGATTGGGGGTCATTTTTGAACAAGTCATCGAAAACTTCCAATTATCGCCATAAAACCAGACAAAAATCGACTATCTTCAAAAGTAAAATATTTTAATGCTGATTACACTATTTTAAATTCACAAAGTTAGGAAGTGTGTGTGGGGGTCATTTTTCAGCAAGTCATCGAAAACTTCCAATTACGTCATAAAACCAGTCTCAAAGCGAATATCTTCAAAAGTCAAATATTTTAATGCAGATTACACTATTTTCAAATTACAAGCCTAAAAAGGTATTCCGCTGAGGAATCCAAGCCCGATTGACCGAGTTACGGGCCTAGGAAGGGAACTTCAAATTAACGCCATAAAACAGTTCAACAGTTAAATATTTTTATGCAGATTACACTATTTTAAAATCAAACAAAACACCTCTTAACGAGGTAAAAACCAGTGACGATCGCACCTTCAACATACAAAAGTTCTGATATCAACATTTGTGAAATTATTTAAAAAAAATTATTTAAAATTGTTTTGCTTATGGTTTTTTAACCATTGCATGTACATACATTTTGTTATGAAGGCGTTTATTTTATTTAAAAATACCTTTAATATGAGGTGAAGCACAAGTCTGTAGCATTAATATTTCGCAAGTTACTTACTTACGAAATGTAGCCTTTTCTAGCGGTTTTCCCGCCAAACTAGATTGTTTTTTTAAGAGTCGTAAAACAAAAGTTTCCTAAATGGACGGGTTTAAAACAATTTTAACGATTCCTTGACCCTACAGTTTAGATACGCACTTACAAAATTCAATGCTAAGGCAGCGTTAGTTGTTTTGCGCTGGCAAAAGTGGCGATTTTCGTTTCTGAATAACTTTTAAACGTGACTTTTTACAGTAATGTGTTGTATACCAAAACAAGGGCTATACAGTTTAAAGTTTTAAAGAAAATCGTTAGAGCCGTTTTTAAAAAAATAAAAAAAGCTAAAAAAAAGTTTAAAAAATTTTTGTTTTGTGCATATTTTTTTAACTATTACATTTACACAAATTACAGCATTTCAAAATACCTTTTAAACGAGATACAGCACAAGGTGTAGCTTCAGTAGTTTAGAAGTTACAGCCTTCCGTATTTTAGCTATATTTAGCTGTTTTCCCGCTAAACTAGCGGGTTTTTCAAAGAGTGGTAGAACTAAAGTTTCTTATATCGAGCTGTTTTGCAGCTTGACAGCGTACATGTGCGCCGAAACGCTGCAGCGCGCTGGCAGAACAGCGACAGCGAAATTGCCTATCCCGTGGGCCCTGCGCGCTGCCTCTGCTGGCCACCACTGATGTAGTCCCTTTGCCACCTGCGCCAAAAGTGTTGATTGATGAATGTCACGCGTTGCCATCTGGTTAGATAGCGCAACTTGGAGTCGTCGATGTCCTCTGCTGGGTTATACAGAGATTCATCTGGTGCAGACAATAAAGGTGACCCAATTAGGAAATAGGCCGATACTGGCGCAATGGGGCGTGAATTCAATTTGGCTTCGACTTCTGCGAGGACGGTCAGGAGCTCTTCGTATGTAAAGTTTGCTTCTGCGATGTTTTTTAGCAGGAGCGTTTTAGCTGATTTGACAGCCGCCTCCCAAAGGCCGCCGAAATGTGGGGCTCTGGGAGGGATGAAACAAAATGAGAATCCCTTGCGAGCGCTGTAAGACTCTAGAAGACTGATGGATTCAGGCTCCACTAATGCAGTTTGGAACTCCTTTATTTTGTTGGCAGCTCCCACGAAGTTTTTTGCGTTATCGCAGTAGATGCGTTGCGGTAACCCACGCCGGGCGATAAACCTTCGAATGCAGGATAAGAAAGCATTAGTTGTAAGCTCGGAAACTAGTTCGTTGTGGGTAGCCTTGGTTGCAAAGCACACAAATATTGAAGCGTAAGTTTTGTACGGGGACTTGCTTCGAATTTTGTATGAGGTCAGGAAGGGACCGCAAAAATGGACCCCTGACATCAGGAACGCGCGTTCGCCGACAAGTCGATCTGGAAGGAGATTTCCCATGATCTGGGACATAAGCCGAGGCTTGTAGTGGAAGCAGTGTGTCAAAAATAAGGCAGTTCGGTTGGCAACGTCAAAGAAGACGGACGTGGGCCACTCGCTCACAAGCCAACGAGTTCAGTTTATAATTTGTGTACTTAAATATTCTGATTAAATCTTTGTTAATAAATACTTCAAACCATCCTGAATAAACGCAGAGGTATTTTTGACAAATCAGAAGTGGGATACGAGCCACAAATATCAATAAAATGATATAAAAAGCTGAATTTTATTCACGAAGATAAGATAATGAAGGAACGCAAAAATTGACAAAACGGCAACGCCAAAACGGGCTAAGCAACACGGTCAAAAGAAAACTGACAAAACGGCAATACTGCAAAACGGCCACACTTTTTAAGAAGCGTCGCTACGAAAAGCGAGAAAAAAGGAAAAAAGCACCAAGAGTGAGAAACAGAGAAGACGCCACGGACCACGAGGTTAACTAAAATGTTAGTTAAACTAGGTACGCTTAAGATTGCCGAACTGGATATTATTCTACGCACGAATAATATTCCAATCGTCGGAAACAAAACGGCAAAAATCAACGAACTCACACGGATCTTGGGATGCGACGAAATTGAACGAGATGACTACGAATTGGATACAAGCACCATGCAGTCGCAAATTGACGAACTGAAGCAGTTGATGATCAGTTTAACGCAAACGGTTCAGGCCTTGAGTGTTCAACAAGGGACTTCAACTATGGACCAAGTTAACGGAGGGAGCGCAGCAGCTTTACCGGCTGGTGTGGAGCAGCAGCGCCAGGCGAACACGGTAGACGTACCACCACCAGATGAAGAACAACAGCACCAAAGGAACGAACGCACTGTTTACACTAACACCATCATCAAGGATGTGATAGGTGTGTTGCCTGAATATGATCCAGTTAGGGGCAACATTCGTCACAACAGTTTATAAGCAAATCCGAGCAGTTGCAGAGCGTTTACGAATGGAACGATGGGACAGTGTTGTTTGCTGTACAGCACAAAATGAAAGGTGTTGCCAAGGAATGGAATTCACAGTCCGTGGGGACAGTTTAAGAGTTCCCTGTTACAGGATTTTCCAAGCGTAGTGAACACAGCAGATGTTCACAGGGAATTGATGCGGCGCAAAAGAAAGTTCAACGAATCATTCAGCGAATACTTTTACATCATGATGGCAATCGGAAGAAGAGCAAATATCGATGAGCCATCCATCAATTCGTACATTATTAACGGATTGAACCAAAGTGATTGTACGAAGGCTTTGTTAGCCATGAACCTACAAACCTGCTCAGAACTATTCAGGTCTCTGGAGAATATGAAGACAGTGCAAGCATTGCATCAACAAAGTACTCCTTCTCTGGCTGTATACATGAAAGGACAAGATATAGCGGGCGGCGAGGCTAAAGCCAAAGGACCAAAGTGCTTTAACTGTAACCAAATGGGTCACATAGCTGCTAAGTGTCCGGACCCGCAGAAAAAGCCACGATGTTCAATCTGCTCGAAGATTGGGCATGAAGCAAAAGATTGCCGGGTTAAGGTGTCATCGGTCGCTCAAGTAGACGCAGCAAATACTAAAGAGTATCCACCCATTATGAAGACAATTCAGCTCGGAGGGAAAGAGTTTTCAGCATTCGTCGATACTGGCAGTGATCACACCCATATACGAGAATCGGCTGTTCCAGATGGATCAATTCGACAGTCAGCACTTAAACGTCTGCAAGGATTTGGAGGATCAAAAGTGGAGACTAAGGAATGTATACTGACTTTAGTAAAGACAGATCGCAGCGAAATATATGTACGGATTCATATTGTACCCGATGACGTACTTCCGTACAACGTACTGATGGTCAGAGATTTACTGTGTAACCAATGGAGCCAAATAAAAACCGACTATGTTGTCAATAAAAGAAGATTGTATCGGAAAACTGATGACGGCAACAAGTTGGTAGTACCTCAGGCAATCAGATGGCGTGTAACCAAGTCCAACCATGACGACGCAGGACATTTTGGAACCGAAAAAACACTGGAGAGGTTGAGGAAATATTTCTGGTTCCCAAGGATGCGAGGATATATCAAGTCCTACATTGCATCATGCCCAGAATGCTGTGTGAATAAGGTAAAAGGTGGAAAAGCTGATGGTGAACTACACTTGCAAGAAGTAGTCCCCATTCCGTTCCGATCAATTAACATTGATCACATTGGGCCATTCATAAAAACTAAAAACGGAAATTGTCACATACTCGTGGTTGTGTGTGCTTTTACGAAATACACCTTTCTAATACCCACACGCAATACAAAAACGACACCTGTAATCAAAGCTTTAAAACAAATTTTTTCCGTTTTTGTAGCGCTCAGGCTTAGTAGGCAACATCGTACCTCCACCAATTACCCATCCGAAACTTGTATTGATGAGCGTGGGCATGTTCGTACCCATTGTGCACTTTCCAACTCGGATGGCTTCGAAGAATCCTTCAATTCCGATCAGAACGTCGATTTTGCTGGGTTGAAAGAATGTTGGATCAGCTAGTACGACCCCTTCTGGCATATTCCATTCGGTTATGTCAACACCCTCACTAGGTTGTTGAGCACAAATAGATGCGATCACCGCGAAATTGGATGTCCATTGAAAGTCCGACACTCGTGATTTTACAGTTGTATGTACGTTATAATTGATTTGCCTTGAGGTGTCAGAAATACCACTGATAGCTTGGCTGACGCGGCATTTTGATAACTGCAGGCGCTTCGCAGTCTCCTCCGTGATCAAGTTAAGTTCCGAACCTGAATCTAATAACGCTCTGACTATCTGAAACTGGCCGTTTCCGTCCTTGATATGGACTACCGCTGTTGGTATGAGACTTCTCTTTGCGGTACGTGCTAGAAGAGAAATCTGTGGTGCCTGCAGAGCTGTTGCTTGACTCTGATGTAAAACTGTTGACCGACCCCCGATGGATGCTACATGCCCTTGATTTGGTGAGAATTCATGCAGGAGAGTGTGATGCGCTGTTTGGCATACTCTGCATCTCGAATTAGATGAGCATTCGGTTACAGTGTGAGACTTCCGTAAGCAGTTGAAGCACAGGAGTGTATTTTTTGCGAAATCCTTCCGTTGAGCTAAGTTTAATTTAGCAAAGGCCTTGCAATGAGATATATAATGAGTGGCTGACTCACAGTAAACGCAGCTAGCCTGTGTAGTAACAAATGCCTTCGACAATGAACTTGGTAATGCCTTCGGCTTCTGACACCAATTACTTTGGCGGTTCTTGATTGAGCTCCGGTGACGACCTTCTAGGAACTGGCATCGGTGTGTAAGTGTTTTACAAAAGTCGTCCCAATTGGGTAGCTTGCCGAAAGATTGTTTTTCATCGTAGCTGAGTCGAGTATCTGCATCCACTTTTGCAAGAACCAAGTTGATCATTATCGCGTTCATAATATCATCCGCGCTGCCCAAAGAAAGGAGAGATCCTCGGATAGCTGACGATGTATCAATTAGCCGCTGAAGTCCTGCCGCATCTGGCTTGACGATCGCTGGAAAGTTGAATAGGTTCGTGATGGAATCTAAAAAGATAAGTACGCTATTATCATAACGCTCCTTGAGTCGATCGAATGCCTTGGAGTACTTATCTTCAGTCACTTGGTACGCACTGACTACTTCAAGTGCTGGTCCTGACAAACAGTTTAGCAAATAGTTGAATTTGTCGATCTGAGGAATTATTGGATCACTATGTACAAGGTTAATGAACGCTCCCTCGAATCGTTTGTAGTTGCTGTAGGTTCCGTCGAAGTTTGGCAACTTTAAACTTGGCAACCGGGATTGATGTGCGCTTGTTGTTGTATTGAGAAAAGTAGACTCGTGTAGGCTCGTGCGACGTTGTTTGTTGATGAGTGATTTTAATTTGCTTTTTGTCTCAACAAATAAGATTTCACCCAATTCGCGTCCGTCGTCGTCGATGTCTAATTCTTCGATTCTAGTTTGCAGCTGGGATAACTGCCGAAAATATGCCTCTAGAATCTGGACATTGCAGTCTAGGGATTCCGCTGTTTCATTTGAGTTGGATTCTACGCGGTCAGCTAAACGCTTGATGTTGTCCTCGATCTTTGATCGTTGTTGCCGCAATGAAGGTAGCTTCTCGTTGGTGGTCGCTTCGCCCTTGTGGGTTGGACTCATGGCGTTGGGCTTGACTATAAATTCTGGAACGACTAGATAAAGGAAATGCTCTACAGCACGAGAAACAACAGTTCAGCTACCGGGAATTAGTTTACCCTAATCTGTACCTAAAGTGCAGCTCGGCGTTAGAAAATTGGCAAATGCGTAGACACAAATTCAGCAAAAGCTACTTAAGCAGCGGTAAAGCGTATGTATGTATTTATTTTTGGCGGTATGCGAATATGGGAACAGAGATAGATGACAAGATGTGTATGTGTATACTCACGGCACGCTTGTGCATGTTTTTTTTTTTTTTTTTTTATTAAGAAAAGCTTAAATATATACAGGAGAAAAGGTAAAAGAAAAGAAGAGGTAGAAAAGTTCCGTTCCCGCGGGACCGCCGCAAAGCTATACTTCGCAGGACGGATGCCGGTCAGGATGCCGCTCGTCCTTATTGGTTGTTGCGTCGACTCTGCTCTCGACGCCTTAAATTCTTTAAGAAGCCAGCAGCCATATTGGCTGCCGCATCCCAATTCCTCTGATTTCCTAGCATGCAGTTGATCACGTTATCCGGTGTCAGGTTGTACTCGGTTATCGATTCAGCTTCGGCTCGGTTCCTCGCGTATAGGGGGCATATGAAGAAAGCGTACACCGCGTCTTCGATGCTAGCTGTGCCGCAGTGGTCGCAGCAGGGGTTCGACTCGTGCTTAAACCTGTGCAGGTACTCTTTAAAGCGTTGGTTTATTTTAGGAAAGAATTAGTGGTATTTACAATTTAACAATTTACTAGGGGTATTTAGGGTGTGGATAGGGACCTGACTTCCTGCGGTACTACCGCGAGGTTTTGCTTCGCAGGGTCAGGGGTGCTGTCGCTGCTCATACAGGGTCGTCTCGATCTTCCGCTCTTCTTCTCTCCAGGGTTCTTAACGTTTTTACAACCACCGCCGCGAAGTTGCTCAGCTGCCTCCAGAAGGTTTCGTCGGATATCATGCGATGTCCCATCGCTGTTGGGTTCCTGATGCCGTCCAGGAAGCTTTCCCTTTCCCGGTCGAACCGTGGGCACCTGAAGGTTATGTGCTCAGCCGTTTCCTCGACGCCGCATAGCGGGCAGTTGGGGACGTCGTCGTGGCCAAACCTAGTTAAGTAGCTCCTGAAGCATCCATGCCCGCTCAGAAGCTGCGTCAGCCAGTAGTTTACCTCACCGTGCGATCTTTGGGTCCATTTCTTGACGTCGGGAATTATCCTATGTGTCCATCTTCCGTTCGTGGAGTTCTGCCAGCGACTTTGCCACTGCTCTAAGCTTTTTTCCCGTGCAGCAGCTTTAATTTGTCGCCTCTGCGCTTGGGTGCAGCCACTACCTCGCTCCTTGCATCTCTCATGGACTTCTTTTGCCTCTAGCGCGAGCAGATCGATGGGGATCATGCCCGAGATGACCAGAGCGGCATCATCCGAGACAGTCCGGAACCCACAACACACTCTGAGAGCGTTCAGCCTGTAAGTAGCCTCTAGACCCCTCTTGTAGGACTGCGTGCCTGTGGCGTCTGCCCATATTGGAGCCGCGTACAGCATTGTCGCTTTGCAAACAGACTGCAGGAGCAATCTCCTGCCTTGCTTGGGTCCCCTAGTGTTGAGCATGATCCGTGCCAGTGCCCTTGCTACGTTAGCGGCTTTCCTACTGGCCGCCTCCAGGTGCTCTCTGAAGGACAGTCTCGTGTCTAGCAGGACGCCCAAGTACCTGATTGCTCTTGCCGACTTGATGGTAGATCCCCCAACTATGACAGTGGCGGTCTCCACTATTTTCCGGCTCGATATGAGGACGGCCTCGGTCTTGTGGGGTGCTATGCTGAGGCCAACCGAAAGGAGCCATTCCTCTATGATTTCCACCGAGGCATTTGCCAGGCGCTCCACCTCTTGCAAGGTTTTTGCCACAACCACAACGGCGATATCGTCTGCGAATCCGACCACTTTCGTCCTCCCTGGGAGTGTGAGCCTTAGAACTCCGTCATACATGACATTCCATAGCAACGGTCCCAGCACAGAACCTTGGGGGACGCCACAAGTGACTTTGTGCTCCATTCTGCCTCTGTCGGTATCGTAGAGCAGAATGCGGTCGCTGAAGTAGGATTTTGCGATGCCTACCAGCGATTCTGGTACGCCAAGATTTGTGAGGGCGGCCAGAGTGACGTCCCACCGTGCCGAGTTGAACGCGTTTTTAATATCGAGGGTCACCACCAGGCAATACTCTTTGCTGCCTCCCTGCCATCTGGTTCCTTGGATTGTCTTGAAGGCAATATCCCTTACCGTACCGATTGCGTCGATGGTGGATCTCGATTTTCTGAAGCCAAACTGCATGGGTGAGAGGTCGCCGGCAGCGGTAATGGCGTCTTGCAATCTACTGCAGATGCAGCGCTCAAGAGCTTTGCCAACGTGGTCTATCAAGCATATCGGCCTGTACGAAGACGGGTCCTCTGGTGGCTTGTTCGGCTTTGGTAGGAAGACGAGCCTCTGGATTTTCCATCTCACTGGAAAGATGCCTTCCGGTAGGCACTGGCTGAAGACAGCGGCGAATGCTTCGGGATGAGCGTTCATGGCCAGCTTAACTGCGATATCCGGGATACCATCGGGGCCTGGTGCTTTCCCAGATGACATGTCTTTCGCAAGTGATTTGATCTCTCCTGGAACAATTTCTACCGGTGGTGTGGCGATGGTCATCTCGCCTTCCGACTGCGTAGCTGGGCTTACAGTGGGGAACAGATGTTCCACGATCGTCTTCATTTGGGAAGCGTCCCCTGCGCTACGTGGTTTTGCCTGCCGCATCTTTTTTACCACTATCTTGTAGGCTGAGCCCCATGGATCCTGCTCGGCCGAGTCGCACAGCTCCAGGAAGCTTCTCCTCTTCGACTGTTTGATGAGCCCCTTTAGGGTCCTGCGTTTTTCGGCGTACTCCTGTCTAGTGAGCTCAAGATTCTGGCGGCCGCGAGCCCTTTGTTGTGCGCGTCTAGCCCGGAGGCAGTCGTTTCTAGCTTCCGCAATTTCTTGCGTCCACCAGTAAACTGGTTCCAGGTGGCGAGGGTGACTTCTCGTTTCCTTCATGCTTGCTTTGCATGCCGTTTTGACAGCTCCCATGATGTTCGCCACGCTACTCTCTGCCTGATCACGGGTGTCGACGTTCCGCAGTTCCCTGAGGAATACCTCCCGTTGGAGTGTTTTCGGGTTGAAACGCCTGAGCCCGGGAGCTGCTTCCGCCTGCCTTCTGGACAATATGTCGCATATGATGGCCTTGTGGTCACTCGCGGTGTAAACCTCGCTGAGGCGTCACTTGGCTCGCTGGAAAACCGAGTTGCTGCAGAAGGTTAGGTCCACAACGGATCCGGCTCCTGCTCGGCTGAAGGTGTGCTCCGAACCGGTGTTTAGCAGTGCTACGTCCAGCGAAGTAAAGGCTTCGAGCAGCGTCCTGCCTCTGCTATTCGTGAATCTCGATCCCCATTCCTCTGCCCAGGCGTTGAAATCGCCTGCGATGACCACGTTTGGTTTTCCTCTGGCGTCGTCAACTACTTCGTCCAGGACTGCCGCAAAGTCATGGAGCGTGAGGCGCGGTGGCAGGTAGCAGCTGTACAGGCACTCGTCATTCACCATTGCTCGGACGAAGTAGGAACCGATCCGCTGGTTTACCAGTCTAGTGGGCGCAAGAGTTAGGATCGCCGCCGTCTTCGTGGTATCGAGAACGTAGTCTGGTCCGGGTGCCCCCCTATATGGCTCGCTTATCAGTGCCACGTCAGCGTGTGTGTCGCGCAATGTCTGGCTTAGCAGGTCTTGCGCGGCTTCGCAGTGGTTGAGGTTTACCTGAAAAACCCTCACTTCGTTGTCGTTTTATGGCTCATTGGACAGCTCCTGCTTCCCGCTATATGTGCCACCTCGCTCTTTCTAGCGCTAGTGCATAGGACGCATTTCCCCTCGTTACTGCAGCTTGCAACCTTGTGCCCTGGTTGCCCACACTTGAGGCAGCAATCGCTGCGGTCGACACCCCGCTTGCACCGTGCCGCTATATGCCCGAATTCCAGACATTTGTAGCATCTCCTTTCTGCCACCCTCTCTCTTACCCGGCATCTTGACCATCCAACCTTTATTTTTCCTTCTGCAAGGAGTTTCTCAGCTGCTTGCGGCGTGAGCCCGAGGACTGCCATTTGGGTGCCCGCGTAACCTGGCCTGAGCGCTTTCACTCGGGAAGCGTCGACCGGGTGTCCTGTAAGAGAAGAGACTGCCGCGGCTATCTCCTCTTTGGTGGCCAAATCATCCAGGTCGCGGATTTCGAGGTGGACCTCCTCCACGACTACACGGACATTGGCTAAGTCACCCAGAGCGCGCCCAAGGTCATCCCTGATGGACTGGGTGTCTTCCCTCGCCGCTCCTTCTAGCTCCAAGAGCAGTTCTCCCTTTGCCGTGCGTCTGACTTTGCGGACGTTTTTGCTGACATCTTTCAGCCTATCGTCTCCTCTCCGCGTTACCATGGTAAGGATCTCACTATTTGAGTGACCTTCCTTCCCGGCAATTATCAGGGCTCTCCTGCTCGGCTTCGCGCCTGCCCTCCTGGGTGCCACGGCCTCGTTCCTGGCTGGACGAACCGCCTTTCCCTCGCGTACCACCTGGCTGAAGGTCTCAGGCCTTGGTGTTGACAGCGTCTGTGTCTGCGCTGGCGCGTGCCTGGCCAATCTCTCCACTTGCGGCGGACCTTCCGTCCACCCCTCGATCCTTTCGCTGAGTTCAACCTGGATCTCTTTTATGCTCACAAGGGTGTCCTTCATTCTCTGGTTTATGTGGCGAACTGCCGGCTTCTTCTCTATGCAAGCGCAGATCAGCCCGTCGATAAGACCGGCCAACTCCCGTACCAGCTTTGCTGGAGGCTTTTGACGCTTGGCCTTCTTTGCTCCTTTTTCAGCGCTTGTTGGGCTCGCGAGGTCCCTGCCTCTCTTTGGGGTGTCCTTATCTCCATCTACCTCGAACTGGAACACATCCCTAGCGAGGTTTGGCGGCGCTGATGGTGGGGGCGTTCGGCTCATCCTGGGCTTCTTGCTGAACGCCTGCAGACATTCGATTTCGGCCTGCGCGTCCATCGCTTGTCCACCTCTTCTTCCTATCCCCCCCTTTCCCGCGCCCACCTGAGGCTGGGTTGAGGACGGTGTCCGTCCGGCAGTCGACGGCTGAATTTTTTATGAGTCCGACTTTTTTGAACTTTGCGGGCTTTACCAGTTCAGACCGCGGTGGTAGCTGGCGGAAGATCAACGCAATCAAGGGCTTTTAGCGTCGACCGAGGTGGCAGCTCTGTCTGCGATCAGCTGGGCTCTGCCCGTCGTTACCCAACACTGGGTCAGCTGGCTTTCGATAAGCGCAGTTTAGGGAAAGGAGAAATTGGTGAAAGAAAATAGCGAGAAAAAGACTGGCGGAGGAAGACGGCAAACGGGAAAAACCGGTGGCGGGGAAGCGCGGGAGCACACCCTCTCACCCCCCCTCCTAGTTTCAGCACGCCCTGCCTGCAGTAAGCGCGAAGGCTAAGGAACAAACCTTTGCCTTTCTAGGGAAGCCGGCGGTTTGCAATTTGCTGATCTCACCCTGGGCTGGTACGTATGTGTTTTTGTGTTTTTTGTAGGCTGCTTGCGCATGTGTATGTATGTGTGTGCGGTAACGGAATTTTTCGTCTGTGTTTGTGCACAAGTTGACCACTGCACGTGGCTGCAAATTGCTGACTGGGAGAGGGGAGAAGTTATGCAATCTTGGGCGCAATGGTGGTCCAAAACGATTCCATGCTTCGTGCTCCTCAACGCTGGCGATGATCCGGAATATGGTTGACCTGTTTCCAGACAGGCGGACAATGCTGCTGATGTCTCTCCGACGATTCCTTCGATGTTGACTGCCGCTGTCGTCGCCCGTGGTTGGTGCGATGCGCTGGACGCTTTTCCAAATCTAAGACCAATTCTGAACCTCCGCTTATTCTGTACTGCGTCCTGTCACGGTCACCAAAATGTTCGATCGCTGCCGAACTTGTTTTATATTCACCGGGCGCAGTACAAGAATAAAAAGTCGGCTTTAGAATTTGGTTATAAATTTATTGCGAGAAAAAGCGGTGCGTGATGTGCGTCGTCGTCGAGAGTATTTCAGTAGTAGACTGGTAGCTTGGAAGCCACGTTATGCAACACTAGGTAGTAGTTGCAACGCGTTAGCCCTAGCTTACAGAGTTGCCATACAGTAACATTGTTTTAACTAAATTTACGTTATATTCAAATGCTCCTCCGACATACACTTTCACCGCTCTCTCTCCCAAACCAATTGATTTCTTAAGGTCTTGGTATGCAATCCTTTAAGTTTTAGCAATACCTTTAATTTGGTGTATTAGTCATTACGATCGGACTATCACAGCAAATTTTCAGTTTTGCGGCTATATATAGTAGTCGTCTTCTCACACTCTCCTGGTGCGCTTCGTCACTAAACTACAAGTTAAAAAGGTATGCCGCTAGGGGATCCGATCCCAAATGACCAAGTTAGGGGCTTAGGAAGTGTGTATGCGGGCCATTTTTGAGCAAGTCATCGAAAACTTCAAATTATCGCCATAAAACCAAACAATAATCGACTATCTTCAAAAGTAAAATATTTTAATGCAGATTACACTATTTTCAATTCACACAGTTAGGAAGTGTGTATGGGGGTCATTTTTCAGCCAGTCATCAAAAACCAGTAAAAAATCGACTATCTACAAAAGTAAAATATTTAAATGCAAATTACACTATTTTCAAATCACAAACATAAAAAGGTACGCCGCTAGGGGATCGTCTACCTACAAAAGTAAAATATTTTAATGCAGATTACACTATTTTTAAATCACAAACTTAAAAAGGTATGCCGCTAATTACGTCAATTACGTCATAAAACCAGTCAAAAATCGAATATCTTCAACAGTTAAATATTTAAATGCAGATTACACTATTTTCAAATTACAAACTTAAAAAGGTATTCCGCTATGGGAATTGAGCCCGATTGACCAAGTTACGGGTTTAGGAAGAGTGTATGGAGGTCATTTTTGAGCAAGTCATCGAAAACTTCAAATTATCTCCATAAAACCAGTCAAAAATCGACTATCTTCAAAAGTAAAATATTTTAATGCAGATTACACTATTTTCAATTCACAAAGTTAGGAAGTGTGTATGGGGGTCATTTTTCAGCAAGTCATCGAACACTTCCAATTACGTCATAAAACCAGTCTAAAATTGACTATGTTCACAGGTAAAAAAATTTAATGCAGATTACACTATTTTCAAATCACAAACTTAAAAAGGTATGCCGCTAAGGAATCCAAGCCCGATGGGCCGTTATGGGCTTAGTAAGTGTGTATGGGGGTCATTTTTCATTTTTCAAAAATCGACTATCTTCAAAAGTTAAATATTTTAATGCAAATTATACCATTTTCAAATCACAAACCTAAAAAGGTATGCCGCTGTGGAATCTGATCCCAAATGACTAAGTTAGGGGCTAAGAAAGTGTGTATGGGGGCCATTTTTAAGCAAGTCATCGAAAATTTTAAATTATCGCCATAAAACCAGTCTCAAATCGACTATCTTCAAAAGTCAAATATTTTAATGCAGGTTACACTATTTTCAAATCACAAACCTAAAAAGGTATGCCGCTGAGAATTCCAATCCCAAATGACTAAGTTACGGGCTTAGGAAGTGTGTATGGGGTCATTTTTCAGGAAGTCATCGAAAACTTTCACTTACGTCATAAAACCAGTCTAAAATTGACTATCTTCAAAAGTAAAATATTTTAATGCAGATTACACTATTTTAAATCACAAAGTTAGGAAGTGTGTATGGGGGTCATTTTTCCGCAAGTCATCGAAAACTTTCAATTACGTCATAAAACCAGTCTAAAATTGAGTATCTTCACAGGTAAAAAAATGTAATGAAGATTGCACTTTTTTCAAATCACAAACTTAAAAAGGTACGCCGCTAGGGTATCGAATATCTACAAAAGTAAAATATTTTAATGCAGATTACACTATTTTTAAATCACAAACTTAAAAAGGTATGCCGCTAAGGAATCCGAGCCCGATTGGCCGAGTTATGCGCTTAGGAAGTGTGTATGGGGGTCATTTTTCAGCAAGTTATCGAAAACTTCCAATTACGTCATAAAACCAGTCAAAAATCGAATATTTTCACAGGTAAACAATTTTAATGCAAATTACACTATTTTCAAACCCAAACTTAAAAAGCTATGCCGCTAAGGAATCCAAGCCCGATTGGCCCAGTTATGGGCTTGGGAAGTGTGTATGGGGGTCATTTTTCAGCAAGTCATCGAAAACTTCCACTTATGTCATAAAACCAGTCTCAACTCGACTATCTTCAAAAGTCAAATATTTTAATGCAGATTACACTATTTTCAATTCACAAAGTTAGGAATCCCAAATGACTAAGTTAGGGCTAATCCCAAATGACTAAGCAAGTCATTAAAAACTTCAAATTATCGCCATAAAACCGGACAAAAATCGACTATTTCAAAAGTAAAATATTTTAATGCAGATTACACTATTTTAAATCACAAAGTTAGGAAGTGTGTATGGGGGTCATTTTTCAGCAAGTCATCGAAAACTTCCACTTACGTCATAAAACCAGTCTCAAATCGACTATCTTCAAAAGTCAAATATTTTAATGCAGATTACACTATTTTCAATGTACAAAGTTTAAAAGGTATGCCGCTAAGGAATCCGAGCCCGATTGGCCGAGTTGTGGGCTTAGGAAATGTGTATGGGGGTCATTTTTCAGCAAGTTATCGAAAACTTCCAATTACGTCATAAAACCAGTCAAAAATCGAAAATTTTCACAGGTAAAAAATTTTAATGCAAATTACATTAGGAAATGTGTATTGGGGTCATTTTTCAGCAAGTCATCGAAAACTTCCAATTACGTCATAAAACCAGTCTCAAATCGACTATCTTCAAAAGTCAAATGTTTTAATACTTCAAATTATCGCCATAAAACGAGTTAAAAATCGACTATTTTTAAAAGTATTATATTTTAATGCAGCTTACACAATTTTCAATTCAAAAAGTTAGGAAGTGTGTATCGGGATCATTATCGGGATCGGGGATCGTTATCGAAAACTTAAAATTATCGCCATAAAACCAGTCAAAAATCGACTATCTTCAAAAGTAAAATATTTTAATGCAGATTACACTATTTTCAATGTACAAAGTTTAAAAGGTATGCCGCTGAGGAATCCAAGCCCGATTGACCGAGTTACGGGCTTAGGAAGTGTGTATGGGGGTCATTTTTCAGCAAGTCATCGAAAACTTCAAATTAACGCCATAAAACCAGTAAAAAATCGACTATCTACAAAAGTAAAATATTGTAATGCAAATTACACTATTTTCAAATGACAAACCTAAAAAGGTATGCCGCTAGGGGAATTGAGCCCGATTGACCGACCAAGTTACGGGCTTAGGAAGTGTGTATGGGGGTCATTTTTCAGCAAGTTATCGAAAACTTCAAATTATCGCCATAAAACCAGTTAAAAATCGACTATTTTCAAAAGTAAAATATTTTAATGCAGATTACACAATTTTCAATTCAAAAAGTTAAAAAGCAATGCCGCTGAGGAATCCAAGCCCGATTGACCGAGTTACGGGCTTAGGAAGTGTGTATGGGGGTCATTTTTCAGCAAGTCATCGAAAACTTCAAATTAACGCCATAAAACCAGTAAAAAATCGACTATCTACAAAAGTAAAATATTGTAATGCAAATTACACTATTTTCAAATCACAAACGTAAAAAGGTATGCCGCTATGGTATCCGAGCCCGATTAACCAAGTTACGGGCTTAAAAATTGTGTATTGGGGTCACTTTTCAGCAAATTATCGAAATCTTCGAATTACGTCATAAAACCAGTAAAAATCGACTATCTACAAAAGTAAAATATTTTAATGCAGATTACACTATTTTCAAATTACAAACCTAAAAAGGTATGCCGCTGAGGAATTCAAGACCGATTGACCGAGTTACGGGCTTAGGAAGTGTGTATGGGGGTCATTTTTGAGCAAGTCATCGAAAACTTCGAATTAACGCCATAAAACCAGTCAAAAATCGACTATCTTCAAAAGTAAAATATTTTAATGCAGATTACACTATTTTCAATCTACAAAGTTTAAAAGGTATGCCGCTGAGGAATTCAAGTGTGTATGGGGGTCATTTTTCAGCAAGTCATCGAAAACTTCCAATTACGTCATAAAACCAGTCTAAAATTGACTATCTTCACAGTTAAAAAAATGTAATGCAGATTACAATATTTTCAAATCACAAACTTAAAAAGGTATGCCGCTGAGGAATCCGATCCCAAATGACTAAGTTAGGGCTAATCCCAAATGACTAAGCAAGTCATTGAAAACTTTAAATTAACGCCATAAAACCAGTAAAAAATCGACTATCTTCAACAGTTAAATATTTTAATGCATTTTACAGTTTTTTTTTTAATATCTACAAAAGTAAAATAGTTTAATGCAGATTACACTATTTTTAAATCACAAACTTAAAAAGGTATGCCGCTAAGGAATCCGAGTCCGATTGGCCGAGTTGTGGGCTTAGGAAGTGTGTATGGGGGTCATTTTTCAGCAAGTTATCGAAAACTCCCAATTACGTCATAAAACCAGTCAAAAATCGAATATATTCACAGGTAAAAAATTTTAATGCAAATTACACTATTTTCAAATCACAAACCTAAAAAGGTATGCCGCTGAGGAATTCAAGACCGATTGACCGAGTTACGGGCTTAGGAAGTGTGTATGGGGGTCATTTTTGAGCAAGTCATTGAAAACTTCAAATTATCGCCATAAAACCAGTTAAAAATCGACTACTTTCAAAAGTAAAATATTTTAATGCAGATTACACTATTTTCAATTCACAAAGTTAGGAAGTGTGTATGGGGGTCATTTTTCAGCAAGTCATCGAAAACTTCCAATTACGTCATTACAAACCTAACAAGAGAGAACGCTATAGTCGAGTGCCTCGACTATTAGATACCCGTTACTCATCCAAACAACTTTAATATAAATATGCCTTCTTGTATGTTTTTCGCCGCTCGAATTAGCTTTCGTTTTAAATGATAAAATCGATACCCAGGGAACACCACGTGGAGGCCGTTGCATTGCAACGGGGTCTTTCAAACCAAAATAAAATTTGGGGACCTACGAGTCGACTTGAGTTACCAAACTTTATTCAAGTTTGGAATCTCCATGTTTCCAAAAATTTTGCTTATCCGTAACATACGGAAGGCATACTTATATAATATATAATATAATCTAGAATTTTTTTTTTTGATTTTTAAATTTTTTTTTAATAAATAATTCTAATTAATTAGTTTTTTTTGTTTTTTTTTTATTAATAAATAATTGATTTCCATACTAAAAATACTTGGATAGAATTATATTCATGAATACAGGGTTATTTGTACACGAATAGTACGTGTAACTATTCGTGTACAAATAACACTGTATTCATGAATATAATTCTACCCAAGTATTCATGTACAAATAACCTTGTAATCATGAATATTTATAGTAGAAACGATGTAGATATGATGCACAAATGTAGGGAATGTAGGGAATGCAGAAACGTTCAATTGATGTAGAATTGATGTAGAATTGATGTACAATTTATGTTAAATTGATGTAGAATTGATGTAGAATTGATATAGAATTGATGTACAATTGATGTAGAATTGATGTAGAATTGATGTAGAATTGATGTACGATTGATGTAGAATTGATGTAGAATTGATGTACAATTGATGTAGAATTGATGTAGAATTAATGTAGAATTGGTGTAGAATTGGTGTAGAGTTGATGTAGATTTGGTGTAGAAACGATGTAGAATTGGTGTAGAATTGGTGTAGAATTGATGTATAATTGATGTATAATTGATGTACAATGGCTGTACAATTGATGTACAATTGATGTAGAATTGATGTAGAATTAATGTAGAATTGGTGTAGAATTGATGTAGAATTGGTGTTGAATTGGTGTAGAATTGGTGTAGAATTGGTGTAGAATTGGTGAAGAATTGGCGAAGAATTGATGTAGAATTGGTGTAGAATTGGTGTAGAATTGATGTAGAATTGATGTAGAATTGATGAAAAATTGATGTAGAATTGATGTAGAATTGATGTACAATTTATGTACAAACATTGTCTACTATGAGCTTATATTAGAATTGATGTAGAATTGATGTACAATTGATGTAGAATTGATGAAGAATTGATGTAGAATTGATGTAGAATTGATGTACAATTTATGTACAAACATTGTCTACTATGAGCTTATATTAGAATTGATGTAGAATTGATGTAGAATAGATGTAGAATTGATGTACAATTGATGTAGATTTGATGGAGAATTGATGTACAATTGATGTAGAATTGATGTACAATTGATGTAGAATTGATGTTGAATTGGTGTAGAATTGATGTAGAATTGGTGTAGAATTGGTGTAGAAACGATGTAGAATTGGTGAAGAATTGGTGTAGAATTGATGTAGATTTGGTGTAGAATTGGTGTAGAATTGATGTAGAATTGATGTAGAATTGATGTAGAATTGATGAAGAATTGATGTATAATTGATGTATAATTGATGTAGAATTGATGTACAATTGATGTAGAATTAATGTAGAATTGGTGTAGAATTTGTGTAGAGTTGATGTAGAACTGGTGTAGAAACGATGTAGAATTGGTGTAAAAACGATGTAGAATTGGTGTAGAATTTATGTATAATTGATGTATAATTGATGTACAATGGCTGTACAATTGATGTAGAATTGATGTAGAATTGATGTAGAATTGGTGTAGAATTGATGTAGAATTGGTGTAGAAACGATGTAGAATTGGTGTAGAATTGGTGAAGAATTGGTGAAGAATTGGTGAAAAATTGGTGTAGAATTGGTGTAGAATTGATGTAGAATTGATGTAGAATTTATGAAGAATTTATGTAGAATTGATGTAGAATTGATGTACAATTTATGTACAATTGATGTAGAATTGATGGGGGATGATGGAGAATTGATGTACAATTGATGTACAATTGATGTAGAATTAATGTACAATTGATTAGAATTGATGTAGAATTTATGTATAATTGATGTATAATTGGTGTAGAATTGGTGTAGAATTGATGTAGAATTGGTGTAGAAACGATGTAGAATTGGTGTAGAATTAGTGTAGAAACGATGTAGAATTGGTGTAGAAACGATGTAGAATTGGTGTAGAATTGGTGTACAATTGATGTAGAATTATAGAATATAATAGAATAGAATATATATATAATATATACAATTTACACTACTTATTCAGCCTCCCTAACGCTAACTAATATACCACTGTGGTAGCTATAAGTAGTCTCAAAAGTGCGCGCAGTGGCCCTATTATCGAAAATATTTGAAAACGCCCAATCAATATGCGTATTGCAATTGGTTGTCGACGAATTCAAATCTAACAACGAACAAAAACTTTTTGTATTTACTAAAAAATCGAAAATTCTCCCACAGCAGCCAGAGATGGAGTGAAGGCATAAATTAAAATCCCCCAACACTACTACTACACTACACTACTACTATTACTAGTTAAAAATGTGTGCCGCTGAAATAACTCCTTAAACTCTGTTTCAAACTTTAACAACGGATATGTCGGACTTTTATAAATAACTACAATCCCTAAAGACCGGTACTTAAAGATGGCAAACTCGAACACTGGAGAGGCTAAATTTGTAGAGTTAGCCAGAAAGCGACCACTTGAACAAAGACTAACATTCTCAAAGAGTTCGTTTCGAACGAATACGAGAATGCCTCTTTTTGGTCGAGCTCCGCTAGCTACTGACTGGCAATCTAGTCGCACTGCTGTGGCAAAGCCAGGAGTGTCGTAGGCTTCATTTGAGTATGTGGAAGCCTCAACGAAGCACAAAATAGAAGATTTAAGCATTAGCTGATCGGAACATACATCGCTAATGTGGCAGTGCAAGCTTTCCGTATTATGGAAAAAGACATGAAGGTTCGGACTATTGAGTAAACAATCGAAATGGGTATTCAGTAACTTAGTGGAACGCAATTCTCGGAGCTCTTCCTCGGAAGCCGATCCTTGAGCGGATCTTGGGGGGACGAAGTGTCCAATAATATAGAGACCTGCTGCACTTGTGTCTCTGCTACAGGCTACGTACAGTGCAGCTCTCTGCATGCCAGGACTAGTGTGAACCACCACTTTGCTGTACGTAGCACCTTGACTCTTGTGAATAGTTATTGCTTCTGCAGGTACCACTGGAAACTGCTTTCGGTCAATGGTTGTGGCCTGGTTAGAATTGATCTAAAAAGCTCTTTATGATTTAAACTACTGGGGTCCATGAAGCCTCTTGGCGATGACTGCACTTTGATCGCGCAGCTACTCCTACACTGTCATCTAAAAATTGTATCCAAAGAATATTCGGAGAGTTGGACGTGTTGAAACCTATCTCCCTAAGGACACCAGTGGCTCCGTTTACAAGGCCATCTGATGTGTCTACATTGACCGTCATCATGTATTTAGCAGTGGTTTTTAAAATGAGTGAGGTACACAAGCCTTGTGTCTCAGATGTTTTTAGTGTCCTGGCTTGTTCCAGACATCTGTTCCCCTGCTCTGAGCTAATATGTGCAGATTTTACAGAGTCTATGGCTTCCGAAATGAACTGATCAGTGGGAATCGAGGCGAGCTTCTCCCTATTGTATCGGTCTGTGTCCTGATTGCTTAAAAAAAGGTGAATGGCGTCATTTGGAATTTGACTTTCTTGAGAAATGCGACTGCTAAGTAGGTTAATATCTTCAGACGACATTTGGCCGGACGCCATGTTATTGAGTGCTATTGCAAACGGCTGGTCGTCTCGCTGTCGCATTATCTCTGTGAGTTCGAAAAACCTAAAAGGACTCCAGAGGTGGGATCCAAATATAGCGCTGTATGGATCATGCGACGGCGGCTGGAAAATCCAACGATCACAAACTGGCCGCAATTGCCTAAGATCGCCGAACACGATAACCGATATGCCTCCGAAGGGAGTATCAACGTTGGAAAAAATTTGCTTAAGGCGAGAGTCCAGATGGGAAAACATTGTTGCGCCGACCATAGAAATTTCGTCTATTATAAGAACTTTAAGATCAATTAATCTTGAACGCAGGGTATTTAACAGATCAGGGCTTAAACTCCTAAATGCAGACCCAGCCTGATTTACAGGGAGAGAGAACATGGAATGGAGAGTGGAGCCTCCGATTCCAAAAGCAGCTTTGCCTGTGGGAGCACACAGCAATATTTTTACAGAAGTTGGGTCGCATCCTACTCTACCATTGTACTCCTTGGAAAGGGACTAAAATAATGTGGATATAAGTCTACTTTTGCCGACTCCTGCTCCGCCACCAACAAACTCGTGGAAACTAGCATTTTTTCTTGCATTGTGCTATACATGCGTAAGGAAAGTTTTTTGCTTTAAATTAAGAGATCTAACTAAAGTGGCTAAATTTTCGGGGGATATAAGTGGCGGGAGCTTTATTATTCGGATATTGCTATCCGGATCTACTTCTTGAACACGGTTGTCCAAATTTAAAACATTGATTTGAGAAGATATTTTTGGAAAAGCTAAGGCCCTGAACTCCTCATTAACTGCGGCCTCCTCATCTACATTTTCTTCGCTACTCTCCCCAGCCTCCATGGCCCTTCTAAGCGCGTCTTCTAAACTGTCTATGGCATTATATCTCTCAAAGTTGGCCTTAATATCCCCCTCGTGCTCATGATAAAACTCCTCACAATTTCTCTGAATCAATTCTACCTGTTCATCTCTCCATGGAAAATATAACATAACTAATGATCTAAAATAGTTGGGTCTATCTGAATTATCCACGGGTTTTAGAATACTCAAAATTTGCAGCAAAATCGGCTAAACACAGGCCTTCATGAGAATCTGGTCTTTGTTCGTATCTGTCCAGCAAACCTTTCTGAAAGATGTCAGTGGAGTCCTGAGGCATATTTTGCAAGACGCTTGTAGGTCTAAGCATACGAACTCGTTGTTCTGGAGGGAAGGTGTTTATGAACACGCATTTATTGCTTGCTTCTGACAACGCCAATCCCAGACAACAATATACGGCTTCCTGAGCAGAGATCTCAGTGCCCGAAATAAACTTGTGACCGAGATACTGTAGCTTTTGACGAATGCTTGAATTGCCTCTTCGAATTTCATTAGCTGCTTCGCGCATTAACTTCGAAATACCCCTTTGGGATTTGTTAATGTAATTAATTATATAGCTACAGCACGCATAAGGGTCCAAAATTAACTGGATATCCATATTTGGCCTTTGCATAGAAAGAATGTGTTTATTATAAGCGTTAACTTGAATTTCTGCAAATGTTCTCTTCAGAAAAATCTGTGGTTTTTTCAAACTAGACCTAATAGCATATTTATAGTCCTCGTAACTGATGCTCACCTGATCGTGAGAAAGAAAATTTTCAAATATGCTAAGATGGCTAATCAAATCATCTGATTGATTGCGAAGTAAGAAACTGCGAATTTTTTGATAGTTTTCGTGATGAAGAGACAAATTTGGAGTATCTTCAGAAAGTGGCTTCAATATTTCCGTTTGGGGCATTGGGGGGTATGGAATACCGAATCGACAAACCGTATATTGAATACCAAAAGCATAAGCACGGGCATTCGTGCCTTAAAAAGGTGCGCGGACAATGCACCTTTTTAAGGCACGAATGCCCGTGCTTATGCTTTTGGTATTCAATATACGGACACAAATCTGTGTTTGTAACATCCACAGTTACAAACTGATCAATGAAGGCTATTACATTAGCAATAGATTCTTCATTGTTGAAGTCCACTTCCGGGGCGTCTTTCAGCCAAAACATGCCGTGAATGTGAGGGGAACCTCTCTGTTGAAACTCAACTCGCCAATAATAGGTAGTGACAAAGTTACTTCCAAAGATCCCACCCGGTTTCTTCATGAGCTTTAGAACTTCCCTATACCTATAATCGAAATACCTAGCACACGTCACTGGGTCAGTTCTGATCAACCGCGCCTTTTCTCTAAACTGTAAGTTTAAGGCCTCCTCCTCACTAATGTCAACCCGGTCTACATTGCGCTTGAGCAGTACTAGCAGCTCTGGCCACCTAGTTTCAGCGGCCGACAGAGTTATGAAAAAAGTTGGCAAACCAAATTGGCGAATCATAGCCATGACTTTCTTCTTCTCATCTTCCCAGTGAGCAGGAGACGTGCGTATATCCTTCAGTATTCGATATCCGTCATCATGGGAGATTAGGTTTCCCATGAATTCTTCATCAAGTACGTTGGCGGCTGTTATCGCGCTCGAGGCACTCCGCTTACGTAGACAAGTTGAAATATTGTTTCGAATTTTCAACAATTCCATCTTTTTATAATTGAAGAATAATTTGTCAGTTCTACAACCTCTTCTATCTACGTTCCTAAGTTCAGATCTAACTATGGTTGTATAACTTTCCGACGCTGTTCTTTTGACGCCCGCATAAATGCTTGGGAACGCCAATTCTTCAGAGTCGACATCGAGAACCATGTCGAGAGGCTTTTGGCCTTCACCTGGAGCCATTGTAATTCTCAGAATTCCTACATTGTGTGCATGGTTATTCTCAAGCAGAGTTTCCTGTCCTCCAGGATTTAGCTCTTCGGCTTCTGTATTCTCATCGGAATTTCCCGCCTCCAAGTTTTCATCCTCCTGCTGGATGGCTGGTTGTCTCTCTACTAAGGCTAAATCTGCTTGAGAAGCTACGAATGGAACAGTTTCGGATGTGAAATCAGATATCCAGATATATCGTTTACTGACACATTGTGCTTTCTGTAAAGCTCTGTATTAACTAAATACCTAATGGCGTCAGCAATTTTGGGAGGCCTAATGGTCTCTGCCATGAAATCATGTCCGTACTCCATTCTTCGCTTGAGGTGGAGCTGTACAACCTCTGCTTCGTGGAAAGCTCGTGGAAGGGACGTCACGATATTGCTAACCGGAATGGGAACATTTACAACAGCTCCTTTGATTGCACTCTGACGCTCATGCCCTATCGACTTAATTATCATAAATGGAAGGCGAGGTGAAATTAATCGTTCCTCCAAGGGAGTAAGGCCCCTCAAGGAATGAGGAATTTCTGGGAAGTCTAGGCCGTTGGAAATGGCACCTTTGGGCTTTCTTCCGGCTTTAATATTGCTGTGGCAAGTTCCACAGAACTTAAAAGATTCCCCAGTGAAAGCAAGCTGGCTTGCATTCTGGTAAATCTCTTCCCTAAACTCGCAATGCTCTTCCAAATAGGCTCTAGAAAGCTTACGTATTTGCTTGGGAAACCACAATCCTTTGCAGCAAAAGCAAATCTGATCGGGACAAAGCTTTACTATCCTATTGAATTTGGCTATGTGAGCATCTAATCCAACAGGTATGTTTCTAGGAGTCCTATTTTCTTGGGATAAACTAAGTCGAATCTCCTGACTTCGGTTTGCATTCCGAAGGTTCTCTACTTCCCTATTTCCACTAAGGCTTCAATACTGACTAACTCTCTGACTAATATTTCTAATGGCATCGATAGTTGCTTGTCGAGCCGCTATACGAGAACTTCGTCGAGCCAGTGTATTTCTCGCCTGCTCGACGACCCTACGATCCCTAAAACTCCTAGCTCTAGCTCTCCTAACCCTGTCCAACGCTCTTTGCAATAAGCGATCCTGAGTTGATCTCGCCTGCGCTCGTTGCAGGGTATTTGCTTCTCGCTCACCCGCACGATACGTAGGATCCAACCGCCTTATTGAACGCCGCCGGGTATCGGCTGCCTGCTCACCCGCACGGAAAACGGGATCCAGGCGCCTTTCCGAATGGTCAGCAGTATTTTGGATCTGCTCTGTAGTTCGGACTTGGCTATTTCGTCGCCTAACAGAGCGACGGCGAGTATCGGCTGCCTGCTCAGCCGCACGGAAAACGGGATCCAGGCGCCTTTCCGAATGGTCAGCAGTATTTTGGATCTGCTCTAGAGTTCGGACTTGGCTATTTCGTCGCCTAACAGAGCGACGGCGAGTATCGGCTGCCTGCTCAGCCGCACGGAAAACGGGATCCAGGCGCCTTTCCGAATGGTCAGCAGTATTTTGGATCTGCTCTAGAGTTCGGACTTGGCTATTTCGTCGCCTAACAGAGCGACGGCGAGTATCGGCTGCCTGCTCAGCCGCACGGAAAACGGGATCCAGGCACCTTTCCGAATGGTCAGCAGTATTTCGGATCTGCTCTGTGGTTCGGACTTCGCTATTTTGTCGCCTAGTAGAGCGACGTCGAGTGTCGGCTTCCTGTTCACCCGCACGGAGAACGGGATCCAGGCGCCTAATAGAGCGACGGCGAGTGTCTGCAGACTGTTCACCCGCACGGAAAACGGGATCCAGGCGCCTTTCCGAATGGTTAGCAGTATTTTGGATCTGCTCTGTGGTTCGGACTTCGCTATTTTGCCGCCTAGTAGATCGACGGCGAGTGTCGGCTGCCTGTTCACCTGCACGGAGAACGGGATCCAGGCGCCTAATAGAGCGACGGCGAGTATCAGCAGCTTGTTCACCCGCACGAGAGTCAGGATCCAAGCGCCTTAACCTATGGTCAGCAGTATTTTGAGACTGCTCCACCGTAGGAGTGTACGGATTCAAGCGTCTTAATCTTCGAGACGCTCTATCAACGCTCTGCTCTATATTTCTGGCTACTTCATTTTGCCTTCTCGTACGCTGAGACTGTGCATTTTCTTCTCTCTCCATCTCGGCATACTCTGCATTTTCTCTATTGGCCCTATTTCTCAACAATTGGTTCCTAGCCCGCTGAGAGGCAGTGGGTCTTCTCATACGAGGCATTTTATTATGATTACTACGATTATATACGCTGATTACGTATATTGATAAAAATATAAGAATAAGTCTCTATAAAAGATAAATTCTTATATTTATATAATAAATATAAAAAAACTGTATAATATATTAGTTAATATAAATTAATATAATATAATATATAATATAAATATATTAAAAATGTATAATATAATAGGTAATATAAATGAATTGAATTATAAATGTAAAAAGTCTTAGTTTTATAGCAATATTACTGAGCTAAATTGATAGAAATATAAGACAAATCTTTTAAAAAGGCTGTATTCTTTTATTTATATAAGGGAAAAAGAGGCAGAACGATAGGAAATTGAATATAATTGAACGATAGGAAATTGAGTATAAATTGAATTAAATGAATAATAATAATTTAAGATTAGGTCTTGAAAAAGACTTAATCTTATACTATTATTAACAAAACTACGTTAAATGGGGTACGCGGTCCTTAGTAGCGAGTGCAGCAACCGGCCCAGAAAAAGAACGGCAGCGACGTCGGCAGAAGCAGCAACAATTCGCGACCGCGCAAAAATAGGGGGGAGAGGGTGTGGGTCATTTTGGTCAATCAATAGGTATAGAAGAAACGAATACACAATTCTTTTCGCGTTAGTCTAGGTTCAAAACTGTGGGCGCCACAGTTTTTCGCGGTTTGTGGGCGTTAGAGGGGCGTGGCACATCGGCGTGAAAAACTCGCGCTGCGTATTAACCCCTAGAATCTGCCTGCCAAATCCCAATCTTCTAGCTCTTATAGTTTCCGAGATCTCAGCGTTCATACAGACGGGCGCCACAGCTTTTCGCGGTTTGTGGGCGTTAGGGAGGAGGGGGGGTTTCCCATTTTGGTCAATCAAAGGGTATTGAAGAAACGAATACACATTTCTTTTCGCGTTAGTCTAGGTTCAAAACTGTTTGCGCCACAGTTTTTCGCGGTTTGTGGGCGTTAGAGGGGCGTGGCACATCGGCGTGAAAAAATTGCGCTGCGTATTAACCCCTAGAATCTGCATGCCAAATCCCAATCTTCTAGCTTTTATAGTTTCCGAGATTTCAGCGTTCATACAGACGGGTGCCACAGTTTTTAGCGGTTTGTGGGCGTTAGAGGGGGCGTGGCACATCGGCGTGAAAAACTTGCGCTGCGTATTAACCCCTAGAATCTGCATGCCAAATCCCAATCTTCTAGCTTTTATAGTTTCCGAGATCTCAGCGTTCATACAGACGGACAGACAGACGGACAGACAGACGGACAGACGGACATGGCTAGATCGACTCGGCTAGTGATCCTGATCAAGAATATATATACTTTATATGGTCGGAACGGCTTCCTTCTACCTGTTACATACTTTTGCACGAATCTAATATACCCTTTTACTCTATGAGTAACGGGTATAAAAAGGTATGCTGCTAGGGGAATTGAGCCCGATTGACCGACCAAGTTACGGGCTTAGGAAGTGTGTATGGGGGTCATTTTTCAGCAAGTTATCGAAAATTTCCAATTACGTCATAAAACCAGTAAAAAATCGCATATCTTAAACAGTTAAATATTTTAATGCGTCAGCTTTCAGCATCAAAATCATTTGTACCTGAACCAATAAGATTATTAATCTCTAAAGCTATTCTTGTTCCCACTCTCTTCTATGGCATAGAAATCTTTGGTCACTGTGACGTGCGTGATATGCGCACACTAGTAGTTGCCCTCAACGCAATTGTCCGTTATGTGTTTAATTTAAGACGATATGACCATGTATCACATTTAACTTATAAAATTCTTGACCTTAACTTGACCAACTGGATAGATTTTAGAACTTTGGTATACTTCCACAAGATTGTGACGACTCGAGAACCGATTTACCTATATCGGAAGCTATTTCCTGCTACTTCCCAAAGAACAAATAATTACCTATGCCCTCGTACTTTAACGCTTTGTTCGAAGAGGCAGTTTTTTATTAACAGCATCCGTTTATGGAACAATCTTCCCCATCAATTTAAAACTATTAGGAGCGCAACTCAATTCTCAATTAAAATTAAAGAATTTATAAAATCACAATAAAAGTAGAAATAAGTAATATTAGGTAAAAACCATAAAAACGTAAAAAAAAAAACAAATAAAATAATCAAAATAAAAATAAAAAGTATAGTATATAAGAATTAAATGTTAATGTTCGCTAATTTAATGATTTTGAAAATTGTTAGCTTTTAAGTATTATATAAAAATGTAATAAGCAAATTTTTTGTCGAAGTGACTAGCGCAATAATAATAAGCTTACGCTTGCAGCGCTAGGATAGTATATCAATAAAAATAATAAAAATAATAATAATAATGCAGATTACACTATTTTCAAATTACAAACTTAAAAAGGTATACCCCTAGGGGAATTGAGCCCGATTGACCAAGTTACGGGCTAAGGAAGTGTGTATGGGGGTCATTATTGAGCAAGTCATCGAAAACTTCGAATTAACGCCATAAAACCAGTCAAAAATCGACTATCTTCAACAGTTAAATATTTTAATGCAGATTACAGAAATTTCAAATCACAAAGTTAAAAAGGTATGCCGCTAAGAGATCCGAGCCCGATTGACCAAGTTACGGGCTTAGGAAGTGTGTATGGGGGTCATTTTTGAGCAAGTCATCGAAAACTTCAAATTATCGCCATAAAACCAGTTAAAAATCGACTACTTTCAAAAGTAAAATATTTTAATGCAGATTACACTATTTTCAATTCACAAAGTTAGGAAGTGTGTATGGGGGTCATTTTTCAGCAAGTCATCGAAAACTTCCAATTACGTCATAAAACCAGTCTCAAATCGACTATCTTCAAAAGTAAAATATTTTAATGCAGATTACACTATTTTAAATCACAAAGTTAGGAAGTGTGTATGGGGGTCATTTTTGAGCAAGTCATCGAAAACTTCAAATTATCGCCATAAAACCAGTTAAAAATCGACTACTTTCAAAAGTAAAATGTTTTAATGCCGATTACACTATTTTCAAATTACAAACCTAAAAAGGTATGCTGCTAGGGGAATTGAGCCCGATTGACCGACCAAGTTACGGGCTTAGGAAGTGTGTATGGGGGTCATTTTTCAGCAAGTTATTGAAAACTTTAAATTATCGCCATACAACCAGTTAAAAATCGACTACTTTCAAAAGTAAAATATTTTAATGCAGATTACAGTAATTTTAAATCACAAAGTTAAAAAGGTATGCCGCTAGGAGATCCGAGCCCGATTGACTGAGTTACGGGCTTAAGAAGTGTGTATTGGGGTCACTTTTCAGCAAGTTATCGAAAACTTCAAATTAACGCCATAAAACCAGTAAAAATCGACTATCTACAAAAGTGAAATATTTTAATGCAGATTACACTATTTTCAAATTACAAACCTAAAAAGGTATGCCGCTGAGGAATCCAAGCCCGATTGACCGACCAAGTTACGGGCTTAGGAAGTGTGTATGGGGGTCATTTTTCAGCAAGTTATCGAAAACTTCAAATTATCGCCATAAAACCGGACAAAAATCGACTATCTTCAAAAGTAAAATATTTTAATGCAGATTACACTATTTTAAATCACAAAGTTAGGAAGTGTGTATGGGGGTCATTTTTCAGCAAGTTATCGAAAACTTTAAATTATCGCCATAAAACCAGTCATAAATCGACTATCTTCAAAAGTAAAATATTTTAATGCAGATTACACTATTTTCAATTCACAAAGTTAGGAAGGTATGCCGCTAGGGATCCGATCCCAAATGACCAAGTTAATGGCTTAGGAAGTGTGTATGGGGGCATTTTTAAGCAAGTCATCGAAAACTTCAAATTATCGCCATAAAACCAGTCAAAAATCGACTATCTTCAAAAGTAAAATATTTTAATGCAGATTACACTATTTTAAATCACAAAGTTAGGAAGTGTGTATGGGGGTCATTTTTCAGCAAGTCATCGAAAACTTCCAATTACGTCATAAAACCAGTCTAAAATTGACTATCTTCACAGGTAAAAAAATGTAATGCAAATTACACTATTTTCAAATCACAAACGTAAAAAGGTATGCTGCTATGGGATCCGAGACCGATTAACCAAGTTACCGGCTTAAGAAGTGTGTATTGGGGTCACTTTTCAGCAAGTTATCGAAATCTTCGAATTACGTCATAAAACCAGTAAAAATCGACTATCCACAAAAGTAAAATATTTTAATGCAGATTACACTATTTTCAAATTACAAACCTAAAAAGGTATGCCGCTGAGGAATCCATGCCCGATTGACCGAGTTACGGGCTTAGGAAGTGTGTATGGGGATCATTTTTCAGCCAGTCATCGAAAACCAGTTAAAAATCGACTATATACAAAAGTAAAATATTTTAATGCAAATTACACTATTTTTAAATCACAAACATAAAAAGGTACGCCGCTGGGGTATCGAATATCTACAAAAGTAAACTATTTTAATGCAGATTACACTATTTTTAAATGACAAACTTAAAAAGGTATACCGCTAAGGAATCCGAGCCCGATTGGCCGAGTTGTGGGCTTAGGAAGTGTTTATGGGGGTCATTTTTCAGCAAGTCATCGAAAACTTCCACTTACGTCATAAAACCAGTCTCAAATCGACTATCTTCAAAAGTCAAATGTTTTAATGCCGATTACACTATTTTCAAATGACAAACCTAAAAAGGTATGCCGCTAGGGGAATTGAGCCCGATTGACCGACCAAGTTACGGGCTTAGGAAGTGCGTATGGGGGTCATTTTTCAGCCAGTCATCGAAAACTTCAAATTATCGCCATAAAACCAATCAAAAATCGACTATTTTCAAAAGTAAAATATTTTAATGCAGATTACACAATTTTTAATTCAAAAAGTTAGGAAGTGTGTATGGGGATCATTTTTCGAAAACTTAAAATTATCGCCATAAAACAAGTCAAAAATCTAATATCTTCAAAAGTAATATATTATAATGCAAATTACACTTTTTTCAAATCACAATCTTAAAAAGGTATGCCGCTAGGGGGACCGAGCCCGATTGACCAAGTTGTGGACTTAGGAAGTGTGTATGGGGGTCATTTTTCAGCAAGTTATCGAAAACTTCCAATTACGTCATAAAACCAGTCAAAAATCGAATATATTCACAGGTAAAAAATTTTAATGCAAATTACAGTAATTTCAACTCACAAAGTTAAAAAGGTATGCCGCTAGGGGATCCGTACCCCAAATGACCAAGTTAGGGGCTTAGGAAGTGTGTATGGGGGCATTTTTGAGCAAGTTATCGAAAACTTGAAATTATCGCCATAAAACCAGTCAAAAATTGAATATCTTCAAAAGTAAAATATTTTAATGCAGATTACACTATTTTCAAATTACAAACCTAAAAAGGTATGCCGCTAGGGGAATTGAGCCCGATTGACCGACCAAGTTACGGGCTTAGGAAGTGCGTATGTGGGTCATTTTTCAGCCAGTCATCGAAAACTTCAAATTATCGCCATAAAACCAATCAAAAATCGACTATCTTCATTTTAATGCAGATTACACTATTTTCAAATCACAAAGTTAGGAAGTGTGTATGGGGGTCATTTTTCAGCAAGTCATCGAAAACTTCCACTTACGTCATAAAACCAGTCTAAAATTGACTATCTTCAAAAGTAAAATATTTTAATGCAGATTACACTATTTTCAATTCATAAATTTAGGAAGGTATGCCGCTAGGGGATCCGATCCCAAATGACCAAGTTAGGTGCTTAGGAAGTGTGTATGGGGGTCATTTTTGAGCAAGTCATCGAAAACTTCAAATTAACGCCATAAAACTAGTCAAAAATCGACTATCTTCAACAGTTAAATATTTTAATGCAGATTACAGTATTTTCAAATCACAAAGTTAAAAAGGTATGCCGCTAGGGGATCCGATCCCATATGACCAAGTTAGGGGCTTAGGAAGTGTGCATGGGGGCATTTTTCAGCAAGTTATCGAAAACTTCAAAACATCGCCATAAAACCAGTTAAAAATCGACTATTTTCAAAAGTAAAATATTTTAATGCAGATTACACAATTTTCAATTCAAAAAGTTAAAAAGGTATGCCGCTAGGGGATCCGATCCCAAATGACCAAGTTAGGGGCTTAGGAAGTGTGTATGGGGGCATTTTTGAGCAAGTTATCGAAACCTTCAAATTATCGCCATAAAACCAGTCAAAAATTTAATATCTTAAAAAGTAATATATTTTAATGCAGATTACACTATTTTCAATTCACTAAGTTAGGAAGTGTGTATGGGGATTATTTTTCAGCAAGTTAACGAAAACTTCCAATTAACTCATAAAACCAATCAAAAATCGAATGTCTTCAAAAGTAATATATTATAATGCAGATTACACTATTTTCAAATCACAAACTTAAAAAGGTATGCCGCTGAGGAATCCAAGCCCGATTGACCGAGTTACGGGCTTAGGAAGTGTGTATGGGGGTCATTTTTCAGCCAGTCATCGAAAACCAGTTAAAAATCGACTATTTACAAAAGTAAAATATTTTAATGCAAATTACACTATTTTCAAATCACAAACATAAAAAGGTACGCCGCTAGGGGATCCGATCCCATATGACCAAGTTAGGGGCTTAGGAAGTGTGTATGGGGGCCATTTTTGAGCAAGTCATCGAAAACTTCAAATTATCGCCATAAAACCAATCAAAAATCGACTATCTTCAAAAGTAAAATATTTTAATGCAGATTACACTATTTTCAAATTCCAAACCGAAAAAGGTATGCCGCTAGGGGAATTGAGCCCGATTGACCAAGTTACGGGCTTAGGAAGTGTTATGGGGGTCATTTTTCAGCAAGATATCGAAAACTTTAAATTATCGCCATAAAACCAGTCAAAAATCGACTATCTTCAAAAGTAAAATATTTTAATGCAGATTAAACTATTTTCAATTCACAAAGTTAAAAAGGTATGCCGCTGAGGAATCCAAGCCCGATTGACCGAGTTACGGGCTTAGGAAGTGTGTATGGGGGTCATTTTTCAGCAAGTCATCGAAAACTTCAAGATTACGCCATAAAACCTGTAAAAAATCGACTATCTACAAAAGTAAAATATTGTAATGCAAATTACACTATTTTCAAATCACAAACGTAAAAAGGTATGCCGCTAGGGGATCCGATCCCGATTGACCAAGTTACGGGCTTAAGAAGTGTGTATTGGGGTCATTTTTCAGCAAGTTATCGAAAACTTCCAATTACGTCATAAAACCAGTAAAAAATCGACTATCTACAAAAGTAAAATATTTTAATGCAGATTACACTATTTTCAAATTACAAACCTAAAAAGGTATGCCGCTGAGGAATCCAAGCCCGATTGACCGAGTTACGGGCTTAGGAAGTGTGTATGGGCGTCATTTTTGAGCAAGTCATCGAAAACTTCAAATTAACGCCATAAAACTAGTCAAAAATCGACTATCTACAAAAGTAAAATATTGTAATGCAAATTACACTATTTTCAAATCACAAACGTAAAAAGGTATGCCGCTAGGGGATCCGAGCCCGTTTGACCAAGTTACGGGCTTAAGAAGTGTGTATTGGGGTCATTTTTCAGCAAGTTATCGAAAACTTCCAATTACGTCATAGAACCAGTAAAAAATCGACTATCTACAAAAGTAAAATATTTTAATGCAGATTACACTATTTTCAAATTACAAACCTAAAAAGGTATGCCGCTGAGGAATCCAAGCCCGATTGACCGAGTTACGGGGTTAGGAAGTGTATATGGGGGTCATTTTTCAGCAAGTCATCGAAAACTTCAAATTAACGCCAAAAAACCAGTAAAAAATCGACTATCTACAAAAGTAAAATATTGTAATGCAAATTACACTATTTTCAAATCACAAAGTTAAAAAGGTATGCCGCTAGGGGTTCCGATCCCATATGACCAAGTTAGGGGCTTAGGAAGTGTGTATGGGGGCCATTTTTGAGCAAGTCATCGAAAACTTCAAATTATCGCCATAAAACCAATCAAAAATCGACTATCTTCATTTTAATGCAGATTACACTATTTTCAAATCACAAAGTTAGGAAGTGCGTATGGGGGTCATTTTTCAGCAAGTCATCGAAAACTTCCAAATACGTCATAAAACCAGTCTCAAATCGACTATCTTCAAAAGTCAAATGTTTTAATGCAGATTACACTATTTTCAAATTACAAACCTAAAAAGGTATGCCGCTAGGGGAATTGAGCCCGATTGACCGACCAAGTTACGGGCTTAGGAATTGTGTATGGGGGTCATTTTTCAGCAAGTTATCGAAAACTTAAAATTATCGCCATAAAACCAGTAAAAAATCGACTATCTACAAAAGTAAAATATTGTAATGCAAATTACACTATTTTCAAATCACAAAGTTAAAAAGGTATGCCGCTAGGGGATCCGATCCCAAATGACCAAGTTAGGGGCTTAGGAAGTGTGTATGGGGGCATTTTTGAGCAAGTTATCGAAACCTTCAAATTATCGCCATAAAACCAGTCAAAAATTTAATATCTTAAAAAGTAATATATTTTAATGCAGATTACACTATTTTCAATTCACAAAGTTAGGAAGTGTGTATGGGGATCATTTTTCAGCAAGTTATCGAAAACTTCCAATTAACTCAATCCAAGCCCGATTGACCGAGTTACGGGCTTAGGAAGTGTGTATGGGGGTCATTTTTCAGCCAGTCATCGAAAACCAGTTAAAAATCGACTATTTACAAAAGTAAAATATTTTAATGCAAATTACACTATTTTCAAATCACAAACATAAAAAGGTACGCCGCTAGGGGATCCGATCCCATATGACCAAGTTAGGGGCTTAGGAAGTGTGTATGGGGGCCATTTTTGAGCAAGTCATCGAAAACTTCAAATTATCGCCATAAAACCAATCAAAAATCGACTATCTTCATTTTAATGCAGATTACACTATTTTCAAATCACAAAGTTAGGAAGTGTGTATTGGGGTCTGTACAAGAGGCGCGTTTGCTTTTTAATTCCACGTTTGTAGGTAGCCGAGATAAAATGAAACACATGCACGTCGGTTCGAGATTTAGGCAAAATTAAGCCGGCTTTAATGGCCGCCGGAAAAGCTGGCTTTTTGTGTGACCGCATATTCTGAATCGTACAATCTATAAATCTAGTATTTGTGTAAGACTTAAAGTTATGTTATGTTTCCATTTCACGTTCGTTTCTTTTTAAGGTGTAACTAATTATAAGGGTTTTCATAGTGTAAATTAGGTATAAGTCCTTCAGTTTTTAATCTTAATATAATACAAGTTGATTTAAATTCTTTGTTGTTAGAGTGATACTCCAACATGCTGCCCGCCTTGCTAGGTGGCAATCAATTGGCGATGATGGACTGCAGTCTCGTTAGGCAGCGAATGGCTTTTTTCAGTTGGTCTAGCGGTGAAGGCTTGTTGCTGGGACTGCGATGGTAACTCCGTTTTCCACTGCTTCGCTGTCGGTTGCGGCTTTCTCGCTCCTTGGTGTGCTGCTGGTCAGGCCTGGTGCGCTTGGCTGACTCCTTTTCCCTCGTCTCCTCGGCTGGTCCATGCAGGATCGTGTGGTGCAGTTCTCCGCACACATGGCAGATGTCCTTGGATCGGCACTGTTGGAGTGTGTGAGAGGATGCCAAGCAATTGACGCAATAGTGCAAACGTCTTCAAGCCCGTCGTTTAGCGATAAAGTCAAGTTTTAGAAACTTTTCGCAGAAATGCAGCGGGTGCTTTTGGCGGCACATTTTGCATTGATGTCCCATCTGGTGAGAAAAAACATTATAAGCGACTGATTGAGAAACGATATGTGTAAAGATGTTCAATCCCAAAAGAAAGAAATCCACATTTGTTGAGTTGATAATTCAAACTGATTTTTATTTTGTAAAACACTAGCTTATATAGGGTACAGCGGAGTACAATAGTATGGACCAATGCGTGGGGAAAAGGGGCGCATTAGAATATAAATAGATAAGCGGTCTTAGACATATTTTTGGAACGCTGCATTGGCGTTGCTCAACTTAACATAGCGTTGATAGCACTTGAACTCATGCACTGATATTTTGGCTTACAGATTACAATTGGTACTTTTAAACTAAGTGTGAGGCAAATCAACATTACAAACAAAACCATGTTCATGTGTGAACATTCTGCAAGGGGCCAGGAAGAATTATGGCCTGCATTCGTCTTGCTACATTTATTCGTCTTATCATATAAACAATTAAAATTAATATAATTACTAAACCTACGATTAATGCCGCATGACCTGACAGGTGATGAAAATTAAGTCCTTTTAATTCATAGTGATTTTCTCTTATTTCTTTTAATTCATTCTTTAGTTTAGCTAACTCTTTATTGTGGTCAATAATCGGCAATGTTAATGGATTCCAAACAATACTTGGAATCTTACTTATATTACTTACATAAGAAACTGATATTGGCTCATAAGCTTCTGACTTCTGTTCTTATAGTGCAACCAGACACAATCGTTAAAATTCCTTGCTCAGGCAGGTCTATTAATTCTTGCGGTAAATTATTACATTGAATTCTAGCTTTAGTTATTTCTGGAACCTTAAATAGCCAACTACCTTTCTTTTGCAACTCAACCCAGTAAGAATTGATCTGAGTCATTTTTTTATAAATACAATTAGAGGGACTATTTGGTTTAAAGGGAGTTATTTCGCAAGTATTGTCATTAGCGCTACTCCAAGGAATTACCTTCACATATTACGTTATTAGCTTTCCATTTTTGACACCTACTTAAGGTAGCTTCCGACATTAGATGATAGGAGTCTATTTCAAAATTGTAAACTAAATATTTAGAATTTAAGTCTGCTATAATTACCTCATTGTTAATTTTGACTGGCACAGGAATTACTCTAAAAAGATGGGAAGGGTGTCTACCAAATAAGGGAATTTTGACATTCAAAATTAACTTATTATCCACAAAAATTCCTTTAGCTGTTAATAATGTGTAAATTTCCTTAAACTCAGTTCCTATTCTTTTACCTGGTAGTACTAAGGTTTCTAGTAATGCATCCTTAATTCTGGAAATTTCCTTTTTTAATTGCATTGGCTTTAAAATATTTGGATTCAATCTACCATGGTTTATATCTATGAGTAAGCTTATTACACCTGCTTGAATCTTTTCACATTCTTCAATTAAAGAAGTTAATTGTTTTGTTACCATAAAGAAATTAATTGACTCTTTATAGACATAGTAACTTTCTTTCAAAACTTCTGTTATGTTTTCTATTCGCGTAGTCATACTTCGAAAATTTGAGTTTATATCATCCGTACTTCTTTTCAGGATATTTATTGTTGATTCTACTACAGAGGTTTGCCTTTTAACCAATTCTGCAGTATTTTGCTGATTATCTAAGAGGTTCTTCATATTATGAAGAAGTTATAAAGTTATCCCTATCTTCAGCGTCCATTATACCAAAAAGTATGTGATAGAGAGAGCCCATAAACTCGAATGGAGCTCGCTTATATCTTTTCCTATCCTGAGTCATAAACAGTTTATTGTTCTCTTCTAAATCTGTAATCTGTCGTTGAGTATTATCAAGAACAGTATTACATTGATCTTCAAACCCACGAAGTTTGTCACACACCACTCTCATTTTTCCATTCAACAGTTTTCCTTTCTTATCATGTCGAAATATGGATCCATGTTATAATATACAATTAGATCCCAAGATGAGGCTATGACTTCGACGTCTCCCATTGGATCTAAATAAATGGAATTATTCTCGTGTAATTTCTTGAGTGACCACTTTTGATTCCCTTGCGTAGGTGAACTTGCATTAGACACCTGGCAAAATAACATTAGCATTAACATTATCGCCATTAATCCAAGTTTATGGATTCTAGGGCTACTGCGAGTACCCTTACCCTTTGTCTGCTTGACCGAGATAGGTGATTCGCTCTATTCAGCCTCAATTCCAGTTAGAGGACAAACCTTTGTAATAAGTCTTAAAATTGAACCATCTTGTAGTTTTACTTTTACTACTCTGACTCGGTCGTCTTTTCCCTTATGTATTTCTTCTACTTTTTCCAAGGGCCATCTAGCGGGATGACAATTTTCATCTTTTAGTAATACAATTTGACCTTTATTAAGGTTTGGCATTCCTAATTTCCATTTATTTCTTTGTTGAAGAGTGTTTAAGTAATCATTCTTCCATTTAACCCAAAATTCTCTTTTCATTTTCTGAATTCATTTCCATCTATCTAAATTTCCAATTCTTTCCTCGGAAATGTTCTCAATAGGTCCTAATGTGGGCCTTCCTATCAGGAAGTGACCTGGTGTCAAAACTTCCCAATCGTCAATGTCAGTATTAGCTGTATATAATGGTCTTGAATTTAGTACCGCTTCAATTTGGCATAATAGAGTTGCCATCTTTTCATAAGTTAGATTATTACCCCCAATTATTCTTTTTAGGTGGTATTTAACAGATTTCACCCCAGCTTCCCAAATACCTCCAAAGTGAGGACCTGCCGGGGGGATAAAATGCCATTCAATTTGTTCGTTTTCTAATGTTGGAACAATTTTAATATTTTCGTTAAGTGCCTTCTGTAGATCTTCATCCAATTTTCTTCGGGTGCTCCCACGAAATTTGTCCCATTATCTGAAAACATTTTAGCACATTTTCCTCTTCTGGAAAAGAATCTCCTTAGTGCAGCTAAAAAGGCATCTGAAGTCAAATCACTTACAACTTCTAAATGGATAGCCTTGGTTGCCATACATACAAATACAGCAATGTAGCCCTTATAAGATTTCTGGCCTCGATTTTTTGAGCATCTTATATGATATGGGCCAGCATAGTCCACTCCAGTATTCAGAAACGGGTGAGCCATAGTAACTCTATGCTTTGGTAAATTTCCCATGATTTGTTCAGCTGTAATTTGTCTGTATCTTGCACATTTAACACATTGTTTTAGATAATGCTTTAGGCTGTTCCTTAATCCGAATATCCAAAACTTTCTTTGAATATAATTTCGCATAAGGTTAATTTCGCCTTGCAATGTTTCCCTATGTGCATTTCTTATTATTAATAAGGTTAAATGACACTTATCTAAAATTAAGGGATGTTTTATAGAAAATTCTGCGCTGGAGTTCTGTAATCTACCTCCAACTCTTAATAATCCATCTTTATCTAAAAATGGATTTAATCCTAATATTTTGCTTTTAGTTCCAATATCCTGTTGGTGCCTTAAGCAATTTATTTCTGAACTAAATTGACTTTCCTGTTGCTGTTTTATTATTAAAATTCTTGCTAATTTTAATTCATTCACTGTCAAATATGTGGGAAACGATTTCTTTTTTAACTTTACCTCAATAAATCTTAAGGTATATGCAATAATTCGTTCTAATTTTTGCATACAGGAGTATCTTTCTATTAGTGATAGTATTAACTGGCTTGATTTCCCTGTTAAGGCGGTACTGACAATTATACTATCTACTTGTTCCTCTTTCGGCCAGTATTTTTCTGATTTGGCCAACCATTGAGGTCCGTTCCACCAAATTGCACACTCTAGCAATTTTTCTGGTGTTATTCCCTTTGACGCTACGTCTGCTGGATTGTCTTCTGATCTAACGTGTCTCCAATCAATGTTCTTTAATGTTCTTATTTCGTCAGTTCGCCGTCGAATAAATTTGTCTTTATTATTCCCATTTTTAATCCATGCTAGTGTTATCGTTGAATCACTCCATCCATATGCCTTTGCTTCCCCTCCAATTGCTGTCCTAACTCTATCTATTAGTTTTGATAGAAGATGTGCAGCACATAGCTCTAATTTTGGGATGGTTTTTCTATTTTTCTTCGGATTAACCTTGCTCTTGCTAGCTATAATCATAGATGAGGATCCCACTTTGGCATATACTACGGCTGCGTACGCTTTTTCGGACGCATCAGAGAATCCATGAATGTGTACTGGCATATCTTCCTGGGATTTAACCCACCTGGGGATTCTAATACCTTCAAGAGATGTTAAGTTCTCTTTAAAGGCTTTCCATTCGTTGGCATCTGGGTCTGACAAGTTCTGATCCCATTTTTGCTCTGTCAACCATAGGTTTTGCATAAATAATTTTCCTACTATGGTTACTGGAGACAACCAGCGTAGGGGGTCATAAATTTTTGCTAATGTTGATAAAACTATTCGCTTATTAATATTAGCGCCGTGTTCACAATTAAAATTGAATTTAAATTCATCTTTAATTGGTTCCCATTAAAGCCCCAGAGTTTTAACGGATTCATTTTCTTGAATCTCTAATATTTTATTTTCTTCTTTGCTTTCCAAAGCTTCCACAATTTCTGAGACATTCGAGATCCATTTTCTTAAGTTGAGACCCACCTTTTCTAATTCAAAGGTTATATGTTCAACGTGATCTTTGGCTTCTCTTATGGAATTAGCACCTGTCATTAGGTCATCCATATAAAAATCATTTCTGATTATTTCCTTAATCGATAGATTTTCGCATCTATTCGAAATTTCAGCAAGCACTCTTGTGGCTAAATAGGGTGCTGATGTTGTTCCGTATGTATGTAATTTGTAATGTAATGTAATTTGTAATCTTTTAATTTTTTATTTGGGGAATCTCTCCAAATAATATGCAAATATTGTTGATCTACTTCATCAATATTTATTTGCCGGTACATTTTCTCAATGTCCGCCGATACTACAAATGGCCATTTACGCCATTTGACAATGATATCAAATATATCTTTTTGGACTCTTGGTCCAACCCACATAATGTCATTTAGACTTTTATTGTTTGTAGTTTTCGCTGAGGCATCGAAAACTACCCTTAATTTTGTTGTAAGGCTTGATTCTCTTACAACACCTTGATGGGGTAAATAATATTTTCCTTCTTTCTTGGACTCTATCATGTGGCCCAAGTTTATATATTCATGCATTAATTTAATATAATTTTCTTTAAGTTTTATAATTTTATTTAATTTTCTTTCCAAATTATAAAATTGCGCTATGGGCTGCGCTTTGGAGTCTCCTAATTCTTTTTCATTTTTAAATGGAATTTTGACCACATATCTCCCATTTTTATCTATTTTAGTGGTCTCTAAGAAATGTTTTTCACAAATTTCTTTCTCAATATCATTTTTTTTATTTTCCATTTCCCAAAACCGGTCTAAGTTTTCTACTTCCATAGTAGTAGCCACAATTAATTTTTCACCTTTTGATTTGGTGCACCTGGATACAATCCACCCGAATTCCGTATTTTGACCTAGTAGTCCGTCTATTTTAACTACTCCGTCTTTAACTATATGGGGATATAAATCCACTCCTATAATAAGATCTACCCTACTTGGTTTATTAAAGTGAGGGTCCGCCAACGTATATTTCGTCCACTTCGATTTATCAATATTTAATGTTTGGTTTGGTAAAGCCTTCATTAGTTTGGGAAGAATGATGGCTTCAATGCTAAGAGAATCTTTTTTATTATCGCGCCTTTTTATACTTAAATTTACTTTATGCTTTGAGATACAAGTGTCAGAGTCTCCACTAACCTCAGTGAAACTCTTTTTCCTCGATAAATGTAATATTTGTGCAGCTTCTTCCGATATAATAGTGCACTGCGACCCACTATCAATTAATGCTCTAAGGCTTTCATAGCCACCATTTTTATACCCTTGCAGAGGGTATTATGATTTCAGTCAGAAGTTTGCAACGCAGTGAAGGAGACGTTTCCGACCCCATAAAGTATATATATTTTTGATCAGCATGACTAGACGAGTCGATCTAGCCATGTCCGTCTGTCCGCCTGTCCGTCTGTCTGTCCGTTTCTACGCAAACTAGTCTCTCAGTTTTAAAGCTATCGGGATGAAACTTTACCAAAAGTCTTCTTTCTATTGCAGGTAGTATATAAGTCGGAACCGGCCGGATCGGACAACTATATCTTATAGCTCCCATAGGAATAATCGGAAAAATAATGGAAAAAAAATTATATCTTCGGTGTTTTTTGACATATTACCTTTTGCTCTTGGTAATATATTTTTTTTTACTGTCCCGAATTTCGAATTAAATTTTTTCAAAATCGGACGACTATATCATATAGCTCCCATAGGAACTATCAGAAAATTAATGGCAAGTTAATATGAACAAAATTATAGCTTCGGTGTCTTTTGACATATTTCCTTCTACTCTTTGGAATATCGTTTTTTTAATACTTCTGATTTTCGATTTAAATTTTATAAAAATCGGACGACTATATCATATAGCTCCCATAGGAATGATCGGAAAATTAATGGGAAATTAATAGAAAAACAATTATAGCTTTGTTAATTTTTATTGTATTCTCTTCTACTCTTGAATATAACTTTATTTTATTATTTCAGAATTTCGAAATAAATTTTACATATATCGGACGACTATATTATATAGCTCCCATAGGAATGATCAATCAATTATTGTCAAAATTGCTATAATTCGGTTTGTTCCAAATCGAAATTCAGATTTTTGTAATTTGTAATTAAATAGGAATTAACTGCAAGGGTATATAGACTTTGGCTGGCCGAAGTTAGCTTCCTTTCTTGTTTGACTTTACTTTAATTAGGGCTGTGGCTAGAAACGCTTGTTCTTTTGTGACACAAGTGTTTACTTTCTCCCTTTTATCTGTTGGGACATGGAGCATTGTATGATGTGGTTTTTTGCAAACTGAACATAAACATTCAGAATTGCACTTTTTAAATGAAGAATGCTTAAAGCACCTATTGCACAAGCGCTGTTTTTTTATAAATTCCCCTCTTTCCACCGCACTCATTCCCTTAAATTTATAGCAATTTGACACAAAGTGGCCAACCATTTTACAAAGTGGACAGCCTTCTTTTACAGAGGTGTTTACCATTCTTTTAAAAGGCTTCTTTTCCTCACCATTTGATGAGGCAAGAGAACTATAACGTTGATCTAAGAAGTCCATTACGTCGTCTAGTAATTGGATCTCCTTAGTTTTCTTTATATGCGTTTCATATAATTGTAACTAATCTTTATTAAACTTTTGAATGACGATGTGCGCGAAAATCACATCAACATCTTCATTTAAACTTGCTTTTGATTTCATTAAATGAATCGATTCATTTATTGAGTCAATAAACAGTTTAACTTGTTTAGCTGAATCGTTGTCTAGCATGGGCAAATCGATCAACCGATTCAGCTGATCCGAGAATATTTGTCTCTTGCTTTCATACCGCTTGGTTAATAGTTCCCAAGCGGCATTATAATTTTCGGCAGAACCGATTAGCAAGTGAGCGACCATACTCCTTGCTTCGCCTTTGAGAGCGGTTTGTAAGTAATTAAATTTTAGAGATGTGCTCAGATCATCTCTATTGAAAATTATTTCTTTAAATAATTCCGAAAATAAGTCCCAATCTTTTCCTTCTCCGGAAAAGGTGGGAACTTTTATTTTTGGTAACACAGGAAGGTTATCAGCCCTTTCCTTTACCATAACCCCACAATTGCCTTACGTTTTTGCTTCGGAAGCATTCATCCTTTCTTTCAGGATGTCCAAAATGTTTTTGACGTCAAATTCTAAATCTTCGACACTTTCGTCGAAAGATAAATTTTTCTCATAGAGTTTGTAGAATTCCTTTATTTTATTATTAGTTCTACTCCATAAAAATTATATTTTCTTAGCTCTAAGGCTGCAAATTTCCCTGCTAGCCTGACTGAGCTCCTGATGGGTTTCCTCTAAATAAACCCTTAATTGTTCGACATTTTTATCGAACACCTCTGCCAATTTTACTGGGTCTGTTTTAGTTTTCTTAGTTTCAGCTTGGGTTCCAGAAATAGCTTTCATGTTGCTAAATTTATTTTTAAGAGTTTCAATTACTTTACAAATCTCATCGAAACTTTTTTCGTTAAAGTAATCATGATTGACTACTCCGAGTTTTAACAAATTGGTGTGGTTTGCGGTGAATTTTGTTTTTATGCTATCAAGATTAAGGATTGCGTCACTGGTTAATTGGCCAGCTTCAATCACTCTAACCTCTTTTGTTAGGCTTGCCTGAGCCTCTAAGAATTTTAAAATTGTTTCGGACAACATGATTTCAAAAATTTATGTATAAAATATGTATATAAGAAAAAATATGTATATAATATATATATATATATGTGTGTGTATATGAATTGGATTTTGTAAATAAAGTGTATATTAAATTGATATTAAATGTAAGAAAATTTTAAAGGCTATCTTATCTGCTGCTTCAGTTGGTGATGTTCCCCGTTGAGCTCGCTTATGTTGATGCCGCTGTGATGTTGCCGTAGATGACGTAGTTATTCTAGTCGTCGTCGTCTTCTTTATCGCTGCTCCGATGTAGATTGTTGCCTTGATGTTGTTTGTTGCTGCCTCGATGTCGTTTGTTGCTCTTAAAATGATTGTTGTTCGTGCTTCGGTGTTGTTGTTGTAAAAAAAATAAAAACGAAAAACAAGGCCCACGTTGTTTTTCGTTTTTATTTTTTTTACAAGAAGTTTAAAGTTCGGGTCCTGAATTGGTTTTGTGTATCACTGCATTTATTTATTTTTTTTTTTTTTTTAACACTTTTCGTCACGCCGAACACTTTCTCTTTTTATTTTTTAATTTTAAAAACGATTTACCAATGTTTTTGGCCTTGGTAACGCCACCGTCACGCAACAAAACCCGAGAATGATTTTGGAAAACTTGCCCGTTTGGCTTATTTTATTTAACAAGTAAAACTTGTGTTATTTATTATTTACTTGGTCTTTTACCACTGGTGGGTAATTTATTTTATTTTATTTTATTTTTGCAGCCTGTAGCCGATCGTGCGCTCGCAACAAATCAGACTTTAAGGTGCCAGCTACAACTCTGAGTCATTTACCACTGGTGGGGATGACTACAAAGTTTAGCTCGAAGGACCAAAATGTAAAGATGTTCAATCCCAAAAGAAAGAAATCCACATTTGTTGAGTTGATAATTCAAACTGATTTTTATTTTGTAAAACACTAGCTTATATAGGGTACAGCGGAGTACAATAGTATGGACCAATGCGTCGGGGAAAGGGGCGCATTAGAATATAAATAGATAAGCGGTCTTAGACATATTTTTGGAACGCTGCATTGGCGTTGCTCAACTTAACATAGCGTTGATAGCACTTGAACTCATGCACTTATATTTTGGTTTACAGATTACAATTGTTATTTTTAAACTAAGTGTGAGGCAAATTAATATTACAAACAAAACCATGTTCATGTGTGAACAATATGATAGGTTAGCCGTGGTGTTGGGACTTGTGTTATGTGTGTGTGTGATTACTGGGAGGAATCGGGTTTGGTTTCGAGGACGATAAGTTTGACGACCGGACGAGTTATGTCACCCGTGCGGGTTTGTAAATCTACGACGCGAATTTGATTATCGGGTCCCGGATGAACCTTGATAACTCTCCCTAGACGCCACTCTGTTGGTGGACAAGCATCATCCTTAATTATGACGATGTCGTCGAGAGCTAAGTTTCGAGAAGGATACTTCCATTTATAGCGACGGTGCAGTTCTGAGAGATATTCATCCCTCCAACGTCTACTCAGTTCTTGATGCATTATTTTGAGTTTCTGCCAGCGGTTATGTAGGCCGAGGTTCTCGCCCGGATTGTCGGGAAACACAATTAGGGGGGCTCCTCGGATAAAATGACCTGGGGTTAAAGGGAGTAGTTGGTCAGCATCTGATTTCAGAGTTGACAGCGGTCTAGAGTTGAGAACCGCTTCTATTTTTGCGAGTAAAGTAGAAAACTCTTCGAAAGTAGTGTTTTTTAAATGATTTAACAGCCGCTTCCCAAAGACCACCCATGTGCGGAGAGTGAGGAGGTATGAATTGCCATTCGAACGAGCGGCTACTAAAAATTGCAGTTATGTGTTCGTTGGCATTTTTGAGAAAGGTTTCCCATGCTTTCGTGAGTTCTCGGCTGGCTCCAAGGAAATTTTTCCCATTATCGGAAACCATCTTGTTGGGAAGTCCCCTGCGACTTACAAAGCGCTCGAAAGTCGCAAGAAAAGCCTTTGTGGACAGTTCGGACACCGATTCCAGATGAACGGCTTTGGTGGAAAAGCATACGAAAACCGCTACGTAACCCTTGAGAATATGGCTTGAACGAATCGCTGACGTTTTTAAGTCAAAAGGCCCTGCAAAATCAACACCAGTAATTGTGAATGCCGGAGTGAATGTGACTCGATCAGAAGGGAGGGCTGCCATTATCTGATTCGAAGTTCTCTGCTTGAATCGTGTGCAGGTAACACATCTTCGGATGCAGTTTTTGACTTTGTTTGTCAAGCGAGGAATATAGAATTCCTGACGAATGCATCGGAGCATGAGTCTGTTTTCTGCGTGGAGTAAGATTTGGTGTACAAATTTTATGAATAGAGTGCATAGTGCAGAGTTTGGAGGTAAGAGCGCTGGGTGGCTTTTGTTATATGGCAGATTTGAGTTGACTAGGCGGCTGTTGACGCGAATTTGGCCATCGTTGTCAATAAATGGGTTAAGGGGGCTGAGCGAGCTTTTGGAGGAAATCACCTTGTTTTTTAATAATCGAGTGTATTCCTCTGGGTAATGCATTTTCTGAGCTGCGATAACAAGTCGAGTTTTAGCTAGTTTAGTAAGTGCATTTATGTTGACAGCAGTGCGTTTATGCCGTGGGTGCCAACTTAAAATGCGAGCTGTGGCTCTTAGGGCTCGAGAATACGAGGTGAATTTTCGACATTGATCCTCGTCGTCCGACTGAGTACAGCAATGAACTAGGACTCGCGATTCTGGGGGAGAACATTCTGGTTTGCACGAGATTGGCCATTTTTCCTTTGGTAAGGATAGCCATTGTGGACCATTCCACCAAAGTGTGGATTCTTTTAGCTCATTTGTTTAGCATCCTCGCGTTCCCAGATCTGCAGGGTTGTCCTTTGACCTGACATGACTCCAGGTCGCATTGGGACTTTCTGCGTGAATGCTTGCTGTGCGGTTTGCGACATATGTTTTCCACGTATGAGGAGGTTTTTCTAACCAGGCGAGAACTATTTCAGAGTCACACCATAACAGAGGACTTAGTTTTTCAAGACGTGTCTCGTGGAGCGCGTGTTTTGCTAATTTAGCGAGCAGTTCTGCGCCACAGAGTTCGAGGCGTGGTAAGCTTATGGTTTTAAAGGGGGCTACTTTACTCTTTGCCAGAAGTAAATGGGATTGAATAACTCCCGCGGGGTATACAGTTCGTATGTATATTGTAGCACAGTACGCCTTTTCGGATGCATCACAGAAACCGTGTAGTTGTACATCCAGATCTGGATCGTACTGGATCCAGCGAGGGATGTGTATGTGGGTTAGTTCTCGAAGGTTTTGGATAAAGGCATTCCATTTATCGATAGTGTTTTGGGAGACATTATCATCCCAGCCGTGATTCTCCAGCCATAGGGATTGAAGCAGTAGCTTTGCTTGAATTATTATTGGCGTTAGCCAGCCTGCCGGGTCGAACAACGTCGAAGCGTAGGATAAAATGCTACGTTTAGATATCTGAGTGGCTGAATTAGGCGGGTTGATGTAGTATGAGAAACAATCATCATTGGCATTCCACTTAATGCCCAATGTGTGTGTAACGCTAGAGTCGGACACTTTGATAAAATTGTCATTGAATAAGTGATCTCGAGGGATTTCACTTAGCAACGCGTCGTGATTTGCGGTATTTTTCTTGAGCAGAAAACCCGCGGATTGCAATGCCATTCGAATTTCAGATTGGGCTTTCTTGGCACCGTCGAGTGTATGGTCGCCGGAAAGTATGTCATCCACATATGTTTCGGACAGTAAAATTTTGGAGGCTAATGGAAACTCGTGTTCACAGTCTTTGGCTAACTGTTGAAGGGTTCTGAAGGGTTGAGCTCGAACTCTTTCAAAAAAACACTGCCCTCTGGTTGAAAAATAATGCGTTGAAAAGGTCTATCGTCGGGGTGGACAATGTCCCCGTTGAACACATACTTGTATAATCGCCAGTTGAGTAGGATTCCAAGTAAATCTGCCTGTAGAGTAGGGCCTTTGTGTAAAACATCATTAAGCGATCTGCCCGAAGATGTGGATCTAGATGCGTTAAATACAGTGTTGGGAAAGGTACTGTTTTTTTTTACCTAGGTAAGGTAAAAGATACTGGGCAAAAATAAATACCTAGGTAAGGTAAAGGTACTTCAATTTCCAAGTACCTAGGTAAAGGTAAAAGGTAAAAATTTTGATTTTTAATTTTTATAATTTTTTTGTTTTATTTATTAGTTTTTTTTGCTTTATTACATTTGCGAATCAATTCAACTTAAAATATGACTAGGTTTCAATTTCAGTTTACAGTCATCTTAAAAATATGTAACATTATCTTTTCATTTCAATCGAAATTTAAATATTATCTTTTTTTAACATAACTAAAGTTTCGAAAAACTCGTCCGCCAGCCTGTTTCTTTTTGGAGTTAGAATTTGACCTCCACAACTAAACAATCTTTCAACTGGCGCAGAGCTGGGCAAAACTATATTCCCATTATTATAATTTCGAAACAAAACCTTTGTATACAATGATTTAGTGGTGGATTTAGCTTATTTTAGTGTCGCAGCCAGATTTGGCTATTTTAAATAAGCTCATTGCTTTATACCTATGTAAGTACCTTAATAATTCCAAAGGTATATACAAATCTGTAGCTAGGTAAGGTAAAAGGTACACAATTTTTTTTATACCTAGGTAAGGTAAAAGGTACCACTAAATTGTACCTAGGTACGTACCTAGGTAAAAGTATCTAGGTATGTCCCAACACTGGTTAAATACAACTCTAAGCTTAGTTGTCGTGCTAGAGGACTTTACTACTCCATGGTGTGGCAAGTAGTATGAAAAATATTGATTCTTCCGCACAATTTCGAAGGGCTGAGTCTCTGACATGTGACCCAGATTAATATATTCTGACAGTACTTTATTATATTGCGATTTAAGAAACGTTTTTTTGGACAGAGTGTTTTGCATGCGATGATATTGAGATCTAGCAATGACCCTAGAGGAACCCAAGTGTTGTGAGTTGGGAAACTCGGATTTAAAAGGGAGACGGACCATATAGCGTCCATCAGGCAGTCGTTGGGTCGTCTCGGCGAATAATTTTTCGCAGATTTGGTCCGAGTGAGAAGTTTGTTTTGGGACGGATATCTCTTCCACTTCCCAAAATTTTTGAAGGAGATTCCCGAGGTTTTCGGAATTATCCTCTACGCAAGTGGAAAATGTGCATACGTTGGATGTAGTAGCCTCGCTTAAAGAGCCACTTACGATCTATCCGAATATGGTGCACTGAGCGAGTAGGTTTTGAGAGAGAGGAGTTCGAATGCCCTCTAGAAAGATTTTAGGGGCAATATCACTCCCAATTATGAGATCAATCTCAGCAGCGGTTGAGAAATTTGGGTCAGCTAAGTCGAGATTAATGAGACAGCTATCTGCGGGTCTGGGAGTACTTATTGCCGGGATCAGATTTGTGAGCTTCCCGAGTACAATCGCATCTACCGAAATTTCTTTAGTTCTTTGGTTGTCTGTGAGTACCAGATAGCATATCTTAGAGGACGAGTTAACAAGTTTTCCTCCCATTCCGGAGATGCTTGTGTAGTGTTTAAGAGCGCGCAGCTTAAGTCTGCGTTGTGACTTTTCTGTGATAAAGGTGTGCTGGGACCCTTGATCGATCAGGGCTCGGAGGCAGAACAGTTCTCCTTTATGAAGGACACGGACTAACGCCGTTGGGAGAATAACATTCCGATTTTGAGTGGAATGATGTGCTACAACATTGGATGGTTGAGCTAATTCTGGGCTTTGTCTTGGTCTCGGAGGAAAATGCAATAAGGAGTGGTGGTTTTTGTGGCAAGTATTGCTACTTTTCCCACTTTTACATTCCTTTGCAGTGTGACTATATGAGAGACAGTTAATACAAAGATTAGCCGACTTCGCAAATTGGAAACGATCGTTCGGGCTAAGTTTTCTAAATTGACTGCATTGTCGTAGGTGATGTGATTCCTTACAATGTTTGCATGGATCTGCTGCCATTGTGGTGTGTGCTACTGCACTAGTTTTGTTGGATGACTTGGGGGGTAAAAAGATTTCGTAGGCTTAATGGAAGAAAGACGTTCTAGTACCTCTACTCGAATCACTAGAAAATCATGCATTTGTTGCCAAGTCGGCAAATCCTTTCGAGAGTCGAGAGATTGTTCCCAAAGGGAGAGCGTCTGGTCGGGTAATTTCGATGAACATAGATGAACAGCATGGGGTCCCAATTTTCAGTTTGAACTTTTTGAGCCTTTAGTACTGAAAGACAGTGTGCCACTGTAGAAAGAATGCTCTTGATCCCCTCGTCATCTTCCTTATAAACCTTATCCATGGAAAAGAGCTTTTTTAACTGCGTATCTACTAGCAAACGTTTGTTTTCGAAACGCTTGGACAAGGCGTTCCACGCGGGAGCGAAGTTCTCATCGCACAGTAGAAACTGTTTGACGATAGTGCCAGCTTCTCCTCGGGTTTTATTTCTTAAGTGATACAATTTTTGAGCTGCTGTGAGCTTGGGGCCAATCTTCGTAGCACCCACTAAAGGGTTCGGTGTCGCAGGGAGGGACCTTAATATGGCATGAATTCATCGATGTGTCGGCAAGAGCTGAGGAGTTTGGGTCCCCGCTTAAATTAACTTGAAGCTCTCCTTGGTTTCCGCGACATAGATCTTTTAAAAGAGTTTTAACTCTATAAAACTCGTCTTGGCATGTGGAAAAGGTCAAGCTGATTTGCTCTTCCCTTTCAGCAGAAGCCTCTTCGTCAGTGTATACCATCAAGCTTCGAAAATCTTGATCTGCTTCAGCAAAAAGCGTGTCCAAACGACGTAATCTCTCAGTAACGAGGGATTCCCTGGTGTCTATTTTGAAGGCGGGAGATTTAGCACAAAACTGAAGCACTCGGCTCGTGGAAAAATCAAAACGTCGTTGGGCAGACATTGTGAAAAATCGGATGGGATACAACGAATTTTTGTTGAACTCAACCCAAAGGGAAAACCGGATATGAAAATTATGTGCTAAGTAAAAACAACCAGAATCTGATCGTTTGGCCCAATAGGGGAAGGCTGCAGACTTATTGACAGGGAGTTGAAGCGTTACTATACTCAATAGTTGTAATATGGTAATTATAATTGTATAGAGTTCCAGAGGGTGATACCAGACAAAGTGTGGTTATTTTACTTCGTCCGTTTGGGAAGTGATCTGGGGTGTATTTGTAAAAGAAAAGTTGATTTTAAGTCCTAGCAGACAAAGTAGGGTTATGTCGCCGTGTGCTTGTAGAGTTTAAAATAAGTGGGGTGCCTATAAGCCAAAGAAAAGACAAAGTAGGGTTATGTCTCCTTGTGTATATAAGAGTGAATAAATGGGGTGTATATAAGCCAAAGAAAAGACAAAGTAGGGTTATGTCTCCTTGTGTATGTTAAGTGAATAAATGGGGTGTATAAGCAAAAAAAAAACAAAGTAGGGTTATGTCTCCTTGTGTATGTAAAGGTGAATAAATGGGGTGTATATAAGCCAAAGAAAAGACAAAGTAGGGTTATGTCTCCTTGTGTGTGTAAAGGTGAATAAATGGGGTGTATATAAGCCAAAGAAAAGACAAAGTAAGGTTATGTCTCCTTGTGTTTCTAAAGTTTAAATACAAAGTTAAGTTTTTATTTTTGCAACTGCGGTTTATGTTTTGGCGCTTCAGCGGACCGACATTAATTTAAATATAAGCGGACCGACGTACATATGTATAAAGGTATGCACTCGCACTAGCTTCGATGTATGTGTGTATGTAGACGTGCAAAAATTTAGTGTATAAGCGGACCGACGTACATATGTATAAATGTATGTATGCACTCGCACTAGCTTTGATTTATGTATGTACTTATGCACGTGCGTGCGGTTTCTTCGAGAAAGAAAAACACAGTTCTTATTAAGATGTATGTATGTATGTAGTTATTTGCACAGCACATTCACTGGGGTATGTATGTATGTATGGGTCTGCATTTATTCGTGAAAACCAATATAATTAAGAGAATTGCACTGAGTATGTACTTATGTATGTGTGGGTTTGCGTTTATTGTGTAAAAAAGGGTTAAAAATTATTTCCGAGATAATTCACTGGATGTGTATGTATGTATGTGAGGGTTTCCGTTTATTTGTGCAAAAAAGAGCAAAAGTGATTGAGTTTAACGTGTCTGTAGGGTCAGCCACGAGGATTACCTTTTTTCACACGCTCTGGCGGCAGCAAAGAAAAAATCCAGAAGAAATGTCCACTTCTTTCGCTCTCGGGGCAGCACAAAAATCCTCTCCAGATAGATGTCCAGTTCTGTTGACGTCGAAGGACCATGTACAAGAGGCGCGTTTGCTTTTTAATTCCACGTTTGTAGGTAGCCGAGATAAAATGAAACACATGCACGTCGGTTCGAGATTTAGGCAAAAGTAAGCCGGCTTTAATGGCCGCCGGAAAAGCTGGCTTTTTGTGTGACCGCATATTCTGAATCGTACAATCTATAAATCTAGAATTTGTGTAAGACTTAAAGTTATGTTATGTTTCCATTTCACGTTAGTTTCTTTTTAAGGTGTAAACTAAGTATAAGTCTTCAGTTTTTGTCTTAACTAATTATAAGGGTTTTCATAGTGTAAATTAGGTATAAGTCCTTCAGTTTTTAATATTAATATAATACAAGTTGATTAAAATTCTTTGTTGTTGGAGTGATACTCCAACAGGGTCATTTTTCAGCAAGTTATCGAAAACTTCAAATTATCGCCATAAAACCAGTTAAAAATCGACTATTTTCAAAAGTAAAATATTTTAATGCAGATTACACAATTTTCAATTCAAAAAGTTAAAAAGGTATGGCGCTAGGGGATCCGATCCCAAATGACCAAGTTACGGGCTTAGGAAGTGTGTATGGGGGCCATTTTTGAGCAAGTCATCGAAAACTTCAAATTATGGCCATAAAACCAATCAAAAATCGACTATCTTCATTTTAATGCAGATTACACTATTTTCAAATCACAAAGTTAGGAAGTGTGTATGGGGGTCATTTTTCAGCAAGTCATCGAAAACTCCCATTTACGTCATAAAACCAGTCTAAAATTGAATATCTTCAAAAGTAAAATATTTTAATGCAGATTACACTGTTTTCAATTCACAAAGTTAAAAAGGTATGGCGCTAGGGGATCCGATCCCAAATGACCAAGTTACGGGCTTAGGAAGTGTGTATGGGGGCCATTTTTGAGCAAGTCATCGAAAACTTCAAATTATGGCCATAAAACCAATCAAAAATCGACTATCTTCATTTTAATGCAGATTACACTATTTTCAAATCACAAAGTTAGGAAGTGTGTATGGAGGTCATTTTTCAGCAAGTCATCGAAAACTTTCACTTACGTTATAAAACCTTTCTAAAATCGACTATCTTCAAAAGTAAAAAAAATTAATGCAGATTACACTATTTACAAATCACAAACTTAAAAAGGTATGCCGCTAGGGGATCCGAGCCCGATTGACCAAGTTACGGGCTTAGGAAGTGTGTATGGGGCCATTTTTTGAGAAAGTCATCGAAAACTTCAAATTAACGCCATAAAACCAGTCAAGAATCGACAATCTTCATTAGTTAAACATTCTAATGCAGATTACAGTAATTTCAAATCACAAAGTTAAAAAGGTATGGCGCTAGGGGATCCGATCCCAAATGACCGAGTTACGGGCTTAGGAAGTGTGTATGGGGGTCATTTTTCAGCCAGTCATCGAAAACCAGTTAAAAATCGACTATTTACAAAAGTAAAATATTTTAATGCAAATTACACTATTTTCAAATCACAAACATAAAAAGGTACGCCGCTAGGGGATCCGATTCCAATTGACCAAGTTAGGGGCTTAGGAAGTGTGTATGGGGGCCATTTCTAAGGAAATCATTGAAAACTTCAAATTATCGCCAAAAAACCAGTCATGCTAGGGGATCGACTATCTACAAAAGTAAAATAATTTAATGCAGATTACACTTTTTTTAAATCACAAACTTAAAAAGGTATGCCGCTAGGGGATCCCAGCCCGATTGACCAAGTTACGGGCTTAGGAAGTGTGTATGGGGGTCATTTTTGAGCAAGTTATCGAAAACTTCAAATTAACGCCATAAAACCAGTCAGAAATCGACTATCTTCATTTTAATGCAGATTACACTATTTTTTAATCACAAAGTTAGGAAGTGTGTATGGGGGTCATTTTTCAGCAAGTTATCAAAAACTTCCAATTACGTCATAAAACCAGTCAAAAATCGAATATTTTCACAGGTAAAAAATGTTAATGCAAATTACACTATTTTTAAATCACAAACTTAAAAAGGTATGCCGCTAAGGAATCCGAGCCCGATTGGCCGAGTTATGTGCTTAGGAAGTGTGTATGGGGGTCATTCAAATTATCGCCATAAAACCAGTCATGCTAGGGGATCGACTATCTACAAAGGAATCCGAGCCCGATTGGCCGAGTTATGGGCTTATTCCTTAGCGGCATACCTTTTTAAGTTTGTGATTTAAAAATAGTGTAATCTGCATTAAAATATTTTACTTTTGTAGATATTTGATCCCCTAGCGGCGTACCTTTTTATGTTTGTGATTTGAAAATAGTGTAATTTGCATTAAAATATTTTACTTTTGTAGATAGTCGATTTTTAACTGGTTTTCGATGACTGGCTGAAAAATGACCCCCATACACACTTCCTAAGCCCGTAACTCGGTCAATCGGGCTTGGATTCCTCACCGGCATACCTTTTTAAGTTTGTGATTTGAAAATAGTGTAATCTGCATTATAATATAAAAGTATTTTGAAATTTGTTTAAACTTTTTTTTTTAGCTTTTTTTTTATTTTTCTCAAAAACGGCTCTAACGATTTTCTTTAAAACTTTAAACGGTATAGCCCTTGAGATTCCTTAAATTTTGGTATATAACACATTACTGTAAAAAGTCACGTTTAATTAAATTTTGTAAGTGCGGATCCAAACTGTAGGGTCAAGGAGTCGTTAAATTTGTTTTAAACCAGTCCATTTAGGAGACTTTTGTTTTACGACTTTTGAAAAACAAGCTAGTTTGGCGGGAAAACCGCTAGAAAAGGCTACATTTCGTAAGTCCGTAACTTGCGAAATATTAATGCTACAGACTTGTGATTCACCTCATATTAAAGGTATTTTTAAATTAAATAAACGCCTCCTTAACAAAATTTATGTAAATGCAATGTTTAAAAAACCATAAGCCAATTAAAAATTTTTTTTTTGTTCTTAAAAACGGTTCTAACGATTTTCTTTCAAACATTAACCCTCTAAGACGTAAGCCTGCCTGAAGGCACGTATTACGTTTTTGGCCCTAACAAATAAACTAGAAGCTTTTCAATCGTTAAAATAATTTTTGGCGGTTGATAAAAAGCACACGAAATTATGAGTATAAGCTTTGATAGCTTTCCGATCATTCTAACGGGATCATTACTCGATTTAGCGTCGCTTGTGAACGTTTGTGTTTACCATTGTGCTCTGAGTTTTTGCTTTATTTCGTGATCTTTTACAGGTGTCTTGTGTTTATTTTACTAACAAAGTTTAGCCTAACAACTGTGTTAGTGGTTTAAATTGATCTCCCAGTTAACGGGTACGTGGTTATAGTTTATTTTAACTTTTCCATTAGATTTGTTTAATATCTTTGCTTTGTTAGTGTAATTGCACTCACCTAATTTTTGCTGAAACTTTTGTACTCTCTCTCTCTTCTCTCTCTCCCGCTCTCTATTATAACTGTAAATTCTCTCTCTTTGTACATCTCTAAATTTCGTGTAGACTTTTGCGTGCTTTCTCATTGTGTCCCTCTCGCCTGCTTTACATTGTAACTGTCCGTGCGTTATAGTTTGTTGGTGTTCCACAAGCCACGCTCAGTCGATAGAATACTTTTCACTCGCGCTCTCTTCGATTTTATTCGTGATTCGCGCTCTTATACCTTTTGTGCTTTGTGTCTTTGCGGTTTTGGAATTTGATCCTAGTGGCAAATTTACTTGAGGTACTTTTCAAATTTTATTGTATTTTCTTAAATATTTACATTTTGATTTTTTCTTATAATGGCTCTTATTTGCTCAATGAAAAATTGTACTCTTTCTTCTGGTGAAGATTTTATTTTCTGCCGGTTCTGCGAAACGATCATGCATGTTAAATGTGCAGGATTTAATGGCAGAGTGAAAGACTTTCTTGAGCAGCGTGCCGGTCTCATGTGGGCATGTGAGACCTGCAGAACACTGGTAAGTGATATGACTAGCTTTATGAGGCAGACTCGAGACGGCCTTTTGAATCTTTCGGGAGTTATTAAAAAGCTCAATGAAGGGTTTGATTCCGTTTGTGCCCAGTTTAATAATAAAAAATTATTAACCGAGTCGCCCAAACGCAAAAAAGCTAGCTCAACGGCATTAAAAAAATTGGTGGTACCCACTTCTATTGCGAACCCGGTAACTGCAGCAATTTCTGTCGATTCAACGGTGGCAATGGATACCGCAGGGTCCAACGGAGTCCCTGTTGCTGGAGGTCTTGTCGGGAAAAAATCTTCTGAGCCGGCGGAGATATCAAATTCGGTGCAAACTGTACCCATAGGTACAGTAGGTACTGTATCTGGCTCTCAGCCGAGTGAGGTTCATACTGCTGCTGGGGGGCGAAAGAAACTTTCAGTTGTTCCACATAGGAAACAATTATTTGTTTCTAGATTTACCCCGGATACCAAATCTGAGGATGTTTTGGAATTTATACGAGAAAAATTCCCATCCGAGGATATTGCGGTTGAACAATTTCGATTTTCGTACGCCCGTAGAATTTCATCTTTTAAAATATTTGCTCCGCCTGATGTGTTTAATGTACTACTTTCTGAAAGCTTTTGGCTTAATGATGATTTGGTAATAAAAGAATTTGTTCCCAATAAACCGAGAACAAATAACAGGCCTCCCACTGCGCCTAATAAAAGGCTTTCCACTGTGCCAAATAGCTGGCCTTCCACAGCGCCAAAAAACTAAAAAATGTATTTTTGGCTTATCAAAATGTTAGAGGACTCAATATGAAGCTACCAAAGCTTTATGCTGACTCCTCAGCATTTACTGAAGATATTTTGGCTTTTACGGAAATTTGGCTGAAACCAGAGATATCTGACTCTGAAGTTCTGGCAAAAAATTTTAACACCTATAGGACCGATCGCTCCCCACGTAGGGGGGGTGGTGTACTGATTGCCGTTACCTCTAGTTTAACATCGGAGAGACTTAACTTTCATATCTCTAACGAAATTGAATTTGTTAGTGTCAAAGTTTCCCTGCAATCCTTATCTATTTTTGTAACCTGCTCTTATATTCCTCCTGGCTCAGATTTTTTAATTTATGAACACCATCTGTCTGCTATTAAATCCGTTATATCCCTTTTTTCCAACAGAGACCTTTTGATTGTTTTGGGTGACTTTAATCTCCCTAATATCTCTTGGTCTCTTCCTACTGACTCACCTGCCGCTACACCTTTATCAGCCCATGATTTTGTGGATGGCCTTCTTGAATTATCGTTACAGCAAGTAAGCTTTATACGAAATTCAATAAACAGACAATTGGACCTTGTATTTGTTTCAGATCCGCATGAAGTAACGGTATCTAGAATTGACGCACTTGTTGTACCTGAAGACCGATATCATCCTACATTGGAATTGACAATTGGCCTCCCCTGTACTGATACCCTTTCTCCTTTAGTTTCTCAAACTAAAGTGAGATGTTTTCGTAAATGTGACTATAATAAATTAAATTATATGATTTCGCAATATGATTGGACTGATTTGTACAATTGCATGGATATCGAAAGTGCAATTGAACATTTCTATAGCGTTTTAAACACTTTTTTTGACGAATGCGTTCCTGACAGGCTTCCTCCGAAGCAAAACAGGCCTCCTTGGTTTAACAATGCGCTTCAAAGACTTAAAAATCTTCAATCCAACACTTATAATAAATATAAAAAATCGGGTAAGCCATCTGATTTTTCGAAATATGTGGTGGCTCGTTCAGATTTCAATGTTCTCAACAGTCACTGCTATTCTATGTATTTAAATCGATGTAAACTCGAATTTTCAAATGATCCGAAACAGTTTTATAACTTTGTTAATGCCAAGCGTAAGTCTTCGGCATTGCCTTCTTCGGTGCGTTTAAACTCAAAAGAGGCATCGACGGATTCTGAAATTGCGGATTTATTTGCCGAGTTTTTCCAAACTACTTATAGTTCGGCTGCTTGGTCAAAATCTATCTACCCTAACCCCTTAAACAGAGCTAATTGTATTTTTTCCCCCATAATTACCGAAATTTCTCTCTTAAGAGACTTAGAAACAACAACTCCAACTTATTCTCCCGGTCCTGATGGACTCCCTGGGTGTGTGCTTAAGTTTTGTGCTTCAACCATTTGTAAACCGATTCTTAAACTTTTTCACTTGTCTATTTCATCATTAATTTTTCCAACTATCTGGAAGGACTCTTTCATTATTCCACTCCACAAAAAGGGTGCGAAGGCGGATGCCCAGAATTATAGAGGTATTTCTAAATTGTCGGCAATTCCGAAAGCATTTGAACGAATTATTACTTCTCACTTGCAACACTTATGTTCCTCGGTAATATCGCCGTGTCAGCATAGTTTTGTTAAGAGAAGATCGACCACTACTAACCTCCTTGAATTGTCATCTCTTGTAATAAATGGATTTAAGAAAAAAATGCAGACTTTTGTTATATATACAGATTTCAGCAAAGCTTTTGACTCTGTTAACCACTCTCTCCTTTTATTCAAATTAGATTAGCTTGGGTTTCCATGTAATCTATTAACTTGGATTTCAAGTTATTTGAATGGAAGGACTCAGAGAGTTATATTTAAGAACGCTGTCTTCAAAATGATCCACGTGACATCGGGAGTGCCCCAGGGTAGTCATTTGGGCCCTTTGCTGTTTACCTTGTTTATTAACGATCTTCCGTCTATCGTAACACATTCTCGTGTACTAATGTATGCTGATGATGTTAAGCTTTGTTTGACATATAATAAGATTGAGTCTAGTTTTGGCTTACAATCAGACATTGATAATTTTCAGATATGGTGTGAGTACAACCTCTTAAATTTGAACTGCTTTAACAGAGGTACTCCTACGTTTATAAGTTATTCGCTTCAGAACTCCCAACTTGATCGTATATATTCAGTAAACGATTTAGGTGTTCTTTTGGACCCGAAGCTTAAATTTGACTGCCACATAATGTCGACTGTCAATAAAGCAATGAGTGTTCTTGGGTTTATAAAGCGCTGGTCAAAAGAATTTGATGACCCTTATAAAACCAAATTATTATTTACCTCCCTTGTCCGTCCTATTTTGGAATATTGTTCTTCAGTTTGGAGTCCACAATATCAAGTTCACATCAATCGTATTGAGTCGGTACAGAAAAAATTTCTTCTTTTTGCCCTTCGTAGTTTGAACTGGGATCAAAACGTAAGGCTTCCTTCCTATCAGAGTAGATTTCTATTGCTTAACTTACCTACACTTGAAAACCGTAGAATAATGCTTGGTACTATTTTCATGCATAATCTTATAAGAGGTGATATTGACTCTGTAGAACTGGTAAACCGTTTAACTTTTAATATTCCCGTTAGACTAACACGAAACTATTACCCTCTTAATTTGCCCCGATGTACATCTAATTTTAGTCTGCATGAGCCCTTTCGCATTCTCTGTACTAATTATAACAATCTTTATCATTTAATTTGTACTTCAACTTCTATCCCTGTATTAAAAACTAAAATTTTATCTCATTTGCTTCAATCATAGTTGTAGCCATATGTCCCGTATTTATTTGTTTCATGTATTTTCCTCGCGAACTCGCATTATATTATCATTCATTCCATCATATTATCATTCGGTAAACACAAACCATATGTTTTTTTGAGCGTAAAATTTGGTCTGCTGTATGTTGTGTTTTGCTGTTCAAATAATAGTAAATATATAAAACATAACCGGCTTATAATTTTTTTCTTAAAAGGTAAGTTTATTTACTATTAAAATTAAGTTGCAGATTTGCAAATATATAAAAGACATGCGTTGTGACAGCGAAATAGCTATACGTGCCTTGAGGCACGTTTGGGGATCCAAGACAACTTTTGTTGCCAGCTGATAATATCACAATTGATTGCAATTTATGTGATTGTTTCTGTTGATAGAGTGATTTTACTTAATAAAATTATAAATATTATATAAAATGGCAAACCGGGCTCGGTAAAAGCTGTCCAACTTGACAGATGAGCAGTTGCTCAAGATATTTGACTCAGTTCCGTCGGACGAGGAAGTGTTAAGCTCAAGTGACGACGAGGACGACGACTTTGATATAATGGAGGCTCTTAATACTGCATTAGAGGATGCTGAGACTATATCATTTATTGAGAGTAATGTTGAAAATGTCCCAAGCAATGCACAGGAAGCTGAGACTTCCCAGAAAACTCCGAAAAGGCCGCGATCACCATTTCCAATCATTGAAGATTCGGCGTGCGCATCTCCGCCAACTTCTGGTGGGTTTAATGGAGCTGGTAAGCTACATTTAATTGCTAAGTGGTATTTTTGTGAATAAGTAGTTTTATTTACTCAGGTATTGAATCAATAACGAAAGATTCAAGTAAGATTCTGTGGCGAGAGAAATGTATGCAGTTGCATGTCAACAATGTAGCATTTCGAGGCGATTTTTCGCTGCCAGCAGAAATAAAAGAGCTCGAAACTCCTCTACAGCTCTTTTGCTATTTCTTCAATGTGGAAATCATGAATATGATCGTCGACGAAACCATGTGCGCAGCTTTAAAGGATGATATTAACAATAAGTTCAAAATTAACACTGATGAGCTATACCATTACATAGGTATTTTAATCTTTATGTCCATTTATCGCTACTGGGGGGGATGAGCGCGAACGGATCAAAAAGGGTGAACAAGGCTACGATCCTTTGTTCCGTACGCGAAAATTTGTAGACTGTCTCAACAAACGGTTTGACTCGGTGCCAAAGTATGCCCGCCTTTGTGTTGACGAGCAAATGTGCAGCACAAAAATGAAGCACCACTTGCGTCAGTACATGCCAAATAAGCCGCACAAGTGGGGCATTAAACTATTTGTATTGTGCGATTCATTTGGATACGCATACCGCTTTGAGATCTACAGCGGTGCAGGTGACAATGTGGTCTTACCTGGTCACCCAGATCTTGGTGCTTCGGCCAACATTGTAGTGCACTTAACACAAACCGTTGAAAGATTTAAGAATCACATCATTTACTTCGATAATTTTTATACATCTCTGCCTTTGATGGTTTATCTATGAGCGATCGGTATTTATAGTCTTGGCACGGTGCGAGGAAACCGTATCCCCAATTGCAAGCTACCAAACGATATTACCATCAACAAATTGCCAAGGGGTTTTTCGACTGAGTACGTTATTGCCATTTGAAAAGAATAACCCTCGTGAAGGAACTGCAAAGGCTGCTCGTTTTGATAGAAAAGCTAAACGACACATTTCAATTGATTGTCCCCAAATTGTCCATGAGTATAACGCTCACATGGGCGGCGTAGATATCATGGACGGCCTAATGGGACGCTATCATATCAGAGCAAAAACTCGGGATGCCGCAACACGAATTTTTTATCACCTAATTGATATGGCAGCCACCAACGCCTATATTTTACACAGACGTATCCAAACAGAAAACGAAAGCCAAGACAAATTACTCGCACTCCCAGACTTTCGCGAAACACTAGCAGAAGGGCTGGTTACATATGCAAAAAAAAACTTACCGGGTCGTCCAATCAATACCAAAAATGCATCTTCACCGCGATGTGCAAGCCAGTCTCCATCCTCTCAGTCAGGACGAACAAGAAATTCCCCATTGATGCAGTCTCCACTCTCTCATCGACCTTTTCAGCATGACCTTAAACGTATTAAAAAATCAAAACATCCAATATCGGACTTGCGGTTTGACCAGCTAAACCATTTCCCACATTGGTTGGATCGAAACAGTGGACAAAGATGTTGCGAGCACTGTAAGATTTCACAAACGCAATGCATATGCACGAAATGCAATCTGCATTTATGCTGCAAGAAAAAATAAAAAAAATCTTCATTACTTAAAAATGTTTTTTTTTTCTCAAAGCCGCAAGCGTGCCTTCAGGCCCGCTTACCTTTCTTCTCACCGTACAGGTGAACCGAAGATTCTACGTTATTTCTAAGCACATAATTGAACTTAGAAGCATTCATTCACTTAAAAAAAAATCTTTGAGTACTTTTTTTCTATTATTTTGGAAAGTAGTCTTAGAGGATTAATCTGTAGAGGCCTTTAGATTCCTTATATTTTGGTATGTAACACGTTATTGTAAAAAGTAACGTTTGAAAATTATTCAAATACAAAAATGGCCACTTTTGTTAGCTCAGAACAACTAATCCTGCTCGAGCATTTAATTTTGTTTGTACGTATACAAACTGTATTTTAGACCGATCCATTTAGAAAACTTTTTTTTACGACTTTGGACAAAACTCGCTAGTTTAGTCGGAAGAAAACGCTAGTACTAAATCTTATGGCAGCAAAAGTATAAAGAAGACAGTAGTAAATATACTTGATATAAATCATGTTAAAATAAAAACCCCTGATATCAAACAAAAACACCTCTTAACGAGGTAAAAACTAGTGACGATCGCACCTTTAACATACAAAAGTTCTGATATCAACATTTGTGACGAAAGATTATTATACACATGACTAACTACACTTTTTAAAATTTATTTTATCTCCATAAAAATTTGATGTTTTCGATGACTTGCTCAAAAATGCCCCCATACACACTTCCTAAGCCCCTAACTTGGTCATTTGGGATCGGATCCCCTAGCGGCATACCTTCCTAACTTTGTGAATTGAAAATAGTATAATCTGCATTAAAATATTTTACTTTTGAAGATAGTCGATTTTAGACTGGTTTTATGACGTAATTGGAAGTTTTCGATAACTTGCTGAAAAATGATCCCCATACACACTTCCTAACTTTGTGAATTAAAAATAGTGTAATCTGCATTAAAATATATTACTTTTGAAGATATTCAATTTTTGACTGGTTTTATGGCGATAATTTGAAGTTTTCGATAATTTGCTCAAAAATGACCCCCAAACACACTTCCTAAGCCCGTAACTTGGTCAATCGGGCTGGGATCCCCCAGCGGCATACCTTTTTAAGTTTGTGATTTGAAAAAAGTGTAATCTGCATTAAAATATTTTACTTTTGTAGATAGTCGATCCCCTAGCATAACTGGTTTTATTGCGATAATTTGAAGTTTTCAATGATTTGCTTAAAAATGTCCCCCATACACACTTCCTAACTTTGTGATTTGAAAATAGTGTAATCTGCATTAAAATGAAGATAGTCGATTTATGACTGGTTTTATGGCGTTAATTTGAAGTTTTCGATAACTTGCTCAAAAATGACCCCCATACACACTTCCTAAGCCCGTAACTTGGTCAATCGGGCTGGGATCCCCTAGCGGCATACCTTTTTAAGTGTGTGATTTAATGTTTAATCTGCATTAAAATATTTTACTTTTGTAGATAGTCGATCCCCTAGCATGACTGGTTTTATGGCGATAATATGAAGTTTTAAATGATTTGCTTAAAAATGGCCCCCATACACACTTCCTAAGCCCCTAACTAGGTCAATTGGGATCGGATCCCCTAGCGGCATACCTTTTTAACTTTGTGATTTGAAAATAGTGTAATCTGCATTAAAATATTTCACTTTTGAAGTTAGTCGATTTTTGACTGGTTTTATGGCGTTAATTTGCAGTTTTCGATGACTTGCTCAAAACTGACCCCCATACACACTTCCTAAGCCCGTAACTCGGTCAATCGGTCTTGAATTCTTCAGCGGCATACCTTTTTAGGTTTGTAATTTGAAAATAGTGTAATCTGCATTAAAATATTTGACTTTTGAAGATAGTCAATTTGAGACTGGTTTTATGACGTAAGTGGAAGTTTTCGATGACTTGCTGAAAAATGACCCCCATACACACTTCCTAACTTTGTGATTTGAAAATAGTGTAATCTGCATTAAAATGAAGATAGTCGATTTCTGACAAACCTAAAAAGGTATGCCGCTAGGGGAATTGAGCCCGATTGACCGACCAAGTTACGGGCTTAGGAAGTGTGTATGGGGGTCATTTTTCAGCAAGTTATCGAAAACTTCAAATTATCGGCATAAAACCAGTTAAAAATCGACTATTTTCCAAAGTAAAATATTTTTATGCAGATTACACAATTTTCAATTCAAAAAGTTAAAAAAGTATGCCGCTAGGGGATCCGATCCCAAATGACCAAGTTAGGGGCTTAGGAAGTGTGTATGGGGATCATTTTTCAGCAAGTTATCGAAAACTTCCAATTACGTCATAAAACCAGTCAAAAATGGAATGTCTTCAAAAGTAATATATTATAATGCAGATTACACTATTTTCAAATCACAAGCTTAAAAAGGTATGCCGCTAAGGAATCCGAGGCCGATTGGCCGAGTTATGGGCTTAGGAAGTGTGTATGGTGGTCATTTTTCAGCAAGTCATCGAAAACTTCCACTTACGTCATAAAACCAGTCTCAAATCGACATCTACAAAAGTCAAATATTTTAATGCAGATTACACTATTTTCAAATTACAAACCTAAAAAAGTATGCCGCTGAGGAATTCAAGACCGATTGACCGAGTTACGGGCTTAGGAAGTGTGTATGGGGGTCATTTTTGAGCAAGTCATCGAAAACTGCAAATTAACGCCATAAAACCAGTCAAAAATCGACTAACTTCAAAAGTGAAATATTTTAATGCATATTACACTATTTTCAAATCACAAAGTTACCCTGCAGGAAAAATGCAAACTAGTCTGAAAAACAACTAGTTGGGGTCTAGACAAGTTGTGCTAGTCGAAAAAATAAATAGTACAAAACTAGTAAAAAAAAAAACTTGTCTCGGACTGGTACCTTTCGGACTAGAAAAACTCCACAAATATCAAATTGGTAGAAAAAATACATGTTAAAATATAATTAAAAGACAACTGGAATGTAACTAGTTGCACTTGAACTACATATGAACCAAAAATATAGCCTAAAGTGTAAATGTCTTGGAAAATTTAACACCTAACAAATCAAATAATTGAGGTCCCCGGTTCAATTTCTAGTCTTTGTACATTTTTATACCCTTGCAGAGGGTATAATGATTTCAGTCAGAAGTTTGCAACGCAGTGAAGGAGACGTTTCAGACCCTATAAAGTATATATATTCTTGGTCAGCATGACTAGACGAGTCGATCTAGCTATGTCCGTCTGTCCGTCTGTCCGTCTGTCCGTCCGTCCGTCCGTTTCTACGCAAACTAGTCCCTCAGTTTTTAAGCTATCGAGCTGAAACTTTACCAAAGTCGTATTTCTGTTTCAGGTAGTATATAAGTCGGAGCAGGCCGGATCGGACAACTATATCTTATAGCTCCCATAGGAATAATCGGAAAAATAATTGAAAAAAAATTATAACTTATGTGTTTTTTGACATATTACCTTATGCTCTTGGAAATATCATTTTTTTAACAGTTCTGAATTTCGAATTAAATTTTATAAAAATCGGACGACTATATCATATAGCTGCCATAGGAATGATCGGAAAATTAATGGGAAATTAATAGGAAAAAAATTATAGCTTTGTTAATTTTTATTGTATTCTCTTCTACTCTTGAATATTACTTTATTTTATTATTTTAGAATTTCGAAATAAATTTTACATAAATCGGACGACTATATTATATAGCTCCCATAGGAATGATCAATCAATTATTGTCAAAATTGCTATAATTCGGTTTGTTCCAAATCGAAATTCAGATTTTTGTAATTTGTAATTAAATAGGAAATAACTGCAAGGGTATATAGACTTCGGCTGGCCGAAGTTAGCTTCCTTTCTTGTTTGTTTTGTTTTTTGTTTAGTTTTTTTTTTTACTTTGTTTAATCTGTAGTAGGCAATATATATGTAAAAAATAACTGTTATAGAAATATATCACACTAAAATGTATAAACCTTGTTAGTGCATTACAAAATGTGATGCGTGTATGGCTTAATCAGCTAGTTTGTCTACAAATCCAAAGGTCCCCGGTTCAAGTCCTAGAGAGGCCGACTGGCCTCGAAAAATGTAAGTTTGTTTTAATTCCATTTATTTATCATTTGCAGTATTACATAATAACAGTCATAATTCCCTTACGATACCGCGGCTTTCAATAAGGTACCAATTTAGAGAGCGTCAAATTAAACATCTTCAAGTACGAGTAAAACCTATTGATTTAATGGTTGATAGACCGGCTCTTAGATTTTTCGAGAAAATAATTTTTTTAGTGTAGTTTAACAGCTGTAACCGTAAATTGGTTAACAGCCACTAGTGCAAAACTAGTAGCAAGTGGACCCAACTAGTACTTTACTGGTCCAAAACTGATTCCGTTTCCTGCAGGGTAAAAAGGTATGCCGCTAGGGGATCCGATCCCAAATGACCAAGTTAGGGGCTTAGGAAGTGTGTATGGAGGCATTTTTGAGCAAGTTATCGAAAACTTGAAATTATCGCCATAAAACCAGTCAAAAATTGAATATCTTCAAAAGTATTATATGTTAATGCAGATTACACTATTTTCAATTCACATAGTTAGGAAGTGTGTATGGGGATCATTTTTCAGCAAGTTATCGAAAACTTCCAATTACGTCATAAAACCAGTCAAAAATCGAATGTCTTCAAAAGTAATATATTATAATGCAGATTACACTATTTTCAAATCACAAACATAAAAAGGTACGCCGCTAGGGGATCGAATATCTTCAAAAGTCAAATATTTTAATGCAGATTTCATTATTTTCCAATTACAAACCTAAAAAGGTATGCCGCTGAGGAATTCAAGACCGATTGACCGAGTTACGGGCTTAGGAAGTGTGTATGGGGGTCATTTTTGAGCAAGTCATCGAAAACTGCAAATTAACGCCATAAAACCAGTCAAAAATAGACTAACTTCAAAAGTGAAATATTTTAATGCAGATTACACTATTTTCAAATCACAAAGTTAGGAAGTGTGTATGGGGGTCATTTTTCAGCAAGTTATCGAAACCAGTAAAAAATCGACTATCTACAAAAGTAAAATATTGTAAATAATTAAAATTACACTATTTTAAAATTTCAAACCTAAAAAGGTATGCCGCTGAGGAATCCAAGCCCGATTGACTGAGTTACGGGCTTAGGAAGTGTGTATGGGGGTCATTTTTCAGCAAGTCATCAAAAACTTCAAATTAACGCCATAAAATCAGAAAAAAATCGACTATCTACAAAAGTAAAATATTGTAATGCAAATTACACTATTTTCAAATCACAAACGTAAAAAGGTATGCTAGGGGATCCGAGCCCGATTGACCAAGTTACGGGCTTGAGAAGTGTGTATTGGGGTCATTTTTCAGCAAGTTATCGAAAACTTCCAATTACGTCATAAAACCAGTCAAAAATCAAATATCTTCAACAGTTAAATATTTTATTGCAGATTACAGTAATTTCAAATCACAAAGTTAAAAAGGTATGCCGCTAGGGGATCCGAGACCGATTGACCAAGTTACGGGCTTAAGAAGTGTGTATTGGGGTCATTTTTCAGAAAGTTATCGAAAACTTCCAATTACGTCATAAAACCAGTCAAAAATCGAATATCTTCAACAGTTAAATATTTTAATGCAGATTACACTATTTTCAAATTACAAATTTAAAAAGGTATGCCGCTGAGGAATCCAAGCCCGATTGACTGAGTTACGGACTTAGGAAGTGTGTATGGGGGTCATTTTTGAGCAAGTCATCGAAAACTTCAAATTAGCTCCATAAAACCAGTCAAAAATCGACTATCTTCAACAGTTAAATATTTTAATGCAGATTACAGTAATTTCAAACCACAAAATTAAAAAGGTATGCCGCTAAGAGATCCGATCCCGATTGACCAAGTTACGGGCTTAAGAAGTGTGTATTGGGGTCATTTTTCAGAAAGTTATCGAAAACTTCCAATTACGTCATAAAACCAGTCAAAAATCGAATATCTTCAACAGTTAAATATTTTAATGCAGATTACACTATTTTCAAATTACAAATTTAAAAAGGTATGCCGCTAGGGGAATTGAGCCCGATTGACCAAGTTACGGGCTTAGGAAGTGTGTATGGGGGCATTTTTGAGCAAGTTATCGAAAACTTCAAATTATCGCCATAAAACCAGTCAAAAATCGAATATCTTCAAAAGTAATATATTAAAATGCTGATTACACTTTTTTCAAATCACAAACTTAAAAAGATATGCCGCTAAGAAATCCGAGACCGATTGGCCGAGTTGTGGGCTTAGGAAGTGTGTACTTGGGTCATTTTTTAGCAAGTTATCGAAAACGTCCATTTACGTCATAAAACCAGTCAAAAATCGAATATCTTCAACAGTTAAATATTTTAATGCAGATTACACTATTTTCAAATTACAAACTTAAAAAGGTATGCCGCTAGGGGAATTGAGCCCGATTGACCAAGTTACGGGCTTAGGAAGTGTGTATGGGGGTCATTTTTCAGCAAGTTATCGAAAACTTCAAATTATCGCTATAAAACCAGTTAAAAATCGACTATCTTCAAAAGTAAAATATTTTAAGGCAGATTACACAATTTTCAATTCACTAAGTTAGGAAGTGTGTATGGGGATCATTTTTCAGCAAGTTATCGAAAACTTCCAATTACGTCATAAAACCAGAAAAAAATCGAATATTTAAATATTTTAATGCAGAATACACTATTTTCAAATTACAAACTTTAAAAGGTATACCCCTAGGGGAATTGAGCCCGATTAACCAAGTTACGGGCTTAGGAAGTGTGTATGGGGGTCATTTTTCAGCAAGTCATCGAAAACTTGAAATTAACGCCATAAAAGCAGTAAAAAATCGACTATCTACAAAAGTAAAATATTGTAATTAATTAAAATTACACTATTTTCAAATCACAAACGTAAAAAGATATGCCTCTAGGGGATCCGAGCCCGATTGACCAAGTTACGGGCTTAGAAGTGTGTATGGGGGTCATTTTTGAGTAAGTCATCGAAAACTTCGAATTAACGCCATAAAACCAGTCAAAAATATAATACCTTCAACAGTTAAATATTTTAATGCAGATTACACTATTTTCAAATTACAAACTTAAAAAGGTATGCCGCTAAGGGAATTGAGCCCGATTGACCAAGTTACGGGCTTAGGAAGTGTGTATGGGGGTAATTTTTCAGCAAGTTATCGAAAACTTTAAATTATCGCTATAAAACCAGTTAAAAATCGACTATCTTCAAAAGTAAAATATTGTAATGCAAATTACACTATTTTCAAATCACAAACGTAAAAAGGTATGCTAGGGAATCCGAGCCCGATTGACCAAGTTACGGGCTTAAGAAGTGTGTATTGGGGTCATTTTTCAGAAAGTTATCGAAAACTTCCAATTACGTCATAAAACCAGTCAAAAATCGAATATCTTCAACAGTTAAATATTTTAATGCAGATTACACTATTTTCAAATTACAAACTTAAAAAGGTATGCCGCTAGGGGAATTGAGCCCGATTGACCAAGTTACGGGCTTAGGAAGTGTGTATGGGGGCATTTTTGAGCAAGTTATCGAAAACTTCAAATTATCGCCATAAAACCAGTCAAAAATCGAATATCTTCAAAAGTAATATATTATAATGCTGATTACACTTTTTTCAAATCACAAACTTAAAAAGGTATGCCGCTAAGAAATCCGAGACCGATTGGCCGAGTTGTGGGCTTAGGAAGTGTGTACTTGGGTCATTTTTTAGCAAGTTATCGAAAACGTCCATTTACGTCATAAAACCAGTCAAAAATGGAATATCTTCAACAGTTAAATATTTTAATGCAGATTACACTATTTTCAAATTACAAACTTAAAAAGGTATGCCGCTAGGGGAATTGAGCGCGATTGACCAAGTTACGGGCTTAGGAAGTGTGTATGGGGGTCATTTTTCAGCAAGTTATCGAAAACTTCCAATTACGTCATAAAACCAGTCAAAAATCGAATATTTAAATATTTTAATGCAGAATACACTATTTTCAAATTACAAACTTTAAAAGGTATACCCCCAGGGGAATTGAGCCCGATTAACCAAGTTACGGGCTTAGGAAGTGTGTATGGGGGTCATTTTTCAGCAAGTCATCGAAAACTTCAAATTAACGCCATAAAAGCAGTAAAAAATCGACTATCTACAAAAGTAAAATATTGTAATTAATTAAAATTACACTATTTTCAAAACACAAACGTAAAAAGATATGCCTCTAGGGGATCCGACCCCGATTGACCAAGTTACGGGCTTAGAAGTGTGTATGGGGGCCATTTTTGAGTAAGTCATCGAAAACTTCGAATTAACGCCATAAAACCAGTCAAAAATATAATACCTTCAACAGTTAAATATTTTAATGCAGATTACACTATTTTCAAATTACAAACTTAAAAAGGTATGCCGCTAAGGGAATTGAGCCCGATTGACCAAGTTACGGGCTTAGGAAGTGTGTATGGGGGTCATTTTTCAGCAAGTTATCGAAAACTTCAAATTATCGCTATAAAACCAGTTAAAAATCGACTATCTTCAAAAGTAAAATATTGCAATGCAAATTACACTATTTTCAAATCACAAACGTAAAAAGGTATGCTAGGGGATCCGAGCCCGATTGACCAAGTTACGGGCTTAAGAAGTGTGTATTGGGGTCATTTTTCAGAAAGTTATCGAAAACTTCCAATTACGTCATAAAACCAGTCAAAAATCGAATATCTTCAACAGTTAAATATTTTAATGCAGATTACACTATTTTCAAATTACAAACTTAAAAAGTTATGCCGCTAGGGGAATTGAGCGCGATTGACCAAGTTACGGGCTTAGGAAGTGTGTATGGGGGCATTTTTGAGCAAGTTATCGAAAACTTCAAATTATCGCCATAAAACCAGTCAAAAATCGAATATCTTCAAAAGTAATATATTATAATGCTGATTACACTTTTTTCAAATCACAAACTTAAAAAGGTATGCCGCTAAGAAATCCGAGACCGATTGGTCGAGTTGTGGGCTTAGGAAGTGTGTACTTGGGTCATTTTTTAGCAAGTTATCGAAAACGTCCATTTACGTCATAAAACCAGTTAAAAATCGAATATCTTCAACAGTTAAATATTTTAATGCAGATTACACTATTTTCAAATTACAATCTTAAAAAGGTATGCCGCTAGGGGAATTGAGCCCGATTGACCAAGTTACGGGCTTAGGAAGTGTGTATGGGGGTCATTTTTCAGCAAGTTATCGAAAACTTCATATTATCGCTATAAAACCAGTTAAAAATCGACTATCTTCAAAAGTAAAATATTTTAAGGCAGATTACACAATTTTCAATTCACAAAGTTAGGAAGTGTGTATGGGGATCATTTTTCAGCAAGTTATCGAAAACTTCCAATTACGTCATAAAACCAGTCAAAAATCGAATATTTAAATATTTTAATGCAGAATACACTATTTTCAAATTACAAACTTTAAAAGGTATACCCCTAGGGGAATTGAGCCCGATTAACCAAGTTACGGGCTTAGGAAGTGTGTATGGGGGTCATTTTTCAGCAAGTCATCGAAAACTTCAAATTAACGCCATAAAAGCAGTAAAAAATCGACTATCTACACAAGTAAAATATTGTAATTAATTAAAATTACACTATTTTCAAATCACAAACGTAAAAAGATATGCCCCTAGGGGATCCGAGCCCGATTGACCAAGTTACGGGCTTAGAAGTGTGTATGGGGGTCATTTTTGAGTAAGTCACCGAAAACTTCGAATTAACGCCATAAAACCAGTCAAAAATATAATACTTTCAACAGTTAAATATTTTAATGCAGATTACACTATTTTCAAATTACAAACTTAAAAAGGTATGCCGCTAGGGGAATTGAGCCCGATTGACCAAGTTTCGGGCTTAAGAAGTGTGTATTGCGGTCATTTTTCAGAAAGTTATCGAAAACTTCCAATTACGTCATAAAACCAGTCAAAAATCGAATATCTTCCACAGTTAAATATTTTTATGCAGATAACACTATTTTCAAATTACAAACTTAAAAAGGTATGCCGCTAGGGGAATTGAGCCCGATTGACCAAGTTACGGGCTTAGGAAGTGTGCATGGGGGCATTTTTGAGCAAGTTATCGAAAACTTCAAATTATCGCCTTAAAACCAGTCAAAAATCGAATATCTTCAAAAGTAATATATTATAATGCTGATTACACTTTTTTCAAATCACAAACTTAAAAAGGTATGCCGCTAAGAAATCCGAGACCGATTGGCCGAGTTGTGGGCTTAGGAAGTGTGTACTTGGGTCATTTTTTAGCAAGTTATCGAAAACGTCCATTTACGTCATAAAACCAGTCAAAAATCGAATATCTTCAACAGTTAAATATTTTTATGCAGATTACACTATTTTCAAATCACAAAGTTAAAAAGGTATGCCGCTAGGCGATCCAATCCCGAATAACCAAGTTAGGGGCTTAGGAAGTGTGTATGGGGCCATTTTTGAGCAAGTCATCGAAAACTTCCAATTACGTCATAATACCAGTCAGAAATCGAATATCTTCAACAGTTAAATATTTTAATGCAGATTACACTATTTTCAAATTACAAACTTAAAAAGGTATGCCGCTAGGGGAATTGAGCCCGATTGACCAAGCTACGGGCTTAGGAAGTGTGTATGGGGGTCATTTTTCAGCAAGTTATCGAAAACTTCAAATTATCGCTATAAAACCAGTAAAAATTGACTATCTTCAAAAGTAAAATATTTTAAGGCAGATTACACAATTTTCAATTCACAAAGTTAGGAAGTGTGTATGGGGATCATTTTTCAGCAAGTTATCGAAAACTTCCAATTACGTCATAAATCAGTCAAAAATCGAATATTTAAATATTTTAATGCAGAATACACTATTTTCAAATTACAAACTTAAAAAGGTATGCCGCTAGGGGAATTGAGCCCAATTGACCAAGTTACGGGCTTAGGAAGTGTGTATGGGGGTCATTTTTCAGCAAGTTATCGAAAACTTTATATTATCGCCATAAAACCAGTCAAAAATCGACTATCTTAAAAAGTTAAATATTTTATTGCAGATTACATTAAAAAGGTATGCCGCTAGGGGATCCGAGCACGATTGACCAAGTTACGGACTTAGGAAGTGTGTATGGGGGTCATTTTTCAGCAAGTTATCGAAAACTTCAAATTAACTCCATAAAACCAGTCAAAAATCGACTATCTTCAACAGTTAAATATTTAAATGCAGATTACACTATTTTCAAATTACAAACTTAACAAGAAAGGAAGCTAACTTCGGCCAGCCGAAGTCTATATACCCTTGCAGTTAATTCCTATTTAATTACAAATTACAAAAATCTGAATTTCGATTTGGAACATACCGAATTATAGCTATTTTGACAATAATTGATTGATCATTCCTATGGGAGCTATATAATATAGTCGTCCGATTTATGTAAAATTTATTTCAAAATTCTGAAATAATAAAATAAAGTAATATTCAAGAGTAGAAGAGAATACAATAAAAATTAACAAAGCTATAATTTTTTTCCTATTAATTTCCCATTAATTTTCCGATCATTCCTATGAGAGCTATATGATATAGTCGTCCGATTTTTATAAAATTTAAATCGAAAATCAGAAGTATTAAAAAAACGATATTCCAAAGAGGAGAAGGAAATATGTCAAAAGACACCGAAGCTATAATTTTGTTCATATTAATTTGCCATTAATTTTCTGATAGTTCCTATGGCAGCTATATGATATAGTCGTCCGATTTTTATAAAATTTAATTCGAAATTCAGAACTGTTAAAAAAATGATATTTCCAAGAGCATAAGGTAATATGTCAAAAAACACATAAGTTATAATTTTTTTTCATTTATTTTTCCGATTATTCCTATGGGAGCTATAAGATATAGTTGTCCGATCCGGCCGGCTCCGACTTATATACTACCTGCAACAGAAATACGACTTTTGGTAAAGTTTCAGCTCGATAGCTTAAAAACTGAGGGACTAGTTTGCGTAGAAACGGACGGACGGACGGACAGACGGACGGACAGACGGACGGACAGACGGACGGACAGACGGACAGACGGACATGGCTAGATCGACTCGTCTAGTCATGCTGACCAAGAATATATATACTTTATAGGGTCTGAAACGTCTCCTTCACTGCGTTGCAAACTTCTGACTGAAATCATTATACCCTCTGCAAGGGTATAAAAAGGGATGCCCCTAGAGGAATTGAGCCCGATTGACCAAGTTACGGGCTTAGGAAGTGTGTATGGGTGTCATTTTTCAGCAAGGTATCGAAAACTTCATATTAACTCCATAAAACCAGTCAAAAATCGACTATCTTCAACAGTTAAATATTTTAATGCAGATTACAGTAATTTCAAATCACAAAATTAAAAAGGTATGCCGCTAAGGGATCCGATCCCGATTGACCAAGTTACGGGCTTAAGAAGTGTGTATTGGGGTCATTTTTCAGCAAGTTATCGAAAACTTTCAATTACGTCATATAACCATTCAAAAATCGAATAAATTCAACCGTTAAATATTTTAATGCAGATTACACTATTTTCAAATTACAAACTTAAAAAGGTATGCCACTAGGGGAATTGAGCCCGATTCACCAAGTTACGGGCTTAGGAAGTGTGTATGGGGGTCATTTTTCAGCAAGTTATCGAAAACTTCAAATTATCTCCATAAAACCAGTCAAAAATCGAATATCTTTAAAAGTAATATATTATAATGCAGATTACACTTTTTTCAAATCACAAACTTAAAAAGGTATGCCGCTAGGGGATCCGAGCCCGATTGACCAAGTTACGGGCTTAGGAAGTGTGTATGGGGGTCATTTTTCAGCAAGTTATCGAAAACTTTAAATTATCGCCATAAAACAAGTCAAAAATCGACTATCTTCAAAAGTTTAATATTTTATTGCAGAATACAGTAATTTCAAATCACAAAGTTAAAAAGGTATGCCGCTAAGATTTCCGATCCCGATTGACCAAGTTTCGGGCTTAAGAAGTGTGTATTGCGGTCATTTTTCAGAAAGTTATCGAAAACTTCCAATTACGTCATAAAACCAATCAAAAATCGAATATCTTCCACAGTTAAATATTTTTATGCAGATAACACTATTTTCAAATTACAAACTTAAAAAGGTATGCCGCTAGGGGAATTGAGCCCGATTGACCAAGTTACGGGCTTAGGCAGTGTGCATGGGGGCATTTTTGAGCAAGTTATCGAAAACTTCAAATTATCGCCTTAAAACCAGTCAAAAATCGAATATCTTCAAAAGTAATATATTATAATGCTGATTACACTTTTTTCAAATCACAAACTTAAAAAGGTATGCCGCTAAGAAATCCGAGACCGATTGGCCGAGTTGTGGGCTTAGGAAGTGTGTACTTGGGTCATTTTTTAGCAAGTTATCGAAAACTTCCAATTACGTCATAATACCAGTCAGAAATCGAATATCTTCAACAGTTAAATATTTTAATGCAGATTACACTATTTTCAAATTACAAACTTAAAAAGGTATGCCGCTAGGGGAATTGAGCCCGATTGACCAAGTTACGGGCTTAGGAAGTGTGTATGGGGGTCATTTTTCAGCAAGTTATCGAAAACTTTAAATTATCGCTATAAAACCAGTAAAAATTGACTATCTTCAAAAGTAAAATATTTTAAGGCAGATTACACAATTTTCAATTCACAAAGTTAGGAAGTGTGTATGGGGATCATTTTTCAGCAAGTTATCGAAAACTTCCCATTACGTCATAAAACCAGTCAAAAATCGAATATTTAAATATTTTAATGCAGAATACACTATTTTCAAATTACAAACTTAAAAAGGTATGCCGCTAGGGGAATTGAGCCCAATTGACCAAGTTACGGGCTTAGGAAGTGTGTATGGGGGTCATTTTTCAGCAAGTTATCGAAAACTTTAAATTATCGCCATAAAACCAGTCAAAAATCGACTATCTTAAAAAGTTAAATATTTTATTGCAGATTACATTAAAAAGGTATGCCGCTAGGGGATCCGAGCACGATTGACCAAGTTACGGACTTAGGAAGTGTGTATGGGGGTCATTTTTGAGCAAGTCATCGAAAACTTCAAATTAACTCCATAAAACCAGTCAAAAATCGACTATCTTCAAAAGTAAAAAAAATTAATGCACATTACACTATTTTCAAATCACAAACTTAAAAAGGTATGCCGCTGAGGAATCCGAGCCGGATTGACCGAGTTACGGGCTTAGGAAGTGTGTATGGGGGTCATTTTTCAGGAAGTTATCGAAAACTTCAAATTATCTCCATAAAACCAGTCAAAAATCGAATATCTTTAAAAGTAATATATTATAATGCAGATTACACTTTTTTCAAATCACAAACTTAAAAAGGTATGCCGCTAGGGGATCCGAGCCCGATTGACCAAGTTACGGGCTTAGGAAGTGTGTATGGGGGTCATTTTTGAGCAAGTCATCGAAAACTTCAAATTAACGCCATAAAACCAGTCAAAAATCGACAATCTTCATTAGTTAAACATTTTAATGCAGATTACAGTAATTTCAAATCACAAAGTTAAAAAGGTATGCCGCTAGGGAATCCGATCCCAAATGACCAAGTTAGGGGCTTAGAAAGTGTGTATGGGGCCATTTTTTGAGAAAGTCATCGAAAACTTCAAATTATCGCCATAAAACCAATCAAAAATCGACTATCTTCATTTTAATGCAGATTACACTAATTTCAAATCACAAAGTTAGGAAGTGTGTATGGGGGTCATTTTTCAGCAAGTCATCGAAAACTTCCACTTACGTTATAAAACCAGTCTAAAATCGACTATCTTCAAAAGTAAAAAAAAATTAATTCACATTATACTTTTTTCAAATCACAAACTTAAAAAGGTATGCCGCTAGGGGATCCGAGCCCGATTGACCAAGTTACGGGCTTAGGAAGTGTGTATGGGGGTCATTTTTGAGCAAGTCATTGAAAACTTCAAATTAACGCCATAAAACCAGTCAAAAATCGACAATCTTCATTAGTTAAACATTTTAATGCAGATTACAGTAATTTCAAATCACAAAGTTAAAAAGGTATGCCGCTAGGGAATCCGATCCCAAATGACCAAGTTAGGGGCTTAGGAAGTGTGTATTGGGCCATTTTTTGAGAAAGTCATCGAAAACTTCAAATTATCGCCATAAAACCAATCAAAAATCGACTATCTTCATTTTAATCCAGATTACACTATTTTCAAATCACAAAGTTAGGAAGTGTGTATGGGGGTCATTTTTCAGCAAGTCATCGAAAACTTCCACTTACGTTATAAAACCAGTCTAAAATCGACTATCTTCAAAAGTAAAAAAAAAATTAATGCACATTATACTTTTTTCAAATCACAAACTTAAAAAGGTATGCCGCTAGGGGATCCGAGCCCGATTGACCAAGTTACGGGCTTAGGAAGTGTGTATGGGGGTCATTTTTGAGCAAGTCATTGAAAACTTCAAATTAACGCCATAAAACCAGTCAAAAATCGACAATCTTCATTAGTTAAACATTTTAATGCAGATTACAGTAATTTCAAATCACAAAGTTAAAAAGGTATGCCGCTAGGGAATCCGATCCCAAATGACCAAATTAGGGGCTTAGGAAGTGTGTATTGGGCCATTTTTTGAGAAAGTCATCGAAAACTTCAAATTATCGCCATAAAACCAATCAAAAATCGACTATCTTCATTTTAATGCAGATTACACTATTTTCAAATCACAAAGTTAGGAAGTGTGTATGGGGGTCATTTTTCAGCAAGTCATCGAAAACTTCCACTTACGTTATAAAACCAGTCTAAAATCGACTATCTTCAAAAGTAAAAAAAAATTAATGCACATTATACTTTTTTCAAATCACAAACTTAAAAAGGTATGCCGCTAGGGGATCCGAGCCCGATTGACCAAGTTACGGGCTTAGGAAGTGTGTATGGGTGTCATTTTTCAGCAAGGTATCGAAAACTTCATATTAACTCCATAAAACCAGTCAAAAATCGACTATCTTCAACAGTTAAATATTTTAATGCAGATTACAGTAATTTCAAATCACAAAATTAAAAAGGTATGCCGCTAAGGGATCCGATCCCGATTGACCAAGTTACGGGCTTAAGAAGTGTGTATTGGGGTCATTTTTCAGCAAGTTATCGAAAACTTTCAATTACGTCATATAACCATTCAAAAATCGAATAAATTCAACCGTTAAATATTTTAATGCAGATTACACTATTTTCAAATTACAAACTTAAAAAGGTATGCCACTAGGGGAATTGAGCCCGATTCACCAAGTTACGGGCTTAGGAAGTGTGTATGGGGGTCATTTTTCAGCAAGTTATCGAAAACTTCAAATTATCTCCATAAAACCAGTCAAAAATCGAATATCTTTAAAAGTAATATATTATAATGCAGATTACACTTTTTTCAAATCACAAACTTAAAAAGGTATGCCGCTAGGGGATCCGAGCCCGATTGACCAAGTTACGGGCTTAGGAAGTGTGTATGGGGGTCATTTTTCAGCAAGTTATCGAAAACTTTAAATTATCGCCATAAAACAAGTCAAAAATCGACTATCTTCAAAAGTTTAATATTTTATTGCAGAATACAGTAATTTCAAATCACAAAGTTAAAAAGGTATGCCGCTAAGATTTCCGATCCCGATTGACCAAGTTTCGGGCTTAAGAAGTGTGTATTGCGGTCATTTTTCAGAAAGTTATCGAAAACTTCCAATTACGTCATAAAACCAATCAAAAATCGAATATCTTCCACAGTTAAATATTTTTATGCAGATAACACTATTTTCAAATTACAAACTTAAAAAGGTATGCCGCTATGGGAATTGAGCCCGATTGACCAAGTTACGGGCTTAGGAAGTGTGCATGGGGGCATTTTTGAGCAAGTTATCGAAAACTTCAAATTATCGCCTTAAAACCAGTCAAAAATCGAATATCTTCAAAAGTAATATATTATAATGCTGATTACACTTTTTTCAAATCACAAACTTAAAAAGGTATGCCGCTAAGAAATCCGAGACCGATTGGCCGAGTTGTGGGCTTAGGAAGTGTGTACTTGGGTCATTTTTTAGCAAGTTATCGAAAACTTCCAATTACGTCATAATACCAGTCAGAAATCGAATATCTTCAACAGTTAAATATTTTAATGCAGATTACACTATTTTCAAATTACAAACTTAAAAAGGTATGCCGCTAGGGGAATTGAGCCCGATTGACCAAGTTACGGGCTTAGGAAGTGTGTATGGGGGTCATTTTTCAGCAAGTTATCGAAAACTTTAAATTATCGCTATAAAACCAGTAAAAATTGACTATCTTCAAAAGTAAAATATTTTAAGGCAGATTACACAATTTTCAATTCACAAAGTTAGGAAGTGTGTATGGGGATCATTTTTCAGCAAGTTATCGAAAACTTCCCATTACGTCATAAAACCAGTCAAAAATCGAATATTTAAATATTTTAATGCAGAATACACTATTTTCAAATTACAAACTTAAAAAGGTATGCCGCTAGGGGAATTGAGCCCAATTGACCAAGTTACGGGCTTAGGAAGTGTGTATGGGGGTCATTTTTCAGCAAGTTATCGAAAACTTTAAATTATCGCCATAAAACCAGTCAAAAATCGACTATCTTAAAAAGTTAAATATTTTATTGCAGATTACATTAAAAAGGTATGCCGCTAGGGGATCCGAGCACGATTGACCAAGTTACGGACTTAGGAAGTGTGTATGGGGGTCATTTTTGAGCAAGTCATCGAAAACTTCAAATTAACTCCATAAAACCAGTCAAAAATCGACTATCTTCAAAAGTAAAAAAAATTAATGCACATTACACTATTTTCAAATCACAAACTTAAAAAGGTATGCCGCTGAGGAATCCGAGCCGGATTGACCGAGTTACGGGCTTAGGAAGTGTGTATGGGGGTCATTTTTGAGCAAGTCATCGAAAACTTCAAATTAACGCCATAAAACCAGTAAAAAATCGACTATCTTCATTTTAATGCAGATTACACTATTTTCAAATCACAAAGTTAGGAAGTGTGTATGGGGGTCATTTTTCAGCAAGTCATCGAAAACTTCCACTTCGGTTATAAAACCAGTCTAAAATCGACTATCTTCAAAAGTAAAAAAAAATTTATGCACATTACACTATTTTCAAATCACAAACTTAAAAAGGTATGCTGCTGCGGAATCCGAGCCGGATTGACCGAGTTACGGCCTTAGGAAGTGTGTATGGGGGTCATTTTTGAGCAAGTCATCGAAAACTTCAAATTAACGCCATAAAACCAGTCAAAAATCGACAATCTTCATTAGTTAAACATTTTAATGCAGATTACAGTAATTTCAAATCACAAAATTAAAAAGGTATGCCTCTAAGGGATCCGATCCCGATTGACCAAGTTACGGGCTTAAGAAGTGTGTATTGGGGTCATTTTTCAGCAAGTTATCGAAAACTTCCAATTACGTCATATAACCATTCAAAAATCGAATATCTTCAACCGTTAAATATTTTAATGCAGATTACACTATTTTCAAATTACAAACTTAAAAAGGTATGCCACTAGGGGAATTGAGCCCGATTCACCAAGTTACGGGCTTAGGAAGTGTGTATGGGGGTCATTTTTCAGGAAGTTATCGAAAACTTCAAATTATCTCCATAAAACCAGTCAAAAATCGAATATCTTTAAAAGTAATATATTATAATGCAGATTACACTTTTTTCAAATCACAAACTTAAAAAGGTATGCTGCTGCGGAATCCGAGCCGGATTGACCGAGTTACGGCCTTAGGAAGTGTGTATGGGGGTCATTTTTGAGCAAGTCATCGAAAACTTCAAATTAACGCCATAAAACCAGTCAAAAATCGACAATCTTCATTAGTTAAACATTTTAATGCAGATTACAGTAATTTCAAATCACAAAGTTAAAAAGGTATGCCGCTAGGGAATCCGATCCCAAATGACCAAGTTAGGGGCTTAGGAAGTGTGTATGGGGCCATTTTTTGAGAAAGTCATCGAAAACTTCAAATTATCGCCATAAAACCAATCAAAAATCGACTATCTTCATTTTAATGCAGATTACACTAATTTCAAATCACAAAGTTAGGAAGTGTGTATGGGGGTCATTTTTCAGCAAGTCATCGAAAACTTCCACTTACGTTATAAAACCAGTCTAAAATCGACTATCTTCAAAAGTAAAAAAAAATTAATTCACATTATACTTTTTTCAAATCACAAACTTAAAAAGGTATGCCGCTAGGGGATCCGAGCCCGATTGACCAAGTTACGGGCTTAGGAAGTGTGTATGGGGGTCATTTTTGAGCAAGTCATTGAAAACTTCAAATTAACGCCATAAAACCAGTCAAAAATCGACAATCTTCATTAGTTAAACATTTTAATGCAGATTACAGTAATTTCAAATCACTAAGTTAAAAAGGTATGCCGCTAGGGAATCCGATCCCAAATGACCAAGTTAGGGGCTTAGGAAGTGTGTATTGGGCCATTTTTTGAGAAAGTCATCGAAAACTTCAAATTATCGCCATAAAACCAATCAAAAATCGACTATCTTCATTTTAATCCAGATTACACTATTTTCAAATCACAAAGTTAGGAAGTGTGTATGGGGGTCATTTTTCAGCAAGTCATCGAAAACTTCCACTTACGTTATAAAACCAGTCTAAAATCGACTATCTTCAAAAGTAAAAAAAAATTAATGCACATTATACTTTTTTCAAATCACAAACTTAAAAAGGTATGCCGCTAGGGGATCCGAGCCCGATTGACCAAGTTACGGGCTTAGGAAGTGTGTATGGGGGTCATTTTTGAGCAAGTCATTGAAAACTTCAAATTAACGCCATAAAACCAGTTAAAAATCGACAATCTTCATTAGTTAAACATTTTAATGCAGATTACAGTAATTTCAAATCACAAAGTTAAAAAGGTATGCCGCTAGGGAATCCGATCCCAAATGACCAAGTTAGGGGCTTAGGAAGTGTGTATTGGGCCATTTTTTGAGAAAGTCATCGAAAACTTCAAATTATCGCCATAAAACCAATCAAAAATCGACTATCTTCATTTTAATGCAGATTACACTATTTTCAAATCACAAAGTTAGGAAGTGTGTATGGGGGTCATTTTTCAGCAAGTCATCGAAAACTTCCACTTACGTTATAAAACCAGTCTAAAATCGACTATCTTCAAAAGTAAAAAAAATTAATGCACATTACACTATTTTCAAATCACAAACTTAAAAAGGTATGCTGCTGCGGAATCCGAGCCGGATTGACCGAGTTACGGCCTTAGGAAGTGTGTATGGGGGTCATTTTTGAGAAAGTCATCGAAAACTTCAAATTAACGCCATAAAACCAGTAAAAAATCGACTATCTTCATTTTAATGCAGATTACACTATTTTCAAATCACAAAGTTAGGAAGTGTGTATGGGGGTCATTTTTCAGCAAGTCATCGAAAACTTCCACTTCGGTTATAAAACCAGTCTAAAATCGACTATCTTCAAAAGTAAAAAAAAATTTATGCACATTACACTATTTTCAAATCACAAACTTAAAAAGGTATGCTGCTGCGGAATCCGAGCCGGATTGACCGAGTTACGGCCTTAGGAAGTGTGTATGGGGGTCATTAACGCCATAAAACCAGTCAAAAATCGACAATCTTCATTAGTTAAACATTTTAATGCAGATTACAGTAATTTCAAATCACAAAATTAAAAAGGTATGCCTCTAAGGGATCCGATCCCGATTGACCAAGTTACGGGCTTAAGAAGTGTGTATTGGGGTCATTTTTCAGCAAGTTATCGAAAACTTCAAATTAACGCCATAAAACCAGTCAGATATCGACTATCTTCCTTTTAATGAATATTACACTATTTTCAAATCACAAAGTTAAAAAGGTATGCCGCTAGGGAATCCGATCCCAAATGACCAAGTTAGGGGCTTAGGAAGTGTGTATTGGGCCATTTTTTGAGAAAGTCATCGAAAACTTCAAATTATCGCCATAAAACCAATCAAAAATCGACTATCTTCATTTTAATCCAGATTACACTATTTTCAAATCACAAGTTAGGAAGTGTGTATGGGGGTCATTTTTCAGCAAGTCATCGAAAACTTCCACTTACGTTATAAAACCAGTCTAAAATCGACTATCTTCAAAAGTAAAAAAAAATTAATGCACATTATACTTTTTTCAAATCACAAACTTAAAAAGGTATGCCGCTAGGGGATCCGAGCCCGATTGACCAAGTTACGGGCTTAGGAAGTGTGTATGGGGGTCATTTTTGAGCAAGTCATTGAAAACTTCAAATTAACGCCATAAAACCAGTCAAAAATCGACAATCTTCATTAGTTAAACATTTTAATGCAGATTACAGTAATTTCAAATCACAAAGTTAAAAAGGTATGCCGCTAGGGAATCCGATCCCAAATGACCAAGTTAGGGGCTTAGGAAGTGTGTATTGGGCCATTTTTTGAGAAAGTCATCGAAAACTTCAAATTATCGCCATAAAACCAATCAAAAATCGACTATCTTCATTTTAATGCAGATTACACTATTTTCAAATCACAAAGTTAGGAAGTGTGTATGGGGGTCATTTTTCAGCAAGTCATCGAAAACTTCCACTTACGTTATAAAACCAGTCTAAAATCGACTATCTTCAAAAGTAAAAAAAAATTAATGCACATTATACTTTTTTCAAATCACAAACTTAAAAAGGTATGCCGCTAGGGGATCCGAGCCCGATTGACCAAGTTACGGGCTTAGGAAGTGTGTATGGGGGTCATTTTTGAGCAAGTCATCGAAAACTTCAAATTAACGCCATAAAACCAGTCAAAAATCGACAATCTTCATTAGTTAAACATTTTAATGCAGATTACAGTAATTTCAAATCACAAAGTTAAAAAGGTATGCCGCTAGGGAATCCGATCCCAAATGACCAAGTTAGGGGCTTAGGAAGTGTGTATGGGGCCATTTTTTGAGAAAGTCATCGAAAACTTCAAATTATCGCCATAAAACCAATCGAAAATCGACTATCTTCATTTTAATGCAGATTACACTATTTTCAAATCACAAAGTTAGAAAGTGTGTTTACGTTATAAAACCAGTCTAAAATCGACTATCTTCAAAAGTAAAAAAAATTAATGCACATTACACTATTTTCAAATCACAAACTTAAAAAGGTATGCTGCTGCGGAATCCGAGCCGGATTGACCGAGTTACGGCCTTAGGAAGTGTGTATGGGGGTCATTTTTGAGAAAGTCATCGAAAACTTTAAATTAACGCAATAAAACCAGTAAAAAATCGACTATCTTCATTTTAATGCAGATTACACTATTTTCAAATCACAAAGTTAGGAAGTGTGTATGGGGGTCATTTTTCAGCAAGTCATCGAAAACTTCCACTTCGGTTATAAAACCAGTCTAAAATCGACTATCTTCAAAAGTAAAAAAAAATTTATGCACATTACACTATTTTCAAATCACAAACTTAAAAAGGTATGCTGCTGCGGAATCCGAGCCGGATTGACCGAGTTACGGCCTTAGGAAGTGTGTATGGGGGTCATTAACGCCATAAAACCAGTCAAAAATCGACAATCTTCATTAGTTAAACATTTTAATGCAGATTACAGTAATTTCAAATCACAAAATTAAAAAGGTATGCCTCTAAGGGATCCGATCCCGATTGACCAAGTTACGGGCTTAAGAAGTGTGTATTGGGGTCATTTTTCAGCAAGTTATCGAAAACTTCAAATTAACGCCATAAAACCAGTCAGATATCGACTATCTTCCTTTTAATGAATATTACACTATTTTCAAATCACAAAGTTAGGAAGTGTGTATGGGGGTCATTTTTCAGCAAGTCATCGAAAACTTCCACTTACGTCATAAAATCAGTCTAAAATCGACTAATTCAAAAGTCAATTTTTTTAATGCAGATTACACTATTTTCAAATTATAAGCCCGATTGACCAAATTACGGGCTTAAGAAGTGTGTATTAGGGTCATTTTTCAGCAAGTTATCGAAAACTTCCAATTACGTCATAAAACCAGTCAAAAATCGACTATCTTCAACAGTTAAATATATTAATGCAGATTACACTATTTTCAAATTACAAACTTAAAGAGGTATGCCGCTAGGGGAATTGAGCTCGATTGACCAAGTTACGGGCTTAGGAAGTGTGTATGGGGGTCATTTTTCAGCAAGTTATCGAAAACTTCAAATTATCGCCATAAAACCAGTCAAAAATCGACTATCTTCAAAAGTTAAATATTTTAATGCAGATTACAGTAATTTCAAATCACAAAATTAAAAAGGTATGCCTCAAAGGGATCCGATCCCGATTGACCAAGTTACGGGCTTAAGAAGTGTGTATTGGGGTCATTTTTCAGCAAGTTATCGAAAATTTCCAATTACGTCATAAAACCAGTCAAAAATCGACTATCTTCAACAGTTAAATATATTAATGCAGATTACACTATTTTCAAATTACAAACTTAAAGAGGTATGCCGCTAGGGGAATTGAGCTCGATTGACCAAGTTACGGGCTTAGGAAGTGTGTATGGGGGTCATTTTTCAGCAAGTTATCGAAAACTTCAAATTATCGCCATAAAACCAGTCAAAAATCGACTATCTTCAAAAGTTAAATATTTTATTGCAGATTACAGTAATTTCAAATCACAAAGTTAAAAATGTATGCCGCTAGGGGATCCGAGCCCGATTGACCAAGTTACGGACTTAGGAAGTGTGTATGGGGGTCATTTTTGAGCAAGTCATCGAAAACTTCAAATTAACTCCATAAAACCAGTCAAAAATCGACTATCTTCAACAGTTAAATATTTTAATGCAGATTACAGTAATTTCAAATCACAAAATTAAAAAGGTATGCCTCAAAGGGATCCGATCCCGATTGACCAAGTTACGGGCTTAAGAAGTGTGTATTGGGGTCATTTTTCAGCAAGTTATCGAAAACTTCCAATTACGTCATATAACCATTCAAAAATCGAATATCTTCAACCGTTAAATATTTTAATGCAGATTTCACTATTTTCAAATTACAAACTTAAAAAGGTATGCCACTAGGGGAATTGAGCCCGATTCACCAAGTTACGGGCTTAGGAAGTGTGTATGGGGGTCATTTTTCAGGAAGTTATCGAAAACTTCAAATTATCTCCATAAAACCAGTCAAAAATCGAATATCTTTAAAAGTAATATATTATAATGCAGATTACACTTTTTTCAAATCACAAACTTAAAAAGGTATGCCGCTAGGGGATCCGAGCCCGATTGACCAAGTTACGGGCTTAGGAAGTGTGTATGGGGGTCATTTTTGAGCAAGACATCGAAAACTTCAAATTAACGCCATAAAACCAGTCAAAAATCGACAATCTTCATAAGTTAAACATTTTAATGCAGATTACAGTAATTTCAAATCACAAAGTTAAAAAGGTATGCCGCTAGGGAATCCGATCCCAAATGACCAAGTTAGGGGCTTAGGAAGTGTGTATGGGGCCATTTTTTGAGAAAGTCATCGAAAACTTTAAATTATCGCCATAAAACCAATCGAAAATCGACTATCTTCATTTTAATGCAAATTACACTATTTTCAAATCACAAAGTTAGAAAGTGTGTTTACGTTATAAAACCAGTCTAAAATTGACTATCTTCAAAAGTAAAAAAAATTAATGCACATTACACTATTTTCAAATCACAAACTTAAAAAGGTATGCCGCTGAGGAATCCGAGCCGGATTGACCGAGTTACGGGCTTAGGAAGTGTGTATGGGGGTCATTTTTGAGCAAGTCATCGAAAACTTCAAATTAACGCCATAAAACCAGTAAAAAATCGACTATCTTCAACAGTTAAATATTTTAATGCAGATTACAGTAATTTTAAAATGGTATGCCGCTAGGGGATCCGATCCCAAATGACCAATTTAGGGGCTTAGGAAGTGTGTATGGGGCCATTTTTTGAGAAAGTCATCGAAAACTTCAAATTATCGCCATAAAACCAATCAAAAATCGACTATCTTCATTTTAATGCAGATTACACTATTTTCAAATCACAAAGTTCGGAAGTGTGTATGGGGGTCATTTTTCAGCAAGTCATCGAAAACTTCCACTTTGGTTATAAAACCAGTCTAAAATCGACTATCTTCAAAAGTAAAAAAAATTTATGCACATTACACTATTTTCAAATCACAAACTTAAAAAGGTATGCCGCTGCGGAATCCGAGCCGGATTGACCGAGTTACGGGCTTAGGAAGTGTGTATGGGGGTCATTTTTGAGCAAGTCATCGAAAACTTCAAATTAACGCCATAAAACCAGTAAAAAATCGACTATCTTCAACAGTTAAATATTTTAATGCAGATTACAGTAATTTCAAATCACAAAGTTAAAAATGTATGCCACTAGGGGATCCGATCCCAAATGACCAATTTAGGGGCTTAGGAAGTGTGTAGGGGGGCCATTTTTTGAGCAAGTCATCGAAAACTTCAAATTATCGCCATAAAACCAATCAAAAATCGACTATCTTCATTTTAATGCAGATTACACTATTTTCAAATCACAAAGTTAGGAAGTGTGTATGGAGGTCATTTTTCAGCAAGTCATCGAAAACTTTCACTTACGTTATAAAACCTTTCTAAAATCGACTATCTTCAAAAGTAAAAAAAATTAATGCAGATTACACTATTTTCAAATCACAAACTTAAAAAGGTATGCCGCTAGGGGATCCGAACCCGATTGACCAAGTTACGGGCTTAGGAAGTGTGTATGGGGCCATTTTTTGAGAAAGTCATCGAAAACTTCAAATTAACGCCATAAAACCAGTCAAGAATCGACAATCTTCATTAGTTAAACATTTTAATGCAGATTACAGTAATTTCAAATCACAAAGTTAAAAAGGTATGCCGCTAGGGAATCCGATCCCAAATGACCAAGTTAGGGGCTTAGGAAGTGTGTATGGGGCCATTTTTTGAGAAAGTCATCGAAAACTTCAAATTATCGCCATAAAACCAATCAAAAATCGACTATCTTCATTTTAATGCAGATTACACTATTTTCAAATCACAAAGTTAGGAAGTGTGTATGGAGGTCATTTTTCAGCAAGTCATCGAAAACTTTCACTTACGTTATAAAACCTTTCTAAAATCGACTATCTTCAAAAGTAAAAAAAATTAATGCAGATTACACTATTTTCAAATCACAAACTTAAAAAGGTATGCCGTAGGGGATCCGAGCCCGATTGACCAAGTTACGGGCTTAGGAAGTGTGTATGGGGCCATTTTTTGAGAAAGTCATCGAAAACTTCAAATTAACGCCATAAAACCAGTCAAAAATCGACAACCTTCATTAGTTAAACATTTTAATGCAGATTACAGTAATTTCAAATCACAAAGTTAAAAAGGTATGCCGCTAGGGAATCCGATCCCAAATGACCAAGTTAGGGGCTTAGGAAGTGTGTATGGGGCCATTTTTTGAGAAAGTCATCGAAAACTTCAAATTAACGCCATAAAACCAGTCTAAAATCGACAATCTTCATTAGTTAAACATTTTAATGCAGATTACAGTAATTTCAAATCACAAAGTTAAAAAGGTATGCCGCTAGGGAATCCGATCCCAAATGACCAAGTTAGGGGCTTAGGAAGTGTGTATGGGGCCATTTTTTGAGAAATTCATCGAAAACTTCAAATTATCGCCATAAAACCAATTAAAAATCGACTATCTTCATTTTAATGCAGATTACACTATTTTCAAATCACAAAGTTAGGAAGTGTGTATGGGGGTCATTTTTCAGCACCACTTACGTTATAAAACCAGTCTAAAATCGACTATCTTCAAAAGTTAAAAAAAAAATTAATGCACATTACACTATTTTCAAATCACAAACTTAAAAAGGTATGCCGCTGCGGAATCCGAGCCGGATTGACCGAGTTACGGGCTTAGGAAGTGTGTATGGGGGTCATTTTTGAGCAAGTCATCGAAAACTTCAAATTAACGCCATAAAACCAGTAAAAAATCGACTATCTTCAAAAGTTAAATATTTTAATGCAGATTACAGTAATTTCAAATCACAAAGTTAAAAAGGTATGCCAGTAGGGGATCCGATCCCAAATGACCAATTTAGGGGCTTAGGAAGTGTGTAGGGGGGCCATTTTTTGAGCAAGTCATCGAAAACTTCAAATTATCGCCATAAAACCAATCAAAAATCGACTATCTTCATTTTAATGCAGATTACACTATTTTCAAATCACAAAGTTAGGAAGTGTGTATGGAGGTCATTTTTCAGCAAGTCATCGAAAACTTTCACTTACGTTATAAAACCTTTCTAAAATCGACTATCTTCAAAAGTAAAAAAAATTAATGCAGATTACACTATTTTTAAATCACAAACTTAAAAAGGTATGCCGCTAGGGGATCCGAACCCGATTGACCAAGTTACGGGCTTAGGAAGTGTGTATGGGGCCATTTTTTGAGAAAGTCATCGAAAACTTCAAATTAACGCCATAAAACCAGTCAAGAATCGACAATCTTCATTAGTTAAACATTTTAATGCAGATTACAGTAATTTCAAATCACAAAGTTAAAAAGGTATGCCGCTAGGGAATCCGATCCCAAATGACCAAGTTAGGGGCTTAGGAAGTGTGTATGGGGCCATTTTTTGAGAAAGTCATCGAAAACTTCAAATTATCGCCATAAAACCAATCAAAAATCGACTATCTTCATTTTAATGCAGATTACACTATTTTCAAATCACAAAGTTAGGAAGTGTGTATGGAGGTCATTTTTCAGCAAGTCATCGAAAACTTTCACTTACGTTATAAAACCTTTCTAAAATCGACTATCTTCAAAAGTAAAAAAAATTAATGCAGATTACACTATTTTCAAATCACAAACTTAAAAAGGTATGCCGCTGCGGAATCCGAGCCGGATTGACCGAGTTACGGGCTTAGGAAGTGTGTATGGGGGTCATTTTTGAGCAAGTCATCGAAAACTTCAAATTAACGCCATAAAACCAGTAAAAAATCGACTATCTTCAAAAGTTAAATATTTTAATGCAGATTACAGTAATTTCAAATCACAAAGTTAAAAAGGTATGCCAGTAGGGGATCCGATCCCAAATGACCAATTTAGGGGCTTAGGAAGTGTGTAGGGGGGCCATTTTTTGAGCAAGTCATCGAAAACTTCAAATTATCGCCATAAAACCAATCAAAAATCGACTATCTTCATTTTAATGCAGATTACACTATTTTCAAATCACAAAGTTAGGAAGTGTGTATGGAGGTCATTTTTCAGCAAGTCATCGAAAACTTTCACTTACGTTATAAAACCTTTCTAAATTCGACTATCTTCAAAAGTAAAAAAAATTAATGCAGATTACACTATTTTCAAATCACAAACTTAAAAAGGTATGCCGCTAGGGGATCCGAACCCGATTGACCAAGTTACGGGCTTAGGAAGTGTGTATGGGGCCATTTTTTGAGAAAGTCATCGAAAACTTCAAATTAACGCCATAAAACCAGTCAAGAATCGACAATCTTCATTAGTTAAACATTTTAATGCAGATTACAGTAATTTCAAATCACAAAGTTAAAAAGGTATGCCGCTAGGGAATCCGATCCCAAATGACCAAGTTAGGGGCTTAGGAAGTGTGTATGGGGCCATTTTTTGAGAAAGTCATCGAAAACTTCAAATTATCGCCATAAAACCAATCAAAAATCGACTATCTTCATTTTAATGCAGATTACACTATTTTCAAATCACAAAGTTAGGAAGTGTGTATGGAGGTCATTTTTCAGCAAGTCATCGAAAACTTTCACTTACGTTATAAAACCTTTCTAAAATCGACTATCTTCAAAAGTAAAAAAAATTAATGCAGATTACACTATTTTCAAATCACAAACTTAAAAAGGTATGCCGTAGGGGATCCGAGCCCGATTGACCAAGTTACGGGCTTAGGAAGTGTGTATGGGGCCATTTTTTGAGAAAGTCATCGAAAACTTCAAATTAACGCCATAAAACCAGTCAAAAATCGACAACCTTCATTAGTTAAACATTTTAATGCAGATTACAGTAATTTCAAATCACAAAGTTAAAAAGGTATGCCGCTAGGGAATCCGATCCCAAATGACCAAGTTAGGGGCTTAGGAAGTGTGTATGGGGCCATTTTTTGAGAAAGTCATCGAAAACTTCAAATTAACGCCATAAAACCAGTCTAAAATCGACAATCTTCATTAGTTAAACATTTTAATGCAGATTACAGTAATTTCAAATCACAAAGTTAAAAAAGGTATGCCGCTAGGGAATCCGATCCCAAATGACCAAGTTAGGGGCTTAGGAAGTGTGTATGGGGCCATTTTTTGAGAAATTCATCGAAAACTTCAAATTATCGCCATAAAACCAATTAAAAATCGACTATCTTCATTTTAATGCAGATTACACTATTTTCAAATCACAAAGTTCGGAAGTGTGTATGGGGGTCATTTTTCAGCACCACTTACGTTATAAAACCAGTCTAAAATCGACTATCTTCAAAAGTTAAAAAAAAAATTAATGCACATTACACTATTTTCAAATCACAAACTTAAAAAGGTATGCCGCTGCGGAATCCGAGCCGGATTGACCGAGTTACGGGCTTAGGAAGTGTGTATGGGGGTCATTTTTGAGCAAGTCATCGAAAACTTCAAATTAACGCCATAAAACCAGTAAAAAATCGACTATCTTCAAAAGTTAAATATTTTAATGCAGATTACAGTAATTTCAAATCACAAAGTTAAAAAGGTATGCCAGTAGGGGATCCGATCCCAAATGACCAATTTAGGGGCTTAGGAAGTGTGTAGGGGGCCATTTTTTGAGCAAGTCATCGAAAACTTCAAATTATCGCCATAAAACCAATCAAAAATCGACTATCTTCATTTTAATGCAGATTACACTATTTTCAAATCACAAAGTTAGGAAGTGTGTATGGAGGTCATTTTTCAGCAAGTCATCGAAAACTTTCACTTACGTTATAAAACCTTTCTAAAATCGACTATCTTCAAAAGTAAAAAAAATTAATGCAGATTACACTATTTTCAAATCACAAACTTAAAAAGGTATGCCGCTAGGGGATCCGAGCCCGATTGACCAAGTTACGGGCTTAGGAAGTGTGTATGGGGCCATTTTTTGAGAAAGTCATCGAAAACTTCAAATTAACGCCATAAAACCAGTCAAGAATCGACAATCTTCATTAGTTAAACATTTTAATGCAGATTACAGTAATTTCAAATCACAAAGTTAAAAAGGTATGCCGCTAGGGTTTCCGATCCCAAATGACCAAGTTAGGGGCTTAGGAAGTGTGTATGGGGCCATTTTTTGAGAAAGTCATCGAAAACTTCAAATTATCGCCATAAAACCAATCGAAAATCGACTATCTTCATTTTAATGCAAATTACACTATTTTCAAATCACAAAGTTAGAAAGTGTGTTTACGTTATAAAACCAGTCTAAAATTGACTATCTTCAAAAGTAAAAAAAATTAATGCACATTACACTATTTTCAAATCACAAACTTAAAAAGGTATGCCGCTGAGGAATCCGAGCCGGATTGACCGAGTTACGGGCTTAGGAAGTGTGTATGGGGGTCATTTTTGAGCAAGTCATCGAAAACTTCAAATTAACGCCATGAAACCAGTAAAAAATCGACTATCTTCAACAGTTAAATATTTTAATGCAGATTACAGTAATTTTAAAATGGTATGCCGCTAGGGGATCCGATCCCAAATGACCAATTTAGGGGCTTAGGAAGTGTGTATGGGGCCATTTTTTGAGAAAGTCATCGAAAACTTCAAATTATCGCCATAAAACCAATCAAAAATCGACTATCTTCATTTTAATGCAGATTACACTATTTTCAAATCACAAAGTTAGGAAGTGTGTATGGGGGTCATTTTTCAGCACCACATACGTTAAAAACCAGTCTAAAATCGACTATCTTCAAAAGTTAAAAAAAAATTAATGCACATTACACTATTTTCAAATCACAAACTTAAAAAGGTATGCCGCTGCGGAATCCGAGCCGGATTGACCGAGTTACGGGCTTAGGAAGTGTGTATGGGGGTCATTTTTGAGCAAGTCATCGAAAACTTCAAATTAACGCCATAAAACCAGTAAAAAATCGACTATCTTCAAAAGTTAAATATTTTAATGCAGATTACAGTAATTTCAAATCACAAAGTTAAAAAGGTATGCCAGTAGGGGATCCGATCCCAAATGACCAATTTAGGGGCTTAGGAAGTGTGTAGGGGGGCCATTTTTTGAGCAAGTCATCGAAAACTTCAAATTATCGCCATAAAACCAATCAAAAATCGACTATCTTCATTTTAATGCAGATTACACTATTTTCAAATCACAAAGTTAGGAAGTGTGTATGGAGGTCATTTTTCAGCAAGTCATCGAAAACTTTCACTTACGTTATAAAACCTTTCTAAAATCGACTATCTTCAAAAGTAAAAAAAATTAATGCAGATTACACTATTTTCAAATCACAAACTTAAAAAGGTATGCCGCTAGGGGATCCGAGCCCGATTGACCAAGTTACGGGCTTAGGAAGTGTGTATGGGGCCATTTTTTGAGAAAGTCATCGAAAACTTTAAATTAACGCCATAAAACCAGTCAAGAATCGACAATCTTCATTAGTTAAACATTTTAATGCAGATTACAGTAATTTCAAATCACAAAGTTAAAAAGGTATGCCGCTAGGGAATCCGATCCCAAATGACCAAGTTAGGGGCTTAGGAAGTGTGTATGGGGCCATTTTTTGAGAAAGTCATCGAAAACTTCAAATTATCGCCATAAAACCAATTAAAAATCGACTATCTTCATTTTAATGCAGATTACACTATTTTCAAATCACAAAGTTAGGAAGTGTGTATGGGGGTCATTTTTCAGCACCACTTACGTTATAAAACCAGTCTAAAATCGACTATCTTCAAAAGTTAAAAAAAAAATTAATGCACATTACACTATTTTCAAATCACAAACTTAAAAAGGTATGCCGCTGCGGAATCCGAGCCGGATTGACCGAGTTACGGGCTTAGGAAGTGTGTATGGGGGTCATTTTTGAGCAAGTCATCGAAAACTTCAAATTAACGCCATAAAACCAGTAAAAAATCGACTATCTTCAAAAGTTAAATATTTTAATGCAGATTACAGTAATTTCAAATCACAAAGTTAAAAAGGTATGCCAGTAGGGGATCCGATCCCAAATGACCAATTTAGGGGCTTAGGAAGTGTGTAGGGGGGCCATTTTTTGAGCAAGTCATCGAAAACTTCAAATTATCGCCATAAAACCAATCAAAAATCGACTATCTTCATTTTAATGCAGATTACACTATTTTCAAATCACAAAGTTAGGAAGTGTGTATGGGGGTCATTTTTCAGCAAGTCATCGAAAACTTTCACTTACGTTATAAAACCTTTCTAAAATCGACTATCTTCAAAAAGTAAAAAAAATTAATGCAGATTACACTATTTTCAAATCACAAACTTAAAAAGGTATGCCGCTAGGGGATCCGAGCCCGATTGACCAAGTTACGGGCTTAGGAAGTGTGTATGGGGCCATTTTTTTGAGAAAGTCATCGAAAACTTCAAATTAACGCCATAAAACCAGTCAAGAATCGACAATCTTCATTAGTTAAACATTTTAATGCAGATTACAGTAATTTCAAATCACAAAGTTAAAAAGGTATGCCGCTAGGGAATCCGATCCCAAATGACCAAGTTAGGGGCTTAGGAAGTGTGTATGGGGCCATTTTTTGAGAAAGTCATCGAAAACTTTAAATTATCGCCATAAAACCAATCAAAAATCGACTATCTTCATTTTAATGCAGATTACACTATTTTCAAATCACAAAGTTAGGAAGTGTGTATGGGGGTCATTTTTCAGCAAGTCATCGAAAACTTCCACTTTGGTTATAAAACCAGTCTAAAATCGACTATCTTCAAAAGTTAAAAAAAAATTAATGCACATTACACTATTTTCAAATCACAAACTTAAAAAGGTATGCCGCTGCGGAATCCGAGCCGGATTGACCGAGTTACGGGCTTAGGAAGTGTGTATGGGGGTCATTTTTGAGCAAGTCATCGAAAACTTCAAATTAACGCCATAAAACCAGTAAAAAATCGACTATCTTCAAAAGTTAAATATTTTAATGCAGATTACAGTAATTTCAAATCACAAAGTTAAAAAGGTATGCCAGTAGGGGATCCGATCCCAAATGACCAATTTAGGGGCTTAGGAAGTGTGTAGGGGGGCCATTTTTTGAGCAAGTCATCGAAAACTTCAAATTATCGCCATAAAACCAATCAAAAATCGACTATCTTCATTTTAATGCAGATTACACTATTTTCAAATCACAAAGTTAGGAAGTGTGTATGGAGGTCATTTTTCAGCAAGTCATCGAAAACTTTCACTTACGTTATAAAACCTTTCTAAAATCGACTATCTTCAAAAGTAAAAAAAATTAATGCAGATTACACTATTTTCAAATCACAAACTTAAAAAGGTATGCCGCTAGGGGATCCGAGCCCGATTGACCAAGTTACGGGCTTAGGAAGTGTGTATGGGGCCATTTTTTGAGAAAGTCATCGAAAACTTCAAATTAACGCCATAAAACCAGTCAAGAATCGACAATCTTCATTAGTTAAACATTTTAATGCAGATTACAGTAATTTCAAATCACAAAGTTAAAAAGGTATGCCGCTAGGGAATCCGATCCCAAATGACCAAGTTAGGGGCTTAGGAAGTGTGTATGGGGCCATTTTTTGAGAAAGTCATCGAAAACTTCAAATTATCGCCATAAAACCAATTAAAAATCGACTATCTTCATTTTAATGCAGATTACACTATTTTCAAATCACAAAGTTAGGAAGTGTGTATGGGGGTCATTTTTCAGCACCACTTACGTTATAAAACCAGTCTAAAATCGACTATCTTCAAAAGTTAAAAAAAAATTAATGCACATTACACTATTTTCAAATCACAAACTTAAAAAGGTATGCCGCTGCGGAATCCGAGCCGGATTGACCGAGTTACGGGCTTAGGAAGTGTGTATGGGGGTCATTTTTGAGCAAGTCATCGAAAACTTCAAATTAACGCCATAAAACCAGTAAAAAATCGACTATCTTCAAAAGTTAAATATTTTAATGCAGATTACAGTAATTTCAAATCACAAAGTTAAAAAGGTATGCCAGTAGGGGATCCGATCCCAAATGACCAATTTAGGGGCTTAGGAAGTGTGTAGGGGGGCCATTTTTTGAGCAAGTCATCGAAAACTTCAAATTATCGCCATAAAACCAATCAAAAATCGACTATCTTCATTTTAATGCAGATTACACTATTTTCAAATCACAAAGTTAGGAAGTGTGTATGGAGGTCATTTTTCAGCAAGTCATCGAAAACTTTTACTTACGTTATAAAACCTTTCTAAAATCGACTATCTTCAAAAGTAAAAAAAATTAATGCAGATTACACTATTTTCAAATCACAAACTTAAAAAGGTATGCCGCTAGGGGATCCGAGCCCGATTGACCAAGTTACGGGCTTAGGAAGTGTGTATGGGGCCATTTTTTGAGAAAGTCATCGAAAACTTCAAATTAACGCCATAAAACCAGTCAAGAATCGACAATCTTCATTAGTTAAACATTTTAATGCAGATTACAGTAATTTCAAATCACAAAGTTAAAAAGGTATGCCGCTAGGGAATCCGATCCCAAATGACCAAGTTAGGGGCTTAGGAAGTGTGTATGGGGCCATTTTTTGAGAAAGTCATCGAAAACTTCAAATTATCGCCATAAAACCAATCAAAAATCGACTATCTTCATTTTAATGCAGATTACACTATTTTCAAATCACAAAGTTAGGAAGTGTGTATGGGGGTCATTTTTCAGCACCACTTACGTTATAAAACCAGTCTAAAATCGACTATCTTCAAAAGTTAAAAAAAAAAATTAATGCACATTACACTATTTTCAAATCACAAACTTAAAAAGGTATGCCGCTGCGGAATCCGAGCCGGATTGACCGAGTTACGGGCTTAGGAAGTGTGTATGGGGGTCATTTTTGAGCAAGTCATCGAAAACTTCAAATTAACGCCATAAAACCAGTAAAAAATCGACTATCTTCAAAAGTTAAATATTTTAAAGCAGATTACAGTAATTTCAAATCACAAAGTTAAAAAGGTATGCCAGTAGGGGATCCGATCCCAAATGACCAATTTAGGGGCTTAGGAAGTGTGTAGGGGGGCCATTTTTTGAGCAAGTCATCGAAAACTTCAAATTATCGCCATAAAACCAATCAAAAATCGACTATCTTCATTTTAATGCAGATTACACTATTTTCAAATCACAAAGTTAGGAAGTGTGTATGGAGGTCATTTTTCAGCAAGTCATCGAAAACTTTTACTTACGTTATAAAACCTTTCTAAAATCGACTATCTTCAAAAAGTAAAAAAAATTAATGCAGATTACACTATTTTCAAATCACAAAGCTAAAAAGGTATGCCGCTAGGGATCCGAGCCCGATTGACCAAGATACAGGCTTAGGAAGTGTGTATGGGGCCATTTTTTGAGAAAGTCATCGAAAACTTCAAATTAACGCCATAAAACCAGTCAAGAATCGACAATCTTCATTAGTTAAACATTTTAATGCAGATTACAGTAATTTCAAATCACAAAGTTAAAAAGGTATGCCGCTAGGGAATCCGATCCCAAATGACCAAGTTAGGGGCTTAGGAAGTGTGTATGGGGCCATTTTTTGAGAAAGTCATCGAAAACTTTAAATTATCGCCATAAAACCAATCAAAAATCGACTATCTTCATTTTAATGCAGATTACACTATTTTCAAATCACAAAGTTAGGAAGTGTGTATGGGGGTCATTTTTCAGCAAGTCATCGAAAACTTCCACTTTGGTTATAAAACCAGTCTAAAATCGACTATCTTCAAAAGTTAAAAAAAAATTAATGCACATTACACTATTTTCAAATCACAAACTTAAAAAGGTATGCCGCTGCGGAATCCGAGCCGGATTGACCGAGTTACGGGCTTAGGAAGTGTGTATGGGGGTCATTTTTGAGCAAGTCATCGAAAACTTCAAATTAACGCCATAAAACCAGTAAAAAATCGACTATCTTCAAAAGTTAAATATTTTAATGCAGATTACAGTAATTTCAAATCACAAAGTTAAAAAGGTATGCCAGTAGGGGATCCGATCCCAAATGACCAATTTAGGGGCTTAGGAAGTGTGTAGGGGGGCCATTTTTTGAGCAAGTCATCGAAAACTTCAAATTATCGCCATAAAACCAATCAAAAATCGACTATCTTCATTTTAATGCAGATTACACTATTTTCAAATCACAAAGTTAGGAAGTGTGTATGGAGGTCATTTTTCAGCAAGTCATCGAAAACTTTCACTTACGTTATAAAACCTTTCTAAAATCGACTATCTTCAAAAGTAAAAAAAATTAATGCAGATTACACTATTTTCAAATCACAAACTTAAAAAGGTATGCCGCTAGGGGATCCGAGCCCGATTGACCAAGTTACGGGCTTAGGAAGTGTGTATGGGGCCATTTTTTGAGAAAGTCATCGAAAACTTCAAATTAACGCCATAAAACCAGTCAAGAATCGACAATCTTCATTAGTTAAACATTTTAATGCAGATTACAGTAATTTCAAATCACAAAGTTAAAAAGGTATGCCGCTAGGGAATCCGATCCCAAATGACCAAGTTAGGGGCTTAGGAAGTGTGTATGGGGCCATTTTTTGAGAAAGTCATCGAAAACTTCAAATTATCGCCATAAAACCAATTAAAAATCGACTATCTTCATTTTAATGCAGATTACACTATTTTCAAATCACAAAGTTAGGAAGTGTGTATGGGGGTCATTTTTCAGCACCACTTACGTTATAAAACCAGTCTAAAATCGACTATCTTCAAAAGTTAAAAAAAAAATTAATGCACATTACACTATTTTCAAATCACAAACTTAAAAAGGTATGCCGCTGCGGAATCCGAGCCGGATTGACCGAGTTACGGGCTTAGGAAGTGTGTATGGGGGTCATTTTTGAGCAAGTCATCGAAAACTTCAAATTAACGCCATAAAACCAGTAAAAAATCGACTATCTTCAAAAGTTAAATATTTTAATGCAGATTACAGTAATTTCAAATCACAAAGTTAAAAAGGTATGCCAGTAGGGGATCCGATCCCAAATGACCAATTTAGGGGCTTAGGAAGTGTGTAGGGGGGCCATTTTTTGAGCAAGTCATCGAAAACTTCAAATTATCGCCATAAAACCAATCAAAAATCGACTATCTTCATTTTAATGCAGATTACACTATTTTCAAATCACAAAGTTAGGAAGTGTGTATGGAGGTCATTTTTCAGCAAGTCATCGAAAACTTTTACTTACGTTATAAAACCTTTCTAAAATCGACTATCTTCAAAAGTAAAAAAAATTAATGCAGATTACACTATTTTCAAATCACAAACTTAAAAAGGTATGCCGCTAGGGGATCCGAGCCCGATTGACCAAGTTACGGGCTTAGGAAGTGTGTATGGGGCCATTTTTTGAGAAAGTCATCGAAAACTTCAAATTAACGCCATAAAACCAGTCAAGAATCGACAATCTTCATTAGTTAAACATTTTAATGCAGATTACAGTAATTTCAAATCACAAAGTTAAAAAGGTATGCCGCTAGGGAATCCGATCCCAAATGACCAAGTTAGGGGCTTAGGAAGTGTGTATGGGGCCATTTTTTGAGAAAGTCATCGAAAACTTCAAATTATCGCCATAAAACCAATCAAAAATCGACTATCTTCATTTTAATGCAGATTACACTATTTTCAAATCACAAAGTTAGGAAGTGTGTATGGGGGTCATTTTTCAGCACCACTTACGTTATAAAACCAGTCTAAAATCGACTATCTTCAAAAGTTAAAAAAAAAATTAATGCACATTACACTATTTTCAAATCACAAACTTAAAAAGGTATGCCGCTGCGGAATCCGAGCCGGATTGACCGAGTTACGGGCTTAGGAAGTGTGTATGGGGGTCATTTTTGAGCAAGTCATCGAAAACTTCAAATTAACGCCATAAAACCAGTAAAAAATCGACTATCTTCAAGAGTTAAATATTTTAATGCAGATTACAGTAATTTCAAATCACAAAGTTAAAAAGGTATGCCAGTAGGGGATCCGATCCCAAATGACCAATTTAGGGGCTTAGGAAGTGTGTAGGGGGGCCATTTTTTGAGCAAGTCATCGAAAACTTCAAATTATCGCCATAAAACCAATCAAAAATCGACTATCTTCATTTTAATGCAGATTACACTATTTTCAAATCACAAAGTTGGGAAGTGTGTATGGAGGTCATTTTTCAGCAAGTCATCGAAAACTTTTACTTACGTTATAAAACCTTTCTAAAATCGACTATCTTCAAAAGTTAAAAAAATTAATGCAGATTACACTATTTTCAAATCACAAACTTAAAAAGGTATGCCGCTAGGGGATCCGAGCCCGATTGACCAAGTTACGGGCTTAGGAAGTGTGTATGGGGCCATTTTTTGAGAAAGTCATCGAAAACTTCAAATTAACGCCATAAAACCAGTCAAGAATCGACAATCTTCATTAGTTAAACATTTTAATGCAGATTACAGTAATTTCAAATCACAAAGTTAAAAAGGTATGCCGCTAGGGAATCCGATCCCAAATGACCAAGTTAGGGGCTTAGGAAGTGTGTATGGGGCCATTTTTTGAGAAAGTCATCGAAAACTTCAAATTATCGCCATAAAACCAATCAAAAATCGACTATCTTCATTTTAATGCAGATTACACTATTTTCAAATCACAAAGTTAGGAAGTGTGTATGGGGGTCATTTTTCAGCAAGTCATCGAAAACTTTTACTTACGTTATAAAACCTTTCTAAAATCGACTATCTTCAAAAGTAAAAAAAATTAATGCAGATTACACTATTTTCAAATCACAAACTTAAAAAGGTATGCCGCTAGGGGATCCGAGCCGGATCGACCGAGTTACGGGCTTAGGAAGTGTGTATGGGGGTCATTTTTGAGCAAGTCATCGAAAACTTCAAATTAACGCCATAAAACCAGTAAAAAATCGACTATCTTCAACAGTTAAATATTTTAATGCAGATTACAGTAATTTTAAAATGGTATGCCGCTAGGGAATCCGATCCCAAATGACCAAGTTAGGGGCTTAGGAAGTGTGTATGGGGCCATTTTTTGAGAAAGTCATCGAAAACTTCAATTTATCGCCATAAAACCAATCAAAAATCGACTATCTTCATTTTAATGCAGATTACACTATTTTCAAATCACAAAGTTAGGAAGTGTGTATGGGGGTCATTTTTCAGCAAGTCATCGAAAACTTCCACTTTGGTTATAAAACCAGTCTAAAATCGACTATCTTCAAAAGTAAAAAAAAATTTATGCACATTACACTATTTTCAAATCACAAACTTAAAAAGATATGCCGCTGCGGAATCCGAGCCGGATTGACCGAGTTACGGGCTTAGGAAGTGTGTATGGGGGTCATTTTTGAGCAAGTCATCGAAAACTTCAAATTAACGCCATAAAACCAGTCAAAAATCGACAATCTTCATTAGTTAAACATTTTAATGCAGATTACAGTAATTTCAAATCACTAAGTTAAAAAGGTATGCCGCTAGGGAATCCGATCCCAAATGACCAAGTTAGGGGCTTAGGAAGTGTGTATTGGGCCATTTTTTGAGAAAGTCATCGAAAACTTCAAATTATCGCCATAAAACCAATCAAAAATCGACTATCTTCATTTTAATCCAGATTACACTATTTTCAAATCACAAAGTTAGGAAGTGTGTATGGGGGTCATTTTTCAGCAAGTCATCGAAAACTTCCACTTACGTTATAAAACCAGTCTAAAATCGACTATCTTCAAAAGTAAAAAAAAATTAATGCACATTATACTTTTTTCAAATCACAAACTTAAAAAGGTATGCCGCTAGGGGATCCGAGCCCGATTGACCAAGTTACGGGCTTAGGAAGTGTGTATGGGGGTCATTTTTGAGCAAGTCATTGAAAACTTCAAATTAACGCCATAAAACCAGTCAAAAATCGACAATCTTCATTAGTTAAACATTTTAATGCAGATTACAGTAATTTCAAATCACTAAGTTAAAAAGGTATGCCGCTAGGGAATCCGATCCCAAATGACCAAGTTAGGGGCTTAGGAAGTGTGTATTGGGCCATTTTTTGAGAAAGTCATCGAAAACTTCAAATTATCGCCATAAAACCAATCAAAAATCGACTATCTTCATTTTAATGCAGATTACACTATTTTCAAATCACAAAGTTAGGAAGTGTGTATGGGGGTCATTTTTCAGCAAGTCATCGAAAACTTCCACTTTGGTTATAAAACCAGTCTAAAATCGACTATCTTCAAAAGTAAAAAAAAATTTATGCACATTACACTATTTTCAAATCACAAACTTAAAAAGGTATGCCGCTGAGGAATCCGAGCCGGATTGACCGAGTTACGGGCTTAGGAAGTGTGTATGGGGGTCATTTTTGAGCAAGTCATCGAAAACTTCAAATTAACGCCATAAAACCAGTAAAAAATCGACTATCTTCAACAGTTAAATATTTTAATGCAGATTACAGTAATTTTAAAATGGTATGCCGCTAGGGAATCCGATCCCAAATGACCAAGTTAGGGGCTTAGGAAGTGTGTATGGGGCCATTTTTTGAGAAAGTCATCGAAAACTTCAATTTATCGCCATAAAACCAATCAAAAATCGACTATCTTCATTTTAATGCAGATTACACTATTTTCAAATCACAAAGTTAGGAAGTGTGTATGGGGGTCATTTTTCAGCAAGTCATCGAAAACTTCCACTTTGGTTATAAAACCAGTCTAAAATCGACTATCTTCAAAAGTAAAAAAAAATTTATGCACATTACACTATTTTCAAATCACAAACTTAAAAAGATATGCCGCTGCGGAATCCGAGCCGGATTGACCGAGTTACGGGCTTAGGAAGTGTGTATGGGGGTCATTTTTGAGCAAGTCATCGAAAACTTCAAATTAACGCCATAAAACCAGTCAAAAATCGACAATCTTCATTAGTTAAACATTTTAATGCAGATTACAGTAATTTCAAATCACTAAGTTAAAAAGGTATGCCGCTAGGGAATCCGATCCCAAATGACCAAGTTAGGGGCTTAGGAAGTGTGTATTGGGCCATTTTTTGAGAAAGTCATCGAAAACTTCAAATTATCGCCATAAAACCAATCAAAAATCGACTATCTTCATTTTAATCCAGATTACACTATTTTCAAATCACAAAGTTAGGAAGTGTGTATGGGGGTCATTTTTCAGCAAGTCATCGAAAACTTCCACTTACGTTATAAAACCAGTCTAAAATCGACTATCTTCAAAAGTAAAAAAAAATTAATGCACATTATACTTTTTTCAAATCACAAACTTAAAAAGGTATGCCGCTAGGGGATCCGAGCCCGATTGACCAAGTTACGGGCTTAGGAAGTGTGTATGGGGGTCATTTTTGAGCAAGTCATTGAAAACTTCAAATTAACGCCATAAAACCAGTCAAAAATCGACAATCTTCATTAGTTAAACATTTTAATGCAGATTACAGTAATTTCAAATCACAAAGTTAAAAAGGTATGCCGCTAGGGAATCCGATCCCAAATGACCAAGTTAGGGGCTTAGGAAGTGTGTATGGGGCCATTTTTTGAGAAAGTCATCGAAAACTTCAAATTATCGCCATAAAACCAATCAAAAATCGACTATCTTCATTTTAATGCAGATTACACTATTTTCAAATCACAAAGTTAGGAAGTGTGTATGGAGGTCATTTTTCAGCAAGTCATCGAAAACTTTCACTTACGTTATAAAACCTTTCTAAAATCGACTATCTTCAAAAGTAAAAAAAATTAATGCAGATTACACTATTTTCAAATCACAAACTTAAAAAGGTATGCCGCTGAGGAATCCGAGCCGGATTGACCGAGTTACGGGCTTAGGAAGTGTGTATGGGGGTCATTTTTGAGCAAGTCATCGAAAACTTCAAATTAACGCCATAAAACCAGTAAAAAATCGACTATCTTCAACAGTTAAATATTTTAATGCAGATTACAGTAATTTTAAAATGGTATGCCGCTAGGGAATCCGATCCCAAATGACCAATTTAGGGGCTTAGGAAGTGTGTATGGGGCCATTTTTTGAGAAAGTCATCGAAAACTTCAAATTATCGCCATAAAACCAATCAAAAATCGACTATCTTCATTTTAATGCAGATTACACTATTTTCAAATCACAAAGTTAGGAAGTGTGTATGGGGGTCATTTTTCAGCAAGTCATCGAAAACTTTCACTTACGTTACAAAACCTTTCTAAAATCGACTATCTTCAAAAGTAAAAAAAATTAATGCAGATTACACTATTTTCAAATCACAAACTTAAAAAGGTATGCCGCTGAGGAATCCGAGCCGGATTGACCGAGTTACGGGCTTAGGAAGTGTGTATGGGGGTCATTTTTGAGCAAGTCATCGAAAACTTCAAATTAACGCCATAAAACCAGTAAAAAATCGACTATCTTCAACAGTTAAATATTTTAATGCAGATTACAGTAATTTTAAAATGGTATGCCGCTAGGGAATCCGATCCCAAATGACCAAGTTAGGGGCTTAGGAAGTGTGTATGGGGCCATTTTTTGAGAAAGTCATCGAAAACTTCAATTTATCGCCATAAAACCAATCAAAAATCGACTATCTTCATTTTAATGCAGATTACACTATTTTCAAATCACAAAGTTAGGAAGTGTGTATGGGGGTCATTTTTCAGCAAGTCATCGAAAACTTCCACTTTGGTTATAAAACCAGTCTAAAATCGACTATCTTCAAAAGTAAAAAAAAATTTATGCACATTACACTATTTTCAAATCACAAACTTAAAAAGATATGCCGCTGCGGAATCCGAGCCGGATTGACCGAGTTACGGGCTTAGGAAGTGTGTATGGGGGTCATTTTTGAGCAAGTCATCGAAAACTTCAAATTAACGCCATAAAACCAGTCAAAAATCGACAATCTTCATTAGTTAAACATTTTAATGCAGATTACAGTAATTTCAAATCACAAAGTTAAAAAGGTATGCCGCTAGGGAATCCGATCCCAAATGACCAAGTTAGGGGCTTAGGAAGTGTGTATGGGGCCATTTTTTGAGAAAGTCATCGAAAACTTCAAATTATCGCCATAAAACCAATCAAAAATCGACTATCTTCATTTTAATGCAGATTACACTATTTTCAAATCACAAAGTTAGGAAGTGTGTATGGAGGTCATTTTTCAGCAAGTCATCGAAAACTTTCACTTACGTTATAAAACCTTTCTAAAATCGACTATCTTCAAAAGTAAAAAAAATTAATGCAGATTACACTATTTTCAAATCACAAACTTAAAAAGGTATGCCGCTGAGGAATCCGAGCCGGATTGACCGAGTTACGGGCTTAGGAAGTGTGTATGGGGGTCATTTTTGAGCAAGTCATCGAAAACTTCAAATTAACGCCATAAAACCAGTAAAAAATCGACTATCTTCAACAGTTAAATATTTTAATGCAGATTACAGTAATTTTAAAATGGTATGCCGCTAGGGGATCCGATCCCAAATGACCAATTTAGGGGCTTAGGAAGTGTGTATGGGGCCATTTTTTGAGAAAGTCATCGAAAACTTCAAATTATCGCCATAAAACCAATCAAAAATCGACTATCTTCATTTTAATGCAGATTACACTATTTTCAAATCACAAAGTTAGGAAGTGTGTATGGGGGTCATTTTTCAGCAAGTCATCGAAAACTTCCACTTTGGTTATAAAACCAGTCTAAAATCGACTATCTTCAAAAGTAAAAAAAAATTTATGCACATTACACTATTTTCAAATCACAAACTTAAAAAGGTATGCCGCTGCGGAATCCGAGCCGGATTGACCGAGTTACGGGCTTAGGAAGTGTGTATGGGGGTCATTTTTGAGCAAGTCATCGAAAACTTCAAATTAACGCCATAAAACCAGTAAAAAATCGACTATCTTCAACAGTTAAATATTTTAATGCAGATTACAGTAATTTTAAAATGGTATGCCGCTAGGGGATCCGATCCCAAATGACCAATTTAGGGGCTTAGGAAGTGTGTATGGGGCCATTTTTTGAGAAAGTCATCGAAAACTTCAAATTATCGCCATAAAACCAATCAAAAATCGACTATCTTCATTTTAATGCAGATTACACTATTTTCAAATCACAAAGTTAGGAAGTGTGTATGGGGGTCATTTTTCAGCAAGTCATCGAAAACTTTCACTTACGTTACAAAACCTTTCTAAAATCGACTATCTTCAAAAGTAAAAAAAATTAATGCAGATTACACTATTTTCAAATCACAAACTTAAAAAGGTATGCCGCTGAGGAATCCGAGCCGGATTGACCGAGTTACGGGCTTAGGAAGTGTGTATGGGGGTCATTTTTGAGCAAGTCATCGAAAACTTCAAATTAACGCCATAAAACCAGTAAAAAATCGACTATCTTCAACAGTTAAATATTTTAATGCAGATTACAGTAATTTTAAAATGGTATGCCGCTAGGGAATCCGATCCCAAATGACCAAGTTAGGGGCTTAGGAAGTGTGTATGGGGCCATTTTTTGAGAAAGTCATCGAAAACTTCAATTTATCGCCATAAAACCAATCAAAAATCGACTATCTTCATTTTAATGCAGATTACACTATTTTCAAATCACAAAGTTAGGAAGTGTGTATGGGGGTCATTTTTCAGCAAGTCATCGAAAACTTCCACTTTGGTTATAAAACCAGTCTAAAATCGACTATCTTCAAAAGTAAAAAAAAATTTATGCACATTACACTATTTTCAAATCACAAACTTAAAAAGGTATGCCGCTGAGGAATCCGAGCCGGATTGACCGAGTTACGGGCTTAGGAAGTGTGTATGGGGGTCATTTTTGAGCAAGTCATCGAAAACTTCAAATTAACGCCATAAAACCAGTCAAAAATCGACAATCTTCATTAGTTAAACATTTTAATGCAGATTACAGTAATTTCAAATCACAAAGTTAAAAAGGTATGCCGCTAGGGAATCCGATCCCAAATGACCAAGTTAGGGGCTTAGGAAGTGTGTATGGGGCCATTTTTTGAGAAAGTCATCGAAAACTTCAAATTATCGCCATAAAACCAATCAAAAATCGACTATCTTCATTTTAATGCAGATTACACTATTTTCAAATCACAAAGTTAGGAAGTGTGTATGGAGGTCATTTTTCAGCAAGTCATCGAAAACTTTCACTTACGTTATAAAACCTTTCTAAAATCGACTATCTTCAAAAGTAAAAAAAATTAATGCAGATTACACTATTTTCAAATCACAAACTTAAAAAGGTATGCCGCTGAGGAATCCGAGCCGGATTGACCGAGTTACGGGCTTAGGAAGTGTGTATGGGGGTCATTTTTGAGCAAGTCATCGAAAACTTCAAATTAACGCCATAAAACCAGTAAAAAATCGACTATCTTCAACAGTTAAATATTTTAATGCAGATTACAGTAATTTTAAAATGGTATGCCGCTAGGGGATCCGATCCCAAATGACCAATTTAGGGGCTTAGGAAGTGTGTATGGGGCCATTTTTTGAGAAAGTCATCGAAAACTTCAAATTATCGCCATAAAACCAATCAAAAATCGACTATCTTCATTTTAATGCAGATTACACTATTTTCAAATCACAAAGTTAGGAAGTGTGTATGGGGGTCATTTTTCAGCAAGTCATCGAAAACTTCCACTTTGGTTATAAAACCAGTCTAAAATCGACTATCTTCAAAAGTAAAAAAAAATTTATGCACATTACACTATTTTCAAATCACAAACTTAAAAAGGTATGCCGCTGCGGAATCCGAGCCGGATTGACCGAGTTACGGGCTTAGGAAGTGTGTATGGGGGTCATTTTTGAGCAAGTCATCGAAAACTTCAAATTAACGCCATAAAACCAGTAAAAAATCGACTATCTTCAACAGTTAAATATTTTAATGCAGATTACAGTAATTTCAAATCACAAAGTTAAAAATGTATGCCAGTAGGGGATCCGATCCCAAATGACCAATTTAGGGGCTTAGGAAGTGTGTAGGGGGGCCATTTTTTGAGCAAGTCATCGAAAACTTCAAATTATCGCCATAAAACCAATCAAAAATCGACTATCTTCATTTTAATGCAGATTACACTATTTTCAAATCACAAAGTTAGGAAGTGTGTATGGAGGTCATTTTTCAGCAAGTCATCGAAAACTTTCACTTACGTTATAAAACCTTTCTAAAATCGACTATCTTCAAAAGTAAAAAAAATTAATGCAGATTACACTATTTTCAAATCACAAACTTAAAAAGGTATGCCGCTAGGGAATCCGAGCCCGATTGACCAAGTTACGGGCTTAGGAAGTGTGTATGGGGCCATTTTTTGAGAAAGTCATCGAAAACTTCAAATTAACGCCATAAAACCAGTCAAGAATCGACAATCTTCATTAGTTAAACATTTTAATGCAGATTACAGTAATTTCAAATCACAAAGTTAAAAAGGTATGCCGCTAGGGAATCCGATCCCAAATGACCAAGTTAGGGGCTTAGGAAGTGTGTATGGGGCCATTTTTTGAGAAAGTCATCGAAAACTTCAAATTATCGCCATAAAACCAATTAAAAATCGACTATCTTCATTTTAATGCAGATTACACTATTTTCAAATCACAAAGTTAGGAAGTGTGTATGGGGGTCATTTTTCAGCAAGTCATCGAAAACTTTCACTTACGTTATAAAACCAGTCTAAAATCGACTATCTTCAAAAGTAAAAAAAAATTAATGCACATTACACTATTTTCAAATCACAAACTTAAAAAGGTATGCCGCTGCGGAATCCGAGCCGGATTGACCGAGTTACGGGCTTAGGAAGTGTGTATGGGGGTCATTTTTGAGCAAGTCATCGAAAACTTCAAATTAACGCCATAAAACCAGTAAAAAATCGACTATCTTCAACAGTTAAATATTTTAATGCAGATTACAGTAATTTCAAATCACAAAGTTAAAAAGGTATGCCAGTAGGGGATCCGATCCCAAATGACCAATTTAGGGGCTTAGGAAGTGTGTAGGGGGGCCATTTTTTGAGCAAGTCATCGAAAACTTCAAATTATCGCCATAAAACCAATCAAAAATCGACTATCTTCATTTTAATGCAGATTACACTATTTTCAAATCACAAAGTTAGGAAGTGTGTATGGAGGTCATTTTTCAGCAAGTCATCGAAAACTTCCACTTTGGTTATAAAACCAGTCTAAAATCGACTATCTTCAAAAGTAAAAAAAAAATTATGCACATTACACTATTTTCAAATCACAAACTTAAAAAGATATGCCGCTGCGGAATCCGAGCCGGATTGACCGAGTTACGGGCTTAGGAAGTGTGTATGGGGGTCATTTTTGAGCAAGTCATCGAAAACTTCAAATTAACGCCATAAAACCAGTCAAAAATCGACAATCTTCGTTAGTTAAACATTTTAATGCAGATTACAGTAATTTCAAATCACAAAGTTAAAAAGGTATGCCGCTAGGGAATCCGATCCCAAATGACCAAGTTAGGGGCTTAGGAAGTGTGTATGGGGCCATTTTTTGAGAAAGTCATCGAAAACTTCAAATTATCGCCATAAAACCAATCAAAAATCGACTATCTTCATTTTAATGCAGATTACACTATTTTCAAATCACAAAGTTAGGAAGTGTGTATGGAGGTCATTTTTCAGCAAGTCATCGAAAACTTTCACTTACGTTATAAAACCTTTCTAAAATCGACTATCTTCAAAAGTAAAAAAAATTAATGCAGATTACACTATTTTCAAATCACAAACTTAAAAAGGTATGCCGCTGAGGAATCCGAGCCGGATTGACCGAGTTACGGGCTTAGGAAGTGTGTATGGGGGTCATTTTTGAGCAAGTCATCGAAAACTTCAAATTAACGCCATAAAACCAGTAAAAAATCGACTATCTTCAACAGTTAAATATTTTAATGCAGATTACAGTAATTTTAAAATGGTATGCCGCTAGGGGATCCGATCCCAAATGACCAATTTAGGGGCTTAGGAAGTGTGTATGGGGCAATTTTTTGAGAAAGTCATCGAAAACTTCAAATTATCGCCATAAAACCAATCAAAAATCGACTATCTTCATTTTAATGCAGATTACACTATTTTCAAATCACAAAGTTAGGAAGTGTGTATGGGGGTCATTTTTCAGCAAGTCATCGAAAACTTCCACTTTGGTTATAAAACCAGTCTAAAATCGACTATCTTCAAAAGTAAAAAAAAATTTATGCACATTACACTATTTTCAAATCACAAACTTAAAAAGGTATGCCGCTGCGGAATCCGAGCCGGATTGACCGAGTTACGGGCTTAGGAAGTGTGTATGGGGGTCATTTTTGAGCAAGTCATCGAAAACTTCAAATTAACGCCATAAAACCAGTAAAAAATCGACTATCTTCAACAGTTAAATATTTTAATGCAGATTACAGTAATTTCAAATCACAAAGTTAAAAATGTATGCCAGTAGGGGATCCGATCCCAAATGACCAATTTAGGGGCTTAGGAAGTGTGTAGGGGGGCCATTTTTTGAGCAAGTCATCGAAAACTTCAAATTATCGCCATAAAACCAATCAAAAATCGACTATCTTCATTTTAATGCAGATTACACTATTTTCAAATCACAAAGTTAGGAAGTGTGTATGGAGGTCATTTTTCAGCAAGTCATCGAAAACTTTCACTTACGTTATAAAACCTTTCTAAAATCGACTATCTTCAAAAGTAAAAAAAATTAATGCACATTACACTATTTTCAAATCACAAACTTAAAAAGGTATGCCGCAAGGGGATCCGAGCCCGATTGACCAAGTTACGGGCTTAGGAAGTGTGTATGGGGCCATTTTTTGAGAAAGTCATCGAAAACTTCAAATTAACGCCATAAAACCAGTCAAGAATCGACAATCTTCATTAGTTAAACATTTTAATGCAGATTACAGTAATTTCAAATCACAAAGTTAAAAAGGTATGCCGCTAGGGAATCCGATCCCAAATGACCAAGTTAGGGGCTTAGGAAGTGTGTATGGGGCCATTTTTTGAGAAAGTCATCGAAAACTTCAAATTATCGCCATAAAACCAATTAAAAATCGACTATCTTCATTTTAATGCAGATTACACTATTTTCAAATCACAAAGTTAGGAAGTGTGTATGGGGGTCATTTTTCAGCAAGTCATCGAAAACTTTCACTTACGTTATAAAACCAGTCTAAAATCGACTATCTTCAAAAGTAAAAAAAAATTAATGCACATTACACTATTTTCAAATCACAAACTTAAAAAGGTATGCCGCTGCGGAATCCGAGCCGGATTGACCGAGTTACGGGCTTAGGAAGTGTGTATGGGGGTCATTTTTGAGCAAGTCATCGAAAACTTCAAATTAACGCCATAAAACCAGTAAAAAATCGACTATCTTCAACAGTTAAATATTTTAATGCAGATTACAGTAATTTCAAATCACAAAGTTAAAAAGGTATGCCAGTAGGGGATCCGATCCCAAATGACCAATTTAGGGGCTTAGGAAGTGTGTAGGGGGGCCATTTTTTGAGCAAGTCATCGAAAACTTCAAATTATCGCCATAAAACCAATCAAAAATCGACTATCTTTATTTTAATGCAGATTACACTATTTTCAAATCACAAAGTTAGGAAGTGTGTATGGAGGTCATTTTTCAGCAAGTCATAGAAAACTTTCACTTACGTTATAAAACCTTTCTAAAATCGACTATCTTCAAAAGTAAAAAAAATTAATGCAGATTACACTATTTTCAAATCACAAACTTAAAAAGGTATGCCGCTAGGGGATCCGAGCCCGATTGACCAAGTTACGGGCTTAGGAAGTGTGTATGGGGCCATTTTTTGAGAAAGTCATCGAAAACTTCAAATTAACGCCATAAAACCAGTCAAGAATCGACAATCTTCATTAGTTAAACATTTTAATGCAGATTACAGTAATTTCAAATCACAAAGTTAAAAAGGTATGCCGCTAGGGAATCCGATCCCAAATGACCAAGTTAGGGGCTTAGGAAGTGTGTATGGGGCCATTTTTTGAGAAAGTCATCGAAAACTTCAAATTATCGCCATAAAACCAATTAAAAATCGACTATTTTCATTTTAATGCAGATTACACTATTTTCAAATCACAAAGTTAGGAAGTGTGTATGGGGGTCATTTTTCAGCAAGTCATCGAAAACTTCCACTTACGTTATAAAACCAGTCTAAAATCGACTATCTTCAAAAGTAAAAAAAAATTAATGCACATTACACTATTTTCAAATCACAAACTTAAAAAGGTATGCCGCTGCGGAATCCGAGCCGGATTGACCGAGTTACAGGCTTAGGAAGTGTGTATGGGGGTCATTTTTGAGCAAGTCATCGAAAACTTCAAATTAACGCCATAAAACCAGTAAAAAATCGACTATCTTCAAAAGTTAAATATTTTAATGCAGATTACAGTAATTTCAAATCACAAAGTTAAAAAGGTATGCCAGTAGGGGATCCGATCCCAAATGACCAATTTATTGGCTTAGGAAGTGTGTAGGGGGGCCATTTTTTGAGCAAGTCATCGAAAACTTCAAATTATCGCCATAAAACCAATCAAAAATCGACTATCTTTATTTTAATGCAGATTACACTATTTTCAAATCACAAAGTTAGGAAGTGTGTATGGAGGTCATTTTTTAGCAAGTCATCGAAAACTTTCACTTACGTTATAAAACCTTTCTAAAATCGACTATCTTCAAAAGTAAAAAAAATTAATGCAGATTACACTATTTTCAAATCACAAAGTTAGGAAGTGTGTATGGGGGTCATTTTTCAGCACCACTTACGTTATAAAACCAGTCTAAAATCGACTATCTTCAAAAGTTAAAAAAAAAATTAATGCACATTACACTATTTTCAAATCACAAACTTAAAAAGGTATGCCGCTGCGGAATCCGAGCCGGATTGACCGAGTTACGGGCTTAGGAAGTGTGTATGGGGGTCATTTTTGAGCAAGTCATCGAAAACTTCAAATTAACGCCATAAAACCAGTAAAAAATCGACTATCTTCAACAGTTAAATATTTTAATGCAGATTACAGTAATTTCAAATCACAAAGTTAAAAAGGTATGCCAGTAGGGGATCCGATCCCAAATGACCAATTTATTGGCTTAGGAAGTGTGTAGGGGGGCCATTTTTTGAGCAAGTCATCGAAAACTTCAAATTATCGCCATAAAACCAATCAAAAATCGACTATCTTTATTTTAATGCAGATTACACTATTTTCAAATCACAAAGTTAGGAAGTGTGTATGGAGGTCATTTTTCAGCAAGTCATCGAAAACTTTCACTTACGTTATAAAACCTTTCTAAAATCGACTATCTTCAAAAGTAAAAAAAATTAATGCAGATTACACTATTTTCAAATCACAAACTTAAAAAGGTATGCCGCTAGGGGATCCGAGCCCGATTGACCAAGTTACGGGCTTAGGAAGTGTGTATGGGGCCATTTTTTGAGAAAGTCATCGAAAACTTCAAATTAACGCCATAAAACCAGTCAAAAATCGACAATCTTCATTAGTTAAACATTTTAATGCAGATTACAGTAATTTCAAATCACAAAGTTAAAAAGGTATGCCGCTAGGGAATCCGATCCCAAATGACCAAGTTAGGGGCTTAGGAAGTGTGTATGGGGCCATTTTTTGAGAAAGTCATCGAAAACTTCAAATTATCGCCATAAAACCAATTAAAAATCGACTATCTTCATTTTAATGCAGATTACACTATTTTCAAATCACAAAGTTAGGAAGTGTGTATGGGGGTCATTTTTCAGCAAGTCATCGAAAACTTCCACTTACGTTATAAAACCAGTCTAAAATCGACTATCTTCAAAAGTAAAAAAAAATTAATGCACATTACACTATTTTCAAATCACAAACTTAAAAAGGTATGCCGCTGCGGAATCCGAGCCGGATTGACCGAGTTACGGGCTTAGGAAGTGTGTATGGGGGTCATTTTTGAGCAAGTCATCGAAAACTTCAAATTAACGCCATAAAACCAGTAAAAAATCGACTATCTTCAACAGTTAAATATTTTAATGCAGATTACAGTAATTTCAAATCACAAAGTTAAAAAGGTATGCCAGTAGGGGATCCGATCCCAAATGACCAATTTAGGGGCTTAGGAAGTGTGTAGGGGGGCCATTTTTTGAGCAAGTCATCGAAAACTTCAAATTATCGCCATAAAACCAATCAAAAATCGACTATCTTTATTTTAATGCAGATTACACTATTTTCAAATCACAAAGTTAGGAAGTGTGTATGGAGGTCATTTTTCAGCAAGTCATCGAAAACTTTCACTTACGTTATAAAACCAGTCTAAAATCGACTATCTTCAAAAGTAAAAAAAATTAATGCAGATTACACTATTTTCAAATCACAAACTTAAAAAGGTATGCCGCTAGGGGATCCGAGCCCGATTGACCAAGTTACGGGCTTAGGAAGTGTGTATGGGGCCATTTTTTGAGAAAGTCATAGAAAACTTCAAATCAACGCCATAAAACCAGTCAAAAATCGACAATCTTCATTAGTTAAACATTTTAATGCAGATTACAGTAATTTCAAATCACAAAGTTAAAAAGGTATGCCGCTAGGGAATCCGATCCCAAATGACCAAGTTAGGGGCTTCGGAAGTGTGTAGGGGGGCCATTTTTTGAGCAAGTCATCGAAAACTTCAAATTATCGCCATAAAACCAATCAAAAATCGACTATCTTCATTTTAATGCAGATTACACTATTTTCAAATAACAAAGTTAGGAAGTGTGTATGGAGGTCATTTTGTAACGATTAACGGGGATTCCGTTGAGAGCAGATGTTCGGGGACTGGGACAGAGTACGCGCTTGCTTATCCGGCTCTATTGATGGGATGGGTTCAATTACTGTCTCGCCCTTGGCTCCAGCGTTAACAATAATTATTTAAATTTCTTCGCGTACGTAATGATTTTGGGGGTACAATAAACGAATAATTCGGTGGCTCACGTTGGTAACTATTTCGGCTAAACAGGCAATCAGGGTATCGCATCAGCAAAGGTTACCTTTCTTACATAATCTCGCATCGCTGCAAGTACGCCCACCCAACCTTGATCTCCGAAAATCCTAAAAAACGAATAAAACAGAGATCCCTTAGAAAGGCTCAGAGGTTACCCTTCAACATTCCAATACGGCTAGGTTCCAACATGATAAGAAATTAGTTCATTTTAAACAAAGCATTGTTTATTCTAAGAAAACCTTCCAGATGTGCCAACATGGTCACCTACGATATCAAATTCAATAGTTTCTATTTTCATTCATTTGTGCAAGCTTATAAATTTAACATTTAAATTCAAATATTCTCTTAAATTATGATCATGATAACGAGTGTGTAATGCGTCAGAAATACCAATGAGGGTTGTTAATAAGAGAGATAAACGATAAGGGTTTTATAATGCTTTCGTTTACTGTGTAAATATACGTTCGTTTTAAGTTTTATATGATTTTACAACCGCAACCTTAAGTTGTCTTGTGCCGTTGATCAGCCGTATTATTTTGATTGCAAATCAGTGAAATTGAATTAAAACTTTCCGCACTCTTCTCTATTATCTATTTTGTATGTACCTTCCAGAGCTTTTCAGATTACAATGACTACTTTGGTATATCACTTACATGTTCGCAATTTCCGCGCCGAAAGATCTTTCGCTGAGGGCAGCTGTGATGATTTTGCTGTATTTAGGGTTATTAAAAAATTAGATTAGGAGACGGGTGCCGAGAGCTTTTGTTCTTTTTAGCGTTTTTGTTTTGATTCTGTTATCGCGCTTTGCATACCTAACTGCATTGTTATTCCAGACTACACGCACTCGTTTAATTACTAAATCAACAATAGTTATCTAAATTTCAATAACAGGAAATGTTTTCAATTATTTTTAACTTATTTTAACTATTCAATCTATTATCTTCTTTACCGTGGTTACGTTAAGTTAATTATCATTTAAGATTTAAGTAAAACCTATAGGTATACGGGTTGCAACTTCCTGTTGCTTTTTTCCCGTTCTAATCCATTTTACGATTTCAATTCATTTGTTTTCTGTTGTTAGTTTAAATATAGATTAAAGAGAGCTGAATTGGACTCTGCATAAAAACTAAGCTTTCGCCTCGGTCATGTGCTGGTTACGTAATAATTTGGTCTCACTTTCCCAATGTAATTTGATATGGGCATTGATCTAATTTGGATTCTTCTTCACTAAATTTATCACTTCGACCTGCGTGTAATTTAAGAGACGTTGCCGGTTATTTTCCCGTTTGCACTGGTTAGGTTAGACCGCACGCGGGTAAAGTTAAGGTTTAGTTTTTCCCCTGGCGTCCAAAAATTAGAAGATTTGGGTACGATGTTCCTTATGCGGCTGATGGTAGTAATTCGTGCCAATATTTCTTGAACTCCTTGATCTTTCCAGCTAACTGATGCTATCCACGTGTAGGTAGAATTGGTGGTCGAACTAAGGTTTTCCCTCCTGACGGACTCGAACGCAATACTAGGTGCCAATTATCTGTGATTGGCACACAAAAAACTTTAATAATATTTGGATCTCGTACAGCAAATTCTGGAACTACTAGTCAAGAGTGTAACACGAGAAAAAAAGGTCGAATTGTGTAGGTGCGGCCTTTATATACCCCAAATTGATTCTTCTATGTTCTTCCGGTCTCTTTTAGTAACCACGATGCACTTTTTTGACAGTCGTCAGCTGCTATGTTTTTCAATTAGCTTAACGATAGCTATCGGACCTAACATCTGGGTCTAAAATGAGTGGGCAGTTACGAGTCTGTACAAAGATATAGGACCTCAAGCCTGCTTTTAGGCTGTGGAAATATTTAAGGATTTTGCGACAAGCGCCCCTTTACACTCCCCCACACTAAGATCACACTTCGGGGTAGTAAACGCCAAGAGTGATCACCGCTTGGAGCGAGAAGAAAGTTATTTATAAAACTGATCTTATTGTTTTAGATCCTTTGCATGATATTTGCCTATAAAGTTGCCCTGCATATCTTCGAGGTCATAATAATTGTTTCCTATTTTCTTTCTAATTCTAGCTTTTTTAAAGGTAGGAGCGAGTTTAGCATTGAATCCCTTTGCGAAGTTGCTCAGCTGATGATTTCGTCTGAATACTTCTTGACCCTCTTGAAAGGAGACTTGTCGACTGCGTAGGTTATAGGTATTTTCGTTTTGTTGGTGTTGCTTTTCAATCGATTTTTGGGCCGCTTTTCTGATCAGATTAAGGGAGTCGTCGTGATTAAATACAACATCGCGATCCTCTAACATTTCTAGATTTCGAATTAGTGGATACACTGAACCACTAGTAATCATTTGCTGACCAAATGCTACGCGATATGGGCTGCTATTAATAGCTGAATGAAAACTGGATCGTAACGAGCAAGCAATACAACTGAGTTGGTCATCCCAGTTAGTTTGGTCAGGGCTAATATACGATTTTATTGCGGCCAACACGGATCTGTTTACTCTCTCCGCAGCATTACTCTGTGGCGCATATACGGCGGTATACGAATGTCTTATTTGGTATTTTTGTAGCAATGCGTTAAATTTTTGCGAGCGGAATTGGGATCCATTGTCGGACAGAACAACTTCCGGTACGCCGAAGCAATGGAACAGTTGTTCTTCCATGAATGGAATTATCGCATCCGCTGTAAACTTTTTTACGGCCTTCAAAAAAGGGAATTTAGAAAAGTGGTTTAGTACCACGAAAATACCGATATTGCCAGATTTACTACGCGGATAGGGCCCAAGGAAATCAATATATAATTTTTGGAACATTCTATCCGTTCCCGGGGTCTTACCCATCAAAGGACGTAGCGTGTAGTTTGGATGCTTGCTACACTTGCAGATCGTGCAGTTATTGATAAACTCTCGTACGTCGGATACAAGATTTGGCCAGTAATAATAGCGTCGAATTCGCTCTAATGTTTTAGTTATGCCGCTGTGGGCTGACATGGGATGTTCGTGACACAGTCTAAGAACTTCAGGAACAAGACCTTCCGGGATCCACAATTTCCAACATAAATCGTCGGCTATTTTGTCACCTGTGGCGTGTTCCATTCGGCGGTAAATGAACTGATCTATTACTTTTACATCAGGTAATTGGGAGGAATTTTTTTGAATTTTCTCCATAATTATACTTTTCGGACTTGAAATGCTCAGATTCTAAATTTACAAATTCATCCATTTGAATAACTGATAAATCTTCGGTGAAAACTCTCGATAGGGCGTCAGGTACCAGGTTTTGGGAACCTTTTCGGTGGGAGATCTTAAATGTGTACCTTCCGAGTTTCCCTGCCCATCGCCCCAATCTTGACCCAAGGTCTGGTTGCGACATTAACCATTCCAGTGACGCATGGTCGGTGATAATGGAAAATTCTTGACCTTCATCGCTTTTTAATGGCTTCTCTCTTCGGAAATCTTGTCGGGGGTGACTCAGTTTGCGTGAACCGCTCGGTGGTGCACGGGCTCTCCAGTTTTTTGGACCATTACACCGAGTACAAGATGGTTTATAAGTTTCCGGTTTCCCGCACCCATAACAAAAAACCTTCTTTTCACCCAGACACTCCTGATATCGATGGTCGGATGCACCACAATTCCAGCAGGTCAAGGCTATTGCCTCCACTTCCGGACCGAGGTGTTCCTCTTCTTCAGAAAGATCTCCAGTGGCGCTGGCTAATTCGCGCACTTGGGGACGTTGACCCTGACGGAAACTTTGTTTAGTGGCATTTCCATTCATGGCCTGTATAAATCTTTCCCTTGTACGGACTATATGGCGCAGCTGAGCAATACTATATATTGAAACATGTAAAATTTCATGCTGTGTTTCTGTCAACAAATTTGCTCGCAATACTTCCAATAAATCTGGTTCTGACATAGGCTCTGATAGTTTCCCCGCAATAGCAAGAATTTCCTCAACAAATTTATCAAACGTTTCAGATGCCCTTTGTTTTCTTTGAAATAAGGCTGAGCGAATTTCTAAATCGCTTCTGCCATCTTTGAATTGAGCTTTCAGAGCTGCACTCAATTGCTCCCAGGTAACTAGTGGTACGCTTTTATGATAACGCCAGTACCATTCGGAAGGCTCTTCCTTCGAATAAGTTATTAGCATATTGTGCTAGTACCTGTAGCTTGCCATCCAACGTTTGGTTAGTCAGGGCTTCCACCCTATAGACAAAATCGTCCACCGACATACCGGACGACCCTGAAAATCTTAACTTCCAACTAGATATAATTTGACTTATTCGATCGGAACGAAGATTTTGGTCTTGTTGCGATCCAAGCGGAGAATTAATATTTGTGGCGGTGCTAGTATTTCGCCCTTCATTACCCTGATGACCTCCAATTGATACACGAGGAGGTATTTGAAAAAGTTGTTCAAAAGTTTGGTGACCTGTAATACGAGTTGGCGGCGCTGTGTTTTGCGACGTCAGCCTACTAAAGCCTCCTTCTATGACTTCTGCCATTCGTCCAATCTGCGCCATAGCTTGCGTTATGGATATATTTATCTGGGCTATTCCCTCTTGCATACGCACCACAGCGTTTGCCTCTCTACCTGTATTCAGCAGACCTGCCATTGGTGAAACGTTTTCTGGCTCATTCGACATATTTAGCTGTGATCTATCTAGAGCGTCGCTCTCTACTCCTAAACCCTGCGATCGCAATCTTGGCATGTTTGCGCCGACTCTTTGCGCTGCAGCTAACTCTTCGGCTAGTGATGGAGCTGGAGTTTGCAGATATACACTGCAAACTGGGCAAACTGTCTTAACTCCGCGACGAGTTCTAAAACAATTTTCGTGAAAACTGTGATTACACCGAGTCCGAAATTCTTCCGATTGATGCCTAATATTTTTGACACAAATTCCACAGATCCGATCGCTAACTGCACTGTTAGGTTCTTGTCCGCCCAATTGGGAAGTGGACATACTAATAATACTCTAATTACTACTTGTGTATGTAACCGAGAGTATGTAGAGAACACCGATTATTAAGATATATATTTATTGATATTTTCACTAATATGTAGTTAAATAATCCTAGATTTTTTCTTTTTTTTTATAGAGCAAAGAATTGAATAAATGTTGTTGGAATCCTTGCCGTATCAGTCTGTTGATACCTCTTACTTCACCGACTTTTCCCCGTTGCGTTGACTATTTTCTTTTTTTATTTAAATGTTTTTTTTTATTGTTAATTATTGTTAATAATCATCGTTGGATACAAGGGACGCGCAATAGTGAGGAACCATTGCGGATATCCAAGTCCGTGTTGATTTACTTTGAGCTTTATTATAGAAATTAAAATTTTATAATTGCCTGAAATTGATATTTGCTATGTTCTCGAGTAGAAAAATTTATTTTAATCGACATGTCCGTACCGTAAAACTATTCGTTAAAAATTTTTTTCTTCTTTCTTTTGGCAAGTTCCTGACTCTAAGTCACGATACTTTTCCACTCTACCGCAGGAGCCTCACTTGTGTATAGGGAGTTCACCTTCGGTCTAATAGGATTACAATAATGGTTGACTGTGGATATAGACACGTTATAGTCTACCTCATGCACATCTATTACACAAGAACGAATCAAAGAATTAAAATACAAGGGCTATTGACTTGCAAAAGGTAGCTATTTAGATTTTCTCCAAATAGGTTATCATCCATTACAAGTTTAAGTTTCTATAACCCTACCTGGTACGTGTTACCACTGATTTACAAAGTCTACAGCCGAGGATATTATTGCCTCGCGTTCAGATGGTTTGACTTTTTTGATTTATCTAATTATGTATGATTAATTTTACGTAAATCGGGCATACACGATGGGCGCCATTAAATAATATTATTAACTGTAACGATTAACGGGGATTCCGTTGAGAGCAGATGTTCGGGGACTGGGACAGAGTACGCGCTTGCTTATCCGGCTCTATTGATGGGATGGGTTCAATTACTGTCTCGCCCTTGGCTCCAGCGTTAACAATAATTATTTAAATTTCTTCGCGTACGTAATGATTTTGGGGGTACAATAAACGAATAATTCGGTGGCTCACGTTGGTAACTATTTCAGCTAAACAGGCAATCAGGGTATCGCATCAGCAAAGGTTACCTTTCTTACATAATCTCGCATCGCTGCAAGTACGCCCACCCAACCTTGATCTCCGAAAATCCTAAAAAACGAATAAAACAGAGATCCCTTAGAAAGGCTCAGAGGTTACCCTTCAACATTCCAATACGGCTAGGTTCCAACATGATAAGAAATTAGTTCATTTTAAACAAAGCATTGTTTATTCTAAGAAAACCTTCCAGATGTGCCAACATGGACACCTACGATATCAAATTCAATAGTTTCTATTTTCATTCATTTGTGCAAGCTTATAAATTTAACATTTAAATTCAAATATTCTCTTAAATTATGATCATGATAACGAGTGTGTAATGCGTGAGAAATACCAATGAGGGTTGTTAATAAGAGAGATAAACGATAAGGGTTTTATAATGCTTTCTTTTACTGTGTAAGTATACGTTCGTTTTAAGTTTTATATGATTTTACAACCGCAACCTTAAGTTGTCTTGTGCCGTTGATCAGCCGTATTATTTTGATTGCAAATCAGTGCAATTGAATTAAAACTTTCCGCACTCTTCTCTATTATCTATTTTGTATGTACCTTCCAGAGCTTTTCAGATTACAATGACTACTTTGGTATATCACTTACATGTTCGCAATTCCCGCGCCGAAAGATCTTTCGCTGAGGGCAGCTGTGATGATTTTGCTGTATTTAGGGTTATTAAAAAATTAGATTAGGAGACGGGTGCCGAGAGCTTTTGTTCTTTTTAGCGTTTTTGTTTTGATTCTGTTATCGCGCTTTGCATACCTAACTGCATTGTTATTCCAGACTACACGCACTCGTTTAATTACTAAATCAACAATAGTTATCTAAATTTCAATAACAGGAAATGTTTTCAATTATTTTTAACTTATTTTAACTATTCAATCTATTATCTTCTTTACCGTGGTTACGTTAAGTTAATTATCATTTAAGATTTAAGTAAAACCTATAGGTATACGGGTTGCAACTTCCTGTTGCTTTTTTCCCGTTCTAATCCATTTTACGATTTCAATTTATTTGTTTTCTGTTGTTAGTTTAAATATAGATTAAAGAGAGCTGAATTGGACTCTGCATAAAAACTAAGCTTTCGCCTCGGTCATGTGCTGGTTACGTAATAATTTGGTCTCACTTTCCCAATGTAATTTGATATGGGCATTGATCTAATTTGGATTCTTCTTCACTAAATTTATCACTTCGACCTGCGTGTAATTTAAGAGACGTTGCCGGTTATTTTCCCGTTTGCACTGGTTAGGTTAGACCGCACGCGGGTAAAGTTAAGGTTTAGTTTTCCCCTGGCGTCCAAAAATTAGAAGATTTGGGTACGATGTTCCTTATGCGGCTAATGGTAGTAATTCGTGCCAATATTTCTTGAACTCCTTGATCTTTCCAGCTAACTGATGCTATCCACGTGTAGGTAGAATTGGTGGTCGAACTAAGGTTTTCCCTCCTGACGGACTCGAACGCAATACTAGGTGCCAATTATCTGTGATTGGCACACAAAAAACTTTAATAATATTTGGATCTCGTACAGCAAATTCTGGAACTACTAGTCAAGAGTGTAACACGAGAAAAAAGGTCGAATTGTGTAGGTGCGGCCTTTATATACCCCAAATTGATTCTTCTATGTTCTTCCGGTCTCTTTTAGTAACCACGATGCACTTTTTTGACAGTCGTCAGCTGCTATGTTTTTCAATTAGCTTAACGATAGCTATCGGACCTAACATCTGGGTCTAAAATGAGTGGGCAGTTACGAGTCTGTACAAAGATATAGGACCTCAAGCCTGCTTTTAGGCTGTGGAAATATTTAAGGATTTTGTGACAAGCGCCCCTTTACAATTTTTCAGCAAGTCATCGAAAACTTTCACTTACGTTATAAAACCTTTCTAAAATCGACTATCTTCAAAAGTAAAAAAAATTAATGCAGATTACACTATTTTCAAATCACAAACTTAAAAAGGTATACCGCTAGGGGATCCGAGCCCGATTGACCAAGTTACGGGCTTAGGAAGTGTGTATGGGGCCATTTTTTTAGAAAGTCATCGAAAACTTCAAATTAACGCCATAAAACCAGTCAAGAATCGACAATCTTCATTAGTTAAACATTTTAATGCAGATTACAGTAATTTCAAATCACAAAGTTAAAAAGGTATGCCGCTAGGGAATCCGATCCCAAATGACCAAGTTAGGGGCTTAGGAAGTGTGTATGGGGCCATTTTTTGAGAAAGTCATCGAAAACTTCAAATTATCGCCAAAAAACCAATTAAAAATCGACTATCTTCATTTTAATGCAGATTACACTATTTTCAAATCACAAAGTTAGGAAGTGTGTATGGGGGTCATTTTTCAGCAAGTCATCGAAAACTTCCACTTACGTTATAAAACCAGTCTAAAATCGACTATCTTCAAAAGTAAAAAAAAATTAATTCACATTACACTATTTTCAAATCACAAACTTAAAAAGGTATGCCGCTGCGGAATCCGAGCCGGATTGACCGAGTTACGGGTTTAGGAAGTGTGTATGGGGGTCATTTTAGAGCAAGTCATCGAAAACTTCAAATTAACGCCATAAAACCAGTCAGATATCGACTATCTTCATTTTAATGAATATTACACTATTTTCAAATCACAAAGTTAGGAAGTGTGTATGGGGGTCATTTTTCAGCAAGTCATCGAAAACTTCCACTTACGTCATAAAATCAGTCTAAAATCGACTAATTCAAAAGTCAATTTTTTTTATGCAGATGACACTATTTTCAAATTACAAGCCCGATTGACCAAATTACGGGCTTAAGAAGTGTGTATTAGGGTCATTTTTCAGCAAGAAATAGAAAACTTCCAATTACGTCATAAAACCAGTCAAAAATTGAATATCTTCAACAGTCAAATATTTTAATGCAGATTACACTATTTTCAAATTACAAACTTAAAGAGGTATGCCGCTAGGGGAATTGAGCCCGATTGACCAAGTTACGGGCTTAGGAAGTGTGTATGGGGGTCATTTTTCAGCAAGTTATCGAAAACTTTAAATTATCGCCATAAAACCAGTCAAAAATCGACTATCTTCAAAAGTAAAATATTTTAATGCAGAATACACTATTTTCAATTCACAAAATTAGGAAGTGTGTATGGGGGTCATTTTTGAGCAAGTCATCGAAAACTTCAAATTAACTCCATAAAACCAGTCAAAAATCGACTATCTTCAACAGTTAAATATTTTAATGCAGATTACAGTAATTTCAAATCACAAAATTAAAAAGGTATGCCGCTAAGGGATCCGATCCCGATTGACCAAGTTACGGGCTTAAGAAGTGTGTATTGGGGTCATTTTTCAGCAAGTTATCGAAAACTTCCAATTACGTCATATAACCATTCAAAAATCGAATATCTTCAACCGTTAAATATTTTAATGCAGATTACACTATTTTCAAATTACAAACTTAAAAAGGTATGCCACTAGGGGAATTGAGCCCGATTCACCAAGTTACGGGCTTAGGAAGTGTGTATGGGGGTCATTTTTCAGGAAGTTATCGAAAACTTCAAATTATCTCCATAAAACCAGTCAAAAAACGAATATCTTTAAAAATAATATATTATAATGCAGATTACACTTTTTTCAAATCACAAACTTAAAAAGGTATGCCGCTAGGGGATCCGAGCCCGATTGACCAAGTTACGGGCTTAGGAAGTGTGTATGGGGGTCATTTTTGAGCAAGTCATCGAAAACTTCAAATTAACGCCATAAAACCAGTCAAAAATCGACAATCTTCATTAGTTAAACATTTTAATGCAGATTACAGTAATTTCAAATCACAAAGTTAAAAAGGTATGCCGCTAGGGAATCCGATCCCAAATGACCAAGTTAGGGGCTTAGGAAGTGTGTATGGGGCCATTTTTTGAGAAAGTCATCGAAAACTTCAAATTATCGCCATAAAACCAATCAAAAATCGACTATCTTCATTTTAATGCAGATTACACTATTTTCAAATCACAAAGTTAGGAAGTGTGTATGGAGGTCATTTTTCAGCAAGTCATCGAAAACTTTCACTTACGTTATAAAACCTTTCTAAAATCGACTATCTTCAAAAGTAAAAAAAATTAATGCAGATTACACTATTTTCAAATCACAAACTTAAAAAGGTATGCCGCTAGGGGATCCGTGCCCGATTGACCAAGTTACGGGCTTAGGAAGTGTGTATGGGGCCATTTTTTGAGAAAGTCATCGAAAACTTCAAAATAACGCCATAAAACCAGTCAAGAATCGACAATCTTCATTAGTTAAACATTTTAATGCAGATTACAGTAATTTCAAATCACAAAGTTAAAAAGGTATGCCGCTAGGGAATCCGATCCCAAATGACCAAGTTAGGGGCTTAGGAAGTGTGTATGGGGCCATTTTTTGAGAAAGTCATCGACAACTTCAAATTATCGCCATAAAACCAATCAAAAATCGACTATCTTCATTTTAATGCAGATTACACTATTTTCAAATCACAAAGTTAGGAAGTGTGTATGGAGGTCATTTTTCAGCAAGTCATCGAAAACTTTCACTTACGTTATAAAACCTTTCTAAAATCGACTATCTTCAAAAGTAAAAAAAATTAATGCAGATTACACTATTTTCAAATCACAAACTTAAAAAGGTATGCCGCTAGGGGATCCGAGCCCGATTGACCAAGTTACGGGCTTAGGAAGTGTGTATGGGGCCATTTTTTGAGAAAGTCATCGAAAACTTCAAATTAACGCCATAAAACCAGTCAAAAATTGACAATCTTTATTAGTTAAACATTTTAATGCAGATTACAGTAATTTCAAATCACAAAGTTAAAAAGGTATGCCGCTAGGGAATCCGATCCCAAATGACCAAGTTAGGGGCTTAGGAAGTGTGTATGGGGCCATTTTTTGAGAAAGTCATCGAAAACTTCAAATTATCGCCATAAAACCAATTAAAAATCGACTATCTTCATTTTAATGCAGATTACACTATTTTCAAATCATAAAGTTAGGAAGTGTGTATGGGGGTCATTTTTCAGCAAGTCATCGAAAACTTCCACTTACGTTATAAAACTAGTCTAAAATCGACTATCTTCAAAAGTAAAAAAAAACAAGAGGGAACGCTATAGTCGAGTGCCTCGACTATCAAATACCCGTTACTCAGCTAAAGTCAGCAGTCTCAAGCAGGGCAAACCAAGCAGCCGCTTCAAAAAATTTAAAAAATTTCCTCTACATTTCGGTAGGCGTTAATAACCCAAACAAAATTGCGTTTACACTTTTGCTCTAGCTTTAAAACTATGGGCGCCACAGCTTTTCGCGGTTTGTGGGCGTTAGGGGGGAGGGGGGTTTCCAACTTTGGTCTATCAATATGTATTGATGAAACGAATACACATTGCTTTTCCCGTTAATATAGCTTAAAAACTGTGGGTGCCACAGTTTTTCGCGGTTTGTGGGCGTTAGAGGGGGCGTGGCATATCGGCGTGAAAAACTTGCGCTGCGTATTAACCCCTAGAATCTGCATTCCAAATCCCAATCTTCTAGCTTTTATAGTTTCCGAGATCTCAGCGTTCATACAGACGGGTGCCACTGTTTTTCGCGGTTTGTGGGCGTTAGGGGGGAGGGGGGGTTTCCCACTTTGGTCTATCAATATGTATTGATGAAACAAATACACATTTCTTTTCCCGTTAACATAGCTTCAAAACTGTGGGTGCAACAGTTTTTCGCGGTTTGTGGGTGTTAGAGGGGGCGTGGCACATCGGCGTGAAAAACTTGCGCTGCGTAATAACCCCTAGAATCTGCATGCCAAATCCCAATCTTCTAGCTTTTATAGTTTCCGAGATCTCAGCGTTCATACAGAACGGGTCACAGTTTTTCGCGGTTTGTGGGCGTTAGAGAGGGCGTGGCACATCGGCGTGAAAAACTTGCGCTGCGTATTAACCACTAGAATCTGCATGCCAAATCTCAATCTTCTAGCTTTTATAGTTTCCAAGATCTCAGCGTTCATACAGACGGACAGACAGACGGACAGACGGACAGACGGACAGACGGACATGGCTAGATCGACTCGGCTAGTGATCCTGATCAAGAATATATATACTTTATATGGTCGGAAACGCTTCCTTCTGCCTGTTACATACTTTTGCACGAATCTAATATACCCTTTTACTCTACGAGTAACGGGTATAATTAATTCACATTACACTATTTTCAAATCACAAACTTAAAAAGGTATGCCGCTGCGGAATCCGAGCCGGATTGACCGAGTTACGGTCTTAGGAAGTGTGTATGGGGGTCATTTTTGAGCAAGTCATCGAAAACTTCAAATTAACGCCATAAAACCAGTCAGATATCGACTATCTTCATTTTAATGAATATTACACTATTTTCAAATCACAAAGTTAGGAAGTGTGTATGGGGGTCATTTTTCAGCAAGTCATCGAAAACTTCCACTTACGTCATAAAATCAGTCTAAAATCGACTAATTCAAAAGTCAATTTTTTTAATGCAGATGACACTATTTTCAAATTACAAGCCCGATTGACCAAATTACGGGCTTAAGAAGTGTGTATTAGGGTCATTTTTCAGCAAGTTATCGAAAACTTCCAATTACGTCATAAAACCAGTCAAAAATTAAATATCTTCAACAGTCAAATATTTTAATGCAGATTACACTATTTTCAAATTACAAACTTAAAGAGGTATGCCGCTTGGGGAATTGAGCCCGATTGACCAAGTTACGGGCTTAGGAAGTGTGTATGGGGGTCATTTTTCAGCAAGTTATCGAAAACTTTAAATTATCGCCATAAAACCAGTCAAAAATCGACTATCTTCAAAAGTAAAATATTTTAATGCAGAATACACTATTTTCAATTCACAAAATTAGGAAGTGTGTATGGGGGTCATTTTTGAGCAAGTCATCGAAAACTTCAAATTAACTCCATAAAACCAGTCAAAAATCGACTATCTTCAACAGTTAAATATTTTAATGCAGATTACAGTAATTTCAAATCACAAAATTAAAAAGGTATGCCGCTAAGGGATCCGATCCCGATTGACCAAGTTACGGGCTTAAGAAGTGTGTATTGGGGTCATTTTTCAGCAAGTTATCGAAAACTTCCAATTACGTCATATAACCATTCAAAAATCGAATATCTTCAACCGTTAAATATTTTAATGCAGATTACACTATTTTCAAATTACAAACTTAAAAAGGTATGCCACTAGGGGAATTGAGCCCGATTCACCAAGTTACGGGCTTAGGAAGTGTGTATGGGGGTAATTTTTCAGGAAGTTATCGAAAACTTCAAATTATCTCCATAAAACCAGTCAAAAAACGAATATCTTTAAAAGTAATATATTATAATGCAGATTACACTTTTTTCAAATCACAAACTTAAAAAGGTATGCCGCTAGGGGATCCGAGCCCGATTGACCAAGTTACGGGCTTAGAAGTGTGTATGGGGGTCATTTTTGAGCAAGTCATCGAAAACTTCAAATTAACGCCATAAAACCAGTCAAAAATCGACAATCTTCATTAGTTAAACATTTTAATGCAGATTACAGTAATTTCAAATCACAAAGTTAAAAAGGTATGCCGCTAGGGAATCCGATCCCAAATGACCAAGTTAGGGGCTTAGGAAGTGTGTATGGGGCCATTTTTTGAGAAAGTCATCGAAAACTTCAAATTATCGCCATAAAACCAATCGAAAATCGACTATCTTCATTTTAATGCAGATTACACTATTTTCAAATCACAAAGTTAGAAAGTGTGTTTACGTTATAAAACCAGTCTAAAATCGACTATCTTCAAAAGTAAAAAAAATTAATGCACATTACACTATTTTCAAATCACAAACTTAAAAAGGTATGCCGCTGAGGAATCCGCGCCGGATTGACCGAGTTACGGGCTTAGGAAGTGTGTATGGGGGTCATTTTTGAGCAAGTCATCGAAAACTTCAAATTAACGCCATAAAACCAGTCAAAAATCGACAATCTTCATTAGTTAAACATTTTAATGCAGATTACAGTAATTTCAAATCACAAAGTTAAAAAGGTATGCCGCTAGGGAATCCGATCCCAAATGACCAAGTTAGGGGCTTAGGAAGTGTGTATGGGGCCATTTTTTGAGAAAGTCATCGAAAACTTCAAATTATCGCCATAAAACCAATCAAAAATCGACTATCTTCATTTTAATGCAGATTACACTATTTTCAAATCACAAAGTTAGGAAGTGTGTATGGGGGTCATTTTTCAGCAAGTCATCGAAAACTTTCACTTACGTTATAAAACCTTTCTAAAATCGACTATCTTCAAAAGTAAAAAAAATTAATGCAGATTACACTATTTTCAAATTACAAACTTAAAAAGGTATGCCACTAGGGGAATTGAGCCCGATTCACCAAGTTACGGGCTTAGGAAGTGTGTATGGGGGTCATTTTTCAGGAAGTTATCGAAAACTTCAAAGTATCTCCATAAAACCAGTCAAAAATCGAATATCTTTAAAAGTAATATATTATAATGCAGATTACACTTTTTTCAAATCACAAACTTAAAAAGGTATGCCGCTGCGGAATCCAAGCCGGATTGACCGAGTTACGGGCTTAGGAAGTGTGTATGGGGGTCATTTTTGAGCAAGTCATCGAAAACTTCAAATTAACGCCATGAAACCAGTAAAAAATCGACTATCTTCAACAGTTAAATATTTTAATGCAGATTACAGTAAATTCAAATCACAAAGTTAAAAAGGTATGCCAGTAGGGGATCCGATCCCAAATGACCAATTTAGGGGCTTAGGAAGTGTGTAGGGGGGCCATTTTTTGAGAAAGTCATCGAAAACTTCAAATTATCGCCATAAAACCAATCAAAAATCGACTATCTTCATTTTAATGCAGATTACACTATTTTCAAATCACAAAGTTAGGAAGTGTGTATGGGGGTCATTTTTCAGCAAGTCATCGAAAACTTCCACTTACGTTATAAAACCAGTCTAAAATCGACTATCTTCAAAAGTAAAAAAAAATTAATGCACATTACACTATTTTCAAATCACAAACTTAAAAAGGTATGCCGCTGCGGAATCCGAGCCGGATTGACCGAGTTACGGGCTTAGGAAGTGTGTATGGGGGTCATTTTTGAGCAAGTCATCGAAAACTTCAAATTAACGCCATAAAACCAGTAAAAAATCGACTATCTTCAACAGTTAAATATTTTAATGCAGATTACAGTAATTTCAAATCACAAAGTTAAAAAGGTATGCCGCTAGGGGATCCGATCCCAAATGACCAATTTAGGGGCTTAGGATGTGTGTAGGGGTGCCATTTTTTCAGCAAGTTATCGAAAACTTCAAATTAACGCCATAAAACCAGTAAAAAATCGACTATCTTCAACAGTTAAATATTTTAATGCAGATTACAGTAATTTTAAAAAGGTATGCCGCTAGGGGATCCGATCCCAAATGACCAATTTATGGCCATTTTTTGAGAAAGTCATCGAAAACTTCAAATTATCGCCATAAAACCAATCAAAAATCGACTATCTTCATTTTAATGCAGATTACACTATTTTCAAATCACAAAGTTAGGAAGTGTGTATGGGGGTCATTTTTCAGCAAGTCATCGAAAACTTCCACTTCGGTTATAAAACCAGTCTAAAATCGACTATATTCAAAAGTAAAAAAAAATTTATGCACATTACACTATTTTTAAATCACAAACTTAAAAAGGTATGCCGCTGCGGAATCCGAGCCGGATTGACCGAGTTACGGGCTTAGGAAGTTTGTATGGGGGTCATTTTTGAGCAAGTCATCGAAAACTTCAAATTAACGCCATAAAACCAGTAAAAAATAGACTATCTTCAACAGTTAAATATTTTAATGCAGATTACAGTAATTTCAAATCACAAAGTTAAAAAGGTATGCCAGTAGGGGATCCGATCCCAAATGACCAATTTAGGGGCTTAGGAAGTGTGTAGGGGGGCCATTTTTTGAGCAAGTCATCGAAAACTTCAAATTATCGCCATAAAACCAATCAAATATCGACTATCTTCATTTTAATGCAGATTACACTATTTTCAAATCACAAAGTTAGGAAGTGTGTATGGAGGTCATTTTTCAGCAAGTCATCGAAAACTTTCACTTACGTTATAAAACCTTTCTAAAATCGACTATCTTCAAAAGTAAAAAAAATTAATGCAGATTACACTATTTTCAAATCACAAACTTAAAAAGGTATGCCGCTAGGGGATCCGAGCCCGATTGACCAAGTTACGGGCTTAGGAAGTGTGTATGGGGCCATTTTTTGAGAAAGTCATCGAAAACTTCAAATTAACGCCATAAAACCAGTCAAAAATCGACAATCTTCATTAGTTAAACATTTTAATGCAGATTACAGTAATTTCAAATCACAAAGTTAAAAAGGTATGCCGCTAGGGAATCCGATCCCAAATGACCAAGTTAGGGGCTTAGGAAGTGTGTATGGGGCCATTTTTTGAGAAAGTCATCGAAAACTTCAAATTATCGCCATAAAACCAATTAAAAATCGACTATCTTCATTTTAATGCAGATTACACTATTTTCAAATCACAAAGTTAGGAAGTGTGTATGGGGATCATTTTTCAGCAAGTCATCGAAAACTTCCACTTACGTTATAAAACCAGTCTAAAATCGACTATCTTCAAAAGTAAAAAAAAATTAATGCACATTACACTATTTTCAAATCACAAACTTAAAAAGGTATGCCGCTGCGGAATCCGAGCCGGATTGACCGAGTTACGGGCTTAGGAAGTGTGTATGGGGGTCATTTTTGAGCAAGTCATCGAAAACTTCAAATTAACGCCATAAAACCAGTAAAAAATCGACTATCTTCAACAGTTAAATATTTTAATGCAGATTACAGTAATTTCAAATCACAAAGTTAAAAAGGTATGCCGCTAGGGGATCCGATCCCAAATGACCAATTTAGGGGCTTAGGATGTGTGTAGGGGTGCCATTTTTTCAGCAAGTTATCGAAAACTTCAAATTAACGCCATAAAACCAGTAAAAAATCGACTATCTTCAACAGTTAAATATTTTAATGCAGATTACAGTAATTTCAAATCACAAAGTTAAAAAGGTATGCCGCTAGGGGATCCGATCCCAAATGACCAATTTAGGGGCTTAGGATGTGTGTAGGGGGGCCATTTTTTCAGCAAGTTATCGAAAACTTCAAATTAACGCCATAAAACCAGTCAAAAATAGACTATCTTCAAAAGTTAAATATTTTATTGCAGATTACAGTAATTTCAAATCACAAAGTTAAAAAGGTATGCCGCTAGGGGATCCGAGCACGATTGACCAAGTTACGGGCTTAGGAAGTGTGTATGGGGGTCATTTTTGAGCAAGTCATCGAAAACTTCAAATTAACTCCATAAAACCAGTCAAAAATCGACTATCTTCAACAGTTAAATATTTTAATGCAGATTACACTATTTTCAAATTACAAACTTAAAAAGGGATGCCCCTAGGGGAATTGAGCCCGATTGACCAAGTTACGGGCTTAGGAAGTGTGTATGGGGGTCATTTTCCAGCAAGTTATCGAAAACTTCAAATTAACGCCATAAAACCAGTCAGATATCGACTATCTTCATTTTAATGAATATTACACTATTTTCAAATCACAAAGTTAGGAAGTTTGTATGGGGGTCATTTTTCAGCAAGTCATCGAAAACTTCCACTTACGTCATAAAATCAGTCTAAAATCGACTAATTCAAAAGTCAATTTTTTTAATGCAGATTACACTATTTTCAAATTACAAGCCCGATTGACCAAATTACGGGCTTAAGAAGTGTGTATTAGGGTCATTTTTCAGCAAGTTATCGAAAACTTCCAATTACGTCATAAAACCAGTCAAAAATTGAATATCTTCAACAGTCAAATATTTTAATGCAGATTACACTATTTTCAAATTACAAACTTAAAGAGGTATGCCGCTAGGGGAATTGAGCCCGATTGACCAAGTTACGGGCTTAGGAAGTGTGTATGGGGGTCATTTTTCACCAAGTTATCGAAAACTTCAAATTATCGCCATAAAACCAGTCAAAAATCGACTATCTTCAACAGTTAAATATTTTAGTGCAGATTACACTATTTTACAAATTACAAACTTAAAGAGGTATGCCGCTAGGGGAATTGAGCTCGATTGACCAAGTTACGGGCTTAGGAAGTGTGTATGGGCGTCATTTTTCAGCAAGTTATCGAAAACTTTAAATTATCGCCATAAAACCAGTCAAAAATCGACTATCTTCAAAAGTAAAATATTTTAATGCAGAATACACTATTTTCAATTCACAAAATTAGGAAGTGTGTATGGGGATCATCTCTCAACAAGTTATCGAAAACTTCCAATTACGTCATATAACCATTCAAAAATCGAATATCTTAAACCGATAAATATTTTAATGCAGATTACACTATTTTCAAATTACAAACTTAAAAAGGTATGCCACTAGGGGAATTGAGCCCGATTCACCAAGTTACGGGCTTAGGAAGTGTGTATGGGGGTCATTTTTCAGGAAGTTATCGAAAACTTCAAAGTATCTCCATAAAACCAGTCAAAAATCGAATATCTTTAAAAGTAATATATTATAATGCAGATTACACTTTTTTCAAATCACAAACTTAAAAAGGTATTCCGCTAGGGGATCCGAGCCCGATTGACCAAGTTACGGGCTTAGGAAGTGTGTATGGGGGTCATTTTTCAGCAAGTCATCGAAAACTTTCACTTACGTTATAAAACCTTTCTAAAATCGACTATCTTCAAAAGTAAAAAAAATTAATGCAGATTACACTATTTACAAATCACAAACTTAAAAAGGTATGCCGCTAGGGGATCCGAGCCCGATTGACCAAGTTACGGGCTTAGGAAGTGTGTATGGGGGTCATTTTTGAGCAAGTCATCGAAAACTTCAAATTAACGCCATAAAACCAGTCAAAAATCGACAATCTTCATTAGTTAAACATTTTAATGCAGATTACAGTAATTTCAAATCACAAAGTTAAAAAGGTATGCCAGTAGGGGATCCGATCCCAAATGACCAATTTAGGGGCTTAGGAAGTGTGTATGGGGCCATTTTTTGAGAAAGTCATCGAAAACTTCAAATTATCGCCATAAAACCAATCAAAAATCGACTATCTTCATTTTAATGCAGATTACACTATTTTCAAATCACAAAGTTAGGAAGTGTGTATGGGGGTCATTTTTCAGCAAGTCATCGAAAACTTTCACTTACGTTATAAAACCTTTCTAAAATCGACTATCTTCAAAAGTAAAAAAAATTAATGCAGATTACACTATTTTCAAATTACAAACTTAAAAAGGTATGCCACTAGGGGAATTGAGCCCGATTCACCAAGTTACGGGCTTAGGAAGTGTGTATGGGGGTCATTTTTCAGGAAGTTATCGAAAACTTCAAAGTATCTCCATAAAACCAGTCAAAAATCGAATATCTTTAAAAGTAATATATTATAATGCAGATTACACTTTTTTCAAATCACAAACTTAAAAAGGTATGCCGCTGCGGAATCCGAGCCGGATTGACCGAGTTACGGGCTTAGGAAGTGTGTATGGGGGTCATTTTTGAGCAAGTCATCGAAAACTTCAAATTAACGCCATGAAACCAGTAAAAAATCGACTATCTTCAACAGTTAAATATTTTAATGCAGATTACAGTAAATTCAAATCACAAAGTTAAAAAGGTATGCCAGTAGGGGATCCGATCCCAAATGACCAATTTAGGGGCTTAGGAAGTGTGTAGGGGGGCCATTTTTTGAGCAAGTCATCGAAAACTTCAAATTATCGCCATTAACCCATCGAAAATCGACTATCTTCATTTTAATGCAGATTACACTATTTTCAAATCACAAAGTTAGGAAGTGTGTATGGAGGTCATTTTTCAGCAAGTCATCGAAAACTTTCACTTACGTTATAAAACCTTTCTAAAATCGACTATCTTCAAAAGTAAGAAAAATTAATGCAGATTACACTATTTACAAATCACAAACTTAAAAAGGTATGCCGCTAGGGGATCCGAGCCCGATTGACCAAGTTACGGGCTTAGGAAGTGTGTATGGGGGTCATTTTTGAGCAAGTCATCGAAAACTTCAAATTAACGCCATAAAACCAGTCAAAAATCGACAATCTTCATTAGTTAAACATTTTAATGCAGATTACAGTAATTTCAAATCACAAAGTTAAAAAGGTATGCCGCTAGGGAATCCGATCCCAAATGACCAAGTTAGGGGCTTAGGAAGTGTGTATGGGGCCATTTTTTGAGAAAGTCATCGAAAACTTCAAATTATCGCCATAAAACCAATCAAAAATCGACTATCTTCATTTTAATGCAGATTACACTATTTTCAAATCACAAAGTTAGGAAGTGTGTATGGGGGTCATTTTTCAGCAAGTCATCGAAAACTTCCACTTACGTTATAAAACCAGTCTAAAATCGACTATCTTCAAAAGTAAAAAAAAATTAATGCACATTACACTATTTTCAAATCACAAACTTAAAAAGGTATGCCGCTGCGGAATCCGAGCCGGATTGACCGAGTTACGGGCTTAGGAAGTGTGTATGGGGGTCATTTTTGAGCAAGTCATCGAAAACTTCAAATTAACGCCATAAAACCAGTAAAAAATCGACTATCTTCAACAGTTAAATATTTTAATGCAGATTACAGTAATTTTAAATCACAAAGTTAAAAAGGTATGCCAGTAGGGGATCCGATCCCAAATGACCAATTTAGGGGCTTAGGAAGTGTGTAGGGGGGCCATTTTTTGAGAAAGTCATCGAAAACTTCAAATTATCGCCATAAAACCAATCAAATATCGACTATCTTCATTTTAATGCAGATTACACTATTTTCAAATCACAAAGTTAGGAAGTGTGTATGGAGGTCATTTTTCAGCAAGTCATCGAAAACTTTCACTTACGTTATAAAACCTTTCTAAAATCGACTATCTTCAAAAGTAAAAAAAATTAATGCAGATTACACTATTTACAAATCACAAACTTAAAAAGGTATGCCGCTAGGGGATCCGAGCCCGATTGACCAAGTTACGGGCTTAGGAAGTGTGTATGGGGGTCATTTTTGAGCAAGTCATCGAAAACTTCAAATTAACGCCATAAAACCAGTCAAAAATCGACAATCTTCATTAGTTAAACATTTTAATGCAGATTACAGTAATTTCAAATCACAAAGTTAAAAAGGTATGCCGCTAGGGAATCCGATCCCAAATGACCAAGTTAGGGGCTTAGGAAGTGTGTATGGGGCCATTTTTTGAGAAAGTCATCGAAAACTATCTTCATTTTAATGCAGATTACACTATTTTCAAATCACAAAGTTAGGAAGTGTGTATGGGGGTCATTTTTCAGCAAGTCATCGAAAACTTCCACTTACGTTATAAAACCAGTCTAAAATCGACTATCTTCAAAAGTAAAAAAAAATTAATGCACATTACACTATTTTCAAATCACAAACTTAAAAAGGTATGCCGCTGCGGAATCCGAGCCGGATTGACCGAGTTACGGGCTTAGGAAGTGTGTATGGGGGTCATTTTTGAGCAAGTCATCGAAAACTTCAAATTAACGCCATAAAACCAGTAAAAAATCGACTATCTTCAACAGTTAAATATTTTAATGCAGATTACAGTAATTTCAAATCACAAAGTTAAAAAGGTATGCCAGTAGGGGATCCGATCCCAAATGACCAATTTAGGGGCTTAGGAAGTGTGTAGGGGGGCCATTTTTTGAGAAAGTCATCGAAAACTTCAAATTATCGCCATAAAACCAATCAAATATCGACTATCTTCATTTTAATGCAGATTACACTATTTTCAAATCACAAAGTTAGGAAGTGTGTATGGAGGTCATTTTTCAGCAAGTCATCGAAAACTTTCACTTACGTTATAAAACCTTTCTAAAATCGACTATCTTCAAAAGTAAAAAAAATTAATGCAGATTACACTATTTACAAATCACAAACTTAAAAAGGTATGCCGCTAGGGGATCCGAGCCCGATTGACCAAGTTACGGGCTTAGGAAGTGTGTATGGGGGTCATTTTTGAGCAAGTCATCGAAAACTTCAAATTAACGCCATAAAACCAGTCAAAAATCGACAATCTTCATTAGTTAAACATTTTAATGCAGATTACAGTAATTTCAAATCACAAAGTTAAAAAGGTATTCCGCTAGGGAATCCGATCCCAAATGACCAAGTTAGGGGCTTAGGAAGTGTGTATGGGGCCATTTTTTGAGAAAGTCATCGAAAACTTCAAATTATCGCCATAAAACCAATCAAAAATCGACTATCTTCATTTTAATGCAGATTACACTATTTTCAAATCACAAAGTTAGGAAGTGTGTATGGGGGTCATTTTTCAGCAAGTCATCGAAAACTTCCACTTACGTTTTAAAACCAGTCTAAAATCAACTATCTTCAAAAGTAAAAAAAAATTAATGCACATTACACTATTTTCAAATCACAAACTTAAAAAGGTATGCCGCTGCGGAATCCGAGCCGGATTGACCGAGTTACGGGCTTAGGAAGTGTGTATGGGGGTCATTTTTGAGCAAGTCATCGAAAACTTTAAATTAACGCCATAAAACCAGTAAAAAATCGACTATCTTCAACAGCTAAATATTTTAATGCAGATTACAGTAATTTCAAATCACAAAGTTAAAAAGGTATGCCAGTAGGGGATCCGATCCCAAATGACCAATTTAGGGGCTTAGGAAGTGTGTAGGGGGGCCATTTTTTGAGCAAGTCATCGAAAACTTCAAATTATCGCCATAAAACCAATCAAAAATCGACTATCTTCATTTTAATGCAGCTTACACTATTTTCAAATCACAAAGTTAGGTAGTGTGTATGGAGGTCATTTTTCAGCAAGTCATCGAAAACTTTCACTTACGTTATAAAACCTTTCTAAAATCGACTATCTTCAAAAGTAAAAAAAATTAATGCAGATTACACTATTTTCAAATCACAAACTTAAAAAGGTATGCCGCTAGGGGATCCGAGCCAGATTGACCAAGTTACGGGCTTAGGAAGTGTGTATGGGGGTCATTTTTGAGCAAGTCATCGAAAACTTCAAATTAACGCCATAAAACCAGTCAAAAATCGATAATCTTCATTAGTTAAACATTTTAATGCAGATTACAGTAATTTCAAATCACAAAGTTAAAAAGGTATGCCGCTAGGGAATCCGATCCCAAATGACCAAGTTAGGAGCTTAGGAAGTGTGTATGGGGCCATTTTTTGAGAAAGTCATCGAAAACTTCAAATTATCGCCATAAAACCAATCAAAAATCGACTATCTTCATTTTAATGCAGCTTACACTATTTTCAAATCACAAAGTTAGGTAGTGTGTATGGAGGTCATTTTTCAGCAAGTCATCGAAAACTTTCACTTACGTTATAAAACCTTTCTAAAATCGACTATCTTCAAAAGTAAAAAAAATTAATGCAGATTACACTATTTTCAAATCACAAACTTAAAAAGGTATGCCGCTAGGGGATCCGAGCCAGATTGACCAAGTTACGGGCTTAGGAAGTGTGTATGGGGGTCATTTTTGAGCAAGTCATCGAAAACTTCAAATTAACGCCATAAAACCAGTAAAAAATCGACTATCTTCAACAGTTAAATATTTTAATGCAGATTACAGTAATTTCAAATCACAAAGTTAAAAAGGTATGCCGCTAGGGGATCCGATCCCAAATGACCAATTTAGGGGCTTAGGATGTGTGTAGGGGGGCCATTTTTTCAGCAAGTTATCGAAAACTTCAAATTAACGCCATAAAACCAGTCAAAAATCGACTATCTTCAAAAGTTAAATATTTTATTGCAGATTACAGTAATTTCAAATCACAAAGTTAAAAAGGTATGCCGCTAGGGGATCCGAGCACGATTGACCAAGTTACGGACTTAGGAAGTGTGTATGGGGGTCATTTTTGAGCAAGTCATCGAAAACTTCAATTTAACTCCATAAAACCAGTCAAAAATCGACTATCTTCAACAGTTAAATATTTTAATGCAGATTACACTATTTTCAAATCACAAAGTTAAAAAGGTATGCCAGTAGGGGATCCGATCCCAAATGACCAATTTAGGGGCTTAGGAAGTGTGTAGGGGGGCCATTTTTTGAGAAAGTCATCGAAAACTTCAAATTATCGCCATAAAACCAGTCAAAAATCGACAATCTTCATTAGTTAAACATTTTAATGCAGATTACAGTAATTTCAAATCACAAAGTTAAAAAGGTATGCCAGTAGGGGATCCGATCCCAAATGACCAATTTAGGGGCTTAGGAAGTGTGTAGGGGGGCCATTTTTTGAGAAAGTCATCGAAAACTTCAAATTATCGCCATAAAACCAATCAAAAATCGACTATCTGCATTTTAATGCAGATTACACTATTTTCAAATCACAAAGTTAGGAAGTGTGTATGGGGGTCATTTTTCAGCAAGTCATCGAACACTTCCACTTACGTTATAAAACCAGTCTAAAATCGACTATCTTCAAAAGTAAAAAAAAATTAATGCACATTACACTATTTTCAAATCACAAACTTAAAAAGGTATGCCGCTGCGGAATCCGAGCCGGATTGACCGAGTTACGGGCTTAGGAAGTGTGTATGGGGGTCATTTTTGCGCAAGTCATCGAAAACTTCAAATTAACGCCATAAAACCAGTAAAAAATCGACTATCTTCAACAGTTAAATATTTTAATGCAGATTACAGTAATTTCAAATCACAAAGTTAAAAAGGTATGCCAGTAGGGGATCCGATCCCAAATGACCAATTTAGGGGCTTAGGAAGTGTGTAGGGGGGCCATTTTTTGAGAAAGTCATCGAAAACTTCAAATTATCGCCATAAAACCAATCAAAAATCGACTATCTGCATTTTAATGCAGATTACACTATTTTCAAATCACAAAGTTAGGAAGTGTGTATGGAGGTCATTTTTCAGCAAGTCATCGAAAACTTTCACTTACGTTATAAAACCTTTCTAAAATCGACTATCTTCAAAAGTAAAAAAAATTAATGCAGATTACACTATTTTCAAATCACAAACTTAAAAAGGTATGCCGCTAGGGGATCCGAGCCCGATTGACCAAGTTACGGGCTTAGGAAGTGTGTATGGGGGTCATTTTTGAGCAAGTCATCGAAAACTTCAAATTAACGCCATAAAACCCTTCAAAAATCGACAATCTTCATTAGTTAAACATTTTAATGCAGATTACAGTAATTTCAAATCACAAAGTTAAAAAGGTATTCCGCTAGGGAATCCGATCCCAAATGACCAAGTTAGGGGCTTAGGAAGTGTGTATGGGGCCATTTTTTGAGAAAGTCATCGAAAACTTCAAATTATCGCCATAAAACCAATCAAAAATCGACTATCTTCATTTTAATGCAGATTACACTATTTTCAAATCACAAAGTTAGGAAGTGTGTATGGGGGTCATTTTTCAGCAAGTCATCGAAAACTTTCACTTACGTTATAAAACCTTTCTAAAATCGACTATCTTCAAAAGTAAAAAAAATTAATGCAGATTACACTATTTTCAAATCACAAACTTAAAAAGGTATGCCGCTAGGGGATCCGAGCCAGATTGACCAAGTTACGGGCTTAAGAAGTGTGTATAAGGGTCATTTTTCAGCAAGTTATCGAAAACTTCCAATTACGTCATAAAACCAGTCAAAAATTGAATATCTTTAACAGTCAAATATTTTAATGCAGATTACACTATTTTCAAATTACAAACTTAAAGAGGTATGCCGCTAGGGGAATTGAGCCCGATTGACCAAGTTACGGGCTTAGGAAGTGTGTATGGGGGTCATTTTTTCAGCAAGTTATCGAAAACTTCAAATTAACGCCATAAAACCAGTCAAAAATCGACTATCTTCAAAAGTTAAATATTTTATTGCAGATTACAGTAATTTCAAATCACAAAGTTAAAAAGGTATGCCGCTAGGGGATCCGAGCACGATTGACCAAGTTACGGACTTAGGAAGTGTGTATGGGGGTCATTTTTGAGCAAGTCATCGAAAACTTCAATTTAACTCCATAAAACCAGTCAAAAATCGACTATCTTCAACAGTTAAATATTTTAATGCAGATTACACTATTTTCAAATCACAAAGTTAAAAAGGTATGCCAGTAGGGGATCCGATCCCAAATGACCAATTTAGGGGCTTAGGAAGTGTGTAGGGGGGCCATTTTTTGAGAAAGTCATCGAAAACTTCAAATTATCGCCATAAAACCAGTCAAAAATCGACAATCTTCATTAGTTAAACATTTTAATGCAGATTACAGTAATTTCAAATCACAAAGTTAAAAAGGTATGCCAGTAGGGGATCCGATCCCAAATGACCAATTTAGGGGCTTAGGAAGTGTGTAGGGGGGCCATTTTTTGAGAAAGTCATCGAAAACTTCAAATTATCGCCATAAAACCAATCAAAAATCGACTATCTGCATTTTAATGCAGATTACACTATTTTCAAATCACAAAGTTAGGAAGTGTGTATGGGGGTCATTTTTCAGCAAGTCATCGAACACTTCCACTTACGTTATAAAACCAGTCTAAAATCGACTATCTTCAAAAGTAAAAAAAAATTAATGCACATTACACTATTTTCAAATCACAAACTTAAAAAGGTATGCCGCTGCGGAATCCGAGCCGGATTGACCGAGTTACGGGCTTAGGAAGTGTGTATGGGGGTCATTTTTGCGCAAGTCATCGAAAACTTCAAATTAACGCCATAAAACCAGTAAAAAATCGACTATCTTCAACAGTTAAATATTTTAATGCAGATTACAGTAATTTCAAATCACAAAGTTAAAAAGGTATGCCAGTAGGGGATCCGATCCCAAATGACCAATTTAGGGGCTTAGGAAGTGTGTAGGGGGGCCATTTTTTGAGAAAGTCATCGAAAACTTCAAATTATCGCCATAAAACCAATCAAAAATCGACTATCTGCATTTTAATGCAGATTACACTATTTTCAAATCACAAAGTTAGGAAGTGTGTATGGAGGTCATTTTTCAGCAAGTCATCGAAAACTTTCACTTACGTTATAAAACCTTTCTAAAATCGACTATCTTCAAAAGTAAAAAAAATTAATGCAGATTACACTATTTTCAAATCACAAACTTAAAAAGGTATGCCGCTAGGGGATCCGAGCCCGATTGACCAAGTTACGGGCTTAGGAAGTGTGTATGGGGGTCATTTTTGAGCAAGTCATCGAAAACTTCAAATTAACGCCATAAAACCCTTCAAAAATCGACAATCTTCATTAGTTAAACATTTTAATGCAGATTACAGTAATTTCAAATCACAAAGTTAAAAAGGTATTCCGCTAGGGAATCCGATCCCAAATGACCAAGTTAGGGGCTTAGGAAGTGTGTATGGGGCCATTTTTTGAGAAAGTCATCGAAAACTTCAAATTATCGCCATAAAACCAATCAAAAATCGACTATCTTCATTTTAATGCAGATTACACTATTTTCAAATCACAAAGTTAGGAAGTGTGTATGGGGGTCATTTTTCAGCAAGTCATCGAAAACTTTCACTTACGTTATAAAACCTTTCTAAAATCGACTATCTTCAAAAGTAAAAAAAATTAATGCAGATTACACTATTTTCAAATCACAAACTTAAAAAGGTATGCCGCTAGGGGATCCGAGCCAGATTGACCAAGTTACGGGCTTAAGAAGTGTGTATAAGGGTCATTTTTCAGCAAGTTATCGAAAACTTCCAATTACGTCATAAAACCAGTCAAAAATTGAATATCTTTAACAGTCAAATATTTTAATGCAGATTACACTATTTTCAAATTACAAACTTAAAGAGGTATGCCGCTAGGGGAATTGAGCCCGATTGACCAAGTTACGGGCTTAGGAAGTGTGTATGGGGGTCATTTTTCAGCAAGTTATCGAAAGCTTCAAATTATCGCCATAAAACCAGTCAAAAATCGACTAGCTTCAAAAGTTAAATATTTTATTGCAGATTACAGTAATTTCAAATCACAAAGTTAAAAAGGTATGTCGCTAGGGGATCCGAGCCCGATTGACCAAGTTACGGACTTAGGAAGTGTGTATGGGGGTCATTTTTGAGGAAGTCATCGAAAACTTCAAATTACGTCATAAAACCAGTAAAAAATCGACTATCTTCAACAGTTAAATATTTTATTGCAGATTACAGTAATTTCAAATCACAAAGTTAAAAAGGTATGCCAGTAGGGGATCCGATCCCAAATGACCAATTTAGGGGCTTAGGAAGTGTGTAGGGGGGCCATTTTTTGAGCAAGTCATCGAAAACTTCAAATTATCGCCATAAAACCAATCAAAAATCGACTATCTTCATTTTAATGCAGATTACACTATTTTCAAATCACAAAGTTAGGAAGTGTGTATGGGGGTCATTTTTCAGCAAGTCATCGAAAACTTCCACTTACGTTATAAAACCAGTCTAAAATCGACTATCTTCAAAAGTAAAAAAAAAATTAATGCACATTACACTATTTTCAAATCACAAACTTAAAAAGGTATGCCGCTGAGGAATCCGAGCCGGATTGACCAAGTTACGGGCTTAGGAAGTGTGTATGGGGGTCATTTTTGAGCAAGTCATCGAAAACTTCAAATTAACGCCATAAAACCAGTCAAAAATCGACAATCTTCATTAGTTAAACATTTTAATGCAGATTACAGTAATTTCAAATCACAAAGTTAAAAAGGTATGCCGCTAGGGGATCCGATCCCAAATGACCAATTTAGGGGCTTAGGAAGTGTGTAGGGGGGCCATTTTTTGAGCAAGTCATCGAAAACTTCAAATTATCGCCATAAAACCAATCAAAAATCGACTATCTTCATTTTAATGCAGATTACACTATTTTCAAATCACAAAGTTAGGAAGTGTGTATGGAGGTCATTTTTCAGCAAGTCATCGAAAACTTTCACTTACGTTATAAAACCGGTCTAAAATGGGTGCATGTCATAACGCCCGGTGACATAACGCCCGGTGACATAACGCCCGCGGGCGCTATGACACACTAAAAAGTGTCATAAGGCCCGTGGGCCTTATGACACACTCAAAAGTGTCATAACGCCCGCAGGCGCTATTATTAACTATTTATATAAGTTAAGAAGTCGTATTAGGCTTGAGCGCGCGCATTAAACATTAATGCGGCTTGCACCTTTATTCAAACAAATTTTTGTCTGCGTCCTACTTAACATTTTATTGAAATTCTTGTAAATGCGAGGAACATAGAATAATATAATAATAAATGTTTGCGTGCGCCCTGTTTAACATTTTATTGAAATTCTTATAAATTATAAATAGAGTAATATAATAAGGATTATTATATAATAGTGTAGCATTGAGTGATATGCCTGTAGTAAAATTTTCAGACGAAAAAAAGCGCCGGAGGCAAAATTTTTTTTTCAAAAAAATCCCGCGATTTTTTAGAAAAAAAGTTTTTGTCTGCGGTCTAATTAACAATTTATTGAAAACTTGTAAATGATTTTCAACTATCTGTCTGCAGTATGGGCAGAGCAATAGAGAGTTTTTTGAACGCTGTTCCAGAATTCGCTTTACAACATAACAAACAGTAATTCTCTTATCGGTATTCTCATTAACTAAAAATGCATTTTGGAATTTTTTAGAAGTTGCGGGTAATATGACATTTTTTGAAAGGGCGTTATGACACTCGTCAAAGTGCCCGCGGGCGCTATGACACCGGGCGTTATGACACGCACCCGTCTAAAATCGACTATCTTCAAAAGTAAAAAAAATTAATGCAGATTACACTATTTTCAAATCACAAACTTAAAAAGGTATGCCGCTGAGGAATCCGAGCCGGATTGACCGAGTTACGGGCTTAGAAAGTGTGTATGGGGGTCATTTTTGAGCAAGTCATCGAAAACTTCAAATTAACGCCATAAAACCAGTCAAAAATCGACTATTTATTTTAATGCAGATTACACTAATTTCAAGTCACAAAGTTAAAAAGGTATGCCGCTAGGGGATCCGATCCCAAATGACCAAGTTAAGGGCTTAGGAAGTGTGTATGGGGCCATTTTTTGAGAAAGTCATCGAAAACTTCAAATTATCGCCATAAAACCAATCAAAAATCGACTATCTTCATTTTAATGCAGGTTACACTATTTTCAAATCACAAAGTTAGGAAGTGTGTATGGGGGTCATTATTCAGAAAGTCATCGAAAACTTCCACTTACGTCATAAAACCAGTCTTAAATCGACTATCTTCAAAAGTCAAATATTTTAATGCAGATAACCTAAAAAGATATGCCGCTGAGGAATTCGAGCCCGATGGATCAAGTTACGGGCTTAGGAAGTGTGTATGGGGGTCATTTTTGAGCAAGTCATCGAAAACTTCAAATTAACGCCATATAACCAGTCAAAAATCGACTATCTTCATTAGTTAAATATTTTAGTGCAGATTACAGTAATTTCAAATCACAAAGTTAAAAAGGTACGCCGCTAGGGGATCCCATCCCAAATGACCAAGTTAGGGGCTTAGGAAGTGTGTATGGGGCCATTTTTTGAGAAAGTCATCGAAAACTTCAAATTATCGCCATAAAACCAATCAAAAATTGACTATCTTCATTTTAATGCAGATTATACTATTATCAAATCACAAAGTTAGGAAGTGTGTATGGGGGTCATTTTTCAGCAAGTCATCGAAAACTTACAATTACGTCATAAAACCAGTCTAAATCGACTATCTTCAAAAGTAAAAAATTTTAATGCAGATTACACTATTTTTAAATTACAAACCTGAAAAGGTATGCCGCTGAGGAATCCAAGCCCGATTGACCGAGTTACGGGCTTAGGAAGGGTGTATGGGGGTCATTTTTCAGCCAGTCATCGAAAACCAGTAAAAAATTGACTATCTACAAAAGTAAAATATTTTAATGCAGATGACACTATTTTTAAATCACAAACTTAAAAAGGTATGCCGCTAGGGGATCCGAACCCGATTGACCAAGTTACGGGCTTAGGAAGTGTGTATTGAGGTCATTTTTCAGAAGGTTGTCGAAAACTTACAATTACGTCATAAAACCAGTCTAAATCGACTATCTTCAAAAGTAAAAAATTTTAATGCAGATTACACTATTTTTAAATTACAAACCTGAAAAGGTATGCCGCTGAGGAATCCAAGCCCGAATGACCGAGTTACGGGCTTAGGAAGGGTGTATGGGGGTCATTTTTCAGCCAGTCATCGAAAAAAACCAGTAAAAAATTGACTATCTACAAAAGTAAAATATTTTAATGCAGATGACACTATTTTTAAATCACAAACTTAAAAAGGTATGCCGCTAGGGGATCCGAGCCCGATTGACCAAGTTACGGGCTTAGGAAGTGTGTATTGAGGTCATTTTTCAGAAGGTTATCGAAAACTTCCAATTACGTCATAAAACCAGTCTCAAATTGACTATCTTCAAAAGTCAAATATTTTAATGCAGATTACACTATTTTCAAATTACAAACCTAAAAGGTATGCCGCTGAGGAATTCAAGACCGATTGACCGAGTTACGGGCTTAGGAAGTGTGTATGGGGGTCATTTTTGAGCAAGTCATCGAAAACTGCAAATTAACGCCATAAAACCAGTCAAAAATCGACTAACTTCAAAAGTGAAATATTTTAATGCAGATTACACTATTTTCAAATCACAAACTTAAAAAGGTATGCCGCTAGGGGATCCGAACCCGATTGACCAAGTTACGGGCTTAGGAAGTGTGTATTGAGGTCATTTTTCAGAAGGTTATCGAAAACTTCCAATTACGTCATAAAACCAGTCTCAAATTGACTATCTTCAAAAGTCAAATATTTTAATGCAGATTACACTATTTTCAAATTACAAACCTAAAAGGTATGCCGCTGAGGAATTCAAGACCGATTGACCGAGTTACGGGCTTAGGAAGTGTGTATGGAGGTCATTTTTGAGCAAGTCATCGAAAACTTCAAATTATCGCCATAAAACCAATCAAAAATTGACTATCTTCATTTTAATGCAGATTATACTATTATCAAATCACAAAGTTAGGAAGTGTGTATGGGGGTCATTTTTCAGCAAGTCATCGAAAACTTACAATTACGTCATAAAACCAGTCTAAATCGACTATCTTCAAAAGTAAAAAATTTTAATGCAGATTACACTATTTTTAAATTACAAACCTGAAAAGGTATGCCGCTGAGGAATCCAAGCCCGATTGACCGAGTTACGGGCTTAGGAAGGGTGTATGGGGGTCATTTTTCAGCCAGTCATCGAAAATTAAATAAAAACCAGTAAAAAATTGACTATCTACAAAAGTAAAATATTTTAATGCAGATGACACTATTTTTAAATCACAAACTTAAAAAGGTATGCCGCTAGGGGATCCGAACCCGATTGACCAAGTTACGGGCTTAGGAAGTGTGTATTGAGGTCATTTTTCAGAAGGTTATCGAAAACTTCCAATTACGTCATAAAACCAGTCTAAAATTGACTATCTTCAAAAGTCAAATATTTTAATGCAGATTACACTATTTTCAAATTACAAACCTAAAAGGTATGCCGCTGAGGAATTCAAGACCGATTGACCGAGTTACGGGCTTAGGAAGTGTGTATGGAGGTCATTTTTGAGCAAGTCATCGAAAACTTCAAATTATCGCCATAAAACCAATCAAAAATTGACTATCTTCATTTTAATGCAGATTATACTATTATCAAATCACAAAGTTAGGAAGTGTGTATGGGGGTCATTTTTCAGCAAGTCATCGAAAACTTCCAATTACGTCATAAAACCAGTCTAAATCGACTATCTACAAAAGTAAAATATTTTAATGCAGATTACAATGTTTTTAAATCACAAACTTAAAAAGGTATGCCGCTAGGGGATCCGAGCCCGATTGACCAAGTTACGGGCTTAGGAAGTGTGTATTGGGTTCATTTTTCAGAAGGTTATCGAAAAATTTCAATTACGTCATAAGACCAGTCAAAAATGGAATATCTTCAACAGTTAAATATTTTAATGCAGATTACACTATTTTCAAATCACAAACTTAAAAAGGTATGCCGCTAAGGAATTCGAGCCCGATTTACCGAGTTTTGGGTTTAGGAAGTTTGTATGGGGCTCATTTTTCAGAAAGCCATCAAAAACTTCAAATTAACTAGTCAAAAATCGACTATCTTCAAAAGTAAAATATTTTAATGCAGATTACACTATTTTCAAATCACAAACTTAAAAAGGTATGCCGCTAAGGGATCCGAGCCCGAATGACCAAGTTACGGGCTTGCAGATTATGCAGATTACACTATTTTCAAATCACAAAGTTAGGAAGTGTGTATGGGGGTCATTTTTCAGCAAGTCATCGAAAACTTCCAATTACGTCATAAAACCAGTCTAAATCGACTATCTTCAAAAGTAAAAAATTGTAAATTACAAACTTAAAAAGGTATGCCGCTAGGGGATCCGAGCCCGATTGACCAAGTTACGGGCTTAGGAAGTGTGTATTGAGGTCATTTTTCAGAAGGTTATCGAAAACTTCCAATTACGTCATAAAACCAGTCTCAAATTGACTATCTTCAAAAGTCAAATATTTTAATGCAGATTACACTATTTTCAAATTACAAACCTAAAAGGTATGCCGCTGAGGAATTCAAGACCGATTGACCGAGTTACGGGCTTAGGAAGTGTGTATGGGGGTCATTTTTGAGCAAGTCATCGAAAACTGCAAATTAACGCCATAAAACCAGTAAAAAATCGACCATCTTCAACAGTTAAATATTTTAATGCAGATTACAGTAATTTCAAATCACAAAGTTAAAGAGGTATGCCGCTAGGGGATCCGATCCCAAATGACCAATTTAGGGGCTTAGGAAGTGTGTAGGGGGGCCATTTTTTGAGCAAGTCATCGAAAACTTCAAATTATCGCCATAAAACCAATCAAAAATCGACTATCTTCAAAAGTAAAATATTTTAATGCAGATTACACTATTTTCAAATCACAAAGTTAGGAAGTGTGTATGGGGGTCATTTTTTAGCAAGTCATCGAAAACTTCCACTTACGTTATAAAACCAGTCTAAAATCGACTATCTTCAAAAGTAAAAAAAAATTAATGCACATTACACTATTTTCAAATCACAAACTTAAAAAGGTATGCCGCTGCGGAATCCGAGCCGGATTGACCGAGTTACGGGCTTAGGAAGTGTGTATGGGGGTCATTTTTGAGCAAGTCATCGAAAACTTCAAATTAACGCCATAAAACCAGTAAAAAATCGACCATCTTCAACAGTTAAATATTTTAATGCAGATTACAGTAATTTCAAATCACAAAGTTAAAGAGGTATGCCGCTAGGGGATCCGATCCCAAATGACCAATTTAGGGGCTTAGGAAGTGTGTAGGGGGGCCATTTTTTGAGCAAGTCATCGAAAACTTCAAATTATCGCCATAAAACCAATCAAAAATCGACTATCTTCAAAGAAAATTTTAATGCAGATTACACTATTTTCAAATCACAAAGTTAGGAAGTGTGTATGGAGGTCATTTTTCAGCAAGTCATCGAAAACTTTCACTTACGTTATAAAACCGGTCTAAAATCGACTATCTTCAAAAGTAAAAAAAATTAATGCAGATTACACTATTTTCAAATCACAAACTTAAAAAGGTATGCCGCTGAGGAATCCGAGCCGGATTGACCGAGTTACGGGCTTAGAAAGTGTGTATGGGGGTCATTTTTGAGCAAGACATCAAAAACTTCAAATTAACGCCATAAAACCAGTCAAAAATCGTATATTTATTTTAATGCAGATTACACTAATTTCAAGTCACAAAGTTAAAAAGGTATGCCGCTAGGGGATCCGATCCCAAATGACCAAGTTAAGGGCTTAGGAAGTGTGTATGGGGCCATTTTTTGAGAAAGTCATCGAAAACTTCAAATTATCGCCATAAAACCAATCAAAAATCGACTATCTTCATTTTAATGCAGATTACACTATTTTCAAATCACAAAGTTAGGAAGTGTGTATGGGGGTCATTATTCAGCAAGTCATCGAAAACTTCCACTTACGTCATAAAACCAGTCTTAAATCGACTATCTTCAAAAGTCAAATATTTTAATGCAGATAACTCTATTTTCAAATTACAAACCTAAAAAGATATGCCGCTGAGGAATCCGAGCCCGATGGATCAAGTTACGGGCTTAGGAAGTGTGTATGGGGGTCATTTTTGAGCAAGACATCGAAAACTTCAAATTAACGCTATATAACCAGTCAAAAATCGACTATCTTCATTTTAATGCAGATTACACTATTTTCAAATCACAAAGTTAGGAAGTGTGTATGGAGGTCATTTTTCAGCAAGTCATCGAAAACTTTCACTTACGTTATAAAACCGGTCTAAAATCGACTATCTTCAAAAGTAAAAAAAATTAATGCAGATTACACTATTTTCAAATCACAAACTTAAAAAGGTATGCCGCTGAGGAATCCGAGCCGGATTGACCGAGTTACGGGCTTAGAAAGTGTGTATGGGGGTCATTTTTGAGCAAGACATCAAAAACTTCAAATTAACGCCATAAAACCAGTCAAAAATCGTATATTTATTTTAATGCAGATTACACTAATTTCAAGTCACAAAGTTAAAAAGGTATGCCGCTAGGGGATCCGATCCCAAATGACCAAGTTAAGGGCTTAGGAAGTGTGTATGGGGCCATTTTTTGAGAAAGTCATCGAAAACTTCAAATTATCGCCATAAAACCAATCAAAAATCGACTATCTTCAGTAAAATTTTAATGCAGATTACACTATTTTCAAATCACAAAGTTAGGAAGTGTGTATGGGGGTCATTATTCAGCAAGTCATCGAAAACTTCCACTTACGTCATAAAACCAGTCTTAAATCGACTATCTTCAAAAGTCAAATATTTTAATGCAGATAACACTATTTTCAAATTACAAACCTAAAAAGATATGCCGCTGAGGAATCCGAGCCTGATGGATCAAGTTACGGGCTTAGGAAGTGTGTATGGGGGTCATTTTTGAGCAAGACATCGAAAACTTCAAATTAACGCTATATAACCAGTCAAAAATCGACTATCTTCATTAGTTAAATATTTTAGTGCAGATTACAGTAATTTCAAATCACAAAGTTAAAAAGGTACGCCGCTAGGGGATCCCATCCCAAATGACCAAGCTAGGGGCTTAGGAAGTGTGTATGGGGCCATTTTTTGAGAAAGTCATCGAAAACTTCAAATTATCGCCATAAAACCAATCAAAAATTGATTATCTTCATTTTAATGCAGATTATACTATTATCAAATCACAAAGTTAGGAAGTGTGTATGGGGGTCATTTTTCAGCACGTCATCGAAAACTTCCAATTACGTCATAAAACCAGTCTAAATCGACTATCTTCAAAAGTAAAAAATTTTAATGCAGATTACACTATTTTTAAATTACAAACCTAAAAAGGTATGCCGCTGAGGAATCCAAGCCCGATTGACTGAGTTACGGGCTTAGGAAGGGTGTATGGGGGTCATTTTTCAGCCAGTCATCGAAAACCAGTAAAAAATTGACTATCTACAAAAGTAAAATATTTTAATGCAGATGACACTGTTTTTAAATCACAAACTTAAAAAGGTATGCCGCTAGGGGATCCGAGCCCGATTGACCAAGTTACGGGCTTAGGAAGTGTGTATTGAGGTCATTTTTCAGAAGGTTATCGAAAACTTCCAATTACGTCATAAAACCAGTCTCAAATTGACTATCTTCAAAAGTCAAATATTTTAATGCAGATTACACTATTTTCAAATTACAAACTTAAAAAGGTATTCCGCTGAGGAATCCAATCCCGATTGACCGAGTTACGGGCTTAGGAAGTGTGTATGGGGGTCATTTTTCATCAAGTCATCGAAAACTTCAAATTAACGCAAAAAAAAAACCAGTCTAAAATCGACCATCTTCAAAAGTAAAAAAATTCAAATCACAAACTTAAAAAGGTATGCCGCTAAGGGATCCGAGCCCGAATGACCAAGTTACGGGCTTGCAGATTATGCAGATTACACTATTTTCAAATCACAAAGTTAGGAAGTGTGTATGGGGGTCATTTTTCAGCAAGTCATCGAAAACTTCCAATTACGTCATAAAACCAGTCTAAAATCGACTATCTTCAAAAGTAAAAAATTGTAAATTACAAACCTAAAAAGGTATGCCGCTGAGGAATCCAAGCCCGATTGACCGAGTTACGGGATTAGGAAGTTTGTATGGGGGTCATTTTTCAGCCAGTCATCGAAAACCAGTAAAAAATTGACTATCTACAAAAGTAAAATATTTTAATGCAAATTACACTATTTTTAAATCACAAACATAAAAAGGTACGCCGCTAGGGGATCGACTATCTACAAAAGTAAAATATTTTAAAGCAGATTACACTATTTTCAAATCCCAAATTAGGAAGTGTGTATGGGTGTCATTTTTCAGCAAGTCATCGAACACTTCCACTTACGTCATAAAACAAGTCTAAAATCGCCTATCTTCAAAAGTCAAATATTTTAATGCAGATAACAATATTTGCAAATTACAAACCTAAAAAGGTATGCCGCTAAGGAATCACAAATCACAAAGGAATCCAAGCCCGATTGACCGAGTTAGGGGCTTAGGAAGTGTGTATGGGGGTCATTTCTCACCCAGCCATCGAAAACCAGTAAAAAATTGACTATCGACAAAAGTAAAATATTTTAATGCAAATTACACTATTTTCAAATTACAAACATAAAAAGGTACGCCGCTAGGGGATCGACTATCTACAAAAGTAAAATATTTTAATGCAGATTACACTATTTTTAAATCACAAACTTAAAAAGGTATGCCGCTAGGGGATCCGAGCCCGATTGACCAACTTACGGGCTTAGGAAGTGTGTTTTGGGGTCATTTTTCAGAAGGTTATCGAAAACTTCCAATTACGTCATAAAACCAGTCAACAATCGAATATCTTCAACAGTTAAATATTTTAATGCAGATTACACTATTTTCAAATCACAAACTTAAAAAGGTATGCCGCTGAGGAATCCAAGCCCGATTGACCGAGTTACGGGCTTAGGAAGTGTGTATGGGGGTCACTTTTGAGCAACTCATCGAAAACTTAAAATTAACGCCATAGAACCAGTAAAAAATCGACTATCTTCAAAAGTAAAATATTTTAAAGCAGATTACACTATTTTCAAATCCCAAATTAGGAAGTGTGTATGGGTGTCATTTTTCAGCAAGTCATCGAACACTTCCACTTACGTCATAAAACAAGTCTAAAATCGCCTATCTTTAAAAGTCAAATATTTTAATGCAGATTACAATATTTGCAAATTACAAACCTAAAAAGGTATGCCGCTGAGGAATCACAAATCACAAAGGAATCCAAGCCCGATTGACCGAGTTAGGTGCTTAGGAAGTGTGTATGGGGGTCATTTCTCACCCAGCCATCGAAAACCAGTAAAAAATTGACTATCGACAAAAGTAAAATATTTTAATGCAAATTACACTATTTTCAAATTACAAACATAAAAAGGTACGCCGCTAGGGGATCGACAATCTTCAAAAGTAAAATATTTTAATGCAGATTACACTATTTTTAAATCGCAAACTTAAAAAGGTATGCTGCTAGGGGATCCGAGCCCGATTGACCAAGTTACGGGCTTAGGAAGTGTGTATTGGTGTCATTTTTCAGAAGGTTATCGAAAGCTTCCAATTACGTCATAAAACCGGTCAAAAATCGAATATCTTCAAAAGTCAAATATTTTAATGCAGATTACACTATTTTCAAATTACAAACTTAAAAAGGTATTCCGCTGAGGAATCCAAGCCCGATTGGCCGAGTTACGGGCTTAGGAAGTGTGTATGGGGGTCATTTTTCATCAAGTCATCGAAAACTTCAAATTAATGCCAAAAAAAACCAGTCTAAAATCGACCATCTTCAAAAGTAAAAAAATTCAAATCACAAACTTAAAAAGGTATGCCGCTAAGGGATCCGAGCCCGAATGACCAAGTTACGGGCTTGCAGATTATGCAGATTACACTATTTTCAAATCACAAAGTTAGCAAGTGTGTATGGGGGTCATTTTTCAGCAAGTCATCGAAAACTTCCAATTACGTCATAAAACCAGTCTAAATCGACTATCTTCAAAAGTAAAAATTTTAATGCAGATTACACTATTTTTAAATTAAAAACCTAAAAAAATATGCCGCTGAGGAATCCAAGCCCGATTGACCGAGTTACGGGCTTAGGAAGTGTGTATGTATTTTATTTTTTAGCCAGTCATCGAAAACCAGTAAAAAATTGACTATCTACAATGTTATGGAACTGCCAAGATTGTTTCTCTCGGGACAGCACCGGCTAGCTCCGGAATTCCCAGGGCGGAGTACCCCCAATGTCCCACAGTTCCGCAACACTAAAAATCGATAACTATCGACGTCTCACTGTACATATAATAGCACATCTCTAACAACAAAACGTAAACAAGGCTAAGACTTACAATTTTGGGACAATTTGACGGAAAAGTGGCATTAGATGTGGCTGCCACAGCGCACCCACCCTTCCTGGGGTGCCCCAAGGGATGCAAGGGAGGCACCACCCATCGTCAGCGGCCGGATTCACCTCCAGGCGGTCTACGACCGGTCCATCTCCCCCAACAGGTAAGCGACTCACACAATCATTTTCATTCTCTGATTACATTTAATAATTAACAAAATCTTTCATTGCAGGTACTTAAATTGATGTTTCTTTAACTAGGCTTCCTTGCTGAATATTTAAAGGGGGTCACAGCGGTAGCACCAGTGAAGATTAGAAGACTATAGACGCCGCGAAAGCAATACTTCGCGCAGGCGGTATTTGGACAAGTGCACCTTTTTGGGTCGCCTAGTCCTGAGGAGCTCCGAGGGACGAGAAAGGACGTGCTTACAAATCTAATGAGGTAAGTGCCTATCGACTAATGTGGTTTCCTCACTTCCAGGGATTCCCACGACCAAATCGGGCTACTTTACGTGCGAGAAAGGATGGACTTATTTAAATCCACATCAATGGACAATGGAAAGGGTAAGTTAGATATATATATATACATATTTTAATTTCTTAAATAACTATTTGTTGGTTTGCAGCTTCACTGCCGAATTGCTGTCGGCGCGGACTGAAAGCTGCCTAAGGGCGGACTATGGCGAAGAAGCCCGGGCAAAGTGCGAACCGCGGTTCGCCGCTGGACTTTGCTGGCGAGGAAAGGCTGCCAGGTGGTCGTCGCTGGACCTTAATCTGCGGCCAGGACTATCAAAAACTTGCAGATGACGGATCTGCTGAAGGCGGCTTGGAAGCGCGAAGCTGAATTTAACGCCTGCGTGGGATGGTCTCCCAACGGATCCGGAACGGACTCACCGGGGTGATGTGCCGGGATTACCGGCTAGTCGCTGGTTACGCCGCTCTGGAGGTAGGTTCCTGGGTCCAGGTTTTCCCTCTTAGGTTAGGGCGGATGGCTCCCTCGCCAAGAAAAGGTTTCTTCTCTGCCGAAAATTCCTGTCCTCCACAAAATCGTTGCCGGGGCCCTTTTGATGGGTCCCCGGATATCCTTTCTAAATTTATTTCGCGAGCGCGGTTTAAAATGGATCATTCGGATCCGCAATATGGCAGCTACTGACATGCAGTTTGGCCTACCTTTCTTGCCTCGCCATTTTCTAAGTTGGTGCTCTCGAATGTGGGTCATTGGACGATCCAAACCCAGTTAAGAGAATCCTCAGAGCGAACCGGGATTCATTTAAAAAGCTAGATTGCCCAATGACCAACAAAAGGGGGCGCCACTACGTTCTGGGGTTACCCTGCCTACGCTATCGATAACTTCCTTGCCTCGCTCTCTATTTTCTTCTAGCCGGTTCCAACTTGAAATGCAACACCACCCAAGGATTTTGAGAGACGCCACCGGATTTGAAGCCACTCGACGAAATCATTGGGAGCATTTGGATCCTTTCCTGGTGGAACCTGGACGATTAAGCCTTTTGCAGTTCCATACGGTGCCCAACGCGGGGCCCACGCATGCCGGGAAGTATGCTGACATCAACATTCTTTGCTCTTGTTTACTTTGTTTCTTCTCCCAGATCATACCCGGATATCTTTGGCGTGGTAAACTCCGAGATGGCGTCCTTGCAGGTCTTCCAGTTCGTAGGCATTGTTGCCGACGGCTTTCACCACTCGAGCCTTAAGGAATTTCCTTGCGAACTTGGCGTTAAACGACTTGCCAAAGTCACTGAGGACGAAGTTGCGGCGATACACTTCCTGACCTGGCTTGGCCAAGAAGTTTCGAGCCCGTTGGTCATACCGCTGGCGGCTTCGGTCGTACGCTGTCTCCAGATTCTTTCGGACCTTTTCCTGGATCACTCGGAGTTTATCGGCTGTCTTCATTCCTGCCATCTCGTGGTCACACAAGGACTTTAGTTTCCTTGCTAACCTATAGTTGGCTCCGTTCAGAAACATGTGATGTCCGAATACGGTGAAAAACGGCGCTTCTCCTGTCGCCGAGTGAATCGCGTTGCGGAGCGCTACCTCAATCTCCGGAAGGTACACGTCCCAGTCTCGATGATCACCATCTAAAAAGCTCCGGATTGCTGCCAACACGCTTCGATTGACTCGTTCTGCTGCGTTGCTCTGTGGTGAGTATACCGGAGTCTTGAGGTGTGATATCCCGAAACTCTCCATCGCTTCTTGGAATATCTTCGACGTGAACTGCCGACCATTGTCCGAGTGTACTGTCTCTGGGACGCCAAATTTGTAAAATACCTCGTGGATGAGGAACTCGACGACGTTCGAGGCGGTAGCTTCCTTCATGGCCTTCAGGAACACGAATTTGGAGAAATGGTCAACCACGATGAAAATCCAGGCATGACCCTTCTTGGACCTCGGATATTTCCCCAAGAAGTCGATATACAGCTTCTGGAATGGCTGTTCCGTCTGGACTCTTTCCCCAATACCGACCTGCATCCGGAAATTTGGCGCCTTCGTTTCCTTGCAGACCTCACATCCACGTACAAACTCGCGGACTTGGAGCACCATGCCTGGCCAGTAGAACTGTCGTCGGAGGATTTCCAGCGTCTTTCCCATTCCGCCATGAGCTGCTTTTGGGTCCGTATGCGCACGCTCGATTACGCTGTGGGTCAGACTCTGTGGGATCCACAGTTTCCACTCGGAACCTTCCACCTCATCGTCCAGATTCGCTGGAGAAACTCTCTTGAAGATGAGACCATCCTCGATCTTCAGGTCCGGTAGGTGTTCCAAATTACTCTCCACATCCTTCACTAATTCAAGGTAATCTTCTCCAGCGAACTCGGTGGTTTCGAAACCCAACACTTCCGTCGGATCCACCACTAGCTCCTCTACACACCGTGAAAGGGTGTCTGCCACGACGTTCTCGCTTCCTTTCCTGTGCTCGATGTTGAAGTGGAATCCTTGAAGCTGCAGTGACCACCTCGCCAACCGTCCCGACAGATCCTTCATGGACATGAGCCACTTCAAGCTGGCATGATCAGTGATGCAGGTGAATGGCATCCCTTCGACATACGGCCTAAACTTGCGAATAGCCATGAGTGCTGCAAGACACTCTTTCTCGGTTACGGTGTAGTTAACCTGATGCTTATTCATCTTGGCCGAGAAAAAAGCAATCGGCTGCTCTTGCCCGTCGTCGTCTCGCTGGAAAAGCACCGCCCCTACTCCGACGTGTGACGCATCGCACTGAATGAAAAACCGCCTCTTGAAGTCCGCATGCACCAGGACTGGTGCAGTCGTTAACGCCATCTTCAAGGACTCTACGGCTAGCTGGGCCTCTGGACTCAGTGAAAACTTCGAATTTCCAGTTTTCTTCAGCGATTCGGTGAGCGGGGCGGCCAACGTCGCGAAGTTCTTTATGAAGCGGCGGTACCATCCAGCAGTCCCAAGAAACGCTCTCACCTCCTTCATTGATTTAGGCTCCGGCATCCTCCTGATTGCGGCTACTCGTCCTGGATCCATCCGTAGACGACCTCCACCAACGATAAAACCCAGGTATGTCAATGACTTGAAGCAAAACTTGGACTTGCTCATACCGATGGTTAAACCCGCTGCTTTCAGGCATTCTGCGACTCGACGAAGGTATTTGAAATGGGTCTGGATATCTGGAGCCAGTATCAACAGATCATCTAGGTAAACAAAGACGTTCGAACGGATCTCCGCTGGGATCACTCGGTCCATGAGTCTCACCAACCGCTGCGCCGCGTTGCAGAGTCCGAAGGGCATCACCCGGAACTGGTAGAGAGGTCGACCAGGGACCGTAAAGGCCGTCAGTTCCTTGCTCTTCGGGTCCAACTCGATCTGCCAGAATGCGAACTTCAAATCTACACTGGAAATGTAAAAAGTCTGATCGATTCTGGACAGGATTCCGTCGATACTAGGCAGCGGGTAAGCGTCTTTGATGGTCAGATCATTTAACTTGCGTGCGTCTAAGCAGAACCGATCCTTTCCAGGTTTCGACACTACCGTCGTCCGGTTGCTCCACGGACTCTTGCTCTCCTCGATGACTCCGAGCGCTAGCATCTTGTCCACCTCATCTTCGACTACCTTCTGCTTCGCGGGCGACATAGGATACGGTCGATCCTTGAAGACCTTGGCTCCCTCAATCAGCTCGATCGTGTGCGTTTCCAAATTGGTTGTTCCCAGACCATCCTTCTCGAACGTGAGAAACACCTCTTGGATCTCCGCGAGCTGTCGGGCGTCGACCTCGGATAGGGTCCAGGATTCGGGATCCGGCTTTTTCTCGTCGTCGTCCTCCTGTTCGGCGTAGTGCTCCATGTCCCTAGCGTGGATTTCGTCTGCCCTCTTCACGCTTTTCGGGTCGCCGTGGCCTATCACCGCCGGAGCCAAACCAAACGCCTGCCAGAAGTCCACTCCAAAATAGGCCTCCTGCTCTAGGTAAGGGCATACATAGAACAGTATCCGCTTTGTCTGTCCTCTATACTCCACAGGTAGTTCGACGCGTCCTATAATTGACCGATCCTCTCCAGAAGCCGTTCGGACCACGGATAGATATTTCTGGACTGGCACTTCCAACACTTCCAACAGCTCTCTTCCACCTTTTCCCAACAGGCTGACACTCGCCCCCGTGTCCAACAGTCCTGTCAGCTGTTGGGTCAGGATCCGGACTTCAGCAAATGGTCGAGGGTCTCCCGTTCCACTGCGCGTCACAGCGGCAACCACTTCCCGCCTTTTTGCTCGTCTCTTCCGGAATCGACTCCTGGCCTTCTGGACTTTCCGAGACACCAATCTCATCCCGCTCAATTGGTGCTCGGAGAAGATCCTATTCCTGACCTCCATGTATCTACGCATCCTTTCTTCGTAAGGTAAGTACTTCAACATTGACTTAAAGCTATCCTTATTATTTAAACATTTATCTACACTTAGGACGTTTACTTCCTCACGGGACTCTTCTCTGGACGCATCCTTCCCGCCTTCGGATCGCCCAGCCGACCGTTTTCCGCGCAATCCGGGCATTTCGGAGTGATCACTCCCGGCTTTCCGCATAAAAAGCAGAAGAGGCTGCGCTGCGTCGACGGACAATGCCGGTACCCATGATCCAGGGCTCCGCAGTTCCAGCATCCAGCCCGGAACGGATTCTTGGTCCTCGCTCGCAGCTCATCCACCTCTATCCCATTCGGATCCTCCTCCGTCTCCGAAAGCACGGCCTCGCTCACCCTGGGTTTATCGCCGGGACCAAAACGCGATTGTTGCCCGTACGTGGCGCGTCCACGTCGTCCGAAGTTTCGTTCGACCTCGATGCACTCGTCCCGCAGCTCGTCCACCGTGAGTAGGTCCATGGCATAGACGAACCTGGCGATGCCTTCTCTCAAACCCTTTTTCACGATTTTTACCAACTGTCGCTCGGACAGTGGTTTTTTCAGGCGAGAGCCCAGCTGCTGCATCACGTGGACGTAATCCTCGACACCCTCTCCAGGCTGCTGCTCCCGCTGCAGGAGCTCGTGCATCCTCTCATGCTCGGTTTGGCGTCCTCGGAACCGGTCCATGAGCGAAGTACGCAACTGCGACCACCGATCCACCCGGCTGTGACGCACGTGGACCCAGTACCACTCTCGGGCTCGTCCCTTGAGTAGCACGTGAAAGTGCCTGAGCACCTCCGCCCACGAGCATTGGTACTGCCTCTGCAGGAACTCCACTCGGAACACGAAGTCCTCCACTGAGTTGCGATCATCCTCTCCGTCGAAGGATACGCCCCACCGATCTATCCGGACCTTCTGGTTGCCATGCTCCTGTCCCACGTTGGCGTACAGACGCGGTTCCTCTCGGAAATCGACCGTTCGGCGATCCTCGATATGCCGACTCTGTAAACCGGCGGTGTTTCGCCACGGAACGAATCCTGGACTGCTGCTGTCGAGGCTAGGGGAATCCCACCTCCTTCTAGGCGGCTTTGGTGGAACGGCTAGCGGCGGTGGCCTCTGATGGCCGGCAGTTGCCGACCGATGGTCCTTGGGAACCGCTCCTCGCGGATCCTGTCCAGGAAACCTTGAAGCTGGCGTCTCCGTCCGCTGCTGTCCCTGATCCGGTGAGTCTCCCTGTGGAAGCTGGGGCCGTTGACCAACGGGCCGTAACACCTCGTTCATCAGCTTCATCATTTCCAGGAAACCCCCCCGGATCTCTTCGCGCAATGCCTGGCTGATGCCGGATTCCTGGGACTTGCGGTGAGTCTCCGCTGCCTGGGCCAAAGCGACGTTAGCGGCCGACTGGGCAACCGAATCCACGACTTGCGCGCGGAACCTGTCCTCGCGGTCTTCCTCCCTCTGCAGCAATTCATCCGCCGCCGAGCCAATCCCTCCGAAGTCCATCTTCGGCGGAGGTTCCTGGCCCATTCGGAACTCCTGTCCCAGCGTCTCTCGCAGACGGCCTTGCGGGGTCCTCGGCAACCCCATGGAGATACGTGGTGGTCCAGCACCGGCGGCGCCCTCGTCCTCCAAGGACCATAGTGCCTCGTCATCCCCGGCTAAAGGATCCGCCGACCGAAGCCCATACGCGTGCTTATTCCCTACGTTGCTACCTTTTGGCATGTTTTACAAAAACACAACCTAACACCTAAAAACCAAAACTAAACACGCCAAAATGCCTACGACCAAAACAATAATAAATAAATAACCAAGTAATAATTTATATAACTAGCACGAGAAGTAACTAATAATAATATAAATAAATATGTATTGAAATAAATAGTAATAAATAAATAAATATGCGTGGAAATAAATAATAATATAAATAAATAAATATGAAATATATAATAATATAAATAAATAAGTGAATATATAATCAACAATACATGTAATAAATAATTAATAAATATCTCAATAAATAAATAAATATATCACCTCCTTCTCCTATATTCTGCCCCTACTAATTCCTTCTCTTCTTTCTTTCTTTTCAGATTTGAATCAGGGGAGATGGAACCGGTCACCAGCCGGTGGACTCCGTGCCGAAAACTTTCCTGCGCATAATTTTCCGTCATATGTCCTGACACGCCGCTCGTCAACTGGACTGGCTATCAACCATGTACGTTGATAGTCGCCAGTTAAGGACATCGGCTGCTCGTTGAGTCCTGTATGCATTGTTTTCGCGCGTATGTTTTGATTCTCAGGTCGAGGTGATCGTGCAGCGCGTGTCCATCACGGGTCACGATCACACATTTAAGTTTAAAACCGAGATGAAAAATCAAACACACCCACGAAACCAAAACAAAGGATCAACTTCTACTATAACAACAAAAATCTCTACACAATAATTTAATAAATAACAAACTAAACCCTACATAATTTATCACAGTTTCTAATCACAGATTTTATCACAGATTTAATCGCAGTTAATCTGCGGATGCAAATCTTCTCCCTTCTGGGCCAAGATGCCACCCGCAGGTCGCCGCTGCCTCTGCGATCTGTGACCAGGAGCACATTGCCTCAAAACTGGGCAAGCCTCCTGTCCTGCTCAAAACCCCGAACCCTCTTAATTTGCCCTACAGCCCACCACTTCCGGGGCAGTTGCATGCCACTTCCTGTTGCCCTGCAAGTCACCGGTCGTGGAGGCTGACAGGAAAGGAAAAGGTGAAAATTGTGAGACGCCGTCGTCCCGACAATTTTAATTTGTATTTTGTTTGGGCGCCATAATGTTATGGAACTGCCAAGATTGTTTCTCCCGGGACAGCACCGGCTAGCTCCGGAATTCCCAGGGCGGAGTACCCCCAATGTCCCACAGTTCCGCAACACTAAAAATCGATAACTATCGACGTCTCACTGTACATATAATAGCACATCTCTAACAACAAAACGTAAACAAGGCTAAGACTTACAATTTTGGGACAATTTGACGGAAAAGTGGCATTAGATGTGGCTGCCACAGCGCACCCACCCTTCCTGGGGTGCCCCAAGGGATGCGAGGGAGGCACCACCCATCGTCAGCGGCCGGATTCACCTCCAGGCGGTCTACGACCGGTCCATCTCCCCCAACAGGTAAGCGACTCACACAATCATTTTCATTCTCTGATTACATTTAATAATTAACAAAATCTTTCATTGCAGGTACTTAAATTGATGTTTCTTTAACTAGGCTTCCTTGCTGAATATTTAAAAGGGGTCACAGCGGTAGCACCAGTGAAGATTAGAAGACTATAGACGCCGCGAAAGCAATACTTCGCGCAGGCGGTATTTGGACAAGTGCACCTTTTTGGGTCGCCTAGTCCTGAGGAGCTCCGAGGGACGAGAAAGGACGTGCTTACAAATCTAATGAGGTAAGTGCCTATCGACTAATGTGGTTTCCTCACTTCCAGGGATTCCCACGACCAAATCGGGCTACTTTACGTGCGAGAAAGGATGGACTTATTTAAATCCACATCAATGGACAAATGGAAAGGGTAAGTTATACATATATATACATATTTTAATCTCTTAAATAACTATTTGTTGGTTTACAGCTTTACTGCCGAATTGCTGTCGGCGCAGACTGAAAGCTGCCTAAGGGCGGACTATGGCGAAGAAGCCCGCGGTTCGCCGCTGGACTTTGCTGGCGAGGAAAGGCTGCCAGGTGGTCGTCGCTGGACCTTAATCTGCGGCCAGGACTATCAAAAACTTGCAGATGACGGATCTGCTGAAGGCGGCTTGGAAGCGCGAAGCAGAATTTAACGCCTGCGTGGGATGGTCTCCCAACGGATCCGGAACGGACTCACCGGGGTGATGTGCCGGGATTACCGGCTAGTCGCTGGTTACGCCGCTCTGGAGGTAGGTTCCTGGGTCCAGGTTTTCCCTCTTAGGTTAGGGCGGATGGCTCCCTCGCCAAGAAAAGGTTTCTTCTCTGCCGAAAATTCCTGTCCTCCACAAAATCGTTGCCGGGGCCCTTTTGATGGGTCCCCGGATATCCTAAGAACACATTCACTCGTAAAACAAATTATTTTTTATTATTAATAAACACACCTTTCTAAATTTATTTCGCGAGCGCGGTTTAAAATGGATCATTCGGATCCGCAATATGGCAGCTACTGACATGCAGTTTGGCCTACCTTTCTTGCCTCGCCATTTTCTAAGTTGGTGCTCTCGAATGTGGGTCATTGGACGATCCAAACCCAGTTAAGAGAATCCTCAGAGCGAACCGGGATTCATTTAAAAAGCTAGATTGCCCAATGACCAACAAAAGGGGGCGCCACTACGTTCTGGGGTTACCCTGCCAACGCTATCGATAACTTCCTTGCCTCGCTCTCTATTTTCTTCTAGCCGGTTCCAACTTGAAATGCAACAACAAAAGTTAAATATTTTAATGCAAATTACACTAGTTTTAAATCACAAACATAAAAAGGTACGCCGCTAGGGGATCCGAGCCCGATTGACCAAGTTACGGGCTTAGGAAGTGTGTATTGGGGTCATTTTTCAGAAAGTTATCGAAAACTTCCAATTACGTCATAAAACCAGTCAAAAATCGAATATCTTCAACAGTTAAATATTTAAATGCAGATTACACTATTTTCAAAACACAAACTTAAAAAGGTATGCCGCTGAGGAATCCAAGCCCGATTGACCGAGTTACGGGCTTAGGAAGTGTGTATGTGGGTTATATTTCAGCCAGTCATCGAAAACCAGTAAAACATGGACTATCTACAAAAGTTATATATTTTAATGCAAATTACACTATTTTTAAATCACAAACATAAAAAGGTACGCCGCTAGGGGATCGACTATCTACAAAAGTAAAATATTTTAATGCAGATTACATTGTTTTTAAATCACAAACTTAAAAAGGTATGCCGCTAGGGGATCCGACCCCGATTGACCAAGTTACGGGCTTAGGAAGTGTGTATTGGGTTCATTTTTCAGAAGGTTATCGAAAAATTCCAATTACGTCATAAAACCAGTCAAAAATGGAATATCTTCAACAGTTAAATATTTTCATGCAGATTACACTATTTTCAAATCACAAACTTATAAAGGTATGCCGCTAAGGAATTCGAGCCCGATTGACCGAGTTTTGGGTTTAGGAAGTTTGTATGGGGCTCATTTTTCAGAAAGCCATCAAAAACTTCAAATTAACGCCATAAAACTAGTCAAAAATCGACTATCTTCAAAAGTAAAATATTTTAATGCAGTTTACACTATTTTCAAATCCCAAATTAGGAAGTGTGTATGGGGGTCATTTTTCAGCAAGTCATCGAACACTTCCACTTACGTCATAAAACAAGTCTAAAATCGACTATCTTCAAAAGGCAAATATTTTAATGCAGATTACAATATTTTCAAATTACAAACCTAAAAAGGTATGCCGCTGAGAACCCACAAATCACAAAGGAATATAAGCCCGATTGACCGACTTACGGGCTTAAGAAGTGTGTATGGGGGTCATTTCTCAGCCAGTCATCGAAAACCAGTAAAAAATTGACTATCTACAATTTTACTTTTTAATGTAAATTACACAATTTTCAAATTACAAACATAAAAAGGTACGCCGCTAGGGGATCGACTATCTACAAAAGTAAAATATTTTAATGCAAATTACACTATTTTCAAATTACAAACATAAAAAGGTACGCCGCTAGGGGATCCGAGCCCGATTGACTAAGTTACGGGCTTAGGAAGTGTGTATTGGGGTAATTTTTCAGAGGGTTATCGAAAACTTCCAATTACCTCATAAAACCAGTCAAAAGTCGAATAACTTCAACAGTTAAATATTTTAATGCAGATTACACTATTTTCAAATCACAAACTTAAAAAGGTATGCCGCTGAGGAATCCAAGCCCGATTGACCGAGTTACGGGCTTAGGAAGTGTGTATGGGGGTCATTTTTCAGCAAGTCATCGAAAACTTCAAAGTAACGCCATAGAACCAGTAAAAAATCGACTATCTTCAAAAGTAAAACATTTTAATGCAGATTACACTATTTTCAAATCACAAACTTAAAGGTATGCCGCTAGGGGATCCGATCCTAATTGACCAAGTTAGGGGCTTAGGAAGAGTGTATGGGGGCCATTTTTGAGCAAGTCATCGAAAACTTCAAATTATCGCATTAAAACCAGTCAAAAATCGACTATCTTCAAAAGTAAAATATTTTAATGCAGATTACACTATTTTCAAATCACAAAGTTAGGAAGTGTGTATGGGGGTCATTTTTCAGCAAGTCATCGAAAACTTCCACTTACGTCATAAAACAAGTCTAAAGTCGACTATCTTCAAAAGTCGAATATTTTAATGCAGACTACACTATTTTCAAATTACAAACCTAAAAAGGTACGCCGCTATGGGATCGACTATCTACAAAAGTAAAATATTTTAATGCAGATTACTCTATTTTCAAATCACAAACTTAAAAAGGTATGCCGCTAGGGGATCCGAGCCCGATTGACCAAGTTACGGGCTTAGAATGTGTGTATGGGGAGCATTTTTGCGCAAATCATCGAAAACTTCAAATTATCGCCATAAAACCAGTCAAAAATCGCCTAGCTTCAAAAGTAAAATATTTTAATGCCGATTACACTGTTTTCAAATCACAAAGTTAGGAAGTGTGTATGGGGGTCATTTTCCAGCAAGTCATCCAAAACTTCCAATTCCAATTAATTCAAATTAACGCCATAAAACCAGTAAAAAATCGACTATCTACAAAAGTAAAATATTTTAATGCAGATTGCACTATTTTCAAATCACAAACTTAAAAAGGTATGCCGCTAAGGAATCCGAGCCCGATTGACCGAGTTATTGGCTTAGGAAGTGTGTATGGGGCTCATTTTTCAGCAAACCATCAAAAATTTCAAATTAACGCCAAAAAACCAGTAAAAAATCGACTAGCTTCAAAAGTAAAATATTTTAATGCAGATTACACTATTTTCAAATCACAAACTTAAAAAGGTATACCGCTAAGGAATCCGATCCCAATTGACCAAGTTAGAGGCTTAGGAAGTATGTATGGGGGCTCATGCAGAATAAAATTTGATGTACATCGAGGCAAATTAAGAGGGTAGTTCGTGTTAGTCTAACGGGAACATTAAAAGTTAAACGGTTTACCAGTTCTACAGAGTCAATAAGATTATGCATGAAAATAGTACTAAGCATTATTCTACGGTTTTCAAGTGTAGGTAAGTTAAGCAATAGTAATCTACTCTGATAGGAAGAAAGCCTTACGTTTTGATCCCAGTTCAAACTACGAAGGGCAAAAAGAAGAAATTTTTTCTGTACCGACTTAATACGGTCGATGTGAACTTGATATTGTGGACTCCAAACTGAAGAACAATATTCCAAAATAGGACGGACAAGGGAGGTAAATAATAATTAGGTTATATAAGGGTCATCAAATTCTTTTGACCAGCGCTTTATAAACCCAAGAACACTCATTGCTTTGTTGATTGTCGACATTATGTGGCAGTCAAATCTAAGCTTCGGGTCCAGAAGAACACCTAAATCGTTTACTGCATGTATACGATCAAGTGGGGAGTTCTGAAGCGAATAACTTATAAACGTAGGAGTACCTCTGTTAAAGCAGTTCAAATTTAAGAGGTTGTACTCACACCATATCTGAAAAAGATCAATGTCTGATTGTAAGCCAAAACCAGACTCAATATTATTATAAGTCAAACAAAGCTTAACATCATCAGCATACATTAGTACACGAGAGTGTGTTACGACAGATGGAAGATCGTTAATAAACAAGGTAAACAGCAAAGGGCCCAAATGACTACCCTGGGGCACTCCCGATGTCACGTGGACCATTTTGGGAAATATAAATATAACCCTCTGAGTCCTTTCATTCAAATTGAATGAAATCCAAGTTAATAGATTACATGGAAACCCAAGCTGATCTAAATTGGAATAAAAGGAGAGAGTGGTTAACAGAGTCAAAGGCTTTGCTGAAATCTGTATATATAACGTCAGTCTGCATTTTTTCTTTAAATCCCTGTATTACAATGGATGTCAATTCAAGAAGGTTCGTGGTGGTCGATCTTCTCTTAACAAAACCATGCTGACACGGTGATATTAGCGAGGAACACAAATGTTGCAAATGAGATGTAATAATACGCTAAAATGCTTTAGGAATTGCCGACAATTTAGAAATACCTCTATAATTCTGGGCATCCGCCTTCGCACCCTTTTTGTGAAGTGGAATAATGAAAGATTCCTTCCAGATAGTTGGAAAAACAGATGATGAAATAGACAAATGAAAAAGTTTAAGAATCGGTTTGCAAATGGTTGATGCATAATACTTAAGAAGAACACACCCAGGAAGTCCATCAGGACCGGGAGAATAAGTTGGCGTTGTTGTTTCTAAGTCTCTTAAGAGAGAACATTCGGTAATTACGGGGGAAAAAATACAATTTGCCCTATTTAAGGGATTAGGGTAGTTAGAGTTTGACCAAGAAGACGAACTATAAGTAATTTGGAAAAAGTCAGCAAATAAATCAGCAATTTCAGAATCCGTCGATGCTTCCATTGAGTTTAAACGAACCACTGAAGGTAATGCCGATGACTTACGCTTAGCGTTAACGAAGTTATAAAACTGCTTCGGATCATTTGAAAATTCAAATTTACATCGATTTAAATACATAGAATAGCAATGATTGTTAAGAACATTAAAATCGGATCGAGCAACTACGTATTTCGAAAAATCGCTCGGATTACCAGATTTTTTATACTTTTTATAAGTGTTTGTTTTAAGATTTTTAAGTCTTTGAAGCGCATTGGTAAACCAGGGGGGCCTGCTCGGCTTTGGAGGAAGCCTATCAGGAACGCATTCATTAAAGAAAGTGTTTAAAACGCTATAGAATAGTTCAGTGGCACTTTCGATGTCCATACAGTTATAAAAATCTGTCCAATTATATTTGGAAATCATATAGTTAAGTTTGTTATAGTCACATTTACGAAAACATCTCATTTTAGTTGGCGAAACTAAAGGAGAGACGGTATCAAGGTAGGGAAGGCCAATTGTCAATTCCATTGTAGGGTGGTATCGGTCTTCTGGTACCACAAGAGCGTCAATTTTAGATACCGTGACTTCAGACGGTTCAGAAACAAACACAAGGTCTAATTGTCTATTTAATGAATTACGTATAAAGCTAAACTTGCTGTAACGATAATTCTAAAAGACCATCAACAAAATCATTGGCAGATAAAGGTATAGCGACAAGTGAGTCAGTAGGAGGGGACCAAGAAATATCGGGGATATTGAAGTCACCCAAAACACTCAAAAGGTCCCTGTTGGAAAGAAAGGATAGAACAGATTTAATAGCAGATAGATGTTGCTCATAAATTATTACGTCAGAGCCAGGTGGAATATAAGAACAAGTAACAAAAATAGATAGAGATTGAAGGGAAACTTTCACACTGACAAATTCAACGTCATCAGGGGCATGAGAGTGAATTCGCTCAGAATTTAGGTAACGGCGATCAAAACGCCGCCCCCCCTACGGGAGAGGCGATCGGTTCTGCAGGTGTTAAAATTACTTGACAAAACTTCAGAGTCAGTTATCTCTGGTTTCAGCCAAGTTTCTGTAAAAGCCAAGATATCGTCTGTAAATGCCTAGGAGTCAGCATAAAGCTTTGGTAGCTTCATATTTAGTCCTCTAACATTTTGATAGGCCAAAAATACATTTTTTAGTTTTTTGCCGCTGAGGAAGGCCTGTTATTTGGCACAGAGGACGGCGTTTTACTAGGCGCAGAGGGAGGCCTGTTATTTGTTCTCGGTTTATTGGGAACAAATTCTTGTATTACCAAATCATCATTAAGCCAAAAGCTTTCAGAAAGCAGTACTTTAAACACATCAGGCGGAGCAAATATTTTAAAAGACGATATCCTACGAGCGTAAGAAAAGCGAAATTGTTGGGAATTTTTCGGATGGGAATTTTTCACGAATAAATTCCAAAACATCCTCGGATGTGGTATCTGGGGTAAATCGGGAAACGAATAGTTGCTTCCTATGCGCAACAACCGACAGTTTCTTTCGACCCCCAGCAGCAATCTGAACGTCGTTCGGCTGAGACCCAGGAACAGTACCTACATTACTTATAGGTGCGGTCGGCACCGAATTCATGGGCTCAGCTTAGCTTCCAGAAACGGGAACACCTCCGTAATTGGCTGCTTCCATAGGCACAGTTGGCTCACTTGGCCCTGTGCCGACAGAAACTGCTGCCGCTACCGGTGCAGGAGTTGGGTTTTGCCCCACGGTCGCATTAACTGCCCTTGAGTCGCCTTTTTTGCGTTTGGGCGACTCGGTTAATAATTTTTTATTATTAAATTGGGCACAAACGGAATTGAACCCCTCATTGAGCTTTTTAAAAGCACTTGAGATATTCAATAGGCCGTCTCGAGTCTGCCTCATAAAGCTGCTCATCTCGACTGTCATTTCCTTGCAGGACTCACATGCCCACATGAGACCGGTACGCATTTCAATGAAGTCTTTTACTCGGCCAGTAAATCCTGCACATTTGACGTGCACGATCGACTCACAGAGCCAGCAGATAATAAACGATTCCTTAGGAGAATAGGGAAGAGAGCAATTTTTTTAGAACAGATACGGGCCATTTAAGGGAAGAAAGTTTTTTTAGATTAAATGAAAATCAAATGTGAAAAAATACCTCGAGTAAATTTGGCACTGGGATCAAATACCACAAACCGCAAAGACACAAAACACGAAAAATATAAAAGCGCGAGAATCGCGAATTAATTCGAAATGGAAAGAGAGCGCGAGAGAAATAATCTTTTATCGACTAAGCGTGGCTTGTGAGGCAACAACAACTATTACGAACGAACAGTTATTAATGTAAAGAAAGCAAGAGAAGAGAAATTAGAAGTACAGAGAGTGTGAGATTACACTAACAAACAGTTATGTATAATATAGAGCGGGAGATTGGGAGAGGGATTACAAGCGTTTAGAAACGTGTAAATTACACTAACAAAGCAAAGAGAAACAAATCCGATAGAAATGTTAAAATAACTATAACCACGTACCCGTTTATTGTTAGATTTATTTTAAAATACTAACACAATTGTTAATGCAAATTAAAGTTAAAAAGGTATGCCGCTAGGGGATCCGACCCCAAATGACCAACTTAGGGGCTTAGGAAGTGTGTAAAGATATTCAATCCCAAAAGAAAGAAATCCACAATCCAGTACAATAGTGTGGACCAATGCGTCGGGGAAAGGGGCGCATTAGAATATAAATAGATAAGCGGTCTTAGACATATTTTTGGAACGCTGCATTGGCGTTGCTCTGATATTTTGGTTTACAGATTACAATTGGTATTTTTAAACTAAGTGTGAGGCAAATCAATATTACAAAGAAAACCATGTTCATGTGTGAACATTCTGCAAGGGGCCAGGAAGAATTATGGCCTGCATTCGTCCTGCTACATTTATTCGTCTTATCATATAAACAATTAAAATTAATATAATTACTAAACCTACGATTAATGCCGCATGACCTGACAGGTGATGAAAATTCAGTGCTTTTAATTCATAGTGATTTTCTCTTATTTCTTTTAATTCATTCTTTAGTTTAGCTAACTCTTTATTGTGGTCAAAATTCGGCAATGTTAATGGATTCCAAACAATACTTGGAATCTTACTTATATTACTTACATAAGAAACTGATATTGGCTCCTAAGCTTCTGACTGAACACTATGATGAGCTATTAATATTTTGTCGTCTGTTCTTATAGTGCAACCAGACACAAACGTTAAAATTCCTTGCTCAGGCAGGTCTATTAATTCTTGCGGTAAATTATTACATTGAATTCTAGCTTTAGTTATTTCTGGAACCTTAAATAGCCAACTACCTTTCTTTTGCAACTCAACCCAGTAAGAATTGATCTGAGTCATTTTTTTATAAATACAATTAGAGGGACTATTTGGTTTAAAGGGAGTTATTTCGCAAGTATTGTCATTAGCGCTACTCCAAGGCCAATTACCTTCACATATTACGTTTGACACCTACTTAAGGTAGCTTCCGACATTAGATGATAGGAGTCTATTTCAAAATTGTAAACTAAATATTTAGAATTTAAGTCTGCTATAATTACCTCATTGTTAATTTTGACTGGCACAGGAATTACTCTAAAAAGATGGAAGGGTGTCTACCAAGTAAGAGAATTTTGACATTCAAAATTAACTTATTATCCACAAAAATTCCTTTAGCTGTTAATAATGTGTAAATTTCCTTTAACTCAGTTCCTGTTCTTTTACCTGGTAGTACTAAGGTTTCTAGTAATGCATCCATAATTCTGGAAATTTCCTTTTTTAATTGCATTGGCTTTAAAATATTTGAATTCAATCTACCATGGTTTATATCTATGAGTAAGCTTATTACACCTGCTTGAATCTTTTCACATTCTTCAATTAAAGAAGTTAATTGTTTTGTTACCATAAAGAAATTAATTGACTCTTTATAGACATAGCAACTTTCTTTCAAAACTTCTGTTATGTTTTCTATTCGCGTAGTCATACTTCGAAAATTTGAGTTTATATCATCCGTACTTCTTTTCAGGATATTTATTGTTGATTCTCCTACAGAGGTTTGCCTTTTAACCAATTCTGCAGTATTTTGCTGATTATCTAAGAGATTCTTCATATTACCCTCTAAGTTATCCCTATCTTCAGCGTCCATTATACCAAAAAGTATGTGATAGAGAGAGCCCATAAACTCGAATGGAGCTCGCTTATATCTTTTCCTATCCTGAGTCATAAACAGTTTATTGTTCTTTTCTAAATCTGTAATCTTTTCCCAAGGCCATCTAGCGGGATGACAATTTTCATCTTTTAGTAATACAATTTGACCTTTATTAAGGTTTGGCATTCCTAATTTCCAAATATTTCTTTGTTGAAGAGTGTTTAAGTAATCATTCTTCCATTTAACCAAAAATTCTCTTTTCATTTTCTGAATTAATTTCCATCTATCTAAATTTCCAATTCTTTCCTCGGAAATGTTCTCAATAGGTCCTAATGTGGGCCTTCCTATCAGGAAGTGACCTGGTGTCAAAACTTCCCAATCGTCAATGTCAGTATTAGTTGTATATAATGGTCTTGAATTTAGTACCGCTTCAATTTGGCATAATAGAGTTGCCATCTCTTCATAAGTTAGATTATTATCCCCAATTATTCTTTTTAGGTGGTATTTAACAGATTTCACCCCAGCTTCCCAAATACCTCCAAAGTGAGATCCTGCCGGGGGAATAAAATGCCATTCAATTTGTTCGTTTTCTAATGTTGGAATAATTTTCAAATTTTCGTTGAGTGCCTTCTGTAGATCTTCATCCAATTTTCTGGCGGCTCCCACGAAATTTGTCCCATTATCTAAAAACATTTTAGCACATTTTCCTCTTCTGGAAAAGAATCTTTTTAGTTCAGCTAAAAAGGCATCGGAAGTCAAATCACTTACAACTTCTAAATGGATAGCCTTGGTTGCCATACATACAAATACAGCAATGTAGCCCCTATACGATTTCTGGCCTCGATTTTTTGAGCATCTTATATGATGTGGGCCAGCATAGTCCACTCCAGTATTCAGAAACGGGTGAGCCATAGTAACTCTATGCTTTGGTAAATTTCCCATGATTTGTTCAGCTGTAATTTGTCTGTATCTTGCACATTTAACACATTGTTTTAGATAATGCTTTAGGCTGTTCCGTAATCCGAATATCCAAAATTTTCTTTGAATATAATTTCGCATAAGGTTAATTCCGTCGTGCAATGTTTTCCTATGTGCATTTCTGATTATTAATAAGGTTAAATGACACTTATCTAAAATGAAGGGATGTTTTATAGAAAATTCTGCGCTGGAGTTCTGTAATCTACCTCCAACTCTTAATAATCCATCTTTATCTAAAAATGGATTTAATCCTAATATTTTGTTTTTAGTTCCAATATCCTGTTGGTGCCTTAAGAAATTTATTTCTGAACCAAATTGACTTTCCTGTTGCTGTTTTAATATTAAAATGCATGCCAATTTTAATTCATTCACTGTCAAATATGTGGGAAACGATTTCTTTTTTAACTTTACCTCAATAAATCTTAAGGTATATGCAATAATTCGTTCTAATTTTTGCATACAGGAGTATCTTTCTATTAGTGATAGTATTAACTGGCTTAATTTCCCTGTTAAGGCGGTACTGACAATTATACTATATACTTGTTCCTCTTTCGGCCAGTACTTTTCTGATTTGGCCAACCATTGAGGTCCGTTCCACTAAATTGCACATTCTAGCAATTTTTCTGGTGTTATTCCCCTTGACGCTACGTCTGCTGGATTGTCTTCTGATCTAACGTGTCTCCAATCAATGTTCTTTAATGTTCTTTTTTCGTCAATTCGCCTTCGAATAAATTTGTCTTTATTATTCCCATTTTTAATCCATGCTAGTGTTATCGTTGAATCACTCCATCCATATGCCTTTGCTTCCCCTCCAATTGCTGTCCTAACTCTATCTATTAGTTTTGATAGAAGATGTGCAGCACATAGCTCTAATTTAGGGATGGTTTTTCTATTTTTCTTCGGATTAACCTTGCTCTTGCTAGCTATAATCATAGAGGAGGATCCCACTTTGGCATATACTATGGCTTCGGACGCATCAGAGAATCCATGAATGTGTACTGGCATATCTTCCTGGGATTTAACCCACCTGGGGATTCTAATACCTTCAAGAGATGTTAAGTTCTCTTTAAAGGCTTTCCATTCGTTAGCATCTGGGTCTGACAAGTTCTGATCCCATTTTTGCTCTGTCAACCATAGCTTTTGCATAAATAATTTTCCTACTATGGTTACTGGAGACAACCAGCCTAGGTGGTCATAAATTTTTGCTAATGTTGATAAAACTATTTGCTTATTAATATTATCGCCGTGTTCACAATTAAAATTGAATTTTAATTCATCTTTAATTGTTTCCCATTGAAGCCCTAGAGTTTTAACGGATTCATTTTCTCGAATCTCTAATATTTTATGAAAACCATAAGCATATAATAAGAGCGAGCGAGATGCACTACATGCTATTGCGGGCGTTCATAGAAGAAAGGCGAGGGATTGTTAAAAAAAATTCGATATTTAAAAAACTAAAAATGGCTCCAACTTTTTACAAAAACCAATTGTAACTAATACTATGGCGCATATATTAAAATAAAAAAAGAATTTTTAGAATTTTTTTTTTTTGAAAGAAGAGGTTTTAGAGGAATTGATACAAAAGACATGAAGTTAATCGGATTCATATAACCGAAGATACAGATTTTCAAAGAGAGGGTACTTTTCCAAATTTGACGATTTTTGGCAATCTTAAAAAAATTCTAACTAAAAAAATAATTTTTTTTCGGTCAAATCCTGATACACTTGTTTACTTATTTTCCGAATAGTACGTGTAAAAAAAGTTTCAGGCAAATCAAAAATGTGAAATTTTTTTTTTGGCCAAATCTGTTCGGTTTGTAAAAGAACGGCCCATGTAACGGTTGTTAATTTGTAATCTTTTAATTTTTTATTTGGGAAATCTCTCCAAATAATGTGCAAATATTGTTGATCTTCTTCATCAATGTTTATTTGCCGGTACATTTTCTCAATGTCCGCCGATACTACAAATGGCCATTTACGCCATTTGACAATGATATCAAATATATCTTTTTGGACTCTTGGTCCAACCCACATAATGTCATTTAGACTTTTATTGTTTGTAGTTTTCGCTGAGGCATCGAAAACTACCCTTAATTTTGTTGTAAGGCTTGATTCTCTTACAACACCTTGATGGGGTAAATAATATTTTCCTTCTTTCTTGGACTCTATCATGTGGCCCAAGTTTATATATTCATGCATTAATTTAATATAATTTTCTTTAAGTTTTATAATTTTATTTAATTTTCTTTCCAAATTATAAAATCGCGCTATGGGCTGCGCTTTGGAGTCTCCTAATTCTTTTTCATTTTTAAATGGAATTTTGACCATATATCTCCCATTTTTATCTATTTTAGTGGTCTCTAAGAAATGTTTTTCACAAATTTCTTTCTCAATATCATTTTTTTCATTTTCCATTTCCCAAAACCGGTCTAAGTTTTCTACTTCCATAGTAGTAGCCATAATTAATTTTTCACCTTTTGATTTGGTGCACCTGGATACAATCCACCCGAATTCCGTATTTTGACCTAGTAGTCCGTCTATTTTAACTACTCCGTCTTTAACTATATGGGGATATAAATCCACTCCTATAATAAGATCTACCCTACTTGGTTTATTAAAGTGAGGGTCCGCCAACGTATATTTCGTCCACTTCGATTTATCAATATTTAATGTTTGGTTTGGTAAAGCCTTCATTAGTTTGGGAAGAATGATGGCTTCAATGCTAAGAGAATCTTTTTTATTATCGCGCCTTTTTATACTTAAATTTACTTAATGCTTTGGGATACAAGTGTCAGAGACTCCACTAACCTCAGTGAAACTCTTTTTCCTCGTTAAATTTAATATTTGTGCAGCTTCTTCCGATATAATAGTGCGCTGCGACCCACTATCAATTAATGCTCTAAGGCTTTCATAGCCACCATTTTTTGGCTTTGCTTTAATTAGGGCTGTGGCTAGAAACGCTTGCTCTTTTGTGAACCAAGTGTTTACTTTCTCCCTTTTATCTGTTGGGACATGGAGCATTGTATGATGTGGTTTTTTGCAAACTGACCATAAATATTCAGAATTACACTTTTTAAATGAAGAATGCTTAAAGCACCTATTGCACAAGCGCTGTTTTTTTATAAATTCCCCTCTTTCCACCGCACTTATTCCCTTAAATTTATAGCAATTTGACACAAAGTGGCCAACCATTTTACAAAGTAGACAGCCTTCTTTTACAGAGGTGTTTATCATTCTTTTAAAATGCTTCTTTTTCTCACCATTTGATGAGGCAAGAGAACTATAACGTTGTTCAAAGAAGTCCATTACGTCGTCTAGTAATTGGATCTCCTTAGTTTTCTTTAATAAATTTTCGAATGACGATGTGCGCGAAAATCACATCAACATCTTCATTTAAACTTGCTTTTGACTTCATTAAATGAATCGATACATTTATTGAGTCAATAAACAGTTTAACTTGTTTAGCTGAATCGTTGTCTAGCATGGGCAAATCGATCAACCGATTCAGCTGATCAGAGAATATTTGTCTCTTGTTTTCATACCGCTTGGTTAATAGTTCCCAAGCGGCATTATAATTTTCGGCAGAACCGATTAGCAAGTGAGCGACCATACTCCTTGCTTCGCTTTGAGAGCGGTTTGTAAGTAATTAAATTTAAGAGATGTGCTCAGATCATCTCTATTGAAAATTATTTCTTTAAATAATTCCGAAAATAAGTCCCAATCTTTTCCTTCTCCGGAAAAGGTGGGGACTTTTATTTTTGGTGTAGTATGTACTCAGTGTTACGCATCGATTTAAGTACAGACACCTTATTTGGCATTTTGCATTTGGCAACAATAACAAAACACAAATACATTTATAATCCTAGCAGTTCCCGAGTGCCCGGTTATATGACCGCCCTCGAATGCGTGGGAACTGCAGTGTCAGCATATTTGATATGTGCGACCGCTCCGACGGCCAAGTGAACATAGTATCTCTCTCTCTCTCATATATAAGCACAATTATACATAAGCGTCGACCGCAGCTCTGCCGGCGTCTCTGCCGACATAGCCGGCCGATCTTAGCTTTATGCAAAAAACAATGGTATAACAAAACAAAAAACCATTAAATTCAAAGATCACGGACACGACAACCAGCAAAGATCACACAGTGAAAATTAAACACTAACCCTAAGTACATTATTGTGTGTCTGTGCAACAGCTAATATCAAATCAAAACAAATCGATACGAAAGCGATAGGGAAAATAAGAATGAACACGAAGAAACCCCTTAACACATATTCAATGTAAATTCAAACAAAATGCTGCAGAAAAACATTATCAAATTCAATCAATAAATGTCAATGAATAATTAAAAAAAAAAAAATAAAAAAAACTGATGAATAAAAATATATTCTCTGAAAAATAAGCCTGTGCGAGGACCTGCACCGGCGCCGCCTGAGTCCAAAAGGCCGAAAGGGAACACAAAAAAAAAAAAATTTAATGAAACAATAAAAAATTATTAATCAACACAACAAAAAAATTGGCCTGTGCGAGGACCTGCACCGGTACCGCCTTAGCCCAGAGGCCCCGGACAACGAAAAGTTAACAAGTGTGGAAGGAATGGCAAATCCTTCTACACCAACGCGACACTTGCTCCTATTGAGCAAAGGGATAACGATAGATGAAATAGCCTGTGCAGCCAGCACCGGTCCCGTTCGGCGCGCCAAGCCGGACCACGGAAAAGTGAACCGACAGCGCTTCCAAGAGCGCCCAACATTACTTTTTTTTATATAAATTTAAGCATCTGCGATGCAAACAATAACAATAATAAATAATATTGTACAGACCAGGCAGTTTCTAGCTGCGGGTATTCATTTTTTTTTACCTAGGTAGGGATACCTGTAAAACATATATATACATCCATAATACAACAAAAATATATATACATAAATGCCTAAATCAAGAAAAATAAATAAAAAAAAAAACGAGGAGGACAGAAAAATTTCCTAAACCTCAAGATTAAAGAATTAAATAGGCAACTGTATGATTCAAAATCAACCCCAGTACCATGGGAAGAGAACATACAAATTAAAAAAGAATTAGAAAACACATATAGGGAATTACAAGCTCATAAAAATAAGCAGGACATGAAAGAAGCGAGGAAGCCTAAGTGCCCTCCTGATTGTAAAGGTCCTTTCGAAAACCCTAATTGTGAATATACATGTTTAATAATTTAATATATATGAAAATCTCATTTAAAAGCAATTCAATATCCAAAACAGATCTTACAGACGAGACAGAAAAAATACCCAATATGGGATTAGTAGAAGTTAAGTCAGTGGATTCCACTGCTAATGTAATAAATAAAATTGAATCACAAAATATTGATTTCAAATTAACGAATATTTTACTATCAATAATTGTTTTCTTTATGAGCGCATATATTTTATATAAGGCCTATAAGTTCCACAACAAATGTGTATCAAAGAGAGCCATTAACAGAAGCCAGGCTAATGATCTGGATAAAATCTAATTTAACAAGCGCCAAACTATATTAATAATAAAATACAAAAAAAAAAGAAATTATATTAAAAACAAAAAATTAAATTCGAAACAATAATTGTATATGTACGAGAATTAAAATAACCGTTTAAAAAGAAATAAAAATCATTAAAACAAAAAAAAAGAAAAAAAAAGAAAAATTATTAAAATGAATACAACAGAGTGCCTTAGAGTTATATTGGCTAACGAGCCAAATTTTGAGAATAGGGTATTAGCCTTTATTAGGAACAGAGCAGAGCCTCTATTAATTTCAGATTTTGAGTATGAATACATGAATAGGTACGATCTTGAATTCTCTCCAATTATTGATTGCAGCAGAACGCAAAAGGCCATAGTACTGTCTACCGTGAGAAACTGTAAAGTATTCTCCGAAATCGACATACACCCAGTCTTAGGACATATTAACGTGCTAAAAATTATGCACAAGTAAAAATTAAAAAACAGAAATGACTACAAATTTAATATGGAATGGGAGCAGTTAATACTCCATATCCGAGAATTAAAAGAAACATTTGAAAAGTCTTACAAATGTGTCAGCCAAAAAAGGCAAACACAAAAAGAAACAGTAGATAAACATGCAAAAATTCTTGTAGACTCTTACAATCAGGCAAGAACCCTAGTGCATGAAAATAGGGAAATAATTAACAAAACAAACTTATCAAAATTATCTAAAATATTGATAAGGTTGCGGGCAAACCTAATAGCTATCAAGGATAAGTATGATTTAAAAATATATATCCCTACAATTTTAAATACGCCTTTAACATTAGACCAACAAAAAGCCCTAGCAGAAGAAGAAGATTCAGATATAAGCAAAGATATCGAAATAGATGAAAAAGATCTACACGATCTCTCAATCCCTGCATTTATTAAAGCAGTAGAGTCAGAAACAGAAGAAGAGGAAAATATAGATTCAGATACAAATATCGTAGAAACAAAAGAAAACATAATGGCAGATTCAGCAGCCCAACGGGCATATATTAAAGAAATATCAAGTGAGTTAGAGTTTTAACGGATTCATTTTCTCGAATCTCTAATATTTTATGAAAACCATAAGCATATAATAAGAGCGAGCGAGATGCACTACATGCTATTGCGGGCGTTCATAGAAGAAAGGCGAGGGATTGTTAAAAAAAATTCGATATTTAAAAAACTAAAAATGGCTCCAACTTTTTACAAAAACCAATTGTAACTAATACTATGGCGCATATATTAAAATAAAAAAAGAATTTTTAGAATTTTTTTTTTTTTGAAAGAAGAGGTTTTAGAGGAATTGATACAAAAGACATGAAGTTAATCGGATTCATATAACCGAAGATACAGATTTTCAAAGAGAGGGTACTTTTCCAAATTTGACGATTTTTGGCAATCTTAAAAAAATTCTAACTAAAAAAATAATTTTTTTTCGGTCAAATCCTGATACACTTGTTTACTTATTTTCCGAATAGTACGTGTAAAAAAAGTTTCAGGCAAATCAAAAATGTGAAATTTTTTTTTTGGCCAAATCTGTTCGGTTTGTAAAAGAACGGCCCATGTAACGGTTGTTAATTTGTAATCTTTTAATTTTTTATTTGGGAAATCTCTCCAAATAATGTGCAAATATTGTTGATCTTCTTCATCAATGTTTATTTGCCGGTACATTTTCTCAATGTCCGCCGATACTACAAATGGCCATTTACGCCATTTGACAATGATATCAAATATATCTTTTTGGACTCTTGGTCCAACCCACATAATGGCATTTAGACTTTTATTGTTTGTAGTTTTCGCTGAGGCATCGAAAACTACCCTTAATTTTGTTGTAAGGCTTGATTCTCTTACAACACCTTGATGGGGTAAATAATATTTTCCTTCTTTCTTGGACTCTATCATGTGGCCCAAGTTTATATATTCATGCATTAATTTAATATAATTTTCTTTAAGTTTTATAATTTTATTTAATTTTCTTTCCAAATTATAAAATTGCGCTATGGGCTGCGCTTTGGAGTCTCCTAATTCTTTTTCATTTTTAAATGGAATTTTGACCACATATCTCCCATTTTTATCTATTTTAGTGGTCTCTAAGAAATGTTTTTCACAAATTTCTTTCTCAATATCATTTTTTTTATTTTCCATTTCCCAAAACCGGTCTAAGTTTTCTACTTCCATAGTAGTAGCCACAATTAATTTTTCACCTTTTGATTTGGTGCACCTGGATACAATCCACCCGAATTCCGTATTTTGACCTAGTAGTCCGTCTATTTTAACTACTCCGTCTTTAACTATATGGGGATATAAATCCACTCCTATAATAAGATCTACCCTACTTGGTTTATTAAAGTGAGGGTCCGCCAACGTATATTTCGTCCACTTCGATTTATCAATATTTAATGTTTGGTTTGGTAAAGCCTTCATTAGTTTGGGAAGAATGATGGCTTCAATGCTAAGAGAATCTTTTTTATTATCGCGCCTTTTTATACTTAAATTTACTTAATGCTTTGGGATACAAGTGTCAGAGACTCCACTAACCTCAGTGAAACTCTTTTTCCTCGTTAAATTTAATATTTGTGCAGCTTCTTCCGATATAATAGTGCGCTGCGACCCACTATCAATTAATGCTCTAAGGCTTTCATAGCCACCATTTTTTGGCTTTGCTTTAATTAGGGCTGTGGCTAGAAACGCTTGCTCTTTTGTGAACCAAGTGTTTACTTTCTCCCTTTTATCTGTTGGGACATGGAGCATTGTATGATGTGGTTTTTTGCAAACTGACCATAAATATTCAGAATTACACTTTTTAAATTAAGAATGCTTAAAGCACCTATTGCACAAGCGCTGTTTTTTTATAAATTCCCCTCTTTCCACCGCACTTATTCCCTTAAATTTATAGCAATTTGACACAAAGTGGCCAACCATTTTACAAAGTAGACAGCCTTCTTTTACAGAGGTGTTTATCATTCTTTTAAAATGCTTCTTTTTCTCACCATTTGATGAGGCAAGAGAACTATAACGTTGTTCAAAGAAGTCCATTACGTCGTCTAGTAATTGGATCTCCTTAGTTTTCTTTAATAAATTTTCGAATGACGATGTGCGCGAAAATCACATCAACATCTTCATTTAAACTTGCTTTTGACTTCATTAAATGAATCGATACATTTATTGAGTCAATAAACAGTTTAACTTGTTTAGCTGAATCGTTGTCTAGCATGGGCAAATCGATCAACCGATTCAGCTGATCAGAGAATATTTGTCTCTTGTTTTCATACCGCTTGGTTAATAGTTCCCAAGCGGCATTATAATTTTCGGCAGAACCGATTAGCAAGTGAGCGACCATACTCCTTGCTTCGCTTTGAGAGCGGTTTGTAAGTAATTAAATTTAAGAGATGTGCTCAGATCATCTCTATTGAAAATTATTTCTTTAAATAATTCCGAAAATAAGTCCCAATCTTTTCCTTCTCCGGAAAAGGTGGGGACTTTTATTTTTGGTGTAGTATGTACTCAGTGTTACGCATCGATTTAAGTACAGACACCTTATTTGGCATTTTGCATTTGGCCACAATAACAAAACACAAATACATTTATAATCCTAGCAGTTCCCGAGTGCCCGGTTATATGACCGCCCTCGAATGCGTGGGAACTGCAGTGTCAGCATATTTGATATGTGCGACCGCTCCGACGGCCAAGTGAACATAGTATCTCTCTCTCTCTCATATATAAGCACAATTATACATAAGCGTCGACCGCAGCTCTGCCGGCGTCTCTGCCGACATAGCCGGCCGATCTTAGCTTTATGCAAAAAACAATGGTATAACAAAACAAAAAACCATTAAATTCAAAGATCACGGACACGACAACCAGCAAAGATAACACAGTGAAAATTAAACACTAACCCTAAGTACATTATTGTGTGTCTGTGCAACAGCTAATATCAAATCAAAACAAATCGATACGAAAGCGATAGGGAAAATAAGAATGAACACGAAGAAACCCCCTTAACACATATTCAATGTAAATTCAAACAAAATGCTGCAGAAAAACATTATCAAATTCAATCAATAAATGTCAATGAATAATTAAAAAAAAAAAAAATAAAAAAAACTGATGAATAAAAATATATTCTCTGAAAAATAAGCCTGTGCGAGGACCTGCACCGGCGCCGCCTGAGTCCAAAAGGCCGAAAGGGAACACAAAAAAAAAAAAATTTAATGAAACAATAAAAAATTATTAATCAACACAACAAAAAAATTGGCCTGTGCGAGGACCTGCACCGGTACCGCCTGAGCCCAGAGGCCCCGGACAACGAAAAGTTAACAAGTGTGGAAGGAATGGCAAATCCTTCTACACCAACGCGACACTTGCTCCTATTGAGCAAAGGGATAACGATAGATGAAATAGCCTGTGCAGCCAGCACCGGTCCCGTTCGGCGCGCCAAGCCGGACCACGGAAAAGTGAACCGACAGCGCTTCCAAGAGCGCCCAACATTACTTTTTTTTTATATAAATTTAAGCATCTGCGATGCAAACAATAACAATAATAAATAATATTGTACAGACCAGGCAGTTTCTAGCTGCGGGTCTTCATTTTTTTTTACCTAGGTAGGGATACCTGTAAAACATATATATACATCCATAATACAACAAAAATATATATACATAAATGCCTAAATCAAGAAAAATAAATAAAAAAAAAAAAAACGAGGAGGACAGAAAAATTTCCTAAACCTCAAGATTAAAGAATTAAATAGGCAACTGTATGATTCAAAATCAACCCCAGTACCATGGGAAGAGAACATACAAATTAAAAAGAATTAGAAAACACATATAGGGAATTACAAGCTCATAAAAATAAGCAGGACATGAAAGAAGCGAGGAAGCCTAAGTGCCCTCCTGATTGTAAAGGTCCTTTCGAAAACCCTAATTGTGAATATACATGTTTAATAATTTAATATATATGAAAATCTCATTTAAAAGCAATTCAATATCCAAAACAGATCTTACAGACGAGACAGAAAAAATACCCAATATGGGATTAGTAGAAGTTAAGTCAGTGGATTCCACTGCTAATGTAATAAATAAAATTGAATCACAAAATATTGATTTCAAATTAACGAATATTTTACTATCAATAATTGTTTTCTTTATGAGCGCATATATTTTATATAAGGCCTATAAGTTCCACAACAAATGTGTATCAAAGAGAGCCATTAACAGAAGCCAGGCTAATGATCTGGATAAAATCTAATTTAACAAGCGCCAAACTATATTAATAACTAGCAGGGTCGCCCGCAGCTTCGCCTGCGGAAATCAAGATTAAAAATTCTACTAATAATAAAAAAGGAAATCAGGTGAAAGAAGCCATGAATCAAATTGTTTAAACATTTCCATTTGTTTAAACAATATGAGGCGCGTGTAAGGAAGAGCAAGATAATCTATTGGTTTGGATATTTATGTTTTTTTCCAATATTATCAATGCGATTTAAATTTTAAAACAGAAAAATCAGTAATAAAACAAATCTTACTTCCTTAGTCAGCTACAATGCACACACATATATATTTAGTTTTGTAAAATACGCATTTTATGCTTATATAATTGTTGTTGCCGAGAGTATATTTTTCTTCTATTCTTTTTTACAACAGTTTGTCAAAAGTTCTAAAACATTTCGTGTTAGCTAAGCAGGTTTTTTTTGGATTTTAAAAATAAAAGTATTTTAAGGAAAACTTTACATTTTCCAAAATCTAAAGCCTTGTAATCTAAAGGTCGTGTGTTCAAATCAAAGTTCTAGTCAAAATTGGAGTTCTCTTAATTTTGTTTTACTTTGTTCTGAGAGGCTGTGGAATACTCATTTGGCATTCCGCTCTTTACCCTCTACCTAAAAATAGTTTACAAAGTGAAAAAGAAATAATTATGTCCACATCCTTATTGGCAGGATTGCGATGAGTTTGACCACACGACCTATAGACTATGTTAACCATTACATAACCATCTAAGCTACCGTTTGAAAGTTCTCGCTGACATAAAAGCAAACGGTTAATAAATAAGGAGTAAAAGTTTTACCATGATCACTTTGCAATTTCGCTAGGGATAAGAAAAAGAAAAATAAAAAGTCACTCCTATTGACTTTACTCTATTGACTCTTTTTACAAAAAGCACATATTTTGTGTTATGTAAAGTGAATGTCTATGACCTGACTGGAGACATATTTTTTGAACCATTAGGTTGACAATAACAAAAACAAAAGAGAAGCAAAAATGTATGTGATTTAGAAGAACATCAAGAAAATTAATTCGCATTTCAGAATTATTATTTGGTTTTCAGTATTTTGTTTTCATTAATTTTTCACCTTGATTAGGATTATATTAACAATGTCAGAAAGGCAGGTCGGGGGAGAAGCCGTGAATGAAATTGTTTAAACATTTCAATTTGTTTAAACAATGTGAGGCAAGTGTAGGAAATAGCAAAATAATTAATTGATTTGAATATTTATGTTTTTTTAATATTATCAATGCATTTTGAATTTTAAAACACAAAAATCGGTTAGAAAATATCTTAAACCTGTTGTGGAAATGAAAATGATATTCCTTTAGCAAAAGGATATCAGTATTATCATAAATTTGAATTTTCTAATCTCACTTCCTTAGTCAGCTGAAATGCACGCACACATGCACATATCTAGTGGTGCGGGGTGTAAAGTACGCATTTTGGGGCGCGTGTGTGTACGCAGCTAGGCTAATGTATGTTTTTATTTTGTTTTTACAAATCCACAGTTTGTCAATAATTCAACATTTGAAAGGTAATAAGTAGTTTGGAAACATTTCGTCTTAGCTTATCCGGTTTTTGGATTTTAAAAATAAAAAAAATTTTAGGAAAACTTCGATTGTAAAACTGTTACCAAAATCTAAAACTGATCGGAGCAACATAATCTAAATGTATATACATACGAATTTTCCTTGAAATTTGCTTAAAGAGGAATAGCTCCACCGATAATTTAAAATTTAACGTTTAGCTAAAAGAATGAAGCAACAAAAAAAAATTATCGATATATTCGCATTTTTAGGCGCGCAATTTGGTGTTTTGTGGCTGTGGTAATTTTCCTTGCCTTTGCACGGTCACACTTGGAGGAACGTCTGAATTAAAAAAACAACATCACATAGGTGGGAGCCCATGACGTCACAATAAAAAAAACCAAATTGGCGACCTTGACGAAGGGGGCTGAATTTCAAAAAAGTTTAAATGCAGTTATTTGCGGGTATCCCATAAAATTATTAAGAGCCATTTTTTAAACCATTTTGACAACATTTATAACAGAAAAACTGCAAAAGGAAAAATTCAGAAAAAAACAAACCGAATTTTGGGGCACTTTGGGGCCGCTTATGGCTCTAATTTATATCATACACTCGGCTCCTAATTATTTCCGAATTTATGGTTTTTTTCAGATTTTTATGTCAATCCGTTCTGGGTGAATTTCCACACTGACTTTTTTAATGGTCTTCAATTATATTGATTTAGATAAAATACAAAAAAAAAAGAAATTATATTAAAAACAAAAAATTAAATTCGAAACAATAATTGTATATGTACGAGAATTAAAATAACCGTTTAAAAAGAAATAAAAATCATTAAAACAAAAAAAAAGAAAAAAAAAGAAAAATGATTAAAATGAATACAACAGAGTGCCTTAGAGTTATATTGGCTAACGAGCCAAATTTTGAGAATAGGGTATTAGCCTTTATTAGGAACAGAGCAGAGCCTCTATTAATTGCAGATTTTGAGTATGAATACATGAATAGGTACGATCTTGAATTCTCTCCAATTATTGATTGCAGCAGAACGCAAAAGGCCATAGTACTGTCTACCGTGAGAAACTGTAAAGTATTCTCCGAAATCGACATACACCCAGTCTTAGGACATATTAACGTGCTAAAAATTATGCACAAGTAAAAATTAAAAAACAGAAATGACTAAAAATTTAATATGGAATGGGAGCAGTTAATACTCCATATCCGAGAATTAAAAGAAACATTTGAAAAGTCTTACAAATGTGTAAGCCAAAAAAGGCAAACACAAAAAGAAACAGTAGATAAACATGCAAAAATTCTTGTAGACTCTTACAATCAGGCAAGAACCCTAGTGCATGAAAATAGGGAAATAATTAACAAAACAAACTTATCAAAATTATCTAAAATATTGATAAGGTTGCGGGCAAACCTAATAGCTGTCAAGGATAAGTATGATTTAAAAATATATATCCCTACAATTTTAAATACGCCTTTAACATTAGACCAACAAAAAGCCCTAGCAGAAGAAGAAGATTCAGATATAAGCAAAGATATCGAAATAGATGAAAAAGATCTACACGATCTCTCAATCCCTGCATTTATTAAAGCAGTAGAGTCAGAAACAGAAGAAGAGGAAAATATAGATTCAGATACAAATATCGTAGAAACAAAAGAAAACATAATGGCAGATTCAGCAGCCCAACGGGCATATATTAAAGAAATATCAAGTGAGTTAGAGTTTTAACGGATTCATTTTCTCGAATCTCTAATATTTTATGAAAACCATAAGCATATAATAAGAGCGAGCGAGATGCACTACATGCTATTGCGGGCGTTCATAGAAGAAAGGCGAGGGATTGTTAAAAAAAATTCGATATTTAAAAAACTAAAAATGGCTCCAACTTTTTACAAAAACCAATTGTAACTAATACTATGGCGCATATATTAAAATAAAAAAAGAATTTTTAGAATTTTTTTTTTTGAAAGAAGAGGTTTTAGAGGAATTGATACAAAAGACATGAAGTTAATCGGATTCATATAACCGAAGATACAGATTTTCAAAGAGAGGGTACTTTTCCAAATTTGACGTTTTTTGGCAATCTTAAAAAAATTCTAACTAAAAAAATAATTTTTTTTCGGTCAAATCCTGATACACTTGTTTACTTATTTTCCGAATAGTACGTGTAAAAAAAGTTTCAGGCAAATCAAAAATGTGAAATTTTTTTTTGGCCAAATCTGTTCGGTTTGTAAAAGAACGGCCCATGTAACGGTTGTTAATTTGTAATCTTTTAATTTTTTATTTGGGAAATCTCTCCAAATAATGTGCAAATATTGTTGATCTTCTTCATCAATGTTTATTTGCCGGTACATTTTCTCAATGTCCGCCGATACTACAAATGGCCATTTACGCCATTTGACAATGATATCAAATATATCTTTTTGGACTCTTGGTCCAACCCACATAATGTCATTTAGACTTTTATTGTTTGTAGTTTTCGCTGAGGCATCGAAAACTACCCTTAATTTTGTTGTAAGGCTTGATTCTCTTACAACACCTTGATGGGGTAAATAATATTTTCCTTCTTTCTTGGACTCTATCATGTGGCCCAAGTTTATATATTCATGCATTAATTTAATATAATTTTCTTTAAGTTTTATAATTTTATTTAATTTTCTTTCCAAATTATAAAATTGCGCTATGGGCTGCGCTTTGGAGTCTCCTAATTCTTTTTCATTTTTAAATGGAATTTTGACCACATATCTCCCATTTTTATCTATTTTAGTGGTCTCTAAGAAATGTTTTTCACAAATTTCTTTCTCAATATCATTTTTTTCATTTTCCATTTCCATAAACCGGTCTAAGTTTTCTACTTCCATAGTAGTAGCCACAATTAATTTTTCACCTTTTGATTTGGTGCACCTGGATACAATCCACCCGAATTCCGTATTTTGACCTAGTAGTCCGTCTATTTTAACTACTCCGTCTTTAACTATATGGGGATATAAATCCACTCCTATAATAAGATCTACCCTACTTGGTTTATTAAAGTGAGGGTCCGCCAACGTATATTTCGTCCACTTCGATTTATCAATATTTAATGTTTGGTTTGGTAAAGCCTTCATTAGTTTGGGAAGAATGATGGCTTCAATGCTAAGAGAATCTTTTTTATTATCGCGCCTTTTTATACTTAAATTTACTTTATGCTTTGAGATACAAGTGTCAGAGACTCCACTAACCTCAGTGAAACTCTTTTTCCTCGTTAAATTTAATATTTGTGCAGCTTCTTCCGATATAATAGTGCGCTGCCACCCACATCAATTAATGCTCTAAGGCTTTCATAGCCACCATTTTTTGGCTTTGCTTTAATTAGGGCTGTGGCTAGAAACGCTTGCTCTTTTGTGAACCAAGTGTTTACTTTCTCCCTTTTATCTGTTGGGACATGGAGCATTGTATGATGTGGTTTTTTGCAAACTGACCATAAATATTCAGAATTACACTTTTTAAATGAAGAATGCTTAAAGCACCTATTGCACAAGCGCTGTTTTTTTATAAATTCCCCTCTTTCCACCGCACTTATTCCCTTAAATTTATAGCAATGTGACACAAAGTGGCCAACCATTTTACAAAGTAGACAGCCTTCTTTTACAGAGGTGTTTATCATTCTTTTAAAAGGCTTCTTTTTCTCACCATTTGATGAGGCAAGAGAACTATAACGTTGTTCAAAGAAGTCCATTACGTCGTCTAGTAATTGGATCTCCTTAGTTTTCTTTAATAAATTTTCGAATGACGATGTGCGCGAAAATCACATCAACATCTTCATTTAAACTTGCTTTTGACTTCATTAAATGAATCGATACATTTATTGAGTCAATAAACAGTTTAACTTGTTTAGCTGAATCGTTGTCTAGCATGGGCAAATCGATCAACCGATTCAGCTGATCAGAGAATATTTGTCTCTTGTTTTCATACCGCTTGGTTAATAGTTCCCAAGCGGCATTATAATTTTCGGCAGAACCGATTAGCAAGTGAGCGACCATACTCCTTGCTTCGCTTTGAGAGCGGTTTGTAAGTAATTAAATTTAAGAGATGTGCTCAGATCATCTCTATTGAAAATTATTTCTTTAAATAATTCCGAAAATAAGTCCCAATCTTTTCCTTCTCCGGAAAAGGTGGGGACTTTTATTTTTGGTGTAGTATGTACTCAGTGTTACGCATCGATTTAAGTACAGACACCTTATTTGGCATTTTGCATTTGGCCACAATAACAAAACACAAATACATTTATAATCCTAGCAGTTCCCGAGTGCCCGGTTATATGACCGCCCTCGAATGCGTGGGAACTGCAGTGTCAGCATATTTGATATGTGCGACCGCTCCGACGGCCAAGTGAACATAGTATCTCTCTCTCTCTCATATATAAGCACAATTATACATAAGCGTCGACCGCAGCTCTGCCGGCGTCTCTGCCGACATAGCCGGCCGATCTTAGCTTTATGCAAAAAACAATGGTATAACAAAACAAAAAACCATTAAATTCAAAGATCACGGACACGACAACCAGCAAAGATCACACAGTGAAAATTAAACACTAACCCTAAGTACATTATTGTGTGTCTGTGCAACAGCTAATATCAAATCAAAACAAATCGATACGAAAGCGATAGGGAAAATAAGAATGAACACGAAGAAACCCCTTAACACATATTCAATGTAAATTCAAACAAAATGCTGCAGAAAAACATTATCAAATTCAATCAATAAATGTCAATGAATAATTAAAAAAAAAAAAATAAAAAAAACTGATGAATAAAAATATATTCTCTGAAAAATAAGCCTGTGCGAGGACCTGCACCGGCGCCGCCTGAGTCCAAAAGGCCGAAAGGGAACACAAAAAAAAAAAAAATCTTAATGAAACAATAAAAAATTATTAATCAACACAACAAAAAATTTGGCCTGTGCGAGGACCTGCACCGGTACCGCCTTAGCCCAGAGGCCCCGGACAACGAAAAGTTAACAAGTGTGGAAGGAATGGCAAATCCTTCTACACCAACGCGACACTTGCTCCTATTGAGCAAAGGGATAACGATAGATGAAATAGCCTGTGCAGCCAGCACCGGTCCCGTTCGGCGCGCCAAGCCGGACCACGGAAAAGTGAACCGACAGCGCTTCCAAGAGCGCCCAACATTACTTTTTTTTTATATAAATTTAAGCATCTGCGATGCAAACAATAACAATAATAAATAATATTGTACAGACCAGGCAGTTTCTAGCTGCGGGTATTCATTTTTTTTTACCTAGGTAGGGATACCTGTAAAACATATATATACATCCATAATACAACAAAAATATATATACATAAATGCCTAAATCAAGAAAAATAAATAAAAAAAAAAAACGAGGAGGACAGAAAAATTTCCTAAACCTCAAGATTAAAGAATTAAATAGGCAACTGTATGATTCAAAATCAACCCCAGTACCATGGGAAGAGAACATACAAATTAAAAAAGAATTAGAAAACACATATAGGGAATTACAAGCTCATAAAAATAAGCAGGACATGAAAGAAGCGAGGAAGCCTAAGTGCCCTCCTGATTGTAAAGGTCCTTTCGAAAACCCTAATTGTGAATATACATGTTTAATAATTTAATATATATGAAAATCTCATTTAAAAGCAATTCAATATCCAAAACAGATCTTACAGACGAGACAGAAAAAATACCCAATATGGGATTAGTAGAAGTTAAGTCAGTGGATTCCACTGCTAATGTAATAAATAAAATTGAATCACAAAATATTGATTTCAAATTAACGAATATTTTACTATCAATAATTGTTTTCTTTATGAGCGCATATATTTTATATAAGGCCTATAAGTTCCACAACAAATGTGTATCAAAGAGAGCCATTAACAGAAGCCAGGCTAATGATCTGGATAAAATCTAATTTAACAAGCGCCAAACTATATTAATAATAAAATACAAAAAAAAAGAAATTATATTAAAAACAAAAAATTAAATTCGAAACAATAATTGTATATGTACGAGAATTAAAATAACCGTTTAAAAAGAAATAAAAATCATTAAAACAAAAAAAAAGAAAAAAAAATAAAAATGATTAAAATGAATACAACAGAGTGCCTTAGAGTTATATTGGCTAACGAGCCAAATTTTGAGAATAGGGTATTAGCCTTTATTAGGAACAGAGCAGAGCCTCTATTAATTGCAGATTTTGAGTATGAATACATGAATAGGTACGATCTTGAATTCTCTCCAATTATTGATTGCAGCAGAACGCAAAAGGCCATAGTACTGTCTACCGTGAGAAACTGTAAATTATTCTCCGAAATCGACATACACCCAGTCTTAGGACATATTAACGTGCTAAAAATTATGCACAAGTAAAAATTAAAAAACAGAAATGACTACAAATTTAATATGGAATGGGAGCAGTTAATACTCCATATCCGAGAATTAAAAGAAACATTTGAAAAGTCTTACAAATGTGTCAGCCAAAAAAGGCAAACACAAAAAGAAACAGTAGATAAACATGCAAAAATTCTTGTAGACTCTTACAATCAGGCAAGAACCCTAGTGCATGAAAATAGGGAAATAATTAACAAAACAAACTTATCAAAATTATCTAAAATATTGATAAGGTTGCGGGCAAACCTAATAGCTGTCAAGGATAAGTATGATTTAAAAATATATATCCCTACAATTTTAAATACGCCTTTAACATTAGACCAACAAAAAGCCCTAGCAGAAGAAGAAGATTCAGATATAAGCAAAGATATCGAAATAGATGAAAAAGATCTACACGATCTCTCAATCCCTGCATTTATTAAAGCAGTAGAGTCAGAAACAGAAGAAGAGGAAAATATAGATTCAGATACAAATATCGTAGAAACAAAAGAAAACATAATGGCAGATTCAGCAGCCCAACGGGCATATATTAAAGAAATATCAAGTGCCATTTCGGAATTTAACGGACAAAAACTACACTTGCATAGATTTGTAACAGCTTTGAAGCTGGTTGACCTGACAAAGGGAACGTTTGAAGATTTGGCTGTAGAAGTCGTCAAATCAAAAATTGTAGGATCTACACTATATAAGGTTCAAAATGAACTAACGATAAACGCAATAATCCAAAAACTGCAAGACACTATTGTCGGAGAAACATCTGACGTTGTCAAAGCAAAAATGGCTAAAACAAGCCAAAAAGGCAAAACTGCTGAAAAATTTACAAATGAAATAGATAACCTACGAAAGCTCCTTGAAGCTTCATACATTGACGAAGGACTACCGGCTGAACATGCCGACAAGTTCAGCACAAAGGAATTAAAATTTCGCGGTAGGGGTAACAACAGAGGTAATTATCAAAATAATGGATTTTACCAAAACAATGGTTATAACCAAAATAACGGTTATAACCGAAACTATAATAACCAGACCAACAATAACTACAGAGGTCGTGGTAACTATAGAGGAAACAACCGTGGTGGAAACAATAATGGATATAACTCCAATAACAACATCAACGGTAATAACAATACCAATACAAACGCAAACAGACAAAATATTAACAATAACGTTCGACAAGTACAAACAACTTCGGAAAACCAATAAAGACCCTTAAGATAAAAAACCCAGTCAAAAAAACCCGGTTCACACTATCAATCTTAACTTCAATCTTTTTATTTCACTTAAAAATGAAAACACAAATAAATTATATACATTACTAGTTGATACAGGTGCAGACATCTCTTTAATCAAAGAATCATCAGACTCATTTAACAATGTTGACTATAAAAATATTACGCAAATATCAGGGAAACGAATTCTAAATACAACAAATAAAACAGCAATTCTTCAATTAAATACACTTAAAGTCGAACCATTGGATAATTACGATATAATTAAATCTAATAAAAATACAAATAACGAAGAAATTTTAGAAAAACTTAACAAAAATTTCCCGCCTCAATTTAAAGAAATACTTAAAGAATTATGCACCAAATACACAGATATATTCGGGATAGAAACCGAACCAATATAAACCAACAATTTCTATAAACAAAAAATAAGAATGAAAGATGATGAACCAGTATATATAAAGAATTACAGAATCCCCCACAGTCAAAAAGAAGAAGTAGAAAAACAAGTGGAAAAACTAATTAAAGATAAAATAGTAGAACCATCAGTTTCAGAATACAACAGTCCATTATTAATAGTCCCGAAAAAATCATTACCAAATTGCAATACAAAAAGATGGCGTTTAGTAATTGATTACCGCCAAATTAACAAAAAAATTTTATCAGATAAATTTTCACTACCAAGAATAGACGATATTCTTGACCAATTAGGTAGAGCTAAATACTTTTCATGTCTAGATCTAATGTCAGGATTTCATCAAATAGAACTCGAAGATACGTCTAGAAATATAACGTCCTTTTCCACGAGCAATGGCTCCTATCGTTTTACACGATTACCTTATGGTTTAAAAATAGCGCCAAATTCTTTCCAAAGAATGATGACAATTGCATTTTCAGGTATCGAACCATCTCAGGCATTCTTGTATATGGATGACCTAATTGTCATCGGTTGTTCAGAAAAACACATGATTAAAAATCTTACAAACGTATTTGATCTATGTAGAAAAAACAACCTTAAACTGCACCCAGAGAAGTGCACATTTTTCAGACACGAAGTGACCTTTCTTGGACACAAGTGTACTGACAAAGGTATTTTACCAGATAGTAAAAAATACGAAGTAGTAGAAAAATACCCAGTCCAACGGACGCAGACAGCGCTAGAACATACAAATTAAAAAAGAATTAGAAAACACATATAGTGAATTACAAGCTCATAAAAATAAGCAGGACATGAAAGAAGCGAGGAAGCCTAAGTGCCCTCCTGATTGTAAAGGTCCTTTCGAAAACCCTAATTGTGAATATACATGTTTAATAATTTAATATATATGAAAATCTCATTTAAAAGTAATTCAATATCCAAAACAGATCTTACAGACGAGACAGAAAAAATACCCAATATGGGATTAGTAGAAGTTAAGTCAGTGGATTCCACTGCTAATGTAATAAATAAAATTGAATCACAAAATATTGATTTCAAATTAACGAATATTTTACTATCAATAATTGTTTTCTTTATGAGCGCATATATTTTATATAAGGCCTATAAGTTCCACAACAAATGTGTATCAAAGAGAGCCATTAACAGAAGCCAGGCTAATGATCTGGATAAAATCTAATTTAACAAGCGCCAAACTATATTAATAATAAAATCCAAAAAAAAAAGAAATTATATTAAAAACAAAAAATTAAATTCGAAACAATAATTGTATATGTACGAGAATTAAAATAACCGTTTAAAAAGAAATAAAAATCATTAAAACAAAAAAAAAGAAAAAAAAAGAAAAATTATTAAAATGAATACAACAGAGTGCCTTAGAGTTATATTGGCTAACGAGCCAAATTTTGAGAATAGGGTATTAGCCTTAATTAGGAACAGAGCAGAGCCTCTATTAATTGCAGATTTTGAGTATGAATACATGAATAGGTACGATCTTGAATTCTCTCCAATTATTCATTGCAGCAGAACGCAAAAGGCCATAGTACTGTCTACCGTGAGAAACTGTAAAGTATTCTCCGAAATCGACATACACCCAGTCTTAGGACATATTAACGTGCTAAAAATTATGCACAAGTAAAAATTAAAAAACAGAAATGACTAAAAATTTAATATGGAATGGGAGCAGTTAATACTCCATATCCGAGAATTAAAAGAAACATTTGAAAAGTCTTACAAATGTGTAAGCCAAAAAAGGCAAACACAAAAAGAAACAGTAGATAAACATGCAAAAATTCTTGTAGACTCTTACAATCAGGCAAGAACCCTAGTGCATGAAAATAGGGAAATAATTAACAAAACAAACTTATCAAAATTATCTAAAATATTGATAAGGTTGCGGGCAAACCTAATAGCTGTCAAGGATAAGTATGATTTAAAAATATATATCCCTACAATTTTAAATACGCCTTTAACATTAGACCAACAAAAAGCCCTAGCAGAAGAAGAAGATTCAGATATAAGCAAAGATATCGAAATAGATGAAAAAGATCTACACGATCTCTCAATCCCTGCATTTATTAAAGCAGTAGAGTCAGAAACAGAAGAAGAGGAAAATATAGATTCAGATACAAATATCGTAGAAACAAAAGAAAACATAATGGCAGATTCAGCAGCCCAACGGGCATATATTAAAGAAATATCAAGTGCCATTCCGGAATTTAACGGACAAAAACTACACTTGCATAGATTTGTAACAGCTTTGAAGCTGGTTGACCTGACAAAGGGAACGTTTGAAGATTTGGCTGTAGAAGTCGTCAAATCAAAAATTGTAGGATCTACACTATATAAGGTTCAAAATGAACTAACGATAAACGCAATAATCCAAAAACTGCAAGACACTATTGTCGGAGAAACATCTGACGTTGTCAAAGCAAAAATGGCTAAAACAAGCCAAAAAGGCAAAACTGCTGAAAAATTTACAAATGAAATAGATAACCTACGAAAGCTCCTTGAAGCTTCATACATTGACGAAGGACTACCGGCTGAACATGCCGACAAGTTCAGCACAAAGGAATTAAAATTTCGCGGTAAGGGTAACAACAGAGGTAATTATCAAAATAATGGATTTTACCAAAACAATGGTTATAACCAAAATAACGGTTATAACCGAAACTATAATAACCAGACCAACAATAACTACAGAGGTCGTGGTAACTATAGAGGAAACAACCGTGGTGGAAACAATAATGGATATAACTCCAATAACAACATCAACGGTAATAACAATACCAATACAAACGCAAACAGACAAAATATTAACAATAACGTTCGACAAGTACAAACAACTTCGGAAAACCAATAAAGACCCTTAAGATAAAAAACCCAGTCAAAAAAACCCGGTTCACACTATCAATCTTAACTTCAATCTTTTTATTTCACTTAAAAATGAAAACACAAATAAATTATATACATTACTAGTTGATACAGGTGCAGACATCTCTTTAATCAAAGAATCATCAGACTCATTTAACAATGTTGACTATAAAAATATTACGCAAATATCAGGCGAATTCTAAATACAACAAATAAAACAGCAATTCTTCAATTAAATACACTTAAAGTCGAACCATTGGATAATTACGATATAATTAAATCTAATAAAAATACAAATAACGAAGAAATTTTAGAAAAACTTAACAAAAATTTCCCGCCTCAATTTAAAGAAATACTTAAAGAATTATGCACCAAATACACAGATATATTCGGGATAGAAACCGAACCAATATCAACCAACAATTTCTATAAACAAAAAATAAGAATGAAAGATGATGAACCAGTATATATAAAGAATTACAGAATCCCCCACAGTCAAAAAGAAGAAGTAGAAAAACAAGTGGAAAAACTAATTAAAGATAAAATAGTAGAACCATCAGTTTCAGAATACAACAGTCCATTATTAATAGTCCCGAAAAAATCATTACCAAATTGCAATACAAAAAGATGGCGTTTAGTAATTGATTACCGCCAAATTAACAAAAAAATTTTATCAGATAAATTTTCACTACCAAGAATAGACGATATTCTTGACCAATTAGGTAGAGCTAAATACTTTTCATGTCTAGATCTAATGTCAGGATTTCATCAAATAGAACTCGAAGATACGTCTAGAAATATAACGTCCTTTTCCACGAGCAATGGCTCCTATCGTTTTACACGATTACCTTATGGTTTAAAAATAGCGCCAAATTCTTTCCAAAGAATGATGACAATTGCATTTTCAGGTATCGAACCATCTCAGGCATTCTTGTATATGGATGACCTAATTGTCATCGGTTGTTCAGAAAAACACATGATTAAAAATCTTACAAACGTATTTGATCTATGTAGAAAAAACAACCTTAAACTGCACCCAGAGAAGTGCACATTTTTCAGACACGAAGTGACCTTTCTTGGACACAAGTGTACTGACAAAGGTATTTTACCAGATAGTAAAAAATACGAAGTAGTAGAAAAATACCCAGTCCAACGGACGCAGACAGCGCTAGAACATACAAATTAAAAAAGAATTAGAAAACACATATAGTGAATTACAAGCTCATAAAAATAAGCAGGACATGAAAGAAGCGAGGAAGCCTAAGTGCCCTCCTGATTGTAAAGGTCCTTTCGAAAACCCTAATTGTGAATATACATGTTTAATAATTTAATATATATGAAAATCTCATTTAAAAGTAATTCAATATCCAAAACAGATCTTACAGACGAGACAGAAAAAATACCCAATATGGGATTAGTAGAAGTTAAGTCAGTGGATTCCACTGCTAATGTAATAAATAAAATTGAATCACAAAATATTGATTTCAAATTAACGAATATTTTACTATCAATAATTGTTTTCTTTATGAGCGCATATATTTTATATAAGGCCTATAAGTTCCACAACAAATGTGTATCAAAGAGAGCCATTAACAGAAGCCAGGCTAATGATCTGGATAAAATCTAATTTAACAAGCGCCAAACTATATTAATAATAAAATCCAAAAAAAAAAGAAATTATATTAAAAACAAAAAATTAAATTCGAAACAATAATTGTATATGTTCGAGAATTAAAATAACCGTTTAAAAAGAAATAAAAATCATTAAAACAAAAAAAAAAGAAAAAAAAAGAAAAATGATTAAAATGAATACAACAGAGTGCCTTAGAGTTATATTGGCTAACGAGCCAAATTTTGAGAATAGGGTATTAGCCTTTATTAGGAACAGAGCAGAGCCTCTATTAATTTCAGATTTTGAGTATGAATACATGAATAGCTACGATCTTGAATTCTCTCCAATTATTGATTGCAGCAGAACGCAAAAGGCCATAGTACTGTCTACCGTGAGAAACTGTAAAGTATTCTCCGAAATCGACATACACCCAGTCTTAGGACATATTAACGTGCTAAAAATTATGCACAAGTAAAAATTAAAAAACAGAAATGACTACAAATTTAATATGGAATGGGAGCAGTTAATACTCCATATCCGAGAATTAAAAGAAACATTTGAAAAGTCTTACAAATGTGTCAGCCAAAAAAGGCAAACACAAAAAGAAACAGTAGATAAACATGCAAAAATTCTTGTAGACTCTTAAGTAGTATGAAAATGCGGGTTCTGGATACAAAAAGTGGAAGGGGGAGGCAATTAATTATGCTAATTAGGCTAATTAGGGATTTAATTATGCTAATTAGGGTAATAAATTAGGACAAGGTGACAGGTGTGGGGTAATTAAAATTAATGGGTGCGTGACGGGTGATCGTTAATTAGGGTAATAAATTAGGGTAAGGTGACAGGTGACCGTTGCTTATATCCAGAAATCCTATCCAGAAATCCTATCCAGAAATCCAGGTTCCTAGTTAAGCGGGGTGTGACGGGTGACCGTCACACCGATCTAGGAAATGGGGTGAAACGAGGGAAGAGAGGCGGGGGAGATGTTAAGCGATCTAGGAAATGGGGTGAAACGAGGGAAGAGAGGCGGGGGAGATGTTAAGCGATCTAGGAAATGGGGTGAAACGAGGGGAAGAAAGTGTGACGGGTGTCCGTTACTAAGATCTAGAAAATCGGGGAAGATAACCTAATAAGACCACTTCCACGTTTACGAGGGAGATGTTAAGCGGGGTGTGACGGGTGACCGTTGCTTATATCCAGAAATCCAGGATTCTAGCTAAGCGGGGTGTGACGGGTGACCGTCACACCGATCTAGGAAATGGGGTGAAACGAGGGGGAAGAAAGTGTGACGGGTGACCGTTGATTATATCCAGAATTCCGGGGTCCTAGTTAAGCGGAGTGTGACGGGTGAGCATTACTAAGATCTAGAAAATGTCACGGGTTGTTGACACGTTCACGTGTGAACGTGGTAACTTGATTAGCATAACGAACACTCAAAAAACAGCTGAAAGCAAACACCCTTGTATAGGGGATCCCTTTGCTTGCCACTGAGAAGCAAACATCCACCCCCCAATAAAAGAAGAAATACATTTGAATTTAGGTCATGCATTTAGGTCATGTTTATTTGGAAATTTGTAACAGGCTTTTCTTATACACTAAATATGATGACATTATTTTTAAGGCACCGTCTCGATGATTTTTATAGAAAAAGCAGGCACATTCATATTCCCCGAATCCATTATTACAAAACGTAAAATGATCACCATATAACGTTTTGTTAAGATCGTCTTCTCCTTTATCCATGAACATATTCCTTGTATCGATGAGATATTTTAAATCTTCTTTAAAAATTTCCTCACCAAATTGGGATGTGAAATTATTGATTCGGCTTATTAATCCACTTTGCTTGTGATCCATTGTAATGTATAAGTGTTAGACCATAGTTCCATTGCAAAAATTTAAAATATTGTGTGCATTGTTTAGAGCACAAATACCGCTTTTAATATGTATTGAGCAAAATGGGAATTGGTTTATGTTTACGGTGTTTAATGGTGGGCAACCCAATTCCTCAACATCTCTTATGTGCGGTGATCTGAGAAAGATTTCTAGAAAACGTTTCTTTTCAATTCCCTTGCATAAAACCTCCTTTCCCGAAGTGATTTGTTTAATATATTTTCTTGTTTGCTTAAAGTTGTTTATTCCATCGTTCCAAAAAATTTTATGATGGTTTTTGGTGAGCCAGAGAGCAGTTTTTCGTGACTTGTTATTAAGACGAGTGAAATCAAATGGAGGTTGTATAACGAAATTATTATTAAATTTATTTTCTTTGCTAAATACAACTCCAATTTCCTTTAGAATGAACTTGTCGTTGTTATCAAAAAATCCTTGTACATCAATTGCAACTAGATCTTTCTCCATTTTATGTGGTTGTTATGTTGTTAGACAATTCTTTGAACTAACCCAGTTAGAGGACTATACTCAACTAAACGATCGTGAATAAGGAGACAATATGCTTGGGTGTTTTCATGGTTTGCTTTTTTCAAATCGATTGAAATTCTCACGTCGATAGGTCCCGATTTAACTGTTTCATTTTGATATGAAAGGTCAACTACAATAATAGGTTTACTTTTAAATTCTGTCGGTGATAAAAATGGTTCTGCTGGGCGGTTGTAATAACTCTTTTGAAACCTTGCATACATATCATAAAGGTGTGCATATTTGTCATTTTCAAAGTTTACATTTAAGTCATCATATGGATACGTTTCTGAATTCAAGTGGACTTTCAGGTTGGATAAATTATTTGTAATTAGTTCTCCATTTAACATGAAGGCTATAATGGCAAATCTCGGTCGTTCTCTATTAGATCCTATTTTTACGGTCCAGACGTGTTGGGTACCCTGTATCAGTTTTGGGTTAATGTATGTATCCCAACTACGGAAAGCTATCGGTAAATTTACACCACTCTTTATTATATCATACATTTTAATTTTTGCAGCATCACTGGGTGATACATGAGGAATTTTCCAGCTAATATTAGTCATTTCCAAAACATATGTATGGTTTGCTTTGTTTTTAACATATACGTCATCCAGATTTTTTGTCAGCAAAAGTACAAGTTCATGCTTACAATTCAGTAAAACTTTTCTATAATCCTCAGCAAACCCCATTACATTTTTTAAGGGTAGCGAGAAATTAAAATTAGATTTTGTAGTAAAATCATTTCCACCACTCCATCCAGCATTTAAAAGTTTCCGACTATCCTGACGACTTTCCGATAGATAATTTTTAAGTGTGGTGCTCATGCCAACAAACCGGGTTCTATCAATTTCATATCCATTTATTTCATATCTAATTTCATCAATAAAATTTGCCATACAATTATTCCGAAACGTAACATCGATATTATCAGTGGTGCTGGTACCATCGGCTGCTACTCTCTTAACAACTCCTTGAAAATTAAGATAGCTTTCGTGAGGAAGTACATACAAGTCCTGATTTTGAATACATATACGTATTTCATCGTTTGCTTTAAATGATTGATGATATGAGGAATATGTATGATATTCCTTTTTCGAAATACTTTCATCTGAAAACGGTCTCTCACGAACATTTAAAATTTCATTCATTTTTAATTGCTTCTTATTATTATTATCAGATTTGAATTTTGAAGCCCAGTGATTTTAAAAACAATTTGTTTTTTAATGTAAGACCCTTTCGAATTAATCCTTTTCCTTTAGCTTTACAACTGCTAGTGCGCGGTTGATCAAGTATACCGTTGCTTTTATTGTAAATTATCATTCTATTGCGCGAATATGTACGCGAATTGATACGTTTTCACCACGCAAATTCAATAAATCACCGTTCTGATCAACGATATGTATTGAGAGGGTACTTATTTCTCTGCAGTTAATAGGTAAATAGATGAGATTGTGTGGTGTCACAGTCATTTTATAGCCCGGTGGAACCGAAATTGCAAACTCATGTAATACGTGATTTGGTGTATTATCAACGTAAGAACCACTCACAATATTACATTCCAAACGAATCGAATTAATTTTTAAAATGTTGACAGCATTATCGGACAAGTGATATTGGTTTGCCCTCAACACTCTTTGCTTAAATCCAAACAAATTACCTATTGACCTCTCCTTATTAAAGTACACATCCTCTTTACTGCTAAATAATTCCACTTGAAGTGTATTGTTATTGCTTACAATTTTCACTGTATTTTCTAGTTTATAATCCTTTAACTTGTTGTAAATAAATTGAGAAATATCGTTGAGTTCATAGGAGCCGGTGGGAATAATAATAACTTTATCACCAATATGAAAGAGATTGTTATTTACATCCACGTTGGGAATTGAGTTGTACATGTTAAACTCAATTAGCGCACACTCATATTCCCCGTTTAATTCAATTGGTGGGAAATAAACTGTGTTTATAACGGAACTATTTCCATTCACTGATAGAGTCAATGATCTAACCATTTTGAAATCTGTTTTTCAACTGGGTGTCATACAACCCCGCCCCAAACTTATATTAAATTAAAGAACAATAAATTGGTCAAATCCTTTTCTATATCGTCCCTTATCAATATTGTCATCTTTACTTATAAATAAAAATCCATATTTATCATCCCAACATTTTTGACAAATTTTCGTAAATGTCTCATATTTCATGTCAGGCATGATATGATCCCGAAATATGTGTCGCATATTTAAATCATCCTGTTTAAACATAATAATTACATTTGCATTGTCGCGTATAAGATGTTTTGGTATCCGTGTATATGTTTGACACAAATAAAAAGAATCAATATTTTGGTGACGGCCCATACAGAAATAGGAGCGTATATTATCCTGTTTCTCACAAGCCACATCGTCGAAAATCATGATTGAATTATTTTTTGCTTCGGTGGGTGCTAAAACAGTTTCGTTCTGAGAGAATGTATGATAACCCATACCCTTAATCGGTTTTATTAGCTTTTCCAAGTAATCATATTTCGGTTGGTATAGACTCTTTGAAAACACGTATATATTTTCAAATCTCAAACCATTTGGACTCTCAATTAGACTGATCATTACATTAGTTTTCCCGCAGTTGGATGGACCCACCACAAGGGCTCTAATTGTGTTTGGTAATAATTCACTGTGACGTGGTGGTTGTTTAACATTGTTCACGTTCTCAATGTTACGAACAAGAATGTTATTTTTTTGCTTTATTAATCGCATCCTAATATAAATATGTTTATTCCGTGATAAATCTTCAATGAATAAAGACAATATATAATGGGGAAACGTTTTTATAATCACATCAGTCATTATTTACATCGTAAACGTGGAAGTGGTCTTATTAATAAGTTAATAGATTCTCTTCCGATTGAGTTTCATATTCCTGGTTATAACTATTGTGGACCCGGTACAAAGCTTGCAGAGCGCTTACAGCGTGGAGATCACGGAATTAATCAGTTGGATGAAGCTTGCAAGGTTCACGATATTGCCTATTCACAAAACAAGGATCTAAGCAATCGACATAAGGCAGATTCTGCATTAATTAACAAGGCTTGGGAGCGAGTAAAGGCGAAGGATAGTTCTCTTAAGGAGCGAGCAGCAGCATATTTTGTAACTAATATTATGAAAGCAAAGAAACATTTTGGAATGGGTGTTCGGAAGCGAAATAAGAAAAAACCGAAGAAGAGGAGGCGTAGGAGGATGAAAATAAATAGACTATCATCTGTTGTAAGAGAAGCTAGTCGGGAATTGAAAAAACGAAAACCTCTGGATGTGGTTAATGCAATTAAAATTGCACGTAAAGCAATTCATAATTCAATCGGATCTAAGAAAAACGTTAGAGTTCCTCGAATAATTAATGTACCCAAAATGGGAGGTTTTTTACCACTGGTTCCCATCTTAACGACATTAAGTGCTATAGGTAGTTTAGCTTCAGGAACTTCTAGTATCGCAAAATTAATATCAAACGCAAAAATTGCTAAGCAACAGCTAGAAGAAAATAAAAGACATAACCGAAAGATGGAAGAAGTTTCCGTGGGTGAAGGTCTATACTTAAAACCCCATAAAAATGGTTACGGGTTATACCTAAAACCATACAACAGCCGTGGTGGGAGAATGAAGAAACAAAAAAACTAATTGGTCAGCTACCCAAAAGAGCATTAACAAATATTGACATAATGGAATTTGCTCAAAGAAACATACCGCATTTTAGGGGAGTGTTTATGAGAGACTCTCTCCCAAAAACACCTAAAAATAATGAGAGTGGAGTGATTAACTTGGATGACTCGTATTCAAGGGGTACACATTGGGTAGCTTACCACAAAAACAGAAACCATATATTCTATTTTGATAGTTTTGGAAATTTACAACCACCAAAAGAAGTTGTGAAATACTTAGGGGATGATATCAAATATAACTATGATCAGGTACAACGTTTTGGAACATACAATTGTGGACACCTGTGCATTAAATTCCTGCTTTCATTCAAATAAATTAACCGATTTAATGGCTTTTAAACAACAAGGGTGGAAAATAAAAAACCTGTTGCTATGGAAATCTCAGACTGAGAACTGATATAAAATGAGCTCGGAAATCGTTGAGACTTTACAGTCTGAACTTTAACATTAACTTGTCAAGTCAATCAGCTTGCTTCTACTTAAACCGCCTTCTTCGAGGACAAACATCAAAATCAGAAGCATAATGAATCAACCCATTCCAACAGAAAGTGAACTGGACGCTATTATGGAGGAGGAAATTCTTCGTGGGGATGTTTTAAAGGACTTCAACACGCAAGCATTAAAGCCCTTGCTAACACAAAATAAGATGGGTATAAACGTCAGCTACCCAATTATCAATGCGGAGAGGAAGAAAACTGTTTATGGGGACTCCATTGCCTTGGAACTTGATAAATATATTCTATATCTACCTAAGAGATATAACGCTATGAAAGATGTCCATCTAAAGTTGCTAAAGAACAAGGAATATCGAGTTATAAAAAGAAGCAATGTTTCCCTCCAACTGGAGTTAAATAGAATTGTTTAATTCACGTAACACTTTGTAATATTTATAAAATTTATAACATTTGTACTCAAACATTTATTATACTCAATAAAACACGCACACACGCACACATACTTTAACATCTTTTATTTGAAGGGAAATGTGAACAACTACAACAGTAAAATGAATCTTTTTCAATCAAAAAAAAAATATAAACATATAAATAATATATATATTTTATAACTTTCATTAGTATGAAATGTAACCCTGTAAAGTATAGTTCAAACACCGGTAATTTGGAGTAGCCAAAATGAGTCAATTTATTTTAAGTCAGCTAACTAAAACGAGAAATGCATTGAAGAAAAAATTCAATGACCTAAAACAATTTAAATCACAAAATGCTTACGAGTTGGAAGAAACTTTTAAGCCAATAACAGATCCCTTAAATGAACTAGTTAGTGAAAATAAAAAACGAAAGTTTATGAATACAAACGAAAATAAATCATCGGTTCTAAAGCAAAAAAGTGAAATATTTAAAAAAGAAACCCCCAGTAAAAAGCTTAAGAAACAGCAATTAAGATATGATGACGATGATGATCATGATTATAAATATTATTATGATGACAATCATGTGCGAAATGAGGAAACAAAAATTTATAATGATGATCTTACTAGTGACTCAGATGAAAAATTTTTTTCACAGTCACATATTGAATTGGGATCAGAGCCGGAAACACCGCTAGAAACACCGCTAGAAACACCGCTAGAAATAGAAGCAGATGCTAGCAGTCTAATTCATGCAGACTATGATTTTAATATTAGCAGTCTATCGAGAAATAAAGTTCTGGACAACGCTTATGGGCCTAGAAAAAGTTCATCAACCCCCAAATCCTTAAAATTGGGAAATAGTGAATTACATATAGGTAATAATAAAGTTAAATTATCAAGTGGAAGCACGTGGGAATTGACTCCTGGGCTTTATTCTCTTATTTTTCATAATAAACCCACACAATTCAGTGCCACAGACTTGAAAAATTATAAAGAAATCATTACTGAGACAAGTGCACATAGATTAGATTTTGATCCAAATAAGCGAATAAAAGGAACTAGAGGTTACAAGTATACAAACATTATTAAAAAGTTCATAAGCAATGAAAATAAATCTCCTTCAGCTATATCCACCCCAATTCAATCAAAACAAAAAAAATCAAATAAAAAGGGATTTGGATACATGTCCCTACAACGAGCGAAACCCAATTATATTTATTGGGATGACGTCAATGAATTAGTCGAAAGATTGCAGCTTTTAATAGCCTCAAAGACCGCTGGCAACACTAATCACAATAACGAGATCATGTCTATAATAGAAGAACTGCGAGAAGCTAAAATTATATATTAATTGAATAAATAAGGTGCACAAACTTTAAATTACCTTATAAACAAAATGTCTGTCGACAAGTTTGGTCACTTTTCAGACGAAAAAGAGCATTCAGATATTTTAAAAAGGGATATTAAAAGTGTTGTGGGGTTGTACATTGATGGCGACGATAACCTGAATACCCAACAGAAACGAATTAAAAATTGTGGGAACCCAATAGATTATTCGGATGCAACGACGAAAAAATATGTTGATGAAAACTTGGAGACATTAAAGAGAGACCTTAATACGAAAATAAATACATCCCTTAATCGAAGACTTTCTAAAATAACTTCTTTGGAAAATTTAGTTCATGTTAATAATGAGAGGATTGATAATGTTGATAAAATTCTAACCAATATATTAACAAAGATTAATAATGTTGAAAACTATGTTTATAAATATGTTACTCAACCGAAATCAGTTTTAAAATCACAGACAGTTGAAATAGAAGGTACCGCAACTCCAATAATAAGAAAGTTCTAGTATTATAAAACTATGAGTGATAAATTGGGAATTGTTAAAGAAATTCATGCTCCGTGTCGACGTAATTTTAAACGTCGAAGGGTAGTGACAAAGGGTATAAATGATCTCTGGCAAGCAGATTTAGTGGAAATGGGAAAGTACTCAAAGCTTAACGGAGGATTTGTTTATATTTTGACTGTTGTGGATTGTTTTAGCAAATATGCCTGGGGAGAAGCTTTAAAATCAAAAAGCGCTAAAGATGTCTCAATGGCAATGGAAAAAATTTTCAAATCAGGTCGTGGAACACCAAAGAATTTACAAACGGATGATGGAACTGAATTTTTTAACAATCAATTTAATGCGTTGATGAAACAATATGGAATTAATCATTATTCTACCTTTTCAAATGTAAAAGCTTCAATTGTGGAACGCTTCAACAGAAGTTTGAAGGAACTTATGTGGCGGGAATTTAGTTTTAGCGGAACATACAAGTGGGTTGATATGTATAAAAAATTAATTGATATATACAACAACAGACCACATAGAACAATTAAGGTCGCCCCAATTGACGTCAATTCTTCCAATGAAAAACACATTTTGAAAACAGCCTACAATCATCTCAAAATGTTTAGTGTGGGGAAATTGCGTAATGGAGATTATGTACGCATCAGTAAATATAAACATGTGTTTGAAAAGGGCTATACACCGAATTGGACTACAGAAATTTTTAAAATAATAAGTGTGAGAAACACATACCCTACCACCTACTTGTTGGAAGACTTCGAAGGTAATCCAATACAAGGTGGTTTTTACAAGGAAGAACTGAAAAAAACTCGTTTCCCAGACAAATATTTAGTGGAAAAAATATTAAAGAGAGACGGGAATAGAGTCCGTGTACGTTGGTTGGGTTTTTCAAAAAAATACGACAGCTGGGAATCTAAAGATAATATTTTATAGAGCAACTCTTATTCGGATTGAAAATAAAAAATATATACTCCATATACTAATCAACTCAGCAACAAGAAAATAAATATGTTCAGACCCGCATGCCCATGTAACAGCTAATGTACAAATAGCTTCCTACGTACAAAAGTCCAAAATAGTTTTCAGACACAACCCCACATCGATAAGCAGCATCATACGTATACAAAGTCCAAAATAGTTTTCAGACACAACCCCACATCGATAAGCAGCATCATACGTATACAAAGTCCAAAATAGTTTTCCACATACACGAAGACCGAAAGACTGTTCTGCTTTCTGGGGAGGGCGATAAGAATGAATACTCAAGGTTGGTTATATTGATTCTGTTTTGTTGGACTGGTTCGCCAGCATATTTATGTATGATTGCCCCATCCCTTTTGTTTACATAAGAGTTATATCTGAAAAATCTAAATAAATACCATGGTGCGTTATGATTAGTAGGAAGAAGAAGAGAGACGGTGAATAGAGTGATAAAAGTGGTGATAAAGTGAAAGTAAAAAAAAAAGTATAAAGGGTAACTATTGAATATTAAAAAAAAGGAGAATATAAGGATTAAATAGTGAAACAACTAATTTTGTTAATAGTTTGTTTGGTTGATTCGATTGAAATGGGTATAATACCCTCAACCATTTCTATTAGCAATCCAACCAGTCTGGCAACAAATATAACGACAAATCTGATGAGATATGATGAAGGATCGAATAGTCAAAATATTCGAATTTTACTCCCTAACAACAATATTTTAGATATTCAACTAATGTTATATCTTTATAAAAACACTTCATTACCCAATATTCAAAATTTTGATGAATTAGAGAGTATAATAAAACCCTCACAAGGTAAGAAATTCAATAGCAATATTAACAACAATATTAACAATCAATATTACAGAAGAGAGTAATCGAAAAAAAGATGAAGTCGACGAAGCCCCACAAGGTAAAATAACAATATTAGTCAACAAACGTATCCAATTTTTTATAACTTTTCTCTATGTTATTCAATTTCAGAAACAACAGAGGAATCTACAACACAAGAGGAAACTATAACACAAGAGTCAACTACTACAAGTACAACTACAACAGAGGAATCTATATCACAAGAAACATCTACTACACAAGGAACAACAACAACTACGACAGAGGAATCTATAACTGATCAACAACACCACACAGCTAATTTTCATTGTTTGATGAGTTGAGATGACACCACCAAGTTATATTTTCGTCAGTAAATGAAGATAATGATAATGTAAGTGAAGACACAAAATTCGTGAAGAGACAAAAATTTAAATAAAACAGAGAAGCGTAGTATAGAAATAATATTCTTTTCTTAAAAAAGATTGTTACACAATTTAAATCAGATTTATTGAAAGGGAAAATAGAGAGGGGGTACCTGTAACAGGAAATAGGGGTTTGATAGGTATTATAAGCTCGGTTATAAAGACCTTTTCGTATTACGAATTCAATGTATTACGTATCCAAAAGATTAAAATTCTTCTAGAACATACAAAGTAAATACTGTGCAGAAATGATGAGGAACTTTTTTACTATCCAAGACTTCCAAAAACAATAGATTTACCTCCTCCTCCCAAGGGTGTAAGTAAAAGGGAGACCATAACTGTTGAGGAATTAGAGTTAGGTGGCGTAGACTCTGACGGGGGTAGATTATGTCTTTTAGACTGTATCGAGGTGTTAAACCGGAACAACTTTATGATGAATTAGGCGTAACAATTTTTTTTTCAGAAAGGTAAATATTGAAGGAAATATTTTAAACAAATCAAAAGGTGAGTTATTTTTTGTAAATAATTTTCATTTTATTAATTCGATTTTCTCTTCTCATTTCAGTTGAATATGTTATCAGGTCTAAGTAGTTTAGTAATGTAATCTATAATAATTTTTCTGAGAATTACACAATTCTATCATCAAAAAATAAACATAAACTTAAGCAATAGCAGCGAGAGTAATGAAATTAATGATATTACTCCTGATGAAGTAGAGTTGGGGTACTATCTTAAATCAGATAGAGAATTAAAAAAAAATAATGAGGAAGATAAAGATGAAATTTCAGCTGAAGAAGAAGATGAACTTGTTGAAGACGACGATTCTAAAGTTGAAGCTGAAATGAATCCACATGAATTAGAACTGTGGAATTATCTATATAGACAACGGTTACAAAAACAACCAATTAAAATAAACACACCAATTTTATAAGCAAATGTCAAAAAAAAAAAAAAATTTAAACACACTTAATTATTATGATTATTACTCAATTTATTTGAAATATAATTGTTATTCGTTCAAACTTAAATTTTATACTAACAAATTATAATTAATTTTCATTAATATTGTTCAAGAATTATCTATATTTACTTAATTTTATTGTTCAACACATTTTATTGTTATTTCATTAAAAATTAAATTTTATATTAACAAATTATAATTAATTTTCATTTATATTGTTCAAGATTTATGTATATTTTCTTGATTTTTATTGTTCAACACATTTTTCAAAATTTATTAATTAATTAAATATTTTCTAACATTAAATCTAAAATTGTTTCTGTTTTTTGGGATCGGGGGGTAATTCATTATAAAACATTTCAAGTTCAAGTGACTTGTAAAGTAAATCATGTTCAATATTTTCAATTTCTTTATTTAGGAAGTTGAGTAAAGTTTTTTGTTGCTCAGTCTGGAATTCAAGACTTTTTATTTCATCTACCTGTCTCCCCAAAACAAGTGACTCTCCCTCAAGGAATTGAACATTTGATATGAGTTCCCTTTCTATCAAACCCTTATGATGATAAGGAAGTGTAGAAAATTTATCAACCTCAACTTTTCTCTTTGTATCATTTCCATCAAGGATTATTTTTGTCATTTTGTAAGTATTTATGGTATGCATTTTAGATCTAAAAACTGACATACTGCCATACATTCTTTTTTCAGTGAAAAGAACCTTTTTATATTTTTCAATATCTAGATACTCTAGTGCTGTTCTCGTTACTCCCTTAGATTTCATAAACGATTTGTCCATAGAATCAATTTTATAACAATAAACCTTAGGACGGAGACCAACAAACTCTGACATTGGTCTACCATGAAGCTCATCTTTAAAAACACCTAATACCGCTTTATTACATATTTTAAAATTATATAATTTTGCTCTTTCTTCGGAATATCCAGATGTATCAAATTTTAATTCTATATCATTTCGAATATCTCTATAAAAGTCATCAGTTTTAATTGTATAGATGAAAGAATCTGTATCCATGTAATTTAATCTTATATTATCTTGAAATTTTGGTTTCATATACTGATAATGGAAATTATACATGTTCCACTTTGATAACTCTAATACTGTAAACCCAAGATACATGGGTTTATCGTATACATATGACATTCTTCTCATTTGAATTGTATAGAAATCATTCTCTAGTTTTGTGGCACTTTGGAAATTAAATTTGGAAATTAATGCTCGTGCACACAATTTTTTACGACCACTTTTATTAATATTATTATTATTCTGTGGAGGATCCCAATCACAAACTATTTTAATGTCAACGCGTTTCTCGATATTTTCGAGGGTTTTACCGTAGACTGCATTATTTAATAATTTATAAAAGTCTTTTTCAAATGAATTTTTAGCTTTTTGACGATATTGAGTGTTAAGGTCTATATACGTTTTGAGCCAAGGTTTTTGCTCAAAACGTATTCCTCTATGAATTTTTTTTAAGCTGCAACCCATTAAGCAAACATTGCTGTAAATTTTTATAATGAATGATATAATTTTTTTTATTTCCGAGGTCTGCAATTAATTTTTTTACTTTTTCGCTATTAGTTGCTAACTTTGTTGTTGAACAAAACGGTAAATCGCTATGTAAATCATGGATACTGTATGGATAGTCCAAGTCCACTTCTAAAATATATCCATAATGACCATCGCTTGGAATATTTTCTACTGATAAATTTTCTATGTCTATTGGAGACAACCACTTAAACCCTTGGTAAGGTAAAGGTTGAGACATTGCCCAACCATACAAATTATTTGCATCTAAATACATTAAAAATGTTGACTCTTTACTATCATCATAGTCTCTTAAATATTTATTATTTGCTTTAGTATATCTGTGGCAGCATTGTACCAAACCACCCCGAATTCCACTTTGTATAAATTTATACATATCAATATCAGTTATCAACTGTAACTCAATTTGGGTGGTTTTCAGCATTGCCTGCCAAGATAAACCTGGTGTTGTATAAAAATGAGCTGGGTCAAGGGAATAAATTTTCATGCAAATTAAACGGAAATTTTCAAAAACGTCAGTTAATAATAATACATCAGTTTTTAAATAAATCTCTAGATAATCCTTTAGAGATTTACAGGAAAATTGTGTCCAAACTTTAACAGCATGACTATAATCCTCTTGAGAACATTGCTTTTCAGTAAACTGATTATAAAATTGGTCTATTGATGGTAAACAAGTTTCATCTAGTCTATGCTCTGAATCAAGATATTCATATGGGAATACACCTTTCTTCCGCATAAGCCTAAATTCATTTTCACAATTAAAATGTGATCTTACTGATTTAAGTTGATCATCTTCTAAATTGGACGCTAAGGCATCTAGACTAGATGACATAAATCTAAATGTGTCTAGAAACCTTATCTCAAAACTGTTTCCACATTCATTTTCAATGTTTTTCATTACTGAAATGAAGTGCTCCTTGTTTATAGGAATAACTTTAATTTCTCCAGGTATAAGCGTCAATTCTTTAATAAACAAGTGACAATCATACTTGGAAAAATTGTGGAAGAAAACTGGGATAAAATTAGACGTTTTCAAATCTAAATTACATTTAGAATGAGCTGCACCCCTGTATCTACCTGTATAATGACAATGATCTCGAACCCTATCATTTGCTAAAGCCTTTTCACAAATATGACAATTGAGGGCATACTCAAAATCATATTCATCCTCTGGATTCATTACTATAGGAACAACTTTACTCAGATATTTTGTATGAATAGTTTTTAAGTTATTTACAAGGGAATTAACAAAATTTATAGCTGAATTACCTCCCGTTTCCATTACGAATTTATCTAAACTAGAATCATATGCACACTTTATAAAGTAAGCATATGAAATTGGCACATGTTCATTTACATTAAATAGTTTAGGGCTTACATTAATATTTTTACGACGAAGTACGCACTCGAAATCTGCATACACTGCGAACGGAACTTTTAGTTGATGACGCAGTGCCGTATACTTCAATGTCGAATTATGTGGGTTTGGGAGAGTGGCAACCTTTCCACTGCAAAGCTCCTTGTGACGAAGGGCTTGATTTGCACTTGATGAAAAATTTAAGCAGGTATTGCAAAACCATTCCCGTCCTTTATGTAGACTTTTTTGTGAAGTCATTAGTCTATTAAATAAATGAAAATTTAGCAAATAATGTATCATAATAAGTAAAAGTAGATCTATAATAAGTAAAAATCATACCTTGAAATATTTTTTATCCATGTGTAGTGACCGAATCCGTTTCCTTCCAGGAAGAGTATATTTATGTGAGTCGGCTTTTCAACTCCAGAATGATAAAGAGGTCCATTTATACTTTCACTTTCCTCATCGTATCCAAAAACGTTAATGCTCAATGTAACGTTTTTCTGTATGAAAATGTTTATGTCCTTTATTTTGAGTGGGAATGTCAACCCACTGAAATCCAAAATTAATCCAGACTGTAATACAATTCTTTCGGCCCTTATATCAACTTTATATGTGTAGCATATACTAAGGTTACTTGTTGTCTTTGTAAGTGCCGAAATCAATGTCCATTTAAAACAGTATGAATCATTTTTATTTTGGACATTAATTATTGCTTTTTTCGAAAGAAGCTTGCGTGGTGTTGGGATAAATGAGGATCCAGAAAGCGGTTTATATTGATTGAAATTCATTTCCAATCGAATTATGCGGAGTAGGGTCCACCCGCTATCCCTTTCCTGAAACTCTTCCATTTTTATTTTCAGTTGGTCTGAGTGATTGGTGAATATGTGGTCTAAATCCGAGTGGCTTGTAACAACTTCCATTTTGCTTTGGAATTGTTTGGTCTCCGTTTTTAAATCATCATCTTTCACGAGCATATAATCCGCAAAAAGCTCAAAATTAACTTTACCGGACATATAGCTTTGAAGCACAATAATTAAATGAGATTTTAAAGCCTCTCCTGCTTCGAAGAGGAACTCTTCCGGGTATCTTAATTCCTCTCCTTCATTAACATACATATAATGAAGGATTCGTCCCTTGAATCCATCGGAAATCTTTTTGATTCTTCCATCTAAAGGTTCTATAGCATTCCGCTTGTGCTCCTCTGTGCGAGCATGGTGATTCCATTGTATGCCCATCGGGATGAAACGACGGCACGACTCGCAATATTTTTGGGTTTGGTTATTCATTTTTGGTTTTTATTTTTTTTTAAAGAGTTACAAATTGTAATTAATTTATAGATTGTTTAAATTTTATTTTTTCACAAAGTCACTTAACAAATTTTTTTTAGTTTGTAATGTAGTTAATTTGTAATTTAATTATTCTCACAAAGACACTAAACAAATTGAGGTATAGTCGTTGATAAGATCACTTTACTATTTTCGAAACTGGTAAAAGAGTAGTTCACTTCAAGAAAATTTGATTATACTGATCTGAATTAATCGAAATTCTAAGTTAAATATAACTTTGAGGATAGATTATTAGTATGAACTTAAACTATAGTTTGTAAAATAAAAAATTGGAGATGCAACGATTTGATTGGTTGTTGACAATATTTTCCTAACATTTAATATAAGAAATTTTCTTTGCATTATTTCCATTGGTTGATTCCATCGAATATTTGATGGCGGGGGAGGGAAGGCGGTGGAAGAAAGCTGAATTCTCAAAATAAAGAGGGGTGAAAGTGATCAGTGCCTAGCAACTAGGTTCTTGACTACTCAGTTTCTAAAACTTGGCATTTGCCTAACTAAAACTTCTTGCGAGGGAGGGATGATGGTGGAAGAAAGCAGAATTCTCAAAAATAAAGAGGGGTGAAAGTGAACAGTGTCTAAAACCAGTTTGTTGACTGCTCGGCTTCTAAAACTTGGCATTTGTCTAACTAAAACTTCTTGCGAGGGATGATTGCGAGGGAGGGAAGGTGGTGGAAAATGATTGCTCCCCATATGAAGAGGGGATAAAAGTGAGAAGTAACTGGAAAGGAACTTCAGTTCGAATTCAAAAGTCCACTGGATTCTTGTTAGAGCCATCAGCTGCAGCAACAAATCAATAAAAAACAACAAATCAGATAAACAAGAAATCAACAAAATAGTTAACAAGAAAACAACAAAAAACAAATCAGTTAACAAGAAAACAATAAAAACAACAAAAAAAAACAAATCAGTTAAGCAAGAAAACAACAAAAAACAACAGTTAAACAGCACCAACATCATCAAGAAACTTCAAGAAACATCAAGAAACATCAAGAAACAACAACAATATCATGAATACCAACAACAACATCATGAATACCAACAACGACGTGTGTGATGAAATCACCAAATTCCTCACTGAAAATGGTGAATTCATGTTTGAGGAACATCGGCAGACCCTGGAGATGATTTTCTCCAAACTTCAATGGATGGAGAAAGTTGGTGAGAAAAATTCAAAATATGGCGTCCATATGCTAACATGTCCCTGGGCCGACGATGATGTAAGAGAGGGTCCGGATACATGTCAATGCCACCAGGCACCATACCTTAGGATTAAAGCTAATGATTTAATAAACAAATACAATAAACTTAATCTTAAATTTAAAAAATAAATATTTCAAAATAAATCTATAAGTTATAATTGTAAAACGAATTAAAGAAAGTAAAAATAAAATTATTTTTTAAATTCAAATTTGTATCTTCTTTTGCTATTGGGGTGGGTATTTGCTTTTAGCTTTTCTTTTCAGTTTAAAAAAAAAAATCGAAATATGTTTTCAGTGGTGTGCCTGCTTTTCTATAAAAATCATCCAAATAAACATGACCTAAATGCATGACCTAAATTCAAATGTATTTCTTCTTTTATTGGGGGGTGGATGTTTGCTTCTTAGTGGCAAGCAAAGGGATCCCCTATACAAGGGTGTTTGCTTTCAGCTGTTTTTTGAGTGTTCGTTATGCTAATCAAGTTACCACGTTCACACGTGAACGTGTCAACAACCCGTGACATTTTCTAGATCTTAGTAATGCTCACCCGTCACACTCCGCTTAACTAGGACCCCGGAATTCTGGATATAATCAACGGTCACCCGTCACACTTTCTTCCCCCTCGTTTCACCCCATTTCCTAGATCGGTGTGACGGTCACCCGTCACACCCCGCTTAGCTAGAATCCTGGATTTCTGGATATAAGCAACGGTCACCCGTCACACCCCGCTTAACATCTCCCCCGCTTAACTAGGATCCCTCCCCTCGTTTACCCGATTTTCTAGATCTTAGTAACGGACACCCGTCACACCCCGCTTAACTTCTCCCCCGCTTAACTAGGATCCCTCCCCTCGTTTACCCGATTCTCTAGATATAAGCAACGGTCACCCGTCACACCCCGCTTAACATCTCCCCCGCTTAACTAGGATCCCTCCCCTCGTTTACCCGATTTTCTAGATCTTAGTAACGGACACCCGTCACACCCCGCTTAACTAGGACCCTGGATTTCTGGATATAAGCAACGGTCACCCGTCACACTCCGCTTAACATCTCCCCCGCCTTATTAGGTTCCCTCCCCTCGTTTCATCCCATTTTCTAGATCTTAGTAACGGACACCCGTCACACTTTCTTCCCCTCGTTTCACCCCATTTCCTAGATCGCTTAACATCTCCCCCGCCTCTCTTCCCTCGTTTCACCCCATTTCCTAGATCGGTGTGACGGTCACCCGTCACACCCCGCTTAACTAGGAACCTGGATTTCTGGATAGGATTTCTGGATAGGATTTCTGGATATAAGCAACGGTCACCTGTCACCTTACCCTAATTTATTACCCTAATTAACGATCACCCGTCACGCACCCATTAACTTTAATTACCCCCACATTTTCATACTACTCTCTTACAATCAGGCAAGAACCCTAGTGCATGAAAATAGGGAAATAATTAACAAAACAAACTTATCAAAATTATCTAAAATATTGATAAGGTTGCGGGCAAACCTAATAGCTGTCAAGGATAAGTATGATTTAAAAATATATATCCCTACAATTTTAAATACGCCTTTAACATTAGACCAACAAAAAGCCCTAGCAGAAGAAGAAGATTCAGATATAAGCAAAGATATCGAAATAGATGAAAAAGATCTACACGATCTCTCAATCCCTGCATTTATTAAAGCAGTAGAGTCAGAAACAGAAGAAGAGGAAAATATAGATTCAGATACAAATATCGTAGAAACAAAAGAAAACATAATGGCAGATTCAGCAGCCCAACGGGCATATATTAAAGAAATATCAAGTGCCATTCCGGAATTTAACGGACAAAAACTACACTTGCATAGATTTGTAACAGCTTTGAAGCTGGTTGACCTGACAAAGGGAACGTTTGAAGATTTGGCTGTAGAAGTCGTCAAATCAAAAATTGTAGGATCTACACTATATAAGGTTCAAAATGAACTAACGATAAACGCAATAATCCAAAAACTGCAAGACACTATTGTCGGAGAAACATCTGACGTTGTCAAAGCAAAAATGGCTAAAACAAGCCAAAAAGGCAAAACTGCTGAAAAATTTACAAATGAAATAGATAACCTACGAAAGCTCCTTGAAGCTTCATACATTGACGAAGGACTACCGGCTGAACATGCCGACAAGTTCAGCACAAAGGAAGCTATAACCAAATGATAAAAAGGAAAAAAATTATCGCGGTAGGGGTAACAACAGAGGTAATTATCAAAATAATGGATTTTACCAAAACAATGGTTATAACCAAAATAACGGTTATAACCGAAACTATAATAACCAGACCAACAATAACTACAGAGGTCGTGGTAACTATAGAGGAAACAACCGTGGTGGAAACAATAATGGATATAACTCCAATAACAACATCAACGGTAATAACAATACCAATACAAACGCAAACAGACAAAATACCAACAATAACGTTCGACAAGTACAAACAACTTCGGAAAACCAATAAAGACCCTTAAGATAAAAAACCCAGTAAAAAATACGGTTCACACTATCAATCTTAACTTCAATCTTTTTATTTCACTTAAAAATGAAAACACAAATAAATTATATACATTACTAGTTGATACAGGTGCAGACATCTCTTTAATCAAAGAATCATCAGACTCATTTAACAATGTTGACTATAAAAATATTACGCAAATATCAGGCGTTGGCGAGGGAACAACAAATTCAAAAGGTTTAGCAGCAATAGAACTTCTATCAGGCAACTATGCTATACCACATAATTTCCATATAGTAACGTCCAACTTTCCTATTCCATGTGATGGAATTATAGGAAAAGATTTTATAAAAAAAAAAAATTTTAAAAAAAATAAAAAAAAAAAAAATGTGGGGCTTATACTGAGACAAGATATTCTCCGTATTATTAATAATATTTTAAAAAATAATATAATAAAAAAAAATTTGCCCTTTTCAAAAATTAAGTAAAGAAAAAAAAAATTAAAATGAAAAGGGATTATATTATCAAAAAAAAAAAATAAAAATGGAATTTTTTTTGGAATTTTATATTAAAAACGAATTCTAAATACAACAAATAAAACAGCAATTCTTCAATTAAATACACTTAAAGTCGAACCATTGGATAATTACGATATAATTAAATCTAATAAAAATACAAATAACGAAGAAATTTTAGAAAAACTTAACAAAAATTTCCCGCCTCAATTTAAAGAAATACTTAAAGAATTATGCACCAAATACACAGATATATTCGGGATAGAAACCGAACCAATATCAACCAACAATTTCTATAAACAAAAAATAAGAATGAAAGATGATGAACCAGTATATATAAAGAATTACAGAATCCCCCACAGTCAAAAAGAAGAAGTAGAAAAACAAGTGGAAAAACTAATTAAAGATAAAATAGTAGAACCATCAGTTTCAGAATACAACAGTCCATTATTAATAGTCCCGAAAAAATCATTACCAAATTGCAATACAAAAAGATGGCGTTTAGTAATTGATTACCGCCAAATTAACAAAAAAATTTTATCAGATAAATTTCCACTACCAAGAATAGACGATATTCTTGACCAATTAGGTAGAGCTAAATACTTTTCATGTCTAGATCTAATGTCAGGATTTCATCAAATAGAACTCGAAGATACGTCTAGAAATATAACGTCCTTTTCCACGAGCAATGGCTCCTATCGTTTTACACGATTACCTTATGGTTTAAAAATAGCGCCAAATTCTTTCCAAAGAATGATGACAATTGCATTTTCAGGTATCGAACCATCTCAGGCATTCTTGTATATGGATGACCTAATTGTCATCGGTTGTTCAGAAAAACACATGATTAAAAATCTTACAAACGTCTTTGATCTATGTAGAAAAAACAACCTTAAACTGCACCCAGAGAAGTGCACATTTTTCAGACACGAAGTGACCTTTCTTGGACACAAGTGTACTGACAAAGGTATTTTACCAGATAGTAAAAAATACGAAGTAATAGAAAAATACCCAGTCCCAACGGACGCAGACAGCGCTAGAAGATTCGTTGCATTTTGCAATTACTACAGACGTTTTATTAAAAACTTTTCCGATTATTCACGTCACATAACTAGATTATGTAAAAAGAATGTTAAATTTGACTGGACAGATAAATGTCAATACGCATTTGAATACCTAAAAACCCAATTGATGAAACCCACATTATTGCAATATCCCGATTTTAATAAAGAATTTTGCATAACAACAGATGCAAGCAAACAAGCATGTGGAGCTGTTCTTACTCAAGATTACGATAACACTCAGCTACCAGTAGCCTATGCATCAAGATCTTTTACGAAAGGAGAAAGTAATAAAAATACAACAGAACAAGAGTTAGCAGCTATCCACTGGGCAATAAACCATTTTCGGCCATATATTTATGGAAAACATTTCACAGTCAAAACAGACCATAGGCCTTTAACCTATCTATTTTCAATGACAAATCCAAGTTCAAAATTAACACGAATGAGATTAGACTTGGAAGAATATGATTTTACTGTGGAATATCTTAAGGGAAAAGACAACCATATAGCCGACGCGCTATCAAGAATAACAATAACGGATTTGAAAAATATCCAGACAAATAATAAAATTCTGAAAGTCACTACCAGAAATCAAAGTAAACAGAAAAATTCCTGCGCAGGAACAGAAAAAGAAAAAATAGATTTGCCTAGGCATATTCTAAATAAAGCTTCTCAGCCCAACGTATACGAAGTCATTGTTAATGACGAGGTACGAAAAGTAGTGACCTTGCGAATAACTGATTCACTTTGCTTACTAAAGAATGGGAAAAAGGTTATAGCAAGAATTGATGTTAGCGATTTGTACACCAATGAAATTCTCGACTTAGGTCAGTTCTTTCAAAGGCTTGAAAAAGAAGCCGGTATACTTAATATCAGCCAACTCAAAGTGGCACCGAGCGAAAAGATCTTTGAAACCATTTCAATTGAATCTTTTAAAATTATGGGCAATAAAAAATTACAAACATTAAGAGTAGCGCTACTCAAGCCGGTGACCCAATTATCAAATAATGATAAAGAGAAAGAAGCATTACTGTTTACATTCCATGATGATCCAATACAAGGAGGTCATACAGGCATAGCTAGAACATTAGCAAAAATAAAAAGGCATTATTATTGGAAAAACATGACCAAAGATATAACAAAATATATAAGAAAATGTCCTAAATGCCAAAAAGCAAAGACAACAAAACATACGAAGACCCCATTAACTATCACCGAAACGCCACAAACGGCTTTCGACAGGGTAATTGTGGATACGATCGGTCCACTACCTAAATCTGAACAAGGAAATGAATACATAGTAACGCTAATTTGCGATTTAACTAAGTACCTTGTAGCAATACCAATCCAGAACAAAAGTGCAAAAACAGTAGCAAAAGCTATATTCGAAGATTTTATTCTGAAGTACGGTCCAATGAAGACGTTCATCACGGACATGGGAACAGAATACAAAAATTCGATAATTAAAGATCTATGTAAAAACTTAAATATCAAAAACATAACTTCAACAGCACATCATCACCAGACTGTAGGAACCGTGGAGCGAAGCCACAGAACATTTAATGAGTTCATCCGCTCATACATCTCAGTTGATAAAACAGATTGGGATGTATGGTTGCAATACTTCGTATACTGTTTCAACACAACACCCTCTATGGCACATGACTACTGTCCATACGAGTTAGTTTTTGGTAAAACATCTAATTTAGCCAAACACTTCAATAGTATAGATAATATAAAACCATTATATAACACAGATGATTACGCTAAAGAATCTAAGTTTAGACTAGAACAAGCATTTAAGAGAGCTAGATTAATGCTAGAATGCCATAAACACAAACAAAAACTTAACTATGACAGAAATATTTTGAACTTTGATTTAAAAATCGGAGACCAAGTTTTGCTAAAAAATGAAACAGGGCACAAGCTAGACTTTAAATACACTGGACCATATAAGGTAGAAAGTATACAAGAAAGAGAAAATATAGTAATTTCAAATAACAAAAATAAGAAGCAAACAGTTCATAAGGATAGGTTAAAAATTTTTATTTCATAATCACTTTAATTCTCTTATATATATATCACGTATGATCATACGCAATAAGAACCATATAAAAAAAAAAAAAAAATAAAACCATAATTATATTGAAAAAAAAATAATAAAATAAATAAATAATATATAAATATTACTTTTGTTTCAAAACAATACTTTCTGATTCAAAACAATTTTTAATAAGTTAAACTACATAAAAACGAAAAAAAAGAAACAATTTAATAAAAATATTTTCATTAAATATACACCTAGAAAATAACTCCATATAATTACGTTATTTTTCAAAAGGAGGGAGATGTAGTATGTTCACATATCGAATGCACACTGTACTCAGTGTTACGCATCGATTTAAGTACAGACACCTTATTTGGCATTTTGCATTTGGCCACAATAACAAAACACAAATACATTTATAATCCTAGCAGTTCCCGAGTGCCCGGTTATATGACCGCCCTCGAATGCGTGGGAACTGCAGTGTCAGCATATTTGATATGTGCGACCGCTCCGACGGCCAAGTGAACATAGTATCTCTCTCTCTTTCATATATAAGCACAATTATACATAAGCGTCGACCGCAGCTCTGCCGGCGTCTCTGCCGACATAGCCGGCCGATCTTAGCTTTATGCAAACATGTAATAGAATTAAGAATTCAGATTGAAAATAATAAAGCTTGGGGAGCGTACCACTGAGTCGCTCCCTAATTCAACCAAAAATACAAGTCTACAAGAAGAAACATTAAACATTGGTAACACAGGAAGGTTATCCGCCCTTTCCTTTACCATAACCCCACTATTGCCTTCCGTTTTTGCTTCGGAAGCATTCATCCTTTCTTTCAGGATGTCCAAAATGTTTTTGACGTCAAATTCTAACTCTTCGACACTTTCGTCGAAAGATAAATTATTCTCACAGAGTTTGTAGAATTCCTTTATTTTATTATCAGTTCTACTCCATAAAAATTCTATTTTCTTAGCTCTAAGGCTGGAAATTTCCCTGCTAGCCTGACTGAGCTCCTGATGGGTTTCCTCCAAATAATCCCTTAATTGTTCGACATTTTTATCGAACACCTCTGCCAATTTTACTGGGTCTGTTTTAGTTTTCTTAGTTTCAGCTTGGGTTCCAGAAATAGCTTTCATGTAGCTAAATTTATTTTTAAGAGTTTTAATTACTTTACAAATCTCATCGAACATTTTTTCGCTAAAGTAATCATGATTGACTACTCCGAGTTTTAACAAATTGGTGTGGTTTGCGGTGAATTTTGCTTTTATGCTATCAAGATTGAGGATTGCGTCACTGGTTAATTGACCAGCTTCAATCACTCTAACCTCTTTTGTTAGGATTGCCTGAGCCTCTAAGAATTTTAAAATTGTTTCGGACAACATGATTTAAAAAATTTATGTATAAAATATGTATGTCATTTTAATATATATATATGTGTATATGAATTGGATTTTGTAAATAAAGTGTATATTTAATTGATATTAAATGTAAGAAAAATTTAAAAGCTATCTTATCTGCTGCTTCAGTTGGTGATGTTCCCCGTTGAGCTCGCTTATGTTGATGCCGCTGTGATGTTGTAGATAACGTGGTTCTTCTAGTCGTCGTCGTCTTCTTTATCGCTGCTCCGATGTAGATTGTTGCCTCGATGTTGTTTGTTGTTTGTTGCCGCCTCGATGTCGTTTGTTGCTCTTAAAATGATTGTTGTTGGTGCTTTGGTGTTGTTCGTGGGCCTTGTTTTTCGTTTTTATTTTTTTTTTACAAGAAGTTTAAAGTTCGGGTCCTGAATTGGTTTTGTGTATCACTGCATTTATGTTTTTTGTTTTTTTAACACTTTTCATCACGCCGAACACTTTCTCTTTTTATTCTTAATTTTAAAAACGATTTACCAATGTTTTTGGCCTTGGTAACGCCACCGTCACGCAACAAAACCCGAGAATGATTTTAGAAAACTTGCCCGTTTGGCTTATTTTATTTAACAAGTAAAACTTGTGTTATTTATTATTTACTTGGTCTTTTACCACTGGTGGATCCAGTTAGGGTTACGTCACAACAGTTTATAAGTAAAACCGAGCAGTTGCAGAGCGCTTACGAATGGAAAGATGGGACAGTGTTGTGCTGTACAGCACAAAATGAAAGGTGTCGCCAAGGAATGGTTAGATGCACAGTCCGTATTCCAAACGTGGGGACAGTTTAAGAGTTCCCTGTTACAGGATTTTCCAAGCGTAGTGAGCACAGCAGATGTTCACAGGGAATTGATGCGGCGCAAAAGAAAGTTCAACGAATCATTCAGTGAATACTTTTACATCATGATGGCATTCGGAAAAAGAGCAAATATCGATGAGCCATCCATCAATTCGTATATAACTAACGGATTGAACCAAAGTGATTGTACGAACGCTTTGTTAGCCATGAACCTACAAAGCTGCTCAGAACTATTCAGGTCTCTGGAAAATATGAAGACAGTGCAAGCATTGCATCAACAAAGTACTCCTTCTCAAACTGTATTCATGAAAGGACAAGATATAGCGGGCGGCGAGGCTAAAGCCAAAGGACCAAAGTGCTTTAGCTATAACCAAATGGGTCACATAGATGCTATGTGTCCGGACCCGCAGAAAAAGCCACGATGTTCAATCTGCTCGAAGATTGGGCATGAAGCAAAAGATTGCCGGGTTAAGGTGTCATCGGTCGCTCAAGTAGACGCAGCAAATACTAAAGAGTATCCACCCATTATGAAGACAATTCAGCTCGGAGGGAAAGAGTTTTCAGCATTCGTCGATACTGGCAACGATCACACCCTTATACGAGAATCGGCTGTTCCAGATGGATCAATTCGACAGTCATCACTTAAACGCCTGCAAGGATTTGGAGGATCAATAGTGGAGACTAAGGAATGTATACTGACTTCGGTAAAGACAGATCGCCACGAAATGTATGTACGCGTTCATATTGTACCCGATGACGTACTTCCGTACAACGTACTGATGGGCAGAGATTTACTGTGTAAGAAGGACTACGATCAAATCGACAAGTCAGGATCGATAATGCTAGCAGTGGAGGAAGAAATCAACTTTAATATAAGCGCCGATGTCAATAGTTCCCAGCGCAATGAGGTGAGCGATATGTTGAAGATCTATTCAGATTGCTTTGCCGAAGATCTTTCCAATATTGGCAGGTGCAATACCACTGTAATGGACATCGAGGTGACATCATCAACTCCTATATTGGGTCGTCGATACCCAGTTGCATTTGCAAAGAGGGAGGCACTCCGTTCTCAGTTAGCACAATATCATCAGTAAGACCACTTCACCTCACGCGTCATCGGCTATATTAGTTCCGAAAGCTAATGGAGAGAGTCGCCTCTGCATCGACTACAGAGCGCTCAACGCAGTCACTGTGAAGAAACGATATCCAATGCCAATTGTAGAGGAACAATTAGGAAAACTGTCTGGAAACACGTACTTTACAACTTTGGACATGACTTCAGGATACTACCAGATTCCTATGGGCCAGGAAAGCAAGAGGTTCACTGCATTTTTGACTCCGGATGGACTTTACGAGTTCAATGTAATGCCATTTAGCTTGGTAAACGCGCCAATGGTGTTTGAGGAGGTCATCATGGATTTGTTACGTCAGCTAGAACACCAACGCAACATAATAAGTTATGTAAATGAAGTCATCATTCCATCAAAAACGGTTGAGGAAGGACTTGTCGTTCTAAACGAGTTCTTGCAAGCAATTCGATCGGCTGGACTAACTTTACGCCCATCCAAATGTTCCTTCCTGCAGACTAAGGTCAAGTTTTTGGGTCACTTAATAACTGCAAACGGTATTCAGCCAGGAATAGAGAAAACCAATGTATCAGCAATTATGGAACGCCTCCTTGGAATCACTGGATTCTTTCGCAAGTTCGTCAAGGAATACAGCATGATGGAAGCACCTTTGAGTAAGCTTCTGAAGAAAAACAAAGATTTCGTGTGGGAAGCGGAGCAAGAAACAGCATTCCGGAACTTGAAGGACGCTTTTGTATCGCAACCTGTATTGACCCTTTACGATCCAGCAAGGCGTCATGAAGTGCACACGGATGCAAGCAGCAAAGGAATCGCTGGAGTTCTACTACAAAAAGAAGACGAAGGACTTAGGCCAGTATTCTTCTTCAGCAGGCTTTGTTCGGAAGCTGAGAGTCGCTACTCAAGTTATGCGCTGGAAGTACTAGCTATCACCGAGTCATTGGAAAGATTCCGTATTTATCTCGTTGGATCACAGTTCGTAGTGGTGACTGATTGCAACGCTGTAGCAACCCTCAAGGAGTCGACGGCACTACAACCGCCAATCGCATGCTGGTGGCTGCGACTACAAGAGTTCGATTTTAAATGCAAGCATCGGCCTGGAGAGCAAATGCCTCACGTCGACGGGATGAGTAGGCATCCAGTACTCCCACCAGAGGACAGTTCTATAGCCGTAGCGGACAACGTGTTGAAGATAGTTCCCATTGACGAAGATTGGATTTACACGATGCAGATGCAGGATCCAAAAATAAAAGACATCTTCGAGGCTTTTCGTATCAAGGACGCCAGTAACCAATGGAGCCAAATAAAAACCGACTATGTTGTCAATAAAAGCAGATTGTATCGGAAAACTGATGATGGCAACAAGTTGGTAGTACCTCAAGCAATCAGATGGCGTGTAACCAAGTCTAACCATGACGACGCAGGACATTTTGGAACAGAAAAAACTCTGGAGAGGTTGAGGAAATATTTCTGGTTGCCAAGGATGCGCGGATATATCAAGTCCTACATTGCGTCATGCCCAGAATGCTGTGTGAATAAGGTAAAAGGTGGAAAATCTGATGGTGAACTACACTTGCAAGAAGTAGTCCCCATTCCGTTCCGATCAATTAACATTGATCACATTGGGCCATTCATAAAAAGTAAAAACGGAAATTGTCACATACTCGTGGTTGTGTGTGCTTTTACGAAATACACCTTTCTAATACCCACACGCAATACAAAAACGACACCTATAATCAAAGCTTTAAAACAAATTGTTTCCGTTTTTGGGCAACCTTACGCCTAATTTCGGATAGAGGTACATCGTTCACATCAAAATAGCTCGACAATTTTATAAATGAAAATGGAATCCAGCACATCAAAACAGCAGTTCGCACGCCCCGCGCTAATGGCCAGGCTGAAAGAGTAAATAAAACTTTACTGAGTGCATTGAAAACGAGCACTGCCATCGATAAGGATTGGGATCAAAACTTAGCGAAAATTCAGTGGAGCATGAATACAAACATCAATTCCACTACAAAGTTTACCCCAAATGATCTGGTCTTCAACTTCAATCCACGAGATGTTTCCAAAAATCGCCTAATTCAAGCATTAACTCGGGAATACGAGTCAGAAGTTAATGTTGAACTAAATCGCCAGCAAGCAGAACAAAATATAAAACGGAGCAGCAAAAATGGAAGATCCGATATGATGCCAAACATATTTCTCCAAAGAAATTCAGTGTGGATGATCTGGTTATGATTGACTTTGTTCCAGCCGCTACAGGAGAGACACATAAATTGGATCCATCTTTCAAAGGACCTTATATTGTTACTAAGATTCTTGGTAACGACCGATACATAATTGAGGACCTACCAGATCATTCTGTTTCTCAAAGACGTTACAACAATGTAGTATCCATTGATCACATGAAGCCGTGGTGTGCTTTAATCCCAGATCTGGATGTCAACGATGACGACTACGATTACTCAACAGAAGACTAACTTTCGTCAGGAAAGGCCGAGTTGTCAAAAATAAGGCAGTTCGGCTGACAACGTCAAAGGAGACAGACGTGTGCCACACGCTCACAAGCCAACGAGTTCAGTTATAATTTGTGTACTTAAATATTCTGAATAAATCTTTGTTAATAAATACTTCAAACCATCTTGAATAAACGCAGAGGTATTTTTGACAAGTACTTTCAAATCACATACTTAAAAAGGTATGCCGCTAGGGGATACGATCCCAATTGACCAAGTTAGAGGCTTAGGAAGTGTGTATGGGGGCCATTTTTGAGCAAGTCATCGAAAACTTCAAATTATCGCCATAAAACCAGTCAAAAATCGACTAGCTTCAAAAGTAAAATATTTTAATGCAGATTACACTATTTTGAAATCACAAAGTTAGGAAGTGTGTATGGGGGTCATTTTTCAGCAAGTCATCGAAAACTTCCAATTACGTCATAAAACCAGTCTAAAATCGACTATCTTGTCGAATATTTTAATATATTTTAATGCAGATTACACTATTTTCAAATTACAAACTTAAAAAGGTATGCCACTAGGGTATCCGATCCCAATTGACCAAGTTAGAGGCTTAGGAAGTGTGTATGGGGGCCATTTTTGAGCAAGTCATCGAAAACTTCAAATTATCGCCATAAAACCAGTCAAAAATCGACTAGCTTCAAAAGTAAAATATTTTAATGCAGATTACACTATTTTCAAATCACAAAGTTAGGAAGTGTGTATGGGGGTCATTTTTCAGCAAGTCTGTAGTATGCATACATATTAAATATAAATATCGAGCACCCACTGTACCAAGAGTACAGTGTTTATACAATTCAAGGTCTCGGTCATCAACATAAATGCCCGAGATACAAACCGCTCGCTGTGCCCTGGCCTGCACGCTGAAAGTGCAAGTGTCAGCATAATTGCAACACGAGCAGACCTCATGCATGTGCATATATCTCCGCGCTCCGGACTTAGAGAGCATAGCTATATACTTTAGAATATAAGAATATACAGTCCGTCTCTCCGCTGCCGCTGTTGGCAGCGCCGGTACTTAGACCTTTTTACCTCCTAAGTAAATTGGGCTCGACAAGAACCTCTGACGAGCTTGGAGCGGCAAGAACGGCTGCTCAAATTAATAAAAAACTCTATCTTTAATAAAAAATTACAAAAATAAATTGTAAATAAATTATTATTGATGGCGGGAAGGAAACACATTTTTACATGGCGACCGTGATTTTTGTCAGAAAATGATCTGGACCTGGACCTGGATTTGGATTTCGGACAGCAGCAACAAGGGCAACAAACGGCAAACGGCAACAACAGAAACAACAGCAACCTCAATACATGACAAAAGCAGCCTACAATAACAAAAACAAAAAAAAACGCAGTGAGTAGAGTGTGATGTGTGCCAAACGTAGTGGCGTGGTGAAAAGACTAAAAGCCAGAAAGGCTGAACTGTTAAAGCTGCTGAACAGCGGCAATGAAATAAGTTGGAACAACTCGGTTAAATTACATGCCGAAGTTGAACACATCAAAAATTTGCTAATAGTGCGAAAAAATAAAACCACAGCCATACACACATCCACCTACCCTGTAATTCAGAATATTGCCAAAAATATAAAAAAATTGCCTCCCCCAGAAAAAATTGCAATTCCAAAGCTTAAGAAGACATGCCCGGATGACTGCAAGGGCCCACTGTGCTCACCTTATTGCGACTACACCTGTGCAGCCAGCACCGGCAACCCATTAAAGAAGTAACAACCTGTGCAGCCAGCACCGGTGCCCCACCGTAGAACTACAGCCTGTGCAGCCAGCACCGGCAACGTCGGGCGCACCACGCCAGACCAAAGATAAGTGAACCGACAGCGCTACCAAGAACGCATAATTTTTTTTTTTTACCATGCACTGCGTTGCTTAATTTTTTTTTATTGCACTGCGATGTATATTTTTTTTATATTATATAAAAACTTATGTAAAATTGAGCGACATTAAAGTTGCCCAATTAGCGTGTGGCCTGAAAACCATACAAAAACTAGGCAGGTTTTCCATTGTTAAAACGATACCTACGGCCCAATAAGGCAAATTTTTAATTAGATGAGCCAAACTAAATGGCAAATAAACTATAAATTAAATTATACGTCTAATAAAAACAGTCCTTTAGCAACTAACAGAAAAACACCCAAAATGAGTTTAGTAGATGTAAAAGAAGTGAACTCCACAGCAAATGTCATAAATAAAATCGAGTCCAAAACAATAAATACAGATCTAACGAACATTTTATTATCAATTATTGTCTTTATTCTGTGCGCATTTATTTTGTACAAGGCATATATTTTTCACAACAAATGTATTTCAAAAAGAGCCATACATAAAAGCCAGGCTAATGATCTGGACAAAATATAAAATATATAAAGCGCCAACAATAACTATTAACAAGATGTTCGAAATAAACAAAAAAAAAGAGAAATAATAGAAAACTATCTTAGATAAATATGTATGACCATATATTAATATATTGAATAATCTTATCTAATGTACAACGAAAACAAATGAATAAAAAAAAAAAAATAAAAACATATATATACAAAAATGAATACTACAGAGTGTATTAGAATCACTCTTGATAAGGAGCCAAACTTTCAGAATAGGGTATTATCATTTATCGAAAAAGGAACTGAGGCTCTACTCATAAATGAATTAGAATATGAGTACATGAATAGGTACAACTTATACTTTTCTCCACCAATACATTGCTCATATACGCAAAAAGCAATTATATTGACCACCATCCCAGGTGTAAAAGTAAAATCCGTCATAAAAGAACATTCCATACTTGGTAGAACACTTGATTTTGGTGTATATAAAACAACTTAGTATATTACCGGAACAGGAAGAAGAAATTGAGGAGGAGAAAGAAGAAGAAGAATTAAACTCCTTAACAAGTGTAATAGAGGCAACAGCATACATAATGACGGACGCAGCTGCCCAACGGGCCTACATAAAGACATCTCAAATGCCATCCCAGAATTTAATGGGCAAAAACTTCATCTTCAAAGATTTATAAAGGCCTTGAAGTTAAACACAAATACATTTATAATCCTAGCAGTTCCCGAGTGCCCGGTTATATGACCGCCCTCGAATGCGTGGGAACTGCAGTGTCAGCATATTTGATATGTGCGACCGCTCCGACGGCCAAGTGAACATAGTATCTCTCTCTCTTTCATATATAAGCACAATTATACATAAGCGTCGACCGCAGCTCTGCCGGCGTCTCTGCCGACATAGCCGGCCGATCTTAGCTTTATGCAAACATGTAATAGAATTAAGAATTCAGATTGAAAATAATAAAGCTTGGGGAGCGTACCACTGAGTCGCTCCCTAATTCAACCAAAAATACAAGTCTACAAGAAGAAACATTAAACATTGGTAACACAGGAAGGTTATCCGCCCTTTCCTTTACCATAACCCCACTATTGCCTTCCGTTTTTGCTTCGGAAGCATTCATCCTTTCTTTCAGGATGTCCAAAATGTTTTTGACGTCAAATTCTAACTCTTCGACACTTTCGTCGAAAGATAAATTATTCTCATAGAGTTTGTAGAATTCCTTTATTTTATTATCAGTTCTACTCCATAAAAATTCTATTTTCTTAGCTCTAAGGCTGGAAATTTCCCTGGACAAAATATAAAATATATAAAGCGCCAACAATAACTATTAACAAGATGTTCGAAATAAACAAAAAAAAAGAGAAATAATAGAAAACTATCTTAGATAAATATGTATGACCATATATTAATATATTGAATAATCTTATCTAATGTACAACGAAAACAAATGAATAAAAAAAAAAAAATAAAAACATATATATACAAAAATGAATACTACAGAGTGTATTAGAATCACTCTTGATAAGGAGCCAAACTTTCAGAATAGGGTATTATCATTTATCGAAAAAGGAACTGAGGCTCTACTCATAAATGAATTAGAATATGAGTACATGAATAGGTACAACTTATACTTTTCTCCACCAATACATTGCTCATATACGCAAAAAGCAATTATATTGACCACCATCCCAGGTGTAAAAGTAAAATCCGTCATAAAAGAACATTCCATACTTGGTAGAACACTTGATTTTGGTGTATATAAAACAACTTAGTATATTACCGGAACAGGAAGAAGAAATTGAGGAGGAGAAAGAAGAAGAAGAATTAAACTCCTTAACAAGTGTAATAGAGGCAACAGCATACATAATGACGGACGCAGCTGCCCAACGGGCCTACATAAAGACATCTCAAATGCCATCCCAGAATTTAATGGGCAAAAACTTCATCTTCAAAGATTTATAAAGGCCTTGAAGTTAAACACAAATACATTTATAATCCTAGCAGTTCCCGAGTGCCCGGTTATATGACCGCCCTCGAATGCGTGGGAACTGCAGTGTCAGCATATTTGATATGTGCGACCGCTCCGACGGCCAAGTGAACATAGTATCTCTCTCTCTTTCATATATAAGCACAATTATACATAAGCGTCGACCGCAGCTCTGCCGGCGTCTCTGCCGACATAGCCGGCCGATCTTAGCTTTATGCAAACATGTAATAGAATTAAGAATTCAGATTGAAAATAATAAAGCTTGGGGAGCGTACCACTGAGTCGCTCCCTAATTCAACCAAAAATACAAGTCTACAAGAAGAAACATTAAACATTGGTAACACAGGAAGGTTATCCGCCCTTTCCTTTACCATAACCCCACTATTGCCTTCCGTTTTTGCTTCGGAAGCATTCATCCTTTCTTTCAGGATGTCCAAAATGTTTTTGACGTCAAATTCTAACTCTTCGACACTTTCGTCGAAAGATAAATTATTCTCATAGAGTTTGTAGAATTCCTTTATTTTATTATCAGTTCTACTCCATAAAAATTCTATTTTCTTAGCTCTAAGGCTGGAAATTTCCCTGCTAGCCTGACTGAGCTCCTGATGGGTTTCCTCCAAATAATCCCTTAATTGTTCGACATTTTTATCGAACACCTCTGCCAATTTTACTGGGTCTGTTTTAGTTTTCTTAGTTTCAGCTTGGGTTCCAGAAATAGCTTTCATGTAGCTAAATTTATTTTTAAGAGTTTTAATTACTTTACAAATCTCATCGAACATTTTTTCGCTAAAGTAATCATGATTGACTACTCCGAGTTTTAACAAATTGGTGTGGTTTGCGGTGAATTTTGCTTTTATGCTATCAAGATTGAGGATTGCGTCACTGGTTAATTGACCAGCTTCAATCACTCTAACCTCTTTTGTTAGGATTGCCTGAGCCTCTAAGAATTTTAAAATTGTTTCGGACAACATGATTTAAAAAATTTATGTATAAAATATGTATGTCATTTTAATATATATATATGTGTATATGAATTGGATTTTGTAAATAAAGTGTATATTTAATTGATATTAAATGTAAGAAAAATTTAAAAGCTATCTTATCTGCTGCTTCAGTTGGTGATGTTCCCCGTTGAGCTCGCTTATGTTGATGCCGCTGTGATGTTGTAGATAACGTGGTTCTTCTAGTCGTCGTCGTCTTCTTTATCGCTGCTCCGATGTAGATTGTTGCCTCGATGTTGTTTGTTGTTTGTTGCCGCCTCGATGTCGTTTGTTGCTCTTAAAATGATTGTTGTTGGTGCTTTGGTGTTGTTCGTGGGCCTTGTTTTTCGTTTTTATTTTTTTTTTACAAGAAGTTTAAAGTTCGGGTCCTGAATTGGTTTTGTGTATCACTGCATTTATGTTTTTTGTTTTTTTAACACTTTTCATCACGCCGAACACTTTCTCTTTTTATTCTTAATTTTAAAAACGATTTACCAATGTTTTTGGCCTTGGTAACGCCACCGTCACGCAACAAAACCCGAGAATGATTTTAGAAAACTTGCCCGTTTGGCTTATTTTATTTAACAAGTAAAACTTGTGTTATTTATTATTTACTTGGTCTTTTACCACTGGTGGGGACGACATTATTTTATTATTGCATTATTTTATTTTTGCAGCCTGTAGGCGATCGTGCGCTCGCAACAAATCAGACTTTAAGGTGCCAGCTACCACTGAGCCATTTACCACTGGTGGGAATGACTACAAAGTTTAGCTCGAAGGACCAAAATGTAAAGATGTTCAATCCCAAAAGAAAGAAATCCACATTTGTTGAGTTGATAATTCAAACTGATTTTTATTTTGTAAAACACTAGCTTATATAGGGTACAGCGGAGTACAATAGTATGGACCAATGCGTCGGGGAAAGGGGCGCATTAGAATATAAATAGATAAGCGGTCTTAGACATATTTTTTAAACGCTGCATTGGCGTTGCTCATCTGAACATAGCGTTGATAGCACTTTAACTCATGCACTGATATTTTGGTTTACAGATTACAATTGGTATTTTTAAACTAAGTGTGAGGCAAATCAATATTACAAACAAAACCATGTTCATGTGTGAACAACCAGTAAAAAATCGACTATCTACAAACGTCAAATATTTTAATGCAGACTACAGTATGTCAAAAATAAGGCAGTTCGGCTGGCAACGTCAGAGGAGACAGACGTGTGCCACACGCTCACAAGCCAACGAGTTCAATTATAATTTGTGTACTTAAATATTCTGAATAAATCTTTGTTAATAAATACTTCAAACCATCCTGAATAAACGCAGAGGTATTTTTTACAAATCAGAATATAAGATAATGAAGGAACGCAAAAATTGACAAAACGGGCTAAGCAACACGGTCAAAAGAAAACTAGCAAGACGACAATACTGCAAAACGGCCACACTTTTTTAAAAAGCGTCGCTACGAAAAGCGAGAGAAAAGGAAAAAGAAGAGAAAAAAGCACCAAGAGTGGGAAACAGAGAAGACGCCACGGACCACGAGGTGAACTAAAATGTTAGTTAAACTAGGTACGCTTAAGGTTGCCGAACTGGATATTATTCTACGCACGATCAATATTCTAATCGTCGGAAACAAAACGGCAAAAACCAACGAACTCATACGGATCTTGGAATGCGACGAAATTGAACGAGATGACTACGAATTGGATACAAGTACCATGCAGTCGCAAATTGACGAACTGAAGCAGTTGATGATCAGTTTAACGCAAACGGTTCAGGCTTTGAGTGTTCAACAAGGGACTTCAACTATGGGCCAAGCTAACGGAGAGAGCGCAGCAGCTTTGCCGGCTGGTGTGGAGCAGCAGCACGAGGCGAACACGGTAGACGTACCACCACCAGGTGAAGAACAACGGCAACAAAGAATCAGAGAGAGCCCCGAACGCACTGTTTACACTAACACCATCATCAAGGATGTGATAGGTGTGTTGCCTGAATATGATCCAGTTAGGGTTACGTCACAACAGTTTATAAGTAAAACCGAGCAGTTGCAGAGCGCTTACGAATGGAAAGATGGGACAGTGTTGTGCTGTACAGCACAAAATGAAAGGTGTCGCCAAGGAATGGTTAGATGCACAGTCCGTATTCCAAACGTGGGGACAGTTTAAGAGTTCCCTGTTACAGGATTTTCCAAGCGTAGTGAGCACAGCAGATGTTCACAGGGAATTGATGCGGCGCAAAAGAAAGTTCAACGAATCATTCAGTGAATACTTTTACATCATGATGGCATTCGGAAAAAGAGCAAATATCGATGAGCCATCCATCAATTCGTATATAACTAACGGATTGAACCAAAGTGATTGTACGAACGCTTTGTTAGCCATGAACCTACAAAGCTGCTCAGAACTATTCAGATCTCTGGAAAATATGAAGACAGTGCAAGCATTGCATCAACAAAGTACTCCTTCTCAAACTGTATTCATGAAAGGACAAGATATAGCGGGCGGCGAGGCTAAAGCCAAAGGACCAAAGTGCTTTAGCTATAACCAAATGGGTCACATAGCTGCTAAGTGTCCGGACCCGCAGAAAAAGCCACGATGTTCAATCTGCTCGAAGATTGGGCATGAAGCAAAAGATTGCCGGGTTAAGGTGTCATCGGTCGCTCAAGTAGACGCAGCAAATACTAAAGAGTATCCACCCATTATGAAGACAATTCAGCTCGGAGGGAAAGAGTTTTCAGCATTCGTCGATACTGGCAGCGATCACACCCTTATACGAGAATCGGCTGTTCCAGATGGATCAATTCGACAGTCATCACTTAAACGCCTGCAAGGATTTGGAGGATCAATAGTGGAGACTAAGGAATGTATACAGACTTCGGTAAAGACAGATCGCCACGAAATGTATGTACGCGTTCATATTGTACCCGATGACGTACTTCCGTACAACGTACTGATGGGCAGAGATTTACTGTGTAAGAAGGACTACGATCAAATCGACAAGTCAGGATCGATAATGCTAGCAGTGGAGGAAGAAATCAACTTTAATATAAGCGCCGATGTCAATAGTTCCCAGCGCAATGAGGTGAGCGATATGTTGAAGAGCTATTCAGATTGCTTTGCCGAAGATCTTTCCAATATTGGCAGGTGCAATACCACTGTAATGGACATCGAGGTGACATCATCAACTCCTATATTGGGTCGTCGATACCCAGTTGCATTTGCAAAGAGGGAGGCACTCCGTTCTCAGTTAGCACAATATCATCAGTAAGACCACTTCACCTCACGCGTCATCGGCTATATTAGTTCCGAAAGCTAATGGAGAGAGTCGCCTCTGCATCGACTACAGAGCGCTCAACGCAGTCACTGTGAAGAAACGATATCCAATGCCAATTGTAGAGGAACAATTAGGAAAACTGTCTGGAAACACGTACTTTACAACTTTGGACATGACTTCAGGATACTACCAGATTCCTATGGGCCAGGAAAGCAAGAGGTTCACTGCATTTTTGACTCCGGATGGACTTTACGAGTTCAATGTAATGCCATTTAGCTTGGTAAACGCGCCAATGGTGTTTGAGGAGGTCATCATGGATTTGTTACGTCAGCTAGAACACCAACGCAACATAATAAGTTATGTAAATGAAGTCATCATTCCATCAAAAACGGTTGAGGAAGGACTTGTCGTTCTAAACGAGTTCTTGCAAGCAATTCGATCGGCTGGACTAACTTTACGCCCATCCAAATGTTCCTTCCTGCAGACTCAGCAATTATGGAACGCCTCCTTGGAATCACTGGATTCTTTCGCAAGTTCGTCAAGGAATACAGCATGATGGAAGCACCTTTGAGTAAGCTTCTGAAGAAAAACAAAGATTTCGTGTGGGAAGCGGAGCAAGAAACAGCATTCCGGAACTTGAAGGACGCTTTTGTATCGCAACCTGTATTGACCCTTTACGATCCAGCAAGGCGTCATGAAGTGCACACGGATGCAAGCAGCAAAGGAATCGCTGGAGTTCTACTACAAAAAGAAGACGAAGGACTTAGGCCAGTATTCTTTTTCAGCAGGCTTTGTTTGGAAGCTGAGAGTCGCTACTCAAGTTATGCGCTGGAAGTACTAGCTATCACCGAGTCATTGGAAAGATTCCGTATTTATCTCGTTGGATCACAGTTCGTAGTGGTGACTGATTGCAACGCTGTAGCAACCCTCAAGGAGTCGACGGCACTACAACCGCCAATCGCACGCTGGTGGCTGCGACTACAAGAGTTCGACTTTAAATGCAAGCATCGGCCTGGAGAGCAAATGCCTCACGTCGACGGGATGAGTAGGCATCCAGTACTCCCACCAGAGGACAGTTCTATAGCCGTAGCGGACAACGTGTTGAAGATAGTTCCCATTGACGAAGATTGGATTTACACGATGCAGATGCAGGATCCAAAAATAAAAGACATCTTCGAGGCTTTTCGTATCAAGGACGCCAGTAACCAATGGAGCCAAATAAAAACCGACTATGTTGTCAATAAAAGCAGATTGTATCGGAAAACTGATGATGGCAACAAGTTGGTAGTACCTCAAGCAATCAGATGGCGTGTAACCAAGTCTAACCATGACGACGCAGGACATTTTGGAACAGAAAAAACTCTGGAGAGGTTGAGGAAATATTTCTGGTTGCCAAGGATGCGCGGATATATCAAGTCCTACATTGCGTCATGCCCAGAATGCTGTGTGAATAAGGTAAAAGGTGGAAAAGCTGATGGTGAACTACACTTGCAAGAAGTAGTCCCCATTCCGTTCCGATCAATTAACATCGATCACATTGGGCCATTCATAAAAAGTAAAAACGGAAATTGTCACATACTCGTGGTTGTGTGTGCTTTTACGAAATACACCTTTCTAATACCCACACGCAATACAAAAACGACACCTGTAATCAAAGCTTTAAAACAAATTTTTTCCGTTTTTGGGCAACCTTACGCCTAATTTCGGATAGAGGTACATCGTTCACATCAAAATAGCTCGACAATTTTATAAATGAAAATGGAATCCAGCACATCAAAACAGCAGTTCGCACGCCCCGCGCTAATGGCCAGGCTGAAAGAGTAAATAAAACTTTACTGAGTGCATTGAAAACGAGCACTGCCATCGATAAGGATTGGGATCAAAACTTAGCGAAAATTCAGTGGAGCATGAATACAAACATCAATTCCACTACAAAGTTTACCCCAAATGATCTGGTCTTCAACTTCAATCCACGAGATGTTTCCAAAAATCGCCTAATTCAAGCATTAACTCGGGAATACGAGCCAGAAGTTAATGTTGAACTAAATCGCCAGCAAGCAGAACAAAATATAAAACGGAGCAGCAAAAATGGAAGATCCGATATGATGCCAAACATATTTCTCCAAAGAAATTCAGTGTGGATGATCTGGTTATGATTGACTTTGTTCCAGCCGCTACAGGAGAGACACATAAATTGGATCCATCTTTCAAAGGACCTTATATTGTTACTAAGATTCTTGGTAACGACCGATACATAATTGAGGACCTACCAGATCATTCTGTTTCTCAAAGACGTTACAACAATGTAGTATCCATTGATCACATGAAGCCGTGGTGTGCTTTAATCCCAGATCTGGATGTCAACGATGACGACTACGATTACTCAACAGAAGACTAACTTTCGTCAGGAAAGGCCGAGTTGTCAAAAATAAGGCAGTTCGGCTGACAACGTCAAAGGAGACAGACGTGTGCCACACGCTCACAAGCCAACGAGTTCAGTTATAATTTGTGTACTTAAATATTCTGAATAAATCTTTGTTAATAAATACTTCAAACCATCTTGAATAAACGCAGAGGTATTTTTGACAAGTACTTTCAAATCACATACTTAAAAAGGTATGCCGCTAGGGGATACGATCCCAATTGACCAAGTTAGAGGCTTAGGAAGTGTGTATGGGGGCCATTTTTGAGCAAGTCATCGAAAACTTCAAATTATCGCCATAAAACCAGTCAAAAATCGACTAGCTTCAAAAGTATTTTAAATATTTTAATGCAGATTACACTATTTTGAAATCACAAAGTTAGGAAGTGTGTATGGGGGTCATTTTTCAGCAAGTCATCGAAAACTTCCAATTACGTCATAAAACCAGTCTAAAATCGACTATCTTGTCGAATATTTTAATATATTTTAATGCAGATTACACTATTTTCAAATTACAAACTTGAAAAGGTATGCCACTAGGGTATCCGATCCCAATTGACCAAGTTAGAGGCTTAGGAAGTGTGTATGGGGGCCATTTTTGAGCAAGTCATCGAAAACTTCAAATTATCGCCATTAAACCAGTCAAAAATCGACTAGCTTCAAAAGTAAAATATTTTAATGCAGATTACACTATGTTCAAATCACAAAGTTAGGAAGTGTGTATGGGGGTCATTTTTCAGCAAGTCTGTAGTATGCATACATATTAAATATAAATATATAGCACCCACTGTACCAAGAGTACAGTGTTTATACAATTCAAGGTCTCGGTCATCAACATAAATGCCCGAGATACAAACCGCTCGCTGTGCCCTGGCCTGCACGCTGAAAGTGCAAGTGTCAGCATAATTGCAACACGAGCAGACCTCATGCATGTGCATATATCTCCGCGCTCCGGACTTAGAGAGCATAGCTATATACTTTAGAATATAAGAATATACAGTCCGTCTCTCCGCTGCCGCTGTTGGCAGCGCCGGTACTTAGACCTTTTTACCTCCTAAGTAAATTGGGCTCGACAAGAACCTCTGACGAGCTTGGAGCGGCAAGAACGGCTGTAAATAAATTATTATTGATGGCGGGAAGGAAACACATTTTTACATGGCGACCGTGATTTTTGTCAGAAAATGATCTGGACCTGGACCTGGATTTGGATTTCGGACAGCAGCAACAAGGGCAACAAACGGCAAACGGCAACAACAGAAACAACAGCAACCTCAATACATGACAAAAGCAGCCTACAATAACAAAAACAAAAAACGCAGTGAGTAGAGTGTGATGTGTGCCAAACGTAGTGGCGTGGTGAAAAGACTAAAAGCCAGAAAGGCTGAACTGTTAAAGCTGCTGAACAGCGGCAATGAAATAAGTTGGAACAACTCGGTTAAATTACATGCCGAAGTTGAACACATCAAAAATTTGCTAATAGTGCGAAAAAATAAAACCACAGCCATACACACATCCACCTACCCTGTAATTCAGAATATTGCCAAAAATATAAAAAAATTGCCTCCCCCAGAAAAAATTGCAATTCCAAAGCTTAAGAAGACATGCCCGGATGACTGCAAGGGCCCACTGTGCTCACCTTATTGCGACTACACCTGTGCAGCCAGCACCGGCAACCCATTAAAGAAGTAACAACCTGTGCAGCCAGCACCGGTGCCCCACCGTAGAACTACAGCCTGTGCAGCCAGCACCAGCAACGTCGGGCGCACCACGCCAGACCAAAGATAAGTGAACCGACAGCGCTACCAAGAACGCATAATTTTTTTTTTTTACCATGCACTGCGTTGCTTAATTTTTTTTTATTGCACTGCGATGTATATTTTTTTTATATTATATAAAAACTTGAGCGACATTAAAGTTGCCCAATTAGCGTGTGGCCTGAAAACCATACAAAAACTAGGCAGGTTTTCCATTGTTAAAACGATACCTACGGCCCAATAAGGCAAATTTTTAATTAGATGAGCCAAACTAAATGGCAAATAAACTATAAATTAAATTATACGTCTAATAAAAACAGTCCTTTAGCAACTAACAGAAAAACACCCAAAATGAGTTTAGTAGATGTAAAAGAAGTGAACTCCACAGCAAATGTCATAAATAAAATCGAGTCCAAAACAATAAATACAGATCTAACGAACATTTTATTATCAATTATTGTCTTTATTCTGTGCGCATTTATTTTGTACAAGGCATATATTTTTCACAACAAATGTATTTCAAAAAGAGCCATACATAAAAGCCAGGCTAATGATCTGGACAAAATATAAAATATATAAAGCGCCAACAATAACTATTAACAAGATGTTCGAAATAAACAAAAAAAAGAGAAATAATAGAAAACTATCTTATATAAATATGTATGACCATATATTAATATATTGAATAATCTTATCTAATGTACAACGAAAACAAATGAATAAAAAAAAAAAATAAAAACATATATATACAAAAATGAATACTACAGAGTGTATTAGAATCACTCTTGATAAGGAGCCAAACTTTCAGAATAGGGTATTATCAATTATCGAAAAAGGAACTGAGGCTCTACTCATAAATGAATTAGAATGTGAGTACATGAATAGGTACAACTTATACTTTTCTCCACCAATACATTGCTCATATACGCAAAAAGCAATTATATTGACCACCATCCCAGGTGTAAAAGTAAAATCCGTCATAAAAGAACATTCCATACTTGGTAGAACACTTGATTTTGGTGTATATAAAACAACTTAGTATATTACCGGAACAGGAAGAAGAAATTGAGGAGGAGAAAGAAGAAGAAGAATTAAACTCCTTAACAAGTGTAATAGAGGCAACAGCATACATAATGACGGACGCAGCTGCCCAACGGGCCTACATAAAGACATCTCAAATGCCATCCCAGAATTTAATGGGCAAAAACTTCATCTTCAAAGATTTATAACGGCCTTGAAGTTAGTCAACCTGACAAAAGGCACATTTGAGGACATAGCTGTTGAAGTAATAAAGTCCAAAATAATAGGATCTACCCTATACAAAATACAAAATGAAAACACTATAAGTGCCATTATAAAAAAATTGCAAGATACTATAGTCGGTGAAACATCTGACGTAGTAAAGGCAAAAATGGCAAAGACAACCCAAAAAGGAAAAACCGCTGAAAAGTTTACCTCAGAAATTGATAACTTACGAAAGCTTCTTGAAGCTTCGTATATCGATGAGGGCTTACCAGCCGAACATGCTGATAAATTCAGTACCAAAGAAGCCATCACAACAATGGTCAAAAATTGTGAACATGGTAGACTCAAAACCATTCTTGAAGCAGGAAACTTCAATACAATGAATGAAGCTGTCACAAAGTATATACAATGTAGTACTGAAATGACAGGAAATGCCAATTCAATCCTATACGCTAAAAGAGGCCAAAGCCAGCGTGGTAATTACAACAATAGAAGTAATTATCGCGGCAGAGGCAATGGCCGCGGTTATTATAATAATAATAATTATAATAATAATAATTATAATAATAATAATTATAATAATAATAATTATAATAATAATAATTATAATAATAATAATTATAATAATAATAATTATAATAATAATAATTATAACAATAATTATACACGCAACAACGGACAGAATTACAACAACAATTATAGAGGAAACAATAGAGGAAATTATAGAGGGAATAACCATCAAAATGGAGGTTATAACTCTTGCAATAATAATAATAATAACAACAGCAATGTTAGGGTAGCCCAAACGGTTTCGGAAAACTCCCAACAACCTTTAGGTACACAGCAGTAGAAAATATTAAAGTTCATGCCATCAATCTCAGTCAAAGCACATTCGTCACTTTTATAAATGTAGAAACAGGAAAAGAATTAATATTTTTAGTAGACACTGGTGCGGAAATATCCATATTAAAAGAAAATTCCGATGGTCTTAAATACATCCAAGATAATTATATAATAAATATACAGGGAATAAGTAAGGAAGTTACCAAATCAAAAGGCTTAACTTCTATTGAAATTCAAACTTCTAAGTACATAATTCCACATGATTTCCATATCGTAAATATGCAATTCGCTATTCCATGTGATGGAATACTAGGAATCGATTTTATCAAAAGATACAACTGTCAATTAGACTTCAAGCCGTCTGAAGACTGGCTTATAATAAGACCAAATAACCTCAAATATCCGATTTATGTTCCAATAACATACAGTTCTGGCAACAACTCCCTAATTCTGCCAGCAAGATCCCAAGTCGTCCGAAAAATCGAAATAAATTCAGAAGAATTCCGAATCAAGAAATTCAGCATGGTATCTATATCGCAAATACCATAGCAACAGTCCAAAATGCATATATAAGATTACTTAATACCACAAACACAGATCAAGAAGTTTATATCAAAAATATACATCATGAACCACTTTCAAACTACGAAGTAGTAAAAACGGATTTAGAAACCAGACAAAAAATTGTATTATCCCAACTTGCAAAAAACTTTCCGCCTCAATTCAATGAACAGCTTACAGCATTATGTACCCAGTATAGTGATGTATTCGGACTAGAAACCGAATCGATCACTACCAATTATTTTTATAAACAAAAGCTGAGATTAACTGATGATGAACCCGTATATATAAAAAATTATAGAAATCCTCATAGTCAACAAGACGAAATTCAAAAACAAGTCCAAAAACTCATCAATGATAAAATAGTGGAACCCTCTGTATCACCTTATAATAGCCCACTTTTGTTAGTACCAAAAAAGTCACTTCCAAATTCGCAAAATAAAAAATGGCGATTAGTAATTGACTATCGTCAAATTAATAAAAAAACTCTTGTCTGATAAATTTCCACTTCCTAGAATCGATGATATTTTAGATCAACTAGGTAGAGCAAAATACTTCTCATGCCTTGACTTAATATCAGGTTTTCATCAAATTGAATTGGAAAAAGTTCACGGGATATAACATCCTTTTCAACAAACAATGGTTCGTATCGCTTCACGCGATTACCATTCGGTTTAAAAATAGCGCCAAACTCTTTCCAAAGAATGATGACTATAGCTTTCTCTGGATTAGAACCTTCGCAGGCATTTCTTCATATGGATGACTTAATAGTCATAGGTTGTTCTGAAAAACATATGCTCAAGGCAACACAACCTAAAAATACATCCTGAAAAATGTTCATTTTTCATTCATGAAGTCACTATCTTAGGACATAAATGCACAGATAAAGGAATCTTACCCGACGACAAAAAATACGACGTCATTCGAAATTATCCAGTCCCACATGATGCGGACAGCGCTAGAAGATTCATTGCATTTTGCAATTATTACAGACGCTTTATAAAGAATTTTGCTGAATACTCCCGCCACATAACAAGATTATGTAAGAAAGATGTTAAATTCGAATGTACAACAGAATGTCAAAACGCCTTCGAACATCTTAAATCAGCATTAATAAACCCTACTCTGTTGCAATACCCAGATTTTAGCAAAGAATTTTGCATAATCACAGATGCTAGCAAGTACGCTTGTGGAGCAGTTCTAACTCAAAATAAAAAAGGACTACAGCTTCCAGTTGCATACGCATCAAGATCCTTTACGAAAGGTGAAAGCAACAAGAGCACTACGGAACAAGAATTAGCAGCTATTCATTGGGCAATAACAAACTTCAGACCATATATTTATGGTAGACACTTCACTGTCAAAACAGACCATAGAGCACTTACCTACTTATTTTCAGTGGTAAATCTCAGTTCTAAATTAACACAAATGAGACTTGAATTAGAGGAATATAATTTTACGGTAGAGTATCTAAAGGGCAAAGATAACTATGTAGCCGATGCGATCTCCAGAATAACCATAACAGACTTAAAAAATATACAAACAAACAATACAATTCTGAAAGTCACTACCAGAAACCAAAGTAGACTGAAATCCTGCGCAGGAAAAGAACAAATAGATCTGCATAAGCAATCTATAGAGAAAGGTTCAAAGCCCTATGTATATGCTGTCATTAATAATGAGGAAGTACGTAAAGTAGTGACCTTGCATGTAAATAATAAGATGTGTTTATTTAAGCACGGAAAGAAAATTATAGCAAGATATGATGTTAGCGATTTGTATACTAATGGAACCATTGAATTAGTTCAATTCTTTCAAAGGCTTGAAAAGCAGGCCGGTATTCACAAAGTCAGCCAACTCAAAGTGGCACCGTGGGAAAATATCTTTGAACATGTTTCAATTGATAATTTTAAAAATATGGGCAATAATATATTGAAATCATTGAGAGTAGCGCTACTCAACCCGGTGACCGTAATAAAAAATAATAAAGAAAAAGAAGCTATATTGTCTACATTCCATGATGATCCAATACAAGGTGGTCATACAGGCATTACAAAAACCTTGGCCAAGGTCCAGAGACGCTATTACTGGAAAAATATGTCCAAAGACATAAAAGAGTACATAAAGAAATGTCCTAAATGCCAAAAGTCGAAAACGACTAAACATACCAAGACCCCACTAACTATAACCGAAACTCCACAAAGACCTTTCGATATAGTAATTGTAGATACTATTGGTCCATTTCCAAAATCTAATAATGGAAATGAATACGCAGTAACACTCATCTGCGATTTAACTAAATACCTAGTAGCTATACCTATACCAAATAAAAGTGCAAATACAGTAGCAAAAGCTATATTTGAAGATTTTATTCTAAGGTACGGTCCAATGAAGACGTTCATTACGGACATGGGAACAAAATATAAAAATTCAATTATTGAAGATCTATGTAAATATTTAAATATTAAAAACATAACTTCAACTGCACACCACCACCAGACAGTAGGTACCGTGGAGCGAAGCCACAGAACACTCAATGAGTTTATTCGTTCATACATCTCAGTTGACAAAACAGATTGGGATGTATGGCTGCGATACTTCGTATATTGTTTAAACACGACCCCATCTATGGCACATGACTATTGTCCATATGAGCTAGTTTTTGGTAAAACTTCAAATCTACCAAAACATTTTAATAGCATAGATAAAATAAAACCCCTTTATAATATAGAAGATTATGCAAAGGAATCCAAATTTAGATTAGAACAGGCACACACTGGGGCGCCTAGAACAAAAAGCCTGCCAAAATGTTTTTTTTTTTTTAGATTTTCCAAAATGTTTTCCGAAATGTTAAAAACAATTTAATTCTCCATACAAATCAAAATTAAAAAGTGATCTGTGTTGAATGGTTATCCCACTACAGATTTTCGAAGTTGATTTTTCGAAACAGAATTTTAGCAAATTGTAATATGCATGTATTGTGTATCGAATACCCACTGTACCAATATTAACATTGTGCAACAGTGTACTAAAATATATAAAAAGTCCCGGCCATCAAACTCAAGTGGCCAGCCGAAATATGATCATGCCTCAGAGCTTAACATGGGAAATGCAAGTGTCAGCATATTCCCACTGCCTGAGTGCACATATATACAGTACATGTGTATACAACTTCTCTCGCGCTCTTAGCCTTATGTGTGAGCATAGATATTCATATATATTGTTCTTATATACATGTAGCCGCTGCTGACCGCTGCCGGCGTAAGCCGACAGCTCAGCCGCAAAATACTTATTGTAAGCCAGCACTCTCAATCTAAAACTCAAATAATAAAGAACAATATTGGCCTGTTGGTCATCGGATATATTTTGTGTTCATTTATACTTAAAACAACTAACTGAAATATCTCGTGGCAACTTCAGATCTTACATGGCGACCGTGACAGCTGCAGTGAACTGCAAATACACTAATATACTAATTTGACCTGCCATTTAATAATTTAATGGCTTCTTCGAGTGCGTTTGCTGACAGCGAAAACAAAGATTCGCGGAATCCGCCGATTACGGCAGCAACAAAGTTTTAAGCGAGTGGTGTTCGCATAATTTACATCTAAAAACCAACAAAAATGAACTTATAAAAAAAAAAAACACAAACATCAAATGAGAAAGAAACCATCAATATAAAAAAAAAAGTGTGGGAGGTATGGCAAAGCCGCCTACACCTACGTGGGAAAAAGAAGACGCTGAACTACAAGACGCTGCTCCTGTCGAGCAAAGGGACGCACCAAGCCTAAAAGAAGCTCTAGAGGTGTGTCCAACCGATGGACCACGCCCCCTCACAATAGCTGAGTACAGGGCACGGCAGCAGAAGAAAATTAAAACAAAGAAGAAGAGGAGCGGCAGGAGACACAATCTATTGCGCCAACGGAGATTGGCTAAGGATTTAATAAAGACGGCAGCGACAACCGAGGAAGAAAAACAACACGAAGAGCAACTAAGGAAAATCGAGGACCAACTTCGCACTGGTGCGAAGTAACGTAACAAAGGCTGCATTAATTGCCAATGCCTAAGTTACCTTTAATTTAAAAACACTTCTAATCAAGCCGATGCGTGAAAACGCTGCTTGAAAATTACTAACCTCTGTTAGGCTTTCATACTAAAATCATATGGCAGATATTTTAATTATATAGAGCGACACTTTGTAAATCTGCCATGTGAAAATTTAACACAAACAATTTTTTTTTCTTCACTTTTTCAAATTCCAATATATATTTTTTTTTTCAAAAAAAAAAATTTTTTTCATGAAAAATAACATCAGTAAAGTATACAAAATTGAAAGTAATAATCAGCCATATATACTTGGCATAAAATATAGAACATTGGAAAATATTCACACGATGGGAATTGTAGACACGAAAGTAGTTGACTCTACAGCGAACGTCGTCAACAAAGTAGAATCCGAAAAAGTTGATGTAGAAACTATAACAATACTTTTGATAATAATAGTAATCATAATGTCAGCAAGTGTTTTTCTCAAACTTTATAAATTACACAATAGGTGTTTAAAACAGAGATTCCAGAGTCAAGCAAATGACCTGGACAAAATATAAACAAAAACTTGCCTAGTTGTAATTTCGATTATTATTGAAAGAATATCTAAAAAAAAAAAAATTGCTTTTTAAATTCTTAATATTAAATAAACAATTTTAAATAAACAAAATAAAATGAATATAGTAGAGGCAGTAATTGAAACATACATGAGAGATCCTAATTTTAGTGAAAGAATAATAGCCCTGGTCTCAACGACCCCCAAAACCATCTATCAGTTAGAATACTTATATATGTCTACATACAATTTAGAGACCTCACCATTAATACATTGCTCTACTAAACAAAAAGCAATGATATTGAGCACCATCCCAGGTGTACATGTGAGAACAATTATAGAAGATAACGACCTATTAGGCAGAGCTCTAATTCCTGTAGTTTACAGAAACTAATTCATGTTTATAATATAATGGAATGGCATGAAATATATAAGGAATTAAATACATTCAAAACTGATTTTGACAAATCGTATAAGTCGTTAACACAAAAGCGACCAATACAGAAAAATACAATAAGCAAGCATACAGAAATATTAGTAACCAGCTTTAACAAGGCGCGTATACTAATATATGAGCACAGAGATCGATTAGATAGAAATCATTGGTCTAAGGTATCAAGGTTTCTGACTAGACTACGACTAAATTTAATAACCATAAAGGAAAGGTACAATTTAAATATTGCAATACCAAATATCCTGAACACACCCTTAACAGTAGAAACTGGAGAAGAATCAGACCCACCAGCAGTCGACTCAGTACAAGTAGAAGACTCTGACTCTGATAGCCCAGAAATAGAAGAAAAAGATTTAAATAATCTTACTATCCCAGCTGTACTCTATCGACCTGAAATATCAGATCAGGAAACAGCAGATTCCGATAGCGAATTAGAACAAAAGCCAACAATAATAATGCCAGACGAAACCGTTGCCCAACGGGCATACATCAAGGATATAGTAAACGCTATACCTGAATTTAACGGACAAAAAATTCAACTTCACAGATTTATCACAGCCCTGAAATTGGTAAACCTAACAAAAGGGACATTTGAAGCGATAGCTGTTGAAGTAATAAAATCAAAAATAGTAGGATCAACCCTGTACAAAGTACAAAATGAATCCACCATAAACGCCATTATAAAAAAATTGCAAGACACTATTATCGGAGAAACATCCGACGTAGTTAAGGCAAAAATGTCAAAAACTACCCAAAAGGGTAAAACGGCAGAAAAATTTACAACTGAAATTGACAATTTACGAAAGCTACTCGAAGCATCGTATATTGACGAAGGACTACCAGCCGAACATGCGGATAAATTTAGCACAAAGGAAGCTATAAACACAATGGTAAAAAATTGTGAGCATAACCGCATAAAAACCATTCTCGAAGCAGGAAATTTTTCAACAATGAATGAAGCAGTCACGAAGTATTTACAATGTAGTACTGAAATGACTGGCAGTACAAATACTGTTTTCTATACCCGAGGAGGACATTCAAATCGCAATAATAAATTCAGAGGAAATTATCGCGGTAGAGGAAATGGCCGTGGCAACTACCACAATAATGGCTATAACCAAAACAACGGATACTACCAATCCAATGGTTATAATCAAAGCTATAATAACTACACCAATAGAGGTCGTGGAAGTTATAGAGGTAATAACCGTGGTGGATCCAACAATAATAATTATAACAATAATAACAATAATAACAATGCCAACAACAACACTAATAACAATACAAATAATAACTCAAACAGACAGAACACTAACGTTCGTCAAATACAAACTAATTCGGAAAACCAATAAAAACCCTTAAGATAGAAAATACAATAAAAAATACGGTTCATACTCTTAATTTAAATTTCAACCTATTTGTCTCTCTAAAAAATGAAAAATCACGTAAATCATATACATTACTAGTAGATACAGGTGCAGACATATCATTATTAAAAGAAAATACAGATTCATTTCATGATATAGATTGCACAGAAATTTTACAAATATCTGGTATTGGAGAGGGAACAACAAACTCAAAAGGATTAGTATCAATAGAACTTCTTTCAAATAATTACGCTATACCACACAATTTTCATTTAGTAGATGCACAATTTCCGATTCCATGTGATGGAATAATAGGAATAGATTTTATGAAAAAATATAATTGTCAAATAGACCTCACACCAGAAAGCGATTGGCTTATCTTGAGACCAAGCAATATTTGTAATACTATCAACATTCAAATACTTCATACACTTGAACACAATTTAACAATTTTACCAGCTAGATCCGAAGTTGTCCGAAAAATTAATTTACAATCAGCAACCGGGTATATATTCATACCAAACCAAGAAATAGAAAATGGAATTTTTATTGGAAACTCCATCGCAGATTCTAAAAATACATTTATCCGAATTCTTAATACAACTAATAAAGACACAATAATTAAATTAGATGCAATAAAAATTGAACAGCTAGATAATTACAATATAATAATTCCAGATACAAATCCCAACCACATAGAAACCCTAACCAAACTGAAGAAAAACTTTCCATCTCAGTTTAAATCAGTACTCACAGAATTATGCACCAAATATACAGATATTTTCGGAGTAGAATCAGAATCAATAACTACTAACAATTTTTACAAACAAAAAATACGAATGAAAGATGAGGAACCAGTATATATTAAAAATTACAGAATTCCACACAGTCAAAAACAAGAAGTAGAAAAACAAGTCGAAAAACTTATTAAAGATAAAATAGTAGAACCATCAGTCTCAGAGTATAATAGCCCACTATTAATTGTACCAAAGAAATCTCTACCAGATTCAAATGATAAAAGATGGCGTTTAGTAATCGACTATCGCCAAATAAATAAAAAAATTTTATCCGATAAATTTCCACTCCCAAGAATAGACGATATTCTTGACCAATTGTGTAGAGCTAAATACTTTTCATGTTTAGATCTGATGTCAGGATTTCATCAAATAGAACTCGAAGAAAATTCTAGAAATATAACGTCCTTTTCCACCAGTAATGGCTCTTATCGTTTCACTAGATTACCTTACGGTTTAAAAATAGCACCTAACTCTTTTCAAAGGATGATGACAATCGCATTTTCAGGCATTGAACCTTCTCAAGCATTCTTGTACATGGATGACCTAATTGTCATCGGATGTTCTGAAAAACACATGATTAAAAACCTTACAAACGTTTTTGATTTATGTAGAAAGCACAACCTTAAATTACACCCCGAAAAGTGTTCATTTTTCAGGCATGAAGTAACCTTCCTAGGTCACAAGTGCACTGACAAAGGTATTCTACCAGACAGTAAAAAATACAGCGTTATAGAAAAATACCCAGTCCCAACCGACGCAGACAGCGCTAGAAGATTCGTAGCATTTTGTAATTACTACAGGCGTTTTATTAAAAATTTCTCCGACTACTCACGTCATATAACAAGACTGTGCAAAAAGAATGTAAAATTCGAATGGACAGATGAATGTCAAAAGGCATTTGATTATCTGAAAGTCCAACTGATGAAACCCACATTACTACAATACCCCGATTTTGATAAAGAATTTTGTATAACAACCGATGCAAGCAAAAAAGCATGCGGAGCGGTTTTAAGTCAAAACTATAATGAAACACCACTACCAGTTGCATACGCATCAAGATCATTCACAAAGGGAGAAAGTAATAAAAACACAACAGAACAAGAATTAGCAGCTATTCACTGGGCAATAAACCATTTTCGTCCATATATTTATGGCAAACATTAACATATTTGTTCTCAATGACTAACCCAAGTTCAAAATTAACTCGCATGAGACTTGATTTGGAAGAATACGACTTTACCGTAGAATATCTTAAGGGGAAAGACAATCACGTAGCGGATGCATTATCCCGCATAAATATAGACGAACTAAAAGAAATAAATAGAAACATATTGATGGTACAAACTAGATCATCAAAAAGACAGGAAAACATCTGGCCAGATGAAAACAAAAAATTGCATACAAATATAAAGGAACCTTATCAAATGATAAAGGAGCCCAATAAAAATATAAAAGAGCCCAATGTCTATGAAGTCGTTAGTAATAACGATGTAAAGAAATTCGTGAAACTAAAAATAAATCATTCCAAATGTTTATTTAAACAAGGAAAAATAATTATTTCACAATTTCCAATTAATGATTTGTATTCTAATGAGAATCTTGACCTAGCTCAATTTTTTCAAAGGCTTAATTCAGAAGCCAGTTTACAAAAAATTGTTAATTTACAGGTGTCACCAAGTGAACAAATTTTCGAATATGTATCACTCAACAATTTTAAAAATATGGGCAATGAATTATTAAAAAATTTAAAAGTAGCGCTACTAACAAAAGTGACCCAAATAGACAAAAAAGATACAAATCTTATAAATGCAATCCTGTCAAAATACCATGACGATCCAATCGAAGGAGGCCACACAGGAATTACGCGTACCCTGTTAAAAATCAAAAAATTATACTATTGGCCCCAAATGACTAAAACAATAACAAAATATGTAAAAACATGTATGAAATGCCAAAAAGCAAAAACAACAACACATACAAAAGCACCAATGATTTTAACAAACACCCCTGACAAAGCTTTTGACACTGTTCTTATAGACACCATTGGACCATTACCTCGTACGAAAAATGGCAATGAATACGCAGTCACTATAATCTGTGACCTCACCAAATATCTTGTTACTGTACCAGTTGCAGATAAAAGCGCAAAAACAGTTGCTAAAGCAATATTTGAATCTTTTGTACTCAAGTACGGTCCTATGAAGACGTTCATAACGGATAAAGGTACTGAATACAAAAATGAACTAATACAAGACTTATGCAAGTATATGAAAATAAGTAATATACAATCCACAGCTTATCACCACCAGACTTTAGGAACAATAGAACGAAGCCATCGAACATTCAATGAATACATTCGTTCGTATATTTCAATTGATAAAAATGATTGGGATATATGGTTGAATTATTTTACCTATTGTTTCAATACTACACCTTCGACAGTCCATGAATACTGTCCTTACGAACTAGTTTATGGAAAAATGCCAAAACAATTCCAAGAATTTGACAAATCAACTGTAGTCGAACCAGTCTATAATATAGATGACTATGCAAAAGAATTTAAATTCAGATTGCAAATGGCACAAAACAGAGCCAAACAGTTAATAGAAAAAGAAAAAATAAAAAGAAAATCTGAATATGACAAACAAATTAATGATATACAATTAGAAATAGGAGATTTAGTTATGCTAAAAAATGAAACAGCTCATAAGCTAGAAAATAGATATTTAGGACCATACAAAGTTATAAATGTAGAAGATAGAAATAACATTAAAATAGATACAGGAAAAAAGAACTTCCAAGTAGTAAATAAAAACAGGTTAAAAATTTATAGACATTAACATCCGTATATATAAAAAAAAAAAAAACGGCCTGATCAACCGAAACAAAAAAAAAATTTTATATTCATCCAATTTTCATATTATTTTATTAATAAAAATAATTATCATAGGTTTTAAATACAATAATAATAAATCAACATTTTCTGATTCGAAAAAAAAAAAATTTTTTTTTACAAATATATAATAAAAAAACAAAAAAAAATATATTTTATCTATATTTTCCAATTTTTATATTTTTTATACAAAACAATTTTTAACAATTTTTAAATTCTAAAATATATATTATCATAAAAAAAAAAAAGAAAATTTTTTTAATTTTTTTAATAAATATTTTCAAACATACATTTTATGACTAGAAAATAATTTTATTTTACTACACTTACAATTTTTATACATATATATCTATATTCCTATTAAAATAACTTCATAATATTACGTTATTTTTCAAAAGGAGGGAGATGTAATATGCATGTATTGTGTATCGAATACCCACTGTACCAATATTAACATTGTGCAACAGTGTACTAAAATATATAAAAAGTCCCGGCCATCAAACTCAAGTGGCCAGCCGAAATATGATCATGCCTCAGAGCTTAACATGGGAAATGCAAGTGTCAGCATATTCCCACTGCCTGAGTGCACATATATACAGTACATGTGTATACAACTTCTCTCGCGCTCTTAGCCTTATGTGTGAGCATAGATATTCATATATATTGTTCTTATATACATGTAGCCGCTGCTGACCGCTGCCGGCGTAAGCCGACAGCTCAGCCGCAAAATACTTATTGTAAGCCAGCACTCTCAATCTAAAACTCAAATAATAAAGAACAATATTGGCTTGTTGGTCATCGGATATATTTTGTGTTCATTTATACTTAAAACAACTAACTGAAATATCTCGTGGCAACTTCAGAACTTACAAAATAAGAAAAATAGTATTTTTATACATCTTTGAAATTATTCTGAAAGCGCCTAAGAGCCAAAGTTGTATATGTAACGAATGAAATTTTAAGAGCAACCAATTTTTAGAATATTGCAACAAAAAAAATTTTTTTAATGCATAATTACTATTTTTTTAACATTTTTTAAAAATGGGTCAAAAAATGTTTGTTTTTTGGATATTTTGGGACATCAAGTAGTGTTACACCCTAGTTACTAGTCTACGGTTTCCCATTACTTTTGTTTTTCTTTAGCGGCAAACTGGTAAATTATTTTTTCTAATCCAATCTTAATCCAATTATTATAGGAAGTGAAGCCGGGGTCAAATGTGTTGCTGGGGTCAAATATTTTCTTATTAATATGCTGTATTCGGGTATTCTGTTCGTAAAAAATCAAACCAGTATGTGTTTAATAGTTTGCTTGTCAGCTCGGTTCCCATAATTTTTGACTATTTTAAAACTCCTAAAAAAATATAAAAAGTTCCAGAGTCCGCTCTAGTTCTTATGATCTAAAACCTAATTTATACGTAATTTTTTTTTGAAAATATGCAATATTTCCCTGACCGATTCTATGACAGCTATAAGAAATCACTAACCAATTTAAAAAAAAATTCTAAACCTTGACTTAAATTTATAAATAATGACTTAATCCCGATTTACATGAAAAAATATTGAAATAGAACCGAGATATTCCCTTTTGTACTAAGTGTTTATATGGCAGCTATAAGATATAGTTGACCGATTTAAATAATTCTTTTTTCAAAAATCAAGTTAAATTAAAAAACAAATATTACAACCCTATAAGTAATTTATTTATATTTCTTTTTCTTAAAAAAAACATTTTTTTTTCTTAAAAATTCCCTACAACAAAAAAATTTCATTAAAAAAATTCACCTTATGATGTTTTTTTTACATATTAAATTGTCTTTGACAGTACCTCATCAAAAGATATTCGCTATAGGGCTCCGCTGATTTAAGGCAGGCTTTTGGCTTTTTCGCCCCACTGTGAGGCATTTAAAAGAGCTAGACTAATGCTAGAATCTCATAAGCTAAAACAGAAAATTAATTACGACAAAACAAGTTGCGATTTCGATTTAGAAATAGGAGATCATGTTTTATTGAAAAATGAAACAGGGCATAAGTTAGTATTTGAAATCTAACTTCTAAATCTACAGGTCCTTATAAGGTAGAACAAATAGGAGACAGAGATAAAATAACCATAATAAATAACAAAAATAAAAAGCAAAGTACATAAAGATAGATTAAAACTCTTTATTTCATAATCAATTTTTAAATATATCACGTATGGCCATACATAATATAAGAGCACATAAGTTAACCAAATCAAAACTAAGAATACACACTAATTAAAAAAAAAATGTAAAAAAAAAATATATAAAAACAAATTAATAACACAAAAAAAAATTTTTGGCTATAAATAATATCATTTTTCTCAAAGTTTGTAAAATTAATACTAGAAAATAACTCCATTATATTACGTTATTTTTCAAAAGGAGGGAGATGTAGTATGCACACATATTAAATATATATATCGAGCACCCACTGTACCAAGAGTACAGTGTTTATACAATTCAAGGTCTCGGTCATCAACATAAATGCCCGAGATACAAACCGCTCGCTGTGCCCTGGCCTGCACGCTGAAAGTGCAAGTGTCAGCATAATTGCAGCACGAGCGGACCTCATGCATGTTCATATATCTCCGCGCTCCGGACTAAGAGAGCATAGCTATATACTTTAGAATATAAGAATATACAGGCCGTCTCTCCGCTGCCGCTGTTGGCAGCGCCGCTACGGTACTTAGACCTTTTTACCTCCTAAGTAAATTGGGCTCGACAAGAACCTCTGACGAGCTTGGAGCGGCAAAAACGGCTGCTCCTATAGCCCAACCTCAAATTAATAAAAAACTCTATCTTTAAAAAAAAATAACAAAAATAAATTGTAAATAAATTATTATTGATGGCGGGAAGGCAACACATTTTTAAAAGTCATCGAAAACTTCCAATTACGTCATAAAACCAGTCTAAAATCGACTATCTTCAAAAGTCAAATATTTTAATGCAGATTACACATTTTCAAATTACAAACTTAAAAAGGTATGACGCTGAGGAATCCAAGCCCGATTGACCGAGTTACGGGCTAAGGAAGTGTGTATGGGGTCATTTTTTAGCAAGTCATCGAAAACTTCAATTTATCGCCATAAAACCAGTCAAAAATCGACTAGCTTCAAAAGTAAAATATTTTAATGCAGATTACACTATTTTCAAATCACAAAGTTAGGAAGTGTGTATGGGAGTCAATTTTCAGCAAGTCATCGAAAACTTCAAATTAACGACATAAAACCAGTAAAAAATCGACTATCTACAAAAGTAAAATATTTTTATTTATTTATTTATTTCTTTATTCGCCAACAGTAAAAAAACCTTAACTGGCTACTAACTAATACTAAATTAAATACTAAGTGAGGCAAAATAATTATACAAGTTTTTCTTGATTAGATCTCTGGGGGAGCAAGGATCCAACCGCATGTGAGATGGCAACTTATTATAAAAATGCAGGGCTCTACACAACGGCTCATTGTGGGCATAATTGGCTCTGTAAGCCGGTACAAAAAATGGTTCAAACGTTCTCAACGATCTACCAGGCACCGATAACCCTATGCTGCCCAGCAGTGCAGGGCAGTCGATTTCAGAGGTCAGCAAATCACATATGAAAACTAATGAACTGGTAGTTCTCCGATCTTCTAGGGAAGAAAGGTGAACAAGCCGACATTTGGCAGAATAAGACGGGACCGGGTCATTGAAATTTAAAGCTAGAAGGGCAAAACGTAGAAACTGTTTCTGTACACGCTCAAGCCGGTTAATGTGAATAGTACCCGTCGGGTTCCAGATGAACGAGGCATATTCCAGTTTTGACCTAATGAAGGCTGAATATAAGCTTAGCTTCGTGTAGGGATCTTTAAATTGCGTGGCATTTCTTTTTACAAACCCATACATAGCGTAGGCCTTGGGAATAATATAATTAATATGTTCAATGAACATAAATTTACTGTCAAACATGACTCCTAGGTCCAGGGATTCATTTCTCAGAGACAGAATATGGGAGTCAATGGAATACGAGAAAAGGATATTAATTATTCGTTTACTGTACCTAACGAAGAAACATTTTGACAAATTAAGAGGCAAATTATTACGAGAACACCAATTTCCCACCCTTTCTAGGTCATTTTGAAGAAGGTCACTATCGGAGATACAATTCACAGCTCTAAATATTTTAAGATCATCAGCGAACAACAGAAATTGCGAGTTCTTTATGCAATAGGTAATATCATTTATGAAGACGATGAACAGCAACGGACCCAAAGCACTTCCCTGAGGAAGGCCAGAAGTTGCCACATAAGGCCAGAAGTTGCTATATTTGAAGATTTTATTCTAAGGTACGGTCCAATGAAGACGTTCATTACGGACATGGGAACAAAATATAAAAATTCAATTATTGAAGATCTATGTAAATATTTAAATATTAAAAACATAACTTCAACTGCACACCACCACCAGACAGTAGGTACCGTGGAGCGAAGCCACAGAACACTCAATGAGTTTATTCGTTCATACATCTCAGTTGACAAAACAGATTGGGATGTATGGCTGCGATACTTCGTATATTGTTTAAACACGACCCCATCTATGGCACATGACTATTGTCCATATGAGCTAGTTTTTGGTAAAACTTCAAATCTACCAAAACATTTTAATAGCATAGATAAAATAAAACCCCTTTATAATATAGAAGATTATGCAAAGGAATCCAAATTTAGATTAGAACAGGCACACACTGGGGCGCCTAGAACAAAAAGCCTGCCAAAATGTTTTTTTTTTTTTAGATTTTCCAAAATGTTTTCCGAAATGTTAAAAACAATTTAATTCTCCATACAAATCAAAATTAAAAAGTGATCTGTGTTGAATGGTTCTCCCACTACAGATTTTCGAAGTTGATTTTTCGAAACAGAATTTTAGCAAATAAGAAAAATAGTATTTTTATACATCTTTGAAATTATTCTGAAAGCGCCTAAGAGCCAAAGTTGTATATGTAACGATTGAAATTTTAAGAGCAACCAATTTTTAGAATATTGCAACAAAAAAAATTTTTTTAATGCATAATTACTATTTTTTTAACATTTTTAAAAATGGGTCAAAAAATGTTTGTTTTTTGGATATTTTGGGACATCAAGTAGTGTTACACCCTAGTTACTAGTCTACGGTTTCCCATTACTTTTGTTTTTCTTTAGCGGCAAACTGGTAAATTATTTTTTCTAATCCAATCTTAATCCAATTATTATAGGAAGTGAAGCCGGGGTCAAATGTGTTGCTGGGGTCAAATATTTTCTTATTAATATGCTGTATTCGGGTATTCTGTTCGTAAAAAATCAAACCAGTATGTGTTTAATAGTTTGCTTGTCAGCTCGGTTCCCATAATTTTTGACTATTTTAAAACTCCTAAAAAAATATAAAAAGTTCCAGAGTCCGCTCTAGTTCTTATGATCTAAAACCTAATTTATACGCAATTTTTTTTTGAAAATATGCAATATTTCCCTGACCGATTCTATGACAGCTATAAGAAATCACTAACCAATTTAAAAAAAAATTCCAAACCTTGACTTAAATTTATAAATAATGACTTAATCCCGATTTACATGAAAAAATATTGAAATAGAACCGAGATATTCCCTTTTGTACTAAGTGTTTATATGGCAGCTATAAGATATAGTTGACCGATTTAAATAATTCTTTTTTCAAAAATCAAGTTAAATTAAAAAAAAAATATTACAACCCTATAAGTAATTTATTTATATTTCTTTTTCTTAAAAAAAACATTTTTTTTTCTTAAAAATTTCATTAAAAAAATTCACCTTATGATGTTTTTTTTACATATTAAATTGTCTTTGACAGTACCTCATCAAAAGATATTCGCTATAGGGCTCCGCTGATTTAAGGCAGGCTTTTGGCTTTTTCGCCCCACTGTGAGGCATTTAAAAGAGCTAGACTAATGCTAGAATCTCATAAGCTAAAACAGAAAATTAATTACGACAAAACAAGTTGCGATTTCGATTTAGAAATAGGAGATCATGTTTTATTGAAAAATGAAACAGGGCATAAGTTAGTATTTGAAATCTAACTTCTATATCTACAGGTCCTTATAAGGTAGAACAAATAGGAGACAGAGATAAAATAACCATAATAAATAACAAAAATAAAAAGCAAAGTACATAAAGATAGATTAAAACTCTTTATTTCATAATCAATTTTTAAATATATCACGTATGGCCATACATAATATAAGAGCACATAAGTTAACCAAATCAAAACTAAGAATACACACTAATTAAAAAAAAAATGTAAAAAAAAAATATATAAAAACAAATTAATAACACAAAAAAAAATTTTTGGCTATAAATAATATCATTTTTCTCAAAGTTTGTAAAATTAATACTAGAAAATAACTCCATTATATTACGTTATTTTTCAAAAGGAGGGAGATGTAGTATGCACACATATTAAATATATATATCGAGCACCCACTGTACCAAGAGTACAGTGTTTATACAATTCAAGGTCTCGGTCATCAACATAAATGCCCGAGATACAAACCGCTCGCTGTGCCCTGGCCTGCACGCTGAAAGTGCAAGTGTCAGCATAATTGCAGCACGAGCGGACCTCATGCATGTTCATATATCTCCGCGCTCCGGACTAAGAGAGCATAGCTATATACTTTAGAATATAAGAATATACAGGCCGTCTCTCCGCTGCCGCTGTTGGCAGCGCCGCTACGGTACTTAGACCTTTTTACCTCCTAAGTAAATTGGGCTCGACAAGAACCTCTGACGAGCTTGGAGCGGCAAAAACGGCTGCTCCTATAGCCCAACCTCAAATTAATAAAAAACTCTATCTTTAAAAAAAAATAACAAAAATAAATTGTAAATAAATTATTATTGATGGCGGGAAGGCAACACATTTTTAAAAGTCATCGAAAACTTCCAATTACGTCATAAAACCAGTCTAAAATCGACTATCTTCAAAAGTCAAATATTTTAATGCAGATTACACTATTTTCAAATTACAAACTTAAAAAGGTATGACGCTGAGGAATCCAAGCCCGATTGACCGAGTTACGGGCTAAGGAAGTGTGTATGGGGTCATTTTTTAGCAAGTCATCGAAAACTTCAATTTATCGCCATAAAACCAGTCAAAAATCGACTAGCTTCAAAAGTAAAATATTTTAATGCAGATTACACTATTTTCAAATCACAAAGTTAGGAAGTGTGTATGGGAGTCAATTTTCAGCAAGTCATCGAAAACTTCAAATTAACGACATAAAACCAGTAAAAAATCGACTATCTACAAAAGTAAAATATTTTTATTTATTTATTTATTTCTTTATTCGCCAACAGTAAAAAAACCTTAACTGGCTACTAACTAATACTAAATTAAATACTAAGTGAGGCAAAATAATTATACAAGTTTTTCTTGATTAGATCTCTGGGGGAGCATGGATCCAACCGCATGTGAGATGGCAACTTATTATAAAAATGCAGGGCTCTACACAACGGCTCATTGTGGGCATAATTGGCTCTGTAAGCCGGTACAAAAAATGGTTCAAACGTTCTCAACGATCTACCAGGCACCGATAACCCTATGCTGCCCAGCAGTGCAGGGCAGTCGATTTCAGAGGTCAGCAAATCACATATGAAAACTAATGAACTGGTAGTTCTCCGATCTTCTAGGGAAGAAAGGTGAACAAGCCGACATTTGGCAGAATAAGACGGGACCGGGTCATTGAAATTTAAAGCTAGAAGGGCAAAACGTAGAAACTGTTTCTGTACACGCTCAAGCCGGTTAATGTGAATAGTACCCGTCGGGTTCCAGATGAACGAGGCATATTCCAGTTTTGACCTAATGAAGGCTGAATATAAGCTTAGCTTCGTGTAGGGATCTTTAAATTGCGTGGCATTTCTTTTTACAAACCCATACATAGCGTAGGCCTTGGGAATAATATAATTAATATGTTCAATGAACATAAATTTACTGTCAAACATGACTCCTAGGTCCAGGGATTCATTTCTCAGAGACAGAATATGGGAGTCAATGGAATACGAGAAAAGGATATTAATTATTCGTTTACTGTACCTAACGAAGAAACATTTTGACAAATTAAGAGGCAAATTATTACGAGAACACCAATTTCCCACCCTTTCTAGGTCATTTTGAAGAAGGTCACTATCGGAGATACAATTCACAGCTCTAAATATTTTAAGATCATCAGCGAACAACAGAAATTGCGAGTTCTTTATGCAATAGGTAATATCATTTATGAAGACGATGAACAGCAACGGACCCAAAGCACTTCCCTGAGGAAGGCCAGAAGTTGCCACATATGGGTTAGAGTAAACAGCATTGCATTCAACTCTGTAAATCCGATCAACTAAATAAGATTTGAACCAGCTAAGTAATAGTGAGTGAAATCCCATTTTCTGCAGTTTAGCTAATAAAGCATTATGGGAGACTTTATCAAATGCTTTAGCGAAATCGGTGTAGACCACATCAACTTGATGATGACTGAGAAACGAGTGGGTGCAAAAATGATTGAACGTAGCTAAGTTTGTGGTAGTAGACCGTCGAGGCATAAAAGCATGTTGGTTAGGACTGATGATCCGACCAGCAAGAAAAGTTAGCTGCTTGGCTACAATTCGTTCGAACATTTTTGAGACATTGCTGAGCTTTGCAATTGGCCTATAATTTGAAACAATGTTTTTTGCACCCGACTTGAATATAGGAGTAACAGTGGCCAGTTTCCATCTATGCGTAAAAACACCAGTGGAAAGAGATAAATTAAAGATGATTTTAAGGGGCTCACAAAGAACACCTATACAATGTTTCAAAATAAATGGAGAAAGGCCATCACAATCTAATTTTGCTGACTAATTAAAGCATTCAGCCGCCAGATGGCAGTCAGAATCGGTGACATCTAAGCAACCAATATTTAACATAGTAGGAATGGCATTGAGCGAATCATCGTCATTCCACAGCGAGCCCGGCTCAAAGTTAGATGCAAAGAACTTAGCAAATAGATTAGCGACCCCAATATCCGAGGAGGCTGAATGATCTTCAAATGACATATGGGAAGGAAAGTAAGAAGATGTTCGTTTAGAATTGATAAAGTGCCAGAATGATTTAGGATTGGTAGTTAATTTACGCTCTATATCAGCAATATATTGGTTGTATAAGAATTTATTGAGGAACTCAAACTCACGCTTATGCTGTTTGTAACGGACAAAGTCACCAGCATCACCGCTTTCTAAGTAGCGCTTATAGAATTTATTTCTAAGGTTTTTATATTTCTTTAGTCCTTGCGTGTACCATGGCAGTCTGTAACAACTTTGAACCCTAGTTTTAGTATATCTGCCCACAATAGTAGAGAGAAAAGATAAAAAAACTTCATAGCTTGTATTCACCTCTGCATGCGAGAGGACCTCCGCCCATCTAATATTAGAAATATCGTTACGGATAGAATCTAAACTGCTAGAATTAATATAAGTAAAAGGCAAGCGAGAATTAATTGGGCGAAAAATATAACAAGTAATAGAGATTAACAAAGGCTTGTGATGAGCATCACACGCGGCAAGTGGATTATCGCTGCAACATAAATTAATGCTTAAATCAGGATGTACAAAAATTAAGTCTAGAAGCTTATTTAAATTATTAAATACATGGTTAATCTGGACTACTGCCATACTAAGAAGCTCATCAATGACTAAGATTTCGTAGGGAAGATGCAAGTTACTGGGAACCATTGCTGAGGACTCTGAGTCATGAGCCCACACGAGCGAAGATAGGTTGAAGTCGCCCAAAACACATATGTAATGGCCCTCCTCCAGCTCCTGGTGTAGGTGGGCAATGTTATCAACGTGCGCTTTATAAAGATCAAAACTGCTGCTAGGGGGTATATATGAGACTGTCAGGAAAATTGTTTCTGTAGGACCAGAGAGAGATACACAGATTTGATCGAGCAGAGAATCCTCATTCTAGAGACGAATAGCAGTGCAACGAAGTCCACGCCGCACAGCAATTAAAACGCCGCCGCCTCTGGAGCATCTTGTTTTAACGGCATCACGATCCTTACGGAATACATGGTAAAGATTCGTATCGAAGAATTCATTATCAAAGAAATCCATGTTGAGCCAGGTTTCAACAAAAATGATGACGTCATGATCACATTGAGACGTTGCCAAGAAAAGCGATTGAGCTTTTGTACGCATACCACCGACATTTTGAAAATAAATATTAAGAGTTATATTATTTGTGCATGTACGGTCATCCCTGGTCATGCTATCAATACTTGGTCCAGCGTCATGGCCCGAATCCGTAAGAGGCCTTGCTGGGATCTTATCATAAGTATTAGAATTATTAATAAGAACCTTCAGTAAAGTAGTTGTGCGGATACGAATAGGCTGGTGATCATCACTCCAAAGATTTCGTGGGCGGTCATTATTAGCATTCTGAATATGACTGCACGCAGGTGAATCCGCTCCTGTTAATAGTGCGCGAGAGCCCCCTCCAGCTGCCACAGCCCATTGTAGTTGTTGATGGGGAGAGCAACTCCAGAGAGCACCGGAAAAAAATGATGAGAGAGAGGCGTAAGATGATGAGAGCGCAACTCCGAGGAGCGCGCCGATGTTAGAGCTTGGCGGACGGCGAATGTCGCAGAAAGCGGACAACAACAGCTCCGGCTGATTTTGTTGATGATGCGACGGGAGAGAGGCGGAAGATGATGAGAGCGCAACTCCGAGGAGCGCGCCGATGTTAGAGCTTGGCGGATGGCGAAAGTCGCACAAAGCGGACAACAACAGCTCCGGCTGATGTTGTTGACGATGCGACGGGAGAGAGGCGGAAGAAAAAGAGAGCGCAACTCCAAGGAGCGCGCCGATATTAGAGCTTGGCGGACGGCGAATGTCGCACAAAGCGGACAACAACAGCTCCGGCTAATGTTGTTGACGATGCGACGGGAGAGAGGCGGAAGATGATGAGAGCGCAACTCCGAGGAGCGCGCCGATGTTAGAGCTTGGCGGATGGCGAATGTCGTACAAAGCGGACAACAACAGCTCCGGCTGATGTTGTTGACGATGCGACGGGAGAGAGGCGGAAGATGATGAGAGCGCAACTCCGAGGAGCGCGCCGATGTTAGAGCTTGGCAGATGGCGAAAGTCGCACAAAGCGGACAACAACAGCTCCGGCTGATGTTGTTGACGATGCGACGGGAGAGAGGCGGAAGATAATGAGAGCGCAACTCCAAGGAGCGCGCCGATATTAGAGCTTGGCGGACGGCGAATGTCGCACAAAGCGGACAACAACAGCTCCGGCTGATGTTGTTGACGATGCGACGGGAGAGAGGCGGAAGATGATGAGAGCGCAACTCCGAGGAGCGCGCCGATGTTAGAGCTTGGCGGATGGCGAAAGTCGCACAAAGCGGACAGCAACAGCTCCAGCTGATGTTGACGATGCGACGGGAGAGAGGCGGAAGATGATGAGAGAGCAGTGACCAATGCTTGCAAAAGATGTCCCGCAAAAGTATCGACGCCAGTGGCGCCGATTACTAGGGGTTTTTTGATGGATGAATTGTCGTTGAAGTTTGTGCAGGCTCCGGCAAATTGGATACGATATTATCCACGTCCGTAACGGCCCGTTCTCTATGAATAAATCTTTTGACCTTAACTGAGTTTGGCCAAAAATCATTCTTGAAGACTGAATCATAAAGGTGATCAGGGATACCAAGCTTGAAATTTACAAACTTTAAAGTTTCAACGTCAAAATCTTTTTTTACAAGTTTTACACAAGTGAAAGAATTAGCGTCCACATTAAGCTTGGTGGACACATATTTTAAAACAGCAGCAGGATCGGTAGCTGTTGCAAACTTTCCGACATGCAAGAATTTATTACTTGGCAATACGTGAAGATCTTCGGCATTAGGGGCCACTCCAACAATATGCTTATTGGGCTTGTTGTTGTTCCTTCTCTTCTTATTTCGGACTTGTATGAAATTTCCTCTCCCGATATCCAGAGCATGATTAGACGGGTCAACGACCGCGGAAGACGTAGCAGCAGCAGCCGCATATGACTGGGGAGCTGCAGTTACGTTGGCAGGCCTCGGTTGACGAGGCTTAAGATTTATGTTTTGATTTTGATTCAATGCATTATTTTTAGGTGGGAATGCCTCCAAAAATTTTTTATTAAGGCCCTGATATAAGCATTCCAGGGCTTGCAATTTAGCATCAAGTTCATCAATTTTAGAATGCGAATCATTCGCAACCACACAGCTGTCACATTGCCACAGTATGTTTGGATTTAATAGAATTTTTATCACATCGTCCGGTAGGTCAACGCAAGAAGTATGATAATGCAGACTACACTATTTTCAAATCACATACTTAAAAAGGTATGCCGCTAGGGGATCCGATTCCAATTGACCAAGTTAGAGGCTTCGGAAGTGTGTATGGGGGCCATTTTTGAGCAAGTCGTCGAAAACTTCAAATTATCGCCATAAAACCAGTCAAAAATCGTCTAGCTTCAAAAGTAAAATATTTTAATGCAGATTACACTATTTTCAAATCACAAAATTTGAAAGTGTGTATGGGGGTCATTTTTCAGCAAATCATCGAAAACTTCCAATTACGTCATAAAACCAGTCTAAAATCGACTATCTTCAAAAGTCAAATATTTTAATGCAGATTACACAATTTACAAATTACAAACTTAAAAAGGTATGACACTGAGGAATCCAAGCCCGATTGACCGAGTTACGGGCTTAGGAAGTGTGTATGGGGTCATTTTTTAGCAAGTCATCGAAAACTTCAAATTATCGCCATAAAACCAGTAAAAAATCGACTATCTACATAAGTAAAATATTTTAATGCAGATGACACTATTTTCAAATCACAAAGTTAGGAAGTGTGTAGGGGGGTCATTTTTCAGCAAGTCATCGAAAGCTTCAAATTATCGCCATAAAACCAGTCAAAAATCGACTATCTTCAAAAGTAAAATATTTTAATGCAGATTACACTATTTTCAAATCACAAAGTTAAAAAGCTACGCCACTGAGGGATCCGAGCCCGATTGACCAAGGTACAGGCTTAGGAAGTGTTATGGGGGTCATTTTTCACCAAGTCATAAAATCGACTATCTTCAAAAGTTAAAAATGTTAATGCTGATTACACTATTTTCAAATCACAAACTTAAAAAAGGTATGCCGCTAAGGAATCCGAGCCCGATTGACCATGTTATGTGCTTAGGAAGTGTTAATGGGGCTCATTTTTCAGCAAGCCATCAAAAACTTCAAATTAACGCCATAAAACCAGTAAAAAATCGACTATCTACAAAAGTAAAATATTGTAATGCAGACTACACTATTTTCAAATCACATACTTAAAAAGGTATGCCGCTAGGGGATCCGATCCCAATTGACCAAGTTAGAGGCTTCGGAAGTGTGTATGGGGGCCATTTTTGAGCAAGTCATTGAAAACTTCAAATTATCGCCATAAAACCAGTCAAAAATCGACTAGCTTCAAAAGTAAAATATTTTAATGCAGATTACACTATTTTCAAATCACAAAATTTGGAAGTGTTTGTGGGTGTCATTTTTCAGCAAGTCATCGAAAACTTCCAATTACGTCATAAAACCAGTCTAAAATCGACTATCTTCAAAAGTCAAATATTTTAATGCAGAATACACAATTTACAAATTACAAACTTAAAAAGGTATGACGCTGAGGAATCCAAGCCCGATTGACCGAGTTACGGGCTTAGGAAGTGTGTATGGGGTCATTTTTTAGCAAGTCATCGAAAACTTCAAATTATCGCCATAAAACCAGTAAAAAATCGACTATCTACAAAAGTAAAATATTTTAATGCAGATTACACTATTTTCAAATCACAAAGTTAGGATGTGTGTATGGGGGTCATTTTTCAGCAAGTCATCGAAAGCTTCAAATTATCGCCATAAAACCAGTCAAAAATTGACTATCTTCAAAAGTAAAAAATGTTAATGCTGATTACACTATTTTCAAATCACAAACTTAAAAAAGGTATGCCGCTAAGGAATCCGAGCCCGATTGACCAAGTTATGTGCTTAGGAAGTGTGTATGGGGCTCATTTTTCAGCAAGCCATCAAAAACTTCAAATTAACGACATAAAATTAGTCAAAAATCGACTATTTTTAACATTTAAATATTTTAATGCAGATTACACTATTTTTAAATCACTAAGTTAAAAAGGTATGCCGCTAGGGGATCCGATCCCTATTGACCAAGTTAGGGACTTTGGAAGTGTGTATGGGGCCATTTTTGAGCCAGTCATCGAAAACTTCAAATTATCGCCATAAAACCAGTCAAAAATCGACTATCTTCAAAAGTAAAAGATTTTAATGCTGATTACACTATTTTCAAATCACAAACTTAAAAAAGGTATGCCGCTAAGGATTCCGAGCCCGATTGACCAAGTTATGGGCTTAGGAAGTGTTTATGGGGCTCATTTTTCAGCAAGCCATCAAAAACTTCAAATTAACGCCATAAAACCAGTAAAAAATCGACTATCTACAAAAGTAAAATATTGTAATGCAGACTACAATATTTTCAAATCACATACTTAAAAAGGTATGCCGCTAGGGGATCCGATACCAATTGGCCAAGTTAGAGGCTTCGGAAGTGTGTATGGGGGCCATTTTTGAGCAAGTCATTGAAAACTTCAAATTATCGCCATAAAACCAGTCAAAAATCGACTAGCTTCAAAAGTAAAATATTTTAATGCAAATTACACTATTTTCAAATCACTAAGTTAAAAAGGTACGCCGCTAGGGGATCCGAGCCCGATTGACCAAGGTACAGGCTTAGGAAGTGTTATGGGGGTCATTTTTCAGCAAGTCATAAAATCGACTATCTTCAAAAGTAAAAAATGTTAATGCTGATTACACTATTTTAAAATCACAAACTTAAAAAAGGTATGCCGCTAAGGAATCCGAGCCCGATTGACCAAGTTATGGGCTTAGGAAGTGTTAATGGGGCTCATTTTTCAGCAAGCCATCAAAACTTCAAATTAACGCCATAAAATTAGTCAAAAATCTACTATTTTCAACAGTTAAATATTTTAATGCAAATTACACTATTTTTAAATCACTAAGTTAAAAAGGTATGCCGCTAGGGGATCCGATCCCTATTGACTAAGTTAGGGTCTTTGGAAGTGTGTATGGGGGCCATTTTTGAGCCAGTCATCGAAAACTTCAATTTATCGCCATAAAACCAGTCAAAAATCGACTATCTTCAAAAGTAAAAGATTTTAATGCTGATTACACTATTTTCAAATCACAAACTTAAAAAAGGTATGCCGCTAAGGAATCCGAGCCCGATTGACCAAGTTATGGGCTTAGGAAGTGTTTATGGGGCTCATTTTTCAGCAAGCCATCAAAAACTTCAAATTAACGCCATAAAACCAGTAAAAAATCGACTATCTACAAAAGTAAAATATTTTAATGCAGACTACACTATTTTCAAATAACATACTTAAAAAGGTATGCCGCTAGGGGATCCGATCCCAATTGACCAAGTTAGAGGCTTCGGAAGTGTGTATGGGGGCCATTTTTGAGCAAGTCATCGAAAACTTCAAATTATCGCCATAAAACCAGTCAAAAATCGACTAGCTTCAAAAGTAAAATATTTTAATGCAGATTACACTATTTTCAAATCACAAAATTTGGAAGTGTGTGTGGGGGTAATTTTTCAGCAAGTCATCGAAAACTTCCAATTACGTCATAAAACCAGTCTAAAATCGACTATCTTCAAAAGTCAAATATTTTAATGCAGATTACACAATTTACAAATTACAAACTTAAAGAGGTATGACGCTGAGGAATCCAAGCCCGATTGACCGAGTTACGGGCTTAGGAAGTGTGTATGGGGTCATTTTTTAGCAAGTCATCGAAAACTTCAAATTATCGCCATAAAACCAGTAAAAAATCGACTATCTACAAAAGTAAAATATTTTAATGCAGATTACACTATTTTCAAATCACAAAGTTAGGAAGTGTGTATGGGGGTCATTTTTCAGCAAGTCATCGAAAGCTTCAAATTATCGCCATAAAACCAATCAAAAATCGACTATCTTCAAAAGTAAAATATTTTAATGCAGATTACACTATTTTCAAATCACAAAGTTAAAAACGTACGCCGCTAGGGGATCCGAGCCCGATGGACCAAGGTACAGGCTTAGGAATTGTTATGGGGGTCATTTTTCACCAAGTCATAAAATCGACTATCTTCAAAAGTAAAAAATGTTAATGCTGATTACACTATTTTCAAATCACAAACTTAAAAAAGGTATGCCGCTAAAGAATCCGACCCCGATTGACCAAGTTATGGGCTTATGAAGTGTGTATGGGGCTCATTTTTCAGCAAGCCATCAAAAACTTCAAATTAACGCCATAAAATTAGTCAAAAATCGATTATCTTCAACAGTTTAATATTTTAATGCAGATTACACTATTTTCAAATCACAAATTAAAAAAGGTATGCCGCTAAGGAATCCGAGCCCGATTGACCAAGTTATGGGCTTAGGAAGTGTTTATGGGGCTCATTTTTCAGCAAGCCATCAAAAACTTCAAATTAACGCCATAAAATTAGTCAAAAATCTACTATTTTCAACAGTTAAATATTTTAATGCAGATTACACTATTTTTAAATCACTAAATTTAAAAGGTATGCCGCTAAGGGATCCGAGCCCGATTGACCAGGTTACGGGCTTAGGAAGTGTGTATGGAGGCCATTTTTCAGCCAGTCATCGATAACTTCAAGTTAACGCTATAAAATTGGTCAAAAATCGACTATTTTCAACAGTTAAATATTTTAATGCAGATTACACTATTTCTAAATCACAAAGTTTAAAAGGTATGCCGCTAGGGGATCCGATCCCAATTGACCAAGTTATGGGCTTAGGAAGTGTGTATGGGGCTCATTTTTCAGCAAGCCATCAAAAACTTCAAATTAACGCCATAAAATTAGTCAAAAATCGATTATCTTCATCAGTTCAATATTTTAATGCAGATTACACTATTTTCAAATCACAAAGTTAAAAATGTATGCCGCTAGGGGATTCGATCCCTATTGACTAAGTTAGGGGCTTTGGAAGTGTGTATGGGGGCCATTTTTGAGCCAGTCATCGAAAACTTCAAATTATCGCCATAAAACCAGTCAAAAATCGACTATCTTCAAAAGTAAAAAATTTTAATGCTGATTACACTATTTTCAAATCACAAACTTAAAAAAGGTATGCCGCTAAGGAATCCGATCCCAATTGACCAAGTTATGGGCTTAGGAAGTGTGTATGGGGCTCATTTTTCAGCAAGCCATCAAAAACTTCAAATTAACGCCATAAAATTAGTCAAAAATCGATTATCTTCAACAGTTCAATATTTTAATGCAGATTACACTATTTTCAAATCACAAAGTTAAAAATGTATGCCGCTAAGGGATCCGAGCCCGATTGACCAGGTTACGGGCTTAGGAAGTGTGTATGGAGGCCATTTTTCAGCCAGTCATCGATAACTTCAAGTTAACGCTATAAAATTAGTCAAAAATCGACTATTTTCCACAGTTAAATATTTTAATGCAGATTACACTATTTCTAAATCACAAAGTTTAAAAGGTATGCCGCTAGGGGATCCGATCCCAATTGACCAAGTTATGGGCTTAGGAAGTGTGTATGGGGCTCATTTTTCAGCCAGTCATCGTAACTTCAAGTTAACGCTATACAATTAGTTAAAAATCGACTATTTTCAACAGTTAAATATTTTAATGCAGATTACACTATTTTTAAATCACAAAGTTAAAAAGGTTTGCCGCTAGGGGATCCGATCCCTATTGACTAAGTTAGGGGCTTTGGAAGTGTGTATGGGGGCCATTTTTGAGCCAGTCATCGAAAACTTCAAATTATCGCCATAAAACCAGTCAAAAATCGACTATCTTCAAAAGTAAAAAATTTTAATGCTGATTACACTATTTTCAAATCACTAACTTAAAAAAAGTATGCCGCTAAGGAATCCGATCCCAATTGACCAAGTTATGGGCTTAGGAAGTGTGTATGGGGCTCATTTTTCAGCAAGCCATCAAAAACTTCAAATTAACGCCATAAAATTAGTCAAAAATCGACTATTTTCAACAGTTAAATATTTTAATGCAGATTACACTATTTTTAAATCACTAAGTTAAAAAGGTATGCCGCTAGGGGATCCGATCCCTATTGACTAAGTTAGGGGCTTTGGAAGTGTGTATGGGGGCAATTTTTGAGCCAGCCATCGAAAACTTCAAGTTAACGCTATAAAATTAGTCAAAAATCGACTATTTTTAACAGTTAAATATTTTAATGCAGGTTACACTATTTTTAAATCACAAAGTTTAAAAGGTATGCCGCTAAGGAATCCGATCCCAATTGACCAAGTTATGGGCTTAGGAAGTGTGTATGGGGCTCATTTTTCAGCAAGCCATCAAAAACTTCAAATTAACGCCATAAAATTAGTCAAAAATCGACTATTTTCAACAGTAAAATATTTTAATGCAGATTACACTATTTTTAACTCACTAAGTTAAAAGGTATGCCGCTAGGGGATCCGATCCCTATTGACTAAGTTAGGGGCTTTGGAAGTGTGTATGGGGCCATTTTTGAGCAAGTCATAGAAAACTTCAAATTATGGCCAAAAAACCAGTCATAAATCGACTATCTTAAACATTTAAATATTTTAATGCAGCTTACACTATTTTCAAATCACAAAGTTAAAAGTGTATGTCGCTAAGGAATCCGATCCCAATTGACCAAGTTATGGGCTTAGGAAGTGTGTATGGGGTTCATTTTTCAGCAAGCCATCAAAAACTTCAAATTAACGCCATAAAATTAGTCAAAAATCGACTATTTTCAACAGTAAAATATTTTAATGCAGATTACACTATTTTTAACTCACTAAGTTAAAAAGGTATGCCGCTAGGGGATCCGATCCCTATTGACTAAGTTAGGGGCTTTGGAAGTGTGTATGGGCGCCATTTTTGAGCCAGTCATCGAAAACTTCAAATTATCGCCATAAAACCAGTCAAAAATCGACTATCTTCAAAAGTAAAAAATTTTTATGCTGATTACACTATTTTTAAATCACTAAGTTAAAAAGGTATGCCGCTAGGGGATCCGATCCCTATTGACTAAGTTAGGGGCTTTGGAAGTGTGTATGGGGGCAATTTTTGAGCCAGCCATCGAAAACTTCAAGTTAACGCTATAAAATTAGTCAAAAATCGACTATTTTTAACAGTTAAATATTTTAATGCAGGTTACACTATTTTTAAATCACAAAGTTTAAAAGGTATGCCGCTAAGGAATCCGATCCCAATTGACCAAGTTATGGGCTTAGGAAGTGTGTATGGGGCTCATTTTTCAGCAAGCCATCAAAAACTTCAAATTAACGCCATAAAATTAGTCAAAAATCGACTATTTTCAACAGTAAAATATTTTAATGCAGATTACACTATTTTTAACTCACTAAGTTAAAAAGGTATGCCGCTAGGGGATCCGATCCCTATTGACTAAGTTAGGGGCTTTGGAAGTGTGTATGGGGCCATTTTTGAGCAAGTCATAGAAAACTTCAAATTATGGCCAAAAAACCAGTCATAAATCGACTATCTTAAACATTTAAATATTTTAATGCAGCTTACACTATTTTCAAATCACAAAGTTAAAAATGTATGTCGCTAAGGAATCCGATCCCAATTGACCAAGTTATGGGCTTAGGAAGTGTGTATGGGGCTCATTTTTCAGCAAGCCATCAAAAACTTCAAATTAACGCTATAAAATTAGTCAAAAATCGACTATTTTCAACAGTAAAAAATTTTAATGCAGATTACACTATTTTTAACTCACTAAGTTAAAAAGGTATGCCGCTAGGGGATCCGATCCCTATTGACTAATCTAGGGGCTTTGGAAGTGTGTATGGGCGCCATTTTTGAGCCAGTCATCGAAAACTTCAAATTATCGCCATAAAACCAGTCAAAAATCGACTATCTTCAAAAGTAAAAAATTTTAATGCTGATTACACTATTTTCAAATCACAAACTTAAAAAGGTATGCCGCTAAGGAATCCGAGACCGATTGACCAAGTTATGGGCTTAGGAAGTGTTTATGGGGCTCATTTTTCAGCAAGCCATCAAAAACTTCAAATTAACGCCATAAAATTAGTCAAAAATCGACTATTTTCTACAATTAAATATTTTAATGCAGATTACACTTTTTTTAAATCACTAAGTTAAAAAGGTATGCCGCAGGGGATCCGATCCCTATTGACTAAGTTAGGGGCTTTGGAAGTGTGTATGGGGGCCATTTTTGAGCCAGTCATCGAAAACTTCAAATTACCGCCATAAAACCAGTCAAAAATCGACTATCTTCAAAAGTAAAAATTTTTAATGCTGATTACACTATTTTCAAATCACAAACTTAAAAAAGGTATGCCGCTAAGGAATCCGAGCCCGATTGACCAAGTTATGGGCTTATGAAGTGTGTATGGTGTTATGTCGCCATCCCCGAATAATCGAGTAGTCGGGAAAACCAGGGATGTCAGTTGGGTTTCGTGTCCAGTGTTGGGCAACGTCGAAATTGGAGTCGGTTGGGGCGAATTCAAATTCAAATGGGACGAATGTCGGTCAAAGGGACATTGACCCAGAATGTAAGGAGAAGGAGCCCGTAATCGGCATGGCGTTGACGGAATGGCCGACACGAGATCAGTCCAGAATTAGTGTCGGCGGCGCGCAGTCGCACAAGTTGTCAATCAATCAAAAAAAAAAAAAAAAAATCTCCTTAAGCAGTCGCGGTACGAGAGTGGCCATCAGTGCCCTACAGTTTTGTAATCAAATAACGAACGCTGTGATAATTTGAAAAGGAGTGATTAAATATTTTTTTCGACGGTCGCCGACGCGCAAAAGGACGGTCTCCGAAGCCGGACTGACTAAGACCCTGCGGTGAGTCCGTTCTATGGTAGTGGGGGAATAAGATAGGCAATGAGGAATCCCGTTTCAGGCCAGCCAAGACGAGACGTGGCGGCCAGTTTCCGCTATGGGAGCCTGGCCAATAAATTTTTACGGGCATCCCGGATTCGCTGGGGGTTATGCAATCGTCAGATCCCGTGCAGCCAGCCGCTGGAACCCGCTACTTGCCAAGCAAAAGCCAGAGAAATCCAAGAATCAGTTTCCAGGGAGAAGCGCAATCCTGTCTAGAATTCGACGGAGGAGTTCGGGAGCCAAGAAGCAGCACGTGGCGAAGTTACGTCACTCGAGCTGGGAGAGATCGGCGGCTGGACACACGCACTAGCTTTTTATTTTATGTCGTGTCGTCCCTTAGTTTAATAATTTATTTATTTATCTCATTATTTATTTATTTCACTATTTATTTATTTATCGCAAAATTTGGGAGGGGATTTACATTATTAACTTAACTTATTATTGCACATATTTTATCACATATTTATCACACCATATTTATATATTTATTTAATTAATTGATGGACGTTGATGCACTACGAGCAGTACAAACAAGTGGCCCAACGATACCAAGCACGTGCTTGTTACGCGCGGGACCCTTTATAATTTCGGGCAAAATGCGAGTTCGCGAGGAAAATACATGAAACAAATAAATACGGAACACATGGCTACAAACTATGATTGAAGCAAATGAGATAAAATTTTAGTTTTTAATACAGGGATAGAAGTTGAAGTACAAATTAAATGATAAAGATTGTTATAATTAGTACAGAGAACGCGAAAGGGCTCATGCAGACTAAAATTAGATGTACATCGGGGCAAATTAAGAGGGTAATAGTTTCGTGTTAGTCTAACGGGAATATTAAAAGTTAAACGGTTTACCAGTTCTACAGAATCAATATCACCTCTTATAAGATTTTGCATAAAAATAGTACCAAGCATTATTCTACGGTTTTCAAGTGTAGGTAAATTAAGCAATAGTAATCTACTCTGGTAGGAAGGAAGCCTTACGTTTTGATCCCAGTTCAAACTACGAAGCGCAAAAAGAAGAAATTTTTTTTGTACCGACTCAATACGGTCGATGTGCACTAGATATTGAGGACTCCAAACAGAAGAACAATATTCCAAAATAGGACGGACAAGGGAGGTAAATAACAATTTGGTTATATAAGGGTAATCAAATTCTTTTGACCAACGCTTTATAAATCCAAGAACACTCATAGCCTTGTTGACAGTCGACATTATGTGGCAGTCAAATTTAAGCTTCGGGTCCAAAAGAACACCTAAATCGTTTACTGAATATATACGATCAAGTGGGGAGTTCTGAAGCGAATAACTTAAAAACGTAGGGGTACCTCTATAAAAGGTCATTACGTTACATTTCAGGCAGTTCAAATTTAAGAGGTTATACTCACACCATATTTGAAAATTATCAATGTCTGATTGTAAGCCAAAACTAGACTCAATCTTATTATATGTCAAACAAAGCTTAACATCATCAGCATACATTAGTACACGAGAATGTGTTACGATAGACGGAAGATCGTTAATAAACAAGTTAAACAGCAAAGGGCCCAAATGACTACCCTGGGGCACTCCCGATGTCACGTTGATCATTTTGGAGACAGCGTTCTTAAATATAACTCTCTGAGTCCTTCCATTCAAATAACTTGAAATCCAAGTTAATAGATTACATGGAAACCCAAGGAGAGAGTGGTTAACAGAGTCAAAAGCTTTGCTGAAATCTGTATATATAACATCAGTCTGCATTTTTTTCTTAAATCCATTTATTACAAGAGATGACAATTCAAGGAGGTTAGTAGTGGTCGATCTTCTCTTAACAAAACCATGCTGACACGGTGATATTAGCGAGGAACATAAGTGTTGCAAGTGAGAAGTAATAATTCGTTCAAATGCTTTCGGAATTGCCGACAATTTAGAAATACCTCTATAATTCTGGGCATCCGCCTTCGCACCCTTTTTGTGGAGTGGAATAATGAAAGAGTCCTTCCAGATATTTGGAAAAATTGATGATGAAATAGACAAGTGAAAAAGTTTAAGAATCGGTTTACAAATGGTTGAAGCACAAAACTTAAGCACACACCCAGGGAGTCCATCAGGACCGGGAGAATAAGTTGGAGTTGTTGTTTCTAAGTCTCTTAAGAGAGAAATTTCGGTAATTACGGGGGAAAAAATACAATTAGCTCTGTTTAAGGGGTTAGGGTAGATAGAATTTGACCAAGCAGCCGAACTATAAGTAGTTTGGAAAAACTCGGCAAATAAATCCGCAATGTCAGAATCCGTCGATGCCTCTTTTGAGTTTAAACGCACCAAAGAAGGCAATGCCGAAGACTTACGCTTAGCATTAACAAAGTTATAAAACTGTTTCGGATCATTTGAAAATTCGAATTTACATCGATTTAAATACATAGAATAGCAGTGACTGTTGAGAACATTGAAATCTGAACGAGCCACCACATATTTCGAAAAATCAGATGGCTTACCCGATTTTTTATATTTATTATAAGTGTTGGATTTAAGATTTTTAAGTCTTTGAAGCGCATTGTTAAACCAAGGAGGCCTATTTTGCTTCGGAGGAAGCCTGTCAGGAACGCATTCGTCAAAAAAAGTGTTTAAAACGCTATAGAAATGTTCAATTGCACTTTCGATATCCATGCAATTGTACAAATCAGTCCAATCATATTGCGAAATCATATAATTTAATTTATTATAGTCACATTTACGAAAACATCTCACTTTAGTTTGAGAAACTAAAGGAGAAAGGGTATCAGTACAGGGGAGGCCAATTGTCAATTCCAATGTAGGATGATATCGGTCTTCAGGTACAACAAGTGCGTCAATTCTAGATACCGTTACTTCATGCGGATCTGAAACAAATACAAGGTCCAATTGTCTGTTTATTGAATTTCGTATAAAGCTTACTTGCTGTAACGATAATTCGAGAAGGCCATCCACAAAATCATGGGCTGATAAAGGTGTAGCGGCAGGTGAGTCAGTAGGAAGAGACCAAGAGATATTAGGGAGATTAAAGTCACCCAAAACAATCAAAAGGTCTCTGTTGGAAAGAAGGGATATAACGGATTTAATAGCAGACAGATGGTGTTCATAAATGAAAAAATCTGAGGCAGGAGGAATATAAGAGCAGGTTACAAAAATAGATAAGGATTGCAGGGAAACTTTGACACTAATAAATTCAATTTCGTTAGAGATATGAAAGTTAAGTCTCTCCGATGTTAAACTAGAGGTAACGGCAATCAGTACACCACCCCCCCTACGTGGGGAGCGATCGGTCCTATAGGTATTAAAATTTTTTGCCAGAACTTCAGAGTCAGATATCTCTGGTTTCAGCCAAGTTTCCGTAAAAGCCAAAATATCTTCAGTAAATGCTGAGGAGTCAGCATAAAGCTTTGGTAGCTTCATATTGAGTCCTCTAACATTTTGATAAGCCAAAAATACATTTTTTAGTTTTTTGGCGCCGTGGCAGGTCTGCTATTTGGCACAGTGGAAAGCCTTTTATTAGGCGCAGTGGGAGGCCTGTTATTTGTTCTCGGTTTATTGGGAACAAATTCTTTTATTACCAAATCATCATTAAGCCAAAAGCTTTCAGAAAGTAGTACATTAAACACATCAGGCGGAGCAAATATTTTAAAAGATGAAATTCTACGGGCGTACGAAAATCGAAATTGTTCAACCGCAATATCCTCGGATGGGAATTTTTCTCGTATAAATTCCAAAACATCCTCAGATTTGGTATCCGGGGTAAATCTAGAAACAAATAATTGTTTCCTATGTGGAACAACTGAAAGTTTTTTTCGCCCCCCAGCAGCAGTATGAACCTCACTCGGCTGAGAGCCAGATACAGTACCTACTGTACCTATGGGTACAGTTTGCACCGAATTTGATATCTCCACCGGCTCAGAAGATTTTTTCCCGACAAGACCTCCAGCAACAGGGACTCCGTCGGACCCTGCGGTATCCATTGCCACCGCTGAATCGACAGAAATTGCTGAAGTTACCGGGTTCGCAATAGGGGTGGGTGCCACCAATTTTTTTAATGCCGTTGAGCTAGCTTTTTTGCGTTTGGGCGACTCGGTTAGTAATTTTTTATTATTAAACTGGGCACAAACGGAATCAAACCCTTCATTGAGCTTTTTAATAACTCCCGAAAGATTCAAAAGGCCGTCTCGAGTCTGCCTCATAAAGCTAGTCATATCACTTACCAGTGTTCTGCAGGTCTCGCATGCCCACATGAGACCTGCAGAACACTGGTAAGTGATATGACTAGCTTTATGAGGCAGAAAGAAAGTCTTTCACTCTGCCATTAAATCCTGCACATTTAACATGCATGATCGTTTCGCAGAACCGGCAGAAAATAAAATCTTCACCAGAAGAAAGAGTACAATTTTTCATTGAGCAAATAAGGGCCATTATAAAAAAAAAATCAAAATGTAAATATTTAAGAAAATAAAATAAAATTTAAAAAGTACCTCAAGTAAATTTGCCACTGGGATCAAATTCCAAAACCGCAAAGACACAAAGCACAAAAAGTATAAGAGCGCGGATCACGAATAAAATCGAAGAGAGCGCGAGAGAAAAAGTATTCTATCGACTGAGCGTGGCTTGTGGAACACCAACAAACTATAACGCACGGACAGTTACAATGTAAAGCAGGCGAGAGAGACAGTGAGAAAGCACCCAAAAGTCTACACGAAATTTAGAGATGTACAAAGAGAGAGAAATTTACAGTTATAATAGAGAGCGGGAGAGAGAAAAGAGAGAGAGAGTACAAAAGTTTCAGCAAAAATTAAATTACACTAACAAAGCAAAGATATTAAACAAATCTAATGGAAAAGTTAAAATAAACTATAACCACGTACCCGTTAACTGGGAGATCAATTTAAACCACTAACACAGTTGTTAGGCTAAACTTTGTTAATAAAATAAACACAAAACACCTGTAAAAGATCACGAAATAAAGCAAAAACTCAGAGCACAATGGTAAACACAACCGTTCACAAGCGACGCTAAATCGACATTTTTGTTTATCTACTTATTCACATTTATTTCTTATCACAATTATTTATATTATCCTACCTATTACACCTGTGAACAATTCACTTCTTGTTTTTTTTTTACACTGATATTTTTTGTATTATTTTCACTTACTGCTCCTTCTGAGCGAGTAGTGGGGTTTTTAACTACCCAATTCACGAAACAGAAAAAAAAACAAACACAACCGCAATTGTGTGCGGTATCCTTGTCGAATCCCACGGGGAAGCTATCCAGCGGCCGCGTCGTGCAGGTCACCTGTCGTTGAAGTCTGGGATCCACCAAGAGAGCTCTTTTAGGTAGGGACCGAAAAAGCAGACATCCTAGTAATTCGTACCAATCCCTGATTGGGGCTATCGAAGCCGGCGGGCGGTGCTTAATGGGTTCCCTTACGGGAAGCTGAGCCTATTCTGTGAAATATAATTAAGTGAATAAATTGTGATAATATGAATATGGAGTAACTTATCTTTTAAAGGGGGAGACTGTCTTAAAATTTCCTGCGGTGACCGGTCTAAGGGGCAGTCGGTTACATCTACGGCTGCTACGGTTGGGAGGGAGCGCTGAGGCTTTGGATTCACTGTCCAAAAGCCCGGGATATGTCCGAAGGTGTCCTGTGTCCTAGAATAGAACAAATGGGTGGTTTAGTTTTGTGGTATATATATGTTTTGCGATCTTGTAGCTGTTCCTCGATGTTTTGGCCAGTTGCAAGACCATATGGTTGTTGCAGCGGGTAGTGTTGTAAAGTGCAAACATCTGTTTGCTTATTGTTGCGTGTGTGTGGGCAGGGTTGGAGTACCTACACCCCAAGTGCTCTGAGCTAGCCGGCGCTGCCCACTCGCGGACACACGTAGTCCTATTTTGGGACATAACAATAATGGCGCCCAATATTTAAAAAAATAAATGGCAACACACTAGGTTCCAACAAAAATTTCTCCTTTCCCATAGTCCTTTCCAAAGTCCTCGTCTGACCGGTAGGCGAACAGCAGAAAGATCTGTGGAAAGAAAAGAAATAAAGATTAAATTACTTACCTTGTTTCTTGCTCGACGACATCAGCTAGTCCAAGTAGACTGGAAGATTTGCGATCGAAGCAGAGGGAGGACGTGAAACGATATCTTTTTTCTTCAGGCGTGTCGCCAACATAGCCGAAATCCGGAGTCCGGAGTCTCTTAAGAAGAAGAGTCTTTGAAGCTTCCGGGTGATTTCTCGGTGTCCTTGACTGTTGAATGGCGGTTGAGATGCACCGACAAGTCAAAGGTATGATGGCGGGTGAAGAAAGATAGATTTCTGCCAAGAAAAATGACACCCTTGACCCCCAAACTTCGACTGAGTCGAAGTTGGAAATAGTCGACTTTGTCATTGTTTTGCGTTAAATGTTACTTTCATGTTCATGTATCTTGCATCGGCGCAGTACCGACGATGCGATTTGTTCAGCCGCATCTAAATAGTTGCTCTACACAAACCCCAAAACCCTACACACCACCTACCCCCTCCTCTCCCAAACATCATCTCACTCCGGGCCGGATCTCTGCCCGGGCGGACCTTTCCCCTTTTCCGCAGCTCGTGGGACCAATTATGGAAACATCACTTAAAAACAATAAAAAACCAGAGACGGGTACTCTCAACAAACCCACCACTGCATCGACGAACGTTGGCTCCGTTGCAAACACCAGTAAGGCTCAGAAAGGGCCTCATCCCAAACAAGGGGTGATGGGGGACAGAAAGACTGTCGCTAACGCCTCCGCTATGCGCGCATCTGCGCCTAAAACAGCGGTAGACGCAGCAAAGTCGATCGGGTCACCCGCTGGTGTTACGAAATTTACATACGCAGAGAGACGGACCGCCGCCCAAACCCTGCGCTCACATGCCAGAAGCAAAGTCGCCACGCCTTCGCCCGAATGGCTGAAGAAGGTAGAGTGGGCCAGGACGGTGTTCCCAAACTATGGGCAAGAAAACACCCAACAGGAAGGTGCCCAGGTGAAGAGGCAACGCTCCATAGAGCTGCCTGGTCCGTCGGCGAAGAGATCGAAGATCCAGACGTCGGTCTCCTTTGCCGAGATCGCTAAAGATCGGGTCCTTCTGGGACTCGTTGACAGGGGAAATCCGGAGAGCAGGATCCCCAGAAACAAATGGAAGGCGGTTGAGTCCCAGCTGTCTCTCATATGCCTGCGTATGGTACGCGAGAAGCCCGGTTGTGAGGGTACGAATTTTGTTGTCCCAAAATTTAAACGTAACAGTCGCCAACAACAGACTTGCCCATAACAGAACGGAGAGTGCTGTTAACCTTAACAGCGATAGTTCCCTTGACCCATGATCTGGCTACGCTGACCTTGACATATGCCAACCGTAGATCTGGCAACCTTGTAAACTGGCAAGACAATATTTCCGCTCAACCAAAGCGTTCTTTTACATTTCGTTCAGCCAAGCAAACGTACGCATAGTTTCAGCGAAAAGTTTAAAAGTCCACGCGTGTGCTACTTATACCACGCGCTCAAGTCCTGTAGTAAAGGCAATCGATTCATCCGTGTTCGAAAGGGATTTCGCAATACCCGCAAGCGCTAAAAAGTTACGATCAACAGCACGCGTGTGTGTGGAAACCGCTAGGTGAGCAGAAATAACTGCAAACGCAAGATCGACTCTAATCGTCTTGCGTAAATTCCAGCCATCAACCGGCAGCGCCAGACCAAGGTCTCGGCAGACTGTGTATTGGCAGTTCGCAACCCAAATTTTGGCAAGCCGCGGATTCCACGTGTCGCTCCCTACACAGCGCTGCTGAAGTGTCCCCGTCAACGGCGGATCTCAGCCAGCTAAAGTATTGAAACCAAAAAGTGTCAGGCTATGCCCAAAAGCATCCTTCTCTGTGGATATATATTTCAAGGTAGTTGCAGCCAAGCATGTGCACCAGTTTAGTTTCGATCTAACTCTTCCGTCCCCCACCTAGATACCTCTGGATCAGCCCCTAAACGTGCAAGGAGCCAACTTGCTTAAGTTAACCGGCAAATTGTGCGTGATTGGGGCAGCGCTTGATCCGGAGCGCTGACGAACGCAAGGGAGTCGCATTGGACCGCAACATAACCTCTCAGTGGATAATCGTGCTGCACATAACCTCCCATAGGATCGTGCGCAACATAACCTCCCATCGACAACCCTCGTGCACATAAGCTCACTTTGGCTCGGTTGTGTACAGCGAGGCAGCAGCTATCTCTGGCTATTTCGACCCTGTTCCGACTTCAGCGATCCGCGGGAACGTGGCGCGTAGGAGTATTTACCCAAATTTGAACAATTCACGGCCACAGGAAACGCCGCCTGCTGCGTCCCGCCTAGTTGCGGTTATATTTAATTTCTTGAAATAATTTTAAGTAATTTAGAGTAAATTCCTTTCATAATCTGATTTGACCGCATACTCATATTCTTTCCTTTTCTCATTTGGTGACATTTAGTACCTACACATATCAAGACAGCTATGCTAAATTAAATTTATCAACACATATCAACAAATATCACCTCATCCTAGCACTACAGTCAACAGGCCTGCGGACTTCGAGGGAGTGGTCGTGAGTAAATACACTGTCTTTGATATAAATCTATATATTTAACGCATGGTGTAAACCAACCCAAATGTAAGAGGTGAAAGAATATGAAACCCTCCCCATTTAGTTTATAAATGTACTGACAGGTCAAATTACCGCTAATTACCGCTTCGCTTTCGTAAATGATAGTAAATTGTTTCGCGAGTCTTGGAATTTGCAATGGAGAATCATGTATTTGAAGTTCGAGTTTATTTGAATTAATATGAAGTTTAAAAGTAACTGAAATGAAGTAAAAACGGTAACATGGGCATCTGAGTTAAGCGGTTTTCATTGTAAAGGGTAAGGGCGTTCAACATTAATGTGTCCTTACAGGTAGGGTGGGCCAAGCCGAAGAACATTACCATCTCAGTTCTTCAACAACCGGGTTAACCGATCAATATCTTCTCCTACATCCATTCGGATTGACTGCGTCCTTCCTTTAAACCTCCCCAACTCTGTCTACAAGTTTTATTGTGTGGCGGTGATGCTGTTTAGGAAGTAACCGACCCCCTTGTCTCCTCCCTGAGCTAGGCCGATCCCGTAGGCAGAGTAGGCAACCAAATAGCATCCACTTCACCGTGTTCGTCACAGAATAAATGGCGCCCAACGTGGGGCCGCTGCAACAGCAACTGCAATAACAACTAAGCAAAAGCAAGAAAATCTAAATATTGTTTGGCCCATGCTTTCCCAACCAACATTCCGAAAAATCCATTTCCAGTCATCCGACACAATAGTTTCAGAAACATCGTTTTATAATCTACTAGGAATTGCTGTGTGTCTAGGATATATTTCAGAACCAGACCAGTAGATAATCTAACGAATCAGAGGATTAACCTCCTAATCCATTTTAATTCAGGAGTAAGAAAGTCGAGATTTGTAGCGGTTGGAAAAGTTCAACACTACCTCCTTTTTATAGTCTCAAATAACTCAATACCAAAAGTCAAAGGGAATTTGAGAATTGTAATTGTTGGCAAGCTCAACAATACCTCTTTCCTTAATAACTTTCCTTTCATTTCGAAACATAATCTACAGTCAAGTTGCAAGAAGAAATTGAGAACTATTCTGGCTGGAAGGTTCCAGCAGTATACTCTTTCATTCAGTGCATCGAGCAAATCAATCTTAAAGTACAATAGAACCAAAAGAAGAAGATACCGATCAAAACTCATTTAATTGTATAATGAAACCGATTTAACAAAGAATAAGTCCCAATTAATCAGATTTTAATTTCATTCTTATCAATACCGTAAACTTGTCGTACCGCTCTATCGTATCATTCCCGTACCGCACTACCGAATTATACTGTTATCGTTCTTGTTGATTATAGAAAACTAAATCATGTCGGTCAGGAGAAGTCCCGAAATTAATCAGAGATTGCCAGCTGAGTCCTTGCAATGCACAATATGCAATGACTCCAGTGCAGATACAGAAAGTGTCGAAACCACTTGCGGTCATCGTTTTCATCGCGGTTGCCTACATGCCTGGTTACAGCAAAACGAAACATGCCCAAATTGTCGACAGCCATGCTTACCTTCTCAGATCGCTAATCTTGAAAGCGTATCTCAAAACGCCAACTTAGAGATTCCCAGACCCCAAAACGAAGCCAGTTCGAACGCACGAACAGGCACTGTTCCAAGAACTCGCCCGAATACTAGACCTAGTACACGATCAGCAACGACAGCATCCAATGTTAGTTCACAAATACCGCGTTCACTACGTTCTGCAGGCACCCAAAGAGCAAGTAACATTTCAGAAGGGAGAATTCACGAACTTATAACAAATGCCTTAGAATCGTACCAAACCCGAATAACGGCAACCTTAACTGATCAAATCAACTCGGCAATGCAAAATCTTAATGTACCGTCTTCTCGTAGGCATTCACTCGAATGGGATGCGTCAGCAGAGCAACTGCCAAGGCAGACTTTCGAGAATAGCTTTTCCGCTTACCCAAATATGGTTAATAACCGTTCAGGAGAGTCCCGTCGCGAAGATCACGTCGATCGACCTGATCGAATTTCAAGTTTAATTGCTCACTGGAACTTAAAGTTTTCCGGTTCACCTAAAGATATTTTCATTGAAGATTTCATATATCGTGTAAATTCATTGACTCGTCAAGCCTTGAATGGAAACTTTGATTTATTATATCAGTACGCAAATCTTTTGTTTGTAGGCCCAGCTTTGACCTTTTATTGGCGATGCCATAGAGTGTCTGAGCAAATGAATTGGTCTCAACTGTGTGCACGTTTGAGGGAAAGATATAAAGATCAGAAATCCGACCAAGACATAAGAGATGCGATGCGAAGAAGAAAGCAGGGAATTAATGAATGTTTTGACGATTTCCTCGACTCTATCTTGGCCATTGCAGATGCACTATCGGAACCTATGTCAGACTCAGAATTGGTTCAGGCCGTTCGAAATAATTTGAGATCAGATCTAGGTCATGAATTATTACATATAGATACACCCACCATAGCGTCGTTACGTAGACAATGTCATCGCCATGAAGACTTCTTTAATAATTTAAGAGTGAGAAACAATGTGCGTCACTCAGCACCAAGGCGAACCGTAAACGAGATAAATGTAGATGACGAAACTGAGGAGAATACTCAGGAAAGTGATTCACCGATTTTCGCAATTCGCAATGACAATCAGGTGAAGTGTTGGAATTGTGATTCTGTAGGTCACCGATACAAGGAGTGCTTCCAACCACGCCGCGTATTTTGCTACGGGTGCGGAGCTCCGGATACCTATAAACCTTCTTGTCCAAAATGTTCTCCAAAATCGGGAAACTCAAAACCGGACACCCGTGTCAGTCCGAGAGCGGATGCCCGAATGTAAACTCGGATGTCGAAATTTCTAAACTACCAGATTGTACAACCAACCCTGACAGATCAATTAAAATACCTGACCTTTCCGATACTCGACATTTCAAACCATACCATATTCGACTCAAAGAATATAAAGAGACTAGGAGGAGAATATTTGATGGCGTTGTAGAAAAGGATAACATAAGTCGCGCAGCGATAAGGTTACGCAAATTTTGGAAATCAAAGCGTAGGTACCACAGTTACACGATATCAAGCATAACCCAAAATGTTAACGACATACGACCTTTTGTGAATATAATCCTGTTCGACCAACCGTACTTAGCCTTACTTGATAGTGGGGCAAACAAGAGCGTAGTAGGAGGTTCCCTAGCGAGTAGTATAGTTTCGGGAAAACATAAGTTCAATAGAACTCGCGGCAACGTACGAACCGCTGACGGAACAAAACAGACAATTCTAGGTACTATCAGAGTTCAGATGAATTACAACTCCATAGAGGCAGAAATGGAATTCTTAGTTGTACCATCGATAACACAAGACGTTATTTGTGGAATCGATTTCTGGGAAAAGTTCGGAATTACAATTTCATTAGGATTTACTACAAATGAGTTAACTGTTGAGGAAGAGTCGCCCAATCTTAGCTTATCGTCAGCAGAGAAACGTAGATTAAAAAGCATTATAGATTCCTTTCCCTCATTTGATAGAGACGGTCTTGGCATAACAAACTTAGTCGAACATTCCATCGATACCGGCAATGCCAAGCCAATAAAGCAGAGGCATTACCCCTTGTCACCAGCGCGTGAAAAACTTCTGTGCGTAGAGATCGACAGAATGATTAATTTAGGAGTAATTGAAGAGGCACCTTCGTCATCCTGGTCATCCCCAATCGTGTTGATAGTCAAGCCAGATAAAGTTCGATTTTGTCTCGATTCGAGAAAGGTAAACGATGTTACGATAAAAGATTCTTATCCGATTCCGAATTTAGAAGGATTGATAAGCCGTCTTCCACCAGTTCACTGCATTTCAAAAATCGATTTGAAAGATGCCTTTTGGCAGATTAATTTAAATGAGGAGTCCCGATCAAAAACAGCCTTCACAGTACCAAATAGGCCATTATACCAATTTAAGCGAATGCCTTTTGGACTGTGCAACGCCCCTCAGACTATGTGTCGCCTCATGGACCAAGTCATTCCATATCAAATGAAATCGCACACATTCGTTTACTTAGACGACCTTCTAATCATGTCATCTAGTTTCGAAGATCATTTAAAACATCTTGCCGAAGTTGCATCTCGTCTGCGCAATGCTGGACTAACTATCAACATTAAAAAGAGTCAGTTTTGTCTTAGAAAAGTCGAATATTTAGGTTACGTGGTGGGTGAAGGGACACTTCAAGTCAACCCCAAAAAGGTTAGTGCTGTCTCCGACTTCCCCATTCCCAAAAGCCAACAACACTTAAGAAGATTTCTTGGGATGTGTGGCTGGTATCGTCGATTTATACCCCAATATTCAACGATAACCTTTCCTCTGACAGATCTACTTCGTGGAAAAACATTCACCTGGAACGACGAAGCACAACTTGCTTTTGACGAAGTCAAGTCCAAGCTTTGCTCGGCTCCATTTTTAGTTCACCCTGATTATGAAAAGCCGTTTATAATACAATGCGATGCATCCATGTGTGGTGTTGGAGCAGTGTTGGCACAGTGCGATGAATCAGGCAATGAGCGTCCTATCGCGTACATGTCGCAAAAGTTAAACGGTGCTCAACGCAACTATACAGTAACAGAGTTGGAGTGCCTTGCCGTGGTGTTAGCTATCAGAAAGTTTCGCATGTATGTGGAGGGGCATAAGTTCAAAGTCGTTACTGATCATTCAGCCCTACAATGGCTAATGAAACAGACAGACCTCAGCGGGAGACTAGCCCGTTGGGCAATCAAGTTGCAAGGATTTGTTTTTGAAATCGAGCACCGCAAGGGGACTCAAAACGTCGTACCCGACGCGTTGTCGCGCTCGTTTCAAGAAGAAATCATGTCCGTAGAGATCCTTCCAGAGATTGACTTGCATTCGGATGCGTTTCAATCCGCTGAGTACTGCCAATTAAAAGACCGTGCGCAGAACTCAGAATTACCAGATTTCCATGTCGTTGACGATTATATTTATTACAGGACTGGTTTTGCAACTGGAAGTTCCGAAGTTGATGAGTCCGAGTTTAAGCTGTTAGTTCCAAGCGACCTGAGGATAGGCGCGATTCAGTCGGCACACGACCAACCAACCTCATCGCATTGCGGAGCTGCCAAGTGCTTGGAACGTCTACGAAGACACTTCTATTGGCCAAACATGGTAATAGATGTTCGAAATTACATAGCCCAGTGTGAGATATGCAAAACATCCAAACATCCGACGCAACGTCTTCGTCCACTCATGGGTTGCCAAGCTACTAGCGAAAGGCCGTTTCAACGTATTTATATGGATTTTATTGGTCCATTTCCGAGGACGAAAAATGGAAATATTGGCATTCTAATTCTTCTAGATCATTTCTCCAAATTTACTTGGCTAAAACCAGTAAAAAGGTTCACATCAAAGATAGTAATCGATTACTTAAGAGACGAAATTTTTGCATGTTTTGGAACTCCGGAGGTATTAGTTAGCGATAATGGAACTCAGTTTAAAAGCCATGACTTCGCTACCTTTACGTCCAAATACGGAATCCAACATACATTCACTGGTGCGTACGCTCCTCAATCTAATGCAGCGGAGCGCGTAAATCGTTCGATTAATGCCGCCTTGAGATCATACATTCGATCAGATCAAAGGTTGTGGGATATGTATCTTGCGAGTATAAACTCTGCATTGAGAAACTCAGTTCACCAATCGATTGGAAAGTCCCCATACTATGTAGTCTTTGGCCAGCACATGCTAACACACGGTAAAGATTATAAGTTGCTACGAAATCTTCAGATGCTTACCGAAGGTTCAGCCAAGATTGATAGGGCAGATGAATTTCCGAGAATCCGATCCAACATTGCAAAGCATATGACAAAAGCGTACGAGAAAAACAGAAACGAATATGATTTGCGTTCTCGGTATCGAACCTTTGAGATAGGTCAGGAAGTTATAAAACGAAATTTTGTATTAAGCAACCAGGCCACACACTTCAACGCCAAGCTAGCACCCATCGGGATTAAAGCTAAGGTAAAGGAGAAACGAGGACAGTCATTGTATTTGCTAGAAGACCACAACGGAAAGGAGCTAGGAGTTTTTCATGCGAAAGATCTCTGGTAAAGTACCCTTTTCCAGCTTTCATCTCCTCCCAAAATGTATGTCAATAAAACCTGTGGTGTGAGGGTACGAATTTTGTTGTCCCAAAATTTAAACGTAACAGTCGCCAACAACAGACTTGCCCATAACAGAACGGAGAGTGCTGTTAACCTTAACAGCGATAGTTCCCTTGACCCATGATCTGGCTACGCTGACCTTGACATATGCCAACCGTAGATCTGGCAACCTTGTAAACTGGCAAGACAATATTTCCGCTCAACCAAAGCGTTCTTTTACATTTCGTTCAGCCAAGCAAACGTACGCATAGTTTCAGCGAAAAGTTTAAAAGTCCACGCGTGTGCTACTTATACCACGCGCTCAAGTCCTGTAGTAAAGGCAATCGATTCATCCGTGTTCGAAAGGGATTTCGCAATACCCGCAAGCGCTGAAAAGTTACGATCAACAGCACGCGTGTGTGTGGAAACCGCTAGGTGAGCAGAAATAACTGCAAACGCAAGATCGACTCTAATCGTCTTGCGTAAATTCCAGCCATCAACCGGCAGCGCCAGACCAAGGTCTCGGCAGACTGTGTATTGGCAGTTCGCAACCCAAATTTTGGCAAGCCGCGGATTCCACGTGTCGCTCCCTACACAGCGCTGCTGAAGTGTCCCCGTCAACGGCGGATCTCAGCCAGCTAAAGTATTGAAACCAAAAAGTGTCAGGCTATGCCCAAAAGCATCCTTCTCTGTGGATATATATTTCAAGGTAGTTGCAGCCAAGCATGTGCACCAGTTTAGTTTCGATCTAACTCTTCCGTTCCCCACCTAGATACCTCTGGATCAGCCCCTAAACGTGCAAGGAGCCAACTTGCTTAAGTTAACCGGCAAATTGTGCGTGATTGGGGCAGCGCTTGATCCGGAGCGCTGACGAACGCAAGGGAGTCGCATTGGACCGCAACATAACCTCTCAGTGGATAATCGTGCTGCACATAACCTCCCATAGGATCGTGCGCAACATAACCTCCCATCGACAACCCTCGTGCACATAAGCTCACTTTGGCTCGGTTGTGTACAGCGAGGCAGCAGCTATCTCTGGCTATTTCGACCCTGTTCCGACTTCAGCGATCCGCGGGAACGTGGCGCGTAGGAGTATTTACCCAAATTTGAACAATTCACGGCCACAGGAAACGCCGCCTGCTGCGTCCCGCCTAGTTGCGGTTATATTTAATTTCTTGAAATAATTTTAAGTAATTTAGAGTAAATTCCTTTCATAATCTGATTTGACCGCATACTCATATTCTTTCCTTTTCTCATTTGGTGACATTTAGTACCTACACATATCAAGACAGCTATGCTAAATTAAATTTATCAACACATATCAACAAATATCACCTCATCCTAGCACTACAGTCAACAGGCCTGCGGACTTCGAGGGAGTGGTCGTGAGTAAATACACTGTCTTTGATATAAATATATATATTTAACGCATGGTGTAAACCAACCCAAATGTAAGAGGTGAAAGAATATGAAACCCTCCCCATTTAGTTTATAAATGTACTGACAGGTCAAATTACCGCTAATTACCGCTTCGCTTTCGTAAATGATAGTAAATTGTTTCGCGAGTCTTGGAATTTGCAATGGAGAATCATGTATTTGAAGTTCGAGTTTATTTTGAATTAATATGAAGTTTAAAAGTAACTGAAATGAAGTAAAAACGGTAACATGGGCATCTGAGTTAAGCGGTTTTCATTGTAAAGGGTAAGGGCGTTCAACATTAATGTGTCCTTACAGGTAGGGTGGGCCAAGCCGAAGAACATTACCATCTCAGTTCTTCAACAACCGGGTTAACCGATCAATATCTTCTCCTACATCCATTCGGATTGACTGCGTCCTTCCTTTAAACCTCCCCAACTCTGTCTACAAGTTTTATTGTGTGGCGGTGATGCTGTTTAGGAAGTAACCGACCCCCTTGTCTCCTCCCTGAGCTAGGCCGATCCCGTAGGCAGAGTAGGCAACCAAATAGCATCCACTTCACCGTGTTCGTCACACGGTTCATCGCCTTGCTGCATGGACGCGGGCTGGTACCAGGGCAGTGTAAAGGTGGTGGCCTGCGACAATCAGCGATCAGCTGATCTATACAAGCAGGCGACAGCGCAGCTCGGTGCAGTTTACGATGGGGCGAACATAGTCGCACTAGATTGGTGTGACGTCCCCAGTAGACCCCGAGCTAGAATTTGGCTCCCAGCAGCCATTAAATCACCGGAGGATATCCTCTATATGTTGCAAGAGTGCAACCCACATCTCCCCACTAAAGACTGGAAAGTCGTAAAGGTAGAGGAGCACGCAGGTGATGTTAATCAGGCGATCGTGGTGCTAAACAAGGAGTCGGTCGCTCCCACAGAGGCTGCTCGGGGGGTGCTCAACTTTGGTTTCAGCGCCATCCATATTAAAATCTACAAAGGGGACTCCAGTTCCAAAGGAAGCCCTGCCGGCAACCCAGCTGAGCAGGTGCTTGCGGAGGAAGTGAAGGCCCCTAGTGTGCCGGAGGACGGCTACTCAACCGACTCTTCGCTGAGCAGAGAGATGCGAGCGCTGGGACCGGCAATCGATGAAGTGGACCTGAGCGATTCGGAGGCCAACGTTACTGTGGTGGAGGTTGCAGCTGGGGATGTCGCTAAGACTCCTGGAGATCAACCTACACCACAGTAAAGCAGCGTCCGCTGCCCTATTGCTTCGCCTTGCCAAAGGCGAAGCCGACGTGGTCTTAGTTCAGGAACCTTGGATAGCAGGAGGCAAGGTTGCTGGACTAGGAACAAAAGAATACATTTTAGCCAAACGGCACCTTAATACATTTCTGCTTCGCAATTACGGCAACGGAGACAACACGGCAATAAGCCTGGAGCTGCAAAATGGCTCCATAGGGCTGCTATCGGCCTACATGGCCTCAGAAAAGGAAGACCCCCAGACGCGCTAGTCAGAGGACTGGCAAAGGAATGCGAAGAGCTCTAGACAGGTTTGGTAATAGGCTGCGACGCCAACGCCCATCACACCCAGTGGGGTTGCCCATACAACAACGATAGAGGTGAGTCTCTTTTTGACTTTATTCTTAACTCGAACCTATTTTTATGCAATAGGGGAAATGTCCCTACCTTCATAACCAAAGTGTGCCAAACGATCATAGATCTAACGTTGGTATCAGATTCGCTAGTAAGTGCAGTCAGTAACTGGTTCGTCTCTGACAAGCACTCTTTCTCAGACCATAGATTCATTGAAACAATATTGTCCCTTGATTCACCCTTGCCGGTCGGCTACGCAAATCCCAGAAGGGCTGACTGGCCCATGTACAAAGAAGTTCTGACGGATATCCTTCCCTTGGAACCGCCAGAAAACACAACTGATCCACATGAGCTGGATAAAACAGTGATATACTCACAAATGCGTGCAACTCGGCTTTCAAAGTCGCATGCCCAATAGGGAAACCAAGAGGGAAGAAAAAACCCCCCTGGTGGACGCAACAACTATCAATCCTCAGATCCAGCTGCAGAGGCCTATTTAACAGAGCAAAGGCAGGAAACGAGGAAATGAACTGGCAATGCTACAAGCGCGAATTAGCCTCGTACAAAAAGGCCCTTAGAAGAGCGAAACGAGCCGCATGGCACAGTTTCTGCTCTGATATAGAAGAAACGACTGATGCTGCAAGGCTCAGGATACTCTCCTAGACAGCCGCGCCCCTAGGCTATCTACAGAAAGCGAATGGATCCTGGTCGGACTCTAGCAACGAGTCCCTAGACCTACTCCTAGACGCTCACTTCCCGGGAAGCCAACAAACTGGGCAACCTTCAGAAAGAATTGGCGGAGAAGGGATCAATCTAGATCTCCTCATATCAGACCGCAATATTAAATTGGCCATTCAGAGCTTCAAACCCTACAAATCACCGGGACCAGACGGTATAACACCGGCACATATCCAACAAGCTGGTCAGCTAGCTATAAACTGGCTTAGTAAAATCTTCCGCACCATTTTGGCGGTAGGAGAGCTACCAACCGGATGGCGGGAAACGAAAGTGGTCTTCATTCCCAAGGCAGGAAAGGCCACCCACACCACAGCAAAGGACTTCAGGCCAATAAGCCTGACATCTTTCCTGCTTAAAAGCTTCGAGAGGCTGTTAAGCCTACACCTGAGAGCCACCATAAACCCGGCACAACTGTCCGAGGCACAGCACGCCTACACCAAGGGTAAGTCAACAGAATCGGCGCTACATGTCGTGGTAAGTAGCATCGAGAAATCACTCAACAATAAGGAGTACACACTGATCGCATTCCTAGACATAGAAGGAGCCTTCAACAACGTACTACCCACAGCAATAACGGATTCACTCACTGAACTAGGGGTTGAGGCTCAACTAGTGGGGCTGATCCATAAACTGCTGATAAGCATAATGGTCACGGCCGCACTAGGGGCCTCAACCCAAACTAGACTAGTGAACAGAGGAACCCCACAAGGGGGCGTTCTATCCCCCCTTCTGTGGAACATCGCAGTAAATAGACTACTGCGAATCCTGGAAGGAGGAGGATGCAAAATGGTGGCATACGCAGACGATGTCGCCATTATTTTTAATGGCAAGTATCCACAAACACTCTGCGATCTTATGACCGCAAAACTAAAAATACTATCGGAATGGACGATAAAAAACGGTCTCGGGGTAAATCCCTTAAAAACGGAGCTTGTCCTATTTACGAATAGGTACAAGATCCCACAACTCAACCCACCCACACTAAATAACTGCAATCTCTCTTTTAGCGAGCACGCCAGATACCTGGGGTTGGTATTAGATAAGCGCCTTAAATGGGGCTTGAACAACCAAGAGAGAACCAAAAAGGCAACAATTGCACTTTACTCCTGTAAAAAGGCAATTGGGCTAAAATGGGGCATGTCACCCAAAATTGTAAACTGGATCTACACAGCGGTAGTCAAGCCAATTCTCCTATACGGAGTGGCATTATGGTGGACCGCTCTACGAAAACGATGTATCCTAACTCCACTAAACAAAGTACAGCGGATGGCGGCTCTGTGTATTAGTGGAGCTCTTAAAACTACCCCAAACGAAGCGCTGAATGCGATCTTGAACCTCCCGAGCCTGGACTTAGCAGGCATGGAAAGGGCAAAATCGACAGCCATTCGACTAAGGGATACTGGGCAATGGAAAGCCCAACTTTACGGTCATGCCAATATACTTCAGCATGATAAATCGATTCCGAAGAAAACGGACCTATGTAAACCCTATGAGTATAGACACACACCCTTCGAGGCCCTGATCCCAGATAGGGAGGAATGGCAGCAGCGCAGACCAGGCTCGCCAGACGCAATCTGTTTTTACACAGATGGCTCAAAACTGGACGGACACGTTGGCGGAGGGTATACTCCGAACAATTAGGCATCAGGAAGTCATTCAGACTCCCGGACCACTGTAGCGTCTTCCAAGCGGAAGTACACGCCATAAAGGAGGCATTCGACTGCTTAGGGAACACCAACCTAGGCAGACACCTTAATATATATAGTGATAGCCAAGCGGCTATTAAATCAATCTACTCGACAAACACAAACTCACGAACAATAGCAGACTGTCGCAAATCTCTCCACGAGATGGCTAGGCAGTTTACTATCAGCCTAATATGGGTTCCGGGTCACCGGGACATCGTAGGCAACTGCATAGCGGATGAGTTAGCCAGGCAGGGCACCATCATGCCTCTCCTTCCAGAAAAGGAGAGTGTCGGTATGCCCATGGCAACTTGTAAGCTAAACATCAGAAATGAACTCATCAAACAAGCCAACACTAATTGGCAGAATGCACCAAAGTGCCGTATCACACATCAGACATGGCCGGTGATTAACAATAAAAGAACGTTAGCACTACTCAAACTTAGCCGCACAGAGTGTGGCATATTAGTTCGAGCCCTTACAGGCCACTGGCTAGTCGGCACACATGCCGGTAGACTAAAAGCCCCAAAAAATGTAGAAGCTGCAGGGACGAGGAAGAAGAAGGAACGGTGGAACACCTTCTCTGCTTCTGCCCAGCCCTCTTCAGGCTTAGACTGAAGCACTTAGGATACCCTTTCCTTAACGATCTGAACGAAATATCGGAGATCAATCTCAAGGATTTAAACTCCTTTGTAAAATCTTTAGGGTGGAAGACATGCTAATCATCATGAGATGCTCTCTAGGCCTCTAAGACGAGACATAAGAGACGGGGGATCCCGGAAAAAAGGGACAACGAGATCATACGGTATCACAACGGACCCACAGAGGTCTAAGTGTGCCAGACGATAGTCTGGCAGCCGTTCAAACCTAACCTAACCTACTTTCATGTTCTAAGGTCCAGGGCAGTCCATTAGGAAAATAGCGCCGCGGATCAGTTCACCGTGCAGGATGGGATAGTTTATGGTAGTTCTTTCCCCTTTTGTTCCTGAAAGAAAAGTTCCAAATTATTAATTATTTTTTTTGAAGAAATAAATAATCAAATTAAAATGAAAAAGAAGGGAAATAACATGGAAGAATGCGGGAGCCTCACGACTCCTATAGGAAAACCAGGGTCATTTACATGTCCTCCATTACAACCCATGCCATTTCACGCTCAAAACAGAGTGGGAAACCCAAAAAGATTGGAGCTGGGCGAAAATTCCACTCCATTACCGACTTTTTCAAACATCCAGTTGGATCCGATCCTGGAACAGTATAGCCTCGAGGGAGCAGACAACCAAGGCCAGGGTAGTGATGTAATTAAATTGGTGATAGATTCCCAGAACCAGTTTCGGGCTGAAATGCAAAGGTTCATCAGCGACAAAATTGATAAAAATATTAAAGACGGGTTTGCTGATTTGTTGAGGCAGGTCGAAAGGAAGACATCTCTATCGGGGGTTTCAGAAATATCGACAGGAGCTCAGGGACTCCCTGCGGGCGGTCATCTTGGAACTCATCAACCTGGGAATCAGCCGACAATACCGAATCGATTCAGAAATGACCCGGGGGTAAATCCTGGTCCCTCTGGACAGCATCAGCAAATTGGTCCGTCAAAATACTACCAGCCGAATCTACAACAGCAAAGGTTGCATTACCGATCAGGTTACTCTTCCAGTGGAAGCAATCAACCCAGAGACACGGAAGGTCGTCAAGAGGCTGTTCGGCGGAATCCTGAGGGCTACGGGTATTCTCAACGAGGACACTGTGTCCCAGTACATAAATGGGGCATACAGTTCTCCGGCAACTCTGATGGGATGAGCGCAGAAGAATTTATATTCCGAGTCGAGCACTTAAGGCAGCATTATGGGACTCCTTGGGCAGATCTTATCCGTAACTTTCACCGCCTGGTGGTCGACGGTGCGGCGGAATGGTATTGGTTGCTGGTCCGTACCAATAATATAGCGACCTGGACGGATTTGCGGGCAGCAATCGAGCGGCGGTATAGTGACACTAGATGCGACTATGAGCGGATACAGGACCTGAGCGAGCGGAGACAAATGCCAGGAGAGTCTCTGGATTCGTTCTTTCACACAATGCGAAGGCTGAGGGCTGCGGTGCGGTTACCCATTACGGAAGAATGGATGATCAAGACCGTGAAACGTAATCTGTGCGAGCCATTGAAGCAGTATGTGTTCCCAATCCGGGCATATACTTTGGAGCACCTCAGAGACGAGTGTCGGGACGCTGAAAGAGCTTTCGCGGAGGAAGTGGGACGAGCCAGACAGGCACAACGAACGGTACCCCCCAAACGACTAGAATTTCGAGGACAAAGGGTAGACGAAGTCCAGTACAGCAGTATTATAGACCAGAATTTCCAACCAGTAGGCGAAGATGAAAGCGAGGGAGGACTAGTAGATGCTATCCAATCTGTCAGCCAGCGGAAAGCCATGGTATGCAGGAACTGCAAACAAGCCGGGCACGTCTACAAGCAATGTGAGATACCACAAAAGTCGTATTTCTGTTTTAGGTGTGGTCGAGCCGACACATTGACGCCAAAATGCCCAAATTGTAACCCGGGAAACTCGAAGGGGAACGTGATGAACCCAGTGGAGTTGCGTTCCGGACGGGAGTCGGTCGGCGTGACCCCAATGACCCAGAGCCGTGCAAAGTAAGCGCAGGATCAAGGGTGGAATGGCAAGGCAGACTGGCTATACCACTGGAGGAGAGATGGCGGAGATACAAGGAGGCCCGGGAGCGCATTTTTAAGGACCACCAACTGGAGGGAATGACAGCGGCGACCAGACGGATTCACAAAGCTAGGCAACGCTTCAGGAAAAGGAAAATGGAAAGGCAGGAGGTCCATCGAACGATAGCGCAAATAGAATCCACTGAGAATCTCAACGACGATCCGAGACCCTACGCGACAGTGACCATAGCCGACCAGGAGATCCTAGGACTGCTGGATTCTGGAGCTTCCATTAGCGTTTTGGGTACCGGTTGCCAGGAATTGGTGGATCGACTTGGATTAGATTGGTTGCCGTACAGAGGAAATGTGAAGACAGCGAACGGCGAAGATCAAACGATACTAGGCAAGGTTATCGTAAGAGTGGGTTTCCGGGAACGAGAGGCCAATATATATTTTTATTTGTGTCCGGCATTAAAGCAACAATTATATTTGGGAGGCGACTATTTTTATTTGTGTCCGGCATTAAAGCAACAATTATATTTGGGAGTCGACTTTTGGAAGGAGTTCAATATTGCTCCAGAACTATTTGGAGGCGGCGTCGAGGAATTGCGGGAGTCGGAATCAACGGAAGTTGCAACGGTTAAACCCGAGCGTCATCAACTATCGAAGTCCCAGGAATCGGGACGAACTAAACTTCTAAAACACAAGATAAAACTGGAGGAGGGCGCTGTACCGGTGAAATCAAGGCACTATCCGATGTCTCCGGCGAAACAGGCGGCGGTCTATGCTGAAGTTGACGAGATGCTGCGGCTGGGCGTAATCGAGGAAAGTGAGAGTGCCTGGAACAACCCTGTGACGTTGGTCATGAAGCCTGGGAAAAATAGGCTTTGCTTGGATGCGCGTAGGGTGAGCAAGGTGACAAAGAAGGACGCGTATCCGCTCCAAAACATAGATGGAATCTTAAGCAGAATTGCCTCAACCATATTTATCAGCAGCGTCGATCTAAAACATGCATACTGGCAAATCGAGCTGGAGGAAGAGAGTCGACCGATCACCGCATTTACTGTTCCTGGAAGACCCTTGTATCAATTCGTCGTGATGCCCTTTGGACTATGTAAAGCGGGTAAAAGTCTGTGTCGCCTGATGGATAAGGTCATTCCATCCAAACTGCGGGAGAAAGTCTTTGTTTATCTCGACGATCTACTGATAGTAACCGCAGACTTTGAGTCACATCTGTCCATTTTGAGCGAAGTAGGAGAGTGTTTGAAAGCCGCAGGACTCACAATAGGGTTGCAAAAGTCAAATTTCTGCTTCAAAGAGTTGCGATATTTGGGTTTCGTGATTGGCGGAGGGGAATTAAGAACAGATCCCAAGAAGGTAGAAGCTATTCGAAAACTGAACAATCCCCGCAATCTGCGCGAGGTTCGAAGTTTGTTGGGTACAGCGGGATGGTACCGCAGGTTCATCCGTAATTTCGCAGAAATTTCCGCCCCCTTAACAGACACTTTGCAGAAGAATGGGAAATTCCACCTAACCCCCGCGGCTCAGCAAGCCATAGAAACTTTAAAAACCGCGCTCATGACGGCACCCGTGTTGAACCATCCGGATTTCACACGCCGCTTTTACATACAATGCGATGCTTCCGACACGGGAGTTGGGGCTGTTTTATTCCAGCTGGATGGTCAGGGAAACGAAAGACCTATTGAATATTTCTCACAGAAGCTGAATAAATGCCAAAAGAATTACAGCGTCACGGAAAAGGAGTGTCTGGCGGCTATCCTCGGAGTGAAACGATTCAGACCATATGTCGAAATGATGCCCTTTACCATCATAACGGATCACGCCAGTCTGAAGTGGTTAATGTCACTTAAGGACCTGGATGGTCGGCTTGCTCGTTGGTCATTAAAACTGCAGATCTATGACTTTGCTATAGAGCACAGGAAGGGCTCAGAGAACGTGGTAGCTGACACTCTCTCTAGGATGATAGAGTCAATTGACCTAGAACCCTTGCTAGGGTTCGAAACGACAGAATTCGAGTCTCCAGAGTACGCGGAGCTGAGAAAGGAGGTCGTAGCTCATGGGGAACGTTTCCCAGATCTCGTCGTGGATGGAGAATACGTATTTCTGCGGTCCAAACGAGACGACGAGAAAGCTGAGATAGGGGAATACTTCTGGAAACTGTGGATACCGGCTAACCTCACGAGCACTCTGATAGAGCAGGCGCATAACCCGAAAAATAGAGCACATGGGGGAATGGCGAAAACTCTGAGTTGGCTGCGTCAGAGATTTCACTGGCCGGGAATGGTAAGCCAAGTCCGAGCGTACGTTAGGGACTGTGCGGTGTGCAAAGAAACCAAACCCACGAATTGCGGCCCTAAACCCGAGATTGGCGCAGAAACAGTAACCGTCAGGCCATTCCAGAAAATTTATATTGATTTTCTGGGAAAGTATCCCAGGTCGCGAGGAGGGAATTCGTATGTGTTCGTAGTGGTCGATCACTTCTCGAAGTTCACGTTCCTTAAGGGCATGAGGGAAGCAACCTCTGCAGGAGTAATCCGATTTTTAAGGCAGGAGGTGTTTAATAAATTTGGGGTTCCGGAATTGTTACATTCTGACAACGGGAAGCAATTTGTCTCCAAACAATTCACGGAATTTCTAAAGGAATATGGAGTTAAACACATCCGGACCGCTGTTTACTCGCCGCAATCAAACGCGGCCGAGAGAGTAAACCAGTCAGTCTTAAATGCAATTCGAGCCTATTTGGAGCATGATCACCGAGACTGGGATCTGTATTTATCGGAGATTGAATGTGCACTCAGAGGAGCGGTTCATCAGGCTACTGGGGTATCTCCATATTTCGCTCTGTTTGGACAAAATATGTTTACCAACGGGGCAGATTACCAACTGGCGAGACGTTTGAAAGCGTTAGAAGATAACGAGCTGTATGTCCTGCCAAGAGAATCGAGGATCGCACTGATGCGCGAAGAAATCCGGAGGAATTCCCACAAGGCATATGAAAAAAGCGCGGCGGTATACAATCGGAGGTCAAGGAATGTACAATTTGCAGTCGGACAGGAGGTATATAGGAAGAATTTCACCTTAAGTAATTTCGGGCAGAACTACAACGCCAAATTCGCAAGGAAATTCATTAAGTGCCGAATTAAGGCAAAGATAGGGAACAACATGTACGAGACCGAGACATTACAAGGGAAACCTAGTGGAATCTATCACGCCAAGGATTTGAAACAATAAAAAAAAGAGACCTACAAGCGACCCACGACGAGCCCTGGAAGAGAAGGTATCGGTGAGAAGGGTTTGCTGCGATGATGTACTCACCTGGTTCCCGCGACGAGATCCCAAGTCCATCAGTGGCCATCCATCCCAAAACCAAAACAAACACAATCCGATGCTCAGCTGGAGAAGAAGAAGACATCTCAACAAACTGAAGCTGATCGGTAGCGTATGTGGGTGTGATCCCTCGTTGGGCCTTGTTCTGATGTCCCAAAATGATCCTCCGTGTTCTCAGGGTAGTCCCAGATGTCCAGAAGTTTGGGAAAGGTCCAGGGAAGGGATGCCTTCTATATTTTACTAGCTTTTAGGAAAATAAACATCCAAAAAGCTAGTTGGGTTGTTATGTCGCCATCCCCGAATAATCGAGTAATCGGGAAAACCAGGGATGTCAGTTGGGTTTCGTGTTCAGTGTTGGGCAACGTCGAAATTGGAGTCGGTTGGGGCGAATTCAAATTCAAATGGGACGAATGTCGGTCAAAGGGACATTGACCCAGAATGTAAGGAGAAGGAGCCCGTAATCGGCATGGCGTGGACGAAATGACACGAGATCAGTCCAGAATTAGTGTCGGCGGCTAACGAACGCTGTGATAATTTGAAAAGGAGTGATATAATATTTTTTTCGACGGTCGCCGACGCGCAAAAGGACGGTCTCCGAAGCCGGACTGGCCAAGACCGTGCGGTGAGTCCGTTCTATGGTAGTGGGGGAATAAGATAGGCAATGAGGAATCCCGTTTCAGGCCAGCCAAGACGAGACGTGGTGGCCAGGTTCCGCTATGGGAGCCTGGCCAATAAATTTTTACGGGCATCCCGGATTCGCTGAGGGTTATGCAATCGTCAGATCCCGTGCTGCCAGCCGCTGGAACCCGCTACTTGCCAAGCAAAAGCCAGAGAAATCCGAGAATCAGTTTCCAGGGAGAAGCACAATCCTGTATAGAATTCGACGGAGGAGTTCGGGAGCCAAGAAGCAGCACGTGGCGAAGTTACGTCACTCGAGCTGGGAGAGATCGGCGGCTGGACACACGCACTAGCCTTTTTATTTTATGTCGTGTCGTCCCTTAGTTTAATAATTTATTTATTTATCTCATTATTTATTTATTTCACTATTTATTTATTTATCGCAAAATTTGGGAGGGGATTTACATTATTAACTTAACTTATTATTGCACATATTTTATCACATATTTATCACACCATATTTATATATTTATTTATCTACTTATTCACATTTATTTCTTATCACAATTATTTATATTATCCTACCTATTACACCTGTGAACAATTCACTTCATGTTTTTTTTTACACTGATATCTTTTGTATTATTTTCATTTACTGCTTACTGAGTAGTGGGGTTTTTAACTACCCAATTCACGAAACAGAAAAAAAACAAACACAACCGCAATTGTGTGCGGTATCCTTGTCAAATCCCACGGGGAAGCTATCCAGCGGCCGCGTCGTGCAGGTCGCCTGTCGTTGAAGTCTGGGATCCACCAAGAGAGCTCTTTTAGGTAGGGACCGAAAAAGCAGACATCCTAGTAATTCGTACCAATCCCTGATTGGGGCTATCGAAGCCGGCGGGCGGTGCTTAATGGGTTCCCTTACGGGAAGCTGAGCCTATTCTGTGAAATATAATTAAGTGAATAAATTGTGATAATATGAATATGGAGTAACTTATCTTTTAAAGGGGCAGGGAACATGTAGACTGTCTTAAAATTTTCTGCGGTGACCGGTCTAAGGGGCAGTCGGTTACATCTACGGCTGCTACGGTTGGGAGGGAGCGCTGATGCTTTGGATTTTAATGCTTTTAATGCATCTGTTTGCTCATTGTTGCGTGTGTGTGGGCAGGGTTGGAGTACCTATACCCCAAGTGCTCCGAGCTAGCCGGCGCTGCCCACTCGCGGACACACGTAGTCCTAATTTAGGACATAACAATGGGGCTCATTTTTCAGCAAGCCATCAAAAACTTCAAATTAACGCCATAAAATTAGTCAAAAATCGACTATCTTCAACAGTTCAATATTTTAATGCCGATTACACTATTTTCAAATCACAAAGTTAAAAATGTATGCCGCTAAGGGATCCGAGCCCGATTGACCAGGTTACGGGCTTAGGAAGTGTGTATGGAGGCCATTTTTCAGCCAGTCATCGATAACTTCAAGTTAACGCTATAAAATTAGTCAAAAATCGACTATTTTCAACAGTTAAATATTTTAATGCAGATTACACTATTTTTAAATCACAAAGTTAAAAATGTATGCCGCTAGGGGATCCCATCCCTATTGACCAAGTTAGGGGCTTTGGAAGTGTGTATGGGGGTCATTTTTCAGCAAGTCATTGAAAACTTAAAATTATCGCCATAAAACCAGTCATAAATCGACTATCTTAAACATTTAAATATTTTAATGCAGCTTACACTATTTTCAAATCACAAAATTAAAAATGTATGTCGCTAAGGAATTCGATCCCAATTGACCAAGTTATGGGCTTAGGAAGTGTGTATGGGGGTCGTTTTTCAGCAAGTCATTTAAAACTTCCAATTATCGCCATAAAACCAGTCAAAAATCGACTATCTTCAACAGTTCAATATTTTAATGCAGATTACACTATTTTTAAATCACAAACTTAAAAAAGGTATGCCGCTAAGGGATCCGATCCCTATTGACCAAGTTAGGGGCTTTGGAAGTGTGTATGGGGGTCATTTTTCAGCAAGTCATTTAAAACTTCCAATTACGTCATAAAACCAGTCTAAAATCGACTATCTTAAACATTTAAATATTTTAATGCAGCTTACACTATTTTCAAATCACAAAGTTAAAAATGTATGCCGCTAAGGGATCCAAGCCCGATTGACCAAGTTAGGGGCTTAGGAAGTGTGTATTGGAGACATTTTTGAGCCAGTCATCGAAAACTTCAAATTATGGCCAAAAAAACAGTCATAAATCGACTATCTTCAAAAGTAAAATATTTTTTTTGCAGATAACACTATTTTCAAATCACAAAGTTAAAAAGGTACGCCGCTAGGGGATCTGAGTCCGATTGACCAAGATACAGGCTTAGGAAGTGTTATGGGGGTCATTTTTCAGCAAGTTATCGAAAACTTCCAATTACGTCATAAAACCAGTCAAAAGTCGACTATCTTCAACAGTTAAATATTTTAATGCATATTACACCATTTTCAAATCACAAAGTTAAAAAGGTATGCCGCTAGGAGTTAGGGGCTTAGGAAGTGTGTATGGAGGCCATTTTTCAGCCAGTTATCGAAAACTTCCAATTACGTCATAAAACCATTCAAAAATCGACTATTTTCAACAGTTAAATATTTTAATGCATATTACACTATTTTCAAATCACAAAGTTAAAAAGTGTGCATGGGGGTAATTTTTTAGCAAGCCATCGAAAACTTCCATTACGTCATAAAACCAGTCTAAAATCGACTATCTTCAAAAGTAAAAAATTTTAATGCAGATTACACCATTTTTAAATCACAAACTTAAAAAGGTATGTCGCTAAGGAATCCGATCCCAATTGACCAAGTTATGGGCTTAGGAAGTGTGTATGGGGGTCATTTTTCAGCAAGTCATTTAAAACTTCCAACTTCCAGCTTACACTATTTTCAAATCACAAAGTTAAAAATGTATGCCGCTAAGGGATCCGAGCCCGATTGACCAAGTTAGGGGCTTAGGAAGTGTGTATTGGAGACATTTTTGAGCCAGTCATCAAAAACTTCAAATTATCGCCATAAAACCAGTCATGCTAGGGGATCGACTACCTTCAAAAGTCAAATATTTTAATGCAGATTACACTATTTTCAAATCACAAAGTTAGGAATTGTGTATGGGGGTCATGTTTCAGCAAGTCATCGAAAACTTCAAATTAACGCCATAAAACCAGTCAAAAATTGACTATCGTCAACAGTTAAGTATTTTAATGCAGATTACACTATTTTCAAATCCCAAAGTTAAAAAGGTACGCCGCTAGGGGATTCAAGTCCGATTGACCGAGTTACGGGCTTAGGAAATGTATATGGGGGTCAATTTTCAGCAAGTCATGGAAAACTTCAAATGAACGCCATAAAACCAGTAAAAAATCAATTATCTACAAAAGTAAAATATTTTAATGAAAATTACACTATTTGAAAATCACAAACTTAAAAAGGTACGCTGCTAGGGGTTCGACTATCTACAAAAGTAAAATATTTTAATGTAGATTACACTATTTTCAAATCACAAACTTAAAAAGGTATGCCGCGAGGGAATCCGAGCCCGATTGACAAAGTTATGGGCTTATGAAGTGTGTATGGGGCTCATTTTTCAGCAAGCCATCAAAAACTTCAAATTAACGCCATAAAATTAGTCAAAAATCGATTATCTTCAACAGTTTAATATTTTAATGCAGATTACACTATTTTTAAATCACTAAGTTAAAAAGGTATTCCGCTAGGAGTTAGGGGCTTAGAAAGTGTGTATGGAGGCCATTTTTCAGCCAGTTATCGAAAACTTCCAATTACGTCATAAAACCAGTCAAAAATCGACTATCTTCAACAGTTAAACAAAGTTAAAAAGGTATGCCGCTAGGAGTTAAGGGCTTAGGAAGTGTGTATGGAGGCCATTTTTCAGCCAGTTATCGAAAACTTCCAATTACGTCATAAAACCAGTCAAAAATCGACTATCTTCAACAGTTAAACAAAGTTAAAAAGGTATGCCGCTAGGAGTTAGGGGCTTAGGAAGTGTGTATGGAGGCCATTTTTCAGCCAGTTATCGAAAACTTCCAATTACGTCATAAAACCAGTCAAAAATCGACTACTTCAACAGTTAAATATTTTAATGCATATTACACTATTTTCAAATCACAATGTTAAAAATGTATGCCGCTAAGGGATCCGAGCTCGATTGACCAGGTTACGGGCTTTGGAAGTGTGTATGGGGGCCATTTTTCAGCCAGTCATCGTAACTTCAAGTTAACGCTATAAAATTATTCAAAAATCGACTATTTTCAACAGTTAAATATTTTAATGCAGATTACACTATTTTTAAATCAGAAAGTTAAAAAGGTATGCCGCTAGGAGTTAGGGGCTTAGAAAGTGTGTATGGAGGCCATTTTTCAGCCAGTTATCGAAAACTTCCAATTACGTCATAAAACCAGTCAAAAATCGACTATCTTCAACAGTTAAACAAAGTTAAAAAGGTATGCCGCTAGGAGTTAGGGGCTTAGGAAGTGTGTATGGAGGCCATTTTTCAGCCAGTTATCGAAAACTTCCAATTACGTCATAAAACCAGTCAAAAATCGACTACTTCAACAGTTAAATATTTTAATGCATATTACACTATTTTCAAATCACAATGTTAAAAAGTGTGTATGGGGGTAATTTTTTAGCAAGCCATCGAAAACTTCCAATTACGTCATAAAAACAGTCTAAAATCGACTATCTTCAAAAGTAAAAAATTTTAATGCAGATTACACTATTTTTAAATCACAAACTTAAAAAGGTATGTCGCTAAGGAATCCGATCCCAATTGACCAAGTTATGGGCTTAGGAAGTGTGTATGGGGGTCATTTTTCAGCAAGCCATCAAAATCTTCAAATTAACGCCATAAAATTATTCAAAAATAGACTATTTTCAACAGTTAAATATTTTAATGCAGATTACACTATTTTTAAATCACTAAGTTAAAAAGGTATTCCGCTAGGGGATACGATCCCTATTGACCAAGTTAGGGGCTTTGGAAGTGTGTATGGGGGCCATTTTTGAGCAAGTCATCGAAAACTTCAAATTAACGCCATAAAACCAGTCTAAAATCGACTATCTTAAACATTTAAATATTTTAATGCAGCTTACACTATTTTCAAATCACAAAGTTAAAAATGTATGTCGCTAAGGAATCCGATCCCAATTGACCAAGTTATGTGCTTAGGAAGTGTGTATGGGGCTCATTTTTCAGCAAGCCATCAAAAACTTCAAATTAACGCCATAAAATTAGTCAAAAATCGACTATTTTCAAAAGTAAAAAATTTTAATGCTGATTACACTATTTTCAAGTCACAAACTTAAAAAAGGTATGCCGCTAAGGAATCCGATCCCTATTGACTAAGTTAGGGGCTTTGGAAGTGTGTATGGGGGCCATTTTTGAGCAAGTCATAGAAAACTTCAAATTATGACCAAAAAACCAGTCATAAATCGACTATCTTAAACATTTAAATATTTTAATGCAGCTTACACTATTTTCAAATCACAAAGTTAAAAATGTGTGTCGCAAAGGAATCCGATCCCAATTGACCAAGTTATGGGCTTAGGAAGTGTGTATGGGGCTCATTTTTCAGCAAGTCATTGAAAACTTCAAATTATCGCCATAAAACTAGTCATAAATCGACTATCTTAAACATTTAAATATTTTAATGCAGCTTACACTATTTTCAAATCACAAAGTTAAAAATGTGTGTCGCAAAGGAATCCGATCCCAATTGACCGAGTTATGGGCTTAGGAAGTGTGTATGGGGCTCATTTTTCAGCAAGTCATTGAAAACTTTAAATTATCGCCATAAAACTAGTCATAAATCGACTATCTTAAACATTTAAATATTTTAATGCAGATTACACTATTTTCAAATCACAAAGTTAAAAAGGTACGCCGCTAGGGGATTCGAGTATGATTGACAGAGTTACGGGCTTAGGAAATGTATATGGGGGTCAATTTTCAGAAAGTCATCGAAAACTTCAAATGAACGCCATAAAACCAGTAAAAAATCGATTATCTACAAAAGTAAAATATTTTAATGCAAATTACACTATTTGAAAATCACAAACTTAAAAAGGTACGCTGCTAGGGGATCCGAGCCCGATTGGCAAAGATAAGGGCTTAGGAAGTGTGTATGGGGGTCATTTCTCAGCAAGTTATCGAAAACTTCCAATTACGTCATAAAACCAGTCTAAAATCGACTATTTTCAAAAGTAAAATATTTTAATGCAGATTTCACTATTCTCAAATTACAAAATTAGGAATTGTGCCATAAAACCAGTCAAATATTGACTATTTTCAACAGTTAAATATTTTAATGCAGATTACACTATTTTCAAATCACAAAGTTAAAAATGTATGCCGCTAAGGGATCCGAGCCCAAATGACCAGGTTACGGGCTTAGGAAGTGTGTATGGGGGCCATTTTTAAGCAAGTCATCGAAAACTTCAAATTAACGCCATAAAACCAGTCAAAAATTGACTATCTTCAACAGTTAAGTATTTAAATGCAGATTACACTATTTTCAAATCACAAAGTTAAAAAGGTACGCCGCTAGGGGATTCGAGTCCGATTGACAGAGTTACGGGCTTAGGAAATGTATATGGGGGTCAGTTTTCAGCAAGTCATCGAAAACTTCAAATGAACGCCATAAAACCAGTAAAAAATCGACAAAAGTAAAATATTTTAATGCAAATTACACTATTTGAAAATCACAAACTTAAAAAGGTACGCTGCTAGGGGATCCGAGACCGATTGTAAAAGTTAAGGGCTTAGGAAGTGTGTATGGGGGTCATTTCTCAGCAAGTTATCGAAAACTTCCAATTACGTCATAAAACCAGTCTAAAATCGACTATTTTCAAAAGTAAAATATTTTAATGCAGATTACACTATTTTCAAATCACAAAGTTAGGAATTGTGCCATAAAACCAGTCAAAAATTGACTATTTTCAACAGTTAAATATTTTAATGCAGATTACACTATTTTCAAATCACAAAGTTAAAAAGGTATGCCGCTTGGAGTTAGGGGCTTAGGAAGTGTGTATGGAGGCCATTTTTCAGCCAGTTATCGAAAACTTCCAATTACGTCATAAAACCAGTGAATAACCGACTATCTTCAACAGTTAAATATTTTAATGCATATTACACTATTTTCAAATCACAAACTTAAAAAGGTATGTCGCTAAGGAATCCGATCCCAATTGACCAAGTTATGGGCTTAGGAAGTGTGTATGGGGGTCATTTTTCAGCAAGCCATCAAAAACTTCAAATTAACGCCATAAAATTATTCAGAAATAGACTATTTTCAACAGTTAAATATTTTAATGCAGATTACACTATTTTTAAATCACAAACTTAAAAAGGTATGCCGCTAAGGGATCCGATCCCGATTGACCAATTTACGGGCTTAGGAAGTGTGTATGGGGGTCATTTTTCAGCAAGTCAGCGAAAACTTCAAATTAACGCTATAAAACCAGTCAAAAATCGACTATCTATAAAAGTAAAAAATTTTAATGCAGATTACTCTATTTTCAAATCACAAACTTAAAAAGGTATGCCGCTAAGGAATCCGAGCCCGATTGACCGATGGGGCTTATGGGCTTAGGAAGTGTGTATGGGGCTCATTTTTCAGCAAGTCATCAAAAACTTCAAATTATCGACTATCAGTCAAAAATCGACTATCTGTGGGGTTTGAATCTGGCGGGTCTACTACACGGCACACTCGAAGCGGTTTAAGCTATATGGCAACTCTTAATATACAATAAAGTACTCGATTCTTTTCATACCCCGATACTTGAACGAGTGAGCATCGAGTCGTCATTGTGAGTTCGGAGAGAGAACATTATAATTAATGAAAACTGTGAAAAACTAATCTAAGCACTTTATGTTTAAACTATATCCTAATAAAACATTGTCAGTGAATCTCACAATTCCTACAATTTGGGGGCTCGTCCGGGATTGACCCAAACATTAAGTGCAAGACAATTTAAGTGCAGGAGTGCGTTTTTTACAAACACAATTACAATGATTGCCAAATTTCAAGTCTGGTGAAATTGCAATTTGAGGCAACTACGCAGTTAATTTGGCGGTGTGAAAAAGACGACGACGAAGCAGCATTTTGGCAAACTGATGTATGTGTAAGAGCACTTGCAAGCCGAGACACGGAAAAGGTGTGTGAAGACGCGCAAGGGTAACGCTTGTGGCAAAGAGCGACTACAGTCCAGGAGGTAGTGCATCAAAGATCCTCAGATCGTCAGTCTGAGATCCGGCCGGTCACGGTGAACTGGTAACTTGCAGAGGCTGATCTGTGGAAGGCGTTGGGAGCAACGATAGACAGAGGCGAGCGAAGCGAGTCAGGAGCGTGAGGCGGACACTGGAGCAGAGGCGATTTGGCGGAGTCTGGAGTAGCAGTCTGGAGTAGTAAATCTTTGTGGAAGGCAACGACGTCAGTGGAATAGCCCAGCAAAAATCCAATTGGAAGGCAAGCAGTCTCGAGAAGCAGAGCATCGAACGAAGTGCTAATCAGAAATCTGAATCAAATTGAAAGTCGCTGACAAGCAGTAAAAGTAGACTGTATGTATAAAACCAAAAATTTGTCATTATTAGAAATATTATTCAAATAATCTTTATATAAACATATAATCCTATTGTTACACTTAAATATTGTTATTGTTAAGCTAATATCATACATTGTAAGGAAATTTAATCTCAAAATGGAACTTGAAGAGATCATGTTAATGCGATGCGCAGATTTGCGCACAAAGCTATCAGAACTAAATTTACCCACAGCCGGTAGAAAGCGCGATTTACAGGATAGACTCCTTGCTCACTTCGGAATTCAGGACGAAGATGATAACAACGATTCGGATGGAGTCGAATCTGTAGCTACTGCTCACGATTGTTCCGTGCAGGCAGCACCTGTCAGCCGTTCTTTGTTCACACTTAAAGATGTAGAAGGCAGTGTTTCTAATTTTGCAGGTACAGGTAGTCCAGATATAGATCAGTGGATACAAGAGTTAAAGGAATGTGCTTTGACTGTACAGTGGAGCCAGCTCCAACTATTTATTTACTCTAAGTTACTCAGTGGGGCTCCAAAATCGTTCATTCGCAGTCAGGTAAACATTCGCAACTGGGATTCTTTGAAGGCAGCATTGCGTGGGGAATTTGCTGTTAAAGTATCATCTGCTGAGGTTCATCGCAAGCTAGGTCAACGTGCGCAGAGAAAGGGAGAGACACTCCAAGAGTATTTGTACGCTTTAATGGAAATCGTTAAGCCAGTTAACCTAGACGAAGAAAGCTTGATAGAGTATTTTGTGAAGGGCGTTCCGGATGCTAAGGCAAACAAAATAATGTTGTATCAGGCGAAAACAATAAGGGATCTGAAGGAGCAGATCGAAGTCTACAAGATGGTTCGCCGCTCATACAAGACGCCTTACAAGAATGACACGCGTGTAGCTGAAGCAGAAGGATCCAAAAGCTTGGACTCAAAGCAAGATTTTGTGCGTAAATGCTTTAAGTGCGGGGATCCCTCCCATTTGAAGAAAGATTGCAAGAAGAAGGATAATAATAATTGTTATCGGTGCGGACAACCAGGTCATCGTGCTGCACAGTGCAAAAACGAGGTCGAGGTGAAACAGGAGAGCAACGCTAATGCCGTTTACGTGGAGAACGCAGCCACTATGCCAAAAAGCGAGTTTACGGCTTCAGGCCTTGAATTAAAAGTAATCAAATCTTCAGTCGTTCAATTCAAATGACTCGTCGACACAGGCGCAGATCTATGCCTGATGCGCAAGACATATTCCTCAAACTAGGAAACCAAACTCTGACCGGAAAAGAAAAGTGCTTGACGGGAATAGGCGAGAGTCAAGTGTTAACGTTCGGGAGCATTTTCATTCCTGTGGAAATAGACAACATGCACATGAAGGTGGAGTTTCACGTGGTTCCGGATGAGGACATGGGCTTCGACGCAATTTTGGGCCGAACCATCCTGGATATTGTGGACATGAAAGTTACCAAGGAAGGCACTGAGTTTATGCGTCGGAATGAATCCAAAAGTAGAGAAGAGCTTATCAATTTCGGGTCCCTGTTTCTACAAGATTTTAAGGGCATGTGTGCAGAACAGGTAGCAGTTTCCGATCACGTTGATTTATCCCATTTGAATCAATCGCAGCAGTCTGAGGTCAAAAGTTTGATTGAAGAGTATGTACCCGTGCGCAACGCAAATGCTCCGGTACACATGAAAATCATTTTGTCTATCAGCATCCAAGTCGTTTACCTGTCTGTGACCAGAAAACAGTTAATAATCAAGTCGAGGACTGGCTTGCTGAGAAAATCATCCAACCAAGCACCTCAGAATACGCATCGCCGGTAGTTTTGGTGTCCAAGAAAAACGGTAAGAAGAGACTGTGCTGTGACTACCGAAAACTTAATGAGAAAATTATCCGAGACAATTTTCCGATGGCCCACATGGAGACCGTGCTAGACAAGCTGCAAGGGTCCAAAATATTCACTACATTGGATCTAACAAACGGCTTCTTTCACGTTCCCATTGAACCAGGCTCTCGAAAGTACACATCGTTTATGACCCAATCTGGACAATTCGAATTCCTTTATGTACCATTTGGCATATCGAATTCACCTGCGTTTTTCACCAGATTCATCATGGCAGTGCTGAGGGAGCTCATCGCCACCAATGTTGTCCTTGTTTACATGGACGATGTAATCATACCCAGTCAGGACTTTAAAGAAGGACTTGTCAAGTTAAAAGATGTTTTGGAGGTCGCTTCGCGGAACGGTTTACGTATCAACTGGAGTAAGTGCCAAATGTTGCACAGCAAAGTACAGTTCCTAGGCTACATTATTCAAAGTGGAACCATCACCCCAGGTCCGGAAAAGATTCAAGCTGTGAAAGAGTTTCCCGTACCACATGACAAGAAAGCGATCCAGCGATTCCTAGGTCTGACTTCATATTTCCGCAAGTTTATAAACGGATACGCATCTATCGCCAGGCCCTTGTCGGATTTACTGAGAGGCGATTCAAAGTATGAGTTTAGAGAGAAACAACAATTGGCGTTTGAAAGACTAAAGAATGCTCTCATTAGTGAACCAGTCCTCAAGTTGTATAATCCAACATTACAAACGGAAATCCACACAGACGCATCCAAGTATGGTTTTGGCGCAGTCTTACTGCAGAAGGACCCTGTAGACTGTGCTTTCCATCCAGTCCAATACATGAGCCGAAAGACCTCACCATTCGAGGAAAAATACGATTCGTACGAACTGGAAGTACTGGCTATTATTGGAGCTCTAGTCAAATGGCGTGTTTATGTGTTAGGTATAAATTTCACGATCGTAACTGACTGTAACGCGTTCAAGATGACAATGAACAAAAAGGAAGTTCCTCTTCGCGTAGCTCGTTGGGCTTTATATTTACAGGATTTCAACTATAAGATCGAGCATCGTTCAGGGACTCAAATGAAACTCTGAGCCGAGTCTCGTGTTTCTTTTTATCAGACTCCATAACTCATCGCTTAAAGGAGTCCCAGATTAACGATGATTGGACAAACGCAGTTCGGAGCCTTGTAGAAAAGGGTGCATACCAGGACTTCTATATCCAGAATGACGTTCTCTTCAAAGATCCGATTCGTGAACTAGTGGTAGTACCTTCTACTATGGAAAATGAAATAATTCAGAGCGCGCATAACCAAGGTCACTTTTCTGCCAAAAAGACACAGGATATCGTCGAACGGTCGTATTTCATTCCCAAGCTCAAGGAAAAAACAGAGCGAATCGTCGAGAGTTGCATCAGATGCATAATCGTAAATGCCAAAGCGGGCAAGAAAGAGGGGTTTCTAACTTCAATTGACAAAGGCGATTTACCCTTCATCACATACCACATCGATCACATCGGTCCCATGGAACTGACGACCAAGCGCTACAATCATATCCTTGTTGTAGTAGACGGATTCTCGAAGTATGTTTGGCTGTACCCAACTCGTAGCACTGGTGTAGACGAAGTTCTACACTGTCTGGATAAACAAGCAGTACATTTTGGAAATCCTTGCCGCATAGTGTCCGATAGAGGAACTGCTTTCACGTCTGTCGCATTCAAGGAATATTGCAAATCACACAACATACAGCATCTGCTCATCGCGACAGGTGTACCGCGCGGAAATGGCCAAGTCGAAAGACTCCATAAGATCGTCGTGCCAATGCTGGCGAAGTTGAGCTATGAAAGCCCATTAGCTTGGTATAAGTACGTGGGACGAGTTCAGCAGATTATCAATAGCACCGAGCCAAGAAGCACCAAGGTTACGCCATTCAAGCTTTTAACTGGAGTTGATATGCGTTTAGCCGGCTGCAATGAAATAAAAGACTTGATCCAGGAGTTGGCTATAAAGGATCTAGACGAAGAAAGAGACAAGTTTCGCCAAGCAGCAAGGGAGAATATCAAAAAGGTACAAGACGAAAATAAGAAAGCGTTTGACTTGAAGCGGAAACAAGAGAGAGTCTATCAAGTTAATGATTTGGTAGCAATAAAGAGAACTCAGTATGGCGTCGGATTAAAGCTTAAGGGAAAGTTTTTAGGGCCATACAAGATTGTTGCAGTCAAGGATCATGGGCGGTACGAAGTAGAACGCATAGGCGATACAGAGGGTCCATTTAAGACATCTATCGTTTCCGAATACATGAAACCATGGTCAGGTCCATTCGAGGCGAATGAACAGTCAGGAGGGCCGAATGTGGGATTTGAATCTGGCGGGTCTACTACACGGCACACTCGAAGCGGTTTAAGCTATATGGCAATTCTTAATATACAATAAAGTACTCGATTCTTTTCATACCCCGATACTTGAACGAGTGAGCATCGAGTTGTCATTGTGAGTTCGGAGAGAGAACATTATAATTAATGAAAAAACTGTGAAAAACTAATCTAAGCACTTTATGTTTAAGCTATATCCTAATAAAACATTGTCAGTGAATCTCACAATTCCTACATATCTTCAAAAGTAAAATACTTTAATGCAGCTTACACTATTTTCAAATGCAGATTACTCTATTTTCAAATCACAAACTTAAAAAGGTATGCCGCTAAGGAATCCGATCCCAATTGGCCAAGTTACGGGCTTAGGAAGTGTGTGTGGGGGTCATTTTTGAGAAAGTCATCGAAAACTTCAAATTAACGCCATAAAACCAGTCAAAAATCGACTATCTTCAACAGTTAAATATTTTAATGCAGATTACACTATTTTCAAATCACAAACTTAAAAAGGTACGCCGCTAGGGAATCCGATCCCAATTGACCAAGTTAGGGGCTTAGGAAGTGTGTATGGGGGCCATTTTTGAGCAAGTCATCGAAAACTTTAAATTATCCCCATAAAACCAGTCAAAAATCGACTATCTACAAAAGTAAAAAGTTTGAATGCAGATTACTCTATTTTCAAATCACAAACTTAAAAAGGTATGCCGTTACGGAATCCGAGCCCGATTGACCGAGTTATGGGCTTAGGAAGTGTGTATGGGGCTAATTTTTCAGCAAATCATCAAAAACTTCAAATTATCGACTATCAGTCAAAAATCGACTATCTTCAAAAGTAAAATACTTTAATGCAGCATACAGTATTTTCAAATGCAGATTTCTCTATTTTCAAATCACAAACTTAAAAAGGTATGCCGCTAAGGAATCCGACCCCGATTGACCAAGTTACGGGCTTAGGAAGTGTGTATTGGGGTCATTTTTGAGCAAGTCATCGAAAACTTCAAATTAACGCCATAAAACCAGTAAAAAATCGACTATCTACAAAAATAAAATATTTTAATGCAGATTATCGATCGACTATCGACAGACTATCTACAAAAGTAAAATATTTTAATGCAGATTACACTATTTTCAAATCACACAGTTAAAAATGTATGCTGCTAAGGGATCCGAGCCAATTGATCAGGTAACGTGCTTAGGTAGTGTGTATGGGGGCCATTTTTCAGCAAGTCATCGAAAACTTCAAGTTAACGCTATAAAACCAGTCAAAAATCGACTATCTACAAATGTAAAAAATTTTAATGCAGATTACCCTATTTTCAAATCACAAACTTAAAAAGGTATGCCGCTAAGGAATACGAGCCCGATTGACCAAGTTACGGGCTTAGGAAGTGTGTGTGGGGGTCATTTTTGAGCAAGTCATCGAAAACTTCGAATTAACGCCATAAAACCAGTCAAAAATCGACTTTATACAAGTTAAGTTGGGGTCTGAAAGCCTACAGGTGGTACGTTTTCAGCAAGTCATCGATAACATCAAATTATTGCCATAAAATATTGTAATGTAGATTACACTATTTTCAAATCACAAAGTTAAAAATGTATGCCGATCCCGATTGACCAAATTACGGGCTTAGGAAGTGTGTACGGGGGTAATTTTTCAGCAAATCATCAAAAACTTCAAATTATCGACTATCAGTCAAAAATCGACTATCTTCAAAAGTAAAATACTTTAATGCAGCATACAGTATTTTCAAATGCAGATTTCTCTATTTTCAAATCACAAACTTAAAAAGGTATGCCGCTAAGGAATCCGACCCCGATTGACCAAGTTACGGGCTTAGGAAGTGTGTATTGAGGTCATTTTTGAGCAAGTCATCGAAAACTTCAAATTAACGCCATAAAACCAGTAAAAAATCGACTATCTACAAAAATAAAATATTTTAATGCAGATTATCGATCGACTATCGACAGACTATCTACAAAAGTAAAATATTTTAATGCAGATTACACTATTTTCAAATCACACAGTTAAAAATGTATGCTGCTAAGGGATCCGAGCCAATTGATCAGGTAACGTGCTTAGGTAGTGTGTATGGGGGCCATTTTTCAGCAAGTCATCGAAAACTTCAAGTTAACGCTATAAAACCAGTCAAAAATCGACTATCTACAAAAGTAAAAAATTTTAATGCAGATTACCCTATTTTCAAATCACAAACTTAAAAAGGTATGCCGCTAAGGAATCCGAGCCCGATTGACCAAGTTACGGGCTTAGGAAGTGTGTGTGGGGGTCATTTTTGAGCAAGTCATCGAAAACTTCAAATTAACGCCATAAAACCAGTCAAAAATCGACTATCTACAAAAGTAAAATATTTTAATGCAGATTACACTATTTTCAAATCACAAACTTAAAAAGGTATGCCGCTAAGGAATCCGAGCCCGATTGACCGAGTTATGGGCTTAGGAAGTGTGGATGGTGCTCATTTTTCAGCAAGTCATCGAAAACTTCCAATTACGGCATAAAACCAGTCTAAAATCTACTATCTTCAAAAGTAAAAAATTTTAATGCAGATTACACTATTTTCAAATCACAAAGTTAAAAATGTATGGCGCTAAGGGATCCGACCCGATTGACCAGGTAACGTGCTTAGGAAATGTGTATGGGGCCATTTTTCAGCAAGTCACCAAAAACTTCAAATTAACGCCATAAAACCAGTCAAAAATCGACTTTATACAAGTTAAGTTGGGGTCTGAAAGCCTACAGGTGGTAAGTTTTCAGCAAGTCATCGATAACATCAAATTATTGCCATAAAATATTGTAATGTAGATTACACTATTTTCAAATCACAAAGTTAAAAATGTATGCCGATCCCGATTGACCAAATTACGGGCTTAGGAAGTGTGTACGGGGGTAATTTTTCAGCAAGTCAGCGAAAACTTCAAATTAACGACATAAGACTAGTCAAAAATCTACTTTATACAAAAGTAAAATATTTTAATGCAGATTACACTATTTTCAAATCACAAAGTTAAAAAGGGGTCATTTTTCAGCAAATCATCGAAAACTTCAAATTAACGCCATAAAACTAGTCAAAAATCGACTTTATACAAAAGTAAAATATTTTAATGCAGATTACACTATTTTCAAATCACAAAGTTAAGTCGGGGTCTGAAAGCCTACAGGTGGTAAGTTTTCAGCAAGTCATCGATAACATCAAATTATTGCCATAATATATTGTAATGTAGATTACACTATTTTCAAATCACAAAGTTAAAAATGTATGCCGATCCCGATTGACCAAATTACGGGCTTAGGAAGTGTGTATGGGGGTCATTTTTCAGCAAGTCAGCGAAAACTTCAAATTAACGACATCAAACTAGTCAAAAATCGACTTTATACAAAAGTAAAATATTTTAATGCAGATTACACTATTTTCAAATCACAAAGTTAAAAAGGTATGCCGAGCCCGATGGACCGAGATATGGGGTATGAAAGCCTACAGGTGGTAAGTTTTCAGCAAGTCGTCGATAACATTAAATTATTGCCATAAAATGTTGTAATGTAGATTACACTATTTTCAAATCACAAAGTTAAAAAAGTATGCCGCCAAGGGATCCGAGCCCGATTGACCAAATTTCGGGCTTAGGAAGTGTGTATGGGGGTCATTTTTGAGCAAGTCATCGAAAACTTAAAATTAACGCCATAAAACCAGTCAAAAATCGACTATATACAAAAGTAAAATATTTTAATGCAGATTACACTATTTTCAAATCACAAAGTTAAGTTGGGGTCTGAAAGCCTACAGGTGGTAAGTTTTCAGCAAGTCATCGATAACATTAAATTATTGCCATAAAATGTTGTAATGTAGATTACACTATTTTCAAATCACAAAGTTAAAAAAGTATGCCGCCAAGGGATCCGAGGCCGATTGACCAAGTTTCGGGCTTAGGAAGTGTATATGGGGGCCATTTTTGAGCAAGTCATCGAAAACTTTAAATTATCGCCATAAAACCAGTCAAAAATCGACTACTTAAAAAGGTATGCCGCTAAGGGATCCGATCCCGATTGACCAAATTAGGGGCTTAGGAAGTGTGTATGGGGGTCATTTTTCAGCAAGTCAGCGAAAACTTCAAATTAACGCCATAAAACTAGTCAAAAATCGACTTTATACAAAAGTAAAATATTTTAATGCAGATTACACTATTTTTAAATCACAAACTTAAAATGGTATGCCGTTTAGGAATCCGATCCCGATTGACCAAATTACGGGCTTAGGAAGTGTGTATGGGGGTCATTTTTCAGCAAGTCAGCGAAAACTTCAAATTAACGCCATAAAACTAGTCAAAAATCGACTTTATACAAAAGTAACATTATTTTAATGCAGATTACACTGTTTTTAAATCACAAACTTAAAATGGTATGCCGTTTAGGGTTCCGATCCCGATTGACCAAATTACGTGCTTAGGAAATGTGTATGGGGCCATTTTTCAGCAAGTCAGCCAAAACTTCAAATTAACGCCATAAAACCAGTCAAAAATCGACTTTATACAAAAGTAAAATATTTTAATGCAGATTACACTATTTTCAAATCACAAACTTAAAATGGTATGCCGTTTTAGGAATCCGAGCCCGATGGACCGAGATATGGGGTCTGAAAGCCTACAGGCGGTTTTCAGTTCAGTTTTCAGCAAATCATCGATAATATCAAATTATTGCCATAAAATATTGTAATGTAGATTGCACTATTTTCAAATCACAAAGTTAAAAATGTATGCCGCTAAGGGATCCGATCCCGATTGACCAAATTACGGGCTTAGGAAGTGTGTATGGGGGTCATTTTTCAGCAAGTCATCGAAAACTTCAAATTAACGCCATAAAACTAGTCAAAAATCGACTTTATACAAAAGTAAAATATTTTAATGCAGATTACACCATTTTCAAATCACAAAGTTAAGTTGGGGTCTGAAAGCCTACAGGTGGTAAGTTTTCAGCAAGTCATCGATAACATCAAATTATTGCCATAAAATATTGTAATGTAGATTGCACTATTTTCAAATCACAAAGTTAAAAATGTATGTCGCTAAGGGATCCGATCCCGATTGACCAAATTACGGGCTTAGGAAGTGTGTATGGGGGTCATTTTTCAGCAAGTCATCGAAAACTTCAAATTAACGCCATAAAACCAGTCAAAAATCGACTATCTACAAAAGTAAATTATTTTAATGCAGATTACACTATTTTCAAATCACAAAGTTAAAAAGGTATGCCGTTTAGAGATCCGAGCCCGATTGACCAAATTACGGGCTTAGGAAGTGTGTATGGGGGTCATTTTACAGCAAGTCAGCGAAAACTTCAAATTAACGCCATAAAACCAGTCAAAAATCGACTATATACAAAAGTAAAATATTTTAATGCAGATTACACTATTTTTAAATCACAAAGTTAAAAAGGTATGCCGTTTAGGGATCCGAGCCCGATTGACCAAATTACGGGCTTAGGAAGTGTGTATGGGGGTCATTTTTCAGCAAGTCATCGAAAACTTCAAATTAACGCCATAAAACCAGTCAAAAATCGACTATATACAAAAGTAAAATATTTTAATGCAGATTACACTATTTTTAAATCACAAACTTAAAATGGTATGCCGTTTAGGGATCCGATCCCGATTGACCAAATTACGGGCTTAGGAAGTGTGTATGGGGGTCATTTTTCAGCAAGTCATCGAAAACTTCAAATTAACGCCATAAAACCAGTCAAAAATCGACTATATACAAAAGTAAAATATTTTAATGCAGATTACACTATTTTCAAATCACAAAGCTAAAAAGGTACGCCACTGAGGGATCCGAGCCCGATTGACCAAGATACAGGCTTAGGAAGTGTGTATGGGGGTCATTTTTCAGCAAGTCATCGAAAACTTCAAATTAACGCCATAAAACCAGTCAAAAATCGACTATTTACAAAAGTAAAATATTTTAATGCAGATTACACTATTTTTAAATCACAAACTTAAAAAGGTATTCCGCTAAGAAATCCGAGCCCGATTGACCAAATTATGGGCTTAGGAAGTGTGTATGGGGGTCATTTTTCAGCAAGTCATCGAAAACTTCAAATTAACGCCATAAAACCAGTCAAAAATCGACTATATACAAAAGTAAAATATTTTAATGCAGATTACACTATTTTTAAATCACAAACTTAAAATGGTATGCCGTTTAGGGATCCGAGCCCGATGGACCTAGGTATGGGTTCTGAAAGCCTACAGGTGGCAAATTTTCAGCAAGTCATCGATTACATCAAATTATTGCCATAAAATATTTTAAGGTAGATTACACTATTTCTGCCGCTAAGGGATCCGATCCCGATTGACCAAATTACGGGCTTAGGAAGTGTGTATGGGGGTCATTTTTCAGCAAGTCATCGAAAACTTCAAATTAACGCCATAAAACCAGTCAAAAATCGACTATATACAAAAGTAAAATATTTTAATGCAGATTACACTATTTTCAAATCACAAACTTAAAATGGTATGCCGTTTAGGGATCCGAGTCCGATGGACCGAGATATGGGGTCTGAAAGCCTACAGGCGGTTTTCAGTTCAGTTTTCAGCAAATCATCGATAACATCAAATTATTGCCATAAAATATGGTAACGTAGATTACACTATTTTCAAAGCACAAAGTTAAAAATGTATTCGCTAAGGGATCCGATCCCGATTGACCAAATTACGGGCTTAGGAAGTGTGTATTGGGGTCATTTTTCAGCAAGTCATCGAAAACTTCAAATTAACGCCATAAAACCAGTCAAAAGTCGACTATATACAAAAGTAAAATATTTGAATGCAGATTACACTATTTTCAAATCACAAACTAAAAATGGTATGCCGTTTAGGGATCCGAGGCCGATGGACCGAGATATGGGCTCTGAAAACCTACAGGTGGCAAATTTTCAGCAAGTCATCGATTACATCAAATTATTGCCATAAAATATTTTAAGGTAGATTACACTATTTCTGCCGCTAAGGGATCCGATCCCGATTGACCAAATTACGGGCTTAGGAAGTGTGTATGGGGGTCATTTTTCTGCAAGTCATCGAAAACTTCAAATTAACGCCATAAAACCAGTCAAAAATCGACTATCTACAAAAGTAAAATATTTTAATGCAGATTACACTATTTTCAAATCACAAAGTTAAGTTGGGGTCTGAAAGCCTACAGGTGGTACGTTTTCAGCAAGTCATCAATAACATTAAATTATTGCCATAAAATGTTGTAATGTAGATTACACTATTTTCAAATCACAAAGTTAAAAAAGTATGCCGCCAAGGAATCCGAGCCCGATTGACCAAGTTACGGGCTTAGGAAGTGTGTATGGGGGTCATTTTTGAGCAAGTCATCGAAAACTTCAAATTATCGCCATAAAACCAGTCAAAAATCGACTACTTAAAAAGGTTACACTATTACACTATTTTCAAATCACAAAGTTAAGTTGGGGTCTGAAAGCCTACAGGTGGTAAGTTTTCAGCAAGTCATCGATAACTTCAAATTATTGCCAAATAAAATATTGTAATGCAGATTAGACTATTTTCAAATCACAAAGTTAAAAATGTATGCCGATCCCGATTGACCAAATTACGGGCTTAGGAATTGTGTATGGGGGTCATTTTTCAGCAAGTCAGCAAAACTTTAAATTAACGCCATAAAACTAGTCAAAAATCGACTTTATACAAAAGTAAAATATTTTAATGCAGATTACACTATTTTTAAATCACAAACTTAAAATGGTATGCCGTTTAGGGATCCGAGCCCGATGGACCGAGATATGGGCTCTGAAAGCCTACAGGTGGTAAGTTTTCAGCAAGTCATCGATAACATCAAATTATTGCCATAAAATATTTTAATGTAAATTACACTATTTTCAAATCACAAAGTTAAAAATGTATTCCGCTAAGGGATCCGATCCCGATTGACCAAATTACGGGCTTTGGAAGTGTGTATGGGGGTCATTTTTCAGCAAGTCATCGAAAACTTCAAATTAACGCCATAAAACCAGTCAAAAATCGACTATCTACAAAAGTAAAATATTTTAATGCAGATTACACTATTTTCAAATCACAAACTTAAAATGGTATGCCGGTTAGGGATCCGAGCCCGATGGACCTAGGTATGGGGTCGGAAAGCCTACAGGTGGTAAGTCAAACATAACATCAAATTATTGCCATAAAATATTGTAATGTAGATTACACTATTTTCAAATCACAAAGTTAAAAATGTATGCCGCTAAGGGATCCGATCCCGATTGACCAAATTACGGGCTTAGGAAGTGTGTATGGGAGTCATTTTTCAGCAAGTCATCGAAAACTTCAAATTAACGCCATAAAACCAGTCAAAAATCGACTATATACAAAAGTAAAATATTTTAATGCAGATTACACTATTTTCAAATCACAAAGTTAAAAAGGTATGCCGAGCCCGATGGACCAAGATATGGGGTCTGAAAGCCTACAGGTGGTAAGTTTTCAGCAAGTCATCGATAACATTAAATTATTGCCATAAAATATTGTAATGTAGATTACACTATTTTCAAATCTCAAAGTTAAAAATGTATGCCGGTTAGGGATCCGATCCCGATTGAGCAAATTACGGGCTTAGGAAGTGTGTATGGGGGTCATTTTTCAGCAAGTCATCGAAAACTTCAAATTAACGCCATAAAACCAGTAAAAAATCGACTATATACAAAAGTAAAATATTTTAATGCAGATTACACTATTTTCAAATCACAAACTTAAAATGGTATGCCGCTTAGGGATCCGAGCCCGATTGACCAAATTACGGGCTTAGGAAGTGTGTATGGGGTCATTTTTCAGCAAGTCATCGAAAACTTTAAATTAACGCCATAAAACCAGTCAAAAATCGACTTTATAGAAAAGTAAAATATTTTAATGCAGATTACACTAATTTTAAATCACAAACTTGAAATGGTATGCCGTTTAGGGATCCGAGCCCGATGGACCTAGGTATGGGGTCTGAAAGCCTACAGGTGGTAAGTTTTCAGCAAGTCATCGATAACATCAAATTATTGCCATAAAATATTGTAATGTAGATTACACTATTTTCAAATCACAAAGTTAAAAATGTATGCCGATCCCGATTGACCAAATTACGGGCTTAGGAATTGTGTATGGGGGTCATTTTTCAGCAAGTCAGCGAAAACTTCAAATTAACGCCATAAAACCAGTCAAAAATCGACTTTATACAAAAGTAAAATATTTTAATGCAGATTACACTATTTTCAAATCACAAACTTAAAATGGTATGCCGGTTAGGGATCCGAGCCCGATGGACCTAGGTATGGGGTCTGAAAGCCTACAGGTGGTAAGTCAAACATAACATCAAATTATTGCCATAAAATATTGTAATGTAGATTACACTATTTTCAAATCACAAAGTTAAAAATGTATGCCGATCCCGATTGACCAAATTACGGGCTTAGGAAGTGTGTATGGGAGTCATTTTTCAGCAAGTCAGCGAAAACTTCAAATTAACGCCATAAAACTAGTCAAAAATCGACTTTATACAAAAGTAAAATATTTTAATGCAGATTACACTATTTTCAAATCACAAAGTTTAAAAGGTATGCCGAGCCCGATGGACGAAGATATGGGGTCTGAAAGCCTAAATGTGGTAGGTTTTCAGCAAGTAAATTATTGCCATTAAATTATTGCCATAAAATGTTGTAATGTAGATTACACTATTTTCAAATCTCAAAGTTAAAAATGTATGCCGCTAGGGGATCCGATCCCGATTGACCAATTTACGGGCTTAGGAAGTGTGTATGGGGGTCATTTTTCAGCAAGTCATCGAAAACTTCAAATTAACGCCATAAAACCAGTCAAAAATCGACTATCTACAAAAGTTAAATATTTTAATGCAGATTACACTATTTTCAAATCACAAACTTAAAAAGGTACGCCGCTAGGGAATCCGATCCCGATTGACCTAGTTACGGGCTTAGGAAGTGTGTATGGGGGTCATTTTTTAGCAGGTCATCGAAAACTTCAAATTAACGCCATAAAACCAGTCAAAAATCGACTATCTTCAACAGTTAAATATTTTAATGCAGATAACACTATTTTCAAATCACAAACTTAAAAAGGTAGGCCGCTAGGGAATCCGATCCCAATTGACCAAGTTAGAGGCTTAGGAAGTGTGTATGGGGGCCATTTTTGAGCAAGTCATCGAAAACTTTAAGTTAACTCTATAAAACCAGTCAAAAATCGACTATCTACAAAAGTAAAAAATTTTAATGCAGATTACTCTCTTTTCAAATCACAAACTTAAAAAGGTATGCCGCTAAGGAATCCGAGCTCGATTGACCGAGTTCTGGGCTTAGGAAGTGTGTATGGTGCTCATTTTTCAGCAAGTCATCGAAAACTTCCAATTACGGCATAAAACCAGTCTAAAATCTACAATCTTCAAAAGTAAAAAATTTTAATGCAGATTACACTATTTTCAAATCACAAAGTTAAAAATGTATGGCGCTAAGGGATCCGACCCGATTGACCAGGTAACGTGCTTAGGAAATGTGTATGGGGGTCATTTTTGAGCAAGTCATCGAAAACTTTAAGTTAACTCTATAAAACCAGTCAAAAATCGACTATCTACAAAAGTAAAAAATTTTAATGCAGATTACTCTATTTTCAAATCACAAACTTAAAAAGGTATGCCGCTAAGCGATCCGAGCCAATTGACCAGGTAACGTACTTAGGAAGTTTGTATGGGGGCCATTTTTCAGCAAGTCATCGAAAACTTCAAGTTAACGTTATAAAACCAGTCAAAAATCGACTATCTTCAACAGTTAAATATTTTAATGCAGATAACACTATTTTCAAATCACAAACTTAAAAAGGTAGGCCGCTAGGGAATCCGATCCCAATTGACCAAGTTAGAGGCTTAGGAAGTGTGTATGGGGGTCATTTTTGAGCAAGTCATCGAAAACTTTAAGTTAACTCTATAAAACCAGTCAAAAATCGACTATCTACAAAAGTAAAAAATTTTAATGCAGATTACTCTATTTTCAAATCACAAACTTAAAAAGGTATGCCGCTAAGGGATCCGAGCCAATTGACCAGGGAACGTGCTTAGGAAGTGTGTATGGGGGTCATTTTTGAGCAAGTCATCGAAAACTTTAAGTTAACTCTATAAAACCAGTCAAAAATCGACTATCTACAAAAGTAAACAATTTTAATGCAGATTACTCTATTTTCAAATCACAAACTTAAAAAGGTATGCCGCTAAGCGATCCGAGCCAATTGACCAGGTAACGTACTTAGGAAGTTTGTATGGGGGCCATTTTTCAGCAAGTCATCGAAAACTTCAAATTAACGTTATAAAACCAGTCAAAAATCGACTATCTACAAAAGTAAAATATTTTAATGCAGATTACACTATTTTCAAATCACAAACTTAAAAAGGTATGCCGCTAAGGCATCCGAGCCCGATTGACCAAGTTACGGGCTTAGGAAGTGTGTATGGGGGTCATTTTTGAGCAAGTCATCGAAAACTTCAAATTAACGCCATAAAACCAGTCAAAAATCGACTATCTTCAACAGTAAAATATTTTAATGCAGATTACACTATTTTCAAATCACAAACTTAAAAAGGTACGCCGCTATGGAATCCGATCCCAATTGACCAAGTTAGGGGCTTAGGAAGTGTGTATGGGGGCCATTTTTGAGCAAGTCATCGAAAACTTTAAATTATCTCCATAAAACCAGTCAAAAATCGACTATCTACAAAAGTAAAAAATTTTAATGCAGATTACTCTCTTTTCAAATCACAAACTTAAAAAGGTATGCCGCTAAGGAATCCGAGCTCGATTGACCGAGTTCTGGGCTTAGGAAGTGTGTATGGTGCTCATTTTTCAGCAAGTCATCGAAAACTTCCAATTACGGCATAAAACCAGTCTAAAATCTACAATCTTCAAAAGTAAAAAATTTTAATGCAGATTACACTATTTTCAAATCACAAAGTTAAAAATGTATGGCGCTAAGGGATCCGACCCGATTGACCAGGTAACGTGCTTAGGAAATGTGTATGGGGCCATTTTTCAGCAAGTCACCAAAAACTTCAAATTAACGCCATAAAACCAGTCAAAAATCGACTTTATACAAGTTAAGTTGGGGTCTGAAAGCCTACAGGTGGTAAGTTTTCAGCAAGTCATCGATAACATCAAATTATTGCCATAAAATATTGTAATGTAGATTACACTATTTTCAAATCACAAAGTTAAAAATGTATGCCGATCCCGATTGACCAAATTACGGGCTTAGGAAGTGTGTATGGGGGTCATTTTTCAGCAAATCAGCGAAAACTTCAAATTAACGCCGTAAAACCAGTCAAAAATCGACTTTATACAAAAGTAAAATATTTTAATGCAGATTACACTATTTTCAAATCACAAACTAAAAATGGTATGCCGTTTTAGGGATCGGATCCCGATGGACCAAGATATGGGCTCTGAAAGCCTACAGGTGGTAAGTTTTCAGCAAGTCATCAATAACATCAAATTATTGCCATAAAATATTGTAATGCAGATTGCACTATTTTCAAATCACAAAGTTAAAAATGTATGCCGCTAAGGGACTTACGGGCATAGGAAGTGTGTATGGGGGTCATTTTTCAGCAAGTCAGGGAAAACTTCAAATTAACGCCATAAAACCAGTCAAAAGTCGACTTTATACAGAAGTAAAATATTTTAATGCAGATTGCACTATTTTCAAATTACAAACTTGAAATGGTATGCCGTATTAGGGATCGGAGCCCGATGGACCGAGATATGGGGTCTGAAAGCCTACAGGTGGTAAGTTTTCAGCAAGTCATCGATAACATCAAATTATTGCCACAAAATATTGTAATGTAGGATGCACTATTTTCAAATCACAAAGTTAAAAATGTATGCCGCTAAGGGATCCGATACCGATTGACCAAATACGGGCTTAGGAAGTGTGTATGGGGGTCATTTTTCAGCAAGTCAGAGAAAACTTCAAATTAACGCCATAAAACCAGTCAAAAGTCGACTTTATACAGAAGTAAAATATTTTCAAATCACAAACTTAAAATGGTATGCCGCTAAGGGATCCGATCCCGATTAACCAAATTACGGGCTTAGGAAGTGTGTATGGGGGTCGTTTTTCAGCAAGTCAGCGAAAACTTCAAATTAACGCCATAAAACCAGTCAAAAGTCGACTTTATACAAAAGTAAAATATTTTAATGCAGATTACACTATTTTCAAATCACAAACTTAAAATGGTATGCCGTTTAGGGATCCGAGCCCGATGGACCGAGATATGGGGTCTGAAAGCCTACAGGTGGTAAGTTTTGAGCAAGTTATCGATAACATCAAATTATTGCCATAAAATGTTGTAATGTAGATTGCACTATTTTCAAATCACAAAGTTAAAAATGTATGCCGCTAAGGGATCCGATCCCGATTGACCAAATTACGGTCTTAGGAAGTGTGTATGGGGGTCGTTTTTCAGCAAGTCAGGGAAAACTTCAAATTAACGCCATAAAACCAGTCAAAAGTCGACTTTATACATAAGTAAAATATTTTAATGCAGATTGCACTATTTTCAAATCACAAACTTAAAATGGTATGCCGTTTTAGGAATCCGAGCCCGATGGACCGAGATATGGGGTCTAAAAGCCTACAGGTGGTAAGTTTTCAGCTAGTCATCGAGAACATCAAATTATTTCCATAAAATATTGTAATGTAGATTGCACTATTTTCAAATCACAAAGTTAAAAATGTATGCCGCTAAGGGATCCTATCCCGATTGACCAAATTACGATATGGGCTTAGGAAGTGTGTAGGGGGGTCGTTTTTCAGCAAGTCAGGGAAAACTTCAAATTAACGCCATAAAACCAGTCAAAAATCGACTTTATACAAAAGTAAAATATTTTATTGCAGATTACACTATTTTCAAATCACAAACTTAAAATGGTATTCCGTTTTACGGATCCGAGCCCGATGGACCAAGATATGGGGTCTGAAAGCCTACAGGTGGTAAGTTTTCAGCAAGTCATCAATAACATCAAATTATTGCCATAAAATATTGTAATGCAGATTGCAGTATTTTCAAATCACAAAGTTAAAAATGTATGCCGCTAAGGGATCCGATCCCGATTGACCAAATTACGGGCTTAGGAAGTGTGTATGGGGGTCATTTTTCAGCAAGTCAGCGAAAACTTCAAATTAACGCCATAAAACCAGTCAAAAGTCGACTTTATACAGAAGTAAAATATTTTAATGCAGATTGCACTATTTTCAAATCACAAACTTAAAATGGTATGCCGTTTTAGGAATCCGAGCCCGATGGACCGAGATATGGGGTCTGAAAGCCTACAGGTGGTAAGTTTTCAGCAAGTCATCGAGAACATCAAATTATTTCCATAAAATATTGTAATGTAGATTACACTATTTTTGCCGCTAAGGGATCCGATCCCGATTGACCAAATTACGGGCTTAGGAAGTGTGTATGGGGGTCATTTTTCAGCAAGTCAGGGAAGTCATCAATAACATCAAATTATTGCCATAAAATATTGTAATGCAGATTGCACTATTTTCAAATCACAAAGTTAAAAATGTATGCCGCTAAGGGATCCGATCCCGATTAACCAAATTACGGGTTTAGGAAGTGTGTATGGGGGTCGTTTTTCAGCAAGTCAGCGAAAACTTCAAATTAACGCCATAAAACCAGTCAAAAGTCGACTTTATACAGAAGTAAAATATTTTAATGCAGATTACACTATTTTCAAATCACAAACTTAAAATGGTATGTCGTTTAGCGATCCGAGCCCGATGGACCGAGATATGGGGTCTGAAAGCCTACAGGTGGTAAGTTTTGAGCAAGTTATCGATAACATCAAATTATTGCCATAAAATGTTGTAATGTAGATTGCACTATTTTCAAATCACAAAGTTAAAAATGTATGCCGCTAAGGGATCCGATCCCGATTGACCAAATTACGGTCTTAAGAAGTGTGTATGGGGGTCGTTTTTCAGCAAGTCAGGGAAAACTTCAAATTAACGCCATAAAACCAGTCAAAAGTCAACTTCATACATAAGAAAAATATTTTAATGCAGATTGCACTATTTTCAAATCACAAACTTAAAATGGTATGCCGTTTTAGGAATCCGAGCCCGATGGACCGAGATATGGGGTCTAAAAGCCTACAGGTGGTAAGTTTACAGCTAGTCATCGAGAACATCAAATTATTTCCATAAAATATTGTAATGTAGATTGCACTATTTTCAAATCACAAAGTTATAAATGTATGCCGCTAAGGGATCCGATCCCGATTGACCAAATTACGGGCTTAGGAAGTGTGTATGGGGGTCATTTTTCAGCAAGTCAGGGAAAACTTCAAATTAACGCCATAAAACCAGTCAAAAATCGACTTTATACAAAAGTAAAATATTTTAATGCAGATTACACTATTTTCAAATCACAAACTTAAAATGGTATGCCGTTTTAGGGATCCGAGCCCGATGGACCAAGATATGGGGTCTGAAAGCCTACAGGTGGTAAGTTTTCAGCAAGTCATCAATAACATCAAATTATTGCCATAAAATATTGTAATGCAGATTGCACTATTTTCAAATCACAAAGTTAAAAATGTATGCCGCTAAGGGATCCGATCCCGATTGACCAAATTACGGGCTTAGGAAGTGTGTATGGGGGTCATTTTTCAGCAAGTCAGCGAAAACTTCAAATTAACGCCATAAAACCAGTCAAAAGTCCACTTTATACAGAAGTAAAATATTTTAATGCAGATTGCACTATTTTCAAATCACAAACTTAAAACGGTATGCCGTTTTAGGAATCCGAGCCCGATGAACCGAGATATGGGGTCTGAAAGCCTACAGGTGGTAAGTTTTCAGCAAGTCATCAATAACATCAAATTATTGCCATAAAATATTGTAATGTAGATTGCAGGTCAGTCGAGCCCCACCCCGCATTACTCCGATCAGGTTAATTTTTTTTTTCAAAATTTCGTGCTAAAATTCGGGCCTAATTCGCAAATTTCGTGCTCGAGTGAAAAACATTTTTTTAAATACCCAAAATGCGGGGTGTAGAACGGCAAACGGCCTACACCCCGCATCAAGTTCTGATCATACTAGATGAAAATGAAGTACCACATAATTTCGTGCTAATTTTGTGCTGGCTAAATCCAAAAGCTCGACTTTCGTGCTCAACGGGAAAATTTTTTTTTAATTTTCAAAATGCGGGGTGTAGAACGGCAAACGGCCTACACCCCGCATCAAGTTCTGATCATACTAGATGAAAATGAAGTACCACATAATTTCGTGCTAATTTTGTGCTGGCTAAATCCAAAAGCCCGACTTTCGTGCTCAACGGGAAATTTTTTTTTTAATTTTCAAAATGCATCAAGTTCTGATCATACTAGATGAACATGAAGTACCATATAATTGTACCCGTTTATGTTATTAGTCTAAAATTAAATTCTTTGAATTGTACATAATTCTATCGTTAAAGATGCCAAAGAAGATTTTTATTACACAAACAAAACTTCTGCACTCTTCAGTAAATTATCTGTAAGGATTACAAATGCTTGCATTAAATTCGTTAAATTGTCCTTTCTTATTACTTCTATAGTTCATCCTTCCTGTTGACTCTTCAGCAATAAAATTAAATAAATTCGTATTAAATAAAAAAAAAACAAATTAATAATTTTATGATACACAAATAATATTTATTATATAATATAAAACAGGTAAGTTTAAAAATTGTGCTAAGTTGACCTCACCCGTAAAAGTCTATATAAGTAATTTTAGTTATCACTGCGGTCGGCAGTCCACGTAGTGACAAATCGCACAGAGAGTGTACGCGAGGAGACTACTATTTATAGCCGCAAAGTTGAAAACCAATACGATAGTCCGATCAAGTTATACAACTTACGAAAGGTACTGTTATTTTGGTACTAAGACTTTTTAGAAGTCTATGGGCTTAGGATAAATTACGGTGAAAGTATAAAAAAGAAAATTTGGAAAAATAGCGTTAGGGTGGATCTAAACGCATTTATATTTAAATTTTATTTTTTTCTTAATTGAAATACGCGTCAAACGGGCCTAGTATTGTCCCAATCGGACAATCTGTTCAAAAGTAATAGTTTTATACAATTTTTGGGTCACTTTCAAATTGAAACCTAAATGAGTGTTTGTCGGTTGGCTTAAGAAAAATTTAGAAAATAAAAAATATTCGTCACAAAAGTTGATATCAGAACTTTTGTATGTTGAAGTTTTTTAACATAGTTATGTGTTTTTGTTTGATTAAACATTGAACAAGAAAGGAAGTTCCTTGCAGTTTAAAGAAATGCATAAGATTCAATGTTCGAGAAAAAAGGACCACAGAGTTGGAAAATTTGAAAAATTTTGTTTTTTACCAACTTTGAAAGAGTTTTACAGGCGAACGGATTTTTGGTTTGTTATGGATACAAAACTTTTGAGAAGTGCAAGTAATTACACAGGTCGACAAAAAAAAAGCCCAAGACTAAGCCCTACAAAACCCGAAAGGATTTTAGCTGTAGATTACTACCTCATACTTGGAATCTTTCCATCACGTCACAGTTTTGAGAAATCCGTGGTCAAACCTCGAAATTTTCGATTTTTAGGCACTTTTTGTGGCTTAATAGCAAGAAAACCCTTCGTAGCCCAGAGCCACAATTTAGTGGAAATGGTACTTTGAACCTTTAACTTCAACAGTGTCCAAACACAAAGTTGGGCGACCTCTACTTCTTTAGCTACAATGGATTTTACTGAAGTACTTTTTGTCACTTTTTTCATCTATAGTAGCCTGGATTGGCTTTAGCATTAACAGTAAACATTTTAAACAATAACAGCCCCAATCAGATGGAAGATCTTTGATTCAAAAGTGGTACAAGAGTAGAGGTAGAAAATTCATTTTTAAATGACCCAACTACAAATTATGTAGGAAATGGCTAATTTCATAATTATTGTATAACCTTATTAAAAGCTTTTATTTAGAAGTTGGATGTAACAGAACGCCTCAACAGAATTAATGTATACATTGTGCAGAGTTTTGCGTTAACTAGTTTTATTATTAATTAAATAAAGTGTTTGCTTTTAGGTTTTTGATTTTTTAATTTTTTTTCTTGAGTATTCCGCATATGGATCATCCCGCTTTATCGTCCAGCAATAGTCCGCCAGCATACAGGAATTAGCCTTCCCTCGTACCTTCTTTCCATGTTTGCAATGTCTTGATGGAATCTCTCCCCGTGTTCATCACTAACATCACCCAAATTAAGCGGAAAAAAGTCCAAGTGGGAGTGTAAAAAGTGAATTTTTAATGACATATTGCACCCAAGTGCTTCATACGTTTTTAGAAGTTCTTCTACTTGATTTTTATAGTTTTCTGCCTTGTGGTTTCCCACAAAAAGTGCCTAAAAATCGAAAATTTCGAGGTTTGACCACGGATTTCTCAAAACTGTGACGTGATGGAAAGATTCCAAGTATGAGGTAGTAATCTACACCTAAAATCCTTTCAGGTTTTGTAGCGTTTAGTCTTGGGCCAAAAAAAAGTCCTGATTTTGTCGACCTGTGTTATCTTTCGAAACTAAGATTCAATTTTGTAACAAAATTTATATAACATTCTTTGCAACATTTTATATTTCGGCATAATGTGATCGGCGATGTCCCTGGGATATCAGAGAAATTATTGTCTTTCTTATCCGAAATCACCTAACAGTGTTTATTACAACCCGCGGATTAGTTAAAACATCGAAATTAAAGCGTGATTTGGGCATCGCATAAACGCATTAATTGTCGGCACTGCCAACCCCGTTAAAATTCATAGGCGTAAGAATTATGCGCTAAGAATTAGATAATGCATCAATAAAAATCCGGTCACACTAAAATAAAGGTAAGCAATAGCGCTCAACATGTCGTAAGAAACTTTTCTTAGAACACGGCCTTTTACCGATCAAGGGTGCTTACTGTGTCTTACCCCAGTGAAAGTTTTGTTGTGGAATCGTTAACCATCTTATGTGATCACCGTGTATTTTGAATGGCGTCTTTAAGGTATGTTTATAATACATAAATTGATTGAGTGATCAGTATAATAATGTTATATATTGACCATAATCATTGAATATTGAGATGATTGACAACGCCTTGATAGATGAAACAGGATCTCCGGATTCGCCAGACGAAACCATCTCAACAAAAGCAAGAGCAGTTGGAAGGCCAAAGCGCTGCGACGATAACTATGTTATCTCTGTTTTAATGCTACATAAGGACCAACTTTTAAATGATGGCAAACTTGTTTCAAAGAACAACAGTCTGTGGGACACTATATGCAACAGCTTTGATGAAAAGAAAAAAATTGAAAAGCAAACTCCACCTTCCGGACTTGCACTGTATTCTTTTGCATTAAGGACGAAATGTTTTTCAACGAACCAAGAGCCGGAAAAGCAAAACGTATATCAAAATTTGTATCCCATGTTTATAGATTGTGTCTTAATAATTTTTGTAGGTTTCAGTGCTCGACACCACTACTTCCAGTTTGGATGGGTCAATAGTCGAGCCGATGGTGTATCAAGTTCATTTTACGCAACAAAAATTTCAATCTCTCATAAGCCGCGACAAAATTTACAAGCAAAATTCAAAGGACAGATCAATTAAAACTAGAACATATGATGTTTTTAAAAAAGGAGATTGGCAGAGTGCGCTAACACAACAGTTGCTGGAGGAGCACAGAATAAAGTGTGCATGGAAATTTGCTCGTGGTCGAGTCTACAATACATCGGCTACTATGTCAGGTATACCATACAAAAATTAGTTACTTTTCTTAAAGTTCATAGATTTTTCAAAATAGTGGGTTCGAAGATATAATCGTTGAAATTGATGTCCTTCAGGTCGATTTTTTAAAATTGTTTTTTCACTTATTAAAATATTATATTTTTTTCTTATTTAAAAACGCAATATTAGTTCAAATTTTGTATTATTATTTATTTTTCTCGAAAAACATTCTTATTTTATCTTTTTTAAAATCCATTTCAAGCAATAGATTATCAGAAACAATGCCAGAAACAAGAAAGGAAGTTAACTTCGACAATCCGAAGTTAATATACCCTTGCAGCTAAAATAAATACTTATGGATTAATTCATCTTCTTAAAGCGCGCTATCTCTTGTGCCCGATCGGTATATCAGATGTATTTTTGCTTTATTTTACATTTTTTTTTTGAAATTGTCAAAAATCAAAGGCCCACTTCGAACAAAGCTATGTTTTTTAGTATTTTTTATCCGTTTGTTCCTATGGGAACCATAAGAAATAGTGGTCCGATCCGGCTCCCTTGCAATAGAAAGAAGACTTTTAGGAAATGATCGCGATAGCTTTAAAACGTATTTCCTGTTAATCCTGTCACCTGTTATGATGTATTAGAATTTAAAAAAAAATTTGTATTTGGAAATCGAAAATCTTTAAGAAGGGTCTTGTTAAAATTTTAAAACAAAATTACATTTTATGTCGAGTGTGTTATTTACGTTACAGGAAGTTGCGATTGTGGAGCGCTTTTAGAAGGAACCGTGACCAATTTCTGCAACGAAATAATTGTAGTTACGTGCACCATACAATGGCCAAAATATAAGGGTGAATGTGGAAAAAGACCTTTGCGAAACCCTGAGCGAATCAAGCTTGGGAAACACATGCACGATGCAAACATATATCCATCTGTCATGGAAGCTCAGCTTGCAAACGGTCTCATGATTGCCGGAGAGAAAATTCCGCCTTCATGCTACTCACAACGAGCCTTAAGGGACGCGAAAACTGAATATGTGCAGACTACACGGGTGGATAAAGATCCTTTGGTTGCTCTTCATAAATTAAAAAGCGGATCATTGCAGAATTCTATTCATAGCATCTCGACGTACCCATTTAGCGTTATATTTTCTTCCGTGGGCCAACTTCATGTCTACAAAGACTACTGCGAAGACGAGAATTATCCGAAAATATCACTTGATGCCACAGGATTAAGCAAAAAAATAGTTCGAGCCGATGGATCTTTGACTGGTAGTGTCTAATATTGTTCTGTTTTCTAAATGACGTTAAGCCTTTTTTAATTAATTTTCTATAAACATTTATAGGGATAATCCTGTTGTATAATTTGGTGATTCATACTGCTAACGGACAAATATCTGTTCATCAAATGCTCTCCGAGTCACATACAGCCTTTAGTATAGGCATATGGTTACAACACTGGGTGCAAGTCGTGGGTGCACCATATCCAAGAGAAGTAGTGACAGACGACGCGAAAGCCCTACAAATTGCGGTCATTAATGCATTCACTCGATATAAAAGTTTCACGGAATACGTAAATGCTTGCTTTAATGAAGAGAAAATGGAATGCTATGTTCGTATTGACTATGCTCACGTAATGAAAAAATACGCGGATCTTCTTTCTAAAAACCTTCCAATTGTGAAAAGAATTTACATGATTGGCATCTCTTGTTTTCTTCATTCCACCTCATTACAAGAAGCTGCTGTTATTTTGACGCACTTGTTATATATGTGTCAAGCCGAATCATCCGGAGTGATGGAAAATGGCAACCGAACGGAGTGTTTAAAGGCAGTTCAAACTTTTCAAGATAAAGCTACAGGAACAAACACAGAAATTGCATCAGGTAAAATAGCTCACTTGTAAAGTATTGACTTTTTTTAATTCTACTATTTTTTTTGAAAAAATGGGGGTGTGAAAGGGAATTTGGGGTTGCCAGGAAGGGGAGGAAAAAATTTAAATTTTTTTTGGGGGGGGGGGAAAAAAAAAAAGGGGGTGGGGGGGGGGGAGGAGGGGGGGAAAAAAATTTTTTTTAAAAACTCATCGCTGATTGTAAAAGCCTTCCCCTCATTACATCTATAATGAGAGACACCTTCGGTTTCGGAAGAGTTCCGGCGAGTAGTGCGTCATCGGAGTCCGAAAACAATCAGATTAAAACGAGGGTTTTTCGAAAAAAGACACATTTGAGACCGGATGAAATTGTTACTATAATGATACAAGATTGCGAAGGTAGAGGAAAAATAATAACTGGAAAGCGCATAATAGAAAAAGAACACAATAATATAAACAAACGACCACGGTGTGACGAAGAAGTTATGGAAACGGAAACGCCGATATCAAATTTGGAACCTTTAGAAAATAGCAATCCGGAAACAGGTACTATTTGATCAACTCTTATTAATATACCCGTGAAGAGGGTATTATAATTTCAGTCAGATGTTTGCAGATCAGTTAGGAACAGCGGAGTCGATCGCGGTATGTCCTATTGTCCGTCCGTACTATTCTATCCGGATAAAACTGTGTCCAAAGTCATTATTATTTTTATTATTAAAACAAAATTAAAGGTTTTTTTAAAGGTTTCAATTTAATTTACAAATGACTTTATAATAATGCTACAATAGGAACGATCGGAGAAATAATAAAAAATAATAAAGAACAAATTTTGCTTTGTTGATAATAGTCACAGGCTGAACTCTGTACGGCTATATTATACAGCTGCTATAAGGACGACCTACACGGGTATATAAACTGCGGCTTGCCGAAGTTAGATACCTTTCTTGTTTTTTTTTGATTATAAATCGTACTCACAAACATTTGATATTCTAGAATGCGCAGCATGCGCGATCGGTAATTACGCGGCTGGTGCCCATAAATGTGCTTACTGCGACCGAGCGGTACACATCATTGAAAACTGTTCAATTCCTATTGAAGGAGAGGAGGAGGGTTATGGTCAAAAAAGGATATGCAAGAAATGCAGTAAGCAACATAACCAGGTCAGTCGAGTTATAGAAATGCGAGAGACAGAAAAGTGGCAAAAGAGAGGAAAAATGGCTGTGGCTAGAAATAACGTGAAAACGTCCTTGTACGCCAGGACTGATTTCCTCCCAGAGCAGCTCACAATGAGCTCCAAAAATAAAATATCCGAGAAGTCGATCCTCAGGAACGGAAATTCCCCAAATTTAAACTTCCACATAATCGACGGAACTAAGTATTCTATTGCTAATACTTGTGCGTTTGACAGCTTCAGTCAAGTTATGATGAAGTTGATTCGTATTGAATGGGTCAGGGACAGCATCGTCCATTGGGAATCGCTTTACTCCAAGTTTTTAATTCGGTTGTCATCAAAAGGTAAGAGTATTCGACGAATCTTGAATACAAATCTTATAAAATACTTATTTCTGCTTCAGGCATCACTAGCAATACTTATGCAGAGCGAGCTACGGTTATACTTAGCACCCAAGCGCCTAAGGTCGCTGAAAGGAAGGCAGACGTAATGCTTGTCGACTGTAATACAGTAGCTGCTGAGCTCATCAACCCATTATTGGGGAAAAATGGCCCCATTCATGAGAAAACATCATGTAAAAACTGCGAAATGAGTCACAAAAATATACTTGGGACGATAACGATAAATGCGGATGACCTTAGCAGGTTGGATCTTATTGTTGACGAAATGTTGCAGTCAAAAGATGAGGATTGCAAACTTTGCAGTGGCAAAGCTAGGACTAGCTTTGAAATTATTGGTACGGATAAATTTATTATTATTAGTCATATTTATTCAAACAAATCTTTTACTTTACAGAAAACTTCATTATTATAGATCTATGCACTATGACAGACACAAGGTGCGAGGAATCCCTAAGCGCTATTCCCACAAGTTTGGATTTAAAAAGATTTGGGAAAAAATACTCATTGGAGGGTTTCGTTCGATACCAAGCTGACTCAATTCCTTCCAGACCGTCAACAAGGAAGACTGCCATACCGGCTAAGGTTAATGTGTTAGACATGCCTCTTGCAGGACATTACACGGCCGTACTATACCATAACAATGGATGCTGGACGGAAATAAATGATAACGCTAGAAAGGAAAAATCTTTCAAAGAAGCTTGTTTCTTCCCTGAAGTTTTAATATATAGCGAAATAAAATAAGCGAAGTACTCTACTAAGCTGTCTGTCTTGGGAAATTTTTTTGGGAAAAGAAGCGTTTTTTTGTTCGTTATTTTTATACCCGTTACTCGTAGAGTAAAAGGGTATATTAGATTCGTGCAAAAGTATGTAACAGGCAGAAGGAAGCGTTTCCGACCATATAAAGTATATATATTCTTGATCAGGATCACTAGCCGAGTCGATCTAGCCATGTCCGTCTGTCCGTCTGTCCGTCTGTCCGTCTGTCTGTCCGTCTGTCCGTCTGTATGAACGCTGAGATCTTGGAAACTATAAAAGCTAGAAGATTGAGATTTGGCATGCAGATTCTAGGGGTTAATACGCAGCGCAAGTTTTTCACGCCGATGTGCCACGCCCTCTCTAACGCCCACAAACCGCGAAAAACTGTGACCCGTTCTGTATGAACGCTGAGATCTCGGAAACTATAAAAGCTAGAAGATTGGGATTTGGCATGCAGATTCTAGGGGTTATTACGCAGCGCAAGTTTTTCACGCCGATGTGCCACGCCCCCTCTAACACCCACAAACCGCGAAAAACTGTGGCACCCACAGTTTTGAAGCTATATTAACGGGAAAAGAAATGTGTATTTGTTTCATCAATACATATTGATAGACCAAAGTGGGAAACCCCCCCTACCCCCTAACGCCCACAAACCGCAAAAAACAGTGGCACCCGTCTGTATGAACGCTGAGATCTCGGAAACTATAAAAGCTAGAAGATTGGGATTTGGCATGCAGATTCTAGGAGTTAATACGCAGCGCAAGTTTTTCACGCCGATATGCCACGCCCCCTCTAACGCCCACAAACCGCGAAAAACCGTGGCACCCACAGTTTTGAAGCTATATTAACGGGAAAAGCAATGTGTATTCGTTTCATCAATACATATTGATAGACCAAAGTTGGAAACCCCCCCCCCCCTAACGCCCACAAACCGCGAAAAGCTGTGGCGCCCATAGTTTTAAAGCTAGAGCAAAAGTGTAAACGCAATTTTGTTTGGGTTATTAACGCCTACGGAAATGTAGAAGAAATTTTTTTAATTTTTTGAAGCGGCTGCTTGGTTTGCCCTTCTTGAGACTGCTGACTTTAGCTGAGTAACGGGTATTTGATAGTCGAGGCACTCGACTATAGCGTTCCCTCTTGTTTTAATTTAAACTTGTTATACAATGTACTATTTACATAGTTGTATTCGTATACAATATACAACGTATACAACGAATACAATATACCCTTTTACTCTACGAGTAACGGGTACAATTATGAGGTACTTCATGTTCATCTAGTATGATCAGAACTTGATGCGGGGTGTAGGCCGTTTGCCGTTCTACACCCCGCATTTTGAAAATTAAAAAAAAAATTTTCCCGTTGAGCACGAAAGTCGGGCTTTTGGATTTAGCCACCACAAAATTATCACGAAATTATGTGTTACTTCATTTTCATCTAGTATGATCAGAACTTGATGCGGGGTGTAGGCCGGTTGCCGTTCTACACCCCGCATTTTGAAAATTAAAAAAAAAAAATTTCCCGTTGAGCACGAAAGTCGAGCTTTTGGATTTAGCCACCACAAAATTAGCACGAAATTATGTGGTACTTCATTTTCATCTAGTATGATCAGAACTTGATGCGGGGTGTAGGCCGTTTGCCGTTCTACACCCCGCATTTTGGGTATTTAAAAAAATGTTTTTCACTCGAGCACGAAATTTGCGAATTCAGCGAGTAGAGCACTGAGAGCAGCGCAACTTTGTGGTGGAGGTCAACAAGCAAGCGGCAGGGTCGTTGGCAGAGTCATCTGGACACAGAGCAAGGCGAGGAGCAGTTTCAGTAGCAGGCGGATCGCAGGAGTTGTGCATCAAGAGATCGTACTTCAGAGACCAGTTTCGGCAGCAGGCGGATCGCAGGAGTTGCATCAGAAGAAAGTGCTTCAGGGAGCTGGTAAAAGCAAGAGGAGCAGGTGACCAGGCGGCGAAGGTCTTGAAAGGTGTTGGGGATCAGATCAGCGAGAAGGCCTTTTTGGAGCAGTATTGGTGACGCAGTGTGTCTGGAGAGAGTTTGACATTCTGGAGCGGTATTGGTGAAGCAGCGAGACAATTCTGGAGCTGTATTTGTGAGTCAAGAGAAGCAAGCTGTCGCAATTCTGGTGTGTGGCAGAAATATTCACAATAGCAGAAATTGGCGAGAGAACAAGGCGAGAAGGAGAACAAAGGAAGACCATTTGAAATTTAACGTATTTCCAAGTTTAAATCTTGCTGTTGTGTTAACAGTACCCGAAGTTTACATATTGATAATTTGTTGCATACTTTTCGCACATTAAAGCAGTGCGCACAGCTGTGTGTTGAGCAAGCAGTGGAAAACCTTATTTTGGCCGAGTTGGCAGTATTGATGTACATATTTATATTTTTAAGCATAACTATTATTATTGATATACATATTCTATTCTTAATCTATATAATTATATTTAAGTTTTAAAAATGAATAGAGAAGAGATTTTGGCACTGCTAGTGGCAGATTTACGCGAAAAATTGACAGAGCTAGGGCTAGACAGAAATGGAAGGAAACCCGAATTACAAAACAGACTAATTGCTCACTATGGTTTGGATGCTGAAGACAATAATGAGGAAGAAATCGCAGTGAATGACAATAGGGAATAAGACGAATCTTTTGCTTCCTTATATTCAAATAATAATCAGGCAGGTGGAAGAGTTGAGCGTAGGAGGAATGCAGTTGCCGGTGGGCAGAACCGTGTGGTTGAAAATCCTAACTCCGGTAGGTCATGGTTTATTTATTTATTTATTTGTTTATTTAGTTGATTAACAATTATCTGCTAACATATGCTTGAATAGGGATACACTAACTTATTACAATTCTAACGATTCGAGGTGACTTAAAATATTAGACGGAAGAGTGCTAATAAGTAATTCAAAATGTAAAGTGTTGTATAGGCTATTATAGTTGTTACATAGTGCGCGAAAGGGTTCATGTTGGGCATAATTAGACCTACACAAAGGCAAGGGCAAAGGACGGAATGAACGAGTAAATCGGGATGGGACGTTTAATTGTATAAAGGAAAGGAGTTTTTCAGAATCAACGAGACCCAAAAGAAGCTTATGGACAAACATTATGGCATTGCAAATTCTACGATGATGTAAAGACGGCAAGTCGATTAATCTAAGTCTAGCTCGATAAGATGGAAGTAGTCTGCCAGAATCCCATCCAAGATTACGGAGTGCAAAGATCAGGAACTGCTTTTGTACCGATTCGATAATGTTCTGAGGCTCCTTATACTGCGGGCTCCACACACAGGAACAGTATTCCAGAATCGGACGTACTAAAGCTACATACAGTGTTTTGGTAGTGTACGGGTCGTCAAATTCTTTGGACCATCGCTTTATGAAAGCTAACACACCCTTGGCTTTGTTTACCATTGCAGTAATATGGCTATTGAAGCATAGTTTATGGTCGAAAAGGACTCCAAGGTCATTTGAGGTGGTAATGCGGTCTAGGTTGTGATTGCCAAGCCTGTAGGCGGCAAGATGCGGGGAGGAACGGTAGAAAGTCAGAAGTTTGCATTTTGCATGGTTTAGGAAAAGGAGATTACTGACGCACCACTTATGAAATTCATTGAGGTCAAATTGAAGGTGAGAATGAAGGTACCAATCGGAATAGGAAAAACAAATTTTGACGTCATCGGCGTACATAAAGATAGACGAGTATGATATAACTTGAGGTAGGTCGTTTATAAAAAGAATGAAAAGTAGCGGTCCAAGGTGGCTACCTTGAGGAACACCAGAAGTGACATCCACAGTGTGAGATAGCTCATTCATAAAGAGAACTCGTTGGGTGCGATTTGTTAAATACGACTCTATCCATTTACATTGAAGGATGTAGAAGGGAGTGCGTCACAGTTTTCGGGAACTAATTCACGGTGGATTGGAGTCAGTTGCAGGTGTTTATATATGCAAAACAATTACTCAGCGGGCGGCTAAGCTGTTTATTCGTAGCCAACGTGATGTTCGCGATTGGAGGGCTCTAAAAAACGCATTGCTAGATGAGTTCCGTGTGAGGGTGTCATCGGCAGAGGTTCATTGTAGACTTGCTAAACGCCAGCAGAAGAAGAACGAATCGTTACACGAGTACCTGTATGCGCTGATGGAATTGGCTAAACCAATAGATTTGGATGATGAAAGCCTAATCGAATACTTTGTCGACGGTATTCCAGACTCCAGGGTTAACTAAGCTTTACTATACCAAACCAAGACAATGAGACAGTTGAAAGTGCAGATCGAGGCATATCAGAAGATGCGAGGTTCAACAAAGCAAGCCAGGTATGACTCTCACTTCAGTAAGGGTAAGAAAGAGGCAGTGAAAGCAGTTGAGAAGGTGAGGAAATGTTTCAACTGTGGAGACGAATCTCACATGAAGAAAGATTGTCCAAAGAGAGACAATAAATGTTTCAGGTGCAACCAGCCAGGACACAGAGCGGCCCAGTGCAAAGTCGAAATGGTACCCAAGCAGGAGAAAACCACAAATCTTGTACAGGTAGAAGGCAAGACAAAGCCAACAAGCACATTTACATCTTCGGGATTAGAACTCAAATCCATTTTGTTTGGCAAGTTCACTTTTAAAGGGTTAGTGGATACTGGAGCAGACCTTTGCTTGCTGCGCCGAAATGTTTATTCGAAACTCGGAGAAAAGAGTTTGACAGGAGGCGAAAAATGTTTGACTGGAATCGGGGAAAGTCAAATCGTGACTTTCGGAAGTTTGATCATACCAGTACAAATAGATGGCATCATATCCGTCATATCCGACGAAGACATGGCATTTGATGCAATTCTAGGCAGGACTCTTTTACAGATGGTGGACATGAGGGTGACGAAGGATGGCACCGAGTTTATTGGCAGATCAGACAGTCAGATTGGTTCAAAATCGAATCCAAAGATACAAGAAGGGGAGAAAGAACCAAGTTCATGCGTGGAATTGCGGAATGAATTTCAAGTTTGTGCATGACAACCTTAGAGCAGACAGTAAGTAAGCTTGATGTAGAGCTGTCTCATTTGCCTTATTTGCAGCAGAGTGTTGTTAAGCATATGATAGAGAACTACAAGCCAAAAAGAAATGTACATTGCCCAGTCGATATGAAAATCTTGCTAACAGACGAATCGCCAGTATTTCAGCATGCTCGACGTATAGCTTATACTGAGCAGAAGGTAGTAGACGAACAGGTTCAGGAGTGGCTTGAGAAAAAGATAATCAAGCCCAGTACTTCAGAGTACGCTTTACCAATCGTACTCGTGGCAAAAAAGAACGGTCAGAAACGGTTTTGCTGCGACTATCGCAAGTTGAACGAGAAAATTGTGAGAGACAATTTTCCCACGGTACAAATGGACAGCGTGATAGAAAAGTTACAAGAAGCGACGATTTTCACAACACTGGATCTAACCAACGGGTATTTCCATGTCCCAGTAGGAGTTAGCTCTCGACGAGTTCCTTTGGCATTTCAAACTCTCCAGCAGTGTTTACATGGTTCATAATGGCAGTTCTCAGAGAACTTATTAAGACCGGTGACGCAGTTGTCTACATGAACGACATTATCATTCCCAGCAAAGATGTCGTAGAAGGTTTAGAGAAACTAAAAAGAGTACTTGAGGTTGCTGAGCAGAATGGGCTAAGAATCAATTGGGCGAAATGTCAAATCTTACAGAGCAGGGTAGATTCTCTTGGCTACATTGTAGAAAACGGTTCGATCACGCCCAGTAATGAAAAAACGCAAGCGGTTGCAAACTTTCCCGTACCGTTTGATCGAAAGGCTATACAACGATTCCTTGGCTTAACGTCGTACTTTAGGAAGTTCATAGACGGATATGCAGTCATAGCTAAACCTTTGTCGGACCTATTGAGGAAAGATGTAAAATTTGAATTCAAAGAGTTGCAGCAGGTTTCATTCGAACAGTTAAAGTCAGCATTGGTTAGTAAACCGGTTTTGAGCCTGTATAACCAAAAGTTGGCCACAGAAATACACACGGACGCATCAAAATTTGCTTTCGGCGCTGTCCTACTACAAAAGGATCCAGAGGACAGTCAGTTGCATCCCGTAATATACATGAATCGTAAAACAAAGCTGTGTGAGGAAAAATATCACTCATACGAACTGGAGGTCCTAGCAGTCATTGCAGCGTTGACGAAATGGCGTGTATACGTCCTGGGCACAAAGTTCAAAATCATCACTGATTGTAACGCGTTCGCCATGACGATGAAAAAAATAGAAGTTCCGTTGCGAGTGTCTAGGTGGGCAATGTTTTTGCAAGACTTTGATTACGAGATAGAACATCGTTCAGGTACCAAGATGAGACACGTAGACGCGCTCAGCCGAGTTGCTTGTTTTGTATTGACAGAGTGTGTAATGCACAAGTTGAAGAAAGCTCAAATGGGAGATGAATGGGCAAGCGCAATTCGAAGTCTAGTGGAAGCGAAAAGTCATGAGGATTATTACACCGCCAATCAAATCTTGTTCAAAGACCCAGACAGAGATAATCCAGATTGCTCATAAGCAAGGACATTTTTCGACAAAGAGGACCCAGGATTTGGTGGAGAAATCCTATTACATTCCGAAATTGAGGGAGAAAGTTAACAAAGTAGTGGGTAGTTGTGTCGAGTGTATATTGGGAAACGCAAAAGCGGGAAAGCAGGAAGGTTATCTAAATCTAATCGATAAAGGAGACAAACCGTTAGTTATTTATCATATTGATCATGTATGGCCGATGGAGAGCACCAAGAAAAGATACATCCACATCCTCGTAGTCGTGGATACATTTTCAAAGAACGTTTGATTGTACCCAACACGCAGTACAGGAGTTGAGGAGGTGCTCAATTGTTTGGATAAGCAGGTAATCCATTCAGGATCGTGTCAGACCGTAGTGCAGCTTTCACATCTCACTTGTTCAAAGAATACTGTGACAAACAGAAGATACAGCACTTACTAATCGCTACAGGTGTACCTCGTAGTAACGGTCAGGTCGAGAGAATGCATAAAATTGTGGTACCAATGTTGTCAAAGATGAGTCTTTAAAACCCAGGAAATTGGTACAAACATGTGGGAAAGGTTCAGCAATGGGTTAACAATATTGAGCCTAGGAGCACAAAAGTAACCCCGTTCAAGTTGCTAACAGGCGTAGACATGCGTTTAGTTGACAGTTCAGAGCTGAAAGAGCAGATTCAGCAGTTTTTGATTCACGAATTAGATCAAGAGCGTGAACAGATACGTTTGCAGGCCAGGGAGAATATTCAAGCTCTTCAGGAAGAAAACAAACGTACCTTTGATTTAAAGAGAAAGGAAGAAAAGATCTATAAAGTCAACGATTTAGTCGCGATCAGGCGTACTCAGTACGGAGTTGGTTTGAAGCTCAAAGGAAAGTATCTTGGCCCATAAAAGGTAATAAAAGTTCACAAACATGGCATCATACGTTGAAAAAGTGGGAAATAGCGAGGGTCCTTTGAAAATATCCACTGTAGCTGAGTTTATGAAGAAGTTCGGGACGAACACCCAGTCAGGAGGGCCGAATGTAGGAAAACCAGAAGAGCAGTTAGAGAGAGAAACTCGAAGTGGTCGCCGCTTCTAAATCAGATCGAGAACAAGAGAAGCTAGTAGAAGTTTAACGATAAAGGCAGTCGGTGTCAAGATCTCATACGCGGCAGACATAAGTTGCCAAATACCGTAGCACATAACGCAAAACACACTTTGTAAAACTTTAAGTTAAAACCACAACGAAGCTTGTAATTAATGTCGTAAATATTAATAATATAATAAACTATTTATTTTGTAGTTCAGGTAAAAAGTATGCAAACGATTTGTTATAAAGTTTACATTGATTCAATTATAAATATTTGATTTACAAAGGCTAATTCCAGAATTATTACTTAGTAGTAAAATCTGGCCAACAATAGCTGTAGTATTTTTGTGTCCTCCCATCAAACAATTTTTCAAGCCAATTATCCAGGCTATTAAGTAAGTTATTCTCCAAAAGTATATTTGATTCGGCTTCAGATTCTTCAGAGTATCCTCCTTCAATAAATGTTCCAATCTCAGGATCTTCCTTGGTGTTCAAAAGTATTTTTGTAATTTTGAGTATTCTCTGAAATTAAAAAAAGTACCCAACCATTAATACGGCATATCTACAGTTGGCCAGTACCCTTCTACTTGTACCTATATATATGATATCATATAGCATAAGATATCATATGATATGATATCTCCTTTTACCTTAAAAACATATGATCAAATATACTGTTATCGCTAATATTAAATAAAAGAAACAATATTTTTGGTTAGTTTTTTTTTTAAAAATATTTATTTAACAGCAAAAAGGTATTACATTTTTCCTCGTTAAAAATTAAAGAAAAACGTTCAAAGCCTATATGAATTTAATGTATTAGATTCTTTAAATTTCCAATGTATGGTAAAGTTTTTGAACCTTTTAATATGTTAAAAGAATCGGTTTCGCGATTCGGCTATTATAAAAAAAATTGTTGCACTTATTAAAATTATAAAAAATATAAGATATTAGTTCTTCTTCCTAACGCTACAAGTTTAATACATATAATTATATAATGCGGTAAGTTATACCAGTTACTCGTAGAGTAAAAGGGTATATTAGATTCGTACAAAAGTATGTAACAGGTAGAAGGAAGAGTTTCCGACCATATAAGGATCAGGATCATAAGCGACCACAAACCGCGAAAAACTGTGGCGCAAACAGGTTTGAAGCTAGATTAACGGGAAAAAGAATGTGTATTTGTTTCATCAATACATACATCAATACATCAAATGTTAAAATGTTCAACTATATCACAAAAAAAAAGAAGTTAAATAATAACTAAACAATAAAAATTAACTAAATACAAATTCAACATGAACTGAAGGAAGAGCTGAAGGCCATCCCTCGCTACATGGAAAAAAAATGAAGGAAGAGCTTAGGGCTATCTCTCGCTACACGGAAAAAATTGAAGTAAGAGCTGATACAAAGACCCCAAACCGGATCAGCAATCGATGATATTTTATATTTTAAAAAACTTTATTTCAGTCACCATGAATCAACCCTTACCTGTAGTGGCTTCTAGCAGCCAGGCTAATGGTTAATGTAAGCGGTTTGATAGCGCAAATAGTCAATAATGAATTGAATCCTTTAAAGAATGAGATCGCAAGTTTAAAGACACAATTAAATCACAATATAAAGAAGGTTGAGGATTTCAAAGTGGAAGCTATTGATCCAAGCGTTAAGTGCCATACCTCTTATGAAATCATTAAGTCGGTCCGAGAATATAACAGCGAAGAAGATAGCTATGTAAGCTGGAGGGAATCGGCGGAAATAGCAATGGGACAATACAAAAGGAGAAGTGAAAAATACTTTTCGGCATGGTCTATTTTTTTTTAAATCTTTTCTAGTAGAAATAACCGACAAGTAGGAATATCTTAATCTAGTTTATATAATTTAATTTATTACAAATTAACTGTTTAGAATAACGGCCCTAAGTATTGTTGCTGGGTGGGGAGGTCTCTTGTGTATCTCTCGTGTATAGCCGGTGTTCCAGATTAGAGATCGCACGAGGTCATTAGCAGCTTGAGATTATACTTTGCTTTCGCCTTGTGAAGTTCGTCTTTAACTAAGCCTACGTTTAATTCTTTATGAATATTTTCATTCCGTATATACCACGGTGCTCCTGTTATAGTTCTCAATATCTTTGATTGAGCTCTCTGGATTATTTTTAAGTTGCTGGCACATGAGTTACCCCATAGCTCGGAGCCATATGTCCAAATTTGTTTTAGGACTGCATTATACAAAAGTATTTTTTACTCAAGTTTTAGTGGAGAGCGGGCGTTAATAAGCCAATGTAGATTTCTAGCTTTAAACTTTAATTGATTTCTCTTTGCTTCGAAATGTTTTCGCCAAGTGAGTCGTCTATCCTTGTAGATAATACTTTATGCGATTGAGGAGCAGCTATTTAAATACTTTTGATAGGCACGGTAGAAGGCTGATTGGTTTATATGACGATGGCTGGGATGGCTTTTTGGATCATTATGATGACAGACTTCCTCCATTGTTGAAGATTGTGAGAAGTCTCAAAACTCCCCACAAATCTCGAGGCAGGAGAGCAACAGCAAAGGCAGCGAGAATGTGACAGAATCTAAGGGCATCCAGGTCCACCGGTAAATTACTGGACCTTGGACCCGACCAAAGCGGAGAGACCGTGAAATACCGGTGCCGCACTGGACATTGGACCCACGCCGCGAAAGGGCAAATAGGTCGAACGGACCTTGGACCAGCACAAAGAGGATGCACCGTGAATTAACTGGACATTCTTGGACCTTGGACCTGATGCGTGCCGTGTGCAAAGGGAATTAACTGGACATTCTTGGACATTATACCTTATGCGAGCCGTGTGCAAAAGGGGAAATAACGGGACCGCTGCAGCCTAAAAACTGGACAGCGCAGGCGCAGCTCGAGGCAGTCAGTTGAAATACGCGCGGTAGTTCATGCAGCCAGGAGGCACGGGACAGTCAACCAAGATACGTGTGATACGCGTGGCTGTGAGAGTACAGTTACAATCGAGTGCTCTCACCAAAATCAAGATACCAGAGTAAAGACGCTAGTACCAGGCTGAGACCGCAACAATGAGATCTGTAGGACGCAGAGATTGGATCAGAGACGGGAGCTAGACAGGAGCAGTGACGAGAAAAAGACGAAAGAAGGACGAGTTATCGGCAAGGTAAGCGCGGATCGAAAGTGTGCCAGGAATACGGTGGACTGGCGATAAGGCTGAATCCTCGGATTTAACCTGTCGGGCCATTTGTCTCTCAGGCCAGAGTCAGAGCTACTTGCGGGAGTCTTGCGACACAGGTGATCTCACGATTATCTTGGCCGGACCTCGGAAGGAAGACTTTTGAGTCCTATAAGCCGGGGGGAACTGGAGAGACGCCTTTGAGGAGCGACGCCGTTGGAGTCCACGAGGAGCACGAAGTGATCTGAGAGCAACGACGCTGTTAAGGAGCGCCGCCGAACAACGCACGCAAAGATCTCGAGTCGAGAAAGGCACGCCGCCGACCAAACGAGCCGCAACAGCCAGCTGACGATGAAACCAATTCCAGCGAAAAGTAAAACAGAATAAAGTTTTCCGATTTGTCCCCAATTCATCATGCTGTTGAATATTATGGTTAGAAGATGTATTGCAAAGTTTGGCAGGTTTAAAATCATTGTTGGGGTGATGAGATCGTGACCCAGAGCTTTCTTTTTGTCTTGGGACTTTATGACTCTTGTAACTTCCTCTGGAGGAAATATAAATTGCGCGCTAGCTTCAGGATTGGTAATTATTGGCAGCACAAAACTATTCGTTGCTGGAAGTGGTTTGAAGACATTTTCTAGATGGATGGCAAATGTATTCGCCCTCTCTTCGTTGCTGCGGGCCCAGGTTCCTGTTTGTGTATATGGGGGTGACTCACTTTCTATTGGTGGCGAATGATCTGATGATAGAACTGATAAATGTTCCACACGAAAATGAGCCTGCGGCACTCTTCTTGTGACAGCAATATCAGTCGGGTCAGGTTTCTTGTTTGGATCTGTTGGCCAATATATGGGCTTTCCCGGAGAAATAAAGTCAAGCTTGTTTCGTAGAGTTATTATCGCGTTATAAAGCTGTTTTCCTTTGGCGTTGATGAGTCGAGATCCCCAGTGGGTGTGCTTTGCATTATAGTCACCAGTTGCTATAAAGCGGTCACATAATGCATCAAAGAAGCTTACGAATTCTGTTTCGGTAATAGAGAAGCGCGGTAGGCAGTATACAGAGGCTAGGTTTAGGTAGCCGGCCCTCATTGACTGACATTGACAGATAAGATGTTTAAGGGTTTCGATAGCCCCCGGTTCATCGCATTTCCTGCAGGTGCGTCTGTTGAGTATTCCGATCGTAGTTGCGTGTGATGCGGCCAGACAGTGACCTGTAAGGATTCCCACTAACAGACTGCAGTCTTTCCGAGGAAGATGCAGTACATACTGCCTGAGTTTTTCATTTCGCTCATTGCACATTGTTCTTGCAATTCGGCAAGTCTCGGTATTCCTTCACCTGCTTTTTGCTCGCGTGTATTGTATTGTATTGTATTGTATTGTATTTATTAAGCAATGGACTGCTTGTAAAACATTATTAAAGTACATTTTATATTAAAGGAACTAGTGCACCAAACAACATAAGGGGAATTTTTTAACGATATGCCCCTGCTCACATCGAGTTGTGGGCAATTAGAAATTACATATTTGAAGACAATAACGATAATACTAAGTTATAATTAGACACTGAAGAGACTCCATACAACAAGACGTGACTGAGATCATTATATTTATCACAAAGAACACGGAAAGGGTCATTAAGGGCAAAATTTGACCTGCACAATGGCAGAGACAGGGGGCGATACCGGCGAACTGTCCTGCATGGTACATTCCAGTTTAGGGAACTAAGGAGAAAGGAGGAGTCGACATCACCATTTATTAATTTATGTATGAACATAACACCGTGACAAATCCTACGGTTGATCAGGGTGGGCAAATCTAGTAAACGCAATCTGGCATTATAAGATGGCAACCGACGGCCAGCGTCCCAGTTAAAACCTCTTAGAGCAAATAACAAAAACTGCTTTTGAACAGACTCCAACATATTTTGTCCGCCTGGTTCTCCAGGGCTTTACCACCGAAAACTGGAATAAGCTTGGATGCTGTATTAATAAAATCAATATTAGATTGTGTCATTGTGATATTGTTTTTTATCTTACTTTCTATTATGGTTGAACTATCATCAGAATCTGTAGAATTATCCAGATCTGACATTAAAGCAGCTGGAATAGTAAGATTATTTAAATCTTGCTCTTCTATTTTAGGATTTATTCCAGTAAGGTCTTCTGATTCTATTTGGTCAATGTCAGTTTGTTTTGTATGCTTTTTATAAGTGTTTATTTTAAGATTTGTAAGTCTTTGAAGAGCATTGGTAAACTAGGGGGCCTGCATGGATCTAATCGTCGCTTGGCTGTCCACGAACAAGTTGACCACATCGTATGATCGGTTTATACTTTGAGCCCCTTCTGCCGCTTTCCTTATGGCGAAGACTTCTGGAATATGCTACAGTCGCTGGGTAGCTTATATGACAGCCTTATTTCAGGGTACGTACAGTATAAGCCCGCTCCTACTCCTCCATCCACCTTTGAGCCATCTGTTTATATGTTGAGGTATTGAGTCTGGTCCCGACCCGTTATCCAGTCTGGGCCCATGAACGAGGTTGTTTTAACCTCCGGGCATGTAGTCCGTTTTGTTGATCATGCTTCGGCCGATTGAACTGTGTCCAAAGCTTTGCGTCGTCATATTGCCTGATGCAACTAGACGTTGTGCTGCCTTTCCTGCAGTTAGTTGAGCGTGGATATCTATGGGGTCCATTCCGAGGATCGTTTCTAGAGCTTTAGTTGGGGTTGACCTCAGCGCCCCCGTTATGCAGACCAGTGCCTGCCGCTGAGTTCTCTCCATAAGCTCGGTGTAGGTCTTCTTTTCAGTGGCTTGCCACCACACTAAGGCTCCATACATCAGAGTCGGACGCATCACCGAGATGTAGATCCAGTGCATCAGAGTAGGTGACAGGTCCCATGTGCTGCTAAGCATCTTCTTGGATGCATATAGCGCCACGGTGGCCCTTTTCACCCTTTCCAATATATTGGGTCTCCATGCCAGCTTGCAGTTCAGTATTGTTCCGAGGTACTTGACCAGCGTTTTCGGGGTCAGCCTGGTTGCGTCAATTTTTGGGGGATCCATTTCGGTACCTTGTATCTTTTAGTAAAGAGAATGAGGTCCGTCTTTGATACTGATTGATACTGAGTCCCACCTTTTCCTCCCACTCACTTATCTCCTTGAGTGTTGATTCCATTATGGAGCTGAGGGTCGATGGACAAACTCCCGTAATATTTATGCTTATGTCGTCCGCGTAGTCAGTTATTTTTGGGGCTCTCCTCTCGAATCTCTTAATTAGATCGTCGACCACCAAATTCCATACAAGAGGCGAGAGAACCCCACCTTGTGGTGTGCCTCTGTGTGCCCCCTTTACCATGGATGCAGTGCCCCACTCTGAAAGTACACGCCTGCAGCTAAGCAGGTTTCTTATCCAGAGGCTTACTGCGGGGTGCGTGCTGGTCGCTTCTAGGCGATCCATTATAGCATCCGTCTTAACATTGTTGAATGCTCCGGATATATCTACGAATACTCCAACCGCATATTCCTTAATGTGTAGGGCTCTCTCAACGGTTGCTACTAACGAGTGTAGTGCCGTTTCCACAAGTTTCCCTTTGGTGTAGGCATGCTGATTGGATGACATAAGTCTCCCTACATCACTCCTGATGTGTAGATCCAGCAGCTTTTCCAGAGTTTTGAGTATGAAAGAGGTAAGACTTATCGGCCTGTAATCCTTGGGGCTCGTGTGACTGCACTTTCCCAACTTTGGATGGAAGACAATCCGAGAGGTCCTCTATTGGATTGGGATATAGCCCGTGCTTAGACATGCCGAGTGTATTTCATACAACCATGGGGTGATCCTTTCCTTGGTCGCCTGCAACATGTCTGGAAATATACCTTCAAGTCCTGGTGCCTTATAGCCCGCAAAGGAGTCTATGGCCCAGTTGATTTTCATTGGTGTTATTAGATCGTTTGGGGGGCGTTCTTCGCCAGCTGCTATGTCCTGGTGCGTGCTGGCGTCTAGGACATCCGTGCATCCTGGGAAGTGCGATTACATAAGTGCTGTTAGGGCCTCTGCACTGCCCTCAGTCCACTGTCCGTCGTCGCGCTTTAGCTGACTCTGTATGGTAGGCTGCTTTGAAAGCAGCTTTCGGAGCCTAGCTGTTTCCGGGACGTTCTCGATGCTGGAGCAGAAGTTTCTCCACGAGCTTCTCTGTGCCCTGCGTGATTCTTTCTTGTAATCCCTAAGTAGGATTTTGTATTCCTCGTTGATGATCTCAATGTCTGCTCTTTGACAATTTTGAAGAATTCTCGGAGGTTATTTCTTTTGAGTGTCAGTTCCCGATTCCACCATGGTGGCTTGGTCTTCTTCCTTGTTCTTGATGTCTGGCATGCTGCGTGATACGCATCCAGTAATTCCTTGGACAGGGTCTTTAGGGACATTTCTATGTCTTTCACGGATTTTACTGCGCCCGGGCTAGTCGCGAGTTTTGAGGTCACTGTCCTTGTAAACTTTTCCCAGTTCCTGTTCCGGGGGTTTCTATAGACAGTAACCTTTGGGTACTTTTAAAATCGTATCTGAACTGAATATACCTATGGTCTGAGAAGGATGGCGTTTTTAGGACCCTCCATTCGGAGACCAAAGTACTCTGTCCCTTTACAAGTGTTATATCTAGTACGTTTGACGAGGTGCCTCCTACGAAGGTGTGTTTCTCCCACACGTTTGCTATATATACATTTGCAGATATAATAAATTCTAAGAGTGACTCACCTCAGTCGTTGATGTCGGTGCTTCCCCACACGCTGTGGTGTGCATTGGCATCTGCACCAATGAGGAGTTGGTCATCCTTCGAGCCGAATTCCACTAAGTTGCTCAGCTCTTCTGGTGGCGACGGTGTATCGTGTGCCATGTAGCAGGACGCTACCAAGAGGCGCTTTTCCTCGCTTTCTAGCATCCCCGTAGTCAAGTCGTCAGAGCTGTAATGAGGCATAAGGTTAGCATGGATACCCTTCCGTACAAGTACAGCGCTTCTGTTCCTGCATACCGCTGGTGAGTAGAATGTGTTGTAGTTTGAGGACCTTAGTCCGGCCACGATATTGCCCGAGGCAATCCATGGCTCCTGAACCAAGGCTATGTCGACGAGCCCTTGCTCTAGGGCAATCAGGAGCTCCGCCAATGTGATTATGCTTATATGAAGATTGAGCTGCGGCACCCTCAGAATCATGGGCCGCTGGCTCATCTCCGCTCGACGGGTTGGCTATAACTGTCCGGTCACCGTCCTCTTCGTCTTCCGAGTCATCCAGAGCGAGTTCCTGCATGGATATAAGTCATAGCAAATGATGGCAACTCGTATTACCTAATGCGATTTTTTATCAGAATTCCAGTGCCTCCATGAGCCTTCCCATCAGGATGATTTGTCGAATAAAATGTATTCCAGAAAGATATTTTATGAGTAATCATATAAGCAGATTTCTGTTTGATTAGAAGCTCCAGGAGGAGATTTGGAGTGCGCACAAGCTCTTGCAGCGTTGCTGTATTGCTCCCATTGTTTTTGTTATAGTTGCCAGCATTAATTCTATACCACTAGGTAATTGGGATGTGTTTACGGAAATACTTTCCAAAGTATGGATCGATGCCTGTTGCTCCAACAATCCTGGAGTAATATGTTCAAATGTTGGTTTTGGAATTGAGGCGTATGACCCGTTGTTGTAGATTTCAGACAAACAGACTGCGCGAAGTTTGCAGTATATTCTCGTATGATCATATTCTTAAAAATTCGTACATTAGATCCATTCCGTTTGTGGAGTTCCTTATCAGTAATTCTGTTGCGCAATAGATATGGAAGTTTGTAGATTGGGTGAATTTCATTTTTTTTAAATTGCATATTTTCGGGCGCCAGTTCTATCTTTAACATCGGCTGTGGAACTTTGTTTCGGCTTATTATGTTTGTTAGTACTCGGCGTAAATGCCTGGCATACAGCACATGAATTGTCTGCCTGTAGTCGTCGCCACTAGCACTTGGAACTAGGTGGACTATGAGATTGGTGTGTGAGTAATCAGTCAGTTGTATTCTTTGATTGATACTGATTTTATTCAACAAACTTAACGGTATTTATAGGTACAAAAGTGTTTACGTTTACAAAATATGTAGAAGGGGAAAATGAAATTACAGCTATTCGTCATAACTCGCAGTGGGTCAAAGTGCTATATGCAGTGCTAGTCAAATTACTGCTCTACTTCCGATTTATGAGGTAAGCTATTTTTGCTGCATCGGCCGGTTAATGACTGTTAAGCACACTGACGGTCTGGCTTTAGAATTGCAATATTAGCAGTAAGAGTTATGATATATGATTCTTTGCTGGTCTGTTATAACCGCGATACTACTTATATTATGTTGGTCGATGAGTCTTAACATTCTCCCGGCCGTTGAACAGATATTTAACCATCGCTAATGTGGAACGCAAAATTGCGTGGGGTAGGTTCAGGTGATGGCTGCTCGTCGTTCTCTTGGTTGTTGCAGGTCCGTCGTCGTGGTTTCCAGTTGACGAATCGTCTTCGGAGACTATATGCGATGATCAATATTATTGATATTGGTAACGCCGCATATGCGGCTACTTGATAATGCTGCGTGGTGGTAAATTGATTTGACCATACTGTATCCTTTAGCTTAGCCAGCCTTTGTTGTAGACGATCCAGTTCATCTGATTCAGATGGTTGGGTTGCAGTCTCTCGAGCTGACTCTGATGTGTCTTCCCCAACGGGCGTTCTTATGTTGCCAAAACGAATGTACGCTAAGTGTGATTATCGTGCTGAATGTGGTAATAATAATGTTAGCGTTTCGTGCGGTGCAGCCGGAGGACAGAGACAGTAAACCCGATCCATTAAGGCGAATGGTGGATGGCATTCCCTTGCATATAGCTTGAAGTTCTATTTGGTTGTGGGTCGCAAACATCCATCTGTTCCGTTGATGCGTTCTTAACCAAATCAAGCCTGCCTTCGACTTAATAATCTCACAGAGTGTTTCAGATTTGTTGTTGAATAGCTGAAACTCACACCGATTTTCAGCGTTGAATGCGGCTTGATGGTTAAAGCAAATGTGTTCGTTGTTGGATAGTACTAGACATTGCTCGAACTCATCCTCAGTAAGACCAATGAATTGATCTCTGTGGGAATTTACATATAGCTATGATAGGTGTCTTAATGTCGAATCGATTCCAGCCTCCCGATTTCCACGTCGGGATGGGGATGATGCTGAAGACTTCCTGTTGTGCTGTTGATACCAGAGGCAATGTCACTTTGAATATGACATGATCTGTAGTTGTGGTTCCTTCAGCGCGCATGATTTTATAGAGTTCCATTACATTTTCCGACGAGACCGGCAACATCTGATCCGGAAGTAGATGATCCCGAATTTTGTCTAATTGGTCACTTAGCTGATTAGGAGTTACCAGCATGGGACTGATGGTTCGATGACGAACGTCGGTGAGAAGGCTGGCAATTTCAGCTTGCATTCGCTGCATCCCAGTTGCAAGCAGGGTTAACTGGGTAGTAAAGACTTCGAATGTTTGCTGCAAGTGGTCGCCTTGATATCTGCCTCGTTCCTTGTTGATGGTTGCTAGTTGCTGCTCCAAATTTCTGATGCGGCTGTCAGTAGATGACTTGTTTTTCCTGACTATGTTAATAGTAGAATCCAAAACTGAAGTCTGATTCTTGAGTAACATCATCAATACGTCTTCTCTGGATTTCACCTAAGTTATAACCTTGGCCATGTCGTCTGCATATCTGGCGTCAAGGACCCCAAAGAGCGAGTTAGCTACATTACCAACTATATAAAGTGGTGATCTGCGCTGTCTGGAATGGTTTATCAGATAACTTTCTTCCTGTAGCTCGCCATATACATGTGCAAAATGGTCAAGTATGGAGTTGCATGCATTTGCGTTCTTCAACTCAGAACACTTGTGCCTGAGTTCTTTTATCCCAGTGGACAGCATGTTCATATCACTCCAATACGGTTTTAAATCGTAATATGCAATGATAGTCCATTCCGAGATTGCCGTTCTTGCCGTGCCGAGTCGCTCATAGAAGATTCCGGGCTGGTTGTCGAAACGCGTAATATTGGCAGTTTGCGCCAGTGCTACCGGCAGGATCCATAGCAGCGCCAGAAGGAATAAGACTGTGCTGCCCATCGCTACCTTTTTCCGACGTATGGGTGGCTCATCAGATTCTGGACGGGATTCATCTTTGGACCTTTGGCGCTTGCCCCTGCTCTCTTCTGGGAATAATGGCGCCAACTGAGTGATGGGCCGCTTAAATATCCCAGATGTTGTTTTTACATTAACCACCCAACGCGATTTTCCGCGCCATGATAAGTTTTAGCTATTCGTCCCAGTGAATCCATGAAGTATGAATACCCTTTCCAAACGTCTGCTGAAGTTCTTCACTCCAACGCGAGAAACCTTTTGGTTGCTCTTTCCCTTGACTCCCCCAGGGCTGAAGTGTTCAGAAGCCGGGTGGTTTACAATGAATTTTTCATCTGGTGCTGTCCTTAAATTTCCAACGAAATGGTTTTCGCAGTATGCTTCTGTGGGAGACCGATGTTTTTCTGTTGTATCCAAGTTTTCCAATGTCCAAAATTTTTCTATTAAATCGTTGCTTTCTTGTATAGTATTAATCGCGCAGACGGCGGATAAACTGTCAGTAGCAGTCACCTTATCAGCCAAATTTTGTGTTCTGCATAATTGGACCATTGGTTGTACAGTTCTTCTGATTCGGAAGCAGCAATGAGCAGGTCTATTTTTCCTGGTTTGTCGAAGTTGGGGTCCGCCAAGACCATTCCCTTGGATAATTTTTGTAGTCGCTAGCGAAAGAGGCTGGGATGGCTGATCAGGTATTATCTGCGGTAATACAAAGGCTTCAATCCGTTGTGTGAAACCACTATGAAGGGATTTATCTAGTATGTTGACTCGTGCTTTACTAGTTTTCGGGAGTCCTCCAATGCCTTCAATTCGTAATTTAGCATTGTGGAGCTTCAGTGATAACATTGAAGCCATTCACTCTGTAATCAGATTTATTTGCGATCCAGAGTCAAGTAGTGTTCTAAGGCTAGCACACTGTCCATAGTTGGCCTGTACTGCAACCTTAGCTGTAGCGAGTAAATTATTATTTTTATTACTTGCCGCCCCTACAATTGGTGGACGCGGTTCTACGGTAGTGTCGAGATGAAGAAGAGTATTGTGATCTTTCTTGCACTTGAAGCACTTTCGACTGCGGCACTCCTTTGTTTTGTGATCAGTGCTGAAGCAATTGACGCACATTCTTTGTTTCAGTACCCAATTTAATCTCTCAGATGTGGGCCTTGATCGGAAGTCTTCACAGTTGTATAGGGGATGGAATTCTTTTTTACAGAATTCACATGAAGATAACTTTCCGGTTGCTGACTGTAGAAAATAATTGCACTTGTAGAAGTCTGGCAATGCTGGCATGTACTATAGAGGTCTCGCTCTTACGAAGATGGAGCAACATCAATGTATGATAATTGTATTCTCCTTTTAAGTTAGTTGCAAATAAACTCTTCATGTGAACACACGCACGGCGGTTTATATTATTCGATTTGCCATCTCAATAGGTTATGGGCCCAGGCACGGTTTAATCGGAAGAGTGTTTGAAAGTTAAGAACTTTGTGCAACTCAAAAGACAAATATGAGTGGTCTATATCAAATAGATAAGTTAGAAGACAATAACTATGATTCGTGGAGCATACAGATGCGATCTGTGTTGGTGCATTCTGGATTGTGGAGTGTAACGTCCGGAGATTTGACTGCAACAAATGCACCTGAAGGAGTCGATTGGAGTGCTGAAGACCAAAAGGCTTTGGCGACAATTACATTAAGTGTAAAAACATCGCAGTTGGCCTACATAAAAAATTGTCAGAACTCGCAAGAAGCATGGGGAAAGCTAAAAGAAGTACATCAGCCTCGTGGTCCGGTACGGAAGGAACAGTTGTACAAGAAATTGGTACCACGCACCATACAGGAAGAGAAAGATGACCAAAATGAGATTCGTGTAGGGCCTGGTCGGCCGAAGCTCATCCGGACTGGCAAGCCTGGTCGTCCCAAAAAGCAGTACAACATCCTAGGTGCGACAACGATGTCCCGATACCAGCAACATTTAAAGAGGCTATGAGCAGTCCGTATGCATCCGAATGGCGCGTAGCTATGCAAAGGGAATATGATTCTCTTCTCGCTAACCAAACCTGGCAGATGGCAGATTTACCAAGAAATCAACGTGCGATCGGATGCAAATGGGTATTCAACGTTAAGCGCGACAAGGATGGCCAAATAGAGCGCTTCAAGGCGCGTCTGGTTGCAAAAGGATGCTCCCAGCAGTACGGTGTTAACTATCAAGCAGAGATGTGTCTATAAGCATTAGCATTGTTTTGTAAATATTATGAAAAAAGTAATGCTACTGAAAACACATTTCATTGGCATTGAAATAAGTAATGCTACTGAAAACAAATTTCATTAGATTGTCAAAAAAGTAAAGCTACTGAAAAATATTTCATTGGCATTGAAAAAAAAGTAATGCTACTGAAAACACATTTCATTGGCATTGGAAGCTTTCAATGCTACTGAAAATATATTTCATTAAAGTCCCTAAAAATATTGCTACTTAAAAATCTAATTCCAAAAAGTAATGATAGTTAAAAAAATTTAATTACCATTGTTTTGTAATAAACTGAGGAACCTTTGCTCCATTAAAGCCATAACTTTTATCTGGCTTTTTATCCCTGACTAATTGGTAGCTTTTCTGAGATTCACCATCTAATAACGACTCAAGAAGGTGAAAACAATAAAACCGCGAATTCTTTAGAAGAGGAGGAACATTTGCTGACACCGCTGATGAAAAATATTTCAACCGTGGGTTCTTCAGAAGAGGAGGAACCTTTGCTCCTTGGCATAGAAAACGCATGTCGTTTCGCTAGCACCGAGGATGAAAAATATTTAAACCGCAAATTCTTCAGAACTTTTCCTCAATGTTTGAAGAATCCGCGACTTTTTGTTTTCGGAGGACTTAAAATACATAAATCATATATTTCTGCGCTAAGCTCTAAAGGATTTTTTAACTACGATTTTATCAATGCCTCTTGGGCTGAGAAGATCAATGAAGGGTATTAAAAATGAAATGAATAGAAAATTAAATTGAATTTAAAAGCGAAATAGCCTTTGCTTTTTCGGTCATGAACATGTATATAACTTTCACCGTGCCTCTTTCATTAAAAAAGTGTCGGTCAACCAGTTCACATCTAAACTTGCTAACGTAGCTATCAGGCTGCGTTTGACGAAAAAGTTTTAAAGTTTGTCGTGGACTCGTTTTCGCCGTTGTCAATTGTGGGGAACCCATCCTTTGAAGCCCTTTTCGAAGATATGCCTGTCAAGGTTCCTGGCCGAAAAATGTTGACGAAAATACTGGATGATAAATTCGATTTCCACAAAAGTCATATAATAGATCGTTTAAAACAAGTAAAGTGGGTTTGCACGACAGCAGATATTTGGTCGGCAAAAAAGAAGTCATTCTTCGGATATACTTGTCACTGGATAGACCAAACATTTACAAGGCAATCGGTTGCTTTGGCGTGTAGGCGACTTTTTGGAAGTCACACCTTCAATAGAGTTGCTGAAACTACGCAAGCTCTTAATGACGAATTTCTTCTTACAACCAATCAACATGCACTCGAGACGCTATTGGCACATACGAACTAATTTGCTGCATCCTTGGCGAATCCATCCACCAGAAGAAGGCCAAAACGTCTACACCCTGGCGATCTCTGGATAAGATGATCATCAAACCCGCCTCCTGGGCCAATGTAGTATTGTCACCGTATTAAAATTGTTAAATTTCCACATATAAAAATGCCTATATCCAAGAGTTACTTATCTTAGGAGCTAATAAAATATTTTAAAATTAAATAACATCATGTTCTAACTTTTCTGGTAATTTAATAATTTAAGCACTTATAAAAGTGATGATCTAATGGGTAATGGGTCCTCCACTTCTGAAGAATTCGCGGTGTCAGCGAAACGACATGCGTTTTCTGTGCCAAGGAGCAAAGGTTCCTCAAATTTTTTTTCAGTAGCATTACTTATTTCAATGCCAATGAAATGTGTTTTCAGTAGCATTATTATTTTTTATTTCTAATGAAATGACTAATGCATTACAAAAGTAGTTAACTAGTCACAACTCTGCTATCAAGAAACTTTCTCTCCAGTTTGCAGGCTAGAGAGCGTGCGTTTTATATTGGCCCTAGCAGCAGAGCTCGGTCTGTACCTCCATCAGATGGACGTATGTACAGCGTATTTAAACAGCGATCTTAGTGAGACGGTGTCTTTACAAGCAGACTGGAAATGGAAACCTCTCGCTAATCCTCGTATATGTCGATGACATTCTGGTAGCATGTCAGTCAAAAGAGGATCTGGTCAGAATCAAATCGTGTATCTCTAAGTCTTTCGAATGCGTGGACAAAGGCTCTCTAAACCTTTTCCTGGGCATGGAGATAGAGCGAGAAGGAGAGCTAGGACCAATTTCCCTGGGCCATTCGCAGTATATAAAGGATCTGCTGCATGCACACGGCATTGAGGATTGCAGACAGGCGGCCACACCACTGGATGCAGGATTCCAGGTAGCATGCACTAGCAATCAGTGCAAAAAGGTTGATCCAACTCTATACCAGTCAGCTGTTGGCGAGCTAATGTGGCTAGCACTTACAACCAGGCCGGACATTTTGCATTCCGTTTCCAAACTGGCTCAACGGAACCAGGACCCACATACCGAACATATGGCCGGTATAAAGCATGTAATAAGATATCTGGCATCAACAGTGAACATGAAGCTACACTACAGGCAGTGTGGTCAACCTTTTCTTGGATATGTAGACGCGGATTGGGCCGGTGACAAAGTCGACAGGAAGTCATATACCGGGTACATCTACTTCCTAGCTGGAGGTTCAATTTCTTGGCGTTCTGAAAAGCAGCACAGTGTCGCCCTCAGCAGTACCGAAGCTGAGTATATGGCGCTTTCATCAGCTTGCAAGGAGGCCATTCTAATGCGCCGACTTATAAACGAAATTGGTTGCGAAGACGAGAAGACTCCAATCATTCTTTACGGCGACAATTTGAGTTCCCAAGCTCTGGCCAAGAATCCAGTTCATCATTCCAGAACAAAACATATTGATATACGCTATCATTTTGTAAGACAAGTTGTCAAGGAAGGTCAGGTTTTGTTAAAGTATAAATGTACTAATGAAATGATTGCTGATATTTTGACAAAAAATCTACCAAGGAAGACCCATGTAGAATTTACAGAGATGTTACATTTAAATTAGATTTTCATTTTTGTAAACATGCAAGCATTGAGGAAGGGTGTAGAAAATAATTGCGCTTGTAGAAGTCTGGCAATGCTGGCATGTAGAGGTCTCGCTCTTACGAAGATGGAGCAACATCAATGTATGATAATTGTATTCTCCTTTTAAGTTAGTTGCAAATAAATTCTTCATGTGAACACACGCACGGCGGTTTATATTATTCGATTTGCCAGCTCAATACTGACGATGCACAAGTTGAGTTCCTAGGCTCTCTTTTCGACGATTTTCCTATGTTTAGGACTCGTACTCTTTGATCCAAAAATCTATCATCGTATGTAATGGTTGGATCTCAGTTGAGCTTCCAAGTGATTGCTCATACAAAGCTCGGTTATTCATGTCGAGCTCGTCGGCCAGTAATACGACTAAAATTGGATCCCATGTGGATATGTCGATGCCTAGAACCTTCAAGGAGGCGAGAGACTCAATTGTTGTCATATATAATTCCTGCAATGACTTTGCACTATCACAGGATGCCTGTTGATGCAGAAATCTGCGTATTACTTTATTTGCTAGCTGTCTCGGCTTGTCATACGAATCAACCAGTATTTGCCAGGCTTGTACATAATTCTCTTCCTTTAGTTATATATGACAAATCAGCCTTTCTGCATCCCCGGTAAGTGCGGTTTTGAGGTACCACATTTTCTTTATAGCGGGCATGTTTTTCATGAACCATGCATGAAAAGAAATCGAAAAATTGTCTCCACTTTAACAATTCTCCATCAAATTTTGGGATGTGATTCTAGGTAGTTGTACATCGGTGCTGTTTGTGGTGGATGCGCTTGGCACGGCCATGAGTGTCCTTTGCACTTCCATTTGTAACCTCCCGTAGAGTTCCTTGTTGTAGCCCCTTGAAGATCGTTCGCGTACTTTTCGTACTCAGTTCTCTTTTGTGATTCTGGCAGACGGGTATCATTTTCTTTGAACCTCTCCCAGGCTTCTTGAATTGCCAATAGCCGATCTTCGAAATATTCAGGCCTTTGTTTCCATGCGGATCCATCCTTTTTGAAGTTATTTATGCACCTGGCAATATCATTGCCTATATCTTGTTGTGCATTCAAAAGTTTTTTAATTTCCATTGAAGGATGTTCGGCACCCATGCTGTTCACCATTTTGATCTTGTTCTCTGGTGGGAGTATTTTATTCGCTTACGCTGGATACGCTCCGATTCGCAACCAAGTTTGGTCAAGAAACTGAACAGTAATGGTTGATAAAGGTGGTCGCATAGTTGACCGGCCTTTATTGATCCTGAATCGATGGGTTCGATCTCAGGTGTCCCTCTGTGGCCACGGCGGCACTTGCTGTCAGGATAGTGTTGGTTTTTTTTCAAAGTGTCGCCTGTTGACAACTTTGAGAATGTGTCCGGGATTGGATTCACGAATCCTTTCCTGCTGGGATCACAAACCAAATCTTTGATAGATGATGGTAGCCTTGTTAACCAATCTCCCAATTTCTGAGTTGACTTCGCTCAGACTTCCTTAGTTGTCGTTTAGACAATGGAGTGTTCTTTAATGTGATCTCTTGTTGAGATCACGTCGGGGTCACCAAAATGTTAGTACTAGGCGTAGATGCCTGGCATACGGCACATGAACTGTCTGCCTGTAGTCGTCGCAACTAGCACTTGGAACTAGGTGCACTATGAGATTGGTTAGTGAGTAATCAGTAAGTTGTATTCTTTGATTGATACTGATTTTATTTAACAAACTTAACGGTATATATAGGTACAAAAGTGTTTACGTTAACAAAATATGTAGTAGGGGAAAATGAAATTACAGCTATTCGTCATAACTCGCAGTGGGTCAAAGTACTATATGCAGTGCTAGTCAAATTACTGCTCTACTTCCGATTTATGAGGTAAGCTATTTTTGCTGCGTCGGCCGGATTATGACTGTTAATCACACTGACGGTCTGGCTTTAGAATTGCAATATTGGCAGTAAGAGTTATGATATATGATTCTTTGCTCGTCTGTTATAACCGCGATTATATTATGTAGGTCGATGAGTCTTAACAATGTTTATAGCCGCTTTGACATCAAGGACCTTTTCTTTAATAGTTTGTGTGTGTGACTGCAGTTGATGTAGTTGTTGTTGTGTTGGTTGTCGTTGTTAGTATCGAAGTCACAGTGGTAAATACGGGCATTGTGCTGATATATTGTTGGTAAGGTTGTAGGGGTCGGGGGACCCCATGGACCCCATGGGAGGAATAGGCCAATCACAACTGAATTAAATGAAAAACATAGAAAGACAGCACTACGAATGTTTATAACTGGCCTCAAGTTTTAGATGTAATGTTTTCAATGAACCCACCTGACTTACCAAATGCAATGGTAATAGTACAGGAACTTGAAAGCAACAATTTGAGGGCCCAATTCGCGAACACTTTTGTACGCTGTTGTGTATGCCAGCAGCACATACACACTGCATTCGCCTGTCACACGTCAGCGGTCAACGGAGAACAACGTCGATCTCGCAATTCACATATATTCCTTGTACACACTATTTATCAACATTATGTTACAATAAATGTTAATTAGATATATAGCTCGCACATATCTAATATTGGCGACGAGGATGGGATGCTAAGTTCGCGAGCAATTCTGTAGAAAGTTTGGAAGTTTTAAAACAATAAGAACAACACAGTGGCGCCAGACGGCGTGCGTATACTCGTGGAATATGGAGAGCAAGCAACAGAATCGTAAATAGTTGCCGTTAATCGTGACTCCTTCTGTTCTTCGTACGAATAGAAGTAAAGCGACAAATGCAAGTGGAATTGCCGCCGAGGCAGAAAGTTCAAAGCAAAGGGAGTGCGATCAAGCCATACATTCATACATAGCGCCGCAGCTCCAGTTAAACGGTTAGTTCTCATTGCGAATGGAAGGTCAAAACGAAAACGACCAAAAATTGAGTGCACGTGCCGGCGTGGCAGAACATTCAGTAAAAGAGGAGTGCGATCAAGCTACATACAGCGCCGCAGCTCCAGCAGCCACAGACAAAACTACAAAACCGAGTGGAAAAACTAAAACGATGTCAACGGTGGGCAATTTGGAGCCGTTTGATTTGGATGAACCACACAAATGGATTTCGTATAAAGAGCGTTTCAACTTATACTTAGTGGCCAATGATGTCAAAGAAGAAGGACGGAAAAAAGCCGTTTTTCTCACACTGGCCGGTGCGCCACTCTTCGAACTCTTGACATCATTGGCATCTCCAACGAAGGTCAGTACATTGGAGTTAGCAGACATTTTTAAGTTGTTGACTGATCATTTGTCTCCACGCCCGTCGGAGATTGCTTCATTTTTCCATTTTCATAAACGTGACCAACATGTGGACGAGTCAGTCAACAACTACATGGCAGCACTACGCACCCTGGCGTTGGATTGCAATTTTGGCTCATCTTTGGATCGCATGCTACGCGATCGATTTGTGTGCGGAATGAGGGATGCGTCTTTGCAAAAAAGTTTCCTAGCTGAAGCCGATCTTACCGTTCAGAAGGTTTTAGAGCGTGCTATTACCAGTGAAGCCGCCGCAAACAGCGCTTTGGCAATACGACAGTCCAATCACTCACAACACAGTGATGTCCAAAGTACCATTGACATACATGACTTCGCTGCTAATCAAGTCCGGGCATCCCAACATAATTCTGCCAGCGTCAAAGGATTTTGCATCGGGTGCGGAGGACAGCACCATCGAAAACAGTGTCCATATCGTGAAACTGTTTGTAATTCTTGTGGCATCAAAGGCCACATTCAACGCGTCTGTCGTAAGGCGCAAAATTCGACTTCAAATACATTCGCATCTGGGTCAGCTACACCCTCAGCACCTGGAATTTTTCAAAGTCTAATTGAAAATATTCTACAAAATATTCCTGGAGTGCTGCCGTACTTCGACGACATCATCATTATGGCGAAATCAGAAGAGGAACTGGCATCACGTCTAAACCAGGTACTATCTCGTTTGGATCAGGCTGGACTGCGCCTCCGAAGAGACAAATGCGAATTTGGCGTGCCATCTGTGCAGTTTTTGGGTTTTAAGATCGATGCTTTGGGGATTCGACCGTCAAATTCCAAAGTCGATGCGATTCAGAACTCACCAAAACCGAAAGATAAAAAGGAATTACAAGGATTTCTCGGTCTGGTAAATTTCTACCATGCATTTCTACCGCACAAGGCCACGGTAGCAGAGCCGTTACACAGACTCTTAGACAAAAGCGCGCATTGGTCTTGGAATCAAAAACATGAAAGGGCATTTATTTTGTTGAAGCAACTTATTACCTCAGACGACCTCTTAATTCATTATGACGCACGATTGCCATTGGTATTGACATGTGATGCTTCTCCATATGGGCTCGGGGCAGTACTTAGCCACAAGATGCCGAATGGATCTGAGAGGCCCATTGCATTTTACTCGCGCACATTGTCAAAAGCTGAACGTAACTATGCCCAGATCGAAAGAGAAGCCGTCGCCCTGGTGGCCGGAGTTAAGAAGTTCCACGACTACTTGTATGGCAATGTTTTCACACTCGTTACGGATCATCGCCCGTTATTAGGAATTCTGTCTGCTGCAAAACCAGTCCCTAATGTTATTTCGAATCAAATGCTTCGTCGTTCTATATTCCTGAGTGCCTATAACTACGATTTGATTCACCGTGCTGGATCAAAGATTAGCAACGCAGATTTTCTTAGCTGCTGCCCAATTTCATCATCCGGAGAAGGTAAACCTGCCGAAGAAATAATGATGATCGAGCTGGTGTCCCAGCTGTGAGTGCACAACGCCTAGCACTCCTTACTTCTAAAGATGCAGTACTGTCGAAAGTGTTCAACTGGGTGTTAAGGGGATGGCCTTGCACCAAAATAGAGAGGTCAAATGAGCTATTTCCATACTATTCGCGCCGTGAGGAACTATCCGCCAACAGAGGCGTGTTGGTTTGGGGAAATCGAGCTGTAATTCCTCAAGCAGCCTGAGATCCTATTCTGATGGCGCTGCATGCGCCTCATCCTGGTATAGTGAAGATGAAAGCCATAGCCCGCAGCTACGTGTGGTGGCCGAACATAGATGCAGAGGTCGAGTCCATGGTCAGGCAATGCAAGGTTTGCCAACAAGGGCGCAACGAGAAGCCTTCGACTGCAACACAACGATGGGAGTCTGCCAAGTACCCTTGGTCTCGTATCCACATCGATTTCGCTGGACCGTTCCAGGGTAAAATCTTCTGCTTGGTAGTCGACTCTTATTCAAAGTGGTTGGAAGTCGCCGTGGTGAACTCAACGTCAGCCGCGGCCGCAATTAAATTCCTACGCCAGTTGTTCGCCACCCATGGTCTACCAGACGAGCTGGTATCGGATAATGGAACTGCATTTACTTCCGAAGAATTCAAGCTCTTTACGGAAAACAACCTCATTCGTCACATTAAGTCTGCGCCTTTTCCCCCAGCCACAAATGGGCAGGCCGAAAAAATGGTTCAAAATACAAAGAACTATCTCAAAAAAATGGGCAGCAATACAAATATCGATCTCAACCTATCAAGTTTCCTTTTTAGCCAACACACGACGCCACATACAATTACTAATCGTTCGCCATCTGAATTAATTTTCAACCGAGAATTGAAAACCATTTTTGATAAGCTTCAACCTCAAGAAATGTCGTTTGGTAAGGTCGAAATTCCGGCACCTATTAAACCTTTCATTACAGGCAGTACAGTGTGGGCCCGTAATTACGCGGCTGGACCCAAGTGGGTGGAAGGTTGGATAACTGCCCAAACGGGACCAATTTCATATAATGTCCGTTTAAACGACGCAAGAGTGATCAGGAGACATCTCGACCAGTTGCGAAGTCGTGAGCAAGATTCTTCAATGAAAGGCGAAGCAGATTCGCTAGTTGCGAATGCTTCGGATGACGAAGCTGCACCGATAATCGTGAACCCTAACATCGTTGAACTACAGGAAGAGCCAGTACCAATGGTTACCACTGATTTATGCGAACCACCACCGCCTTCTGCTCTGGCCTCGAATTCACCGGATCTACGCCGATCAAGTCGTCATAGAGTGGCGACACAATTTTACTAATCATCTGGGTGTTAAGGGGTGTTGTGTATGCCAGCAGCACATACACACTGCATTCGCCAGTCACACGTCAGCGGTCAACGGAGAACAACGTCGATCTTGCAATTCACATATATTCCTTGTACACACTATTCATCAACATTATGTTACAATAAATGTTAATTAGATATATAGCTCGCACATATCTAATATACGCAATGTATCAAAATTGGAATCCGGGCAGACAATATTATCCCCAATACTCAAAACCAATGGAATTCCTATAACCCTCCTCAGAACAAACCTGAACCGATGGATGTTGATGAATCCTTACAGATTCAAAATAGGCCAACATATAACAATAATCAACAATAATCAAACAATAAAAATAATATATAAATCGGAGCTGTTATTGACACTGAAAAAGGCGTAATGAAATATGATGACAAAGAAGAAAAATTGATATATGATAAAGAAAGCTCTTGCAACCAACTTTAATTATTTAAAGAAAAAACCATTCTTCCATTGAAAGAATTTATCATAAAACAAGAACGGAAGCTAATTTCGGCCAGCCGTTTATATACCCTTGCAGATAAATTTACTTGCGTATATGTTTCAGCAAACAAAATTATAGCTGTTATTTTGACATTATTGGATCAATCCTTCCTATGATAGCTGGTTAATATTGAATTTTGTTGATTAGTGTAAGGCGGGAGCGGAAGCGCAATAAAGCTTTTTATCGCTCTCGCGAATTCGCCCCGTCTCTCGCCCCTATCGTACAGTTAGGCTTAAGCGTCATTATATTGAAATTAAAGTTCAGTTGTCATATGAACCTCATTGCGTATACTTCCTTTCGTCTTCGTAAAATAAACCCCTAATTCCCTGCAATCACAAGTTTCGCGTTGTTAATGGTGTTAAATTTTCATGGTGACTCCGACGTGATTTGCAGTGGAACTCGGGTTTTTTTTTTTGGTGAAATAAACAAATTAAAATCAATAAATCGCGCCGGCTTTTAATACATTGAAGTTGTTATTGCTGCCGATTTAATTTGCTGTTCCTGTCTACTTTAATTCGTCGTGATGCCGCTGGAAAGTTTTGACCGCTGCAGTTTCAATCGCCGTTAGCCGCTGCTTGTGAAGTTGTTGTTGCTGTCGGTTACATAATTCTTTAAATCGTCGTTACTGCCGCTGGAAAAATTGGCCCGCTGCAGTTCTCAATCGCCGTTAGCTGGACCAGTGAAGTTGTTGTTGCTGTTGACTTTCGCCTGTTGCTTCGTCGTTGCTGCCGGCGGAAAATTTGCCCGCTGCAGTTCTCAATCGCCGTTAGCCGCTACTTGTGAAGTGGTTGTTGTTGTTGGTTACATAATTCGACGTTGCTGCAGTTCTCAACCGCCGTTATCGCCCAATCACCGCTTTAACCCCCTACGCAAAGGAAGTCATATGGATTCTAAGAGGGAAGTTACCGACGGATGTGAATCGTCCCACCAGATATAGAGTGTTAAAAGTTGAAAGTTAATCTGTGGCGTGTCGTAAATTGTGTTTTGGCCCATCTTTTAACTGTTTGCATTCGTGTAAAAATGTGGTAGATAGCGAACATTCTAACCAGGACCAAAATCAAATAAATATATGTCGGCACCCTGATTTTACTTTGAAAATAAAATTCCCCCATTTCTCGTCGTACGGAACACCAATTTGATCTTAGCAAAAATTAAAGTGTTAAAGGTTGAGAATTGCGAACTTCTGATTGCAGAAGTAAATTGTCGGCAAATTTTCTGACGCGCATTTTCTTCCAATTTTCGCTATTTCCCGCGCTTTTAAGCGTCAGGCTTATATATTCGTTGCCCTTAGTTATCGGTCAGTGCAGCATTGCGTTGAGCCGCCAGCCGCACACGCTTACACATACACAGACAGCGCAGTCCGTTCTTTCGAGTTCTCTTTCGTCGTTTTCGTTTTCGATCACTGGAACGGTGCACACGTTGCTGCTGCCTAAACGCTTCTTCGTTTTTTGGTGTTTGAGCTTGGCGTGTGCTCTCCTACACTACGTGCGCTCGGCATATTATATGCTCATACAAGGCCCGGTTATTCATGTCGAGCTTGTCGGCCAGTAATACGACTAAATTTGGATCCCATGTGGATATGTCGATGCCTAGACCCTTCAAGGAGGCGAGAGACTCAATTGTTGTCATATATAATTCCTGCAATGACTTTGCACTATCACAGGATGCCTGTTGATGCAGAAATCTGCGTATTACTTTATTTGCTAGCTGTCTCGGCTTGTCATACGAATCAACCAGTATTTGCCAGGCTTGTACATAATTCTCTTCCTTTAGTTATATATGACAAATCAGCCTTTCTGCATCCCCGGTAAGTGCGGTTTTGAGGTACCACATTTTCTTTATAGAGGGCATGTTTGTTTCATGAACCATGCATGAAAAGAAATCGAAAAATTGTCTCCACTTTAACAATTCTCCATCAAATTTTGGAATGGTGATTCTAGGTAGTTGTACATCGGTGCTGTTTGTGGTGGATGCGCTTGGCACGGCCATGAGTGTCCTTTGCACTTCCATTTGTAACCTCCTGTAGACTTCCTTGTTGTAGCCCCTTTCAATCGGGTTGTCAAATTCTTTATACATTTTTGAATGGACCTCTTGTACTTGTGCCCACAATGAATTTATAAAATTCGTGGAGGCTTGACCCTTTACAGTCGCGTACTCCTTTAGCGCCATTCTTAGGGATTCAATAACCTCTCGTTGGCGCCGGCATAGTGATGCTAGCCTTTTGTCGCTGACTTCTGTCATAGGTGGCTGCCAAGTTTTGATTGAACTTTCATCGTTCTTACTGTTACTTGCCAGGAGTAAGTCACGACCTTCCAGAAAGATCTTACTATATTTCTCGTAGGTTCCTTGAAGATCGTTCGCGTACTTTTCGTACTCAGTTCTCTTTTGTGATTCTGGCAGACGGGTATCATTTTCTTTGAACCTCTCCCAGGCTTCTTGAATTGCCAATAGCCGATCTTCGAAATATTCAGGCCTTTGTTTCCATGCGGATCCATCCTTTTTGAAGTTATTGATGCACCTGGCAATATCATTGCCTATATCTTGTTGTGCATAATGGTTGATAAAGGTGGTCGCCTAGTTGACCGGCCTTTATTGATCCTGAATCGATGGGTTCGATCTCAGGTGTCCCTCTGTGGCCACGGCGGCACTTGCTGTCAGGATAGTGTTGGTTTTTTTTCAAAGTGTCGCCTGTTGACAACTTTGAGAATGTGTCCGGGATTGGATTCACGAATCCTTTCCTGCTGGGATCACAAACCAAATCTTTGATAGATGATTTTAGCCTTGTTAACCAATCTCCCAATTTCTGAGTTGACTTCGCTCAGACTTCCTTAGTTGTCGTTTAGACAATGGAGTGTTCTTTAATGTGATCTCTTGTTGAGATCACGTCGGGGTCACCAAAATGTTAGTACTAGGCGTAGATGCCTGGCATACAGCACATGAACTGTCTGTTGTTGTGTTGGTTGTCGTTGTTAGTATCGAAGTCACAGTGGTAAATACGGGCATTGTGCTGATATATTGTTGGTAAGGTTGTAGGGGTCGGGGGACCCCATGGACCCCATGGGAGGAATAAGCCAATCACAACTGAATTAAATGAAAAACATAGAAAGACAGCACTACGAATGTTTATAACTGGCCTCAAGTTTTAGATGTAATGTTTTCAATGAACCCACCTGACTTACCAAATGCAATGGTAATAGTACAGGAACTTGAAAGCAACAATTTGAGGGCCCAATTCGCGAACACTTTTGTACGCAATGTATCAAAATTGGAATCCGGGCAGACAATATTATCCCCAATACTCAAAACCAATGGAATTCCTATAACCCTCCTCAGAACAAACCTGAACCGATGGATGTTGATGAATCCTTACAGATTCAGAATAGGCCAACATATAACAATAATCAACAATAATCAAACAATAAAAATTATAGCTACAACAATTAAGACCAGAATAAAACAATGCGTTTAAATAACATCGAAGAGGACCATTTTTAGGAGAGAATCCGGAGTAGGATTACCTAACATAATACGGACAGATAATAAGCTAAATAAAAACTTAACATTTTAATTGGCACATCATGCTATATTAAAACGGGGATTTATAAAAATAAAAACGAACTTCCAATATATAAAAGAGTATATACGGTTAATGGATATTCAATAATCAAATATTATCACATGGTAACCATATTCAATACGCGTTACAAATTTTTCGAAATAGATGGGTTAAATTCAGACTTCCTAATATCTTATAATAATATATAAATCGGAGCTGTTATTGACACCGAAAAAGGCGTAATGAAATATGATGACAAAGAAGAAAAATTGATATATGATAAAGAAAGCTCTTGCAACTAACTTTCATTATTTAAAGAAAAAACCATTCTTCCATTGAAATAATTTATCATAAAACAAGAACGGAAGCTAATTTCGGCCAGCCGTTTATATACCCTTGCAGATAAATTTACTTGCGTATATGTTTCAGCAAACAAAATTATAGCAGTTATTTTGACATTATTGGATCAATCCTTCCTATGATAGCTGTTGACGCACTTTGCGTGGTTAATATTGAATTTTGTTGATTAGTGTAAGGCGGAAGCGGGAGCGCAATAAAGCTTTTGATCGCTCTCGCGGGGCGAATTCGCGAGAGCGATCAAAAGCTTTATTGCGCTCCCGCTTCCTCTTCCTCTCGCCCCTATCGTACAGTTAGGCTTAAGCGTCATTATATTGAAATTAAAGTTCAGTTGTCATATGAACCTCATTGCGTATACTTCCTTTCGTCTTCGTAAAATAAACCCCTAATTCCCTGCTATCACAAGTTTCGCGTTGTTAATGCAAAATAGTGTTAAATTTTCATGGTGACTCCGACGTGATTTGCAGTGGAACTCGAGTTTTTTTTTTTGGTGAAATAAACAAATTAAAATCAATAAATCGCGCCGGCTTTTAAAACATTGAAGTTGTTATTGCTGCCGATTTAATTTGCTGTTCCTGTCTACTTTAATTCGTCGTGATGCCGCTGGAAAGTTTTGACCGCTGCAGTTTCAATCGCCGTTAGCCGCTGCTTGTGAAGTTGTTGTTGCTGTCGGTTACATAATTCTTTAAATCGTCGTTACTGCCGCTGGAAATATTTGCCCGCTGCAGTTCTCAATCGCCGTTAGCTGGACCAGTGAAGTTGTTGTTGCTGCTGATTTTTGCTTGTTGCTTCGTCGTTGCTGCCGGCGGAAAATTTGCCCGCTGCAGTTCTCAACCGCCGTTATCGCCCAATCACCGCTTTAATCCCCTACGCAAAGGAAGGAAGTCATATGGATTCTAAGAAGGAAGTTACCGACGGATGTGAATCGTCCCACCAGATATAGAGTGTTAAAAGTTGAAAGTTAATCTGTGGCGTATCGTAAATTGTGTTTTGGCCCATCTTTTAACTGTTTGCATTCGTGTAAAAATTTGGTAGATAGGGAACATTCTAACCAGGACCAAAATCAAATAAATATATGTCGGCACCCTGGTTTTACTTTGAAAATAAAATTCCCCCATTTCTCGTCGTAGGGAACACCAATTTGATCTTAGCAAAAATTAAAGTGGTAAAGGTTGAGAATTGCGAAAAGTTCTGATTCCAGAAGTAAATTGTCAGCAAATTTTCTGCCGCGCATTTTCTTCCAATTTCCCGCGCTTTTCGGCATTTCGGGCGCTTTTCGCTATTTCCCGCGCTTTCAAGCGTCAGGCTTATATATTCGGTGCCCTTAGTTATCATACGCATACACACACGCATACACACACACAGACAGCGCAGTCCGTTCTTTCGAGTTCTCTTTCGTCGTTTTCGTTTTCGATCACTGGAACGGTGCACGCGTTGCTGCTGCCTAAACGCTGCTTCGTTTTTTGGTGTGAGCTTGGCGTGTGCTCTCCTACACTACGTGCGCTCGGCATATTATAATTATTGAATTATTTGAACAAATAAATTAGGATTCCTAAAAATTAATTCCTTAATTCATTTAAATAACTTCCCTACACTGCTTGCGTTCAGCTTATTCCTCTCATTGGTTATTATTTTAAATTTAATAAATTTAAAAACAAAATTTTTGTACAGAAAGTAACAACAAGGACATCGAAGTGTCGAAAAACCAACGAGATGGATATATGAGGTGTATAGAGCGAACGCAAAGATATTTGAATTAGGGTCGATTCTCTTCAAATACGATTGAGTTAGAATGTCGATTAGAAATCCTAAATACGCACATTGAAAATGCTTCGCTTATACAAAATCAAATTGAAGCGAAAGATGGAGATGATGTGTATCGCGAAGAGTTAGAGGAGACTGCAATAATAGCAAAATCGTTGCTAGTTTCCCTAATTGCGGGAACAAAGCGGAAGAGCGTTGACAATTCCGCTCCGCCGGCAACGCGCACAGCCCAATGCCGTTTGCCGAGCGTCGCTCTTCCAACCTTCAGCGGAAAACATTGCGAATTTAAAAAGTTTGTTGCTGCCATGGACGAACACGAAGTCTGTGTGTTTTGCAACTCAGCAGACCATCAAGTAGGAAATTGCACTGCTTTTGCTGCCCTAACAGTTAAGCAAAGATTCGATTTCGCAAAAAAGGCTCCCTTATGCATTAACTGCCTCCGAAAGGGCCATACGGTAAAAAGATGCAAATCGAAAAGATGCAAGGTGTGTAAGTCGTCACATCACACATTGCTGCACATTTATTCGCCATCAAATCTCGCGCTGCCATCTTCTCCTTAGCCCACGCTCTTGCAGAATACTCCATCCACTTCGCATGTTTTGCATGCGACTGCATCGGATAGAGTTATTCTTGCCACAGCTATCGTGAGCGTCCAAACAAAAAGTGGCGAATTAGTTTTGGCTCGAGCGTTGCTCGATTCTGGTTCACAAGTAAATTTTGTGACCGATGAGCTCGCTCAGAGGCTAAAGATTAAGAGAGAGCATGGGCCTAAATTTAAAAATACCGAGAGGTTGGTACATCTCAGCTGCCAGGAGAAAGTGTTGGAGTCAATCGACACAACCCTGCAGAAATTTTGGTCTGTGGAGGACTTGCCGCCCAAGGCCAAGGTCCATACTCCTGAGCAGCAACTTTGTGAGCAACACTTTGGGAAAAACACTCAAAGATTTTCGTCCGGGAGATTTTCGGTTCGTCCGCCGTTCAAATCTGACCCAAACACTCTTGGTTCATCATATGAAGTTGCGAAACGTAGATTTTTGTCGCTTGAAAGAAGAGTATCCAAAGATCCTTCTTTAAAAAAGATGTATCTGGAATTCATGGAAGAATATGAAGCGATGGGCCACATGTCTTCCACTAACAATAAAATTCCAGACAGTCTACACTATTTCATTCCGCACCAGTGCGTGCTGCGACCTCAAAGCACCTCGACAAAGTTGAAAGAGGTATTCGATGCCTCTAGTCGAACGTCGACTCAAAACGCGTAGAATGACATCTTGATGGTAGGGCCCACCATTCAAAAGGAGCTGTATTCGACCCTGTTTCGGTTCAGGCTGCATATGTTTGCGCTCGCAGCAGACGTAAAAAAATGTATCGTCAAGTAATGGTCGATGAAGCTGACCGAAACTTTCAGCTCATAGTGTGTAGACGGGATCCATCTGAGTCTCTAAAAATCTTCAAGCTGAACACCGTGACTTTTGGAACTTCGCCAGCACCCTATCTGGCGATTCGGTGTTTAAGGCGGCTTAGAGAGATCGCGCAGGACTCATGTCCAAAAGCCGCCAAGGTCATTCAGAATGACTTTTATGTTGACGATTTGTTGACTGGCGCCAGATGCTTTGAGGACCTGTTAAGCCTTCGAGACAAAGTTTATCAGGTATTGCAAGCGGCAGGATTTGAATTGGCAAAGTGGTTTTCTAACTGCCCAGAGTTATCCGCATCTGAAAGCGCTGTCATGCCGCTAACGGCGGACTCAGACGTAGCTAAAACCCTTGGCGTGGTTTGGTTACCGGGTAAAGATTACTTTCAATTTCGGTTGAATGACTCTTTCCTGGATCTTCGTGGGACAAAACGTCGCACACAAGGCTTTTGAGAGTTTTCGTGTGGGTCTTTCGGTTTATTCAAAGGTGCAAAAAAGTGTCGCAGCCCTTTGAAAAAAGTATTACTCCAAGGGAACTGAATTTTGCGTTCGAGAAAATAGTGGAATTATCCAATTTCACGAGTTCAGTGACGACATAGAAAAAATTCGGAAAAATAAACCGGTAGCAACGAATATTCAAAAACTAAGCCCTTTTCTTCAGGAGAAAAATTTAAATTGTTGTTCCGCGACATTGCTGCGAGTTGGGGGTTGGTTATTAAATGCTCCTATCCCGTACGAAGCCAAATTCCCGTTGTTGTTGTCGAAAGGCTCACAGTTTGTTAAAGCTTACGTGTCCTACCTGCACGTTACAAATTGTCATGCTGGCCCTCGAGCTCTTGTAAGTCTGTTGCGAGAAAAAATATGGTTGGTTAATGCGCAGGAAGTTTGCCGCAGAACAGTTTGTTCTTGCATTCGTTGCTTTCGATGCAAACCTCAACTGTTGACGCAAATCATAAGGAACTTGCCATCAGACAGACTTCGAGCTCTCCGCCCTTTTAATATCTGTGGCATTGTTAGTATGTTTTGCGTCCAAAGCGGTCCACTTAGAGTTAGTGTCTGACCTCACCACTGATGCGTTTTTGTTGGCTTTCCAAAGGTTCGTGAGTCGATGCGGGTTTCCGGAGAAGGTGTGTTGCGACAACGCGACGAACTTCGTCGGAGCCGATCGCCATATGAAAGAGTTCCGGGCCCGTCTGGAGGAGCAGGGGGCGGTATCGCAACATTCGCATCAAAAAAAGAATGCGAATTTGCGTTCATACCGCCCAGAGCACCTCACTTCGGCGGACTTTTGAAGGCAGGTGTGAAGTCTGCAAAGCACCTGTTCCTTCGGACGGTCGGAGAAGACATCCTGACCGCGGGGGAGCTCGGAACTCTCCTCACCAGCGTGGAGGCCGTTCTGAACTCCAGGCCCCTCGGAGCGATCAGCACCGATCCCAACGACGCCGAAGCCCTAAGCCCAGGCCATCTCCTGATCGGCGGGACCCTGCTGGCTCCACCCTCAGCAGCGCTCCCGGACCAAGTCAGCCCAACCTGCTTACGGCGATGGCGCAGTGTCTTGTGTCTCAGGCACAGGTTTTGGCAGCGATGGTCCCGGAAGTACGTCTCAAGCCTCCAGGCAAGGAACAAGTGGAACCAGGAGGTTCCAAACTTCGACGTGGGAGCTCTCGTCGTCGTCGCAGAGGACAACCGTCCGCCGAAGCAGTGGTTGATCGGGTCGTGGCGGTGCACGTCGGCGCTGACGGCAAGAGCCGAGTGGCGGACGTGAGGACGAAGGAGGCGACATATCGGCGAGCGATCCAGCGGTGCTGCCAGTGGCGTGCTGAAGACGGCGGTCCTTCAGAGGGGGCGGTGTTGACGCACTTTGCGTGGTTAATATTGAATTTTGTTGATTAGTGTAAGGCGGGAGAGGGAGCGCAATAAAGCTTTTGATCGCTCTCGTCAGTTAAAGTCAGTTGTCATATGAACCCCATTGCCCATACTTCCTTTCGTCTTCGTAAAATAAAACCATAATTCCCCGCAATCACAAGTTTCGCGTTTTTTCAATACAAAATAGTATTAAATTTTCAGTAGCTATATAATATAGTCGTTCGATTTATGTTACATTTAATTCGACATTTTGAATTAATAAAATAAACTTATATTCCAAAGTAGAAGAGAATACAATAAAAATTAACAAAGCTATAATTTTATTCCTATTAATTTCCCTTTAGTTTTCCGATCGTTCCTATGGGAGCTATATGATATAGTCGTTCGATTTAAAAAAAAATGTATTCGAAATTCAAAACTGTTTTAAAAATAATATTCCCAAAAGCATTAGGTAATAAGTCAAAAAACACCGAAGCTGTAATTTTTTTCCCATAATTTTTCGGAATTTTTCTATTGTAGCTAGCTTATATACTACCTGCAATAGAAAGAAGACTTTTGGTAAAGTTTTATTTCGATAGCTTAAAAACTGAGGGACTAGTTTGCGTAGAAACGGACTGAAATCACCCTCTGCAAGGGTATAAAAATATCAGTTATTTTCGTTCCCTGATAAAACCCTTTGAAACAACTCTCTAATTTTGATGGACTAAGACGCACAATAATATAATTCCTTTACGTTTTTAAATAGTCAAATTAATTTAATTACATTGTAATAATATTACATTAAAATTATATAGTGCACAATTGTATTAAATTTATTTTGTAGTTCAGGTAAAAAGAATGCAAACGATTTGTTATAAAGTTTACATTAATTCAATTATAAATATTTGATTTACAAAGGCTAATTCCAGAATTATTACTTAGTAGTAAAATCTGGCCAATAATTGATGTAATATTTTTGTGTCCTCCCATCAAACAATTTTTCAAGCCAATTATCCAGGCTATTAAGTAAGTTATTTTCCAAAAGTATATTTGATTCGGCTTCAGATTCTTCAGAGTATCCTCCTTCAAGAAATGTTCCAACCTCAGGATCTTCCTTGGTGTTCAAAAGTATTTTTGTAATTTTGAGTATTCTCTGAAATTAAAAAAGTACCCAACTATTAATACGGCATATCTACATATCTATATATGATATCATATATCATAAGATATCATATAATATGATATCTCCTTTTACCTTAAAAACATATGATGAAATATACTGTTATCGTTAATATTAAATAAAAGAAACAATATTTTTGGTTAGTTTTTTTCAAAAAATATTTATTTAACAGCAATAAAGTTATTACATTTTTGCTCGTTAAAAATTAAAGAAATACGTTCAAAGCCTACACTAAGATATTAGTTCTTCTTCCTAACGCTACAAGCTTAATACGTATAATTATATAATGCGGTAATTTGTACCAGTTACTCGTAGAGTAAAAGGGTATATTAGATTCGTGCAAAAGTATGTAACAGGTAGAAGGAAGCGTTTCCGACCATATAAAGATCAGGATCATAAGCGACCACAAACCGCGAAAAACTGTGGCGCAAACAGGTTTGAAACTAGATTAACGGGAAAAAGATTATAGATAGATTAGATTACAGATTATAGATTGACCAAAATAGTATCAACCCACCCCCACCCCCCCTAGCCACACTTTTAAGCGACTGCTTGCTTTGCCCTGCTTTAGACTGCTTGCTTTGCCTGAGTAACGGGTATTTGATAGTCGAGACACTCGACTATAGCGTTTTCTCCTATTTTAATTTTGTGTCAATAATTTTAACTTAACTCTAATTTATAAATTTTAATTATACTTATATTAAATCTAAAGCTAGGGTCGCTATGTTTACGTCATGTTAGCTTTCGGTAAATGTGAAATTAATTTTGCCTTAAACTGCGCTGCACTACTGATATTTTGTAAAGAGTTTGGTGATTGGTTCCATGACCTTATTGCATAGATAAAGAATTTCCGTTCATAAAGCAGGTAAATATGTCTTATTTTAATTATTGGGTAATACTCTAGTTTACGGTCCTCACCCCAAAATTCGCGAAAAAATTATCCTCGACGGACCGCGAATTTTTAAGAATTTACATGCATTAAAATGAGCGCGGACTGCCATGGTTCTCTTGTAATCGAATTTCAAAAAAGTAAAGAAGCCTTTTCTATGATTTTGAGGGGTTTGCTATAAAAAACAAAGTAGCCTTTTCAACGACTTTCTATAAAAACTTATTGACTTTTAAATGATTTTCTAATTTTCGCAAAGCAACTGCAAAATGTCTATGTGCGAGTTGTGTCTCCGATTGTTGGAGGGCTTATAATTGCTTAGACGACAAAGGGTTTCATCATATGACGGTTAACCACTCCTTAAATTTTGTCGATCCCGTGTCTAAGGCCAATACCCAAAAAAGCGAGCGCTTGTGGCGGGATCTGAAAGCTTCTATTCCGCAATTTGGAAGGAAAAAAGAGCATTATGAAGGCTACCTGGCTCGTTTCTCCTTTCAGAAATAACATAAAGACCACACCACTTTAATTCACGGCATCTTCACAGCGATGGCCGATTTATACAATCCAACGGATTCTAAAGAACCAAATAAAAGCAAAACAAGTTTGGGATTCAAAAATCCTGAACACGCCGTCGTAGAATTATCCGGCAAAAATAAAAGTTTAGGAAACAAATATCCTGAACACTAATAATAGTACCCAAAAAGGGTTTCAACGAAAATGGAACTTCAAAACTCTGACTCGTAATTGATTATAAAAAATTAAATGAAAATTCAATACCGGATAGATATCCAATGCAGGATCCTTCAGTTATTTTGTCAAACTTTGGGAAAGATAAATTCTTTTCTACAGTTGATTTAGAATCTGGATGTCATCAGATTCTCATGAAAGAAAACGATATTAAAAAGACTTCATTTTCAATAAATAATGGTAAATATGATTTCCTACGATTGTCATTCGGGCTAACTAACGCTCCCAGAATTTTTCAAAGAGCAATGGATTATATATGAAGAGAAGAAGTCGGAAAAACTTTTTATGTCATCGGTTATGTTTCAGCAAACAAGATTATGGCAGTTATTTTGACATTATTCGATCCATTCGAAATTCGAAATTAATAAAATAAAGTTATATTCTAGAGTGGAAGAGACTACAATAAAAATTAAGGAAGCTAAAATTTTTTTCTATTCATTTTCCATTAATTTTCTGGTTGTTCCTATGGGAGCTATATGATATAGTCGAATCAAGTATCTCAAACGGAATACGAAATTCAACACTGTTTTAAAAATAATATTCCCAAAAGCATTAGGTAATAAGTCAAAAAACACCAAAGCTATAATTTTTTTCCCATAATTTTTCCGATCCTTTCTATGGGGGCTATAAGATATAGTTTTTGCTGGTTCTCGCCCGCTCTTATTACATTCTTATGGTTTTCAGGTTTTAACCTGATGATAAAAAATATGATGCAATAACTAAATACCCTGTCCCTTCTGATGCAGATGAATCGAGGAGATTCGTCGCTTTCTGCAATTGCCGATTTTTTTACCAAATTTCTCTAATTACTAAGACATTTAACACACCTTTGCAAGAAAATTGTAACATTTAATTGGACACCTGAATGCCAAAAAGCCTTTCAATACCTTAAGAATGCATTAATTCAACCAATCCTACAACAATACCCAGATTTCAATTAATTTGTATAACAACAGATGCTAGTAAGCAAGCTTGCGGAGCAGTCTTAACACAATCACATGATGGAGTGGATCTCCCAGTAGCATACCACTCAAGAACATTTACAAAAGCCGAAAGTAATAAATTAACAACCGAACAATAATTAACAGCAATACACTGGGCTATAAATCACTTCAGACCATATGTATATGGCAAACATTTCACTATTAAAACAGACCATAAACCGTTAACATTTTTGTTTTCAATGAAAAATCCAACTTCCAAGCTAACAAGAATGAGACTAGATCTATAAGAATTTCCATTCACAGCAGAATGCCTTAATACAAGATTACAAAATAGCCATAATAATAAAAACTCCGCAGGTTTAAAATCAGATTCGGATTTGCAAAAGTAACCGACAGCTTCTAAGTCCAAAATATTTGACGTCATTCGAAATGAGAATGTTAAAAAAGTAGTGACCTTGCATTTAACAGCATCAAATTGTTCCCATAAAAAAAGAATAAAGATATTATATGCAAGACTAAGTTTTGATGATCTATATACCAATGGAATATTCGATTTAGATCAATTTTTCCAAAGGCTGAAAAATCTTTGAAATTATTTTAATAGATATATTCAAATATATGGGCAATAAAATAATCATGAATTTAAGAGCAACGCTACTCAAGCCGGTGACCACAATAAATGATAAAAAAAGAAAAAGAAGCTATACTGTCTAGACTACATACTGATCCAATACAAGGTGGACATACAGAAATTACAAAAACGCTAGCGAAAAACATGACGCGTGACGTTGCAAACCACGTGAAAAAATGTAATAAATGCCAACAGGCCAAAACAGCAAAACATACAAAAACTCCCTTGACACTAATTTGTGACTTAACAAAATACCTTGTGCAATTCCAATACCAGATAAAAGTGCAAAAACTGTAGCAAAAGCTATTTTTGAATCTACAATGAATACATTCATTACGGATATGGGTATATAGAATACAAGAAATCAGTAATAAAAGATTTAGGTAAATATCTAAATATTGAAAACATAACATCTACTGCACACCACCACCAGACTTTAGGTACAATAGAAAAAAGCCACAGAACGTTTAACGAATATGTTAGATCGTTCATCTCGTCAGACAAAACAGATTGGGATGTTTGGCTTTTATACTTCACATATTGTTTTAACACTACACCCTCGATGGTACACGATTACTGTCCATACGAGCTTGTTTTTAGTAAATCTCCCAAATTAATCATTTCATTTAACAGTAAGGATAATATTACACCTTTATATAATATAGATGATTATGCCAAAGAACAAAAGTTCAGACTCGAAAATGCATATAGAAGAGCACGAATAATAATTGAACAAAATAAAAAACGGCAAAAAGAAATATATGACAAAAACATTAAAGATTTTAAAATAAAAATAGGAGATAAAGTTTTTTTAACAAACGAAATAGGTCATAAGTTGAACATTGAACAACTTTGCAAAATCCAATTTTTTGTTATTGACAATTTGCCGTTATTTATCTGTAAATTATTTGTTAAGGGCTAGTACACAACCCGACAAAAAGTCGTCCAAAACAAACAAACTTTTTTATAATAATTGATAAATTAATTAATATTAAACATAACACTTAAAACTCTAACTAAATCAACCTCAATTACAATGAGTCTAAACGACGTTCGCACACAACGTCAACGCGAGCAAGACATGAGACGGCTCTCAGTACAAAGAAACAACGCGTACTTTCTCTAAAGCAGCCGATAATAATGCAAGCTCTGATCAAGCACGGTCAATTACCCCCAACTTGACCGAGCTCTTGAACGAAGAGCGAGCGAGAGCGCGATCTTGCTCCCCCTCGCTTCCATCGGTGCACTATAGGCTGGATGACCACTTTTTGTGGCCAAAATTAATAACTGAAAAACTAAACGAGATATTTGGGTTCTGTTTTTTGATATCGGTTTATAATAAGCAAAGGAACATATTTTGAGAAAAAGGGCGTGGCACCGCCCTTTTTTTAGTAGGAATTACATGTTTAGTGACTTAAAGTAATATAAAAAAACATGAACATGAAACTTAACTTTAAAAAAACGAATTATTTAAGTCTGTCTTTTTGATTTGGGCTCAGAATAAGTCAAGGAACATATTTTGAAAAAAAAAAATAGGCGTGTCACCGACCCCTTGTGCTAGGAATTACATACATATCATTGAAGTCACATGTTACTCGAGATGAAACTTTACCAAAAGTCGTCTTTCTATCGCAGGTAGTATATAAGTCGGAACCAGCCGGATCGGATAACTATATCTTATAGCTCCCATAGGAAGGATCGGAAAAATAATGGAAAAAAAATTATATCTTCGGTGTTTTTTGACAGATTACATTTTGCTCTTGGGAATATAATTTTTTTAACTGTCCCGAATTTCGAATATAATTTTAGAAAAATCGGACGACTATATCATATAGCTCCCATAGGAACTGCTCGTTGCAGCAGACCTCCAAATGTCAAGCAACTCTTCATTTTGAAACCTGAGGTTGCGACCTGAAAAGTGAAATTTCGCAGAAAGTGGGCAATAGTGGACTTTGAGATTAAATTCATATGAAAAAGAATTGAATACTCTACAACACAGTATAAATATTAAGGTGAAACTAGGTCACATTCGTTTTGTTACTCTATGTAAAGATTAGTTTTTATTTCATTTTACTACACGTCGAATAGTTGTTAAAAATACTCAATTACATGGACAGCACGATCAATTCCAACAGTTGGACATCACAATCACAAAGTACAAACCACTATCTTTCGATGCCACTATATATTGTGTTTTAAAAACTTAGATAAATGCACTTTTTATCAATTTTTATTTAATTGTTGTTTTCGCCAAAAATCGCACATGTTCACAACACTGCCAACAGCTGTTTTTTAACAGCCTGTACCTTAACAGTGCGAGCCTCTGTTAAAATTTCTGGTACGTAACATTAAGCTCTGATGTTATCCTAACAGAATGACGTCATTGTATCTTAATTTTAAGGACTTTCAAAAAATTACTTTTGGCCACCTAAAGTGGTCATCCAGCCTATAGTGCGGTGTCTCTGCAGCCAAAAAGCGCAGTAACTAGCACCGCAATTTCTTTGACAACGTCAACCGTAACAACAACAACAACTGCAACTGTATCGACAGCACGTTTAACGACATCATTAGCTAGCAGCGCAAATATTAATACGTCTGTCGCTGCGCCGGCCGAAAAACAGAACCAAAACAATGAACATCCCAAGCCGGCTGGCTGTGCAGACTGGTATGGATCGCTACATCCAAATCAAAAGGAAGCTGAGCCCCCTAAATTCTCAGCAGAAAATAACCCGTGGTAATGCTAGCCTAGCAGCAACAGAAACGCCCATGAACTATAACCGATTTAAAATCTTGGCAGACGCCCACGAGGATGAGACGGCCGAATCTACTGAATCTACTATTTATATACGAGAAAAAAGTTCAAACGTTCTTGTCAACAAAGTTATTGAGCTTATTGGTAAGGATAACTTCCACATAATACCCCTTGTAAAGGGCAAAATTCAGGAAACATTTAATAGACTTTGCGATTACAAAAAACATTCCAAAGAATTCGATAAGCGCCGAATGCCTTCCGGATCTCTCATCTGATCACTCGCCTGTCCTGTTTATTCTACTCCGACATCCTGGAACATTTGAACAATCATTAAAATTGACCTCACAGAAAACCAACTGAGTTAAGTATAGAAAATACATTAGCTCGCACATTGAGCTAAGTCCTCATCTCAATGATGAAGCCGATGTAGACAGATTTGTTAATTCGCTGGAGTCAGTACTCGTCTCTGCAGCTCGAGCTTCAACACCTAAAGCTATAAATAAACAATGTAATCAAAAGAAGACAAATCTACAAATCGAACAGCTAGTCCTCGAAAAACGACGCTTACGTCGAGAGTGGTAATTCTACAGATCGCCATCTGCTAAGCAAAGCTTAAGACATGCATTACGTCAACTTACTAAAGCCCTACAGCAAGAAGAAGAATATGTTCACCGTCGCTACATAAAGCAGTTGGCAGCTTCTAGTACAAAACACTCTTTGTGGAGAGCTCACCCAACTCTGAGTTCACCGAAAGAAACCGTGATGCCTATTAGAAACCCCACAGGCGGCGGGGCGCGCAGCGATGCAGACAGAGCCAGCAGGTTCGCCAACCACCTTAAAAATGTCTTCCAACCAAATCCTGCCACTAGTGAGTTTACATTGCCGACTTTACCATATGAGCCTCAGCCTCAACATGAGCCAATTGAGTTTCGACCAAACAAAATCGTTAGCATTATCAAAAATTAATCGAATCCGAAAAAAATCGCCGTGCTGCGACCTCATAACTCCCAAAATGATTATTGAGCTCCCATATTGCGCTGTTTGCACTATCACCCAGCTTTTCAATGCCATCGCAAAACTTGGCCACTATCCAGCGAGATGGAAAAAGTCAATTATAATAATTATAGCAAAGCCGGAAAAAGACCACACAGTCCCCACGTCGTATAGACCTATTTTTCAAAGAGTTTAGATAAGCACGAAAGTAGGCTTGACTCGGATCAACACATACCTAAGACTCCAGGAAGGAATCCCGTCGCATCAATTTGGGTTTCGTAAAAAGCACGGAACAATTGAGCAGGTCAACCAAATAACATCAGAAATTCGGAACCCGTTCGAAAAACGAGAGTACTGTACTGTCATATTTGTAGATGTCTCTCAAGAATTTGATACAATCTGGCTAGAAGGTCTAATGTACAAGATTAAGACAATGCTTCCCTACCACACCCACAAGCTTCTAGAATCTTACCTATACGATAGAAAATTTGTTGTGAGGTGCAACACTGCTATATCTGATGATTTCACTGTTGGAGCTGGAGTTCCTTAAGGCAGCGTGCTAGGGACAATATTATATGTCTTCTACACTGCAGACATCCCGACAAGCACACGACTAACAACATCTACGTTTGCTGATGATACAGCTATTCTTAGCCGCTCAAAGTTCCCGATGCAAGCCACCAATCAGCTAGCTTCTCATCTGGGCGATGTTGAAAACTGGCTTTCAGATTGGCGAATTAAAGTGAACGAACCAAAATGCACGTTACGATAACCCTGAACAGGCAAAACTGCCCGCCGCTTACGCTAAGCAACACCTTACTCCCGCAGGCAAACTAAGTAACATATCTAGGAGTACACCTAGACAGAAGGCTAGCATGGCGTCGGCACATTGAAGCCAAAAGAACGCGCACCTGAAGCTAAAAGCCAGTAGCTTCCACTGGCCTATCAACGCTAGGTTTCCCCCTAGACTTGAATACAAAGTCCTGCTGTACAACTCGGTACTAAAACCTATATGGATGTACTGCTCCCAGTTATTGGTCAATCAATAGGTATTGAAGAAACGAATACACATTCTTTTTCCCGTTAAGCTAGCTTCAAAACTGTGGGTGCCACAGTTTTTCGCGGTTTGTGGGCGTTAGAGGGGGCGTGGCACATCGGCGTGAAAAACTTGCGCTGCGTATTAACCCCTAGAATCTGCATGCCAAATCCCAATCTTCCAGCTTTTATAGTTTCCGAGATCTCAGCGTTCATACAGACGGACGGACGGACAGACGGACAGACGGACATGGCTAGATCCACTCGGCTAGTGATCCTGATCAAGAATATATATACTTTATATGGTCGGAAAAGCTTCCTTCTAACTGTTACATACTATTGCACGAATCTAATATACCCTTTTACTCTACGAGTAACGGGTATAAAAACAACATTACCTAAGAATATATACAGGTAATTAGGTAATATTGTTTTCATCCAGTTACTTAGCTGAATGGGCTTCCGACATACAAAAGGAAGTAAATGAGATAGTGGAAAACGAAAAAGGCGATGATCTCAATCCTCGTGAGTGCGACAGGTCTCAACACGACTGCTAAAGCAGATCAGGACAATTTCTCTGTGGTCCAGTTTGACCCGGAACAATTTTGGATACGGCAGAATTCCAGCTAGCAGCGCACCAGTCGAAATAGAGTTTAACTCCATTAAAGATAAGGTGGTAAAATCAAAATGCCGGATGGACATAGCAGTCGAGAAGCTCATAACCTATTTTGACGGGAGCACTAAATTGATAAATTGCGATCCACGCAAAGATCTGGAGGGCAGTTCCGAAAATATCGAGTAAACATTCGAAAATCAGCCAAGTTCTAGAGAACCGCTTTCAGATATCAGCAATGCATCCAACAATAAGAATAATTTATCCGACTTGGCTGTGGCTGGAGCTGTTTGTTTTCTTTGCGCAAATATTGTCCAGGAAGGACGAATCCTAAATGATGACGACAAAGATATACAGGACTGCAAAGATTGTTTTGAATGTTCTCACAATTAGCCCAGAGTAGCGTTGAATGCGGTAGAAGATTGGAGAGGGTTTGGGCAAAAAAAAAAACAAAAAACGCAACCTTAACCTTAACAATCAGAACTGCGATATAAATGATGTGTTTTCGCCAAGGTGTACCCCATTGCCCATTTTAAAAAATGTCAATGATTCTACTTTGGTGTTAGTTAATGTAGAAGGTTCCACTTTTTCTTTCGGAAACACTTGCGCCTTTGAGAGTCTGCTTCAGATACTATTGGCTGGAGTTGCAGACTCTGCTTCATTAAAGGAGTACGTAAAGAAGAAAAGGAGTGAAAATTAAATTTTCGACACTGTTTTTAATGTGTCTGAATCCAAAGTTGACGCTCAGATATACAAAAAACGAGCAAAAATCATGCTTCGTTTTTTTTTTAAAACAAATAAAAAATATTATTGCAAATGTGGATTGCAGCTGCAATATTGTTTGCCTGGCGAATTTCATTTTTAAAGCCACCCCATCTTTTATAGAAATATCCGTTTTTCCGTTTGGATGCAAGCCCCAAGTTAGAGAGTTGCCGACGATAACTGTAACAGCACGGGAGCTCAGCGAAGGCCTTGGAAAAGTCATCCAACAGCATGTGGCTCTAGAAGGAACTCGGTGTCGCCAAGATGACTGCAACGACATTAGCGTTAACACTATACATGATATAGGTAAATACAACAATATATTCGTTCAGTATATATAAATAACAACAACTATATTTGAATATTTTTAGGTCATATGGTGCTAATAGATGTTGATATTGACCATCCTTTGGCAATTTCAGCCATACCCGAGTTTTTCGAGAGCCCCAAGGACGGAGACCGGTATGGGTTAATCGGATTTGTAGATTTCGTTGGTCCTTCAGTTACAACCACACTGCAAAACTTTGTTGCGCACTACAAAGCTTTTTCCCGAAGGAGCACAAACTGGACGGTCTATGACGATCTTCTAAAAAAAACCATATACGGCAGACCATAATGAAAAGGCCAAACCGGAACTTTTAGTATATACAAAAATGTAAAATTTAATCATTTGAAAAATATATACCCCTGTAAAATCTGAAATATTTTTAGAGATTTCTTAATGTTACACGACTTCAACGCCAGTGATTTCTATAGCAGCCCGAATAACTTTGTATATTCCTTATTCTTAGCTTAAAAGGGTACATATGTATGTATGTATATTGTGAAAAGTATGTAATAGATAGTAAAAAGTTGTGTATTTGAAGGGATATGTTATTTTGGGCTTCATTTCTGTACACAAAAATGGTTATGAAACTTAGGTTTAACGCATTGCAGTTATAATGGTAGGCCACTTGGGTCTATCAATATGTATTGATGAAACGAATACACATTCCTTTTCCCGTTAATCTAGCTTCAAAACTGTGGGTGCCACAGTTTTTCGCGGTTTGTGGGCGTTAGAGGGGGCGTGGCACATCGGCATGAAAACTTGCGCTGCGTAGACTCTTCATGCCAAATCCCAATCTTCTAGCTTTTATAGTTTCCGAGATCTCAGCGTTCATACAGACGGGTGCCACAGTTTTCGCGGTTTTTGGGCGTTGGCACATCGGCGTGAAAAACTTGCGCTGCGTATTAACCCCTAGAATCTCCATGCAAAGTGTCAATCTTCTAGCTTTTATAGTTCTCAGCGTTCATACAGACGGACAGACGAGAGACGGACATGGCGAGATCGACTCGGCTAGTGATCCTGATCAAGAATTCATATATTCTTTATGTGGTCGGAAACGCTTCCTTCTACCTTTTACATACTTTTGCACGAATCTAATATACCCTTTTACTCTACGAGTAACGGGTATAAATATACTCAAGGGGACAACATAAATATAAGCAAAAAATGCGTATTTTACAAATTAAATATATATGTGTGTGAGTGTGTTTATGTGTGTGCATTGCAGCTGACTAAGAAAGTAAAAATTGATTTTTATTGATTTTCCTGTTTTAAAATTTAAATCGCATATTGAAAAAAAAAACATAAATATTCTAACCAATAGATCCTCTTCCTTACACGCTCCTCATATTGCTTAAACAAATGGAAATGTTTAAACAATTTGATTCACGGCTTCTCCTCCCATCTGTGTTCCTTTTTTATTATGATAAAAAAAAGCATATTTGTGAAATTTTCAATCTTGATTTCCGCAGGCGAAGCTTCCCTGCTAGTGTCACATAAGCAGAGCAAATATGTTTTTTAAAAAATAAATCTTAAATTAAGAGCGACAAAATATTTTCTTTCACCTATAATCTACGGATAAATAACGGAAAAATGTCAGCTAATAACATTTTGGAAAAGTTACCATTTCAACAGTTGTACTGCTAACTTGATATCAACTTAGCAAAACAACTGTTTTTTTTTTAAAAATAAATCTTAAATTAAGAGCGGCAAAATTTTTCTTTCACGATAAATTTACGGATAAATAACGGCAAAATGTCAGCTAAAAACATTTCGGAAAAGTTAAAGTTTACTGGATTGTACTGCTAACTTGATATCAAGTTAGTTAAAATAGTTAAGCGGCAAAATTAATTGTTTCATGAATAATTTACGGATAAATAACAGCAAACTGTCAATAAGAAAAAAATAGCAATTTCCAAAGTTTTTCTGCTAACTTGATGCGCATCAGTACTTAGGACCCTACATAATACTCGAAATTAATAAAAATGACAATATTAATATAAAAGACAATAAGAACAATCAGAAGGTAGTACCTAAAGACAGATTAAATTTGTTTAATACGTAGAACATATAAATTTTTCATTTTATTTAATACATTCTTTTTAATCGAGTATTACTATAAAAGAGTTGAAGTCCATTTGCGTCATGTTCCCCCAGCCCAAACCATAGAACCTAAAATTCTGGAAAAAATTGGGTCTGAATCGTGTGTTAGAGAAGGTGTGCACTAAGAAAGGATTTTTTAAAATTCGGCTCCCAGGGACTCCCCGGAATTTCCAAAAATTAAAAATTTCTTGATTAAAACATTAACTATTCCCACAGTTTTCAACCAAACAAGTTGATATTTTTATTTTAAGCTTTATTTGTGGATATCTTTGAAACCCGAGAGGATGAGCTCCAACCGACTTCCGGTAGGGGCACTCACCAAATTTTTCCGCACCGATTATGCGATCGGATCCGGTTTTGGTTTAAAGTGTGGAGCTATGCCATACAATCAATAAGGTTTTTTTTTTTTTTGGACCCACGGTTGATTTTATTTAGCTGTTTTTATAAGATTTAGAGGGTAGGCCTCCCTTTTTGGCAGTACGTTGTTTTTTGTATGCTTCGGCAGTTCGCAGCACTCACGAACGAATTCCGAACACAGCTCTCACAAAAACAACGTCAGCAGAAGCAGAGCGAGAGAGTAAAGAGCAGAGAGAGTCATTTGAAGCGCAAGAGAGGCGGCCAAAGTTTTTTTGCTGGTTTAGAAACACCTGATCGAAATTTCACAATTTGGATACCAGAACGGATTATCTAATGAATGCCATTCTAAGTCAAAACGTGAAGCTAATCCGTTAAATCCAAAGAGAATTTTCGGTTGGACTTTAAATAATTTTTTGAATGGATTTCAAGGAGAGAGCAGTGCAAAATTTTTAGTGGTCAAAATTACATGTAAAAACGAAAACACACACATCGACAATTCGGCATGTACATATATGTATGTAAAATTATCTAAACACAAGTTTTGAAAGAATTGTTATAGAGGATGGGCGCACGAAGGAAATTGTTTGAAAGATGTGTATCCAAAAGACTCACAAGAAACCTTAAAAATTTCAAAATGTTGACTTTTAGATCGAATTACTTCCACAGTTTAAACCCAAAATAGTGCTTTAGGTGCGCCATGTTTTAGTTTTCTTTTATTTCCGGAAATATTTTAATCGAGGTGGTGAGCCCCAACCGATATGGGGGCACTTAATTTAGTTAAACCTACCGATCCTGCGTTTTTTGCTTAAACCATGTTGACCGTAGCGTTCCATAGGTATTTGTGTGTTATTGTTTATATTTTGTTTTAAGTTCTAAAGGTTATTGGGGTTAATTGGCAGCACGCTGTCTGGTTTCCTGGTTTAGCTGACCAAAATGGTAGATTAAGAATACCAGAACGCATGAGTTATTGGGTATTGAGGTTTTGGGTATTGCTAGTCTTAAATAAAAACCTTACAATTTCATTAATTATAATTAATTAAACTTTATATAATATAATTTCATTTATAACAATTTTCCTTTATAAATCTCTTCTATTTTATTAGATACTAGCAATACCCGAAGCGACGTTGTCCGCTACTATTAGCAAAGCATTTCATGCTTTAGATAGAAACGTGATTTTATTATATTTCGGGATTTTACTCGAATATTAATTAGAATTCTGAAATATGATAAGATCAGGTTATTCCCACAGTAAATCCCACCTAATATTTTACCATAACCCCTAACCATAACTTACCTATCTTTTACACTGCCTTAACCCTACCTGTCTCCCACCCCCGGCACAATTTTTAAACACCCTAATTCTGTTTTCACTATTTCCTCACCTTAACCCAGTGTAACCCATCCATACTCAGCCTTACCGCCGAAAAACCATTATTTTAACCACCTTTCTTTACCATAACACCTTAGCCAACACTTACCTCACTCTAGTCTTACCAGAAAAAAATTATTTTCTTGCTTAATTATTTCCACTTAAACATTACTTTTTCAGGTTTGCACCTTAACCCACCTGATCCTCGCAAAAGTAAAAAAAAACATACTTTTCTCACCTTCACCCTTTCCTTACATTACTTTTACCGTCACCCTAATCTAGCTAATAACGCCTTAACCGCAACTTTAACTCCGCATTAACCTCACCTTATTCCCACCCTAACTCATGCTGTAACGAACTGATTTTGATGTCTGCTCGCTACGAGATTCGTGCGGCTAGCTCAGAGAAGTTGTGTGTTCGTCCCACCAAATTTATATAAACGTGACTGCCCAATAGATCAGTGAGAAAGCACAGAATTCACGGGTTCGGATTGGATTTATTGCAGGCGTGATTACAGCGGACTTGATGGCTGGGTTGGCCTCGGTGTTGCCACTTGTGGTCCTTGGTGCCTCCTGGGGATGCTCGCCTCTGTGCGTTGCTGCGTCTCCTCGGTGGTTACTGGCCTCGTTGACTCCGTGCTCCGGTCCTGCAGATCCCTGTAGCTCCTTATAGACGCTCGGCGATGCTCGCGCACGATGTATGGGCTCGACGACTACTTGTAGCGTCTCGGACTCACAAGGCGATCAGCCGTGTGGGCTTAGGGAAGCGTCACCGTTTCCAGTCTAGGGTGAACAGGTGCTGCGCTCTAGAGGCCTGCGCCTATAGACACACAACCGCCTATCCCTTGCTCTGTCCCGGATGGTCCCACTAGGGTTTCACTCGGATCGCGCTGACAGTCGAGGTAATACCTGCGCCCCGCTCATGGAGGTGCTGGTTGTGAGGCTGGACGTGGCGTGGCTTCTGGTACTAGGGGTTTGGACACACGCCGATCCCGCGCTCGTAGAACCGTTAGGTTTCTCTAGGACAGCGCCTTGAGATGACAACCGGTTCGCCCTTTCTGACTGGTCTCGCCAGGAACTGTTCGAGTTCCCCTTGACGGACTATGCTTACGCCGGGACTCGACAAAGCAGTATTTGGAACAAGGCACCCTGGGTTTAGATGGCTCTCGCTCTGATAGACACGCCAAGCGTAATGCGAGGACTTAGTCGTAACAGGAGTAGAAACGGTTCGCCTTGACTTAGCCGTGTGATGCCCTCTGGACCTCAGCTACCTGTGTCTCAATTCGGAGATTCCTGGTGGTCCAATCCCGAACGTCTCGACGTAGCGATCTTGCTCCTTGAAGGCTCCCACGGTGCTGATTCCGACGACTGAGCTTGTGTTTCACTTGTAGATTACTTGGCACTGGTTGACTGACTTTTCCACTTTGTTATCTTGACTGATCCTTAGGGGTTGACACCTTGTGATCGACTGATCCTGCTGCCAGCGCCCGGCGGCTTTATATAGGGCATCCGGGTACCGTTATTTCTCTTTTGTGCTCTGGCCGTGGCATCTCTCCACTCCGGGTCCAAAGTCCGTGGATCCTGTTTGACCCACTTGTCCTTCACGCCCGGCTTTCAACCGCAGTTCCGCATGTTGCCGCCGTCCCGCTGATTCCACTGGTGCATGTGGCACGCCTGTGCGCCACTCAGCCTTTGAGATGTGGCACTTCTTAATACCGGTCCAAAGTCCACGGCAGAGTCCAAAGTCCGGTGCTGTTCCGTTATTTCCCTTTTGCACACGGCACTCTGGCTCTGCCTGCGAAGTCTCCACTGTCTCACTCTCCGCTCCTTGATCTCCAAACTCTCTTTGGCAGAGTTCTCTCTCCTGACCTCGAAGTCTCCATTCTCTCCTTCTACACTTCTCGGTCTCCAAACTCTCATTCTTATCCTTGTTCTTCAAACTCTCTTCGCTGCACCGCTACTTCGCGAATTCGATGCGTAACTGGTAGGCGGCCGGCCATCCGTTATTCTTGCTGCTGGAATTTGTGGGAAGTTATTCAACTCCTCACATTCCCCCCTTACTTCGGGATATTTTACAATTTGGCTCCTACTCTCCGGTGTTTCCTTGCATTTTCTAGCCTTCGAGTCCTTCTTGTGTCCTGCTCGTTCCCTCGGCGCTCCCTCGTTGCTTCCCTCGACGCTCCCTCGACGCTTTCAACTCTGTGAGTTTCTACGGCGCCGGTCGTCATCTTGCAGCAACTTTCAAAACTCCCGCGCCGATCCTCCATCTGGTCCCACTGGTCATCGATACCCATCAGCTATTGATACCCAACTTCGTTCAAGTTTCCCGCGCTGTTTTTCTCGTCTGGTCACACTGGGCATCGACACCCATCAGATCCCGATAACCCAGCGGAACTCCCCATGATATCGACACCCATCAGCTATCGATATCGCTGGGGCGGCGTTGCCACTTGGTCGCTTGCGATATTCACCTCACCATGATGTTTCCAAATATCGTGTGCCCATCGATCGCACTATCGTCCGTGCTAATCGACCGCCTTATCGAGGCGCCCCCGTTCCTAGTTCATGGTGATTATGCATCTTTGTTTTTGTAAGTGCAAGTTTCGGTGTTTGTGTTTTTGTTTCTAATTTGTTTCCTTGCAGATGACTTCCAACTATGCCCTTCCTTGCCCTTGGTTTTGTGGTCAATGCCCTTAATAGGTTCGGCTGCGGCTGCGCCGTAGGTTGTCGCGCTCTGTCAGCAGCAAGGTTTGACTCAAGCGTTATGCCTGACGCAGAATCCTGTGGCCTCGGAGTCGGAGTCCCTGTGCGGTAGATCCTTGTTGGTGTATCCTTGTGGTATTCTTGTTGCCTGGCGTGTCTTGGATGACTCTCGCTTAGGCCTGACGCGTAATCCAATTGCCTCGCAATATCCTTGATGTTATCCCTGTGCCGTATCCTTGTGACTGTATCCTTGTTGCCTGGCGTGTATTGGATGACTCTCGCTTCGGCCTGACTCAAAATCCAGGTGCCTCGCAATCCTTGATGTCATTCCTCTACCATATCCTTGTTAATGTCCTTCGTAGTGTCCGTGGGTTGCTCGCTTGCGTTTTGTGTTTGTTGTTGCTTGAGCTCGCTAACGTGAATGTTCCGCTCTTTCTTCGTATTAACGTTCCGTATTTTGCAGATCACCGGCGAGACGAAATCTACGACCTGGTAGGGCCCGTCGTACCTAGGGGCCAATTTTGCTGCGAACCCTTCTACAGCTTTGGATAAGTAGTGTTCCTTAGCCCAGACTACGTCGCCCACCGCCGGCGTCCATTGCCTCCTCCTTAGGTTGTAATACCTAGCCTGATCCTGGGAGGCCTTCTCTAGATTTCGCCTTACGATGTCAAAGATTTCCTGTAGTTTCTGGGCGTTTTCGTCCGGGGTTTCCGTGGCTCGTCCGGTGCCTAGGGTTTCTCTGTCGTAAAGGGCGCTCGGTAGTCGTGGCTCCCTGCCTTGGGTAAGAAACGATGGGGTGTATCCAGTGGATTCCGATACGCTTGAGTTGACGGCTAGCATGATCTCAGGCCACTTTTCGTCCCATGTTCTTTGGTCTTGTCCTGCGAACTGTGCAATCATAGTTTTGACCGTCCTGTTTGCTCGCTCCGTCGGGTTTTCTTGTGGCGTATAGGGTGCGGTGAATTGCTGTCTAATTCCCATCTCCGCCAGAAAATTTTTAAAAATGCGACTCGCAAACTGCACTCCATTGTCCGTTATAACCAACTTGATTTGGCTTGAACCTCATGCAGGTTTCGCATTTCCTTACGTGGGCTCTGGCGTCTCTATGCATACCCAGCCAGTAGTATCGGGCTGCCAGACGTGCTGTTGTCCTTCGGCTTCCTACGTGCCCAGCTGCTGGTGAGTCGTGGTTTTCTTTCAGCGCCGTTTCTCATAGAGCCCTCGGGCCCACATCTTCCATGTAACGACATCCTCACTGCCCGCTTTATGTGGTATGCTTCTGTACAGATTATCGCCTTCCATAACGTAGGTCGGGTACTTTTGCGGTTGGGTCCTTCTCTTATCACACATCTCTCGAAACCAACTGCACGCTGCTGAAGCTTCCGCCGCCGATGTCTCCTTTATGCCCCTGAGCGTTTCGGGCAATGGCTGCCTTGACAGAGTGTTTGCTACCACGTTCAGCTGTCCCTTCCTGTTCGCTATCTCAAAGTCGTACTGCTGCAACTCCAAGGCCCATCTGGCGATTCTTCCTGAAGGGCTTTCTATGCTGTTAAGCCACTTCAGGGCCATATGGTCGGTTACTACTTTAAAGTGGTAGCCTTCCAGATATGGCTTGAGTTTTCGGATCGCCCAGACAACTACCAAGCACTCCTTTTCTGTCGTTGAGTAGTTCTTCTCCGCGCCGTTGAGCGTTCGGCTTGAATAGGATATGACCTTCTCACCTCTATCCGTGTCCTGGGTTAATATTGCTCACTCCTGTAGGGTGAACGATTTGTTGAAATCCGGGCACGCTAATACGGGATCTGCCACAAGTCTAGCCTTAACTTCCTCAAATGCCATCTGATGCTCCTGTGTCCATTCCCATTTACTGCCTTTGCGTAGTAAGTCATTTAATGGTTTGACTACTTTGGCAAAATCTGGCACAAATCGGCGGTACCACGACGCTACTCCCAGGTATTGCCGAAGTTCTTTGACGGTTGAGGGTGGTTTCAATTCGGCGATGGCCGCTACTTTTTCCGGATCTGTACCTATTCCTTCGCTAGTCACTCGGTGTCCTAGGTACAACAGCTCTTTCTTGAAAAATTGACACTTTTCCGGGTTGATCCTGAGGTTTGCTTCCTTTAGGCGTCGAAACACTTCTTTCAGGTTTTCTGTGTGTTCCTCCAGCGTGCGCCCAATCACTATGATGTCATCTTAGTAGGCGAATGCATGCGGTGACATTTCGGGTCCGATTACTAGGTCCAGAACTCGTTGGAACGTTGCGTACGCCGAGTGTAGACCAAATGGCATTATCCTCCACTGGAATAGCCCTTTGCCTGGCACTGTGAAAGCCGTGTATTGCCTGCTGCTTTCCTCCAGTGGGATTTGCCAGTATCCATCCTTCAGGTCCAAGCTGCTGATGTACCGCGCCTCCTTTAGCTGATCTAGGATGTAGTTTATTCGGGGCATGGGGTAGCCATCCTTTATAGATTTCGCGTTGATCTGCCTGAAATCTACGCATAGTCTCCACTTGCCTGTCTTATTTCTCACCATCACGATGGGGGAGCTGTATGGGCTTCTTGAATGCTCTATGAACCCCATTTGAAGGAGCTCGTCTACCTTCACATTGATTTCCCCTTGAACTTTTGGATTCTTGGGGTAGTATCGCTGCTTTATAGGTTTGTCATCATTCATCGTGATCTGGTGCTCTGCCATGTTTGACGTCCCCGTCATGGTACTGAAGTCCGCCAGCTCTACTTCCAGGAATTTCATTGTGTCGTTGTCCTCGTGTGTCTCTTGCACGACTGCCACTGTTAGCTTCTCCTCGAGCCATCTATTGAGTCGATTCCTGGCTGGTATTATAATTTCGTGTCCAGCACACTTTATCTCGGTTCCGACTTGTGTTAGAAAATTCCACCCTAACACCAACGAATCCACTACCCCTGGTAGTATTAGCAGGCTCATTTTCAGTCGTTTGTTCCCGAATTCGACTTCCACATCGAGCTGTGCGTTGATCCTGCCGCATCTTCCGTCTGCCAATCTAACTTGCCGTCTTGTCCTCGTGATTTTTCCGAGGGCATCCAGGTTGTCCGCCAGTTCCTCGCTTATGAAGCTCGCCCCGGTGTCGATTGTGGCTTTATACGTGCCTCCACAAATCGTTACCGCTGCGGACAACTGCTGCTCCTCCTCAATCAGCTTGCCAGTTAGTTTGGAGAGGTAGCATTTTGCGATCCCCTTCCGCCTCTCTGCGGCTGGGATCGCCGGCCATTTCCCGCTTGCTGGCAGCATTCGACGCACCTGACAAACACAGTCCCCTCACACAAATGCCCCTCCGGAAGCAGTGGTGCTAGCTCAACATCGACCCCATGCAATTGATTCAGCTAAACATGAATCACTGCAGGGCGGCTCAGGATCTGCTCATGCAGACCGTTCGAGAGCTGGGCGTGGAGGTGGCAATTTTGAGCGAACCTTACAAGGTCGGAAACGATCGACGATGGGCCGCGGATATAAATGGCAAAGCAGCCCTATGGCTTTGCGGCGGAGACGGGCTCGAGATGACCAAAATCAGGGCGGACAACCTCTGCAGCGACCTCCGAGGGAAACCAAAGTGGTGGTTGGAGGGGACTTTAATGCCTGGGCCGAGGAGTGGGGTTGCCCATCTACAAACGCCAGGGGACGCGCTGTCACAGACACCGTGGCCTCGCTCGATGTTGTCCTGCTCAACGAGGGCTCCCAGCAAACCTTTAACAGAGCCAGTGGTGGATCCATAATCGACCTCACGTTCGTGAGCAGCTCCTTAGCCAGCCATACATCCTGGAGGATTGGCGATGTGTACTCAGCCAGTGACCATGAAGCCATTCTTCTGACCATTGGCGCCACAGCGAGCAACAGACTGCCCCCGGCGGTACACAGGAAGGCCTACCGACAGGACACATTCAGGACCCAAGCCTTTGCCAGAGCGCTGGAAGGTTTGTTGGTCTCCGAGGGGGACACTGCAGACGAGGCAGCAAACAATCTGGCAGCTCATCTAGAGGAAGCCTGCGATCAAAGCATGGACCAGCGAAGGACATTCCGTATGCACCATTCGCCTGTGTACTGGTGGACGGAGGAAATTGCGAGTCTGCGGAGGACCTGCCATCGGGCAAGGAGGTTGGTCCAGCGTGCCAGGGGCACGCCGAACCTGGACTCCCTCAATGAAACGTACAAGGCTGCAAAGAAGGCACTTAAGCTATCGATCAGGGACAGCAAGAGGGAATGCTACTAGAAGCTCTGCGACGAACTCGAGAACGACCCTTGGGGAAGAGCGTACAAGATGGTTGTAAAGCGCATGAGTGCAGGAAATAGATCGCCATCGGACCCGTTGGCCCTAGAAGCCGTCGTACAAGTGCTTTTTCCAGCGGGACGTAGGCACTCCATTCCCCGCTGCACTTGTGGAACCAGTGACTCCATATGTCCTGTCACGGAGGCTGAACTCCTGGCGATTGCTAGGGTCCTACCCAATAAAAAGGCACCTGGACCGGATTCAGTCCCGAATGGAGCAGTCAAGGCCCTGCTCTCTCTTCAGACGAAGGCGGTAGCAGATTTGTTCAACAAGTGCCTAGTGGAAGGGACCTTTCCCGACCGGTGGAAGCTCCAAAAACTTCTTCTACTCTCGAAGCCGGGCAAGCCAGCGGGAGAACCCTCGTCGTACAGGCCAACCTGTCTGTTGGACACCATTGGGAAGGTCTTCGAGAGGGTCATAGCAGCAAGGCTGAACGCCGCCCTTGAGAGCGCAGGAGGACTTTCTCCCAGCCAATATGGGTTTCGAAAGGGAAGATCAACCCTAGATGCGATCGGCAAAGTAACCAACAGGGCGAACCAAGCGGTGGAGGCGTGGCTTTCTGTGGCGGGCTTGGAACTGGCAGCACAGAAAACGGAGGGTGTCCTAATCTCGAGCAGGAAAGTGGTGGAGACGGCGGATATCCTGGTCGGTGGGACTACAATCCAGTCTCAGCGTGCGCTGAAGTATCTGGGAGTGATGCTAGACACACGCCTGTCGGTCCGCGAGCACCTCGAGTACGCGAACAAGAAAGCGAGGGAGACGTCAAGATCACACTGCAGGATCCTGCTGAACACGAGAGGGCCGAAACAGGACAAGAGGATACTCCCCGCCAGCGTGGTCAAGTCACAATTGCTGTACGCTGCACCGGTGTGGGCGGAGGCCACGGCTAAGGATAGCTACATGCAAGAGGTCAACTCGACATGTCGTCTGTGCGGTATCAGAATATCGTGCGCTTTTGGAACCATTTCTGACGATGCGGTTTTAGTTATCGCTGGCCAAGTTCCGCTGGAAGAACTGGTACGGGAATCCAAGGACATCCGCACCACCCTTAGTCTTATCCAGGAAGATCCGAGGGCCAAAGCCGAGGCCAGGGCCCGCTCCAGAATGCAGAGCGTCAGCAACTGGCAGAGAGCATGGGATATCTCGAGCAAAGGACGGTGGACCCACAAGCTAATTCCCTGCATCGCGGCGTGGGTAAACCGCAAGCATGGCCAGGTTGACTACTACCTAACGCAGGCGCTAAGCGGGCATGGCTGCTTCCGGAGCTACCTAAAGCAGTACGGACACGAGACGGAGGATGGTTGCCCAGAATGCGGTAGCGGGATTGCGGAGGACGCTGAGCACGTCCTGTTTAAGTGCCACCGGTTCAACCACGAGCGCCAAGTGCTAGAGGAGATAGCCGGGGCAAGAGTCCTACATGAAACCCTCGTTCCCCTGATGATAGGGAACCAAAGGACGTGGGAGGCAGCAGCAGCATTCGCAGCAAGCGTTTTGCGGACGCTGCGATCGCTGGAGAGGGAGGGAAAGGAGATTAGCAGCGGTTTAGGTGGCCAATTTTCGTGCGAAGCAATGCCTTGCGGCGGTATGCCGTTGGCCTTGCTGTGGTGGTGTCCATTGGCCGTTATTCGGGGCGTTGGTTGGCTGCCGCTCATAGCCCTGTTGTGTTGAAGTCCGCTGATGGTTTCTTTGTGGTTCTTGGTCGCCGATGTCTTCGCACCTTCTGCATATAGCTTGCGGACGGGTTACAGGCTTTGCCTTTGAGAATTGGTTCTCCTGAGCGAATGCTTCCCGCTCCTTATCCAGTTCCTCGTATTCATCGGCTAGGATCATCAGCGTGTCTAAGTCGGATTCTTTGTAGGCCCTGAGGGCAATTCTGAGATTCGGCGTGCAGTTTTCTTTTATGATGCTGAGTGTTTCCTTTGTCGAATACCCAAGCGGTCTGATCAGCGTCTGCATGTCGATCATATAGTCTTTGAACGTTTTGCTGTAGCCCTGCTTCCGTTGCTTGACCTGATCCGTCAGTTTCGTAAAGAAATCTCTTGGCAGGAAGTAGCTCTCGATAAGTCGAAGTCCTCTGTCTTAAGGCGGTAAATCCACTTCTTTCCCATTCTGATTTAAGTAGCTTTCACTGCTGGGACAATCACGTTTTGGGCGCCAGATGTAACGAACTGATTTTTGTTGTCTGGTCGCTACGAGATTCGTGCGGCTAGCTCAGAAAAGTTGTGTGTTCGTCCCACCAAATTTATATAAACGTGACTGCCCAATAGATCAGTGAGAAAGCACAGAATTCACGGGTTCGGATTGGATTTATTGCAGGCGTGATTACAGCGGACTTGATGGCTGGGTTGGCCTCGGTGTTGCCACTTGTGGTCCTTGGTGCCTCCTGGGGATGCTCGCCTCTGTGCGTTGCTGCGTCTCCTCGGTGGTTACTGGCCTCGTTGACTCCGTGCTCCGGTCCTGCAGATCCCTGTAGCTCCTTATAGACGCTCGGCGATGCTCGCGCACGATGTATGGGCTCGACGACTACTTGTAGCGTCTCGGACTCACAAGGCGATCAGCCGTGTGGGCTTAGGGAAGCGTAACCGTTTCCAGACTAGGGTGAACAGGTGCTGCGCTCTAGAGGCCTGCGCCTATAGACACACAACCGCCTATCCCTTGCTCTGTCCCGGATGGTCCCACTAGGGTTTCACTCGGATCGCGCTGACAGTCGAGGTAATACCAGGAATCTGCCTAGCGCTCCACCTTGCTTTTACGCCTAGTGCAAACGAACGTTCCACCCTGGTCTGACCCTCTTGCTTGTTGCCCGTGACGTTTCCGCGTAGCTCGAGGTCCCTTCTGGCTGGTGCTGTGGCTGACGATGTCCTGCGCCCCGCTCATGGAGGTGCTGGTTGTGAGGCTGGACGTGGCGTGGCTTCTGGTACTAGGGGTTTGGACACACGCCGATCCCGCGCTCGTAGAACCGTTAGGTTTCTCTAGGACAGCGCCTTGAGATGACAACCGGTTCGCCCTTTCTGACTGGTCTCGCCAGGAACTGTTCGAGTTCCCCTTGACGGACTATGCTTACGCCGGGACCCGACAAAGCAGTATTTGGAACAAGGCACCCTGGGTTTAGATGACTCTCGCTCTGATAGACACGCCAAGCGTAATGCGAGGACTTAGTCGTAACAGGAGTAGAAACGGTTCGCCTTGACTTAGCCGTGTGATGCCCTCTGGACCTCAGCTACCTGTGTCTCAATTCGGAGATTCCTGGTGGTCCAATCCCGAACGTCTCGACGTAGCGATCTTGCTCCTTGAAGGCTCCCACGGTGCTGATTCCGACGACTGAGCTTGTGTTTCACTTGTAGATTACTTGGCACTGGTTGACTGACTTTTCCACTTTGTTATCTTGACTGATCCTTAGGGGTTGACACCTTGTGATCGACTGATCCTGCTGCCAGCGCCCGGCGGCTTTATATAGGGCATCCGGGTACCGTTATTTCTCTTTTGTGCTCTGGCCGTGGCATCTCTCCACTCCGGGTCCAAAGTCCGTGGATCCTGTTTGACCCACTTGTCCTTCACGCCCGGCTTCCAACCGCAGTTCCGCATGTTGCCGCCGTCCCGCTGATTCCACTGGTGCATGGGGCACGCCTGTGCGTCACTCAGCCTTTGAGATGTGGCACTTCTTAATACCGGTCCAAAGTCCACGGCAGAGTCCAAAGTCCGGTGCTGTTCCGTTATTTCCCTTTTGCATACGGCACTCTGGCTCTGCCTGCGAAGTCTCCACTCTCTCACTCTCCGCTCCTTGATCTCCAAACTCTCTTTGGCAGAGTTCTCTCACCTCGAAGTCTCCACTCTCTCCTTCTACACTTCTCGGTCTCCAAACTCTCACTCTTCAAACTCTCATTCTTATCCTTGTTCTCCAAACTCTCTTCGCCGCACCGCTAATTCGCGAATTCGCCGCGTAACTGATAGGCGGCCGGCCATCCGTTATTCTTGCTGCTGGAATTTGTGGGGAGTTATTCAACTCCTCACAATGCGTTTTGGTATTCTTAATCTATCATTTTGGTCAGCTAAATTGTCAGCTAAAAAGAAAAACAGACAGCGTGGTATCACGCTTAACCCCCAAATAACCTTAAAAACTTAAAACAATATATAAAAAATAACATACCAATACGTATAGAACGCTACGGTCAAGATGGTTTAAGCAAAAAACGGATTTGATCGCAGGATCGGTAGGTTAAAAAAAATTAAGTTCACCTATGTCAGTTGGGACTCACTCGATTAAACTATTTTTGGAAATAAAAGAAAACAAAAACATGGGCACCTAAAGCACTAACTTCTTTGGGTGTAAGCTGTGGGAGTTATTCGATTTAGAAGTTAACATATGGTGATTTTTAAGGTTTCCTGTGAGTCTTTTGGATACACATTTTTCAAACAACTTCCTTCGAGCGCCCATCCTCTACAACAATTCGTTCAAAATTTGTGTTTAGATAATTTTACATAAATATATGTACATGCCGACTTGTCGATGTGTGTGTGTAGTTTCGTTTTTACATGTAATTTTGAACACTGAACATTTTGCACTGCTCTCCCCTTGAAATCCAATTTTTAAAGTCAAAAGAAAAATTTCTTATGTATTTAACGGATTAGCTGCACATTTTGACTAATAAGTGCATAATTTTGACTACTGAAAGTTTTTCTCTGTTCTCCCCTTGAAATCCATTCTAAAAATTATTTAAAGTCAAAACTAAAATTCCTTATAGATTTAACTGATTAGCTGCACATTTTGACTTAGAAGTTCATCCATTAAATAATTACTTATGAATTTATCTATTCATAAAAATAGTATAAAAATGTAATTAACAGAATATAAATTAAAACGATAAAGGGGTTAGTAAAAAATGTTTCACCCACTCATAAGATCGTAGTCCTCACAGCAAAGCCCAGGCTAGGTCTAGCACGTTCCATAATAGGGGTTGAAGTCATGATTCCCAACAATGAATTGGGAGAAGTTGAATAACTCCCCACAAACTCCCGCAGCAGAACTACGGATGGCCGGCCGCTTACCAGTTACGCGGCGAATTAGCGTAGTTGCGACGCGGCGAAGAGCAAGTGGAGAGTCACTTTCAAGTAGAGAGTTTGGAGAGTGAGAGTTTGAAGACCGAGAAGTGGAGAGTGAGAGTTTGTAGACTTCGAGGTTAGGAGAGAGAACTCTGCCAAAGAGAGTTTGGAGAGCAAGGAGCGGAGAGTGAGAAAGTGGAAACTTCGCAGGCGGAGCCAGAGTGCCGTGTGCAAAAGGGACAATAACGGATCTGCACCGGTCTTTGGAATCTGCCGTGAACTTTGGTCCAGGAGGACAAGTGCCACATCTCAGCAGCGGAGCGACGCATAGGCGTGCCACAGGCACCAAAAGAATAAGCAGAGCAGCAACAACACGTAGAAACACAAATTAAGGCCGTGCGTGAAAGGCAAGTGGGTCAAGCAAGAGCTACGGACTTTGGACCCGAAGTGGAGAGATCCAGTGGGCCGAGCGCAGATGGGAAATAACGGTTCCCGGACGCCCTATATAATGCCGCCGGGCGCTGGCAACAGAATCAGTCGATCACGAAGAGTCAATCTATCAAGATCAGTCCAGATATAAAAGTGAACAAGTTAGCCAGTACAGTGAACAATGAACTACAAGTGAACAACAACAAGTCGAATCGCCGGAAGCAGCGCCGTGGGAGCCTACAAGGAGCAAGATCGCTACGTCGAGACGTTCGGGATTGAACCGCCAGGAATCTCCGAATTGAGACGCAGGTAGCTGAGGTCCAGAGGGCATCACACGGCTAGGTCAAAGCGATCCGCTTTATTTCTGTCTCGACCAAATCCACCCATCTCGCCTGGAGAGTCGAACAGAGTTTGAGCGGTGTAAGCCCGCGACAAGAAATCGTGAACTCAGGAAGAAGCCTATCGGTCAGAAGGGAGATCGATCAATCGTTTGTGGTATTGAGTGGAGTACTCCAGGAGAGCCCTACGGTTTGAGTCGTATGTTGCCGGAGCGGCGTGCGTCCGAATCCCGAGTGAAACGAGCCAGAAGGGAGATCGGTCGATCGTTGGTGGCCTCAAGTGGAGAACTCCAGTAGAGCCCCGCGGTTAAGTCGTGTAGTCCCGGATTGGCGTATGACCAAAATCCCGAGTACCAGAAGCCACGCAACGTCCAGCCACGCAGCCAGCATATCCAGGAGCAGAGCGACGGGCAGCTTCAGCAACGGGCCAGACACTACATCACGACAGAGCGAGCTACGAGGAAACGTCACGGACGATAAGCCAAGGGGTGAAACTAGGGCGGAAAGTTCGTTTACACTAGGCGTTGAAGCAAAGTGAAGCGCTCGGCAGCATCCTTGCGTAACTTGGACTGCCAGTGCGATCTGAGTTAAACACTAGTGGGACCATCCGGGACAGAGCCAGGGTTAGGCGGCGGTGTGTCAAAAGGAGAGATTCCTGGAGATCGCGGCCTCTGTTCACCCTAGTCTGAGAACGGTGACGCTTCCCTAAACCCGTGCAGCCGATCTCCTGACGAGTCTAAGGCGCGACGAGTAGTCGTCGTTTCTACGCATCAGCAACGAGCGGCGTCGAGCATCTTCAGGGAGCGTGTAGGATCTCCAGGGAGCGTGTAGGATCTTCAGGGAGCTACAAGGATCTTCAGGGAGTTCACGGAACCGGAGCCCGCAGTCCACAAGAGGGGCATCGAGTCGACAAGGCGACCAGGAGTCATCAACGGCCACAAGGGGCGATAGCAAGGCCAGCCGAGCCAGCAAAGTCACCGTGCCATCATACCCTCTCGTTCGCAATAAAATCCACTGAGTACCCAAAAATTCTGTGCTTTCTCACTGATCTACTGGGCGGTCACGATTATATAGATTTGGTGGGACGAACACACAACTATACTGAGCTAGCCGCACGAATCTCGTAGCGAGCAGACCTAACAAATCAGTTCGTTACAGAATAAATTCCCCATTCTCCGTACCTACATTTTTAACTCCAAAAAAAAATACGATGATTAATTTATAGATTAATAATATTCATTAACTTTGGGATTCTAAACATGTATTATATATTAAACTTATTTTCTTGCTCCATTCCGGGGATTGGCATAGAAGGGGCAAGCAAATGTTTTTGATGTCAATTCGGGATTACAGAAAGTAAAGTTTTCACCATAAATTGTAGCTTTGAGATTATGTCCTTCTTAATTCATGAACATTATTTTTATACCCAATACTTGTAGAGTAAAAGGGTATGTTAGATTCGTGGAAAAGTATGTAAGAGGTAGAAAGAAGCTTTAGACCATATAAAGAATATTTATTCATGATCAGGAGTCAACCTAGCCGACCACGCCGAGTCGATCTAGCCATGTCCGTCTGTCCGTCCGTACGTCCGTCTGTATGAACGCTGAGATCTCGGAAACTATAAAAGCTAGAGGATTGACACTTTACATGCAGATTCTAGGGGTTAATACGCAAGTTTTTCACTCCGATGTGCCACGCCCCTCTAACGCCCAAAAACTGTGGCGCCCACAGTTTATAAGCTAGATTAACGGGAAAAGGAATGTGTATTCGTTTCTTTAACACCTATTGATTGACTAAACTTTGTATTTCCCTGAAACCGGTTTAAGAACGGACAAACAATTTTCTCCATATTAATGAGCTGATGATTTCCAAGAAGAAACCATTTATTTTCCACGCCTTTAGATTCTTTACTATTTTTTTTTTATTATTTTCTCTATATTATTATACATATCCAAAATGTTTAGTGCCTCCTATAATAAATCGAAATTCAATGACATGCGGAAGTATCGACTCCTTCAGTGGTTTCATCATTGCTCCACACACAGGATGTTGTATGATTTCCAAGGATCGATATGAACTGCGTTGTTCAGAATTCCGTCAAATTCTTGATTTTATCGCAATTTATGATTTCTATCTAAGTCAACATTCTCGACTTAGAATTTTAAGTATGTTTATCCATTTCAGGAGATATCAAAATCCGCGCGGGTGAAGATGAGTATTATGTATTATGATATTATGTATTATGATTATTATGTAAAGCAAACATGAATTCAAAGCCATCATAACAAAAATTAAATCTCAAAAGTTATGGATTCTCAGAAGTGACAGTACCAAAGCCTTTAACTGTTAAATTTATTCTAAGATTATATCCTTTCCACAAATAGTTCATAAAGAAAAAACCTATGATCGGTTAAAGGTTTTTCTTTCAGATTGATCCATATATTTACTATTTCAAAAGGAAAGATGTCTGGTCAACCCTTTCAATATTACATATGTAAATATACAAATTGTACCTATTGATGGATAAGGTAGATATGATCGTAAAATTGTGAAATATTTTGAAGACCTTTTATTCTGTAATCCCGAATAACAAAACTAGTAATCTTATAGTACAAGAAAAAAATTTTAACAGATCATAACAGGTTACAAAACTAGTAGTTATATAGTACAAAATTATAAATGTTTATAATCCATTAGTAAAAAGTTAGTAAACAGCTAATAACACCAACGTAAACAGAGAGGTGTAAACAGCTAAAAGCAGCTAGTATACAAGTGGTTATAATCTAAAAACAGCTAGTGAAAAGCTATAAAAAAAGCTAGTGAACAGCTAATACGAGCTACTAAACAGCTAATATCAGCTTGTATAAAAGTAGTTATAATCTAAGAACAACTAGTAAACAGCTAAAAAAAAGCTAGTGATTAGCTAAGACCAGACAGTGAACAGGTAATACCAGCTCCTAAGGAGCTAATATCAGCTAATAAACAAGTAGTTATAATCTAAAAAAAGCTAGTAAACACCTAGTGTTTAGCTAAGTCCAGATAGTGAACAGCTAGTACCAGCTACTAAACAGCTAATATCCGCTAGTAAACAAGAAAGGAAGCTAACTTCGGCCAGCCGAAGTTTATATACCCTTGAAGATCGTTCCTATTCTATTTGAAATTACAAAAATCGACTCGTCTAGTCATGCTGACCAAAAATATATATACTTTATAGGGTCGGAAACCTCTCCTTCACTGCGTTCTGACTGAAATCATTATACCCTCTGCAACCCTTGCAGATAACAAGTAGTTATAATCTAAAAACAGCTAGTGATCAGCTAAAACGAGCTGGTGAACAGCTAATATCAGCTAGTAAACAAGTAGTTATGATCTACACACAGCTAGTGATTAGCTAAGACCAGATAGTGAACAGCTAATACCAGCCACTAATTTAATAGCAAGAACAAAACAGCTATACCAAGTTCCCATTGTTATTAATTAATGTAACATGTCCAAAAATTTAGGAGGTATTAAATCGCTAACTATATATCTTCCCTTTAAATTCTTGAATAAATTAATCAATTATATAATTATAAATATTTTAAAATATATTATCAAGTTTATAATTTTATATATATAGCAAATAACTCCATGTAATCGAATTACTTAAGAATATATAAACAAAAATTTAACCGGTGTTGAGAAATCAAACTCTACTCGTAAAATATATCCACAATACCAGTTTACGTTAAATAAGTTAATCATCATTTACTAGCTAACAATTACCAAAAATCATATCTCACCAAAACATAAAAAGTATCTTTTCTTGTGTGATTAGACTTACAAACATTTCTTTCTTTTAGACTTTTAAATTTATAATCCAAACTAAATGTATACCTACATACAAATCGACCCAGACTACTTTAAAGACTATGTTTACTGGAAATTTATGGTCCCAAGTATACTTATACCTCTACATACAAAAATCGACTTAGACTATTTTATAGAGTATATTTGTTATGTTAAACGAAATGTAGAAATAGAATATACATATCATCATTTTTAACCTTTATTGGAATTTTGTTTCCAAAAAAAATTTATCTATACAAATCGACCCATATTATTTTATAGAGTATTACACTCCAACAAAATTTTTACATATAGAATAACAGTACCAAATATTACTAACATTATTATTACACATGCATACCTTAACATGAGGAAACTAATAAATAGATGCTAAATACAAAATATAGTTAAATTATTATCAATAAATAGTATTTTAGGCAGAGTCAACATTCATTACATTATTCAAATGAAACAAAAAAATTAAGAAAAATAGCATTCCAAAATACTAATTTAATAATTTTGATATATATCAATAATTTATTAAATTACGATCATTTGTATCTATCATTATCTCCTTTTGCTAACCTTGCATCCCAAACCCACAGTTAAATGATGGACGTTGATGCACTACGAGCAGTACAAACAAGTGGCCCAACGATACCAAGCAAGTGCTTGTTACGCTGGACTCTTTATCAATTTGGGGAAAAATGCGAGTTCGAGAGGAAAATACATGAAACAAATGTAACGGGTCACATAAGGATTAAATCTTAGTTTTTAATACAGGGATAGAAGTTGAAGTACAAATCAAATGATAAAGATTGTTATAATTAGTACAGAGAACGCGAAAGGGCTAATGCAGACTTAAATTAGATGTAAAGGGTGTTTTTTTTTAGAGGTATACAACTTTAAGTTAACATCACTGTTCAAGATGGCGAATGATTTAACAGCTGTCAAGTGATTTACAGCAATTTGGCAATTCATCATGAATAGACTCACGCCTGAACAACGCTTGCAAATAGTGCAATTTTATTTCGATTTATTGAAAGACACGTTTGGTGACCGCCTAATTTCACGTTTTGGACCTGTAAATTAGCCTCCAAGATCTTGTGATTTAACATCGCTAGACTACTTTTTGTGGGGCTATGTAAAGTCATTGGTCTATGCAGATAAGCCAAAAACGCCTGACCGTTTTGAAGACAACATTCGCCGTGTTATTGCCGAAATACGGCCGCAAATGTTGGGAAAAGTCATTGAAAATTTGACGTCCAGATTGGACTACATCCGAGCCAGCCGTGGCGGTCATATGCCACAAATCATATATAAAATGTAATGCCACTTTCGAAAAAAAAAAATTATGTCAATCGAATAATCCATCGTTGTTTTATTGTAACTTTAAGTTCTATACCTCTAATAAAATAACACCCGTTACTTTGTGGAAAATTAAGAGGGTAATCATTTCGTGTTAGTCTAACGGGAATATTAAAAGTTAAACGGTTTGCCAGTTCTACAGAATCAATATCAGCAAGCATTATTCTACGGCTTTCAAGTGTAGGTAAATTAACCAATAGTAATCTACTCAGGTAGATGATCCCAGTTCAAACTACGAAGGGCAAAAAGAAGGCATTTTTTTTTGTTCCGACTCAATACGGTCGATGTGAACTTGATATTGTGGACTCCAAACAGAAGAACAATATTCCAAAACAGGACGGACAAGGGAGGTAAATAATAATTTGGTTATATAAGGGTCATAAATTCTTTTGACAAACGCTTTATAAACCCAAAACCACTCATAGCTTTGTTGACAGTCGACATTATGTGGCAGTCAAATTTAAGCTAAGCTAAGGTTCAGAAGAACACCTAAATCGTTTACTGAATATATACGATCAAGTGGGGAGTTGTGAACCGAATAACTTATAAACGTAGGAGTACCTCTATAAAAGGTCATTACGTTACATTTCAAGCAGTTCAAATTTACGAGGTTATACTCACACCATATCTGAAATTTATCAATGTCTGATTGTAGGCCAAAAGCAGACTCTGTATTATTATATGCCAAAGAAAACTAAACATCATCAGCATACATTAGTACACGAAAATGTGTTACGATAGAGGGAAGATCGTTAATAAACAAGGTAAACAGCAAAGGATCCAAATGACTTCCCTGGGGCACTCCCGATGTCACGTGAATCATTTTGAAAACAGCGTTCTTAAATATAACCCTCTGAGTCCTTCCATTCAAATAACTTGAAATCCAAGTTTATAGATTACATGGAAACGCAAGCTGATCTAATTTGAATAGAAGGAGAGAGTGGTTAACAAAGTCAAAGGCCTTACTAAAATCTGTATCTATAAAGTCAGTCTTGTAACGGCCCGAATTGGCCGTACAATAAGGCTCATGAAAAATATGCGAAGTTCCTTATAATTTAAGAACATGAAGTTTCCATTTGTTCCCGAACTATAATATAAATAAATAATTATTAAGATAACCACGGCCATCTCTAGCTAGCAGGGTGTGGGGGGAGCATAGAAACGAAGGCGGCAGAGCGAGACAAAAGAAACCCCGAGCACAGTTGCAGATCCAAAGAGGACCAGATGAAACGAGAGAGCAGCAGCGGAGAGAGAGAGAAGCAGCGGAGGGACAGAGCAGCGGAGGCATAGAGCAGCGTGGGCGACCGAACTAGACCAAAGAAGGCGGCAGAGCGGGACAGAACTTTCCAGAGAGTTATCTACGAAACACTCACTAAGTGTAAAAACAAGACCACAGGATCATGCCGAGCAGAGGACAGAAGCAGCGAGAATGAAGAAAGGAAGATAGCTTTGGACCGCGGCTTTAAACTGGCACAAGGAGAAGGCAGTGGTCACCAGAGATTGAACGAGACCACACGCGATCGCTCGCGACCCCAGTCCGCCGCTCACCCGTCCTTGAACCACGTGCCATCGTACTTGTTTCTCGTTTCCCTGGACACCGCAACAGTGCGTCCGCTATACCCGCCGCAAGGAGCAGCAAGGATTATCTGCCGCCAAGAAACACAAGTCGGATTTAGTTTCGTATTGGCCGAGTGTGTGCGTAGCCAGGCGTCCAGCCTCTGCCCCTCTGGTGTATTATTTCCCGGTTCCGCGTGCATTTTTGGGTGATCACAGCCAGGCGCCAAGCCTCTGCTCCCACTAGTGTATCACTACCCATTCCCACGAGCATCCTTCGGTGATCGTAGCCAGGCGTCAAGCCTCTGCCCCGCTGGTGTATCATTTCCCGGTTCCGCGTGCATTTTTGGGTGATAGCAGCCAGGCGCCAAGCTTCTGCTCCCACTGGTGTACCATTACCGACGACCCACCCGGTTGCTCCCCCAAAATTTAACTCTACGAGGCCGGTTATACAACCCTAACGTGAGCCCGGCGACTTCCACCTTTGAGTCGGCTCACCCTCTACGGAATTTTCAAAAGTCCCCAACTTAGAAATTTTTCTGTTAGCGACCCTGGCCGGACTGAGCCATATCCCAGCCAGGAAACTACTTTACAGATGGCGCCCGAGCAGGGACCTTAGGGAATCAGGATAATTAGAGGATTACATCCTTCGTAACTTAAAACGTCACCAGTTTTTATTTTTGGGTTTCAAGTTTGAATAGGATAATTTGAGCTCGAAGGTTACACATTACCATTGTCCGAGCACGGGAAAATCCTTGTCACGAAAAGTGAAACTCGAAAAGTCTCATAGCCACATAGGGAATATCACTGCCAGCCTAGAAAAATTTTGTCCGACTGCATGCTGAGTAGGGCATAACCCATCACCACATATTGCTCAGTCACCTTGCACTAGCCGCACTCCAGAATTTTAGCGCTAAGTTAAACCGCAGATTTCACCAGAAGTCCTCACGCTGAGCCCACACACTATGGGAAAGCAATGGATCTACGACGTCAAAAAAGAGCAACTGGAAGACGTCTTCAAGGAGTTTGGGTTAACCCCAGAAGGCACCTTGGCGGACCTACGGAAACGGATGTCCGCACACGTGGACCAGGCGGAGTTGCCCAAGGAGCGGTTGGAGCGCTTAGCCGAGCTGGAGCTGACATACAAAGCCAAATCCCGTGACCACTCACGTGACCCTTCCCCGAACCACTCGGACTGTGACGTGGATGACAGGCAGCGGAGATGGAGCAACATGTTGGCCAACTCCTGCTACAAGTTCCCTCAGCTGGGACCAGCGGGCATTTATCACTTGGACGCAGCGCGACCGGACCGCCTGGATCTTCTCTACGAACAGAAAGCGAACGAGCGCTGCAGTTCGGCCTGGCCGATAAGCTACGGACATGGGGCGTTTTCTTCAATGGCGAGACTGGCGACCCACTACATTTCTTGGAGCAGCTGGAGGAGCGAGCGGACGCATACCAGATCGAGAAGGACCAGTTGCCAAGGGTGCTATCTAGCATATTAGTTGGTCGAGCCGGAGACTGGTTCCGAGTCAGCCAACTACAGAAAGCCCAGTGGAAGGAATTTAGGTCAGAATTTCTGGATTTCTTTTTGCCGCCACGCTATTTTCAAACTCTGGAGGACGGGATCCGGGCCAAGACCCAACGACCCGGGGAGAGATTCAAGAACTTTACTCTTAGCCTACGCCTGATGATGCGCCGAGCCCACTACGACAGGACCCAGGAATTAAACCGGATATACCAAAACACTCCTCCCAGAATATCAACTTTTCACGCGACGGCACGAGTTTGACACTCTGACAAAGTTGACCCAGCTGGTGACAAACTTCAAAGTAACCCGGGGACGGAACCAACGCAGGTATGCCCAGCTAATGCCGGCATCGAGGACTTCGCAAATGCCTACTACCAGGAACCCAGCTCCAGCGAAACAAGCACCAGGAGAGCCCCGCACTGAGAGATCATGGGTAGCCAACGCCCTGGTGATGAGCCCAGGATTGACGTCCGCAATGCCTGCGGAAACTGTGCGCAGACTGGACATTTTAGCAGGGAATGCAGGAACACACAGGTCCTGTTCTACTGGGACAGGGGACGCCGAGGGACACGAACGATCGATTGCTGCCGTGTCAAACCGGCGGGAAACGAGGAGCGCCTCCGCCCACCCAGGGAACAGGCGGAGACAGCGCTCGCCTCCCCTCTGCAACAATAAATCCCGCTCTCCGATGTGAGAGAGGCCGGATAGTGGCATCAGTGTGCATCGAAGGTCAGGTTTTCTGTCCCACCGTCGACACCGGAGCCACGCGCACCTTCATCAGTGAGAGAGTCGCTGGGTTGGTCAGGACCGAACAAAATCAGCGAGCGGTCATCACCCAGCTTAGCCTCGCCGACGCCAGTAGGAGAGAGGTCACCCAGGCCCTAAGCGTTCCCATTGGCTTGGGAGGCCAAGAGGTAGGCATGCTTGTCCTGATACTGCCCACTACAATTGACGACGTACTCCTGGGAATGGATTTTCTCAGTCAAGGCAAAGCTACCCTTGAAATAAACCAGGTGAGCCTTATGCTACTGCCCGTTATACTAGCTCCAGCCTCGATAAGTCCAGGTCCAACGGCGCAGCGGCGACCAGCCCGGCCAACCGCATCAAGTCTAGGTCCAACGGCGCAGCGGCGACCAGCCCCGCCAGCCACGACAAGCCCAGTACAACCAGGACGACAGGAACGGCTAGATCTGCAGCGCCTCGTCGTGCCTCCACCGAAAGCACTGCCAGTGGAGAACCCAGCTGAACCAGCAACCACAAGCACCATTGTCTCCCAGAGGACCACCACGAGTCAGCGTAGCGATGTTCTTCCTCCACAGAGGAACCCATTTAGGCTATCACCAGGAACAACAGCAGTGGCCAACACCACCGAGGTACCCTCAGCAAGAGCAACCACCATCGTTGTCTAGGAGAGTATGCAGGCTGCCAGGAAAGAGGTGGAAGACTAGCTGGACCTGTTCAACGGACTTACAGGCGTGTCCCATATCACAGAGCACACGATTGTTATGAGGGACGACCGCCCAATCAAGCAGCGGTATTTCACCAAAAATCCAGCGATGCAACGGATCATTGATGACCAGGTCGACGAGCTTCTGCGCGACGGTAGGATAGAGCCATCGAAGAGTCCCCACAGTGCGCCAATCGTGCTTGTCGGAAAAAAGACGGGAGACGTCCGCATGTGCGTAGATTACAGGCAGCTGAACGCCCGCTCTATTCCCGATGCGTACCCGCTACCTCGGATTAACCACATCCTAGAGAAGCTACGGAATGCCAAGTACATATCCACACTGGACTTAAAGAGCGGGTATTGGCAAATTCCGATGGCGGCCGGCAGTAGGGAGTACACAGCTTTTACGGTGCCCGGCCGAGGCCTGTATCACTGCCCTTCGGACTGCATTCGGCGCCAGAAACATTCCAGCGAGCATTGGACGGCGTCATCGGACCAGATATGAACCCTCATGCTTTTGCGTGCCTCGACGATATTATTATCGTTAGCAAACCAGTGACCAGTGAGGATGGCATTCACACAGACCCAGATAAGATATCCGCTATCCAAGAACTTAAGCCACCGTCGTCAATCAAGGAGCTAAGAAGGTGTCTTGGCATTGCATCGTGGTACCGTCGGTTTGTACCAAACTTCACAAACATTGTGCAGCCGATGACCAAACTGATCAAGAAAAACCAAAAATGGGCGTGGGACACCGACCAACAGGAAGCTTTCGAAGAACTGAAGACCAGGCTATCAGAAGCACCCGTCTTAGCCTGCCCGGATTTCGAGGAAAAGTTCACAGTGCAGACTGACGCAAGCGACTTTGGACTCGGAGCGGTGTTGACGCAGCAGATCGAAGGCCGGGAGCGTGTCATTGCTTACGCCAGTCGACGGCTGTCAACGGCCGAGGGTAACTATTCCGCGACGGAAAAGGAATGCCTGGCAATCGTGTGGGCCGTGCGTAAATTCCGATGCTACCTCGAGGGATACCACTTTGATGTAGTCACTGATCATTTAGCGCTAAAGTGGCTCAACGCCATCGAAAATCCTACGGGACGCATAGCTCGCTGGGCCTTAGAACTCCAACAATATCGCTTTGACGTGCACTATCGCCGAGGAAACCAAAACATTGTCGCCGACGCGCTCTCCAGGCAACCGCTGGAATGACTTCAACAAGCCACCACAGAACAACGCCATTACACATGGATAAGCAAGATGATGACGAGAATAGCCGAGGAACCAACCAACTACCCAGAGTACTTCCAAGAGAACGACCAGCTGTATCGACGCTTTGAAATCCGGCCAGAAGAAGAAGACTATATTCCCCGGAAACTGTGCGTGCCACAACCTCTTCGAGCGCGCATCCTGCAGGAGTGTCACGACCAACCCGCCACTGGCCACATGGGGATCCGGAAAACAGCCAGACGAATCATGCGGAGGTACTACTGGCCTGGGCTCTTTCGCGACGTAGTCAAGTACGTTCGCAGGTGTGAAACTTGTTAGAAGTTTAAAGCCAGCCAGCTGAAACCCCCTGGGCAGATGTTGACCCGGCTCGTAACAGAGCCGTTTGACACGGTGTGCGCCGACTTCGTGGGACCTTTGCCCCGATCTACCCACGGCAATACGATGTTGCTGGTCTTTTTCGACTCTTTTAGCAAGTGGGTTGAACTCGTTTCACTTCGCAAGGCGACTACGGCATAACGATCTGGTCCACTAAAGCAGCATCATCTCTCCAAGGCTGCGGATGGATTTGCAGCCAAGTTGGCCCCACGTTTCGACGAACCATTTAAAGTCGTAAAGTTCATAGCGCAAAACGTCATCCGTCTCCAAGACCCGAAGACCAAAAGCAGACGAACAGCCGGCCTGGCTGACCTCAAGGTTTTTCACGAGGATGACATCGACAGCGAACCCGAAGACGCCCAAGACACCACCAAATAAACCAGGTTTTGGGAGAGTATTTATCTAGTAAACTTGTCACTGTAACTTGTAAGATTTGCAAACTGTTTGTACACCGCACTCCCAAGATTAGCTAGGCAGGTCCATAAGTTAAAGTAATACTTTTCACAGCATTTTAAGCCAACATGTCTGGACGCCACCGCGAACAGCCACACCGCAGACACCGCCGGCGCACCCGGAACTCTCGTCGCACCCTAGCCAGGATCATCGAACTGTCGAAGGAAATTGGGGACGAGGAGCTCGACTTCCAACTAGCCTTATTCGAAGGAGTGTCGGATACACTTCCCGTACCTGTCGGAGTAGCACTTCGAGAATCGCCCCTTACTGTCAGCGAGGAACCCAGCGCGGACACCATCGAATATCTGGAACGCTACTTGGAAGGTTTCGATGACAATGGTGAGCCGCTGGTCGGGGAGACCAGCCGAATGACGTAGCAATGGACGTCGACGAAGAAGTACCATTTCGAACGGACAGGTTCCCGAACCTCAACATGCGCCCGATCAGTCAGGTGTAACGGCCCGAATAGGCCGTACAATAAGGCTCATGAAAAATACGCGAAGTTCCTTATAATTTAAGAACATAAAGTTTCCATTTGTTCCCGAACTATAATATAAATAAATAATTATTAAGATAACCACGGCCATCTCTAGCTAGCAGGGTGTGGGGGGAGCATAGAAACGAAGGCGGCAGAGCGAGACAAAAGAAACCCCGAGCACAGTTGCAGATCCAAAGAGGACCAGATGAAACGAGAGAGCAGCAGCGGAGAGAGAGAGAAGCAGCGGAGGGACAGAGCAGCGGAGGCATAGAGCAGCGTGGGCGACCGAACTGGACCAACGAAGGCGGCAGAGCGGGACAGAACTTTCCAGAGAGTTATCTACGAAACACTCAGTAAGTGTAAAAACAAGACCACAGGATCATGCCGAGCAGAGGACAGAAGCAGCGAGAATAAAGAAAGGAAGATAGCTTTGGGCCGCGGCTTTAAGCTGGCACAAGGAGAAGGCAGTGGTCACCAGAGCTTGAACGAGACCACACGCGATCGCTCGCGACCCTAGTCCGCCGCTCACCCGTCTTTGAACCACGTGCCATCGTACTTGTTTCTCGTTTCCCTGGACACCGCAACAGTGCGTCCGCTATACCCGCCGCAAGGAGCAGCAAGGATTATCTGCCGCCAAGAAGCACAAGTCGGATTTAGTTTCGTATTGGCCGAGTCTGTCTGAGTGAGTAGCGTTAAATCGAGGAGTGCGGTATAGGCAGGGACCCATAGGTTTCTCATTAAATAAAATATTATATCCGAAGCTTGAAAACCTGCGTGTCTATTAAACCCACATTCCAGTGGTGATCACATCCAGGCGCCAAGCCTCTGCTCCTACTAGTGTATCACTTTCCGGTTCCGCGTGCATTTATGGGTGATAGCAGCCAGGCGCCAAGCCTCTGCTCCCATTAGTGTATCGCTACCCATTCCCACGTGCATCCTTCGGTTATCGTAGCCAGGCGCCAAGCCTTTGCCCCCCTGGTGTATCATTTCCCGGTTCCCGTGTGCATTTTTGGGTGATAGCAGCCAGGCGCCAAGACTCTGCTCCCACTAGTGTATCACTACCCATTCCCACGAGCATCCTTCGGTGATCATAGCCAGGCGTCAAGCCTCTGCCCCGCTGGTGAATCATTTCCCGGTTCCGCGTGCATTTTTGGGTGATAGCAGCCAGGCGCCAAGCTTCTGCTCCCACTGGTGTACCATTACCGACGACCCACCCGGTTGCTCCCCCAAAATTTAACTCTACGAGGCCGGTTATACAACCCTAACGTGAGCCCGACGACTTCCACCTTTGAGTCGGCTCACCCTCTACGGAATTTTCAAAAGTCCCCTACTTAGAAATTTTTCTGTTAGCGACCCTGGCCGGACTAAGCCATATCCCAACCAGGAAACTACTTTACAGTCTGCATTTTTTTCCTAAATCCATTTATTACAATAGATGACAATTCAAGAAGGTTCGCTTCAAAAAACCATGCTGAAACGGTGATATTAGCGAGGAACATAAATGTTGCAAATGAGAAGTAATAATACGTTGAAAAGCTTTAGGAATTGCCGACAATTTAGAAATACCTCTATAATTCTGGGCATCCGTCTTCGCACTCTATTTGTGAAGTGGAATAATAAAGAAATCCTTCCAGATACTTGGAAATACTGATGATGAAATAGACAAATGGTGTAGTGGCCAGTGAATAGAAACAATTTACATTTTCTAACGACTGGACAAAATAATTAGATCAGCTACGAGTTAAAGAACTTAAAGGAAGAGCTTTAGTAAAGCTTTACAACCAACTAAAATGTTCCAAGCACGACAATATAGTTGTCTCGCTCGCACACCTTCGTTCAGTTTCGCCTGGAAGAGGTCCCGTTAAAGCTCGCTTTACTATCGCGCTGCTGAAAATGTTCGACCACGCAGATCACTTTGCTGCCGATATTCAACCGCCTCAGTTGCGTGCATTTGGAAACATATAAATTCTAATACTAGTAAAAACCAACCACGTGCTGACCCCCCCCAAAACCCCAGAGCAAGTTTTATCTTCGCTAAGTGGGCTGAGGACAGCCAAATTCGAGCAGCGATCTGGAGACTGGCAGTCTACCTGTAGTGAAAACAAGAAGTGTGAACCGTTTTATTGAAGGTAAATTCAATGAGAGTTTTTGAGGTTTCTGTGCAATTGCTAATTAGGAAATCGTTACAGTTTTTCTTAGTCACCGGCGGTCAGCCCAGCGCTGGCGCTGCCACGCTTTTTGAATACTCTTACATACAGACGTATGTATATACAAATTCACTGCCGCCGGTGTCTCAACTTTGCGAAACCGCTGTTCGCTGTAGCCAAATGGAAAAGTTCTGGAACCCTATACAAGAAACAATTTGAACATCAGTAGCGCCGACAGGGAGATCATCGCATAGCATCGCAGGCAGCTACACTCTGTTTTAGGTGCGGGAAATTTATGTGAAAAACCATCAGTGTAGAGCCTAGCCAACGGAATGTGAGTGGAGCACGTGTCGTTGCGTAACCGTAACCTCCTCGTCGTGAGTACTGAACAACCCAACTGCAGGGTATGATGACGTAATGGATATACGAGTGAGTCATACGCGCGAGCGTTAAAATAAGAGAGCACCTAACCGCATCACCCTGTGGTCCATATTGTAATCTGGCAACCCTACGGTGTTGGCCTTTTCTTTTGGTTTTCGTGTCGAGCAATTCTCGAGCTACGTTTGTAAAAACTCGTTGAGTATGTTCACGAGCAAATTTGTGTGGGATTTGAATCTGGCGGGTCTACTACACGGCACACTCGAAGCGGGTTAAGCTATATGACATCTTATATACTGTTCGCGCCGCTTATTGAAATTAATTTTGTGAAATTTATTGAATTTAGTATTTTGTATATTCCTTGAATTTAAACGATACCGCTATCGATATACAAGCAATGTTAACTATCGCTGTTATGAAAACACTATCGACAAACGCCTAGTGGGCTTTGTCATCACCTCTGTTCGAGTAAAGACTTTAAGCTGAGCTGATGTGCATTTTTTCTGCTGGAGAAAAGGAGATCTTGGATCCTTTATATTAAGGCTAGCTGAAGGACTTTGGGCTCGATCATTTTGGCGCCCGAACAGGGACCTATTGGATAAGGTTCAATCCCGGAGGAGTTCGTCGTTGGAGCTCAATTTAATTGAAATTATCTACTGGCCGGCGACTACGTCATAACGTTGACGGCGACTGCGGCAGCATCGAATTTATTGGAAAGCCGGCGACAGCATCGACTATATTGGAAAGTGAGTCCGAACTGGGTTGATAAATACAATATTTCTTGCAGACATGTTTTTGGTTTGATGTGTGAATATTAACTCTAATAGCGTGGTAAATCGGTCTTTATGGTGTGAGGTTGGAATTGATCGCTACCATTTTTCTAAACAGCGATCACATGTAAATCGGACGTTAGCATCCCAACCTAAAGCACTCATACACGTAAAGGGGGACTGCGAATTCACATATACACATACGCATAGCTGAGTAGGTTATATAATTCACGAACACGTGCTCGACGTTAACTTGTTAATGAAATTTATAAGAACAGTTAACCTTTAATATAAATAAATTGAAATTTGACTGGGTTTAAGCCTGTATTAAAAAACATAGTAAATTCGTTCCCTAAAATATGGCTCCTAAAAAATCGAAGGAGCATGAAGCTCTTACAGCTCGAACTGACCTAGTGAATTCCTTTACACGCAATAAAGACTACATTACAGCAAACAATGCTACCATGACGCCTGCAGAACTAGAAGCACGGTTGAGCCTGGTGGAGTCAAATTACAGCCAGTTTTGCAACATTCAAGCCAGGATCGAGCAGGAGATGGACGACGCAAGTGGAATTGATTATCGTTACACAGTAGAGGAGCTTTATTGCGAAATTAAGGCTCACTATTAAGCAGTCTGAAGAATTTTAGCGGTACTGATGTTTTGAATAGTACACAGGTAGCTCGCCCGCAGCGATCGGTCCCGCTTCCGTCTTTAAAGGTACCTGAATTTTCCGGAAAATTCACCGAGTGGACTAGTTGGTTCAATACGTTTAGAACTCTGATAGCCTCTGACAGTGAGCTGGATGAGCTATCAAAAATGATTCATTTGAGATCTGCTCTAGGTCCCGTGCCGTTAACTACAATTGATTGCTTGGAAATATCTGGAGCTAATTATATTCGTGCTCTTCGCCTGCTACAAGATCGCTATGAAAATAAAGCGATCATTGTTCAGTCCCACGTTCTAGAGCTTTTTAATTTAAAGCGTGTCAAGCATAGCCACTCAGATGCTTTAAGAATTTTAGTAGGCAGTGTAAATTCGCAACTAGTTTCCTTACGATCGCTAGCTAAAGATCAAGAGATTTTAGATGCGGTTATATTTCATTTGGTTCGCAGCAAGCTAGACGAGGAGACTGTAGAGAAGTGGGAAGGCGAATGGGATTGTACTGAACTCCCTTCCTGGCCAACGCTTTCAAAGTTTTTAATCTCTAGAGGTATGAATTTGGCAAGTCGTGAGGCTCGGCAGACAAACAGCTCCAAACCCAATTTCAAAAGCGATTCCAAAAAATCAAGCTTAGCTACTTCAGTATATAGCAATGGAAAAAGCTGCTGTTTTATGTGCGGGTGTGGACATTCTATTAAATCTTGCCCAAAATTTAAAGAGCTATCGCCGATGCAACGGTATCATGAGGTCAAGAAGCTGTCTCTCTGCCTAGTCTGTTTTAGCAAGCGCCACTCTACCAGAGCCTGTAGTAGCCAATATTGTAGTGCGTGTAACAAGCCTCATCATGAATTGCTTCATCGGGAGACTCCTGCCAGCACTAATAGTTCCATCCCAATCACACTGGATCAACAACCTCACAACTCTTTATATAGTTCGCTGTTGACGAAGTCCTCCTTCAGTTTTCTAGCAACTGCCGTTGTGCTTATTAAAAGCAGCGACGGAACTTATCAAAACTGTAGGTGTATTTTAGATTCTGGAAGCCAGTTGAATTTTTTGACGAGTAAATTAGTGGCACAATTGAAGTTGCCAGTGAGAGAATCAAGTACCAGACTTAGCGGAATAGGTAACTCAACTTCTCAGACCAGGGGATCGGTAACCGCCACATTTAAGTCTAGAGTGACGAGGTTTACGGGCACTGAAAGCTTTTGTGTTTTGCCCGAAATCACACAGTATCAGCCTTTGATAGCAGCACATGAAGTGATGTTACAGACCCCAAAAGGCGTAACAATGGCAGACCCCACATTCTATACGGGAGAAAGAATTGATATGCTCCTGGGTGTGTCATCCTTCTTTAACCTGATTGTAGCAGGCCAAATCAAGCTAGGACCAAAAATGCCTACTCTACAAAAATCACTTTTAGGATGGGTAGTCGTAGGTGAACTATCCGACTCCACGAGCGTCTCCTTATTAGTAAGTGAAACAGAGGAGAAAGTTCAAGCAACAAACGACCTACACGAGCTAGTCCAAAAGTTTTGGAAGTGTGAAGAATTGGCTCCGCCAGCCGATAAACTTACTCAAGAGGAGAAGGAATGCGAGACTCACTTTGTCGATCATATTAGTCGTTCTACTTCCGGACGGCTTGTGGTGGCTCTCCCATTCAAAAGTCAGACAACGCCGTTAGGGGATACATACTCAATAGCGTTGAATAGGTTTCTAAACTTAGAGAGAAAACTAAACCGCAGTCCGGATCTTAAAAAGCAGTACACAGAATTCATCGATGAATACAAGGAATTAGGCCACTTAGAAGTCCTAGATTTGAGTCAGATGAATAACGTACAGTATTTCATGCCTCATCATCCCGTCTTAAGGCCGGATAGCCTAACGACCAAGTTGCGCGTCGTATTTGATGCTAGTTGCAAGTCCAGCAACGGAGTGTCGCTAAATAACACTATGCTCGTGGGAGCAACCTTGCAGCCCGACCTTTTTGAGATATTAATTCGATTCCGATTTTATAAGTACGCGCTAACAGCGGACATTGCCAAAATGTATAGGCAAATTTTAGTAACAGATCCCCATTGTAATTTTCAATGCATACTGTGGCGTTTTAATAATGAGGTGCAAACGCTGCGTTTAAAAACAGTGACCTACGGAACAAGTTCCGCTCCATTCCTAGCCGTGCGATGCCTGTTTTATTTGGCTGAAAACTTCGGTGAGCCCTATCCATTGGCAGTTGAGGCCATTAGGAAAAGTTTTTATATGGATGATATGCTGTGCGGAGCGGATACTCCATCCGAGTTGTCCAAATTAAAACAAGAAATTTCTGATCTCCTAAATATCGGTCGATTCGTCTTACACAAATGGCGTAGCAGCCATCCAACGGAGCACAGTGAAGCAGCTCCAGAAGAACCCCTTAGGCTAAAGACGGAAGATGCAGCAAAGGCGCTCGGCATTTGTTGGTCAAGCCAAAGCGACCAATTTCAATTCTCTTTCAAGGCGGAGTATAATCCCAGAATTACCAAAAGAATAGTACTCTCAGAATTATCTCAAGTGTTTGATCCAGTGGGTTTCTTAAGCCCAATTATAATTTTGGGAAAAATATTCGTACAGGAGCTGTGGTTGCTAAAGCTTGATTGGGACGAAGATCTGCCTCCTAGCTATGCCAGCCAATGGAAAAATTATCGAGAGGAGCTAAAGTTAATCGACTTGTGCGCGATGCCTCGTTCTGTAGTCCCACTCCAGGCTGATCTGACCACTCTAGAGCTTCATGGGTTTTCCGACGCTTCAAGCCGCGCTTATGGCGGAGTCATCTATGCGCGCGTTCAGGACCATGACGGATCAGTCTACGTACATTTGGTAGCCGCCAAATCCAAAGTGGCGCCAGTGAGGGTAACATCTCTACCCCGACTAGAACTGCAAGGGGCATTGCTTATGACTTCGTTAATGGCCAAGGTTAGATCAAGTATTCACTTAAAGGTTACAAAAATTAGGTATTTCACTGACTCGACCATTGTGCTCAACTGGCTCGCGTCGCACGCAAGCCGCTGGACAACATTTGTCGCAAATAGAGTAGCGCTTATACAGGAGCTTTCAGACATTCAGGATTGGTGCAAAATAGAGTCCAAAATCAATCCAGCGGATATTGTTTCCAAAGGATTGTACTCCGCAGACCTTAACAAATCAAGTTTGTGGTGGCACGGTCCAGCATTCCTCAAGCAGCCGATAGATAGCTGGCCGGAATTACCATGGTTACAAAGGCACGAGTCAATGCCTGAGTATAAACAGGGTGCATTCTCCTTGACAGCCCGTTGTGATAAGGACGACGATTTAGTTAGTAAATGCAAATTTGTAAAGGATTTTTTGAAGCTTCAGCGAGTGTTTGGATATATATATCAGTGGCGGAGAGCAAGTAAGCAAGATAGGACCGGCTTACCCAAGTTAACTGCAAGCGACATGGCTGGAGGCCTTCGTTATATAATTTATGTCATACAAACAGAGAAGTTAAAAGAGGAATTCAGTAGGCTATTGAGTAGTAAGAGGTTAAAATCAGCGACGATACAAGGCTTAAATCCGTTTATCGATGTACAAGAAGGGTTACCAGTTATTCGTGTAGGCGGGCGATTATTAAAGGCTGATTTACCACAAGAAACAATGCATCCGATTTTGTTACCACATAATCATTTGGCAGTTGAAGCCCTAATTGAATACACACATCGGATCAATTTACATCCCAATGTGCAATCCCTTTGCGCTTTTTTGCGGCAGAAGTATTGGATTATCAATTGCAGGAAGGTAGCTCGCAAGGCTGTTAGAAGATGCGTCGTTTGCTTCCGGCAGCGCCCAGTCCTAGGGCAACATCTAATGGGTGCGCTTCCAAAAAGCAGAGTGCGAGGCAGTATTCATCCGTTTGAGCGCGCTGGATTGGACTTCGCAGGACCAATACAAATGCACTTCAATATCCGAGGAAAACGTCCCGTCAAGGTCTATCTCTGTGTATTTGTGTGCTTCTTAACGAAGGCATGCCATATAGAGATTGTATCTGACTTAAGCGCGAACGCGTTCATCGCTGCCTTAAAGCGCTTCTTCGCTCGACGTGGCCTCAGTACAGATCTGTTTTGTGACAACGCTACAAATTTTGTAGGCGCCTCACGGGAGATGGCCAAAACATTTGATCTTGCAAGCCAGAGCTTAATCGGAGACACCTTCAGTCAGCGCGGAGTCAAATTTCACTTCATACCACCCCGCTCCCCTCATTTTGGAGGATTGTGGGAGAGCGCTGTGAAAGTTGCTAAACAACTGCTAGTCAAAAGCGCAAATAGCACCGCCCTCAACTTTGAAGACCTTTCGACAGCCGTAGCACAGGTGGAAGCGGTCATGAATTCTAGGCCAATGTATCCCTTGTCATCAGATCCTAATGATCTGGAGACATTGACACCTGGTCATTTTTTGGTAGGACGACCACTTAATGCTCAACTGGAACCCTTCGACGAGGATTTGATCAAATTGTCCATGACAAGCCACTGGAATCGCATACTAGCAGTTCACAACATGTTCTGGAAGCGTTGGAAGACTGAGTATTTGACTCTAATGCAGGCGCGTTCGAAGTGGACTACCTCTGCCAACAACGTTCAACTGGGCACCTTGGCGCTTATAGCCGAGGACAATTCGCCACCAGGACAATGGTTACTTGGCCGAGTAGCTGAGCTGCACCCAGGAGAAGACGGTATCGTGCGTGTGGTCACGCTCAAAACCAAGACGGGATATCTGAAGCGAAATGTTCGTAAAATCTGCCCATTACCGCTGGATGACTGACTTTGGAAGGACCTTCCAAGGCGGGGAATATGTTCGCGCCGCTTATTGAAATTAATTTTGTGAAATTTATTGAATTTAGTATTTTGTATATTCCTTGAATTTAAACGATAACGCTATCGATATACAAGCAATGTTAACTATCGCTGTTATGAAAACACTATCGACAAACGCCTAGTGGGCTTTGTCATCACCTCTGTTCGAGTAAAGACTTTAAGCTGAGCTGATGTGCATTTTTTCTGCTGGAGAAAAGGAGATCTTGGATCCTTTATATTAAGGCTAGCTGAAGGACTTTGGGCTCGATCATATACAATAAAGTATTCGATTCTTTTCATGACCCCGATACTTGAACGAGTGAGCGTCGAGTCGTCATTGTGAGTTCGGAGAGAGAACATTATAATTAATGAAAAACTGTGGAAAACTAATCTAAGCACTTTATGTTTAAACTATATCCTAATAAAACATTGTCAGTGAATCTCACAATTCCTACAATTTGGGGGCTCAGCCAGGATTTACCCAAACATTAAGTGCAAGACAATTTAAGTGCAGGAGTGCGTTTTTTCCAAACACAATTACAATGATTGCCAAATTTCAAGTCTGGTGAAATTGCAATTTGTGGCAAATACGCAGTTAATTTGGCAGTGTGAAAAAGACGACGAAGAAGCAGCATTTTGGCAAACTGATGTATGTGTGAGAGCACTTTCAAGCCGAGACACGGAAAAGGTGTGTGAAGACGCGCAAGGGAAACGCTTTTGGCAAATAGCGACTACAGTCCAGGAGGTAGTGCATCAAAGATCCTCAGATCGTCAGTCTGAGATCCGGCCGGTCACGGTGAACTGGTAACTTGCAGAGGCTGATCTGTGGAAGGCGTTGAGAGCAACGATATACAGAGGCGAGCGGAGCGAGTCATGAGCGTGAGGCGGACACTGGGGCAGAGGCGAGTTGGCGGAGTCTGGAGTAGCAGTCTGGGGTAGCAATCTGGAGTAGTAAATCTTGGTGGAAGGCAACGACGTCAGCGGACAAGCAGAATTTTTCGAGTGGAATAGCCCAGCAAAAATCCAATTGGAAGGCAAGCAGTCTCGAGAAGCAGAGCATCGAACGAAGTGTTAATCAGAAATCTGAATCAAATTGAAAGTCGCTGACAAGCAGTAAAAGTAGACTGTATGTATAAAACCAAAAATTTGTCAATATCAGAAATATTATTCATATAATCTTTATATTAACATATAATCCTATTGTTACACTTAAATATAGTTACTGTTAAGCTAATATCATACATTGTAAAAAATTTAATCTCAAAATGGAACTTGAAGAGATCATTTGCGCACAAAGCTATCAGAACTAAATTTATCCATTTACCGGTAGAAAGCGCGATTTGCAGGATGGAAGGAGTCTTCGGAATTCAGGACGAAGATGATAACAACTATTCGGATGGAGTCGAATCTGTAGCTACCGCTCTCGATTGTCCCGTGCAGGCAGCGCCTGTCAGCCGTTCTTTGTTCACACTTAAAGATGTAGAAGGCAGTGTTTCTAATTTTGCAGGTACAGGTAGTCCAGATATAGATCAGTGGATACAAGAGTGAGAGGAATGTGCTTTGACTGTACATTGGAGCCAGCTCCAACTATTCATTTACTCTAAGCAGTTACTCATTGGGGCTGCAAACGCAGCCACTATGCCAAAAAGCGAGTTTACGGTTTCAGGCCTTGAGTTAAAAGTAATAAAATCTTCAGTCGTTCAATTCAAAGGACTCGTCGACACAGGCGCAGAAATATGCCTGATGCGCAGGAACATTTTCCTCAAACTAGGCAACCAAACTCTGACCGGAAAAGAAAAGTGCTTGACAGGAATAGGCGAGAGTCAAGTGTTAACGTTCGGGAGCATTGTCATTCCTGTGGAAATAGACAACATGCACATGAAGGTGGAGTTTCACGTGGTTCCGGATGAGGACATGGGTTTCGACGCAATTTTGGGCCGAACCATCCTGGAAATTGTGGACATGAAAGTTACCAAGGAAGGCACTGATTATACGTCGGAATGAATCCCCAAGAAGAGAAGATGAGCTTATCAATTTCGGGTCCGAGTTTTTACAAGATTTTAAGGGCATGTGTGCAGAACGGGTAGCAGTTTCCGATCACGTTGATTTATCCCATTTGAATCAATCGCAGCAGTCTGAGGTTAAAAGTTTGATTGAAGAGTATGTACCCGTGCGCAACGCAAATGCTCCGGTACACATGAAAATCAATTTGAAGGATGAAATACCTGTCTATCAGCATCCACGTCGTTTACCTGTCTGTGAGCAGAAAACAGTTGATAATCAAGTCAAGGGCTGGCTTGCTGAGAAAATCATCCAACCAAGCACCTCAGAATACGCATCGCCGGTAGTTTTGGTGTCCAAGAAAAACGGTAAGAAGAGACTGTGCTGTGACTACCGAAAACTTAATGAGAAAATTATCCGAGACAATTTTCCGATGGCCCACATGGAGACCGTGCTTGACAAGCTGCAAGGGTCCAAAATATTCACTACATTGGATCTAATAAACGGCTTCTTTGACGTTCCCATTGAACCAGGCTCTCGAAAGTACACATCGTTTGTGACCCAATCTGGACAATTCAAATTCCTTTATGTACCATTTGGTATATCGAATTCACCTGCGGTTTTCACCAGATTCATCTTGGCAGTGCTGAGGGAGCTCATCGCCACCAATGTTGTCGTTGTTTACATGGACGATGTAATCATACCCAGTCAGGACTTTAAAGAAGGACTTGTCAAGTTAAAAGATGTTTTGGAGGTCGCTTCTCGGATCGGTTTACGTATCAACTGGAGTAAGTGCCAAATGTTGCACAGCAAAGTACAGTTCCTAGGCTACATTATTCAAAGTGGAACCATCACCCCAGGTCCGGAAAAGATTCAAGCTGTGAAAGAGTTTCCCGTACCACATGACAAGAAAGCGATCCAGCGATTCCTAGGTCTGACTTCATATTTCCGCAAGTTTATAAACGGAAGTTCGCAGTTCGGAGCCTTGTAGAAAAGGGTGCATACCAGGACTTCTATATCCAGAATGACGTGCATAACCAAGGTCACTTTTCTGCCAAAAATACACAGGATATCGTCGAACGGTCGTATTTCATTCCCAAGCTCAAAGAAAAACAGAGCGAATCGTCAAGAGTTGCATCAGATGCATAATCGTAAATGCCAAAGCGGGCAAGAAAGAGGGGTTTCTAACTTCAATTGACAAAGGCGATTTACCCTTCATCACATACCACATCGATCACGTCGGTCCCATGGAACTTACGACCAAGCGCTACAATCATATCCTTGTTTTAGTAGACGCTCTACCCAACTCGTAGCACTGGTGTAAACGAAGCTCTAAACTGTCTGGATAAACAAGCAGTACATTTTGGAAATCCTTGCCTCATAGTGTCCGATAGAGGAACTGCTTTCACGTCTGTCGCATTCAAGGAATATTGCGAGTCACACAACATACAGCATCTGCTCATCGCGACAGGTGTACCGCGCGAAAATGGCCAAGTCGAAAGACTTCATAAGATCGTCGTGCCAATGCTGGCGAAGTTGAGCTATGAAAGCCCATTAGCTTGGTATAAGTACGTGGGACGAGTTCAGCAGATTATCAATAGCACCGAGCCAAGAAGCACAAAGGTTACGCCATTCAAGCTTTTAACTGGAGTTGATATGCGTTTAGCCGGCTGCAATGAAATAAAAGACTTGATCCAGGAGTTGGCTATAAAGGATCTGGACGAAGAAAGAGACAAGTTTCGCCAAGCAGCTAGGGAGAATATCAAAAAGGTCCAAGACGAAAATAAGAAAGCGTTTGACTTGAAGCGGAAACAAGAGAGAGTCTATCAAGTTAATGATTTGGTAGCAATAAAGAGAACTCAGTATGGCGTCGGGTTAAAGCTTAAGGGAAAGTTTTTAGGGCCATACAAGATTGTTGCAGTCAAGGATCATGGGTGGTACGAAGTAGAACGCATAGGCGATACAGAGGGTCCATTTAAGACATCTACTGTTTCCGAATACATGAAACCATGGTCAGGTCCATTCGAGGCGAATGAACAGTCAGCTTGTCCTTCATGTCGCGCTCTTTGTACTACAGAATTACTTTCTGGAGGGAATTTCGATTTGGAAACTGAACTTAACAACGCTGAGGTCGCAGCTAACATAGTTCCAGTTAATCCACCATCAGAAACTGGCGACGCGAGTGGAGAGAGACTTTCTCTTGATAGACCAGGATCGAGTAGAAGTTCTAGTAGAGGTAGAGGCCGAGGTACCAATAGCAGGTCAGGACTCATTAGAAACTCCTAATTCGTCCAATAACGTAAACAAAATCGAAAACCTTAATATAGTCAAATCTATGATGGGAACTCAACAAAAGACTCTGTTAGATAACTTAGATAAGAAAAGGTTGGACATGTTATCCAAAATTGGAAAGTGAAGTTTGACGGTCCGTCCGCTTCTGAATTTATTTATCGCGTTCGTTCTTTGACAGCCCAAACTTTAGGGAACGATTTTCAACTCGTATGCGATCATTTGCACTTACTACTATCAGGAAAAGCGTGCGATTGGTTTTGGCAGTTTCATCGTAAGCATGTGGAATTCACTTGGGAAACCTTTTGTTTTGCCTTTAGAGACAAGTACGATGATGTTGACAATGACGTGGATGTATGGCGACGCATTGCAAAGCGCAAACAGTTAGAAAATGAACCTTTTGATTCTTACCAAGTTGGCATGGAAGAATTAGTGAACAGACTTGTCCGAACATTACCTGAACCGGATTTAGTCAAACTGTTGATTGATAATTCCAAAAGTTCTCTTCGACACGAGTTACTTCATCTTAACATTGTTTCGATTAAGAAGTTATTGATGGAAGTGAAGAAGCACGAACAATTTTATAATGAATTGCGAAACACTTCTTATAAAACACCTTTTGCATATCGGAAAAACATTTCTGAAATTTGTTCAGAAAATGAGGATCAGGAACCAATAGTATCAGCAATTGTGCGTAACAAAGTGTGCTGTTGGAATTGTGATAAATTAGGTCATAGATGGGAAGACTGCTTAGAGACCAGAAGGGTATTTTGTTATGGTTGCGGCATCAAAAACATTTACAAGCCCCGTTGTAGCAGATGCAATCCGTCGGAAAACCGACCAAAGGATGCGTCATCCAACCAACTGTAGACACATCCGTACCCCATCTAGACCAAAGTAGCATTTAGACATTAGCATCTTGTTTGGATAAACCAACAGAGGAGTCTAGATTAACATCCCAACTTTTACCTTTTCACATAAGATGGTCTAACTATTTGAAAGCTCGACATCGGATATTCGGTAATATTAATACCATTATACCAGGACATAAACCCAAAAGATCAACTCTTCGTTTACGAAAATTCTGGAAGAACATTGTTAGTACTCGACGTTTCTTGATTTCTTCAATATACGGAAAAGGAGACAATCGACTGTACACCCCCTTGACTATCGAAAATAATACGTACCATGCTTTACTTGACTCAGGAGCTACAGTAAGTTGTGTTGGTAACAATGCAGCTAGATTACTCGTCACTCATCCAAGTTCACGCAAGTGTTCTGGGAAAGTGAAAACCGCTAGTGGTTCACTGTGCTCCGTGAAAGGCATTATAACATCCTCTATAAAGTATCGTAATCTCACAGAACACATTGATTTTTATATAATACCAGACTTGAAACAAGACGTTTATCTCGGAATTGATTTCTTTAAGAAATTCAAGCTTGTCGATAGAATCATGGATGAAACAATAGGCGAGTTAGACGTTGGTCCGTCTGAATACGACGAGTCTGAGACCAAACTACACAGTCTCTCTAGTAAGGAACAGGAACGTTTGAATTCCGTAGTAGAGATGTTTCCATCATATGAACGCGAGGGTTTGATTTCACACTCAATTGACGTAGGCGACGCGAAGCCGCTAAAACAAAGACATTGGCCGATCTCACCTGCGCGTGAGAAAATTATGTTCGCTGAAGTTGACAATATGTTAGCTCTCGATATAATTGAACCTTCTAACAGTCCCTGGAGCAGTAATTGCGTTATTGTTCAAAAAGGAAGTAAGGTTCGATTGTGTTTAGATTCCCGCGAAGTTAATAAGTATACAAGAAAGGACGCGTACCCTTTACCCCATATAGACGGGATTTTGAGTCGCTTACCTTCTGCGCGCTTTATAACTGGTCTCGACATGAAACATGCTTTTTGGCAAATACCGTTAGATGAGCAATCGCGTCAGTACACCGCCTTTACTGTCCATCTTTACCAGTACAGGGTCATGCCTTTTGGGCTCACCAATGCACCGCAGACCTTATGCCGGTTAATAGACTATGTCGTACCAGCACAGCTTCGTAATAGAGTTTTTGTATATCTCGATGATTTACTAATCTTATCGGAAGATTTTGACTCACACCTGATTCTTCTACAGGAAATCGCGCTTTGCTTGAGGAAAGCTAATATAACAATCAATGTTGGGAAATCTAAGTTTTGCATGAGAGAAATTAAATATCTCGGCTTCTTGATTTCTGATGGACAGATAAAAACAGATCCGTTTAAAATCCAAGCAATTAACGAAACAAAATTTTGTTAGATTGGGATGATGCAGCCAGGAACGCTTTTCAGGAATTAAAACATAGACTGACAACGGCTCCTATCCTTGCAACACCTATCTTTTCTAAGCCTTTTGTACTATTGTGTGACGCTAGTTCTTTTGGACTTGGATGCGTTCTGGCCCAAAGGAATGAAGAGGGTTTCGAGGCTCAACGGAACTACACCGTAACAGAACTAGAGTGCCTTGCGGTTATTAAGGGAATAAAAAAGTTTCGCGCCTACATTGAAGGGCAAGATTTCTTGGTAGTAACGGACCATGCAGCGTTACAATGGCTCATGCGTCAAAAAGACCTGTCCGGTAGACTCGCCCGTTGGTCTATACAACTACAAGATTTTGATTTCCGTATAGAGCATAGGAAAGGTTCTCAAAACGTCATTGCGGACACGCTTTCGAGACAGAATGAGTCATTGGATGAATTTGTGAACCTAGGTCCGATTATAGATTTGGAATCAGAACATTTTCGCTCGTTAGAATACCTTGACCTGATTGAACGCATTCGTCAGAATCAAGAAAAACTTCCCGACCTAAGGATAATAGACGGTTTTGTATATAAACAAACGGAAAGTGTAACTAGCGAAACGGAATCTGATGAAAGTTTATGGAAGTTATGGGTACCTTCTGGATTAGTTAACAGCGTCCTGCAACAAGCTCATGATTCACCAGGATCTGCTCATTGTGGCATAGGGAAAACAGTGGAAAAACTCAAAAGATATCTGTTTTGGCCGAAGATGCTTGTCCAAATTCGAGAATATGTGAGTAATTGCACCGTTTGTAAGCAGACCAAAAGTCCGAGTGTCGTACTCAGACCTCCAATGGGGAAGCCCAGAGAGACAGATAGACCATTTCAACGGTTCTACATGGATTTATTAGGACCGTATCCTCGTTCGAAGGCAGGGAATATTGGCTTACTTATTCTCGTTGATCAGTTTACAAAATTTCATTTCCTTTGTCCGTTAAAAAGATTTACATCGGAAAAGATTTGTGATCTTCTGGAGAAATATATTCTGTTTACATTTGGTGTACCAGAATCCATTCTGACTGATAATGGATCCCAATTCCTCTCAGGGTTCTTTGAAGCTTTTCTTACAAGATATTCGATTAAGCACATATGCACCGCGGTTTACTCTCCACAGATAAACGCAAGTGAGCGCTTGAACCGATCTGTCTTGGCAGCTATAAGGGCGTACGTAGGAAAAGATCATACAACCTGGGATCAGAAACTGAATGAGATGAACGGAGCTATTCGATCTAGTCTCCATACAACTACCGGATTTTCGCCGTATTCCTAACGTTTGGACAAAATATGATTCCATGTGGTAAAGATTATGAATTGCTGAGAAAACTCAATCTGTTATCAGATGACACCAGGGTAGTTTATCCCAACGCGCTGCAATTGGCTAGGCATGAAGCTAAGTTAAACACTTCAAAGGCTCAAGAGGCTAACGCTAAAATATACAACTTAAGGAGTAGAAACATCCAATTCAGCGTAGGAGATCAAGTTTACGTTCGTAACTTCTCACAGAGCAATGCTAGTAAACAGTTTAGCCATAAATTAGCTCAAGTGTTCGTCACAGCAACCGTAACCTGGAAATTGAGTCCAGCATATTACGAGCTTTCCAACGAGAAAGGCCGTAAGATGGGCGTATATCACGTGAAGGATATACAAACCAGATAAGAAGCTCTGTCCTTTTTCAGATTACGATTCCATCGAAAACTCCTGAACATAATCTGTGGTTGTAGTGGCCAGTGAATAGAAATAGTTTACATTTTCTAACGACTGGACAAAATAATTAGATCAGCTACGGGTTAAAGAACTTAAAGGGAGAGCTTTAGTAAAGCTTTACAACCAACTAAAATGTTCCAAGCACGACAATATAGTTGTCTCGCTCGCACACCTTCGTTCAGTTTCGCCTGGAAGAGGTCCCGTTAAAGCTCGCTGTACTGTCGCGCTGCTGAAAATGTTCGGCCACGCAGATCACTTTGCTGCCGATATTCAACCGCCTCAGTTGCGTGCATTTGGAAACATATAAATTCTAATACTAGTAAAAACCAACCACGTGCTGACCCCCCCAAAACCCCAGAGCAAGTTTTATCTTCGCCAAGTGGGCTGAGGACAGCCAAATTCGAGCAGCGATCTGGAGACTGGCAGTCTACCTGTAGTGAAAACAAGAAGTGTGAACCGTTTTATTGAAGGTAAATTCAATGAGAGTTTTTGAGGTTTCTGTGCAATTGCTAATTAGGAAATCGTTACAGTTTTTCTTGGTCACCGGCGGTCAGCCCAGCGCTGGCGCTGCCACGCTTTTCGAATACTCTTACATACAGACGTATGTATATACAAATTCACTGCCGCCGGTGTCTCAACTTTGCGAAACCGCTGTTCGCTGTACCCAGTTCTGGAACCCTATACAAGAAACAATTTGAACATCAGTAGCGCCGACAGGGAGATCATCGCATAGCATCGCAGGCAGCTACACTCTGTTTTAGGTGCGGGAAATTTATGTGAAAAACCATCAGTGTAGAGCCTAGCCAACGGAATGTGAGTGGAGCACGTGTCGTTGCGTAACCGTAACCTCCTCGTCGTGAGTACTGAACAACCCAACTGCAGGGTATGATGACGTAATTGATATACGAGTGAGTCATACGCGCGAGCGTTAAAATAAGAGAGCACCTAACCGCATCACCCTGTGGTCCATATTGTAATCTGGCAACCCTACGGTGTTGGCCTTTTCTTTTGGTTTTCGTGTCGAGCAATTCTCGAGCTACGTTTGTAAAAACTCGTTGAGTATGTTCACGAGCAAATTTGTAGACAATTAAGTGAATTAAATAATGAATTAATAGTATATAAAAACTAAAATTAAGTAAACCCTTCTTGTACAGCCAGCTACCAAAGCAATGTCAGCCTGAATATTTTTATTTACCCACACATATTTAGTATATATATGTATATATGAATATTATTTGAATAACTTTGATTCCACAGCTAACCGAACAGTTATTGGGACCAAGATCTTGTTGATGGTAGTAATGAGTGGTAACACAAATCTATAATTAAGTCGCAGTGATTTAACTTCGTGAAGTGGTTTATATTAACGGTGACATTTTTGTGTAAGGGCTTTTGATTTCTATATTACATAACTATGAATTTGAATTGACTTTCTAGAATTTAATTAATGAACTCGCGTGTATTTTGCGTATGACCAAAAAAACAATGAAATGTGTACAACAAAATTTATTCTTTTGTAATTAAATGTCTAATATGACAAAGTAAATAAACCTGAATCTGTCCAAGTACATAATGCCAATGAATTATCGAGGTTGAACATGAAGTAACTTTTACTTTAGAGGTAATGCCAACAAGGTTCCATGCATTACCAAGGTAGAGAGGGTATAGAGGAACGCGTGATCAATTCCAACTAGGATCACGCCCCAAAACATCATGTCTATTTAGCTCCTTCTACCAGCTATACCGTTTGGGAGATATTTGTTTTGATATTTGTTGTTTTGTATTGATTAGAGTAGAGTCAGGAAGTGCACTTAAACTTTTATCAAGTGGTGAGTTGAAGGAGAACACAGGGATAGGAAAAACCCCGACCCCAATACCGGCGAGCTGAGCACAGAGCGCAGTATAGTGCACTGAACCTCCGATTCCCTCTCCAACCGAGGCTGTAACCTGAAACAATTCGCAGCCGTACCATTACAATGGTTGATGCACAAAACTTCAGCACACACCCAGGAAGACCATAAAGACCGGAAGAATAGGTTGGCGTTGTTATTGTTATATCCTTTAAGAGAGAACTTTACAGGGGAAAAAATACAATTGGCCCTACTTTGGAGATTAGGGTAGTTCGAATTTGACCAAGAAGACGAACTATAAATAGTTTAGAGAAAGTCGGCAAATAAGCATTTTCAGAATCCGTCGATACCTCCATTGAGATTAAACGAACCGATGAATGCAATGCCGAAGGCTTACGCTTGGCATTAACAAAGTTATAAAACTGATTCGGATCTAAAAAAGTTCAATTGCACTTTTAATATCCATGCAATTGTACAAATCAGTCCAATTATATTGCGAAATCATATAGTTTAGTTTATTATAGTCACATTTACGAAAGCATCTCACTTCAGTTTGAGAAACTAAAGGAGAAAGTGTATCAGTACAGGGGAGGCCAATTGTCAATTCCAATATAGGATGATATCTGTCTTCGGGTACAACAAGTGCGACAATTCTAGATACCGGAAAGGAGAAAGTGTATCAGTACAGGGGAGGCCAATTGTCAATTCCAATATAGGATTATATATAATTGAACAAATTATTGATATATATAAAAATTTTTAAAGTAGTATTTTGGATTGCTATTTTTCTTAATTTTCTTGTTTTTTGTTTCATTAGAATAATGTAATGAATGTTAACTCGGCTTAAAATACTATTTATTGATAATAACTTAACTATATTTTGTATTCAGCATCCATTTCTTAGTTTCCTCATGTTAAGGTATGCATTAGAAATAATAATGTTAGTAATATTTGGTACTGTAACGAACTGAATTTCGTCGTTTGCTCGCTACGAAGATCGTCCGGCTAGCTCAGTAGATTTGTGTGCTCGTCCCACCACATATAAACGTGACCGCCCGGTTAACAGTAACGACACTTCAGAATTTGGTTCAAAGAGACGTTTATTTACGGCTCTAGTTTACAATAATTATTGTGACTCGTGCTGGCGATGCTTCTGCGACCCCGCTCGGTGGTTCCTCGCTGCAGGTGCTCCTGGATGCTCCGGGTACTTTCGCTGCCACGCGTAGACGATGGCGTGGAGTTGGGTCGTTGGGCTTAGGGAAACGTCACCGTTCCCAGACTAGGGTGAACAGGTGCTGCGCTCTACAGGCCTACGCCAATAGACACACAACCGCCTGTCCCTTGCTCTGTCCCGGATGGTCCCACTAGGGTTTCACTCGGATCGCGCTGACATTCGAGGTAATACCAGGAATCTGCCTAGCGCTCCACCTTGCTTTTACGCCTAGTGCAAACGAACGTTCCTCCCTGGTCTGACCCTCTTGCTTGTTGCCCGTGGCGTTTCCGCGTAGCTCGACGTCCCTTCTGGCTGGTGCTGTGGCTGACGATGTCCTGCGCCCCGCTCCTGGAGGTGCTGGTTGTGAGGCTGAACGTGGCGTGGCAATTGAAAATGTTCGTGTGTTCTTAAAAAGTAGTCTAGCCTTTTCCCCTTTATAGGCATTGCAGAGTGCCGAAAAAATAAATTTTAAAAAGTGTATTTAGTCTTTTGTATGTTAAAGGTGCGATCGTCACTAGTTTTTACCTCGTTAAGAGGTGTTTTGTTTGATATCAGGGGTTTTGGTTTTAACATGATTTATATCAAGTATATCTACTACTGTCTTCTTTATACTTTTGCTGCCATAGGATTTAGTACTAGCGTTTTCTTCCGACTAAACTAGCGAGTTTTGTCCAAAGTCGTAAAAAAAAGTTTTCAAAATGGATCGGTCTAAAATACAGTTTGGATACGTACAAACAAAATTAAATGCTCGAGCAGGATTAGTTGTTCTGAGCTAACAAAAGTGGCCATTTTTGTATTTGAATAATTTTCAAACGTTACTTTTTACAATAACGTGTTACATACCAAAATATAAGGAATCTAAAGGCCTCTACAGATTAATGTTTTAAGGCAAATCGTTAAAACCGTTTTTAAGAACAAAAAAAAATTTTTTTTTTAAATTAAAAAAAAATTAATTTGCTTATGGTTTTTTAACCATTGCATTTACAAAAATTTTTTTAAGGAGGCGTTTATTTTATTTAAAAATACCTTTAATATGAGGTGAATCACAAGTCTGTAGCATTAATATTTCGCAAGTTTCGGACTTACGAAATGTAGCCTTTTCCAGCGGTTTTCCCGCCAAACTAGCTTGTTTTTTCAAAAGTCGTAAAACAAAAGTTTCCTAAATGGACTGGTTTAAAATAAATTTAACGATTCCTTGACCCTACAGTTTGGATCCGCACTTACAAAATTTAATGCTTAGGCAGCGTTAGTTGTTTTGGGCTAGCTAGTTCTGAATAACTAAACGTGACTTTTTACAGTAATGTGTTATATACCAAAATTTAAGGAATCTCAAGGGCTATACGGTCTAAAGTTTTAAAGAAAATCGTTAGAGCCGTTTTTGAGAAAAATAAAAACAAAACTAAAAAAAAAGTGTAAAAAATTTTTGTTTTGTGCATATATTTTTAACTGTTACATTTACACAAATTACATGTAGAAGGCGCTTATAGAATTTCAAAATACCTTTCAAACGAGATACAGCACGAGTCTGTAGCTTCAGTAGTTTAGAAGTTACAGCCTTCCGTATTTTAGCTATTTATAGCTGTTTTCCCACTAAACTAGCGGGTTTATCCAAAAGTGGTAGAACTAAAGTTTCTTATATCGATCTGATGAACATCATATCAAATTTTCAGAACTTAAAAAACATGTTTTGGACAAACTGACAAACAGACTTAAATTTTTATTTTGAGTAGGCCCCCAGAAATTTGTTTTCGGTATAAAGCCTAGTACTCAGTACGACGAAAACTGCTGGCTAACCATAGGAGTTAGCGAGAGGCAAATAGTCAGCTAAGGCCTTTAGCTGAGACTTTTTTCCACCGCAGTACTCAGATGAGCTAAGAATATCGTAGGGAAATACCAAAAAAATACCAGTTTAGCGGATGAATATCGATGAACGATATTCAAAGATTGCCAGATTTGATCTTTGGCTTTGTTTGTACAGAAGCGGAGTGACAAAAACAAATTAAAAATGGAAGGAAAAGAACAAAAATCACTGAAAATACACCTGTAGCTATGCCAACAGCAAATTTAAAGCTTTGCGACCTAGATTATCAACATTTTGTAATGTTTTAAAATTGGCGCCAATTGATTTCATTGCTCTGTGCGGGTGAACTCTAAAAACTTCGGTAACACTACAAACAATAAAATTTTTCGACTAGTGAAACTCTTAGCCGAACTGAGTACTAGGCTTAACTTTTGAACGGAGCGTCCGATTTTCTGATATGACCCCTCATATTAAGCGCATTTTCAGTAGGAATACAACTAACCAATTATCCCCACCGGCCCCAACAGATCTAAATTTTCACTTTTACACTTTCACCGCTCTCTCTCCCAAACCAATTGATTTTCTTGAGGTCTTGGTATGCAATCCTTTAAGTTTTGGCAATACCTTTAATTTGGTGTATTACTCATTACGATCGGACTATCACAGCAGATTTTCAATTTTGCGGCTATATATAGTAGTCGCCTTCGCACACTCTCCTGGTGCGCTTCGTCACTACATGGACTGCCGTCCATAGTGATTCTTAGACCTTGTAATATTGTTAATAACTGTGGTTTTGGGATACAAGGCTAACTAGTAGCGATATTGAAAAATTTATTATGGGATCCGTGATTCGATCCGAGATATACATATATAGGACGGAAGAATAAAAATAATAAATAGCAAATAAATAGTCTAGCAAATAAATAAATTGCAAATAATCGGAATGGAAAGATTTAATAATATTTATGATAAAATTATCAACGTGATATTTCGATTGTTTGCTTCAAACTTTCTTGTTTTTTGTTTCGTTACAATAATCTAATGAGTATTGAGTCGGTGTAGGTAAAGAAGCTTCGATATTAATAATCTATCTCTATTTTGTATCCAGTATTCATTTATTACTTTTCTATGTTTAAGCAGGTAAGAATAATATCTGAAATATTAGTATTATTCTGTATTTTAAAACTTTCGATGTTATGTTTTTTGATAATTGTTGGCTAATCAATGATCAAAAAATGTGTAGTAGTGTTGGGCAGGTTTAGAGAAACCGGATTCCATAATGTGTACACATGTTAAGGGTGGATTTTATTCTCTAAGCATTGATTTTTTAAGTAATTTAATGTAAGGAAGTTAATGTCAGGAAGTTTATTTTATATACATAATTATTGTTGATTCCATCGAATATTTGATGGAGAGGGAGGGAAGGTGGTGAAAGAAAGCACAATTCTTAAAATAAAGAGGGGTGAAAGTGATCAGTGCCTAGCAACTAGGTTGTTGACTACTCGGTTTCTAACAATTTTAGCATTTGTATAACTAACCGTAGTATTTTTTAAATCTAAATAACGGTCACCCGCCACACTCCAGTAAACACCACCTGCCAACTCTCATAATTTATTTCCTAAATAATGTTGCTAATTTGGGGACTATATTTAGAACTCTTTCATATATTTTGAATGGATCCTTAAAACTAATGTCTTAAAATTTATAAAAAATGCCTGTTAAAAAATTTCCAAATAAACATGACCTAAATTCATTACCTAAACTAAAATTTACATATTTTTGTTTGTGGGTGGGTCAAGTGGCAAGCAAAAGAATCCCCTATTCAAGGGTGTTTCTGTTGCTTGCTTTCAACAACCTGTTTGTTTGTCTGATCCCACCATCCCGTGACATTTTCCAGTAGTTATTAAGTGACTCCGTGCACGTGTGAAACAGCCACTGAGCAACTAAAAGGGTCGCTTGCTATCATCAACCTGTTGCCACTCTGATTACACATATTTGGCCCGTGAACATTTTTTTCCACCACTAAATACAGTTCCCTCGGTTTTTCTGAATCTAAGTAACGATCACCCGTCGCACTCCATTAATCACCACCAGCACACTTGATATATTTTGTTTTCCAAATTAATTATTATTTAATTATTTGGGGACTATATTTAGAACTCTTTCATATATTTTAGATGGATCCTTAAAACTAATGTCTTTATACAAAATTCCAGGTGAGAGTTTGTTTTTCAGAGACAAGCAAAGGGGTCCCCTATCCAAGGATGCTAATCTAGTTACCACGTCCACGTGTGACCGTGTCAACAGCCCGTGACATTTTCTAGAGGTTATGGGTATTAAATGGTCACCACACCGCACTTTCTTAATCTAAGAAACGGAGACCCGTCACACCCCAGTAACTTCTCCCACGTTCGATCCCGTGAACGTGTCAACATCCCGTGACATTTTCTAGAGGTTATGGTTATTAAATGCTCACCACACCGCACTTTCTTAATCTAAGAAACGGAGACCCGTCACACCCCAGTAACTTCTTCCACGTTCGATCCCGTGAACGTTCTTCCCCGCCTTATTAGGTTCCCTCCCCTCGTTTCATCCCATTTTCTAGATCTTAGTAATGGACTCCCGTCACACTTTCACCCAATTTTCTAGATCTTAGTAACGGTCACCCGTCACACCTTAGTAACTTCTCACCCGCTTAACTAGATTCCCTCCCCTCGTTTCACTACATATGACGCTATGATCACCTGTCACACCCCACTAACTTCTCCCCCGCTTAATACGATTATCCTAGATAAGCAAAGGACACCCGTCACACCCCAGTAACTTCTGATTAGGTTCCATCCCCTCGCTTCATCCCATTTTCTAGATCAGGGGTGCTCAGTCCTATGGCACACGGGCACATTTGTTTTTGTTTTGGCACATAGCATACGGAGCGGCACATCCCATACTTTCCTAGGGCACACGCAAGTTCTTCTTTGTGTCGCTGTCCGTAACGAGTCAAGCCAACAACAATTTCATTGATCGTTTTTTTCGTCTCAGCTCACAATGCAAATTGTTTTTGTCTTTTTCATGACTGTGTGTGAGTCGTTACTCGCGTGCGTGTGATTTTCTTTTAATTGTGTTTGTAAATGCACTGCCATAAGGCAGCTTTGAGCACCCCTGTTCTAGATCTTAGTAACGTTCACCCGTCACACCACAGGAACTTCTCCCACGGATTTCTGGATAGGATTTCTAGATCTTAGTAGCGGTCACCTCACAACTTATCACCCTAATTAACGATCACCCGCCACGCACCCATTAACTTTAATTACCCTCACACCTGTCACCTTGACCTAATTTATTACCCTATTTAGCATAATTAAATCCCTAATTAGCATAAGAGAGAGCGGTAAAAGTGTAAAAATGAAAATTTATAAATTTGGATCTGATCGGGTCGGTGGGAATAATTGGCCCCTCGCAATATGCTCGTTGTATTTTTACTGAAAGTACGCCTAATTAATACGCTTACAGAAAACAAGATTTTTTCTTCTTCTGTCTTCTTCTGTTTGTCTGTCTGTCCCAAAACATGTTTTTAAAGACCTGAAAATTTAATATGATGTTCAACAGCTCGATATAAGAAACTTTAGTTCTGCCACTTTTGGAAAAACCCGCTAGTTTAGCGAGAAAACAGCTATAAATAGCTAAAATTAGGAAGGTCATAACTTCTGAAGTACTAAAGCTACAGACTTATGCTGTACCTCTTTCAAAAGGTATTTCAAAATGCTATCGCCTCCTTAAAGTAATTGTAATGTAATGCAATAGTTAAAAAGTTATGCACAAAACAGATTTTTTTAAAACTTTATTTTAAGCTTTTTTATCAAAAATAGAGCCGTTTTTGATAAAAAAAAGCTTAAAATAAAGAGTTTCTTTCAAACTTAAAGTAAATTAAATTTTGTTATATATAAAGTCACGCTTAAAAGTTATTCAGAAACGAAAATAGCCACTTTTGCCAGCCCAAAACAACTAACTAACTAACTAAGCATTGAATTTTTTATGTGCGTATTTTAAGGTCAAGGAATCGTTGAAATTGTTTTAAACTGTTCCATAAAGGAGTCATTTGTTTTACAACTTTTGAAAAAACTCCCCAGTTTAGCGAGATGAAAACGCTAATATTAGATCCTATGGCAGGAAAAATATAAAGAAGAGAGTAGTAGATATATTTGATATGACTTGTTTAAAACAAAAACTTCTGATATTAAATAAAAACACCTCTTAACGAGGTAAAAAACTAGTGACGACCGCACATTCAATATAGAAAAGTACTGATATCAACATTTGTGACGAACATACATACGAACTTACACACGTTAAATACACTTCTTAAAATTCACTTTTTTGGCTCGCTAAAATCTTATGGGCAGCGCACACTGGAATGAGCGACCCCAAAAGTGACGATTAATTTAAAAAACAAATTTTGGATTTGCTTAATGTGATATGTATGTGGTGAAAGATAATAAAATTCTGCATTAGGAAGTGAAAGAATTATGGTCCTAAGTCTTACAGAAACCTCACAATGTGAAGCCGAAGTTGAAACTTTGTTTTTTCGTTTTTAAAAATACGAATAAATAATATTTTTTGTCATTTTGTGTGATAATAAAAATAAACCAAATCAACTTTTTTAAATTTAAACCCTTAACTGTTTTACAAATTTTTAAATTTTTTTTTAATATGTCTACTAAAAAAATTATTTAAAATTACCTGTAAAATTTGACGTTTTTTATAGTAAATTAGACCAAAAGTTTCTTCAAACGTAACCAAACATAACTATTTTTTTTTGAAAAATTCTTGAGATATATATCTAGGTCCCCACCAAGGGGTTCCGTGCCCCGTTCTGCTCTAAGACAGATATTTTAATTCAAAGTTGCACGATATATCACAAAAAATATTTTTTTTTTATTTTTGAATGTCAGGTGGTTGGTAAGCTGATTCGGTCAGTTGTTTGGATCAGCTGTGTCGCTCATCTGCTTTAGTCAGCGGTTTTAGTTAGCTGTTATTGGCACTTGTGAATTATTAAACAACGTAAATAGTCAATTTTAATCTCAATCTTCAATTAAACTTAAAAAAATACAGAGAATGTTATTCGAGTGGATAAGGTGAAGATCAACCAGGACATTTTGAATATGTTCTTGATTAGCTCCGATCAAATAATATCTAGTAAACGGAGGTTTGCCGAAAAAAAAGTGCACACCTTTCCGAAGGAAGCTTTAACTCTGTTAAAAGTAGCAGAATGTATGAGCGACAAGACCGATAGCGAAGGCGAAACCGAGATGGATCGGATTAATACTTATATTATTTAAATCATAGAATATTTTTTAAAATATGGTTTTTTTTAATAAATTCGAAGTTATACATATAAACTTTTTTCATTTAATAAATGCAAGCAATACAAGGTTTTTTCCATTTTTAGCTTATTGTTTTTGGCGCATATTTACTGTAAAGTCCACCAATTCTAAGTATTCTTAATAGATGTAGTCTGATTAAATACATAAACGATTCGGGTAAAATTATAGCGCTATACATTAAAAATTACCAATTTGTTTGTAAATACATATACCCGAAATTTCAAAAAATTTTAACGAGGAAAAAAATTTATTAAAAAAAAAATACTCTACGGAAAGTCCAAATGTTATTTTTGTTACTAATCATTTTTTAATAATCAAATACAAAATTATAACATGTTAAAATTTTTTGCCGGCTGAATTGATTGTCACTATTGGGGTCTTTCACCCCAGTGTGCAGCGTGGCGAAAAAAAGAATTTTAAAAAGTGTATTTAATCATGTGTGTAATAATTTTTCGTTACAAATATTGATATCACAACTTTTGTATGTTGAATAAAGAAAGACCTGTCGGTCTGAGAATTATACAGATTATTACAAGTGTGGGTTTAACTTACTTGGCGAATATGGGAACATAACGTCGATCTTCAACTTACATGGCGGATTATACATAAAACGAATTACAACAAATGTGAGGATCGTCCTTTTACTTACACTACAGTTTCCTGTAAAGGTCCGACAAATCAATTTGTATTTTCATTTTGGTCAATCAATATGTATTGAAGAAACGAATACACATTCCTTTTCCCGCTAATCTAGCTTCAAAACTGTGGGTGCCACAATTTTTGGCGGTTTGTGGGCGTGAGAGGGGGCGTGGCACATCGGCGTGAAAAACTTGCGCTGCGTATTAACCCCAAGAATCTGCATGCCAAATCCCAATCTTTTAGCTTTAATAGTTTCCGAGATCTCAGCGTTATACAGACGGGTGCCACAGTTTTTTGTGGTTTGTGGGCGTTAGAGGGGGCGTGGCACATCGGCGTGAAAAACTTGTGCTGCGTATTAACCCCTAGAATCTGCATGCCAAATCCCAATCTTCTAGCTTTTATAGTTTCCGAGAACTCAGCGTTCATACAGACGGACAGACGGACAGACAGACGGACAGACGGACATGGCTAGATCGACTCGGCTAGTGATCCTGATCAAGAATATATACTTTATATGGTCGGAAACGCTTCCTTCTACCTGTTACATAATTTTGCACGAATCTAATATACCCTTTTACTCTACGAGTAACGGGTATAAAAAACGCACCTCGGGGGATGTGGAAATGAGGGGTAATTAAATTTTCAGCCAAAACTACAAATATATTTAAAGTAACTTTTAAAATTCAAAATTATATAGTTCTACTGCAAAACTACTTATAAAAAACTGGCTTTAGGATATTCGGGTATCCACCACAAGCGAAGCTGCAGGCACCCTGCTAGTACCTATTTATATTAACTTCGTTGGTCGCATGCCGACTCTCTTTTAATTTGTTTGTTCGATTTTGGAATGCCCTAGTCATTGACCTTATGACCTAGAAACTCGATTGGGCGGCAAATACACACTTGTTCTTTTTTAGCTTGAGTTTTAGTATTTAAGAACACTTAAAGTTTTGTCTAAAGTTGTTAAAAGGTCTTCCCCATTTTTCGAGTAGATCAAGATATCGTCGTCAAATTTTAAAATGATCGGAATGCCTTAAGGGGAGGTTAATTCGGCCAAAAAAGGCCTATTTTCATGAATTTTTTCAAACGATACGGTTAATGTTAGATAAATTATTTTATTATTATATCAAAGTACAACAGTTAAACTATATTTTCTGAAATTATCATTGAAAAAAATTTTAAAATGAGCCGTCTGCGACCAATCTCCGTAAGCGCCTGCAAAAAAAGAGGCTTTGCGGTGAACAGCATAACTCATTACTGGATCACCAGAAAAATATTTTAAAAAAATGTCCATTAGTTAAGATGTTTCTTGAGGTAATCACGTCGAGTTTTTTTTTTTTAATTTTTTGGATTTTTGGTAATACTTTAAAGTCAAAAAGGTGATTTTAGCCTAAAAAATTAGATATATTAGTTATTATAAAATAAAAAATAAAAAAATTAAAAAAAAAACTCGACGTGATTACCTGCGGATTTAGGTACAGAAATTATGTGCAAAATTTCAGAACGATCGGTACATTAGATTTCGATGGACAATGTTCACCGACTTAAAAAAACATACTTTTCAGGAGAACGATTTAAAGTTTTGGATATGTATAGAGACGGCAGAGAACGCCCCTCGTTCAAATGGTCATATTTTTTGTAATTTTCATCCGATTGACATGAAATTTTCACACAACATTCTTAACGTGTTGTACATTAATAAAAAAAAATAAAAAAAAAATCGAAAAAAAAATTAAATGCCATACTCCCCTCCCCCCCCTCGTCGATAGGTAAGTGTGAATAGACATTACATCTAAGTAATATAAGATATCTTCTGTTCCCGGGATAGAATGTGTGTCGATAATCATTTTTGGGTTTACTGTTGGATTCTAATTACCAGTAATGCGTTTGTAAAGTCCTGCTGCAATTTTTGAATCGATATATTTGGCATAAGCATTCCTCAATGCAAAAAGTACCTCTCTCGCCCGTGCGAATATCGGCTTGGCATCCACTTTGAGGTGAACTTAGGCAGGCGGTCCCTTAAACATGCCCGCTATTGTAGTGAAAACCTCTGTAAATTGTTACATTTACTGTTGAAAGCACAACGTCTCATATGTGAGGTTCCCCGAAAAGACGACTTCGGTGAGTGGCGGAGCGCAAAAAGTCTTAAAATTTGTATATTCCCAACGGATTGTAAATCCATTCTCGTCCATACAATGTATCAAAGTTTCCATCCACTATATAAACAATTCAAAAATGTTCTTTCAAAGATAATAATAAGATTTTTTATTACTCTTCCTAAGCTCTATTTTGTGTAAAAATCTTAATTTTATTCCACTTTTAGTTTTAAAAGACTACCGAATTCCCTCGGGACAAAAATAGAAGTGGATTTCGCGGAAACCAGTTCAACCCTATACTGTAGCGAATTTTGATTACATATTTTAAAGCAACTTGTTTGGATTTGTTTTTAAATCATGTCGCTGTAAAACTGTTTTCGTTAGCAAGTAATTTTTTTAAGAAGTTTTAAACATATTCCATCGGTTTATTTCCTTATCCGTAGCCTTTAATTACTGGCAGTTTTCTTTTCAATTTAATAGTTCAACATGTAAATGAGACATTGAGTTCAAAAAAATGTGCCATGCTAGCATTCCTATAGGATAAATTAACCACAAAAGACAGGTCATTAAAATAATCCCACTATACTTTAATATCTTGGTTAGGCTAAGGATCGTACTATTTATAAACTCTTTTCGGGGCCAAATTATGTAGGAATATGTTTTATTAAAGTTTAAAATTTTTTTGCTTGGTAGACCTTTTCGTAAAAATGCCCATATATAGATTTAGCTTCTTTGTAGTGTTTTTATATTTCATGCCGATCACTGAACGACCAATTCAGTTGATGACGCGATCTTTACAGCTCGCCAATATACAGTTCATATTTCTAATGGTGTAGCAGTCAAATTTCTTTTAAAATACTACATGATTTATGATGTTACATGGAGCCCCAGTTACTATTTCCTTCCCATTGATCTGCATTTGAATCATTTTCTTTCCGTGTTCCCCTGACGAGCTATACTTATTACAGGTTCGCAATACTTGTCTAATTCAGAGTCATTAGTTTGGAGTAGATTTAAATATATTTCTTATGTGCCCTAATTGGATAGATGAAAAAATGTCTAATTTTTAAATTTGCAGACAGAGAAAATTCTAACGTTCTAATCTGAGTGTAAAATGTTCTTAAAATAAGAACAACATGTTTTGGGTACTAAAAGGTTCTAAATGAGCTAGAATCAAGTTCGATTGGTTCTAAAAATATGAACTTAAAGTTAGGATGTTCTTAAAGCATGTACGTGACAGGAAAAAATGGTATTTGTACAACTAAATAACTCAGGTTAATAATACTTATCAAAAAGTGTTTTCTTAAAGTCGGCATTGAATTTAAAAATTAAATATTTAAAAATAATTTTTTTTAGTAATTTTGATTTTAAAATGTTCTTAAATTAAGAACAAAATCAACTTGAAAATGTAACGAAATTAACTTACATTGAGAGAACATTCAACTCAAAATTAGAATATTTGTGCTTGGTTTACTTTTCTCTCTGCAGTTCTTTCGAAAATGTTGGCCAACATAGCCGTAGCAAGAATATTTGCGTGTATCCAGGTGTATTTCCTTGTTTCTTTCTTACGGGCGAATATACCCCGTTTGTAAGCTCAGTTTGTCTGGCTCGATGGTTGTCTCGCTGAATGCAGACTCTGATACGGTGAAAGTCCTTGGTTGTTTAGAATAATATTTGTTGGTTAAACTACGTAATTCCATTCCAAAAAGCATTTACTCCGTTAGCATTCTATCTGTTCAATCTCAATGTTGCTCAACATGACCAACGATCGTACTCAATGTTGCTCAACATGACCAACGACCAACAAATCAAGCAGTACTACAGTTGGTAACAGTACCAGGCGTCCTGTTGCACCCACAGCAGATAATATTTGCTGATCAGCATATTTTACATAGTTACTGTCAACGGTTGACCCGATGTCTCACCGACCCGCCAAGCGGTGAGCCCATTCTGCAGTGTCAGCCAACCCAACTACTTTAACTTTAACTGCTACCATAATCAAAACAAACTGACCTACTCTAGGATACAACCCATTTCACCATTCTTTATAATTAACTTCCGTGGTATCCAAGTAGTATATAAGCTTTCACAAAATAAATCAGATATCACTTCTTTTTATAACAACGCTGTTCTATTTTCCGACCTCCGGGAAGAGGCCTCGTGAACATATATTGGTCTTCAAGCCACGCTTGAGTATCAACACTATCTAGAAAAAATTCGAAATAAGAATACGTTGCTGCTTGTTGAAGATGCAATGCAAATGTCGCAATTTACTTTCCCGGTTCCTGAGGAATCTGTTGGAACTCTCTGAAAACGTATTCCTTTTTCCATCGAAGTGATAAATTAGCACCTCCTGAACTGAAAATCTCCGGATTTCATAAACTTATCAAAATTCACAGGGCGGAATTTATGTAGTTTTGATAGTGAGAAGGAGGAATTTAACTAAGTTGTCCATTCGAATCGTGCGAAATATTCTTGAACCGAAGCGTCCTCGCCCGCCTTGTAGGTTTCCATTTAAAAATGCGGCGTCATTGAAGAGCTTCTTGCCTGGCCAGCACTCGTGGCTACTTGTGTTATTGCTGCACTGAAGCAATAAAGATGTTAAGGTACAGAATTTCCTCATTCCATGTCAAACTAGACAGGCAAATTGGGGTCAAATCTCAGAAAAAATCTAAACATTTTTTTATGATAGAGGATTAAAATATATGGGCCGTTCTTTTACAAACCGAACAGATTTTGCAAAAAAAAAATGTTTGATTTGCCTGAAACTTTTTTTACACGTATTATTTGGGAAATAAGTAAACACGTGTATCAGGATTTGAACGAAAAAAACTTATTTTTTTAGTTCGAATTTTTTTTAAGTTTGCCAAAAATCTTTTGTTTTATTTAAGCGGAATTGTGGTGTTCTTTATAATGAAGCCAAATAAGAGTTATTTGTTCGAAAAACAAAAAGGTGATCAAGATTAAGTTCGACTGACCAAGGGTGGTAAGATTATCAACATAATTAAGAAATGCAAATTGGCATGATCTAAGTTTTTGTATAACAGGTTTTATTTTATACATTTAATTTTACAAAAAGCAATTTTTCTAAAGAGTCGCTCGAAAGATTTGTTCTCATATCCGTTAGAACTAATTTAAGCGCAGAAAATGACCTTTCTACGCTTACTTGTGTGGCTGGAACGCAGTGAACCACCATTATATTAAGTTTTAGCCAGAGTATTATTTCTTAGTTTTTGGCGGTTTCCGGTAATTGTATAAAATTTAAAGTGCCCTCAATGTGTGGGCCGGTGCCCACTTAGTATATTTCCTGACCACTTTTAAAGCCAAACGTCTTAAATTCAAAGAAATCGGAGTTCGAGTTTTATTTTCAATCAAAAAATAAAACTCAAGAAATAAGTTTTATTTTTCAATCAGAAAATAAAAATCAAAAAGTAAGCGTTATTTGTCAAGCGGAAAATAAAACTCAAAAAATAATCATTATTTCTAGAGCTGAAATAAAACTCAAAAAATAATCATTACATTTTGAGATTTATAAACAGCTCAAAAAATAACGATTATTTTTGGATTAATAAATAAACTCAAAAAATAATCATTAAAATTTGAGTTTTTTGATAAAACTTATAATCATTACGGTCCCTGCAATATTTTGACTTCAGTTTTTAGATCTATGGGTCCTACTCTATCAGAAACTACCATCATTGTTAAACAAGTGTTATTATTATCAATTTTTACAAAAAATAAAAATTACTTAAAGACTTTTATTCAGACTTATTCGTAAGTTAAAAACTTTTATTTTTATAAAATGAATAAATATGTTCACGCCAAAAGGGCGTTTAATTTCGGGAGGCAGTGTCGAGCGGCAGTTTTCTCCAGATCTCCACATCTCGCTCGCTCGCACTGCCCTTCGCTCTCCCTCTCCAACTCTCCGCTCCGCTTTGGAGCTTCTAAGCTAAGATTCCTGTAATCAGTTCCTTTTTCCAAGTGCACTAATAAACAGCCGCACGTCGCGCAATACCCCGAAGTTTTTTTTATACACGTGTTTTCAATATTATTCCGCGCGGATATCAGCCACTTACTACCCTGGGACTCAGCATTCTTCAGTCAAGCCACCCCCGCCCCAACATTTTGGTCCAGTCGAGCCAGATTTCAATATTGGATTTTTCCTCTCCTGGAATTTTCCTGGATTTTCACCAGCGCCGACGGTGGCTTGAACCGCTTCAGCTAAGTTCCATTTCCAATTGTTATTATTTGCCAGTCATACAGCCAGTTGTTCGAACCCCATTTCGTTCAATTTGTTGTATGATTTCTTGTCTAAATCGAAAAGCGATTTAATCCGACGCAACGGCATTTAATATATTATTTAATTCCTTTTATTTGTGCACGGCATTTTTATACCCGTTACTCGTAGAGTAAAAGGGTATATTAGATTCGTGCAAAAGTATGTAACAGGCAGAAGGAAGCGTTTCCGACCATATAAAGTATATATATTCTTGATCAGGATCACTAGCCGAGTCGATCTAGCCATGTCCGTCTGTCCGTCTGTCTGTCCGTCTGTCTGTCCGTCTGTCCGTCTGTATGAACGCTGAGATCTTGGAAACTATAAAAGCTAGAAGATTGAGATTTGGCATGCAGATTCTAGGGGTTAATACGCAGCGCAAGTTTTTCACGCCGTGGTGCCACGCCCTCTCTAACGCCCACAAACCGCTGTGGCACCCACAGTTTTGAAGCTATATTAACGGGAAAAGAAATGTGTATTTGTTTCATCAATACATATTGATAGACCAAAGTGGGAAACCCCCCCTCCCCCCTAACGCCCACAAACCGCGAAAAACAGTGGCCCCCGTCTGTATGAACGCTGAGATCTCGAAAACTATAAAAGCTAGAAGATTGGGATTTGGCATGCAGATTCTAGGGGTTAATACGCAGCGCAAGTTTTTCACGCCGATATGCCACGCCCCCTCTAACGCCCACAAACCGCGAAAAACTTTGGCACCCACAGTTTTGAAGCTATATTAACGGGAAAAGCAATGTGTATTCGTTTCATCAATACATATTGATAGACCAAAGTTGGAAACCCCCCCTCCCCCTAACGCCCACAAACCGCGAAAAGCTGTGGCGCCCATAGTTTTAAAGCTAGAGCAAAAGTGTAAACGCAATTTTGTTTGGGTTATTAACGCCTACCGAAATGTAGAAGAAATTTTTTAAATTTTTTGAAGCGTCTGCTTGGATTGTCCTGCTTGAGACTGCTGACTTTAGCTGAGTAACGGGTATTTGATAGTCGAGGCACTCGACTATAGCGTTCCCTCTTGTTAAATATAGAAAAGTAATTTGCGTAAATCAAAATTTGTTTTAGAACAAAAAAATGTTATTACATTTTCAAACCCTTTTCCAAAGAGGGAAAATTCGATAATACTCAGATGATTTCCTACGCTGAAACATACCTTTGTTTCCTGAACAGTCTCTGGGTGCTTAGCGTGATACATGCAAAAATATTTCCGGTGTCCATTTAATGCCAAAACAGTACCAACACAGTTTCGTGGGTTGACTTTCAACTTTCGATTTGTACACAATGATAAACTTAGAATTTCCGCAAACCACGGCAATCCTTTTTCAATTGCCATGTGTCCAAATAATAATGTTTTAGATTTTCTGTATGGCCAAACCGCTTTATGAAAGTATGGAATAAGCTTATTCCTACTTTGGAAATCAGTTATAAGAAGTAATGTCCGGCATCCTGGTTTCAGTAGGCGAACCATTCCGTTATATTTTTCAGCTCTCAATTCATATAATTTCAGTTCCGGGATCACAATATTTTGGCGCTGGTCTAAAATTAAGAAAGAATAAAATTTTAAAATGCAGACTCTGTTACTTAGTCATATTAAGTATTGAGTAATAAGTAGACATCGGATTTTAGGTTTTTTTTGTTTGTGGTCCGAAAAATCTGAAAAAAAAAATCAATAAAATAAAAATACAAGCTTTAAGAAAATAATGGCATATCGGAAATATGCAGTTTTTTTTTGTCAAAAAAGGTTAAGGAATATGCCAAGCATATTTTGACCTATTTTGTTTAGGTCAAAAAAGGTGAAAAAAGGTCGAGTTTTATTTCAAATTCAATGATATAATGTTCAATTTTTTTATGTTTTTGCGGGCTAAGAGTATAATTTCAGCTTATTATTTTCTTAAAAATTTTTGTTTTTGTCTTTGCTTTGTTAGTTTTTACTACAGCAACAATGTAAAGAGTGTTGAGTTAGAGTACAGTAGTATTTGTGGTTAATAATTATTTATCTTCCCTTGGTAATATTGTATTGATTAAAGTTGTACTATTAGAATAATTGGATAAGAAACGTTGCAACAACAAACTTTTAAAACACACTAGTACTATTTTGACCGCAGCTGTATGCTTTTATGTTTTTTGACTAGAATTTATTTCTCCCTTAAAAAAAGTTCTAAAATTATTCTAAGTATGGGGTTTAAATGATAAAGAGTGTATCTTTGAAAAAACTTTAACATCAAAATAAACTATGAATACGCTTGCATGTGATACCTACAGAAAATTGACCAAATTCAGCATTTTTCGAACTTTGAGGTCCTTGTGCTAAGAATCCGTTGGGGAACTTTTAGGAAAACTCAGTTTAACTTGGGAGTTCGTAACGAATTCAATAATATAGCATCCCTCGAGGTAAATTTTTGATGTTGCATAGTGTAATTTATTTATATTTTGTATCCTGAATACAGTAATAATATTTATTAGCCTAAGTAGGCATTTGAGCTGTGAAACAAACAGTTCTGATTTCGAATGTACAATTTTCATATGAGAGAACAAACTCTATAAAGTAGGCTGGGTCGATTTGTTGTATGGCTACAATTGGGATTTTCACTATTACATACCTACTTGGGAGCATATATTCCCAGTAAAAATAGGTAAAAAGGTCAAAAAAGTTTGACATATTCCAAAATATGCTTTTAGGTTGAAGATATGTAAAAAGGTCGAATTCGCAAAAATATGGCGCATTCAAAATAATCTACGTTACATAAAACAAATTTGTGTGCAAACCAAAAAAATTTTTGACTGCTCGATTAAAATATGTTTTTACCTAAAATCCGATGTCTTATTACTAATAAGCTTTGAGTTAAACAAAATTAATCCCAAACAGAGCCTAAGACAGATAAGACGCTATAGTCGTGTGCCCCGACTATCGGATACTCGTTACTTAGCTGCAAAGCGACATCATCGGCAATAAGAAAGTTTTTTTGGTGAGTATATGAGAATTCAATTGTTCCAAACTTTTAATTATATGATCCGATTTAAAATTTATTTGGTTTGTAGATGGATATTAATAAACAAAATAAACTCTCATTTACACTTTAACCAAAACTAAAAAAATGCGAGCGCTAAAAAGACCTTTGCGTCATAAGCGATTGTGGGTGTTAGAGTGGATGCGGCACGTTGGCATGATAAACTTGCGCTGAATGGGAAGCTAAAGAATCTAAATTCAAAGCCGCAACTCTCTAGCTCCTATAGTTTTCGAGATCTCTGTGCTGACACGGACAGACAGGCGGACAGACATTACTAGATCGACTCGCAAAGTTGAAAGACTGATGTGATGGTGCGGTTCAATTGAAAGGTATCACTGAAACTTAAAGGGTTGCCGAGACTTTAGGAAAATTTGTTAGCTTCTATAGTTTCCGAGATCTCAGCGTTTATACAGATGGACGGACGGACGGTCAGACGGTCGGACAGACAGACAAACAGACAGACAGACGGACAGACGGACATGGCTAGATTGACTCGGCTAGTGATCCTGATCAACAATATATATACTTTATATAATCTAGTATAACGTTTTACACTACCAGGAACGGCTATAAAACATATTACTGTTATACCTGAAAGACAATGTAAAAATAGAAAAAGAATAGTAATTTTTAAGAAATTAACCGATAGTTTTAATTTACAATTAAAAAATTAAGAAATAACCCTTATTGTCAGGAGCGACAAATGGATTGCTTAGAAAATGCTGAATAAAATCGGAGCATTTAAAAAAAAATTTGGAATTTTTATACCCTTGCAAAGGGTATAATGATTTCAGTCAGAAGTTTGCAACGCAGAGAAGGTGACGTCTCCGACCCTATAAAGTATATATATTCTTGGTCAGCATGACTAGACGAGTCGATCTAGCTATGTCCGTCTGTCCGTCTGCCTGTCCGTCCGTCCGTCCGTCCGTTTCTACGCAAACTAGTCCCTCAGTTTTTAAGTTATCGAGCTGAAACTTTACCAAAAGTCGTTTTTCTGTTGCAGGTAGTATATAAGTCGGAGCCGGTCGGATCGGACAACTATATCTTATAGCTCCTATAGGAATAATCGGAAAAATAATTGAAAAAAAATTATAACTTATGTGTTTTTTGGCATATTACCTTATGCTCTTGGAAATATCATTTTTTTAACTGTTCTGAATTTCGAATTAAATTTTAGAAAAATCGGACGACTATATCATATAGCTCCCATAGGAACGATGGAAAACTAAAGGGAAATTAATAGGAACAAAATTATATATCTATATATATATATATTATTGTATTCTCTTCTACTTTGGAATATAAGTTTATTTTATTATTTTAGAATTTTGAATTTAATTTAACATAAATTGGATGACTATTTTATATAGCTGCCATATGAACGATCGATTAATTATGTCAAATTACTCCGTAAACTGCTATAATTTTGTTTGTTGCAAAATTAAATTTAACATTTTTGTAATTTCAAATAGAATAGGAACGATCTGCAAGGGTATGTAAGCTTCGGCTGGCCGAAGTAAGCTTTCTTTCTTGTTTTATTTAGATTATGTTAGGTTACACGAACGGCCCTCACGGACGGGGCCACTCATGTGCCAATATGGCCCTTAGTTGTCCGACTGATGCGTATGAACCTCAAGGTATTTTAGGTCCAAAAGCCCCCGGTTCATCGCATTTCCTGCAGGTAAGGCTGTTGAGTATTCCGATCGTGGTTGCGTGTGATACGGCCAGTCAGTCGCCTGTGAGGATTCCCACTATGCAGTCTTTCCGTGGAAGATGCTGTACATACTGGCTGAGTTTCTCATTGCGCTCTTTGCACATTGTTTTTGCTATTCGGCAAGTCTTGGTATCCCTCCACCTGCTTTTTTCTCGCGGGTCCGACAGGTTCTCCAGAGCGCTTTGTTGCCTTCTGAGGGAAACTGACACGTTCTCCGTTCTGTCGCTCGTCAGTTCTACGCCCTCCTTTGCAACAACGTTTCGTCTCGATGCCATCGATGCCCTGGTGGCTGAGAACCCTATAGATCTCCACTTACTTTGTCGTGCTAAGGTTTTTGGATGTGAGCCTCTGCTGCCCCTTTCCTTATGGCAAATACTTCTGCCTGGAATATGCTTCAGTCGCTTCAGCTTTATTTCAGGGTCGGTACAGTATAAACCCGCTTTTACTCCTTCTTCTATTGTGAAGCCGTTGCTTTAACCTCCGGGCACGTTCTGGGGGTCATGTAGTCCGTTTTTTTTATCAAGCGTCGGCCGATTGAACTGTGTCCAAAGCTTTGCGTCGTCATATTACCTGATGCAGTTAGTTGAGCGTGGATATCTATGGGGTCGATTCCGAGAATCGTTTCTAGAGCTTTAGTTGGGGTTGTCCTCAGCGCCCCGTTATGCAGCCTGCCGCTGAGCTCTCTCCATAAGCTCGGTCTAGGGATGTTTTTCAGTGGCTTGAGCGGTCCATTTCGGTACCTTGTATTTCTTAGTAAAGAGAATGAGGTCCGTCTTGTTCGCACTGCTACTGAGTTCAACCTTTTCTGCTTACTCACATATCTCCCTGAGTGTTGATTCCATTACGGAGTTGAGGGTCGATGGACAAACTCCCGTAATAATTACGCCTATGTCGTCCGCGTCCCACCTTTTCTGCTCACTCACTTATCTCCCTGAGTGTTGATTCCATTATGGAGTTGAGTGTCGATGGACAAACTCCCGTAATAATTACACCTATGTCGTCCGCGTAGGCAGTTATTTTTGGGGCTCTCCTCTCGATATCGTCGACCATCAAATTTCATAGAAGAGAGGACCCCACCTTGTGGTGTGCCTCTGTGTGTCCCCTTTACCATGGAAGCAGTGCCCCACTCTGAAAGTACCCGCCTGCAGCTAAGCAGGTTTCTTATCCAGAGGCCTACTGCGGGGTGCGTGCTGGTCGCTTCTAGGCGACGAGCAACAGTCTTGACATTGTTGAATGCTCCGTATATATCTACGAATACTCCAAGCGCATAGGGCTCTCTCAAAGGTTGCTACTAGCGAGTGTAGTGCCGTTTCCACAGATTTCCCTTTGGTGTAGGCATGCTGATTGGATGACATAAGTCTCCCTACATCATTCCTGATGTGTAGATCCAGCAGCTTTTTCAGAGTTTTGAGTATGAAAGAGGTAAGACTTATCGACCTGTAATCCTTGGGGCTCGCGTGACTGCACTTTCCAGCCTTTGGGAGGAAGGCAATTCGAGAGGTCCTCCATTGGATTGGGATCTTGCCGGTGCTTAGACATGCCGAGTATATTTCATACATCCATGGAGTGATCCTTTCCTTGGTCGCCTGCAACTTGGCTGGAAATATTCCATCAAGTCCTGGTGCCTTAGAGCCCGCAAAGGAGTCTATGGACCAGTTGATTTTCATAGGTGTTATTAGATCGTTTGGGGAGCATTCTTCGCCAGTTGCTATGTACTGGTGCATGCTGGCGTCTAGAACATCTGTGCATCCTGGGAAGTGCGATTGCATAAGTGCTGTTAGGGCCTCTGCACTGCCCTCAGTCCACTGTCCGTCGTCGCGTTTTAGCTGACTCTGTATGGTAGGCTGCTTCGAAAGCAGCATTCGGAGCATAGCTGTTGCCGGGACGTTCTTGATGCTGGAGCAGAAGGTTCTCCATGAGCTTTTCTGTGCCCTGGGTGAATCCTTCTTAGTAGTATTTTGAATTCCTCGTTGATAATCTCATTGTCTGCCTTATTGGCGATTTTGAAGAATTTTCGAAGATTACACGGGTTTACAAAAAAAAATTGATGAAATACGCACTTCATGAAACTATGATTTTCGGTCAAGGTACATCTCCCTGAGTAAGAAATGGGCACTTTTAATTTTTTGTATGGTGCAGTTTTTTTTTAAAGTGTAAAAAACGTTTTTTGCACTATTTTAATTTCTAACTCGTGTTGTGGTAAACCGATTTAGGCTATCAAAGACTCATTTTACAGGTAAAAGAATGCCCTTTAACTTTCTTATACACAGCATTGAGTTCCATTCATTGGTTTAGAAGCTACACTTCGTCAAAGCTGAAAAAGTTGGAATGCAAAAAAGCTGACATAAATGGCTACTTTAAAAATACACGCCTAAAAACCGAAATTATTTTTATCAATGCTGTGTATAAGAAAGTTAAAGGGCATTCTTTTACCTGTAAAATGAGTCTTTGATAGCCTAAATCGGTTTACCACAACTCGAGTTAGAAATTAAAAAAGTGCAAAAAACGTTTTTTACACTTAAAAAAAAACTGTACCATACAAAAAATTAAAAGTGCCCATTTCTTACTCAGGGAGATGTACCTTAACCGAAAATCATAGTTTCATGAAGTGCGTATTTCATCAATTTTTTTCTTGTAAACTGGTGTTATTTCTTTTGAGTGTCAGTTCCCGATTCCACCATGGTGGCTTGGTCTTCTTCCTTGTTCTTGATGTCGGGCATGATGCGTGAAACGCATCCAGTAATTCCTTGGACAGGTTCTCTAGGGACGTTTCTATGTCTTTCACGGATTTTACTGCTAGTCGCGAGTTTTGAGGTCACTGTCCTTGTAAACTTTTCCCAGTTCGTATTCCGGGGGTTTCTATAGACAGTTACCTTTGAATTACTTTTAAAATCGTATCTGAAATGAATATACCTATGATCTGAGAAGGATGGCGTTTTGAGGACCCTGCATTCGGAGACCAAAGTACTTTTTCCCTTTACAAGCGTTATATCTAGCACGTTTGACGAAGTGGCACCTACGAAGGTGTGTTCCTCCCGACGTTTGGTATATATAAATAAGGAGATTGTGGTGATCCTTTAAGCCGAATTCCACTAAGCTGATCAGCTCTACAGGTGGCGCCGGTCTTTCGTGTGTCATGTAGCAGGAAGCTACCAAGAGGCACTTCTCTTCGCTTTCTAGCATCATCGTAGTCAAGCCGTCAGAGGTGTAATGAGGCATAAGGTTAGCATGGATATCCTTCCGAACAAGTATGGCGCTTCTGTTCCTCCTTGCCGCTGGTGAGTAGAATGTGTTGTAATTTAAGGACCTTAGTCTGGCCACGATATTGCCCGAGGTAATCCATGGCTCCTGAACCAAGGCTATGTTGACGGGTCCTTGCTCCATGGCAATCAGGAGTTCCGCCGATGCGATTATGCATTTATGAAGATTGAGCTGCAGCACCCTCAGAGCCAAGGGTGGCTGACTCATCTCCGCTCGACTGGTTGGCTATAACTATCAAGTTACCGTGATCTTCGTCTTCCGAATCACCCAGAGCGAGGTCCTGCGCGGCATCCACGATGCCTTCCGGACCTATGATCTTATCCATCTCGCTTGCCTGCAGGATGTCGGGGTGGCGCTTCTTGAGACGCAGGTAGACACTATCCATGCCGCAGGCCATCTTCCCGAATCTTGGGTACAGCAAATCCTTCGCCTTGATTTGAAGAACCAAACTTTGGCCACCCTCATTGGGTAGTGGGTTATCCATGTGCAGAATCTTCCAATCCGCCTTTGGGACGTCTGGATTCTGCCTTTGAAGAAGCTTCCCCTTAGATTGCGATGGGAAACACCACTTTCGCCTTTAGGGAGGATGGGTTTATTCCCTGTCTACCAGGGCCTGCTTCCTTGGGCCCGCGTTTCTGCTTGCTCAGCGGAATGACCTTGGCGGCACTCTCGTGGGAGCGTTGCCATTTGTTGGCAAACTCCTCTACTCTGTTAGCAAATCCGCTTGTCGACGCCATCGCGGGTTTGCTTGCAAAGTGCAGCTTTCCATCCTCAACCTTTTCCTCTGCCCAGGCTAGCTTTTTCTTCTCCTTCTGGGAAAGGGTAGCTTTGTCCTGGAGCCGACTCTTAATCTTGAGGGCTGCCTTAGCCTTCATCCCTTTGCTTCTACGACTCAGCCCTTTCCTACGATGGGAGTTGGAACCGGGTTAAGGCAAGCGGGTATGGCTTGTTTTGGCTTCGTTTAGCACGCTCTCCGAGTCCGAGTCTACTACGACAACGGCACCCGTGCGACTTATGGCAGATCTGAGATCTTTAGGCAGTAGCATTGCCGCTGAGATGACCTGCTCCCGTCATCCCAGGGGTTCGACCGCTGGCGACACGCAGAGAGGATTGCTCCTGCCCATGCCCGCCGATGGTAGCAGTCGTACTTCCCATCGACGTTTGGGCTGACATCCCAGCCCGGATTTCTTTAGCCTCGTCGTTTATACTGGTTTGTTTTCAAGGGAACCACGCACTTGCGTTTTATGCCTATCGCCAGGCACCTCCAACCATGGCCACTGATTCAAGGGGTTGAACCAGTCGCCTTAGCTAGGCACTGCATTGCCCCGGGCAGGACAAGCGACATTGCAGTACCCTGCTCAGGGAAATGCAGTGACTGTATAGTCAGTTCATATGTTTATCGTATTTTTCATAGTATTCTGAATTTTGTACAGCGGATACATGTTGCGCCACAGATAGCTGTGAGGCGGGGCACAGCCTGCTGAAATCGCTAATCAAAACACCCCCAACGGCTCTACATGTAACGGCTTTCTTTTGAATTTATTATCATGTTAACCAACCCTGTAAACCTGTTATGTTAAGTAACACTAGAAGCAACTCTGATCGCTGTTAGCTTTTTCACCCCACGGCGAATTGGCTCATACGGCGCTTGGAATAAACTTTTCGCAAAGGAACATCGTGTGTCTAATCTTTTTAAAACACTCAAATTCTCTCGGTGTCTACAAGTTGCTTTAGATACTCATTTGCTTTAGGCAAACATTATGACGCCCCCGGGTGGACATCGAGAAGAATTTAAGCATTTTTGTAGACAATTCTCCGATCGCCGCAGCCCACACACATCTGCGTGGATTGCACACTCTTCTTCAACTCGTCAACTCGCCAACTCTTCAAGTGCCACCACGTGTGTGTGTTGGAATCATCGCTCCTGCCGACTCCAAGTCATCGTTGGATCTCAGCCGGCCGTAAAGCCGCAATTTACTTAAGTAGAAGTCGCATTATACATAGCAGCCGTTTGGGCAGAAAGTCTCGTTGGATTCGCCGGCTCCACTCACGCACACATGCACGTGGGCGCACGTTGGAAGTCATCATTTCGCCGTTGGAATTGCTTGAGTACCACCAAATAAAGTATGTAACAATCTGCTAATAAGCAGCATTTTTGCAAGCACACATTTCTATTCGGTGACATAAAAGTGGCATCTGTAGCACGTGGTAGCTACACCAATACATAGAAGCAAATTTCACCATTTTGCGTCCGTTACTTTGTCGCGATATTCGCCGGCAAAGGTTAGCTGCGCTGCAAGCGCACACAGACACCTAAATACGTGAAGCCACACTAATACAACGACACCAGCTATATCTGCGCGGATAAGCTGTACTACAATTTGCATTTCTTGGCTTTCTCATTTTCGTTGGGAACCGCGTGTTCTTATTGATCTCTTTTGGGCCGATATTTCATCGCTGCTCTTTACTTCCATTGCTGAGTGCATCAAGCTTAATTGATTTCGTTTTATTTGGGATACATACGTATACATACGTCGGGAGTAGCAGTGCAGTAGTGTATTAAAAATTACCATTCATTCTCATCCCTTCGCAGTGCTTGTACGTGCAACTGCCAATTTCTTTTTTTTAAATATGGGCAAAAAGCGTTTAGGCAAAACTTCTTCCGTCGAAGAAGATCATACCGATACAAATGATCTGCTTGAGCAGCTGGACCGCGTTAGGCGAAACAAAGAACGGATCAATAAGGCAGCTCGCACGCAGACGCGTCCGTTCAAGCCATGCGAGATGGAATGTCGATTAGAAATTCTCAACGACTAATTAAAACGGCATTCACCCTTCAGCAGGAAATCGAGGAAATCAGCTTGGACATAGTCGTGCGGACCTGGAAAAATTATGCATTTCAGCGAGGTCGTTTCTTAAGTCACGTTGCAGTAGGTCAGACGCAGATAGGGAGCACTCGAGATCGTCTTACAACTTGGGACTAAATACGTCAATGCCGCACAGTAGGTATCTCCCGCACATGAAGTTGCCGAAGTTCGATGGTAATTATGCGGATTTCAAAAACTTTATTGGACTCTTTAAAAGCTTAGTTGATGCAGATCCCCAATTAACAAACGTAGAAAAGTTCAATCACCTGCTGTCGTGCCTAGAAAAGGAAGCTCTAGGTAGTGTCAAGGCATATCAAATAACGGACGATAATTACCCAAAGGCACTGGAGAGTCTTAGTCGAGTCTACGACAATCCTTGCCTAATCTTCTTAGATAGCGTAGCGCGGCTTCTAGGTGGGAAGAACAAGTGGACTATCAATCTATTCCCTTGTGGCAGGAAAGCGCTGACGCATTAAATAAGCGGTATCAGCATCTTGCAGCTGACGAATCGATCTCCGGGAGGGTAAAGCAAAGTAAACCCAATCGCGACGGCAACAGCCGAAAGGCTAGTAAAACTTCCCTAACTGTTTCACAGTCTACCGAAGCTGCGAACTCAAAATGCTATTTTTGCAAAGCAAAGGAACATTATATTCAAGCTTGTCCGTCCTTCGCAAACGCATCCGTGGAATCGCGTTTAAAATTTGTGAAAAGTTGTCCGCTTTGCATAAATTGTTTACGTTAAGGTCATGTCGTCCTTCAATGCAAATCCTCATCTTGCAGAGTCTGCTCAAAGCCTCACCACACACTGCTACATAGGTACAATGTGGTACCACCAAGTCAAACTGGCAATGGGGAAGCAACTGCGCAGATCATGGATACTCAACTACCTCAGCAATCACTTAACGCATCATTGAGCCATAGTCAACAAAATGGTGTCAATCAGGTTTTGTTAGCCACAGCTCTGGTTGATGTCAAGAGTCAATCAGGTCAAAAACAGACGGCGAGGGTTCCTTTGGATTCGGGCTCACAGGTTAATTTCATAACCGAAGAACTGGCAAAGGGTCTTCAATTGAAGAGGTATCAACACAACACGACATGTCACTCACATGTCACAGCTTGCCATGCATTTCAAACTACCATTTGCTCTCGTGGGAATTCCTTTGGGGTCGTGGTTGAATTTATTGTGTTAAAAGCCATTTCATCGTATCATCCTGTGCATTCCACAGCACTCACTGATTGGATTCCCGAAGACATTCGCCCTTCTGATCCCATTTTTAATACCCCGAAGCGCATCGACCTTCCCATAGGGGCAGACGTGTTTTTTGATTTGCTGACAACAGAAAAGATTCGACAAAGCGACTCCGGTCCCACTCTTCAGAACACAGTATTCGGTTGGGTAGCTTCCGGAAGTTGGACGGTTCCGCGACCCTTATCATCGTCAGCGTGCTGCATGTTAGGAACGATTGACGAGCCTCCGGCAGTTGACTCCCTTCTAAAGAGATTTTGGGAAATCGAGCTAGTACCAAAACTTACAAAATGCCAATTGTACACACCCGAGCAGGTGGCGTGCGAAAAAGCGTTCGTTGATACAATACGTCTACATTCTTCTGGCCTATTCATAGTAAGCCTTCCCTTCAAATCGAGCCCCAATAGCTTAGCGTACTCGTACGAAACAGCCCGCAGAGCGACGCATGTATGCCAACCGTACAATGCTTGAGATGTATACAGATTTCATGCAAGAGTATTTGTCATTAGGACATATGTCAGCAACAGACAATGTCATTCCCAGCAAACCTCATTACTTCATCACCTACCAGTGCATACTCAGACCTCAAAGCTCGTCTACAAAGCTTCGATGCTTCTTCAAAAACAACCTCACAACTATCACTAGACGACCTACTTATGGTGGGGACACTAAGACTTTAGGGCTTACTTGGAGTCCAAAGCAGAATGTGTTTAAATTTACGATTCTTAAACTGGATGGAAACGTCCCACCTACAAAACGTTCGATCCTTTCATTCGCATCTCGCCTGTTCGATCCATTAGGTTTGATTTGTCCTCTCGTCACGCTGGCCAACTTTGGTCGCTGAAGGTAGATTGGGATGAAGAAATTCCGCCAGAGTTGTATAAGCGTTGGAATGCAGTCGCTTCCTCGTTTCAAGAGATAGGGTCCATTCAGATTCCCAGATACGTCGGCACAAGTCAAACAGGCAGCTATCAAATACACGGATTCGCGGACGCATCAGAAGATGCATATGGTCTCGCCAATAAATCGTCTATGCATCCCGAGGTTAGAACTTTGCTCAGCCCATCTACTTTCTAAACTTTGGAGCGATGTCCAGAAATTGATCAATTTTAGTGTAGACAAGGTAGTTATGTGGTCAGATTCCGAAGTAGTTCTTTTTTGGTTACGCACAAGTCTCTCAACCCTCAAAACCTTCATGGGATGTGATGGAGTGGCAGAAAGAGCGGGTGCACCTCGTAGGTGCTCCCAAGAAAGTTGTAGAAATCTCGCGTTGTGGCAGCGCGAGACGGCCCAATAAGCATCCCGCAGATGCACGCGGCGCCGCAGACGACTTACCCGTGGAGGCCAGTCTCCGGGTGACCGATGAAGCCCGTAGTCAGTGCCGCCCCAAACCCGGCATGGGTCAGAGGTGAGAGTACTTTCCGTGGGAACTTTCTCTTTCGCGTCTATTTTGTTTTTTTTTTCTATTTCCAAACTCTCTTGCGACCAAATGTGGCGGCTACCGCAACAACAAGCCGGTCACGCCAGCTGACCGCTCGATCAGCTGCTGGCCAGTGTTGGTAAACGCGCGAGGAGGGCCCATCTGGCAACGCCGCAGCCCTATCTATGCACCCGACCGCTAGGGGCGCTGGCGCAATGACTCTCAGAAGCTGCTTGCTACAGGTTGCACATGCTAGCTAATGTAGCATACATCTCCGGGCTGCTGCTCCAAATCGTTGGCTAAAGGATTCGGAATCGGATTGAAACCACCGACACGGTTTGCACAAAAGGAAAATAAGGTGTTAAAAGGTCAAGGAGCGGACTTGTAGCCATCCCCACCGCCTTGGCGGTACACCGCAAATTGGGGCTCTGGCGACCGAGCAGGAGCGGTATAGCTTCCACCGGAAAAGCCATGGGGAAACTTATGTCCACCGTGGGATCCCAACTGTGCCCTCAACCCACTCTCCGAAAAATCCACGTAGCGTCTGACCCATACTGGGCGGCTGCGTGGTCTGCGTCTGTGCCATAGTAGCCGGCAGCCACGACACCTGGCAGCAGGCATAAAATGCAAAAAACCTGGCAGTAGGTATAAAATACTTCAATGGAAGGAATGTCGACGAAAAACGTAATTACTCCAGGTGGCAACCACACAAGTGGAAATCCACACGTGGGATCTCCCACGGCCAGGGCACGGATTCTGGAGGGCCAAAATCACATTCTGAACAACAAACCTGGCGAGGCGGTGGCGAACTTGGCCGCCTCGACAGTGAATGCACTAAGTTTGAGCAAGAAGGACGAAACCAAGGGAACGGAAGCAGCCGGAGCGTTCAAGAGCAGCTCGAAGCTTCTCAGGTCACCCGTCCTGAAAAAACCAGCGGGCCAGCCGCTGCCACGTGAAGATGATGCGGTGCAGGACGCGGCTAAGCGCCAAAGGGACCCAGGCAGCCCAACTGGTGGGCATAGAACGACCTCTGCAAAGAGGGCCAAAGCGGACCAGGAGCTCACGGGACCGGAACAGCTCGAGGAGATTGGAGTGCTTCTCGACGAAGTCATCCATCTCACGAGTGTCATGCAGGTGCGTCACATCAACGTGACCATGAAAGCAATGTTCTCGAGGATGAGGACAGAAGGTGCATTGAGCTCCCTCAGCCAAGCTGGGGACTCCCACATGCGAAAAGAGCCCGTGGAGTGCATGAAATGCAAAGGTCCACTCCGAAAGAGCGTGAGCAAGGAGCAACAGACGCCGGTATGTCTCAAACAGGACAACGCCGCACAAACAGTGTTCTGGCGAAACGCGACGTAAGGCCCGACGGCCACAAGCGCGGTGCAGACAGACCCGTGGCGAAGGCTCAGCCAACCCGACACGACTCTAGTTGGGGGAGAACTCCCGACTCCATCAGCGCAAACGTCTGCGCTAAGAGCGCCCCCGGTTTCGCAGCAGGTAAAGAGAAGAAAGCCACGAGAAGATGCCAAAACACAGCCAAATACAGCCGCGAGAGGCAGCGCTGAAAAAGACGTGACCACTGCCTGGAGAAAGGCTGCTCCGAAAAAGCGGCCCCGAAAGCTTAACCGCCCGGACGCCCTTATAGTGGAGGCTAATGGCAAGACCTACAGCGAAGTTTTAACTATGGTCACCCGTAGGGACATCGGCAAGCTGCAAAACCTTAGCACGAGAGTGAACAAGGTCAGGCGCACAGCGAATGGGAACCTTCTTCTGGAGTTCAACAGAAGCGAGGACAACAGCACGGAGGAAATAAAAGAGAGCCTCTAGGCGGTTCTTGGAGAAGCGACTGCGGTGCGAGCGCTATCCGAAAGCACGAGGACGAAGACGGTGGTAATAAACGACCTGGATACACTAGTGGTGCCCGAAGATGTCACCAAAGCTCTGGTGGAGCAATTTGCCGTGAACGCCGTGTCCATTAAAGTGAGGAGTCCCCGTCCTTCATACAGAGACACCCAGACGGCTGTAGTTGGGCTGGCGACCAAAGACGCAGAACCAGTTCTTGGTAAGGGCAAGATCAAGATAGGATGGTCCATCTGCAAAGTGAAGGAGAGGGACTCGCAGCCCAGGTGCTACAAGTGCCTGGAGATTGGGCACCTTGCTGCAAAGTGCCACAGCAAAGTAGACAGAAGTGGGTGCTGCATCAAATGTGGCAAAACGGGGCACAAAATCGCTCAATGCCCTAACGAGAGCGTATGCTTTTTATGCACCGAAGGAGGTCCGAAGTCGAGGAACCACCAAGCAGGAAGCAGGCGGTGTCCCCACGCCGCAAAAAGAGCCGTAGCCAAACCCAGAGAATGGAAGTGATCCAGATAAATTTGAATCACTGCTGCGCAGGACCTACTCCTGCAGACAGTGAGGGACTGTAAAGCGAATCTGGCTATCATCAGTGAACCGTACAAAGTCAAGGACAACGGCGACTGGGTAACAGACACATCAGGCAGGGCCGCGATATGGCTGTGCAGTAGAAATGGCAATTCATTTCCGGACGTGCGTAAGGGAACGGGTTTCGTACGAGCCCGAGTAGGCGAAACGTGGGTCTACAGTTGTTATCTAGCACCTAGTCTCTCCGAGGTAGACTTTAGCCGTGCACTAGACACGATTGCCTATGATGCAAGAGGCCGGCACCCTACCATCATCGCAGGCGACTTCAACTCGTGGGCCGAAGAATGGGGGTGTCCCAGCACCAACAGCAGGGGGCGCACCTTGCTAAGAGCCTTTGCAACGCTAGACGTCGTGCTGCTAAACGAAGGGACGCAGGAGACGTTTAATCGGGCTGGAGCAGGGTCTATTATAGACCTCACCTTTGTGAGCTCCCCGCTAGTCCGACGTTCTTACTGGAGAATCGGCGACTTCTGCACGGCCAGCGACCACGAGGCAATACTATGCACAGTGGGCACACGCCCGGGACCAGGAACCTGGAGTCCAGTAGTCAAGGGCTACCGCCAGGAGACGCTGAACGCCGAGCAGATGAGCAGAAGGACATGCCTCAGAGCCAGAAGAGCTCTTCAACGCTCGAGAAGGACGGACAGGGCCGAGGCTGCACACGCCGCCTTCAAGCAAGCCAGGAGCTCCCTGAAGCACGCCATTCAGGACAGTAAGCGGGAATGTTTCCTGAAGCTATGCGACGCAGCCGAACAGGATCCGTGGGGTGGGGCCTACAGACTCGTGGTCAAGCGAGTAAATACAGGCAGCCGCTCTCCAACGGACCCTGAAACCCTGAGCGAGATCGTTCGCACACTGTTCCCTTCGGGTAGCGCCAAGGAGAGCACACTGCGCGAAACGGGGCCCACGTGAGAGATCGAGGCAATAACGGAGACTGAGGTCGCTGAAGCAGGACGCAGCCTGCAGAACAATAAAGCCCCAGGATCCGACGCAGTGCCCAACAAAGCAATGAAGATGGCGCTTGCGCTTTTGCCGGGCCCTTTCGCGGCGCTCTACAACGCCTGCCTGCGCGAGGGAACATTTCCCCGGAGATGGAAAGTCCAGAAGCTGCTGCTCCTGAACAAACCTGGGAAGCCACCTGGTGAAGCTTCCTTGGCCTGTAGGAGCCAATTTGTCTGCTCGACACAGTCGGCAAAGTGTTCGAGAAGCTTATCTCGAAACGGCTAAATCTGGCCATAGATGCGGTTAGCGGCCTCTCCCCTACCCAGTTTGGATTCCGGAAAGGAATGTCCACACTAGACGCGATCCAAACGGTCACCGGGATAGCAGCGGAAGCCATACGCGGGAAGCGTTGGAAAGGCGGTACAAAGAAATACTGCCTACTGGTCACGCTCGACATCAAGAATGCCTTCAACACTGAGAACTGGACAAGGATCATGCAGGCCCTAAGGCGGCAACGGATCCCAGAGTACCTCATCAGGATAGTCGACAGTTACCTCGACGAAAGGGTGCTGCTGTTCGATACGAGCGAAGGCCCAAAGGAGTACAACGTTACTGCTGGGGTGCCACAAGGATCGGTCCTGGTCCCCTTGCTGTGGAACGTAATGTACGACGGAGTGCTGAGGCTTCCCATGCCTGCCAACGTCCATGTGACTGGATTCGCAGACGACGTCGTCATTACGATTGTGGCTAAGACAACAGCCGAAGTGGAGGACATGGCCAACACAGCGGTAAGGAAGATGGAGTCATGGTTGTCACTTGCCGGGCTCCAACTAGCGGCGCACAAGACAGAGGCTGTCCTTATAAGCAGCCAGCAACTCGTCGAGACAGCCAAGCTGACGGTTGGCGGGGTCGAGGTAGTTTCCCAAAGAGCTGTCAAGTATCTAGGCGTCATGATCGACACCAGGCTGTCTTTCAAAGAGCACCTGTAGTATGCCAATAAGAAGGCCGCAGGGTCCGCCAGTTCACTCTCGCGAATTCTTCTAAACACGAGGGGCCCAAAGCAGGAACGGAGGAAACTCTTAGCGAGCGTCGTTACGTCCCAAGTCCTTTACGCCGCCACGACGCCTTCTTACATGAGTGGCTCGGCACGCACGCACAGACTATGTGCCATCAGGATATCCTGTGCCTTCCGGACGATCTCCGAGGAAGCGGTGCTGGTCATTGCTGGTCTTGTCCCAATAAATGAGCTAGTAAGAGAGGCAGCAGAAGTGCAGGAAGCGGTTACGAGCGCGGACGACCTATCTAGTCGCGAGGCGAGACAGCTCGCGAGACAGAGATCAATCTCTTTGTGGCAGGAGAGATGGGACTCCGCGACCTCTGGGCGCTGGACCCACGCTCTCATTCCAGACTTGAGTCAATGGCTGGAAAGGAAGCATGGGCAGGTGGATTTTTACCTGACCCAGATTCTGAGTGGACACGGGTGCTTCCGGTCGTACTTGATGAAGTTCGGGCACGACACAAGGAACGGATGCCCAACCTGCGGCTCTGGAATCGAGGAGGACGCAAACCACGTCCTATTCGAGTGTGTGCGGTTCTCAGAGGACAGGACCGAATTGGAAACGACGACCGGTGTCAGCACTAGCCACAGCACGCTAGTGCCTACAATGTTAAGGGGCCAACTGGAGTGGGACGCGAATGCCAAATTTGCCGCGTCTCTAATGCAAAAACTCAGGAAATCTGAGAGTGAGAGGAGAGAATTGGCCACGTAAGCTGTCGCGGTTGTGCGAAGCATTGCTTTGCGGCCGTACCGCACAACTTCTTCAGTTATGTCCATTCTTTATATGTATATTTGTCAGTAGTTGTAAGATAATAAAAATACACAAGGAATACAAAAAAAAAGAAAAACCCTCAAAACCTTCGTAGCCAACAGGGTCTCAGCCATTTATGAACTCGCCCCAACTGCAACTTGGAGACATGTGCCAACCAGCTGCAATCCTGCAGACCTGCCTTCGCGAGGCTGTACGGTTAAGGAGCTAGACGCGTCCTTATGGTTTGATGGACCACAGTTCTTGAGAGCTGACCCCAGTACTTGGCCAATCAATGAACATTTAACGAAGGCTTTACCAGACGCTCAATTTGAAATTCGAGCTAATGCTGCATCACACACCACCTCAAAGGCTGAGTGGAATCCAATTCTTCGCGTCGTTGAAAATTTCCCCTCGTATCTAAAAACAAAACGAATCGTCGCCTATATTTCTCGGCCGAAATTGGATTCTGTGAACTAGCACTACGCTCTCAGCTTCCGAATTAGCTTTCTCGTTTTTAACGATCGTTCAGTCTGTTCAACGTGAATCATTTGCAATCGAATTCGAGAAGTTGTCTAAGAACCAGTACGTACAAAATTCCTTTCAAAAGCTTAACCCATTCATAAGCACAGAAACAGTTGGTAATTGTACGTTACAATTAATGCGAGTCGGTGGCCGCTTGTTGCAATCTCGCAGATAACAAGGAAACGTACAGCACTCTCGGCGGATCTCACCACTTCGATTTCGTCTTCATACCCCCTCGAGCACCCCACTTTGGGGGCTTGTGGGAAGCGGCTGTGAAGTCCGCCAAACATCTTTTCATCAAAACAGTCGGAAACGCTCTGTTGAAGGAAGACGAAGTCCAGACTGTGCTCGTCGAGGTCGAAGCGGTGCTGAACTCACGTCCATTGGTAAGCAACAGCCCTAACGATGGGGATGCTCACTCCTGCACACTTTCTCGTTGGCACCACCCTCGCTACATTGCCACCAGTACAGTTGCCTCCATCGATTAAGGATAATCTGAGTTGCCTGCAGCGGTGACAACTCGTATCAGCAATCAAGCAACGTTTCTGGCGAGATTGGTCTCGCGATTACCTCACAAGCTTACAACAAAAAGGGCCAAATGGACAAAGGATCTCGCAAACATCAAGACTGGAACCGTCGTCGTTATCAAAGATGATAATTGCCACCCCAGATGTGGTTACTCGGCATCATCACAAAAGTGATCTTTTTAAAACGCTCAAATTCTCTCGGTGTCTACAAGTTGCTTTAGATACTCATTTGCTTTAGGCAAACAGTGACCATTGCCCAGCCGGCACACTCGTGGAAAGTAAAAAAAAAAACATTTAGACTTTTCGGAGAATTTTTTTTTTTAGTTTTTCTTCGGAAAATTTTTTTGGAAATTGGTAAATTTTCATTTATATCGAAGAAATTTTACCAGAATCGTTTATGTATTTATTTAGACTACATCTATTAAGAATACTAAGAATTAAGAGACTATATAATAAATATGCGTCAAAAACAATATGCTAAAAATGGGAAAACACATTGAAATGCTTCTATTTATTAAATAAAATAAGTTTATATGTAAGTTAAAAGAATGATTATTAATTTGTTATAAAAAAATCAAACTTCACTTTATTGAGTTGGTTTAAGAACTGATTGGATTAAGGTTTACAGGTTTAATTTATAGCTACGCGTCGCTCCATCGTCACCGTCTCTGCCGTTGTCACTGCTTCTGCTGACGTTCTTTGTTTCTATTGGTTCTGGCTTCCGCAATTGCTGATGTCGTTGTCGCTGTTGGCCAATCTTAATTATAATTGGGCGATTTACTATTGGTCAATATTGTTGGGTGCACTTGCTTCAGTTCACTCAACTTTGGGGGTAAGCGTTTCCCACGATCGATGGTCAAGAAGGTGCAAGCTCAGCGCACGTGTCATCCGATCTTATTATTGTTGTTGTTGGATGCACTTGCTTTGGTTCAATCAACTTTGGGCGTTTGGTGTTAAGCGTTCCCATGATTGTAAAGTGCAAGCTCAGTGCGCGGGGCGTCGAACTCATTGAGGGCATGGTATTGCAATTTGATATTTCCTCAATTACGCAATCCATGCTCACCCTATCTTTTATTTTGTTGATTTTATTATTTCGGGTGTTAACTCTTCCCTCCTTAAGCGCGACTGTCCTCGGTCGCAATGTAATACAGCACAGGTCCGGGATGTGGGGGTTCTTCTCGCGTTTCTAGTACGGGGGCTGCAGTACTTTTCGTTGTTTTACGCCTTCGTAGAAGCTCCGTGACCGATCCTATTATTAGTAGGAGTAGGGTGATGGTGGATCCGAAGCTAACCGAGGATTCGATGATCGATTTTCTTCTTAATTTTTCCAGCGCCTTTGTGTTGTCAAGATTTAGTTCCTTGATCATTTGAAGAGATAGAACTTCCTCTAGTTTAGTCTTTTCTCCCATAAGTTGGAATAAGGGAGGTTCTGGCTCGACCGAGTTGATCTCTTTCGACTTGTAGGTAGTTTCGCCAATAGTTACCGTTGAATTTCGGTATTGTATAATGAAAGAGCCTTGCAGTTGTAGAAGCTTTTCGTCTAGCAGGACTGGTCCTTTGAAGTTGTTCAGCAATATGGTTCCAGGCAGTATTTCCTCGAAATCTGGGATGTGTTGATTGTTGATCATCTTACATTGAGGTTCACGGAGATTCAGGAGAGCATTTACGCAGGTGTCGTTACTTAGGTCTAACAAATTTTCTGCATTACAGACTGTTTTATCATTATGAGACTCACAAGGTGTTTTAATAGCAAATAATTGTTTCTTACATTCTAACAAATTTTCATATTTTATATCATTGATCATTTGTGCTTTCTTTAGTGCTTTAATTTTTAGAGTTCTACAATTATCTGTTTTGATGGTTGGAAGGCTAATAATATAAATGAGGTCATTGCCGTTTGTGGCTAATTTAATTTTAGCAAATTCTAATAGTTTTTCTATGTTAAAAAATAAGTTATTTTCTTTTTTAAAAATGTTCTCTACTATTTTAGTTTCTGTGTTTGTGAATACAAATGAATTTATTGTGTTAGATTTTGCCCATGTGATTGCATAAATAAAGTTATTAATTTCTTCTTTAATTAATTGAATTTTATATTTTAAGACATTAGTATTTTGGTTTGCTATTTCTTCCGAGCTCTGGGTGACTTTTAACATAGCATTAGTAGTTTTGGTAAGTTGGTTAATTTTCTCGTTAATTAATTTGTTAATTACCACTTGTTTGTTGTTATTTTCTAATTGCTCGTCTATTTTGTTGACTATGATCTCATAGTCATGGTGGTCTGGTGAACCTGCCAGCCATTTCCACGCAGTACCTATTGCTCTTTTTGGTCTCTTTTGTGTTCGGAGTCTACGTAAATCGTTGTGAATCTGTTCTAGTTCGTAGGATAGGTATGGATGTAATGGATGAGATGAGTTGAGTGAATAAAATGATTCCTCTAATTTCGCTAAAGTATCCTTATAGCTCTGCAAATTAAAGATGTGGATGGTTTTGAATGTTCCGTCTTGTTTAGCTGCAAGTCCGGTTTCGAGTGAGATGATTTGTGAGTTGGAATAGTCAAGGACCGTGGTTATCCCCAAGCATGTTGGTAAAAATAGTCTGAAAAATTATGTTCTTATATTATTTTTATGGATGATTTTTCCTGATTGTGTCTTGATGGTGGTTGTTTTATTTTCTGCTACTTTTTCCACTTTGTACCTAGGTGGACAGGACCGAATTGGAAACGACGACCGGTGTCAGCACTAGCCACAGCACGCTAGTGCCTACAATGTTAAGGGGCCAACTGGAGTGGGACGCGAATGCCAAATTTGCCGCGTCTCTAATGCAAAAACTCAGGAAATCTGAGAGTGAGAGGAGAGAATTGGCCACGTAAGCTGTCGCGGTTGTGCGAAGCATTGCTTTGCGGCCGTACCGCACAACTTCTTCAGTTATGTCCATTCTTTATATGTATATTTGTCAGTAGTTGTAAGATAATAAAAATACACAAGGAATACAAAAAAAAAGAAAAACCCTCAAAACCTTCGTAGCCAACAGGGTCTCAGCCATTTATGAACTCGCCCCAACTGCAACTTGGAGACATGTGCCAACCAGCTGCAATCCTGCAGACCTGCCTTCGCGAGGCTGTACGGTTAAGGAGCTAGACGCGTCCTTATGGTTTGATGGACCACAGTTCTTGAGAGCTGACCCCAGTACTTGGCCAATCAATGAACATTTAACGAAGGCTTTACCAGACGCTCAATTTGAAATTCGAGCTAATGCTGCATCACACACCACCTCAAAGGCTGAGTGGAATCCAATTCTTCGCGTCGTTGAAAATTTCCCCTCGTATCTAAAAACAAAACGAATCGTCGCCTATATTTCTCGGCCGAAATTGGATTCTGTGAACTAGCACTACGCTCTCAGCTTCCGAATTAGCTTTCTCGTTTTTAACGATCGTTCAGTCTGTTCAACGTGAATCATTTGCAATCGAATTCGAGAAGTTGTCTAAGAACCAGTACGTACAAAATTCCTTTCAAAAGCTTAACCCATTCATAAGCACAGAAACAGTTGGTAATTGTACGTTACAATTAATGCGAGTCGGTGGCCGCTTGTTGCAATCTCGCAGATAACAAGGAAACGTACAGCACTCTCGGCGGATCTCACCACTTCGATTTCGTCTTCATACCCCCTCGAGCACCCCACTTTGGGGGCTTGTGGGAAGCGGCTGTGAAGTCCGCCAAACATCTTTTCATCAAAACAGTCGGAAACGCTCTGTTGAAGGAAGACGAAGTCCAGACTGTGCTCGTCGAGGTCGAAGCGGTGCTGAACTCACGTCCATTGGTAAGCAACAGCCCTAACGATGGGGATGCTCACTCCTGCACACTTTCTCGTTGGCACCACCCTCGCTACATTGCCACCAGTACAGTTGCCTCCATCGATTAAGGATAATCTGAGTTGCCTGCAGCGGTGACAACTCGTATCAGCAATCAAGCAACGTTTCTGGCGAGATTGGTCTCGCGATTACCTCACAAGCTTACAACAAAAAGGGCCAAATGGACAAAGGATCTCGCAAACATCAAGACTGGAACCGTCGTCGTTATCAAAGATGATAATTGCCACCCCAGATGTGGTTACTCGGCATCATCACAAAAGTGATCTTTTTAAAACGCTCAAATTCTCTCGGTGTCTACAAGTTGCTTTAGATACTCATTTGCTTTAGGCAAACAGTGACCATTGCCCAGCCGGCACACTCGTGGAAAGTAAAAAAAAAAACATTTAGACTTTTCGGAGAATTTTTTTTTTTAGTTTTTCTTCGGAAAATTTTTTTGGAAATTGGTAAATTTTCATTTATATCGAAGAAATTTTACCAGAATCGTTTATGTATTTATTTAGACTACATCTATTAAGAATACTAAGAATTAAGAGACTATATAATAAATATGCGTCAAAAACAATATGCTAAAAATGGGAAAACACATTGAAATGCTTCTATTTATTAAATAAAATAAGTTTATATGTAAGTTAAAAGAATGATTATTAATTTGTTATAAAAAAATCAAACTTCACTTTATTGAGTTGGTTTAAGAACTGATTGGATTAAGGTTTACAGGTTTAATTTATAGCTACGCGTCGCTCCATCGTCACCGTCTCTGCCGTTGTCACTGCTTCTGCTGACGTTCTTTGTTTCTATTGGTTCTGGCTTCCGCAATTGCTGATGTCGTTGTCGCTGTTGGCCAATCTTAATTATAATTGGGCGATTTACTATTGGTCAATATTGTTGGGTGCACTTGCTTCAGTTCACTCAACTTTGGGGGTAAGCGTTTCCCACGATCGATGGTCAAGAAGGTGCAAGCTCAGCGCACGTGTCATCCGATCTTATTATTGTTGTTGTTGGATGCACTTGCTTTGGTTCAATCAACTTTGGGCGTTTGGTGTTAAGCGTTCCCATGATTGTAAAGTGCAAGCTCAGTGCGCGGGGCGTCGAACTCATTGAGGGCATGGTATTGCAATTTGATATTTCCTCAATTACGCAATCCATGCTCACCCTATCTTTTATTTTGTTGATTTTATTATTTCGGGTGTTAACTCTTCCCTCCTTAAGCGCGACTGTCCTCGGTCGCAATGTAATACAGCACAGGTCCGGGATGTGGGGGTTCTTCTCGCGTTTCTAGTACGGGGGCTGCAGTACTTTTCGTTGTTTTACGCCTTCGTAGAAGCTCCGTGACCGATCCTATTATTAGTAGGAGTAGGGTGATGGTGGATCCGAAGCTAACCGAGGATTCGATGATCGATTTTCTTCTTAATTTTTCCAGCGCCTTTGTGTTGTCAAGATTTAGTTCCTTGATCATTTGAAGAGATAGAACTTCCTCTAGTTTAGTCTTTTCTCCCATAAGTTGGGATAAGGGAGGTTCTGGCTCGACCGAGTTGATCTCTTTCGACTTGTAGGTAGTTTCGCCAATAGTTACCGTTGAATTTCGGTATTGTATAATGAAAGAGCCTTGCAGTTGTAGAAGCTTTTCGTCTAGCAGGACTGGTCCTTTGAAGTTGTTCAGCAATATGGTTCCAGGCAGTATTTCCTCGAAATCTGGGATGTGTTGATTGTTGATCATCTTACATTGAGGTTCACGGAGATTCAGGAGAGCATTTACGCAGGTGTCGTTACTTAGGTCTAACAAATTTTCTGCATTACAGACTGTTTTATCATTATGAGACTCACAAGGTGTTTTAATAGCAAATAATTGTTTCTTACATTCTAACAAATTTTCATATTTTATATCATTGATCATTTGTGCTTTCTTTAGTGCTTTAATTTTTAGAGTTCTACAATTATCTGTTTTGATGGTTGGAAGGCTAATAATATAAATGAGGTCATTGCCGTTTGTGGCTAATTTAATTTTAGCAAATTCTAATAGTTTTTCTATGTTAAAAAATAAGTTATTTTCTTTTTTAAAAATGTTCTCTACTATTTTAGTTTCTGTGTTTGTGAATACAAATGAATTTATTGTGTTAGATTTTGCCCATGTGATTGCATAAATAATGTTATTAATTTCTTCTTTAATTAATTGAATTTTATATTTTAAGACATTAGTATTTTGGTTTGCTATTTCTTCCGAGCTCTGGGTGACTTTTAACATAGCATTAGTAGTTTTGGTAAGTTGGTTAATTTTCTCGTTAATTAATTTGTTAATTACCACTTGTTTGTTGTTATTTTCTAATTGCTCGTCTATTTTGTTGACTATGATCTCATAGTCATGGTGGTCTGGTGAACCTGCCAGCCATTTCCACGCAGTACCTATTGCTCTTTTTGGTCTCTTTTGTGTTCGGAGTCTACGTAAATCGTTGTGAATCTGTTCTAGTTCGTAGGATAGGTATGGATGTAATGGATGAGATGAGTTGAGTGAATAAAATGATTCCTCTAATTTCGCTAAAGTATCCTTATAGCTCTGCAAATTAAAGATGTGGATGGTTTTGAATGTTCCGTCTTGTTTAGCTGCAAGTCCGGTTTCGAGTGAGATGATTTGTGAGTTGGAATAGTCAAGGACCGTGGTTATCCCCAAGCATGTTGGTAAAAATAGTCTGAAAAATTATGTTCTTATATTATTTTTATGGATGATTTTTCCTGATTGTGTCTTGATGGTGGTTGTTTTATTTTCTGCTACTTTTTCCACTTTGTACCTAGGTGTAAGTTTACTTCCTAACCTTTTGTCTATTCTTACGTGGACTGTGTCGCCTGGTTTAAAGATTTTCGGGTGCACTTTTTCCTAATTGTGGTACTGTAGGTCAGCGTTTTGTTTGTTTAGAATTTTCTGTTTAATTTCTTCTCTTTTCTTTTCTATCTCTTCTGTAGAATTGGAAATTGTGCTTCTGAAAAATATGTCTATGGGGCTTTCCTTTGTTATGGAATGGATTGACTTGTTATATGCCTGAACTGCTTTAAAAATTAGGTCCTCAAATGTCATGCTACCGTTGTCTTTTTTGAGGCAACGGATAAAGTTGAGTGGAACCTTTCTATTTGTCCGTTACTTGTCGATGCATAAGGGGCAGTGGTGTGTACTGATATTTTTAGTTCATCTTCTAACATAAACTTGATTGTTGCTGAGTTTAATGATCGTTCATTGTCCATTATTATCCATTTCGGCATACCGAAAGTAATTAACATTTCCCTAAACGGATTTTTTATATCTTCCGATGCTCTAGAGTCTAGAATTTTAATTTGAGCATACTTTGAAAATTTATCAATTCCTGTTAGGACACTATGTTTTTCAGTAATGTAATATCTACATGAACTATTTCTCCTGGATAATTGGGAATTGGAGTCGGTTGAATTGTACCTTTTGGGGGGTGTCTATCGTATTTGGATTCTTTACACGTTTGACAGGAATTAACTATTGCTTGAATTTTCTTCATAGCTTGTGGGAAAAAATATTTCTTCAAAATTTGTAATTTATTTTCCTTAGCATCCCTATGGGCTCTTTTATGCTCAAGAGTTATTATTTCATTTTGTTGTGCTTCTGAGGTTACGTCATCTATTTCGTTTTGAGTAAACCTTACTTTGTATGACTTAAAATAGGTGGGGTAAATGTTTTGAATTTTACCCATTATTACTTCGGATGTAATTATTCCGTTTATAATTTTAGGGTCGAGTCTGTGAGTTAAAATTGCTATGAGATTTTCTTCTGTGTAGGATTTGCTTTTTATTATGTGCCTGTGGTAGGTTGGGAATGGAGTTTCGAAACTATAGGAATCTGTGTCTGCAGTCAGTAAAAAAAATTGATTTTTAAATACGTTTATTGGGGCTTCTACCGAAAAAATAAGGTTGTGTGACGAACTTTCATCGCTATGGGCTGATGCTGAGGAGCTGATTGAATTAATTTCTGCGGGGGCCCGAGATAACGCGTCTGCTACTACATTGGCTACTCCGGGCTTGTATCTGATCTCATGGTTATACTCGCCAATAAGGTCTCTCCATCGTTTTAGCTTAGCATTGTGGTTATTTACGCTATTAGAAAAACTGAGGGGCTGGTGGTCAGTGTAAATAGTCACCTTTGAATATCCGTACAGGTAGTGTCTTAAGCTTTGGAGCGCCCAAACGATAGCGAGCATTTCTCTTTCGTTAGTTGCGTAGTTCTTTTCAGTTTTCGACAGGGTGCGCGAAATAAACGTTATTGGTCTATTGTTTTGTTCTAATACTGCGCCAATTGCGTAGCTTGAAGCGTCAGTAGTTAACTGGAATTCTTTTCCAAAATCTGGGTAGGCAAGGATTACATCCCTGGAGACGAGAGTATTTTTAAGTTTCTCAAATGCTGCAATCGCATCTTTGCTCAAGTTGATAGCGGTTCTGCTCGACTTGGTCTTAGATATGCGGCCTTCTTCGCCTCTTAAGAGAATGGTTAACGGTTTTGCTATTTTAGCATAGTCTTTTATGAATCGCCTATAATAACCTGTCATGCCCAAAAAAGAACGCAGGTCTTTTAGTGTTCTAGGGATTGGAAATTTTGTAATTGCTTTTATTTTTTCGATGTTTGTTTTAACCCCTTTTTCTGATATGGTGTACCCTAAGAAGTCCACCTCATTTTTAAAAAAGTGGCATTTATCTACTTGAACCCTCATCTTAGCATTTTCTAGGGTTGTGAATACCTTCTTTAGATTGCTTTCGTGATCTACTTCATTTTTGCTAAATACTATGATATCATCTACATAAACGTAGCAAATTTTCCCTATGTGTTGCCTTAGTATATCGTCTAAGGCCCTTTGAAAAATAGCTGGAGAGTTTTTGAGGCCGAACGGGAGTCTGATAAATTCGAGGAGATTTATAATTGACTTTTGGGACTCGTTATATGACTGACTTGTGGTCCGATTTTACGTTTATTTTCAAGAATTAATGTGTCGTTTTTCACGTCTATAATGGCTCCTAGGCTTTTCATGGTATCATTGCCCAGAATACCGTGAAAAGTTTTCAGTGTGTCTAGTGTTCTGGTTTTCGAGCAAGCTGCATAAATGTAGTGCGTGCCCTAAGTCATGCGGTTCTTTAATGGCTAAAAGCTGTGCTAAGTTGCCATTTAGGCCTCTGACGAAGGTATCCAAGGCTTTTTCCCTGTACATGACTGTTAGAGATTGTATGGTTTCTTGTGAAGCATCTAAGTTGCCAATTTGATTTAGAATAAGGGAAAGTTGTTGATAAACTGCTTGATAATAATCCACTATAGTACTGTTACCCTGGTTAAGAGCATAGAGTTGATATTCTAAGGTCTTTAAGTCGCGTTTGTCGGCGAAATGTGCTGTTAGGCATTTCGAAATAGCTGTCGAATCTAAGGGAGTGTTATAAGATTCCAGTACTGCGTCTGCTTGTCCAGTAATTTTGTTACGGATCGCTAAAAGTATTCCATAGAATTTTGGTGTACCCATTCTATTTTCATAAATTTTTAACACTCTCTCGACACTTTTTTTCCACGACGAGTATTCACTCTTATTTCCCGAGAAATCTCTGAGTGTCCTGACTATGTCCGGTAGTTTGTCTAGCTCACTAATGTTGTGTGCGAATTCTCTCCTAATTGTTTGTTCCGCATATTTAGAAAAGTCTTTATTAGGATTTAATACTTCCTTCACTAGGCTGCCGAGGTTGGCCTCTAAGACAGCTTTTATTTTTTCCTCGATATCTCTCTCGGTCATGGCTCTCGCGTTTATTTGTGCGTTACTAACTGATGAAGGTCCGGCGAGGTTGGCGAGTCTGTCTGCTAACTCTTGTTCGGTCATTTGAGTAATCAAAAAAAAAACTTTACGATTAAGCTAACTTTTTAATTTTAGTCACTCAGAATTCGGAAATATTTTTCTAGAGAATTTTAATTATATTGAGGGGTTTAATAAAATTTGGAGGTTTTCTTTTAAATTTTTGTGTTTTCTTAATTATAATATTAAAGTGTTTTTCTATATTTTCTAGACTCTAGATTTTTGTGTATCTTGTAATATTTTCAAAATTTCAGTAATTGATGTGTTTCGATTTTTAAGATTTTCGGTTTGCTTAAAACGACGACAGGATCGGCGGATTCCGTTTTATCCCACGCTGCAACGATCTCTCCTGAGTGTGGGTCTACTAAGGGGCCTTCTCTGCACTTTGGTTCACGTTCCCTCCGAACGGATACTAAAGGGATCACGGCGATAAATTTTTGGCCTGATTTTTACGCTAGGTACAAGTCCTGTTTTTTCAGGAGTACAATTTTGTAGCGTTCTTTAAAACGGCACTTTTGTACTTCAGGGTCTCGAGTCCTATTCACTTCACACTTATTAGGCGGAGGTTGAACGGGACGTCAGAAACTTTTTCTGAACTTCGCGGGACGCGGAACTTAGTATCCTTTCGCGGCTTTTAATCAGGTCCCTGCTCGGGCGCCAGTTAAAAGAATGATTATTAATTTGTTATAAAAAAATCAAACTTCACTTTATTGAGTTGGTTTAAGAACTGATTGGATTAAGGTTTACAGGTTTAATTTATAGCTACGCGTCGCTCCATCGCTGTCACCGTCTCTGCCGTTGTCACTGCTTCTGCTGACGTTCTTTGTTTCTATTGGTTCTGGCTTCCGCAATTGCTGATGTCGTTGTCGCTGTTGGCCAATCTTAATTATAATTGGGCGATTTACTATTGGTCAATATTGTTGGGTGCACTTGCTTCAGTTCACTCAACTTTGGGGGTAAGCGTTTCCCACGATCGATGGTCAAGAAGGTGCAAGCTCAGCGCACGTGTCATCCGATCTTATTATTGTTGTTGTTGGACGCACTTGCTTTGGTTCAATCAACTTTGGGCGTTTGGTGTTAAGCGTTCCCATGATTGTAAAGTGCAAGCTCAGTGTGCGGGGCGTCGAACTTATTGAGGGCATGGTATTGCAATTTGATATTTCCTCAATTACGCAATCCATGCTCACCCTATCTTTTATTTTGTTGATTTTATTATTTCGGGTGTTAACTTGTATAACTTCAAATTTATTACTGAAAACCATAATTTTAAAAGATAATCAATGATTTAAATAATATAAGTATTAACCCGATCCATCTCGTGTGGCTCACACATTCTGCTGCGTTTAACAGAGTTAAGGCTTCCTTCGGAAAGGTGTGAACTTTTTTTTCGGTAACTTCCGTTTAGTAGATATTATTTGATCGGAGCTAATCAATAACATATTCAGAATATGCTGGTTGCTCTTCTCCATATTCACTTTTCTCGAATAACATTCTCTGTATTTTTTCCATTTCTTTCTGAGTTTAATTGAAGATTGAGATTAAATTTGACTATTTACTTTGTTTACTAATTTACAAGTGCCAAAAACAGCTGACCAAAACAGCTGACTAAAGCTGATGAGAGACACAGCTGAGCGACACAACTGACCGAAACAGCTTACCAACACCTGACATTCAAAATTTAAAAAAAAAATATTTTTTGTGAAATAACGCAAAACTTTAAATTAAAACTTGAAACTCCAGGGCCGGCACCACGGTACGTCCACACCTGCAAAGTCCGTAAGGAACAAGTCCGTTCACTCTGGGAAAAAACCAAGAAATAATTTAAAGCGTTGGTATACACGATTTCCAGCATTATATTTTTGCAACTCTGCACCGAAAAGCCAGTTCACAGCAAGCGATATCAAGCAACAATAGTCAGTCCACGTACATTCCGTCTGGGTGCCGCCATGCGATACTGAAGTATTCGAAGGGGACTATCTGAATTGGCAACATTTTGGGATCTTTTAACAACAGTTTATGTCAACAATTCTATGTTGACATCGGTCGAAAAACTTTTTCATCTCAACGCTTAAACTAGCGGCGAGCATAAGGCAATTGTAGCCAAGTCCCCTCTTACAAATGAGGGTTTCGATTCAGCATGGGCAGCCCTTCGAGACTGTTTCGAAATAAGAGACTGGTAGTAAACAGCCAACTCAAACTTCTTTTTAATCTGGTCTCCGTAAAATCCGAAGCTGGCCAGGCTCTGAAAGACCTACAGAGCATAATCCAAGGGTGTTTAATAGCGCTGGCTCATTCCAACTTTTCCACAGAGAACTGAGACTGTCTCCTGGTATTCCTGTGCGCCAGTAGATTACCAAAATTGACCCTCTCCTTATAGGAGCAGTCCCTTTATCCAAGTCCGAAATTCCGACCTGGGATGAAATAAACACGTTTCTTAGCGACCGACACCGAACGTTAGAGGCAATTGAGGATATGAAACCCAACACCAGCAATCACTCTACACGTCTCCACTCAACCCGTTTGCAGAAAGCTCATCTCCTTGGAAGCGAAGGTGATCACGAAACCAAAGAATTGCGAATTGCGTTCATTCAAGAGTATTTGGATCCCCGTCTTACAATTCTCCAAGCTATTATCTTCCACACCACGCGGTGATCAAACCTCAGAGCACCACCACCAAACTTCGCGTGGTATTCAATGCTTCTAGCCCTTCAGCAAATGGGACAGCCTTGATTGATATTCTTCATGCTGGTCCAGTCTTACAATCTGATTTAACTATTCAGATCTTGAAGTGGCGTTATTTCAAATACGTGTTCAGTGCAGACAATACAAAAAAGTACTGTCAAATCTGAGTCGATCCCAAGCATACGCAGTTCCAAAGAATTTTATTCCGAAATAAAGGAGGAGAACTAAGCGATTTCGAACTAAAAACCATCACCTTTGGAGTTAACTGTGCACCATTTCTGGCACTCCCTAAAACAAGCAATATTGTTCGGCATTTCATGTACGAAGACGACGTTCTGGCAGGGGGCCATTGCATACAAGAGGCTTAACTTGCGATCAGCACGTTTCAGCACGCTCCTAACCGCGCCGGGCTCGAAGATATCCCAAACAAGTATCTACTCCACGACGTCTTTCGGGACCTCAATTCCGAGAGCTTTGCCAAAACACTGGGTGCTCGCTGGAATGCCACCTCGAATGAGTTTTATTTTGTCCCACCGCCCGTTTCGATTAAACCTACTTATACGAAGAGAGAGGTTCTTTCCCAAATCGCGAAACTTTTTGACCCAGCCGGATGGCTGTCCCCGTTTATTTTCCGCTCAAGATTTGGTTGCAAGAGTTGGGCTGGGATGAAAATATCCCTGTTGAAATAAATCAAAGATGGCAAGAATTTTTGCGCAGCCATTCCGCGAGCTTGAACAGATCCGTATTCCAAAGTGGGTCGGTTTCCAATTTCCAGTTCCGATGTTTTCTGCTGGACTGATTCCACCATCGTCCCCGCGTGGTTGAATAAACCGGCATGCCAATGGACCACGTTTGTCGCCAAACGAGTGACCAAGATTACTCAGGTGACAAGCGCTGAGCATTGGGCGCATGTGCTATCTGAGCACAATACCGCGGACCTAGCCAGTCGAGGCGTTTCGCTGCGGGAGCTGGTTCGTTAGAAGGACCGGATTGGTTAAAACAGCCAAAAGACAAGTGGCCAACACTGGGGCTTGGACCCTCAGTCACAGACTTAGAGCTGCGAGGTGTGAAGGTCAATTTCGCAAAGGCCCCATCCGAAGATTTTCTGGAACGGTTCTCCAAATTGGAAGGAAGAGGTCCGAGAAGCTTAAAGAGCCCTTATCCTTTATGCTCAGCGGGAGAAATATACCCAAGAGCTTAAATGCCTAAACGATAAACGTCCAATTCCAGTTTCCAGCTCGATAGCCAACCTGTTTCCCTTTCTAGACCAGCAAGGCTTGTTAAGGGCATGTGGTCGCATTACACCCTTCAGTGTGACGAGCGGCATCCTATTATACAGTCGCCTAGCTCGTCTGCTCGTACTTTTTTCACACCAGATTTCCCTGCATGGCGGCAACCAACTAGTTGCACGCCGCATCCAATCGAAGTATTGGTTTCCTTAAATCAAGAATCTGGTAAAAGCTGTGCTAAGCTCTTGTAAGGTGTGCACTATTCACAAAAAGAGAATACAGACGCAATAAATGAGCGATCTTCCTACCGAGCGAGTTTCCTTTTCCAGGCCATTTACATATTGTTGAGTGAAAACCCAATTGCCGTAGTCATTAAATTACTTGTATTTTAAATCTTGGGGCAATTCTTTACAGTTATCATAGCTCTATAAAATAAGTGATGCTGCCAACTCGACCGCAAGAAAGAAAGAACATAGAAATAGAAAAAGATTGAATTTTCACACTTGTATTTTATTTTCAAACCTAGCACCGTCCGACTTTTAAATTATATTCAAGGAAAAGCCCTTGTCTCAACATTTTGGCGACCGTGACAGAACTTAGCTAGTTTTGAGTGGTTTTATGTGTCAGTTGAGGTTAAGTTCTCTGCCATTATACTTCGCTCCCAATTGTCGCTCGCATTTACGTAGCCCCGTAGCATCCACGTGCCTCATCTTGGTTCCAGCCCTGTGCTCTACCTTATATTCAAACTCTTGCAGAGCCATGGCCCATCTGGCAACTCTTGGTGGTAGGTCATCCTCATGCTCATGAACTCAATAGGATGAATCTGCTGACCCACCGAGTCACTCTGCATTAAAACGGCTCCGAAGCCATATTTGCTTGCATCTGTATGTACTTTGGTTGTAGCCATCAGATCGAACAGCTTGAGTACTGGTGCTGACACAAGTAGCTGTTTCAGTAGGTTAAACGAAACTTATCCTTGCTCAGTCAACGTAAGTTTTCTGTCATCCTTTTTGTTGCTTTTCATTCGATGAAGATCGCTTAAGGGTTTTGCTGTGAGGGCGTAATCTTTAATGAAGCGCCGCATATATGAGATCAGACCCTAGTATCGCTGCAAAGCTGGTCTGCTTTGAGGAATTGGAAAATTGAATGCTTTAACCTTCTTGTTGGTGGGTGCTATGGTTCCGTTCTCAATCGTGTAGCCTAAGAAATTAATCTTGCTCTTGAGAAATTGTGCTTTCTCCCACTTGATTCGTAAATCAGCCCTCGAAGCTACGATTACGACGAATTTTCGTTCTTACTTGGCACGATTATATCGTCCATATAGACAATAATCGTTTGCGTTTAAATAAGATCCCTCAAAGTAGCCGTGACATATCGACAGAAAACAGCAAGAGAATTTGAGATACCGAACGGTACATGAGTAAATTCGTACTGGCCGTTATGCGTCACGAACGCAGTGAACTTCCTTCAATCGGCACATGAAAGAAACCGTTCATCATGTTCAAGGTTGTGAATATTTTTGAGCCCTGCAACCTGTCGAGAACATCGTCAATTAAACTCATCGGAAAATTGTCCTTATTGATCTTTTGATTTAGTCGATAATCGCAGCAAAATCGTCTGGATGCGTCCTTTTTAGCTACAAGGACCACTGGCGAAGAATACTAAAAGGAGCTGGTACAATAATTCCATCTGCCAACCATTCCTGCACTTGCTTTTCTATGAAACACCTGTATTGATATACAGGAATGTCGTCTTTCAAAACGATTCTAATGCCTACTGGAGTTTCAATTGATTTTATTGGCTTGTATTCTGTAACAAACTGCTGTATCTTTAGTTTTTGGCTGTTGGCCAGGTGAGATAAATTAATTTTATCAAGGACGGAACTTTCCTTGACTATCTCCGTGACACAAATTTCATTAAATGTCGATGCAAAGCCTCTCTATTTTGACCAGAACTCGGCTGTTGGAACTGAAAACAAGACTATCAAATACCCGTTACTCAGCTAAAGCAAGCAGTCTCAAGCAGGGCAAGCCAAGCAACCGCTTCAAAGTGGCGTCATCTACCGGCCATTTCATAATTTGATAATAACTTTTTACCCACTGAGTGGGACGATTTAAAAATTTTCTTCTACATTTCCGTAGGCATTAATAACCCAAACAAAATGGCGTTTACACTTTTGCTTGAGCTTTAAAACTGTGGGCGCCACAGCTTTTCGCAGTTTGTGGACGTTAGGGGGGAGGGGGGTTTCCCACTTTGGTCTATCAATATGTATTGATGAAACGAATACACATTCCTTTTCCCGTTAATCTAGCTTCAAAACTGTGGGTGCCACAGTTTTTCGCGCTTTGTGGGCGTGAGAGGGGGCGTGGCACATCGGCGTGAAAAACTTGCGCTGCGAATTAACCCCTAGAATCTTCATGCCAAATCCCAATCTTCTAGCTTTTATAGTTTCCGAGATCTCAGCGTTCATACAGACGGGTGCCACAGTTTTTCGCGGTTTGTGGGCGTTAGGGGGGCGTGGCACATCGGCGTGAAAAACTTGCGCTGCGTATTAACCCCTAGAATCTGCATGCGAAATCTCAATCTTCTAGCTTTTATAGTTTCCGAGATCTCAGCGTTCATACAGAAGGACGGACGGACAAACAGACAGACGGACGGACACACGGAAATGGCTAGATCGACTCGGCTAGGGATCATGATCAAGAATATATATACTTTATATGGTCGGAAACGCTTCCTTCTACATGTTACATACTTTTGCACGAATCTAATATACCCTTTTACTCTACGAGTAACGGGTATAATAACGTCGACGGATTGTAGCACATCCTTTCCCACAATTGCAGCGTACTCATTCTGTTTAGCGACATGGAAAGTTACAGAGACGCATACACCATCCGCTTCAAGATCGACGTCGAAACATCCTACGGTCACAAGTTCACCTTGCCGATACCTCTCAGGTGCTTGAATACCGGCTTTAGCTTCAAGCCGTCAAAACTTCTGAAAATGTCTACTTTCATCAAACACAAGTCACATCCCGAATCAATCATTGCTATAAATGTCACTCCTTCAGTTCTCATCTTCTTGTAAATGAGTCCCTTCGCAGCTTTCACTTCCAGTACGTTTGCAAGCTCATTCTTAACGGAAATAGTTGCTTTATTTTCATCGCAATTTTTCGAGATATGGCTTTTCTTCTTGCACTTGGAACATATTATTTAGCCTTTGCAATCCTTAGCGATATGGCCTTCGTTGTTACACTTAAAATATTTCCTTTGAAAATTGCTCTGAGTCGGCTTATTCCTTATTCCTTACCTTTCATCTTTTCGTAAATGCATACTTTGGCTTTAGGTTCTCTAATGGATTTCGCTCGATACAACCCTGCTACAAGCGAATGAAGATTCAGGATGGCCGATTGTGGGATATGGATATATTAAGGTATTAAGCAGCCAATTTAATTTCATATGGGGACACACTGTTCACAATTCCACAGCCTCATAGCATATTTCATCAACCAGTTCCTATCTTTTTTCAGCAAAGAATGTCTATACCCATCACAAATTTGAGTCAGTCGATTGCAAATATTGGAGAGAGCAAGTCGTGTCATCCATAGAGTGCGAAATAAACATTATCAATTTGTAATAACCTACACTTATGTATATTTGGATATGTTTTGATTTGCTTATAGTATGTACAATACATAACACACAATGCACTATAGGCTGAATGACATCTTTAGGTGGCCAAAAGTAATTTTTTGAAAGTCCTTAAAATTAAGATCCAATGATGTCATTCTGTTAGGATAACATTAGACTTTAATGTTACGTACCAGAAATTCGAACAGAGAGAACTTTTAAATTGATTCAAATCGCAATTTAAAACGATTATAACAAAACGTGCTTTACGGCATGGAACGATTTTTGTATATTTTAAGTGTTAAAACACAACCCGCATTGTGCAATTGACAATTTATTTATAGCACGGGTTTACAAAAAAAAATTGATGAAATACGCACTTTATGAATTTATGATTTTCGGTTAAGGTACATCTCCCTGAGTTTGAAAATGGCACTTTTAATTTTTTGTATGGTACAGTTTTTTTTAAAGTGTAAAAAACGTTTTTTGCACTTCTTTAATTTCTAACTCGAGTTGTGGTTGTGGTATTTGGGCTATCAAAGACTCATTTTACAGGTAAATGAATGCCCTTTAACTTTCTTATACACAGCATTGAGTTCCATTCATTGGTTTAGAAGCTACACTTCGTCAAAGCTGAAAAGGTTGGAAAAAATGCAAAAAAGCTGACACAAATGGCTTCTTTAAAAATACACGGTTTTTAGGCGTGCAAAAAACGTTTTTTACACTTTAAAAAAAACTGTACCATACAAAAAATTAAAAGTGCCATTTTCGAGCTCAGGGAGATGTACCTTAACCGAAAATCATAAATTCATAAAGTGCGTATTTCATCAATTTTTTTTTTGTAAACCCGTGTAGCCTTTTAACTTTTAACAAATCAAAATAAAAACATCGTAGATAATGTGTTTAAATACAAATAAAATTTATTTCCTTTCAGCCAATGCAAAATTGTCGAGTTTAAAATTAATATTTATCAATCAAATGTGGAATCGGAAAATAATAGGGGAGAGGTCTGTAGGTTGGTACACCTTTTGTTTTTAGTCTCCCATTTTTAAATTCGCTTATGAAACTTCACGTGTTAGGTACCGATCGAAAGCTTAGTCTTTTGGCTGTAAAATAAAACAAAAAAAATTTTTTTCCCTAGGGAAAATTAAAAAAAAAAATTTTTTAAGTGTCAAAAAACGGCATTTTGAAAAATAGGTCTGTAAGTTGGGACACTTTTAAAAAGGAATAAAACTCACACCAAGAGTACTCCAAACTTAAAAAAAAACTATTTATTTATGTTAATTTAATCCATTTTAGTTCGTTTTAACTTATTTCCCGTCCATTTCTAAAGAACTTTGATCAAATAACAAGTAAATCCAAAATGCTCTTTAAACGATCATATTTCCCTAATTTTAGAGAAATTTACTCTGCAGAAAGCGACCTCTGTTGGGCTGAGGTCTTTTTTAGAGGTCTGAGGTCTTAGACGCTCAAAGTGCCCCAACTTACAAAAAAAATGTTTCCGACAGTCAAATTTATCTGATTTTTTTTTTAATTTGTTAACAGATAAATTAGTAATGTTTTAAACATTTTACCAATTTATTTAAGCACGTTTTTAATGTTTTATATAATTTTGAAAAAAGAGGACAAAAACTTTTTTGGTGAAAAATGGTACACGACTGTCACAGCTTAATTGTGGCTAGAGCCTGGCTCATAATGTTTTCCCAAAAAGTTTTGTCACTAAAAAGGACTACAAAAAAAAATAAAAAAAATTTGTAGTAAAAAATTTTGAGAAAATGGAGTTTCCCAACTTACAGACCGTCCCAACCTACAGACCTCTCCCCTACGTTACTTCGCTACTTTTGTATGGGATGCCAATCTTTTCGTATGCGTACAAATGTTTCGGAACCAGCCGATTCGGACAACTATATCTTATGGCTCCCATAGGAATAATCGGAAAAATAATTGAAAAAAAATTATATCTTCGGTCTTATTTGACATATTACCTTTTGCTCTTGCGAATATAGATTTTTCAACTGTCCCGAATTTTGAATTTAATTTTATAAAAATCGGAAGATAAAATATTGCTCCGATAGGAACGATCAAAAAACTAAAGGGAAATTAATAGGAACAAAATTATAGCTTTGTTCATTTTTATTGTATTTCTTTCTAGTAGTAGTAGTAGTATTTCTTTTATTTAATAAAAAAAATATTGGGGGTTGACATAATACATACATATGAGTGATTCTTTGTGAAACGTATCGAGATTTTCTTCATGGTCTCAAAACGATTTCTCATTTTTATCACAATATTACATAATATAAAATGGATTTTTAAAAATGTAAAAAAAAAATTCATTTGACAGAAGCGAAGATATGGCGACGCTTTTTTTTGTTTTATTAATTTATAACTTAAAATTACGTGGGTTAAAAAATAAATAAAAATACACATAAAAATAGGACCCACAATGGTTTCAATGCAATTATAGGCCAATTAAAAAAATAAAATTTTCAATCGCGTTTTTCTGCAAATTTTGTAAAAAAATAGTATAATGTTCCATACGTAATCCTTGTTGATCCCTGAAAGTTTCGTCATGGGACCTCCATTACTTTCTGCATGATTTATTAAAACAATAAAAAACAAAGGAGTCTTTCGTTGTTATACATATGTAATTATGTTAGACGAAAAGGCGCATGTGATGGCATTAGTGGTATTTAAAAAGGCAAGCGGCTCGGGCCAGTCTGCAGGCAGTAAGACCATCCGACCATATTTTGAGTCCCGAATCTTTGTTTAAATGAGCAAAGAAAAATTTTGTTAGAACCGAAATCACTATGGACGGCAGTCCATGTAGTGACGAAGCGCACCAGGAGAGTGTGCGAAGGCGACTACTATATATAGCCGCAAAATTGAAAATCTGCTGTGATAGTCCGATCGTAATGAGTAATACACCAAATTAAAGGTATTGCTAAAACTTAAAGGATTGCATACAAATACCTCAAGAAAATCAATTGGTTTGGGAGAGAGAGCGGTGAAAGTGTAAAAGTGAAAATGTAGAAATTTGGATCTGTTGGGGCCGGTGGGGCTAATTGGCTCCCCTACTTCCTACTGAAAATACGCTTAATATGAGGGGTCATCTCAGAAAATCGGACGCTCCGTTCAAAAGTTATACCGACATTTATATATATTTTTATTTATTAAAAAAAAAGAGATAATATTTTAATCAACATGGTTTTAAGACCGTCAGCTGTAAACCGTGCATATAAAGAGGACTTCCCATTCTAATACACCTGGCTTTCAGGGTCTTCCCCAGATAGCAGATTGTTCGAATGAAAAGCGCCCATACATGCATAGGTGTCTCCTATATCGATTCATCAAAGAGTTGATTCCTATATCTTTGCGCCTCGCTTAAGAAACCAATTAGATTCGGACAATTTTCTCCATTCAGTACGTTTTGGAATTCCACGTAGCCTAACTCGTTTTTTTTCCAGTATAACCGGCGTATCTCCCGTAAAATAGGATATGTTGCTATGAAGTTCTCTTAGGTTACAGAGTGTGCATTTCTCCGTTTGGGGTCGTCTATGTGGCGCGTGGTTTAGTCGTAGTACCTACACTCTAGCTTTAAGGATAGTGGATATCGCATAGATCTTGACGTTGTCGCTAAAATAGTTTTTCGTGCCTAGATTGTACTCAAGCGTTCTGTAGTGTTCTCGGCTTTCACTTTGCCTTGCTTGTTCTTCTGTTCGTTGCCTCACTTGGATGTTTATCGCCTCGAGTATGTTCTGGTGATTGTCCTTCCAAGTGGTCTGATCGTCCTAGTCGAATTGCACGTTAACAATACTTGCAAGATGACACCACTCTTAGAAGCACTGCAATTTGCTTTGTAGCATGTGTGATTCCACAGTTTTTGGGAGCCTCCTAGAGTCAAGGAACATCACTTTTCTGATGTAACCGAAGTGACGATTCAGTGTGCTGCAAAAGTGGGGGGCTAGTCCTGTCTCTAGCGTAATTTCATAATTTGGTGTGTTCGATGGCAGCCTAAAGAAACTTTTTTAAAAAAAAGTTAGTAATTTTTCTCTGGCCAGGCCCCTGCGGTCTTTGATGCACATAACTTTTGACTTGTCTAGAAATTTAGAATTACTTCGAGCTTTTTGGTTGAGATCCCTCGGTTACCTAGCTTTAGGATTAATGCCCTCCTGTCGGTCGTTTCGAAAGCTGCTTGAAATCAATGAAAAATCAATGAACTCCGCTGCAGTAAATGTTAATGTGAAAATATTATCCACTATCAAGTAGCCTTTCCTAAAACCAGCTTGGTATTCGCTTAAAATTTGGTTTCGTTTTACGTACTTGGATATTCTCTCTAGTAGTATCGACGTAAAGATTTTTTGAACACTGTCGAGGAAGGATATACCTCTGTAGTTGGCAGCAGCTTTTGGGTCACCTTTCTTAAAGATCGGGAAAATTATGTTCCCCTTGAAACTCTCTGGAGCCACACGGTCTTCAAAAATGCGGTTATACACCAGCGATAATAGTGAAATTAGCTCCGTTGAGGCGTTTTTGTAGACCTCGGCGGGGACTCTATCAAAACCAGGGGCCTTGTTTACTTTGCTCCTTCGGACTGCATTTTGGACTTCGCTGAGTTGTATCTGAGTTGGTTTCACCTTGACAACAGAAGTAGTCCTTTAAAATGTTCGCAAAGCGAAAATGCGGTTACCTTGATTCCTCCCTGTCTGGTATTCGATCCATTTAATTTCTTTGCCATTTCCCAAAAACCTTTACTGTCTCTTATTTTATCAATTTCCTTCTCCAAACGCGGGTAGTACTCCGCTTCTTTTGTTCTGCATAGTGACTTATACGCTGTATTGGCTGTTTGGTAGGAAAGTTTGGTTTTATCGTTGGTGTTCTTCCTAATATTCTGGAGCGGTTTAAAAGCGTGCTTTCGTGCGCGCTCACATTGACTATCAAATCATGGCTGCCTAAAGTTTTCACGCCGATCACTTTGCATTGCTTGTGCAGATTCTTGAATGACCCGTGTAACTTATTGTGCATTCGTTGTTTTCGCTTCTTTGCCTCAGATATCTATCCAGCCTGTTTCTGTATATTTCCGCCTTGGATTCCACCCATCTTAATTTCAAATAATAGGAATATTTCAAAAGTGTTTATAAAAGAGCAGAATTTACTAAAAAGACGTTTATTTGCTAGTCGAGCTATATTGTATGCTACTATATTTAAACTAATTTTATTGGTCGGGTTAGGGCTTTGGCTGCTGTGCTGTTTTTTATTTTTTTCTAGTTTTTCGGTAGTTTTGCTTTAGAGAAGATATGTGCAGCTTATGTCGCCTAGGCTTATCTTATTTCCATACATCGTATTCTCTTCTACTCTAGAATATAACTTTATTTTATTATATCAGAATTTCGAAATAAATTTTACATAAATCGGATGACTTATATAATAATTTCGTGCTTTTGAAAGGGTGGAATACTTAAGTTTAAGTTTAAAATTTTTTGCTTTTAAGATTTTTAAGGTTACGAAGATAAGGCAATGCACTATGGGCAAACAATTTGAAAGTGAGGCATTTTAAAATTTTTTTTGTTCTTTATTATTAGATAAATTACCTTTTGTGGTTGCTTAGAATTCTTAAAAGAAGTTCTGTCACTACATATTACTTAATGTTTGGATCGACAACAACCGGCAACAATCCGCTGTGATGGAATTTGTCTTGCAAACTATGAACGGAATCGAATTAAGAGATAGTCAGCTCACAATAGTCAAAAAGAAAATTTAGCAGTTTTTGCCTTTCTTAGTCTCAATTTGCGAAAATGTCACAGAATATTGAACCGATTCAGGGAAAAACATTCCCAGTGGCTTTCGGTAAACATAAAAAGGGCACGCAAAGTGACAAACCTTGTCGCAAATGCCTAACTTATACTAAGCCAGGACCACGATTAAAGCGTAAGTTAACATCTCAATTGGCGAAAGAAAATTCTATTTCATACGTGAAACAAGAAAGAAAGCTAACTTCGGCCAGCCGAAGTTTATATACCCTTGCAGATCGTTCCTATTCTATTTGAAATTACAAAAATGTTAAATTTAGATTTGCAACAAACTAAATTATAGCAGTTTACGGAGTATTTTGACAATAATCTATCGATCCTTCCTATGGCAGCTATATAGTATAGTCATCCAATTTATGTTAAATTTAATTCGAAATTCTAAAATAATAAAATAAACTTATATTCCACAGTAGAAGAGAATACACTAAAAATTAACAAAGCTATAATTTTGTTCCTATTAATTTCCCTTTAGTTTTCCGGTCGTTCATATGGGAGCTATATGATATAGTCTTCCGATTTATGTTAAATTTAATTCGAAATTCTAAAATAATAAAATAAAGGTATATTCCAGAGTAGAAAAGAATACAATAAAAATTAACAAAGCTATAATTTTGTTTCTATTAATTTCCCTTTAGTTTTCCGATCGTTCCTATGGGAGCTATATGATATAGTCCGATTTTTATGAAATTTAATTCAAAATTCAGAACAGTTAAGAAAATGATATTTCCAAGAGCATAAGGTAATATGTCAAAAAACACATAAGTTATAATTTTTTTTCAATTATTTTTCCGATTATTCCTATGGGAGCTATAAGATATAATCGGTCGGAAACGTCTCCTTCACTGCGTTGCAAACTTCTGACTGAAATCATTAGACTCTCTGCAAGGGTATAAAAATATGATTGGTATCCAATGACTCCAACTGTGCATAGGGTATTGGTATATTAGTTATTCAAACGCGATAGACTTTCACACGCAAGAAAATGCAGCCGGTTAGATACCATGACAGACGAGTTTAACAGAGCATTAGATTCTTTTGACACACTGCTGTCCACAATCAATCTACAGGGAAGAAAAAGTTGAACACTCAAAAAATCTCCTGAGGTCGAACTCTGAAGAATAGGAACATGTGAAGACAACAACAATAGTGATGTTGTCGCGGCGAAAAAGCTAGTTTAATATAATGCATGGCCCAACGACACCAAGAAGGTGCTAGTTAAGCGCGGGGTCCATTTATCAAGATACATAAAACGAAAAGAGACAGGTTCTCGAAATATATGAAAATCTTCCAGTTTTTATTTCGCTGTAGGGGTTTTCAATTCGTTTGTGGTTACAAAGGTAGAAAAAATAATAAGTCATGGTCATAATGAGACCAGATTCCATCTTACCCAAAAAGGTTAAATTTATCGATAACTAGGAGAAAGAGAAAATACTAACAAACTAGATCAGGCGTAGACATTCCGCCCGACTTGCAATATACTACGAATTCTTCGAAGTTTTCAATGACTAATAGCACCGTATGCATTATTGTGCAGGTACCGGATAGCATCCATCCTAGCACAGTATTCTGCGCCACCAGACGCGACTCGGTAATAGTCCAGGCTGGTCTTCCACGCTGAGAACCACTTCCATCCTTGGCGTAGGGATAAAGGAAGCCTTGCAGACCCGCTCGCTTCCAACTCCCAGGATTGGGAGATTCATGGCTTCCGACAACGAATTGTCAATCCGGCTGACGCCTGAACAGGCGTCCACCGTGACTCTGACATCAAATTTCTTTGAGCCTACATCGAAACGCAAATTCTCCGTGGGCTGGATATCTGTCAAAGTATGCGCGAGAATGGTTGAAAGAGGAGGCATCTCAGCAGCTTGAAGCGGAGTTGGGAAACGTTGACATCGCTCCTTCCTGCGATAAAGGTGGAGCAGGGTGTGGTGATCACTGCCACACACTTGGCAACGGCACTTGCTTCGTCACGACCCCTCTGAATGTTGGCACATCAACAATTTGGGGCAGTATTTATTGATTAAGACTGCCCGCATGCGACGCTCCGTATTCAACCATAGTAAACGAGGGCAAGTCCGTAGAGGATGTATTCCTGTACAGACTCGGCATCGGAACGAATTAGTTCCTCGCTTTCCGTTGATTGGGCGCTTCGGCCAGACGGCATTGTCCGATGACGCAAGGAAAAGGTAGCGAAAAAAAAGTACTGAAGACTGAAGGGAAAAAAAAATAAAAGGATTGGATTAGCGGATGCGAAAATAAAGTTATTGACATTGAACACAAAGACTCTGCACGTTGTTGTCTACGGGGAGGAACACCACCTTACCAATAGGTATTTTAAGGGGTCCGCGAGTAGTGTGAATATCCACCACGCGAACGTTGTTGTCAGAGCCAGGATAGACCTTCTCAATGCGACCAAGTCTCCAGTCACATAATGGCGAGTTGTCCTTCTTAACAACGACCATGTCACCTTCTGCCAAGTTTTTTGTTGGAATCAGCCACTTGCTCCTTTTGTGGAACTCTTGGAGATATTCTGTTTTCCATCTCCTCGAAAACAGTTGGCTCAGAGCCTTAACTCGCTGTCATCAGTTCTATTAACTGGCTTCGCCGGTCAAAGGTGGTTCGGCGGCCGCTAGTAATGGCCCACCTGTTAGGAAATGTCCAGGAGTGAGCGCAAGGAGGTCACACGGATCATCAGACATTGCTGATATAGGCATCGAATTAAGACACGCTTCGATGCGACACAAGATAGTGGATAACTCTTCAAACTTGTATTTAAAATTTCCCGTCGTCTTGTAGAAATGGGTTTTAAAACTCTTAAGTCCCGCCTCCCACAAACCTCCCATATGAGGCGCACCGGGGGATTGAAATGCCAGGTCAGGCTTTGATGGTTAATGGTCGAAGTGACCTTTGCCTTCAGGGTTTCAAGAAAGTCTTTGTGCAATACTTTTTCAGCTCCGACAAAGGTCTTTCCATTATAGGAGTAAAGGTGAAGAGGGCAGCCTCGCCTTGACGAGAATCTGGAGAACGCACCAAGAAATTTCAAATCTGAAGTAGCTTCCAAATGTATTGCTTTAGTAGAGAAACACACGAGGACACAAACATATCCTTTGTTGATGCGTCAAGCTCGGTCAGTGTAACTCTTCACTTCAAATAAAGGCCATGAGAATGTGCTTCTGGATTTTGGCAGCCTTCTGATCTGACTACTCCTTCTTTCGATTAATAACTTTGCATGTGGTCGTCACCAGTGTAAGAATTTCTCAAACTCTATAAACTCTTATATCTGGTAGAATATGACTTCATTATCATTTGTAATTTTTTTTAAACTTTCTGGTGCTTACTTAATGGCGCTATGAATTTTTTAATTAAGGAACTTAAAAAATGTTGTTAAACTTCAAATTAGTATATATCGGGAACGGCTTGGAGGAACATTGTAAAACTTTACACCTTTTGCGAGTTCGCGAGGAAAATACATGAACCAAATAAATACGGGACACATGGCTACAACTATGATTGAAGCAAATTAGATAAAATTTTAGTTTTTAATACAGGGATAGAAGTTGAAGTACAAATTAAATGATAAAGATTGTTATAATTAGTACAGTGAACGCGAAAGGGCTCATGCAGACTAAAATTAGATGTACATCGGGGCAAATTCAGAGGGTAATTGTTTCGTGTTAGTCTAACGGGAATATTAAAAGTTAAACGGTTCACCAGTTTTACAGAATCAGTATCACCTCTTATAAGATTTTGCATCAAAACAGTACCAAACATTATTCTACGGTTTTCAAGTGTAGGTAAATTAAGCAATAGTAATCTACTCTGGTAGGAAGGAAGCCTTACGTTTTTGAAACTACGAAGCGCAAAAAGAAGAAATTTATTTCATACCGACTCAATACGGTCGATGTGCACTCCAAACAGAAGAACAATATTCCAAAATAGGACGGACAAGGGAGGTAAATAACAATTTGATTATATAAGGGTCATCAAATTCTTTTGACCAACGCTTTATAAATCCAAGAACACTCATAGCTTTGTTGATTGTCGACATTATGTGGCACTCACATTTATTCCGTTAAGATTGTAATTTTAATTTTTTAAGGGCCTACCTTATAAACAATAAGGAAATCCATCGATTTGTATGGCAGCTATATGATGGGACGGTGGTAAAATTATGAGATTAACATATGTGCATAATATTAGTAAGTGGTAGAGTTCTGCCAAATTTCAGCTTAAACAAGTAAGAATATAAATAAAGATAAAATGACTTAAAGGAACAAAAATGCTTCTTCGGAGAAATTAGGTTTGCTATAAGATGGACGGTCTTGGATGGTTGACTCTATTTTTTAGGATGAAGAAGAATTCCAAAACCGCAAATTTTAAATAATTAAAATTCATAATTCTTGACCAACAAAAAATTTGAGAAAATATTTTTTTAATTTCTCTAATAAGCGCTTAAAAAGGTGTAAAGTTGTACGATGTTCCTCCAAGCCGTTCCCGAGATATACTAATTTGAAGTTTGGCAACATTTTTTAAGTTCCTTATTTAAAAAATTCATAGCACCGTTATGTAAGCACCAGAAAATTTAAAAAAAATTACAAATGATAACGAAGTCATATTCTACCAGATATCCAAGTTTGAAGAAAATCTATTTTTTCATATGCGCAGTTGAGAAATTCTTACCCACCTTCTCAATAAGATTCCTAAGTTTTGGAATCCAAAACTTTGTTCGAATGAGACGTAAAATGAGTTAGTGACCACCGTGAAGAGTAATACGGTGTGTAAAACGGACCGAGCTCAGCCATTCGTCAGTAATATGGCAAAAGAATCAGATGACTCTCGTCGTATGACACGGAACCAAGAAACGGATTCAGGCTGAGGATACAACTTAAGGTAAAACGTTGTAACGTTAAGGTAAAAGGTTGTATTCCTCTTGATAGTCATTTTGTTTGGTCTGAATGATTAGCATTCGTTGGACATTGGATATTTTATGTGCGCCCAAATCTGCTGGATAGGTGCTGTGAGAACGTCGGCATCGATTTATAAAACGCTGCACGAACGCCATAACCCTTAACATGCGATTGAAATCGGAGAATCTATCAAGAATGTCCCATATTGGACATGCGAAGTGACAACGCACTGCCTTTTTTGTCCCATCGAATTCTGGCACTGCATTTGAAATATCTTTGATGTACGCCCTTTGGCTGTTTCGTCAGGCATTGTTGAAAAAATATTTTCTAATATGCCTTTGTCTGAATCAGAATCGTTATTTTCTTGACCTGATAATTCAGATTGAATTAAAACAGCGGGAATGGTAAGATCGTTTAAATCTTCTGCCTTTATTTCCTCGCTTTCGGAATCAGAATTTTCCGGGTCTTCTGAGTCAATTTCTTCTGATTCTTTTAATGTCGGTTCAGTGTCTATTTTTATAGTTAGGGGGTATTTGAGGATAGTTGGAACTGTAATCTCCAAACTATAGGGGAGAGGTCTGTAGGTTGGTACACCTTTTGTTTTTATACCCTTGCAGAGGGTATAATGATTTCAGTCAGAAGTTTGCAACGCAGTGAAGGAGACGTTTCAGACCCTATAAAGTATATATATTCTTGGTCAGCATGACTAGACGAGTCGATCTAGCCATGTCCGTCTGTCCGTCTGTCCGTCTGTCCGTCTGTCCGTCTGTCCGTCCGTCTGTCCGTCCGTCCGTCCGTTTCTACGCAAACTAGTCCCTCAGTTTTTAAGCTATCGAGCTGAAACTTTACCAAAAGTCGTATTTCTGTTGCAGGTAGTATATAAGTCGGAGCCGGCCGGATCGGACAACTATATCTTATAGCTCCCATAGGAATAATCGGAAAAATAATTGAAAAAAAATTATAACTTATGTGTTTTTTGACATATTACCTTATGCTCTTGGAAATATCATTTTTTTAACAGTTCTGAATTTCGAATTAAATTTTATAAAAATCGGACGACTATATCATATAGCTGCCATAGGAACTATCAGAAAATTAATGGCAAATTAATATGAACAAAATTATAGCTTCGGTGTCTTTTGACATATTTCCTTCTACTCTTTGGAATATCGTTTTTTTAATACTTCTGATTTTCGATTTAAATTTTATAAAAATCGGTCGACTATATCATATAGCTCCCATAGGAATGATCGGAAAATTAATGGGAAATTAATTGGAAAAAAATTATAGCTTTGTTAATTTTTATTGTATTCTCTTCTACTCTTGAATATAAGTTTATTTTATTATTTTAGAATTTCGAAATAAATTTTACATAAATCGGACGACTATATTATATAGCTCCCATAGGAATGATCAATCAATTATTATCAAAATTGCTATAATTCGGTTTGTTCCAAATCGAAATTCAGATTTTTGTAATTTGTAATTAAATAGGAATTAACTGCAAGGGTATATAGACTTCGGCTGGCCGAAGTTAGCTTCCTTTCTTGTTAATCTTCCATTTCGACAATCGCTTTTGAAACTTCACGCATTAGATACCAATCAAAAGGTTAGTCTTTTAACTTCAAGAAAAACAAAAAAAAATATTTTTTTTCCTTAGAGAAAACAAAAAAATAAATTTTTTTAAAAGTGTCAAAAAACGAAATTTTGAAAAATAGGTCTGTAAGTTGGGACACTTTTAAAAATGAATAAAACTCACACCAAAAGTAGTCTAAACTTAAAAAAAAATTTTATTTATGTTAATTTAATCATTTTTATTTCGTTTTAACTTATTTTCCCTTCATTTTTAAAGAACTTTGACCAAATAACAATAAATCCTAAATGCTCTTTGAACGATCAAATTTTCCCTAATTTCAGAGAAATGTTCTATGCAGAAAGCGACCTCTGTTGGGCTGAGGCCTTTTTGTATGCAAAACGGGTGTCTCAACTTAGACGCTCAAAGTGCCCCAACTTACACAAAATGGGTAGTTTTTGAAAAAAATTAAGAACTTTATTTCTGACTGTCAAATTAATCTGATTTTTTTTTTAAATTTGTTAACAGATAAATTACAAATGTTTTAAACCGTTTACCAATTTATTTCAAGCACGTTTTTAATTTTTTTAAGAATTTTGAAAAAAGTGGACAAAAAAAAACTTAAATCTGTCTAGAGGCTGGACTATAATTTTTTACCCCAAAAGTTTTGTCACTAAAAAGGACTACAAAAAAAATAAAAAAAAATTTGAAAAATTTGAGTGTCCCAACTTACAGACCGTCCCAACCTACAAACCTCTCCCCTACTTTTCTTTTATTATGATCAAATTTGATCGTAGTCTGATCAAAAATAACCAGTGGGCTTTTTCCAATTTTTCTCTATGCTCATATGTTAGTGAACGTGCATTGTTAAAGCAAGTTAATAATATAAAGGCATGTTTGTTTACCGTATTTTTCTGAATTGGCCTATTTTGTGCCAAAGATTTGTAAGATTTATCGAATATATTTTTTTGTTCGTTTAATCTTTTTTTCATTCTTCCCATTCCATTATATTCTTTTATTACTTTTTAAAAGCTACCATTGAAACATTTTTGCCTGGTGTCAGGTGATCGCATAGAATAGATTTCACCTAAATACCGGGAATGGTGGACAATACTATTGCCTTTTGTGTTTGAGTGCAATGTATTAGGGGAGAGAAGTCCAAATTGAAGGTCTTAAATATAACAGTTATAACTCATAAATGCTTATTGGAGTCGTTGAGACTAATTGCTGAATTCTTTCGGTAAAATAAGCATCCCTATCATAAACTTGTCTAATAACTTCTAAAGTAGTCATGATTTTTTTTTTGTACTTTATTTTATATATGTATCATTTATTAATTATACCAGTTACTCGTAGAGTAAAAGGGTATATTAGATCAGGATCACTAGCCGAGTCGATCTAGCCATGTCCGTCTGTCCGTCTGTCTGTCCGTCTGTCTGTCCATCTGTCTGTCCGTCTGTCCGTCTGTATGAACGCTGAGATCTTGGAAACTATAAAAGCTAGAAGATTGAGATTTGGCATGCAGATTCTAGGGGTTAATACGCAGCGCAAGTTTTTCACGCCGAAATGCCACGCCCCCTCTAACGCCCACAAACCGCGAAAAACTTTGGCACCCACAGTTTTGAAGCTATATTAACGGGAAAAGCAATGTGTATTCGTTTCATTAATACATATTGATAGACCAAAGTTGGAAACCCCCCCTCCCCCCTAACGCCCACAAACCGCGAAAAGCTGTGGCGCCAATAGTTTTAAAGCTAGAGCAAAAGTGTAAACGCAATTTTGTTTGGGTTATTAACGCCTACCGAAATGTAGGAGAAATTTTTTAAATTTTTTGAAGCGGCTGCTTGGTTTGCCCTGCTTGAGACTGCTGACTTTAGCTGAGTAACGGCTATTTGATAGTCGAGGCACTCGACTATAGCGTTCCCTCTTGTTTTGTTTTTTAATTTTGTTTACTTTTCATAATCATCATAATTATGAAGGGCAGCTTTTTTTTAATTTTGTCCAGGTCATTGACTTGACTCTGGAATCTTTTGCGCAAACATTTCTTGTGGAACTTGTATATTTTCATAAAAAAAATTAGCTGACAACATAACTACGATTATTATTAATAGTATAGTTACCGTTTTCATATCTATATTTTCTTACTCTATTTTATTTATTATATTTACCGTAGAATCGACGGTTTTTGTATCAATTAGACCCATTTTGGGTAGTTTTTCCAATTCTTTTATTTTTAAATTAAATCTTATGCCATTTATGTATGGCTCTTTTTCATTACTAGAGAAGGTCTTATTTATATAGAATATAGAATAGAAAAATAGAATTTTTCTTTAGTGTTTAAATTTTACAATTTTCGCAAAGCTTTACAGGCTACACTCATAATCGGACTGAAAGGGGTTCCGCTCAGTTTTACAATTTTGTCTTATACATATAAGATTTTTATATTAAAAAAAAAATATTCTTGTTTTCCAAAGTTGCTTTTGGATGTCTTCGTCCTTGTCTGCATCAGCTGGTCGTCGCCGGTTGGCTCGCTGATGCTCCCTCGCTGGCGTAAGGGGCCTGCCCCTCACACTTGTTGCCTCTGCTGCTGATGTCCTGGGCCTATGGGCTCAGGCGGTACCGGTGCCGCTCATCGCACAGGTTTTGGTACAGGTTGATTCGCAGTATGCGCTCTCCAAGGGTTCCGGGCAGTCCTTGGGACACTCCTTGGTTTTTCTCGGTAGTTTTTTTGGGGGAGGAGGAGGTGTTGTTATTTTTCCTTTGCACAAGTTTTTAATCACTGAGTGAGCTGGAGTTATAGTTATTGGCTTTGATTTTTGAAGACTTGAATTTAGGAAATCAAGTTCTTCTTGTAATTTTTGGGCTGTTGCCCAGGGGGGTGGCGGTAAATTTTTAAATAATACCCACTTTATGTGAGCTATTCTTTTTGTTATCTTGTTCTTTACGCCCCCTCTTTTGAACATAACTCCACTCTTCTCACTCAGATAATTTTTTCCATAGTCCACGGATCCTTTGTTGTCATAATCCTCCGATGTCACGGTCGCCATGTAAATCCAAGTAATCCACAAATGAGATCCGCTAATAATTTGCTGGGCATTTAACAACAGCGGGGAAATATGTTGACCTCTTAAGGCGGCTTGTGCTAAATGTGCATTTGAGATGCCAATATTCTTATAGACTACTTCTTGCCCATTAGTTATATAAATATATATATATATATAAATATATATATATAAATATATATATATATAAATATTCGCTGTTTAAGCAAACAGGGGTATGCAGTGTGCGCGACATATAAATCATATTCAAGTAAGTCGACCTGTGTGTAACATGCCAACACAGCAACAGTTGTCTGCTGGGGTGATCATATTACCAATGCACTTGAAAATGTGCTGGCCGTTGGACTTTTGTGAATTTATATTTTAACGTTATTAATGTACAGTATGTACCCGATATGTGGGCATGCTACATCAGTTTCAGCAACTGCGTCACAGGGCTTAGTCCATTCCTGCTGTAGGCGAACTGACCATGAGGGTCCATGCTACCATAAGTCACTGTCAGCCAGTTCTTGATACATGATACTCCCCGACTGGCTAGGTCTGCTGGATTGTGTTCTGAACGCACATGAGACCAATCGCTTTCTTGCGTAGCTAATGTGATCTTGGTCGCTCGATTAGCCACAAATTTATTCAGCCTGGCCACAACAATAGTGGAATTAGTCCAAAAGTAAGTGTCCGTAACGCCAAAGGACTGAGAAAGGACTGCGGCCCAAAGATCTGCCAAAAAAACAGCTTTACAAAGCTCAAGCCGAGGCAGAGACAAGGTTTTCACGGGGGCAATCTCAGAGGAAACGATACCGCCGCGTTGAACTCGAACGCGTATCGCCGCCCCGAATGCCTTTTGGAAAGCAACGAAAAACCCATGAACTTGGACGTTTGCGCCGGGTTGAAATTGTATCCAGCGCGGAACGCGCACTTTCTGCAGGAAGTTGTGGCTGCGAAGGAAATCGTGCCACCTTTGGAGTAAGTCTGCGGGAAGAAAATCGTCCCAACCAATTTTCGTTTCCAAATGTCCTGCATCAATATTTTTGCTTAAATTATAAGCTGTATAACCAGCCGGCTGGATCGAAAAGTCTAGCAATCTGGCACAGGATTTCTCGTTTTGATAACTTCGATTGTAACTCGAAAAGGTCTCTCTTATTGGATGTCAATTTACGAATGGGGAAACCAACTGAACTGAGCGCTGATCGCAACTCCTAAATAGCTAAAATGGATTCGGATCTTGTGGATATCGACATCCATATAATTTTAATTAATGTCAGAAGCACGGGGATACTGTGCTTACTGTGCTTGGAAACAAAGTAGTCAGAAGTGGACTGTATTGGGGTAGCTTCTTGCATCCTGTGCAGAACAATTATGGTTACTAGGACTTTTGGTAGCTAGGATGAGCAAAGAAAGACCAAAAGTTCTCAATCGCCAGCAAACACCCTTGGATGGTGTTGTGGATTCCCCTGAAAGCTTTCCCTGATTCGACACCTATCGTTGACAGATTGAAAAGGATTTTTAATTGGATGTTAACAAGAAGTCGTTTATTCTCAAAACGTTCTATAAACGCCCCCCATGCGGATTCAAAACCGTCATTAGTAAGTGAAGATTTGGCAACAATGGCTTTGGCGTCATCGCTGGTTGTAGCATTTAAATGAAATAATTTTTCTACATTACTCAACCAGGAGTTGTCGACGTAAATAGCTGTGAACAGGCCACGGAATGTTGGCCAACGCAAATAATCACCGTCAAACACCTCTGTATCACATGGTGGAAGATTACAGCCTTTGGAACAAAAATCAGCCGATTTGCTCAGTAGCAATTTGCTGAGTAGCAATTGTTGTATTTGCTTTGCAACGACGGACAGCTGCCGCCGCCTTCTTGAATGGCCAACTTGGAACACAAATCAAATTCGTCTTTCTTTCCTTTTTTGGCTAATTGATTTCCGGCACCGTCTGGCATGTCTGGTGTTTGCTTTTTATTTACGCAAAGGAAAATTTAGTTTTGATGTTAATCAAGATCCGGCCAAAAATGAAAAAAATTAATTCCACTGTAACAGCGTACACGGCCAACAAGGCGTTGTTCTTACTGGCAACTTGCTTAAACCCAAATTTCAGAAAATATACGCAGCGTAGTATAGTTGCATATGGTCAATTGATATAACAGGATAGTATATTGTAGTTCCTTTTAGCTGTTGTTTTCTTTTTTAATTACTAAATAATTAGGTGAAAAATGTGAATATGGTATTTCCAGTTCGAACCTACCTTAACGAATATCCTGTGGAACTAAGGAACGATTGGAATTGAAATGTAGGTATATAAAATGTTTTATGTATTTATTAAGCACTTTCACACAAATATGGAATGGAATTATGCCCGCACACAGTATATGTGTATGTATATACAGTACAATGATATATACATAAAATATGGATGGCACAGTATGTGTGTATATACTTAGATGGAAAATCTGGCTCGATGAGGACCAAAAAATGTATTAATGGAAAGGCTTCCTTGGCTGGTGACAAATGTAAATGGCCATGATGCAGAAATGAAAGAATAAAAAATGTGTTGAAAAATACGATAATCTTCCAGTTTTTATTTCGCTCTTAAGCCTAGTATTCAGTACGACGAAAACTGCTGGCTAACCATAGGAGTAAGCGAGAGGCAAATAGTCAGCTAAGGCCTTTAGCTGCGACTTTTTTCCACCGCAGTACTCAGATGAGCTAAGTTTAGCGGATGAATATCGATGAACGATATTCAAAGATTGCCAGATTTGATCTTTGGCTGTGTTTGTGCAGAAGCGGTGTGGCAAAAACAAATTAAAAATGGAAGGAAAAACACAAAAACTGCTGAAATAATGCATGCAGGAGTTGCGGCAATACAAATCGCCATGCCAACAGCAAATTTACAGCTTTGCGACGTGGGTTTTCAACATTTTTTAATATTTTAAAATTGGCGCCAATTGATTTCATTGCTCTGTGCGGGTGAACTTTAAAAACTTCGGTCACACTACGAATAATACATTTTTTCGACTAGTGAAACTCTTAGCCGAACTGAGTACTAGGCTTTACCGAAAAAGCTTAAATTTATCGATAAATTGAAGAAAGAGAAAATACTAAAAAAAAAAAGTATATTAGGCGTACCCACTGTAAAAAAGAATTTCATCCCCTATACAGATGTGAAGACTTCCGATCAAGGCCCACCTCTGAAAGATTAAATTGGGTGCTGATGCAAAGAATGTGCGTCAAGTGCTTCAGCACTGATCAACAAACAAAGAGTTGCTGCACTCGAAAGTGCTTCAAATGCAAGAAAGATCACAACACTCTTCTTTATCTTGACACTAAAAGCACTAACTTAAAGGCACTTCTTGACTCTGGATCGCAGATAAATATGATTACAGTAAGGATAATGTTCGCGCACGTTGCGTTTTTTAATTTGAAAGGGCATAGGTGAACAAGCCTGAGAAAACTACGCCAGGCGATATGGCAAAATTTTGGATAAGGTTTGTTAGATAGGAAATCGTTTTTGATGCCAAAAATCTTTAAACTAGCCTGCAAGATTGTCAACCAATCTTTGTATTTTTACCATTTTTGTAAGTTAATTAAAATCGCGATCAAAATTTTCAAAAAATTGGTTCAAGATTTACCAGTTCTGACAACACCGCCAATTTTTTACAGTTTGTGTGACCAATAGTCATCTACATCATATAAAATATTCATAATTTTTCAAGTGGTGCAACAGGGTTAAAAAAATTAAAAACTGAAGATTTTATATTTCGTAAAATTATGAATAGGGTCCATGGCTAGTAAATAGTTATCTGTAATAAGCGAATAATATTCAAAGAATATAGTGCAGTTAATATGGCTGAAAAGTGTTCGATCTGTTGTCGTTGGCTTCGAAAGATTAATGACAGGAAAAGACCCTTACACGGGTTTACAAAAAAAAATTGATGAAATACGCTCTTCATGAAACTGTGATTTTCGGTTAAGGTACATCTTCCTGAGTAAGAAAAGGGCACTTTTATTTTTTTGTATGGTACAGTTTTTTTTTTAAGTGTAAAAAACGTTTTAGGCTATCAAAGATTCATTTTACAATATCAATTACTTTTCCCATTTTATTGCTTATGTGATCGGCTTTTTCCTGAGTTGAAAGGGTCTTTTCCTGTCATTAATCTTTCGAAGCCAACGACAACAGATCGAACACTTTTCAGCCATATTAACTGCACTATATTCTTTGAATATTATTCGCTTATTACAGATAACTATTTACTAGCCATGGACGATATTCATAATTTTACGAAATATAAAATCTTCAGTTTTTAATTTTTTTAACCCTGTTGCACCACTTAAAAAATTATGAATATTTTATATGATGTAGATGACTATTGGACACACAAACTGTAAAAAATTGGCGGTGTTGTCAAAACTGGTAAGTCTTGAACCAATTTTTTGAAAATTTTGATCGCGATTTTAATTAACTTACAAAAATGGTAAAAATCCTAAGATTGGTTGACAATCTTTCAGGCTAGTTTAAAGATTATTGGCATCAAAAACGATTTCCTAAGAACCACCGAAGGGAAGATATATGAAGTGATATGTTCTTAAGTTGCTGCAAGATTACTCGTAAACCAGCGGGTCAAAAGATTTGAAAATTGAAATTCTTATCCATTAAGACTCTATCTAACAAACCTTATCCAAAATTTTGCCTGGGGCAGTTTTCTCAGGCTTGTTCACCTATGCCCTTTTTGGATGGTGTAAGGCGGGAGCGGGAGCGCAATAAAGCTTTCGATCGTCCTCTCGAATTCGTCCCTTCTCTCGCCCCGAAGATAAGCCTAAGCGTTGTACAATGAAATTAAAGAAATTAATTGTTATATGAACTTCATTGCGCACACTCCCTTTCATTATTTTAATAAAGCCTGAAATTTCCTAGCAAACACAAGATTCGTGATCTCGTTAGATCAAAATAGTATTACATTTTTCATGGTGACCCCGACGTGATTTGCAGTGGAATCAAGTATTTTTTGTTTTGGTAAAACAAAGTAATTTCAAATTAAATAAATTGCTCCTTCCTTATAAAACATTGAAGTGGTTGTTGCAATTGTTGCCGCTGCTTAGGATCTGTTGCTGCCGATTTACATAATTCATCGTTTCTCGCGTCAAATCAATTTGTTGCAGCTGCTTGGAATTCGTTGCTGCCGCTGGACAATTTTGGCCGCTGCAGTTTTTAAATCGCCTTTAGCTGCACTGAGAAAAAAACAGTCTAAAATTAAGGGAAATGTTCTTAGTTTAAGAACGTTTGGTCATAGGAATGAGTTAAGATGATGTCTTAGATAATATTCTTAAAGTTAAGTCTAACGCAGTTGGACCTGACGATATTCATCCTAAATTTAAAAAAATTATACTTCCTAAACTTATCCCGTACCTTACGCACACATTTAACACGGCCCTTACCACGTCCACGTTCCCGTATTACTGGAAAACCGCCAAAAGTATCCCAATACCCAAAGCAAGCAAAGAATACCGGCCGATATCTATTCTGCCATACCCCTCAAAGGTTTTTAAAAAAATTGTGTCATCACAAATATATAATTTTATATCTGTCAATAGCCTCCTTAATGACCATCGTAGATGTACCTCATCCATCTTAAAAATAACTGAAGATATTCGTCAACAGACGGACAACTCTTCTTACTATTGCTCAACTACAGCAAAGCGTTCGGCACTGTAAATCATGAAATCCTGTGCTCTAAACTTAAAAACTTATATTTCTTTTCTAATACTGCCGTCCAACTTATGTGTTCGTATCTTAAAAACCGTCCCCAATATGTTGTATCGTCAAATATTTGTTCTTCGTTTGCCTATCTGTAGCGTGGTGTACCCCAGGGTTCGGTTTTTGGACCATTATTATTAACCCTGTATATAAATGATCTTCCGTCTGTGTTGTCGACATGTAGTGTCCATTTATATGCTGATGATGTCTAGATGTATGTTAGTCGTCCCTCAAATAAAATTAGTGAGTGTTTAGAAATTTGTAGAATGGAGCTTGGTAAAGTAAATGAATGGGCAAATAACAACGGTCTCGCCATCAATCCATTAAAATCAAAGTGCTTGATCATTTTTAAAAAGAAGTTATACAGTAATACACTAACCCCCCTGATGATTAATGACGCACCAATTCAGTACGTGGAAACCGCCAATAATCTGGGTATCACATTTAATAGAATATTGAACTAAGATGACCACGTAAAGAAAGTGGTTGGCAAAACGTATGGGCTAATAAGATCCTTGTCACTAGTTAAATGTTCCTTACCCGTTACTGTGCGTCTACTTATTGCGAAGTCTTGTCTAATACCCACACTTTTTTATGGTTTAGAGATCTATGCAAATTGTGATGTAGCAAGCCAACATAAACTGAAAATAGCATACAATAGTATTGTTCGTTTTACATTTAACTTGCATAGATCCGACCATATAACTCAATTTGCTTATAAAATATTTAACCTTAGCTTGGCAGATTATATGAAAAGCCGAACAATAATCTTTTTACACAAATTTATACAAAGAATATCATATGCATCTGACACAGGTTTCTGCTTTTAAATAGACAATTCGTTATCAATGCGATTAGAACGTGGAAAGAATTTACCAATTACATTAAAGAAACTAGGAACGCAACACTATTTAAGACAAAACTTATTTCACACCTAAAAAATAGCCGTTCCAGTTTGCTATAAGCTATATTATCCTATATTAAAATTGCGACTTATCCCCAAAAACTTTTCCTTTGTTTTTAACTACGAAATAATTATATTTGTACTTCTCAGGGGTGTCACCGAAACCTCCGGCGGTTTCGGGGACGGTTCTACTGAAACCCTCCCGATCAAAATCCGAAAGATTTCCTTTTTTCGGAAATTTTACCGAAAACCGACCAGGGAATGATACATAAACTAAATATTGCATTTGAATAATTTTCGAATTTTTTGATCTATTTTCTAATAGGTTTTAAACAAAATTGATGATTTTTTTTTCAAAATACAAAAAGAATATACAATATAAAGCGTATATTGTACAAAATAAAAGAAAAAATATAAAAATTTGAATTGCCCGCCAGGCAACTGCAGACTGCAGCCCTGAACAGCTGTTCGCTGCTGCTTCGGCTGGTTCATTTACATTTGTAATTTGGCAAGAATTTTAAGACAAACTTAAATGCCATCTGCCCGAATTCTCGCTCTAGAGTTCTTGCGAAGAAAAAAATTTCGAGAGGCTAGGCTGCAGAGGAAAATCCTTAGAAGTGGTTTTACATGGTGGTCCACGGGCATTCAACTCCCGGGCCAGCTCCTTCCAAGCAGTGTTCACCAGAACGCGGTCGCCCTTTGTATACCCTTTGGTGATGTCCACATTTTCGCGAATGAATCGCAGCAATATCTCGTCTTGCATTGGTGACCTATATTTACCCCTAGCAATTAGCAACGTTTATTAGTTTAAATTATTAATAAACAAAAATTGTATACTTTTACTTACATGTCTTCCTCCTCTCCACAGCCGGCTTCTTATCCGGTAAAAAAATAGGACATTTTCCACGACAGTGCTGCCACCTTTTTGCAATTTCTCAATAACTACAATTTATTCGTTAACACAACATTTCGATAACTGCCCCGAAAATTGGTATTTTAAAGTTTGAGCAGCTTGGTAGCACTGTCAGGCCGGGAGGTGTTCAGACGTTCTAATTTTACTTAATTTTTTCCAGACGGTTTATAAAATGCCTTTTTTTAAATATAACCCGAAGTAAATAAAAAAATTCTAGTATGCAAATAGTTTGTAGGTTTCATTCGTGGTGTCTCAAATAAAGTTTAATTCTTATCAAGCATTTGTAAGTTGGTTTATTTTATCAAAACTTCTATGAAAAAACTGGGGATTTAGAAACCGTTAAAAGACGTCTGTGATACCGAGATTTGCTTTTCTGGGTAAATCGGGTTGGAATAGATTTCTGTGACACCCCCGTCTGTATTTTTAATAAATAACACGGGTTAAAAAAAAAAATTGATGAAATACGCACTTTATGAATTTATGATTTTCGGTTAAGGTACATCTCCCTGAGTTTGAAAATGGCACTTTTAATTTTTTTTATGGTACAGTTTTTTTTTAAAGTGTAAAAAACGTTTTTTTGCACTTCTTTAATTTCTAACTCGAGTTGTGGTAAACCGATTTAGGCTATCAAAGACTTATTTTACAGGTAAAAGAATTACCTTTAACTTTCTTATACACAGCATTGAGTTCCATTCATTGGTTTAGAAGCTACACTTCGTCAAAGCTGAAAAAGTTGGAAAAAATGCAAAAAAGCTGGCATAAATGGCTACTTTAAAAATACACGCCTAAAAACCGAAATTATTTTTAGATGTTAGATGGTACTTCGACAAAAAAAAACAAGCTAATGATCGTTACTATCCGCCAGTAAATTTTTTTGATATGAATTTTTTAAGCTCGGAACAACGTTGGTTTTTTGGCCGTATACAGCTGTTAACTGAGGTTAACAGGGCTCTAACAGGGCTGTAATACACCTTTTTCCCAACTGAAATAATCTATATAAAATCGAACCTTTGGTTGTTAATTGAGTTGATGGTCTTGTTAGTTTGCTTAAAGATGTATCTTTAAGTAGAAGTTATAAAAATAATTTTGGTTTTTAGGCGTGTATTTTTAAAGAAGCCATTTGTGTCAGCTTTTTTGCATTTTTTCCAACTTTTTCAGCTTTGACGAAGTGTAGCTTCTAAACCAATGAATGGAACTCAATGCTGTGTATAAGAAAGTTAAAGGGCATTCATTTACCTGTAAAATGAGTTTTTGATAGCCCAAATCGGTTTACCACAACTCGAGTTAGAAATTAAAGAAGTGCAAAAAACGTTTTTTACACTTAAAAAAAAACTGTACCATACAAAAAATTAAAAGTGCCATTTTCGAACTCAGGGAGATGTACCTTAACCGAAAATCATAAATTCATAAAGTGCGTATTTCATTAATTTTTTTTTGTAAACCCGTGTAATGTAAAAACTATGTCATTAGATTTAAGAACCAATTTTGTTCGAATATAAAATTGTTTATCCGTTGTGACTAGCGCAGTAATTTATAAGTTATAAAACTTGTAGCGTTAGGAAGCCACCCTATTGTTCCTATGGGAGCTATAGGATATAGACGTCCGATCGGTTAGCGCATTTTATGGGGTCGGAAACGTCTCCTTTACTGCGTTACAAACTTCTGACCAAAGATATAATACCCTCTGCACGGGTATAATACAATTTTGTATTTGTTTTTTTCCCCTTTTTTTTACTTGATTGACCTTATAAATTGATTTTGAAAATATATCACATAGGATAATTACAAAAAACTATTGGTGTCTTCTCCGGGGCGCGAACTCATGACTGCGAGGTTATATGTCAAACACGCTAGTCCTGGGCCAGCTAGCCTTCTAATACACAAAGGGCAAAAGCCGGCACATGAAGTTAAGTAAAGGGAATCAGAAAATAAAAATATTTACGGCATGTCATTTGGTGGTCTTGAACTCGGGCCTCTCCTAAGGTAATAATTTATATTCAAAGTATCAACGCCTCTAATTTAATTGAATTTATTTGTTTTATTATCCCGAATGATGTAAGACTATGTCTTTGATTACAAAGTTACTTAGGAACTAGAGTACAATTTCATTTAAAGAAACAATAATTATTTTGATATTTAGAAACAAATTAATTTTACAGAGAATTACATTTATGCTAAAAAAATAGGTAAAGAAAAAAGAAAATTTAAAACTATAAAAATTAGCCACGCTGTAGTCCGAAATTTATTTAAAGATTAAGAGCGATTGTTCTTATTTTAAAAACTTTTGCACTAATTTTAAGTGCAAAATGTATGAACCTAAAATTCCTTAATTAGGAACTTTTTTCTTAAATGTAGACTTGGTTTTTTCCCCCAGTGTGCCTTAAGGCCGGTTTCTCGAGTGCCGGCTAACATTTCTCGAACAGATAAAGTCCCTGCTAAGGTATTTTAGCTTTCTCGAGCCTCAATGTGAGAGCTAACTTTGACAGGGACTCGGACTACCTGCTATGCGTTTTCGGTTCTATAAAAATCAGCTGATTTTACAAAAGCCAACCAAAAGGAAATGCGAAACCACATCTGACTTTGCCTTTGGCTTATACCCAAACAGCTGATAGAATAATCAAAGCAAGAACTCTGTAATTGTTTCTCCATCAGATAAATTAAAGAAGTCGAGAAAGCCGATTTGCTTTTACGAACAGATCTGCTCTTTAAGTTTTTCGGGCAAATAGCTATCAGGGACTTAGACAGGAGCTCTAGAAACCGACCCTCAGTGAAGGTTTTGCTGCCAATTACAGAATTCGTCGTTGCTGCCGCTGCAGTTTTTCCTTTCATTTGTTGTACCGCTCATAGCCAAATTCACCGCTTTTGATCCCCTACCGACGAATCATCCAACCAGGTATAAATTGCTAAATGTTAATCTGTAGCGTGTCGTAAAATTGTGTTTTGGCCCATCTTTTATCTTTTTGCATTTGTGTGAAAAATTCGGTAGATAGCGAGCATTCTAACCAAGAAATTAATAACACGAGAGAACGCTATAATCGAGTGCCTCGACTATTAAATACCCGTTACTCATCTAAAGTAAGTAGTCTCAAGCAGGGCAAACCAAGCAGTGTCTTAAAAGTGGTGCCATCTACCGGATATTTCATTATTTGCTTATAACTTTTGACTGAGCAGGTCCGATTTTTTCTATATTTCGGTAGGTCAAACAAAAAGACAAACAAAATGGCGTTTACACTTTTTCTAGCTTCAAAACTGTGGGCACCACAGCTTTTCGCGGTTTGTGAGCGTTAGAGGAGGCGTGGTACATCGGCGTGAACCCCTAGAATCTGCATGCAAAGTGCCAATCTTTTAGCTTTTATAGTATCCATGATCTCTGCGTTCATACAGACTAACAAACGGACATGGCTAGATCGACTCGGCTAGTGATCCTGATCAAGAATATATATATTTTATATGGTCGGAAACGCTTCCTTCTACCTGTTACAAACTTTTGCACGAATGCAATATACCCTTGTTTCTCTACGAGGAACGGGTATAATTACTTTACTCTACTCTACTATGGGCCGTTCTTTTACAAACCGAACAGATTTGGACAAAAAAAAAATTTCACATTTTTGATTTGCCTGAAACTTTTTTTACAAGTACTATTCGGAAAATAAGTAAACACGTGTATCAGGATTTGACAGAAAAAAAATTATTTTTTTAATTAGAATTTTTTTAAGTTTGCCAAAAATCGTCAAATTTGGAAAAGTACTCTCTCTTTGAAAATCTGTATCTCCTGTTGTATGAATCCGATTGACTTCATGTCTTTTTCATTAATTACTCTAAAACTTCTTCTTTCAAAAAAAAAAATTTGTAAAAAAAAATTAGTTTTTAATTTGTTAAAAATAAAAACAAATTAAAAATTTAAAAAAATGTTTAACCATTGCCACCACAAAAAAAAATTTTTTTTTATTTTAATATATGCGCCATAGTGTGTAGTGCATCTCGCTCGCTATGAAAACCATAAGCATGTAATAAGAGCGAGCGAGATGCACTACATGCTTTGGCGGGCGTTCATAGAAGAAAGGCGAGGGCTTGTTAAAAAACTTTCGATATTTAAAAAACTAAAAATGGCTCCAACTTTTTACAAAAACCGATTGTTACTAACACTATGGCGCATATATTAAAATAAAAAAAATTTTTTTTTGTGGCGGCAATGGTTAAACATTTTTTTGAATTTTAAATTTGTTTTTATTTTTAACAAATTAAGAACTATTTTTTTTTACAATTTTTTTTTTGAAAGAAGAAGTTTTAGAGTAATTAATGAAAAAGACATGAAGTCAATCGGATTCATACAACCGGAGATACAGATTTTCAAAGAGAGGGTACTTTTCCAAATTTGACGATTTTTGGCAAACTTAAAAAAATTCTAACTAAAAAAATAATTTTTTTTCGGTCAAATCCTGATACTCGTGCTTACTTAATTTCCGAGTAGTACTTGTAAAAAAAGTTTCAGGCAAATCAAAAATGTGACCCAATAAAAAGTGTTCGGTTTGTCAAAGAACCGCCCCTATACATATTTCGAAATCTACATACATAAGTAAATCGCTTTGGACCTAAATCAAATAAATATTTTTTGACGACCCCATTTCTCGTCATAGTGAACACCAATTTGAATTAGCAGAATTAATGTTGTAAACGTAGAGAATCCTGAAAACTTCTGACTCCAGAATTAAATTCCCGGCTCATTTTCGCTATTTCCCGCGCTTTTAAGCGTCAGTCTTATATATTCGTTACCCTTAGTTATCGGTCAGTGTATCATTCTCCGTTAGCATTGCGTTGAGCCGCCAGCCGTACACACATACACACACAGACAGACAGCGCAGCCCGTTCTTTCGAGTTCTCTTTCGTCGTTTTCGTTTTCAATCACTGGAACGGCGCAACATTTTTTCTTTTTTTTTTTGTGTTTATGCTTGGTGTGTGCTTCCCTACACTACGTCCTATCTGCATATTAATACCATTAAATTGTAAAAAATATTCTTATTCCTCTCGTTGGTTAGAAAAATGTGTAAATTTTGATGGATCAGATTTTTAATAGAATACTGTATAAACCTAATGTTTACACATTGATTTAAATGAGTAGGGAAGAGATCTGTAGGTTGGTACACCTTTTGTTTTTAGTCTCTTATTTTTACATTCGCTTATAAAACTCCACGTGTTAGATACCGATCGAAAGCTTAGTATTTTAGCTGTAAAATAAAAAAAATATTTTTTTCCCCGTAGGGAAAATTTAAAAAATATTTTTTTCTAAGTGTCAAAAAACGGCATTTTGAAAAATAGGGTGTAAGTTGGGACACTTTTAAAAATTAATAAAACTCACACCAAAAGTACTCGAAACTTAAAATAAACTATTTATTTATGTTAATTTAATCAATTTTAGTTCGTTTTAACTTATTTCCCGTCCATTTCTAAAGAACTTTGATCAAATATCAAATAAATTCAAAATGCTCTTCGAACGATCACATTTTCCCTAATTTCAGAGAAATTTACTCTGCACAAGCGACCTCTGTTGGGCTAAGGTCTTTTTGTATGCAAAACGGGTGTCATGCTCAAAGTGTCCCAACTTACACAAAATGGGTAGTTTTCGAAAAAAATGAATAACTCTTTTTTTGACTGTCAAATTAATCTATTTCTTTTTTTAATTTGTTAATAGATAAATTACTAATGTTGTAAACCTTTTACCAATTTATTTTAAGAACGTTTTTAATGTTTTATAGAATTTTGAAAAAAGAGCACAAAAACTTTTTTGGTGAAAAATGGTACACGACTCTCACAGCTTAAATCTGGCTAGAGCCTAAAAGTTTTGTCACTAAAAAAGACTACAAAAAAATACAAAAAACATTTTTGGTGGAAACATTTTGAGAAAATGGAGTGTTCCAACTTACAGACCGTCCCAACCTACAGACCTCTCCCCTAATAATTACAGAAAACGCTCTATAATTCACCGTTCATTTTGTAGCCCAACGTGGGGCACTGTTTGCATTTTTTAAGGGTTTTAAACAATTGAACAATTCATAAATTATCGTCAAGGAATTCACGGCCGGCAATAGACGCTTATTCTCATCTCCCAATTTCGTCGTCACTGAAGCTGTAAACGCAGTCAGTTTTACTCTCATCGCATCTCCACAAGAGCACACAACTCATCGGCGCTACTGGATTACAGTTAGCCCTTACAATTTGTCGCTTTTGCAGTTGCCATTTCTTTGCGGTTCGCCGTTTGCCGCCGCTGTTGCCAAACTTCATCTTGCTCTCGTCGCTGCGTAAACTTCAGTTTTTCTGCTCGCCTTTCGTCGCCGCTGTTGCCAGACTTCAGCTCGCTCTCGCTCTCTTAGCTGCTGAAACTTTAGTTGGCTTCTACATTCATCGCATTCGAACTCATTTCCCACCAGGATCGCTGTGCGCCGCACTTCGCAATTTGATTGCAGTTTAGCATTGCGTTAAATAATCTCTACGATGTCAACGATTGAGCAATGCGAACGCCAACGGACCAACAACAGCAATGGCAGTCCAGACTCTCCAGATGCAGAACTGCAGACGTTCCAGCTAAATACCGTCACTTACGGAACCGCCGATGCGCCGTATTTAGCAGTGCGCAGTTTACACTATTTGGCTGACAAGTACATGGAGGAATTCCCGACCGGCGCATCGGTTATCAAATCGTCATTTTACGTGGACGATCTGCTTTGCGGAGCAGACGACAAACACTCCTTGCAACTTATCAAACAAGAAGTCATCGAAGTTCTTCAAAAGGGAAACTTTCCGTTGACCAAGTGGCATTCAAACCACCCTGAGCTCACTGATTGCAAGCCCACAAAGAGACTCAACATCTGTGAGGAAAACGTTACGAGCGCACTCGGTGTCATTTGGAATCAACTCGATGATGCGTTTTTGTTCACCGTTGCTCCAAGACAACAAACCTTGCCAGCTACAAAGAGATCTATCTTATCCATTGCATCGTCACTCTTTGACCCCCTTGGCCTTTTGTCACCGATCATCATCGTGGCGAAAATGCTTTTTCTGGAACTGTGGATACTCAATCTTAATTGGGACGAATCGGTTCCAAAATCTCTAAATGATGCATAACCGACTACTTAAAATCCTTGAACATGTTGCAAACTCTTCAAGTACATCGGTGTTGCCTGCCAAATGCCAACAACATTTAACTGCATGGATTTTGCGATGCGTCCATCGGGGCGTACGGATGATGTATGTACGTGCAAACTAAAGGACCAAGTAACACCACCGTTCGGTGGTGGACATCAAAGTCTAGAGTAGTGGCGGCTCTGAAAAGATTTTCTGGACGTCGCGGTCTCCCCACAGATATTTACTGTGACAACGCGACCAATTTTGTTGGCGCCTCCAATCAGCTGCACGACCGAAGGAGTTTCCTATTCAATGAGAAGACTCAAACCGCAATTTAACAATTTTGGGCTGCTGACTTCATCAGCTTTCATTTCATTCCACCCAGGGCTCCGCATTTTGGTGGGCTCTGGGCAGCGGCAGTAAAGAGCCCAAAAGGACTACTCAACAGAACCAAGTAAACACCAAGCTTACGTACGAAGAGCTCTCAACAGTCGTGGTTGATATAGAAGCCATGTCATCAGATCCGAACGATCTCTCAGCCCTGACAGCAGGTCACTTTTTGAAGCTCACTGCCTTCCATGACAAAACGTATTGTCAACGACGCCAAGGCCAGAAAATTGCAACGATTTGAAGCAGTAACGGCATTAAAGCAGTCCTTTTGGCATCGCTGGTCTACAGACTATTTCAGCGCACTTCGATCAAGAACTTAATGGACCTCCCTATCGCCAAACTTCTCTGTCGGTACCATAGTGCTTATTCACTTAGATAATGTACCCCCTCAACAATGGAGAATGGGAAGGATCGAATCCCTAGTACATGGGCGCGACAACAAAGTCCGAGTCGTTCAGCTGCGCACCGCCAAGGGAACCTGTTGCCGCCCTGTTCACAAGCTGTGCTTCCTATATCTTGAAAGTGGACCCTTTCAACGGAGCCGGGATGTTGGATCAGATTTTTAATAGAATACTGTATAAACCCAATGTCTTTTATAACTCTCCGTTCTGCTCGGCTCATCATCATCTTTGAAAGAGAAAAGTCATCTCGGTCTTGAATTTTCGGTCGTTCAATCAGTTTATACCTACAATTTCCCTCACCCCCATACTCTGATTTAACTGAGTTATAATTATAATTCACCGTTCAAATGTAATAAATTAACTATATTATTTATTGTTTATTTAAAATTTAACATTTATTTACATATATAAATAAATGCCTAAAACGAAAAACATTCCGAATATAAACATTTTTTAAGCCTTTCGAAACTTTTGTTGACAAAGATAACACGCTGCACGAAATCTAAAAATTTAACCATCTGATATCGTGTTTGGCTGGAGACGCGCTAGGAACAGTCAGGGCATTCCAAGTTACCGCATATAATTATCCAAAAACCCTGGCTAGCCTAAAGCGGGTGTACGATAATGATTGTTTAATTTTCTTTGACAATATATCGACACTGTTCAATCTACCAAAGATTTCCCAGCCATCAGCTACCGCCTTGAGAAACCTGATTGACACAGTCACAGCGCTGTACAATTCTCTTTTGTCAGTTGGGGATAACAAACGTATTACAAATGCCATCCTCATCCAGCTAGTAAGGGGCAAAGTTGTTGCAGGAACTCAAAGAAAATGGGAAGAACAGTTAGATTATACCTCGCTTTCTCTTTGGAGCGAGTGTGAGTCAGCCCTGAACAGAACATCAAGTAGGAAAGTGCACTGCTTTTGCTGCCTTAACAGTTCAGTTCAGCAGAGATTCGATTTCGCAAAAAAAGGCGCAATTGTGCATTAATTGCCTTCGAAAGGGCCACACTGTAAAAAAATGCAAAGCGAAAAGATGCAGAATGTGTAAGTCCCCACACTACAGCGAGCGGGTAACGAGCGGGTCCGAGTTTTACAATCTAAAAAATACTTCTGGGTATCATCTGGATCAAACGGTGAACACCAGTGGCTGGAGGGTGCATGAAAGTATTCAATTGGCAGATATATTCTTCTTCAAGCCCCAAAATATAAATATGCTTAAAGGCGCAAACTCGTTCTGTAAACTATTGTCAGTCGGCCAGATTGAGCAAGGTCCTGAGTTTTTCATTTTGTAGAAAACAGTTCTCGGCTGGATAGTGTCGGGGAAATGTTGCCTCAGAAAAAAATCAAGAAATAGTGAAAAGTTGGTACATCTCAGCTGCCAGGGGGAAGTGTTGGTGTCAATCGACACAACAGAAATTTTGGTCTGTGAAGGACTTGCCGCCCAAGGCCAAGGGCATACTCCTGAGCATCAGCTTTGTGTGCAACACTTTGAGAAAAATACTCGGGGATTGTCTCGAATCTCTGCCGTTCAAATCTGACTCAAACTTTCTTGGTTCATCATTTAAAGTGGCGAAACGTAGATTTTTGTCACTTAAAAGAAGATTAATAATCTTAGATTATCCAAAGATCCTTTTTTAAGAAGGATGTATCTGGAATTCATGGAAGAATATAAAGGCATGGACCACATGTCCTCCACTAACAATAAAATTCCCGACAGTCTGCACTATTTTATTCCGCACCAATGCGTGCTTCGACCTCAAAGCACCTCAACAAAGTTGAAAGAGGTATTCGACGCCTCGAGCCACACATCGACGCAGTTTGCGTTGAATGACATATTGCTGGACACTGCCTCGGTTTAGACTGCACAAGTTTGCGCTTGCTGCAGACGCAAAAAAGATGTGTCGTCAAGTATTGGTTGCCGAAGCTGACCGAAACTTCCAGCTCCAAGTGTGGAGACGAGATCCATCTGAGTCGTTAAAAATCTTGAAGTTGAACACCGTGACTTATGGAACTTCGCCAGCACCCTATCTGGCGATTCGGTGTTTAAGGCGGCTTGGAGAGAGATCGCGCAGGATTCATGTCCAAAAGCCGCCAAGGTCATTCAGAATGACGTTTATCTTGACGATTGGTTGCCTGGCTCCAGATGCGTTTAGCGCCTGTTAAGCCTTCGAGACGAAGTTTCTCAGGTATTGCAAGAGGCAGGATTTGAATTGGCAAAGTGGTTTTCTAACTGCCCAGAGTTGTCCGCATCTGAAAGCGCTGTCATGCCGCTAACGGCAGACTCAGACGTAACTAAAACCCTTGGCGTGGTTTGGTTACCGGGTAAAGATTACTTTCAATTTCGGTTGGATGCTCTTTCCTGGATCTTCGTGCGACAAAACGAGATATACTGTCGGAGACTGCCCTACTTTTCGATCCTCTTAGCCTATTGTGTCCTTTAGTGACTAGGGCAAAAATGTTGTTGCAGGAACTGTGGCTTCGAAAGTTAGACTGGGACGAGTCGCTACCGATGCAACTGCAGACATCTTGGGAAGCCTTTAAGGGAACGCTGTTGCAGCTGCCCAAGATCAAGGTATCGCGATTCGTTCATACAGACGCCAAAGTCCCGGCAGAAATACATTTTTTGCTGACGCTTCCATGCGAGCATATGGAGCGTGCATCTACGTTCGCACTAGTACCGCTGAAGGTTTAAAAGTATCTTTGTTGACGGCAAAATCCAAATCGCCTGGAGTTGTGCGCAGCTCACCTTATAGCGGATCTTTTTAATCGTGTAAGACCATTGCTGAATTCTTCGATCACAAAGGTGTTCCTATGGACGGACTCCGAGATCACTCTGCATTGGATCAAAACGCATCCTTTATCGTTGTCGGTTTTCGTCTCAAACCTAGTTGCAGAGATTCAAGAGTGGTCGGAAAAAGCAATTTGGCGACATGTCCCCACGAAAGTACACCCAGCGGACATCGTGTCACGGGGATGTGACGTTGAGGAACTCACAGCTTCCATTTGGTTCGCTGGGCCGTCATTTTTGCTTGATGCAGAAAAAGATTGGCCTGTAATCGACACTTTGAAGCACCTGCTGATGTCGTGTCGACGCAAATCCGCATTGGCGCTGTGGTAATTCCAGAGCCCAACGATGTGCTTCAGAAAATAGAGCCTTTTTCGTAGCACATAAGTCTTCTAAGAGTTTTCGTGTGGGTCTTTCGGTTTATTCAAAGGTGCAAAAAAATGTCGCGCCCCTTTGAAATAAGTATTACTCAAAGAGAACTGAATTTTGCGTTTGAGAAAATAGTGGAAGTGATCCAATCTCACGAGTTCAGTAACGACAAAGGCAAAACTTGGAAAAATAAACCGGTAGCAACGAACATACAAAAGCTAAGCCCTTTTATCCAGGAGAAAAAATTAGTTTGGTGTTCCTAAATTCCCGTTGTTGTTATCAAAAGGCTCACAGTCTGTTAAAACTTACGAGTCACACCTGCACGTTACAAATTTTCATGCTGGCAATCGAGCTCTTGTAAGTCTGTTCCGAGAAACGATATGGTTCGTTAATGCGCAGGCAGTTTGCCGCAGAACAGTTCGTTCTGGCATTCGTTGTTTTCGGTGCAAGCCTTAACTCTTCACGCAAATCATAGGGAACTTGCCATCAGGCAGACTTAAAGCTCTTCGCCCTTTTAATATCTGTGGTGTTGATTTTTGGGGCCCATTTAACAAAACGTATCGTATCCGTGGTAAGACACCGCACAAAGCGGTCCACTTAGAGTTAGTATATGATTTTACCACTGAAGCGTTTCGGTTGGCATTCCAAAGGTTTGGGAATCGACGCGGGAATCCGAAGAAGGTGTGGACAACGCGACGAACTTTGTCGGAGTCGATCGCCACATGAGAGAGTTCCGGGACCGTCTGGAGGATCAGGTGGGTGAGCCCTGAGTACCTCACTTCGGCGGACTTTGGGAAGCAGGTGTGAAGTCTGCAAAGCACCTGCACCTTCGGACGGTCGTCAAAGACATCCTAACCGCGGAGGAGCTCGGAACTCTCCTCACCAGCGTGAAGGCCGTCTTCAACTCTAGACCCCTCGTAGCGATAAGCACCGATCCAAACGACGGCCCAGGCCACCTCCTGATCGGCGGTCCCCTCCTGGCTTCACCCTCAGCAGCGCTCCCGGACCAAGTCAGCCCAACCTACGATGGCGCAATGTCTCGTGTCTCAAACACAGGTTTTAGCAGCGATGGGAGTATGTCTCCAGCCTCCAGGTGAAAAACAAGTGGCACCATGAGATTCCAAACATCACCGTGGGAGATCTTATCGTAGTCGCCGAGGACAATCTTCCGCCACAGCAGTCGATGATCGAGCGGGTCGTAGAGGTGCACGTCAGCGCTGACGGCAAGGTCCGAGTGGTGGATGCGAAGGATGCGACGTATCGGGGAGCGGTTCATAGAGGGGGCGGTGTGTGCGCATTTTTCGCTTTTTAATTTGAAATTTGTTGGATAGTGTAAGGCGGGAACGGGAGCGCAATAAAGCTTTCGATCGCTCTCGTGAATTCGTCCCGTGTCTCACCCCGTAGTTAAGATAGGCTACAACGCTAAAGTACAATGGAATTAAAAAGATTAATTCGTTATTTGATTTCGCGTTCTCGTTAATACAAAAAAGTATTACATTTTTCAAATGGCTTCAATGTTGTCACTGAAGCTCCACAATGCTAAATTACGAATCTAAGGCATTAGAGGACTTCCAAAAACTAGTAAAGTACGAGTCAACATATTAGTTAAATCACATCATAGTGGTTTCACACAACAGATTGAAGTTTTTGTATTACCCCAGAAAATACCTGATTAGCCAACCCATCCACTTTCATTAGCGGCTACAAAATTATCAAAGGGAATTGCCTTGGCAGACCCCAACTTTGACAAACTAGGACAAAAATAGACGTGCTCATTGGTGCAGAGCACTATTATTTTTTGCTGCTTGCAAATCAGAAAAACTTTCCAACCAAAGGTCCAATACTGCAGAACACAAATTTTGGCTGGATCGTAGCTGGTAAGGTGAATGCTACTGACAGTTCATCCACCGTCTGCGCGATTAATTCTATAAAAGACACCAACGATTTAATAAAAAAATTTGGACATTGGAAAAACTGGACACAACCGATATACATCGATCACCCACAGAAGAATACTGCGAAAACTATTTCTCGCTTTGAAGCGAAGAACATCAGCAGACGTTTGGAAAAAGTATTCCGACTTCATAGGTGAGTATGAAAAATCGGGACACATGACAAGATTCAGCACAGATTCCCAAAAGTCATTACTTCATACCTCATCACTTCGTTCTCAAGCCGGACAGCACAACCCCAAAATTACGGGAAGTATTTGATGCATCATACAAAACATCAAGCGGAAAATCTCTAAATGAGATCTTGCTTACCGGCTCAGGATCTCCAGTATCTCCCTTATCAGGGGGCACACCTAGTGCAAGCTTACATGGTGTTGACAGCCCATCTGACATTATTAAACACCAATTTGCAACGGATTCAAACAGACATCAAACAATAAGTCCCGCATTAACTTATCCGAAACAACTCAGAGAACAATTCGACCAAATAAGAGATGATTTAGCACCAAATCAAATGCTTCCAGTATCAACAGAAATTGCGATTTAAGTATTCAGAATCATGCGACCAGAAAGTACGACAACAGACACTCACGTAATAGTTCGTCTATAAGTACCACTAGTGTCGACAACATCGCAAGAAGTGTACAGCATTATCTCCATCCCAACATGGAACTCAAGAGAATGGACTTCCTTCAAACTACGGTTAAGCATCATTGTAGTCAATGCCCACAGGAATCACTTCACATTGTGAAGTCGTTGAATTTAAATCCTATATGGTTTGGATAAAAACCTCACAATTAAACAAATGGATATATGCAACACTTTACTCGATGGATCTTCAATCCGTCTGCAACGGGCGGTTCTCTACAATACATATAGAAGGAACAGGCTTGCTTAATCTTGCACCTGGCTGCAATGCGCGAAATGCCCATATCAGCATAAGCACGGTAGGCACGATTACAAGTGAGTTACATTCTACTTTTAGTCGCTTTAAAAATATAAGTCATTATATAAACCCCAATTGTCGAGGTCAAAACAACCGAGTAGACCTACAAGGAGTTGGACAACCTACAAGAAAACATAGACAATCGACCATTCCTGACCATTCGGAAGGGATACAACGTTACAAGCAAAGGAAACTGCTGGCTGGACGTATCCAGCACCCACACCACGCAGTTTTAGCCATGACATAAGCGATGGTTGAACACCTGTTCAACGGCCGGGAGAATGTTAAGACTCATCGACCTACAGCCAAATAAAGAATAATATATCATAACACTTGCAGTCAACCAGACGATCAGTCTGCTAAACAGTCATCAATCTGCAGATGCAGAATAGAACAGTAATTTGATTAGCCTTGCATATAGCACTTTGAACTACTGCAAGTTATGAAGAATTTCACTTTCTTTTTTTTCTACATATTTAACATATATACTGTAACGAACTGATTCTTTAGGTCTGCTCGCTACGAGATTCGTGCGGCTAGCTCAGTATGGTTGTGTGTTCGTCCCACCAAATTTATATAAACGTGACCGCCCAGTAGATCAGTGAGAAAGCACAGAATTCTCGGGTACTCAGTGGATTTTATTGCGAGCGAGAGGGTATGATAGCACGGCAACCTTGCCTTCGCCGCTCGTGGCCGTTGCTGACTCCGGGTCGCCTTGACGATCTGGCGGTCCCCATGTGGACTGCGGGCTCCGGTTCCGTGAAGATGCTTGTAGCTCCCTGAAGATCCTTGTAGCTCCCTGAAGAGGCACGAAGCTCCCTGGAGATCCTTTACGCTCCCTGAAGATGCTCGACGCCGCTCGCCGCTGATGCGCAGAAACGACGACTACTCGTCGCGCCTTAGACTCGCTAGGAGATCGGCTGCACGGGTTTAGGGAAGCGTCACCGTTCTCAGACTAGGGTGAACAGAGGCCGCGATCTCCAGGAATCACTCCTTTCGACCCACCACCGCATGTCCCTGGCTCTGTCCCGGATGGTCACACTAGTGTCGCACTGGCAGTCCAAGTTACGCAAGGATGCTGCCGAGCGCTTCACTTTGCTTCAACGCCTAGTGTAAACGAACGTTCCTCCCTGGCTTCACCCCTTGGCTTATCGTCCGACGTTTCCTCGTAGCTCGCTCTGTCGAGGTATAGTGGCTGGCCCGTTGTTGATGCTCCTGGATATGCTGGCTGCGTGGCTGGACGTTGCGTGGCTTCTGGTGTTCGAAATCTTGGTCATTCGCCGATCCGGGACTACACGACTTAACCGCGGTGCTCTACTGGAGTTCTCCACTCGAGGCCACCAACGATAGACCGATCTCCCTTCTGGCTCGTTTCACTCGGGATTCGGACCCACGCCGCTCCGGGAATACACGACTCAAACCGTATGGCTCTCCTGGAGTACTCCACTCAAGACCACAACGACTGATCGATCTCCCTTCTGGCCTATAGGCTTCTCCCTGAGTTCACGATTTCTTGTCGCAGGCTTACACCGCTCAAACTCTGTTCGACTCTCCGGCGAGGAGCGTGGATTTAGTTGAGACAGAACTGAAACGGATCGCCTTGACCTAGCCGTGTGATGCCCTCTGGACCTCAGCTACCTGCGTCTCAATTCGGAGATTCCTGGCGGTTCAATCCCGAACGTCTCGACGTAGCGATCTTGTTCCTTGTAGGCTCCCACGGCGCTGCTTCCGGCGATTCGACTTGTTGTTGTTCACTTGTAGTTCACTGTACTGGCTGACTTTTTCACTTTGTATCTGTACTGATCTTGATAGATTGACTCTTCGTGATCGACTGATCCTGTTGCCAGCGCCCGGCGGCATTATATAGGGCCTCTGGGAACCGTTATTTACCTCTTTCTTGCTGCCCGCCACATTTCTCCACTCCGGGTCCAAATTCCGTAGCTCCTGCTTGACCCCCTTGCCTTTCATGCACGGCCTTAATTAAAAATAAATAATTTTCTGCGTGTTGCCGCTGCTCTGCTTATGCTTTTGGTGCCTGTGGCACGTCTGTGCGTCGCTCCGCTGCTGAGATGTGGCACTTGTCCTCCTGGACCAAAGTCCACGGCAGAGTACAAAGTCCGGTGCAGATCCGTTATTTCCCCTTTTGCACACGGCACTCTGGCTCTGCCTGCGAAGTCTCCACTCTCTCACTCTCCGCTTCTCGCTCTCCAAACTCTCTTTGGCAGAGTTCTCTCTCCTACCCTCGAAGTCTCCAAACTCTCATTCTCCACTTCTCGGTCTCCAAACTCTCTTTGGCAGAGTTCTCTCTCCTACCCTCGAAGTCTCCAAACTCTCTACTTGCAAGTGTCTCTCCACTTGCTCTTCGCCGCGCCGCTACCCCGCTAATTCGCCGAGTAACTGGTAAGCGGCCGGCCATCAGAAGTTTTGCTGCGGGAATTTGTGGGGAGTTATTCAACTCCTCACATTCCCCCCTTACTTCGGGAAACTTTTAAAAACTCGCTTCTACTCGCCGGCGTTTCCTCGTGTATCCTAGCCGTTGAGTCTTCGCGATGCTTTTGTCGATTCCCTCGGCGCTCCCTCGTTGCTCCATCGTTGCTCCCTCGACGCTTTCAACTCCGAGAGTTTCTACGGCGCCGGTCGTCGTCGTTTCAGCAATTTGAAACTCCCGCGCCGATCCTCTATCTGGTCCCACTGGTCATCGATACCCATCAGCTATCGATACCCAGCGGGCCTTCGCTCAAGTTTCCCGCGATGTTTTTCTCGTCTGGTCTTACTGGTCATCGATACCCATCAGCTATCGATAGCCCAGCGGAACTCCCCACGATATCGACACCCATCAGCTATCGATATCGCTGGGGCGGCGTTGCCACTTGATCGTTCGCGATATTTACTTCACCATGATTTTGCCATATATAGTGTGCCCATCGATCACACTATCGTCCGTGCCAATCGACCGCCCTATCGAGTCGCCCCCGTCCCTACTTCATGGTGATTTTGCATTTTTGGTTAAGTTTCTTCAACTTTTCTTTATCCTTTTTCCTTCCTCTCATCCTTCTCTCTTCTTTCCAGGCTCCTTCGCCCTTCATTCACCCTCGGCTAGTTGCTCTTGGTTGGCAACGTTGACATCGAGTTCAAAGCGGAATTCGACTTAGCTTCGCCAATCGAAGCAACAGGTAAGTGCTGGTTTGTTTACTTTCATGTCGTACCCAGCTAACTCCTTTTTTTTCTTCATTTCAGACGCTGATCAAACCATGTATGCTCCTTCTTGTCCCCCCCTATTTTCAGCCGCGTTGTTCCGAGCCATACACCGAAATTCGTCTTTTGTGTTTTTTTTCCTTTTTTTTTACGTGTTTATTTGTTCAACGCTGCTCCTCAAACAGCCTCATGCCCGCGGGACCCAACCTTACGCGGAACGCGCGTCGGTGGAGCCTTACGCGGACACTTCGCCTGCCTCACAGGATGCGCGCCTCCTTCACCGCCTGCACCTCCGCGATTCCTTCGGGCCACTCGTCCTTTCCAATCTCGCGCCACCGCTGGCTTTCGGGTGCCGACGTCTGCCGCATTAGTTTCGTCCTCGCGACCTCATCGACGATCTCCGGCGCGGAATGTTGCCGCTTCCACGGTGGCCGCCGACCGGACAGCGGTTCCGGCCACACCCACGGACCCTTCTCCAGCGGCTCGTCCTACTTCGTTGCGTCGTCTGCTGCTGCTCCTGGGGTCGGCGACGCTGGTGTCCCCGGCCCGGTGCTTGGAGTTGGCGGGGTCCATGGCTCCGCTGCCGCTGGTGTTGGCGTCGTCGCAGTCCGGGGCTCTGTTGCTGCTGGCGCGGGCGTCGACGACGTATTGGGTCTGCCGCGGACCCTCGGATCTCTCGGGCTCACCCGCAGTTCCTCTTCCTCCCAAATCTGCGGTTCCTCCCTCGCCGTCGTGTCCTCCGCGGGCCCCTCCGTCCAAGTGAACGTCTGTTGCCGCCACCGCACACCATCGATCATGGATCACGTGCGCTGCCGGGATGTCCGTGCGGACATGATGCTCCCCGTGATTCACCCGTGGTGGTTCGGTATGTGGCGGCGCCGACATCTCGGGCTGCTGCGGCTTCGGCGACTCAGCTTGTGGCGGCGGCGGCATCCCGGGCTGCGGTGGCTCGGCCTGCTGCTGCTGCGTCGGCTCGAAACGTGGCGTGGGTGGTCGTGCGGGCCTCCACCTGGGTGATCCCTCGTACCGCGGCGTCGGAGGAATCTCGGGCAGACACCGCGACGGCGATGGTGCCCATTCCGACGTGATTTCGAGCGGCTGGATGCGGGGCTCGTGAATGGGCGACGATTTTCCATCGTCGCCGCTATAATTCCGCATAGCTGGCGGGCTGAGGCGGTTTGCCTCCCCTTCGCCGGTCGCCGGTGCAGCCTGGGGCGACTCCTCCACTGCCTCCTCCACTCCATTTCCGCCGAGCCCGTCGGGATGCGTCCCTCGCCGCACTGGACCGCCCTCCGGATCCGCCACCTCCTTTGCCTCTCGACCTCGTCGTCCACCACCTGAACGTCGCTGTCGGAGCTCACGACCGGATCCGGGACACCTCTCTTCGGGGTCCGCCGCGGAGTTCGGGTGGGCCGGGATGTTGACCGTCCTTGCCCCGGGCTGGATCCTTCGGAGAGGTGATTGGTCGCCAGGATGCAACGCGCTTCGCTGCGTGTAATGCGTGTACTCATTTTGCTTTCTAATTTCTAATTTCCCTTTAACGATACCTCGGTTTCTCGTCTTCCTTTTTCTTCGATACCGCTATTTCCTTCGCCTTCCTTATCCTATGCGGACAATACGGTACAGTTTTCTGTGCCGTCTTCTCCCTTCCTTCCGCAGACATTTGAAACGCGTGCTCTGGTCAGTTCCAAACGAGACTTTGGATGCTTCGGTTCGTTCTCCTGACGAGCTTCCCAATCGGAATTTGTTGCAGTTACCTTTAGCATCCTGGGACTTATCTTGTAGTGTCTTTGGAGTTTCGTAGTATCCTTGGAGTCTTGTAGTATCCTTGCAGTTCCGTAGTATCCTTGGAGTTCCGTAGTATCCTTGGAGTCTTGTAGTATCCTTGGAGTTTCGTAGTATCCTTGGAGTCTTGTAGTATCTTGGAGTATCTTAGTACCTTGGAGTTCCGTAGTATCCTTGGAGTCTTGTAGCATCCTTGGATAGTCCTTGGAGTTATCTTGTAGTATCCTTGGATAGTCCTTGGAGTTATCTTGTAGTATCCTTGGAGAGTCCTTGGAGTTATCTTGTAGCATCCTTGGAGAGTCCTTGGAGTTATCTTGTAGTATCCTTGGATAGTCCTTGGAGTTATCTTGTAGTATCCTTGGAGAGTCCTTGGAGTTATCTTGTAGTATCCTTGGAGAGTCCTTGGAGAGTCCTTGGAGTTATTTTGTAGTATCCTTGGAGAGTCCTTGAGTTATCTTGTAGTTACTCGTCTGTTGTTTCCGCCTGATGCTGTTGCTTGTTTGTATCTTGAATTTGTTGTTGTATAAGCTCGCTTATATGTATGGACCGCTCTTTCTCAGTATTTACATGGCGTATTTTGCATATTACAGGCGTAGTGTAAACGAACGTTCCTCCCTAGCTTCACCCCTTGGCTTATCGTCCGACGTTTCCTCGTAGCTCGCTCTGTCGAGGTATAGTGGCTGGCCCGTTGTTGATGCTCCTGGATATGCTGGCTGCGTGGCTGGACGTTGCGTGGCTTCTGGTGTTCGGAATCTTGGTCATTCGCCGATCCGGGACTACACGACTTAACCGCGGGGCTCTACTGGAGTTCTCCACTCGAGGCCACCAACGATAGACCGATCTCCCTTCTGGCTCGTTTCACTCGGGATTCGGACCCACGCCGCTCCGGGAATACACGACTCAAACCGTATAGCTCTCCTGGAGTACTCCACTCAAGACCACAACGACTGATCGATCTTCTTTCTGGCCTATAGGCTTCTCCCTGAGTTCACGATTTCTTGTCGCAGGCTTACACCGCTCAAACTCTGTTCGACTCTCCGGCGAGGAGCGTGGATTTAGTTGAGACAGAACTGAAACGGATCGCCTTGATCTAGCCGTGTGATGCCCTCTGGACCTCAGCTACCTGCGTCTCAATTCGGAGATTCCTGGCGGTTCAATCCCGAACGTCTCGACGTAGCGATCTTGTTCCTTGTAGGCTCCCACGGCGCTGCTTCCGGCGATCCGACTTGTTGTTGTTCACTTGTAGTTCACTGTACTGGCTGACTTTTTCACTTTGTATCTGTACTGATCTTGATAGATTGACTCTTCGTGATCGACTGATCCTGTTGCCAGCGCCCGGCGGCATTATATAGGGCCTCTGGGAACCGTTATTTACCTCTTTCTTGCTGCCCGCCACATTTCTCCACTCCGGGTCCAAATTCCGTAGCTCCTGCTTGACCCCCTTGCCTTTCATGCACGGCCTTAATTAAAAATAAATAATTTTCTGCGTGTTGCCGCTGCTCTGCTTATGCTTTTGGTGCCTGTGGCACGTCTGTGCGTAGCTCCGCTGCTGAGATGTGGCACTTGTCCTCCTGGACCAAAGTCCACGGCAGAGTACAAAGTCCGGTGCAGATCCGATATTTCCCCTTTTGCACACGGCACTCTGGCTCTGCCTGCGAAGTCTCCACTCTCTCACTCTCCGCTTCTCGCTCTCCAAACTCTCTTTGGCAGAGTTCTCTCTCCTAACCCTCGAAGTCTCCAAACTCTCATTCTCCACTTCTCGGTCTCCAAACTCTCTTTGGCAGAGTTCTCTCTCCTACCCTCGAAGTCTCCAAACTCTCTACTTGCAAGTGTGTTTCCACTTGCTCTTCGCCGCGCCGCTACCCCGCTAATTCGCCGAGTAACTGGTAAGCGGCCGGCCATCAGTAGTTTTGCTGCGGGAATTTGTGGGGAGTTATTCAACTCCTCACATTCCCCCCTTACTTCGGGAAACTTTTAAAAACTCTCTTCTACTCGCCGGCGTTTCCTCGTGTATCCTAGCCGTTGAGTCTTCGCGATGCTTTTGTCGATTCCCTCGGCGCTCCCTCGTTGCTCCATCGTTGCTCCCTCGACGCTTTCAACTCCGAGAGTTTCTACGGCGCCGGTCGTCGTCGTTTCAGCAATTTGAAACTCCCGCGCCGATCCTCTATCTGGTCCCACTGGTCATCGATACCCATCAGCTATCGATACCCAGCGGGCCTTCACTCAAGTTTCCCGCGATGTTTTTCTCGTCTGGTCTTACTGGTCATCGATACCCATCAGCTATCGATAGCCCAGCGGAACTCCCCACGATATCGACACCCATCAGCTATCGATATCGCTGGGGCGGCGTTGCCACTTGATCGTTCGCGATATTTACTTCACCATGATTTTGCCATATATAGTGTGCCCATCGATCATACTATCGTCCGTGCCAATCGACCGCCCTATCGAGTCGCCCCCGTCCCTACTTCATGGTGATTTTGCATTTTTGGTTAAGTTTCTTCAACTTTTCTTTATCCTTTTTCCTTCCTCTCATCCTTCTCTCTTCTTTCCAGGCTCCTTCGCCCTTCATTCACCCTCGGCTAGTTGCTCTTGGTTGGCAACGTTGACATCGAGTTCAAAGCGGAATTCGACTTAGCTTCGCCAATCGAAGCAACAGGTAAGTGCTGGTTTGTTTACTTTCATGTCGTACCCAGCTAACTCCTTTTTTTTCTTCATTTCAGACGCTGATCAAACCATGTATGCTCCTTCTTGTCCCCCCCTGTTTTCAGCCGCGTTGTTCCGAGCCATACACCGAAATTCGTCTTTTGTGTTTTTTTTCCTTTTTTTTTTACGTGTTTATTTGTTCAACGCTGCTCCTTAAAAGCCTCATGCCCGCGGGACCCAACCTTACGCGGAACGCGCGTCGGTGGAGCCTTACGCGGACACTTCGCCTGCCTCCCAGGATGCGCGCCTTCTTCACCGCCTGCACCTCCGCGATTCCTTCGGGCCACTCGTCCTTTCCAATCTCGCGCCACCGCTGGCCTTCGGGTGCCGACGTCTGCCGCATTAGTTTCGTCCTCGTGACCTCATCGACGATCTCCGGCGCGGAATGTTGCCGCTTCCACGGTGGCCGCCGACCGGCCAGCGGTTCCGGCCACACCCACGGACCCTTCTCCAGCGGCTCGTCCTCCTTCGTTGCGTCGTCTGCTGCTGCTCCTGGGGTCGGCGACGCTGGTGTCCCCGGCCCGGTGCTTGGAGTTGGCGTCCATGGCTCCGCTGCCGCTGGTGTTGGCGTCGTCGCAGTCCGGGGCTCTGTTGCTGCTGGCGCGGGCGTCGTCGACGTATTGGGTCTGCCGCGGACCCTCGGATCCCTCGGGCTCACCCGCAGTTCCTCTTCCTCCCAAATCTGCGGTTCCTCGTGCGGACATGATGCTCCCCGTGATTCACCCGTGGTGGTTCGGTATGTGGCGGCGCCGACATCTCGGGCTGCTGCGGCTTCGGCGACTCAGCTTGTGGCGGCGGCGGCATCTCGGGCTGCGGTGGCTCGGCCTGCTGCTGCTGCGTCGGCTCGAAACGTGGCGTGGGTGGTCGTGCGGGCCTCCACCTGGGTGATCCCTCGTACCGCGGCGTCGGAGGAATCTCGGGCAGACACCGCGACGGCGATGGTGCCCATTCCGACGTGATTTCGAGCGGCTGGATGCGGGGCTCGTGAATGGGCGACGATTTTCCATCGTCGCCGCTATAATTCCGCATAGCTGGCGGGCTGAGGCGGTTTGCCTCCTGCCTCCCCTTCGCCGGTCGCCGGTGCAGCCTGGGGCGACTCCTCCACTGCCTCCTCCACTCCATTTCCGCCGAGCCCGTCGGGATGCGTCCCTCGCCGCACTGGACTGCCCTCCGGATCCGCCACCTCCTTTGCCTCTCGACCTCGTCGTCCACCACCTGAACGTCGCTGTCGGAGCTCACGACCGGATCCGGGACACCTCTCTTCGGGGTCCGCCGCGGAGTTCGGGTGGGCCGGGATGTTGACCGTCCTTGCCCCGGGCTGGATCCTTCGGAGAGGTGATTGGTCGCCAGGATGCAACGCGCTTCGCTGCGTGTAATGCGTGTACTCATTTTGCTTTCTAATTTCTAATTTCCCTTTAACGATACCTCGGTTTCTCGTCTTTCTTTTTCTTCGATACCGCTATTTCCTTCGCCTTCCTTATCCTATGCGGACAATACGGTACAGTTTTCTGTGCCGTCTTCTCCCTTCCTTCCGCAGACATTTGAAACGCGTGCTCTGGTCAGTTCCAAACGAGACTTTGGATGCTTCGGTTCGTTCTCCTGACGAGCTTCCCAATCGGAATTTGTTGCAGTTACCTTTAGCATCCTGGGACTTATCTTGTAGTGTCTTTGGAGTTTCGTAGTATCCTTGGAGTCTTGTAGTATCCTTGCAGTTCCGTAGTATCCTTGGAGTCTTGTAGTATCCTTGGAGTTTCGTAGTATCCTTGGAGTCTTGTAGTATCTTGGAGTATCTTAGTACCTTGGAGTTCCGTAGTATCCTTGGAGTCTTGTAGCATCCTTGGATAGTCCTTGGAGTTATCTTGTAGTTTCCTGGGATAGTCCTTGGAGTTATCTTGTAGTATCCTTGGAGAGTCCTTGGAGTTATCTTGTAGTATCCTTGGATAGTCCTTGGAGTTATCTTGTAGTATCCTTGGAGAGTCCTTGGAGTTATCTTGTAGTATCCTTGGAGAGTCCTTAGAGTTATCTTGTAGTTACTCGTCTGTTGTTTCCGCCTGATGCTGTTGCTTGTTTGTATCTTGTATTTGTTGTTGTTTAAGCTCGCTTATATGTATGGACCGCTCTTTCTCAGTATTTACATGGCGTATTTTGCATATTACAGGCGAAACGAAATCCATGACCTGGTATGGCCCGTCGTACCTAGGAGCCAACTTTGCTGCGAATCCTTCGGCCGATAAGTAGTGTTCTTTGGCCCACACGACGTCGCCCACCGCTGGTGTCCATTGCCTTCTCCTTAGATTACAATGCCTGGCCTGATCTTGGGAGGCTTTTTCCATGTTTCGCCTTACGATCTCAAAGATCTATTTTAGTTTGCTTGCATTTTCATCTGGGGTTTCAGCCGCACGTCCTGTCCCTAACGTTTCTCGATCGTATAGGGCGCTTGGTAGTCTGGGCTCTCTGCCTTGGGTAAGAAATGGTGTAGCCAGTGGATTCCGAAACGCTGGTGCTCACTGCATGCATGATTTCTGTACTCCGTTGTCCGTTATGACCACCTTCGGGACTCCATACCTTGCGATTATGCGTTCCCTGAATGCTTTCTTCACTGATTCCGCCGTCGCGCTGCGCAGTGGTACTGACTCAGTCCACTTGGAGAACCGGTCTATTAGTACTAGCAGCATTTGGTTGCCGTGCTTCGAACGCGGCAGGAGTCCGACGAAGTCCGCGCATACCGTTGCCCATGGTTCCTCTAAAACCTGGGTTAGCATTTTGCCGGCCGCCTGCATTTGATTCGGCTTGAATTTCATGCACGTCTCTCATTTTCTTACATGGACTCGGGCGTCTCTGTGCATACCTGGCCAGTAATATCGGGCTGCCAGGCGTGCAATCGTCCTTCGGCTTCCTACGTGACCCGCTAAAGGCTCGTCGTGGTTTTCCTTCAGCACTGTTTCTCGTAGGGCCTTTGGGACACACATCTTCCACGTCGCGACATCTTCGCTGCCTGCTCTATGGGGTATATTTCGATATAGAGTGTGACCTTCCATCACGTACTCCGGGTACTTTTGCGGTTGGGTCTCGCGCATTCCTTGAGTCCAGCTGCATGCTGCAGATGCTTTCGCCGCCGATGTCTCCTTGATGCCTCGAAGCGTCTCTGGGAGTGGCTGTCTTGACAGGGCGTCCGCCACCACGTTGAGCTGTCCCTTCCGGTATGCTATCTTGATGCTGTTGAGCCACTTCAGGGCCATATGGTCGGTTACTACTTTAAAGTGGTAACCTTCCAGATATGGTTTTAGCTTTCGGATCGCCCAGACGATTGCCAAGCATTCCTTCTCGGTCGTCGAGTAATTCTTCTCGGCGCCGTTGAGCGTTCGGCTTGAGTACAAGATTACCTTTTCGCCTTTTTCCGTTTCCTGGGTCAGTATTGCTACGATGCCGTAGTAGCTTGCGTCCGTTTGCAGGGTGAACGGTTTGTCGAAGTCCGGGCATGCCAGTACGGAGTCAGCAACGAGTCTTGCCTTAACCTCCTCGAACGCCATCTGATGTTCCGGTGTCCATACCCACTTGTTGCCTTTGCGTAGCAAATCATTGAGTGGTTTGACTATTTTTGCGAAATCAGGTACGAATCGGCGGTACCATAATGCTACGCCCAGGTACTGCCGGAGTTCTCTTACTGTGGATGGTGGTTCTAGTTCGGCGATGGCTGCTACCTTTTCCGGATCCGTTCCTATTCCTTCGCTAGTCACACGGTGACCTACATACAATAGCTCCTTCTTGAAGAATTGGCATTTATCCGGGCTTAGCCTCAGATTTGCTTCTTTTGGCCGCCGAAACACTTCTCTCAGGTTCGCTTTGTGTTCTTCCAGCGTGCGTCCGATCACTATTATGTCGTCCTGGTAGGCAAAAGCGTGGGGTGACATCAATTACTTGGTCCAAGACTCGTTGAAAAGTCGCGGATGCTGAATGGAGACCGAAAGGCATAACCCTCCACTGGGACAAACCTTTTCCGGGCACCGTGAAGGCCGTGTATTGCCTGCTACTTTCCTCCAGTGGGATTTGCCAGTACCCTTTCTTCAGGTCCAAACTGCTGATGTACCTCGCTTCTCACAGTTGGTCGAGGATATAATTTATGCGCGGCATTGGGTAAGCATCTTTTATCGACTTTGCGTTGATCTGCCTGAAATCGACACAGAGTCTCCATTTGCCCGTATTCTTCTTCACCATCACGATGGGGGAGCTGTATGGGCTCTTCGAGTGCTCTATATACCCCATTCCGAGAAGCTCATCCACCTTCGCATTGATCTCCCCTTGAACTTTTGGGTTCTTGGGGTAGTATCGTTGCTTGATTGGCTTGTCGTATTTCATCGTGATCCGATGCTCGGCCATGTTCGACGTTCCCGTCATGGTGTTGAAGTCGGCTAGCTGTGCCTCTAGGAATTCCGCTGGGTCGTTATCCTCGCTTGTGTGTTGAACGACAGCCACCGATAGCTTTTCCTCAAGCCACCCATTGTGTCGGTTCCTGGCCGGTATTGTGATCTCGTGTCCGGCGCACTTTAATTCGGTTCCGACTTGCGTGAAGAAATTCCATCCTAACACCAACGAATCCACTACCCCTGGTAGTATCAGCAGGCTCATGGTCAATCGTTTGTTCCCGAATGCGATTTCAACCTCCAGCTGTGCCTTGATTCCGCCGCATCTCCCGTCTGCCAACCTAACTTGCCGTCTTGTTCTTGTGATCTTTCCAAGGGCAGCCAGATTGTCCGCCAGTTCCTCGCTTATGAAGCTCGCTGTTGCCCCGGTGTCGATTGTGGCTTTATACGTGCCTCCACCAATCGTTACCGCTGCGGACAACTGCTGCTCCTCCTCGATCAGCTTGCCAGTTAGTTTGGAGAGGAAGCATTTTGCGATCCCCGCCCGCCTTTCTGCGGCTGAGATCGCTGACCATTTCCCGCTCTTTGGCAGCACTCGACGCTCCTGATACCCACTTTGCCGCACGCCCAGCAGAACAACAAGCGCTGGTTTTGACAGCCGCGTTCCCAGTGTCCGTGACCGCCGCACTTTCGGCAGGCCTCCTGGGGGTCTGTGATGTGGGTACTCTCCCGTGGTCTCTGCGTGGTGATTGGTGGCCTCCACAAGGGGTTTGTTGGCTGCCTCTGTTGGTGTTGTATTGGTGCGTATTGCTGGCGTTCATACGGTGGGTTGGTTGCTTGCTGCCGGTGGTCTTGTAGGTGCGGGGTCCATTGACTGTTCCAACGAGGTTCCTGGTCGCCAGTGTCCTCGCACCGTCTGCACATGATTTGCGCCTGAGCTGCTGGTTTTGCCCTGGCGAATTTGTTCTCCTGGGCAAATGTCTCCCGTTCCTTCTCCAGTTCCTCAAACTCGTCGTCTAGGTCCATTAGTGTATCCAGGTCCGCCACTGTTTATGCTCTGAGGGCGATCTTTAGGTTCGGTGTGCAGTTCTGCCGGATGTTGAGGGATTCTGTCGGCGAATAACTAAGTGGCCTCATCATTGCTTGTATGTCGATCATGTAGTCCTTGAACGCCTCCCCGAAGCCTTGCTTCCTCTGCCTGACTTTGTCCGAAAGCTTGGAGAAAAAGTCTCTCGGCAGGAAGTATGTGTTAAAACTCTCGATGAATTCCGCCCATGTTTTCCATTGTTTATTGTTGGAGATGAACCACTACAATGCCCTCCCTTTAAGTAATTCTGGCATGGCGCGGGGAATCATATCCAACTACAGGCCGTATGTGTTTGAGGACCACTCCACTTGTTCCAGAAACTCGAACGGTTTCTCAATGCCGTCGAACTTAAAGGACCATTCGCGGTTTTGTTTCGCAACCTTAGCATAATCTGGCCGACTGGGACTAGGAATCTGCGCTGCCGTTTTTCTATCCTGGCTTACGTCTCTCCTTTGCGCCTCCTTTTGTTACCTTTATGCTGGGACCTGGTTTGTCGCTGTATGTTGCTTCCAGCTCGGCCCAGATATCGGCGAGGTCTGGGTCGTTCTCCGTCTGTGTGTAACATTCAGACAATGTCTTTCTAATGTCTTCCGATCTGCCCTCCAAAGCCATGTTTAACTTCTGTGAGACATAGGCAAAGTCTTCTTTCTAGAGACGGTAAATCCAACTCTTCCCCATTCTGCTTTATGTTGCTTTCACTGCTGGGACAATTACGTTTTGGGCGCCAGATGTAACGAACTGATTTATTAGGTCTGCTCGCTACGATATTCGTGCGGCTAGCTCAGTATAGTTGTGTGTTCGTCACACCAAATTTATATAAACGTGACCGCCCAGTAGATCAGTGAGAAAGCACAGAATTCTCGGGTACTCAGTGGATTTTATTGCGAGCGAGAGGGTATGATAGCACGGCAACCTTGCCGTCGCCGCTCGTGGCCGTTGCTGACTCCGGGTCGCCTTGCTTGTCCGTCTGTCCGTCCGTCCGTCCGTCTGTCCGTCCGTTTCTACGCAAACTAGTCCCTTAGTTTTAAAGCTATCGAAATGAAACTTTACCAAAAGTCGTCTTTCTATTGCAGGTAGTATATAAGTCGGAACCGGCTGGATCGGACAACTATATCTTATAGGTCCCATAGGAATAATCGGAAAAATAATGGAAAAAAATTATATCTTCGGTGTTTTTCGACATATTACCTTCTAATCTTGGGAATATAATTTTTTTAACTGTCCCGAATTTCGAATAAAATTTTAAAAATCGGACAACTATATCTTATATCTCCCATAGGAACGAACGATCGGAAAACTAAGGGGAAATTAATAGAAACAAAATTATAGCTTTGTTAATTTTTATTGTATTCTCTTCTACTCTGGAATATAAATTTATTTTATTATTTAAGAATTTCGAATTAAATTTAACATAAATCGGACCACTATAATATATAGCTGCCATAGGAATGATCAATCAATTATTGTCAAAATAATACGAAAATTGCTTTAATTTGGTTTGTTGCAAATCTTAATTCAGAATTTTGAAATTTGTAATTAAATAGGAATTAACTGCAAGGGTATATAGACTTCGGCTGGCCGAAGTGCATTTTGAATTTTAAAACACAAAAATCGGTTTGAAAATGTCTTAAACCTGTTGTGGAAATGAAAATGATATTCTTTTAGCAAAAGGATATCAGTATTATTATGAATTTGAACTTTAGCAAATCTCACTTCCATAGCAGCTGAAATGCACACACACACGCACACTTGCACATATGTATCTAGTGCTGGGGGGTGTAAAATACGCATTTTAGCGTGCGTGTGTGTGTACGCAGCGGGGCGAATTTGTGTTTTTATTTTGTTTTTACAAATCCACAGTTTGACAATAATTTAACATTTGAAAGGAAATAAGTAGTTTGGAAACATTTCGTCTTACCGAGTTTTTGGACTTTAAAAATAAAAACAATTTTAAAGGAAAACTTCGATTGTAAAACTTTTACCAAAATTGTAAATAGTAAAATCATTTAAAATCCGATTCAGAATTTAAATGTATATACATACGAATTTTCCTTGAAAGTTGCTTAAAGGAAATTGAATAGCTCCACCGATAATTTAAAATTTTACGTTTAGCTAAAAGAATGAAGCAACAAAAAAATCGATATATTCGCATTTTTAGGCGCGCAATTTGGTATTTTGTGACTGTGGTATTTTTCCTTTGCCTTTGCACGGTCACACTTAGAGGAACGTCTGAATAAAAAAAATAACATCACATGTGTGGGAGCCCATGACGTCACAATAGAAAAAACCAAAAGGAATAATTGGCAACCTTGACGAAGGGGGCTGAATTTCAAAAAAGTTTAAATGCAGTTATTTGCGGGTATCCCATAAAATTATGAAGAGCCATTTTTAAAACCATTTTGACAACATTTATAACAGAAAAATTGCAAAAGAAAAAATTAAGAAAAAAACAATTTTGGGGCACTTTGGGGCCGCTTATGGCTCTAATTTATATCATACACTCGGCTCCTAATTATTTCCGAATTTATGGTTTTTTTTCAGATTTTTATGTCAATCCGTTCTGGGTGAATTTTTACCCTTACACATGTTTTTTTATCCGAATCTTATATTGGTTATAGATTTATCAAGCACCAGCCTAAAAGCGGTTCTATTACATACATAATGGTAATACATTTTCGTCTATCCCAATCACATATGCAACTAATATGAAAAAAACATACAAAACAATGGATAGGGGGTTCTAACAAAAATGCAATATTCCGATCATGCTTGGAAAATTTGTAGCGGCTTAAAAGTCGTCGCATTGTTAACTGGACTGTAACTAGGAATTACAAAGTATTGCTGTTTCCTATGCGATTGGGACAGCGGGACTGGAAAATTTATTATAAAAAATTTGATTACCCAATTCGTAAATCTTATATCCCTGGACAGAAAAATATAAAACAATGTCACGGGTTTACAAAAGAAAATTGATGAAATACGCACTTTATAAAACAGTGATTTTCGGTTAGGGTACATCTCCCTGAGTAAGAAAAGGGCACTTTTAATTTTTTGTGTGGTAAAGTTTTTTTTTAAAGTGTAAAAAACGTTTTTTGCACTTTTTCATTTTCTATCTCGAGTTCTGATAAATTTATCATACTTATTTTACAGGTAAAAGAATGCACTTTAACTTTCTTATACACAGCATTGAGTTCCATTCATTGGTTTAGTAGCTACACTTCGTCAAAGCTGAAAAAGTTGGAAAAAAAAGGTGGCATAAATGGCTACCTTAAAAATACACGCCTAAAAACCGAAGTTATTTTTATAGCTTATATAATTAGATGGTACTTTGACAAAGAAAACAAGCTAATGATCGTTACAATCCGTAAGTAAATTTTTTTGATAGGAATTTTTTAAGCTCGGAACAACTTTGATTTTTTGGCCGTTTACAGCTGTTAACTGAGGTTAACAGGGCTCTAACAGGGATGTAATACACATTTTTTCCAACTGAAATAATCTATATAAAATCGAACCTTTGGTTAGTTTGCTTAAAGATGTATCTTTAAGTAGAAGTTATAAAAATAATTTCGGTTTTTAGGCGTGTATTTAAAAAAAAAACATTTATGTCAGCTTTTTTGCCTTTTTTCCAACTTTTTCAGCTTTGACGAAGTGTAGCTTCTAAACCAATGAATGGAACTCAATGCTGTGTATAAGAAAGTTAAAGTGCATTCTTTTACCTGTAAAATAAGTATGACAAATTTATCAGAACTCGAGATAGAAAATGAAAAAGTGCCAAAAACGTTTTTTACGCTTTAAAAAAAACTGTATCATACCAAAAATTAAAAGTGCCCATTTCTTACACAGGTAGATGTACCTTAACCGAAAATCATAATTTCATGAAGTGCGTATTTCATCAAATTTTTTTTTGTAAACTGGTGTGTCCAACCAGAGGACGTTATTTTACCTGCACTTCATATAAAACTTGGATTAATGAAAAATGGAAAACATCGGTAAAAAGTTTGCATACGTAAAAATCAAGTAGAAAACTTCTAAAATCGTATGAAGCACTTGGATGCAATATGTCATTAAAAATTCACTTTTACACTTACATTTGGACTTTCTTCTTCCAAATTTTGGTGATGTTAGTGATGAGCAAGGGGAGAGATATGTCTGCTCGCGACGAGATTCGTGCGGTTAGCTCAGAGAAGGTGTGTGTTCGTCCCACCAAATTTATATGAACGTGACCGCCCAAATAGATCAGTGAAAAATTCACGGGTTCGAACAGGGTTTATTGCGGTTGTGATTACAGCGGCTTGTTGGCTCGGTTGGCCTTGGTGTCGCCACTCGTGGGCCTCGGTGTCTCCCGGTTATGCTCGTCTCGGTGCGTTGCTGCGTCGCCTCGGTGGTTGCTCCGGCCCTGCAGATCCCTGTAGCTCCGTGTAGACGCTCGGCGATGCTCGTCCCCGATGTATGGGCTCGACGACTACTTGTAGCGCCTCGGACTCACAAGGCGATCAGCCGTGTGGGCTTAGGGAAGCGTCACCGTTCCCAGACTAGGGTGAATAGGTGCTGCGCTCTACAGGCCTACGCCTATAGACACAAAACCGCCTGTCCCTGGCTCTGTCCCGGATGGTCCCACTAGGGTCTTGCGCGGATCGCGCTGACAGTCTAGGTAATACCTGGAATCTGCCTAGCGCTCCACCTTGCTTTTACGCCTAGTGCAAACGAACGTTCCACCCTGGCCTGACCTTCTTGCTTGTTGACCGTGACGTTTCCGCCTAGCTCGATGTCCCTTCTGGCTGGCGCTGTAACTGACGATGTCCTGTGCCTTGCTTCTGGGTGTGCTGGTGAGGTTGGACGTAGCGTGGCTTTTGGTACTCGGGGTTTGGACTCACGCCGATCCCGGGCTCTTAGAACCGTTAGGTTTCTCTAGGACAGCGCCTTGAGATGACAACCGGCCTACTGTTCGTCCTTTCTGGCTGGTCGCGCCAGGACTTAGACGATTTCCCCTTTGACGAACTTGGCTGACGCCGGGACCCGCCAAAGAAGTGCTTGGAACAAGGCACCCTGGGTCTAGATGGCTCTCGCCCCGAGTTCTCGATCTATTGTCGCAGGACTGCACTGCTCAACTCTGATAGACACGCCAGGCGTAATGCGAGGGCTTAGTCCCACTGGAGTAGAAACGGTTCGCCTTGACTTAGCCCTGTGATGCCCCCTGGATCTCAGCTACCTGCGTCTCAATTCGGAGATTTCTGGTGATCCAATCCCGTAGCGATCTTGCTCCTTGAAGGCTCCCACGGCGTTGCTTCCGACGACTTGGCTTGTGTTTCATTTGTAGATTACTTGGCACTGGTTGACTGACTTATTCACTTCGTTATCTTGACTGATCTTGACGGGTTAGGAACTTGTGATCGACTGATCCTGTTGCCAGCGCCCGGCGGCTTTATATAGGCCCGTTATTTCCCTTTTCCGCTCTGCCCGCTGGATCTCTCCGTGGCTCCTGTTTGAGCCCGTTGTCTTTCTCGTACGGCTTCGAACTGGCGATCCCCGTGTTGCTGCCGTCCCGCTGATTCTTCTGGTGCATGTGGCACCCCTGTGCGTCGCTCAGCCTCCGAGATGTGGCACTTCTAATTCTGGTCCAAAGTCCACGGCAGAGTCCAAAGTCCGGTGCTGTTCCGTTATTTTCCTTTTGCACACGGCACTCTGGCTCTGTCCGCTCCTTGATCTCCAAACTCTCTTTGCCAGAGTTCTCTCACCCTGGATTTGGATTCTCCACTCTCTCATTCTCCACCCTTTGGTCTCCGAACTTTCTTTGACAGAGTTCTCTCAATGGAGTTGGACTCTGCACTCTTACTCTCCAAACTCTCTTCTCCGTGCCGCTACTACGCTAATTTGCCGTAACTGGTACGCGGCCGGCCCTCCGCATGGTTAGCTACGGGAATTTGTGGGGAGCTATTTAACTCCTGGCGGACTTATGCTGCCAAAGCCAAAATACTTATCATATTATATAAAATTCAGGCTACTATGATGAAAAAAGGATCAAAAAGTACTTCAGTAAAATCCATTCTAGCTAAAGAAGTAGAGTTCGCCGAACTTTGTGATTGGACACTGTTAAACTTAAAGGATCAAAGTACCATTTTCGCTAAATTGTGGCTCTAGGCAAAAAGTGCCAAAAATATTTCGTACTTTGACCATAACTGTGACGTGATGAAAAGTTTTCAAAAACGTGTTAGTAGTCTACAGCTAAAAAACTATCAGGTTCTGTAGCGTTTATTCTTGGGCCGACCTGTCGACCTGTGTAATTGGCTTTATCTTAAAAAGCTTTCGTATTGATTCGGGGAAAAATAGAAGTGTGTTTTGCGGGAGTCTATTTAACCCCGAATTTTAGCGATGTCTGATGAAATTTTTCGATGCAATTTTTTTAAATTGTTGTCCACTAGTGTAGCTGTAAAATAGTTTTGGTTTTACTTAACAATGCTTAGCCGTTTTTTCTTTATGTAGTTTCAAACATATTCGCTAAGTGCATTTTTCTACCCCTTGCATAAATTGTTTAACATGTAAATGAGGCATTGAATTAAGAATAGTATCACATATTAGCATTCCTATAACATAAATTAACAACAAAAAACAAAAAAATTGCCCAAAACACACATCTGTGTAAATTGCTAGTAAATGTATACCCGTTACTTGTGGAATAAAGGGGTATCACTATGAACGGCAGTCCATGTAGTGACGAAGCGCACAAGGAGAGAGTGCGAAGGCGACTACTATATATACACGAAGAAATGAAAATCTGCTGTAATGGTCCGATCCTAGCGAGTGATACATCAATTTAAAGGTATTGCATACCAACCCCTCAATTGGTTTGGAAGAGAGAGCGGTGAAAGTGTAAAAGTGAAATTTTAGAAATTTTGATCTTTTGGGGCCGGTGGGGTCATATTAGAAAATCCGACGAACCGTTCAAAAGTTATACCAAAAAAAGATTTTCTTCTTCCCAACATAAAAACTTAATTCTGTTTGCCACTTTGTCCAAAACATGGATTTAAAGTCATGAAAATTTGATATGGTGTTCAACAGCTCGATATAAGAAACTTTAGTTCTGCCACTTTTGAAAAAACCCGCTAGTTTAGCGGCAAATCAGCTATAAATAGCTAAAATTCAGAAAGCCGTTACTTCCACAAGTCGTTACTGAAGCTACAGACTTGTGTTGTACCTCGTTTAAAAGGTATTTTGAAATGCTATAAACGCCTTTTAAAAGTAATTTGTGTAAATGCAATATTTAAAAAGTTATGCGCAAAACAATTTTTTTTAAACTTTATTTTTAGCTTTTTTTTATTTTTTTCCAAACTGCTCTAACGATTTTCTTTAAAATTTTAAACTGTATAGCCCTCGAGATTCCTTAAATTTTGGTATGTAACACATTACTCTAAAAAGTTTAATCATTTTTCGTCAAAAATGTTGATATCAGAACTTTTGTATGTTGAATGTCACTAGTTTTTTACCTCGTTAAGAGGTGTTTTTATTTGATTATTTTTCTTTTAGTTTTTGTGTTTATTTTATTATACCCGTTACTCGTAGAGTAAAAGGGTATATTAGATTCGTGCAAAAGTATGTAACAGGTAAAAGGAAGCTTTTCCGACCATGTAAAGTATATATATTCTTGATCAGGATCACTAGCCGAGTCAATCTAGCCATGTCCGTCTGTCTGTCCGTTTGTCTGTCCGTCTGTATGAACGCTGAGATCTCGGAAACTATAAAAGCTAGAAGATTGGGATTTGGAATGCAGATTCTAGGGGTTAATGCGCAGCGCAAGTTTTTCACGCCGATGTGCCACGCCCCCTCTAACGCCCAAAAACCGCGAAAAACTGTGGCAACCACGGTTTTGAAGCTAGATTAACGGGAAAAGGAATGTGTATTCGTTTCATCAATACATATTGATAGACCAAAGTAGTTCGCCCACAAACCGCGAAAACCTGTTTCGCCCACAGTTTTAAAGATAGAGCAAAAGTGTAAACGCCATTTTGTTTGGGTTATTAATGCCTACGGAAATGTAGAAGAAAATTTTTAAATCGTCCCACTCAGTAAAAAAAATCAAATTATGAAATGGCCGGTAGATGACGCCACTTTGAAGCGGCTGCTTGGCTTGCCCTGCTTGATACTGCTTGCTTTAGCTGAGTAATGGGTATTTGATAGTCGGGGCACTCGACTATAGCGTTCCCTCTTGTTAGTTTTGATTTGCATTGCTTTTTAAATTAAAATTTTAAATTTTGATTCAATTCCTTTTTATTTTTTTTTTCGGTGTAAAGCAGAAAAACGTCACAAATATAGTCAGTTTTGTAGTTGCCCACACTAACACAAACGCAATGCGTGCTTTCATTGCACGTGTGCTGCTTCTGCTGACCACCACTGCTTTATAATATCCGAAACGCTTCCTTCTACCTGTTACATGCCTTTCCCCGAATTCAATATATCCGTTACTCGTAGAGTAAGATTTGCAAAATTTGATGTTAATAGCTTTTATACGAAAATGAATAGAAAATTCGCGAAGAAGATAGTAAGACGTGCGAAAAAAAGCCAGGACGAACAGCTAAGACGTGTGTAACTTTTTTAAAAACCTAACTACAGCCCACATAATTTGGGGGCTTAGCCAACAAAAGCCAAGAGTGAAAGTGAGAAAGAAAGTAAAGAAAACATCGAGAAACATCGACTTAAAATTCTGAAAAGTTCGAACATATTCGCGATCCGTGTAAAAAAACGCAGCAGGTAATTGATCGTGGTCTAATATATATACATGTTCAGTTATCCATGAGCTTACGTGAGAGTCACAGCAAGCAGTTAGAGCGTTTCAGTTATAAAGTGTGCAAATAAGTGTCCGTAAAGAGTGTTCTTTTCTTTGAAAACGGTCCCACTTTAAGAGAAAGATTTCTGAGTCCGATATAACTCTTTTCTGACAAAGATATAAGTCGCAGGAATCGTCATTACGGTATTTTCCCATTTTGGTCAATTAATACGTATTAAGGAAAGGAATACACATTACACAGTTTTTCGCGGTTTGTGGGCGTTAGAGGGGGCGTGGCACATCGGAGTGAAAAACTTGCGCTGCGTATTAGCGCCTAGAATCTGCATGCAAAGTGCCAGCCTTCTAACTTTTATAGTTTCGGCGTTCATACAGACGGACATGGCTAGATCGACTCGGCTAGTGATCCTGATCAAAAATATATATACTTTTTAGGGTCGGGAACGGACTCTTTTTTGCACACTTTATGACTTAAATTCTTAGAAAACAGTCAGAAAACGGTCAAATTGCTTGCTGAGATGGTGAAATCGAGCGCTTTTGAAGGTATTAGTGCAATGCTCCGCGATGAAAAAAAAATATTCTACTTTTTTTTTGTTTTGAGGAAGATGGAGACAGAAACTTTAGAAAACGATTGCGCTAGTTTCAAGGTTACGAATATGACGAATTACACAGATATTATTCGAGAAAAGTCGATTATATTCCTATTCATTTATGGATCTGGCTATGGGTGACGCAAACTAAAGCAAGCCCTACTAGCCGAATTTAAAACCGCGACAAACAGTGCTCAGTTACACAAATATACGGCTAAAGAAGAATGAAAAAATGAGAAAGTCTGCACGAATATTTTTTGCAAATGAAAGAACTAACTTTAAGGGGAAACATCGAAAGCAGTGCCCTAATCCAATATGTAATCGACGGAATTGACGATTCGTGTGCCAATAAGCTAGTGCTCGACAACGCAAAGAGTTTAATCGAGTTTAAAGACAAACTGAAATGCTACGAAAAAATCCGCGGAAAATCAAAAAGTGAAAACAAAACCCAATCCATGTTTTCAAAGGCGAACAAAAGTACGGCAAAACGTGAGATCCAAAACCAAGCAGTGCCCAACAGAAATACAAGCAGAGGCCTAAAATGTTTGCACACATCTGCAAATTGCGAAAAAAAAATCAAGAGACAAGAATGTTTTCAGTGTAACCATTTCGGACATAAAGCAAAAGAATGACCAGGAAAGAGTTCGAGTGAACTTTTTGTAAGGTGTAAACGCTCACGCGTTTATGTGCATAACTGTTGAGGACAATAATGTTAAATTCATCGCTCTAATCGACACAGGAACAAAGTACAATTTGTACAAGTACAAACCAATACCACATTTCAAAGCCTAAAAAAGCCAAAGGTGAGTGAGTGTAACGTGTATCTTATCGGGTTCGGTAAATCACACTAAAACAATATAAAACCATCGGGTTCGTTCGAACATAAAATAACAATTGTTAAATTAGTACAGGATTTTAACGGGCTTATCACGGTCGAAGAAGAACGAAAACAGTTTTTGCTGCGCTGTGTTCAAAAACACAGAAATTTGTATCCGGACTATAAAATAATTACACTACAAAAATGTTACCCTGGATGATCAAAGCTATTCGTATACCCTTGCAGAGGGTATTATGATTTCAGTCAGAAGTTTGCAACGCAGTAAAGGAGACTTTTCTGACCCCACAAAGTATATATATTCTTAATCAGCATCACTAGACGACTCGATCTAGCCATGCCCGTCTGTCCGTCCGTCCGTTTCTACGCAAACTAGTCCCTCAGTTTTGAAGCTATCGAGATGAAACTTTACCAAAAGTCGTCTTCCTATTGCAGGTAGTATATAAGTCGGAACCAGCCGGATCGGACCACTATATCTAATCGTTCCCATAGAAAATATCGGAAAAATAATGGGAAAAAGAGTATAGCTTCGGTGTTTTTTTACCTATTACCCAATGCTTTTGGGAATATCATTTTTAAAACAGTTATGAATTTTGAAATAAAAATTTAGAAAAATCGGACGACTGTTTCATATAGCTCCCATAGAAACAATTAGAAAATTAATGGGAAATTAATAAAAAAAAAATTGTATATTATTTAATTTTTATTTTTTTCCTTCTAGTTGGGAATATAATTTTATTTAAATAATTTAGAATTTCGAAAAAAATTTAACATAAATCGGACGATTATATAGCTGCCATAGGAATTATCAATCAATTAATGTCAAAATAATACGAAAATTTGGTTTGTTGCAAATCTAAATTAAGATTTTTGAAATTTGTAATTAAATAGGAATTATCTGCAAGAGTATATAGACTTAAGCTGGCCGAATTTAGCTTCCTTTCTTGTTATGTTTTAAATAAATACTACTGTCTATGCAAGTTCATTTTAACTTTTACTGACTTCACTTATCTTAAAAACGTGCTTGACTCTGACCTTGAATTTGGCTAAATTTTTCCAAATTTTGTAATTTGCATATTTTTTGGGTTTTTAGTAGGTATTGACAAATGAAAACAATCGCAATTGCCTCTAAAGAAATCCATAACGTTTATCCCGTTGATGACCTTGGAGCTATAGCGCGGCAATTTTATTTAAAATTATAATACGCCATCTACCGCAAGATATTAATACCACTGGCCATTAAAGGCGAACATGTAGGCGCTAGCACGGTTTTTGCGTTAATGGGATTGTAGGCGTTAGAGTGGGCGTGGAAACATTTTTTATTTGGTTAATAAATAGGTAATGAAGAACAATCGCAATTGACTCCAAAGAAATCCTTAACGGGAATTAACGCTTATCCCGTTGATGACCTTGGAGCTATAGCGCGAATATTTTATTTCAAATTGTAATACTCCATCTACCGCAAGATATAAATACCACCGGCCATTAAAGGCGGAAATGTAGGCGCTAGCCCGGTTTTTGTGTTAATTGGTTTGTGGGTGTCAATCAATATGTATTAAAGAAACGAATACACATTTCTTTTCCGTTAATCTAGCTTCAATACTGTGGGCGCTACAGTTTTTTGGTTTGTGGGCGTTAGAGGGGGCGTGGCACATCGGCGTGAAAAACTTGCGCTGCGTATTAACCCCCAGAATCTGTATGAAAAGTGCAAATCCTCTAGCTTTTATAGTTTCCGAGATCTCAGCGTTCATACAGACGGACATGGCTAGTAATCCTGATAAAGAATATATATACTTTATATGGTCGGAAACGCTTCCTTCTACCTGTTACATACTTTTGCACGAAGCTAATATACCCTTTTACTCTACGAGTAACGGGTATAAAAATAAATTTTTTTTATATAAGGGACACCCTAATATGTATATTACACAATCTTTCACAATTTAAAAATATTAAAACAAGGTGTATTACAGCCCTGTTAGAGCCCGTTTACTTCAGTTAACGGCCTAGAAACCACCGTTGCACAGTGGCTCCTTTTGACTTTTTTTTGGTAAAAAATCATAACTTTTGAACCAATAGAGATAATTGAATGATGAAACGACAAATGACAGATAATTGATCTACCTTTAAAATAAATGTTTGAGACAAGGAGTGGGCGTGGCAGAGGCATAATTACAAATCGGCAAAGTCCGAATTTAAAAACAAATCCATTTTTTCTGACAAATAAAACTTGTTTTAAAAAGTTTTTTAACCCGTTACTAGTAGAGTAAAAGGGTATATTAGATTCGTGCAAAAGTATGTAATAGGTAGAAGGAAGATCTTCCGACCATATAAAGTATATATATATTCCTTATCAGGAACACTAGCCGAGTCGATATGGCCATGTCCATCTGTATGAACGCTGAGATATCGGAAACTATAAATGCTAGGAGATTTGAACTTGGCATACAAATTCTAGGAGTTAATACGCCGCGCAATTTTTTCACGCCGATGTGCCATGCCCCCTCTAACGCCCACAAAACGGCGAAAAACTTTGGCACTCACAGTTTTGAAGATTAACGGGAAAGGGAATGTGTATTCGTTTCTTCAATACCTATTGATTGGATTGGATTAAGCTGGATTAACGGGAAAAGTAATGTGTATTCGTTTCTTCAATACATATTAATTGACCGAAATGGGAAACCTCCCTCCCCCTAATGACCACAAACCGCGGAAAGCTATGGCGCCCACAGTTTAAAACCTAGAGCAAAAGTGTAAACGCCATTTTGTTTGGGTTATTAATGCCTACCGAAATGTAGAAGAAAATTTTTAAATCGGCCCACCCAGTAAAAAGTTATAAGCAAATAATGAAATGTCCGGTAGATGGCGCCACTTTTAAGCGGCTGCTTGGCTTGCCCTACTTGAGACTGCTTGCTTTAGCTGAGTAACGTGTATTGATAAGCGAAGTACTCGACTATAGCGTTCTCTCTTGTTTTATTTGTATTTAAACACATTATCTACTTTCAAGTAGATACATACATACACATTGTGTGTTTGTATTGTATTGTGCATATAAGCAAATCAAAAACAGTCCACATATGGGCGGTTCTTTTACAAACCGAACACCTTTTCTCGGGTCTCGGGTTTTGATTTGCCTGAATCTTTTTTTACATGTACTATTTGTAAAATAATAAACACGTGTATCAGGATTTGGACGAAAAAAAATTATTTTTTTAGCTAGAATTTTTTTTAGTTTGCCAAAAAACGTAAAATTTGCAAAATGACCTCTCATTGAAAATCTTTATCTCCGGTTATATTAATCCGATTGACTTCATGTCTTTTGAATAAATTCCTTTTAAACCTCTTGTTTTAAAATACAATTTAAAACAAGAAGGGAAGCTAACTTCGGCTAGCCGAAGTTTATATACCCTTGCAAATCATTCCTATTCAATTACAAATACCAAAATATTAAATTTAGATTTACTAGCATATTTGTTGCAACAAACCAATTTACAGCAGTTTTTGTTTTTGACATTTTTTGATCGTTCCGTTTATGTTAAATTTAATTCGAAATTCTGAATTAATCAAATAAAGTTATATTCCAGAGTAGAAGATCATCCAATAAAAATTAACGAAGGCAAAAATTTTTTCCTATTAATTTCCCATTAATTTTTCGATTGTTTCTATGGGAGCTATATGATATAGTCGTCCGATTTTTCTAAAATTTAATTCGAAATTCAGAACAGTTTAAATAATAATATACCCAAAAGCATTAGGTCATATGTCAAAAATCACGGAAGCTATAATTTTGTTCCATTATTTTTCCGATCCTTCCTATGGGAGCTATAGGATATAGTTTTCCGATCCGGCTAGTTCCGACTTATATACTACGTGCAATAGAAAGACGACTTTTAGTAAAGTTTTATCTCGATTGCTTCAAAACTGAAGGACTACCTTCGTGGTATATTTTATCAAAACCTTAAATTCGGTAAAATCCAAGTTTCGAAATTCCAACTACTACAACCGTCTGCAAGCGTATAATAAATTTATCTTGTAAAGGAATGTTGCATCTACCACAACACCTACACCTACCTGAAAAAATTGGATAAATAACTACTGCAAGGAGCAGGAAAAACTATTACCAAAACTTTAAAAACCATTTTACTAGTAAGTTTATTATTAATATTAAAACTCTGTTTTGATTACATTTTTAAAGAGTACATACCTTGACTATGAATAAGATGACCTTGTGCTTTTAGATTTTCCTCTTCAACCCTAACAAAATACATTAATATATATCCAACAGCAAACATGAATCCAATTGTTCCCAAGAGAGAAAAAGCTGCCAAAAGGTGCTCGTCTTCAATATTGTCTGAAAGGTAATCGACTAAATATAACAGCCGGGAAATCCATATAGTTAAAATTCCTTGAGAATGCTCATTAAATAAATTCTGAAAGTTAGTAATAGATTTATATTTACGCATATAAATTATTTAAATCAAATACCTGCACAATGGCTTCGTATCTTAAAGTTTCTGAAGATTTTAAAAGCCTTTTTACTGTGTACGAAAGTTCGTTTTTAGTTGAATTGATTAAATGTTCAGGTAGTATATTCGTATTCTGCTTAGCAACACAGAGCCATTCATACTTTAAATGCTTATCATCTCGTCGCCAAATTATAACAATTTGTAGAAGGCTTTTCTCAAATGATCCTTTTGATATTGCTTTAATGAAAGCAGGTTGGTTTTCCTGAAAAATAAAATACCTTCTATTAAGATCTGACAAAACAATAATAATAACGCAGGCCAACATTATTTAAATTAAAGAGGGGTATTCATGTCTTGTTTCTTGGGAAAATAGCACTATAACATACATAGTATGTGTAATATGTGGTTAATAGGATTTTATATTATTTTATATATGGGCCTTTTACAAACCGAACAGATTAGGCCAAAAAAAAATTTCACATTTTTGATTTGCCTGAAACTTTTTATACCCTTGCAGAGGGTATAATGATTTCAGTCAGAAGTTTGCAACGCAGTGAAGGAGACGTTTCAGACCCTATAAAGTATATATATTCTTGGTCAGCATGACTAGACGAGTCGATCTAGCTATGTCCGTCTGTCCGTCCGTCTGTCCGTCCGTCTGTCCGTCTGTCCGTCTGTCCGTCCGTCCGTTTCTACGCAAACTAGTCCCTCAGTTTTTAAGCTATCGAGCTGAAACTTTACCAAAAGTCGTATTTCTGTTGCAGGTAGTATATAAGTCGGAGCCGGCCGGATCGGACAACTATGTCTTATAGCTCCCATAGGAATAATCGGAAAAATAATTGAAAAAAAATTATAACTTATGTGTTTTTTGACATATTACCTTATGCTCTTGGAAATATCATTTTTTTAACAGTTCTGAGTTTCGAATTAAATTTTTTAAAAATCGGACGACTATATCATATAGCTGCCATAGGAACTATCAGAAAATTAATGGCAAATTAATATGAACAAAATTATAGCTTCGGTGTCTTTTGACATATTTCCTTCTACTTTTTGGAATATCGTTTTTTTAATACTTCTGATTTTCGATTTAATCATATAGCTCCCATAGGAATGATCGGAAAATTAATGGGAAATTAATAGGAAAAAAATTATAGCTTTGTTAATTTTTATTGTATTCTCTTCTACTCTTGAATATAACTTTATTTTATTATTTCAGAATTTCGAAATAAATTTTACATAAATCGGACGACTATATTATATAGCTCCCATAGGAATGATCAATCAATTATTGTCAAAATTGCTATAATTCGGTTTGTTCCAAATCGAAATTCAGATTTTTGTAATTTGTAATTAAATAGAAATTAACTGCAAGGGTATATAGACTTCGGCTGGCCGAAGTTAGCTTCCTTTCTTGTTTATACATACTACTAGCAGGGTCGCCCGCAGCTTCGCCTGCGGAAATCAAGATTAAAAATTCTACTAATAATAAAAAAGGAATTTAGGTGAATAGAGAAGCCGTGAATCAAATGGTTTAAACATTTCCATTTGTTTAAACAATATGAGCCGCGTGTAAGGAAAAGCAAGATTATGGTTTGAATATTTATGTTTTTTTTTCCAATATTATCAATGCGATTTAAATTTTAAAACAGAAAAATCAGTAATAAAACAAATCTGTAATGCACACACATAAACACACTCACACACATATATATTTAGTTTGTAAAATATATTTTTCTCTATTTTTTTTTACAACCGTTTGTCAAAAGTTCTAAAACATTTCGTGTTAGCTAAACGGGTTTTTGGATTTTAAAAATAAAAGAATTTTAAGGAAAACTTTAAATGTAAAACCAAAACCTAAAGCCTTGTAATCTAAAGGTCGTTTGTGTTTAAATCAAAGTTATATTCAAAATTGGAGTTCTCTTATTTTTTTTTTACTTTGTTCTGAGAGGTTATGGAATACTCATTTGGCATTCCGCTCTTTACCATCTACCTAAAAATAGTTTACAAAGTGGAAAAGAAATAATTATGTCAACATCATTATTGGTAAGAATTGTGGTGGGTTTGAACCCACGACCTATAGACTATGTTTCCTTTACGTACAACATAACCATCTGAGCTACAGTTTGGAAGTTCTTGCTGACATTAAAGCAAACGGTTAATAAATAAGGAGCAAAAGATTTACCATGATCACCTTGCAATTTCGCTAAGGATTAGCAAAAGCAAAAATTCTCATTTTAGAATAATTATTTGGTTTTCAGTATTTTGTTTTCATTAATTTTTCACCTTGATTAGGATTATATTAACAATGTCAGAAAGGCAGGTAGGGGGAGAAGCCGTGAATGAAATTGTTTAAACATTTCCATTTGTTTAAACAATATGACGCAAGTGTAGGAAATAGCAAAAGAATTAACTGATTTGAATATTTATGTTTTTTTAATATTATTTAATTTTAAAACACAAAAATCCGTTTGAAAATGTCTCAAACCTGTTGTGGAAATGAAAATGATATTCTTTTAGCAATAGAATATCAGTATTATCATGAATTTGAACTTAAGCAAATCTTACTTCCTTAGTCAGGTGAAATGCACACACACGCACACTTCCACATATCTAATGGTTGGGGGTGTAAATACGCATTTTAGCGTGCGTGTGTGTGTACGCAACGGGGCCAATTTATGTTTTTATTTTGTTTTTACAAATCCTCGATTTGTCAATAATTCAACATTTGAAAGGTAATAAGTAGTTTGGAAACATTTCGTCTTAGCTTATCGGGTTTTTAGATTTAAAAAAAAAAACAAATTTAAGGAAAACATCGATTGTAAAACTGTTAGCAAAATCTAAAACTGATCGGAGATGCTGCTGCAAATAGTAAAATCATTTAAAATCCGACTTTAAATGTATATACATACGACTTTTCCTTGAAATTTTCTTAAGGGGAATTGGATAGCTCCACCGATAATTTAAAATTTAACGTTTAGCTAAAAGAATGAAGAAACAAAAAAAATTATCGATATATTCGCATTTTTAGGAGCGCAATTTGGTATTTTGTGGCTGTGGTATTTTTCCTTGCCTTTGCACGGTAACACTTGGAGGAACGTCTGAATAAAAAGAACAACAACACATAGGTGGGAGCCCATGACGTCACAATAAAAAAAAACAAATTGGCGACCTTGACGAAGGGGGCTGAATTTCAAAAAAGTTTAAATGCAGTTATTTGCGGGTATCCCATAAAATTATGAAGAGCCATTTTTTAAACCATTTTGACTACATTTATAACAGAAAAATTGCAAAAGAAAAAATTAAGAAAAAAACAATTTTGGGGCACTTTGGGGCCGCTTATGGCTCTAATTTATATCATACACTCGGCTCCTAATTATTTCCGTATTTATGGTTTTTTTTCAGATTTTTATGTCAATCCGTACTGGGTGAATTTCCACACTGACTTTTTTAATAGTCTTCAATTATATTGATTTACATTCGGAAAATAAGTAAACACGTGTATCAGGATTTGACCGAAAAAAAATTATTTTTTTAGATGGAATTTTTTTAAGTTTGCCAAAAATCGTAAAATTTGGAAAAGTACCCTCTCATTGAAAATCAGTATCTCCGGTTATATGAATCCGATTGACTTCATGTCTTTTTCATTAATTCCTCTAAAACCTCTTCTTTCAAAAAAAAATTTCTAAAAAAAAATTAGTTTTTAATTTCTTAAAAATAATAACAAATTAAAATTTAAAAAATTTTAACCATTGCCCCACAAAAAAAAAATATTTTTTTATATATTTTTTAATATTATATAATTATTTTTTTATTTACTTAGGTCATTATTTTAACTAAAGTTAATATTTTTTAATGTTAAAAAAACTATTTTTTTTTAATATTATATAAAATAAATAAAATAATATATTTTTTAATGTTGAAAAAACTTTTAAAAAATTTAATAATAAACAAAACAAGAAAGGAAGCTAACTTCGGCCAGCCGAAGTCTATATACCCTTGCAGTTAATTCCTATTTAATTACAAATTACAAAAATCTGAATTTCGATTTGGAACAAACCGAATTATAGCAATTTTGACAATAATTGATTGATCATTCCTATGGGAGCTATATAATATAGTCGTCCGATTTATGTAAAATTTATTTCGAAATTCTAAAATAATAAAATAAAGTTATATTCAAGAGTAGAAGAGAATACAATAAAAATTAACAAAGCTATAATTTTTTTCCCATTAATTTTCCGATCATTCCTATGGGAGCTATATGATATAGTCGTCCGATTTTTATAAAATTTAAATCGAAAATCAGAAGTATTAAAAAAACGGTATTCCAAAGAGTAGAAGGAAATATGTCAAAAGACACCGAAGCTATAATTTTGTTCATATTAATTTGCCATTAATTTTCTGATAGTTCCTATGGCAGCTATATGATATAGTCGTCCGATTTTTATAAAATTTAATTCGAAATTCAGAACTGTTAAAAAAATGATATTTCCAAGAGCATAAGGTCATATGTCAAAAAACACATAAGTTATAATTTTTTTTCAATTATTTTTCCGATTATTCCTATGGGAGCTATAAGATATAGTTGTCCGATCCGGCCGGCTCCGACTTATATACTACCTGCAACAGAAATACGACTTTTGGTAAAGTTTCAGCTCGATAGCCTAAAAACTGAGGGACTAGTTTGCGTAGAAACGGACGGACGGACAGACGGACAGACGGACGGACAGACGGACATGGCTAGATCGACTCGTCTAGTCATGCTGACCAAGAATATATATACTTTATAGGGTCTGAAACGTCTCCTTCACTGCGTTGCAAACTTCTGACTGAAATCATTATACCCTCTGCAAGGGTATAAAAATAATTCAATAATATTTTAAGTAAAGAATTCCTATTTGTTAGTCAGATATGGTCAACAGACTGTTAAATGATTCGTAAGCATGAAAACCATAAGCATGTAAAAAGAGCGAGAGAGATGCACTACATGCTGTGGCGGGCGTTCATAGAAGTAAGGCAATGGCTTGTTCAAAAAAAATCGATATTTAAAAAACTAAAAGTGGCTCCAACTTTTTACAAAAACCGATTGTAACCAACAATATGGCGCATATATTAAAATAAAAAAATTTTTTTTTTGTGCGGGCAATGGTTAAAAATTTTTTTAAAATTTTAATTTGTTTTTATTTTTAAGAAATTAAAAACTAATTTTTTTTTAGAAATTTTTTTTTGAAAGAAGAGGTTTTAGAGGAATTAATGAAAAAGACATGAAGTCAATCGGATTCATATAACCGGAGATACTGATTTTCAATGAGAGGGTACTTTTCCAAATTTTACGATTTTTGGCAAACTTAAAAAAGTTCCAACTAAAAAAATAATTTTTTTTCGGTCAAATCCTGATACACGTGTTTACTTATTTTCCGAATAGTATGTGTAAAAAAAGTTTCAGGCAAATCAAAAATGTGACCCAATAAAAAGTGTTCGGTTTGTAAAAGAACCGCCCATATATTCAATGTCGCTTGGAAGGTAAAACGCTGAAAAGAAATGACCATCAGAGCACTTAAAGAAAAACTTTGACTTGAAAAGGCGTATTTCTCGTAACCTCGTTTTTACGTACGATTATTGTACTCCGAGAAAAGTAAGAAGCATTTCCGAACCTTTAAATTATATATATATTTGATCCGGATCACTAACTGCCGATGAGATACTGCCATGTCCGAATGTACACTGGTCGGCATAATTATTTTGACAGGTTTGAAAGTTAAATCTACTCATATTTTGAACTTATAATATAAACTTTTGGCACCTATATAAAAAGAACACCACAATTCCGTTTAAATGACACAAAAATGTTCTTAACCCATTAAGCACCCTTTGAAAAGTTTGAAAATTTTGTAAAAGTCAAATTTTTAACTTTTTTCCTGGGGCTTAAAACAAAAATATTTTGATGCAAAGTTTTACCCCAAGCAAAATTAATAATAACTGCAAAAAAAAAATTTTAACAAGAGGGATCGCTATAGTCGAGTGCCTCGACTATCAAATACCCGTTACTCAGCTAAAGTCAGCAGTCTCAAGCAGGGCGTTAATAACCCAAACAAAATTGCGTTTACACTTTTGATCTAGCTTTAAAACTATGGGCGCTACAGCTTTTCGCGGTTTGTGGGCGTTAGGGGGGAGGGGGGTTTCCAACTTTGGTCTATCAATATGTATTGATGAAACGAATACACATTGCTTTTCCCGTTAATATAGCTTCAAAACTGTGGGTGCCACAGTTTTTCGCGGTTTGTGGGCGCTAGAGGGGGCGTGGCATATCGGCGTGAAAAACTTGCGCTGCGTATTAACCCTTAGAATCTGCATGCCAAATCCCAATCTTCTAGCTTTTATAGTTTCCGAGATCTCAGCGCTCATACAGACGGGTGCCACTGTTTTTCGCGGTTTGTGGGCGTTAGGGGGGAGGGGGGGTTTCCCACTTTGGTCTATCAATATGTATTGATGAAACAAATACACATTTCTTTTCCCGTTAATATAGCTCCAAACTGTGGGTGCCACAGTTTTTCGCTGTTTGTGGGTGTTAAAGGGGGCATGGCACATCGGCGTGAAAAACTTGCGCTGCGTAATACCCCTAGAATCTGCATGCCAAATCCCAATCTTCTAGCTTTTATAGTTTCCGAGATCTCAGCGTTCATACAGAACGGGTCACAGTTTTTCGCGGTTTGTGGGCGTTAGAGAGGGCGTGACACATCGGCGTGAGAAACTTGCGCTGCGTATTAACCCCTAGAATCTGAATGCCAAATCTCAATCTTCTAGCTTTTATAGTTTCCAAGATCTCAGCGTTCATACAGACGGACAGACAGACGGACAGACAGACGGACATGGCTAGATCGACTCGGCTAGTGATCCTGATCAAGAATATATATATATATATATATATACTTTATATGGTCGGAAACGCTTCCTTCTGCCTGTTACATACTTTTGCACGAATCTAATATACCCTTTTACTCTACGAGTAACGGGTATAAAAATCTCTTTCCTTGTATTTTTTATGATTTTTTGAACAGAAAGATCTTAGTAAAATTTTATATGAAAAGGAGGAAAAAGCAGATGAAATTGCCATTTTTAGCTATCAATAAATCATAAAAAATACAAGAAAAAGAAATGTTGACATTTTTTTTTGCAAGTATTATTAATTTTGCTTGGCATCACTAGAAGACGCCTCCAGCAGGGAACCAGGCGAACTTCTTGCCTTCGCGAAATACACCTCGATCCTTGTGGACATTAAAACCTATTAAAAACTGCCTAAAACCACCCAGCAGGAAAAAAACAGTTGGAAAATATGTTTTTTTCACGTGGTTTTTCAATATAAGCGGAAGGGGAAAAACATTCTTACCGCCTTACAGTTAAAACATCTCTGGTTGCGAAATACACAGGGGTGACACAAAAAACCTTGGTAGAGGGTTTTTTGGCTGTCAGATGCACGAAAAAATCATGTTTTTTGTCTGCCCGCGGAACATAATTTCCACATGTACTGAGAGAAAGTTTTTCAACTTCTTGCATTATTTGCTTTTCTACCCCAATGCAATATTTGATTTTTTTTTGACATTAAAAATACATTTTTAGAAGGAGGCTATAAGAAGGAGGATATAACCGACCATACGATGTGGTCAACCTGTTCGTAGACAGCCAAGCGGCGATAAGATCAATGCAGTCGTCAACGATCAGTTCTAAAAATGTAATGGCGAGCATGCAGGCACTACATAACCTTAGCACGACAAAGTCAGTGGGGATCTATTGGTTTCCCAGCCACCAGGGCATCGATGGTAACGAGACAGCTGACGTTCTTGCAAAGGAAGGCGCAAAGCTGACGAACGACAGAACGGAGAACATGCCAGTTTCATCAGAACGCTACAAAGCGCCCTGGAGAACCAGGCAAACACGCGAGCAAAAAGCAGGTGGAGGAATACCAACCCCAAGTTCAAGAACAATGTGCAAAGAGCGAAATGAGAAACTCAGCCAGTATGTACTGCATCTTCTACGGAAAGATTGCAAACTGTTGGTGGGAATCCTCACAGGCCACTGGCTGGCAGCATCACACTTATCTACACTCCGGACACTCTACAGCGGCACATGCGAGTGGTTTTTGATAAAGAGGTAATACCTTCTCTTGGGAATACAATTTTTAAATTCAATCTAAACTTTCAATTAAATATAGAAAAATCGGACAACTATATTATACAGCTGCCATAGAAACAATAAGAAAATAAATGGAAAAATAAAAGAAAAAAATTATTGCTTCCTCTATTTTTATTGTATTCTTTTCTACTCTGAAATAATAGTTTTTTTAGAAATTATAGAATTTCGAATTCAATTTAACATAACTCGGACTACAGCATTTTATAGCTACCATAGGAAGAACGAACAATAAATTATAATTTTTATACCCTTGCAGAGGGTATAATGATTTCAGTCAGAAGTTTGCAACGCAGTGAAGGAGACGTTTCAGACCCTATAAAGTATATATATTCTTGGTCAGCATGACTAGACGAGTCGATCTAGCCATGTCCGTCTGTCCGTCCGTCCGTTTCTACGCAAACTAGTCCCTCAGTTTTTAAGCTATCGAGCTGAAACTTTACCAAAAGTCGTATTTCTGTTGCAGGTAGTATATAAGTCGGAGCCGGCCGGATCGGACAACTATATCTTATAGCTCCCATAGGAATAATCGGAAAAATAATTGAAAAAAAATTATAACTTATGTGTTTTTTGACATATTACCTTATGCTCTTGGAAATATCATTTTTTTAACAGTTCTGAATTTCGAATTAAATTTTATAAAAATCGGACGACTATATCATATAGCTGCCATAGGAACTATCAGAAAATTAATGGCAAATTAATATGAACAAAATTATAGCTTCGGTGTCTTTTGACATATTTCCTTCTCCTCTTTGGAATATCGTTTTTTTAATACTTCTGATTTTCGATTTAAATTTTATAAAAATCGGACGACTATATCATATAGCTCCCTTAGGAATGATCGGAAAATTAATGGGAAAAAAATTATAGCTTTGTTAATTTTTATTGTATTCTCTTCTACTCTTGAATATAACTTTATTTTATTATTTTAGAATTTCGAAATAAATTTTACATAAATCGGACGACTATATTATATAGCTCCCATAGGAATGATCAATCAATTATTGTCAAAATTGCTATAATTCGGTTTGTTCTAAATCGAAATTCAGATTTTTGTAATTTGTAAATAAATAGAAATTAACTGCAAGGGTATATAGACTTCGGCTGGCCGAAGTTAGCTTCCTTTCTTATTTTGTTTGTAAATGTTGTCATTTGTAATTTAATCGGAATGATCGGCTACTGATTCTGATCAAAAATTATATATTTGTACTGTACAGAGCAGAGCGCCAGCACCTAGTCATGCGCGCATAGGTGTACGACGGCACCTGCACCGCTATCTGCTTATCTTTTGTCGCCGGTCTCATTCTACTAAAGCTGTCGCTTACCTATTCAGCGACTACTTTGTAGGCCTGTATATACATTAAGAGCTTTCCGTTTTGCCGCTCCGAATAAATGATATACATATAATAGAACCTACTCGTGCGTTTTAATTATTTATAATATAAGGGTGTCATATTCGTTGTTTTCCCCACAAACATTTGGTGACCCCGACGTGATATCAGTTTTTATCGGAGTCTGAAATTCGGTCTCGCGATTGTTTAATATAGTTTAAACAAACGCTTTGTTTCGCTGTCGTTTTCGTGCATTCGGTCACAAACACACGAACATACATATGGGCCGTTCTTTTACAAACCGAACAGATTTGGCCAAAAAAAATTTTTTTCGTGTTTTTCGAAATAATTTCTATGGAACAAATTCATTTGGATAGGGCTTTGCCAACTCTTCAGAACACCAAACTTGGTTGGATAGTCTCTGGAGGGTTATCATTGAGTATGCCAAGTCATAAATCAGTTTTACAAGCCAGCATCAAGGACCCAGTTGATCATTCCGATGACACACTTGCCGCCATAGTAAAGCGATTTTGGGAAATTGAGGACTTCACTTCGTCTAAGCCATCTTTGTTGCCGGAAGATTTGCGATGTGAACAGCTTTTCACTGAAAATTTCATTAGACTTGGAAACGGCCAATACTCTGTTCGTCTCTTGTCCACTTCCGGATTTGAATCTCTAGGTGATTCTTATTGCCTGGCTCGTCGATATCGATTTGGGTCACATGTCTCTTGTAACAGAGGAACCGTCAGAAACACAATTCTTTTTGCCCCACCATTGCGTACATAAGCAGGAGAGCACGACTACGAAGCTTCGTGTCGTTTTTGATGGATCTGCTAAATCAACCTCTGGTAGCTCTCTGAACGACTTACTTCTGGCAGGACCAACAATTCAACAAAAAATCTTCAATATACTGCTTCGCTTTCGATTTTTTAAAGTTGCCCTTTGTGGAGATATCTGCAAGATGTACCGTTGCGTACGTCTTTCGTACCCGGATGACTTTTTGCAGTGCATCGTTTGGAGAGAGAACTCCACAGAAGAGTTGAGTGAGTTGAGTGAAGAGTAAGGGCCATGCATCAACTCTCTTACGATGAGGAGGAATCATTTCCTATTGGATCAAAGATTGTTCGTAGAGATTTCTATGTGGATGATTTAATATCTGGTGGGGACTCAGTTGAGGAGGTGAGAGAAATTCGTCGTCAGGTGAAGGAACTACTGTCGCGAGGCCACTTTCCAATCCGCAAATGGTGCTCGAATGATTCAGCAGCCCTGAAAGGAGAGTCTGAATGCGACAAGGAGCAGCTAATCAAATTTCACGATGGATCGGATGTCGCCAAGGCATTGGGACTAGTCTGGGATCCATCTTCTGATCAACTCCTATTTAATTTTTCTCAACTGCCAATTACCCAACGACCCACTAAGCGGGTTGCATTGTCAACGATTGCCAAATTCTATGATCCACTCGGTTTAATAACTCCAATTATTACAAAATGTAAGATTTTTCTGCAATCTCTATGGAGTGCAAACGTGGATTGGGATGACGCACTGCCAGAGCCCATTCTTTCGTCATGGGGGGAGTTGACTTGACAGTTATCGGTCGTACAGAACTTAAAATTTCCACGATTCGTACTGCAACCAAGGGCCGCCGTTGAGTTGCATGTATTCTGCGATGCTAGCGTCTCAGCTTATGGAGCATGTCTATACTTGCGATCGGAGGCCAATGGAGAATCGAAAGTCCATCTGCTCTGTGCCAAGTCAAGGGTAGCTCCATTGAAGGCTTTAACAATTCCAAGATTAGAACTTTCCGCAGCGCTTTTATTGGCTGAGCTAATCGTAAACGTCAAGGAAGCCATAGATTTCGATTTCACCCTTCATTTCTGGTCGGACTCGTCTATTGTGTTGGCGTGGATTCGGCAGCTTCCGAGGGAGTTTAACGTTTACGTATCAAAAAGAATCGCGAAAATTCAGGAGATGACGAAAGATATGACTTGCCATCACGTTTCTACAAACTTGAATCCGGCAGACGACGTATCGCGAGGATGTACCCCGAGAGAATTGCGCTCTTTGGGCTAACGAGCCTCCATTCCTTCTGCAAAGTTCGTCGAATTGGCCGTCCCTGCTAGGCGCAATAAAGGATCTTCCAGAGCGCCGTTCTGTGGCTCTAATTGGGACCGTTTGCATAGACAGTTCATCAAACTGCAAATTCCGTAACTCTTTCGATAAGTTGCAGCGCGTATTTGCATACATTTATCGGTTCATTTCAAATTGCAGATCCAAATCTGCGCCGTTAAAAGGTCGTCTTTCAGTAGAGGAGATCAACTCTGGAACCGTACTTCTTCTAAGGGGCATTCAACAGGTAAACTTGGCGAAGGAGTACGTATCTCTTAGCTAGGGCAAGCCGTTTCCACAGAAAAGCAAGTTGGTGTCACTTAGGCCGATAATCGGTTCCGATGGGTTACTTCGCGTTGGTAGAAGGCTGCAGAACGCAAACTTTGATTACGATACAAGGCATCCTATACTGTTTCCCAAAGATCATCCAGTCACCAAGGCGATCATCGTCTATTATCATGAAAAATATTTGCATGCAGGATCGCAGGCGCTGCTTGCCGCATTACGGCAAAGGTACTGGCCGATTGGAGGCCGCAAATTCGTCGCCAGCGTTATCAACAAGTGCGTCCGATGTTTCCGTATGAAGCCTGTCACTTGGGAGCACGTCATGGGTAGCCTGCCAGCAAACAGAGTGCATCCCAATCCAGCCTTTCATACTACAGGAGTGGATTATTGTGGGCCATTCTATCACAAGGCAGAGGCCAGAAATAAGGCACCCCACAAGTGCTATATCGCCGTCTTTGTCTGCTTTTCCACGAAGGCTGCTCATTTGGAAGTGGTCCAGGATCTCACGACGGATTCTTTCATCGCAGCGCTGAGGAGATTCATCAGCCTTAGAGGCAGTCCTCGTACCATATGGAGCGACAATGCTACCAACTTTGTCGGTGCAAAGAGCGAGCTTGCCGAGCTGAAAAAGCTCTTTTTGAGCGAGCAGCACACAACATCGGTATCTTCAGTCTGTTTAGCTGATGGGATTGATTGGAAGTTCATCCCTCCGCGCGCCCCGCACTTCGGTGGCTTATGGGAGGCTGCTGTGAAATCAGCTAAATTTCACTTCTACAGAGTCGTCGGTGCATCCGTCTTAGTCATCGATGAATTAAGAACTCTTGCATATGAGATTTCTGCCATCTTTAACTCCCGTCCACTCTGTCCAATTTCAGAAAATGCTGAAGAGAGGAGCAAGTGGCGCGTCGACACGTCTAATATCAAGGTTGGAAGCATAGCTTTGCTGAAGGAGGACAACGTTCCACCCTTGAGATGGCAGCTTGGGTGCATCGAGGAAGTCATACCCGGCGGGGACGGAGTCATCAGAGTAGCTACGGTCCGTACAGCTACGGGTCTGATTAAGAGAGCCGTCGCCAAACTAGCCCATCGATTCCGAGATAGTTGGAACCGTACCTTTTCTAACGGGGGGAGTATGTTCAGAGCAGAGCGCCAGCACCTAGTCATGCGCGCATAGGTGTACGACGGCACCTGCACCGCTATCTGCTTATCTTTTGTCGCCGTCTCTCTCATTCTACTAAAGCTGTCGCTTATCTATTCAGCGACTACTTTGTAGGCCTGTATATATATTAAGAGCTTGTAGCCAAGCTATCACAGTCCGTTTTGCCGCACCGAATAAATGATATGCATATAATAGAACCTACTCGTGCGTTTTAATTATTAATAATATAAGGGTGGCATATTCGTTGTTTTCCCTACAAACATGTACTTTATAGGGTTGAAATCGATTTCTTCTCCCTGTAACATACTAACCGACGAATAAAATATACCCTTTTACTCCCGCTTATATCCTTCTTCCTACATTTTTTAAGCATTCCCTCCTCAAGATGATGCATTGAAATAGAATCAAAATATAAATCTTAAACCTTGTCAACCGAGGGCTGCAATTTAGGCTATAACTCCCCAGACATGTAAGGCTGCTGCTAATAAGTCTTCTGCGGTCTTTGACCGCACCGTAAAAATATTTCATACATCTTTATCATCGTTCGCTGCCGCTGTTAGACCTGTTTTAAATCGCTCTATCTTTAAACGAAGTGAAAAATCTGTGCATTTTGACCAGAATTTCAGAGAACTGTTGGTGACCCTGTGATCTTTAACAATCCGAACAAACTTTATCGTTTTAAGTAAAGACAGTGACTTTTTATTTCGCAAAACTACATAAGTGAAATATTTCTCTATCCGCTTTGCCTCCGCGTTCTTGTGCATTGCGTTTTAACTGCTAGTGGTGCTGGTGCAATAGTTCTCCATTCGCTCTCGTGCATTACGCTTATTGGACATCTGCTGCCCAATAACACAGGAACACAAAATTAAACTTTGTGAAATTTCCACGAGCCATTTCTAGTTTTCCATGATATTTGGGTTCTCCTGAGTAAAAGTCCCATACAAAATTATTTTCCATCACCTCCAGGTTCCGCGGTATAGCTGCCCAGTGCAAATTACACACACAAATACAAAACAAAATGTCATCGTATGTGTGTGCCGACCTCTGCTTTAGAATTAGACGCCAAAGTTGAAACTCCCAAAATTTTCACAATTTCTCTGATAAAAAAACAATTCTGATAATTACATCTTGAATGGAACTAATTTTTATTATTCGTTGAATCTATTGTTCATTGTATGATTTAATTTCGGTTTAAGGAGTTTTCATGAGGACAGTTTATTGGATTTATTAAACGAATAAAACCGTTGTTTTAGTTTTATCATCTACTCCGATTTGCTGTCAAATTTCAAATAAGTCAAGGCAACCTTATGATTTGCATTTTGCATGGTTTAGGAAAAGAGATTACTGACGCACCACTTATGAAATTCATTGAGGTCAAATTGAAGGTGAGAATGAAGGTACCAATCCGAATAGGAGAAACAAATTTTGACGTCATCGGCGTACATAAAAATAGATGAGTATGATATAACTTGAGGTAGGTCGTTTATAAAAGGAATGAAAAGTAACGGTCCAACGGTCCTTGAGGAACACCAGAAGTGACATCCACAGTGTCAGATAGCTCATTCATAAAGAGAACTCTTTGGGTGCGTTTTGTTAAATACGACTCTATCCATTTTAGAAGGTTATTTGGGAATCATAAATAAGAAAGTTTAAGCAGAAGCAGTGAATGGTTTACCGAGTCGAAAGCCTTGCTAAAATCAGTGAATATAACGTCGGTTTGTAGACGGTGCAGGAAACCTTGATTAATCAAGTGCGAGAACTCAAGGAGATTGGTCGTCGTTGATCGATGCCTAATAAACCCATGCTGAGAAGGAGATTTAAGGAACTGAAGAGATATTGTAATTGAAGAGTATTCCAGAAGTTTAGGAATAGCTGATAGTTTGGTAATGCCACGGTAATTTTCGATGCCCACTCGAGAACCCTTTTTATGAATGCCGAGGTAGGCAGGTCAAAGAGACTGATTAGTTAAAAAAGAAGTTTAATTGGATATAACAGATTTTGGGCACAGTGTTTTAAAATGCACCTTATCAGGGTCAGCTGAGTATGAAATGTCAATAGAGGACATTCCTTCCAGAACGACCCTCTCTGTGAAAGGGGGTAAAAATATGTTATTAGCATGCGGTATGTAATAGGGATACGGTGTTGAGGTGTTGTAGGATTTAGAAGAATAAGTTGACTGGAAAAAAGATGCAAATAAGTTGGAAATCTCAGGAGCAGAACTTTCTGTTTTATTGAGATAGCGAAGTGACGGTGGAAAAGCATTAGATTTTCGTTTGGAGTTAACGAAGGAGAAAAATTGTTTTGGATTAGTGCGAAAGTTATCTTTACACTGTGATAGGTATAGATTATAGGATTGACTGTTTTCAGTAAGGAATTGGGAGCGGATGATGGAGTAACGGGCAAAGTCAAGTAGAGAGCCGGATTTTTGATATTTTTTATAAAGCCCGTTTTTGTTTTTTAGGTAAGAGAGATGTTTGGAAAACCACGAGGGCTTGGAAGATGGGGATATATCCAGTGTTGGGACAAAAGCTTCCAAGGCCGGATAAATGGAGTTGTAAAATGGTAGGACGGCGGAGTCCATATCTTGGATTTCTAATAGAAATGAACAGTCAATCCTCGAAAGGTACATATTAAGGCCAGTGTAATCTGTTTTCCTAAAACATTTGATCGGACAGGGGGTTAGTGCTGTCGATTTGTAAGATTGGTTTAAAAGCTCAACAGATATAGATAGAGTGGGGTGATAAAGATCTTCAGGAAGGGAAGAAACTGTTGCAAGAGCGGCATCACCTACAAACATGAGGTCCAAAAGTCTATTCCGATTATTTTTATTTAATTTGAGCTAAGGGCAAGTCAGTTAACCCATCGATAAAATCATGACAAATGTTAGGAAGCAAAAGATTAGAGTCATAACAGGGAATCCAGGATATATGTGGGAGGTTAAAGTTACCCATCACAATTATTTGGTCTGCATGACCCACGCCAGACATCACAAACTGAATGGCAGACAGGTGGTTTAAATATACTGTGGAATCTGACGTTGGGGGCAGGTCAAAAAGATGAAAGCTGAGCCAATGCAAACTTTTACAGCAACGAATTCAATACCAGCCTCGTTAGCAACAGGAAACAACTCAGAGGAGAAATTGTTGTTTACTGCGATTAGGACACCACCAGCAAAGGAAGAACGATCCATTTTATAAGTAGAGAACTTATGAACAAAGATTTCATGGTCGGAAACGGAAGAGTTAAGCCAGGTTTCGGTAAAAGCGATAGCATCAAAGTCTTTAATGTAACAAATATTTTAAGTCACCTATCCTTGCCTCCAACCACCCACTTGATGTGAGTCGGAGCATATTGTTAAATAAAAATCCTATATTCGGGCGGAGGTGGGAGTTAGGTTTTTTTTTATTGGCAGATATTTGCTAATTTTGAAAATAAATAAAATAAAAATAAAATATAAGTTTGAAAAAAAAAAGAAACAAAACAAACCCAATAAACGTGTTGTTGGAAAGATCGCATTAGCTACGCTCCAGAATGCAGTTTTTAAATATGTGTCTACCAGGCATAATATGGGACTAGATCTTTTACTTGTGTAATACACGTAAAAACAAGAAGAGAAGCTTACTTTGGCTAGCCTTGCAGATCATTCCTATTTAATTACGAATTACAACATGTTAAATTTATATTTTCTTGCGTATTTGTTGCAACAAACTAAATTATAGGAGTTTTCATATTGTTTTGATCCGGCTGGTTCCGACTTATATACTACCTGCAATAGAAAGACAACTTTTTGTATAATTTCATCCCGATAGCTTTAAAACTGATAGACTAGTTCGTGACCGACAGACGGACGGATGGACAGACGTACAGACGGATGGACAGAAGGACGGACAAAGGGACAGACAGAAGGACGGACAAAGGGACAGACGGACAAGGCTAAATCGACTTGTCTAGTAATGCTGCTGGTCGATTTGGTCCGATCCTAGTGAGTGATACACCAATTTAAAGGTATGTAATGTATTCTTACTGAAAATGCGCTTAATATCAGAAAATATGACGCTCCGTTCAAAAGTTATACCGAAAACAAGATTTTCTTCTTCTTCCCAAAATGAAAATTTAATTCTGTCTGTCAGCTTGTCTGTGAGTCACAAAACATGGTTTTAAAGTTCTGAAAATTTGATATGATATTCAACAGATCGATAAAAAAAACTTTAGTTTTACCCAGGGCTGTGAACCACACCGGAGCTGGTTTTAAAGCAGTGGTGGCCAGCAGAGGCAGCACACAGACAATGAAAGAACGCATTGCGTTTGTGTGAGTGCGAGCATGCACGAATTTGACTGTGTGCGTGACGTTATGCAGCTTGACAGCGTACATGTGCGTCGAAACGCTGCAGCGCGCTGGCAGAGCAGCGGCAGCGAAATTGCCTATCCCGTGGGCCCTGCGCGCTGCCTCTGCTGGCCACCACGGTTTTAAAGTCTTGAAAATTTGATATGATGTTCAACAGATCGATATAAAAAACTTTAGTTTTACCCAGGGCTGTGACCCACTCCGGAGCTGAACCATTCCGAACCAGAGTGGTTCACATTTTTTAGAAAACGAACCGATCCGTGAACCAGAGCGCCGAATTTCTTTCTTGAAAATTCATTTCGGGTTACGAAATTTTTTTTTTGCGTTCAATCAACAATTATTCACTCAGTTTTTGTGCCAAAAATTTAAAAAACATTATTAACATAAACAAGAATCCGCAACCACTATTCAAGGTCGAGCTGAAGCCAGACAGCAAAACTTTGAAAAAAACGCAGTGCACCCGATCTACATGTTGCAGTACCTGCTTCATCGTAGGATCACAGTAGAAGATCCGCACAAACGGAACGGTCCAGTGCAATGCACGAATTGCCAGGAATACGGACACACCAGGGCTTACTGCATCCTAAGGTCAGTATGTGTAGCTTGTGGAAACTGCCACGGCTCCGAACCCTGCCCTGCCAACAAGGAAGACTACCTCACTTAAAAGTGTGTAAACTGCAAGGAAACCACACAGCAAACTACAGAGGCTGTCCAGTCTACGAGGAGATGAAATGTCGGATACAACGAGCGTCAACAGCACGCTCCCAGAACACACAGAACACTTACATGAGATCGCAAACCACACCGGAAGTTTTCTTCGCAAAAGCAGCCAGGTCATCGTTTGGCCCTTCAATTACCACCAACAGCATTTCTTACGCCAGTGCTCTAGGACCAGGCACATCTCACATAGAGCAGAAAATTGATAACATTCAGCAGGCCATGGGACAGCCACAAAGTAATATGAAAACAAGAGGGAACGCTATAGTCGAGTGCCTCGACTATCAAATACCCGTTACTCAGCTAAAGCAAGCAGTCTCAGGCAGGGCAAGCCAAGCAGCCGCTTCAAAGTGGCGTCATCTACCGGCCTTTTCATAATTTGATTATAACTTTTTACTGAGTGGGACGATTTAAAAATTTTCTTCTACATTTCCGTAGGCATTAATAACCCAAACAAAATTTTGCTCTAGCTTTAAAACTGTAGGCGCCACAGCTTTTTGCGGTTTGTGGGGGGAGGGGGGTTTCTCACTTTGGTCTATCAATATGTATTGATGAAACGAATACACATTCCTTTTCCCGTTAATCTAGCTTCAAAACTGTGGGTGCCACAGTTTTTCGCGGTTTGTGTGCGTTAGAGGGGGCGTGGCACAACGGCGTGAAAAACTGCGCTGCGTATTAATCCCTAGAATCTTCATGCCAAATCCCAATCTTCTAGCTTTTATAGTTTCCGAGATCTCAGCGTTCATACAGACGGACAGACAGACGGACAGACGGACATGGCTAGATCGACTCGGCTAGTGATCCTGATCAAGAATATATATACTTTATATGGTCGGAAACGCTTCCTTCTACCTGTTACATACTTTTGCATGAATCTAATATACCCGTTTATTCTACGAGTAACGGGTATAACTATGATGATCACTTTGCAACAAAATATGATGGAATTTATGTCCTTCATGAAAACCACCGCATCAAACACCACTTTCACCGAAGGTTTAGAAAAAATTATTTGCAAGCTACATCGATAAAATTACAGTTGGGCAACTGCAACCGTGCCATTGCCGCTGTTTACTGCCCACCCCGTTTTACAGTCCCCGAAGACCTATTCATGGACTTCATGGCTCACTTGGAGAGCGATTCATAGCAGCAGGAGATTACAACGCCAAGCACACACACTGGAGATCCTGCCTTGTGATCCCCAAAGAAAGGCAACTATATAATGCACTCATCAAAACATGCAACAAACTGGACTACGTTTCACCAGGCAGGCCTACATACTGGCCTACAGATCCCAGAAAACTACCTGATTAAATTGATTTGGCTGTGACCAAAAAATATTTCTCGCAATCTAATATCTGCAAAATCGCTTTTGGCTCTATCACCGGACCTCTCACTAGTGCTATTAACTCTTCTTCAAGACTCGAAATTAATCAAGCACCCTTGCAGGCTGACGTCGCATTGAACCAACTCCACAGCTCAACATCAAGGAGGACATCGACTGCTATGCCGATGCACTGGAGTCTGTACTCGTCGCAGCAGCCAAAGTCTCTACACCTCAAGGGAGGGATGGTCACACACACCAACACAAAACTAACCTTGAAAGCATGTTTTGGAGAAAAGACGTTTGAGGCGTGCTTGGCAAACCAGCAGATCGCCATCCTCAAAACAAAGTCTTAAGGAAGCTGGTCGTAGACTGACCAGGGCCCTAAGGTACCAAGAAGTAAAAGCACAACGCCAGTACATTGAGAAACTTTTACCCACCAGCACCAAGCATCCCTTGTGGAGGGCCCACCCCAATCCAAGTGCACCGGCGAAGTATTCACTTCCATTTACTTAGTTGAACGTCTACTAAATAACAGTTTATTTTTGTAGTTGAAATAAATTCATTACTGTTGTGAAATAAAAGAAAATTTTTTTCTTTTTCAAATATAAAAAAAATGTCTTCATCTTTTAATCACCAAAAAAAATAAAGCCATCTGGTGGCGAAACGGAGTTCGCCGGGCTTGCTAGTTTTCGAATATAGATCACAAAATTAATTTTTGTGTTAATGACACGAAAAACGGAAGTTTATACCAGCACCTATTCACTTATACAGACTGCAACATATTTAGTTTGGCTGGATGCTCTCTTATATCTGATTATGAGAGGGCCATAAGCAATGCGTTAAGAAATTTGCACCCAATTATTACGCTTGCAAGTTTCATTTTTGTCAGGCTTGTAAAAAAATGCAAGACGCTTTCTAGGATTTGAAGTTGCAATGAAAAATAACAAAAGTGATTTGATCTGAAAACTATATATACATGTTTCGCAATTTTTGTCCTTTGATGTAATAGTCAAAGTCCTAAGACCATTTTTGCTAAAAATAATTAGATTTCATACAATAATTTATTATTTTCTACTTATTGTCCAGGAGGGAACAGAACGCATTTCAGTTTTTAAGAGGAATACAAGGACGACCAGGTCGAAAGGGCATACGTTCAAATTTGTGAAATGCCTCATTGATGCGGAATACGAAAAATCAAGAGAATTCACACTCTTATTTCAGAACGGCGGACTAGAAAACGCTGCACCGAAGCGCCATTTGCGAGTAAGTTTCAATTGATCAATAAATTAAAATTAATAAGAAACCATTAATAAAAAGAAAAAGAGCGACATTATCTCGCCGCGAATTTTTACTGGGCGAGATTATGTCGGCGGACTTATGTCGCTATGCCGGATAATTGTAAAGAAGTTAAGCAACCTTGAATCAGGTTCTTGTGCTATGGATTGCACATTGAAAAAACTTTTAAGGTGAACAGCCACATACAATCGCTTATTTTCGAAACGCTCAGTTAGATTTGTCCAAGCTGAGCAGAAGCCATCATTGGTAAGTGGGGACTTTGAAACTATTGAATGAGCTTCGTCAATCGTTTTGGCATTTAAATAGTTCAGATTTTCAACAGTCGGGAGACTCGGGTAGTCTATGTAGATCGCCGTGAAAAGGTCCCGGAAAGTCGGCCATCGAAGATATCGAGTCGGCCAAACGAAATGTAGTCTTGGGAAGAAGATGCTGGAGGTTGAGATGATTGGGGGGAGCCCTGCTGTATTTGCTCAAGGATCTGAACGGCAAATCTTTCGTATATGGTATACGTTATATTTCGCCTTCAGGATGGATTTGGTATCTGCGGCGTTCTCGACTGCAGCCACAATACACTCGGAGCATGTGTCATATGCCTCATTTACCTTTTGCCATAAGGAACTGACGTGCTGACAGGCGGATGGCTTAAAAATGGCTCAGAGTGTCAGCTGTAGCAATAAATATAGTGAGACCGATTTTTGCTTGGGATGTCATGACAAATAATTACTTCTTATAGAGGTGGGAAAGAAATTAATAAAAAATTTAGGAACCAATTGATAATCGTAAGGATATACGGTCACACTGAAGGGTGGAGGAAAATTTTCGGAAATATATCTTATTTTTCGAAGCAATTTCGAAAATGTTATGTATGCGACTGCATTATCTCGCGAAGTGATCTCGCCCTTTGAAGTCAGTCTTCAGTAAGTCGCGAGCCGATGCAGATCGAGCTGCAGCCACGGCAAATCATCAGCTTCCAGCACTCTTATACATTCTCTGTACAACTTTCCCTGTTACTATTCTCTATTATTGTATCACTTAAATAAATTTAATATATGCTTGCGCATACATAAAAGAAAAGAAAACGTAAAATGTGTGACAAAAAGTAATTATTAAATTTTGTACAAGGAAAATATAGTAACACTGGTGCACGGATAGGGAAAAATATTTATTGTTTAAAATATTAAAAAAAATTCGTAATTTTGGGTTTATTTTTATTGTAAGCACTTTACCCTTTTTGCGGAGCAGAATAATTGGAGAGTACTTAGCTGTATGCTAAGTGGACTGTATTTTGAATATTAATGTTAAAATCTCTTTGAACTCAAAATATTTACTCAGCTGGCTTATATGTCTTTAACACACACTCGGAAAAAATTAGTTTATATACCACGAATATATATTAGGTCCTTGGAATCGGTTTAGACACGCAGACTAGTAGAAGTGGACTGTATTCAACTTTATTTATGTAAAAATATATACACGCAGCTGGAACACGGTAATGCAGAGTTCAATTTTTGCGAATCTATTTTAAAAATCGGAAACTTTTACTGTGGCTGGGAAATATTTTATACACACTTGAAGTTCTTAGGAATATATTAATTTGTAATAATATAAACTGGCACTGCGGACTTGCAAACTTTTGGATGGCACGAAATTTTTTGAAGTGTACGAAATTTCGGGCATAAAGGAATAGAAAAAATGCCGCACAAACAAAAGGAATTAAATAACATATTAAATGCCGCTGCGTCGCATTAAATCGCTTTTGGATTTAAACAAGAAATCATACAACAAATTGAACGAAATGGGGATCGAGCAACTGGCTCTATGACCGGCAAAATAATAATAATTGAATATGGAACTTAGCTGAAGCAGTTCGAGCCGCCGATGCTGCTGGTTAAAATCCAAGGAAACTCCAGAAGAGGAAATCCAAAGATCCGGTGGAAGGGCCAAATGTTGGGGCGGGGGTGGCTAGATTGTAGAATGAAAAGTCCCAGGTGAACTGAGGGTGATATTCGCGCGAAAATAGTGTCTAAAACACGGGTAGAAAACTTTTCGGGGTTTTGCGCGACGTGTTTATTCGTACACTTGTAAATAGGAACTAACAACACTAATCTTAGTTTACTGGCTTCACAGCGGAGCGGAGAGTTGCGAGAGAGTTGGAGAGGGAGAGCGAAGGGCAGTGCGAGCGAGCGAGATGCGGACATCTGGAGAAAACTACCGCCCGACACTGCCTCCAGTAATTAAACGCCCTTTTGACGTGAACAAGGTAAATCGAAGAGTACGCGCGTCCAGCTATCTGTCAAGTTGATCCTCGATTAACGGAATTGGGAAATGGTTTCTGATAATAAGTTTATTGATTCAACTGTAGTCGATGCAAAAGCGATTAGATCCGTCACGTGTATTCTAACAGGAAATATGCCGTCCCTCAGTTTGCTTGTCTATAATGCTTTGCTTGTCATACGAAAGTCTGCAAGGTCGCAAGTGTATCGTTAAGAATCAAACGCATTTGAATATTAGTGGATTTCGTGCTTACCGGTTGATAGTTTTTGACGATGTTGTATACTACCTCTTTAGCTTTTACGCTTGCTGATGGTTCAATGTCTGTTACTACCGTTTAGCAGTCTTCCGTGACAATTTTTAAAAATTGAACTGATTAGTGCATCGACACTGGGAGGTTTGGTTACTTTTACGCCTTCACTAGATATTGTCAATTGAGCTTGTTTACAAAACTCTTCACCAAAAACTATCTTCTTGTCGACAATAACATTTTAACAATAAACTTTGTTACGAATTTTTGACCGTCAATTGTTATTTTATGTTCGAACGAACCCGATGGTTTCATATTGTTTTAGTCAGATTTACCGAACCCGATTAGATACACGTTACACTCACTTACCTTTGCCTTTTTTAGGCTTTGAAATGTAATATTGGTTTGTACTTGTACAAATTGTACTTTGTTTCTGTGTCGATTAGAGCGATGAATTTAACATTATTGTCCTCAACAGTTACGCACATAAACGCGTGAGCGTTTACACCTTACACATATAGGTTGATTCTTTTTGTTCACTCGAACTCTTTCCTGGTCATTCTTTTGCTTTATGTCCGAAATGGTTACACTGAAAACATTCTTGTCTCTTGATTTTTTTTTCGCAATTTGCAGATGTGTGCAAACATTTTAGGCCTCTGCTTGTATTTCTGTTGGGCACTGCTTGGTTTTGGATCTCACGTTTTGCCGTACTTTTGTTCGCCTTTGAAAACATGGATTGGGTTTTGTTTTCACTTTTTGATTTTCCGCGGATTTTTTCGTAGCATTTCAGTTTGTCTTTAAACTCGATTAAACTCTTTGCGTTGTCGAGCACTAGCTTATTGGCACACGAATCGTCAATTCCGTCGATTACATATTGGATTAGGGCACTGCTTTCGATGTTTCCCCTTAAAGTTAGTTCTTTCATTTGCAAAAAATATTCGTGCAGACTTTCTCATTTTTTCATTCTTCTTTAGCCGTATATTTGTGTAACTGAGCACTGTTTGTCGCGGTTTTAAATTCGGCTAGTAGGGCTTGCTTTAGTTTGCGTCACCCATAGCCAGATCCATAAATGAATAGGAATATAATCGACTTTTCTCGAATAATATCTGTGTAATTCGTCATATTCGTAACCTTGAAACTAGCGCAATCGTTTTCTAAAGTTTCTGTCTCCATCTTCCTCAAAACAAAAAAAAAGTAGAATATTTTTTTTTCATCGCGGAGCATTGCACTAATACCTTCAAAAGCGCTCGATTTCACCATCTCAGCAAGCAATTTGACCGTTTTCTGACTGTTTTCTAAGAATTTAAGTCATAAAGTGTGCAAAAAAGAGTCCGTTCCCGACCCTAAAAAGTATATATATTTTTGATCAGGATCACTAGCCGAGTCGATCTAGCCATGTCCGTCCTGAACGCCGAGATCTCGGAAACTATAAAAGTTAGAAGGCTGGCACTTTGCATGCAGATTCTAGGCGCTAATACGCAGCGCAAGTTTTTCACTCCGATGTGCCACGCCCCCTCTAACGCCCACAAACCGCGAAAAACTGTGTAATGTGTATTCCTTTCCTTAATACGTATTAATTGACCAAAATGGGAAAATACCGTAATGACGATTCCTGCGACTTATATCTTTGTCAGAAAAGAGTTATATCGGACTCAGAAATCTTTCTCTTAAAGTGGGACCGTTTTCAAAGAAAAGAACACTCTTTACGGACACTTATTTGCACACTTTATAACTGAAACGCTCTAACTGCTTGCTGTGACTCTCACGTAAGCTCATGGATAACTGAACATGTATATATATTAGACCACGATCAATTACCTGCTGCGTTTTTTTACACGGATCGCGAATATGTTCGAACTTTTCAGAATTTTAAGTCGATGTTTCTCGATGTTTTCTTTACTTTCTTTCTCACTTTCACTCTTGGCTTTTGTTGGCTAAGCCCCCAAATTATGTGGGCTGTAGTTAGGTTTTTAAAAAAGTTACACACGTCTTAGCTGTTCGTCCTGGCTTTTTTTCGCACGTCTTACTATCTTCTTCGCGAATTTTCTATTCATTTTCGTATAAAAGCTATTAACATCAAATTTTGCAAATCTTACTCTACGAGTAACGGATATATTGAATTCGGGGAAAGGCATGTAACAGGTAGAAGGAAGCGTTTCGGATATTATAAAGCAGTGGTGGTCAGCAGAAGCAGCACACGTGCAATGAAAGCACGCATTGCGTTTGTGTTAGTGTGGGCAACTACAAAACTGACTATATTTGTGACGTTTTTCTGCTTTACACCGAAAAAAAAAATAAAAAGGAATTGAATCAAAATTTAAAATTTTAATTTAAAAAGCAATGCAAATCAAAACTAACAAGAGGGAACGCTATAGTCGAGTGCCCCGACTATCAAATACCCATTACTCAGCTAAAGCAAGCAGTATCAAGCAGGGCAAGCCAAGCAGCCGCTTCAAAGTGGCGTCATCTACCGGCCATTTCATAATTTGATTTTTTTTACTGAGTGGGACGATTTAAAAATTTTCTTCTACATTTCCGTAGGCATTAATAACCCAAACAAAATGGCGTTTACACTTTTGCTCTATCTTTAAAACTGTGGGCGAAACAGGTTTTCGCGGTTTGTGGGCGAACTACTTTGGTCTATCAATATGTATTGATGAAACGAATACACATTCCTTTTCCCGTTAATCTAGCTTCAAAACCGTGGGTGCCACAGTTTTTCGCGGTTTTTGGGCGTTAGAGGGGGCGTGGCACATCGGCGTGAAAAACTTGCGCTGCGCATTAACCCCTAGAATCTGCATTCCAAATCCCAATCTTCTAGCTTTTATAGTTTCCGAGATCTCAGCGTTCATACAGACGGACAGACAAACGGACAGACAGACGGACATGGCTAGATTGACTCGGCTAGTGATCCTGATCAAGAATATATATACTTTACATGGTCGGAAAAGCTTCCTTTTACCTGTTACATACTTTTGCACGAATCTAATATACCCTTTTACTCTACGAGTAACGGGTATAATAAAATAAACACAAAAACTAAAAGAAAAATAATCAAATAAAAACACCTCTTAACGAGGTAAAAAACTAGTGACATTCAACATACAAAAGTTCTGATATCAACATTTTTGACGAAAAATGATTAAACTTTTTAGAGTAATGTGTTACATACCAAAATTTAAGGAATCTCGAGGGCTATACAGTTTAAAATTTTAAAGAAAATCGTTAGAGCAGTTTGGAAAAAAATAAAAAAAAGCTAAAAATAGAGTTTAAAAAAAATTGTTTTGCGCATAACTTTTTAAATATTGCATTTACACAAATTACTTTTAAAAGGCGTTTATAGCATTTCAAAATACCTTTTAAACGAGGTACAACACAAGTCTGTAGCTTCAGTAACGACTTGTGGAAGTAACGGCTTTCTGAATTTTAGCTATTTATAGCTGATTTGCCGCTAAACTAGCGGGTTTTTTCAAAAGTGGCAGAACTAAAGTTTCTTATATCGAGCTGTTGAACACCATATCAAATTTTCATGACTTTAAATCCATGTTTTGGACAAAGTGGCAAACAGAATTAAGTTTTTATGTTGGGAAGAAGAAAATCTTTTTTTGGTATAACTTTTGAACGGTTCGTCGGATTTTCTAATATGACCCCACCGGCCCCAAAAGATCAAAATTTCTAAAATTTCACTTTTACACTTTCACCGCTCTCTCTTCCAAACCAATTGAGGGGTTGGTATGCAATACCTTTAAATTGATGTATCACTCGCTAGGATCGGACCATTACAGCAGATTTTCATTTCTTCGTGTATATATAGTAGTCGCCTTCGCACTCTCTCCTTGTGCGCTTCGTCACTACATGGACTGCCGTTCATAGTGATACCCCTTTATTCTACAAGTAACGGGTATACATTTACTAGCAATTTACACAGATGTGTGTTTTGGGCAATTTTTTTGTTTTTTGTTGTTAATTTATGTTATAGGAATGCTAATATGTGATACTATTCTTAATACAATGCCTCATTTACATGTTAAACAATTTATGCAAGGGGTAGAAAAATGCACTTAGCGAATATGTTTGAAACTACATAAAGAAAAAACGGCTAAGCATTGTTAAGTAAAACCAAAACTATTTTACAGCTACACTAGTGGACAACAATTTAAAAAAATTGCATCGAAAAATTTCATCAGACATCGCTAAAATTCGGGGTTAAATAGACTCCCGCAAAACACACTTCTATTTTTCCCCGAATCAATACGAAAGCTTTTTAAGATAAAGCCAATTACACAGGTCGACAGGTCGGCCCAAGAATAAACGCTACAGAACCTGATAGTTTTTTAGCTGTAGACTACTAACACGTTTTTGAAAACTTTTCATCACGTCACAGTTATGGTCAAAGTACGAAATATTTTTGGCACTTTTTGCCTAGAGCCACAATTTAGCGAAAATGGTACTTTGATCCTTTAAGTTTAACAGTGTCCAATCACAAAGTTCGGCGAACTCTACTTCTTTAGCTAGAATGGATTTTACTGAAGTACTTTTTGATCCTTTTTTCATCATAGTAGCCTGAATTTTATATAATATGATGAGTATTTTGGCTTTGGCAGCATAAGTCCGCCAGGAGTTAAATAGCTCCCCACAAATTCCCGTAGCTAACCATGCGGAGGGCCGGCCGCGTACCAGTTACGGCAAATTAGCGTAGTAGCGGCACGGAGAAGGGAGTTTGGAGAGTAAGAGTGGAGAGTCCAACTCCATTGAGAGAACTCTGTCAAAGAAAGTTCGGAGACCAAAGGGTGGAGAATGAGAGAGTGGAGAATCCAAATCCAGGGTGAGAGAACTCTGGCAAAGAGAGTTTGGAGATCAAGGAGCGGACAGAGCCAGAGTGCCGTGTGCAAAAGGAAAATAACGGCACAGCACCGGACTTTGGACTCTGCCGTGGACTTTGGACCAGAATTAGAAGTGCCACATCTCGGAGGCTGAGCGACGCACAGGGGTGCCACATGCACCAGAAGAATCAGCGGGACGGCAGCAACACGGGGATCGCCAGTTCGAAGCCGTACGAGAAAGACAACGGGCTCAAACAGGAGCCACGGAGAGATCCAGCGGGCAGAGCGGAAAAGGGAAATAACGGGCCTATATAAAGCCGCCGGGCGCTGGCAACAGGATCAGTCGATCACAAGTTCCTAACCCGTCAAGATCAGTCAAGATAACGAAGTGAATAAGTCAGTCAACCAGTGCCAAGTAATCTACAAATGAAACACAAGCCAAGTCGTCGGAAGCAACGCCGTGGGAGCCTTCAAGGAGCAAGATCGCTACGGGATTGGATCACCAGAAATCTCCGAATTGAGACGCAGGTAGCTGAGATCCAGGGGGCATCACAGGGCTAAGTCAAGGCGAACCGTTTCTACTCCAGTGGGACTAAGCCCTCGCATTACGCCTGGCGTGTCTATCAGAGTTGAGCAGTGCCGTCCTGCGACAATAGATCGAGAACTCGGGGCGAGAGCCATCTAGACCCAGGGTGCCTTGTTCCAAGCACTTCTTTGGCGGGTCCCGGCGTCAGCCAAGTTCGTCAAAGGGGAAATCGTCTAAGTCCTGGCGCGACCAGCCAGAAAGGGCGAACAGTAGGCCGGTTGTCATCTCAAAGCGCTGTCCTAGAGAAACCTAACGGTTCTAAGAGCCCGGGATCGGCGTGAGTCCAAACCCCGAGTACCAAAAGCCACGCTACGTCCAACCTCACCAGCACACCCAGAAGCAAGGCACAGGACATCGTCAGTTACAGCGCCAGCCAGAAGGGACATCGAGCTAGGCGGAAACGTCACGGTCAACAAGCAAGAAGGTCAGGCCAGGGTGGAACGTTCGTTTGCACTAGGCGTAAAAGCAAGGTGGAGCGCTAGGCAGATTCCAGGTATTACCTAGACTGTCAGCGCGATCCGCGCAAGACCCTAGTGGGACCATCTGGGACAGAGCCAGGGACAGGCGGTTTTGTGTCTATAGGTGTAGGCCTGTAGAGCGCAGCACCTATTCACCCTAGTCTGGGAACGGTGACGCTTCCCTAAGCCCACACGGCTGATCGCCTTGTGAGTCCGAGGCGCTACAAGTAGTCGTCGAGCCCATACATCGGGGACGAGCATCGCCGAGCGTCTACACGGAGCTACAGGGATCTGCAGGGCCGGAGCAACCACCGAGGCGACGCAGCAACGCACCGAGACGAGCATAACCGGGAGACACCGAGGCCCACGAGTGGCGACACCAAGGCCAACCGAGCCAACAAGCCGCTGTAATCACAACCGCAATAAACCCTGTTCGAACCCGTGAATTTTTCACTGATCTATTTGGGCGGTCACGTTCATATAAATTTGGTGGGACGAACACATAGTCTCAGCGTTCACACAGACGGACAGACGGACAGACAGACGGACATGGCTAGATCGACTCGGCTAGTGATCCTGATCAAGAATATATATACTTTATATGGTCCGAAACGCTTCATTCTACTTGTTACATATTTTTGCACGAATCTAATATACCCTTTTACTCTACGAGTAACGGGTATAATTAACAAACGTATAATTTTGTTTCTATTAATTTTCCTTTAGTTTTCCGATCGTTCCTATGGGAGCTATATGATATAGTCATCCGATTTCTATAAAATTGAATTCAAAATTTAGGACATGGGAAAAAATAATATTTTTAAGAGCAATAGGTAATATGTCAAAAAACACTAAAGATATAATTTTGTATACCCTTGCAGAGGGTATTATAATTTTGGTCAGAAGTTTGTAACACAGTGAAGGAGACGTTTCCGGCCCCATAAAGTTTATATATTCTTGATCAGGATCAATAGGTGAGTCGATATAGCCATGTCCGTCTGTCCGTCTGTCCGTCCGTCCGTCTGTCCGTCTGTTTCAATACCGTTTGCAAGCTCAGTTTAAAAGCTAGCGACTTAAAACTTTCACACTTATCCTAAAGCATGTGTACGCAGATCAAGTTTGAAAATCGACCCGATCGGACGTCTATATCCTATAGCTCCCATAGGAACAATCGGATATAACTTGCAAAAATTAAAGATTTTTCGCGCAGTGTTAAAGTTATTGACATAAATCTTTCCTAATCGTATTTTTTTGTGCATACCTTCATTACGGTAAAAGCGCGTGCCGATCGGACGTCTATATCCTATAGCTCCCATAGGAATAATAGGGTAATATCGGTTAAATTTCATGTTTTTCAGGATGTTTTGCGCAGTGTAAAAGAAGAACAAAAAGTTAAAAGAAGTTCAATTCTTTTTACAAAAAGCACATATTTTATGTTAACCATGAGGATAACAATAACAAGAACAAAAGAGAAGCCAATATTTACATGATTTAGAAGGGCAACAAGAAAATTAAATCGCATTTTGGAATTATTATTTGGTTTTTAGTATTTTGTTTTCATACATTTTTTACTTTAGCGAAGATTATATTAACAAAACAGGAAGGCAGGTGGGAGAGAAGCCGTGAATGAAATTGTTTAAACATTTCCATTCGCCTAAACCATATATTTATTGACCAAAATGGGAGTCAAAAGTGTGCAACGCAGTGAAGGAGGCGTTTCCGACCCTACAATTCAGCATGACTAGACTAGTCGAGCTAGCCATTTAGTTAATCCCTATTTATAGCAATAGCAAATTATAGCAATTTTCGTATTATTTTGACAATAATTGATTGATCATTCCTATGGCAGCTATATAATATAGTAGTCCGATTTATGTTAAATTTAATTCGAAATTCTTAAATAATAATTTGAATATAATTCCAGAGTAGAAGAGACTAATTCAGAATTTCGAATTAAATTTAACACAAATCGAACGGGTATATAATATAGCTGCCCTAGAAAGTATCGATCAAATAATGTCAAATTAATACGAAAGCTTCTGTAATTTTGTTTGATGCAACAAATACGCAAGAAAATCTAAATTTATCATTTTAGTATTTGTAATTGAGTAGAAAAGATCTGCAAGGGTATATAAACTTCGGCTAGCCGAAGTTAGCTTCCCTTCTTGTTTTTTAGTATTATAAATGCGATGTGAATTTATAAACACAAAAATCGGTTAGAAAATGTCTTAAATCTGTTGTGGAAATGAAAATGAAATATTCTTTTAGCAAAATGATATCTGTATTATCATGAATTTTGGGTTGTAAAATACGCATTTTTGCGTGTGTTTGGAATAGAAGCTGCTTCCAAAGTGCCAATCTTCTGGCTTTTATAGTTTACGAGATCTCAGCGTTCATACAGACGGACAGCAGGATAGACGGACATGGGTAGATCGACTCGCCTGGTGATCCTGATCAAGAATATATATACTTTATATGGTCGGAAATGCTTCCTTCTATCTTTTCTTGCAAAAAGGACCTAAAATCGAAAATTTTGAAGTTTCCAAGAATGGAGTAGCAATCTACAGTTAACATTTTTTCAGGTTTTGTAGCGTTTATCAAAAACGATTTTAGTTTTATTTCGTTTTTTTTTTTAACTTTAAAAGTATGAAAACGTCCTGAACGACAATATGAAAATGCCCATATTACCTTAGTGAGGGATATAAAAATAAAAACGTTTTATTATGTTGTGATGTGTAAAGTGGTATAGTTCAATGATTTTACTCCATACAATACCGCCACATTTTCTAAACAAAAAATGTGGTTTAAGATATGATACTACCAGTAAAACAGCGGTTTCGAGAAAAATTCGTTTAAAAAATTCAGACTATACGGAATTGATTTTTAAAAAATCATTTTATTCACACAATTTACATACATTCACATTGTTTATCTTTTAGAAGTCAGCCATTAGTCTCTTTTAATCAAACTTTAAAGTTGCACCGTTTGCTAAAAAGTCAAGTCAAATCTAGAGATAAAAGTAGTGTAGTCTTAATCGTCATAATTGGGCATTTGGAGAACTATGGCTAAAATATGCGAATTAAACAGGACGCATGGAGTACTTTCTTAGTCGATTTTTGATAAAAATTTGTTCATGGATGACCCATTTTTAAATGGTTTATATTGAATATTTAAAATTTCTGCTTACCTTAAACATATATGCGAATCTGATTCTTTTTGAACTATATCCACCATTTAATGCAATATCTCGCAAAGCAGCTCTTGCAAAATCATGACTTTGATTTTTTTCTGTTATAAGAACGACGCACAAACGTTTTCTTGGACGATTCCATTCAGTCGGGCACACACCTATAAAAAAGGAAAAGCAATTTATAATTTGAATACTCTTGCAGGTGATATTTTAATTTTTATCCAAAGCAACGCGGTAGCGATGACAGTTTGTATTATGTCGTTTAAAAGCTCAGTTTAAAACGGGGACTGTACTGTCAGTCGTCAGCTAGCTTTCTTTGCGTTCGGACATGCTTATAATTCTCGCTATGTTGCTTTATCGCTACACACTGGGCCAGCCGATCAAAATTTTGTCCAAAAATACCATTTTGTTTTTAAGAAAATTACCTAATTAAGTTTGAGGTCCTTTTCATAATACATTAAACTAATTTTTGACAAAGTTTTAAAGAATTCGGGCAAGAATTTTTTCTTTTACCGTATTTTTAAAGTGGGAAATTCGTTATATATTGATGGAAGCTAAAAAAAAATCTTGAAGTCAAAGATGCTGATGTAGCTGTTCGACTGTTCACGAAACTTTTAGATGTGATTATTTTCAACAAATAAAAAATATAATATAGCTTGAATGTCTTACTTGTTTCCAGAAATAAATTTATTTGTTGATTTTTACGGCTTATTTTAGCAAATGAGTACTTAATTTTTCGAGTGCCTTTGAGTGCCATCCCCAAATTAGTTCATTCCTCAAAAAAAAAATTCGTTGATCAATTTACTAAAAGCGCATATCACCGACTCGATGCAGTTTTGCCTTAGCTTTCGGTAATTTTAGTTTTAATAGATGGCTTATCTCGAAGTCGATCCATTTTAATGATTTAAGTATGCCTAAATGCATGCTGCATTTCTTGTATTTTCTTGTTCTTCCTTCAGACGAGAACTGAAATATGACTAGTCTGAGGTCCTTTTCATAATACATTAAACTAATTTTTGACAAAGTTTTAAAGAATTCGGGCAAGAATTTTTTCTTTTACCGTATTTTTAAAGTGGGAAATTCGTTATATATTGATGGAAGCTAAAAAAAATCTTGAAGTCAAAGATGCTGATGTAGCTGTTCGACTGTTCACGAAACTTTTAGATGTGATTATTTTCAACAAATAAAAAATATAATATAGCTTGAATGTCTTACTTGTTTCCTGAAATAAATTTATTTGTTGATTTTTACGGCTTATTTTAGCAAATGAGTACTTAACTTTTCGAGTGCCTTTGAGTGCCATCCCCAAATTAGTTCATTCCTCAAAAAAAAAATTCGTTGATCAATTTACTAAAAGCGCATATCACCGACTCGATGCAGTTTTGCCTTAGCTTTCGGTAATTTTAGTTTTAATAGATGGCTTATCTCGAAGTCGATCCATTTTAATGATTTAAGTATGCCTAAATGCATGCTGCATTTCTTGTATTTTCTTGTTCTTCCTTCAGACGAGAACTGAAATATGACTAGTCTGAACTATGCAAATATAAATGTAGCATTCTTTTGTGATGACTTCAGATTAACATTAAACAAATTAAAAAACAACATTTTTAAAATAATTTTTTTTAATAACACGGGTTTACAAAAAAAAATTGATGAAATACGCACTTCATGAAACTATGATTTTCGGTTAGGGTACATCTCCCTGAGTAAGAAAATGACACTTTTAATTTTTTGTATGGTACAGTTTTTTTTAAAGTGTAAAAAATGTTTATTGCACTTTTTAATTTCTAACTCGAGTTGTGGTAAACCGATTTCGGTCATCAAAGACTCATTTTAAAGGTAAAAGAATGCCCTTTAACTTTCTTATACACAGCATTGAGTTCCATTCATTGGTTTAGAAGCTACACTTCGTCAAAGCTGAAAAAGTTGGAAAAAATGCAAAAAAGGTGACATAAATGGCTTCTTTAAAAATACAAGCCTAAAAACCGAAATTATTTTTATAACTTCTACTTAAAGATACATCTTTAGGCAAACTGACAAGACCATCAACTCAATAAACAACCAAAGGTTCGATTTTATATAGATTATTTCAGTTGGAAAGAAGGTGTATTACAGCCCTGTTAGAGCCCTGTTAACCTCAGTTAACAGCTGTATACGGCCAAAAAACCAACGTTGTTCCGAGCTTAAAAAATTCATATCAAAAAAATTTACTGGCGGATTTTAACGATCATTAACCATATAAGCTATAAAAATAATTTCGGTTTTTAGGCGTGTATTTTTAAGGAAGCCATTTATGTCAGCTTTTTTGCATTTTTTTTTCAACTTTTTCAGCTTTGACGAAGTGTAGCTTCTAAACCAATGAATGGAACTCAATGCTGTGTATAAGAAAGTTAAAGGGCATTCTTTTACCTGTAAAATGAGTCTTTGATGACCGAGATCGGTTTACCACAACTCGAGTTAGAAATTAAAAAAGTGCAAAAAACGTTTTTTACACTTAAAAAAAAAACTGTACCATACAAAAAATTAAAAGTGTCCTTTTCTTACTCAGGGAGATGTACCTTAACCGAAAATCATAGTTTCATGAAGTGCGTATTTCATCAATTTTTTTTTGTAAACTGGTGTAATTTGATTATAACAATCTTAAGAGAAAACAAGAAAAAATAGACATTTTTATACCCGTTACTTTTAGAGTAAAAGGGTATATTAGATTCGTGCAAAAGTATGTAACAGGTAGAAGGAAGCGTTTCCGACCATATGAAGTATATATATTCTTGATCAGGATCACTAGCCGAGACGATCTAGCCATGTCCGTCTGTCCGTCCGTCTGTCCGTCCGTCTGTCCGTCCGTCTGTATGAACGCTGAGATCTCGGAAACTATAAAAGCTAGCATGGCATGCAGATTCTAGGGGTTATACGCAGCGCAAGTTAGCTAGTTTTTTAAATCGGCCCACTCAGTAAGAAGTTATAAGCAAATAATGACATATCCTGTAGATGGCGCACATTTAAGCGACTGCTTGATTTGCCCTGCTTGAGACTGCTTGCTTTAGCTGAGTAACGGGTATTTGATAGTCGAGGCACTCGACTATAGCGTTCTCTCTTGTTTTCTTTGTCAAAGTACCATCTAACCCTTTAAGTTATAAACATTATAGAACATAGACATAGAACTCAATGCTGTTTATAATTATCAGAACTCGAGATAGAAAATAAAAAAGTGCCAAGACCTCTCCCCTATTAATTTTATACGATTCCGACTGTTAACACCAGTTTTCAAAAAAATTGTTGAAATACGACAAGAAGGAAATATTGGTTTTCCGGTAAGAAACATCTCCCTGATTAAGAAAAAGGCACTTACAAGTTTTTGTATGGTACCAATTTTTTATACAAAAAATTGTAAGTGCCTTTTTCTTAATCAGGGAGATGTTTCTTACCGGAAAACCTTCCTTCTTGTCGTATTTCAACAATTTTTTTGAAAACTGGTGTTATCAGTCGGAATCGTATAAAATTAATAGGGGAGAGGTCTGTAGGTTGGTACACCTTTTGTTTTTAATCTGCCATTTCGACCATCGCTTATGAAATTACACGCATAAGATACCAATCAAAAGGTAATTCTTTTAACTTCAAGAAAAACAAAAAAAATTTTTTTTTTCCTTAGGGAAAACTAAAAAATATTTTTTTTTGAAAACTGTCAAAAACGACATTTAGAAAGATAGGTGTGTAAGTGTGGACACTATTAAAAATAAATAAAACTCACACCAAAAGTACTCTAAACTTAAAAAAAAAATATTTACTTACGTTAATTTAATCCATTTTATTTCGGTTTAACTTATTTCCCCTCCGTTTTTAAAGCACTTTGACCAAATAACAAATAAATCCGAAATGCTCTTTGAACGATCACATTTTCCCTAATTTCAGAGAAAAGTTCTATGCAGAAAGCGACATCTGTTGGGCTGAACCCTTTTTGTATGCAAAACGGGTGTCTCAACTTAGACGCTCAAAGTGTCCCAACTTACACAAAATGGGTAGTTTTTGAAAAAAATAAATAACTTATTTACTGATTCTCAAATGAATCTGATTCTTTTTTTAATTTGTTAACAGATAATTTACTAATGTTTTATACCGTTTACCAATTTATTTTAAGCACGTTTTTAATTTTTTAATAAATTTTGAAAAAAGTGGACAAAAACTTTTTTGGTTAAAAATGGTACACGACTCTCACAGCTTAAATCTGGCTAGAATCTGGCTTATAATGTTTTCCCCAAAAGTTTTGTCACTTAAAAGGACTACAAAAAAAAAATGTTTTTGAGAAAATGGAGAGTCCCAACTTACAGACCGTCTCAACCTACAGACCTCTCCCTATTATAACCATTTCGACCCCAGCTTTTTCCCTGTGAAATAAACATTTTTTTATTCTATTCGTTTACTATTGGCCTGAGAAGTATTTGTGCAAAAATTTTAAGGCGCCACGCCCACTAGTTTTAACGCTACCAGATATTGCTTGTGACATGGACATTTGTTTGTTATAGAAAATAAATGTGGGAATTGGGTGTTTACTGTACACTTGTAATTTAAAAAGTAAAACTAACTAACTAACTAACTAACAAGTTCAATTTGAAAATTAACGTACAGTTTAATTTAAAAAGTAACGATAGTATTAGCAGCAAAGAGAAAAGTTAAGAAGGATTGCGAAAACGACGAGTGCGATTGGAAAACGACGAGAAGACCAAAAAGATGAAACGACGAGATCAATCAAATTGAGTTGAGTGAAGGAAGCGAAAGACGACGCATCAAGATGGGAGCAAAGACGTTCGCGATCAATAACCTCTAGACATTGTAATTTGAAGACGCTGTAAACAATTATCCAAACCTTAATTAAATATTATATTAAACTTTAACCAAAACCCACATTTTGAGGGCTCGACCGGGGAAAAGTACTTGATTTCCTTAATTGGCAAGTGTGTGTGTATATCGCAAAAGAGAATCGAAAAAGACCCACATTTTTTGTGCAAACTTGGGTGGAAAGAAATTTAAAATATCGCTGTGCCAAATTGCCGACACTTGGTGGAATTATAGCCGGAACTCTTAAATCAAGCAGCAAATCGAGCATTGTTGCATTGCACAAGTTTGTGTTCTAAAGTGAAGTAGACAGGTACAACCGTAAGAGGCTTCGCGAATTTAGTGGTTTTTGCATTAGCTAAGAAAGTGATGAGTACAGGCGCAAAATTGCTTATATTAGCGAAAACATAAGTGACCGCGATTTTGTGAGCATTTGTGGTTGTGGATGATATTTTCTTACACGAAGAAAGTGACGAAGAAAGTGAAGAGGACTCAGCAGATGAAGAAAACCCTGCAAGAAATAACCTTGCTAACTCTCAAGTTTTCAATAGTGCCCAAAGCGTAATGCAAAACGACAACGAAACGAGTGCGCAACAGAATGCGAAAATGTCCGCCAATTATAGGGTTGAGCGCGAAAATCAGGCAAATGGCGTAGTTCTTGGTTTAGAGAAGAGAGAGAGCAAAAACTGTCCCATTTTGGCTTTGAGTTTTCGCGATGTTGAGGGGTCGGTTCGTGTCTTCGATGGTAGCGATGTTTTACCAGTGGAGACTTGGTTGCGCGAATTCGACGAAACGGCATCTCTAATGTGCTGGAGCGACTTACAAAAATTAGTGTTCGCGAAAAAATCGCTAAAAGGTATAGGCTAACTTTTTGTCAGCAACGAACGCGGTTTAAACTCATGGGAATCGCTTAAAACGGCTTTGCTTGATGAGTTTCGGTCTAATGTAAGCTCCAAGCAAGTTCACAAGCAATTGGACGAACTCAAACGCCGCAAGGACGAAACCGGGTACAAATACTTCTACCGCTTGAAGGACATCGCCTCGCGTGGAAGTGTCGAAATAGAAGCGCTTTTGCAGTACGTCATTGACGGGATCAACGAACTATCGGTAAATAAATCAATTTTTTACGGCGCAAGAAAGTCAGTTGGCTCAATGAAAAACCAAAGCGATCTAGTAAAAACCTACAAAAAAGAGTGCGTTTGTTACAATTGTGGAGAAAAGGGTCATGTTTCCAACGACTGCAACAACAAAAAAGAAAGGCCCTAAGTGCTTCCAATGCAACAAGTTCGGGCATATTTTGAAAAAATGCGCGAAAAAAGAAAAGCAAACTGAAAATAAATCCAATATGAATCGTGTCCAACCGAAGAACGACATCACTAGCAAATAAGTGGCATTCGATGGCAAAAAATGTGTAGCTTTATTCGATACGGGCAGCAAGGTTAACATAATACGCGAAGACTTGTATGTCGAGATGAACAAACCAAAACTCGAAAACAGTGCCATTTTTATAATCGGTTTTGGTATAGCGACAGCAGAATTCGCCCGATCGCTCAATTCATGCGATCAATTGAAATCGATGAAAATTAATATTTTCTCAACTTTTACGTGGTGCCAAATAACTGTGTCGATATAAAATTAATAATCGGAGAAGAACTCTGCTTACACGCAGACATTTTATCCGGTCGCAATGGCTTAAGTGTTCGAAATGTGCATTCCAACAACGAAGATTCGGAAATGAACTTTTAAAAATCGATGTGGTTTCCGAAACTGTGTGGGTGCACAAACGGAAGTTCGTGAGCTAATATCGAACTACGAGCCAAAGAAAGTTAAGACAACTGGCGTAGAGATGCGTATCGTTCTCGCTGACGAAAGCCCAATATATTCGCGACCGCGACGATTACCGTTTGCTAAAGCGCGCGCGGTTGAAGAGCAAGTCGACGAGTGGCTGAAAGCCAAGACTATCGAGGAATCTAATTCCGAGTTTACGAGTCCTGTTGTCCTTGTCAAAAAGAGTGATGGTTCTCCTCGACTTTGTGTCGATAAGGTATTAGGACCACTTTTCATTACCTCTCATAGACGAACAATTAGATCGGCTCCAAAACGCAAGCATATTCAGCACCATAGATCTAAAAATGAATTTTTTCACGTGGCAGTTGCTGAGTCGAGTCGTAAATACACCACCAATATCCATTCTGGAAGGTCCGGTTTGCAATGTCAAACTCGCCCGGAGTTTTTCAGCGCCATATCAATGCCATTTTTCGTCATATCCATGCTTACTCAGAGAGGCATCGCCTTGGATTTGGGGCAGTCCTGATGCAGAAATCTCCGGAGGATGGCCATCTGCACCCCGTTTACTATATGAGCAGGAAGACGAAACCGGCTCAAAGAGAGTATCCGAGCTATGAACTGGAAGTCCTTGCCGTTGTGGAAGCTGTCTTTAAGTTTCGAGTGTATCACAGACTGCGACGCATTTAACAAAACGATGCAAAAGAAAAACTTGAATAAAAGAATCAGTTGTTGGGTAATGGCACTTGCAGAGTACAACTGCACAGTTTTTCACCGTCCAGGTGTGCAAATGAGGCACGTGGATGCGATAAGCCGCCATCCAGTTATGACCATAACAGAAGATAGCATCACTCTTGCCATTAAAATAGCACAAGGCCAAGACGAACATCTAAAAGCCGTAAAACAAATACTCGACAATGCTGCAATATCGCACGATAATTACTTCCTCAGGTCTGGAATTATCTACAAGCTCGTCAATGACATCGAATTGATCGTTGTTCCAAAGGACATGCAGCGCCAAATAATAAGCCGTGCCCATAACAGAGGTAATTTTGCAATTAAGAAAACCAAAGATCTTATTTATCCCAAACATCGAGTCTTAGATTGAGAAGTACTTTAACTGTTGTATTCCTTGTATTCTCACAAATCGCAAACGAGGAAAACAAGAATAATTTTTGCATCCGTTAAGCAAAGGCGAAGCTCCACTGCACACAGTCCACGTAGACTTTCTTGGACCCCTTGATTCCACAAGTAAGGACTATAAACATATTTTTGCCGTTATTGACTCATTTACGAAATTCTGTTGGCTATATGCAACCAAGTCAACCTCAACAAATGACGTTATTGTTAAACTACGACAGCAAAGCGCGATTTTTGGCAACCCCTCCCTTATTATTTCGGATAGAGGTGCAGCCTTTACGTCCCAGGAGTTCCTAAAATACTGCGAAGATGAAAATATAACGCCTACTAAAACAACCACAGGATTACCCAGAGTCAACGGTCAAGTTGAAAGACTGAACGCTATTATTATCTCAGTTCTTTCTAAGCTTAGCGTGGACAACCCGACAGGCCATAAATTCGACGTACACCAGAAGTATCGATTCCACACCATTCGAACTTATGATTGGAGTAAAAATGCGCACCAAGGAAGATCACCAGCTACAGGAATTACTCAAAAAGGAAACAATGGACGCTTTCAAAAATGGCCGCGACGATCTTCGAGAAAGCTTCAAATCTTTAAACTCCAGAACGAAAACAGAAAGTCATACAACTTACGGCGCAAAAAAGCAAATGAGTACAAGCAGGGTGACTTAGTTGCCATTAAACGAACGCCATTCGGAGCTGACCTTCAACTAAAACCAACGTTTTTGGGTCCATACCAGGTGACGAAGGTTAAATCCAACAACTCGTATGACGTTCAGAACCTGGGAAACTCCTACGGTCCTGGTAAATCTTCAACCAACAACAACATATCAACCATTTCTGACGATTCTAATAACTAAGCATTCGAGGCGAATACTTACGCAGGATGGCCGAATGTGAGATTTGGGTGCTTGCTGTACACTTGTAATTTAAAAAGTAAAACTAACTACAAGTTCCATTTGAAAAGTAACGTACAGTTTAATTTAAAAAGTAACGATAGTATTAACAGCAAAGAGAAAAGTTAAGAAGGATTGCGAAAACGACGAGTGCGATTGGAAAACGACGAGAAGACCAAAAAAACGAAACGACGAGATCGATCAAATTGAGTTGAATGAAGGAAGCGAAAGACGACGCATCAAGACGGAAGCAAAGACGTTCGCGATTTATAAAACTTATCAAAAACCTCTAGACATTGTAATTTGAAAACGCTGTAAACAATTATCCAAACCTTAATTAAATATTATATTAAACTTTAACCAAAACCCCACATAAATATAAGTTAACTGTTAAGCTAACAAGCCTTTCTGTGAGCTATTTTAAAAACAAATCACAAGGCGAGATAAATTCAATACTTCAGTTTATTAACGTTTATATATATGCAAGGGCTACGGGATTTAACTTTTACCCTTTTTATAGTAATTTTATAGGCTAATCACTCATTTTTAAAAAGTGTCATTTATATCCCTACTCTGTTTGAAAAAAAAAAATAATTTCTTAGCGGGAAGTATTTGTTTTTATATTTGTATGATCAAATATAAGCTGCCAACAGAGCGACTTTTAAGATGTGAACGGTCTGCAAAACTTTTTCTTCCGTAAAAAATATTTCTATGGATGACAGTCCATGTTGTGACGAATCGCACCATTAGAGTGTGCGAAGGCGACTACTATATTTGAAAATTGAAAATCTGGTCCGATCCTAGCGAGTGATACACAAATGTAAAGGTATCAAAAAAATAAATGGATTGCATACCAAGACCTCAAGAAAATCAATTGGTTTGGGAGAGAGAGCGGTGAAAGTGGAAATTATGAAATTTGGATCTGTTGGGGCCGGTGACGATAATTGGACCCTCTTTGTATTCTTACTGAAAATGCGCCTAATTTGAGGGGTCATATCGTCAAATTCGATGGTCCGACCAAAAGTTAGTTAGTTAAAATGAAAACGTATTTCTTTTTATTTCTTTTATGGAAATGACGAGGTTAAAAAACATGAACAAAGCAAAACTTTTTTAAACTAGTTTTTAGTTTTTTTTATTTTTTCCAGGGACCTAAAAAAACAGTTTTTTTTTTATTATTTTTGATAGAACAAATCATACGCTTAGGATAACACTAAAAATCTGAGAAAAAAATCACTTAACCAATTTAATGCGGTCTATTCATATGCGCAATGACCTAAATGTTTTTAACTTTTTTGAAATTGGTCATGAAGTAAAAGTTATTTCAGCCTTTTAAATTAAAAGTCAGAAAATAACAGTTATTTTCTGATTTAAAAATAAAAGTCCTCCGTAACTTTTATTCATGACTTTTATAAAAAAAATCTAAAACTAACTGTTATTTTGCGACTGAAACGGTCCCAGATTTTTTCCCAAAACTTGCTCTAAAATGGCCACTATTGTCAGCTCAGAACAACTAATGCTGCTAGAGCATTGAATTTTGTTTGTGCGTATCCAAACTGTGTTTTAATATTAACAAGAAAGAACGCTGTAGTCCAGTGCCTCGACTATCAAATACCCGTTACTCAGCTAAAGCAAGCAATCTCAAGCAGAGCAAACCGAGCAGTCGCCTAAAAGTGGCGCCATCTACATTTCTTCTACATTTCGGTAGGCATTAATAACCCAAACAAAATGGCGTTTAAACTTTTGTTATAGCTTCACAACTGTGGGCGCCACAGCTTTTCGCCCATTTTGATCAATCAATAGATATTGAAGAAACGAATGCACATTCCTTTTCCCGTTAATCTAGCTTCAAAACTGTGGGCGCCATAGTTTTTCGCGGGTTGTGGGCTTTAGAGGGGGCGTGGCACATCGGCGTGAAAAACTTGCGCTGCGTATTAACCCCTAGAATCTGCATGCCAAGTCCCAATCTTCTAGCTTTTATAGTTTCCGAGAGCTCAGCGTTCATACGGACGGATGGACAGGCGGACGGACAGGCGGACAGACGGACACGGCTAGATCGACTCGGCTAGTGATCCAGATCAAGAATATATATACTTTATATGGTCGGAAACGCTTCCTTCTACCTGTTACATACTTTTGCACGAATGTAATATACCCTTTTACTCTACGAGTAACGGGTATACAAATTCGTTTAAATTGTTTTAGAGCGTTCCGACTTTGGAAAAAACCCGCAAGTTTAGCGGGAATGAAAACGCTAATAGTAGAATATATGGCAGCTAAAGTAAAAGGAAGACAGTAGTAGATATATTTGATACGACTTATGATTAAAAAAACTCCTGATATCAAACAAAAACACCTTTTAACGAGGTAAAAAACTAGTGACGATCGAACCTTCAACATACTAAAGTTTTGATATCAACATTTGTGACGAAAGATGACACATGATTAAATACACTTTTTAGAATTAATTTTTTCGCACGCTGAATAATAAAATGCCTACAAGATAATCCCAATGCCAAATATCTATAGTGTCCGTGTGTCCAATTATTCGTTGAGCTTCAAAAATCAACATAAAAAATGTTGACATCCTATCGATAATATTGAATTTTATATATTAATAGCTTCCCCCCCCCCCCCCCCCCATTGTTATTATTATAAATACATACATATCTGAATGCAGGCTCCCGCCAAAATGCGACGCAAAAACTAAGAAAATCTAAAAAAATTCGTTCAAAATTCTTTAAAAAAAGCTGGAAATTTCAAAAAATAAACGTAAGCTCTTAAGCCATAAAATTTACTTTGATCCAAAAATCATCTTGATCGCAGCAGCGGTTTAGATCTTTTAAATCCGAAAGTAAATTTTCTATGTAGACCCAAAATTATGGGGGACTTTGAAATTTCCTAAAATTTGGCAAAATCCAAATTTTGAAATTCCAACTACTTTAGAAGTTATGCATTTAAATAAATCTTTTTTTTTTCTTCGAAATATTGATCATGGACCTTTTTGGGGGGACATATCGGATATTACTGGTCGGTTAGGCCCTAAATAGTATACTGTGCAAAAATTTGCTTGCTCTAGCTCTACGGTTTGGGCTGTGCCCGTATCCACTTAAAAATCGGTCTTTGCATTTATAAGCTGTAGGGACTAGCTTTCCCGGCGCGACTTTGTCCGCGATAGACTAAAGGGCATCTGTTCTCTGGGTTTCGCCCTCTCGGCGGGCTACCGTATAATGCGATGCAAAAACTAAGAAAATCTAAATAAATTCGTTAAAAATACTTAAAAAAGTGGTGGAAATTAAACTTAAGCACTTAAGCCATAGAATTAACTATGATCCAAAAATCGGAGCAGCGGTTTAGATTTTTTAAATTCGAAAGTATATTTTCTAAGTAGCCCCCAAATTAGGGAGGATTTTGAAATTTTCTTTTTATTTTCAAATAGGCCTTTTTAAAACCTAAAATTCAGTAAAATCCTAATCCTAGATCTAATTTTTTTCTTCCAAATATTGATGCTGGAGCTGTTTGGGGCTGTGGGCGGTTAGGCTACCAAAAGTATACTGTTCAAAAATTTGGCTGCTCTAGCTCTAACGGTTTGGGCTGTGGTCATATCCCCTTAATAATCGGTCTTTTATTTTATAATCTTTATGGAAGACAGGAAAACAGGTGGGAGGAGAAGCAGCAAAATTCACAGTTTGTCAATAACTCAACGTTCGAAAAGTAATAAATAGTTTGGAAACATTTCGACTTAGCTTAAAGGGTTTTTGGATTTTAAATATTAATATTATATAATATAATATTAAAAATAAAAACAATTTTAAGGATAAATTCGATTACCAAAATGTAGTGCTGATCGAAGCAGAATGATTTTGAAAATAGTAAAATCGGTTAAAAAATGTCTTAAATCTGTTGTGGAAATGAAAATGAAATATTATTTTATTCTTTTTCACACACACACGCACATATCTTATGGTTGGGGGTGTCTTTACAAGTCTACAGTTTGTTAATAATTCAACGTTTGAAAAGTAATAAGTAGTTTGGAAAAATTTGGTCTTATCTTATCGGGTGATTGGTTTATAAAAATTAAAACAATTTTAACTTTGATTGTAAAACGGTTACCAAAATCTAAAGCTAATCGGAGCAGCATGATTTTGCAAATAGTAAAATCATTTGAAGTCCGACTCAGAATTTAAATGTATACCTATACCATACGAGTTTTTCTAGAAATTAGCTTAAAGGAAATTGATTAGCTCCACCCATAATTTAAAATTTAACGTTTAGCTAAAAGAATGAAGCAAAAAAAATTCAATATACTCGCATTTGTAGCCGCGCAATTTGGTGTTTTGCGGCTGTGGTATTTTTCCTTTTTATAACTGATAAATTGTAAAAGAAAACAAGACCGGAAGCTAACTTCGGCCAGCCGAAGTTTATATACCCTTGAGATCATTCCAATTCAATTTTAAATTACAAAAATGTTAAATTTAGATTTGCAAGCAACGAACAAAATTATACCAGTTTAGGTATTATATTGGCATTAATTGATCGATCCTTACTATGGAAGCTATATAATATAGTCGTCCGATTTATGTTAAATTTAATTCGAAATTCTGAAATAATAAAATAAATTTATATTCCAGAGTAGAAGAGAATACAATAAAAATTAACAAAGCTATAATTTTGTTCCTATTCATTTCCCTTTAGTTTTCCGATCGTTCCTATGGAAGCTATATGATATAGTCGTCCGATTTTTATAAAATTTAATTCGAAATTCAGGACAGTTGAAAAAATAATATTTCCAAGAGCAATTGTTAATATGTCAAAAAACACCGAAGATATAATTTTTTTTCAATTATTTTTACGATTATTCCTATGGGAGCTATAAGATATAGTTGTCCGATCCGACCGGTTCCGACTTATATACTACCTGCAATAGAAAGACAACTTTTGGTAGAGTTTCATCTCGATAGCTTTAAAACTGAGGGACAATTTTGCGTAGAAACGGACGGACAGACGGACATGGCTAGATCGACTCGCCTCGTCCTGCTGATCAAGAATATATATACTTTATGGGCTCAAAATTTTTTTTAGAAAATCGCCATAAAATAAAAATTTTTCTTATTTTAAGAAAATTGTCTACTTTTCAGAAATTTTTTTCTTAAATCTAGGAAAAAACGCCATTAAAAGAGATTTTTATGAAAAACTTGTCTAAAATTTAGAAAAATTATATTTTTTCTAAAATCTATGGTGATTTTTCATATATATTGTCCTCGGAAAATTTTCTTAGATTAATGGCGATTTCGCCATTAAATTTAGAAAAGAGTACTTCAGACCTTTCTAGGATCTAGAAAGTCGCTTTAAACCCACGCTAAATTTTTCTAAAATTAAAAAATTTTTCTGAATAAAAAGAAATACTTTTCTTAAAAACAGAAAAGTGGAAATTTGTATCATGCCTTTTTTATCATTTATTGTTCTTATTCTTTTTATGAATAAGAAGAAGACATGAGGCTAGTCCGCGGCGCGTTGCGACGACAGTTTTGGTGTATGTATGTATTTATGTATATATATGTAAATGTTTATATATAAACTTTATATGCGTATGTGATCGAGAATTTTCTTGTGGGTAACTGTAACTTTTATTGCGTTGTTTTTTTGGGGAAATTCAACCGAGAATGTTGCTGGCGTTGCACTGTTTCTTGAACCCTTGTAGTCAGTTTGAAATAGGCATTCAAAGTAATAAGTTGTGTAGAACGTGTGCATTTAATAAAAGTACAGTGCGAACCCTCAAAAAATGAAATTTATACATATACATAGGTAAGTTATTAAAATAATATTGATATGTAACATTTCAGGGTGTATACAAAATTGGTAAGTGTGTACAAATTTTCAGTATATTAATTATATTTTTATACATTTGACTTAATAAATTGTTGGGCGCAAATACGCTTATTCTTTAATTATTATTCATTTTTTCGATTACAGAAAATATGTAGTTTAATATCAGGTATTTTTCTAGGTTATTTACCGGTAAGTAAAAATATTAATGTTTTAATATATAAAAAAAATTATTAATTTTTTCTTCATTTCTTTTCTCTTTCTCTTTTTTGTTTTCTTTTGAGAGTTTATTTGAGAGTTTGTAAACATATCGATAGCGCACAAAATAAAAATGAATTTTATTTGGAAAAATTAATTGTGGTATTTTTTCTGTTTTTTAGAAATAAAATGTTCTGGAAATAAGAATTATCCTTTCTAACTTTAAGAAAAGTACTTTCTAGATTTTAGGAAAATTTCTGAAATATATTGCAAATTTTTCTTGGTTTTAGAAAAATATTTCTACTTTTTAGAAAATATTTTCTATATTTAAGAAAAATCCTTTCTAAAATGTATGGAGAATCGCCATCGACTTAAATCCATGGCGAATTTTTTAATTTAATGGCAATTTCGGGCTGTTTTTTTTTTTTGAGTGTACACTCGGCTCCTAATTAACCAATATTCAAGCCTTTAAACAAAGGGCCCAGCCTCAGACCCCATTTGTCAAAATAAAAGTATTGGCCAATCCTAATTAATTAATCAAATGATGCAGTCTAGAAACCATTCAACCAGTCCACAGTTTTGACCCAAAATTCTCTAATCAAATTCCACTTTGGAATCTCCCAACAAACGCCCGAAGAGTGGAGACGTGTTTTGCGCGCGCTCCTAAAAAAGTAGCTTAAAATGAAAAACAAATAGCTAAAAATACTGGAGTAGTGTAATAAAGAAAATAATACGCTAACAAAAAACAAAAATAATATCAAAACAATAACACCAGTTTACAAAAAAAAATTGATGAAATACGCACTTCATGAGGTACATCACTTCGGTTAAGGTACATCTCCCTGAGTTTGAAAATGGCACTTTTAATTTTTTGTATGGTACAGTTTTTTTTAAGTGTAAAAAACGTTTTTTGCACTTCTTTAATTTCTAACTCAAGTTGTGGTAAACCGATTTAGGCTATCAAAGACTCATTTTACAGGTAAAAGAATGCCCTTTAACTTTTTTATACACAGCATTGAGTTCCATTCATTGGTTTAAAAGCTACACTTCGTCAAAGCTGAAAAAGTTGGAAAAAATGCAAATAAGCTGACATAAATGGCTTCTTTAAAAATACACGCCCTAATAAATGCAGCGAACAACCAGGGGCATCTAGTAACAACAGATTCGCCCTGTTATCGGATATTGAAAAAAATCAATACGAAGCTGGACAGGCTGTACAAAAGAAGCCTAAGCCTTCACCAATTTACATAAGGGAACAGAACTCAAATGCCCTAGTAAAGAAAATTGTTGCGCTGGTCGGGAATGACAACTTTTATGTTACTCCTATTGTCAACGGGAATATTCACGAAACAAAGCTTCAAGTTAAAACTACAGATCAATTCAGAGCTGTAACCAAATATCTAGACGAAGCTAAGAAACCCTACTACACGTACCAGCTCAAGAGTAGCAAGGGTTTGCAAGTAGTGCTAAAGGGAATAGAGCCCGACGTATCCACCAATGAGATATTAGAGGCACTGCAAGAGAAAAGATTCTTCGCAAAAAATAAAATTAATATTTTTAACAGAAATAAAAAGCCGCAACCTCTTTTTAGGGCCGAAGTGCACCCGATCTACAAACTGCAATTCCTGTTCCATAGAAGGATTACTGTTGAAGAACCGCATAAGCGAAATGGTCCGCTGCAATGCACAAACTGCTAAGAGTATGAACACACCAGAACCAACTGCGGGCTTCGATCGGTCTGCGTAGCCTGTGGAGTCTTCCACAACTCCGAGCCTTGCCCTGCAAACAAAGAAGACCCAAAAACGAAGAAGTGCGCTAACTGTGGAAAAAATCATACCGCAAACTACCGAGGCTGCCCGGTCTATAAAGAACTGAAGAGTCGGCTGCAACAGGCAAAGTATGCACGCTCCCAGAATGCACAAAATGCTTACGTGCAATCCCAAACAACACCTGATGTTTTCTTTGCGAAAGCAGCCCCTCAACACAAATGGGGAAGTTTCATATGCCAGGGCCCTAAAATCAGGACTGGGCAATCAGACGGGGATCCCACAAACTCAATGCTCTGGGCAAAATATAATCACACATCAGCAACCTATTGGACAAATACCAAACAGCATCAAAACCATGATGCTGACGTTACAACAGGGTATGATGGAATTTATGTCCTTCATGAAAACAACGATGTAAAATCTTATGCAAAATCAAACATTTTAATAAATTTGGTCACCTTCCAATCTAAATAATCGATGTCGCGCATTTAAATATCTATGTAGAATGCCAATGGCGTTTCGCGGTACAAACTTGAAATAACTCAATTCCTTAATGAAAACCAAATATATATAATGCTGCTGGCAAAAACGTATCTCACAAGTAAATACAACTTCCAAATAAAAGGGTATACTTCATTTTGCACAGATTCTCCGGACGGTAAGGCCCACGGAGATACCGGAATCCTAATCAGGGAACGTTTTAATCAGCACTTTAATCGGAGGTTTGCAACAAATTTTTTGCAGGCTACGTCTATAACACTACAAGCAGGCAACGGCAGTATCACTATAGCCGCTGTCTATGGCCCACCGCGTTTTACAATAACTGAAGAGCAATTCTTGGACTTCTGAAGCAACTCTTTAATGAAGCCACCCGCAGACTCACCAAAACCCTTAAGCAAGAAGAAGAGCTTGCGCAGCGCCGGTACATCGAGAGACTGTCGCCGACCAGCACAAAGCATCCCTTGTGGAGAGTGTTGTGTTCCGATTAAAAGGAGACGACAGATCGGGTTGAGATTAAATGTCCAACTGACTTTATTCGGCTCTGTATAGCTGTGGTATTTTTGGTATATTAGTGGGTACAGAATACAGAAGATATCGATAAAGTACACGGCAAATGGCTAAGATTTCGTGATTACTATACATATCACATCTCTCCCCTAAATTTACATATGGCTAGTAGTTTTACGCTTTCTGAAATCTGGGGGTTGGAAACGGTTGACATCTTTGCGCGAACGAGTACTGCTGCGGATGGGAATACCAGATCGACGTGGCTGTGGCGGTTGAGGCTCATCTCGCTGTATTGGTGCTGGTACTTCATCGGAAGCCTGGGTGGGTTGGAGAGGCTGTGATGGGCTAGATGGCTGATGTTCTTCATGTCTTGGACTTGGCGGAGTATTGGGTGGATTGGAAGTTTCGGCATCCACCAAAACGGAGTGTTATCTTCTTTGGAGCTGCTACTGAGGTCATCGTGATCAGATCTCGGCTTAATCTGATTTATGTGGCGCTTAATAACACCTGTGGATGTTCGAAGAATAAATACCATACGGCCGATGGATCGATCGATGACTGCTTTTATCCACTTTTCTCCCCTGGCGTAATTTTTGGCAAATACTTTTTGGTTCGGCGAATACTTTTTTGGTTCGATGTGCTGGCTTTCAGTTTGTTTTTCAAAAAGTTGACTCAAGATCGTACGCACAGGGCGACCATGTACTAGTTCTGCTGGACTTCTTCCTTCTGAGTTTGGGGTGAAACGATATGAACTGAGGTATTTTGTAACGGCTGTTTTAACTGAATAACCATCCTTTATATTTTTGCCGACAGAAGTTTTGAAAGTTTGGACGAAGCGCTCAGCAAGTCCATTTGATGCTGGGTGAAAAGGAGCTGTTGTTAGGTGGTTAATTCCATGCTGAAGGCAAAATTCCTTAAAGGTTCCTGCAGTGAGTTGCGGTCCATTATCACTGACAATTGTTTTGGGGTAACCCTCAATTGCAAATATAGCTGTGAGCGCTGATATAGTATTTGCAGTTGTGGTCGTCGACATTTGGGTTATGAACGGAAACTGAGAGTAAGCATCGACGCATATCAACCACATTGAGTCAAATATAGGACCCGCAAAGTCTATGTGAATTCTTTCCCAGGCACTTGTAGCTTTTGGCCAGCTTTGAAATTCTTTTACTGGTGCTGGGTTGCCTACCTTGCAAACGCTGCAACTCTTTGTCAGTTGTGCTATGTCGTCGTCAATACCTGGCCACCAGACATGCTGACGTGCTAGTTGTTTCATGCGAACTATTCCCCAGTGACCGTCGTGAAGAAGTGTTAGAATTTTACTTCGAAGCTTGCGAGGAATTATAATTCGGTTGACATCAGAATGGAGACATAACAGGTTGTTGTTGATCGTCAATGCAAATCTACGGCTGAAGTAAGGTTGTATTTCGGGATCATTCTGTTGTTCTGGCCAACCAGTTGATACGAAGTTGTACACTCTCTGCAAAGTTGTATCGCTTTTCAGACTTTCGATGATGATATCGGCATTTATTGGACAGGATATGTCGACGATGTTATAGCAATCCTCTTCCTTGTCGAAAAGGGGATCTGAGCTTATAGGAAGACGTGAGAGTGCGTCTGCGTTTCCATGAGCTGTGGTTGAGCGATATTTTATATCAAAATTGTAAGCCATCAATATTATAGCCCAACGCTGGAGTCTGTTTGAAGTCATTGTTGACAAATGCTTGCTAGGATTAAAGATTGTGACCAACGGCTTGTGATCAGTTATGAGTATAAATTTCCTGCCATATAAATACTGATGAAACTTCTTTACCCCAAATATGATTGAAAGGGCTTCCTTCTCAATTTGGCTGTATCGAACTTGGTGAACGTCAAGGGTTTTCGATGCGAAGGCTATTGGCTTTTCCTTGCCATCTGGATGAATGTGTGATAATACTACACCAATGCCAAAAGAGGATGCATCTGTGGCTAAAACAAGCGGAAGATTCTCGTTGAAATGTGCTAGCTCAGTAGCGTCGAGGATATGCTTTTTCAAAGCTGAGAAAGCTTGCTGTTGCTCTGGTCCAAACCTGAAAGGAATGTTCTTTCTACGCAATTGATTTAGGGGTGAAGCTAACTGGGAGTAATTTGGAATAAAATTGCAGTAATAGTTCACTTTTCCCATGAACGCATCTAGCTGTTGTAGATTAGAGGGCGGCTTTAATTCCTTAACGGCTTCTAGTCCTGACGAATCCGGAAGGATGCCCTTAACACTGACCCTTCTCCCAAGGTACTCAATTTCATCCCTTAGAAAGAGAAATGTTTCTTTCTAAGGGATGAAATTGAGTACCTTGGAGAGTCAGTGTTAGGGCATCCTTAACGGCTTCTAGTCCTGACGAATCCGGAAGGATGCCCTTAACACTGACCCTTCTCCCAAGGTACTCAATTTCATCCCTTAGAAAGAAACATTTCTCTTTCTTACATTTTATGCCATTCGCCTGTAAAATGCATAAAATTTGTTCGAGTCTGGCTATGTGTTGATCCACTGTAGGAGCCGAAATAATTATGTCGTCGAGATAGTTCCCACAACCTTCTATTTCACTTAGAAGTTGCTCAAGGTGACGCTGGAATATAGCTGGGGCTAGCTATTCCGTACGGCAAACGTTGGTACTGAAAAAGACCCAACGGCGTGTTGACAACCATAATTTCTTTCGCTGCATCGTCTAACTCCATTTGTAGGTAAGCATCTTTGAGGTCAATTTTGGAGAAATGTGTGCCGTGACGAATTTTGTGTAATAAAGACTCACGTGTTGGCAATGGATATTGCTCGATGTCCAATTGGGAATTGACGCCTTGCTTGAAATCGCCGCAGATTCGTAGTGCTCCACCTGGCTTCGGTGCTAGTACTATTGGCGATGCCCAGTTGCTAAATTTTATTGGTTTCCAAATACCTGCTTCTGTCAGACGCTGGGCTTCCTCCTTAAACTTATCCAATTGGGCAAACGGAATTGGCCTACTTTTGTACAATTTTGGTACTGAATTCGGTTTAAGGTAAATGCTTGCCTTAAAGTTTTTTATTGTACCAATTGCCGGCTCAAATACCTCCTCATACCTCTGGCAAAGATCTGTCATTTGAGTACCCTGCTGTTCAGTGACGTTTGCGATTTGCTGAATTTCAAAATTAAATGTCTTAAACAAATCCAAGCCGAACAGATTATTGGAGTTCTCCACATTAGCCACAATGATCACCACATTTGCCAGTTTGTTGCCACATTTCGCTACAGTGTGTAGCTCACCCAGTACAGGAATTTGTTGTTGGCCAAATGCGTGCAAGATTCGATCGCACTTCTGCAGTCTTGGGCTGTTGAGCTTTTTGTATGTATTGACATTCAATACGGACACCGTTGCACCAGAATCCATTTGGAAGGATACGATTGTATTGAAGAGCTCTACTTCAATCACAGTTTTGTTCCCTTCAAACTTGACCAAGCTGGAAACGTTGTAAATTGTTTGAATTGACTCTGCGTTTTTGTTTCGGGTTTTTTGTTGATCGGTGTCTTTTTTGTCTTTGCACTGCTTGGATAAGCAAACGACAGCAATGTGTCCCTTTCTGGCACATTTGTGACAAATTGCCTCCCGAAATTTGCAATTTTCGCGAGAGTGAGAGTGACCGCAGCCAGAGCACGATTTTAAAGCAGTTTTTCCGCCTTTACCATCAGAAAAATTGCGTTTTTGCTGATTTGCCTTTTGTGTGTATACTGCGTTTGTATCAAGAGCTCTCTTCTCACTCTCTTTAATTACTGCCACTGTCTTTGTTGTTGCCTCGTAAGTTTCGGCAATTGAGAGAACGTCTTCGAGTGACGGCTGCAACTTCTGCAAAGCGGCTGTGCGAATTGCGTCGAATGGAGTGTGCACAATTATTTGATCGCGGATCATTTCATTAACGTAGTTAAATGAACACCCATCAGATTGGCAAACAAATTGACACTCTCGAGCAATGCCACGTAGATCGGCGACCCATTCCTTATGTGTCTGTGAGTCCCGCACCTGACGTTTGAAAAATTCGTACCGCGCAGCAACAATATGACGCTTCTGCTTGAAATGGTCTGTTAGTTTCTCCGTTATTTGTTCATAAGTCTGCTGGTCCAAGTTTTCGCTACCAAACAGATTTTTTACAAGCTCAAATATGTGAGTGCCTGCCCACGATAGAAAATACGCTTTTTTCCTATCTGCTGCTTGCACCGAGTAAGCGGAGAAGTGCTGTGTTAATTGTTGGAGGTACGTTTCCCAATTTTGATTTTCTTTATTAAAGTTTGGAAACGGCGGGCACACGGATAATTCTCCCAATCTGGCTATGTTCGCACCACTGTTTTGTGAGAGTATGGATTCCATCCATTTTTGCTGTTGTTGCATCAACTTCTGCGCAAATTCTTGCTGTTGGGCCAATAATGTTTCAAAATTAACTTGACTGTCAGTCATTGTATGTCTTTTTTACGTTCGATCACTATTGATTTAGTCTACCGACACGAATTACACAAAATACAATTTTGCGGCACTTTTTCTCTTTTTTCACTCGTCGCCAGAAAATGTTGTGTTCCGATTAAAAGGAGACGACAGATCGGGTTGAGATTAAATGTCCAACTGACTTTATTCGGCTCTGTATAGCTGTGGTATTTTTGGTATATTAGTAGGTACAGAATACAGAAGATATCGATAAAGTACACGGCAAATGGCTAAGATTTCGTGATTACTATACATATCAGAGAGCCCACCCAAATTTAAGCTCTCCGATAGAATCAGTCACTTCTATTAGAAACTCCTCGGGTACTTGGGCCCGCAGTGACGAAGACAGAGCCGAAACATTTGCTTTGCACCTACAAAATGTATTTCAGCCAAACGCCGCCACAAACTCTTTTCAACTACCGCCGCTTAGCTCTGAAATTGCAATTAACCCGATTTTGTTTCAAGCTCCTGAAATTGCTAATTTCATCAGGAAGAAATTAAAACCGAAGAAGGCTCCAGGGGGCGACCTAATAACCCCAAAAATTATAATTGAACTTTCAAACTGCGCAGTGGATGTTTTATGCAAACTATTTAACGGGATCATTAAGCTTGGCTACTACCCCAAAAAATGGAAAAAGTCATTTTTCTAGTAGTTTCCCGAAGCCTGGGAAAGACCACACAATTCCCTCATCGTACAGGCCAATAACCTTACTATCGTGCCTATCCAAACTACTAGAAAAATGCCTGCTCACGCGCATAACACCATATTTAAGAGAACAAAACGTAATTCCGGCACATCAATTCGGGTTTCGAGAAAGCCACGGAACCATCGAGCAAGTCAACCGGATAACATCAAAAATCCGTACAGCTTTCGAACATCGGGAATATTGTAGTGCGATATTCCTCGACGTCTCCCAGGCATTGAAGGCCTTATGCATAAAATCGTAAATTTATTACTAGAAAACACTCATAAGTTACTTGAGTCTTACCTCTACAACAGAGTCTTCGAGGTGGGATGCAATGCAACGTCATCCAACGAGTATAACATTGAAGACGGAGTCCCACAAGGTAGCGCACTGGGCCCTACCCTGTTTGTCCTATACACAGCAGACATTCCTACGAACGAGAGGTTGACTACGTCCACATTTGCTGACGACACCGCAATTCTGAGCCGCTCGAGATGCCCAAATAGAGCAACAGCTCAACTAGCTGATCATTTGATGGTAGTCGAGAAATGGCTATCAGGCTGGCGCACACTGGGGTGAGAGACCCCAAAAGTGACGATCAATTCAGCCGGCAAAAAATTTGAACATGTTATAATTTTGTATTTTGTATTTGATTATTAAAAGTAAGAAAAAATAACATTTGGACTTTCCGTAGAGTATTTTTTTTTAATAAATTTTTTTCCTCCAAAAATTTTTCGAAATTTCGGGTAAATTTACAAAAAAAATGGTAAATTATTATTTATAGCGCTGAAATATTATCCGAATCGTTTATGAATTTAATTAGACTACATATATTAAGAAAACTTAGAATTGGTGGACTTTATAGTAAATATGCGCCAAAATCAATAAGCTAAAAATGGGGAAAACCTTGTATTGCTTGTATTTATTAAATGAAAAAAGTTTATATGTATAACTTCGAATTTATTAAAAAAAACCATATTTTAAAAAATATTCTATGATTTAAATAATATAAGTATTAATCCGATCCATCTCGATTTCGCCTTCGCTATCGGTCTTGTCGCACATACATTCTGCTACTTTTAACAGAGTTAAAGCTTCCTTCGGAAAGGTGTGCACTTTTTTTCGGAAAACCTCCGTTTACTAGATATTATTTGATCGGAGCTAATCAAGAACATATTCAAAATGTCCTGGTTGATCTTCACCATATCCACTTTTCTCGAATAACATTCTCTGTATTTTTTTAAGTTTAATTGAAGATTGAGAAATTTATTATTTACGTTGTTTAATAATTCACAAGTGCCAATAACATCTAGCTAAAACCGCTGACTAAAGCAGATGAGTTGATCCAAACAACTGACCGAAACAGCTTACCAACACCTGACATTCAAAAATAAAAAAACGTATTTTTTGTGAAATACCTTGCAACTTTGAATTAAAATAACTGTCTTCGGGCAGAACGGGGCACGGAACCCGTTGGTGGGGACTTAAAATCTTATCTCAAGAATTTAAAAAAAAAAATGGTTACGTTTGGTTACGTTTGAAGAAACTTTTGGTCTAATTTACTATAAAAAACGTCACATTTTACAGGTATTTGTAAATCAATTTTTTTTAATAGAAATATTAAAAAAAAAATATTTTAAAAAATTTGTAAAAAAAAGTTAATGGCTTAAATTTATTATTCCCATTTTCAAAAGGTTGATTTGGTTTATTTTTCATGGAAAAATCATCACTCAAAGTGACAAAAAAATATAAATTTTTCGTATTTTTAAAAACGAAAAAACAAAGTTTCAACTTCGGCTTCACATTGTGAGGTTTCTATAAGACTTAGGACCATAATTCTTTCGCTTCCTAATGCAGAATTTTATTATCTTTCACCACATATAACTCACATTAAGGAAATCCAAAATTTGTTTTTTGAATCAATCGTCACTTTTGGGGTCGCTCACCCCAGTGTGTGGCGTATCAAAATTTATGAACAAAAGTGTAAACATATAACGTTTACCCTTAATAGACAATCGTGCCCCCCGTTAACTTTGAATAATACGCAGATCCCCCAAGCGAACGATGTAACATATCTCGGCGTACACCTTGACAGGCGCCTAACCTGGCGGAGGCACATTGAATTCTTAAACCGATCTCGTCTACATTGAAACGACCTGCCAGCCCAGCTATAAATATTATAAATAAATATGAAATCAAAACATCGCCGGGATTTTTTTTTAATTTCATGCCAAATTTTACTTGTGACTCGTTGAATTTATTTTTTAATTTGTACATATTTAACATACATCATAAAATATTTCACATATATTTTAAAGCTACCTCCGATGACGACTCAGTTGTTAATTAGGACACTCTTTGTTATATGTTCGGATTTGAAACGTGGGCTAGGCGTATGGGAGACACCACTAAAAAAAACGGACCTGGAACTTTACCTCAATGGTGGTGTGAAAGTGTACCTTAAAATTAGTTACAGATTTTCAAAGAGAGGGTACTTTTCCAAATTTGACGATTTTTGGCAAACTTAAAAAAATTCTAACTAAAAAAATAATTTTTTTTCGGTCAAATCCTGATACACGTGTTTAATTATTTTCCGAATAGTACGTTTAAAAAAAGTTTCAGGCAAATCAAAAATGTGACCCAATAAAAAGTGTTCGGTTTGTAAAAGAACCGCCCATATACTCGAATGCCTTTTGGACTTAAAAATGCACCTGCTACATTTCAGCGTTGTATGAAAAACATATTGCACGACATAATAGGTACCCATCGTTTAGTATCAGATCAAATCTTAACCTACAATTATATAAATGTGAATTTATGAAACGAGAAAAAGAATTTTTAGGTCACATAATTTCAACCAAAGGAATTCAAGATTTTAAAATTCCAAACCTTTCGAAACAAATAAAATCATTTTTAGGCCTTTGCGGATTTTATCGTAAATTTATAAAAGACTTCGCAAAACCAAAAATAAATATAACCGATCCTAGTTACAATAAAGCGTTTGAAAAATTAAAAATTTTAATAAGTAACGATCCAATTTTCATTTATCCAGATTTTAAAAGAAGTTCGATCTAACAACAGATGCAAGCATTAGGTGCCGTATTATCCCAAGGAGGTAAACCCATTTGTTTTTCCAGTAGAACTTTAAAGGAACACGAGTTAAATTATGCAGCTATTGAAAAAGAATTATTAGTATGGCGACTAAGTATTTCCGCCCCTATCTTTTTGGAGGAAGTTTTAAAATATGTTCCGACCATAAACCACTTGTTTGGCTACACAGCATTGAAGAACCTAATATGAAATTACAACGTTGGAAAATAAATATGGAATAATGTACATTAAAGGAAATGAGCATTACGTAGCAGATGCTTTGTCAAGGATTACAAAGAAGGAAGCTAAAGAAAATAAAATTAAAGAAGTATTTCAAAATGAAGACGATATAGATACTACTGCAGCATCGGTGCATAGTACACAGGAAGACGCTTTTAATCACCAACTTATATTTGAAAAGGGAAATCAAAACACTAACGAATTGACTGACTACTTTAATAAAACTGTTAATAAAATAACTTACAGTGACATGACTGAAACATTAGCAAAGGACATAACTATAAAATTTATATGTGGACAAAATGTTGTTATGTAGTAAATATTGACGAAGAATACGCAGCGCAAGTTTTTCACGCCGATGTGCCACGCCCTCTCTAACGCCCACAAACCGCGAAAAACTGTGACCCGTTCTGTATGAACGCTGAGATCTCGGAAACTATAAAAGCTAGAAGATTGAGATTTGGCATGCAGATTCTAGGGGTTATTACGCAGCGCAAGTTTTTCACGCCGATGTGCCAAGCCCCCTCTAACACCCACAAACCGCGAAAAACTGTGGCACCCATAGTTTTGAAGCTATATTAACGGGAAAAGAAATGTGTATTTGTTTCATCAATACATATTGATAGACCAAAGTGGGAAACCCCCCTCCCCCCTAACGCCCACAAACCGCGAAAAGCTGTGGCGCCCATAGTTTAAAAGCTAGAGCAAAAGTGTAAACGCAATTTTTTTTGGGTTATTAACGCCTACCGAAATGTAGAAGAAATTTTTTAAATTTTTTGAAGCGGCGGCTTGTTTTGCCCTGCTTGAGACTGCTGACTTTAGCTGAGTAACGGGTATTTGATAGTCGAGGCACTCGACTATAGCGTTCCCTCTTGTTTTTTATATGATGGACGTTGATGCACAAGTAGTAACGGGTGTTTTTTTTAGAGGAATAGAACTTTAAGTTGCAATAAAACAACGATGGATTATTCGATTGACATGAATTTTTTTTATTCGAAAGATAATCTTGTGGCATTACATTTTATATATGATTTCTGGCATATGACCGCTACGGCTGGCTCGGATGTAGTCCAATCTGGACGTCCAATTTTCGATGACTTTTCCAAACATTTGCGGCCGTATATCGGCAATAACACGGCGAATGTTGTCTTCCACATGGTCAAGCTTATCCGCATAGACCAATGACTTTACATAGCCCCACAGAAAGTAGTCTAGCGGTGTTAAATCACAAGATCTTGGAGACCAATTCTTAGGTCCAAAACGGGAAATTAGGCGGTCACCAAACGTGTCTTTCAATAAATCGAAATAAAATTTCACTATTTGCAAGCGTTGTTTAGGCGTGAGTCTATTCATGATGAATTGCCAAACCGAACTGAGAATAAATCACTTGACAGCTGTTAAATCGGTCGCCATTTTGAACAGCGATGCCAACTTAAAGTTTTATACCTCTAAAAAACCCTTTACAAACAAGTGGCCCAACGATACCAAGCACGTACTTGTTTCGCGCGGGACCCTTTATCAATTCCGGCAAAAATGCGAGTTCGCAAGGAAAATACATAAAACAAATAGATAAGGGACACAGACTAAAAACTGAAGACTAAAATTAGATGTACATCGGGGCAAATTAAAAGGGTAATAATTTCGTGGTAGTCTAACGGAAATATTAAAAGTTAAACGGTTTACCAGTTCTACAAAATCAATATCACCAAGCCTTATTCTACGGTTTTCAATTGTAGATAAATTAGGCAATAGTAATCTACTCAGGTAGGAAGGAAGCCTTACGTTTTGATCCCAGTTCAAACTACGAAGGGCAAAAAGAAGGCATTTTTTTTTGTTCCGACTCAATACGGTCGATGTGAACTTGATATTGTGGACTCCAAACAGAAGAACAATATTCCAAAACAGGACGGACAAGGGAGGTAAATAATAATTTGGTTATATAAGGGTTATAAATTCTTTTGACCAAAACCAAAAAGGACACCAAAAAGGACACCTAAATCGTTTACTGAATATATACGATCAAGTGGGGAGTTCTGAAGCGAATAACTTATAAACGTAGGAGTACCTCTATAAAAGGTCATTACGTTACATTTCAGGCAGTTCAAATTTAAGAGGTTATACTCACACCATATCTGAAAATTATCAATGTCTGATTGTAAGTCAAAACCAGACTCAATCTTATTATATGTCAAACAAAGCTTAACATTATCAGCATACATTAGTACACGAGAATGTTTTACGATAGAGGGAAGATCGTTAATAAACAAGGTAAACAGCAAAGGGCCCAAATGACTACCCTGCGGCACTCCCGATGTCACGTGGACCATTTTGGAAACAGCGTTTTTAAATATAACCCTCTGAGTCCTTCCATTCAAATAACTTGAAATCCAAGTTAATAGATTACATGGAAACCCAATCTGATCTAATTTGAATAAAAGGAGAGAGTGGTTAACAGAGTCAAAGACTTTGCTGAAATATGTATATATAACGTCAGTCTGGATTTTTTCTTTAAATCCTTGTATTACAATGGATGTCAATTCAAGAAGGTTCGTGGTGGTCGATCTTCGCTTAACAAAACCATGCTAACACGATGATATTAGCGAGGAACATAAATGTTGCAAATGAGAAGTAATAATACGCTCAAATGCTTTAGGAATTGCCTACAATTTAGAAATACCTCTAAAATTCTGGTCATCCGCCTTCGCACCCTTTTTGTGAAGTGGAATAATGAAATATTCCTTCCAGATAGTTGTAAAAACAGATGATGAAATAGACAAATGAAAAAGATTAAGAATCGGTTTGCAAATGGTTGAGCACAATACTTAAGAACACACCTAGGAAGTCCATCAGGACCGGGAGAATAAGTTGGCGTTGTTGTTTCTAAGTCTCTTAAGAGAGAACTTTCGGTAATTACGGGGGAAAAAATACAATTGGCCCTATTTAAGGCATTAGGGTACTTAGACCAAGAAGTCGAACTATAAGTAGTTTGAAAAAAGTCAGCAAATAAATCAGCAATTTTAGAATCCGTCGATGCTTCCATTGAGTTTAAATGAACCACTGAAGGTAATGCCGATAACTTAGTAATATAAGGATCATCAAATTCCTTAGACCACCTTTTAAAAGAGAAAATAAAATCGTGCCGAAAAGTGAATTTTAAAAAATGTATTTAATCATGTGTGTAATTATTTTTCGTCACAAATGTTGATATCATAACTTTTGTATGTTGAATGTGCAATCGTCACTAGTTTTTTACCTCGTTAAGAGGTGTTTTTGTTTGATATCAGCGGCTTTTGTTTTAAACATGAGTCATATCAAGTATATCTACTACTGTCTTCTTTATACTTTTGCTGCCATAGGATCTAGTACTAGCGTTTTCTTCCCGCTAAACTAGCGGGTTTTGTCAAAAGTCGTAAAAAAAGTTTTCTTATGGAACGGTCTAAAATACAGTTTGAATACGCACCAACAAAATGAAATACTCGAGCAGAATTAGTTCTTCTGAGCTAAAAAAAGTGGACATTATTGTATTTTAATATTTTTCAAACGTGACTTTTTACAATAACGTGTTACATACCAAAATTTAAGGAATTAATGCTTTAAAGAAAATCGTTAACCGTTTTTGGGAAAAATAAAAAAAAAACTTTAAAAAAGTTTTAAAAAAAATTGTTTTGTTTATGGTTTTTAACCATTGCATTTACATACATTTTGTTAAGAAGGCGTTTATTTTATTTAAAAATACCTTTAATATGAGGTGCAGCACAAGTTTGTAGCATTAATATTTCGCAAGTTACGGACTTACGAAATGTAGCCTTTTCTAGCGGTTTTCCCGCCAAACTAGGTTGTTTTTTTAAAAGTCGTAAAACAAAAGTTTTCTAATTGGACGGGTTTAAAACAATTTTAACGATTCCTTGACCCAATAGTTTGTATGCGCACATACAAAATTCAATGCTTAGGCAGCGTTAGTTGTTTTGAACTGGCAAAAGTGGCTATTTCCTAAATAACTTTTAAACGTGACTTTTTACAGTAACATGATATATACCAAAATTTAAGGAATCTCACGGCCTATACAGTTTTAAGTTTTAAAGAAAATCGTTAGAGCCGTTTTTGAGAAAAATAAAAATAAGTTTAAAAAAATTAGTTTTGTGCATATCTCTATATACCCTTGCAGAGGGTATTATGATTTTAGTCAGAAGTTTGCAACGCAGTAAAGGAGACGTTTCCGACCCCATAAAGTATGTATATTCTTGATCAGCATGACTAGACGAGTCGATCTAGCCATGTCCGTCTGTCCGTCCGTCTGTCCGTCCGTCTGTCCGTCCGTTTCTACGCAAACTAGTCCCTCCGTTTTTAAAGCTATCGAGATGAAACCTTAGCAAAAGTCGACTTTCTATTGCAGGTAGTATATAAGTCGGAACCGGACGGATCGGACAACTATATCTTATAGCTCCCATAGAAATAATCGTAAAAATAATTGAAAAAAAATTATATCTTCGGTGTTTTTTGACATATTAACTATTGCTCTTGGGAATATCATTTTTTCAACTGTCCTGAATTTCGAATTAAATTTTAGAAAAATCGGACGACTAAATCATATAGCTCCCATAGGAACGATCGGGAAACTAAAGGGAAATTAATAGAAACAAAATTATAGCTTTGTTAATTTTTATTGTATTCTCTTCTACTCTGGAATATACCTTTATTATATTATTTCAGAATTTCGAATTAAATTTAACATTAATCGGAAGACTATATTATATAGCTGCCATAGTAAGGATCGATCAATTAATGTCATGTCAGTTTACGTATTATAAACTGCTATAATTTTTTTGTTGCAAATCGAAATTTAACATTTTTGTAATTTCAAAATAAATTGTAATGATTTGCAAGGGTATATAAACTTCGGCTGGCCGAAGTTAGCTTCCTTTCCTGTTAACTATTACATTTACACAAATTTACATTTAGGGGGCTACAGCTACAGCACAAATCTGTAGCTGTAGTAGTTTAGAAGTTACGGTCTTTCGAATTTTAGTTATTTAAAGCTGTTTTCCCGCTAATCCAGCGGGTTTTCCCAAAAGTGGTAAAACAAAAGTTTCTTATATCAAGGTGTTGAACACCATATCAAATTTTCAGGACTAGCTGAAAACATAAAATTATGTTTTGGACAAACTGAAAAACAGAATTACAATTTTATTTTGAGAAGAAGAAGAAAGTCTTATTTTCGGTATAACTTTTGAGCAGAGCGTCAGATTTTGATTTGACCCCTCATATTAAGCGCATTTTCAGTAAGAATGCAACAAGCGTAGTGCGAGGGGCCAATCATGCCCACCGGCCAAAAGATCCAAAAATCTAAATTTTCACTTTTACACTTTCACCGCTCTGTCTCCCAAACCAATTGATTTTCTTGAGGTCTTGGCATGCAATCCTTTAAGTTTTAGCAATACCTTTAATTTGGTGTATTACTCATTACGATCGGACCATCATAGCAGATTTTAATTTTTTCGTGTATTTATAGTAGTCGCCTTCGCACACTCTTCTGGTGCGCTTCGTCACTACATGGACTGCCGTCCATAGTGATTACGTACCCGTTAATTGGGAGATCTATTTAAAACAATTGTTAGGCTAAACTTTGTTGATAAAGAAACACAAGACACTTGCAAAACGATCACGAAATAAAACAAAAACTCAGAGTACAATGGTAACACAACCGTTCACAAGCGACGCTAAGTCGATGATGATGAAATTATCTAGCAAGGTCGCCCGCAGCTTCACCTGCCGAAAGCAGCAGCTCAATCTTAATAAAAGCATAATCGCATCGGCGGAGCTCCTGATTGCCCTGGAGCAACGGCCCGTCAACAAAGCCTTGGTTCAGGAGCCATGGATTGCCTCGTGCAATATCGTAACCAACCTAAGGTCCTCAAACTACAACACATTCTACTCACCAGCGGTAAGCAGGAACAGAAGCGCCGTACTTGTACGGAAGTGTATCCATGCTAACCTTATGCCTCATTCCAGCTCTGACGGCTTGACTACGGCGAGGAGAAGCGCCTCTTGGTAGCGTCGTGCTGCATGGCACACGGTATACCGGCACCACCAGAAGAGCTGAACTTAGTGGAATTCGGCTCGAAGCATGACCAACTCCTCATTGGTGCAGATGCTAATTCACACCACAGCGTGTGGGGAAGCTCCGACATCAACGACAGAGGTGAGTCAATCTTAGACTTTATTCTATCTAATAATTTATATATAGCAAACGTAGGGGAGGAACACACCTTCGTAGGTCAAACGTGCTAGATAACACTTGTAAAGGGACAGAGTGGTTTGGAAGGAATAAAAAATACTACTTAGGGATTACAAGAAGGAATAACGCAGGGTACAGAGAAGCTCGTGGAGAAACTTCTGCTCCAGCATCGAGAACGTCCCGGAAACAGCTAGACTACGAAAACTGCTTTCGAAGCAGCCTACCATACAGAGTCAGCTAAAGCGCGACGACGGACAGTGGACTGAGGGCAGTGCAGAGGCCCTAACAGCACTTATGTAATCGCACTTCCCAGGATGCACGGATGTCCTAGACGCCAGCACGCACCAGGACATAGCAGCTGGCGAAGAACGCCCCCCAAACGATCTAATAACACCAATGAAAATCAACTGGGCCATAGACTCCTTTGCGGGCTATAAGGCACCAGGACTTGAAGGTATATTTCCAGTCATGCTGCAGACGACCAAGGAAAGGATCACCCCATGGCTGTATGACATATACTCGGCATCTGTAAGCACGGGCTATATCCCAAACCAATAGAGGAGCTCTCGGATTGTCTTCCTCCCAAGGGTGGAAAAGTGCAGCCACACGAGCCCCAAGGATTACAGGCCGATTAGTCTTACCTCTTTCATACTCAAAACTCTGGAAAAGCTGCTGGATCTACACATCAGGAGTGATGTAGGGAGACTTATGTCATCCAATCAGCATGCCTACACCAAAGGGAAATCTTTGGAAACGGCACTACACTCGCTAGTAGCAACCGTTGAGAGAGCCCTACACATTAAAGAATATGCGGTTAGAGTATTCGTAGATATATCCGGAGCATTCAACAATGTTAAGACGGATGCTATAATGGATCGCCTAGAAGCGACCAGCACGCACCCCGCAGTAAGCCTCTGGATAAGAAACCTGCTTAGCTGCAGGCGGGTACTTTCAGAGTGGGGCACTGCATCCATGGTAAAGGGGGCACACAGAGGCACACCACAAGGTGGGGTTCTCTCGCCTCTTCTATGGAATTTGGTGGTCGACGGTCTAATTAAGAGATAAGAGAATCGGAAGTAGAGCAGTAATTTGACTAGCACTGCATATAGCACTTTGACCCACTGCGAGTTATGACGAATAGCTGTAATTTCATTTTGCCCTTCTACATATTTTGTAAACGTAAACACTTTTGTACCTATAAATACCGTTAAGTTTGTTGAATAAAATCAGTATCAATCAAAGAATACAACTGACTGATTACTTACACACCAATCTCATAGTCCACCTAGTTCCAAGTGCAAGTTGCGACGACTACAGCAGACAGTTCATGTGCTGTATGCCAGGCATTTACGCCGAGTACTAACAAACATAATAAGCCGAAACAAAGTTCCACAGCCGATGTTAAAGATAGAACTGGCGCCCGAAAATATGCAATTTAATAAAAATGAAGTTCACCCAATCTACAAACTTCCATATCTATTGCACAACAGAATTACGGATAAGGAACTCCACAAACGGAATGGATCTAATGTACGAATTGTCAAGAATATGATCATACGAGAATATACTGCAAACTTCGCGCAGTCTGTTTGTCTGTAATCTACAACAACGGGTCATACGCCTCAATTCCAAAACCGACATTTGAACATATTACTCCAGGATTGTTGGAGCAACAGGCATCGATCCATACTTTGGAAAGTATTTTCGTAAACACATCCCAATTACCTAGTGGTATAGAATTAATGCTGGCAGCTATAACAAAAACAATGGGAGCAATACAGCAAACGCAGCAGGAGCTTGTGCGCACTCAAAATCTCCTCCTGGAGCTTCTAATCAAACAGAAATCTGCTTATATGATTACTCATAAAATATCTTTCTGGAATACATTTTATTCGACAAATCATCCTGATGGGAAGGCTCATGGAGGCACTGGAATTCTGATAAAAAATCGCATTAGGCAATACGAGTTGCCATCATTTGCTATGAGTTATATCCATGCAGGAACTCGCTCTGGATGACTCGGAAGAGGACGGTGACCGGACAGTTATAGCCAACCCGTCGAGCGGAGATGAGCCAGCGGCCCATGATTCTGAGGGTGCCGCAGCTCAATCTTCATATAAGCATAATCACATCGGCGGAGCACCTGATTGCCCTGGAGCAAGGATCCGTCGACATAGCCTTGGTTCAGGAGCCATGGATTGCCTCGGGCAATATTGTGGACGGACTAAGGTTCTTAAACTACAACACATTCTACTCACCAGCGGTAAGCAGGAACAGAAACGCCGTACTTGTACGGAAGGGTATCCATGCTAACCTTATGCCTCATTACAGCTATGACGACTTGACTACGGTGATGCTAGAAAGCGAGGAGAAGCGCCTCTTGGTAGCGTCCTGCTACATGGCACACGATAGACCGGTGCCACCAGAAGAGCTGGGCAACTTAGTGGAATTCCGCTCGAATGACAGTGACCTCAAAACTCGCGACTAGCCCGGACGCAGTAAACTCCGTGAAAGACATAGAAACGTCCCTAGAGAACCTGTCCAAGGAATTACTGGATGAGTATAATCATGACCGATCTCAAGAACAAGGAAGAAGACCAAACCACCATGGTGGAATCAGGATCTGACACACAAAAGAAATAACCTCCGAGAATTCTTCAAAATCGCCAAAAAGGTAGACAATGAGATCATCAACGAGGAATACAAAAACCTACTTCAGGATTACAAGAAGGAATCACGCAGGGCACAGAGAAGTTCGTAGAGAAACTTCTGATCCAGCATCAAGAACGTCCCGGAAACAGCTAGACTCCGAAAGCTGCTTTCGAAGCAGCCTACCATACAGAGTCAGCTAAAGCGCGACGACGGACAGTGGACTGAGGGCAGTGCAGAGGCCCTAACAGCACTTATGCAATAGCACTTCCCAGGATGCACGGATGTCCTAGACGCCAGCACCCCCCCTCATTTGCGGGTTATAAGGCACCAGGACTCGATGAAATATTTCCAGCCATGCTCCAGTCGACCAAGGAAAGGATTACCTCATGGCTGTAAGAAATATACTCGTCATGTCTAAGCACGGGCTATATCCCAATCCAAAGGATGGCCAATAAGCCTTACCTCTTTTATACTCAAAACTCTGAAAAAGCTGCTGGGTCTGCACATCGGGAATGATGAAGGGATGCATGCATACCTACACCTAAGGGAAATCTGTGGAAACGCCACTACACTCGCTAGTAGAAACCGTTGAGTGAGCCCTACACATTAAGGAATATGCGCTCGGACTATTCGTAGATATAGCATTCAACAATGTCAAGACAGATGCTATAATGGATCGCCTAGAAGCGACTAAAAAGCAATAAGCCTCTGGACAAGAATCCTGCTTAGCTGCAGGCGGGTACTTTCAGAGTGGGGCACTGCTTCCATGGTAAAGGGGGCACACAGAGGCACACCACAAGGTGGGGTCCTCTCGCCTCTTTCATGGAATTTGGTGGTCGTCGATCTAATTGAGAGATTCAAGAGGAGAGCCCCAAAAATAACTGCCTACGCGGACTCCATAGGCATAATTACTACAAGAATTTGTCCATCGACCCTCAGCTCCATAATGGAATCAAAACTCGGGGAGATATGTGAGTGGGCGGAAAGGGTGGGACTCAGTATCAATGCGGACAAGACGGAACTCATTTTCTTCATTTTCTTCTGCATAACGGGGGCGTTAAGGTCAACCCCAACTAAAGCTCTAGAAACAATCCTCGGAATCGACCCCATAGATATCCACGTTCAAGTATCTGCTAAAAAGACAGCACAACGTCTAGTACCATCAGGTAACATAACGATGCAAAGCTTCGGACACAGTTCAATCGGCCGAAGCATGATCAACAAAACGGACTTCATGACTCCCATAACGTAGAATTAGAAGTAGAAGCGGAACCCTGAAAAAAGGCTGTTCTATAAGCTACCCATCGACTGTAGCATATTCCAGGCAGAAGTCTTTGCCATAAGGAAAGCGGCAGAAGTGGCTCAAAATATAAACCGATCATACGATGTGGTCAACCTGTTCGTGGACAGCCAAGCGGCGATAAGATCCATGCAGTCGTCTACGGTCAGTTCCAAAAATATAATGTTGAGCAGGTTGGCACTAGATAACCTTAGCACGATGAAGTCAGTGCGGTTCTATTGGGTTCACCAGGACATCGATGGCAAAGAGACAGCTGGCGTTCTTGCAAAAGAGGGCGTTGAGCTGGCAAACGACAGAACGGAGAACGTGCTAGTTTACCTCAGAACATTTATAGAACTTGGAGAACCAGGCGGACACTCGAGCAAAAAGCAGGTGGAGGAATACCGAGACTTGCCGAATTGCAAGAACAATGTGCAAAGAGCGCAATAAAAAACTCAGGCAGTATGTACTGCATCTTCCTCGAAAAAATTGCAGACTGTTAGTGGGAATCCTCACAGTCCACTGTCTGGCCGCATCACACGCAACTACTATCTGAATACTCAACAGCCGAAACCCTGGAACATCTTATCTGGAACTGCCCGGCTCTCTCACGAGCAAGAAGAAGATACCTCGGTGCCCCAGTTCTTGCATCACTAGAAGACGCCTCCAGCAGGGAACCAGGCGAACTTCTTGCCTTCGCGAAATACACCTCGATCCTTGTGGACATTAAATCCTAATAAAATATCTTGAGGTTCATACAGATTAGTCGGACAACTAAGGGCCATATTGGCCTATGCGTGCGTCAGGGGCCGTCTATGTAATCTAAATGTAAACCATTACTCGTTTCCACACCAGCATAGAGGTAGAGGTTTTGGTGCATTTTTTTTTCTTGGTGTTCATAGGAGGTGCATTTTAATTTCAAATGACTAAAATTTTGGAATTTGGAATTTCTCTATAAACGATATTTTTTTATTTTCCTTCTGGTGCTTGAGTAATTAAAGACTCATAGGAGATAACTCTTGAACAGGCAACATAAAACTGACCATGAGGGAAACAATCGTCCCTTAAATCTAGTCCAGCTAGCTTTAAGGTGACCTTGCGTATTATTAGCGTTATCGCGAAGAAAACTTTTACAGTGAATTGTAGTCTTTTAAACTGAAACGGTAGATTTGAGGGTATTGGTGGTATAAAAACAATTTCTCATTTGGCCAGTGAAAACCACAGCTTCAATTAAATTTTTATGAAGAGCTTTTACTTTCAATCTTGTACCGTTACATAGTTTTTGAGGTCTTAAATTTCTTAACATCATAATTGGTGCACTAATCTTTAGGCTAAGAATGTGTAAGGGAACTCCTGATGGATTTTGTTGGTTGAGAAATTCAACCATTCAATTCAATTCAACCAAATTTTGAAAAAAACACCGTCTCAATTTTCAATAATATGAAAATTAAAAAAAATATGACCATTTGAACAAGGGGCGGTCCCTGCCGTCTCTATACCTATCCAAAACTTTAAGTCGTTCTCCTAAAAAGTATGTTTTATTCTGTCGGTGAACAATGTCCATCGAAATCTAAAGTACCGATCATTCTGAAATGTTGCACATTATTTCTTTACCTAAACCCGCAGGTAATCAGGTCGAGCTTTTTTTTTTTTTTTATTTTTTATTTTATAATAACTAATATATCCTATTTTTATACCCTTGCAGAGGGTATAATGATTTAAGTCAGAAGTTTGCAACGCAGTGAAGGAGACGTTTCCGACCCCATAAAGTATATATATTCTTAATCAGCATGATTAGATCTAGCCATGTCCGTCTGTCCGTCCGTCCGTTTCTAGTCCTTCAGTTTTAAAGCTATCGAGATGAAACTTTACCAAAAGTCGGGTGTTTTTTTTAGAGGTATACAACTTTAAGTTGTCATCTCTGTTCAAGATGGCGACCGATTTAACAGCTGTCAAGTGATTTATTCTTAGTTTGGTTTGGCAATTCATCATGAATAGACTCACGCCTGAACAACGCTTGCAAATAGTACAATTTTATTTCGATTTATTGAAAGACACGTTTGGTGACCGCCTAATTTCCCGTTTTGGACCTAAGAATTGGCCTCCAAGATCTTGTGATTTAACACCGCTAGACTACTTTCTGTGGGGCTATGTAAAGTCATTGGCCTATGCGGATAAGCCACAAACGCTTGACCGTTTTGAAGACAACATTCGCCGTGTTATTGCCGATATAGGGCCACAAATGTTAGGAAAAGTCATCGAAAATTGGACGTCCAGATTGGACTACATCCGAGCCAGCCGTGGCGGTCATATGCCAGAAATCATATATAAAAGATTATCTTTCGAATAAAAAAAATTCAATCGAATAATTTATCGTTGTTTTATTGCAACTTAAAGTTCTATACCTCTAAAAAAAACACCCGTTATATAAGTCAGAACCGGCCGGATCGGACACCTATATCTTATAGCTCCCATAGAAATAATCGTAAAAATAATTGAAAAAAAATTATATCTTCGGTGTTTTTTGACATATTAACTATTGCTCTTGGGAATATCATTTTTTCAACTGTCTTGAATTTCGAATTAGATTTTAGAAAAATCGGACGACTAAATCATATAGCTCCCATAAAAACGATCGGAAAACTAAAGGGAAATTAATAGAAACAAAATTATAGCTTTGTTAATTTTTATTGTATTCTCTTCTACTCTGGAATATAACTTTATTTTATTATTTTAGAATTTTGAATTAAATTGAACATAAATCGGACGACTATCAATCAATTAATGTCAATATAATACGTAAACTGCTATAATTTTGTTCGTTGTTGCTTGCAAACCTAAATTTAACATTTAATTTTCAAATTGAATTGGAATTATCTGCAAGGGTATATAAACTTCGACTAGCCGAAGCTAGCTTCCTTTCTTGCCTTAAGAAACATCTTAACTAATGGACATTTTTTTATATTATTCAGATGATCCAGTAATGAGTTATGGTGTTCCCCCGTATTTGATTTAATCTATGAACTACTATTAAATTGGAACTCTAAAAAACGGTCAGTAGTAAAATTAACCCAGAACGGATTAACATAAAAATCTAAAAAAAAAAACATTAATTCGGAAATAATTAGGAGCAAGTTGTGAGCTATAATTTGGAACCATGTGCTGTTCATAATCTATTCCTTGTCCAGTGTGACCTTAGGGCTCTCTAGGATTCTATCCTATTGAAATTTTTCGCAGTCTTTCAGCGATGCACTGTTTTTTGAGTACTATTGTTCTTGCATGTTGCATACAGCACACGAATTTTCTTCTGAAGCCAGCATGATGTTCACCACGTTACAAGCGGATTGCGTCCTCCCCACCCTCATTCTTAGATCCCTTCGTTCGTGCTTAATCTATTCAGATAGTATTTAAAGCATCCATGTTAGTTGCATTAATTAGAAACCCCAAATGACCATGATTCCGTCCCAGCCATCTCTGCAGTACTGGAATAATCTTAGAAAACTATTTGCTACTATTAGCAATGTTAAGTTCTCTTTGCCATTTCCGTAGGGATGCAGGAGTTGCGACCCCTGTGCTACCTTAGCGAATGCCCGCTGACTATGATATACATTGGAACATTTAGGTTGCCCAATGCATTCTCAGTGTGTGGTGCCAGATAGCAAAGTTGAATGCGTTTTATACATACAACCGTACAACCACCTTATTTCGCATAGTTTACCGACGACGTCTATGGTAGATAGCCCTGTTCAGAAAGGCCGTTGGATTCAACAATGAATTCCCTCTAGACGGGAGTGAATTATTTGTTCAAGAATTTTACCCACCGTGTCCAGCATGCAGAGTGGCCTATTTAAAGAAGGCTCCTCTGCCGGTTTGACCCCTTTGGTATGACTACCAGCCGCTGTGATTTCCAACGACTAGGAAACACACCTGTTAGGCGTGCGTTATACATGTCAACATACTCTTTTGTGTTTGCTCTTATGGGAATTTTAAGAACATTATTCGGGATACCATCTGGTCCCGGTTTAATATCCGGAGGACTTCTTCGGCACTTGTGAGCTTTATGCTCGGGTTTTCCCCCTTCTCTGCGTAGATGCATCACAGGCTACTGTAGTCTGCGATGTGGAGCCCTTTCTTCTGCTGAACCGCTTGTGGAGAGGTCCTCGAACAGCATCTGTACCATCTCCACTTCAAGCTTGTCTATTTTTCACCCTGACACGGTCTAAGAAGCACGCGGTAGGACAATTCTCAAATTTATCGTGCAGATTATTGCTACCCCGAGCCACCAAGCCAATATAGCGCTTACAAATATGAGATAATTAAGGAAAATGCCGGCTCTAGAAAAAGTCGGTTTCGTTTCAGAGTTTAGCAGCGCTAGATCGAGTGCGGCGAAGGTCTCCAGTAGTCTTCGGTCTTCGGGGAGAGCCCCAATCCGTAGCCCAGGCATTAAAGTCCCCGGCTATTACGGAAAGCGATTTTCCGGGGCATCTTCTTCAATCTCATCTTAGACATATATTGCCTGCGAAAGACTAAGGCTTGAAGGCAGGTTACAGCTAAAGAAAGCTATAACAGTCCCATAGGCCCTAGCAAAGCAATTTCCGCTTTTCTTCTTGCTAATCTGAATCTTTGGATTTCCGCAGCTCCATTTTGCAGATTTGTTGTTATTATTTGCTACCCATTTTTCGGAATTTTTGTTCCTGAATTGCTCGCTTATGAGTGCAATGTTTACGTTTTGATCGATGACATTTTGTTTGGGTGCCTCCGTATGCCGCCCTTAGACTCACCACCGCGGATTCTGGCAGTTCTACATCGAACTGTGATAGGACCGCACATCGAATGTCCGTTTTGCCGGTGTCGATGTCTATTACCTCGATCAGCATTGTCTCAGTCAGCGCTCTGACGTCGACATTACTGCCCAGGACCGCTTTCATTGAGGTCTGGAAATCTACAGTTTTAGGGTCGGAGACCTTTTTTAGCAAGATTAGATATTCTCCCTTAGCTGTGCGCCTCACAGCCTGTACGCCTTATCCTAGCTCCTTGAGTTGCGGTTTAGCCTTTACCTTTTTAAGGATGTCAGCATAGGACCCTCCAGTGGAGGTTGCAATGATTTGTAATGTACCTTGTTGCGCTTTTGTTTTATTTTCTTGCCCCACTTAGGTTACTAAAGAGAATGTGTCGCTGCTAAGCTCAGCTCAAGAGAAATTAGGGAATTAAAATTAGTTGAGTGTTTCGTGGGTTGGCGGACAAAAATGTCGATCTTTTTCGAAATTTGGGGAAAGTAACCTTAAAAAGGTAACGGTCTTTTCTAATTCTAACGCCAACCAAGGCAGGCGTGCATATTACGATCAAAGTCAAAGTTAATGAAAAGTGCCAGCCAGTCAAAGATTAGAAAAGTCATTAAATATTCGTGTGTTCTATCATATTGTGTAAGCCAAATAAATCTGTTGTCTTCCCCAAACTTAGAACATACTGACCGTAGTCAATTTTATTTAGGTACCCAGATGCCAAAGGCATACCATTGTTCTCCCAGCCATTGGTTTTTACATCCATACGTTTCATCCTCCAGACGTTCTAGGCAAAGCTCAGCTTTCCCAAAAGCGATCGGCCAAATGAAGCAAGCAGAGAGGAGAGGGGCTCCAGTTTTTACATGCGCAAACGCAACGGTCGCAGCTCCGACGCTGCGAAATCTCAAAAGTCGGAAAACGGCGAAAAATCGCACAGGAAATCCCGACCATCGCACTATAGGCTGGGTGACCACTTTTTGTGGCCAAAATTAATAGACTTAAAATTATATACATAGCATAAAAATAAAAATATCATAAATTAAAAAAAAAAAAAACAATGAAATATTAAACGTAGGATAACTTAATAAGTCGATGAAGAAAGGAACGCCATGACTTTTAGCGAATTAGCCTTGGCAGAGCACTCATAGGATATGGGGTGATAAAGTTCATTATAGTTATCACATAGGATTCGGAAGAGTCGAAACGGGAGTAGTTTGACCTGCACACGGGAAGTGCTAATGGACGGAATCGGCGCGTAGCTCTGCAAGGAACGTTCCAATTAAGGGTGGCTAACAGATCAACTGAGTCGACGGCGCCAGTGATGAATTTGTGAAGTAATATCACACCATAACAGGTCCGACGATCCTTTAAGGTAGATCCAGGAGGCGCAACCTGTCTCTACAAGAAGGCAAACGGCATCCCTCTTCCCAGTTTAAGCCTCGTAGTGCAAAAAGGAGAAATTGCTTTTGGACGGATTCTATCATATTTTGATAGTGCTCATATTGTGGAGACCAAACACTGGAGCAGTACTCAAGTGTAGGACGAATTAGAGAGACGTAGAGGAGCTTAGTGGTGAAAGGGTCATCAAATTCCTTAGACCAGCGTTTTATGAAAACTAATAAGCATTTAGCTTTATTGGAGATGGTACTGACGTGGCGATTAAAACAAATCTTGTGATCAAATAGGATACCAAGATCAAGAACAGTATTAATGCGTTCAAGTGCAGAGTGATCTATTGAGTATGTACAAATATATGGATTGGATCGATAAAATGACATGGATTTACATTTATCGGGATTAAGCAGTAGCTTGTTGACTAGGCACCAGGATTGAAGGTTATTTAAGTCGAACTGGAGCTGCATGTAGGAACTAGGTGAGGTCAAATGCATACACAACTTGACATCATCCGCAAACATAAGTACTTTGGAGAACTCAATTACTTGAGAAAGATCGTTGATAAATAAGCCAAATAGTAAAGGACCGAGGTGACTGCCTTGTGGTACACCCGAATATACGGAAATAGCTTTAGAATAAATGCTGTTGTACTGGACCTTTTGGGTACGATTTGTTAAATAAGAATGAAGCCATGTCAGTAGAGTTGGAGGAAATCCGAGGAGGAGGAGCTTGTGGAGCAGTAGCTCGTGGTTGACCGAATCAAAGGCTTTACTAAAGTCAGTAAAGATTACATCAGTTTGCATTGTGGATTTCAAGCCTTGACTAATGAAGGTCGTAAACTCAAGCAGGTTAAATGTTGTAGACCGGCACTTTGTGAAACCATGCTGTTTAGAGGATATTAAGGTGCGACACTGGTCCTGTAGTTGATCGCAAATAAGTTTTTCAAGAAGTTTGGGAATAGCACTAAGTTTGGCTATGCCGCGATAGTTGCTGATATCAGATTTACTATCTTTTTTATGTAGCGGAATAAGAAAGGATTCTTTCCAAATAGATGGAAATGTGCCAGTAGTAATCGACTTATGCAAAATCATAGTTAATGGAACTGCAAGTGGTATGGCGCAATGTTTGATCACACAGCTTGGAACCATATCGGGACCCGCAGAGAATGACAATTTACACGTGGATAGGCTACGTAGAACTTCTCCTCCATCAATTAGAGGGTCGAAAATGGCGTCAGTGTAGGGTAGCTGGTAGGAGTAGCTACAATTGATCCTGGTATTATTTGTGGAATAGGTGGATTGCAAAAAGTCCGCAAGCAGGTTGCCAATATCTTGATCATTCGATGCAGATACATTATTTAGATGTAGTGATGGAGGAAATTTGTTGGCTTTGCGCTTAGAGTTGACAAAGGAGTAAAATAATTTAGGATTGCTGCGAAATTCGTTTTTACAGCGTAGGAGATAGCTGTTATAACATTCAGAATTATGCAGGAAGTAATTGGATTTGGCAACGCTGTATTTGGAAAAATCAGAATGAAGTCCTGTTTTGGCGTACTTCTTATAAAGTTTAGTTTTTATATTTTTTAAGTGAGACCATGGAAGACCATGGAGGGCTGTTAGAGTTATTAACAACTGTGGAAGGGACTAGTTCATCAAATATGGAATAAAGGACATTATAAAAAGTTGAAATGGCCTCATCAAGATGAAGACTATTAAGACAAGACCAATCCACTGAAGATAGGGATCTCGCATTTGCAAATAATTGACATGCCGAAAACCACGAGTCCGCAATGGGGCCTCACAGGAAATGGGTACACGAAAAATGCCACTAATGGATAGTTGAAGTGTAGGATGATGAGAGTCCTCAGAAGTGGTCAATGGAGAGGTACGTGTAACAATGGCATCACAAAGGTCAGACACAAAAATAAGATCTAAAAATCTTCCATTCGCATTGGAAATTGAGTTAACTTGACCAAGAGATAAGTCAATAAGACCGTCGACAAAATCGTTTTGATCACCAAGAACTAGGGCAATTAGATCGACACAAGGAGACCAGGATAGGTACGGAATATTAAAATCACCCAATATTATAAGATGGTCTGAGTCAGAGGCATACGAGGAGATATTCTGGATAGCGGAGAGGTGTCGCATATAGATGGGAGCCTCAGAGCATGGAGGAATATAAGAGCAGGTTACAAATATGATGCAGTTAGGAAGACATATTTTGACTGACATGAATTAAATATCACCAACATTGGGAATGGATACAACTTGGGATGATATTTCAGACTTTACTGCGATTAGGACACCCCCACCTCGTTTAGAGGGACGGTCACGTCTATAGAGGAAAAAATTATTGGTAAGTATTTCATTATCAGATACCGTGGGATTAAGCCAAGTCTCAGTAAAGGCAATAACGCTGGAATCGAAAGCAGCGCTGTCAGTATGCAATCTGGACAGGTTACTGAGAAGGCCACGGACATTTTGATAATGTAATACAAAATCTAGTTTTTTGGAACTGACGGATTTGTACTTATGGATGGTTCTTTCCGATCAAACTCGTGAACAATGTGCAGGATTTAAAGCACGGGAAAAATATGTATCAGGCAGAGTTATTTTAAGTTATGAAACTTTTCTTTTGTAAGCAAAATTAAATTTTGAAACAACAAAGTTTTCAGGAGAGGCTTGGAGCTTATCGCTTAGGTGACCTTTAATTTCGTCAGTATCAGGCCTTAGACGAGACACAAAAATGGCCTTCTTTGGCATGAGTGCTTGTGGCGCTACGGCTTCGAGGCGTCTACGGTTTGCGCCTGCTGGATGACCATTATTAACCGCAGCCAGGAGGGGCCTGCGATTTCTTTTGGAGGAACCAGGACCATTATGTACATTATGTACAATCGACTTTACTTGACCAGAGGATACTGGCGGTGCCGTTATAACGGAGGATACCGACGGTACCGCGTTGGCGGATTGTGGAAGGTTGAATTGTACGGCACCAGGATCAGGCTCAGGATGAGAGCCAGGGGCCAGGTCTGCACAGATAGACTTAGGAGTTATTGGTTTATAATTAGCAAAGGAACATATTTTGAGAAAAAGGGCGTGGCACCGCCCTTTTTTGATAGGAATTAAATGTTTAGTGACTTAAAGTAATATAAAAAAAACATGAAATTGAAACTTAACTTTAAAAAAACCGAATTATTAAAGTGCGTCTTTTTGATTTGCGCTCAGAATAAGTCAAGGAACATATTTTGAAAAAAAAGCGTGTCACCGCCCCCTTGTGCCAGGAATTACATACATATCATTGAACTCACATGTTACTCCCGAAGCATTAAAAACTGTTAAGCTGTACCCCGGAAAGGTAATATTTCTATTAATAATGCTAATGAAAGTAAGGTTTCACACTCGCACCTAGTCCACATCTTCTTCGGTGTCAACCTGTCCCTGAACTCAAGTGTATCGTTATCCATATTTTCAAAATTGTCTTTAGAACTTTTGAAGGGACTGTCCAACAACTCTAAAACCTCTTTCGGGAGCCGCAATCTGTGTTGTATATTGATCCTGTTAGCCAAGTTGACAGATGATATTATTGGATCTGATGTATCCAATGATCTGTGAAATACGTCCTTTAAATTGTGGATTCGACTGCTTTTCGTCGCATGATGGAGTCGATCAGATTTATAAATCTTGTTTCTGGCCTCAGCACCCTCCTCTCCAAAATATCCCACAGGAAGTATTGTATTTTCTATTATATCACTTGCGTGAACGAGGATTTTTTGGACCGTTGCGGTCATGGGAAGCCAAGGGTATTTTTGTATAATAATTTCCGCCGTAGTATAGCAAAAACTTTGAAATCTTTTCACATTTATGGGCAATTGGCATGATAAGTTTATAAGAATGTATCTTAAGGGGGGACATCTGAGTAAAATTTTAAAAAAATCCAAAAAAATTTTTTTTGTTTAAAATATTTTTTAGGGTCTTAAAAATAACATACCAAAAGATAGAGTCCGAGAAATGTATCTAAGTATCGAAATTTTCCATTCTGCCGCGATGTCTCATATGTATATCCCAGGCACCTTAAAACTTTAAACGCGTTTTTCTCGAAACCACTTTTTTTAACACTTTTGTGACGTTTTTTTCCATCACTTTTATTCAATCTCTCACCATTTTGCAAAAAATCAATATATCGGAAAAATCCTACGTGTGTCGATAGCCGTAGATGTATAGAAGCTAACAAAATTGGAATTTTTCCTCTAGATCAAAAATTACGGGCTATAGCTTTCCGGCCATGGACCCCCTTCAATTAAAAAGGGCCTACGAAGAAATGCTGCAGAGCCGCCATTTTTTTTTGATTTTTTTGAAAAAATTTATTTTGTACTTCGAACCTAATATTATTAAACCTAGTTTACAAATTTTCGATTGGCCTTTTCATTTGGTCAAAAAAAATTCCTGAAAATCCACATTTTTTTGCCCGTTTACTCAGATGTCCCCCCTTAAGTTTTTTTATTAAAGTAAGATCCATTCCAAATGTCTCAGGTGCATTAAAGGCTCGACGATAAAAATGAAATTTGTTCCTCTAGGTTTTTATGTTCATTTATTATGCATTCTTTGCTCTCTTTTACGAATTCCAGCTTTAAAGGTCTACAGAACCTGACTGATTGTGGTGTTCGATTATTCCATATTATATTACCGCTTGCATCAATCATTCGCAAAGGTGTGACTGTTGTGTTGTATACTACCATCGATATCAACGTTCTTTATATCTGAGAATCCTTGCTTATAACTGGAATGGCCTGAGCTTCCATCGAACCCATAGCTTAGAATTAGCTCGACTATCAAAATGTTGGTGCCTTGATCTTTCATTATTTTCTTAACAACTTCTTTTTGAAGTGCTAGAATCCGGTCAGCTGTGTGGTTCAACAAGCTTTGCAAAGGAACCTCAGATTTTTTGGGATATTTTGGAATCATTTGGGCGACACTTTTTTTTATTAGCAACCTCGTAGTACGATTGAAGTATCTGGTTTTTTGTTTGCTCCCTAATTGCGATATATTGTTGCATCGTTAAATTTTGATCCAAAAGAAGAGCCAGTGCCTCGTTGACGGATATTTTATCAAATTTGGCGACCGGTTGACATATTAGTTGGCGCATGCTCTTCGCTTTTTCTGGGCATATAGCCAATAACTTTAAAATATACGCAAGGTCGTATTTACCGCCCTTACGAGCAGCCGCACTCGCTGTTTGAATTAAGAATTTAATATTGCCTGAAGTAGACTTAACTAAAGAGGATGCCTTTCTTCTATGGCTTCTGGCGCTCGACAACATGTATGTCAATATAGGTCGTCCACCCTCGGCATTTTTTTAATACTAATTATAGTATGCGAACTTAGCCACGCTGCATATTTGCTTCTGAAATGCTTCAAGTTGGTTTTACACTTGATCCACTTTTTGGAAACAAGCAAAATTGCTGGCTATCTTTTTCTAAATATTTATACCCATGCAGAGGGTATAATGACGTTTCCGACCCTATAAAGTATATATATTCTTGGTCAGCATGACTAGACGAGTCGATCTAGCTATGTCCGTCTGTCCGTCTGCCCGTCCGTTCCTACGCAAACTAGTGCCTCAGTTTTTAAGTTATCGAAATAAAACTTTGCCAAAAGTCGTCTTTCTATTGCAGGTAGTATATAAGTCGGAGCCGGCCGGATCGGACAACAATATCTTATAGCTCCCATAGGAATAATCGAAAAAATAATTGAAAAAAAAATATAACTAATTTCGAATTAAATTTTAGAAAAATCGGACGACTATATCATATACATAGCTCCCATACGAACGATCGGAAAACTAAAGGGAAATTAATAGGAACAAAATTATAGCCTTGTTAATTTTTATTGTATTCTCTTCTACTTTGGAATATAAGTTTATTTTATTATTTTAGAATTTCGAATTAAGTTAAACATAAATTGGATGACTATTTTATATAGCTGCCATAGGAAGGATCGATTAATTAATGTCAAAATACTCCGTAAACTGCTATAATTATACCCGTTACTCGTAGAGTAAAAGGGTATATTAGATTCGTGCAAAAGTATGTAACAGGCAGAAGGAAGCGTTTCCGACCATATAAAGTATATATATTCTTGACCAGGATCACTAGCCGAGTCGATCTAGCCATGTCCGTCTGTCCGTCTGTCCGTCTGTCTGTCCGTCTGTCTGTCCGTCTGTATGAACGCTGAGATCTCGGAAACTATAAAAGCTAGAAGATTGAGATTTGGCATGCAGATTCTAGGGGTTAATACGCAGCGCAAGTTTTTCACGCCGATGTGCCACGCCCCCTCTAACGCCCACAAACCGCGAAAAACTGTGACCCGTTCTGTATGAACGCTGAGATCTCGGAAACTATAAAAGCTAGAAGATTGGGATTTGGCATGCAGATTCTAGTTGTTAGTACGCAGCGCAAATTTTTCACGCCGATGTGCCACGCCCCCTCTAACGCCCACAAACCGCGAAAAACTGTGGCACCCACAGTTTTGAAGCTATATTAACGGGAAAAGAAATGTGTATTTGTTTCATCAATACATATTGATAGACTAAAGTGGGAAACTCCCCCTCCCCCCTAACGCCCACAAACCGCGAAAAACAGTGGCACCCGTCTGTATGAACACTGAGATCTCGAAAACTATAAAAGCTAGAAGATTGGGATTTGGCATGCAGATTCTAGGAATTAATACGCAGCGCAAGTTTTTCACGCCGATGTGCCACGCCCCCTCTAACGCCCACAAACCGCGAAAAACTGTGGCACCCACATTTTTGAAGCTATATTAAAAAGCAATGTGTATTCGTTTCATCAATACATATTGAAAGACCAAAGTTGGAAACCCCCCTCCCCCCTAACGCCCACAAACCGCGAAAAGCTGTGGCGCCCATAGTTTTAAAGCTAGAGCAAAAGTGTAAACGTTATTTTGTTTGGGTTATTAACGCCTACCGAAATGTAAAAGAAATGTTTTAAATTTTTTGAAGCGGCTGCTTGGTTTGCCCTGCTTGAGACTGCTGACCTTAGCTGAGTAACGGGTATTTGATAGTCGAGGCACTCGACTATAGCGTTCCCTCTTGTTTTGTTTGTAATTTCAAATAGAATAGGAACGATCTGCAAGGGTATATAAACTTCGGCTGTCTGAAATTTGCTTTCATTCTTGTTTTCATTAGCATCAGTAATAGTACCAGCCATCGATGCTTTAAATCTATTTAAAATTGCCACCTTCTTTGCACTGCTCGTTGCAGCAGACCTCCAAATGTCAAGCAACTCGACTTGAAAAGTGAAATTTCGCAGAAAGTGGGCAAAAGTGGACTTCGAGATTACATTCACATGAAAAAGGATTGAATACTCTACAACACAGTATAAATATTAAGGTGAAACTAGGTCACATTCGTTTTGTTACTCTATGTAAAGATTAGTTTTTATTTAATTTTACTACACGTCGAATGATTGTTAAAAACACTCAATTACATGGACAGCACGATCAATTCCAACAGTTGGACATCACAAACACAAAGTACAAACCACTATCTTTCGATGCCATTATATATTGTGTTTTAAAAACTTAGATAAATGCACTTTTTATCAATATTTATTTAATTTAAGGACTTTCAAAAAATGACTTTTGGCCACCTAAAGTGGTCATCCAGCCTATAGTGCATCGTCGTACGAAAAAGTTCCGAAAAAGTTCCGTTATCATATTATTATTAATTATATTATATTAGAGTTTTCTGAAAGTATACAAAATGTAATTCTTAAAAATGCTCAAAAGCAAATAGCCTAGAAAAACATAAAGAAAAATAAAAGCACATCTGTGAGTGTGTATGCGACATGTATAGCAAAGCCAGAAAACCAGTAAGGATTTAGAAGAAAATTAGAAGAAAATTAATTATTTTCAAAAGAAAATGAAACCAATCAAGTAAAATTATAACTTTAGTCATGATTAAAACAGAAAAAAAAAGAAGGCCCCTCTAGATTAATTTGATGAGGTTCTTGTGTCGTGAAACATATTTTTAACATTTCAGCGAATTTCAGTGCCACCATTCTACGAATAAAACGCTTCCCTACTTATCTATGAAGTACTATAAAGTAGGGACTCTAAAGCATGGTCAGTAGGTAAATTCACCAAAAACGAAAAAAAAACATAAATTCGGAAATGATTAGGAGCATAGTGTAGGATATAAATTAAAACCATAAGCGGCCCCAAAGTGCCCCAAAATTCGATTTGCTTTTTTCTTTTGCAATTATTTCTGGTATAAATGTTGTCAAAATGGTTTAAAAATGGCTCTTCACAATTTTATGGGATACCCGCAAATAACTGCATTTAAACTTTTTTGAAATTCAGATTCCTTGGTCAAGGTCGTCAATTATTCCTTTTGGTTTTTTATTATTATGGGCTCCCACATATGTGTTGTTGTTTTTTTTATTCAGACGTTCCTCTAAGTGTAACCGTGCAAAGGCAAAGGAAAAATACCACAGCCACAAAACCCCAAATTGCGCGCCTAAAAATGCAAATATTTCGATTTTTTGTTGCTTCTTTCTTTTAGCTAAACGTTAAATTTTAAATTATCGGTGGAGATATTCAATTTCCTTTAGGTAAATTTAAAAAAAAATTCGTATGTATATACATTTAAATTCTGAGTCGGATTTTAAATGATTTTACTATTTGCAAAACATGCTGCTCCGATCAGTTTTAGATTTTGGTACTACTTAAATTATTGACAAACTGTAGATTTGTAAAAACAAAATAAAAACATAAATTCGTCCCGCTCCGTACACACACACGCACGCTAAAGTACGTATTTTACACCCCCCACCACTAGATATGTGCATGTGTGTGTGCATTTCAGCTGACTAAGGAAGTGAGATTTGCTTAATCCAAATTCATGATAGTACTGATATCCTTTTGCCAAAAGAATATCATTTTCATTTCCACAACAGGCTTAAGACATTTTCTAACCGATTTTTGTGTTTTGAAATTCAAAATGCATTGATAATATTAAGAAAACATTTATATTCAAATCAATTAATTCTTTTGCTATTTCCTACACTTGCCTCATATTGTTTAAACAAATGAAAATATTTAAACAATTTCATTCACGGCTTCTCCCCCACCTACCTTTCTGACATCTAAATTAACATTTGTCTTGATCAAAAAAATGGTCAGTACCAAAATTCACCCAGAACGGACTGACATAAAAATCTAAAAAAAAAAACATAAATTCTGAAATAATTAGGAGCCGAGTGTAGGATATAAATTAGAGCCATAAGCGGCCCCAAAGTGCCCCAAAATTTGATTGGCTTTTTCTTTTTTTTTTTTGCCATTTTTCTGGGATACCCGCAAATAACTGCATTTAAACTTTTTTGAAATTCAGCCCCTTCGTCAAGGTCGCCAATTATTCCTTTTGGTTTTTTTTATTGTGACGTCATAGGGTCCCACCTACGTGTTGTTGTTTTTATACCCTTGCAGAGGGTATAATGATTTCAGTCAGAAGTTTGCAACGCAGTGAAGGAGACTTTTCCGACCCTATAAAGAACATATATTCTTGGTCAACATGACTAGACGAGTCGATCTAGCCATGTCCGTCTGTCCGTCCGTCCGTCTGTCCGTCCGTCTGTCCGTCCGTCTGTCCGTCCGTCTGTCCGTCCGTCTGTCCGTCCGTCTGTCCGTCCGTCTGTCCGTCCGTCTGTCCGTCCGTCTGTCCGTCTGTCCGTCCGTCTGTCCGTCCGTCTGTCCGTCCGTCTGTCCGTCCGTCTGTCCGTCTGTCCATCCGTCTGTCCGTCCGTCCGTTCGTTTCTACGCAAACTAGTCCCTCAGTTTTGAAGCTATCGAGCTGAAACTTTACCAAAAGTCGTCTTTCTATTGCAGGTAGTATATAAGTCGGAGCCGGCCGGATCGGACAACTATATCTTATAGCTCCCATAGGAATAATCGGAAAAATAATTGAAAAACAAATTATAACTTATGTGTTTCTTGACATATTACCTTATGCTCTTAGAAATATAATTTTTTTAACTGTTTTGAATTTCGAATAAAATTTTAGAAAAATCGGACGACTATATCATATAGCTCCCATAGGAACGATCGGAAAACTAAAGGGAAATTAATAGGAACAAAATTGTAGCTTTGTTAATTTTTATTGTATTCTCTTCTACTTTGGAATATAAGTTTAATTTATTATTTTAGAATTTCGAATTAAAATTAACATAAATTGGATGACTATATTATATAGCTGCCATAGGAAGGATCGATCAATTATTGTCATCTGTAAGCTGCTATAATTTTGTTTGTTGCAAATCTAAATTTAAGATTTGTATAATTTCAAATAGAATAGAAACGATCTGCAAGGGTATATAAACTTCGGCTGGCCGAAATTAGCTTCTTTTCTTGTTTTTTACTCAGACCTTCCTCTAAGTGTGACCGTGCAAATGCCACAAAATGCCTAAATGCAAATATATCGATAATTTTTTTTTATTGCTTCATACTTTTAGCTAAACGTTAAATTTTAAATTATCGGTGGAGCTATTCAATTCCTTTTAAGCAAATCTCAAGGAAAATTCGTATGTATATACATTTAAATTCTGAGTCGGATTTTAAATGATTTTACTATTTGCAAAACATGCTGCTCCGATCAGTTTTAGATTTTGGAAACAGTTTTACAATCGAAGTTTTCCTTCAAATTGTTTTTATTTTAAAATCCAAAAACCCGATAAGCTAAGACGAAATGTTTCCAAACTACTAATTTCCTTTCAAATGTTGAATTATTAACAAACTGTGGTTTTTTAAAAACTAAATAAAAACATAAATTCGCCCCGCTGCGTACACACAGACGCACGCTAAATTGCGTATTTTACAGATATGTGCAAGTGTGCGTGTGTGTGTGCATTTCAGCTGACTAAGGGAGTGAGATTTGCTTAAATTCTAATTCATGATAATTCTGATATCCTTTTGCTAAAAGAATATCATTTCTATTTCCACAATATTAGATATGTGCAAGTGTGCATATTTCCACAATAGGTATAAGACATTTTCTAACCGATTTTTGTGTTTTGAAATTCAAAATGCATTGATTAAATTAAAAAAACATACATTTTTATTTTTTATTTTTTTTTTGTAGTTTTTTTAGTGGCAAAACTTTTGGGGAAAACATTATAAGCCTTTTGCATATAAAAAGGCCTCAGCCCAACAGGGGTCGTTTTCTGCATAGAACATTTCTCTGAAATTAGGGAAAATGTGATCGCTCAAACAGCATTTCGGATTTATTTGTTATTTGGTCAAAGTTCTTAGCTTAGATTACTTTTGGTGTGATTTTTATTTATTTTTAAAAGTGTCCCAACTTACAGACCTATTTTTCAATATGTCGTTTTTTGATACTTTAAAAAAAAATTATTTTTTAGTTTTCCTTGAGAAAAAAAAAATTTTTTGTTGTTTTTCTTGAAGTTCAAAGACTAACCTTTTGATTGGTATCTATTGCGTGAAGTTTCATAAGCGATTGTCGAAAGGGCAGGTTAAAAACAAAAGGTGTACCAACCTACAGACCTCTCCTATATTTTGATTGTATGCGTAAAGAAACCCCGACGAGAATTTCAGACCAACTAACAAAAGCCAAATGGTCCAATTTGAATTGAAATATTGAAAACTTAAAATAAAATTTTATTGAACGAAAAATGAAGTGAACGAAATACAGTTTAAAACAAGAACGGAAGCTAACTTCTCTAACAGCCGAAGTTTATATATATAAGTTAAGCTTCTGCCTAAGGCAGGAGATAAGTTAAAGTCTCTGCCTCAGCGCAGCAGCCAGGCATTATTTTCAATTTGAATCCCAGCTAAGTCCCAGTAGAGAGAACTCTAAGTAGCGTCCAAGCTCGTTTCAAACGTTATAATATTTATTGAAGTTAATGAAGTTAATTAAATAGTAAGTACAAATAGTTTGACTGATCGATTCGCCATCCAATTTTAGTCTGCCTGCAGTACCATTTCCCTCGTACCACCAAACTTCGTTGCGCTACGTCGCTGCCGGCGCGGTCTTGTAGTTCTGCCGTCGGTTCGACGGCAGCGGCAACGCTGCACTTTTGTCCCGGCAAGTTGTTGTTGCTCCAGCAGGTGTTCAGCGGAGTCAGCGGTTCTTCAGCGGGAGCGCTGCGCTGCAGTTTTGTCGCCGGCGATTGCAACGCCGACGGAATATCTGCTGACGTTGGGCCGTCACCGGATATCGTGAGAGTCAACGGCACATAGAATGCTGACTCTGCACGGGGGCCGGGGGGCGCTCAGCACAATTTCGCCGGTATGTGCGGCGATCTTGGTGGGGGAATAGCCGTGATGTTAACGTATATATATAAACATATATAATTGTTCCACGTAGGCAAAGTGACGTTCCGGATGAGAGGATGGTCGACCATATAGCAGTTCGCTCGGTAGTCGGAGTTCCCGAACTAGCAACAGTAGCGACGGTCAAAACCTAGTTGTCTCATGCGGGGTAGAGCGATAGACCCAGAAAGCTAGCGGCCATCTAATTTGGAGTAGGCAAGCTTGAAATACGTCCGATTCAAAGTTGCGGCTTTGGTCCGAGTGAAGCATAAATGGGGCACCAAAACGGCAGAACACTTCTTGGAAGAGTTCTCGAGCTAACTTTTTGGCGGTTTGGTTTGGCAGTGCTTAGAGCATAGTACTCCGGTTATTTGGTGAAGTAGTGGGCAGAGGACCGAGTATATCGATCGCAAGACGTTCAAATGGAGCACCTAGGACGCAGGGTTGTAGTTGACCCATAATACGGCGAGTAGGTCCATTTCTCGCATTGCATCTCATCAGCAGTCTGTCCGATAGAAAAGTAACGTTGTTTGAGCTTGGCGACAAGTCTTCTTAATTCCGAAATGTCAGCCAGTGGTAGAGTTGTGAGCGCTGCGCAGAGCTTCTTCCTGAAGAGAGCGAGGTTGTGGATTATTTGGTCGTTCTCCTGTTTTTACCTACTGCAGGATCAACAACAAAGTGGGATCTTTTTACTGACTGCAAGCAATGTGGACTGGTTGGGCCTGTAAGAACAAATGCCCTTACCCATCGTTTTGTTTTGCCTTAGTGCGTTGGTCTGGCCAAACGGCATCACGTTAAATTAAAAGAGGCCGGCATCACACGTAAAAGCAGTCTTAGCTCTTGAAGCTTTCACCTACTAGTAACCGCTCTAGAGGTCCATCATGGAGAACAAGCAGGCGCTATCCATCGTGGTTAAGATGTCATCCAACCTTGGTAGGGGAGAAGCAGTAAAGGTAGCTAGTTTCCCGATAACGGTACGGAGTTAGTTTGAAAACCTGGCCCTTTCGGCTTATTGGCCCATGGTCCTTGCGAATGCCTCTCGTGGGGTCGCTGCATGCGATCGTGGAAGGTGTAATAGCAAGTGTCCGTACTGATTTTAAAGTATTCGCGCATGGCTACCGTCAGGGAGCTGTGGGAGCTGAGAGTGGCTTCTGGTAAGGTAGCGTGACCATGTCGTCAAGTAGGTCCCTGGACTGCCATCCATTCTCCGTGGAAACATTTGCTGCGGCTGTCCTAAACTCGCGTTGGCTATTTTAGCTAAGCATGATGTGCTTACTTCCTTGTCTAAGCTCGACCAAAACACCCGCGTAGCTTTTAGTTATTTCGCAGCTTTATTGGGATTTGAAATTAAAGTGCGCTCAAGGCGCCAAGTGCATTACCGTATCTTGTCCTCAAGAAGATGGAAGAAAAAAAGAGGAAAGAAGGGAACGGAGAGAATTACAGAGACCAGGCAGTCGGGCTGTCAAGGTCTCTTTTTGGCGCAGCTTGAAGCGTTACTGGCCGACTATCGAAAGAGTAAAAGGCTTGTCTAAAGTAAATCAGCCAACAAATCACGGAAGTAACTTATTAAAAAAAAGAAAAATCAGCCAAGAACAATTAACGAGCTCACTTTACTAAAGTAGAAAAAACCATTGCTTGTGCCACTACACCAAAGACAACTGTCTACTCCGAACATTCTCAAAATGAGTTTCTTTGTGTGGTTAATAAATTTGTAATCAGCCAGATTATAAAGGAAAACACAAAATATAACATTAATAGTTTTTTTGAGCCATTTTTGTGCATAGTTTATGTTTATATAGTGTAACAAAATTTCCCGGCTATTAACAATTTTTATACCCGTTACACGTAAAGTAAAAGGGTATATTGTATTCGGGGAATGGTACGTAACGATCAGGCGGTTCGGCCGCTAATCATTGCTTCGCCCGGAGACAAACTTTTGTCTCTCAGTTACATACTTTCAGACGAAAACAATATAACTTCTTACTATACGTGTAAAGGGCTTAACAAATATTACTTTAGTTGGCTAAGCAAAATATAAATAAAAACACAGACATATCAAAAAAAAAGTTCTAAAAAATCATTGATAATTAATATTGATCTACGGATTCTATTTCTCGAAAGATAAATTGTTGGCCCAATAATAAAAGTAAACGAAACGAAAGAAAGATTGTAATATATATTTATTATAATTATATTATATAATTATATATTCCGGATGCTTGACCTTACAAAGGCTTTGATAAATTTTAAAAGAAATTTCTCTTGAACTTGCTTTGCGCATTTAACAATATATATTTGATTTAAATATATTAAAAATATATTTTTTATATTTTATTTTCATTTGAAAAAATATATAAAATATAAAGTTACTTATAGGTTTCTCTAGAAAACCTAGGTTTTTTCTAAGTACTTACTTTCTAGTATGCTTTGTGATGATAATCTAGGTAATACCAAAAATTGATTGGCGGAAATTACATCTATCAAGGCTTTAGTTGGGATGTCCGGCATGCAAATACTTGCTGTGTAGGTCGTTGAAACTTCATTAAATATAAGAAAAGTATCCAGGCTTGTATTGACTTTGAAGCGAGCTATTATATCATTTGATTGCATATTATCCATATTTACAAATCTAAAATAAAAACAGTTTAAAAGGAAATTTATAACTTTAAAATTTAAAAAAAGTTTATATTAGCTACCAGACTAAACATTAAATACAAATTTTTTCTTTGGTTCCGTTTTTTATTTGACGCACTTATATAAGTCAATCCCATTGAGATAGCAAAATCTCAACGGAAATGTCAACTATGTTTTTTGTGAACAGATGAAATAAGATTTTTCTTGGAGATGATTAAACATCCTTTTTGTACCGCTGCAAAGATTATTATATGGATTATATGTATATAATTTGTCACTCGTGACGTGCGAGGCTACTGCTTCAATGGTTCGTCCATTGAAACTTACACGGCAATGATGTCTACTGAGACAAAAATCTTCTATTAACAAGAAAGGAAGCTAATTTCGGCCAGCCGAAGTTTATATACCCTTGCAGATCATTCCAATTCAATTTAAAATTACAAAAATGTTACATTTAGATTTGCAAACAAAAACGAACAAAATTATAGCAGTTTACGTATTATATTGACATTAATTGATCGATCCTTACTATGGCAGCTATATAATATAGTCGTCCGATTTATGTTAAATTTAATTCGAAACTCTAAAATAATAAAATAAAGTTATACTCCAGAGTAGAAGAGAATAAAATAAAAATTAACAAAGCTATAATTTTGTTTATATTAATTTCAATTTAGTTTTCCGATTGTTCCTATGATATAGTCGTCCGACTAGTTTGCGTAGAAACGGACGGACGGACGGACGGACGGACGGACGGACGGACGGACAGACGGACGGACGGACAGACGGACGGACAGACGGACGTACAGATGGACGGACAGATGGACGGACAGATGGACGGACAGATGGACGGACAGATGGACGGACAGACGGATTGACAGACGGACGGTCAGACGGAAAGACGGACAGACGGACATGGCTAGATACACTCGTCTAGTCAAGCTGATCAAGAATATATATACTTTATGGGGTCGGAAACGTCTCCTTCAGTGCTTTGCAAACTTCTGACTAAAATCATTATACCCTCTGCAAGGGTATTAAAATAGGTCTACAAACTCAGCTTGCCGAAGTTAAATAAGGGCATGTTTTTAAAAATATGCTTTATTTTCATAGTTTTCAGACCTTTTTACAATATACTCAATGTTTCTAATTATTTATTCGGCAAAATTAACATAAATTGATTAAGCGCAACTCGAGACACGGAAATAACACGGACGCTGTCGTCGACAGCGCCCATACGTTTAGCGAAAAGAGAAGAGAGGCTTTAAAAAATACATAGAATAATTTGTCTCGGAAACCATAAAAGCTAGAAGATTGTGATTTGTCATGAAGTTTCTAGGGGTTAATACGCAGAGCAAGTTTTTCACGCCGATGTGCCACGCCCAATCTAACGCCCACAAACCGCGAAAAACTGTGGCACCCACAGTTTTGAAGCTAGATTAACGGGAAAATGAATGTGTATTCGTTTCATCAATACATATTGATAATAATTTAATATTTATCAAAATTCCTGTGCTCAAAGTCTTAAATTAAAGCTTACAATTTTCGTGAACACGGAATACATTCGACGCCCAACACAACAATGTACACAACAATATTAATCTCCACATAATTAAAAGTAAATTATTTGCGCCAACACAAGCCAAACACAATACACAGTAGAAAGACAAAATCACTCAGAATAATTGTGCAAAACATAACTAAACACACATACCACAAACAACGATCCAGCTCTCACACATTTAATAACACAAAGCCACTCAGCTGATCACAAGCCACACAAACAACAACATGTCCTCATCCAAGCGCCCAAGGGAGAGAACTAATCCCGATCTTAAGAGAACTGATACTGCTCCAACCAAGCTGCTACAGGAGATCGACAAGCGACTATTGGAACTACGGAAGGGCCTCTGTAATGAACTCCACGAACGTCTTCGTGGAAGCTAGGTTCACGGCCGTCACCGAGGATTTCCGCCGACTTTCCGAAAGGGTCAATCCGCTGGAAAATGATGTTGCCCCACTTAAGCAGCGGGTTTGCGATCTGGAGGCAAAACTTGCAACCACCTACGCAGCACAGGAGGTGGCTCCACTCAGGCAGCAGGTCTGCGATCTGGAAGCCAAGCTTGCTGCCAATTGCGCTGCACAGGAAGAAGCAGAGATTGCTTGCGATCTACGCTGGCATGGGGTTCCGCGTGTGGAAGACGAGAACCTCAAAACACTTTTCCACAAGCTCTGTTTCTCACTCAACATTACACCTCCACCGAAAACAAAATCGATTTTCCGCGTACGTACCCGCCAAGCCGTTAGCCCTATCGTGGATCCGGTAATTATTATCAGAATGGATCATGTGCGCAAAAAGGCATTATTATTGCGAGCAATCGGGTCATACCGGCGGACTACAAAAACACAACTAAGCTTAAAGCTTATAGGTCTTGACTCGCCTGCATTTATGTACTTAAATGAACAGCTGACAAAACCAAAATATGAGCTGTTTAAAGTTGCAATGCGTCTCAAGAAGCATAGGCGCCTAACAGCTGTTTTCACTCGGCGGGGAGAAGTATTTGTAAAGCTTAGTGCAGGAGAGAATGCTCTGTGCGTGCAGACCGAAAGGGAGTGTAGTATGCATGTATCATTATAGCAGGTACTTACTGTACCAATGCCAGAATTGTGCAACCAAAATACTTATGCTACTCAGAACCCAACTTATGCGAACTGCTAGTGTCAGCATATTCCCATGGGCTGAGTGCACACACATACTATGCATACCACGCTCTCTCTCTCCGAGTGCATTTGAAATACATAAGCACTGGCTGCGCCGCTGCCGGCGTCGCCGTCATATTTAGCTGCGCTAATGCGCTGGAACATTTATATTTTGCTTAGACTTAAGTATTCAATAAAGAGAGCTCAAAACAAATGGACATCTGTTTTATTTATTAACGTTCAATTAAATATATGGTGCGAGAATAAAAGACACTTATAACATGGCGACCGTGACAGTGGTTGCTGTTACAGTTCCTGTGAAATAAAAATAAAAAAAAACTATAAAAAAAAACCGATACAAAAAAAATGTGTGTGAATACATAAAAAAAAAACCGAAAAACACTTATATATGTGTAAAAAAAAAAATCAGTGCGAATATATTTAACACAAAAATAAAACCGAATATATATAAACATATATATAAAATATAAAAAAATGTGCTAAAAATTAAAGAACAAATACCTGTGGAAGACCCAAAAAAAAATTTTGTTTAAACGCCTGTGCGAGGACCAGCGCCGGCAACGCCCGAGTCCAAAGGGCACCGGACATCTGCAGCAGCCGAAAAAAAAAATCACAAACCAAAATGAGAAAAGACAAATCTACAAAAAAATTCTAACGCCTGTGCGAGGACCAGCGCCGGCAACGCCCGAGTCCAAAGGGCACGTATGAGTGACGTTACTCTGGATAATGCTGCTCCTGTCGAGCAAAGGGACGCACCGAGCTTGCAAGAAGCTCTAGAGGTGTATCCAACCGATGGACCACGCCCCCTCACAATAGCTGAGTACAGGGCACGCAACACAAAAAAAATAACCAAGAAAAAAAAAAGGAGTGGACAGCGCATCAAACTTCTACAGCAAAGGAGATTAATAAAAGATTACATCAAAACTGCTTCAACCCCTGAGGAAATATGCGCACATGAAAAGAACCTGGCCGTAATAGAGCAACTACTTTGCAAAAGAGCAAAGTAACGCAACAAAGGCTGCATTTATGCCAATGCCCTAGTTGCCATTAATTTAAAAAAAAACTCTAACTCAAGCCGATGCGCGAAAGCGCTGCTTGAAACCTACTAACCTCTGTTAGGCTTTGTACTAAAATCACATGGCAGGTATTTTAATTATATAGAGCAACCAATTGTAAATCTGCCATGTGAAAACCACTAAACCATTTTTTCCTTGTTTATTTTAACTTATGAATACTAACAAAATAAGTAAATCAACAGAAAATGAATATAATAATTTGCCATACATAGTTGGCATAAAATATAGATACTTGGAAAATTCTCCCAAAATGGGTTTAGTAGACACGAAAGTTGTCGATTCAACGGCGAATGTCGTTAATAAAGTGGAATCTCAACAAATAAATTTGCAAACTATAACAATTTTATTAATAATAATTGTAATTATGTTGTCAGCAAGTTTTTTCCTAAAAATCTATCTATTTCACAATAGATGTTTGAAGAAGAAATACCAGAGTCGAGCAAACGACCTGGACAAAATTTAAAAACAAATTTTAAATAAAAAAAAAAAAAACAAAACTTGCCTTTATAATTTCAAATATTATTGAAAAATATCATTAAAAAAAAAAACAATAAAAAAAAAACAAAAAAAAAATTAAAAAGTTAGAATATTCTTTTATGGCCACAGGTAGAGGTAGACAAACAGAACAATGTTAAACATAGAGGCAGCAGTTCATACCTATATGAGGGACCCAGATTTTAGTGAGAGAATAATTACACTGGTCTCAACGACCCCAATGACTATCTATGAGTTAGAAAATGTATATATGTCAACATATAATTTAGAATTCTCACCTTTAATACATTGCTCCGAAAAACAAAAAGCTATGGTATTAAGCACTATCCCAGGTATTCACGTGAGAACAATTCAAACCGATCATGACATATTAGGTAGAGCTAACATTTCAGTGGTGTACAGAAATAATTCATATCCATATTATAATGGAATGGAGTGAATTATATAAAGTTCTAAATAACTTAAAAAGCGATTTTGATAAATCATATAAATCATTAACGCAAAATAGAACAACACAACAAACCACTATAAATAAACATGTAGAAATATTAGTATCTCGCTTTAACAATGCGCGTATACTAATACATGAGCAAAGAGATCGACTAGATAAAAGTCGTTGGTCTGAGGTATCGAAGTTTCTGTCTAGACTTCGAACAAATCTAATAAATATAAAAGAAAGGTATAATTTAAATATTTCGATACCAACAATTTTAAACACCCCTTTGAAATTAGAAACTGGAGACGAATTGGAATCATCAGATCCATCAGAAGTAAACCAGGTACAGGTAGAGGAATCTACATTTGATAGCCCAGAAATAGAAGAGAAAGATTTGAATAATCTCACAATACCAGCTGTACTCATTCAATCTGAATTATTAGATCAAGAACCAGCTGATTCCGATAACGAAATCGAACAAATATTAGCAATGCCGGACGAAACTGTTGCCCAACGGGCATATATTAAAGATATAGCAAATGCTATACCTGAATTTAACGGACAAAAAATTAACCTTCAAAGATTTGTCACAGCCCTAAAGTTAGTAAACCTAACTAAAGGCACGTTTGAAGAGATAGCTGTTGAAGTCATAAAATCAAAAATAGTGGGTTCAACTTTGTATAAAGTGCAAAATGAATCTACTATAAACGGAATTATAAAAAAATTACAAGACACAATTATTGGCGATACATCCGATGTAGTAAAAGCCAAAATGTCAAAAACTACTCAAAAAGGAAAAACAGCAGAAAAATTCACAACTGAAGTTGAAAATTTACGAAAGCTCCTTGAAGCTTCGTATATTGATGAAGGATTACCCGCTGAACACGCAGATAAATTCAGCACCAAGGAGGCTATAAACACAATGATAAAAAATTGTGAACATGGCCGACTCAAAACAATCCTTGAGGCAGGCAACTTCTCATCAATGAATGAGGCTGTCACAAAGTACATTCAATGTAGTACTGAAATGACGGGTAATGCCAACGCAATACTATTTGCAAACAAAGGACAAGCTTATAGAGGTAACAACTTCAGAGGTAACTACCGTGGCAGAGGTAGAGGATATGGTCGTGGTAACTACCAAAATAATGGGTATTACCAATATAACGGCTACAACCGAAATAACGGTTACAACCAAAATAATGGTTATAATCGTAACTATAATAACCAGACCAATAACTACAATAGAGGTCGTGGAAATTATAGAGGAAACAACAATAATCAAAATAGCAGCAACTCCAACAACACTCAACAAAACAATAATGTCCGCGTTACTCAGCCAGTTTCGGGAAACTCACAGACCCCTTTAGATACGAGAAATTAAAAAAACAAACTGTTTATACAATCAACCTCAATCTCAATATATTTGTACCATTTATTAATTCAGAAACAGGGAAGCAGCTTACGTTCCTTGTGGATACGGGAGCAAATATTTCACTTTTAAAAGAAAATGCTGATATCTTTAACAATATACAAGTAAAGAATACAATAAATATTCAAGGAATAGGCGAGGGAATCATAAAATCCAAAGGACTTTGTCCAATAGAACTTAAGACAGACAAATATATAATTCCATATAATTTTCATATAGTAAACCAAGATTTTGCGATTCCATGTGATGGAATTATAGGAATCGATTTTATAAAAGAATTAAATTGCCAAATAGACCTTAACCCTACAGAGGATTGGTTTATAATAAGACCAAATAATATAGACATTCACATTTATATTCCAATAACATATACTTCTGGTAATAATACAATCCTACTACCAGCCAGATCTCAAGTAATACGAAAAATCGAAATAATGTCCGATACTGATACTATATTAATACCAAATCAGGAGATTCAACCTGGTATTTACATTGCCAATACTATAACATCAAAAGAAAATTCATTTGTCCGATTACTCAACACAACCAGTACTGATCAATTGATTAGTATAAGTAATTTAAAATGTGAACCAATTTCTGATTATAATGTAATTCAAAACACTTCAAGTAATAGAGAACAAAACATCATAGAAGAACTAACGAAAAATTTCCCCATTCAATTCAAACAACAATTAACCAAACTATGTGAAAAATATACTGATGTATTCGGTCTTGAAACCGAAGCAATTACAACAAATAATTTCTACAAGCAAAAATTGAGATTGAAGGACGATGAACCAATTTATATTAAAAATTATCGAAGTCCGCATAGCCAAGTTGAGGAAATTCAAAAACAAGTGGGAAAATTAATTAAAGATAATATTGTCGAACCCTCTGTATCAGAATACAACAGCCCACTTTTACTAGTCCCAAAGAAAACACTTCAGGGTTCAACAGAAAAAAAATGGAGACTAGTAGTCGACTATCGACAAATTAATAAAAAACTTTTATCTGACAAATTTCCGCTTCCGAGAATTGATGACATCTTGGATCAACTCGGAAGAGCAAAATATTTCTCATGCCTTGATTTGATGTCTGGTTTCCATCAAATCGAATTAGAAGAAAGTTCAAGAAACATAACGTCATTTTCAACGAGCAATGGCTCATATCGTTTCACGCGATTACCCTTCGGTTTAAAAATAGCCCCAAACTCATTTCAAAGAATGATGACTATTGCATTTTCTGGACTTGAAGCTTCTCAAGCATTCCTTTATATGGATGATTTAATAGTCATTGGATGTTCTGAAAATCATATGCTTAAAAACCTAAAAGACATCTTTGAAATATGCAGAAAACACAATTTAAAACTACATCCACAAAAATGTTCATTTTTTATGCATGAAGTGACCTTCCTTGGTCATAAATGTACAGACAAAGGAATATTACCAGATGATAAGAAATATGATGTCATAAAAAACTATCCAGTCCCACATGATGCAGATAGTGCTAGACGATTTATTGCATTTTGCAATTATTATAGACGTTTCATTAAAAATTTCGCCGACTATTCACGGCACATAACTAGATTATGTAAAAAGAATGTTCCATTTAAATGGTCTTCCGAATGCCAAAATTCATTTCAATATTTAAAAGATAAACTTATAGAACCAACTTTATTACAATATCCTGATTTCCTTAAAGAATTTTGTATAATAACGGATGCAAGTAAACAAGCATGTGGAGCGGTATTAACTCAAAACCATAACGGACTTCAACTACCGATAGCATACGCATCACGCTCATTTACAAAAGCCGAAAGCAATAAAAGCACTACCGAACAGGAATTAGCAGCAATTCATTGGGCAATTACATATTTTCGACCATATATTTATGGCAGACATTTTACAGTTAAAACTGATCATAGACCACTAACATACTTATTTTCAATGGTCAATCCAAGTTCAAAACTCACACGCATGCGGCTCGAATTAGAGGAATATGATTTCACAGTCGAATATCTAAAGGGAAAAGATAACTTCGTGGCAGACGCCCTCTCTAGAATAACAATTAAGGATCTTCAAAATATAACGGCAAATATATTACAAGTCACTACAAGACAGAAAAGTAGACAAAATTCCTGCGCAGGAAAAGATAAAGTAGAATTGCCTAGGCAATCTCAAACAAAAGCTTCTAAGCCCAACGTATATGAAGTCATTAACAATGACGAAGTACGTAAAGTAGTGACCTTGCATGTGAATAATAATTTATGTTTTTTCAAACATGGAAAAAAAATTACAGCAAGATATAATGTTGGAGATTTGTATACTAATGGAACTCTTGATTTAGGTCAGTTCTTCCAAAGGCTTGAATTGCAGGCTGGTAAACAAAAAATTACCCAACTTAAAGTGGCACCCTGGGATAATATCTTTGAAACTATTTCAATAGATACATTTAAAAAAATGGGCAACAAAATATTAAAATCATTAAGAGTAGCGCTACTCAACCCGGTGACCCTAATAACAACTAATAATGAAAAAGAAGCAATAATGTCTACACTACATGATGACCCTATTCAAGGAGGACACACAGGTATAACAAAAACCTTGGCCAAGGTGAAAAGACATTATTATTGGAAAGGAATGTGTAAAGACATAACCCAGTACATACGTAAATGTCCAAAATGCCAAATGTCAAAAACGACAAGACATACTAAAACTCCTTTAACACTTACAGAAACCCCAGAATTGGTATTTGATAAGGTAATTGTGGATACGATCGGTCCACTGCCGAAATCAGATCAAGGAAATGAATATGCAGTCACTTTAATATGTGATCTGTCAAAATATCTTGTTGCTATACCAGTACCAAATAAAAATGCAAAAACAGTAGCAAAAGCTATATTCGAAGAATTTATTCTAAAGTACGGTCCAATGAAGACGTTCATTACGGACATGGGAACAGAATACAAAAATTCTTTAATTGAACATTTATGCAAGAACCTAAATATCAAACATATAACATCGACAGCACACCATCATCAGACTGTCGGAACTGTGGAACGAAGCCACAGAACCTTTAATGAATTTATACGTACGTACATTTCAACTGATAAGACGGATTGGGATGTATGGTTAAAATACTTTGTTTATTGTTTTAACACGACACCCTCTATGGCACATGATTATTGTCCATATGAGCTAGTGTTTGGTAGAACTTCGAATTTACCAAAACATTTTAATAGCGTAGATAGAATAGAACCTTTATATAATGTAGATGATTATGCAAAAGAAACAAAGTTTAGATTAGAACAAGCTTTTAAAAGAGCCAGATTAATATTAGAATCAAATAAAAAACAACAAAAAGCTCATTATGATAAAAAGTGCCTAGTTTTAAAACCAGATTATATTAGAATCAAATAAAAAACAACAAAAAGCTCATTATGATAAAAAGTGCCTAGATTTTGAACTAAAGATAGGAGATCAAGTTTTATTAAAGAATGAAACAGGTCACAAATTAGAATACAAATATACAGGACCATATACAGTAATTGGTATAGGAGATAATGATAATATAAGAATATCAAATATAAAAAATAAAGAACAAAAAGTTCATAAAGATAGGCTAAAATTTTTTATTTCGTAATCACTTCTATAAAACTTTTTGTATGGCCATACATAGAATAACAACATAACATACATAGAATAACAACATAACATATATATAACAAGAACATAAATAAATAAATAAAAAAAAAAAAAGAAAGAGAGAATATATACATAAATAAATAAGCAATAAATATATAACAGTAATAATATAAACATCAAAAAAATAAATAAAAAATAAATATATATCTATAATTGCATATTAAAACCAAAATTTTCGTTTTGAATAATATAAAGTTTTCCAATTTTCTATATTTTTTATGATACAATACAAAATCAATAATCCTTAAATTTTTCAAATATATAAGCTCTAGAAGATAATTTCAATAACTATAAATAAGCTCATTTTAATACATTTCAAAAATAATAATCTTTAGAAAATAACTTCATTAAATTACGTTATTTTTTTAAAAGGAGGGAGATGTAGTATGCATGTATCATTATAGCAGGTACTTACTGTACCAATGCCAGAATTGTGCAACCAAAATACTTATGCTACTCAGAACCCAACTTATGCGAACTGCTAGTGTCAGCATATTCCCATGGGCTGAGTGCACACACATACTATGCATACCACGCTCTCTCTCTCCGAGTGCATTTTGAAATACATAAGCACTGGCTGCGCCGCTGCCGGCGTCGCCGTCATATTTAGCTGCGCTAATGCGCTGGAACATTTATATTTTGCTTAGACTTAAGTATTCAATAAAGAGAGCTCTAAACAAATGGACATCAGTTTTATTTATTAACGTTCAATTAAATATATGGTGCGAGAATAAAAGACACTTATAACAGGAGCTTTCAGAGATGACAGCTTCTACCAATCTGGCGGATAATATCGCTAGTAATTCATTTCGCGAATAAATACACTACCTTTAATAATAGTATATGTTCAATTAAGATACATTTTGTTAGATTTAGGAGTAGGGCCAGACGCTTTAAATTTTCAAATTTTCTCCATTGCAAGGGTTTAATAATTATTTATCTTTATTGCGTCCGCTTCCTATTTATTCTCATATTTATACAAAATGGGTGATCATCTGGACACACTTCAATCGAATACGTTTGCCCTATTAAGAGTTCTTACGAAGCAGAGATCCGGCCTTAAAATCTGTCATATTAATGCGCAAAGTCTAACTAAGAAAATTGAAGAATTTAGATATTTGTTTGTAAATTCGTGGGTAGATGTTATATGTATTTCTTAAACATGGTTTGTCCCGAGTTTATGTGATATGTTAGTGTCGTGTGATGGATACAATCTTTTTCGTGCAGATCGTGATAGTCACGGGGGAGGAGTCGCAATTTATGTCAGCAATAAATTAGCTACCAAGTCCATATGTAAACATCCCGAGAACAGTGCAATAGAATATTTATTTCTGGAAATTAGCAGCCGAAATAAATCCGAAAAAATATTAATTGGGTGTACATATCGCCCTCATTTTAATGTCAACTACGATGATCTCATCAATTTGCTGTCAAATATCTCGGTTAATTACTGTAATATCATTTTAGCAGGTGATTTCAATAGTGATGTCCTAAGAGAAACCCATCTGAAAAATAGCATTGAATCACTTGGAATCAACCTGGTCAACTCATCCTTTCCAACACATTTTACCAAATCACGCAATACACTGTTAGATTTATTTTTTGTGACCAACATTGATAAAGTAGGGGAGTGTAGGGTAATGTGACGAGTAGGGTAATGTGACGAACTCATATATAACGTCACAACAAAAATTCCAAATAAATGTAGTCGTCTCCCCTTATCGTGTTGACAATGTATTTATAGTAATATTAATAAGAAGTCAGGTAATTTTTTTGTGAGGTAATTTTCGCTAAAAATGTGGTGCCCAAGCTAGAAAAGCTTTTCAATTTACTTGTGTTTCAGCAGTGCCAGAGCAAAGATGAATGGAAAATAAAATCAACTAAGTATATGCACATATAAATAAGATCTTTATCAACAGTTTTTGGTACTTCGCGTTTTTTTCTTTTGCGCCGTTTGAGAGTGACACCGTATTTGCTCCAAGTCTACCTTGTAGGGTATCGTGACTTTTTGTAGGGTATTGTGACGAACTTTTTTTATTCAAGAATTTGAATTGTTATCGTTGATTTTGTTAAAAAGACAAACAATATTACCAGATAACATTAACTGCTTCAGTTTTATTGCTTTTTCGTATTGTTTTAGACATCTGCATCGAGTTTAATTGTGTATTCATCAGTTCGTCACCTTGTCTGACACTTTTGAAAGTGCAAAAAGGATGGTTCACGCCAAACGCTGTAGGATTTAGCACCGTTGGAATTTCGACTCCTAATTTTGCAGAAATATGCTCAGTAGATGTCAGCAACTTTCTGCTTTTACACTTTTAAAAATATTGATTTTTGGGGAAGTTACATTAAAAAACAAATCGTTCGTCACATTACCCTACAACTTTTTAAATTGCAAAAAAAGGATGGTTCACTCCAAACGCTGTAGAATTTAGCTCCCTTGGAATTTCGAATCCAAATTTTACAGAAATGTTCTCAGTAGATGTCAGCCATTTTCTGCTTTTACACTTTAAAAAAATATTGATTTTTAGAAAAGTTACATTCAAAAAACGAATCGTTCGTCACCTTACCCTACACTCCCCTAGTTATTTATGACCAATTGATTGTGCCGTCCTTCTCTAAACATGACCTAATCTTCTTGATGTATAAATTTGACCTACCAGTTCTTGACAAAATAATAATTTTTAGGGACTTTAAAAATATAGACTATGACCATCTAGGCGAGGAATTTGACTTGTGCAATTGGATCGATATTTATAGTTTACCGTCAACAACAAGTGACCTGTTTTCAAAATAATATTAGCTACCTTTATAACAAATTTGTGCCGGTACGAAGTAAAATCCTCCGGGCATCCGAAAAACCATGGTTAAGCTCTGAAATCAAGACAGCCATTAAAAAGCGCAACGAGGCATATAACAAGTGGAAAGGATACAAGCTTTTAGCGCTGTGTACCACTTTTAAAATGCTACGAAAGAATGTGACAAGCCTAATCGATTCGGCCAAATCTAACTTTTACTGTCGAAAGTTTTACAATACAAATTCATCCACCGAAACATGGAAGGTAATAAAAAGTTTAGGAATATCGAGAGCAAAAACTAGCCTTTTAGAAGATATAGATGTAAATGCCTTGAATCGGCAGTTCACGGAATGCAATGTACCTGAAGTCACTGATAGTATATACCTGAACCAACAACAAGTACCTGAAAATATATGTGATAATAGATTTAGGTTTGTGTGTGTCAGTCAGTGTGATGTCCTTGAATGTATTCTTAAAATTAAATCGAATGCTACCGGATTGGACGATGTTAACCCAAAATTTATAAAGATTTTACTCCCACGAATAATTGTATTTCTCACCCACATTTTTAATACTGCGATCATGACATCCGTGTTTCCAGACAGCTGGAAAGTTGCCAAGATTCACCTAATTCCAAAGAAAAATAAAGAATATAGGCCCATATCAATTCTCCCATACCTGTCCAAAATTTTCGAAAACCTAATGGCGGCACAAATAAATAACTTTATATTAGACAATAAAGTGCTCAATGATAACCAATCGGGCTTTAGAAGACACAGGAGCTGCCCTTCCGCCATTTTAAAAATAGCAGAGGATATACGAGAACAAATAGATTCTTCCAATGTGCATTCCTAGTTTTACTTGATTATAGTAAGGCATTCGACACCGTAAGTTACAACATTGGATGTGCGAAATTAAAAAATTTATATAATTTTTCAAGCACTGCAATTAAGCTAATGACTTCGTACCTGAGCAATCGCCGCCAATCAGTTGTTCTGTCTAACATTTTATCCTCGTTTGTGTTTCCTAACCGAGGTGTTCTAACTGTGATATTCATATGTACGCTGATGACGTCCAGGTGTATGTTACTCGTCCTCTTAATAGAATTCATGAGTGTGTAACTGTCTGTAATAGTGAACTTGTCCGTGTTAGTGAGTGGGCAAAAAGCAATGGCTTAGGTCTGAATGCTGCAAAATCCATGTGTCTGGTCATCCACAAAAGGCAAATTAAAATTGAAAACATACTACCTTTAAGTATTAACAATAGTTTTCTGAAATACGTGGACAATGCACCCAACCTAGGTTTTATTTTTAACAGAACACTGTCCTGGAATGACCATATTTTAAGGGCAGTGGGTAAGACCTATGGCACACTAAGATCGCTGTCATCTTCAAAACGTTTTCTGCCCACTAACATCCGTCTACTAATTGCAAAAACCTGTATAATTCCACAACTTTTCTATGGATTAGAAGTCTTTGCAAACTGTGACTCATGCAGCCTGAATAAACTTAGAGTGGCTGTCAACAATGTCGCTCGTTTTGTCTTTGATTTACGCAGGGTGGACCATGTTTCTAACTTTACATATAAAATCTTTGACCTAAACTTAATGGATTAAATAAAACTTAGAGTACTTCTTCTCCTACACAAAATTATCATTCATAAAGAACCATCCTACTTATACGAAAAATTACAATTTACAACATCACGAAAGGTAAGCAATATCACCTCAGTCAGGCACAGGTCTCTGCTATTAGAAAGACAATTTTTCGTATACTCTGTTCGACTATGGAATCAGCTACCTAATAGCATCAAAAATATAAGCAGCGCAACGCAATTTAAATTAAAAGTGATCTCACACCTTAAAAGTTAAAATTCTTTAAACCCTTAAAAATGTTTTTTTTATAATAATTTCATAATAACCAACCCTAATAAATTTAAAGCGACCTAAATATTAAATATAAGTGCTGTATTAGATAATAAGTTTAAATATGTATACCTTAATCGATACGTTTTTGTGACTAGCGCATTAATAATAAGCTCGAAGCTTGTAGCGTTGGGATGACTTATAAAATAAAATAAATAAATAAAAAATAAACAAAGTTGGAAACCCCCCCCCCCCAATTTCAAGGAAAATTCGTATGTATATACATTTAAATTCCGAGTCGGATTTTAAATGATTTTACTATTTGCAAAACATGCTGCTCCGATTAGTTTTAGATTTTGGTAAAAGTTTTTCAATCGAAGTTTTCCTTAAAATTGTTTTTATTTTAAAATCCAAAAGCCCGATAAGCTAAGACGAAATGTTTCCAAACTACTTATTTTCTTTCAAATGTTGAATTACTGACAAACTTTGGATTTGTAAAAACAAAATAAAAACACACACTTAAGTAAGATTTGTAGTAAGATCTGCTTAAGTTCAAATTCATGATAATACTGATATCCTTTTGCTAAAAGAATATCATTTTCATTTCCACAGGTTTAAGACATTTTCTAACCAATTTTTGTGTTTTAAAATTCAAAATGCATTGATAATATTAAAAAAAAACATAAATATTCAAATCAATTAATTATTTTGCTATTTCCTACACTTGTCTCATATTGTTTAAACAAATTGAAATGTTTAAACAATTTCATTTCCCCCCACCTGCCTTTCTGACATTGTTAATATAATTCTAATCAATGTGAAAAATGAATCAAAAACAAATACTAAAAACCAAATAATAACTCTTAAAAGCGAATTAATTTTCTTGATGTTCTTCCAAATCACATAAATATTTGCTTCTCTTTTGTTTTTGTTATTGTCAACCAAATGGTTCAAAAATTGTGTCTCCAGTCAGGTCATAGACATTCACTTTCAATAACACAAAATGTGCTTTTTGTAAAAAAAATTTAACTTCTTTTGACTTTTTATTCTTCTTTTGTTCATCCTTAAAACGTTTGCTCCTTATTTATTAACCGTTTGCTTTAATGTCAGCAAGAACTTCCAAACTGTAGCTCAGATGGTTTGGTTGTATGTAAAGGAAACATAGTCTATAGGTCGTGGGTTCAAGCCCACCGCAATTCTTGCCAATAATGATGTTGACATAATTATTTCTTTTTCACTTTGTAAACTATTTTTAGGTAAAGGAAAAGAGCGGAATGTCAAATGAGTGTTCCATAACCTCTCAAAACAAAGTAAAAAAAAATTAATAAAACTCCAATTTTGACTAGAATTTTGATTTGAACACACGACCTTTAGATTACAAGGCTTTAGATCAGGGGTGCTCAGTCCTATGGCACACGGGCACATTTGTTTTTGTTTTGGCACATAGCATACGGAGCGGCACATCCCATACTTTCCTAGGGCACACGCAAGTTCTTCTTTGTGTCGCTGTCTGTAACGGCCAAGCCAACAACAATTCCATTGAACTTTTTTTTTCGTCTCAACTCACAATGCAAATTATTCTTGTCTTTTTCATGACTGTGTGTAAATCGTTACTCGCGTTCGTGTGATTTTCTTTTAATTGTGTTTGTAAATGCACTGCCATAAGGCTGATGTCAGAGTGCGAGCGAGAAGCGAAGCGAAGCGATGAGCAAAGAGAGAAGGTGGCAGAGTGAAAGCTTTGAGAGAAGCGAGCTGAGCTACAATTGTAAATTCTGAGCGAGTTGAAGCGAGAAAGCAGGTTTTTTCTTTTTACTCACGGCAACAAATTAAATATATATGTGTGTGCATTGCAGCTGACTAAGGAAGTAAGATTTGTTTTCTTACTGATTTACAACAAATTAAATATATATGTGTGTGCATTGCAGCTGACTAAGGAAGTAAGATTTGTTTTCTTACTGATTTTTCTGTTTTAAATTAATTTAAATCGCATTGATAATATTGAAAAAAATATAAATATTCAAACCAATAGATTCTCTTGCTCTTCCTTACAAACGCCTCATATTGTTTAAACAAATTAAAATGTTTAAACAATTTGATTCACGGCTTCTCCTCCCACATGTTTGTAAAATTTTCAATCTTGATTTCCGCAGGCGAAGCTGCGTGTGACCCTGCTAGTATTATATATATATATATATATATATTTAGATTAAGCCTGTAATGAATAACAGAAAGAATTAAAGGAAGTATAAAAAAATGTATTGTTACCTAATTGATAGTCTAATTTAATAAAAGAATGCAAATTTTAGAATTGGAATGGAATTGTTTAGCTAAAGGCCCCGTATCCATAGCTAAATTTAAGTTCGTCTGTAAATTTTTACATTATAGTCGAACATTTAATAAATAAATAAAAATATATTATATTATGTGGGACGAGGAGTCCTAACACATTGCTTCGCCCGGGGCAGCTCGTAATGTTACCTCCTCTATCTTTTTGCTTGTCTGAGAGTACTGTTACGCTTTTGTGACGCTTCTTACAACCTTTGCCTCTGGTAAGCGAACCGTCTGCACCCGAAGATTGCCTGGCTTGCATTCTCTGGAAAACCACTGCCACATTCCGTACACCCAACCTCTGAGTCCTCGCCGAAGCGCTTAAGGTAGCTTCGAAAGCACCCATAGCCGCTTTGAGCGGTAGACAGTGGTTTCGGAATGCGCAGTCTCCCTTTGCTCAAAGAGTCTTGGCTTCTTTGCTGGTTGCGCAAGGTCTATGCGGGCCTCTTACGTTTGCGCTACGTGTGTGTCACCTCGCTGTCTGGCATAGAAGAGCTCCTTGCTCCATTCCAGCGAATACGAGGACTGCGTCGCTTAAGCGATTTGCGGCTAGAAATCAGCTGCCGGAGTCGACGCATGTCCTCCAGCGCTTTTATATTCTCGTTCGTTCTCCTCTTAGAGAGGGAGGCCCTGGCGACGACAAAAAGGGCAACGCCATCGGCGAACAGGATCGCCGTGGTATCCTTGTGAATTCCAGTCTAGGACTATTATTAGGGCATTATTAGTCAACTGACAACGACATCAGACGTATTTTTGTATCGCTCCGCAGAATGGTTAAAAAATATAGTGAAAATAATTAAATTCGCGAAAAGACGTTCCGCGTAGGCTTGAATACAAGTGCTGTGTTGGCCATGAAAATTTTAAGATTAGTTGAATAAATTACTAATATAAACGATAATTTATAAATTCAAAGCCAACGTTTCAGAGCGCAAGCTCTAAAAATAACAAAAGAAATTAAAATGAGCACAGCTCGGCAACAACAAGACGAACGTCGGCTTTCATCAATAAGAAATAATGCTTACTTCTCTATACGAGCTGATGAGTTAACTAAACCAACAAAAACTGAAACATTGCAAGTGAACACTGCGAGAGCGCGCTCGCTCTCCCCTGCACTACTAAGTACAAGCGGCACACCACCAAATGAGCCGTGGAGTGCCCAATGCCCATCCCACGACCCCTACAACCATCCCAACAATATAACAACAACCACCGGCACACTGCCCGTATTTACCACTGTGACTTCGATACTAACAACGACAACCAACACAACAACAACTACATCAACTGCAGTCACACAGCGGAAAAATAAATTATTATACCTACCAACAGAGAAGTAGCGAAGGGATATAAGTAGTTATAAAAGGAATTGAATCAACAGTACCAACCATTGAAATAAAAGCTGGGCTCAAAGAAAAGGGCTTTAATGTCAAAACGGCTATAAACATAATAAACCGAAACAAAGTTCCACAGCCAATGTTCAAGATAGAACTGACGCCTGAAAATATGCCCTTAAATAAAAATTAAGTTCACTCAATCTACAAGCTTCAAACGGAATGGACCCGTCCAAGGTACGAATTGTCAAGAATATGATCATACGAGAAAATACTGCAAACTTCGCGCAGTCTGCGTTGTCTGCGTGGATACTCATTTAACTATGCACTGTCCTCTAAATAGGGAGAACCAATCTGCCAAAAGATGTAGCAACTGTGTGGAAAATCACACGGCCAACTACAAAGGTTGCCGTATTTATAAGGAGATGGAAAACCGCCTAACCCAAAAAATAACTGCAGATAGAAACCCAGCCACCCTCAAAAATTTTAAGCATACCATCAACAACGACTCCGTGAGTCTTTTTTGCCCAGGCGATAAGCTACAACAACGGGTCAATTCCAAAACCTACATTTTAACATACCACTCCAGGAATGTTGGAGCAACAGGCATCGAACCATACTTCGGAAAATATTTCCGTAAACCAATCCCAATTACCTAGCGGTATAGAATTGTAACGAAGTTCTTAGGCCAGGGTTGCATTCAGCCGGTGCCAGAGAAACTTACAAGAAATGTATAAGAAAAGGTAGGGGAACCCGTGGCTGGATTCTAGCGGAAGGAAATGCCCATCGAAATTAGTCGGCGAAACCTTGGGTTACTGTCTACCGGGGAATGGCCTCCGGTAGCGTAAAATAGGCGGGAACTAACCAGGGGTGGCTGCCGGCAGCGTGCGTTACAGTGAAATTTACATTAGAATTAGTTAACTCGGTTATTTTATTAAGCTTTGGTTAGAAATCGCGGGTCCCTAATACTATTGAATACCTATTGGTGACGAGAGTCTTACCGATTACCGAAGCCGAATATTTTTTTCGATATGCGATTGTTCTAGTCGATATGCGAAAGGGGTGTGTCAACACTGTTCAAATGTTGTTTTTATACCCTTGCAGAGGGTATAATGATTTCAGTCAGAAGTTTGCAACGCAGTGAAGGAGACGTTTCCGACCCAATTAAGTATATATATTCTTGATCAGCATGACTAGACGAGTCGATCTAGCCATGTCCGTCTGTCCGTCCGTCTGTTCGTCTGTCCGTCCATCTGTCCGTCCGTTTCTACGCAAACTAGTCCCTCACTTTTAAAGCTATCGAGCTTATGTGTTTTTTGACATATTACCTTATACTCTTGGAAATATTATTTTTTTAACTGTTCTGAATTTCGAATTAAATTTTAGAAAAATCGGATGACTATATCATATAGCTCCCATAGGAACGATCGGAAAACTAAAGGGAAATTAATAGGAACAAACTATAGCTTTGTTAGTTTTTATTGTATTTATTATAAGTTTATTTTATTATTTTAGAATTTCCAATTAAATATAACATAAATTGGATGACTATATTATATAGCTTGCATAGGAAGTATCGATCAATTAATGTCAATATAATACGTAAGCTGCTATAATTGTGTTCGTTGTTGTTTGCTAATCTAAATTTAACATTTTTGTAATTGAATTTGAATGATCTGCAAGGGTATATAAACTTCGGCTGGCGGAAGTTAGCTTCCTTTCTTGTTTTTTTGTGTATTAAGTTACTTCCAAATCAACCAAAAAATTGGGAAAGATTTATTTGGCCGCCCCGTAGAATATAAAACGTGTATACGCCACCGCCTATGTGTAGAATGAAATTTAAAGACACTGCACACTGGTTGGGGTTGTATGAAGCCGCGGCCATAAATATTTCCCGTTGAGATATAGTTATGAAATTTTCCCAAAAAATCTAAAAAAAAAATATTTTGAATATATAGTAAAAAAAATTGGCACATCGGAAGACTTTATCCTATAGCTCACATAGCACCTTAGTATGGCTCATGTGGCGATGGTGCTCAAAGATACTTCCAGTGATGTTAGAGATGTTAGAAAAACAATTTTAATTTGTCTTTCCTTGGTAGTTTTCTTCGACTTGTTATAAAAAGATCTGAACGCAACAGAAGCTTATTAATTAAATCGGTATTTGTCAATATGCGAAAGTGTTATCATCTTTGAATTACAGTACAGTTTTTTTAAGTGTAAAAAAGTTTTTTGCACTTTTTTATTTTCTAACTCGAGTTCTGATAAACCGAATTCGGTCATAAAATACTAATTTTACAGGTAAAAGAATGGTCTTTAACTTTTTTATACACAGCAATGAGTTCCATTCATTGGTTTAGAAGCTACACTTCGTCAAAGTTGAAAAAGTTGAAAAAAATGAAAATAGGTGGCATAAATGGCTTATTTAAAAGTTCACGCCTAAAAACCGACATTTTTCTTGCTGCTGAATCCGCCAATTCGTTTCCTTCGATATTAAAACAAGAGGACGCTTTAGTCGAGTGCTTCGACTATCAAATACCCGTTACTCATCTAAAGCAAACTGTCTCAAGCAGGGCAAGCCGTCATCTGGCGTCATCTACCGGTCATTTTATAATTTGTTTATAACTTTTTACTGAGTGGGACGATTTAAAAAACATTTCAGTAGGCATTAATAACCCAAACAAAATGGCGTTTACACTTTTGCTCTAGCTTTAAAACTTTGGTCTATCAATATGTATTGATGAAACGAATACACATTCTTTTTCCCTTTAATTTAGCTTAAAAACTGTGGGTGACACAGTTTTTCACGGTTTGTGGGCGTTACAGGGGGCGTGGCACATCGGCGTGAAAAACTTTCGCTGCGTATTAACCCCTAGAATCTGCATGCAAGTGATCCTGATCAAGAATATATATACTTTATATGGTCGGAAACGTGTCCTTCTACCTGAAACATACTTTTGCACGAATCTAATATACCCTTTTACTCTACGAGTAACGGGTATAATAACTTTTACACGTATCAGCTAAAAAGTAGCAAGGGCCTGCAAGTCGTACTTAAGGGCATAGAGTCCGATGTAACGTTGCAGAGATAACAAAGGCGCTACAAGAGAAGGGATTTAGCGCTAAAAGAGTCTTCCTTAACAGGGATAGAAAGCCGCAGCCACTCGTTAGGGTTGAGCTCGAACCAGAAAGTAACCCCTGAAGAAATACCATCCACCTATACACAATCTTCAGTTCCATCTGCACCGCCGAATTACAGGAGAGGAACCGCACAAACAGCATACCAAGAACCAAACACGGCTCAGCCGCATCAATCGCCGGAGCAGCCAAAAAGCAACTTTGAAGCTAAGATATGCAGCCTACAACAAAGCCTTACGAAATTTATGTCGTTTATGCGCACAACTAGGCAAGATTTAATGCAAACCCAAAATCTCCTGATTCAAATGCTGGGTTCACAACAATCCAAATAATGACTTCCCTACGGAAGCGCTAACGGCGTTTCGCAGCATAAAGGTGTGTTAGTTCAGTTCCTACTCGGCAGTGCTGCTTTCAGAAACACCCCTTACAAACAAATACGGAACACATCCTCCAGATGGTAAAGCACATGATGGGACTGGAATTCTAATCAGAAGCCGTATTAAGCACCACCATCATAACAAATTTGCTAAAAACTACCTACAGGCCACATTTATAAATATATAGCTACATACTGGCAACCAACTTACACTAGCCATCGTATACTTAGTTTATGTAGTTTTTCAACACACCAGGAGACCACTTCACAGCAGCATCTCGTCTCGTGACCCCAAAAGGAAAGCAGCTCTATAACGAAATTATTAAAGCCAATAAGAAGCTCGACTATGTTTCTTTTGGCACACAAACATACTGACCGCCAGACCCAAAGAAAATACCCGATTTAATAGACTTTGCGATTACCAAAAACATTGCATCCCGCACCTATTAAAAGTGGGCCACTTATTTGTCCGTGCTACAACAAGTTGGCATCCGGTTATAAGCGCCAGCGGCCGAAGAAATGCAGCGTAGGCCAAATGGGGAAGCGGCGACTGAGCGACAAACACTTGAGACATTTATAAATCTAAGATATGCATAACCGAATTGTATTATATTTAGGGGCTGCCTGTGTGCAGCGTAGGTTACAAACTCTTACTCTGAAATATTATAAAAACAGTTCGACACCGACCAGCAAAGCAGCCAGTCTTTTGATTGAAATCATTCTTTTCCTAAATAAATTCTCATAAACGCCACCCAGAAAACATTATCACCGATAGAAGACCTTTGGATACTTCTGTGGGCAGAAGATCTTGCGAGAAAAGGTCTTTCCGAAAGAAGACCCCTACGGGATCATTAGAAGGAGTCAAATAAATTGCAACTACTTTTGAATTTCCAACAACAATAAAGAGGACACTTTTGTTATTACGTTTCGCTCATCGTCTCACCTCCACACATGGACTATTGTGTTACCAAGTTCGAACAACGTTCGACCCAAGACTGGATAATGGTAACTCACTTGGAATTGTGGGCTCCAAGCAGAAGAACAATAGGAGTACCCTCATAAAAGGACATTACGTTACATTTCAGGGAGTTCAAATTTAAGAGGGTATACTCACACCATACCTGAAAATTATCCATGTCTAATTCTAAGCCAAATCTAGACTCTATATTATTATATGTCAAACAAAGCTTAATATCATCAGCATGCATGAGTACACGAGACAGTGTAACGATCGTTTGTAAACCAAGTAAACAGCAAAGGGGATGTGTTTCCAACAGGGGCATACCGGCGTTCTCTGGGAGTACCAGGTATTGCCGTAGCCACGCCTGAGGGGGAAAGAAAAGGGGGTGTGTTTCCAACGGGGCACGCCGGCGTTCTCTGGGAGTACCAGGTATTGCCGTAGCCACGCCTGAGGGATCACTAAATACGGGTTCAGGAAGGATTATGGATATTTTCTAAGAACTACACCGTTATTAAATGCACGAGGGTTATAATTCCGAAGTTTCACTTTATTTTCTTATCCTGGTCTATTTCCCTACTGCTAGAACTCGGTCTTAGTATTTAAGTCACGCAGGCTGTAACGCGCGTTGATTCGCGAGTTTTTATTTTACCCAGTTGCGAAGCACACGTCTGCTACCTTCAGCTGTCCAAAACCAAGAGGGCAAATGATTTCGATTGATCCCAGACATCATCTCGTTTTTGGGCTGTCACTCGTCGAAAAATCGAGCAAGGTCGCTCATCGACTCATGGTTATGTCGCCACTCGTCGAAATATCGAGCGAGGATGGCCTTCGATAGTCAAGCTGTCCACGTGGCGGTTTGCCCGCGTAGCGATCTGGCGATGTCTTGCGATCTGGCAACGTGTCAAACTGTCAGCGTGTCGATTAGGCGTAAATGGCAACGTTGTTTAGGGCGCTCTTAGGTTTAAATTTAATATTGTTAACAAATAATACATCATAGATTTCTTTTAAACATAATAACAAAGGACTAGTACTTCATGGGGTCTTATAGATAAACTTAAACAATAAGGTTAATGAAATAAAAAATAAAGATGTGTGCCTCGTGAAACGATGCGTCACACCCCTTTCCTACTTTGGGGGGTCGAAAAGGATCCTAACGGTGCCGTTCGTCCTACTGGTGACTCTGAAATTACCCTCGATGCATTGGAGTCGGTCGCGTTGTCGAGATCTGGCCTCTAGCGTTCGGACTTCGATTGTCTCTATGACACTAGAGGGGATTTTCGCATCGGGAGTGTCGCAGGTCCAGTTCTTTGGAGGATCTAGGTGGATGTCGGCAAGGGGTTGATCCGTGTCCGAAGCAGCTGGCTCGTTCCCGTCGGGTAACCAGTCCAGGACCATGTTTTTCTTGACTTCTGGAGGAAGTTCTGCCATCAAGGCGTCCATGGTCTCATCCGAGGTCTCCAGCTCCGGGGCGTTGGCGCTAGTGTCCATGTGGCCGATGTCGGCGTCAGGAAAGGAGTGGGCGCGCCCTGACGGATGCGGCGGGTTGATGGCTGAGTGGTCATCGTTGGAGACGGCATGAGTGCCCTTTGAGGGGGGCGCCAGGTCTAGGGCGATGTCAGGAGCGGAATATGCGCGCTCTGACTGACGCGTGATTGTGTGGTTGGTGGGTGACGCAGCGCTGAAAGTGACGTCCAGTGGGGTTTTCAGGTCGATAGCGTCCTCATCGTCGCTCGAGTCTGGACCAATGAGAGCAGGGTAAGGTTCTGGCGAGGTTGGGAACTCAATGATCGGATCCTCGGTTGGCTGGAAAGGCCTCAGTATCCAGCATGAGGATTACTGCACCTGAAGCTGCTGTTGCCAGTGGCTGTGTCGGACAACGTATCTCTCGGTGCTCTTGAAAAATAGATGCGGAACGCTTCCGTAGCCGGTGCCGTTGTCGTGGCCACCAGTGGCTCCCTCGTCGTCAAACTGGGTACCGTCGCTGTCATCCTCTAAGTATGCTTCCGGGGATGACGCATAGCGTGGACTGGCCGGGCGCCTAGAGCTTCGGGTGCCCTCGTTGTTCTCGACCGATTCACCGTCATTCTCCAGGTATGCTTCTGGGGATGATGCATAGCGTGGGCTGGCCGGAGGCCTAGACCTTCCGGTGCCCTCGTCGTCTTCGTCCGATTCACCGGCCGGCCTGGCCAGTATCAGTTCAATACATTTAGTGAACGAATCGAAGAAAACCAGCAACATAATGTTTCCTTGTTTGGAGTGGGCCTACGTAGTCTGCGCTCAATACAACGAATGGCTCCTCGATCTGCCTCGTAAGCATCATGTCAGCTTGCCTTCGTTGGTCTACTTTGAACTTTTGGCAAAAGACACATTTTCGTACAAATGACCCGACATCGCGAAACATGCCCGGCCAGTTATATTTCTGAGAGATACGAAGCCGTACCCCTAAATGGCCTGCTGTAGGCGCGTCGTGACATTCCTGTAAGATCCGTTGACGATGCTCGGCTGTCACTCATAGTTTCCAAGGAATGTAGTCCTGATCGTCGGGGTGATGTCCTAAGTGACGGTACAGTTACCCGTTCTCTACGACGTAATCGGGAACCTTTTGTGGGTTATCCTTGATCTCCTGTAATTTGCGTTGAATCCACTTGGACTGATGATTGTCTGTCGTGATCCGCTGGAGTCTCTCTAATGGCTGTCGAGACAGAGCGTCGGCAACAACATTGTATTTCCCTCGGCGATAATGGACGTCGTATTGGTATTGCTGGAGTTCTAACGCCCATCTGGGTATTCTTCCCGTGGGGTTTTCTATATGGTCCATCCATTTAAGCGCTTAGTGATCGGTGATAACGTTGAAACGATAGCCTTCAAGGTAACACCTCAGCTTTCGAATTCCCCAGACGATCGCCAAGTATTCCTTTTCAATCGGAGAGTAGTTAAGCTCGGCTGCGTCTAGTTTGCGGCTTACGTAGGCAGCCACCCGTTCCTGTCCGTTTATTGTCTGAGTCAAAACCCCGCCAAGCCCGAAGTTACTCGGATTGTCGTCGGATTGAAGAGACATCTTCTCACTAAAATCCGGGCATGCTATCACGGGTGCATCTGTCAGAAGTTCTTTAAGCTGGTCAAACGCAGCTTTCTGTTCCTCTCCCCAGGTCCACTTCTGGTTCTTTCTGAGTAGGTTGGTCATTGGTTGAACCACTGATGCAAAGTTGGGGACAAATCTCCGGTACCAGGAGGCCATCCCTAAACAACGTCGTAGTTCCCGGGTGTTTTCTGGCGGGTTTAGATTTCTCACGGCGGAGACCTTCTCTGGGTCTGTGTGAATGCCTTGATTACTAATGACATGTCCTAGATACGTTAGTTTTCGCTGAAAGAAAGGGAATTTTTCTTGGTTGATACGCAAGTTGGCTTCCCGTTCCCGTCCTAACAGAGATTAGTCATGTGATCTTCCAGACTAGCACCGATGACGATTATGTCGTTTAAATAGGCGAAAGCGTACTGTTCCATGTCTGGGCTAATCACGCTGTCTAGGGCACGCTGAAATGTAGCTGGCGCGGAGTGTAAGCCAAAAGGCATGACTCGCCACTGATAAAGTCCCCGCCTTGGTACTGTAAAAAGAAAGATAGAGCATTTTTCTTGGTTGATACGCAAGTTAGCTTCCCGTTCGAAGACCTGACAAAGATTAGTCATGTGATCTTCCAGACTAGCACCGATGACGATTATGTCGTCTAAGTAGGCGAAAGCGTACGGTTCCACGTCTGGGCTAATCACGCTGTCTAGGGCACGCTGAAATGTAGCGGGCGCGGAGTGTAAGCCAAAAGGCGTGACTCGCCACTGATAAAGTCCCCGCCCTGGCACTGTAAAAGCGGTTGTTCGTAACTAGCATTAGGAACCCAACAAGTATGCAGTTCGTCAGCGAACCACAATGCTAGTAATGCTAGTTACGAACCCAACAAGTATGCAGCGAACCACAATGCTTATAATGCTAGTATGCAGCTCGCCAGCGAACCACAACCAAGCGGTTGCAACCGACCGACTCACCGACTCACCTAGCGACGCACCCGAGCAGAAAGTTTAACTGACCTATGTCATGAAGCATTACCGAATAACCTATATCGGCATATTCTGCAACCAGCGCAGAAGGGGTAACGCTGACCGCATTCTTCCACTTAATTTCCGCGATAGTTAAGTAGTATATAAGCATGTAGCAATTACTGAATAAAGCAGTCATTTAATCCAACTCGACTTCGGTCCCCGGAAAGGACTCATAACCGCGCTACACCACTACATAAGCTACTCCATCGGCTGCAACACTCATAAGGACCGGGATCTTTATGATTTAGACTTGATCCACAGTGCATTCCTGTGTGATCAAACAGCAGTGCTTTCCCGGCTGTTAAGTGCCATAGGTATCTGCCAATACCCGTTGGTTAAATCTAACGTAGATATGAATGTTGCGTTTCTAAGTCTCTCGAGAATATGGTTTATTCTAGGCAAGGGGTATGCGTCGGGAGTCGATCGAGCAATGAGCTGGCGCTAGTCTACCCACATCCACCACTGCGGGCTGCGAGAAGGTTGTATACATCCTTGCCCAAGTAGTGCGTCCACCTGTTGATTAATGATTGCCAGCATGGCAGGGTTCTTGCTTACATGGCTTGCAATCTCGCATGGTGATTGTATGTTGAGCGATAGTCGATACGCCATCATCCCCTCGAATTTCTTGAGCTGATCGAAAAGAAAGTGTTGTACCTGCTGTTCCTGCCTTTCGTCCAACAATCGTGGCGCAAATAATGCTGTCTCAGTGTCCTTTGGCGTGGTTTTAACGTTATCACTTAGTTCCGCGACCTGCTGCGTGTCTGGTTTCTGCGGCTGTTACGCCTCTGTGATCCGTGTTGGTTAAGTCCGGGGGCTCAACGTAGTTTCTTATTGTAATTTCTTTGCTCTGTGTCGCTGGGGCTCCTCTGTTTCTGCGGGTCCAAGTGGTTCGGATGGTTCCGATATGCGCGTGGGGGTTTGTTCTGCGTGTTCCTGGTTTATGACAGGCTTTCCTGGTTCGTAATGGTGTTTTGTTCCGGGTATGCGTGAAGTGTCCTGGTCAGCGCATTTCTGGTTAGCGTGCTCCTGGTTTGCGATAAGTCCGTAATAATGGCGCTCAATGGGTGGTCTTCCCTTGTTGTAGCTCATGCTTCGTAGATCCGCTGGTCGGTCCCCGTCGTGTTCCGCCGAACGCGAGGACTCGGACCGTTTCCCGGCTGGGTTTTTCGGCAGCAATCGCTTGTGCGAACTCCTTGTTGTCCACAATCCCAACAGAAATATCTTCGGCTGTTCCTGAACTCGCGGCTAAAATGTCCTTGTTTCCCGCAGTTTCCGCAGGCGTTTCTCACGTCAATTCTTTGCGACGGCGTGTTAATTCTATTCGATATGGGCGCGGCCGGTTGTTGAGGTCCTTGCTCTGCGTCTGAGTTCCCTGACCGATTTGAAGGGGCCCGGGAGTTCCAAGAGTTTTCCTGGGGTATGAAAGGTGAAGCGCGGGAGGTTATGAGTGGGATTTTGCGGGAATTCTCCCGGCTTACGCTACGTGGCTTAACGATTTCGAGTTCAATGGCAAGTGTGGTCAGTTCCCCGATAGTTTCAAATTCGTTGCGGCGTATGTTTATCTGGTACTCCGGTGCGGCGTTCTCGTAGAGCCTGTCGAGTTCCTGTTTCTCCGTGTAGCCCGCGCAAAGTCCTTAAAAATTCTTTCTCCGTCCGGCTGGTCTCGCCCCCTAATTCTATCGTCGAGTCGTTGAAGGTACCGCGGAGGTAGAAAGAAATATAAAAATTCCTTTCGGAAGGGTGTCCAGTCTGCCCCTTGTAGTCTGCAGGTCTGGAACCATTTATCCGCCCGGTCGGTCAAAACCTCTGTCATTGCTCGAGGGAGTGTCCGTAATTCTATGCTGTAGGACACCGCGCGACTCTCAACCTGCTCCAAAGTGTAGTCCCCACTTATGAATTCTCTCCGGGGTGCCCGTAAAACGTCTAGAGAATTCGATCCCTGAGGCTCCTTGAGTCGTTGGTGCGTTTATGGTAATGCCTGGACAAGCAGCGAGTACATATTCCCATTACCCATTGCACTCGAACCGGAGGCCTTATCGTCGGTGGCATTGTCTTCATCCTCGCCCAGGTTTGGGCTTAGAGCACGCGTCGCGAAGAGCATTTCCAGGGACTTAAGTTTTCCCCAGATGAGTTCGGGCAGCTCCGAATGTTTGACGAAGGTGGCGAAGTTTTTCTGTGTTCTGTGTTTTTCTGCGTTACGATTTGCGTTTTTAGCGCCACTGACTTCGTGGTACTGGGCGCTTATCGAGATTTCCGCGCCGATTTTATTCCAAAACTTTTACCCTGCTCTACAAGGTGGTATTTTCCTAGGATTTTACCCTACAAGTTCCTGTTCGGGAGCCCTTTGTAACGAAGTTCTCTGGCCGGGGTGAGCCTCAGTCGTGCCAGAGATCCTTACAAGAAACTTGTAATCTATATAAGACTTGCTTTTAAAGGTAAATTGTAGGCGAGGGTTTTTTGGATCGCATAAGTCGCGATTGCTGTGACCGCGGCACACGAATGGCAGGCTTTGTGTTGCTAGCCAGAGGAGAGAGATGTAGAAAACACGTGGGATGCACCTGCGTGCCTGTGCGGCTTCTGGCTATGCGACGCCTATATCTGGCAAGGGAATAGTGCCCAGCAGAGTCACTCCGGCGTTCTCTGGGAGTACCAGGTATTTCCGTAGCCACGCCTGAAGAGGAAAGTAAGGGGGGGATGTGCTTCCAACAGGGGCACACCGGCGTTCTCTGGGAGTACCAGGTATTGCCGTAGCCACGCCTGAAGGGGAAAGAAAAGGGGACTGTGTTTCCAACAGGGGTACGCCGGCGTTCTCTGGGAGTACCACGTGTTACCGTAGCCACCCTGAAATGAAATGAAAAGAAAAGGGGGAGGTGTTTCCAACACGGGCATGCCGGCGATCTCTTTGAGTACCAAGCCACGCCTGAAGGGGAAAGAAAAGGGGGATGTGCTTCCAACAGGGGCACGCCGGCGTTCTCTGGGAGTACCAGGTATTGCCGTAGCCACGCTTCAAGGGGAAAGAAAAGGGGGATGTGTTTCCAACGTATTACCGCAGCCACCCTGAAAGGAAAAGAAAAGGGGGAGGCGTATCCAACAGGGGAACGTCGGCGTTCTCTGAGAGTACCGATCAGGTAACTGTCGTAAATGGCAACGTTGTTTAGAGCGCGCTTAGGTTTAAATTTAATATTGTTAGCAAATAATACTTCATAGATTTCTCTTTAACCTAATAACAAAGGACTATTACTTCATGGGGTCTTATAGATAAACTTAAACAAGAAGGTAGGAAGTGTTAATGAAATAAAAAATAAAAATATGTGCCTCGTGAAACGATGCGTCACAACGTTTTTAAATATAACACTCTAAGTCCTTCCATTCAATAACTTGATATAATTTAAATAAATGAATAGAGTGGCTAACAGAGTCAAAGGCTTTATCTTACTGACAATTCAAGTAGGTTAATGGAAGTTGATCTTCATAAATGTTGCAAATGAGAAGTGATAATAATGCGACAATTTAGGAATATTTCTATAATTCTGGGCATCCGCTTTCGTACCCTTCTTGTGAAATGGAATAATAAAAAAAAGACGAACTGCCTCCATTGACTTTAAACGAACCGATAAAGGTTAAGCCGATGACTTAAGCTTAGCGTTAACGAGGTTATTTGAAAACTCAAATTTACATCTATTTAAATACATAGAATAGCAGTGACTGTTAAGAACATTAAAATCAGATCAAATTACCACATATTTCGAACCTATTTTTTAGTTTTAATTTTTTATACCTTTTAAAAGTGTTTCTTTTAAGAATTTGTATGTCTTTGAAGTGCATTGGTAAAGCAGAGGGGCCTGTTCAGCTTTGGAAGAAGGCTATCAGGAACGCATTCCTTAGAAGTGTTTAAAACGATATAGAATAGTTCAGTGGCACTTTCGATGTCCATACAGTTATAAAAGTCAGATCCATTATATTGACAAATCATATAGTCAAATTTATTGTAGTCACACCTACAAAAGAATCTCATTTTAGTAGGGGAAACTAAAGGTATCAAAGTAGGAGAGGCAAATTGTTAATTCCATTGTTGGATGGTATTGGTCTTCTGGTACCACAAGAGCATCAATTCTAGCTACTGTGACTTTAGACGGCTCCGAAACAAAACAAGATCTAATTGTTTATTTAATGAATTTCGTATAAAGCTTACTTGCTTTAACGATAATTCTATAAACTCATGGGCAGATAAAGGTATAGCGACAAGTGAGAGTAGATAAAAAAAGCGAATTCCAGAACCTGATTTTAATATTTTTAGATGTCATAAACATTTTACATTCATGTCCATAAAGAGTATACTTAATTGCCACCATCCCCCACATCCTCCATGTGATCATACTGATCACATATTCTTTTTCCCTAATTATGTGCAATTAATATCCAACAGGTGTGTTCATTAGAAAGGTAGCACACCTAAAATATCCGATCGTGTCAGAAAAAATGGTGATCACCTATCCTTTCCCCTCATTATTACTATTTCCAATTTGGTCAAACAAAAGGTATTGAAAAAACGAATACACATTCTTTTTCCCGTTAATATAGCTTCAAAACTGCGGGCGACACAGTTTTTCGCGGTTTGTGGGCGTTAGAGGGAGCGAGGCATTCATACAGACATACGGACGGACAGACGGACATGGCTATATCGACTCGGCTAGTGATCCTGATCCAGAATATGGGCGGTTCTTTTACAAACCGAACACTTTTTATTGGGTCACATTTTTGATTGCCTGAAACTTTTCTTACACGTAGTATTCGGAAAATAAGTAAACACGTGTATAAGGATTTGACCGAAAAAAAATTATTTTTTTAGTTAGATTTTTTTTAAGTTTGCCAAAAATCGTCAAATTTGGAAAAGTACCCTCTCTTTGAAAATCTGTATCTCCGGTTATATGAATCCGATTGATGAAACCCATAAGCATGTAGTAAGAGCGAGCGAGATGCACAACATGCTTTAGCGGGCGTTCATAGAAGAAAGGCGAGGGCTTGTTAAAACTTACTTACTTACCGATTACTTATTTTCCGAATAGTACGTGTAAAGAAAGTTTCAAGCAAATCAAAAATGTGAATTTTTTTTTTGGCCAAATCTGTTCGGTTTGTAAAAGAACGGCCCATATATATACTTTATGTGATCGGAAACGCTTCCTTCTACCTTTTACTTTTGCACGGATCTAATATACCCTTTTACTCTACGATTAAATTAAAAGTTTAAAGCAACCCTAATAAAATAAAACACAAAAGTAATTGATTCTCAGATGTGGCAATATTTTTTTTAAAACACAGATTTCTAAGATTCTTTCCTTTCCACAAATGACTCATAAAGATGTCATAAAAAGACTCGCACAGGAGGTACCGGAACCTGCGCACCTGTTCCAAGTCCCGACCGCAATAAAAGGGATATCCACAAGCCTCAAGGCGCGCGCTTATTGATAAGATCGTGAACCTCACGCCAATGCCCTGGCTAGGTCTAACACATGCCACAATTGGGGTGGAAACCATTCTTTATTCTCCGTACCTGCAATTTTAAGTTAAAATAAAAAGTCGGTGTTGAATTTGTAGCACAAATAATATTTTTTTCATTTCTTTCGGTATTCTGAACATGTTTTATTATATAGGGGAGAGGTATGTAGGTTGGTACACCTTTTGTTTTTAATCTGCCATTTCGACAATCGCTTATGAAACTTCACGCATTAGATACCAATCAAAAGGTTAGTTTTTTAGCTTCAAGAAAAACAAAAAAAAATATTTATTTTTCTTAGGAAAAACTAAAAAATAATTTTTTTTAAAGTGTCAAAAAACGACATTTTGAAAAATAGGTCTGCAAGTTGGGACACTTTTAAAAATGAATAAAACTCACACCAAAAGTACCCTAAACTTACACCCAGAAAAAAGGTGGACAAAATTTAGGTCATGTATAACCTAAAACATTTTAAATGGACTAAAAGTTCCTTTTTAGGTCATGTACTGCCTATAAATGTAATTTTTTGCTATATTTTCCCTACTTTTTAGGTCACGTATAGCCTAGTTTTGTAGGTCATCGTGGGCCTTAAAATTAATTAATTTTACCTAAATAAATTTAAAAGTTTAAAAAGCTTTAAAACTAAATGTATCTGTTAAATATTTATGCTTTACCCACCAAATAATAATTGTATTGCTTATAGTAATTTAATAAATTAATTGAGATACTATTTTAAGAAAAAATGTATTTAAATATTATAAAGTGGGCTGTATAATAGACATACCGTGCAGTTCGTAATGAATAGTTAGATATTTCAAGTAAATAATGAATATTACATTTTTTGAAAATCTAAGAGAAGCTTATAAGAGCAAGTCCGATTATATCGAATTGGCCGGAACCAATGCCTCCACCGAGAAGGCTGATGAGGACACAGTGATTACTTCGGAGACTGGCTTGGATGTGATGATGAACCACAGTTGGAGGAGTTTTCACGACAAGAATTCCTAGATGAAGAAAGTCCTGGCCAAGCTGGAGCAGAACGACCCCGTACTACACTCGCTACAATTAATTGCAGTTCCGCATATTTTATGACAATATCGTCCCCGTGCTCATGCTTTTTAATCACGGAATGAAGGAGGAGAAGGCCTGCAGAAGCCAACTTATCATTAATAATCATTATAATTCAATAAAAATTATATACAATTAAGATACAAAGAAATCCACAAATCTTTTTTTTTTTTATAATATGGTACATTTTTTAGCACACATTTGTAGGCAGCCAATTACCTAAATTTTAGGCCGTTAGTGGGCTTAAATTTTAGGTCATGGAATCCTACATTTTAGAGACTTAGCTCCAGATTAAGGACAATTTTACATAAATTCTAGTCCATTTTTTTACATTTCAGGTCATTTTTTTCTGGGTGTAAAAAACTATTTATTTACGTTAATTTAATCAATTTTATTTCGTTTTAACTTATTTCCCTTTCATTTTTGACCAAATAACAAATAAATCCGAAATGCTCTTTGAACGATCACATTTTCCCCAATTTTAGAGAAATGTTCTATGCAGAAAGCGACCTCTGTTGTGCTGAGGCCTTTTTGTATGCAAAACGGGTGTCTCAACTTAGACGCTCAAAGTGTCCTAACTTATGCAAAATGGGTACTTTTTGAAAAAAATGAAAAACTTTTTTTTCTGACTGTCAAATTAATCTGATTCTATTTTTAATTTGTTAACAGATAAAGTACTCATGTTTTAGACCGTTTACCAATTTATTTCAAGCACGTTTTTAATTTTTTAAAGAATTTTGAAATAAGTGGACAAAAACTTTGTTGGTGAAAATTGGAACACGACTGGCTTATAATGTTTTCCCCTAAAGTTTTGTCACTAAAAAGACTTTTTTTAGTGGACAAGTTTTGAGAAAATGGAGTGTCCCAACTTACAGACCGTGCCAACCTACAGACCTCTCCCCTATTGAAATTCATTTTCTCGCTCCATTCCGACGCTTTGCATAGAAGAGGCAGGCGCATGTTTCTGATGTAAATTCGGGATAACAGAATGTAAAGCTTTGAGTATTATCCTATATTGGAATTGACAATTGGCCTCCCCTGTACTGATACCCTTTCTCCTTTAGTTTCTCAAACTAAAGTAATATGCTTTCGTAAATGTGACTATAATAAACTAAACTATATGATTTCGCAATATAATTGGACTGATTTGTACAATTGAATGGATATTGAAAGTGCAATTGAACTTTTCTAGATCCGAAACAGTTTTATAACTTTGTTAATGCCAAGCGTAAGTCTTCGGCATTGCATTCATCGGTTCGTTTAATCTCAATGGAGGCATTGACGGATTCTGAAAATGCTTAATTTGCTTTCTCCAAACTATTTATAGTTCGTCTTCTTGGTCAAAATCTATCTACCCTAACCCCTTAAATAGAGCTAATTGTATTTTTACCCCTGTAATTACCGAAAGTTCTCTCTTTAGCAACAACAACGCCAACTTATTCTCCCGGTCCTGATGGACTTCCTGGATGTGTTCTGAGGTATGGTGCATCAATCATTTGCAAACCGATTCTTAAACTTTTTCATTTGTCTATTTCATCATCTGTTTTTCCAACTATCTGGAAGGAATCTTTCATTATTCCACTCCACAAAAAGGGTGCGAAGGCGGCTGCCCAGAATTATAGAGGTATTTCTAAATTGTAGGCAATTCCTAAAGCATTTGAGCGTATTATTACTTCTCATTTGCAACATTTATGTTCCTCGGTAATATCACCGTGTCAACATGGTTTTGTTAAGCGAAGATCGACCACCACGAACCTTCTTGAATTGACATCCATTGTAATACATGGATTTAAAAAAAAATGCAGACTGACGTTATATATACAGATTTCAGCAAAGCCTTTGACTCTGTTAACCACTCTCTCCTTTTATTCAAATTAGATCAGCTTGGGTTTCCATATAATCTATTAACTTGAATTTCAAGTTATTTGAATGGAAGAACTCAAAGAGTTATATTTAAGAACGCTGTCTCCAAAATAATCCACGTGACATCGGGAGTGCCCCAGGGTAGTCATTTGTGCCCTTTGCTGTTTACCTTGTTTATTAACGATCTTCCATCTATCGTAACACATTCTCGTGTACTAATGTATGCTGATGATGTTAAGCTTTGTTTGACATATAATAAGATTGAGTCTGGTTTTGACTTACAATCAGACATTGATTTGAACTGCCTGAAATGTAAAGTAATGACCTTTTATAGAGGTACTCCTACGGTTATAAGTTATTCGCTTCAGAACTCACCACTTGATCGTATATATTCAGTAAACGATTTAAGTGTCCTTTTTGGAGCCGAAGCTTAAATTTGACTGCCACATAATGTGGACTGTCAACAAAGCTATGAGTGTTCTTTGATTTATAAAGCGTTGGTCAAAAGAATTTGATGACCCTTATATAACCAAATTATTATTTACCTCCCTTGTCCGTCCTATTTTGGAAAATTGTTTTTCTGTTTGGAGTCCACAATATTAAGTGCACATCGACCGTATTGAGTCGGTACAAAAAAAATTTCTTCTTTTTGCGCTTTGTAGTTTGAACTGGGATCAAAACGTAAGGCTTACTTCCTACCAGAGTAGATTACTATTGCTTAATTTACCTACACTTGAAAACCGTAGAATAATGCTTGGTACTATTTTTATGCAAAATCTTATAAGAGGTGATATTGACTCTGTAGAACTGGTAAACCGTTTAACTTTTAATGTTCCCGTTAGACTAACACGAAATTAACACCCTCTTAATTTGCCTCGATGTACATCAAATTTTACTCTGCATGAGCCCTTTCGCGTCCTATGTAATAATTATAACAATCTTTATCAATTAACTTGCACTTCAACTTCTATCCCTGTATTAAAAACTAAAATTTTATCTTATTTGCTTCAATCTTAGTTGTAACCATTAGAATCTTTATGTGACCCGTCTCTTTTTTGTCTCATGTATTTTTCCTCGCGAACTCGCATTTTTGCCCAAATTGAAAAAGGGTCCCGCGCGTTACAAGCACGTGCTTGGTATCGTTGGGCCACTTGCTTGTACTGCTCATAGTGCATCAACGTCCATCATATATAAATATATGGTCGAAAAGGGTTTATTGCCCAGTGGATAGCTGCTAACTCCTGTTCTGTTGTATTTTTATTTCTTTCTCCTTTCGTAAAGGATATTGATGCATAGGCTACTGGTAGCTGAGTGTTGTTGTAATCTTGAGTAGGAACAGCTCCACATGCTTGTTTGCTTGCATCTGTTGTTATGGAATTGTTTTGTTTTAAAATCGGGATATTGCAATAATGTGGGTTTCATCAATTGGGTTTTTAGTAGTGTTGGGTAAAAACTGCTCATTTGGGTGAACATGTTCACTTGTTCTTTTTTTCTTAATGAGTCAACTCACTCAGTTTGCTCACTTGTTCACTTGCTCACTTGCTCATTTGCTCACTTGCTCACTTGCTCATTTGCTCACTTGCTCACTTGCTCACTGGCTCACAGAACACCTTAACTTTCTCACTGGTTCTGAGAAAATAGCTGATTGACTATAAAACCGTATGCAAAATGCATCCAAAAAGTAAAAATAACTATTTTTTGAGCCAAAAACAGCAAGAGAGCAACTTAGCAAGTGAACTAAAAATATCAAATAAGAGAGCAAAACTGAACAAGTGAACTAAAAAGAGCAAGTAGAAGAGCAAAACTGAGCAAGTGAACAAAAAGGAGCAAGTGAGCAAAAATGAACAAGTGAACAATAAAGAACAAGTTAGAAGGAACATGTTCACTCACTCAGTTTAGTGAACAACTCTTTTTTGTTCACTCACTCATGAGCAACCCAACACTAGTTTTTGGGTATTCGAAAGCGTTTTGACATTTGTCTGTCCATTCAAATTTAACATTCTTTTTACATAATCTAGTTACATAATCAGTAGTAATTGCAAAATGCAACAAATCTTCAGCGCTGTCTGCGTCCGTTGGGACTGGGTATTTTTCTATTACTTCGTATTTTTTACTATCTGGTAAAATACCTTTTTCAGTAAACTTGTGCCCAAGAAAGGTCACTTTGTGTGCACTTCTCTGGGTGCAGTTTAAAGTTGTTTTTTCTACATAGATCAAAAACGTTTGTAAGATTTTTAATCATGTGTTTTTCTGAACAACCGATGACAATTAGGTCATCCATATAAAAGAATGCCTAAGGTTCGATACCTGAAAATGCAATTGTCATCATTCTTTGGAAAGAATTTGGCGATATTTTTAAACCATAAGGTAATCGTGTAAAACGATAGGAGCCATTGCTCGTGGAAAAGGACGTTATATTTCTAGACGTATCTTCGAATTCTTTTTGATAAAATCCTGACATTAGATCTAGACATGAAAAGTATTTAGCTCTACCTAATTGGTCAAGAATATCGTCTATTCTTGGTAGTGGAAATTTATCTGATAAAATTGTATCTTTAATTAGTTTTTCTACTTGTTTTTCTACTTCTTCTTTTTGACTGTGGGGGATTCTGTAATTCTTTATATATACTGGTTCATCATCTTTCATTCTTATTTTTTTTTATATATAAATGTGTATTTGGTGCATAATTTTTTAAGTATTCCTTTATATTGAGGCGGGAAATTTTTGTTAAGTTTTTCTAAGATTTCTTCATTATTTGTATTTTTATTAGATTTAATTATATCGTAATTATCCAATGGTTCGACATTAAGTGTATTAAATTGAAGAATTGCTGTTTTTTTGTATTTAGAATTCGGACAAAGGTGTTTTTAGAATTTGCAATGGAATTTCCAATGAATACTCCATTTTGGATTTCTTGGTTTGGTATTAGTATATACCTGGTTGCTGAATTTATAGTTATTTTTCAAACGACTTCAGATCTTGCTGGTAAAATTGTCGCATTATTTTCGAGTGTATGATTTATCGGAATACTAATCGGATTATAGAGGTTATCTGGTCTAAGTATAAGCCAATCATTTTCTGGTTTTAAATCTATTTGACAATTGTATTTTTTCATAAAATCTATTCCTATAATTCCATCACATGGAATAGGAAAGCGTGACGTTTCTATATGGAAATTATGATATTTGCGTAATATTTTTATGGTCTTTGAGGAACTTTGATTTAAGAGATGTCTGCACCTGTATCAACTAGTAATGTATATAATTTATTTGTGTTTTCATTTTCAAGTAAAAAAAACAAGAAAGAAAGCTAACTTAGGCCAGCCGAAGTTTATATATATATTTGCAGATCGTTCCTATTTGAAATTAAAAAAATGTTAAATTTAGATTTGCAACAAACAAAATTTTAGCAGTTTACGGAGTATTTTGACATTAATTAATCGATCCTTCCTATGGCAGCAATAAATTATAGTCATCCAATTTATGTTAAATTTAATTCGAAATTCTAAAATAATAAAATAAACTTATATTCCAAAGCAGAAGAGAATACAATAAAAATTTACAAAGCTATAATTTTGTTCCTATTAATTTCCCTTTAGTTTTCCGATCGTTCCTATGGCAGCTATATGATATAGTCGTCCGATTTTTCTCAAATTTAATTCGAAATTCAGAACAATTAAAAAAATGATATTTCCAAGAGCATAAGGTAATATGTCAAAAAACACATAAGTTATAATTTTTTCAATTATTTTTCCGATTATTCCTATGGGAGCTATAAGATATAGTTGTCCGATCCGGCCGGCTCCGACTTATATACTACCTGCAACAGAAAGACGACTTTTGGTAAAGTTTCAGCTCGATAGCTTGAAAACTGAGGAACTAGTTTGCGTAGAAACGGACGGACGGACGGACGGACAGACGGACGGACGGACGGACGGACAGACGGACAGACGGACATGTCTAGATCGACTCGTCTAGTCATGCTGACCAAGAATATATATACTTTATGGGGTCGGAAACGTCTCCTTCACTGCGTTGCAAACTTCTGACTGAAATCATTATACCCTCTGCAAGGGTCTAGCCATGTCCGTCTGTCTGCCCGTTTCTACGCAAACTAGTCCCTCAGTTTTAAGGCTATCAAGATTAAACTTTACCAAAAGTCGTCTTTCTATTGCAGGTAGTATATAAGTCGGAACCAGCCGGATCGGACAACTATATCTTATAGCTCCCATAGGAATAATCGGAAAAATAATTGAAAAATATTATATCTTCGGGGTTTTTTGACATATTTTCTTCTGATCTTGGAAATATAATTTTTTTAACTGTCCCGAATTTCGAATTAAATTTTAGAAAAATCGGACAACTATGTATATCATATAGCTCCCATAGGAACGATCGGAAACCTAAAGAGAAATTAATAGGAACAAAATTATAGCTTTGTTAATTTTTATTGTATTCTCTTCTACTCTGGAATATAAATTTATTTTATTATTTAAGAATTTCGAATTAAATTTAACATAAATCGGACGACTATATTATATAGCTGCCATAGGAATGATCAGTCAATTATTGTCAAAATAATACGAAAATTGCTATAATTTGGTTTGTTGTAAATCACAATTTAGATTTTTGTAATTTGTAATTAAATAGGAATTAACTGCAAGGGTATATAGACTTCGGCTGGCAGAAGTTAGCTTCCTTTCTTGTTTTTTGTCTTTTTCTGGTGATCCAGTAATGAGTTATGCTGTTCACCGCAAAGCCTCTTTTTTTGGAGGCGCCTACGGAGATTGGCCGCAGACCCTTGCAGAGGGTATAATGATTTCCGTCAAAAGTTTGCAACGCAGTGAAGGAGACGTTTCCGACCCTATAAAGTATATATATTCTTGATCATCATGACTAGAGAAGTCGATCTAGCCATGTCCGTCCGTCCGTCCGTTTCTACGCAAACTAGTCCCTCAGTTTTGAAGCTATCGAGCTGAAACTTTACCAAAAGTCGTCTTTTTATTGCAGGTAGTATATAAGTCGGTGCCGGTCGGACAACTATATCTTATAGCTTCCATAGGAATAATCGGAAAAATAATTGAAAAAAATTGTAACTTATGTCTTTTTCGACTTATTACCTTATGCTCTTGGATATAGCATTTTTTTTACCTGTTCTGAATTTCGAATAGCTCCCATAGGAACGATCGGAAAACTAAAGGCAAATTAATAGAAACAAAATTATAGCTTCGTTAATTTTTATTGTATTCTATTCTACTCTGGAATATAACTTTATTTTATTTTTTCAGAATTTCGAATTAAATTGTACATAAATCGAACGACTATATTATATAGCTGCCGTAGAAATTATCGATCAATTATTGTCAAAATAATACTAAAATTTCTATAATTTGGTTAGTTGCAAATCTAAATTCAGATTTTTGTAATTTTTATTAAATAGGAATTAACTGCAAGGGTATATAGACATCGGCTGGCCGAAGTTAGCTTCCTTTCTTGTTTTAGTCGTTTTATCTACTATCAAATAAAAAATAAAACAATTAAGAATTTAAAATTTAACTATTTTTTTAAATTAAAACCGCATGTAACTTTGGTTTTTGACAAGAATTTACCTCATTTTTTACGATGTAAGTACTAATTTTTTTCCAAATCGATTTTATTTATTAAGAGTAGTATTTTTAAAGAAAATTTAGGAAATTACAAGCCATACTTAAGTGTTAAAGTTCCTTTTAAGCTGCAAATCAGATTTTAACATGGATAATGGCTTTAAAGTAACCAAATCCAGGCTTGGAAACTTTTTGGATCGTCCAATTGGCTCAGACTTCTTATAAACATGATCCCAACTTAAGATAAAATACTAACCGTAGCCCCATTCTAGATTTAATATTTTAAAAAATTATAAGTTACACAAGTGTTCTTATTGTTTTGACCACACCAAAACCGACCTTTCGCACAAATGTATGGCTAACATGGAATAGACAGGTTTTACTGTATCCATTGTTTATTAAAATATTGCAGGACAGAATAACCTTTCAAAATAAAAAGTTTTTGGAGGTCTGGCCTCAATAACTATAGAGATATCTCTTAGCAAGTGAAGATGTAACGTGTGTACTTATTAATATGATCAGGTGTGTAAGTCGGAGCCGGCCAGATCGGACAACTATATCTTATAGCTCCCATAGGAATAATCGGAAAAATAATTAATAATTAAATTTAACATAAATTGGATGACTATATTATATAGCTGCCATAGGAAGGATCGATCAATTAATGTCAAAATACTCCGTATTGCTATAATTTTGTTTGATGCAAATCGAAATTTAACATTTGTGTAATTTCAAATAGAACAGGAACGATCTGCAAGGGTATATAAACTTCGGCTGGCCGAGGTTAGCTTCCTTTCTTGTTTTGGCCGAATTAACCATACCCCCCCTTAAAATTTCGTTCAAAATGGTAATGTGCCAATTTTTTTTTGTGAAAAAATTTTAATAATTTTTATGTTCCTACTAACCTTGCTTTAGGAATAAAATCAGGTTTATATGTGTCGCGAATTGCACGAGTGAAAGAAAAAAATAGAATTTTTTAATTGTGGACGCGACATTAAAAATTTGTAAAAACAAACTTAAAAAAAGGCATCAAGTCCATTAATATTTAAGAAGTTTAAATTTTTTCCTGATAGCATTTACCTCAAGCTATAATGTAGGATTGGTTGTTTGATCTTGAGACTTCCACAGAACGCAGTGTAATATAACGAAAACACAACCAAATGTTGCAGAGATATACAGTATGTGTTGCCAGTGTTTTAAAACTGTATATCTTCTTGTAAAAAAATAATTTGGAAGAAAATGTAATTGATTTACAAAATATAGATAGCAATGCTATTTTTAAACCAAAAAAGAAAATTTCCTGCCAACTTTTAATTTTTGGGGTTTGGTTGACTTTTTCCTGGAAATGCCCATATGGAGTATTAACTGCTCCCATTCCATATTACATTTTTAGTAATTTTTTTTTAAATTTTTACTTGTGCATAATTTTTAGGACGTTAATATGTCCTAAGACTGGCTGTATGTCGATTTCTGAAAATACTTTACAGTTTCTTACGGTGGACAGTACTATGGCCTTTTGCGTTCTGCTGCAATAAATAATTGGAAAGAATTCAATTCGTACCTATTCATATATTCGTACTTAAAATCTGCAATTAATAGAGGCTCTGCTCTGTTCCTAATTAAGGCTAATACCCTGTTCTCAAAATTTGGCTCATTAGCCAATGCAACTCTAAGGCACTCTGTTGTATTCATTTTAATAATTTTCCTTTTTTTTTTAATGATTTTTATTTCTTTTTTAAACGGGTATTTTAATTCTCGTACATATACAATTTTTGTTTAAATTTAATTTCTGTTTTGTGGTTTATTATTAATAATTGTTTGGCGCTTGTTAAATTAAATTTGATCCAGATTATTAGCCTGGCTTCTGTTAATGGCTCTCTTTGATACACATTTGTTGTGGAACATAAAGGCCTTATATAAAATATATGCGCTCATAAAGAAAACAATTATTGATAGTAGAATATTCGTTAATTTGAAATCAATATTTTGTGATTCAATTTTATTTATTACGTTAGCAGTGGAATCCACTGACTTAACGTGTACTAATCCCATATTGGGTATTTTTCTGTCTCGTTTGTGAGGTCTGTTTTGGATATTGAATTGCTTTTTAATTAGACTTTAATATATATAAAATTGTAAAATTTGAACATGTATATTCACAATTAGGGTTTTCGAAAGGACCATGTCCTGCTTATTTTTATAAGCTTGTAATTCCCTATATGTGTTTTCTAATTCTTGTTTAATTTTTTGGTTCTCTTCCCATGGTACTGGGGTTGATTTTGTATTATAAAGTTGCCTATTTAATTCCTAAATCTTGAGATTAAGGAAATTTTTCTGTCCTCTTTTTTTTTTACTAATTTTTCTTGGTTTAGGCATTTATAGTTTTTTTTTTTGTATTATGGAGGTATTTATTAATTTTACAGGTATGTACAATATAATTAATATTATTTAAATTTATATAAAAAAAATAATGTTGGGCGCTTTTGGAAGCGCTGTCGGTTCACTTTTCCGTGGTCCGGCTTGGCGCTTCGAACGAGACCGGTGCTGGCTGCACAGGCTATTTTATCTATCGTTGGGATACACTTCTAGTCTCTGTGCAACCCTTTGCTCAATAGGAGCAGGTGTCGCCCACGATGGGGAAGAAGGCGGATTGCCTTCCGCACTTATATATTTCCAGCGTTGGTGTAGAAGGATTTGCCATTTCTTCCTTGAATTTCCGTTGTCGGGGCCTCTGGGCTCAGGCGGTACCGGTGCCGGTCATCGCACAGGTGTCGTTGGTGGTTATAGTTATTGCTTGCTGGGTTTCTCCGTTATTTGTTGTAGCTCAAAAGTTTACGTTGCTTAAACATTTGGTTGTTAGTTGTTATAGTTGTGTGTGCTGTGTGTGTTATATTTGCACTGTTTTGCTGAGGCCTTGCCTCCGTCTGATCTTTAAATCGACAATCGCACTTTTCAAATTCTTGCGCTCATCCGCTTTTGTGCATTTATTTACGTCACTCGCACTCACACGCACATTTTTCACACTAAATTATAAGTTTTTTTTTTCAACTAAAACCTTTGTCACGGTTTCTGTTGAACTGGGAGCGACCCAATGGTACGCTCCCATGCTTTTTATTTTTAGTTCTGATTTCTTAATTCTATTACATGTTTGCATAAAGCTAAGATCGGCCGGCTATGTCGGCAGAGACGCCGGCAGAGCTGCATTCGACGCTTATGTATAATTGTGTTTATATATGAGAGAGAGATACTATGTTCACATGGCAGTCGGAGCGGTCGCACATATCAAATATGCTGACACTGCAGTTCCCACGCATTCTAGGGCGGTCATATAACCGGGCACTCGGGAACTGCTAGGTTTACATATTTGTATTTTGTTATTGTGGCCAATGCGTAACACTCAGGTGAGTACAGTGTGCATTCGATATGTGAACATACTACATAAGTTTGTGATTTGAGAATAGTGTTATCTGCATTAAAATAATTTACTTTTTAAAAAAGTGGGTTTTTGTTTGATTTTATGTCGTTGATTTGAAAAATTGCTTTGAATTGATTTGAAAATAGTGTCATCTGCATTTAAATATTTTACTTTTAAAGATAGTCCATTTTATGATGATGTTATGTCTTCCTCGGAAAGACTGCAGACTGTTAGTGGGAATCATCAAAGGCTACTGTCTGGCCACATCACACGCAACCACGATCGGAATGCTCCACAGCCGCACCTGTAGGAATTGCGGAACCGGAGGCTATCGAAACCCTGGAATGTCTTATCTGCAACTGCCCGGCTCTCACGAACAAGAAGAAGATACCTCGGTGCCCTAGTTTTTTCATCACTAGAAGACGCCTCCAACAGGGAACCAGGCGAACTTCTTGCCTTCGAGAAATACACCTCGATCTTTGTGGACATTAAAACCTTATAAAATATCTCGAGGTTCATTCAGATTAGTTGGACAACTAAGGGCCATATTGGCCTATGAGTGGCCCCGTCCGTGTAACATAACCTATATGGGATAATATACAATAAAAGCAATTGTAAATTAAACCAAGATCAGAGGATCTTAAGATGTCAGGACAGCCGACTTGATTTTATGTCGTTGCTTTGAAGTTTTCGATGATTTGCCGAAAAATGGCCCTCTTCAGACATCCAAAGCCCATAACTCGTTCAATCGGGTTCGGATCCCTAAATGGCATACCCTTTTAAGTTTGTGACAAAATTCAAAAGACAAAGTTGCGAACAAAACTGGATCGAATATAAACACAGTCTAGCTCAATTTAAAAAGCTTATTAGGCTGGCAAAAAGAGAGGATTGGAGAAAATTCTGTTTGGGAATTGAATCCTCCTCGGAAGCTGCAAGATTACGAAAGGTACTCACAAAATCATCCTCGAATCTGGGCTATCTCAAGAGACAGGATGACTCGTGGACTTCTTCTAGTAAAGAAACACTAACTCTATTACTAGACACGCACTTTCCAGGAAACACCTCAGGTCCCCAAACAATCGACCCACAATCACGCCACCCAGTTAAAGTATTTGATAGCATTATGACTGAGTCCAACATTAAATGGGCTAAAAATAGCTTCGCTCCCTTTAAATCCCCAGGTCCCGAAGGGATATTACCGGCACAGTTGCAGCACGGGGAAGAGGGACAGCATATTCCTTGGGTAAAAGACATTCTCACGACCATTACGGCGTTAGGCCACATACCCGCTTCCTGGCTAACGTCCAAAGTATTTTTTATACCCAAGGCCGGCAAAGCCTCACACACAACACCAAAGGATCTCAGGCCAATAATCCTCTCCTCCTTCCTTATAAAAACCTTGGAAAGGTTGAAAGGGTTACACCTGAGAACAACAATCAATCCCTCTTTACTATCTGAATCTCAGCATGCATACCGTAAAGGCAAATCCACCGAAACCGCACTTCACTCTGTCATATCCAGTATAGAAAAATCCTTGAAAAAAATCCTAGCCTCCTTCTTGGATATAGAAGGAGCTTTCAATAACATCGACTCACGGGCAATAACCAATGCTATGCTGAGCCTTGGAGTAGATGCTCAGTTGGTGAGATTAGTCACACAGGGAGCATCTACTCTGTGCAGGGGAGCATCTACTCTGTGCAGGCATGTCAGAAGAGGTGCCCCTCAAGGGTGTGTACTCTCTCCGCTAATGTGGAACCTAGCAGTAAACAGTCTGCTACGCGACATAGAAGATGGAGGGTGCAAGATTGTTGCTTATGCAGACGATGTTGTTGTTATGCTTAGGGGAAAGTTTCCGCAAAGCCTCTGTGACATCATGACAGTTAAACTAAGAAAACTGTCAAGATGGGCATCTGAAAGTGGGTTAAACGTAAATCCAATTAAAACCGACCTTATTCTATTTTCCAGGAAGTATAAGATCCCAAAGATGTCTGCCCCAAAATTAAATAATTCCGTTTTAGAGTTTAGCGACAGTGCAAAATACTTGGGGCTTGTACTAGACAAGAAACTGAACTGGAATCTCACTATAGCGAACAGAGTGCGAAAAGTTAACATTGCACTCTTCACTTGCAAAAAGGCAGTAGGCTTCAAGTGGGGGATGTTCCCGTATGTACAGGGTATCTATTTGGTGGCCAGGTTTGCTGTACAGTTCTAAGCTACGGGCGCTAAACAAGGTGCAGAGTTTAGCTCAACTATGCATTACAGGAGCTCTTAGAACAACTTCTAGTGAAGCGCTCAACGATATTACTAGCATATCTCCAATCCTACTAGTGGCAAAAGAAACTACCACCATCACAGCACGACGTCTGAGAGACGCAATCTGCTGGACAGTCAAACAATACGGGTACTCATCCATCCTATCAGAAGGCGAAAACATGCAATCAACACACCCGTGGAACACACCACCACAACGTTGAAAACAGTCTTTCCCTCCAGGGAGGCTTGGACGGCTAACCGCTTTGGACAAAACGACTGTATAAATTTCTTCACAGACGGCTCCAAATACGACAACCGAGTTGGATGAAGAGTCTCCTGTGAACAACTCATTATCAAAATACATTTTTGTCTTCCGGACCACTGCAGCGTTTTTCAGGCAGAGATTCGCGGCATAAGCGAGGCTCTTAGTTGCTTACGCCACTCTAGACTTATAAACGTAGTAATCAACATTTACTTAGACAGTCAGGCAGCAATAAAGACACTCCGTGCGCTATCCTCAAACTCGACGATTGTGAACAACTGCCGCAAATTTCTTCAAAAGATGGCACAGCAGTTCGTTATCTCCCTAATCGGGGTGCCAGGGCACCAAAATATTCAGGGGAACGAAATAGCTGGTGAATTGGCCAGACGCGGCACTACCACTGTTCTCCTTCAAGACGAGGAGGACTTCCGTATGCCCCTAGCCACTTTTATGCTCAGGACAAGGGAAGTTTTCAGATCCCTTGAACAAGAAATGTGGAACAGTACCACTCACTGTAACATTAGTCGCCTGACATGGCCCAAAGTTGACGCCAAACGCACAAAAAGGCTTTTCAGTCTACTTCGCACACAGTTCTCAGCCGTGGTTAGAGCAATTCCAGATAAGATATTGGATTTTTGACTGATTTTAGTCGTTGTTTTGAAGTTTTCGATGACTTGCAAAAAATGGCCCCATTCACACTTCTAGAGCCCATAACTCGGTCAATCGGGCTCGGATCCCTAAATGGGATACCTTTTTAAGTTTGAGATTTGAAAATAGTGTCATCTGCATTTAAATATTTTACTTTTGAAGAAAGTCGATTTTTTGATGATTTTATGTCGTTATTTTGAAGTTTTGGATGTCTTGCCCAAAAATGGCCCCATTCACTTTTCCAGTGTCATCTGCATTAAAATATTTTAGTCTTAAAGATAGCCGATCGGTGACTGATTTATCTATCAAACAAAAACACGGGCTAACGAGGTAAAAAACTAGTGACGATCGAAATATGATTACACACGATTAAATACACTTTTTAAAATTTATTTTTTCGGCACTCTGCAATGCCTATTAAGGGAAAAAGGCTAGACTAGTTTTAAGAACACACGAACATTTTCTATTGCACAGTGCCGAAAAAATAAATTTTAAAAAGTTTATTTAATCATGTGTGTAATCATCTTTCGTCACAAATGTTGGTATCAGAACTTTTGTATGTTGAAGGTGCGATCGTCACTAGGTTTTTACCTCGTTAAGAGGTGTTTAGCGGGTTTTGTCAAAAGTCGTAAGAAAAAGTTTTCTATATGGAACGGTCTAAAATAAAGTTTGGATACGCACAAAAAAAAGTAAATGCTCGAGCAGGATTAGTTGTTCTAAGATAACAAAATTGGCCATTTTTGTATGTGAATAATTTTTAAACTTGACTTTTTACAATAACGTGCTACATACCAAAACTTAAGGAATCTTAAGGCCTCCTCGCAAGATACGGACTTACGACTTTTAGCCTTTTCTAGCGGTTTTCCCGCCAAACTAGCTTGTTATTTAAGAAGTCGTAAAACAAAGGTTTCCTAAATGGACTGGCTTAAAACAATTTTAACGATTCCTTGACCATACAGTTTGGATACGCACATACTAAATTCAATGCTTAGGCAGCGTTACTTTTGTTGGGCTGGCAAAAGTGGCGATTTTCGTTTCTGAATAACTTTTAAGCGTGACTTTTACAGTAATGTGTTATATACCAAAATTTAAGGAATCTCAAGGGCTTTACAATTTAAAGTTTTAAAGAAAATCGTTAGAGCCGTTTTTGAAAAAATAACTGTTACCTTTGTAACTGTTACATTTACAAATTACCTTTCAAACGAGATACAGCACAAGTTTGTAGCTTCAGTAGTTTAGAAGTTACGGCCTTCCGTATTTTAGCTATTTATAGCTGTTTCCCGCTTAACTAGCGGGTTTTTCCAAAAGTGGTAAAACTTAAGTTTCTTAAATCGAGCTGTTGAACATCATATAAAATATTCAGGACTTTAAAACCATGTTTTGTACAAACTGACAAACAAAATTAAATTTTCATTATGACTAGGCCCCCGCAAATTTGTTTTTGGTATAACTTTTGAACGGAGCTTCGAATTTTACGATATGACGCATTTTCAGTAGGAATAAAAGTAACTAAGTGCGAGGGGCCAATTATCCCCACCGTCCTACACTGGGGTGAGAGACCTCGAAAGTGACGATCAATTGAGCCGGAAAAAAAAAGAACATGTTATAATTTTGTCTTTTGTATTTGATTATTAAAAGTAAAAAAAATAACATTTGGACTTTCCGTAGAGTATTTTTTTTTTTAATAAATTTTTTTCCCCGGAAAATTTTTTGAAATTTCGGGTAAGTTTACAAAAAAATGGTAATTTATCATTTATAGCGCTGAAATATTATCCGAATCGTTTATGAATTTAATTAGACTACATTTATTAAGAAAACTTAGAATTGGTTGACTTTATAGTAAATATGCGCCAAAAACAATAAGCTAAAAATGGAAAAAATCTTGTATTGCTTGTATTTATTAACAACCATAAAACCATAATTTTAAAAAATGTTCTATATTTTAAATAATATAAGTATTACTCCGATCCATCTCGGTTTCGCCTTCGCTATCTGTCTTGTCGCTCATACATTGTGCTACTTTTAACAGAGTTAAAGCTTCCTTCGGAAAGGTGTGCACTTTTTTTTCGGAAAACCTCCGTTTACTAGATATTATTTGATCGGAGCTAATCAAGAACATATTCAAAATGTCCTGGTTGATCTTCACCATATCCACTTTTCTCGAATAACATTCTCTGTATTTTTTAAAGTTTAATTGAAGATTGAGATTAACATTGACTATTTTCGTTGTTTAATAATCACAAGTGCCAATAACAGCTAACTAAAACCGCTGACTAAAGCAGATGAGCGACACAGCTGATCCAAACAACTGACCGAAACAGCTTACCAACACCTGACATTCAAAAATAAAAAACGTATTTTATGTGAAATACCATGTAACTTTGAATTAAAATAACTGTCTTGGGGCAGAACGGGGCACGGAACCCCTTGGTGGGTACTTAGATACATATCTCAAGAATTTAAAAAAAAAAAAATGGTTACGTTTGAAGAAACTTTTGGTCTAATTTACTATAAAAAAACGTCACATTTTACAGGAGTTTTTAAATCAATTTTTTTTTAATAGAAATGTTAAAAAAATATATATATTAATAAACTTGTAAAAATAGTTAAGAGCTTATATTTATTATTCCCATTTTTAAAAAGTTGATTTGGTTTATTTTTATTAGAAAAATCCTCACTCAAAGTGACAAAAAAAAATTAAATTTTCGTATTTTTAAAAACGAAAAAACAAAGTTTCAACTTCGGCTTCACATTGTGAGGTTTCTGTAAGACTTAGGAACATAATTCTTTCACTTCCTAATGCAGAATTTTATTATCTTTCACCACATATAACTCACATTAAGCAAATCCAAAATTTGTTTTTTAAATTAATCTTCGCTTTTGGGGTCGCTCACCTCAGTGTGCGTCCCCAACAGATCCAAATTTCTAAATTTTCACTTTTACACTTTAACCGCTTTCTTTCCCAAACCAATTGATTTTCTTGAGGTCTTGGTATGCAATCCTTTAAGTTTTAGCCATACCTTTAATTTGGTGTATTACTCATTACGATCGGACCAACATAGCAGATTTTCATTTTTTCGTGTATATATAGTAGTCGCCTTCGCACACTTCGTTAATAATTATATATATATATATATATATATATATATATGATGGACGTTATTGCAGTACGAGCAGTACAAACAAGTGATTAAAAATGCGAGTTCGCGAGGAAAATATATAAAACAAATAGAGACGGGACACATAAAGATGATAATGGCTACAACTAATATTGGAGCATAATATTGTAGTTTTTAATACAGGGATAGAAGTTGAAGTGCAAATTAAATGATAAAAATTGTAATAATTATTACATAGAACGCGAAAGGGTTCGTGCAGACTAAAATTTGATGTACATCGTGGCAAATTAAAAGGATGATAATTTAGTATTAGTCTAACGGGAACATTAAAAGTTAGTCGGCTTACAAGTTCTACAGAATCAATATCACCTTTTAAAAAAGTATGCATAAAAATAATATCAAGCGTACCAACTATAGCCCTGCATGAATCAACAGTGCACTATGGGGTCCACTTTTACTGGCATTTAGTCATTTTTTATAAGTGTTCCATTTGGAAAAAAAAGTAATAGGAACGTACTAACAAAACATCAAACAGGTTTTCCTTATACTTAAAATGTTAATATTTAACAGTGCACTGTTAAAGTAACAGCTGCAAAGTCAGGGTTTGCACATTTTTGGCCGTGATCTTTGTAATTCATTTATTTATGTTAAACACAATAAGTAAACAAAATAATACAAGAACATGGTTATCACAGGTTTGGACTATATGCTAAATGTAATAATTTGTTCAAATTGTGCGTTCTTATACCAACATTTTGTCATTTAACAAATGTTAATATGCTGGTTTCTGTGAAATAATTATCGACCTTGGACAGAGTTTTGAACAAGAGTTTTAGATTATTTTAATGTGCGACCTAGTCTATGTTGTAGCCTTGTTGATTCGTATGATACGAAGTTTCAAAGTTTCAATGTTTCGAAACAATATAGACGAAACATCTCGAAACAATTAAGTGTTTCAACTATTTTAATGTTTCGAACAATTCGAGATAATTCGAAACACTGCATAGGCAAAACGCCTACTGTGAATTAAAAAAATCATTTTTTAAATTTTTTAACCGAATTTCTAAACTAATAAATTTAGTTCATATAACCAACCAACTACACAACTAAAAAAAAATGTTTTCCGAAGGACTTAGAATAATTTATAGTGAATATATTAATATGAACAATTTTTAATGAAATTTGTAGTTGCTATTTAAAAACATTATTTCATCAAAAAATGTTGGGTTGGATCCTATAGCACTTCTTTTTTCGGAGAGCAAGTTTCTGGCTCTGGAAAATACTCTCTCTGAAGCAGCGCTACTTGAAGGTATGAGAAAATTTTTCTTGATAATTTGTACAAAGATGGGACATAGTTCTCATTGTGTTTCCACAAAGCTAGGAGGTTAGGGTCATCAGAGTATTTCACCCCTAAGTTTAGGTAGCGCTGAACTTCTTTTTCTGACTTGTCTTGGTCGTCACCACAGGCCGATTTAGTTATATTATCAGAAAAAATATGTTCATCTCCAATTTCATTGTAATTTTCCTCGTCCATATTTTCAATGATTGCCGTCATCAACTCCTTACATATAGTCTCCATCATTTCTTCTTCAGAGAATTGCAGCAACTGGTTTGTTGGTGGAAACAGGAAATGAGCGAGTTTATGAAATTTTGAAATGTGTTTTAAGACCACATTTTTTATGACGTTTTCCAAACGTATTCATCGAATTGCCACAGCAAATTTTGTTTAGTTTTCCTATATGTGGTATGACCAAGTGTAATGTAGGATAATTTTCTCCTTCTAAAGTTTTTGAAGAGTTTTCGAAGAGGTCCAATACTTCCGTAAGTGAACTAAGGTCTCCCAAGTTAAGATCTCTCATTCGGCTTAATTAAATTTTCCTTAAAAGTATAGCAGTTATATCGTTAAAGTAGGATTCAATTCATATAAGGGTGTAATAAATAGTATTCTAACGAGTTGGATTTCACCGGATTTTTTAAAATACTTTACAATTTTGCTGTATGTCGATAACATTAGTTCCAGTTATGGAATTTCCTTTAACGTTTTTTCAATAACGTTATTTAAAAGGTGGTTTACACAGTTAATGTGATCATAGTTTTTGAAGGCTGAGATCATGTTCGATCCACGGTCTGTTACAAATACTGCCTTACGCATGTCAAGACTAAAATTATTAAGGCAGCCCTTAACCTTACTTCTTATTTTTGCGCCTGAAATAAATTGCACATTAATTACGGATAAAAAAAATTGACAAGCTAATAGTACAGGTTGTTTTTTTTAGAGGTATAGAACTTTAAGTTGGCATCACTGTTCAAAATGGCGACCGATTTAACAGCTGTCAAGTGATTTATTCTCAGTTTGGACCTGTAAATCGGCCTCCAAGATCTTTTGATTTAACACCGCTAGACTACTTTCTGTGGGGCTATGTAAAGTCATTTGTATATGCGGATAAGCCACAAACGCTTGACCATTTGGAAGACAACATTCGCCGTGTTATTGCCGATATACGGCCGCAAATGTTGGGAAAGGTCATCGAAAATTAGACGTCCAGATTGGACTACATCCGAGCCAGCCGTGGCGGTCATATGCCAAAAATCATATATAAAATGTAATGCCACAAGATTGTCTTTCGAATAAAAAGAAATGCATGTCAATCGAATAATCCATGGTTGTTTTATTGCAACTTACAGTTTTATACCTCTAAAAAAACACCCGTTAAATGTGAAAGACTCGCCGTTCATTGAAGTCATCGTAAGCAGTTGGTTAACTAGCTTATCCTCAAAAATATAATGTATTGTGACGCCTAGATATGAACGTTTTAAAAACATATCTGTCCAAACGTCTGAGGTTAAGAAAAACCTAACGATCTTACTTGGGGCAGCTCCTGCTTAACTTGAGATACCTCTTTTCGATATAATTCCCCTATGTTGCGAGAAATCGTGGTTGAATGGGGTAGGCTTTTTTTAATGTCGACTGAGGACCCAAGCCGAGCACCAATTCTAATTAAAACTTCTGCCTGATCCAAGAGGGGTTCATCTGCAACTATTTGGAAGGGTCGACCATTTTTAACCGACCATTTTGTTAGAGCTAAAGTAATTTCAGCTTTGGTGCTAGCGTCTAATACAGTTCCTCCCGAAGCACTAGATGACTGCGACAACCTCTCCTTATAGCACTTATCCCTTACAAGGTTTGATGTGCACAGAATTTGGTAACTAATATTTTTAAAAAAGGCTTAAGTATATTTCTAAATGATAGATTAATAGTCTGAGCAGCCACAGAAATCGCGAAGCGCTGATGCTGATGATTATATTGATGCACATAAGAATGTGCTTCTTAGAATATTTACTTACAACATCTGCAGGATCAATATTCTCCATTTCAACCCCAGCACAGACAAACTGAATTGCTTTACAATATTATACACAGTAGGCAGCCCCATTGCCTACTTCGATGTTTCGAAACATCTCGAAACGTTTGAAACATGATCTCGAATCACACACTTGTGGGTTAAAATTTTTTTGGTGTGTTCATATTATCCGAATCATATGAAACATAGGATTCGAATGATTCATATCTCGAAACTAGGAAGCACAGTAGTAACAGTATCCTCACCAACTACGGTAATAAAGTGATCGAAACATACTGTTTGATTCATGCAGGGCTCTAGTACCAACCGTAAAAAAATACTAGTTTCAAGTGTAGGTAAATTAAGCAATAATAATCTACTCTGGTAGAAGGGTAGCCTTACATTTTGATCCCAAGTCAAACTACGAAGAGCAAAGAGAAGACATTTTTTTTGTACCGACTCTCTATGGTCAATGTGAACTTGGTATTGTGGACTCCAAACCGCAGAGCAATATTCCAATATATTAATTTCCAAAATAATAATTTGGTTATATAAGGGTCATCACAATCCTTTGACCAACGCTTTATAAACTCAATAACACTAATTGCTTTGTTGGCAGACGACATTATGTGGCAGTCAAATTTAATCTGTTAAGATTGTAATTTTTTTTTTTAAAGGCGTACCTCATAAACAATAAGAAAATCCATCGATTTGTATGGCAGCTATATGATGGGACGGTTGTAAAATTATGAGATTAACATATGTGCATAATATCAGTGAGTGGTAGAGTTGTGCCAAATTTCAGCTTAAACAAGTAAGAATTGTAGTCTATGGAAATATAAATAGGGTTTCCTTAAATTAGGATAAAAAATTGGATATCTTTAAAATGACTGAAAGGAACAAAAATGCTTCTTCGGTGAAATTAGGATTGTTATAAGGTGGACAGTCTTGGATGGTTGACTTTATTTTTTAAGATGAAGGAGAATTCCAAAACCGGAATTGCAAATTTCAAATAATTAAAATTCATAATTCTTGACCAACAAAAATTTTGAGAAAATATTTTTTTAATTCCCCTAGTAAGCACTTAAAAAGGTGTAAGGTTGTACGAAGTTCCTTCAAGCCGTTCCCGAGATATACTAATTTAAAGTTTGACAACATTTTTTAAGTTATAAATGTTGTTATCTGTCGACTTGCCTCATCCAGTTCTAATTGATGGTATGCATCTTTTAAATCGAGCCCTGAAAAGAATGTAGAATCTTTTAACTTGGTCATGAATTATTCAAAAGTAGGCAGTGGGTAGTGTTCCCTTATCACCGCTCGATTGTCCAACCGCATATCTAAACACAACCTAATGTCACCATTATCTTTAAAGGCTATTACGCCTGGCGAGATCCAAGGGCTATTGCCGACCACTGCCTCTATTATGACACTGCTTAGAGCCTCCTCTATTTTAGACAGTACCTTAGGTTCGATGGCAGTCGGTATGCGTCTTATTGGCTGTTGTGTCGGCCTATTGTTAGGGTCAATTAATAATTTCACTGTTACTCCTTTCCACTTGGGAAATGGAGCAATGCAGTCAGCTCGGCTAACCTGTAACCCCAATGCTAGGACGTTCAATTTAATCGCTGTTTCACGGCCAAGTAACGATTGTTTTCCATTTTCAATTCCATAAAATGAAGCAATGATCTCCTTACCTGAGCCTATTGATATGGGAGCCTCGAAGATATATCATTGATTGTAATTGCTTAGTAATTTCTTCTTCTACTCTACAAGCTTCGATTACCTCAATCAAAGTATGCTCTTTCTCCAGTAGCTTTTTTTTTAATTTCAAAAGAGTCCAGGAGTCCATAATTTCATCTTTTTAACAGATCTCGTCAATTTCGGCCTTACTGGAACCGAAATTTCATTTCTGCATTTGCTGGCGTAACCGAATTATATTATTTCTTAATGCTTTCACACAGGATATTGATCTCTTTAATACATCATCGTTTAGCTTACCCCCCTTACAATACAGAATACTATTAACTTCGTTTAATAAATTATGAGGAGTTGAATAACTCCCCACAAATTCAAGCAGCAAGAATAACGGATGGCCGGCCGCCTACCAGTTACGCGGCAAATGCGCGTAGTAGCGGCAGGGCGAAGAGAGTTTGGAGAGTGTGAGAGGAGAATGAGAGAGTGGAGAGTCCAACTCCATTGAGAGAACTCTGTCAAAGAGAGTTTGGAGACCAAAGGGTGGTGAATGAGAGAGTGGAGAATCCAACTCCAGGGAGAGAGAACTCTGGCAAAGAGGGTTTGGAGATCAAGGAGCGGAGAGTGAGAGAGTGGAGACTTCACGGGCAGAGCCAGAGTGCCGTGTGCAAAAGGGAAATAACGGAACAGCACCGGACTTTGGACTCTGTCGTGGACTTTGGACTATAATTAGAAAGGCCACATCTCGGAGGCTGAGCGACGCACAGGGGTGCCACAGGCCCCAGAAGAATCAGCGGGACGGCAGCAACACGGGGATCTCCAGTTCGAAGCCGTACGAGAAGGACAACGGGCTCAAACAGGAGCCACGGACTTTAGACCTGAAGTGGAGAGATCCAGCGGGCAGAGCAGAAAAGGGAAATAACGGGCCTATATAAAGCCGCCGGGCGCTGGCAACAGGGTCAGTCGATCACAAGTTCTTAACCCGTCAAGATCAGTCCAGATAACGAAGTGAATAAGTCAGTCAACCAGTGCCAAGTAATCTACAAGTGAAACACAAGCCAAGTCGTCGGAAGCAGCGTTGTGAGAGCCTTCAAGGAGCAAGATCGAGACGTTTGGGATTGGATCACCAGGAATGTCCGAATTGAGACACAGGTAGCTGAGGTCCAAAGGGCATATATGATGGACGTTGATGCACTACGAGCAGTACAAACAAGTGGCCCAACGATACCAATCACGAGCTTGTTACGCGCGGGACCCTTTATAATTTCGGCCAAAAATGCGCGTCGCGAGGAAAATACATGAAACAAATGAATACGGGACACATAGCTACAACTATGATTGAAGCAAATGAAATACAATTTTGTTTTTAATACAGGGATAGAAGTTAAAGAACAAATTAAATGTTATAATTAGTACAGAGAACGCGAAAGGGCTCATGCAGACTAAAATTCGATGTACATCGGGGCAAAACGGGAATATTAAAAGTTAAACGGATTACCAGTTCTACAGAATCAATATCACCTCTTAGAAGATTTTGCATAAAAATAGTACCAAGCATTATTCTACGGTTTTCAAGTGTAGGTAAATTAAGCAATAGTAATCTACTCTGGTAGGAAGGAAGCCTTATGTTTTGATCCCAGTTCAAACTGCGCAAAAAGAAGAAATATTTCAAATTCTTTTGACCAACGCTTTATAAATCCAAGAAGACTCATAGCTTTGTTGACAGTCGACATTATGTGGCAGTCAAATTTAAGCTTCGGGTCCAAAAGAACACCTAAAGCGTTTAATGAATATATACGATCAAGTGGGGAGTTCTGAAGCGAATAACTTATAAACGTAGGAGTACCTCTATAAAAGGTCATAACGTTACATTTTAGGCAGTTCAAATTTAAGAGGTTATACTCACACCATATCTGAAAATTATCAATGTCTGATTGTAAGTCAAAACCAGACTCAATCTTATTATATGTCAAACAAAGCTTAACATCATCAGCATTCATTAGTACACGAGAATGTGTTACGATAGAGGGAAGATCGTTAATAAACAAGGTAAACAGCAAAGGGTCCAAATGACTACCCTGGGACACCCCAAGGTTTAAATATAAACCTTTGAGTCCTCCCATTTAAATAACTTGAAATCCAAATGAGAAGATTACATAGAAATCCAAGCAGATCTAATTTGAAAAAAATAAGAGAGTGGTTAACAGAATTAAAGGCTTTGCTGAAATATGTAGGGGAGTGTAGGGTAAGGTGACGAACAATTCGTTTTTTGAATGTAACTTTTCTAAAAATCAATATTTTTTTAAAGTGTAAAAGCAGAAAGTTGCTGACATCTACCGAGAACATTTCTGTAAAATTTGGATTCGAAATTCCAACGGATCTAAATTCTACAGCGTTTGGAGTGAACCATCCTTTTATTGCACTTTAAAAAGTTGTAGGGTAATGTGACGAACGATTTGTTTTTTAATGTAACTTCCCCAAAAATCAATATTTTTTAAAAGTGTAAAAGCAGAAAGTTGCTGACATCTACTGAGCATATTTCTGCAAAATTAGGAGTTGAAATTCCAACGGTGCTAAATCCTACAGCGTTTGGCGTGAACCATCCTTTTTGCACTTTCAAAAGTGTCAGATAAGGTGACGAACTGATGAATACACAATTAAACTCGATGCAGATGTCTAAAACAATACGAAAAAGCAATAAAACTGAAGCAGTTAATGTTATCTTTTTTACAAAATCAACGATACCAATTCAAATTCTTGAATAAAAAAAGTTCGTCACAATACCCTACAAAAAGTTCGTCACGATACCCTACAAGGTAGACTTGGAGCAAACACGGTGTCACACTCAAACGGCGCAAAAGAAAAAAACGCGAAGTACCAAAAACTGTTGATAAAGATCTCATTTATATGTGCTTATACTTAGCTGATTTTATTTTCCACACATCTTCGCTCTGGCACTGCTGAAATACAAGTAAATTGAAAAGCTTTTCTAGTTTGGGCACCACATTTTTAGTGAAAATTACCTCACAAAAAAATTACCTGACTTCTTATTAATATTACTATAAATACATTATCAACACGATAAGGGGAGACGACTACATTTATTTGGAATTTTTGTTGTGACGTCATATATGAGATTCAACGAGTTCGTCACATTACCCTACTCGTCACATTACCCTACACTCCCCTATATATAACGTCAGTCTGCATTTTTTCTTTAAATCCTTGTATTACAATGGATGTCAATTCAAGAAGGTTCGTGGTGGTCGATCTTCGCTTAACAAACCCATGCTAACACGATGATATTAGCGAGGAACATAAATGTTGCAAATGAGAAGTAATAATACGTTCAAATGCAGTTGGAATTGCAGACAATTTAGAAATACCTCTAAATTTCTGAGCATCCGTTTTCACACTCTTTTTGTGAAGTGGAATAATAAACGAATCCTTCCAGATAGTTGGAAAAACTGATGATGAAATGGACAAATGAAAAAGTTTAAGAATTGGATTACAAATGGTTGATGCACAAAACTTCAGCAATCACCCAGGAAGACCATAAAGACCGGAAGAATTGGTTGGCGTTTTTTTTGTTAAATCCTGAAAGAGAGAACTTTTGGTAATTACAGGGGAAAAAATACAATTCACCCTACTTAGGAGATTAGGGTAGTTCGAATTTGACCGAGAAGACGAACTATAAATAGTTTGGAAAATGTCGGCAAATAAGCATTTTCAGAATCCGTCGATGCCTCCTTTGAGATTAAACGAACCAATGAATTCAATGCCGAAGACTTACGCTTGGCATTAACAAAGTTATAAAACCTCTTCGGATAATTTGAAAATTACAATTTAAATCGTAAATGACTGTTAAGAACTTTAAAATCAGATCGAGCCATGACATATTTTGAAAAATCGGATGGCTTACCCAATTTTGTATGCTTTTTATAAGTGTTTGTTTTAAGATTTGTAAGTCTTTGAAGAGCATTGGTAATCTAGGGGGGCCTGTTTAGCTTTGAATGAAGGTTACACGGACGGCCCTCACGCACCAGGCCACGCATAGGCCAAAATGGCCCGTAGTTGTCCAACTAATCTGTATGAACGTCGACATATTTTATTAAGTTTTAATGTCCACAAGGATCGAGGTGTATTTTACGAAGGCAAGAAATTCGTCTGGTTCCCTGCTGGAGGCGTCTTCTATTGATGCCAAAACTGGGGCACCGAGGTATCTTCTTCTTGCTCGTGAGCAGTTGGAGATAAGATGTTTCAGGGTTTCGATAGCCCCCGGTTCATCGCATTTCCTGCAGGTGCCGCTGTTGAGTATTCCGATCGTAGTTGCGTGGGATGCGGCCAGACAGTGGCCTATGAGGACTCCCATTGACAGTCTATAGTCTATCCGAGGAAAATGCAGTACATACTGCCTGATTTTTTTATTGCGCTCTTTGCACATTGTTCTTGCAATTCGGCAAGTCTCGGTATTCCTCCACCTGCTTTTTGCTCGCGTGTCCGCCTGGTTCTCCAAGGCGCTTTATAGTGTTCTGAGGTAATCTAGCACGTTCTCTGTTCTGTCGTTTGTCAGCTTAACGCCCTCTTTTGCAAGAACGCCAGCTGTCTCGTTGCCATCGATGTCCTGGTGGCTGGGAACCCAATAGATCCGCACTAACTTCGTCGTGCCAACCTGCTCAACATTATATTTTTGGAACTGACCGTTGACTACTGCTTGGATCTTATCGCCGCTTGGCTGTCCACGAACAGGTTGACCACATCGTATGATCGGTTTATATTTTGAGCCACTTCTGCCGCTTTCCTTATGGCAAAGACTTCTGCCTGGAATATGCTACAGTCGATGGGTAGCTTATAGGACAGCCTTATTTCAGGGTCCGTACAGTATAAGCCCGCTCCTACTTCTAATTGCACGTTCTGGGCGTCATGAAGTCCGTTTTGGCCGATTAAGCTGTGTCCGAAGCTTTGCATCGTTATGTTACCTGATGCTACTAGACGGGGTCGATTCCGAGGATCGTTTCTAGAGCTTTAGTTGGAGTTGACCTCAGCGCCCCCTCTATGCAGACCAGTGCCTGCCGCTGAGTATTCTCCATAAGCTCCGTGTAGGTCTTCTTTTCAGTGGCTTGCCACGACACTAAGGGTCCATACATCAAAGTCGGACGCACCACCGATATGTAGATCCAATGCATCAGAGTAGGCGACAGGGCCCATGTGCTGCTAAGCATCTTCTTGGATGCATATAGCGCCACAGTGGTCTTTTTCACCCTTTCCTTCCCGATTTCACTTGGTGGCTTGGTCTTCTTCCGTGTTCTTGATGACGAGCATGATGCGTGATACGCGTCCAGTAATTCCATGGACAGGGTCGCTAGGGACGTTTCTATGTCTTTCACGGATTTTCCTGCGTCCGGGCTAGTCGCGAGTTTTGAGGTCACTGTCCTTGTAAACTTTTTCAGTTCGTGTTCCGTGAGTTTCTATAGGCAGTTAAAATCGTATCTCAACTGAATATACCTATGGTCTAATGTCTTTGAATGATGCCTATCAGGAACTTATTCATTGAAAAAAGTGTTTAGTGGCTTTTTCGATGTCCATACAGTTATAAAAATCTGTCCAATTAAGTTCATTACAGTCACATTTACGAGAAATCTTATTTTAGTTTGAGAACCTAAAGTAGAGAGGGTATCTAGGTAGGGGAGGCAAATTATTAATTCCATTGGATGATTTCGGCCTTCTGGTACCACAAGAGCGTCAATTCTAGATACCGTGACATCAGACGGCTATGAAACAAACACAAGATCTAATTGAATTTTTAATGAGTTTCTTATAAAGCTAACTTGTTGTAACGATAATTCTAAAAGGCCATCCACAAAATCAGGGCGGATAAAGGTATAGCGACAAGTGATTCAGTAGGAGGGGACCAAGAAATATCTGGGAGATTGAAGTCACCCAAAACAGTCAAAAGGTCCCTGTTGGAAAGAACGGATAGAAGACATAATAGCTGATGTTTTTCATAAATTATTAAGTCAGAACCTGGTGGAATATAAGATCATGTAACAAAAGTATACAAGGATAGCAGGAAAACTTTCACACTAACAAATTTAATGTCAACGTGAGCAAGACGGGAGACTGCTCTCAGTACAAAGAAACAACGTGATAATGCAAGCCCTGATCAAGCGCGGTCAACTTGACCGAATTCATAAACGTAGGCAGCGAAAGAGCGCGTTCTTGCTACCCCTGGCTACCATTGATGTCTCTGCAGCCAAAGAGCGCAGTAACTAGCACCGTGATTTCTTTGACAACGTCAACCGTAACAACAACAGCAATAACAACCGCAACTGTATTGTCAGGGCGTTTAACGATATCATTAGCTAGCAGCTAGCTAGCTAACAAATATTAATAAGTCTGCCGCTGTGCTGTCCGAAAACAGAACAAAAACAATGAACATATTAAGATGGCTGTATGGAATCCATACTATGGATCGTTACATCCAAATCAAAAAGAAGCCGAATCTACTGAAGTCGAGAAAAGGAAGCCGAAACCCCGCCTATTTAAGCCCCTGAAGAAATAAAGTGGAGTAATATTTTTTATAACGTAAAACAAAGTTGGGCCAGTGATTTCTTTTTTTTCATCGGTAGATTAACCACAACTATTGGAAAACCCGCCCCTCGCCTTCAATACAAAAAGATGCAACTCTAAAAGAAGTCCCAGGAAAACCAACTGGGATAAATGCAGGTCGACTCTAGAGCTAAATCTTTCTAACGAACCGTCAGGATATCCTAAACATCTCTTGGACCTATATAGAGCAGTAGACAATCTAGGACACGAAATAATGAATGTCTTTGAACACAGCTGTCCTCTGGGCAGACAGAGACGGGAAACTGACACACAGTGGTGGAATACCAATCTTGAACGGCTACGAGTAACCTCTCCAGGGCTCATCAACAAACCAAAAACTGAAAGTAACTGGGAACTGTACTAGCAAAGCCTGACGCTTTATAACAAAGAGATCAGGAAAGCCAAACAGAAGAACTACAGGGACTTCTGTGAGGCAATAAGTATCGTCAACGAGGACGCGACTGTACAGGGCAATGGCTAAAAGTGCAACGGATAGTAATTTAGCTTTGAAGAAAGGTAATAACACATTTTTTCACGTCTGCTTCTTCCACCTGTCTTCCTTTTTTATTATGATGAAAAAACATAGGATAGACGGGGGCATTAATAGGGGGAAAAGCTTGGTTAGACATAGCAGCTATAAATAAAGATCCATTGGAATGAGACTGGTATCATCGGAAAGGCTATAACTTATTCCCACATCATTTTGAAGTAAATTGCAAAGATTTCGAGGAAAGTTGCAAAGTGCCAATATACTTTTTAAACAGGTATAGCCCCAATACTGGGGTAATAACAGTCCGAAACTTATTTTCGCTATTAACGGTATAGGGTAAAAGAGATAATTTTCATAAAATTTTATTGGACTCTTTAGACACTAATCCGTCGATCAAAAATAGAATAGAATTTTGTGATTTTATTTTAACCCTTTCTCATGATATAAAAATGCGGTTATAGCTTTTTGATGGGTTGGACCGCATTTATGTCAGTTTAATTTGTATTTTTTGTAATCTAAAGAATAGTATATTATATTATATTACTCAGCGGTGTTAATTTTTTATTGGACGTCTCCGACCGCGTTTTGAACCGCTTGATTACCTTCTACTATTATAGCCCCAGACAGAGTGTGTTAAGTTTTTGCAAAATAACACCAGGAGTAGTGGGCAAAAAAAAAAATGAAAAATACGTACACGTTGAACGAAATTTGACTTCAGAAAAGAAATATTTCAAAAAATCTCGCGAGCGACCAATGTCCAATAAAGGGTCCCGAACAGAATGAGACGATTTTAAGGAATTTGACATTGACAGAATTGGCTCAAATTTTTAATGCAGTCCTCTGGTGTTCTAAGGAACCTTCAGTAAACACGGCGCGCAATTTAAACGACCCGTTTGGCCGCAATGGCCACAAACTATTGATGCCCTTGGACTATTTGAGCCCCTTCTCCCCTACATATTTGTGAAATTTTTAATCTTAATTTCCGCAGGCGAAGCTGCGGGCGACCCTGCTAGTATTATATATAAGCACTCGATGAAAACACTTATATATCGATATAAACAATATCGAACTCATTTTGCTGCTAAGAACCATCTCTAGAAGCGGTAAAAGCGAAAGAAGAGAACTCAACGCAAATGTAATACACATTGATTAAAACTTGAATAAAGTTAATTTCAATCATATAGTTATAGTGGTGTGGGCCGGTGTAAAATCAATAAAATATTGCTCTCAACAAGATAATTACCGCTTGGTTACAGCACTAATGCAGCTCAGTAATGTCCCCGACTCAGCATGGCTTTTTGAAATGAAGGTCAACGTCTACGAATCTTTTTGACCTTATTTTAGTCATCTGAAGCGCTTTTAAAAATAATAATCAAACTGATGTAATTTATACGGACTTCAGTAAGGCTGGCTTTTGATTCCATAAACCAGTTATTATTGATAAACCTCTTTCTTTCCTTTTTCTTTTGCTTGCTCTTAACTGGAAAAATGCAAACTTCTGATTGAATATATTATACCCTCTGCGTATTTGCTAGACATGTCTAAAGTCAAAAAGGGAATTAGCAAATTACTTAAGTAATTTACAAGTTTGTGTATAAAAAAAAAAAAGTGACTTACCCAAATGCTACGCGGTCATGGAATTCAAAGGCGGAAAGTAGATATCGTAGCCTAATTAAACTCCGAGGTTCAAAAATTAAGGCTCTTACTCTGTTGTCCATCCATCCACCGAGAAAATCATTTAAATTGTCATTTTCGATGGGTTGGACCATTTTATATGGTAACTTTTTACGTATAAATTCTGTAATATAAATAAATTTTAAAAAGTTAATCTTGAATACTTTTATGTTATTATGTGTATGAAGCTTTTTCTAATAATAATTAATAATAACACTATGCTACATCGAAAAATTACCTTCTTGGGTGCTACTACTTTGAATTCGTTTCGAATAACCAAACTAAACTGCGTTCTCAAAAAAGTTCCTCGATGCAAGTATTCTGAGCAAAGGACCTCCAAAGTTGGAAAAATGCTCTATAAAATAGATGTCAAATGACCACATTATCATACAACTACTTTGAATTCGTTTCGAATAACCAAACTAAACTGCGTTCTCAAAAAAGTTCCTCGATGCAAGTATTCTGAGCAAAGGACCTCCAAAGTTGGAAAAATGCTCTATAAAATAGATGTCAAATGACCACATTTTCATACAACTAGGGGGCGCCACGATGGAAAGCAATTGTTGAAAAATATTTAGCCACTTATATTTTATATTTATTTTTAATTTAAAATTACGTTAGCGGCAGATTCAGAACAAGAAAACCAAAAAAATTTACATCGTGGCGCCCCCTTCGTGTATGAAAATGTGTTCAATTGACATCTATTTTATAGAGCAGGGTTGCTCAAAGCTGCCCTATGGCAGTGCATTTACAAACACAATTAAAAGAAAATCACACGCACGCGACTAACGACTCACACACAGTCATGAAAAAGACAAAAACAATTTGCATTGTGAGCTGAGACAAAAAAAAACAAGAAAGAAAGCTAACTTCGGCCAGCCAAAGTTTATATACCCTTGCAGATCGTTCCTATTCTATTTGAAATTACAAAAATTTTAAATTTAGATTTACAACAAACAAAATTATAGCAGTTATATAATTATGGCAGCTATATAATATACTCATCCAATTTAGTTTATATTTAATTCGAAATTCTAAAATAATAAAATAAACTTATATTCCAAAGTAGAAGAGAATACAATAAAAATTTACAAAGCTATAATTTTGTTCCTATTAATTTCCCTTTAGTTTTCCGATCGTTCCTATGGGAGCTATATGATATAGTCGTCCGATTTTTCTAAAATTTAATTCAAAATTCAGAAAAGTTAAAAAAATGATATTTCCAAGAGCATAATGTAATATGTCAAAAAAACACATAAGTTATAATTTTTTTTCAATTATTTTTCCGATTATTCCTATGGGAGCTATAAGATATAGTTGTCCGATCCGGCCGGCTCCGACTTATCTACTACCTGCAATAGAAAGACGACTTTTGGTAAAGTTTCATCTCGATAGCTTCAAAACTGAGGGACTAGTTTGCGTAGAAACGGACGGACAGATGGACGGACAGACGGACCGACGGACAGACGGACATGGCTAGATCGACTCGTCTAGTCATGCTGACCAAGAATATATATACTTTATAGGGTCGGAAACGTCTCCTTCACTGTGTTGCAAACTTCTGACTGAAATCATTATACCCTCTTCCAAGAGCATAAGGTAATATGTCAAAAAACACATAGGTTATAATTTTTTTTTTATTATTTTTCCGATTATTCCTATGGGAGCTATAAGATATAGTTGTCCGATCCGGCCGGCTCCGACTTATATACTACCTGCAACAGAAAGACGACTTTTGGTAAAGTTTCAGCTCGATAGCTTAAAAACGGACGGACAGATGGACGGACTGGCGGACATGGCTAGATACCCTCTGCAAGGGTATAATGAGATATTCCAAATTCAAAGTAGTCTTTCCAAAACATTATTTCTTCCAGGGAAAAGGACAGGTACTGAGCTTAAGGAGATCTATACGCCATTTATTGCTAGGGGATTATTTGTCGAATAAATTAATTATAAATGCTAAAATTCCTCTGTTCAGTAGACATCCATCTAAGCTGTTTAGAATTATTCCTTTGCCAATACAGAATGAAGACCGAATGGTTCACATTACTTCGGAATATTTAATTTATAATTATACCCGTTACTCGTAGAGTAAAAGGGTATATTAGACTCGTGCAAAAGTATGTAACAGGTAGAAGGAAGCGTTTCCGACCACATAAAGTATATATATTCTTGATCAGGATCACTAGCCGCGTCGATCTAGCCATGTCCGTCTGTCCGTCTGTATGAAAGCTGAGATCTCGGAAACTATAAAGGCTAGCAGATTCTAGGGGTTAATACGCAGCGCCGATGTGCCACGCCTTCTCTAACGCCCACATACCGCGAAAAACTGTAGCGCCCACAGTTTTGAAGCTAGATTAACGGGAAAAAATGTGTATTCGTTTTTTCAATACCTATTGTTTGACCAAAATGGGCCACCCCCTCCCCCTCCTAACGCCCACAGACCGCGAAAAACTGTGGCGCCCACAGTTTTAAAGCTAGAGCAAAAGTGTAAACGCCATTTTGTTTGGGTTATTAATGCCTACCGAAATGTAGAAGAAAATTTTTAAATCGTCCCACTCAGTAAAAAGTTATAATCAAATTATGAAATGGCCGGTAGATGACGCCACTTTGAAGCGGATGCTTGGCTTGCCCTGCTTGAGACTGCTTGCTTTAGCTGAGTAACGGGTATTTGATAGTCGAGGCACTCGACTATAGCGTTCCCTCTTGTTTTTAAATAGATTCTTATCATATAATGTCTGAATCAACGTTAAGCCAGTGTCAAAGATGGCAGCAAAATAAAAGAGTTTGTCAGGGAAGTTGGTCTTGGAATTCTGCGAATAACAATTCTTGTGAAGTACAACCACTTAAGCCAAATAGAGTTTCAAACTGTATATACAAAACAGTGATAAATTCTTCTTCTTATTGGACAAGGTTCCTTTTAATTCCAAGATACGACTACAGAGTACGAATGCAGAAATTCAGTTGCTCGATTTACCCACGCAAGGAATTCTAAATATTGCACCAGATTGTACTGCTAGAACAGATGATAGGATTTTGATTGCCCATCATAATATTCAATCCGAAAGTGAAGAGGTATTATCATCATCGTATGTAGGAGATATTAGTCAAATTCCAAAGGTTGTTTGGGATCCATTGAAATTGAACTCTATTTATCACACTAGATAAGGAAATTAAATATTTAAAAGAATATCATATTAAATTAAAAGATTTGCATTTCCATCACATTTCCGGACATGCTTTATTAAAACTCGGATTAATAATAATAATAATCATGGTTATATATACCATAAGAAAATGTGCTATAAGACAAAGATTACAAGCTATTACTTTCGCCGGACCATTGCAAGGTGTCGTATAATAAGTTAAAAGCAAATAAATAAATATATCGAATAAAAGAAAATACAGTTCACTAAATATATGTTTGCATTGTTAACGTAAAGAGTTTACAAATTAATATCCTGTACAGCTCATTTTGACGGCCCTTGGCAGAATATTAAAAAAAAAACACTGTTTGTCATAAATTTAAGATTTTACGAGCTCTGTTGGGAAAAAAGTCAATTTTTTTGGCATAAAATCAACTTATTTTACAAATTATTTTTAAAAATAAAATATATTTTTTGTATTTACATACCCTAATTAGCCAAGAACCGTTATCCAAAATTGTTTACTAATAACACTATAGTGTTGATAAACGAACAAAGTCAGCTGTTCGATTGACTTTGTTGTGTGCGTAAATTAGTGAAAAATCTTTGCAAACTTTCACTGCTTATTTTGTGGAGCAACAAATTGGTTTATTATTTCTGATCATGGCAAATCGTAGCAAAGGTATTTATAAATGTATCTTAGATTACATGTTTTGATTATTATGGCTTGTTGTCCAACTGTGAACTGTTTTATATGGGTATCTTTTTAGTTTAAAACTAACAAGTTTGTTTGTGTTCCGTGGTGTATAAATTATAAATGGCACATAATTGCAAAAAGGTAAAAACGCAAAGTTATTACCAAAAGTATCCTTAATATCGCAAAACTAATCTTTTTTGCAATTTTGTGCACGTTTTATCAAAAAAATGACTTATGTCCAGCAACTTATGAGCTTGCACACGCTGAACTTCTCGAAGTTTGGGAGAGAAACAGCCGCTCGGAAAATGCTCTAAGAAACTACAAATTTCATTTATTGAAAAGGACATGTCAAGTAATAAACCTAATTACAAAGGGCTTACATATAGAGAAGCCATACCCCGTTAAAGTTAAAATTGGCATCTGCTCATAGATAATATTTCACTTTTCTTGTAAAAGTTTTTTTTTTTTTTTCTTTTTGTTTTTGGCAAATTTTAAAAATGAACAAAAACCGAAATTATTTTACCGTCTCACCAATATAAATACAATTTTTTTAAAATCGCTGTCAATTAATTTTTATTTGCTTCATGGGCGGTGGATGAAGGCAATGGTCCGATTCAAAAAGCAACAAAAACCGAAATTACACCTTAATCCTAATAGTATATATAAAAAATTTTAAATTTTTATCTTTAAAACTAGAGTTTATGCCAAAAAAATCGACTTTTTTCCCATAGTGCGCTGTACAAAGGGTCGCCTTGCGGGGGACAGTTGATAAGGCTCCCGCACAGGCAAACAGATAGATAGATCTATGCGTAGACCATAGATAAGTATATTATAAGAACTGCATGTTAGCTACGTAAGCGAAGACTTAGAAAAATAAAATCAGTTCTTATACAGAACTCAACGGTGAAGGTTCTTTTCCTTATCATAGGATCCCTTTCACTTATGAATTTAATTTGGTCAATTCTATTGGTTTCTTCTTGAGTTAAGTTGGAAAGTGTTGATATGTGGATATTGTTTGTGTTAATGTTTTTGTACCATGTATATTTGTGATCTGATGTGTGAGGTTTTGTAGATTACAAATTTTCCTCTCCTGCTAGTTGCAATTTTGATGGCTTCGAGTATTTCAATTATCTCTGCTGTTAGGATTGATGAATAAGGTGGCAGGTTACAGTAGTGCAATGTTTCTGTTTCGGTAGTTATAGCAAATGCTGTGGTTGAATTTTTATCGAGATCCGTCCGTGTATATAAATTTATGATTTTTGTAGTTTTCTTTTGTTTTATTGGAAAGTTTTTGGAATGTTTCCGGTGAGGTGTTGCTTTTTGTAGTTGTGCAGCGAGGTGTTGATTATATTTTTTTGTAGTTGACATGGCGGTTTTGTTTGTATAGTTTAGTTGGTTGAAAGGGTATCTTAAGTAGTTGACATTTTTCTATAGCTCGATCTTGTGTTGAGGTCCATTTTATTCTTCTAGTTGTTGGATTAATAAGTTTGTGTATTGGTGTAACTTTGGAGCGCATAAGGTTTTTGAAAAGTTTAGTTGAAAGGTGGTCTCGCCGTTGCTCGATGGTTGGGTTGCTAGATTCGTGCAGTAACTTGTATGTTGGTGTTGCGCGAAACGCACCTGCTCGAAGAGTTGCGTTTAGTGTGGTTTTTAATTTGTTGAGTATATTTTTTGGGGCGTATCCATATGTGTGAAGTGCGTATTCAATTTAAGATATAAGTATGGCTTGTGGGGTTGGCCAAGCATTTTATGACGTTAAGTTTGTTGGAGAGTGATGGTATTAGAGTGTCAATATGTGAGTTTCAGTTGTATTTCTTGTTTATGGTTAGTCCGAGTATTTTGAATTATGTTTGAATTCTGTGTTGTAATTATGCAGTTCCATCTGTGCTTTCTACATATGTGTAGATGTTCACATTTTGTTTGTGACAGAGATGCGCCTGAGTAACTTTCTCAGACTTCTATTTTCTTTAGGTTGATGGTAATGTTTTTCTTGTTTTTTAGATTTACCAGCAAAAGGAAATCGTCTGCATATGCGCTAAATTTGATTTGTTTATACCTCGTCAGGACGTTGGCTAGTTTATTAAAGGCTATTAGGAAGAGTACCACTGATATGGGGGATCCCTGTGGGATCCCGTTTTCTAGAGAGTGTATTTTTAAGTCGTGTGTCCCTAATCGGACTGTTATCGTTCTATTCCGGGTGAAGTTTATAATGTAATTTATAATTTTGTGGCCACTTTTCCATTTTATTCCATTTATTATTGCAAAGCCAAGAGAGATGAGTGAGGTATGTTTCCTGGTATTAAGCGACTTCGTAATGATGTGATCTGCATAGAGAAAATTATCCGAAGTCGATTAACCTTTTTTGAAACCGAATTGTGGGTGTAGTAGTTTGTTGTTGTTAAGAAACCCCCATAGTTTGTTCGCTATTATTTTATCCATTGTTTTACTCAGGCAGCAGTTAAGTGAGATGGGTCGGTATGATGAGATGTCAGTCTTATCCTTTTGAGGTTTAGGTTTCAGGCTGGTTTTGTATGATTGAGGTATATAGTGGTTGAAGATGTGATTGAAGTGAGAAAGTATTCTATTTTTTATTGATGGTGAACTATTTTTTATCATGGGATAAGAGACTCTATTGATTCCTGGTGTTGAGCCTTTAAGTGATTGAAGAGCAATGGTTAATTCGATTTTGGTTATGGGCTTGTCAATATCTATAGCAGATGTGGATGTCATGTAATTGAGGGTTACTGTTTTGTATTTATAGGACATGAATTCCTGGCTGAAGTTTGTGTCTTTTGAAAGATGGGACCAATGATGTGCTAGCAGGTTGGCGATTTAGTTTTTGTCGTTGGTGGTCACGTTGTTGTTGGTTGTTATGCAGTGTATTTGTTTTGCTGTGTTAAGACCTCAAAATCGGCGAATGTTGTTCCATATTTTTGTGTGTGTTTGCTTGAATGGTTGATGTGAAAGTGGTTGGGGATACCCTTTTCCTAATTTTAATTTCCCTTTTCAGAATCGCGTTTGCTTTTCTGTAAGCAATGATCGTTTCTTGGGTTCTGTTTCTTTTCAGTGCTTTCCATGTTTGTTTTTTCTTAATGTGTAAGTCTGCTAAGTTTTTGTTTGTGTTATCGTATGCGCTTTTAATAATTATTTTGTTAATTAGTGCTGTTTCTTTGTTTATGTTGGTTGAAGGAGGATATAGGTTATTGTTGTTATGTATGTGGGTTGAAAATTTGTCCCAGTTTGCTTTGTTTAATTTAAAAATTGTCGGTTAGAAAAAAGGTGATGATGATTGGAAAGTGGTCATCTATTAGATTCCAGGTTGTAAGTGGTGAGAGAGAGGGAGGACAAAACCTGAGGTCAATGTATGTGAAGGTGTTGTGTGTAGTAAAGTGTGTTGGTGATTTGTCATTTGTGACTGTTCAATGAATTTTGCTATGATTTTTCCTCTTGAGTTCGAGTGGGTGGATCTCTAGTTTTGGTGCAAGCTGTTAAAATCTCCTGTTATCAAAACAGTTTCGATGTAAGAGTTAATTACGTTGTTCAGGTTAGTGCGTGACAAGGGTTTGTTAGGTGAAATATAAAAGGAGTATATTTTAAACTTTTCTTTTGATTTTATCTCTGCTGCTATTGCTTCTACATCTTCATTGGTATTACTTTGAGTGTGTTGGATTGATTTGTGGATTAGCAGGGCTACTCCCCCAAATCTGTTAGATGCAATGTTTGTTAGTATATTGTAGTTTACTGATGTCGGTAGGTGGTAAAAGTAGTAGAACTAAATGGAACGGGCAGTTTTGTGGTCTACTTTTTCGGTGATTCTGATGGCTATAAGTTTCTGTTCTTTGAGAAAGATTGGTTATTTTCTGTCCATGTACGAGGGGTTTCCCTTGCAGTTGTTAATGCATTTAGATTGTTGCTTACAATCGTTGTTGTCGTTGTTGTGAGTAGTCTCAAAGCAGTTTTTGCATGTAGGGTTGTCTTGCTTGCAGCCAACTTGGGTGTGGTTGAAGCGAAGGCATTTTTTACATTGCATAGGACGTGGTATGTATGGTCGTGTGAATACTATTCATAGCCGATAAAGATTTTTTCAGGAAGATTGGTAGAATTGAATGTAAGCGTTATAAATCCTGTTGGAACTCGATTTTGACCGACTAGTTTTATCTATTTGTACACCTCAGAAACTTTTTGCGACTTCAGTTCGGCTAGAATTTCTTTTTCTGTGCTATTCCTAAGCAAATTACAATAAATAACTGCGTTGGTCTCTGTTAATTGATTGGTTTAGATTCCTGGCATAGAGTACATAAACTGTCTGCCTAAAGTCGTTGCAACTATAACTTGAACCAGTTGGACTAAGGGTTGCTGAAGATTTTATTACTGATTTTATTGTATAAGCTTAACGCTATTTATAGGTACAAAATGCATAGGTTAACAGAATAGGTATAAAGCAAAGTGTCGGTTATTATGAATTATTAGCCAGGGGACCAAACCCAGTTACAATTCAGCAGAATAAGTGGGTCATTGATAATGTTGCTGACGGCTTGACCCGATATATGATACTTCAGCGCGCTGACTTATAACTATTGCTGCGACTGAACATTCTCCCGGCCGTTGAACAAGTGTTCAACCATCGCTAATTCTGAACGCAAAACTTCGTGGGGTAGGTTCAGGTGACTGCTGTTCGTCGTTCTCTTGGTTGTTGCAGGTCCGTTGTCGTGGCTTCCAGTTGACGAATTGCTTCGGAGACTATATGCGATGACTTTGATATTGATATTGCTAACGGCGCATACGCTGCATGCTGCATGGTGGTAAATTGATTTGACCATGCTGTATCCTTTAGCTTAGCCAGCCTTTGTTGTAGACGATCCAGTTCGTCTGATTCAGATGGTTGGGTTGCAGTCTCTCGAGCTGATTCTGATGTGTCTTCCACAACGGGCGTTGTTATGTTGCCAAAACGAATGTACGCTAAATGTGATTCGGTGATTATCGTGCTGAATGTGCTAATACTAATGTTAGCGTTTCGTGCGGTGCAGCCGGAGGACAGAGACAGTAAACCCGATCCATTAAGGTGAATGGTGGATGGCATTCCCTTGCATACAGCTTGAAGTTCTATTTGGTTGTGGGTCGCAAACATCCATCTGTTCCGTTGATGCGTTCTTAACCAAATCAAACCTGCCATCGACTTAATAATCTCACAGAGTGTTTCAGATTTGTTATTGAATAGCTGAAATTCACACCGATTTTCAACGTTGAAAGCGGCTTGATGGTTAAAGCAAATGTGTTCGTTGTTGGATAGTACTAGACATTGCTCGAACTCGTCCTCAGTAAGACCAATGAATTGATCTCTGTGGGAATTTACAGCTATGATAGGTGTCTTAATGTCGAATCGATTCCAGCCTCCTGATTTCCACGTCGGGATGGGGATGATGCTGTAGACATCCTGTTGTACTGTTGATACCAGAGGCAATGTCATTTTGAATATGACATGATCTGTAGTTGTGGTTCCTTCAGCGTGCATGATTTTATAGAGCTTCATTACATTTTCCGACGAGACCGGGAACATCTGATCCGGAAGTAGATGATCCCGAATTTTGTCTAATTGGTCTCTTAGCTGCTTAGGAGTTACCAGCATAGGACTGATGGTTCGATGACGAACGTCGGTGAGAACGCGATCAATTTCAGCTTGCATCCGCTGCATCCCAGTTGCAAGAAGGGTTAGCTGGATAGTTAAGACAACGAATGTTTGCTGCAAGTGGTCGCCTTGATATCTGCCTCGTTCCTTGTTGATGGATGCTGCTCCAAATTTCTGATGCGGCTGTCAGTAGATGACTTGCTTTTCCTAACTATGTTAATAGTAGAGTCCAAAATTGAAGTCTGATTCTTGAGTAACATCCTCAATACGTCTGCCCTGGATTTCACCTCAGTTATAACCTTGGCCATGTCGTCTGCATATCTGGCGTCAAGGACTCCAAAGAGTGAGCTAGCTACATTACCAAGTATATCAAGTGGTGATCTGCGCTGTCTGGAATGGTTTATCAGATAACCTCCTTCCTGTAGCTCGCCATATAAATGTGCAAAATGGTCAAGTATGGAGTTGCATGCATTTGCGTTCTTCAACTCAGAGCACTTGTGCCTGAGTTCATTTATCCCATTGGACAGCATGTTCATATCACTCCAATACAGTTTTAAATCGTAATATGCAATGATAGTCCATTCCGAGACTGCCGTTCTTGCCGTGCCGAGTCGCTCATAGAAGATTACGGGCTGGTTGTCGAACTGAGTTACATTTGTTGGTTGTCCCACTGCGAGCGGAAGAATAAGTAGCATTGCTAGTAACGTTGGTAGAACTGGCATTTTTACTTTCTTCCTTTTTGGGACCTCTTCTGAAACGGTGGAAATGTTAGACCGCTTTGTCGATACTTCTTCTTTAAGAATCGGCGCAAGCCGCGTGATTGGTCGCTGAAATACGCCAGACGCCGTTTTTACGTCTACTACACGTACGTAATTATCCTTGCCAGGATATGTCTTTACTATTCTTTCCATCGGCCAAGTCATCACCGGCAGGTTATCTTCTTTTATTAATACAAGTAGCCCTTCTTTGACGTTTTGCGACATAGTCTTCCATTTGTTGCGCATTTGAAGCTCTTGAAGGTATTCCATTGACCACTGCTTCCAGAATGCGTGCTTAAGGGGGGACATCTGAGTAAAATTTTTAAAAAATCCCAAAAATTGTTTTTTGTTTAAAATATTCTTTAACGTCTTAAAAATAACATACCAAAAGATAGAGTCCGGGAAATGTATCTAAGTATCGAAATTTTCCATTCTGCCGCGATGCCTCATATGTATATCCCAGGCAGCTTAAGACTTTAAACGCGTTTTTCTCGAAACCACTTTTTTTGAGACTGCCGGAAACATAACTCGAACAAATCTTTATCGATCGATCTGAAATTTTCACAGTTTATTCAAAATACTTATGTCTATCGACTCACGTAGGATTTTTTTTTATATTGAGTACTTTTTTTTTATTAAGACTTTTGTGACGTTTTTTTCCATCACTTTTATTTAATCTCTCACCATTTTGCAAAAAATCAATATATCAAAAAAATCCTACGTGTGTCGATAGCCGTTGATGTATAGAAACTAACAAAATTGGAATTTTTCCTCTAGATCAAAAATTACGAGCGATAGCTTTCCGGCCATGGACCCCCTTCAACCAAAAAGGGACTACTAAGAAATGCTGCAGAGCCGCCATTTTGTTTTTGATTTTTTAAAAAAAAATTTATTTTGTACTTCGAACCTAATATTATTAAACCTAGTTTACAAATTTTCGATTGGCCTTTTCATTTGGTCAAAAAAAATTCCTGAAAATCCGCTTTTTTTTGCCCGTTTACTCAGATGTCCCCCCTTAAGTCTGGACACTAATTCCCATCTTTTTACCAATGTTTTGTTGGTTGGGGAGAGATTTACATCGGGTGGGGCCGTTAGAGGCTCGCCAATCAGAAAATGATTGACACAGACATATCCGTAGGATCGGACGACATGGGTGTAATAGGTCGAGAATTAAGAATTGCTTCGACTTCCACTATTACAGTGTTAACCTCCTCAAATGTCAATGATGCGGTGGCTGTGACTGATACTAGTAACCGTTTCGCAGATTTTACTGCAGCTTTCCAGAGCCCGCCGAACGATGGAGCTCGGGGCGGTATGAACTTAAAATCCACCTGTCTCTGATTGCAATGGTGGATGATCTGGGCTTGTGCCTTATGATTGCAATGGTGGATGATCTGGGCTTGTGCCTTATCCGTGAAGATCGCTTCTTCTAAGGCCTTTAGTTTATTGTTGGTGCCGACGAAGTTGGTTGCATTATCGCAGTGGATGGTCTGACACCTTCCACGTCGACTCAAGAAGAGCACCTAGGAATGCATCTGTTGTTAGGTCGCTTACCAACTCTAGATGTACTGCCTTCGTAGCGAAACAGCAGAAAACTGCAATATACGCCTTGTCTGGCCTCTTTCCACGGAATTTATGGTGAATCCAAATTGGCCCGCAGTAATCAACACCAGAATTAAAGAATGGTCGAGCTTGTGTTACTCGGTCGACTGGCAGCCTGCCATTATTTGTTGCATTAGTTTGGGCCGTGCCTTTGTACACTTGAAACAACAGTGTATAATGCTTCTCGCCATTGTTTTATCATTGATAATCCAATATTGCTGTCTGAAAATGGCTTTTAACGCCTGCGCACCGCAATGCATGTTCTCTTCATGCATTTCTCGCAACAGCATTCTTACTATTGGATCATTGTAAAGAAGCAAGATTTGATGTTTTGCGTTATACGGGAGTTCAGATTCTTCTAATCTCCCTCCGGATCTATCCTTGCCGATCATGGGGGATAGAGAGACGAGAGCGCTCTTTTTGTCCACGGCCTTCTGGGCAACAAGTTGCTTGTACTCACATGCGAAGTCAATTTTCTGAATGGTGCGCAGTATGATAGTACGAGCGTGACTTAGTTCACCAATGCATAGGGTGGTTGTACTTGATCTGTTTCTTTTGTAACAGAAACGCATCATATATGCCACAATTCTTTGTAGTTTTTGAAAACTATTGCTATGGTTGCAATTATAGAGCTCTTCCCCTGTCTGATCCTGACAAGCTGGAAGACTCACTTGTTTTGATCGCCGTTCAAGATCACTTAGACCGATTACGGGCATCTTGATCCATTTGTCCTTTGAACCGTGTAGAAAAAGTGGTCCATACAGCCAGAGGGTATGTTCTGATAATTTGCTGTCTGCAATTCCTCGTGATAGCACATCTGCTGGATTGTGTGACGAGGACACGTGTCGCCATTGAGATGGATCTGAGACAGCTTGGATTTTTGCTATACGATTCGAAACGAACGTGTGGTATGCGGCCGACGATGCTTTTATCCAGGACAAAACTACAGTTGAGTCAGTCCAGAAGTATCCAGAAGCCCTTTCGATCGGTAATCGCAAATCCTTTCTTACTCTGTGTGTTAGTTCAGCGCCCAACAGCGCAGTACATAGTTCAAGGCGGGGCAAAGTTTCTTTCGCGGATGGAGCCACTCGTGACTTGGAGCAAAGAAGTCGTACCGAGATTCGATTGTTTTTGTAGGTTGCTCTTATATACACTGCTGCTCCGTACGCACGCTCTGATGCATCCACAAATGTGTGTACTTCTTGATGGACTGGAACCTTTCCATTATAGATTTGCATACTGTTTAATGCTTGCAGATCCGATCGATAGTTCTTCCAATCATTTTGAAGCTCCTGAGGGAGCTCATCGTCCCAACTCAGGTTCAGTGCCCAAAGCGTTTGAATAAATATTTTTGCCTTTACTACCACGGGGGCAAATAGTCGAAGTGGGTCAAAAATTTGTGCTGACTCGGAACTTACCATGCGTTTGTCGATGATTGACGCCTCGCTTTTCTGTGATCGCCCACACAGTTGATCTCTTTGTGGCATCCATACCAAACCCAACGTCTTGACACTGTAGTGTTTCAATGTTTCGTCTAGCTTGACGGTTTTGATGGTGTCTGCTTTGGAAACGTCTGTTAGAATTTGGCCATTATTGGAGCACCATTTTCCGAGCTTGAAACCGGATGGTAACAATATTTTATTTAATTCCTTTTGAATTTGGACTGCTTCCGCAACGCTGTTTGCTCCAGTGAGACAGTCATCTACGTAGAAATCGTGCTTTAGAACAGACGATCCAAGCGGGAATTGATCCTTTGCCTTCTCGGACAAGTAATCGAAGCATTTTGTTGCTAGGAATGGGGCTGACGTTGTACCGTATGTGACGGTTTTGAGCCGGTAATATTTAAGATCATCTTATGGATTCTTTCTCCAGATTCTTTCTTATGAGTGCGGAAGCGTAATAGAACTTGCAAATAGGTCGCTTTGCACAGTGGGTCCAGCATAGAGTATGTCGTTCAAAGACTTGTAGCTGGTGGTTTTGCATGAAGCGTCGAATACTACCGAGGAGAGGAGATCCTTCCGGCAATGATCCATCCAAGTTTTGTATTCTGAAGAACTGGTCCTCCTGCCTTTAGTATCGTCTGGTTTGGCAGCAGCAATGAATAGTAGTGCTCTGCTCCGATAAGCATGTCAATCTTTCCTGGCTTATCGAAATTCGGATCGGCTAGAGCTATGTTGCTTGGGATTTGTAGGCTTGCTGAATTTAACTGATGCGCCGGTTGATCACCTATTATGTGTGGTAGGACAAAGGCTTCAACTTCTTGAGTGAAAGTGTTATGCATTGATTTTATTTGAACATTTGCTCTACTGGTTTTTGGATTGCCTCTAATACCCTCGATCCGTAGAGAAGTTTCATGAAGTTTTAGTGATAGTACTGAAGCCATTCGTTCGGAAATCCTGAATGATCCTGAATCTAGCAGCGCTCTGAAGGTAGCAACTTGACCATTGCTAGCCTTCACTGATACTTTGACTGCGGCCAGCAAGTTGTTGCTTGCTGCACCTACAGTAGGTGAATGTTGATTGGATGATGCACCTGATGTGGTTTCCAGATGCAACAAAGTATGATGTTTCTTGTCGCACTTAAAACACGGGCGACCTCGGCAATCTTTTGCCTTGTGGTCATTGCCGAAGCAGTTGACACACAGTCTTTGTTTTTGTACCCAATTAACTCGTTCGGGTATTGTTTTGCTGCGGAAGTCATTGCATTTATATAGCCAGAGATTCCTTTTGCAAAATTGACAGCTTGGTCCTTTTCCAGTACTGGCTGATGAGCATGTTGGACCCTTCTGTTCCTTTCTTGATTGTTGTTCCTTTTTTCCTGTTCCAAGAACTCGGATGCGATGGTCCAGAAAGCTGAGCAGTGTGTCGAGACCCTGTAACCCTCGGGACCCATTTAACGACTGCTCGTATAGGGCTCTGCTTGCCAGATACAATTTTTGCTTGATGATGGCAATCAATATTGTATCCCAACTTAAAACATCGATGCCCAGTCCCTTTAATGATGCAATGTAATGTACAACTCTTTTAATGATAGTCACTAACTGTGTTTTGATGCAGGAAACGATTGAGAATCGTGTCTGCCACATGTCGGGGATTGTTGTAGGAATCGACTAATATACCCAAGGCGCTGAGGTAATTTTCTTCCTTAAGATCGAAGTGTTTTATCAATCTTTCAGCCTCTCCAGTTACGGTGGTCTTAAGGTACCACATGCATTTGAATAAATCAAAAAACTGAGTCCATTTGAGTAGATCCCCATCGAACTTGGGGATGCTGACTCTGGGCAAATGCATATCTTTATTGCTAGAGGAGCTTGATTTGGCTCCTAAGATATCTTGAATTTCCTTTTCAAGTTTTAGGAAGGATTTCATGTCATATCCTCCCTTGCTTGGATCATCGCATTCTTCATGTACCGAGAAATGGATCTCTTGCGTTGGCGCCCATAGTGATTTTATCAAATCACTTGTTACGGTCTTTCCCGTACCTGAATACTCTTTCAGAGCGCGCTTAATAGAATCTGATATTGCCTTTTGTCGACGACATGCTGATATTAGTTTCTGGGACTCTATCGTGGGCTGCTGAATGATTGCAGAGTTATCAGTTGGGACTGGATTTACCTCGGCTTGGCTTGTTGATTGTTCCATGCCGTCCCGTATGATAGCTCGATATTTGCCGTATGACTCACGACAGTCGTTGTAGAACTTCATGTATACCGTAGTTCTATACTTTTGAGGAATCTTGAGATCATTTAAAAAAAAAGGATTTTATTAAATCGGTACGGAGCTGGTCGCCTTGTTGACCAGTCTTCCAACTTCCTGAGTCGACTTTGCTCAGGTGTCCTTAATCTGTCGCCTTGTTGACGACTTGGGCAAAAGGACTTGTATGGAAGATATCTCCAACGTTGTGTTCTAGGTTGTGATCTCTTGGTGAGATTACGTCGGGGTCACCAAAATGTTAATTGATTGGCTTAGATGCCTGGCATACAGTACATAAACTGTCTGCCTAAAGTCGTCGCAACTAGAACTTGAACCAGTTGGACTAAGGGTTGCATATGAAGATCGGAAGACTAAAGCGACAGCCTCTGTTGAATACAGAATGAGTACAACTTGATTGTGAGAGTCAGAATTGTTACTGATTTTATTGTATAAACTTAACGCTATTTTTAGGTACAAAATGCATAGGTTAACAGAATAGGTATAAAGCAAAGTGTCGGTTATTATGCAGTTTTTTTAGTAGTTTTTCGGCTTGTTGTATGTTTTTTGTTTGAACTAGAATTGTACCTGATCTTAGAATTTTACATTTTTCCACTTGGCTTCCGCAAATGTAGTCTATTGATGTTTTTTAGAATGAATGGGTTTGTGTCTTCTAGGGATGTATTGTCTTTACCTTTTATAACAATGAATTTATATTCAATAATTGGGTGTTTAGAAAAAAGTTTGTTTTTGTCTGGTGGTAACATTTTGCTATCGTGGGGCGAACCCCTGATTGTGGTTGTTATGATCACGTGACTGTTTGTTGTTGTATTTTATTTTTTTGGGTGTCTCTTTTATTCACTTGTTCGTTTCTGCAAATTTTGCTGATAAGAACTGGTTGTTGGTGATTTTTAGATCGCCGTAGCTGCACGTCTTTACTTAATGAGGTTTGGAGTGAAACTGACAATGGTAGTATATTTATACCCGTTACTCGTAAACTAAAGGGTATATTGTAGGGGAGAGGTCTGTAGGTTGGTACACCTTTTGTTTTTAATCTACCATTTCGACAATCGCTTATGAAACTTCACGCATTAGATACCAATCAAAAGGTTAGTCTTTTAACTTCAAGAAAAACAAAAAAAAATATTTTTTTTCCCTAGGGCTAGTACACAACCCAACAAAAAGCCGTCGAAAACAAACAAACTTCATATGAAAAAAAATTTCTTGACGTTTTTTTATATGAATGGCTAAATCGACTCCGGCTAGTGATCCTGATCAAGAATATACCTACTTTATAGGGTCAGTAACACAGAAATACAATATACCCTTTTAGTATACGAGTAACGGGTATAAACTTACTACATATTTAAATAATTTAAAAATCTTATAAAGCTTCGTGTTTTGTTACGTACGCCCACTCCTTCAAATTATTTAAGGGAGAAAGATTCACATTAATAAAAAATTCACCAACATATCTCGAGACAAAGGGGAGGGAAGGAATCGGCTTGCAATTTGACGATCTTTTGGGTGTCATACGGTCAGGTCAGAATAATGACCGCGATCGACCTATTGGTAACCATACACTGGCAGCTGGCAAAGTGCATCAGTCGGGCGTTGGTACTACAGATAGGGGAAATCCTAGGTGGGAACATTTTAATAGCCCAATCTATCACAGGAGCAGAGAAAAAGCTCTATACTGGTATAAAAGACCGTAGACGGATAAAGAAGGCAGACATAATTTATTCTGATCTCAGGGGCGTCATACTGGAGGCCCTTTATTCCCCAAAGCCGAAGAGCTAGAAGGAAGTCCTTGAGAATTCCAAATTACTGCTATTCTCCTGAAGGAAGTTCTTCCGTGCTGCCCACGATTTCCTCTGAGGGAAGTCCTGCTACATCCTAGCTCTGAAGGACGAGCATCAATTCTCGAATATATATAACCAGCAAGGAATTCACTATGGGTGGCACGGATTCTAAAGTGGCCCATAGCACAGCCAATGTGATTAACACCGTAAAAACCATCGATCACGAGGACGACATACAGGACGTCAACCGAAACCTGAAATTTGTCATTTGCATCATCACCTTTGTAGCCGTCTTGAAAGTTCTTCAGATGTACAAGCGATCCGTACAAGGACGCCATGACCAAAAGCACGCCCTAGAACAGGCGATATGCCGCCAGGTCTAATAGAAAGTAAAAGTGCTAAAGAACCCCGATCAAAATATAAAATAACCAATAACAGTGACAAAACAAAGGCAATAAATGCCTTAATTACAAACAAAAGTAAAGCAAAACAAAAACAAATGGTCAACTCATGCATTTATGATATATGGCTATTACAGCAGGAGAGTTTTTAAATCGTTGAACGTCTCTTTCTCTCTGGGGCCCCAGACAAATTTGGTATCTTTTTTCAACAATTTCCTCAATGGTTCTGTGCGATCGGCTAAATCCGGAATAAACTTCCCGACGTAAGTAACCAGACCTAGGAAGCTTCTCGTCTCCTCCTTATTTCTCGGGTCTCGAAATGAAGTGATAACATCTACTTTTTCGGGATCAACACTAATTCCTTTGTCCGATAGAATGTGACCTAGGAATCTTAAACGGTGTGTTTTCCAAACACATTTTGAGTCATTTAAAACCACATTGTTATTCTTCAATATTGCGCGAACTTTCCTGACGGTCTCATCATGCTCGTCTTCAGTTGATCCAAAAATGATGACATCGTCTATATAATTAAGAACATTGGGGCATGGCGATAATAACTCTTCAAGCCGTCGCTGGAATATCTCAGGGGCTGAATTTATTCCGAACATTAATCGTTTGTAGCGGAACAAACCCCTTGGAGTTATAAATGTTGTTATCTGTCGACTTGCCTCATCCAGTTCTAATTGATGGTATGCATCTTTTAAATCGAGCCTTGAAAAGAATGTAGCATCTTTCAACTTGGTCATAAATTATTCAAAAGTAGGCAGTGGGTAGTGTTCCCTCATCACCGCTCGATTGGCCAACCGCATATCCAAACACAACCTAATGTCGCCATTATCTTTAAAGGCTATTACGATAGGCGAGATCCAAGGGCTGTGACCGACCACTGGCTCTATTATGTCACTGCTTAGAGCCTCCTCTATTTTAGACAGTACCTTAGCTTCGATGGCAGCTGGTATGCGTCTTATTGGCTGTTGTGTCGGCCTATTGTTAGGGTCAATTAATAATTTCACTGTTACTCCTTTCCACTTGGGAAATGGAGTAATGCACTCAGCTCGGCTAACCTGTAACCCCAATGCTAGGACGTTCAATTTAATCGCTGTTTCACGGCCCAGTAACGATTGTTTTCCATTTTCAATTACATAAAATGAAGCAATGATCTCTTTACCTGAGCCTATTGATATGGGAGCCTCGAAGATATATCATTGATTGTAATTGCTTAGTAATTTCTTCTTCTACTCTACAAGCTTCGATTACCTCAATCAAAGTATGCTCTTTCTCCAGTAGCTTTTTTTTTAATTTCAAAAGAGTCCAGGAGTCCATAATTTCATCTTTTTAACAGATCTCGTCAATTTCGGCCTTACTGGAACCGAAATTTCATTTCTGCATTTGCTGGCGTAACCGAATTATATTATTTCTTAATGCTTTCACACAGGATATTGATCTCTTTAATACATCATCGTTTAGCTTACCCCCCTTACAATACAGAATACTATTAACTTCGTTTAATAAATTATGAGGAGTTGAATAACTCCCCACAAATTCAAGCAGCAAGAATAACGGATGGCCGGCCGCCTACCAGTTACGCGGCAAATGCGCGTAGTAGCGGCAGGGCGAAGAGAGTTTGGAGAGTGTGAGAGGAGAATGAGAGAGTGGAGAGTCCAACTCCATTTAGAGAACTCTGTCAAAGAGAGTTTGGAGACCAAAGGATGGTGAATGAGAGAGTGGAGAATCCAACTCCAGGGAGAGAGAACTCTGGCAAAGAGGGTTTGGAGATCAAGGAGCGGAGAGTGAGAGAGTGGAGACTTCACGGGCAGAGCCAGAGTGCCGTGTGCAAAAGGGAAATAACGGAACAGCACCGGACTTTGGACTCTGTCGTGGACTTTGGACTATAATTAGAAAGGCCACATCTCGGAGGCTGAGCGACGCACAGGGGTGCCACAGGCCCCAGAAGAATCAGCGGGACGGCAGCAACACGGGGATCTCCAGTTCGAAGCCGTACGAGAAGGACAACGGGCTCAAACAGGAGCCACGGACTTTAGACCTGAAGTGGAGAGATCCAGCGGGCAGAGCAGAAAAGGGAAATAACGGGCCTATATAAAGCCGCCGGGCGCTGGCAACAGGGTCAGTCGATCACAAGTTCTTAACCCGTCAAGATCAGTCCAGATAACGAAGTGAATAAGTCAGTCAACCAGTGCCAAGTAATCTACAAGTGAAACACAAGCCAAGTCGTCGGAAGCAGCGTTGTGAGAGCCTTCAAGGAGCAAGATCGAGACGTTTGGGATTGGATCACCAGGAATGTCCGAATTGAGACACAGGTAGCTGAGGTCCAAAGGGCATATATGATGGACGTTGATGCACTACGAGCAGTACAAACAAGTGGCCCAACGATACCAATCACGAGCTTGTTACGCGCGGGACCCTTTATAATTTCGGCCAAAAATGCGCGTCGCGAGGAAAATACATGAAACAAATGAATACGGGACACATAGCTACAACTATGATTGAAGCAAATGAAATACAATTTTAGTTTTTAATACAGGCATAGAAGTTAAAGAACAAATTAAATGTTATAATTAGTACAGAGAACGCGAAAGGGCTCATGCAGACTAAAATTCTATGTACATCGGGGCAAAACGGGAATATTAAAAGTTAAACGGATTACCAGTTCTACAGAATCAATATCACCTCTTAGAAGATTTTGCATAAAAATAGTACCAAACATTATTCTACGGTTTTCAAGTGTAGGTAAATTAAGCAATAGTAATCTACTCTGGTAGGAAAGAAGCCTTACGTTTTGATCCCAGTTCAAACGGCGCAAAAGAAGAAATTTTTCAAATTCTTTTAACCAACGCTTTATAAATCCAAGAACACTCATAGCTTTGTTGACAGTCGACATTATGTGGCAGTCAAATTTAAGCTTCTTCCAAAAGAACACCTAAAGCGTTTACTGAATATATACGATCAAGTGGGGAGTTCTGAAGCGAATAACTTATAACCGTAGGAGTACCTCTATAAAAGGTCATAACGTTACATTTCAGGCAGTTCAAATTCTCACACCATATCTGAAAATTATCAATGTCTGATTGTAAGCCAAAACCAGACTCTATCTTATTATATGTCAAACAAAGCTTAACATCATCAATATACATTAGTACGCGAGAATGTGTTACGATAGACGGAAGATCGTTAATAAACAAGGTAAACACCAAAGGGCTCCAAATGATTTGGAGACAGCGTTCTTAAATATAACTCTCTGAGTCCTTCCATTCAAATAACTTGAAATTCATGGAAACCCAAGCTGATCTAATTTGAATAAAAGGAGAGAGTGGTTAACAGAGTCAAAAGCTTTGCTGAAATCTGTATATATAACATCAGACTTTTTTTTTTTTTTTAAATCTATAGATTACAACAGATGACAATTCATGGAGGTTAGTGGTGGTCGATCTTATCTTAACAAAACCATGCTGACACGGTGATATTAGCGAGGAACATAAGTGTTGCAAATGAGAAGTAATAATACGTTCAAATGCTTTCGGAATTGCCGACAATTTAGAAATACCTCTATAATTCTGGGCATCCGCCTTCGCACCCTTTTTGTGGAGTGGAATAAGAAAGAGTCCTTCCAGATAGTTGGAAAAATTGATTATGAAATAGACAAGTGAAAAAGTTTAAGAATCGGTTTACAAATGGTTGAAGCACAAAACTTAAGCATACACCCAGGGAGTCCATCAGGACCGGGAGAATAAGTTGGCGTTGTTGTTGCTAAATTTTTAGAGAGAACTTTTGGTAATTACAGGGATAAAAATACAATTAGCTCTATTTAAGGGGTTAGGGTAGATAGAATTTGACCAAGCAGCCGAACTATAAGTAGTTTGGAAAAACTCGGCAAATAAATCCGCAATTTCAGAATCCGTCGATGCCGTTTTTTTTAGTTTAAACTTACCGAAGAAGGCAATGCCGAAGACTTACGCTGGGCATTAACAAAGTTATAAAAATGCTTCGGATCATTTGAAAATTCAAATTTACATCGATTTAAATACATAGAATAGCAGTGACTGTTGAGAACATTGAAATCTGAACGAGCCCCACATATTTCGAAAAATCAGATGGCTTACCCGATTTTTTATACTTATTATAAGTGTTGGATTTAAGATTTTTAAGTCATTGAAGCGCATTATTAAACCAAGGAGGCCTGTTTAGCTTCGGAGGAAGCCTGTCAGGAACGCATTCGTCAAAAAAAAGTATTTAAAACGCTACAGAAAAGTTCAATTGCATTTTCGATATGCATGCAATTGTACAAATCAGTCCAATTATATTGCGAAATCATATAATTTAGTTTATTATAGTCACATTTACGAAAACATCTCACTTTAGTTTGAGAAACTAAAGGAGAAAGGGTATCAGTACAGGGGAGGCCAATTGTCAATTCCAATGTAGGATGATATGGGTCTTCAGGTACAACAAGTGCGTCAATTCTAGATACCGTTACTTCATGCGGATCTGAAACAAATACAAGGTCCAATTGTCTGTTTATTGAATTTCGTATAAAGCTTACTTGCTGTAACGATAATTCAAGAAGGCCATCCACAAAATCATGGGCGGATAAAGGTGTAGCGGCAGGTGAGTCAGTAGGAAGAGACCAAGAGATATTAGGGAGATTAAAGTCACCCAAAACAATCAAAAGGTCTCTGTTGAAAAGAAGGGATAGAACGGATTTAATAGCAGACAGATAAATGAAGAAATCAGAGCCAGGAGGAATATAAGAGCAGGTTGCAAAAATAGATAAGGATTGCAGGGAAACTTTGACACTAACAAATTCAATTTCGTTAGAGATATGAAAGTTAAGTCTCTCCGATGTTAAACGAGAGGTAACGGCAATCAGTACTGTTTTTAACTCCTTCCAAAAAATGATTTAAAATAAAAACAAAAATTTGATTTAGAATTGCATCCATTAGATAATCCGTTCTGGTATCAAAATTGTGAGAGTGAAACGACAATAGAACTTGTTGTTTAACCTTAGATGGTGCATGGGGCTTAAATTATTCATTTATAGTAAAAACAGTTGAAGTTTTTTATGCTTTATTTTTATAAGTTTTGTGAGGACGCTTAAGGCGCCCCACATTCTTACATGTAATTCCCAGCATCTCAGCCTTTGGAAAGGCAATATTATGTTCCTGCCACTGAAGGCCTTAATTTACGTTTAAGATCTCAAATATATATATTTAAGTGTTAAACCTAAGTTATTCTAGTTTCAAATACGCGCGCGCGGGTTGGCCAGTGTTGATCAGCAGGATTGGTCAGCTGGCCAGTCGGGGCGAATGCCAATAGTATCGATAAGTTATCGGAATCACCCGTGAACGAGCCATTTGGGCTGTTAGGCGCAAGCGTGCTGTTAGGAGCAACCCTTCGGGCTGTTAGACGCAAGCGTGCTATATAACGCAAAAGCGTGTCTACGTGGCACAGCGATCGGCTGAGATCGCTCTCATTCTTTTCCGGCAGCCGAGCCGAACGGACCAGCAGAGACCAGCGGAAGGAACACGCGGACGGTACCATCAGGCAGTAGTAGGTTAAGAAAAGAGAAAAGCCCACACTGAGTGCGAAGTTTAGGAAAATATAAAAAAAGTAAATAAAAAGGAAGTTAAATTTGTGAAATTAAACACCCAACCGTTTCAGAGGCTTGCTCTACGCAATACGGTCGCTTGTCGGACGGGAAAAGCTATTTGGAAAACAAGCGTTTTTGTTGTTGGGTAGCTTTTCTTTTGTTTAGGTTCTTAATTTTAAAATATATAATATATATACAGTAAATATATACACAGTATCTAAATTAATGCATAACGCTTCCTTCTACCTGTTACATACTTTTGCACGAATCTAATATACCTTTTTACTCTACGAGTAACGGGTATAAAAATGTTAAGTCAATTGGACAAAAACTTCAGAAGTTATTCTAAAATGTATACCCTAACCTCTAAAAATGTAGGTACGTCACACCGCATTGTTCAATATTTAAGTGCGTTTTTCTCGAAACCACGTTTTAAATGTCCGTCTTCATCGGCATTTCTAAACGGTTCAACCAATCGATTGGTTTTGCCGATTATTCCTATGGGAGCTATAAGATATAGTGATCCGATCCGGCTAGTTCCGACTAATATACTACCTGCCACAGCAAAAGCTGGCTAAGACCCTGCTACAGGATCCCATTAATTCCCTCTATTGGCAGAACCAGAATTTTTGAGTAAGTGACCTTTTTGTGATTATCGCAGGCCACCCTATCTAATAAACCTATCCCCTTTAATAGCAGCGAAGTCTTCGTATGATCGCCCGGAAATTGTCCCCAAAGATGCTTGGTCTTCGGGATCGGCGAACGGTGTAAACACAGCTGTGGCAGCAAACTACACATATCAGTCCACGTGCGGTAAACCTTGCCCCTTCGCGACCTACCTTGCTTACTGCCGCCGAACATCTTTGACGGGCAAACGAAGCTGCACAGCATTCAGAAAACTGCAGCGACCCAAATTTCTACACTCTTGTGGCCACAGTGCCCAAACCATCACCAAGCAAACAACCGAAACCTCTCACAACAACAACAACCAGCAAAAAGCGTTCAAAATTGGAATCAAGCAGCCTACCAAACATAGAAAAATGCATGCAAATACGTGAAGGCCTTCATCAGGCTACATGAGTGGGTAAGTTTCGCAGTGTATTTTAAAACTTAATAACAGCCAAGGTAAGGTGTAAAAATCCAATCAATAAACAAAGAGAAGACCTCATAAAGAATATAACACAAAATCATGTAACCCGTTTGCGAAAACAGTGCACAAAGATGAAGTAAAACATTCTTACCTTGACTTATTTGAAATTTGACAGCAAACCTGAACAGCGGTTTTATTCCTTTAATAAATCCAATAAAATGTTCTCATGAAAACGCCTTAAACCGAAATTAAAGCATACAATGAACAATAGATTCAATGAATAATAAAAATTAGTTCTATTCAAGATTTAATTCTCAGAATTATTTTTTCATCAGCGAAATTGTGCAAATTTTGGGAGTTTCAACTTTGGCATCTAATTCCAAAGACATGGCCAATGGTTCAAGATGTGGACTATTTATTAGTAGTGCCGTGATGTATTGAGAGTAGATTTCAGCGAACATAATTAGGTTCAGTCCAATAACAAAGGCCACGTAATTCAAAATGTCGGCAAACATCGGTTTTTTGTATTCTTATCTATACCGCGGAACCTGGAGGTGATGGAAAATAATTTTGTATGGGACTTACTCAGGAGAACCCAAATATCATGGAAAACTAGAAATGGTTCGTGGAATTTTTTGGCTGTGTACCGGTGTTATTAGGCACATCAGAAAGAAAAACAAGAAAGGAAGCTAACTTTGGCCAGCCGAAGTCTATATACCCTTACAGTTAATTCCTATTTAATTACAAATTAGGTTTGCAACAAACCAAATTATAGCAATTTTAGTATTTTTTTGACAATAATTGATTGATCATTCCTATGGCAGCTGTATAATATAGTCGTCGGATTTATGTACAATTTATTTCGAAATTCTGAAATAATAAAATAAAGTTATATTCCAGAGTAGAAGAGAATACAACAAAAATTAGGAATGCTATAATTTTGTTCCTATTAATTTCCCTTTAGTTTTCCGATCGTTCCTATGGGAGCTATATGATATAGTCGTCCGATTTTTAAAAAATTTAATTCGAAATTCGGGACAGTTAAAAAAATTATATTCCCAAGAGCAAAAGGTAATCAGTCAAAAATATAATTTGTTTTCAATAGAAAGTTGTTTGCAATAGAAAGACGACTTTTGGTAAAGTTTCATCTCGATAGCTTTAAAACTGAGAGTTTAGTTTGCGTAGAAACGGACAGACAGACGGACATTCGGACATCGACTCGTCTAGTCATGCTGATCAAGAATATATATACTTTATGGGGTCGGAAACGTCTCCTTCACTGCGTTGCAAATTTCTGACTGAAATCATTATACCATCTGTAAGGGTATATTGAAAAGATTAAAATTTTTAAGTACTGGACCAACGGTAAAGATTAAAGAGAATGCGTCTTAAACTACACCCCTCCAAGATATTTTTTGCATTAATTCTAGAAAAATGTAAATTTTACGCTGACTGCGAGTTTTAATATTTTTCAAAATGGGTATTTTAAAATAAACTTACCAACAACTTTTTGTGGTGTAAAGTTATGTTCCCGATAAAGAAAAAACTGGCTGTCCAAAATAAGAACAAGTTGTGGAACTTCAACTGCACCAGTTTTTCGAAAAGTTGATTCTTCATGTACGGCATTGACTGTTGCAAAGTTAATACCTTAAAGAAATGGTTAGATACATTTTATAAATTGTTTTTAATAAGTTGGTACCTAATGGTTCCAGTACATCAATTATCTTTTTGAAGGCGCCTACAATCCGAGTGCACTTAAAACACCAATCATTGTAAAACATAACAACATGAACTTTTTTTGCCTTATTTGATAATATAGTCTTCTCAAAATAGTTGGCTGTTACAGACAATTTATGATACAATACAATGTTTTGGTCAATAACAAATCGATTTCCAAAGGCATCCTCATTTTGATCTAGAGCAAAACGATTATATTCACTATAATCATATTTTTTTTGTAGATAATGAGAATCTTCATCCCATATTCCATGTCGATCAAAAATTCGTCGTCGTTCCGTGTCACTTAAGAGTTCATAGGCAAATTTAATTTGTATAAACTTTTCAGCTGCGCCATCATTTTGAATTTTATCTGGATGCCTAGAAAATATTAAAAATTAAAAACGAACATTAAAAAACGTGGTAAATGAAGGATTGAAACGATTAGGACACCTCTTAACGAGGTAAATTACAAGTGACGATCGCACCTTCAAAATAGAAAAGTAATTAAGTACATATTTTAAACTTTTATCATTCGGTACGTATTCTTAAAGAATTCTACGCAATATTGAAGAAAAAAGTAGGGTCTTAAATATTTTTTGACCCTCCCAAAAATTACTGCCTTTGCTGTGAAAAATATCATAGTACCCAGCACAAATATGTAAGGATATTTGTATGAGTCCCATACTTAGAACAACGGAATTTATTAATTGTTGACGACTTGACTTGGACTTGATTCCACGGTGACGACTTAAATTTCTTCTAAGCTATAATCTCCCGATGTGATCTCTTCTGTAGTTCTATTCTCTCTAGTCGTTCCACTTATCTTGCCCCTGGATTTCATATCTCTATGTGATCTGGCAAATCCTTCGATACAGAAGAACAGCTGACTTAGCCGACGACAGCTTTGGATACCGTGAATTTTGTTTTACATTCGGCCATCCTGATACTCCGAGTCTGACCCAGACGATGGTTGAACCTCATTTTCGACTGCGTACTACCAAAGCTTCATATTATCCGAACTGCAGGTCCTTCAATCAGTGCAGATTTTTTGACTTCATAGCAAGAACCAAGACCATAGCAAGACCAAGAAACGAGCCAGCAAGCTTTTTCTCAGCAACAAATTGTGTCCTCTTTAAGGCCACCAGATCTCCTTCTTTATAGACTCTCTATTCTTATCGTTATTTCTTCTGTAATTTTCTTAGGCTTCATGAATTTGAATTTTCGCCTTCTGACACATTTGGTTCCTTTCCATATCCAAAATCAAAAGGCATTGACGGCTATAAAAATGGACCGATATTGTTTGTATGTCGCGCCTATTGGTCCGAGGTAATCCGTATGAAAAGTGTGCAGTGGTTTACTCCCCTCCTCAATGCAATTCAGAAGTCCTGGCTTTCCAACTTGTTTTTTTAGACGTCGCACAGTGGGCCTTTAGACTTTTTTATGGTAAAGAATGATAACTTTATGAACCAATAGAGATAATTTAATAATGTAAACGGCCTAAAGTGAATGTTTGAGACATGGAGTGGGCGTGGAAAAGGCGTACTTCCAAATCGACAAAGTCAAAATTTAAAAAAAAAAACCGATTTTTTTCCTACAAAAAATTTTTTTTTTTTAGTTTTTGTTTTGTTTCTTTTTTTATGTCCTAATTTTTAACAAATATAAAAATAAATAAAAAAAATGATGTTTTAAAAAACAGTTTTTTTATACATCATGTTTTTTGACATAATGGATACAATTCATTAAATTTGGTAAATCTATTAGACTTAACATTTCTGGACTATAATTACTAGATTCAAACTCTTTTCTTGACTTAACATGCCGCAATGAGGAAGTAAGAGGATCAGAAGAGGTAGCCAACATATAAAAGAGATCGCCATTTTCCCTCAATCTTGATGCGTTAAATGTATTCAGCAATCTGTATTTCTTATAAAATTTGTTTAGCGACTCCTGCGCTTTTTCGGAAAGCTCTCCAATTGAAAAACACTGGTACTCGATTATTTCTTTTCCGTGTGCCAATATCTTATGGACTGTCGGGTTCTTTAGAGGATAAAATTCCTCTTATAGTGAGATATTCTCCACATTTTGTAGTTTAAAAAATTTAGAATGGTTCCCAAGTATTCAACGATTTCATTGTTATTTCCAGTGATTCGAGTTACTACTTCATGTTCTTCAAAAAATCTCCTCGAAGTATTTCCATCAGTTTCCGTATCCGTATTTTGGGAAATCTACTTTTAATCCAACTTAATTGAAAAAAGCATTCTGTATTCTCTTCTTTCCTTATCCTTATCCTTTATTATAAATCGGAAGACTTATCGCTATTTATTGACTCTGCCTATGTATACCTGTACATAAATACCTGCATAATTTGGCCTAGGCTTTCAGCTCAACTCGGTTTTCCATTGTTTTACATAGCTAATTGTCAATTAAAAGATTTGAAGTTTTTAAAAGAAGTCTGTATTTTTCAATCAATAATAACATTGAAAGTGGTTCCCATTAATAGATTTCTTTGTTTTACCAGGGTTGCACAATACATAATTTCTGGGACCATGACTTTTGAACTTCTTTCGCCTTAAACAGCTGAAATCGAATACAGACGCAGCTGGAGCATATCTTTAAAACAAACTGATTTTTATGGAGGTTACATATTTGGAAAGAAAGATCAATTATCTGTCGATGGTGTGGGTACAACTTTCTAGGTCAAAATCGAATATTTGATTTATTGCACGTTTTTTGGCCCAAGGCTCCACTGTGGGTCGTGTGCTTCCTTTGTAACTTCATACTCCATTTACTTAGGATCGAGTTCAGAAAGAGTAAGAACGCAGACGTTATGGTAACGCATTTAGCATTTGCGGTGCGGATCTGTTCAATTTTCATCATCAATTTATTGTGCGGCGAACCTGGCGAATTCAAATGACAGTACCTTAAAATGTATTAATTTTTTTTCATAACGCTTATTTGTGCTTAGTATTTGTACAATTTGTACGGAATTTTAACTATAAACGGTAACACTTACATTTAACAAAAAATAGGATACTAGTTCAAATTCAAATCGAGGACGGAAGCTAGCTTCGGCAAGCCGAAGTTTTAATACCCTTGCAGTCTGCTATATGTCTTAAAGTAACAAAAAGAATCCTAATTCGGTAAAAAAAAACACGAAGTCTTCTTAATAAAAGGGACAAATTTGGGCCGATTTCACCCTATTGTTCCTATGGAAGGATATAGACGTCCGATCGGCACGCGCTTTTATCCTGACCAAGGTATGCACCAAAATAGCTTTTACACTGCTGCTAAATATCCTGAAAAACGTCAGATTTTAACCAATTTCACCCTATTATTCCTATTGTAGCTATAGGTATGCGCAAAAAATACGATTGGGTAGGATTGGGTAGGATTCATGTCAAAAACGTCAAATTTTAACTGATTTCACCCTATTATTCCTATGGAAGCTATAGGATATAGACGTCCGATCGGCACGCGCTTGTTTGGAGAAACAAAACCTGTGGCAAGGTATCGTAGAGTAACTTGTAGTCTGGTCCAATACAATTCCGTCAGCACATATTTATCTTTTCGATAAATGGCTTGGTTTTTTTAAAAAGTTTTCCAAGCTGGTGCAAATGTATAAATTTCCATCTTCATCATTTATTTTGCGCATATGCCTATGGTTAAATCCTACACACCATATTCTATTATTTTAACCAATCAAAGTTTTCACATAATTACGAGGGGGGAACTTTTCAACAACCAGATTGCAGAGAATTTCTTCCATTTCAGCACTTTTCACGCAGTGTGCCTAGATATCGTGCGTAGGCTCCATATTGAATCTTCTAGAATCAATTTTTTCGACTGCTCTGCTGCTAGCCTGAATTCATTCATGTTATTCCTGTCTCGATCGCACTCATTTGAACTCCCATTAGGCTGGGATGACACATTCAATTTTTATCATCAATTTATTGTGAGGCGAACCTGGCGAATTCAAATGACAGTACCTTAAAATGTATTTATTTTCCCCATAACGCTTATTTGTGCTTAGTATTTGTAAAATTTTTTCGGAATTTGAACTATAAACGGTAACACTTACATCTGACAAAAAAAGGATACTAGTTCAAATTCAAAATTAATGGACAAACAAAACCTGTGGCAAGGTATCGTAGAGTAACACTCCGCTGGTCCAATACAATATCGTCAGCACGTATTTATATTTTGGATAAATGCCTTGATTTTTTTAAAAAGTTTTCCAAGTTGGTGTGAATATATAAATTTCCATCTTCATCATTTATTTTGCGCATATGCCTATGGTTAAATCCTACACACCATATTCTATTATTTTAACCAATCCAAGTTTTCATATAATTAAGATTTACCCTGCATCTCCCCTTTTCAACAACTAGTTTGCAGAGAATTCATTCTTTTATTTTTCCGCGGGTTTTTTTAAATTTTTTTAAAAGAAGAGTTATTAAGTTCTGATGTGAAAGTAGCAGCCTTTTTCAGATCCATATTTACTTTGACAGCACTTTTCACGCAGTGTGCCTAGATATTGTGCGTAGGCTCAATATTGAATCTACTAGAATCAATTTTTGTCGACTTCTCTGCTGCTAGCCTCAATAATTGTGCGGCGACTTCATGTTATTCCTGTCTCGCTCGCACTCATCTGAACTCCCATAAGGGAAAAATTGTTACAATAAATTTATGATAAAAATTGAATGTGTCATCCCAGCCTTACTAATATTTTGTATATACAATCAATCTAATAATATATGTATAACTTTCATCTTCCAAAACTTTTTACAGTATGCTCACATTAAAATTACATCATTAAATTCATGGTAGTACCTATAGACGATATTCTATGCGGAATGTTAAAACTATATATAAAACAAGAAAGGAAGCTAACTTCGGCCAGCCGAAGTCTATATACCCTTGCAGTTAATTCCTATTTAATTACAAATTACAAAAATCTGAATTTCGATTTGGAACAAACAGAATTATGGCAATTTTGACAATAATTGATTGATCATTCCTATGGGAGCTATATAATATAGTCGTCCGATTTATGTAAAATTTATTTCGAAATTCTGAAATAATAAAATAAAGTTATATTCAAGAGTAGAAGAGAATACAATAAAAATTAACAAAGCTATAATTTTTTTCCTATTAATTTCCCATTAATTTTCCGATCATTCCTATGGGAGCTATATGATATAGTCGTCCGACTTTTATAAAATTTAAATCGAAAATCAGAAGTATTAAAAAAACGATATTCCAAAGAGTAGAAGGAAATATGTCAAAAGACACCGAAGCTATAATTTTGTTCATATTAATTTGCCATTAATTTTCTGATAGTTCCTATGGCAGCTATGTGATATAGTCGTCCGATTTTTACAAAATTTAATTCGAAATTCAGAACTGTTAAAAAAATTATATTTCCAAGAGCATAAGGTAATATGTCAAACAAAACAAGTTATAATTTTTTTTCAATCATTTTTCAGATTATTCCTATGGGAGCAATAAGATATAGTTGTCCGGCTCCGACTTATATACTACCTGCAAGAGAAATACGACTTTTGGTAAAGTTTCAGCTCGATAGCTTAAAAACTGAGGGACTAGTTTGCGTAGAAACGGACGGACGGACGGACGGACAGACGGACATGGCTAGATCGACTCGTCTAGTCATGCTGACCAAGAATATATATACTTTATAGGGTCTGAAACGTCTCCTTCACTGCGTTGCAAACTTCTGACTGAAATCATTATACCCTCTGCAAGGGTATAATAATATAATATATAATAAATATAAAATATAATATATAATCTCTAAAGATTATAAATGAAAAGACCGATTTTTAAGGGTATACCGACAATCCAAACCGTAAGACCTAGAGCAGCCAAATTTTTGCACAGTATACTATTGGGGGCCTAGCCCACTAAGATCCGAGCCCCCCAGTGCCCCCAAACAGCTCCAGCATCAATATTTGGAAGAAAAAATAAGATTTATTTAAATGCATAACTTCTAAAGTAGTTGGAATTTCGAAATTTGGATTTTACAGAATTTTGAGTTTTGAAAAGGCCTAATTGGAAATCAAACGGAAATTTCGAAATCCCCCATAAAACCGCTGCTCTGATCAAGATGATTTTTGGATCATAGTTAATTCTATGGCTTAAGTGCTTAAGTTTAATTTTTGAAATTTCTAGCATTTTTTTACAGTATTTTTAACGAATTTATTTAGATTTTCTTAGTTTTTTGCGTCGCATTTTGCAGGAGCCTGCCGAGAGAGCAAAACCCAGAGAGTGGATGCCAAGTGAGCGACGGCGGAGAGAGCAAGAGCCAAAAAAAACTGATAAGGGGCAGGAGTAGTGCTGTGTGGAAGGGGGAGATGGAAATTTGACCGCGGGAATTAAGGCCGCGGAGTATTTTTTTCGGCGGCCTAATTTCATTTTAGTATCGCGGCCATAATTTATTTTAGATAATTTCTGCATCATTTCAAAATCATTTCTAGATATTTCTACCTTCTTTTTAGATTAATTCTGCTAAATTTCTACATCATTTTCACATATTATTTAAATGATTTTTACATCATTTCCTCATAATTTTTATAAAATTACTGCATAATTAATTTTTAGATCATTTCTACATCATTTCTACATCAGTTTTAGATAATTTTTAGGCAGTTTCTACATAATTTTCACATCACTTTTAGATCATTTTTAAATTTTCGCATAATTATACCCTTGCAGAGGGTATAATGATTTCAGTCAGAAGTTTGCAACGCAGTGAAGGAGACGTTTCAGACCCTATAAAGTATATATATTCTTGGTCAGCATGACTAGACGAGTCGATCTAGCCATGTCCGTCTGTCCGTCCGTCTGTCCGTCCGTCCGTTTCTACGCAAACTAGTCCCTCAGTTTTTAAGCTATCGAGCTGAAACTTTACCAAAAGTCGTATTTCTGTTGCAGGTAGTATATAAGTCGGAGCCGGCCGGATCGGACAACTATATCTTATAGCTCCCATAGGAATAATCGGAAAAATAATTTAAAAAAAAATTATAACTTATGTGTTTTTTGACATGTTACCTTATGCTCTTGGAAATATCATTTTTTTAACAGTTCTGAATTTCGAATTAAATTTTATAAAATTCGGACGACTATATCATATAGCTGCCATAGGAACTATCAGAAAATTAATGGCAAATTAATATGAACAAAATTATAGCTTTGTTAATTTTTATTGTATTCTCTTCTACTTTGGAATATAAGTTTATTTTATTATTTTAGAATTTCGAATTAAATTTTACATAAATCGAACGACTGTATAATATAGCTGCCCTAGGAAGGATCGATCGAACAATTTGAAAATAATATAAAAACTTCTGTAATTTTATTTGTTAAAAAAAATTAAATATGAAAGAACTGCAAGGGTATATAAACTTCGGCTAGCCAAAGTTAGCTTCCCTTCTTGTTTTGTTTGATATATTTTAGCGATGAAAACAAGAGTCTTTAAATCCCCATTACTCGTAGAGTAAAAGGGATATAGGGGAAAGGTGAGATGTTCACCGAAAGCCTACCGGCAAGCTCAGCCGGCAAAATGGTACCTGAACATAAAATGCATCTCCCTCTGCCCATGTCTTTGGGACAGGACACTAATTCGCCTAAGGAACAGCGCCGGAAACATTACAAGGACCAGAAAGCCGCCTACAAGGATTTGAAAGGAGATGGGAAGTGGACTTGATGTCCGTGCGTATTGCACGCGCCGCACTTCGGCGTACTGTTGCAATCGGCAGTCAAGGCCGCAAAGCCTTGTCTGCTTTGCGCGTAAGGAAAACAAAGTTAACCCCTAAAGAATTGAACACTGAATTGATAGAAATCGAAACAGCACTCACTTCGCGCCCAAGGGCTTCACCTGGTAAAGTTCCGGACGACCGCGAAACATTACCGTGTCATTTGTTGATATAATAGGCTCTGCTTTCGCTGCCACAAGAATTCGTGCTAGACGGAAGTCAAATCAATTGCAGCTGCACGTACTTAGGTTAGGTTACATGGACGGCCTTCGAGGACAGGGCCACGCATAGGCCAATATGGCCCTTAGTTGTCCGACTGATCTGTATGAACCTCAAGATATTTTAAGAGGTTTTTATGTTCACAAGGATCGTGGTTTATTTTGCGAAGGCAAGAAGTTCGCCTGGTTCCCTGGTGGAGGCGTCTCCTAGTGATGCCACAACTGGGGCACCAAGGTATCTTCTTCTTGCTCGTGAGAGAGCCGAGCAGTTGCAGATAAGATGTTCCAGGGTTTCGCTTCATCGCATTTCCTGTTGTGCGGCTGTTGAGTATTTCGATCGTAGTTGCGTGTGATGCGACCAGACAGTTGCCTGTAAGGATTCCCACTAACAGTCTGCAGTTTTTCGTGGAAGATGCAGTACACACTGCCTGAGTTTCGCATTACGCTCTTTGCACATTGTTCTTGCAATTCGGCAAGTTCGGAAAGCCGCCTGGCTTTCCAGGGCGCTTTGTAGCGTTCTAAGGGAAACTGGCACGTTTTCCGTTCTTTCGTTCGTCAGCTCTACGCCCTCCTTTGCAAGAACGTCAGCTGTCTCGTTGCCATAGATGCCCATAGATGTTATCTAGTCCCTCCCTGCTCGCCATTACATTTTTCGAATTGACCGTTGACAACTACATGGATCTTATCGCCGCTTGGCTGTCCACAAACAGGTTGACCACATTGTATAGTGACTTTATACTTTGAGCCACTTCGGCCGCTTTTCTTGTGGCAAAGACCTCTGCTTGGTAGCTGGGTAGCTTATATGACAGCCTTATTTCAGGGTCCGTACAGTATAATCACGCTCCTACTCCTCCTTCTATCTTGGAGCGGTCTGTGTATATGTTGAAATTATAAGTTTACATATCAGTTGGCAACACATATTAGCAGTACTCTGTAAGCATTCATGTTAAGCTGTCATACTTTTATATGAAAAACTTCGAACATCGAATAACCACACGTATACATTTGAGCTTTCCGTGTTTTTTTGCTTCTTCGGTCTTTGGGTCATTCCAACTCCAACAAGAAAGAGAGCTAACTTCGGCCAGCCGAAGTTTATATACCCTTGCAGATCGTTCCTATTTGAAATTACAAAAATGTTAAATTTAGATTTGCAACAAACCAAATTTTAGCAGTTTACGGAGTATTTTGACATTAATTAATCGATCCTTCCTATGGCAGCAATATATTATAGTCATCCAATTTATGTTAAATTTAATTCGAAATTCTAAAATAATAAAATAAACTTATATTCCAAAGAAGAAGAGAATACAATAAAAATTAACAAAGCTTTAATTTTGTTCCTATTAATTTCCCTTTAGTTTTCCGATCGTTCCTATGTGAGCTATATAATATAGTCGTCCGATTTTTCTAAAATTTAATTCAAAATTCAGAACAGGTAAAAAAAATTATATTCCTAAGAGCAAATGGTAATATGTCAAAAAGCACCGAAGATATAATTTTTTTTTTTCAATTATTTTTCCGATTATTCCTATGGGAGCTATAAGATATAGTTGTCCGATCCGGCCGGCTCCGACTTACACACCTGATCATATTAATAGGTACACACGTTACATCCTCACTTGCTAAGAGATATCTCTATAGTTATTGAGGCCAGACCTCCAAAAACTTTTTATTTTGAAAGGTTATTCTGTCCTGCAATATTTTAATAAAAAATGGATACAGTAAAACCTGTCTATTCCATGTTAGCCATACATTTGTGCGAAAGGTCGGTTTTGGTGTGGTCAAAATAATAAGAACACTTGTGTAACTTATAATTTTAAAATATTAAATCTAGAATGGGGCTACGGTTAGTATTTTATCTTAAGTTGGGATCATGTTTATAAGAAGTCTGGGCCAATTGGACGATCCAAAAAGTTTACAAGCGTGGATTAGGTTACTTTAAAGCCATTATCCATGTTAAAATCTGATTTGCAGCTTAAAAGGAACTTTAACACTTAAGTATGGCTTGTAATTTCCTAAATTTTCTTTAAAAATACTACTCTTAATAAATAAAATCGATTTGGAAAAAAATTAGTACTTACATCGTAAAAAATGAGGTAAATTCTTGTCAAAAACCAAAGTTACATGCGGTTTTAATTTAAAAAAAAAATAGTTCAATTTTAATTTCTTAATTGTTTTATTTTTTATTTGATAGTAGATAAAACGACTAAAACAAGAAAGGAAGCTAACTTCGGCCAGCCGATGTCTATATAGCCTTGCAGTTAATTCCTATTTAATTAAAAATTACAAAAATCTGAATTTAGATTTGCAACTAACCAAATTATAGAAATTTTAGTATTATTTTGACAATAATTGATCGATCATTTCTACGGCAGCTATATAATATAGTCGTTCGATTTATGTACAATTTAATTCGAAATTCTGAAAAAATAAAATAAAGTTATATTCCAGAGTAGAAGAGAATACAATAAAAATTAACGAAGCTATAATTTTGTTTCTATTAATTTCCCTCTAGTTTTCCGATCGTTCCTATGGGAGCTATATGATATAGTCGTCCGATTTTTCTAAAATTTAATTCGAAGTTCGAGACAGTTCCGTCCGGTTCCGACTTATATACTACCTGCAATAGAAAGACGACGTTTGGTAAAGTTTCATCTCGATAGCTTTAAAACTGAGGGACTAGTTTGCGTAGAAACAGACGGACATGGCTAGATTGACTCGTCTTGTGATACTGTGTAAATCCAATAATCGCCAAACAATCCATAACCATCCCATTCGGAGTTACTACACGATTATACTTGTTTTTTTATTTAGTGTAAGAAACTTATTACTTAGCACACTACTTTATTAGAAATAGTTCGTCTCCCATTTTAGGGGCTGTTGATCTTTTGGCTTGGAGTTTTCGACTGCCGCCTCTTGATTTCCATAACTCCTTCTTAGCTCTCCATCTGGGGCAGCGCTGTCGGTCAAGCCGGCAGCGGCGCAGCGGATTTATGTATTAGCCTAATTTCATATAAATCTTATACATATCTGAGAGTGGTTCTCAGAGAGGGAATGTTATGTGCACTTACATTTGGATCAATTTGTTGTTGTCGCCAAGCTGTGGGAACTGCTGACGCAGCCGCTTGTCACCCGCGGAAGGCGTGTGCGATCGGATTGCGTTTGCACTTGAAGAGTGCTGATCCTGCATATTCGGCATTGACATTGTTGCCGTTGGTACAGTGTGTACTCTATATATGTGCATACTACATCTCCCTCCTTTTGAAAAATAACGTAGTACTATGAAGTTATTTTAGAAGTTTTTATTTCTTACTATTATTTATTTATTAGTATATGAAAAATATATATCTATTTTGTTTTTTTTTTTTTAATATTTTTTTTTTTTTGGCGAATATATATTTATTTTATTTAAACCAATTTGGTTGTGGGAAGCGTATTTCGATCCCCTTACTTGTTTATGAAAACATAATAGCTATAAAAATATTGAATACAAATTTATAAGAATATGCAAAGAATATTTGTAAATGAAATTAACTGGTATAAGTTTTTTTTTTTTTTTTAATGAATTATTATATTTTTTAATAAAAGTTGTGTATCTGTATGGGTGATCAGGCCATACTAGATGTCAAAGCGTTTAAGAATAAAAAATTTTAAGTCTATCTTTATGAACTGTTTGTTTTTTATTTTTCATGTTTGAGATAATAATATTTTCTCTTTCTCCTATTTCCGTAACAGTATACGGACCTGTATATTTAAAATCTAACTTATGCCCTGTTTCATTTTTTAATAAAACTTTATCTCCTACGGATATATGTATATTATTAACGTTTCTATCATATATTTCCTTATTCTTTTTCTTGTTATCTTCTATCATTATCCTAGCTCTTTTATATGCTACTTCTAACCTGTATTTACTTTCTTTTGCGTAATCTTCCATATTATAGATTACTTCTATATTATTTATACTATTAAAATGTTTTGGCAAATTATTAGTTTTCCCAAAGACTAATTCATATGGGCAATAATTATGTGCCATAGAAGGTGTCGTGTTGAAACAGTATACAAAATATTGAAGCCAAATGTCCCAGTCAGTTTTATCAACTGATATATATGAACGTATGTACTCGTTGAAAGTTCTATGACTTCTGTTGAAGTTGAAGTTAAATTTTTGATTTTCAGTAATTTGCATATGTCTTGTATAATCGAATTTTTGTATTCCGTTCCCATGTCCGAAATGAACGTCTTCATTGGACCGTACTTTAGAATAAAATTCTCAAATATAGCTTTTGCAACAGTGTTTGCACTTTTATTGGTAATTGGAATGGCAACTAAATATTTTGTTAAATCACATATAAGTGTGACTGCATATTCATTACCATTTTCTGATTTTGGTAGTGGATCAATTGTGTCCACTATTACCCTGTCGAAGGCATTTATTGGAATGTCTGTAATTGTCATAGGAGTCTTAGTATGTGTTGTCACTTTTGATTTTTGGCATGTTTGACATTTTCGTATGTACTCTGTAATGTATCGAGTCATACCTTTCCAAAAGTAATGTCTTTTGACCTTGGCCAAGGTTTTGGTAATGCCTGTGTGACCTCCTTGTACTGGATCGTTGTGAAATGTAGACAGTATAGCTTCTTTTTCTTTTTCATTTTTTATCAGGGTCACCGGGTTGAGTAGCGCTACTCTCAATGATTTTAATATTTTATTGCCCATTTTCTTAAAATTATCAATTGAAACTTGTTCAAAGATATTTTCCCACGGTGCCATTTTTAGTTTGCTGATTTTATATATACCGGCTTGCATTTCAAGCCTTTGGAAGAACTGACCTAAGTCAAGAATTCCATTGGTAAATAAATCGCTAACATTATATCTTGCAGTAATTATTTTTCCACGTTTAAAATAACAGGTCATATTTTTTACTTGCAAGGTCACTACTTTACGTACTTCGTCATTATTAATGACTTCGAATACGTTGGGCTTTGAAGCTTTTTCTATAGATTGCCTAGGCAATTCTATTTGTTTTTCACCTGCGCAGGATTTCTGTCTACTTTGATATCGTGTAGTGACTTTATTTATATTTCTGGTAATGTTTTTTAGTTCTTCGATGGTTATTCTTGATAACGCATCTGCTACGTAATTATCTTTACCCTTTAGATACTCTACTGTGAAATTATACTCCTCTAATTCAAGTCTCATGCGTGTCAGTTTGGAGCTAGGATTTGTCATTGAAAACAAGTACGTGAGTGGTCTGTGATCTGTTTTGACAGTGAAGTGTCTGCCATAGATATATGGTCTGAAGTATGTTATTGCCCAATGAATTGCTGCTAGTTCTTGTTCTGTTGTACTTTTGTTACTTTCACCCTTTGTAAATGCTCTAGATGCGTATGCTACTGGAAGTTGGAGTCCATTTTTGTTTTGAGTTAAAACTGCTCCACACGCTTGCTTACTTGCATCTGTAATTATGCAAAATTCTTTATTGAAATCTGGGTATTGTAGTAAAGTAGGGCTTATTAATGCCGATTTTAGATGTTCGAAAGCAGTTTGGCAATTAGGTGTCCATTCGAATTTTACATCTTTTTTACATAATCTTGTTATATGACGAGCATAGTCGGCGAAATTTTGTATAAAGCGTCTATAATAATTGCAGAATGCAACAAATCGTCTAGCGCTGTCCGCATCATGTGGGACTGGGTAATTTTTAATGACGTCGTATTTTTTGTCGTCGGGTAGTATTCCTTTATCTGTGCATTTGTGTCCTAGAAAAGTTACTTCGTGCATAAAAAATGAACATTTTTCAGGATGTAATTTGAGATTGTATTTCCTACATTTTTCAAAGACATCAGTTAAGTTTTTAAGCATATGTTTTTCGGAACAACCGATGACTATTAGATCATCCATGTAAAGGAATGCTTGAGAAGGATCTAGTCCAGAGAATGCTATAGTCATCATTCTCTGAAACGAGTTTGGCGCTATTTTTAAACCGAATGGTAATCGCGTGAAACGATACGAACCATTGCTTGTTGAGAAAGACGTTATATCTCTAGAACTTTTTTCAAGCTCTATTTGGTGAAAACCTGACATTAAGTCGAGGCATGAAAAATATTTTGCTCTACCTAGTTGGTCCAAGATGTCATCAATTCTAGGGAGTGGGAATTTGTCGGACAAAAGTTTTTTATTAATCTGACGATAGTCAATTACTAATCGCCATTTTTTCTTGTCGGAATTCGGAAGTGATTTCTTTGGTACCAACAAGAGTGGGCTATTATAAGCAGATACAGATGGTTCCACTATGTTGTCATTAATAAGTTTCTGTACTTGTGTTTCAATTTCATCTTTTTGGCTATGAGGACTTCTATAGTTTTTAATATATACTGGTTCATCGTCCTTCAATCTCAATTTTTGCTTATAAAAATTGTTTGTTGTTATCGATTCGGTATCTAATCCGAATACGTCACTATATTTTGTGCAAAGTGTTGTTAGTTGTTTATGGAATTGTGGTGGGAAGTTTTTTGAAAGTTGTGTAATGACTGATTTTTCCCTATTTTCCAAATCTGTTTTTATTACTTCGTAATTTGATAGTGGTTCATATTTTACATTATTTATACTAACTACTTGGTCGGTATTTGTCGTATTAAGTATTCTTATAAATGTATTTGAGGATGTTGCTATGGTGTTTGCTATATAAATACCATGTTGAATTTCTTGATTTGGAATTAATATATTATCATTTGCTGAATCTAATTCGATTCTTCGGACAACTTGAGATCTTGCTGGCAGAATGATAGAATTATTGCCAGAGCTGTATGTTATTGGGACATAAATTGGGTACTTTAGATTATTTGGTCTAATTATAAGCCAGTCTTCGGATGGCTTAAAGTCTAGCTGACAGTTATATTTTTTAATAAAATCAATTCCTAGTATTCCATCGCAAGGAATAGCAAATTGTGAATTTACTATATGAAAGTCGTGTGGAATTATGTATTTGGATGTTTGGATTTCAATAGAAGTTAGCCCTTTTGATTTGGTAACTTCTTGACTTATTCCCTGTATGTTTATTATATAATTATCTTGGATGCATTTAAAACCATCAGAATTTTCTTTTAATATGGATATTTCCGCACCAGTGTCTACTAAAAATACTAATTCTTTTCCTGTTTCTACATTTATAAAAGTGGCGAATGTGCTTTGACTGAGATTGATGGCGTGAACTTTAATATTTTCTACTGCTGTGTACCTAAGGGTTGTTGGGAGTTTTCCGAAGCCGTTTGGGCTACTCTAACATTGCTGTTGTTATTGTTATTGTTATTATTGTTATAACCTCCATTTTGGTTGTTATTTCCTCTATAATTTCCTCTGTTGTTTCCTCTGTAATTGTTGTTGTAATTCTGTCCGTTGTTGCGTGTATAATTATTGTTATAATTGTTATTATTATAATTATTATTATTATAATTATTATTATTATAATTATTATTATTATAATAACCGCGGCCATTGCCTCTACCGCGATAATTACCTCTATTATTGTAATTACCACGCTGGTTTTGTCCTTTTTGAGCGTATAAGATTGAATTGGCATTTCCTGTCATTTCAGTACTACATTGTATATACTTTGTGACAGCTTCATTCATTGTGTTGAAATTTCCTGCTTCAAGAATGGTTTTGAGTCTACCATGTTCACAATTTTTGACCATTGTGGTTATGGCTTCTTTGGTGCTGAATTTATCAGCATGTTCGGCTGGTAAGCCCTCATCGATATACGAAGCTTCAAGTAGCTTTCGTAAGTTATCAATTTCTGAGGTAAACTTTTCAGCGGTTTTTCCTTTTTGGGTTGTCTTTGCCATTTTTGCCTTTACTACGTCAGATGTTTCACCGACTATAGTATCTTGTAATTTTTTTATAATGGCACTTATAGTGGTTTCATTTTGTATTTTGTATAGGGTAGATCCTATTATTTTGGACTTTATTACTTCGACAGCTATGTCCTCAAATGCGCCTTTTGTCAGATTGACTAACTTCAAGGCTGTTATAAATCTTTGAAGATGTAGTTTTTGCCCATTAAATTCTGGGATGGCATTTGAGATGTCTTTTATGTAGGCCCGTTGGGCAGTCGCGTCCGTCATTATGTTTGCTGTTGTCTCTATTACGCTTAATAAGGTGATTAATTCTTCTTCTTCTTTTTCCTCCTCAATTTCTTCTTCCTCCTCAATTTCTTCTTCGTGTTCCGATAAATTTATAACCGCCGGAATTGTTAGATCGTGTAGATCTTTTTCTTTTATACCAATATTTTCGATTGATTCTGAATCTTCTTCCTCAGCTGATTCTATTTCTACTTGGTCTGGTAATTCTTGTTTTTCCTTAGTATCTATTGTCAAAGGGGTATTTAGGATTGTAGGTATATAAATATCTAATTTATACCTTTCTTTGAATGTTATTGAATTGGAACGTAGCTTGATCAACAATTTTGATAGTTTTGACCAGTTCGCTTCATTTATTGTTCTTCTGTTTTCATGCACTAATATTCTTGCCTCGTTAAAAGATTCGACAAGTATTCTCGCATGTTTGTTTATTGTATCTCTTTGGATTAACCTATTGGATTAACGATTTCTCAAACTTTTCTTTTATTTCCCTGATTTGTTTAGCTGAATGATCCCATTCCATATTAATTTGAAGTTATGGGGAAAAATAAACATGATAAACTTAAAATTGTATTTAGTTTTATTTGTCTTTATTTTATGTTTGCTTAATTTTAGAAATCAAATTTGCTTAAGTTATTACTGTTTGGGCATTGTGTGTACACAAGTATATTCACAATATGGTGAATAAAGAGGGCCTGGGCAATCTGCCGGGCACTTTGGTTTTTCCTTAGGTAATTCTTTAGATGATGGTGGCAAGGTTTTTCCACCCAGTTCTCCAAGTACAGGTATTTTATAATTTGTTTCCGGTACTGGAGTCTTTTCCGGATTTGGTATTTCTTTGTTTACAAATTTTTTTAGGAAGTCCAATTCAGCGTGTAGCTTGCAAGCTTCTTCCCATGTGGGTTCTGTTCTGGAAGTTAGTTCCTGCCTGATTTTGGCTATTCTGTTGAAGGCTTTCTTTCTTAGTCCACCTTTTCTTTTCTTATTTTTCGATTTTTTGTCCATTTTGGTCACGATAGGAGAGAGAATAATAAAAAAAAATTATATGTTTTTGAGAAGTTTAGAACAAATAGTTTGGAGACAAGGAAAATAAAAAAAAATTTAAAAAAAATTTTCTGTTCTTGGGTTTTCTTTTTATTTTTTTATTATTATTATTTTATTTTAATCTAAACCCTGTCCAAGTCGTTGGCCCTGCTGATGTATCTTTTCTTGATCAATTTATTATGTTTAATATACAATGTCAGCAAGAATTGAGCAACGCTTGTAATTGTAAGAATTAATAATAATACCCACAGAGCATTAAAATCTTCTGTATGATCTACTATTTTAATATCATTTACAACATTGGCCTTATTGTCCTTAGACTGGGTGTCGTCCGAACCGAACCACCCCATTTTAATTTTATTTAATATTTTCAAATATGTTCAATTTATATTGTGTGTTTATAAATATATATTCGCTTCTTCTTTTTTTTTTGTCTTTTTTGTTTTACAATTAATATGACTTGTGCCTATTCATGTTGTTTTATATTTTTTTTATTTTTGGGCCGTCTTCGTATACAGCTCAAAATTACAGAGTTTTAATTCTGATTATTTTTTTTTTGTTTCTATTAATTTGTTTATTATTTTTTTTTTACAATTTTTGGTCCTGCCTTTCAAAAAAATTTCTCTTCGGGCCGTCTTCTTGCACAGCTCAAAGTTATAATAGTTTATTTTATTTGTATAATTTCAAAAAAAAATTTTCTGCATTTTCTTCCATCGTTGGTGCAGAAAGATTTGCCTATTCTTTCCGCACTTGGTGTCTTCTCTGCTGGTGGTCCTTGCACAGGCACTGATTTCGATGATTAATTTTGTTTCCTCTCTTTTTTTTTATTATTTCATCATAATTTTCTTTTTTTTTTTTGTTGTTTTTTTTTTTTTTTTTTGTGTTTCCTTTTGGCCCTTTTGACTCGGGCGGCGCCGGTGCTGGTCCCGCACAAGCAAGTCCTCGATCTCTTCTTCTCTTTTTTTTTTAAAGTTTCATACTTATTGTTTGTTTGCACAAGCTGATAATTGTTATTTTGTATTTATAGAGGCGTACATGCCAATTTTATTTTATTATTTTTTTTTGTGTTTCACTGTCACGGTCGCCATGTAAATCCAATAATCGCCAAACAATCCATAACCATCCCATTCGGAGTTACTACACGATCATACTTGTTTTTTTATTTAGTGTAAGAAACTTATTACTTAGCACACTACTTTATTAGAAATAGTTCGTCTCCCATTTTAGGGGCTGTTGATCTTTTGGCTTGGAGTTTTCGACTGCCGCCTCTTGATTTCCATAACTCCTTCTTAGCTCTCCATCTGGGGCAGCGCTGTCGGTCAAGCCGGCAGCGGCGCAGCGGATTTATGTATTAGCCTAATTTCATATAAATCTTATACATATCTGAGAGTGGTTCTCAGAGAGGGAATGTTATGTGCACTTACATTTGGATCAATTTGTTGTTGTCGCCAAGCTGTGGGAACTGCTGACGCAGCCGCTTGTCACCCGCGGAAGGCGTGCGCGATCGGATTGCGTTTGCACTTGAAGAGTGCTGATCCTGCATATTCGGCATTGACATTGTTGCCGTTGGTACAGTGTGTACTCTATATATGTGCATACTACAACTGATCAAAAATGTATATACTTTATGGGGTCGGAACCTCTCCTTCACTGCGTTGCAAACTTCTGACTGAAATCAAATAAAAAACTCTACAATAGAAAATTTTCGTGTAGGTAAAATCATAAAAACTAGTCCAGGCCGATTGAACTGTGTCCGAAGATTTGCGTCGTCATGTTACCTGATGCAACTAGAGGATCGTTTCTAGAGCTTTAGTTGGGGTTGATCTCACCGCCCCTGTTATGCACACCAATGCCTGCCGCTGAGTTCTCTGCATAAGCTGGTGGCTTGCCACCACACAAGATGTAGATCCAGTGCATCAGAGTAGGCGACAGGCCCCATGTGCTGCTAAGCATCTTCCTGGTTGCGCCAATTTTTGGGGGGTCCATTTCGGTACCTTGTATCTCTTAGTAAAGAAAATGAGGTCCGTCTTGTCCGCATTGATACTAAGTCCCATCTTTTCCACCCACTCACATATCTCCCTGTGTGTTGATTCCATTATGGAGCTGAGGGTCGATGGACAAATTCCCGTAATAATTATGCCTATGTCGTCCGCGTAGGCATTTCTTTTTTGGGATCTCCTCTCGAATCTCGGATTTCCAACAGTCTAAGAACCTCCTTCTTACAGAGGCTTATTGCGGGGTGCGTTCTGGTCGCTTCTAGGCGATCAATTATAGCAACTTTTTTGACATTGTTGAAGCTCCGGATATAACTACTAATAACACCAGTTTACAAAAAAAAATTGATGAAATACGCACTTCATGAAACTATGATTTTCGGTTAAGGTAGATCTCCCTGAGTAAGAAATGGGCACTTTTAATTTTTTGTATGGTACAGTTTTTTTTTAAAGTGTAAAAAACGTTTTTTGCACTTCTTTAATTTCTAACTCGAGTTGTGGTAAACCGATTTGGGCTATCAAAGACTCATGCCCTTTAACTCTAGAAACTTAACTTAAAGAAATCGAAACAGCACTCACTTCGCGCCCAAGGGCTTCACCTGGTAAAGTTCCGGACGACCGCGAAACATTACCGTGTCATTTGTTGATATAATAGGCTCTGCTTTCGCTGCCACAAGAATTCGTGCTAGACGGAAGTCAAATCAATTGCAGCTGCACGTACTTAGGTTAGGTTACACGGACGGCCTTCAAGGACAGGGCCACGCATAGGCCAATATGGCCCTTAGTTGTCCGACTGATCTGTATGAACCTCAAGATATTTTAAGAGGTTTTTATGTTCACAAGGATCGTGGTTTATTTTGCGAAGGCAAGAAGTTCGCCTGGTTCCCTGGTGGAGGCGTCTCCTAGTGATGCCACAACTGGGGCACCAAGGTATCTTCTTCTTGCTCGTGAGAGAGCCGAGCAGTTGCAGATAAGATGTTCCAGGGTTTCGCTTCATCGCATTTCCTGTTGTGCGGCTGTTGAGAATTTCGATCGTAGTTGCGTGTGATGCGACCAGACAGTTGCCTGTAAGGATTCCCACTAACAGTCTGCAGTTTTTCGTGGAAGATGCAGTACACACTGCCTGAGTTTCGCATTACGCTCTTTGCACATTGTTCTTGCAATTCGGCAAGTTCGGAAAGCCGCCTGGCTTTCCAGGGCGCTTTGTAGCGTTCTAAGGGAAACTGGCACGTTTTCCGTTCTTTCGTTCGTCAGCTCTACGCCCTCCTTTGCAAGAACGTCAGCTGTCTCGTTGCCATAGATGCCCATAGATGTTATCTAGTCCCTCCCTGCTCGCCATTACATTTTTCGAATTGACCGTTGACAACTACATGGATCTTATCGCCGCTTGGCTGTCCACAAACAGGTTGACCACATTGTATAGTGACTTTATACTTTGAGCCACTTCGGCCGCTTTTCTTGTGGCAAAGACTTCTGCTTGGTAGCTGGGTAGCTTATATGACAGCCTTATTTCAGGGTCCGTACAGTATAATCACGCTCCTACTCCTCCTTCTATCTTGGAGCGGTTTGTGTATATGTTGAAATTATAAGTTTACATATCAGTTGGCAACACATATTAGCAGTACTCTGTAAGCATTCATGTTAAGCTGTCATACTTTTATATGAAAAATTTCGAACATCGAATAACCACACGTATACATTTGAGCTTTCCGTGTTTTTTTGCTTCTTCGGTCTTTGGGTCATTCCAACTCCAACAAGAAAGAAAGCTAACTTCGGCCAGCCGAAGTTTATATACCCTTGCAGATCGTTCCTATTTGAAATTACAAAAATTTTAATTTTAGATTTGCAACAAACCAAATTTTAGCAGTTCACGGAGTATTTTGACATTAATTAATCGATCCTTCCTATGGCAGCAATATATTATAGTCATCCAATTTATGTTAAATTTAATTCGAAATTCTAAAATAATAAAATAAACTTATATTCCAAAGTAGAAGAGAATACAATAAAAATTAACAAAGCTATAATTTTGTTCCTATTAATTTCCCTTTAGTTTTCCGATCGTTCCTATGTGCGCTATATAATATAGTCGTCCGATTTTTCTAAAATTTAATTCAAAATTCAGAACAGGTAAACAAATTATATTCCTAAGAGCAAATGGTAATATGTCAAAAAGCACCGAAGATATAATTTTTTTTTTTCAATTATTTTTCCGATTATTCCTATGGGAGCTATAAGATATAGTTGTCCGATCCGGCCGGCTCCGACTTACACACCTGATCATATTAATAGGTACACACGTTACATCCTCACTTGCTAAGAGATATCTCTATAGTTATTGAGGCCAGACCTCCAAAAACTTTTTATTTTGAAAGGTTATTCTGTCCTGCAATATTTTAATAAAAAATGGATACAGTAAAACCTGTCTATTCCATGTTAGCCATACATTTGTGCGAAAGGTCGGTTTTGGTGTGGTCAAAATAATAAGAACACTTGTGTAACTTATAATTTTTTAAAATATTCAATCTAGAATGGGGCTACGGTTAGTATTTTATCTTAAGTTGGGATCATGCTTATAAGAAGTCTGGGCCAATTGGACGATCCAAAAAGTTTCCAAGCCTGGATTTGGTTACTTTAAAGCCATTATCCATGTTAAAATCTGATTTGCAGCTTAAAAGGAACTTTAACACTTAAGTATGGCTTGTAATTTCCTAAATTTTCTTTAAAAATACTACTCTTAATAAATAAAATCGATTTGGAAAAAAATTAGTACTTACATCGTAAAAAATTAGGTAAATTCTTGTCAAAAACCAAAGTTACATGCGGTTTTAATTTTAAAAAAATAGTTCAATTTTAAATTCTTAATTGTTTTACTTTTTATTTGATAGTAGATAAAACGACTAAAACAAGAAAGGAAGCTAACTTCGGCCAGCCGATGTCTATATAGCCTTGCAGTTAATTCCTATTTAATTAAAAATTACAAAAATCTGAATTTAGATTTGCAACTAACCAAATTATAGAAATTTTAGTATTATTTTGACAATAATTGATCGATCATTTCTACGGCAGCTATATAATATAGTCGTTCGATTTATGTACAATTTAATTCGAAATTCTGAAAAAATAAAATAAAGTTATATTCCAGAGTAGAAGAGAATACAATAAAAATTAACGAAGCTATAATTTTGTTTCTATTAATTTCCCTCTAGTTTTCCGATCGTTCCTATGGGAGCTATATGATATAGTCGTCCGATTTTTCTAAAATTTAATTCGAAGTTCGAGACAGTTCCGTCCGGTTCCGACTTATATACTACCTGCAATAGAAAGACGACGTTTGGTAAAGTTTCATCTCGATAGCTTTAAAACTGAGGGACTAGTTTGCGTAGAAACGGACGGACATGGCTAGATTGACTCGTCTTGTGATACTGATCAAAAATGTATATACTTTATGGGGTCGGAACCTCTCCTTCACTGCGTTGCAAACTTCTGACTGAAATCAAATAAAAAACTCTACAATAGAAAATTTTCGTGTAGGTAAAATCATAAAAACTAGTCCAGGCCGATTGAACTGTGTCCGAAGATTTGCGTCGTCATGTTACCTGATGCAACTAGAGGATCGTTTCTAGAGCTTTAGTTGGGGTTGATCTCACCGCCCCTGTTATGCACACCAATGCCTGCCGCTGAGTTCTCTGCATAAGCTGGTGGCTTGCCACCACACAAGATGTAGATCCAGTGCATCAGAGTAGGCGACAGGCCCCATGTGCTGCTAAGCATCTTCCTGGTTGCGCCAATTTTTGGGGGGTCCATTTCGGTACCTTGTATCTCTTAGTAAAGAAAATGAAATCCGTCTTGTCCGCATTGATACTAAGTCCCATCTTTTCCACCCACTCACATATCTCCCTGTGTGTTGATTCCATTATGGAGCTGAGGGTCGATGGACAAATTCCCGTAATAATTATGCCTATGTCGTCCGCGTAGGCATTTCTTTTTTGGGATCTCCTCTCGAATCTCTTAATTAGATCGTCGACCACCTTGTAACGTTTCTCTGTATGCCCCCTTTACCATGGAAGCAGTGCCTCCCCAGCGGGAAAAAACCTCTGTAAAAAGCATATTTTCATGAGGTTTCTCCATACAAGCGGAAGGGACAAAACCTCCTTCACCCCTTACATTTCTTCCATCTCTGGTTTCAAAATACACGGGGGTGACACAAAAAAGTAAGGGGTGAAGGAGGTTTCTAGATGGTTTTCCAAAGGAATTTGCATTTTCCCTACACCGTCACCTGCTAAAAGAAGCAAGTTTTCCATCACTCCCATCACCAGTTTACAAACAAAAATTGATGAAATACGCACTTCATGAAACTATGATTTTCGGTTAAGGTAGATCTCCCTGAGTAAGAAATGGGCACTTTTAATTTTTTGTATGGTACAGTTTTTTTTTAAAGTGTAAAAAACGTTTTTTGCACTTCTTTAATTTTTAACTCGAGTTGTGGTAAACCGATTTGGGCTATCAAAGACTCATTTTACAGGTAAAAGAATGCCCTTTAACTTTCTTATACACAGCATTGAGTTCCATTCATTGGTTTAGAAGCTACACTTCGTCAAAGCTGAAAAAGTTGGAAAAAATGCAAAAAAGCTGACATAAATGGCTTCTTTAAAAATACACGCCTAAGTTAAAGGGCATTCTTTTACCTGTAAAATGAGTCTTTGATAGCCCAAATCGGTTTACCACAACTCGAGTTAGAAATTAAAGAAGTGCAAAAAACGTTTTTTACACTTTAAAAAAAAAACTGTACCATACAAAAAATTAAAAGTGCCAATTTCTTACTCAGGGAGATGTACCTTAACCGAAAATCATAGTTTCATGAAGTGCGTATTTCATCAATTTTTGTTTGTAAACTGGTGTAATCTGAGCGCATATTCCCTAGTGTGTAGCGCTTTCTCAACTAGCAAGTGTAGTGCCGTTTCCACAGATTTCCCTTTGGTGTAGGCATGCTGATTGGATGATATTAGTCTCCCTACATCATTCCTGATGTGTAGATCCAGCAGCTTTTCCAGAGTTTTTAGTATGAAAGATGTAAGGCTTATCAGCCTGTAATTCTTGGGGCTCGCGTAACTGCACTTCCCGTCTTTGGAAAGAAGGCATCCGAGAGGTCCTCCATTGAATTGAAATATATAGCCCGTGCTTAGTCATGCCGAGTATATTACATACAGCCATGGGGTGATCCTTTCCTTGGTCGCCTGCAACATGGCTGGAAATATTCCATCAAGTCCTGGTGCCTTATAGCCCGCAAAGGCGTCTATGGCCCAAATGATTTTCGTAAGTGTTAATAGATCGTTTGGGGGCGTTCTTCGCCAGTCCTGGTGCGTGCTGACGTCTAGGACATCTGTGCATCCTGGAAAGTGCGATTGTATAAGTGCTGTTGGGGCCTCTTCACTGCCCTCAGTGAAGACTCTAAATGGTAGGTTGTTCTGTTTCCGGGACGTTCGCGATGCTGGAGCAGAAGTTTCTCCAAGAGCTTTTCTGTGCCTAGCGTGATTCCTTCTTGTAATCCCTAAGTAGGATTTTGAATGCCTCGTTGTCTGCCAAAAGTCTGCCTTAAATCAGCGGAGCCCTATAGCGAATATCTTTTGATGAGGTACTGTCAAAGACAATTTAATATGGAAAAAAACATCATAAGCTGATTTTTTTTAATGAAATTTTTTTGTTGTAGGGAATTTTTAAGAAAAAAAAATGTTTTTTTTTTAAGAAAAAAATAAAAATAAATTACTTATAGGATTGTAAGTTTCCCAATATTATTTTTTAATTTAACTTGAATTTTGAAAAAAAAAAATTATTCAAATCGGTCAACTATATCGTATAGCTGCCATATAAACGCTTAGTACAAAAGGGAATATCTCGGTTCTATTTCAATATTTTTTCATGTAAATCGGGATTAGGTCATTATTTATCAAATTAAGTCAAGGTTTAGAATTTTTTTAAAATGTGTTAGTGATTTCTTATAGCTGTCATAGAATCGGCCAAGGAAATATTGCATATTTTCAAAAAAAAAATTGCGTATAAATTAGGTTTTAGATCATAAGAGCTAGAGCGGACTCTGGAACTTTTTATATTTTTTTAGGAGTTTTAAAATAGTTAGAAATTTTAGGAACCGAGCTGACAAGCAAACTATTAAACACATACTGGTTTTATTTTTTACGAACAGAATACCCGAATACAGCATTTTAATAAGAATATATTTGACGCCAGGAACACAATAGAAATACCTCCAGCTTCACTTCCTATTATAATTGGATTAAGATTGGATTAGAAAAAATAATTCAAAAGTTTGCCGCCAATGAAAAGCAAAAGTAATGGGAAACCGCAGACTAGTAATTCAACTAGGGATTCTTGTTGTAAGTGCGCGCGGAAAAACCAAGGGCTGGCGATTATTCAAATTACGAACATTTCTTGCTAACTTTAACCGCGGTTTTCTCAGAAGAGGCACAAAAGGGCAGGCTAATTTTTTCAGAATTTGTAGTTAAATATCTAAACTTTTTTTTTTAAAAAGAATGAAAGAGGGGACTAGGGTGTAACACTACTTTACGTCCAAGAATATCCAAAAAAACACACATTTTTTTGACCACTTTTAAACATTTTTAAAAAAAATTGTAATTGTTCACAAAAAAAAATTATTTTTTTTTGCAATATTCTAAGAATTGGTTGCTCTTAAAATTTCAATTGTTACATATACATCTTTTTCCCTTATGCGCTTTCAGACAAATTTCAAAGATGTATAAAAATACTATTTTTTATTATTGGCTAAAATTCTATTTCGAAAAATCAACTTCGAAAATCTGTAGTGGGAGAACCATTCATCACAGATCACTTTTTTTTTATATGTATTGAGAATTCAATTGTTTTTAAAGTTGCATTTCAACATTTTGGAAAATCTAAAAAAAAAAACAATTTTGGCAGGCTTTTTGTTCTAGGCGCCCCAGTGTGTGTCGGCCTTATTGGCGACTTTGAAGAATTCTCGGAGGTTATTTCTTTTGATTGTCAGTTTCCGATTTCATCATGATGGCTTTGTATTCTTCCCTGTTCTTGATGTCCGGCAGATGCGTGATACGCATCTAGTTAATCCTTGGATGGGTCTCTAGGGACGTTTCTATGTCTTTTACGGATTTTACTGCGCCCGGGCTATTTTTGAGGCCACTGTCCTTGCAAACTTTTCCCAGTTCTTTTTCCGGGGGTTTCTATGGACAGTTAATTTTGGAGTATTTTTAAAATCGAATCTGAACTGTAGTCAAGTCGTCAGAGCTGTAATGAGGTGTAAGGTTAGCATAGGTACTCTTCCCCACAAGTACGGCGCTTCTGTTCCTGCTTACCGCTGATAGTTACAATGGGTTGTAGTTTAAACCAAGGCTATGTCGACGGGCCCTTGCTTCAGGGCAATCAGGAGCTCCGCCGATGCGATTATGCTTTTATGAAGATTGAGCTACAGCATCCTCAGGTTCAGGGGCGGCGAATCTTAGGTACAGCACATCCTCCGCCTCCTTGTTAATTTGGAGAGCCCCCCTCACTGGGTAGTGGTTTGGTCATGTGCAGAATCTTCCAATCCGCCGTTGGGACGTCTGGATTCTGTCGTTTAAGCAGCTTCAGCGCCTAATTGCGATGGGGGAAGACCACTTTCGTCTTTAGTAAAGGATGGGATTAATTCTCTGTCCGCCACCTCTAGCTTGGGCCCATCCCACTACGCCTCCAGTTGGCCGACCGTTTGTGTCTGCCATTTCCTGGTCGGATCGTCGTTGCACTTCAGGATTTAGTCACCGTTCAGCCATCCTGCACCATAGAACGCGGTCATGGGGGCTGTGGGTGCCTCTTTGATACGTGCACAGAGAGACTCAGCGAGTCGCGCATGGACGATCTTCCAGCGCGCCTCCGTCATCTTCCCATTCTCGTCTTTCCTGTCAATGAGTGTCACGATCAGGTGTCGATTACCTACATCACTGACCCTGGCTTTCTTGTTGAGCTTTACTGCTACTTTCAATGGCGGAGGGTCTGCTTTCTTTGGCCCGCGTTTCCGCTTGCTCACCTGAATGTCCCTGGCGGCACTCTCGTGTGAGCGTTGGCAAACTCCTCTACCTTGTTCGCAAATCCACTTGTCGACGCCATCGCGGGTTTGCTTACAAAGTTCAGCCTTCCATCCTCAATCTTTTGCTCTGCCCAGGCTAGCTTTTTCTTCTCCTACTGGGAAAGGGTCGCTTTGTCCTGGAGCCGGCTCCTAATCTTGAGGGCTGCCTTGTTTTGCTCCTTAGCCCTTATACCCTCGCTTCTACGATTCGGCCCTTTCCTACGATGGGAGTTGGAACCGGGTTGAGGCAAGCGGGTATGGCTTGTTTTGGCTTCGTTTAGCACGCTCTCCGAGTCAGAGTCTACTACGACAAATTCACTCGTGCGACTTAACTTTTCCTTAGCCGCTGAGATGACCTGCTCCCGTCATCCCAGTGCCCTGCAGGGGTTCGTCCGCTGGCGAAACGCAGAGAGGATTGCTCCTCCCCGTGTTCGCCGATGGTAGCAGTCGTACTACGCATCGACGCACACTGGGGTGAGCGACCCCAAAAGTGACAATCAATTCAAAATACAAATTTTGGATTTGCTTAATGTTAAAGTATATAAAATTCTGTATTAGGGCGGTTCTTTTACAAACCGAACACTTTTTATTGGGTCACATTTTTGATTTGCCTGAAACTTTTTTTACAAGTACTATTCGGAAAATCAGTAAACACGTGTATCAGGATTTGACCGAAAAAAAATTATTTTTTTAGTTAGAATTTTTTTAAGATTGCCAAAAATCGTCAAATTTGGAAAAGTACCCTCTCTTTGAAAATCTGTATCTCCGGTTATATGAATCCGATTGACTTCATGTCTTTTTCATTAATTCCTCTATAACCTCTTCTTTAAAAAAAAAAATTAATAAAAAAAAGGGTTTTTAATTTCATAAAAATAAAAAAAATTAAAATTTTAAAAAAATTTTTAACCATTGCCCCCACAAAAAAAAATTGTTTTTTTATTTTAATATATGCGCCATATTGTTAGTTACAATCGGTTTTTGTAAAAAGTTGGAGCCATGTTTAGTTTTTTAAATATCGAATTTTTTTTAACAAGCCCTCGCCTTTCTTCTATGAGCGCCCGCCATAGTATGTAGTGCATCTCGCTCGCTCTTATTACATGCTTATGGTTTTCATGCTTACGGTTTATTTAATCATATCTGACTAACAAATAGGAATTCTTTGCTTAAAATATTATATAATTTTTTTTTTATTTACTTAGGTCATTATTTTAACAAAAGTTAATATTTTTTTAATGTTAAAAAAAATGTTTTTTTTATGATATGATATGATAATATTTTTTTTAATGTTAAAAAAATAATATTTTTTTTAATGTTGAAAAAATTTTAAGTGCGTATTTCATCAATTTTTGTTTGTAAACTGGTGTAATCTGAGCGCATATTCCCTAGTGTGTAGCGCTCTCTCAACTAGCAAGTGTAGTGCCGTTTCCACAGATTTCCCTTTGGTGTAGGCATGCTGATTGGATGATATTAGTCTCCCTACATCATTCCTGATGTGTAGATCCAGCAGCTTTTCCAGAGTTTTTAGTATGAAAGATGTAAGGCTTATCAGCCTGTAATTCTTGGGGCTCGCGTAACTGCACTTCCCGTCTTTGGAAAGAAGGCATCCGAGAGGTCCTCCATTGAATTGAAATATATAGCCCGTGCTTAGTCATGCCGAGTATATTACATACAGCCATGGGGTGATCCTTTCCTTGGTCGCCTGCAACATGGCTGGAAATATTCCATCAAGTCCTGGTGCCTTATAGCCCGCAAAGGCGTCTATGGCCCAAATGATTTTCGTAAGTGTTAATAGATCGTTTGGGGGGCGTTCTTCGCCAGTCCTGGTGCGTGCTGACGTCTAGGACATCTGTGCATCCTGGAAAGTGCGATTGTATAAGTGCTGTTGGGGCCTCTTCACTGCCCTCAGTGAAGACTCTAAATGGTAGGTTGTTCTGTTTCCGGGACGTTCGCGATGCTGGAGCAGAAGTTTCTCCAAGAGCTTTTCTGTGCCTAGCGTGATTCCTTCTTGTAATCCCTAAGTAGGATTTTGAATGCCTCGTTGTCTGCCAAAAGTCTGCCTTAAATCAGCGGAGCCCTATAGCGAATATCTTTTGATGAGGTACTGTCAAAGACAATTTAATATGGAAAAAAACATCATAAGCTGATTTTTTTTAATGAAATTTTTTTGTTGCAGGGAATTTTTAAGAAAAAAAAATGTTTTTTTTTAAGAAAAAAAAATAAAAATAAATTACTTATAGGATTGTAAGTTTCCCAATATTATTTTTTAATTTAACTTGAATTTTGAAAAAAAAAATTATTCAAATCGGTCAACTATATCGTATAGCTGCCATATAAACGCTTAGTACAAAAGGGAATATCTCGGTTCTATTTCAATATTTTTTCATGTAAATCGGGATTAGGTCATTATTTATCAAATTAAGTCAAGGTTTAGAATTTTTTTAAAATGTGTTAGTGATTTCTTATAGCTGTCATAGAATCGGCCAAGGAAATATTGCATATTTTCAAAAAAAAAATTGCGTATAAATTAGGTTTTAGATCATAAGAGCTAGAGCGGACTCTGGAACTTTTTATATTTTTTTAGGAGTTTTAAAATAGTTAGAAATTTTAGGAACCGAGCTGACAAGCAAACTATTAAACACATACTGGTTTTATTTTTTACGAACAGAATACCCGAATACAGCATTTTAATAAGAATATATTTGACGCCAGGAACACAATAGAAATACCTCCAGCTTCACTTCCTATTATAATTGGATTAAGATTGGATTAGAAAAAATAATTCAAAAGTTTGCCGCCAATGAAAAGCAAAAGTAATGGGAAACCGCAGACTAGTAATTCAACTAGGGATTCTTGTTGTAAGTGCGCGCGGAAAAACCAAGGGCTGGCGATTATTCAAATTACGAACATTTCTTGCTAACTTTAACCGCGGTTTTCTCAGAAGAGGCACAAAAGGGCAGGCTAATTTTTTTCAGAATTTGTAGTTAAATATCTAAACTTTTTTTTTTAAAAAGAATGAAAGAGGGGACTAGGGTGTAACACTACTTTACGTCCAAGAATATCCAAAAAAACACACATTTTTTTGACCACTTTTAAACATTTTTAAAAAAAATTGTAATTGTTCACAAAAAAAAATTTTTTTTTTTTGCAATATTCTAAGAATTGGTTGCTCTTAAAATTTCAATTGTTACATATACATCTTTTTCCCTTATGCGCTTTCAGACAAATTTCAAAGATGTATAAAAATACTATTTTTTATTATTGGCTAAAATTCTATTTCGAAAAATCAACTTCGAAAATCTGTAGTGGGAGAACCATTCATCACAGATCACTTTTTTTTATATGTATTGAGAATTCAATTGTTTTTAAAGTTGCATTTCAACATTTTGGAAAATCTAAAAAAAAAAACAATTTTGGCAGGCTTTTTGTTCTAGGCGCCCCAGTGTGTGTCGGCCTTATTGGCGACTTTGAAGAATTCTCGGAGGTTATTTCTTTTGATTGTCAGTTTCCGATTTCATCATGATGGCTTTGTATTCTTCCCTGTTCTTGATGTCCGGCAGATGCGTGATACGCATCTAGTTAATCCTTGGATGGGTCTCTAGGGACGTTTCTATGTCTTTTACGGATTTTACTGCGCCCGGGCTATTTTTGAGGCCACTGTCCTTGCAAACTTTTCCCAGTTCTTTTTCCGGGGGTTTCTATGGACAGTTAATTTTGGAGTATTTTTAAAATCGAATCTGAACTGTAGTCAAGTCGTCAGAGCTGTAATGAGGTGTAAGGTTAGCATAGGTACTCTTCCCCACAAGTACGGCGCTTCTGTTCCTGCTTACCGCTGATAGTTACAATGGGTTGTAGTTTAAACCAAGGCTATGTCGACGGGCCCTTGCTTCAGGGCAATCAGGAGCTCCGCCGATGCGATTATGCTTTTATGAAGATTGAGCTACAGCATCCTCAGGTTCAGGGGCGGCGAATCTTAGGTACAGCACATCCTCCGCCTCCTTGTTAATTTGGAGAGCCCCCCTCACTGGGTAGTGGTTTGGTCATGTGCAGAATCTTCCAATCCGCCGTTGGGACGTCTGGATTCTGTCGTTTAAGCAGCTTCAGCGCCTAATTGCGATGGGGAAAGACCACTTTCGTCTTTAGTAAAGGATGGGATTAATTCTCTGTCCGCCACCTCTAGCTTGGGCCCATCCCACTACGCCTCCAGTTGGCCGACCGTTTGTGTCTGCCATTTCCTGGTCGGATCGTCGTTGCACTTCAGGATTTAGTCACCGTTCAGCCATCCTGCACCATAGAACGCGGTCATGGGGGCTGTGGGTGCCTCTTTGATACGTGCACAGAGAGACTCAGCGAGTCGCGCATGGACGATCTTCCAGCGCGCCTCCGTCATCTTCCCATTCTCGTCTTTCCTGTCAATGAGTGTCACGATCAGGTGTCGATTACCTACATCACTGACCCTGGCTTTCTTGTTGAGCTTTACTGCTACTTTCAATGGCGGAGGGTCTGCTTTCTTTGGCCCGCGTTTCCGCTTGCTCACCTGAATGTCCCTGGCGGCACTCTCGTGTGAGCGTTGGCAAACTCCTCTACCTTGTTCGCAAATCCACTTGTCGACGCCATCGCGGGTTTGCTTACAAAGTTCAGCCTTCCATCCTCAATCTTTTGCTCTGCCCAGGCTAGCTTTTTCTTCTCCTACTGGGAAAGGGTCGCTTTGTCCTGGAGCCGGCTCCTAATCTTGAGGGCTGCCTTGTTTTGCTCCTTAGCCCTTATACCCTCGCTTCTACGATTCGGCCCTTTCCTACGATGGGAGTTGGAACCGGGTTGAGGCAAGCGGGTATGGCTTGTTTTGGCTTCGTTTAGCACGCTCTCCGAGTCAGAGTCTACTACGACAAATTCACTCGTGCGACTTAACTTTTCCTTGAGATGACCTGCTCCCGTCATCCCAGTGCCCTGCAGGGGTTCGTCCGCTGGCGAAACGCAGAGAGGATTGCTCCTCCCCGTGTTCGCCGATGGTAGCAGTCGTACTACGCATCGACGCACACTGGGGTGAGCGACCCCAAAAGTGACAATCAATTCAAAATACAAATTTTGGATTTGCTTAATGTTAAAGTATATAAAATTCTGTATTAGGGCGGTTCTTTTACAAACCGAACACTTTTTATTGGGTCACATTTTTGATTTGCCTGAAACTTTTTTTACAAGTACTATTCGGAAAATCAGTAAACACGTGTATCAGGATTTGACCGAAAAAAAATTATTTTTTTAGTTAGAATTTTTTTAAGATTGCCAAAAATCGTCAAATTTGGAAAAGTACCCTCTCTTTGAAAATCTGTATCTCCGGTTATATGAATCCGATTGACTTCATGTCTTTTTCATTAATTCCTCTATAACCTCTTCTTTAAAAAAAAAAATTAATAAAAAAAAGGGTTTTTAATTTCATAAAAATAAAAAAAATTAAAATTTTAAAAAAAATTTTAACCATTGCCCCCACAAAAAAAAAATTGTTTTTTTATTTTAATATATGCGCCATATTGTTAGTTACAATCGGTTTTTGTAAAAAGTTGGAGCCATGTTTAGTTTTTTAAATATCGAATTTTTTTTAACAAGCCCTCGCCTTTCTTCTATGAGCGCCCGCCATAGTATGTAGTGCATCTCGCTCGCTCTTATTACATGCTTATGGTTTTCATGCTTACGGTTCATTTAATCATATCTGACTAACAAATAGGAATTCTTTGCTTAAAATATTATAAATTTTTTTTTTAATTACTTAGGTCATTATTTTAACAAAAGTTAATATTTTTTTAATGTTAAAAAAAATGTTTTTTTTATGATATGATATGATAATATTTTTTTTAATGTTAAAAAAATAATATTTTTTTTAATGTTGAAAAAATTTTAAAAAAATTCAATAATAAACAAAAAAATAATTCAATAATATTTTAAGCAAAGAATTCCTATTTGTTAGTCAGATATGGTCAACAGACTGTTAAATGAATCGTAAGTATGAAAGCCATAAGCACTGTAATAAGAGCGAGCGAGATGCACTACATGCTTTGGCGGGCGTTCATAGAAGAAAAGCGAGGGCTTGTTAAAAAAAATTCGATATTTAAAAAACTAAACATGGCTCCAACTTTTTACAAAAACCGATTGTAACTAACAATATGGCGCATATATTAAAATAAAAAAGCAATTTTTTTTTGTGGGGGCAATGGTTAAAAATTTTTTTTAAATTTTAATTTGTTTTTATTTTTAAGAAATTAAAAACTCATTTTTTTTAAATTTTTTTTTTGAAAGAAGAGGTTATAGAGGAATTAATGAAAAAGACATGAAGTCAATCGGATTCATATAACCGGAGATACAGATAGTTACAATGGGTTGTAGTTTAAACCAAGGCTATGTCGACGGGCCCTTGCTTCAGGGCAATCAGGAGCTCCGCCGATGCGATTATGCTTTTATGAAGATTGAGCTACAGCACCCTCAGGTTCAGGGGCGGCTTGCTCATCTACGCTCGACGGGTTGGCTATGACTGTCCGGTCACCGTCCTCTTCTTCTTTGGCATCCACGATGGCTTCAGGACCTATGTCCTAATTTCGTTGGGGGAAGACCACTTTCGTCTTTAGTAAAGGATGGGATTAATTCTCTGTCCGCCACCTCTAGCTTGGGCCCATCCCACTACGCCTCCAGTTGGCCGACCGTTTGTGTCTGCCATTTCCTGGTCGGATCGTCGTTGCACTTCAGGATTTAGTCACCGTTCAGCCATCCTGCACCATAGAACGCGGTCATGGGGGCTGTGGGTGCCTCTTTGATACGTGCACAGAGAGACTCAGCGAGTCGCGCATGGACGATCTTCCAGCGCGCCTCCGTCATCTTCCCATTCTCGTCTTTCCTGTCAATGAGTGTCACGATCAGGTGTCGATTACCTACATCACTGACCCTGGCTTTCTTGTTGAGCTTTACTGCTACTTTCGGTGGCGGAGGGTCTGCTTTCTTTGGCCCGCGTTTCCGCTTGCTCACCTGAATGTCCCTGGCGGCACTCTCGTGTGAGCGTTGGCAAACTCCTCTACCTTGTTCGCAAATCCACTTGTCGACGCCATCGCGGGTTTGCTTACAAAGTTCAGCCTTCCATCCTCAATCTTTTGCTCTGCCCAGGCTAGCTTTTTCTTCTCCTACTGGGAAAGGGTCGCTTTGTCCTGGAGCCGGCTCCTAATCTTGAGGGCTGCCTTGTTTTGCTCCTTAGCCCTTATACCCTCGCTTCTACGATTCGGCCCTTTCCTACGATGGGAGTTGGAACCGGGTTGAGGCAAGCGGGTATGGCTTGTTTTGGCTTCGTTTAGCACGCTCTCCGAGTCAGAGTCTACTACGACAAATTCACTCGTGCGACTTAACTTTTCCTTAGCCGCTGAGATGACCTGCTCCCGTCATCCCAGTGCCCTGCAGGGCACTTTCGTCCGCTGGCGAAACGCAGAGAGGATTGCTCCTCCCCGTGTTCGCCGATGGTAGCAGTCGTACTACGCATCGACGCACACTGGGGTGAGCGACCCCAAAAGTGACAATCAATTCAAAATACAAATTTTGGATTTGCTTAATGTTAAAGTATATAAAATTCTGTATTAGGGCGGTTCTTTTACAAACCGAACACTTTTTATTGGGTCACATTTTTGATTTGCCTGAAACTTTTTTTACAAGTACTATTCGGAAAATCAGTAAACACGTGTATCAGGATTTGACCGAAAAAAAATTATTTTTTTAGTTAGAATTTTTTTAAGATTGCCAAAAGTCGTCAAATTTGGAAAAGTACCCTCTCTTTGAAAATCTGTATCTCCGGTTATATGAATCCGATTGACTTCATGTCTTTTTCATTAATTCCTCTATAACCTCTTCTTTAAAAAAAAATTAATAAAAAAAAGGGTTTTTAATTTCATAAAAATAAAAAAAATTAAAATTTAAAAAAAATTTTTAACCATTGCCCCCACAAAAAAAAAATTGTTTTTTTATTTTAATATATGCGCCATATTGTTAGTTACAATCGGTTTTTGTAAAAAGTTGGAGCCATGTTTAGTTTTTTAAATATCGAATTTTTTTTAACAAGCCCTCGCCTTTCTTCTATGAGCGCCCGCCATAGTATGTAGTGCATCTCGCTCGCTCTTATTACATGCTTATGGTTTTCATGCTTACGAGTCATTTAACAGTCTGTTGACCATATCTGACTAACAAATAGGAATTCTTTACTTAAAATATTATTGAATTATTTTTATACCCTTGCAGAGGGTATAATGATTTCAGTCAGAAGTTTGCAACGCAATGAAGGAGACGTTTCAGACCCTATAAAGTATATATATTCTTGGTCAGCATGACTAGACGAGTCGATCTAGCCATGTCCGTCTGTCCGTCCGTCTGTCCGTCTGACCGTCCGTCCGTTTCTACGCAAACTAGTCCCTCAGTTTTTAGGCTATCGAGCTGAAACTTTACCAAAAGTCGTATTTCTGTTGCAGGTAGTATATAAGTCGGAGCCGGCCGGATCGGACAACTATATCTTATAGCTCCCATAGGAATAATCGGAAAAATAATTGAAAAAAAATTATAACTTATGTGTTTTTTGACATAATACCTTATGCTCTTGGAAATATCATTTTTTTAACAGTTCTGAATTTCGAATTAAATTTTATAAAAATCGGACGACTATATCATATAGCTGCCATAGGAACTATCAGAAAATTAATGGCAAATTAATATGAACAAAATTATAGCTTCGGTGTCTTTTGACATATTTCCTTCTACTCTTTGGAATATCGTTTTTTTAATACTTCTGATTTTCGATTTAAATTTTATAAAAATCGGACCACTATATCATATAGCTCCCATAAGAATGATCGGAAAATTAATGGGAAAAAAATTATAGCTTTGTTAATTTTTATTGTATTCTCTTCTACTCTTGAATATAACTTTATTTTATTATTTTAGAATTTCGAAATAAATTTTACATAAATCGGACGACTATATTATATAGCTCCCATAGGAATGATCAATCAATTATTGTCAAAATTGCTATAATTCGGTTTGTTCCAAATCGAAATTCAGATTTTTGTAATTTGTAATTAAATAGGAATTAACTGCAAGGGTATATAGACTTCGGCTGGCCGAAGTTAGCTTCCTTTCTTGTTTTGTTTATTATTAAATTTTTTAAAAGTTTTTTCAACATTAAAAAATATATTATTTTATTTATTTTATATAATATTAAAAAAAAATAGTTTTTTTAACATTAAAAAATATTAACTTTAGTAAAAATAATGACCTAAGTAAATAAAAAAATAATTATATAATATTAAAAAATATATAAAAAAATATTTTTTTTTGTGGGGCAATGGTTAAAAATTTTTTTTAAATTTTAATTTGTTTTTATTTTTAAGAAATTAAAAACTAATTTTTTTTTAGAAATTTTTTTTTGAAAGAAGAGGTTTTAGAGGAATTAATGAAAAAGACATGAAGTCAATCGGATTCATACAACCGGAGATACAGATTTTCAAAGAGAGGGTACTTTTCCAAATTTGACGATTTTTGGCAATCTTAAAAAAATTCTAACTAAAAAAATAATTTTTTTTCGGTCAAATCCTGATACACGTGTTTACTTATTTTCTGAATAGTACGTGTAAAAAAAGTTTCAGGCAAATCAAAAATGTGAAATTTTTTTTTTGGCCAAATCTGTTCGGTTTGTAAAAGAACGGCCCATTAGGAAGTGGATAAATTATGGTCCTACGTCTTACAGAAACCTCACAATGTGAAGCCGAAGTTGAAACTTTGTTTTTCGTTTTTAAAAATACGAAAAATTAATATTTTTTGCCACTTGAGTGATTTTTTCAGAAAAATAAAATAAAACAACTTTTTTACAAATTAAAAATTTTTTTTGTAATTATCTGTAAAATTATACATTTTTATACCCTTGCAGAGGGTATAATGATTTAAGTCAGAAGTTTGCAACGCAGTGAAGGAGACGTTTCCGACCCCATAAAGTATATATATTCTTAATCAGCATGATTAGATCTAGCCATGTCCGTCTGTCCGTCAGTCTGTACGTCCGTTTCTACGCAAGCTAGTCCCTCAGTTTTAAAGCTATCGAGATGAAACTTTACCAAAAGTCGTTTTTCTATTGCAGGTAGTAAAGGGTGTTTTTTTTTAGAGGTATACAACTTTAAGTTGGCATCTCTGTTCAAGATGGCAACCGATTTAACAGCTGTCAAGTGATTTATTCTTAGTTTGGTTTGGTAATTCATCATGAATAGATTCACGCCTGAACAACGCTTGCAAATAGTACAATTTTATTTCGATTTATTGAAAGACACGTTTGGTGACCGCCTAATTTCACGTTTTGGACCTTGTGATTTAACACCGCTAGGCTACTTTCTGTAGGGCTATGTAAAGTCATTGGTCTATGCGGATAAGCCACAAACGCTTGACCGTTTTGAAGACAACATTCGCCGTGTTATTGCCGATATACGGCCACAAATGTTGGAAAAAGTCATCGAAAATTGGACGTCCAGATTGGACTACATCCGAGCCAGCCGTAGCGGTCATATGCCAGAAATCATATATAAAAGATTATCTTTCGAATAAAAAAAAAAATACAATCGAATAATTTATCGTTGTTTTATTACAACTTAAAGTTCTATACCTCTAAAAAAAAACACCCGTTATATAAGTCAGAACCGGCCGGATCGGACACCTATATCTTATAGTGCGACGTTTGTGCTGACATCCCAGCCCGGATTTCTTCCATCTCGTCGTTCATACTGGTTTGTTTTACAGAGGAAACACCCACTTTCGTTTTATGCCTACCGCCAGCCACCTCTAACCATGGCCACTGATTCAAAAGGTTGAACCAGTCGCCTTAGCTAGACACTGCATTGCCCTGGGCAAGACAAGCGACATTGCATTACCCTGCTCGGGGAAATGCAGTGACTATTGCCCAGCCGGCACCCTCGTGGAGGGTTCAGCTGGAGGATTTTTGCCTGCACTTACTTAAGGCGGTGGCAAATGCTGTATACACTTAATACATAAGCTGGCAATACTACCAATAGTTGAATAAATAGTTAAATAAGGTAACATACATTAAGAGATAATTATCACTATGGACGGTAGTCCATGTAGTGACGAAGCGCACCAGGAGAGTGTGCGAAGACGACTACTATATATAGCCGCGAAATTGAAAATCTGCTGTGATAGTCCGATCGTAATGAGTAATACACCAAATAAAAGGTACTGCTAAAACTTAAAGGATTGCATACCAAGACCTCAAGAAAATCAATTAGTTTGGGAGAGAGAGCGGGGAAACTGTAAAAGTGAAAATTTAGAAATTGGGATCTGTTGGGGCCGATGGGGATAATTGGCCTCCCGCACTATGTTATGCGCTTAATATGAGGGGTCATATCAGAAAATCGGACGCTCCGATTATCGAAAACAAATTTGCGGGGGCCTAGTCAAAATGAAAATGTAATTCTGTTTGTCAGTTTGTCCAAAACATGTTATTTGAATTCTGAAAATTTGATATGATGTTCATCAGATCGATATAAGAAACTTTAGTTCTACCACTTTTGGAAAAATCCGCTAGTTTAGCGGGAAAACAGCTATAAATAGCTAAAATACGGAAGGCTGTAACTTCTAAACTACTGAAGCTACAGACTTGTGCTATATCTCGTTTGAAAGGTATTTTGAAATGCTATAAGCGCCCTTATATGTAATTTGTGTAAATGTGATAGCTAATTTATTTTTTCGGCACTCTGCAATAGAAAATGTTCGTATGTTCTTAAAAACTAGTCTGTTCTTAAAACTAGAGTGCCGAATAAATAAATTTTAATAATTGTATTTAATCATGTGTGTAATCATCTTTTGTCACAAATGTTGATATCAGAACTTTTGTATGTTTAAAATGCGATCGTCACTAGTTTTTTACCTCGTTAAGAGGTGTTTTTGTTTGATATTGAAGATTAGGGGGTGGTAGAAGCTCTAGCTTGCCGAATGGTGTGACATTCGGTCACTTGATCGTAGGTACACTTAGTTTAATACGATCTTTAATGAAATGTAAGAGCCAGTTGTAACGAACTGATTCTTTAGGTCTGCTCGCTACGAGATTCGTGCGGCTAGCTTAGTATGGTTGTGTGTTCGTCCCACCAAATTTATATAAACGTGACCGCCCAGTAGATCAGTGAGAAAGCACAGAATTTTCGGGTACTCAGTGCATTTTATTGCGAGCGAGAAGGTATGCTGGCACGGCAACCTTGCCGTCGCCGCTCGTGGCCGTTGCTGACTCCGGGTCGCCTTGACGATCCGGCGCTAACCTTGTGGACTGCGGGCTCCGGTTCCGTGAACTTCCTGAAGATGCTTGTAGCTCCCTGAAGATCCTTGCAGCTCCCTGAAGAGGCACGAAGCTCCCTGGAGATCCTTTACGCTCCCTGAAGATGCTCGACGCAGCTCGCCGCTGATGCGCAGAAACGACGACTACTCGTCGCGCCTTACACTCGCCAGGAGATCGGCTGCACGGGTTTAGAGAAGCGTTACCGTTCTCAGACTAGGGTGAACAGAGGCCGCGATCTCCAGGAATCACTCCTTTCGACACACCAGCGCCTGTCCCTGGCTCTGTCCCGGATGGTCCCACTAGTGTCTAATTCAGATCGCACTGGCAGTCCAAGTTACGCAAGGATGCTGCCGAGCGCTTCACTTTGCTTCAACGCCAAGCGAACGCCAATCCGGGACTACACGACTTAACCGCGGGGCTCTACTGGAGTTCTCCACTCGAGGCCACCAACGATAGACCGATCTCCCTTCCGGCTCGCCGCTCCGGAAATACACGACTCAAACCGTAGACCACAACGACTAATCGATCTCCCTTCTGGCCTATAGGCTTCTCCCTGAGTTTACGATTTCTTGTCGCAGGCTTACACCGCTTAAACTCTGTTCGACTTTCCGGCGAGGAGCGTGGATTTAGTTGAGACAGAGTTGAAACGGATCGCCTTGACCTAGCCGTGTGATGCCCTCTGGACCTCAGCTACCTGCGTCTCAATTCGGAGATTCCTGGCGGTTCAATCCCGAACGTCTCGACGTAGCGATCTTGCTCCTTGTAGGCTCCCACGGCGCTGCTTCCGGCCATTTGACTTGTTGTTGTTCACTTGTACTGCACTGGCTGACTTGTTCACTTTTGTATCTGGACTGATCTTGATAGATTGACTCTTCGTGATCGACTGATCCTGTTGACAGCGCCCGGCGGCATTATATAGGGCCTCTGGGAACCGTTATTTCCCTCTTTCTTGCTGCCCGCCGCATCTCTCCACTCCGGGTCCAAAGTCCGTAGCTCCTGCTTGACCCACTTGCCTTTCACGCACGGCCTTAATTTGTGTTTATGCGTGTTGCCGCTGCTCTGCTTATGCTTTTGGTGCCTGTGGCACGACTGTGCGTCGCTCCGCTGCTGAGATGTGGCACTTGTCCTCCTGGATCAAAGTCCACGGCAGAGTCCAAAGTCCAGTGCAGATCCGTTATTTCCCTTTTTGCACACGGCACTCTGGCTCTGCCTGCGAAGTCTCCACTCTCTCACTCTTCGCTTCTCGGTCTCCAAACTCTCTTTGGCAGAGTTCTCTCTACTACCCTCGAAGTCTCCAAACTCTCTACTTGCAAGTGTTTCTCCACTTGCTCTTCGCCGCGCCGCTACTACGCTAACTCGCCGCGTAACTGGTAAGCGGCTGGCCATCAGTAGTTTTGCTGCGGGAATTTGTGGGAAGTTATTCAACTCCTCACACAGTACTCAAAAGAGTCTGCTTACATACAGACAATAAACCTTGAATTCGAAATATTACAGCGTTCTTCTTATTAAGCCACCAGTTGCCAGGCTATCTCTATTCGGCGTCTTACTATAGTGATTATCTTTTAATGGCAAGGTGTTTTTTAAAGATTGCAAATCCCGTAAAGTCCTAGGTTGACCTACCAGTGAGTTCAAGTGTGTTAAAATGCTAAAAAATTAGTGTGTTATATGTAACCAACTTAAACTTCGCAATAATCCTCGCATTTATGTTAACAGGTCACCAAATCACTAATAACAACTATTTAAAGGTAGACACGACCAAAATGTGTACGTTCGAATCAACAAATAATGAATTAGTTCTTGTTATTCACGTCTGTAAAGTCAAACAAAACGAGGTAAAAAACTAGTGACGATCGCACCTTCAAAATACAAAAATTCTGATATCAACATTTGTGAAGAAAGATGACTACACACATGAATAAATACACTTTTTAAAATTTATTTTTTATCTTTATAGCCGTTTTTGAGAAAAATAAAAAACTAAAAAAAAGGCTTAAAAATGTTTAAAAAAATTGGTTTTGTGCATATCTTTTTATACCCTTGCAGAGGGTATTATAATTTTGGTCAGAAGTTTGTAACGTAGTGAAGGAGACGTTTCCGACCCCATAAAGTATATATATTCTTGATCAAGATCAATAGGGGAGTCGATATAGACATGTCCGTCTGTCCGTCTGTTTCAATACCGTTTGCGAGCTCAGTTTAAAAGCTAGCGACCTAAAACTTTTACAGTCATCTTAAAACATGTGTACGCAGATCAAGTTTGAAAATTGACCCGATCGGACGTCTATATCCTATAGCTCCAATACGAACAATCGGATATAACTTGCAAAAACTGAAGATTTTCCGCGCATTGTAAATGCTATTGACATGAATCTTTCCAAATCGTATTTTTTTGTGCATACCTTGATCAGGGTAAAAGCGCGTGCCGATCGGACGTCTATATCCTATAGCTCCCATAGGAACAATATGGTGAAATCGGCCCAAATTTGTGCCTTATATATGATGGACGTTGATGCACTACGAGCAGTACAAACAAGTGGCCCAACGATACCAAGCACGTGCTTGTTACGCGGGGGACCCTTTTTCAATTTGGGCAAAAATGCGAGTTCGCAATGAAAATACATGATACAAAATAGAGATAAAAAGATTATAATGGTTACAACTAAGATTGAAGCAAATAAGATAAAATTGTAGTTTTTAATACAGGGATAGAAGTTGAAGTGCAAGTTAACTGATAAAGATTGTTATAATTATTACATAGGACGCGAAAGGGCTCATGCAAAGTAAAATTTGTTGTACATCGAGGCAAATTAAGAGGGTAGTAGTTTCGTGTTAGTCCAACGGGAACATTGAAAGTTAAACGGTTTACCAGTTCGTCTTCACTCGTCGAGCAATGGTCCACGTAAAGAAGACGGGCAGTGATCAGGTCCTATGCATTGAGAACATGAAGGCCCTTACCGACATTAATCCTGATCGGCATGAGACACCTGCTGAAACTGACTCTACGAAGGATGGAGCGACACCTAATTTATTTCGTTAATGCAGTTCATCTAAATGTTCTATATGTTCATTTTAAGGTATTATTAGTTATATTTATATTTACTTTCAATTGCAATTTGTATTTTTATTATATTTTGTGTGGTACTGTGTGTGTGTTCCAGGTCTTAGCACTTCAAAATACTTATTCTTCTTTTACTTATGTCTGCAATCGAGCCTAATCAAAACCTTAACAGCCATGCATTGATCAGAATTCTTTGTAAACAAACTCCTGGTCTAAAAAAATGTCACATAAATGCGCAAAGTCTGACTAAAAAAGTCTAATAAAATCGATGAGTTCCGGTACCTATTCGAAAATTCTAAAGTCGATGTCATCTGCGTTTCCGAAACTTGGTTCACGTCCGATATCAGTAGTTCATATCTTCGTTGTGCTGATTACAATCTGTTTCGTTCTGATAGAGTAAATCATGCCGGCGGTGTTGCTATTTTTGTCCGTAAACAATTTAAATGTAAAGTTATACGTCAGCAAGAGCTAGAGAGTGCAATAGAATACTTATTTGTAGAAGTACGAGGAAAAATTTTTTAAAACATTCTTATTGGCTGTGCCTATAGACCACATCGTACTACTTGCTACTCAGATCTACTTGCCAATCTGACTGCCCTAACATGGACATACAAAAATGTTGTACTAACCGGTGATTTCAACAGTGACCTTTTAACTGATACTAGTCTCTGCGCAGAACTATTATCACTCGGACTTCAGCCAGCAAATGTCACACACCCTACCCATTTCACAAAATCCTCACAAACCCTACTAGATGTATTTTTCGTAGATGACGCAAGTAAAATCCTTTTATATGACCAGGTATCTGTACCAGTTTTCTCCCGGCATGATCTTATCTACCTGACGTAGAGCGCTGAAGAATACTCCATAACCTATCGGGCCTTTAAATATATAAACTATGCGCTACTGGACTCAGAGTGTAACTCTTATTGTATACAATTCCCAATGTTGATTTACAGTTAGAGTTCTTTAACAACAATATCGAGCTTCTATACAACAAATATGTACCAGTCAAAACAAAAAAAATTAGGCCAAATGAGAACCCATGGATTAGCATGGAAATCAAAAATACAATTAATGCGTGTGATAGGGCCTATATAAAGTGGAAACGCTATAAAACAGATTACTTACACAAGCAGTACAGTTCCTTGAGAATAAAGGTCAATAAGTCATGCTGGTTAGCTAAAAGGAAATTCTATCAACAGAAATTCAATAATGTGTCATCTGGTAAAGAATTCTGGAAAAACATAAAAAGTATTGGAGTAGGAAAACAACAACAAGAGACAGCTTACCATATTAATGCCAATAAATTAAATAATAAATTTGTGAAATCTCAACCTTTAGTATCTGATCAAACTAACAATCCGTACCTGAACACATTGCCAAACAACAACTGTGATACTAGCTTTAGTTTTGTTTGTGTGAGTCAGTGTGATGTCCTACAGTCCATGTTAAATATAAAATCGAGTGCAATGGGTCGCGATAATGTACATCCAAAATTTTTACTAATCCTTGTCCACAAGCTACTTCCATATACAACACACATTTTTAATACAGCAATAACATCTTCGACATTTCCAACTTGCTGGAAGACAGCCAAAGTACTTCCTATACCAAAAATAAAGGGTGAATATAGACCGATATCCATACTTTCCTTTCTATCCAAAGCATTTGAGCGCCTAGTCTCCACTCAAATTAATTTGTATCTTCACGATAACTCACTGCGGCTTTCGGAAAACGACAACATGGCTTTCGGAAAACGCGTAGTTGTATGACAGCAACTTTTAAAATTTTTTGGAGGATATTCGCATGAAAATGGATGATAGGCAAGTTACATTTCTAACACTGCTAGACTATAGCAAGGCTTTCGACACTGTCGATCATTTTATTCTGTGTACTAAGTTAGAAAAACTATATAATTTTTCAAACCCAGCTACTAGCTTGGTAAGAACATACCTAATGGGCCGATCTCAATGTGTTGTAACGGAGTCTGAGACCTCAGACTTTTTATTTACTAAGCGTGGTGTCCCCCAAGGGTCGGTCCTTGGACCATTACTGTTTTCGATATATGTGAACGATCTTCCAAATGTCTTGTCTAATTGTGAAGTCCAGATGTATGCTGACGATATGCAAATGTATGTGAGTCGTCCGTATAGCCGTATATCTGAATGTATTGATGTCAGTAATAGTGAACTTAAACAAGTTAGCAATTGGGCTATGAATAACGGTCTTCAAATAAATCCAAAAAAATCCAAATGTTTGATAATTTTTAAAAAAGAAATAAACGCTCCATTGCAATGGCTAAAGATTGATACTGATGAGATTGAATACGTAAATCGAGCTAACAACCTCGGAATTGTGTTCAACAGCACTCTTTCGTGGTCCAATCATATTAACTATATAGTTGGTGAGACGTATTGTCAACTACGTCAATTAAAACTGATCCAGAGTATTTTACCAACCCATAGTAAAATGGTATTAGCAAAGTCGATTATAATCCCTTCATTATTATACTGCATTGAAATATTTGGAAAATGTGACTCAATAAGTAGGAATAAGTTAACCGTAGCATACAACAATATAGCAAGATTTCTTTTCAATATTAAACCACACGATTCAATTTCAAGTCATGCTAAACAAATCTTTGGACTATACTTTTCCACATTAGTTGAATTTAGGACACTGATTCTCCTTCACAAAATAATCACGACCAAGGAACCGAATTACTTGTTTTCGTTTCTCAACTTTGCACAATCAGCCAGAACGAATAATATAATTCCCACAAGAATCACCTTTTCCTCAAGTGAAAATCACTTCTTTGCATGGGCTGTTAAGCTTTGGAATAATTTACCTCACAGTTTAAAGAATACAAGAAGTGCTAGACAGTTTCGGAAAGAATTATTATTAATGTTAAAAAATAACTAACCCACACCCACAACAACACACAACTAATTATAAATCCAAGAACTAACTATAGATAAGAATTCAAAATTGTACTACGGATAATAATCAAAACTTGCAAATATGTTTAAGTAATTCTGTAAAACTTTCTGTAAGATTGTAAACTTTGTTTGTGACTAGTGCTTTATTATTAAGTTAAATTGTTAACTTTAGCGCTAGGAAGATAAATAAATAAATAATAATAATAAAAAAAAAAAAAAGGGCAAAAAGAAGAAATTTTTTTTGTACCGACTCAATACGGTCGATGTGAACTTGATATTGTGGACTCCAAACTGAAGAACAATATTCCAAAATAAAACGGACAAGGGAGGTAAATAATAATTTGGTTATATAAGGTTCATCAAATTCTTTTGACCAACGTTTTATAAACCCAAGAACACTCATTGCTTTGTTGACAGTCGACATTATGTGGCAGTCAAATTTAAGCTTCGGGTACAGAAGAACACCTAAATCGTTTACTGAATATATACGATCAAGAGGGGAGTTCTGAAGCGAATAACTTATAAATGTAGTACCTCTGTAAAAGGTCATAACGTTACATTTCAGGCAGTTCAAATTTAAGAGGTTGTACTCACACCATATCTCTATCTTATTATATGTCAAACAAAGCTTAACATCATCAGCATACATTAGTACACAAGAATGTGTAACGATAGAGGGAAGATCGTTAATGAACAAGGTAAACAGCAAAGGGCCCAAATGACTACCCTGCGGCACTCCCGATGTTACGTGGACTATTTTGGAGACAGCGTTTTTAAATATAACCCTCTGAGTCCTTTCATTCAAATAACTTGAAATCCATGTTAAAAGATTACATGAAGCCCAAGCTGATCAAATTTGAATAAATTTGAGTCAAAAGCTTTGCTGAAATCTGTATATATAAAAAAAATGCTGCAACGAGGACGACTGGCGCCGTAGAAACTCTCGGAATTTAAAGCGTCTAGGGAGCAACGATGGAGCGACGAGGGAGCGCCGAGGGAATTGACAAGATCACCGCGAAGACTCAACGGCTAGGATACACGAGGAAACGCCGGCGAGTGGGAGCGAGTTTTCAAAGTTTCCCGAAGTAAGGGGGCAATGTGAGAAGTTGAATAACTCCCCACAAATCCCCGCAGCAAAACTACGGATGGCCGATCGCTTACCAGTTACGCGGCGAATTAGCGTAGTAGAGGCGCGGCGAAGAGCAAGTGGAGAAAAACTTTTAAGTAGAGAGTTTGGAGAAAGAGAGTTTGGAGAAATAACGGATCTGCACCGGACTTTGGACTCTACCATGGACTTTGGTCCAGGAGGACGAGTGCCACATCTCAGCAGCGGAGCGACGCACAGGCGTGCCACAGGCACCAAAAGACTAAGCAGAGCAGCAGCAAGATCGCTACGTCGAGACGTTCGGGATTGAATCACCATAAATCTCCGAATTGAGACACAGGTAGCTGAGGTCCAGAGGGCATCACACGGCTTGGTCAAGGCGATCCACTTCATTTCTGTCTCAACCAAATCCACGCATCTCGCCTGGAGAGTCGAACAAAGTTTGAACTGTGTAAGCCTGCGACAAGGAATCGTGAACCTATCAGCCAGAAGGGAGAACGATCAATCGATCAAAGGATTAAGAAAGTTGAAGAATCATACCTAGAAATCTGCAAATTCACCATGAACTAGGGACGGGGGCGCCTCGATAAGGCGGTCGATTGGCACGGATGATAGTGCGATCAATGGGCACACGAAAAATTGGAAATATCATAGTGAATAGTGAATAATGTGTGTCGATATCATGGTGAGTTCCGCTGAGCTATCGATAGCTAATGGGTATCGATGACCAGTGGGACCAGACGGAAAAGATCGCTGGAAAGAGAGTAAACTTTCGTCGTCGTAGTCGGACGTGTATTTTAGCGCTCCTCCATCTGAGCGAACTTTACCCGTGTAAACTACATTGATTAATGGCAACTCTGGACATCTTCACTATTTTTCGGTGATCATTATCATAAAGACAAGTTTTGATCGCAAAAAGACAGTGACTTTATACGTAATTTGAATGATTTCAATATAATCAGAAAGCTTTTTGCGTGTTTACTTTGTCGCTCTACTATAGTATACCGCAAACTTCTACACTTGTTTTGTTGTTAGTGCATTGGCTCTTTTATCGTTTCGACGCGAACTTCACACGCGCGAAAAGCTTATCACCGACTAAACCGAAAGCTGCGCTTTCTACATCTACGTTGTTTTTCTAAACGTTTACATTAGACAATTAACTCAATAGTTTACTATGTCTGCCTGCTGCATTACACCTTGCCTTTTAAATTGCAAAATCACCTCTCGACAACCCACATTTGTTTGCTGGCTGTGTGATAACATTGCTAACCCTAAATGTGCCTACCTTGGGCATATTGTTGGCCTAGTTTTAGACCGTACTAAATCGAATTCTGGCCTGGATTGAACCTGCCTCAGTTGCCATCATATTAAAGTCAATATAATGGCTTTTATAAGGCAAACTGATCTGGAGTACCAGTCCTTACGGGCCGGATTTAAGGACTTATTTAATCGGTTTGAAAAGGCTGAATCCAACTTTAAAGGCCGAGTCCTGGCAGCTGTTTGCCACAATGCTGACGCTATCTCGGAACCCCTACCCGTTACTGCCAGTTCCGGACCGGACACCGGCGCATCTTTTTGTCTGCAATCCGCTGCTAATTCATCTACTGCTACAACTGCTGTCAGCTCCGGTCATGTTCCAACACTTGGATCCTACCGCTTGGCTTCCAGTAATGCCTCTACTGCTGTTGCTAACGGCTGCGCGGCAGACGCCTCCCCTGGACTTCAGCCTGCTGAACTATCTGAACTCGATTGGTCTTTTATGGATTCAAATGATATACCCTCGCATATTGTAGAACAGTTTTATGATTTACTATATTCAGCTTTCGATATGTTCGTTCCCTCATTTCCCACTGGAAACGCGTCTCATAAGCCCCCGTGGTTCTCTCGTCGACTCTCTTTCCTAAAAAACTCCATGTCTTAACTTTTTAATAAATATAAGAGAACTGTCTTTTAGAGGACTCAATATGAAGCTACCAAAGCTTTATGCTGACTCCTGAGCATTTACTGAAGATATTTTGGCTTTTACGGAAACTTGGCTGAAACCAGAGATATCTGACTCTGAAGTTCTGGCAAAAAATTTTAACACCTATAGGACCGATCGCTCCCCACGTAGGGGGGGTGGTGTACTGATTGCCGTTACCTCTTGTTTAACATCGGAGAGACTTAACTTTCATATCTCTAACGAAATTGAATTTGTTAGTGTCAAAGTTTCTCTGCAATCCTTATCTATTTTTGTAACCTGCTCTTATATTCCTCCTGGCTCAGATTTTTTCATTTATGAACACCATCTGTCTGCTATTAAATCCGTTATATCCCTTCTTTCCAACAGAGACCTTTTGATTGTTTTGGGTGACTTTAATCTCCCTAATATCTCTTGGTCTCTTCCTACTGACTCACCTGCCGCTACACCTTTATCAGCCCATGATTTTGTGGATGGCCTTCTTGAATTATCGTTACAGCAAGTAAGCTTTATACGAAATTCAATAAACAGACAATTGGACCTTGTATTTGTTTCAGATCCGCATGAAGTAACGGTATCTAGAATTGACGCACTTGTTGTACCTGAAGACCCATATCATCCTACATTGGAATTGACAATTGGCCTCCCCTGTACTGATACCCTTTCTCCTTTAGTTTCTCAAACTAAAGTGAGATGTTTTCGTAAATGTGACTATAATAAATTAAATTATATGATTTCGCAATATGATTGGACTGATTTGTACTATTGCATGGATATCGAAAGTGCAATTGAACATTTCTATAGCGTTTTAAACACTTTTTTTGACGAATGCGTTCCTGACAGGCTTCCTCCGAAGCAAAACAGGCCTCCTTGGTTTAACAATGCGCTTCAAAGACTTAAAAATCTTAAATCCAACACTTATAATAAATATAAAAAATCGGGTAAGCCATCTGATTTTTCGAAATATGTGGTGGCTCGTTCAGATTTCAATGTTCTCAACAGTCACTGCTATTCTATGTATTTAAATCGATGTAAATTCGAATTTTCAAATGATCCGAAACAGTTTTATAACTTTGTTAATGCTAAGCGTAAGTCTTCGGCATTGCCTTCTTCGGTGCGTTTAAACTCAAAAGAGGCATCGACGGATTCTGACATTGCGGATTTATTTGCCGAGTTTTTCCAAACTACTTATAGTTTGGCTGCTTGGTCAAATTCTATCTACCCTAACCCCTTAAACAGAGCTAATTGTATTTTTCCCCCGTAATTACCGAAATTTCTCTCTTAAGAGACTTAGAAACAACAACTCCAACTTATTCTCCCGGTCCTGATGGACTCCTTGGGTGTGTGCTAAAGTTTTGTGCTTCAACCATTTGTAAACCGATTCTTAAACTTTTTCACTTGTCTATTTCATCATCAATTTTTCCAACTATCTGGAAGGACTCTTTCATTATTCCACTCCACAAAAAGGGTGCGAAGGCGGATGCCCAGAATTATAGAGGTATTTCTAAATTGTCGGCAATTCCGAAAGCATTTGAACGAATTATTACTTCTCACTTGCAACACTTATGTTCCTCGCTAATATCACCGTGTCAGCATGGTTTTGTTAAGAGAAGATCGACCACTACTAACCTCCTTGAATTGTCATCTCTTGTAATAAATGGATTTAAGAAAAAAATGCAGACTGATGTTATATATACAGATTTCAGCAAAGCTTTTGACTCTGTTAACCACTCTCTCCTTTTATTCAAATTAGATCAGCTTGGGTTTCCATGTAATCTATTAACTTGGATTTCAAGTTATTTGAATGGAAGGACTCAGAGAGTTATATTTAAGAACGCTGTCTCCAAAATGATCAACGTGACATCGGGAGTGCCCCAGGGTAGTCATTTGGGCCCTTTGCTGTTTACCTTGTTTATTAACGATCTTCCGTCTATCGTAACACATTCTCGTGTACTAATGTATGCTGATGATGTTAAGCTTTGTTTGACATATAATAAGATTGAGTCTAGTTTTGGCTTACAATCAGACATTGATAATTTTCAGATATGGTGTCAGTATAACCTCTTAAATTTGAACTGCCTGAAATGTAACGTAATGACCTTTTATAGAGGTACCCCTACGTTTTTAAGTTATTCGGCTCTGCGAAATAAGTCCCCAAGAAATAAGTCCCCAAAAAATAAATGAAATAAGTCCCCAAAAATTTGTATAGGGACAACAACAACGATTTTAGATGTCATTTTGGGGAAGTATTTCATTTTTTGGGGGAAAAAAATTGGGGACTTATTTCATATGCAATAAGTTCCCAAAAGTGGATATGAAATAAGTCCCCAAACCCAATTTTTGGGGACTTATTTCATTTTTCTTGTTTGACGGAAAATAGGTCTAAGTGTGCATATTTTCCTCTTTAAAAATAATAAGTGGAATAAAAGAAAACATACCTCCACAGAATAGAAGATTCCTAATGGATGGAACTTTTAAAATAGTTCCAAAAGGGTGCTTTAAACAGCTACTTGTTATTTATATTCAATATTTTGAGGAGGTAAATAACTGCATTCGTTCCAAACAAATAGAATATTAATGAATTCATAAATATATAATATTTAACATGCTTAACGATGGAAAGGTCAAAATCGCGCGATTTTTAAAAAAAAAATTGCTCGCCTGCGGCGCAGCTTGATATTGAATAAATATGATTTCATATATACTTATGGGTAATATTATAGACTTTTTGCTTTTTATAAGTTCTTGGAAGTTGAGGGTGTTAAGAATTAAACCTTTTCTTCTTAGGTATTTCCAGTATTTTTCATTTTAATGAATAAAAAAAATAAAAAATGTTATGAAGAATTATTACAATATATCAAAGAAAATGTATTCGATTTGGAGCCTTCAACACGAAATCAAGATTCGAATTTTTATGTTTGATGTTAACAACGATTTTCGCAATTTTTTAACTTATTTCGACAAGCAGTGGATTATATTTCATATGAAATAACTCCCCAAACCTTTTGGGGCCTTATTTCATTTTTTTTGTATTGCCGACTTTTTGGGATTGGGGAGTTATTTCGTTTTTTAAATTGGGGACTTATTTCATATGAAACAACTCCCAAATTTTTGGGGCCTTATTTCATTTTTTTTTGGGGACTTATTTCTTGGGGACTTATTTCGCAGAGCCACCCCTACGTTTTTAAGTTATTCGCTTCAGAACTCCCCACTTGATCGTATATATTCAGTAAACGATTTAGGTGTTCTTTTGGACCCGAAGCTTAAATTTGACTGCCACATAATGTCGACTGTCAACAAAGCTATGAGTGTTCTTGGATTTATAAAGCGTTGGTCAAAAGAATTTGATTACCCTTATATAACCAAATTGTTATTTACCTCCCTTGTCCGTCCTATTTTGGAATATTGTTCTTCTGTTTGGAGTCCTCAATATCAAGTGCACATCGACCGTATTGAGTCGGTACAAAAAAAATTTCTTCTTTTTGCGCTTCGTAGTTTGAACTCGGATCAAAACGTAAGGCTTCCTTCCTACCAGAGTAGATTACTATTGCTTAATTTACCTACACTTGAAAACCGTAGAATAATGCTTGGTACTATTTTTATGCAAAATCTTATAAGAGGTGATATTGACTCTGTAGAACTGGTAAACCGTTTAACTTTTAATATTCCCGTTAGACTAACACGAAACTATTACCCTCTTAATTTGCCCCGATGTACATCTAATTTTAGTCTGCATGAGCCCTTTCGCGTTCTCTGTACTAATTATAACAATCTTTATCATTTAATTTGTACTTCAACTTCTATCCCTGTATTAAAAACTAAAATTTTATCTCATTTGCTTCAATCATAGTTTGTAGCCATGTGTCCCGTATTTATTTGTTTCATGTATTTCCCTCGCGAACTCGCATTTTGCCCGAAATTATAAAGGGTCCCGCGCGTAACAAGCACGTGCTTGGTATCGTTGGGTCACTTGTTTGTACTGCTCGTAGTGCATCAACGTCCATCAATATATAACTGAAATGCAAGTTGACCCTTCTAGGTATCTAATTGCTCGTTCAAATTTTTTAGTCCACAATTGCGATTGTTACAACAGTTACCTAGACCGCTGCAGAACCGAATTCCTAATAACTAATACTATTAGGATTCTAGAACACGTTGACTAAGTGGATCTCAGCTTACTTGACGAACAGGACTCAGAGAATTGCTTTTAAAGGCACTGTATCTAACCTTTTTCCCGTGACCTCTGGTGTTCCACAAGGGAGCCACCTAGAACCCCTACTGTTTGGAATTTTCATAAATGACTTGCCCCAAGTTGTTTTCTCTGCTCATGTTATGATGTATGCTGACGACGTAAATCTCTGTTTGCCTGTGAACAATCTGTATTCTTGGTGCATCCAGAATTTGTTGTTTTTGAACAACTCTACATGTAACTTTACGTCCTTTTATCGCAAGAAGCTTCTCCTCACTTTATATTCTATTGGGTCGAATGAACTTGAGCGCATAAATTCCGTTACAGACCTTAGAGTGTTATTCAACCACAACTTAAATTTCTCTAATCGCATTGGTATCATAGTTAGTAAAGCAAAAGGGGTTTTTGCCTTCGTTAAACGTTGGTCGTAGGAATTTAAGGACCCCTATACCACAAAACATTTATACATTTCCTTGTTTCGTCCAATTCTTGAATATTGCTCGTGTGTTTGGTTACCCCAATATACCAATTATCAGGACCTTATTGAATCGGTACAGAAACAGTTCCTTTTGTTTGCCATCGTAGGTGGATAGACTGCGTCTACTTAACCTGCCCTCCCTCAAGGATCGTCGGACCATGGTGCCATGGTGCTATGTTCCTGCACAAATTAATCACTGGACTTGTAGATTCAACCTATCTACTTAGTCAAATTCGGTTCTCCATCCCTGTAAGGTCCACTAGGCACTTTTGACCTATTGCTCTCGATATTTGTAAAACGATTTTCAGTTACATGATCCATTTCGCGTTTTATGTTCGTATTTTTTGATATTTTCGGAATTCTCTGTTAATTTAATTGTAACAAACATCTTAACTTACCTGTCCTCGCCCCCTTCCACTTGATGTGAGTGGGGTACTATGTTTATGTTGGCAGATATTTGCTAACTTTATTGTAATAAATAAATAAATTTTGGAGAATTAATAAAAATAAAAAAAAACTTGAACAAAGGCCCACTGGGTTAGGAGAGAGAACTCTGCCAAAGAGAGTTTGGAGACCAGTGAGAGAGTGGGGACTTCGCAGGCGGAGCCAGAGTGCAGCGTGCAAAAGGGAAATAACGGAACTGCACCGGACTTTGGATTCTGCAGTGGACTTTGGTCCAGGAGGACAAGTGCCACATCTCAGCAGCGGAGAGACGCTACGGACTTGGACCTAAAGTGGAGAGATCCAGTGGGCCGAGCGAAACAGGGAAATAACGGCTCCCGGAGGCCCTATATAAGGCCGCCGGGCGCTGGCAACAGGATCAGTCGATCATGAAGAGTCAATCTATCAAGATCAGTCCAGATATCCAAGTGAGCAAGTCAACCAGTACAGTGGACTACAAGTGAACAACAACAAGTCGAATCGCCGGAAGCAGCGCCGTGGGAGCCTACAAGGAGCAAGATCGCTACGTTGAGACGTTCAGGATTGAATCACCAGGAATCTCCGAATTGAGACGCAGGTAGCTGAGGTCCAGAGGGTATCACACGGCTGGGTCGAGGCGATCCACTTCATTTCGGACTCAACCAAATTCACGCATCTCGCCTGGAGAGTCGAACAGAGTTTGAGCGGTAAGCCTGCGACAAGGGATCGTGAACTCAGGGAGAAACCTATCAGCCAGAAGGTAGATCGATCAATCGTTTGTGGTCTCGAGTGGAGAACTCCAGGAGAGCCCTAGGGTTTGAGTCGTGTATTCCCGGAGCGGCGTGCGTGCGAATCCCGAGTGAAACGAGCCAGAAGGGAGATCGGTCGATCGTTGGTGGTCTCAAATGAAGAACTCCAGTAGAGCCTGCGGTTGAGTCGCTTAGTCCCGGATCGGCGTATGACCAAGATCCCGACTACCAGAAGCCACGCTACGTCCAGCCGCGCAGCCAGCATGCCCAGGAGCAGAGCGAAGGACATCGTCAACCAGCCAACGCGTCACGACAGATAGAACTACGAGGATACGTCACGGACGATAAGCCAAGGGTTGAAGCTAGGGCGGAACGTTCGTTCACACTAGGTTGTAACGAACTGATTTATTAGGTCTGCTCGCTACGAGATTCGTGCGGCTAGCTCAGTATAGTTGTGTGTTCGTCCCACCAAATTTATATAAACGTGACCGCCCAGTAGATCAGTGAGAAAGCACAGAATTTTCGGGTACTCAGTGGATTTTATTGCGAGCGAGAGGGTATGATGGCACGGCAACCTTGCCGTCGCCGCTCGTGGCCGTTGCTGACTCCGGGTCGCCTTGTCGATCCGGCGCTCCCCTTGTGGACTGCGGGCTCCGGTTCCGTGAACTCCCTGAAGATGCTTGTAGCTCCCTGAAGATCCTTGTAGCTCCCTGAAGAGGCTCGACACCGCTCGCCGCTGATGCGCAGAAACGACGACTACTCGTCGCGCCTTAGACTCGCCAGGAGATCGGCTGCACGGGTTTAGGGAAGCGTCACCGTTCTCAGACTAGGGTGAACAGAGGCCGCGATCTCCAGGAATCACTCCTTTCGACACACCACCGCCTGTCCCTGGCTCTGTCCCGGATGGTCCCACTAGGGTTTAACTCAGATCGCACTGGCAGTCCAAGTTACGCAAGGATGCTGCCGAGCGCTTCACTTTGCTTCAACGCCTAGTGTAAACGAACGTTCCGCCCTAGCTTCACCCCTTGGCTTATCGTCCGACGTTTCCTTGTAGCTCGCTCTGTCGTGGTGTAGTGGCTGGCCCGTTGTTGATGCTCCTGGATATGCTGACTGCGTGGCTGGACGTTGCGTGGCTTCTGGTACTCGGGATCTTGGTCAACGCCGATCCGGGACTACACGACTTAACCGCGGGGCTCTACTGGAGTTCTCCACTCGAGGCCACCAACGATAGACCGATCTCCCTTCTGGCTCGTTTCACTCGGGATTCGGACGCACGCCGCTCCGGGAATACACGACTCAAACCGTATGGCTCTCCTGGAGTACTCCACTCAAGACCACAACGACTGATCGATCTCCCTTCTGGCCTAATGGCTTCTCCCTGAGTTCACGATTTCTTGTCGCAGGCTTACACCGCTCAAACTCTGTTCGACTCTCCGGCGAGGAGCGTGGATTTAGTTGAGACAGAATTGAAACGGATCGCCTTGACCTAGCCGTGTGATGCCCTCTGGACCTCAGCTACCTGCGTCTCAATTCGGAGATTCCTGGCGGTTCAATCCCGAACGTCTCGACGTAGCGATCTTGTTCCTTGTAGGCTCCCACGGCGCTGCTTCCGGCGATTCGACTTGTTGTTGTTCACTGGTAGTTCACTGTACTGGCACTTTTGTATCTGGACTGATCTTGATAGATTGACTCTTCGTGATCGACTGATCCTGTTGCCAGCGCCCGGCGGCATTATATAGGGCCTCTGGGAACCGTTATTTCCCTCTTTCTCTCTGCCCGCCGCATCTCTCCACTCCGGGTCCAAAGTCCGTAGCTCCTGCTTGACCCACTTGCCTTTCACGCACGGCCTTAATTTGTGTTTCTGCGTGTTGCCGCTGCTCCGCTTATGCTTTTGGTGCCTGTGGCACGTCTGTGCGTCGCTCCGCTGCTGAGATGTGGCACTTGTCCTCCTGGATCAAAGTCCACGGCAGAGTCCAAAGTCCGGTGCAGATCCGTTATTTCCCCTTTTGCACACGGCACTCTGGCTCTGCCTGCGAAGTCTCCACTCTCTCACTCTCCGCTTCTCGCTCTCCAAACTCTCTTTGGCAGAGTTCTCTCTCCTACCCTCGAAGTCTCCAAACTCTCATTCTCCACTTCTCGGTCTCCAAACTCTCACCTCTCCAAACTCTCTACTTGCAAGAGTCTCTCCACTTGCTCTTCGCCGCGCCGCTACCCCGCTAATTCGCCGAGTAATTGGTAAGCGGCCGGCCATCAGTAGTTTTGCTGCGGGAATTTGTGGGGAGTTATTCAACTCCTCACATTCCCCCCTTACTTCGGGAAACTTTTAAGAACTCGCTCCTACTCGCCGGCGTTTCCTCGTGTATCCTAGCCGTTGAGTCTTCGCGGTGATCTTTTCGATTCCCTCGGCGCTCCCTCGGCGCTCCCTCGTTGCTCCATCGTTGCTCCCTCGACGCTCCCTCGACGCTTTCAACTCCGAGAGTTTCTACGGCGCCGGTCGTCGTCGTTGCAGCAATTTGAAACTCCCGCGCCGATCCTCCATCTGGTCCCACTGGTCATCGATACCCATCAGCTATCGATACCCAGCGGGCCTTCGTTCAAGTTTCCCGCGCTGTTTTTCTCGTCTGGTCCCACTGGTCATCGATACCCATCAGCTATCGATAGCCCAGCGGAACTCCCCACGATATCGATACCCATCAGCTATCGATATCGCTGGGGCGGCGTTGCCACTTGATCGTTCGCGATATTTTCTTCACCATGATTTTGCCATATATCGTGTGCCCATCGATCGCACTATCGTCCGTGCCAATCGACCGCCCTATCGAGGCGCCCCCGTCCCTACTTCATGGTGAGTTTGCACAATTACAATTGTTCTGTAAGTGCAAGCTTTGGTGTGTCTTTTTGTTCTTCTGTTTCTAATTTTTTGTTCTTCCAGATGAATCCAACATATGCCCTTTCTTGCCCTTGGGTCTGGGGTCAATGCCCCTGATACGGTTGACTGCGGCGAAGCTGTGGATTGCCGCAGTCCGTCAGCCACTGGGTTTTTGTACCACTTTGGTTGTGGTGAGTTGCCAACTTGGCTGGACCGGCATTTACTCTGTTTATATTCCAGGTCTTTCGTGTTTTTCTTCCGTTTGGTGTTTCTGTAAGGGGATGTCTGGCTGGATACGGTATAGCCCTGAAGCTGTACCGTCTCCCCCCTTTCTTCGGTGAAAGTTGAATACGATCTCCAGTGCATATGTTTTCCTGCGTGGCTTCATCTTGTGCGTTTCTGTTTCCCGCGGCGTGTTCACGGATGACTCTGGTGAATGCCGACGACCAATCCGCTGCTAGTGTGTGTCCTTGTGTATTCTGTGTATTAGCGTATTCTTGGCGTGTCCTTCGAGTTCCCAGGAATTTCCACGGAGTTTCCTCGGATTTACCCTGTAGTATCCCTGAAGTTCTCGTAGCATCCTTGGAGTTCTCGTAGTATCCTTGGAGTGATTTTGTAGAATCCTTGGAGTTCTCGTAGTATCCTTGGAGTGATTTTGTAGAATCCTTGGAGTTCTCGTAGTATCCTTGGAGTGATTTTGTAGAATCCTTGGAGTTCTCGTAGTATCCTTGGAGTGATTTCGTAGAATCCTTGGAGTTCTCGTAGTATCCTTGGAGTTATTCCTTGGAGTTCTCGTAGTATCCTTGGAGTTATTCCTTGGAGTTCTCGTAGTATCCTTGGAGTTCTCGTAGTATCCTTGGAGAGTCCTTGGAGTTATCTTGTAGTATCCTTGGATAGTCCTTGGAGTTCTCTTGTAGTATCCTTGGAAAAGTTTCAATGCTGTTGTTCGTTTGTTGTTTCTGCCTGTTGCTGTTGCTCGTTTGTTTCTTGTATTTCTTGTTTTTTAAGCTCGCTTATATGTATGGACCGCTCTTTCTTTGTGTTTACATGGCGTATTTTGCATATTACAGGCGAAACAAAATCCACGACCTGGTATGGCCCGTCGTACCTAGGAGCCAACTTTGCTGCGAATCCTTCGGCCGCTTTCGATAAGTGGTGTTCTTTGGCCCACACGACGTCGCCCACCGCTGGTGTCCATTGCCTTCTCCTTAGATTATAATGCCTGGCCTGATCTTGGGAGGCTTTTTCCATGTTTCGCCTTACAATCTCAAAGATCTCTTTTAGTTTGCTTGCATTTTCATCCGGGGTTTCAGCCGCACGTCCTGTCCCTAACGTTTCTCGATCGTATAGGGCGCTTGGTAGTCTGGGCTCTCTGCCTTGGGTAAGAAATGCCGGGGTGTAGCCAGTGGATTCCGAAACGCTGGTGTTCACTGCAAGCATGATTTCTGGCCATTTCTCGTCCCAATTTCTCTGGTCCTGCCCGGCGAACTGCGCAATCATTGTTTTTACAGTTCTATTGGCTCGCTCGGTCGGGTTCTCTTGCGGGGTGTATGGAGCTGTGAACTGTTGTTTGATACCCATATCGGCTAGGAAACCCTTGAAGATTCGGCTGGCAAATTGTACTCCGTTGTCCGTTATGACCACCTTCGGGACCCCATACCTTGCGATTATGCGTTCCCTGAATGCTTTTTTCAGTGATTCCGCCGTCGCGCTGCGCAGTGGTACTAACTCAGTCCACTTGGAGAACCGGTCTATTAGTACTAGCAGCATTTGGTTGCCGTGCTTCGAACGCGGCAGGGGTCCGACGAAGTCCGCGCATACCGTTGCCCATGGTTCCTCTGGCACCTGCGTTAGCATTTTGCCGGCCGCCTGCATTTGATTCGGCTTGAATTTCATGCACGTCTCGCATTTTCTTACATGGGCTCGGGCGTCTCTGTGCATACCTGGCCAGTAATATCGGGCTGCCAGGCGTGCAATCGTCCTTCGGCTTCCTACGTGACCCGCTGAAGGCTCGTCGTGGTTTTCCTTCAGCACCGTTTCTCGTAGGGCCTTTGGGACACACATCTTCCACGTCGCGACATCTTCGCTGCCTGCTCTATGGGGTATATTTCGATATAGAGTGTCACCTTCCATCACGTAGTCCGGGTACTTTTGCGGTTGGGTCTTAATCTTCTCGCGCATTCCTTGAGTCCAGCTGCATGCTGCAGATGCTTCCGCCGCCGATGTCTCCTTGATGCCTCGAAGCGTCTCTGGTAGTGGCTGTCTTGACAGGGCGTCCGCCACCACGTTGAGCTGTCCCTTCCGGTATGCTATCTCGAAGTCGTACTGCTGTAACTCCAGGGCCCATCTGGCGATCCTTCCTGAAGGGCTCTCGATGCTGTTGAGCCACTTCAGGGCCATATGGTCGGTTACTACTTTAAAGTGGTAACCTTCCAGATATGGTTTTAGCTTTCGGATCGCCCAGACGATTGCCAAGCATTCCTTCTCGGTCGTCGAGTAATTCTTCTCGGCGCCGTTGAGCGTTCGGCTTGAGTACGAGATTACCTTTTCGCCTTTCTCCGTTTCCTGGGTCAGTATTGCTCCGATGCCGTAGTCGCTTGCGTCCGTTTGCAGGGTGAACGGTTTGTCGAAGTCCGGGCATGCCAGTACGGGGTCAGCAACGAGTCTTGCCTTAACCTCTTCGAACGCCATCTGATGTTCCGGTGTCCATACCCACTTGTTGCCTTTGCGTAGCAAATCATTGAGTGGTTTGACTATTTTTGCGAAATCAGGTACGAATCGGCGGTACCATGATGCTACGCCCAGGTACTGCCGGAGTTCTCTTACTGTGGATGGTGGTTCTAGTTCGGCGATGGCTGCTACCTTTTCCGGATCCGTTCCTATTCCTTCGCTAGTCACACGGTGACCTAGATACAATAGCTCCTTCTTGAAGAATTGGCATTTATCCGGGTTTAGCCTCAGATTTGCTTCTTTTAGCCGCCGAAACACTTCTCTCAGGTTCGCTTTGTGTTCTTCCAGCGTGCGTCCGATCACTATTATGTCGTCCTGGTAGGCGAAAGCGTGGGGTGACATTTCCGGACCAATTACTTGGTCCAAGACTCGTTGAAAAGTCGCGGATGCCGAATGGAGACCGAAAGGCATAACCCTCCACTGGAACAAACCTTTTCCGGGCACCGTGAAAGCCGTGTATTGCCTGCTACTTTCCTCCAGTGGGATTTGCCAGTACCCATCCTTCAGGTCCAAACTGCTGATGTACCTCGCTTCTCGCAGTTGGTCGAGGATATAATTTATGCGCGGCATTGGGTAGGCATCCTTTATCGACTTTGCGTTGATCTGCCTGAAATCGACACAGAGTCTCCATTTGCCCGTCTTCTTCTTCACCATCACGATGGGGGAGCTGTATGGGCTCTTCGAGTGCTCTATATACCCCATTCCGAGAAGCTCATCCACCTTCGCATTGATCTCCCCTTGAACTTTTGGGTTCTTGGGGTAGTATCGTTGCTTGATTGGCTTGTCGTCTTTCATCGTGATCCGATGCTCGGCCATGTTCGACGTTCCCGTCATGGTGTTGAAGTCGGCTAGCTGTGCCTCTAGGAATTCCGCTGGGTCGTTATCCTCGCTTGTGTGTTGAACGACTGCCACCGATAGCTTTTCCTCGAGCCACCCATTGTGTCGGTTCCTGGCCGGTATTGTGATCTCGTGTCCGGCGCACTTTATTTCGGTTCCGACTTGCGTGAGGAAATTCCATCCTAACACCAACGAATCCACTACCCCTGGTAGTATCAGCAGGCTCATGGTCAATCGCTTGTTGCCGAATGCGATTTCTACCTCCAGCTGTGCATCGATTTCGCCGCATCTCCCGTCTGCCAACCTAACTTGCCGTCTTGTCCTCGTGATCTTTCCGAGGGCAGCCAGGTTGTCCGCCAGTTCCTCGCTTATGAAGCTCGCTGTTGCCCCGGTGTCGATTGTGGCTTTATATGTGCCTCCACCAATCGTTACCGCTGCGGACAACTGCTGCTCCTCCTCAATCAGCTTGCCAGTTAGTTTGGAGAGGTAGCATTTTGCGATCCCCGCCCGCCTCTCTGCGGCTGAGATCGCTGACCATTTCCCGCTCGATTGCAGCACTCCACGCTTCTGACACCCACTTTGCCGCACACCCAGCAGAACATCAAGCGCTGGTTTCGACAGCCGCGTTCCCAGTGTCCGTGACCGCCGCACTTTCGGCAGGCCTCCTGGGGGTTCGAGATGTGGGTACTCTCCCGTGGCCTCTGAGTGGTGTTTGGTGGCCACACGGGGTTTATTGGCTGTCTCTGTTGGTTTTGCATTGGTGCCCGATGGCGTTCATATGATGCGTTGGTAGCCTGCTGCCGGTAGTCTTGTAGGGGCGGTGTCCATTGACTATTCCCACGACGTTCCTGGTCGCCACTGTCTTCGCACCTTCTGCACGTTGCTGGCGCAGGGGCTGCTGGTTTTGCCCTTGAAAATTTGTTCTCTTGCGCGAATGCCTCCCGTTCCTTCTCCAGCTCCTCATACTCGTCGGCTAGGTTCATAAGCGTATCTAGGTCCGATACCCTGTATGCTCTGAGGAAAATCCTTAAACTCGGGGTGCAGTTCTCCCTGATGATGTTGAGGGTATCTTTCGCCGAATAACTGAGTGGCCTCACCATGGTCTGCATGTCGATCATGTAATCTTTGAACGATTCCCCGTAGCCTTGCTTCCTCTGCCTGACTTGATCAGAGAGCTTGGTGAAAAAGTCCCTTGGCAGAAAATAGTTGTGGAAACTGTCTATGAATTCCGGCCAGGTTCTCCACTGTTTATTGTTGGAAATGAACCATTTCAGTGCCTTACCGGTGAGTAATTCCGGCATCGCCCGGGGAATCATGTCTAGGTCCAGGCCGTAGGTATTGGCGGACCATTCCACTTGTTCTAAAAACTCAAATGGTTTTTCTACGCCGTCGAACCTGAATGACCACTCCCGGACTTGTTTCGCAACCTTGGCATAATCTGGCCGACTGGGATTAGGAATCGGCGCTGCCGTTTTTCTGTCCTGGCTTACGTCCCTCTTTTGCGCCTCCTTTTGCATGTTGTTGATGCTTAGGCTTGCCACTAGGTCTTCCCCTTCGGCGTTTGTTACCTTTATGCTGGGACCTGGTTTGTCGCTGTATGTTGCTTCCAGCTCGGCCCAGATATCGGCGAGGTCTGGGTCGTTCTCCGTCTGTGTGTAACATTCAGACAATGCCTTTCTAATGTCTTCCGATCTGCCCTCCAAAGCCATGTTTAACTTCTGTGAGACATAGGCAAAGTCTTCTTTCTTGAGACGGTAAATCCAACTCTTCCCCATTCTGCTTTATGTTGCTTTCACTGCTGGGACAATCACGTTTTGGGCGCCAGATGTAACGAACTGATTTGTTAGGTCTGCTCGCTACGAGATTCGTGCGGCTAGCTCAGTATAGTTGTGTGTTCGTCCCACCAAATTTATATAAACGTGACCGCCCAGTAGATCAGTGAGAAAGCACAGAATTTTCGGGTACTCAGTGGATTTTATTGCGAGCGAGAGGGTATGATGGCACGGCAACCTTGCCGTCGCCGCTCGTGGCCGTTGCTGACTCCGGGTCGCCTTGTCGATCCGGCGCTCCCCTTGTGGACTGCGGGCTCCGGTTCCGTGAACTCCCTGAAGATGCTTGTAGCTCCCTGAAGATCCTTGTAGCTCCCTGAAGAGGCTCGACGCCGCTCGCCGCTGATGCGCAGAAACGACGACTACTCGTCGCGCCTTAGACTCGCCAGGAGATCGGCTGCACGGGTTTAGGGAAGCGTCACCGTTCTCAGACTAGGGTGAACAGAGGCCGCGATCTCCAGGAATCACTCCTTTCGACACACCACCGCCTGTCCCTGGCTCTGTCCCGGATGGTCCCACTAGGGTTTAACTCAGATCGCACTGGCAGTCCAAGTTACGCAAGGATGCTGCCGAGCGCTTCACTTTGCTTCAACGCCTAGCGTAAACGAACGTTCCGCCCTAGCTTCACCCCTTGGCTTATCGTCCGACGTTTCCTTGTAGCTCGCTCTGTCGTGGTGTAGTGGCTGGCCCGTTGCTGATGCTCCTGGATATGCTGACTGCGTGGCTGGACGTTGCGTGGCTTCTGGTACTCGGGATCTTGGTCAACGCCGATCCGGGACTACACGACTTAACCGCGGGGCTCTACTGGAGTTCTCCACTCGAGGCCACCAACGATAGACCGATCTCCCTTCTGGCTCGTTTCACTCGGGATTCGGACGCACGCCGCTCCGGGAATACACGACTCAAACCGTATGGCTCTCCTGGAGTACTCCACTCAAGACCACAACGACTGATCGATCTCCCTTCTGGCCTAATGGCTTCTCCCTGAGTTCACGATTTCTTGTCGCAGGCTTACACCGCTCAAACTCTGTTCGACTCTCCGGCGAGGAGCGTGGATTTAGTTGAGACAGAATTGAAACGGATCGCCTTGACCTAGCCGTGTGATGCCCTCTGGACCTCAGCTACCTGCGTCTCAATTCGGAGATTCCTGGCGGTTCAATCCCGAACGTCTCGACGTAGCGATCTTGTTCCTTGTAGGCTCCCACGGCGCTGCTTCCGGCGATTCGACTTGTTGTTGTTCACTGGTATTTCACTGTACTGGCACTTTTGTATCTGGACTGATCTTGATAGATTGACTCTTCGTGATCGACTGATCCTGTTGCCAGCGCCCGGCGGCATTATATAGGGCCTCTGGGAACCGTTATTTCCCTCTTTCTCTCTGCCCGCCGCATCTCTCCACTCCGGGTCCAAAGTCCGTAGCTCCTGCTTGACCCACTTGCCTTTCACGCACGGCCTTAATTTGTGTTTCTGCGTGTTGCCGCTGCTCTGCTTATGCTTTTGGTGCCTGTGGCACGTCTGTGCGTCGCTCCGCTGCTGAGATGTGGCACTTGTCCTCCTGGACCAAAGTCCACGGCAGAGTCCAAAGTCCGGTGCAGATCCGTTATTTCCCCTTTTGCACACGGCACTCTGGCTCTGCCTGCGAAGTCTCCACTCTCTCACTCTCCGCTTCTCGCTCTCCAAACTCTCTTTGGCAGAGTTCTCTCTCCCAACCTCGAAGTCTCCAAACTCTCATTCTCCACTTCTCGGTCTCCAAACTCTCACTCTCCAAACTCTCTATTTGCAAGAGTCTCTCCACTTGCTCTTCGCCGCGCCGCTACCCCGCTAATTCGCCGAGTAATTGGTAAGCGGCCGGCCATCGGTAGTTTTGCTGCGGGAATTTGTGGGGAGTTATTCAACTCCTCACAAGGTGTTGAAGAGAAGTGAAGAGCTCGGCAGCATCCCTGCGTAACTTGGACTGCCAGTTCGACCTGAGTTAAACACTAGTGCGACCGTCCGGGACAGAGCCAGGGACAGGCGGTGGTGTGTCAAAAGGAGAGATTCCTCGAGATCGCGGCCTCTGTTCACCCTAGTCTGAGAACGGTGACGCTTCCCTAAACCCGTGCAGCCGATCTCCTGGCGAGTCTAAGGCGCGACGAGTAGTCATCGTTTCTACGCATCAGCAAGCGTGAAGGATCTCCAGGGTGCTTGGAGCCTCTTCAGGGAGCTACAAGGATCTTCAAGGAGTTCACGAAACCGGAACCCGCAGTCCACATGAGGAGCACCGAGTCTACAAAGCGACCAGGAGTCATCAACTGCCACAAGGGGCGCTAGCAAGGCCAGCCAAGCCAGCAAAGTTACCATACCATCATACCCTCTCGTTCGCAATAAAACCCGCTGAATACCCGAGAATTCTGTGATTTCTCTCTGATCTACTTGGCGGTCACGTTTATATAAATTTGGTGGGACGAACACACAACTATACTGAGCTAGCCGCACGAATCTCGTAACGATCAGACCTAACAAATCAGTTCGTTACAGTCCTTCCATTCAAATAACTTGAAATCCAAGTTAATAGATTACATGGAAATACACGCTGATCTAATTTGAATAAAAGGAGAGAGTGGTTAACAGAGTCAAAGGCTTTGCTGAAATCTGTATATATAACGTCAGTCTGCATTTTTTCTTTAAATCCCTGTATTACAATGGATGTCAATTCAAGAAGGTTCGTGGTGGTCGATCTTCGCTTAACAAAACCATGCTGACACGGGGATATTAGCGAGGAACACAAATGTTGCAAATGAGATGTAATAGTACGCTAAAATGCTTTAGGAATTGCCGACAATTTAGAAATACCTCTATAATTCTCGGCATCCGCCTTCGCACCCTTTTTGTGAAGTGGAATAATGAAAGATTTCTTCCATATAGTTGGAAAAACAGATGATGAAATAGACAAATGAAAAAGTTTAAGAATCGGTTTGCAAATGGTTGATATACAATACTTAAGAACACACCCAGGAAGTCCATCAGGACCGGGAGAATAAGTTGGCGTTGTTTCTAAGTCTCTTAAGAGAGAACTTTCGGTAATTAGTTAGAATTAGTAGTTAGAATTTGACCAAGAAGACGAACTATAAATAGTTTGGAAAAAGTCAGCAAATAAATTAGCAATTTCAGAGTCCGTCGATGCCTCCATTAAGTTTAAACGAACCACTGAAGGTAATGCCGATAACTTACGCTTAGCGTTAACGAAGTTATAAAACTGCTTCGGATCATTTGAAAATTCAAATTTACATCGATTTAAATTCATAGAATAGCAATGACTGTTAAGAACATTAAAATCGGATCGAGCCACTAAATATTTCGAAAAATCGCTCGGCTTACCAGATTTGTTATACTTTTTATAAGTGTTTGTTCTAAGATTTTTAAGTCTTTGAAGCGCATTGGTAAACCAGGGGGGCCTGTTCGGCTTTGGAGGAAGCCTATCAGGAACGCTTTCATCAAAGAAGGTGTTTAAAACGCTATAGAATAGTGAATTTCGTATAAAGCTAAGAAGACTTAAGAAGACCTCGTGTTTTTTTACCGAATTAGGATTCCTTCTGTTACTTTGAGACTTTTAGCAAACTGCAAGGGTGTTAAAACTTCGACTTGCCGAAGCACAAGTCTTTAGTAGTTTAGAAGTTACGACCTTCCGAATTTGAGCTATTTATAACTGTTTTCCCGCTAAACTAGCGGGTTTTCCCAAAAGTGGTAAAACTGAAGTTTTTTATATCGATCTGTTGAACATCATATCAAATTTTCAGGACTTTAACCACATGTCTTGGGACAGATAGACAAACTGACAAGAAGAATTTGGATTTTACGATATGACCCCTCAAATTAAGCGTATTTTCAGTAGGAATACAACTAACATAGAACGAGGGGCCAATTATCCCCACCCAAAAGAGCCAAATTTCTAAATTTTCACCAAGCCAAATGATTTCCTTGAGGTCTTGGTATGCAATCCTTTAAGTTTTAACAATACCTTTAATTTGGCGTATTACTCATTACGATCGGACTATCACAGCAGACTTTTATTTCTTCGTGTATATATAGTAGTCGCCTTTGCACACGCTACTTGTGCGCTTCCTCATTACATGGACTGCCGTCCATAGTGATCGGGAATCAGATTGTTTCCAACAGACATCCATTACAGCTTTAACACACATTAGAAGCTTAAGCGACAAAACTTTGAAATATGTCACAATCCTTGGAGTATGTAATTCTTAATTACAAATGGTGTATGTTATTTATAACCAACTATGACCTCCCTTTTTTTTTTCAATATTTGAACTCGGACTTTGCTAAAATTTTTATACCCGCTACTCGTAGAGTAACACAAGCCGCAAAAAACTGTGGCGCCCACAGCTAGAGCAAAAGTGTGTAACGAACTGATTTGTATGTCTGCTCGCTACGAGATTTGTGCTCAGACAAGTTGTATGTTCGTCTCACCAAATTAATTTAAACGTGGTCGCCCAGAAGATCAGTGAGAAAGCACTTCTTGTAGCGCCTTGGACTCGGAAGCGTCACCGTTCGCAGACTAGGGTGAATAGGTGCTGCGTTCTCCAGGCCAACGCCTCTCGACACACAACCACATGTCCCTTGCTTTGTCCCGGATGGTCCCATTAGGGTCTTGCTCGGATCGCGCTGACAATCCAGGTACCACCTGGAGGCTGCCTAGTGTTCAACCTGCTTTTACGCCTAGTGTAAACGAACGTTCCAACGTGGCCTCACCCTTTGCTTGTTGTTGTCCGTGACGTTTCTGCGTGTACGATGTCCTTGGTGGCTGGCGTTGTAGTTGACGACGTCCAGTGGTCTGCTCATGGGTGCGCTTGCGGTGACGTTTGACGTACCGTGGCTTCTGTACTTGGAGTTCCGGTCATACGCCGATCCGGGCTCGTAGAACTGCTGTGTCTCTACAGCAGGGGTGCTCAAAGCTCAAAGTGCATTTACAAAAATTTAAAAGAAAATCACAAATGCCCGTGTGCCATAAGATTGAGCACCCCTGCTCTACAGGAAAGCGCCTCTCGAAAAGAACAACCGGCCTAATACTCGGCCTTTCTGTCTAGTTGCGCCAGGATCTGTTCGATTTCCACTTGACGGACTGGGCTGACGTCGGGACCCGCCAAAAGTAGTGTTTGAAACAAGGCACACTGGGTTTAGACGGCTCTAGCCCCGAGCACACGATCTCTTACCCCAGGACTTTATCGTTCAATTCTGATGCACAGGAGTAGAAACGATTCGCCTTGACTTAGCCGTGTGATGACCTCTGGACCTCAGCTACCTGTGTCTCAATTCGAGGATTCCTGATGATCCAATCCCGAACGTCTCCACGTAGCAATCATGCTCCATGTAGGCTCCCACGGCGCTGCTTCCGACGACTCGACTTGTGATTCACTTGTAGACTACTTGTTACTGCTTGAATGACTTGTTCATTTTGAAATCTTGACTGATCTGATTGGATTAATTCCTCGTGATCGACTGATCCAGTCGCCAGCGCCCAGCGGCTTCATATAGGACCTCCGGTAACCGTTATTTCCCTTTTGTGCTCTGCCCGCCCACTGACTTCACTCCAGTTCCAAAATCTGTGGCTCCTGTTTGAACCCGTTGTCCTTCTCGCATGGCTTTGAGCTGGAGATCTCCGTGTTGCTGCCGTCGGGCTGATTCTCCTGATGCATGTGGCCCCCCACACTTCGGCAAGCCAAAGTTTAAATACCCTTGCAGTCTGCTATAAGCCTCAAAGTAACAAAAAGAATCCTACTTTGGTACAAAAACACGAAGTCTTCTTAATACAAGGGACAAATTTCGGCCGATTTCACCCTATTGTTCCTATGGGAGCTATAAGCTATAGACGTCCGATCGGCACGCGCTTTTACCCAGATGAAGGTATGCACAAAAAAATACGATTTGCAAAGATTCATGTCAATACCTTTTACACTGCGCGAAAAATCTTCAGTTTTTGCAAGTTATATCCGATTGTTCCTATGAGAGCTATAGGATATAGACGTCCGATCGGGTCGATTTTCAAACTTGATCTGCGTACATATGTTTTAGGATGACTCTAAAAGTCACTAGCTTTTAAACTGAGCTCGTAAACGGTATTGAAACAGACGGGCATGGCTATATCGACTTCAAGAATATATATACTTTATGGGGTCGAAAACATCTCCTTCACTGCGTTACAAACTTCTAACCAAAATTATAATACCCTCTGCAAGGGTATAAAAACGTTAAGAAATTTTTTTTCATATGAAGTTTTTTGATTTGGACAACGTTTTGTGCGGTTGTGTACTAGCCCTTAGTCTCCAACTCTCACTTTCCAAAGTCTCTTCATCAGAGTTCTCTCTTAAATCCTTGATCTCCAAACTCTCTTCGCCGCGCCGCTACTACGCTAATTTTTCGAGTACCTGGTCGCTTACCGGCCATTCTTTATTCTTGCTGCTGCTATTTGTGTGGAGTTATTCAACTATTCATGCTGATCAAGAATATACATACTTTATTAGGTTGGAAACGTCTCCTTCACTGCGTTGCAAACTTCTGACTGAAATCATTATACCCTCTGCAAGGGTATAATGAATAGGAGCAAAATTATAGCTTTGTTAATTTTTATTGTATTCTCTTCTACTTTGAAATATAAGTTTATTTTATTATTTTAAAATTTTGAATTAAATTTAACATAAATTAGATGACTACATTATATAGCTGCCATAGAAAGGATCGATCAATTAATGTCAAAATAATCCGTAAATTGCTATAATTTTGTTTGTTGCAAATCTATATTGAACATTTTTGTTATTTCAAATAGAATAGGAACGATCTGCAGGTTAGTTAGCTTCCTTTCTTGTTTTTCTTTAGTTTTCCGATCGTTCCTATTGGAGTCGTCCGATTTTTCTAGAATTTAATTCGAAACTCAGAATAATTAAAAAAATTATATTTCCAAGAGTAAAACGTAATATAACAAATAAAACCGAAGCTATAATTTTTTATCAAATTAATTTCCGATTATTCCTATGGGAGCTATAAGATTTAGTTGTCCGATCCGGCTGGTTCCGACTTATATACTACCTGCAATAGAAAGACGACTTTTGGAAAAGTTTCATCTTGATAGCTTAAAAACTGAGGGACTAGTTTGCGTAGGGCGGACGGACGGACATGTCTAGATCGAATCGTCTAGTCATGCTGATCAAGAATATATATATATACTTATTAGGGTCGGAAACGTCTCCTTCGCTGCGTTGCAAACTTCTGACTGAAATCATTATAACCTCTGCCAGGGTATAAAAACCGAACCATCAAAAAAAGTTAGTGGTATTGGCGTGATCTAGGAGTCCAACAATAATAGAATTTGGCAGCAATCGTTGGGAGAGTTATGGCTCAAAATTGGTGTAATCTTTAAAATTATATTGTACAACTGAAATTTTGTTTGTGTATTGCACAACATAAAAAAAAAATACGGCTAGTTTTTCCTCGGAGACAGAAGCCTTACGGACCAGGCTAAATTGAGTTTTTAAGTCGCACGAAATAAAGTTCTACTTGAATCTCTTAGTCGGCCGGAAAATAAATTCCAAATTAAGCAAGGAAGATAAATTGCATTTGTCGTATAAGTCATTTCTTCTGAAGCTTTGTGACCGTTGCGCACTGTCCAATATGAAATGCTAAGCTTATTTAATAAATAAAAACAAAAGTATGTCTTTTATATTCTGTAAAAGAATAAAAAATATACTTCAACGGATGCTTTCTCTGCACCTTTCAACTCCTCATCACATTGCGTTCAATAAACTTACCATTCCTTTGCCAACTGTTTATAAGCCTTTCTTATATCCTGTGAAGTAGCAAAGCTGTTAATTCCTAATATAGCATATGGGTCATTTAGAGCATATGCACATGTTTGGAATGTTGCACAAAGAACCAGGATTGTGATTGTATTAAAGTTTTTTATAAGGGTTTTCGACATCTTATAACCGTAAACTGTAAGTACAGACATTAATATAAATAATTATTTGCGTTAAATTTGTATGTCATTTTAAAATAAACATAAAATGAGGACGGAAGCTAACTTCGGCAAGCCGAAGTTTTAATACCCTTGCAACATGAATTAATAAACAACAAATTATTTTATTATTGAAAAAAAAATTTTTTTTTCACCCTATTGTTCCTGATACGATTTGGAAAGATTCATGTCAATAGCTTTTAGACTGCGCAAAATATCCTGAAAAAAAAAAAAATCAAAACCGATTTTACCCTGATCAAGGCATGCGCAAAAAAATACGATTTGGAAAGATTCATGTCAATAGCTTTTACAATGCGCGAAAAATCTTCATTTTTTGAAAGCTATGTACAGTGGGGAGCAAAACTGAGTACATGTTTGCCACTATTGACTTTGGGTACGCATTAAAAAGTTATTAGTAAAGGAAATGAATCCAAATTTTTTGTGTTTATTCTTTGAACATTTATTAACAAATTCGTATATATAAAATATAACAAAAAAAAATAATTGGTATCATTAAGAAATAAAAAACAAAATAAACTCGCAATTTTTTATGAACGTCAAATTTTAAACTTTTTTCCTGGGGCATAAAACAAAAATGTTTTGATGCAAAGATTTTCCCCAAGCAAAATATATAATAACTGCAAAAAAAAAATTGCAAAATATTGTATTTTTTATGATATTTTGAATGGAAAGATCTCAGTAAAATTTTGTATGAAAAGGAGGAAAAAGCGGCTAAAATTTTAATTTTCAAAAAATCATAAAAAATACAAGGAAAAATATTTTGCAATTTTTTTTTTTGCAGTTATTATTTATTTTGCTTGGGGAAAATCTAACATTTAATATAATATAATATTATGATTTTTAAATTTTAACATGGAAGAACGTTTAAGACGAGGGCTTCGACTATAAGGCCAAACCGTTTATTGTCCATAACATTTTAAGCAAGAGGAAACGTATAGTCGAGTGCCTCGACTTGTGGGCGTTAGAGGTGGCGTGGCACATCGACGTGAAAAACTTGCGCTGCGTATTAACCCCTAGAATCTCCATGACAAATCCCAATCTTCTAGCTTTTATAGTTTCCGAGATCTCAGCGTTCATACAGACGGACAGACGGACGGACGGACAGGCGGACATGGCTAGATCGACTTGGCTAGTGATCCTGATCAAGAATATATATACTTTATATGGTCGGAAACGCTTCCTTCTACCTGTTACATACTTTTGCACGAATCTAATATACCCATTTACTCTACGAGTAACGGGTATAAAAATGTTCAAATTTTTGGTTGATTATTAATAAAAGTTTACAAAAAAAAGTGTCAAAATGTTACAAAAATGCGACCTCGATTTTAAAGTGATTGCCCGATTAAGAAATGGGTACTAAACATGATTAACCCGGTTAGCATTTTTATACCCGTTACTCGTAGAGTAAAAAAGTAAATTGTATTCGTGCAAAAGTATGCAACAGGTACATGAAAGCGTTTCCGACCCTATAAAGTATATATATTTTCTTGATCAGGATCACTAGCCGAGTCGATCTAGACATGTCCGTCTGTCCTGCTGTCCGTCTGTATGAACGCTGAGATCTCGGAAACTATAAAAGGTAGAGGATTGGCCCTTTGCATTCAGATTCTAAGTGTTAATACGCAGCGCACGTTTTTCACGCCTATATGCCACGCCTTTTCTAACGCCCAAAAACCGCGAAAAACTGTGGCGCCCCCAGTTTTGAAGCTAGACTAACGGGAAGAGGAATATGTATTTGTTTTTTTAATACCTATTGATTGAAAATTATTGCAGACAAGATTAAATACAAAAAGATTTTAGGAATAAGATTTAAGATATATATACGTTAGCTTCGGTCGCGTGTAGACGTGTTTTCTTAACGCTCCGGAAAAACAATTATTCACTCAGTCGAAAACGTTCGAAAAATTTGCGTTTCGCAATGCCAATCGCATATCGTTAAATAAAGTTTTAATTAATTAATTAATTAATCTTTACGTTCTATCAATAAACAAATGATTAAGAACGTGGACCGCACTCAACGCCAAATACAACAAGACAAAGCCCGTGAAAAAATTCAGAGAGAGCAAGTCAAACGTCGTCTTTCTCTGGCCCGTAACAATGCTTATTTCAGAGTCTGAACAATCAGCCCCAAGGAAACTGAAGCCGCCACCTATCTTTATTCGGGAGAAGACCTCGAAGTCACTACACCGCAAGGGAGGGATGGGCACACACACCAACACAAAGCTAACCTTGAAATCGATCAGCTTTTTTTTGGAGAAAAGACGTTTGAGGCGGGCTTGGCAAACCAGCAGATCGCCATCCTCAAAACAAAGTCTTAAGGAAGCTGGTCGCAGACTTACCAGGGTCCTAAGACACGAAGAAGTAAAAGCACAACGCCAGTACATTGAGAAACTATCACCCACCAGCACCAAGCATCCCTTGTGGAGGGCCCACCCGAATCTAAGTGCGCCGGCCGAAACAGTAATTCCCATAAGAGACTCTTCAGGCAGCTGGCCCAGATGCGACAAAGACAGAGCTTGTACATTTGCTTTACACCTTCGAAATGTCTTTCAGCCAAACCCTGCAACAAATTCATTTGCACTACCGTCGCCGTCAACTCGAATTGAAACTGAAACGGAGCCAATTCTGTTTCAACCAAACGAAGTTGCAAAAGTCATCAGCCAAACCAAAAAATTCCCCAGGCGGGGATCTAATAACTCCGAAAATGCTAATTGAACTCCCAAACTGTGCAGTTGAGGTCATTTGTAAACTCTTTAACGGGATAACACGACTTGGCTACTTCCCCAAAAATGGAAAAAATCGGTAATCATAATGATGCCAAAGCCAGGAAAATATCACACAATACCAGCTTCCTACAGACCGATAAGTTTACTCTCGTGTCTGTCAAAACTGCTCGAAGAATGCCTTTTGACGCGAATGATCCCATATCTGAAAACCACAACGTTATTCCGGCACATCAATTTGGCTTTCGAGAAAGCCTAGAACAATAGAGCAAGTCAACAGATTAACAACAGAAATACGGACTGCGTTCGAATATCGGGATGGCTTGATGGCCTTATGCATAAAATCAGAGCTATCCTGCCGGAAAACACTCACACGTTACTTGAATCGTACCTTTACAACAGAGAATTCGCCGTAGGATGCAACACTACAACATCCGACGATTACACTATAGAAACTGGAGTTCCCCAAGGTAGCGCCCTTGGTCCAACGCTATTTCTCCTTTACACTGCAGATATTCCCACGAACAATCGACTAACTACTTCCACATTCGCAGACGATACCGCGATCAAAAGTCGGTACAAATGCCCAATTCAGGCAACAGCACTACTAGCTGATCATCTCGTGGTAATGGAGAGGTGGTTATCAGACTGGCGTATAAAAATAAATGCGCAAAAATGTAAAAACATAACGTTTACTCTTAACAGACAAACGTGTCCCCCGCTAACACTTCCACAAGCTCACGATGTAACGTACCTTGGCGTTCACCTAGACAGGAGACTTACATGGCGAAGACAAATCGAAGCTAAGAAAACTCATCTAAAACTAAAATCCCATAGCCTCAATTGGCTCATAAACGCCCGTTCCCCTCTCTGCCTGGACTTCAAGGTCCTGCTCTACAATTCAACGCTTAAGCCAGTTTGGACCTACGGTTTTTTAAGAACGCTGAATTTTCTGCTAAGACTTACCTTATTAAAAGAATGCATACTATAATGATTGCAGTGTCATCTGGCAAGGAAATATATGTTATCAAGTTTCGTATGATTGCACATCAGACAGTTTAACTTTTTGTAGAGAAATACCCTGCATAAATATTTCATTCATGGACCAGAAAATATTGAGCACGTATTGCTTCCAATTGGCCAGCTTTCAGAAGCAAAAGACAAGGATTTTAAAAGATATCGGGAGAAATTTTCTCGAAAAACTAGTCAAAAAAAAACAAAAAAAAGACATTGGCTACTCATAAGTTCCGATCCAATAATAACCTCTATATCGGATTTACACAAGGAGAAATCCACTAAAATACCTAAAGAGGCTCTAGACTTATTGAAGCCCTCAGAAGAAGCTTTAGATACAGACGAAGATGCAGATACGGATGAAGCTGCAGAAACGAACACAGATTGTTAAGACTGTCTAATATTTTTAGTGTTTAAAGTATTATGAAAACAAAAAAGGCCAGCCGACGTCTATATACCCTTTCAGTTAATTCCTATTTAATTAAAAATTGCAAAAATTTAAATTCACCAAATTATATAAATTTTCGTATTATTTTGACAATAATTGATTGATCATTCCTATGGCAGCTATATAATATAGTCGTCCGATTTATGTACAATTTATTTCGAAATTCTGAAATAAGAAAATAAACTTATATTCCAGAGTAGAAGAGAATACAATAAAAATTAACAAAGCTATAATTTTGTTCCTATTAATTTCCCTTTAGTTTTCCAATCGTTCCTATGGGAGCTATATGATATAGTCGTCCGGTTTTTCTAAAATTTAATTCGAAAATCGGGACAGTTAAAAAAATTATATTCCCAAGATCAAAAGGTAATATGTCAAGAAACACAGAAGATATAATTTTTTTCCATTATTTTTCCGATTATTTACCCTCTGCAAGGATATAAAAAACATAGACTAAGAAAACCAAGCACATATATTGGTTTCTCTTAAATTTGGACAAGAACTTTTTTTGCGTCTAAATATCAATCGAAAAATGTTGGGCAACATAAGAAATGTTTTCATTTAATACAAACCAAATGTATTGAGACACACGAAATTAACAGAACAACATAATTTTCGTCTATATTACTAAAATCCAAAAATGTATTTAAAATTCTAATTCTTAGTAAATCCGGTTTTTTTCATAAGTGATTTAAACTTGTTACGAAAAAAATTTTGTTGGCCATCGTATTATGCTTGGTTGATTTGATTCGCACTTTTGGCCTCTGTTACCCCACTGTGCAGCGTGCCAAATAAGAAAATATTAGAGGGTGTATTTAATAATGTGTGTGATAATTTTTCGCCACATCACTATATCTTTTGTATGTTGTTGGTGCGATCGTCACTAGGTTCCTCGTTAAGTAGTGATTTTATTTGATAGAAGTTTTAATTTTTAACATAAGTCAAATAACACCAGTTTACAAAAAAAATGGATGAAATACGCACTTAATGAAATCATGATTTTCCGTTAAGGTATATCTTCCTGATAAGGAACACATATAAATTTTTTTAAATGTAAAAAACGTTTTTGGCATTTTTATTATTATCTAAATCGAGTTCTGATAAACCGAATTCGGTCATCAAATATATATTTTACATGTAATAGAATGCCCTTTAACTTTCTTATATACAGCATTGAGTTCCATTCATTCGTTTAGAAGCTACACTTCTTCAAAATTGAAAAAGTTGGAAAAAACGCAAAAAAGGTGGCATAAATGGCTACTTTAAAAATACACGCCTAAAAACCGAAATTATTTTTATAATTTATATGGTTAGAAAGTACTTTGACAAAGAAAATAAGCTAATGATGGTTACAAATTAGTTTGATATGAATTGTTGAAGTTCGGGACAACGGTGGTTTTTTGGCCGTTTACAGCTGTTAACTGGGGTTACCAGGGCTCTAACAGGGCTGTAATACACCTTTTTACCAACTTAAATAATCAATAATCGAACCTTTTGTTGTTTATTGAGTTGACGGTCTTGTTAGTTTGCTTAAAGAAGTATCTTTAAGTAGCAGTATAGAGTTATAGGCGTGGCATATCGGCGTGAAAAACTTGCGCTGCGAGTTGAAGTTGCTCATCTTCATGCAATGTGCCAATCTTCTAGCTTTTATAGTTTTCGAGATCTTAGCGTTCATACAGACAGACAGAGAGACAGACGGACATGGCTGGATCGACTCGGCTAGTGATCCTGATCAAGAATATACTTTATAGGGTCGGAAACGCTTACCTACCTGTTACATACTTTTGCACGAATCTAATATACCCTTTTACTCTACGAGTAACGGTCTTGAGTTTTTCTTTTGTTTTATTAGTTTGAATTTACAATTTCCTGCACGCCTCACTCTGATTTAAAAAAGTTATAATTAAAGAAAACGCCTATAATTTACGGTTCATTTTGGTACTTTAAACACATCAGGCGGAGCAAATATTTTAAAAGAGCGTAAGAAAAGCGAAATTGTTCCACAGCAATGTCCTCGGATGGGAATTTTTCACGAATAAATTCCAAAACATCCTCGGATGTGGTATCTAGGGTAAATCGGGAAACGAATAGTTGCTTCCTATGCGGAACAACCGACAGTTTCTTTCGACCCCCAGCAGCAATCTGAACGTCGTTCGGCTGAGACCCAGGAACAGTACCTACGTTACTTATAGGTGCGGTCGGCGCCGAATTCATGGGCTCAGCTTGGCTTCCAGAAACGGAAACACCTCCGTAATTTGCTGTTTCCATAGGCACAGTTGGCTCACTTGGCCCTGTGCCGACAGAAACTACTGCCGCTACCGGATCAGGAGTTGGGTTTTACCCCACGGTCGCATTAACTGCCCTTGAGCCAGCTCTTTTGCGTTTGGGCGACTCGGTTAATAATTTTTTATTATTAAATTGGGCACAAACGGAATTGAACCCCTCATTGAGCTTTTTAAAAGCTCTTGAGATATTCAAAAGGTCTCGAGTCTGCCTCATAAAGCTGCTCATCTCGACTGTCATTTCCTTGCAGGACTCACATGCCCACATGAGACCGGTACGCATTTCAATGAAGTCTTTTACTCTGCCAGTAAATCCTGCACATTTGACGTTCATGAACGACTCACAGAGCCAGCAGATAATGAACGATTCTTTTGGGGAATAAGGAAGAGAGCAATTTTTTTTAGAACAGATAAGAGCCATTTTAAAAGAAAAGAAAAGTTTATTTAAATTAAATGAAAATAAAATGTGAAAAACTACCTCGAGTAAATTTGGCACTGGGATCAAATACCAAAACCGGAAAGACACAAAACACGAAAAATATAAGAGCGCGGGAATCGCGAATTTATTCGAATGCAAGAGAGCGAGAGAGAAATAATCTTTTATCGACTGAACTAACAAACAGTTATGTATAATATAGAGCGGGAGAGTGGGAGAGGGATTACAAGCCTTTAGAAGCGTGTTAATTACACTAACAAAGCAAAGGATTAAACAAATCCGATAGAAATTTTAAAGTAACTATAACCACGTACCCGTGTATTGGTAGACTTATTTAAGAATACTAACACAATTGTTAGGCTAAGCTTTGTTGATAAGCAAACACAATACACTCGCAAAAAATCTCCAAAAAAGACAAAAAACTCAGAGCACAAAGTAAATACATCCGTTCACAAGCGACGCTAAATCGACGTTTTGTTACACTTGTAAATCGGAACTGATTACATGAAGCTTAGCTTAGCTCCGCTCTGGAGCGTATGCAATGTTGCATCATGAAAGGGCCACTCCGGCCATAGACGGCCAAGTGAACCGATAACGTGTTCTCATCTGCACATTCAACCGGGACAGGTTATCCTAGCCACTGCAGTGTTTCTGGTCAAAGACGCATCATGAAGATACAGGCCTGTCAGAGCATTGCTTGATGCATGTTCTTAGGTGAATCTTATCAACGAGAAGTTCGCCCAAAAACTACATCTTAGGGATAAAAAATCAATATGGCCACAACAAATATCCAATCGCGTATCACTAATTACCACATCTTACTTGAATTCATCGGCCACATCTCGTATCAGCCAGACTCTGAGATTGACATCTCTTCTGGGAATTTACCCACCAACCCACTTTAGCAGATGATCGATGCTGAAGTCTTCTACTGTTCGCTTGCCGTCGGCTGGGTAATCGCCGGTCGATGGCAACAGCCGCAACAGCAAGTTTCTGACTGTGTTATGTCAAGCACAGTCTCCATTGATAACACCTTGCAGAAGCTTTGGGAGCTGGAATCCGTCGCTGTCTCACCTGATAGCCTACTACTACCGTTTAATTTTAACCTCTTGGACGTTGATGCACTATGGTCAGTACAAACAAGTGGCCCTTACGACACCAAGCAAAGCTTGTTACGCGCGGAGCCCTAAACCGTTTTGGGCAAGTAAGCGGAATCGCGGACATGGAAATAAATAAATAATAAAGTTAAAGATAACTTAAAATCCCAATACAATAAATTAAAATAATAATAACAATATAAAAAAATTCTAATTATAATATAAAAAAAAATAATAATAATAAAAATATAAAAACATTGATGTTAGTAATTAGGTAAGTAAGTGAGTAAAATTGTTCCAATATTTTAAAAATAATAATAAGTTAAATATATCATTTCAATGTGACTAGCGAGATAATTATAAGCTACAAGTATAGCGCTGGGATATAAAATTAAATTAAATTTGGGACTCCCACGGTTGCAACCTTTCCTCTCGTCTTGGAAACTCAGCTGATGTGTTTTGTTGACGATTCTACGCAATGGAAAGTCGCATGTTAAATGCCCTGAGTTAAGATCCCAATATGTCATGCCGGAATATCAAAAATGTACAGGCAAGATAAAACACCCCAGATGCAGAACTGCAGACGTTCCAGCTGAATATCGCCATTACGGAACCGCACCGTATCTAGCAGTGCGAATGTTACACTACTTGGGACAATCTGCGTTGCAAAGCAGACGACATACACACCTAGCAACTCTTCAATCAAGAAGCCAAGGAAGTTCTTCAAAGGGGGAACATCTGTGAGGACAACGTTACAAGCGCACTCGGTGTCATATGGAATCAAATTAAAGAATGCGATTTAGTTCAGCTTCGCTTCGAAACAGCCAACCTTACCAGCCACAATGAAATCCATCTTATCCATTGCATCATCACCCTGGCCTTTTGTCAGCAATAATCATCGTTGCGAAAATGATTCTCCAGGAACTGTTGCTACTCAATTTTTATTTGGGACGAATCGGTTTCGCTATCCCCCACATGGATAGACAACTTAGAATCCTTGAACACGCTAAAGAGTTAAAGTACCTCGGTATTGCATGCAAAATGCCAATAGCAACATTCAACTGAAACTCAGGGCGTACGGATGTTGTGTGTACTTGCTGCCTAAAGGACCAAGCAACATGACCGTTTGGATATGGTCATCAAAGTCTAGGGTAGCTCCTGTAAAGAAAGAATCGCTTCCAAAACAGGAAATGTGCGCCGCACACTTAATCGCTTAACTACTCAACAAGGTCAAAGGATTGCATTGTCAAAATCTCAAACCCTTAACGTATCAAATGGGCTATCAACTCCTTTAAGCCCTGACGGCTTCTTCCCAGCCCAACTACAACGGACAATAGATACAACCCTCGGTCATCTTCCACAGCTGGCTCAACATTAAAGTAATATTTATACCAAAAGCCGGCGAGCCCTCTCACACCTCTCCAAAGGACTTTCGTCCTATAAGCCTCTCCTCCTTCTTGTTAAAGACCCTGGAAAGGCTAATTGACACACACATTAGACTAACTACCAACCCTAGCTGACTCTCCAACGCACAACACGCGTACCGTAAAGGAAGATCAACAGATACTGCCCTACACTCCTTAGTATCTTGTATAGAGAGAAGATTCCGTAACAAGGAATACTCCCGGCAGGCTTCTTAGACATAGAAGGCACTTTTAACAATGTCACCCCAACGGCTATCACTGGCGCTATGACGGAGCTAGGTTTTGAGCGTCCTATAGTTGCACTCATACATACCATACTTAGCAGTTGGGTAGTAAACTCCATTATGGGATCGGCACAAGCGACTAGGAATGTTAGTAGAGGAACACCGCGGGGCGGGATACTTTCTCCTCTTCTATGGGTAATAGTTGTTAATAAACTTCTATCACTTATACAGGAAGCGGGAACTAAAGTGGTGGCCTATGCGGACGACGTGGTCATCCTACTGCAAGGAAAATTTTCTCAAACTCTCTGCAACCTGATGAAATCAGCCCTATCCACACTCTCAAGGTGGACAGCGAGCTGCGGACTGGGTGTTACCCCAGAGAAGACAGAACTAGCTCTATTTACAAGGAAGTATAAGACAAGAAGTCTAATTCTCCCAAAACTACGCCAAACTCTCCTTGCCCTTAGCAACCATGCTAAGTAGTCAGAAGTCATCCTTGAAAAAAAAGTTCTCTGGGCAAAGAACATTGCGGACCGCACACGTAAAGCCGCCAAAGCACACTCCTGCAAAAAAAACGATTGGAAGAAAGTGGGGCTTCTCTCCCGCAAATGTCCACTGGCTATACACTGCAATAGTCAGACCCATCCTTCTCTATGGAAGCATCGTCTGGTGTCACTCCCTAGAAAAGAATTGCTGGTCATCAGGTCACTTCACTATACTGACAAACATAAAAGACTACGTCCGACCTATAGTCAACTCCTCATACCCACCCGCTTAGAATGGGACCACATCCCTCACCAGATCGAGAACGCTGTCAATATATACACAGATTGGTCCAAACTAAATTTGCAAACAGGTGGGGGAGTTTTCTCGCCTGAACTAGCCATAAAAGTCTCATTTCGACTACCAGATTACTGCAGTGTCTTCAAAGCGGAAGTGATGGCAATCTAGGAAGCCATGGTCTTACCTGGATACATCAAAACACTGCGGCACAGACATTTTCATCTTTTCGGATAGTCAAGCAGCCCTAAGGGCCCTCGACTCCAAAATGGCCATTCATCTCAGAATCAACCTCATTTGGGTGCCTGGAGACCGTAACATTGAGGGCAACTATGCAGACACGAACTAGCAAGACACGGGACAACCACCAACATCCTTCGCGATAAGAACACGGTGGGTATGCCCATAGCTACCTGTAAGCTTCTCCTCAAGCAAAGATTGTATACCCTCTCAATGCACTAATGCATATTTTTAGGCTTCCATATAGCAGCCTTTTACGGCGTGTTGATTGCATATTCTTCTCAATCTGTCACGGAACTCTGATAGAGATCAAAGACAGAACAGAGTCCAACAAACACTAAGGGCTTGATCAGTTTTTCGAAGTTTACCGCTCTGGCGACGCTATAATTCCCAACCAGTTATAGCGCGGCTTGCATGGTAACCCACTTCGATCGTTGACCAAGACAGCGATTTCACCGCTGAAGATTGTAGTTGGCTACTACATGAAACATGCATGTACAGTGAAGCCTCTTCGCTCCTTTTTGTGTGTTGGCATAATGCCGACGTCTTGGACTTCTTAAAGTCTAAGCCGGCATGACCTCGAGTTAGCTAAAAACTTCTCTATAACTAAAAAAGGTCGTATTAAAAGCTAATCTTTGAATATGATTTATTACCAAAAAAAAAAGTCAAAAGGCTCCACTGTGCGTCGTCCATTTGATAGGCTAACGTATTAAAACCCATACTCTGATTTAAATGTGTTATAATTATATAACACGCTCTATAATTCACCGTTTAGAGATGTTTAGAGCAATTTCAATGTAAAGTACAGTTTTGATACAGAATTCAATGCATAGGCAGCGATAGTTCTATTATGCTGAATAAAGTAAACTTTAAAACAAAATCGTAAGAGCCGTTTTGAAGCAAAAACTATCAAATACCCATTACACAGCTAAAGCAAGCAGTCTCAAGCAGGGCAAGCGTAGCAGTCCCTTGAAAGTGGCGCCATCTACCGCACATATTATTATTAGCTTATAAGTTTTTACTGAGTGGTCCGAAATACTTTTCGGTAGGTTTACACTTTTGCTCTAGCTTTAAAACTGTGGGCACCACTGGTTTTCGTAATTTGTTGGCGCTAGAAGGGTTGGCATATTGGCGTGAAAAACTTGCGCTACATAATAACCCTTAGAACAGAGGTGATCCGTCCTATGGAACACGGACACATTTGTTTTTGTTTTGGCACTTAGAATACATAGCGGCCCATCCCATATTTTCCTAGGGGACACGCAAGTTCTTCTTTGTGTCGCTGTCCGTAACGAGCCAAGCCAACAACAATTCCATTGACATTTTTTTCGACTCAACTCACAATGCAAATTGTTCTTGTCTTTTTCATGACTGTGTGTGATTCGTTACTCACGCTTCCTTCTACCTGTTACATACTTTTGCACGAATACAATATACCCTTTCACTCTCCGTGTAACGGGTATAATGGTAGATGTTTAGCACCATATAACATTTCTAGAAACCTAAACTAACAGTTTTCACTATGAAAAGTCCCCCAAAGTCTGGTTTTAGGTATAACTTTTGAACGGAGTTTCGGATTTTATCATATACTCGACGCATATTTTCCCACCGACCCCAACAGTTCTAATTTTTACTCGTACACATTCACGGCTCTGACACCCAAACCACGTTACAACGTGGACTGCCATCCACAGTGTAAGGAACTGATTTTTTATATTTGGCTCGCTACGAAGTACGTAGCGGATAGCTCAGTAGATTTGTGGGTTCCTTTCAACAAATTTATAATAAACGTGACCGTTAAAAATAAGAGTAACGCAGTGATTCTCCGCAATGGGAGACATTAACCGCTCCGGATACTTTCGCTGCCACTCATAGGCGAGGGCATGGACTTGGACCGTTGGGATTAAACAGGCACCGCGCATTCAATACTTTCATCCTGCCTTTTACGCTCCGGTCCAGTTGACGTCAATAGACCCTGGAGCAAACGCCAGGAAAAAGACAAACGTACCGCCCGAGTATTCCCTCCTGACTGTTGGGATCGTTCATTAAACTTGGGTTTTCGAGGTCGAGGTGCTTGTCCTGTCTACGATGTACTTGCAGGGTACCAGTGCCCCGTCTGCTCGATCCTTCACTCGACACATGCAGCTCCCTGCTAAACTGCACTTTCAACTGCAACTTCAGTCTAACGAGCTCCTACGACGTTTCCCTGTTAAGGTAAACTGCACTTTCAACTGCAACTTCAGTCTAACGAGCTCCTACGACGTTTCCTTAGACCTTCGCGGTCTTTTGAGATGTTTCCTAGTGTCGATATCAAAGTAATACATAAAATTTGCTTTCAAAAAGCCCGTCAGTAGTAAAATTCACCCAGAACGAATTGACATACAGATCAGTAGTCAACTAAGGGCTATATTGGCCTATGCCGTCCGTGAGGGCAGTCAGTGTAACCTAACCAAATTGACATAAAAATCTATGAAAACAAGAAAGGAAGTTCGACTTATCTTAACTACACGATTTATGTTTCATTAAAATGCCGTATAAGTTCCACTGGACGAACTATTGACGTAGTAACGTTTCTTCTTTTTGACCCTTGATGTGGATATCTATATAGCTTTTCTCACATTTCTGCAACATTTTGTGACCTATTTATAAAAGCATGTAGTGGACAGTATATTCCATGAATAATAAAAACTAGTTCAATTTAAGATTTAATTCTCAGAATTGGTTTGCCATCAGAACAATTGTGAAAGGTTTTGGAGTTTCAACTTTGGCGTCGAATTCTAAAGACATTGGAAATGGTTCACAATGAGGACTATTTTTTAGGAATGCCGTGATGTATTGAGAGTAGATTTCAACGAAAATAATCACATAATATAGGCCGTATAACTCCAAATGTCGGCAAATATCGGTTTTTTGTATTCTTAGATATACAGCGGAACCTGTATGTGAACGAACATAAGTCTGTATGAGACTTTTACTTAGGAGCATTCAAATAACACTGAAAACCAGAAATTGTTCATGGAATTTTTTGGTTGTGTACTTGTGCTATCCTGCTAAAGCCCTCCAGAAAGTCTTTGGCAGGTAGTATATAAGTCGGAACGAACCGGATCGGATAACTATATCTTAAAGGATGGACCGGAAAATAATGAAAAAAATATGTAGATTTGGTGTTTTTTGACATATAATCTATTGCCCTTTGGAATATCATTTTTTAAAATGCTCTGAATTTTAAATTAAAGAAAAAAACGGACTAATATATCATATAGCTCCCATGGGAACGATCTGAAAATTATCGTTCATTTTTATTTTAGTCTCTTCTACTCTGAAACATAACATTATTTATTATTTAAAAATTTTTAAATTAATTTTAACATAAATCGGACGACTATATTATATAGCTGTCATTGGAAGGATATATCGAATAATGTCAAAATAATACTAAAATTGCAATAATTTTGTTTGTTTATATATACATTTAAGTTCTGCGTCGGTACTTTTAAGTTTTCCTATCTGCAACATCATGCTGCTCCAATTAGCTTTAGATTTTGGTAACGGTTTTGCATTCGAAGTTTTTGTTAAAATTGTTTTTTATTTTTAAAATTCAAATACGTTAAGACGAACTATTTTAAAAATATTTATTAGTTTTTAAACTTCGACTTTTTGTGGATTTGAAAACAATACAAAAATTTAATTCGCTTCGCTGCGTGATCACACACACGCACCAAATATATACCTACGGTATAAAGTCGATCACCTGACACGGAATCTGTCAGCCGCCATCGACAGGTGGTGCTCCTTGTCTCAAACGATATCGCCGATCCGCGGATTTTACTTTCGGTTGTAATGCTCTCGATGACTGTTTCGTTAATCCTTGGCCTCTCCTTGTCTCAGTCGCATACGACATCAATCCAACTTCCAAAGTCCGCAGTTTTACTGTGCGACATTTTCCCATCTGCCAGACAGGAGTCGCTGTACCGTTATTTTCCTTGCTCACGATACGCATTCTTCTATTTGCTTTTCTCCAACCTCTCTGTTTCTGAGTTGCCGTTATTGCAAATTTCACAAAGATGTATACTTTTTTATTTTTTTCTTTAAATTTCTCGGTTTTATCTAGATTAATCTTAGGCGCCAACCATTGATTTTTAAAGATTTATTTTAACCAAGCTAATACAAAATTGATCCTTTATCCTAGCAAGGGTTTTGCAGCTTAAATATAGATTGTTGTACTGCGTTGAGAATGTAATTAAATTCCCAATCCATTGACCTTCAAGCCTAAAATCATTCCTCTAAACTAAACCAAAATTTTACGGTTGCCAAATATTTTTAAAATATCGTATCGCTGATATATTTTTCTTAAGAAAAATAATATGATATTTTTTAAGAAAAATATTAATATGATATTATTATTATTATTATCTGTCCGTCCGTCTGTCCGTCAGTCTTTCAGTCTGTCCGTCTTTCCGTCTGTCCATCCGTCTTTCCGTCCGTCTGTCCGTTTTGAAGCTATCGTCTTTCAATAGAAATATTACATGTAGGGGTTAATACGCAGCGCAAGTTTTTCACGCCAATGTGCCACGCCTTCTCTAACGCCCACAAACCGCGAAAAACTGTGACCCGTTCTGTATGAACGCTGAGATTTCGGAAACTATAAAAGCTAGAATATTGGGATTTGGCATGCAGATTCTAGGGGTTATTACGCAGCACAAGTTTTTCACGCCGATGTGCCACGCCCCCTCTAACACCCACAAACCGCGAAAAACTGTGGCACCCACAGTTTTCAAGCTATATTAACGGGAAAAGCAATGTGTATTCGTTTCATCAATACATATTGATAGACCAAAGTTGGAAACCCCCCTCCCCCCTAACGCCCACAAACCGCGAAAAGCTGTGGCGCCCATAGTTTTAAAGCTAGAGCAAAAGTCTAAACGCAATTTTGTTTGGGTTATTAACGCCTACTGAAATGTAGAAGAAATTTTTTAAATGTTTTGAAGCGGCTGCTTGGTTTGCCCTGCTTGAGACTGCTGACTTTAGCTGAGTAACGGGTATTTGATAGTCGAGGCACTCGACTATAGCGTTTCCTCTTGTTTTGTTTGTTGCAAATCTAAATTTAACATTTTTGTAATTTAAAATAGAATAGGAACAATCTGCAAGGGTATATAAACTTCGGCTGGCCGAAGCTAGCTTCCTTTCTTGTTTTCAGTTGAATTTCAAAATTTTAGCCGCGTAAATAAGCTAACAACAGCCTCTTGGCTGTCCACGAACAAGTCGACCACATTGTATGGTAGTGTTACGTACGCCCCCTCCTTCAATGTATTTGAAGAAGAAAGGTTCACGTAGAAAACAACAACGAATCTCGACGCAAAGGGAGGGGAGCAATCGGCGGAACAAGCATGGAATGTACAATTTGACGATCTTTTGGGTGTCATACGGTCAGAACAACGACTACGATCGACCTACTTGTCACCTTACACCGCACTATGGGTAAATTGACCACTTTTTGTGGCATTAATTAATAACTCGAAAACGAAGCAACCTTTTTGGGCTCAGTTTATAGAATTAAGTTAATAATAATAAAATCTATTTATTTTATCTAACATGGGCGCGGTCGGCCTTTTTCTTATTTTTTTTTTATTTTTAATTTTTTAATATTAAATTAAAAAAAATTGTTTGTTTTGTAAAACTAACTGTAATATAATATTATTTTATAAAAAATAAAAGTGGTCCTACCATTTTTTTTTACACGAAATATATCTAATATTGTTTTTTTTTTCCACACATTTTTTTCAAAGACATACAGAAAGTAGGAAAACCTGTAATAGAATATTCTAGAATTTAGTTTTCAATAATGTGTTTATTTTGTCGGACACAAAGCTAGCAACTTTAAAACATAAGCCAAGTCAGGTTGTGCGCGCTTCCGAGCAGCTGCGCTTGCAGCTTGAATTAATAAACTAACATTGCCTGCCTTAAATAATGCTAGATCGGAAGCTTCTTTTCTCTGGGTTCTTTCCTTTTTTGAAAGGTAAGACAGAGCTGGCCATCCAACAGGTCCTATTCGTGTTTGAATGGGTACAACTGTATGGGAGCTTAGCCAAGAAGAATGACATCGCTTGAATTGCTTTAAGTTTCTTTTAGCCTTTAGCCAGAAATCGCATATTTTATAATAAATGCTTTTCCTCCTGGCTTCTAAAAGTTTCTCATCGTGACTAGTACAAGGTCCACATATAGCCGATCTCATATAATTGAATATTGTAATTTCCTTGAAACTCTTCTTCGCCTCTGACATTCAGCTTTCAAACAGCGCGCTATTTGCAAAAGTTAGGTTGGTACCTAAAAAGTTAAATATCAGAGAAATTGCGCAAAAGTGTACTTTTATACTAACTGAGCTCGGCCTGAAGAACTTGTGAGATGGTTCCGAAGCCGCCTAGCTGGGGCCACCGAGCGGGTCGCAGGTTGCGGATAGCGAACGACCTCCACTTCCGGAGGTCAGCTGTGAATAAACTGGTGGCAGAAGTCAATCACGGAATCGTGGACGGAAGCCCCAGCAAATAATCAGCCCCGGACAACCAGCGGGTATCTTGCATCGGCGCAGTACCGACGATGCGATTTGTTCAGCCGCATCTAAATAGTTGCTCTACACAAACCCCAAAACCCCACACACCTCCTACCCCCTCCTCTCCCACACATCATCTCACTCCGGGCCGGACTAAGGTGTAATTCGGACCGTGCCGAGAGTCAGCCTGGCTGGGGGCCCGGATCAAAAACTAGCCCAGTCTTGAACGGTGGGCTCAGGGAGACGGCGACCCCCTGTTCTAACTATCGCCCTACCCGGGTACCGCGGATCTCTGCCCGGGCGGACCTTTCCCCTTCTCCGCAACTCGTGGGACCAAATATGGAAGCATCAACAAATAAAAAGACAAAACCAGAGACGGGTACTCTTAACAAACCCACCACTGCAACGACGAGCGTTGGCTCTGTTGCTAACGCCAGTAAGGCTCAGAAGGGGCCTCATCCCAAACAAGGGGTGATGGGGGACAGAAAGACTGTCGCTAACGCCTCCGCTATGCGCGCATCTGCGCCTAAAACAGCGGTAGGCGCAGCAAAGTCGATCGGGTCACCCGCTGGTGTCACGAAGTTTACGTACGCAGAGAGACGGATGGCCGCCCAAACCCTGCGCTCACACGCAAGAAGCAAAGTCGCCACGCCTTCGCCCGAATGGCTGAAGAAGGTAGAGTGGGCCAGGACGGTGTTCCCAAACTATGGGCAGGAGAGCACCCAACAGGAAGGCGCCCAGGTGAAGAGGCAACGCTCTATAGAGCTGCCTGGTCCGTCGGCGAAGAGATCGAAGATCCAGCCGTCGGTCTCCTTTGCCGAGATCGCGAAAGATCGGGTCCTTCTGGGACTCGTTGACAGGGGAAATCCGGAGAGCAGGATCCCCAAAAACAAATGGAAGGCGGTTGAGTCCCAGCTGTCTCTTATTTGCCTGCGTATGGTACGCGAGAAGCCCGGTTCGTCGCCTTGCTGCATGGACGCGGGCTGGTACCAGGGCAGTGTAAAGGTGGTGGCCTGCGACAATCAGCGATCAGCTGATCTATATAAGCAGGCGACAGCGCAGCTCGGTGCAGTCTACGATGGGGCGAACATAGTCGCACTAGATTGGTGCGACGTCCCCAGTAGACCCCGGGCCAGAATTTGGCTCCCAGCGGCCATAAAATCACCGGAGGATATCCTTTACATGTTGCAAGAGTGCAACCCACACCTCCCCACTAAGGACTGGAAAGTCGTAAAGGTGGAGGAGCATGCAGGTGATGTAAATCAGGCGATCGTGGTGCTCAACAAGGAGTCGATCGCTCCCATAGAGGCTGCTCGGGGGGTGCTCAATTTTGGCTTCAGCGCCGTACATATTAAGATTTACAAAGGGGACTCCAGTTCCAAAGGAAGCCCTGCCGGCAACCCAGCTGAGCAGGTTCTTGCGGAGGAAGTGGAGGCCCCCGGTGTGCCGGAGGACGGCTATTCAACCGACTCATCGCTGAGCAGAGAGATGCGAGCGCTGGGACCGGCAATCGATGAAGTGGACCTGAGCGATTCGGAGGCCGACGTTACTGTGGTGGAGGTTGCAGCTGGGGATGTCACTAAGACTCCTGCAGATCAACCTACACCACAGTAAAGCAGCGTCCGCTGCCCTTTTGCTTCGCCTTGCCAAAGGAGAAGCCGACGTGGTCTTAGTTCAGGAACCTTGGATAGCAGGAGGCAAGGTTGCTGGACTAGGAACAAAAGAATACAAGCTGATGCTTGACCCCAAACAAGGTAAAATTCGAACCTGCATTTTAGCCAAACGGCATCTTAATACATTTCTGCTTCGCAATTACAGCAACGGAGACAACACGGCAATAAGCCTGGAGCTGCAAATTGGCTCAATAAGGCTGCTATCGGCCTACATGGCCTCAGAAGAGGTAGACCCCCCAGACGCGCTAGTCAGAGGACTGGCAAAGGAATGCGAAGAGCTCAAGACAGGTTTGGTAATAGGCTGCGACGCCAACGCCCATCACACCCAGTGGGGTTGCCCATACAACAACGATAGAGGTGAGTCTCTTTTTGATTTTATTCTTAACTCGAACCTATTTTTATGCAATAGGGGAAATGTCCCCACCTTCATAACCAAAGTGTGCCAAACGATCATAGATCTAACGTTGGTATCAGACTCGCTGGTAAGTGCAGTCAGTAACTGGTTCGTCTCTGACCAGCACTCTTTCTCAGACCATAGATTTATTGAAACAGTATTGTCCCTTGACTCCCCCTTGCCGGTCGGCTACGCAAATCCCAGAAGGGCTGACTGGCCCATGTACAAAGTAGTTCTGACGGATATCCTTCCAATGGAACCGCCAGAAAACATAACTGATCCGCATGAGCTGGATAAAACAGTAGATATATTCACAAATGCGTGCAACTCAGCTTTCAAAGTTGCATGCCCTATAGGGAAACCAAGAGGGAAGAAAAAACCCCCCTGGTGGACGCAACAATTATCAATCCTCAGATCCAGCTGCAGAGGCCTGTTTAACAGAGCAAGGGCAGGGAACGAGGAAATGAACTGGCAATGCTACAAACGCGAATTAGCCTCGTACAAAAAGGCCCTTAGAAGAGCGAAACGAGCCGCATGGCACAGTTTCTGCTCCGATATAGAAGAAACGACTGATGCTGCAAGGCTCAGAAAAATACTCTCCAAGACAGCCGCGCCCCTAGGCTATCTACAGAGAGCAAATGGATCCTGGTCGGACTCTAGCAGCGAGTCCCTAGATCTACTCCTAGACGCTCACTTCCCGGGAAGCCAACAAACTGGGCAACCTCCAGAAAGAATTGGCGGAGAAGGGATCAATCTAGATCTCCTCATATCAGACCGCAATATTAAATGGGCCATTCAGAGCTTCAAACCCTACAAATCACCGGGACCAGACGGTATAATACCGGCACATATCCAAAAAGCTGGTCAGCTAGCTATAAACTGGCTTAGGAAAATCTTCCGCACCATTTTGGCGGTAGGAGAGCTACCAACCGGATGGCGGGAAACGAAAGTGGTCTTCATTCCCAAGGCAGGAAAGGCCACCCACACCACAGCTAAGGACTTCAGGCCAATAAGCCTGACATCTTTCCTGCTTAAAAGCCTCGAGAGGCTGTTAAGCCTACACCTGAGAGCCACCATAAACCCGGCACAACTGTCCGAGGCACAGCACGCCTACACCAAGGGTAAGTCAACAGAATCGGCGCTACATGTCGTGGTAAGTAGCATCGAGAAATCACTCAACAACAAGGAGTACACATTGATCGCATTCCTAGACATAGAGGGAGCTTTCAACAACGTACTACCCACAGCAATAACGGATTCACTCACTGAACTAGGGGCTGAGGCTCAACTAGTGGGGCTGATCCATAAACTGCTGATAAGCAGAATGGTCACGGCCGCACTAGGGGCCTCAACCCAAACTAGACTAGTGAACAGAGGAACCCCACAAGGGGGCGTTCTATCCCCCTTCTGTGGAACATCGCAGTAAATAGACTACTGCGAATCCTGGAAGGAGGAGGATGCAAAGTGGTGGCATACGCAGACGATGTCGCCATCATCTTTAATGGCAGGTATCCACAAACACTCTGCGATCTTATGACCGCAAAACTAAAAATACTATCGGAATGGACGATAAAGAACGGACTCGGGGTAAATCCCTCAAAAACGGAGCTTGTCCTATTTACGAATAGGTACAAGATCCCACAACTCAACCCACCCACACTAAATAACTGTAATCTCTCTTTTAGCGAGCACGCCAGATACCTGGGGTTGGTATTAGATAAGCGTCTTAAATGGGGCTTGAACAACCAAGAGAGAATCAGAAAGGCAACAATCGCACTTTACTCCTGTAAAAAAGCAATTGGGCTAAAATGGGGAATGTCACCCAAAATTGTAAACTGGATCTACACAGCGGTAGTCAAGCCAATTCTCCTATATGGAGTGGCTTTATGGTGGACCGCTCTACGAAAACGATGTATCCTAACTACACTAAACAAAGTACAGCGAATGGCGGCTCTGTGTATTAGTGGAGCTCTTAGAACTACCCCAAACGAAGCGCTGAATGCGATCTTGAACCTCCCGAGCCTGGACTTAGCGGGCAGGGAAAGGGCAAAATCGACAGCCATTCGACTAAGGGATACTGGGCAATGGAAAGCCCAACTTTACGGTCATGCCAATATACTTCAGCATGATAAGTCAATTCCTAAGAAAACGGACCTATGTAAACCCTATGAGTACAAACACACACCCTTCGAGGCCCTGATCCCAGATAGGGAGGAATGGCATCAGGGCAGACCAGGCTCGCCAGACGCAATCTGTTTTTACACAGACGGCTCAAAACTGGACGGACACGTTGGCGGAGGGGTATACTCCGAACAATTAGGCATCAGGAAGTCATTCAGACTCCCGGACCACTGTAGCGTCTTCCAAGCGGAAGTACACGCTATAAAGGAGGCAGTCGACTGCTTAGGGAACACCAACCTAAGTAGACACCTCAATATATATAGTGATAGCCAGGCAGCTATTAAATCAATCTACTCGACAAACACAAACTCACGAACAATAGCAGACTGTCGCAAATCTCTCCACGAGATGGCTAGACAGTTTACTATCAGCCTAATATGGGTTCCGGGTCACCGGGACATCGTAGGCAACTGCATAGCGGATGAGTTAGCCAGGCAGGGCACCATCATGCCTCTCCTTCCGGAAAAGGAGAGTGTCGGTATGCCCATGGCAACTTGTAAGCTAAATATTAGGAACGAACTCATCAAACAAGCCAACACTAATTGGCAGAATGCACCAAAGTGCCGTATCACACATCAGACATGGCCGGTGATTAACAATAAAAGAACGCTAGCACTACTCAAACTTAGCCGCACAGAGTGTGGCATGGTAGTTCGAGCCCTTACAGGCCACTGGCTAGTCGGCACACATGCCGGTAGACTAAAAGCCCCAAAAAATGACTTTTGTAGAAGCTGCAGGGACGAGGAAGAAGAAGAAACGGTGGAACACCTTCTCTGCTACTGCCCAGCCCTCTGCAGGCTTAGACTGAAGCACTTAGGATATCCTTTCCTTAACGATCTGAACGAAATATCGGAGATCAATCTCAAGGACTTAAACTCCTTTGTAAAATCTTCAGGGTGGAAGACATGCTAATCAGCATGAGATGCTCTCTAGGTCTCTAGGACGAGACACAAGAGACGGGGGTTCCCGTAAAAAGGGACAATGAGATCATACGGTATCACAACGGACCCATAGAGGTCTAAGTGTGCCAGACGATAGTCTGGCAGCCGTTCAAACCTAACCTAACCTAACCTAACTGAGTATAATAAGAATTGACTACTCTACAACATAAAACAAGTTTTAGAGCTGGAAAGAGCTGGACTCACTTTGTAGCTCTATTTAAAGATTATAATTTACTACATGTTTTAAGATTTTTTAAGGTTAGAACTTACACAAGATTATAGGGACACCACAATCAAAATCTACAATTCACGATCACAAACACATATTACAAACCACTCTGAATGGACTGCATTTCAAATACAGCTCTTAAATTGATCAATTTCACAATTTTTTTAACTTTTAAGTTTTAAGGAAAATTTGCGTTTTACCAGCGTTGCCACCTCGTTTGAACAACGGCTGGCTTTCACAGCTGATTATTTAACAGTGGTGCGCTCTGTTAAATTTTTCTGTTAGTAACATTTGAGATTGATGTTATCCTAATACATTGTGATTAAAAAAAACAATTTCTAACGACTTTTAAAAAATGGGTTTTGGCCAAAAAAAGTGATCAAATTACTCATAGTGCACCGGCAGCTGGGAAAGTGCATCAGTCGAGCGTTGACACTACAGTTAGGGGAAATCCTAGGTGAAAACACCTAAATAACCCAATCTCTATACTGGTATAAAAGACCGCAGCCGGATAGGGAAGGTAGACAGAATCTATTCTGATCTCAGGGGTGTCATACTGGAGTCCCTATATTCCCCAAAGACATCGAAGACTGGAGGCAAGACCGAAGAGCAGAAGGAAGTTCTTGAGCATTCTATAGGGCTGCTATTGTCCTGAAGGAAGTTCATCCGTGCTGAGGGAAGCCCTTCTACATCCTAGTTCTGAAGGACAAGCAAAAACTTCCGAATTTATAACTAGCAAGGACAGCAATATTGGAGAACTCCAAAGTAGACCACGACACAGTTAATGTAATCAATACTGTACAAATCATCGATCACAAGGACGACATACAGGACGTCAACCGAAATCTGAAAATTGTCATCTGCATCATTACCTTTGTAGCCGTCTTGAAAGTACTCCAGATGTACAAGCGATCCGTACAGGCCGCCGTGACCTACTGCACGCCCTAGAGCAGGTGATATGCCGCCAAGTCTAAAACAAAGTGAACGTGCAAAGACCGACCCGAAAAAATAAACCGGTCCAAAAACAAGGGCAATCAATTCATTAATTGCAAGAAAAGTGAACAGAAACAAAAACAAATTGTAACATCATGCATTTATGAAGGCAGTGCAAAAACAACAATTCCAAGGGCAGTGAGTAAGACATTGAACATGCTGCGACCCTACCATCGGAACATACATACATGCATAGACATACCCTTCATATCACAAGTGATTGGGAAGCAGGAGATGTCCAATGAGCCATAAAACGACAATGAAGTGAGGGTTTTTCAGGTAAACCTCAACCACTGCGAAGCCGCGCAAGACCTGCTAAGCCAGACATTGCGCGATACACACGCTGACGTGGCACTGATAAGCGAGCCATATAGGAGGGCACCCGGACCAGACTACGTTCTCGATACCACGAAGACGGCGGCGATCCTAACTCTTGCGCCCACTAGACTGGTAAACCAGCGGAGCGGTTCCTACTTCGTCCGAGCAATGGTGAATGACGTGTGCCTGTACAGCTGCTACCTGCCACCGCGCCTCACGCTCCATGACTTTGCGGCAGTCCTGGACGAAGTAGTTGACGACGCCAGAGGAAAACCAAACGTGGTCATCGCGGGCGATTTCAACGCCTGGGCAGAGGAATGGGGATCGAGATTCACGAATAGCAGAGGCAGGACGCTGCTCGAAGCCTTTGCTTCGCTGGACGTAGCACTGCTAAACACCGGTTCGGAGCACACCTTCAGCCGAGCAGGAGCCGGATCCGTTGTGGACCTAACCTTCTGCAGCAACTCGGTTTTCCAGCGAGCCAAGTGGCGCCTCAGCGAGGTTTACACCGCGAGTGACCACAAGGCCATCATATGCGACATATTGTCCAGAAGGCAGGCGGCAGCAGCTCCTGGGCTCAGGCGTTTCAACCCGAAAACGCTCCAACGGGAGGTATTCCTCAGGGAACTGCGGAACGTCGACACCCGTGATCAGGCAGAGAGTAGCGTGGCGAACATCATGGGAGCTGTCAAGACGGCATGCAAGGCAAGCATGAAGGAAACGAGAAGTCACCCTCGCCACCTGGAACCAGTTTACTGGTGGACGCAAGAAATTGCGGAAGCTAGAAACGACTGCCTCCGGGCTAGACGCGCACAACAAAGGGCTCGCGGCCGCCAGAATCTTGAGCTCACTAGACAGGAGTACGCCGAAAAACGCAGGACCCTAAAGGGGCTCATCAAGCAGTCGAAGAGGAGAAGCTTCCTGGAGCTGTGCGACTCGGCCGAGCAGGATCCATGGGGCTCAGCCTACAAGATAGTGGTACAAAAGATGCGGCAGGCAAAACCACTCAGCGCAGGGGACGCTTCCCAAATGAAGACGATCGTGGAACATCTGTTCCCCACTGTAAGCCCAGCTACGCAGTCGGAAGGCGAGATGACCATCGCCACACCACCGGTAGAAATTGCTCCAGGAGAGATCATATCACTTGCGAAAGACATGTCATCTGGGAAAGCACCAGGCCCCGATGGTATCCCGGATATTGCAGTTAAGCTGGCCATGAACGCTCATCCCGAAGCATTCGCCGCTGTCTTCAGCCAGTGCCTATCGGAAGGCATCTTTCCAGTGAGATGGAAAATCCAGAGGCTCGTCTTGCTACCAAAGCCGAACAAGCCACCAGAGGACCCGTCTTCGTACAGGCCGATATGCTTAATAGACCACGTTGGCAAAGCTCTTGAGCGCTGCATCTGCAATAGACTGCAAGACGCCATTACCGCTGCCGGCGACCTCTCACCCATGCAGTTTGGCTTCAGAAAATCGAGTTCCACCATCGACGCAATCGGTACGGTAAGGGATATTGCCTTCAAGGCAATCCAAGGAACCAGATGGCAGGGAGGCAGCAAAGAGTATTGCCTGGTGGTGACCCTTGATATCAAAAACGCGTTCAACTCGGCACGGTGGGACGTCACTCTGGCCGCCCTCACAAATCTTGGCGTACCAGAATCGCTGGTAGGCATCGCAAAATCCTACTTCAGCGACCACATTCTGCTCTACGATACCGACAGAGGCACAATGGAGCACAAAGTCACTTGTGGCGTCCCCAAAGGTTCTGTGTTGGGACCGTTGCTATGGAATGTCATGTATGACGGAGTTCTAAGGCTCACACTCCCAGGGAGGACGAAAGTGGTCGGATTCGCAGACGATATCGCCGTTGTGGTCGTGGCAAAAACCTTGCAAGAGGTGGAGCGCCTGGCAAATGCCTCGGTGGAAATCGTAGAGGAATGGCTCCTTTCGGTTGGCCTCAGCATAGCACCTCACAAGACCGAGGCCGTCCTCATATCGAGCCGGAAAATAGTGGAGACCGCCACTGTCATAGTTGGTGGATCTACCATCAAGTCGGCAAGAGCAATCAGGTACTTGGACGTGCTGCTAGACACGAGACTGTCCTTCAGAGAGCACCTGGAGGCGGCCAGTAGGAAAGCCGCTAACGTAGCAAGGGCACTGGCACGGATCATGCTCAACACTAGGGGACCCAAGCAAGGCAGGAGATTGCTCTTGCAGTCTGTTTGCAAAGCGACAATGCTGTACGCGGCTCCAATATGGGCAGACGCCACAGGCACGCAGTCCTACAGGAGGGGTCTAGAGGCTACTTACAGGCTGAACGCTCTCAGAGTGTGTTGTGGGTTCCGGACTGTCTCGGATGATGCCGCTCTGGTCATCTCGGGCATGATCCCCATCGATCTGCTCGCGCTAGAGGCAAAAGAAGTCCATGAGAGATGCAAGGAGCGAGGTAGTGGCTGCACCCAAGCGCAGAGGCGACAAATTAAAGCTGCTGCACGGGAAAAAAGCTTAGAGCAGTGGCAAAGTCGCTGGCGGAACTCCACGAACGGAAGATGGACACATAGGATAATTCCCGACGTCAAGAAATGGACCCAAAGATCGCACGGTGAGGTAAACTACTGGCTGACGCAGCTTCTGAGCGGGCATGGATGCTTCAGGAGCTACTTAACTAGGTTTGGCCACGACGACGTCCCCAACTGCCCGCTATGCGGCGTCGAGGAAACGGCTGAGCACATAACCTTCAGGTGCCCACGGTTCGACCGGGAAAGGGAAAGCTTCCTGGACGGCATCAGGAACCCAACAGCGATGGGACATCGCATGATATCCGACGAAACCTTCTGGAGGCAGCTGAGCAACTTCGCGGCGGTGGTTGTAAAAACGTTAAGAACCCTGGAGAGAAGAAGAGCGGAAGATCGAGACGACCCTGTATGAGCAGCGACACCACCCCTGGCCCTGCGAAGCAAAACCTCGCGGTAGTACCGCAGGAAGTCAGGTCCCTATCCACACCCTAAATACCCCTAGTAAACTGTTATATTGTAAATACCACTAATTCTTTTCTTAAAATAAACCAACTACTGATTAAAAAAAAAAAAAAAAAAACAAGAGGGAACGCTATAGTCGAGTGCCTCGACTATCAAATACCCGTTACTCAGCTAAAGTCAGCAGTCTCAAGCAGGGCAAACCAAGCAGCCGCTTCAAAAAATTTAAAAAATTTCTTCTACATTTCGGTAGGCGTTAATAACCCAAACAAAATTGCGTTTACACTTTTGCTCTAGCTTTAAAACTATGGGCGCCACAGCTTTTCGCGGTTTGTGGGCGTTAGGGGGGAGGGGGGTTTCAACTTTGGTCTATCAATATGTATTGATGAAACGAATACACATTGCTTTTCCCATTAATATAGCTTCAAAAATGTGGGTGCCACAGTTTTTCACGGTTTGTGGGCGTTAGAGGGGGCGCGGCACATCGGCGTGAAAAACTTGCGCTGCGTATTAACCCCTACAATCTGCATGCCAAATCTCAATCTTCTAGCTTTTATAGTTTCCGAAATCTCAGCGTTCATACAGACGGGTGCCAAGGTTTTTAGCGGTTTGTGGGCGTTAGGGGGGGAGGGGGGGTTTCCCACTTTGGTCTATCAATATGTATTGAAGAAACGAATACACATTCCTTTTCCCGTTAATCTAGCTTCAAAACTATGGGTGCCACAGTTTTTCGCGGTTTGTGGGCGTTAGAGGAGGCGTGGCACATCGGCGAGAGAAACTTGCCTGCGTATTAACCCCTAGAATCTGCATGCCAAATCTCAATCTTCTAGCTTTTATAGTTTCCGAGATCTCAGCGTTCATACAGACGGGTGCCACAGTTTTTCGCGGTTTGTGGGCGTTAGAGGGGGCGTGGCACATCGGCGTGAAAAACTTGCGCTGCGTATTAACCCCTAGAATCTGCATGCCAAATCTCAATCTTCTAGCTTTTATAGTTTCCGAGATCTCAGCGTTCATACAGACGGACGGACGGACGGACGGACAGACGGACGGACAGACGGACAGACGGACATGGCTAGATCGACTCGGCTAGTGATCCTGATCAAGAATATATATACTTTATATGGTCGGAAACGCTTCCTTCTACCTGTTACATACTTTTGCACGAATCTAATATACCCTTTTACTCTACGAGTAACGGGTATAACAAGTGATTGTGTTTATGAACCAAGTTTTATTTTCTTGTGTGTTTTAACTATAGTGTCTTCCCTTCACTCCCTTCTCGACATTGGATACCACAGGCCTCACTCAGCTTACCCCCATTAAGCGCCTACGAACTCAAGTGGCTGTAATAACGCCGCTAAGTTATGAGACCAGCAGCGCTGCGGGCATGAACACACAACGACAGTGACGCAGCGACAGAGACATCACGGCAGAACGTCAGCGACAGCGACATCACGACAGATCGTCAGCGACGGCAGAACGTCAGCGGAACGTCCATCGGCAACAGCGCAACAGTGTAAAAGCACTGACCGCCCGCTAGCTGCCTCAGCTATAGCCGCCGCTTACCCCTTCCCCTCGCTGCGCCCTATATTAAATTGCAGCGTTAGCGTATTCGGCGCAACAACACATTGGACGAAATACCCAAAACCGCTGCCGTCGGTTCTGGTATTTCCGCTGCTGCTCTGCCCACAATATGCTGAAAATCTGCTGTGATAGTCCCATCGTAATGAGTAATACACCAAATTAAAGGTATTGCTAAAACTTAAAGAATTGCATACCAAGACCTCAAAAAAATCAATTGGTTTGGGAGAAAAAGCGGTTAAAGTGTAAAAGTGAAAATTTAGAAATTAGGATCTGTTGGGGCCGGTGGGGATAATTGGCCCCTCGCACTTCGTTAGTTGTATTCCTACTGAAAATGCGCTTAATATAAAGGGTCATATCAGAAAATCTGATACCGAAAACAAGATTTTCTTCTTTTGTCAGTTTGTCTGTGTGTCGCAAAACATGGTTTTAAAGTCCTGAAAATTTGATACGATGTTCAACAGCTCGATATAAGAAACTTTAGTTCTACCACTTTTGGAAAAACCCGCTAGTTTAGCGGGAAAACAGCTATAAATAGCTAAAATACGGAAGGCTGTAACTTCTAAACTACTGAAGCTACAAACTGTACAAAGTGTATTTAACCTTGTGTTTAATCATCTTTCGTCACAAATGTTGATATCAGAACTTTTGTATGTTTAAGGTGCGATCGTCACTACTTTTTACCTCGTTAAGAGGTGTTTTTGTTTGATAAGGACTAAGACCTAACATTCAAGCATTATAATAAAATTGTTCTTATACTTAAACTGAATTAAAATCGTATTGAATTATTCCAAAGACAGGAAGGACGGGTACCAACTGAAGAAAACCAACGTCGATATGTGAATATCCTGTATTTCTTTGATTTTCTTATAACTTATATGTATATATATCCGTGTCTTTGTTTGATTAACTAAAGTAAATTATCCACTTTAGGCCTCCTTAAGGCATAATAATAATTTTATATCAAGCAGTATACCTATTTGTTTTACTTTATATAATATAATTATCAAGAAAGGAAGCTTCGGCCAGCCGAAGTTTATATACCCTTGCAGATCGTTCCCATTCTATTTGAAATTACAAAAATGTTATATTTATATTTGCAACAAACAAAATTATAGCAGATTACGGAGTATTTTGACATTAATTAATCGATCCTTCTTATGGCAGCTATATAATATAGTCGTCCGATTTATGTTAAATTTAATTCGAAATTCTTAAATAATAAAATAAATTTATATTCCAGAGTAGAAGAGAATACAATCAAAAATAACAAAGCTATAATTTTCTTCCTATTAATTTCCCTTTAGTTTTCCGATCGTTCCTATGGGAGCTATATGATATAGTCGTCCGATTTTTCTAAAATTTAATTCGAAATACAGAACAGTTAAAAAATTATATTCCCAAGATCAGAAGAAAATATGTCAAAAAACACCGAAGGTATAATTTTTTTCATTATTTTTCCGATTATTCCTATGGGAGCTATAAGATATAGTTGTCCGATCCGGCTGGTTCCGACTTATATACTACCTGCAATAGAAAGACGACTTTTGGTAAAGTTTCATCTTGATAGCTTTAAAACTGAGGGACTAGTTTGCGTAGAAACGGACAGACAGCCATACGGACAGACGGACATGGCTAGATCGACTCGTCTAGTCATGCTGATCAAGAATATATATATATATATAAACGTCTCCTTCACTGCGTTGCAAACTTCTGACGGAAATCATAATACCCTCTGCAAGGGTATAAAAATTTGACTTTTCGGCGGCGAGTATCAGCCTTGTGTTTGTATAAACAACCACAAAAGCCCTCAGAGCGACGTTTGTGCACATTGTACAGGTGGTAAATTCGATACTTTCCGCTAAAAAAATTTGTGGGTCAATAAAAATAGCTCCATATGCATTATAAATAATAATATTACTCGTAAATGACACTAGCCAATATTTTATTCAATAAACTTAAAATGTGAAAACGAATTTAATTTTAAGTGCCAAGTTTTCAACAAGAGGGATGCTGACGCGATAAGTGGAGTAGGTAAAGAAAGACATAACTTTCGTAGGACAGCTTTGAGAATAGGGGATCCTATTGCGCGGCCCGCGACGATCCATTCGGCAGTGCCCCACTCTGAAAGTACCCGCCTGCAGCTAAGCAGGTTTTTTATCCAGAGGCTTATTGCAGGCTGCGCGCTGGGCACTTCTAGGCGATCCATTATAGCATCCGTCTTTTTATATTATTGAATGCTCCGAATATATCTACGAATACTCCAAGCGCATAATCCTTAGTGTGTAGGGCTCTCTCAACGGTTGCTACTAGCGAGTGTAGTGCTGTTTCCACAGATTTCCCTTTGGTGTAGGCATGCTGATTGGGTGACACTAGTAATACTAGTGATACTAGTCTAGTATCCCTACATCATGCCTGATGTGTAGATCCAGCAGCTTTTCTAGAATTTTGAGTATGAACGAGGACGGAAGCTAACTTCGGCAAGCCGAAGTTTTAATACCCTTGCAAACTTCACGAATGAAAACTTGACTAGAATAGCAACATGAATTAATAAACAAAAAATTATTTTATTATTGATTTTTTTCACCCTATTGTTCCTATGGGAGCTATAGGATATAGACGTCCGATCGGGTCGGTTTTCAAACTTGATCTGCGTACACATGTTGTGAAAGTTTCAAATCGCTATCTTTTAAACTCAGCTCGCAAACGGTATTGAAACTGACGGAGAGACGGACGGCTATATCGCCTATCCTATTGATCCTGATCAAGAATATATATACTTTATGGGGTCGGAAACGTCTCCTGCACTGCGTTACAAACTTCTGACCAAAAGTATAATACTTTCTGCAAGGGTATAAAAAGGTAAGGCTTGGGGCTCGCGTGACTGCACTTTTCCGCCTTTGGGAGGAAGAAAATCCGAGAGATCCACCATCGGATTGGGATATATTCTTCGACGTTGATGCACTATGGTCAGTACAAACAAGTGGTCCTTGCGACACCAAGCAATGCTTGTTAGGCGCGGAGCCCTACACCAGATACGATGATTTAAAGCAAGGGGTATATAGACCGTGCTTAGACATGCCGAGTATATTTCATACAGCCATGGGGTGATCCTTTCCCTGGTCGCCAGCAACATGGCTGAAAATATTCCATCAAGTCCTGGTGCCTTATAGCCCGCAAAGGAGTTTATGGCCCAGTTGATTTTCGTAAGTGTTATTAACTCGTTTGCGGGGCGTTGTTCGCTAGTTGCTTTGTCCTGGTGCGTACTGGCGTCTAGGACATACGTGCATCCTGGAAAGTGCAATTGTAGTGCTGCGAGTTAAATAACTCCGCACAAATAAAGTCTGTCGATTGTTAATTACGCAACGAATGGGCGAAACGACATCGAAAGAAAAGAAAGTTTAGAGAAAGCGGGAAGGATAGAGTGGAGAGTAACCAGCGAGAGTTTGGAGAGATCGAGAGAAAGGAGAGGCGGAGGGGAAATGAAACCGATAGACCGAGGGCATGTGTGACGTAGGCAAAGGATTGGGCGGTGCAGCGCCGCACTTTGGTCTTGAGTGTGGGGCCGTGCGCAGAGGGCGAAAGGTCGAACGGTAAAACCGTGGACGTTGGACCCTGAATTGGTACCGTGCGCAGAGGAGAAAACGAGAGGCCGAGAATCAATTATAATACCAATTAGTCTAGCTACGTCTGCTGTAATACTGATTAGTCTATCGGCGTCTACTGTAAGTACCGATCAGTCTAGCTGCGCCGTCTGTAATACCGATTAGTCCGGCTATATTGTTTGTAATACCAGCTGTGTCGGCTGTAATACCGATCAATTGAGCACGGGCAGCGGGATTCAACAGAGCAACACGGAACGACGACCGCTGCGAGTCGCAAAGGACGTCGACGAGGACGAGCATCCAGGGACTGCGCCGAGAGTCATGCTTCAGGTACGATCGTAACAGCCAGAAAGAAAGGCTAGTGTAAAACGTTCGTCTTTCTCTGCGCGTACTTTTCTCTGACACTTGATATGGTTCCCCAATCTTCTGGTAAAGTTCGGGTTCGCTTTTCTAGCTTGCGTCGCTTTTTTCCAACTTTTTTGTGTCTCCGAACAAACACTTCGGTGTATAGTTGCTTTTCTTTTTGCCAATAAATGTTTGATTTCTTAACGTTTCCTTTACATATCTCATAAACATTGTTTTTGTAGTACTTGTTGTTTTTGAATTGTCAAAAATCAACATGCCTACTTCAAAAGAACTCAAATAATATTTTTTTGTTCACTTATTTTTCAGATTTTCTATAGAAGTCATCAGATATAGAGGTCCGATCAGGATGCAGGCACTACCTGCAATAGAAAAAAGACTTTTCGGAAATTTAAATTACAATAGCTATAAATTATATTTGCATAGAATTTTATCGAAGTCCGGGGGTTTAACCCAAACCCCATCCCGTCTGTCTGACTTTAATAACATTTGCGATCTCAGTTTAAGGGCTAGCGATCTGAAACTTCACAGTCATTCTATAATATTTCAGTGGAACAATTGGATAAAATCGTATTCGTTGACATTAATCTTTCCAAGTCGTATTTTTTCAAGCACACCACGATTAAGATTAAAGCGCGAGTCGATCGGAAGTTCTATAGCTCCCATAAAAACAAAATATTGAAATCTGTTCAAGTTTGATTTTTTCAAATCACATTTTTTATACATACCTTGATAAGGATAAAAGCGATAGCCGATCGGACGTCTACGTCTATTAGCTTTTTTTTACATTTTAGGAATTCTTCTCTCTATTTTGGGCATTTTAGCAATTTTTTGCAAGGGTGTTAAACTTTAGCTGGCCGAAGTTAGTTTTCGTTCTCGCTTTCTGCTTGTATTTTTTCTAACTCAAACAAAACTCTCTGGCTTTAATTTTTAGCGAACTCATTTCACAGAATTCTGACTCAGTGCGTCAAACTTCTAAAATTCTCTTTGAACTCGAACCAGAAAAAATGGTTTTTGCGCGCCAAAAGTGTAGTAATTGGTTCTTTTGAATCGGAAGATTCGAGGAATTTACATTTAAGTTCTTATCAATGCAGTTCATTGATTTTAATGACATCCAAAAACTTATAGAAACATACATCAAGAAAAAATTGTGTGATGTAAATGTTATTTTTGTAATATGTGGCGAATAAAATATTTGTGCTATATATTTTTTAACGGAAATGTATTTGTTTCGTCAATACTTCTCGATTGACCCAAACAAAAGTTTGCCACGCTCACTCACGCCTAAAAATATATAGCGTGTTTTCTTAGGTATCTATTATTACAAAACACCTCTAACTTAAGAGGGAGGTGATGAGATGACGCCAGGCAGAAATGTGCAGATACCCAAATGGCAGATGAAAAGCTTCGGTGGTGATTATATCTATATCCTATACCTGAAGTCAATTCTGGAGGGAAATGCGCTTAGATTCATTAATCATTTGCCTATCATATAACCCTCTGAGTACTCCCATTAATAGATTACATGGAAACCCAAGCAGATCTAATTTGAATAAAGGAAGAGAGTGGTTCGGCCAGCCAAAGTTTATATACCCTTGCAGATCGTTCCTATTCTATTTGAAATTACAAAAATGTTAAAGTTAGATTTGCAACAAACAAAATTATAGTAGTTTACGGATTATTTTGACATTAATTGATCGATCCTTCCTATGGCAGCTATATAATATAGTCATCCAATTTATGTTAAATTTAATTCGAAATTCTAAAATAATAAAATAAACTTATATTCCAAAGTAGATGAGAATACAATAAAAATTAACAAAGCTATAATTTTGTTCCTATTAATTTCCCCTTAGTTTTCCGATCGTTCCTATGGGAGCTATATTATATAGTTGTCCGATTTTTCTAAAATTTTATTCGAAATTCGGGACAGTTAAAGAAATTATATTCCCAAGATTAAAAGATAATATGTCAAAATACACCGAAGATATAATTTTTTTCCATTATTTTTCCGATTATTCCTATGAGAGCTATAAGATATAGTTGTCCGATCCGGCCGGCTCCGACTTACATACTACCTGCAACAGAAAGACGACTTTTGGTAAAGTTTCAGCTCGATAGCTTAAAAACTGAGGGACTAGTTTGCGTAGAAACGGACGGACGGACGGACGGACAGACGGACAGACGGACGGACAGACGGACATGGCTAGATCGACTCGTCTAGTCATGCTGACCAAGAATATATATACTTTATAGGGTCGGAAACGTCTTCTTCACTGCGTTGCAAACTTCTGACTGAAATCAATATACCCTCTGCAAGGGTATAAAAATATAACGTCCGTCTGCATTTCATTGTTAAATCCATTTATTACACGGTGATATTAGCGAGGAACATAAAAGCTGCAAATGAGAAATCATAATACGTTTAAAAGCTTTTGTAATTGCCAACAATTTAGAAATACCTCTATAATTCTGGGCATCCACCTTCACAACCTTTTTGTTAATTGGAATAATAAAGGAATCCTTTATGTGGAAACACTGATGATGAAATAGTTTACAAATGGTTGATGCACAAAACTTCAGCACACACCCGGAAGGCCCTCAGGACCGAGAGAATAAGTTGGCGTTGTTGTTGTTAATCTTTTAAGAGAGAGCTTTCGGTAAGGGAAAAAATAAAATTTGCCCTACTTAAGGGATAATGGTAGTTAGAATTTGTCCAGGAAGACTAACTATATGTAGTTTGGAAAAAGTCGGCAAATAGATCAGCAATTTCAGAATCCATCGATGCCTCCATTGACTTTAAATGAACCCATAAAGGTAAAGCCGATGACTTACGCTTAGCATTATCGAAGTTATAAAACGCTTCAGATTATTTGAAAATTCAATTTTAGAGCGATTTAAATACATAGAATAGCAATGACTGTTAAGAACATTAAAATCAGATCAAACCACCATAAACTTCGAAAAATTTTTTACTTTTAATTTTTTATAATTTTTAAATGTGTTTGTTCTAAGCAGAGGGGCCTGTTCAGCTTTGGAGGAAGCCTATCAGGAACGCATTCCTAAAATAAAGTCTTTAAAACGCTATAGAATAGTTCAGTGGCACTTTCGATGTCTTCACAGTTATAAAAGTCTGTCCATTTATATTGACAAATCATATAGTTAAGTTTATTGTAATCACATGTACTAGAGTATCTCATTTTAGTAGGGGAAACTAAAGGTATCAAAGTAGGAGAGGCAATTGTCAATTCAATTGTTGGATGGTATCGGTCTTCTGGTACCTCAAGAGCGTCAATTCTAGCTACCGTGACTTCAGACGGTTCCGAAACAAAAACAAGATCTAATTGCCTATTTAATGAATTTCGTATAAAGCTTACTTGCTGTAACGACAATTCTACAAGGCCATCCACAAAATCATGGGCGGATAAAGGTGTAGCGACAAGTTAGTCAGTAGGAAGAGACCAAGAAATATTAGGGAGATTAAAGCCACCCAAAACCATCAAAAGGTCTTTGTTGGAAAGAAGGGATAGAACGGATTTTATAGCAGACAAATGGTGCTCACAAATGAAGAAATCAGAGCCAGGAGGAATATAAGAGCAGGTTACCGCGAAGATGACGGAGGCGCGCTGGAAGATCGTCCATGCGCGACTCGTTGAGTCTCTCCGTGCACGTATGGATGAGGCACCCACAGCCCCCATGCCCACATTCGATGGTGCAGGGTGGCTGAACGGTGTAAAAATCCTAAAGTGCCACAACGATCCGACCAGGAAATGGCTGACGTAAACGGTCGGCCAACTGGAGGCGTTGCGGGAGGGGGCCAAGCTAGAGGTGGTGGACAGGGAACTAATCCCATCCTCACTAAAGGCAAAGGTGGTCTTCCCCATCGCAATCCAAGGGGATCAGGCGCTGAAGCTGCTTCAACGACAGAATCCAGACGTCCCAACGGCGGATTGGAAGATTCTGCACATGGCCAACCCACTACCCAGTGAGGGAGGCCAAAGTGTGGTTCTCCAAATCAACAAGGAGGCGGAGAGTCTGCTGTACCCAAGATTCGGGAAGATGGCGTGGGGCATGCTTATTGTCTACCTGCGTTTTAAGAAGCTCCACCCCGAAGATAAGGGCGCACACAACCTGCTGGCAGGCGAGATGAAAAAGGACATAGGTCCTGAAGCCATCGTGGACGCCGCCCAGGACCCCGCTCTGGATGACTCGGAAGACGAAGAGGACAGTGACCGGACAGTTATAGCCAACCCGTCGAGCGTAGATGAGACAGCCTCCCATGACTGAGGGTGCTGTAGCTCAATCTTCATAAAAGCATAATCGCATCGGCGGAGCTCCTGATTGCCCTGGAGCAACGGCCCGTCGACAAAGCCTTGGTTCAGGAGCCATGGATTGCCTCATGCAATATCGTAACCGGACTAAGGTCCTCAAACTACACCACATTCTACTCACCAGCGGTAAGCAGGAACAGAAGCGCCGTACTTGTACGGAAGTGTATCCATGCTAACCTTATGCCTCATTCCAACTCTGACGGCTTGACTACGGCGAGGAGAAGCGCCTCTTGCTAGCGTCGTGCTGCATGGCACACGGTATACCGGCGCCACCAGAAGAGCTGAACTTAGTGGAATTCGGCTCGATGCATGACCAACTCCTCATTGGTGCAGATGCCAATTCACACCACAGCGTGTGGGGAAGCTCCGACATCAACGACAGAGGTGAGTCAATCTTAGACTTTATTCTATCTAATAATTTATATATAGCAAACGTAGGGGAGGAACACACCTTCGTAGGTCAAACGTGCTAGATAACACTTGTAAAGGGACAGAGTGGTTTGGAAGGAATAAAAAATACTACTTAGGGATTACAAGAAGGAATAACGCAGGGTACAGAGAAGCTCGTGGAGAAACTTCTGCTCCAGCATCGAGAACGTCCCGGAAACAGCTAGACTACGAAAACTGCTTTCGAAGCAGCCTACCATACAGAGTCAGCTAAAGCGCGACGACGGACAGTGGACTGAGTGCAGTGTGAGGCCAAACAGCACTTATGCAATCGCAATTCCCAGGATGCACGGATGTCCTAGACGCCTGAACGCACCAGCTGGCAAAGAACGCCCCCCAAACGATCTAATAATACCTACGAAAATTAACTGGGCTATAAGGCACCAGGACTTGATGGAATATTTCCAGTCATGCTGCAGGCGACCAAGGAAAGGATCACCCCATGGCTGTATGACATATACTCGGCATCTGTAAGCACGGGCTATATCCCAAACCAATAAAGGAGCTCTCGGATTGTCTTCCTCCCAAGGGTGGAAAAGTGCAGCCACGCGAGCCCCAAGGATTAGTCCGATAAGCCTTACTTTTTTATACTAAAAACTCTGGAAAAGCTGCTGGATCTACACATCAGGAATGATGTAGGGAGACTAATGTCATCAGCATGCCAACACCAAGGGGAAATCTGTGGAAACGGCACTACACTCTCTAGTAGCAACCGTTGAATGAGCCCTGCACGCTAAGGAATATGCGCCCGATGTATTCGTAGACTTAGGATAGGATAGACTTAGTATCAATGCGGACAAGACGGACCTCAATTTCTTCACTAAGAGATAAAAGGTTCCGGAATGGACCCCCCAAAAATTGGCGCAACCAGGCTGACCCTGAAAACACAGGTCAAGTACCTCGGAACAATACTGGACTACAAGCTGGCATGGAGACCCAATGTATTGGAAAGGGTAAAAATGCCACCAGCAACACATGGGGACTGTCGCCTGGATCTACATCTCGGTGGTGCGTCCGACTCTGATGTATGGAGGTCCATAGATATCCACGCTCAACTAACTGCAGGAAAGGCAGCATTAGTTGGATCAGGTAATATGACGACGCAAAGCTTTGGACACAGTTTTATCGGCCGAAGTGTGATCAACAAAACGGACTACATGTCCTACAGAACGTGCGCGGTGGTTAAAACAACCTCGTTCATGGGCTCAGACGACTGGAAAACGGGCCGGCACTAGACTCAACACCTCAACATATACACAGACGGCTCCAAGATGGAAGGACTGTAGCATATTCCAGGCAGAAGTCTTTGCCATAAGGAAAGCGGCAGAAGTGTCTCAAAATATAAACCGATCATACGATGTAGTCAACCTGTTCGTGGACAGCCAAGTCGATAATGCAGTCGTCAACGGTCAGTTCCAAAAATGTAATGGTGGGCAGGGAGGCACTAGATAGCCTTAGCGCGACGTAGTCAGTGCGGATCTATTGGGTTCCCAACCACCAGGGCATCGATGGCAACGAGGCAGCTGACGTTCTTGCGAAGGAGGGCGTAGAGCTGACGAACGACAGAACGAAGAACGTGTCAGTTTCCCTCAGAACGCCACAAAGCGCCCTGGATAACCAGGCGGACACGCGAGCAGAAAACAGGTGTACAACTATCTACCTCGGAAGGACTGCAGACTGTTAGTGGGAATCCTCACAGGCCACTGTCTGGCCACATCACACGCAACTACGATCGGAATACTCAACAGCCGTACTTGTAGGAAATGCCATGAACCGTGGGCTATCAAAACCCTGAACCATCTTATCTGCAACTTCCCGGCTCTCTCACGAGCAAGAAGAAGATACCTCGGTGCCCCAGTTTTGGCGTCATTAGAAGACGGCTCTAACCTCCTTCTTACTTTCCCGCTGGGTTCTTGCCTTCGCGAAATACACCTCTATCCTTGTGGACGTTAAAACCTAATGAATGATCTCGAGGTTCATACAGACAACTAAGGGCCATATTGGCCCCGCCCGTGTAACCTAACCTAACCTATGTAACGTATGATTCGGTGGTTTGTCTACATATGAGCCGCTGATTATATTTTATTCCAATATGTTCACCGTCTGATCTGATCGATAGATTTTTGTAGGATGTGGTTCTAGTACTCTTTGGTGGAAACCAAACAATTGTCCAATAGATCTTTACTTATTAAAGTAAACTGACTCTCGCATTGTAGATATTTCAATTTCATGTGTATTATTATTACTTTTCATTTTAAAACTTGTTTTCTTTTAGTTTATCGTAAATGAAATTTGTGATATCATTCAGCTCGTATGATCCAGTAGGAATAGTAATAACATTGTTACCGATGTAGTTATTAGTATTATATTAAAGTCAATAGGAGCGCACTCATATCGACCCTTCAATTCAATAGGTGGAAAAAAGTTGGTATTTATAATGGAACTATTTCCATTCAAGGATAATGTAAGTGATCTAGACATATTGAAATCTGCTGATAAACTGTGGGAGTGCAAATACTTAACCCAACTTTATATTGGTCTCACTTTTTAAATCATAATAAATTGATCAAATCCTTTTATATACCTTCCATTATCCATATCGTTGACCTTGCTAATTAATAAGAATCCATGAATTATGAAACATTTGTGAAAATCTGCCAAAAATGTTGGGCTTATCCTCATGTCAGTGTATATATGGTCCTGATATATAAATCATCTTGCTTATATATTATCGGCCCTGTTCTAGTTTTAACTTCCGAAAGATTCACACGGAATCAAATTTCCCACATCTGTTCGAAGTTTTGAGCGCCAAGTGCACTTTTTTCTCAATATGTTCCGTATATAGAAACGTTTGACTATATATTGTGCATATGTATACGCCGTTTACGCCGTGGTTTCATAAATAAATTGATGTAGTGATGGGTACATGCAAAAGTGCAAATAAAACTGCGATTTTACCCTTATTGACATTTTTATTCTCAAGTATGTACAAAAGTAATGTATATGGGCGGTTCTTTTACAAACCGAACCCTTTTTATTGAGTCACATTTTTGATTTGCCTGAAACTTTTTTTACATGTACTATTCGGAAAATAAGTAAACACGTGTATCAGGATTTGACCGAAAAAAAATTATTTTTTTAGTTAGAATTTTTTTAAGTTTGCCAAAAATCGTCAAATTTGGAAAAGTACCCTTTCTTTGAAAATCTGTATCTCCGGTTATATGAATACGATTGACATCATGTCTTTTTCATTAATTCCTCTAAAACCTTTTCTTTCAAAAAAAAAATTTCTAAAAAAAAATTAGTTTTTAATTTCTTAAAAATAAAAACAAATTAAAATTTAAAAAAAAAATTAACCATTGCTCCCACAAAAAAATTTTTTTTTTTATTTTAATGTATGCGCCATAGTGTTAGTTACAATCGGTTTTTGTAAAAAGTTGGAGCCATTTTTAGTTTTTTTAATATCAAAGTCTTTGAAACATGCCCTCGATTTTTTTCTATGAAGGCACGCCAAAGCATGTTGTGCATAATCGGATTCATATAACCGGAGATACAGATTTTCAAAGAGAGGGTACTTTTCCAAATTTGACGATTTTTGACAAATTTAAAATAATTCTAACTAAAAAAATAATTTTTTTTCGGTCAAATCCTGATACACGTGTTTACTTATTTTCCGAATAGTACGTGTAAAAAAAGTTTCAGGCAAATCAAAAATGTGAAATTTTTTCTTTTGGCCAAATCTGTTCGGTTTGTAAAAGAACGGCCCATATGTACATATCTTACACATAAATAAAAAAGCACAAAAAAAACCTTGAAGTGGTTGTGCAGATTTCCTGGTGAAAATAGATGTTATATTGGATATTTCTTACCCACATTATAAGGGATCATTCACAAACTAGAACAGTTTAATGAATTGGAGTTTTGCAAAGCACTTCTAGATGCCCGAAAAGCGGGTATTTATAAAAAATTTGTTTTGCTTTTTTATAAATACCCGTTTTTAGAGCATCTACAAGTGTTTCGCAAAACTTGAAAGATTGTACAGTTGTGGAGGTCAAATTCTAACCCCAAAACGAAACAGGCAGGGTGACGAGTTCTTCAAAACATTAGTTATGATAACCTTTACCTTGTGATTGAAATAAAATAAAAAGATAATGATATATATTTATACCCGTTACTCGTAGAGTAAAAGGGTATATTAGATTCGTGCAAAAGTATGTAACAGGCAGAAGGAAGCGTTTCCGACCATATAAAGTATATATATTCTTGATATAGATTGATATAGCTAGAAGATTGAGATTTGGCATGCAGATTCTAGGGGTTAATACGCAGCGCAAGTTTTTCACGCCGATGTGCCACGCCCTCTCTAACGCCCACAAACCGCGAAAAACTGTGACCCGTTCTGTATGAACGCTGAGATCTCGGAAACTATAAAAGCTAGAAGATTGGGATTTGGCATGCAGATTCTAGGGGTTAATACGCAGCGCAAGTTTTTCACGCCGATATGCCACGCCCCCTCTAACGCCCACAAACCGCGAAAAACTGTGGCACCCACACTTTTGAAGCTATATTAACGGGAAAAGCAATGTGTATTCGTTTCATCAATACATATTGAGAGACCAAAGTTGGAAACCCCCCCTCCCCCTAACGCCCACAAACCGCGAAAAGCTGTGGCGCCCATAGTTTTAAAGCTAGAGCAAAAGTGTAAACGCAATTTTGTTTGGGTTATTAACGCCTACCGAAATGTAGAAGAAATATTTTTAATTTTTTGATGCGGTTGCTTGGTTTGCCCTGCTTGAGACTGCTGACTTTAGCTGAGTAACGGGTATTTGATAGTCGAGGCACTCGACTATAGCGTTCCCTCTTGTTTTAAGATAAAAAGAAAAAAATTTTAAAAAATTAAAAAAAATATATATAAAAAAAAAAGGAAGTACCCTTTACCTTACCTAGGTATTTATTTTTTCCCAATAGCTTTTACCTTACCTAGGTAAAAAAAAACAGTACCTTTCCCAACACTGCTAGTGAACAGCTCTCTGTGGGCGCCACAGTTTTTCGCGTATTAACCCCTAGAATATGCAGGCAAAGTGCCAATCTTCTAGCTTTTCATACAGACGGACATGGCTAGATCGAGAATATATATACTTTATATGGTCGGAAACGCTTCCTTCTACATACTTTTGCAGGAATACAAAATACCCTTTTACTCTACAAGAGAAATATATGAGAATAATGCGAGAGAGATGGATGATTTCTACTTTTCAACTTTTATAAGTGTTTGATTTAAGATTTTGAAGTCTGTGAAGTGCATTGGTGAACCAAGGAGTCCTGTTTAGATTTATTTACCCTATCAGGAATGCATTCATTTAAAAAAGTGTTTAAAAAGCTATAGAATACATCAGAGGCACTTTCAATATCCATAAAAATCTGTTCTATTATATTGAGAAAGCATTTAGTTAAGTTTATTGAAGTCACATTTACGAATGCGTTTCATTTAAGTTGGAGAACCTATATTAGGGAGGGTATCAACGTAGAGGAGAAAAATTATCCATTTCATTGTTGCATGATATAGGTCTTCAGGTAGAACAAGATCGTCAATTCTAGATTCCGTGGCTAAAGAGGGTATCAACGCAGGGGAGATAAATTGTCAATTTCATTGTTGCATCATATCGGTCTTCAGGTACAACAAGAGCTCTGAAACAAACACAAGATCTAATTGTCTGTTTAATATATTTCTTATAAAGCTTACTTACAAATATTGATGCTGGAGCGGTTGAAACCACTGGGGGGACATATCGGATATTAGTGGGCGGTTAAGCCCCCATTGCGCAAAAATGTGGCTGCTCTGGCTCTTACGATTTGGGCTGTGGCCTTATCCCCTTAAAAATCGGAATTTTCTTTTATAAGCTTTAGGTATTTTAGATTATCCCACCGTGGAGGTGTAAAAATAAATCTCGATAACAGAAGGAATCAAATGCAATAAACATTAGGACATCGTAATATTTTTGCCGGAATTTGACGGTAGGCAAGACCAGTATACTTCGTGGCGGCAATCCGCCACAGTGGCATATGAAGTATTCAAACCATTTTTAGGTAGTTCAAAACACTACCAAGCCGTTACTATTATAAGGCACAAAATTAAAGGATCGACAGACGCCTTCCTAGCTACCATTAATACTGTTCTGAACTTTGAGGCTTTTATAGCCAGATTAGACTTTATTTACGCGGATAAGTCGCTCATACAGGCGATTCAGCAAGAACTTAACCTTATGCGGCAGGGCGATATGCCCTTGGCATGTTAACAAACAAGATTATGTCTCAGGACAGACTGCAACAGACATGAACGAAAAATACAGGAGCGATGCACTGCATATTTTTATTTCAGGGTTGAAAAACTCTTTAGAAATGACAGTTTTTCTTCTAAAACCGAAAGATCTGCCCACTGCCCTCGCACTAGCAATAGAGGCACAGTCTAGGCAGGAACGCAGTGTATTTGCAGTCACCTTTGCACGAAAAGCTGATGAAAAATCGGTGAAACCCCCAATAAATACAAGTGCACCGAAAAATTACATAAAATTTTTTCCAGATCTGGCACTCATAAAAAACGTGGGGGAACCTTTTAGGGTCTCATTCGTTCATGGCTCCACTAAAAAAAAAATTAACCGGTTTTTTCGAAAATGTTAAGGAATTCGACGGCATAGTTGGTCTAGATCATTTAAAGAAAATAAACGCTCGAATTGAACTTGGCACCGGCTACATTTAGCATAATTCAGGCTCGAAAAATCTAAAATTTTCTAAATACAAAGATGTTTATTTTATTACTTTAAAAGTTGATGACGTACCCATTGCGATGAGAAGGAGCATTCGCAGACCCTAACCAAGCTCTGCCATACTCTGCCATGAGCCGGTAGTTTCTAAGCTTTACACTTACCCAATGTGAGTATCTGATTTTGTCAATGCAGAGGTTTAACAACTTCTAGCAGACGGTGTTAAATCCAAACGCGGATATGCGTATATAACCATAATCCCAACAAGGAGGTTCTCGGTTCTCGTCTCCCAGTGGAGCTATGTAGGGTTTTATTTCCTGTTTTTGATAACTAATTAACTTCATAAACCTTCATAATCTAAAGTACCTACGCTTCGTCTTTTCCATGCATTTTCTTAAAATGTTGAAAGCTTAAAAGGTGTGACCGTATCTTGATATGACAATCAGGTAAGCGTTCTAAAATATACTAACAAGTTCCGAACCAACAAGGTTATTCTCTACAACAGACGGTATTATCAGAAATTCACTATCACCCTACAACAATCATATATTGGTTGTTGTTGATAAAAAAAAACCATGATAAAAGTGGAAACTAAATATGACGGTTATGACGATAAATATTCTATTCCAAATCGAGATTACTGTTCAGACTCAGGAATGCACCCAGCATGGATTGCCAAATGGCAATCGAGGATACGGGAACAAATATCTAAGACGTGCTATGTGGATGTCGATGATATTATCATCTTCTCTATACCTATCCAAAACTTTAAATCGTTCTCCTGAAAAGTATGTTTTTTTAAGTCTGAATCGAAAACCATCGAAATCTAATGTACCGATCATCCTGAAATTTTGCACATTATTTCTATACCTAATTCCGCAGGTAATCAGGTCTAGTTTTTTAAAAAAAATTTTTTTTTATTTTATAATAACTAATATATCCAATTTTTTAGGCTAAAATCACGTTGTTGACTTCAAAGTATTACCAAAAATCGAAAAATTAAAAAAAAAAACTTGACCTGATTACTATTAGAAACATCTTAACTAATGGACATTTTTTTTTTGTTTTTTTCTGATGACCCAGTAACGAGTTATGCTGTTCACCGCAAAGCCTCTTTTTTTGGCGGCACCTACGGAGATTGGCCGCAGACGGCTCTTTTTTAATTTTTTTCAATGAAAATTTCAGAAAATATAGTTTAAGTGTTGTACTTTGATATAATAATAAAATAATTTATCTTACATTAACCGTATCGTGTGAAAAAATTCATGAAAATATGCCTTAAGGATATAAGCTGAGTTTTTAAAAGTTTATATGAAGCCGGCATGAGGGTATCTCAGGAAAAGTCTAAGTTCTTCAAAAAGAGCTTAGAGTACCTGGGATTTATTCTATCATGACCAGGACTAACAGCGTCCCCTGATAAAATATAGGCAACCGAAGCCTTCCAACCACCTACGTCACAATCGCATGAGGTTAAGTTACCGCAAACCAATCAAAAAAAATTAAAATGGAGTTATCATCCAAACAATTAGTCTAATGAAAAACCTAATGAAATTCTAGCATCAGAAGGCGTGGTCTTAACGTACCCCGATTTCAACAACTCTTTTGAACTAACGACGGACGCTTCGTTCCGCGCATGGCCTAGGAACCGTGTTGTCGCTTAAAAATCCCACAATAACTTTGATCTGTAGAACAATCCGGGACAACGAAATGCAATTCGCCACCAATGAGCGAGAACTTTTAGCCATTGTATGCGCACTTAAAAACTAAAGAAATTATTTGTATGGGGTAAAAAAAAGTAAACATTTATACTGACCATCAACTTTTAACGTACGCAGTATCCAAAAAAAAAAAATGATCGGCCACAATCTATCAGACAGCTGAAGAAGCAAGACGCCCTTCCAGCCCTAGGACAACCCAAAGCAGTGAAAGACCCAAACAGACGTGGTCTTCCAGGTTCTAAAGTCAAGTGGTACCTCAGGCACCTCATGCAGGGCATGACGCCGGAGGAGGCCTTGAAGAGGGCAAAGGAGCCGAGGGAGCAACCGGCAATGGAGGCAGAACCGGTGGGCAAACGGCTGAACACCAGCCGTACACCATTTACAGACACCCCCAAAAGGTCCAGACAAAGCAAGGTTGCTAGTGAGAAATCCTCTACAGCGCCACGCTGTTCTGCCCAAGGAGCGCAGATGGGACCAAAGAGGAGATCCTGGCCTTCATTTGTTTCCAAAACCGTGTCGGAACGAAGGCTTGGAAGATTATCTCCAGGCGAAACGACGGAGTCTGCGCACTCCTCGTTGTAGGGATATACCAGACGGGAGGGATGAGATGGTGGAGTGTGGCCACCAGCTCAACTTCCGATATGGCGCATCACCGAGAGCCAAAGACAAAGTAAGCTCCTGAAGGGGCGTCGAGGATACCCTAGAAACCCCTGAATGTGGAGCCGACGTCGCAGAGTGAGGAGCTGGACACTCACTCTGTTGCGAGCATGGAGATGCCCCATGTCATCTCCAAGAGCTAACCCAGGAACTCCTTCTGGAAGACAGTAGCGAGGAGGCAAATATTACCGTGATAGGCGGTGTGGAGAGAATGGCTCTCTGTGTTCACCAGACATCACGGAGCACCAAACCCCCAATTAATGGTTGCAACTAGCAGCACCCGGTTAACCCAGGTAAACATCCATCGAGCCAAAGCAGCATCTGCTGGCTTGGCCAGGAGTTCACCTCCCAACACCTTGGGCTAGCCCTTGTACAGGAACCATGGTGGCACCAAAGAGAATATAATCACTAAGAGATGTAACGCCCATACAATAATGGCAACATTTTTGGTGTGGATTCAGAAAGTGGATTTACAATCTTCCTAGGAGCGTTGTCCGTGTTAGATTCTTTGGTTGTGTTAGTGTATAAATTCGTTTGCTCTGCTGCGAAATAAGCTCAATGCCGCTTCTGCCTGTCGCTCCGCAACAAGACCCTGTGGGCTTGGGATGAAGTCGCATAACTTTTTTTTATTTTTTTTTAACATTGTTTATTCAATATAAATTTTTAAAATTGAAGGCAAGGTAAAGAACATTAATGGATTGAATGATTTCGGTGTAAATCATTTGTTTCTAGGGATAGTATGGTTGCTTTTTTGTTTATAAAATACAATTTTTGTTATTTTTGGTCCCTGAATTGAATTTAAATTGTATACTCCCATAACAATTTTTTTAACAAAAAAATATAAAAGTAAACTCGGATGTGGATTTCATAAGCTTTTAATTCAAAAGTAATGAATGATTTATTCAACATGCTTCTGGTTTTAGAACTTTACTAAAAATTTACAAAGCAAACAATAAAACTACAAAAAATTAAAAAAAAAAAAAAAAAAAAAAAAAGAAATAAAAAAATTTCAACAACAGTTAAAAAAAAAAACAAAGTATAATAATTGTAAAAAAGGTAAAATTCAGCCACTGCCGGAAGAACAAGATCCCCCTTATCATCAGATGTGTTTCCAACGCACATCATATGATCTGGGGCAGTACTGATGTTAACAACAGAGTCACCTCTGTACTATAATTTATTTTAAACAATAACCTAGAGATTTGTAATGTCGGCTCCACGCCGACATTTGTTACCAAGGTAAAAGTAGAGGTATCCAATTCAATTAAACCCCACATTAGGAACTGGCGTGTGTCACCAAAAGAATCCATGTCCGACCACAGGACAAACAGAAACGGGAAACAGACACACCGTGGTGGAATACCAATCTTGAACGGCTACGAGTAACCTTTCAGTTTTGCCTTAAAGCGGTGGAAAACTGGTAGACAACAATATTAGAAGAACAGCTCTCAGAGACTGTCTGACGCCACGCAGCATGCATACAGAGCAGCCCGTCAACAGACACGGCACTTTATCAACTGTACCGCACCCTAGAGGGGACAGTTGACAGCAAAGACATAGCTATTTGTGCCTTTCTAGACATGAAGGGAGCCTTCGACAACACATCGCATGTTGCGGTTCGTGCTGCCCTATCTAGAAGGAACGTAGATGTTACAACGATTAAATGGATTGGTAACCTACTTGAATCCAGACAAGCGACATATACACTGGCCTCAGATAACATGGTAATTGCAACTAGCAGAGGCTGTCCACAAGGAGGAGTAAACTAGTCGAGAGATTAAGTAACTAGGAGTTACCTTAGTAAGCTTAACGTTGCTTCCCATATCCAGAAGACATTGAAAAATGTTATAGAGCGCTCTATACCTGTCGGAAAATTGCTGGGGAATCCTGGGGAACCAGGCCCCAGATAATAAGATGGCTATACCTGATGATTGTGAGACCAATTCTCACATACGGGGCAATTGCATGGGGAAAACGAGCTAAGCTCACCACCATACAAAAAAAGCAAAGTTGCAAAGACTTGCCTGCGTATATATGACATGGACAATGATAACCTGTCCTACAACGGCATTAGAAGTTCTGATGGAGTTAGCACCACTCCACTGTGTAATTAACCTTCAACGCAAAGCTACCCTACTGAGAATAAGCATCCTAAAGAACAGGGATGCGACTAACCTGTTAGGTGAGGTGCCCCTAATACTTCACCCTAGGGATGAAATAATAGCCGAATAATTCTTCAAGCAGAACTTCACAGCACACTTAGGTAATAAGAAGGATTGGACTAAACCGTCGGAAGTGCACCCTGTGGCTAAATATATCAAGAATATATAAAAATACCACGAATCCCTTAGCCAATACTCCAGCATATTTCAGGCTGAGGTATGCGCTATTGGATTACATCGTGGGTACAAGGAAAAGGACATCTCAATCCTTTCGGACAGCCGAGCAACAACTACTACAGTAACAAAGTCACCTCGAAGACAGTCTTAGAGGTGAAGAATAAGTTAAATCTATTGGACAGTCAAAATAGGCTGGCTCTCATATGGATAGGGACATATACGGAAATGACATTGCCGATAAAAAGGCAAAATCAATGGCCGAACAGCCCCTGATAGGACCAGAACCATACTGTGGCATAGGAAGACACACAATAATACATTAGGATAGAGGAATGCACCATGTGGCAAGAACACTGGAGAAACACTTCAGCCCTAAGGCAAGCCAAAACGCTAATAGATAACTATACTAAGGAAAGGTTCAAGGAACTTATTCAACTAGGAAAGAATTCTCTTAGGATCACCGGATTACTAACCGGGCTCTGCAGAGTTAGAAGACACCTAGGTCAGATAGGAATAACCAGCAGTAGGACTTGCATATTCTGTGATATAGAGGACGAAACTTCAAAACACATTATCGCATGTTTAACAAACGTAAGAAGCAGAACCTTAGGATTCAGAACTCTATCACTCGAGCTCTTAGGAAGTATCAACCCATCAAAACTCCTCGACTTCGCTCGAGAAAATGGGTTGATATCTATTCTGTAGGCTCTGAATGGGGGTACAAAAAATCTCCACAGGTCGCAGTATACTTAACAACCCAACAAAAATATCCCAATAATAATAAAACGCTAAAAATCTTTTATTGATGAACACAAAGCCAATATTTTCTACAAACCAGGCAAACAAGATGTTATAGCTAATGCCCTCCCTCGACAGAAACCGAATCCCTTACACGTTAGCCCCGAATCTGATATCGCTACCATTCTCTCGCTTACAACATAGTCAATAGATAACCCTGTTAATTGTTTTCGTAATCAGATAATCATCGAGGAAGCAGACTCTACGAGAACCTTTATTCTATTCAAAGAAGAAAGCAGACATATTATTCAAGTATCCGACAGCGAAACAACACTACTAGACGTAGTAAAAGCAGATGTCGTCAATGCCATCCATTGCGAACTGCAAATTCTTGCTTTTATTCAGCATAAACTAATCGAAGCATTTCCCTCGAAGACATTCAAGCGTTACAAACCTCTAGTAACTGATATTCCTGATCAAACAGAACAAAATGAAATAGTATCTGTAGAGTAACATTAAAACTTCGAGACTATTAACGGCGGAGGTTATCTTAGTAGGCACAACTAAATACAATAGAACCATCCATTCAGTGACTAACAATACGCCTTTATAAGTAATACACTTTTGACCTGCAGAATTTGAGACGGAGATTAGCACAAAAATTCAACAGGCCCAGAAAAAAAACTAAGACCAGATAAAAAACAGAATTTATAAAAGTTATCGGGTCGGCGACAAAGTTTTATTGAAAACAAATAAACGCCTGGGGAATAACTGTCTTTCCTAAGCTCTGAAGAAAAAATCGAGCAGACCCTAGGACGACAGTTCTTATTTAAGGAAGGGCATAAGGACAATCTGTATTTGTATTTGTATTTTATTATTATGTGTCATCCTAACGCTACAAGTTCCACTTATAAATTAATGCGCTAGTCACAAAGAAAAAACTAACTTAAGTGGCTTTCTAATTTTACTTTGATTTACCTAACAGTGTTTTTAAGGTGAGAGAGTAGCTTTGTTTTGAATTGCATAGCACTGCTAATATTCTTTATATGGCTGGGCAGCTGATTGCATGATCGAATAGCATTTATTAAAAATTGTCTCTCGGCTGTCAATAATCTAGGTCTTATGCAAGTTGATTGTTTGCTCTTCAAGAGGCCGTATCGAAGGCTTTATTATAGTACAGAAAAACTAAGAGTGTAGTATTATTGTCGTCAATTTGTTCCCTTAGATCGTCTGCAAATTTTAAAATAGCTGAGGTACACCAGTTTTTCTTAAAACCAGACTGACTATTGTTTAGCATTGCATCGACTATCACGATCAGAGCGATGCAAATTATAGCCATCACATTCAACTAAGACGTCACATAAATTTGGGACAAACCCAGTTTCAAACACACATATAACAGCGACGCTTAAATTGATAAAGAGGTATCTTAATTCTTCAATTTTTCGTGTGAGTCTTAAATGTCAGATGCTTACCCCTGATCTATTCTTTCCGAGAATCCTTAACATCGCATGGCTGTTTTATCGATTTGGATTTATGTTATAGCTGTCACCCATTTTGCATTTTTATACCCTTGCAGAGGGTATAATGATTTCAGTCAGAAGTTTGCAACGCAGTGAAGGAGACGTTTCAGACCCAATAAAGTATATATATTTTTGGTCAGCATGACTAGACGAGTTGATCTAGCCATGTCCGTCTGTCTGTCTGTCTGTCCGTCCGTCCGTCCGTCCGTCCGTCCGTCCGTCTGTCCGTCCGTTTCTACTCAAACTAGTCCCTCAGTTTTTAAGCTATCGAGCTGAAACTTTACCAAAAGTCGTCTTTCTATTGCAGGTAGTATATAAGTCGGAGCCGGCCGGATCGGACAACTATATCTTATAGCTCACATAGGAATAATCGGAAAAATAATTGAAAAAAATTATAACTTCGGTGTTTTTTGACATATTTCCTTTTGATCTTGGAAATATCACTTTTTTAACTGTTCTGAATTTCGAATTAAATTTTATAAAAATCGGACGACTATATCATATAGATGCCATAGGAACGATCGGAAAAGTAAAGGTAAATTAATAGGAACAAAATTATAGCTTTATTAATTTTTATTGTATTCTCTTCTACTTTGGAATATACGTTTATTTTATTATTTTAGAATTTCGAATTAAATTTAACATAAATTGGATGACTATATTATATAGCTGCCATAGGAAGGATCGATCAATTAATGTCAAAATTATCCGTAAACTGCTATAATTTTGTTTGTTGCAAATCTAAATTTAAGATTTTTATAATTTCAAATAGAATAGGAACGATCTGCAAGGGTATATAAACTTCGGCTGGCCGAAGTTAGCTTCATTTCTTGTTTTGATTGATTTAAAAAAACATGAAATATAAAAATTTTTTTTTAAGACTTAAAAAATTTTTTTTTTAATTTTTAAAATTAAAACATAAAAAAAGAAACTTGACAAAACAACTTTAAAAAATCAATTTTTTTTAAAACACCATTTTTTTTTAAAGATTTTTTAAAATATTACATCATTGGTTCAAAAGTTATGATTTTTTATCAAAAATAAATCAAAAGGCGCCACTGTGCGTCGTTTTGAAGTTTCGCAGCATAATCGTTGGTATACTTACCGCAGTGGTGGCCAGCAGAGGCAGCGCGCAGGGCCCACGGGATAGGCAATTTCGCTGCCGCTGCTCTGCCAGCGCGCTGCCGCGTTTCGACGCACATGTACGCTGTCAAGCTGCGAAACGTCACGCACACAGTCAAATTCGTGCATGCTCGCACTCACACAAACGCAATGCGTTCTTTCATTGCTGTGTGCTGCCTCTGCTGGCCACCACTGGTATACCGGCGTCGATTGTTGTTATTGGACTGAGGTGACCTGGATTGGTACTGCTCTGGGCGACAGCTCAAGAAACCAATTCTTGAGCGTATGTTGAGAAGTCAGATTTTCTGCGATGCAAACTGCTTTCTGCAACAATCAGCTATCAAGTTGTTTTCCCCAAAGTCTAGAATCCTATTATTATGTTGTATTGGGTAAATACAAATTTTTTAACATACATAGTTAGATTTGGGGTATTTTATGAGGAATTGTATCATGTCATTACTTTGAAATGCTTTTACCTGGGATACTTCTAAAAGATCAGTAAAACTAAAGTTTGTGAGCTTTTCGTGATTAGTTTCTTTGATATCAATTTCGTCCAGTTTTACAGGATTTATTAAGTTAACCTTTGCTAATGTTATTGAGATTATTAAGTTTTATTATTATTATATTTTAGTTCAAGATTATATAAAATAGGTGACTTGTCCATTTCGTCTGATTTGTAAGTTGCGTTTATTTTGCTTGGTTAATTTTTATACCCTTGCAGAAGGTATAATGATTTCAGTCAGAAGTTTGCAGAAGAACTGCCTTATGGCCGTGCATTTACAAACACAATTAAAAGAAAATCACACGCAGGCGTGTAACGATTTACACACAGTCATGAAAAAGACAAGAACAATTTGCATTGTGAATTGAGACGAAAAAAAAAGGTCAATGGAATTGTTGTTGGCTTGGCTCGTTACGAACAGCGACACAAAGAAGAACTTGCGTGTGCCCTAGGTAAGTATGGGATGTGCCGCTCCGTATGCTATGTGCCAAAACAAAAACAAATGTGCCCGTGTGCCATAGGACTGAGCACCCCTTCTACTCTGGAATATAACTTTATTTTATTACTTCAGAATTTCGAAATAAATTGTACATAAATCGGACGACTATATTATATAGCTGTCATAGGAATGATCAATCAATTATTGTCAAAATAATACAACAATTTATATAATTTGGTTTGTTGCAAGTCTAAATTCAGATTTTTGTAATTTGTAATTAAATAGGATTTAACTGCAAGGGTATAAAGACTTCGGCTGGCCGAAGTTAGCTTCCTTTCTTGTTTTAATTGAAATATTAGCTAAGAAATAACCTGCGCACGCTGTCACCATAATGATAAACAAATTAAAATAAGAGCGTCTGTATGCCTAAATAAATATAATAATGTTAATGATAATATTTTGAATGTTGTATATAAATATAAAAAGCTTTTAGGCGCGAAAAGAATTTTCTGTTAAAGCCATCAGTGTTTGCAAATTTCCATTTGACCTAGTTCAGTCAAGCTCTGCACGCAAATTGCCTTCCCTCCTACTCTCTCCTTTTCGTAGATATCTTCACGCCTAGAAAAAACAGATGTTTGTCGTTTTTGCCTCTTTGCATCACCCCCTTTAAAATTTCATGTTTTGGTTTCGTCAGCTGTTCGTTTATATCAGCGGTCGGCAGCGCCCTATTAAGTGAGCATAGAGAATTGCTCTGCCCATCCGCTGCCTCTTACGTACAATGTAGAACAGCGGTCTGCACACACGCACCGATGAGTTGCCCAGTGCAAATTACACACACAAACATAAAACAAAATGTCATCGTATGTGTGTGCCGACCGCTGGTTTATATATATAAAAGATGAAGAGTCTAGGCCGATAATCTTTAAGCTCAGTTGCGTTTTCATCTCTCTCCGGTACGCCCCGATCGCACGCAGCAGTGCGATCGTGCACGTGTTCCACTTTTATAACAATAATTGGATCCACAATTGTATGAACCGACTATCGCGATCGCAATCGAAAAATGGATCGCATTTTCGGCGGTGGGGTCAGTTATAGTAAGAAGCATAGTGCGTTGAAAAGTACTCACACGGGTAAATTCAGACTCATCCTGTGCTTTGCAGGAAGCTACCCACTTTGTCTCCAACTCGCCGACGTATTAAGCATGCCAGTTTTCGACCAGCTTCACCTCCAGTTCTTGTATCCGTTGCTTCTTTCACCTCGTTCTCCAATTGAGTGACTCGCAGAGAGTTTGTTGCAATCAGCTGCTATCAGCTTGAATTTTTTTTCAGCCAGGTTTTAAGTTTTTTTCGGTTTTTAAAGCGGAGCTTCTCAAACGTGCGACTTGCTTGCTTGCTCTTTCGATTAATTGCGATTTAAAATTAAGCACTAAAATTCATTTTTATACCCATGCAGAGGAAATTTCGATTTCAGTCAGAAGTTTTCAACGCAGTGAAGGAGATGTTTCCGACCCCATAAATCAACACGACTAGACAAGTCGATCTAACCATGTCCGTCTGTCTGAACGTTTCTACGCAAACTTGTACCTCAGTTTTGCAGCCATCGAGATGCTTTTCATTCGAAATTCTAAGTTACTCAAAAAAGTTATATTCCAGAGAAGAGACAACACTAAAAATTAACGAATCTAAAATTTTCTTCCTATCCATTTCCCATTAATTTTCCGATCGTTCCCATGGGATTCTTTGATTTTTCTAAAAATTAATTCAAAATTCAGAACAGTTTAAATAATAATATTCCCAAATGTATTAGGTCATATGTCAAAAAACGAAGTTATAATTTTTATACCTTTGCAGAGGGTATTATGATTTCAGTCAGAAGTTTGCAACGCTGTGAAGGAGATCTAGCCATGTCCGTCAATTTCTACTCAAACTAGTCGAAATGAAACTTTACCAAAAGTCGTCTTTCTATTGCATTTAGTATATAAGTCGGGACCAGCCGGATAGGACAACTATATCTTATAGTTCCCATGGGAAATATCGGAAAAATAATGGGGAAAAATATAGCTTTGGTGTTTTAGGCATATGACCTAATGCTTTTGGGAATATTATTATTTAAACTGTTTCGAATTCCAAATTAAATTTTAGAAAAATCGGACGGCTATATCATATAGCTCTCATAGTAACGATCGGAAAATTAATGCGAAATAAATAGGAAATAAATAAATAATCAGGTAGAAATAAATTCTAGAGTACAAACACGTTTAAAACAAGAAAGGAAGCTAACTTCGGCCAGCCGAAGTCTATATACCCTTGCAGTTAAATCCTTTTTAATTACAAATTACAAAAATCTGAATTTAGACTTGCAACAAACCAAATTATATAAATTGTTGTATTATTTTGACAATAATTGATTGATCATTCCTATGACAGCTATATAATATAGTCGTCCGATTTATGTACAATTTATTTCGAAATTCTGAAGTAATAAAATAAAGTTATATTCCAGAGTAGAAGGGGTGCTCAGTCCTATGGCACACGGGCACATTTGTTTTTGTTTTGGCACATAGCATACGGAGCGGCACATCCCATACTTTCCTAGGGCACACGCAAGTTCTTCTTTGTGTCGCTGTTCGTAACGAGCCAAGCCAACAACAATTCCATTGACCTTTTTTTTCGTCTCAATTCACAATGCAAATTGTTCTTGTCTTTTTCATGACTGTGTGTAAATCGTTACTCGCGTGCGTGTGATTTTCTTTTAATTGTGTTTGTAAATGCCATAAGGCCATAAGGCAGTATTGAAAAAAATTAAAATTTATTTGAAAGTTCACTGTTCAACACAAGTGCTGCGGCTCCGGTTTTTACTTTGCATGCGCGCGTTCTTAAATTTTTGTATGGAAAATAGCTGTGCGCCCACCGAAAAGTTCGAATTGCGAAAAACCTTTGGCCGGGCCACTCTTTCTTTTTTTTTCTGTTTCGTAATGAATCAATCTTCATTTTCAAATGGTTTTAAACCAGTGGTTGCCAGCAGAGGCAGCACACAGACAATGAAAGAAGGCATTGCGTTTGTGTCAGTGCGAGCATGCACGAATTTGACTGTGTGCGTGACGTTTTGCAGCTTGACAGCGTACATGTGCGTCGAAACGCGGCAGCGCGCTGGCAGAACAGCGGCAGCGAAATTGCCTATCCCGTGGGCCCTGCGCGCTGCCTCTGCTGGCCACCACTGTTTTAAACTCTATAGCTGGTGAAGAACACTGAAAAAAATAAAAACTAAAAAAAAAATTTAATTTATTTTTAATAAAAATAAATTTTAATTTTTTTTTACATTTTTTTATGGAAAGCCATAATAATTCTTGAGCGATTAGTGAAAACATCATAAAGATATCTCTTACCGTTCCGAAATTATGAATTAATGACTGAGTGCAACTTTTTCGAAAAAGTGCCAAAAATGCCATATTTTGACCCCTATAACTCCGGTAATGCTCAAAATTTCGCAAAACCGTTCAAATGAAGTTCTTATATTTTCGTTGTGAACCGGAAAAGTAAAAAAGTTCGATGAAAATCGGACCTTCGGAACAGGGGTGGCCCACTTGGCAGATTTTGACTCCAATACAACATAATAATAGGATTCTAGACTTTGGGGAAAACAACTTGATAGCTGATTGTGGCAGAAAGCAGTTTGCATCGCAGAAAATCTGACTTCTCAACATACGCTCAAGAATTGGTTTCTTGAGCTGTCGCCCAGAGCAGTACCAATCCAGGTCACCTCAGTCCAATAACAACAATCGACGCCGGTATACCAGTGGTGGCCAGCAGAGGCAGCACACAGCAATGAAAGAACGCATTGCGTTTGTGTGAGTGCGAGCATGCACGAATTTGACTGTGTGCGTGACGTTTTGCAGCTTGACAGCGTACATGTGCGTCGAAACGCGGCAGCGCGCTGGCAGAGCAGCGGCAGCGAAATTGCCTATCCCGTGGGCCCTGCGCGCTGCCTCTGCTGGCCGCCACTGCGGTATACTCATCATCAACGATTATGCTGCGAAACTTCAATACGACGCACAGTGGCGCCTTTTGATTTTTTTTTTATAAAAAATCATAACTTTTGAACCAATGATGTAATATTTTAAAAAATTTTAAAAAAAAAATGGTGTTTTAAAAAAATTGATTTTTTAAAGTTGTTTTGTTAAGTTTCTTTTTTTATGTTTTAATTTTAAAAATTAAAAAAAAAAATTTGTATATTTCATGTTTTTTTAAATCAAACAAAACAAGAAATGAAGCTAACTTCGGCCAGCCGAAGTTTATATACCCTTGCAGATCGTTCCTATTCTATTTGAAATTATAAAAATCTTAAAGGGCATAGCAGACTTACGTAGGGAAAACGGCCCCCAGCGATTTTTAAAAATTTTGAATAAGGGATGGTAGATAATTAGTAGGAGAGTATAAAAACCAATTTGGAAAGCTATTGGACATTTGGCTGATGAGTAATCGTCTGCAATCCAAAAATATATTTCAGCTTATATCTGACCAACGAAAGTGGCCAACTGAAAAGTTTTGATGAGGAATCAAAGGGAGATGAAATAGATCCCTATCAAAGAAGGTTGGAATTTGGACGATTTAATGGTGCCGAAAACCGCGATTAAAATTTTCAACATTTTTTTTTACCACTTTCAAGTTTTAGCAACATTACCAATTTTTTACAGTTTCTGTGTCTTAAAACCACTGAATTAACAGAAAAAATCACAATTTTATAGGTGGTGCAACACTGCCAAAAAAAGGAAAAACTGGAATACAGGCTGGTTTGTGTATTAGCTTGCGTTTAACTTAGGTAAAGTTAAATGTGTAAACACGGAAAATACGGTAACTCCTATGCTGTCATTTTAATCTTTTTCTTAACCTTTGATTTGACGGATAGCAATTTGTTAAGTCCTTCGAAGTTTTTTCTTGCTCAAATATGGCTGAAAAATGTTCCAGTTGTTTCCGTTGGCTCCGCAAGTCGAAGATAGGCAAAAACATATTGTGAATCAAGAAGACGCTAATACTTTGAGCTCTAGACTTGGGAAAGTAATTGCCGTTGGCTCAACTATATGCCATAATTGTCTTCTTAAAAAATATAAAAATAATGAAACAAACTTGGAAAGTGACGAAGACGACAACGACGCCGACTGCAACTTCAAGATATTACCACAAAGGTCTAATGAAGTCGAGGACGAGGAGAGAGTGACTTTGGAGATCCCAAGAGTTTGTTCAACCCATAAATACTGTTTTATTTGCCGAAAGACAAAGAACCTAATTGTTGTTCCAAAAAAAGCTCGGTTTCAATGCTATTCAGTAAGAGGCACTTACATTCCAAGACTCAATCGCTGCTGCAGAGAACACCTTATAAATGATAGGTTTTTCGAAAACGAAATATCCGGGCTAACAGCGTTTTGCAGTTTTAGCGATATACCTATTAGTGAGATAGGAGAACTGTTGCAGTTCACAAATCAAGCTAAAAGACTCGAGAAGTTGACAGATAAGCAGCTTCTCCACTTTACTGGTAAACCATAAACATATTCATTTTATCAAAAGTTGTAGTATTTTGATATTTCACCTGCAGGTTTAAGCTGGATACAACTTAAGGAACTCAAGGGATCTTTTAATTCGATGAAAAACTCTGCAAATCGAACCGTAGAAGAAGCTTTGGTTATATTTTTGGTAAAGCTCCGCCTCGGAAGTAGTAACGAAACTATAGCCAATATTTTTGAACTGTGATATGTATAGTAATCACGAAATCTTAGCCATTTGCCGTGTACTTTATCGATATCTTCTGTATTCTGTACCCACTAATATACCAAAAATACCACAGCTATACAGAGCCGAATAAAGTCAGTTGGACATTTAATCTCAACCCGATCTGTCGTCTCCTTTTAATCGGAACACAACATTTTCTGGCGACGAGTGAAAAAAGAGAAAAAGTGCCGCAAAATTTTATTTTGTGTAATTCGTGTCGGTAGACTAAATCAATAGTGATCGAACGTAAAAAAGACATACAATGACTGACAGTCAAGTTAATTTTGAAACATTATTGGCCCAACAGCAAGAATTTGCGCAGAAGTTGATGCAACAACAGCAAAAATGGATGGAATCCATACTCTCACAAAACAGTGGTGCGAACATAGCCAGATCGGGAGAATTATCCGTGTGCCCGCCGTTTCCAAACTTTAATAAAGAAAATCAAAATTGGGAAACGTACCTCCAACAATTAACACAGCACTTCTCCGCTTACTCGGTGCAAGCAGCAGATAGGAAAAAAGCGTATTTTCTATCGTGGGCAGGCACTCACATATTGGAGCTTGTAAAAAATCTGTTTGGTAGCGAAAACTTGGACCAGCAGACTTATGAACAAATAACGGAGAAACTAACAGACCATTTCAAGCAGAAGCGTCATATTGTTGCTGCGCGGTACGAATTTTTCAAACGTCAGATGCGGGACTCACAGACACATAAGGAATGGGTCGCCGATCTACGTGGCATTGCTCGAGAGTGTCAATTTGTTTGCCAATCTGATGGGTGTTCATTTAACTACGTTAATGAAATGATCCGCGATCAAATAATTGTGCACACTCCATTCGACGCAATTCGCACAGCCGCTTTGCAGAAGTTGCAGCCGTCACTCGAAGACGTTCTCTCAATTGCCGAAACTTACGAGGCAACAACAAAGACAGTGGCAGTAATTAAAGAGAGTGAGAAGAGAGCTCTTGATACAAACGCAGTATACACACAAAAGGCAAATCAGCAAAAACGCAATTTTTCTGATGGTAAAGGCGGAAAAACTGCTTTAAAATCGTGCTCTGGCTGCGGTCACTCTCACTCTCGCGAAAATTGCAAATTTCGGGAGGCAATTTGTCACAAATGTGCCAGAAAGGGACACATTGCTGTCGTTTGCTTATCCAAGCAGTGCAAAGACAAAAAAGACACCGATCAACAAAAAACCCGAAACAAAAACGCAGAGTCAATTCAAACAATTTACAACGTTTCCAGCTTGGTCAAGTTTGAAGGGAACAAAACTGTGATTGAAGTAGAGCTCTTCAATACAATCGTATCCTTCCAAATGGATTCTGGTGCAACGGTGTCCGTATTGAATGTCAATACATACAAAAAGCTCAACAGCCCAAGACTGCAGAAGTGCGATCGAATCTTGCACGCATTTGGCCAACAACAAATTCCTGTACTGGGTGAGCTACACACTGTAGCGAAATGTGGCAACAAACTGGCAAATGTGGTGATCATTGTGGCTAATGTGGAGAACTCCAATAATCTGTTCGGCTTGGATTTGTTTAAGACATTTAATTTTGAAATTCAGCAAATCGCAAACGTCACTGAACAGTACCCTGACTGATCTTTGCCAGAGGTATGAGGAGGTATTTGAGCCGGCAATTGGTACAATAAAAAACTTTAAGGCAAGCATTTACCTTAAACCGAATTCAGTACCAAAATTCTACAAAAGTAGGCCAATTCCGTTTGCCCAATTGGATAAGTTTAAGGAGGAAGCGCAGCGTCTGACAGAAGCAGGTATTTGGAAACCAATAAAAATTAGCAACTGGGCATCGCCAATAGTACTAGCACCGAAGCCAGGTGGAGCACTACGAATCTGCGGCGATTTCAAGCAAGGCGTCAATTCCCAATTGGACATCGAGCAATATCCATTGCCAACACGTGAGTCTTTATTACACAAAATTCGTCACGGCACACATTTCTCCAAAATTGACCTCAAAGATGCTTACCTACAAATGGAGTTAGACGATGCAGCGAAAGAAATTATGGTTGTCAACACGCCGTTGGGTCTTTTTCAGTACCAACGTTTGCCGTACGGAATAGCTAGCGCCCCAGCTATATTCCAGCGTCACCTTGAGCAACTTCTAAGTGAAATAGAAGGTTGTGGGAACTATCTCGACGACATAATTATTTCGGCTCCTACAGTGGATCAACACATAGCCAGACTCGAACAAATTTTATGCATTTTACAGGCGAATGGCATAAAATGTAAGAAAGAGAAATGTTTCTTTCTAAGGGATGAAATTGAGTACCTTGGGAGAAGGGTCAGTGTTAAGGGCATCCTTCCGGATTCGTCAGGACTAGAAGCCGTTAAGGAATTAAAGCCGCCCTCTAATCTACAACAGCTAGATGCGTTCATGGGAAAAGTGAACTATTACTGCAATTTTATTCCAAATTACTCCCAGTTAGCTTCACCCCTAAATCAATTGCGTAGAAAGAACATTCCTTTCAGGTTTGGACCAGAGCAACAGCAAGCTTTCTCAGCTTTGAAAAAGCATATCCTCGACGCTACTGAGCTAGCACATTTCAACGAGAATCTTCCGCTTGTTTTAGCCACAGATGCATCCTCTTTTGGCATTGGTGTAGTATTATCACACATTCATCCAGATGGCAAGGAAAAGCCAATAGCCTTCGCATCGAAAACCCTTGACGTTCACCAAGTTCGATACAGCCAAATTGAGAAGGAAGCCCTTTCAATCATATTTGGGGTAAAGAAGTTTCATCAGTATTTATATGGCAGAAAATTTATACTCATAACTGATCACAAGCCGTTGGTCACAATCTTTAATCCTAGCAAGCATTTGTCAACAATGACTTCAAACAGACTCCAGCGTTGGGCTATAATATTGATGGCTTACAACTTTGATATAAAATATCGCTCAACCACAGCTAATGGAAACGCAGACGCACTCTCACGTCTTCCTATAAGCTCAGATCCCCTTTTCGACAAGGAAGAGGATTGCTATAACATCGTCGACATATCCTGTCCAATAAATGCCGATATCATCATCGAAAGTCTGAAAAGCGATACAACTTTGCAGAGAGTGTACAACTTCGTATCAACTGGTTGGCCAGAACAACAGAATGATCCCGAAATACAACCTTACTTCAGCCGTAGATTTGCATTGACGATCAACAACAACCTGTTATGTCTCCATTCTGATGTCAACCGAATTATAATTCCTCGCAAGCTTCGAAGTAAAATTCTAACACTTCTTCACGACGGTCACTGGGGAATAGTTCGCATGAAACAACTAGCACGTCAGCATGTCTGGTGGCCAGGTATTGACGACGACATAGCACAACTGACAAAGAGTTGCAGCGTTTGCAAGGTAGGCAACCCAGCACCAGTAAAAGAATTTCAAAGCTGGCCAAAAGCTACAAGTGCCTGGGAAAGAATTCACATAGACTTTGCGGGTCCTATATTTGACTCAATGTGGTTGATATGCGTCGATGCTTACTCTCAGTTTCCGTTCATAACCCAAATGTCGACGACCACAACTGCAAATACTATATCAGCGCTCACAGCTATATTTGCAATTGAGGGTTACCCCAAAACAATTGTCAGTGATAATGGACCGCAACTCACTGCAGGAACCTTTAAGGAATTTTGCCTTCAGCATGGAATTAACCACCTAACAACAGCTCCTTTTCACCCAGCATCAAATGGACTTGCTGAGCGCTTCGTCCAAACTTTCAAAACTTCTGTCGGCAAAAATATAAAGGATGGTTATTCAGTTAAAACAGCCGTTACAAAATACCTCAGTTCATATCGTTTCACCCCAAACTCAGAAGGAAGAAGTCCAGCAGAACTAATACATGGTCGCCCTGTGCGTACGATCTTGAGTCAACTTTTTGCCAAAAATTACGCCAGGGGAGAAAAGTGGATAAAAGCAGTCATCGATCGATCCATCGGCCGTATGGTATTTATTCTTCGAACATCCACAGGTGTTATTAAGCGCCACATAAATCAGATTAAGCCGAGATCTGATCACGATGACCTCAGTAGCAGCTCCAAAGAAGATAACACTCCGTTTTGGTGGATGCCCGAAACTTCCAATCCACCCAATACTCCGCCAAGTCCAAGACATGAAGAACATCAGCCATCTAGCCCATCACAGCCTCTCCAACCCACCCAGGCTTCCGATGAAGTACCAGCACCAATACAGCGAGATGAGCCTCAACCGCCACAGCCACGTCGATCTGGTATTCCCATCCGCAGCAGTACTCGTTCGCGCAAAGATGTCAACCGTTTCCAACCCCCAGATTTCAGAAAGCGTAAAACTACTAGCCATATGTAAATTTAGGGGAGAGATGTGATATGTATAGTAATCACGAAATCTTAGCCATTTGCCGTGTACTTTATCGATATCTTCTGTATTCTGTACCCACTAATATACCAAAAATACCACAGCTATACAGAGCCGAATAAAGTCAGTTGGACATTTAATCTCAACCCGATCTGTCGTCTCCTTTTAATCGGAACACAACAAACTGTAACACGCCCAAATGGTATCTGAATATGTCAATGCAGTGACAAAGGCTTTTGAGAAGGATATATTGAAGAATGATTTTGGCTTCAACGCAGTATCCCGTTCACTTAAAACAGCAAACACCACAAACATTACCAAATCACTTCTAAATATTGAAGATGATAAAATAGTAATTATATGCGACGGGACATACATATGGCATCAAAAAAGCACTAACAATACCTACCAAAGAAAGTCTTACTCAGGCCAAAAAAAAGTACCATTATGTAAGCCCTTTACCATATGCACAACCAATGGATTCATCATTGATATGCCAGGGTCGTATACTGCTAACGTCAACGATGCCACAATTATGAAGCACTTGCTGCAAGAAGAAAATGGACTTTCCAAGCTTCTTCAGCCGGGAGACGTAATTGTTGTCGATCGAGGGTTTAGAGATATTGTTAAAGATCTTCAGGACAAAGGCTTTGAAGTGCTTATGCCTGCCTTAAAAGGCAAAAGAAATCAGCTAAGTACTTTGGAAGCGAATAAGTCCCGGGTGGTTACAAAGATCAGATGGGCAGTCGAAGCGGTGCACGGTATTTTGAAACAAAAGTACCATCTTCTCGCTCAAAATATAGACAACAAAATGCTTCCAAGAATTGAGGTCCTTTTGAAAATAGCGTGTTACCTAAATAACCGATATGGCAAACGATTGGAAAGTGATCAAGATATGGCTGAAAAGGTAGTAAGCCAAATCAAGCAAAATATGGATGAAACTAATACATTAATGGAAAAAATCGAAACTGAGGGGCTGATGAGAAAGAAAGTAACGTTCGCCAACATCAACTGCAATGATGTTCTTGATTTCCCAGAACTGACGAGGAAGAACTAATGATCTTTTTCGGAGGCTCATATCAGTTTACGCAGTCCGTATGCTATTTGGCCGAACTTCAAAATTCAGATGGGAGTCTTAATATAGAATACCTAAAAGAAAGCCCCAATGTGCTGCGCGTTCACATTAAGTCGCGCCACATCAGCCGAAAAACATACCATATTTTCATTTAATATTCGCCTGAAGGAAAAACACTCAATGACATTTCTGGGCACTATTGCAGTTGTCCAAATGGCTCTCGAACAGTTGGTTGTTGTTCGCACGTTGCGTCAATACTGTACTATCTATGTATTGGACGTTACAAATAAAAATTAATTATAACGCACATTTTTGACAGAACTGGCGTATGTGCTACTATCAATGAAAATAGCGACGACGACTAAATAAATGCAAACCGACCTGTATTCCAATTTTTCCTTTTTTTGGCAGTGTTGCACCACCTATAAAATAATGATTTTTTTCTGTTAATTCAGTAGTTTAAAGACACAGAAACTGTAAAAAATTGGTAATGTTGCTAAAACTTGAAAGTGGTAAATAAATTTTTTGAAAATTTTAATCGCGGTTTTCGGCACCATTAAATCGTCTTAAAAATTCCAACCTTCTTTGATAGGGATCTATTTCATCTCCCTTTGATTCCTCATCAAAACTTTTCAGTTGGCCACTTTCGTTTAATTCGAAATTCTAAAATAATAAAATAAACTTATATTCCAAAGTAGAAGAGAATACAATAAAAATTAACAAAGCTATAATTTTGTTTCTATTAAATTCCCTTTACTTTTCCGATCGTTCCTATGGGAGCTATATGATATAGTCGTCCGATTTTTATAAAATTTAAATCGAAAATCAGAAGTATTAAAAAAATGATATTCCAAAGAGTAGAAGGAAATATGCCAAATGACACCGAAGCTATAATTTTGTTCAAATTAATTTGTCATTAATTTTCTGATAGTTCCTATGGCAGCTATAGGATATAGTCGTCCGATTTTTATAAAATTTAATTCGAAATTCAGAACAGTTAAAAAAATGATATTTCCAAGAGCATAAGGCAATATGTCAAAAAACATATAAGTTATAATTTTTTTCAATTATTTTTCCGATTATTCCTATGGGAGCTATAAGATATAGTTGTCCGATTCGGCCGGCTCCGACTTAAAGAAAGACGACTTTTGGTAAAGTTTCAGCTCGATAGCTTAAAAACGGACGGACAGACGGACAGACGGACATGGCTAGATCAACTCGTCTGGTCATGCTGACCAAGAATATATATACTTTATTGGGTCTGAAACGTCTCCTACACTGCGTTGCAAACTTCTGAATGAAATCATTATACCCTCTGCAAGGGTATAAACACCTCTTAACGAGGTAAAAAACAAGAGAGAACGCTATAGTCGAGTGCCTCGTCTATCAAATACCCGTTACTCAGCTAAAGCAAGCAGTCTCAAGCAGGGCAAACCAAGCAGCCGCCTCAAAGTGGCGCCATCTACCGGACATTTCATAATTTGATTATAACTTTTTACTGAGTGGGACGATTTAAAAAATTTCTTATACATTTCGGTAGGCATTAATAACACAAACAAAATGGCGTTTACACTTTTGTTCTAGCTTTCAAACTGTGGGCGCCACAGCTTTTCGCGGTTTATGGGCGTTAGGGGGGAAGGGGGGGTTTCCCACTTTGGTCTATCAATATGTATTGATGAAACGAATACACATTCCTTTTCCCGTTAATCTAGCTTCAAAACTGTGGGTGCCACAGTTTTTCGCGGTTTGTGGGCGTTAGAGGGGGCGTGGCACATCGGCGTGAAAAACTTGCGCTGCGTATTAACCCCTAGAATCTGCATGCCAAATCCCAATCTTCTACGTTTTATAGTTTCCGAGATCTCAGCGTTCATACAGACGGACAGACGGACAGACGGACGGACGGACAGACGGTCAGACGGACAGACGGACATGGCTAGATCGACCCGGCTTCCCTTTACCTGTTACATACTTTTGCACGAATCTAATATACCCTTTTACTCTACGAGTAACGGGTATAACTAGTGACGATCGTACCTTAAACTTACAAAAGTTCTGATATCAACATTTGTGACGAAAGATGATTACACACATGATTAAATACACTTTTTAAAATTTAATTGGCTATATCAACTCCCCTATTGAAAGCTATGTATATCCGACTGTTCCTATGGGAGCTATAGAATATAGACGTCCGATCGGGTCGGTTTTCAAACTTGATTTGCGTACACATGTTTTAGGACGACTGTGAAAGTTTCAAATCGCTATCTTTTAAACTGAGCTCGCAAACGGTATTGAAACAGGCGGACAGACGGACAGACGGACATGGCTATATCGACTCCCCTATTGAAAGCTATGTATATACTATGGGAGCTATAGGATATAGACGTCCGATCGGCACGCGCTTTTACCCTGATCAAGACATGCGCAAAAAAATACGATTTGGAAAGATTCATGTCAATAGCTTTCACAATGCGCGAAATATCCTGAAAAACGTCAAATTTTAACCGATTTCACCCTATTATTTATATGGGAGCTATAGGATATAGACTTCCGATCAATAGCTTTTACAATGCGCGAAAAATCTTTATTTTTTGAAAGCTAATTATATCCGATTTTTACTATGGGATCTATAGGATATAGACGTCCGATCGGGTGGGTTTTCAAACTTGATCTTCGTACACATGTTTTAGGACGACTGTGAAAGTTTCAAATCGCTATCTTTTAAACTGAGCTCGCAAACGGTATTGAAACAGACGGACAGACGGACATGGCTATATCGACTCCCCTATTGATCCTGATCAAGAATATATATACTTTATGTGGTCGGAAACGTCTTCTTCACTGCGTTACAAACTTCTGACCAAAATTATAATACCCTCTGCAAGGGTATAAAAAGAGTATTTAATCATGTGTGTAATCATCTTTCGTCACAAGTGTTGATATCAGAACTTTTGTATGTTTAAGGTGCAATCGTCACTAGTTTTTTACTTCGTTAAGAGGTGTTTTTGTTTGATATCAGGTGTTCTTGTTTTAAACATGAGTCATATCAAGTATATCTACTACTGTCTTCTTCATACTTTTGCTTCCATAGGTTCTAGTACTAGCGTTTTATTCCCGCTAAACTAGCGGGTTTTGTCAAAAGTCGTTAAAAAAATTTTTATACCCGTTACTCGTAGAGTAAAAGGGTATATTAGATTCGTGCAATGTATGCAACAGGCAGAAGGAAGCGTTTCCGACCATATAAAGTATATATATTCTTTATCAGGATCACTAGCCGAGTCGATCTAGCCATGTCCGTCTGTCCGTCTGTCTGTCCGTCTGTATGAACGCTGAGATCTTGGAAACTATAAAAGCTAGAGGATTGAGATTTGGCATGCAGACTCTAGGGGTTAATACGCAGCGCAAGTTTTTCACGCCGATGTGCCACGCCCTCTCTAACGCCCACAAACCGCGAAAAACTGTGACCCGTTCTGTATGAACGCTGAGATCTCGGAAACTATAAAAGCTAGAAGATTGGGATTGGGCATGGAGATTCTAGGGGTTATTACGCAGCGCAAGTTTTTCAACCCGAAATACCACGCCCCCTCTAACGCCCACAAACCGCGAAAAACTGTGGCACCCACAGTTTTGAAGCTATATTAACGGAAAAAGCAATGTGTATTCGTTTCATCAATACATATTGATAGAACAAAGTTGGAAACCCCCTCCCCCCTAACGACCACAAACCGCGAAAAGCTGTGGCGTCCATAGTTTTAAAGCTAGAGCAAAAGTGTAAACGCAATTTTGTTTGGGTTACTAACGCCTACCGAAATGTAGAAGAAATTTTTTAAATTTTTTGAAGCGGCTGCTTGGTTTGCCCTGCTTGAGACTGCTGACTTTAGCTGAGTAACGGGTATTTGATAGTCGAGGCACTCGACTATAGCGTTCTCTCTTGTTCTATATGGAACGGTCTAAAATACAGTTTGTATACGCACAAACAAATTAAATGCTCGAGCAGGATTGCGTGTTCTAAGCTAACAAAAGTGGCCATTTTTGTATTTGAATAATTTTCAAACGTGACTTTTTACAATAACGTGTTACATACCAACATTTAAGGAATCTCAAGGCCTCTACGGATGAATGTTTTAAAGAAAATCGTTAGAGACGTTTTTGATAAAAATAAAAAAAAAAATAAAAGAAAGTTAAAAAAAATTTTTGTTTTGTGCATATCTTTAACTATTCCATTTACACAAATTACATATAGGGGCGCCTATAGCATTTCAAAATACCTTTCAAACGAGATGCAACTTTAGCTTTAGTAGTATAGAAGTTACGGCCTTCCGTATTTTAGCTATTTATAGCTGTTTTCCCGCTTCACTACCGGGTTTTTACAAAAGTGGTAGAACTAAAGTTTCTTATATCGATATGTTAAACATCATATACAATTTTTAGGACTTTAAAAGCATGTTTCGGAAACACAGACAAACTGACAAACAGAATTAAATTTTCATTTTGACTAGGCCCCCGCAAATTTGTTTTCGGTATAACTTTTGAACGGAGCGTCCCCTCATATTAAGCGCATTTTCAGTAGGAATACAACTAACGTAGTGCGAGGGGCCAATTATCGCCACCGGCCCCAACAAATTTTCACTTTTACACTTTCACCGCTCTCTCTCCCAAACCAATTGATTTTCTTGAGGTCTTGGTATGCAATCCTTTAAGTTTTAGCAATACCTTTAATTGGTGTATTAATCATTACGATCGGACTATCATAACAAATTTTCAATTTTGCGGCTATATATAGTAGTCGTCTTCGCACACTCTCCTGGTGCGCTTCGTCACTACATGGTCTGCGATCCATAGTGATAATGGTCTCAATTTGGTAAACTTGGTAAATCCATTAGACTTAACATTTCTGGACTATAATTACTAGATTCTCTACTCTTTTCTTGACTTAATATGCCGCAATGAGGAAAATAGAAGATGCAGCCAACATATTGAACAGATCCATTCTTGATGTCTTATATGTATTCAGCAATCTGTATTTTTTATAAAATGTGATTCCTGCGCTTCTTCGGAAAGCTCTCCAATTGGCAAACACTGGTATTCGTTATTTCTTTTCAATTTCTTTTGTGGATACAATTCCTCCAAAAGTGATGCCGTTTTTGAGGCATATTCTCAATATTTTGTAGAGGTAACCTTTTCCTTGCAGTTTAAAAAATTTAAGAATGTTTCCAACCTTTTAACTATTTCATTGTTAATTTCAGTGATTCGAGTTACAACTTCATGTTGTTCAAAAAATCTCCTCGAAGTATTTCCATCATTTGACTTTACGTATCCGTATTTAGGGAAATCTAGTTTAATAATAATTTACCTTTGCATACTACCTAAAGTTAACGCCTCGGTTTTTCAATATTTTTGATAACTAATTGCCGGACAAAAAATATAACAATTTTAAAATAAAATCCTAATTTGACAATCAATAATAACATAAAAAACGTTTCCCATGAATACAGATGTTAAATAGTTTTTTTCCATCAAAGATGAAAAATATGAACGTTTGCCAAATAACCCATGACTAAGAGATGCGGCTCGCAAACTGCAATATGTTTTAATCAGTGGAAAAAAGAAGCAAAGCGATTCGAACCACTATGGCATACTAAAGAAGAAACCTAATTTTATAGGAACTTATTTAAGCAATCATTTCATTTTATAGGAACTCATTAAAACGTAAGGTAATACTTTAGATTAGCGGATTCCCCCCCGAATTTCCTGAAAAAAATATCCTCGATGGACCGCGATTTCTTAAGAATTTACGTGCAAAAATAACTTGGGGGTCGGCCATGATTCTCTTGTAATTGAATTTAAAAAATTCTAAACCTTGACTTAACTTGGTAAATAATGACTTAATCCCGATTTGTATGAAAAAAATTAAAATAGAACCGAGATATTCACCTTTGTACTAAGGGTTTATAAACTTTATATGGCAATTTTTTTTAATCAATTTAAATTTAAAAAAAATTGGGAAAGTTAGAGCTCTATAGTATAGAGTCTATACGTATATTAATTGTATTCTTTTTTTTTTTAATTTGTTTTCTTTAAAATTTCCTACAACAAAAAAATTAAAAAACCCCCTTATTCGGGGGTGTCACAGAAATCTGTTCCATCCAAAGACGATTGGTTTAGTGCATTGATGTACGTAAGAAACATAATGGTTTTCGGTTCGAAGAGGTTTCAATGACACCCTCGATTATGTTTTTTTATTTATTTGATTGCCTTTAAGAATACCGCATCCAAAGATATTCGCTATAGACTCCGCTGATTTAAGCTACATTTTAGCTTTTTTTCCCCACTGTGTGCTGTTTTGTTCACCGTTTGTGGAATACATACATACATACATATGTATACATTCATGTAAATGTACATCAGCATAATTCTAAATAAGATCTCGAGCACTTCGGGGAATGTTACGTATACATACATACATAGTTTTTAATTGATTATAAAATATAGTAGTATCCTAAAATTGTTGAAACATTTGCATATGTTCAAAACTGTCCTTTATTATTATTTTCGGAGCCCTTAACAATGAGCAGTTTTAAGACCTTCAGGAAGGAACTTATATACCTACTCTATCTGCATATTTTACACAAACGTTTTTTACTTACCAATTTCCGCAAAGTATGCTACAAACTTGTTAATTGCTAAATAAACCGAATGTCCTTTCCTAGCAAACAAAGTTAAAAGTATATTTCGTTACTTAAACATATTTGCACAAATTTTCGAGTGCTTTCAAACATTCGTTTAATTTTCAAAATATATACATTTAAACCTAAAAACAATATAAGCTACCTTTCCCGAAATAATATCCACCTATTGTGACCGTAGGTGTGTATTTTCATTCAAAATCTACTTAGCGCCTGTTTAGACAGGCAGGGCAGCGCATCTACAACTAAATTCAATTCCACATCAACTAGCTGTTATAGGGTCTTCCCACAGAGACCCTTCCACCATCCACCATCGGTTGAACGGAAGGTTCATAAGGTTTGCCGTTCCAAAAAATGGAACGTTGACTACGAAAACATATTTAAACCGATGGCAGGAAAAAATTTAAAAATGGAAATTTTGAAAATTCATTATTACTATGGACCAGGAGAGTGTGCGATGGCGACTACTATATATAGCCGCAAAATTGAAAATCTGCTGTAATAGTCCGATCGTAATGAGTAATACACCAAATTAAGGGTATTGCTAAAACTTGAAGGATTGCATACCAAGACCTCAAGAAAATCAATTGGTTTGGGAGAGAGAGCGGTGAAAGTGTAAAAGTGAAAATGTTGGGGCCGGTGGGGATAATTGGCCCCTCGCACTACGTGCGCTTAATATGAGGTCATATCAGAAAATCGGACGCTCCGTTCAAAAGTTATACCGAAAACAAATTTGAGGGGGCCTAGTCAAAATGAAATATGAATTCTGTTTGTCAGTTTGCAGCTTGTCTGTTTGTCAGCTTGTCAGTTTGTCAGTTAATCTGTGGGTCCCCAAACATGGTTTTAAAGTCCTGCAAATTTGATATGATGTTCAACAGCTAGATATAAGAAACTTTAGTTCTACCACTTTTGGAAAATTCGCTAGTTTAGAGTGAAAACAGCAATAAATAGCTAAAATACGGAAGGCTGTAACTTCTAAACTACTGAAGCTACAGACTTGTTATATTGCAGAGTGCCGAAAAAATAGATTTTAAAAAGTGTATTTAATCTTGTGTTTAATCATCTTTCGTCACAAATGTTGATATCAGAACTTTTGTATGTTTAAGGTGTATTTGATTAATATTTAGTTTGTTGTAAGCGAAAAGGCCATTGCAAGCAAATGGTTATGGGTGGGTTAACATTTGAGCTTTTCTGGGACCGAAAACATTATTTTTTGCTGAGAAGATTCAAAATATATTGTGCAATACCTAAAAAATCGCCAATTTTAGTTACAAGTATAGTATATACTCCTATTAAGTTTTATATATCTTTAAATGACCAAACAGCACACAATTGGTTTTGTTTACATTTTTGCACTATTAATATTGGCTAGACAGTGGCGTAGTAAGAACGGAGTGTGGGGGTACGGGGGTTAGGCTCTCCCCCGTCATCAATTTGTATGCAGATTTGTTGTAGTATACGCTTAAACATTGGATATATGTTTTAAACTATTATCGTGTGCTATTTATTTTGTTTTATTCTACAACAAGATTAGGAGAACAGCATTATATTACTGTTTTCCCGAGTTAAGACCCCCCTTTAATTATTTTGACATGAGCAACTGCTCTTCAAGTCAGCTGTTATCGGATGGTGGAAGGTGGATGGTGGATGGAAGCTCTGTGGGAACACGAATTTCACATTTGTCAAAAATCCCAACCGTTTCACACGGATGGACTCTATGGGAAGAGGCTATGAATTGACAATTTGAATTTTAGATGAATTCCCTTGTTTGATTGAATACGTGTGTGGGCTTGCATATATTTCACTCTTCTGAGTGTGTTTGTTTTTCTATCATATTCAAGAAATTCAAGAAATTTTTATTTAGGATTGGGTTTAGTTTGCTACAATATAGATATACCAACATTAATTAATTTCTGTAATGATATTTCGAAGAAAAATGGCAATCTTTATGATTGTCCGAGAGTCCGAGAGAAGAAAAGAAATGGAGATATATGTATTCAAGCGTATGCTGGATTTGGCGGCTACTTTTTAATCGGGAATTAAAAACAGTAAAAAGTTAAAAATGTAGGCGGTCATATTTATTAAACATTTTTTATGCTTTTATCTATTTTATAGCAACAACATGGTATCGATCGGTTAAAGGGCTTAGCGTTCAGGATTTAATTTCCTAATTACAAGAGGTTGTTGCACTTTGGTGAGGGGTGGGGTCACCAATAACTATAAAAGATAAGTTTACAGAAATTAAAACAGTATTAAAGCGCATTTTATATTTTTTTTGAATGGATCACAGGGAAGGAAAGGGATCGGGAGGGAGGGGGGCGGAATCATTTGTTGACAATTTTAATGAAAATGCAGAGAGAAATAGCAATAGGCCGGCAGAAAACGTTTGCTGCTTATGGAGACACTTAAATTCAATAATAGATCGACTTTTTGCTTAGTTTCTTTGTTTAGAAGATAGCTAGAGCTTTGGTAAAACCTTTTAATGAATCGTTAAATTCTAAGGAAATACTTTACCGAAGGAATTTTTGATACTCAGTTTAGAAGTGCCATTTTATGACGTTCGAAGAGATTTTTGGATAAATTGTAATTTTAGAATGGGTTTTTAAAAATAGTAAAAAGCCTTAAATCCACGTGGTCAAATTTTTTAAACATTTATTATGCTATTTTTTTTTAGCGAAAACACGGAATCGATTGGTAAAACGGTTTAGCGTACAGAATTTTGGAAAAGAAAATTTACCTTTTTTCCAATTGGAAGCGATTGGGGCCACTTGGGGAGCCCCAATAAATATTAGCAAATCAGTTTAAAGTTATTAAAATGTAATAAAAATGCATATTAATATTGTAAACCAGTGGTTTTGGCTGTGCGTTGATTACCAGTTTTCTTACTGATAGCTTTCTATATAGAGATATATAAGACTTGTAACTAATATTTGTGAATATAGAAGTATTGCACAACATGTTTTGAATCTTCTCAGCAAAAATTAATTAATTAACGGCCCCACAATCAACAAGCTTAAACATTTTTCAATTTTTTCCCGCCATTTGTTTGAATATGTTTTCGTAGTCAACGTTACAGTTTCAAAGTTGCACCGAAAAATCATCGGCTAACTATCGCATAAAAGAGTCTGTCAAAGTCCGTCAAATTTCGACGGGGAACTAACTGAAAAATTTACGGAATGGCAAAACCTTATGGACCATTCGTTCAACGGATGGAGGAAGGTGGATGAATCTCTGTGGGAGGATCCTATAAAATATTTATACCCTCTGCAAGGGTATAATTATTCACTGAAATCCTAAGTAAAATTATTATAGTCGTTGATGGAGAGCTGTGCATATCTGCTTTTATCATTTTTTGTTTTTTTTTAAGAAAACAATTTTTTTAGAACTTAACGCTAAGCGCGACGTGATAATTCATAGGTTGGTAATTTGTTGCCTTGTGTTGGCGAGAGTAGTATTTTCAAATCCATTTTTTTACTTTAATAAAGAAAGAAATTCCAAAAATAGTATGGATCAAGACTAAATTGAAAGAGAATTATTAACATTGTCATTTTTTTTAGAGTAATGTATTTAGGCTTGAACGCTAATGGATTGGGAATATAAAATCATATATATCTAAATCATATGTTGCTTTGTTTTGCAGGTAAGTAAGGATATACAGTTTATCAAGTAATTATTTGCAAAAGGGAATATGTCATAGAAATTCTTTTTTACTAGAAAAATACTAGATTTTTTATTTTTTTCTTTTGGAATGTTGTTTATTAAACTATTATCTTTCCAATTGCATCAAAACATTTTTATTTTTCACCCTAAAACACCCTAAACAAGAAAGAAAGCAAACTTCGGCCAGTCGAAGTTTATATACCCTTGCAGATCGTTCCTATTCTATTTGAAATTACAAAAATGTTTAATTTAGATTTGCAACAAACAAAATTATAGCAGTTTACGAAGTATTTTAATATTAATTAATCGATCCTTCCTATGGCAGCTATATAATATAGTTATCCAATTTATGTTAAATTTAATTCGAAATTCTAAAATAATAAAATAAACTTATATTTCAAAGTAGAAGAGAATACAATAAAAATTAACAAAGCTATAATTTTGTTCCTATTAATTTCCCTTTAGTTTTCCGATCGTTCCTATGGAAGCTATATGATATAGTCGTCCGATTTTTCTAAAATTTAATTCGAAATTCAAAACAGTTAAAAAAATGATATTCCCAAGAGCAATAGCTAATATGTCAAAAAAATACCGAAGATATCATTTTTTTTCAATTATTTTTACGATTATTCCAATGGGAGCTATAAGATATAGTTGTCTGATCCGGCCGGTTCCGACTTATATACTACATGCAATAGAAAGACGACTTTTGTTAAAGTTTCATCTCGATAGCTTTAAAACTGAGAGACTAGTTTGCGTAGAAACGGACAGACAGACGGACGGACAGACGGACATGGCTAGAACGACTTCTCTAGTCATGCTGACCAAGAATATATATACTTTATTGGGTCGGAAACGTCTCCTTCACTGCGTTGCAAACTTCTGACTGAAATCATTATACACTCTGCAAGGGTATAAAAACAAGAAAAACTAACACATTGCAAATATTCGGCTGTCGGTTAATTGTTTGCAAAATGCAAACAATTATTTGACTTATAGCTATAGCTTGAAAACGGCTAAAGTTATTGTACTAACTTTTGGTGGGGTCCTCGTGGTGCCTGCACTGCTTTCAAGCGACCCGGAATTGAACGTCTAATAGCCTCTTCCCATAGAGTCCATCCGTGTGAAACGGTTGGGATTTTTGACAAATGTGAAATTCGTGTTCCCACAGAGCTTCCATCCACCGTCCACCATCCACCATCCGATAACAGCTGACTTGAAGAGCAGTTTCTCATGTCAAAATAATTAAAGGGGGGTCTTAACTCGGGAAAACAGTTGTATAATGTTGATATTCTAGTCTTATTGTAGAATAAAACTAAATAAATAGCATACGATAATAGTTTAAAACATATATCCAATGCTAGAGCATATCCTACAACAAATTGCTGACGGGGGAGAGCCTAACCTCCTGTACCCCCCACTCCGTTCTTACTACGCCACTGTCTAGCCAATATTAATAGTGCAAAAATGTAAACAAACCCAATTGTGTGCTTTTTGGTCATTTAAAGCTATATTGAACTTTATAGGAGTATATACTACTCTTGTAAATTGGTGATTATTTAAGTATTGCACAATATGTTTTGAATCTTCTCAGCAAAAAATAATGTTTTCGGTCCCAGAATAGCTTAAAGTTTGGCCCACCCATAGTAATTTGCTTGCAATGGCCTTTTCGCTTACAACAAACTAAATATTAATAATGAATTTACAAAAATCAACAAGCTTAAACATTTTTAAATTTTTTCCCGCCATAGGTTTGAATATGTTTTCGTAGTCAACGTTCCAATTCTCACTGTCAAGAAGAAGAACTCAGAGTTGCACCGAAAAATCATCGGCCAACTATCGCATAAAAGAGCCCGTCAAAGGCCGTCAAATTTTAACGGGGAACTAACTGGAAAATTTTCGGAACGGCAAAACCTTATGGACCATCCGTTCAACGGATGGTGGATGGTGGATGGCTCTCTGTGGGAAGACCCTATAAGGACATTCTTAATTAGACTTTTTGAGGATTTTCTTCTCCAAAACTTTTGCAGGTGATATGTATGGTGGTAGCATTTTTTACGCGGTTTACTCCCGTTTTGAGCGGTAAATCGGCAAAATTGTATGCTATTTTTGGCAATTCCCCTAAAGGAATGTCCAACGAAAAGTCCTGCATCATTATTTTGTAAAAAATGTGCGGGACTCTAACCTTTTTGTATGTAGTAGGAACTGTGAGGCTCAGATTGCTTACAAAATGCATGTATACATGGTTCAAAAATTAAGACTATCGACAGAAGTTATTATCCTGCACATTTCTTACAAAATAATGGTGCAGGATGATGATGTACATTCCCCATCTAAAAAAGAATTTCTATGACACATTCCCTTTTGCAAACAATTATTTGACAAACTGTAGTAAGGAAATACTTTTGCCGCCTAGCAATAAATAACAAATGTGATCTTTGGCTGTGTTTATGCAGAAGCGATGTGGAAGGAACAACCCAAAAACCACTGAAAAAACGACTGCATGAATTGCGGCAATACATATCGCCAAGCCAACAGCAAATATAAGTCTTGGTGCCCTAGGTGTTAAACATTTTTTAATATTTTAACATTGGCGCAATTTATTTGTTTCACAAACATTTTACAACAGTTTTTCCGAGTTGAAGCCCCCCTTTCATTATTTTAAGATGCGTTTTTCAAGTCAGCTGTTATCGGATGTGTTTATGGATGGAGTTCTGTGGGAACACGAATTTCAAATATGTCTAAAATCCGAACCGTTTCACACGGGTCGACTTTATGGAAAGAGGTATTGCACAATATGTCCTGAAGCTTCTTAGCGAAAAATAATTTTTTAGGTCTCAAAACAGCATAAATTTCGCTTTATCGAACAAATACCGCTGAACCTTTTTTTTTAGGCTAGACGTGCTCCTTCCCTTGGGTAAAATGATTTCTGTTCTTGTTTTTTCGTGATTATTTTGGAAAGGATATGCATTTTTACTGCAATGCCCCAATCGCTGAAGCTAATCTTCATGTAAACATTAACGTGTTAACGTGTTAGCTCATCTTATAGGGTCTTCCCTCAGAGACCCATCCACCATCCACCATCCGTTGAACGGATGGTCCATAAGGTTTTGCCATTCCGAAAATGTTCCAGTTAGTTCTCCGTTAAAATTTGACGGGCTTTGACGGGTTCTTTTATGCGATAGTTACCCGATGACTTTTCGGTCCAACTCTGAATTCATCCTCCTGTCTGTGAAAATTGAAACGTTGACTACGAAAACATATTCAAACCAATGGCGAGAAAAAATTTAAAAATGTTTAAGCTTGTTTTTTTTTGGAAATTCATTATTAATATTTAGTTTGTTGTAAGCGAAAAGGCCATTGCAAGCAAATTGTTATAGGTTGGCAAAAATTTAAGCTATTCTGGGACCAAAAACATTAATTTTGGCTGAGAAGATTTAAAACATATTGTGCAATTCTTAAATAATCACCAATTTTAGTTACAAGTGTATTATATACTACTATTAAGTTTAATATTGCTTTAAATGACAAAACAGCACACAATTGGTTTGTTTACATTTTTGCACTATTAATATTGGCTAGACAGTGGGGAAGTAAGAACGGAGTGTGGGGGTATGGGAGATTAGGTTTTCCCCGTCAGCAATTTGTATACAGATTTGTTGTAGGATATGATCTAACATTGGATATATGTTTTAAACCAGGGGTACTCAGTCCTATGGCACACACGCACATTTGTTTTAGTTTTGGTACATAGCGTACGGAGTGGGACATCCAATACTTTCCTAGAGCACACGCAAGTTCTTCTTTGTGTCGCTGTCCGTTACGAGCCAAGCCAACAACAATTCTATTGAACTTTTTTTTCGACAACTGGCCGTTCGTTAGCGATATTGCAAACGATAGTTACGCGAAACTTAAACGGAAAACGATAAAAAAACGAATCACTGGTCGCTCAGTTTGTGGCAGAGAAAGTTTCGTTCTCGATAGCTCGTAAACGAATCGTTTGCGAGGCTTTGGTGATATCTTTAGCGAGGCGATTTTAATATCATTAACGAGCCGAAATTAATATTAGTAGCGGATCGAAAAAGATATTAAAAAGGTGTCCTTTTCATTCCCACGTGAAAGCAGTACTACATTTTTGGTTTATCTTTTCTATTTTAATATCTGTCCTGGACGTACTGGAAAAACCTCTGTGTTATCCTGTCGAAATCGACATCTTCCAGGAAAAATTTTCTTTAAATACCGCTGTAAAAAAACGATTTTGTAATATTGTGCATTGTAATATAATTATTCGTATAAAAAATACTTACTACAAATAGCTAATGTAACTTCGAATCCATTTGTCAGAAGAGGGCTAAAAAATTAAGAAGAACGCACATGTGATTTTTGATTTATTTCTGTTTTTTTTTGTTTTATAGGAGTGTTAACTCACTCTTTGGGTCACAGCACTGAACTAAACACTCAACTAGAATTAAATTTCCGAATTTGTATATCCGTGTCCGAGGAATTGCGCATCAGTCAGTTACCATGGAAACAAGAACAGAAGTGGTACAATAATGGAAAAGTCTCGTAAAACTATTGTAAACGAGCTTAAAAGTGAATGAAAACTGGACATAAGGATGAAAAATATGTCACCCGGTTTTTGTTTACTAAACGTTCTTTTTTAAATCCGCTTGCGAACATTTAACGAGACTTTCGTAAAAGCTTGCGGGTTTCTATCATTTCTAAGTCCGCTTGCGAACATTTTGCGATAGTTTCGCTTTACAATCGCGCCTTGGTCCACTGGGACAATGCAAATTGTTCTGGTTTTTTTCATGACTGTGTGTGAGTTGCTATAGGGTCTTCCCACAGAGAGCCATCCACCATCCGTTGAACGGATGGTCCATAAGGTTTTGCCGTTCCGAAAATTTTCCAGGTAGTTCCCCATTAAAATTTGACGGACTTTGACGGGCTCTTTTATGCGATAGTTATTCGATGATTTTTCGGTGCAACTCTGAATTCTTCCTCCTGACTGTGAAAATTGGAACGTTGACTACGAAATCATATTCAAACCAATGGCGGGATAAAATTTAAAGATGTTTAAGTTTGTTGATTTTTGGAAATTCATTATTAATATTTAGTTTGTTGTAAGCGAAAAGGGCATTGCAAGCCTATTATTATGTTTGGGCCAAAATTTAAGCTATTCTGGGTCCGAAACCGTTATTTTTTGCTGAGAAGATTCAAAACATATTGTGCAATACTAAATAATCACCAATTTTAGTTACAAGTTTAATATTGCTTTAAATGACCAAACAGCACACAATTGGTTTTGTTTACATTTTTGCTCTATTAATATTGGCTAGACAGTGGCGTAGTAAGAACGGAGTGTGGGGGTTTTGGAGGTTAGGCTCCCCCCGTCAGCAATTTGTATGCAGATTTGTTGTAGGATACGCTCTTACATTGGATATATGTTTTAAACTATTATCGTATGCTATTTATTTTGTTTTATTCTACAATAAGATTAGAAGAACAACATTATACAACTGTTTTCCCGAGTTAAGACCCCCCTTTAATAATTTTGACATGAGAAACTGCTCTTCAAGGCAGCTGTTATCGGATGGTGGAAGGTGGATGGTGGATGGAAGCTCTGTGGGAAAACGAATTTCACATTTGTCAAAAATCCCAACCGTTTCACACAGATGGACTCTATGGGAAGAGGCTATTACTCGCGTTCGTGTGATTTTCTTTTAATTGTGCTTGTTAATTCACTGCCATAAGGATGTTTTGAGCACCCCTGTTTTAAACTATTATCGTAAGCTTTTTATTTTTATTATTCCACAATAAGATTAGGAGAACAACATTATTAAACTGTTTTCCCGAGTTGAGACCCCCCTTTAATTATTTTGACATGAGCAACTTCTCTTCAAGTCAGCTGTTATTGGATGTGGATGTGGATGGAAACTCTGTGGGAACACGAATTTCACATTTGTCATAATTCCCAACCGTTTCTCACGAAGGACTCTGTGGGAAGAGGCTATAATAATGAAAGATAATTCATATAAGATTGTAATCGAATCGTGTAAGTATGCCCGAAATAAATTTCGATAACGATATAAGGAAATTGACCTACATGTGTACGCGCATTGGTGAATTTCTCTAAATTAAAGTTTGTTTGGATTTATTGGTTGAAATGGCTTCTGCAGGTTAGAAATATTTTAAATTTTGTTCTATATTGTGTAAAAATGTTTTCTCCATTACTGTTACAAATTGTCCATGTTAAGGTCAACTTAACTTAAACTAAATTTCCAAGATTCCACATGGCTTTACTATTGACACGTAATGTGAAAGAACAGTACACAGACACACTGTACATGCATGCAAGAGTATGTCTGAAGAAATGAGTGATTGTGTTTTTCTTCATGGATTTTCTTTGTTTGTATAAAAATTTTACACAACTAAAGAAATAATCAGAGAAAAGCCGAGTAATTTTCTGAGAAATAGTATGAATTAAATTACTTTATCATATTGAAATAAATAATATACTAGCACATGTCTTAATTTTCTTGCGACTAAAATTAATTGTATCTACATTATTGCATACAAACATACTAATATAAAAAATCAAATTCATTTGTTATAGGAAAAAAGGGTAAAAAGAATAAAGGAACAGTTATATCTTTGCAATCGTTCCTATCTAATACTGATGCACCAGTCGGAACCACTCAAGTTTCCAAAAAAATTCGAAATTTTGATGGCGAAGATAGCGATGAAGGAAGTTGTTCATTGCCTTTAATTTATCAGCTTCCTACAGCGCCTCGGGCTAATCGGATATTTGATGATAATTCTATTCCACATAAACCCCCGTTTATCGCTTATATCAATAACTTACCATTTGATGCAAATGAAGATGACCTTTACGAGTTTTTTGGAGGTATTAATTTAATTTCTCTAAGACTTCCGCGTGAAGATGGTGAAAACGGCCGTTCAAGAGGCTTTGGCTATGTTGAGTTAGAAAATCGAGAAGATTTGATTCATGTACTTAGTTTACCAGATCCATCTATTAAAGGTCGTCGCATTCGCATAGAGCTATCAAATGAGAACGATCAGCAAAACCGGCAAAAGACTAACAGACGGTTTGATGGGTTCGGTAATAGTGGAGATAATAGAGATTCTGGTAATTGGAGGCGAGATAGTCAAAATAATGGCAGTGGTTTTGGATATTCTTCCAATTTTGACAGAACCTTTAATAGGGAACGAAAACCTTTGCCAGAAAGGGATGAGGCAAACACCCCTGGTTCTTGGCGCACAAGCGCTAGACAACAATCTATCAATTCTTCGCCCACTGGGAGAGATGGTGACCAAGTATCTGAAAAATATCGCGACGGTCGTGGCAGGATTGCTGAACGATATGATGACACTGCCAAATTTGAAGAAAGGCCAAAGTTGAATTTAAAACCCCGAACTCTACCATTGCCAGATATACAGAAAAATGACTTTGAAAAAAGTGATGTCGACGAAGTTAATTCGGTTAAGCAAAGTGGAACTTTAGCAGTGAATGTGTTTGGATCTGCAAAACCCGTAGACACAGCTGCGAGAGAATTGGCAATTGAGGAACGTTTAGCTCTCGCTCGAAAGCAGGATAAAAGTCGCCAAGAGGAGGATTTTTTGAGTGACAAGCTTTGTGAAGTTCAAATAGATAAAAACGATAACGAAAGCATAAATACCACACTAAGCTGGCGCCGCAACCAAGACAATAAGGAGGACAACAAAATTAATAAATGTCAAGGTAATAATTATTTTTATTTTATTCCACCTTAATAACACCAGTTTACAAAAAAAAATTGATGAAATACGCACTTCATGAAACTATGATTTTCAGTTAAGGTACATCTCCCTGAGTAAGAAATGGGCACTTTTAATTTTTTGTATGGTACAGTTTTTTTTTTTAAAGTGTAAAAAACGTTTTTTGCACTTCTTTAATTTCTAACTCGAGTTGTGGTAAACCGATTTGGGCTATCAAAGACTCATTTTACAGGTAAAAGAATGCCCTTTAACTTTCTTGTACACAGCATTGAGTTCCATTCATTGGTTTAGAAGCTACACTTCGTCAAAAAAGTTGGAAAAAATGCAAAAAAGCTGACACAAATGGCTTCTTTAAAAATACACGCCTAAAAACCGAAATTATTTTTATAGCTTATATGGTTAGATGGTTCTTCGACAAAAAAACAAGCTAATGATCGTTACTATCCGCCAGTAAATTTTTTTGATATGAATTTTTTAAGCTCGGAACAAAGGTGGTTTTTTGGCCGTTTACAGCTGTTAACTGAGGTTAACAGGGCTCTAACAGGGCTGTAATACACCTTTTTTCCAACTGAAATAATCTATATAAAATCAAACCTTTGGTTGTTAATTGAGTTGATGGTCTTGTTAGTTTGCTTAAAGATGTATCTTTAAGTAGAAGTTATAAAAATAATTTCGGTTTTTAGGCGTGTATTTTTAAAGAAGCCATTTATGTCAGCTTTTTTGCATTATTTCCAACTTTTTCAGCTTTGGCGAAGTGTAGCTTCTAAACCAATGAATGGAACTCAATGCTGTGTACAAGAGTACTGTTAAGTTAAAGGGCATTCTTTTACCTGTAAAATGAGTCTTTGATAGCCTTAATCGGTTTACCACAACTCGAGTTAGAAATTAAAAAAGTGCAAAAAACGTTTTTTACACTTCAAAAAAAAACTGTACCATACAAAAAATTAAAAGTGCGCTTTTCTTACTCAGGGAGATGTACCTTAACCGAAAATCATAGTTTCATGAAGTGCGTATTTCATCAATTTTTTTTTGTAAACCCGTGTAATTTATACTTAATAAAATCATAGCTCGTAAAGACCTGTTGACCGTTTCATTCCTTACGCCTATGTCCGTCTGTCCTGCTGTTCGTCTGTATAAGCGCTGAGGTCTGGGAAACTATAAAAGCTAGAAGATTGACACTTTGCATGCATATTCTAGGTGTTAATACGCAGCGCAAGCTAGACTGTTAGCGGGGGCAAGATTGTCTATTATGGGAAAACGTTATATGTTTAAACTTGTGTTCATTAATTTGAATTCGCCAGTCTAATAGCCAGTTCTCAACTACCACAAAATGATCAGCTAGTTGAGTGGCTCAGGATTGCAATGTCGTCAGCAAATGTGGATTTAGTCAGCCTCTCGTTCGTAGGGATGTCTGCTGTGTATATGGTGGATAGGGCCCAGTGTGATACCTTGTGGGAGGGACTCCGGCTTCAATGTTATACTCGTCGGATGTTGTTGCATTGCATCTCAAGACTGAAGACTCTGTGCACTATGGGGTAAAAGATAAAATTAATTATTAATAAATTAATAAAAAATAAATTATTTTAATAAGAACGTACTAACAAAACATCAAACAGTTATGCCTTATACTTAAAATGTTAATATTTAACAGTGAACTGTTAAAATAACAGCTATAAAGTCAGCTGCTACTTACAAGGACAAGTACGCTGGGTTTGCACATTTTTGGCCGTGATCTTTGTAATTCATTTATTTATGTAAAATACAATAAATAAATAAAACAATGCATATCAGGCTGGTTTTTGTGAAATAATTTCCAACTTTGGACAGAGACAGTTTAAGATTATTTTAATGTGCGACCAAGTCTATGTTGTAGCCTTGTCAATACAGAATCCATAGGTGTCATTCTGCACTAATCCGCACTATTAGGGCAATTTGCATTTTTCTCAGATAACACTGTGAAATTATCTTTGTTATTAAATATTATTTACTTTAAATGGTTTTACGTCTTCATTTGACTAGACTTACCTTGCTATAAATGGTTTTAATATTTTTGTTAGGAATTTTATTGTAAATATTAAAAAAAATCGATTTCACCCTTTAAAAAAAATGTTTGGGAACTCCAATATTTTTTTTTATTCAAATTTGTTCTATTTTTGGAAACATTAAAAAAATTCTTAAAAACAAATTGTTTTTCCTGAAAAGGACAGATTTTTCTGCTTTTGAACCATGTTAAATTTGTCTTCCGTTCGCAAGATAAAAATAATTTTGTGTTTTCATTTTAACGCGAATATACAGCGAAAGAGTGGTAACGCTAACAAAATAGGTATGGCGTAAAATACTGGAAGCTATGGGCTTTGCAATCAATGTGGTACTGTCCACTTACGAAAAAAAAAGAGGTGTGGCCGGGTTAATATGGAACGTCCCATATTTGATTTGTGCAAAAGTATGTAACAGGTAGAAGGAAGCGTTTCCGACCATATAAAGTATATAAAGGGTGTTTGTTTTAGAGGTATAGAACTTTAATTTGGCATCACTGTTCAAGATGGCGACCGATTTAACAGCTGTCAAGTGATTTATTCTCCGTTTGGTTTGGCTGGCGATTCATCATGAATAGACTCACGCCTGAACGCTTGCAAATAGTGCAATTTTATTTCGATTTATTAAAAGACACGTTTGGTGACCGCCTAATTTCACGTTTTGGACCTGTAAATTGGCCTCCAAGATCTTGTGATTTAACACCGCTAGACTACTTTCTGTGTGGCTATGTAAAGTCATTGGTCTATGCGGATAAGCAACAAACGCTTGACCATTTGGAAGACAACATTCGCCGTGTTATTGCCGATATTCGGCCGCAAGTGTTGGGAAAAGTCATCGAAAATTGGACGTCCAGATTGGACTACATCCGAGCCAGCCGTGGCGGTCATATGCCAGAAATCATATATAAAATGTAATGCCACAAGATTATCTTTCGAATAAAAAAAAATGCATGTCAATCGAATAATCCATCGTTGTTTTATTGCAACTTAAAGTTATATACCTCTAAAAAAACACCCGTTATATGTAGAAGGCGATATATACCAAATGCTACATCTGGCAACCCCATTAGGAATAGCAGATTGGCATCCCCAGAGTCGAAGTGGGGAAGTCCCTGAAATCAAAAGCAGTTGTGTTGAGAGTTGCGAGAAGAGAAGTCGATCGAGTCTGCTGCGATAAAGTTGTTCAGTTGTAAAGTCGCTAAATTGTCGGAACTAAACTCAATATTTGTGAAACTCTGTACTTTATTTAATCTAAATATTACCCTATTACTCGTATATTAAAACAAAAGTTACCAATCTATCAATCTAACATATATTCTTGATCGGGATCACTAGCCGAGTCGGTCTAGCCATGTCCCTCTGTATGAACGCTGAGATCTCGGAAACTATAAAAGCTAGAAGAATGACACTTTGTATGCAGATTCTATGGTTAAATACGCAGCTCAAGTTTTTTTACGCCCACAAGCCGCGAAAAACTGCGGCGCCCACAGTTTTGAAGCTAAACTAACGGGAAAAGGAATGTGTATTCGTTTCTTCAATACCTATTGATTGACCAAAATGACCAATGAATAATTGTGACTAATTGTGACTAAAACACTAATTATAGTTTCCTTTCTTGTAGCGTTAGGATAAAGGAAACCGAAAAAAAAGTAGTAAAGACGAGTTCTGAAGGAAGAGGACTAAGTGATTGTGTGGATCATACCGAACTAACTTAAGATATAAAAATGTGAAACCACAATAAGATATAACGAGGATGGAAGCTAGCTTCGGCAAGCCGAATTCCCAAAATTAAATTTCCAAAGTAACAAGAAGAATCCAAAATGGGTTAATAAACCCAAAGGCAACATACAAAGGTTGAATTTCACTCCATTGTTTCTATGGGAGCTATATCCTATAGATATAGACGTCCGATCGTCTCGCGGTTTCTCCCTGATCAAGGTAATCGTAAAAAATAAGATTTGGAAAGATTCATGTCAATCGCTTATACATTGTGCTAAATATCCTAAAAAACATTAAAATTTTACTGATTTCATCCTATTGCTCCTATGGGAGCTATAGGATATAGATGTCCGATCGGCACGCGCTTTCACGCTGAATAAGGTACTCGTAAAAAAATAAGATTTAAAAAGATTGATGTCAATAGCTTTTTCACTGCGCGAAGTATATTCATTTTTTTCAAGCTATATTCGATTGTTCCTATGGGAGCTATAGGATGTAGACGTCCGATCGGGTATATTTTCAAACTTGAGGGCTAGTACTCAACTCAAGACAAAAAATTGCATATGAAAAAAAGTCAAGAAATTTTATTTCATATGAAGTTCATTTGTTTTGGACGACTTTTTGTTTGGTTGTGTACTAGCCCTGATCTGCGTGCACATGTTTTACTCCAGCTGTGAAAGTTTCAGATCGCTAGCTCTTAAACTGAGCTCGCATACAGTAATAAATCAGACAGACAGACTCGTCTAGTGATGCTTTCTTTGGTATAAGCGAGTGGAGATGAGCCAGTCGCCCAAGTCTCTGAGGGTCCTGCAGCTGCAGCATAATCGCAGCATAATCGCATCGGCGGAGCTCTTGATTGCCCTGGAGCAAGGGACCGTCGACATAGCCTTGGATCAGGAGCCATGGATTACCTCGGGCAATATCGTAGCCGGACTAAGGTCCTCAAACTACAATACATTCTACTCACCAGCGGTATGCAGGAACAGAAGCGCTGTACTTGTACGGAAGGGTATCCATGCTAACCTTATGCCTCATTACAGCTCTGACGACTTGACTACGGTGATGCTAGAAAGCGAGGAGAAGCGCCTCTTGGTAGCGTCCTGCTACATGGCACACGATAGACCGTCGCCGCCAAAAGAGCTGAGCAACTTGGTGGAATAGAAACCCCCGAAACACGAACTGGGAAAAGTTTACAAGGACAGTTACCTCAAAACTCGCGACTAGGGCGCAGTAAAATCCGTGAAAGACATAGAAACGTCCCTAGAGACCCTGTCCAAGGAATTACTGGATGCGTATCACGCAGCATGCGTGATACCATGGTGGAATCGGGAACTGACACTCAAAAAAAAACCTTCGAAAATTCTTCAAAATTGCCAAAGAAGCAGACAATGAGATCCTCAACAAGGTATACAAAATCCTACTTAGGGATTACAAGAAGGAATCACGCAGGGCACAGAGAAGCTCGTGGAGAAACTTCTGCTCCAGCATCGAGAACGTCCCGGAAACAGCTAGGCTCCGGAAGCTGCTTTCGAAGCAGCCTACCAAACAGAGTCAGCTAAAGCGCGTCGACGGATAGTGGATTCCCAGGATGCACGGATGTCCTAGACGCCAGCACGCACCAGGACATAACAGCTGGCGAATAACGCCCCTCAAACGATTTAATAACACCAATGAAAATAAACTGGGCCATAGACTCCTTTGCGGGCTAAAAGGCACCAGGACTTGATGTAATATTTCCAGTCATGTTGCAGACAACCAAGGAGAGGATCACCCCATGGTTGTATGAAATATACTCGGCATGTCTAAGAACGGGCTATATCCCAATCCAATTGAGGTCCTCTCGGATTGTCTTCCTCCCAAAGGTGGGAAAGTGCAGTCACGCGAGTCCCACGGATTACAGGCCGATAAGTATTACCTCTTTTATACTCAAAACTCTGGAAAAGCTGCTGGATCTACACATCAGGAATGATGTAGGGAGACTTATGTCATCCAATCCGCAATAAGCCTCTGGATAAGAAACCTGCTTAGCTGCAGGCGGGTACTTTCAGAGTGGGGTACTGCTTCCATGGTAAAGGGGGCACACCACAAGGTGGGGTCCTCTCGCCTCTTCTATGGAATTTGGTGGTCGACGATCTAATTAAGAGATTCGAGAGGAGGGTCCCAAAAATAACTGCCTACGCGGACGACATAGGCATAATTATTACGGGAGTTTGTCCATCGACCCTCAGCTCCATAATGGAATCAACACTCAGGGAGATGAGTGGGCGGAAAAGGTGGGACTCAGTATCAATGCGGACAAGACGGACCTCATTCTCTTTACTAAGAGCTACAAGGTACCTAAATGGACCCCTCCCAAAAATTGGCGCAACCAGGCTGACCCCGAAAGCACAAGTCAAGTACCTCGGAACAATACTGGACTGCAAGTTGGCATGGAGACCCAATATATTAGAGAGGTGAAAAAGGCCACTGTGGCGCAATATGCAGCACATGGGGCCGGTCGCCTACTCTGATCATCAGAGTCTGATGCACTGGATCTACAACTCGGTGGTGCGTCCGACTCTGATGTATGGAGCCTTAGTGTGGTGGCAAGCCACTGAAAAGAAGACCTTCAGAGAGCTTATGGAGAGAACTCAGCGGCAGGCGCTGATTTCAACCCCAACTAAAGCTCTAGAAACGATCCTCGGAATCGACCCCATAGATATCCACGCTTAACTAACTGCAGGAAAGGCAGTACAACGTTTAGGTGCATCAGGCTATATGACGACGCAAAGCTTCGGACACAGTTCAATCGGCCGAACCTTATTTTTTTTAGGTAATTTTATCAGTTACTAAACAAAAAATATAATAAAAAAGTATCGAATTTTTATACAGTTAGAAGTTTGCAACGCAGTGAAGTCCGCTTCTACGCAAACTAGTCCCTCAGTTTTTAAGCTATCGAGCTGAAACTTTACCAAAAGTGGTCTTTCTGTTGCAGGTAGTATATAAGTCGGAGCCGGCCGGATCGGACAACTACATCTTATATCTCCCATAGGAATAATCGGAAAAATAATTGAAAAAAAATTATAACTTATGTGTTTTTTGACATATTACCTTATGCTCTTGGAAATATCATTTTTTTTAACTGTTCTGAATTTCGAATTAATTTTTAGAAAAATCGGACGACTATATTATATAGCTCCTATAGGAACGATCGGAAAACTAAAGGGAAATTAATAGGAACAAAATTATTTGTAAATTTTTATTGTATTCTCTTCTACTTTGGAATATAAGTTTATTTTATTATTTTAGAATTTCGAATTAAATTTAACATAAATTGGATGACTATATTATATAGCTGCCATAGGAAGGATCGATCAATTAATGTCAATCTAATACGTAAGCTGCTATAATTTTGTTCGTTGTTGTTTGCGGATCTAAATCACTATGGACGGCAGTCCATGTAGTGACGAAGCGCACAAGGAGAGTGTGCGAAGGCGACTACTATTATATAGCCGCAGAAATGAAAATCTGCTGTAATGGTCCGATTCTACCAAGTGATATACCAATTTAAAGGTATTGCAAAAACTAAAAGGATTGCATACCAAGACCTCAAGAAAATCAATTGGTTTGGGGGAGAGAGCGGTGAAAGTGTAAAAGTGAAAATTTAGAAATGTGGATCTTTTGGGGCCACTATGCTTGTTGTATTTTTCTGTAAATGCGCTTAATATGGGGGGTCATATCAGAAAATCCGACGCTCCGTTCAAAAGTTATACCGAAAACAAGATTTTCTTCTTCTTCCCAAAATGAAATAATTTGTCCCTTTGTTTGTATCAGGGAATAAAACCAGAACTAGAACCGGAACCGATAACCGAAATAAACCGATACCTAATAGAGAACCGGAACCGGTACCGAGACCAAAATAAAAATTTAATTTCGAACCGATTACCGTATTGCTGGTACCGGTACGGTTTTGGTACTCATTTACTAAATTCTTTAACTCATTTACTCATTTACTAAATTAAAAAATACCCATATGTATGTATCAGCTCCCACTTTCTGCTAATCGACTTCTCCCCGTCCCTTTTTAGCAGACCTACTGCTGATGTAAGAAAATATCCCTGTAGCAGAAATATTCTTTGTCTACCCAAGTTGAAAATCTGGCATTTTTGGTGCCATTTAACGCTTATTTTTTTTAAGAAGCTAGTAACCCTATTTCTTCTTAGAAATAAAAAGTTAAAATCCAATTAAAATCTTATTATGTATACTTTATATCAAAAAATTAAATGAATTTTAATTATCACATAAATCATTTCAAAGTATTAAATAAAATTTTTTTAAACTGTATCGGTACGTACCAGTACCAGAACCGGAACCAAAACATCAATACCAAAATATAACCGTTTACCGAATAAGCAGATTCGGTATGGGACCAGTACCGGAACCGGAACCGAAATAGGATTTGGTTTGATTCCCTGGTTTGTATGCATCAAATCGTGGTATTAGGGTCCTGAAATCAATTTTACTGTGTTTAGCAGCAGGATATGAACATCGTTTGTTTTACGACTTTTGGAAAAACCCGCTAGTTTGGCGGGAAATCATTAAAAAAAGCTAGATTTTGACGGCTTATGGTTTCTTAACGACTAAAGCTACAGACAGTGCTATACCTTGTTAAAAAGGTAATTTAATATGCTAATCGCGTTGCCTTCGGTAAAATTAGCTAAATGAAATATTTTAAAATTTATGGCTAAAAGTTGTTTTTTTAAATCACTTTTTGGCTATTTTCTCCAAAACGGCTCTAACGATTTCTTTTTAAATTTGAGCCCTTGAGATTTCTAAACTTTTAGTATATAACACATTTTCTTATAAAAATGCGCGTTTGTATGTAATTGAGCGATGAAAAGTGCAACCCGTTTCAGATTAGTTTGGAAAACACTTCATGCTTACTTACTTAAATGTCCAAAAACCAGTTTGATGAGCAAAAATTCTTATTAGACGCTGCAATATAAATGCCTATAAAGGGAAAAAGGCTGAACTATTTTTTAAGATTTTAGCGTGCCGAAAAAGTGCATTTTAAAAAGTGTATTTAATAATGTGTGTAATCATTTTTCGTCACAAATGTTGATATCAGAACTTTTGTATGTTGAATGTGCGGTCGTCACTAGTTTTTTACCTCGTTGAGCGGTGTTTTTATTTCATTTAACATTTTTGTAATTTGAAATTGAATTGGAATGATCTGCAAGGGTATATAAACTTCGGCTGGCCGAAGTTAGCTTCCTTTCTTGTTAAGTATTCTTTTAACAGTAAAATCGCAAATAACCTCAAAATTGTTGTCAATATTTTCCGAGTTTTCTTCATTTTGGACAAAGTTAACTACTCCATTCCTTCAAAATAGACTAAAATCCTTAAATGGCGATTCCGTGCTTATACAACTTAAAAACAGAATGCTGATTTTAAAACGCTACTTAAACGCGTTGCTGGGAACTAGATGGGCAGCCAAATTTATAAATTTTTAGTTAAACGTATCATAAAACACAAACGCTACACTTTTCCTTACGATTTTAACGGGAATAAGTCAAAATTGTCACATTATTTGCGAACGTTTCTATTATTTTTACCAAGACAATAACGGGCTAAAAATAGAATTTATTTTATTTTGTGACTTAAAATTTTTTTTTAAATATCTCGTTTGTTGTTAATTAAGCTACTTGAATACACTTTAAACAAAATTATATCCAAATTTATATCAGCTTCCATTTGTGAAAAAATGGGAAGAAAGCAAGCCCTGCCAAAACGTTTCTATTATTTTTGCCACCAGTGTATATATATTTTATATTATATATTCTATATTTTTACCTGTTACTCGTAGAGTAAAAGGGTATATTAGATTAGTGCAAAAGTTTATAACAGTTAGAAGGAAGCGTTTCCGACCATATAAAGTATATATATTCTTGGTCAGGACCACTAGCCGAGTCGATCTAGCCAAGTCCGTCTGTATGAACGCTACGATCTCGGAAACTATAAAAGCTAAAAGATTGGCACTTTGCATGCAGATTCTAGGGGTTAATACGCAGCGCAAGTTTTTCACGCCGATGTGCCATGCCCCCACAAACCGCGAAAAACTACAGCGCCCACAGTTTTGAAGCTAGATTAACGGGAAAAGAAATGTACATTCGTTTCTTCAATACAAATCGATTGACCAAAAAAATGTTTCCAAGACCACTCTAACGTCCACAAACCCATTAACGCAAAAACTGGGCTAGCGCCTACATTTCCGCCTTTAATGACCAGTGGCATTTTTATCTTGCGGTAGATGGCGTATTACAATTTTAAATAAAATTTCCGCGCTATAGCTCAAAGGTCATTAACGGGATAAGCGTTAATTCCCGGTAAGGATTCCTTTAGAGGCAATTGCGATTGTTTTCATTTGTCAATACCTACTAAAAAGCCAAAAACTATGCAAATTACAAAATTTGGAAAAATTAGCCAAATTCAAGGTCAGAGACAAGCAATAGCATATATGTGTGTGTATGTATGTAATACAGTTGCAATAGCCCGGAAAATATAACTCCTTTCAAACAAAGCTATTCGCTATACCCGTTACTCGTTTTTTAAAGGGCCAATACAAACATTTAGATTTGAATATACATAACAAATACAATATTTTACCTTTCTAGCATAATTGCAACCCGTGCCGACCGATCTACAAAGTTTATCAATTTGATTTATTTTGGTTTAATATTTTAGTTTGCTACGTTTTTAAGATAAGTGAAGTCAGTAAAAGTTAAAATGAACTTGCATAGACAGTAGTATTTATTTAAAACATAACAAGAAAGGAAGCTAAATTCGGCCAGCTTAAGTCTATATACTCTTGCAGATAATTCCTATTTAATTACAAATTTCAAAAATCTTAATTTAGATTTGCAACAAACCAAATTGTCGTATTATTTTGACATTAATTGATTGATAATTCCTATAGCAGCTATATAATCGTCCGATTTATGTTAAATTTTATTCGAAATTCTAAATTATTTAAATAAAGTTATATTCCCAACTAGAAGGAATTAAATAAAAATTAAATAATATACAATTTTTTTTCTATTAATTTCCCATTAATTTTCTGATTGTTTCTATGAGAGCTATATGAAACAGTCGTCCGATTTTTCTAAATTTTTATTTCAAAATTCATAACTGTTTTAAAAATGATATTCCCAAAAGCATTGGGTAATAGGTAAGAAAAACACCGAAGCTATACTCTTTTTCCCATTATTTTTCCGATATTTTCTATGGGAACGATTAGATATATTGGTCCGATACGGCTGGTTCCGACTTATATACTACCTGCAATAGAAAGACGACTTTTGGTAAAGTTTCATCTCGATAGCTTCAAATCTGAGGGACTAGTTTGCTTAGAAACGGACGGACGGACAGACGGGCATGGCTAGATCGAGTCGTCTAGTGATGCTGATCAAGAATATATATACTTTGTGGGGTCAGAAAAGTCTCCTTTACTGCGTTGCAAACTTCTGACTGAAATCATAATACCCTCTGCAAGGGTATACGAATAGCTTTGATCATCCAGGGTAACATTTTTGTAGTGTAATTATTTTATAGTCCGGATACAAATTTCTGTGTTTTTGAACACAGCGCAGCAAAAACTGTTTTCGTTCTTCTTCGACCGTGATAAGCCCGTTAAAATCCTTTACTAATTTAACAGTCACCGTCAATTGTTATTTTATGTTCGAACGAACCCGATGGTTTTATATTGTTTTAGTCTGATTTACCGAACCTGATTAGATACAAGTTACACTCACTTACCTTTGGCTTTTTTAGGCTTTGAAATGTGGTATTGGTTTGTACTTGTACAAATTGTACTTTGTTCCCGTGTCGATTAGAGCGATGAATTTAACATTATTGTCCTCAACAGTTATGCACATAAACGCGTGAGCGTTTACACCTTACAAAAAGTTCACTCGAACTCTTTCCTGGTCATTCTTTTGCTTTATGTCCGAAATGGTTACACTGAAAACATTCTTGTCTCTTGATTTTTTTTCGCAATTTGCAGATGTGTGCAAACATTTTAGGCCTCTGCTTGTATTTCTGTTGGGCACTGCTTGGTTTTGGATCTCACTTTTTGCCGTACTTTTGTTCGCCTTTGAAAACATGGATTGGGTTTTGTTTTCACTTTTTGATTTTCCGCGGATTTTTTCGTAGCATTCCAGTTTGTCTTTAAACTCGATTAAACTCTTTGCGTTGTCGAGCACTAGCTTATTGGCACAGGAATCGTCAATTCCGTCGATTACATATTGGATTAGGGCACTGCTTTCGATGTTTCCCCTTGAAGTTAGTTCTTTCATTTGCAAGAAATATTCGTGCAGACTTTCTCATTTTTTCATTCTTCTTTAGCCGTATATTTGTGTAACTGAGCACTGTTTGTCGCGGTTTTAAATTCGGCTAGTAGGGCTTGCTTTAGTTTGCGTCACCCTCTGCTTGATTCTCGTCTCTTTCGTCTTCAGAATTATCACCTTCGCTTTCATCTTTTTCGTCCTCGTTAAACTCTGCGTCGGCCAACAAGGAGTCTTTTTTAAAATGGTAAAATATGTGTTTTGACAGGTCGTCATTATCATGGGGAAGTCTGAGCAAGATACAAATTATAGCCAGATCCATAAATGAATAGGAATATAATCGACTTTTCTCGAATAATATCTGTGTAATTCGTCATATTCGTAACCTTGAATCTAGCGCAATCGTTTTCTAATGTTTCTGTCTCCATCTTCCTCAAAACAAAAAAAAAAGTAGAATATTTTTTTTTTCATGGCGTTGCATTGCACTAATACCTTCAAAATTGTTCGATTTCACCATCTCAGCAAGCAATTTGACCGTTTTCTGACTGTTTTCTAAGCATTTAAGTCATAAAGTGTGCAAAAAAGAGTCCGTTCCCGACCCTATAAAGTATATATATTTTTGATCAGGATCACTAGCCGAGTCGATCTAGCCATGTCCGTCTGTATGAACGCCGAGATCTCGGAAACTATAAAAGTTAGAAGGCTGGCACTTTGCATGCAGATTCTAGGCGCTAATACGCAGCGCAAGTTTTTCACTCCGATGTGCCACGCCCCGTACGCCCACAAACCGCGAAAAACTGTGTAATGTGTATTCCTTTCCTTAATACGTATTAATTGACCAAAATGGGAAAATACCGGAATGACGATTCCTGCGACTTATATCTTTGTCAGAAAAGAGTTAGATCGGACTCAGAAATCTTTCTCTTAAAGTAGGACCGTTTTCAAAGGAAAGAACACTCTTTACGGACACTTATTTGCACACTTTATAACTGTAAACGCTCAAACTGCTTGCTGTGACTCTCACGTAAGCTCATGGATAACTGAACATGTATATGTATTAGACCACGATCAATTAACTGCTGCGTTTTTTTTACACGGATCGCGAATATGTTCGCACTTTTCAGAATTTTATGTCGATGTGTCTCGATGTTTTCTTCACTTTCTTTTTTACTTTATATTTATATTGATGGACGTTGATGCACTACGAGCAGTACAAACAAGTGGCCCAACGATACCAAGCACGTGCTTGTTACGCGCGGGACCCTTTATAATTTCGGGCAAAATGCGAGTTCGCGAGGAAAATACATGAAACAAATAAATACGGGACACATGGCTACAAACTATGATTGAAGCAAATGAGATAAAATTTTAGTTTTTAATACAGGGATAGAAGTTGAAGTACAAATTAAATGATAAAGATTGTTATAATTAGTACAGAGAACGCGAAAGGGCTCATGCAGACTAAAATTAGATGTACATCGGGGCAAATTAAGAGGGTAATAGTTTCGTGTTAGTCTAACGGGAATATTAAAAGTTAAACGGTTTACCAGTTCTACAGAATCAATATCACATCTTATAAGATTTTGCATAAAAATAGTACCAAGCATTATTCTACGGTTTTCAAGTGTAGGTAAATTAAGCAATAGTAATCTACTCTGGTAGGAAGGAAGCCTTACGTTTTGATCCCAGTTCAAACTACGAAGCGCAAAAAGAAGAAATTTTTTTTATACCGACTCAATACGGTCGATGTGCACTTGATATTGAGGACTCCAAACAGAAGAACAATATTCCAAAACAGGACGGACAAGGGAGGTAAATAACAATTTGGTTATATAAGGGTCATCAAATTCTTTTGACCAACGCTTTATAAATCCAAGAACACTCATAGCTTTGTTGACAGTCGACATTATGTGGCAGTCAAATTTAAGCTTCGGGTCCAAAAGAACACCTAAATCGTTTACTGAATATATACGATCAAGTGGGGAGTTCTGAAGCGAATAACTTAAAAACGTAGGGGTACCTCTATAAAAGGTCATTACGTTACATTTCAGGCAGTTCAAATTTATGAGGTTATACTCACACCATATCACACCATATATAAATTATCAATGTCTGATTGTAAGCCAAAACTAGACTCAATCTTATTATATGTCAAACAAAGCTTAACATCATCAGCATACATTAGTACACGAGAATGTGTTACGATAGACGGAAGATCGTTAATAAACAAGGTAAACAGCAAAGGGCCCAAATGACTACCCTGGGGCACTCCCGATGTCACGTTGATCATTTTGGAGACAGCGTTCTTAAATATAACTCTCTGAGTCCTTCCATTCAAATAACTTGAAATCCAAGTTAATAGATTACATGGAAACCCAAGCTGATCTAATTTGAATAAAAGGAGAGAGTGGTTAACAGAGTCAAAAGCTTTGCTGAAATCTGTATATATAACATCAGTCTGCATTTTTTTCTTAAATCCATTTATTACAAGAGATGACAATTCAAGGAGGTTAGTAGTGGTCGATCTTCTCTTAACAAAACCATGCTGACACGGTGATATTAGCAAGGAACATAAGCAAATGAGAAGTAATAATACGTTCAAATGCTTTCGGAATTGCCGACAATTTAGAAATACCTCTATAATTCTGGGCATCCGCCTTCGCACCCTTTTTGTGGAGTGGAATAATGAAAGAGTCCTTCCAGATAGTTGGAAAAATTGATGATGAAATAGACAAGTGAAAAAGTTTAAGAATCGGTTTACAAATGGTTGAAGCACAAAACTTAAGCCCACACCCAGGGAGTCCATCAGGACCGGGAGAATAAGTTGGAGTTGTTGTTTCTAAGTCTCTTAAGAGAGAAATTTCGGTAATTACGGGGGAAAAAATACAATTAGCTCTGTTTAAGGGGTTAGGGTAGATAGAATTTGACCAAGCAGCCGAACTATAAGTAGTTTGGAAAAACTCGGCAAATAAATCCGCAATGTCAGAATCCGTCGATGCCTCTTTTGAGTTTAAACGCACCAAAGAAGGCAATGCCGAAGACTTACGCTTAGCATTAACAAAGTTATAAAACTGTTTCGGATCATTTGAAAATTCGAATTTACATCGATTTAAATACATAGAATAGCAGTGACTGTTGAGAACATTGAAATCTGAACGAGCCACCACATATTTCGAAAAATCAGATGGCTTACCCGATTTTTTATATTTATTATAAGTGTTGGATTTAAGATTTTTAAGTCTTTGAAGCGCATTGTTAAACCAAGGAGGCCTATTTTGCTTCGGAGGAAGCCTGTCAGGAACGCATTCGTCAAAAAAAGTGTTTAAAACGCTATAGAAATGTTCAATTGCACTTTCGATATCCATGCAATTGTACAAATCAGTCCAATCATATTGCGAAATCATATAATTTAATTTATTATAGTCACATTTACGAAAACATCTCACTTTAGTTTGAGAAACTAAAGGAGAAAGGGTATCAGTACAGGGGAGGCCAATTGTCAATTCCAATGTAGGATGATATCGGTCTTCAGGTACAACAAGTGCGTCAATTCTAGATACCGTTACTTCATGCGGATCTGAAACAAATACAAGGTCCAATTGTCTGTTTATTGAATTTCGTATAAAGCTTACTTGCTGTAACGATAATTCGAGAAGGCCATCCACAAAATCATGGGCTGATAAAGGTGTAGCGGCAGGTGAGTCAGTAGGAAGAGACCAAGAGATATTAGGGAGATTAAAGTCACCCACAACAATCAAAAGGTCTCTGTTGGAAAGAAGGGATATAACGGATTTAATAGCAGACAGATGGTGTTCATAAATGAAAAAATCTGAGGCAGGAGGAATATAAGAGCAGGTTACAAAAATAGATAAGGATTGCAGGGAAACTTTGACACTAATAAATTCAATTTCGTTAGAGATATGAAAGTTAAGTCTCTCCGATGTTAAACTAGAGGTAACGGCAATCAGTACACCACCCCCCCTACGTGGGGAGCGATCGGTCCTATAGGTATTAAAATTTTTTTGCCAGAACTTCAGAGTCAGATATCTCTGGTTTCAGCCAAGTTTCCGTAAAAGCCAAAATATCTTCAGTAAATGCTGAGGAGTCAGCATAAAGCTTTGGTAGCTTCATATTGAGTCCTCTAACATTTTGATAAGCCAAAAATACATTTTTTAGTTTTTTGGCGCCGTGGCAGGTCTGCTATTTGGCACAGTGGAAAGCCTTTTATTAGGCGCAGTGGGAGGCCTGTTATTTGTTCTCGGTTTATTGGGAACAAATTCTTTTATTACCAAATCATCATTAAGCCAAAAGCTTTCAGAAAGTAGTACATTAAACACATCAGGCGGAGCAAATATTTTAAAAGATGAAATTCTACGGGCGTACGAAAATCGAAATTGTTCAACCGCAATATCCTCGGATGGGAATTTTTCTCGTATAAATTCCAAAACATCCTCAGATTTGGTATCCGGGGTAAATCTAGAAACAAATAATTGTTTCCTATGTGGAACAACTGAAAGTTTCTTTCGCCCCCCAGCAGCAGTATGTACCTCACTCGGCTGAGAGCCAGATACAGTTTGCACCGAATTTGATATCTCCACCGGCTCAGAAGATTTTTTCCCGACAAGACCTCCAGCAACAGGGACTCCGTCGGACCCTGCGGTATCCATTGCCACCGCTGAATCGACAGAAATAGCTGAAGTTACCGGGTTCGCAATAGGGGTGGGTGCCACCAATTTTTTTAATGCCGTTGAGCTAGCTTTTTTGCGTTTGGGCGACTCGGTTAGTAATTTTTTATTATTAAACTGGGCACAAACGGAATCAAACCCTTCATTGAGCTTTTTAATAACTCCCGAAAGATTAAAAAGGCCATCTCGAGTCTGCCTCATAAAGCTAGTCATATCACTTACCAGTGTTCTGCAGGTCTCACATGCCCACATGAGACCGGCACGCTGCTCAAGAAAGTCTTTCACTCTGCCATTAAATCCCGCACATTTAACATGCATGATCGTTTCGCAGAACCGGCAGAAAATAAAATCTTCACCAGAAGAAAGAGTACAATTTTTCATTGAGCAAATAAGGGCCATTATAAAAAAAAAATCAAAATGTAAATATTTAAGAAAATAAAATAAAATTTGAAAAGTACCTCAAGTAAATTTGCCACTGGGATCAAATTCCAATACCGCAAAGACACAAAGCACAAAAAGTATAAGAGCGCGGATCACGAATAAAATCGAAGAGAGCGCGAGAGAAAAAGTATTCTATCGACTGGCTAAGCCCCCAAATTATGTGGGCTGTAGTTAGGTTTTTAAAAAAGTTACACACGTCTGTTCGTCCTGGCTTTTTTTCGCACGTCTTACTATCTTCTTCGCGAATTTTCTATTCATTTTCGTATAAAAGCTATTAACATCAAATTTTGCAAATCTTACTCTACGAGTAACGGATATATTGAATTCGGGGAAAGGCATGTAACAGGTAGAAGGAAGCGTTTCGGATATTATAAAGCAGTGGTGGTCAGCAGAAGCAGCACACATGCAATGAAAGCACGCATTGCGTTTGTGTTAGTGTGGGTAACCACAAAACTGACTGTATTTGTGACGTTTTTCTGCTTTACACCGAAAAAATAAAAATAAAAAGGAATTGAATCAAAATTAAAAATTTTAATTTAAAAAGCAATACAAATCAAAACTAACAAGAGGGAACGCTATAGTCGAGTGCCCCGACTATCAAATACCATTACTCAGCTAAAGCAAGCAGTATCAAGTAGGGCAAGCCAAGCAGCCGCTTCAAAGTGGCGTCATCTACCAGCCATTTCATAATTTGATTTTTTTTACTGAGTGGGACGATTTAAAAATTTTCTTTTACATTTCCGTAGGCATTAATAACCCAAACAAAATGGCGTTTACACTTTTGCTCTAGCTTTAAAACTGTGGGCGCCACAGCTTTTCGCGGTTTGTGGGCGAACTACTTTGGTCTATCAATATGTATTGATGAAACGAATACACATTCCTTTTCCCGTTAATCTAGCTTCAAAACTGTGGGTGCCACAGTTTTTCGCGGCTTGTGGGCGTTAGAGGGGGAGTGGCGCATCGGATTGAAAAACTTGCGCTGCCAATTAACCCCTAGAATCTGAATGCCAAATCCCAATCTTCTAGCTTTTATAGTTTCCGAGATCTCAGCGTTCATACAGACGGGTGCCACTGTATTTCACGGTTTGTTGTCGTTAGGGGGGAGGGGGGTTCATATATTAGTCAATCAATAGGTATTGAAAAAACAAATACACATTCCTTTTCCCGTTAATCTAGCTTCAAAACCGTGGGTGCCACAGTTTTTCGAGGTTTTTGGGCGTTAGAGGGGGCGTGGCACATCGGCGTGAAAAACTTGCGCTGCGTATTAACCCCTAGAATCTGCATTCCAAATCCCAATCTTCTAGCTTTTATAGTTTCCGAGATCTCAGCGTTCATACAGACGGACAGACAAACGGACAGACAGATGGACAGACGGACATGGCTAGATCGACTCGGCTAGTGATCCTGATCAAGAATATATATACTTTATATGGTCGGAAACGTTTCCTTTTACCTGTTACATACTTTTGCACGAATCTAATATACCCTTTTACTCCACGAGTAACGGGTATAAAAACTTTTTAAAACAAGTTTTATTTGTCGGAAAAAATGGATTTGTTTTTAAATTCGGATTTTGCCGATTTGTAATTATGCCTCTGCCACGCCCACTCCTTGTCTCAAACATTTATTTTAAAGGTAGATCAATTATCTGTCATATGTCGTTTCATCATTGAATTATCTCTATTGGTTCAAAAGTTATGATTTTTTACCAAAAAAAAGTCAAAAGGAGCCACTGTACAACGGTGGTTTCTAGGCCGTTAACTGAGGTAAACGGGCTCTAACAGGGCTGTAATACACCTTGTTTTAATATTTTTAAATTGTGAAAGATTGTGTAATATACATATTAGGGTGTCCCTTATATAAAAAAAATTTATTTTTATACCCGTTACTCGTAGAGTAAAAGGGTATATTAGCTTCGTGCAAAAGTAGAAGGAAGCGTTTCCGACCATATAAAGTATATATATTCTTGATCAGGATTACTAGCCGAGTCGATCTAGCCATGTCCGTCTGTTCGTCTGTATGAACGCTGAGATCTCGGAAACTATACAAGCTAGAGGATTGGCACTTTTCATACAGATTCTGGGGGTTAATACGCAGCGCAAGTTTTTCACGCCGATGTGCCACGCCCCCTTTAACGCCCACAAACCAAAAAACTGTAGCGCCCACAGTATTGAAGCTAGATTAACGGGAAAAGAAATGTGTATTCGTTTCTTTAATACATATTGATTGACACCCACAAACCAATTAAAACAAAAACCGGGCTAGCGCCTACATTTCCGCCTTTAATGGCAGGTGTTATTTATATCTTGCGGTAGATGGAGTATTACAATTTGAAATAAAATATTCGCGCTATAGCTCCAAGGTCATCAACGGGATAAGCGTTAATTCCCGTTAAGGATTCCTTTAGAGGCAATTGCGATTGTTTTCATTTGTCAATACCTACTAAAAAGCCAAAAACTATGCAAATTACAAAATTTGGAAAAATTAGCCAAATTCAAGGTCAGAGACAAGCAATAGCATATATGTGTGTGTATGTATGTAATACAGTTGCAATAGCCCGGCAAATATAACTCCTTTCAAACAAAGCTATACCCGTTACTCCTTTTTTAAAGAGCCAATACAAACATTTAGATTTTAATATACATAACACGCTTTAACAATTTTTAATTTATATTAAAGTTGTTTGACTGATTAACGGGTATCTAATGGTCGAGGAACTCGACTATAGCTTTCTCGCTTGTTTCTATTTCTTTTAAACTTTAAAACTGTGCAAACGTTCCGAGCATCACTTTGGAATTGCCTCTATGCATTTTTATACCCGTTACTCGTAGAGTAAAAGGGTATATTAGATTCGTGCAAAAGTATGTAACAGGTAGAAGGAAGCGTTTCCGACCATATAAAGTATATATATTCTTGATCAGGATCACTAGCCGAGTCGATCTAGCCATGTCCGTCTGTCCGTCTATCCGTCTGTATGAACGCTGAGATCTCGGAAACTATAAAAGCTAGACGGTATGCTCTTTGCATGCAGATTCTAGGGGTTAATACGCAGCGCAAGTTTTTCACGCCGATGTGCCACGCCCCCCCTAACGCCCACAAACCGCGAAAAACTGTGGCACCCACAGTTTTGAAGCGATTAACGGGAAAAGGACTGTGTATTCGTTTCTTCAATACCTATTGATTGACCGATATATGAACCTCCCCCCCCCCCCCCCCCCCCTTTGTTTGGGTTATTAATGCCTATCGAAATGTAGAATCGTAAATGTAAATCGTCCCACTCAGCAAAAAGTTATAATCGAATAATGAAATGGCTCCACTTTAAAGCGGCTGCTTGGCTTGCCCTGCTTGAGACTGCTTGCTTTAGCTGAGTAACGGGTATTTAATAGTCGAGGCACTCGACTATAGCGTTCCCTCTTGTTTTGTTATAAATTTTGTCAACATGGTTAAAAAGGTGCTGTTCATAATGTTATGGGACACCCGCAAATAACTGCATTTAAGCTTTTTTGAAATTCAGCCTCCTTCGTCAAGGTCGCCAATTACTCCTGTTGCGTTTTGTCCATTGTGACGTCATGGGCTTCCAAATATGTGTTGTTGTTTTACTCTTATTCAGACGTTCATTTAAATATGACCCAGGCAAACTGAGAATATATCGATAATCTTTTATACGTCGCTTCGCGCGACTTCAGCCGCCTACTCCACCTGTCCGTTCCTCCTTCTCTCCAGACGTCTTAACGCCTTCGTGATGTTGGCAGCGAATTCTACCGTTGCGTCCCAAAAGTCCTGGCTGGCCAGCATTGTTGGAACCAGTGTGTTGACTTCCACGCTGACTTCCGTTGCATTTTGGAGAGCCTTTCGTTCGTGGTAGAACCTGTTACACTCGAATAGGACGTGCCGGGCGTCCTCCTTGACGCCGCTTCCGCACTCTGGGCAGCCGTTTGCCGTGTCGTGCCCGTAATTTTTCAGGTACCCGCGGAAGCATCCGTGTCCGCTGAGTACTTGAGTCAGGTAGAAGTCTACCTCCCCGTGTTTTCGTCCTATCCAGGGTCTGATGTCCGGTATGAGCTTGTGGGTCCAACGTCCTTTTGTGGAGTTGTCCCACCTGCTTTGCTACCATTCCATGCTCCTGGTTCTGGCTTCGGATTTTGCCTCGAACCTCGCTCCTTGCTCCACGAGCTCGCCTAGGCCGCGGACCTCCTTCGCTTCGCGCACTAGCTCTGGTAGGGGCACTTGGCCAGCAATGGCCAGTGCAGCGTCGTCCGAAACCGTCCTAAATGCGCAGGCAACCCTCAGGGCGCATAGGCGTTATGTGTATATGGCTCCCCTCATGTAGCTCTTAAGCTCTGTGGCGTCTGCCCACACTGCGCTTGCGTATAGCACTCGCAAGCAGCTTCCTTCTCCCTTGCTTGGGTCCTCTGGTGTTGAGGAGAATCCTGGACAAGGCTCTGGCAGTCGCGTTCGCCTTCTCGTGTGCGTACTCCAGGTGCTCCTTAAAGCAGAGTCAGGTGTCCAGTATGACCCCCAGGTATCTGATCGCCCGTTGAGAAGTGATCTCGTTTCCGCCAACCATTATCTTGGCTGTTTCCACCTGTTTTCCGCTTGAGATCAGGACGGCCACCGCTAGCCACGCCTCGACTGCGCGGATCGCTGTGTTGGCTACCATTTCCGCATTGCAAATCTCTTTTGCCACCACTACCAGCGCGACGTCATCTGCGAAACCAACGATAGTGGTGTTATCTGGTAGGGACAGGTTTAGCACTCCGTTGTACATGGTGTTCCACAGCAGTGGACCCAGTACTGATCCTTGAGGGACTCCGGCGGTGATCTCGTGGGACCTGGTGCCTTCTGAGGTGTCCAGAAGGAGGACCCTGCTGTCGAAGTAGCTGTGAACTATGTTCACCAGATATTCAGGAACATGGAACGCTTTCATTGCCTCCAGCGTCCGCCCCCAGTCCGCCGAGTTGAGGTGTTGCGGATATCCGGCGTTACCACTAGGCAGTACTTCTTCGCGCCACCTTTCCACCTGGTGCCCTCGATGGCTTTCTCGCCACTTTTGTGATCGCGTCCAAGGTCGACCTCTTCTTTCTGAAGCCAAACTGATTCGGGGCAGTCCGCCAGCGTGCTCAATTGCTGCCTCCAACCTGGTAACGATTACCTTCTTGAAGACCTTTCCTATCGTGTCCAATAGGCAAATCGTCCTGAAGGAGGAGGGATCCCCCACTGGTTTGTCGGGCTTAACGAGGAGCAAAACTTTCTGCTGCTTCCATCGCGCGGGGAAGGTACCTTGCAGGTGTAGCAGGAGCTTAATTGCTCCGCTAGGGACCATGTCTGAGCCGGGTGCCTTTTTACTGGTCAGCTTCCTTCCCACTTCAACGACTTCCTGCTCAGTGACAGGACAGATGTCGCTTTCGCCGGGCGCCGTCGTCCTGGGGACTGATATTGGTTGCCCCCTTGGAAACAGGACTCGCACTATGCCTTCCAGGGCTTCCGGATCTGTAGGTGCATTCTGTACGCTCCGCCCCACGGATCCTTCTCGGCTTCGTCGCACAGCTTGAGGAAGGACTCTCTCTTGCTCGATCTTATAGCCTTTTTGAGGGTCTTTCTGGCGGTCCTGAACCTGTCGTTGCAGGCGTCGAGGCTCGAGGAGTGGCGGGCTCTTTGGACTTGCCTTCTTAGTCGAAGGCAGCTAGCGCGTAAAATGGCTATTTCCTCGTTCCACCAGAAAACGGGTTGGTGGTGTTTTCAATACTTTTTCCGCTGCTGCATACTTATATCGCAGGCTCTCTCCGTGTCGGCTGCCAGCTTGTTCGCTGCATCGTTGGCGCAATCCATCCCGGTTAAGTTCAGGTCCTCCAGCACTGCAGCAAAGGCTGGGACACTGAGGGTGTCCTGGCGGTAAGCCTTCCTTGCTAAAATAGGCGTCGGCCTGTGCGCGAATCCCTCTCTGATTGAGACCTGGATGGCTTCGTGGTCGCTTCCCGTGTCAATGTCGCTGATCCTCCAGCGTGCCTGGCGCGCGAGGGAGCTGCTCGCGTACGTGAGGTCGATTATCGATCCCGCTCCGGCTCGGTGTATTGCAGCTGACTAAGGAAATGAGATTTGCTTAAATTCAAATTCATGATAATACTGATATTCTTTTGCTAAAAGAATATTTTATTTTCATTTCCACAACAGATTTAAGACAAAAATATAAATATTCTAATCAATTAATTCTTTTGCTATTCCCTACACGTGGCTTATATTGTTTAAGCAAATGGAAATGTTTAAACAATTTCATTCACGGCTTCTTCTCCAACCTGCTTTCCTGTCTTTTTTAATATAACCCTAATCAGGGTGAAAAATTAATGAAAACAAAATACTGAAAACCAAATAATAATTATAAAATGCGAATTAATTTTCTTGATGCCCTTCTAAATTACATAAATATTTGCTTCTCTTCTGTTTTTGTTATTGTCTGTCAACCTAATGGTTCAAAAAAATATGTCTCCAGACACAAAACACAAATTATGTGCTTTTTGTATAAAGAATTTAACTTCTCTTAATTCTTATTCTTCCTTTGCTCATCTTTAGCGAAGTTTTAAAATGATCATGGGTAAACTTTTACTCCTCATTTATTGGCCTTTTGCTTTAATGTCAACAAGTACTTCCGCACTGTAGCTCAGATGGTTATGTTATAAGTAAAGGAAACATAGTCTATAGGCAGTTCTTGCCAATAATCATGTTGACATAATTATTTCTTCTTTACTTTGTAAACTATTTGTAGGTAATGATAAGGGGCGGTCTGCCAAATGAGCATTCCCCAGCCTCTCAGAACTTTTAACAAAGTAAAAAAAATAAAGAAAACTCCAGTTTTGGCTAGAACTTGGTTAGATTTTCTTTAAAATTCTTTTAATTTTAAAATCCAAAACCCCGTTTAGCTAAGACAAAATGTTATAAAACTTAATACTTAAGCATGAAGCTTACTGGTGCAATAGAAAACGGAAAAGTCTGGAAAGAACTAAAAAATCTGGGAATTGGCAATATAAAAAATATGATAAAGAAAGATGTAAATGTGGACGACCTTAACAGAAAATTCTTAAACATAAATGTACCTGATCCTGACGATAGCACGTATGTGTAGATAGTATGTTTTATTGTTTTAGTTTTGTTTGTGTGAATCAATGTGATGTCTTAGAAGATATACTACAAATTAAATCAAAAGCTACAGGACTTGATGAGATAAACCCGAACTTTGTAAACATATTACTTCCAAAAATTATTAGCCACTTGACACATTTGTTCAATACGGCGATAACAACATCAACCTTTCCAGAAACTTGGAAATTATAAAAATAATTTCGGTTTTTAGGCGTGTATTTTTAAAGTAGCCATTTATGCCAGCTTTTTTGCATTTTTTCCAACTTTTTCAGCTTTGACGAAGTGTAGCTTCTAAATCAATGAATGGAACTCAATGCTGTGTATAAGAAAGTTAAAGGGCATTCTTTTACCTGTAAAATGAGTCTTTGATAGCCTTAATCGGTTTACCACAACTCGAGTTAGAAATTAAAATATTGCAAAAAACGTTTTTTACACTTTAAAAAAAAACTGTACCATACAAAAAATTAAAAGTGCCCATTTCTTACTCAGGGAGATGTACCTTGACCGAAAATTATAGTTTCATGAAGTGCGTATTTCATAAATTTTTATTTGTAAACCCGTGTAATCTTGTGGCATTACATTTTATATATGATTTCTGGCATATGACCGCCACGGCTGGCTCGGATGTAGTCCAATCTGGACGTCCAATTTTCGATGACTTTTCCCAACATTTGCGGCCGTATATCGGCAATAACACGGCGAATGTTGTCTTCCAAATGGTCAAGCGTTTGCGGCTTATCCGCACAGACCAATGACTTTACATAGCCCCACAGAAAGTAGTCTAGCGGTGTTAAATCACAAGATCTTGGAGGCCAATTTACAGGTCCAAAAGGTGAAATTAGGCGGTCACCAAACGTGTCTTTCAATAAATCGAAATAAAATTGCACTATTTGCCAGCGTTGTTCAGGCGTGAGTCTATTCATGATTGTAATGGTGGACGTGGGTTGTTGAGTGTTAGCGGTTATTTTCCAAAAGGTAGTGGTGTAGGCAACGGGCAGCTTCTATTCTTGATCGCGAATGCTATTAAAATTCGTGGTACCCACCTAACCTTCCGCTCTATCCAAAACTTGAAAGCCGGCGGGACCCGTCTTTGTCGGGACGGGGTGAGTTCTTGGCAATCAAACTCTGAAAGTCCATCACACTAATATATTACAGAGTCCCTCTATCATCAACTTTAACCTTTGATCCTCACTATTGTTCACTAATTAAATGGATGACTAAGGTGTGGTGTGTATCTACATTCTGTGAATAGCACTCTCTGATGTTACTGAGAGGCTGGCTCTTTACCCTCCATGCCATGGTTTCCTTAGCCGAGTTGTGCGAAACCCCTATTACAAGTGCTACCGAATTATCTTAACCCATGCTTGACCAAATCATTCCTAAATAACAATACTAATCCTTTCAATGTTCATTATAAAGTTTTATTATAAACTATTGTACTTTGCAGAATTTATTTCTGAGAAATAGTAATCTATAAATCAGTTTTTTTTAACAGTATACAGGACTACCGAACCTTTTGTAAACCTCTGATTATGAATCTGGTTTCCTTGTCAAACTCCCATTCGGATGGAGGACTGGTTTCAGGTTAAATTTACGTCACAAGTATAGCCTTTACTATTGGTCTATACTGACTGAATGTCGAAAGTTCTTTTAACTAAATAATACGCACAATATATGAATGACAATAATTAAGACATGGTTTCACTCACCCATTCCTGTTGCAGTGTTGAAAGGCCTTTCCACGATGCTGTTGGGAATTAAAATTATTGCATTCAGTTGTGCGGGACTTTATGGTTAGCCAATTCCTTATTTTTCGTAATCTAGTTGTTTACTTCATTGTTCTTATTTCTTTACTTATTTACTTAACGTTACTTAAAGTGGAATTATACTTGAGAAACGACATTCGTTATTCTATAAACTGAAAGCATTAAAATTGAATCTAAATTCCTTCCGCAATTACAATGAGTTTATGAGCGTTGAGCGCTGTCGAGCAAGAGGAACCTTCACGTTATACATCTGTATGTCTGCCGTCTAAATTTACACAAAATTACGAATGGCCATGCAAAACCAAAAAAAAAAAACAAAAGGCTGCTGCGTCTCCTAGCATGTGGCGTTGCTGCCTTCCGATGTCCAGGCCGAATTCAACCTCACTTTTGCACGCGTCAAGTTTAACCTTACTCGGGTCTGCTGCACATGTCGACTCCAACCTTACTGTGGCTTCTAGTGGCTTCCATGCTCAGGGACGCTGGCCATGTGATTCTCTGATCGCTTCACTGTCTATTCGGTAGATTTTACAGCTCTCCCCTGCTCGCTGCTTTACGCCTAGAGGTCACGACTTGGGCTTCCCACTGGGGTCTGTTTTGACGCTAATGTGGAACAAAACTGAATCAGAAACTTTCCTAAGGGGGGCGCGGGTTGCGCTTTATAAAATACTCACAGTGACCAGAAAACTCCTTATACAGAATACACAAATGTATCAGCACTTTTACCGTAGGCGGACGTATATATTGGATACAAAATACACAAATGTATCAGCACTTTTACCGTAGGCGGACGGATTGACTTTATTATGCTTTTTTGCTGGAGAAAAATCTAGAACTTCTGTTCTGTTCGCCGATCGCTGGAAAGTGAAAAGTATTCCCCCAGTCGCGTGTGTCTAGCTTTTTAGCAACTTGGCAAGTCTTGTACGTAAGTCGTAGCGTTGCGTTTCGATATTGAAGGTCCGTTCTAATATTGCTAGCTATCGCAAGCTGATTGCTGCCGAACTTCTAATGACCGGTATAAATTTGAATTTCGCCCATTACATGATGAATTGCCAAATAAATCACTTGACAGCTGTTAAATCGGTAGCCATCTTGAACAGTGATGCCAACTTAAAAAAACACCCTTTATATTAATGATTTGTCTAATGAATGGTCTATGTGTAACGTACATATGTATGCGGATGATGTTAAAATATATGTTAGTCGACCGTTGAGTTTAGTTAATAAATGTATCAATTTGTCTAATATTTGTTTGTTTAACGTTGATAACTGAGCTACAAAGAATGGCTTGAGCTTAAATCCTAAGAAATCAAAGTGCTTGGTCATCTACAAGAAAAATATAAACACAAATAATTTTTAAAAGCTTAGAATAGGAGATGTAGAATTGGACTTTGTTGAGAAAGCAAATAACCTGGGCATATTGTTCAACAAAACCCTGTCATGGAATGATCATGTCAGAGCAGCCACAGAAAAAAATATGGATTGTTGCGACAATTACATGCGACACAAACTTTTTTGTCTATTTCTATCCGGTTATTACTCGCTAAAATTTTAGTTATACCGACTCTTTTTTATGGAGTTGAAGTTTTTGGTACCTGTGATGTAGCAAGTCGACATAAAATAAAAGTGACATTTAATAATATAGCCACATATACCAATTGGGTAGGAATGTTACTGAAAGCGCAAAAAAAATCTTCGACTTGAATGTTGACAGCTGGATTGACCTAAAAATATTAGTTCTTCTTACTAATATTATTAATTCCAGGCAAACTAATTACTTGAATGACGTGATTCGATTTACATCCTCACAAAGAACGAACAATATAATAAGCATTAGAACAAAACTTGCAAGCTCGGAGAAACATTTTCTTGTCTTCTAAACTCTTTTCCTCATTCCTTAAAAACCATTACTGGCACTTTAAAATTTAGTGTTAAACATAAACAACACTTTAACACACTCACATAAAACAAAAGTAGTAAAATAAAATATAATAGTAAAAGGCATAATAAAATAATAACTTGTAACTGTATTTGTAAAAGATTTTGTTTAATGTAATTAATGTAAGATTTTATGTTCAAAGCAGTAAGAAATAAGTTTCACGCTTGTTGTGCTAGGATAGTAAAACAATAAAATTAAAATTAAATTTGACAAACTGTGGAGTTGTAATAAACAATAGAAAAGAAACATACTCACACGCACAAAATAAACATGTGTGTATGTGTGTGCATTGCAGCTGACTAAGGAAGTAAGATTTGTTTTCTTACAGATTTTTCTGTTTTAAAATTTAAATCGCATGATAATATTGAAGAAAAAGATAAATATTTAAACCAATAGATTCTCTTGCTCTTCTTTACACGCGCTTTAAGTTTTAAAGCTATCGGGATGAAACTTTACCAAAAGTCGGATCGGACAACTATATTTTATAGCTCCCGAAGGAAGGATTGGAAGAAAAATGAAATAATAGCTAATCCTTTTGGGAATATCTTATTTAAAATTGTTCTGAATTTCGAAAGTAATAGGAAAAAAATTAACTTTGTTAATTTCTATTATAGTCTGAAATATGACTTTATTTTCATAATTTCCATGTCCGTCTGTTAGTCCTTCTGTCTGTCTGTCTGTCTGTCTGTCTGTCTGTCCGTCCGTCTGTTCTTTGATCTCGGAAACTATAAAAGCTAGAATATTGGCCTCGCCCCCTTCTAACGCCCACAAATCGCGCCCACTGTTTTGAAACTAGACTAACGGGAAATGGAATGTGTATTCGTTTCTTCAATACCTATTGATTGACCAAATGAAAAAAAAAACAAAAAGCAAAAACAAACAAATAGCAAAAACAAACAAAAGCCCGGTAGATGGCGCCATTTTTAAGCGACTGCTTGGTTTGCCCAGCTTGAGATTGTTTGGTTGGCCCTGCTTAAGACTGCTTGATTTAGCTGAGTAACGGGTATTTGAGATTTGATAGTCGAGGCGCTCGTCTATAGCGTTCTCTCTCAATGTAATTTCTAATTGAATTGGAATGATCTGGAAGGGGTATATCAACGTCAGCGGTTCGAAGTTACCATCCTTTTTTGTTTATAGTTCCAGAACTATTTGGCATTGGTCAACTTTACCTAGACAATTTTGAGAGTAAGTGCTGCCTACTGTTAATATTTTAGTGGCACATTCGTTACAACAATTATGATATAGTTCATATTTTAATTCGTATATATATTTTTATTTCAGATGATAAGCATCGTGAAGAAGTAACTCATAAATTAAATCATCCCCGAGACCGATCCGACAGGTAAATATAAGTTCGTTATTGAAATAAAAAAAAGTTAAAAGAAAGCTTTAAATTCGGCTTTTCTAATCGAATTTGGGTTATATGTACAGTAGGTGGGTCGATTTGGAGGTCAACAAATGGTAAGGGGGAACGTATTCTCTAGAGAATTCTAAGCAACATGGCCAAAGAAGCTATGCCTTGGAAACTACGTTTGACCCTCCGCATTTGCAAGAGAAAAATATCTCAGTAGCCCTGACTTTGGAACATTTTTATGGACGCGAAAAAAGATATAAATCGTTTGGGCGGAGCATAATCAATTGACCATTCTAAGACATATTGGCCAAGAAACTAAATGTCTAAAACCACGTTTGACCCTCCGCATTTGCAAAGGAAAAATACTGGTATTTTACTTTATTTTTGAGAAAAATATCATAGTAGCCGGTTCTAATATACAAAATAACAGTTATGAAAAAATGCTTTAAAGAGAACAAAAACATTTTTAGCAAATATTTCACGGCTACTATGATATTTTTCTCAAAAACCAAAACATACCATTTTTAGTTCGTTTTAGTTAGCTGTTTTTGGCACTTGTGAATTATTAAACAACGTAAATAGTTAATTTTATTCTCAATCTTCAATTAAACTTAAATAAATACAGATAATGTTATTCCAGAAAAGTGGATACGGTGAAGAGCAACTAGGACATTTTGGAATATGTTCTTGATTATCTCCGATCAAATAATATCTAGTAAACGGAAGTTTGCCGAAAAAAAGTGCACACCTTTCCGAAGGAAGCTTTAACTCTGTTAAAAGCAGCAGAATGTATGAAGGATGGATCGGATTAAAACTTATATTATTTAAATCATAGAATATTTTTTAAAATTATGGTTTTCATTAATATATTCGAAATTATACATATACACTTTTTTCATTTAATAAATACAAGCAATGCACATTGGGCCAGCGAGCCGATTTTTCGACGAAAATTATGAAGTTTTAAAGCTAGGTTCTTCAAATTTGGTACGTATGATAGTGTCGATGCACATAAAAATATATCTAAGTTTCAGACCGATCTGACCACGCCTTCCCCAGCCGCCCATATGAGATAGGTTTCCTCTTATTTATACTTGTACGGTAATAAATAATGCTAGCACTCGTTTAATTCAACAAATGCTTTTAATTTATGTTTTAAACACTTAAGCTTAATATTAATAAGTAAAAAATAACAATGCATTCAAAATGACTATGAATAAGTATTTTACATTTAAAAATGTTCCTAACAGTCGTCTTCTACATCAATTTCTATTGAAAACGGATTTTCAGAGTCAGAATCTGAATTTCTATCACTATTGCTAGTATTAAAATCGGGAACATTGTTATTATTGTTCATCTTACAAGAATATAGCAAGTTTGGTGATTCCAAAAGTTCTATTAGATATCAAGCAGTTGCTCATAGGCGAACTCAACCACAGCTACAATATGTGGGATTTATACATATTGTGGCAAAATGGAGCAAAAAAGCTTAATAAAATTAGTATATATACACTTTGCATTTTAATGACACATAGTTACTTTTTGGCACAAGTTGGCACAAAATTTGTTATAATCTACAACAGACGGGTTAGCAGGTTAGCTTTTTTCTACTTTTGGACAACATCAATAAACGCACACAAAAAACACATTATCAAACATGAACAAAGACTTTTTTAATACAAATATTCTACATACCTTTGGCTTTCTTTTCCATAATTTTAGTACTTCAGTAATATTAAACCACAACAATTTTGGCACGCTCGTAAGTAAACAAAATCTTTCCCGCGCTTTTTAGTTTCGCACGCATGCAATCAATCAGCTGACTTTGAAGGGCTGCCAAAATTTCAGGGATGCATCAAAACAATTAAAATCTTTTGATTCATTTTAGTCAAAGTATATACTATTCAAATTTTATTATTAAAAAAGGTTTACTTTCTGTGTAAAATTTGAATTTTCGTCGAAAAATCGGCTCGCTGGCCCAATGTGCAATGCAAGGTTTTTTCCATTTTTAGCTTATTGTTTTTGGAGCTATCACTATGGACGGCAGTCCATGTAGTGACGAAGCGCCCAAGGAGAGTGTGCGAAGGCGACTACTATTATATAGCCGCAGAATTGAAAATCTGCTGTATGGGTCCGATTCTAGCGAGTTATACACCAATTTAAAGGTATTGCAAAAACTAAAAGGATTGCATACCAAGACATTAAGAAAATCAATTGGTTTGGGGGAGAGAGCGGTGAAAGTGTAAAAGTGAAAATGTAGAAATTTGGATCTTTTGGGTCCAGTGGGAATTATTGGGCCCTCGCACTATGCTCGTTGTATTTTTACTGAAAATGCGGCTAATATGGGGTGTCATATCAGAAAATCCGACGCTCCGTTCAAAAGTTATACCGAAAACAAGATTTTCTTCTTCTTCCCAAAATGAAATAATTTGTCCCTTTGTTTGTATGCATCAAATCGTGGTTTTAGGATCCTGAAATAAATTTTACTTGGTTTAGCAGCAGGATATGAAAAACGTTTGTTTTACGACTTTTGGAAAAACCCGCTAGTATGGCGGGAAATCATTAAAAAAAAATAGCTAGATTTTGACGGCTTATAGTTTCTAAACGACTAAAGCTACAGACTCGTGCTATACCTTGTTAAAAAAGCTAACTAAAAGCTAGCTAAAAGAAATAGTTTTAAATTTATGGCTAAAAGTTGTTTTTTTAAATCACTTTTTGGCTATTTTCTCCAAAACGGCTCTAACGATTTCTTTTTAAATTTGAAACTATATAGCCCTTGAGATTTCTCAACTTTAAGTATATAACACATTTTCTTATAAAAATGCGCGTTTGGATGTAATTGAGCGATGAAAAGTGCAACCCGTTTCAGATTAGTATGGAAAACACTTCATGAGAAAAATTCTTATTAGACATTTTCAAGGTACAAGTCTAACTTTTATATTTTATTTGAAAGTTTTTTTTAACTTTATTTTTAGATTTTTTTTTTTCTCAAAACTGTCTCTAACGATTTTCTTTAAAACTTTAAACACAAATTTATGGAATTTCAAGGAGATTCCTTAAATTCTTGCATTTAACACATTACTGTAATGTCACATTTAAAAGTTATTCAGAAACGAAAATAGCCACTTTTGTAAGCCCAAAACAACTAACGCTGCCTAAGTATAGAATTTCGTATGTTTGGATACAAACTGTATTTTAGGGTCAAGGAATCGTTAAAATTGTTTTAAGCCGTTCAACAAAAGAGTCTTTTGTTTTACGAATTTTAAAAATCCCGCTAGTTTAGCGAGATGAAAACGTTAATATTGTGAGGTATTGGAATACCGCACAAGAATAAATACGGGGAACGGTATCTTAATATAGGGAACAGTACCTAAGGGGACGAAGCGGTACCTCTAGACGGGGAACCGCTTGATTGTTCCAGTCCGAGGATGGAGGGAAAGGCCGTTAGAAGACGCTGGGGAAATGAGAGTCAAGTGGGATGGCGGACTACGAGGAATGGTGAGGGAGCGAAGAGCCGAGCAGCGTCGAGAGTCAGCAAGATTTGTTACCTTATAAGGGCATGAAAGGGGGCCCAAGCGGACCAAAGTTTGTTACCTTATTTGGTCATGGGAAAAGCCAAAGACGACCCGTAAATCGGGACCAGCGGCGATACCATTGGTGGAGGATCACGTGATGGAAAGTTACCCGGCAGAAGATGGCGGCGGGCCGGGTATATAAGGAGTCAGTGTATGGTCAGTGAAGTGAAGTGGAAATCACCAGGACAAGGAGTTCTGAGACCCAGCGGAAACAAGGAGACCAAGTGCGGTACGGCGTAGCCGAGAAAGCGTCTACGGAGTAGGCGAAATAGCACCGGAGACGAGTAATTCAACGGGGCCAGCAAATCCTGCCCGGAGGACACCTGTCAGCCCAATCCGGCAATCGAAGACCTCACCCCAGCCGAGCCGTTGGACCGGCGAACCACGGGATCGGACAGTGACCAAGCTGTACGCGCTAGTCGCCCAGTCGGGCGTTGTTTTTTTCGCCGACGAGGCCGGCGAGAATCCCAGCCAGCGGAGGCACCGACGATTGAGTTGGTCGAGACAGCCCAATCGGAGCCGGAGGTCCTAGCGGACCAGTCGGAGCGGACGCACGGGGAAGGCGACACCAGAGTGGACCCCTGGAGGAAGAGCGGAGTGACTGAAAACCCGGGGAGCGGAAAGTTGTGTGGCTGGCAAGAAATAAGCAGAAATAAAGGCATTGTTGTGAATTGGATATTCTTGTGTTCTTATTCGGGGTACTGCCACGTGTATCAATTCGTGGATCGAATCCAACCAATCCCCTGAGCTAGCTCCGCCAACTCGGGGCGATCAGGGATCGTTACAATATTAAACCCTATGGCAGCAAAAGTATAAGGAAAAGAGTAGTAGATATCTTTGATATGACTCATGTTTAAAACAAAAAGTTCTGATATCAAATAAAAACACCTCTTAACGAGGTAAAAAACTAGTTCGACCGCATATTCAACATACAAAAGTTCTGATATCAACATTTGTGACGAAAAATGATTACACACATGATTAAATAAGTTTTTAAAATGCACTTTTTCGGCTCTTGATCGCCAAAAACAATAAGCTAGAAATGGAAAAAATCTTGTATTGCTTGTATTTATTAAATGAAAAAAGTGTATATGTATAACTTCAAATTTATTAATAAAAACCATAATTTTAAAAAATATTCTATGATTTAAATAATATAAGTATTAATCCGATCCATCTCGGTTTCGCCTTCGCTATCGGTCTTGTCGCTCATACATTCTGCTACTTTTAACAGAGTTGAAGCTTCCTTCGGAAAGGTGTGCACTTTTTTTTCGGCAAACCTCCGTTTACTAGATATTATTTGATCGGAGCTAATCAAGAACATATTCCAAATGTCCTGACTGCTCTTAACCTTATCCACTTTTCTCGAATAACATTCTCTGTATTTTTTTGATTATTTACGTTGTTTAATAATTCACAAGTGCCAATAACAGCTAGCTAAAACCGCTGACTAAAGCAGATGAGCTGATCCAAACAACTGACCGAAACAGCTTACCAACACCGGACATTCAAAAATAAAAAAACGTATTTTTTGTGAAATACCTTGCAACTTTGAATTAAAATAACTGTCTTCGGGCAGAACGGGGCACGGAACCCCTTGGTGGGGACTTAGATACATATCTCAAGAATTAAAAAATGGTTACGTTTGAAGAAACTTTTTGTCTAATTTATTATAAAAATGTGTAATTTTACAGGAATTTTTGAATACATTTTTTTAATAGAAATATTAAACAAAATATATTAAAAAATTTGTAAAAATAGTTAAGGGTTTAAATTTATTATTCCCATTTTCAAAAAGTTGATTTGGTTTATTTTTATTGGAAAAATCAGTGACAAAAAATATCAATTTTTCGTATTTTTAATACCGAAAAAACCAAGTTTCAACTTCGGCTTCACATTGTAAGTCTCTGTAAGACTTAGGACCATAATTCTTTCACTTCCTAATGCAGAATTTTATTATCTTTCACCACGTATAACTCACATTAAGCAAATCCAAAATTTGTTTTTTGAATTAATCGTCACCTTTGGGGTCGCTCACTCCAGTGTGCGACGATTCAAAAAGTCTTTTGCGCATTTGTGTGTGCAAAGTTCAATTTTACAAGGTAGTCCCGTCTTACCTACACTTATAGTACGTGCGAGTGAAAGGGAGCACGTCAACAGTCGAAAAGCCGAACCATCAGGCAGCCGTCGGGACTACCTCGTATTGTTGTATTCGGGAAAAGACCGTTTGAGATGACTTTTTCAGTCAATCGGTCTTTTAATAAGTTTCCTTGTGCGAGCGACATTCGAATCTCTCATTGAACGATGTTCGGTAAAAGAGAGTCTCACGAACAGTTCAACGTAAAGGGTTCAACAGAAAACCAAAACGAAAGGAAACAAAGTCTGCTACGCAGAGAGAGAACGAAGGGGCATGCTATTTTTCGGTTGTTCTCGGGAGTAGAGCGTAGGGAAAAAAACGGTCAACTGTTATCTGCATGCCTTGGTCTAAACAGTTACATCTTATAACAAGGGAGAACGCTATAGTGCCTCGACTGTTAGATACCCGTTACTCACCTAACCAACTTTAAAACAAGAATTAACGGGGAAGGCAGTGGTCCCTTTTTAGTCAATTGATAGCTATTAAAGAAACAAATACATTTCAGTTAAAACTTTTAATTCAGCTTCTAGCTCTTGTAGTTCCTGAGATCTCAGCGCTCACATTCATATAGTAGGTTCCAGTCGAAAACTTACTCTTTCAGCTTTAATATAAACTACCAATAATGGATGGAGTATAATTGCCTCATCCCACATCAAACGTGACAGTCAAATGGGGTCATCTCTCAAAAAAATTAAAATATTTATACCCGTTACTCGTAGAGTAAAAGGGTATATTAGATTCGTGCAAAAGTATGTAACAGGTAGAAGGAAGCGTTTCCGACCATATAAAGTATATATATTCTTGATCAGGATCACTAGCCGTGTCGATCTAGCCATGTCCGTCCGTCCGTCTGTCCGTCTGTATGAACGCTGAGATCTCGGAAACTATAAAAGCTAGAAGATTATGATTTGGCATGGAGATTCTAGGGGTTAATACGCAGCGCAAGTTTTTCACGCCGATGTGCCACGCCCCCTCTAACGCCCACAAACCGCGAAAAACTGTGGCACCCACAGTTTTGAAGCGATTAACGGGAAAAGGAATGTGTATTCGTTTCTTCAATACCTATTGATTGACCGATATAAACCCCCCCCCATTTTGTTTTGGTTTATTAATGCCTATCGAAATGTAGATTCGTAAATGTAATTCGTCCCACTCAGAAAAAAGTTATAATCGAATAATGAAATGGCTCCACTTTAAAGCGGCTGCTTGGCTTGCCCTGCTTGAGACTGCTTGCTTTAGCTGAGTAACGGGTATTTGATAGTCGAGGCACTCGACTATAGCGTTCCCTCTTGTTTTGTTATAAATTTTGTCAACATGGTTAAAAAGGTGCTGTTCATAATGTTATGGGACACCCGCAAATAACTGCATTTAAGCTTTTTTGAAATTCAGCCTCCTTCGTCAAGGTCGCCAATTACTCCTGTTGCGTTTTGTCCATTGTGACGTCATGGGCTTCCAAATATGTGTTCTTGCTTTACTCTTATTCAAACGTTCATTTAAATGTGACCCAGGCAAACTGCGAATATATCGATAATCTTTTATACGTCGCTTCGCGCGACTTCAGCCGCCAACTCCACCTGTCCGTTCCTCCTTCTCTCCAGACGCCTTAACGCCTTCGTGATGTTGGCAGCGAATTCTGCCGTTGCGTCCCAAAAGTCCTGGCTGACCAGCATTGTTGGAACCAGTGTGTTGACTTCCACGCGGACTCCCGTTGCATTTTGGAGAGCCTTTCGTTCGTGGTAGAACCTGTTACACTCGAATAGGACGTGCCGGGCGTCCTCCTTGACGCCGCTTCCGCACTCTGGGCAGCCGTTTGCCGTGTCGTGCCCGTAATTTTTCAGGTACCCGCGGAAGCATCCGTGTCCGCTGAGTACTTGAGTCAGGTAGAAGTCTACCTCCCCGTGTTTTCGTCCTATCCTCAGGGCGCATAGGCGATATGTGTATATGGCTCCCCTCATGTAGCTCTTAAGCTCTGTGGCGTCTGCCCACACTGCGCCCGCGTATAGCAGCTGGGACGTCACAACACTCGCAAGCAGCTTCCTTCTCCCTTGCTTGGGTCCTCTGGTGTTGAGGAGAATCCTGGACAAGGCTCTGGCAGTCGCATTCGCCTTCTCGTGTGCGTACTCCAGGTGCTCCTTGAAGCAGAGCCTGGTGTCCAGTATGAGCCCCAGGTATCTGATCGCCCATTGAGAAGTGATCTCGTTTCCGCCAACCATTATCTTGGCTGTTTCCACCTGTTTTCCGCTTGAGATCAGGACGGCCACCGCTAGCCACGCCTCGACTGCGCGGATCGCTGTGTTGGCTACCATTTCCGCATTGCAAATCTCTTTTGCCACCACTACCAGCGCGACGTCATCTGCGAAACCAACGATAGTGGTGTTATCTGGTAGGGACAGGTTTAGCACTCCGTTGTACATGGTGTTCCACAGCAGTGGACCCAGTACTGATCCTTGAGGGACTCCGGCGGTGATCTCGTGGGACCTGGTGCCTTCTGAGGTGTCCAGAAGGAGGACCCTGCTGTCGAAGTAGCTGTGAACTATGTTCACCAGATATTCAGGAACATGGAACGCTTTCATTGCCTCCAGCGTCCGCCCCCAGTCCGCCGAGTTGAGGTGTTGCGGATATCCGGCGTTACCACTAGGCAGTACTTCTTCGCGCCACCTTTCCACCTGGTGCCCTCAATGGCTTTCTCGGCAAGGCTTGCCACTTTTGTGATCGCGTCCAAGGTCGACCTCTTCTTTCTGAAGCCAAACTGATTCGGGGACAGTCCGCCAGCGTGCTCAATTGCTGCCTCCAACCTGGTAACGATTACCTTCTCGAAGACCTTTCCTATCGTGTCCAATAGGCAAATCGTCCTGAAGGAGGAGGGATCCCCCACTGGTTTGCCGGGCTTAACGAGGAGCAAAACTTTCTGCTGCTTCCATCGCGCGGGGAAGGTACCTTGCAGGTGTAGCAGGAGCTTAATTGCTCCGCTAGGGACCATGTCTGAGCCGGGTGCCTTTTTACTGGTCAGCTTCCTTCCCACTTCAACGACTTCCTGCTCAGTGACAGGACAGATGTCGCTTTCGCCGGGCGCCGTCGTCCTGGGGACTGATATTGGTTGCCCCCTTGGAAACAGGACTCGCACTATGCCTTCCAGGGCTTCCGGATCTGTAGGTGCATTCTGTACGCTCCGCCCCACGGATCCTTCTCGGCTTCGTCGCACAGCTTGAGGAAGGACTCTCTCTTGCTCGATCTTATAGCCTTTTTGAGGGTCTTTCTGGCGGTCCTGAACCTGTCGTTGCAGGCGTTGAGGCTCGAGGAGTGGCGGGCTCTTTGGACTTGCCTTCTTAGTCGAAGGCAGCTAGCGCGTAAAATGGCTATTTCCTCGTTCCACCAGAAAACGGGTTGGTGGTGTTTTCGATACTTTTTCCGCTGCTGCATACTTATATCGCAGGCTCTCTCCGTGTCGGCTGCCAGCTTGTTCGCTGCATCGTTGGCGCAATCCATCCCGGTTAAGTTCAGGTCCTCCAGCGCTGCAGCAAAGGCTGGGACACTGAGGGTGTCCTGGCGGTAAGCCTTCCTTGCTAAAATAGGCGTCGGCCTGTGCGCGGATCCCTCTCTGATTGAGACCTGGATGGCTTCGTGGTCGCTTCCCGTGTCAATGTCGCTGATCCTCCAGCGTGCCTGGCGCGCGAGGGAGCTGCTCGCGTACGTGAGGTCGATTATCGATCCCGCTCCGGCTCGGTGTATTGCAGCTGACTAAGGAAATGAGATTTGCTTAAATTCAAATTCATGATAATACTGATATTCTTTTGCTAAAAGAATATTTTATTTTCATTTCCACAACAGATTTAAGACAAAAATATAAATATTCTAATCAATTAATTCTTTTGCTATTCCCTACACGTGGCTTATATTGTTTAAGCAAATGGAAATGTTTAAACAATTTCATTCACGGCTTCTTCTCCAACCTGCTTTCCTGTCTTTTTTAATATAACCCTAATCAGGGTGAAAAATTAATGAAAACAAAATACTGAAAACCAAATAATAATTATAAAATGCGAATTAATTTTCTTGATGCCCTTCTAAATTACATAAATATTTGCTTCTCTTCTGTTTTTGTTATTGTCTGTCAACCTAATGGTTCAAAAAAATATGTCTCCAGACACAAAACACAAATTATGTGCTTTTTGTATAAAGAATTTAACTTCTCTTAATTCTTATTCTTCCTTTGCTCATCTTTAGCGAAGTTTTAAAATGATCATGGGTAAACTTTTACTCCTCATTTATTGGCCTTTTGCTTTAATGTCAACAAGTACTTCCGCACTGTAGCTCAGATGGTTATGTTATAAGTAAAGGAAACATAGTCTATAGGCAGTTCTTGCCAATAATCATGTTGACATAATTATTTCTTCTTTACTTTGTAAACTATTTGTAGGTAATGATAAGGGGCGGTCTGCCAAATGAGCATTCCCCAGCCTCTCAGAACTTTTAACAAAGTAAAAAAAATAAAGAAAACTCCAGTTTTGGCTAGAACTTGGTTAGATTTTCTTTAAAATTCTTTTAATTTTAAAATCCAAAACCCCGTTTAGCTAAGACAAAATGTTATAAAACTTAATACTTAAGCATGAAGCTTACTGGTGCAATAGAAAACGGAAAAGTCTGGAAAGAACTAAAAAATCTGGGAATTGGCAATATAAAAAATATGATAAAGAAAGATGTAAATGTGGACGACCTTAACAGAAAATTCTTAAACATAAATGTACCTGATCCTGACGATAGCACGTATGTGTAGATAGTATGTTTTATTGTTTTAGTTTTGTTTGTGTGAATCAATGTGATGTCTTAGAAGATATACTACAAATTAAATCAAAAGCTACAGGACTTGATGAGATAAACCCGAACTTTGTAAACATATTACTTCCAAAAATTATTAGCCACTTGACACATTTGTTCAATACGGCGATAACAACATCAACCTTTCCAGAAACTTGGAAATTATAAAAATAATTTCGGTTTTTAGGCGTGTATTTTTAAAGTAGCCATTTATGCCAGCTTTTTTGCATTTTTTCCAACTTTTTCAGCTTTGACGAAGTGTAGCTTCTAAATCAATGAATGGAACTCAATGCTGTGTATAAGAAAGTTAAAGGGCATTCTTTTACCTGTAAAATGAGTCTTTGATAGCCTTAATCGGTTTACCACAACTCGAGTTAGAAATTAAAATATTGCAAAAAACGTTTTTTACACTTTAAAAAAAAACTGTACCATACAAAAAATTAAAAGTGCCCATTTCTTACTCAGGGAGATGTACCTTGACCGAAAATTATAGTTTCATGAAGTGCGTATTTCATAAATTTTTATTTGTAAACCCGTGTAATCTTGTGGCATTACATTTTATATATGATTTCTGGCATATGACCGCCACGGCTGGCTCGGATGTAGTCCAATCTGGACGTCCAATTTTCGATGACTTTTCCCAACATTTGCGGCCGTATATCGGCAATAACACGGCGAATGTTGTCTTCCAAATGGTCAAGCGTTTGCGGCTTATCCGCACAGACCAATGACTTTACATAGCCCCACAGAAAGTAGTCTAGCGGTGTTAAATCACAAGATCTTGGAGGCCAATTTACAGGTCCAAAAGGTGAAATTAGGCGGTCACCAAACGTGTCTTTCAATAAATCGAAATAAAATTGCACTATTTGCCAGCGTTGTTCAGGCGTGAGTCTATTCATGATTGTAATGGTGGACGTGGGTTGTTGAGTGTTAGCGGTTATTTTCCAAAAGGTAGTGGTGTAGGCAACGGGCAGCTTCTATTCTTGATCGCGAATGCTATTAAAATTCGTGGTACCCACCTAACCTTCCGCTCTATCCAAAACTTGAAAGCCGGCGGGACCCGTCTTTGTCGGGACGGGGTGAGTTCTTGGCAATCAAACTCTGAAAGTCCATCACACTAATATATTACAGAGTCCCTCTATCATCAACTTTAACCTTTGATCCTCACTATTGTTCACTAATTAAATGGATGACTAAGGTGTGGTGTGTATCTACATTCTGTGAATAGCACTCTCTGATGTTACTGAGAGGCTGGCTCTTTACCCTCCATGCCATGGTTTCCTTAGCCGAGTTGTGCGAAACCCCTATTACAAGTGCTACCGAATTATCTTAACCCATGCTTGACCAAATCATTCCTAAATAACAATACTAATCCTTTCAATGTTCATTATAAAGTTTTATTATAAACTATTGTACTTTGCAGAATTTATTTCTGAGAAATAGTAATCTATAAATCAGTTTTTTTTAACAGTATACAGGACTACCGAATCTTTTGTAAACCTCTGATTATGAATCTGGTTTCCTTGTCAAACTCCCATTCGGATGGAGGACTGGTTTCAGGTTAAATTTACGTCACAAGTATAGCCTTTACTATTGGTCTATACTGACTGAATGTCGAAAGTTCTTTTAACTAAATAATACGCACAATATATGAATGACAATAATTAAGACATGGTTTCACTCACCCATTCCTGTTGCAGTGTTGAAAGGCCTTTCCACGATGCTGTTGGGAATTAAAATTATTGCATTCAGTTGTGCGGGACTTTATGGTTAGCCAATTCCTTATTTTTCGTAATCTAGTTGTTTACTTCATTGTTCTTATTTCTTTACTTATTTACTTAACGTTACTTAAAGTGGAATTATACTTGAGAAACGACATTCGTTATTCTATAAACTGAAAGCATTAAAATTGAATCTAAATTCCTTCCGCAATTACAATGAGTTTATGAGCGCTGTCGAGCAAGAGGAACCTTCACGTTCTACATCTGTATGTCTGCCGTCTAAATTTACACAAAATTACGAATGGCCATGCAAAACCAAAAAAAAAAACAAAAGGCTGCTGCGTCTCCTAGCATGTGGCGTTGCTGCCTTCCGATGTCCAGGCCGAATTCAACCTCACTTTTGCACGCGTCAAGTTTAACCTTACTCGGGTCTGCTGCACATGTCGACTCCAACCTTACTGTGGCTTCAAGTGGCTTCCATGCTCAGGGACGCTGGCCATGTGATTCTCTGATCGCTTCACTGTCTATTTGGTAGATTTTACAGCTCTCCCCTGCTCGCTGCTTAACGCCTAGAGGTCACGACTTGGGCTTCCCACTGGGGTCTGTTTTGACGCTAATGTGGAACAAAACTGAATCAGAAACTTTCCTAAGGGGGGCGCGGGTTGCGCTTTATAAAATACTCACAGTGACCAGAAAACTCCCAAGAAATGTATTGCGGATCCGTATGGATTGCATTAGTTATACAGAATACACAAATGTATCATCACTTTTACCGTAGGCGGACGTATAGATTGGATACAAAATACACAAATGTATCAGCACTTTTACCGTAGGCGGACGTATAGATTGGAATTACGCTAATTAAGCAGAATACCCAAATGTATCAGCACTTTTACCGTAGGCGGACGGATTGACTTTATTATGCCTTTTCGTTGGAGAAAAATCTAGAACTTCTGTTCTGTTCGCCGATCGCTGGAAAGTGAAAAGTATTCCCCTAGTCGCAACTTGGCAAGTCTTGTACGTAAGTCGTAGCGTTGCGTTTCGATATTGAAGGTCCGTTCTAATATTGCTAGCTATCGCAAGCTGATTGCTGCCGAACTTCTAATGACCGGTATAAATTTGAATTTCGCCCATTACATGATGAATTGCCAAATAAATCACTTGACAGCTGTTAAATCGGTCGCCATCTTGAACAGTGATGCCAACTTAAAAAAACATCCTTTATATTAATGATTTGTCTAATGAATGGTCTATGTGTAACGTACATATGTATGCGGATGATGTTAAATTATATGTTAGTCGACCGTTGAGTTTAGTTAATAAATGTATCAATTTGTCTAATATTTGTTTGTTTAACGTTGATAACTGAGCTACAAAGAATGGCTTGAGCTTAAATCCTAAGAAATCAAAGTGCTTGGTCATCTACAAGAAAAATATAAACACAAATGATTTTCAAAAGCTTAGAATAGGAGATGTAGAATTGGACTTTGTTGAGAAAGCAAATAACCTGGGCATATTGTTCAACAAAACCCTGTCATGGAATGATCATGTCAGAGCAACCACAGAAAAAAATATGGATTGTTGCGACAATTACATGCGACACAAACTTTTTTGTCTATTTCTATCCGGTTATTACTCGCTAAAACTTTAGTTATACCGACTCTTTTTTATGGAGTTGAAGTTTTTGGTACCTGTGATGTAGCAAGTCGACATAAAATAAAAGTGACATTTAATAATATAGCCTGATATATATACCAACTGGGTAGGAATGACCATGTTACTGAAAGCGCAAAAAAATCTTCGACTTGAATGGTGACAGCGGATTGACCTAAAAATATTAGTCCTTCTTACTAATATTATTAATTCCAGGCAAACTAATTACTTGTATGACATGATTCGTTTTACGTCCTTACAAGGAACGAACAATATTATAAGCATTAGAACAAAACTTGAAATCTCGGAGAAACAATTTCTTGTAGATAAACAATAAAACAAAATAAAACATAATAAAAAACAAAACAAAAAAATATAAAAATGTAATATGTAATAAATATGTAATAAAAAATATTAGTTGTAATTAAAATTCTTCTAGTAATGTAATTGAAACTGCAATTGTAATGTAAATGAACTTGTAATAGATTTTTTTAATGAAATTAATGTAAGATTTTAGGTTCAAAGTGACAGTAAGAAATAAGTTTCACGCTTGTTGTGCTAGGATAGTAAAACAATAAAATTAAATTAAAAATAACTGTTATTTTACTGGGACGACCTCGATATCGTGAGAGTAAACCTAAACAATGGCCTCGACACCATCGACAACTAGTTAAGAGCTCCAATTAATGACTGATATTCTAAAATGTTTTGCCCGCCCTTAACTGAATTTTTCAATCATTTCAAACATTACAAAATGTGGTCGTTTAATTTTGACTTTTATGCTAGAGGCAATAGGAAAATAACTTGCAAAAGTTTAATTCAAATAACTGTTACACTGAAAGGCTAAAAACGGAAGAATACAAAATTTATGTACCTTTAAAGGTCGAAAATGTCTTCATCACTGCTTTGCAAACTTCTGATTGAAATTATAATACTGTCTGACAGAATATAATAAATTTGAAAATTTGCACTTACATTTACAGACTTTATGAAATTGACCATTAAAAGTATTTCCAAATGAATAATTTAAATGAATTTAAATATTTACTTTCTAGGCTTGAAGTTTCAAAAGAAAAAGATAGTGCGAACGGGAAAAGCAAAATAGAAGAAGATGGCAAACTCAACCGGGATACTCGTAGTGACCGTTCCCTGCCGAAGATTATTCACCAGAATGAACTAGTAAGTAAAATATTTAAATTGTATAAATACTATGAAGCCTTTAAGAGAGTGGACGGCAGTACATATATATTCTTGATCAGGATCACTAGTCGAGTCGATCTATCATTGTCCGTCTGTATGAACACTGAGAGAAACCATAAAAGCTCGAAGATTGGCATTTTGCATGCAGATTGTAGGAACGCAGCCGAGACTGTTTTAGAGTGGGGAATGTTGATCTGCAGGATTGTCTTTGACAATTTTTTTCACCACGGTGTTGTCTCTAGGTCCGATTCAGAGAGGAAGTCATCGTCGACCCCAATGCATCGTAAACATCTTACCAGGTCGCTCTCCTCCTAAACATAACCCTCGTTTGTTTCCGTTTGGTTCAAATTCCGGTTTTAAAGGAATCCCGGTTTTCTTTTTTTTTATTTATTTGTTATTGGTTTAATTCTTGGTCCCATGAGTAGGCGGGAAGGGATCCGTGGTGGCCCACAGTAAGCCTAGTTAAAATTAGATTGGGGTTATTGGTTTAAGCAAGTTGAAAGTTTTCTCAACACCCGACTGCCATTAGCCAGCATTCACGGCAGGAACATGACCTTACCGAAACGAGTTTACAGACGCCCTCGCGAAGAGAGTATAGTCGCACTACTCAGAAATGCAAACATTAATAATACCCGTTAATCGTACAGTAAAGTGGTATATTGTATTCGTTGAAAAGTATGAACGCAGAGATCTCTAAAATAATAAAACCTAGAATGTTGGGACTAACCATACAGATTCGTCTGGCTACGCTCTTGCCATGACTCGTCGTGATCCTGTTCTGATATAGTCATGGTCACACAAATCTAAATCATATTACTTTTGAAAAAATACCACACAAATCTAAAAACAATAATTTGCGTGCAATTTGATTTAAACGCAAATTGTTGGTGAGCTTGATGTTCGAATATTATATAATAATGCATGTTTGTGTATGGCCGGCTAAAGATAAACAGGTGCATTTTTTGGAATGGGGGTTTTTTGCATTCTTGTTGTTCGGGTTCATACCTACATAATCGCTGAAGACTTTGAAGAGATAGATCAATCGGCTCACAAGATATGGCCATTATAAATAAAATTATGATTTAAAACTTTAACTTCCAATAATAGGTAAACGCGAGTTAAGCCAGAGAAATCCAAATGGGTTTTAGTTAATTTCGATGAGTACTTTTTGACCGTGAAATCAGAATTGCGTTAATATTTTTTATGTTGCACTGTTTTAGTTTTAGTTACGTATAACTTTTACTAGAAACATTTTTATATATAATCTTTTCAAACTAGTCCTCTTGTTAATTAGAATTCGCGGTTTTTGAAGAATCGATAATTATAGAGCCAAGTATAAGAAAGAGTGATTTAGCTAGGAAAAGAACGGTCGCAAAAATAGCTAAAAATTACAAGTTTAGCCGCTTTTTTTTCCTCCTTTTCATACAAAATTTTACTGTGATCTCATAAAAAATACAAGGAAAGGGATTTTGAAATTTTTTTGCAGTTACTATTAATTTCGTTTGTGGAAAAACTTTCCATAAAAACATATTTTTAAACCCACAGGAAGAAATTTGAAAATTTGACTTTTACAAAGAATTTTCAAATTTTTCAAAGGGTGCTTAATGGGATAAAAACATTTATGTGTCATTTAAAATCTGTGAAAATACTTTTGGCCACGATTGTATATTTAATCAGGGTTGTACTTTTACTTTTTTTCTTATTATGAATCAAACAAAAACACCTCTTAACGAGGTAATAAATTAGTGACGCACCTTCAACATACAAAAGTTCTGATATCAACATTTGTGACCAATGATTACACCCATGATTAAATACTCTTTTTAAAATTTATTTTTTCAGCCAATTATCCCCACCGGCTCCAACAGATCCAAATTTTCTAAATGTTCACTTTTACACTTTCACCGCTCTCTCTCCCAAACCAATTGATTTTTATACCCTTGCAGATGTTATAATGATTTCAGTCAGAAGTTTTCAACGCAGTGATGGAGACGTTTCCGACACCATAAAGTATATATATTCTTGATCAGCATGACTAGACGAGTCGATCTAGCCATGTCCGTCTGTCCGTCTGTTTCTACGCAAATTAGTCCCTCAGTTTTAAAACTATCGAGATGAAACTTTACCAAAGGTCGTCTTTTTATTGCAGATAGTATATAAGTCGGAATTGGCCGGATCGAACAACTATATCTTATAGCTCCCATAGGAAAAATCGTATAAATAATTGAAAAAAAATTATATCTTCGGTGTTTTTTGACATATTAACTATTGCTCTTGGGAATATAATTTTTTCAACTGTCCTAAATTTCGAATTAATTTTTATACAAATCGGGCGACTACATTATATAGCTCCCATAGGAACGATCGGAAAACTAAAGGGAAATTAAGGGGGGGGGGGGGGGGTATGGTATTTAATTTTTTTTTATTAATGTGCAACACGTTAAGAATTTTGTCTGAAAATTTCATGTCAATCGGATGAAAATTACAAAAAATATGACCATTTGAACGAGGGGCGGTCCCTGCCGTCTCTATACCTATCCAAAACTTTAAATCGTTCTCCTGAAAAGTATGTTTTTGCACATTATATATTTTCTGAAATTTTCATTGAAAAAAATTAAAACATGAGCCGTCTGCGGCCAATCTCCATAGGCGCCTCCAAAAAAAGAGGCTTTGCGGTGAACAGCATAACTCATTACTGGATCACCAGAAAAATATTTAAAAAAAATGTCTATTAGTTAAGATGTTTTTTGAGGTAATCACGTTGAGTTTTTTTTTTTTTTATTTTTTTTTGGATTTTTGGTAATACTTTAAAGTCAAAAACGTGATTTTAGCCTAAAAAATTGTATATATTAGTTATTATAAAATAAAAAATAAAAAAAAAAAAAAGCTCGACGTGATTACCTGTGGATTTAGGTACAAAAATTATGTGCAAAATTTCAGAACGATCGGTACATTAGATTTCAATGGACAATGTTCACCGACTTAAAAAAACATACTTTTCAGGAGAACGATTTAAAGTTTTGGATATGTATAAAGACGGCAGAGAACGCCCCTCGTTAAAATGGTCATATTTTTTGTAATTTTCATCCGATTGACATGACACACAACATTCTTAACGTGTTGTACATTAATAAAAAAAAAAAAAAAAATTTTTTTAAAATTAAATTAACTGTATCGTGTGAAAAAATGCGAAGGGTCGGTTTTGGTGTGGTCAAAATAATAAGTACACTTGTGTAACTTATAATTTTTTAAAATATTAAATATAGAATGGGGCTACGGTTAGTATTTTATCTTAAGTTAGGATCATGTTTATAAGAATTCAAAGCCATTATCCATGTTAAAATCTGATTTGCAGCTTAAAAGGAACTTTAACACTTAAGTATGGCTTGTAATTTCCTAAATTTTCTTTACAAATACTACTCTTAATAAATAAAATCGATTTGGAAAAAAATTAGTACTTACACCGTAAAAAATGAGGTAAATTCTTGTCTAAAACCAAAGTTACATGCGGTTTTAATTAAAAAAAAAATAGTTACATTTTAAATTCTTAATTTTTTTATTTTTTATTTGATAGTAGATAAAACGACTAAAAAAAATGAGATATGTTTCATAAAGATCGGTTAACAACTTATTAAATGGCTATTGACGAAGTGCACGATAACAAAACTGTTCTATCGTTAAAAACCAATTTCATACAAACTTGTATGGAAGGGCAATTTGTGTTTATGTATAGATATCTCGCGTTGTGCGATTCATGTAGAACGGTTTAAGTTGTTGACCGATCTTTATGAGAGATATCTCTTAGCAAGTGAGGATGTAACGTGTGTACCTATTAATATGATCAGGTGTGTATTAGTTATTATAAAATAAAAAATATTTTCAATATTTTCTTTAATTTACTTTTGATATACGTATCTCAAATGTTCTAAAACATCTAAGCTTATAAAATCATTCAAAAAAGTATAAAAAGTGCATGTTATTGTGTAAAAAACCCTATGTAACGTTAAACGTTTATGAAATCAGTAAGGATGTGGGCGCCAGGATTTTTAAAGGTCTTTTAAGGCGATTGTGGGCATTAAAGTGGTGGAATTGCGTTCTCCCTATAGTTTCAATAAATTAATTACATATTACTAAAACTTATAGAATAAAGTTTGTTTATAACTACTTTTAATTTCTTTATTATAGGTTTTGGATTCGTCTAATAAATTTTCTGGACTTGACGATGAAGGATCGGAATAAAATATTTGTATGTTTCTTATAAATAAATAAAAATAAATAAAGCATATATAGCATAATTTAAAATAGTTTAAGTTACTGTTTGGTTTTTTTTTAACAATGAAGTCGGAGAGCAAAAGCTATTAAGCTATTATTAAGAGGGGAAATCTGAGTAAAATTTTTTAAAAATCCAAAAAAAATTTTTTTTGTTTAAAATATTTTTTAGGGTTTTAAAAATAACATACCAAAAGATAGAGTCCGGGAAATGTATCTAAGTATCGAAATTTTCTATTCTGCCGCGATGCGTCATAATCATATCCCAGGCACCTTAAAACTTTAAATCTTAATCGATCGATCTGAAATTTTCACAGTATATTCAAAATACTTATGTCTATCGACACACGTAGGATTTTTTTTTTAATTGCGTACTTTTTTTTATTAACACTTTTGTGACGTTTTTTTCCATCACTTTTATTCAATCTCTCACCATTTTGCAAAAAATCAATATATCGAAAAAATCCTACGTGTGTCGATAGCCTTTGATGTATAGAAACTAACAAAATTGGAATTTTTCCTCTAGATCAAAAATTACGGGCGATAGCTTTCCGGCCATGGACCCCCTTCAACCAAAAAGGGCCTACGAAGAAATGTTGCAGAGCCGCCATTTTGTTTTTGATTTTTTTGAAAAAAATTTATTTTGTACTTCGAACCTAATATTATTAAACCTAGTTTACAAATTTTCGATTGGCCTTTTCATTTAGTCAAAAAATTCCTGAAAATCCGCTTTTTTTGCCCGTTTACTTAGATGTCCCCCCTTAAAGCTATCATATATCTTCAGTTGGAAAATTAATCCTAAATTAATATGAAAAAATGGTAGCTTCGTTAATTTTTATTGTAGTCTCTTCTACTCTGGAATAAAAATTTAATTTTTTAATCTTGAATTTCGAATTAAATTTAACATAAATCGGACGACTATATTGTAAAGATACCATAGAAAGGATGTATTAATTAATGTAGAAGTAATACGAAAACTGCTATAATTTTGTTTGTTGCAACATATACGCAATTAAATATAAATTTCACATTTTTGTAATTTGTACTGGAATAGAAACGATCTGCAAGGGTATATACGCTTCGGCTGGCTAACGTTAGCTTCCCTCCTTGTTTGATTTTAGAGTATAGATTTTTTAAGTACGCATATGAGTGATTTTTTGTAAAATGTGTCGAGGTTTTCTTCATGGTCTCAAATTCATGTCTAATTTTTATCACAATATTACGTCAATGAAAAATGCGATGCTTTTTTTGTTTAATTACGTGGTGTGAAAAATTAATACAAATTGCCAAGCTTTCAGATCAAAATAACATCCATAATCGCTCCAAAACAAAATATAGTCCAAACTTAAAAAAAATTTCCATCGCGATTTTCTGCAAATCGGCATTTTTAATGCTGTCATGGGATCTCTATTACTTTCTGTTTAATTAAATAAAACAATAAAAAGACAAGCAGTCTTTACTGTAGTATATTGATAGGCACAAGACTTTAAGGTATGACCATGGGTGGTGCTGGTAAATACTAGTTTTATATACTAGTGGCTTCGTATGCGTTGCTAGATCTGGTCTCTAATATCTAAGAAACAATGATGAGCAACAAAGGCAATGAAGACTCTCTGCATCCGCCAGGACCGAATATGAAACATCAGAAATCGAACGATAATGAGACCAGCAATGACGTCCTACATGGGGATGACTTTAGCTTTAGATTCAGCCCTAACCAAACTTCTTTAAGGGAGGGGATGTCTTCGCGTTGATGGAGCAACACAACCGGAGTTTTCTGGAATTGGTTAGGAAGCTACAGATGCCGGTGAACCACAGACCACAGATTAGCGAGATTTGCTTTCCGACAGCGCTCTTATATTAGCGTTGAGTAAAGCTTTGGAATGCGCAGCGGCCCAGTGGTTATTACAAATATGCTACCCAAGAATAAATCGGCAACAGTTCCAACCATTGTTTGAGCAGCAATACGAGACGTCAGAAACGCCAATGGCCGTCATTTTGAATCTTCTTGATAGTCGTCCAAGCTACGGTGAAAGCTTGACTGTTTTTGCAAGTTGCAACGTGACGTCATTGTGCAAAAAATTGCGGAATTTGAATTCTAAACAAATTTGCATCGCGTTGGTTCGTTTGTAACGAATGATACACACAACGCCTGTATACAACGGACGTGAACTGCAACTGTCTTGTTACATCAAACTGGGAACCGGACACCGAGCGTGCTAAAACTGTGAAACTCAAATATTATGATAAAAAGCAAGACTGTAGATCTGGAATAAAATTCCAGGATTCGACAACTGGTAAGAAGTGGCGTGTTCAGGACAGCCTCGTCATGGAAGGGCAAATTTAACTTCCTACAGATGTCAGGCGCCGGGACACATTGACACTAATTAAGGAAAGCGTTTCTAATAAGTTAGTTGGTAAGAGGATTCATAGCGTTATCTAATTAAAGGTAGTAGGTAATGCCAATAAATACAGTACCGCACAAGTTATTGATGGATGATTGATGGAAATTCTTTGGTGGTTTTGTTCAATATAGTGCCAGACGAATTTATGAAAAATAATTGTAATTGGAAGAGAAATATTGGCTCTATAAAGGAGCCCCCCCCATTCAATATTAAAGGAAAGGTTAAAGCCACATGTGCTTCTAACCCAAAATCTTAATTTCATTTGAGCATCATACGGAAGCGTTACTCGAAAAAGTATTTGCGTGGCGGCAAGGTAAATATTTCCAAGAAAAAAATTATAAAGGTTAGGTTAGGTTAGGAAGGCTGCCAGACTACAGCGTGGCACACATAGACCTCTGTGGGTCCATTGTGGTACCGTATGATCTCTCAATTTCTTGGGTCCCCTATCCGTTATGAGTCAGCCTTTAGGTTGGCTGATAAGCAGGTCCCTCATCCGGAGGATTTTATAAAATAGCTTAGATTCTTAAGGCTAATCTCCGATATTTCGGTCAGATCGTTTATGAAGGGATGTCCTAGGTGTTTCAGTCTAAGCCAGCATAGGGCTGGGCAAGAACAGAGTAGGTGTTCCACCGTTTCCTCTTCCTCATCCCAGCAGCTTCTACAGAAATCATTTTTTGGGGCTTTTAGCCTACCAGCGTGTGCTCCAACGAGCCAGTGGCCTGTGAGAACTCGAACTAAGATCTTTAGCAGGAATGATGTCAGACTTATCGGTCTAAAATCCTTCGCATACTTTTCAGGAGAACGATTTAAAGTTTTGGATATGTATAAAGACGGCAGAGAACGCCCCTCGTTAAAATGGTCATATTTTTTGTAATTTTCATCCGATTGACATGACACACAACATTCTTAACGTGTTGTACATTGATAAAAAAAAAAAAAAAATTTAAAAAAAAATTAAATTAACTGTATCGTGTGAAAAAATGCGAAAGGTCGGTTTTGGTGTGGTCAAAATAATAAGTACACTTGTGTAACTTATAATTTTTTAAAATATTAAATCTAGAATGGGGCTACGGTTAGTATTTTATCTTAAGTTAGGATCATGTTTATAAGAATTCAAAGCCATTATCCATGTTAAAATCTGATTTGCAGCTTAAAAGGAACTTTAACACTTAAGTATGGCTTGTAATTTCCTAAATTTTCTTTACAAATACTACTCTTAATAAATAAAATCGATTTGGAAAAAAGTTAGTACTTACACCGTAAAAAATGAGGTTAATTCTTGTCTAAAACCAAAGTTACATGCGGTTTTAATTAAAAAAAAAATAGTTACATTTTAAATTCTTAATTTTTTTATTTTTTATTTGATAGTAGATAAAACGACTAAAAAAAATGAGATATGTTTCATAAAGATCGGTTAACAACTTATTAAATGGCTATTGACGAAGTGCACGATAACAAAACTGTTCTATCGTTAAAAACCAATTTCATACAAACTTGTATGGATGGGCAATTTGTGTTTATGTATAGATATCTCGCGTTGTGCGATTCATGTAGAACGGTTTAAGTTGTTGACCGATCTTTATGAGAGATATCTCTTAGCAAGTGAGGATGTAACGTGTGTACCTATTAATATGATCAGGTGTGTATTAGTTATTATAAAATAAAAAATATTTTCAATATTTTCTTGAATTTACTTTTGATATACGTATCTCAAATGTTCTAAAACATCTAAGCTTATAAAATCATTCAAAAAAGTATAAAAAGTGCATGTTATTGTGTAAAAAACCCTATGTAACGTTAAACGTTTATGAAATCAGTAAGGATGTGGGCGCCAGGATTTTTAAAGGTCTTTTAAGGCGATTGTGGGCATTAGAGTGGTGGAATGGCGTTCTCCCTATAGTTTCAATAAATTAATTACATATTACTAAAACTTATAGAATAAAGTTTGTTTATAACTACTTTTAATTTCTTTATTATAGGTTTTGGATTCGTCTAATAATTTTTCTGGACTTGACGATGAAGGATCGGAATAAAATATTTGTATGTTTCTTATAAATAAATAAAAATAAATAAAGCATATATAGCATAATTTAAAATAGTTTAAGTTACTGTTTGGTTTTTTTTTAACAATGAAGTCGGAGAGCAAAAGCTATTAAGCTATTATTAAGGGGGGATATCTGAGTAAAATTTTTAAAAAATCCAAAAAAATTTTTTTTTGTTTAAAATATTATTTAGGGTTTTAAAAATAACATACCAAAAGATAGAGTCCGGGAAATATATCTAAGTATCGAAATTTTCCATTCTGCCGCGATGCGTCATATGCATATCCCAGGCACCTTAAAACTTTAAATCTTAATCGATCGATCTGAAATTTTCACAGTATATTCAAAATACTTATGTCTATCGACACACGTAGGATTTTTTTTTTAATTGCGTACTTTTTTTTTTATTAACACTTTTGTGACGTTTTTTTCCATCACTTTTATTCAATCTCTCACCATTTTGCAAAAAATCAATATATCGAAAAAATCCTACGTGTGTCGATAGCCTTTGATGTATAGAAACTAACAAAATTGGAATTTTTCCTCTAGATCAAAAATTACGGGCGATAGCTTTCCGGCCATGGACCCCCTTCAACCACAAGGCACAAGACTTTAAGGTATGACCATGGGTGGTGCTGGTAAATACTAGTTTTATATACTAGTGGCTTCGTATGCGTTGCTAGATCTGGTCTCTAATATCTAAGAAACAATGATGAGCAACAAAGGCAATGAAGACTCTCTGCATCCGCCAGGACCGAATATGGAACATCAGAAATCGAACGATAATGAGACCAGCAATGACGTCCTACATGGGGAGGACTTTAGCTTTAGATTCAGCCCTAACCAAACTTCTTTAAGGGAGGGGATGTCTTCGCGTTGATGGAGCAACACAACCGGAGTTTTCTGGAATTGGTTAGGAAGCTACAGATGCCGGTGAACCACAGACCACAGATTAGCGAGATTTGCTTTCCGACAGCGCTCTTATATTAGCGTTGAGTAAAGCTTTGGAATGCGCAGCGGCCCAGTGGTTATTACAAATATGCTACCCAAGAATAAATCGGCAACAGTTCCAACCATTGTTTGAGCAGCAATACGAGACGTCAGAAACGCCAACGGCCGTCATTTTGAATCTTCTTGATAGTCGTCCAAGCTACGGTGAAAGCTTGACTGTTTTTGCAAGGTGCAACGTGACGTCATTGTGCAAAAAATTGCGGAATTTGAATTCTAAACAAATTTGCATCGCGTTGGTTCGTTTGTAACGAATGATACACACAACGCCTGTATACAACGGACGTGAACTGCAACTGTCTTGTTACATCAAACTGGGAACCGGACACCGAGCGTGCTAAAACTGTGAAACTCAAATATTATGATAAAAAGCAAGACTGTAGATCTGGAATAAAATTCCAGGATTCGACAACTGGTAAGAAGTGGCGTGTTCAGGACAGCCTCGTCATGGAAGGGCAAATTTAACTTCCTACAGATGTCAGGCGCCGGGACACATTGACACTAATTAAGGAAAGCGTTTCTAATAAGTTAGTTGGTAAGAGGATTCATAGCGTTATCTAATTAAAGGTAGTAGGTAATGCCAATAAATACAGTACCGCACAAGTTATTGATGGATGATTGATGGAAATTCTTTGGTGGTTTTGTTCAATATAGTGCCAGACGAATTTATGAAAAATAATTGTAATTGGAAGAGAAATATTGGCTCTATAAAGGAGCCCCCCCCATTCAATATTAAAGGAAAGGTTAAAGCCACATGTGCTTCTAACCCAAAATCTTAATTTCATTTGAGCATCATACGGAAGCGTTACTCGAAAAAGTATTTGCGTGGCGGCAAGGTAAATATTTCCAAGAAAAAAATTATAAAGGTTAGGTTAGGTTAGGAAGGCTGCCAGACTACAGCGTGGCACACATAGACCTCTGTGGGTCCATTGTGGTACCGTATGATCTCTCAATTTCTTGGGTCCCCTATCCGTTATGAGTCAGCCTTTAGGTTGGCTGATAAGCAGGTCCCTCATCCGGAGGATTTTATAAAATAGCTTAGATTCTTAAGGCTAATCTCCGATATTTCGGTCAGATCGTTTATGAAGGGATGTCCTAGGTGTTTCAGTCTAAGCCAGCATAGGGCTGGGCAAGAACAGAGTAGGTGTTCCACCGTTTCCTCTTCCTCATCCCAGCAGCTTCTACAGAAATCATTTTTTGGGGCTTTTAGCCTACCAGCGTGTGCTCCAACGAGCCAGTGGCCTGTGAGAACTCGAACTAAGATCTTTAGCAGGAATGATGTCAGACTTATCGGTCTAAAATCCTTCGCATACTTTTCAGGAGAACGATTTAAAGTTTTGGATATGTATAAAGACGGCAGAGAACGCCCCTCGTTAAAATGGTCATATTTTTTGTAATTTTCATCCGATTGACATGACACACAACATTCTTAACGTGTTGTACATTGATAAAAAAAAAAAAAAATTAAAAAAAAATTAAATTAACTGTATCGTGTGAAAAAATGCGAAAGGTCGGTTTTGGTGTGGTCAAAATAATAAGTACACTTGTGTAACTTATAATTTTTTAAAATATTAAATCTAGAATGGGGCTACGGTTAGTATTTTATCTTAAGTTAGGATCATGTTTATAAGAATTCAAAGCCATTATCCATGTTAAAATCTGATTTGCAGCTTAAAAGGAACTTTAACACTTAAGTATGGCTTGTAATTTCCTAAATTTTCTTTACAAATACTACTCTTAATAAATAAAATCGATTTGGAAAAAAATTAGTACTTACACCGTAAAAAATGAGGTAAATTCTTGTCTAAAACCAAAGTTACATGCGGTTTTAATTAAAAAAAAATAGTTACATTTTAAATTCTTAATTTTTTTATTTTTTATTTGATAGTAGATAAAACGACTAAAAAAATGAGATATGTTTCATAAAGATCGGTTAACAACTTATTAAATGGCTATTGACAAAGTGCACGATAACAAAACTGTTCTATCGTTAAAAACCAATTTCATACAAACTTGTATGGAAGGGCAATTTGTGTTTATGTATAGATATCTCGCGTTGTGCGATTCATGTAGAACGGTTTAAGTTGTTGACCGATCTTTATGAGAGATATCTCTTAGCAAGTGAGGATGTAACGTGTGTACCTATTAATATGATCAGGTGTGTATTAGTTATTATAAAATAAAAAATATTTTCAATATTTTCTTTAATTTACTTTTGATATACGTATCTCAAATGTTCTAAAACATCTAAGCTTATAAAATCATTCAAAAAAGTATAAAAAGTGCATGTTATTGTGTAAAAAACCCTATGTAACGTTAAACGTTTATGAAATCAGTAAGGATGTGGGCGCCAGGATTTTTAAAGGTCTTTTAAGGCGATTGTGGGCATTAGAGTGGTGGAATGGCGTTCTCCCTATAGTTTCAATAAATTAATTACATATTACTAAAACTTATAGAATAAAGTTTGTTTATAACTACTTTTAATTTCTTTATTATAGGTTTTGGATTCGTCTAATAAATTTTCTGGACTTGACGATGAAGGATCGGAATAAAATATTTGTATGTTTCTTATAAATAAATAAAAATAAATAAAGCATATATAGCATAATTTAAAATAGTTTAAGTTACTGTTTGGTTTTTTTTAACAATGAAGTCGGAGAGCAAAAGCTATTAAGCTATTATTAAGGGGGGATATCTGAGTAAAATTTTTAAAAAATCCAAAAAAAATTTTTTTTGTTTAAAATATTTTTTAGGGTTTTAAAAATAACATACCAAAAGATAGAGTCCGGAAAATGTATCTAAGTATCGAAATTTTCCATTCTGCCGCGATGCGTCATATGCATATCCCAGGCACCTTAAAACTTTAAATCTTAATCGATCGATCTGAAATTTTCACAGTATATTCAAAATACTTATGTCTATCGACACACGTAGGATTTTTTTTTTAATTGCGTACTTTTTTTTTTATTAACACTTTTGTGACGTTTTTTTCCATCACTTTTATTCAATCTCTCACCATTTTGCAAAAAATCAATATATCGAAAAAATCCTACGTGTGTCGATAGCCTTTGATGTATAGAAACTAACAAAATTGGAATTTTTCCTCTAGATCAAAAATTACGGGCGATAGCTTTCCGGCCATGGACCCCCTTCAACCAAAAAGGGCCTACGAAGAAATGTTGCAGAGCCGCCATTTTGTTTTTGATTTTTTTGAAAAAAATTTATTTTGTACTTCGAACCTAATATTATTAAACCTATTTTACAAATTTTCGATTGGCCTTTTCATTTAGTCAAAAAAATTCCTGAAAATCCGCTTTTTTTTGCCCGTTTACTTAGATGTCCCCCCTTAAAGCTATCATATATCTTCAGTTGGAAAATTAATCCTAAATTAATAGGAAAAAATGGTAGCTTCGTTAATTTTTATTGTAGTCTCTTCTACTATGGAATAAAAATTTAATTTTTTAATTCTGAATTTCGAATTAAATTTAACATAAATCGGACGACTATATTGTAAAGATACCATAGAAAGGATGTATTAATTAATGTAGAAGTAATACGAAAACTGCTATAATTTTGTTTGTTGCAACATATACGCAATTAAATATAAATTTCACATTTTTGTAATTTGTACTGGAATAGAAACGATCTGCAAGGGTATATACGCTTCGGCTGGCTAACGTTAGCTTCCCTCCTTGTTTGATTTTAGAAAATTCAAATTCATGTCTAATTTTTATCACAATATTACGTCAATGAAAAATGCGATGCTTTTTTTGTTTAATTACGTGGTGTGAAAAATTAATACAAATTGCCAAGCTTTCAGATCAAAATAACATCCATAATCGCTCCAAAACAAAATATAGTCCAAACTTAAAAAAAAAATTTCCATCGCGATTTTCTGCAAATCGACATTTTTAATGCTGTCATGGGATCTCTATTACTTTCTGTTTAATTAAATAAAACAATAAAAAGCCAAGCAGTCTTTACTGTAGTATATTGATAGGCACAAGACTTTAAGGTATGACCATGGGTGGTGCTGGTAAATACTAGTTTTATATACTAGTGGCTTCGTATGCGTTTCTAGATCTGGTCTCTAATATCTAAGAAACAATGATGAGCAACAAAGGCAATGAAGACTCTCTGCATCCGCCAGGACCGAGTATGGAACATCAGAAATCGAACGATAATGAGACCAGCAATGACGTCCTACATGGGGATGACTTTAGCTTTAGATTCAGCCCTAACCAAACTTCTTTAAGGGAGGGGATGTCTTCGCGTTGATGGAGCAACACAACCGGAGTTTTCTGGAATTGGTTAGGAAGCTACAGATGCCGGTGAACCACAGACCACAGATTAGCGAGATTTGCTTTCCGACAGCGCTCTTATATTAGCGTTGAGTAAAGCTTTGGAATGCGCAGCGGCCCAGTGGTTATTACAAATATGCTACCCAAGAATAAATCGGCAACAGTTCCAACCATTGTTTGAGCAGCAATACGAGACGTCAGAAACGCCAACGGCCGTCATTTTGAATCTTCTTGATAGTCGTCCAAGCTACGGTGAAAGCTTGACTGTTTTTGCAAGTTGCAACGTGACGTCATTGTGCAAAAAATTGCGGAATTTGAATTCTAAACAAATTTGCATCGCGTTGGTTCGTTTGTAACGAATGATACACACAACGCCTGTATACAACGGACGTGAACCTCAACTGTCTTGTTACATCAAACTGGGAACCGGACACCGAGCGTGCTAAAACTGTGAAACTCAAATATTATGATAAAAAGCAAGACTGTAGATCTGGAATAAAATTCCAGGATTCGACAACTGGTAAGAAGTGGCGTGTTCAGGACAGCCTCGTCATGGAAGGGCAAATTTAACTTCCTACAGATGTCAGGCGCCGGGACCCATTGACACTAATTAAGGAAAGCGTTTCTAATAAGTTAGTTGGTAAGAGGATTCATAGCGTTATCTAATTAAAGGTAGTAGGTAATGCCAATAAATACAGTACCGCACAAGTTATTGATGGATGATTGATGGAAATTCTTTGGTGGTTTTGTTCAATATAGTGCCAGACGAATTTATGAAAAATAATTGTAATTGGAAGAGAAATATTGGCTCTATAAAGGAGCCCCCCCCATTCAATATTAAAGGAAAGGTTAAAGCCACATGTGCTTCTAACCCAAAATCTTAATTTCATTTGAGCATCATACGGAAGCGTTACTCGAAAAAGTATTTGCGTGGCGGCAAGGTAAATATTTCCAAGAAAAAAATTATAAAGGTTAGGTTAGGTTAGGAAGGCTGCCAGACTACAGCGTGGCACACATAGACCTCTGTGGGTCCATTGTGGTACCGTATGATCTCTCAATTTCTTGGGTCCCCTATCCGTTATGAGTCAGCCTTTAGGTTGGCTGATAAGCAGGTCCCTCATCCGGAGGATTTTATAAAATAGCTTAGATTCTTAAGGCTAATCTCCGATATTTCGGTCAGATCGTTTATGAAGGGATGTCCTAGGTGTTTCAGTCTAAGCCAGCATAGGGCTGGGCAAGAACAGAGTAGGTGTTCCACCGTTTCCTCTTCCTCATCCCTGCAGCTTCTACAGAAATCATTTTTTGGGGCTTTTAGCCTACCAGCGTGTGCTCCAACGAGCCAGTGGCCTGTGAGAACTCGAACTAAGATCTTTAGCAGGAATGATGTCAGACTTATCGGTCTAAAATCCTTCGCTGTAGTGTGGGTTTGGCTTTTCGATGAAAACAACTTTTGTTTCCCGCCACGCTGGTGGTAGTTCTCCTACTACAAAAATGGTCTGGAAAATTGTTCTCAACTAGTTTATAGTTAACTCTCCTGCTTGTTGAATATGTGCCGGTGCTATATTGTCCGGTCCCGGCGATTTGTATGGTTTGAAACTATGTCTGAGAGTAGGAGATTTAAGTTAATTCCCTCTCCACTGTTTCTTCCTGGGGGTGGTCCTGTTTGCAGGCTCCTTGGGAAGTGAGCGACTAGGAGTAGTTTTAGGTACTCTTCACTAGAGTCTGACCATGAACCGTCAGCCTTTTGAAGATAGCCCAAGGATGCGGCTGTCTTAGAAAGTATTTTTCTGACCTTGCAGCATCTGTTGTTTTTTCTATATCTGAGCAGAAGTTCTGCTATGCAGTTCTCTTCTCCTTCCTGATGGCCTTCTTGTATGTGGCTAATTCCTTTTTATAGCTCTGCCAGTTTATGTCCTGATTTGAACCTTTCGCTCTGTTGAACAGGCTTCTGCATTTGGTTCTGAGGATTGTTAATTGCTGGGTCCACCAAGGAGGTTAAATTGAAGGTTCGAATTTACCTTCTTTGGGGTCAAGCATAAGCTTGCATTCTTTTGTTCCTAGTCCAGCAACCTTGTCTCCTTCTATCCAAGGTTCCTGAACCAAGACCACGTCGGCTTCGCCCTTTGCCAGGCGAAGCAAAAGGGCAGCGGACGCTGCTTTACTGTGATGTAGGTTGATCTGCAGGCTTTCCGTGGAAGTTGAGTCCCCTTTGCGCTGAAGCCGAAATTTAGAACTCCCCGAGCAGCCTCTATCGGAGCGACCGACTCCTAGTTCAGCACTACTAGGCCTGGCTAACATCGCCGCCTTGACGACTTTCCAGTCTTTAGTGGGGAGGTGTGGGTTGCATTCTTGCAACATATATAATATATCCTCCGGTTTTTTATAGCTGCTGGGAGCCAAATTCTAGCTCGGGTCTACTGGGAACGTCGCACCAATCTAGTGCGACTATGTTCGTCAGCTGATCCTTGATTGTCGCAGGCCACCAACTTTACCATCCATACAGCAAGGCGATCAACCGGGCTTCTCGCGTACCATACGCAGGCATATAAGGAACAGCTGGGACTCAACCGCCTTCCATTTGTTTCTAGGGATCCTGCCCTCCGGATTTCCCCTGTCAATGAGTCCAAGTAGGACCCGATCTTTGGTAATCTCGGCAAAGGAGACCGACGGCTGGATCTTCGATCTCTTCGCCGACGGTCCGGGCAGCTCTATTGAGCGTTTTCTCTTTGCCTGAGCTCCTTCCTGTTGGGGCTTCTCCTGCCCATAGTTTGGGAAAGCCGTTCTTGCCCACTCCACCTTCTTTAGAGATTCGGGCGAAGGCGTGGCGACATTACTTCTGGCGTGAGAGCGCAGGTTGAATTCGTAGGTGAATTTCTTCACACCAGCGGGTGACCCGATCGACTTTGCAGGGCCTACCGCAGATTTTGGGGCAGATGCGCACGTGGCGGAGACGTTTGCGACAGTCTTTCTGTCCCCCGGCATCACTAGTTTGGGATGAGGCCCTTACTGAGCTCTACTGGTGCTTGCAATGGAACTAGCGTTCATCTTTACATCCTTGGGGTTTTGGGAAGTTCCCGTCTCTATTTTCTTGTTTGTGTTTTTGGTTGATTCCATAATTGGTCCCACGAGCTGCGAAGAAGGGGAAAGGTCCACACGGGCAGAGATCCGCGGTACCCGGGTAAGGCGGTAGATAGAACAGGGGGTCGCCATCTCCCTGAGCCCACCGTTCGAGTCTGGGCTTGTTTTTGATCCGGGCCCCCAGCCAGGCTGACCTGAATTACACCGTAGTCCGGCCCGGAGTGAGATGCTGTTTGGGAGAGGAAGTGGGTAGGTAGTGTGTGGGGTTTGTGTAAAGCAACTATTTAGATGCGGCTGAACAACTTGTAACGTCAGTACTGCTTCATTGGAAGATACCCGCTGGTTGTCCGGGACTGCTTATTTGCTGGGGTTTCCGTCCACGATTCCGTGATTGACTTCCACCACCAGCTTATTCGCAGTTGGCCTCGATGGAGGTCGTCCGCTATCCGCAACCTGCGACCCGCTCGGGCGCCCGAGCATTAGAACCATCTCACAAGTTTCTCAGACCGAGAAACATTATAAAACTGAGAGAACCTTCTGCACATTTTTAGTTCTGGCCTATCTGTCCTTTATATGCAACCACACGGTGAGAAAAAAGCCGTGTTTTTCGCATTAAAGAAAGAAATCACAAACGAGGAAAAATTTTCACCGATCTCACCGCCAGAGAAGGCCGGAAAATTATACGGCTTTAGAGGCGCAGTTTGCTATTGGCAGAATATTTTTAAAAATAGCTGCAAAATTAAGATCAGTGGAAAAAAAAAACCAAAACCTAAAAGCCCTATAAGAAAATGAAAATACTTAAATATATATAGGGGAAAGGTATGTATGTTGGGACGGTAACTATGTTGGGACACTCCATTTTCCCAATACGTTTCCGTTTTTTTTTTTGTAGTATTTTTTGTGACAAAACTTTTGGGGAAAAAAAAATTATTATAAGCCCAGGCTCTAGCCAGATTTAAGTCGTGAGAGTTTATTTATTTAATATAAAGCTATGGCCAGCTCATTGGACTTAAAAAATATACAAGAAATTTTCAATATGATTGATTATTTGCGGATGACAGGAACGCAGTGACTCTGGTTGAATTCACAACACTCATAGGATAATAAGTGGTACAATTCATTTTAGTTTTCGCATAAAACTCGGAATGGGTCAAAACGGGAGTAGTTTGACCTGGCAATTTCCAGTGCTAGTGGCCGAAATCGACGAGTTGGTCTAGAAGGAACATTCCAATTTATCCAGGTGAAGTGAGTCCACACCGCCAGTAAGGAGCTTGTGGAGGAAGATCACGCCAGTACATATTCGACGGTGCTTTAAAGTTGGCAGATTCAAAAGACGCAGCCTGTCTCTGTAGGAAGGTAGTCGGCTTCTAGGGTCCCAGTTTAAGCCACGTAAGGCAAATAGAAGAAACTTCTGAACAGACTCAATCATGTCTTGATAGTGCTCATACTGTGGAGACCATACGCATGAGCAGTATTCCAGCATTGGACGAACTAACATACAGGAGCTTTGTGATATACGGATCATCGAATTCCTTGGACAAACGTTTTATGCAGGGAATCAAACCAAATCTTATTTCGGTTCCGGTTCCGGTACTGGTCCCATACCGAATCTGCTTATTCGGTAAACGGTTATATTTTGGTATTGATGTTTTGGTTCCGGTTCTGGTACCGGTACGTACCGATACAGTTTAAAAAATTTAATTTATTACTTTGAAATGATTTATGTGATAATTAAAATTCATTTAATTTTTTGATATAAAGTATACATAATAAGATTTTAATTGGATTTTAACTTTTTATTTCTAAGAAGAAATAGGGTTACTAGCTTCTTAAAAAAATACGCGTTAAATGGCACCAAAAATGCAAGATTTTCAACTTGGGTAGACAAAGAATATTTCTGCTACAGGGATATTTTCTTACATCAGCAGTAGGTCTGCTAAAAAGGGACGGGGAGAAGTCGATTAGCGGAAAGTGGGAGCTGATACATACATATGGGTATTTTTTAATTTAGTAAATGAGTTAAAGAATTTAGTAAATGAGTACCAAAACCGTACCGGTACCAGCAATACGGTAATCGGTTCGAAATTAAATTTTTATTTTGGTCTCGGTACCGGTTCCGGTTCTATATTAGGTATCGGTTTATTTCGGTTATCGGTTCCGGTTCTGGTTCTGGTTTTATTCCCTGGTTTTATGAAAGCTAATAAGGCCTTAGCTTTATAGGAGATAGTGCTGACATAGCGATTAAAACATATCTTATGGTCAAATAGGACTCCAAGATCTAGGACGGTTTCAATGCGTTCTAGCGGTGATTGGCCAATGGAGTAAGTACGCACAGCTGGATTGGAACGAAATAATGACATGGATTTAAATTTATCTGGATTTAGCAGTAGCTTATTGACTTGGCACCAGGATTGAAGGTTATTTAAGTCAAGCTGGAGCTGCATTTGGGAACCAGGCGATGTTATATGCATTCACGACTTGATATCATCAGCATACATAAGAACTTTGGAGGCCACGATAATTTGAGGAAGATCATTAATAAATACACCAATAGCAAAGGACCAAGATTGCTACCTTGAGGTACTCCGGAGCTTACAGATACAATTTTTGAAAGCACATTATTAAATTGTACCTTTTGGGAACGGCCCATAAGGTAGGAATGAATCCACATCAGAAGAGTTGGTGGGAAACCAAGAAGGCGCAGCTTGTGGATAAGAAGGTCATGGCACACTGAATCAAACGCTTTGCTAAAGTCAGTGAAAATGACATCAGTTTGATTAGAGGATAGGAAGCCTTTATTAATATAGGTCGTAAATTCCAGCAGGTTAGTTGTAGTTGAACGACATTTTGTGAAACCATGCTGATTCGGAGATAACAAGGAGCGACACTGATGCTGCAATTGATCGCATATGAATTTTTCAAATAGCTTAGGAATAGCGCTTAGTTTGGCTATTCCACGATAGTTCATAATATCAGTCTTGCTGCCCTTCTTATGAAGTGGAATAATAAAGGACTCCTTCCAAACAGCCGGAAAGGTGCAGAGATGTATAGATTTTTGGAAAATCATGGTTCATGGAACAGAAAGTGGATTTGCGCAATATTTTAGAACGGAGCTGGGCACCATATCGAGACCTGGAGTTTAAGACAGCTTTATCGAAGATAGGCTGCGACTGACATCACGTTCATCAATTACAGGACAATATATGAAGTCCGTGACAGCTAGCTGATAGGAATAGCTGAAATCGGAATTTGGGTGCTTTGAATAAGGCGAATAAGTGGATTGGAAAAAGTCCGCGAACAGGTTACTGATTCTCTGGTCATTTGACGCTGATATGTTGTTCAAATGAAGAGAAGGTGGAAACGTTTTGGACTTCAGCTTTGAGTTAACAAACGAGTAAAATAGTTTCGGATTGCTGCGGATTTCATATTTGCAGCGTAACAGGTAGCTATTATAGCATTCGGAATTTTGCAGGAAATAATTGGATTTAGCTACACTCTATTTGGAAAAATCAGATTGGAGCCCTTTTTCACGAACTTCTTATACAGTTTCGTCTTTAAATTTTGTAGGTGGGCCAAGTGTTTCGATGACCACGGTGGGTTGGTAGACGTTTTTTGAATTATGGAAGGAACAAGTTTATCAAACAAAGAATACATAATATTGTAAAAGGTTGATACTGAATTATCAAGCGAAAGATTTTGGAGTATAGACCAGTCCACTTGGGTCAAGGAAGCCGACAGTAGCGAATAATCGACTTTCCGGAAGCATCGAGTGCGAATCGCTTTTTCAGAAGTATTCAGGAGCTGAACCACACTATTAATGAACATTTGCAGTGTCGGATGATAGGGGTCCTCAGGAATGGAGTACAGCGCGTTATAGTGGTATCGCAAAAGTCAGATACAAATATAAGGTCTAGGATTCTCTCATTCTGATTGGGTATGGAGTACATTTGGCCGATGGATAAGTCGATAAGACCATCTATGAAATCATTCTGATCGCTGGGAACTAGAGCAGCAAGATCATCATACGGCGGCCAGGATAGTTGAGGAATATTGAAATCACCCAAGACAATAAGGTGATCTGAAGCATCAGCGGATAAGGAAATGTTCCTAATAGCGGCGAGGTGCTGCAAATATGTAGAAGCTTCGGAACATGGAGGAATATACGAGCAAGTTACAAAGAGGTTGGAGCTTTGCAGGCATATTTTTACAGCAATAAATTCAGTATTGGCCGTTTCAGCAATGGACAACGCATGGGACGATAAGTCGGATCTTACTGCAATTAGGACACCACCTCCTCGACGTGAGGGCCGGTCACGCATATAAATGAAATATTTATTGGACATTATTTCACTATCGGATACGGTAGAGTTAAGCCAAGTCTCTGTGAACGCAATAATGCTCGAGTCAAATGCAGCACTGTTTGCATGCAAACTAGATAGCTTGCTGAGAAGGCCACGAACATTTTGATAGTGCAAAATGAAATCTAGTTTTTTGGAACCGAAGAAATTTTATCGGAGATTAGCTCTTTACGAGCAAACTCATGGACTACGGTGTCAACTGGCCACAATCCAGGACCTAATGCTCGAAGTAAGAATGATTCCGGAAGAATCATTTTAAAGGAAGCAACTTTTCGCTTATAATTAAAATTAAACTTGGAAATTGTGAAATGGTCGGAAGAGACCTGGAACATATTACATAAATGTCCCCTAACTTCATCTTCAGTAGTATCAGGACGAAGCCGAGAGACAAAAATAGCCTTCTTAGTTTCGACTGCCTTTAAGGACATGGCAGCGAGAGGTCTACGAGTACCACGTATGGGACGTGCATTCTGGACGTTCGGATGAGGCTTGGACGGATTTTGAGTACAAATAGAGCTAGTGGAGGGTTGAGTATGAACTTCGGATCTGCCTAGATTCACTGGATCTTTCGGCATGGAATTTGGAGGAATTTGTAAAGCTATAATTGTGGATGATGCTGGCGTATTTAATACACTGTCCCTAGGGAGTGTACCTGGAGACAGGTTTTCTCGCTCAGAGGCTGGAGGCACAAAGTTTATCACCGGGGCTAGTGGCTAGTGCAGTAGGAGAAACTAGATCATATCCGGTTGGGCTCAGCATCGATGGGAACCCATCTGCCGGCACCTCAAGGTTGTTGTTATTAGCTCTTTTTCTTTTCGGAGATTCGTCCGCAATTTTGTATTCACGGAATTGGGATTCAACTTTGGAAACCTTATCAGTTAAGGCGGTAACCAGTTTATGGACATCTCTGAAATTATCACGCGTTTGTCTCATAAAAGTGCGCATACAGTACGCCGTATCAAGGCAAACGCGGCAGGTCCAAAGAAATCCTATTCTTTTTGAAAGTAGATCAGCGATGCGACCATTAGCGCCGGCACCAGCGATTTGTGCACAATTGTCGCACAGCCAACATAGTAAATACGAATCACCAGCAATGGTGCCATTGTATTGGCATTTTTTGGCAGTGCACGGTACACAAAATGAGTGTAAATGAGTTAAGAGATTCAAAAAGATTAAGGGAACTTAAAGACCAAATAGGCGAGCTCGGATTAAAGAGCGATGAAAGAGAATGCAAGAAATATTAGGCAGGAGACTTTGACCGGGCAACCGGTGAATTTCAGCAGCACGCACAAAGAAGGAAGTACCGTTAGAATGGTGATGACCGCTCATAGAGTAATACGCGTTCGAAAGATTAGAGAAGCACGATTCGGAGAGCAACGGAGAGTGTAAGCAAAGCTTTGTTTTTGTTTTGGTTTATGTTGATATTAATTCGTATTTAAATACGTTTTTAAATCACAGTCTATGTTTGAAATGTTATCAAAACGACGATAATATGGAACTATCTTGTTTCTTTATAAATACTTTGATAAGCGGATAGACTTTATTAGTGAAATCGGAAAGAATTTATGAGCGAATGAAAAACACGACCGACTTGGTGTAATACCAACTGAGTGACCATTTTTCACCAAAAATGTTTTTGTTGGTACTCGGCTTAGATGCCTGGCATACAGCACATGAACTGTCTACCTGTAGTCCTTGCAACTAGCACTTGGAACTAGGTGTCAGTTTTAGCAAAGATTCATACTGATTTTATTCAACAAACTTAACGATATGTATAGGTACAAAAGTGTTTACGTTAACAAAATATGAGAAAGGGAAAATGAAATTACAGCTATTCGTCACAATTCGCAGTGGGTCAAAGTGCTATATGCAGTGCTAGTCAAATTACTGCTCTACTTGCGATTTATGAGGTAAACTATATTCGCTGCGTCGGCCGGTTGATGACTGTTACAAACTGACGGTCTGGCTCCAGAATTGCAATATTGACAGTAAGAGTTATGATATATGATTCTTTGCTCGTCTGTGATAACCGCGGTACCACTTAGAATATGTAGATCGATGAGTCTTAACAGATGTTCAACCATCGCTAATGTGGTACGCAAAACGGCGTGGGGCAGGTTCAGGTGATGGCTGCTTGTCGTTCTCTTGGTTGTTGCAGGTCCGTTGTCGTGGCTTCCAGTTGACGAATCGCCTTCGGAGACTATATGCGATGATCAATATTGTTGATATTGCTAACGCCGCATTCGCGGCTACTTAAGCAGCATCACGGTGGTAACTTGATTTGACCATGCTGTATCCTTTAGCCTAGCCAGCTTTTGTTGTAGACGATCCAGTTCGTCTGATTCAGATGGTTGGGTTGCAGTCTCTCAAGTTGACTCTGTTCTATCTTCCACCACGATCGTTGTTATATTGCCAAAACGAATGTACGCTAAATGTGATTCGGTGATCATCGTCCTGAATGTGCTAATATTAATGTTAGCGTTTCGTGCGGTGCAGCCTAAGCCGATCTATCAAGGTGAATGGTGGATGGCATTCCCTCGCATAAAGCTTGAAGTTCTAATTGGTTGTGAGTCGCAAACATCCATCTTTTCCGTTGATGGGTTCTTAACCAAATCAAGCCTCCTTTCGACTTAATAATCTGACAGAGTGTTTGAGTTTTGTTGTTGAATAGCTGAACTTTACACCGATTTTCAGCGTTGAATGCGGCTTGATGGTTAAAGCAAATGTGTTCGTTGTTGGATAGTACTAGACATTGCTCGAACTCATTCTCAGTAAGACCAATGAATTGATCTCTGTGGGAGTTTACAGCTATGATAGGTGTCTTAATGTCGAATCGATTCCAGCCTCCTGATTTCCACGTCGGGATGGGGATGATGCTGAAGACTTCCTGTTGTGCTGTTGATACCAGAGGCAATGTCATGTTGAATATGACATGATCTGTAGTTCGGCCTGAAGAACTTGTGAGATGGTTCCGAAGCCGCCTAGCTGGGGCCACCGAGCGGGTCGCAGGTTGCGGATAACGAACGACCTCCACTTCCGGAGGTCAGCTGTGAATAAACTGGTGGCAGAGGTCAATCACGGAATCGTGGACGGAAGCCCCAGCAAATAATCAGCCCCGGACAACCAGCGGGTATCTTGCATCGGCGCAGTACCGACGATGCGAGTTGTTCAGCCGCATCTATATAGTTGCTCTACACAAACCCCCAAACCCTACACACCACCTACCCCCCTCCTCTCCCAAACAGCATCTCACTCCGGGCCGGACTAAGGTGTAATTCGGACCGTGCAGAGAGTCAGCCTGGCTGGGGGCCCGGATCAAAAACTAGCCCAGTCTTGAACGGTGAGCTCAGGGAGACGGCGACCCCCTGTTCTAACTATCGCCCTACCCGGGTACCGCGGATCTCTGCCCGGGCGGACCTTTCCCCTTCTCCGCAGCTCGTGCATCGTGCATAGTCGCACGTGCATAGTCGCACTAGATTGGTGTGACGAGCCCAGTAGACCCCGAGCTAGAATTTGGTTCCCAGCAGCCATTAAATCACCGGAGGATATCCTCTATATGTTGGAAGAGTGCAACCCACATCTCCCCACAAAAGACTGGAAAGTCGTAAAGGTAGAGGAGCACGCAGGTGATGTAAATCAGGCGATCGTGGTGCTAAACAAGGAGTCGGTCGCTCCCATAGAGGCTGCTCGGGGGGTGCTCAATTTTGGCTTCAGCGCCATACATATAAAAATCTACAAAGGGGACTCCAGTTCCAAAGGAAGCCCTGCCGGCAACCCAGCTGAGCAGGTGCTTGCGGAGGAAGTGGAGGCCCCTGGTGTGCCGGAGGACGGCTACTCAACCGACTCATCGCTGAGCAGAGAGATGCGAGCGCTGGGACCGGCAATCGATGAAGTGGACCTGAGCGATTCGGAGGCCGACGTTACTGTGGTGGAGGTTGCAGCTGGGGATGTCGCTAAGACTCCTGCAGATCAACCTACACCACAGTAAAGCAGCGTCCGCTGCCCTATTGCTTCGCCTTGCCAAAGGCGAAGCCGACGTGGTCTTAGTTCAGGAACCTTGAATAGCAGGAGGCAAGGTTGCTGGACTAGGAACAAAAGACTACAAGCTGATGCTTGACCCCAAACAAGGTAAAATTCGAACCTGCATTTTAGCCAAACGGCATCTTAGTACATTTCTGCTTCGCAATTACAGCAACGGAGACAACACGGCAATAAGCCTGGAGCTGCAAAATGGCTCCATAAGGCTGCTATCGGCCTCAGAGAAGGAAGACCCCCCAGACGCGCTAGTCAGAGGACTGGCAAAGCAATGCGAAGAGCTCAAGACAGGTTTGGTAATAGGCTGCGACGCCAACGCCCATCACACCCAGTGGGGTTGCCCATACAACAACGATAGAGGTGAGTCTCTTTTTGATTTTATTCTTAACTCGAACCTATTTTTATGCAATAGGGGCAATGTCCCTACCTTCATAACCAAAGTGTGCCAAACGATCATAGATCTAACGTTGGTGTCAGATTCGCTATTAAGTGCAGTCAGTAACTGGTTCGTCTCTGACCAGCACTCTTTCTCAAACCATAGATTCATTGAAACAATATTGTCCCTTGATTCACCCTTGCCGGTCGGCTACGCAAACCCCAGAAGGGCTGACTGGCCCATGTACAAAGAAGTTCTGACGAATATCCTTCCCTTGGAACCGCCAGAAAACACAACTGATCCACATGAGCTGGATAAAACAGTAGACATATTCACAAATGCGTGCAACTCGGTTTTCAAAGTTGCATGCCCAATAGGGAAACCAAGAGGGAAGAAAAAAACCCCCTGGTGGACGCAACAACTATCAATCCTCAGATCCAGCTGCAGAGGCCTGTTTAACAGAGCAAGGGCAGGGAACGAGGAAATGAACTGGCAATGCTACAAACGCGAATTAGCCTCGTACAAAAAGGCCCTTAGAAGAGCGAAACGAGCCGCATGGCACAGTTTCTGCTCTGATATAGAAGAAACGACGGATGCTGCAAGGCTCAGAAAAATACTCTCAAAGACAGCCGCGCCCCTAGGCTATCTACAGAAAGCAAATGGATCCTGGTCGGACTCTAGCAGCGAGTCCCTAGATCTACTCCTAGACGCTCACTTCCCGGGAAGCCAACAAACTGGGCAACCTCCAGAAAGAATTGGCGGAGAAGGGATCAATCTAGATCTCCTCATATCAGACCGCAATATTAAATGGGCCATTCAGAGCTTCAAACCCTACAAATCACCAGGACCAGACGGTATAATACCGGCACATATCCAACAAGCTGGTCAGCTAGCTATAAACTGGCTTAGGAAAATCTTCCGCACCATTTTGGCGGTAGGAGAGCTACCAACCGGATGGCGGGAAACGAAAGTGGTCTTCATTCCCAAGGCAGGAAAGGCCACCCACACCACAGCTAAGGACTTCAGGCCAATAAGCCTGACATCTTTCCTGCTTAAAAGCTTCGAGAGGCTGTTAAGCCTACACCTGAGAGCCACCATAAACCCGGCACAACTGTCCGAGGCACAGCACGCTTACACCAAGGGTAAGTCAACAGAATCGGCGCTACATGTCGTGGTAAGTAGCATCGAGAAATCACTCAACAATAAGGAGTACACACTGATCGCATTCCTAGACATAGAAGGAGCCTTCAACAACGTACTACCCACAGCAATAACGGATTCACTCACTGAACTAGGGGCTGAGGCTCAACTAGTGGGGCTGATCCATAAACTGCTGATAAGCAGAATGGTCACGGCCGCACTAGGGGCCTCAACCCAAACTAGACTAGTGAACAGAGGAACCCCACAAGAGGGCGTTCTATCCCCCCTTCTGTGGAACATCGCAGTAAATAGACTACTGCGAATCCTGGAAGGAGGAGGATGCAAAGTGGTGGCATACGCAGACGATGTCGCCATCATTTTTAATGGCAGGTATCCACAAACACTCTGCGATCTTATGACCGCAAAACTAAAAATACTATCGGAATGGACGATAAAGAACGGACTCGGGGTAAATCCCTCAAAAACGGAGCTTGTCCTATTTACGAATAGGTACAAGAACCCACAACTCAACCCACCCACACTAAATAACTGCAATCTCTCTTTTAGCGAGCACGCCAGATACCTGGGGTTGGTATTAGATAAGCGCCTTAAATGGGGCTTGAACAACCAAGAGAGAACCAAAAAGGCAACAATCGCACTTTACTCCTGTAAAAAGGCAATTGGGCTAAAATGGGGAATGTCACCCAAAATTGTAAACTGGATCTACACAGCGGTAGTCAAGCCAATTCTCCTATACGGAGTGGCATTATGGTGGACCGCTCTACGAAAACGATGTATCCTAACTCCACTAAACAAAGTACAGCGGATGGCGGCTCTGTGTATTAGTGGAGCTCTTAGAACTACCCCAAACGAAGCGCTGAATGCGATCTTGAACCTCCCGAGCCTGGACTTAGCAGGCATGGAAAGGGCAAAATCGACAGCCATTCGACTAAGGGATACTGGGCAATGGAAAGCCCAACTTTACGGTCATGCCAATATACTTCAGCATGATAAGTCAATTCCTAAGAAAACGGACCTATGTAAACCCTATGAGTACAAACACACACCCTTCGAGGCCCTCATCCCAGATAGGGAGGAATGGCAGCAGGGCAGACCAGGCTCGCCAGACGCAATCTGTTTTTACACAGACGGCTCAAAACTGGACGGACACGTTGGCGGAGGGGTATACTCCGAACAATTAGGCATCAGGAAGTCATTCAGACTCCCGGACCACTGTAGCGTCTTCCAAGCGGAAGTACACGCTATAAAGGACTGCTTAGGGAACACCAACCTAAGTAGACACCTCAATATATATAGTGATAGCCAGGCAGCTATTAAATCAATCTACTCGACAAACACAAACTCACGAACAATAGCAGACTGTCGCAAATCTCTCCACGAGATGGCTAGACAGTTTACTATCAGCCTAATATGGGTTCCGGGTCACCGGGACATCGTAGGCAACTGCATAGCGGATGAGTTAGCCAGGCAGGGCACCATCATGCCTCTCCTTCCGGAAAAGGAGAGTGTCGGTATGCCCATGGCAACTTGTAAGCTAAATATTAGAAACGAACTCATCAAACAAGCCAACACTAATTGGCAGAATGCACCAAAGTGCCGTATCACACGTCAGACATGGCCGGTGATTAACAATAAAAGAACGTTAGCACTACTCAAACTTAGCCGCACAGAGTGTGGCATGTTAGTTCGAGCCCTTACAGGCCACTGGCTAGTCGGCACACATGCCGGTAGACTAAAAGCCCCAAAAAATGACTTTTGTAGAAGCTGCAGGGACGAGGAAGAAGAAGAAACGGTGGAACACCTTCTCTGCTACTGCCCAGCCCTCTGCAGGCTTAGACGAAAGCACTTAGGATATCCTTTCCTTAACGATCTGAACGAAATATCGGAGATCAATCTCAAGGATTTAAACTCCTTTGTAAAATCTTCAGGGTGGAAGACATGCTAATCATCATGAGATACTCTCTAGGTCTCTAGGACGAGACGCAAGAGACGGGGGTTCCCGTAAAAAGGGACAATGAGATCATACGGTATCACAACGGACCCACAGAGGGGTAAGTGCGCCAGACGATAGTCTGGCAGCCGTTCAAACCTAACCTAACCTAAACCTTTATTTATTATATATTGAAATTAATTTTCTTGCTACATTCCGGCGATTTGCATAGAAGGGGCAGTCGCATGTTTCTGATGTCAACTCGGGATTATAGAAATTAAAGTGTTTCTTTACTATTTTTTTCTTTATTTTTCTATATTATTATTCATATCCAAAATGTTTAGTGCCTCCTATAATAAATCGAAATTCAATCCCTGCTTCTCATAGCTTTTCGTTTCTTTTCCATCATTATAAGCTATTAATATTCAACAAATGTCCCTGAGAAAGACCACACACGCAAAATATTCAAAGATTATTATGTAAGTCAAACATGTGTCCTATGATTGTACAACTAATTAAGAATTCAAAGCAATCATAACAAAAATGAAATCTCAAAGGTTATGGATTCTCAGATGTGACAGTACCAGAACATTTAACTGTTAAATTGATTCTAGGATTCAATCCTTTCCACAAATGGTTCATAAAGAAAAAACCTATGATCTGTTAAAGGTTTTTCTTTGAGATTGATCCATATATTCACTACTTCAAAAGGTAAGATGTTTGGTCAACTCTTTCAATATTACATATGTAAATATAAAAATTGTATTGATGGATAAGGTAGATATGATCGTAAAATTGTGAAATATTTTGAAGACCTTATATTCTGTAATCCGAATAACAAAACTAGTAATCCCATATTACAAGAAAAAACTTTTAACATATCATAACAGATTACAAAACTAGTAATTATATAGGACAAAATTATAACTGTTTATAATCCATTAGTAAAAAGCTAGTAAACAGCTAATAACACCAACGTAAACAGAGAGGTGTAAACAACCTAAACCAGCTAGAATACAAGTAGTTATACCCGTTACTCGTAGAGTAAAAGGGTATATTAGATTCGTGCAAAAGTATGTAACAGGCAGAAGGAAGCGTTTCCGACCATATAAAGTATATATATTCTTGATCAGGATCACTAGCCGAGTCGATCTAGCCATGTCCGTCTGTCCGTCTGTCTGTCCGTCTGTCCGTCTGTCCGTCTGTATGAACGCTGAGATCTTGGAAACTATAAAAGCTAGAAGATTGAGATTTGGCATGCAGATTCTAGGGGTTAATACGCAGCGCAAGTTTTTCACGCCGATGTTCCACGCCCTCTCTAACGCCCACAAACCGCGAAAAACGGTGACCCGTTCTGTATGAACGCTGAGATATCGGAAACTATAAAAGCTAGAAGATTGGGATTTGGCATGCAGATTCTAGGGGTTAATACGCAGCGCAAGTTTTTCACGCCGATGTGCCACGCCCTCTCTAGCGCCCACAAACCGCGAAAAACTGTGACCCGTTCTGTATGAACGCTGAGATCTCGGAAACTATAAAAGCTAGAAGATCGGGATTTGGCATGCAGATTCTAGGGGTTAATACGCAGCGCAAGTTTTTCACGGCGATGTGCCACGCCCCCTCTAACGCCCACAAACCGCGAAAAACTGTGGCACCCACAGTTTTGAAGCTATATTAACGGGAAAAGAAATGTGTATTTGTTTCATCAATACATATTGATAGACCAAAGTTAGAAATCCCCCCTCCCCCCTAACGCCCACAAACCGCGAAAAACAGTGGCACCCGTCTGTATGAACGCTGAGATCTCGGAAACTATAAAAGCTAGAAGATTGGGATTTGGCATGCAGATTCTAGGGGTTAATACGCAGCGCAAGTTTTTCACGCCGATGTGCCATGCCCCCTCTAACGCCCACAAACCGCGAACAACTGTGGCACCCACATTTTTGAAGCTATATTAACGGGAAAAGCAATGTGTATTCGTTTCATCAATACATATTGATAGACCAAAGTGGGAAACCCCCCCTCCCTCCTAACGCCCACAAACCGCGAAAAGCTGTGGGGCCCATAGTTTTAAAGCTAGAGCAAAAGTGTTAAAGTAATTTTGTTTGGGTTATTAACGCCTACCGAAATGTAGAAGAAATTTTTTAAATTTTATGAAGCGGCTGCTTGGTTTGCCCTGCTTGACACTGCTGACCTTAGCTGAGTAACGGGTATTTGATAGTCGAGGCACTCGACTATAGCGTTCCCTCTTGTTTTATCTCCAAAATGTCGATGATTAATTTATAGATTTATATTATACTTATTCATTTATTTTGAGGATTCTAAACATTTATTTATTATATATTTATTTATTATATATTGAAATTAATTTTCTTGCTACATTCCGGGGATTTGCATAGAAGGGGCAGTCGCATGTTTCTGATGTCAATTCGGGATTATAGAAATTAAAGTGTTTCTTTACTATTTTTTTCTTTATTTTTCTATATTATTATTCATATCCAAAATGTTTAGTTCCTCCTATAATAAATCAAAATTCAATGACATGCGGAAGTATCGACTCCTTCAGTGGTTTCCATCATTCCGTTAAATTATTTTAGAAAAATTCTTGATTTTATCGGAATTTATGATTTCTATCTAAGTCAACAATCTCGTCTTAGAATTTTATATATGCTTACCCATTTTTCGTCCCGATCAGGAGATATCAAAATCAGCGCGGGTGAAGATGAGTATCCCAATTATCCCTGCTTTCTCATAGCTTTTCGTTTCTTTTCCATCATTATAAGCTATTAATATTCAACAAATGTCCCTGAGAAAGACCACACACGCAAAATATTCAAAGATTATTATGTAAGTCAAACATGTGTCCTATGATTGTACAAAGAATTCAAAGCAATCATAACAAAAATGAAATCTCAAAGGTTATGGATTCTCAAATGTGACAGTACCAGAACCTTTAACTGTTAAATTGATTCTAGGATTCTATCCTTTCCACAAATGGTTCATAAAGAAAAAACCTATGATCTGTTAAAGGTTCACTACTTCAAAAGGTAAGATGTTTGGTCAACTCTTTCAATATTACATATGTAAATATAAAAATTGTATTGATGGATAAGGTAGATATGATCGTAAAATTGTGAAATATTTTAAAGACCTTATATTCTGTAATCCCGAATAACAAAACTAGTAATCACATATTACAAGAAAAAACTTTTAACATATCATAACAGATTACAAAACTAGTAATTATATAGGACAAAATTATAACTGTTTATAATCCTTTAGTAAAAAGCTAGTAAACAGCTAATAACACCAACGTAAACAGAGAGGTGTAAACAACATAAACCAGCTAGAATACAAGTAGTTATGATCTAAAAACAGCTAGTGAAAAGCTATTAAAAAAGCTAGTGAACAGCTAATACCAGCTCCTAAACAGCTAATATCAGCTTGTAAACAAGTAGTTATAATCTAAAAACAGCTAGTGAACAGCTAATACCATTTACTAAAAAGCTAATATCAGCTAGTAAACAAGTAGTTATAATCTAAAAACAGCTAGTGAACAGCTAAATCCAGCTGGTGAACTGCTAATATCAGCTAGTAAATAAGTAGGTATAATCTAAACACAGCTAGTGAACAGCTAAAAACAAGCTAGTGAACAGATAATACCAGCCACTAATTTAATAGCAAGAACATTACAGCTATACCAAGTTCTCATTGTTATAAATTAATGAAACATGTCCAAATATTTTGGAGGTATTGAAACGCTAACTAAATATCTTCCCTTTAAATTCATGAATAAATTATTCAATTATATAATTATAAATATTTTAGAATATAGTATTAAGCTTATAATTTTATATATATAGCAAATAACTCCATGTAATCGAATTACTTAAGAAAATATAAAAAAATTTAACCAATGTTGAGAGATCAAACTCCACTCGTAAAATATATCCACAATATCAGTTTACGTTAAATAAGTTAATGAGAGGAGAACACACTACCTCATCATTTACTAGCTAACAATTACCAAAAATCATAACTCACCAAAACATAAAAAGTACCTTTTCTTGTGTGATTATAATTCCTTTTAGTATAGACTTACAAACATTTCTTTATCTCAGACTTTTAAATTTATAATCCAAACTAAATTTATACCTAAATAGAATATATCAACATTTTTATGGTCCCAAGTAAACTTTTACCTACATACAAATCGACCCAGACTACATTATAGACAATGTTCCCTTAAACAAAATGTATAAATATACTGGAAATTTTACTGGGCATTTATGGTCCCAAGTATACTTATACCTACATACAAAAATCGACTTAGACTATTTTATAAAGTATGTTTTTTTGTTAAACAAAATTAAGAAATGGACATTTATGGTCCCAAGTAAACTTTTACCTACATACAAACATCGACCCTGACTACTTTATAGAGTATATTTGTTATGTTAAACGAAATAGAAATATAATATATCAACCTTTTTAACCTTTTTTACCACAATACAACAAATATTACTAACATTATTATTAGTCATGCATACCTTAACATGAGGAAACTAATAAATGGATGTTGAAAACAAAACTTAGTTAAATTATCATCAATAAATATTATTTTAAGCCGAGTCAACTTTCATTACATTATTCAAATGAATCAAAAAACAAGAAAATTAAGAAAGTTAGTATTCCAAAATACTAATTTAATAATTTTGATATATATCAATAATTTATTCAATTACGATCATTTGCATCTATCATTATCTTCTTCTGCTAACCTTGCATCCCAAAACCACAGTTAAATGATGGATGTTGATGCACTACGAGCAGTACAAAGAAGTGTCCCAACGATACAAAGCAAGTGCTTGTTACTCGGGAACCTTTATCAATTCGGGAGGAAAATACATAAAACAAATGTAACGGGACACATAAAGATTATAATGGCTACAACTATGATTAGTAAAACTTTAGTTTTTAATACTGGGATAGGTGTTGAAGTACAAATCAAATGATAAAGATTGTTATAATTAGTACAGAGAACGCGAAAGGGCTCATGCAGACTTAAATTAGATGTACATTGGGAAAAATTAAGAGGGTAATAATTTCGTGTTAGTCTAACGGGAATATTAAAAGTTAAACGGTTTATCAGTTCTACAGAATCAATATCACCAAGCATTATTCTACGGTTTTTAAGTGTAGGTAAATTAAGCAATAGTAATCTATTCAGGTAGGAAGGAAGCCTTACGTTTTGATCCCAGTTCAAACTACGAAGGGCAAAAAGAAGGCATTTTTTTTGTACCGACTCAATACGGTCGATGTGAACTTGATACTCCAAACAGAAGAACCATATTCCAAAATAGGACGGAAAAGGGAGGTAAATAATAATTTGGTTATATAAGGTTCATAAATTCTTTTGACCAACGCTTTATAAGCCCAAAACCACTCATAGCTTTGTTGACAGTCGACATTATGTGGCAGTAAAATTTAAGCTTCGGGTCCAGAAGAACACCTAAATCGTTTACTGAATATAAAGTATATATTATGTTTCGTATAAAAGGTCATTACGTTACATTTCAAGCAGTTCAAATGTAAGAGATTATACATAAACATAAAACATAATTTCATTCACCAAGCTCGGATTGTTCCCTATCGTGCTTCTTTTATCACTCAGCAAATGTCTTGCTCGTGAAAATGCCCTCTCCGATGAGGCGCTACTGGCGGGTATGCCCAAGATAGGCAAAAAATTTTTCCGAAAACCTGCCAAACCTTTCTGCGACCATTATTTTCGCTAAACGTAAATTTCCCTGAAACAAGTTTAGGTTTTAATATAGCATGGATATTCTCATGAATCGTTTGGAGGGCCTAGTTATGCAAAATTACCATGGTGACTCTTTTATTAACTTTTAAAATATACTCACAGAATTGCTGGAGCCACTTGGCATATCAACCTCCATTTTGGAAAGCACTTTTAGACAAACAAAATAAACTGGTATACTGTTAAAGCTAAGCCTCCCCAGTGTTTCGAAACACCTTAAATGTTTCGAATCATCTGGAAATGATTCGAAACATATATACAGTTGACATAAGGGATTCGTATGTTTCGAAATATTTAAGCATACTGTTGATTCTATTGTAGACCAAACCCAGACTCTATATTATTATATGTCAATCAAAACTAAACATCATCAGCATACATTAGTAGTACTAATGTATGTACTACTAATTTAGTACACGAGAATGTGTTACGATAGAGGGAAGATCTTTAATAAACAAGGTAAACAGCAAAGGGTCCAATTGACTTCCCTGAGGCACTCCTGATGTCACGTGGATCATTTTGGAAACAGCGTTCTTAAAAATAAACCTCTGAGTCCTTTCATTCAAATAACTTGAAATCCAAGTAAATAGATTACATGGAAACCCAAGCTAATTTGAATTAAAGGAGGGAGAAGTAATAATACGTTGAAATGCTTTAGGAATTGCCGACAATTTAGAAATACCTCTATAATTCTGGGCATCCGCCTTCGCACCCCTTTTGTGGAGTGGAATAATGAAAGAGTTCTTCCAGATAGTTGGAAAAACTGATGATGAAATAGACAAGTGAAAAAGTTTAAGAATCGGTTTACAAATGGTTGAAAACTTAAGCACACACCCAGGGAGTCCATCAGGAGCGGGAGAATAAGTTGGTGTTGTTGTAGAGAGAATTTTCGGTAATTGCAGGGGTAAAAATACAATTAGCCCTATTTAAGGGGTTGGGGTAGATAGAATTTAACCAAGCAGCCGAACTATATGTAGTTTGGAAAAACTCGGCAAATAAATCCGCAATTTCATACTACGTTGATGCCTTTTCTGAGTTTAAACGTACCGATGAAGGCAATGCCGAAGCCTTACGCTTGGCATTAACAAAGTTATAAAACTGCTTCGGATCATTTGAAATTTCGAATTTACATCGATTTAAATACATAAAATAGCAATGACTGTTGAGAACATTGAAATCTGAACGATCCACCATATAATTCGAAAAATCAAATGGCTTACCCGATTTTTTATACTTATTATAAGTGTTGGATTTAAGATTTTTAAGTCTTTGAAGCGCATTGTTAAGCCAAGGAGGCCTGTTTAGCTTCAAAGGAAGCCTGCCAGGATTGCATTCGTCAAAAAAAGTGTTTGCACTTTCGATATCCATGCAATTGTACAAATCATTCCAATTATATTGCAAAATCATATAGTTTAGTTTATTATAGTCACATTTACGAAAACATCTCACTTTAGTTTGAGAAACTAAAGGAGAAAGGGTATCAGTAGAGGGGATCCAATTGTCAAATCCAATGTAGGATGATATCGGTCTTCAGGTACAACAAGTGCGTCAATTCTAGATACCGTGACTTCATGCTGATCTGAAACAAATACTAGATCTAATTTTCTATTTATTGAATTTCGTATAAAGATTACTTGCTGTAACGACAAGGCCATCCACAATATCATAGGCGGTTAAAGGTGTAGCGACAACTGAGTCCGTAGGAAAAGACCAAGAGCTATTAGGGAGATTACAGTTACCCAAAACAATCAACAGGTCTTTGTTAGAAAGAAGGAATAGTTCTTATATTATAGCTAATAACTGTGGTTTTGGGATGCAAGGTTAGCAAAAGGAGATAATGATAGATCCAAATGATCGTAATTGAATAAATTATTGATATATATCAAAATGATTAAATTAGTATTTTGGAATGCTAACTTTCTTAATTTTCTTGTTTTTTGTTTCATTTGAATAATGTAATGAAAGTTGACTCGGCTTAAATACTATTTATTGATAATAATTGAACTACATTTTGTATTCAGCATCCATTTATTAGTTTCCTCATGTTAAGGTATGCATGTGTAATAATAATGTTAGTAATATTTGTTACTGTTATTCCATATGTAAAAATTTTGTTGGAGTGTACATACTCTATAAAATAATCTGGGTCGTTTTGTATAGGTAAATTTTATTTGAAAATATAAAATTCCAGTAAAAGTGGTAAAAAAGGTTAAAAAGGTTTATACATCCTATTTCTATTTCGTTTAACATAACAAATATACTCTATAAAGTAGTCAGGGTCGATGTTTGTATGTAGGTAAAAGTTTACTTGAAATTAATTTTCTTGCTACATTCCGGGGATTTGCATAGAAGGGGCAGTCGCATGTTTCTGATGTCAATTCGGGATTATAGAAATTAAAGTGTTTCTTTACTATTTTTTTCTTTATTTTTCTATATTATTATTCATATCCAAAATGTTTAGTTCCTCCTATAATAAATCAAAATTCAATGACATGCGGAAGTATCGACTCCTTCAGTGGTTTCCATCATTCCGTTAAATTATTTTAGAAAAATTCTTGATTTTATCGGAATTTATGATTTCTATCTAAGTCAACAATCTCGTCTTAGAATTTTATATATGCTTACCCATTTTTCGTCCCGATCAGGAGATATCAAAATCAGCGCGGGTGAAGATGAGTATCCCAATTATCCCTGCTTTCTCATAGCTTTTCGTTTCTTTTCCATCATTATAAGCTATTAATATTCAACAAATGTCCCTGAGAAAGACCACACACGCAAAATATTCAAAGATTATTATGTAAGTCAAACATGTGTCCTATGATTGTACAAAGAATTCAAAGCAATCATAACAAAAATGAAATCTCAAAGGTTATGGATTCTCAAATGTGACAGTACCAGAACCTTTAACTGTTAAATTGATTCTAGGATTCTATCCTTTCCACAAATGGTTCATAAAGAAAAAACCTATGATCTGTTAAAGGTTCACTACTTCAAAAGGTAAGATGTTTGGTCAACTCTTTCAATATTACATATGTAAATATAAAAATTGTATTGATGGATAAGGTAGATATGATCGTAAAATTGTGAAATATTTTAAAGACCTTATATTCTGTAATCCCGAATAACAAAACTAGTAATCACATATTACAAGAAAAAACTTTTAACATATCATAACAGATTACAAAACTAGTAATTATATAGGACAAAATTATAACTGTTTATAATCCTTTAGTAAAAAGCTAGTAAACAGCTAATAACACCAACGTAAACAGAGAGGTGTAAACAACATAAACCAGCTAGAATACAAGTAGTTATGATCTAAAAACAGCTAGTGAAAAGCTATTAAAAAAGCTAGTGAACAGCTAATACCAGCTCCTAAACAGCTAATATCAGCTTGTAAACAAGTAGTTATAATCTAAAAACAGCTAGTGAACAGCTAATACCATTTACTAAAAAGCTAATATCAGCTAGTAAACAAGTAGTTATAATCTAAAAACAGCTAGTGAACAGCTAAATCCAGCTGGTGAACTGCTAATATCAGCTAGTAAATAAGTAGGTATAATCTAAACACAGCTAGTGAACAGCTAAAAACAAGCTAGTGAACAGATAATACCAGCCACTAATTTAATAGCAAGAACATTACAGCTATACCAAGTTCTCATTGTTATAAATTAATGAAACATGTCCAAATATTTTGGAGGTATTGAAACGCTAACTAAATATCTTCCCTTTAAATTCATGAATAAATTATTCAATTATATAATTATAAATATTTTAGAATATAGTATTAAGCTTATAATTTTATATATATAGCAAATAACTCCATGTAATCGAATTACTTAAGAAAATATAAAAAAATTTAACCAATGTTGAGAGATCAAACTCCACTCGTAAAATATATCCACAATATCAGTTTACGTTAAATAAGTTAATGAGAGGAGAACACACTACCTCATCATTTACTAGCTAACAATTACCAAAAATCATAACTCACCAAAACATAAAAAGTACCTTTTCTTGTGTGATTATAATTCCTTTTAGTATAGACTTACAAACATTTCTTTATCTCAGACTTTTAAATTTATAATCCAAACTAAATTTATACCTAAATAGAATATATCAACATTTTTATGGTCCCAAGTAAACTTTTACCTACATACAAATCGACCCAGACTACATTATAGACAATGTTCCCTTAAACAAAATGTATAAATATACTGGAAATTTTACTGGGCATTTATGGTCCCAAGTATACTTATACCTACATACAAAAATCGACTTAGACTATTTTATAAAGTATGTTTTTTTGTTAAACAAAATTAAGAAATGGACATTTATGGTCCCAAGTAAACTTTTACCTACATACAAACATCGACCCTGACTACTTTATAGAGTATATTTGTTATGTTAAACGAAATAGAAATATAATATATCAACCTTTTTAACCTTTTTTACCACAATACAACAAATATTACTAACATTATTATTAGTCATGCATACCTTAACATGAGGAAACTAATAAATGGATGTTGAAAACAAAACTTAGTTAAATTATCATCAATAAATATTATTTTAAGCCGAGTCAACTTTCATTACATTATTCAAATGAATCAAAAAACAAGAAAATTAAGAAAGTTAGTATTCCAAAATACTAATTTAATAATTTTGATATATATCAATAATTTATTCAATTACGATCATTTGCATCTATCATTATCTTCTTCTGCTAACCTTGCATCCCAAAACCACAGTTAAATGATGGATGTTGATGCACTACGAGCAGTACAAAGAAGTGTCCCAACGATACAAAGCAAGTGCTTGTTACTCGGGAACCTTTATCAATTCGGGAGGAAAATACATAAAACAAATGTAACGGGACACATAAAGATTATAATGGCTACAACTATGATTAGTAAAACTTTAGTTTTTAATACTGGGATAGGTGTTGAAGTACAAATCAAATGATAAAGATTGTTATAATTAGTACAGAGAACGCGAAAGGGCTCATGCAGACTTAAATTAGATGTACATTGGGAAAAATTAAGAGGGTAATAATTTCGTGTTAGTCTAACGGGAATATTAAAAGTTAAACGGTTTATCAGTTCTACAGAATCAATATCACCAAGCATTATTCTACGGTTTTTAAGTGTAGGTAAATTAAGCAATAGTAATCTATTCAGGTAGGAAGGAAGCCTTACGTTTTGATCCCAGTTCAAACTACGAAGGGCAAAAAGAAGGCATTTTTTTTGTACCGACTCAATACGGTCGATGTGAACTTGATACTCCAAACAGAAGAACCATATTCCAAAATAGGACGGAAAAGGGAGGTAAATAATAATTTGGTTATATAAGGTTCATAAATTCTTTTGACCAACGCTTTATAAGCCCAAAACCACTCATAGCTTTGTTGACAGTCGACATTATGTGGCAGTAAAATTTAAGCTTCGGGTCCAGAAGAACACCTAAATCGTTTACTGAATATAAAGTATATATTATGTTTCGTATAAAAGGTCATTACGTTACATTTCAAGCAGTTCAAATGTAAGAGATTATACATAAACATAAAACATAATTTCATTCACCAAGCTCGGATTGTTCCCTATCGTGCTTCTTTTATCACTCAGCAAATGTCTTGCTCGTGAAAATGCCCTCTCCGATGAGGCGCTACTGGCGGGTATGCCCAAGATAGGCAAAAAATTTTTCCGAAAACCTGCCAAACCTTTCTGCGACCATTATTTTCGCTAAACGTAAATTTCCCTGAAACAAGTTTAGGTTTTAATATAGCATGGATATTCTCATGAATCGTTTGGAGGGCCTAGTTATGCAAAATTACCATGGTGACTCTTTTATTAACTTTTAAAATATACTCACAGAATTGCTGGAGCCACTTGGCATATCAACCTCCATTTTGGAAAGCACTTTTAGACAAACAAAATAAACTGGTATACTGTTAAAGCTAAGCCTCCCCAGTGTTTCGAAACACCTTAAATGTTTCGAATCATCTGGAAATGATTCGAAACATATATACAGTTGACATAAGGGATTCGTATGTTTCGAAATATTTAAGCATACTGTTGATTCTATTGTAGACCAAACCCAGACTCTATATTATTATATGTCAATCAAAACTAAACATCATCAGCATACATTAGTAGTACTAATGTATGTACTACTAATTTAGTACACGAGAATGTGTTACGATAGAGGGAAGATCTTTAATAAACAAGGTAAACAGCAAAGGGTCCAATTGACTTCCCTGAGGCACTCCTGATGTCACGTGGATCATTTTGGAAACAGCGTTCTTAAAAATAAACCTCTGAGTCCTTTCATTCAAATAACTTGAAATCCAAGTAAATAGATTACATGGAAACCCAAGCTAATTTGAATTAAAGGAGGGAGAAGTAATAATACGTTGAAATGCTTTAGGAATTGCCGACAATTTAGAAATACCTCTATAATTCTGGGCATCCGCCTTCGCACCCCTTTTGTGGAGTGGAATAATGAAAGAGTTCTTCCAGATAGTTGGAAAAACTGATGATGAAATAGACAAGTGAAAAAGTTTAAGAATCGGTTTACAAATGGTTGAAAACTTAAGCACACACCCAGGGAGTCCATCAGGAGCGGGAGAATAAGTTGGTGTTGTTGTAGAGAGAATTTTCGGTAATTGCAGGGGTAAAAATACAATTAGCCCTATTTAAGGGGTTGGGGTAGATAGAATTTAACCAAGCAGCCGAACTATATGTAGTTTGGAAAAACTCGGCAAATAAATCCGCAATTTCATACTACGTTGATGCCTTTTCTGAGTTTAAACGTACCGATGAAGGCAATGCCGAAGCCTTACGCTTGGCATTAACAAAGTTATAAAACTGCTTCGGATCATTTGAAATTTCGAATTTACATCGATTTAAATACATAAAATAGCAATGACTGTTGAGAACATTGAAATCTGAACGATCCACCATATAATTCGAAAAATCAAATGGCTTACCCGATTTTTTATACTTATTATAAGTGTTGGATTTAAGATTTTTAAGTCTTTGAAGCGCATTGTTAAGCCAAGGAGGCCTGTTTAGCTTCAAAGGAAGCCTGCCAGGATTGCATTCGTCAAAAAAAGTGTTTGCACTTTCGATATCCATGCAATTGTACAAATCATTCCAATTATATTGCAAAATCATATAGTTTAGTTTATTATAGTCACATTTACGAAAACATCTCACTTTAGTTTGAGAAACTAAAGGAGAAAGGGTATCAGTAGAGGGGATCCAATTGTCAAATCCAATGTAGGATGATATCGGTCTTCAGGTACAACAAGTGCGTCAATTCTAGATACCGTGACTTCATGCTGATCTGAAACAAATACTAGATCTAATTTTCTATTTATTGAATTTCGTATAAAGATTACTTGCTGTAACGACAAGGCCATCCACAATATCATAGGCGGTTAAAGGTGTAGCGACAACTGAGTCCGTAGGAAAAGACCAAGAGCTATTAGGGAGATTACAGTTACCCAAAACAATCAACAGGTCTTTGTTAGAAAGAAGGAATAGTTCTTATATTATAGCTAATAACTGTGGTTTTGGGATGCAAGGTTAGCAAAAGGAGATAATGATAGATCCAAATGATCGTAATTGAATAAATTATTGATATATATCAAAATTATTAAATTAGTATTTTGGAATGCTAACTTTCTTAATTTTCTTGTTTTTTGTTTCATTTGAATAATGTAATGAAAGTTGACTCGGCTTAAAATACTATTTATTGATAATAATTGAACTACATTTTGTATTCAGCATCCATTTATTAGTTTCCTCATGTTAAGGTATGCATGTGTAATAATAATGTTAGTAATATTTGTTACTGTTATTCCATATGTAAAAATTTTGTTGGAGTGTACATACTCTATAAAATAATCTGGGTCGTTTTGTATAGGTAAATTTTATTTGAAAATATAAAATTCCAGTAAAAGTGGTAAAAAAGGTTAAAAAGGTTTATACATCCTATTTCTATTTCGTTTAACATAACAAATATACTCTATAAAGTAGTCAGGGTCGATGTTTGTATGTAGGTAAAAGTTTACTTGGGACCATAAATGTCCAGTAAAAAGGTTAAAACGTTTGATATATTCTATTTCTTAATTTTGTTTAACAAAAAAACATACTTTATAAAATAGTCCAAGTCGATTTTTGTATGTATAAGTATGTATAAGTATACTTGGGACCATAAATGCCCAATAAAATTTCCAGTATATTTATACATTTTGTTTAAGGGAACATAGTCTATAATGTAGTCTGGGTCGATTTGTATGTAGGTAAAAGTTTACTTGGGACCATAAAAATGTTGATATATTCTATTTAGGTATAAATTTAGTTTGGAATATAAATTTAAAAGTCTGAGATAAAGAAATGTTTGTAAGTCTATACTAAAAGGAATTCTAATCACACAAGAAAAGATACTTTTTATGTTTTGGTGAGTTATGATTTTTGGTAATTGTTAGCTAGTAAATGATGAGGGAGTGTGTTCTCCTCTCATTAACTTATTTAACGTAAACTGATATTGTGGATATATTTTACCAGTGGAGTTTGATCTCTCAACATTGGTTAATTTTTTTATATTTTCTTAAGTAATTCGAGTACATGGAGTTTTTTGCTATATATATATAAAATTATAAACTTGATACTATATTCTAAAATATTTATAATTATATAATTGAAGATATTTAGTTAGCGTTTCAATACCTCCTAAATATTTGGACATGTTTCATTGATTCATAACAATGAGAACTTGGTATAGCTGTTATGTTCTTGCTTTTAAATTAGTGGCTGGTATTAGCTGTTCACTAGCTTTTTTTTAGCTGTTCACTAGCTGCGTTTAGATTATAACTACTTGTTTACTAGCTGATATTAGCTGTTCACCAGCTGGTTTTAGCTGTTCACTAGCTGTTTTTAGATTATAACTACTTGTTTACTAGCTGATATTAGCTGTTTAGTAGATGGTATTAGCTGTTCACTAGCTGTTTTTAGATTATAACTACTTGTTTACAAGCTGATATTAGCTGTTTAGGAGCTGGATTAGTTTTATATTGTTAATTGTTTTTTTTTTTTTTATTAGCTGTTCACTAGCTTTTTTTAATAGCTTTTCACTAGCTGTTTTTAGATCATAACTACTTGTATTCTAGCTGGTTTAGGTTGTTTACACCTCTCTGTTTACGTTGGTGTTATTAGCTGTTTACTAGCTTTTTACTAATGGATTATAAACAGTTATAATTTTGTCCTATATAAATACTAGTTTTGTAATCTGTTATGATATGTTAAAAGTTTTTTCTTGTAATATGGGATTACTAGTTTTGTTATTCGGATTACAGAATATAAGGTCTTCAAAATATTTCACAATTTTACGATCATATCTACCTTATCCATCAATACAATTTTTATATTTACATATGTAATATGAAAGTGTTGACCAAACATCTTACCTTTTGAAGTAGTGAATATATGGATCAATCTCAAAGAAAAACCATGAACCATTTGTGGAAAGGATAGAATCCTAGAATCAATTTAACAGTTAAATGTTCTGGTACTGTCACATCTGAGAATCCATAACCTTTGAGATTTCATTTTTTTTATGATTGCTTTGAATTCTTAATTAGTTGTACAATCATAGGACACATGTTTGACTTACATAATAATCTTTGAATATTTTGCATGTGTGGTCTTTCTCAGGGACATTTCTTGAATATTAATAGCTTATAATGATGGAAAAGAAACGAAAAGCTATGAGAAAGCAGGGATAATTGGGATACTGTGAGGAGTTGAATAACTCCCCACAAATTCCCGCAGCAGAACTACCGATGGCCGGCCGCTTACCAATTACTCGGCGAATTAGCGGGGTAGCGGCGCGGCGAAGAGCAAATGGAGAGACTCTTGCAAATAGAGAGTTTGGAGAAAGAAGAGTTTGGAGAGTGAGAGTTTGGAGACTTCGAGGTTGGGAGAGAGAACTCTGCCAAAGAGAGTTGGGAGAGCGGGAAGCGGAGAGTGAGAGAGTGGAGACTTCGCAGGCAGAGCCAGAGTGCCGTGTGCAAAAGGGGAAATAACGGATCTGCACCGGACTTTGGACTCTGCCGTGGACTTTGATCCAGGAGGACAAGTGCCACATCTCAGCAGCGGAGCGACGCACGGACGTGCCACAGGCACCAAAAGCATAAGCGGAGCAGCGGCAACACGCAGAAACACAATTTAAGGCCGTGCGTGAAAGGCAAGTGGGTCAGGCAGGAGCTACGGACTTTGGACCCGGAGTGGAGAGATGCGGCGGGCAGAGAGAAATAGGGAAATAACGGTTCCTAGAGGCCCTATATAATGCCGCCGGGCGCTGGCAACAGGATCAGTCGATCACGAAGAGTCAATCTATCAAGATCAGTCCAGATACAAAAGTGCCAGTACAGTGAACTACAAGTGAACAACAACAAGTCGAATCGCCGGAAGCAGCGCCGTGGGAGCCTACAAGGAACAAGATCGCTACGTCGAGACGTTCGGGATTGAACCGCCAGGAATCTCCGAATTGAGACGCAGGTAGCTGAGGTCCAGAGGGCATCACACGGCTAGGTCAAGGCGATCCGTTTCAAGTCTGTCTCTACTAAATCCACGCTCCTCGCCGGAGAGTCGAACAGAGTTTGAGCGGTGTAAGCCTGCGACAACAAAGCGTGAACTCAGGGAGAAGCCATTAGGCCAGAAGGGAGATCGAGTCAGTCGTTGTGGTCTTGAGTGGAGTACTCCAGGAGAGCCATACGGTTTGAGTCGTGTATTCCCGGAGCGGCGTGCGTCCGAATCCCGAGTAGAACGAGCCAGAAGGGAGATCGGTCTATCGTTGGTGGCCTCGAGTGGAGAACTCCAGTAGAGCCCCGCGGTTAAGTCGTGTAGTCCCGGATCGGCGTTGACCAAGATCCCGAGTGCCAGAAGCCACGCAACGTCCAGCCACGCAGTCAGCCTATCCAGCAGCATCAGCAACGGGCCAGCCACTACACCACGACAGAGCGAGCTACAAGGAAACGTCGGACGATAAGCCAAGGGGTGAAGCTAGGGCGGAACGTTCGTTTACGCTAGGCGTTGAAGCAAAGTGAAGCGCTCGGCAGCCTCCTTGCGTAACTTGGACTGCCGGTGCGATCTGAGTTAAACCCTAGTGGGACCATCCGGGACAGAGCCAGGGACAGGCGGTGGTGTGTCGAAAGGAGTGATTCCTGGAGATCGCGGCCTCTGTTCACCCTAGTCTGAGAACGGTGACGCTTCCCTAAACCCGTACAGCCGATCTCCTGGCGAGTCTAAGGCGCGACGAGTAGTCGTCGTTTCTGTGCATCAGCGGCGAGCGGCGTCGAGCCTCTTCAGGGAGCTACAGGGATCTTCAGGAAACTACAAGCATCTTCAGGGAGTTCACGGAACTGGAGCCCGAAGTCCACAAGGGTAGCGCCGGATCGACAAGGCGACCCGGAGTCAACAACGGCCACGAGCGGCGACGGCAAGGTTGCCGTGCTATCATACCCTCTCGCTCGCAATAAAATCCACTGAGTACCCGAAAATTCTGTGCTTTCTCACTGATCTACTGGGCGGTCACGTTTATATAAATTTGGTGGGACGAACATACAACTATACTGAGCTAGCCGCACGAATCTCGTAGCGAGCAGACATAACAAATCAGTTCGTTACATCTGGCGCCCAGAACGTGATTGTCCCAGCAGTGAAAGCAACATAAAGCAGAATGGGGAAGAGTTGGATTTACCGTCTCAAGAAAGAAGACTTTGCCTATGCCTCACAGAAGTTAAACATGGCTTTGGAGGGCAGATCGGAAGACATTAGAAAGGCATTGTCTGAATGTTACACACAGACGGAGAACGACCCAGACCTCGCCGATATCTGGGCCGAGCTGGAAGCAACATACAGCGACAAACCAGGTCCCAGCATAAAGGTAACAAACGCCGAAGGGGAAGACCTAGTGGCAAGCCTAAGCATCAACAACATGCAAAAGGAGGCGCAAAAGAGGGACGTAAGCCAGGACAGAAAAACGGCAGCGCCGATTCCTAATCCCAGCCGGCCAGATTATGCCAAGGTTGCGAAGCAAGTCCGTGAGTGGTCATTCAGGTTCGATGGCGTAGAAAAACCATTTGAGTTTTTAGAACAAGTGGAATGGTCCGCCAACACCTACGGCCTGGACCTAGACATGATTCCCCGGGCGATGCCGGAATTACTCACCGGTAAGGCACTGAAATGGTTCATTTCCAACAATAAACAGTGGAAAACCTGGTCGGATTTCATAGACAGTTTCCACAACTATTTTCTGCCAAGGGACTTTTTCACCAAGCTCTCTGACCAAGTCAGGCAGAGGAAGCAAGGCTACGGGGAATCGTTCAAAGATTACATGATCGACATGCAGACCATGGTGAGACCACTCAGTTATTCGGCGAAAGATACCCTCAACATCATCAGGGAGAACTGCACCCCGAGTTTAAGGATTTTCCTCAGAGCATACAGGGTATCGGACCTAGATACGCTTATGAACCTAGCCGACGAGTATGAGGAGCTGGAGAAGGAACGGGAGGCATTCGCGCAAGAGAACAAATTTTCAAGGGCAAAACCAGCAGCCCCTGCGCCAGCAACGTGCAGAAGGTGCGAAGACAGTGGCGACCAGGAACGTCGTGGGAATAGTCAATGGACACCGCCCCTACAAGACCACCGGCAGCAAGCAACCAACCCACCGTATGAACGCCATCGGGCACCAATGCAAAACCAACAAAGACAGCCAATAAACCCCGTGTGGCCACCAAACACCACTCAGAGGCCACGGGAGAGCACCCACATCTCGAACCCCCAGGAGGCCTGCCGAAAATGCGGCGGTCACGGACACTGGGAACGCGGCTGTCGAAACCAGCGCTTGATGTTCTGCTGGGTATGCGGCAAAGTGGGTGTCAGAAGCGTGGAGTGCTGCAATCGAGCGGGAAATGGTCAGCGATCTCAGCCGCAGAGAGGCGGCCGGGGATCGCAAAATGCTACCTCTCCAAACTAACTGGCAAGCTGATTGAGGAGGAGCAGCAGTTGTCCGCAGCGGTAACGATTGGTGGAGGCACATATAAAGCCACAATCGACACCGGGGCAACAGCGAGCTTCATAAGCGAGGAACTGGCGGACAACCTGGCTGCCCTCGGAAAGATCACGAGGACAAGACGGCAAGTTAGATTGGCAGACGGGAGATGCGGCGAAATCGATGCACAGCTGGAGGTAGAAATCGCATTCGGCAACAAGCGATTGACCATGAGCCTGCTGATACTACCAGGGGTAGTGGATTCGTTGGTGCTAGGATGGAATTTCCTCACGCAAGTCGGAACCGAAATAAAGTGCGCCGGACACGAGATCACAATACCGGCCAGGAACCGACACAATGGGTGGCTCGAGGAAAAGCTATCGGTGGCAGTCGTTCAACACACAAGCAAGGATAACGACCCAGCGGAATTCCTAGAGGCACAGCTAGCCGACTTCAACACCATGACGGGAACGTCGAACATGGCCGAGCATCGGATCACGATGAAAGACGACAAGCCAATCAAGCAACGATACTACCCCAAGAACCCAAAAGTTCAAGGGGAGATCAATGCGAAGGTGGATGAGCTTCTCGGAATGGGGTATATAGAGCACTCGAAGAGCCCATACAGCTCCCCCATCGTGATGGTGAAGAAGAAGACGGGCAAATGGAGACTCTGTGTCGATTTCAGGCAGATCAACGCAAAGTCGATAAAGGATGCCTACCCAATGCCGCGCATAAATTATATCCTTGACCAACTGCGAGAAGCGAGGTACATCAGCAGTTTGGACTTGAAGGATGGGTACTGGCAAATCCCACTGGAGGAAAGTAGCAGGCAATACACGGCTTTCACAGTGCCCGGAAAAGGTTTGTTCCAGTGGAGGGTTATGCCTTTCGGTCTGCATTCGGCATCCGCTACTTTTCAACGAGTCTTGGACCAAGTAATTGGTCCGGAAATGTCACCACACGCTTTCGCCTATCAGGACGACATAATAGTGATCGGACGCACGCTGGAAGAACACAAAGCGAACCTGAGAGAAGTGTTTCGGCGGCTAAAAGAAGCAAATCTGAGGCTAAACCCGGATAAATGCCAATTCTTCAAGAAGGAGCTATTGTATCTAGGTCACCGTGTGACTAGCGAAGGAATAGGAACGGATCCGGAGAAGGTAGCAGCCATCGCCGAACTAGAACCACCATCCACAGTAAGAGAACTCCGGCAGTACCTGGGCGTAGCATCATGGTACCGCCGATTCGTACCTGATTTCGCAAAAATAGTCAAACCACTTAATGATTTGCTACGCAAAGGCAACAAGTGGGTATGGACACCGGAACATCAGATGGCGTTCGAAGAAGTTAAGGCAAGACTCGTTGCTGACCCCGTACTGGCATGCCCGGACTTCGACAAACCGTTCACCCTGCAAACGGACGCAAGCGACTACGGCATCGGAGCAATACTGACCCAGGAAACGGAGAAAGGCGAAAAGGTAATCTCGTACTCAAGCCGAACGCTCAACGGCGCCGAGAAGAATTACTCGACGACCGAGAAGGAATGCTTGGCAATCGTCTGGGCGATCCGAAAGCTAAAACCATATCTGGAAGGTTACCACTTTAAAGTAGTAACCGACCATATGGCCCTGAAGTGGCTCAACAGCATCGAGAGCCCTTCAGGAAGGATCGCCAGATGGGCACTGGAGTTACAGCAGTACGACTTCGAGATAGCATACCGGAAGGGACAGCTCAACGTTGTGGCGGACGCCCTGTCAAGACAGCCACTACCAGAAACGCTTCGAGGCATCAAGGAGACATCGGCGGCGGAAGCGTCTGCAGCATGCAGCTGGATTCAAGGAATGCGCGAGAAGATTAAGACCCAACCGCAAAAGTACCCGGACTACGTGATGGAAGGTGACACTCTATATCGAAATATACCCCATAGAGCAGGCAGCGAAGATGTCGCGACATGGAAGATGTGTGTCCCAAAGGCCCTACGAGAAACGGTGCTGAAGGAAAACCACGACGAACCTTCAGCTGGTCACGTAGGAAGCCGAAGGACGAAATTCAAGCCGAATCAAATGCAAGCGGCCGGCAAAATGCTAACGCAGGTGCCAGAGGAACCATGGGCAACGGTATGCGCGGACTTCGTCGGACCCCTGCCGCGTTCAAAGCACGGCAACCAAATGCTGCTAGTACTAATAGACCGGTTCTCCAAGTGGACTGAGTTAGTACCACTGCGCAGCGCGACGGCGGAATCACTGAAAAAAGCATTCAGGGAACGCATAATCGCGAGGTATGGGGTCCCGAAGGTGGTCATAACGGACAACGGAGTACAATTTGCCAGCCGAATCTTCAAGGGTTTCCTAGCCGATATGGGTATCAAACAACAGTTCACAGCTCCATACACCCCGCAAGAGACCCCGACCGAGCGAGCCAATAGAACTGTAAGAACAATGATTGCGCAGTTCGCCGGGCAGGACCAGAGAAATTGGGACGAGAAATGGCCAGAAATCATGCTCGCAGTGAGCACCAGCGTTTCGGAATCCACTGGCTACACCCCGGCATTTCTTACCCAAGGTAGAGAGCCCAGACTACCAAGCGCCCTATACGATAGAGAAACGTTAGGGACAGGACGTGCTGCTGAAACCCCGGATGAAAATGCAAGCAAACTAAAAGAGATATTTGAGATTGTAAGACGAAACATAGAAAAAGCCTCCCAAGATCAGGCCAGGCATTATAATCTAAGGAGAAGGCAATGGACACCAGCGGTGGGCGACGTCGTGTGGGCCAAAGAACACCACTTATCGAAAGCGGCCGAAGGATTCGCAGCAAAGTTGGCTCCTAGGTATGACGGGCCATACCAGGTCGTGGATTTCGTCTCGCCTGTAATATGCAAAATACGCCATGTAAATACAAAGAAAGAGCGATCCATACATATAAGCGAGCTTAAACAACAACAAATACAAGATACAAATAAGCAACAGCATCAGGCGGAAACAACAGACGAGTAACTACAAGATAACTCCAAGGACTCTCCAAAGATAACTCCAAGGACTATCCAAGGATACTCCAAGATAACTCCAAGGACTCTCCAAGGATAACTCCAAGGACTCTCCAAGGATACTACAAGGTAACTCCAAGGACTATCCAAGGATACTACAAGATAACTCCAAGGACTATCCAAGGATACTACAAGATAACTCCAAGGACTCTCCAAGGATAACTCCAAGGATACTACAAGATAACTCCAAGGACTATCCAAGGATACTACAAGATAACTCCAAGGACTCTCCAAGGATAACTCCAAGGACTCTCCAAGGATACTACAAGATAACTCCAAGGACTATCCAAGGATACTACAAGATAACTCCAAGGACTATCCAAGGATACTACGGAACTCCGAGGATACAACGAAACTCCAAGGATACTACAAAACTCCAAGGATACTACGGAACTCCAAGGATACTACAAGACTCCAAGGATACTACGGAACTCCAAGGATACTACAAGACTCCAAGGATACTACGAAACTCCAAGGATACTACAAGACTCCAAGGATACTACGAAACTCCAAGGATACTACAAGACTCCAAGGATACTACGGAACTCCAAGGATACTACAAGACTCCAAGGATACTACGGAACTCCAAGGATACTACAAGACTCCAAGGATACTACGAAACTCCAAGGACAATACAAGATAAGTCCAAGGATGCTAAAGGTAACTGCAGCAAATTCCGATTGGGAAGCTCGTCAAGAGAACGAACCGAAGCATCCAAAGTCTCGTTTGGAACTGACCAGAGCACGCGTTTCAAATGTCTGCGGAAGGAAGGGAGAAGACGGCACAGAAAACTGTACCGTAGTGTCCGCATATGATAAGGAAGGCGAAGGAAATAGCGGGATCGAAGAAAAAGGAAGACGAGAAACCGAGGTATCGTTAAAGGGAGCGCAGATCCAGTTGGATAATCTGAAATCAAAAAGCAAAATGAGCACACGTGTCACACGCAGCGAAGCGCGTCGCATCCTGGCGACCAATAACCTCTCCGAGGGATCCAGCCCGGGGCAAGGACGGTCGACATCCCGGCCCACCCGAACTCCGCGGCGGACCCCGAAGAGAGGAGTCCCGGATCCGGTCGTGAGCTCCGACAGCGACGTGCAGGTGGTGGACGACGAGGTCGAGAGGCAGAGGAGGTGGCGGATCCGGAGGGCGGTCCAGCGCGGCGAGGGACGAATCCCGACGGGATCGGCGGAGGTGGAGTGGAGGCAAGCGCCGAGCCTGCCCAGGGTCCAGCAAAACCCGAGGAGGCAGTGGAGGAGTCGCCCCAGGCTGCACCGGCGATCGGCGAGGGGGAGGCAGGAGGCAAACCGCCTCAGCCCCCCAGCTACGTGGAGTGTATCGTCGCGGCGACGATGAAAAACCAGCGGTGGTGCGAGGAGCGGCGCAGGAGCGAGGAACGGCGGCGGCAGCAACTGGAGGAGTCGCCAGAATGGCAAGCTCGATTGCGGGCGGCCGAGGAGGAGGAGCAGCAGCTGTGGGAGAATCCGGGGTACCCGCCCACGCCGCGGTATATCCACGAGCCCCGCGTCCAGCCGCTCGAAGTCGCGTCGGAGTGGGCACCATCGCCGTCGCGGTGGCTGCCCGAAATCCCGCCGACGCCGCGGTACGAGGGGTCACCCAGGTGGAGGCCCGCACGACCACCCACACCACGCTTCGAGCCGACGCAGCAGCAGCAGCCCGATCCATCACAGCAGCAGCACCCCGAGCCACCGCAGCCCGAGATGCCGCCGCCGCCGCAAGCCGAGTCACCGAAGCCGCAACAGCCCGAGATGCCGCCGCCACCACACACCGAACCACCGCGGCCGAACCACGAGGAGCACCATGTCCGCACGGACATCCCGGCAGCGCACGTGAGCCACAGCTCGCGCACGTTCGTGGTCGACGGTGTGCGGTGGCGTCAACAGACGTTTACTTGGACATGGCCAGAGGGGCCCGCGGAGGACACGACGGCGAGGGACCCACAAATATGGGAGGAGGAGGAACCGCGGGTGAGCCCGAGAGATCCGAGGGTACGCGGCAGACCCGAGGCACCGACGACGCCCGCGCCGGCAGCAACAGAGTCCCGGAACGCGACGACGACCACACCAGCCGCAGCGGAGCCTTGGACCCCGCCAACCCCAAGCACCGGGCCGGGGACACCAGCAGCAGCAGATGACGTGGTGAAGGAGGACGAGCCGCTGGAGAAGGGACCTTGGGTGTGGCCGGAACCGCTGGCCAGTCGGCGGCCACCGTGGAAGCGGCAACATTCCGCGCCGGAGGTCACCGAGGAGGTCGCGAGGCCGAAATTAATGCGGCAGACGTCCGCACCCGAAGGCCAGCGGTGGCGCGAGATCGCGAAGGACGAGTGGCCCGAAGGAATCGCGGAGGTGCAGGCGGTGAAGGAGGCGCGGGTCCTGGGAGGCAGGCGGAGTGTCCGCGTGAGGTTCGATCGACGCGCGTTCCGCGTGAGGTTGGGCCCCGCGGGCATGAGGCTGTTTGAAGAGCAGCGTTGAACAATAAACACTTAAAAAAAATGAAAAAAAAACACGAAAGACGAAGGTCGGTGTATGGCTGGGAACAACGCGGCTGAAAACAGGGGAGACAAGAAGGAGCATACATGGTTTGATCAGCGTCTGAAATGAAGAAAAAGGAATTAGCTGGGTACGACATGAAAGTAAACAAACCAGCACTTACCTGTTGCTTCGATTGGCGAAGCTAAGTCGAATCCTGCTCTTAACTCGATGTCGACGTTGCCAACCAAGAGCAACTAGCCGAGGGCGAATGAAGGGCGAAGGAGCCTGGAAAGAAGAGAGAAGGATGAGAGGAAGGAAAAAGGATAAAGAAAAGTTGAAGAAACTTACCCAAAAATGCAAAATCACCATGAAGTAGGGACGGGGGCGCCTCGATAGGGCGGTCGATTGGCACGGACGATAGTGCGATCGATGGGCACACGATATATGGCAAAATCATGGTGAAGAAAATATCGCGAACGATCAAGTGGCAACGCCGCCCCAGCGATATCGATAGCTGATGGGTATCGATATCGTGGGGAGTTCCGCTGGGCTATCGATAGCTGATGGGTATCGATGACCAGTGGGACCAGACGAGAAAAACAGCGCGGGAAACTTGAGCGAAGGCCCGCTGGGTATCGATAGCTGATGGGTATCGATAACCAGTGGGACCAGATAGAGGATCGGCGCGGGAGTTTCAAATTGCTGCAACGACGACGACCGGCGCCGTAGAAACTCTCGGAGTTGAAGGCATCGAGGGAGCGTCGAGGAAGCAACGATGGAGCAACGAGGGAGCGCCGAGGGAGCGCCGAGGGAATCGAAAAGAGCAAAGCGAAGACTCAACGGCTAGCATACACGAGGAAACGCCGGCGAGTAGGAGCAAGTTCTTAAAAGTTTCCCGAAGTAAGGGGGGAATGTGAGGAGTTGAATAACTCCCCACAAATTCCCGCAGCAGAACTACCGATGGCCGGCCGCTTACCAATTACTCGGCGAATTAGCGGGGTAGCGGCGCGGCGAAGAGCAAATGGAGAGACTCTTGCAAATAGAGAGTTTGGAGAAAGAGAGTTTGGAGAGTGAGAGTTTGGAGACTTCGAGGTTGGGAGAGAGAACTCTGCCAAAGAGAGTTGGGAGAGCGGGAAGCGGAGAGTGAGAGAGTGGAGACTTCGCAGGCAGAGCCAGAGTGCCGTGTGCAAAAGGGGAAATAACGGATCTGCACCGGACTTTGGACTCTGCCGTGGACTTTGATCCAGGAGGACAAGTGCCACATCTCAGCAGCGGAGCGACGCACGGACGTGCCACAGGCACCAAAAGCATAAGCGGAGCAGCGGCAACACGCAGAAACACAATTTAAGGCCGTGCGTGAAAGGCAAGTGGGTCAGGCAGGAGCTACGGACTTTGGACCCGGAGTGGAGAGATGCGGCGGGCAGAGAGAAATAGGGAAATAACGGTTCCTAGAGGCCCTATATAATGCCGCCGGGCGCTGGCAACAGGATGAGTCGATCACGAAGAGTCAATCTATCAAGATCAGTCCAGATACAAAAGTGCCAGTACAGTGAACTACAAGTGAACAACAACAAGTCGAATCGCCGGAAGCAGCGCCGTGGGAGCCTACAAGGAACAAGATCGCTACGTCGAGACGTTCGGGAGTGAACCGCCAGGAATCTCCGAATTGAGACGCAGGTAGCTGAGGTCCAGAGGGCATCACACGGCTAGGTCAAGGCGATCCGTTTCAAGTCTGTCTCTACTAAATCCACGCTCCTCGCCGGAGAGTCGAACAGAGTTTGAGCGGTGTAAGCCTGCGACAACAAAGCGTGAACTCAGGGAGAAGCCATTAGGCCAGAAGGGAGATCGAGTCAGTCGTTGTGGTCTTGAGTGGAGTACTCCAGGAGAGCCATACGGTTTGAGTCGTGTATTCCCGGAGCGGCGTGCGTCCGAATCCCGAGTAGAACGAGCCAGAAGGGAGATCGGTCTATCGTTGGTGGCCTCGAGTGGAGAACTCCAGTAGAGCCCCGCGGTTAAGTCGTGTAGTCCCGGATCGGCGTTGACCAAGATCCCGAGTGCCAGAAGCCACGCAACGTCCAGCCACGCAGTCAGCCTATCCAGCAGCATCAGCAACGGGCCAGCCACTACACCACGACAGAGCGAGCTACAAGGAAACGTCGGACGATAAGCCAAGGGGTGAAGCTAGGGCGGAACGTTCGTTTACGCTAGGCGTTGAAGCAAAGTGAAGCGCTCGGCAGCCTCCTTGCGTAACTTGGACTGCCGGTGCGATCTGAGTTAAACCCTAGTGGGACCATCCGGGACAGAGCCAGGGACAGGCGGTGGTGTGTCGAAAGGAGTGATTCCTGGAGATCGCGGCCTCTGTTCACCCTAGTCTGAGAACGGTGACGCTTCCCTAAACCCGTACAGCCGATCTCCTGGCGAGTCTAAGGCGCGACGAGTAGTCGTCGTTTCTGTGCATCAGCGGCGAGCGGCGTCGAGCCTCTTCAGGGAGCTACAGGGATCTTCAGGAAACTACAAGCATCTTCAGGGAGTTCACGGAACTGGAGCCCGAAGTCCACAAGGGGAGCGCCGGACCGACAAGGCGACCCGGAGTCAGCAACGGCCACGAGCGGCGACGGCAAGGTTGCCGTGCTATCATACCCTCTCGCTCGCAATAAAATCCACTGAGTACCCGAAAATTCTGTGCTTTCTCACTGATCTACTGGGCGGTCACGTTTATATAAATTTGGTGGGACGAACACACAACTATACTGAGCTAGCCGCACGAATCTCGTAGCGAGCAGACATAACAAATCAGTTCGTTACAATACTCAATGGTTTCTTCGACCCGCGCTGATTTTGGAAATCATACTCACTGATCGGGACGAAAAATGTTTGTCCGTTCCTAAACATATATAAAATTCTAAGGACGAGATTGTTGACTTTATATAGTAAATCATAAATTCCGATAAAATCAAGAAAAATTTTTCTAAAATTTTAATTTATACGGAATGATGGACAACCACTGAGGGAGTCGATACTTCCGCATGTCATATGAATTTCCGATTTATGAAAATTATAGGAGGCACTTAAACATTTCTAAGGATATGAATAATAATATAGGGAAAAATCTAAAGAAAAAAATAGTAAAGTAAACACTTTAATTTCTATAATCCCGAATTGACATCAGAAACATGCGACTGCCCCTTCTATGCAAATCGCCGGAATGTAGCAAGAAAATTAATTTCAATATATAATAAATAAATATATAAATATATAATAAATAAATGTTTAGAATCCTCAAAATAAATGAATAAATATAATATTAATCTATAAATTAATCATCGACATTTTATTTTGGAGATAAAAATATATGTTCGGAGAATGGAGAATTGATTCATTGTTGGGAATCATGACATCAACCCCTATGGAGAATTGATTCATTGTTGGGAATCATGACATTAACCCCTATTATAAAACGTGCTAGACCTAGCCTGGGCTTTGCCGTGAGGTCTACGATCTTATGAGTGGGTGAAAAATTTTTTACTAACCCCTTTACCGTTTTAATTTCTATTCTGTTAATTAAATTTTATACTATTTTTATAAATAGATAAATTCATAAAAAAATGTTCTTCTTATTTGCAACTGTGTCGTATTGTTGCTGATAATCTTGACTTTAGGATTATTATACACTTGACCTCTTTGTTATTCTTAGACCTTGTAATATTGTTAATAACTGTGGTTTTTGGGATACAAGGCTAGCAAGTAGCGATATTGAAAAATTTATAATGGGATCCGTGATACGATCCGAGATATATATAGGACGGAAGAATGAAAATAATAAATAGCTAAAATAATAATAACTGATATAATACGCTTGTGGAATGGGATTACATGATACTTTTAAATCTTGTTGGAAGATAGTTGCAAATAATCGGAATGGAAAGATTTAATGATATTTATGATAAAATTATCAACGTGATATTTCATATGTTTTCTTCAAACTTTCTTGTTTTTTGTTTCTTTACAACAATGTAATGTGTATTGAGTCGGTGTAGGTAAAGAAGTATTTGATATTAATAATCTATCTGTATTTTGTATCCAGTATTCATTTATTAGTTTTCTATGTTTAAGCAGGTAGGAATAATAAGAATAATATCTCAAATATTAGTATTATTCTGTATTTTAAAAATTTCGATGTTATGTTTTTTGATAATTGTTAGCTAATCAATGACAAAAAATGTGTAGTGTTGGACAGGTTGTAACGAACTGATTTATTAGGTCTGCTCGCTTCGAGATTCGTGCGGCTAGCTCAGTATAGTTGTGTGTTCGACCCACCAAATTTATATAAACGTGACCGCCCAGTAGATCAGTGAGAAAGCACAGAATTCTCGGGTACTCAGTGGATTTTATTGCGAGCGAGAGGGTATGATAGCACGGCAACCTTGCCGTCGCCGCTCGTGGCCGTTGCTGACTCCGGGTCGCCTTGTCGATCCGGCGCTCTCCTTGTGGACTGCGGGCTCCGGTTCCGTGAACTCCCTGCAGATGCTTGTAGCTCCCTGAAGATCCTTGTAGCTCCCTGAAGATGCTCGACACCGCTCGCCGCTGATGCGCAGAACCGACGACTACTCGTCGCGCCTTAGACTCGCCAGACTCGGCTGCACGGGTTTAGGGAAGCGTCCCCGTTCTCAGACTAGGGTGAACAGAGGCCGCGATCTCCAGGAATCACTCCTTTCGACACACCACCGCCTGTCTCTGGCTCTGTCCCGGATGGTCCCACTAGGGTTTAACTCAGATCGCACTGGCAGTCCAAGTTACGCAAGGATGCTGCCGAGCGCTTCACTTTGCTTCAACGCCTAGTGTAAACGAACGTTCCGCCCTAGCTTCACCCCTTGGCTTATCGTCCGACGTTTCCTTGTAGCTCGTTCTGTCGTGGTGTAGTGGCTGGCCCGCTGTTGATGGTCCTGGATGTGCTGACTGCGTGGCTGGACGTTGCGTGGCTTCTGGCACTCGGGATCTTGGTCAACGCCGATCCGGGACTACACGACTTAACCGCGGGGCTCTACTGGAGTTCTCCACTCGAGGCCGCCAACGATAGACCGATCTCCCTTCTGGCTCGTTTCACTCGGGATTCGGACGCACGCCGCTCCGGGAATACACGACTCAAACCGTATGGCTCTCCTGGAGTACTCCACTCAAGACCACAACGACTGATCGATCTCCCTTCTGGCCTAATGGCTTCTCCCTGAGTTCACGATTTCTTGTCGCAGGCTTACACCGCTCAAACTCTGTTCGACTCTCGGGCGAGGAGCGTGGATTTAGTTGAGACAGAATTGAAACGGATCGCCTTGACCTAGCCGTGTGATGCCCTCTGGACCTCAGCTACCTGCGTCTCAATTCGGAGATTCCTGGCGGTTTAATCCCGAACGTCTCGACGTAGCGATCTTGTTCCTTGTAGGCTCCCACGGCGCTGCTTCCGGCGATTCGACTTGTTGTTGTTCACTGGTATTTCACTGTACTGGCACTTTTGTATCTGGACTGATCTTGATAGATTGACTCTTCGTGATCGACTGATCCTGTTGCCAGCGCCCGGCGACATTATATAGGGCCTCTGGGAACCGTTATTTCCCTATTTCTCTCTGCCCGCCGCATCTTTCCACTCCGGGTCCAAAGTCCGTAGCTCCTGCCTGACCCACTTGCCTCTCACGCACGGCCTTAAATTGTGTTTCTGCGTGTTGCCGCTGCTCCGCTTATGCTTTTGGTGCCTGTGGCACGTCCGTGCGTCGCTCCGCTGCTGAGATGTGGCACTTGTCCTCCTGGATCAAAGTCCACGGCAGAGTCCAAAGTCCGGTGCAGATCCGTTATTTCCCCTTTTGCACACGGCACTCTGGCTCTGCCTGCGAAGTCTCCACTCTCTCACTCTCCGCTTCCCGCTCTCCAAACTCTCTTTGGCAGAGTTCTCTCTCCCAACCTCGAAGTCTCCAAACTCTCATTCTCCACTTCTCGGTCTCCAAACTCTCACTCTCCAAACTCTCTACTTGCAAGTGTCTCTCCACTTGCTCTTCGCCGCGCCGCTACCCCGCTAATTCGCCGAGTAATTGGTAAGCGGCCGGCCATCAGTAGTTTTGCTGCCGGAATTTGTGGGGAGTTATTCAACTCCTCACATTCCCCTCTTACTTCGGGAAACTTTTAAGAACTTGCTCCTACTCGCCGGCGTTTCCTCGTGTATGCTAGCCGTTGAGTCTTCGCGGTGATCTTTTTGATTCCCTCGGCGCTCCCTCGTTGCTCCATCGTTGCTCCCTCGACGCTTTCAACTCCGAGAGTTTCTACGGCGCCGGTCGTCGTCGTTGCAGCAATTTGAAATTCCCGCGCCGATCCTCCATCTGGTCCCACTGGTCATCGATACCCATCAGCTATCGATACCCAGCGGGCCTTCGTTCAAGTTTCCCGCGCTGTTTTCCTCGTCTGGTCCCACTGGTCATCGATACCCATCAGCTATCGATAGCCCAGCGGAACTCCCCACGATATCGATACCCATCAGCTATCGATATCGCTGGGGCGGCGTTGCCACTTGATCGTTCGCGATATTTACTTCACCATGATTTTGCCATATATCGTGTGCCCATCGATCGCACTATCGTCCGTGCCAATCGACCGCCCTATCGAGGCGCCCCCGTCCCTTCTTCATGGTGAGTTTGCACAATTACAATTTTCTGTAAGTACAAGCTTTGGTGTGCCTTTTTGTTCTTCTGTTTCTAAATTTTTTTTTGTTCTTCCAGATGAACCCAACATATGCCCTTTCTTGCCCTTGGGTCTGGGGTCAATTCCCCTGATACGGTTGACTGCGGCGAAGCTGTGGATTGCCGCAGTCCGTCAGCCACTGGGTTTTTGCACCACTTTGGTTGTGGTGAGTTGCCAACTTGGCTGGACCGGCATTTATTCTGTTTATATTCCAGGTCTTTCGTGTTTTTCTTCCGTTTGGTGTTTTTGTAAGGGGATGTCTGGCTGGATACGGTATAGCCCTGAAGCTGTACCGTCTCCCCCCTTCCTTCGGTGACAGTTGAATACGATCTCCAGTGCATATGTTTTCCTGCGTGGCTTCATCTTGTGCGTTTCTGTTTCCCGCGGCGTGTTCACAGATGACTCCGGTGAATGCCGACGACCAATTCGCTGCTAGTGTGTGTCCTTGTGTATTCTGTGTATTAGCGTATTCTTGGCGTGTCCTTCGAGTTCCCAGGAATTTCCACGGAGTTTCCTCGGATTTACCCTGTAGTATCCCTGGAGTTCTCGTAGCATCCTTGGAGTGTTTTCCTAGTATCCTTGGAGTTCTCGTAGTATCCTTGGAGTTCTCGTAGTATCCTTGGAGTGATTTTGTAGAATCCTTGGAGTTCTCGTAGTATCCTTGGAGTTATTCCTTGGAGTTCTCGTAGTATCCTTGGAGTTATTCCTTGGAGTTCTCGTAGTATCCTTGGAGAGTCCTTGGAGTTATCTTGTAGTATCCTTGGATAGTCCTTGGAGTTCCCTCGTAGTATCCTTGGATAGTCCTTGGAGTTATATTGTAGTATCCTTGGAGTTATTCCTTGGAGTTCTCTTGTAGTATCCTTGGATAGTCCTTGGAGTTCTCTTGTATTATCCTTGGATAGTCCTTGGAGTTCCCTCGTAGTATCCTTGGAAAAGTTTCAATGCTGTTGTTCGTTTGTTGTTTCTGCCTGTTGCGGTCGCTCGCTTGTTTCTTGTGTTTCTTGTTGTTTAAGCTCGCTTACATGTATGGTCCGCTCTTTCTTTGTGTTTACGTGGCGTATTTTGCATATTACAGGAGAAACAAAATCCACGACCTGGAATGGCCCGTCGTATCTAGGAGCCAATTTTGCTGCAAATCCTTCGGCCGCTTTCGATAAGTGGTGTTCTTTGGCCCACACGACGTCGCCCACCGCTGGTGTCTTCTCCTAAGATTATAATGCCTCGCCTGATCTTGGGAGGCTTTTTCCATGTTTCGCCTTACAATCTCAAAGATCTCTTTTAGTTTGCTTGCATTTTCATCCGGGGTTTCAGCAGCACGTCCTGTCCCTAACGTTTCTCGATCGTATAGGGCGCTTGGTAGTCTGGGCTCTCTGCCCGGCGAACTGCACAATCATTGTTTTTACAGTTCTATTGGCTCGCTCGGTCGGGTTCTCTTGCGGGGTGTATGGAGCTGTGAACTGCTATTTGATACCCATATCGGCTAGAAAACCCTTGAAGTTTCGGCTGGCAAATTGTACTCCGTTGTCCGTTATGACCACCTTCGGGACCCCATACCTTGCGATTATGCGTTCCCTGAATGCTTTATTCAGTGATTCCGCCGTCGCGCTGCGCAGTGGTACTAACTCAGTCCACTTGGAGAACCGGTCTATTAGTACTAGCAGCATTTGGTTGCCGTGCTTCGAACGCGGCAGGGGTCCGACGAAGTCCGCGCATACCGTTGCCCATGGTTCCTCTGGCACCTGCGTTAGCATTTTGCCGGCCGCCTGCATTTGGTTCGGCTTGAATTTCATGCACGTCTCGCTTTTTCTTACACGGGCTCGGGCGTCTCTGTGCATACCTGGCCAGTAATATCGGGCTGCCAGGCGTGCAATCGTCCTTCGGCTTCCTACGTGACCCGCTGAAGGCTCGTCGTGGTTTTCCTTCAGCACCGTTTCTCGTAGGGCCTTTGGGACACACATCTTCCACGTCGCGACATCTTCGCTGCCTGCTCTATGGGGTATACTTCGATATAGCGTGTCACCTTCCATCACGTAGTCCGGGTACTTTTGCGGTTGGGTCTTAATCTTCTCGCGCATTCCTTGAGTCCAGCTGCATGCTGCAGATGCTTCCGCCGCCGATGTCTCCTTGATGCCTCGAAGCGTCTCTGGTAGTGGCTGTCTTGACAGGGCGTCCGCCACCACGTTGAGCTGTCCCTTCCGGTATGCTATCTCGAAGTCGTACTGCTGTAACTCCAGAGCCCATCTGGCGATCCTTCCTGAAGGGCTCTCGATGCTGTTGAGCCACTTCAGGGCCATATGGTCGGTTACTACTTTAAAGTGGTAACCTTCCAGATATGGTTTTAGCTTTCGGATCGCCCAGACGATTGCCAAGCATTCCTTCTCGGTCGTCGAGTAATTCTTCTCGGCGCCGTTGAGCCTTCGGCTTGAGTACGAGATTACCTTTTCGCCTTTCTCCGTTTCCTGGGTCAGTATTGCTCCGATGCCGTAGTCGCTTGCGTCTGTTTGCAGGGTGAACGGTTTGTCGAAGTCCGGGCATGCCAGTACGGGGTCAGCAACGAGTCTTGCCTTAACCTCTTCGAACGCCATCTGATGTTCCGGTGTCCATACCCACTTGTTGCCTTTGCGTAGCAAATCATTGAGTGGTTTGACTATTTTTGCGAAATCAGGTACGAATCGGCGGTACCATGATGCTACGCCCAGGTACTGCCGGACTCCTCTTACTGTGGATGGCGGTTCTAGTTCGGCGATGGCTGCTACCTTTTCCGGATCCGTTCCTATTCCTTCGCTAGTCACACGGTGACCTAGATACAATAACTCCTTCTTGAAGAATTGGCATTTATCCGGGTTAAGCCTCAGATTTACTTCTTTTAGCCGCCGAAACACTTCTCTCAGGTTCGCTTTGTGTTCTTCCAGCGTGCGTCCGATCACTATTATGTCGTCTTGGTAGGCGAAAGCGTGAGGTGACAGTTCCGGACCAATTACTTGGTCCAAGACTCGTTGAAAAGTCGCGGATGCCGAATGGAGACCGAAAGGCATAACCCTCCACTGGAACAAACCTTTTCCGGGCACCGTGAAAGCCGTGTATTGCCTGCTATTTTCCTCCAGTGGGATTTGCCAGTACCCATCCTTCAAGTCCAAACTGCTGATGTACCTCGCTTCTCGCAGTTGGTCAAGGATATAATTTATGCGCGGCATTGGGTAGGCATCCTTTATCGACTTTGCGTTTATCTGCCTGAAATCGACACAGAGTCTCTATTTGCCCGTCTTCTTCTTCACCATCACGATGGGGGAGCTGTATGGGCTCTTCGAGTGCTCTATATACCCCATTCCGAGAAGCTCATCCACCTTCGCATTGATCTCCCCTTGAACTTTTGGGTTCTTGGGGTAGTATCGTTGCTTGATTGGCTTGTCGTCTTTCATCGAGATCCGATGCTCGGCCATGTTCGACGTTCCCGTCATGGTGTTGAAGTCGGCTAGCTGTGCCTCTAGGAATTCCGCTGGGTCGTTATCCTCGCCTGTGTGTTGAACGACTGCCACCGATAGCTTTTCCTCGAGCCACCCATTGTGTCGGTTCCTGGCCGGTATTGCGATCTCGTGTCCGGCGCACTTTATCTCGGTTCCGACTTTTGTGAGGAAATTCCATCCTAACACCAACGAATCCACTACCCCTGGTAGTATCAGCAGGCTCATGGTCAATCGCTTGTTGCCGAATGCGATTTCTACGTCCAGCTGTGCATCGATTTCGCCGCATCTCCCGTCTGCCAACCTAACTTGCCGTCTTGTCCTCGTGATTTTTCCGAGGGCAGCCAGGTTGTCCGCCAGTTCCTCGCTTATGAAGCTCGCTGTTGCCCCGGTGTGGATTGTGGCTTTATATGTGCCTCCACCAATCGTTACCGCTGCGGACAACTCCTGCTCCTCCTCAATCAGCTTGCCAGTTAGTTTGGAAAGGTAGCATTTTGCGATCCCCGCCCGCCTCTCTGCGGCTGAGATCGCTGACCATTTCCCGCTCGATTGCAGCACTCCACGCTTCTGACACCCACTTTGCCGCACACCCAGCAGAACATCAAGCGCTGGTTTCGACAGCCGCGTTCCCAGTGTCCGTGACCGCCGCACTTTCGGCAGGCCTCCTGGGGGTTCGAGATGTGGGTACTCTCCCGTGGCCTCTGAGTGGTGTTTGGTGGCCACACGGGGCTCATTGGCTGTCTCTGTTGGTTTTGCATTGGTGCCCGATGGCGTTCATATGATGCGTTGGTAGCCTGCTGCCGGTAGTCTTGTAGGGGCGGTGTCCATTGACTATTCCCACGACGTTCCTGGTCGCCACTGTCTTCGCACCTTCTGCACGTTGCTGGCGCAGGGGCTGCTGGTTTTGCCCTTGAAAATTTGTTCTCTTGCGCGAATGCCTCGCGTTCCTTCTCCAGCTCCTCATACTCGTCGGCTAGGTTCATAAGCGTATCTAGGTCCGATACCCTGTATGCTCTGAGGAAAATCCTTAAACTCGGGATGCAGTTATCTCTGATGATGTTGAGGGTATCTTTCGCCGAATAACTGAGTGGCCTCACCATGGTCTGCATGTCGATCTACATGATCTTTGATATTTGAACGATTCCCCGTAGCCTTGCTTCCTCTGCCTGACTTGATCAGAGAGCTTTGTGAAAAAGTCCCTTGGTAGAAAATAGTTGTGGAAACTGTCTATGAATTCCGGCCAGGTTCTCCACTGTTTATTGTTGGAAATGAACCATTTCAGTGACTTACCGGTGAGTAATTTCGGCATAGCCCGGGGAATCATGTCTAGGTCCAGGCCGTAGGTATTGGCGGACCATTCCACTTGTTCTAAAAACTCAAATGGTTTTTCTACGCCGTCGAACCTGAATGACCACTCCCGGACTTGTTTCGCAACCTTGGCATAATCTGGCCCACTGGGATTAGGAATCGGCGCTGCCGTTTTTCTGTCCTGGCTTACGTCCCTCTTTTGCGCCTCCTTTTGCATGTTGTTGATGCTTAGGCTTGCCACTAGGTCTTCCCCTTCGGCGTTTGTTACCTTTATGCTGGGACCTGGTTTGTCGCTGTATGTTGCTTCCAGCTCGGCCCAGATATCGGCGAGGTCTGGACCGTTCTCCGTCTGTGTGTAACATTCAGACAATGTCTATCTAATGTCTTCCGATCTGCCCTCCAAAGCCATGTTTAACTTCTGTGAGACATAGGCAAAGTCTTCTTTCTAGAGACGGGAAATCCAACTCTTCCATGTAGTCACTGCTGGGACAATCACGTTTTGGGCGCCAGATGTAACGAACTGATTTATTAGGTCTGCTCGCTACGAGATTCGTGCGGCTAGCTCAGTATAGTTGTGTGTTCGTCCCAGCAAATTTATATAAACGTGACCGCCCAGTAGATCAGTGAGAAATCACAGAATTCTCGGGTACTCAGTGGATTTTATTGCGAGCGAGAGGGTATGATAGCACGGCCACCTTGCCGTCGCCGTTCGTGGCCGTTGCTGACTCCGGGTCGCCTTGTCGATCCGGCGCTCCCCTTGTGGACTGCGGGCTCCGGTTCCGTGAACTCCCTGCAGATGCTTGTAGTTCCCTGAAGATCCTTGTAGCTCCCTGAAGATGCTCGACACCGCTCGCCGCTGATGCGCAGAACCGACGACTACTCGTCGCGCCTTAGACTCGCCAGGAGATCGGCTGCACGGGTTTAGGGAAGCGTCACCGTTCTCAGACTAGGGTGAACAGAGGCCGCGATCTCCAGGAATCACTCCTTTCGACACACCACACCATCATGGATTTCTGGATAGGATTTCTGGATATAAGCAACGGTCACCTGTTACCTTACCCTAATTAACGATCACCCGTCACGCACCCATTAACTTTAAATACCCCACACCTGTCACCTTGACCTAATTTATTACCCTAATTAGCATAATTAAATCCATAATTAGCATAATTAATTGCCTCCCCCTTCCACTTTTGTATCCAGAAACCCCATTTTATAACTACTGACATGCTGTCCCTCTTCCTCCTGCTGCCGGGAATATCCCTTCGGGACCTGGGGATTTTTAGGGAGCGAAGCTATTTTTAGCCCATTTAATGTTGGACTCAGTCATAATGCTATCCAATACTTTAACAATCACGCCGATTGTGAGTCGATTGTTTGGGGTTCTGGGGTGTTTCCTGGAAAGTGCGTGTCTAGTAATAAGTTTAATGTTTCTTTACTAGAACAAGCACACGGGTCATCCTGTCTCTTCAGATAGCCCAGATTCGAAGCAGCTTCCGAGAAGGATTCAATTCCCGAACAGAATTTTCTCCAATCCTCTCTTTTTGCCTGCCTAATGAGATTTTTGAATTGAGCTAGACTTTGTTTATATTCGGAACTTTGTTGGCAACTTTGTCTTTTTGCCCTGTTGAAGAGTTTCCTACATTTTACCCTCAGCTAGTCTATTTCTTGTTTCCATCAGGGTGGTTTCCATTTGCCTCTCGGCTTGCTGATTGAACAGGATGCTTTATATGCGCTGTTACAGTTTTCAGTGAAGGCTGTCGTAAGATAATTGAGATATTCCTCCGATGGAAGGATCTGCTCTGGACGAGCTGGTAGGGCTTTAGCCAGTCTGTTTTTAAAACCTGGCCAGTTGGTTCTACGGGGGTTTAAGAACGTTACTGGTTCAGGATTGGGCGCACATAATTTTATATCAATATATTTATGATCTGAGAAGGAGTGTTCTTTAGAAACGCTCTACCCTACAAGCTGGTCATAAAATTGGTTTGAAATAAGGGTTATGTCTATGACCTCCCCCCTGTCCTTAATTACACAATTGGGGTCGTTTCCCCTATTGCAGATAAGTAGGTTTGTGGAAAGAAGGTATTCAAAAAGTAACTCACCCCTCTCATTTGTGTTGGTGCTGCCTCACTACTCACGGTGGGCATTTTCGTCGCATCCGATCAGCAGGGCAGTGCCACAATCTGCGCAGTATCGGTCCTTAATATCGTACGCTAAGTATGCTGCCGCTACACGTAGCGACCTGTCATGGAGCTCCAGACTTTTCGATGTAGTGTCAGCATCGCTGTAATTAAAAATCATAAATGCAAATATCCTCGATGGGTGCGATCGAGATGTTATTCAGGATCAGCAATACCTGACGCAATGGGCCTTCTACCTTCTACCGCAACATATATCTTCTCCGATTCCTAAAAAGGGGACGTGATCCATATGACGGCTCTTGGCCTACTCGGAATGTTCTTCCAGTCAACAGCGACTAGCTTGGCACCCGGGTAGACCTCACCCAGACTAGCTACGGTTGATTTCAGTAGCTCTACCGACCTAGTCCCTTCGCACGCCATCACCTTGACGTTACCCTAGTACCACTCCGCATCTTTGCAGATTGGTGGGGGTCCAGGGTCCGCTTCCAGCTGCTGCCTTAACCCACTTGCACTGATTCCTTGGAATTCTGTCGCCTTGGTCCAGGATTCAAATTAGGATCTTATCCTTGGCCGTTTCTACGAAGCTTTTGTTCGCCGCAACTGGCACGTGCGTACGCATCTTTTTATATGTTAATATGTTAAATATGTTAAAAAGATATGTTATAAAATATGTTAATAAGAACAAACTGAGACATAAAAGTTATTTCACGACGGCTGTAAGATTTTATTTAATATATTTATGGAGGGCCGGCGGAAATACTTAGATGTTCGGGATTGGGGGTAGTGATGTATAAATTTATATATATAATAAAAGTATGAATAGAATATGTAATATGTATGTATATATTATATGTATGATGTATGGAATATATGTAATCAATATGGCAAAAAAATTTTATTGTAAATTTTGCCAGCGGATATGTGTTGTAAGTTTTCGATTTATTGTGGACTGCATTTGGACTTTTAATAATGTATGCAAATCTTTGTCACAGCGGATGTACAATAAAAAATCAATATCAAAAAATTTTTGTGGGCCGAAATTGGCTGAACACTTAATTTTATTGTTCCCTTATATTTTTTTAAATTAATTTGACTTTACTTTCGAGATGAATTTATTTTTCACTGTTCACTGAATTTAATTATACCCGTTACTCGTAGAGTAATGAACGCTGAGATCTCGGAAACTATAAAAGCTAGAAGATTGGGATTTGGCATGCAGATTCTAGGAGTTAATACGCAGCGCAAGTTTTTCACGCCGATGGGCCACACACCAAGAGGGAAGGGCGAGCACTTGAAGAGCGGGGAGTGCTGGCAATTTAAGAGAGGGGAGAGCGGCGTAAACAGGATCCTTAATCTCGAATCAAGAATTGTAATTCTGTAATCTACCGTCTACTCTGAGAATTTTATTCTGATCAATAAATGGATGCAAACTTAGAATGTTTTAAGGAATTCTCACTTCTTTATTATTATTGAAACTATTTAGTTCTGGACCAAATTGATATGCCTGCTTCTTTTTTATATTTATCTGTTCTGCATATCTCATTTCCTTAACCGATAAATAGCCCGGATAAGATATATTTCTTGTTTTCATATTAATAAATCGAACTATGTAATTCTATCACTCTTTTCAATTTTTGTATGCATGATTATTTATTTTTAATGGATGGTTTGGATGCTTGTTTCTTCTTCAACTTTTGATTGAGACGGCCAATTTTTTTTAGTCCCTTAACCAGTTAGGTCCATTCTACCAAAGATCAACATTTGTCAAATCACTTGAAGAAATTCCCCTTGACGCCGCGTCCGCTGGATTATCTTCTGACTGAACGTGATTCCATTCTACCTCTGTATATCTACGGATGTAATCTGTCCTACGTTTAATTAATTTGACTTTGCTTTGATCACTTTTAATACAAGCCAACGTTCTAGTTTAATCACTCCATGCGTATACTTTGCCTGCCTTATCAATAGATTCTTTGACTTTTTGTATCAACTTACTCAACAGATGGGCTACGCACAGCTCTAATTTCGGAACTGTTTCCCTATTTTTAATTGGGCTTACCCTGCTTTTGCTGTCTACAATTGTAATAAATTCTCCTACTTTAGAATATACCACTGCCGCATATGCTTTTTCAGACACGTCTGCAAATCCGTGCAGTTCTACAATCGAATTTAAATTACTCTTACTCTTACTCTCCTTCTAAGTATTTTTCCGGGTATTTTCTTTAATAATAAGAGTGATTCTTTATAGCCATCCATTAATAAGCATTATCTTTGACAACTCTTGATCAGTAAGCAAAAGATTCTGCAGAAACAGCTTTCCTGTAATTGTTATGGCGATAACCATCTTATTGGATCATAAATTGGATGAAGTTCTTTTATTTTCCTTTTTAGCATTTATCTTTTTATCTTTTTGTGGTTCCCATTAAAGTCCCTCTGTTTTTACGAACTCATTTTCTTTGATACTTAATATCTTGTTGTCGTAAGTATCTTCTACCACTTTTACTTTTTCTTTCTTATTCGAAATCCATTTTCTTAAATTCAGATTAACTTTCATAAATTCGCTAGAAATCTGCCCTATAATGGTTATTAGGATCTGACCATTACCACACATTTTCAATCAAAGTCTCATCTTACCTATGTTATTGGACTTACCCTAATTATTTTCGCTGAAATCCACGCTTAATACATCATAGCACTACTAAAAAATAGTTCCCATCATGAACCATTGACCATGTTCTTGGAATTCGACGTTTTTATTATTCATTGAATCTATTGTTCATTGTATGCTTTAATTGGAAATTTTTAATTGGAAATGTAAAATTTTAAATATTTCAAGGCAACCTAAGAATGCGAGTAAATATAAATGTAACTTTATACTATAAACCGGATTTATCAAAGCAGTTTATTCTTCTCTGCGACTCCAGTCTGCACGGCATCGGTTGTGTGTTAGCACAAGCAGATGAAGAAGGAACCGAGCTCCCCATCGCGTATATGTCCGAAAAACTCTCGAAACCTCAGCAGAACTATTCGGTAACCGAATTTGAATGCTTGGCTGTGATTAAAGGGATCCACAAATTCAGGGCGTATATCGAGGGACAAGACTTTGTAGTGGTTACTGACCACGCGTCACTGCAGTAGGCTAATGAAACAGAAAGACTTGTCGGGGAGGTTAGCCAGATGGTCAATCTGCTTGCAAGGGTTTTCATTCGAGATTAAACACAGAAAAGGGACTCAGAATGTGGTAGCCGATGCGCTTTCCAGAAGAGACGAGGTATATAACTTTAAGTTGGCATCACTGTTCAAGATGGCGACCGATTTAACAGCTGTCAAGTGATTTATTCTCAGTTTGGTTTGGCAATTCATCATGAATAGACTCACGCCTGAACAAGGCTTGCAAATAGTGCAATTTTATTTCAATTTATTGAAAGACACGTTTGGTGACCGCCTAATTTCACGTTTTGGTCCTGTAAATTGGCCTCCAAGATCTTGTGACTTAACACCGCTAGACTACTTTCTGTGGGGCTATGTAAAGACATTGGTCTATGCGGATAAGCCACAAACGCTTGACTATTTGGAAGACAACATTCGCTGTGTTATTGCCGATATATGGCCGCAAATATTGGGAAAAGTTATCGAAAATTGGACGTCCAGATTGGACTACATCCGAGCCAGCCGTGGCGGTCATATGCCAGAATTCATATATAAAATGTAATGCCACAAGATTAACTTTCAAATAAAAAAAATTTCATGTCAATCGAATAATCCATCGTTGTTTTATTGCAACTTAAAGTTCTATACCTCTAAAAAAACACCCGTTATAAATGGTAGTTTAACAATAATAATACATGTTTGTTTTCCAGACTCTCCTTGTATGCCGCTATGAATAATAAATATATACAATAAGAAACATAATAATCTTTTGATTTATTTTCAAAGCCTTCTATATTTATTATTCATAGCGGCTATATTTTTAAAAGAGGATGGTAAAAGTTATTTTATTTTATCCTCGAGACCATTGAAATACGCTAAATATTGTGTAACGAACTGTTTTTAACTGTCGGATCGCTACGTAAACGCCGCGACTAGCTCAGAGATATTGTGTGTTCGTCCCACCAAATTTGTATTGCGTGATTGCCCGTGACCCAAGAAAATGCAGAGATATCCGATTGGGACAAATCGGAAACTTTATTAAGTTTTCTTTTCGCTGGAATTGGTTTCTTCGTCAGCTGGCTGTTGCGGCTTGCCGGGTTGGCGACGTGCCTTCCTCGGCTCAGGATTCACTCTGTGCGTTCCTCGGCGGCGCTCCTTCGACGGCGTCGCTGCTCTCGCCTCCCTTCGTGGTGCTTGTGGACTCCTGCGGCGTCGTTCTCCAACGGCGTCTCTCCGGTTCCACCCGGCTTGTAGGACTCAAGAAGTCTGCACAACCTCCCTTTCGGGTCCGACCAGAATGATCCTGGGATCACCTGTTCGTCGTGTTCCCTGGGGTCGGTCTGGCTCTAGCCTGAGAAACAAATGTCCCGACAGGTCAAATCCGAGGATTCAGCCTTCTCGTCAGTCCACCGTAACCCCGACGCCTGGCACAAACTCTTGATCCGCGCTTACCCTGCCGGTAGCTCGTCCCTCTCTCGACTCTGCTCCTGTCCTGCACTCGTCTCCACTCCAATCTCTGTGTCCTGCCGATCTCACCGTTGCAGTCTCAGCCTTGGCCTAGCGTGTTGACTCTGGTATCTTGATCTGGGCGTTGTTCTCTTGCGCGAATGCCTCCCGTTCCTTCTCCAGCTCCTCATACTCGTCGGCTAGGTTCATAAGCGTATCTAGGTCCGATACCCTGTATGCTCTGAGGAAAATCCTTAAACTCGGGATGCAGTTATCTCTGATGATGTTGAGGGTATCTTTCGCCGAATAACTGAGTGGCCTCACCATGGTCTGCATGTCGATCTACATGATCTTTGATATTTGAACGATTCCCCGTAGCCTTGCTTCCTCTGCCTGACTTGATCAGAGAGCTTGGTGAAAAAGTCCCTTGGTAGAAAATAGTTGTGGAAACTGTCTATGAATTCCGGCCAGGTTCTCCACTGTTTATTGTTGGAAATGAACCATTTCAGTGACTTACCGGTGAGTAATTTCGGCATAGCCCGGGGAATCATGTCTAGGTCCAGGCCGTAGGTATTGGCGGACCATTCCACTTGTTCTAAAAACTCAAATGGTTTTTCTACGCCGTCGAACCTGAATGACCACTCCCGGACTTGTTTCGCAACCTTGGCATAATCTGGCCCACTGGGATTAGGAATCGGCGCTGCCGTTTTTCTGTCCTGGCTTACGTCCCTCTTTTGCGCCTCCTTTTGCATGTTGTTGATGCTTAGGCTTGCCACTAGGTCTTCCCCTTCGGCGTTTGTTACCTTTATGCTGGGACCTGGTTTGTCGCTGTATGTTGCTTCCAGCTCGGCCCAGATATCGGCGAGGTCTGGACCGTTCTCCGTCTGTGTGTAACATTCAGACAATGTCTATCTAATGTCTTCCGATCTGCCCTCCAAAGCCATGTTTAACTTCTGTGAGACATAGGCAAAGTCTTCTTTCTAGAGACGGGACACTGCTGGGACAATCACGTTTTGGGCGCCAGATGTAACGAACTGATTTATTAGGTCTGCTCGCTACGAGATTCGTGCGGCTAGCTCAGTATAGTTGTGTGTTCGTCCCAGCAAATTTATATAAACGTGACCGCCCAGTAGATCAGTGAGAAATCACAGAATTCTCGGGTACTCAGTGGATTTTATTGCGAGCGAGAGGGTATGATAGCACGGCCACCTTGCCGTCGCCGTTCGTGGCCGTTGCTGACTCCGGGTCGCCTTGTCGATCCGGCGCTCCCCTTGTGGACTGCGGGCTCCGGTTCCGTGAACTCCCTGCAGATGCTTGTAGTTCCCTGAAGATCCTTGTAGCTCCCTGAAGATGCTCGACACCGCTCGCCGCTGATGCGCAGAACCGACGACTACTCGTCGCGCCTTAGACTCGCCAGGAGATCGGCTGCACGGGTTTAGGGAAGCGTCACCGTTCTCAGACTAGGGTGAACAGAGGCCGCGATCTCCAGGAATCACTCCTTTCGACACACCACACCATCATGGATTTCTGGATAGGATTTCTGGATATAAGCAACGGTCACCTGTTACCTTACCCTAATTAACGATCACCCGTCACGCACCCATTAACTTTAAATACCCCACACCTGTCACCTTGACCTAATTTATTACCCTAATTAGCATAATTAAATCCATAATTAGCATAATTAATTGCCTCCCCCTTCCACTTTTGTATCCAGAAACCCCATTTTATAACTACTGACATGCTGTCCCTCTTCCTCCTGCTGCCGGGAATATCCCTTCGGGACCTGGGGATTTTTAGGGAGCGAAGCTATTTTTAGCCCATTTAATGTTGGACTCAGTCATAATGCTATCCAATACTTTAACAATCACGCCGATTGTGAGTCGATTGTTTGGGGTTCTGGGGTGTTTCCTGGAAAGTGCGTGTCTAGTAATAAGTTTAATGTTTCTTTACTAGAACAAGCACACGGGTCATCCTGTCTCTTCAGATAGCCCAGATTCGAAGCAGCTTCCGAGAAGGATTCAATTCCCGAACAGAATTTTCTCCAATCCTCTCTTTTTGCCTGCCTAATGAGATTTTTGAATTGAGCTAGACTTTGTTTATATTCGGAACTTTGTTGGCAACTTTGTCTTTTTGCCCTGTTGAAGAGTTTCCTACATTTTACCCTCAGCTAGTCTATTTCTTGTTTCCATCAGGGTGGTTTCCATTTGCCTCTCGGCTTGCTGATTGAACAGGATGCTTTATATGCGCTGTTACAGTTTTCAGTGAAGGCTGTCGTAAGATAATTGAGATATTCCTCCGATGGAAGGATCTGCTCTGGACGAGCTGGTAGGGCTTTAGCCAGTCTGTTTTAAAACCTGGCCAGTTGGTTCTACGGGGGTTTAAGAACGTTACTGGTTCAGGATTGGGCGCACATAATTTTATATCAATATATTTATGATCTGAGAAGGAGTGTTCTTTAGAAACGCTCTACCCTACAAGCTGGTCATAAAATTGGTTTGAAATAAGGGTTATGTCTATGACCTCCCCCTGTCCTTAATTACACAATTGGGGTCGTTTCCCCTATTGCAGATAAGTAGGTTTGTGGAAAGAAGGTATTCAAAAAGTAACTCACCCCTCTCATTTGTGTTGGTGCTGCCTCACTACTCACGGTGGGCATTTTCGTCGCATCCGATCAGCAGGGCAGTGCCACAATCTGCGCAGTATCGGTCCTTAATATCGTACGCTAAGTATGCTGCCGCTACACGTAGCGACCTGTCATGGAGCTCCAGACTTTTCGATGTAGTGTCAGCATCGCTGTAATTAAAAATCATAAATGCAAATATCCTCGATGGGTGCGATCGAGATGTTATTCAGGATCAGCAATACCTGACGCAATGGGCCTTCTACCTTCTACCGCAACATATATCTTCTCCGATTCCTAAAAAGGGGACGTGATCCATATGACGGCTCTTGGCCTACTCGGAATGTTCTTCCAGTCAACAGCGACTAGCTTGGCACCCGGGTAGACCTCACCCAGACTAGCTACGGTTGATTTCAGTAGCTCTACCGACCTAGTCCCTTCGCACGCCATCACCTTGACGTTACCCTAGTACCACTCCGCATCTTTGCAGATTGGTGGGGGTCCAGGGTCCGCTTCCAGCTGCTGCCTTAACCCACTTGCACTGATTCCTTGGAATTCTGTCGCCTTGGTCCAGGATTCAAATTAGGATCTTATCCTTGGCCGTTTCTACGAAGCTTTTGTTCGCCGCAACTGGCACGTGCGTACGCATCTTTTTATATGTTAATATGTTAAATATGTTAAAAAGATATGTTATAAAATATGTTAATAAGAAAAACAAACTGAGACATAAAAGTTATTTCACGACGGCTGTAAGATTTTATTTAATATATTTATGGAGGGCCGGCGGAAATACTTAGATGTTCGGGATTGGGGGTAGTGATGTATAAATTTATATATATAATAAAAGTATGAATAGAATATGTAATATGTATGTATATATTATATGTATGATGTATGGAATATATGTAATCAATATGGCAAAAAAATTTTATTGTAAATTTTGCCAGCGGATATGTGTTGTAAGTTTTCGATTTATTGTGGACTGCATTTGGACTTTTAATAATGTATGCAAATCTTTGTCACAGCGGATGTACAATAAAAAATCAATATCAAAAAATTTTTGTGGGCCGAAATTGGCTGAACACTTAATTTTATTGTTCCCTTATATTTTTTTAAATTAATTTGACTTTACTTTCGAGATGAATTTATTTTTCACTGTTCACTGAATTTAATTATACCCGTTACTCGTAGAGTAATGAACGCTGAGATCTCGGAAACTATAAAAGCTAGAAGATTGGGATTTGGCATGCAGATTCTAGGAGTTAATACGCAGCGCAAGTTTTTCACGCCGATGGGCCACACACCAAGAGGGAAGGGCGAGCACTTGAAGAGCGGGGAGTGCTGGCAATTTAAGAGAGGGGAGAGCGGCGTAAACAGGATCCTTAATCTCGAATCAAGAATTGTAATTCTGTAATCTACCGTCTACTCTGAGAATTTTATTCTGATCAATAAATGGATGCAAACTTAGAATGTTTTAAGGAATTCTCACTTCTTTATTATTATTGAAACTATTTAGTTCTGGACCAAATTGATATGCCTGCTTCTTTTTTATATTTATCTGTTCTGCATATCTCATTTCCTTAACCGATAAATAGCCCGGATAAGATATATTTCTTGTTTTCATATTAATAAATCGAACTATGTAATTCTATCACTCTTTTCAATTTTTGTATGCATGATTATTTATTTTTAATGGATGGTTTGGATGCTTGTTTCTTCTTCAACTTTTGATTGAGACGGCCAATTTTTTTTTTAGTCCCTTAACCAGTTAGGTCCATTCTACCAAAGATCAACATTTGTCAAATCACTTGAAGAAATTCCCCTTGACGCCGCGTCCGCTGGATTATCTTCTGACTGAACGTGATTCCATTCTACCTCTGTATATCTACGGATGTAATCTGTCCTACGTTTAATTAATTTGACTTTGCTTTGATCACTTTTAATACAAGCCAACGTTCTAGTTTAATCACTCCATGCGTATACTTTGCCTGCCTTATCAATAGATTCTTTGACTTTTTGTATCAACTTACTCAACAGATGGGCTACGCACAGCTCTAATTTCGGAACTGTTTCCCTATTTTTAATTGGGCTTACCCTGCTTTTGCTGTCTACAATTGTAATAAATTCTCCTACTTTAGAATATACCACTGCCGCATATGCTTTTTCAGACACGTCTGCAAATCCGTGCAGTTCTACAATCGAATTTAAATTACTCTTACTCTTACTCTCCTTCTAAGTATTTTTCCGGGTATTTTCTTTAATAATAAGAGTGATTCTTTATAGCCATCCATTAATAAGCATTATCTTTGACAACTCTTGATCAGTAAGCAAAAGATTCTGCAGAAACAGCTTTCCTGTAATTGTTACTGGCGATAACCATCTTATTGGATCATAAATTGGATGAAGTTCTTTTATTTTCCTTTTTAGCATTTATCTTTTTATCTTTTTGTGGTTCCCATTAAAGTCCCTCTGTTTTTACGAACTCATTTTCTTTGATACTTAATATCTTGTTGTCGTAAGTATCTTCTACCACTTTTACTTTTTCTTTCTTATTCGAAATCCATTTTCTTAAATTCAGATTAACTTTCATAAATTCGCTAGAAATCTGCCCTATAATGGTTATTAGGATCTGACCATTACCACACATTTTCAATCAAAGTCTCATCTTACCTATGTTATTGGACTTACCCTAATTATTTTCGCTGAAATCCACGCTTAATACATCATAGCACTACTAAAAAATAGTTCCCATCATGAACCATTGACCATGTCTTTGGAATTCGACGTTTTTATTATTCATTGAATCTATTGTTCATTGTATGCTTTAATTGGAAATTTTTAATTGGAAATGTAAAATTTTAAATATTTCAAGGCAACCTAAGAATGCGAGTAAATATAAATGTAACTTTATACTATAAACCGGATTTATCAAAGCAGTTTATTCTTCTCTGCGACTCCAGTCTGCACGGCATCGGTTGTGTGTTAGCACAAGCAGATGAAGAAGGAACCGAGCTCCCCATCGCGTATATGTCCGAAAAACTCTCGAAACCTCAGCAGAACTATTCGGTAACCGAATTTGAATGCTTGGCTGTGATTAAAGGGATCCACAAATTCAGGGCGTATATCGAGGGACAAGACTTTGTAGTGGTTACTGACCACGCGTCACTGCAGTAGGCTAATGAAACAGAAAGACTTGTCGGGGAGGTTAGCCAGATGGTCAATCTGCTTGCAAGGGTTTTCATTCGAGATTAAACACAGAAAAGGGACTCAGAATGTGGTAGCCGATGCGCTTTCCAGAAGAGACGAGGTATATAACTTTAAGTTGGCATCACTGTTCAAGATGGCGACCGATTTAACAGCTGTCAAGTGATTTATTCTCAGTTTGGTTTGGCAATTCATCATGAATAGACTCACGCCTGAACAAGGCTTGCAAATAGTGCAATTTTATTTCAATTTATTGAAAGACACGTTTGGTGACCGCCTAATTTCACGTTTTGGTCCTGTAAATTGGCCTCCAAGATCTTGTGACTTAACACCGCTAGACTACTTTCTGTGGGGCTATGTAAAGACATTGGTCTATGCGGATAAGCCACAAACGCTTGACTATTTGGAAGACAACATTCGCTGTGTTATTGCCGATATATGGCCGCAAATATTGGGAAAAGTTATCGAAAATTGGACGTCCAGATTGGACTACATCCGAGCCAGCCGTGGCGGTCATATGCCAGAATTCATATATAAAATGTAATGCCACAAGATTAACTTTCAAATAAAAAAAATTTCATGTCAATCGAATAATCCATCGTTGTTTTATTGCAACTTAAAGTTCTATACCTCTAAAAAAACACCCGTTATAAATGGTAGTTTAACAATAATAATACATGTTTGTTTTCCAGACTCTCCTTGTATGCCGCTATGAATAATAAATATATACAATAAGAAACATAATAATCTTTTGATTTATTTTCAAAGCCTTCTATATTTATTATTCATAGCGGCATATATTTTTAAAAGAGGATGGTAAAAGTTATTTTATTTTACTCCTCGAGACCATTGAAATACGCTAAATATTGTGTAACGAACTGTTTTTAACTGTCGGATCGCTACGTAAACGCCGCGACTAGCTCAGAGATATTGTGTGTTCGTCCCACCAAATTTGTATTGCGTGATTGCCCGTGACCCAAGAAAATGCAGAGATATCCGATTGGGACAAATCGGAAACTTTATTAAGTTTTCTTTTCGCTGGAATTGGTTTCTTCGTCAGCTGGCTGTTGCGGCTTGCCGGGTCGGCGACGTGCCTTCCTCGGCTCAGGATTCACTCTGTGCGTTCCTCGGCGGCGCTCCTTCGACGGCGTCGCTGCTCTCGCCTCCCTTCGTGGTGCTTGTGGACTCCTGCGGCGTCGTTCTCCAACGGCGTCTCTCCGGTTCCACCCGGCTTGTAGGACTCAAGAAGTCTGCACAACCTCCCTTTCGGGTCCGACCAGAATGATCCTGGGATCACCTGTTCGTCGTGTTCCCTGGGGTCGGTCTGGCTCTAGCCTGAGAAACAAATGTCCCGACAGGTCAAATCCGAGGATTCAGCCTTCTCGTCAGTCCACCGTAACCCCGACGCCTGGCACAAACTCTTGATCCGCGCTTACCCTGCCGGTAGCTCGTCCCTCTCTCGACTCTGCTCCTGTCCTGCACTCGTCTCCACTCCAATCTCTGTGTCCTGCCGATCTCACCGTTGCAGTCTCAGCCTTGGCCTAGCGTCTTGACTCTGGTATCTTGATCTGGGCGTTGAGCACTCGGTTTCTAGGTACTCGGAGGTTGGTTGTTTTTTGTTTGTGTGGTTTTTGGTTTTTTGTGTCCACGTGTGTCCCGTTAGTTCCCTTTGCACACGGCACGCATCGGGTCCAAGGTCCAAGATGTCCCGTTAATTCACGGTGCATCCGCTTTGCGCCGGTTCAAAGTCCACGGCTTTACCGTTCGACCTTATTGCCCTTTGGCGGCGTGGGTCCAAGGTCCAGCGCGGCACCGTTATTTCACGGTCTCTCCGCTTTAGCCGGGTCCAAGGTCCAGTATTCACCGGTGGACCTGGATGCCCTTGGATTCTGCCGCATTCTCGCTGTTGCTAGGGGCTCTCCTGCCTCGAGATTTGTGGGGAGTTTTACGACTCCTCACATCTCCCCCTTTCTTCGGAAATGTGTTAAAGACGGTGCTTTCTCCTCCCGGCGCACTCCGTCGACGTATCTCAGCTTCCTCGTTGTTGTCCTCGTCCTCCGTTGCTCCTGGTTCCCTACTCCTTATGTTGGCCACCAGTCCGGACGCAGCGGTGCAATCTCAGCCTTTTCCTGTAGGCATCTCGACGACCGCGTCTAACCCTCGCTGATGCCTTCTCCTGCTGTTGGCCACCGGTCGGATCGCAGCGATGCCAGTCTCAGCCGTGTCCTATAGGCATCTTGACCCCCGCGTATAGATCCTCCCGTGCCGTCCTTACTCCTGCTCCTTGTTCCTTGACGATTCTCTCTCCTCAGTTGCTGATCCTCGCCTCCGCTCGGAATTTTGAATTTCCGCGCCGCTCCTCGTAGAAATACGCCGCTTCTATTTCCGCGATCTGGCAACTCCGCTCCTACTCACAATCGCGTTCATCGATCGTGGTGAACGGCGTCGCCACTTCCATGTCTCCAATTCCAGTTATCGATATTTTCAGCGTTGCCATTTTCCGTTCCAGTCGCAGTGTGACCAATAGCGTGGCCACTGTGAAAAATCTAGTATTTTTTCCATGTCGTTTTCCCTATCGATCGCACTATCGATCGACCGCCGCTATCGCAGCGCCCCCATCCCGATTTTTCATTACCGCGTGGTTGCAGCTGAAAATGGTGAGTTTTTATCTCTTTTTCTAAATTTTTCCAGCTTTCTGACCATTTGTTTCCATTTTGCAGCTCCATGCCGATGTATGAATGCCCCTTGATGATGCTCCGGGGTGCGGACCATGGCCCCGCGCGCCCCGGAAGACAACTTGCGGCTGCAAGTGCCCCCCGTGTCCCGCGCCTGCGGCAGCCTCGCGACGTATTTGCCGGCCCGCGCGCCTGGCCTCGCGCTTCTCTGATCCGCTCCTGGCATGGCTGCCGTAGAGGTCGTTGACCCCTTTTTGTTGTTGTGCTGCAGTCGGTGCTATTGCTTGTGTTGTTGTTGCTGGCGTATTTCGCCTCGCATTTGGCCGGGTTGTTGTCGTTGTTGCCCATGTTTGCTTGTTGTTGCTGGCCGCGGTTGATGTTGTTGCTGGCCGCGGTTGTTGTAGCCCGCCGCGCCTGCGCGTATGTCGTCGCGCTTATACCCTCCCCTGTCCCAGAACATACTCCTCTCTTATGTTCTAGCCCCAATCTGGGGCACCTTTATTCAGCGCGGTAAACGCTGACGTCGCCGGTTGCGGACACCTTGATGCGGTACCGGGCCCCGTTCGCGACGACCAGCTTGGCCCACCGCTTCTGCCGCGCTCTCCCTCGCTGCCGTCGTGCCTCCATTGCCACGCTCGGTGGCCACTCCTCCTCCGCGATCGGCGTCCACGGCTCGCCTCTCGCGGAATGCTGCCGCTGCAGCTCCGGCCTCTCCGGGGGGCCGTGCCTCGGGGCACGAGACCTGCCGCGCGATCTTCGGCGTCGCTGCCGTGGACTGGGCCACTCCCACGCCGTCTTCTCCCGTTCCTCGTCCTCCGTTCCCGTCCTCTTCCTGCCCTCCTGCGCTGGCCATCTCCACGTGACGACCGCCTCATGCCACGTCCTGCCGTCTGCCTCGACCACCCGTCGCTCCTCTGCGATCCGCCATGCCTCCTGCTGCTCCCGCAGCGGTGGTGAGGGCGGTGTCGTCGGTGGTGGTGGCGGTGGTGGCGATGTTGCCGGTGGTGGCGGCGGTGGTGGCGGTGTTGCCGGTGATGGCGACGGTGGTGAGGGCGGTGTCGGCGGCGGTGGTGGTGGTGATGGCGATGTTGCCGGTGGTGGCGGCGGTGGTGGCGATGGTGTCGGCGGCGGTGGTGACGATGTCGGGGGCGGTGGTGGTGATGGTGAGGGCTCCCATAGGCGGGCCTCCTCCTCCTCGGCCCTCTCGAGCAGCCTCCGGAATGCGCTCTCGGCGGCCGCCTGGCGCCTCATCTGGCCCTTCCTCTCTGCCTTCGTGATCCGGCGCGCCAGGAACATTTGCCGCCAGTCCCTTGGGCGATTCGTCGGCGGCGCCATCCCGAGCGGGATGTAGCCCTTCCCCTGCATCGCCATCTGGAGGCGGTGGGACTTGAGCTTCACCCGCTCCGCTCGTCGCAGGTGATCCTCCTCGTCCGAGGACACCTCCGGGGTGACCGAGTCCAGGCCTCCCCAGGTCTCGTCGTCGTCATCCGACGAGAGCGACACCACGGATCCCACGTCGTCCGGCATCCGTGCCTCCTCATCCGCGTCGTCCTCCAACTCGACGTCCGGGATCTCGCCGCGGTCCTCCTCCTCCGACGGCGACGGAGAGCGCGACGCCAAGGGTGACGCGCACAGCTGGAGGTAGGATTCGGGATCCTGCCTCCATGTCGCTGCGGGCTGTTCCCCGACGCCGGCCTCACGTGCCTCGGATTCGTTGTGGTGCGTCTTAGTGGCCATGTTGCTGCTGCTGCTTGGAATTTTGAATAGGCAGATCCACTCTGCTCTACCCTCCGCGTAACCTCTGTTCTTCCGCCGCGCTCCTGTTCCGTTATTCCGCAGGGCTTGTACCGGTAACGGGACTTGCCCTCCGTGTACGCCTCCTACGGAATTTTGCATCGGTGTGCGTCAGCCGGTAACGGTAGTCGCGGTTTTGACCCTCCTCTGCCCCGCTCTCGCGCTCCTGTGTGTGTGTGTGTGCTCGTGTATCCGTGTGTGATCCATGTGTTGTGCCCGTTTCGATACCCCGTATCGTCCTCTCTCTTTTCCCGCTAACGGAAAGTACAGTGCTCCCTCGCTGCCGTGGTCGTTTCTCTCCCGGGCTTTAGGTCGCTTATGTGTGCTGTTTTTTCCTTGCCGCTTTCCTCGTGCCGTAACTTGCAGATCACCGGCGAAGTGAACTTTGTGATTTTAAACGGCCCATCGAATTTTGGGGCCAGTTTCGCCGCGAAGCCCTCTACTGCCTTGGACAGGTGGTGCTCCTTGACCCAGACCTTGTCCCCAACCTTCGGCTTCCATGGACGCCTTCGGAGATTGTAGTGCCGCGCCTGATCCTGCGCTGCCTTCTCCATATTTCTCCTGACCAACTCGAAGATTTCCTTTAATTTTTGTGCGTTCTCCGTGGGTGTTTGTGTTTCCTTTCCTGTTCCGGTTGTCTGCTCGTCATACAGCGCGTTTGGGAGTCTCGGCTCTCTACCCTGCGTGATAAACGCTGGCGAATAGCCCGTTGTCTCCGCCACACTTGTATTCACAGCCAACTGCAATTCTGGCCATTTTTCATCCCACGTCCTCTGATCGGCTCCGGTGAACTGCGCGATCATTGTTTTTACGGTCCTGTTGGTTCTCTCCGTCGGGTTTTCTTGTGGCGTGTACGGTGCTGTAAACTGGTGTCGGACACCCAGTTCCTCCATGAACTTCTTGAACGCTCTGCTTGTGAACTGCACGCCGTTGTCGGTTATCATTACTTTAGGTACTCCGTATCGCGAAATTATACGTTCTCTGATGGCCTTTTGAAGGGTTTCCGTAGTTGCCCTTCGCATGGGCACGATTTCGGTCCACTTTGAGAATCGATCCACCAAGACTAGTAGCATCGAATTCCCGTGTTTTGATCGTGGCAGGGGACCGACGAAATCGGCGCATACCGTAGCCCATGGCTCCTCCGGAATTTGTGTTAGCATTTTTCCGGCTGCCTGGAGTTGGTTAGGCTTGTATTTCATGCAGCTTTCACAGTTCCGCACATATTTTCGTACGTCTCGATGCATACCCGGCCAGTAATATCTTGCAGCCACTCTTGCAATCGTTTTCCGACTGCCCAAGTGTCCGGCCGTTGGCATGTCGTGATTTTCAGATATGACCCTTTTTCTCGACTCGGTGGGTACGCACAGCTTCCAGGCGACTACGTCCTCGTTGCCAGCCCTGTGTGGAATATGTCGGTACAGCCGGTTGGCTTCCACCAGATAATCGGGGTATTTTTGTTGATTCTGCGTAACTTTTCCTTGCATTTCCTTTATCCAGGGGCATTGTGCTCGTTCTTGCAGATCGGTTTCTTTATTTTCCAGTCTTCGGCACGTTTCTGGTAGCGGCTGCCGTGACAGGGCGTCCGCTACTATGTTAAGCTGGCCCTTCCTGTATGCGATTTCAAAATCGTACTGTTGTAGCTCCAGCGCCCATCTCGCGATTCTGCCGGACGGACTCTCGATACTATTCAACCACTTCAGGGCCATGTGATCGGTTATCACTTTGAAGCGGTAGCCCTCCAGGTAAGGTTTTAATTTCCTGATGGCCCACACGATTGCTAAACACTCTTTTTCTGTTGCAGAGTAATTCCTTTCCGCCCCGTTCAAGGATCGGCTGGAGTAGGAAATCACCCGCTCACCCTGGTCCGAATGTTGTGTGAGAATAGCACCGAGGCCGTAATCGCTGGCGTCTGTTTGGAGTACGAACGTTTTGCTGAAATCGGGGCATGCCAGGATTGGGTCAGCAACTAGCCTGGCCTTGACGGCTTCGAACGCTTGCTGGTGATCGTTCGTCCATTCCCATTTTGCTTTCTTCCGGAGGAGTGCGTTCAGGGGCTGCACTATGGTGGCAAAATCTGGTACGAATCGCCTATACCATGATGCCACCCCCAGATACTGGCGCAGCTCCTTGACGTTTGCCGGTGGCTTCAGCTGGGCTATGGCCGACACCTTCTCCGGGTCCGTCCCAATGCCTTGGTCTGTGATTCGATGCCCTAAGTATTGCAACTCCTTCCTGAAGAATTTACACTTATCAGCATTTACTTTCAGGTTTGCTGCCCGTAGTCTTCTGAACACCTCTTTTAGGTTCTGCATGTGTTCCTTTATGGTCCGTCCGATGACGATAATGTCGTCTTGATACGCAAAAGCGTGCGGCATCATCTCGGGCCCTATGACCTGGTCCAACGCCCTTTGGAATGTCGCCGATGCCGAGTGTAGTCCAAATGGCATGACTCTCCATTGGAATAAACCTTTTCCTGGGACGGTGAAGGCTGTGTACTGCCTGCTGTCCGCCTCCAAGGGTATCTGCCAGTACCCGTCTTTTAGATCCAAGCTGCTGATGTACTTGGCTTCTCTCAGTTGGTCCAGGATGTAATTTATCATTGGCATCGGATACGCGTCCTTTACGGACTTTGCGTTTATTTGCCGGAAATCTACGCACAACCTCCATTTCCCTGTCTTCTTCCTGACCATGACGATTGGTGAGCTGTAGGGGCTTTTTGATGGTTCTATGCAACCTTTTTCAAGTAGCTCGTCGACCTTGGCGTTAATTTCCCCTTGCATCTTGGGATTCTTGGGATAATATCTTTGTTTGACCGGCTGGTCATCTTTCATGGTGATTTTGTGCACAGCTACGGTCGATGTTCCTTGTATATTCTCCAAATCTGCCAATTCTGTTTTTAAGAATTCAGCTACGTCCTCTTCCGTGAATTCTTTTGGCGTTTCCGCGACAGCGACGGACAGTCTTTCCTCTGTGCAGTTTTGTTCCCTGTTTCTTGGTGGTATCGCCACCCGAAGACCGGCGCACTCCATTTTTGCTCCTATTGTGGTGAGGAAATTCCATCCTAGCACCAGAGCGTCTATGATTCCAGGAAGGATCAGCAACTGTATTACCACAGTTCTCGTGCCGAGTCCAATTCCTATTTCCAGCTGCGAGGTGATGCTCCCGCATCGTCCGTCTGCCATCCGTACTTGCCTCCTCGTGGGCCTGACCTGTCCTGCCGCCTGCAGCCTGTCCGCCAGCTCCTCGCTTATAAAGCTAGCCGTGGCGCCGGTGTCCACTGTGGCCTTCAGCCTCTTCCCGGCTATGAGCACTGTGGCGGACAGTTGCATTTCTTCCGCCTTCAGGTCGCCCATTAAATCTGAGGGGCAGTGCCTCGCGAACCCTAGTTGCCCCTCGGTGGCTGGGATCGCTGGGCATTTCCCGATCTCGGGCAGCAATTAGTTGTCGCTATGCCTATTTTCCCGCAGTTCCAGCAGAACAGCACCGGGCGGTTTCGGCACTCTGTTGCCCAGTGCTCTTGGCTTCCGCATCTTCGGCATGCTGTTGCCGGGTTCGTAATGTGTCCTCTCCTTCCCTCTGTCCTTTGGCCTTGTGGACCTCGCCTCCAGGGGGCATCAGTGTTGTCTTGGCACCTTCTGCAGACTGCTCCTTGCCCGTTTCGAGTGGCTGCTGGGTGCGCGAACTCTTTTCGTACTGTTCCCGGGTGTTCGTATTCCCGTCGTGCAGCTACCGGGTGCTGAAACTCTCTTCTTGCGGGTACGGGGTGCATCCTGGTCTGTGGAGTGTTGGCCTCCTCGAACTCCCTCCTTTGCTGGTCCAACTCCTCAAAGTCGTCTGCCAGTGCCATCAGAGCGTCCAGGTCCCTGCACTCGTACGGGCGAATGAACATCCGCAGCGCCGGTGTGCTGTTCTCTAGAATCCTCTCCAGGACCTCTTCTCGGGTCATATCCAGGGGTCGCATCAAGGTCTGCATGTCTACCATGTAGTCTTTAAACGACTCATTGAAGACTTGTTTCCTCTGCCTGACCTGATCGGCTAGCTTCACCATGAAGCCCCTGGGCAGGAAGAATTCCTTGAAGCTTCGGGAGAAGTCTGCCCAGGTCTCCCAGAATTTGTTGTTGGCGATAAACCACTTGAGGGCTCTTCCCTGCAGGAGTTCCGGCATCGCTCTGGGGATTAGATTGGCGTCGAGCCCGTACGTCACCGCTGACCACTCTCTTGTTCTAGGAATCCAGGGGTTTATCGTGGCGTCGTACCTGAAGGTCCACTTCGTACCTGCTTCGCCACCTTGGCATAGTCGGTGCTTCCGTCTTGGCCCTGTCCTTCCTTTGATTGGCGTCTCCTGCCTTTCACGGCTGTTCTCCCTTTGAGTGGAGTTTCGTCGCTCCTGGTTGCCGGCGTCCCTGAGGCTTTGGACGTCCAACTGCTCACCAAGCCCTCTGCGCTTGTGATTTTCATCTCGGGAGTCTTCTTTCGTATTCCTTTCCAACGCTTCGAGGATGGTGTTCGGTGGGGGTCTGATGAGTGTGAGGGAAAGTTGGGGTCAGAGGTGAAATTATACGTTCTCTGATGGCCTTTTGAAGGGTTTCCGTAGTTGCCCTTCGCATGGGCACGATTTCGGTCCACTTTGAGAATCGATCCACCAAGACTAGTAGCATCGAATTCCCGTGTTTTGATCGTGGCAGGGGACCGACGAAATCGGCGCATACCGTAGCCCATGGCTCCTCCGGAATTTGTGTTAGCATTTTTCCGGCTGCCTGGAGTTGGTTAGGCTTGTATTTCATGCAGCTTTCACAGTTCCGCACATATTTTCGTACGTCTCGATGCATACCCGGCCAGTAATATCTTGCAGCCACTCTTGCAATCGTTTTCCGACTGCCCAAGTGTCCGGCCGTTGGCATGTCGTGATTTTCAGATATGACCCTTTTTCTCGACTCGGTGGGTACGCACAGCTTCCAGGCGACTACGTCCTCGTTGCCAGCCCTGTGTGGAATTGTCGGTACAGCCGGTTGGCTTCCACCAGATAATCGGGGTATTTTTGTTGATTCTGCGTAACTTTTCCTTGCATTTCCTTTATCCAGGGGCATTGTGCTTGTTCTTGCAGATCGGTTTCTTTATTTTCCAGTCTTCGGCACGTTTCTGGTAGCGGCTGCCGTGACAGGGCGTCCGCTACTATGTTAAGCTGGCCCTTCCTGTATGCGATTTCAAAATCGTACTGTTGTAGCTCCAGCGCCCATCTCGCGATTCTGCCGGACGGACTCTCGATACTATTCAACCACTTCAGGGCCATGTGATCGGTTATCACTTTGAAGCGGTAGCCCTCCAGGTAAGGTTTTAATTTCCTGATGGCCCACACGATTGCTAAACACTCTTTTTCTGTTGCAGAGTAATTCCTTTCCGCCCCGTTCAAGGATCGGCTGGAGTAGGAAATCACCCGCTCACCCTGGTCCGAATGTTGTGTGAGAATAGCACCGAGGCCGTAATCGCTGGCGTCTGTTTGGAGTACGAACGTTTTGCTGAAATCGGGGCATGCCAGGATTGGGTCAGCAACTAGCCTGGCCTTGACGGCTTCGAACGCTTGCTGGTGATCGTTCGTCCATTCCCATTTTGCTTTCTTCCGGAGGAGTGCGTTCAGGGGCTGCACTATGGTGGCAAAATCTGGTACGAATCGCCTATACCATGATGCCACCCCCAGATACTGGCGCAGCTCCTTGACGTTTGCCGGTGGCTTCAGCTGGGCTATGGCCGACACCTTCTCCGGGTCCGTCCCAATGCCTTGGTCTGTGATTCGATGCCCTAAGTATTGCAACTCCTTCCTGAAGAATTTACACTTATCAGCATTTACTTTCAGGTTTGCTGCCCGTAGTCTTCTGAACACCTCTTTTAGGTTCTGCATGTGTTCCTTTATGGTCCGTCCGATGACGATAATGTCGTCTTGATACGCAAAAGCGTGCGGCATCATCTCGGGCCCTATGACCTGGTCCAACGCCCTTTGGAATGTCGCCGATGCCGAGTGTAGTCCAAATGGCATGACTCTCCATTGGAATAAACCTTTTCCTGGGACGGTGAAGGCTGTGTACTGCCTGCTGTCCGCCTCCAAGGGTATCTGCCAGTACCCGTCTTTTAGATCCAAGCTGCTGATGTACTTGGCTTCTCTCAGTTGGTCCAGGATGTAATTTATCATTGGCATCGGATACGCGTCCTTTACGGACTTTGCGTTTATTTGCCGGAAATCTACGCACAACCTCCATTTCCCTGTCTTCTTCCTGACCATGACGATTGGTGAGCTGTAGGGGCTTTTTGATGGTTCTATGCAACCTTTTTCAAGTAGCTCGTCGACCTTGGCGTTAATTTCCCCTTGCATCTTGGGATTCTTGGGATAATATCTTTGTTTGACCGGCTGGTCATCTTTCATGGTGATTTTGTGCACAGCTACGGTCGATGTTCCTTGTATATTCTCCAAATCTGCCAATTCTGTTTTTAAGAATTCAGCTACGTCCTCTTCCGTGAATTCTTTTGGCGTTTCCGCGACAGCGACGGACAGTCTTTCCTCTGTGCAGTTTTGTTCCCTGTTTCTTGGTGGTATCGCCACCCGAAGACCGGCGCACTCCATTTTTGCTCCTATTGTGGTGAGGAAATTCCATCCTAGCACCAGAGCGTCTATGATTCCAGGAAGGATCAGCAACTGTATTACCACAGTTCTCGTGCCGAGTCCAATTCCTATTTCCAGCTGCGAGGTGATGCTCCCGCATCGTCCGTCTGCCATCCGTACTTGCCTCCTCGTGGGCCTGACCTGTCCTGCCGCCTGCAGCCTGTCCGCCAGCTCCTCGCTTATAAAGCTAGCCGTGGCGCCGGTGTCCACTGTGGCCTTCAGCCTCTTCCCGGCTATGAGCACTGTGGCGGACAGTTGCATTTCTTCCGCCTTCAGGTCGCCCATTAAATCTGAGGGGCAGTGCCTCGCGAACCCTAGTTGCCCCTCGGTGGCTGGGATCGCTGGGCATTTCCCGATCTCGGGCAGCAATTAGTTGTCGCTATGCCTATTTTCCCGCAGTTCCAGCAGAACAGCACCGGGCGGTTTCGGCACTCTGTTGCCCAGTGCTCTTGGCTTCCGCATCTTCGGCATGCTGTTGCCGGGTTCGTAATGTGTCCTCTCCTTCCCTCTGTCCTTTGGCCTTGTGGACCTCGCCTCCAGGGGGCATCAGTGTTGTCTTGGCACCTTCTGCAGACTGCTCCTTGCCCGTTTCGAGTGGCTGCTGGGTGCGCGAACTCTTTTCGTACTGTTCCCGGGTGTTCGTATTCCCGTCGTGCAGCTACCGGGTGCTGAAACTCTCTTCTTGCGGGTACGGGGTGCATCCTGGTCTGTGGAGTGTTGGCCTCCTCGAACTCCCTCCTTTGCTGGTCCAACTCCTCAAAGTCGTCTGCCAGTGCCATCAGAGCGTCCAGGTCCCTGCACTCGTACGGGCGAATGAACATCCGCAGCGCCGGTGTGCTGTTCTCTAGAATCCTCTCCAGGACCTCTTCTCGGGTCATATCCAGGGGCCGCATCAAGGTCTGCATGTCTACCATGTAGTCTTTAAACGACTCATTGAAGACTTGTTTCCTCTGCCTGACCTGATCGGCTAGCTTCACCATGAAGCCCCTGGGCAGGAAGAATTCCTTGAAGCTTCGGGAGAAGTCTGCCCAGGTCTCCCAGAATTTGTTGTTGGCGATAAACCACTTGAGGGCTCTTCCCTGCAGGAGTTCCGGCATCGCTCTGGGGATTAGATTGGCGTCGAGCCCGTACGTCACCGCTGACCACTCTACTTGTTCTAGGAACTCCAGGGGTTTATCGTGGCCGTCGTACCTGAAGGTCCACTCTCGTACCTGCTTCGCCACCTTGGCATAGTCCGGTACTTCCGTCTTGGCCCTGTCCTTCCTTTGATTGGCGTCCTCCTGCCTTTCACGACTGTTCTCCCTTTGAGTGGAGTTTCGTCGCTCCTGGTTGCCGGCGTCCCTGAGGCTTTGGACGTCCAAGCTGCTCACCAAGCCCTCTGCGCTTGTGATTTTCATCTCGGGAGTCTTCTTTCCGTATTCCCTTTCCAACGCTTCGAGGATGGCAACTGTCTCCGGTTCTTTGGTTGTGCGGTCTATGAACTCCGACAGTGCTTTTCTCATGTCCTCCACGAGACCCTCTAGCCTGATTCCCAGGGCGGCTGCGATGGCGGGAAAGTCATCCCTTTTGAGGGTATACAGCCACGACTTGCCCATCCTCTATCTGCTTTCTTGATCGGGACAATCACGCTTGGGCGCCAGATGTAACGAACTGTTTTTAACTGTCGGATCGCTACGTAAACGCCGCGACTAGCTCAGAGATATTGTGTGTTCGTCCCACCAAATTTGTATTGCGTGATTGCCCGTGACCCAAGAAAATGCAGAGATATCCGATTGGGACAAATCGGAAAACTTTATTAAGTTTTTCTTTTCGCTGGAATTGGTTTCTTCGTCAGCTGGCTGTTGCGGCTTGCCGGGTCGGCGACGTGCCTTCCTCGGCTCAGGATTCACTTCGTGCGTTTCTCGGCGGCGCTCCTCGGGGGGGGCGGCGGTTTTGTCTTCTTTTGGGGGGGGGGGGGGGTGGGGGGGGGGTGGTTCGCGGGGGGGGTTGGGGGGGGTCGGGGGGGGGGGGGGGAAAAAGGTGGGAACTCGTTTGGGGGGGGGGGGGGGGGGGGGGGGGGGGGGGGGGGGGGGGGGGGGGGGGGGGGGGGGGGGGGGAAAAAAAAGAGGGGGGCGACGCCTGGCACAAACTCTTGATCCGCGCTTACCCTGCCGGTAGCTCGTCCCTCTCTCGACTCTGCTCCTGTCCTGCACTCGTCTCCACTCCAATCTCTGTGTCCTGCCGATCTCACCGTTGCAGTCTCAGCCTTGGCCTAGCGTCTTGACTCTGGTATCTTGATCTGGGCGTTGAGCACTCGGTTTCTACGGTACTCTCACGGCCACGCACTCGATTGAATCCTCGCACTTGTATCTTGATCTTGATCTCTGGTTCGTTGGTTGCACTTGTACTTTCGCTCGCGTATCTTGGTTATCTGTCCCGAGCTGCGCCTGCGCCGTCCCTTTTATAGGCAGCGGCGGGGTCCCGTTATTTCCCTTTTTGCACACGGCTCGCTAGGGTCCAATGTCCACGTGTGTCCCGTTAGTTCCCTTTGCACACGGCACGCATCGGGTCCAAGGTCCAAGATGTCCCGTTAATTCACGGTGCATCCGCTTTGCGCCGGTTCAAAGTCCACGGCTTTACCGTTCGACCTTATTGCCCTTTGGCGGCGTGGGTCCAAGGTCCAGCGCGGCACCGTTATTTCACGGTCTCTCCGCTTTAGCCGGGTCCAAGGTCCAGTATTCACCGGTGGACCTGGATGCCCTTGGATTCTGCCGCATTCTCGCTGTTGCTAGGGGCTCTCCTGCCTCGAGATTTGTGGGGAGTTTTACGACTCCTCACAATTGGATCACTATCACGGACTTAAAAGACTAAATAAAAAACAACAAATTCTGACGTTGTCAAGAGTACTCGTATAAAAGCATCACTTATGGCGTTTATTGAAATTAAATTAAAAACCGCGAATTCTTCAGAGGATGATGTCCGTGCTTATTTGTACTCATATAATAGCTACTGAACTTCAGTCGCTTCATCATTCGCTTACGATTTTTATAGAGCACAAGAAAAGTATTGGATTTAATGTTCCAATCCGCAAAAATGTTGTTGCATCCAGTAGATAAACTTTCAAAAGTGGCCTTTGCTAAATTTCTTTGCGATTGGATGCAAGCCGAAGACACAGGAGCGAATATAGTTTTATTTGTGAGTTTTATAAATATAAATCCCAAATAACGATTATTTGAGATTTGAAAAAATAAAAATCCCATGTAGCGATTATTTGAGATTTCAGAAAATAAAAATCTAAAATAACGATTACTTTTGATTTTTATCATAAAAATCTTAAAATAAAAGTTTACAAGTTATTTTTAGAACATGGAGGAAAAAACAAAAATTTTGGTGCATAGAACTTATATGTAGCTCACTTCCTTCTTGGTGATTTTTATTTTTCAATAACGATTATATTCGGTCCCTGGTTCTGAGATTGTATTTATCAATAACAAATTATTAAAATCCATTGTTTGCTTCAGCTCGCAAATGACAATAGCAGAACAGCTGTTTTCAGACGCGTTTGCTAATGGAAGCACCTCACGTCCGCTTATCGCGTTGCTAATCAAAAATACACAAAAAAAAAAAAACAGATAAAACGACAAGAAGAAATAAGTAATTTCAATGACGGACAGGCTTTATATTGAAGTCCCAAACAGCTGTTTGGAGCTGCTGCGTTGGTTTATTACCATTTGTAAGTTTGCAAGAATTATAAATGCCATCTGCTCGAAGGCTTTCTCTAGAGTACTTGCGAAGACATAAACTGCGAGAGGCTAGGATGCCGAGGAGAATCCTTACAAGCGGTTTTACATGGTAGTCCATGGTGATTTAACTCATTGGCCAGCTCCTTCCAACAGTGCTCACAAGAACGCAACCGCTTTGAGTAAATCCTTTGGCAATGTTGATATTTTCGCGAATGAATCGCAAGAAAATGGCATCTTGTGCTGCTGACCTATGTTTACCCTTGAAAATTAGCAACTTTTTAGTTCAATTTAATAATAAACAAAAAATGTTTACTCTTACTTTCATTTTTTCTTCTTCTCCACAGCTGGCTTCTTATCCGGCAAAAAAAGGACATTTTTCACGACACTACTGCCTCCTTTTTGCAAAAGCGGCTTGCTTTTATTAATGTCTCAATAACTACAACTTCATTTAACTTACAACTTTTACGAAAGATAGGTTTTATTTTTAACTACAAGTACTACTATGTACTGTTTTATAAATAATTCGTTAACACTAACTTTCGATAACTACTCCGAAAATTGGTATTTTATAGTTTGAGCAATTTGGCAATTAATATTCAACGCTTACGTACCTAACATGAGAATCTTATTTTACTCTTATCTTATTACCCACGCAAGCATACTTGCTTATCTTTGGGTTTTTCAAGTGCGCATCTGCTTAGAGGTGGATAACTATCGATGGCACTATCGCCCCTATCGATGGTTTGGCACTATTGAGCCACCTTCGATGGCAGCAGACACCAGACACTATCCACTATCGATGGTGCCATCGATAGTGCGCTTCTTACTTCCCAAAAAAAATTTGTCGTGCATTTTCTGTGTCGGCGTCAATTGAAAAAACAGAAAAAAAATTGAAAAAAGGAAAAAAAAAAAAATAAAAATTAAAAAAAAAGACAAAATTAAATAAATTTATATGTATCGCTTATTAAATCTGGGTATGTTTACTATATTATCTACACAAGTGTTTTGATCTATAATTTGGTTAATTTAAGGTAAACGTCGAGTGTCTTCATCAAGTGCCGACAAGCCGGACTGTGCATCTTCAACACAGACTCTGAAAAAGATTTGGAACCAAATCGACAGAGTAACAAAAAGAAGTCGAAAATTTCGCATGTTTGAATATTTTTTAAAAGGTCCAACGACAAGAAATATGCCAACTGTCTCGATTGTGGCAAAGAATACAAGACAAGCAGCAATACATCTAACTTTCACGACCATTTAAAAAGGTTCCTTCCTGGTTGAAAAGTAAGAGCCCAGACTAGAGCACAAAAGTTGTACGTGCTGAGAGGAACGACACTGCATCTACAAGCAGCAATTGCAGATCGAGCATGAACTCTGTGGCGTCTTACTTAAAAAGACCCGTCTTGTATGATTCCAGTTCTAAAAAAAAGACCGATATCAAAAAATTAACAACCTTCGCCTAAGTCGGTCGTGTTCTTCTGTTGCTCCAGAATCTTTTGTTTATTTGAGTGATAAAATTTTAAATTTAATCGCTGAATTAGCCTACAAGTTCTGTGGTTCATAAACTTCTTCTGTTCAAATCAAATCCGAGCTCGGACAGTTAACGGCACTTTTTCCGCTCTCCGCTTTGTGCGTGTCACCTAAATTCAACGATCAGTGCAAGCCCTCCTGCTAACTTACGCTCTTAAATCCGAACGTTTTAGCTTGCTGCTCTTGATTCCGCTGCTCTCCGCGCGTTGCCTTAATCTTTCGTCGCTCTTACTTGGCTCTGCACAGTGAGTGCATTCAAAAATTAGTCTATCCTGCTCAGCCAAAAAATGCGAGTTCAACGGCGTTATTGCTGGCGATACTTATTTGTTGTGCTGGCTATGCGAGAATACTGCGCATTGTAAGTGCGCCGGTGTCGGCGTACATGGTCGTATTGGGGATCTTATTTCCAAAAGAACTGGATTTCTTTGGACCTGCTCCTTCATGCGGCAAACTCGGACTGGCTTCAGGGAGATCAAAAAGCTGTTTAGTCACCTTCAAGAGAAGCTGATAGCCGTTGAGTCCCAGTTTAATGGGCTAAAAATAATTAAGGAAACTCCAACAAAGATTTCTTCTCCTCCAACTGGCCAATTAATGAATCATCTTACTCCTACTTTTCCTCCCTCATCTTTGAGGGATCCTGGCTCCTCCAATAACTCACTAATGTACTTTCATATGTTTCTGCCAACGTCAGTGAAATCGAAAAAAACTGCGTATCCTCGAATAACCTTGTGCCTCCACTGCCGGGTCCTTTAATATTGGATTCAGCCATGTCTCCTACTAGATTGGCAATTCCTGCTCCAGTGCTTAATTTTGTAACTTCTAAGTCTATCTGTGCAGACCTGGCCCCTGGCTCTCATCCTAAGCCTGATCCTGGTGCCATTCAATTCAACTTTCCACAATCCACCAACGTGGTACCGAAGGTATCCTCCGTTATAACGGCGCAGCCAGTATCCTCTGGTCAAGTAACGTCGGTTGTACATAATGTACATAATGGTCCTGGTTCCTCCAAAAGAAATCGCAGGCCCCTCCTGGCTGCGGTTAATAATGGTCATCCAGCAGGTGCAAACCGTAGACGACTCGAAGCCGTAGCGCCACAAGCACTCATGCCAAAGAAGGCCATTTTTGTGTCTCGTCTAAGGCCTGATACTACCATTGACGAAATTAAAGGTCACCTAAGCGATGAGCTCCAAGCCTCTCCTGAAAACTTTGTTGTTTCAAAATTTAATTTTGCTTACAAAAGAAAAGTTTCATCATTTAAAATAATTTTGCCTGATTCATATTTTTCCCGTGCTTTAAATCCTGCACTATGGCCAGTTAATACGATTGTTCACGAGTTTGATCGGAAAGAACCATCCATAAATACAAATCCGTCAGTTCCAAAAAACTAGATTTTGTATTACATTATCAAAATGTCCGTGGACTTCTCAGTAAGCTGTCTAGATTGCATACTGACAGCGCTGCTTTCGATTCCAGCGTTATTGCCTTTACTGAGACTTGGCTTAATCCCACGGTATCTGATAATGAAATACTTACCAATAATTTCTTCCTCTATAGACGTGACCGTCCTTCTAAACGAGGTGGGGGTGTCCTAATCGCAGTAAAGTCTGATATATCATCCCAAGTTGTATCCATTCCCAATGTTGGTGATATTGAATTCATGTCAGTCAAAATATGTCTTCCTAACTGCAACATATTTGTAACCTGCTCCTATATTCCTCCATGCCCTGAGGCTCCGATCTATATGCGACACCTCTCCGCTATCCAGAATATCTCCTCGTATGCCTCTGACTCAGACCATCTTATAATATTGGGTGACTTTAATATTCCATACCTATCCTGGTCTCCTTGTGTCGATCTAATTGCCCTAGTTCCTGGTGATCAAAACGATTTTGTCGACGGTCTTATTGACTTATCTCTTGGTCAAGTTAACTCAATTTCCAATGCGAATGGAAGATTTTTAGATCTTATATTTGTGTCTGACCTTTGTGACCTCTCCTGAGGACTCTCATCATCCTACACTCCAACTATCCATTTGTGGCATTTTTCGTGTACCCAATTCCTGTGAGGCCCCATTGCGGACTCGTTGCTTTCGGCATGTCAATTATTTACATATGTCGAGATCCCTATCTTTAGTGGATTGGTCTTGTCCTGATAGTCTTCATCTTGATGAGGCCATTTCAACTTTTTATAATGTCCTTTATTCCATATTTGATGAACTAGTCCCTTCCACAGTTGTTAATAACTCTAACAGCCCTCCATGGTCTTCCAAACACTTGGCTCACTTAAAAAATATAAAAACTAAACTCTATAAGAAGTACGCCAAAACAGGACTTCAGTCTGATTTTACCAAATACAGCGTTGCTAAATCCAATTACTTCCTGCATAATTCTGAATGTTATAACAGCTACCTCCTACGCTGTATAAACGAATTTCGCAGCAATCCTAAATTATTTTACTCCTTCGTCAACTCTAAGCGCAAAGCCAACAAATTTCCTCCATCATTACAGCTAAATAATGTATCTGCATCGAATGATCAAGATATTGGCAACCTGTTTGCGCACTTTTTCCAATCCACCTATTCCACAAATAACACCAGGATCAATTGTAGCTACTCCTACCAGCTACCCCACACTGACGCCATTTTCAACCCTCTAATTGATGGAGGAGAAGTTCTACGTAGACTATCCACGATTAAATTATCATTCTCTGCGGGTCCCGATATGGTTCCAAGCTGTGTCCTCAAACATTGCGCCATACCACTCGCAGTTCCATTAACTATGATTTTTCATAAATCGATTACTACTGGCACATTTCCATCTGTAGTAAATCTGATATCAGCAACTATCGCAGCATAGCTAAACTTAGTGCTATTCCTAAACTCTTTGAAAAACTTATTTGCGATCAACCGCAGCACCAGTGTCGCTCCTAAATATCCTCTAAACAGCATGGTTTCACAAAGTGCCGGTCTACAACAACTAACCTGCTTGAGTTTACGACCTTCAAATTCACAATGCAAACTGATGTAATCTTTACTGACTTTAGTAAAGCCTTTGATTCGGTCAACCACGAGCTACTGCTCCACAAGCTCCTCCTTCTCGGTTTTCCTCCAACTCTACTGACATGGCTTCGTTCTTATTTAACAAATCGTACCCAAAAGGTCCAGTACAACAGCATTTATTCAAAAGCTGTTTCCGTATATTCGGGTGTACCACAAGGCAGTCACCTCGGTCCTTTACTATTTGGCTTATTTATCAACGATCTTCCTCAAGTAATTGAGTTCTCCAAAGTACTTATGTTTGCGGATGATGTCAAGTTGTGTATGCATTTGACCTCACCTAGTTCCTACATGCAGCTCCAGCTCGACTTAAATAACCTTCAACCCTGGTGCCTAGTCAACAAGCTACTGCTTAATCCTGATAAATGTAAATCCATGTCATTTTATCGATCCAATCCATATACTTGTACACACTCAATTGATCACTCTGCACTTGAACGCATTAATACTGTTCTTGATCTTGGTGTCCTATTCGACCACAAGATTTGTTTTAATCGCCACGTCAGTACCATCTCCAATAAAGCTAAATGCTTATTAGCTTTCATAAAACGCTGGTCTAAAGAATTTGATGACCCTTTCACCACTAAGCTCCTTTACGTCTCTCTAATTCGTCCTACACTCGAGTACTGCTCCAGTGTTTGGTCTCCACAATATGAATATTATCAAAATATGATAGAATCCGTCCAAAAGCAATTTCTCCTTTTTGCACTACGAGGCTTAAACTGGGAGGAGGGACGCCGTTTGCCTTCTTATAGAGACAGGTTGCGTCTCTTGGATCTACCTACCTTAAAGGATCGTCGGACCTGTTATGGTGTGATATTACTTCACAAACTCATCACTGGCGCCGTCGACTCAGTCGATCTGTTAGCCACCCTCAATTGGAACGTTCCTTGCAGAGCTACTCGCCGATTCCGTCCATTAGCCCTTCCTGTGTGCAGGTTAAACTACTCCCGTTTCGACCCCTTCCGAATCCTATGTGATAACTATAATGAACTTTATCACCTCATATCCTATGAGTGCTCTGCCAAGGCTAATTCGCTAAAAGTCATTGCGTTCCTTTCTTCATCGACTTAATAAGTTCTCCTACGTTTATTATTTTATTGTTTTTAAAGTTATGATTTTTTTATTTTTATGCTATGTATATAATTTTAAGTCTATTGAGCAGTACATTGCTTTAAATAAACAAATAAATAAATAAACAAATAGATAAAGGTCTAACTGAAATGGTTGCCAAAGATGTGCAGTTCTGCAATATTGTAGAAAACGAAGGGTTCGTGCCATACACTCATATATTGGATCTTGGTATAAATTACCCGACAAGACGCACTTAAGAGATGTGCTGATGTATAATTATTTTACCCAAACTTCTGCCATGTGATCAGCAATATTTGTAGATGTTTCGAATATCGCAGTTACGTGTGATTTTTGGACATTAAGTCCCAATGCTATTTTTATACCCGTTACTCGTAGAGTAAAAGGGTATATTAGATTCGTGCAAAAGTATGTAACAGGCAGAAGGAAGCGTTTCCGACCATATAAAGTATATATATTCTTGATCAGGATCACTAGCTGAGTCGATCTAGCCATGTCCGTCTGTCCGTCTGTCCGTCTGTCCGTCTGTCTGTCCGTCTGTCCGTCTGTATGAACGCTGAGATCTTGGAAACTATAAAAGCTAGAAGATTGAGATTTGGCATGCAGATTCTAGGGGTTAATACGCAGCGCAAGTTTTTCACGCCGATGTGCCACGCCCTCTCTAACGCCCACAAACCGCGAAAAACTGTGACTCGTTCTGTATGAACGCTGAGATTTTGGAAACTATAAAAGCTTGAAGATTGGGATTTGGCATGCAGATTCTTGGGGTTAATACGCAGGGCAAGTTTTTCACGCCGATGTGCCACGCCCCCTCTAACGACCACAAACCGCGAAAAACTGTGGCACCCACAGTTTTGAAGCTATATTAACGGTAAAAGAAATGTGTATTTGTTTCATCAATACATATTGATAGACCAAAGTGAGAAACCCCCCCCCCCCCCTAACGCCCACAAACCGCGAAAAACAGTGGCACCCGTCTGTATGAGCGCTCAGATCTCGGAAACTATAAAAGCTAGAAGATTGGGATTTGGCATGCAGATTCTAGGAGTTAATACGCAGCGCAAGTTTTTCACGCCGATGTGCCACGCCCCCTCTAACGCCCACAAACCGCGAAAAACTGTGGCACCCACAGTTTTGAAGCTATATTAACGGGAAAAGCAATGTGTATTCGTTTCATCAATACATATTGATAAACCAAAATTGGAAACCCCCCTCCCCCCTAACGCCCACAAACCGCGAAAAGCTGTGGCGCCCATAGTTTTAAAGCTAGAGCAAAAGTGTAGACGCCATTTTGTTTGGGTTATAAACGCCTACCGAAATGTAGAATAATTTTTTTTAATTTTTTGAAGCGGCTGCTTGGTTTGCCCTGCTTGAGACTGCTGACTTTAGCTGAGTAACGGGTATTTGATAGTCGAGGCACTAGACTATAGCGTTCCCTCTTGTTTTGACTGTGACGGGGCATTTCGTATATTACTACGAATTAAAAACAGCATCCTTAGCAACAAAAAAACATCTAAGCACAACTAATCATTGTTCACAAAACATTGCTGATACATTGCTGGACATTTTTATTGAATGGAACATTCTGGAACAAACTTATGTATTGTTACCGACAATGACAGCTCATTGCTTAAAGCATGTGAACTATTGCATATTTGCAATCTGCCATGCTTTGCGCATACACTAAATCTCGTGGTTCAAGATGCTCTAAAAGTTGATGACCCAGTGCTTCAAGCTTTATTTACTAAGTGTAAATCAATCGTTCGATTTTTCAAGCAAAGCACTATCACAAATGAAAAGCTCAAATTAGCTCATGAAGGCTCAGATTATACTTTTTTGCAAGAAACACCCACTAGGTGGAATAGTTTTTATTTATTTACTCTTACTGTACTAAGAGTGCTTGAAGCAAATACACTTTAACACTTTGTTGCAGTGTTATCATAGGCAAAGGCCCGGTCAAAAACCTAAGTGGCCGAAACCTGAGTCGATCGGCGCGCTCACAGAAAGTGCAGGTGTCAGCATTCTGTTACACGAGACTTGAGCTTACTTAGAACCTAAGGAAAATTGTCAGGATCAGAAACAACTTGACGTTGGTAGCGGCACCAATACTGCTCCAGATTTAAAATAAAGAATATCAAAAATAATATAAAAGCGTTCACACCACAGTATTATAAAAATGAACGATGCCATTGCCAAAGTTTTACTATCAACAATGAATGCACCACAGCCGTTTATTGATGAGGAAATACTTATACTGAAAGATACTGAAAGAGTATTGGCTTTCTGTCAGCGGAAAATACGTAACGATTTCGCTTATTATTCCCATGACATATGGACTTCTTCGGAAAATCGAAAGTGTTGTACCTTTGCTACAAACTCTTCAAGGACAAACTTTAAACAAAATATTGATGGAATCAATCAAGAAACGGCTTTCCGTATATGAGCAGAAAACAGTCTGCAGAATGGCTAAGCCTTTGAATCCACGGTTAAAACAAGTGGATTTCAACATAGCTCAAACGCAACATTTTTTGAAAATGAGCTGGCCAATTTTCCAGTTAAAGATACCGCAAGTAATCAACACGTAGCACCAGATTAAGAGGCAATATCTGGAAAGGGCAATGGTCGGACAAGATATCGACCCTCTATTATGGATGAAGGTATGCCTTAATTAAAAGTGCCGAGTTATAAATTGCATATAATCAAGTATATTACTTTTTTCCAGGTGAATCAAACTGATTTCCCTGCCATTGGGATCCTTTTCGCCAAATATCTTTGCATTTCCGTACACGTCCGTGGAGACTGAAAAAAAATTCAGCGAGGAGGGTTAGAAATTAAAGAAGTGCAAAAAACGTTTTTTACACTTAAAAAAAAAACTGTACCATACAAAAAATTAAAAGTGCCCATTCCTTACTCAGGGAGATGTACCTTAACCGAAAATCATAGTTTCATGAAGTGCGTATTTCATCAATTTTATTTTGTAAACTGGTGTAATTTACAAATGTAAATAAACCAAACCAGCAGCACCAAACAGCTGTCATATGAGAAAATCAGACGTTCAAAAGTTATACTGAAAACAAGATTTTCTTCTTCTTCCCAAAATGAAAATTTAATTCTGTTTGCCAGTTTGTCTGTGTATCCCAAAACATGGGTTTAAAGCAGCGCACTATGGGCATTTGACCCGTTTTTTTGGCATAAATGTGTTTTTTAGAAGTATGAAAATTGTTAGGACATTGATGGAATCGTGTTAGGAATAGATGACACTATAATGTTACATACCACAAATGTCCAATGGTAAAATAACAGCTGTTAAAGTCTGCCGTCCCTAGCGACCACAACATTTCACATTTTACTTGACTTTGCATTAAAATGAATATCTTTTCAACGACAAGATGTAGAACCATAAAATTTGAAATGGATATTCTTTCTAAATGTCCGTACTATGTGTTAATATTACCATGCGTATATACCTAGTGACCAAGGCCTGGAACTTTGAATAGAAATTACACAAAATGTTGAAATTTGTTGAGCCTGCGAGTTATTTCATATTAAAGAATGGTCAATTCTTAATTCGGCCATCAGTCCTAATCTGCGCTTTTTGCGACTTTTTGATAAATTCGACTTTTTCGACCACACCAAAAAACGTAAAATTGTCACTTTATTTGTATTTTACTTGCTTCGTAAGATGGAATGTTAGGAAAATCGAATACAATTTTATTCCTATTAATATAGTATTTGATTTCAAAACATTCCGCGGTTTTTTTCATTAAAAAAATCTTTTTATAGTAGATAGCCTTTTAAGATTTAAAAAAATAAACAAATAAATTATTTTTTTTAGTGTAACTATTTTTTTTCAAAAAATTTTGATAAATATTATAACTAATTTCAAAAAACCAAACTCAAAAAAGTTGTTTTGTTTTGAAGTTATAAATTAATGCCAAAAAAACAGGTCAAATGCCCCATAGTGCAGCGGTCGGCAGCGCCCTATTAAGTGAGCATAGGGAATTGCTCTGCCCATCCGCTGCCTCTCACGTACAATGTAGAACAGCGCACTATGGGGCATTTGACCACTTTTATAGGCCTAAATTAATTACTCAGTCAATTTAAAAGATATAGACGTGAAACTTTACCAGTCATAGTTTTTTATCCCTGCGCATATTATATATAAAAATCATCCGGATCGGACATCTATATCATATAGCTGCCATAGGAACGATCAGATTAACTTTGTTGTTTTTTTACATAAATGCACATAACTTTAGAAACTTTAGAACTTTGCTAAATTTGAGGTTATGGTCTAAAAGATTAAATTATAGAAAAAGTGGCAATAAGTGACGATTCTGAGTATATACACTTTGACAATAATTAAATACCCTACAAATCCCAATTGGTTTCAGAAGTGGACTCCGCTGGACTCGCTTTATTGCTCTATTTGAAATTAAGTTTTCATAAAAAAATGTGCGTGTTAGCCCACTTCCATTGCCACTCAATTATAAGAAAAAAACGACGGATTTGCACCGTGTAAGCACAGAAACACTTAGTATATAGCACCATCCTATTATTCCAATCCAAAAAGTTTACTTAGATTGCTTTAAAAATCAAATTTGAAGAACTTCAAATCTGCAAGCGAATCGTCAAATTTTAACAGATCGAAAGTCGCATTTGTAAAAGCTGATTTAACAGCTGCTAAGTTAACAGAGAAGCCATCTATCGGATTTCCTGAAACGTAACATTGTTAAATTGTGTTCTGTTAACATATCCTCAAACAAGATTTTTTATTTTAACGACTTTTCAAAAATGGGTTTTGGCCAGCCAAAGTGGTCAAATGCCCCATAGTGCAGCGGTATGCACACACACATCGATGACATCGATGATTAAACTCATACCACAAGGACATAATATTCACAATGGAAATGAAAGTAGAGGACAAATTACCGTTTTTAGACTCATTGGTATGCAAAGTGGATAATAGGATAAAATTAGATCGGTACAAAAAACAGACATCATCAGGCAGAATAATAAACTACCACTCCAAGCACCCACGTAATATGATAATAAACACAGCATAAAATCAAATTAGAAGAATTCTACACACAAGCGACGAAATATTTCACAAGAAAAACAGGATGCGAATTTGGACAATCCTCAAAAATAATGACTTTCCAAACGGAATAATACACAAACTGACAAAAGCATGTTATGACTTTTGCTTCACCTCTTATTAAATACAAAAATGGCCACATTTGTTAGCTCAGAACAACTAATCCTGCTCGAGCATTATTTTGTTTGTGCGTATCCAAACTGTTTTGGTCGTTCCATATAGAAAACTTTTTTTTACCACATTTGACAAAACCCGCTAGTAAAAGAAAAACGCTAGTAATAGCAAAAGTATATAATAATTGGTAGCAAAAGTATAAAGAAGACAGTAGTAGATATACTTGATATGACTCATGTTTAAAACAAAAACCGCTGATATCAAACAAAAACACCTCTTAACGTGGTAAGAAAACTAGGGACGATCGCACCTTCAACATACAAAAGTTCTGATATCAATATTTGTGACGAAAGAGGATTACAAACATTATTAAAAACACTTTTTAAAATTTATTTTTTCGTTACTCTGCAATAGAAAATGTTCATGTGTTCTTAAAAACTAGTCTAGCCTTTTTCCCTTTATAGGCATTGCAGAGTGTCGAAAAAATAAATTTTTGAGGTGTTGGGATGATTAGAAGTTTTAACGCGGCACAGAGCGGCTCGGAAGCTCTGCGTTAAAACCTGATTAGCAGGTCAAAAAGGCAACTTTACTGGTGTTTTTCGTTGTCGGTCAGGCGGTCGTATTCCGCAGAGAAAGCTGCTCGGCAACTTGACCGATACGGATTAACGTACAGTAAACCCATAAGCACTCGAGAGATATAGACGGTGATCGAAAGTGATACTTTCGCAGCGCTCCTCGTGGACAGAAAAATCTGGTCGACGTATACCCCTTCAGTGGCTGAGATTAAGAATGCGAGGCGCCCTAAGCTTCCTAACAAATCTTAAAAACAAATTAAATAATATTTACAATTTACAATGAACTGTTTAAATTCGAAATGTCTTTTTTTAATTTTCCAACATAAATAATAACGCCGGCATTTAACCATGCTAAAGTCCTTTACAATTAGAGTATAAGTAAAAATCTTAAATTTTAAGCATAAATAAATGTGTATAGACTCTGACCTTTTGATAATACACCATTTACACTTTGATTGTTTTGTTTTCTAGATTACTGGCCAATTTATCTAATTTTTTAGTTCTTGGAGGTGGAATTGGTCGGTTTTGTAATTTATCATCTTTAAGCATATATGCGTTTTTAGATACGACACATTCAAGCTTTGGTTTTTGGATTGAATTCCAAAATAATATTTTTTTTCTCAGACTTTTAACACACTTATTGTTACCCAATTTGTTGTTGTTATTGATTATGAAGCATATTCCTACAGCACAAATAAATAATATAAATGTCAATATCAAAGAAAAAATTATAGTGAACTGAAGTGTCTCACTATAATATTTTACTGAACTATGTTCCGTGGTCGTGGGAATTGTATTAGGTTGTGTAGGTGTTGGATTTAATGGACGACTATAACCAATCGGTGTTTGAACCTCTGCAGTTAGGGATATATCCGAACACGAACGAAATTCTTCTTGTGGACCACACCCAACGGCGCCATTGCCATCGCTACACATGCCCCAATTATTTCCTGCAACATAACGCCACTGCAGAACGCATTTCTCACATGTAAAATCTGTAAATATTAACATTATTATAATGCATTTAATTTTTTGAGAAATTTGCTTACCAGGTAACCGTGCCTTAATTTCATAAATACGACTTCCGTTTCGGGGATAAAAACGGATATCTAGGTCAGATGGAATAGATTGAGAGGGAGAGCCTTCAAGTATAACCAATACATTTTGATCCAAGCAATACTGTTTAGCCCTTTGATTTGGGCATACTCGAAACTCGAAATATCTGTAAACATATTGTCTAATTTTGTGCCAAACTATCAGGAGTGTCAAAGTAATTGACATACGTGACACCCCCGTATAAATAGATTTTTTTTTACCCCATATGACTAGCAGTTAGCTCAACACGAATCGTCATTGTGGATCCAGGGGCATATCTCCGCACTATTAAACCTTCTCCCCATTGGCCACCATATTCATGAGGACGGGGCTCCGGAACATCCCAAGCGTCGCCGCACTCTCCACATTTACCACCATTTCTTTTCCATTGTCGAGTAAACCCGCCACAGTATAATTCATGGTCATTATAGTCTGGAGGTGTTTGAAATCCAAAGCGCCAAGCTGAAGCTCTACTTGGCGGCTCAATCAGTCTCCCGTGGCCATTGCAAGTCATTAAAGAAAACGAAGCAGCAAAAAATAACTCTATGCACCATCTGGTTACAGATCTCATTCTGACTTCCTGATTTAAATTTTCTAATATAATTAATAAGGATTTTGTATAAATACAATATTACATTACTACATAAAATAATGGGAAAAACAAACCAGTTAATCGTAGAGTAAAAGGGTAAATTGCAGTAGCTGAAAAGTATTTAAAGTATGTATAAACCATTTTTCACCCTTTATAACCTTTTAACTAGGTACAAAAACAAGTGACGAGTAACCTTCAAATGGAAAAAGTTGTGATATCAACTTTTATGATAAAAAATTACTAAGTAAATACACCTTCAAAAATGATCTTATTCCTATTAGTATTAAATTTATGAATCTTCCTAACAAAGGTAAAATGAATCAAGATAGAATGTTATAGTCGAGTGCCTCATCTATCAAATACCCTTACTTAGGTAAAGCAAGCAGTCGCAAGCAGGAAAAACGAAGCGACTGAAAGTGGCGACATCTACCGGGCATTTTATTATTATTACTATTACCGTAAATCGGTTTGGTAGGTATTACTAAAGCCAAAAAACTGAATTTACACTTTTACAAAATCTGTTAAGATATCGGCGCCAGGCTGTTGTTTGCAACTGTATGTGTGGGCGTGGCTTTCAGCTGAAATAAGCTACCACTGCGTTTTCAGGTTTTGTAGTTTCCGAGATCTCAGCGTTAACACGGACAGGTAGACGGACCGACGGACATGGCTAGATCGACTCGGCTAGTAATCCTGATAAGGAATATATATACTTCATAGGGTCGGAAACGCTTCCTTCTACCTGTTACATACTTTTTCCAGAATACAATATACCCTTTTACTCGGGTATAAAAAGAACATACACTGGTCGGCATATTTATTTTGACAGGTTTGAAAGTGAAATCTACTCATATTTTGAACTTATAATATAAACTTTCTTTATAAAATTTTGTATGAAAAAGAGGAAAAAGCGGTAAAATTTCCATTTTTAGCTATTTTCAAAAAATCATAAAAAATACAAGGAAAGAGATTTTGAAATTTTTTTTATTAATATTAGTTTTTCTTTAGTTTTTATTCACTTTGATTGGGGAACAACTTTGCATCAAAACATTTTTGTTTTAAGCCCCAGGAAAAAAGTTTAAAATTTGACTCTCACAAAATTGATTAACTATTCAAAGGGAATTGTGGTGCTCTTTTTATATAGGTGCCAATAGTTTATATTATAAGTTCAAAATATGAGTAGATTTCACTTTGAAACCTGTCAAAATAAATATGCCGCCCAGTGTATATGGTGTCAATTTTAATATTGTTTTTTATTTATTTCTTTTGCCTTTTATCCATGCGTTGTCCGTCGAAGCTACAGGACTGTCTTGTGTTGTTGTATCTGCATGCGCTATGACTGCCTTACGCTTCCGCTTTTCCGCCCACTTGCGTTCTGTTTCTTTATTACTCCCTCTTTCGAAAGTTTAAGCTTATAGAGTCTGGGCTCTTCCAAAACTTTTAACTGCTCGCTTGCGAATTTCGGTCCATGCCTTTCTTATTGTACAGTGGTCTGTCCGCGTGATCGCTGAGATCTCAGAAACTATAAAAGCTAGAAGATTGCTATTTTGCATTCAGTATCTAGGACGCAACACAAGTTTGTTTCGCCAATGTGTCACGCCTCGCTAACGCCCACAAACCGAAAAAAGCTGTGGCGCCCACAGTTTGAAAGCTAGACTGAAAAAAAAATTGCCACGCCCACATATATATCAAACAAAAACACCCTTTAACGAGTTAAAAAACTAGTGACCATCACACCTTCAACACACAAAAGTTGTGATATCAACATTTGTGACGAAAGATGATTACACACATGATTAAATACACTTTTTAAAATTTATTTTTTTGGCAACTTAACAAACTTATGCATTTAGCCAATTTCACCGCAGACAACGCGATTAGCATATTAAATTACCTTTTTAACAAGGTATAACAAAAGTCTGTAGCTTTAGTCGTTTAGAAACTATAAGCCATCAAAATCTAGCCTTTTTTAATGATTTCCCGCCAAACTAGCGGGTTTTTCCAAAAGTCGTAGAACAAACGTTTTTTATATCCTGCTGCTAGACACAATAAAATTTATTTCAGGATCCTAAAACCACGAATTGATGCATACCCACAAACAAAGGGACAAATTATTTCCACTGGCCCCAATAGATCCAAATTTCACTTTTACACTTTCACCGCTCTTTTCCCCAAAACAATTGATTTTCTCGATGTCTTGGTATGCAATCCTTTTAGTTTTTGCGATACCTTTAAATTGGTGAATCACTCGCTAGGATCGGACCATTACAGCAGATTTTTATTTTTGCGACTATATATAGTAGTCACCTTTGCACACTCTCCTTGTGCGCTTTGTCACTACATGGACTGACGTCCAAAGTGATATATATATATATCCATATATTTAAGTTTATTTATTTCTTTCTTACTCAGTGGTTCCTGTGCCTTTCGCGTTAATTCTTGTTTTAAAGTTGTTTAGCTGAGTAACGAATACCTAATAGTCGAGGCTTTTTGACAATAGTGAAACGAGTGCTCCCACATATCACCATCCACATCTATCATCCGATAACATGTGACTTGAAGAGCAGTTGATCATCTCAAAATAAGAAATGGCGGATTTCATCTCGGAAAAACTGTTTTAAAATGCTTTTCTCCTAAACTTATTGTAAAATAAAATGATATATAGCATACGATATTAGTTTAAAACATATTTTAAATGTTATTAAATATCCTGCAACAAGTCTGCAAAACAAGTTGCTGATGGGGGAGAGTACCCCGACATTACTACGCCTCTGTCTAGCCAATAGTAATATTGAAAAAATTGTAAATAAAACCAACTATATTGGACTACTCGGCTTTCAATTCATATTTGTGATTACTTATGTACATACGTATTTCACATATGTTCTGAATCTTCTCAGCAAAAATAAATGTTTTTGCTTTCAGAACAGCTTAAATTTCTTTGCGGTGGCTTTTCCGCCAACACCAAACTAAATATTATTGAACAATAAAGTTTAATTACGGTTTTTCGAGGTGTTAAAATTATACATACATACAAAATGAATTTTCAAGTTGAACTCTTTACTTGGTCCGACCTCAATTATATATCTTTATATTTCGTATTTGTATTTGCATTATGGGGCTTCGTGGAAATTTAAATTATTTTTATTAGCCTTATAACGTAAAAACAACTGTTTACTCAGTCAAAATATGTGTACCCAACTACCCAGGGCAACTTGCGAGTTTTGTATCCCGGTTATACTTAAACTTTAATATTGCGGCGAATTGATTGCTGGTTAGAAAAAAAATGTTTACAAAAAAAAAAAAAACAAAAATATCCTGATCACGAGTGAATATACATACTATAAAGGATAGCTTCATTTTCCCTGTTACATACTTTTCGACGAATACACTATACAATTTTACTCTACGAGTAACGTCTATAATTACTGCAGTTACGGGAACTGATGAGCTACAGAGAAGCACAGAATACAATAATCAAGCACCCGTAAAAGTCTTTCGTTTTTAAGAAGAACATCAGTTCTCAAGGTGTTAAAATTATACATAAATACATATAGAATTTTAACTTTACACTCTTTCCGTGGTCCGTTTTCAATTAAGATATTTATATTTGTATTTTTATTTCCTTTTTATAGCCTCGTTGAACTTTTTCAATATTTTTATTAGACTTATGACGTAAAAAGAACTTTCAACTTAGTTAAAGTGTGAATGCCCAACTGAATACTGAAGACAACACGCGAGTTTTGTATAACGCTAATACTTTAAGCCATAACGTTTGGGCGAATCTCAAAAGTTACTCAGATGATGAAAAATATATTTTGTTCAACCTAAATATAAATTTTAATGGTAAAATTTTGTTTTCAGTTTTATATAGGTATAACAAAACTATATATTTATTAACTTATATTTATTGAACATTTTTATATACCGATGCAATATAAATGTTATATAAATTACATTTATTCGTGGCCGATTGGATTAACCCATCTGAATTTGATTTTTAGAGGAGAATATCAAAACTGTGTTATTACATTCATTCACTTATATTACGATTTTATGATCAAAAACAGGTTTAAAAAACTATGTTGATGGATGTGAAAAAAGTTATTATAATTCCTAGAACAAAATGTTATTTATTACAATAATAATAATAATAATAATAATAATAATAATAATAATAATAATATTAATAATAATAATAATAATAATAATAATAATAATAATAATAATAATAATAATAATAATAATAATAATAATAATAATAATAATAATAATAATAATAATAATAATAATAATAATAATAATAATAATAATAATAATAATAATAATAATAATAATAATAATAATAATAATAATAATAATAATAATAATAATAATAATAATAATAATAATAATAATAATAATAATAATAATAATAATAATAATAATAATAATAATAATAATAATAATAATAATAATAATAATAATAATAATAATAATAATAATAATAATAATAATAATAATAATAATAATAATAATAATAATAATAATAATAATAATAATAATAATAATAATAATAATAATAATAATAATAATAATAATAATAATAATAATAATAATAATAATAATAATAATAATAATAATAATAATAATAATAATAATAATAATAATAATAATAATAATAATAATAATAATAATAATAATAATAATAATAATAATAATAATAATAATAATAATAATAATAATAATAATAATAATAATAATAATAATAATAATAATAATAATAATAATAATAATAATAATAATAATAATAATAATAATAATAATAATAATAATAATAATAATAATAATAATAATAATAATAATAATAATAATAATAATAATAATAATAATAATAATAATAATAATAATAATAATAATAATAATAATAATAATAATAATAATAATAATAATAATAATAATAATAATAATAATAATAATAATAATAATAATAATAATAATAATAATAATAATAATAATAATAATAATAATAATAATAATAATAATAATAATAATAATAATAATAATAATAATAATAATAATAATAATAATAATAATAATAATAATAATAATAATAATAATAATAATAATAATAATAATAATAATAATAATAATAATAATAATAATAATAATAATAATAATAATAATAATAATAATAATAATAATAATAATAATAATAATAATAATAATAATAATAATAATAATAATAATAATAATAATAATAATAATAATAATAATAATAATAATAATAATAATAATAATAATAATAATAATAATAATCGAGTATTACTATAAAGGAGTAGATGTCGATTTGCGTCATGTTCCCCCAGCCCAAACCATAAGACCTAAAATTCTGGAAAAAATTGGGTCTGAATCGTGTGTTAGAGGAGGTGTGCACTAAGAAAGGATTTTTTAAAATTCGGCTCCTAAGGACTCCCAGGACTCTCGAAAAATGCAAAATTTCTTGATTAAAACATTAACCATTCCCACAATTTTCAACCAAACAAGTTGACATTTTTATTTTAAGCTTTATTTGTGGAAATCTTTGAAACCCCAGAAAATGAGCTCCAACCGACTTCCGGTTGGGGCACTTAATTAATTTTTCCGCACCGATTATGCGATCGGATCCGTTTTTGGTTCAAAGTGTGGAGCTATGCCATACAATCAATAAGGTATTTTTTTGGTTTTTTTTTGACTCACGGTTGATTTTATATAATTTTTTTTTTGTAAGATTGTGGGGGTTGCGGGGAGCCTTTTTAGCAGCACGTTGTTTTTGTTTTTTCTATGCTTCGGCAGTTAGCAGCACTCACGAACGAATTCCGAACACAGCTCTCACAAAAACAACGTCAGCAGAAGCAGAGCGAGAGAGTAAAGAGCAGAGAGAGTCATTTGAGGCGCACGAGAGGCGGCCAAAGTTTTTTGCTGGTTGCTGATCAAAATTTCACAATTTGGATACCAGAACGGATTATCTAATGAATGCAATTCTAAGTCAAAATGTGAAGCTAATCCGTTAAATCCATAAGGAATTTTCGGTTTGGCTTTAAATAATTTTTCAAATGGATTTCAAGGAGAGAGCAGTGCAAAATTTTCAGTGGTCAAAATTACATGTAAAAACGAAAACTCACACACACACATCGACAAGTCGGCATGTAAATACATATATGTATGTAAAATTATCTAAACACAAGTTTTGAAAGAATTGTTATAGAGGACGGGCGCACGAAGGAAATTGTTTGAAAGATGTGTATCCAAAAGACTCACAAGAAACCTTAAAAATTGCCCAATTTTGACTTTTAGATCGAATTACTCCCACAGTTTAAACCCAAAAGAGTGCTTTAGGTACGCCATGTTTTAGTTTTCTTTTATTTCCGGAAATATTTTAATCGAGCTGGTGAGCCCCAACCGACATGGGGGCACTAAATGTTTTTAACCTACCGATCCTGCGTTCAAATCCGTTTTTCGCTTAAGCCATGTTGACCAGCGTTCCATAGGTATTTGAGTGTTATCGAGTATTACTATAAAGGAGTAGATGTCGATTTGCGTCATGTTCCCCCAGCCCAAACCATAAGACCTAAAATTCTGGAAAAAATTGGGTCTGAATCGTGTGTTAGAGGAGGTGTGCACTAAGAAAGGATTTTTTAAAATTCGGCTCCTAAGGACTCCCAGGACTCTCGAAAAATGCAAAATTTCTTGATTAAAACATTAACCATTCCCACAATTTTCAACCAAACAAGTTGACATTTTTATTTTAAGCTTTATTTGTGGAAATCTTTGAAACCCCAGAAAATGAGCTCCAACCGACTTCCGGTTGGGGCACTTAATTAATTTTTCCGCACCGATTATGCGATCGGATCCGTTTTTGGTTCAAAGTGTGGAGCTATGCCATACAATCAATAAGGTATTTTTTTGGTTTTTTTTTGACTCACGGTTGATTTTATATAATTTTTTTTTGTAAGATTGTGGGGGTTGCGGGGAGCCTTTTTAGCAGCACGTTGTTTTTGTTTTTTCTATGCTTCGGCAGTTAGCAGCACTCACGAACGAATTCCGAACACAGCTCTCACAAAAACAACGTCAGCAGAAGCAGAGCGAGAGAGTAAAGAGCAGAGAGAGTCATTTGAGGCGCACGAGAGGCGGCCAAAGTTTTTTGCTGGTTGCTGATCAAAATTTCACAATTTGGATACCAGAACGGATTATCTAATGAATGCAATTCTAAGTCAAAATGTGAAGCTAATCCGTTAAATCCATAAGGAATTTTCGGTTTGGCTTTAAATAATTTTTCAAATGGATTTCAAGGAGAGAGCAGTGCAAAATTTTCAGTGGTCAAAATTACATGTAAAAACGAAAACTCACACACACACATCGACAAGTCGGCATGTAAATACATATATGTATGTAAAATTATCTAAACACAAGTTTTGAAAGAATTGTTATAGAGGACGGGCGCACGAAGGAAATTGTTTGAAAGATGTGTATCCAAAAGACTCACAAGAAACCTTAAAAATTGCCCAATTTTGACTTTTAGATCGAATTACTCCCACAGTTTAAACCCAAAAGAGTGATTTAGGTACGCCATGTTTTAGTTTTCTTTTATTTCCGGAAATATTTTGATCGAGCTGGTGAGCCCCAACCGACATGGGGGCACTAAATGTTTTTAACCTACCGATCCTGCGTTCAAATCCGTTTTTCGCTTAAGCCATGTTGACCAACGTTCCATAGGTATTTGAGTGTTATTTTTTATATTTTGTTTTAAGTTTTGAAGGTTATTTGGGGTTAATTGGCTGGTTTTCCGTTTAGCTGGCAATTTAGCTGACACAAAATGGTAGATTAAAACCTTAATATTAAAGTTAATGTGGGAATAAGGTGAGGTTAATCGGGGTTAAAGTTTCGGTTAAGGCGTTATTACCCAGATTAGGGTGACGGTAAAAGTAATGTAAAGAAAGGGTGAATGTGAGTAAAGTAAGTTTTTTTTTTTACTTTTGCGAGGATCAGGTCGGTTAAGGTGACAAACCAGAAAAAGCAATGTTTAAGTGGAATTAATTAAGCAAGGAAATATTTTTTTCATGTAAGACTAGAGTGGGGTAACTGTTGGCTAAGGAAAAAAAAATTGGTGTTATGGTAGAGAAAGTTGGTTAAAATAATAGTTTTTCGGCGTTAAGGCTGAGTACGGATGGTTAGGGGATAGGCGAGGAAATAGTGAAAACAGCATTACGGTGTTAAAAAATTGTTCCGGGGGTAAGAGACAGGTAGGGTTAAGGCACCGTAAAGGAAAGGTAAGTTATGGTTAGGGGTTATGGTAAAATATTAGGTGGGGTTTACTGTGGTAATAACCTGATCTTATCATATTTCAGAATTCTAATTAATATCCGAGCAAAATCCCGAAATATAAAAAAATCAGGTTACTATCTAAAGCATGAAATGATTTGCTAATAGTAGCGGACAACGTCGCTTCGGGTATTGCTAGTAATAATAATAATAATAATAATAATAATAATAATAATAATAATAATAATAATAATAATAATAATAATAATAATAATAATAATAATAATAATAATAATAATAATAATAATAATAATAATAATAATAATAATAATAATAATAATAATAATAATAATAATAATAATAATAATAATAATAATAATAATAATAATAATAATAATAATAATAATAATAATAATAATAATAATAATAATAATAATAATAATAATAATAATAATAATAATAATAATAATAATAATAATAATAATAATAATAATAATAATAATAATAATAATAATAATAATAATAATAATAATAATAATAATAATAATAATAATAATAATAATAATAATAATAATAATAATAATAATAATAATAATAATAATAATAATAATAATAATAATAATAATAATAATAATAATAATAATAATAATAATAATAATAATAATAATAATAATAATAATAATAATAATAATAATAATAATAATAATAATAATAATAATAATAATAATAATAATAATAATAATAATAATAATAATAATAATAATAATAATAATAATAATAATAATAATAATAATAATAATAATAATAATAATAATAATAATAATAATAATAATAATAATAATAATAATAATAATAATAATAATAATAATAATAATAATAATAATAATAATAATAATAATAATAATAATAATAATAATAATAATAATAATAATAATAATAATAATAATAATAATAATAATAATAATAATAATAATAATAATAATAATAATAATAATAATAATAATAATAATAATAATAATAATAATAATAATAATAATAATAATAATAATAATAATAATAATAATAATAATAATAATAATAATAATAATAATAATAATAATAATAATAATAATAATAATAATAATAATAATAATAATAATAATAATAATAATAATAATAATAATAATAATAATAATAATAATAATAATAATAATAATAATAATAATAATAATAATAATAATAATAATAATAATAATAATAATAATAATAATAATAATAATAATAATAATAATAATAAGTAGATACCCTGTCCAGTCCGCTGATAGGTTAACTGGAATGTCTTCGTACCCTGCAGGTACCTCAAGACTCGCTTGGCACACACCATGTGCTCTCGATGTGGGTCCGAGTTCTGTTGAGCAAGCTTTGCCACAGAATGAAGTATATCTGGCCTCGTCGTTATAGCCAAATACATGAGCGATCCTATCAGGGACTGATACTCAGCCTGGTTTGCTCGCAAGCACTCCTTGTCGTTGCATCGAGCCTGATAGCCAGCTTCGAGGGGTAGATTGGACGCCTTACAGTTCTGCATCCCATAGTTCTCCAACAAGTCCTCTATGTACTGCTTATGGCCCACTCGAACGCTGCCAACATCGCCATCTCGATCAATTTCAATCCCTAGGAAATGCTTTAGGGGACCGCCATCTACAACATCGAACCTTTTCGATATTCGGTACTTGATTTCGTCCAAGTCAGCTTTGGTGTCGCTCGCAACTATGAGGTCATCTACGTAGACTACAATAAAACTCATCTGGCGAACATGACCCCGTTTGTAGATGCAGGGTTCACTCGGGCATGATGAGAACCCTAACTCCAGAATAAATTCGTGCAGGCTGCTATTCCACTCACGACCACTTTGTTTTAGGCCGTAGAGCGATTTATGCAGCTTTAGGACCATTTCTGGATGCATCTCGTCTATGAACCCCTCAGGTTGCCGCATATACACCACGTCATGGAGTTCACTGTTGAGATAAGCAGACGAGACATCAAGCTGGTGCATATACATACCACGTTCGACTGCTACGGCATAATCATCCTTATTGATGAATATCTGGCCACTGGCAAAAACGTCTCCAAGTAGTTGATGCCATACTTTTGTCCACATCCCTTTGCGACAAGCCGTGACTTCAAACGCTCCACCTTTCCATATTTGTCCCGCTTCACCGCGTAGACCCACTTGCATCCAATCGCTTTCTCGCCTTCAGACAGCTCCACAAGCGTCCAGGTTTTCCTTTCCTTCAGATTATCCATCTCTTGCTGCATGGAACGCATCCAGTCTTCTGCATACTTTGAACAAAGTGCATCCTTCACACTGGCTGGAACACTGTCATCATAGTTCGTTATAATATTGACAGTCTGGTACTCCTTTCTTGGTCTCCCACGAAGACCACTTCGCACAATTTTGGGTCTCCCTGGACCTCGACTATCTTTTGGTAGCACCTCTGCCTCCGATAGCATCTCTGCTTCTGGTAGCATCTTTGCTTCAGGCATCATTTCTTGTTGTGCGTCTTCATGGCTGGATTCTGTGACGGACTCACTCTCTTCATTGACCGCCAACTCTTGATCTTGCGGGACGAGACCAAGATCAGCACTTTCTTGCTGCTAAAATGACTCCAAAAATATTACATCACGTGATTCTGTAAGTTTTCCAGTACATGGGTTATACAAACGATACGCCGCAGCCGTATCCGAATATCCAACGAACACATGCTCAACTCCTTTTGGTTGAAACTTACGCTGATGTTTCTTGTCCAAAACTATCGCCTTTACTCCAAAGACCTTGAGATGAGACACACTTGGCTTCCGTCCGAACCAAGCTTCGAACGGTGTCATGTTTGCCAACGATGATGGCTCCGATCGATTCCGTAAGTATGCTGCAGCAGCTACGGCTTCCGCCCAAAATGCTTCGTCCAGACCAGCATACTGCAACATGCTCCGAGCCATCTTAACGAGTGTCCCGTTTGCTCGTTCCGCTACACCGTTTTGTTGCGGTGTATAAGGCACAGTGAGCTCTCTTTGTATACCATTCTTTACCAGAAACTGCGTAAACTCGCCACTCACATATTCCCGTCCGTTGTCGCTGCGGAGGGATTTCAGTTTCTCTCCAGTTTGTTTTTCCACCAGGGCCTTAAAATCCCTAAACTTGCTGAAAACTTCATCCCGCGTTTTCAGGAAACAAACATGCGTATATCGTGATTTATCATCTATAAATGTTACGAAATACCGACTTCCTCCGTTTGACGTTTTACTCATCGGACCGCAAATGTCTGTGTGTACACGTTGCAAAATCTTGTTCGCGCGATTTTCTGCAACCTTTGGAAACGGCTTCACTGTTATTTTACATTTAGCACACGTTTCGCACACATGCTCTCGCATGTCACACATATTCGTTTTTAGTCCACGCACCATGTTATATTTAACCATTTTGTTTAGGCTTCCAAAATTTAAATGTCCAAGCCTATGGTGCCATTTTATTATTTCAGACCCATTCGTCTCAGCCGCAAAACACAAGTTCTCGTTGTTTTCAAATAAAAACAAATCATTTTTCTTATTGGCTCTCAAAACAACGGTTCCATTTTTATTTGTTATCTGCGCACTGTTTTCGGCAAACTCTACACGAAATCCATTTTCAACTGCTCTCGGTACAGATAGAAAATTACACTGCAAGTCTTTTACATAGAGCACATTCACGAGATCGATCGTACTCTTCTTATACCGTATGCGCACATTTCCAGTACCTTCCGCCATGATGCTATTATTGCCGGCCAACACTATTTTTTCTCTGTGTTCTTTTATGTTTACAAAACTTGCGCGATCACAGCATAAATGCGTCGTTGCGCCGCTGTCTAAGCACCAGACACTCTCTCGGTGCTTTCCGAACTCACTTGTTCCGTAAGCGAAAACTGAATAATTGCGAGTATTCTCCTTCTTTTCGCCCTCTTTCTTTTCGGCCTTTCCCTTTTCGGGACAATTTACAGCAATATGCCCTTGACGACCGCAAGTCCAGCACGTTCTCTTGCTCTTCTCTTTGTTTTTTATCCCACTTTTCGAACTTCTCGACGCGAACATTTTAGTCTCGTGTTCGCGAACCATTTCGTCGTTTTTTCGTCTCTCGCCTTCTTCCAATAATTTGATTTTTAGCACATGCAACGATGGCAACATGTCGCGCGACTCAACCGCAACAACAAAATTTTCAAAGGCGTCGCTCAGACCAGACAGTAACAGAATAACTATTACTTCTTCGGGTAGTCCTACCCCGATCTCGCTCAACTTTTCGAGAACATCGGCAAAACTGCTTAAATGTGATCCGATATTGTCTTCTTCCGTAATTTTCATGCGAAGCAGTTGCCTAAGCAGAAACACACGCCTTGCTGGCCCTGTCGGCCTATGTATTTGTAATAGCTTTTCCCAAGCTTCTGCAGCGGTCTGACAATGTTTCACATGATTTAATTGGGACTGCTTTATATGCAGCATTATGCTCGCAAGAGCTTTCTTATCCTTGATGTCGAATGCAGCCTTTATTTCTTCACTGTCATCCTCATGTTTTATTACACGGCGGCAAACCACTGCCACAAATCTGCGTATATTAAAACGCTTTTCATTTGCACAGCCCACGCGCTGTAATTCTAATCGTCTAGTCTTTCAATAGAATTCATACTCGGATTCATCTTTGCAGTGAAGCCACCGACTTGGCCGAAAGTCCAGAACTTTCCTCGCAGGGAACTGTTCACTTTTTACCGCAAGTAATACACACAACCGCTACTGTGTTTGAACTGTTCACTTTTTACCGCAAGTAATACACACAACCGCCACTGTGTTTGAACGCGAAGCCACCGATTTGGCCTGAAGTCCATAACTTTCCTCGCAGGGAACAGTTCACTTTTTACCGCGACAATTAAACACAAACGCAAAACTCTTTATATTTCTTTCGCGCAGTGCAGGCACTCTGGGCCCATAACCTGATAGAAATGTTGCTGCTTTATTACGAGTATTAGGAATACAAAGTACGCGACCACTCGCGCTGGCGGTATAGATCAGAATCTGAACTTATGAGCTATCGAGATTTGCACGCAGGCAACTATCGGTATCAGCTGACAGACGGCGTTGCCCAATTACTTCTTTATTTCTAACAAATAATAATAATAATAATAATAATAATAATAATAATAATAATAATAATAATAATAATAATAATAATAATAATAATAATAATAATAATAATAATAATAATAATAATAATAATAATAATAATAATAATAATAATAATAATAATAATAATAATAATAATAATAATAATAATAATAATAATAATAATAATAATAATAATAATAATAATAATAATAATAATAATAATAATAATAATAATAATAATAATAATAATAATAATAATAATAATAATAATAATAATAATAATAATAATAATAATAATAATAATAATAATAATAATAATAATAATAATAATAATAATAATAATAATAATAATAATAATATATATATATATTTAGTTCGTTTTTGATTATATTAATGTGTTGCCGTGTGTCATGCCATTTCGTGTTAGCTTAATTTTTTTTTTACTTTGTTCCGAGAGGTTATGGAATACTCATTTGGAATTCCGCTCTTTACGAAAAACGGTGGGTTTGAACCCACGATCTGTAGGCTATGTTTCCTTTACGTACAACATAACCATCTGAGCTATAGTTTGGAAGATCTTCCTTACAACGGTTTTTAAAAAAGGAGTACAAGTTTTACTATGATCACTTTGCAATTTTGCTAGGGATGAACAGAAGAAGAACAAGAGGGAACGCTAAAGTCGAGTGCCTCGACTATCAAATACCCGTTACTCAGCTAAAGCAAGCAGTCTCAAGCAGGGCAAACCAAGCAGCCGCTTCAAAGTGGCGTCATCTACCGGCCATTTCATAATTTGATTATAACTTTTTACTGAGTGGGACGACTTAAACAATTTCTTCTACATTTCGGTAGGCATTAATAACCCAAACAAAATAGCATTTACACTTTTGCTCTAGCTTTAAAACTGTGGGCGCCACAGCTTTTCGCGGTTTGTGGGCGTTAGGGGGGCGTGGCACATCGGCGTGAAAAACTTGCGCTGCGTATTAACCCCTAGAATCTGCATGCCAAATCCAAATCTTCTAGCTTTTATAGTTTCCGAGATCTCAGCGTTCATACAGACGGACAGACAGACGGACGGACAGACGGACAGACGGACAGACGGACATGGCTAGATCGACTCGGCTAGTGATCCTAATCAAGAATATATATTCTTTATATGGTCGGAAACGCTTCTTTCTACCTTTTACATACTTTCCCACGAATCTAATATACCCTTTTACTCTATGAGTAACGGGTATAATAAAAAGTCAAAAGAAGTTAAATTCTTTTTATGAAAAGCACATATTTTGTATTATTTAAAGGTAATGTCTACGGCCTGACTGAAGACATATTTTTAAAACATTAGGTTGACAATAACAAAAACAAAAGAGAAGCAAATATTTATGTGATTTAAAGGAACATCAAGAAAATTAATTCGCATTTTAAAATTATTATATGGTTTCCAATATTTTGTTTTCGTTCATTTTTCACCTTCATTAAAATTATATTAACAATGACAGAAAGGCAGGTGGCGGAAGAAAAAGACAGTGTGACTATCAAAGTGCGCGGACGTGTTTTTAAGTAGCTCTCCCGTAAATCTTCCTGGGCATCGGAATCCCAGCCGTAGGAAAGGAAAACTGCTGCACCCCGCCAAGCTCGGTACTCACCTCAGCCAACACAGGGTGAGATCCTCCAATCTACACCCGCTTAGACCCGGAAAGCCGCCCTTTAGCAACTCTCTGCTGGTCAGGGGAGGCAGGGCCGGGGGTAATCCAGATCCCGCGCTTTTCGTTTTTCTTCATCTGTTTTGATTTTTCCTCTTTTCCACCGTTCTCTCCCACGCTTTCTAAAGTCCGCAAACGATCACAGCTGATTAGTGTTGCGAAACCCCGAGCAGAGCCCAGCTGATCAAGCCCAGTGCTGCCACCCCGGCGCACTTGAGGCTAGTGCTGCCATTTGGCCAGTGCGGCCACCCGGGAGACACCCGTAGCTGCACTGCTTGGTGTCGCAGCCAAGAGCTCCTGTCAGCGCAGGCACTGCTTCACAACAAAGCCCGCCAAGGCGAATTCGGTTTGAATTTTCGACGGTAGGACAATAGAGATAAAGGCAAAGGATCGAACTGTCACCCAACCCCATCGCTTGGCGGCCTCTCCAAAAAAAAGGGCTCTGGGAACCGGATAGGGGCGGTAAAACCCCCATCGAGCGCCGGAAGGAAATTTCTCGGTCAGCGAGGGAGTTCTACCAAAAATTCACCGATTAGCAGCCGACGGCAGAGGCGATCGCTGAGGCTTACCGATGGACGCCGCGGCGGAAGTCGTCAGCCTCACGGAGTTCGAAAAACGGCCCAAGGTCGGTCGAACGCCCCACCTTCAGCGCCGCCGGTCATGACTGGGGAAATGTTTCCGTTCGGGCGGAACGGAGAAAGCGAGACGCCAAAAAGGGGCAGGGAGTCCATGAGCCCTACAAGCCCAGAGAAACAGGCCAAGAAGACCAAGGGCCAAAAATCTGAAATGGAGATGGTGAAGGACTTGGAAAGCCTCATAGATGGACTGATCGCTGCATGCATCGAGAAGAAGCCGGCGGGGCGCCACATAAACCAGAGTATGAAGGATACTCTGATGAGCATCAAGGAGACCCAGTGTTCAGTCAATTCGGTGGCGATTTACTTTTGTAAAAGAATGTAACAATTAGTACCTAAGATCTCATGAAGTCGAAGTTGCGCTCTTGTATGAAAAAGAGCTTTCGCTCTCTCGCACTCGCGAGAACCACTATTGTAACTTTAAAACTCATATAATGGCTCTAGAAGAGCTTGAATAAATGTGATTGGATCACTCTCAATTTGGAAAAGAAAGTGTCTACAAGTTCTATTCTTGTCTGTCCGAATTATTAGTTGGAAATAAATTGCCGTATTGGCCTTCGTGATTTGCACGATCATTTTGGCGCCCCCCGTGTGGACATTTTGTGCCATAAAATTGGACACTTCGAGGAGCTTATAACGTTGGACACTTTCGTCGGACCCATTTCGGTTGGAGTCATTTTGGAAAATTTGGTTCGAACCGATTTCTGGACGCCGGGCAATTAAATTTGGATTAAAAGCCGTCATCGCAAAAATTGGTTTGAGATTGAGAATGCCCTATTACAAAAATAGTTGGCATCAAAATAATAAGGTAAAATCCTAATAAAATATATTTCATATAAAGGCAGATGCTCATTGCATAAGGCCACATATATTACCGCTAATTCGCAAGTACCAGTAAAAAGGGTCACAAGAAAAGAAGTACCGTATCGTTGGTAATCGTCTTCCCTTTGTGCCAGTTTCGTTTTGCTGTGGCTGCATACATAAGTGCATACAGTTATTTAAGCCCCTTGACCGCAGCTAAGCCCAGCTTATATATATAAAAAAAGTTGAGTGATTTGCATGGTAGCTTTTCACTCATTGTTTGCACTGCGCTCGTGTAGCATATAACGTTTAAAAACAATTGATTAATCGTATGAGCAGATGTTAGTGTAAACTGAGTTGGGAAACACGCGCTTGTTCCGGCTCATCTTCGTCGGCATTATGGGCGAGGGTCAAGGGAATATACTCTGTTACGTGTTCACAATAGTATGCTAGTAATAAGTAATTTTCGCGTGTTATATTTTGAAAGGGAAATAAGGGAAAAAGCCTTTCAACTAGCCTCGAAAGAAGAAGAAGAGAGGAAAGAAAAAAAAATAGAGGGACTAGAATAGGATAGATAGGAAAATTCCTTTAGCGACATTACGACACACTAAGATGTTTGTTAGTGGCCTTATACCCCACCCTACCTCGATCACTATATTGCAGTATAACTCCATTTTTGGTAGTGATCCCTTGTGGTCGCTAAAGTGTTTAAATGATTTTCGTTGTTACACTTCTGTATCCCATGATTTCCGGAATACTCAAGGTTTAGTTCGACTTCATAATATAAACATTTATTTTAAACATATTTGTAGTTTTGTGTATTTAACATGTTTGCGTTTTATTTGTTTAGGCTAAAAGAATTTAACTTTACTTTAAAGCATCTACTTATAATTATTATTTCATTATCTAGTTGCGTTCTTTCTTCATTTTATTTCGCTCACTTTTATAAATTTAATACTTATTCACTTTTTGAATCTATTCAATAGCTCTGTTTAATTTTATAATATTCAAGAGATTTAAGATGTGGCTGTAAAGGGGGTAGAAAATATATATATAATGTATAAATGAATATATAAAGAAAATATAATATAAAGAATTTTTAATTATATATGTAGATAATCATTAAAAAAAAACAAAATATTATTTATAGAGTTTGAAATTAAAGTATTAAATGTTTAGGAAAAATAAAGTAAAGTAAAGAAAAGGCGTGTCTAATAATGTGCCTTCCATTGTATAATATTATTTTAATTTATGAAAATCAAGAACAAAATTAATTGTTAAGTGTACCTAGTTAAGTGCCCTGCACTGTATGAATGTAAATTCGGAAAACATTGTGGTAGGTCAGCGATGCTCTGGTCGGAAGGATGAGCAGCACAAAAGAAAACACAAGTACAGCTTCGCTCGGTGCGCTGGTAGATAAGGGCACATGAGCCAGAGAGTACTAGAGGACTATTTGGCTCGCATAGGCTACACTGGCAAAAATTTACGGGGCAGAATTTAAATATTATAAACAGGGGAGAGACTAGAACAGTACCGATGCATATTCACAGAATTTGTTTTTGTTTGTCACTTACATTTATTATGGATCCATCGGTGAAAGATCTTTCGCCGACCTGTATGGGAATCAAAATTGTGTTTGCATTGATTGTGATTGCATTGGTTTTGTTTGGTTTTATTTTCACTTGTTCACTTCTCTGGGGCTATTGTTGTTGTTATTGCTAGTTCATTGCTTTTGGTTAAGCTGAGCTTTATTTATTTCAGCTTATCTTTTATACACTTAAAAAAATATTTGCTTTCCATCCACCATCTTTCACTTGAATATTTTATTCACCGAAAAAAAATTATATCAAAATAAATGAAAGAATAAAATGAACTAAAGAGAAAACGCAAAATAATAAAAAAAATAATATAAAGAAAGAAAATTAACAAAAAATACAAAATAATAAATTTGAAAATTATCAAAAATACAAAATAATAATTTTGAAAATTAACAACCATAAAAAATAATAAATTTGAAAATAAAGAGAAGTAATAAACTTAAAATAATTCAGGAACCAAATTTAAAAAAATATAAATCCGGGGACAAATTTCTCGCACTGTAGAGGGTAGCTGAGACGGCACGTGGTTTGCGTTCATGCACGGAAAAAAATAACGTTATGTTGAAACCGCGTGGTTTTTCCGCCGAAGGGTTTCTGGCGATGCCAACACGTTTTTCGCTCACTGCATCCACTATTTTGGGCACCGATTTTAACACGTTCCTCTTTTTTTTTTTTTTTTTTTTTTTTTACTATTTTGGGCACTGTAATTGCTGGGATGAGGCTCGCTTTTTTTCTGCTACAGGTTGTTTGGCCGATGTATGTATGATGGGCTGAGCAAGCTGGCTACAGCGGCGGCTGAACTTCTAAGATCAACTGATGTCTTGGCGGCCTTTTTAATGAGTTTATTTGCTCAATTAAACAAGGATTGAATATTTTATTTTTGGCAACATAATACCTGGTGCCAATTCCAAAAAGGCCTGGCACGACTACTGGAAATGATATTTCTCCTTTCTTCGTATGGATGGCTGGCGGATGTGTATTTTAAGGCACTTTTAATAACTTAACCTCATTGGGGTATTTTTCTTTGAGCTGCACTTAAACACGTCTATATAGTATAACAATCCGGAAGAAAAGAGAACGTGGGTAAGCTTGGCCTTACAGACGTACCCCTTAGCGATGGTATAGAATTAAGTATGACTGCAGATCTGCATTAGTGCAAACGCTGCACACTAGGTGGCGCGGCCGATAGTGAAGGGTGGCCACATCGGTGAGTCACGATATAAGATAAGATAGGGATATTTATAACACATTCTTGGGCAGATTTATTTTGCCTACTTTTAGGAAACTGCAGTGACAAGCGCCACTACACTCGTCTATTTGGAAGTCACTCTTATATTCGAGCCACATTGAGCCCTTTTAAGTGAGTTGGTTTGGAGTGACAGTGGTACTTTGTGAATATGTAATAACAGCTTTGCACAATAATTAAAAAATTATTTTTGGATATCACTGCGCTTATTTAATTGGAGATCACTAATACGGAATTCGATTGGTTTGAGTAATTTGGTTCAGAGTTATAGTGGAACATTTCAACAATTATAGCTTTGCTAAATAATTAAAAATTTTTTTGGAAATTTTCTTAAAATGCGTAAACGGGGTGGAGCTTCTGATTCAAAAAATATTATGAGAAAATTGGATTCAGTTAAAAAGGATATAAATCGTATAGCTAAAGCCGTGGAAAATAAAAAGATGTCGTTTAACTCTGAACAGTTGGATTGTCGTTTGAGTATTTTAGATACGGATATAGATCGCGCATTTTCGTTACAACTGCAAATTGAGGATGTCGATCCGGACTTGGCATCGCGATCTGAACTTGAAGATTTATGCGTGCTAACCAGAGCATTGTTATTGTCAGTAAAAACTCCAGCCCCGTCAAGCAATCTAAACGATTCAGTCTTAAATACAACTCTATCGAGTACTAGACACCTTCCTCGAATGCAGTTGCCCAAGTGGGCTTCTTGGCTTATTAACGCACGTCGCGAGTGCAGTATCATTGTACGGCAGTGCGTTCATTGTTTTCACTATAAACCAAAACTTCTATTACAGATAATGGGTAATTTACCAAGAGATCGATTGCATGGAAATAGACCCTTTGAAGTAAGCGGAGTGTATCTCTTTGGGCCTGTTAAAGTCTCACTTGGAATTCGGGGAAAGCAGCCAATCAAGATGTACATAGCAGTGTTTGTCTGCTTTGCTTCCAAGGCTGTACATTTGAAAATTGTGAAAGATTTGACGTCTAATACATTTATTTTATGCTTACCCAGGTTTGTGGGTCGTCGTGGTCCTGTTGTCAAACTGTATTGCGACAACGCCACGAATTTTGTGGGAGCTGCTCGAATGCTGAAGGAGCTTTTGGAACCTGTCGACACCAACGACCAGAGCATCATGTCGTATGCTGCTGCCCACCTGCGGCCGAATTCATCCCTCCCAGAGCGCCACATATAGGCGGCCCTTGGGAGGCGGCCGTAAAATCGGCCAAGCATCTTCTTATCAGAGCCATGGGCAGAGCTATTCTGAAGGAGGACGAACTCCATACCGTCATAGTGGAAGTGGAAGCCGTCCTAAATTCGAGGCCGCTCATCGTAGACAGTGGCAGTCCCAACGAAGGAGATGTTGTCACACCAGCTCATCTGCTAGTAGGCACAACGCTAGCAACGCTGCCGCCCGCATCCGCGCAGCCAAAGGCAAACGGCAACCTCACCTACTTGCAGAGATGGCAGCTAGTCTCAGCAATCAAACAGCGGTTTTAGAGCGACTGGTCGAGGGAATATCTTTTGAGCCTACAGCAGCGAGGGAAATGGACCAAAGGCGTGGACAATCTTCAGATCGGAACAGTGGTGGCAATCCACGAAGACAACTTTCCCCCCCAGCTGTGGATAATAGGCATAGTCGTAGAGGTCGTTCCAGGACATGATGGGAAGGTTCGCGTGGCTATAGTCAGAACCAAATCGGGTCTATATAAACGCTCCATTCACCGCCTTGCATCTATTCCTATTAGTTGAAGCATTTGTATGTTAATGCTGTCAAAACTGCCGATGTTCAGTCAATTCGGTGGCGATTTACTTTTGTAAAAGAATGTAACAATTAGTACCTAAGATCTCATGAAGTCGAACTTGCGCTCTCTCGCACTCGCGAGAACCACTATTGTAACTTTAAAACTCATATAATGGCTCTAGAAGAGCTTGAATAAATTTGATTGGATCACTCTTAATTTGGAAACGAAAGTGTCTACAAGTTCTATTCTTGTCTGTCCGAATTATTAGTTGGAAATAAATTGCCGTATTGGCCTTCGTGATTTGCACGATCATTCAACTCAGAGAACAAATTGAGGAATCGGCGGTGGTAAAAAGGCGCACGTCTACACAGACAACGCCAAGCCTAGCTTTTTACAGTCAAGTTGCCAGAGAGGCAAACACCCGCGGGCCAGAGCCAGAAATGGCCCTTCCCGGAGTGGAGCAGAGCTCGGACAAGGACTTCCGAGCAGACGGTGCCGAAGAAGAACGTCGATAAACCGAGCAAGAGAGCCCGCCCTGACGCCCTTATCATTAAGAGAACCGAAGGTCACTCTTACAGCAAAATCCTGAGCCTGGTAACGAGGAGAGAGGACAACAAGCTGGAAGACGTGCGCAAGAACGTTCGCCGGATTAAGCGCACAGCAAAAGGAGATCTCCTCCTGGAACTGGATGGCGCATCAAGGGAGGACACCCAGTCCATCAAGGAAAGCCTAGGAACGTCCTTGGAGACCTGGCTTGCGTCCGGACAGTCGTGGAAGAGGCCCACGTTGAAGTACGCGACTTAGACGACCTGACCATCAAGGAGGAGGTAGCAGCCGTTCACGCGCTAACGGGCCATCGGGTAGACGCTTCAAACGTCAAAGCGCTTCGCCCGGCTTACGCGGGAACAAAAATGGCGGTGCTCGCACTTGCGCCGCAAATAGCCGCAAAACTCCTCTCAGAAGGGAGGGTAAAGGTGGGCTGGTCGAATTGCCGGGTCCGAGAAAGGGCATCCGAACGGAGGTGCTACAAGTGCCTTGAGTTTGGGCATATAGCGCTTCGGTGCAAAAGCGGAGTAGATCGCAGCAAGTGCTGTCTAAAGTGTGGGCAACCCGGGCATAAGGTCGCAGACTGCTCGCAGGAAGCAAAATGCTTTCTCTGCGACCGAGCTAGGAAGGTAGATGTGAAGCACATAGCGGGTAGTAGGAGATGCCCCATGAGCAAAAAATCGTCGGAGAGGTGAAAATCATCCAGATCAACATCAACCTTTGTGAAGCCGCGCATGATCTGCTAAGCCAGACCGTGCGTGAAATCCAAGCGGACGTAGCGCTGATCAGTGAGCCGTACAAAAAGTCCGCCGGGCCGAACTATATATTGGACGCGAAGAAGTGCGCAGCGATCTGGACGATGGGCTCATCCCGACCCCAGCAAGTGCTCGTCGGATCCTTCTTCAGCCGGGCTATTGTGAGCGAATTCTGTATGTATAGTTGTTACCTGCCACCACGCCTCACCCTCCCGGACATCACATCAGTTCTGGACGAATTGGTGGAGGATGCACGAGGAAAGAGGAACGTGGTTATCGCTGGGGACTTCAACGCATGGGCAGAGGAGTGGGGATCGGCCTACACGAACACGAGAGGGAAAACCCTACTAGAAACCATCGCATCACTCGATGTAGCCCTACTAAACACCGGGTCTGAACACACCTTTAGAAGAGGTGAAGCAGGCTCAGTCGTGGACCTTAGCATGAGGGAAACGAGGAGCCACCACCGCAACCCAGAACCGGTCTACTGGTGGACAGGAGAGATCGCAGCAGCTCGCAGTGAGGGCTTCCGCGCCAGAAGGCTGCATCAGAGGGCGAGAGGTCGCAATAATCTTGAGCTCAGGAGACAGGAATACGCCAAAATCCGCAGAGTCTTAAAGAGACTCATCAAGCAGGCAAAGAGAAAATGCTTCCTGGAACTGTGCGATGCAGCCGAACAGGATCCCTGAGGCTCAGCATACAAAGTGGTGGTCAAAAAGATGAGCCAGGCAAAACACACCTGGCACACCTGTCTCCAACAGTGCGTCCAGCCCCACAGCGCGAGCAGGTAGCAGCAGCAGCTACTTCGCTGAGTATTGTCCAGCCGGATGAAATAAAGAAGGTAGCCAGGGACTTGCCCGTAGAAAAGGCTCCAGGCCCGGACGGCATCCCGGACAGTGCAGTGAAGCTGGCGAGGCATTCGAAGCATTCGCCGACGCCTTCAACCATTGCCTCAGGGAAAATACCTTCCCAAAGCGGTGGAAGATTCAGAAGCTGGTCCTGCTACCCAAGGCGAACAAACCACCAGAGAACAAGTCTTCGTACAGGCCAATATGCCTGATCGACCATATAGGCAAGGCACTAGAACGGTGCATCAGCTACAGGCTGCAGGAAGCCATCTCAGCAGCCGGGGACCTGTCACCCATGCAGTTCGGCTTTAGGAAGGCAAGATCAACGGTGGATGCAATCTCCACGGTAAAGGACATCGCTTCGAAGGCAATAGAAGGTACAAGATGGCGGGGAGGCAGTAAGGAGTACTGCCTAGTCGTGACCCTGGACATTAGAAATGCCTTCAACTCAGCGCGTTGGGATGCTACTCTGGAAGCAATCCGACAACTAGGAGTACCAGAGACCCTAGTAGGCATCGTTCAGTCCTACTTCAGCGACCGCACCCTACTCTACGACACGGATAGAGGGACGATGGAGCACAAGATCACCTGCGGAGTACCCCAAGAATCTGTTCTTGGACCGCTGCTTTGGAATGCAATGTACGATGGAGTTCTAAGGTTGGCACTACCAGGAAGAACCAGTGTGATAGGCTTTGCGGATGACATAGCAGTCGCAGTCGTGGCAAAAACCATTCCGGAAGCTAAGCAACTGGGAAACGAAGCAGTGGCAATTATCGAAGAGTGGCTCGCGTCGGTAGGCCTCAGCATAGCGCACCACAAAACCGAGGCGGTCCTCATATCCAGTCGCCAGGTGGTTGAGACAGCAAGCATCCAAGTTGGAGGCTCCAATATACGCTCGAAGCGAACAAAAAGGCCGCAAATGTCGCTAGAGCTCTGTAGCGCATGATGCTTAACACAAGAGGACCAAAGCAGGGGCGTCGACTCCTGGCTGACACAGATCCTAAGCGGACATGGCTGCTTCAGGAGCTACCTGACCAGATTCGGCCACGACGACGACCACAGCTGGCCCCAATGTGGAGTAGAGGAGACAGCCGAGCACGTAACTCTTACCTGCCCACGGTTTGAACGCGAAAGGGAGGAATGTCTGGGCGAGACTAGGGACCCTGCTGCCCTGGAGACCGCATGATCTCGGATGAAGAGTTCTGGGACAAGATGAGCAACTTTGCCGCCGTAGTCATGAAGACCCTACGGAAAATAGAAAGAGCGCGAGACGAAGTTCGACGAGGGACCTCGAGATGAGCCCTAGAGTAAATCTTGACCCTGCGAGGCAAAGCCACGCGGTAGTTCCGCAGGGATATCAGGAACCAACCTCTATTCTTTCTTCTCTATCCTCTTTCTTTATATACTTTCCATGTATAAAACACTGTACACACTACTTTCGCATCCCGCCCTAATAAACAGACTGATTTTAAAAAATAAAAAAAAACTCACACACATATATATTTAGTTTGTAAAATACGCATTCCTTGCTTATATTTATGTTGTTGCCGTGAGTATATTTTTATACCCGTTACTCGTGGAGTAAAAGGGTATATTAGATTCGTGCAAAACTATGTAACAAGTGGAAAGAAGCTTTTCCGACCATATATATATATATATATTCTTGGACAGGATCACTAGCCGAGTCGATCTAGTCATGTCCATCTGTATGAACGATGAGATCTCGGAAACTATAAAAGCTAGAAGATTGGGATTTGGCATGCAGATTGTAGGGGTTAATACGCAGCGCAAGTTTTTCACGTCGATGTGCCACGCCCCTCTTACGCCCACAAACCGCGAAAAGCTGTGGCGCCCACAGTTTTAAAGCTAGAGAAAAAGTGTAAATGCTATTTTGTTTGGGTTATTAGAAGAAATTTTTTAAGTCGTCCCACTCAGTAAAAAGTTATAATCAAATTATGAAATGGCCGGTAGATGACGCCACTTTTAAGCGGCTGCTTGGTTTGCCCTGCTTGAGACTGCTTGCTTTAGCTGAGTAACGGGTGTTTGATAGTCGAGGCACTCCACTATAACGTTCTCTCTTGTTTTCTATTCTTTTTTACAACTCCACAGCTTGTCAAAAGTTCTAAAACATTTCGTTGGATTTTAAAAATAAAAGAATTTTAAGGAAAACTTAAAATGTAAAACCAAAATCTAAAGCCTTGTAATCTAAAGGTCGTGTGTTCAAATCAAAGTTCTCGTCAAAACTGGAGTTCTCTTAATTTTTTTTTACTTTGTTCTGAGAGGTAATGGAATACTCATTTGGCATTCCGCTTTTTACCTTCTACCTAAAAATAGTTTACAAAGTGAAAAAGAAATAATTATGTCAACATCATTATTGGGAAGAAAAACGGTGGGCTTGAACCCAAGACCTATAGACTATACGGCGGAAAACTAGAACAGGGCCGATCTTTTGGTTTTCAATATTTTGTTTTTCACTTTGATTAATTTTTCACCTTGATTAGGATTATATTAACAATGAAAGAAATGCAGGTGGGGGGGTAAGCCGTGAATGAATTTGTTTAAACATTTCCATTTGTTTAAACAATATGAGATAAGTGTAGAAAATAGCAAAAAATAAATTGATTTGAATAGTTAGGTTTTTTTAATATTATATAGTCGGTACAAAAAAAATGTCTTCTTTTTGCGCTTCGTAGTTTGAACTGGGATCAAAACGTAAGGCTTCCTTCCTACCAGAGTAGATTACTATTGCTTAATTTACCTACACTTGAAAACCGTAGAATAATGCTTGGTACTATTTTTATGCAAAATCTTATAAGAGGTGATATTGATTCTGTAGAACTGGTAAACCGTTTAACTTTTAATATTCCCATTAGACTAACACGAAACTATTACCCTCTTAATTTGCCCCGATGTACATCTAATTTTAGTCTGCATGAGCCTTTCGCGTTCTCTGTACTAATTATAACAATCTTTATCTTTTAATTTGTACTTCAACTTCAATCCCCGTATTAAAAACTAAAATTTTATCTTATTTGCTTCAATCATAGTTGTAGCCATGTGTCCTGTGTTTATTTGTTTCATGTATTTTTCTCGCGAACTCGGATTTTTGCCCGAAATTATAAAGGGTCCCGCGCGTAACAAGCAGGAGCTTGGTATCGTTGGGCCACTTGTTTGTACTGCTCGTAGTGCATCCACGTCCATCATATAAGTAAAAAAAATGCATTTTGAATTTTACAACACAAAAATCGGTTAGAAAATGTCTTAAACCTGTTGTTGAAATGAAAATGATATTCTTTTACCAAAAGGATATCAGTATTATCATGAATTTGAATTTATGCAAATCTTACTTCCTTAGTCAGCTGAAATGCACACACACACACGCACATATCTAGTGGTTGGCGGTGTAAAATACGCAATTTATGTTTTTATTTTGTCTTTACAAATCCACTGTTTGTCAATAATTCAACATTTGAAAGGAAATAAGTAGTTTAGAATAATTTCGACTTAGCTTATCGGGTTTTTGGATTTTAAAAATAAAAACAATTTTAAGGAAAGCTTCGATTGTGAAACTGTTACCAAAATCTAAAACTGATCGGACCAGCATGAATACAATATCAAATGGAGAGAGCGCTACAAAAATTTTAAAAAGATGTCAGAGAGGAAACATTCTAGCAATATGCATATATATGTCCATAAAGGCTCCAGACCATATTTACATTATGGATTCCAGAGTTTATAAAATTTATCAATTTTTGGAACAAAAAATTGAAGGGATTGTGAAATCAAATGAAATTTTACTTAACGAAGATCTGTTCACTTTGCTTCTAAAATCAAGCCTTTTATGCATAAAATATTCGCAAGCGCTTGTTCTAAACGACATACCAAGAGTTCATAAAGTAACAGACGTTACCCAAAAGTTCATTATTTTTAATATCAACTTAGTCGATAAAAGATTATTTCTCTCGCGCTCTCTTGCATTCAAATTCATTCGCGATTCTCGCGCTCTTATATTTTCGTGTTTTGTGTCTTTGCGGTTTTAGTATTTGATCCCAGTGCCAAATTTACTCGAGGTAGTTTTTCACATTTTATTTTCATTTAAATTAAATAAACTTTTCTTTTCCCTTAAAATGGCTCTTATCTGTTCCAAAAAAATTGCTCTCTTCCCTATTCTCCAAAAGAATTGTTCATTATCTGCTGGCTCTGTGAGTCGATCATGCACGTCAAATGTGCAAGATTTACTGGCAAAGTAAAAGACTTCATAGAAATGCGTACCGGTCTCATGTGGGCATGTGAGTCCTGCAAGGAAATGACAGTCGAGAGGCAGACTCGAGACGGCCTATTGAATATCTCAAGTGCTTCTAAAAAGCTCAATGAGGGGTTCAATTACGTTTGTGCCCAATTTAATAATAAACAATTATTAACCGAGTCGCCCAAACGCAAAAAAGCTGACTCAAGGGCAGTTAATGTGACCGTGGGGCAAAACCCAACTCCTGATCCGGTAGCGGCAGCAGTTTCTGTCGGCACATGGCCAAGTGAGCCAACTGTGCCTATGGAAATAGCCAATTATTACGGAGGTGTTCCCGTTTCTGGAAGCTAAGCTGAGCCCATGATCTCGGTGCCGACCGCACCTATAAGTAATGTAGGTACTGTTCCTGGGTCTCAGCCGAACGACGTTCAGATTGCTGCTGGGGGTCGAAAGGAACTGTCGGTTGTCTCGCATAGGAAGCAACTATTCGTTTCCCGATTTACCCCAGATACCACATCCGAGGATGTTTTGGAATTTATTCGTGAAAAATTCCCATCCGAGGACATTGCTGTGAAACAATTTAGCTTTTCTTACGCTCGTAGGATATCGTCTTTTAAAATATTTGCTCGGTCTTATGTGTGCAAAAAACTAAAAAATTTATTTTTGGCCTATCAAAATATAAGAGGACTAGGAGTACCAGAGACCCTAGTAGGCATCGTTCAGTCCTACTTCAGCGACCGCACCCTACTCTACGACACGGATAGAGGGACGATGGAGCACAAGATCACCTGCGGAGTACCCCAAGAATCTGTTCTTGGACCGCTGCTTTGGAATGCAATGTACGATGGAGTTCTAAGGTTGGCACTACCAGGAAGAACCAGTGTGATAGGCTTTGCGGATGACATAGCAGTCGCAGTCGTGGCAAAAACCATTCCGGAAGCTAAGCAACTGGGAAACGAAGCAGTGGCAATTATCGAAGAGTGGCTCGCGTCGGTAGGCCTCAGCATAGCGCACCACAAAACCGAGGCGGTCCTCATATCCAGTCGCCAGGTGGTTGAGACAGCAAGCATCCAAGTTGGAGGCTCCAATATACGCTCGAAGCGAACAAAAAGGCCGCAAATGTCGCTAGAGCTCTGTAGCGCATGATGCTTAACACAAGAGGACCAAAGCAGGGGCGTCGACTCCTGGCTGACACAGATCCTAAGCGGACATGGCTGCTTCAGGAGCTACCTGACCAGATTCGGCCACGACGACGACCACAGCTGGCCCCAATGTGGAGTAGAGGAGACAGCCGAGCACGTAACTCTTACCTGCCCACGGTTTGAACGCGAAAGGGAGGAATGTCTGGGCGAGACTAGGGACCCTGCTGCCCTGGAGACCGCATGATCTCGGATGAAGAGTTCTGGGACAAGATGAGCAACTTTGCCGCCGTAGTCATGAAGACCCTACGGAAAATAGAAAGAGCGCGAGACGAAGTTCGACGAGGGACCTCGAGATGAGCCCTAGAGTAAATCTTGACCCTGCGAGGCAAAGCCACGCGGTAGTTCCGCAGGGATATCAGGAACCAACCTCTATTCTTTCTTCTCTATCCTCTTTCTTTATATACTTTCCATGTATAAAACACTGTACACACTACTTTCGCATCCCGCCTAATAAACAGACTGATTTTAAAAAATAAAAAAAAACTCACACACATATATATTTAGTTTGTAAAATACGCATTCCTTGCTTATATTTATGTTGTTGCCGTGAGTATATTTTTATACCCGTTACTCGTGGAGTAAAAGGGTATATTAGATTCGTGCAAAACTATGTAACAAGTGGAAAGAAGCTTTTCCGACCATATATATATATATATATTCTTGGACAGGATACTAGCGAGTGATTAGTCATGTCCATCTGTATGAACGATGAGATCGGAAACTATAAAAGCTAGAAGATTGGGATTTGGCATGCAGATTGTAGGGGTTAATACGCAGCGCAAGTTTTTCACGTCGATGTGCCACGCCCCTCTTACGCCCACAAACCGCGAAAAGCTGTGGCGCCCACAGTTTTAAAGCTAGAGAAAAAGTGTAAATGCTATTTTGTTTGGGTTATTAGAAGAAATTTTTTAAGTCGTCCCACTCAGTAAAAAGTTATAATCAAATTATGAAATGGCCGGTAGATGACGCCACTTTTAAGCGGCTGCTTGGTTTGCCCTGCTTGAGACTGCTTGCTTTAGCTGAGTAACGGGTGTTTGATAGTCGAGGCACTCCACTATAACGTTCTCTCTTGTTTTCTATTCTTTTTTACAACTCCACAGCTTGTCAAAAGTTCTAAAACATTTCGTTGGATTTTAAAAATAAAAGAATTTTAAGGAAAACTTAAAATGTAAAACCAAAATCTAAAGCCTTGTAATCTAAAGGTCGTGTGTTCAAATCAAAGTTCTCGTCAAAACTGGAGTTCTCTTAATTTTTTTTTACTTTGTTCTGAGAGGTAATGGAATACTCATTTGGCATTCCGCTTTTTACCTTCTACCTAAAAATAGTTTACAAAGTGAAAAAGAAATAATTATGTCAACATCATTATTGGGAAGAAAAACGGTGGGCTTGAACCCAAGACCTATAGACTATACGGCGGAAAATAGAACAGGGCCGATCTTTTGGTTTTCAATATTTTGTTTTTCACTTTGATTAATTTTTCACCTTGATTAGGATTATATTAACAATGAAAGAAATGCAGGTGGGGGGTAAGCCGTGAATGAATTTGTTTAAACATTTCCATTTGTTTAAACAATATGAGATAAGTGTAGAAAATAGCAAAAAATAAATTGATTTGAATAGTTAGGTTTTTTTTAATATTATATAGTCGGTACAAAAAAAATGTCTTCTTTTTGCGCTTCGTAGTTTGAATGGGATCAAAACGTAAGGCTTCCTTCCTACCAGAGTAGATTACTATTGCTTAATTTACCTACACTGAAAACCGTAGAATAATGGTTGGTACTATTTTTATGAAAAATCTTATAAGAGGTGATATTGATTTGTAGAACTGGTAAACCGTTTAACTTTTAATATTCCCATTAGACTAACACGAAACTATTACCCTCTAATTTGCCCCGTGTACTCTATTTTAGTCTGCATGAGCCTTTCGCGTTTTGTATAATTATCAATCTTTTTTATTTGTACTTCAACTTCAATCCCCGTATTAAAAACTAAAATTTTTCTTATTTGCTTAATCATAGTTGTAGCCATGTGTCCTGTGTTTATTTGTTTCATGTTTTTTCTCGCGAACTCGGATTTTTGCCCGAAATTATAAAGGGTCCCGCGCGTAACAAGCAGGAGCTTGGTATCGTTGGGCCACTTGTTTGTACTGCTCGTAGTGCATCCACGTCCATATATAAGTAAAAAAATGCATTTTGAATTTTACAACACAAAAATCGGTTAGAAAATGTCTTAAACCTGTTGTTGAAATGAAAATGATATTCTTTTACCAAAAGGATATCAGTATTATCATGAATTTGAATTTATGCAAATCTTACTTCCTTAGTCAGCTGAAATGCACACACACACACGCACATATCTAGTGGTTGGCGGTGTAAAATACGCAATTTATGTTTTTATTTTGTCTTTACAAATCCACTGTTTGTCAATAATTCAACATTTGAAAGGAAATAAGTAGTTTAGAATAATTTCGACTTAGCTTATCGGGTTTTTGGATTTTAAAAATAAAAACAATTTTAAGGAAAGCTTCGATTGTGAAACTGTTACCAAAATCTAAAACTGATCGGACCAGCATGAATACAATATCAAATGGAGAGAGCGCTACAAAAATTTTAAAAAGATGTCAGAGAGGAAACATTCTAGCAATATGCATATATATGTCCATAAAGGCTCCAGACCATATTTACATTATGGATTCCAGAGTTTATAAAATTTATCAATTTTTGGAACAAAAAATTGAAGGGATTGTGAAATCAAATGAAATTTTACTTAACGAAGATCTGTTCACTTTGCTTCTAAAATCAAGCCTTTTATGCATAAAATATTCGCAAGCGCTTGTTCTAAACGACATACCAAGAGTTCATAAAGTAACAGACGTTACCCAAAAGTTCATTATTTTTTAATATCAACTTAGTCGATAAAAGATTATTTCTCTCGCGCTCTCTTGCATTCAAATTCATTCGCGATTCTCGCGCTCTTATATTTTCGTGTTTTGTGTCTTTGCGGTTTTAGTATTTGATCCCAGTGCCAAATTTACTCGAGGTAGTTTTTCACATTTTATTTTCATTTAAATTAAATAAACTTTTCTTTTCCCTTAAAATGGCTCTTATCTGTTCCAAAAAAATTGCTCTCTTCCCTATTCTCCAAAAGAATTGTTCATTATCTGCTGGCTCTGTGAGTCGATCATGCACGTCAAATGTGCAAGATTTACTGGCAAAGTAAAAGACTTCATAGAAATGCGTACCGGTCTCATGTGGGCATGTGAGTCCTGCAAGGAAATGACAGTCGAGAGGCAGACTCGAGACGGCCTATTGAATATCTCAAGTGCTTCTAAAAAGCTCAATGAGGGGTTCAATTACGTTTGTGCCCAATTTAATAATAAACAATTATTAACCGAGTCGCCCAAACGCAAAAAAAGCTGACTCAAGGGCAGTTAATGTGACCGTGGGGCAAAACCCAACTCCTGATCCGGTAGCGGCAGCAGTTTCTGTCGGCACATGGCCAAGTGAGCCAACTGTGCCTATGGAAATAGCCAATTATTACGGAGGTGTTCCCGTTTCTGGAAGCTAAGCTGAGCCCATGATCTCGGTGCCGACCGCACCTATAAGTAATGTAGGTACTGTTCCTGGGTCTCAGCCGAACGACGTTCAGATTGCTGCTGGGGGTCGAAAGGAACTGTCGGTTGTCTCGCATAGGAAGCAACTATTCGTTTCCCGATTTACCCCAGATACCACATCCGAGGATGTTTTGGAATTTATTCGTGAAAAATTCCCATCCGAGGACATTGCTGTGAAACAATTTAGCTTTTCTTACGCTCGTAGGATATCGTCTTTTAAAATATTTGCTCGGTCTTATGTGTGCAAAAAACTAAAAAATTTATTTTTGGCCTATCAAAATATAAGAGGACTAAATATGAAGCTACCAAAGCTTTATGGTGACTCCTCGGCATTTACGGACGATATCTTGGCTTTTACAGAAACTTCGCTGAAACCAGAGATAACTGACTCTGTAGTTTTGTCAAGCAACTTTAACACCTACAGAACCGATCGCCTTTCCGGTATTGGGGGCGGCGTTCTGATCGCCGTTACCTCCACCCTAAATTCTGAGCGAATTCACTCTCATGCCCTTGATGACGTTGAATTTATCAGTGTGAATGTTTCCCTTCGATCTCTATCTTTTTTTGTTACTTGTTCTTATATTCCACCTGGCTCTGACGTAATAATTTATGAGCAATATCTATCTGCTATTAAATCTGTTCTATTCTTTCTTTCCTACAGGGACCTTTTGATTGTTTTGGGTGACTTCAATCTCCGCGATATTTCTTGGTCCCCTCCTAGTGACTCACTTGTCGCTATAGCTTTATCTGCCCATGATTTTGTTGATGGTCTTTTAGAATTATCGTTACAGCAAGTTAGCTTCATACGTAATTCATTAAATAGACAATTAGACCTTCTGTTTGTTTCTGATCCGTCTGAAGTTCTTGTGGTACCAGAAGACCGATACTACCCTACAATTGAATTGAATTGAACACATATAAAAAGTATAAAAAGCGAGCGATTTTACGAAATATGTAGTTGCTCGATCCGATTTTAATCTTCTTAACAATCATTGCTATTCTATGTATTTAAATCAGCGGTCGGCACACACATACGATGACATTTTGTTTTATGTTTGTGTGTGTAATTTGCACTGGGCAACTCATCGATGTGTGTGTGCAGACCTCTGTTTTACATTGTACGAGAGAGGCAGCGGATGGGCAGAGCAATTCCCTATGCTCACTTAATAGGGCGCTGCCGACCGCTGATTTAAATCGATGCAAATTTGAATTTTCAAATGATCCGAAGCAGTTTTATAACTTCGTTAACGCTAAGAGTAAGTCATCGGCATTACCTTCAGTGGTTCGTGGTCTTCTTGGTCAAGCTCTAACTACCCTAATCCCTTAAATAGGGCAAATTGTATTTTTCCCCCCGTAATTACCGAAAGTTCTCTCTTAAGAGACTTAGAAACAACAACGCCAACTTATTCTCCCGGCCCTGATGGACTTCCTGGGTGTGTTCTTAAGTATTGTGCATCAACCTTTTAAACTTTTTCATTTGTCTATTTCATCATCTGTTTTTCCAACTATCTGTAAGGAATCTTTCATTATTCCACTTCACAAAAAGGGTGCGAATTTTGTGTTCCTCGCTAATATCACCGTGTCAGCACGGTTTTGTTAAGCGAAGATCGACCACCACGAACCTTCTTGAATTGACATCCATTGTAATACAGGGATTTAAAGAAAAAATGCAGACTGGCGTTATATATACAGATTTCAGCAAAGCCTTTGACTCTGTTAACCACTCTCTCCTTTTATTCAAATTAGATCTGCTTGAGTTTCCATGTAATCTATTAACTTGGATTTCAAGTTATTTGAATGAAAGGACTCAGAGGGTTATATTTAAAAACGCTGTCTCCAAAATGATCCACGTGACATCGGGAGTGCCCCAGGGTAGTCATTTGGGCTCTTTGCTGTTTACCATGTTTATAAACGATCTTCCGTCTAACGTAACACATTCTCGTGTACTAATGTATGCTGATGATGTTAAGCTTTGTTTGACATATAATAAGATAGAGTCTGGTTGTGGCTTACAATCAGACATTGACAATTTTGAGTGTAACCTCTTAAATTTGAACTGCCTGAAATGTAACGTAATGACCTTTTATAGAGGTACTCCTACGTTTATAAGTTTTTCGCTTCAGAACTCTCCACTTGATCGTATATATTCAGTAAACGATTTAGGTGTCCTTTTGGAGTTGAAGCTTAAATTTGACTGCCACATAATGTCGACTGTCAACAAAGCTATGAGTGTTCTTGGATTTTAATGCGTTGGTCAAAAGAATTTGATGACCCTTATATAACCAAATTGTTATTTACCTCCCTTGTCCGTCCTATTTTGGAATATTGTTTTTCTGTTTGGTGTCCATAATATCAAGTGCACATTGACCGTATTGAGTCGGTACAAAAAAAAATTCTTCTTTTTGCGCATCGTAGTTTGAACTGGGAACAAAATGTAAGGCTTCCTTCGTACCAGAGTAGATTACTGTTGCTTAATTTACCTACACTTGAAAACCGTAGAATAATGCTTGGTACTATTTTTATGCAAAATCTTATAAGAGGTGATATTGACTCTGTAGAACTGGTAAACCGCTTAACTTTTAATGTTCCCGTTAGACTAACACGAAATTACTACCCTCTTAATTTGCCTCGATGTACATCAAATTTTACTCTGCCCTTTCGCGTCCTATGTAATAATTACAACAATCTTTATCAATTAATTTGCACTTCAACTTCTATTCCTGTATTAAAAACTACAAATTTGTCTCATTTGCTTCAATCTTAGTTGTAACCATTAGAATTTTTATTTGTCCGGTCTCTATTTTGTCTCATGTATTTTCCTCGCGAACTCGCATATTTGCCCAATTTGAAAAAGGGTCCCGCGCGTAACAAGCCCGTGCTTGGTATCGTTGGGCCACTTGTTTGTACTGCTCGTAGTGCATCAACGTCCATCATATATCTCCAGCTTGTATAGTTGTCATTCCCATTATACACAATGAATGACTTTACCGAGCAATTTTTAAACAATGAAACGGAATCCTAAGTATTTTGGTAATGTTTGAGTGAAATAAATAGGGGAGAGGTCTGTAGGTTGATACACCTTTTGTTTTTAGTCTCCCATTTTTACATTCGCTTATGAAACTTCCCCTAGGGAAAATTAAAAAATTATTTTTTTTTAAAAGTGTCAAAAAAGGGCATTTTGAAAAATAGGTCTGTAAGTTGGGACACTTTTAAAAATAAATAAAACTCACACCAAAAGTATTTCAAACTTAAAAAAACTATTTATTTATGTTAATTTAATCAATTTTAGTTCGTTTTAACTTATTTCCCGTCCATTTCTAAAGAACTTTGATAAAATAACAAATAAATCCAAAATGCTCTTTGAACGATCACATTTTCCCTAATTTCAGAGAAATTTACTCTGCAGAAAGCGACCTCTGTTGGGATGAGGTATTTTTGTATGCAAAACGGGTGTCTCAACTTAGACGGTCAAAGTGTCTTACTTACACAAAATGGGTAGTTTTCGAAAAAAATTAATAACTTTTTTCTTTTTTTTTTTGACTGTCAAATTAGTCTGATTCCTTTTTAATTTGTTAACAGATAAATTACTAATGTTTAATTTATTATTTTATCAATTTATTTATTATTTATTTAATCAATCTATTTTAAGCACGTTTTTAATGTTTTATAGAATTCTGAAAAAAGTGGACAAAAATTTTTTTGGTGAAAAATGGTACACGACTCTCACTGTTTTAATCTGGCTAGAGCCTGGCTTCTAATGTTTTCCCCAAAAGTTTTGTCACTAAAAAGAAATACAAAAAAATAAATAAAAACATTTTTTTAGTGGAAAAATTTTCAGAAAATGGAGTGTCTCAACTTACAGACCGTCCCAACCTACAGACCTCTCCCCTATTAATATAAAATGTGTAAAAATTTATATTTTTAAATTCTTTTTCAAACGAAAAAGAGTCTGAAAAGAGCCTTTTTTGTAGAGACTTAAGTGCCTAAAAAGGGTACTTTTATGTGCCTTTTCTGAGGGTTTTCTATGCTTCCATCGGAGGGTGAAAGCAATTATATCTGTGTCAGAAAAGAGTCAGATCGGACTCTGAAATCTTCCTCATAAAGTGCGACCGTTTTCAAAGGAAAAACCACTCTTTCCGGACTCTTTTTGCACACTTTATGACTGTAAATGCTTAGAAAAAAGCATCAGAAAACGCTCAAATTGCTTGCTGGGTTTTAGCGTGCGGGTGTGTGTATGCAGCGGGGCGAATTTATGTTTTTTTTTTGTTTTTACAAATCCACAGTTTGTCAATAATTCAACATTTGAAAGGTAATAAGTAGTTTGGAAACATTTCGACTTAGCTTATCGGGTTTTTGGATTTTAAAAATAAAAACAATTTATAGAAAAACTTCGATTGTAAAACTGTTACCAAAATCAAAAACTGATCGGAGCAGCATGATTTTCAAATAGTAAAATCATTTCCAATCCGATTCAGAATTTAAATGTATATACATACGAATTTTTCTTTGAAATTTGCTTAAAGGGAATTGAATACCTCCACCGATAATTTCAAATTTAACGTTTAACAAAAAGAATGAAGCAACAAAAAAAAATTATCGATATTTTCGCATTTTTAGCCGCGCAATTTGGTGTTTTGGGGCTGTGGTATTTTTCTTTTGCCTTTGCAAGTAACCGTGGCCTGTGAGCACTTGGGTAACGTAGTACCCAAGTACCCAGTACCTTCGCGTTCCCATCTTTCTTGCCAGGTCTTGAGGGTTTCCCTTTTTAGCTCCAAAATCGATTGCTTAGATGCTTCTCCAGCTTGTCGGAGATCGTAGAGGCTCTTCCGCTCTTTGGCTAAAAGGTCTATCGGTGTCACGCCTGCTAGGACTAGTGCTGCTGGACCCGACACCGTGCGATATGCGCTTATTATGCGTAAGGCAGAGGTTCTTTGTATAGCCATCAAAGTTTTTAGTCTGCAATTTGTTTTTAGCGAGTCCGCCCACACTTCACATCCATACAGAAGAATTGAGTTGTTTGTGTTCATTAACAACTTTCGTCTGGATGGTATTGGTCCGCCGATGTTTGACATAAGTCTGCTAAGATACCTAGCTGTCATTGCAGCCTTGGCTCTAGCATAATCAATTTGTGGCCCAAAGGTCAGTTTTGAGTCCAGCCTGACCCCTCGGGGGTTTATTGACTTCTGTGTCCGAATAGTTGTCTCGGTGAGCCTTAATTCTATCTCTAGTGGTACCTGCTTTCTGGTGACTAGCAATAGCTCAGTTTTTTCGGAAGCCAGCTGTAAGCCACGAGAGTTCATCCATGCGTTTACACGAATCATTACTTGGTTTAGTGTCCGTCGGCCGTGCTCGGTATTGCGTGCTGAAATAACTGCGACTAGGTCATCCGCATAACCTACGAGAAATGTGTTGTCGGGCATTTCTGTTCTGAGGATATCGTCATAACTGATGTTCCACAGTTCCGGTCCCAGTATGGAACCTTGGGCTGCTCCCGAGGTGATGTCTATCTGTTTTTCGCCTCCTCTTGTCTGATAAATCAGTTTTCGGTTCTTAAGATAGCTGTCTATTAGCCGCATCAGATATTCTGGGATATGGAAGCGTCTGTTTAGCGAATCGATGATGTCCGACCACCTGACACTATTAAACGCGTTTTTGACGTCTAGTGTCACCAAAAGCACTATGGGTCTGGTTGCATGGTTGCCCCCTTGACTTGCAAGTGCTGCATTAACGACTTCCTGTATAGCTCCGATTGTAGACCTTCCTGGGCGGAAACCGTGTTGTCTGCGAGAAAGGCCACCGGATACTTCGACAGCAGAAGCTAGTCGGGGCTTGATCAGCTTTTCCAGTAGCTTTCCAGTCGTGTTGAGCATGCAGAGCGGTCGATAAGCTGATGGGGTTGCCGGGTCCCCTTTTCCTTTGCTTATTAAGACCAGCCTCTGTATCTTCCACGGATCGGGGAATATTCCATTCTGCAGGCACTTGTTATACATATTTAATAGTACATCGGGTCTGCTCTCTGCGATGACTTTAAGAGCTTCGGTCGGTATATTGTCGGGTCCTGGTGCTTTAATATTCTTCATGCTGCGTATTGCCTTAGTTAGTTCATCCTCGGAGAACAACTCAAAGTGCTGCTCGTGCGGCTGCGGTGCTGTGTAAGCTGGTCTGATCGGATGGGGCGGGAAAAGAGTTTTGACAATGTTATTCATATGTCCTTCATCTATATCTGGCAGAGTACTTCTTGACCTAAGCTTCTTCATAACGAGTTTATACCCCAGACCCCATGGGTCCTTGTTAACGTCATTACAGAGTGATTTCCATTTATCTCGTTTACTTATGCGAATGGCTATGCTAAGAAGCTTCTTTGCCTTCTTGTACTTCCTCTCCTGTGTAGTGAAATTTCCGCTTCTCCTAGCTCGTGTGAGATGATGCCTACAGCGAAGGCTAGTCTCCCTTAAAGCATTTATCTCCTCCGTCCACCAGTATATCTCTGCTCCCCGTCTGTGGGGATTGCCAGACTTTGGCATAGCAGCATCACAAGCCCTTTTTATGGGACATAAGTGGACATAGTGCTACTAAAAACGCTCTCCACGCTAGCTCTCTCATTGCTTTCAATTTGGATCCGGTCAATTTCTCGTATTAAGAGGGTCTTGTTTAGTCGGTTAACATTCCATCGGTGACAACAGTGAACTGAACAGTGCTTCTTTCAGTACTGAAAGATATGTATTCGTGGTCGCTTCCATTGTAAATGTCTAGAACTTTCCAGTCTAGTATTCTGTGCGCAGAGTTCTCTGATACTAGCGTTATATCCGGTATCGTGCCCATTTGACCCATTCGCTGAAACGTCGGAGTACTGCCCACGTTAGCGACTACCATATTTCGGATATTTCGGCCTCTGGTGTTGGTTGCTCGCATGCCCCATTCTTCTGCTGTAGAGTTAAAGTCGCCAGCTACTATAAGGTTTCCCTGCATTTGCTAAGCTATGTCTTCAGTGTCATTGATTTTCTGTTGGAAAGCTTCTATTGTATCGTTAGGGGTTAGATATGTGGTAGGACAACCACATATATACATATACACACACACACTTATACACACTCATACATTCATATCTCACTGTTCCTTAAATTAAACGCTAAAACCTAAGTCTAGTTAACTGTAAATATCATTTGGTCATCCGTTTCTTTCATGTACTTTAACATAAAAGATCAATTGTACATATATCTGTCTCGCTCATACGAATGAGCGAGCACAAGGGTGAGCGTGGTCGGAGGCATCATTCTGCGTTATACCTTCGAATAGAGCGGTTGTGAAATAAAGAATAAAACTAAAACAATAAAAACTATTACATATTCAGAGTGCGTCTAGCTTATTACAATATCAGAAGTGGTTCTTACTCACTATGCCTGACACAGACTTAAATTAATTCACGGTTGTTCAACTCAAGACCTGGTTAAGTGCGCTCGGGCTACAAACCTCGGGCTCTAAAGCAGAATTAATGGCGCGTCTGCAGACCCTCTCAGCGGAGGCACGTGGTGACCCACCATGTAAAACAACAACTCGTCTTGAGCAGCCGCCAGAAACCGAGTTGGACGGAGCCGCATCATTGCCGCTGGAACAGCAATTGGAAAACGCAGGGGCTTTGATCGACTCTGATCCGCTGACGTCACAACCAGTAAACGACATCCGCATGGAGCAGCTTTCACTTGTGGACGTCGAAAGGGCCATGTTGCAGAAAATACGAGACGAAATCGACGCAAATAAAACCGTATTGCAACGCATTCAGTCGGAGATCGATGACGTCAGCAGGAACAAAACCAATTTTGTCCAACAGTTATTCCATGACGTCATCGACAACAACTTCGAGGAGTCTGGCAACCCTATCGATGGGGCTGCATCTGGCTGCACCTGGCTGCACCACCACTGTTAACGTTAACAGCAACGAGGCTAACATCAACAGAGCCATCGTTATCGATAAATCCAGTGCTGGAAAGGACAGTGGAAACAGTGATGAACAACGCCAAGTCACAAATGTAAACAAACTGCTGGAATCTCCAACAGCTTCGCTCGCTTTGGCAAAAGAAGTCACAATGGATTACGACGGCAACTTGTGCGCCCGCAGCTGGGTAACACAACTGCAAAACATAGCGCAGGTGTACAAGTTGTACAAGGTGTCCACCTATGGTATGCGAATGCTTCTTATTGCCAAACTCAAGGGAAAGGCCCAAATGTGGCTACACGCAAACGCCACCCGCATTTTGGAGCCAACCGATCGCCTTTGTGAGCAACTGATCTTGACCTTTGGAGCCAACATGTCAAAGGGAGAGCTAAGGAACGCATTCCAGAGCCGTCAATGGCGTTCTGGAGAGAAGTTTGCCACATACTTCGACGAAAAAATCATGTTGGCGAACGACATAAACATCGACAAGGAGGAGCTCTTGGAGAATATCATCGACGGAATTCCATCTGCAGGACTGCGCGACCAAGCGTGCATACAATGTTTCTCCGAGCCAATGCAAATGCTAAAAGCCTTCTCAGGAATTCATTTGCCCCAACGTAAGCAGGAAGCCAATTCTTCGCCACGCTCATCGGAAACAGCTACAGCCACCAAGGATTTCCGCTGCGTTAATTGCAACTCAAAGGGGCACTACGCCAAAGACTGCCGCAAACCGAAAAGGGAGCCAAGTTCCTGCTACGCATGTGGGAAATTTGGACACTTCGTGGGACAATGCCCGGATCGCAAGAGCGCCAATACAAATAATTACGTAAGATGTATAAAAATATTTGTTCACAACAGTTCTGAAAACCCATTAATTTCAGCATGCCTCATAGACACGGGTAGCCCTATATCATTCGCAAAATCCAATATCATATCCTCTAAAATTAAAATGGAAATCGTTTCTGAAAACTACTTCGGGCTAAACAAAAGCCAACTGAAAATTTATGTTACATAATAAAAGAGAAATCAAAATGTTATTTTTACCTTTACAATGTGCCTGCCGAGTCTATGAGCCATGAGGTTGTTCTTGGGAGGAATTTTATGGATGCTTGCAAGTTAGAATTAGATTTAAGTGTTCTAAAATGGTCACAATAGAGCCTGCGAATACTGAACATATTGTCAATGTGAATAATATCCTCAATCCTGATACCTGCAATTTAACACAAAATTTAAGTCTCAATTACGAACCGAAAAGTGCTATAGAAATTCCGAAAGATGCTATTACGGTTAGTAACGAACTTAGTCAAACAGTTAGTCCAACAGTTAGTGAAACAGTTAGTCCTACAGTTAGTGAAACAGTTAGTCCAACAGTCAATGAAACAGTTAGTCCTACAGTTAGTGAAACAGTTAGTCCTACAGTTAGTAAAACAGTTAGTGAAACAGTTAGTCCTACAGTTAGTAAAACAGTTAGTGAAACAGTTAGTCCTACAGTTAGTGAAACAGTTAGTCCTACAGTTGGTAAAACAGTTAGCCCTTCAGTTAGTAAAACAGTCAATGAAACAGTTAGTGAAGCAGTTAGTGAGACAGTTAGTAAGACGATCAGTTATGAAGGAAAGGGAACTATTAACAAGGTAGTTAGTAAGATAGTTTGTGATACAGGCAATAAACCAGGCAACCCTATAGTTAGTGAATCAATTGGTCCAACGGTTTCCAACCTTGTTAGTAATGGCGTTTCAGCAAACATTAAAAGCGAAAACAATATGACAATTGAAATACAAGAAATTATGAACATAAACTACACAGAAACTAAAAAAAAAATTACTTTGGGGACAATTGAAAGAGATAATTGAACACCATTACGTGAAGGTAGATAAACCGAGAGAACCGTTGATTAAAAGTGAAATAAAACTTAATTTAGAGAATTCAAAAAAAGTAAAAAAAAACGGTGGTTGTTTAAACCCTTTAGCTGTGCCCCACGACGACTCGCCTATGCTGAAAAAAAAAAATTGCAAAAATTATTGGAACGTATATTTAGAAAACTGAATCATACAACAAGCATCGGAACGTCGCTATAGAATAAGAAAAAAAACAAACAAAAAGGTTGGTGGCGCGTGGGGGGCGGGTGGGTTTAGGTGGGGTGGTGAGAAAAAAAAATCTGTTTTTTTCCGGGGGGGTTTTTTCTTTCGTTTTTTTTTTTTTTTATTATTTTTTTTCCCTTTTTTTTTTATATATACTATTTTTTTGCGGTTTTTTGGGTTGTCCCCCGGGGGGCGCGGGGGGGGTGGTCCTCCCCAACAAAGAAGGTCGGGGTGCACCGTGTTTTGGTTTGGGGGGGGGGGATTTATCTCATTTCCCGGCGGCTGGGCCTCTCGTTCAGGGGTGGTGTGTGTGTGGGGGGGGGTGTAGTTAACAAGGAATCAGTTAAGTACACTTCGTTTGTAACACCGTTAGGTCAATTTGAGTTTCTAAGAATGCCAATGGGTCTAAAAACTGCATCGGCAGTGTTTCAAAGGTTCATAAATAGAATTTTCGATGATCTTATTAGAAACAACCAAGTGATCGTATACATGGACGACATAATGATAGCTAGCAGGGATATTGATGAACATTTCCAGATTTTAAAAGAAGTATTTTTTATACTAGCTAAAAATAAGTTAGAATTACGAATGGATAAATGCGAGTTCCTCCAATCTAGTATTAAGTATTTGGGTTTTATTATAAACGGCGAAGGCATTAGAGCAGACGACAAGGGTATAGAGGCAATTCAAAATTTTCCGATCCCAGACAAAACGCAATCGGTTCAGAGTTTTCTTGGTCTATGTTCGTATTTCCGCAGATTCATTAAAGACTTTTCGACTTTAGCCAAACCTTTATATGATCTATTAAAAAAAGACGAGAAATTCCTTTTTGGAGAAAAAGAAATGAGCTGTTTTGTAATGCTTAAACAAAAGTTAGTAGAAGCTCCAGTACTAGCCATATACAACTACAAGGACGAAGTAGAACTACACTGCGACGCCAGCTCTCTCGGATTTGGCGCCGTACTACTCCAAAAGAAAGAAGACGGTAAAATGCATCAAATTTTTTATTTTTTTCCAAACGCACAACTGTTGCCGAATCAAAATATCATAGCTTTGAGCTTGAGACAATGGCCATTATTCACGCATTGCGTAGATTTAGAATATATCTATTCGGTAGACATTTCAAGATTATTACTGATTGTAACTCTCTCACTTTGACACTCAATAAGATCGAGCTCAACCAGGTGGGCATTAGCCAGGTGGGCACTAGAACTACAAAATTACGACTACGATTTAATACATAGGGAAGGAAACAAAATGCAACACGTAGACGCCCTTAGCAGGTGTACAAACATCTTAGTGGTAGAAACAAATTCGTTTGAAGACAATCTGGTTATTTGCCAAGCCAAAGATTCAAAAATACAAGTGATAAAAAATCAGTTAGAGGAAAATGAGCACAAATTATTCGAGATGAGAAACGGAATAATTTATAGGAAAAGCAACGATGGCAGGTTATTATTCTACGTACCTACAGATATGGAAGAGCATATTCTTTTTAAATACCACAATGAGATCGGTCACATAGGTAGAGACAAGATGTTAGACATAATTGGTAAAAGTTATTGGTTTTCACATGCCAAAGACAAATGTTTAAGCCATATTAATAACTGTCTAAAATGCATAGCATTTTCCCCCAAGATAGGCAAAGAAGGATTTTTACATTCGATTCCGAAGGGCAGTAAACCCTTTGAACTTATCCACATTGATCATTACGGTCCAGTCGATTCGGGCAGGCCAAAGAAACACATATTTGTCGTCGTTGACGGTTTCAAAAAGTTTGTACGTTTATATACAACAAAGACAACGAATACCCGAGAAGTTATCCTAGCCTTAAAGGATTATTTTAGAGCATACAGCAAACCAAAATGCATAATTTCAGATAGGGGAAGCTGTTTTACGTCCAAAGAATTTGACGATTTTATGTTAGAAGTCGATGTTAAGCATATGAAAATAGCGACGGGATCGCCCCAAGCAAACGGCCAAGTCGAAAGAATAAACAGAAGTCTAGGACCAATGATAGCAAAACTGATAGAACCGGAAAAAGGCATATAGTGGGACTTAGTAATAGATAAAGTAGAACATGTATTAAATAACACCCAGCACCGCAGTATTAAACAGTGTCCAAGCAAAATTTTATTTGGTTTAGAGCAGAGAGGAAAAGTAGTAGACGAATTAAAAGAGAAGTTAGAAGAATTAAACAATGAACCAATAAACAGAGATTTGACAACCATTAGAACCGAGGCTGAAATATGTCAAGAAAAAGCACAAGCGTACAACAAAATGCAATATGATAAGACAGCTAGGAAACCCTCAGATTACAGAATAGGAGATTATGTAATGGTTAAGAATTTCGATAGCACTGCAGGTGTCTCTAGAAAGCTAATACCAAAGAACAAGGGACCCTATGTAATTTCAAAAGTATTAAGAAATGACAGATTCTTGTTAAAAGATTGTGGAAGTATAGGGGAAACACAAAAGGGGTTAGGAGGATTAAAACATTAAAAATAGGAAAAAAAAAAAAAAAAAAAAAAAAAATTTTATATTCCGAAAAAAAAAAAAAAAAAAAAATATAAAATATTTTAAAAATATTTCTAATATTTCTAAAGTTTCTTAACTGTAACCTATTATATAAGCATAAAACTATTGTAAATTTTCACTGTGATCAGGAGATCATTCAGTCAGGATGGCCGATTTGTGGTAGGACAACCACATATATACATATACACACACACACTTACACACACTCATACATTATTTCATATCTCAGTCGTGTTGAGCATGCAGAGCGGTCGATAAGCTGATGGGGTTGCCGGGTCCCCCTTTCCTTTGCTTATTAAGACCAGCCTCTGTATCTTCCACGGATCGGGGAATATTCCATTCTGCAGGCACTTGTTATACATATTTAATAGTACATCGGGTCTGCTCTCTGCGATGACTTTAAGAGCTTCGGTCGGTATATTGTCGGGTCCTGGTGCTTTAATATTCTTCATGCTGCGTATTGCCTTAGTTAGTTCATCCTCGGAGAACAACTCAAAGTGCTGCTCGTGCGGCTGCGGTGCTGTGTAAGCTGGTCTGATCGGATGGGGCGGGAAAAGAGTTTTGACAATGTTATTCATATGTCCTTCATCTATATCTGGCAGAGTACTTCTTGATCTAAGCTTCTTCATAACGAGTTTATACCCCAGACCCCATGGGTCCTTGTTAACGTCATTACAGAATGATTTCCATTTATCTCGTTTACTTATGCGAATGGCAATGCTAAGAAGCTTCTTTGCCTTCTTGTACTCCCTCTCCTGTGTAGTGAAATTTCGGCTTCTCCTAGCTCGTGTGAGATGATGCCTACAGCGAAGGCTAGTCTCCCTTAAAGCATTTATCTCCTCCGTCCACCAGTATATTTCTGCTCCCCGTCTGTGGGGATTGCCAGACTTTGGCATAGCAGCATCACAAGCCCTTTTTATGGTGGACATAGTGCTGCTAACAACGCTCTCCACGCTAGCTCTCTCATTGCTTTCAATTTGGATCCGGTCAATTTCTCGTATTAAGAGGGTCTTGTTTAGTCGGTTAACATTCCATCGGTGACAACAGTGAACTGAACAGTGCTTCTTTCAGTACTGAAAGATATGTATCGTGGTCGCTTCCATTGTAATTGTCTAGAACTTTCCAGTCTAGTATTCTGTGCGCAGAGTTCTCTGATACTAGCGTTATATCCGGTATCGTGCCCATTTGACCCATTCGCTGAAACGTCGGAGTACTGCCCACGTTTGCGACTACCAGTCCAACTCTTGCTGACATATTAAGGATATTTCGGCCTCTGGTGTTGGTTGCTCGCATGCCCCATTCTTCTGCTGTAGAGTTAAAGTCGCCAGCTACTATAAGGTTTCCCTGCATTTGCTGAGCTATGTCTTCAATGTCATTGATTTTCTGTTGGAAAGCTTCTATTGTATCGTTAGGGGTTAGATAGCAGCTAAATATTCCTCAAGTTGTACATATACGTAGCAGCTACCTCTGCCGTCACCGAGACATCGTATGTCACCCGCAGTTGGGATCCATATAGCTGCAGTCTTATCTTCGTTTTCCAGCCAGATTCCACGGCGTTTTCTATATTTTTATGTTTTACGTTAAATTTAATTCGAAATTTTAAAATAATAAAATAAACGTATATTCCAGAGTAGAAGGGAATACGGTAGAAATTAACAAAGCTATAATTTTGTTTCTATTAATTTCCCCTTAGTTTTCCTAGCGTTCCTATGGGAGCTATATGATATAGTCGTCCGATTTTTTTCAAATTTAATTCGAAATTCAGAACAGTAGAAAAAATGATATTTCCAAGACATAAGGTAATATGTCAAAAAACACAAAAGTTATAATTTTTTTTCAATTATTTTTCCGATTATTCCTATGGGAGCTATAAGATATACTTGTCCGATCCGTCCGGCTCCGACTTATTTACTACCTGCAACAGAAAGACGACTTTTGGTGAAGTTTCAGCTCGATAGCTTAAAAACTGCGGGACTAGATTGCGTAGAAACGGACGGACGGAGAATATATATACTTTATAGGGTCGGAAACGTCTCCTTCACTGCGTTGCAAACTTCTGACTGAAATCATTATACCCTCTGCAAGGGTATAAATATGAAAGAGTTCTAAGTATAGTCCCCAAATTAGCATAATTAATTAGGAAAACAAAACATATCAAGTTGGCTGGTGGTGATTACTGGAGTGCGACGGGTGATCGTTACTTAGATCCAGAAAAACCGAGGGAACTTCATTTAGTGGTGGACAAAAAATGTTCACGGGCCAAATATGTGTAATCACAGTGGCAACAGGTTGTTGATAGCAAGCGACCCTTTTAGTTTCTCAGTGGCTGTTTCACACGTGCACGGGGTCACTTAATAACCATACTGGAAAATGTCACAAGATGGTGGGATTAGACAGACAAAGAGGTTGTTGAAAGCAAGCGACAGAAAAACCCTTGAATAGGGGATCCTTTTGCTTGCCACTTGACCCATCCACAAACAAAAATATGTAAATTTTAGTTTAGGTAATGAATTTAGGTCATGTTTATTTGAAATTTTGTTAACAGGCTTTTTTTATACACTAAATTTGAAGACAATAGTTTTAAGGCTCCATTCAAAATATATGAAAGAATTATAAATATAGCCCCCAAATTAGAAACATTATTTAGAAAATAAATCATGAGAGTTGGCAGGTGGTGTTTACTGGAGTGCGGCGGGTGACCGTTACTTAGATTTTAAAAATAAGACGGTTAGTTAGACAAATGATAAATTTGTTAGAAACCGAGTAGTCAACAACCTAGTTGCTAGGCACTGATCACTTTTACCCCTCTTTATTTTGAGAATTGTGCCTTCTTCCACCACTTTCCCTCCCTCGCCTTTAAATATTCGATGGAATCAACTATAATTATGTATATAACAATTATCAAGAAACATAACATCGAAATTTTTAAAATACAGAATAATACTAATATTTGAGATATTATTCTTATCATTCCTACTTGCTTAAACATAGAAAACTAATAAATGAATTCTGGATACAAAATACAGATAGATTATTAATATCAAATACTTCTTTACCTACACCGACTCAATACTCATTACATTGTTGTAACGAAACAAAAAACAAGAAAGTTTGAAGCAAACAATCAAAATATAACGTTGATAATTTTAACATAAATATCATTAAATCTTTCCATTCCGATTATTTGCAAATATATTCCAACAAGATTTAAAAGTATCATGTAATCCCATTCCACAAGCGTATTATATCAGTTATTATTATTTTAGCTATTTATTATTTTCATTCTTCCGTCCTATATATATCTCGGATCGTATCACGGATCCCATTATAAATTTTTCAATATCGCTACTTGCTAGCCTTGTATCCCAAAAATGACAGCTCTTAACAATATTACAAGGTCTAAGAATAACAAAGAGGTCAAATGTATAATAATCCCAAAGTCAAGATTGTCAGCAACAATACGACACAGTCGCAAATAAGAAGAAACATTTTTTATGAATTTATCTATTCATAAAAATTGTATAAAAATGTTATTAACATAATAGAAATTAAAACGGTAAAGGGGTTAGTAAACAATTTTTCACCCACTCATAAGATCGTAGACTTCATGGCAAAGCCCAGGCTAGGTCTAGCACGTTCCATAATAGGGGTTGATGTCATGATTCCCAACAAAGAATCAATTCTCCATTCTCCGAACCTATATTTTTATCTCCAAAATAAAATGTCGATGATTAATTTATATATTAATAATATATTTATTCATTTATTTTTGGATTCTAAACATTTATTTATTATATATTTATATATTTATTTATTATATATTGAAATTAACTTTCTTGCTACATTCCGGCGATTTGCATAGAAGGGGTAGTCGCATGTTTCTGATGGCAATTCGTAGCTTTGAGATCATGGCCCTTGATTAATGGACATTATTTTTATGCTTAGGAAATGCTGATCATGTATCTTGCCTGTAAATTTTTTCATAAATTGGTCAATTTCCTTATGAAATTTCATTTTATAAATATTGTATTGTTATAGGTCCTAACACATCTGATATAAACTTTAAAATGACGTATATAAAATGATTTTTCTTGATAGCGAAATACATTTAAAAATTTTAAAATCTATAAAATAATATATGCATTGTTTAGTGCTCAAACTCCGTCCTTAAGGTGTGTTTCCCTTAAACCGGTTTAGGAACGGACAAACAATTTTCTCCATATTAATGAGCTGATGATTTCCAAAAAACGTTCGAAGAAACCATTTATTTTCCACACCTTTAGTTTCTTTACTATTTTTTTTCATTATTTTCTCTATATTATTATACATATCCAAAATGCTTAGTGCCTCCTATAATAAATCGAAATTCAATGACATGCGGAAGTATCGACTCCTTCAGTGGTTTCCATCATTGCTCCACACACAGGTGATTTCCAAAAAACGTTCGAAGAAACCATTTATTTTCCACACCTTTAGTTTCTTTACTATTTTTTTTCATTATTTTCTCTATATTATTATACATATCCAAAATGCTTAGTGCCTCCTATAATAAATCGAAATTCAATGACATGCGGAAGTATCGACTCCTTCAGTGGTTTCCATCATTGCTCCACACACAGGTGGTTGTATAATTTCCAAGGATCGAAATGAACTGGAGACGTATTTAGTATGCGTTGTTCAGAATTCCGTCAAATTATTTAAGAAAACTTCTTGATTTCATCGGAATTTATGTTTTCTATTTAAGTCAACAATCTCGTCTTCGAATTTTAAGTATGCTTACCCAATTCAGGAGATATCACAGGCTCACTCCACGTGAAACGTGACAGGTCAATTTGAGTCAAATCTCAGAATCAATCCAAACTTTTTTTAACGATAGAGTATTGAAAACTAAGGATCGGGTTTTTTTTGAACTCTTACCGTTTATTTTAAACATTTTTTTTGTAATTAAGCTCCGATTTTTCAGTTATGCAGCACTTGAGACTCGTTTGAGTTATATAAATTGTTGGTATGCAACTTTGTGGGCTATCTTAATATCTTTTAGAAAAATATTTTAAAAAATTGTTTAATTTAAAATTAAGTATTTTTTAAGGAAATTTAAAATTAAAAAAATTCTGTACGCCGGAATAGACGCAATTTCCGAAAATAATAATTATTCTCGTGTAGCTTCATCAATTCTTAAAATTGTTGGTAAAAAAAAATTTTGTTCATTGCAAGACCGACTATTAAAAATAAACGATTTTCGTCTATCAACTTTTCATCAAACAACAACAGCGCAACGTGTACGAAGAGAACAGCAATACGAGCAGCGGAGAGCGCGGGAGAGCAAAAATATTGCTGTCCCGTTCTTACACGTTGCGCTGTTGTTGTTTGTACAACTAATTAAGAATTCAAAGCAATCATAACAAAAATGAAATCTCAAAAGTTATGGATCCTCAGATGTGACAGTACCAGAACCTTTAACTGTTAAATTGATTCTAGGATTCTATCGTTTCAACAAATGGTTCATAAAGAAAAAACCTATTATCTGTTAAAGGTTTTACTTTGAGATTGATCCATATATTCACTACTTCAAAAGGTAAGATGTTTGGTCAACTCTTTCAATATTACATATGTAAATATAAAAATTGTATTAATGGATAAGGTAGATATGATCGTAAAATTGTGAAATATTTTGAAGACCTTATATTCAGTAATCCCGAATAACAAAACTAGTAATCACATATTACAAAAAAAAACTTTTAACAGATCATAACAGATTACAAAACTAGTAATAATATAGTACAAAATTAAAACTTTTTATAATCCATTAGTAAAAACCTAGTAATCAGCTAATAACACCAACGTAAACAGAGAGGTGTAAACAACTTAAACCAGCTAGTAACAAGTAGTTATGATCTAAAAACAGCTAGTGAAAAGCTTTTAAAAAAAGCTAGTGAATAGCTAATACGAGCTACTAAACGGCTAGTATCAGCTTGTATACAAGTAGTTGTAATCTAAAAACAGCTAGTAAACAGCTAAAAACAGCTAGTGATTAGCTAAGTCAAGATAGTGAAAAGCTAATACCAGCTCCTAAACAGCTAATATCTGCTTGTAAACAAGTAGTTATAATCTAAAAACAGCTAGTGAACAGCTAATACCAGTTCCTAAACAGCTAATATCAGCTTGTAAACAAGTAGTTATAATCTAAAAACAGCTAGTGAACAGCTAATACCATCTACTAAACAGCTAATATCAGCTAGTAAACAACTAGTGAACAGCTAAATCCAGCTGTTGAACAGCTAATATCAGCTAGTAAATAAGTAGTTATAATCTAAACACAGCTAGTGAACAGCTAAAAAAAGCTAATGAACAGCTAATACCAGCCACTAATTTAAAGCAAGAACATTAAATTCATGAAAAAATTATTCAATTATATAATTATAAATATTTTAGAATAACTTATATATATAATTCCATGTAATCGAATTACTTAAGAAAATATAAAAAAAAATTTAACCAATGTTGAGAGATCAAACTCCACTCGTAAAATATATCCACAATATCAGTTTACGTTAAATAAGTTAATGAGGGGAGAACACACTCCCTCATCATTTACTAGCTAACAATTACCAAAAGTCATAACTCACCAAAACATAAAAAGTATCTTTTCTTCTGTGATTAGAATTCCTTTTAGTATAGACTTACAAACATTTCTTTATCTCAGACTTTTAAATTTATAATTCAAACAAAATGTAGAAATATAATAAATCAACTTTTTTACTGGACATTTATGGTCCCTAGTATACTTATACCTACATACAAAAATCGACTTAGACTATTTTATAAAGTACTAGCAGGGTCGCCCGCAGCTTCGCCTGCGGAAATCAAGATTATACTTCTGACTTAAATTTATATTGGCTACTTTAATTAAATTTAAACCATTCCTCATTTCCACACCACCATAGAGGTAGAGGTTTTGGCGTGTTTTTTTTTGTGGTTTCCCCAGGAGGCCTATTCCACAGTGCATTTAAAATATATTTAAAAAAACTTAAAATTTCTGCAAGACTTTTCTATAAACGATATTTTTGGCTTTTCCTTCTGGTGCTAAAATAATTAAAGACTCAGAGGAACTAACTCTTGAACAGGCCACATAAAACTGACCATGAGAAAAGCAATCGTCCCATAAATCTGACCTTGCGATTTATTTATTGTTATTGCGAAGCAAACTTTTACAGGGAATTGTAGTCTTTTAAACTGAAATGGTAGGTTTGATGGTATTAGGGGTATTCGAGGTATAAAAACAATTTCTCCTTTGGCACAGCCAGTAAAAACTACTGATTTTATTAAATTTTTATGAAGAGCTTTTACTTGCAATCTTATACCGTTACATAGTTTTGGAGGTCTTAAATTTCTTAAAAGCATAATTGGTGCACCAATCTTTAGCCTAAGAATGTGTAAGGGAACTCCGGATGGATTTTGTTGGTTGAGAAATTCAACCGGATACTGAACTGCTTCATCAACATCAGTAACTGAATCAATATACTTATACGCAACTTCAATACCATCAAATGATTTTAAAAGTGTGTTATTTATTAACACAGCTCTATCATTTCTAGCAGTCAATATTGCTCTCTCCGAAAACCAATCTAATGATTTTGTTGAGATTTTAGAAATTTCAGGAAATATTTTTGATGTGAGTTCGTCAAGGGAAGATACAACCGTTCCTAAGCATGAAGGAATAATTATTTTTCCTTCGACAGTTGGAAAAACACCGTCTCCAATTCTCAATAATGTTTGTGCAAAAATTCCAGCAGTTGTATCGCCTTTTAAATGCACACGCATGTTTTTAGTTAGGCACAATTTTTGAATTGTAGGCCAAAGAAATGATGCTTTTAGGCAGGCTTGCATTTCATCAGCCCTTGTCCCTCGAGGAACAACAGGAAGCGTTTGTCGAAAATCTCCAGATAATAAAACCGTGATACCTCCCATTAGAAAATCATTACCACGAATATTTTTCAACATTCTATTCAAAGCTTCAAATCCACCCTTATGAGCCATGGTGCATTCGTCCCAAACAATAAGTCTACATTCTTGAAAAACCAATGACATGTTAGACCGTTTAGATATTGAGCAACATGGAAATTCTACATTTATTAAATCCAAAGGAAGTTTAAACACTGAGTGGGCTATGCGACCTCCATTTAACAGTGTAGCAGCTATCCCTGAAGAAGCAACAGCCAATGCTACACTATTATTTTTTCGTATTTTTGCTAACAACAAATTCAATAAAAATGTCTTGCCTGTGCCACCGGGGGCATCCAAAAAATATATTTCACCGTTTTCATTTTGAACACTTTGTAATATTTTTTGAAATACCATTCTTTGCTCATCATTTAGGGAATTTTCGTTTTTACTTAATTCATATTCACTAATATTGTAATTTATTTCGCTTATATATTCCCTATTTATAAGTGGTCTACTAACTCTAATCGGTTCGGGCAAACCATAGTCTAATAGACGCGTACCTCCAATTGACAGTGTTATATCTTCGATTAAAGTAAAACATTTATTAAACACCCTATCAATTAAACCTTGATTGACTTCTGCCACTGTTAGAGAAAAGTCGTACAAAATGTCTTCTGAAAAGCTTTCTTTATACATTTCCCAAAGATGTGCGTCATCAGCCATTTGACAATTTACTAACATCACCGCAAATAAATCACGTAATTGAATTGGCGATTTACATAAAGCGGCTTCCTTTAAAGTATATTCCCAGTGTTTGTCATCTTCTAGTAAGCCTAGGGCCTTACATGCCATTTGAAATGTGGCATACGTAATATTATTAACTGTTTTAAGAAATAAGAATGAGGTTGGGCCCCGCACTTCATTAAGAAGAAGTCTTAGGTAATACTAGCATTCACTATTTTTTGGGTGTATTGTATACACTCGACCTAAAACATTATCCATTTTAATTCCGGGAAAACCAGGTACAATACTACCATTCTTTCTCCTTTGGAACTTTTTTTGTTCCACGTGAAATAAGTAGGTACTTCAACATAAAGAAGGGTCCTTGCAAATAGATCAGTTTTACAAAGTTCGATAAACCCAGTCAGTGTCGTCATTGATGCGTTGTTTAACTGGTTAACTAATTGATTTTGATTATTAGGATCAAAATATATTCGTTGACCATTTTCTAAATGGACAGACAAATGAACAACAGCCGGAAACCTCTCATGAATTGGGAAAGCAAGAATTCTCCATACTGCTTCTGAACTACTGATATATCGACCACTTTGATAAAATTGAACCTCATTCTTTTCGCGTTCCAGAGTAACTCTAGCTTGATCACGGCTCTTATTGATGTATTTGCAAACGTATTTAATTGATTTTATTGAACTGCAGACCTCTACATTAATATGAGCGTCAAAGGTCCGCAAGAGAACACAATTATAAGGCACTACCCACCTATTGTCAATTATGTTTCCATTAATTTCTATGGTGAAGCCACCATCGTCAGGCGATCTTCGCCTATATTTAGGGTAACCATCTTTTCCGGTAACAGTTCCTTAAGCAATGATCGCGGAAACTTTTTGGAACAATTACCCTCGTTCATACATGGCGATTTTAAGTTCAAACGGCCACATGGCCCATGAATCATATTAGCCTTAACAATCTCATATAGGAGAGGATCCTTTTCAGAATCTGGAATTTCTGCACATATAAAGGAATCAATTTGTTGAGGCGTGATCTTAGACTTTAACCAAATCAGTATATGTGCATGCGGAAGACCACGTTTCTGCCACTCTATCGTATACATAAAGCATTGCATTTCCCAAACAAACTATGTTTATTAATTAAAGACATTAAAGCTTTGACCTTTAAATGAAAGACTCGGGAAATAATATCATGACGATCGTGAGGCTTCTGCCCTAAAAATAGTGCACTTTTTATTTCCTTCCATTTAGGATTACAGGTAAATGTTATAAAAAGATCAGGACGACCATAATAACGAACATACGTCATGGCATCTTGAGTTTTTTCGTGCATGTACCTTGGCGAACCAGTAAAGGAAGAAGGTAAAATTACCATCTGTCCAAACTGAGCTAAATCTACATCGTTCCTACCTATAGCATCTTGAAGATGTATGTAGCTTTCTGCTCTCAGCTTTTTTTGATTTAGCCGAATAAAATTAAGCATTTCTGTTTCTATTTTAGCATACATATCAACGAAAAATTGGCTGAAGAGAGCTCTAAAATAGTGCATTATTCTAAGCATTATTCGGAAACTGTAAAAATCTAATGCTGAGACTGTTTTCTTAACGTTTTTTTTTGAAACAGGGTCAATTTTGGGTATATCTGTAGTATAACCATCTTCTCCATGACAAAAAATTAATGGATATTGTAGGGCGTCATAAGATCGGTGAAGTTCACTGATTCTTTTTAATTGATTATTATAACCCTCAACAATAATGTCCCTTTTTTCAAATTGTTGGTCAACTTATACCAAAGCGACCTCATTTGCTTGGGGTGCGTTAAAACAACCTCTATGAGCCCTAACAGGCCTTTTATTGGCGTGAATAACCATTTTAAAATGGCTACAATTCTTTGGAACTCTTTTAAGAGCAGTTTTAAAATCCTTAACATATGGATTACTTTTATGCAGCATCGACTGCAGTGATTTAACTAAATCATTTTTAACTCCAGGACTGTTTTTACACCTTAAATCGGCTTCTGCATTGTCCTCGCCAATAAAATAAATTTGAAGAAACTGAGCTTCCTTTTCAGAAGCCGGCAAAACGCTACCAACTAAATGGTAAACTTGCCCCTGTACCTTAAATGTGGGCATATATCCTTCATTAATAACTTTTGTCGCACCAATTGAAGTCATCTGAAAGCAATTATTATATTTTCTGGTAAGGCCCATGAAATATGTAAGGTCTGGGTGATCACCGTTTAAAAGACTTGAAAGAGGATCTGGTAATGTTTTAAAAGATGGAAGCTGAACTTTTCCCACTTTGCAACACATACCTTTTGACTTTTCCATCCATTTTAAGGCGCTGTTCACACATGAACATGGTTTTGTTTGTAATATTGATTTGCCTCACACTTAGTTTAAAAATACCAATTGTAATCTGTAAACCAAAATATCAGTGCATGAGTTCAAGTGCTATCAACGCTATGTTAAGTTGAGCAACGCCAATGCAGCGTTCCAAAAATATGTATATATATCTATTTATATTCTAATGCGCCCCTTTCCCCGACGCATTGGTCCATACTATTGTACTCCGCTGTACCCTATATAAGCTAGTGTTTTACAAAATAAAAATCAGTTTGAATTATCAACTCAACAAATGTGGATTTCTTTCTTTTGGGATTGAACATCTTTACATTTTGGTCCTTCGAGCTAAACTTTGTAGTCATCCCCACCAGTGGTAAATGGCTCAGAGTTGTAGCTGGCACCTTAAAGTCTGATTTGTTGCGAGCGCACGATCGGCTACAGGCTGCAAAAATAAAATAAAATAAAAACTTGTGTCTTCCCCACCAGTGGTAAAAGACCAAGTAAATAATAAATAACACAAGTTTTACTTGTTAAATAAAATAAGCCAAACGGGCAAGTTTTCTAAAATCATTCTCGGGTTTTGTTGCGTGACGGTGGCGTTACCAAGGCCAAAAACATTGGTAAATCGTTTTTAAAATTAAAAAATAAAAAGAGAAAGTGTTCGGCGTGACGAAAAGTGTTAAAAAAAAAAAACAAAAAAACATAAATGCAGTGATACACAAAACCAATTCAGGACCCGAACTTTAAACTTCTTGTAAAAAAAAAAAATAAAAACGAAAAACAAGGCCCACGAACAACACCGAAGCACGAACAACAATCATTTTAAGAGCAACAAACCACATCGAGGCGGCAACAAACAACATCGAGGCAACAATCTACATCGGAGCAGCGATAAAGAAGACGACGACGACTAGAAGAACTACGTCATCTACGACAACATCACAGCGGCATCAACATAAGCGAGCTCAACGGGGAACATCACCAACTGAAGCAGCAGATAAGATAGCTTTTAAATTTTTCTTACATTTAATATCAATTAAATATACACTTTATTTACAAATTCCAATTCATATACACATATATATATTATTATACATATTTTTTTATATACATATTTATACCTTACTCGTAGAAAAGGTTTTTTTTTTTTTTTTTTTCTTTTTTTTTTTTTTTTTTTTTTTTTTTTTTTTTTTTTTTTTTTTTTTTTTTATACATAAATTTTTTAAATCATGTTGTCCGAAACAATTTTAAAATTCTTAGAGGCTCAGGCAAGCCTAACAAAAGAGGTTAGAGTGATTGAAGCTGGTCAATTAACCAGTGACGCAATCCTCAATCTTGATAGCATAAAAGCAAAATTCACCGCAAACCACACCAATTTGTTAAAACTCGGAGTAGTCAATCATGATTACTTTAACGAAAAAATGTTCGATGAGATTTGTAAAGTAATTGAAACTCTTAAAAATAAATTTAGCAACATGAAAGCTATTTCTGGAACCCAAGCTGAAACTAAGAAAACTAAAACAGACCCAGTAAAGTTGGCAGAGGTGTTCGATAAAAATGTCGAACAATTAAGGGATTATTTAGAGGAAACCCATCAGGAGCTCAGTCAGGCTAGCAGGGAAATTTGCAGCCTTAGAGCTAAGAAAATAGAATTTTTATGGAGTAGAACTAATAATAAAATAAAGGAATTCTACAAACTCTATGAGAAAAATTTATCTTTCGACGAAAGTGTCGAAGATTTAGAATTTGACGTCAAAAACATTTTGGACATCCTGAAAGAAAGGATGAATGCTTCCGAAGCAAAAACGGAAGGCAATTGTGGGGTTATGGTAAAGGAAAGGGCTGATAACCTTCCTGTGTTACCAAAAATAAAAGTTCCCACCTTTTCCGGAGAAGGAAAAGATTGGGACTTATTTTCGGAATTATTTAAAGAAATAATTTTCAATAGAGATGATCTGAGCACATCTCTAAAATTTAATTACTTACAAACCGCTCTCAAAGGCGAAGCAAGGAGTATGGTCGCTCACTTGCTAATCGGTTCTGCCGAAAATTATAATGCCGCTTGGGAACTATTAACCAAGCGGTATGAAAACAAGAGACAAATATTCTCGGATCAGCTGAATCGGTTGATCGATTTGCCCATGCTAGACAACGATTCAGCTAAACAAGTTAAACTGTTTATTGACTCAATAAATGAATCGATTCATTTAATGAAGTCAAAAGCAAGTTTAAATGAAGATGTTGATGTGATTTTCGCGCACATCGTCATTCGAAAATTTAATAAAGAAGCGTTACAATTATATGAAACGCATATAAAGAAAACTAAGGAGATCCAATTACTAGACGACGTAATGGACTTCTTAGAACAACGTTATAGTTCTCTTGCCTCATCAAATGGTGAGGAAAAGAAGCCTTTTAAAAGAATGGTAAACACCTCTGTAAAAGAAGGCTGTCTACTTTGTAAAATGGTTGGCCACTTTGTGACAAATTGCTATAAATTTAAGGGAATGAGTGCGGTGGAAAGAGGGGAATTTATAAAAAAACAGCGCTTGTGCAATAGGTGCTTTAAGCATTCTTCATTTAAAAAGTGTAATTCTGAATATTTATGTTCAGTTTGCAAAAAACCACATCATACAATGCTCCATGTCCCAACAGATAAAAGGGAGAAAGTAAACACTTGTGTCACAAAAGAACAAGCGTTTCTAGCCACAGCCCTAATTAAAGTAAAGTCAAAAAATGGTGGCTATGAAAGCCTTAGAGCATTAATTGATAGTGGGTCGCAGTGCACTATTATATCGGAAGAAGCTGCACAAATATTAAATTTAACGAGGAAAAGGAGTTTCACTGAGGTTAGTGGAGTCTCTGACACTTGTATCTCAAAGCATAAAGTAAATTTAAGTATAAAAAGGCGCGATAATAAAAAAGATTCTCTTAGCATTGAAGCCATCATTCTTCCCAAACTAATGAAGGCTTTACCAAGCCAAACATTAAATATTGATAAATCGAAGTGGACGAAATATACGTTGGCGGACCCTCACTTTAATAAACCAAGTAGGGTAGATCTTATTATAGGAGTGGATTTATATCCCCATATAGTTAAAGACGGAGTAGTTAAAATAGACGGACTACTAGGTCAAAATACGGAATTCGGGTGGATTGTATCCGGGTGCACCAAATCAAAAGGTGAAAAATTAATTGTGGCTACTACTGTGGAAGTAGAAAACTTAGACCGGTTTTGGGAAATGGAAAATGAAAATAATGATATTGAGGAAGAAATTTGTGAAAAACATTTCTTAGAGACCACTAAAATAGATAAAAATGGGAGATATGTGGTCAAAATTCCATTTAAAAATGAAAAAGAATTAGGAGACTCCAAAGCGCAGGCCATAGCGCGATTTTATAATTTGGAAAGAAAATTAAATAAAAATATAAAACTTAAAGAAAATTATATTAAATTCATGCATGAATATAAAAACTTGGGCCACATGATAGAGTCCAAGAAAGAAGGAAAATATTATTTACCCCATCAAGGTGTTGTAAGAGAATCAAGCCTTACAACAAAATTAAGGGTAGTTTTCGATGCCTCAGCGAAAACTACAAACAATAAAAGTCTAAATGACATTATGTGGGTTGGACCAAGAGTCCAAAAAGATATATTTGATATCATTGTCAAATGGCGTAAATGGCCATTTGTAGTATCGGCGGACATTGAGAAAATGTACCGGCAAATAAACATTGATGAAGAAGATCAACAATATTTGCACATTATTTGGAGAGATTCCCCAAATAAAAAATTAAAAGATTACAAATTAACAACCGTTACATACGGAACAGCATCAGCACCCTATTTAGCCACAAGAGTGCTTGCTGAAATTTCGAATAGATGCGAAAATCTATCGATTAAGGAAATAATCAGAAATGATTTTTATATGGATGACCTAATGACAGGTGCTAATTCCATAAGAGAAGCCAAAGATCACGTTGAACATATAACCTTTGAATTAGAAAAGGTGGGTCTCAACTTAAGAAAATGGATCTCGAATGTCTCAGAAATTGTGGAAGCTTTGGAAAGCAAAGAAGAAAATAAAATATTAGAGATTCGAGAAAATGAATCCGTTAAAACTCTGGGGCTTCAATGGGAACCAATTAAAGATGAATTTAAATTCAATTTTAATTGTGAACACGGCGCTAATATTAATAAGCGAATAGTTTTATCAACATTAGCAAAAATTTATGACCCCCTAGGCTGGTTGTCTCCAGTAACCATAGTAGGAAAATTATTTATGCAAAAGCTATGGTTGACAGAGCAAAAATGGGATCAGAACTTGTCAGACCCAGATGCCAACGAATGGAAAGCCTTTAAAGAGAACTTAACATCTCTTGAAGGTATTAGAATCCCAGGTGGGTTAAATCCCAGGAAGATATGCCAGTACACATTCATGGATTCTCTGATGCGTCCGAAAAAGCGTACGCAGCCGTAGTATATGCCAAAGTGGGATCCTCCTCTATGATTATAGCTAGCAAGAGCAAGGTTAATCCGAAGAAAAATAGAAAAACCATCCCTAAATTAGAGCTATGTGCTGCACATCTTCTATCAAAACTAATAGATAGAGTTAGGACAGCAATTGGAGGGGAAGCAAAGGCATATGGATGGAGTGATTCAACGATAACACTAGCATGGATTAAAAATGGGAATAATAAAGACAAATTTATTCGACGGCGAACTGACGAAATAAGAACATTTAAGAACATTGATTGGAGACACGTTAGATCAGAAGACAATCCAGCAGACGTAGCGTCAAGGGGAATAACACCAGAAAAATTGCTAGAGTGTGCAATTTGGTGGAACGGACCTCAATGGTTGGCCAAATCAGAAAAATACTGGCCGAAAGAGGAACAAGTAGATAGTATAATTGTCAGTACCGCCTTAACAGGGAAATCAAGCCAGTTAATACTATCACTAATAGAAAGATACTCCTGTATGCAAAAATTAGAACGAATTATTGCATATACCTTAAGATTTATTGAGGTAAAGTTAAAAAAGAAATCGTTTCCCACATATTTGACAGTGAATGAATTAAAATTGGCAAGAATTTTAATAATAAAACAGCAACACGAAAGTCAATTTAGTTCAGAAATAAATTGCTTAAGGCACCAACAGGATATTGGAACTAAAAGCAAAATATTAGGATTAAATCCATTTTTAGATAAAGATGGATTATTAAGAGTTGGAGGTAGATTACAGAACTCCAGCGCAGAATTTTCTATAAAACATCCCTTAATTTTAGATAAGTGTCATTTAACCTTATTAATAATCAGAAATGCACATAGGGAAACATTGCACGGCGGAATTAACCTTATGCGAAATTATATTCAAAGAAAATTTTGGATATTCGGATTAAGGAACAGCCTAAAGCATTATCTAAAACAATGTGTTAAATGTGCAAGATACAGACAAATTACAGCTGAACAAATCATGGGAAATTTACCAAAGCATAGAGTTACTATGGCTCACCCGTTTCTGAATACTGGAGTGGACTATGCTGGCCCATATCATATAAGATGCTCAAAAAATCGAGGCCAGAAATCTTATAAGGGCTACATTGCTGTATTTGTATGTATGGCAACCAAGGCTATCCATTTAGAAGTTGTAAGTGATTTGACTTCAGATGCCTTTTTAGCTGCACTAAGGAGATTCTTTTCCAGAAGAGGAAAATGTGCTAAAATGTTTTCAGATAATGGGACAAATTTCGTGGGAGCCGCCAGAAAATTGGATGAAGATCTACAGAAGGCACTCAACGAAAATATTAAAATTATTCCAACATTAGAAAACGAACAAATTGAATGGCATTTTATTCCCCCGGCAGGACCTCACTTTGGAGGTATTTGGGAAGCTGGGGTGAAATCTGTTAAATACCACCTAAAAAGAATAATTGGGGATAATAATCTAACTTATGAAGAGATGGCAACTCTATTATGCCAAATTGAAGCGGTACTAAATTCAAGACCATTATATACAACTAATACTGACATTGACGATTGGGAAGTTTTGACACCAGGTCACTTCCTGATAGGAAGGCCCACATTAGGACCTATTGAGAACATTTCCGAGGAAAGAATTGGAAATTTAGATAGATGGAAATTAATTCAGAAAATGAAAAGAGAATTTTGGGTTAAATGGAAGAATGATTACTTAAACACTCTTCAACAAAGAAATAAATGGAAATTAGGAATGCCAAACCTTAATAAAGGTCAAATTGTATTACTAAAAGATGAAAATTGTCATCCCGCTAGATGGCCCTTGGGAAAAGTAGAAGAAATACATAAGGGAAAAGACGACCGAGTCAGAGTAGTAAAAGTAAAACTACAAGATGGTTCAATTTTAAGACCTATTACAAAAGTTTGTCCTCTAACTGGAATTGAGGCTGAAGAGAGCGAATCACCTATCTCGGTCAAGCAGACAAAGGGTAAGGGTACTCGCAGTAGCCCTAGAATCCATAAACTTGGATTAATGGCGATAATGTTAATGCTAATGTTATTTTGCCAGGTGTCTAATGCAAGTTCACCTACGCAAGGAAATCAAAAGTGGTCAATCAAGAAATTACACGAGAATAATTCCATTTACTTAGATCCAATGGGAGACGTCGAAGTCATAGCCTCATCTTGGGATCTAATTGTATATTATAACATGGATCCATATTTCGACATGATAAGAAAGGGAAAACTGTTGAATGGAAAAATGAGAGTGGTGTGTGACAAACTTCGTGGGTTTGAAGATCAATGTAATACTGTTCTTGATAATACTCAACGACAGATTACAGATTTAGAAGAGAACAATAAACTGTTTATGACTCAGGATAGGAAAAGATATAAGCGAGCTCCATTCGAGTTTATGGGCTCTCTCTATCACATACTTTTTGGTATAATGGACGCTGAAGATAGGGATAACTTAGAGGGTAATATGAAGAACCTCTTAGATAACCAGCAAAATACTGCAGAATTGGTTAAAAGGCAAACCTCTGTAGTAGAATCAACAATAAATATCCTGAAAAGAAGTACGGATGATATAAACTCAAATTTTCGAAGTATGACTACGCGAATAGAAAACATAACAGAAGTTTTGAAAGAAAGTTACTATGTCTATAAAGAGTCAATTAATTTCTTTATGGTAACAAAACAATTAACTTCTTTAATTGAAGAATGTGAAAAGATTCAAGCAGGTGTAATAAGCTTACTCATAGATATAAACCATGGTAGATTGAATCCAAATATTTTAAAGCCAATGCAATTAAAAAAGGAAATTTCCAGAATTAAGGATGCATTACTAGAAACCTTAGTACTACCAGGTAAAAGAACAGGAACTGAGTTAAAGGAAATGTACACATTATTAACAGCTAAAGGAATTTTTGTGGATAATAAGTTAATTTTGAATGTCAAAATTCCCTTATTTGGTAGACACCCTTCCCATCTTTTTAGAGTAATTCCTGTGCCAGTCAAAATTAACAATGAGGTAATTATAGCAGACTTAAATTCTAAATATTTAGTTTACAATTTTGAAATAGACTCCTATCATCTAATGTCGGAAGCTACCTTAAGTAGGTGTCAAAAATGGAAAGCTAATAACGTAATATGTGAAGGTAATTGGCCTTGGAGTAGCGCTAATGACAATACTTGCGAAATAACTCCCTTTAAACCAAATAGTCCCTCTAATTGTATTTATAAAAAAATGACTCAGATCAATTCTTACTGGGTTGAGTTGCAAAAGAAAGGTAGTTGGCTATTTAAGGTTCCAGAAATAACTAAAGCTAGAATTCAATGTAATAATTTACCGCAAGAATTAATAGACCTGCCTGAGCAAGGAATTTTAACGATTGTGTCTGGTTGCACTATAAGAACAGAAGTCAGAAGCTTATGAGCCAATATCAGTTTCTTATGTAAGTAATATAAGTAAGATTCCAAGTATTGTTTGGAATCCATTAACATTGCCGATTATTGACCACAATAAAGAGTTAGCTAAACTAAAGAATGAATTAAAAGAAATAAGAGAAAATCACTATGAATTAAAAGGACTGAATTTTCATCACCTGTCAGGTCATGCGGCATTAATCGTAGGTTTAGTAATTATATTAATTTTAATTGTTTATATGATAAGACGAATAAATGTAGCAAGACGAATGCAGGCCATAATTCTTCCTGGCCCTTGCAGAATGTTCACACATGAACATGGTTTTGTTTGTAATATTGATTTGCCTCACACTTAGTTTAAAAATACCAATTGTAATCTGTAAACCAAAATATCAGTGCATGAGTTCAAGTGCTATCAACGCTATGTTAAGTTGAGCAACGCCAATGCAGCGTTCCAAAAATATGTCTAAGACCGCTTATCTATTTATATTCTAATGCGCCCCTTTCCCCGACGCATTGGTCCATACTATTGTACTCCGCTGTACCCTATATAAGCTAGTGTTTTACAAAATAAAAATCAGTTTGAATTATCAACTCAACAAATGTGGATTTCTTTCTTTTGGGATTGAACATCTTTACAGGCGCCACAAATTGAGCATCTATTAATCATTATTTCAATATCAACTGATTTATCAGAATTGTATGCCAGATTTAAATCGTATAAAAAACCAGAATTATATTTTGCATCCCACGAATGTGCACGCTTTGTATTAATTCGTTGTGTTTTATTTTTTGTGTTTCGTTCCTCACGATGTCTATCATAATAGTTATTATTTTCAATCTTTTTCTTTTTTTCGAGTAAAATCAGTAAGTTCAACTCTTCTTTTAGTGTTCTTTTTAGGGAACTTGTAATATATTTTGAGTGGGAGAGCTACTATCATTAAAGGTTTCAATAGGCTTGTAGACATCATAATGTCCTCCTCCTTTTTCACTGAAACAAAGTCTTTTTATGGTACTGCCCTCTGTACCAGTAACTGCAATGCGGTTTTGATTATAGTAAATTTCTTTATAAATAGGGTACAGTTGACCAGCAGCTGTGAGCTCAGCAAACGAACCATACGTGTGCGGTTTTATCATGTCATTTTCATAATCCACAGGATTGGGATAAGGATTTCCATTAGAATTATTAGTGGCATTAGCAAACGAGCTCCATTGGCTAACTAATAATCTAACTATTGAGTTTCGAATTACATCAGCATAACTTTCATTGTCAAACAAAACGTAGGACACGGCTCGGAATAAGCAAGCTCCATCACCTGTTATATGTACAACAGAGTGAGGTACCAGAGCACCATCTATATCTAAATACTCTACTTCCATTGTAAGCAGTAAATTTAGAAAAAAATCAATATTTTAAAATGCTTGTAATTTAAATAGTTATTTATCTAACTTTTTTTAAATATATAAGTTTTCGCAATATTAATATTGATGATGTTTATATATTTGCAAAATTAATGTTTATATATTTGCAAAATATATTGCAAAAAATAACTTGACACTGCACAGCACAGATTTGCAGATATAAAGATAATAGTTCAGTTAGTTAAGACTAAAAAGTAACATGCGTATCAAATGTTATTTAAATAATTTTCATGCAAAACTAAATGTAACTTAATTTTGAAATGTTAATAAATTTCAAGTTTTAAAGAAGTCTGCCGATTACAGATAGATTTCTTAAGGCAACAGTTTTGAAAATTATATTTTTCAATATGTATAACGCTTAATTTCACAATCCAACAAACAAAAGTTTGTTATTTTGACCATTAAAGCTATAGAAGCAGCTATAGAGTTATTTTGTAAACTCAAGGTCTAACCGGTTTAATATAACTTATTGCTTTTTAACTTTGTAATAGGTTTAATAGACGTTACTCAAATTATTTGGAAATTACAGAGTGTGTTATACAAACTTCGTCTTGGCAACCAAAAAGCTAACTAAATGTAAGCTAATTATTTTTTTAAATATTAAGAAATTTTAATTTTTAAAAAAGTCTGCCGATTACAGATAGATTGGTTAAAGCAACAGTTTTGAGAATTATTTTTTTCAAAATGTATAACGCTTAGTTTCACAATCCAACAAACAAAAGTTTGTTATTTTGACCATTAAAGCTATAGGGTCAGCTATAGAGTTGTTTTCTAAACTCAAGGTCTAATCGGTTAAACAACTTATTGTTGTATAGTAGCTTTAATAAATGGCTAAGTGGCGTCACTGAAATTATTTTCAGTGTACAGAATATTGTTATACAAATTCCGCCTTGGCAACCAAATATGAACTTAATTTTAATTAGGAAAGATTCTGTCTTACCACGAAATGGTTAACGGAAATAAAGTTTAAACAATAATTTGTGTAATCACAATTTAACTGGTTTTAATGTATGAAAATTGATTACAACACTTTTCTTCTTATCATCAAGAGAACTCAACGATAACTAATTGCCAAGAGAAAACTATGAAACCAATTTGCAGACAAATTAATTAAATATGTTTTGCAAACCATATCACTACACACTATATTTCTCTTAACTTCCTCTCTTAGCTTTCTTTTTTATTGGTTTTTGTAAAACAAATTTGTGTTGTGAATAAAAATCAGCATTACAAAAAAAAGAAGTAAAAAATTCGAAGCTTTGGGCGGGATTTGAACCCATAAAACCAAAAATCCCCTCAAACTCATAGATGCATTTACACTCTAGACCACCAAGCTCTTTGGTAATTGGCAGATTAAAGTATAGGAGAAGCAGATTCAATCCTCTTGCCAAAATTAAAGTTAAGAAAATAAGTGAAAATACATATGCAGATATTCTCTTACGGGTATCTAACAAAAACAAAAAAAAACCGTTAATTTATTTTTTCTCTCATCTCTCTCTTTATTCTATGTGCAGCTGCACTCCACCAAAGAAGTATAGTAGAAGAACAGAAAAAAAGTATTTTAAAATGAAGTATAGGCCCATGTATAACGTTATAAAAATGTTGACGCTTTTGGACCCCCAAAAACATTGTCCACCATGTAATCCTTGTTTCTAATAAGATATCATTTGGCTGATAAAGACAACCCCCAGCCTCCCTTTTCAAGCATTAATTGATTACGTAATATTTGGATGGCACATAAAAATAGTTTACAAGGTAAAAAAAAAAAAAAGCCAATATCAATTTTGGCAAGAACTGAAGTGGGCTTGAACCCACGACCAACAGGCTACGTTGCATTTACGTGCAACACTAACCAGCTGAGCTACACTATCACTTAAATAAATTACGGCAAAGGGTCATTTATTGGGCCGTAAAAAAGTATGCAAAAGATTAAATGCTTCCTAAAGAGTCGGGGTATTATTGTTCACTTGCACTTTGCTAAAGATGAGAAAGAAAGGAATAAAAAGACGAAAATAATTCAATTTTTACCCCCTCCCTTTTCAAGCCTAAATTTATTACGTAATATTTGGATGGAACATAAGAATAGTTTACAAAGTAAAAAAAAAATAATGCCAATATCAATTTTGGCAAGAACTGAAGTTGGCTTGAACCCACGACCAACAGGTTACGTTGCATTTACGTGCACACTAACCACCTGAGCTACATTATCACTTAAATAAATTACGGCACAGGGTCATTTAATGGGCCGAAGAAAAGTATGCAAAAGATTAAATGCTTCCTAAAGAGTTGGTGTTATTATTGTTCACTTGCACTTGCTAAAATTGAGAAAAAAAAGAATAAAAAGACAAAAATAATTCAGTTTTTACATTTTATTTTTTCAAAAAATTAACAAATTTGATTAAATTGAAGGTCTACGACCTGGCTGAAGGCGCAGATTCTTAAATTTCTTTTCCATTACATATACGTTTTCCCGAGTATTCTCCAGGTCTGCTACCTTCTTCTTCATTGTCTTCAGTTCCTTCTGCAACCTCTTGCACGTTTGCGTCAAAGTTTTAATCGTTTTACTTTTCATTTTTAACTGCTGGTTAACTTTAATAAAATGTTGATGTTGCTTTTTTCCCATAAAACTTTTAGATCCTTGCTCATTTATTGATTTCCCCTGAACACATTGCGCATGTTGCGGTGCATGTTGCGCAACGTGTAGCGGGAAATGCTGCGCAACGTGTTGCGGGAAATGCTGCGTGAAGTGACGTGTTGGCACACAACTGGAGGCGGAACTCCAGAGCTATATGGATAGCTCGAATAGCTAGCTGGAGCTGCCGTGTAATTGGGTTGCCATGCAACCCACTGCCCAGAACCACTTCCATGGGGATTCATTTTGAAACTGAAAGAATTGCTCCCTAAAAACATATATAAGTGCAAATTTGCCGAATTACGAATGTATGTATGTGTGTGTATTCCATCAATTTACTTCCCTCTCTTTGAACTTAACCTTTTTATCCCGAAGATTTTAAATATGGTAGGATATTTTTCTATAATTATATTAATTTTCAATTTTTTTAAAAAATACCGATCGCTATTATATAGAAGGACAAAAACAATAAAATGTTTATCAAAAACAATCTAAAATTAAGATTATTCATTGTTTTTATTCATATTAGAACTCTTTTTTTTAATTATAATAACAAAAATTACAAATTGAAATTAAAATTGAATTAATTAATTTATTAATCTTTATCTTTTTTTAAAATTAACTTAATTTTTTAAATTTTAATTTAAAAAATATGCAATTTTTTCAACATTTAAACCAAGCTATGTTTACTTTATTTGCTTGACAAATAATATTAATGTACTATTACTATCAGAACCGAAGAATGTAGAAAAGGTAATTTTATGCACATTGGTAACTAAAGGGTTAATAAAAAATCACATACTCTTGACTTAGAAGAAGTTTAAAAGGGAAACCACAGTAAAGAACACTTGAAAGGAAAAAAAAGTCAAAATCTCCATTGGCAAGAACTTTGGTGGGTTTGAACCCATGACCTGCAGATCACATTGCTTTTAAATGCAACCTCAGACACCTGAGCTACATTACCACTTAAACACTGCAGCAAATGGTCATTTAGTGACACCTATAAAAGTATGCAAGGGAAAAGACTACATGCTTTCTAAAGGGTTGGTGTTGTTGTACGATGTGGCTTCCATGCAATTTAGAGGTCGTGTTTTTAAATCCGAGTTCTTACTAATAATAGAGTTCAGTTACAAAGTAAAAAAAAAAAGTCAAAATCTACATTGGCAAGAACTTAAGTGGGCTTGAACCCACAACCTGCATATAACATTCCATTTAGAAGCAACCTCAAACACCGGAGCTACGTTACCACTTAAACGCACTGCAGCAAATGGTCATTTAGTGGTACGTATAAAAATCACAAATATCATATATTTTGTGTTATTTTTTAAAGTAAAGGTCTACGACCTGACAGTGGACATATTTTTTGAACCATTAGGTTGACAATAACAAAATCAAAAGAGAAGCAAATATTTATGAATATCTATTTATAGAACATCAAGAAAATTAATTCGCATTTAAGAATTATTTTTTGGTTTTGTAAATGTTGTCGTTTAACTTTTATGATTTTATTCTTTCTTTCTTTTTTTTTAATGTTCCATGTGTTTTCTTCTTCTTATTCCTTCGTTGTTTTTCGACAATCGAGTTCACAATGTAATCGAAATCTATTGTCTTATCGATGCTTACTATTAAATTATATAATAGGAAGTACACACTAAAATACCGTGCACAGCATAACAGTATGTTCACACTTAATACTATTTAGTATATATTCACATATGTTTACAACTCGGTCAACCTGACAAATTGATCGACCTCGATCAATATTATGTACATAATGCTACAGTCTTCTTTAATATTTGTAACCATGGTTTTAACCTTGCTGCTTCTAAAATCCCTTTATAAGGTAACTGAGTTAATTGACAGTTATCCACATCCGTAACTTCATATCTATCGTTGTCAAAAACTCTATTTATTTTATAAGGACCTCTATATTTAGGCGCAAATTTTTTACAAGTGCTAGGTGTTACATCAATATTTCTTATTGCCACAAAATCTCCAACACTATATTCCGTTGGCGCTTTCTGTTTAGCTGCTTTGATAATTTCATTTCTTTTCTGAGACTCTACAATCCTTAAATTTGCTTTATCCCTTATATCTCTTAAATCTATTTCTCTGTCTTTATTTAATTTATCATCTAAATACTCATATAATTCATCAACTATAGGACCTTTTTGATCTACTCCAAAGAGGATCATGCTTGGTGTTTTCAATGTACTAGAATGAACTGAATTGTTGATCGCATGTTCAACCTTATTTATAAGTTTATACCAGTCATCTTGATTAATTGGATTAGATAATTTTCCTAACATTGGTGTCACCACTCGATTTACTCTCTCAACCTGTCCGTTTGCCTGGGGAGCACATGTCGCCACTTTTATATGACCAATATTTCGTTCCGCTAAAAATTCACTAAACTCTAATGAAGTAAAGCAACTACCTCTATCAGAGATAATCCTGCGTGGCCTACTATAAAATTCAAAATATTTACTTAAACTCGCAATTACTTCACGTGTGCTTGTAGAATTTACAGGGAATAACTTCACAAACTTTGTAAATGAGTCAATTACTACTAATAAATGTTTCCTTTTTGATTTTATACAAGGCAAGGGCCCTAAATGATCTATGTGAATCGTATCAAATGGTATCGGCACTTTGGGTATACTGTGTAAGATTCTATTATTGACTGACTTTGGGACACAATGTAAAATGCACTTCAAACAATTCCTAATTAACTCATCTATTTTCGTTCTCATTAAGGGAAACCAATACTTAGACTTCATATTATTGTAACACTTATCTGCAGCTAAGTGGCCTAGTTTTTCATGTGTCAACTTAATTAAATCATCTCGAATACTTGATGGAACATATAAAGTCCTATTCTGACTCGTATCTTCGTGATACACAACACCATCTAACAAAACAAAACTTTTTACTGGTCCTTCTGCTAGCTCATCACGTATTTTACTAATAACTTCATCCCTCATTTGCTCTGTTTGTAAAAGGAAATCTATATCATTTGGCATAGCTCCCACTGTGCCCACCACTAAATCAACTAATTCTACTTCTTTTTGTAATTTTGATAAATTTCCAAATTCCACAAGCCTTGAATTTTCTAAAGCTTTAAACTCTGCTATCTTTTCCACTGATTCTGAAACATCTGACGACTCTGACGATTCTACTAATTCTGACTTTTCTGACGACTCTAAAAACTCTGACGATTCTGCTAATTCTGACTTTTCTGACGATTCTACTAATTCTGACTTTTCTGACGATTCTACTAATTCTGACTTTTCTGACGATTCTACTAATTCTGACTTTTCTGGAACTACACACGGTTCTTCCATTACCCTTTCTACCTTATTACTTAACAATTCCGTTTGCCTACTTAAAGCATCAACATGCGGCATACTTTCGCCAGGACGGTGTTCAATTTTATAATTGTAGTTCTCTAATTCTAATGACCAACGAGCAATACGGGGATTGATAGACTTTTTGCTTAATGTTTGTACTAAAGAATGACAATCCGTCACAATTTTAAAGGGCATATGTTCCAAATATACTCTAAAACGACGTTCTGTTTCTGCATTAAAACTGCTCCAAAACCTCTAGAACTGGCGTCAGTATGTAATTCCGTTTCACGATTAGGGTTAAATATTGAAAGTACTGGCGGAGTTGATAAACGATTTCTTAAGTCCTGAAAAACTTTCATTTGTTCTTCATCTATTGGGAACGGTCCTCCTTTCTTTAATAGTTCAACTAACGGTCGGGCTATACTTGCATAAGACGGAACAAATCTACGAAAATATGAGAACATACCTAAACAAGAGTGAAGTTGTTTTGTATTATTCGGGACAGGATAATTTTTTATAACTGCTATATGCGAGTCATTAGGCAAAATCCCTTTATTGCTAACACTGTACCCTAAATAATTTATCACTTTTCTTAAAAATAAGCTCTTCTTAAAATTGATTTCTAAATGAAATTTTGATAATCGTTCCAGCAATTGTACCAAGATTTCGAAGTGTTCCTCTATTGTTCTTGTAGCTAATACTATATCGTCCATATAAACAACAATTTTGCGATTTCTAATTAAATCCATCAGGCTGTTAGAAATAAATCGTTGAAATACTGACGGCCCATTTCGCAATCCAAATGGCATTCGCAAATACTCAAACTGTCCTTGTGGCGTTACAAACGATGTATACTTTATACTTTATACTTTCTTCAACACCGACATGATGGTACCCACTTTTTAAGTCAATAACCGAAAAACAATTTTTTCCTTCTAAATACTCAAGGCAATCTTCTATTAAAGGCAAAGGAAAATTATCACGAACTGTGCACTTATTAAGGCTTCTGTAATCAACACACAACCTGATTTCACCGTTTTTTTTTTTACTAATACGATTGGAGAGGCAAATGGTGAATTACTCGGACGTATTATGTTTTCGTGTAATAGCTCTTCAATAATTTTCGAAACTTTATCTCGTTCAAAATATGATAACCGTCTAGGCTTGAAATGAAAAGGAATATCACTTACTAGTTTTATACTCATTTTGCAAACAGGTTCAGCTAATTTAGTACTTAAAACATTTAAATAACTTTCACAGATCAACTTATAGCATTTTTCTTTGTTCCCAAACCCGAATTCGCTACCGATATCTAGATTTGTATTTAACTGTGTTGTAACACCTGCACATAAACAATCCATGTCATTCATCCACTGCTCAATTTGGGTATTCTTGGTAGTTAATTGACCTTTGTCAATGCTTATCTTATTATCTATTGTATTATAAAACAGAGATGCACAAGTAGTAGTTAAATCAAATTTATTATTATCATATAATGACTTTTCTTCGTAGTCTAATTTTCTTTGGATTAATTGTAATTGTAAAGCGTCAATAGCATTTCTGCCAAGAATCATAGCAACAGGTAATACATCATCGTGAACAACAAAAACTTCAATTTCATAAACTTTTAAATTAAACTTAATATAGCATTTAACTGCGCCGCATAGTATAATATTTCTTCCATATATTCCACGGTATTTACTCTCAAATGGGTTGGCTAACGTTACATCTCTTGGCAATTTCGTCTTGTTTATGAAGCTAACCGGGCTGCCGGTATCAAAAAGGACATTCATTACTATAAATTTTGTGCATCTAAGTTCATTTATATTAAGACTTACTAAATGTTTACCAATTATATTAGCAACAGCTTGTTGATCTTCCACACTCGCCACTGTCTGTTGCAGTCTTCCAGTCACACGCTTCGGGCAGTTACGAAATTGATGATCCACGCCTCCACAAGTAAAGCAACTATTTGGTGGACGTATGGGTTTGTTGCAGTCCTTTATCATATGTCCCGGCTTACGACAATTGTAGCATTTTATTTCATTAGCGCTCGAAGTACCACGGCCAGCGTAAGAATTGGGCAGTGATATACGGATTTGATCATACTCTATCAAACGTCGACGCAATTGATCCAGACTCTCGCAAAAATAAAGTGAAGTCGTAATGCCACTTGTGTCGTTTAATCCCCCAACAATGTGCTTAATTAAATCACGATCCTCTAATTCAGCTTGACGTGCAATACCGCACATGGATATAAAGTATTGAAATGCAGTTTCATCACTTTTTTTCTTACGATGTTTGAGCTGCTCACAGATCTCCAGTTTTGTGTTTTTACGTCCAAAAACATCCATCATCTGAGTTCGCAAGGCATCCCAATCAGCAGCACCTTGATATGCGAAGTAACTTTTAGCTGGTCCAATAAGAAGACGCCTCGCATATAACCAGTAGCGATTTAGTGGTACTCCCAACACTGCACATGCAGTTTCAAACTCTTCAATCCATAATTTGACAGGAATGCCATCTTGTCCCGAAAAGGGCTCAACTACCGCCATTATATCAGCGATTTCAATCCGTGAAAAATTTGTGGCCATTTTTGTACCAGCTTGGTTCCGTTCCATGTCGCGCAGCGTTGTTTTGAAGTTCCGCTATTCCTTGACAAACATCAGCCAGATCCTCTCGAAACGTGCTCTCATCCAGTCCAATTTGGGCCGCGTGCTGCGCAATAAGTTCAGCATGGGCTCTCTGGTCTTGTAATTCGGTGACGCCTCCCGCAGCTTGATCGCCGCCATCAGCCTGATCTTGTAATACGATGTCGTTTACAACCACTTGACCATGTTCGTCATCCGGGCCAGCCTCATGCTTGTTGTTCATTTTGAATAAGTTGTTTGCCGCAACGCGCAATTGGTGTATAGAAGCCTTGGCGTCAAAATGCACTTCGTTGGCTCTCAGTAACTTTAATAATTCTTCCTTTGATTGCTTAAATATATCGGAATACAACATGGGGACTAGACGTGAAAGCTATAGGCAATCACCCCACACCTGAATTGTAAATGATGTCGTTTAACTTTTATGATTTTATTCTTTCTTTCTTTTTTTTTAATGTTCCATGTGTTTTCTTCTTCTTATTCCTTCGTTGTTTTTCGACAATCGAGTTCACAATGTAATCGAAATCTATTGTCTTATCGATGCTTACTATTAAATTATATAATAGGAAGTACACACTAAAATACCGTGCACAGCATAACAGTATGTTCACACTTAATACTATTTAGTATATATTCACATATGTTTACAGTTTTAAGTATTTTGTTTTTATTAATTTTTCACCTTGATTAGGAATTTATTAACAATGTCAGAAAGGCAGGTGGGTGGAGAGGCCGTGAATGAAATTGTTTAAACCTTTTCATTTGTTTAAACAATATGAGGCAAGTGTAGGATATAGCAAAAGAATTAATTGATTTGAATATTTATGTTTTTTAATATTATCAATGCACTTTGAATTTTAAAACACAAAAATCGGTTTGAAAATGTCTTAAATCTGTTGTGGAAATGAAAATGATATTCTTTTAGCAAAAGGATATCGGTATTATCACGAATTTGAACTTAAGCAAATCTCACTTCCTTAGTCAGCCGAAATGCACACACACACACGCACACTTGCACATATCTAATGGTTGGGGGTCTAAATACGCATTTTAGCGTGCGTGTGTGTGTACGCAACGGGGCCAATTTATGTTTTTATTTTGTTTTTACAAATCCACAGTTTGTCAATAATTCAACATTTGAAAGGTAATAAGTAGTTTGGAAACATTTCGTCTTAGCTTAACGGGTTTTTGAATTTAAAAAAAATAAAAACAAATTTAAGGAAAACTTCGATTACCAAAATCTAAAACTGATCGGAGCAGCATGATTTTGCAAATAGTAAAATCATTTAAAAACCGACTTTAAATGTATATACATACGAATTTTCCTTGAAATTTGCTTAAGGGGAATTGAATAGCTCCACCGATAATTTAAAATTTAACGTTAAGCTAAAAGAATGAAGCAACAAAAAAGAATTATCGATATATTCGCATTTTTAGGCGCGCAATTTGGTGTTTTGTGGCTGTGGTATTTTTCCTTGCCTTTGCACGGTCACACTTGGAGGAACGTCTGAATAAAAAAAACAACAACACATAGGTGGGAGCCCATGACGTCAAAATAAAAAAAACCAAATTGGCGACCTTGACGAAGGGGGCTGAATTTCAAAAAAGTTTAAATGCAGTTATTTGCGGGTATACCATAAAATTATGAGGAGCCATTTTTTAAACCATTTTGACAACATTTATAACAAAAAAATTGCAAAAGAAAAAATTAAGAAAAAACATATGGAATTTTGGGGCACTTTGGGTCCGCTTATGGCTCTAATTTATATCATACACTCGGCTCCTAATTATTTCCGAATTTATGGTTTTTTTTCAGATTTTTATGTCAATCCGTTCTGGGTGAATTTCCACACTGACTTTTTTAATAGTCTTTAATTATATTGATTTAGATGTTTTTTTTGTTAAACAAAATTTAGAAATAGAATATATCAACCTTTTTACTGGACATTTATGGTCACCTTAACATGAGGAAACTAAAAAATGGATGCTGAAAACAAAATGTAGTTAAATTATTATCAATAAATAGTATTTTAAGCCGAGTCAACTTTCATTACATTATTCAAATGAAACAAAAAACAAGAAAATAAGAAAGTTAGCATTCCAAAATACTAATTTAATAATTTTGATATATATCAATAATTTATTCAATTACGATCATTTGCATCTATCATTATCTCCTTTTGCTAACCTTGCATCCCAAAACCACAGTTATTAGCTATAATATAAGGTCTATTCCTTCTTTCCAACAAAGACCTGTTGATTGTTTTGGGTGACTTTAATCTCCCTAATATCTCTTGGTCTCTTCCTACTGACTCACCTGCCGCTACACCTTTATCAGCCCATGATTTTGTGGATGGCCTTTTCGAATTATTGTTACAGCAAGTAAGCTTTATACGAAATTCAATAAACAGACAATTGGACCTTGTATTGGTTTCAGATCCGCATGAAGTAACGGTATCTAGAATTGACGCACTTGTTGTACCTGAAGACCGATATCATCCTACATTTGAATTGACAATTGGTCTCCCCTGTACTGATACCCTTCCTTCTTTAGTTTCTCAAACTAAAGTGAGATGTTTTCGTAAATTTGACTATAATAAACTAAACTATATGATTTTGCAATATAATTGGAATGATTTGTACAATTGCATGGATATCGAAAGTGCAATTAAACTATTCTATTTAAAAACTTTTTTGACGAATGCGTTCCTGACAGGCTTCCTCCAAAGCTAAACAGGCCTCCTTGGTTTAACAATGAGCTTCAAAGACTTAAAAATCTTAAATCCAACACTTATAATAAGTATAAAAAATGGGGTAAGCCATCTGATTTTTCGAATTAGAAGGTGGATCGTTCAGATTTCAATGTTCTCTACAGTCATTGCTATTCTATGTATTTAAATCGATGTAAATTCGAAATTTCAAATGATCCGAAACAGTTTTATAACTTTGTTAATGCCAAGCGTAAGGCTTCGGCATTGCCTTCATCGGTACGTTTAAACTCAGAAAAGGCATCAACAGATTATGAAATTGCGGATTTATTTGCCGAGTTTTTCCAAACTACATATAGTTGTGAGTATAACCTCATAAATTTGAACTGCTTGAAATGTAACGTAATGACCTTTTATAGAGGTACTCCTACGTTTATAAGTTATCAAACTATCGCACCTTAAACATACAAAAGTTCTGATATCAACATTTGTGACGAAAGATGATTACACATATGATTAAATACACTTTTTAAAATTTATTTTTTCGGCACTCTAGTTTTAAGAACAGACAAGTTTTTAAGAACACACGAACAATTTCTATTGCAGAGTGCCGAAAAAATAAATTTTAAAAAGTGTATTTAATCATGTGTGTAATCATCTTTCGTCACAAATGTTGATATCAGAACTTTTGTATGTTTAAGGTGCAATCGTCACTAGTTTTTTATCTCGTTAAGAGGTGTTTTTGTTTGATATCAGGGGTTTTTGTTTTAAACATGAGTCATATCAAGTATATCTACTACTGTCTTCTTCATACTTTTACTTCCATAGGATCTAGTACTAGCGTTTTATTCCCGCTAAACTAGCGGGTTTTGTCAAAAGTCGTAAAAAAAGCTTTCTTTATGGAACGGTTTAAAATACAGCTTGGATACGCACAAACAAAATTAAATGCTCGAGCAGGATTAGTTGTTCTAAGCTAGCAAGAGTGGCCATTTTTGTATTTGAATAATTTTTAAACGAGACTTTTTACAATAACGTGCTACATACCATAATTTAAGGAATCTCAAGACCTCTACGGATTAATATTTTAAAGAAAATCGTTAGAGCCGTTTTTGAAAAAAATAAAAATAAGCTAAAAAAAAAGTTAAAAAATGTTTGGTTTTGGGCATATTTTTTTAACTATTACATTTACACAAATTACATATAGGGGGCGCTTATAGCATTTCAAAATATCTTTCAAACGAGATGCAGCACAAGTCTGTAGCTTTAGTAGTATGAAAGTTACGACCTTCCGTATTTTAGCTATTTTTAGCTGTTTTCCCGCTAAACTAACGGGTTTTTCCAAAAGTGGTAGAACTAAAGTTTCTTATATCGATATGTTGAACATCATAGCAAATTTTCAGGACTTAAAAACCATGTTTTGGGACACACAGACAAACTGACAAACAGAATTAAATTTTCATTTTGAGTAGGCCCCCAGAAATTTGTTTTCGGTATAACTTTTGAACGGAGCGTCTTATTTTCTGATATGACCCCTCATATTAAGCGCATTTTCAGTAGGAATACAACTAACGTAGGAGGGGCCAATTATCCCCACCGGCCCCAACAGATCCAAATTTCTAAATTTTTACTTTTACACATTCACCGCTCTCTCTCTCCCAAACCAATTGATTTTCTTGAGGTCTTGGTATGCAATTCTTTAAGTTTTAGCAATACCTTTAATTTGGTGTGTTACTCATTACGATCGGACTATTACTGCAGATTTTCAATTTTGCGGCTATATATAGTAGTCGCCTTCGCACACTCTCCTGGTGCGCTTCGTCACTACATGGACTGCCGTCCATAGTGATTCGCTTCAGAACTCCCCACTTGATCGTATATATTTAGTAAACGATTTAGGTGTTCTTCTGGACCCGAAGCTTAAATTTGACTGCCACATAATGTCGACTGTCAACAAAGCTATGAGTGTTCTAGGATTTATAAAGCGTTGGTCAAAAGAATTTGATGACTCTTATATAACCAAATTGTTATTTACCTCCCTTGTCCGTCCTATTTGGAGTCCACAATATCAAGTGAACATCGACCGTATTGAGTCGGTACAAAAAAAATTTCTTCTTTTTGCGCTTCGTAGTTTGAACTGGGATCAAAACGTAAGGCTTCCTTCCTACCAGAGTAGATTACAATTGCTTAATTTACCTACACTTGAAAACCGTAGAATAATGCTTGGTACTATTTTTATGCAAAATCGTATAAGAGGTGATATTGATTCTGTAGAACTGGTAAACCGTTTAACTGTTAATATTCCCATTAGACTAACACGAAACTATTACCCTCTTAATTTGCCCGGATGTTCATCTAATTTTAGTCTGCATGAGCCCTTTCGCGTTCTCTGTACTAATTATAACAATCTTTATCATTTAATTTGTACTTCAACTTCTATCCCTGTATTAAAAACTAAAATTTTATCTCATTTGCTTTAATCAAAGTTGTAGCCATGTGTCCCGTATTTATTTGTTTCATGTATTTTCCTCGCGAACTCGCATTTTTGCCCGAAATTATAAAGGGTCCCGCGCGTAACAAGCACGTGCTTGGTATCGTTGGGCCACTAAAACTATAGCTTTGTTAATTTTTATTGTATTCTCTTCTACTCTAAAATATAACTTTATTTTATTATTTCAGAATTTCGAAAAAAAATTTACATAAATCGGACGACTATATGAATGATCAATCAATTATTGTCAAAATAATACGGAATTTGCTATAATTTGGTTTGTTGCAAATCGAACATCAGATTTTTGTAATTTGTAATTAAATAGGAATTAACTGCAAAGGTATATAGACTTCGGCTGGCCGATGTTAGCTTTCTTTCTTGTCTATACTTATTTTAAGTGTTGGATTTAAGATTTTTAAGTCTTTGAAGCTCATTTTTAAACCAAGGAGTTCTGTTTAGCTTCGGAGGAAGCCTGTCAGGAACGCATTCGTCAAAAAAAGTCTCTCTGATGTTAAACTAGAGGTAACAACAATCAGTACGTGGGGAGCGATCGGTCCTATAGGTGTTAAAGTTTTTTGCCAGAACTTCAGAGTCTAATATCTCTGGTTTCAAAGATTACAGTTTTTCATTGAGAAAATAAAGGCCATAAAAAAAATTAAAAGGTAAATTTAAGGAAATAAAATAAAATAAAATTTGAAAAGTACCTGAGGTAAATTTGACACTGGGATCAAATTCCAAAACCGCGAAGACACAAAGCACAAAAAGTATAAGAGCGCGGATCACGATTTAAATCGAAAGCCAGAGAGCGCGAGAGAAAAGTCTTCTATCAACTGAGCGTGACTTGTGGGGCACCAACAACTATAACGCAGGGCCAGTTACAATGCAAAGCAGGCGACTATGAGAAAAAAGCCAAAAAAGCCTATTTTCATGAATTTTTTCACACGATACGGTTAATGTCAGATCAATTATTTTATTAGTATATCAAAGTACAGTAGTGTGAAAATGCGGGTTCTGGATACAAAAAGTGGATGAGGGAGGCATTTAATTATGCTAATTAGGCTAATTAGAGATTTAATTATGCTAATTAGGGTAATAAATTAGGTCAAGGTGACAGGTGTGGGGTAATTAAAGTTAATGGGTGCGTGACGGGTCATCGGTAATTAGGGTAATAAATTAGGGTAAGGTGACAGGTGACCGTTGCTTATATCCAGAAATCCTATCCAGAAATCCAGGATCCTAGTTAAGCGGGGTGTGACGGGAGTCCGTTACTAAGATCTAGAAAATGGGGTGAAACGAGGGAAGGGAACCTAATAAGGCGGGGGAGATGTTAAGCGGGGTGTGACGGGTAACCGTTGCTTATATCTAGAAAATCGGGTAAACGAGGGGAGGGATCCTAGTTAAGCGGGGGAGATGTTAAGCGGGGTGTGACCGGTGATCGTTGCTTATATGCAGAAATCCAGGATTCTAGTTAAGCGGGGTGTGACGGGTGTCCGTTACTAAGATCTAGAAAATGGGGTGAAACGAGGGAAGGGAACCTAATAAGGCGGGGGAGATGTTAGGCGGGGTGTGACGGGTGACCGTTACTAAGATCTAGGAAATGGGGTGAAACGAGGGGGAAGAAAGTGTGACGGGTGACCGTTGATTATATCCAGAAATCCGGGGTCCTAGTTAAGCGGAGTGTGACGGGTGAGCATTACTAAGATCTAGAAAATGTTTTAGCGTAACGAACACTCAAAACACAGCTGAAAGCAAACATCCTTGTATAGGGGATCCCTTTGCTTGCCACTGAGAAGCAAACATCCACCCCCAATTAAAGAAGAAATAAATTTGAATTTAGGTCATGCATTTAGGTCATGTTTATTTTGAAATTTGTAACAGGCTTTTCTTATACGATGACATTATTTTTAAGGCACCGTCTCGATGATTTTTATAGAAAAAACAGGCACATTCATATTCCCCGAATCCATTATTACAAAATGTAAAATCCATTGTAATGTATAAGTGTTAGACCATAGTTCCATTGCAAAAATTTAAAATATTGTGTGCATTGCTGTATTGTGTATTGAGCAAAATGGGAATTGGTTTATGCTTACGGTGTTTAATGGTGGGCAACCCAATTCCACAACATCTCTTATGTGCGGTGATCTGAGAAAGATTTCGAAAAAACGTTTCTTTTCTATTCCGGGTGCGTGACGGGTGACCGTTACTAAGATCTATAAAATACGAGGGATCGTATTTAGTGATTAACGAAAAGGTTCAGGGGATGTGACAGGTGACCGTTGCTGAGACTTAAAAAATAGGGTTAGAAAGGGGTGGGTAAAAGGATATGATAGAGTTCTAAGTGGTTGACAAGAACGTTCACGGGATCGAACGTGGGAGAACGTGGGTCTCCGTTAATTGATTCAGAAAATAGGGTGAAACGAGGGGAGGGACTTCTTCTCCCCGCTAAACTTAGATTAAGAATGTGTGGTGTGGTGACCATTTAATAACCATAACCTTTAGAAAATGTCACGGGTTGTTGACACGTGGACGTGGTAACTTGATTAGCACCCTTGGATAGGGGTTCCCGTTGCTTGTCTCTGAAAAACAAACTCCAACCTGGAATTTTGTATAAAGACATTAGTTTTAAGGGTCCATCTAAAAACAAGAAAGGAAGCTAACTTAGGCCAGCCGAAGTTTATATACCCTTGCAGATCATTCCAATTCAATTTGAAACAAGAGGGAACGCTATAGTCGAGTGCCTCGACTATCAAATACCCGTTACTCAGCTAAAGTCAGCAGTCTCAAGCAGGGCAAACCAAGCAGCCGCTTCAAAAAATTTAAAATTGCCACAGCTTTTCGCGGTTTGTGGGCGTTAGGGGGGAGGGGGGGTTTCCAACTTTGGTCTATCAATATGTATTGATGAAACGAATACACATTGCTTTTCCCGTTAATATAGCTTCAAAACTGTGGGTGCCACAGTTTTTCGCGGTTTGTGGGCGTTAGAGGGGGCGTGGCATATCGGCGGGAAAAACTTGCCCTGCGTATTAACCCCTAGAATCTGCATACCCAATCCCAATCTTCTAGCTTTTATAGTTTCCGAGATCTCAGCGTTCATACAGACGGGTGCCACTGTTTTTCGCGGTTTGTGGGCGTTAGGGGGGAGGGGGGTTTCCCACTTTGGTCTATCAATATGTATTGATGAAACAAATACACATTTCTTTTCCCGTTAATATAGCTTCAAAACTGTGGGTGCCACCGTTTTTCGCGGTTTGTGGGCGTTAGAGGGGGCGTGGCACATCGGCGTGAAAAACTTGCGCTGCGTAATAACCCCTAGAATCTGCATGCCAAATCCCAATCTTCTAGCTTTTATAGTTTCCGAGATCTCAGCGTTCATACAGAATGGGTCACAGTTTTTCGCGGTTTGTGGGCGTTAGAGAGGGCGTGGCACATCGGCGTGAAAAACTTGCGCTGCGTATTAACCCCTAGAATCTGCATGCCAAATCTCAATCTTCTAGCTTTTATAGTTTCCAAGATCTCAGCGTTCATACAGACGGACAGACGGACAGACGGACAGACAGACGGACAGACGGACAGACAGACGGACAGACAGACGGACAGACGGACAGACGGACAGACGGACATGGCTAGATCGACTCGGCTAGTGATCCTGATCAAGAATATATATACTTTATATGGTCGGAAACGCTTCCTTCTGCCTGTTACATACTTTTGCACGAATCTAATATACCCTTTTACTCTACGAGTAACGGGTATAATTACAAAAATATTAAATTTAGATTTGCAACAAACAAAATTATAGCAGTTTACGTATTATATTGGCATTAATTGATCGATCCATACTATGGAAGCTGTATAATATAGCCGTCCGTTTTATGTTAAATTTAATTCGAAATTTTAAAATAATAAAATAAACGTATATTCCAGAGTAGAAGGGAATGCGGTAGAAATTAACAAAGCTATATATTAATTTCCCTTTAGTTTTCCTAGCGTTCCTATGGGAGCTATATGATATAACCGTCCGATTTTTTTTCAAATTTAATTCGAAATTCAGGACAGTTGAAAAAATGCTATTTCCAAGACATAAGGTAATATGTCAAAAAACACAAAAGTTATAATTTTTTTTCAATTATTTTTCCGATTATTCCTATGGGAGCTATAAGATATACTTGTCCGATCCGGCCGGCTCCGACTTATATACAACCTGCAACAGAAAGACGACTTTCGGTGAAGTTTCAGCTCGATAGCTTAAAAACTGAGGGACTAGTTTGCGTAGAAACGGACGGACGGACGGACAGACGGACAGACGGACATGGCTAGATCGACTCGTCTAGTCATGCTGACCAAGAATATATATACTTTATAGGGTAGGAAACGTCTCCTTCACTGCGTTGCAAACTTCTGACTGAAATCATTATACCCTCTGCAAGGGTATAAATATGAAAGAGTTCTAAGTATAGTCCCCAAATTAGCATAATTAATTAGGAAAACAAAATATATCAAGTTGGCTGGTGGTGATTACTGGAGTGCGACGAGTGATCGTTACTTAGATTCAGAAAAACCGAGGGAACTTCATTTAGTGGTGGACAAAAAATGTTCACGGGCCAAATATGTGTAATCACAGTGGCAACAGGTTGTTGATAGCAAGCGACCCTTTTAGTTTCTCAGTGGCTGTTTCACACGTGCACGGGGGCACTTAATAACCATACTGGAAAATGTCACAAGATGGTGGGATCAGACAGACAAAGAGGTTGTTGAAAGCAAGCGACAGAAATACCCTTGAATAGGGGATCCTTTTGCTTGCCTCTTGGAATATTGTTCTTCTGTTTGGAGTATCAAGTTCACATCGACCGTATTGAGTCGGTACAAACAAAAATGCCTTCTTTTTGCCCTTCGTAGTTTGAACTGGGATCAAAACGTAAGGCTTCCTTCCTACCTGAGTAGATTACTATTGCTTAATTTACCTACACTTGAAAACCGTAGAATAATGCTTGGTGATATTGATTCTGTAGAACTGGTAAACCGTTTAACTTTTAATATTCCCGTTAGACTAACACGAAATTATTACCCTCTTAATTTTCACAAAAGTACATCTAATTTAAGTCTACATGAGCCCTTTCGCGTTCTCTGTACTAATTATAACAATCTTTATCATTTGATTTGTACTTCAACTTCTATCCCTGTATTAAAAACTAATGTTTTTCTCATTTGCTTCAATCATAGTTGTAGGAATTATAATCTTTATGTGTCCCGTTACATTTGTTTCATGTATTTTCCTCTCGAACTCGCATTTTCCCCGAATTGATAAAGGGTCCCGCGCACTTGCTTTGTATCGTTGGGACACTTATTGTGCATCAACGTCCATCACTTAACTGTGGTGTTTATTAGTACTCATGCATACCTTAACATGAGGAAACTAATAATGTTAGTAATATTTGTTACTGTTATTCTATATGTCAAAATTTTGTTGGAGTGTTCATACTCTATAAAATAATCTGGGTCGTTTTGTATAGGTAAAATTTTATTTGAAAATATAAAATTCCAGTAAAAGTGGTAAAAAAGGTTAAAAGGATGTTTGTATGTAGGTAAAAGTTTACTTGTGACCATAAATGTCCAGTAAAAAGGTTGATATATTCTATTTCTAAATTTTGTTTAACAAAAAAAAACATACTTTATAAAATAGTCTAAGTCGATTTTTGTATGTAGGTATAAGTTTACTTGGGACCATAAATGTCCAGTAAAAAAATTGATTTATTATATTTCTACATTTTGTTTGGATTATAAATATAAAAGTCTGAGATAAAGAAATGTTTGTAATTCTATACTAAAAGGAATTCTAATCACAGAAGAAAAGATACTTTTTATGTTTTGGTGAGTTATGACTTTTGGTAATTGTTAGCTAGTAAATGATGAGGGAGTGTGTTCTCCCCTCATTAACTTATTTAACGTAAACTGATATTGTGGATATTTTTTACGAGTGGAGTTTGATCTCTCAACATTGGTTAAATTTTTTTTATATTTTCTTAAGTAATTCGATTACATGGAATTATATATATAAGTTATTCTAAAATATTTATAATTATATAATTGTATAATTTTTTCATGAATTTAATGTTCTTGCTTTAAATTAGTGGCTGGTACTAGCTGTTCACTAGCTTTTTTTAGCTGTTCACTAGCTGTGTTTAGATTATAACTACTTATTTACTAGCTGATATTAGCTGTTCAACAGCTGGATTTAGCTGTTCACTAGTTGTTTTTAGATTATAACTACTTGTTTACTAGCTGATATTAGCTGTTTAGTAGATGGTATTAGCTGTTCACTAGCTGTTTTTAGATTATAACTACTTGTTTACTAGCTGATATTAGCTGTTTAGTAGATGGTATTAGCTGTTCACTAGCTGTTTTTAGATTATAACTACTTGTTTACAAGCTGATATTAGCTGTTTAGGAGCTGGTATTAGCTGTTCACTAGCTGTTTTTAGATTATAACTACTTGTTTACAATCTGATATTAGCTGTTTAGGAGCTGGTATTAGCTGTTCACTAGCTGTTTTTAGATTATAACTACTTGTTTACAAGCAGATATTAGCTGTTTAGGAGCTGGTATTAGCTTTTCACTATCTTGACTTAGCTAATCACTAGCTGTTTTTAGCTGTTTACTAGCTGTTTTTAGATTATAACTACTTGTATACAAGCTGATACTAGCCGTTTAGTAGCTCGTATTAGCTGTTCACTAGCTTTTTTTTAAAAGCTTTTCACTAACTGTTTTTAGATCATAACTACTTGTATACTAGCTGGTTTAAGTTGTTTACGCCTCTCTGTTTACGTTGGTGTTATTAGCTGATTACTAGCTTTTTTTTTTAATGGATTATAAAAAGTTATAATTTTGTACTATATTATTACTAGTTTTGTACTCTGCTATGATCTGTTAAAAGTTTTTTCTTGTAATATGTGATTACTAGTTTTATTATTCGAGATTACATAATATAAGGTCTTCAAAATATTTTACAATTTTACGATCATATCTACCTTATCCATCAATACAATTTTTATATTTACATATGTAATATTGAAAGAGTTGACCAAACATCTTACCTTTTGAAGTAGTGAATATATGGATCAATCTCAAAGTAAAACCTTTAACAGATATTAGGTTTTTTCTTTATAAACCATTTGTTGAAACGATAGAATCCTAGAATCAATTTAACAGTTAAAGGTTCTGGTACTGTCACATCTGAGAATGCATAACTTTTGAGATTTCATTTTTGTTATGATTGCTTTGAATTCTTAATTAGTTGTACAAACAACAACAGCGCAACGTGTAAGAACGGGACAGCAATATTTTTGCTCTCCCGCGCTTTCCGCTGCTCGTATTTCTGTTCTCTTCTTACACGTTGCGCTGTTGTTGTTTGATGAAAAGTTGATAGACGAAAATCGTTTATTTTTAATAGTAGGTCTTGCAATGAACAAAATTTTTTTTACCAACAATTTTAAGAATTGACGAAGCTACACGAGAATAATTATTATTTTCGGAAATTGCGTGTATTCCGGCGTACAGAATTTTTTTAATTTTAAATTTTTTTAAAAAATACTTCATTTTAAATTAAACAATTTTTTAAAATATTTTTCTGAAAGATATTAAGATAGCCCACAAAGTTGCATACCAACAATTTATATAACTCAAACGAGTCTCAAGTGCTGCATAACTGAAAAATCAGAGCTTAATTACAAAAAAAAATTTAAAAATAAACGGTAAGAGTTTAAAAAAAAACCCCGATCCTTATTTTTCAATACTCTATCGATAAAAAAAAATTTTGGATTGATTCTGAGATTTGACTCAAATTGGCCTGTCACGTTTCACGTGGAGTGAGCCTGTGATATATCCTGAAATGGGTAAGCATACTTAAAATTCTAAGACGAGATTGTTGACTTAAATAGAAATCATAAATTCCAATGAAATCAAGAAGTTTTCTTAAATAATTTGACGGAATTCTGAACAACGAATACTAAATACGTCTCCAGTTCATATCGATCCTTGGAAATCATACAACCACCTGTGTGTGGAGCAATGATGGAAACCACTGAAGGAGTCGATACTTCCGCATGTCATTGAATTTCGATTTATTATAGGAGGCACTAAGCATTTTGGATATGTATAATAATATAGAGAAAATAATGAAAAAAAAATAGTAAAGAAACTAAAGGTGTGGAAAATAAATGGTTTCTTCGAACGTTTTTTGGAAATCATCAGCTCATTAATATAGAGAAAATTGTTTGTCCGTTCCTAAAACGGTTTAAGGGAAACACACCTTAAGGACGGAGTCTGAGCACTAAACAATGCATATATTATTTTATAGATTTTAAAATTTTTAAATGTATTTCGCTATCAAGAAAAATCATTTTATATACGTAATTTTAAAGTTTATATCAGATGTGTTAGGACCTAAACCAATACAATATTTATAAAATGAAATTTCATGAGGAAATTGACCAATTTATGAAAAAATGTACAGCATTTACAGCATGATCAGCATTTCCTAAGCATAAAAATAATGTCCATGAATCAAGGGCCATGATCTCAAAGCTACGAATTGCCATCAGAAACATGCGACTACCCCTTCTATGCAAATCGCCGGAATGTAGCAAGAAAGTTAATTTCAATATATAATAAATAAATATATAAATATATAATAAATAAATGTTTAGAGTCCAAAAATAAATGAACAAATATATTATTAATCTATAAATTAATCATCGACATTTTATTTTGGAGATAAAAATATAGGTTCGGAGAATGGAGAATTGATTTATTGTTGGGAATCATGACATCAACCCCTATTATGGAACGTGCTAGACCTAGGGCTTTGCCATGAGGTCTAAGATCTTATGAGTGGGTGAAAAATTGTTTACTAACCCCTTTACCGTTTAATTTCTATTCTGTTAATTACATTTTTATACTATTTTTATGAATAGATAAATTCATAAAAAATGTTTCTTCTTATTTGCGACTGTGTCGTATTGTTGCTGACAATCTTGACTTTGGGATTATTATACATTTGACCTCTTTGTTGTTCTTAGTCCTTGTAATATTGTTAAGAGCCGTGATTTTTGGGATACAAGGCTAGCAAGTTGCGATATTGAAAAATTTATGATGGGATCCGTGATACGATATCCGAGATAAATATAGGACGGAAGAATGAAAATAATAAATAGCTAAAATAATAATAACTGATATAATAGGCTTGTGGAATGGGATTACATGATACTTTTAAATCTTGTTGGAATATATTTGCAAATAATCGGAATGGAAAGATTTAATGATATTTATGTTAAAATTATCAACGTTATATTTCGATTGTTTGCTTCAAACTTCCTTGTTTTTTGTTTCGTTACAACAATGTAATGAGTATTGAGTCGGTGTAGGTAAAGAAGTATTTGATATTAATAATCTATCTGTATTTTGTATCCAGAATTCATTTATTAGTTTTCTATGTTTAAGCAGGTAGTAATGATAAGAATAACATCTCAAATATTAGTATTATTCTGTATTTTAAAAATTTCGATGTTATGTTTCTTGATAATTGTTAGCTAATCAATGACAAAAAATGTGTAGTGTTGGACAGGTTTAAGGAAACCGAATTCCATAATGTGCACACATGTTAAGGGTGGATTTTGTTCTCTAAGCATTGGATTTTAAGTAATTTAATGTAAGGAAGTTAATGTCAGGAAGTTAATTTTATATACATAATTATAGTTGATTCCATCGAATATTTAAAGGCGAGGGAGGGAAAGTGGTGGAAGAAGGCACAATTCTCAAAATAAAGAGGGGTAAAAGTGATCAGTGCCTAGCAACTAGGTTGTTGACTACTCGGTTTCTAACAAATTTATCATATGTCTAACTAACCGTCGTATTTTTTAAATCTAAGTAACGGTCAGCCGCCGCACTCCAGTTAACACCACCTGCCAACTCTCATGATTTATTTCCTAAATAATGTTGCTAATTTGGGGGCTATATTTAGAATTCTTTCATATATTTTGAATGGAGCCTTAAAACTATTGTCTTCAAATTTAGTGTATAAAAAAAGCATGTTAACAAAATTCCAAATAAACATGACCTAATTTCATTACCTAAACTAAAATTTACATATTTTTGTTTGTCAAGTGGTCAAGTGGCAAGCAAAAGGAACCCCTATTCAAGGGTGTTTCTGTCGCTTGCTTTCAACAACCTCTTTGTCTGTCTGATCCCACCATCTTGTGACATTTTCCAGTATGGTTATTAAGTGTCCCCGTGCACGTGTGAAACAGTCACTGAGCAACTAAAAGGGTCGCTTGCTATCAACAACCTCTTGCCACTCTGATCACACATATTTGGCCCGTGAACATTTTTTGTCCACCACTAAATGAAGTTCCCTCGGTTTTTCTGAATCTAAGTAACGATCACCCGTCGCACTCCAGTAATCACCACCAGCCAACTTCATATATTTTGTTTTCCTAATTAATTATGCTAATTGGGGACTATACTTAGAACTCTATCATATTTTTTAGATGGACCCTTAAAACTAATGTCTTTATACAAAATTCCAGGTGGGAGTTTGTTTTTCAGAGACAAGCAACGGGAACCCCTATCCAAGGGTGCTAATCAAGTTACCATGTCCACGTGTCAACAACCCGAGACATTTTCTAATGGTTATGGTTATTAAATGGTCACCACACCACACTTTCTTAATCTAAGAAACGGTCACCCGTCACACCCCAGTTACTTCTCCCCGCTAAACTAGGTTCCCTCCCCTCGTTTCACCCCATTTTCTGAATCAATTAACGGAGACCCACGTTCTCCCACGTTCGATCCCGTGAACGTTCTTGTCAACCACTTAGAACTCTATCATATCCTTTTACCCACCCCTTTCTAACCCTATTTTCTAAATCTAAGCAACTGTCACCTGTAACACCCCAGTAACTTCTCCTTGTTCGATCCAGTGGACGTTCTTATCAACCACTTAGAACTCTATCTTATTCTTTACCAACCCCTTTCTAACCCTATTTTCTAAATCTCAGCAACGACCACCTGTCACATCCCAGTAATTTTTTTTTTTTTGCTCAATACATATTAAAAGCGGTAAACAATGCACACAATATTTTAAATTTTTGCAATGGAACTAAGGTCTAACACTTATACATTACAATGGATAACAGTCAAAGTGGTTTAATAAGCCGAATCAATAATTTCACATCCCAATTTGGTGAGAAAATTTTTAAAGAAGATTTAAAATATCTCATCGATAAAAGGAATATGTTCATGGATAAAGGAGAACACGATCTTAACAAAACGTTATATGGCGATCATTTTACGTTTTGTAATAATGGATTCGGGGAATATGAAGGGGCCTGCTTTTTCTATAAAAATCATCGAGACGGTGCCTTTAAAATAATGTCATCATATTTAGTGTATAAGAAAAGCCTGTTACAAATTTCCAAATAAACATGACCTAAATGCATGACCTAAATTCAAATTTATTTCTTCTTTAATTGGGGGTGGATGTTTGCTTCTCAGTCGCAAGCAAAGGGATCCCCTATACAAGGGTGTTTGCTTTCAGCTGTTTTTTGAGTGTTCGTTACGCTAAAACATTTTCTAGATCTTAGTAATGCTCACCCGTCACACTCCGCTTAACTAGGACCCCGGATTTCTGGATATAATCAACGGTCACCCGTCACACTTTCTTCCCCCTCGTTTCACCCCATTTCCTAGATCTTAGTAACGGTCACCCGTCACACCCCGCCTAACATCTCCCCCGCTTAAGTAGGATCCCTCCCCTCGTTTACCCCATTTCCTAGATCTTAGTAACGGTCACCCGTCACACCTCGCTTAACTAGAATCCTGGATTTCTGGATATAAGCAACGGTCACCCGTCACACCCCGCTTTACATCTCCCCCGCTTAACTAGGATCCCTCCCCTCGTTTACCAGATTTTCTAGATATAAGCAACGGTCACCCGTCACACCCCGCTTAACATCTCCCCCGCCTTATTAGGTTCTCTTTCCTCGTTTCACCCCATTTCCTAGATCTTAGTAACGGACTCCAGTCACACCCCGCTTAACTAGGATCCTGGATTTCTGGATAGGATTTCTGGATATAAGCAACGGTCACCTGTAACCTTACCCTAATTTATTACCCTAATTAACGATCACCCGTCACGCACCCATTAACTTTAATTACCCCACTCCTGTCACCTTGACCTAATTTATTACCCTAATTAGCATAATTAAATGCCTAATTAGCATAATTGATTGCCTCCCCCTTCCATTTTTATACTACTTGCATATCGGCCTGACAGTCCTTACTGTGGCGTTTTCTTTTCTTCCTTTTGATAACTCTAGTAGCAAATCCCCTGACTTGGTTTTCCTGACTGAGCGGATGGCTATATCGATCTCGTCAGGCTTCAAGTTTTCCCTAAGCTCCCTTAGCACCTCGGCGTAACTCGTGCCTTCCGCGGGCTTGACCACTACAGCATCTGGTCGGGACATGATACATGCCTTGGGGTTTTCTCCTTTCTTCGCTGGGTTAACAGTGACCGTCTCATTCGTTCCCTCTGTTTGTGATTTTTTGGGTTTTCCTTACTTCCGAGTAACTGTTTTAAAGCCGTCCTTGGCTTCTTTACTCTTGGGCTTTTTGGAAGCCTCTTGCTCGACCGGGCTAGAGGCAGTCCGCTTTTTGCGAGACGAAACTGGTGTGTCAGTTTCCTCTAGCCTTTGGTTGGCTTCAGCTGCCGCTTTCTCTATCTCGACCCTCTCTGTTTCGGCAGTCAACCAGCTTTTCCTGTAATTCCCGACAATATCCAGGAGTTCACTCAGTTCTGACGTTCCGTCTTTAACATCCATACTGATGTTTCGCTGCCTTAACATCGCATACTTCATTTTTCGAAGCACTGATCTGCACTTCTCGATCGTTTCCTCTTCTAGGGCTCTCATCTTATAGATAAGCTCTAGTCTTGGGGAGCCTACCGTAGGTCTAAAATCTTGGGATGGGGCAGGGGTTTGCTGATCCTCGTTCTGTATTGCCGTAGTTGGGTTTGGTTCCTCGGGATTAACAACTTTCGCTGTATTTCCTTCTTTTGTAACGCCTTGATCTGGCGACCTCGTAATTTTTTTACTCTTCTGGAATACTTCTCGCTCTTCTTCTTGGGTTTTATTACTGTTCTGCATGCTATATGGGTCCAAACTTTAAGTCGCTATCTCCTCACATATGTACAGTTATCCCTGATGCCCCCATGGGTCCCTATGCAAGCAGTGAGGTTCATGCGAGGGTTGACGTAGGTCCTTATGGGTACCTGCGTTCAGAGCCAGGGCGGGAGTTCTCTCAACTGCACCTGTACCATCGGTTCCGCGATGATGTGACTCGAACGTATTTAAAGACTCGCCAAGTTTTAAAAGGACGGAGGTAAGTTCAGCATTAGCCCAGCAGCCAGGGTTTCAATCTGGGTACTCAGGTGTTGGAATGCCGTTGTTATCAGCTGGGGACCTCCTTTAAAAATAATAATAATAATAATAATAATAATAATAATAATAATAATAATAACAATAATAAATAATAATAATAATAATAATAATAATAATAATAATAATAATAATAATAATAATAATAATAATAATAATAATAATAATAATAATAATAATAATAATAATAATAATAATAATAATAATAATAATAATAATAATAATAATAATAATAATAATAATAATAATAATAATAATAATAATAATAATAATAATAATAATAATAATAATAATAATAATAATAATAATAATAATAATAATAATTTTCTTTTTTTTTGTTTTGGGCTGAGGGGGGAAAATGCCTTCTGCATCTCACACTACCGTCGTAGGTGTGGTATGTGGGGCTTGCACCCACTAAAAACCCCTCCTCATCAGGCCTGTATCCACTTCGGAAAAGCTTTCGCATTACTTCAAAGTGGGGCCTCTTGTGCGCAGTGCGCGTTCATCTAGTCATACAAAGCTCTAAGGCTCGCCTCTACTTAGGTGCCAATGTATACCACAGTAGATATCCATTGGCACCCAAGGAGAGGCGATCCCCAGAGCCCGTCTGATGTCTGCGTCCAGACTGCCCTTTTTATGTCCTTTCATCAAGGTCCCGTTTCTTCGAGCGCAGAATGTCTCCGATAAAAGCAGCTGCTGCTCTCCAGTTCTCTTCGCTTTCGCACATCTTGGCGACTATTGTTTCCGGCGTAATCTGTCCAATCACTCGTGTTAGACTACTTCGTTCCAGCGCGAATTTCGTACAATAAAACATTGTATGTTCTGCGTTATCGGTCTCAGCATCAGCGTATATACAGCTGGCTTCCGTGCTTTTGCCCATCTTGTTAAGAAAGGAACTGAAGTAACCGTGGCCTGTGAGCACTTGGGTAACGTAGTAGTCTACATCACCGTGTCGTCTATCCACCCAGCTTTTAAGGTCGGGGATAAGTCTTCTTGTGCATCTTCCAGTGCCTTCACGTTCCCATCTTTCTTGCCAGGTATTGAGGGTTTCTCTTTTTAGGTCCAAAATCGATTGCTTAGATGTTTCTCCAGCTTGTCGGAGATCGTAGAGGCTCTTCCGCTCTTTGGCTAAAAGGTCTATCGGTGTCACGCCTGCTAGGACTAGTGCTGCTGGACCCGACACCGTGCGATATGCGCTTATTATGCGTAAGGCAGAGGTTCTTTGTATAGCCATCAAAGTTTTTAGTCTGCAATTTGTTTTTAGCGAATCCGCCCACACTTCACATCCATACAGAAGAATTGAGTTATTTGTGTTCATTAACAACTTTCGTCTGGATGGTATTGGTCCGCCGATGTTTGACATAAGTCTGCTAAGATACCTAGCTGTCATTGCAGCCTCAATTTGTGGCCCAAAGGTCAGTTTTGAGTCCAGCCTGACCCCTCGGGGGTTTATTGACTTCTGTGTCCGAATAGTTGTCTCGGTGAGCCTTAATTCTATCTCTAGTGGCATCTGCTTTCTGGTGACTAGCAATAGCTCAGTTTTTTTGGAAGCCAGCTGTAAGCCACGAGAGTTCATCCATGTGTTTACACGAATCATTACTTGATTTAGAGTCCGTCGGGCGTGTTCAGTATTGCGTGCTGAAATAACTGCGACTAGGTCATCCGCATAGCCTACGAGAAATGTGTTGTCGGGCATTTCTGTTCTGAGGATATCGTCATAACTGATGTTCCACAGTTCCGATCCCAGTATGGAACCTTGGGCTGCTCCCGAGGTGATGTCTATCTGTTTTTCGCCTCCTCTTGTCTGATAAATCAGTTTTCGGTTCTTAAGATAGCTGTCTATTAGCCGCATCAGATATTCTGGGATATGGAAGCGTCTGATTAGCGAATCGATCATATCTGACCACCTGACACTATTAAACGCGTTTTTGACGTTTAGTGTCGCCAAAAGCACTATGGGTCTGGTTGCATGGTTGCCCCCTTGACTTGCCATTGCTGCATTTCTTCTCCGACTTCCTGTATAGCTCTGATTGTAGATCTTCCTGGTCGGAAACCGTGTTGTCTGGGAGAAAGGCCACCGGATACTTCGACAGCAGAAGCTAGTCGGGGCTTGATCAGCTTTTTCAGTAGCTTTCCAGTCGGGTTGAGCATGCAGAGCGGTCGATAGGCTGATGGGGTTGCCGGGTCTCCTTTTCCTTTGCTTATCAAGACCAGCCTCTGTATCTTCCATGGATCGGGGAACATTCTGCAGGGACTTGTTATACATATTTAATAGTACATCGGGTCTTCTCTCTGCGATGACTTTAAGAGCTTCGGTCGGTATATTGTCGGGTCCTGGTGCTTTCCTATTCTTCATGCTGCGTATTGCCTTAGTTAGTTCATCCTCGGAGAACAACTCAAAGTGCTGCTCGTGCGGCTGCAGTGCTGTGTAAGCTGGTCTGATTGGGTGGGGCGGAAAAAGAGTTTTGACAATGTTATCCATATGTCCTTCATCTATATCTGGCATAACGAGTTTATACCACAGACCCCATGGGTCCTTGTTAACGTCATTACAGAATGATTTCCATTTATCTCGTTTACTTATGCGAATGGCTATGTTAAGAAGCTTCTTTGCCTTCTTGTACTCCCTCTCCTGTGTAGTGAAATTTCCGCTTCTCCTAGCTCGTGTGAGGTGACGCCTACAGCGAAGGCTAGTCTCCCTTAAAGCATTTATCTCCTCCGTCCACCAGTATACCTCTGCTCCCCGTCTGTGGGGATTGCCAGACTTTGGCATAGCAGCATCACAGGCCCTTTTTATGGTGGACATAGTGCTGCTAACAACGCTCTCCACGCTAGCTCTCTCATTGCTTTCAATTTGGATCCGGTCAATTTCTCGTATTAAGAGGGTCTTGTTTAGTCGGTTAACATTCCATCGGTGACAACAGTGAACTGAACAGTGCTTCTTTCAGTACTGAAAGATATGTATTCGTGGTCGCTTCCATTGTAAATGTCTAGAACTTTCCAGTCTAGTATTCTGTGCGCAGAGTTCTCTGATACTAGCGTTATATCCGGTATCGTGCCCATTTGACCCATTCGCTGAAACGTCGGAGTACTGCCCACGTTAGCGACTACCAGTCCAACTCTGGCTGACATATTAAGGATATTTCGGCCTCTGGTGTTGGTTGTTCGCATGCCCCATTCTTCTGCTCTGGAGTTAAAGTCGCCAGCTACTATATGTCTTCAATGTCATTGATTTTCTGTTGGAAAGCTTCTATTGTATCGTTAGGGGTTAGATAGCAGCTAAATATGGTGAATTCCTCAAGTTGTACATATACGTAACAGCTACCTCTGCCGTCACCGAGACATCGTATGTCACCCGCAGTTGGGATCCATATAGCTGCAGTCTTATCTTCGTTTTCCAGCCAGATTCCACGGCGCTTCACTCTATATTGCTCGCAAATTATAACCAAATCCACGTGCTGTTCTAGTACTATTTGGGACAGCAGGTCATCTGCTATACGGCTTCCGTGAAGGTATGCTTGTAGAATTTTCATATTTGTGCCTTGCGGGTACTGGCTGCGCAGTTACTCGTCCCAGGGAGATGATTAAGATCCGTGCGGTTTCCATATGCACACAGGCAACACTTCGGCGTCTTTGAGCAACTTCTCATCTTGTGACCCGGCTCTCCACATCTAATACACAGATCTCTCCTGTCTGGTCCCGAGTAGTCCCGTTGTATGTGGTCTACTCCAAAGCATCTAAAGCAGTGTGTAACTTCAATGCACCGTTTCACTCGGCATCGTGTCCATCCAATCGTGATTCTTGGCTCCTTGAGAATTTTAGCTGCTTCTTCTGTTGGCAATATAACGCTCGTTTTTGCTCCAAATTGTTTACGCCAGTTAGTCTTACTTTGACTTCCTGACTCTGCTCGCCTATTATAGCTGTATTTCCTTCGTTTGTAACGCCTTGATCTGGCGACCTCGTAATTTTTTTACTTTTCTGGAATACTTCTCGCTCTTCTTCTTGGGTTTTATTACTGTTCTTCATGCTATATGCGTCCAAACTTTAAGTCGCTATCTCCTCACATATGTACAGTTATCCCTGATGCCCCCATGGGTCCCTATGCAAGCAGTGAGGTTCATGCGAGGGTTGACGTATGTCCTTATGGGTACCTGCGTTCAGAGCCAGGGCGGATGTTAAGCAGGAGTTCTCTCAACTGCACCTGTACCATCGGTTCCGCGATAATGTGGTTCGAACGTATTTAAAGACTCTCCAAGTTTAACAAGAGGGAACGCTATAGTCGAGTGCCTCGACTATCAAATACCCGTTACTCAACTAAGGTCAGCAGTCTCAAGCAGGGCAAACCAAGCAGCCGCTTCAAAAAATTTAAAAAATTTCTTCTACATTTCGGTAGGCGTTAATAACCCAAACAAAATAACGTTTACACTTTTGCTCTAGCTTTAAAACTATGGGCGCCACAGCTTTTCGCGGTTTGTGGGCGTTAGGGGGGAGGGGGGTTTCCAACTTTGGTCTATCAATATGTATTGATGAAACGAATACACATTTCTTTTCCCGTTAATATAGCTTCAAAAATGTGGGTGCCACAGTTTTTCGCGGTTTGTGGGCGTTAGAGGGGGCGTGGCACATCGGCGTGAAAAACTTGTGCTGCGTATTAACCTCTAGAATCTGCATGCCAAATCCCAATCTTCTAGCTTTTATAGTTTCCGAGATCTCAGCGTTCATACAGACGGGTGCCACTGTTTTTCGCGGTTTGTGGGCGTTAGGGGGGGAGGGGGAGTTTCCCACTTTGGTCTATCAATATGTATTGATGAAACAAATACACATTTCTTTTCCCGTTAATATAGCTTCAAAACTGTGGGTGCCACAGTTTTTCGCGGTTTGTGGGCGTTAGAGGGGGCGTGGCACATCGGCGTGAAAAACTTGCGCTGCATATTAACCCCTAGAATCTGCTTGCCAAATCCCAATCTTCTAGCTTTTATAGTTTCCGAGATCTCAGCGTTCATACAGAACGGGTCACAGTTTTTCGCGGTTTGTGGGCGTTAGAGGGGGCGTGGCACATCGGCGTGAAAAACTTGCGCTGCGTATTAACTCCTAGAATCTGCATGCCAAATCCCAATCTTCTAGCTTTTATAGTTTCCGAGATCTCAGCGTTCATACAGACGGACAGACGGACAGACGGACAGACAGACGGACAGACGGACAGACGGACAGACGGACAGACGGACATGGCTAGATCGACTCGGCTAGTGATCCTGATCAAGAATATATATACTTTATATGGTCGGAAACGCTTCCTTCTGCCTGTTACATACTTTTGCACCAATCTAATATACCCTTTTACTCTACGAGTAACGGGTATAAAAAGGACGGAGGTAACTTCAGCATTAGCCCAGCAGCCATTTAGCCAGGGTTTCAATCTGGGTACTCAGGTGTTAGAATGCCGTTGTCATCAGCTGGGGACCTTCTTTAATGTCTGCCGATCTGAAAAAAGACAATTGTGTAGCCGCCCAATCTGGGACAGACGCTAACCCAAACGCCGCCCTCCTCGGAAACAGACGCGCCTGGGATTTAAAAATGTCGGTTGACAGAAATACATGTTACCGGGACCGCCACGTGGAGGCGGTGAGATACTTGAAGCAGTTCTGCATGGATCATGCTGGGCTTCGCCATGTTAAAGCCGATCAGACACTTTACCATGCAGACGCAGCTCCCGGTCCCATAATAATAATAATAATAATAATAATAATAATAATAATAATAATAATAATAATAATAATAATAATAATAATAATAATAATAATAATAATAATAATAATAATAATAATAATAATAATAATAATAATAATAATAATAATAATAATAATAATAATAATAATAATAATAATAATAATAATAATAATAATAATAATAATAATAATAATAATAATAATAATAATAATAATAATAATAATAATAATAATAATAATAATAATAATAATAATAATAATAATAATAATAATAATAATAATAATAATAATAATAATAATAATAATAATAATAATAATAATAATAATAATAATAATAATAATAATAATAATAATAATAATAATAATAATAATAATAATAATAATAATAATAATAATAATAATAATAATAATAATAATAATAATAATAATAATAATAATAATAATAATAATAATAATAATAATAATAATAATAATAATAATAATAATAATAATAATAATAATAATAATAATAATAATAATAATAATAATAATAATAATAATAATAATAATAATAATAATAACTAGCAGGGTTGCCCGCAGCTTCGCCTGCGGAAATCAAGATTAAAAATTCTACTAATAATAAAAAAGGAAATCAGGTGAAAGAAGCCATGAATCAAATTGTTTAAACATTTCCATTTGTTTAAACAATATGAGGCGCGTGTAAGGAAGAGCAAGATAATCTATTCGTTTGGATATTTATGTTTTTTTCCAATATTATCAATGCGATTTAAATTTTAAAACAGAAAAATCAGTAATAAAACAAATCTTACTTCCTTAGTCAGCTACAATGCACACACATATATATTTAGTTTTGTAAAATACGAATTTTATGCTTATATAATTGTTGTTGCCGAGAGTATATTTTTCTTCTATTCTTTTTTACAACAGTTTGTCAAAAGTTCTAAAACATTTCGTGTTAGCTAAACAGGTTTTTTTGGATTTTAAAAATAAAAGTATTTTAAGGAAAACATTACATTTTCCAAAATCTAAAGCCTTGTAATCTAAAGGTCGTGTGTTCAAATCAAAGTTCTAGTCAAAATTGGAGTTCTCTTAATTTTGTTTTACTTTGTTGTGAGAGGCTGTGGAATACTCATTTGGCATTCCGCTCTTTACCCTCTACCTAAAAATAGTTTACAAAGTGAAAAAGAAATAATTATGTCCACATCCTTATTGGCAGGATTGCGATGAGTTTGACCCCACGACCTATAGACTATGTTAACCATTACATAACCATCTAAGCTACAGTTTGAAAGTTCTTGCTGACATAAAAGCAAACGGTTAATAAATAAGGAGTAAAAGTTTTACCATGATCACTTTGCAATTTCGCTAAGGATAAGAAAAAGAAAAATAAAAAGTCACTCCTATTGACTTTACTCTATTGACTCTTTTTACAAAAAGCACATATTTTGTGTTATGTAAAGTGAATGTCTACGACCTGACTGGAGACATATTTTTTGAACCATTAGGTTGACAATAACAAAAACAAAAGAGAAGCAAAAATGTATGTGATTTAGAAGAACATCAAGAAAATTAATTCGCATTTCAGAATTATTATTTGGTTTTCAGTATTTTGTTTTCATTAATTTTTCACCTTGATTAGGATTATATTGACAACTAGCAGGGTTGCCCGCAGCTTCGCCTGCGGAAATCAAGATTAAAAATTCTACTAATAATAAAAAAGGAAATCAGGTGAAAGAAGCCATGAATCAAATTTTTTTTTTATTTATTTATTTTATTTATTTATTTATTTCAAAACATTAGCAAATATCTGCCAATATAAAACATAACTCCCACCTCCGCCCAAATATAGGAGTTATTTTTAACGATATGCTCCTTACTCACATCAAGTGGGTGGAGGCAAGGATAGGTGACTTAAAATATTTGTTACATTAAAGTCCACGGAACATTCACCAAACAACAAAAAATGCAATTCATTATATTGAGTACATAAAACTCGAAAAGGATCGTGCGTTTCAAAATTCGTTTTGCAGATTTCCAAAGCAATAGGCCGAAAGTATCGGGATGCTCTTACAGGGATCGAAAACCGTATTTGGCCGAGTAAGAAGCTAGAATTAACTAGTCCAGTGATTAGCTTGTGGAGGAACATCACTCCGTGGCAGGTCCGACGATCCTTTAGCGAGGGCAGGCTTAAGAGACGCAATCTGTCGACATAGGATGGCAGGTGACGTTGTGGTTCCCAGTTCAACCCACGTAAAGCAAACAAAAGGAACTGTTTCTGTACCGATTCGATTAGGTCCTGATATTTAGCATATTGAGGTGACCATACGCACGAGCAGTATTCAAGAATCGGTCGAACAAGAGAAATGTAAAGGTGCTTTGTGGTGTAGGGATCCTCAAATTCCTTAGACCAGCGCTTAACAAATGCAAAAACCCCTTTTGCTTTACTGACAATGATGCCAATGTGATTGGTAAAGTTTAAGTTGTGGCTGAATAAAACTCCAAGATCTGTTACGGAATTAATGCGTTCAAGATCGCTCGTGCCAATGGAATAATTAAAGAGGAAAAGCCTCTTTCGATAAAAGGACATGAAGCTACATTTAGAATTGTTTAAAAACAGCAGGTTCTGGAGGCACCACGATTGCAGATTGTTTAAGTCCACTTGCAGGAGTACATGAGAATCGACGTTGGTTAAGGGCATACAAAGTTTAACGTCATCGGCGTACATCATCACGTGAGAGAGAGAATTACTTGAGGCAAGTCATTTATAAAATTCCAAACAGAAGAGGTCCAAGGTGACTCCCTTGAGGAACGCCAGAAGTCACATGAACGAGGTTTGAGATCGAATTTTTAAATAATACTCTCTGGGTCCGGTTCAATAAATATGAGGAAATCCACTTCGTCAACAAGATCGGGAATCCCAAGAGCGAAAGTTTTTTAACAGTAATTGATGGTTCACAGAATCGAACGCCTTACTGAAATCTGTAAAAATTACATCAGTTTGGATGTTGGTTTTAAACGCATTCCTAATAACTGTGGTTGGTTGACGTTGATCTACGTTTCATAAAGCCGTGCTGTGTTGGGGACATTATTGAGCTGCATTGGTGCTGAAGCTGGGCAGTAATTAACTGTTCGAAGAATTTGGGAATAGCACTGAGTTTTGCAATCCCTCGGTAGTTGTCAATGTTCGATTTACTTCCCTTTTTATGAAGCGGAATTATAAAAGATTCCTTCCAAACTTCTGGAAAAAATGAATGCTGCAGGGATAATTGAAATAGTTTTGACAGTGGCTCACATAATGCACTAGCACAATATTTTAAAACACAGCTTGGTACAAGATCAGGACCAGAAGAGAAGGATGGGTTGATTGTTTGTAGATTTTGAAAGACGTCATCTACGCTGATTATAGGCATAAACATACCATTAGAGTGCGGAAGTGAAAAGGGATACGCGGAGGTATTATCGTAGCTAGTGGATGAGTATGTGGACTGGAAAAATTTCGCAAATAAATTGGCAATATCGGCGTCATTAAAAGCAGATACGGAGTCGAGATGAAGGCAGCATGGAAATTGTTGAGACTTGCGTTTAGAGTTAACGAATGCATAGAACTGCTTGGGGTTATCATGAAACTCATTTCTGCAACGATCAAGGTAATTCTTGTAGCATTGGGAATTGTGAGTTATGAATTCAGAACGAGCAGTAAGGTATCTCGAATGGTCAACCTGCATCCCTGTCCTTTTAAATTTCTTAAAAAGTCTGGACTTGCAGTTTTTTAAGTAAGAGAGTCTACGAGTGAACCAAGGAGGCTTATAAGAAACATTAGGTGAGGGGAATGCAGGCACATACAAATCGAAAACCGTGCCCAGAATGCCGTAGAACTGTTTAACAATGTTAGAAGGTTCTTCATTTAATTCCATAAAGGACCAATCTACTTCGGATAAATAAAGGTTCATATCAGTAAAGTTGGCTTTACGAAAGCAACGAAAATATGCAATTTCGATTTCAGGACCTGGCAATAAATGAGCCGATGCTTCCAGAACAACCTCTAGTGTAGGGTGATACTTGTCTTCAGGACTAACAAGCGGGTCAATTCTAGAAACGTAGGCATTGGCGAATTCCGACGCAAAAATAAGGTCCAAGATATTATTCGAGGAGTTCTGAATAGAGTTTAATTGTCCCAATGAGAGGTCGATAAGGCCATGTACCAACTCGTGAGGTAAAGTGGGAATAAGAACATTTGAGTCAGGTGATGCCATCAGGAAATGGAAGGTAGGTTAAAGTCTCCCATAACAATAAGATGGTCGTTATTTCCGAGGGTGGAGTGGATACTCTGAATATGAGCAAGATGCTGCGATATACATTAATGTCGGACCGTGGTGGAATATACGAGCATGAGACGTAAACAAAATAGTCATGAACGTTAATACGAACAGCAACAAATTCTAAAGTGCATTCAGTGTCCTTTAACGTAATTAATTCTGAAACCAGATCGGACTTAACGGCAATAAGAACACCGCCGCCAAGACGACTGTACGATCCGTCTATAGATGACGTAGTTGCCCGCAAATTTTTCGCAGTCAGACACAGAGGAATTAAGCCACGTTTCAGTGAAGGCAATCACATTGTCATTTCCATTTGTTTAAACAATATGAGGCGCGTGTAAGGAAGAGCAAGATAATCTATTGGTTTGGATATTTATGTTTTTTTCCAATATTATCAATGCGATTTAAATTTTAAAACAGAAAAATCAGTAATAAAACAAATCTTACTTCCTTAGTCAGCTACAATGCACACACATATATATTTAGTTTTGTAAAATACGCATTTTATGCTTATATAATTGTTGTTGCCGAGAGTATATTTTTCTTCTATTCTTTTTTACAACAGTTTGTCAAAAGTTCTAAAACATTTCGTGTTAGCTAAACAGGTTTTTTTGGATTTTAATAATAAAAGTATTTTAAGGAAAACATTACATTTTCCAAAATCTAAAGCCTTGTAATCTAAAGGTCGTGTGTTCAAATCAAAGTTCTAGTCAAAATTGGAGTTCTCTTAATTTTGTTTTACTTTGTTCTGAGAGGCTGTGGAATACTCATTTGGCATTCCGCTCTTTACCCTCTACCTAAAAATAGTTTACAAAGTGAAAAAGAAATAATTATGTCCACATCCTTATTGGCAGGATTGCGATGAGTTTGAACCCACGACCTATAGACTATGTTAACCATTACATAACCATCTAAGCTACAGTTTGAAAGTTCTTGCTGACATAAAAGCAAACGGTTAATAAATAAGGAGTAAAAGTTTTACCATGATCACTTTGCAATTTCGCTAAGGATAAGAAAAAGAAAAATAAAAAGTCACTCCTATTGACTTTACTCTATTGACTCTTTTTACAAAAAGCACATATTTTGTGTTATGTAAAGTGAATGTCTACGACCTGACTGGAGACATATTTTTTGAACCATTAGGTTGACAATAACAAAAACAAAAGAGAAGCAAAAATGTATGTGATTTAGAAGAACATCAAGAAAATTAATTCGCATTTCAGAATTATTATTTGGTTTTCAGTATTTTGTTTTCATTAATTTTTCACCTTGATTAGGATTATATTAACAACTAGCAGGGTCGCCCGCAGCTTCGCCTGCGGAAATCAAGATTAAAAATTCTACTAATAATAAAAAAGGAAATCAGGTGAAAGAAGCCATGAATCAAATTGTTTAAACATTTCCATTTGTTTAAACAATATGAGGCGCGTGTAAGGAAGAGCAAGATAATCTATTGGTTTGGATATTTATGTTTTTTTCCAATATTATCAATGCGATTTAAATTTTAAAACAGAAAAATCAGTAATAAAACAAATCTTACTTCCTTAGTCAGCTACAATGCACACACATATATATTTAGTTTTGTAAAATACGCATTTTATGCTTATATAATTGTTGTTGCCGAGAGTATATTTTTCTTCTATTCTTTTTTACAACAGTTTGTCAAAAGTTCTAAAACATTTCGTGTTAGCTAAACAGGTTTTTTTGGATTTTAAAAATAAAAGTATTTTAAGGAAAACATTACATTTTCCAAAATCTAAAGCCTTGTAATCTAAAGGTCGTGTGTTCAAATCAAAGTTCTAGTCAAAATTGGAGTTCTCTTAATTTTGTTTTACTTTGTTCTGAGAGGCTGTGGAATACTCATTTGGCATTCCGCTCTTTACCCTCTACCTAAAAATAGTTTACAAAGTGAAAAAGAAATAATTATGTCCACATCCTTATTGGCAGGATTGCGATGAGTTTGAACCCACGACCTATAGACTATGTTAACCATTACATAACCATCTAAGCTACAGTTTGAAAGTTCTTGCTGACATAAAAGCAAACGGTTAATAAATAAGGAGTAAAAGTTTTACCATGATCACTTTGCAATTTCGCTAAGGATAAGAAAAAGAAAAATAAAAAGTCACTCCTATTGACTTTACTCTATTGACTCTTTTTACAAAAAGCACATATTTTGTGTTATGTAAAGTGAATGTCTACGACCTGACTGGAGACATATTTTTTGAACCATTAGGTTGACAATAACAAAAACAAAAGAGAAGCAAAAATGTATGTGATTTAGAAGAACATCAAGAAAATTAATTCGCATTTCAGAATTATTATTTGGTTTTCAGTATTTTGTTTTCATTAATTTTTCACCTTGATTAGGATTATATTAACAATGTCAGAAAGGCAGGTCGGGGGAGAAGCCGTGAATGAAATTGTTTAAACATTTCAATTTGTTTAAACAATGTGATGCAAGTGTAGGAAATATCAAAATAATTAATTGATTTGAATATTTATGTTTTTTTAATATTATCAATGCATTTTGAATTTTAAAACACAAAAATCGGTTAGAAAATGTCTTAAACCTGTTGTGGAAATGAAAATGATATTCCTTTAGCAAAAGGATATCAGTATTATCATAAATTTGAATTTAAGCTAATCTCACTTCCTTAGTCAGCTGAAATGCACGCACACATGCACATATCTAGTGGTGCGGGGTGTAAAATACGCATTTTGGGGCGCGTGTGTGTACGCAGCTAGGCTAATGTATGTTTTTATTTTGTTTTTACAAATCCACAGTTTGTCAATAATTCAACATTTGAAAGGTAATAAGTAGTTTGGAAACATTTCGTCTTAGCTTATCCGGTTTTTGGATTTTAAAAATAAAAAAAAATTTAAGGAAAACTTCGATTGTAAAACTGTTACCAAAATCTAAAACTGATCGGAGCAACATGATTTTGCTGTATCTTTAAAATCCGACTTTAAATGTATATACATACGAATTTTCCTTGAAATTTTCTTAAAGGGGAATTGGATAGCTCCACCGATAATTTAAAATTTAACGTTTAGCTAAAAGAATGAAGCAACAAAAAAAAATTATCGATATATTCGCATTTTTAGGCGCGCAATTTGGTGTTTTGTGGCTGTGGTAATTTTCCTTGCCTTTGCACGGTCACACTTGGAGGAACGTCTGAATTAAAAAAACAACATCACATAGGTGGGAGCCCATGACGTCACAATAAAAAAACCAAATTGGCGACCTTGACGAAGGGGGCTGAATTTCAAAAAAGTTTAAATGCAGTTATTTGCGGGTATCCCATAAAATTATGAAGAGCCATTTTTAAAACCATTTTGACAACATTTATAACAAAAAACTGCAAAAGAAAAAATTAAGAAAAAAACAAATCGAATTTTGGGGCACTTTGGGGCCGCTTATGGCTCTAATTTATATCATACACTCGGCTCCTAATTATTTCCGAATTTATGGTTTTTTTTTCAGATTTTTATGTCAATCCGTTCTGGGTGAATTTCCACACTGACTTTTTTAATGGTCTTCAATTATATTGATTTAGATGTCAGAAAGGCAGGTAGGGGGAGAAGCCGTGAATGAAATTGTTTAAACATTTCCATTTGTTTAAACAATATGAAGCAAGTGTAGGAAATAGCAAAATAATTAACTGATTTAAATATTTATGTTTTTTTAATATTATTTAATTTTAAAACACAAAAATCCGTTTGAAAATGTCTCAAACCTGTTGTGGAAATGAAAATGATATTCTTTTAGCAATAGAATATCAGTATTATCATGAATTTGAACTTAAGCAAATCTTACTTCCTTAGTCAGGTGAAATGCACACACACACGCACACTTCCACATATCTAATGGTTGGGGGTGTAAATACGCATTTTAGCGTGCGTGTGTGTGTACGCAACGGGGCCAATTTATGTTTTTATTTTGTTTTTTACAAATCCACGGTTTGTCAATAATTCAACATTTGAAAGGTAGTAAGTAGTTTGGAAACATTTCGTCTTAGCTTATCGGGTTTTTAGATTTTAAAAATAAAAACAAATTTAAGGAAAACTTTGATTGTAAAACTGTTAGCAAAATCTAAAACTGATCGGAGCAGCATGATTTTGCAAATAGTAAAATCATTTAAAATCCGACTTTAAATGTATATACATACGACTTTTCCTTGAAATTTTCTTAAGGGGAATTGGATAGCTCCACCGATAATTTAAAATTTAACGTTTAGCTAAAAGAATGAAGCAACAAAAAAAAATTATCGATATATTCGCATTTTTAGGCGCGCAATTTGGTGTTTTGTGGCTGTGGTAATTTTCCTTGCCTTTGCACGGTCACACTTGGAGGAACGTCTGAATTAAAAAAACAACATCACATAGGTGGGAGCCCATGACGTCACAATAAAAAAAACCAAATTGGCGACCTTGACGAAGGGGGCTGAATTTCAAAAAAGTTTAAATGCAGTTATTTGCGGGTATCCCATAAAATTATGAAGAGCCATTTTTTAAACCATTTTGACAACATTTATAACAGAAAAACTGCAAAAGAAAAAATTAAGAAAAAAACAAATCGAATTTTGGGGCACTTTGGGGCCGCTTATGGCTCTAATTTATATCATACACTCGGCTCCTAATTATTTCCGAATTTATGGTTTTTTTTCAGATTTTTATGTCAATCCGTTCTGGGTGAATTTCCACACTGACTTTTTTAATGGTCTTCAATTATATTGATTTAGATGTCAGAAAGGCAGGTAGGGGGAGAAGCCGTGAATGAAATTGTTTAAACATTTCTATTTGTTTAAACAATATGAAGCAAGTGTAGGAAATAGCAAAATAATTAACTGATTTAAATATTTATGTTTTTTTAATATTATTTAATTTTAAAACACAAAAATCCGTTTGAAAATGTCTCAAACCTGTTGTGGAAATGAAAATGATATTCTTTTAGCAATAGAATATCAGTATTATCATGAATTTGAACTTAAGCAAATTAAGAAAAAAACAAATCGAATTTTGGGGCACTTTGGGGCCGCTTATGGCTCTAATTTATATCATACACTCGGCTCCTAATTATTTCCGAATTTATGGTTTTTTTTCAGATTTTTATGTCAATCCGTTCTGGGTGAAATTCCACACTGACTTTTTTAATGGTCTTCAATTATATTGATTTAGATGTCAGAAAGGCAGGTAGGGGGAGAAGCCGTGAATGAAATTGTTTAAACATTTCTATTTGTTTAAACAATATGAAGCAAGTGTAGGAAATAGCAAAATAATTAACTGATTTGAATATTTATGTTTTTTTAATATTATTTAATTTTAAAACACAAAAATCCGTTTGAAAATGTCTCAAACCTGTTGTGGAAATGAAAATGATATTCTTTTAGCAATAGAATATCAGTATTATCATGAATTTGAACTTAAGCAAATCTTACTTCCTTAGTCAGGTGAAATGCACACACACACGCACACTTCCACATATCTAATGGTTGGGGGTGTAAATACGCATTTTGGGGCGCGTGTGTGTACGCAGCTAGGCTAATGTATGTTTTTATTTTGTTTTTACAAATCCACAGTTTGTCAATAATTCAACATTTGAAAGGTAATAAGTAGTTTGGAAACATTTCGTCTTAGCTTATCCGGTTTTTGGATTTTAAAAATAAAAAATTTAAGGAAAACTTCGATTGTAAAACTGTTAGCAAAATCTAAAACTGATCGGAGCAACATATTTTGAAATATAAAATAATCCGACTTTAAATGTATATACATACGCATTTTCCTTGAAATTTTCTTAAAGGGAGATAGCTCCACCGATAATTTAAAATTTAACGTTTAGCTAAAAGAATGAAGCAACAAAAAAAAATTATCGATATATTCGCATTTTTAGGCGCGCAATTTGGTGTTTTGTGGCTGTGGTAATTTTCCTTGCCTTTGCACGGTCACACTTGGAGGAACGTCTGAATTAAAAAAACAACATCACATAGGTGGGAGCCCATGACGTCACAATAAAAAAAACCAAATTGGCGACCTTGACGAAGGGGGCTGAATTTCAAAAAAGTTTAAATGCAGTTATTTGCGGGTATCCCATAAAATTATGAAGAGCCATTTTTTAAACCATTTTGACAACATTTATAACAGAAAAACTGCAAAAGAAAAAATTAAGAAAAAAACAAATCGAATTTTGGGGCACTTTGGGGCCGCTTATGGCTCTAATTTATATCATACACTCGGCTCCTAATTATTTCCGAATTTATGGTTTTTTCAGATTTTTATGTCAATCCGTTCTGGGTGAATTTCCACACTGACTTTTTTAATGGTCTTCAATTATATTGATTTAGATGTCAGAAAGGCAGGTAGGGGGAGAAGCCGTGAATAAAATTGTTTAAACATTTCAATTTGTTTAAACAATATGAAGGAAGTGTAGGAAATAGCAAAATAATTAACTGATTTAAATATTTATGTTTTTTTTTAATATTATAATTTTAATTTTAAAACACAAAAATCCGTTTGAAAATGTCTCAAACCTGTTGTGGAAATGAAAATGATATTCTTTTAGCAATAGAATATCAGTATTATCATGAATTTGAATTTAAGCTAATCTCACTTCCTTAGTCAGCTGAAATGCACACACACACGCACACTTCCACATATCTAATGGTTGGGGGTGTAAATACGCATTTTAGCGTGCGTGTGTGTGTACGCAACGGGGCCAATTTATGTTTTTATTTTGTTTTTACAAATCCACAGTTTGTCAATAATTCAACATTTGAAAGGTAATAAGTAGTTTGGAAACATTTCGTCTTAGCTTATCGGGTTTTTAGATTTTAAAAATAAAAACAAATTTAAGGAAAACTTCGATTGTAAAACTGTTAGCAAAATCTAAAACTGATCGGAGCAGCATGATTTTGCAAATAGTAAAATCATTTAAAATCCGACTTTAAATGTATATACATACGACTTTTCCTTGAAATTTTCTTAAGGGGAATTGGATAGCTCCACCGATAATTTAAAATTTAACGTTTAGCTAAAAGAATGAAGCAACAAAAAAAAATTATCGATATATTCGCATTTTTAGGCGCGCAATTTGGTGTTTTGTGGCTGTGGTAATTTTCCTTGCCTTTGCACGGTCACACTTGGAGGAACGTCTGAATTAAAAAAACAACATCACATAGGTGGGAGCCCATGACGTCACAATAAAAAAAACCAAATTGGCGACCTTGACGAAGGGGGCTGAATTTCAAAAAAGTTTAAATGCAGTTATTTGCGGGTATCCCATAAAATTATGAAGAGCCATTTTTTAAACCATTTTGACAACATTTATAACAGAAAAACTGCAAAAGAAAAAATTAAGAAAAAAACAAATCGAATTTTGGGGCACTTTGGGGCCGCTTATGGCTCTAATTTATATCATACACTCGGCTCCTAATTATTTCCGAATTTATGGTTTTTTTTTCAGATTTTTATGTCAATCCGTTCTGGGTGAATTTCCACACTGACTTTTTTAATGGTCTTCAATTATATTGATTTAGATTAGATGTCAGAAAGGCAGGTAGGGGGAGAAGCCGTGAATGAAATTGTTTAAACATTTCCATTTGTTTAAACAATATGAAGCAAGTGTAGGAAATAGCAAAATAATTAACTGATTTAAATATTTATGTTTTTTTAATATTATTTAATTTTAAAACACAAAAATCCGTTTGAAAATGTCTCAAACCTGTTGTGGAAATGAAAATGATATTCTTTTAGCAATAGAATATCAGTATTATCATGAATTTGAACTTAAGCAAATCTTACTTCCTTAGTCAGGTGAAATGCACACACACACGCACACTTCCACATATCTAATGGTTGGGGGTGTAAATACGCATTTTAGCGTGCGTGTGTGTGTACGCAACGGGGCCAATTTATGTTTTTATTTTGTTTTTACAAATCCACGGTTTGTCAATAATTCAACATTTGAAAGGTAATAAGTAGTTTGGAAACATTTCGTCTTAGCTTATCGGGTTTTTAGATTTTAAAAATAAAAACAAATTTAAGGAAAACTTTGATTGTAAAACTGTTAGCAAAATCTAAAACTGATCGGAGCAGCATGATTTTGCAAATAGTAAAATCATTTAAAATCCGACTTTAAATGTATATACATACGACTTTTCCTTGAAATTTTCTTAAGGGGAATTGGATAGCTCCACCGATAATTTAAAATTTAACGTTTAGCTAAAAGAATGAAGAAACAAAAAAAAATTATCGATATATTCGCATTTTTAGGCGCGCAATTTGGTATTTTGTGGCTGTGGTATTTTTCCTTGCCTTTGCACGGTAACACTTGGAGGAACGTCTGAATAAAAAGAACAACAACACATAGGTGGGAGCCCATGACGTCACAATAAAAAAAAACAAATTGGCGACCTTGACGAAGGGGGCTGAATTTCAAAAAAGTTTAAATGCAGTTATTTGCGGGTATCCCATAAAATTATGAAGAGCCATTTTTTAAACCATTTTGACAACATTTATAACAGAAAAACTGCAAAAGAAAAAATTAAGAAAAAAACAAATCGAATTTTGGGGCACTTTGGGGCCGCTAATGGCTCTAATTTATATCATACACTCGGCTCCTAATTATTTCCGAATTTATGGTTTTTTTTCAGATTTTTATGTCAATCCGTTCTGGGTGAATTTCCACACTGACTTTTTTAATAGTCTTCAATTATATTGATTTAGATGTCAGAAAGGCAGGTAGGGGGAGAAGCCGTGAATGAAATTGTTTAAACATTTCCATTTGTTTAAACAATATGAAGCAAGTGTAGGATATAGCAAAATAATTAACTGATTTAAATATTTATGTTTTTTTAATATTATTTAATTTTAAAACACAAAAATCCGTTTGAAAATGTCTCAAACCTGTTGTGGAAATGAAAATGATATTCTTTTAGCAATAGAGTATCAGTATTATCATAAATTTGAACTTAAGCAAATCTTACTTCCTTAGTCAGGTGAAATGCACACACACACGCACACTTCCACATATCTAATGGTTGGAGGTGTAAATACGCATTTTAGGGTGCGTGTTTGTGTACGCAACGGGGCCAATTTATGTTTTTATTTTGTTTTTACAAATCCACAGTTTGTCAATAATTCAACATTTGAAAGGTAATAAGTAGTTTGGAAACATTTCGTCTTAGCTTATCGGGTTTTTAGATTTTAAAAATAAAAAAAAATTTAAGGAAAACTTCGATTGTAAAACTGTTAGCAAAATCTAAAACTGATCGGAGCAGCATGATTTTGCAAATAGTAAAATCATTTAAAATCCGACTTTAAATGTATATACATACGACTTTTCCTTGAAATTTTCTTAAGGGGAATTGGATAGCTCCACCGATAATTTAAAATTTAACGTTTAGCTAAAAGAATGAAGCAACAAAAAAAAATTATCGATATATTCGCATTTTTAGGCGCGCAATTTGGTGTTTTGTGGCTGTGGTAATTTTCCTTGCCTTTGCACGGTCACACTTGGAGGAACGTCTGAATTAAAAAAACAACATCACATAGGTGGGAGCCCATGACGTCACAATAAAAAAAACCAAATTGGCGACCTTGACGAAGGGGGCTGAATTTCAAAAAAGTTTAAATGCAGTTATTTGCGGGTATCCCATAAAATTATGAAGAGCCATTTTTTAAACCATTTTGACAACATTTATAACAGAAAAACTGCAAAAGAAAAAATTAAGAAAAAAACAAATCGAATTTTGGGGCACTTTGGGGCCGCTAATGGCTCTAATTTATATCATACACTCGGCTCCTAATTATTTCCGAATTTATGGTTTTTTTTTCAGATTTTTATGTCAATCCGTTCTGGGTGAATTTCCACACTGACTTTTTTAATAGTCTTCAATTATATTGATTTAGATGTCAGAAAGGCAGGTAGGGGGAGAAGCCGTGAATGAAATTGTTTAAACATTTCCATTTGTTTAAACAATATGAAGCAAGTGTAGGAAATAGCAAAATAATTAACTGATTTAAATATTTATGTTTTTTTAATATTATTTAATTTTAAAACACAAAAATCCGTTGAAAATGTCTCAAACCTGTTGTGGAAATGAAAATGATATTCTTTTAGCAATAGAATATCAGTATTATCATGAGTTTGAACTTAAGCAAATCTTACTTCCTTAGTCAGGTGAAATGCACACACACACGCACACTTCCACATATCTAATGGTTGGGGGTGTAAATACGCATTTTAGCGTGCGTGTGTGTGTACGCAACGGGGCCAATTTATGTTTTTATTTTGTTTTTACAAATCCACGGTTTGTCAATAATTCAACATTTGAAAGGTAATAAGTAGTTTGGAAACATTTCGTCTTAGCTTATCGGGTTTTTAGATTTTAAAAATAAAAACAAATTTAAGGAAAACTTTGATTGTAAAACTGTTAGCAAAATCTAAAACTGATCGGAGCAGCATGATTTTGCAAATAGTAAAATCATTTAAAATCCGACTTTAAATGTATATACATACGACTTTTCCTTGAAATTTTCTTAAGGGGAATTGGATAGCTCCACCGATAATTTAAAATTTAACGTTTAGCTAAAAGAATGAAGAAACAAAAAAAATTATCGATATATTCGCATTTTTAGGCGCGCAATTTGGTATTTTGTGGCTGTGGTATTTTTCCTTGCCTTTGCACGGTAACACTTGGAGGAACGTCTGAATAAAAAGAACAACAACACATAGGTGGGAGCCCATGACGTCACAATAAAAAAAACCAAATTGGCGACCTTGACGAAGGGGGCTGAATTTCAAAAAAGTTTAAATGCAGTTATTTGCGGGTATCCCATAAAATTATGAAGAGCCATTTTTTAAACCATTTTGACAACATTTATAACAGAAAAATTGCAAAAGAAAAAATTAAGAAAAAAACAAATCGAATTTTGGGGCACTTTGGGGCCGCTTATGGCTCTAATTTATATCATACACTCGGCTCCTAATTATTTCCGAATTTATGGTTTTTTTTCAGATTTTTATGTCAATCCGTTCTGGGTGAATTTCCACACTGACTTTTTTAATAGTCTTCAATTATATTGATTTATTAGATGTCAGAAAGGCAGGTAGGGGGAGAAGCCGTGAATGAAATTGTTTAAACATTTCCATTTGTTTAAACAATATGAAGCAAGTGTAGGAAATAGCAAAATAATTAACTGATTTAAATATTTATGTTTTTTTAATATTATTTAATTTTAAAACACAAAAATCCGTTTGAAAATGTCTCAAACCTGTTGTGGAAATGAAAATGATATTCTTTTAGCAATAGAATATCAGTATTATCATGAATTTGAACTTAAGCAAATCTTAGTTCCTTAGTCAGGTGAAATGCACACACACACGCACACTTCCACATATCTAATGGTTGGGGGTGTAAATACGCATTTTAGCGCGCGTGTGTGTGTACGCAACGGGGCCAATTTATGTTTTTATTTTGTTTTTACAAATCCACGGTTTGTCAATAATTCAACATTTGAAAGGTAATAAGTAGTTTGGAAACATTTCGTCTTAGCTTATCGGGTTTTAAGATTTTAAAAATAAAAACAAATTTAAGGAAAACTTCGATTGTAAAACTGTTAGCAAAATCTAAAACTGAACGGAGCAGCATGATTTTGCAAATAGTAAAATCATTTAAAATCCGACTTTAAATGTATATACATACGACTTTTCCTTGAAATTTTCTTAAGGGGAATTGGATAGCTCCACCGATAATTTAAAATTTAACGTTTAGCTAAAAGAATGAAGCAACAAAAAAAAATTATCGATATATTCGCATTTTTAGGCGCGCAATTTGGTATTTTGTGGCTGTGGTATTTTTCCTTGCCTTTGCACGGTAACACTTGGAGGAACGTCTGAATAAAAAGAACAACAACACATAGGTGGGAGCCCATGACGTCACAATAAAAAAAAACAAATTGGCGACCTTGACGAAGGGGGCTGAATTTCAAAAAAGTTTAAATGCAGTTATTTGCGGGTATCCCATAAAATTATGAAGAGCCATTTTTTAAACCATTTTGACAACATTTATAACAGAAAAATTGCAAAAGAAAAAATTAAGAAAAAAACAAATCGAATTTTGGGGCACTTTGGGGCCGCTTATGGCTCTAATTTATATCATACACTTGGCTCCTAATTATTTCCGAATTTATGGTTTTTTTTCAGATTTTTATGTCAATCCGTTCTGGGTGAATTTCCACACTGACTTTTTTAATGGTCTTCAATTATATTGATTTAGACTAGCAGGGTTGCCCGCAGCTTCGCCTGCGGAAATCAAGATTAAAAATTCTACTAATAATAAAAAAGGAAATCAGGTGAAAGAAGCCATGAATCAAATTGTTTAAACATTTCCATTTGTTTAAACAATATGAGGCGCGTGTAAGGAAGAGCAAGATAATCTATTGGTTTGGATATTTATGTTTTTTTCCAATATTATCAATGCGATTTAAATTTTAAAACAGAAAAATCAGTAATAAAACAAATCTTACTTCCTTAGTCAGCTACAATGCACACACATATATATTTAGTTTTGTAAAATACGCATTTTATGCTTATATAATTGTTGTTGCCGAGAGTATATTTTTCTTCTATTCTTTTTTTACAACAGTTTGTCAAAAGTTCTAAAACATTTCGTGTTAGCTAAACAGGTTTTTTTGGATTTTAAAAATAAAAGTATTTTAAGGAAAACTTTACATTTTCCAAAATCTAAAGCCTTGTAATCTAAAGGTCGTGTGTTCAAATCAAAGTTCTAGTCAAAATTGGAGTTCTCTTAATTTTGTTTTACTTTGTTCTGAGAGGCTGTGGAATACTCATTTGGCATTCCGCTCTTTACCCTCTACCTAAAAATAGTTTACAAAGTGAAAAAGAAATAATTATGTCCACATCCTTATTGGCAGGATTGCGATGAGTTTGACCACACGACCTATAGACTATGTTAACCATTACATAACCATCTAAGCTACAGTTTGAAAGTTCTTGCTGACATAAAACCAAACGGTTAATAAATAAGGAGTAAACGTTTTACCATGATCACTTTGCAATTTCGCTAAGGATAAGAAAAAGAAAAATAAAAAGTCACTCCTATTGACTTTACTCTATTGACTCTTTTTACAAAAAGCACATATTTTGTGTTATGTAAAGTGAATGTCTACGACCTGACTGGAGACATATTTTTTGAACCATTAGGTTGACAATAACAAAAACAAAAGAGAAGCAAAAATGTATGTGATTTAGAAGAACATCAAGAAAATTAATTCGCATTTCAGAATTATTATTTGGTTTTCAGTATTTTGTTTTCATTAATTTTTCACCTTGATTAGGATTATATTGACAAAGTCAGAAAGGCAGGTCGAGGGAGAAGCCGTGAATGAAATTGTTTAAACATTTCAATTTGTTTAAACAATGTGAGGCAAGTGTAGGAAATAGCAAAATAATTAATTGATTTGAATATTTATGTTTTATAATATTATCAATGCATTTTGAATTTTAAAACACAAAAATCGGTTAGAAAATGTCTTAAACCTGTTGTGGAAATGAAAATGATATTCCTTTAGCAAAAGGATATCAGTATTATCATAAATTTGAATTTAAGCTAATCTCACTTCCTTAGTCAGCTGAAATGCACGCACACATGCACATATCTAGTGGTGCGGGGTGTAAAATACGCATTTTGGGGCGCGTGTGTGTACGCAGCTAGGCTAATGTATGTTTTTATTTTGTTTTTACAAATCCACAGTTTGTCAATAATTCAACATTTGAAAGGTAATAAGTAGTTTGGAAACATTTCGTCTTAGCTTATCGGGTTTTTAGATTTTAAAAATAAAAACAAATTTAAGGAAAACTTTGATTGTAAAACTGTTAGCAAAATCTAAAACTGATCGGAGCAGCATGATTTTGCAAATAGTAAAATCATTTAAAATCCGACTTTAAATGTATATACATACGACTTTTCCTTGAAATTTTCTTAAGGGGAATTGGATAGCTCCACCGATAATTTAAAATTTAACGTTTAGCTAAAAGAATGAAGCAACAAAAAAAAATTATCGATATATTCGCATTTTTAGGCGCGCAATTTGGTGTTTTGTGGCTGTGGTAATTTTCCTTGCCTTTGCACGGTCACACTTGGAGGAAGGTCTGAATTAAAAAAACAACATCACATAGGTGGGAGCCCATGACGTCACAATAAAAAAAACCAAATTGGCGACCTTGACGAAGGGGGCTGAATTTCAAAAAAGTTTAAATGCAGTTATTTGCGGGTATCCCATAAAATTATGAAGAGCCATTTTTAAAACCATTTTGACAACATTTATAACAGAAAAACTGCAAAAGAAAAAATTAAGAAAAAAACAAATCGAATTTTGGGGCACTTTGGGGCCGCTTATGGCTCTAATTTATATCATACACTCGGCTCCTAATTATTTCCGAATTTATGGTTTTTTTTCAGATTTTTATGTCAATCCGTTCTGGGTGAATTTCCACACTGACTTTTTTAATGGTCTTCAATTATATTGATTTAGATGTCAGAAAGGCAGGTAGGGGGAAAAGCCGTGAATGAAATTGTTTAAACATTTCCATTTGTTTAAACAATATGAAGCAAGTGTATGAAGTAGCAAAATAATTAACTGATTTAAATATTTATGTTTTTTTAATATTATTTAATTTTAATACACAAAAATCCGTTTGAAAATGTCTCAAACCTGTTGTGGAAATGAAAATGATATTCTTTTAGCAATAGAATATCAGTATTATCATGAGTTTGAACTTAAGCAAATCTTACTTCCTTAGTCAGGTGAAATGCACACACACACGCACACTTCCACATATCTAATGGTTGGGGGTGTAAATACGCATTTTAGCGTGCGTGTGTGTGTACGCAACGGGGCCAATTTATGTTTTTATTTTGTTTTTACAAATCCACGGTTTGTCAATAATTCAACATTTGAAAGGTAGTAAGTAGTTTGGAAACATTTCGTCTTAGCTTATCGGGTTTTTAGATTTTAAAAATAAAAACAAATTTAAGGAAAACTTTGATTGTAAAACTGTTAGCAAAATCTAAAACTGATCGGAGCAGCATGATTTTGCAAATAGTAAAATCATTTAAAATCCGACTTTAAATGTATATACATACGACTTTTCCTTGAAATTTTCTTAAGGGGAATTGGATAGCTCCACCGATAATTTAAAATTTAACGTTTAGCTAAAAGAATGAAGCAACAAAAAAAATTATCGATATATTCGCATTTTTAGGCGCGCAATTTGGTGTTTTGTGGCTGTGGTAATTTTCCTTGCCTTTGCACGGTCACACTTGGAGGAACGTCTGAATTAAAAAAACAACATCACATAGGTGGGAGCCCATGACGTCACAATAAAAAAAACCAAATTGGCGACCTTGACGAAGGGGGCTGAATTTCAAAAAAAGTTTAAATGCAGTTATTTGCGGGTATCCCATAAAATTATGAAGAGCCATTTTTTAAACCATTTTGACAACATTTATAACAGAAAAACTGCAAAAGAAAAAATTAAGAAAAAAACAAATCGAATTTTGGGGCACTTTGGGGCCGCTTATGGCTCTAATTTATATCATACACTCGGCTCCTAATTATTTCCGAATTTAGGGTTTTTTTCAGATTTTTATGTCAATCCGTTCTGGGTGAATTTCCACACTGACTTTTTTAATGGTCTTCAATTATATTGATTTAGATGTCAGAAAGGCAGGTAGGGGGAGAAGCCGTGAATGAAATTGTTTAAACATTTCTATTTGTTTAAACAATATGAAGCAAGTGTAGGAAATAGCAAAATAATTAACTGATTTAAATATTTATGTTTTTTTAATATTATTTAATTTTAAAACACAAAAATCCGTTTGAAAATGTCTCAAACCTGTTGTGGAAATGAAAATGATATTCTTTTAGCAATAGAATATCAGTATTATCATGAATTTGAACTTAAGCAAATCTTACTTCCTTAGTCAGGTGAAATGCACACACACACGCACACTTCCACATATCTAATGGTTGGGGGTGTAAATACGCATTTTGGGGCGCGTGTGTGTACGCAGCTAGGCTAATGTATGTTTTTATTTTGTTTTTACAAATCCACAGTTTGTCAATAATTCAACATTTGAAAGGTAATAAGTAGTTTGGAAACATTTCGTCTTAGCTTATCCGGTTTTTGGATTTTAAAAATAAAAAATTTAAGGAAAACTTCGATTGTAAAACTGTTACCAAAATCTAAAACTGATCGGAGCAACATAATCTAAATGTATATACATACGAATTTTCCTTGAAATTTGCTTAAAGGGGAATAGCTCCACCGATAATTTAAAATTTAACGTTTAGCTAAAAGAATGAAGCAACAAAAAAAAATTATCGATATATTCGCATTTTTAGGCGCGCAATTTGGTGTTTTGTGGCTGTGGTAATTTTCCTTGCCTTTGCACGGTCACACTTGGAGGAACGTCTGAATTAAAAAAACAACATCACATAGGTGGGAGCCCATGACGTCACAATAAAAAAAACCAAATTGGCGACCTTGACGAAGGGGGCTGAATTTCAAAAAAGTTTAAATGCAGTTATTTGCGGGTATCCCATAAAATTATGAAGAGCCATTTTTTAAACCATTTTGACAACATTTATAACAGAAAAACTGCAAAAGAAAAAATTAAGAAAAAAACAAATCGAAATTTGGGGCACTTTGGGGCCGCTTATGGCTCTAATTTATATCATACACTCGGCTCCTAATTATTTCCGAATTTATGGTTTTTTTTCAGATTTTTATGTCAATCCGTTCTGGGTGAATTTCCACACTGACTTTTTTAATGGTCTTCAATTATATTGATTTAGATGTCAGAAAGGCAGGTAGGGGGAGAAGCCGTGAATGAAATTGTTTAAACATTTCCATTTGTTTAAACAATATGAAGCAAGTGTAGGAAATAGCAAAATAATTAACTGATTTAAATATTTATGTTTTTTTAATATTATTTAATTTTAAAACACAAAAATCCGTTTGAAAATGTCTCAAACCTGTTGTGGAAATGAAAATGATATTCTTTTAGCAATAGAATATCAGTATTATCATGAATTTGAACTTAAGCAAATCTTACTTCCTTAGTCAGGTGAAATGCACACACACACGCACACTTCCACATATCTAATGGTTGGGGGTGTAAATACGCATTTTGGGGCGCGTGTGTGTACGCAGCTAGGCTAATGTATGTTTTTATTTTGTTTTTACAAATCCACAGTTTGTCAATAATTCAACATTTGAAAGGTAATAAGTAGTTTGGAAACATTTCGTCTTAGCTTATCCGGTTTTTGGATTTTAAAAATAAAAAATTTAAGGAAAACTTCGATTGTAAAACTGTTACCAAAATCTAAAACTGATCGGAGCAACATAAATCTAAATGTATATACATACGAATTTTCCTTGAAATTTGCTTAAAGGGGAATAGCTCCACCGATAATTTAAAATTTAACGTTTAGCTAAAAGAATGAAGCAACAAAAAAAAATTATCGATATATTCGCATTTTTAGGCGCGCAATTTGGTGTTTTGTGGCTGTGGTAATTTTCCTTGCCTTTGCACGGTCACACTTGGAGGAACGTCTGAATTAAAAAAACAACATCACATAGGTGGGAGCCCATGACGTCACAATAAAAAAAACCAAATTGGCGACCTTGACGAAGGGGGCTGAATTTCAAAAAAGTTTAAATGCAGTTATTTGCGGGTATCCCATAAAATTATGAAGAGCCATTTTTTAAACCATTTTGACAACATTTATAACAGAAAAACTGCAAAAGAAAAAATTAAGAAAAAAACAAATCGAATTTTGGGGCACTTTGGGGCCGCTTATGGCTCTAATTTATATCATACACTCGGCTCCTAATTATTTCCGAATTTATGGTTTTTTTTCAGATTTTTATGTCAATCCGTTCTGGGTGAATTTCCACACTGACTTTTTTAATGGTCTTCAATTATATTGATTTAGATGTCAGAAAGGCAGGTAGGGGGAGAAGCCGTGAATGAAATTGTTTAAACATTTCCATTTGTTTAAACAATATGAAGCAAGTGTAGGAAATAGCAAAATAATTAACTGATTTAAATATTTATGTTTTTTTAATATTATTTAATTTTAAAACACAAAAATCCGTTTGAAAATGTCTCAAACCTGTTGTGGAAATGAAAATGATATTCTTTTAGCAATAGAATATCAGTATTATCATGAATTTGAACTTAAGCAAATCTTACTTCCTTAGTCAGGTGAAATGCACACACACACGCACACTTCCACATATCTAATGGTTGGGGGTGTAAATACGCATTTTGGGGCGCGTGTGTGTACGCAGCTAGGCTAATGTATGTTTTTATTTTGTTTTTACAAATCCACAGTTTGTCAATAATTCAACATTTGAAAGGTAATAAGTAGTTTGGAAACATTTCGTCTTAGCTTATCCGGTTTTTGGATTTTAAAAATAAAAAATTTAAGGAAAACTTCGATTGTAAAACTGTTACCAAAATCTAAAACTGATCGGAGCAACATAATCTAAATGTATATACATACGAATTTTCCTTGAAATTTGCTTAAAGGGGAATAGCTCCACCGATAATTTAAAATTTAACGTTTAGCTAAAAGAATGAAGCAACAAAAAAAAATTATCGATATATTCGCATTTTTAGGCGCGCAATTTGGTGTTTTGTGGCTGTGGTAATTTTCCTTGCCTTTGCACGGTCACACTTGGAGGAACGTCTGAATTAAAAAAACAACATCACATAGGTGGGAGCCCATGACGTCACAATAAAAAAAACCAAATTGGCGACCTTGACGAAGGGGGCTGAATTTCAAAAAAGTTTAAATGCAGTTATTTGCGGGTATCCCATAAAATTATGAAGAGCCATTTTTTAAACCATTTTGACAACATTTATAACAGAAAAACTGCAAAAGAAAAAATTAAGAAAAAAACAAATCGAATTTTGGGGCACTTTGGGGCCGCTTATGGCTCTAATTTATATCATACACTCGGCTCCTAATTATTTCCGAATTTATGGTTTTTTTTCAGATTTTTATGTCAATCCGTTCTGGGTGAATTTCCACACTGACTTTTTTAATGGTCTTCAATTATATTGATTTAGATGTCAGAAAGGCAGGTAGGGGGAGAAGCCGTGAATAAAATTGTTTAAACATTTCCATTTGTTTAAACAATATGAAGCAAGTGTAGGAAATAGCAAAATAATTAACTGATTTAAATATTTATGTTTTTTTAATATTATTTAATTTTAAAACACAAAAATCCGTTTGAAAATGTCTCAAACCTGTTGTGGAAATGAAAATGATATTCTTTTAGCAATAGAATATCAGTATTATCATGAATTTGAACTTAAGCAAATCTTACTTCCTTAGTCAGGTGAAATGCACACACACACGCACACTTCCACATATCTAATGGTTGGGGGTGTAAATACGCATTTTAGCATGCGTGTGTGTGTACGAAACGGGGACAATTTATGTTTTTATTTTGTTTTTACAAATCCACGGTTTGTCAATAATTCAACATTTGAAAGGTAATAAGTAGTTTGGAAACATTTCGTCTTAGCTTATCGGGTTTTTAGATTTTAAAAATAAAAACAAATTTAAGGAAAACTTCGATTGTAAAACTGTTAGCAAAATCTAAAACTGATCGGAGCAGCATGATTTTGCAAATAGTAAAATCATTTAAAATCCGACTTTAAATGTATATACATACGACTTTTCCTTGAAATTTTCTTAAGGGGAATTGGATAGCTCCACCGATAATTTAAAATTTAACGTTTAGCTAAAAGAATGAAGCAACAAAAAAAATTATCGATATATTCGCATTTTTAGGCGCTCAATTTGGTGTTTTGTGGCTGTGGTAATTTTCCTTGCCTTTGCACGGTAACACTTGGAGGAACGTCTGAATTAAAAAAACAACAACACATAGGTGGGAGCCCATGATGTCACAATAAAAAAAACCAAATTGGCGACCTTGACGAAGGGGGCTGAATTTCAAAAAAGTTTAAATGCAGTTATTTGCGGGTATCCCATAAAATTATGAAGAGCCATTTTTTAAACCATTTTGACAACATTTATAACAGAAAAACTGCAAAAGAAAAAATTAAGAAAAAAACAAATCGAATTTTGGGGCACTTTGGGGCCGCTTATGGCTCTAATTTATATCATACACTCGGCTCCTAATTATTTCCGAATTTATGGTTTTTTTTCAGATTTTTATGTCAATCCGTTCTGGGTGAATTTCCACACTGACTTTTTTAATAGTCTTCAATTATATTGATTTAGATGTCAGAAAGGCAGGTAGGGGGAGAAGCCGTGAATGAAATTGTTTAAACATTTCCATTTGTTTAAACAATATGAAGCAAGTGTATGAAGTAGCAAAATAATTAACTGATTTAAATATTTATGTTTTTTTAATATTATTTAATTTTAATACCCAAAAATCCGTTTGAAAATGTCTCAAACCTGTTGTGGAAATGAAAATGATATTCTTATAGCAATAGAATATCAGTATTATCATGAGTTTGAACTTAAGCAAATCTTACTTCCTTAGTCAGGTGAAATGCACACACACACGCACACTTCCACATATCTAATGGTTGGGGGTGTAAATACGCATTTTAGCGTGCGTGTGTGTGTACGCAACGGGGCCAATTTATGTTTTTATTTTGTTTTTACAAATCCACGGTTTGTCAATAATTCAACATTTGAAAGGTAATAAGTAGTTTGGAAACATTTCGTCTTAGCTTATCGGGTTTTTAGATTTTAAAAATAAAAACAAATTTAAGGAAAACTTTGATTGTAAAACTGTTAGCAAAATCTAAAACTGATCGGAGCAGCATGATTTTGCAAATAGTAAAATCATTTAAAATCCGACTTTAAATGTATATACATACGACTTTTCCTTGAAATTTTCTTAAGGGGAATTGGATAGCTCCACCGATAATTTAAAATTTAACGTTTAGCTAAAAGAATGAAGAAACAAAAAAAAATTATCGATATATTCGCATTTTTAGGCGCGCAATTTGGTATTTTGTGGCTGTGGTATTTTTCCTTGCCTTTGCACGGTAACACTTGGAGGAACGTCTGAATAAAAAGAACAACAACACATAGGTGGGAGCCCATGACGTCACAATAAAAAAAAACAAATTGGCGACCTTGACGAAGGGGGCTGAATTTCAAAAAAGTTTAAATGCAGTTATTTGCGGGTATCTCATAAAATTATGAAGAGCCATTTTTTAAACCATTTTGACAACATTTATAACAGAAAAACTGCAAAAGAAAAAATTAAGAAAAAAACAAATCGAATTTTGGGGCACTTTGGGGCCGCTTATGGCTCTAATTTATATCATACACTCGGCTCCTAATTATTTCCGAATTTATGGTTTTTTTTTCAGATTTTTATGTCAATCCGTTCTGGGTGAATTTCCACACTGACTTTTTTAATAGTCTTCAATTATATTGATTTAGATGTCAGAAAGGCAGGTAGGGGGAGAAGCCGTGAATGAAATTGTTTAAACATTTCCATTTGTTTAAACAATATGAAGCAAGTGTAGGAAATAGCAAAATAATTAACTGATTTAAATATTTATGTTTTTTTAATATTATTTAATTTTAAAACACAAAAATCCGTTTGAAAATGTCTCAAACCTGTTGTGGAAATGAAAATGATATTCTTTTAGCAATAGAATATCAGTATTATCATGAATTTGAACTTAAGCAAATCTTACTTCCTTAGTCAGGTGAAATGCACACACACACGCACACTTCCACATATCTAATGGTTGGGGGTGTAAATACGCATTTTAGCGTGCGTGTGTGTGTACGCAACGGGGCCAATTTATGTTTTTATTTTGTTTTTACAAATCCACGGTTTGTCAATAATTCAACATTTGAAAGGTAATAAGTAGTTTGGAAACATTTCGTCTTAGCTTATCGGGTTTTTAGATTTTAAAAATAAAAACAAATTTAAGGAAAACTTTGATTGTAAAACTGTTAGCAAAATCTAAAACTGATCGGAGCAGCATGATTTTGCAAATAGTAAAATCATTTAAAATCCGACTTTAAATGTATATACATACGACTTTTCCTTGAAATTTTCTTAAGGGGAATTGGATAGCTCCACCGATAATTTAAAATTTAACGTTTAGCTAAAAGAATGAAGAAACAAAAAAAAATTATCGATATATTCGCATTTTTAGGCGCGCAATTTGGTATTTTGTGGCTGTGGTATTTTTCCTTGCCTTTGCACGGTAACACTTGGAGGAACGTCTGAATAAAAAGAACAACAACACATAGGTGGGAGCCCATGACGTCACAATAAAAAAAAACAAATTGGCGACCTTGACGAAGGGGGCTGAATTTCAAAAAAGTTTAAATGCAGTTATTTGCGGGTATCCCATAAAATTATGAAGAGCCATTTTTTAAACCATTTTGACAACATTTATAACAGAAAAATTGCAAAAGAAAAAATTAAGAAAAAACAAATCGAATTTTGGGGAACTTTGGGGCCGCTTATGGCTCTAATTTATATCATACACTCGGCTCCTAATTATTTCCGAATTTATGGTTTTTTTTCAGATTTTTATGTCAATCCGTTCTGGGTGAATTTCCACACTGACTTTTTTAATAGTCTTCAATTATATTGATTTAGATGTCAGAAAGGCAGGTAGGGGGAGAAGCCGTGAATGAAATTGTTTAAACATTTCCATTTGTTTAAACAATATGAAGCAAGTGTAGGAAATAGCAAAATAATTAACTGATTTGAATATTTATGTTTTTTTAATATTATTTAATTTTAAAACACAAAAATCCGTTTGAAAATGTCTCAAACCTGTTGTGGAAATGAAAATGATATTCTTTTAGCAATAGAATATCAGTATTATCATGAATTTGAACTTAAGCAAATCTTACTTCCTTAGTCAGGTGAAATGCACACACACACGCACACTTCCACATATCTAATGGTTGGGGGTGTAAATACGCATTTTGGGGCGCGTGTGTGTACGCAGCTAGGCTAATGTATGTTTTTATTTTGTTTTTACAAATCCACAGTTTGTCAATAATTCAACATTTGAAAGGTAATAAGTAGTTTGGAAACATTTCGTCTTAGCTTATCCGGTTTTTGGATTTTAAAAATAAAAACAAATTTAAGGAAAACTTCGATTGTAAAACTGTTACCAAAATCTAAAACTGATCGGAGCAACATAATCCGACTTAAATGTATATACATACGAATTTTCCTTGAAATTTGCTTAAAGGGGAATAGCTCCACCGATAATTTAAAATTTAACGTTTAGCTAAAAGAATGAAGCAACAAAAAAAAATTATCGATATATTCGCATTTTTAGGCGGGCAATTTGGTGTTTTGTGGCTGTGGTAATTTTCCTTGCCTTTGCACGGTCACACTTGGAGGAACGTCTGAATTAAAAAAACAACAACACATAGGTGGGAGCCCATGACGTCACAATAAAAAAAACCAAATTGGCGACCTTGACGAAGGGGGCTGAATTTCAAAAAAGTTTAAATGCAGTTATTTGCGGGTATCCCATAAAATTATGAAGAGCCATTTTTTAAACCATTTTGACAACATTTATAACAGAAAAACTGCAAAAGAAAAAATTAAGAAAAAAACAAATCGAATTTTGGGGCACTTTGGGGCCGCTTATGGCTCTAATTTATATCATACACTCGGCTCCTAATTATTTCCGAATTTATGGTTTTTTTTCAGATTTTTATGTCAATCCGTTCTGGGTGAATTTCCACACTGACTTTTTTAATGGTCTTCAATTATATTGATTTAGATGTCAGAAAGGCAGGTAGGGGGAGAAGCCGTGAATGAAATTGTTTAAACATTTCCATTTGTTTAAACAATATGAAGCAAGTGTAGGAAATAGCAAAATAATTAACTGATTTAAATATTTATGTTTTTTTAATATTATTTAATTTTAAAACACAAAAATCCGTTTGAAAATGTCTCAAACCTGTTGTGGAAATGAAAATGATATTCTTTTAGCAATAGAATATCAGTATTATCATGAATTTGAACTTAAGCAAATCTTACTTCCTTAGTCAGGTGAAATGCACACACACACGCACACTTCCACATATCTAATGGTTGGGGGTGTAAATACGCATTTTGGGGCGCGTGTGTGTACGCAGCTAGGCTAATGTATGTTTTTATTTTGTTTTTACAAATCCACAGTTTGTCAATAATTCAACATTTGAAAGGTAATAAGTAGTTTGGAAACATTTCGTCTTAGCTTATCCGGTTTTTGGATTTTAAAAATAAAAAAATTTAAGGAAAACTTCGATTGTAAAACTGTTACCAAAATCTAAAACTGATCGGAGCAACATTTAATCGATTTAAATGTATATACATACGAATTTTCCTTGAAATTTGCTTAAAAGGGAATAGCTCCACCGATAATTTAAAATTTAACGTTTAGCTAAAAGAATGAAGCAACAAAAAAAAATTATCGATATATTCGCATTTTTAGGCGCGCAATTTGGTGTTTTGTGGCTGTGGTAATTTTCCTTGCCTTTGCACGGTCACACTTGGAGGAACGTCTGAATTAAAAAAACAACATCACATAGGTGGGAGCCCATGACGTCACAATAAAAAAAACCAAATTGGCGACCTTGACGAAGGGGGCTGAATTTCAAAAAAGTTTAAATGCAGTTATTTGCGGGTATCCCATAAAATTATGAAGAGCCATTTTTTAAACCATTTTGACAACATTTATAACAGAAAAACTGCAAAAGAAAAAATTAAGAAAAAAACAAATCGAATTTTGGGGCACTTTGGGGCCGCTTATGGCTCTAATTTATATCATACACTCGGCTCCTAATTATTTCCGAATTTATGGTTTTTTTTCAGATTTTTATGTCAATCCGTTCTGGGTGAATTTCCACACTGACTTTTTTAATGGTCTTCAATTATATTGATTTAGATGTCAGAAAGGCAGGTAGGGGGAGAAGCCGTGAATGAAATTGTTTAAACATTTCCATTTGTTTAAACAATATGAAGCAAGTGTAGGAAATAGCAAAATAATTAACTGATTTAAATATTTATGTTTTTTTAATATTATTTAATTTTAAAACACAAAAATCCGTTTGAAAATGTCTCAAACCTGTTGTGGAAATGAAAATGATATTCTTTTAGCAATAGAATATCAGTATTATCATGAATTTGAACTTAAGCAAATCTTACTTCCTTAGTCAGGTGAAATGCACACACACACGCACACTTCCACATATCTAATGGTTGGGGGTGTAAATACGCATTTTAGCGTGCGTGTGTGTGTACGCAACGGGGCCAATTTATGTTTTTATTTTGTTTTTACAAATCCACGGTTTGTCAATAATTCAACATTTGAAAGGTAATAAGTAGTTTGGAAACATTTCGTCTTAGCTTATCGGGTTTTTAGATTTTAAAAATAAAATCAAATTTAAGGAAAACTTCGATTGTAAAACTGTTAGCAAAATCTAAAACTGATCGGAGCAGCATGATTTTGCAAATAGTAAAATCATTTAAAATCCGACTTTAAATGTATATACATACGACTTTTCCTTGAAATTTTCTTAAGGGGAATTGGATAGCTCCACCGATAATTTAAAATTTAACGTTTAGCTAAAAGAATGAAGCAACAAAAAAAAATTATCGATATATTCGCATTTTTAGGCGCTCAATTTGGTGTTTTGTGGCTGTGGTAATTTTCCTTGCCTTTGCACGGTCACACTTGGAGGAACGTCTGAATAAAAAAAACAACAACACATAGGTGGGAGCCCATGACGTCACAATAAAAAAAACCAAATTGGCGACCTTGACGAAGGGGGCTGAATTTCAAAAAAGTTTAAATGCAGTTATTTGCGGGTATCCCATAAAATTATGAAGAGCCATTTTTTAAACCATTTTGACAACATTTATAACAGAAAAATTGCAAAAGAAAAAATTAAGAAAAAAACAAATCGAATTTTGGGGCACTTTGGGGCCGCTTATGGCTCTAATTTATATCATACACTCGGCTCCTAATTATTTCCGAATTTATGGTTTTTTTTTCAGATTTTTATGTCAATCCGTTCTGGGTGAATTTCCACACTGACTTTTTTAATGGTCTTCAATTATATTGATTTAGATGTCAGAAAGGCAGGTAGGGGGAGAAGCCGTGAATGAAATTGTTTAAACATTTCCATTTGTTTAAACAATATGAAGCAAGTGTAGGAAATAGCAAAATAATTAACTGATTTAAATATTTATGTTTTTTTAATATTATTTAATTTTAAAACACAAAAATCCGTTTGAAAATGTCTCAAACCTGTTGTGGAAATGAAAATGATATTCTTTTAGCAATAGAATATCAGTATTATCATGAATTTGAACTTAAGCAAATCTTACTTCCTTAGTCAGGTGAAATGCACACACACACGCACACTTCCACATATCTAATGGTTGGGGGTGTAAATACGCATTTTAGCGTGCGTGTGTGTGTACGCAACGGGGCCAATTTATGTTTTTATTTTGTTTTTACAAATCCACGGTTTGTCAATAATTCAACATTTGAAAGGTAATAAGTAGTTTGGAAACATTTCGTCTTAGCTTATCGGGTTTTTAGATTTTAAAAATAAAAACAAATTTAAGGAAAACTTCGATTGTAAAACTGTTAGCAAAATCTAAAACTGATCGGAGCAGCATGATTTTGCAAATAGTAAAATCATTTAAAATCCGACTTTAAATGTATATACATACGACTTTTCCTTGAAATTTTCTTAAGGGGAATTGGATAGCTCCACCGATAATTTAAAATTTAACGTTTAGCTAAAAGAATGAAGAAACAAAAAAAAATTATCGATATATTCGCATTTTTAGGCGCGCAATTTGGTATTTTGTGGCTGTGGTATTTTTCCTTGCCTTTGCACGGTAACACTTGGAGGAACGTCTGAATAAAAAGAACAACAACACATAGGTGGGAGCCCATGACGTCACAATAAAAAAAAACAAATTGGCGACCTTGACGAAGGGGGCTGAATTTCAAAAAAGTTTAAATGCAGTTATTTGCGGGTATCCCATAAAATTATGAAGAGCCATTTTTTAAACCATTTTGACAACATTTATAACAGAAAAATTGCAAAAGAAAAAATTAAGAAAAAACAAATCGAATTTTGGGGAACTTTGGGGCCGCTAATGGCTCTAATTTATATCATACACTCGGCTCCTAATTATTTCCGAATTTATGGTTTTTTTTTCAGATTTTTATGTCAATCCGTTCTGGGTGAATTTCCACACTGACTTTTTTAATAGTCTTCAATTATATTGATTTAGATGTCAGAAAGGCAGGTAGGGGGAGAAGCCGTGAATGAAATTGTTTAAACATTTCCATTTGTTTAAACAATATGAAGCAAGTGTAGGAAATAGCAAAATAATTAACTGATTTAAATATTTATGTTTTTTTAATATTATTTAATTTTAAAACACAAAAATCCGTTTGAAAATGTCTCAAACCTGTTGTGGAAATGAAAATGATATTCTTTTAGCAATAGAATATCAGTATTATCATGAATTTGAACTTAAGCAAATCTTACTTCCTTAGTCAGGTGAAATGCACACACACACGCACACTTCCACATATCTAATGGTTGGGGGTGTAAATACGCATTTTGGGGCGCGTGTGTGTACGCAGCTGGGCCAATTTATGTTTTTATTTTGTTTTTACAAATCCACAGTTTGTCAATAATTCAACATTTGAAAGGTAATAAGTAGTTTGGAAACATTTCGTCTTAGCTTATCGGGTTTTTGGATTTTAAAAATAAAAACAAATTTAAGGAAAACTTCGATTGTAAAACTGTTACCAAAATCTAAAACTGATCGGAGCAACATGATTTTGAAAAGTAAAATATTTAAAATCCGACTTTAAATGTATATACATACGAATTTTCCTTGAAATTTGCTTAAAGGGAATTGAATAGCTCCACCGATAATTTAAAATTTAACGTTTAGCTAAAAGAATGAAGCAACAAAAAAAAATTATCGATATATTCGCATTTTTAGGCGCGCAATTTGGTGTTTTGTGGCTGTGGTAATTTTCCTTGCCTTTGCACGGTCACACTTGGAGGAACGTCTGAATTAAAAAAACAACAACACATAGGTGGGAGCCCATGACGTCACAATAAAAAAAACCAAATTGGCGACCTTGACGAAGGGGGCTGAATTTCAAAAAAGTTTAAATGCAGTTATTTGCGGGTATCCCATAAAATTATGAAGAGCCATTTTTTAAACCATTTTGACAACATTTATAACAGAAAAATTGCAAAAGAAAAAATTAAGAAAAAAACAAATCGAATTTTGGGGCACTTTGGGGCCGCTTATGGCTCTAATTTATATCATACACTCGGCTCCTAATTATTTCCGAATTTATGGTTTTTTTTCAGATTTTTATGTCAATCCGTTCTGGGTGAATTTCCACACTGACTTTTTTAATAGTCTTCAATTATATTGATTTAGATGTCAGAAAGGCAGGTAGGGGGAGAAGCCGTGAATAAAATTGTTTAAACATTTCCATTTGTTTAAACAATATGAAGCAAGTGTAGGAAATAGCAAAATAATTAACTGATTTAAATATTTATGTTTTTTTAATATTATTTAATTTTAAAACACAAAAATCCGTTTGAAAATGTCTCAAACCTGTTGTGGAAATGAAAATGATATTCTTTTAGCAATAGAATATCAGTATTATCATGAATTTGAACTTAAGCAAATCTTACTTCCTTAGTCAGGTGAAATGCACACACACACGCACACTTCCACATATCTAATGGTTGGGGGTGTAAATACGCATTTTGGGGCGCGTGTGTGTACGCAGCTAGGCTAATTTATGTTTTTATTTTGTTTTTACAAATCCACAGTTTGTCAATAATTCAACATTTGAAAGGTAATAAGTAGTTTGGAAACATTTCGTCTTAGCTTATCCGGTTTTTGGATTTTAAAAATAAAAAAAATTTAAGGAAAACTTCGATTGTAAAACTGTTAGCAAAATCTAAAACTGATCGGAGCAACATGATTTTGCAAATAGTAAAATTTAATCCGACTTTAAATGTATATACATACGAATTTTCCTTGAAATTTGCTTAAAGGGGAATAGCTCCACCGATAATTTAAAATTTAACGTTTAGCTAAAAGAATGAAGCAACAAAAAAAAATTATCGATATATTCGCATTTTTAGGCGCGCAATTTGGTGTTTTGTGGCTGTGGTAATTTTCCTTGCCTTTGCACGGTCACACTTGGAGGAACGTCTGAATTAAAAAAACAACAACACATAGGTGGGAGCCCATGACGTCACAATAAAAAAAACCAAATTGGCGACCTTGACGAAGGGGGCTGAATTTCAAAAAAGTTTAAATGCAGTTATTTGCGGGTATCCCATAAAATTATGAAGAGCCATTTTTTAAACCATTTTGACAACATTTATAACAGAAAAATTGCAAAAGAAAAAATTAAGAAAAAAACAAATCGAATTTTGGGGCACTTTGGGGCCGCTTATGGCTCTAATTTATATCATACACTCGGCTCCTAATTATTTCCGAATTTATGGTTTTTTTCAGATTTTTATGTCAATCCGTTCTGGGTGAATTTCCACACTGACTTTTTTAATAGTCTTCAATTATATTGATTTAGATGTCAGAAAGGCAGGTAGGGGGAGAAGCCGTGAATAAAATTGTTTAAACATTTCCATTTGTTTAAACAATATGAAGCAAGTGTAGGAAATAGCAAAATAATTAACTGATTTAAATATTTATGTTTTTTTAATATTATTTAATTTTAAAACACAAAAATCCGTTTGAAAATGTCTCAAACCTGTTGTGGAAATGAAAATGATATTCTTTTAGCAATAGAATATCAGTATTATCATGAATTTGAACTTAAGCAAATCTTACTTCCTTAGTCAGGTGAAATGCACACACACACGCACACTTCCACATATCTAATGGTTGGGGGTGTAAATACGCATTTTAGCGTGCGTGTGTGTGTACGAAACGGGGACAATTTATGTTTTTATTTTGTTTTTACAAATCCACGGTTTGTCAATAATTCAACATTTGAAAGGTAATAAGTAGTTTGGAAACATTTCGTCTTAGCTTATCGGGTTTTTAGATTTTAAAAATAAAAACAAATTTAAGGAAAACTTCGATTGTAAAACTGTTAGCAAAATCTAAAACTGATCGGAGCAGCATGATTTTGCAAATAGTAAAATCATTTAAAATCCGACTTTAAATGTATATACATACGACTTTTCCTTGAAATTTTCTTAAGGGGAATTGGATAGCTCCACCGATAATTTAAAATTTAACGTTTAGCTAAAAGAATGAAGCAACAAAAAAAATTATCGATATATTCGCATTTTTAGGCGCTCAATTTGGTGTTTTGTGGCTGTGGTAATTTTCCTTGCCTTTGCACGGTCACACTTGGAGGAACGTCTGAATTAAAAAAACAACATCACATAGGTGGGAGCCCATGACGTCACAATAAAAAAAACCAAATTGGCGACCTTGACGAAGGGGGCTGAATTTCAAAAAAGTTTAAATGCAGTTATTTGCGGGTATCCCATAAAATTATGAAGAGCCATTTTTTAAACCATTTTGACAACATTTATAACAGAAAAACTGCAAAAGAAAAAATTAAGAAAAAAACAAATCGAATTTTGGGGCACTTTGGGGCCGCTTATGGCTCTAATTTATATCATACACTCGGCTCCTAATTATTTCCGAATTTATGGTTTTTTTTTCAGATTTTTATGTCAATCCGTTCTGGGTGAATTTCCACACTGACTTTTTTAATAGTCTTCAATTATATTGATTTAGATGTCAGAAAGGCAGGTAGGGGGAGAAGCCGTGAATGAAATTGTTTAAACATTTCCATTTGTTTAAACAATATGAAGCAAGTGTATGAAGTAGCAAAATAATTAACTGATTTAAATATTTATGTTTTTTTAATATTTTTTAATTTTAATACCCAAAAATCCGTTTGAAAATGTCTCAAACCTGTTGTGGAAATGAAAATGATATTCTTTTAGCAATAGAATATCAGTATTATCATGAATTTGAACTTAAGCAAATCTTACTTCCTTAGTCAGGTGAAATGCACACACACACGCACACTTCCACATATCTAATGGTTGGGGGTGTAAATACGCATTTTAGCGTGCGTGTGTGTGTACGCAACGGGGCCAATTTATGTTTTTATTTTGTTTTTACAAATCCACGGTTTGTCAATAATTCAACATTTGAAAGGTAGTAAGTAGTTTGGAAACATTTCGTCTTAGCTTATCGGGTTTTTAGATTTTAAAAATAAAAACAAATTTAAGGAAAACTTTGATTGTAAAACTGTTAGCAAAATCTAAAACTGATCGGAGCAGCATGATTTTGCAAATAGTAAAATCATTTAAAATCCGACTTTAAATGTATATACATACGACTTTTCCTTGAAATTTTCTTAAGGGGAATTGGATAGCTCCACCGATAATTTAAAATTTAACGTTTAGCTAAAAGAATGAAGAAACAAGAAAAAATGATCGATATATTCGCATTTTTAGGCGCGCAATTTGGTATTTTGTGGCTGTGGTATTTTTCCTTGCCTTTGCACGGTAACACTTGGAGGAACGTCTGAATTAAAAAAACAACATCACATAGGTGGGAGCCCATGACGTCACAATAAAAAAAACCAAATTGGCGACCTTGACGAAGGGGGCTGAATTTCAAAAAAGTTTAAATGCAGTTATTTGCGGGTATCCCATAAAATTATGAAGAGCCATTTTTTAAACCATTTTGACAACATTTATAACAGAAAAACTGCAAAAGAAAAAATTAAGAAAAAAACAAATCGAATTTTGGGGCACTTTGGGGCCGCTTATGGCTCTAATTTATATCATACACTCGGCTCCTAATTATTTCCGAATTTATGGTTTTTTTTTCAGATTTTTATGTCAATCCGTTCTGGGTGAATTTCCACACTGACTTTTTTAATAGTCTTCAATTATATTGATTTAGATGTCAGAAAGGCAGGTAGGGGGAGAAGCCGTGAATGAAATTGTTTAAACATTTCCATTTGTTTAAACAATATGAAGCAAGTGTAGGAAATAGCAAAATAATTAACTGATTTAAATATTTATGTTTTTTTAATATTATTTAATTTTAAAACACAAAAATCCGTTTGAAAATGTCTCAAACCTGTTGTGGAAATGAAAATGATATTCTTTTAGCAATAGAATATCAGTATTATCATGAATTTGAACTTAAGCAAATCTTACTTCCTTAGTCAGGTGAAATGCACACACACACGCACACTTCCACATATCTAATGGTTGGGGGTGTAAATACGCATTTTAGCGTGCGTGTGTGTGTACGCAACGGGGTCAATTTATGTTTTTATTTTGTTTTTACAAATCCACGGTTTGTCAATAATTCAACATTTGAAAGGTAATAAGTAGTTTGGAAACATTTCGTCTTAGCTTATCGGGTTTTTAGATTTTAAAAATAAAAACAAATTTAAGGAAAACTTTGATTGTAAAACTGTTAGCAAAATCTAAAACTGATCGGAGCAGCATGATTTTGCAAATAGTAAAATCATTTAAAATCCGACTTTAAATGTATATACATACGACTTTTCCTTGAAATTTTCTTAAGGGGAATTGGATAGCTCCACCGATAATTTAAAATTTAACGTTTAGCTAAAAGAATGAAGAAACAAGAAAAAATTATCGATATATTCGCATATTTTGGCGCGCAAATTGGTATTTTGTGGCTGTGGTATTTTTCCTTGCCTTTGCACGGTAACACTTGGAGGAACGTCTGAATAAAAAGAACAACAACACATAGGTGGGAGCCCATGACGTCACAATAAAAAAAAACAAATTGGCGACCTTGACGAAGGGGGCTGAATTTCAAAAAAGTTTAAATGCAGTTATTTGCGGGTATCCCATAAAATTATGAAGAGCCATTTTTTAAACCATTTTGACAACATTTATAACAGAAAAACTGCAAAAGAAAAAATTAAGAAAAAACAAATCGAATTTTGGGGAACTTTGGGGCCGCTTATGGCTCTAATTTATATCATACACTCGGCTCCTAATTATTTCCGAATTTATGGTTTTTTTTTCAGATTTTTATGTCAATCCGTTCTGGGTGAATTTCCACACTGACTTTTTTAATAGTCTTCAATTATATTGATTTAGATGTCAGAAAGGCAGGTAGGGGGAGAAGCCGTGAATGAAATTGTTTAAACATTTCCATTTGTTTAAACAATATGAAGCAAGTGTAGGAAATAGCAAAATAATTAACTGATTTAAATATTTATGTTTTTTTAATATTATTTAATTTTAAAACACAAAAATCCGTTTGAAAATGTCTCAAACCTGTTGTGGAAATGAAAATGATATTCTTTTAGCAATAGAATATCAGTATTATCATGAATTTGAACTTAAGCAAATCTTACTTCCTTAGTCAGGTGAAATGCACACACACACGCACACTTCCACATATCTAATGGTTGGGGGTGTAAATACGCATTTTAGCGTGCGTGTTTGTGTACGCAACGGGGCCAATTTATGTTTTTATTTTGTTTTTACAAATCCACGGTTTGTCAATAATTCAACATTTGAAAGGTAATAAGTAGTTTGGAAACATTTCGTCTTAGCTTATCGGGTTTTTAGATTTTAAAAATAAGAACAAATTTAAGGAAAACTTCGATTGTAAAACTGTTAGCAAAATCTAAAACTGATCGGAGCAGCATGATTTTGCAAATAGTAAAATCATTTAAAATCCGACTTTAAATGTATATACATACGACTTTTCCTTGAAATTTTCTTAAGGGGAATTGGATAGCTCCACCGATAATTTAAAATTTAACGTTTAGCTAAAAGAATGAAGCAACAAAAAAAAATTATCGATATATTCGCATTTTTAGGCGCGCAATTTGGTGTTTTGTGGCTGTGGTAATTTTCCTTGCCTTTGCACGGTCACACTTGGAGGAACGTCTGAATTAAAAAAACAACATCACATAGGTGGGAGCCCATGACGTCACAATAAAAAAAACCAAATTGGCGACCTTGACGAAGGGGGCTGAATTTCAAAAAAGTTTAAATGCAGTTATTTGCGGGTATCCCATAAAATTATGAAGAGCCATTTTTTAAACCATTTTGACAACATTTATGACAGAAAAACTGCAAAAGAAAAAATTAAGAAAAAAACAAATCGAATTTTGGGGCACTTTGGGGCCGCTAATGGCTCTAATTTATATCATACACTCGGCTCCTAATTATTTCCGAATTTATGGTTTTTTTTTCAGATTTTTATGTCAATCCGTTCTGGGTGAATTTCCACACTGACTTTTTTAATAGTCTTCAATTATATTGATTTAGATGTCAGAAAGGCAGGTAGGGGGAGAAGCCGTGAATGAAATTGTTTAAACATTTCCATTTGTTTAAACAATATGAAGCAAGTGTATGAAGTAGCAAAATAATTAACTGATTTAAATATTTATGTTTTTTTAATATTATTTAATTTTAATACACAAAAATCCGTTGAAAATGTCTCAAACCTGTTGTGGAAATGAAAATGATATTCTTTTAGCAATAGAATATCAGTATTATCATGAGTTTGAACTTAAGCAAATCTTACTTCCTTAGTCAGGTGAAATGCACACACACACGCACACTTCCACATATCTAATGGTTGGGGGTGTAAATACGCATTTTAGCGTGCGTGTGTGTGTACCCAACGGGGCCAATTTATGTTTTTATTTTGTTTTTACAAATCCACGGTTTGTCAATAATTCAACATTTGAAAGGTAATAAGTAGTTTGGAAACATTTCGACTTAGCTTATCGGGTTTTTAGATTTTAAAAATAAAAACAAATTTAAGGAAAACTTTGATTGTAAAACTGTTAGCAAAATCTAAAACTGATCGGAGCAGCATGATTTTGCAAATAGTAAAATCATTTAAAATCCGACTTTAAATGTATATACATACGACTTTTCCTTGAAATTTTCTTAAGGGGAATTGGATAGCTCCACCGATAATTTAAAATTTAACGTTTAGCTAAAAGAATGAAGAAACAAAAAAAAATTATTTTGTGGCTGTGGTATTTTTCCTTGCCTTTGCACGGTAACACTTGGAGGAACGTCTGAATAAAAAGAACAACAACACATAGGTGGGAGCCCATGACGTCACAATAAAAAAAACCAAATTGGCGACCTTGACGAAGGGGGCTGAATTTCAAAAAAGTTTAAATGCAGTTATTTGCGGGTATCCCATAAAATTATGAAGAGCCATTTTTTAAACCATTTTGACAACATTTATAACAGAAAAATTGCAAAAGAAAAAATTAAGAAAAAACAAATCGAATTTTGGGGCACTTTGGGGCCGCTTATGGCTCTAATTTATATCATACACTCGGCTCCTAATTATTTCCGAATTTATGGTTTTTTTTTCAGATTTTTATGTCAATCCGTTCTGGGTGAATTTCCACACTGACTTTTTTAATGGTCTTAAATTATATTGATTTAGATGTCAGAAAGGCAGGTAGGGGGAGAAGCCGTGAATGAAATTGTTTAAACATTTCCATTTGTTTAAACAATATGAAGCAAGTGTATGAAATAGCAAAATAATTAACTGATTTAAATATTTATGTTTTTTTAATATTATTTAATTTTAAAACACAAAAATCCGTTTGAAAATTCTCAAACCTGTTGTGGAAATGAAAATGATATTCTTTTAGCAATAGAATATCAGTATTATCATGAGTTTGAACTTAAGCAAATCTTAGTTCCTTAGTCAGGTGAAATGCACACACACACGCACACTTCCACATATCTAATGGTTGGGGGTGTAAATACGCATTTTAGCGTGCGTGTGTGTGTACGCAACGGGGCCAATTTATGTTTTTATTTTGTTTTTACAAATCCACGGTTTGTCAATAATTCAACATTTGAAAGGTAATAAGTAGTTTGGAAACATTTCGTCTTAGCTTATCGGGTTTTTAGATTTTAAAAATAAAAAACAAATTTAAGGAAAACTTCGATTGTAAAACTGTTAGCAAAATCTAAAACTGATCGGAGCAGCATGAATTGCAAATAGTAAAATCATTTAAAATCCGACTTTAAATGTATATACATACGACTTTTCCTTGAAATTTTCTTAAGGGGAATTGGATAGCTCCACCGATAATTTAAAATTTAACGTTTAGCTAAAAGAATGAAGAAACAAAAAAAAATTATCGATATATTCGCATTTTTAGGCGCGCAATTTGGTATTTTGTGGCTGTGGTATTTTTCCTTGCCTTTGCACGGTAACACTTGGAGGAACGTCTGAATAAAAAGAACAACAACACATAGGTGGGAGCCCATGACGTCACAATAAAAAAAACCAAATTGGCGACCTTGACGAAGGGGGCTGAATTTCAAAAAAGTTTAAATGCAGTTATTTGCGGGTATCCCATAAAATTATGAAGAGCCATTTTTTAAACCATTTTGACAACATTTATAACAGAAAAACTGCAAAAGAAAAAATTAAGAAAAAAACAAATCGAATTTTGGGGCACTTTGGGGCCGCTTATGGCTCTAATTTATATCATACACTCGGCTCCTAATTATTTCCGAATTTATGGTTTTTTTTTCAGATTTTTATGTCAATCCGTTCTGGGTGAATTTCCACACTGACTTTTTTAATGGTCTTAAATTATATTGATTTAGATGTCAGAAAGGCAGGTAGGGGGAGAAGCCGTGAATGAAATTGTTTAAACATTTCCATTTGTTTAAACAATATGAAGCAAGTGTATGAAGTAGCAAAATAATTAACTGATTTAAATATTTATGTTTTTTTAATATTATTTAATTTTAAAACACAAAAATCCGTTTGAAAATTCTCAAGCCTGTTGTGGAAATGAAAATGATATTCTTTTAGCAATAGAATATCAGTATTATCATGAGTTTGAACTTAAGCAAATCTTACTTCCTTAGTCAGGTGAAATGCACACACACACGCACACTTCCACATATCTAATGGTTGGGGGTGTAAATACGCATTTTAGCGTGCGTGTGTGTGTACGCAACGGGGCCAATTTATGTTTTTATTTTGTTTTTACAAATCCACGGTTTGTCAATAATTCAACATTTGAAAGGTAATAAGTAGTTTGGAAACATTTCGTCTTAGCTTATCGGGTTTTTAGATTTTAAAAATAAAAAACAAATTTAAGGAAAACTTCGATTGTAAAACTGTTAGCAAAATCTAAAACTGATCGGAGCAGCATGAATTGCAAATAGTAAAATCATTTAAAATCCGACTTTAAATGTATATACATACGACTTTTCCTTGAAATTTTCTTAAGGGGAATTGGATAGCTCCACCGATAATTTAAAATTTAACGTTTAGCTAAAAGAATGAAGAAACAAAAAAAAATTATCGATATATTCGCATTTTTAGGCGCGCAATTTGGTATTTTGTGGCTGTGGTATTTTTCCTTGCCTTTGCACGGTAACACTTGGAGGAACGTCTGAATAAAAAGAACAACAACACATAGGTGGGAGCCCATGACGTCACAATAAAAAAAACCAAATTGGCGACCTTGACGAAGGGGGCTGAATTTCAAAAAAGTTTAAATGCAGTTATTTGCGGGTATCCCATAAAATTATGAAGAGCCATTTTTTAAACCATTTTGACAACATTTATAACAGAAAAACTGCAAAAGAAAAAATTAAGAAAAAAACAAATCGAATTTTGGGGCACTTTGGGGCCGCTTATGGCTCTAATTTATATCATACACTCGGCTCCTAATTATTTCCGAATTTATGGTTTTTTTCAGATTTTTATGTCAATCCGTTCTGGGTGAATTTCCACACTGACTTTTTTAATAGTCTTCAATTATATTGATTTAGATGTCAGAAAGGCAGGTAGGGGGAGAAGCCGTGAATGAAATTGTTTAAACATTTCCATTTGTTTAAACAATATGAAGCAAGTGTAGGAAATAGCAAAATAATTAACTGATTTAAATATTTATGTTTTTTTAATATTATTTAATTTTAAAACACAAAAATCCGTTTGAAAATGTCTCAAACCTGTTGTGGAAATGAAAATGATATTCTTTTAGCAATAGAATATCAGTATTATCATGAATTTGAACTTAAGCAAATCTTACTTCCTTAGTCAGGTGAAATGCACACACACACGCACACTTCCACATATCTAATGGTTGGTGGTGTAAATACGCATTTTAGCGTGCGTGTGAATGTACGCAACGGGGCCAATTTATGTTTTTATTTTGTTTTTACAAATCCACGGTTTGTCAATAATTCAACATTTGAAAGGTAATAAGTAGTTTGGAAACATTTCGTCTTAGCTTATCGGGTTTTTAGATTTTAAAAATAAAAACAAATTTAAGGAAAACTTCGATTGTAAAACTGTTAGCAAAATCTAAAACTGATCGGAGCAGCATGATTTTGCAAATAGTAAAATCATTTAAAATCCGACTTTAAATGTATATACATACGACTTTTCCTTGAAATTTTCTTAAGGGGAATTGGATAGCTCCACCGCTAATTTAAAATTTAACGTTTAGCTAAAAGAATGAAGCAACAAAAAAAAATTATCGATATATTCGCATTTTTAGGCGCGCAATTTGGTGTTTTGTGGCTGTGGTAATTTTCCTTGCCTTTGCACGGTCACACTTGGAGGAACGTCTGAATTAAAAAAACAACATCACATAGGTGGGAGCCCATGACGTCACAATAAAAAAAACCAAATTGGCGACCTTGACGAAGGGGGCTGAATTTCCAAAAAGTTTAAATGCAGTTATTTGCGGGTATCCCATAAAATTATGAAGAGCCATTTTTTAAACCATTTTGACAACATTTATAACAGAAAAACTGCAAAAGAAAAAATTAAGAAAAAAACAAATCGAATTTTGGGGCACTTTGGGGCCGCTTATGGCTTTAATTAATATCATACACTCGGCTCCTAATTATTTCCGAATTTATGGTTTTTTTTTTCAGATTTTTATGTCAATCCGTTCTGGGTGAATTTCCACACTGACTTTTTCAATGGTCTTCAATTATATTGATTTAGATGTCAGAAAGGCAGGTAGGGGAGAAGCCGTGAATGAAATTGTTTAAACAATTCCATTTGTTTAAACAATATGAAGCAAGTGTAGGAAATAGCAAAATAATTAACTGATTTAAATATTTATGTTTTTTTAATATTATTTAATTTTAAAACACAAAAATCCGTTTGAAAATGTCTCAAACCTGTTGTGGAAATGAAAATGATATTCTTTTAGCAATAGAATATCAGTATTATCATGAATTTGAACTTAAGCAAATCTTACTTCCTTAGTCAGGTGAAATGCACACACACACGCACACTTCCACATATCTAATGGTTGGGGGTGTAAATACGCATTTTAGCGTGCGTGTGTGTGTACGCAACGGGGCCAATTTATGTTTTTATTTTGTTTTTACAAATCCACGGTTTGTCAATAATTCAACATTTGAAAGGTAATAAGTAGTTTGGAAACATTTCGTCTTAGCTTATCGGGTTTTTAGATTTTAAAAATAAAAACAAATTTAAGGAAAACTTCGATTGTAAAACTGTTAGCAAAATCTAAAACTGATCGGAGCAGCATGATTTTGCAAATAGTAAAATCATTTAAAATCCGACTTTAAATGTATATACATACGACTTTTCCTTGAAATTTTCTTAAGGGGAATTGGATAGCTCCACCGATAATTTAAAATTTAACGTTTAGCTAAAAGAATGAAGAAACAAAAAAAAATTATCGATATATTCGCATTTTTAGGCGGGCAATTTGGTATTTTGTGGCTGTGGTATTTTTCCTTGCCTTTGCACGGTAACACTTGGAGGAACGTCTGAATAAAAAGAACAACAACACATAGGTGGGAGCCCATGACGTCACAATAAAAAAAACCAAATTGGCGACCTTGACGAAGGGGGCTGAATTTCAAAAAAGTTTAAATGCAGTTATTTGCGGGTATCCCATAAAATTATGAAGAGCCATTTTTTAAACCATTTTGACAACATTTATAACAGAAAAATTGCAAAAGAAAAAATTAAGAAAAAAACAAATCGAATTTTGGGGCACTTTGGGGCCGCTTATGGCTCTAATTTATATCATACACTCGGCTCCTAATTATTTCCGAATTTATGTTTTTTTTTCAGATTTTTATGTCAATCCGTTCTGGGTGAATTTCCACACTGACTTTTTCAATGGTCTTCAATTATATTGATTTAGATGTCAGAAAGGCAGGTCGGGGGAGAAGCCGTGAATGAAATTGTTTAAACATTTTAATTTGTTTAAACAATGTGAGGCAAGTGTAGGAAATAGCAAAATAATTAATTGATTTGAATATTTATGTTTTTTTAATATTATCAATGCATTTTGAATTTTAAAACACAAAAATCGGTTAGAAAATGTCTTAAACCTGTTGTGGAAATGAAAATGATATTCCTTTAGCAAAAGGATATCAGTATTATCATAAATTTGAATTTAAGCTAATCTCACTTCCTTAGTCAGCTGAAATGCACGCACACATGCACATATCTAGTGGTGCGGGGTGTAAAATACGCATTTTGGGGCGCGTGTGTGTACGCAGCTAGGCTAATGTATGTTTTTATTTTGTTTTTACAAATCCACAGTTTGTCAATAATTCAACATTTGAAAGGTAATAAGTAGTTTGGAAACATTTCGTCTTAGCTTATCCGGTTTTTGGATTTTAAAAATAAAAAAAAATTTAAGGAAAACTTCGATTGTAAAACTGTTACCAAAATCTAAAACTGATCGGAGCAACATAATCTAAATGTATATACATACGAATTTTCCTTGAAATTTGCTTAAAGGGGAATAGCTCCACCGATAATTTAAAATTTAACGTTTAGCTAAAAGAATGAAGCAACAAAAAAAAATTATCGATATATTCGCATTTTTAGGCGCGCAATTTGGTGTTTTGTGGCTGTGGTAATTTTCCTTGCCTTTGCACGGTCACACTTGGAGGAACGTCTGAATTAAAAAAACAACATCACATAGGTGGGAGCCCATGACGTCACAATAAAAAAAACCAAATTGGCGACCTTGACGAAGGGGGCTGAATTTCAAAAAAGTTTAAATGCAGTTATTTGCGGGTATCCCATAAAATTATGAAGAGCCATTTTTTAAACCATTTTGACAACATTTATAACAGAAAAATTGCAAAAGAAAAAATTAAGAAAAAAACAAATCGAATTTTGGGGCACTTTGGGGCCGCTTATGGCTCTAATTTATATCATACACTCGGCTCCTAATTATTTCCGAATTTATGTTTTTTTTTCAGATTTTTATGTCAATCCGTTCTGGGTGAATTTCCACACTGACTTTTTCAATGGTCTTCAATTATATTGATTTAGATGTCAGAAAGGCAGGTAGGGGAGAAGCCGTGAATGAAATTGTTTAAACAATTCCATTTGTTTAAACAATATGAAGCAAGTGATTGAAGTAGCAAAATAATTAACTGATTTAAATATTTATGTTTTTTTAATATTATTTAATTTTAATACACAAAAATCCGTTTGAAAATGTCTCAAACCTGTTGTGGAAATGAAAATGATATTCTTTTAGCAATAGAATATCAGTATTATCATGAGTTTGAACTTAAGCAAATCTTACTTCCTTAGTCAGGTGAAATGCACACACACACGCACACTTCCACATATCTAATGGTTGGGGGTGTAAATACGCATTTCAGCGTGCGTGTGTGTGTACGCAACGGGGCCAATTTATGTTTTTATTTTGTTTTTACAAATCCACGGTTTGTCAATAATTCAACATTTGAAAGGTAATAAGTAGTTTGGAAACATTTCGTCTTAGCTTATCGGGTTTTTAGATTTTAAAAATAAAAACAAATTTAAGGAAAACTTCGATTGTAAAACTGTTAGCAAAATCTAAAACTGATCGGAGCAGCATGATTTTGCAAATAGTAAAATCATTAAAAATCCGACTTTAAATGTATATACATACGACTTTTCCTTGAAATTTTCTTAAGGGGAATTGGATAGCTCCACCGATAATTTAAAATTTAACGTTTAGCTAAAAGAATGAAGAAACAAAAAAAAATTATCGATATATTCGCATTTTTAGGCGGGCAATTTGGTATTTAGTGGCTGTGGTATTTTTTCTTGCCTTTGCACGGTAACACTTGGAGGAACGTCTGAATAAAAAGAACAACAACACATAGGTGGGAGCCCATGACGTCACAATAAAAAAAACCAAATTGGCGACCTTGACGAAGGGGGCTGAATTTCAAAAAAGTTTAAATGCAGTTATTTGCGGGTATCCCATAAAATTATGAAGAGCCATTTTTTAAACCATTTTGACAACATTTATAACAGAAAAATTGCAAAAGAAAAAATTAAGAAAAAAACAAATCGAATTTTGGGGCACTTTGGGGCCGCTTATGGCTCTAATTTTTATCATACACTCGGCTCCTAATTATTTCCGAATTTATGGTTTTTTTCAGATTTTTATGTCAATCCGTTCTGGGTGAATTTCCACACTGACTTTTTTAATAGTCTTCAATTATATTGATTTAGATGTCAGAAAGGCAGGTCGGGGGAGAAGCCGTGAATGAAATTGTTTAAACATTTTAATTTGTTTAAACAATGTGAGGCAAGTGTAGGAAATAGCAAAATAATTAATTGATTTGAATATTTATGTTTTTTTAATATTATCAATGCATTTTGAATTTTAAAACACAAAAATCGGTTAGAAAATGTCTTAAACCTGTTGTGGAAATGAAAATGATATTCCTTTAGCAAAAGGATATCAGTATTATCATAAATTTGAATTTAAGCTAATCTCACTTCCTTAGTCAGCTGAAATGCACGCACACATGCACATATCTAGTGGTGCGGGGTGTAAAATACGGGGTGTACGTACGCAGCTAGGCTAATGTATGTTTTTATTTTGTTTTTACAAATCCACAGTTTGTCAATAATTCAACATTTGAAAGGTAATAAGTAGTTTGGAAACATTTCGTCTTAGCTTATCCGGTTTTTGGATTTTAAAAATAAAAAAAAATTTAAGGAAAACTTCGATTGTAAAACTGTTACCAAAATCTAAAACTGATCGAGCAACATAATCTAAATGTATATACATACGAATTTTCCTTGAAATTTGCTTAAAGGGGAATAGCTCCACCGATAATTTAAAATTTAACGTTTAGCTAAAAGAATGAAGCAACAAAAAAAAATTATCGATATATTCGCATTTTTAGGCGCGCAATTTGGTGTTTTGTGGCTGTGGTAATTTTCCTTGCCTTTGCACGGTCACACTTGGAGGAACGTCTGAATTAAAAAAACAACATCACATAGGTGGGAGCCCATGACGTCACAATAAAAAAAACCAAATTGGCGACCTTGACGAAGGGGGCTGAATTTCAAAAAAGTTTAAATGCAGTTATTTGCGGGTATCCCATAAAATTATGAAGAGCCATTTTTTAAACCATTTTGACAACATTTATAACAGAAAAATTGCAAAAGAAAAAAATTAAGAAAAAAACAAATCGAATTTTGGGGCACTTTGGGGCCGCTTATGGCTCTAATTTATATCATACACTCGGCTCCTAATTATTTCAGAATTTATGGTTTTTTTTCAGATTTTTATGTCAATCCGTTCTGGGTGAATTTCCACACTGACTTTTTTAATGGTCTTAAATTATATTGATTTAGATGTCAGAAAGGCAGGTAGGGGGAGAAGCCGTGAATGAAATTGTTTAAACATTTCCATTTGTTTAAACAATATGAAGCAAGTGTAGGAAATAGCAAAATAATTAACTGATTTAAATATTTATGTTTTTTTAATATTATTTAATTTTAAAACACAAAAATCCGTTTGAAAATGTCTCAAACCTGTTGTGGAAATGAAAATGATATTCTTTTAGCAATAGAATATCAGTATTATCATGAATTTGAACTTAAGCAAATCTTACTTCCTTAGTCAGGTGAAATGCACACACACACGCACACTTCCACATATCTAATGGTTGGGGGTGTAAATACGCATTTTAGCGTGCGTGTGTGTGTACGCAACGGGGCCAATTTATGTTTTTATTTTGTTTTTACAAATCCACGGTTTGTCAATAATTCAACATTTGAAAGGTAATAAGTAGCTTGGAAACATTTCGTCTTAGCTTATCGGGTTTTTAGATTTTAAAAATAAAAACAAATTTAAGGAAAACTTCGATTGTAAAACTGTTAGCAAAATCTAAAACTGATCGGAGCAGCATGATTTTGCAAATAGTAAAATCATTTAAAATCCGACTTTAAATGTATATACATACGACTTTTCCTTGAAATTTTCTTAAGGGGAATTGGATAGCTCCACCGATAATTTAAAATTTAACGTTTAGCTAAAAGAATGAAGCAACAAAAAAAAATTATCGATATATTCGCATTTTTAGGCGCGCAATTTGGTATTTTGTGGCTGAGGTATTTTTCCTTGCCTTTGCACGGTAACACTTGGAGGAACGTCTGAATAAAAAGAACAACAACACATAGGTGGGAGCCCATGACGTCACAATAAAAAAAACCAAATTGGCGACCTTGACGAAGGGGGCTTAATTTCAAAAAAGTTTAAATGCAGTTATTTGCGGGTATCCCATAAAATTATGAAGAGCCATTTTTTAAACCATTTTGACAACATTTATAACAGAAAAACTGCAAAAGAAAAAATTAAGAAAAAAACAAATCGAATTTTGGGGCACTTTGGGGCCGCTTATGGCTCTAATTTATATCATACACTCGGCTCCTAATTATTTCCGAATTTATGGTTTTTTTTCAGATTTTTATGTCAATCCGTTCTGGGTTAATTTCCACACTGACTTTTTTAATAGTCTTCAATTATATTGATTTAGATGTCAGAAAGGCAGGTAGGGGGAGAAGCCGTGAATGAAATTGTTTAAACATTTCCATTTGTTTAAACAATATGAAGCAAGTGTAGGAATTACAAAATAATTAACTGATTTAAATATTTATGTTTTTTTAATATTATTTAATTTTAAAACACAAAAATCCGTTTGAAAATGTCTCAAACCTGTTGTGGAAATGAAAATGATATTCCTTTAGCAAAAGGATATCAGTATTATCATAAATTTTAATTTAAGCTAATCTCACTTCCTTAGTCAGCTGAAATGCACGCACACATGCACATATCTAGTGGTGCGGGGTGTAAAATACGCATTTTGGGGCGCGTGTGTGTACGCAGCAAGGCTAATGTATGTTTTTATTTTGTTTTTACAAATCCACAGTTTGTCAATAATTCAACATTTGAAAGGTAATAAGTAGTTTGGAAACATTTCGTCTTAGCTTATCCGGTTTTTGGATTTTAAAAATAAAAAAAAATTTAAGGAAAACTTCGATTGTAAAACTGTTACCAAAATCTAAAACTGATCGGAGCAACATTAATCTAAATGTATATACATACGAATTTTCCTTGAAATTTGCTTAAAGGGGAATAGCTCCACCGATAATTTAAAATTTTACGTTTAGCTAAAAGAATGAAGCAACAAAAAAAAATTATCGATATATTCGCATTTTTAGGCGCGCAATTTGGTGTTTTGTGGCTGTGGTAATTTTCCTTGCCTTTGCACGGTCACACTTGGAGGAACGTCTGAATTAAAAAAACAACATCACATAGGTGGGAGCCCATGACGTCACAATAAAAAAAACCAAATTGGCGACCTTGACGAAGGGGGCTGAATTTCAAAAAAGTTTAAATGCAGTTATTTGCGGGTATCCCATAAAATTATGAAGAGCCATTTTTTAAACCATTTTGACAACATTTATAACAGAAAAATTGCAAAAGAAAAAATTAAGAAAAAAACAAATCGAATTTTGGGGCACTTTGGGGCCGCTTATGGCTCTAATTTATATCATACACTCGGCTCCTAATTATTTCCGAATTTATGGTTTTTTTTCAGATTTTTATGTCAATCCGTTCTGGGTGAATTTCCACACTGACTTTTTTAATAGTCTTCAATTATATTGATTTAGATGTCAGAAAGGCAGGTAGGGGGAGAAGCCGTGAATGAAATTGTTTAAACATTTCCATTTGTTTAAACAATATGAAGCAAGTGTAGGAAATAGCAAAATAATTAACTGATTTAAATATTTATGTTTTTTTAATATTATTTAATTTTAAAACACAAAAATCCGTTTGAAAATGTCTCAAACCTGTTGTGGAAATGAAAATGATATTCTTTTAGCAATAGAATATCAGTATTATCATGAATTTGAACTTAAGCAAATCTTACTTCCTTAGTCAGGTGAAATGCACACACACACGCACACTTCCACATATCTAATGGTTGGGGGTGTAAATACGCATTTTAGCGTGCGTGTGTGTGTACGCAACGGGGCCAATTTATGTTTTTATTTTGTTTTTACAAATCCACGGTTTGTCAATAATTCAACATTTGAAAGGTAATAAGTAGTTTGGAAACATTTCGTCTTAGCTTATCGGGTTTTTAGATTTTAAAAATAAAAAACAAATTTAAGGAAAACTTCGATTGTAAAACTGTTAGCAAAATCTAAAACTGATCGGAGCAGCATGATTTTGCAAATAGTAAAATCATTTAAAATCCGACTTTAAATGTATATACATACGACTTTTCCTTGAAATTTTCTTAAGGGGAATTGGATAGCTCCACCGATAATTTAAAATTTAACGTTTAGCTAAAAGAATGAAGAAACAAAAAAAAATGATCGATATATTCGCATTTTTAGGCGCGCAATTTGGTATTTTGTGGCTGTGGTATTTTTCCTTGCCTTTGCACGGTAACACTTGGAGGAACGTCTGAATAAAAAGAACAACAACACATAGGTGGGAGCCCATGACGTCACAATAAAAAAAACCAAATTGGCGACCTTGACGAAGGGGGCTGAATTTCAAAAAAGTTTAAATGCAGTTATTTGCGGGTATCCCATAAAATTATGAAGAGCCATTTTTTAAACCATTTTGACAACATTTATAACAGAAAAACTGCAAAAGAAAAAATTAAGAAAAAAACAAATCGAATTTTGGGGCACTTTGGGGCCGCTTATGGCTCTAATTTATATCATACACTCGGCTCCTAATTATTTCCGAATTTATGGTTTTTTTTTCAGATTTTTATGTCAATCCGTTCTGGGTGAATTTCCACACTGACTTTTTTAATGGTCTTCAATTATATTGATTTAGATGTCAGAAAGGCAGGTCGGGGGAGAAGCCGTGAATGAAATTGTTTAAACATTTCAATTTGTTTAAACAATGTGAGGCAAGTGTAGGAAATAGCAAAATAATTAATTGATTTGAATATTTATGTTTTTTTAATATTATCAATGCATTTTGAATTTTAAAACACAAAAATCGGTTAGAAAATGTCTTAAACCTGTTGTGGAAATGAAAATGATATTCCTTTAGCAAAAGGATATCAGTATTATCATAAATTTGAATTTAAGCTAATCTCACTTCCTTAGTCAGCTGAAATGCACGCACACATGCACATATCTAGTGGTGCGGGGTGTAAAATACGCATTTTGGGGCGCGTGTGTGTACGCAGCTAGGCTAATGTATGTTTTTATTTTGTTTTTACAAATCCACAGTTTGTCAATAATTCAACATTTGAAAGGTAATAAGTAGTTTGGAAACATTTCGTCTTAGCTTATCCGGTTTTTGGATTTTAAAAATAAAAAAAAATTTAAGGAAAACTTCGATTGTAAAACTGTTACCAAAATCTAAAACTGATCGGAGCAACATAATCTAAATGTATATACATACGAATTTTCCTTGAAATTTGCTTAAAGGGGAATAGCTCCACCGATAATTTAAAATTTAACGTTTAGCTAAAAGAATGAAGCAACAAAAAAAATTATCGATATATTCGCATTTTTAGGCGCGCAATTTGGTGTTTTGTGGCTGTGGTAATTTTCCTTGCCTTTGCACGGTCACACTTGGAGGAACGTCTGAATTAAAAAAACAACATCACATAGGTGGGAGCCCATGACGTCACAATAAAAAAAACCAAATTGGCGACCTTGACGAAGGGGGCTGAATTTTAAAAAAGTTTAAATGCAGTTATTTGCGGGTATCCCATAAAATTATGAAGAGCCATTTTTTAAACCATTTTGACAACATTTATAACAGAAAAACTGCAAAAGAAAAAATTAAGAAAAAAACAAATCGAATTTTGGGGCACTTTGGGGCCGCTTATGCTCTAATTTATATCATACACTCGGCTCCTAATTATTTCCGAATTTATGGTTTTTTTTTCAGATTTTTATGTCAATCCGTTCTGGGTGAATTTCCACACTGACTTTTTTAATGGTCTTCAATTATATTGATTTAGATGTCAGAAAGGCAGGTAGGGGGAGAAGCCGTGAATGAAATTGTTTAAACATTTCAATTTGTTTAAACAATGTGAGGCAAGTGTAGGAAATAGCAAAATAATTAATTGATTTGAATATTTATGTTTTTTTAATATTATCAATGCATTTTGAATTTTAAAACACAAAAATCGCTTAGAAAATGTCTTAAACCTGTTGTGGAAATGAAAATGATATTCCTTTTGCAAAAGGATATCAGTATTATCATAAATTTGAATTTAAGCTAATCTCACTTCCTTAGTCAGCTGAAATGCACGCACACATGCACATATCTAGTGGTGCGGGGTGTAAAATACGCATTTTGGGGCGCGTGTGTGTACGCAGCTAGGCTAATGTATGTTTTTATTTTGTTTTTACAAATCCACAGTTTGTCAATTATTCAACATTTGAAAGGTAATAAGTAGTTTGGAAACATTTCGTCTTAGCTTATCCGGTTTTTGGATTTTAAAAATAAAAAAAAATTTAAGGAAAACTTCGATTGTAAAACTGTTACCAAAATCTAAAACTGATTGGAGCAACATAATCTAAATGTATATACATACGACTTTTCCTTGAAATTTGCTTAAAGGGGAATAGCTCCACGGATAATTTAAAATTTAACGTTTAGCTAAAAGAATGAAGCAACAAAAAAAAATTATCGATATATTCGCATTTTTAGGCGCGCAATTTGGTGTTTTGTGGCTGTGGTAATTTTCCTTGCCTTTGCACGGTCACACTTGGAGGAACGTCTGAATTAAAAAAACAACATCACATAGGTGGGAGCCCATGACGTCACAATAAAAAAAAACCAAATTGGCGACCTTGACGAAGGGGGCTGAATTTCAAAAAAGTTTAAATGCAGTTATTTGCGGGTATCCCATAAAATTATGAAGAGCCATTTGTTAAACCATTTTGACAACATTTATAACAGAAAAACTGCAAAAGAAAAAATTAAGAAAAAAACAAATCGAATTTTGGGGCACTTTGGGGCCGCTTATGGCTCTAATTTATATCATACACTCGGCTCCTAATTATTTCCGAATTTATGGTTTTTTTTCAGATTTTTATGTCAATCCGTTCTGGGTGAATTTCCACACTGACTTTTTTAATGGTCTTCAATTATATTGATTTAGATGTCAGAAAGGCAGGTAGGGGGAGAAGCCGTGAATGAAATTGTTTAAACATTTCCATTTGTTTAAACAATATGAAGCAAGTGTAGGAAATAGCAAAATAATTAACTGATTTAAATATTTATGTTTTTTTAATATTATTTAATTTTAAAACACAAAAATCCGTTTGAAAATGTCTCAAACCTGTTGTGGAAATGAAAATGATATTCTTTTAGCAATAGAATATCAGTATTATTATACCCGTTACTCGTAGAGTAAAAGGGTATATTAGATTCGTGCAAAAGTATGTAACAGGCAGAAGGAAGCGTTTCCGACCATATAAAGTATATATATTCTTGATCAGGATCACTAGCCGAGTCGATCTAGCCATGTCCGTCTGTCCGTCTGTCCGTCTGTCCGTCTGTCTGTCTGTCTGTCCGTCTGTCCGTCTGTATGAACGCTGAGATCTTGGAAACTATAAAAGCTAGAAGATTGAGATTTGGCATGCAGATTCTAGGGGTTAATACGCAGCGCAAGTTTTTCACGCCGATGTGCCACGCCCTCTCTAACGCCCACAAACCGCGAAAAACTGTGACCCGTTCTGTATGAACGCTGAGATCTCGGAAACTATAAAAGCTAGAAGATTGGGATTTGGCATGCAGATTCTAGGGGTTATTACGCAGCGCAAGTTTTTCACGCCGATGTGCCACGCCCCCTCTAACACCCACAAACCGCGAAAAACTGTGGCACCCACAGTTTTGAAGCTATATTAACGGGAAAAGAAATGTGTATTTGTTTCATCAATACATATTGATAGACCAAGGTGGGAAACCCCCCTCCCCCCTAACGCCCACAAACCGCGAAAAACAGTGGCACCCGTCTGTATGAACGCTGAGATCTCGGAAACTATAAAAGCTAGAAGATTGGGATTTAGCATGCAGACTCTAGGGGTTAATACGCAGCGCAAGTTTTTCACGCCGATATGCCACGCCCCCTCTAACGCCCACAAACCGCGAAAAACTGTGGCACCCACAGTTTTGAAGCTATATTAACGGGAAAAGAAATGTGTATTTGTTTCATCAATACATATTGATAGACCAAGGTGGGAAACCCCCCCTCTCCCCTAACGCCCACAAACCGCGAAAAACAGTGGCACCCGTCTGTATGAACGCTGAGATCTCGGAAACTATAAAAGCTAGATGATTGGGATTTAGCATGCAGATTCTAGGGGTTAATACGCAGCGCAAGTTTTTCACGCCGATATGCCACGCCCCCTCTAACGCCCACAAACCGCGAAAAACTGTGGCACCCACAGTTTTGAAGCTATATTAACGGGAAAAGAAATGTGTATTTGTTTCATCAATACATATTGATAGACCAAGGTGGGAAACCCCCCCTCCCCCCTAACGCCCACAAACCGCGAAAAACAGTGGCACCCGTCTGTATGAACGCTGAGATCTCTGAAACTATAAAAGCTAGAAGATTGGGATTTGGCATGCAGATTCTAGGGGTTATTACGCAGCGCAAGTTTTTCACGCCGATGTGCCACGCCCCCTCTAACACCCACAAACCGCGAAAAACTGTGGCACCCACAGTTTTGAAGCTATATTAACGGGAAAAGAAATGTGTATTTGTTTCATCAATACATATTGATAGACCAAGGTGGGAAACCCCCCTTCCCCCCTAACGCCCACAAACCGCGAAAAACAGTGGCACCCGTCTGTATGAACGCTGAGATCTCGGAAACTATAAAAGCTAGATGATTGGGATTTAGCATGCAGATTCTAGGGGTTAATACGCAGCGCAAGTTTTTCACGCCGATATGCCACACCCCCTCTAACGCCCACAAACCGCGAAAAGCTGTGGCGCCCATAGTTTTAAAGCTACAGCAAAAGTGTAAACGCAATTTTGTTTGTGTTATTAACGCCTACCGAAATGTAGAAGAAATTTTTTAAATTTTTTGAAGCGGCTGCTTGGTTTGCCCTGCTTGAGACTGCTGACTTTAGCTGAGTAACGGGTATTTGATAGTCGAGGCACTCGACTATAGCGTTCCCTCTTGTCATGAATTTGAACTTAAGCAAATCTTACTTCCTTAGTCAGGTGAAATGCACACACACACGCACACTTCCACATATCTATTGGTTGGGGGTGTAAATACGCATTTTAGCGTGCGTGTGTGTGTACGCAACGGGGCCAATTTATGTTTTTATTTTGTTTTTACAAATTCACGGTTTGTCAATAATTCAACATTTGAAAGGTAATAAGTAGTTTGGAAACATTTCGTCTTAGCTTATCGGGTTTTTAGATTTTAAAAATAAAAACAAATTTAAGGAAAACTTCGATTGTAAAACTGTTAGCAAAATCTAAAACTGATCGGAGCAGCATGATTTTGCAAATAGTAAAATCATTTAAAATCCGACTTTAAATGTATATACATACGAATTTTCCTTGAAATTTGCTTAAAGGGGAATAGCTCCACCGATAATTTAAAATTTAACGTTTAGCTAAAAGAATGAAGCAACAAAAAAAAATTATCGATATATTCGCATTTTTAGGCGCGCAATTTGGTGTTTTGTGGCTGTGGTAATTTTCCTTGCCTTTGCACGGTCACACTTGGAGGAACGTCTGAATTAAAAAAACAACATCACATAGGTGGGAGCCCATGACGTCACAATAAAAAAAACCAAATTGGCGACCTTGACGAAGAGGGCTGAATTTCAAAAAAGTTTAAATGCAGTTATTTGCGGGTATCCCATAAAATTATGAAGAGCCATTTTTAAACCATTTTGACAACATTTATAACAGAAAAACTGCAAAAGAAAAAATTAAGAAAAAAACAAATCGAATTTTGGGGGACCTTTGGGCCGCTTATGGCTCTAATTTATATCATACACTCGGCTCCTAATTATTTCCGAATTTATGGTTTTTTTTCAGATTTTTATGTCAATCCGTTCTGGGTGAATTTCCACACTGACTTTTTTAATGGTCTTCAATTATATTGATTTAGATGTCAGAAAGGCAGGTAGGGGGAGAAGCCGTGAATAAAATTGTTTAAACATTTCCATTTGTTTAAACAATATGAAGCAAGTGTAGGAAATAGCAAAATAATTAACTGATTTAAATATTTATGTTTTTTTAATATTATTTAATTTTAAAACACAAAAATCCGTTTGAAAATGTCTCAAACCTGTTGTGGAAATAAAAATGATATTCTTTTAGCAATAGAATATCAGTATTATCATGAATTTGAACTTAAGCAAATCTTACTTCCTTAGTCAGGTGAAATGCACACACACACGCACACTTCCACATATCTAATGGTTGGGGGTGTAAATACGCATTTTAGCGTGCGTGTGTGTGTACGCAACGGGGCCAATTTATGTTTTTATTTTGTTTTTACAAATCCACGGTTTGTCAATAATTCAACATTTGAAAGGTAATAAGTAGTTTGGAAACATTTCGTCTTAGCTTATCGGGTTTTTAGATTTTAAAAATAAGAACAAATTTAAGGAAAACTTCGATTGTAAAACTGTTAGCAAAATCTAAAACTGATCGGAGCAGCATGATTTTGCAAATAGTAAAATCATTTAAAATCCGACTTTAAATGTATATACATACGACTTTTCCTTGAAATTTGCTTAAAGGGGAATAGCTCCACGGATAATTTAAAATTTAACGTTTAGCTAAAAGAATGAAGCAACAAAAAAAAATTATCGATATATTCGCATTTTTAGGCGCGCAATTTGGTGTTTTGTGGCTGTGGTAATTTTCCTTGCCTTTGCACGGTCACACTTGGAGGAACGTCTGAATTAAAAAAAAAACATCACATAGGTGGAAGCCCATGACGTCACAATAACAAAAACCAAATTGGCGACCTTGACGAAGGGGGCTGAATTTCAAAAAAGTTTAAATGCAGTTATTTGCGGGTATCCCATAAAATTATGAAGAGCCATTTTTTAAACCATTTTGACAACATTTATAACAAAAAAACTGCAAAAGAAAAAATTAAGAAAAAAACAAATCGAATTTTGGGGCACTTTGGGGCCGCTTATGGCTCTAATTTATATCATACACTCGGCTCCTAATTATTTCCGAATTTATGGTTTTTTTTCAGATTTTTATGTCAATCCGTTATGGGTGAATTTCCACACTGACTTTTTTAATGGTCTTCAATTATATTGATTTAGATGTCAGAAAGGCAGGTAGGGGGAGAAGCCGTGAATGAAATTGTTTAAACATTTCCATTTGTTTAAACAATATGAAGCAAGTGTAGGAAATAGCAAAATAATTAACTGATTTAAATATTTATGTTTTTTTAATATTATTTAATTTTAAAACACAAAAATCCGTTTGAAAATGTCTCAAACCTGTTGTGGAAATGAAAATGATATTCTTTTAGCAATAGAATATCAGTATTATCATGAATTTGAGCTTAAGCAAATCTTACTTCCTTAGTCAGGTGAAATGCATACACACACGCACACTTCCACATATCTAATGGTTGGGGGTGTAAATACGCATTTTAGCGTGCGTGTGAATGTACGCAACGGGGCCAATTTATGTTTTTATTTTGTTTTTACAAATTCAAGGTTTGTCAATAATTCAACATTTGAAAGGTAATAAGTAGTTTGGAAACATTTCGTCTTAGCTTATCGGGTTTTTAGATTTTAAAAATAAAAACAAATTTAAGGAAAACTTCGATTGTAAAACTGTTAGCAAAATCTAAAACTGATCGGAGCAGCATGATTGTGCAAATAGTAAAATCATTTAAAATCCGACTTTAAATGTATATACATACGACTTTTCCTTGAAATTTTCTTAAGGGGAATTGGATAGCTCCACCGATAATTTAAAATTTAACGTTTAGCTAAAAGAATGAAGCAACAAAAAAAATTATCGATATATTCGCATTTTTAGGCGCGCAATTTGGTGTTTTGTGGCTGTGGTAATTTTCCTTGCCTTTGCACGGTAACACTTGGAGGAACGTCTGAATTAAAAAAACAACATCACATAGGTGGGAGCCCATGACGTCACAATAAAAAAAACCAAATTGGCGACCTTGACGAAGGGGGCTGAATTTCAAAAAAGTTTAAATGCAGTTATTTGCGGGTATCCCATAAAATTATGAAGAGCCATTTTTTAAACCATTTTGACAACATTTATAACAGAAAAACTGCAAAAGAAAAAATTAAGAAAAAAACAAATCGAATTTTGGGGCACTTTGGGGCCGCTTATGGCTCTAATTTATATCATACACTCGGCTCCTAATTATTTCCGAATTTATGGTTTTTTTTCAGATTTTTATGTCAATCCGTTCTGGGTGAATTTCCACACTGACTTTTTTAATGGTCTTCAATTATATTGATTTAGATGTCAGAAAGGCAGGTAGGGGGAGAAGCCGTGAATGAAATTGTTTAAACATTTCCATTTGTTTAAACAATATGAAGCAAGTGTAGGAAATAGCAAAATAATTAACTGATTTAAATATTTATGTTTTTTTAATATTATTTAATTTTAAAACACAAAAATCCGTTTGAAAATGTCTCAAACCTGTTGTGGAAATGAAAATGATATTCTTTTAGCAATAGAATATCAGTATTATCATGAATTTGAACTTAAGCAAATCTTACTTCCTTAGTCAGGTGAAATGCACACACACACGCACACTTCCACATATCTATTGGTTGGGGGTGTAAATACGCATTTTAGCGTGCGTGTGTGTGTACGCAACGGGGCCAATTTATGTTTTTATTTTGTTTTTACAAATTCACGGTTTGTCAATAATTCAACATTTGAAAGGTAATAAGTAGTTTGGAAACATTTCGTCTTAGCTTATCGGGTTTTTAGATTTTAAAAATAAAAACAAATTTAAGGAAAACTTCGATTGTAAAACTGTTAGCAAAATCTAAAACTGATCGGAGCAGCATGATTTTGCAAATAGTAAAATCATTTAAAATCCGACTTTAAATGTATATACATACGAATTTTCCTTGAAATTTGCTTAAAGGGGAATCGCTCCACCGATAATTTAAAATTTAACGTTTAGCTAAAAGAATGAAGCAACAAAAAAAAATTATCGATATATTCGCATTTTTAGGCGCGCAATTTGGTGTTTTGTGGCTGTGGTAATTTTCCTTGCCTTTGCACGGTCACACTTGGAGGAACGTCTGAATTAAAAAAACAACATCACATAGGTGGGAGCCCATGACGTCACAATAAAAAAACCAAATTGGCGACCTTGACGAAGAGGGCTGAATTTCAAAAAAGTTTAAATGCAGTTATTTGCGGGTATCCCATAAAATTATGAAGAGCCATTTTTTAAACCATTTTGACAACATTTATAACAGAAAAACTGCAAAAGAAAAAATTAAGAAAAAAACAAATCGAATTTTGGGGGACCTTTGGGCCGCTTATGGCTCTAATTTATATCATACACTCGGCTCCTAATTATTTCCGAATTTATGGTTTTTTTTCAGATTTTTATGTCAATCCGTTCTGGGTGAATTTCCACACTGACTTTTTTAATGGTCTTCAATTATATTGATTTAGATGTCAGAAAGGCAGGTAGGGGGAGAAGCCGTGAATAAAATTGTTTAAACATTTCCATTTGTTTAAACAATATGAAGCAAGTGTAGGAAATAGCAAAATAATTAACTGATTTAAATATTTATGTTTTTTTAATATTATTTAATTTTAAAACACAAAAATCCGTTTGAAAATGTCTCAAACCTGTTGTGGAAATAAAAATGATATTCTTTTAGCAATAGAATATCAGTATTATCATGAATTTGAACTTAAGCAAATCTTACTTCCTTAGTCAGGTGAAATGCACACACACACGCACACTTCCACATATCTAATGGTTGGGGGTGTAAATACGCATTTTAGCGTGCGTGTGTGTGTACGCAACGGGGCCAATTTATGTTTTTATTTTGTTTTTACAAATCCACGGTTTGTCAATAATTCAACATTTGAAAGGTAATAAGTAGTTTGGAAACATTTCGTCTTAGCTTATCGGGTTTTTAGATTTTAAAAATAAGAACAAATTTAAGGAAAACTTCGATTGTAAAACTGTTAGCAAAATCTAAAACTGATCGGAGCAGCATGATTTTGCAAATAGTAAAATCATTTAAAATCCGACTTTAAATGTATATACATACGACTTTTCCTTGAAATTTGCTTAAAGGGGAATAGCTCCACGGATAATTTAAAATTTAACGTTTAGCTAAAAGAATGAAGCAACAAAAAAAAATTATCGATATATTCGCATTTTTAGGCGCGCAATTTGGTGTTTTGTGGCTGTGGTAATTTTCCTTGCCTTTGCACGGTCACACTTGGAGGAACGTCTGAATTAAAAAAAAAACATCACATAGGTGGAAGCCCATGACGTCACAATAACAAAAACCAAATTGGCGACCTTGACGAAGGGGGCTGAATTTCAAAAAAGTTTAAATGCAGTTATTTGCGGGTATCCCATAAAATTATGAAGAGCCATTTTTTAAACCATTTTGACAACATTTATAACAGAAAAACTGCAAAAGAAAAAATTAAGAAAAAAACAAATCGAATTTTGGGGCACTTTGGGGCCGCTTATGGCTCTAATTTATATCATACACTCGGCTCCTAATTATTTCCGAATTTATGGTTTTTTTCAGATTTTTATGTCAATCCGTTATGGGTGAATTTCCACACTGACTTTTTTAATGGTCTTCAATTATATTGATTTAGATGTCAGAAAGGCAGGTAGGGGGAGAAGCCGTGAATGAAATTGTTTAAACATTTCCATTTGTTTAAACAATATGAAGCAAGTGTAGGAAATAGCAAAATAATTAACTGATTTAAATATTTATGTTTTTTTAATATTATTTAATTTTAAAACACAAAAATCCGTTTGAAAATGTCTCAAACCTGTTGTGGAAATGAAAATGATATTCTTTTAGCAATAGAATATCAGTATTATCATGAATTTGAACTTAAGCAAATCTTACTTCCTTAGTCAGGTGAAATGCACACACACACGCACACTTCCACATATCTAATGGTTGGGGGTGTAAATACGCATTTTAGCGTGCGTGTGAATGTACGCAACGGGGCCAATTTATGTTTTTATTTTGTTTTTACAAATTCACGGTTTGTCAATAATTCAACATTTGAAAGGTAATAAGTAGTTTGGAAACATTTCGTCTTAGCTTATCGGGTTTTTAGATTTTAAAAATAAAAACAAATTTAAGGAAAACTTCGATTGTAAAACTGTTAGCAAAATCTAAAACTGATCGGAGCAGCATGATTTTGCAAATAGTAAAATCATTTAAAATCCGACTTTAAATGTATATACATACGAATTTCCCTTGAAATTTGCTTAAGGGGAATTGGATAGCTCCACCGATAATTTAAAATTTAACGTTTAGCTAAAAGAATGAAGCAACAAAAAAAAATTATCGATATATTCGCATTTTTAGGCGCGCAATTTGGTGTTTTGTGGCTGTGGTAATTTTCCTTGCCTTTGCACGGTCACACTTGGAGGGACGTCTGAATTAAAAAAACAACATCACATAGGTGGGAGCCCATGACGTCACAATAAAAAAAACCAAATTGGCGACCTTGACGAAGAGGGCTGAATTTCAAAAAAGTTTAAATGCAGTTATTTGCGGGTATCCCATAAAATTATGAAGAGCCATTTTTTAAACCATTTTGACGGACAACATTTATAACAGAAAAACTGCAAAAGAAAAAATTAAGAAAAAAACAAATCGAATTTTGGGGGACCTTTGGGCCGCTTATGGCTCTAATTTATATCATACAGTCGGCTCCTAATTATTTCCGAATTTATGGTTTTTTTTCAGATTTTTATGTCAATCCGTTCTGGGTGAATTTCCACACTGACTTTTTTAATGGTCTTCAATTATATTGATTTAGATGTCAGAAAGGCAGGTGGGGGAGAAGCCGTGAATAAAATTGTTTAAACATTTCCATTTGTTTAAACAATATGAAGCAAGTGTAGGAAATAGCAAAATAATTAACTGATTTAAATATTTATGTTTTTTTAATATTATTTAATTTTAAAACACAAAAATCCGTTTGAAAATGTCTCAAACCTGTTGTGGAAATAAAAATGATATTCTTTTAGCAATAGAATATCAGTATTATCATGAATTTGAACTTAAGCAAATCTTACTTCCTTAGTCAGGTGAAATGCACACACACACGCACACTTCCACATATCTAATGGTTGGGGGTGTAAATACGCATTTTAGCGTGCGTGTGTGTGTACGCAACGGGGCCAATTTATGTTTTTATTTTGTTTTTACAAATCCACGGTTTGTCAATAATTCAACATTTGAAAGGTAATAAGTAGTTTGGAAACATTTCGTCTTAGCTTATCGGGTTTTTAGATTTTAAAAATAAGAACAAATTTAAGGAAAACTTCGATTGTAAAACTGTTAGCAAAATCTAAAACTGATCGGAGCAGCATGATTTTGCAAATAGTAAAATCATTTAAAATCCGACTTTAAATGTATATAAAAAAAAAGAAAAGTCGTATTCCTTGAAATTTTCTTAAGGGGAATTGGATAGCTCCACCGATAATTTAAAATTTAACGTTTAGTATTTAATAATAATAATAATAATAATAATAATAATAATAATAATAATAATAATAATAATAATAATAATAATAATAATAATAATAATAATAATAATAATAATAATAATAATAATAATAATAATAATAATAATAATAATAATAATAATAATAATAATAATAATAATAATAATAATAATAATAATAATAATAATAATAATAATAATAATAATAATAATAATAATAATAATAATAATAATAATAATAATAATAATAATAATAATAATAATAATAATAATAATAATAATAATAATAATAATAATAATAATAATAAAAATAATAATAATAATAATAATAATAATAATAATAATAATAATAATAATAATAATAATAATAATAATAATAATAATAATAATAATAATAATAATAATAATCCGTCTGTCCGTCCGTCTATTGAAGGTTGTATATAAGTCGAAGCCGGCCGGATCGGACAACTATATCTTATACCTCCCATAGGAATAATCGGAAAAATAATTGAAAAAATTATAACTTATTTGTTTTTTTACCTTACCTTATGCTCTTTGAAAAATAATTTTTTTAACTGTTCTGAATTTAGAATTACATTTTAGAAAAAGAAAGAAGTAGAATGCAATGATCGAAGTAGAATGCAATGAGGAATCCGACAGCGATGATGATCAGCTCACATTGGCGTCTTCGGAAATAAAAGATTACCTCCCAAAGCCAATTGATTTAAAAACGGACATAATGGAGTATTGGGAAAAACTTCACCTATCCAAACCAACTGGCGAAAATTGTACATTGCGTTCCTGCTACTCAGGTCTCCGTAGAACTCTCTTTTTCAGCCCTGAAATTAATGCTGTCGGATTTAAGGTGCAATCTCTCGTCGGAATCAATCTTTTATTTTCCTAACCCATTTGGTACATTATAAAAAATATTCTGGTGACATATGGCATATCAACAGAAAGGTATGTAAGCGTAGATTATATATATATAAATTTAGAACCAATGCACCCCACAGTTCAAGAGTTATTTCAAGTCAATCTTTATTTTCAATTTTTATTATAAAAGTTGACAAATAACTCTTAATTGTTGATTTTTATAATAGAAATTGCAGCGTAAAAGTTCTTTGTCAACTTGTATAATAAAAATTGGAAAATAAGAATTATATGTCAATTTTTTTGAATAGAGTAACTCTTATTTACGATCCCTGCTTAAAACTAAACGTTATCTACGTTAAAGGACTCTCTATATGATTGTGTTTTTTATGTACGATAAGGAAAGAAAAAGAAAAGGGATATTTGAATTGCGTTAACAAATGACGATTACATTTTGTTGTCGATTAATTGATATTCTTCATTCAAATACAAAAGCACTTGGGCTGGTTACGTTTAAATATTCAAAGGCAAACGATTCTTATTTAATTCTCAGATATATGGTAAAGATTAAATGATTGTAGATATGTGGGTTAGGGTGGATCGATTTGGAGGTCATCAAATCATAGGGGGGGGGGGAACGCGTTCTATGGACAATTCTAAGCAATAGTGCCAAAGAAAGTATGCCTTAAAAATCACGTTTGATCCTCCGCATTTGCAAGAGAAAAATACTTGTTTTTTGATGAAAAATATCTAGTAGCCTTACGCCCTCTGCTCATTATGGACGCGTCGCGTTTGCATCCATTTACCGTTGAACGCGACCAAATCCCATACAAAACATGTAGGCTAGGGGTGGGGAGGGGAGGGTTGAAAATTGTGGCGTTACAGGGCTGGAAAGTGACATTTGTGGTATTTTCCACCACCATTTACCAGCACTATTGACCAGGGATGCCCAAAACAGCTGATTGTCAACATAAAAGCCGGCAAAATGGAAAACGTAGCAGGTAATTTGTTTGTTTTTAATTATTTAATAGTTTATATTAAAGAATTCTCTTCACAGAAAACAGAAAAATGCTCTGGACAGCAGATGCCACCGAGTTTCTCCTGTATTTGTGGGGATGCCATCCTTTGTAAGTGTAATAATCGGTTGCATCCTTGCCTCTCGTCCGTATTTCGATATGACAACCATCTGAAAAGAAATAAACAATCATTAAATTGCATGAAATAATTATATAGACCTTACCTATAGCTCCAAAACATTATAGGAATCCTAGTTTCTCAAATCCTTCCACACATTCTTGAACCTTCTCTTTGGTCAAAAAGTTTCAGGAGCCATTACTGATATGACTTCGACACAGAATTCGTTGACTATTTTGATATGCCTAATAATCTGCCAATAGTTCTGTATTGTGCGGATGACCCAAGCGTATAGAGAGCAACAGCAATCCTTTTATCCAATGGAATGACTCGTCGAAAAACTCTTTTTTTGTCTTTTTTTGCCAGGCCTGGCAGCAGCTCCACCAACTTCTGAAATGAGTTCCTGTCTACGCGAAAGGATTCCTTAAATAACTCGTCTGAATTTTGCTGCACGTCAGTCTCCCAAAAGGTCTGATTTCGATTCTAGGCATACATACATATGTATGTAGGAGTTATACGGTCAGGTTCGTCGGCCATTATGATATACGGTTTTTCTTAGTGTATTCCGCGCAGCGAGTCGCAATGATTTTCTTTAACACACGTTCGTCTATCCGCTCTGAAGGGTTAACTCGAACTGCCTTGCTCTCTTTTTGCTCACTTTTCCTTACTCGTCATTGCGCCACGCTCAGCAGGGATTTCGCTCTCCTTCCCCACCGCGCTCTCATACTAAAGCTCTCTCACTCTTTGCAAATCTCTTTTGATCCACATTTATCCTTACCTACTTTGCATAACTCATACACTGAGAGACCCACAGTCAACAATCCGATCTGATATTTTAATGTAATCTCCGACACGGCCTTCCTGACTATAACACGACCTCGTGTTAGTTAATACGACGTTGATATGACATTCATTGCTCAAAATCTTTCAGTTCAACACTTGACCTCTTTATTTATGCTATTTAAGTCAAAATTTCCAGAACAACTTTGCTTACATTTTCTAACATTTTCAGACTTTAGTTTGGCGGGATAATCATTCACAGTTTTCGTTTACTAGAGTACAAGCTCTCTTCCGCTCAAATACATCAACTTATCCACTAAACATTTCATCAGACGTTAACTTGGCAGGATAATCCTTTAACATAACATTATAGAGTACAAGCTCTCTTCCGCCCAAGCTCAACCGTCTGGATATCTATTCACTGATCATCAAAGGTTAGTTTAGCAGGCTATTCACATACAAATTAGAGTACAACGCTCTCTTCTGCATAAACTCAACCATTTGGATACCACTTCGCTCATACCACAGTATCGGACTCTTGCCGCACATTTGCGACGCTACGCACCACTGTGCCACTTAACATACGACATACGATTACAATGTGTGAACTTAGTGTATGGCTCCACCTGCACCTTTCTTAGGTCACAGATCTCTTACTTCTACGCACGCCTCTTTCAGCGTCGTCAAGCTCTTCTATCATCTCACAAGTCTCTCGCTCATCAGGAAGACTGCGTACACTATCATGTGGGTACTTATACATTCGCTTAGTAGTTAATCACTTTAACATATAACGATCACCATCAAGCAGCTCAACAATAACAAATGGTCCTTTGAACTTAGGGTCTAATTTTGTTTGGTGTCGTTCCTCGCTTTTTAGTAATACATGATCGCCTAGCTTAAACTTAACGATTTGGGCATGCTTTTTATCTACTCTTGCCTTATCATACATCGCATTCTTATCAATGTTCTCTTTAGCCTTTTCTCTAGCTTTGTCCAAATCGACTCGCATTTCTTCATTGATGGTCAACATTCCCATGGGCCTCGCTTCTTTTCCTATCAACAATTCTAACGGACTATGTTGAGTCACCCGATTTGTGGTGCAGTTTATGGCTAATTGAACTTCTCCCAATGCCTCCTGCCACGAACGCTCGCTAGTCTCTACCGCCGTTAACATCCCTTTTAGCACACTCATGACACGCTCTACCTGTCCATTCGCTCTGCTAGCACCTGTTGCTATCACATGTAAGTCAATGCTATTCGTGGAGCAGAACTTGCGAAATTCAGTACTCGTGAAGCATCTTCCCTGATCCGCTATAATCCTGCTTGGGACGCCAAATATCGATATGGCAGACTTCACCGACTGTATGCAATTTACAGAATCTAAATTCCAAGTGTGGTACAGATACACAAACTTTGTAAAGGCATCAATTTGTACAATAATGTACTCCTTTTCGTCCTTCTTACCACTCAATTTGCCACTTATATCGATATGAATGGTATGCCATGGTATCTCGACTTTGGGTATGGGGTGTAACTCTGCCTATTTTTTGCCTGACGCTGATTTCGACAATTTACATGTCACACAGTTTTCTACGAACTTCCTGACGTACTTCGTCATGCCCTCAAACCAATACTGCTCGTATACCTTATCTAACGTTTTTTGCCAGCCTAGGTGCATTATGGACTCGTGTATGTGGTTGATGACAGACCATCTAAACGCCCTCGGAACAATGGGCAAGCATCGTGTCTTGCCATTCCTTTGAACAATTCGATGCAGCAAACTCTTCCTGATCTCATACGACTTCGCCAGCTCTTTTTGCATTTCGTCACTATTTAAATCGGTTATGATCTTCGATATATTTTCATCGCGCTGCTGTTCGGATACTAGCCAGTTGGGAGTTATAGCTGCCAAGTCAACTCGTACTTCCTCAACTTTGCTTGTCTGCGCTACTATAGAGACAGGGTTTCTTGATAAACAATCAACATGAGCCATTTGGCTCCCCTTACGATATTCTACCTGGAATTCGAAAGGCTGCATGAATGACCACCACCGATGAACTCGCGGAGTTAATACCGATTTCTCTCGACTCGCCTTGATGGAATTACAATCCGTGTATACGGTAAACTTTCTTCCACTCAAATAATGGCGGAAGTGTTTGATGGCATTGAACACAGCTAATGTTTCGAGCTCATACGAGTGGTACTTGGATTCTGCTAACGTAGTGCATTTGCTGTAATATTCAACTACTCTACGTTTGCCTTCTACCTTATGTATCAGCATAGCGCCATAACCATTGGCACTTGCATCCGTATGTAACTCGATTGAAAATTTGGGATCGAAAATAATTAGTACTGGGTCACTTGTTAGTATTTTGATGATTTTTTGACGAACTTCCTCATGCTGTTCCTTCCACTCGAATTCATTTGATTTTGAAGTTAGTTGGTATAGCGGCTTCATTTCTTCCGAAAATCGAGGGACGAATTGCCTGAAATAGGACGCTAGGCCTATAAACTGTCTAATCTGTGTGACTGAAGCTGGTTTCGGAAGTTGAGAAAGTGCTAGGATTTTTCGGGGATTGGGCTTTATTTCACCCTCCTTTATGACAAAACCCAAGTATTCTATCTCTGTAAGTAGGAATTGGCATTTTTTTACATTGAATGAAAACCCCGACTTTGACAGCACGCTTAACACCACTTCCAATCTTTCGAATGCTTCCTCTTTAGAATTTGCAACGATCAGCACGTCATCTATATAGACCACTGCGTAGGAATTGACCAAATCCCCCAAGGCTTGGACTATGGCACGTTGAAAAACAGATGAAGCGTTCTTCAACCCGAACGGCATCGCTAAAAATTCATATTGACCATCCGTGGTCACAAAAGCAGTTCTTTCAACGGAATCGGGGTGAATAGGCACTTGATAAAAACCACTGGCCATGTCTAAGCTGGAAAAATATTTTCCGCCTCGCAAGCGATCAATCTGGTCTGAGATTAATGGTAGGGGATACCTATCTGACACTGTATTTGAGTTTAGTTCCCGATAATCGATACAGAGCCTGTCACTACCGTCTTTCTTTTTCACGAGTAACATTGGGCTAGCGAACGGAGAATTACTAGGTCTTATTACATTTGCTTCTAACATCTGCTGAATTTTATCCCTCACTATCTGCTTCTCATTTTCGCTAAGGCGATAGGGTCGCCTTTGAACAGTTTTGTTGTTGTCAAGCAAGCGGATTTCCAGGGAACCCGTTGATACACGCCGACTGGGGATGCCATCAATGAAGAACATAGAATATTTGGCCAATATGGCGTTTAACTTTGATTTATCACTATCAATTAAATCTGCCTTATTTAATATCTTATCATCAATTATCGATAATACATTTTGAGTTCTATAAATAGAGAATCTGTTATATTCTAGCATTACTCCAAAACCAAGTTGAAAAATGTCTTGTCCAATTATCATGTCATATTTGAGGCATTTGTTATCTACTACGTGAAACAGTAATTCAAAGTTAAATTCAGAAACTTGTACGGTGGACAGAATTTGCAAATTGCTTTTGACAATATTGTCGCCTATGCCTCTTAAAACTACCAGATTATGGCACCTTTTGCCGGCAAGCTTCTCGCTGATTGTTTCCTTTACCAAGGAACATTCGGAACCAGAATCGAAGAAAAATGGAAACCGCTCACCGAATTGTATCGCATTCCCGTTTGGCTGAAAAACCGCACACATGTCCACTCTTCTCTCGTTGCTTCTATTCGTTGTTGCGGCTCCCTTTGTACACCCTGATGCGATGTGTCCAGCATTGCCACATTTGAAACAGGTTACCGTTGGTCTGCTGTTGCTATGCGCTGGTTTCGACTCGTTCCTCTCTTCTGCTTTTCTCTTTCGGCACTCTATTGCCTTGTGTCCGAGTTTTCCGCAGCTATGGCATCTTATCGGCGTCTGCGTTTTGAATCTCTTCTTTTCGGGCCCTTGTTCTCCAGCGAATTCCGACTTTCTGACGAACGTGTGAGCTTTGAGTTGTTGTTGTAGCTCCGCACGTGTCTTTATATTCGTTGTAAACACTAAACGCTGCAGTCTGGAATCAATTTGCGCTGTATGTGCAAGGACCAATGATACAGCAATTTCTTCGTGTGTCATTACTCTCCACTTGGTTAATAGAGAAGTAACCAACCGGCTGGAATACACAGAAAGGCATTCCTGGGAATTTGGGCGACCCTTTAGCATGTTTAGCAACACTGCAGCCGGCGTCTCGTTGCCTTCGTAGCGTTCCATGAATAATTCCTTGAATTGCGCCCAGCTCATTCCAGGAAAACAAATTTGAGATAGCCACTGCGATGCGCTTTCGAGAAGCGATTTGCTGAGCGTCATTACCAAGGATGCACCTTCTTGCGGATGTTCACCCAAAATCATGCTAGCAGTTTTGCACCATGCTGCTGCGTCGGCGTTGGAACTTTCGGGATCAAATGTTGGGAGCACTGCGGAAACTGTACGCGTGCCCGGCGCTTGCGAGAACTGTGCCGCTTTCAAGAGTTCTTGAATCACTTTATTTTGCGTTTCTAGAAGCGCGCGCCAGTTATTCTCCGAATTGTCTTGCAGGGGTGGTGATCCCACTTCTGATGTAGGAGTTATACCGTCAGGTTCGTCGGCCATTATGATATACGGTTTTTCTTAGTGTATTCCGCGCAGCGAGTCGCAATGATTTTCTTTAACACATGTTCGTCTATCCGCTCTGAAGGGTTAACTCGAACTGCCTTGCTCTCTTTTTGCTCACTTTTCCTTACTCATCATTGCGCCACGCTCAGCAGGGATTTCGCTCTCCTTCCCCACCGCGCTCTCACACTAAAGCTCTCTCACTCTTTGCAAATCTCTTTTGATCCACATTTATCCTTACCTACTTTGCATAACTCATACACTGAGAGACCCACAGTCAACAATCCGATCTGATATTTTAATGTAATCTCCGACATGTATATAAATGGTAATTTAAGAATAATAATACTTGTTTGTTTTCCAGCTTACGTAAGTCCAAACTCTCCTTGACGATATTGCCTTTAGCAGCAGAGCGTGGGATGTGGTGCTTGCTTCCAGCATTTGGGCAATTTGTCCACACATATTTATTGTGTTCAAATGGTGTTCTGAGATTGTATTTATTAGTAATAAATTATTTAAATCCATTGTTAATGACATTATCGCAAATGACAATAGCAGAAAAGCTGTTTCAGACGCGTTTGCCAATGGAAACACCTCCCGTCCGCCTATCGCGTTGCCAATCGAAAATACCGAAAATACCGCATAGTGGAAAAATGCCTTTAAATTTGGAACATTTGTATGGATGCGAAAAAGGGTTTAAGTCGTTTGGGCGGAAAAAAATCTCTGGATCATTCTAAGCCATATTGCCTAAGAAACTGTGCCTTGAAAATCACGTTTGACCCTCCGCAATTGCAAACGAAAAATACTGGTTTTTCGTTTTATTTTGAGAAAAATATCATAGTAGTATATCATAATATTTATATAATTTAAAGGGGAGCACAACGAACATCGAGGAGAAATTAAATTTGATAAATATTTTTAACGGCTACTACGATATTTTTCTGAAAAATAAACTAAAAACCAGTATTTTTGTCCTTCAATTGCGGAGGGTCAAACGTGAATCTAAAGGTATAGTTTCATTGGCAATATTGCTTAGAATTCTCCATAGAATGCTTTCCCCACCCACGATTTATAACTTTTTTCGCGTCCGTACCAATATATAAATTTTAGGGCTCCTATGACATTTTTCATTAAATACTGGGTTTTTTTCTTTTGCAAATGCGGAGGGTCAAACGTGGTTTTTTAGATATAGTTTCTATTGCAATATTGCTGAGAATTCTTCCTAGATTACGTTCCCCCCTACTATGCATCACTTTTTTTGGGCCTATACAAATCGACCCAGTCTAATCTGGGTATATATATATCAAAGGTGTGTGGTACGAGTGTAAATGATTTAACGGCTATGCCGTACTTACTAACTCTCCAACGAAGTCAGTAGGCCTGATGACGATCGATGTGCGCTATAGAACTTTGAATTTATGTGAGGGATATATATATCATATTATATCATAAGCTCATACGAAATAATGAAGGCTAAATAGGAATCGTAAAGTAAATTAGAATCTTGTCTTGAATGTATTGAATATAGGGCAAACTAAACTACTTTAACTTAATACGATACAAAACAAGTTGGCAGTTTCGGCCAACGGTGAACTGAAACAGTCGGAATTGGAATGTAACCATAGATTCCAATTGGGATGACGCTGCTGTTTGCCGACGATTGTGCCGAACTGGCGCTGCTGCGGGAACACGTTCAGTCGTGTCGATCCTGGCGCAGATTTCGGTGATGTAAAACCTCACACGTGTATACACCTGCGGTCCTGTTGCATACACCGGCGATCCTACTGCAGCAACTCGTCGATTCCCAGGCTGACGAAATGACTAAGTAAATTCTGGTGTGGCAAGATAATAAGATCCACTTCACGGCTTACGGGTAGACTTGGCGCTGAAGCGGGAATCCTTTTAGGCCGATCGGCGTACCGCTGACGCGGATCGGCGAGCCGGTGATGCTGAGCGCGTGCCGCCTGCGGGATGGCGCTCCGCGGTTGCGGGTTAAAGCGTCTTGATGGCGCGGGTTGTGGGAGTCGCGCTAATTTAGACGTGGCACTGGAAATGCGAAATGAATCCGCTAAAAGCGGCACCTGCTCCTTGCTGTGCGCAGAGGGAGGGACTCGCAAAACTGTCACAATTCTTAGAAATCCCACGTGGTCGATGCTTTTCTGTTTCCTAGGGAATTCCAGTCAGAAAATTATCTTAATTATTATCTTCGCAGAAATTATCTTACCACCAAGATTGTGACTAATTGTGGATACAGTAAGCACAGATAAGCAAGATTATCACACGCGAGAGTATGGATGCGATCGGATTAAATAATTATTTTCGGGAGCAAACGAACCGTTCTCGATAGCAGCTTAAGTCAAAGAGGCGGAAATTATGGCATCTAGAGTGAACGTATACCTAAAATGTGAAAATCACTAAATATGGCATTTTCGGGTATTTCGTGTGAGGATCGGATCCTTGCTAATAGTAAGGTTGCATTCTGGGGCGTATGACTTAGCTAAAATCTCTTAGCTAATACTTAGGCAACAATATACTGACTCTCACAAACTAAAACTTAAAACTTAATTCTAATGTTAGGAAAGCGGGGGTGTAGAGTGTTAACAGTCCGAGAGCGAGATGAGATACCATCTGGACGTAACTGCTCTCGTCTGTTAACCACTAACATTTACATAAGCACCTCTTTGGCGCGGACGTTGCATCATCGGACTTGGAATTAGGTGCAGATTTGATTAGGGATTATTTTGTTGTTGCACCTCAAATCCTGATAAATACTAAACTTTACAATTAATGCAAATGAGCCGCCCTTGTTGTCACGGTATCAGAGCTCCCCAAAAGTGTCCCCATTTTACAGGCTGTCAGAAAAAGATCTGTTACCCTAGGATCCAATGAAAAATGTTATTAAAAGACACTGTCAAAGTGTTTTTTGTTTCAAAGTGTCTTGCTCAAAAACTGAGCAATTCGGTTTGCGCTGTCTAGGAACCTGTTTTTCCGAGACACTTTGCTTTTCAGATTCTGACAAAAGTGTCTTTCCATATTACTGTTTTGACTCAGTGCCCTATTTTTCTGTGATCAAAAAAGACATCTTACGATGAGTTCTCAAACAAAAAACAAAGTGCATTTCTTTTTCGAATTACAAAATGAAACAAATAAATCTGTGTGCAACTTGTGTGGCTTACAAATAGCTGGCAAGCATATTACTAACCGGAGGCGCCACTTACCTTCAAAACACAGAGAAATTCTGGAAGCCGTGAATGTTAAAGGCATGAACAGCGGACCGGCCATTTCAAAAAAAAGAAAAATTTCTATTGAGACCAACGAAGGGACCATCATTGCTTCCATTGTAAAAATGGTTACTAGTGATGGAAGACCATTTTTACTTCTCGATAGCGAGGGTTTTCGGGAAATATTAAATCCAATATACCGTGCCCTGGAAATGTCACCCATAACTTCCCGGAATATCATGGATCATGTTCGAGTAAAGGAAGTAGCAATCAGAGATGAAATAAGGGCTTTGGTAAGGCGCAAACTTATATCCTTGAAAATAGATGTGGCGACCAGACTAGAAAAATCCATATTGGGAGTTAATCTGCAAATGTTTGATTCGTCGTTATCAAAAACTAAGCTCGTGGTAAAAACTCTTGGAATGATCCAGCTTAATGAGTCGCATACTGGAGAATATATAAAAAATAAAATCATTGAAATTACTCAGGAGTATGGCATTGAGCTGGATCAGATTTTTAGGTAAGGGTTAAATGGTATATTTAATTAATTTAATTTAATTATATTTAATTTTGTTCAGCATTACATCGGACAACGGGAAAAATATGGTAAAGGCTATTGAGCTGCTTAATGATGATGCCACAGAAGAAATGATAGGCGATGACGACAAGGATGACGATTTAATGGACACTCTGGATTTTATGGACTTTCCGAATGTGCAACTTGTAAGATGCGCAGCCCACACGCTTCAACTGTGTGTTTATGATATAAATAGGCTAGGCGAAATTAGCGAAAAAATAAGTTCATGTCGTCAAGTATGCAAAGTTTTACGTGCAGGCCAACATAGGTATGAGTATTTTAAGTTTTTTTTGTTTTAATTACAAGCATCAATATATGCTATATTACGCAGACGCACGTTGATAGAAAACAGCAAAAGTATTCCTCCTCTTGATGTCATCACGAGGTGGAATTCAACTTATCAAATGCTTCGGAAACTCTTAGATTTAAAAGAATTTATTTCAAATAGTGACCACCATGTGAATATTAAAACTGATTGGAAATTTGTCGAGCTGTATATTGATGCTTTAAAAGACACGTACGAAGCCACGCTAAAGCTGCAGGTGGAGCAACTTGCGTTCACAGATTTTTTCATTATTTGGATGGAGCTCAGGCTTAAATGTGAAAAAAGTCAAAATGAAATAACCAAAAAGCTTTTAAAAAGTCTTCAAACACGTGAACACAAGTTGCTTGAAAATGAAGCATTACTAGCGGCAATATACATGGACCCACGGATTAACCTGATTTTGAGTGATATTCAAAAAATATTGGCAATTCAAAACTTGAAGAAAACGGCATATCGGATATTTAATTTACATAAAGTGAGATTACTAATATAAAATCAGCTTTGCTTTTTAAAACCTCCATTACTATGTATAATATTTAATGAATTATTTTCCCTAAGATAAATGAAACATCTTTACCAGACGTCCAAGACGATGGTTCCCAACCGAGTAGTTCAAAGGCTAGTGAGGAGGATTCATTGCTATCATCGTTTTTAGATGAAATATATACAGTCCCTCAAATTTGGAATGAAGACGCTCCAGACCAACTTGCAACTTTGTTCGTGGAAATTGAAAAATTCCACTCCTCAAATGGCCGCTTGGCTTTGAATAGTAATATTCAAGAGTTTATACATCAAATGAAGTTTAAATCACCAAAGCTTAGGGAGCTCGCACAGGTCGTGTTGGCCACACCGGCCACTCAGGTGTCGGTGGAGAGGTCCTTTTCAGCCCTAAACATCATTTTAAATGAGAGGCGTTCCTCAATGGCTCCGGAAAATTTAAATTCATTGTTGGTAGTAAAACTTAATTCCTAATTTCTATCTATTGGCTTCGACATCTTCACTGGATATGACCTTCACCTTGGCTTCGACATCATTACTGGATACGACCTTTACTTTGGCTTCGACAACATCACTGGCTTTGATCTCATCCCTAGCATCGACATTATCACCTGCAAATTAATCATATCCTAACTCTAGTCATTATTATGATTTTTTTTTAATTTTTAAAACAAAACTCATAATGATTACGGACACTGAAATAAAAGCAAAAATATATATACTTTTTTTAGAATAAAATACAGGGCCAACAGATTTTCTAACAAAAACAGGAATGACACTTCGTAATTCCAGTTAAAATTGTTTTGCTCACTTCCTGAACATAACATGCTTTGACTGAGACCCCAACTGTTATTTTGAGACACTTTCATGTGTTTCCCATCTAGTTAGGTGGGGACCCCTGACACGAGTAAAACAAAACAACGTGTCTTTGCTCAGACAGAGACTGAGCTCAACAAATTTTTTCCTGTTCTGATCGGAGCCTGACAGGCTAGAGAAAAATGATTGAGCATTTTTTTACGAGCTCTGCACGGTATAGAAATAAGTAAGCACCACACGACTTGGAAGGCGCCCGTCCGTGACCTTATCCTCGCCGAACAGACAGTCTCGTCTCCGACGCTCGTAGTGGGACCAGCGACCGGTCGATGACGCTCACTGGGGTGCACGGGTCGATCAGGGCCTCCTTTTCATACTTCTTGGTTCCCGTGTCGAGAACCACGATGGCCGTCGGGATGACTTGCACACTCCGATGCTGCAACAGACACGCCTCAGATAGAGCTGCAGTTGGCGCTTCGAACCAGTAGGAGCACCCGGAATGGTTCCGGGAGCTTGGCGTTAAATTGGGCGAGCGTAAGCCGGAAGGTGAAGGTCGTGGGGACGTCGCCGAGGGTCGCTACGAAAAAATTGGTCAGCGCGATTTGGAAAATTCGAGCAAATGGAACAGCGTGTGGTGGTTCTGTCCAAACTTTTTGCACGAGTCTCCACTGCGACAAACTCCTTCGGCATGCTGGTGCGCCAGTTAATTCGTACAATATTTAATTATAATGACAACGCGAAGCCGTTTCTCAGTGCGGAGTATCAGGAAACGGTTGCACTTCCGTAAAGGATGGATTCCCCGACAGACTCGGCAGCGGTAGGATTGAGTACCTCGTGAACGTCTGCCGTCCAAAGTTTGGGCGCTGCGAGGACGTGGATCCATGGTTTTAAGGCTTTAATAAAAACAAAATGAAAAGCGCAGTTAATATCAATTGCGAACGGATTTCGAAGCATGATTATAGAAGGCACTATTTGGGCAGAGCGGAGGTTGCCTTGGCCTCCATAGGATGAAGTACTAGAATGAGAACAGAAGGAATTTATGTGGAGGTCCGGAGGTTGCCTTGTCCTTTATAGGAAGAAGAACAATCTTATATATAGGACGTATTATAGTCCCTCTTGCTGTAGGGATTTCGACTACGCGAACTTTACCATCGGCACCTGAAAAGACAGGTACAACTCTGCCGAGCCGCCAGTCGTTTGATTGCATATTGTCTTCTTTGACGACCACCATATCGACTTTGATATCTCTGGAAGGATTCTGCCATCTTTCCATCGCGCGCTGAACTGCTGATGAAGGGTCTTTAAGTGTTGCCAACGATTTATAATCGACATAGCTTCGCCCTTAATTTCGGGTTCAGCCGTGGACCCCCAATCAGAAAGTGGCCTGTCGTCAATGTCAACAATTCTGACAGAGTTTCGGACATGGGAAACAGCGGCCTGGAACTAAGGTATGCTTTAACTTTGGCTAGAAGAGTTGAGAACTCTTCAAATGTGGATTTTCGACTTGACGTCGACTTGTAGAAAAGTGCCTTGAAGCTTTTAACTCCAGCCTCCCACAATCTTCACATATGTGGAGCTCCCGGTGGTATGAACCGCCACACAAGTCCCTGATGGCTATAGGTATCAGTCACCGACTCCTTGATCGTCCGCATGAAATCCCGAGAAAGTAAAGTCGCTGCCCCCACAAAGGTCTTGCCATTTTCCGAATGGACTCTCTGAGGACAACCTCTTCTCGCTACGAATCTGGCAAATGCCGCGATGAACTTCTCGGTTGTCAGGTCGGACGTAGGCTCTAAATGGGTAGCCTTTGTGTAGCCTTGGTAATAAGGCATGCCCTGCCTGTATAGTTTTTTATTTCAAACGGGCCTGCATTATCAATGCCAGTATATGTAAATGGGCTGGAAAGGGAAACTCGATCGGTAGGAAAATCGCCCATTAATTGAGTCTGTAGTCTCTTTTACAAGCGTCTGTACACAGAGAGAATTCTGACGTTCTCATCTGAGTTGGAAATGTTCTTAAAAATAGAACGGCCTTTTTTAAGTTCAAAATTTTCTAAATGTGCTTAAATTAAGTTAAATTGGTTCTTAAAATCTTGTTGAGCTTAAAATGTTCTTCAAATAAGAACGAAAAGTCACTATTTTAGCACATGGTTCTTATATCAATTCGATTTTGTTCTCAAAAACCACAATACCTCAAAATGTTCTTAGTGTGAGAACGAAAAGGACTAAAGAAAGAACGAAAATTAAGTTGTATTTCAATTTAAAACAATAATGTAATTTTCACGTTTATATACATACATAATAGCCACTAAGGGCCATATGAAATAATTAAAGAAAATGTAAACACACCCGTTTTTATTAAAAAAATAATTTATTTTCAAGCGCACCTTCACACAAATAATTATTAAATAATAAAAAAAATTGAGATTAAAGACAGAACAAAGTCCAACACACACTAAGGACTTGATCATCTTTTCGAAGTTTACTGCTCTGGCGACGCTATAATTCCCAGCCAGTTATAGCGCGGCTTGCATGGTAACCCACTTCGATGCATGTACAGTGAAGCCTCTTCGCTCCTTTTTGTGTGTTGGCATAATGCCGACGTCTTGGACTTCTTGAAGTCTAAGCCGGCATGACCTCGAGTTAGCTAAAAACTTCTCTATAATAAAAAATTTTTCTTTAGAGTAAAATATTTATAATATTATATACATAATTATAATTCAAAGATTAGCTTTTAATACGACCTTTTTTTGCCCTTTTCCCGTTAATCTAGCTCTAAAACGGTGGGTGCCACAGTTTTTCGCGGTTTGTGGGCGTTAGTTCCTCTAAGCGTGGCACATCGTGGTGAAAAACTTGTGCTGCGTATTAACCCCTAGAATCTTCATGCCAAATCCCAATCTTCTAGCTTTTATAGTTTCCGAGATGTCAGCGTTCATACAGACGGGTGCCACAGTTTTTCGCGGTTTGTGGGCGTTAGAGGGGGCGTGGCACATCGGCGTGAAAAACTTGCGCTGCGTAGTAACCCCTAGAATCTGCATGCCAAATCCCAATCTTCTAGATTTTATAGTTTACGAGATCTCAGCGTTCATACAGAGGGACAAACGGACAGACAGACGGACAGAGAGACGGACATGGCTAGATCGACTCGGCTAATGATCCTGATCAAGATTATATATACTTTATATGGTCGGAAACGCTTCCTTCTACCTGTTACATACTTTTGCACGAATCTAATATACCCTTTTACTCTACGAGTAACGGGTATAATTAACTATATGAATTCCCAATATAATTGGACAGATTTTTATAACTGTATGGACATCTGTAATGAATCTTGTAGCTGCCCCTAAAATACCCTTTAGAACTAAGCTAAGACATGTAGTCCGTTAGACTTTATCTTTAAGATACAGTAGTGTGCAGTCTCCAAATAGGATCGAGAAGTTGTCAGTGAGCACTGTTAAAGCTTACAGAGCTCAGATAGGGTCAAAGGAAATTAACGATTAACAGGGAATTGTGTCAATAGCTGCGAAAAGAAAAAAGGGAAAGTCAGGTTGCATGGTCGCTGGAGGGCGAAGTTACCTTCTTTTGGTTTTTGATTCTCAAGCAGAGAAGGTCGTAGGTTCGGAGTACTTATTTCAACTCGCTTTTGCAGTGAACTCCAACCTAAAAGTAAGGTCAGGAGCATCACATAAGTTTGCGCGTGTGTTCCCAAAAAGTTAAAATCCGAAATCACCATTAAAACCTACGGCCTAGACTAAACAAGCCAAATAACAAACTAAATTAATTTAATTTTCTGTGCCAAATGCACTGGGTGAGTTTACGCAAAAAGCTAGGTATTCACAGGTGCACAGGTGAAAGAAAATTTTTGGATTAGGTTTCGGCGTCCAGATACCTGGAGACGAAAGTACGGGAAATCTACGGCAAGAAGCTATCCAAAACCAAGCGGGAAAAAACCAGAAGTTACGGCGGGAGAGAAGCTGTGCTACGAGCTCCAAGAGAGAAGAAGAAGATCCAGTTTTCGACATCGCAAGCAGCTGAGACGTCGACGTTAGAGCGCTGCTAGTTTAAGCCCGGTTTTTTTGGTCCGGGAGTGCGCTAAAGGCCGTTTGGACGTTTGGGGGAGCCTAAGGGCCTATGAGGAGGCAGTGAGGCAGATTTCAGGCGGAGCAGAAAAGTAAAACCCCTGTAAAAACTAATGCAGTGCCAGTGATCGTCCCTAACCCTGTTTCACGACCCCAGTTACCCCAGTTACCCAGTTACGTAATTCTATGGTGTTCTGAATCCGGAAAAACCCTACAAAGGCCACGGAAAATGCCCATAAGTCTCCGTCATGTGTCTGCCCGTTGGAAAATATTCCATCGCATGCCGGTAACAGAAGGCGAGAACAGTGAGAGAGCGTAGCACAGACACCAACCCGAGAGAGAGGCTCCGTATGCGGTATTGTGTTAGAAAGAGAAAAAGCATAGCTTAAACGCAGAAAAGGAGCAATGACCGAAGAGCGGAGAGTGGGGATGGGAAATTAGATTAGTGGGTAGTTATGTAAGAAAGCGTCTGTTTACATTTTAAGTTTTGTTAGTTTGAAAAAAAAATGTCCCAATGGCCTCGGTGAGCGTAACACAGTGCGAGTGGAAAAAAAGCTGTTAATAAATACATACATTTTTCAAAATACTTAAATTTTAAACCCTCCCACAAACCAAACAGGAACGACCTCTGGAAAGCGCTTTCTACGTTGGAACCGAGTGAAATGTGAGTGAAAATTACCTTTTTATATTTTGAAACCATTTTTGCGAAATTGAATTTTCTTTTGTTAGTTTTTTTTCATTCGCCTATTTAAAGCCACTGTTTGCCTAATCTAACATGGGAACCGAAATCCCTTTTGTTTACCTTTCTTAACATAACCAAAACTGTTAATTAACAGCGACGTATAAAAGCAAATTAAATGAAAAGGTAAACAAGAGAGGTTTTGGTGTTTTGAATTGCTTGAAGAATTTAATTAATATTTAATTTATATATTATCAATATTGGAAAAACCCCGAAGAAAACTATGAAATTTTATATTTTAATTTATAGTCCGTAATAAATTATTATAATGTTTGCTTAATGAACTACTTTTTTGATCCCCGCTAACTAACCCCTAACCCCATAAAACAAAAGGGGCCATGAAACAGTTTAATGTGGAATTTCGTGGCCAAGGTTGGGTGGGCATATTGGGCGCAGCAACATCACCGGACCCTAACCGATATCCCAAATTTCTTTGCATGTCCTTCTAGCTGTCTTACGTATAACTTGTTCTCTCCGTCCGGTTTAGCATTTTTTTTTGGTTCGTTTTTGCACGTTATTTTAAATAATAAGATCGTAGGCCTCGTGGTATAGCACCTTATAACATCCCCCCAATTGCCGACGAGCCAGTCAAGCCGGAGAAATATCATACGTGCCGGCTATACCCGAGAGTTCCATCTGCCTATATTGTTTTAAAGGTTACCCATTACAGGTATAATTTATATAAGCTTATTATTTTTTGGCGCCCAAAGTGTCGGCTTTAGTTTATTTCATCTACTTCTCGATTTAGTTGAACACAATAAGCTAGTGTGACTCACTTATACGTATGACCCTTTCTGTTTATCTTTGCTTTAATGTCATTTTTGTGTTTGACTTGTCTGCCTCATTAGAAGTAGTAGCAGCAAATCAGTTTTATTTTCCGCTTTTATTGGTCCGCATGTTTTATTTGGATTACAAGCTAAGCAACCCCAGAGAGGCTAGTTTGTCCAATGTTAATGTGGGTTCGATTTTTTCTATTTATTTTTCAATGAAAAGGAGATGCTGGAACTAGGTGATGGATAGCAGCGAGATTGGCTATTAGTAGCTGACCGCTGACCACGTCTAACAAAGCGTTTAAAATTTTCATCTTTTCTTTTATTTGCGTACTTTGACAGCGATCAGTTGCATAGGATATTCAGGAGATACATTTCGAAAACGTACACCTCACCACATCTGATTCTGCGGACAAATTGGTAAAGTGTGCGAACTATATCTATAGTCTTCTTTGTCGTTAGTGTTCTTTTTGAAACGAGTAGGAAATAGGAAGCGATGGTTCACAGGACTGTCACCTATCCACGATTTAAGGGGTTCATTAAATCTATATTTTTTTAAAATCATTTTTTCACATGCATTTAAATGGAAAATCGGAAAATCTTTGTGGACGGGAAAGGTGGTAAAGTTTAGTTGGGAGATTAAATATTTACATACAAAATCGTTGGATTAACTTTTCGAAAAATAATTTAAGCGTTAGTTGAGTTTAAAGCAATTTATAAAGCTGAAGTTTTAATGAAATTTTATCTGCGCATTAAAAAGGAGATCCATGGGATTAGACCGGACTCCTGAGGAAGAGGTAGCACCTCCAGTTATTATATGTAGCCTTTGCCATAGTACTATAGAAACACAGGAAAAATGCACAACAAAGTGTGGACACGATTTCCACAAAGCCTGCATTAAAACCCATTTTTCAGCATCGCCAAACTGTCCAGTTTGCCAAAAAAGGTGTATTGCTCAGAAGCTATCCCAACCGACAAATCTTTCACTACAAACGCGTCAGCAAGCGTTGTTCGTATCGCTCTCGCGTTCTTCAAGCGAAGTAAATTTAGCCGAAACATTGGAAGATTGTCCAGGGACAAGCTCGAAACAAATTCCTAATATGAGTAGCGTAAGCGAGGAAATTGCAGCTGCTGTAGAAGCGATGCAAAATAATCTACTAACGCAGCTGACAGAGAAAATGGCCTCGCTTATTCAAACAAAATTGGAAGCTCGGGTAGGTAGCAGGCAAGAGCAAGAACAAGATATTCAGCAGCAATCGGCTAATACTAGCCGCAATGCTCCACTAGAGCAACTGTTAGGTCTATCTATCCCTCAAGATAATGCTGGCCAATCAGCATCACGAGTAACGCCCCCTAGAAGCAGTTTTTCCGATCTGTCTCAAAGGACCGACAAAGTAGGCCACATAATGAATAACTGGAAACTTCGGTTCCCCGAAGCTGGCGATACTTTGGGGGTAGACAGTTTTATTTATAGGGTGGAGGCGTTAACTCATCAGACCCTAGAAGGAAATTTTAAACTTCTTTGCAGCAATGCTAATACGCTGTTCGAGGGTAAAGCTGTCGATTTCTTTTGGCGGCATCATAAAGCTGTGGGGGTAGTGCGCTGGCAAGAACTTTGTGTAGCACTAAAAAAGCAATTCAGGGACTCCAGGACAGATGTAAACATCCGCGAAATGATTAGGGACCGCAAGCAAAGACACAAGGAAACTTTTGAGGCATTTTACGATGCGATACTAAAGCTTGTGGACCGCCTAAATCAGCCTATATCGGATAAAACTCTAAGTGAAATAGTACGTAGAAACTTACGACCTGAGATCCAGTACGAAATATTAAATATTTCGTTGGATTCAATAGAAACTCTTCGAGAAATCTGTAGAAAACGGGAATGTTTTCTGGATGAGGTTCGTAAGACTCATGGCTATCAAAAAGCCGCACCGTTCAAAAGGCAGGTAGCAGAGCTCTTAACAGTATACGCGATGGAAGATAAATCCGAGTTTGAAGAGGAGGAGTTGAGAGAAATTGGAGCTCTATCCCTTATATGCTGGAACTGTCATAAAGAAGGACATAGGTACCAGGACTGTAATTCTAAAATGAAGGTCTTTTGATACACTTGTGGTAGGCCAAACACCTACAGAAATCATTGTCCGAGATGTTCAAAAAACCCAGCCACACGCCAGCCGATCAGTGTTCCACCAAATCCAACAGCTCAGAGGGATTAAGCAAGCAAATACATCATACAGTAATTCAAGAACCTTCCCATAAAGAGGAGCAAGTCGAGTTCTGGCATAGAAAGCTCGATGCCTTCGTTAAGTAACCCGCTCACAGGCAAGGAGAGATACATCGTGTGTGGTCCCGTAGTAGTCGACGCTTAAAAGAGTTTTGGAAAACCACCAAGATTATTGGAGCGATTCGTCGAAGCAAGAATGATAAGCGGCCTTATGCGGAAGTAAATCTTCTGGGAAAATTAAGGGAAGGGTGGTTAGATACTGGTGCTGCAATGAGTTGCATAGGCGGAGATTTATCTAATGAATTTATTTGTAGCAATAAGCCATTTAAAAGAGTGCTATCTAGCGCCTGTACGGCGGATGGAAGCAACCAAAAGATAGTTGGTAAATTTAGAACTAAGATAGAATATAAAGGAGTTGAACATGAAATTGAATTATTTATAATACCGTCACTGAAGCAAGACCTATACCTTGGCATAGACTTTTGGGAGAATTTTAATCTTTTGCCAAGTCCACTGGCGATCGAAGAAGTGGAAGCTGAATCTGAACACCATATCCTTACCACAGTACAAAGGGCTGAATTAGATAAGGCCATCCAAAAATTTCCGTCTTTCGCTGCCAAGGGATTGGGAAAAACAACTTTGTTATCTCACACCATAGAAACAGGAACCGCAAAGCCGATCAAACAGAGGCATTTTCCAGTTTTCCCGGCCATAGAGATGCTGCTTTATGCAGAGATCGATAGAATGCTTCAGCTAGGGGTAATAGAGGAGTCGGAAAGTGCATGGTCGTCGCCAGTCGTTCTAGTCCAGAAGCCAGGAAAAGTTAGACTTTGCTTAGATACTCGGAAAGTAAACTCGGTAACTGAGAAGGATGCTTATGGCATTCTCAGCCGATTGCCCAAAGCCATTTTTATAAGTAGTTTGGACTTAAAAGATGCTTTCTGGCAGATTCCACTTGATCCCGCTTCGAGGGGCAAGACTGCTTTTACAGTCCCAGGGAGGCCTCTTTATCATTACAAGGTCATGCCGTTTGGCCTTTGTAATGCGCCGCAGACAATGTCTAGACTTATGGATAGGGTTATCCCAGCTTCTCTCAGAAATGAAGTTTTTGTTTATCTCGATAACTTGCTTGTGATTTCCGAAAATTTTGAAAACCATTTGAAGGTTTTAGACACGGTGGCAGGACACATCGAAAAAGCTGGATTGACAATAAATATTGGAAAGAGTCATTTTCGCAAGCGATCTGTGAAGTATTTGGGTCACATTATAGGAGAAGGTGGAATCCGCACAGATCCCGACAAAATCTCAGCTATCGCAAATTTTCCCTTGCCAACAACATTAAAATCGCTAAGAAGTTTCTTGGGCTTAGCAGGATGGTACAGGAAGTTTATTAATAACTTCGGGGCAGTAGCAGCCCCATTGACCGACCTGTTAAAACCAAAACAAAAATTTGTAATGTCAGCTGAGGGAAAAGAGGCATTCGGAGTCCTAAAAACTATGCTTTCTACCGCTCCAGTGTTGCGTAGTCCCGACTTTACTCGCCCATTTTATATTCATTGCGATGCGAGTAAAACTGGAGTTGGAGGTGTGTTGGTCCAAAAAACCGAGCTAGGAGAAGAAATGCCTATTGCGTTTGTGTCTAAAAAGTTGAACAGGGCCCAGCGTAACTACACTGTAACGGAACAGGAATGCTTAGCCGCACTCATTAGCATAAAAAAATTTCGAACTTACGTTGAGGGACTTGAGTTCACTGTGATAACAGATCATGCCTCTCTCAAATGGCTAATGACGCAAGGCGACTTAAATTCAAGATTAGCCAGGTGGGCGTTAAAACTGCAGGGTTTTAGGTTCCATATTGAACATCGGAGAGGGAAGTTAAAGGTAGTACCTGATGCGCTTTCACGCGTCCAGGAAGATTATATAGCCGCCATGGACATGCAGAACGGGTTATTAGTCGATTTGGAATCCCCTTATTTTGATTCGCCGGAGTACCAGGGCTTAAAGGACCGTGTGGCAGCCAACATCGACCAACTTCCGGATCTACAAATTTTTGATAAATTCCTATATCGACGTTCAGAGCATACTAAAGGAGAACTCTTGCATGACTCGTATGCGTGGAAATTATGGCTCCCAAAGGAATTGATATCCGAGGTCCTGCGCAAAGGACATGATGACCCATTAGCGTCTCACGGGGGAGTACATAAAACTTTGGAGAGGATTAGGAGGTATTTCTACTGGCCAGGATTAGTTGCGCATGTAAAAGAGTACATTGCAGCTTGCAGTCAATGCAAAATGACCAAGGCTCCAAATATTACTTTGAGGCCACCCATAGGGAAACCAGCTGAGTCGCACAGGTTTTTCCAACGTCTGTATGTGGATTTTCTGGGTCCGTATCCTAGGTCAAGAAGTGGAAATGTCGCTATTTTTATTGTTTTAGATCATTACTCTAAATTTGTCTTTCTCAAAGCTGTAAAAAAATTGACTGCTGACGTCGTTATTAAATATTTGCGGGATGATTTATTTTTCACTTTTGGAATGCCGGAAACAATTGTTTCCGATAACGGATCGCAGTTCAGAGCTGACAGTTTTCAGAATCTTTTGCGGAACAATAAAATCAAACATACCTTTACGGCAGTGCATGCTCCGCAGGCTAACGCGTCAGAGCGGGTTAATCGCTCAGTAATAGCGGCCATTCGCTCGTACATCCGGCCTGATCAAAAGGATTGGGATGAGACCCTAAGTCAAATATGTTGTGCGCTTCGTTCCTCAGTACATTCTGGCCTTGGCACAACACCCTACTACATGGTATTCGGTCAGCAGATGGTGACGTCTGGCGGTACTTACCCATTATTACGATCGTTAGGGTTATTAGAGGATAGGGCATTCATATTCAATCGGGAAGATTCCTTAGAGTTGGTACGAAAGAAAGCATGCGATATGATGAACAAGCAGAACGAACGAAACGAACGGAATTATAACTTGCGCGCCAGAGAGGTGCAGTACAAAGTGGGCCAGGAAGTATATAGGGGAAACTATAAACAAAGCAATTTTCAGGATGGTTATAACGCAAAATTAGGACCGATGTTTGTAAAAGCAAGGATCAGACAAAGGAAAGGAAACTCCATTTATGAACTGGAAGATATGCAAGGGAAAAGCATTGGGACCTATCACGCCAAGGACTTGCGTCAGCTCCGTTTTATCAGTCTTGTGGGTCTTGCTGATGTTTGTTACCCAACTCTGATTTTGGTAGGGGGGATTTTGAAATGAATCTTGTAGCTGCCCCTAAAATACCCTTAGACTAAGCTAAGACATGTAGTCCGTTAGACTTTATCTTTAAGATACAGTAGTGTGCAGTCTCCAAATAGGATCGAGAAGTTGTCAGTGAGCATCTTCTTAACAGCACTGTTAAAGCTTACAGAGCTCAGATAGGGTCAAAGGAAGATTAACAGGGAATAGTGTCAATAGCTGCGAAAAGAAAAAAGGGAAAGTCAGGTTGCACGGTCGCTGGAGGGCGAAGTTACCTTCCTTAGGTTTTTGATTCTCAAGCAGAGAAGGTCGTAGGTTCGGAGTACTTATTTCAACTCGCTTTTGCAGTAAACTCCAACCTAAAAGTAAGGTCAGGAGCATCACATAAGTTTGCGCGTGTGTTCCCAAAAAGTTAAAATCCGAAATCACCATTAAAACCTACGGCCTAGACTAAACAAGCCAAATAACAAACTAAATTAATTTAATTTTCTGTGCCAAATGCACTGGGTGAGTTTACGCAAAAAGCTAGGTATTCACAGGTGCACAGGTGAAAGAAAATTTTTGGATTAGGTTTCGGCGTCCAGATACCTGGAGACGAAAGTACGGGAAATCTACGGCAAGAAGCTATCCAAAACCCAGCGGGAAAAAGCCAGAAGTTACGGCGGGAGAGAAGCTGTGCTACGAGCTCCAAGAGAGAAGAAGAAGATCCAGTTTTCGACATCGCGAGTAGCTGAGACGTCGACGTTAGAGCGCTGCTAGTTTAAGCCCGGTTTTTTTGGTCCGGGAGTGCGCTTAAGGCCGTTGGGACGTTTGGGGGAGGCAGTGAGGCAGATTTCAGGCGGATCAGAAAAGTAAAACCCCTGTAAAAACCAATGCAGTGCCAGTGATCGTCCCTAACCCTGTTTCGCGCTTTCTACTTTGGAACCGAGTGTAATGTGAGTGAAAATTACCTTTTTATATTTTAAAACCATTTTTGCGAAATTGAATTTTCTTTTGTTAGTTTTTTTTCATTCGCCTATTTAAAGCCACTGTTTGCCTAATCTAACATGGGAACCGAAATCCCTTTTGTTTACCTTTCTTAACATAACCAAAACTGTTAATTAACAGCGACGTATAAAAGCAAATTAAATGAAAAGGTAAACAAGAGAGGTTTTGGTGTTTTGAATTGCTTGAAGAATTTAATTAATATTTAATTTATATATTATCAATATTGGAAAAACCCCGAAGAAAACTATGAAATTTTATATTTTAATTTTTAGTCCGTAATAAATTATTATAATGTTTGCTTAATGAACTACTTTTTTGATCCCCGCTAACTAACCCCTAACCCCATAAAATAAAAGGGGCCATGAAACAGTTTAATGTGGAGTTTCGTGGCCAAGGTTGGGTGGGCATATTGGGCGCAGCAACATCAGCGGACCCTAACCGATATCCCAAATTTCTTTGCATGTCCTTCTAGCTGTCTTACGTATAACTAATTCTCTCCGTCCGGTTTAGCATTTTTTTTGGTTCGTTTTTGTACGTTATTTTAAATAATAAGATCGTAGGCCTCGTGGTATAGCACCTTATAACATCCCCCCCAATTGCCGACGAGCCAGTCAAGCCGGAGAAATATCATACGTGCCGGCTATACCCGAGAGTTCCATCTGCCTATATTGTTTTAAAGGTTACCCATTACACATCGAAAGTGCCACTGAACTATTCTATAGCGTTTTAAACACTTTCTTTAATGAATGCGTTCCTGATAGGTTTCGCTTCAAAGACTTAAAAATCTTAAAACAAACACTTATAAAAAGTATAAAAAATCTGGTAAGCCGAGCGATTTTTCGAAATATGTAGTTGCTCGATCCGATTTTAATGCTCTTAACAATCATTGCTATTCTATGTATTTAAATCGATGTCAATTTGAATTTTCAAATGATCCGAAGCAGTTTTATAACTTCGTTAGCGCTAAGCGTAAGTCATCGGCATTACCTTCAGTGGTTCGTTTAAACTCAATAAAGGCATCGACAGAATCTGAAATTGCTGATTTATTTGCTGACTTTTTCCAAACTACTTATAGTTCGTCTTCTTGATTAAACTCTAACTACCCTAATCCCTTAAATAGGGCAAATTGTATTTTTTTCCTTGTAATTACCGAAAGTTCTCTCTTAAGAGACTTAGAAACAACAACGCCAACTTACTCCCCCGGTCCTGATGGACTTTCTGGGTGTGTTCGTAAGTATTGTGCATCAACCATTTGCAAACCGATTCTTAAATTTTTTCATTTGTCTATTTCATCATCTGTTTTTCCAACTATCTGGAAGGAATCTTTTATTATTCCACTTCACCAAAAGGGGTGCGAAGGCGGATGCCCAGAATTATAGAGGTATTTCTAAATTGTCGGAAATTCCTAAAGCATTTGAGCGTATTATTACTTCTCATTTGCAACATTTGTATTCCTCGCTAATATCACCGTGTCGGCATTGTATTGTTAAGCGAAGATCGACCACCACGAACCTTCTTGAATTGACATCCATTGTAATACAGGGATTTAAAGAAAATTTCAGCAAAGCCTTTGACTCTGTTAACCACTCTCTCCTTTTATTCAAATTAGATCAGCTTAGGTTTCCATGTAATCTATTAACTTGGATTTCAAGTTATTTGAATGAAAGGACTCAGAGGGTTATATTTAAAAACGCTGTTTCCAAAATGGTCCACGTGACATCGGGGGTGCCCCAGGGTAGTCATTTGGGCCTTTTGCTGTTTACCTTGTTTATTAACGATCTTCTCTCTATCGTAACACACTCTCGTGTACTGATGATGTTAAGCTTTATTTGACATATATTAAGATTGAGTCTAGTTTTGGCTTACAATCAGACATTGATAATTTCAGATATAACCTCTTAAATTTGAACTGCCTGAAATGTAACGTAATGACCTTTTATAGAGGTACCCCTACGTTTATAAGTTATTCGCTTCAGAACTCCCCACTTGATCGTATATATGCAGTAAACGATTTAGGTGTTCTTCTGGACCCCAAGCTTAAATTTGACTGCCACATAATGTCGACTGTCAACAAAGCAATGAGTATTCTTGGGTTTATAAAGCGAAGGTCAAAAAAATTTGATGACCCTTATATAATCCAATTATTATTTACCTCCCTTGTCCGTCCTATTTTGGAATATTGTTCTTCAGTTTGGAGTCCACAATATCAAGTTCACATCGACCGTATTGAGTCGGTACAGAAAAAATTTCTCCATTTTGCCCTTCGTCGTTTGAACTGGGATCAAAACGTAAGGCTTCCTTCCTACCAGAGTAGATTACTATTGCTTAACTTACCTACACTTGAAAACCATCGAATAATGCTTGGTACTATTTTTATGCAAAATCTTATAAGAGGTGATATTGACTCTGTAGAACTGGTAAACCGTTTAACTTTTAATGTTCCCGTTAGACTAACACGAAATTACTACCCTCTTAATTTGCCTCGATGTACATCAAATTTTACTCTGCATGAGCCCTTTTGCGTCCTATGTAATAATTAAAACAATCTTTATCAATTAATTTACACTTCAACTTCTATCCCCGTATTAAAAACTAAAATTATATATCATTTGGTTTAATCTTAGTTGTAACCATTAGAATCTTTATTTGTCCCGTCTTTATTTTGTCTCATGTATTTTCCTCGCGAACTCGCATATTTGCCCAAATTGAAAAAGGGTCCCGCGCGTAACAAGCACGTGCTTGGTATCGTTGGGCCACTTGTTTGTACTGCTCGTAGTGCATCAACGTCCATCATATAAATTAAGCGCATTTTCAGTAGGAATACAAGTAACTAAGTGTGTAACTAAAAGGTGCCAATTATCCCCACCGGCCCCAACAGATCCGATTTTCTAATTTTTCTCCCAGTTTATTATGCTTAATATATAACGTCAGCAAGAATTGAGCATCTCTTGTTATAGTAAGTATTAACAATAAAAGCCACAATGCATTGATATCTTCAGTGTGGTCTACTATTTGAATGTCATTCACAACATTTGCCTTGTTGCTTTTAGACTGAGTGTCGTCTGAACCGAACCACCCCATTTTTTTTTCAAATTCAACACTCATGTTCCCCCAGCCCAAACTTTAAGACCTAAAATTCTGGAAAAAATTGGGTCTGAATCGTGTGTTAGAGGAGGTGTGCACTAAGAAAGGATTTTTCAAAATTCGGCTCCTAAGGACTTCCAGGAATTTCCAAAAATTCAAAATTTCTTGATTAAAACATTAACCATTTCCACAGTTTTCAACCAAACAATTTGATATTTTTTATATATTATTTTAAGCTTTATTTGTGGAAACTTTTGAAACCCTAGAATATGGGCACCTTATTAATTTTTCCGCACCGATTATGCGATCAGAGCCGTTTTTGGTTTAATATGTGGAGCTATGCCATACAATCAATAAGATATTTTTTTTTTGACCCACGGTTGATTTTATATAATTGTTTTTATAAGATTTAGGGGGCTGCGGGGGTCTTATTGGCAGCACGTTGTTTTTGGTTTTTGTATGCTTCGGCAGTTCGCAGCACTCATGAACAAATTCCGAACACAGCTCTCACAAAAACAACGTCAGCAGAAGCAGAGCGAGAGTGTAGAGAGCAGAAAGAGTCATTTGAAGCGCAAGAGATTCGGGCAAATTTTTTTTGCTGTTTTAGAAACAACTGATCAAAATTTCACAATTTGGAGACCAGAACGGATTATCTAATGAATGCAATTCTAAGTCAAAATGTGACTTAAATCCATAAGGAATTTTCGGTTTGACTTTAAATAATTTTTAGAATGTTTTTCAAGGAGAGGGCAGTGCAAAATTTTCAGTGGTCAAAATCATATGTAAAAACGAAAACAGTGGTGGTTTGCTTAACCTACCGATCCTGCGTATTGCTATTACTATTACTATCTAAAGCATGAAATGCTTTGCTAATAGTAGCGGACAACGTCGCTTCGGGTATTGCTAGTGTATGTATTTTTTTTTGTTTTAATTGATGTAGAATAATTACTGCCTATTCATATTCTTTTTGGGCCGTCTTCATGTACAGCTCAAAATAACAAAGTATTCATTTATTTATTATATTTTTGTGTGTTCTCTTCTTTTTTTACAAGTTCCTGCTTTTCAAAAAAATTTCTCTTTAGGCCGTCTTGATGTACAGCTCAATGTTACAATAGTTATATTTTTGTATTAATACTAGTAGTGAAAAAGAAATAGCATCGGCTCCAGTCGTCTAGTCCTCTAGATTTTCATTTTTTTGTCATCTGGTTTTGTTCTGTATGGCCCGCGTTGATGTAGTTGGCGGTGTGCCAACCACATATTTGTTTCCCTCGCTGGTGTAGAAAGATTTGCGTATTCTTTCCACACTTGGAGTTTTCTCTGCTGCTGTTGTCGAGTCATCAGTCCTCCGGATGTATTTCGTTGGTGCAGAAAGATTTGCTTATTCTTTCCACACTTGGTGTTTTCTCTGCTGCTGTTGCCCGGAGCCTATGGGCTCAGGCGGCGCCGTTACAGGACCTCACACAGCAAAAATTTTTGTGTTGAATAATTTGTTTGTTGCATTTTTGTTTTTTAATTTTGTTTTCTATTCGGCCCCTTCTCCTCACACAGGCTATTTTTCGCAGTTTGTATTTAAAATTTTTTTTTTTTTTGTGTTTTTTGTCATATTGTATTGTTTGTTTGCACAAAGTACACCGTCTTTTTTTTACACATTGTATGGTTTGTTTTGCACAAATTACACCGCTCAAAAATTTTATATTTCTGTTACGCTGTCACGGTCGCCATCTATTGACTCCGATTGGATTAATTAAATACGCACATGTTGATCATTATAATATATTTTATTTGTAAACTTTATTATTGTTTTATACATAACTTCATCCTTTAAAATGGGTATTGGCTTCTTTTCTTCATGTGATAGATGCCCTCTCCCGTTTTACTTAACTCTTTCTTAGCTATATCCGGGGGCAGCGCTGTCGGTGAAGCCGGCAGCGGCGCATCGGATTTATGTGTTGGTCTAATTGTATATGAATCTTATATCTTACATCTGGGCTGGCGAAAATCCTCCAGCTGAACCCTCCTCGAGGGTGCCGGTTGGGCAATGGTCACTGCACTTCCCTGAGCAGGGTACTGCAATGTCGCTTGTCCTGCCCGGGGCAATGTCCAGCTAAGGCGACTGGTTCAACCCCTTGAATCAGTGGCCATGGTTGGAGGTGCCTGGCGGTAGGCATAAAACGCAAGTGGGTGGTTCCCCTGAAAACAAACCAGTATGAGCGACGAGGTTGAAGAAATCCGGGCTGGGATGTCAGCCCAAACGTCAATGGGAAGTACGACTGCTACCATCGGCGGGCACGAGGAGGAGCAATCCTCTCTGCGTGTCGCCAGCGGTCGAACCCCTGGGATGACGGGAGCAGGTCATCTCATCGGCAATGCTACTGCCATAATATCTCAGGCAAAGTTAAGTCGTGCCGTTGTCGTAGTAGACTCGGACTCGGAGAGCGTGCGTACCCGCTTGCCTGAACCCGGTTCCAACTCCCATCGTAGGAAATGGAATCGCAGAAGCGAGGGTATGAAGGCTAAGGCGCAATAAAAGCAGCCCTCAAGATTAAGAGCCGGCTCCAGGACAAAGCGACCCTTTCCCAAGAGGAGAAGGAAAGACTAGACTGGGCAGAGCAAAAGATTGAGGATGGAAGGCTGCACTTCGCAAGCAAACCCGCGATGGCGTCGACAAGCGGATTTGCGAACAAGGGAGAGGAGTTTGCCAACAAATGGCAACGCTCACACGAGAGTGCCGCCAAGGACACTCTGGCGAGCAAGCGGAAACGCGGGCCCAAGGAAGCAGGCCCTCCGCCACCCAAAGTAGCAGTGAAGCTCAACAAAAAAGCCAGGGTCAGTGATGTACTCAACCGACACCTGGTCGTGGCACTCATTGACAGGAACGACGAGAATGGAAAGATGACAGAGGCGCGCTGGAAGATCGTCCATGCGCAACTCGTTGAGTCTCTCTGTGAACGTATGGAAGTGGCACCAACAGCCCCATGCCCACATTCGATAGTGCAGGGTGGCTGAACGGTATTAAAATCCTGAAGTGCAACGGCGATCCGACCAGGAAATGGCTGACACAAACGGTTGGCCAACTGGAGGCGTTGTGGCCAAGCTAGAGGTGGTGGACAGGGAATTAATCCCATCCCTACTAAAGGCGAATGTGGTCTTCCCCATCGCAATCCAAGGGGATCAGGCGCTGAAGCTACTTCAACGGCAGAATCCAGACGTCCCAACGGCAGATTGGAAGACCCAGTGAGGGGGACCAAAGTGTGGTTCTCCAAATCAACAAGGAGGCGGAGGATCTGCTGTACCCAAGAGTCGGTAAGATGGCGTGGGGCATGGGTAGTGTCTACCTGCGTCTCAAGCAGCGCCACTCCGAAGGCAAGGGCGCACACATCCTGCAGGCATGCGAGATGGAGAAGGACATAGGTCCTGAAGCCATCGTGGATGCCGCCCAGGACCTCGCTCTGGATGACTCGAAAGACGAAGAGAACGGTGACCGGACAGTTATAGCCTACCCGTCGAGCGGAGATGAGCCAGCCGCCCATGACTCTGAAGGTGCTGCAGCTCAATCTTCATAAAAGCATAATCGTATCGGCGGAGCTCCTGATTGCCCTGGAGCAAGGGCCCGCCTTGGTCTAGGAGCCATGGATTGCCTCGGGCAATATCGTGGCCGGACTAAGGACTAAGCGGTATGCAGGAACAGAAGCGCCGTACTTGTACGGAAGGGTATCCATGCTAACCTTATGCCTCATTACAGTTCTGACGACTTGACTACGGTGATGCTAGAAAGCGAGGAACAGCGCCTACATGGTACACAATAGACCGTCGCCACCAGAAGACCTGCTTCCCCACACACCACAGCGTGTGGGGATGCACCGACATCAACGACAGAGGTGAGTCACTCTTAGACTTTATTCTATCTACAAATTTATATATAGCACGCACCAGGACATAGCACCTGGCGAAGAACGTCCCCCAAACGATTTAATAACACCAATGAAAATCAACTGAGCCATAGACTCCTTTGCGGGCTTTAAGGCACCAGAACTTCATGGAATATTTCCAGCCATGTTGCAGGCAACCAAGGAAAGGATCACTCCATGGTTGTCTGAAATATACACGGCATGTCTAAGCACGGGCTATATCCCAATCCAATGGAGGACCTCTCGAATTGTCTTCCTCCCAAAGGCGTGACTGCACTACGGGAGCCCCACGGATTACAGGCCGATAAGTCTTACCTTTTTCATACTCAAAACTCTGGAAAAGCTGCTGGATCTACACATCAGGAATGATGCAGGGAGACTTATGTCATCCAATCAGCATGCCTACACCAAAGGGAAATCTGTGGAAACGGCACTACACTCGCTAGTAGCAACCGTTGAGGGAGCCCTACACATTAAAGAATATGCGCTTGGAGTATTCGTAGATATAACCGGAGCATTCAATAATGTCAAGACGGATGCTATAATGATTCGCCTAGAAGCGACGCACGCACCCCGCAGTAAGCCTCTGGATAAGAAACCTGCTTAGCTGCACGCGGGTACTTACAGAGTGGGGTACTGCTTCCATGGTAAAGGCACAGACACAGAGGCACACCACAAGGAGGGGTCCTCTCCCCTCTTCTATGGAATTCGGTGGTCGACGATCTAATTAAGAGATTCGAGAGGAGAGCCCCAAAAATAACTGCCTACGCAGACGACATAGGCATAATTATTACGAGAGTTTATACATAGACCCTCAGCTCCATAATGGAATCAACACTTAGGGAGATAAGTGAGTGGGCGGAAAAGGTGGGACTCAGTATCAATGCGGACAAGACGGACCTTATTGTCTTCACTAAGAGATACAAGGTTCCGAATTGGACCTCTAGAAATGTCTAGTTGCATCATACAATATGACGACGCAAAGCTTCGGACACAATTCAATCGGCCGAAGCATGATCAACAAAACGGACTACATGTCCCCCAGAACGTGCCCGGAGGTTAAAACAACCTCGTTCATGGGCCCAGACGACTGAAAACGGGTCGGGACCAGACTCAACACCTGAACATATACACAGACGGCTCCAAGATGGATGGAGGAGTAGAAGCGGGCTTATACTGTACGGTTCAGGGTCCGATAAGGCTGTCATATAAGCTACCCAGCGTCTGTAGCATATTCCAGGCATAAGGAAAGCGGTCATGTGGTCAACTTGTTCGTGGACAGCTAAGCGGCGATAAGATCCATGCAGTCGTCAACGGTCAATTCCAAAAATGTAGTGGCGAGCAGGGAGGCAATAGATAACCTTAGTACGACGAAGTCAGTGCGTATCTATTTGGTTCCCAGCCACCAGGGCATCGATGGCAACGAGATAGCTGACGTTCTTGCAAAGGAGGGCGTAGAGCTGACGAACGACAGAACGGAGAACGTGCTAGTTTCCCTCAGAACGCTACAAAGCGCCCTGGAGAACCAGGCGGACACGCGGGCAAGAAGCAGGTGGAGGAATACCGAGACTTCCCGAATTGCGAAAACAATGTGCAAAGAGCGCAATGAAACCCTCAGGCAGTATGTACTGCATCTTCCTCGGAAAGACTGCAGACTGTTAGTGGGAATCCTCACAGGCCACTTTCTGGCCGCATCACACGCAACTACGATCGGAATACTGAACAGCCGCACCTGCAGGAAATGCGATGAACCGGGGGCTATCGAAACCCTGGAACATCTTATCTGCAACTGCCCGGCTCTCTCACGAGCAAGAACAGGATACCTCGGTGCCCCAGTACTGGCATCACTAGAAGACTAGAAGAAAAGACGTTTGAGGCCTGCTTGCGTAGCACATCGCCATCCTCAAAACAAAGTCTTAAGGAAGCTGGTCGCAGACTTACCAGGGCCCTAAGGCACGAAGTAGTTTGTAACGAACTGATTTATTATGTCTGCTCGCTACGAGATTCGTGCTACGAGATTCGTTCCAACATTTATTTGTGTCAGGAGTGGTTGCTGTAAGAGTTTGACCCGGTTCCCAGAGTATGACACGAGCGGGGTTCGGTGAAATTGAAGGGGGTTGCGTTTATTTACTTAAATTTTTACAGAGTTTAAAGAACAGGATAGAGCGGCGCGGCTGGTTCCGTCTTCGGCAGTGTCGTCGAGGGCGGTCGTGGGCGGCTACTGATCGTCCTTCGGTAGTGGCGCAGCGGCTGGCGTCCTGTAGAAGAGAAAGAGAGAATACGGCTATCTGCGCCGGAAAGTATGACCCTCGGTGGTTGGCTACGGAGCAACGGCTTCCTGTTTGCGCCGGAGAATATGTCCCTCTGTATGCATCCCTTTTCCTCTAGATAATTCCCGAGATATTAATATCCCCGTGTGTGTGAGAGGGTTTGGAGGCCACTTAGGTCTTCCAGGTTAGGCGAGAGAGTTTTGGAGGCCACTAAGGTCTTCCAGGTCAAGCGAGAGAGTTTTGGAGGCCACTAAGGTCTTCCAGGTTAAGCGAGAGAGTTTTGGAGGCCACTTAGGTCTTCCAGGTTAAGAGACGAGTCGCACCCCACTGTGGGTCTACGAAGGGGAGTTCGGTGAGACGAGGGGGGGGTGGGGTAAAGAAACCCGAGCGGGTGGGTGACTCGGTGAACCGAGGAATGGCTCGAGCTTAGAGTCTGCTGCCACTGATGGCGGCTTCGTCGCTCGGCGTCGGGTAGTAGTGGGTGGTGGGTGGATGGGTGGTGGAACCCCAAAGATCGGCTGGCACTGATGACGGCTGGTCTTTTGGGGAGTGGGTAGAGGAGGGGGGAGGGGGTTTCGCTAACTACAATGTATTTGGACGGGGTACTAGACCCTATCCTCAAAAAAGACTCCACAAGTAACTCCCAGAGAGGTTGCTCACACCAATGCGTAAGGCTCACCTTCTCCGATCGCTGTCGGTTGCAGAGTGACTTGAACTGGGCAACCGGCACCCTTTTTATACCCGTTGGCGTGAATAAGTGTGCCCGCACCACGTCAAAATCCCTGGTCCTCCGGCTTAGCGCGTGTGGCCAGCTGATCATGGATCAGTGTGACCAGGTAATCGGGGTCAGTGTGACCCGGTGATCGTGGATCAGTGTGCCCAGCTATTTCTATTGGCGCGCCCGCCTTTTTATTTGAATTTGAATTCGTTTCATGTTTTTTATTCTCTTAAACTAATTATTATATTTATCCTATTCTCTATGTCGCTTCATGCTTTTTCTCTCTCTTAACCTAAGCTTATTTTCTATGTTTATTTATATTGTGCGCTCTGGAGCGTCACACCTCCCCCCTCTTGCGAAGGCACGAAGTGCCGAATCGTGATCTTCGACCCCCTGCCAAAGATGACCTTCCACGTTTTTTCTCCATCCTTTACTAGGATGGTCTGCTGCTGCCCCTTCCGTTTCTGCCCCCAGCGTTCTTTTATTTCGTCCACTGCTCTGGCCGACATCGTTGCATCAGCCGGTACTGTCCACCCCCTCTCATTGGTGAACACGTCCGGCTGCTCCTGCTGTTGTGCTGCCGCTGGAAGCCGTGGGCCGTGGAGTACCTCCGAACTTGGCTGGTCGTCTGTAGCTGGATCGGGGTGTAGCTCCAGGATGTCCCTATCCGGCGACGGCGTCCGAACTCCCCCTATCCTTGGCACCCGTTGGTGTAAGCCGACTTCTGCCCCAAGTAGTCTTCCCGGGGTGTGTGCCACTCTTTGTCTTCCCCCTATGGGTCGTGCCGTCGAGGGTTGCGCCGGTGGTCGGGGTGCCGGTAGGTCATCCTTCGAGCTCGTGCCCCGGTTGTCGTGCTCCGCTAGTCGGCACATCGGTGGTTTGAGACGAGTTGGCGCTGTCCGTACCCGCACTCCGGTACCCGCTGGTCTGGCCGATATTAGCTGCGCTAATCTCCTCGTCTGCTGTAGCCGCTTGCAGTCCTCCCGAAACTTCTCGCTTGACTTCTGAAACTTGTCCATGTTGTTGTCGTTGTGCACTGAAATGAGTAAGGCGTTACATTGATTACCCTCTGCCTCTAAACTATCAGGGTTTGTTAGCGTATGGTTAGTGTGTACATATATTTTCAAGTCCCCAATGTATGCCCGTTTCGATTTCTTCGTTTTTTGATTTTTTAGTCTAACTATTACCGGTGAACAAAAGTTGTCTACTACCCACGGCCCGTCATATTTTGGCGCTAGTTTCGCGTTAAACTTTTCCGCTGCGTTTGATAAATAGTGTGTTTTGCACCAGACTAGCTGCCCTACACTTGGTTTCCATTCTCTTTTCCGTAGATCGTAGTGGAATTTTTGTGTCCCCGCTGCTTCTTCCATGTTCTGGATTGCCTCGCCTCTAATCTCTCTTAGTCGTTTCCACCTCGCTGCTACTGTTTCTGTCGCTAGTCCCGATCCTTTAGTAACTTTGTCGAACAGAGCTCCTGGTAGTCTTAGACTCCTTCCATACAATAATTGTGCTGGACTGAAACCCGTCGACTCGGATATGCTGCTGTTATATGCTAGCATTAGCTCCGGCAGATTCTCGTCCCACCTGCTTTGTTCTTCTCCCACCATTTGTGATATCATGGTTTTGATGGTTCGGTTCGTCCTTTCGGTTGGGTTTTGTTGTGGCGTATATGGTGCTGTGAATTGCTGGTGTATTCCCCACTGCTCCATGGCGGTCTTTGTTTTCCTTCCCGTAAACTGGACCCCATTGTCGGATATCAGTGTTTTTGGTGCTCCAACTCTCGCGATTATTCTTTCACGAAATAATTTCAGGAAAGCTTCTGCCGTTGCTTGCCTTACTGCAGCGACTTCGGTCCATTTCGAGAACCTGTCTACTATTACTACTAGTGTGGTGTTTCCATGTTTCGTACGTGGTAGTGGTCCGACGAAGTCTACACATATGGTTTCCCATGGTGCTTCGGTAATTTTAGTTAGCATTTTTCCCGCGGATTTTTGTTGAGACAGCTTGTATCGTTGGCAGCTCTCGCAAGCCTTTACGAATTTTATAATCTCCATCCTCATTCTAGGCCAAAAATATCTCTCCTTAATCCTTTTCAACGTCTTGAATATTCCTAGGTGTCCTGCCGTCGCGTTGCAGTGGTTTTCTCGGAGCACCGTTTGAATTTCGCTCCTTGAAATGCAAAGTTTCCATGGTTGTAGGTCTTTTTCGCTGCCGCCTTTCTTGTATAGTCTTTCCCCTTCTATTTTAAATTCTCCGTTACTCGGGTCCTTTTTTACCTCCTCGAATGCTTCCTTTATCCAATCGGCTTGACTTCTTGCGGTTTTGATTTCTACTGTTGGTGCCCTGGATAAAGCATCTGCCACTGCGTTTAACTTCCCTTTTCGGTATCTGACCTCGAATTGGAATGGTTGTAATCCGAGTGCCCATCTGGCCACCCTCCCTGAAGGGCTTTCTATCGAATTTAACCATTTCAGTGCCAAATGGTCCGTTACCACTACAAATTGGTAGCCTTCCAGGTACATTTTGTACTTATTGATGCTCCAGTAAATTGCTAAGCACTCCTTTTCGGTGGCACTATAATTTTGTTCTTCCTTGCTCAACTTCCTGCTTGCGTACGAGATCACATGTTCCCCTTCGGCGTCTTCCTGGGTTAACACTGCTCCTATTCCCAGGTCACTTGCATCCGTTTGCAGTTTGAACTGTTTTGTAAAGTCCGGGCATGCCAGTACCGGTGCTATCGTTAAGCTTTCTTTTATCCGTTCAAACGCTTTTTGATGTTGGGCCTGCCACTCGAATTTTTTTCCTTTTTTTACCAGCTCTTGTAGTGCACTTGCTTTCTCGGTGAATCCAGGGATGAATTTCCTATACCACGATGCCATGCCTAAGAAACTGTGTACCTCCTTTGTGCTTTTCGGTGTCGGTAATTCTCGTATGGCCGCCACCTTTTCTGGGTCCGTTCTGATGCCCTTGTCGGTCACGATGTGTCCCAAGTATTTTAGCTCTGTTTGAAAAAAATGACACTTCTCCGCATTTATCTTTAGGTTTGCACTCTGCAGCCGCCTGAACACTTCCCTTAGTTTCTCTAAGTGTTCTTTTTTGTTCCTTCCGATGACCACGATGTCGTCCAGGTATGCGAACGCGAACGGTTCCATTTCTGGCCCGATGACCGTATCTAGTGCTCTTTGGAATGTAGCCGGAGCTGTTGTGAGCCCAAATGGCATCACCTTCCATTGAAACAAACCTCGTCCCGGTACGGTGAACGCCGTATACTGCTTACTGTGGTCCTCCATTGGTATCTGCCAATATCCGGATTTTAAATCCAGCGTGCTGATGAATTTCGCCTCTCTTAGCTGATTTAAGATAAAGTCCATTCTTGGTACCGGATAAGCATCCTTTTCGGTTCGTTCGTTCAGTAGCCGATAGTCCACACACATTCTCCATTCGTTGTTTTTCTTCTTTACCAGCACCACTGGTGCGCTGAATGGGCTATGTGATGGTTCTATTAATCCCAATGCTAATAATTCATCCACTTGTTCGTTGATTATCGCTTGCTGCTTTGGGTTACGTGGGTAGTATCTTTGTTTTACTGGCCTATCATCCTTCATGTAAATCTTATGGGTTGTAATATTACTATTTCCCTTCATTCCTTCGAATACTTGCCTTTGTTTTTCCAGAAATTTGTCGATCTCCTCATCTGTTGGTTCCCTTTCGATTGTGGTCTGCCTGGTTTCCTCTTCTTTTGGACATTCATTTGCTTCTGTGATGTCCAATTCCAGATTGCCGCATTGGATCCTTGTCTGTGTCTTCGCCAGAAAGTCCATTCCCAGTAGTATCCCTCCTGTAACCTGGTTTAAAATCAGAAAATCCAATTCGAATTCTTCTCCGGCGAATTGCACTCTGGCTGTGAAGTCTCCATCTGATCTTTGTCTTGATCCGTTTGCCATCGTTATCTCTGTCCTCACTTTCCTCCATCTTCCATGTCTTCTTAACTCGCTGTATCTTCTCTTGCTGATCACGCTCCGTGATGCTCCCGTATCTACTATTCCTTTCGCTTTTACCGCTCCGATCGTTATCATGGCCAATATCTGGAATCCGTCACACCTTAATTGGTCCCATGTAGCTGGTGTTTGATTCTGGTCCTGAGCTACCAGCGTTATCTGCTCGGACCTCCGGTGTTTCCCGTTATGGCTTTGCAACACTCCGTTGTTCTTGTTCCGTTTCTGCCGCATACCCAACAGAACAATCTCGGCGGGTTGGTGCAGGATCTTGTGGCATGTCCTGTTCCCCCGCATCTCATGCAGATATCTGTTGTTCCGTTCTGGTTCCCTGTTACCACCGGCCGGTTGGTTCCTTCCATTGCCTCTATTTCTTCTACTTCTTCGGCTAACTTCAAGAATTCCGTTAAAGTTTTGAACCCTGAGCGTCTAGTATAGAGCTTTATTTTGCTTCTGCAATTCTTGTATATACGGTCCAACTTCGATTCTTCCGAATACTCTGTGAATCTCATTAACTTCCTTAGGTTCATTGCGTATTCCCTTGTTAGTTCCGTCTCCCGCTGTCGTAGCTGTGCAATTTGTGTCTCCACCTGTTCCTGGTATCTGGGTGGTAGGAAATATTCCAGCAGTTCTTCCTTGAGTTCCTTCCAAGTATTTATCTTACTCGGTGTGGTGTTCCACCAGTCTATTGCTACGCCTTCCAGGATGAAGGGCATGGTTTGAATTAGAGCGTCTTTGTCTATCCCGTAGCCTTTGGCCCACTCCTCCATCTTGCTGAGGAATTCTAAAGGATTGGTGGTTCCTTGGTATCTTATCCCCCAGCTCCGCACTCGGTCTATGGTTTCCACTTCCATTTTCCGTTCCTTTACATCCGGCATGTCTGATGTCTTTCCTTCCGATCGCGTTGGTGTTTTAAATTGTTTCACCAGGAGGTCTATCCGGTTTGCTACCTTGCTCAGTTCCTCTGTCGGTGACTTGTTTGGCTCCGTCAACCCTTTCTCCTTGCTGTGTTTCTCCGTTAGCTCGCTCAGCCTCCGCCTGATCTCCTCTGTGTGCTCCGGGTTCTTTACAAATGATGCTATTCTCTGTCTTAATTCCTCCGCTTTTCCCGTTGCGTCCAATCCGAATTCCTCCGCGTACTCGATCAGGTCCGCCTTTGATGCTAGGTACACCCAGGTCGACATAACTCTCTACCGGCGTCTCCTCTTTGCAACCACTTTAACCTGTTCGGGCGCCATGTAACGTTCCTGCTATGCTGGAGTAGTTCAACGGTGTCCAGGAGGTCGTTCCAACATTTATTTGTGTCAGGAGTGGTTGCTGTAAGAGTTTGACCCGGTTCCCAGAGTATGACACGAGCGGGGTTCGGTGAAATTGAAGGGGGTTGCGTTTATTTACTTAAATTTTTACAGAGTTTAAAGAACAGGATAGAGCGGCGCGGCTGGTTCCGTCTTCGGCAGTGTCGTCGAGGGCGGTCGTGGGCGGCTACTGATCGTCCTTCGGTAGTGGCGCAGCGGCTGGCGTCCTGTAGAAGAGAAAGAGAGAATACGGCTATCTGCGCCGGAAAGTATGCCCCTCGGTGGTTGGCTACGAGAGCAACGGCTTCCTGTTTGCGCCGGAGAATATGTCCCTCTGTATGCGTCCCTTTCCCTCTAGATAATTCCCGAGATATCAATATCCCCGTGTGTGTGAGAGGGTTTGGAGGCCACTTAGGTCTTCCAGGTTAGGCGAGAGAGTTTTGGAGGCCACTAAGGTCTTCCAGGTCAAGCGAGAGAGTTTTGGAGGCCACTAAGGTCTTCCAGGTTAAGCGAGAGAGTTTTGGAGGCCACTTAGGTCTTCCAGGTTAAGAGACGAGTCGCACCCCACTGTGGGTCTACGAAGGTGAGTTCGGTGAGACGAGGGGGGGGGGGGGGGTAAAGAAACCCGAGCGGGTGGGTGACTCGGTGAACCGAGGAATGGCTCGAGCTTAGAGTCTGCTGCCACTGATGGCGGCTTCGTCGCTCGGCGTCGGGTAGTAGTGGGTGGTGGGTGGATGGGTGGTGGAACCCCAAAGATCGGCTGGCACTGATGACGGCTGGTCTTTTGGGGAGTGGGTAGAGGAGGGGGGAGGGGGTTTCGCTAACTACAATGTATTTGGACGGGGTACTAGACCCTATCCTCAAAAAAGACTCCACAAGTAACTCCCAGAGAGGTTGCTCACACCAATGCGTAAGGCTCACCTTCTCCGATCGCTGTCGGTTGCAGAGTGACTTGAACTGGGCAACCGGCACCCTTTTTATACCCGTTGGCGTGAATAAGTGTGCCCGCACCACGTCAAAATCCCTGGTCCTCCGGCTTAGCGCGTGTGGCCAGCTGATCATGGATCAGTGTGACCAGGTAATCGGGGTCAGTGTGACCCGGTGATCGTGGATCAGTGTGCCCAGCTATTTCTATTGGCGCGCCCGCCTTTTTATTTGAATTTGAATTCGTTTCATGTTTTTTATTCTCTTAAACTAATTATTATATTTATCCTATTCTCTATGTCGCTTCATGCTTTTTCTCTCTCTTAACCTAAGCTTATTTTCTTTGTTTATTTATATTGTGCGCTCTGGAGCGTCACAAGCTCCCTGGAGATCCTTGTAGATCCCCGAAGAGGCACGAAGCTCCCTGGAGATCCTTTGCACTCCCTGAAGATGCTCGACACCGCTCGCCGCTGATGCGCAGAATCGACGACTACTCGTCGCGCCTTAGACTCGCCAGGAGATCGGCTGCACGGGTTTAGGGAAGCGTCACCGTTCTCAGACTAGGGTGAACAGAGGCCGCGATCTCCAGGAATCACTCCTTTCGACACACCACCGCCTGTCCCTGGCTCTGTCCCGGATGGTCCCACTAGGGTTTAACTCAGATCGCACTGGCAGTTCCGCCCTAGCTTCACCCCTTGGCTTATCGTCCGACGTTTCCTTGTAGCTCGCTCTGTCGTGGTGTAGTGGCTGGCCCGTTGCTGATGCTCCTGGATATGCTGACTGCGTGGCTGGACGTTGCGTGGCTTCTGGTACTCGGGATCTTGGTCAACGCCGATCCGGGACTACACGACTTAACCGCGGGGCTCTACTGGAGTTCTCCACTCGAGGCCACCAACGATAGACCGATCTCCCTTCTGGCTCGTTTCACTCGGGATTCGGATGCACGCCGCTCCGGGAATACACGACTCAACCGTATGGCTCTCCTGGAGTACTCCACTCAAGAACACAACGACTGATCGATCTCCCTTCTGGCCTAATGGCTTCTCCCTGAGTTAACGATTTCTTGTCGCAGGCTTACACCGCTCAAACTCTGTTCGACTCTCCGGGGAGGAGCGTGGATTTAGTTGAGACAGAATTGAAACGGATCGCCTTGACCTAGCCGTGTGATGCCCTCTGGACCTCAGCTACCTGCGTCTCAATTCGGAGATTCCTGGCGGTTCAATCCCGAACGTCTCGACGTAGCGATCTTGTTCCTTGTAGGCTCCCACGGCGCTGCTTCCGGCGATTCGACTTGTTGTTGCTCACTGGTATTTCACTGTACTGGCACTTTTGTATCTGGACTGATCTTGATAGATTGACTCTTCGTGATCGACTGATCCTGTTGCCGGCGCCCGGCGGCCTTATATAGAGCCTCGGGGTACCGTTATTTCCCTTTTGTGCTCTGGCCGCGGCATCTCTCCACTCCGGGTCCAAAGTCCGTGGATCCTGTTTGACCCACTTGTCCTTCACGCACGGCCTTAATTTGTGTTTCTGGATGTTGCCGCTGCTCCGCTTATGTTTTTGGTGCCTGTGGCACGTCTGTGCGTCGCTCCGCTGCTGAGGTGTGGCACTTGTCCTCCCGGATCAAAGTCCACGGCAGAGTCCAAAGTCCGGTGCAGATCCGTTATTTCCCCTTTTGCACACGGCACTCTGGCTCTGCCTGCGAAGTGTCCACTCTCTCACTCTCCGCTTCTCGCTCTCCAAACTCTCTTTGGCAGAGTTCTCTCTCCCAACCTCGAAGTCTCCAAACTCTCATTCTCCACTTCTCGGTCTCCAAACTCTCACTTTCCAAACTCTCTTTCTCCAAACTCTCTACTTGCAAGAGTCTCTCCACTTGCTCTTCGCCGCGCCGCTACCCCGCTAATTCGCCGAGTAATTGGTAATCGGCCGGCCATCAGTGGTTTTGCTGCGAGAATTTGTGGGGAGTTATTCAACTCCTCACAGCACAACGCCAGTACATTGAGAAACTTTCACCCACCAGCACCAAGCACCCCTTGTGGAGGGCCCACCGAAATCTAAGTGCGCGGCCGAAACAGTAATTCCCATAAGAAACTCTTCAGGCAGCTGTTCGAGAAGCGACAAAGACAGAGCTTGTACATTTGCTTTACACCTTCGAAATGTCTTTCAGCCAAACCCTGCAACAAATTCATTCGCACTACCGTCGTCGTCAATTCGAATTGAAACCGAGACGGAGCCAATTCTGTTTCAACCAAACGAAGTTGCAAAAGTCACCAAAATAGGGGTTATAACTTCCAAAATGGTAATTGAACTCCCAAACTGTGTAGTTGAGGTCAATTGTAAACTCTTTAACGGGATTACACGACTTGGCTACTTCCCAAAAAAATGGAAAAAATCGGTAATCATAATGATCCCAAAGCCAGGAAACGATCACACAATACCAGCTTCATACAGACCGATAAGTTTACTCTCGTGTCTGTCAAAACTGCTCGAAAAATGCCTTTTGACGCGCATAATCCCATATCTAAGCGAGCACAACGTTATTCCGGCACATCAATTTTGCATTCGAGAAAGCCATGGAACAATAGAGCAAGTCAACAGATTAACAACAGAAATACGGTCTGCATTTGAATATCGGGAATACTGCAGTGCGGTATTCCTTGACGTTGCACAGGCTTTCGATTGAGTCTGGCTTGATGGCCTTAAGCATAAAATCAGAACTATTCTGCACTCACAGGATTCTTGAATCGCACCTTTACAACAGAGAATTCGCCGTGAGATGCAACACTACACGACGATTACACCATAGAGGCAGGAGTTCCCCAAGGTAGCGCTCTTGGTCCAACTCTATTTCTCCTTTACACCGCAGATATTCCCACAAACGACCGGCTAACTACTTCTACATTCGCAGACGATACTGCGATCATAAGTCGGTCCAAATGCCAAATTCAGGCAACAGCAATTATTGCTGATCATCTCGTGGTAGTGGAGAGGTGGTTATCAGACTGGCGAATAAAAATAAATGCGCAAAAGTGTAAACACATAACGTTTACTCCTAACAGAGAAACATGTCCCACACTAACGCTGAATAACACGCCACTTCCACAAGCTGACGATGTAACGTACCTTGGCGTTCACCTAGACAGGAGACTTACATGGCTAAGACATATCGAAGCTAAGAAAATTCGTCTAAAACTAAAATCCAATTGGCTTATAAACGCCCGCTCTCCTCTCTGCCTGGAGTTCAAGGTCCTATTCTACACTTCAACGCTTAAGCCAGTCTGGACTTACGGCTCCCAGTTGTGGGGAAACGCGAGCAGCAGCGACATTATCCAGCGAGGACAATCAGAAATCCTGAGAACTATCACTGGGGCACCTTGGTATGTTCGGAACGACAACATCCACAGAGATTTTGGCATTCTACCCGTAAAAGACGAAATGTCAAAACAATAAGCGTCCTACCACACCAAGCTAACTTCTCATCCAAACTAGATCGCTAGGGGCCTAGCCAGGGTTTCATACCGAACCCGATTGCAACGAAATGACCTTCCAGCTCAGCAATAGTTATTAGAGCCCTTAAACTTCGCGTCAGTCATCTTGACTGTCAGATAGCTTTTTAATTTAAGATTTAATATACTTATTATTAGTCTCAATTCAGAGAACATCCAATATTTAAAATGCATATGTGTTAGAGATTTTTGAAAAATGGGAAGGTTTTTGCTAACTCGAGGTCATGCTGGCTATAACCAACAATTATTGTTGTTATAACCAACAATTTTAAGCATTTCAACGCTCTTCACTTGGGGAGTGAACCCATGACTTTCCGGGATTTGCAAATTTCGGTAGGTCGTCAACGCTACCTCTTCGGCCGGAGTGGGGGATGTTAGCTAAGCGTCGAAACTTCTATATATAGCACATCTTAGAAATATGCACTTGAGAATTACATACTTCCAGGGCTGTGTCATACTTCAAAGCTTCGTCGCTTGAACTTCTAATGTGTGTGAAAGCTTTATAGGGTGTCTGTCTGGAAGCGATCTGCTTCCCGATTTTACAGACGTGAATAACAAGAACCTATTAATTGTTGTTACTCGAACATACGCATTTTGTATGCATTTGCATTATGCGGTTTTTTTTTCGGCGTGTGATTTTTGGTGACCTCTTGAAAAATGGGAAGACTTTGCTATATAACTATATATATAGCACATCTTAGAAAAATGCACTTGAGAATTACATATTTCTAGGGCTGTGTTATACTTCATGTAAAAAAAAAAACTGTGACACTTGTAGATTAGAACTAAAACTTAAAACTTAACTTTAATGTTAGGAGAGGGGGATGGAGAGTGTTAACAGTCCGAGAGCGAGATGAGAGACCATCTGGACGTAACTGCTCTCGTCTGTAAACCACTAACATTTACAGTATCACCTCCTTGGCGCAGACAGTCTCCGAATATTTTTTAATAAAGAAGAACAATACTAACAATCTCCATACACTGCCCATCCCATCCTAATTCGGCCAACCACCCCCTTTAAAATACTAAACAAAAAAATACTTCATCACGTACAGTATTTTTTAGTATTTTATTTTAATATTTTATGGTATTTGTTTGATCCTTGTTCCATCGTTCCACCAAAAGCCTGGGGAATAATTTAACAACAATCTAGCAGGTCAATACCTTTTTTCCACCGGTGCAGATGAGAGCTTTCCAATTCTAAGGGCTAAGTACGGCAAATAGCAGACCAGATAGCGCACACGCCGCAACGCCATAATTAAAAGATGCCATAGATGTTCAAATTTCCAAGCGCGAGCCTTAATAAACTCCGGATCTGAGGCGACCTTCATTACTGAGCGCTTTTTTAACTTGATTAAATTGCCGCTCCAAGTTATCCATGCACAGGTATCAGGGCCTAATCAAACGGTCTGTGGCTCTCTTCTCGGTCAAGAGACCATTCTCGGCTGGATTCTAACAAGACCAGTACTGGCTCCGAGGCAATATCAAATATCATCTTTTTCTAAGCAAGTTGCACAGAGGTATGAAGCGTCCCTCGATAAACTCCTCACCAAATTCTGGGAGGTGGAGGATCTGCCAGTAAAGGTGGCAAAAGAATCCGATGTGATCTGTGCGGACAATTTCCTTCGAACCACCACAAAAGACGATACCGGCAGGTATGTTGGGAGTCTTCCTTTTCGGGATCCTGAGAACATGAAATGCTCCCTAGGACATTCAAGATTCGTGGTTGCATGTACGTCGATGATGTCCTTTCGGGAGCTGACTGTGCAGAAGAGGCTGGCTTTCCATTAAGGAAATGGACCTCCAACCACAAAAAAATTTCTGGCCTATATCGAACCGATCATCTTTTAAATGCCGATTTCCTGGAAATGGATACGGAAAGCACGGCAAAAACTCTCGGAATCCGTTGGAAAGCAACATCCGATGAGTTTTTCTTCGCCACCCAAGACCTACCCACCGAAGCTAAACTCACGAAACGACATGTTTTTTCCCAAAGTGCGAAGCTGTTTGATCTAGCAGGCTGGCTCGCTCCTTTCGTGGTCTGGGCCAAGATTTTCATGCAGGAGATATGGATGCATGATCTAGAGTGGGATGATGAACTTCCACTTGAACTGTGCCAAAAGTGGCGTGATTTCCTTCAATGCTACTCGGTCGTAGATCGAGTCCGAAGTCCCAGATGGGTTTCCTGGGGAGCACAACGCTAGTGCATCTTCTCACAGCCAAGACGCGCGTGGCGCCAGTCAAAACTGTGTTGCTTCCCTTTCCATCTTTCCCCATATGCCGATGCTATCCTCGAAACTTCATTGTTGGACCGATTCCACGATTGTGCTTGCATGGCTAGTCAAACGAGCATGCCAGTGGACAACGTATGTGGCCAATCGGGTAACAAAAATTACCCAGTCCACAGAGGCAGCCAATTGATCGCATGTTAAATCCGAACACAATCCAGCTGACTTGGCCAGTCGGGGAGTGCTCCTACAAGAACTGGTTCACAACTCTCTTGGGTGGCATGGGCCAACTTGGTTGCAAAAGCCACGAGATCAGTGGCCTGCCCCATGCACCGACTTACGGTTGACCGAGGTGGAAAGGCCTCCTGTCAAGGCTCATGTGGCATCCATTCCGACAGAAGACATCCTTGATCGCTTTTCCAAGTTAGATAGAGCATTACGGGTCCTTGCGTATGCCCAACGGTTTATCCAGCGATGTAGGAAACAGTCGTCGATTCCGGAAATCCGTCTGGAGGCCCAAGAACTTGTCGCCGCTGAACGGCAGATATTTTGCTAATAAATATCGCTGCTTGAGTCAAAAGTGACCGGTGCCCGCAACAAGTTTCTTCCTCTCCTTTAACCCCTTTCTAGAAAGGGCTTATCAGGGCGCATAACGGCCTCCGAAAATTTGCGATATGATGAACGACATCCGATAATCCTCCCGTACGAATGTGCACTCTCGCGACTACTGGTGAACTTTACGCAACTCAAAACGTTGCACGGAGGTAACAAGTTAGTGGTACGTCTTACTTGGTCAAGATACTGGGTTCCGAAGATAAAGAACTTGGCGAAGGCAGTCACTAACTCCTGCAAGGTCTGTGTTATCCACAAGAAGCGATTGATGGGAATTTTACCGAAAGAGCACGTCTCTTTTGACATAAAGAATAACACTGAAAGAGCTTGTCATATCACAAAAGGGTATGTGTTGGTTTTCATCTGTTTTTCTACAAAGGCCATCCATCTAGAGCCTACATCCGATCTGACGACCGAGAAATTTCTTGCGGCTTTCGCTCGGTTCGTATCCAGAAGAGGTTTTCCTCGTCAAGTTCAGTTCGACAATGGGAAAACCTTTGTCGCCGCGCCCACCTTGCTCTGCCGACATTTTTTACAAGCCGTAAAAGAGTCTGGGACTGATGCGTACAATCATCAGCAGCTCAACTAGCAATTCATTCCTCCGGGGGCACCCCACATGGGAGGGCTGTGGGAAGTTGGTGTCAAGAGCTTCAAAACCTTATTTTACAAGTCCACCGCTACGCGAAAGTAAACTTTTAAAGAGCTTTCAACCCGAAGTAAAGGGGGAATCCAAGTCCATTGTGAATCAACACTTAAAGGCACTCCATCAACAATTCCAAGCTCGATGGAAAAATGAGTATTTGAAAGAGCTCCACATCGCAAATCTCCGCTCTGGCGACATGGTAGTCGTCATGGATAACAATCTTCCCTCGAATGAGTGGCGCCTTGGCAGATGTATTGGCTATGTATTTCCTGGAGCCGATGGCAATGTCCGCGTCGTCAGTATTCTTACAGCACGCGGGCTTGTCAAACGTCCCATGACCAAGTTGGTTCTTCTGCCAGGAGAACCTTTCAAACTTCTTCCTCAACAAACATCCTCCACATAATTCCCCGACCATACTCGACAGCTTTGAGCAGTGCTCATTGTCGTGCAACGGTAGGAACTACACGCTCCTCCATATGCACGAGCGCCCCCTGCCGTCGGCCAACCCGCCAACTCGTCAAGAGCTGGCACCGGCAAGGCGCTCGACATCCACCGCTTCTTAGCAGCGCTCGAGTTAAGTATCAAGTCCTGTTATATTTGTATGGTTGTAATTTCTAGTCCACTAAATATATTATTGATCATAAAATAAACGTCTGCCTCTTTTGATATTAAAATTCAGAATGATTTTTATTATAGCATGTTGGTCCAATTGGAACACCAGCCCGGAAATATTGGTGTGTATTACAATTATATATATGTGTATATGTGTGCTTAAATACTAACAAGTAGTTCTCTGTATATTCTGCATCTTTGCTCGAGCGGGTGTTCGTCGTACATCCTGCCTGTTGCTGACAGTGCGATTCTATGTACATATGTCGATGAACGGCTAGCTGCCGGTCATCTTCCAGATAGGTAGCACGGGGAGGTTTAGGTGCCGGTACCGATACGGTAACTCCTCCCCCCGAGAATGGAGCGTTGGCCACATTTGTGCTATATCCAGGGCGACATTGTGTAGTATGGTGCTGGGAATGAACGTTGTCTTTGATCCTTTAATTAAGAGTACTCCAAGTGTTATTGAGATTAATAGCAGCGTTCAATATGTGATGCAAATGTCGTTCATGATTTTTTTTAATAGCGATACAATTTTTGGTGTGTTTTAAATCTTCCAGGTTCAAGGTTGAAGTCCATTATTGTTTTATTATTGGTTACCTCCCTTGCCATTGTGGTAGTCAACTTTATTCTTTCTTCTCTTTCTTCTACGACCTGATCGCTGTACTTTACTCCGTTTATTTGCAGTGCGAAATTCATGTAGTTCTTCGCAACGGACCCGGAAACCTCTACGGTTTGTCGTGGTGGTCCTCCGGTGGTATGACAAGCTCAATCTCTTTGATGGCTATAGAATCGCAATTAGATGACTTGTTTTTCAATATTTTCAGCAAGCATTCTTCTCCTATTTTGGAGAAATATACAGCTTTTTAATTAAATAATATTTATACCCGTTACTCTTAGAGTAAAAGGGTATATTAGATTCCTGCAAAAGTATGTAACATGTAGAAGGAAGCGTTTCCGGGCGCCGACTGGAGCACGGGGCCGCTGGACAATTCCGGGCGCCGACTGGAGCACGGGGTCGCTGGACAATTCCGGGCGCCGACTTGTGCACGGGCCGCTGGACAATTCCGGGTGCCGACTCGTGTACGCGCCGCTGGATTATTCCGGGCGCCGACTTGTATACGCGCCGCTGGATTATTCCGGGCACGGACGGGAGGACGGGCCGCTGGACAATTTCCGGGCGCCGACTCGTGTACGCGCCGCTGGATTATTCCGGGCACGGACGGGAGGACGGGCCGCTGGATAGTTCCGCGCCGGACAGAGGCATTGGCCGCTGGAGCATTCCGGGCCACAGCAGTAGTCGCCGATAGCCCCGCCGCACACTGGTGTGAGCGACCCCAAAAGTGACGATTAATAAATTTTGGATTTGCTTAATGTGAGTTATATGTGGTGAAAGATAATAAAATTCTGCATTAGAAAGTGAAAGAATTATGTTCCTAAGTCTTACAGAAACCTCACAATGTGAAGCCGAAGTTGAAACTTTGTTTTTTCGTTTTTAAAAATACGAAAATTTTATATTTTTTTGTCACTTTGAGTGATGATTTTTCCAATAAAAATAAACCAAATCAAGTTTTTTAAAATGGGAATAATAAATTTAAGCTCTTAACTATTTTTACAAATTTTTTAATATATATTTTTTTAATATTTCTATTTAAAAAAAAATTATTTAAAAATACCTGTTTTTATAGTAAATTAGACCAAAAGTTTCTTCAAACGTAACCAAACGTAACCATTTTCTTTTTTAATTTCTTGAGATATGTATGTATCTAAGTCCCCACCAAGGGGTTCCGTGCCCCGTTCTGCCCTAAGACAGTTAATTTAATTCAAAGTTGCATGGTATTTCACAAAAAAAACGTTTTTTATTTTTGAATGTCAGGTGTTGTTTGGATCAGCTGTGTCGCTCATCTGCTTTAGTCAGCGGTTTTAGTTAGCTGTTATTGGCACTTGTGAATTATTAAACAACGAAAATAGTCAATGTTAATCTCAATCTTCAATTAAACTTAAAAAAATACAGAGAATGTTATTCGAGAAAAGTGGATATGGTGAAGATCAACCAGGACATTTTGAATATGTTCTTGATTAGCTCCGATCAAATAATATCTAGTAAACTTAGGTTTGCCGAAAAAAAAAGTGCACACCTTTCCGAAGGAAGCTTTAACTCTGTTAAAAGTAGCACAATGTATGAGCGACAAGACCGATAGCGAAGGCGAAACCGAGATGGATCGGATTAATACTTATATTATTTAAATCATAGAACATTTTTTAGAATTATGGTTTTTATTAATAAATTTGAAGTTATACATATAAACTTTTTTCATCACTATGGACGGCAGTCCATGTAGTGACGAAGCGCACCAGGAGAGTGTGCGAAGGCGACTACTATATATAGCCGCAAAATTAAAAATCTGCTGTGATAGCCCGATCGTAATGAGTAATACACTAAATTAAAGGTATTGCTAAAACTTAAAGGATTGCATACCAAGACCTCAAGAAAATTAATTGGTTTGGGAGAGAGAGCGGTGAAAGTGTAAAAGTGAAAATTTCGAAATTTGGATCTGGTGGGGCCGGTGGGGATAATTGGCTCCTCGCAGTACGTTAGTTGTATTCCTACTGAAAATGCGCTTAATATGAGGGGTCATATAATCGGACGCTCCGTTCAAAAGTTATACCGAAAACAAGATTTTCTTCTTCTTCCCAAAATGAAAATTTAATTCTGTTTGTCAGTTTGTCCAAAACATGTTTTTTAAGTTCTGAAAATTTGATATAATGTTCATCAGATCGATATAAGAAACTTTAGTTTTACCACTTTTGGAAAAACCCGCTAGTTTAGCGGGAAAACAGCTATAAATAGCTAAAATACGGAAGGCTGTAACTTCTAAACTACTGAAGCTACAGACTTGTGCTATTTCTCGTTTTAAAGGTATTTTGTAATGCAATAAGCGCCCCCTATATGTAATCTGTGTAAATATAATAGTTAAAAAGATATGGACAAACCAAAAATTTTTTAAACTTTTTTTTAGTTTTTTTTTATTTTTCTCAAAAATGGCTCTAACGATTTTCTTTAAAACTTTAAACTGTATAGCCCTTGAAATTCCTCAAATTTTGGTATATAACACATTACTTTAGTAAAAAGTCACGTTTAAAAGTTATTCAGAAAGGAAAATAGTCACTTTGTCCAGCCCAAAACAACTAACGCTGCCTAAGCGTTGATTTTTGTATGTGCGTATCCAAACTGTAGGGTCAAGGAATCGTTAAAATTTTTTTAAACCAGTCCATTTAGGAAACTTTTGTTTTACGACTTTTGAAAAAACAAGCTAGTTTGTCGGTAAAACCGCTAGAAAAGGCTATATTTTGTAAGTCCGTAACTTGCGAAATATTAATGCTACAGACTTGTGCTTCACCTCATATTAAAGGTACTTTTAAATAAAATAAACGCCTTAACAAAATGTATGTAAATGCAATGGTTAAAAAACCATAAGCAAAACAATTTTTTTTATATTTTTTTTAGCTTTTTTTTATTTTTTTCAAAAACGGCTCTTACGATTTTCTTTAAACATTAATCCGTAGAGGCCTTGAGATTCCTTAAATTTTGGTATGTAACACGTTATTGTAAAAAGTCTCGTTTGAAAATTATTCAAATACAAAAATGGCCACTCTTGCTAGCTTAGAACAACTAATCCTGCTCGAGCATTTAATTTTGTTTGTGCGTATCCAAGCTGTATTTTAAACCGTTCCATAAAGAAAGCTTTTTATACGACTATTGACAAAAAACGCTAGTTTAGCGGGAATAAAACGCTAGTACTAGATCCTATGGAAGCAAAAGTATGAAGAAGTCAGTAGTAGATATACTTGATGACTCATGTTTAAAACAAAAACCCCTGATATAAAACAAAAACACCTCTTAACGAGGTAAAAAACTAGTGACGATCGCACCTTAAACATACAAAAGTTCTGATATCAACATTTGTGACGAAAGATGATTACACACATGATAAAATACACTTTTTAAAATTTTTTTTTCGGCACTCTGCAATAGAAAATGTTTGTGTGTTCTTAAAAAATGTATTTAATCATGTGTGTAATCATCTTTCGTCACAAATGTTGATATCAGAACTTTTGTATGTTTAAGGTGCGATCGTCACTAGTTTTTTACCTCGTTAAGAGGTGTTTCTGTTTGATTTAATAAATACAAGCAATACAAGATTTTTTCCATTTTTAGCTTATTGTTTTTGGCGCATATTTACTATAAAGTCCACCAATTCTAAGTTTTCTTAATAAATGTAGTCTAATTAAATTCATAAACGATTCGGATAATATTTCAACGCTATAAATGATAAATTACTATTTTTTTTTAAATTTACCCGAAATTTCAAAAAATTTTCTGAGGAAAAAATTTATTAAAAAAAAATACTCTACGGAAAGTCCAAATGTTATTTTTTTTACTTTTAATAATCAAATACAAAAGACAAAATTATAACATGTTCAAATTTTTTGCCGGCTGAATTGATCGTCACTTTTGGGGTCTCTCACCCCAGTGTGCGCCGGCTCCGGATAGTCCCTAACAACCCCACCATGTTTGTTCCCCTCCAATAAAACCCCAGACAAATCATTGGAGTCTAATGTCTTGGCCCTCTCAGAATATTATAAATTTTGTGGGGAACTCTGGGCCGCTGAGGATCACCCCGGCCGTAGTAGCTTCTTTACACGTCTCATTTGCAACACTTATGTTCCTCGCTAATATCACCGTGTCAGCATGGTTTTGTTAAGAGAAGATCGACCACCACTAACCTCCTTGAATTGTCATCTGTTGTAATAAATGGATTTAAGAAAAAAATGCAGACTGATGTTATATATACAGATTTCAGCAAAGCTTTTGACTCTGTTAACCACTCTCTCCTTTTATTCAAATTAGATCAGCTTGGGGTTCCATGTAATCTATTAACTTGGATTTCAAGTTATTTGAATGGAAAGGCTCAGAGAGTTATATTTAAGAACGCTGTCTCCAAAATGGTCCACGTGACATCGGGAGTGCCCCAGGGTAGTCATTTGGGCCCTTTGCTGTTTACCTTGTTTATTAACGATCTTCTCTCTATCGTAACACACTCTCGTGTACTAATGTATGCTGATGATGTTAAGCTTTGTTTGACATATAATAAGATTGAGTCTGGTTTTGGCTTACAATCAGACATTGATAATTTTCAGATATGCTGTGAGTATAACCTCTTAAATTTGAACTGCCTGAAATGTAACATAATGACCTTTTATAGACCTTTTATTCGCTTCAGAACTCCCCACTTGATCGTATATATTCAGTAAACGATTTAGGTGTTCTTCTGGACCCGAAGCTTAAATTTGACTGCCACATAATTGTTATGTCCTGCTTTTCGCGTGGGTTCCTTGCCGGCTATGAAAAGTCTTTCCCAGGGAGGGGAACAACCCAGATCACGTTCACGCAGCAGAAAAAACAAAAAAAAAACAAAACGGAATTTCGGATTTAAACGACGGACTTCGGAACTTCTGGATTGGACCACCTGTTAAGCTCGTAGTCCTGGGAGTCCCTCCCAACCATGAGAGCATCCTCGGACACATCTCCCAAATTTTAGTTGTGGGTCGTGCTACCTAATTCATCCCACCCCCCAACACAAATCTCTACTCTGACATATTCATTTCATTTTCTCACTGTATATTCAAAAGATTTCTCTTAAAGTCTAACATTTATATAACCTACCCACGGTACCGAAGGACTTTTACATGTAACAGATATATATACATAAATAATTAAATAAATAAATAAATAAATAAGTAACAATTCTTCATAGGGCGAGTATTTTAGTTTTAGGTATTAAATAGTTTAAATAAATATTGTTTTGATATTATATGAATTAAATTACATTAATTGGGGTGGGTTACATATTTTTTTTGTAGTGTTTGTTTTGGTTCGGTTATATTTTTTTGCGGCTGGCAGATATGATTTAATTTAAAAATAAGAACCTGTGGCCACCCAGGAATGAGTGGCCAATTTTTCTCCTAGAAAAATCTTCTTCTTCCTGGTGGCTGGAGTTTCTTCCCTCTTCGACAAAATTTCCGTTCCTGACCCAGGTTTATTCCCTCCAGAATACTCTGGAATTAATTTAATTTTTTAACTTCACTCACATTAAACTTAAATTTACTTTTTTTTTTTAACTCACTGGTAGAACTTATAATTTTTTTGTTTTAAATTTGAAAATTCTCGGCAAACCGAACCGCCTGCGCCTATGGAGTTTTGCCCTTTAAGTCACCTTTGCTGTTTTCTCAGTCCCTCTTCGCCAAAAACCATTCAAACTTTTTCGAATTTAAACTTCGGTTCATTTGGGAGTCATCCGGTCTAGGGAACCAGTTCCATTTTGAACTCAGTGTCCCGACTCCCTGGACTCACGAGTAATCGATGACCGATTATCGAATAAACGCCTATCGTCATCTGGCCTAGTGTAAACAACCGTGGAATTTGCGAATTATGTATTTATTTATAGTTTTCGCACATAACAAGCACACTACGGTTTCGATACTTGTCTCGGAACAGGAGTGGAGGATGTGCGTCTATGGTTGATTGTGCTGCTCAACGTAGGCCATCGCCCACAACCCTGAGATTTCGGTCTGGTGAGTGTGTTTTGCTAGCCGGGCACTATTGTTTGAGGTCCTTTGCATTGAAAACTCCCAAAGGATTGCCGCGCAAGTTTTCCAACGCGTACAACGAATTTCCCAATGCTTTTGTGACTCGGCATTTAGTGTACTTTCGGCAGAACTTGGAGTTTCTATTCTTGCTAAAGTCACTAAGCACAAAGTTTCACTTGTAGATTTCCTGTCCCGGTGAGTATCGAATTTCTCGGGCCTTTAAATTGTAGTTCTTCGCTGCTTTCTCGTAAGCCTGATGTATCCTTTCCTTTATTTTCTCCCGGTACAGCTGTTGTCGTTCGGATCTGGGCAATTGGGCTATCTCAGCTTTATTGAGAGCATTCAGCTTGCGAGCCAGCGAGTAATCCCTCCCATTCGTAAACATATGCTGCCCGAACATGGCAAAGTATGGAGAAGTTCCGGTGCTTTTATGGATGGATGACCTCAGCGATGCTTGTATGTCCGCAAGGTGTTCATCCCAGCGTGTGTGGTCGTCCTGGATATTCACTCGAATTGCTGCCAAAACCGATTGGTTTACTCTTTCCGAAGCGTTGGATTGTGGTGCGTATCTCCCTGTTTTCATGTGCGTAATCCCGTATTCTTGCAACATATTCTCAAATTCCTTGGAGATAAACTGTCTTCCGTTGTCTGTGTGTATTGTTTCTGGGACTCCAAATTGGGTGAATATGCCTTCTTGCAGGAATCGAATTACAGCTGTGGATGTGGCTTTCGGCATTGCTTTTAGCCATACAAACCTGGTTAAATGGTCTAATGCGATGAACAACATTGTATTTCCTCGGCGGGATCGCGGATATTTTCCCAGGAAGTCCAGGTACAGCTTTTGAATGGGTCGATCTGTCTGTACTTCCTTTCCCATCATTGGCCGTTTTATCTGCGTTGTGTGTTTGTTTTCCTTGCAGTTTTCACAGGCTGTTACGAATTCTCGGACTTGAACCACCATTTTGGGCCAGTAATACATTTGTTGGAGTCTCGCTAATGTCTTTCCCATTCCTCCGTGCCTTCGGGTGCCGATATATTCTCCAACTTCTCCTCTTTATTGGCTTGCGAGCGAGTTGTTGGCGGAGTCATACTGGCTGGTACCCTATTCCGAATGAAATCCAAACTTCTCCTTAGTTTTCTTCCGATTTGAATTCTATCCCTATCACTATTTTGCATATCCTAACCTATTTTCTTTTTATATTTGTTTATTTCCTCTTTCTTCGAATTTTTCTAATATGGGAGGGATGAGACGTAGCTATTTTCACTACCCACTAACTTTTCTCTCCCTTCCTTCAGTTCCTAATCCGTGTACATGTAATCTATTCATATTTATTTCAAAGATTTTATTAATTTAATTTAATTTTCTCTTTTCAGCCTATATACGCAATTGCTGGGCATCGATGTCACACATTGTTAACAGTGTACATGGACCACACCAATTTCAAACAAAGACAACAGATTTAGATAAGTTATTACAAATTTAATTTACTTTAGACAACATATTAAAAAGATAACTGCTTTATTTTTTTATTCTAGACACTAATGTACCTGCTAGCCTGGCTTCGCATGTGCCGTGTTTATTCGGCCATGGGTCCACTTCTAGTCGGTCAACTATCTCACGAAGGACTGCACTCAACAGAAGGACCTTTCGGAATATTTCCCCCTGCGGCTACGATGGGTTTGACCTTCTCAACCTGCCCACGGTCCAAACAGATAGGTTCCGAGGTCTTTTTCTATTGGGAAATTATCCTGGTGAGTATTTACTTTTTACGTTATGTTTGACTTTTTACTTTTCTTGATTCCATTTCATTAATTACTTTTATTTTTAGATTGGGCGCCATTTGCATAGCCGGCAAGGAACCCGCGCGAAAATCAGGACATAACATAATGTCGACTGTCAACAAAGCAATGAGTGTTCTTGGGTTTATAAAGCGTTGGTCAAAAGAATTTAATCACCCTTAACGTCCACACCCCACAGTTTTGAAGCCCTTATTCCTTATTTATTGCTGCAAATTTTGGAATAATTAACAAAAGTGTTCTTTTCAAGGGTACAGGCACGACCCGGTATAATATATACTTCGCTGGCTCTAATATTGATGCTCCTATACTTTATATTATGTCCGTCTTGTTAAGTTGCGTCTGTTCATTACATACAATTTCAAGGCCTTGATTATTCAACTTATGTCCTAATAGAATAAACTTCGGGATAATCCGAAGCTTGGCTAACAACATGCTTTCTGTTATATTGTTTAAATGTTCTTTCGATATTGTAACTTATTCGGGTTAGATGTTGTAACGTATTAATTTCGTTGTGCTTTTGGGAAATATATATTCCTATAATTCTATATAAATAGTTGAATATCCTCTTGCTCTTTGTTTATATGAATATTTATATTTTTAAATCTATTAAGAATCTCTTAATAAAAGTTTCTCTGTTCTGCTGCCTCCTCTCTCAAAATCTTTGTACCATTATTAAGTTCATTTATCCTATTTTCTATTTTCTGTGCATCCTCGGCATCCATGTTTTCCGATACTATCTTTATAACACTTCCTAACCTATTAAAAATTCCTTTCTTACTTCTCTTTCTTGGTGTAAGAGTCTCTAACCTTTCTCTTACTTGCCTTAATTTTCCTTTTATTATCCGGACTGCTTCTCCAGAAAACCTTACATTCTCTACGTCGGTCAATGCTTTTTCCATTTGATCTATGTTTCCCTGATAGTCCTTTAGATTAATGACATGACATACTACAACGACTCTCGCTCTACCCAACTCCAACTTTGCGATAGTCTCTCCTTCTTTTAATCTTCGAATGTCCAAGGTCCAAGGTATACCTGCATGACCAAAACATTAATTATTATCTCCGAATTCTCTTCCTTAATTTAGATTTGTGTATTTTCTGTTTCCTCTTTGTCCTCCAAGTAACTCCCATGTACTGCTCAATTTCCTGTGTTGTGAACCTAGGTGTTAGCTTATTTCTTCTATTCTCCTTCCTGTATACGATATCTCCTTCCTGCAATTCTACCGGTTCTTCTCTTTCCTTGTTTAATCTAGCTGTTCCCGAACTTTTTTCTATATTTCTTCCCGATATTCATTAAGTTTTTTTAGGTAATCATGTTCTGTCCCAAAGCTTATTTCTCTTTCAAAAATATGAGTTCCACGCGAAAAGAGTTCGAATGGTTTCAATTTTGTAGCTGCGTAAATGGAACTATTATATATCAAACAAAAACACCTCTTAACGAGGTAAAAAACTAGTGACGATCGCACCTTAAACATACAAAAGTTCTGATATCAACATTTGTGACGAAAGATGATTACACACATGATTAAATACACTTTTTAAAATTTATTTTTTCGGCACTCTTGTTTTTACTCTAGTTTTAAGAACAGGCTAGTTTTTAAGAACACACGCCCATTTTCTATTGCAGAGTGCCGAAAAAATAAATTTTAAAAAGTGTATCGGCACTCTTGTTTTTACTCTAGTTTTAAGAACAGGCTAGTTTTTAAGAACACACGCCCATTTTCTATTGCAGAGTGCCGAAAAAATAAATTTTAAAAAGTGTATTTAATCATGTGTGTAATCATCTTTCGTCACAAATTTTGATATCAGAACTTTTGTATGTTTAAGGTGCGATCGTCACTAGTTTTTTACTTCGTTAAGAGGTGTTTTTGTTTGATATCAGGGGTTTTTGTTTTAAACATAAGTCATATCAAGTATATCTACTACTGTCTTCTTCATACTTTTGCTTCCATAGGATCTAGTTCTAGCGTTTTATTCCCGCTAAACTAGCGGGTTTTGTCAAAAGTCGTAAAAAAAGCTTTCTTTATGGAACGGTTTAAAATACAGCTTGGATACGCACAAACAAAATTTAATGCTCCAGCAGGATTAGTTGTTCTAAGCTAGCAAGAGTGGGCATTTTTGTATTTGAATAATTTTCAAACGAGACTTTTTACAATGACGTGTTACATACCAAAATTTAAGGAATCTCAAGGCCTCTGCTGATTCATGTTTTAAAGAAAATCGTTAGAGCCGTTTTTGAAAAAAATAAAAATAGCTAACAAAAAAGTTAAAAATAAAATTTGTTTTGTGCATATCTTTTTAACTATTACATTTACACAAATTACATATACGGGGCGCTTATAGCATTTCAAAATACATTTCAAACGAAATACAGCACAAGTCTGTAGCTTCAGTAGTTTAGAAGTTACAGCCTTCCGTATTTTAGCTATTTATAGGTGTTTTTCCCGCTAAACTAGCGGGTTTTTCCAAAAGTGGTAGAACTAAAGTTTCTTATATCGATCTGATGAACATCATATCAAATTTTCAGAAATTAAAAAACATTTTTTGGAGAAACTGACAAACAGAATTAAAATTTCATTTTGAGTAGGCCCACAAAAATTTGTTTTCGGTATAACTTTTGAACGGAGCGTCCGATTTTCTGATATGACCCCTCATATTAAGCGCATTTTCAGTGGGAATACAAATAACGTATTGCGGGGGCCAATTATCCCCACCGGCCCCAACAGATCCAAATTTCTAAATTTTCACTTTTACACTTTCACCGCTCTCTCTCCCAAACCAATTGATTTTCTTGAGGTCTTGGTATGCAATCCTTTAAGTTTTAGGAATACCTTTAATTTGGTGTATCACTCGCGAGGATCGGACCATTACAGCATATTTTCAATTCTGCGGCTATATAATAGTAGTCGCCTTCGCACACTCTCCTGGTGCGCTTCGTCACTACATGGACTGCCGTCCATAGTGATAAGGAAAATCTCGTCCAAAATTTCTTCGTGGTCACATTCCAATTTCAAATCTTTCCTAGTCTTCAAGACGATTCTGTATATTTCGGTCAGTGTCGAGTGCAGTCTTTCTACGGTTGAATTGCTGTACGATTGTTGGAAGGACGTCACATGCAACTCAATTCCATACTGCTTTCAAAAGTCTTTAAACAAGCTCGACGCGTATTCGACCCCTTGGTCACAAATTATTTTTTTCAGAATACCATGTTGGCTTACAAATTTTTTCATCGCCTTTACGATGTTTATGCCATCCCTGGTTGTATTGCATACACGACTGCGAACCTAGAAAACTTATCTATTTTTGTCATTACGTAGTTCTTATTGATCGTGTATAAGTCAGTATGTATAATGTCTAATGGTTTTAAGGGGGTTTCCGTCTTTTGATATACCACTTTAGAAGGGTGCCTGTCATATTTCAATGTCTGACAGGTTTTGCACTTATTTGGCTCATTCCACGTGAAACGTGACAGGACAATCTGAGTCAAATCTCAGAATCAATCGAAACTTTTTTTTTCGATAGAGGATTGAAATGTAAGGATCGGTTTTTTTTCTTTTTTTTTAACTCTTACCGTTTATTTAAAAAAAATCTTTTCGTAATTAATTTCCGATTTTTCAGTTATGCAGCACTTGATACACGTTTGAGTTATTCTAATTTTTGATATGCAAATTTTTTGGGATATCTTAATATTTTTCAGAAAATATTTTTTAACATTTTTTAAATTTAAAATTTAATATTTTTGAAGAGAATTTAAAATTAAAAAAATTCTGTACGCCGGAATACACGTGATTTCCGAAAATAATAATTATTCTCGTGTTGCTTCATACATTCTTAAAATTGTGGGTAAAAAAATTTTGGTATTTGCAAAAAAGCTAATTTTAATTTTTCCAATTCAGACGGAGAGTGCATTTATATTAATTATCAGGTTTGTATATGCTCAAAACAGTTCGCCGTTTTAATATCGGAGCATTTTTGCAAAAATTAGAGCAAAAACCAATTTTACGAAAAATCAGATTTTGGCCAAAAATTAAAATCTTAATTTTCAGCCAATAAAAAAGTCAGTATTTTTGCTCTAAAATGTAGTATTTTTTAAGAGAATTTAAAATTAAAAAAATTCTGTACGCCGAAATACACGTGATTTCTGAAAATAATAATTATTCTCTTGTTGCTTCATCCATTCTTAAAATTGTGGGTAAAAAAATTTTGGTATTTGCAAACAAGCTAATTTTAATTTTTCCAGTTCAGACGGAGAGTGCATTAATATTAATTATCAGGTTTTTATATGCTCAAAACAGTTCGCCGTTTTAATATCGGAGCATTTTTTCAAAAATTAGAGCAAAAACAAATCTTACGAAAAATCAGATTTTGGCCAAAAATAAAAATCTTAATTTTCCGCCAATAAAAAAGTCAGTATTTTTGCTCTAAAAAATGAGACTAATTGTCCAAATATGGAATGACATACCTTCCTGAACTCGTAGTTAAATTCTCTGTAACTTGGCATTTCCACGTAAAAATTTTATATTTTTAAAAATTTTCGCAAAAATTTGTGATATTCCCTCTTACAAAAAATTCGAAAATTTGACAAATGTTTAATTTTCCCAATTCAGACGGAGAGTGCATTTATATTAATTATCAGGTTGTTATCTGCTCAAAACAGTTCGCCGTTTTAATATCGGAGCATTTTTGCAAAAATTAGAGCAAAAAGAAATTTTAAGAAAAATCTGATTTTGGCCAAAAATTAAAATCTTAATTTTCCGCCAATAAAAAAGTCAGTACTTTTGCTATAAAAATGAGACTAATTGTCCAAATATGGAATGGCATACCTTCCTGAACTCGTAGTTAAATTCTCTGTAACTTGGCATTTCCACCTAAAAATTTTATATTTTTGAAGATTTTCGCAAAAATTTGTGTCCCCCCCCCCCTTACAAAAAATTCAAAAATTTGAAAAATTTAAAATTTTTTCCAATTCAGACGGAGAGTGCATTAATATTAATTATCAGGTTGTTATCTGCTCAAAACAGTTCGCCGTTTTAATATCGGAGCATTTATGCAAAAATTAGAGCAAAAACAAATTTTACGAAAAATAAGATTTTGGCCAAAAATTAAAATCTTATTTTTTTCGCCAATAAAAAAGTCAGAATTTTTGCTATAAAAATGGGACTAATTGTCCAAATATGGAATGACATACCTTCCTGAACTCGTAGTTAAATTCTCTGTAACTTGGCATTTCCACGTAAAAATTATATTTTTTTGAACATTTTCGCAAAAAATTCAAAAATTTGAAAAATTTTTAATTTTTCCAATTCATACGGAGAGTGCACTTATATTAATTATCAGGTTTTTATCTGCTCAAAACAGTTCGCCGTTTTAATATCGGAGCATTTTTGCAAAAATTAGAGCAAAAACAAATTTTACAAAAAATCAGATTTTGGCCAAAAATTAAAATCTTAATTTTCCGCCAATAAAAAAGTCAGTATTTTTGCTATAAAAATGAGACTTATTATTCAAATATGGAATGGCATACCTTCCTGAACTCGTAGTTAAATTCTCTGTAACTTGGCATTTCGACCTAAACATTTTATTTTTTTGAAATCGAAATTTGAAAAATTTTTAATTTTCCCAATTCAGACGGAGAGTGCATTTATATTAATTATCAGGTTTTAATCTGCTCTGAAACTTGGCATTTCCACCTAAAAATTTTATTTTTTTGAACATTTTTGCAAAAAATTCGAAATTTGAAAAATTTTTAATTTTCATTTGGCATCTGGCATTTCCACGTACAAATTTTATTTTTTTGAAAACTTTACAAAAAATTTGATTATTTGAAAATCTGCTCAAAACAGTTCGCCGTTTTAATATCGGAGCATTTTTGCAAAAATTAGAGCAAAAACAAATTTTACAAAAAATCAGATTTTGGCCAAAAATTAAAATCTTAATTTTCCGCTAATAAAAAAGTCAGTATTTTTGCTATAAAAATGAGACTAATTATCCAAATATGGAATGGCATACCTTCCTGAACTCGTAGTTAAATTCTCTGTAACTTGGCATTTCGACCTAAACATTTTATTTTTTTGAAATCGAAATTTGAAAAATTTTTATTTTTCCCAATTCAGACGGAGAGTGCATTTATATTAATTATCAGGTTTTTATCTGCTCTGTAACTTGGCATTTCCACCTAAAAATTTTATTTTTTTGAACATTTTTGCAAAAAATTCGAAAATTTGGAAAATTTTTAATTTTCCCAATTCAGATGGAGAGTGCACTTATATTAATTGTCAGGTTTTTATCTGCTCAAAATAGTTCGCCGTCTTAATATCGGAGCATTTTTGCAAAAATTAGAGCAAAAACAAATTTTACGAAAAATCAGATTTTGGCCAAAAATTAAAATCTTAATTTTCCGCCAATAAAAAAGTCAGTATTTTTGCTATAAAAATGGGACTAATTGTCCAAATATGGAATGACATACCTTCCTGAACTCGTAGTTAAATTCTCTGTAACTTGGCATTTCCACCTAAAAATTTAATTTTTTTGAAAATTTTCGCAAAAATTTTTGACCTCATAGTTAAATTCTCTGTAACCTGGCATTTCCACGTACAAATTTTATTTTTTTGAAAACTTTACAAAAAATTTGATTATTTGAAAAATTTTTAATTTTCCCAATTCAGACGGAGAGTGCACTTATATTAATTATTAGGTTTTTATCTACTCAAAACAGTTCGCCGTTTTAATATCGGAGCATTTTTTCAAAAATTAGAGCAAAAACAAATTTTACGAAAAATCAGATTTTGGCCAAAAATTAAAATCTTAATTTTCCGCCAATAAAAAAATCAGTATTTTTGCTATAAAAATGGGACTAATTGACCAAATATGGAATGACATACCTTCCTGAACTCGTTTAAATTCTCTGTAACTTGGCATTTCCACCAAAAAATTTTATATTTTTTTTTAAATTTTCGCAAAAATTCGAAAATTTGTAAAATTTTTAATTTTTCCAATTCAGATGGAGAGTGCATTAATATTAATTATCAGGTTGTTATCTGCTCAAAACAGTTCGCCGTTTTAATATCGGAGCATTTTTGCAAAAATTAGAGCAAAAACTAATTTCCAAAAAATCAAATTTTACAAAAAATTCGAAAATTTGAAAAATTTTTAGTTTTTCCAATTCAGACGGAGAGTGCATTAATATTAATTATCAGGTTGTTATCTGCTCAAAACAGTTCGCCGTTTTAATATCGGAGCATTTTTGCAAAAATTAGAGCAAAAACAAATCTTACGAAAAATCAGATTTTGGCCAAAAATTAAAATCTTAATTTTCCGCCAATAAAAAAGACAGTATTTTTGCTATAAAAATGAGACTAATTTTCCAAATATGGAATGACATACTTTCCTGAACTCGTAGTTATATTCTCTGTAACTTGGCATTTCCACCTAAAAATTTTATATTTTTGAAAATTTTTGCAAAAATTCGAAAATTTGTAAAATTTTTAGTTTTTGCAATTCAGACGGAGAGTGCATTAATATTAATTATCAGGTTGTTATCTGCTCAAAACAGTTCGCCGTTATAATATCGGATCATTTTTGCAAAAATTAGAGCAAAAACTAATTTCCGATAAATCAGATTTTGGCCAAAAATTAAAATCTTAATTTTCCGCCAATAAAAAGTCAGTATTTTTGCTATAAAAATGAGACTAATTGTCCAAATATGGAATGAAATACCTTCCTGAACTCGTAGTTAAATTCTCTGTAACTTGGCATTTCGACGTAAAAATAGAGCAAAAACAGATTTTACAAAAAATCAGAATTTGGCCAAAAATTAAAATCTTAATTTTCCGCCAATAAAAAAGTCAGTATTTTTGCTATAAAAATGAGACTAAATGTCCAAATATGGAATGGCATACCTTCCTGAACTCGTAGTTACATTCTCTGTAACTTGGCATTTCTAATTTGATTATTTGAAAAATTTTTAATTTTCCCAATTCAGACGGAGAGTGCACTTATATTAATTATTAGGTTTTTATCTACTCAAAACAGTTCGCCGTTTTAATATCGGAGCATTTTTTCAAAAATTAGAGCAAAAACAAATTTTACGAAAAATCAGATTTTGGCCAAAAATTAAAATCTTAAATTTCCGCCAATAAAAAAGTCAGTATGTTTGCTATAAAAATGGGACTAATTGACCAAATATGGAATGACATACCTTCCTGAACTCGTTTAAATTCTCTGTAACTTGGCATTTCCACCAAAAAATTTTATATTTTTTTTAAAATTTTCGCAAAAATTCGAAAATTTGTAAAATTTTTAATTTTTCCAATTCAGATGGAGAGTGCATTAATACTAATTATCAGGTTGTTATCTGCTCAAAACAGTTCGCCGTTTTAATATCGGAGCATTTTTGCAAAAATTAGAGCAAAAACTAATTTCCAAAAAATCAAATTTTACAAAAAATTCGAAAATTTGAAAAATTTTTAGTTTTTCCAATTCAGACGGAGAGTGCATTAATATTAATTATCAGGTTGTTATCTGCTCAAAACAGTTCGCCGTTTTAATATCGGAGCATTTTTGCAAATATTAGAGCAAAAACAAATCTTACGAAAAATCAGATTTTGGCCAAAAATTAAAATCTTAATTTTCCGCCAATAAAAAAGACAGTATTTTTGCTATAAAAATGAGACTAATTTTCCAAATATGGAATGACATACTTTCCTGAACTCGTAGTTATATTCTCTGTAACTTGGCATTTCCACCTAAAAATTTTATATTTTTGAAAATTTTCGCAAAAATTCGAAAATTTGTAAAATTTTTAATTTTCCCAATTCAGATGGAGAGTGCATTAATATTAATTATTACGTTGTTATCTGCTCAAAACAGTTCGCCGTTTTAATATCGGAGCATTTTTGCAAAAATTAGAGCAAAAACTAATTTCCGAAAAATCAGATTTTGGCCAAAAATAAAATCTTAATTTTCCGCCAATAAAAAAGTCAGTATTTTTGCTATAAAAATGAGACTAAATGTCCAAATATGGAATGGCATACCTTCCTGAACTCGTAGTTACATTCTCTGTAACTTGGCATTTCCACCTAAAAATTATATTTTTTTGAAAATTTTCGCAAAAATTTGTGATATCCCCCCTTACAAAAAGTTCGAAAATTTGAAAAATTTAAAATTTTTTCAATTCAGACGGAGAGTGCATTAATATTAATTATCAGGTTGTTATCTGCTCAAAACAGTTCGCCGTTTTAATATCGGAGCATTTTTGCAAAAATTAGAGCAAAAACAAACTTTACGAAAAATCAGATTTTGGCCAAAAATTAAAATCTTAATTTTCCGCCAATAAAAAAGTCAGTATTTTTGCTATAAAAATGAGACTAATTGTCCAAATATGGAATGACATACTCTTGATGATTATTCCGCTCAATAAAGAAAAAGACGTCCGATCTGGTTGAGTAAATATACGTAAGACAGTAATCGCTTTTTTCGATAATGTTAATGATGGTACGTGATGCAAGTTCGTGATATATCGATATAGAGAATAATGTTAATAGTTTACAGCATGTGCTGTTTCAATATCCTTCCTCAATGTAAGAAAACTATTATACATTTAATATAGAGATAATTTTTTAGTAAGCTCGCAATGCTTTTGTTTTTGCAGATTTTTAGTTAATATATCTGCAATCATCTGATTAGTTGGAAGATACTGAAGAATAATTTGCCCTTCCTTAACAATACCTCGTACAAAGTGGTACCTTATGTCTATATGCTTAGATCTTGAATGGTGTACAGGATTTTTAGACAATTGCTGAGCACTTAAATTGTCGGTATGCATTGTAGTGGATGTTTTGGAATCCCCGCAGCCGATCTCCAGGATAAGCCGTCTCAATGAAATCGCCTCCTTGCATGCAGACGACAAAGCCATGTACTCCGCCTCCGTGCTGCTGAGTGCCACGCTGCGTTGTTTTTCTGACTTCCAAGATATCGGTCCTTCAGCTAGGTAGAAGACATATCCTGTATGTGCCCCAGTCTGCGTCCACATATACAGATAATGCCTCCTTAGAATTCTTGTAATGCAACTTCAGATCCTTTGTTGATGCCAAATATCGAAGAACATGCTTTACTCCTGTCCAATGCTCAATGTGGGGATCCTTATTACGTTGAGCCAATTTAGATACTGAATGTAATATATCTGATCTTGTGCATAGAGCTAGCCACATGATTTCACCTATGGCCTTTTGGTATTCCTGCTCGTTCACCTTTTTGCATCCATCCTTGTCGCATAAAACTTGAAAACCTGCATAAAAGTGGTGTGGCAGCTGGTTTGCACTCTCGAATGCCGTGCCGATGAGGCAAATTTTCAATATATTGGCTTTAACTCAAAGTAATATCTCCCAATTCGCTTTCTCGTTGAATTTCCATACCCAGGAACATGTGTAACTGTCCCTGGTCGACACAGTCAAACGATTGAGAGATTTTGCCTTTAATGTTTATCAAATCTTCCTTTTCTTGGCAGGCTATGATCAGATCGTCTATGTATACTAGAATAAGGGATAAATGGGGTCCATCAGTGTTCATATATAGACATGGCTCGTTTTTACATGAACTAAGACCAATTCCACGAAGTACTTCATCCAACTTGTAGTTCCACTCTCTTCCCGATTGCTTCAAACCGTAGATCGCCTTCTTTAGCAAAAGCACTCCGTTCGCATGATCTTTGTCCAGAAATCCGCATGGTTGTTTCATATAAACAGTGTCAGCTAAATCGCTATTCAAATAGGCAGTACATACATCCATTTGATGCAAATATAGTTTTAATGTTGCAGCCAGGGCCAATATGAAACGAATGCTTTCCATCCTACAGACAGGTGAAAAAGTCTCGAAATAATTAATTCCATACTGCTGTGAGCAACCCTTAGCTACTAAACGTGCTTTATACCGTTGGACTTGCCCATTGGCACCCCTCTTCACTGTATAAACCCATTTACATCCAATAGCGCGTTCGTTGGTAGGAAGGTCTACGATCTGTCAAGTTTGATTAGTCATCAAGGCCTTGTATTCTTTTTCCATCGCTTCTAACCACAGCTCGGAATCGGGACAACTAATTGCTTCTTGGTAGCTTACCGAAAGAAATATATCGCCATTAACTGCTGCTCCCAGGACATTGTACTGTTTTCGCGGACGTCCAGGCTTGCCCGTTCGAATAAGTTTTGGTCTTCCAGAACCCACTCGTCCTACGTCTCTGGCTGCAATGTCTTCAACTTCCGCGCGATCGTCCTCTAAGTCACCGTCCTCTGCGCTGTCGCGTCGTACCCACTTGAATCCTTGCTGTCGATTTCATCCTCTACTTGTAGCTCTGGAGTACCGTTACCTTGTGGTAGGTCAAAGGATATTGAATCAGCAGTCGGGTCAAGTGCTCGCTCGTCGAACAGTACATCCCTCTTCTCGATTACTTGTCCTGTGCTCGGATCATAGAGCCTATATCCTTTGGCTGTACGAGAATAGCCAACCATTCGGTATTCCTTTCCCTTTTGTTGGAATTTGCTGCGTTGGTGACCTTTGTCCAAAGCTACTGCGAAAGAACCAAAAACTTTTAAATGAGAAATTTAATGCTTTTTACCGTTCCACGCTTCCATTGGAGTAATGTCTGTCAAAGCGCTTGTTGGAGATCGGTTTCGCACGTATACAGCCGTGTATATAGCCTCTCCCCATAACGATTCGTCAAGTCCAGATTGTGTCAGCAAACAACGCGCCATCTCTACCAATGTACGGTTAGCTCTCTCTGCTACCCCGTTTTGTTGTGGGGTGTACGGGATTGTTAGCTGACGCATGATGCCATTTGCTTTGAGGATTTGAGGACACTTATCAAAGGTTGTGTTAACAAATTCCTTTCCGTCGCTACGTATGCACTTTAAAAGCTTCCCTGTTTGCCTTTCCACAAGCTCCTTAAATTCCACAAACTTTGAGAAAACTTCGTCTTTACCTTTTAGAAAGTAAACAAAGATACGCCGGGACTTGTCGTCTATGAACGAAAGAAAGTAACGATTTCCGCCCAGAGATCGTGTACTAAAAGGGCCGCATACATCTGTGTGAACAAGTTCCAGCACTTCACTGGCTCTACTCTCAGTTTTCTGTGGGAATGGTTGAACATGTGTTTTTTTTAGCATACATGTCCTACATGATGCATTTGGTGGGATATTACAGCCTTCGGTTCCATGAACCATTTCCTTTTTGAAACAATCGGTTAAACTACGAAAGTTCAAATGACTATATCGCATGTGCCATAGCATTCCATCGATGCTGGATGCAGCAAGGCATTGGCCGGACATTCCCTCGAATATATACAGATTTCCAGTTCTGTTGATTTGTAATATACACTCTCCGCTCTAAATAATTTTGGCATGCTTTTCGTTAAAATTCACCAGATTGCCTTTCGATACAGTTTGACTTACAGACATAAAATTTGCCTTCATCGTTGGCACATACAGAACGTCGCTTAGGACAATGGTGTACCGATCTGTTTGACCGCTCCTTTTCCCTCCGCTTTCAGGAATCCGTCTCCAGCCAATCCAATCAACTCAGAATGCTCCTTCATGCTTGTAAACATCTTATCGTCGCAGCACATATGACTCGTAGCTCCGCTATCCAAACACCACTTCGAACGACCAAGGCTATCTGAGTCCAGGGCTCCCAACAAGCTGCACTGCTTTTGAACAGGAGTTGGGGGTGGCTTCTTCTTTTGAGATCCATCATTCCGACATTCGGCCTTGATGTTACCTGGTTTTCCGCATTTGTAGCAAATTACACTCTTCTTCTTGTTGAATGACTTCGCGCGTCTCAAAGGCGACCACAAAGTTTTCATACTCTTTGGGAAGACTGGATAACAGTAAGATTGCTCGTAGCTCATCACCCATCTCGATGCCCACCGCCGAAAGCTGATCTAAAATTTCGCTGAAAGAGTTCAGGTGGCTGGAAACATTTGCGCCATCCTCCATTTTTAGGCTCAGTAACTGTTTGTAGAGTGATACTTTTAAAATCTTATTTTTCCGCCAATAAAAAAGTCAGTATTTTTGCTATAAAAATGAGACTAATTGTCCAAATATGGAATGGCATACCTTCCTGAACTCGTAGTTAAATTCTCTGTAACTTGGCATTTCCACCTAAAAATTATATATTTTTGAAAATTTTCGCAAAAATTTGTGACCCCTCTTACAAAAAATTCGAAAATTTGAAAAATTTAAAATTTTCCCAATTCAGACGGAGAGTGCATTTATATTAATTATCAGGTTTTTATCTGCTCAAAACAGTTCGCCGTTTTAATATCGGAGCATTTTTGCAAAAATTAAAGCAAAAACAAATTTTACGAAAAATCAGATTTTGCCCAAAATTAAAATCTTTATTTTCCGGCAATAAAAAAGTCTGTATTTTTGCTATAAAAATTAGACTAATTGTCCAAATATGGAATGACATACCCCTCTGAACTCGTAGTTAAATTCTCTGTAACTTGGCATTTCCACCTAAAAATTTTATTGTTTCAGAGCGCGCTTAATAGAATCCGATATTGAATTTTGTCGACGACATGCTGCAATTAGTTTCTGGGACTCTATCGTGGGCTGCTGAATGCTTGCAGGGTTACCAGTTGGGACTGGATTTACCTCGGCTTGGCTTGTTGATTGTTCCATGCCGTCCCGTATGATAGCTCGATATTTGTCGTATGACTCACGACAGTCGTTGTAGAACTTCATGTATACCGTAGTTCTATACTTTTGAGGAATCTTGAGATAATTTTTTGTGAATCGACTCCAAGCGTCATCAAGTATGGTTAGTCTGCTTTCATAATAGTTCGGACTTGATTTCCTCTCCGATGAATCTTTCTTGAAGTTAATGATAACTTTTGAGATTTCTTGACTGATATCCTGTTGCACGTCTAGTGCTTCTGTGACTGCTTGCTCATCCATGTCACTCATATTTATTACCTTGTGTTTAAAAACTTCTGACCCGTTGGGAGTATTTTATTTGCTTGTATAGCTGGATACGCTCCTATTTGCAACCGAATTGGTCAAAGAAGCTTTTAACACTTATGAATGATTTGGGTGAATTTGATGACAGCAACTGTGGTGCTGAGTTCTCGTATTCTGAGAATGTTTGATTCTGGTTTCAAAGTGTCGCCTGTTGACAACTTCGAGAATGTGTCCGGGATTGGATGATCTAATTCCGTTTACCGGGATCACAAAAACAAAAACGATTTTATTAAATCGTTGACGGAGCTGGTCGCCTTGTTGACCAGTCTTCCAACTTCCTGAGTCGACTTTGCTCAGGTGTCCTTAATCTGTCGCAAACCCAAATTTTACGAAAAATCAGATTTTGGCCAAAAATTAAAATCTTGATTTGCCGCCAATAAAAAAGTCAGTATTTTTGCTATAAAAATGAGACTAATTGTCCAAATATGGAATGACATACCTTCCTGAACTCGTAGTTAAATTCTCTGTAACTTTTAAAATTTTCGCAAAAATTTGTAACTCCCCCCCTTACAAAAAATTCGAAAATTTGAAAAATTTTTACTTTTTCCAATTCAGACGGGGAGTGCATTAATATTAATTATCAGGTTGTTATCTGCTCAAAACAGTTCGCCGTTTTAATATCGGATAATTTTTTTTGCAAAAATTAGAGCAAAAACAAATTGTTCGTGCAAATCACGAAGGCCAATACGGCAATTTATATCCAACTAATAATTCGGACAGACAAGAATAGAACTTGTAGACACTTTCGTTTCCAAATTAAGAGTGATCCAATCACATTTATTCAAGCTCTTCTAGAGCCATTATATGAGTTTTAAAGTTACAATAGTGGTTCTCGCGAGTGCGAGAGAGCGAAAGCTCTTTTTAATACAAGAGCGCAAGTTCGACTTCATGAGATCTTAGGTACTAATTGTTACATTCTTTTACAAAAGTAAATCGCCACCGAATTGACTGAACATCGGCCGCGTTGACAGCATTAACATACAAATGCTTCAACTAATAGGAATAGGTGCAAGGCGGTGAATGGAGCGTTTATATAGAGCCGATTTGGTTCTGACTATAGCCACGCGAACCTTCCCATCATGTCCTGGAACGACCTCTACGACTATGCCTATTATCCACAGCTGGGGGGGAACGTTGTCTTCGTGGATTGCCACCACTGTTCCGATCTGAAGATTGTCCACGCCTTTGGTCCATTTCCCTCGCTGCTGTAGGCTCAAAAGACAGTCCCTCGACCAGTCGCTCCAAAACCGCTGTTTGAATGCTGAGACTAGCTGCCATCTCTGCTAGTTGGTGAGGTTGCCGTTTGCTTTTGGCTGCGCGGATGCGGGCGGCAGCGTTGCTAGCGTTGTGCCTACTAGCAGATGAGCTGGCGTGACAATCTCTCCCTCGTTGGGACTGCCACTGTCTACGATGAGCGGCCTCGAATTTAGGACGGCTTCCACTTCCACTATGACGGTATGGAGTTCGTCCTCCTTCAGAATAGCTCTGCCCATGGCTCTGATAAGAAGATGCTTGGCCGATTTTACGGCCGCCTCCCAAAGGCCGCCTATATGTGGCGCTCTGGGAGGGATGAATTCGGCCGCAGGTGGGCCGCAGCATACGACATGATGCTCTGGTCCGGTGTCGACAGGTTCCAAAAGCTCCTTCAGCATTCGAGCAGCTCCCACAAAATTCGTGGCGTTGTCGCAATACAGTTTGACAACAGGACCACGACGACCCACAAACCTGGGTAAGCATAAAATAAATGTATTAGACGTCAAATCTTTCACAATTTCCAAATGTACAGCCTTGGAAGCAAAGCAGACTGCTATGTACATCTTGATTGGCTGCTTTCCCCCAATTCCAAGTGAGACTTTAACAGGCCCAAAGAGATCCACTCCGCTTACTTCAAAGGGTCTATTTCCATGCAATCGATCTCTTGGTAAATTACCCATTATCTGTGATAGAAGTTTTGGTTTATAGTGAAAACAATGAACGCACTGCCGTACAATGGTACTGCACTCGCGACGTGCGTTAATAAGCCAAATCACTTGACCCGCGTGACAGTTGGTTCTATGTAAGTGTCTCAAGTATAGGGTCACAAATTTGCAATTTTTAGGCATTAACAAGGGAAATTTAGCGTTGTGAGCAATGGGGGCATGTAGAAGACGACCACCTACTCGCAACAAAGAGTACGACGACGTTCCAGACTGTTCAACTGATAGAAAAGGATTTAATTTTTGAATTCCAGCACGGATGTTAGCGGATTTTTCTAGTTTTACAATTTCTTCAGCAAATGCCGTCTTTTGAATAAGTTCAACTACTTTAAGAAACGCTGTACCAAGTTCGTCCGGTGAAGGACAAATTGAATTCCAAGACAAATCGATACATATAGGCCACAATGCGAACTACTTTCAGATACGACGGTGACCTTTCTACAATATTTAACATCGGGCTTACTTCAACATCGGCCGCGATGAGAGCAACGTGTGCCTTTTTGGTTTCTAGTGCTGCGTCTGTTTCTGATAGTTAAAAATGAGAATTTATTGGCCAGCACTCGGCTTCCTTCTGTAAAAAGCTAGCATCATTGTACCAAAATGAGGTATTTAGCTCATCAACAGAGCATCCTCGCGAGACTAAGTCCGCAGGATTTTCCTTGGTTGGCACATGCCGCCAAACAGCTGATGACACAATGTCTTGTATATCAGCAATTCGATTAGAGACAAATGTAGCCAGCTAAGATGGATGAGTTTGTATCCAGTGAAGAACTACTTCAGAATCGGACCACAGGACAAAATTATCGACTGGAAAGGTGATGATGGTGCGAACTTCTTCCCAAAGCTTTGCCAACAAATGCGCTGCACATAGCTCTAGTCTGGACACCGTCATTGTTTTTAAAGGGGCATGCCGCTGGATCTAAATTGCCGCTGGATCTAAATTTTGTTGTATGTTTGCGTCAGTAGTATAGCGATGTAACAATGTATGGTGGGGCTTTGAGCATACCCTGCAGTGAGCTGCTTTGCAGGCGGATATATTATGCCCCTTTCCCAAACAATTTATGCAAAGTGGGACCCCTTTGGCAAATTTAAAACGAGCCATGACAGAAGCAGCTGAGAATGATGGACAACGCTTATTAAGGGCAGTAACACACTCAGACCATAACGGGATTTTTTGATAATCTAAATTCTCTTCCCACCTAGAGCGAGTCTTTCCGTCAACCTTTGACATGACAATGTGAATTAATAGTGCGTTTGCAATAACCTTTTCGTCGCCAACGGACAACAAGGACTCATATATGTAGAGTTGGTATTATAATAGGTTTGTTTATTAGGATTAATATAATGTTGAGATAAGTTTGGTGTTTACGATGTTCAAATAAGTAACAACCGAATACAAGATTAGACGACTTTAATTAGCAACTCTAGCAACTGATAATGCGACCGCTTCCGACGACTTCTGATTCTGACTGCCTTCCTTCTCCTTTCTCCGCTCATTCTCTCGCTGCCTTCTTGGATCGCCAAATGTCATTCACAACGAGCCAAATGTGTACCCGCTGCCCAGCTCTGCCTCACCACCTTACACTCGGCCCTCCTGCTCATCTTCATCTGACCCAGATGATGCAAATTCGTCGTCGTTATCTTCTATGAACCTCCATAGCTTCATGTTGTCGCAGCTGGTGCTTGTAGTATTAGGTCCTTCCACTTCCGCTGCTTTGCGGACGTTGTACCGCCCGTTTCGATTAATCTGGACGACCTCGTATGGTCCTAAGTATGGACTCGCTAACTTTCTTCCTGCTACAAATTGTGTCCTTTTGATCGCAACCAAATCACCCAACTTGTAGATGTGAGCGTGCTTGCGTCGCTTGTCATAGTTGCGTTTGTATACTTTTTGAGCTGCTTCAATATTCTTTCTGGCTTCTTCTCGCATTTGGTTTCGTTCAACGTTAAACTGGAAAACAAACTCTTCGGTTAAAATCTCCTGCAAACGCTCCTCTGCCTGGGTGTACATTTTCGTGCCAAACAACATTTCAAAGGGTGAAAGCTTTGTTGAGCTGTTCATTTGTGAGTTTATAGCCTTTTGCACCTGAGGTACATATTTAAACCACTTGCTTGGTTCTTCTGCAGAGATTTTGGCGATGACAGCAAGAATCGATCGGTTAACTCGCTCAACTTGGCCATTTCCACGAGCAACTCCAGTAGTTGAGCAGACGTGATCGATTTTGTTGATGTTTAGCCACTCTTCAAATGCGCCTGACGTAAAGGCTGCTCCTCGATCGCTGACAACTCGTTTTGGAAATCCAAAAACATTGGACCATTCGGTGAATCTCTTAATGACTTCTTCGCTCCCTGTAGTTTTGGTGGGGTAAAGCCAAACAAATTTGGCGAAGCCATCCACAAATGCCAATATGTACTTGTATTGCTTCGACGTGGCGTCCATCGGCCCCAAGTGGTCCACGTGTAGTGTATGCAGTGGAGTGTCTCCTTTGGCTATGCAGTGTAAGAGCCCTTCTTGTTTGCCCAGCTTCTTACTGTAAATAATACACTTAATACAGTTGGCGATAAAATTCATTACCTTTCGCTCTAAATGAGGGATCCAGAACTGCTGCTTTACGAAATGAACAGTCTTCTGTACTGCAAAATGGCCGACTTCGTGTGACTCTCGAATGACTTCTTTCTCCATGGACTTTGGCACAACTATAAGGTCATTGCCTTCGACGGTTTTGTGGAGTATATCTCTTTTCATTTGAAAGTTTTGGTACGGACGATCCTGGAGAATAACTGCAATCGCTCTTATGTAGTCATCATTTTGCTGTGCTATCTTGATGCGTGCTGCTACTTCTGCTGCGACGATCCAAACCGACTGTGGATGTCGGCTCAAGTGATCCACGTGCTTCATCTTTTCCCCTGGCTTGTGCACAACATCGCAGGTGAAATCCTGAAGATACATTACATAGGCTGCAACTTCGCGCGGAATATCGTCTTTTCTAGTGGTGTCCTTAAACGCTGAACAATCCGTGACAAGTTTAAAATGAATGCCCATGAGATAGTGTCGAAATTTCCTGAGTGCCAAATAAATCGCCTTCGCCTCGAGGATGTAGCTGTGTCGTTCGGCCTCTGAAGTGGATGTCTTTCTACTCCAGAAGTAAACAGGGTGTAATTGACCATCAAACATCTGCAGTAAAACTGCCCCAAAACCATCCTTGCAGGCATCCGTGTGTAGCTCAGTGTGTGCGGTTCTGCAGTATATGTGTAGTACTGGTTCGCAGGTTAAAATCTTTTTGAGCTCCTGAAGCGACTGCAACTCTGCACTTCCTATTTTGAACTCCACATCCTTCCTTAGAAGATTGGTCAGCGGTCGGGCAATATTTGCATAGCCTGGAATAAATTTTCTAAAGAAACCGGTTAGTCCAAGAAATGACTGCACCGCTCGAATATTTTTGGGAGTTTTAAATCTGTTCACTGCTGATGTTTTCTCGTCCCCTGGCCAAATTCGTCCGTTTTCCACAGTGTGTCCCAAGAAATTTATGCGGGATTGCATAAAGCTACACTTCTTCCATTTGATCTTTAAACCGAACTCCATTGCTGTCTCCAGTACGCGCCTTGTTTTGTTCATGCATTCTTCAGCTGTGGATGCATATACAATAATATCATCCATGTATAACTGCATAACGTCATTGTTGATCAAATCTTGGAATATTTGATTGACAAATCTAATAAATGCAGCTGGTGAATTCTTGAAACCAAAAGGTGTTTTATTAAACTCAAAAAGCCCTTCTTTTGTAACGAAGGCAGTTAACGGCTTGCTTGACTCGTCCACTGGAACGTGAAAAAAACCGTTCTCCAGATCGAGCGTTGAGAAAAATGTGGCTGCTTGTAACTTTTCCAATACTTCTTCCATCAACGGCACTGGGAAACGATCAGCCAAAACCATGTGGTTCAGTTTTCTGTAGTCAATACAGACTCGTAGAGTACCATCCTTCTTCTTGACTACTACTACTCTACTGGCGACGTTTGATGCTGACTTACGTATTATGCCTTGGGCCAACCATTCATCAACTTGCTTTTTGACCGCCTCTGCTTCGTTCACGGACAACCGAGATGGAGACTGATGAAATGGTTTTATTATGCCATCGGGAGTGATGCTTAGTTTGACTGGACATTGTTTTGGAATCTCTGGTAGTGTTTGCTGAACTTCTTTAATTAATTTGTTCACTGACTCTTCATACCTAGGAGAAACGGTAAAAAGGTTAGGCTCTTCTACGATATTGTACACATCGGCACCAAGCACATCAAGTTCCTTTGGTTCATCCCTCAAGCCCGTCAGCTTGAAGCCATTGTCGTCGCAGCAAAATGTAAACTTTCTGGTAAAATCGTGTCCTAGCAAAGCACCACAATCGATCACGTTATTAGGCACAACCAAAAACTTTTGTTGTGTGAACAACTGGTCGGCAAGAACATCAGCTGTGAAAAATCCAATCGGTTTTGTTTTTTCCTGACCCAGACCACTCAGCAAAGATACACTTTTGTAAATGTCAATATTCTTTATCTTTTCAGCAATATTCCTTGTTACAAGCGACACGTCCGATCCAGTATCAATTAAGCACTCTATATCCACGCCATTAACAGAGATTACTTTATTGCGGCTTTCATCAAAAACCTTGCGAACATTTGAGGTCACGAATGGACAGTCTCGAGCCATATGACCATTCTCGTTACATTTGAAGCACTTCGTTGGAGACTGGCAATCTTTGATTTTATGTTCAGCAGAACCACACTTGAAACAAAATTCCTTCCTTTTCTGTTCTTCTTTTGGTGACCCATTGCTTTTATTCCACGAATTGCGAGGCTTATCGTCCAGTTGGTCTATGATTTCATACTGCTCTCTTAAGGACTTAAACGTCTTGCACGAGTAAAGAATAGCCTTGTACTCGTTCTTTACATCAACTAGTCCGTTTACGATGTAACGAAGAACGGCTGCTTCCTCGACATTTCCCGCTGCTGCAATATGCCGTAGTTGAAGCATATACTCGTGAAATGATTCGCTCTTCCTTTTCTTTCTGATTTGCAGCTGGCGATGAACATCTGCACTGTTGAGACTGCTAGCAAATTCCTCAAGCAGTACACTTTTCATTTCGTTGTAGTCGTTCACACACACCGACTGCAAAAACAATTTGGCAGTGCCTACCATCTTGCCTCTTGCTTGGACATACATCTGTTTGGGTGTAAGCTCATACGCTTCTGCGTTTTGCTCGAAAATTTCGAACCACTGTTTAACAGCTTGACCGTCAAAATCGTTCACCACTTTCTCGAAATTATCAATTTGCAGCTTATCGTGTGTACTGGACTTTTCATCAATTTGGATTTTTAAAGACAGCAACTGCAATATATTGTCCATTTGTTTTTTCATTTCGTTGAGTTCCATTCTCGTGTCTTCTTCGTCTTCTATTGTCTCGTTCTGCAACTCCTCTATTTTATTCTGCACCTCCTCTATTTTATTGGTATTCTTTTTTGCAGGTGTTCGACGCGTCATTTATGAATGTATTTGTGTGTCAAATTTCACAACGCGACTACTTTTTAGCTTTAGTTATCTCAGACCCGGATCGAGCCCCCAAATGTAGAGTTGGTATTATAATAGGTTTGTTTATTAGGATTAATATAATGTTGAGATAAGTTTGGTGTTTACGATGTTCAAATAAGTAACAACCGAATACAAGATTAGACGACTTTAATTAGCAACTCTAGCAACTGATAATGCGACCGCTTCCGACGACTTCTGATTCTGACTGCCTTCCTTCTCCTTTCTCCGCTCATTCTCTCGCTGCCTTCTTGGATCGCCAAATGTCATTCACAACGAGCCAAATGTCATTCACAACGAGCCAAATGTGTACCCGCTGCCCAGCTCTGCCTCACCACCTTACATATATTGCCAATACTGTATCAATAAGCGACCGCAATGCGCTTGCAGATGGACTTTGGATAGACTGTATCTCAAAAAGTCGAGATATGCCATCAAAAAATATAAGGCACTCGTTGTCATAAACTTGCTTTAGAGCAGCAAGAGCCTTTGCATAATTCTGATTCGTCACCTGAAAGGCCTTTACAGTACCTAACGCTTCGCTTTCTAAGCAACATAATAAATGATTAAACTTTTCAACGTTGCTTAGGGATGGGTCACTATCAATTATGCTCGAAAATAATCCAATAAAGTTTTTGAATTCAGAATATTTGCCACCAAACTTGGGCAACTGCATTCGAGGAAGGTGTCTAGTATTCGATAGAGTTGTATTTAACACTGAATCGTTTAGATTGCTTGACGGGGCTGGAGTTTTTACTGACAATAACAATGTTCTGGTTAGCACGCATAAATCTTCAAGTTCAGATCGCGATGCCAAGTCCGGATCGACATCCTCAATTTGCAGTTGTAAGGAAAATGCGCGATCTATATACGAATCTAAAATACTCAAACGACAATCCAACTGTTCAGAGTTAAACGAAATCTTTTTACTTTCCACGGCTTTAGCTATACGATTTATATCCTTTTTAACTGAATCCAATTTTCTCATAATATTTTTTGAATCAGAAGCTCCACCCCGTTTACGCATTTTAAGAAAATTTCCAAAAAAATTTTTATTTATTTAGCAAAGCTATAATTGTTGAAATGTTCCACTGTAACTCTGAACCAAATTACTCAAACCAATCGAATTCCGTATAAGTGATCTCCAATTAAATAGGCGCAGTGATATCCAAAAATAATTTTTTAATTATTGTGCAAAGCTGTTATTACATATTCACAAAGTACCACTGTCACTCCAAACCAACTCACTTAAAAGGGCTCAATGTGGCTCGAATATAAGAGTGACTTCCAAATAGACGAGCGCAGTGCAAACAATGAGTGAAAAGCTACCATGCAAATCACTCAACTTTTTTGATATATATAAGCTGGGCTTAGCTGCGGTCAAGGGGCTTAAATAACTGTATGCACTTATGTATGCAGCCACAGCAAAACGAAACTGGCACAAAGGGAAGACGATTACCAACGATACGGTACTTCTTTTCTTGTGACCCTTTTTACTGGTACTTGCGAATTAGCGGTAATATATGTGGCCTTATGCAATGTGCATCTGCCTTTATATGAAATATATTTTATTAGGGTTTTACCTTATTTGTTTGATGCCAACTATTTTTGTAATAGGGCATTCTCACTCTCAAATTTTGTTGCGATGAGGGCTTTTAATCCAAATTTAATTGCCCGGCGTCCAGAAATCCGTTCCAACCAAATTTTCCAAAATGACTCCAACCGAAATGGGTCCGACGAAAGTGTCCAACGATATAAACTCCTCGAAGTGTCCAATTTTATGGCACAAAATGTCCACCCGGGGGCGCCAAAATGTTTGTGCAAATCACGAAGGCCAATACGGCAATTTATTTCCAACTAATAATTCGGACAGACAAGAATATAACTTGTAGACACTTTCGTTTCCAAATTGAGAGTGATCCAATCACATTTATTCAAGCTCTTCTAGAGCCATTATATAAGTTTTAAAGTTACAATAGTGGTTCTCGCGAGTGCGAGAGAGCGTAAGCTCTTTTTAATACAGGAGCGTAAGTTCGACTTCATGAGATCTTAGGTACTAATTCTTACATTCTTTTACAAAAGTAAATCGCTACCGAATTGACTGAACACAAATTTTACGAAAAATCAGATTTTGGCCAAAAATTAAAATCTTAATTTGCCTCCAATAAAAAAGTCAGTATTTTTGCTATAAAAATGAGACTAATTGTCCAAGTATGGAATGGCATACCATTCTGAACTCGTTGTTAAATTCTCTGTAACTTGGCATTTCCACGTAAAAATTTTATATTTTTGAAAATTTTGCAAAAATTTGTAATACTTTCCCCTTACCCTCCCCTGCTCAAAACAGTTCGCCGTTTTAATATCGGAGCATTTTTGCAAAAATTAGAGCAAAGACAAATTTTACAAAAAATCAGATTTTGGCCAAAAATTAAAATTGTAATATTTCGCCAATAGAAAAGTCAGTATTTTTGCTATAAAAATGAGACTAATTGTCCAAATATGGAATGACATACCTTCCTGAATTCGTAGTTAAATTCTCTGTAACTTGGCATTTCCACCTAAAAATTTTATTTTTTTTTGAAAATTTTTGCAAAAATTTGTGACCATTCCCTTACAAAAAATTCGAAAATTTGAAAAATTTTTAATTTTTTCAATTCAGACGGAGAGTTCATTAATGTTATCTGCTCAAAAGAGTTCGCCGTTTTAATATCGGAGCATTTTTGCAAAAATTAGAGCAAAAACAAATTTTACGAAAAATCAGATTTTGGCCAAAAATTAAAATCTTAATTTTCCGCCAATAAAACAGTCAGTATTTTTGCTATAAAAATGAGACTAATTGTCCAAATATGGAATGGCATACCTTCCAGAACTCGTAGTTAAATTCTCTGTAACTTGGCATTTCCACCTAAAAATGTTATATTTTTGAAAATTTTTGCAAAAATTTGTGATAATTTCCCTTACATAAAATTCGAAAATTTGAAAAATTCTTAATTTTTCCAATTCAGACGGAGAGTGCATTAATATTAATTATCAGGTTGTTATCTGCTTAAAACAGTTCTCCGTTTTAATATCGGAGCATTTTTGCAAAAATTGGAGCAAAAACAAATTTTACGAAAAATTAGATTTTGGCCAAAAATTAAAATCTTAAATTTCCGCCAATAAACAAGTGAGTATTTTTGCTATAAAAATGAGACTAATTGTCCAAATATGGAATGACATACCTTCCTGAACTCGTAGTTAAATTCTCTGTAACTTGGCATTTCCACCTAAAAATGTTATATTTTTGAAAATTTTTCAAAAATTTGTAATAATTTTCCTTACAAAAAATTCGAAAAATTGAAAAATTTTTAATTTTTCCAATTCAGACGGAGAGTGCATTAATATTAATTATCAGGTTGTTATCTGCTCAAAACAGTTCTCCGTTTTAATATCGGAGCATTTTTGCAAAAATTAGAGCAAAAACAAATTTTACGAAAAATCAGATTTTGGCCAAAAATTAAAATCTTAAATTTCCGCCAATAAACAAGTGAGTATTTTTGCTATAAAAATGAGACTAATTGTCCAAATATGGAATGACATACCTTCCTGAACCCGTAGTTAAATTCTCTGTAACTTGGCATTTCCACCTAAAAATTTTATATTTTTGAAAATTTTCGCAAAAATTTGTGACTCCCCCTTACAAAAAATTCGAAAATTTGAAAAATTTTTAATTTTCCCAATTCAGACGGAGAGTGCATTTATATTAATTATCAGGTTTTTATCTGCTCAAAACAGTTCGCCGCTTTAATATCGGAGCATTTTTCCAAAAATTAGAGCAAAAACAAATTTTACAAAAAATCAGATTTTGGCCAAAAAGTCAGTATTTTTGCTATAAAAATGAGACTAATTGTCCAAATATGGAATGACATACCTTCCTGAACTCGTAGTTAAATTCTCTGTAACTTGGCATTTCCACCTAAAAATTTTATTTTGTTGAAAATTTTCACAAAAATTTGTGACCCCCCCTTACAAAAAATTCGAAAATTTGAAAAATTTGTAATTTTTCCAATTCAGACGGAGAGTGCATTAATATTAATTATCAGGTTAATATCTGCTCATAACAGTTCGCCGTTTTAATATCGGAGCATTTTTGCAAAACTTAGAGCAAAAACAAATTTTTACGAAAAATCAGATTTTTGCCAAAATTAAAATCGTAATTTTTCGCCAATAAAAAAATCAGTATTTTTGCTATAAAAATGAGACTAATTGTCCAAATATGGAATGACATACCTTCCTGAACTCGTAGTTAAATTCTCTGTAACTTGGTATTTCCACCTAAAAATTTTATTTTGCAAAAATTAAAGCAAAAACAAACTTTACAAAAAATCAGATTTTTGCCAAAATTAAAATCTTAATTTTCCGCCAATAAAAAAGTCAGTATTTTTGCTATAAAAATGAGACTAATTGTCCAAATATAGAATGACATACCTTCCTGAACTCGTAGTTAAATTCTCTGTAACTTGGCATTTTCACCTAAAAATTTTATTTATTTGAAAATTTTTGCAAAAATTTGTGACCCCCCCCTACAAAAAATTCGAAAATTTGAAAAATTTTTAATTTTTCCAATTCAGACGGAGAGTGCATTAATATTAATTATCAGGTTGTTATCTGCTCAAAACAGTTCGCCGTTTTAATATCGGAGCATTTTTGCAAAAATTAGAACAAAAACAAATTTTTACGAAAAATCAGATTTTTGCCAAAATTAAAATCTTAATTTTCCGGCAATAAAAAAATCAGTATTTTTGCTATAAAAATGAGACTAATTGTCCAAATATGGAATGACATACCTTCCTGAATTCGTAGTTAAATTCTCTGTAACTTGGTATTTCCACCTAAAAATTTTATTTTGCAAAAATTAAAGCAAAAACAAACTTTAAGAAAAATACGATTTTTGCCAAAATTAAAATCCAAATTTTCCGGCAATAAAAAAATCAGTATTTTTGCTATAAAAATGAGACTAATTGTCCAAATATGGAATGACATACCTTCCTGAACTCGTAGTTAAATTCTCTGTAACTTGGCATTTCCACCTAAAAATTTTATTTTTTTGAAAATTTTCGCAAAAATTTGTGACATTCCCCCTTACAAAAAATTCAAAAAATTTTAATTTTCCCAATTCAGACGGAGAGTGCATTTATATTAATTATCAGGTTTTTATCTGCTCAAAACAGTTCGCCGTTTTAATATCGGAGCATTTTTGCAAAAATTAGAACAAAAACAAATTTTTACGAAAAATCCGATTTTTGCCAAAATTAAAATCTTAATTTTCCGGCAATAAAAAAATCAGTATTTTTGCTATAAAAATGAGACTAATTGTCCAAATATGGAATGACATACCTTCCTGAACTCGTAGTTAAATTCTCTGTAACTTGGCATTTCCACCTAAATATGTTATATTTTTGAAAATTTTCGCAAAAATTTGTGACTCCCCCTTACAAAAAATTCGAAAATTTGAAAAATTTTTAATTTTTCCAATTCGAGACGGAGAGTGCATTTATATTAATTATCAGGTTTTTATCTGCTCAAAACAGTTCGCCGTTTTAATATCGGAGCATTTTTCCAAAAATTAGAGCAAAAACAAATTTTACGAAAAATCAGATTTTGGCCAAAAAGTCAGTTTTTTTGCTATAAAAATGAGACTAATTGTCCAAATATGGAATGACATACCTTCCTGAACTCGTAGTTAAATTCTCTGTAACTTGGCATTTCCACCTAAAAATTTTATTTTTTTTTACAAAAAATTCAAAAAATTTTAATTTTTCCAATTCAGACGGAGAGTGCATTTATATTAATTATCAGGTTTTTATCTGCTCAAAACAGTTCGCCGTTTTAATATCGGAGCATTTTTGCAAAAATTAGAACAAAAACAAATTTTTACGAAAAATACGATTTTTGCCAAAATTAAAATCCAAATTTTCCGGCAATAAAAAAAGCAGTATTTTTGCTATAAAAATGAGACTAATTGTCCAAATATGGAATGACATACCTTCCTGAACTCGTAGTTAAATTCTCTGTAACTTGGCATTTCCACCTAAAAATTTTATTTTTTTGAAAATTTTCGCAAAAATTTGTGACATCCCCCCTTACAAAAAATTCAAAAAATTTTAATTTTCCCAATTCAGACGGAGAGTGCATTTATATTAATTATCAGGTTTTTATCTGCTCAAAACAGTTCGCCGTTTTAATATCGGAGCATTTTTGCAAAAATTAGAACAAAAACAAATTTTTACGAAAAATCCGATTTTTGCCAAAATTAAACTCTTAATTTTCCGGCAATAAAAAAATCAGTATTTTTGCTATAAAAATGAGACTAATTGTCCAAATATGGAATAACATACCTTCCTGAACTCGTAGTTAAATTCTCTGTAACTTGGCATTTCCACCTAAAAATGTTATATTTTTGAAAATTTTCGCAAAAATTTGTGACTCCCCCTTACAAAAAATTCGAAAATTTGAAAAATTTTTAATTTTCCCAATTCAGACGGAGAGTGCATTAATATTAATTATCAGGTTGTTATCTGCTCAAATCAGGTTGTTATCTGCTTAAAACAGTTCTCCGTTTTAATATCGGAGCATTTTTTACAAAAATTAGAGCAAAAACAAATTTTACGAAAAATCAGATTTTGGACAAAAATTAAAATCTTAAATTTCCGCCAATAAACAAGTGAGTATTTTTGCTATAAAAATGAGACTAACTGTCCAAATATGGAATTACATACCTTCCTGAACTCGTAGTTAAATTCTCTGTAACTTGGCATTTCCACCTAAAAATGTTATATTTTTGAAAATTTTTGCAAAAATTTGTGATAATTTTCCTTACAAAAAATTCGAAAAATTGAAAAATTTTTAATTTTTTCAATTCAGACGGAGAGTGCATTAATATTAATTATCAGGTTGTTATCTGCTCAAAATGTTCTCCGTTTTAATATCGGAGCATTTTTGCATAAATTAGAGCAAAAACAAATTTTACAAAAAATTAGATTTTGGCCAAAAATTAAAATCTTAAATTTCCGCCAATAAACAAGTGAGTATTTTTGCTATAAAAATGAGACTAATTGTCCAAATATGGAATGACATACCTTCCTGAACTCGTAGTTAAATTCTCTGTAACTTGGCATTTCCACCTAAAAATGTTATATTTTTGAAAATTTTTGCAAAAATTTGTGATAATTTTCCTTACAAAAAATTCGAAAATTTGAAAAATTATTAATTTTCCCAATTCAGACGGAGAGTGCATTTATATTAATTATCAGGTTTTTATCTGCTCAAAACAGTTCGCCGCTTTAATATCGGAGCATTTTTCCAAAAATTAGAGCAAAAACAAATTTTACAAAAAATCAGATTTTGGCCAAAAAGTCAGTATTTTTGCTATAAAAATGAGACTAATTGTCCAAATATGGAATGACATACCTTCCTGAACTCGTAGTTAAATTCTCTGTAACTTGGCATTTCCACCTAAAAATTTTATTTTGTTGAAAATTTTCACAAAAATTTGTCACCCCCCTTTACAAAAAATTCGAAAATTTGAAAAATTTTTAATTTTTCCAATTCGAGACGGAGAGTGCATTAATATTAATTATCAGGTTGTTATCTGCTCAAAACAGTTCGCCGTTTTAATATCGGAGCATTTTTGCAAAACTTAGAACAAAAACAAATTTTTACGAAAAATCAGATTTTTGCCAAAATTAAAATCTTAATTTTTCGCCAATAAAAAAATCAGTATTTTTGCTATAAAAATGAGACTAATTGTCCAAATATGGAATGACATACCTTCCTGAACTCGTAGTTAAATTCTCTGTAACTTGGTATTTCCACCTAAAAATTTTATTTTGCAAAAATTAAAGCAAAAACAAACTTTACAAAAAATCAGATTTTGGCCAAAAATTAAAATCTTAATTTTCCGCCAATAAAAAAGTCAGTATTTTTGCTATAAAAATGAGACTAATTGTCCAAATATGGAATGACATACCTTCCTGAACTCGTAATTAAATTCTCTGTAACTTGGCATTTCCACCTAAAAATTTTATTTATTTGAAAATTTTTGCAAAAATTCGTGAGTCCCCCCTACAAAAAATTCGAAAATTTGAAATATTTTTAATTTTTCCAATTCAGACGGAGAGTGCATTAATATTAATTATCAGGTTGTTATCTGCTCAAAACAGTTCGCCGTTTTAATATCGGAGCATTTTTGCAAAAATTAGAACAAAAACAAATTTTTACGAAAAATCAGATTTTTGCCAAAATTAAAATCCAAATTTTCCGGCAATAAAAAAATCAGTATTTTTGCTATAAAATGAGACCAATTGTCCAAATATGGAATGACATACCTTCCTGAACTCGTAGGTAAATTCTCTCTAACTTGGTATTTCCACCTAAAAATTTTATTTTGCAAAAATTAAAGCAAAAACAAACTTTACAAAAAATCAGATTTTGGCCAAAAATTAAAATCTTAATTTTCCGCCAATAAAAAAGTCAGTATTTTTCTATAAAAATGAGACTAATTGTCCAAATATGGAATGACATACCTTCCTGAACTCGTAGTTAAATTCTCTGTAACTTGGTATTTCCACCTAAAAATTTTATTTTGCAAAAATTAAAGCAAAAACAAACTTTACAAAAAATCAGATTTTGGCCAAAAATTAAAATCTTAATTTTCCGCCAATAAAAAAGTCAGTATTTTTGCTATAAAAATGAGACTAATTGTCCAAATATGGAATGACATACCTTCCTGAACTCGTAATTAAATTCTCTGTAACTTGGCATTTCCACCTAAAAATGTTATATTTTTGAAAATTTTCGCAAAAATTTGTGACATTCCCCCTTACAAAAAATTCAAAAAATTTTAATTTTCCCAATTCAGACGGAGAGTGCATTTATATTAAAAAAAAAAAAGTATTTTTGCTATAAAAATGAGACTAATTGTCCAAATATGGAATGACATACCTTCCTGAACTCGTAGTTAAATTCTCTGTAACTTGGTATTTCCACCTAAAAATTTTATTTTGCAAAAATTAAAGCAAAAACAAACTTTACAAAAAATCAGATTTTGGCCAAAAATTAAAATCTTAATTTTCCGCCAATAAAAAAGTCAGTATTTTTCTATAAAAATGAGACTAATTGTCCAAATATGGAATGACATACCTTCCTGAACTCGTAGTTAAATTCTCTGTAACTTGGTATTTCCACCTAAAAATTTTATTTTGCAAAAATTAAAGCAAAAACAAACTTTACAAAAAATCAGATTTTGGCCAAAAATTAAAATCTTAATTTTCCGCCAATAAAAAAGTCAGTATTTTTGCTATAAAAATGAGACTAATTGTCCAAATATGGAATGACATACCTTCCTGAACTCGTAGTTAAATTCTCTGTAACTTGGTATTTCCACCTAAAAATTTTATTTTGCAAAAATTAAAGCAAAAACAAACTTTACAAAAAATCAGATTTTGGCCAAAAATTAAAATCTTAATTTTCCGCCAATAAAAAAGTCAGTATTTTTCTATAAAAATGAGACTAATTGTCCAAATATGGAATGACATACCTTCCTGAACTCGTAGTTAAATTCTCTGTAACTTGGTATTTCCACCTAAAAATTTTATTTTGCAAAAATTAAAGCAAAAACAAACTTTACAAAAAATCAGATTTTGGCCAAAAATTAAAATCTTAATTTTCCGCCAATAAAAAAGTCAGTATTTTTGCTATAAAAATGAGACTAATTGTCCAAATATGGAATGACATACCTTCCTGAACTCGTAGTTAAATTCTCTGTAACTTGGCATTTCCACCTAAAAATGTTATATTTTTGAAAATTTTCGCAAAAATTTGTGACATCACTTACAAAAAATTCGAAAATTTGAAATATTTTTAATTTTTCCAATTCAGACGGAGAGTGCATTAATATTAATTATCAGGTTGTTATCTGCTCAAAACAGTTCGCCGTTTTAATATCGGAGCATTTTTGCAAAAATTAGAACAAAAACAAATTTTTACGAAAAATCAGATTTTTGCCAAAATTAAAATCCAAATTTTCCGGCAATAAAAAAATCAGTATTTTTGCTATAAAATGAGACCAATTGTCCAAATATGGAATGACATACCTTCCTGAACTCGTAGTTAAATTCTCTGTAACTTGGTATTTCCACCTAAAAATTTTATTTTGCAAAAATTAAAGCAAAAACAAACTTTACAAAAAATCAGATTTTGGCCAAAAATTAAAATCTTAATTTTCCGCCAATAAAAAAGTCAGTATTTTTCTATAAAAATTAGACTAATTGTCCAAATATGGAATGACATACCTTCCTGAACTCGTAGTTAAATTCTCTGTAACTTGGCATTTCCACCTAAAAATTTTATTTTGCAAAAATTAAAGCAAAAACAAACTTTACAAAAAATCAGATTTTGGCCAAAAATTAAAATCTTAATTTTCCGCCAATAAAAAAGTCAGTATTTTTCTATAAAAATGAGACTAATTGTCCAAATATGGAATGACATACCTTCCTGAACTCGTAGTTAAATTCTCTGTAACTTGGTATTTCCACCTAAAAATTTTATTTTGCAAAAATTAAAGCAAAAACAAACTTTACAAAAAATCAGATTTTGGCCAAAAATTAAAATCTTAATTTTCCGCCAATAAAAAAGTCAGTATTTTTGCTATAAAAATGAGACTAATTGTCCAAATATGGAATGACATACCTTCCTGAACTCGTAATTAAATTCTCTGTAACTTGGCATTTCCACCTAAAAATGTTATATTTTTTGAAAATTTTCGCAAAAATTTGTGACATTCCCCCTTACAAAAAATTCAAAAAATTTTAATTTTCCCAATTCAGACGGAGAGTGCATTTATATTAAAAAAATCAGTATTTTTGCTATAAAAATGAGACTAATTGTCCAAATATGGAATGACATACCTTCCTGAACTCGTAGTTAAATTCTCTGTAACTTGGTATTTCCACCTAAAAATTTTATTTTGCAAAAATTAAAGCAAAAACAAACTTTACAAAAAATCAGATTTTGGCCAAAAATTAAAATCTTAATTTTCCGCCAATAAAAAAGTCAGTATTTTTCTATAAAAATGAGACTAATTGTCCAAATATGGAATGACATACCTTCCTGAACTCGTAGTTAAATTCTCTGTAACTTGGTATTTCCACCTAAAAATTTTATTTTGCAAAAATTAAAGCAAAAACAAACTTTACAAAAAATCAGATTTTGGCCAAAAATTAAAATCTTAATTTTCCGCCAATAAAAAAGTCAGTATTTTTGCTATAAAAATGAGACTAATTGTCCAAATATGGAATGACATACCTTCCTGAACTCGTAGTTAAATTCTCTGTAACTTGGTATTTCCACCTAAAAATTTTATTTTGCAAAAATTAAAGCAAAAACAAACTTTACAAAAAATCAGATTTTGGCCAAAAATTAAAATCTTAATTTTCCGCCAATAAAAAAGTCAGTATTTTTCTATAAAAATGAGACTAATTGTCCAAATATGGAATGACATACCTTCCTGAACTCGTAGTTAAATTCTCTGTAACTTGGTATTTCCACCTAAAAATTTTATTTTGCAAAAATTAAAGCAAAAACAAACTTTACAAAAAATCAGATTTTGGCCAAAAATTAAAATCTTAATTTTCCGCCAATAAAAAAGTCAGTATTTTTGCTATAAAAATGAGACTAATTGTCCAAATATGGAATGACATACCTTCCTGAACTCGTAGTTAAATTCTCTGTAACTTGGCATTTCCACCTAAAAATGTTATATTTTTGAAAATTTTCGCAAAAATTTGTGACATCACTTACAAAAAATTCGAAAATTTGAAATATTTTTAATTTTTCCAATTCAGACGGAGAGTGCATTAATATTAATTATCAGGTTGTTATCTGCTCAAAACAGTTCGCCGTTTTAATATCGGAGCATTTTTGCAAAAATTAGAACAAAAACAAATTTTTACGAAAAATCAGATTTTTGCCAAAATTAAAATCCAAATTTTCCGGCAATAAAAAAATCAGTATTTTTGCTATAAAATGAGACCAATTGTCCAAATATGGAATGACATACCTTCCTGAACTCGTAGTTAAATTCTCTGTAACTTGGTATTTCCACCTAAAAATTTTATTTTGCAAAAATTAAAGCAAAAACAAACTTTACAAAAAATCAGATTTTGGCCAAAAATTAAAATCTTAATTTTCCGCCAATAAAAAAGTCAGTATTTTTCTATAAAAATTAGACTAATTGTCCAAATATGGAATGACATACCTTCCTGAACTCGTAGTTAAATTCTCTGTAACTTGGCATTTCCACCTAAAAATTTTATTTTTTTGAAAATTTTCGCAAAAATTTGTGACATCCCCACTTACAAAAAATTCAAAAATTTTTAATTTTCCCAATTCAGACGGAGAGTGCATTTATATTAAAAAAATCAGTATTTTTGCTATAAAAATGAGACTAATTGTCCAAATATGGAATGACATACCTTCCTGAACTCGTAGTTAAATTCTCTGTAACTTGGTATTTCCACCTAAAAATTTTATTTATTTGAAAATTTTTGCAAAAATTCGTGAGTCCCCATTACAAAAAATTCGAAAATTTGAAAAATTTTTAATTTTCCCAATTCAGACGGAGAGTGCATTAATATTAATTATCAGGTTGTTATCTGCTCAAAACAGTTCGCCGTTTTAATATCGGAGCATTTTTGCAAAACTTAGAACAAAAACAAATTTTTACAAAACATCAGATTTTTGCCAAAATTAAAATCTTAATTTTCCGGCAATAAAAAAATCAGTATTTTTGCTATAAAAATGAGACTAATTGTCCAAATATGGAATGACATACCTTCCTGAACTCGTAGTTAAATTCTCTGTAACTTGGCATTTCCACCTAAAAATGTTATATTTTTGAAAATTTTCGCTAAAATTTGTGACTCCCCCTTACAAAAAATTCGAAAATTTGAAAAATTTTTAATTTTCCCAATTCAGACGGAGAGTGCATTTATATTAATTATCAGGTTTTTATCTGCTCAAAACAGTTCGCCGTTTTAATATCGGAGCATTTTTCCAAAAATTAGAGCAAAAACAAATTTTACGAAACATCAGATTTTTGCCAAAATTAAAATCTTAATTTTCCGGCAATAAAAAAATCAGTATTTTTGCTATAAAAATGAGACTAATTGTCCAAATATGGAATGACATACCTTCCTGAACTCGTAGTTAAATTCTCTGTAACTTGGCATTTCCACCTAAAAATGTTATATTTTTGAAAATTTTCGCAAAAATTTGTGACTCCCCCTTACAAAAAATTCGAAAATTTGAAAAATTTTTAATTTTCCCAATTCAGACGGAGAGTGCATTTATATTAATTATCAGGTTTTTATCTGCTCAAAACAGTTCGCCGTTTTAATATCGGAGCATTTTTCCAAAAATTAGAGCAAAAACAAATTTTACGAAAAATCAGATTTTGGCCAAAAAGTCAGTATTTTTGCTATAAAAATGAGACTAATTGTCCAAATATGGAATGACATACCTTCCTGAACTCGTAGTTAAATTCTCTGTAACTTGGCATTTCCACCTAAAAATTTTATTTTGTTGAAAATTTTCACAAAAATTTGTCACCCCCCCTTACAAAAAATTCGAAAATTTGAAAAATTTTTAATTTTTCCAATTCAGACGGAGAGTGCATTAATATTAATTATCAGGTTGTTATCTGCTCAAAACAGTTCGCCGTTTTAATATCGGAGCATTTTTGCAAAACTTAGAACAAAAACAAATTTTTACGAAAAATCAGATTTTTGCCAAAATTAAAATCTTAATTTTTCGCCAATAAAAAAATCAGTATTTTTGCTATAAAAATGAGACTAATTGTCCAAATATGGAATGACATACCTTCCTGAACTCGTAGTTAAATTCTCTGTAACTTGGTATTTCCACCTAAAAATTTTATTTTGCAAAAATTGAAGCAAAAACAAACTTTACAAAAAATCAGATTTTGGCAAAAAATTAAAATCTTAATTTTCCGCCAATAAAAAAGTCAGTATTTTTGCTATAAAAATGAGACTAATTGTCCAAATATGGAATGACATACCTTCCTGAACTCGTAGTTAAATTCTCTGTAACTTGGCATTTTCACCTAAAAATTTTATTTATTTGAAAATTTTTGCAAAAATTTGTGACCCCCCCCCCCCCCCCTACAAAAAATTCGAAAATTTGAAAAATTTTTAATTTTTTCCAATTCAGACGGAGAGTGCATTTATATTAATTATCAGGTTTTTATCTGCTCAAAACAGTTCGCCGTTTTAATATCGGAGCATTTTTCCAAAAATTAGAGCAAAAACAAATTTTACGAAAAATCAGATTTTGGCCAAAAAGTCAGTATTTTTGCTATAAAAATGAGACTAATTGTCCAAATATGGAATGACATACCTTCCTGAACTCGTAGTTAAATTCTCTGTAACTTGGCATTTCCACCTAAAAATGTTATATTTTTGAAAATTTTCGCAAAAATTTGTGACTCCCCCTTACAAAAAATTCGAAAATTTGAAAAATTTTTAATTTTTCCAATTCAGACGGAGAGTGCATTAATATTAATTATCAGGTTGTTATCAGCTCAAAACAGTTCGCCGTTTTAATATCGGAGCATTTTTGCAAAACTTAGAACAAAAACAAATTTTTACGAAACTTCAGATTTTTGCCAAAATTAAAATCTTAATTTTTCGCCAATAATTTTTGCTATAAAAATGAGACTAATTGTCCAAATATGGAATGACATACCTTCCTGAACTCGTAGTTAAATTCTCTGTAACTTGGCATTTCCACCTAAAAATTTTATTTTTTTGAAAATTTTCGCAAAAATTTGTGACATCCCCCCTTACAAAAAATTCAAAAATTTTTAATTTTCCCAATTCAGACGGAGAGTGCATTTATATTAATTATCAGGTTTTTATCTGCTCAAAACAGTTCGCCGTTTTAATATCGGAGCATTTTTCCAAAAATTAGAGCAAAAACAAATTTTACGAAAAATCAGATTTTGGCCAAAAAGTCAGTATTTTTGCTATAAAAATGAGACTAATTGTCCAAATATGGAATGACATACCTTCCTGAACTCGTAGTTAAATTCTATGTAACTTGGCATTTCCACCTAAAAATGTTATATTTTTGAAAATGTTCGCAAAAATTTGTGACTCCCCCTTACAAAAAATTCGAAAATTTGAAAAATTTTTAATTTTCCCAATTCAGACGGAGAGTGCATTTATATTAATTATCAGGTTTTTATCTGCTCAAAACAGTTCGCCGTTTTAATATCGGAGCATTTTTCCAAAAATTAGAGCAAAAACAAATTTTACGAAAAATCAGATTTTGGCCAAAAAGTCAGTATTTTTGCTATAAAAATGAGACTAATTGTCCAAATATGGAATGACATACCTTCCTGAACTCGTAGTTAAATTCTCTGTAACTTGGCATTTCCACCTAAAAATGTTATATTTTTGAAAATTTTCGCAAAAATTTGTGACTCCCCCTTACAAAAAATTCGAAAATTTGAAAAATTTTTAATTTTTCCAATTCAGACGGAGAGTGCATTAATATTAATTATCAGGTTGTTATCTGCTCAAAACAGTTCGCCGTTTTAATATCGGAGCATTTTTGCAAAAATTAGAGCAAAAACAAATTTTACGAAAAATCAGATTTTGGCCAAAAATTAAAATCTTAATTTTCCGCCAATAAAACAGTCAGTATTTTTGATATAAAAATGAGACTAATTGTCCAAATATGGAATGACATACCTTCCTGAACTCGTAGTTAAATTCTCTGTAACTTGGCATTTCCACCTAAAAATGTTATATTTTTGAAAATTTTCGCAAAAATTTGTGACCTTTCCCTTACAAAAAATTCGAAAATTTAAAAATTGTTAATTTTTCCAATTCAGACGGAGAGTCCATTAATATTAATTATCAGGTTGTTATCTGCTCAAAACAGTTCGCCGTTTTAATATCGGAGCATTTTTGCAAAAATTAGAGCAAAAACAAATTTTACGAAAAATCAGATTTTGGCCAAAAATTAAAATCTTAATTTTCCGCCAATAAAACAGTCAGTATTTTTGCTATAAAAATGAGACTAATTGTCCAAATATGGAATGGCATACCTTCCAGAACTCGTAGTTAAATTCTCTGTAACTTGGCATTTCCACCTAAAAATGTTATATTTTTGAAAGTTTTTGCAAAAATTTGTGATAATTTCCCTTACAAAAAATTCGAAAAATTGTTAATTTTTCCAATTCAGACGGAGAGTGCATTAATATTAATTATCAGGTTGTTATCTGCTCAAAACAGTTCGCCGTTTTAATATCGGAGCATTTTTGCAAAAATTAGAGCAAAAACAAATTTTACGAAAAATCAGATTTTGGCCAAAAATTAAAATCTTAATTTTCCGCCAATAAAACTGTCAGTATTTTTGCTATACAAATGAGACTAATTGTCCAAATATGGAATGACATACCTTCCTGAACTCGTAGTTAAATTCTCTGTAACTTGGCATTTCCACCTAAAAATTTTATTTATTTGAAAATTTTTGCAAAAATTCGTGACCCCCCCCTACAAAAAATTCGAAAATTTGAAAAATTTTTAATTTTTCCAATTCAGACGGAGAGTGCATTAATATTAATTATCAGGTTGTTATCTGCTCAAAACAGTTCGCCGTTTTAATATCGGAGCATTTTTGCAAAAATTAGAACAAAAACAAATTTTTACGAAAAATCAGATTTTTGCCAAAATTAAAATCTTAATTTTCCGGCAATAAAAAAATCAGTATTTTTGCTATAAAAATGAGACTAATTGTCCAAATATGGAATGACATACCTTCCTGAATTCGTAGTTAAATTCTCTGTAACTTGGTATTTCCACCTAAAAATTTTATTTTGCAAAAATTAAAGCAAAAACAAACTTTAAGAAAAATACGATTTTTGCCAAAATTAAAATCCAAATTTTCCGGCAATAAAAAAATCAGTATTTTTGCTATAAAAATGAGACTAATTGTCCAAATATGGAATGACATACCTTCCTGAACTCGTGGTTAAATTCTCTGTAACTTGGCATTTCCACCTAAAAATTTTATTTTTTTGAAAATTTTCGCAAAAATTTGTGACATCCCCCCTTACAAAAAATTCAAAAAATTTTAATTTTCCCAATTCAGACGGAGAGTGCATTTATATTAATTATCAGGTTTTTATCTGCTCAAAACAGTTCGCCGTTTTAATATCGGAGCATTTTTGCAAAAATTAGAACAAAAACAAATTTTTACGAAAAATCCGATTTTTGCCAAAATTAAAATCTTAATTTTCCGGCAATAAAAAAATCAGTATTTTTGCTATAAAAATGAGACTAATTGTCCAAATATGGAATGACATACCTTCCTGAACTCGTAGTTAAATTCTCTGTAACTTGGCATTTCCACCTAAAAATGTTATATTTTTGAAAATTTTCGCAAAAATTTGTGACTCCCCCTTACAAAAAATTCGAAAATTTGAAAAATTTTTAATTTTCCCAATTCAGACGGAGAGTGCATTTATATTAATTATCAGGTTTTTATCTGCTCAAAACAGTTCGCCGTTTTAATATCGGAGCATTTTTCCAAAAATTAGAGCAAAAACAAATTTTACGAAAAATCAGATTTTGGCCAAAAAGTCAGTTTTTTTGCTATAAAAATGAGACTAATTGTCCAAATATGGAATGACATACCTTCCTGAACTCGTAGTTAAATTCTCTGTAACTTGGCATTTCCACCTAAAAATTTTATTTTTTTTTACAAAAAATTCAAAAAATTTTAATTTTCCCAATTCAGACGGAGAGTGCATTTCTATTAATTATCAGGTTTTTATCTGCTCAAAACAGTTCGCCGTTTTAATATCGGAGCATTTTTGCAAAAATTAGAACAAAAACAAATTTTTACGAAAAATACGATTTTTGCCAAAATTAAAATCCAAATTTTCCGGCAATAAAAAAAGCAGTATTTTTGCTATAAAAATGAGACTAATTGTCCAAATATGGAATGACATACCTTCCTGAACTCGTAGTTAAATTCTCTGTAACTTGGCATTTCCACCTAAAAATTTTATTTTTTTGAAAATTTTCGCAAAAATTTGTGACATCCCCCCTTACAAAAAATTCAAAAAATTTTAATTTTCCCAATTCAGACGGAGAGTGCATTTATATTAATTATCAGGTTTTTATCTGCTCAAAACAGTTCGCCGTTTTAATATCGGAGCATTTTTGCAAAAATTAGAACAAAAACAAATTTTTACGAAAAATCCGATTTTTGCCAAAATTAAACTCTTAATTTTCCGGCAATAAAAAAATCAGTATTTTTGCTATAAAAATGAGACTAATTGTCCAAATATGGAATAACATACCTTCCTGAACTCGTAGTTAAATTCTCTGTAACTTGGCATTTCCACCTAAAAATGTTATATTTTTGAAAATTTTCGCAAAAATTTGTGACTCCCCCTTACAAAAAATTCGAAAATTTGAAAAATTTTTAATTTTCCCAATTCAGACGGAGAGTGCATTAATATTAATTATCAGGTTGTTATCTGCTCAAATCAGGTTGTTATCTGCTTAAAACAGTTCTCCGTTTTAATATCGGAGCATTTTTGCAAAAATTAGAGCAAAAACAAATTTTACGAAAAATCAGATTTTGGACAAAAATTAAAATCTTAAATTTCCGCCAATAAACAAGTGAGTATTTTTGCTATAAAAATGAGACTAACTGTCCAAATATGGAATTACATACCTTCCTGAACTCGTAGTTAAATTCTCTGTAACTTGGCATTTCCACCTAAAAATGTTATATTTTTGAAAATTTTTGCAAAAATTTGTGATAATTTTCCTTACAAAAAATTCGAAAAATTGAAAAATTTTTAATTTTTTCAATTCAGACGGAGAGTGCATTAATATTAATTATCAGGTTGTTATCTGCTCAAAATGTTCTCCGTTTTAATATCGGAGCATTTTTGCATAAATTAGAGCAAAAACAAATTTTACAAAAAATCAGATTTTGGCCAAAAATTAAAATCTTAAATTTCCGCCAATAAACAAGTGAGTATTTTTGCTATAAAAATGAGACTAATTGTCCAAATATGGAATGACATACCTTCCTGAACTCGTAGTTAAATTCTCTGTAACTTGGCATTTCCACCTAAAAATGTTATATTTTTGAAAATTTTTGCAAAAATTTGTGATAATTTTCCTTACAAAAAATTCGAAAATTTGAAAAATTATTAATTTTCCCAATTCAGACGGAGAGTGCATTTATATTAATTATCAGGTTTTTATCTGCTCAAAACAGTTCGCCGCTTTAATATCGGAGCATTTTTCCAAAAATTAGAGCAAAAACAAATTTTACAAAAAATCAGATTTTGGCCAAAAAGTCAGTATTTTTGCTATAAAAATGAGACTAATTGTCCAAATATGGAATGACATACCTTCCTGAACTCGTAGTTAAATTCTCTGTAACTTGGCATTTCCACCTAAAAATTTTATTTTGTTGAAAATTTTCACAAAAATTTGTCACCCCCTTTACAAAAAATTCGAAAATTTGAAAAATTTTTAATTTTTCCAATTCAGACGGAGAGTGCATTAATATTAATTATCAGGTTGTTATCTGCTCAAAACAGTTCGCCGTTTTAATATCGGAGCATTTTTGCAAAACTTAGAACAAAAACAAATTTTTACGAAAAATCAGATTTTTGCCAAAATTAAAATCTTAATTTTTCGCCAATAAAAAAATCAGTATTTTTGCTATAAAAATGAGACTAATTGTCCAAATATGGAATGACATACCTTCCTGAACTCGTAGTTAAATTCTCTGTAACTTGGTATTTCCACCTAAAAATTTTATTTTGCAAAAATTAAAGCAAAAACAAACTTTACAAAAAATCAGATTTTGGCCAAAAATTAAAATCTTAATTTTCCGCCAATAAAAAAGTCAGTATTTTTGCTATAAAAATGAGACTAATTGTCCAAATATGGAATGACATACCTTCCTGAACTCGTAATTAAATTCTCTGTAACTTGGCATTTCCACCTAAAAATTTTATTTATTTGAAAATTTTTGCAAAAATTCGTGAGTCCCCCCTACAAAAAATTCGAAAATTTGAAATATTTTTAATTTTTCCAATTCAGACGGAGAGTGCATTAATATTAATTATCAGGTTGTTATCTGCTCAAAACAGTTCGCCGTTTTAATATCGGAGCATTTTTGCAAAAATTAGAACAAAAACAAATTTTTACGAAAAATCAGATTTTTGCCAAAATTAAAATCTAAATTTTCCGGCAATAAAAAAATCAGTATTTTTGCTATAAAATGAGACCAATTGTCCAAATATGGAATGACATACCTTCCTGAACTCGTAGTTAAATTCTCTATAACTTGGTATTTCCACCTAAAAATTTTATTTTGCAAAAATTAAAGCAAAAACAAACTTTACAAAAAATCAGATTTTGGCCAAAAATTAAAATCTTAATTTTCCGCCAATAAAAAAGTCAGTATTTTTCTATAAAAATGAGACTAATTGTCCAAATATGGAATGACATACCTTCCTGAACTCGTAGTTAAATTCTCTGTAACTTGGCATTTCCACCTAAAAATTTTATTTTTTTGAAAATTTTCGCAAAAATTTGTGACATCCCCACTTACAAAAAATTCGAAAATTTGAAATATTTTTAATTTTTCCAATTCAGACGGAGAGTGCATTAATATTAATTATCAGGTTGTTATCTGCTCAAAACAGTTCGCCGTTTTAATATCGGAGCATTTTTGCAAAAATTAGAACAAAAACAAATTTTTACGAAAAATCAGATTTTTGCCAAAATTAAAATCCAAATTTTCCGGCAATAAAAAAATCAGTATTTTTGCTATAAAATGAGACAAATTGTCCAAATATGGAATGACATACCTTCCTGAACTCGTAGTTAAATTCTCTGTAACTTGGTATTTCCACCTAAAAATTTTATTTTGCAAAAATTAAAGCAAAAACAAACTTTACAAAAAATCAGATTTTGGCCAAAAATTAAAATCTTAATTTTCCGCCAATAAAAAAGTCAGTATTTTTCTATAAAAATGAGACTAATTGTCCAAATATGGAATGACATACCTTCCTGAACTCGTAGTTAAATTCTCTGTAACTTGGCATTTCCACCTAAAAATTTTATTTTTTTGAAAATTTTCGCAAAAATTTGTGACATCCCCACTTACAAAAAATTCAAAAATTTTTAATTTTCCCAATTCAGACGGAGAGTGCATTTATATTAAAAAAATCAGTATTTTTGCTATAAAAATGAGACTAATTGTCCAAATATGGAATGACATACCTTCCTGAACTCGTAGTTAAATTCTCTGTAACTTGGTATTTCCACCTAAAAATTTTATTTATTTGAAAATTTTTGCAAAAATTCGTGAGTCCCCATTACAAAAAATTCGAAAATTTGAAAAATTTTTAATTTTCCCAATTCAGACGGAGAGTGCATTAATATTAATTATCAGGTTGTTATCTGCTCAAAACAGTTCGCCGTTTTAATATCGGAGCATTTTTGCAAAACTTAGAACAAAAACAAATTTTTACAAAACATCAGATTTTTGCCAAAATTAAAATCTTAATTTTCCGGCAATAAAAAAATCAGTATTTTTGCTATAAAAATGAGACTAATTGTCCAAATATGGAATGACATACCTTCCTGAACTCGTAGTTAAATTCTCTGTAACTTGGCATTTCCACCTAAAAATGTTATATTTTTGAAAATTTTCGCTAAAATTTGTGACTCCCCCTTACAAAAAATTCGAAAATTTGAAAAATTTTTAATTTTTCCAATTCAGACGGAGAGTGCATTAATATTAATTATCAGGTTGTTATCAGCTCAAAACAGTTCGCCGTTTTAATATCGGAGCATTTTTGCAAAACATAGAACAAAAACAAATTTTTACGAAACTTCAGATTTTTGCCAAAATTAAAATCTTAATTTTTCGCCAATAATTTTTGCTATAAAAATGAGACTAATTGTCCAAATATGGAATGACATACCTTCCTGAACTCGTAGTTAAATTCTCTGTAACTTGGCATTTCCACCTAAAAATTTTATTTTTTTGAAAATTTTCGCAAAAATTTGTGACATCCCCCCCTTACAAAAAATTCAAAAATTTTTAATTTTCCCAATTCAGACGGAAAGTGCATTTATATTAATTATCAGGTTTTTATCTGCTCAAAACAGTTCGCCGTTTTAATATCGGAGCATTTTTCCAAAAATTAGAGCAAAAACAAATTTTACGAAAAATCAGATTTTGGCCAAAAAGTCAGTATTTTTGCTATAAAAATGAGACTAATTGTCCAAATATGGAATGACATACCTTCCTGAACTCGTAGTTAAATTCTATGTAACTTGGCATTTCCACCTAAAAATGTTATATTTTTGAAAATGTTCGCAAAAATTTGTGACTCCCCCTTACAAAAAATTCGAAAATTTGAAAAATTTTTAATTTTTCCAATTCAGACGGAGAGTGCATTAATATTAATTATCAGGTTGTTATCAGCTCAAAACAGTTCGCCGTTTTAATATCGGAGCATTTTTGCAAAACTTAGAACAAAAACAAATTTTTACGAAACTTCAGATTTTTGCCAAAATTAAAATCTTAATTTTTCGCCAATAATTTTTGCTATAAAAATGAGACTAATTGTCCAAATATGGAATGACATACCTTCCTGAACTCGTAGTTAAATTCTCTGTAACTTGGCATTTCCACCTAAAAATTTTATTTTTTTGAAAATTTTCGCAAAAATTTGTGACATCCCCCCTTACAAAAAATTCAAAAATTTTTAATTTTCCCAATTCAGACGGAGAGTGCATTTATATTAATTATCAGGTTTTTATCTGCTCAAAACAGTTCGCCGTTTTAATATCGGAGCATTTTTCCAAAAATTAGAGCAAAAACAAATTTTACGAAAAATCAGATTTTGGCCAAAAAGTCAGTATTTTTGCTATAAAAATGAGACTAATTGTCCAAATATGGAATGACATACCTTCCTGAACTCGTAGTTAAATTCTATGTAACTTGGCATTTCCACCTAAAAATGTTATATTTTTTGAAAATGTTCGCAAAAATTTGTGACTCCCCCTTACAAAAAATTCGAAAATTTGAAAAATTTTTAATTTTTCCAATTCAGACGGAGAGTGCATTAATATTAATTATCAGGTTGTTATCTGCTCAAAACAGTTCGCCGTTTTAATATCGGAGCATTTTTGCAAAAATTAGAGCAAAAACAAATTTTACGAAAAATCAGATTTTGGCCAAAAATTAAAATCTTAATTTTCCGCCAATAAAACAGTCAGTATTTTTGCTATAAAAATGAGACTAATTGTCCAAATATGGAATGACATTCCTTCCTGAACTCGTAGTTAAATTCTCTGTAACTTGGCATTTCCACCTAAAAATGTTATATTTTTGAAAATTTTTGCAAAAATTTGTGACCTTCCCCTTACAAAAAATTCGAAAATTTAAAAATTGTTAATTTTTCCAATTCAGACGGAGAGTCCATTAATATTAATTATCAGGTTGTTATCTGCTCAAAACAGTTCGCCGTTTTAATATCGGAGCATTTTTGCAAAAATTAGAGCAAAAACAAATTTTACGAAAAATCAGATTTTGGCCAAAAATTAAAATCTTAATTTTCCGCCAATAAAACAGTCAGTATTTTTGCTATAAAAATGAGACTAATTGTCCAAATATGGAATGGCATACCTTCCAGAACTCGTAGTTAAATTCTCTGTAACTTGGCATTTCCACCTACAAATGTTATATTTTTGAAAGTTTTTGCAAAAATTTGTGATAATTTCCCTTACAAAAAATTCGAAAAATTGTTAATTTTTCCAATTCAGACGGAGAGTGCATTAATATTAATTATCAGGTTGTTATCTGCTCAAAACAGTTCGCCGTTTTAATATCGGAGCATTTTTGCAAAAATTAGAGCAAAAACAAATTTTACGAAAAATCAGATTTTGGCCAAAAATTAAAATCTTAATTTTCCGCCAATAAAACTGTCAGTATTTTTGCTATAAAAATGAGACTAATTGTCCAAATATGGAATGACATACCTTCCTGAACTCGTAGTTAAATTCTCTGTAACTTGGCATTTCCACCTAAAAATTTTATTTATTTGAAAATTTTTGCAAAAATTCGTGACCCCCATTACAAAAAATTCGAAAATTTGAAAAATTTTTAATTTTCCCAATTCAGACGGAGAGTGCATTAATATTAATTATCAGGTTGTTATCTGCTCAAAACAGTTCGCCGTTTTAATATCGGAGCATTTTTGCAAAACTTAGAACAAAAACAAATTTTTACGAAAAATCAGATTTTTGCCAAAATTAAAATCTTAATTTTTCGCCAATAAAAAAATCAGTATTTTTGCTATAAAAATGAGACTAATTGTCCAAATATGGAATGACATACCTTCCTGAACTCGTAGTTAAATTCTCTGTAACTTGGTATTTCCACCTAAAAATTTTATTTTGCAAAAATTAAAGCAAAAACAAACTTTACAAAAAATTAGATTTTTGCCAAAATTAAAATCTTAATTTTTCGCCAATAAAAAAATCAGTATTTTTGCTATAAAAATGAGACTAATTGTCCAAATATGAAATGACATACCTTCCTGAACTCGTAGTTAAATTCTCTGTAACTTGGCATTTCCACCTAAAAATGTTATATTTTTGAAAATTTTTGCAAAAATTTGTGATAATTTTCCTTACAAAAAATTCGAAAATTTGAAAAATTATTAATTTTCCCAATTCAGACGGAGAGTGCATTTATATTTTATCTGCTCAAAACAGTTCGCCGCTTTAATATCGGAGCATTTTTCCAAAAATTAAAGCAAAAACAAATTTTACAAAAAATCAGATTTTGGCCAAAAAGTCAGTATTTTTGCTATAAAAATGAGACTAATTGTCCAAATATGGAATGACATACCTTCCTGAACTCGTAGTTAAATTCTCTGTAACTTGGCATTTCCACCTAAAAATTTTATTTTGTTGAAAATTTTCACAAAAATTTGTCACCCCCCTTTACAAAAAATTCGAAAATTTGAAAAATTTTTAATTTTTCCAATTCAGACGGAGAGTGCATTAATATTAATTAGCAGGTTGTTATCTGCTCAAAACAGTTCGCCGTTTTAATATCGGAGCATTTTTGCAAAACTTAGAACAAAAACAAATTTTTACGAAAAATCAGATTGTTGCCAAAATTAAAATCTTAATTTTTCGCCAATAAAAAAATCAGTATTTTTGCTATAAAAATGAGACTAATTGTCCAAATATGGAATGACATACCTTCCTGAACTCGTAGTTAAATTCTCTGTAACTTGGTATTTCCACCTAAAAATTTTATTTTGCAAAAATTAAAGCAAAAACAAACTTTACAAAAAATCAGATTTTGGCCAAAAATTAAAATCTTAATTTTCCGCCAATAAAAAAGTCAGTATTTTTGCTATAAAAATGAGACTAATTGTCCAAATATGGAATGACATACCTTCCTGAACTCGTAATTAAATTCTCTGTAACTTGGCATTTTCACCTAAAAATTTTATTTATTTGAAAATTTTTGCAAAAATTCGTGAGTCCCCCCTACAAAAAATTCGAAAATTTGAAATATTTTTAATTTTTCCAATTCAGACGGAGAGTGCATTAATATTAATTATCAGGTTGTTATCTGCTCAAAACAGTTCGCCGTTTTAATATCGGAGCATTTTTGCAAAAATTAGAACAAAAACAAATTTTTACGAAAAATCAGATTTTTGCCAAAATTAAAATCCAAATTTTCCGGCAATAAAAAAATCAGTATTTTTGCTATAAAAATGAGACTAATTGTCCAAATATGGAATGACATACCTTCCTGAACTCATAGTTAAATTCTCTGTAACTTGGTATTTCCACCTAAAAATTTTATTTTGCAAAAATTAAAGCAAAAACAAACTTTACAAAAAATCAGATTTTGGCCAAAAATTAAAATCTTAATTTTCCGCCAATAAAAAAGTCAGTATTTTTGCTATAAAAATGAGACTAATTGTACAAATATGGAATGACATACCTTCCTGAACTCGTAGTTAAATTCTCTGTAACTTGGCATTTTCACCTAAAAATTTTATTTATTTGAAAATTTTTGCAAAAATTTGTGACCCCCCCTACAAAAAATTCGAAAATTCGAAAAATTTTTAATTTTTCCAATTCAGACGGAGAGTGCATTAATATTAATTATCAGGTTGTTATCTGCTCAAAACAGTTCGCCGTTTTAATATCGGGGCATTTTTGCAAAAATTAGAACAAAAACAAATTTTTACGAAAAATTAGATTTTTGCCAAAATTAAAATCTTAATTTTTCGCCAATAAAAAAATCAGTATTTTTGCTATAAAAATGAGACTAATTGTCCAAATATGGAATGACATACCTTCCTGAACTCGTAGTTAAATTCTCTGTAACTTGGTATTTCCACCTAAAAATTTTATTTTGCAAAAATTAAAGCAAAAACAAACTTTACAAAAAATCAGATTTTTGCCAAAATTAAAATCTTAATTTTTCGCCAATAAAAGAATCAGTATTTTTGCTATAAAAATGAGACTAATTGTCCAAATATGGAATGACATACCTTCCTGAACTCGTAGTTAAATTCTGTGTAACTTGGTATTTCCACCTAAAAATTTTATTTTGCAAAAATTAAAGCAAAAACAAATTTTACGAAAAATCAGATTTTGGCCTAAAATTAAAATCTTAATTTTCCGCCAATAAAACAGTCAGTATTTTTGCTATAAAAATGAGACTAATTGTCCAAATATGGAATGACATACCTTCCTGAACTCGTAGTTAAATTCTCTGAAACTTGGCATTTTTGAAAATTTTTGCAAAAATTTGTGACTCCCCCTTACAAAAAATTCGAAAATTTGAAAAATTTTTAATTTTTCCAATTCAGACGGAGAGTGCATTTATATTAATTATCAGGTTTTTATCTGCACAAAACAGTTCGCCGCTTTAATATCGGAGCATTTTTCCAAAAATTAGAGCAAAAACAAATTTTACAAAAAATCAGATTTTGGCCAAAAAGTCAGTATTTTTGCTATAAAAATGAGACTAATTGTCCAAATATGGAATGACATACCTTCCTGAACTCGTAGTTAAATTCTCTGTAACTTGGTATTTCCACCTAAAAATTGTATTTATTTGAAAATTTTTGCAAAAATTCGTGACCCCCATTACAAAAAATTTGAAAAAATTTTAATTTTCCCAATTCAGACGGAGAGTGCATTAATATTAATTATCAGGTTGTTATCTGCTCAAAACAGTTCGCCGTTTTAATATCGGAGCATTTTTGCAAAACTTAGAACAAAAACAAATTTTTACGAAAAATCAGATTTTTGCCAAAATTAAAATCTTAATTTTTCGCCAATAAAAAAATCAGTATTTTTGCTATAAAAATGAGACTAATTGTCCAAATATGGAATGACATACCTTCCTGAACTCGTAGTTAAATTCTCTGTAACTTGGTATTTCCACCTAAAAATTTTATTTTGCAAAAATTAAAGCAAAAACAAACTTTACAAAAAATCAGATTTTGGCCAAAAATTAAAATCTTAATTTTCCGCCAATAAAAAAGTCAGTATTTTTGCTATAAAAATGAGACTAATTGTCCAAATATGGAATGACTTACCTTCCTGAACTCGTAGTTAAATTCTCTGTAACTTGGCATTTTCACCTAAAAATTTTATTTATTTGAAAATTTTTGCAAAAATTTGTGACCCCCCTACAAAAAATTCGAAAATTCGAAAAATTTTTAATTTTTCCAATTCAGACGGAGAGTGCATTAATATTAATTATCAGGTTGTTATCTGCTCAAAACAGTTCGCCGTTTTAATATCGGAGCATTTTTGCAAAACTTAGAACAAAAACAAATTTTTACGAAAAATCAGATTTTTGCCAAAATTAAAATCTTAATTTTTCGCCAATAAAAAAATCAGTATTTTTGCTTTAAAAATGAGACTAATTGTCCAAATATGGAATGACATACCTTCCTGAACTCGTAGTTAAATTCTCTGTAACTTGGTATTTCCACCTAAAAATTTTATTTTGCAAAAATTAAAGCAAAAACAAACTTTACAAAAAATTAGATTTTTGCCAAAATTAAAATCTTAATTTTTCGCCAATAAAAAAATCAGTATTTTTGCTATAAAAATGAGACTAATTGTCCAAATATGAAATGACATACCTTCCTGAACTCGTAGTTAAATTCTCTGTAACTTGGCATTTCCACCTAAAAATGTTATATTTTTGAAAATTTTTGCAAAAATTTGTGATAATTTTCCTTACAAAAAATTCGAAAATTTGAAAAATTATTAATTTTCCCAATTCAGACGGAGAGTGCATTTATATTAATTATCAGGTTTTTATCTGCTCAAAACAGTTCGCCGCTTTAATATCGGAGCATTTTTCCAAAAATTAAAGCAAAAACAAATTTTACAAAAAATCAGATTTTGGCCAAAAAGTCAGTATTTTTGCTATAAAAATGAGACTAATTGTCCAAATATGGAATGACATACCTTCCTGAACTCGTAGTTAAATTCTCTGTAACTTGGCATTTCCACCTAAAAATTTTATTTTGTTGAAAATTTTCACAAAAATTTGTCACCCCCCTTTACAAAAAATTCGAAAATTTGAAAAATTTTTAATTTTTCCAATTCAGACGGAGAGTGCATTAATATTAATTAGCAGGTTGTTATCTGCTCAAAACAGTTCGCCGTTTTAATATCGGAGCATTTTTGCAAAACTTAGAACAAAAACAAATTTTTACGAAAAATCAGATTGTTGCCAAAATTAAAATCTTAATTTTTCGCCAATAAAAAAATCAGTATTTTTGCTATAAAAATGAGACTAATTGTCCAAATATGGAATGACATACCTTCCTGAACTCGTAGTTAAATTCTCTGTAACTTGGTATTTCCACCTAAAAATTTTATTTTGCAAAAATTAAAGCAAAAACAAACTTTACAAAAAATCAGATTTTGGCCAAAAATTAAAATCTTAATTTTCCGCCAATAAAAAAGTCAGTATTTTTGCTATAAAAATGAGACTAATTGTCCAAATATGGAATGACATACCTTCCTGAACTCGTAATTAAATTCTCTGTAACTTGGCATTTTCACCTAAAAATTTTATTTATTTGAAAATTTTTGCAAAAATTCGTGAGTCCCCCCTACAAAAAATTCGAAAATTTGAAATATTTTTAATTTTTCCAATTCAGACGGAGAGTGCATTAATATTAATTATCAGGTTGTTATCTGCTCAAAACAGTTCGCCGTTTTAATATCGGAGCATTTTTGCAAAAATTAGAACAAAAACAAATTTTTACGAAAAATCAGATTTTTGCCAAAATTAAAATCCAAATTTTCCGGCAATAAAAAAATCAGTATTTTTGCTATAAAATGAGACCAATTGTCCAAATATGGAATGACATACCTTCCTGAACTCGTAGTTAAATTCTCTGTAACTTGGTATTTCCACCTAAAAATTTTATTTTGCAAAAATTAAAGCAAAAACAAACTTTACAAAAAATCAGATTTTGGCCAAAAATTAAAATCTTAATTTTCCGCCAATAAAAAAGTCAGTATTTTTCTATAAAAATGAGACTAATTGTCCAAATATGGAATGACATACCTTCCTGAACTCGTAGTTAAATTCTCTGTAACTTGGCATTTCCACCTAAAAATTTTATTTTTTTGAAAATTTTTGAAAAAATTTGTGACATCCCCACTTACAAAAAATTCAAAAATTTTTAATTTTCCCAATTCAGACGGAGAGTGCATTTATATTAAAAAAATCAGTATTTTTGCTATAAAAATGAGACTAATTGTCCAAATATGGAATGACATACCTTCCTGAACTCGTAGTTAAATTCTCTGTAACTTGGTATTTCCACCTAAAAATTTTATTTATTTGAAAATTTTTGCAAAAATTCGTGAGTCCCCATTACAAAAAATTCGAAAATTTGAAAAATTTTTAATTTTCCCAATTCAGACGGAGAGTGCATTAATATTAATTATCAGGTTGTTATCTGCTCAAAACAGTTCGCCGTTTTAATATCGGAGCATTTTTGCAAAACTTAGAACAAAAACAAATTTTTACAAAACATCAGATTTTTGCCAAAATTAAAATCTTAATTTTCCGGCAATAAAAAAATCAGTATTTTTGCTATAAAAATGAGACTAATTGTCCAAATATGGAATGACATACCTTCCTGAACTCGTAGTTAAATTCTCTGTAACTTGGCATTTCCACCTAAAAATGTTATATTTTTGAAAATTTTCGCAAAAATTTGTGACTCCCCCTTACAAAAAATTCGAAAATTTGAAAAATTTTTAATTTTCCCAATTCAGACGGAGAGTGCATTTATATTAATTATCAGGTTTTTATCTGCTCAAAACAGTTCGCCGTTTTAATATCGGAGCATTTTTCCAAAAATTAGAGCAAAAACAAATTTTACGAAAAATCAGATTTTTGGCCAAAAAGTCAGTATTTTTGCTATAAAAATGAGACTAATTGTCCAAATATGGAATGACATACCTTCCTGAACTCGTAGTTAAATTCTCTGTAACTTGGCATTTCCACCTAAAAATTTTATTTTGTTGAAAATTTTCACAAAAATTTGTCACCCCCCCTCACAAAAAATTCGAAAATTTGAAAAATTTTTAATTTTTCCAATTCAGACGGAGAGTGCATTAATATTAATTATCAGGTTGTTATCTGCTCAAAACAGTTCGCCGTTTTAATATCGGAGCATTTTTGCAAAACTTAGAACAAAAACAAATTTTTACGAAAAATCAGATTTTTGCCAAAATTAAAATCTTAATTTTTCGCCAATAAAAAAATCAGTATTTTTGCTATAAAAATGAGACTAATTGTCCAAATATGGAATGACATACCTTCCTGAACTCGTAGTTAAATTCTCTGTAACTTGGTATTTCCACCTAAAAATTTTATTTTGCAAAAATTAAAGCAAAAACAAACTTTACAAAAAATCAGATTTTGGCAAAAAATTAAAATCTTAATTTTCCGCCAATAAAAAAGTCAGTATTTTTGCTATAAAAATGAGACTAATTGTCCAAATATGGAATGACATACCTTCCTGAACTCGTAGTTAAATTCTCTGTAACTTGGCATTTTCACCTAAAAATTTTATTTATTTGAAAATTTTTGCAAAAATTTGTGACCCCCCCCTACAAAAAATTCGAAAATTTGAAAAATTTTTAATTTCTTCCAATTCAGACGGAGAGTGCATTTATATTAATTATCAGGTTTTTATCTGCTCAAAACAGTTCGCCGTTTTAATATCGGAGCATTTTTCCAAAAATTAGAGCAAAAACAAATTTTACGAAAAATCAGATTTTGGCCAAAAAGTCAGTATTTTTGCAATAAAAATGAGACTAATTGTCCAAATATGGAATGACATACCTTCCTGAACTCGTAGTTAAATTCTCTGTAACTTGGCATTTCCACCTAAAAATGTTATATTTTTGAAAATGTTCGCAAAAATTTGTGACTCCCCCTTACAAAAAATTCGAAAATTTGAAAAATTTTTAATTTTTCCAATTCAGACGGAGAGTGCATTAATATTAATTATCAGGTTGTTATCAGCTCAAAACAGTTCGCCGTTTTAATATCGGAGCATTTTTCCAAAAATTAGAGCAAAAACAAATTTTACGAAAAATCAGATTTTGGCCAAAAAGTCAGTATTTTTGCTATAAAAATGAGACTAATTGTCCAAATATGGAATGACATACCTTCCTGAACTCGTAGTTAAATTCTCTGTAACTTGGCATTTCCACCTAAAAATGTTATATTTTTGAAAATTTTCGCAAAAATTTGTGACTCCCCCCTTACAAAAAATTCGAAAATTTGAAAAATTTTTAATTTTTCCAATTCAGACGGAGAGTGCATTAATATTAATTATCAGGTTGTTATCAGCTCAAAACAGTTCGCCGTTTTAATATCGGAGCATTTTTGCAAAAATTAGAGCAAAAACAAATTTTACGAAAAATCAGATTTTGGCCAAAAATTAAAATCTTAATTTTCCGCCAATAAAACAGTCAGTATTTTTGCTATAAAAATGAGACTAATTGTCCAAATATGGAATGACATACCTTCCTGAACTCGTAGTTAAATTCTCTGTAACTTGGCATTTCCACCTAAAAATGTTATATTTTTGAAAATTTTCGCAAAAATTTGTGACCTTCCCCTTACAAAAAATTCGAAAATTTAAAAATTGTTAATTTTTCCAATTCAGACGGAGAGTCCATTAATATTAATTATCAGGTTGTTATCTGCTCAAAACAGTTCGCCGTTTTAATATCGGAGCATTTTTGCAAAAATTAGAGCAAAAACAAATTTTACGAAAAATCAGATTTTGGCCAAAAATTAAAATCTTAATTTTCCGCCAATAAAACAGTCAGTATTTTTGCTATAAAAATGAGACTAATTGTCCAAATATGGAATGGCATACCTTCCAGAACTCGTAGTTAAATTCTCTGTAACTTGGCATTTCCACCTAAAAATGTGATATTTTTGAAAGTTTTTGCAAAAATTTGTGATAATTTCCCTTACAAAAAATTCGAAAAATTGTTAATTTTTCCAATTCAGACGGAGAGTGCATTAATATTAATTATCAGGTTGTTATCTGCTCAAAACAGTTCGCCGTTTTAATATCGGAGCATTTTTGCAAAAATTAGAGCAAAAACAAATTTTACGAAAAATCCGATTTTGGCCAAAAATTAAAATCTTAATTTTCCGCCAATAAAACTGTCAGTATTTTTGCTATAAAAATGAGACTAATTGTCCAAATATGGAATGACATACCTTCCTGAACTCGTAGTTAAATTCTCTGTAACTTGGCATTTCCACGTAAAAATTTTATTTATTTGAAAATTTTTGCAAAAATTCGTGAATTTGAAAAATTTTTAATTTTCCCAATTCAGACGGAGAGTGCATTAATATTAATTATCAGGTTGTTATCTGCTCAAAACAGTTCGCCGTTTTAATATCGGAGCATTTTTGCAAAACTTAGAACGAAAACAAATTTTTACGAAAAATCAAATTTTTGCCAAAATTAAAATCTTAATTTTTCGCCAATAAAAAAATCAGTATTTTTGCTATAAAAATGAAACTAATTGTCCAAATATGGAATGACATACCTTCCTGAACTCGTAGTTAAATTCTCTGTAACTTGGTATTTCCACCTAAAAATTTTATTTTGCAAAAATTAAAGCAAAAACAAACTTTACAAAAAAATCAGATTTTGGCCAAAAATTAAAATCTTAATTTTCCGCCAATAAAAAAGTCAGTATTTTTGCTATAAAAATGAGACTAATTGTCCAAATATGGAATGACATACCTTCCTGAACTCGTAGTTAAATTCTCTGTAACTTGGCATTTTCACCTAAAAATTTTATTTATTTGAAAATTTTTGCAAAAATTTGTGACCCCCCCTACAAAAAATTCGAAAATTCGAAAAATTTTTAATTTTTCCAATTCAGACGGAGAGTGCATTAATATTAATTATCAGGTTGTTATCTGCTCAAAACAGTTCGCCGTGTTAATATCGGGGCATTTTTGCAAAAATTAGAACAAAAACAAATTTTTACGAAAAATCAGATTTTTGCCAAAATTAAAATCTTAATTTTTCGCCAATAAAAAAATCAGTATTTTTGCTATAAAAATGAGACTAATTGTCCAAATATGGAATGACATACCTTCCTGAACTCGTAGTTAAATTCTCTGTAACTTGGTATTTCCACCTAAAAATTTTATTTTGCAAAAATTAAAGCAAAAACAAACTTTACAAAAAATCAGATTTTGGCCAAAAATTAAAATCTTAATTTTCCGCCAATAAAAAAGTCAGTATTTTTGCTATAAAAATGAGACTAATTGTCCAAATATGGAATGACATACCTTCCTGAACTCGTAGTTACATTCTCTGTAACTTGGCATTTTCACCTAAAAATTTTATTTATTTGAAAATTTTTGCAAAAATTTGTGACCCCCCCCTACAAAAAATTCGAAAATTCGAAAAATTTTTAATTTTTCCAATTCAGACGGAGAGTGCATTAATATTAATTATCAGGTTGTTATCTGCTCAAAACAGTTCGCCGTTTTAATATCGGGGCATTTTTGCAAAAATTAGAACAAAAACAAATTTTTACGAAAAATCAGATTTTTGCCAAAATTAAAATCTTAATTTTTCGCCAATAAAAAAATCAGTATTTTTGCTATAAAAATGAGACTAATTGTCCAAATATGGAATGACATACCTTCCTGAACTCGTAGTTAAATTCTCTGTAACTTGGTATTTCCACCTAAAAATTTTATTTTGCAAAAATTAAAGCAAAAACAAACTTTACAAAAAATTAGATTTTTGCCAAAATTAAAATCTTAATTTTTCGCCAATAAAAAAATCAGTATTTTTGCTATAAAAATGAGACTAATTGTCCAAATTTGGAATGACATACCTTCCTGAACTCGTAGTTAAATTCTCTTTAACTTGGTATTTCCACCTAAAAATTTTATTTTGCAAAAATTAAAGCAAAAACAAACTTTACAAAAAATCAGATTTTTGCCAAAATTAAAATCTTAATTTTTCGCCAATAAAAGAATCAGTATTTTTGCTATAAAAATGAGACTAATTGTCCAAATATGGAATGACATACCTTCCTGAACTCGTAGTTAAATTCTGTGTAACTTGGTATTTCCTCCTAAAAATTTTATTTTGCAAAAATTAAAGCAAAAACAAATTTTACGAAAAATCAGATTTTGGCCTAAAATTAAAATCTTAATTTTCCGCCAATAAAACAGTCAGTATTTTTGCTATAAAAATGAGACTAATTGTCCAAATATGGAATGACATACCTTCCTGAACTCGTAGTTAAATTCTCTGTAACTTGGTATTTCCACCGAAAAATTTTATTTTGCAAAAATTAAAGCAAAAACAAACTTTACAAAAAATCAGATTTTGGCCAAAAATTAAAATCTTAATTTTCCGCCAATAAAAAAGTCAGTATTTTTGCTATAAAAATGAGACTAATTGTCCAAATATGGAATGACATACCTTCCTGAACTCGTAGTTACATTCTCTGTAACTTGGCATTTTCACCTAAAAATTTTATTTATTTGAAAATTTTTGCAAAAATTTGTGACCCCCCCTACAAAAAATTCGAAAATTCGAAAAATTTTTAATTTTTCCAATTCAGACGGAGAGTGCATTAATATTAATTATCAGGTTGTTATCTGCTCAAAACAGTTCGCCGTTTTAATATCGGGGCATTTTTGCAAAAATTAGAACAAAAACAAATTTTTACGAAAAATCAGATTTTTGCCAAAATTAAAATCTTAATTTTTCGCCAATAAAAAAATCAGTATTTTTGCTATAAAAATGAGACTAATTGTCCAAATATGGAATGACATACCTTCCTGAACTCGTAGTTAAATTCTCTGTAACTTGGTATTTCCACCTAAAAATTTTATTTTGCAAAAATTAAAGCAAAAACAAACTTTACAAAAAATTAGATTTTTGCCAAAATTAAAATCTTAATTTTTCGCCAATAAAAAAATCAGTATTTTTGCTATAAAAATGAGACTAATTGTCCAAATTTGGAATGACATACCTTCCTGAACTCGTAGTTAAATTCTCTTTAACTTGGTATTTCCACCTAAAAATTTTATTTTGCAAAAATTAAAGCAAAAACAAACTTTACAAAAAATCAGATTTTTGCCAAAATTAAAATCTTAATTTTTCGCCAATAAAAGAATCAGTATTTTTGCTATAAAAATGAGACTAATTGTCCAAATATGGAATGACATACCTTCCTGAACTCGTAGTTAAATTCTGTGTAACTTGGTATTTCCACCTAAAAATTTTATTTAGCAAAAATTAAAGCAAAAACAAATTTTACAAAAAATCAGATTTTGGCCTAAAATTAAAATCTTAATTTTCCGCCAATAAAACAGTCAGTATTTTTGCTATAAAAATGAGACTAATTGTCCAAATATGGAATGACATACCTTCCTGAACTCGTAGTTAAATTCTCTGAAACTTGGCATTTTTGAAAATTTTTGCAAAAATTTGTGACTCCCCCTTACAAAAAATTCGAAAATTTGAAAAATTTTTAATTTTTCCAATTCAGACGGAGAGTGCATTTATATTAATTATCAGGTTTTTATCTGCACAAAACAGTTCGCCGCTTTAATATCGGAGCATTTTTCCAAAAATTAGAGCAAAAACAAATTTTACAAAAAATCAGATTTTGGCCAAAAAGTCAGTATTTTTGCTATAAAAATGAGACTAATTGTCCAAATATGGAATGACATACCTTCCTGAACTCGTAGTTAAATTCTCTGTAACTTGGTATTTCCACCTAAAAATTTTATTTATTTGAAAATTTTTGCAAAAATTCGTGACCCCCATTACAAAAAATTTGAAAAAATTTTAATTTTCCCAATTCAGACGGAGAGTGCATTAATATTAATTATCAGGTTGTTATCTGCTCAAAACAGTTCGCCGTTTTAATATCGGAGCATTTTTGCAAAACTTAGAACAAAAACAAATTTTTACGAAAAATCAGATTTTTGCCAAAATTAAAATCTTAATTTTTCGCCAATAAAAAAATCAGTATTTTTGCTATAAAAATGAGACTAATTGTCCAAATATGGAATGACATACCTTCCTGAACTCGTAGTTAAATTCTCTGTAACTTGGTATTTCCACCTAAAAATTTTATTTTGAAAAAATTAAAGCAAAAACAAACTTTACAAAAAATTAGATTTTTGACAAAATTAAAATCTTAATTTTTCGCCAATAAAAAAATCAGTATTTTTGCTATAAAAATGAGACTAATTGTCCAAATATGGAATGACATACCTTCCTGAACTCGTAGTTAAATTCTCTGTAACTTGGTATTTCCACCTAAAAGTTTTATTTTGCAAAAATTAAAGCAAAAACAAACTTTACAAAAAATCAGATTTTGGCCAAAAATTAAAATCTTAATTTTCCGCCAATAAAAAAGTCAGTATTTTTGCTATAAAAATGAGACTAATTGTCCAAATATGGAATGACATACCTTCCTGAACTCGTAGTTAAATTCTCTGTAACTTGGTATTTCCACCTAAAAATTTTATTTTGCAAAAATTAAAGCAAAAACAAACTTTACAAAAAATCAGATTTTGGCCAAAAATTAAAATCTTAATTTTCCGCCAATAAAAAAGTCAGTATTTTTGCTATAAAAATGAGACTAATTGTCCAAATATGGAATGACATACCTTCCTGAACTCGTAGTTAAATTCTCTGTAACTTGGCATTTTCACCTAAAAATTTTATTTTGCAAAAATTAAAGCAAAAACAAACTTTACAAAAAATCAGATTTTGGCCAAAAATTAAAATCTTAAAAAGTCAGTATTTTTGCTATAAAAATGAGACTAATTGTCCAAATATGGAATGACATACCTTCCTGAACTCGTAGTTAAATTCTCTGTAACTTGGCATTTTCACCTAAAAATTTTATTTATTTGAAAATTTTTGCAAAAATTTGTGACCCCCCCCTACAAAAAATTCGAAAATTCGAAAAATTTTTAATTTTTCCAATTCAGACGGAGAGTGCATTAATATTAATTATCAGGTTGTTATCTGCTCAAAACAGTTCGCCGTTTTAATATCGGGGCATTTTTGCAAAAATTAGAACAAAAACAAATTTTTACGAAAAATCAGATTTTTGCCAAAATTAAAATCTTAATTTTTCGCCAATAAAAAAATCAGTATTTTTGCTATAAAAATGAGACTAATTGTCCAAATATGGAATGACATACCTTCCTGAACTCGTAGTTAAATTCTCTGTAACTTGGTATTTCCACCTAAAAATTTTATTTTGCAAAAATTAAAGCAAAAACAAACTTTACAAAAAATTAGATTTTTGCCAAAATTAAAATCTTAATTTTTCGCCAATAAAAAAATCAGTATTTTTGCTATAAAAATGAGACTAATTGTCCAAATTTGGAATGAACTCGTAGTTAAATTCTCTTTAACTTGGTATTTCCACCTAAAAATTTTATTTTGCAAAAATTAAAGCAAAAACAAATTTTACGAAAAATCAGATTTTGGCCTAAAATTAAAATCTTAATTTTCCGCCAATAAAACAGTCAGTATTTTTGCTATAAAAATGAGACTAATTGTCCAAATATGGAATGGCATACCTTCCTGAACTCGTAGTTAAATTCTCTGAAACTTGGCATTTTTGAAAATTTTTGCAAAAATTTGTGACTCCCCCTTACAAAAAATTCGAAAATTTGAAAAATTTTTAATTTTTCCAATTCAGACGGAGAGTGCATTTATATTAATTATCAGGTTTTTATCTGCACAAAACAGTTCGCCGCTTTAATATCGGAGCATTTTTCCAAAAATTAGAGCAAAAACAAATTTTACAAAAAATCAGATTTTGGCCAAAAAGTCAGTATTTTTGCTATAAAAATGAGACTAATTGTCCAAATATGGAATGACATACCTTCCTGAACTCGTAGTTAAATTCTCTGTAACTTGGTATTTCCACCTAAAAATTTTATTTATTTGAAAATTTTTGCAAAAATTCGTGACCCCCATTACAAAAAATTTGAAAAAATTTTAATTTTCCCAATTCAGACGGAGAGTGCATTAATATTAATTATCAGGTTGTTATCTGCTCAAAACAGTTCGCCGTTTTAATATCGGAGCATTTTTGCAAAACTTAGAACAAAAACAAATTTTTACGAAAAATCAGATTTTTGCCAAAATTAAAATCTTAATTTTTCGCCAATAAAAAAATCAGTATTTTTGCTATAAAAATGAGACTAATTGTCCAAATATGGAATGACATACCTTCCTGAACTCGTAGTTAAATTCTCTGTAACTTGGTATTTCCACCTAAAAATTTTATTTTGCAAAAATTAAAGCAAAAACAAACTTTACAAAAAATCAGATTTTGGCCAAAAATTAAAATCTTAATTTTCCGCCAATAAAAAAGTCAGTATTTTTGCTATAAAAATGAGACTAATTGTCCAAATATGGAATGACATACCTTCCTGAACTCGTAGTTAAATTCTCTGTAACTTGGCATTTTCACCTAAAAATTTTATTTATTTGAAAATTTTTGCAAAAATTTGTGACCCCCCCCTACAAAAAATTCGAAAATTCGAAAAATTTTTAATTTTTCCAATTCAGACGGAGAGTGCATTAATATTAATTATCAGGTTGTTATCTGCTCAAAACAGTTCGCCGTTTTAATATCGGAGCATTTTTGCAAAACTTAGAACAAAAACAAATTTTTACGAAAAATCAGATTTTTGCCAAAATTAAAATCTTAATTTTTCGCCAATAAAAAAATCAGTATTTTTGCTATAAAAATGAGACTAATTGTCCAAATATGGAATGACATACCTTCCTGAACTCGTAGTTAAATTCTCTGTAACTTGGTATTTCCACCTAAAAATTTTATTTTGAAAAAATTAAAGCAAAAACAAACTTTACAAAAAATTAGATTTTTGACAAAATTAAAATCTTAATTTTTCGCCAATAAAAAAATCAGTATTTTTGCTATAAAAATGAGACTAATTGTCCAAATATGGAATGACATACCTTCCTGAACTCGTAGTTAAATTCTCTGTAACTTGGTATTTCCACCTAAAAGTTTTATTTTGCAAAAATTAAAGCAAAAACAAACTTTACAAAAAATCAGATTTTGGCCAAAAATTAAAATCTTAATTTTCCGCCAATAAAAAAGTCAGTATTTTTGCTATAAAAATGAGACTAATTGTCCAAATATGGAATGACATACCTTCCTGAACTCGTAGTTAAATTCTCTGTAACTTGGCATTTTCACCTAAAAATTTTATTTATTTGAAAATTTTTGCAAAAATTTGTGACCCCCCCTACAAAAAATTCGAAAATTCGAAAAATTTTTAATTTTTCCAATTCAGACGGAGAGTGCATTAATATTAATTATCAGGTTGTTATCTGCTCAAAACAGTTCGCCGTTTTAATATCGGAGCATTTTTGCAAAAATTAGAACAAAAACAAATTTTTACGAAAAATCAGATTTTTGCCAAAATTAAAATCTTAATTTTTCGCCAATAAAAAAATCAGTATTTTTGCTATAAAAATGAGACTAATTGTCCAAATATGGAATGACATACCTTCCTGAACTCGTAGTTAAATTCTCTGTAACTTGGTATTTCCACCTAAAAATTTTATTTTGAAAAAATTAAAGCAAAAACAAACTTTACAAAAAATTAGATTTTTGACAAAATTAAAATCTTAATTTTTCGCCAATAAAAAAATCAGTATTTTTGCTATAAAAATGAGACTAATTGTCCAAATATGGAATGACATACCTTCCTGAACTCGTAGTTAAATTCTCTGTAACTTGGTATTTCCACCTAAAAGTTTTATTTTGCAAAAATTAAAGCAAAAACAAACTTTACAAAAAATCAGATTTTGGCCAAAAATTAAAATCTTAATTTTCCGCCAATAAAAAAGTCAGTATTTTTGCTATAAAAATGAGACTAATTGTCCAAATATGGAATGACATACCTTCCTGAACTCGTAGTTAAATTCTCTGTAACTTGGCATTTTCACCTAAAAATTTTATTTATTTGAAAATTTTTGCAAAAATTTGTGACCCCCCCTACAAAAAATTCGAAAATTCGAAAAATTTTTAATTTTTCCAATTCAGACGGAGAGTGCATTAATATTAATTATCAGGTTGTTATCTGCTCAAAACAGTTCGCCGTTTTAATATCGGAGCATTTTTGCAAAAATTAGAACAAAAACAAATTTTTACGAAAAATCAGATTTTTGCCAAAATTAAAATCTTAATTTTTCGCCAATAAAAAAATCAGTATTTTTGCTATAAAAATGAGACTAATTGTCCAAATATGGAATGACATACCTTCCTGAACTCGTAGTTAAATTCTCTGTAACTTGGTATTTCCATCTAAAAAATTTTATTTTGCAAAAATTAAAGCAAAAACAAACTTTACAAAAAATTAGATTTTTGCCAAAATTAAAATCTTAATTTTTCGCCAATAAAAAAATCAGTATTTTTGCTATAAAAATGAGACTAATTGTCCAAATATGGAATGACATACCTTCCTGAACTCGTAGTTAAATTCTCTGTAACTTGGTATTTCCACCTAAAAATTTTATTTTGCAAAAATTAAAGCAAAAACAAACTTAACAAAAAATTAGATTTTTGCCAAAATTAAAATCTTAATTTTTCGCCAATAAAAAAATCAGTATTTTTGCTATAAAAATGAGACTAATTGTCCAAATTTGGAATGACATACCTTCCTGAACTCGTAGTTAAATTCTCTGTAACTTGGTATTTCCACCTAAAAATTTTATTTAGCAAAAATTAAAGCAAAAACAAACTTTACAAAAAATCAGATTTTTGCCAAAATTAAAATCTTAATTTTTCGCCAATAAAAGAATCAGTATTTTTGCTATAAAAATGAGACTAATTGTCCAAATATGGAATGACATACCTTCCTGAACTCGTAGTTAAATTCTCTGTAACTTGGTATTTCCACCTAAAAATTTTATTTTGCAAAAATTAAAACAAAAACAAATTTTACGAAAAATCAGATTTTGGCCAAAAATTAAAATCTTAATTTTCCGCCAATAAAACAGTCAGTATTTTTGCTATAAAAATGAGACTAATTGTCCAAATATGGAATGACATACCTTCCTGAACTCGTAGTTAAATTCTCTGTAACTTGGCATTTCCACCTAAAAATTTTATTTTTTTGAAAATTTTTGCAAAAGTTTGTGACTCCCCCTTACAAAAAATTCGAAAATTTTAAAAATTTTTAATTTTTCCAATTCAGACGGAGAGTGCAAATATATTAATAATCAGGTTGTTATCTGCTCAAAACAGTTCGCCGTTTTAATATCGGAGCATTTTTGCAAAAATTAGAGCAAAAACAAATTTTACAAAAAATCAGATTTTGGCCAAAAAGTCAGTATTTTTGCTATAAAAATGAGACTAATTGTCCAAATATGGAATGACATACCTTCCTAAACTCGTAGTTAAATTCTCTGTAACTTGGCATTTCCACCTAAAAATTTTATTTTGTTGAAAATTTTCACAAAAATTTGTGACCCCCCTTACAAAAAATTCGAAAATTTGAAAAATTTTTAATTTTTCCAATTCAGACGGAGAGTGCATTAATATTAATTATCAGGTTGTTATCTGCTCAAAACAGTTCGCCGCTTTAATATCGGAGCATTTTTGCAAAAATTAGAGCAAAAACAAATTTTACGAAAAATCAGATTTTGGCCAAAAATTAAAATCTTAATTTTCCGCCAATAAAACAGTCAGTATTTTTGCTATAAAAATGAGACTAATTGTCCAAATATGGAATGACATACCTTCCTGAACTCGTAGTTAAATTCTCTGTAACTTGGCATTTCCACCTAAAAATTTTATTTATTTTAAAATTTTTGCAAAAATTTGTGACCCCCCTACAAAAAATTCGAAAATTTGAAAAATTTTTAATTTTTCCAATTCAGACGGAGAGTGCATTAATATTAATTATCAGGTTGTTATCTGCTCAAAACAGTTCGCCGTTTTAATATCGGAGCATTTTTGCAAAAATTAGAACAAAAACAAATTTTTACGAAAAATCAGATTTTTGCCAAAATTAAAATCTTAATTTTTCGCCAATAAAAAAATCAGTATTTTTGCTATAAAAATGAGACTAATTGTCCAAATATGGAATGACATACCTTCCTGAACTCGTAGTTAAATTCTCTGTAACTTGGTATTTCCACCTAAAAATTTTATTTATTTGAAAATTTTTGCAAAAATTCGTGACCTCCATTACAAAAAATTCGAAAATTTGAAAAATTTTTAATTTTTCCAATTCAGACGGAGAGTGCATTAATATTGATTATCAGGTTGTTATCTGCTCAAAACAGTTCGCTGTTTTAATATCGGAGCATTTTTGCAAAAATTAGAACAAAAACAAATTTTTACGAAAAATCAGATTTTTGCCAAAATTAAAATCTTAATTTTTCGCCAATAAAAAAATCAGTATTTTTGCTATAAAAATGAGACTAATTGTCCAAATATGGAATGACATACCTTCCTGAACTCGTAGTTAAATTCTCTGTAACTTGGTATTTCCATCTAAAAAATTTTATTTTGCAAAAATTAAAGCAAAAACAAACTTTACAAAAAATTAGATTTTTGCCAAAATTAAAATCTTAATTTTTCGCCAATAAAAAAATCAGTATTTTTGCTATAAAAATGAGACTAATTGTCCAAATATGGAATGACATACCTTCCTGAACTCGTAGTTAAATTCTCTGTAACTTGGCATTTCCACCTAAAAATTTTATTTTGTTGAAAATTTTCACAAAAATTTGTGACCCCCCCTTACAAAAAATTCGAAAATTTGAAAATTTTTTAATTTTTCCAATTCAGACGGAGAGTGCATTAATATTTATTATCAGGTTGTTATCTGCTCAAAACAGTTCGCCGCTTTAATATCGGAGCATTTTTGCAAAAATTAGAGCAAAAACAAATTTTACGAAAAATCAGATTTTGGCCAAAAATTAAAATTTTAATTTTCCGCCAATAAAACAGTCAGTATTTTTGCTATAAAAATGAGACTAATTGTCCAAATATGGAATGACATACCTTCCTGAACTCGTAGTTAAATTCTCTGTAACTTGGCATTTCCACCTAAAAATTTTATTTATTTGAAAATTTTTGCAAAAATTTGTGACCCCCCCCTACAAAAAATTTGAAAAATTTTTAATTTTTCCAATTCAGGCGGAGAGTGCATTAATATTAATTATCAGGTTGTTATCTGCTCAAAACAGTTCGCCGTTTTAATATCGGAGCATTTTTGCAAAACTTAGAACAAAAACAAATTTTTACGAAAAATCAGATTTTTGCCAAAATTAAAATCTTAATTTTTCGCCAATAAAAAAATCAGTATTTTTGCTATAAAAATAAGACTAATTGTCGAAATATGGAATGACATACCTTCCTGAACTCGTAGTTAAATTCTCTGTAAATTGGTATTTCCACCTAAAAATTTTATTTTGCAAAAATTAAAGCAAAAACAAACTTTACAAAAAATCAGATTTTGGCCAAAAATTAAAATCTTAATTTTCCGCCAATAAAAAAGTCAGTATTTTTGCTATAAAAATGAGACTAATTGTCCAAATATGGAATGACATACCTTCCTGAACTCGTAGTTAAATTCTCTGTAACTTGGCATTTTCACCTAAAAATTTTATTTATTTGAAAATTTTTGCAAAAATTTGTGACCCCCCCTACAAAAAATTCGAAAATTTGAAACATTTTTAATTTTTCCAATTCAGACGGAGAGTGCATTAATATTAATTATCAGGTTGTTATCTGCTCAAAACAGTTCGCCGTTTTAATATCGGAGCACTTTTGCAAAAATTAGAACAAAAACAAATTTTTACGAAAAATCACATTTTTGCCAAAATTAAAATCCTAATTTTTCGCCAATAAAAAATCAGTATTTTTGCTATAAAAAATTTTCGCAAAAATTTGTGACTTCCCCTTACAAAAAATTCGAAAATTTGAAAAATTTTTAATTTTTCCAATTCAGACGGAGAGTGCATTAATATTAATTATCAGGTTGTTATCTGCTCAAAACAGTTCGCCGTTTTAATATCGGAGCATTTTTGCAAAAATTAGAGCAAAAACTAATTTTACGAAAAATCAGATTTTGGCCAAAAATTAAAATCTTAATTTTCCGCCATTAAAAAAGTCAGTATTTTTGCTATAAAAATGAGACTAATTGTCCAAATATGGAATGACATACCTTCCTGAACTCGTAGTTAAATTCTCTGTAACTTGGCATTTCCACCTAAAAATTTTATTTATTTGAAAATTTTTGCAAAAATTTGTGACCCCCCCTACAAAAAATTCGAAAATTTGAAAAATTTTTAATTTTTCCAATTCAGACGGAGAGTGCATTAATATTAATTATCAGGTTGTTATCTGCTCAAAACAGTTCGCCGTTTTAATATCGGAGCATTTTTGCAAAACTTAGAACAAAAACAAATTTTTACGAAAAATCAGATTTTTGCCAAAATTAAAATCTTAATTTTTCGCCAATAAAACAGTCAGTATTTTTGCTATAAAAATGAGACTAATTGTCCGAATATAGAATGACATACCTTCCTGAACTCGTAGTTAAATTCTCTGTAACTTGGCATTTCCACCTAAAAATTTTATTTTTTTGAAAATTTTCGCATAAGTGTGTGACCCCTCCCTTACAAAAAATTCGAAAATTTTAAAAATTTTTAAATTTTCCAATTCAGACGGAGAGTGCACTAATATTAATTATCAAGTTGTAATCTGCTCAAAACAGTTCGCCGTTTTAATATCGGAACATTTTTGCAAGAATTAGAGCAAAAAAAATTTTACGAGAAATCTGATTTTGGCCAAAAATTAAAATCTTAATTTGCCGCCAATAAAAAAGTCAGTATTTTTGCTATAAAAATGAGACTAATTGTCCAAATATAGAATGACATACCTTCCTGAACTCGTAGTTAAATTCTCTGTAACTTGGCATTTCCACCTAAAAATTTTATTTTTTTTGAAAATTTTCGCAAAAATTTGTGACCCCTCCTTACAAAAAATTCGAAAATTTTAAAAATTTGTAATTTTCCCAATTCAGACGGAGAGTGCATTAATATTAATTATCAGGTTGTTATCTGCTCAAAACAGTTCGTCGTTTTAATATCGGAGCATTTTTGCAAAAATTAGAGCAAAGACAAATTTTACGAAAAATCAGATTTTGGCCAAAAATTAAAATCTTAATTTTTCGCCAATAAAAAAGTCAGTATTTTTGCTATAAAAATGAAACTAATTGTCCGAATATAGAATGACATACCTTCCTGAACTCGTAGTTAAATTCTCTGTAACTTGGCATTTCCACCTAAAAATTTTATTTATTTGAAAATTTTTGCAAAAATTTGTGACCCCCCTACAAAAAATTCGAAAATTTGAAAAATTTTTAATTTTTCCAATTCAGACGGAGAGTGCATTAATATTAATTATCAGGTTGTTGTCTGCTCAAAACAGTTCGCCGTTTTAATATCGGAGCATTTTTGCAAAAATTAGAACAAAAACAAATTTTTACGAAAAATCAGATTTTTGCCAAAATTAAAATCTTAATTTTTCGCCAATAAAACAGTCAGTATTTTTGCTATAAAAATGAGACTAATTGTCCAAATATGGAATGACATACCTTCCTGAACTCGTAGTTAAATTCTCTGTAACTTGGTATTTCCACCTAAAAATTTTATTTTGCAAAAATTAAAACAAAAACAAAACTTACAAAAAATCAGATTTTGGCCAAAAATTAAAATCTTAATTTTCCGCCAATAAAAAAATCAGTATTTTTGCTATAAAAATGAGACTAATTGTCCAAATATGGAATGACATACCTTCCTGAACTCGTAGTTAAATTCTCCGTAACTTGGTATTTCCACCTAAAAATTTTATTTTGCAAAAATTAAAGCAAAAACAAACTTTACAAAAAATCAGATTTTGGCCAAAAATTAAAATCTTAATTTTCCGCCAATAAAAAAGTCAGTATTTTTGCTATAAAAATGAGACTAATTGTCCAAATATGGAATGACATACCTTCCTGAACTCGTAGTTAAATTCTCTGTAACTTGGCATTTCCACCTAAAAATTTTATTTTTTTGAAAATTTTCGCAAAAATTTGTGACATCCCCCCCTTACAAAAAATTCAAAAAGTTTTAATTTTCCCAATTCAGACGGAGAGTGCATTTATATTAATTATTTGCTCAAAACAGTTCGCCGTTTTAATATCGGAGCATTTTTGCAAAAATTAGAACAAAAACAAATTTTTACGAAAAATCCGATTTTTGCCAAAATTAAAATCTTAATTTTCCGGCAATAAAAAAATCAGTATTTTTGCTATAAAAATGAGACTAATTGTCCAAATATGGAATGACATACCTTCCTGAACTCGTAGTTAAATTCTCTGTAACTTGGTATTTCCACCTAAAAATGTATTTTTTTTGAAAATTTTTGCAAAAATTTGTGACCCCCCATTACAAAAAATTCGAAAATTTGAAAAATTTTTAATTTTCCCAATTCAGACGGAGAGTGCATTTATATTAATTATTTGCTCAAAACAGTTCGCCGTTTTAATATCGGAGCATTTTTGCAAAAATTAGAACAAAAACAAATTTTTACGAAAAATCACATTTTTGCCAAAATTAAAATCTTAATTTTTCGCCAATAAAAAAATCAGTATTTTTGCTATAAAAATGAGACTAATTGTCCAAATATGGAATGACATACCTTCCTGAACTCGTAGTTAAATTCTCTGTAACTTGGTATTTCCACCTAAAAATTTTATTTTGCAAAAATTAAAGCAAAAACAAACTTTACAAAAAATCAGATTTTGGCCAAAAATTAAAATCTTAATTTTCCGCCAATAAAAAAATCAGTATTTTTGCTATAAAAATGAGACTAATTGTCCAAATATGGAATGACATACCTTCCTGAACTCGTAGTTAAATTCTCCGTAACTTGGTATTTCCACCTAAAAATTTTATTTTGCAAAAATTAAAGCAAAAACAAACTTTACAAAAAATCAGATTTTGGCCAAAAATTAAAATCTTAATTTTCCGCCAATAAAAAAGTCAGTATTTTTGCTATAAAAATGAGACTAATTGTCCAAATATGGAATGACATACCTTCCTGAACTCGTAGTTAAATTCTCTGTAACTTGGCATTTCCACCTAAAAATTTTATTTTTTTGAAAATTTTCGCAAAAATTTGTGACATCCCCCCTTACAAAAAATTCAAAAATTTTTAATTTTCCCAATTCAGACGGAGAGTGCATTTATATTAATTATTTGCTCAAAACAGTTCGCCGTTTTAATATCGGAGCATTTTTGCAAAAATTAGAACAAAAACAAATTTTTACGAAAAATCCGATTTTTGCCAAAATTAAAATCTTAATTTTCCGGCAATAAAAAAATCAGTATTTTTGCTATAAAAATGAGACTAATTGTCCTAATATGGAATGACATACCTTCCTGAACTCGTAGTTAAATTCTCTGTAACTTGGTATTTCCACCTAAAAATGTATTTTTTTGAAAATTTTTGCAAAAATTTGTGACCCCCCATTATAAAAAATTCGAAAATTTGAAAAATTTTTAATTTTCCCAATTCAGACGGAGAGTGCATTAATATTAATTATCAGGTTGTTATCTGCTCAAAACAGTTCGCCGTTTTAATATCGGAGCATTTTTGCAAAAATTAGAACAAAAACAAATTTTTACGAAAAATCAGATTTTTGCAAATATTAAAATCTTAATTTTTCGCCAATAAAAAAATCAGTATTTTTGCTCTAAAAATGAGACTAATTGTCCAAATATGGAATGACATACCTTCCTGAACTCGTAGTTAAATTCTCTGTAACTTGGTATTTCCACCTAAAAATTTTATTTTGCAAAAATTAAAGCAAAAACAAACTTTACAAAAAATCAGATTTTGGCCAAAAATTAAAATCTTAATTTTCCGCCAATAAAAAAGTCAGTATTTTTGCTATAAAAATGAGACTAATTGTACAAATATGGAATGACATACCTTCCTGAACTCGTAGTTAAATTCTCTGTAACTTGGCATTTCCACCTAAAAATTTTATTTTTTTGAAAATTTTTGCAAAAATTTGTGACATCCCCCCTTACAAAAAATTCAAAAATTTGTAATTTTCCCAATTCAGACGGAGAGTGCATTTATATTAATTATCAGGTTTTTATCTGCTCAAAACAGTTCGCCGTTTTAATATCGGAGCATTTTTGCAAAAATTAGAACAAAAACAAATTTTTACAAAAAATCCGATTTTTGCCAAAATTAAAATCTTAATTTTCCGGCAATAAAAAAATCAGTATTTTTGCTATAAAAATGAGACTAATTGTCCAAATATGGAATGACATTTTTGCCAAAATTAAAATCTTAATTTTCCGGCAATAAAAAAATCAGTATTTTTGCTATAAAAATGAGACTAATTGTCCAAATATGGAATGACATACCTTCCTGAACTCGTAGTTAAATTCTCTGTAACTTGGTATTTCCACCTAAAAATTTATTTTTTTGAAAATTTTTGCAAAAATTTGTGACCCCCCATTACAAAAAATTCGGAAATTTGACAAATTTTTAATTTTCCCAATTCAGACGGCGAGTGCATTTATATCAATAATCATGTTTTTATCTGCTCAAAACAGTTCGCCGTTTTAATATCGGAGCATTTTTCCAAAAATTAGAGCAAAAACAAATTTTACAAAAAATCAGATTTTGGCCAAAAAGTCAGTATTTTTGCTATAAAAATGAGACTAATTGTCCAAATATGGAATGACATACCTTCCTGAACTCGTAGTTAAATTCTCTGTAACTTGGCATTTCCACCTAAAAATGTTATATTTTTGAAAATTTTCGCAAAAATTTGTGACTCCCCCTTACAAAAAATTCGAAAATTTGAAAAATTTTTAATTTTTCCAATTCAGACGGAGAGTGCATTTATATTAATTATCAGGTTTTTATCTGCTCAAAACAGTTCGCCGTTTTAATATCGAAGCATTTTTCCAAAAATTAGAGCAAAAACAAATTTTACAAAAAATCAGATTTTGGCCAAAAAGTCAGTATTTTTGCTATAAAAATGAGACTAATTGTCCAAATATGGAATGACATACCTTCCTGAACTCGTAGTTAAATTCTCTGTAACTTGGCATTTCCACCTAAAAATTTTATTTTTTTGAAAATTTTCGCAAAAATTTGTGACCCCCCCTTACAAAAAATTCGAAAATTTGAAAAATTTTAAATTTTTCCAAATCAGACGGAGAGTGCATTAATATTAATTATCAGGTTGTTATCTGCTCAAAACAGTTCGCCGTTTTAATATCGGAGCATTTTTGCAAAAATTAGAGCAAAAACAAATTTTACGAAAAATCAGATTTTTGCCAAAAATTAAAATCTTAATTTTCCGGCAATAAAAAAATCAGTATTTTTGCTATAAAAATGAGACTAATTGTCCAAATATGGAATGACATTTTTGCCAAAATTAAAATCTTAATTTTCCGGCAATAAAAAAATCAGTATTTTTGCTATAAAAATGAGACTAATTGTCCAAATATGGAATGACATACCTTCCTGAACTCGTAGTTAAATTCTCTGTAACTTGGTATTTCCACCTAAAAATTTATTTTTTTGAAAATTTTTGCAAAAATTTGTGACCCCCCATTACAAAAAATTCGGAAATTTGAAAAATTTTTAATTTACCCAATTCAGACGGCGAGTGCATTTATATCAATAATCATGTTTTTTATCTGCTCAAAACAGTTCGCCGTTTTAATATCGGAGCATTTTTCCAAAAATTAGAGCAAAAACAAATTTTACAAAAAATCAGATTTTGGCCAAAAAGTCAGTATTTTTGCTATAAAAATGAGACTAATTGTCCAAATATGGAATGACATACCTTCCTGAACTCGTAGTTAAATTCTCTGTAACTTGGCATTTCCACCTAAAAATGTTATATTTTTGAAAATTTTCGCAAAAATTTGTGACTCCCCCTTACAAAAAATTCGAAAATTTGAAAAATTTTTAATTTATTCAATTCAGACGGAGAGTGCATTTATATTAATTATTAGGTTTTTATCTGCTCAAAACAGTTCGCCGTTTTAATATCGAAGCATTTTTCCAAAAATTAGAGCAAAAACAAATTTTACAAAAAATCAGATTTTGGCCAAAAAGTCAGTATTTTTGCTATAAAAATGAGACTAATTGTCCAAATATGGAATGACATACCTTCCTGAACTCGTAGTTAAATTCTCTGTAACTTGGCATTTCCACCTAAAAATTTTATTTTTTTGAAAATTTTCGCAAAAATTTGTGACCCCCCCTTACAAAAAATTCGAAAATTTGAAAAATTTTAAATTTTTCCAAATCAGACGGACAGTGCATTAATATTAATTATCAGGTTGTTATCTGCTCAAAACAGTTCGCCGTTTTAATATCGGAGCATTTTTGCAAAAATTAGAGCAAAAACAAATTTTACGAAAAATCAGATTTTGGCCAAAAATTAAAATCTTAATTTTCCGGCAATAAAAAAATCAGTATTTTTGCTATAAAAATGAGACTAATTGTCCAAATATGGAATGACATTTTTGCCAAAATTAAAATCTTAATTTTCCGGCAATAAAAAAATCGGTATTTTTGCTATAAAAATGAGACTAATTGTCCAAATATGGAATGACATACCTTCCTGAACTCGTAGTTAAATTCTCTGTAACTTGGTATTTCCACCTAAAAATTTATTTTTTTGAAAATTTTTGCAAAAAATTTGTGACCCCCCATTACAAAAAATTCGGAAATTTGAAAAATTTTTAATTTACCCAATTCAGACGGCGAGTGCATTTATATCAATAATCATGTTTTTATCTGCTCAAAACAGTTCGCCGTTTTAATATCGGAGCATTTTTCCAAAAATTAGAGCAAAAACAAATTTTACAAAAAATCAGATTTTGGCCAAAAAGTCAGTATTTTTGCTATAAAAATGAGACTAATTGTCCAAATATGGAATGACATACCTTCCTGAACTCGTAGTTAAATTCTCTGTAACTTGGCATTTCCACCTAAAAATGTTATATTTTTGAAAATTTTCGCAAAAATTTGTGACTCCCCCTTACAAAAAATTCGAAAATTTGAAAAATTTTTAATTTATTCAATTCAGACGGAGAGTGCATTTATATTAATTATTAGGTTTTTATCTGCTCAAAACAGTTCGCCGTTTTAATATCGAAGCATTTTTCCAAAAATTAGAGCAAAAACAAATTTTACAAAAAATCAGATTTTGGCCAAAAAGTCAGTATTTTTGCTATAAAAATGAGACTAATTGTCCAAATATGGAATGACATACCTTCCTGAACTCGTAGTTAAATTCTCTGTAACTTGGCATTTCCACCTAAAAATTTTATTTTTTTGAAAATTTTCGCAAAAATTTGTGACCCCCCCTTACAAAAAATTCGAAAATTTGAAAAATTTTAAATTTTTCCAAATCAGACGGACAGTGCATTAATATTAATTATCAGGTTGTTATCTGCTCAAAACAGTTCGCCGTTTTAATATCGGAGCATTTTTGCAAAAATTAGAGCAAAAACAAATTTTACGAAAAATCAGATTTTGGCCAAAAATTAAAATCTTAATTTTCCGGCAATAAAAAAATCAGTATTTTTGCTATAAAAATGAGACTAATTGTCCAAATATGGAATGACATTTTTGCCAAAATTAAAATCTTAATTTTCCGGCAATAAAAAAATCAGTATTTTTGCTATAAAAATGAGACTAATTGTCCAAATATGGAATGACATACCTTCCTGAACTCGTAGTTAAATTCTCTGTAACTTGGTATTTCCACCTAAAAATTTATTTTTTTGAAAATTTTTGCAAAAATTTGTGACCCCCCATTACAAAAAATTCGGAAATTTGAAAAATTTTTAATTTTCCCAATTCAGACGGCGAGTGCATTTATATCAAAAATCATGTTTTTACCTGCTCAAAACAGTTCGCCGTTTTAATATCGGAGCATTTTTCCAAAAATTAGAGCAAAAACAAATTTTACAAAATATCAGATTTTGGCCAAAAAGTCAGTATTTTTGCTATAAAAATGAGACTAATTGTCCAAATATGGAATGACATACCTTCCTAAACTCGTAGTTAAATTCTATGTAACTTGGCATTTCCACCTAAAAATGTTATATTTTTGAAAATTTTCGCAAAAATTTTTGACTTTCCCCTACAAAAAATTCGAAAATTTGAAAAATTTTTCATTTTTCCAATTCAGACGGAGAATGCATTAATATTAATTATCAGGTTGTTATCTGCTCAAAACAGTTCGCCGTTTTAATATCGAAACATTTTTGCAAAAATTAGAGCAAAAAAAATTTTACAAATTAATTAAAATCTTAATTTTCCGCCAATAAAAAAGTCAGTATTTTTGCTATAAACATGAGACTAATTGTCCAAATATGGAATGAAATACCTTCCTGAACTCTTAGTTAAATTCTCTGTAACTTGGCATTTCCACCTAAAAATTTTATTTTTTTTAAAAAATTTCGCAAAAGTTTGTGACTTTCCCCCCCCCCCCCCCCCCATTACAAAAAATTCGAAAACTTGAAAAATTTGTCATTTTTCCAATTCAGACGGAGAGTGCATTAATATTAATTATCAAGTTGTTATCTGCTCAAAACAGTTCGCCGTTTTACTATCGGAGCATTTCTGCAAAAATTAGAGCAGAGACAAATTTTACGAAAAATCAGATTTTGGCCAAAAATTAAAATCTTAATTTTCCGCCAATAAAAAAGTCAGTATTTTTGCTATAAAAATGAGACTAATTGTCCAAATATGGAATGATATACCTGTTTGCTCCAATTTGGCAAACTGCGAAAATGCCTGTTTCAGGCCAGCAACTTTGGTCCCGGTAGAAACGCATCGACCGATTCCAACGAAAATAATTTTATTACTGGTTTCTCTGCTCCTTCTCTTCTTGTACTCGCAACTGAGACGCAGCGAGTAATAAGAACGAGTATTTAACAGAGCGATAACAACTTTAGGCGGTACAATTCAAATATTTTTCATAAACAAAAGCGGAAGGAACACACTTAGATATCTTGCAACTCGGGCTCGTTGAGGGTTATTTTATTTGCTCGCAGCTTGCTATGCCCCGTCTCATAGCTAAGTAGCCCAAGTTGCGAGTTCTACGTATTTCCCTCACATATTATTTTTATAAACAAGTTACGACTAAACATCGGCCGCGTTGAATGGCCGAAGGGCTTCAATTGATAGGTAATGGTGCTAGTCGATGGACAGCACGCTTGTAGATTCCATTTTTAGTTTTGACGATGGCGACCCGGACCCTTCCATCAGCGCCTGTAATAGTTTCAGTGATGATGCCCAAAAGCCATGTCTGAGAGTGCATTTATATTAATTATTTGCTCAAAACAGTTCGCCGTTTTAATATCGGAGCATTTTTGCAAAAATTAGAACAAAAACAAATTTTTACGAAAAATCCGATTTTTGCCAAAATTAAAATCTTAATTTTCCGGCAATAAAAAAATCAGTATTTTTGCTATAAAAATGAGACTAATTGTCCTAATATGGAATGACATACCTTCCTGAACTCGTAGTTAAATTCTCTGTAACTTGGTATTTCCACCTAAAAATGTATTTTTTTGAAAATTTTTGCAAAAATTTGTGACCCCCCATTATAAAAAATTCGAAAATTTGAAAAATTTTTAATTTTCCCAATTCAGACGGAGAGTGCATTAATATTAATTATCAGGTTGTTATCTGCTCAAAACAGTTCGCCGTTTTAATATCGGAGCATTTTTGCAAAAATTAGAACAAAAACAAATTTTTACGAAAAATCAGATTTTTGCAAATATTAAAATCTTAATTTTTCCCCAATAAAAAAATCAGTATTTTTGCTCTAAAAATGAGACTAATTGTCCAAATATGGAATGACATACCTTCCTGAACTCGTAGTTAAATTCTCTGTAACTTGGTATTTCCACCTAAAAATTTTATTTTGCAAAAATTAAAGCAAAAACAAACTTTACAAAAAATCAGATTTTGGCCAAAAATTAAAATCTTAATTTTCCGCCAATAAAAAAGTCAGTATTTTTGCTATAAAAATGAGACTAATTGTACAAATATGGAATGACATACCTTCCTGAACTCGTAGTTAAATTCTCTGTAACTTGGCATTTCCACCTAAAAATTTTATTTTTTTGAAAATTTTTGCAAAAATTTGTGACATCCCCCCTTACAAAAAATTCAAAAATTTGTAATTTTCCCAATTCAGACGGAGAGTGCATTTATATTAATTATCAGGTTTTTATCTGCTCAAAACAGTTCGCCGTTTTAATATCGGAGCATTTTTGCAAAAATTAGAACAAAAACAAATTTTTACAAAAAATCCGATTTTTGCCAAAATTAAAATCTTAATTTTCCGGCAATAAAAAAATCAGTATTTTTGCTATAAAAATGAGACTAATTGTCCAAATATGGAATGACATTTTTGCCAAAATTAAAATCTTAATTTTCCGGCAATAAAAAAATCAGTATTTTTGCTATAAAAATGAGACTAATTGTCCAAATATGGAATGACATACCTTCCTGAACTCGTAGTTAAATTCTCTGTAACTTGGTATTTCCACCTAAAAATTTATTTTTTTTGAAAATTTTTGCAAAAATTTGTGACCCCCCATTACAAAAAATTCGGAAATTTGAAAAATTTTTAATTTTCCCAATTCAGACGGCGAGTGCATTTATATCAATAATCATGTTTTTATCTGCTCAAAACAGTTCGCCGTTTTAATATCGGAGCATTTTTCCAAAAATTAGAGCAAAAACAAATTTTACAAAAAATCAGATTTTGGCCAAAAAGTCAGTATTTTTGCTATAAAAATGAGACTAATTGTCCAAATATGGAATGACATACCTTCCTGAACTCGTAGTTAAATTCTCTGTAACTTGGCATTTCCACCTAAAAATGTTATATTTTTGAAAATTTTCGCAAAAATTTGTGACTCCCCCTTACAAAAAATTCGAAAATTTGAAAAATTTTTAATTTTTCCAATTCAGACGGAGAGTGCATTTATATTAATTATCAGGTTTTTATCTGCTCAAAACAGTTCGCCGTTTTAATATCGAAGCATTTTTCCAAAAATTAGAGCAAAAACAAATTTTACAAAAAATCAGATTTTGGCCAAAAAGTCAGTATTTTTGCTATAAAAATGAGACTAATTGTCCAAATATGGAATGACATACCTTCCTGAACTCGTAGTTAAATTCTCTGTAACTTGGCATTTCCACCTAAAAATTTTATTTTTTTGAAAATTTTCGCAAAAATTTGTGACCCCCCCTTACAAAAAATTCGAAAATTTGAAAAATTTTAAATTTTTCCAAATCAGACGGAGAGTGCATTAATATTAATTATCAGGTTGTTATCTGCTCAAAACAGTTCGCCGTTTTAATATCGGAGCATTTTTGCAAAAATTAGAGCAAAAACAAATTTTACGAAAAAATCAGATTTTTGCCAAAAATTAAAATCTTAATTTTCCGGCAATAAAAAAATCAGTATTTTTGCTATAAAAATGAGACTAATTGTCCAAATATGGAATGACATTTTTGCCAAAATTAAAATCTTAATTTTCCGGCAATAAAAAAATCAGTATTTTTGCTATAAAAATGAGACTAATTGTCCAAATATGGAATGACATACCTTCCTGAACTCGTAGTTAAATTCTCTGTAACTTGGTATTTCCACCTAAAAATTTATTTTTTTGAAAATTTTTGCAAAAATTTGTGACCCCCCATTACAAAAAATTCGGAAATTTGAAAAATTTTTAATTTACCCAATTCAGACGGCGAGTGCATTTATATCAATAATCATGTTTTTATCTGCTCAAAACAGTTCGCCGTTTTAATATCGGAGCATTTTTCCAAAAATTAGAGCAAAAACAAATTTTACAAAAAATCAGATTTTGGCCAAAAAGTCAGTATTTTTGCTATAAAAATGAGACTAATTGTCCAAATATGGAATGACATACCTTCCTGAACTCGTAGTTAAATTCTCTGTAACTTGGCATTTCCACCTAAAAATGTTATATTTTTGAAAATTTTCGCAAAAATTTGTGACTCCCCCTTACAAAAAATTCGAAAATTTGAAAAATTTTTAATTTTTTTCAATTCAGACGGAGAGTGCATTTATATTAATTATCAGGTTTTTATCTGCTCAAAACAGTTCGCCGTTTTAATATCGAAGCATTTTTCCAAAAATTAGAGCAAAAACAAATTTTACAAAAAATCAGATTTTGGCCAAAAAGTCAGTATTTTTGCTATAAAAATGAGACTAATTGTCCAAATATGGAATGACATACCTTCCTGAACTCGTAGTTAAATTCTCTGTAACTTGGCATTTCCACCTAAAAATTTTATTTTTTTGAAAATTTTCGCAAAAATTTGTGACCCCCCCTTACAAAAAATTCGAAAATTTGAAAAATTTTAAATTTTTCCAAATCAGACGGAGAGTGCATTAATATTAATTATCAGGTTGTTATCTGCTCAAAACAGTTCGCCGTTTTAATATCGGAGCATTTTTGCAAAAATTAGAGCAAAAACAAATTTTACGAAAAATCAGATTTTGGCCAAAAATTAAAATCTTAATTTTCCAGCAATAAAAAAATCAGTATTTTTGCTATAAAAATGAGACTAATTGTCCAAATATGGAATGACATTTTTGCCAAAATTAAAATCTTAATTTTCCGGCAATAAAAAAATCAGTATTTTTGCTATAAAAATGAGACTAATTGTCCAAATATGGAATGACATACCTTCCTGAACTCGTAGTTAAATTCTCTGTAACTTGGTATTTCCACCTAAAAATTTATTTTTTTGAAAATTTTTGCAAAAATTTGTGACCCCCCATTACAAAAAATTCGGAAATTTGAAAAATTTTTAATTTTTCCAATTCAGACGGCGAGTGCATTTATATCAAAAATCATGTTTTTGTCTGCTCAAAACAGTTCGCCGTTTTAATATCGGAGCATTTTTCCAAAAATTAGAGCAAAAACAAATTTTACAAAATATCAGATTTTGGCCAAAAAGTCAGTATTTTTGCTATAAAAATGAGACTAATTGTCCAAATATGGAATGACATACCTTCCTAAACTCGTAGTTAAATTCTATGTAACTTGGCATTTCCACCTAAAAATGTTATATTTTTGAAAATTTTCGCAAAAATTTTTGACTTTCCCCTACAAAAAATTCGAAAATTTGAAAAATTTTTCATTTTTCCAATTCAGACGGAGAATGCATTAATATTAATTATCAGGTTGTTATCTGCTCAAAACAGTTCGCCGTTTTAATATCGAAACATTTTTGCAAAAATTAGAGCAAAAAAAATTTTACAAATTAATTAAAATCTTAATTTTCCGCCAATAAAAAAGTCAGTATTTTTGCTATAAACATGAGACTAATTGTCCAAATATGGAATGAAATACCTTCCTGAACTCTTAGTTAAATTCTCTGTAACTTGGCATTTCCACCTAAAAAATTTTATTTTTTTTAAAAAATTTCGCAAAAGTTGGTGACTTTTCCCCCCCCCCATTACAAAAAATTCGAAAACTTGAAAAATTTGTCATTTTTCCAATTCAGACGGAGAGTGCATTAATATTAATTATCAAGTTGTTATCTGCTCAAAACAGTTCGCCGTTTTACTATCGGAGCATTTCTGCAAAAATTAGAGCAGAGACAAATTTTACGAAAAATCAGATTTTGGCCAAAAATTAAAATCTTAATTTTCCGCCAATAAAAAAGTCAGTATTTTTGCTATAAAAATGAGACTAATTGTCCAAATATGGAATGATATACCTGTTTGCTCCAATTTGGCAAACTGCGAAAATGCCTGTTTCAGGCCAGCAACTTTGGTCCCAGTAGAAACGCATCGACCGATTCCAACGAAAATAATTTTATTACTGGTTTCTCTGCTCCTTCTCTTCTTGTACTCGCAACTGAGACGCAGCGAGTAATAAGAACGAGTATTTAACAGAGCGATAACAACTTTAGGCGGTACAATTCAAATATTTTCCATAAACAAAAGCGGAAGGAACACACGTAGATATCTTGCAACTCGGGCTCGTTGGGGGTTATTTTATTTGCTCGCAGCTTGCTATGCCCCGTCTCATAGCTAAGTAGCCCAAGTTGCGAGTTCTACGTATTTCCCTCACATATTATTTTTATAAACAAGTTACGACTAAACATCGGCCGCGTTGAATGGCCGAAGGGCTTCAATTGATAGGTAATGGTGCTAGTCGATGGACAGCACGCTTGTAGATTCCATTTTTAGTTTTGACGATGGCGACCCGGACCCTTCCATCAGCGCCTGTAATAGTTTCAGTGATGATGCCCAAAAGCCATGTCTGAGGTGGCAGGTTATCCTCCTGAATTGCGACAACGGTCCCAGCAGTTAAATTTGGCGACTCCTTATTCCACTTCACGCGTTGTTGTAAGCTCAGCAAGTAGTCTCGTGACCAATCCTGCCAAAAGCGTTGTTTTATCGCAGACACCAGATGCCAGCGCTGAAGAATTGATAAATTCGGTTCCACATTTGCCTTGGCGGATGCTGGAGGCAAGGTCGCCAAGCTAGTCCCGACGAGGAGGTGCCCAGGGGTTATAGCTTCACCATCGTTTGGGCTTGAGCCGTCAGCGATAATCGGCCGCGAATTAAGCACTGCTTCAACTTCTACGATGACCGTCTGGAGCTCGTCTTCCTTTAGCAACGCGTTACCCACAGCTCGGAGAAACAGGTGTTTAGCCGACTTAACGGCTGCCTCCCACAGCCCTCCAAAATGTGGGGCTCTGGGAGGGATGAAGATAAATTCGAATCGACGAGGTGCTCCAAATGCTGTCATAGCGTCCTTATGTGTTTCCAATTTGCTCATAAGTTCATGTATGATGCGCGACGAGCCCGAGAAATTCGTGGCATTATCGCAATACAATTTCTCGATGGGTCCGCGTCGTCCGACAAATCTAGATAAGCACATGATGAATGTATTAGTGGTGAGATCTTTAACAAGTTCGAGATGAACGGCTTTTGAAAGGAAGCAAATGAATATCGATACATACATCTTGACTGGAGGCTTACCACGAATTCCTAGCGATACTCGAATCGGCCCAAATAAGTCAACTCCACTAATTGCAAATGGCCTTGTTCCTATCAAACGGTCGGCTGGTAAGTTACCCATTATTTGTGAAGCTAATTTTGGCTTGTATCGAAAGCAATGTACACATTGTCTTACGACTGCGCTACATTCGCGCCTAGCATTTATGAGCCATATTGTTTGGCGGAGAAGACCAACCAATGCTCTGGGTCCTGCATGACAGTTTGTTCTATGCAGATGTTGAATGTATAAACTCACGAATCTGTTACCCTTTGGCATAAGAAGCGGAAACTTTACGCTGTAACTTAACTGAGCATTGAACAATCTACCTCCTACTCGCAACAAAGACACCTCTAGCTTTCCAATTGATTCAGTCCCAACGAATGGACTTAATTTTTGAAGTGAGTCTGGCAACTTAACTGATTTTTGCAGTTTTATGAGTTCACTTTTATATGCATTTTGCTGTATGATGCTTACGACGAGTAAAAAGGCCGAGCCGAGCTCAACCGAGGTAGGATTTAGTGAAGACCACAAGCGAGATTTTGTTGCGTTGACGAATCGTAGGAAGTACGCAACAATGCGCATTACCTTAAGGAATGAAGATGAATTTTCGACAATTTTTTCTATCGGATTCGGCTCGAGTTGTGTTGCAATGTGGCTAGTTGTTACATTCCGAATCTCTAACTCTTCATTAGTGGTGATTTGCTGAGTTTTTATATTTTGAGGCCAAAGCCTTTGATCTTGAGTCAAGAAGTGAGGACCAACGAACCAAAATGAATTTTTTAATTCATTAACTGTACAACCTCTAGATGGAAAGTCCGCTGGATTGCTGTCAGTGGGTACATGGCGCCAGCTCGCCGATGATGTCATCTCTTGAATTTCACTGACGCGGTTGGCAACAAAGGTTTTTAGTTTTGAAGGATGTGTTTGCAGCCAATATAAGACGATTTCGGAATCGGACCACATTACAACTCGTTCAACTGGAGAGTCGATCAGCGGACGAACTTCTTCCCACAAGTTGGCTAGCAAGTGCGCCGCGCAAAGCTCCAGTCGTGGTACCGACTTTGTTTTCAGAGGGGCCACTCTTGATTTTGCAGTAAGCAATTTAACTTCTACACCATGTGGATGTTCGACACGGATGTACAGGCAACATCCGTATGCCTCAGTTGAGGCATCCGCAAAGCCATGTATTTGACATACGGAGTTTTTGGTCGTACCTACATGCCTTGGAATTTTCAATATATCCAACTCTTCCAACCCCATTGTGATCGCTTGCCATTTCTGCTGAAGGCTGTCAGGAATTGGATCATCCCACTCTAACTTAAGCAGCCAAATTTGTTGTATGAGAATTTTGGCCTTTGTGACAACAGGACAGATAAGCCCGAGAGGATCATATAGGCGAGCAGTAAGGGACAGCATAGATCTTTTTGTTGGCGCATGGCTTGTACACATCTCTCGCGAAGAGAACTTAAAAATGTCATGTTTTGGGTTCCAAACGAGCCCTAACGCCTTGGTATCTTCGTGCTCCCCGACAGATACATCTGTAGACTGATTAAGTTCTATTAGCTGCTCACAATTGGTTGCCCACTTTGAAAGAACAAGTCCGGCCGAACCTAAGATTTCAACTAATTCGTTTCGCATTGACGTAAGTTCCTCGATTGTATCCGCGCCTGACAAAAGATCGTCAACGTAGAAGCTATTTGATAAGACCAAGGATCCTAGGGGGTGAGAAACTGAATATATCTCACTAAGGTACTTGAGGCAGCGGATAGCTAAGAACGGTGCGCAGGATGTGCCGTATGTAATGGTATTCAAACGATAGACTTGTAGTTTTTCATTCTTATACTGCCTCCAACTATTAGTGGAAAATTACGATGGGATTCAGTTATTTCCACCTGTCTGTACATCTTGACGATGTCTGCTGTAATAGCGTATTTGCGAAGACGAAATCTTAGTAATGTAGCGTATAGACACGGCTGTATAGTTGGTCCGATCATCAGTAATTCGTTCAATGACACTTGAGTGCTTGTCTTACTCGATGCATCGAAAACCACTCTTAGTTTAGTGGTTGAACTTTGCGGTCTGAGCACACATTGATAAGGAATGAAGAAATGCGGCTCAGACGGAATTTCGTCATTCACCAACGTCATGTGGCCTAAGGATATGTACTCCTTCATAAAGGCAACGTACATGGAATTTACCTCTGGGTTACTGGACATCCTTCTTTCGAGAGCTAAGAACCGCCTTTTTGCGATTTCAAACGACGAACCGAGACAATTCGGGCTGGACTTAAATGGCAATGAAACTTGAAGTCGACCGGAGGATAACCGAACAATACTCTCCGTGAATGCCCTTTCGCACATAATTTGCTCCGGAGTGTAAAGTTTATTCTGTGCAATGCTCGGGAGACTTTCAATTTCCCAGAATTTTCGAATCAACATGTCTACACTGCAATGATCTTCAACCGCGCAGACCATTGAGGTAGCCAGTTTGAAATTTGTTTTTGATGACTTGCACCGACCTGATACGATCCATCCAAAAACGGAGTTTTGTAAGACTGGACCATGTGTTTCTTGCTTAAATTTCCCTTCCCTTAACAACTCGAAAAATGCGTCAGCACCAAGCAATATGTCGATTCTCTGAGGCTTGTGGAACAGTGGATCAGCCAACTTTATGTTGTCAGGAAGGTTCCAGTCTAACACTTGAACTGCCCTCTCTGGTTGGGATGATGATATTGACTTCAGAACGATAAGCTCAGCTTCTAATTGAAATGCCTGTGTTCGGGAGTGTATAGTCGATTGAACTACATGGCGAGCTGATACCTTTGATTGACCTATTCCAATAAGATTTGTGTCTTTTCGATTGAGCTTAAGTTTTAGAATTTTGGATAACTCCTCTGTTATGAAGTTCACCTGTGACCCGGAATCTAAAAGCACACGAGCAATATGCATTTGACCATTGCTACCGATAATGTTAACAAGGGCTGTAGCTAATACGATCTGATTTGAGTCTTCTGTCATCGCGTGGTGGACGGTAGAGGTGGTCAAAGGTTGTGTCACAATCGACTCTTGAGTGGAAGCTAGCTCGGACGGTGAAGAGTCGGAGCTGTATCTATGAAGCAGTGAGTGATGTGGTTTCGAACACACGCGACACTTAGAGGATTGACACGAAAGAACGGAATGCCCTTTCCTTAGGCAGTTTATACACAATGGGAATGTCTTAGCGAATTTGAATCGTGTAGCGACTGATGCGGCCACAAACGAACTGCACGCGTAAATGTAGTGATCCGCAGATTTGCAATAATAGCATTTTGGATCGTGGTTTCGATCGGTATTGGAAACGGACAAGGAAGTTTTATTAAAGGTCTTTGAAGAATTTGGCCGCCCCAGCTTGCGAGACTTTTGCGTGCTTGACGTAGCTTCATCTGCTGCCAAATGTTGGTAGCGTTTATTGAGTGCATCTTGGCAGTCCTGCCAAAGGGGGATGTTTTGAAAGTCCAGACTTTCTTCCCATCGAGACTTAGTTTTTGCGTCCACTTTTGTCATGACGATGTGTATGAGCATTGCATTTGCTATTACCTTGTCACTGCCTAGCGAAAGCAAGGATTCGTAGATAGCTGTGACAGTATCTATCATGTGGCGCAGTGACAAGGCAGACGGACCCTGCATTGGGGGAATGTCAAAGAGGCGTGAAATACAATCGAAAAAAATTAAACACTGATTGTCGTACACCCGGTTTAAGGCGGCCAGTGCCTTTGGGTAATTGGTCTCAGTTATTTGGTATGCTTTCACGGTCCCCAACGCTTCTTTCTCCAGACATGATAACAGGTGATTAAATTTTTCGACTTCGCTAAGAGTTGGATCGCTATCTATGAGACTGGTGAATAAACCAATGAAGTTCTTATACTCTGAGTAGCATCCGGAAAACTTGGGTAAATTCATTCGAGGTAAATTTTTATTGTGCGAGCTTGTCGTATTAAGGGTCGAGTTAAGTAATGGTGGTCTACGATTTTGTTCATTTGCTGCCATATAAAGAGATTTTGTGGCTACACACTTATCCTCAAGCTCAGCTCGCGAGGACAATACAGGATTAATTAACTCTATTTCCTCTTGAAGGTTAAATGCACGATTTATGTAACTGTTTAAAATGTCTAATCTGCACTCTAATTCGCTGCCTCGAATGGATACGATTTGTTGTTGCATAAAATCTCCCATGCGGTCTATATCACCCTTAACACTTTCAAGTCGGGATAATAATGTATTAGCACGATCGTTGCCATCATTGACATCATTTACACTTGAATTTTGCTGACGACTTAAACGTCGCTTTGGAGCCATGATGCAATTTTACGTTAAAATGCTAATACAAGTGAATCTTGCCGCCCACTGATATAAGTGAATTTTAATTCTCAAGTAGAAAGCACAGCTATGTATCTAGTGTTGCGATAGGTTTTATTGATTGAACTTATTTTAACTTTGTAACTTTGTTATAACTGTACCCTAATTGCATGTGAGCTGAATCGCAAGCGTGAGCCGTTACTCTGCAGCAGAGAGACAAATTGAACAACTCGAATTCACAAAACTCGGGCTAAGCGCAATCAAGGTGCTGCAACGATTTTCAAAGCTCCCTCTGATCGGTGAACTGTATTTATGCTGTATATGTTCTAGTATATTTTGCGTTGGTATGTGTATGCGAAGAGAGAACGAACCAACTGTAATCGTGACACGTGTTTGCCTTACGCTTTGCCTAATATTCTTCAAGCTTATGTATGTACATAATTGACTGAAATGTTACCAATTTGTTACTTAGCGATTAGTGAAATCCAGCGGCGTGTCCAGTACATGCCCAAACTGAGATTCCACGGTGAATGCATATGTATGTAAAGCTGATCTGCAGTATAAACGATGAATTCCAGCGGCGTGTCGAGTACAAGCCCAAACTGAGATTGCGGATGTGCGTATAGCTGATCTGCTATATATATACGATGATACGTCCTTCTGAGTCCACCCGGGGGCGCCAAAAAATGTTTGCTCCAATTTGGCAAACTGCGAAAATGCCTGTTTCAGGCCAGCAACTTTGGTCCCAGTAGAAACGCATCGACCGATTCCAACGAAAATAATTTTATTACTGGTTTCTCTGCTCCTTCTCTTCTTGTACTCGCAACTGAGACGCAGCGAGTAATAAGAACGAGTATTTAACAGAGCGATAACAACTTTAGGCGGTACAATTCAAATATTTTCCATAAACAAAAGCGGAAGGAACACACGTAGATATCTTGCAACTCGGGCTCGTTGGGGGTTATTTTATTTGCTCGCAGCTTGCTATGCCCCGTCTCATAGCTAAGTAGCCCAAGTTGCGAGTTCTACGTATTTCCCTCACATATTATTTTTATAAACAAGTTACGACTAAACAATACCTTTTTGAACTCGTAGTTAAATTCTCTGTAACTTGGCATTTCCACCTAAAAATTTAATTTTTTTGAAAAAAAAAAAATTCGAAAATTTACAAAAAATTCGAAAATTTTTAATTTTTTTAATTCATACGGAGAGTGCATTTATATTAATTATCAGGTTTTTATCTGCTCAAAACAGTTCGCCGTTTTAATATCGGAGCATTTTTGCAAAAATTAGAGCAAAAACAAATTTTAGGAAAAATCAGATTTTGGCCAAAATTAAAATCTTAGTTTTCCGCCAATAAAAAAGTCAGTATTTTTGCTATAAAAATGAGACTAATTGTCCAAATATGGAATGACATACCTTCCTGAACTCGTAGTTAAATTCTCTGTAACTTGGTATTTCCACCTAAAAATTTATTTTTTTGAAAATTTTTGCAAAAATTTGTGAAAAATTCGAAAAATTCGAAAATTTGAAAAAATTTTAATTTTTCCAATTCAGACGGAGAGTGCATTAATATTAATTATCAAGTTGTTATCTGCTCAAAACAGTTCGCCGTTTTAATATCGGAGCATTTTTGCAAAAATTAGAGCAAAAAAAAATTTACAAATTAATTAAAATTTTAAAATTAAAATCTTAATTTTGCTATAAAAATGAGAATAATTGTCCAAATATGGAATGACATACCTTCCTGAACTCGTAGTTAAATTCTCTGTAACTTGGTATTTCCACCTAAAAATTTTATTTTTTTGAAAATTTTCGCAAAAATTTGTGACCCCTCCCCCCCCCTTACAAAAAATTCGAACCTTTGAAAAATTTGTAATTTTCCCTATTCAGACGGAGAGTGCATTAATATTAATTATCAGGTTGTTATCTGCTCAAAACAGTTCGCCGTTTTAATATCGGAGCATTTTTGCAAAAATTAGAGCAAAGACAAATTTTTCGAAAAATCAGATTTTGGCCAAAAATTAAAATCTTAATTTTCCGCCAATAAAAAAGTGAGTATTTTTGCTATAAAAATGAGACTAATTGTCCAAATATAGAATGACATACCTTCCTGAACTCGTAGTTAAATTCTCTGTAACTTGGCATTTCCACCTAAAAATTGTATATTTTTGAAAATTTTCGCAAAAGTTTGTAACCCCTCCCCCCCCTTACAGAAAATTCGAACCTTTGAAAAATTTTAAATTTTCCCAATTCAGACGGAGAGTGCATTAATATTAATTATCAGGTTGTTATCTGCTCAAAACAGTTCGCCGTTTTAATATCGGAGCATTTTTGCAAAAATTAGAGAAAAAAAAAATTTACAAATTAATTTAAATTTTAAAATTAAAATCTTAATTTTCCGCCAATAAAAAAGTCAGTATTTTTGCTATAAAAACGAGACTAATTGTCCAAATATGGAATGACAGACGGAGAGTGCATTCATATTAATTATCAAGTTGTTATCTGCTCAAAACAGTTCGCCGTTTTAATATCGGAGCATTTTTGCAAAAATTAGAGCAAAGACAAATTTTACGAAAAATCAGATTTTTGCCAAAAATTAAAATCTTAATTTTCCGCCAATAAAAAAGTGAGTATTTTTGCTATAAAAATGAGACTAATTGTCCAAATATAGAATGACATACCTTCCTGAACTCGTAGTTAAAATCTCTGTAACTTGGCATTTCCACCTAAAAATTTTATTTTTTTGAAAATTTTCGCAAAAGTGTGTGACCCCCACCCTTGCAAAAAAGTCCAAAATTTGAAAAATTTGTAATTTTTCCAATTCAGACGGAGAGTGCATTAATATTAATTATCAGGTTGTTATCTGCTCAAAACAGTTCGCCGTTTTAATATCGGAACATTTTTGCAAAATTTGGAGCAAACAAAATTTTACAAATTAATTAAAATCTTAAAATTAAAATCTTAATTTTCCGCCAATAAAAAAGTCAGTATTTTTGCTATAAAAATGATACTAATTGTCCAAATATGGAATGACATACCTTCCTGAACTCGTAGTTAAATTCTCTGTAACTTGCCATTTCCACCTAAAAATTTTATTTTTTTGAAAATTTTTGCAAAAGTTTGTGATATTCCCCTTACAAAAAATTCGAAAATTTTTAATTTTTTCAATTCAGACGGAGAGTGCAAATATATTAATAATCAGGTTGTTATCTGCTCAAAACAGTTCGCCGTTTTAATATCGGAGCATTTTTGCAAAAATTAGAGCGAAAACAAATTTTACAAAAAATCAGATTTTTGGCAAAAATTAAAATCTTAATTTTCCGCCAATAAAAAAGTCAGTATTTTTGCTATAAAAATGAGACTAATTGTCCAAATATGAAATGACATACCTTCCTGAACTCGTAGTTAAATTCTCTGTAACTTGGCATTTCCACCTAAAAATTGTATATTTTTGAAAATTTTCGCAAAAGTTTGTGATATTCCCCTTACAAAAAATTCGAAAATTTTAAAAATTTTTAATTTTTCCAATTCAGACGGAGAGTGCAAATATATTAATAATCAGGTTGTTATCTGCTCAAAACAGTTCGCCGTTTTAATATCGGAGCATTTTTGCAAAAATTAGAGCAAAAACAAATTTTACAAAAAATCAGATTTTTGGCAAAAATTAAAATCTTAATTTTCCGCCAATAAAAAAGTCAGTATTTTTGCTATAAAAATGAGACTAATTGTCCAAATATGGAATGACATACCTTCCTGAACTCGTAGTTAAATTCTCTGTAACAAGGCATTTCCACCTAAAAATTGTATATTTTTGAAAATTTTCGCAAAAGTTTGGGATATTCCCCTTACAAAAAATTCGAAAATTTGAAAAATGTTTAATTTTCCCAATTCAGACGGAGAGTGCATTAATATTAATTATCAGGTTGTTATCTGCTCAAAACAGTTCGCCGTTTTAATATCGGAGCATTTTTGCAAAAATTAGAGCAAAGACAAATTTTACGAAAAATCAGATTTTTGCCAAAAATTAAAATCTTAATTTTCCGCCAATAAAAAAGTCAGTATTTTTGCTATAAAAATGAGACTAATTGTCCAAATATAGAATGACATACCTTCCTGAACTCGTAGTTAAATTCTCTGTAACTTGGCATTTCCACCTAAAATTTTTTTTTTTTGAAAATTTTCCCAAAAGTTTGTGACCCCCCCCTTCCCCCTTACAGAAAATTCGAACCTTTGAAAAATTTTAAATTTTCCCAATTCAGACGGAGAGTGCATTAATATTAATTATCAGGTTGTTATCTGCTCAAAACAGTTCGCCGTTTTAATATCGGAGCATTTTTGCAAAAATTAGAGGAAAGACAAATTTTACGAAAAATCAGATTTTTGCCAAAAATTAAAATCTTAATTTTCCGCCAATAAAAAAGTCAGTACTTTTGCTATAAAAATGAGACTAATTTTCCAAATATAGAATGACATACCTTCCTGAACTCGTAGTTAAATTCTCTGTAACTTGGCATTTCCACCTAAAAATTTTATTTTTTTGAAAAGTTTCGCAAAAGTTTGTGACCTCCCCCCCCTTACAAAAAATTCGAAAATTTGAAAAATTTTTAATTTTCCCAATTCAGACGGAGAGTGCATTAATATTAATTATCAGGTTGTTATCTGCTCAAAACAGTTCGCCGTTTTAATATCGGAGCATTTTTGCAAAAATTAGAGCAAAGACAAATTTTACAAAAAATCAGATTTTTGCCAAAAATTAAAATCTTAATTTTCCGCCAATAAAAAAGTCAGTATTTTTGCTATAAAAATGAGACTAATTGTCCAAATATAGAATGACATACCTTCCTGAACTCGTAGTTAAATTCTCTGTAACTTGGCATTTCCACCTAAAAATTTTATTTTTTTGAAAATTTTCGCAAAAGTTTGTGACCCCCCCCCCTTACAAAAAATTCGAAAATTTGAAAAATTTGTAATTTTCCCAATTCAGACGGAGAGTGCATTAATATTAATTATCAGGTTGTTATCTGCTCAAAACAGTTCGCCGTTTTAATATCGGAGCATTTTTGCAAAAATTAGAGCAAAGACAAATTTTACGAAAAATCAGATTTTTGCCAAAAATTAAAATCTTAATTTTCCGCCAATAAAAAAGTCAGTATTTTTGCTATAAAAATGAGACTAATTGTCCAAATATAGAATGACATACCTTCCTGAACTCGTAGTTAAATTCTCTGTAACTTGGCATTTCCACCTAAAAATTTTTTTTTTTGAAAATTTTCCCAAAAGTTTGTGACCCCCCCCCCCCCCCCCTTACAGAAAATTCGAACCTTTGAAAAATTTTAAATTTTCCCAATTCAGACGGAGAGTGCATTAATATTAATTATCAGGTTGTTATCTGCTCAAAACAGTTCGCCGTTTTAATATCGGAGCATTTTTGCAAAAATTAGAGGAAAGACAAATTTTACGAAAAATCAGATTTTTGCCAAAAATTAAAATCTTAATTTTCCGCCAATAAAAAAGTCAGTACTTTTGCTATAAAAATGAGACTAATTTTCCAAATATAGAATGACATACCTTCCTGAACTCGTAGTTAAATTCTCTGTAACTTGGCATTTCCACCTAAAAATTTTATTTTTTTGAAAAGTTTCGCAAAAGTTTGTGACCTCCCCCCCCCTTACAAAAAATTCGAAAATTTGAAAAATTTGTAATTTTCCCAATTCAGACGGAGAGTGCATTAATATTAATTATCAGGTTGTTATCTGCTCAAAACAGTTCGCCGTTTTAATATCGGAGCATTTTTGCAAAAATTAGAGCAAAGACAAATTTTACAAAAAATCAGATTTTTGCCAAAAATTAAAATCTTAATTTTCCGCCAATAAAAAAGTCAGTATTTTTGCTATAAAAATGAGACTAATTGTCCAAATATAGAATGACATACCTTCCTGAACTCGTAGTTAAATTCTCTGTAACTTGGCATTTCCACCTAAAAATTTTATTTTTTTGAAAATTTTCGCAAAAGTTTGTGACCCCCCCCCCCTTACAAAAAATTCGAAAATTTGAAAAATTTGTAATTTTCCCAATTCAGACGGAGAGTGCATTAATATTAATTATCAGGTTGTTATCTGCTCAAAACAGTTCGACGTTTTAATATCGAAGCATTTTTGCAAAAATTAGAGCAAAGACAAATTTTACGAAAAATCAGATTTTTGCCAAAAATTAAAATCTTAATTTTCCGCCAATAAAAAAGTCAGTATTTTTGCTATAAAAATGAGACTAATTGTCCAAATATAGAATGACATACCTTCCTGAACTCGTAGTTAAATTCTCTGTAACTTGGCATTTCCACCTAAAAATTTTTTTTTTTTGAAAATTTTTGCAAAAGTGTTTGACCCCCCCCCCCCCCCCCTTACAGAAAATTCGAACCTTTGAAAAATTTTAAATTTTCCCAATTCAGACGGAGAGTGCATTAATATTAATTATCAGGTTGTTATCTGCTCAAACAGTTCGCCGTTTTAATATCGGAGCATTTTTGCAAAAATTAGAGCAAAAACAAATTTTACAAAAAATCAGATTTTTGGCAAAAATTAAAATCTTAATTTTCCGCCAATAAAAAAGTCAGTATTTTTGCTATAAAAATGAGACTAATTGTCCAAATATGGAATGACATACCTTCCTGAACTCGTAGTTAAATTCTCTGTAACTTGGCATTTCCACCTAAAAATTTCATTTTTTTGAAAAAAAAAAATTCGAAAATTTACAAAAAAATCGAAAATTTTTAATTTTCTCAATTCAGACGGAGAGTGCATTAATATTAATTATCAGGTTTTTATCTGCTCAAAACAGTTCGCCGTTTTAATATCGGAGCATTTTTGCAAATATCGGAGCATTTTTGCAAAAATTAGAGCAAAAACAAATTTTACGAAGAATCAGATTTTGGCCAAAATTAAAATCTTAATTTGCCGCCAATAAAAAAGTCAGTATTTTTGCTATAAAAATGAGACTAATTGTCCAAATATGGAATGACATACCTTCCTGAACTCGTTGTTAAATTCTCTGTAACTTGGCATTTCCACCTAAAAAATTTTTGAAAATTTTCGCAAAAATTTGAACTATTGAAAAATTTGTAATTTTCCCAATTCAGACGGAGAGTGCATTAATATTAATTATCAGGTTGTTATCTGCTCAAAACAGTTCGCCGTTTTAATATCGGAGCATTTTTGAAAAAATTAGAGCAAAGACAAATTTTACAAAAAATCAGATTTTTGCCAAAAATTAAAATCTTAATTTTCCGCCAATAAAAAAGTCAGTATTTTTGCTATAAAAATGAGACTAATTGTCCAAATATAGAATGACATACCTTCCTGAACTCGTAGTTAAATTCTCTGTAACTTGGCATTTCCACCTAAAAATTTTATTTTTTTTGAAAATTTTCGCAAAAATTTGTGACCCGCCCTTACAAAAAATTCGAAAATTTTAAAAATTTGTAATTTTCCCAATTCAGACGGAGAGTGCATTAATATTAATTATCAGGTTGTTATCTGCTCAAAACAGTTCGTCGTTTTAATATCGGAGCTTTTTTTCAAAAATTAGAGCAAAGACATATTTTACGAAAAATCAGATTTTGGCCAAAAGTTAAAATCTTAATTTTCCGTCAATAAAAAAGTCAGTATTTTTGCTATAAAAATGAGACTAATTGTCCAAATATAGAATGACATACCTTCCTGAACTCGTAGTTAAATTCTCTGTAACTTGGCATTTCCACCTAAAAATTTTATTTTTTTTGAAAATTTTCGCAAAAATTTGTGACCCGCCCTTACAAAAAATTCGAAAATTTTAAAAATTTGTAATTTTCCCAATTCAGACGGAGAGTGCATTAATATTAATTATCAGGTTGTTATCTGCTCAAAACAGTTCGCCGTTGCAAAAATTAGAGCAAAGACAAATTTTACGAAAAATCAGATTTTGGCCAAAAATTAAAATCTTAATTTTCCGCCAATAAAAAAGTCAGTATTTTTGCTATAAAAATGAGACTAATTGTCCAAATATAGAATGACATACCTTCCTGAACTCGTAGTTAAATTCTCTGTAACTTGGCATTTCCACCTAAAAATTTTATTTTTTTTGAAAATTTTCGCAAAAATTTGTGACCCGCCCTTACAAAAAATTCGAAAATTTTAAAAATTTGTAATTTTCCCAATTCAGACGGAGAGTGCATTAATATTAATTATCAGGTTGTTATCTGCTCAAAACAGTTCGCCGTTGCAAAAATTAGAGCAAAGACAAATTTTACGAAAAATCAGATTTTGGCCAAAAATTAAAATCTTAATTTTCCGCCAATAAAAAAAGTCAGTATTTTTGCTATAAAAATGAGACTAATTGTCCAAATATAGAATGACATACCTTCCTGAACTCGTAGTTAAATTCTCTGTAACTTGGCATTTCCACCTAAAAATTTTATTTTTTTTTTGAAAATTTTCGCAAAAATTTGTGACCCGCCCTTACAAAAAATTCGAAAATTTTAAAAATTTGTAATTTTCCCAATTCAGACGGAGAGTGCATTAATATTAATTATCAGGTTGTTATCTGCTCAAAACAGTTCGTCGTTTTAATATCGGAGCTTTTTTTCAAAAATTAGAGCAAAGACATATTTTACGAAAAATCAGATTTTGGCCAAAAGTTAAAATCTTAATTTTCCGTCAATAAAAAAGTCAGTATTTTTGCTATAAAAATGAGACTAATTGTCCAAATATAGAATGACATACCTTCCTGAACTCGTAGTTAAATTCTCTGTAACTTGGCATTTCCACCTAAAAATTTTATTTTTTTTGAAAATTTTCGCAAAAATTTGTGACCCCCCCTTACAAAAAATTCGAAAATTTTAAAAATTTGTAATTTTCCCAATTCAGACGGAGAGTGCATTAATATTAATTATCAGGTTGTTATCTGCTCAAAACAGTTCGTCGTTTTAATATCGGAGCTTTTTTGCAAAAATTAGAGCAAAGACAAATTTTACGAAAAATCAGATTTTGGCCAAAAATTAATATCTTAATTTCCGCCAATAAAAAAGTCAGTATTTATGCTATAAAAATGAGACTAATTGTCCAAATATGGAATGACATACCTTCCTGAACTCGTAGTTAAATTCTCTGTAACTTGGTATTTCCACCTAAAAATTTATTTTTTTGAAAATTTTTGCAAAAATTTGTGATCTCCCTACAAAAAATTCGAAAATTTGAAAAATTTTTAATTTTTCAAATTCAGACGGAGAGTGCATTAATATTATTTATCAAGTTGTTATCTGCTCAAAACAGTTCGCCGTTTTAAAATCGGAGCATTTTTGCAAAAATTAGAGCAAAAAAAAATTTTAGGAAAAATCAGATTTTGGCCAAAAGTTAAAATCTTAATTTTCCGTCAATAAAAAAGTCAGTATTTTTGCTATAAAAATGAGACTAATTGTCCAAATATAGAATGACATACCTTCCTGAACTCGTAGTTAAATTCTCTGTAACTTGGCATTTCCACCTAAAAATTTTTTTTTTTTTTTGAAAATTTTCGCAAAAATTCGAACTATTGAAAAATTTGTAATTTTCCCAATTCAGACGGAGAGTGCATTAATATTAATTATCAGGTTGTTATCTGCTCAAAACAGTTCGCCGTTTTAATATCGGAGCATTTTTGCAAAAATTAGAGCAAAGACAAATTTTACGAAAAATCAGATTTTGGCCAAAAATTAAAATCTTAATTTTTCGCCAATAAAAAAGTCAGTATTTTTGCTATAAAAATAAGACTAATTGTCCAAATATAGAATGACATACCTTCCTGAACTCGTAGTTAAATTCTCTGTAACTTGGCATTTCCACCTAAAAATTTTTTTTTTTTTGAAAATTTTCTCAAAAATTTGTGACCCCCCCTTACAAAAAATTCGAAAATTTTAAAAATTTGTAATTTTTCCAATTCAGACGGAGAGTGCATTAATATTAATTATCAGGTTGTTATCTGCTCAAAACAGTTCGTCGTTTTAATATCGGAGCTTTTTTGCAAAAATTAGAGCAAAGACAAATTTTACGAAAAATCAGATTTTGGCCAAAAATTAAAATCTTAATTTTCCGCCAATAAAAAAGTCAGTATTTTTGCTATAAAAATGAGACTAATTGTCCAAATATAGAATGACATACTTTCCTGAACTCGTAGTTAAATTCTCTGTAACTTGGCATTTCCACCTAAAAATTTTATTTTTTTTGAAAATTTTCGCAAAAATTCGAACCTTTGAAAAATTTGTAATTTTCCCAATTCAGACGGAGAGTGCATTAATATTAATTATCAGGTTGTTATCTGCTCAAAACAGTTCGCCGTTGCAAAAATTAGAGCAAAGACAAATTTTACGAAAAATCAGATTTTGGCCAAAAATTAAAATCTTAATTTTCCGCCAATAAAAAAGTGAGTATTTTTGCTATAAAAATGAGACTAATTGTCCAAATATGGAATGACATACCTTCCTGAACTCGTAGTTAAATTCTCTGTAACTTGGTATTTCCACCTAAAAATTTATTTTATTGAAAATTTTTGCAAAAATTTGTGATCTCCCTACAAAAAATTCGAAAATTTGAAAAATTTTTAATTTTTCAAATTCAGACGGAGAGTGCATTAATATTATTTATCAAGTTGTTATCTGCTCAAAACAGTTCGCCGTTTTAAAATCGGAGCATTTTTGCAAAAATTAGAGCAAAAAAAATTTTTAGGAAAAATCTGATTTTGGCCAAAAATTAAAATTTTAATTTGCCGCCAATAAAAAAGTCAGTATTTTTGCTATAAAAATGAGACTAATTGTCCAAATATGGAATGACATACCTTCCTGAACTCGTAGTTAAATTCTCTGTAACTTGGCATTTCCACCTAAAAATTTTTTTTTTTTTTGAAAATTTTCGCAAAAATTCGAACTATTGAAAAATTTGTAATTTTCCCAATTCAGACGGAGAGTGCATTAATATTAATTATCAGGTTGTTATCTGCTCAAAACAGTTCGCCGTTTTAATATCGGAGCATTTTTGCAAAAATTAGAGCAAAGACAAATTTTACGAAAAATCAGATTTTGGCCAAAAATTAAAATCTTAATTTTCCGCCAATAAAAAAGTCAGTATTTTTGCTATAAAAATGAGACTAATTGTCCAAATATAGAATGACATACTTTCCTGAACTCGTAGTTAAATTCTCTGTAACTTGGCATTTCCACCTAAAAATTTTATTTTTTTTTTTTAAATTTTCGCAAAAATTCGAACCTTTGAAAAATTTGTAATTTTCCCAATTCAGACGGAGAGTGCATTAATATTAATTATCAGGTTGTTATCTGCTCAAAACAGTTCGCCGTTTTAATATCGGAGCATTTTTGCAAAAATTAGAGCAAAGACAAATTTTACGAAAAATCAGATTTTGGCCAAAAATTAAAATCTTAATTTTTCGCCAATAAAAAAGTCTGTATTTTTTCTATAAAAATGAGACTAATTGTCCAAATATAGAATGACATACCTTCCTGAACTCGTAGTTAAATTCTCTGTAACTTGGTATTTCCACCTAAAAATTAATTTTTTTGAAAATTTTTGCAAAAATTTGTGACCCCCCCCCCCCCTACAAAAAATTCGAAAATTTGAAAAATTTTTAATTTTTCAAATTCAGACGGAGAGTGCATTAATATTAATTATCAAGTTGTTATCTGCTCAAAACAGTTCGCCGTTTTAATATCGGAGCATTTTTGCAAAATTTAGAGCAAAAAAAATTTTAGGAAAAATCTGATTTTGGCCAAGAATTAAAATCTTAATTTGCCGCCAATAAAAAAGTCAGTATTTTTGCTATAAAAATGAGACTAATTATTCAAATATGGAATGGCATACCTTCCTGAACTCGTAGTTAAATTCTCTGTAACTTGGCATTTCGACCTAAACATTTTATTTTTTTGAAAATTTTCGCAAAAGTTAGTGACCTCCCCCCCCTTACAAAAAATTCGAAAATTTGAAAAATTTGTAATTTTTCCAATTCAGACGGAGAGTGCATTAATATTAATTATCAGGTTGTTATCTGCTCAAAACAGTTCGTCGTTTTAATATCGGAGCTTTTTTGCAAAAATTAGAGCAAAAAAAATTTTAGGAAAAATCTGATTTTGGCCAAGAATTAAAATCTTAATTTGCCGCCAATAAAAAAGTCAGTATTTTTGCTATAAAAATGAGACTAATTATTCAAATATGGAATGACATACCTTTCTGAACTCGTAGTTAACTTCTCTGTAACTTGGCATTTCCACCTAAAATTTTTTTTTTTTTTTTTAATTTTCGCAAAAATTCGAACTATTGAAAAATTTGTAATTTTCCCAATTCAGACGGAGAGTGCATTAATATTAATTATCAGGTTGTTATCTGCTCAAAACAGTTCGTCGTTTTAATATCGGAGCTTTTTTGCAAAAATTAGAGCAAAAAAAATTTTATGAAAAATCTGATTTTGGCCAAGAATTAAAATCTTAATTTGCCGCCAATAAAAAAGTTAGTATTTTTGCTATAAAAATGAGACTAATTATTCAAATATGGAATGGCATACCTTCCTGAACTCGTAGTTAAATTCTCTGTAACTTGGTATTTCCACCTAAAAATTAATTTTTTTGAAAATTTTTGCAAAAATTTGTGACCCCCCCCCCTACAAAAAATTCGAAAATTTGAAAAATTTTTAATTTTTCAAATTCAGACGGAGAGTGCATTAATATTAATTATAAAGTTGTTATCTGCTCAAAACAGTTCGCCGTTTTAATATCGGAGCATTTTTGCAAAAATTAGAGCAAAAAAAATTTTAGGAAAAATCTGATTTTGGCCAAGAATTAAAATCTTAATTTGCCGCCAATAAAAAAGTCAGTATTTTTGCTATAAAAATGAGACTAATTATTCAAATATGGAATGGCATACCTTCCTGAACTCGTAGTTAAATTCTCTGTAACTTGGCATTTCGACCTAAACATTTTATTTTTTTGAAAATTTTCGCAAAAGTTAGTGACCTCCCCCCCCCTTACAAAAAATTCGAAAATTTGAAAAATTTGTAATTTTTCCAATTCAGACGGAGAGTGCATTAATATTAATTATCAGGTTGTTATCTGCTCAAAACAGTTCGTCGTTTTAATATCGGAGCTTTTTTGCAAAAATTAGAGCAAAAAAAATTTTAGGAAAAATCTGATTTTGGTCAAGAATTAAAATCTTAATTTGCCGCCAATAAAAAAGTCAGTATTTTTGCTATAAAAATGAGACTAATTATTCAAATATGGAATGACATACCTTTCTGAACTCGTAGTTAACTTCTCTGTAACTTTGCATTTCCACCTAAAATTTTTTTTTTTTTTTTAAATTTTCGCAAAAATTCGAACTATTGAAAAATTTGTAATTTTCCCAATTCAGACGGAGAGTGCATTAATATTAATTATCAGGTTGTTATCTGCTCAAAACAGTTCGTCGTTTTAATATCGGAGCTTTTTTGCAAAAATTAGAGCAAAAAAAATTTTAGGAAAAATCTGATTTTGGCCAAGAATTAAAATCTTAATTTGCCGCCAATAAAAAAGTCAGTATTTTTGCTATAAAAATGAGACTAATTATTCAAATATGGAATGGCATACCTTCCTGAACTCGTAGTTAAATTCTCTGTAACTTGGCATTTCGACCTAAACATTTTATTTTTTTGAAAATTTTTGCAAAAATTTGTGACCCCCCCCCCCCCCCCCCCTACAAAAAATTCGAAAATTTGAAAAATTTTTAATTTTTCAAATTCAGACGGAGAGTGCATTAATATTAATTATCAAGTTGTTATCTGCTCAAAACAGTTCGCCGTTTTAATATCGGAGCATTTTTGCAAAAATTAGAGCAAAAAAAATTTTAGGAAAAATCTGATTTTGGCCAAGAATTAAAATCTTAATTTGCCGCCAATAAAAAAGTCAGTATTTTTGCTATAAAAATGAGACTAATTATTCAAATATGGAATGACATACCTTTCTGAACTCGTAGTTAACTTCTCTGTAACTTGGCATTTCCACCTAAAATTTTTTTTTTTTTTTTTTAATTTTCGCAAAAATTCGAACTATTGAAAAATTTGTAATTTTCCCAATTCATACGGAGAGTGCATTAATATTAATTATCAGGTTGTTATCTGCTCAAAACAGTTCGCCGTTTTAATATCGGAGCATTTTTGAAAAAATTAGAGCAAAGACAAATTTTACGAAAAATCAGATTTTTGCCAAAAATTAAAATCTTAATTTTCCGCCAATAAAAAAGTCAGTATTTTTGCTATAAAAATGAGACTAATTGTCCAAATATGGAATAACATACCTTCCTGAACTCGTAGTTAAATTCTCTGTAACTTGGTATTTCCACCTAAAAATTTATTTTTTTTTAAATTTTTGCAAAAATTTGTGATCTCCCTACAAAAAATTCGAAAATTTGAAAAATTTTTAATTTTTCAAATTCAGACGGAGAGTGCATTAATATTAATTATCAAGTTGTTATCTGCTCAAAACAGTTCGCCGTTTTAATATCGGAGCATTTTTGCAAAAATTAGAGCAAAAAAAAATTTTAGGAAAAATCTGATTTTGGCCAAAAATTAAAATCTTAATTTGCCGCCAATAAAAAAGTCAGTATTTTTGCTATAAAAATGAGACTAATTGTCCAAATATGGAATGACATACCTTCCTGAACTCGTAGTTAAATTCTCTGTAACTTGGCATTTCCACCTAAAAATTTTTTTTTTTTGAAAATTTTCGCAAAAATTCGAACTATTGAAAAATTTGTAATTTTCCCAATTCAGACGGAGAGTGCATTAATATTAATTATCAGGTTGTTATCTGCACAAAACAGTTCGCCGTTTTAATATCGGAGCATTTTTGCAAAAATTAGAGCAAAGACAAATTTTACGAAAAATCAGATTTTGGCCAAAAATTAAAATCTTAATTTTCCGCCAATAAAAAAGTCAGTATTTTTGCTATAAAAATGAGACTAATTGTCCAAATATAGAATGACATACTTTCCTGAACTCGTAGTTAAATTCTCTGTAACTTGGCATTTCCACCTAAAAATTTTATTTTTTTTTTTAAATTTTCGCAAAAATTCGAACCTTTGAAAAATTTGTAATTTTCCCAATTCAGACGGAGAGTGCATTAATATTAATTATCAGGTTGTTATCTGCTCAAAACAGTTCGCCGTTTTAATATCGGAGCATTTTTGCAAAAATTAGAGCAAAGACAAATTTTACGAAAAATCAGATTTTGGCCAAAAATTAAAATCTTAATTTTTCGCCAATAAAAAAGTCTGTATTTTTTCTATAAAAATGAGACTAATTGTCCAAATATAGAATGACATACCTTCCTGAACTCGTAGTTAAATTCTCTGTAACTTGGCATTTCCACCTAAAAATTTTATTTTTTTTGAAAATTTTCGCAAAAATTTGTGACCCCTCCTTACAAAAAATTCGAAAATTTTAAAAATTTGTAATTTTCCCAATTCAGACGGAGAGTGCATTAATATTAATTATCAGGTTGTTATCTGCTCAAAACAGTTCGTCGTTTTAATATCGGAGCTTTTTTGCAAAAATTAGAGCAAAGACAAATTTTACGAAAAATCAGATTTTGGCCAAAAATTAAAATCTTAATTTTTCGCCAATAAAAAAAAGTATTTTTCCTATAAAAATGAGACTAATTGTCCGAATATAGAATGACATACCTTCCTGAACTCGTAGTTAAATTCTCTGTAACTTGGCATTTCCACCTAAAAATTTTATTTTTTTGAAAATTTTCGCATAAGTGTGTGACCCCTCCCTTACAAAAAATTCGAAAATTTTAAAAATTTTTAAATTTTCCAATTCAGACGGAGAGTGCACTAATATTAATTATCAAGTTGTAATCTGCTCAAAACAGTTCGTCGTTTTAATATCGGAGCATTTTTGCAAAAATTAGAGCAAAAAAAATTTTAGGAAAAATCTGATTTTGGCCAAGAATTAAAATCTTAATTTGCCGCCAATAAAAAAGTCAGTATTTTTGCTATAAAAATGAGACTAATTATTCAAATATGGAATGGCATACCTTCCTGAACTCGTAGTTAAATTCTCTGTAACTTGGCATTTCGACCTAAACATTTTATTTTTTTGAAAATTTTCGCAAAAGTTAGTGACCTCCCCCCCCTTACAAAAAATTCGAAAATTTGAAAAATTTGTAATTTTTCCAATTCAGACGGAGAGTGCATTAATATTAATTATCAGGTTGTTATCTGCTCAAAACAGTTCGTCGTTTTAATATCGGAGCTTTTTTGCAAAAATTAGAGCAAAAAAAATTTTAGGAAAAATCTGATTTTGGTCAAGAATTAAAATCTTAATTTGCCGCCAATAAAAAAGTCAGTATTTTTGCTATAAAAATGAGACTAATTATTCAAATATGGAATGACATACCTTTCTGAACTCGTAGTTAACTTCTCTGTAACTTGGCATTTCCACCTAAAATTTTTTTTTTTTTTTAAATTTTCGCAAAAATTCGAACTATTGAAAAATTTGTAATTTTCCCAATTCAGACGGAGAGTGCATTAATATTAATTATCAGGTTGTTATCTGCTCAAAACAGTTCGTCGTTTTAATATCGGAGCTTTTTTGCAAAAATTAGAGCAAAAAAAATTTTAGGAAAAATCTGATTTTGGCCAAGAATTAAAATCTTAATTTGCCGCCAATAAAAAAGTCAGTATTTTTGCTATAAAAATGAGACTAATTATTCAAATATGGAATGGCATACCTTCCTGAACTCGTAGTTAAATTCTCTGTAACTTGGCATTTCGACCTAAACATTTTATTTTTTTGAAAATTTTTGCAAAAATTTGTGACCCCCCCCCCCCCTACAAAAAATTCGAAAATTTGAAAAATTTTTAATTTTTCAAATTCAGACGGAGAGTGCATTAATATTAATTATCAAGTTGTTATCTGCTCAAAACAGTTCGCCGTTTTAATATCGGAGCATTTTTGCAAAAATTAGAGCAAAAAAAATTTTAGGAAAAATCTGATTTTGGCCAAGAATTAAAATCTTAATTTGCCGCCAATAAAAAAGTCAGTATTTTTGCTATAAAAATGAGACTAATTATTCAAATATGGAATGACATACCTTTCTGAACTCGTAGTTAACTTCTCTGTAACTTGGCATTTCCACCTAAAATTTTTTTTTTTTTTTTTAATTTTCGCAAAAATTCGAACTATTGAAAAATTTCTAATTTTCCCAATTCATACGGAGAGTGCATTAATATTAATTATCAGGTTGTTATCTGCTCAAAACAGTTCGCCGTTTTAATATCGGAGCATTTTTGAAAAAATTAGAGCAAAGACAAATTTTACGAAAAATCAGATTTTTGCCAAAAATTAAAATCTTAATTTTCCGCCAATAAAAAAGTCAGTATTTTTGCTATAAAAATGAGACTAATTGTCCAAATATGGAATAACATACCTTCCTGAACTCGTAGTTAAATTCTCTGTAACTTGGTATTTCCACCTAAAAATTTATTTTTTTTTAAATTTTTGCAAAAATTTGTGATCTCCCTACAAAAAATTCGAAAATTTGAAAAATTTTTAATTTTTCAAATTCAGACGGAGAGTGCATTAATATTAATTATCAAGTTGTTATCTGCTCAAAACAGTTCGCCGTTTTAATATCGGAGCATTTTTGCAAAAATTAGAGCAAAAAAAAATTTTAGGAAAAATCTGATTTTGGCCAAAAATTAAAATCTTAATTTGCCGCCAATAAAAAAGTCAGTATTTTTGCTATAAAAATGAGACTAATTGTCCAAATATGGAATGACATACCTTCCTGAACTCGTAGTTAAATTCTCTGTAACTTGGCATTTCCACCTAAAAATTTTTTTTTTTTTTGAAAATTTTCGCAAAAATTCGAACTATTGAAAAATTTGTAATTTTCCCAATTCAGACGGAGAGTGCATTAATATTAATTATCAGGTTGTTATCTGCTCAAAACAGTTCGCCGTTTTAATATCGGAGCATTTTTGCAAAAATTAGAGCAAAGACAAATTTTACGAAAAATCAGATTTTGGCCAAAAATTAAAATCTTAATTTTCCGCCAATAAAAAAGTCAGTATTTTTGCTATAAAAATGAGACTAATTGTCCAAATATAGAATGACATACTTTCCTGAACTCGTAGTTAAATTCTCTGTAACTTGGCATTTCCACCTAAAAATTTTATTTTTTTTTTTAAATTTTCGCAAAAATTCGAACCTTTGAAAAATTTGTAATTTTCCCAATTCAGACGGAGAGTGCATTAATATTAATTATCAGGTTGTTATCTGCTCAAAACAGTTCGCCGTTTTAATATCGGAGCATTTTTGCAAAAATTAGAGCAAAGACAAATTTTACGAAAAATCAGATTTTGGCCAAAAATTAAAATCTTAATTTTTCGCCAATAAAAAAGTCTGTATTTTTTCTATAAAAATGAGACTAATTGTCCAAATATAGAATGACATACCTTCCTGAACTCGTAGTTAAATTCTCTGTAACTTGGCATTTCCACCTAAAAATTTTATTTTTTTTGAAAATTTTCGCAAAAATTTGTGACCCCTCCTTACAAAAAATTCGAAAATTTTAAAAATTTGTAATTTTCCCAATTCAGACGGAGAGTGCATTAATATTAATTATCAGGTTGTTATCTGCTCAAAACAGTTCGTCGTTTTAATATCGGAGCTTTTTTGCAAAAATTAGAGCAAAGACAAATTTTACGAAAAATCAGATTTTGGCCAAAAATTAAAATCTTAATTTTTCGCCAATAAAAAAAAGTATTTTTCCTATAAAAATGAGACTAATTGTCCGAATATAGAATGACATACCTTCCTGAACTCGTAGTTAAATTCTCTGTAACTTGGCATTTCCACCTAAAAATTTTATTTTTTTGAAAATTTTCGCATAAGTGTGTGACCCCTCCCTTACAAAAAATTCGAAAATTTTAAAAATTTTTAAATTTTCCAATTCAGACGGAGAGTGCACTAATATTAATTATCAAGTTGTAATCTGCTCAAAACAGTTCGCCGTTTTAATATCGGAACATTTTTGCAAGAATTAGAGCAAAAAAAATTTTACGAGAAATCTGATTTTGGCCAAAAATTAAAATCTTAATTTGCCGCCAATAAAAAAGTCAGTATTTTTGCTATAAAAATGAGACTAATTGTCCAAATATAGAATGACATACCTTCCTGAACTCGTAGTTCAATTCTCTGTAACTTGGCATTTCCACCTAAAAATTTTATTTTTTTTGAAAATTTTCGCAAAAATTTGTGACCCCTCCTTACAAAAAATTCGAAAATTTTAAAAATTTGTAATTTTCCCAATTCAGACGGAGAGTGCATTAATATTAATTATCAGGTTGTTATCTGCTCAAAACAGTTCGTCGTTTTAATATCGGAGCATTTTTGCAAAAATTAGAGCAAAGACAAATTTTACGAAAAATCAGATTTTGGCCAAAAATTAAAATCTTAATTTTTCGCCAATAAAAAAGTCAGTATTTTTGCTATAAAAATGAAACTAATTGTCTGAATATAGAATGACATACCTTCCTGAACTCGTAGTTAAATTCTCTGTAACTTGGTATTTCCACCTAAAAATTAATTTTTTTGAAAATTTTTGCAAAAATTTGTGACCCCCCCCCCCCCTACAAAAAATTCGAAAATTTGAAAAATTTTTAATTTTTCAAATTCAGACGGAGAGTGCATTAATATTAATTATCAAGTTGTTATCTGCTCAAAACAGTTCGCCGTTTTAATATCGGAGCATTTTTGCAAAATTTAGAGCAAAAAAAATTTTAGGAAAAATCTGATTTTGGCCAAGAATTAAAATCTTAATTTGCCGCCAATAAAAAAGTCAGTATTTTTGCTATAAAAATGAGACTAATTATTCAAATATGGAATGGCATACCTTCCTGAACTCGTAGTTAAATTCTCTGTAACTTGGCATTTCGACCTAAACATTTTATTTTTTTGAAAATTTTCGCAAAAGTTAGTGACCTCCCCCCCTTACAAAAAATTCGAAAATTTGAAAAATTTGTAATTTTTCCAATTCAGACGGAGAGTGCATTAATATTAATTATCAGGTTGTTATCTGCTCAAAACAGTTCGTCGTTTTAATATCGGAGCTTTTTTGCAAAAATTAGAGCAAAAAAAATTTTAGGAAAAATCTGATTTTGGCCAAGAATTAAAATCTTAATTTGCCGCCAATAAAAAAGTCAGTACTTTTGCTATAAAAATGAGACTAATTATTCAAATATGGAATGGCATACCTTCCTGAACTCGTAGTTAAATTCTCTGTAACTTGGCATTTCGACCTAAACATTTTATTTTTTTGAAAATTTTCGCAAAAGTTAGTGACCTCCCCCCCCTTACAAAAAATTCGAAAATTTGAAAAATTTGTAATTTTTCCAATTCAGACGGAGAGTGCATTAATATTAATTATCAGGTTGTTATCTGCTCAAAACAGTTCGTCGTTTTAATATCGGAGCTTTTTTGCAAAAATTAGAGCAAAAAAAATTTTAGGAAAAATCTGATTTTGGCCAAGAATTAAAATCTTAATTTGCCGCCAATAAAAAAAGTCAGTATTTTTGCTATAAAAATGAGACTAATTATTCAAATATGGAATGGCATACCTTCCTGAACTCGTAGTTAAATTCTCTGTAACTTGGCATTTCGACCTAAACATTTTATTTTTTTGAAAATTTTCGCAAAAGTTAGTGACCTCCCCCCCCCCTTACAAAAAATTCGAAAATTTGAAAAATTTGTAATTTTTCCAATTCAGACGGAGAGTGCATTAATATTAATTATCAGGTTGTTATCTGCTCAAAACAGTTCGCCGTTTTAATATCGGAGCATTTTTGCAAAATTTAGAGCAAAAAAAATTTTAGGAAAAATCTGATTTTGGCCAAGAATTAAAATCTTAATTTGCCGCCAATAAAAAAGTCAGTATTTTTGCTATAAAAATGAGACTAATTATTCAAATATGGAATGGCATACCTTCCTGAACTCGTAGTTAAATTCTCTGTAACTTGGCATTTCGACCTAAACATTTTATTTTTTTGAAAATTTTCGCAAAAGTTAGTGACCTCCCCCCCTTACAAAAAATTCGAAAATTTGAAAAATTTGTAATTTTTCCAATTCAGACGGAGAGTGCATTAATATTAATTATCAGGTTGTTATCTGCTCAAAACAGTTCGTCGTTTTAATATCGGAGCTTTTTTGCAAAAATTAGAGCAAAAAAAATTTTAGGAAAAATCTGATTTTGGCCAAGAATTAAAATCTTAATTTGCCGCCAATAAAAAAGTCAGTATTTTTGCTATAAAAATGAGACTAATTATTCAAATATGGAATGACATACCTTTCTGAACTCGTAGTTAACTTCTCTGTAACTTGGCATTTCCACCTAAAATTTTTTTTTTTTTTTTTTTAATTTTCGCAAAAATTCGAACTATTGAAAAATTTGTAATTTTCCCAATTCAGACGGAGAGTGCATTAATATTAATTATCAGGTTGTTATCTGCTCAAAACAGTTCGTCGTTTTAATATCGGAGCTTTTTTGCAAAAATTAGAGCAAAAAAAATTTTAGGAAAAATCTGATTTTGGCCAAGAATTAAAATCTTAATTTGCCGCCAATAAAAAAGTTAGTATTTTTGCTATAAAAATGAGACTAATTATTCAAATATGGAATGGCATACCTTCCTGAACTCGTAGTTAAATTCTCTGTAACTTGGTATTTCCACCTAAAAATTAATTTTTTTGAAAATTTTTGCAAAAATTTGTGACCCCCCCCCCCCCTACAAAAAATTCGAAAATTTGAAAAATTTTTAATTTTTCAAATTCAGACGGAGAGTGCATTAATATTAATTATCAAGTTGTTATCTGCTCAAAACAGTTCGCCGTTTTAATATCGGAGCATTTTTGCAAAAATTAGAGCAAAAAAAATTTTAGGAAAAATCTGATTTTGGCCAAGAATTAAAATCTTAATTTGCCGCCAATAAAAAAGTCAGTATTTTTGCTATAAAAATGAGACTAATTATTCAAATATGGAATGGCATACCTTCCTGAACTCGTAGTTAAATTCTCTGTAACTTGGCATTTCGACCTAAACATTTTATTTTTTTGAAAATTTTCGCAAAAGTTAGTGACCTCCCCCCCCCTTACAAAAAATTCGAAAATTTGAAAAATTTGTAATTTTTCCAATTCAGACGGAGAGTGCATTAATATTAATTATCAGGTTGTTATCTGCTCAAAACAGTTCGTCGTTTTAATATCGGAGCTTTTTTGCAAAAATTAGAGCAAAAAAAATTTTAGGAAAAATCTGATTTTGGTCAAGAATTAAAATCTTAATTTGCCGCCAATAAAAAAGTCAGTATTTTTGCTATAAAAATGAGACTAATTATTCAAATATGGAATGACATACCTTTCTGAACTCGTAGTTAACTTCTCTGTAACTTGGCATTTCCACCTAAAATTTTTTTTTTTTTTAAATTTTCGCAAAAATTCGAACTATTGAAAAATTTGTAATTTTCCCAATTCAGACGGAGAGTGCATTAATATTAATTATCAGGTTGTTATCTGCTCAAAACAGTTCGTCGTTTTAATATCGGAGCTTTTTTGCAAAAATTAGAGCAAAAAAAATTTTAGGAAAAATCTGATTTTGGCCAAGAATTAAAATCTTAATTTGCCGCCAATAAAAAAGTCAGTATTTTTGCTATAAAAATGAGACTAATTATTCAAATATGGAATGGCATACCTTCCTGAACTCGTAGTTAAATTCTCTGTAACTTGGCATTTCGACCTAAACATTTTATTTTTTTGAAAATTTTTGCAAAAATTTGTGACCCCCCCCCCTCCTACAAAAAATTCGAAAATTTGAAAAATTTTTAATTTTTCAAATTCAGACGGAGAGTGCATTAATATTAATTATCAAGTTGTTATCTGCTCAAAACAGTTCGCCGTTTTAATATCGGAGCATTTTTGCAAAAATTAGAGCAAAAAAATTTTAGGAAAAATCTGATTTTGGCCAAGAATTAAAATCTTAATTTGCCGCCAATAAAAAAGTCAGTATTTTTGCTATAAAAATGAGACTAATTATTCAAATATGGAATGACATACCTTTCTGAACTCGTAGTTAACTTCTCTGTAACTTGGCATTTCCACCTAAAATTTTTTTTTTTTTTTTTTAATTTTCGCAAAAATTTGAACTATTGAAAAATTTGTAATTTTCCCAATTCATACGGAGAGTGCATTAATATTAATTATCAGGTTGTTATCTGCTCAAAACAGTTCGCCGTTTTAATATCGGAGCATTTTTGAAAAAATTAGAGCAAAGACAAATTTTACGAAAAATCAGATTTTTGCCAAAAATTAAAATCTTAATTTTCCGCCAATAAAAAAGTGAGTATTTTTGATATAAAAATGAGACTAATTGTCCAAATATGGAATAACATACCTTCCTGAACTCGTAGTTAAATTCTCTGTAACTTGGTATTTCCACCTAAAAATTTATTTTTTTTTAAATTTTTGCAAAAATTTGTGATCTCCCTACAAAAAATTCGAAAATTTGAAAAATTTTTAATTTTTCAAATTCAGACGGAGAGTGCATTAATATTATTTATCAAGTTGTTATCTGCTCAAAACAGTTCGCCGTTTTAATATCGGAGCATTTTTGCAAAAATTAGAGCAAAAAAAAATTTTAGGAAAAATCTGATTTTGGCCAAAAATTAAAATCTTAATTTGCCGCCAATAAAAAAGTCAGTATTTTTGCTATAAAAATGAGACTAATTGTCCAAATATGGAATGACATACCTTCCTGAACTCGTAGTTAAATTCTCTGTAACTTGGCATTTCCACATAAAATTTTTTTTTTTTGAAAATTTTCGCAAAAATTCGAACTATTGAAAAATTTGTAATTTTCCCAATTCAGACGGAGAGTGCATTATTATTAATTATCAGGTTGTTATCTGCTCAAAACAGTTCGCCGTTTTAATATCGGAGCATTTTTGCAAAAATTAGAGCAAAGACAAATTTTACGAAAAATCAGATTTTGGCCAAAAATTAAAATCTTAATTTTTCGCCAATAAAAAAGTCAGTATTTTTGCTATAAAAATGAGACTAATTGTCCAAATATAGAATGACATACCTTCCTGAACTCGTAGTTAAATTCTCTGTAACTTGGCATTTCCACCTAAAAATTTTATTTTTTTTTGAAAATTTTCGCAAAATTTTGTGACCCCCCCTTACAAAAAATTCGAAAATTTTAAAAATTTGTAATTTTTCCAATTCAGACGGAGAGTGCATTAATATTAATTATCAGGTTGTTATCTGCTCAAAACAGTTCGTCGTTTTAATATCGGAGCTTTTTTGCAAAAATTAGAGAAAAGACAAATTTTACGAAAAATCAGATTTTGGCCAAAAATTAAAATCTTAATTTTCCGCCAATAAAAAAGTCAGTATTTTTGCTATAAAAATGAGACTAATTATTCAAATATGGAATGACATACCTTTCTGAACTCGTAGTTAACTTCTCTGTAACTTGGCATTTCCACCTAAAATTTTTTTTTTTTTTTAAATTTTCGCAAAAATTCGAACCTTTGAAAAATTTGTAATTTTCCCAATTCAGACGGAGAGTGCATTAATATTAATTATCAGGTTGTTATCTGCTCAAAACAGTTCGCCGTTGCAAAAATTAGAGAAAAGACAAATTTTACAAAAAATCAGATTTTGGCCAAAAATTAAAATCTTAATTTTCCGCCAATAAAAAAGTCAGTATTTTTGCTATAAAAATGAGACTAATTGTCCAAAAATAGAATGCTCAAAACAGTTCGCCGTTTTAATATCGGAGCATTTTTGCAAAAATTAGAGCAAAGACAAATTTTACGAAAAATCAGATTTTGGCCAAAAATTAAAATCTTAATTTTCCGCCAATAAAAAAGTCAGTATTTTTGCTATAAAAATGAGACTAATTGTCCAAATATAGAATGACATACTTTCCTGAACTCGTAGTTAAATTCTCTGTAACTTGGCATTTCCACCTAAAAATTTTATTTTTTTTTTTAAATTTTCGCAAAAATTCGAACCTTTGAAAAATTTGTTATTTTCCCAATTCAGACGGAGAGTGCATTAATATTAATTATCAGGTTGTTATCTGCTCAAAACAGTTCGCCGTTGCAAAAATTAGAGCAAAGACAAATTTTACAAAAAAATTGTCCAAATATAGAATGACATACCTTCCTGAACTCGTAGTTAAATTCTCTGTAACTTGGCATTTCCACCTAAAAATTTTATTTTTTTTGAAAATTTTCGCAAAAATTCGAACCTTTGAAATATTTGTAATTTTCCCAATTCAGACGGAGAGTGCATTAATATTAATTATCAGGTTGTTATCTGCTCAAAACAGTTCGCCGTTGCAAAAATTAGAGCAAAGACAAATTTTACGAAAAATCAGATTTTGGCCTAAAATTAAAATCTTTATTTTCCTCCAATAAAAAAGTCAGTATTTTTGCTATAAAAATGAGACTAATTGTCCAAATATAGAATGACATACCTTCCTGAACTCGTAGTTAAATTCTCTGTAACTTGGCATTTCCACATAAAAATATATATTTTTTTTAAAAATTTTGGCAAAAATTTGTGACTCTCCCTTACAAAAAATTCGAAAATTTTAAAAATTTGTAATTTTCCCAATTCAGACGGAGACTGCATTAATATTAATTATCAGGTTGTTATCTGCTCAAAACAGTTCGTCCTTTTAATATCGGAGCTTTTTTGCAAAAATTAGAGCAAAGACAAATTTTACGAAAAATCAGATTTTGGCCAAAAATTAAAATCTTAATTTTCCGCCAATAAAAAAGTCAGTATTTTTGCTATAAAAACGAGACTAATTGTCCAAATATAGAATGACATACCTTCCTGAACTCGTAGTTAAATTCTCTGTAACTTGGCATTTCCACCTAAAAATTTTTTTTTTTTTTGAAAATGTTCGCAAAAATTCGAACCTTTGAAAAATTTGTAATTTTCCCAATTCAGACGGAGAGTGCATTAATATTAATTATCAGGTTGTTATCTGCTCAAAACAGTTCGCCATTGGAAAAATTAGAGCAAAGAAAAATTTTACGAAAAATCAGATTTTGGCCTAAAATTAAAATCTTTATTTTCCGCCAATAAAAAAGTCAGTATTTTTGCTATAAAAATGAGAAATTGTCCAAATATAGAATGACATACCTTCCTGAACTCGTAGTTAAATTCTCTGTAACTTGGCATTTCCACCTAAAAATTATATTTTTTTAAAAAAATTTGGCAAAAATTTGTGACCCCCCCTTACAAAAAATTCGAAAATTTTAAAAATTTGTAATTTTCCCAATTCAGACGGAGAGTGCATTAATATTAATTATCAGGTTGTTATCTGCTCAAAACAGTTCGTCGTTTTAATATCGGTGCTTTTTTGCAAAAATTAGAGCAAAGACAAATTTTACGAAAAATCAGATTTTGGCCAAAAATTAAAATCTTAATTTTCCGCCAATAAAAAAGTCAGTATTTTTGCTATAAAAATGAGACTAATTGTCCAAATATAGAATGACATACCTTCCTGAACTCGTAGTTAAATTCTCTGTAACTTGGCATTTCCACCTAAAAATTTTATTTTTTTTGAAAATTTTCGCAAAAATTTGAACTTTTGAAAAATTTGTAATTTTCCCAATTCAGACGGAGAGTGCATTAATATTAATTATCAGGTTGTTATCTGCTCAAAACAGTTTGCCGTTGCAAAAATTAGAGCAAAGACAAATTTTACGAAAAATCAGATTTTGGCCAAAAATTAAAATCTTAATTTTCCGCCAATAAAAAAGTCAGTATTTTTGCTATAAAAATGAGACTAATTGTCCAAAAATAGAATGACATACCTTCCTGAACTCGTAGTTAAATTCTCTGTAACTTGGCATTTCCACCTAAAAATTTTATTTTTTTTGAAAATTTTCGCAAAAATTCGAACCTTTAAAAAATTTGTAATTTTCCCAATTCAGACGGAGAGTGCATTAATATTAATTATCAGGTTGTTATCTGCTCAAAACAGTTCGCCGTTTTAATATCGGAGCATTTTTGCAAAAATTAGAGCAAAGACAAATTTTACGAAAAATCAGATTTTGGCCAAAAATTAAAATCTTTATTTCCGCCAATAAAAAAGTCAGTATTTTTGCTATAAAAATGAGACTAATTGTCCAAATATGGAATGACCATACCTTACTGAACTCGTAGTTAAATTCTCTGTAACTTGGCATTTCCACCTAAAAATTTTATTTTTTTTTTTTAAATTTTCGCAAAAATTCGAACCTTTGAAAAATTTGTAATTTTCCCAATTCAGACGGAGAGTGCATTAATATTAATTATCAGGTTGTTATCTGCTCAAAACAGTTCGCCGTTTTAATATCGGAGCATTTTTGCAAAAATTAGAGCAAAGACAAATTTTACGAAAAATCAGATTTTGGCCAAAAATTAAAATCTTAATTTCAGTATTTTTGCTATAAAAATGAGACTAATTGTCCGAATAAAGAATGACATACCTTCCTGAACTCGTAGTTAAATTCTCTGTAACTTGGCATTTCCACCTAAAAATTTTATTTTTTTTTTTTAAATTTTCGCAAAAATTCGAACCTTTGAAAAATTTGTAATTTTCCCAATTCAGACGGAGAGTGCATTAATATTAATTATCAGGTTGTTATCTGCTCAAAACAGTTCGCCGTTTTAATATCGGAGCATTTTTGCAAAAATTAGAGCAAAGACAAATTTTACGAAAAATCAGATTTTGGCCAAAAATTAAAATCTTAATTTCAGTATTTTTGCTATAAAAATGAGACTAATTGTCCGAATAAAGAATGACATACCTTCCTAAACTCGTAGTTAAATTCTCTGTAACTTGGCATTTCCACCTAAAAATTTTATTTTTTTGAAAATTTTCGCAAAAGTGTGTGACCCCCCCCCCCCTTACAAAAAATTCGAAAATTTGAAAAATTTTTAATTTTCCCAATTCAGACGGAGAGTGCATTTATATTAATTATCAGGTTGTTATCTGCTCAAAACAGTTCGCCGTTTTAATATCGGAGCATTTTTGCAAAAATTAGAGCAAAGACAAATTTTACGAAAAATCAGATTTTGGCCAAAAATTAAAATCTTAATTTTCTGCCAATAAAAATGTCAGTAGTTTTGCTATAAAAATGAGACTAATTGTCCAAATATGGAATGACATACCTTCCTGAACTCGTAGTTAAATTATCTGTAACTTGGCATTTCCACCTAAAAGTTATATTTTTTTGCAAATTTTAGCCAAAGTGTGTGACCCCCACCCCCTACAAAAAATTCGAAAATTTGAAAAATTTTTAATTTTTCAAATTCAGACGGAAAGTGCATTAATATTAATTATCAAGTTGTTATCTGCTCAAAACAGTTCGCCGTTTTAATATCGGAGCATTTTTGCAAAATTTAGAGCAAAAAAAATTTTAGGAAAAATCTGATTTTGGCCAAGAATTAAAATCTTAATTTGCCGCCAATAAAAAAGTCAGTATTTTTGCTATAAAAATGAGACTAATTATTCAAATATGGAATGGCATACCTTCCTGAACTCGTAGTTAAATTCTCTGTAACTTGGCATTTCGACCTAAACATTTTATTTTTTTGAAAATTTTCGCAAAAGTTAGTGACCTCCCCCCCCCTTACAAAAAATTCGAAAATTTGAAAAATTTGTAATTTTTCCAATTCAGACGGAGAGTGCATTAATATTAATTATCAGGTTGTTATCTGCTCAAAACAGTTCGTCGTTTTAATATCGGAGCTTTTTTGCAAAAATTAGAGCAAAAAAAATTTTAGGAAAAATCTGATTTTGGCCAAGAATTAAAATCTTAATTTGCCGCCAATAAAAAAGTCAGTATTTTTGCTATAAAAATGAGACTAATTATTCAAATATGGAATGACATACCTTTCTGAACTCGTAGTTAACTTCTCTGTAACTTGGCATTTCCACCTAAAATTTTTTTTTTTTTTTTTAATTTTCGCAAAAATTCGAACTATTGAAAAATTTGTAATTTTCCCAATTCAGACGGAGAGTGCATTAATATTAATTATCAGGTTGTTATCTGCTCAAAACAGTTCGTCGTTTTAATATCGGAGCTTTTTTGCAAAAATTAGAGCAAAAAAAATTTTAGGAAAAATCTGATTTTGGCCAAGAATTAAAATCTTAATTTGCCGCCAATAAAAAAGTTAGTATTTTTGCTATAAAAATGAGACTAATTATTCAAATATGGAATGGCATACCTTCCTGAACTCGTAGTTAAATTCTCTGTAACTTGGTATTTCCACCTAAAAATTAATTTTTTTGAAAATTTTTGCAAAAATTTGTGACCCCCCCCCCCCCCTACAAAAAATTCGAAAATTTGAAAAATTTTTAATTTTTCAAATTCAGACGGAGAGTGCATTAATATTAATTATCAAGTTGTTATCTGCTCAAAACAGTTCGCCGTTTTAATATCGGAGCATTTTTGCAAAAATTAGAGCAAAAAAAATTTTAGGAAAAATCTGATTTTGGCCAAGAATTAAAATCTTAATTTGCCGCCAATAAAAAAGTCAGTATTTTTGCTATAAAAATGAGACTAATTATTCAAATATGGAATGGCATACCTTCCTGAACTCGTAGTTAAATTCTCTGTAACTTGGCATTTCGACCTAAACATTTTATTTTTTTGAAAATTTTCGCAAAAGTTAGTGACCTCCCCCCCCTTACAAAAAATTCGAAAATTTGAAAAATTTGTAATTTTTCCAATTCAGACGGAGAGTGCATTAATATTAATTATCAGGTTGTTATCTGCTCAAAACAGTTCGTCGTTTTAATATCGGAGCTTTTTTGCAAAAATTAGAGCAAAAAAAATTTTAGGAAAAATCTGATTTTGGTCAAGAATTAAAATCTTAATTTGCCGCCAATAAAAAAGTCAGTATTTTTGCTATAAAAATGAGACTAATTATTCAAATATGGAATGACATACCTTTCTGAACTCGTAGTTAACTTCTCTGTAACTTGGCATTTCCACCTAAATTTTTTTTTTTTTTTAAATTTTCGCAAAAATTCGAACTATTGAAAAATTTGTAATTTTCCCAATTCAGACGGAGAGTGCATTAATATTAATTATCAGGTTGTTATCTGCTCAAAACAGTTCGTCGTTTTAATATCGGAGCTTTTTTGCAAAAATTAGAGCAAAAAAAATTTTAGGAAAAATCTGATTTTGGCCAAGAATTAAAATCTTAATTTGCCGCCAATAAAAAAGTCAGTATTTTTGCTATAAAAATGAGACTAATTATTCAAATATGGAATGGCATACCTTCCTGAACTCGTAGTTAAATTCTCTGTAACTTGGCATTTCGACCTAAACATTTTATTTTTTTGAAAATTTTTGCAAAAATTTGTGACCCCCCCCCCCCCTACAAAAAATTCGAAAATTTGAAAAATTTTTAATTTTTCAAATTCAGACGGAGAGTGCATTAATATTAATTATCAAGTTGTTATCTGCTCAAAACAGTTCGCCGTTTTAATATCGGAGCATTTTTGCAAAAATTAGAGCAAAAAAAATTTTAGGAAAAATCTGATTTTGGCCAAGAATTAAAATCTTAATTTGCCGCCAATAAAAAAGTCAGTATTTTTGCTATAAAAATGAGACTAATTATTCAAATATGGAATGACATACCTTTCTGAACTCGTAGTTAACTTCTCTGTAACTTGGCATTTCCACCTAAAATTTTTTTTTTTTTTTTAATTTTCGCAAAAATTCGAACTATTGAAAAATTTGTAATTTTCCCAATTCATACGGAGAGTGCATTAATATTAATTATCAGGTTGTTATCTGCTCAAAACAGTTCGCCGTTTTAATATCGGAGCATTTTTGAAAAAATTAGAGCAAAGACAAATTTTACGAAAAATCAGATTTTTGCCAAAAATTAAAATCTTAATTTTCCGCCAATAAAAAAGTGAGTATTTTTGATATAAAAATGAGACTAATTGTCCAAATATGGAATAACATACCTTCCTGAACTCGTAGTTAAATTCTCTGTAACTTGGTATTTCCACCTAAAAATTTATTATACCCGTTACTCGTAGAGTAAAAGGGTATATTAGATTCGTGCAAAAGTATGTAACAGGCAGAAGGAAGCGTTTCCGACCATATAAAGTATATATATTCTTGATCAGGATCACTAGCCGAGTCGATCTAGCCATGTCCGTCTGTCCGTCTGTCCGTCTGTCCGTCTGTCTGTCCGTCTGTCCGTCTGTCTGTCCGTCTGTCCGTCTGTCCGTCTGTATGAACGCTGAGATCTTGGAAACTATAAAAGCTAGAAGATTGAGATTTGGCATGCAGATTCTAGGGGTTAATACGCAGCGCAAGTTTTTCACGCCGATGTGCCACGCCCTCTCTAACGCCCACAAACCGCGAAAAACTGTGACCCATTCTGTATGAACGCTGAGATCTCGGAAACTATAAAAGCTAGAAGATTGGGATTTGGCATGCAGATTCTAGGGGTTATTACGCAGCGCAAGTTTTTCACGCCGATGTGCCACGCCCCCTCTAACGCCCACAAACCGCGAAAAACGGTGGCACCCACAGTTTTGAAGCTATATTAACGGGAAAAGAAATGTGTATTTGTTTCATCAATACATATTGATAGACCAAAGTGGGAAACCCCCCCTCCCCCCTAACGCCCACAAACCGCGAAAAACAGTGGCACCCGTCTGTATGAACGCTGAGATCTCGGAAACTATAAAAGCTAGAAGATTGGGATTTGGTATGCAGATTCTAGGGGTTAATACGCAGGGCAAGTTTTTCCCGCCGATATGCCACGCCCCCTCTAACGCCCACAAACCGCGAAAAACTGTGGCACCCACAGTTTTGAAGCTATATTAACGGGAAAAGCAATGTGTATTCGTTTCATCAATACATATTGATAGACCAAAGTTGGAAACCCCCCTCCCCCCCTAACGCCCACAAACCGCGAAAAGCTGTGGCGCCCATAGTTTTAAAGCTAGAGCAAAAGTGTAAACGCAATTTTGTTTGGGTTATTAACGCCTACCGAAATGTAGAAGAAATTTTTTAAATTTTTTGAAGCGGCTGCTTGGTTTGCCCTGCTTGAGACTGCTGACTTTAGCTGAGTAACGGGTATTTGATAGTCGAGGCACTCGACTATAGCGTTCCCTCTTGTTTTTTTTTAAATTTTTGCAAAAATTTGTGATCTCCCTACAAAAAATTCGAAAATTTGAAAAATTTTTAATTTTTCAAATTCAGACGGAGAGTGCATTAATATTATTTATCAAGTTGTTATCTGCTCAAAACAGTTCGCCGTTTTAAAATCGGAGCATTTTTGCAAAAATTAGAGCAAAAAAAAATTTTAGGAAAAATCTGATTTTGGCCAAAAATTAAAATCTTAATATGCCGCCAATAAAAAAGTCAGTATTTTTGCTATAAAAATGAGACTAATTGTCCAAATATGGAATGACATACCTTCCTGAACTCGTAGTTAAATTCTCTGTAACTTGGCATTTCCACATAAATTTTTTTTTTTTTTGAAAATTTTCGCAAAAATTCGAACTATTGAAAAATTTGTAATTTTCCCAATTCAGACGGAGAGTGCATTATTATTAATTATCAGGTTGTTATCTGCTCAAAACAGTTCGCCGTTTTAATATCGGAGCATTTTTGCAAAAATTAGAGCAAAGACAAATTTTACGAAAAATCAGATTTTGGCCAAAAATTAAAATCTTAATTTTTCGCCAATAAAAAAGTCAGTATTTTTGCTATAAAAATGAGACTAATTGTCCAAATATAGAATGACATACCTTCCTGAACTCGTAGTTAAATTCTCTGTAACTTGGCATTTCCACCTAAAAATTTTATTTTTTTTTGAAAATTTTCGCAAAATTTTGTGACCCCCCCTTACAAAAAATTCGAAAATTTTAAAAATTTGTAATTTTTCCAATTCAGACGGAGAGTGCATTAATATTAATTATCAGGTTGTTATCTGCTCAAAACAGTTCGTCGTTTTAATATCGGAGCTTTTTTGCAAAAATTAGAGAAAAGACAAATTTTACGAAAAATCAGATTTTGGCCAAAAATTAAAATCTTAATTTTCCGCCAATAAAAAAGTCAGTATTTTTGCTATAAAAATGAGACTAATTGTCCAAATATAGAATGACATACTTTCCTGAACTCGTAGTTAAATTCTCTGTAACTTGGCATTTCCACCTAAAAATTTTATTTTTTTTTTAAATTTTCGCAAAAATTCGAACCTTTGAAAAATTTGTAATTTTCCCAATTCAGACGGAGAGTGCATTAATATTAATTATCAGGTTGTTATCTGCTCAAAACAGTTCGCCGTTGCAAAAATTAGAGAAAAGACAAATTTTACAAAAAATCAGATTTTGGCCAAAAATTAAAATCTTAATTTTCCGCCAATAAAAAAGTCAGTATTTTTGCTATAAAAATGAGACTAATTGTCCAAAAATAGAATGCTCAAAACAGTTCGCCGTTTTAATATCGGAGCATTTTTGCAAAAATTAGAGCAAAGACAAATTTTACGAAAAATCAGATTTTGGCCAAAAATTAAAATCTTAATTTTCCGCCAATAAAAAAGTCAGTATTTTTGCTATAAAAATGAGACTAATTGTCCAAATATAGAATGGCATACTTTCCTGAACTCGTAGTTAAATTCTCTGTAACTTGGCATTTCCACCTAAAAATTTTATTTTTTTTTTTAAATTTTCGCAAAAATTCGAACCTTTGAAAAATTTGTAATTTTCCCAATTCAGACGGAGAGTGCATTAATATTAATTATCAGGTTGTTATCTGCTCAAAACAGTTCGCCGTTGCAAAAATTAGAGCAAAGACAAATTTTACAAAAAATTGTCCAAATATAGAATGACATACCTTCCTGAACTCGTAGTTAAATTCTCTGTAACTTGGCATTTCCACCTAAAAATTTTATTTTTTTTGAAAATATTCGCAAAAATTCGAACCTTTGAAATATTTGTAATTTTCCCAATTCAGACGGAGAGTGCATTAATATTAATTATCAGGTTGTTATCTGCTCAAAACAGTTCGCCGTTGCAAAAATTAGAGCAAAGACAAATTTTACGAAAAATCAGATTTTGGCCTAAAATTAAAATCTTTATTTTCCTCCAATAAAAAAGTCAGTATTTTTGCTATAAAAATGAGACTAATTGTCCAAATATAGAATGACATACCTTCCTGAACTCGTAGTTAAATTCTCTGTAACTTGGCATTTCCACATAAAAATATATATTTTTTTTAAAAATTTTGGCAAAAATTTGTGACTCTCCCTTACAAAAAATTCGAAAATTTTAAAAATTTGTAATTTTCCCAATTCAGACGGAGAGTGCATTAATATTAATTATCAGGTTGTTATCTGCTCAAAACAGTTCGTCCTTTTAATATCGGAGCTTTTTTGCAAAAATTAGAGCAAAGACAAATTTTACGAAAAATCAGATTTTGGCCAAAAATTAAAATCTTAATTTTCCGCCAATAAAAAAGTCAGTATTTTTGCTATAAAAACGAGACTAATTGTCCAAATATAGAATGACATACCTTCCTGAACTCGTAGTTAAATTCTCTGTAACTTGGCATTTCCACCTAAAAATTTTTTTTTTTTTGAAAATGTTCGCAAAAATTCGAACCTTTGAAAAATTTGTAATTTTCCCAATTCAGACGGAGAGTGCATTAATATTAATTATCAGGTTGTTATCTGCTCAAAACAGTTCGCCATTGGAAAAATTAGAGCAAAGAAAAATTTTACGAAAAATCAGATTTTGGCCTAAAATTAAAATCTTTATTTTCCGCCAATAAAAAAGTCAGTATTTTTGCTATAAAAATGAGAAATTGTCCAAATATAGAATGACATACCTTCCTGAACTCGTAGTTAAATTCTCTGTAACTTGGCATTTCCACCTAAAAATTATATTTTTTTAAAAAATTTGGCAAAAATTTGTGACCCCCCCTTACAAAAAATTCGAAAATTTTAAAAATTTGTAATTTTCCCAATTCAGACGGAGAGTGCATTAATATTAATTATCAGGTTGTTATCTGCTCAAAACAGTTCGTCGTTTTAATATCGGTGCTTTTTTGCAAAAATTAGAGCAAAGACAAATTTTACGAAAAATCAGATTTTGGCCAAAAATTAAAATCTTAATTTTCCGCCAATAAAAAAGTCAGTATTTTTGCTATAAAAATGAGACTAATTGTCCAAATATAGAATGACATACCTTCCTGAACTCGTAGTTAAATTCTCTGTAACTTGGCATTTCCACCTAAAAATTTTATTTTTTTTGAAAATTTTCGCAAAAATTTGAACTTTTGAAAAATTTGTAATTTTCCCAATTCAGACGGAGAGTGCATTAATATTAATTATCAGGTTGTTATCTGCTCAAAACAGTTCGCCGTTGCAAAAATTAGAGCAAAGACAAATTTTACGAAAAATCAGATTTTGGCCAAAAATTAAAATCTTAATTTTCCGCCAATAAAAAAGTCAGTATTTTTGCTATAAAAATGAGACTAATTGTCCAAAAATAGAATGACATACCTTCCTGAACTCGTAGTTAAATTCTCTGTAACTTGGCATTTCCACCTAAAAATTTTATTTTTTTTGAAAATTTTCGCAAAAATTCGAACCTTTAAAAAATTTGTAATTTTCCCAATTCAGACGGAGAGTGCATTAATATTAATTATCAGGTTGTTATCTGCTCAAAACAGTTCGCCGTTTTAATATCGGAGCATTTTTGCAAAAATTAGAGCAAAGACAAATTTTACGAAAAATCAGATTTTGGCCAAAAATTAAAATCTTTATTTCCGCCAATAAAAAAGTCAGTATTTTTGCTATAAAAATGAGACTAATTGTCCAAATATGGAATGACCATACCTTACTGAACTCGTAGTTAAATTCTCTGTAACTTGGCATTTCCACCTAAAAATTTTATTTTTTTTTTTAAATTTTCGCAAAAATTCGAACCTTTGAAAAATTTGTAATTTTCCCAATTCAGACGGAGAGTGCATTAATATTAATTATCAGGTTGTTATCTGCTCAAAACAGTTCGCCGTTTTAATATCGGAGCATTTTTGCAAAAATTAGAGCAAAGACAAATTTTACGAAAAATCAGATTTTGGGCAAAAATTAAAATCTTAATTTCAGTATTTTTGCTATAAAAATGAGACTAATTGTCCGAATAAAGAATGACATACCTTCCTGAACTCGTAGTTAAATTCTCTGTAACTTGGCATTTCCACCTAAAAATTTTATTTTTTTGAAAATTTTCGCAAAAGTGTGTGACCCCCCCCCTTACAAAAAATTCGAAAATTTGAAAAATTTTTAATTTTCCCAATTCAGACGGAGAGTGCATTTATATTAATTATCAGGTTGTTATCTGCTCAAAACAGTTCGCCGTTTTAATATCGGAGCATTTTTGCAAAAATTAGAGCAAAGACAAATTTTACGAAAAATCAGATTTTGGCCAAAAATTAAAATCTTAATTTTCTGCCAATAAAAATGTCAGTAGTTTTGCTATAAAAATGAGACTAATTGTCCAAATATGGAATGACATACCTTCCTGAACTCGTAGTTAAATTATCTGTAACTTGGCATTTCCACCTAAAAGTTATATTTTTTTGCAAATTTTAGCCAAAGTGTGTGACCCCCCCCCTCTTACAAAAAATTCGAAAATTTTAAAAATTTTAAATTTTCCCAATTCAGACGGAGAGTGCATTAATATTAATTATCAGGTTGTTATCTGCTCAAAACAGTTCGCCGTTTTAATATCGGAGCATTTTTGCAAAAATTAGAGCAAAGACAAATTTTACGAAAAATCAGATTTTGGCCAAAAATTAAAATCTTAATTTTCCGCCAATAAAAAAGTCAGTATTTTTGCTATAAAAATGAGACTAATTGTCCAAAAATAGAATGACATACCTTCCTGAACTCGTAGTTAAATTCTCTGTAACTGTGCATTTCCACCTAAAAATTTTATTTTTTTTGAAAATTTTCGCAAAAATTCGAACCTTTAAAAAATTTGTAATTTTCCCAATTCAGACGGAGAGTGCATTAATATTAATTATCAGGTTGTTATCTGCTCAAAACAGTTCGCCGTTTTAATATCGGAGCATTTTTGCAAAAATTAGAGCAAAGACAAATTTTACGAAAAATCAGATTTTGGCCAAAAATTAAAATCTTTATTTCCGCCAATAAAAAAGTCAGTATTTTTGCTATAAAAATGAGACTAATTGTCCAAATATGGAATGACCATACCTTACTGAACTCGTAGTTAAATTCTCTGTAACTTGGCATTTCCACCTAAAAATTTTATTTTTTTTTAAAATTTTCGCAAAAATTCGAACCTTTGAAAAATTTGTAATTTTCCCAATTCAGACGGAGAGTGCATTAATATTAATTATCAGGTTGTTATCTGCTCAAAACAGTTCGCCGTTTTAATATCGATGCATTTTTGCAAAAATTAGAGCAAAGACAAATTTTACGAAAAATCAGATTTTGGCCAAAAATTAAAATCTTAATTTCAGTATTTTTGCTATAAAAATGAGACTAATTGTCCGAATATAGAATGACATACCTTCCTGAACTCGTAGTTAAATTCTCTGTAACTTGGCATTTCCACCTAAAAATTTTATTTTTTTGAAAATTTTCGCAAAAGTGTGTGACCCCCCCCCCCCTTACAAAAAATTCGAAAATTTGAAAAATTTTTAATTTTCCCAATTCAGACGGAGAGTGCATTAATATTAATTATCAGGTTGTTATCTGCTCAAAACAGTTCGCCGTTTTAGTATCGGAGCATTTTTGCAAAAATTAGAGCAAAGACAAATTTTACGAAAAATCAGATTTTGGCCAAAAAATAAAATCTTAATTTTCTGCCAATAAAAATGTCAGTAGTTATACCCGTTACTCGTAGAGTAAAAGGGTATATTAGATTCGTGCAAAAGTATGTAACAGGCAGAAGGAAGCGTTTCCGACCATATAAAGTATATATATTCTTGATCAGGATCACTAACCGAGTCGATCTAGCCATGTCCGTCTGTCCGTCTGTCCGTCTGTCCGTCTGTCTGTCCGTCTGTCCGTCTGTCCGTCTGTATGAACGCTGAGATCTTGGAAACTATAAAAGCTAGAAGATTGAGATTTGGCATGCAGATTCTAGGGGTTAATACGCAGCGCAAGTTTTTCACGCCGATGTGCCACGCCCTCTCTAACGCCCACAAACCGCGAAAAACTGTGACCCGTTCTGTATGAACGCTGAGATCTCGGAAACTATAAAAGCTAGAAGATTGGGATTTGGCATGCAGATTCTAGGGGTTATTACGCAGCGCAAGTTTTTCACGCCGATGTGCCACGCCCCCTCTAACACCCACAAACCGCGAAAAACTGTGGCACCCACAGTTTTGAAGCTATATTAACGGGAAAAGAAATGTGTATTTGTTTCATCAATACATATTGATAGACCAAGGTGGGAAACCCCCCCTCCCCCCTAACGCCCACAAACCGCGAAAAACAGTGGCACCCGTCTGTATGAACGCTGAGATCTCGGAAGCTATAAAAGCTAGAAGATTGGGATTTAGCATGCAGACTCAGACGCCCACAAACCGCGAAAAACTGTGGCACCCACAGTTTTGAAGCTATATTAACGGGAAAAGAAATGTGTATTTGTTTCATCAATACATATTGATAGACCAAGGTGGGAAACCCCCCCTCTCCCCTAACGCCCACAAACCGCGAAAAACAGTGGCACCCGTCTGTATGAACGCTGAGATCTCGGAAACTATAAAAGCTAGATGATTGGGATTTAGCATGCAGATTCTAGGGGTTAATACGCAGCGCAAGTTTTTCACGCCGATATGCCACGCCCCCTCTAACGCCCACAAACCGCGAAAAACTGTGGCACCCACAGTTTTGAAGCTATATTAACGGGAAAAGAAATGTGTATTTGTTTCATCAATACATATTGATAGACCAAGGTGGGAAACCCCCCCTCTCCCCTAACGCCCACAAACCGCGAAAAACAGTGGCACCCGTCTGTATGAACGCTGAGATCTCGGAAACTATAAAAGCTAGAAGATTGGGATTTGGCATGCAGATTCTAGGGGTTATTACGCAGCGCAAGTTTTTCACGCCGATGTGCCACGCCCCCTCTAACACCCACAAACCGCGAAAAACTGTGGCACCCACAGTTTTGAAGCTATATTAACGGGAAAAGAAATGTGTATTTGTTTCATCAATACATATTGATAGACCAAAGTGGGAAACCCCCCCTTCCCCCCTAACGCCCACAAACCGCGAAAAACAGTGGCACCCGTCTGTATGAACGCTGAGATCTCGGAAACTATAAAAGCTAGATGATTGGGATTTAGCATGCAGATTCTAGGGGTTAATACGCAGCGCAAGTTTTTCACGCCGATATGCCCCACCCCCTCTAACGCCCACAAACCGCGAAAAGCTGTGGCGCCCATAGTTTTAAAGCTACAGCAAAAGTGTAAACGCAATTTTGTTTGTGTTATTAACGCCTACCGAAATGTAGAAGAAATTTTTTAAATTTTTTGAAGCGGCTGCTTGGTTTGCCCTGCTTGAGACTGCTGACTTTAGCTGAGTAACGGGTATTTGATAGTCGAGGCACTCGACTATAGCGTTCCCTCTTGTTTTGCTATAAAAATGAGACTAATTGTCCAAATATGGAATGTCATACCTTCCTGAACTCGTAGTTAAATTATCTGTAACTTGGCATTTCCACCTAAAAGTTATATTTTTTTGCAAATTTTAGCCAAAGTGTGTGACCCCCCCCCCCCCTCTTACAAAAAATTCGAAAATTTTAAAAATTTTAAATTTTCCCAATTCAGACGGAGAGTGCATTAATATTAATTATCAGGTTGTTATCTGCTCAAAACAGTTCGCCGTTTTAATATCGGAGCATTTTTGCAAAAATTAGAGCAAAGACAAATTTTACGAAAAATCAGATTTTGGCCAAAAATTAAAATCTTAATTTTCTGCCAATAAAAAAGTCAGTATTTTTGCTATAAAAATGAGACTAATTGTCCAAATATGGAATGACATACCTTCCTGAACTCGTAGTTAAATTCTCTGTAACTTGGCATTTCCACCTAAAAATTATATTTTTTTGAAAACTTTCGCAAAAGTGTGACCCCCCCCCCCCCCTCTTACAAAAAATTCGAAAATTTTAAAAATTTGTAATTTTCCCAATTCAGACGGAGAGTGCATTAATATTAATTATCAGGTTGTTATCTGCTCAAAACAGTTCGCCGTTTTAATATCGGAGCATTTTTGCAAAAATTAGAGCAAAGACAAATTTTACGAAAAATCAGATTTTGGCCAAAAATTAAAATCTTAATTTTCCGCCAATAAAAAAGTCAGTAATTTTGCTATAAAAATGAGACTAATTGTCCGAATATAGAATGACATACCTTCCTGAACTCGTAGTTAAATTCTCTGTAACTTGGCATTTCCACCTAAAAATTTTATTTTTTTTGAAAATTTTCGCAAAATATCGAACTTTTAAAAAATTTGTAATTTTCACAATTCAGACGGAGAGTGCATTAATATTAATTATCAGGTTGTTATCTGCTCAAAACAGTTCGCCGTTTTAATATCGGAGCATTTTTGCAAAAATTAGAGCAAAGACAAATTTTACGAAAAATCAGATTTTGGCCAAAAATTAAAATCTTAATTTTCCGCTAATAAAAAAGTCAGTAATTTTGCTATAAAAATGAGACTAATTGTCCGAATATAGAATGACATACCTTCCTGAACTCGTAGTTAAATTCTCTGTAACTTGGCATTTCCACCTAAAAATTTTATTTAAAAAAAAAAAAAATTCGAAAATTTACAAAAAATTCGACAATTTTTAATTTTCTCAATTCAGACGGAGAGTGCATTTATATTAATTATCAGGTTTTTATCTGCTCAAAACAGTTCGCCGTTTTAATATCGGAGCATTGTTGCAAAAATTAGAGCAAAAACAAATTTTACGAAAAATCTGATTTTGGCCAAAAATTAAAATCTTAATTTGCCGCCAATAAAAAAGTCTGTATTTTTGCTATAAAAATGAGACTAATTGTCCAAATATGGAATGACATACCTTCCTGAACTCGTAGTTAAATTCTCTGTAACTTGGCATTTCCACCTAAAAATTTTATTTTTTTGAAAATTTCCGCAAAAATTTGTGACCGCCCCCCCCCCCCCCCTTAACAAAAAATTCGAACCTTTGAAAAATTTGTAATTTTCCCAATTCAGACGGAGAGTGCATTAATATTAATTATCAGGTTGTTATCTGCTCAAAACAGTTCGCCGTTTTAATATCGGAGCATTTTTGCAAAAATTAGAGCAAAGACAAATTTTACGGAAAATCAGATTTTGGCCAAAAATTAAAATCTTAATTTTTCGCCAATAAAAAAGTCAGTATTTTTGCTATAAAAATGAGACTAATTGTCCGAATATAGAATGACATACCTTCCTGAACTCGTAGTTAAATTCTCTGTAACTTGGCATTTCCATCTAAAAATTTTATTTTTTTGAAAATTTTCGCAAAATATTGAACTTTTAAAAAATTTGTAATTTTCACAATTCAGACGGAGAGTGCATTAATATTAATTATCAGATTGTTATCTGCTCAAAACAGTTCGCCGTTTTAATATCGGAGCATTTTTGCAAAAATTAGAGCAAAGACAAATTTTACAAAAAATCAGATTTTGGCCCAAAAATTAAAATCTTAATTTTCCGCCAATAAAAAAGTCAGTAATTTTGCTATAAAAATGAGACTAATTGTCCGAATATAGAATAACATACCTTCCTGAACTCGTAGTTAAATTCTCTGTAACTTGGCATTTCCACCTAAAAATTTTATTAAAAAAAAAAAAAATTCGAAAATTTACAAAAAATTCGACAATTTTTAATTTTCTCAATTCAGACGGAGAGTGCATTTATATTAATTATCAGGTTTTTATCTGCTCAAAACAGTTCGCCGTTTTAATATCGGAGCATTGTTGCAAAAATTAGAGCAAAAACAAATTTTACGAAAAATCTGATTTTGGCCAAAAATTAAAATCTTAATTTGCCGCCAATAAAAAAGTCTGTATTTTTGCTATAAAAATGAGACTAATTGTCCAAATATGGAATGACATACCTTCCTGAACTCGTAGTTAAATTCTCTGTAACTTGGCATTTCCACCTAAAAATTTTATTTTTTTGAAAATTTTTGCAAAAATTTGTGACCGTCCCCCCCCCCTTACAAAAAATTCGAACCTTTGAAAAATTTGTAATTTTCCCAATTCAGACGGAGAGTGCATTAATATTAATTATCAGGTTGTTATCTGCTCAAAACAGTTCGCCGTTTTAATATCGGAGCATTTTTGCAAAAATTAGAGCAAAGACAAATTTTACGGAAAATCAGATTTTGGCCAAAAATTAAAATCTTAATTTTTCGCCAATAAAAAAGTCAGTATTTTTGCTATAAAAATGAGAATAATTGTCCGAATATAGAATGACATACCTTCCTGAACTCGTAGTTAAATTCTCTGTAACTTGGCATTTCCATCTAAAAATTTTATTTTTTTGAAAATTTTCGCAAAATATTGAACTTTTTAAAAAATTTGTAATTTTCATAATTCAGACGGAGAGTGCATTAATATTAATTATCAGATTGTTATCTGCTCAAAACAGTTCGCCGTTTTAATATCGGAGCATTTTTGCAAAAATTAGAGCAAAGACAAATTTTACAAAAAATCAGATTTTGGCCAAAAATTAAAATCTTAATTTTCCGCCAATAAAAAAGTCAGTAATTTTGCTATAAAAATGAGACTAATTGTCCGAATATAGAATAACATACCTTCCTGAACTCGTAGTTAAATTCTCTGTAACTTGGTATTTCCACCTAAAAATTTTATTTAAAAAAAAAAAAATTCGAAAATTTACAAAAAATTCGACAATTTTTAATTTTCTCAATTCAGACGGAGAGTGCATTTATATTAATTATCAGGTTTTTATCTGCTCAAAACAGTTCGCCGTTTTAATATCGGAGCATTGTTGCAAAAATTAGAGCAAAAACAAATTTTACGAAAAATCTGATTTTGGCCAAATATTAAAATCTTAATTTGCCGCCAATAAAAATGTCAGTAGTTTTGCTATAAAAATGAGACTAATTGTCCAAATATGGAATGACATACCTTCCTGAACTCGTAGTTAAATTCTCTGTAACTTGGCATTTCCACCTAAAAGTTATATTTTTTTGCAAATTTTAGCCAAAGTGTGTGACCCCCCCCCTCTTACAAAAAATTCGAAAATTTGAAAAATTTGTAATTTTCCCAATTCAGACGGAGAGTGCATTAATATTAATTATCAGGTTGTTATCTGCTCAAAACAGTTCGCCGTTTTAATATCGGAGCATTTTTGCAAAAATTAGAGCAAAGACAAATTTTACGAAAAATCAGATTTTGGCCAAAAATTAAAATCTTAATTTTCTGCCAATAAAAATGTCAGTAGTTTTGCTATAAAAATGAGACTAATTGTCCGAATATAGAATGACATACCTTCCTGAACTCGTAGTTAAATTCTCTGTAACTTGGCATTTCCACCTAAAAATTTTATTTTTTTGCAAATTTTAGCCAAAGTGTGTGACCCCCCCCTCTTACAAAAAATTCGAAAATTTTAAAAATTTTAAATTTTCCCAATTCAGACGGAGAGTGCATTAATATTAATTATCAGGTTGTTATCTGCTCAAAACAGTTCGCCGTTTTAATATCGGAGCATTTTTGCAAATATTAGAGCAAAGACAAATTTTACGAAAAATCAGATTTTGGCCAAAAATTAAAATCTTAATTTTCCGCCAATAAAAAAGTCAGTATTTTTGCTATAAAAATGAGACTAATTGTCCAAAAATAGAATGACATACCTTCCTGAACTCGTAGTTAAATTCTCTGTAACTTGGCATTTCCACCTAAAAATTTTATTTTTTTTGAAAATTTTCGCAAAAATTCGAACCTTTAAAAAATTTGTAATTTTCCCAATTCAGACGGAGAGTGCATTAATATTAATTATCAGGTTGTTATCTGCTCAAAACAGTTCGCCGTTTTAATATCGGAGCATTTTTGCAAAAATTAGAGCAAAGACAAATTTTACGAAAAATCAGATTTTGGCCAAAAATTAAAATCTTTATTTCCGCCAATAAAAAAGTCAGTATTTTTGCTATAAAAATGAGACTAATTGTCCAAATATGGAATGACCATACCTTACTGAACTCGTAATTAAATTCTCTGTAACTTGGCATTTCCACCTAAAAATTTTATTTTTTTTTTAAATTTTCGCAAAAATTCGAACCTTTGAAAAATTTGTAATTTTCCCAATTCAGACGGAGAGTGCATTAATATTAATTATCAGGTTGTTATCTGCTCAAAACAGTTCGCCGTTTTAATATCGGAGCATTTTTGCAAAAATTAGAGCAAAGACAAATTTTACGAAAAATCAGATTTTGGCCAAAAATTAAAATCTTAATTTCAGTATTTTTGCTATAAAAATGAGACTAATTGTCCAAATATGGAATGACATACCTTCCTGAACTCGTAGTTAAATTATCTGTAACTTGGCATTTCCACCTAAAAGTTATATTTTTTTGCAAATTTTAGCCAAAGTGTGTGACTCCCCCCCCCCCTCTTACAAAAAATTCGAAAATTTTAAAAATTTTAAATTTTCCCAATTCAGACGGAGAGTGCATTAATATTAATTATCAGGTTGTTATCTGCTCAAAACAGTTCGCCGTTTTAATATCGGAGCATTTTTGCAAAAATTAGAGCAAAGACAAATTTTACGAAAAATCAGATTTTGGCCAAAAATTAAAATCTTAATTTTCTGCCAATAAAAAAGTCAGTATTTTTGCTATAAAAATGAGACTAATTGTCCAAATGTGGAATGACATACCTTCCTGAACTCGTAGTTAAATTCTCTGTAACTTGGCATTTCCACCTAAAAATTATATTTTTTTGAAAACTTTCGCAAAAGTGTGACCCCCCCCCCCCCCCCCCCCCCTCTTACAAAAAATTCGAAAATTTTAAAAATTTGTAATTTTCCCAATTCAGACGGAGAGTGCATTAATATTAATTATCAGGTTGTTATCTGCTCAAAACAGTTCGCCGTTTTAATATCGGAGCATTTTTGCAAAAATTAGAGCAAAGACAAATTTTACGAAAAATCAGATTTTGGCCAAAAATTAAAATCTTAATTTTCCGCCAATAAAAAAGTCAGTAATTTTGCTATAAAAATGAGACTAATTGTCCGAATATAGAATGACATACCTTCCTGAACTCGTAGTTAAATTCTCTGTAACTTGGCATTTCCACCTAAAAATTTTATTTTTTTTGAAAATTTTCGCAAAATATCGAACTTTTAAAAAATTTGTAATTTTCACAATTCAGACGGAGAGTGCATTTATATTAATTATCAGGTTTTTATCTGCTCAAAACAGTTCGCCGTTTTAATATCGGAGCATTGTTGCAAAAATTAGAGCAAAAACAAATTTTACGAAAAATCTGATTTTGGCCAAAAATTAAAATCTTAATTTGCCGCCAATAAAAAAGTCTGTAATTTTGCTATAAAAATGAGACTAATTGTCCGAATATAGAATGACATACCTTCCTGAACTCGTAGTTAAATTCTCTGTAACTTGGCATTTCCACCTAAAAATTTTATTTTTTTGAAAATTTCCGCAAAAATTTGTGACCGCCCCCCCCCCCCCCCCCCCTTACAAAAAATTCGAACCTTTGAAAAATTTGTAATTTTCCCAATTCAGACGGAGAGTGCATTAATATTAATTATCAGGTTGTTATCTGCTCAAAACAGTTCGCCGTTTTAATATCGGAGCATTTTTGCAAAAATTAGAGCAAAGACAAATTTTACGAAAAATCAGATTTTGGCCAAAAATTAAAATCTTAATTTTCCGCCAATAAAAAAGTCAGTAATTTTGCTATAAAAATGAGACTAATTGTCCGAATATAGAATGACATACCTTCCTGAACTCGTAGTTAAATTCTCTGTAACTTGGCATTTCCACCTAAAAATTTTATTAAAAAAAAAAAAAAATTCGAAAATTTACAAAAAATTCGACAATTTTTAATTTTCTCAATTCAGACGGAGAGTGCATTTATATTAATTATCAGGTTTTTATCTGCTCAAAACAGTTCGCCGTTTTAATATCGGAGCATTGTTGCAAAAATTAGAGCAAAAACAAATTTTACGAAAAATCTGATTTTGGCCAAAAATTAAAATCTTAATTTGCCGCCAATAAAAAAGTCTGTATTTTTGCTATAAAAATGAGACTAATTGTCCAAATATGGAATGACATACCTTCCTGAACTCGTAGTTAAATTCTCTGTAACTTGGCATTTCCACCTAAAAATTTTATTTTTTTGAAAATTTCCGCAAAAATTTGTGACCGCCCCCCCCCCCCCCCCTTACAAAAAATTCGAACCTTTGAAAAATTTGTAATTTTCCCAATTCAGACGGAGAGTGCATTAATATTAATTATCAGGTTGTTATCTGCTCAAAACAGTTCGCCGTTTTAATATCGGAGCATTTTTGCAAAAATTAGAGCAAAGACAAATTTTACGAAAAATCAGATTTTGGCCAAAAATTAAAATCTTAATTTTCCGCCAATAAAAAAGTCAGTAATTTTGCTATAAAAATGAGACTAATTGTCCGAATATAGAATGACATACCTTCCTGAACTCGTAGTTAAATTCTCTGTAACTTGGCATTTCCACCTAAAAATTTTATTAAAAAAAAAAAAAATTCGAAAATTTACAAAAAATTCGACAATTTTTAATTTTCTCAATTCAGACGGAGAGTGCATTTATATTAATTATCAGGTTTTTATCTGCTCAAAACAGTTCGCCGTTTTAATATCGGAGCATTGTTGCAAAAATTAGAGCAAAAACAAATTTTACGAAAAATCTGATTTTGGCCAAAAATTAAAATCTTAATTTGCCGCCAATAAAAAAGTCTGTAATTTTGCTATAAAAATGAGACTAATTGTCCGAATATAGAATGACATACCTTCCTGAACTCGTAGTTAAATTCTCTGTAACTTGGCATTTCCACCTAAAAATTTTATTTAAAAAAAAAAAAAATTCGAAAATTTACAAAAAATTCGACAATTTTTAATTTTCTCAATTCAGACGGAGAGTGCATTTATATTAATTATCAGGTTTTTATCTGCTCAAAACAGTTCGCCGTTTTAATATCGGAGCATTGTTGCAAAAATTAGAGCAAAAACAAATTTTACGAAAAATCTGATTTTGGCCAAAAATTAAAATCTTAATTTGCCGCCAATAAAAAAGTCTGTATTTTTGCTATAAAAATGAGACTAATTGTCCAAATATGGAATGACATACCTTCCTGAACTCGTAGTTAAATTCTCTGTAACTTGGCATTTCCACCTAAAAATTTTATTTTTTTGAAAATTTCCGCAAAAATTTGTGACCGCCCCCCCCCCCCCCCTTACAAAAAATTCGAACCTTTGAAAAATTTGTAATTTTCCCAATTCAGACGGAGAGTGCATTAATATTAATTATCAGGTTGTTATCTGCTCAAAACAGTTCGCCGTTTTAATATCGGAGTATTTTTGCAAAAATTAGAGCAAAGACAAATTTTACGGAAAATCAGATTTTGGCTAAAAATTAAAATCTTAATTTTTCGCCAATAAAAAAGTCAGTACTTTTGCTATAAAAATGAGACTAATTGTCCGAATATAGAATGACATACCTTCCTGAACTCGTAGTTAAATTCTCTGTAACTTGGCATTTCCATCTAAAAATTTTATTTTTTGAAAATTTTCGCAAAATATTGAACTTTTAAAAAATTTGTAATTTTCACAATTCAGACGGAGAGTGCATTAATATTAATTATCAGATTGTTATCTGCTCAAAACAGTTCGCCGTTTTAATATCGGAGCATTTTTGCAAAAATTAGAGCAAAGACAAATTTTACAAAAAATCAGATTTTGGCCAAAAATTAAAATCTTAATTTTTTCCCCCCCCCAGACGGAGAGTGCATTTCAATTCAGACGGAGAGTGCATTAATATTAATTATCAGGTTTTTATCTGCTCAAAACAGTTCGCCGTTTTAATATCGGAGCATTGTTGCAAAAATTAGAGCAAAAACAAATTTTACGAAAAATCTGATTTTGGCCAAAAATTAAAATCTTAATTTGCCGCCAATAAAAAAGTCAGTATTTTTGCTATAAAAATGAGACTAATTGACATACTGTAGTAGGCTGGGTATATGGTCACCTTAGGCCCGATAAAACTCTCGATGATAAATGTTAAGCTAACATTAAGGATAACATTCTGTAAGCAAGCCTAATGTTGGACATACTTAAAAGACGAACTAAATAAAGTGGACGTGCCCGTGTGTTACTCTGTAATATTATAAAAACCGTCTCTCACAAGATGTACGTTACTCGTCCTCTTAATAGAATTCATGAGTGTGTAACTGTCTGTAATAGTGAACTTGTCCGTGTTAGTGAGTGGGCAAAATGCAATGGCTTAGGTCTGAACGCTGAAAAATCCATGTGTCTGGTCATCCACAAAAAGCAACTTAAAATTGAAAACATACTACCTTTAAGTATTAATAATAGTTTTCTGAAATACGTGGACAATGCACCCAACCTAGGTTTTATTTTTAACAGAACACTGTCCTGGAATGACCATATTTCAAGGTCAGTGGGTAAGACCTATGGCAGACTAAGATCGCTGTCATCATCAAAACGTTTTCTGCCTACTAACATCCGTCTACACACAAAATAAAAATTAGTAAAATCAACTGTAATAATTGTCCAACAGTCCCCAACCAGCAAAATTGTCAAAAATAGTTACTTTCGCAACAACAAATACACACAAAAAAGCAAAAATTACACAACGTTCAAAGCTTTTTGGGTTTATGCTCATATTTTAGACGCTTTATAAAAGATTTTTCTGTTTTAGCCAAGCCACTTTACGATATGTTAAGAAAAGGCAAGGACTTCACGTTTAACGAGAAAGAGTTTAATTGTTTTGCCAGTCTTAAGAAAAAACTAATTGAGTCCCCTGTATTGGCTATTTATGATCACAGAGACGATGTCGAGTTACATTGCGATGCAAGCTCTTTAGGTTTCGGTGCAGTTTTAATGCAAAAGAAATGTGATGGAAAACTTCATCCCGTGTTCTATTTCTCAAAGCGAACGACAGAGACTGAGTCCAAGTACCACAGCTTTGAGCTAGAAACATTGGCTATCATATACGCCCTTCGCAGATTTCGAATTTACCTTCATGGAAAGCCTTTTAAGATAATAACCGATTGCAATTCTTTGACTCTTACTTTAAATAGGGTTGACCTAAACCCAAGAATCGCCCGATGGGCACTCGAGCTTCAAAACTTTGATTACGAAGTAGTTCACCGATCGGGAAATAAAATGCAGCACGTAGATGCTCTAAGTAGGTGTCATGTATTGACGGTTGAGGCTAATAGTTTTGAAGATAATCTGTTAATTTGTCAATCAAAGGATTCAAACATTTTACAAGTTCGGGACCAACTAGAGAAAAACCAGCTTAAATTGTTTGAAATGAGAAACGGGGTCGTGTATAGAAAATCGAACGACGACAGATTATTATTTTATGTCCCTGAAGAAATGGAGAGTCATGTTTTACATAAATACCACAATGAACTTGGACACATTGGCAGAGATAAAATGATAGACGCTATTCTAAAAACGTATTGGTTTAATAAGATGAAAGAGAAGTGCAGTAGTCACATTGAAAATTGCCTAAAATGTGTTGCATTTGCTCCAAAAACGGGGAAATCGGAAGGTTTTCTGCATAACATTCCAAAAGGGGATAAGCCATTCGAGTTACTGCACATAGATCACTATGGACCAGTAGATAAAGGAAGAGCAAATAAACACATATTCTTAATTGTTGACGGGTTTACTAAGTTCGTACGACTGTACACAACTAAGACGACAAATACAAAAGAAGTTTTAAAAGCATTAAGCGACTACTTCAGGGCTTATAGCACACCAAAATCGATTGTGTCAGACAGAGGTAGTTGCTTTACCTCTAACGATTTTGATCAGTTTTTGTCTCAGAGGAACATAAAGCACCTGAAAATTGCAACAGGGTCTCCACAAGCTAACGGGCAGGTGGAACGTATAAACAGGAGCATTGGGCCTATGATTGCAAAACTTACGGAGCCAGAGAACGGTGCACATTGGGACACAGTAATTGAGCAAGTAGAATTTACCTTAAATAACACCGTACACAGAAGTATTAAACAGATCCCAAGCAAAATGCTATTTGGGGTTCAACAGAAAGGAGAGATTGTAGATGAGCTTAGGGAAAAACAAGAGGGAACGCTATAGTCGAGTGCCTCGACTATCAAATACCCGTTACTCAGCTAAAGTCAGCAGTCTCAAGCAGGGCAAACCAAGCAGCCGCTTCAAAAAATTTAAAAAATTTCTTCTACATTTCGGTAGGCGTTAATAACACAAACAAAATTGCGTTTACACTTTTGCTGTAGCTTTAAAACTATGGGCGCCACAGCTTTTCGCGGTTTGTGGGCGTTGGAGGGGGTGGGGCATATCGGCGTGAAAAACTTGCGCTGCGAATTAACCCCTAGAATCTGCATGCTAAATCCCAATCATCTAGCTTTTATAGTTTCCGAGATCTCAGCGTTCATACAGACGGGTGCCACTGTTTTTCGCGGTTTGTGGGCGTTAGGGGGGAAGGGGGGTTTCCCACCTTGGTCTATCAATATGTATTGATGAAACAAATACACATTTCTTTTCCCGTTAATATAGCTTCAAAACTGTGGGTGCCACAGTTTTTCGCGGTTTGTGGGTGTTAGAGGGGGCGTGGCACATCGGCGTGAAAAACTTGCGCTGCGTAATAACCCCTAGAATCTGCATGCCAAATCCCAATCTTCTAGCTTTTATAGTTTCCGAGATCTCAGCGTTCATACAGACGGGTGCCACTGTTTTTCGCGGTTTGTGGGCGTTAGGGGGAGGGGGGGTTTCCCACCTTGGTCTATCAATATGTATTGATGAAACAAATACACATTTCTTTTCCCGTTAATATAGCTTCAAAACTGTGGGTGCCACAGTTTTTCGCGGTTTGTGGGCGTTAGAGGGGGCGTGGCATATCGGCGTGAAAAACTTGCGCTGCGTATTAACCCCTAGAATCTGCATGCTAAATCCCAATCATCTAGCTTTTATAGTTTCCGAGATCTCAGCGTTCATACAGACGGGTGCCACTGTTTTTCGCGGTTTGTGGGCGTTAGGGGATAGGGGGGTTTCCCACCTTGGTCTATCAATATGTATTGATGAAACAAATACACATTTCTTTTCCCGTTAATATAGCTTCAAAACTGTGGGTGCCACAGTTTTTCGCGGTTTGTGGGCGTTAGAGGGGGCGTGGCATATCGGCGTGAAAAACTTGCGCTGCGTATTAACCCCTAGAGTCTGCATGCTAAATCCCAATCTTCTAGCTTTTATAGTTTCCGAGATCTCAGCGTTCATACAGACGGGTGCCACTGTTTTTCGCGGTTTGTGGGCGTTAGGGGGGAGGGGGGGTTTCCCACCTTGGTCTATCAATATGTATTGATGAAACAAATACACATTTCTTTTCCCGTTAATATAGCTTCAAAACTGTGGGTGCCACAGTTTTTCGCGGTTTGTGGGTGTTAGAGGGGGCGTGGCACATCGGCGTGAAAAACTTGCGCTGCGTAATAACCCCTAGAATCTGCATGCCAAATCCCAATCTTCTAGCTTTTATAGTTTCCGAGATCTCAGCGTTCATACAGAACGGGTCACAGTTTTTCGCGGTTTGTGGGCGTTAGAGAGGGCGTGGCACATCGGCGTGAAAAACTTGCGCTGCGTATTAATCCCTAGAATCTGCATGCCAAATCTCAATCTTCTAGCTTTTATAGTTTCCAAGATCTCAGCGTTTATACAGACGGACAGACGGACAGACGGACAGACAGACGGACAGACGGACAGACGGACAGACGGACAGACGGACATGGCTAGATCGACTCGGCTAGTGATCCTGATCAAGAATATATATACTTTATATGGTCGGAAACGCTTCCTTCTGCCTGTTACATACTTTTGCACGAATCTAATATACCCTTTTACTCTACGAGTAACGGGTATAATTAGAAGAAATAAAAGATACGATTGTAACAGAAAGTTTAGAGGAAATTCGACTGAAAGCAATAGATAATCAAAATAAAGCTCAGGCGTACAATAAAACTTACTTTGACAAAACAAAGAAAAAGACCAAGGACTATGAAAAGGGGGATTACGTCATGGTAAAAAACTTTGATAGCACAGTAGGAGTTGCGAGAAAGTTGATCCCCAAGAATAAAGGACCATATGTTATAGCCAAAGTGCTTAGGAACGACAGGTTCTTGTTGCAGGACGTTGAAGGCTTTCAAGTATCGCGAAATCCGTACAAGGGTGTCTGGAGTGCTCAAAATATAAGACCATGGATAGGAAAAAGGAAATCATTGTAAGACATAAAATTATATGATTCAACGTCGTAATAAGATAAGAGCAATGTAATTAGCTTTAAATTTCGCTTTAAGAATCTCAGGATCAGGGGATCCAAGTCGCAGGATGGCCGAATTGTAGTAGGCTGGGTATATAGTCACCTTAGGCCCGATAAAACTCTCGATGATAAATGTTAAGCTAACAGTAAGGATAACATTCTGTAAGCAAGCCTAATGTTGGACATACTTAAAAGACGAACTAAATAAAGTGGACGTGCCCGTGTGTTACTCTGTAATATTATAAAAACCGTCTCTCACAATACCTTCCTGAACTCGTAGTTAAATTCTCTGTAACTTGGCATTTCCACCTAAAAATTTTATTTTTTTGAAAATTTTCGCAAAAATTTGTGACCGTCCCCCCCCCCCCCCCCCCTTACAAAAAAATTCGAACCTTTGAAAAATTTGTAATTTTCCCAATTCAGACGGAGAGTGCATTAATATTAATTATCAGGTTGTTATCTGCTCAAAACAGTTCGCCGTTTTAATATCGGAGCATTTTTGCAAAAATTAGAGCAAAGACAAATTTTACGGAAAATCAGATTTTGGCCAAAAATTAAAATCTTAATTTTCCGCTAAAAAAAAGTCAGTATTTTTGCTATAAAAATGAGACTAATTGTCCAAATATGGAATGACATACCTTCCTGAACTCGTAGTTAAATTCTCTGTAACTTGGCATTTCCACCTAAAAATTATATTTTTTTGAAAATGTTCGCAAAAATTCGAACCTTTGAAAAATTTGTAAGTTTCTTAATTCAGACGGAGAGTGCATTTATATTAATTATCAGGTTTTTATCTGCTCAAAACAGTTCGCCGTTTTAATATCGGAGCATTTTTGCAAAAATTAGAGCAAAAAAAATTTTACAAATTAATTAAAATCTTAAAATTAAAATCTTAATTTTCCGCCAATAAAAAAGTCAGTATTTTTGCTATAAAAATGAGACTAATTGTCCAAATATGGAATGACATACCTTCCTGAACTCGTAGTTAAATTCTCTTTAACGGTATTTCCACCTAAAAATTTATTTTTTTGAAAATTTTTGGAAAAATTTGTGACTCCCCACCCCCCCTACAAAAAATTCGAAAATTGGAAAAATTGTTAATTTTTCCAATTCAGACGGAGAGTGCATTAATATTAATTATCAGGTTGTTATCTGCTCAAAACAGTTCGCCGTTTTAATATCGGAGCATTTTTGCAAAAATTAAAGCAAAAAAAAATTTTACAAATTAATTAAAATCTTAAAATTAAAATCTTAATTTTCCGCCAATAAAAAAGTCAGTATTTTTGCTATAAAAATGAGATTAATTGTCCAAATATGGAATGACATACCTTCCTGAACTCGTAGTTAAATTCTCTGTAACTTGGCATTTCCACCTAATAGTTATATATTTTTGAAAATTTTCGCAAAAATTTGTGACCCCTCCTTACAAAAAATTCGAAAATTTTACAAATTTTTAATTTTTCCAATTCAGACGGAGAGTGCATTAATATTAATTATCAGGTTGTTATCTGCTCAAAACAGTTCGCCGTTTTAATATCGGAGCATTTTGGCAAAAATTAGAGCAAAAACAAATTTTACGAAAAATCAGATTCTGGCCAAAAATTAAAATCTTAATTTTCCGCCAATAAAAAAGTAAGTATTTTTGCTATAAAAATGAGACTAAATGTCCAAATATGGAATGACATGCCTTCCTAAACTCGTAGTTAAATTCTCTGTAACTTGCCATTTCCACCTAAAAGTTATATATTTTTGAAAATTTTCGCAAAAATTTGTGACCCCTCCTTACAAAAAATTCGAAAATTCAGACGGAGAGTGCATTAATATTAATTATCAGGTTGTTATCTGCTCAAAACAGTTCGCCGTTTTAATATCGGAGCATTTTTGCAAAAATTAGAGCAAAAACAAATTTTACGAAAAATCAGATTCTGGCCAAAAATTAAAATCTTAAATTTCCGCCAATAAAAAGTCAGTATTTTTGCTATTAAAATGAGACTAATCGTCCAAATATGGAATGGCATACCTTCCTGAACTCGTAGTTAAATTCTCTGTAACTTGGCATTTCCACCTAAAAGTTATATATTTTTGAAAATTTTCGCAAAAATTTGTGACCCCTCCTTACAAAAAATTCGAAAATTTTAAAAATTTTTAATTTTTCCAATTCAGACGGAGAGTGCATTAATATTAATTATCAGGTTGTTATCTGCTCAAAACAGTTCGCCGTTTTAATATCGGAGCATTTTTGCAAAAATTAGAGCAAAAACAAATTTTACGAAAAATCAGATTCTGGCCAAAAATTAAAATCTTAATTTTCCGCCAATAAAAAAGTAAGTATTTTTGCTATAAAAATGAGACTAAATGTCCAAATATTGAATGACATACCTTCCTGAACTCGTAGTTAAATTCTCTGTAACTTGCCATTTCCACCTAAAAATTTTATATTTTTGAAAATTTTTGCAAAAATTTGTGATATCTCCCTTACAAAAAATTCGAAAATTTGAAAAATGTTTAATTTTTCCAATTCAGACGGAGAGTGCAATTATATTAATAATCAGGTTGTTATCTGCTAAAAACAGTTCGCCGTTTTAATATCGGAGCATTTTTGCAAAAATTAGAGCAAAAACAAATTTTACAAAAAATCAGATTTTGGCCAAAAATTAAAATCTTAATTTTCCGCCAATAAAAAAGTCAGTATTTTTGCTATAAAAATGAGACTAAATGTCCAAATATGGAATGACATACCTTCATAAGCTCGTAGTTAAATTCTCTGTAACTTGCCATTTCCACCTAAAAATTTTATTTTTTTGAAAATTTTTGCAAAAATTTGTGATATTTCCCTTACAAAAAATTCGAAAATTTGAAAAATGTTTAATTTTTCCAATTCAGACGGAGAGTGCAATTATATTAATAATCAGGTTGTTATCTGCTCAAAACAGTTCGCCGTTTTAATATCGGATCATTTTTGCAAAATTAGAGCAAAAACAAATTTTACAAAAAATCAGATTTTGGCCAAAAATTATATTTTTTTGAAAATTTACGCAAAAATTTGTGACCCACCCCCCCTTACAAAAAATTCGAAAATTTGAAAAATTATTAATTTTTCCAATTCAGACGGAGAGTGCAATTATATTAATAATCAGGTTGTTATCTGCTCAAAACAGTTCGCCGTTTTAATATCGGAGCATTTTTGCAAAAATTAGAGCAAAAACAAATTTTACGAAAAATCAGATTCTGGCCAAAAATTAAAATCTTAATTTTCCGCCAATAAAAAAGTAAGTATTTTTGCTATAAAAATGAGACTAAATGTCCAAATATTGAATGACATACCTTCCTGAACTCGTAGTTAAATTCTCTGTAACTTGCCATTTCCACCTAAAAATTTTATATTTTTGAAAATTTTTGCAAAAATTTGTATTATCTCCCTTACAAAAAATTCGAAAATTTGAAAAATGTTTAATTTTTCCAATTCAGACGGAGAGTGCAATTATATTAATAATCAGGTTGTTATCTGCTAAAAACAGTTCGCCGTTTTAATATCGGAGCATTTTTGCAAAAATTAGAGCAAAAACAAATTTTACAAAAAATCAGATTTTGGCCAAAAATTAAAATCTTAATTTTCCGCCAATAAAAAAGTCAGTATTTTTGCTATAAAAATGAGACTAAATGTCCAAATATGGAATGACATGCCTTCCTAAACTCGTAGTTAAATTCTCTGTAACTTGCCATTTCCACCTAAAAGTTATATATTTTTGAAAATTTTCGCAAAAATTTGTGACCCCTCCTTACAAAAAATTCGAAAATTTGAAAAATGTTTAATTTTTCCAATTCAGACGGAGAGTGCAATTATATTAATAATCAGGTTGTTATCTGCTCAAAACAGTTCGCCGTTTTAATATCGAATCATTTTTGCAAAATTAGAGCAAAAACAAATTTTACAAAAAATCAGATTTTGGCCAAAAATTATATTTTTTTGAAAATTTACGCAAAAATTTGTGACCCACCCCCCCTTACAAAAAATTCGAAAATTTGAAAAATTATTAATTTTTCCAATTCAGACGGAGAGTGCAATTATATTAATAATCAGGTTGTTATCTGCTCAAAACAGTTCCCCGTTTTAATATCGGAGCATTTTTGCAAAAATTAGAGCAAAAACAAATTTTACGAAAAATCAGATTCTGGCCAAAAATTAAAATCTTAATTTTCCGCCAATAAAAAAGTAAGTATTTTTGCTATAAAAATGAGACTAAATGTCCAAATATTGAATGACATACCTTCCTGAACTCGTAGTTAAATTCTCTGTAACTTGCCATTTCCACCTAAAAATTTTATATTTTTGAAAATTTTTGCAAAAATTTGTGATATCTCCCTTACAAAAAATTCGAAAATTTGAAAAATGTTTAATTTTTCCAATTCAGACGGAGAGTGCAATTATATTAATAATCAGGTTGTTATCTGCTAAAAACAGTTCGCCGTTTTAATATCGGAGCATTTTTGCAAAAATTAGAGCAAAAACAAATTTTACGAAAAATCAGATTCTGGCCAAAAATTAAAATCTTAATTTTCCGCCAATAAAAAAGTAAGTATTTTTGCTATAAAAATGAGACTAAATGTCCAAATATTGAATGACATACCTTCCTGAACTCGTAGTTAAATTCTCTGTAACTTGCCATTTCCACCTAAAAATTTTATATTTTTGAAAATTTTTGCAAAAATTTGTGATATTTCCCTTACAAAAAATTCGAAAATTTGAAAAATGTTTAATTTTTCCAATTCAGACGGAGAGTGCAATTATATTAATAATCAGGTTGTTATCTGCTCAAAACAGTTCGCCGTTTTAATATCGGATCATTTTTGCAAAATTAGAGCAAAAACAAATTTTACAAAAAATCAGATTTTGGCCAAAAATTATATTTTTTTGAAAATTTACGCAAAAATTTGTGACCCATCCCCCCTTACAAAAAATTCGAAAATTTGAAAAAATATTAATTTTTCCAATTCAGACGGAGAGTGCAATTATATTAATAATCAGGTTGTTATATGCTCAAAACAGTTCGCCGTTTTAATATCGGAGCATTTTGGCAAAAATTAGAGCAAAAACAAATTTTACGAAAAATCAGATTCTGGCCAAAAATTAAAATCTTAATTTTCCGCCAATAAAAAAGTAAGTATTTTTGCTATAAAAATGAGACTAAATGTCCAAATATGGAATGACATGCCTTCCTAAACTCGTAGTTAAATTCTCTGTAACTTGCCATTTCCACCTAAAAGTTATATATTTTTGAAAATTTTCGCAAAAATTTGTGACCCCTCCTTACAAAAAATTCGAAAATTTTAAAAATTTTTAATTTTTCCAATTCAGACGGAGAGTGCATTAATATTAATTATCAGGTTGTTATCTGCTCAAAACAGTTCGCCGTTTTAATATCGGAGCATTTTTGCAAAAATTAGAGTAAAAACAAATCTTACAAAAAAGCAGATTTTTGCCCAAAATTAAAATTTTAATTTTCCGCCAATAAAAAAGACAGTATTTTTGCTATAAAAATGAAACTAATTGTCCAAATATGGAATGGCATACCTTCCTGAACTCGTAGTTAAATTCTCTGTAACTTGGCATTTTCACCTAAAAGTTATATATTTTTGAAAATTTTCGCAAAAATTTGTGACCCCTCCTTACAAAAAATTCGAAAATTTGAAAAATGTTTAATTTTTCCAATTCAGACGGAGAGTGCAATTATATTAATAATCAGGTTGTTATCTGCTCAAAACAGTTCGCCGTTTTAATATCGGAGCATTTTTGCAAAAATTAGAGCAAAAACAAATTTTACGAAAAATCAGATTCTGGCCAAAAATTAAAATCTTAATTTTCCGCCAATAAAAAGTCAGTATTTTTGCTATTAAAATGAGACTAATCGTCCAAATATGGAATGGCATACCTTCCTGAACTCGTAGTTAAATTCTCTGTAACTTGGCATTTCCACCTAAAAGTTATATATTTTTGAAAATTTTCGCAAAAATTTGTGACCCCTCCTTACAAAAAATTCGAAAATTTTAAAAATTTTTAATTTTTCCAATTCAGACGGAGAGTGCAATTATATTAATAATCAGGTTGTTATCTGCTAAAAACAGTTCGCCGTTTTAATATCGGAGCATTTTTGCAAAAATTAGAGCAAAAACAAATTTTACAAAAAATCAGATTTTGGCCAAAAATTAAAATCTTAATTTTCCGCCAATAAAAAAGTCAGTATTTTTGCTATAAAAATGAGACTAAATGTCCAAATATGGAATGACATACCTTCCTAAGCTCGTAGTTAAATTTTCTGTAACTTGCCATTTCCACCTAAAAATTTTATATTTTTGAAAATTTTTGCAAAAATTTGTGATATTTCCCTTACAAAAAATTCGAAAATTTGAAAAATGTTTAATTTTTCCAATTCAGACGGAGAGTGCAATTATATTAATAATCAGGTTGTTATCTGCTCAAAACAGTTCGCCGTTTTAATATCGGATCATTTTTGCAAAATTAGAGCAAAAACAAATTTTACAAAAAATCAGATTTTGGCCAAAAATTATATTTTTTTGAAAATTTACGCAAAAATTTGTGACCCATCCCCCCTTACAAAAAATTCGAAAATTTGAAAAAATATTAATTTTTCCAATTCAGACGGAGAGTGCAATTATATTAATAATCAGGTTGTTATATGCTCAAAACAGTTCGCCGTTTTAATATCGGAGCATTTTGGCAAAAATTAGAGCAAAAACAAATTTTACGAAAAATCAGATTCTGGCCAAAAATTAAAATCTTAATTTTCCGCCAATAAAAAAGTAAGTATTTTTGCTATAAAAATGAGACTAAATGTCCAAATATGGAATGACATGCCTTCCTAAACTCGTAGTTAAATTCTCTGTAACTTGCCATTTCCACCTAAAAGTTATATATTTTTGAAAATTTTCGCAAAAAATTGTGACCCCTCCTTACAAAAAATTCGAAAATTTTAAAAATTTTTAATTTTTCCAATTCAGACGGAGAGTGCATTAATATTAATTATCAGGTTGTTATCTGCTCAAAACAGTTCGCCGTTTTAATATCGGAGCATTTTTGCAAAAATTAGAGTAAAAACAAATCTTACAAAAAAGCAGATTTTTGCCCAAAATTAAAATTTTAATTTTCCGCCAATAAAAAAGACAGTATTTTTGCTATAAAAATGAAACTAATTGTCCAAATATGGAATGGCATACCTTCCTGAACTCGTAGTTAAATTCTCTGTAATTGGCATTTCCACCTAAAAATTTTATATTTTTGAAAATTTTTGCAAAAGTTTGTGATATTCCCCTTACAAAAAATTCGAAAATTTGAAAAATGTTTAATTTTTCCAATTCAGACGGAGAGTGCAATTATATTAATAATCAGGTTGTTATCTGCTCAAAACAGTTCGCCGTTTTAATATCGGAGCATTTTTGCAAAAATTAGAGTAAAAACAAATCTTACAAAAAAGCAGATTTTTGCCCAAAATTAAAATTTTAATTTTCCGCCAATAAAAAAGACAGTATTTTTGCTATAAAAATGAAACTAATTGTCCAAATATGGAATGGCATACCTTCCTGAACTCGTAGTTAAATTCTCTGTAACTTGGCATTTTCACCTAAAAGTTATATATTTTTGAAAATTTTCGCAAAAATTTGTGACCCCTCCTTACAAAAAATTCGAAAATTTGAAAAATGTTTAATTTTTCCAATTCAGACGGAGAGTGCAATTATATTAATAATCTGCTCAAAACAGTTCGCCGTTTTAATATCGGAGCATTTTTGCAAAAATTAGAGCAAAAACAAATTTTACGAAAAATCAGATTCTGGCCAAAAATTAAAATCTTAATTTTCCGCCAATAAAAAGTCAGTATTTTTGCTATTAAAATGAGACTAATCGTCCAAATATGGAATGGCATACCTTCCTGAACTCGTAGTTAAATTCTCTGTAACTTGGCATTTCCACCTAAAAGTTATATATTTTTGAAAATTTTCGCAAAAATTTGTGACCCCTCCTTACAAAAAATTCGAAAATTTTAAAAATTTTTAATTTTTCCAATTCAGACGGAGAGTGCAATTATATTAATAATCAGGTTGTTATCTGCTAAAAACAGTTCGCCGTTTTAATATCGGAGCATTTTTGCAAAAATTAGAGCAAAAACAAATTTTACAAAAAATCAGATTTTGGCCAAAAATTAAAATCTTAATTTTCCGCCAATAAAAAAGTCAGTATTTTTGCTATAAAAATGAGACTAAATGTCCAAATATGGAATGACATACCTTCCTAAGCTCGTAGTTAAATTTTCTGTAACTTGCCATTTCCACCTAAAAATTTTATTTTTTTGAAAATTTTTGCAAAAATTTGTGATATCTCCCTTACAAAAAATTCGAAAATTTGAAAAATGTTTAATTTTTTCAATTCAGACGGAGAGTGCAATTATATTAATAATCAGGTTGTTATCTGCTCAAAACAGTTCGCCGTTTTAATATCGGAGCATTTTTGCAAAATTAGAGCAAAAACAAATTTTACAAAAAAACAGATTTTGGCCAAAAATTATATTTTTTTGAAAATTTACGCAAAAATTTGTGACCCACCCCCCCTTACCAAAAATTCGAAAATTTGAAAAATTATTAATTTTTCCAATTCAGACGGAGAGTGCAATTATATTAATAATCAGGTTGTTATCTGCTCAAAACAGTTCGCCGTTTTAATATCGGAGCATTTTGGCAAAAATTAGAGCAAAAACAAATTTTACGAAAAATCAGATTCTGGCCAAAAATTAAAATCTTAATTTTCCGCCAATAAAAAAGTAAGTATTTTTGCTATAAAAATGAGACTAAATGTCCAAATATGGAATGACATGCCTTCCTAAACTCGTAGTTAAATTCTCTGTAACTTGCCATTTCCACCTAAAAGTTATATATTTTTGAAAATTTTCGCAAAAATTTGTGATATCTCCCTTACAAAAAATTCGAAAATTTGAAAAATGTTTAATTTTTTCCAATTCAGACGGAGAGTGCATTAATATTAATTATCAGGTTGTTATCTGCTCAAAACAGTTCGCCGTTTTAATATCGGAGCATTTTTGCAAAAATTAGAGCAAAAACAAATCTTACAAAAAAGCAGATTTTTGCCAAAAATTAAAATTTTAATTTTCCGCCAATAAAAAAGACAGTATTTTTGCTATAAAAATGAAACTAATTGTCCAAATATGGAATGGCATACCTTCCTGAACTCGTAGTTAAATTCTCTGTAATTGGCATTTCCACCTAAAAATTTTATATTTTGGAAAATTTTTGCAAAAGTTTGTGATATCTCCCTTACAAAAAATTCGAAAACTTGAAAAATGTTTAATTTTTCCAATTCAGACGGAGAGTGCAATTATATTAATAATCAGGTTGTTATCTGCTCAAAACAGTTCGCCGTTTTAATATCGGAGCATTTTTGCAAAAATTAGAGCAAAAACAAATTTTACGAAAAATCAGATTCTGGCCAAAAATTAAAATCTTAATTTTCCGCCAATAAAAAAGTCAGTATTTTTGCTATAAAAATGAGACTAAATGTCCAAATATGGAATGACATACCTTCCTAAGCTCGTAGTTAAATTTTCTGTAACTTGCCATTTCCACCTAAAAATTTTATTTTTTTTTTTTAAATTTTTGCAAAAATTTGTGATATCTCCCTTACAAAAAATTCGAAAATTTGAAAAATGTTTAATTTTTTCCAATTCAGACGGAGAGTGCAATTATATTAATAATCAGGTTGTTATCTGCTAAAAACAGTTCGCCGTTTTAATATCAGAGCATTTTTGCAAAAATTAGAGCAAAAACAAATTTTACGAAAAAGCAGATTTTGGCCAAAAATTAAAATCTTAATTCTCCACCAATAAAAAAGTCATTATTTTTGCTATAAAAATGATACTAATTGTCCAAATATGGAATGACATACCTTCCTGAACTCGTAGTTAATTTCTCTGTAACTTGCCATTTCCACCTAAAAATTTGATTTTTTTGAACATTTTTGCAAAAATTTGTGATATCTCCCTTACAAAAAATTCGAAAATTTGAAAAATGTTTAATTTTTCCAATTCAGACGGAGAGTGCAATTATATTAATAATCAGGTTGTTATCTGCTCAAAACAGTTCGCCGTTTTAATATCGGAGCATTTTTGCAAAATTAGAGCAAAAACAAATTTTACAAAAAATCAGATTTTGGCCAAAAATTATATTTTTTTGAAAATTTACGCAAAAATTTGTGACCCACACCCCCTTACAAAAAATTCGAAAATTTGAAAAATTTTTAATTTTTCCAATTCAGACGGGGAGTGCATTTATATTAATTATCAGGTTTTTATCTGCTCAAAACAGTTCGCTGTTTTAATATCGGAGCATTTTTGCAAAAAATAGAGCAAAAACAAATTTTACAAAAAATCAGATTTTGGCCAAAAATTAAAATCTTAATTTTCCGCCAATAAAAAAGACAGTGTTTTTGCTATAAAAATGAGACTAAATGTCCAAATATGGAATGACATACCTTCCTAAGCTCGTAGTTAAATTTTCTGTAACTTGCCATTTCCACCTAAAAATTTTATATTTTTGAAAATTTTTGCAAAAATTTGTGATATCTCCCTTACAAAAAATTCGAAAATTTGAAAAATGTTTAATTTTTTCCAATTCAGACGGAGAGTGCAATTATATTAATAATCAGGTTGTTATCTGCTAAAAACAGTTCGCCGTTTTAATATCGGAGCATTTTTGCAAAAATTAGAGCAAAAACAAATTTTACGAAAAAACAGATTTTGGCCAAAAATTAAAATCTTAATTTTCCGCCAATAAAAAAGTCAGTATTTTTGCTATAAAACTGAGACTAATTGTCCAAATATTGAATGACATACCTTCCTGAACTCGTAGTTAAATTCTCTGTAACTTGCCATTTCCACCTAAAAATTTTATATTTTTGAAAATTTTCGCAAAAATTCGAAAATTTGTAAAATTTTTAATTTTCCCAATTCAGATGGAGAGTGCATTAATATTAATTATTACGTTGTTATCTGCTCAAAACAGTTCGCCGTTTTAATATCGGAGCATTTTTGCCAAAATTAGAGCAAAAACTAATTTCCGAAAAATCAGATTTTGGCCAAAAATAAAATCTTAATTTTCCGCCAATAAAAAAGTCAGTATTTTTGCTATAAAAATGAGACTAAATGTCCAAATATGGAATGGCATACCTTCCTGAACTCGTAGTTACATTCTCTGTAACTTGGCATTTCCACCTAAAAATTATATTTTTTTGAAAATTTTCGCAAAAATTTGTGATATCCCCCCTTACAAAAAGTTCGAAAATTTGAAAAATTTAAAATTTTTTCAATTCAGACGGAGAGTGCATTAATATTAATAATCAGGTTGTTATCTGCTCAAAACAGTTCGCCGTTTTAATATCGGAGCATTTTTGCAAAAATTAGAGCAAAAACAAATTTTACGAAAAATCAGATTCTGGCCAAAAATTAAAATCTTAATTTTCCGCCAATAAAAAAGTAAGTATTTTTGCTATAAAAATGAGACTAAATGTCCAAATATTGAATGACATACCTTCCTGAACTCGTAGTTAAATTCTCTGTAACTTGCCATTTCCACCTAAAAATTTTATATTTTTGAAAATTTTTGCAAAAATTTGTATTATCTCCCTTACAAAAAATTCGAAAATTTGAAAAATGTTTAATTTTTCCAATTCAGACGGAGAGTGCAATTATATTAATAATCAGGTTGTTATCTGCTAAAAACAGTTCGCCGTTTTAATATCGGAGCATTTTTGCAAAAATTAGAGCAAAAACAAATTTTACAAAAAAATCAGATTTTGGCCAAAAATTAAAATCTTAATTTTCCGCCAATAAAAAAGTCAGTATTTTTGCTATAAAAATGAGACTAAATGTCCAAATATGGAATGACATGCCTTCCTAAACTCGTAGTTAAATTCTCTGTAACTTGCCATTTCCACCTAAAAGTTATATATTTTTGAAAATTTTCGCAAAAATTTGTGACCCCTCCTTACAAAAAATTCGAAAATTTGAAAAATGTTTAATTTTTCCAATTCAGACGGAGAGTGCAATTATATTAATAATCAGGTTGTTATCTGCTCAAAACAGTTCGCCGTTTTAATATCGGATCATTTTTGCAAAATTAGAGCAAAAACAAATTTTACAAAAAATCAGATTTTGGCCAAAAATTATATTTTTTTGAAAATTTACGCAAAAATTTGTGACCCACCCCCCCCTTACAAAAAATTCGAAAATTTGAAAAATTATTAATTTTTCCAATTCAGACGGAGAGTGCAATTATATTAATAATCAGGTTGTTATCTGCTCAACACAGTTCGCCGTTTTAATATCGGAGCATTTTTGCAAAAATTAGAGCAAAAACAAATTTTACGAAAAATCAGATTCTGGCCAAAAATTAAAATCTTAATTTTCCGCCAATAAAAAAGTAAGTATTTTTGGTATAAAAATGAGACTAAATGTCCAAATATTGAATGACATACCTTCCTGAACTCGTAGTTAAATTCTCTGTAACTTGCCATTTCCACCTAAAAATTTTATATTTTTGAAAATTTTTGCAAAAATTTGTGATATCTCCCTTACAAAAAATTCGAAAATTTGAAAAATGTTTAATTTTTCCAATTCAGACGGAGAGTGCAATTATATTAATAATCAGGTTGTTATCTGCTAAAAACAGTTCGCCGTTTTAATATCGGAGCATTTTTGCAAAAATTAGAGCAAAAACAAATTTTACGAAAAATCTGATTCTGGCCAAAAATTAAAATCTTAATTTTCCGCCAATAAAAAAGTAAGTATTTTTGCTATAAAAATGAGACTAAATGTCCAAATATGGAATGACATGCCTTCCTAAACTCGTAGTTAAATTCTCTGTAACTTGCCATTTCCACCTAAAAGTTATATATTTTTGAAAATTTTCGCAAAAATTTGTGACCCCTCCTTACAAAAAATTCGAAAATTTTAAAAATTTTTAATTTTTCCAATTCAGACGGAGAGTGCATTAATATTAATTATCAGGTTGTTATCTGCTCAAAACAGTTCGCCGTTTTAATATCAGAGCATTTTTGCAAAAATTAGAGCAAAAACAAATTTTACGAAAAATCAGATTCTGGCCAAAAATTAAAATCTTAATTTTCCGCCAATAAAAAGTCAGTATTTTTGCTATTAAAATGAGACTAATCGTCCAAATATGGAATGGCATACCTTCCTGAACTCGTAGTTAAATTCTCTGTAACTTGGCATTTCCACCTAAAAGTTATATATTTTTGAAAATTTTCGCAAAAATTTGTGACCCCTCCTTACAAAAAATTCGAAAATTTGAAAAATGTTTAATTTTTCCAATTCAGACGGAGAGTGCAATTATATTAATAATCAGGTTGTTATCTGCTCAAAACAGTTCGCCGTTTTAATATCGGATCATTTTTGCAAAATTAGAGCAAAAACAAATTTTACAAAAAATCAGATTTTGGCCAAAAATTATATTTTTTTGAAAATTTACGCAAAAATTTGTGACCCACCCCCCCTTACAAAAAATTCGAAAATTTGAAAAATTATTAATTTTTCCAATTCAGACGGAGAGTGCAATTATATTAATAATCAGGTTGTTATCTGCTCAACACAGTTCGCCGTTTTAATATCGGAGCATTTTTGCAAAAATTAGAGCAAAAACAAATTTTACGAAAAATCAGATTCTGGCCAAAAATTAAAATCTTAATTTTCCGCCAATAAAAAAGTAAGTATTTTTGGTATAAAAATGAGACTAAATGTCCAAATATTGAATGACATACCTTCCTGAACTCGTAGTTAAATTCTCTGTAACTTGCCATTTCCACCTAAAAATTTTATATTTTTGAAAATTTTTGCAAAAATTTGTGATATCTCCCTTACAAAAAATTCGAAAATTTGAAAAATGTTTAATTTTTCCAATTCAGACGGAGAGTGCAATTATATTAATAATCAGGTTGTTATCTGCTAAAAACAGTTCGCCGTTTTAATATCGGAGCATTTTTGCAAAAATTAGAGCAAAAACAAATTTTACGAAAAATCAGATTCTGGCCAAAAATTAAAATCTTAATTTTCCGCCAATAAAAAAGTAAGTATTTTTGCTATAAAAATGAGACTAAATGTCCAAATATGGAATGACATGCCTTCCTAAACTCGTAGTTAAATTCTCTGTAACTTGCCATTTCCACCTAAAAGTTATATATTTTTGAAAATTTTCGCAAAAATTTGTGACCCCTCCTTACAAAAAATTCGAAAATTTTAAAAATTTTTAATTTTTCCAATTCAGACGGAGAGTGCATTAATATTAATTATCAGGTTGTTATCTGCTCAAAACAGTTCGCCGTTTTAATATCGGAGCATTTTTGCAAAAATTAGAGCAAAAACAAATTTTACGAAAAATCAGATTCTGGCCAAAAATTAAAATCTTAATTTTCCGCCAATAAAAAGTCAGTATTTTTGCTATTAAAATGAGACTAATCGTCCAAATATGGAATGGCATACCTTCCTGAACTCGTAGTTAAATTCTCTGTAACTTGGCATTTCCACCTAAAAGTTATATATTTTTGAAAATTTTCGCAAAAATTTGTGACCCCTCCTTACAAAAAATTCGAAAATTTGAAAAATGTTTAATTTTTCCAATTCAGACGGAGAGTGCAATTATATTAATAATCAGGTTGTTATCTGCTCAAAACAGTTCGCCGTTTTAATATCGGAGCATTTTTGCAAAAATTACAGCAAAAACAAATTTTACGAAAAATCAGATTCTGGCCAAAAATTAAAATCTTAATTTTCCGCCAATAAAAAGTCAGTATTTTTGCTATTAAAATGAGACTAATCGTCCAAATATGGAATGGCATACCTTCCTGAACTCGTAGTTAAATTCTCTGTAACTTGGCATTTCCACCTAAAAGTTATATATTTTTGAAAATTTTCGCAAAAATTTGTGATATCTCCCTTACAAAAAATTCGAAAATTTTAAAAATTTTTAATTTTTCCAATTCAGACGGAGAGTGCAATTATATTAATAATCAGGTTGTTATCTGCTAAAAACAGTTCGCCGTTTTAATATCGGAGCATTTTTGCAAAAATTAGAGCAAAAACAAATTTTACGAAAAATCAGATTCTGGCCAAAAATTAAAATCTTAATTTTCCGCCAATAAAAAAGTAAGTATTTTTGCTATAAAAATGAGACTAAATGTCCAAATATGGAATGACATGCCTTCCTAAACTCGTAGTTAAATTCTCTGTAACTTGCCATTTCCACCTAAAAGTTATATTTTTTTGAAAATTTACGCAAAAATTTGTGACCCACACCCCCTTACAAAAAATTCGAAAATTTGAAAAATTTTTAATTTTTCCAATTCAGACGGGGAGTGCATTTATATTAATTATCAGGTTTTTATCTGCTCAAAACAGTTCGCTGTTTTAATATCGGAGCATTTTTGCAAAAAATAGAGCAAAAACAAATTTTACAAAAAATCAGATTTTGGCCAAAAATTAAAATCTTAATTTTCCGCCAATAAAAAAGACAGTGTTTTTGCTATAAAAATGAGACTAAATGTCCAAATATGGAATGACATACCTTCCTAAGCTCGTAGTTAAATTTTCTGTAACTTGCCATTTCCACCTAAAAATTTTATATTTTTGAAAATTTTTGCAAAAATTTGTGATATCTCCCTTACAAAAAATTCGAAAATTTGAAAAATGTTTAATTTTTTCCAATTCAGACGGAGAGTGCAATTATATTAATAATCAGGTTGTTATCTGCTAAAAACAGTTCGCCGTTTTAATATCGGAGCATTTTTGCAAAAATTAGAGCAAAAACAAATTTTACGAAAAAGGAGATTTTGGCCAAAAATTAAAATCTTAATTTTCCGCCAATAAAAAAGTCAGTATTTTTGCTATAAAACTGAGACTAATTGTCCAAATATTGAATGACATACCTTCCTGAACTCGTAGTTAAATTCTCTGTAACTTGCCATTTCCACCTAAAAATTTTATATTTTTGAAAATTTTTGCAAAAATTTGTGATATTTCCCTTACAAAAAATTCGAAAATTTGAAAAATGTTTAATTTTTCCAATTCAGACGGAGAGTGCAATTATATTAATAATCAGGTTGTTATCTGCTCAAAACAGTTCGCCGTTTTAATATCAAATCATTTTTGCAAAATTAGAGCAAAAACAAATTTTACAAAAAATCAGTCAGTATTTTTGCTATAAAAATGAGACTAAATGTCCAAATATGGAATGACATACCTTCCTAAGCTCGTAGTTAAATTTTCTGTAACTTGCCATTTCCACCTAAAAATTTTATTTTTTTGAAAATTTTTGCAAAAATTTGTGATATCTCCCTTACAAAAAATTCGAAAATTTGAAAAATGTTTAATTTTTTCAATTCAGACGGAGAGTGCAATTATATTAATAATCAGGTTGTTATCTGCTCAAAACAGTTCGCCGTTTTAATATCGGAGCATTTTTGCAAAATTAGAGCAAAAACAAATTTTACAAAAAATCAGATTTTGGCCAAAAATTATATTTTTTTGAAAATTTACGCAAAAATTTGTGACCCACCCCCCTTACAAAAAATTCGAAAATTTGAAAAAATTATTAATTTTTCCAATTCAGACGGAGAGTGCAATTATATTAATAATCAGGTTGTTATCTGCTCAAAACAGTTCGCCGTTTTAATATCGGAGCATTTTGGCAAAAATTAGAGCAAAAACAAATTTTACGAAAAATCAGATTCTGGCCAAAAATTAAAATCTTAATTTTCCGCCAATAAAAAAGTAAGTATTTTTGCTATAAAAATGAGACTAAATGTCCAAATATGGAATGACATGCCTTCCTAAACTCGTAGTTAAATTCTCTGTAACTTGCCATTTCCACCTAAAAGTTATATATTTTTGAAAATTTTCGCAAAAATTTGTGATATCTCCCTTACAAAAAATTCGAAAATTTGAAAAATGTTTAATTTTTTCCAATTCAGACGGAGAGTGCATTAATATTAATTATCAGGTTGTTATCTGCTCAAAACAGTTCGCCGTTTTAATATCGGAGCATTTTTGCAAAAATTAGAGCAAAAACAAATCTTACAAAAAAGCAGATTTTTGCCAAAAATTAAAATTGTAATTTTCCGCCAATAAAAAAGACAGTATTTTTGCTATAAAAATGAAACTAATTGTCCAAATATGGAATGGCATACCTTCCTGAACTCGTAGTTAAATTCTCTGTAATTGGCATTTCCACCTAAAAATTTTATATTTTGGAAAATTTTTGCAAAAGTTTGTGATATCCCCCTTACAAAAAATTCGAAAATTTGAAAAATGTTTAATTTTTCCAATTCAGACGGAGAGTGCAATTATATTAATAATCAGGTTGTTATCTGCTCAAAACAGTTCGCCGTTTTAATATCGGAGCATTTTTGCAAAAATTAGAGCAAAAACAAATTTTACGAAAAATCAGATTCTGGCCAAAAATTAAAATCTTAATTTTCCGCCAATAAAAATGTCAGTATTTTTGCTATAAAAATGAGACTAAATGTCCAAATATGGAATGACATACCTTCCTAAGCTCGTAGTTAAATTTTCTGTAACTTGCCATTTCCACCTAAAAATTTTATTTTTTTGAAAATTTTTGCAAAAATTTGTGATATCTCCCTTACAAAAAATTCGAAAATTTGAAAAATGTTTAATTTTTTCCAATTCAGACGGAGAGTGCAATTATATTAATAATCAGGTTGTTATCTGCTCAAAACAGTTCGCCGTTTTAATATCGGAGCATTTTTGCAAAATTAGAGCAAAAACAAATTTTACAAAAAATCAGATTTTGGCCAAAAATTATATTTTTTTGAAAATTTACGCAAAAATTTGTGACCCACACCCCCTTAAAAAAAATTCGAAAATTTTAAAAATTTTTAATTTTTCCAATTCAGACGGGGAGTGCATTTATATTAATTATCAGGTTTTTATCTGCTCAAAACAGTTCGCTGTTTTAATATCGGAGCATTTTTGCAAAAAATAGAGCAAAAACAAATTTTACAAAAAATCAGATTTTGGCCAAAAATTAAAATCTTAATTTTCCGCCAATAAAAAAGACAGTGTTTTTGCTATAAAAATGAGACTAAATGTCCAAATATGGAATGACATACCTTCCTAAGCTCGTAGTTATATTTTCTGTAACTTGCCATTTCCACCTAAAAATTTTATATTTTTGAAAATTTTTGCAAAAATTTGTGATATCTCCCTTACAAAAAATTCGAAAATTTGAAAAATGTTTAATTTTTTCCAATTCAGACGGAGAGTGCAATTATATTAATAATCAGGTTGTTATCTGCTAAAAACAGTTCGCCGTTTTAATATCGGAGCATTTTTGCAAAAATTAGAGCAAAAACAAATTTTACGAAAAAGCAGATTTTGGCCAAAAATTAAAATCTTAATTTTCCGCCAATAAAAAAGTCAGTATTTTTGCTATAAAACTGAGACTAATTGTCCAAATATTGAATGACATACCTTCCTGAACTCGTAGTTAAATTCTCTGTAACTTGCCATTTCCACCTAAAAATTTTATTTTTTGAAAATTTTCGCAAAAATTTGTGATATTTCCCTTACAAAAAATTCGAAAATTTGAACAATGTTTAATTTTTTCCAATTCAGACGGAGAGTGCAATTATATTAATAATCAGGTTGTTATCTGCTCAAAACAGTTCGCCGTTTTAATATCGGAGCATTTTTGCAAAATTAGAGCAAAAACAAATTTTACAAAAAATCAGATTTTGGCCAAAAATTATATTTTTTTGAAAATTTACGCAAAAATTTGTGACCCACCCCCCCTTACAAAAAATTCGAAAATTTGAAAAATGTTTAATTTTTCCAATTCAGACGGAGAGTGCAATTATATTAATAATCAGGTTGTTATCTGCTCAAAACAGTTCGCCGTTTTAATATCGGAGCATTTTTGCAAAAATTAGAGCAAAAACAAATTTTACAAAAAAATCAGATTTTAGGCAAAAATTAAAATCTTAATTTTCCGCCAATAAAAAAATCAGTATTTTTGCTATAAAACTGAGACTAATTGTCCAAATATTGAATGACATACCTTCCTGAACTCGTAGTTAAATTCTCTGTAACTTGCCATTTCCACCTAAAAATTTTATTTTTTTGAAAATTTTCGCAAAAATTTGTGATATCTCCCTTACAAAAAATTCGAAAATTTGAAAAATGTTTAATTTTTCCAATTCAGACGGAGAGTGCAATTATATTAATAATCAGGTTGTTATCTGCTCAAAACAGTTCGCCGTTTTAATATCGGAGCATTTTTGCAAAAATTACAGCAAAAACAAATTTTACAAAAAATCAGATTTTGGCCAAAAATTAAAATCTTAATTTTCCGCCAATAAAAAAGTCAGTATTTTTGCTATAAAAATGAGACTAAATGTCCAAATATGGAATGACATACCTTCCTAAGCTCGTAGTTAAATTTTCTGTAACTTGCCATTTCCACCTAAAAATTTTATATTTTTGAAAATTTTTGCAAAAATTTGTGATATCTCCCTTACAAAAAATTCGAAAATTTGAAAAATGTTTAATTTTTTCCAATTCAGACGGAGAGTGCAATTATATTAATAATCAGGTTGTTATCTGCTCAAAACAGTTCGCCGTTTTAATATCGGAGCATTTTTGCAAAATTAGAGCAAAAACAAATTTTACAAAAAATCAGATTTTGGCCAAAAATTATATTTTTTTGAAAATTTACGCAAAAATTTGTGACCCACCCCCCCTTACAAAAAATTCGAAAATTTGAAAAATGTTTAATTTTTCCAATTCAGACGGAGAGTGCAATTATATTAATAATCAGGTTGTTATCTGCTCAAAACAGTTCGCCGTTTTAATATCGGAGCATTTTTGCAAAAATTAGAGCAAAAACAAATTTTACAAAAAATCAGATTTTGGCCAAAAATTAAAATTTTAATTTTCCGCCAATAAAATAGTCATTATTTTTGCTATAAAACTGAGACTAATTGTCCAAATATTGAATGACATACCTTCCTGAACTCGTAGTTAATTTCTCTGTAACTTGCCATTTCCACCTAAAAATTTTATTTTTTTGAACATTTTTGCAAAAATTTGTGATATCTCCCTTACAAAAAATTCGAAAATTTGAAAAATGTTTAATTTTTCCAATTCAGACGGAGAGTGCAATTATATTAATAATCAGGTTGTTATCTGCTCAAAACAGTTCGCCGTTTTAATATCGGAGCATTTTTGCAAAATTAGAGCAAAAACAAATTTTACAAAAAATCAGATTTTGGCCAAAAATTATATTTTTTTGAAAATTTACGCACAAATTTGTGACCCACCCCCCCTTACAAAAAATTCGAAAATTTGAAAAATGTTTAATTTTTCCAATTCAGACGGAGAGTGCAATTATATTAATAATCAGGTTGTTATCTGCTCAAAACAGTTCGCCGTTTTAATATCGGAGCATTTTTGCAAAAATTAGAGCAAAAACAAATTTTACAAAAAATCAGATTTTGGCCAAAAATTAAAATTTTAATTTTCCGCCAATAAAATAGTCAGTATTATTGTTATAAAAATGAGACTAAATGTCCAAATATGGAATGACATACCTCCCTAAGCTCGTAGTTAAATTCTCTGTAACTTGCCATTTCCACCTAAAAATTGTATATTTTTGAAAATTTTTGCAAAAATTTGTGATATCTCCCTTACAAAAAATTCGAAAATTTGAAAAATGTTTAATTTTTTCCAATTCAGACGGAGAGTGCAATTATATTAATAATCAGGTTGTTATCTGCTAAAAACAGTTCGCCGTTTTAATATCGGAGCATTTTTGCAAAAATTAGAGCAAAAACAAATTTTACAAAAAATCAGATTTTGGCCAAAAATTAAAATTTTAATTTTCCGCCAATAAAATAGTCATTATTTTTGCTATAAAACTGAGACTAATTGTCCAAATATTGAATGACATACCTTCCTGAACTCGTAGTTAATTTCTCTGTAACTTGCCATTTCCACCTAAAAATTTTATTTTTTTGAACATTTTTGCAAAAATTTGTGATATCTCCCTTACAAAAAATTCGAAAATTTGAAAAATGTTTAATTTTTCCAATTCAGACGGAGAGTGCAATTATATTAAAATTTTTTGTAAAATTTGTTTTTGCTCTAATTTTTGCAAAAATGCTCTGATATTAAAACGGCGAGCTGTTTTGAGCAGCTGAAACACTGATAATTAATATAAATGCACTCACCATCTGAATTGGAAAAATTAAACATTTTTCAAATTTTTGAATTTTTTGTAAGGGGGATATCACAAATTTTTGCGAAAATTTTCAAAGAAATAAAATTTTTAGGTGGAAATGGCAAGCTACAGAGAATTAACCTACGAGTTCAGGAAGGTATGTCATTCTATATTTGGACAATTAGTCTCATTTTTATGGCAAAAATACTGACTTTTTTATTGGCGGAAAATTAAAATTTTAATTTTTGGCCAAAATCTAATTTTTCGTAAAATTTGTTTTTGCTCTAATTTTTGCAAAAATGCTCTGATATTAAAACGGCGAACTGTTTTGAGCAGCTAAAAACCTGATAATTCATATAAATGCACTCTCCATCTGAATTGAGAAAATTAAAAATTTTTCAAATTTTCGAATTTTTTGTAAGGGGGGGTGGGTCACAAACTTTTGCGAAAATTTTCAAAAAAATATAATTTTTGGCCAAAATCTGATTTTTTGTAAAATTTGTTTTTGCTCTAATTTTTGCAAAAATGCTCCGATATTAAAACGGCGAACTGTTTTGAGCAGATAACAACCTGATTATTAGTATAATTTCACTCTCCGTCTGAATTGGAAAAAATTAAACAATGTTCAAATTTTCGAATTTTTTGTAAGGGAGATATCACAAATTTTTGCAAAAATTTTCAAATAAATAAAATTTTTAGGTGGAAATGGCAATTTACAGAAAATTTAACTACGAGCTTAGGAAGGTATGTCATTCCATATTTGGACATTTAGTCTCATTTTTATAGCAAAAATACTGACTTTTTTATTGGCGGAAAATTAAAATTTTAATTTTTGGCCAAAATCTGATTTTTTGTAAAATTTGTTTTTGCTCTAATTTTTGCAAAAATGCTCCGATATTAAAACGGCGAACTGTTTTTAGCAGATAACAACCTGATTATTAATATAATTGCACTCTCCGTCTGAATTGGAAAAAATTAAACATTTTTCAAATTTTCGAATTTTTTGTAAGGGAGATATTACAAATTTTTGCAAAAATTTTCAAAAATATACAATTTTTAGGTGGAAATGGCAAGTTACAGAGAATTTAACTACGAGCTTAGGGAGGTATGTCATTCCATATTTGGACATTTAGTCTCATTTTTATAACAATAATACTGACTATTTTATTGGCGGAAAATTAAAATTTTAATTTTTGGCCAAAATCTGATTTTTTGTAAAATTTGTTTTTGCTCTAATTTTTGCAAAAATGCTCCGATATTAAAACGGCGAACTGTTTTGAGCAGATAACAACCTGATTATTAATATAATTGCACTCTCCGTCTGAATTGGAAAAATTAAACATTTTTCAAATTTTCTAATTTTTTGTAAGGGGGGGTGGGTCACAAATTTGTGCGTAAATTTTCAAAAAAATATAATTTTTGGCCAAAATCTGATTTTTTGTAAAATTTGTTTTTGCTCTAATTTTGCAAAAATGCTCCGATATTAAAACGGCGAACTGTTTTGAGCAGATAACAACCTGATTATTAATATAATTGCACTCTCCGTCTGAATTGGAAAAATTAAACATTTTTCAAATTTTCGAATTTTTTGTAAGGGAGATATCACAAATTTTTGCAAAAATGTTCAAAAAAATAAAATTTTTAGGTGGAAATGGCAAGTTACAGAGAAATTAACTACGAGTTCAGGAAGGTATGTCATTCAATATTTGGACAATTAGTCTCAGTTTTATAGCAAAAATAATGACTATTTTATTGGCGGAAAATTAAAATTTTAATTTTTGGCCAAAATCTGATTTTTTGTAAAATTTGTTTTTGCTCTAATTTTTGCAAAAATGCTCCGATATTAAAACGGCGAACTGTTTTTAGCAGATAACAACCTGATTATTAATATAATTGCACTCTCCGTCTGAATTGGAAAAAATTAAACATTTTTCAAATTTTCAAATTTTTTGTAAGGGAGATATCACAAATTTTTGCAAAAATTTTCAAAAATATACAATTTTTAGGTGGAAATGGCAAGTTACAGAGAATTTAACTACGAGCTTAGGGAGGTATTTAAAATTTTAATTTTTGGCCAAAATCTGATTTTTTGTAAAATTTGTTTTTGCTCTAATTTTTGCAAAAATGCTCCGATATTAAAACGGCGAACTGTTTTGAGCAGATAACAACCTGATTATTAATATAATTGCACTCTCCGTCTGAATTGGAAAAATTAAACATTTTTCAAATTTTCGAATTTTTTGTAAGGGGGGGTGGGTCACAAATTTGTGCGTAAATTTTCAAAAAAATATAATTTTTGGCCAAAATCTGATTTTTTGTAAAATTTGTTTTTGCTCTAATTTTGCAAAAATGCTCCGATATTAAAACGGCGAACTGTTTTGAGCAGATAACAACCTGATTATTAATATAATTGCACTCTCCGTCTGAATTGGAAAAATTAAACATTTTTCAAATTTTCGAATTTTTTGTAAGGGAGATATCACAAATTTTTGCAAAAATGTTCAAAAAAATAAAATTTTTAGGTGGAAATGGCAAGTTACAGAGAAATTAACTACGAGTTCAGGAAGGTATGTCATTCAATATTTGGACAATTAGTCTCAGTTTTATAGCAAAAATAATGACTATTTTATTGGCGGAAAATTAAAATTTTAATTTTTGGCCAAAATCTGATTTTTTGTAAAATTTGTTTTTGCTCTAATTTTTGCAAAAATGCTCCGATATTAAAACGGCGAACTGTTTTTAGCAGATAACAACCTGATTATTAATATAATTGCACTCTCCGTCTGAATTGGAAAAAATTAAACATTTTTCAAATTTTCGAATTTTTTGTAAGGGAGATATTACAAATTTTTGCAAAAATTTTCAAAAATATACAATTTTTAGGTGGAAATGGCAAGTTACAGAGAATTTAACTACGAGCTTAGGGAGGTATGTCATTCCATATTTGGACATTTAGTCTCATTTTTATAACAATAATACTGACTATTTTATTGGCGGAAAATTAAAATTTTAATTTTTGGCCAAAATCTGATTTTTTGTAAAATTTGTTTTTGCTCTAATTTTTGCAAAAATGCTCCGATATTAAAACGGCGAACTGTTTTGAGCAGATAACAACCTGATTATTAATATAATTGCACTCTCCGTCTGAATTGGAAAAATTAAACATTTTTCAAATTTTCGAATTTTTTTGTAAGGGGGGGTGGGTCACAAATTTTTGCGTAAATTTTCAAAAAATATAATTTTTGGCCAAAATCTGTTTTTTTGTAAAATTTGTTTTTGCTCTAATTTTTGCAAAAATGCTCCGATATTAAAACGGCGAACTGTTTTTAGCAGATAACAACCTGATTATTAATATAATTGCACTCTTTGTCTGAATTGGAAAATTAGAGCAAAAACAAATTTTACAAAAAATCAGATTTTAGCCAAAAATTAAAATTTTAATTTTCCGCCAATAAAAAAGTCAGTATTTTTGCTATAAAAATGAGACTAATTGTCCAAATATGGAATGACATACCTTCCTGAACTCGTAGTTAAATTCTCTGTAACATGGCATTTCCACATAAAAAATTTTTTATTTGAAAATTTTCGCAAAAATTTGTGATATCCCCCTTACAAAAAATTCGAAAATTTGAAAAATGTTTAATTTTCCCAATTCAGATGGAGAGTGCATTTATAATAATTATCAGGGTTTCAGCTGCTCAAAACAGTTCGCCGTTTTAATATCAGAGCATTTTTGCAAAAATTAGAGCAAAAACAAATTTTACGAAAAATCAGATTTTGGCCAAAAATTAAAATCTTAATTTTCCGCCAATAAAAAAGTCAGTACTTTTGCTATAAAAATGAGACTAATTGTCCAAATATGGAATGACATACCTTCCTGAACTCGTAGTTAAATTCTCTGTAACATGACATTTTCACGTAAAATTTTTATTTTTTTGAAAATTTTTGCAAAAATTTGTAACCCCCCCCCCCCCCCCCCCTTACAAAAAATTCGAAAACTTGAAAAATTTTTAATTTTTCCAATTCAGACGGAGAGTGCATTAATATTAATTATCAGGTTGTTATCTGCTCAAAACAGTTCGCCGTTTTAATATCGGAGCATTTTTGCAAAAATTAGAGCAAAACAAATTTTACGAAAAAGCAGATTTTTGCCAAAAATTAAAATCTTAATTTTCCGCCAATAAAAAAGACAGTATTTTTGCTATAAAAATGAAACTAATTGACCAAATATGGAATGGCATACCTTCCTGAACTCGTAGTTAAATTCTCTGTAACTTGCCATTTCCACCTAAAAATTTTATTTTTTTGAAAATTTTCGCAAAAATTTGTGATATCCCCCTTACAAAAAAATTCGAAAATTTGAAAAATGTTTAATTTTTCCAATTCAGACGGAGAGTGCAATTATATTAATTATCAGGGTTTTAGCTGCTCAAAACAGTTCGCCGTTTTAATATCGGAGCATTTTTGCAAAAATTAGAGCAAAAACAAATTTTACGAAAAATCAGATTTTGGACAAAAATTAAAATCTTAATTTTCCGTCAATAAAAAAGTCAGTACTTTTGCTATAAAAATGAGACTAATTGTCCAAATATGGAATGACATACCTTCCTGAACTCGTAGTTAAATTCTCTGTAACATGGCATTTCCACCTAAAATTTTTATTTTTTTGAAAATTTTTGCACAAATTTGTAACCCCCCCCCCCCTTTACAAAAAATTCGAAAACTTGAAAAATGTTTAATTTTTCCAATTCAGACGGAGAGTGCATTAATATTAATTATCAGGTTGTTATCTGCTCAAAACAGTTCGCCGTTTTAATATCGGAGCATTTTTGCAAAAATTAGAGCAAAACAAATTTTACGAAAAAGCAGATTTTTGCCAAAAATTAAAATCTTAATTTTCCGCCAATAAAAAAGACAGTATTTTTGCTATAAAAATGAAACTAATTGACCAAATATGGAATGGCATACCTTCCTGAACTCGTAGTTAAATTGTCTGTAACTTGCCATTTCCACCTACAAATTTTATTTTTTTGAAAATTTTGGCAAAAATTTGTGATATCCCCGTTACAAAAAATTCGAAAATTTGAAAAATGTTTAATTTTTCCAATTTAGACGGAGAGTGCAATTATATTAATTATCAGGGTTTTAGCTGCTCAAAACAGTTCGCCGTTTTAATATCGGAGCATTTTTGCAAAAATTAGAGCAAAAACAAATTTTACGAAAAATCAGATTCTGGCCAAAAATTAAAATCTTAATTTTCCGCCTATAAAAAAATCAGTATTTTTGCTATATAAATGAGACTAAATGTCCAAATATGGAATGGCATACCTTCCTAAACTAGTAGTTAAATTCTCTGTAACTTGGCATTTCCACCTAAAAATTATATTTTTTTGAAAATTTACGCAAATTACAAAAAATTCGAAAATTTGAAAAATGTTTAATTTTCCCAATTCAGATGGAGAGTGCATTTATATTAATTATCAGGTTTTTAGCTGCTCAAAACAGTTCGCCGTTTTAATATCAGAGCATTTTTGCAAAAATTAGAGCAAAAACAAATTTTACAAAAAATCAGATTTTGGCCAAAAATTAAAATCTTAATTTTCCGCCAATAAAAAAGTCAGTATTTTTGCTATAAAAATGAGACTAATTGTCCAAATATGGAATGACATACCTTCCTGAACTCGTAGTTAAATTCTCTGTAACAAGGCATTTCCACCTAAAAATTGTATATTTTTGAAAATTTTCGCAAAAGTTTGTGACTCACCTCCCCTTACAAAAAATTCGAAAATTTTACAATTTTTTATTTTTTCCTATTCAGACGGAGAGTGCAAATATATTAATAATCAGGTTGTTATCTGCTCAAAACAGTTCGCCGTTTTAATATCAGAGCATTTTTGCAAAAATTAGAGCAAATAAAATTTTACGAAATAGCAGATTTTTGCCAAAAATTAAAATCTTAATTTTCCGCCAATAAAAAAGACAGTATTTTTGCTATAAAAATGAAACTAATTGTCCAAATATGGAATGGCATACCTTCCTGAACTCGTAGTTAAATTCTCTGTAAAATCAGTATTTTTGCTATATAAATGAGACTAAATGTCCAAATATGGAATGGCATACCTTCCTAAACTAGTAGTTAAATTCTCTGTAACTTGGCATTTCCACCTAAAAATTATATTTTTTTTTAAATTTACGCAAATTACAAAAAATTCGAAAATTTAAAAAATGTTTAATTTTTCCAATTCAGATGGAGAGTGCATTTATATTAATTATCAGGTTTTTAGCTGCTCAAAACAGTTCGCCGTTTTAATATCAGAGCATTTTTGCAAAAATTAGAGCAAAAACAAATTTTACAAAAAATCAGATTTTGGCCAACAATTAAAATCTTAATTTTCCGCCAATAAAAAAGTCAGTATTTTTGCTATAAAAATGAGACTAATTGTCCAAATATGGAATGACATACCTTCCTGAACTCGTAGTTAAATTCTCTGTAACTTGCCATTTCCACCTAAAAATTGTATATTTTTGAAAATTTTTGTAAAAGTTTGTGATATTCCCCTTACAAAAAATTCGAAAATTTTAAAAATTTTTAATTTTTCCAATTTTGACGGAGAGTGCAATTATATTAATTATCAGGGTTTTAGCTGCTCAAAACAGTTCGCCGTTTTAATATCAGAGCATTTTTGCAAAAATTAGAGCAAAAACAAATGTTACGAAAAATCAGATTTTGGCCAAAAATTAAAATCTTAATTTCCCCCAATAAAAAAGTCAGTATTTTTGCCATAAAAATGAGACTAATTGTCCAAATATGAAATGACATACCTTCCTGAACTCGTAGGTTAATTCTCTGTAACTTGCCATTTCCACCTAAAAATTTGATTTTTTTGAAAATTTTCGCAAAAATTTGTGATATCCCCCTTACAAAAAATTCGAAAACTTGAAAAATGTTTAATTTTCCCAATTCAGATGGAGAGTGCATTTATATTAATTATCAGCGTTTTAGCTGCTCAAAACAGTTCGCCGTTTTAATATCGGAGCATTTTTGCAAAAATTAGAGCAAAAACAAATTTTACAAAAAATCAGAATTTTGGCAAAAATTAAAATTTTAATTTTCCCCCAATAAAAAAGTCAGTATTTTTGCCATAAAAATGAGACTAATTGTCCAAATATGGAATGACATACCTTCCTGAACTCGTAGGTTAATTCTCTGTAACTTGCCATTTCCACCTAAAAATTTGATTTTTTTGAAAATTTTCGCAAAAATTTGTGATATTCCCCTTACAAAAAATTCGAAAACTTGAAAAATGTTTAATTTTCCCAATTCAGATAGAGAGTGCATTTATATTAATTATCAGGTTGTTATCTGCTCAAAACAGTTCGCCGTTTTAATATCGGAGCATTTTTGCAAAAATTATAGCAAAACCAAATTTTACGAAAAATCAGATTTTGGCCAAAAATGAAAATCTTGATTTGCCGCCAATAAAAAAGTCAGTATTTTTGCTATAAAAATGAGACTAATTGTCCAAATATGGAATGACATACCTTCCTGAACTCGTAGTTAAATTATCTGTAACTTGGCATTTCCACCTAAAAATTTTATTTTTTTGAAAATTTTTGCAAAAATTTGTGATATCCCCCTTAAAAAAAATTCGACAATTTGAAAAATTTTTAATTTTTCCAGTTCGAGACAGGGAGTGCATTAATATTAATTATCAGGTTGTTATCTGCTCAAAACAGTTCGCCGTTTTAATATCGGAGCATTTTTGCAAAAATTAGAGCAAAAACAAATTTTACAAAAAATCAGAATTTTGGCAAAAATTAAAATTTTAATTTTCCCCCAATAAAAAAGTCAGTATTTTTGCCATAAAAATGAGACTAATTGTCCAAATATGGAATGACATACCTTCCTGAACTCGTAGGTTAATTCTCTGTAACTTGCCATTTCCACCTAAAAATTTGATTTTTTTGAAAATTTTCGCAAAAATTTGTGATATCCCCCTTACAAAAAATTCGAAAACTTGAAAAATGTTTAATTTTCCCAATTCAGATAGAGAGTGCATTTATATTAATTATCAGGTTGTTATCTGCTCAAAACAGTTCGCCGTTTTAATATCGGAGCATTTTTGCAAAAATTATAGCAAAACCAAATTTTACGAAAAATCAGATTTTGGCCAAAAATGAAAATCTTGATTTGCCGCCAATAAAAAAGTCAGTATTTTTGCTATAAAAATGAGACTAATTGTCCAAATATGGAATGACATACCTTCCTGAACTCGTAGTTAAATTATCTGTAACTTGGCATTTCCACCTAAAAATTTTATTTTTTTGAAAATTTTTGCAAAAATTTGTGATATCCCCCCTTACAAAAAATTCGACAATTTGAAAAATTTTTAATTTTTCCAGTTCAGACAGGGAGTGCATTAATATTAATTATCAGGTTGTTATCTGCTCAAAACAGTTCGCCGTTTTAATATCGGAGCATTTTTGCAAAAATTAGAGCAAAACAAATTTTACGAGAAAGCAGAATTTTGCCAAAAATTAAAATCTTAATTTCCCGCCAATAAAAAAGACAGTATTTTTGCTATAAAAATGAAACTAATTGTCCAAATATGGAATGGCATACCTTCCTGAACTCGTAGTTAAATTCTCTGTAACTTGCCATTTCCACCTAAAAATTTTATTTTTTTTTGAAAATTTTTGCAAAAATTTGTGATTCCCCCTTACAAAAAATTCGAAAATTTGAAAAATGTTTAATTTTTCCAATTTAGACGGAGAGTGCAATTATATTAATTATCAGGGTTTTAGCTGCTCAAAACAGTTCGCCGTTTTAATATCGGAGCATTTTTGCAAAAATTAGAGCAAAAACAAATTTTACGAAAAAATCAGATTCTGGCCAAAAATTAAAATCTTAATTTTCCGCCTATAAAAAAATCAGTATTTTTGCTATATAAATGAGACTAAATGTCCAAATATGGAATGGCATACCTTCCTAAACTAGTAGTTAAATTCTCTGTAACTTGGCATTTCCACCTAAAAATTATATTTTTTTGAAAATTTACGCAAATAACAAAAAATTCGAAAATTTGAAAAATGTTTCATTTTCCCAATTCAGATGGAGAGTGCATTTATATTAATTATCAGGTTTTTAGCTGCTCAAAACAGTTCGCCGTTTTAATATCAGAGCATTTTTGCAAAAATTAGAGCAAAAACAAATTTTACAAAAAATCAGATTTTGGCCAAAATTAAAATCTTAATTTTCCGCCAATAAAAAAGTCGGTATTTTTGCTATAAAAATGAGACTAATTGTCCAAATATGGAATGACATACCTTCCTGAACTCGTAGTTAAATTCTCTGTAACATGGCATTTCCACCTAAAAATTTTATTTTTTTTGAAAATTTTTGCAAAAATTTGTGATATCCCCCTTACAAAAAATTCGAAAATTTGAAAAATGTTTAATTTTTCCAATTTAGACGGAGAGTGCAATTATATTAATTATCAGGGTTTTAGCTGCTCAAAACAGTTCGCCGTTTTAATATCGGAGCATTTTTGCAAAAATTAGAGCAAAAACAAATTTTACGAAAAATCAGATTCTGGCCAAAATTAAAATCTTAATTTTCCGCCTATAAAAAAATCAGTATTTTTGCTATATAAATGAGACTAAATGTCCAAATATGGAATGGCATACCTTCCTAAACTAGTAGTTAAATTCTCTGTAACTTGGCATTTCCACCTAAAAATTATATTTTTTTGAAAATTTACGCAAATTACAAAAAATTCGAAAATTTGAAAAATGTTTCATTTTCCCAATTCAGATGGAGAGTGCATTTATAATAATTATCAGGGTTTCAGCTGCTCAAAACAGTTCGCCGTTTTAATATCAGAGCATTTTTGCAAAAATTAAAGCAAAAACAAATTTACGAAAAATCAGATTTTGGCCAAAAATTAAAATCTTAATTTTCCGCCAATAAAAAAGTCAGTACTTTTGCTATAAAAATGAGACTAATTGTCCAAATATGGAATGACATACCTTCCTGAACTTGTAGTTCAATTCTCTGTAACATGACATTTTCACGTAAAATTTTTATTTTTTTGAAAATTTTTGCAAAAATTTGTAACCCCCCCCCCCCCCCCCTTGCAAAAAATTCGAAAACTTGAAAAATTTTTAATTTTTCCAATTCAGACGGAGAGTGCATTAATATTAATTATCAGGTTGTTATCTGCTCAAAACAGTTCGCCGTTTTAATATCGGAGCATTTTTGCAAAAATTAGAGCAAAACAAATTTTAAGAAAAAGCAGATTTTTGCCAAAAATTAAAATCTTAATTTTCCGCCAATAAAAAAGACAGTATTTTTGCTATAAAAATGAAACTAATTGACCAAATATGGAATGGCATACCTTCCTGAACTCGTAGTTAAATTCTCTGTAACTTGCCATTTCCACCTAAAAATTTATTTTTTTGAAAATTTTCGCAAAAATTTGTGATATCCCCCTTACAAAAAATTCGAAAATTTGAAAATTTGAAAATTTTTTAATTTTTCCAATTCAGACGGAGAGTGCATTAATATTAATTATCAGGTTGTCATCTGCTCACAACAGTTCGCCGTTTTAATATCGGAGCATTTTTGCAAAAATTAGAGCAAAAACAAATTTTACAAAAAATTCTGATTCTGGCCAAAAATTAAAATCTTAATTTTCCGCCAATAAAAAAGTCAGTATTTTTGCTATAAAAATGAGACTAATTGTCCAAATATGGAATGACATACCTTCCTGAACTCGTAGTTAAATTCTCTGTAACTTGCCATTTCCACCTAAAAATTTTTTTTTTTAAAAATGTTTAATTTTCCCAATTCAGATGGAGAGTGCATTTATAATAATTATCAGGGTTTCAGCTGCTCAAAACAGTTCGCCGTTTTAATATCAGAGCATTTTTGCAAAAATTAAAGCAAAAACAAATTTTACGAAAAATCAGATTTTGGCCAAAAATTAAAATCTTAATTTTCCGCCAATAAAAAAGTCAGTACTTTTGCTATAAAAATGAGACTAATTGTCCAAATATGGAATGACATACCTTCCTGAACTCGTAGTTAAATTCTCTGTAACATGACATTTCCACCTAAAATTTTTATTTTTTTGAAAATTTTTGCAAAAATTTGTAACCCCCCCCCCCCCCTACAAAAAATTCGAAAACTTGAAAAATTTTTAATTTTTCCAATTCAGACGGAGAGTGCATTAATATTAATTATCAGGTTGTTATCTGCTCAAAACAGTTCGCCGTTTTAATATCGGAGCATTTTTGCAAAAATTAGAGCAAAACAAATTTTACGAAAAAGCAGATTTTTGGCAAAAATTAAAATCTTAATTTTCCGCCAATAAAAAAGACAGTATTTTTGCTATAAAAATGAAACTAATTGACCAAATATGGAATGGCATACCTTCCTGAACTCGTAGTTAAATTCTCTGTAACTTGGCATTTCCACCTAAAAATTTTATTTTTTTGAAAATTTTCGCAAAAATTTGTGATATCCCCCTTACAAAAAATTCGAAAATTTGAAAAATGTTTAATTTTTCCAATTTAGACGGAGAGTGCAATTATATTAATTATCAGGGTTTTAGCTGCTCAAAACAGTTCGCCGTTTTAATATCGGAGCATTTTTGCAAAAATTAGAGCAAAAACAAATTTTACAAAAAATCAGATTTTAGGCAAAAATTAAAATCTTAATTTTCCGCCAATAAAAAGTCAGTATTTTTGCTATAAAAATGAGACTAATTGTCCAAATATACAATGACATACCTTCCTGAACTCGTAGTTAAATTCTCTGTAACATGACATTTCCACCTAAAATTTTTATTTTTTTAAAAATTTTTGCAAAAATTTGTAACCCCCCCCCCCCCTTACAAAAAATTCGAAAACTTGAAAAATTTTTAATTTTTCCAATTCAGACGGAGAGTGCATTAATATTAATTATCAGGTTGTTATCTGCTCAAAACAGTTCGCCGTTTTAATATCGGAGCATTTTTGCAAAAATTAGAGCAAAACAAATTTTACGAAAAAGCAGATTTTTGGCAAAAATTAAAATCTTAATTTTCCGCCAATAAAAAAGACAGTATTTTTGCTATAAAAATGAGACTAATTGTCCAAATATGGAATGACATACCTTCCTGAACTCGTAGTTAAATTCTCTGTAACAAGGCATTTCCACCTAAAAATTTTATTTTTTTGAAAATTTTCGCAAAAATTTGTGATATTCCCCTTACAAAAAATTCGAAAATTTGAAAAATGTTTAATTTTTCCAATTCAGACGGAGAGTGCAATTATATTAATTATCAGGTTGTTATCTGCTCAAAACAGTTCGCCGTTTTAATATCGGAGCATTTTTGCAAAAATTAGAGCAAAAACAAATTTTACAAAAAATCAGATTTTAGGCAAAAATTAAAATCTTAATTTTCCGCCAATAAAAAAGTCAGTATTTTTGCTATAAAAATGAGACTAATTGTCCAAATATAGAATGACATACCTTCCTAAACTCGTAGTTAAATTCTCTGTAACATGCCATTTCCACCTAAAAATTTTATTTTTTGAAAATTTTTGCAAAAACTTGTGATATCCCCCTTACAAAAAATTCGAAAATTTGAAAAATGTTTAATTTTTCCAATTTAGACGGAGAGTGCAATTATATTAATTATCAGGGTTTTAGCTGCTCAAAACAGTTCGCCGTTTTAATATCGGAGCATTTTTGCAAAAATTAGAGCAAAAACAAATTTTACGAAAAATCCCAATTCAGATGGAGAGTGCATTTATATTAATTAACAGGTTTTTAGCTGCTCAAAACAGTTCGCCGTTTTAATATCAGAGCATTTTTGCAAAAATTAGAGCAAAAACAAATTTTACAAAAAATCAGATTTTGGCCAAAAATTAAAATCTTAATTTTCCGCCAATAAAAAAGTCAGTATTTTTGCTATAAAAATGAGACTAATTGTCCAAATATGGAATGACATACCTTCCTGAACTCGTAGTTAAATTCTCTGTAACATGGCATTTCCACCTAAAAATTTTATATTTTTGAAAATTTTCGCAAAAGTTTGTGATATTCCCCTTACAAAAAATTCGACAATTTTAAAAATTTTTAATTTTTCCAATTATATTAATTATCAGGGTTTTAGCTGCTCAAAACAGTTCGCCGTTTTAATATCGGAGCATTTTTGCAAAAATTAGAGCAAAAACAAATTTTACGAAAAATCCCAATTCAGATGGAGAGTGCATTTATATTAATTATCAGGTTTTTAGCTGCTCAAAACAGTTCGCCGTTTTAATATCAGAGCATTTTTGCAAAAATTAGAGCAAAAACAAATTTGACAAAAAATCAGATTTTGGCCAAAAATTAAAATCTTAATTTTCCGCCAATAAAAAAGTCAGTATTTTTGCTATAAAAATGAGACTAATTGTCCAAATATGGAATGACATACCTTCCTGAACTCGTAGTTAAATTCTCTGTAACAAGGCATTTCCACCTAAAAATTTTATTTTTTTTGAAAATTTTTGCAAAAATTTGTGATATCCCCCTTACAAAAAATTCGAAAATTTGAAAAATGTTTAATTTTTCCAATTTAGACGGAGAGTGCAATTATATTAATTATCAGGGTTTTAGCTGCTCAAAACAGTTCGCCGTTTTAATATCGGAGCATTTTTGCAAAAATTAGAGCAAAAACAAATTTTACGAAAAATCAGATTCTGGCCAAAAATTAAAATCTTAATTTTCCGCCTATAAAAAAATCAGTATTTTTGCTATATAAATGAGACTAAATGTCCAAATATGGAATGGCATACCTTCCTAAACTAGTAGTTAAATTCTCTGTAACTTGGCATTTCCACCTAAAAATTATATTTTTTTGAAAATTTACGCAAATAACAAAAAATTCGAAAATTTGAAAAATGTTTCATTTTCCCAATTCAGATGGAGAGTGCATTTATATTAATTATCAGGTTTTTAGCTGCTCAAAACAGTTCGCCGTTTTAATATCAGAGCATTTTTGCAAAAATTAGAGCAAAAACAAATTTTACAAAAAATCAGATTTTGGCCAAAATTAAAATCTTAATTTTCCGCCAATAAAAAAGTCGGTATTTTTGCTATAAAAATGAGACTAATTGTCCAAATATGGAATGACATACCTTCCTGAACTCGTAGTTAAATTCTCTGTAACATGGCATTTCCACCTAAAAATTTTATTTTTTTTGAAAATTTTTGCAAAAATTTGTGATATCCCCCTTACAAAAAATTCGAAAATTTGAAAAATGTTTAATTTTTCCAATTTAGACGGAGAGTGCAATTATATTAATTATCAGGGTTTTAGCTGCTCAAAACAGTTCGCCGTTTTAATATCGGAGCATTTTTGCAAAAATTAGAGCAAAAACAAATTTTACGAAAAATCAGATTCTGGCCAAAATTAAAATCTTAATTTTCCGCCTATAAAAAAATCAGTATTTTTGCTATATAAATGAGACTAAATGTCCAAATATGGAATGGCATACCTTCCTAAACTAGTAGTTAAATTCTCTGTAACTTGGCATTTCCACCTAAAAATTATATTTTTTTGAAAATTTACGCAAATTACAAAAAATTCGAAAATTTGAAAAAATGTTTCATTTTCCCAATTCAGATGGAGAGTGCATTTATAATAATTATCAGGGTTTCAGCTGCTCAAAACAGTTCGCCGTTTTAATATCAGAGCATTTTTGCAAAAATTAAAGCAAAAACAAATTTACGAAAAATCAGATTTTGGCCAAAAATTAAAATCTTAATTTTCCGCCAATAAAAAAGTCAGTACTTTTGCTATAAAAATGAGACTAATTGTCCAAATATGGAATGACATACCTTCCTGAACTTGTAGTTCAATTCTCTGTAACATGACATTTTCACGTAAAATTTTTATTTTTTTGAAAATTTTTGCAAAAATTTGTAACCCCCCCCCCCCTTGCAAAAAATTCGAAAACTTGAAAAATTTTTAATTTTTCCAATTCAGACGGAGAGTGCATTAATATTAATTATCAGGTTGTTATCTGCTCAAAACAGTTCGCCGTTTTAATATCGGAGCATTTTTGCAAAAATTAGAGCAAAACAAATTTTAAGAAAAAGCAGATTTTTGCCAAAAATTAAAATCTTAATTTTCCGCCAATAAAAAAGACAGTATTTTTGCTATAAAAATGAAACTAATTGACCAAATATGGAATGGCATACCTTCCTGAACTCGTAGTTAAATTCTCTGTAACTTGCCATTTCCACCTAAAAATTTATTTTTTTGAAAATTTTCGCAAAAATTTGTGATATCCCCCTTACAAAAAATTCGAAAATTTGAAAATTTGAAAATTTTTTAATTTTTCCAATTCAGACGGAGAGTGCATTAATATTAATTATCAGGTTGTCATCTGCTCACAACAGTTCGCCGTTTTAATATCGGAGCATTTTTGCAAAAATTAGAGCAAAAACAAATTTTACAAAAAATCTGATTCTGGCCAAAAATTAAAATCTTAATTTTCCGCCAATAAAAAAGTCAGTATTTTTGCTATAAAAATGAGACTAATTGTCCAAATATGGAATGACATACCTTCCTGAACTCGTAGTTAAATTCTCTGTAACTTGCCATTTCCACCTAAAAATTTTTTTTTTTAAAAATGTTTAATTTTCCCAATTCAGATGGAGAGTGCATTTATAATAATTATCAGGGTTTCAGCTGCTCAAAACAGTTCGCCGTTTTAATATCAGAGCATTTTTGCAAAAATTAAAGCAAAAACAAATTTTACGAAAAATCAGATTTTGGCCAAAAATTAAAATCTTAATTTTCCGCCAATAAAAAAGTCAGTACTTTTGCTATAAAAATGAGACTAATTGTCCAAATATGGAATGACATACCTTCCTGAACTCGTAGTTAAATTCTCTGTAACATGACATTTCCACCTAAAATTTTTATTTTTTTGAAAATTTTTGCAAAAATTTGTAACCCCCCCCCCCCCTACAAAAAATTCGAAAACTTGAAAAATTTTTAATTTTTCCAATTCAGACGGAGAGTGCATTAATATTAATTATCAGGTTGTTATCTGCTCAAAACAGTTCGCCGTTTTAATATCGGAGCATTTTTGCAAAAATTAGAGCAAAACAAATTTTACGAAAAAGCAGATTTTTGGCAAAAATTAAAATCTTAATTTTCCGCCAATAAAAAAGACAGTATTTTTGCTATAAAAATGAAACTAATTGACCAAATATGGAATGGCATACCTTCCTGAACTCGTAGTTAAATTCTCTGTAACTTGGCATTTCCACCTAAAAATTTTATTTTTTTGAAAATTTTCGCAAAAATTTGTGATATCCCCCTTACAAAAAATTCGAAAATTTGAAAAATGTTTAATTTTTCCAATTTAGACGGAGAGTGCAATTATATTAATTATCAGGGTTTTAGCTGCTCAAAACAGTTCGCCGTTTTAATATCGGAGCATTTTTGCAAAAATTAGAGCAAAAACAAATTTTACAAAAAATCAGATTTTAGGCAAAAATTAAAATCTTAATTTTCCGCCAATAAAAAGTCAGTATTTTTGCTATAAAAATGAGACTAATTGTCCAAATATACAATGACATACCTTCCTGAACTCGTAGTTAAATTCTCTGTAACATGACATTTCCACCTAAAATTTTTATTTTTTTAAAAATTTTTGCAAAAATTTGTAACCCCCCCCCCCCCCTTACAAAAAATTCGAAAACTTGAAAAATTTTTAATTTTTCCAATTCAGACGGAGAGTGCATTAATATTAATTATCAGGTTGTTATCTGCTCAAAACAGTTCGCCGTTTTAATATCGGAGCATTTTTGCAAAAATTAGAGCAAAACAAATTTTACGAAAAAGCAGATTTTTGGCAAAAATTAAAATCTTAATTTTCCGCCAATAAAAAAGACAGTATTTTTGCTATAAAAATGAGACTAATTGTCCAAATATGGAATGACATACCTTCCTGAACTCGTAGTTAAATTCTCTGTAACAAGGCATTTCCACCTAAAAATTTTATTTTTTTGAAAATTTTCGCAAAAATTTGTGATATTCCCCTTACAAAAAATTCGAAAATTTGAAAAATGTTTAATTTTTCCAATTCAGACGGAGAGTGCAATTATATTAATTATCAGGTTGTTATCTGCTCAAAACAGTTCGCCGTTTTAATATCGGAGCATTTTTGCAAAAATTAGAGCAAAAACAAATTTTACAAAAAATCAGATTTTAGGCAAAAATTAAAATCTTAATTTTCCGCCAATAAAAAAGTCAGTATTTTTGCTATAAAAATGAGACTAATTGTCCAAATATAGAATGACATACCTTCCTAAACTCGTAGTTAAATTCTCTGTAACATGCCATTTCCACCTAAAAATTTTATTTTTTGAAAATTTTTGCAAAAACTTGTGATATCCCCCTTACAAAAAATTCGAAAATTTGAAAAATGTTTAATTTTTCCAATTTAGACGGAGAGTGCAATTATATTAATTATCAGGGTTTTAGCTGCTCAAAACAGTTCGCCGTTTTAATATCGGAGCATTTTTGCAAAAATTAGAGCAAAAACAAATTTTACGAAAAATCCCAATTCAGATGGAGAGTGCATTTATATTAATTAACAGGTTTTTAGCTGCTCAAAACAGTTCGCCGTTTTAATATCAGAGCATTTTTGCAAAAATTAGAGCAAAAACAAATTTTACAAAAAATCAGATTTTGGCCAAAAATTAAAATCTTAATTTTCCGCCAATAAAAAAGTCAGTATTTTTGCTATAAAAATGAGACTAATTGTCCAAATATGGAATGACATACCTTCCTGAACTCGTAGTTAAATTCTCTGTAACATGGCATTTCCACCTAAAAATTTTATATTTTTGAAAATTTTCGCAAAAGTTTGTGATATTCCCCTTACAAAAAATTCGACAATTTTAAAAATTTTTAATTTTTCCAATTATATTAATTATCAGGGTTTTAGCTGCTCAAAACAGTTCGCCGTTTTAATATCGGAGCATTTTTGCAAAAATTAGAGCAAAAACAAATTTTACGAAAAATCCCAATTCAGATGGAGAGTGCATTTATATTAATTATCAGGTTTTTAGCTGCTCAAAACAGTTCGCCGTTTTAATATCAGAGCATTTTTGCAAAAATTAGAGCAAAAACAAATTTGACAAAAAATCAGATTTTGGCCAAAAATTAAAATCTTAATTTTCCGCCAATAAAAAAGTCAGTATTTTTGCTATAAAAATGAGACTAATTGTCCAAATATGGAATGACATACCTTCCTGAACTCGTAGTTAAATTCTCTGTAACAAGGCATTTCCACCTAAAAATTTTATATTTTTGAAAATTTTCGCAAAAGTTTGTGATATTCCCCTTACAAAAAATTCGAAAATTTTAAAAAATTTTAATTTTTCCAATTCAGACGGAGAGTGCAAATATATTAATAATCAGGTTGTTATCTGCTCAAAACAGTTCGCCGTTTTAATATCGGAGCATTTTTGCAAAAATTAGAGCAAAAACAAATTTTACAAAAAATCAGATTTTTGGCAAAAATTAACATCTAAATTTTCCGCCAATAAAAAAGTCAGTATTTTTGCTATAAAAATGAGACTAATTGTCCAAATATGGAATGACATACCGTCCTGAACTCGTAGTTAAATTCTCTGTAACATGGCATTTCCACCTAAAAATTTTATATTTTTGAAAATTTTTGCAAAAGTTTGTGATATTCCCCTTACAAAAAATTCGACAATTTTAAAAATTTTTAATTTTTCCAATTCAGACAGAGAGTGCAATTATATTAATTATCAGGGTTTTAGCTGCTCAAAACAGTTCGCCGTTTTAATATCGGAGCATTTTTGCAAAAATTAGAGCAAAAACAAATTTTACGAAAAATCCCAATTCAGATGGAGAGTGCATTTATATTAATTATCAGGTTTTTAGCTGCTCAAAACAGTTCGCCGTTTTAATATCAGAGCATTTTTGCAAAAATTAGAGCAAAAACAAATTTTACAAAAAATCAGATTTTGGCCAAAATTAAAATCTTAATTTTCCGCCAATAAAAAAGTCAGTATTTTTGCTATAAAAATGAGACTAATTGTCCAAATATGGAATGACATACCTTCCTGAACTCGTAGTTAAATTCTCTGTAACAAGGCATTTCCACCTAAAAATTTTATATTTTTGAAAATTTTCGCAAAAGTTTGTGATATCCCCCTTACAAAAAATTCGAAAATTTGAAAAATGTTTAATTTTCCCAATTCAGATGGGGAGTGCATTTATATTAATTATCAGTGTTTCAGCTGCTCAAAACAGCTTGCCGTTTTAATATCAGAGCATTTTTGCAAAAATTAGAGCAAAAACAAATTTTACAAAAAATCAGATTTTAGCCAAAAATTAACATTTTAATTTTCCGCCAATAAAAAAGACAGTATTTTTGCTATAAAAATGAAACTAATTGTCCAAATATGGAATGGCATACCTCCCTGAACTCGTAGTTAAATTCTCTGTAACTTGCCATTTCCACCTAAAAATTTTATTTTTTTGAAAATTTTCGCAAAAATTGGTGATATCCCCCTTACAAAAAATTCGAAAATTTGAAAAATGTTTGAAAAATGTTGCTATAAAAATGAGACTAATTGTCCAAATATGGAATGACATACCGTCCTGAACTCGTAGTTAAATTCTCTGTAACATGGCATTTCCACCTAAAAATTTTATATTTTTGAAAATTTTTGCAAAAGTTTGTGATATTCCCCTTACAAAAAATTCGACAATTTTAAAAATTTTTAATTTTTCCAATTCAGACGGAGAGTGCAATTATATTAATTATCAGGGTTTTAGCTGCTCAAAACAGTTCGCCGTTTTAATATCGGAGCATTTTTGCAAAAATTAGAGCAAAAACAAATTTTACGAAAAATCCCAATTCAGATGGAGAGTGCATTTATATTAATTATCAGGTTTTTAGCTGCTCAAAACAGTTCGCCGTTTTAATATCAGAGCATTTTTGCAAAAATTAGAGCAAAAACAAATTTTACAAAAAATCAGATTTTGGCCAAAAATTAAAATCTTAATTTTCCGCCAATAAAAAAGTCAGTATTTTTGCTATAAAAATGAGACTAATTGTCCAAATATGGAATGACATACCTTCCTGAACTCGTAGTTAAATTCTCTGTAACAAGGCATTTCCACCTAAAAATTTTATATTTTCGAAAATTTTCGCAAAAGTTTGTGATATTCCCCTTACAAAAAATTCGAAAATTTTAAAAATTTTTAATTTTTTCAATTCAGACGGAGAGTGCAAATATATTAATAATCAGGTTGTTATCTGCTCAAAACAGTTCGCCGTTTTAATATCGGAGCATTTTTGCAAAAATTAGAGCAAAAACAAATTTTACAAAAAATCATATTTTTGGCAAAAATTAACATCTAAATTTTCCGCCAATAAAAAAGTCAGTATTTTTGCTATAAAAATGAGACTAATTGTCCAAATATGGAATGACATTCCTTCCTGAACTCGTAGTTAAATTCTCTGTAACTTGCCATTTCCACCTAAAAATTTTATTTTTTTGAAAATTTTCGCAAAAATTTGTGATATCCCCCTTACAAAAAATTCGAAAATTTGAAAAATGTTTAATTTTCCCAATTCAGATGGAGAGTGCATTTATATTAATTATCAGTGTTTCAGCTGCTCAAAACAGCTTGCCGTTTTAATATCAGAGCATTTTTGCAAAAATTAGAGCAAAAACAAATTTTACAAAAAATCAGATTTTAGCCAAAAATTAACATTTTAATTTTCCGCCAATAAAAAAGACAGTATTTTTGCTATAAAAATGAAACTAATTGTCCAAATATGGAATGGCATACCTTCCTGAACTCGTAGTTAAATTCTCTGTAACTTGCCATTTCCACCTAAAAATTTTATTTTTTTGAAAATTTTCGCAAAAATTGGTGATATCACCCTTACAAAAAAATCGAAAATTTGAAAAATGTTTGAAAAATGTTGCTATAAAAATGAGACTAATTGTCCAAATATGGAATGACATACCGTCCTGAACTCGTAGTTAAATTCTCTGTAACATGGCATTTCCACCTAAAAATTTTATATTTTTGAAAATTTTTGCAAAAGTTTGTGATATTCCCCTTACAAAAAATTCGACAATTTTAAAAATTTTTAATTTTTCCAATTCAGACGGAGAGTGCAAATATATTAATAATCAGGTTGTTATCTGCTCAAAACAGTTCGCCGTTTTAATATCGGAGCATTTTTGCAAAAATTAGAGCAAAAACAAATTTTACGAAAAATCAGATTTTGGCAAAAAGTTTAAATCTTAATTTTCCGCCAATAAAAAAGTCAGTATTTTTGCTATAAAAATGAGACTAATATTCCAAATATGGAATGACATACCTTCCTGAACTCGTAGTTAAATTCTCTGTAACTTGGCATTTCCACGTAAAAATTTTTTATTTATATTATTATCAGGTTTTTATCTGCTCAAAACAGTTCGCCGTTTTAATATCGGAGCATTTTTGCAAAAATTAGAGCAAAAACAAATTTTACGAAAAATCAGATTTTGGCAAAAAGTTTAAATCTTAATTTTCCGCCAATAAAGAAGTCAGTATTTTTGCTATAAAAATGAGACTAATTGTCCAAATATGGAATGACATACCTTCCTGAACTCGTAGTTAAATTCTCTGTAACTTGGCATTTCCACGAACAAATTTTATTTTTTTGAACATTTTTGCAAAAATTTGTGATATCTCCCCTTACAAAAAATTCAAAAATTTGAAAAATTTTAAATTTTTTCAATTCAGACGGAGAGTGCATTAACATTAATTGTCTGGTTGTTATCTGCTTAAAACAGTTCGCCGTTTTAATATCGGAGCATTTTTGCAAAAATTAGAGCAAAAACAAATTTTACGAAAAATCAGATTTTGGCAAAAAATTAAAATCTTAATTTTGCGCCAATAAAAAAGTCAGTATTTTTGCTATAAAAATGAGACTAATTGTCCAAATATGGAATGACATACTTTCCTGAACTCGTAGTTAAATTCTCTGTAACTTGGCATTTCCACGTAAAAATTTAACTTTTTTGAACATTTTCGCAAAAAATTGTGACCCCCCCTTACAAAAAATTCGAAAATTTGAAAAATTTTTAATTTTCCCAATTCAGACGGAGAGTGCAATTATATTAATTATCAGGTTTTTATCTGCTCAAAACAGTTCGTCGTTTTAATATCGGAGCATTTTTGCTAAAATTAGAGCAAAAACAAACTTTACGAAAAATCAGATTTTTGACAAAAATTAAAAACTTCATTTTCCGCCAATAAAAAAGTCAGTATTTTTGCTATAAAAATGAGACTAATTGTCCAAATATGGAATGACATACCTTCCTGAACTCGTAGTTAAATTCTCTGTAACTTGGCATTTCCACGTAAAATTTTTATTTTTTTGAACATTTCGGAAAAATTTTGTGACCCACCCTTACAAAAAATTCGAAAATTTGAAAAATTTTTAATTTTTCCAATTCAGACGGGGAGTGCATTTATATTAATTATCAGGTTTTTATCTGCTCAAAACAGTTCGCCGTTTTAATATCGGAGCATTTTTGCAAAAAATAGAGCAAAAACAAATTTTACAAAAAATCAAATTTTGGCCAAAAATTAAAATCTTAATTTTCCGCCAATAAAAAAGACAGTGTTTTTGCTATAAAAATGAGACTAATTGTCCAAATATGGAATGGCATACCTTCCTGAACTCGTAGTTAAATTCTCTGTAACTTGGCATTTCCACCTAAAAATTTAAAATTTTTTGAACATTTTTGCAAAAATTTGTGATATCTCCCCTTACAAAAAATTCGAAAATTTAAAAAATTTTTAATTTTTTCAATTCAGACGGAGAGTGCATTAATATTAATTATCAGGTTGTTATCTGCTCGAAACAGTTCGCCGTTTTAATATCGGAGCCTTTTTGCAAAAATTAGAGCAAAAACAAATTTTACGAAAAATCGGATATTGGCCAAAAATTAAAATCTTAATTTTCCGCCAATAAAAAAGTCAGTATTTTTGCTATAAAAATGAGACTAATTGTCCAAATATGGAATGACATACCTTCCTGAACTCGTAGTTAAATTCTCTGTAACAAGGCATTTCCACCTAAAAATTTTATATTTTTGAAAATTTTCGCAAAAGTTTGTGATATTCCCCTTACAAAAAATTCGAAAATTTTAAAAATTTTTAATTTTTCCAATTCAGACGGAGAGTGCAAATATATTAATAATCAGGTTGTTATCTGCTCAAAACAGTTCGCCGTTTTAATATCGGATCATTTTTGCAAAAATTAGAGCAAAAACAAATTTTACAAAAAATCAGATTTTTGGCAAAAATTAAAATCTTAATTTTCCGCCAATAAAAAAGTCAGTATTTTTGCTATAAAAATGAGACTAATTGTCCAAATATGGAATGACATACCTTCCTGAACTCGTAGTTAAATTCTCTGTAACTTGCCATTTCCACCTAAAAATTTTATTTTTTTGAAAATTTTCGCAAAAATTTGTGATATCCCCCTTACAAAAAATTCGAAAATTTGAAAAATGAAAATCAGACGGAGAGTGCAATTATATTAATAATCAGGTTGTTATCTGCTCAAAACAGTTCGCCGTTTTAATATCGGAGCATTTTTGCAAAAATTAGAGCAAAAACAAATTTTACAAAAAATCAGATTTTAGGCAAAAATTAAAATCTTAATTTTCCGCCAATAAAAAGTCAGTATTTTTGCTATAAAAATGAGACTAATTGTCCAAATATAGAATGACATACCTTCCTGAACTCGTAGTTAAATTCTCTGTAACATGCCATTTCCACCTAAAAATTTTATTTTTTTGAAAATTTTCGCAAAAATTTGTGATATCCCCCTTACAAAAAATTCGAAAATTTGAAAAATGTTTAATTTTTCCAATTTAGACGGAGAGTGCAATTATATTAATTATCAGGGTTTTAGCTGCTCAAAACAGTTCGCCGTTTTAATATCGGAGCATTTTGGCAAAAATTAGAGCAAAAACAAATTTTACGAAAAATCAGATTCTGGCCAAAAATTAAAATCTTAATTTTCCGCCTATAAAAAAATCAGTATTTTTGCTATATAAATGAGACTAAATGTCCAAATATGGAATGGCATACCTTCCTAAACTAGTAGTTAATTTCTCTGTAACTTGGCATTTCCACCTAAAAATTATATTTTTTTGAAAATTTACGCAAATTACAAAAAATTCGAAAATTTGAAAAATGTTTAATTTTTATACCCGTTACTCGTAGAGTAAAAGGGTATATTAGATTCGTGCAAAAGTATGTAACAGGCAGAAGGAAGCGTTTCCGACCATATAAAGTATATATATTCTTGATCAGGATCACTAGCCGAGTCGATCTAGCCATGTCCGTCTGTCCGTCTGTCCGTCTGTCCGTCTGTCCGTCTGTCTGTCCGTCTGTCCGTCTGTATGAACGCTGAGATCTTGGAAACTATAAAAGCTAGAAGATTGAGATTTGGCATGCAGATTCTAGGGGTTAATACGCAGCGCAAGTTTTTCACGCCGATGTGCCACGCCCTCTCTAACGCCCACAAACCGCGAAAAACTGTGACCCGTTCTGTATGAACGCTGAGATCTCGGAAACTATAAAAGCTAGAAGATTGGGATTTGGCATGCAGATTCTAGGGGTTATTACGCAGCGCAAGTTTTTCACGCCGATGTGCCACGCCCCCTCTAACACCCACAAACCGCGAAAAACTGTGGCACCCACAGTTTTGAAGCTATATTAACGGGAAAAGAAATGTGTATTTGTTTCATCAATACATATTGATAGACCAAGGTGGGAAACCCCCTCCCCCCTAACGCCCACAAACCGCGAAAAACAGTGGCACCCGTCTGTATGAACGCTGAGATCTCGGAAACTATAAAAGCTAGAAGATTGGGATTTAGCATGCAGACTCTAGGGGTTAATACGCAGCGCAAGTTTTTCACGCCGATATGCCACGCCCCCTCTAACGCCCACAAACCGCGAAAAACTGTGGCACCCACAGTTTTGAAGCTATATTAACGGGAAAAGAAATGTGTATTTGTTTCATCAATACATATTGATAGACCAAGGTGGGAAACCCCCCCTCTCCCCTAACGCCCACAAACCGCGAAAAACAGTGGCACCCGTCTGTATGAACGCTGAGATCTCGGAAACTATAAAAGCTAGATGATTGGGATTTAGCATGCAGATTCTAGGGGTTAATACGCAGCGCAAGTTTTTCACGCCGATATGCCACGCCCCCTCTAACGCCCACAAACCGCGAAAAACTGTGGCACCCACAGTTTTGAAGCTATATTAACGGGAAAAGAAATGTGTATTTGTTTCATCAATACATATTGATAGACCAAGGTGGGAAACCCCCCTCCCCCCTAACGCCCACAAACCGCGAAAAACAGTGGCACCCGTCTGTATGAACGCTGAGATCTCGGAAACTATAAAAGCTAGAAGATTGGGATTTGGCATGCAGATTCTAGGGGTTATTACGCAGCGCAAGTTTTTCACGCCGATGTGCCACGCCCCCTCTAACACCCACAAACCGCGAAAAACTGTGGCACCCACAGTTTTGAAGCTATATTAACGGGAAAAGAAATGTGTATTTGTTTCATCAATACATATTGATAGACCAAGGTGGGAAACCCCCCTTCCCCCCTAACGCCCACAAACCGCGAAAAACAGTGGCACCCGTCTGTATGAACGCTGAGATCTCGGAAACTATAAAAGCTAGATGATTGGGATTTAGCATGCAGATTCTAGGGGTTAATACGCAGCGCAAGTTTTTCACGCCGATATGCCCCACCCCCTCTAACGCCCACAAACCGCGAAAAGCTGTGGCGCCCATAGTTTTAAAGCTACAGCAAAAGTGTAAACGCAATTTTGTTTGTGTTATTAACGCCTACCGAAATGTAGAAGAAATTTTTTAAATTTTTTGAAGCGGCTGCTTGGTTTGCCCTGCTTGAGACTGCTGACTTTAGCTGAGTAACGGGTATTTGATAGTCGAGGCACTCGACTATAGCGTTCCCTCTTGTTCTAATTCAGATGGAGAGTGCATTAATATTAATTATCAGGTTGTTATCTGCTCAAAACAGTTCGCCGTTTTAATATCGGAGCATTTTTGCAAAAAATAGAGCCAAAACTAATTTTACAAAAAATCAGATTTTTGGCAAAAATTAAAATCTTAAAAATTAAAATCTTAATTTTCCGCCAATAAAAAAGTCAGTATTTTTGCTATAAAAATGAGACTAATTGTCCAAATATAGAATGACATACCTTCCTGAACTCGTAGTTAAATTCTCTGTAACAAGGCATTTCCACCTAAAAATTGTATATTTTTGAAAATTTTCGCAAAAGTTTGTGATATTCCTCTTACAAAAAATTCGAAAATTTGAAAATTTGAAAATTTTTTAATTTTTCCAATTCAGACGGAGAGTGCATTAATATTAATTATCAGGTTGTCATCTGCTCACAACAGTTCGCCGTTTTAATATCGGAGCATTTTTGCAAAAATTAGAGCAAAAACAAATTTTACAAAAAATCTGATTCTGGCCAAAAATTAAAATCTTAATTTTCCGCCAATAAAAAAGTCCGTATTTTTGCTATAAAAATGAGACTAATTGTCCAAATATGGAATGACATACCTTCCTGAACTCGTAGTTAAATTCTCTGTAACTTGCCATTTCCACCTAAAAATTTTAATTTTTTGAAAATTTTCGCAAAAATTTGTGATATCTCCCTTACAAAAATTTCGAAAACTTGAAAAATTTTTAATTTTTCCAATTTAGACGGAGAGTGCAATTATATTAATTATCAGGGTTTTAGCTGCTCAAAACAGTTCGCCGTTTTAATATCGGAGCATTTTTGCAAAAATTAGAGCAAAAACAAATTTTACGAAAAATCAGATTCTGGCCAAAAATTTAAATCTTAATTTTCCGCCAATAAAAAAGACAGTATTTTTGCTATAAAAATGAAACTAATTGACCAAATATGGAATGGCATACCTTCCTGAACTCGTAGTTAAATTCTCTGTAACTTGCCATTTCCACCTAAAAATTTTATTTTTTTGAAAATTTTCGCAAAAATTTGTGATATCCCCCTTACAAAAAATTCGAAAATTTGAAAAATGTTTAATTTTTCCAATTCAGACGGAGAGTGCAATTATATTAATAATCAGGTTGTTATCTGCTCAAAACAGTTCGCCGTTTTAATATCGGAGCATTTTTGCAAAAATTAGAGCAAAAACAAATTTTACAAAAAATCAGATTTTAGGCAAAAATTAAAATCTTAATTTTCCGCCAATAAAAAGTCAGTATTTTTGCTATAAAAATGAGACTAATTGTCCAAATATAGAATGACATACCTTCCTGAACTCGTAGTTAAATTCTCTGTAACATGCCATTTCCACCTAAAAATTTTATTTTTTTGAAAATTTTCGCAAAAATTTGTGATAATCCCCTAACAAAAAATTCGAAAATTTGAAAAATGTTTAATTTTTCCAATTTAGACGGAGAGTGCAATTATATTAATTATCAGGGTTTTAGCTGCTCAAAACAGTTCGCCGTTTTAATATCGGAGCATTTTTGCAAAAATTAGAGCAAAAACAAATTTTACGAAAAATCCGATTCTGGCCAAAAATTAAAATCTTAATTTTCCGCCTATAAAAAAATCAGTATTTTTTCTATATAAATGAGACTAAATGTCCAAATATGGAATGGCATACCTTCCTAAACTAGTAGTTAAATTCTCTGTAACTTGGCATTTCCACCTAAAAATTATATTTTTTTGAAAATTTACGCAAATTACAAAAAATTCGAAAATTTGAAAAATGTTTAATTTTTCCAATTCAGATGGAGAGTGCAATAATATTAATTATCAGGTTGTTATCTGCTCAAAACAGTTCGCCGTTTTAATATCGGAGCATTTTTGCAAAAATTAGAGCAAAACAAATTTTACGAAAAAGCAGATTTTTGCCAAAAATTAAAATCTTAATTTTCCGCCAATAAAAAAGACAGTATTTTGCTATAAAAATGAAACTAATTGTCCAAATATGGAATGGCATACCTTAATAAACTAGTAGTTAAATTCTCTGTAACTTGGCATTTCCACCTAAAAATTATTTTTTTTTGAAAATTTACGCAAATTACAAAAAATTCGAAAATTTGAAAAATGTTTAATTTTCCCAATTCAGATGGAGAGTGCATTTATATTAATTATCAGGTTTTTAGCTGCTCAAAACAGTTCGCCGTTTTAATATCAGAGAATTTTTGCAAAAATTAGAGCAAAAACAAATTTTACAAAAAATCAGATTTTGGCCAAAAATTAAAATCTTAATTTTCCGCCAATAAAAAAGTCAGTATTTTTGCTATAAAAATGAGACTAATTGTCCAAATATGGAATGACATACCTTCCTGAACTCGTAGTTAAATTCTCTGTAACATGGCATTTCCACCTAAAAATTTTATATTTTTGAAAATTTTTGCAAAAGTTTGTGATATTCCCCTTACAAAAAATTCGACAATTTTAAAAATTTTTAATTTTTCCAATTCAGACGGAGAGTGCAAATATATTAATAATCAGGTTGTTATCTGCTCAAAACAGTTCGCCGTTTTAATATCGGAGCATTTTTGCAAAAATTAAAGCAAAAACAAATTTTACAAAAAAACAGATTTTTGGCAAAAATTAAAATCTTAATTTTCCGCCAATAAAAAAGTCAGTATTTTTGCTATAAAAATGAGACTAATTGTCCAAATATAGAATGACATACCTTCCTGAACTCGTAGTTAAATTCTCTGTAACTTGCCATTTCCACCTAAAAATTTTATTTTTTTGAAAATTTTCGCAAAAATTTGTGATTTTCCCCTTACAAAAAATTCGAAAATTTGAAAAATGTTTAATTTTCCCAATTCAGATGGAGAGTGCATTTATATTAAATATCAGGTTTTTAGCTGCTCAAAACAGTTCGCCGTTTTAATATCAGAGCATTTTTGCAAAAATTAGAGCAAAAACAAATTTTACAAAAAATCAGATTTTGGCCAAAAATTAAAATCTTAATTTTCCGCCAATAAAAAAGTCAGTATTTTTGCTATAAAAATGAGACTAATTGTCCAAATATGGAATGACATACCTTCCTGAACTCGTAGTTAAATTCTCTGTAACAAGGCATTTCCACCTAAAAATTGTATATTTTTGAAAATTTTCGCAAAAGTTTGTGATATTCCCCTTACAAAAAATTCGAAAATTTTAAAAATTTTTAATTTTTTCAATTCAGACGGAGAGTGCAAATATATTAATAATCAGGTTGTTATCTGCTCAAAACAGTTCGCCGTTTTAATATCGGAGCATTTTTGCAAAAATTAGAGCAAAAACAAATTTTACAAAAAATCAGATTTTTGGCAAAAATTAAAATCTTAATTTTCCGCCAATAAAAAAGTCAGTATTTTTGCTATAAAAATGAGACTAATTGTCCAAATATGGAATGACATACCTTCCTGAACTCGTAGTTAAATTCTCTGTAACTTGCCATTTCCACCTAAAAAGTTTATTTTTTTGAAAATTTTCGCAAAAATTTGTGATATCCCCCTTACAAAAAATTCGAAAATTTGAAAAATGAAAATCAGACGGAGAGTGCAATTATATTAATAATCAGGTTGTTATCTGCTCAAAACAGTTCGCCGTTTTAATATCGGAGCATTTTTGCAAAAATTAGAGCAAAAACAAATTTTACAAAAAATCAGATTTTAGGCAAAAATTAAATCTTAATTTTCCGCCAATAAAAAGTCAGTATTTTTGCTATAAAAATGAGACTAATTGTCCAAATATGGAATGACATACCTTCCTGAACTCGTAGTTAAATTCTCTGTAACATGCCATTTCCACCTAAAAATTTTATTTTTTTGAAAATTTTCGCAAAAATTTGTGATAATCCCCTTACAAAAAATTCGAAAATTTGAAAAATGTTTAATTTTTCCAATTGAGACGGAGAGTGCAATTATATTAATTATCAGGGTTTTAGCTGCTCAAAACAGTTCGCCGTTTTAATATCGGAGCATTTTTGCAAAAATTAGAGCAAAAACAAATTTTACAAAAAATCAGATTTTAGGCAAAAATTAAAATCTTAATTTTCCGCCAATAAAAAGTCAGTGTTTTTGCTATAAAAATGAGACTAATTGTCCAAATATAGAATGACATACCTTCCTGAACTCGTAGTTAAATTCTCTGTAACATGCCATTTCCACCTAAAAATTTTATTTTTTTGAAAATTTTCGCAAAAATTTGTGATATCCCCCTTACAAAAAATTCGAAAATTTGAAAAATGTTTAATTTTTCCAATTTAGACAGAGAGTGCAATTATATTAATTATCAGGGTTTTAGCTGCTCAAAACAGTTCGCCGTTTTAATATCGGAGCATTTTGGCAAAAATTAGAGCAAAAACAAATTTTACGAAAAATCAGATTCTGGCCAAAAATTAAAATCTTAATTTTCCGCCTATAAAAAAATCAGTATTTTTGCTATATAAATGAGACTAAATGTCCAAATATGGAATGGCATACCTTCCTAAACTAGTAGTTAAATTCTCTGTAACTTGGCATTTCCACCTAAAAATTATATTTTTTTGAAAATGTACGCAAATTACAAAAAATTCGAAAATTTGAAAAATGTTTAATTTTCCTAATTCAGATGGAGAGTGCATTAATATTAATTATCAGGTTGTTATCTGCTCAAAACAGTTCGCCGTTTTAATATCGGAGCATTTTTGCAAAAATTAGAGCAAAACAAATTTTACGAAAAAGCAGATTTTTGCCAAAAATTAAAATCTTAATTTTCCGCCAATAAAAAAGACAGTATTTTTGCTATAAAAATGAAACTAATTGTCCAAATATGGAATGACATACCTTCCTGAACTCGTAGTTAAATTCTCTGTAACTTGCCATTTCCACCTAAAAATTTTATTTTTTTTGAAAATTTTCGCAAAAATTTGTGATATTCCCCTTACAAAAAATTCGAAAATTTGAAAAATGTTTAATTTTTACAATTTAGTCGGAGAGTGCAATTATATTAATTATCAGGGTTTTAGCTGCTCAAAACAGTTCGCCGTTTTAATATCGGAGCATTTTTGCAAAAATTAGAGCAAAAACTAATTTTACGAAAAATCAGATTCTGGCCAAAAATTTAAATCTTAATTTTCCGCCTATAATAAAATCAGTATTTTTGCTATAAAAATGAGACTAATTGTCCAAATATGGAATGACATACCTTCCTGAACTCGTAGTTAAATTCTCTGTAACAAGGCATTTCCACCTAAAAATTTTATATTTTTGAAAATTTTCGCAAAAGTTTGTGATATTCCCCTTACAAAAAATTCGAAAATTTTAAAAATTTTTAATTCTTCCAATTCAGACGGAGAGTGCAAATATATTAATAATCAGGTTGTTATCTGCTCAAAACAGTTCGCCGTTTTAATATCAGAGCATTTTTGCAAAAATTAGAGCAAAAACAAATTTTACAAAAATCAGATTTTGGCCAAAAATTAAAATCTTAATTTTCCGCCAATAAAAAAGTCAGTATTTTTGCTATAAAAATGAGACTAATTGTCCAAATATGGAATGACATACCTTCCTGAACTCGTAGTTAAATTCTCTGTAACAAGGCATTTCCACCTAAAAATTTTATATTTTTGAAAATTTTCGCAAAAGTTTGTGATATTCCCCTTACAAAAAATTCGAAAATTTTAAAAATTTTTAATTCTTCCAATTCAGACGGAGAGTGCAAATATATTAATAATCAGGGTTTTAGCTGCTCAAAACAGTTCGCCGTTTTAATATCGGAGCATTTTGGCAAAAATTAGAGCAAAAACAAATTTTACGAAAAATCAGATTCTGGCCAAAAATTAAAATCTTAATTTTCCGCCTATAAAAAAATCAGTATTTTTGCTATATAAATGAGACTAAATGTCCAAATATGGAATGGCATACCTTCCTAAACTAGTAGTTAAATTCTCTGTAACTTGGCATTTCCACCTAAAAATTATATTTTTTTGAAAATGTACGCAAATTACAAAAAATTCGAAAATTTGAAAAATGTTTAATTTTTCTAATTCAGATGGAGAGTGCATTAATATTAATTATCAGGTTGTTATCTGCTCAAAACAGTTCGCCGTTTTAATATCGGAGCATTTTTGCAAAAATTAGAGCAAAACAAATTTTACGAAAAAGCAGATTTTTGCCAAAAATTAAAATCTTAATTTTCCGCCAATAAAAAAGACAGTATTTTTGCTATAAAAATGAAACTAATTGTCCAAATATGGAATGACATACCTTCCTGAACTCGTAGTTAAATTCTCTGTAACTTGCCATTTCCACCTAAAAATTTTATTTTTTTGAAAATTTTCGCAAAAATTTGTGATATTCCCCTTACAAAAAATTCGAAAATTTGAAAAATGTTTAATTTTTCCAATTTAGTCGGAGAGTGCAATTATATTAATTATCAGGGTTTTAGCTGCTCAAAACAGTTCGCCGTTTTAATATCGGAGCATTTTTGCAAAAATTAGAGCAAAAACTAATTTTACGAAAAATCAGATTCTGGCCAAAAATTTAAATCTTAATTTTCCGCCTATAATAAAATCAGTATTTTTGCTATAAAAATGAGACTAATTGTCCAAATATGGAATGACATACCTTCCTGAACTCGTAGTTAAATTCTCTGTAACAAGGCATTTCCACCTAAAAATTTTATATTTTTGAAAATTTTCGCAAAAGTTTGTGATATTCCCCTTACAAAAAATTCGAAAATTTTAAAAATTTTTAATTCTTCCAATTCAGACGGAGAGTGCAAATATATTAATAATCAGGTTGTTATCTGCTCAAAACAGTTCGCCGTTTTAATATCAGAGCATTTTTGCAAAAATTAGAGCAAAAACAAATTTTACAAAAAATCAGATTTTTGCCAAAAATTAAAATCTTAATTTTCCGCCAATAAAAAAGTCAGTATTTTTGCTATAAAAATGAGACTAATTGTCCAAATATGGAATGACATACCTTCCTGAACTCGTAGTTAAATTCTCTGTAACAAGGCATTTCCACCTAAAAATTTTATATTTTTGAAAATTTTCGCAAAAGTTTGTGATATTCCCCTTACAAAAAATTCGAAAATTTTAAAAATATTTAATTCTTCCAATTCAGACGGAGAGTGCAAATATATTAATAATCAGGTTGTTATCTGCTCAAAACAGTTCGCCGTTTTTATATCGGAGCATTTTTGCAAAAATTAGAGCAAAAACAAATTTTACAAAAAATCAGATTTTTGGCAAAAATTAAAATCTTAATTTTCCGCCAATAAAAAAGTCAGTATTTTTGCTATAAAAATGAGACGAATTGTCCAAATATGGAATGACATACCTTTCTGAACTCGTAGTTAAATACTCTGTAACAAGGCATTTCCACCTAAAAATTGTATATTTTTGAAAATTTTCGCAAAAGTTTGTGATATTCCCCTTACAAAAAATTCGAAAATTTTAACAAGAGGGAACGCTATAGTCGAGTGCCTCGACTATCAAATACCCGTTACTCAGCTAAAGTCAGCAGTCTCAAGCAGGGCAAACCAAGCAGCCGCTTCAAAAAATTTAAAAAATTTCTTCTACATTTCGGTAGGCGTTAATAACACAAACAAAATTGCGTTTACACTTTTGCTGTAGCTTTAAAACTATGGGCGCCACAGCTTTTCGCGGTTTGTGGGCGTTAGAGGGGGTGGGGCATATCGGCGTGAAAAACTTGCGCTGCGTATTAACCCCTAGAATCTGCATGCTAAATCCCAATCATCTAGCTTTTATAGTTTCCGAGATCTCAGCGTTCATACAGACGGGTGCCACTGTTTTTCGCGGTTTGTGGGCGTTAGGGGGGAGGGGGGGTTTCCCACCTTGGTCTATCAATATGTATTGATGAAACAAATACACATTTCTTTTCCCGTTAATATAGCTTCAAAACTGTGGGTGCCACAGTTTTTCGCGGTTTGTGGGTGTTAGAGGGGGCGTGGCACATCGGCGTGAAAAACTTGCGCTGCGTAATAACCCCTAGAATCTGCATGCCAAATCCCAATCTTCTAGCTTTTATAGTTTCCGAGATCTCAGCGTTCATACAGACGGGTGCCACTGTTTTTCGCGGTTTGTGGGCGTTAGGGGGGAGGGGGGTTTCCCACCTTGGTCTATCAATATGTATTGATGAAACAAATACACATTTCTTTTCCCGTTAATATAGCTTCAAAACTGTGGGTGCCACAGTTTTTCGCGGTTTGTGGGCGTTAGAGGGGGCGTGGCATATCGGCGTGAAAAACTTGCGCTGCGTATTAACCCCTAGAATCTGCATGCTAAATCCCAATCATCTAGCTTTTATAGTTTCCGAGATCTCAGCGTTCATACAGACGGGTGCCACTGTTTTTCGCGGTTTGTGGGCGTTAGGGGAGAGGGGGGGTTTCCCACCTTGGTCTATCAATATGTATTGATGAAACAAATACACATTTCTTTTCCCGTTAATATAGCTTCAAAACTGTGGGTGCCACAGTTTTTCGCGGTTTGTGGGCGTTAGAGGGGGCGTGGCATATCGGCGTGAAAAACTTGCGCTGCGTATTAACCCCTAGAGTCTGCATGCTAAATCCCAATCTTCTAGCTTTTATAGTTTCCGAGATCTCAGCGTTCATACAGACGGGTGCCACTGTTTTTCGCGGTTTGTGGGCGTTAGGGGGGAGGGGGGTTTCCCACCTTGGTCTATCAATATGTATTGATGAAACAAATACACATTTCTTTTCCCGTTAATATAGCTTCAAAACTGTGGGTGCCACAGTTTTTCGCGGTTTGTGGGTGTTAGAGGGGGCGTGGCACATCGGCGTGAAAAACTTGCGCTGCGTAATAACCCCTAGAATCTGCATGCCAAATCCCAATCTTCTAGCTTTTATAGTTTCCGAGATCTCAGCGTTCATACAGAACGGGTCACAGTTTTTCGCGGTTTGTGGGCGTTAGAGAGGGCGTGGCACATCGGCGTGAAAAACTTGCGCTGCGTATTAACCCCTAGAATCTGCATGCCAAATCTCAATCTTCTAGCTTTTATAGTTTCCAAGATCTCAGCGTTCATACAGACGGACAGACGGACAGACGGACAGACAGACGGACAGACGGACAGACGGACAGACGGACAGACGGACATGGCTAGATCGACTCGGCTAGTGATCCTGATCAAGAATATATATACTTTATATGGTCGGAAACGCTTCCTTCTGCCTGTTACATACTTTTGCACGAATCTAATATACCCTTTTACTCTACGAGTAACGGGTATAAAAATTTTTAATTTTTCAAATTCAGACGGAGAGTGCAAATATATTAATAATCAGGTTGTTATCTGCTCAAAACAGTTCGCCGCAAAAACAAATTTTACAAAAAATCAGATTTTAGCCAAAAATTAAAATTTGCAGCCAATAAAAAAGACAGTATTTTTGCTATAAAAATGAAACTAATTGTCCAAATATGGAATGGCATACCTTCCTGAACTCGTAGTTAAATTCTCTGTAACATGGCATTTCCACCTAAAAATTTTATATTTTTGAAAATTTTCGCAAAAGTTTGTGATATTCCCCTTACAAAAAATTCGAAAATTTTAAAAATTTTTAATTTTTCCAATTCAGACGGAGAGTGCAAATATATTAATAATCAGGTTGTTATCTGCTCAAAACAGTTCGCCGTTTTAATATCGGAGCATTTTTGCAAAAATTAGAGCAAAAACAAATTTTACAAAAAATCAGATTTTTGGCAAAAATTAAAATCTTAATTTTCCGCCAATAAAAAAGTCAGTATTTTTGCTATAAAAATGAGACTAATTGTCCAAATATGGAATGACATACCTTCCTGAACTCGTAGTTAAATTCTCTGTAACTTGCCATTTCCACCTAAAATTTTATTTTTTTGAAAATTTTCGCAAAAGTTTGTGATATTCCCCTTACAAATAATTCGAAAATTTTAAAAATTTTTAATTTTTTCAATTCAGACGGTGAGTGCAAATATATTAATAATCAGGTTGTTATCTGCTCAAAACAGTTCGCCGTTTTAATATCAGAGCATTTTTGCAAAAATTAGAGCAAAAACCAATTTTACAAAAAATCAGATTTTGGCCAAAAATTAAAATCTTAATTTTCCGCCAATAAAAAAGTCAGTATTTTTGCTATAAAAATGAGACTAATTGTCCAAATATGGAATGACATACCTTCCTGAACTCGTAGTTAAATTCTCTGTAACTTGCCATTTCCACCTAAAAATTTTATTTTTTTGAAAATTTTCGCAAAAATTTGTGATATTCCCCTTACAAAAAATTCGAAAATTTGAAAAATGTTTAATTTTCCCAATTCAGATGGAGAGTGCATTTATAATAATTATCAGGGTTTCAGCTGCTCAAAACAGTTCGCCGTTTTAATATCGGAGCATTTTTGCAAAAATTAGAGCAAAAACAAATTTTACAAAAAATCAGATTTTTGGCAAAAATTAAAATCTTAATTTTCCGCCAATAAAAAAGTCAGTATTTTTGCTATAAAACTGAGACTAATTGTCCAAATATGGAATGACATACCTTCCTGAACTCGTAGTTAAATTCTCTGTAACAAGGCATTTCCACCTAAAAATTGTATATTTTTGAAAATTTTCGCAAAAGTTTGTGATATTCCCCTTACAAAAAATTCGAAAATTTTAAAAATTTTTAATTTTTCCAATTCAGACGGAGAGTGCAAATATATTAATAATCAGGTTGTTATCTGCTCAAAACAGTTCGCCGTTTTAATATCGGAGCATTTTTGCAAAAATTAGAGCAAAAACAAATTTTACAAAAAATCAGATTTTGGCCAAAAATTAAAATCTTAATTTTCCGCCAATAAAAAAGTCAGTATTTTTGCCATAAAAATGAGACTAATTGTCCAAATATGGAATGACATACCTTCCTGAACTCGTAGTTAAATTCTCTGTAACTTGCCATTTCCACCTAAAAATTTTATTTTTTTGAAAATTTTCGCAAAAATTTGTGATATCCCCCTTACAAAAAATTCGAAAATTTGAAAAATGTTTAATTTTCCCAATTCAGATGGAGAGTGCATTTATAATAATTATCAGGGTTTCAGCTGCTCAAAACAGTTCGCCGTTTTAATATCAGAGCATTTTTGCAAAAATTAAAGCAAAAACAAATTTTACGAAAAATCAGATTTTGGCCAAAAATTAAAATCTTAATTTTCCGCCAATAAAAAAGTCAGTGCTTTTGCTATAAAAATGAGACTAATTGTCCAAATGTGGAATGACATACCTTCCTGAACTCGTAGTTAAATTCTCTGTAACATGGCATTTCCACCTAACATTTTTATTTTTTTGAAAATTTTTGCAAAAATTTGTAACCCCCCCCCCCCCCCCCCTTACAAAAAATTCGAAAACTTGAAAAATTTTTAATTTTTCCAATTTAGACGGAGAGTGCAATTATATTAATTATCAGGGTTTTAGCTGCTCAAAACAGTTCGCCGTTTTAATATCGGAGCATTTTTGCAAAAAAATTAGAGCAAAAACAAATTTTACAAAAAATCAGATTTTTGGCAAAAATTAAAATCTTAATTTTCCGCCAATAAAAAAGTCAGTATTTTTGCTATAAAAATGAGACTAATTGTCCAAATATGGAATGACATAGCTTCCTGAACTCGTAGTTAAATTCTCTGTAACTTGCCATTTCCACCTAAAAATTTTATTTTTTTGAAAATTTTCGCAAAAATTTGTGATATCCCCCTTACAAAAAATTCGAAAATTTGAAAAATGTTTAATTTTCCCAATTCAGATGGAGAGTGCATTTATATTAATTATCAGGGTTTCAGCTGCTCAAAACAGTTCGCCGTTTTAATATCAGAGCATTTTTGCAAAAATTAGAGCAAAAACAAATTTTACAAAAAATCAGATTTTGGCCAAAAATTAAAATCTTAATTTTCCGCCAATAAAAAAGTCAGTATTTTTGCTATAAAAATGAGACTAATTGTCCAAATATGGAATGGCATACCTTCCTGAACTCGTAGTTAAATTCTCTGTAACAAGGCATTTCCACCTAAAAATTGTATATTTTTGAAAATTTTCGCAAAAGTTTGTGATATTCCCCTTACAAAAAATTCGAAAATTTTAAAAATCAGGTTGTTATCTGCTCAAAACAGTTCGCCGTTTTAATATCGGAGCATTTTTGCAAAAATTAGAGCAAAAACAAATTTTACAAAAAATCAGATTTTGGCCAAAAATTAAAATCTTAATTTTCCGCCAATAAAAAAGTCAGTATTTTTGCTATAAAAATGAGACTAATTGTCCAAATATGGAATGACATACCTTCCTGAACTCGTAGTTAAATTCTCTGTAACTTGCCATTTCCACCTAAAAATTATATTTTTTTGAAAATTTTCGCAAAAATTTGTGATATTCCCCTTACAAAAAATTCGAAAATTTGAAAAATGTTTAATTTTCCCAATTCAGATGGAGAGTGCATTTATAATAATTATCAGGGTTTCAGCTGCTCAAAACAGTTCGCCGTTTTAATATCAGAGCATTTTTGCAAAAATTAAAGCAAAAACAAATTTTACGAAAAATCAGATTTTGGCCAAAAATTAAAATCTTAATTTTCCGCCAATAAAAAAGTCAGTACTTTTGCTATAAAAATGAGACTAATTGTCCAAAAGTGGAATGACATACCTTCCTGAACACGTAGTTAAATTCTCCGTAACATGGCATTTCCACCTAAAATTTTTATTTTTTTGAAAATTTTCGCAAAAATTTGTGATATCCCCCTTACAAAAAATTCGAAAATTTTAAAAATGTTTAATTTTCTCAATTCAGATGGAGAGTGCATTTATATTAATTATCAGGTTTTTAGCTGCTCAAAACAGTTCGCCGTTTTAATATCGGAGCATTTTTTGCAAAAATTAGAGCAAAAACAAATTTTACAAAAAATCAGATTTTGGCCAAAAATTAAAATCTTAATTTTCCGCCAATAAAAAAGTCAGTATTTTTGCCATAAAAATGAGACTAATTGTCCAAATATGGAATGACATACCTTCCTGAACTCGTAGTTAAATTCTCTGTAACTTGCCATTTCCACCTAAAAATTTTATTTTTTTGAAAATTTTCGCAAAAATTTGTGATATCCCCCTTACAAAAAATTCGAAAATTTGAAAAATGTTTAATTTTCCCAATTCAGATGGAGAGTGCATTTATAATAATTATCAGGGTTTCAGCTGCTCAAAACAGTTCGTCGTTTTAATATCAGAGCATTTTTGCAAAAATTAAAGCAAAAACAAATTTTACGAAAAATCAGATTTTGGCCAAAAATTAAAATCTTAATTTTCCGCCAATAAAAAAGTCAGTGCTTTTGCTATAAAAATGAGACTAATTGTCCAAATGTGGAATGACATACCTTCCTGAACTCGTAGTTAAATTCTCTGTAACATGGCATTTCCACCTAACATTTTTATTTTTTTGAAAATTTTTGCAAAAATTTGTAACCCCCCCCCCCCCCCCTTACAAAAAATTCGAAAACTTGAAAAATTTTTAATTTTTCCAATTTAGACGGAGAGTGCAATTATATTAATTATCAGGGTTTTAGCTGCTCAAAACAGTTCGCCGTTTTAATATCGGAGCATTTTTGCAAAAAAATTAGAGCAAAAACAAATTTTACAAAAAATCAGATTTTTGGCAAAAATTAAAATCTTAATTTTCCGCCAATAAAAAAGTCAGTATTTTTGCTATAAAAATGAGACTAATTGTCCAAATATGGAATGACATAGCTTCCTGAACTCGTAGTTAAATTCTCTGTAACTTGCCATTTCCACCTAAAAATTTTATTTTTTTGAAAATTTTCGCAAAAATTTGTGATATCCCCCTTACAAAAAATTCGAAAATTTGAAAAATGTTTAATTTTCCCAATTCAGATGGAGAGTGCATTTATATTAATTATCAGGGTTTTAGCTGCTCAAAACAGTTCGCCGTTTTAATATCAGAGCATTTTTGCAAAAATTAGAGCAAAAACAAATTTTACAAAAAATCAGATTTTGGCCAAAAATTAAAATCTTAATTTTCCGCCAATAAAAAAGTCAGTATTTTTGCTATAAAAATGAGACTAATTGTCCAAATATGGAATGGCATACCTTCCTGAACTCGTAGTTAAATTCTCTGTAACAAGGCATTTCCACCTAAAAATTGTATATTTTTGAAAATTTTCGCAAAAGTTTGTGATATTCCCCTTACAAAAAATTCGAAAATTTTAAAAATCAGGTTGTTATCTGCTCAAAACAGTTCGCCGTTTTAATATCGGAGCATTTTTGCAAAAATTAGAGCAAAAACAAATTTTACAAAAAATCAGATTTTGGCCAAAAATTAAAATCTTAATTTTCCGCCAATAAAAAAGTCAGTATTTTTGCTATAAAAATGAGACTAATTGTCCAAATATGGAATGACATACCTTCCTGAACTCGTAGTTAAATTCTCTGTAACTTGCCATTTCCACCTAAAAATTATATTTTTTTGAAAATTTTCGCAAAAATTTGTGATATTCCCCTTACAAAAAAATTCGAAAATTTGAAAAATGTTTAATTTTCCCAATTCAGATGGAGAGTGCATTTATAATAATTATCAGGGTTTCAGCTGCTCAAAACAGTTCGCCGTTTTAATATCAGAGCATTTTTGCAAAAATTAAAGCAAAAACAAATTTTACGAAAAATCAGATTTTGGCCAAAAATTAAAATCTTAATTTTCCGCCAATAAAAAAGTCAGTACTTTTGCTATAAAAATGAGACTAATTGTCCAAAAGTGGAATGACATACCTTCCTGAACACGTAGTTAAATTCTCTGTAACATGGCATTTCCACCTAAAATTTTTATTTTTTTGAAAATTTTCGCAAAAATTTGTGATATCCCCCTTACAAAAAATTCGAAAATTTGAAAAATGTTTAATTTTCTCAATTCAGATGGAGAGTGCATTTATATTAATTATCAGGTTTTTAGCTGCTCAAAACAGTTCGCCGTTTTAATATCGGAGCATTTTTGCAAAAATTAGAGCAAAAACAAATTTTACAAAAAATCAGATTTTTGGCAAAAATTAAAATCTTAATTTTCCGCCAATAAAAAAGTCAGTATTTTTGCTATAAAAATGAGACTAATTGTCCAAATATGGAATGACATACCTTCCTGAACTCGTAGTTAAATTCTCTGTAACTTGCCATTTCCACCTAAAAATTTTATTTTTTTGAAAATTTTCGCAAAAATTTGTGATATCCCCCTTACAAAAAATTCGAAAATTTGAAAAATGTTTAATTTTCTCAATTCAGATGGAGAGTGCATTTATATTAATTATCAGGTTTTTAGCTGCTCAAAACAGTTCGCCGTTTTAATATCAGAGCATTTTTGCAAAAATTAGAGCAAAAACAAATTTTACAAAAAATCAGATTTTGGCCAAAAATTAAAATCTTAATTTTCCGCCAATAAAAAAGTCAGTATTTTTGCCATAAAAATGAGACTAATTGTCCAAATATGGAATGACATACCTTCCTGAACTCGTAGTTAAATTCTCTGTAACTTGCCATTTCCACCTAAAAATTTTATTTTTTTGAAAATTTTCGCAAAAATTTGTGATATCCCCCTTACAAAAAATTCGAAAATTTGAAAAATGTTTAATTTTCTCAATTCAGATGGAGAGTGCATTTATATTAATTATCAGGTTTTTAGCTGCTCAAAACAGTTCGCCGTTTTAATATCGGAGCATTTTTGCAAAAATTAGAGCAAAAACAAATTTTACAAAAAATCAGATTTTTGGCAAAAATTAAAATCTTAATTTTCCGCCAATAAAAAAGTCAGTATTTTTGCTATAAAAATGAGACTAATTGTCCAAATATGGAATGACATACCTTCCTGAACTCGTAGTTAAATTCTCTGTAACTTGCCATTTCCACCTAAAAATTTTATTTTTTTGAAAATTTTCGCAAAAATTTGTGATATCCCCCTTACAAAAAATTCGAAAATTTGAAAAATGTTTAATTTTCTCAATTCAGATGGAGAGTGCATTTATATTAATTATCAGGTTTTTAGCTGCTCAAAACAGTTCGCCGTTTTAATATCAGAGCATTTTTGCAAAAATTAGAGCAAAAACAAATTTTACAAAAAATCAGATTTTGGCCAAAAATTAAAATCTTAATTTTCCGCCAATAAAAAAGTCAGTATTTTTGCCATAAAAATGAGACTAATTGTCCAAATATGGAATGACATACCTTCCTGAACTCGTAGTTAAATTCTCTGTAACTTGCCATTTCCACCTAAAAATTTTATTTTTTTGAAAATTTTCGCAAAAATTTGTGATATTCCCCTTACAAAAAATTCGAAAATTTGAAAAATGTTTAATTTTCCCAATTCAGATGGAGAGTGCATTTATAATAATTATCAGGGTTTCAGCTGCTCAAAACAGTTCGCCGTTTTAATATCAGAGCATTTTTGCAAAAATTAAAGCAAAAACAAATTTTACGAAAAATCAGATTTTGGCCAAAAATTAAAATCTTAATTTTCCGCCAATAAAAAAGTCAGTACTTTTGCTATAAAAATGAGACTAATTGTCCAAAAGTGGAATGACATACCTTCCTGAACACGTAGTTAAATTCTCCGTAACATGGCATTTCCACCTAAAATTTTTATTTTTTTGAAAATTTTCGCAAAAGTTTGTGATATTCCCCTTACAAAAAATTCGAAAATTTTAAAAATTTTTAATTTTTCCAATTCAGACGGAGAGTGCAAATATATTAATAATCAGGTTGTTATCTGCTCAAAACAGTTCGCCGTTTTAATATCGGAGCATTTTTGCAAAAATTAGAGCAAAAACAAATTTTACAAAAAATCAGATTTTGGCCAAAAATTAAAATCTTAATTTTCCGCCAATAAAAAAGTCAGTATTTTTGCCATAAAAATGAGACTAATTGTCCAAATATGGAATGACATACCTTCCTGAACTCGTAGTTAAATTCTCTGTAACTTGCCATTTCCACCTAAAAATTTTATTTTTTTGAAAATTTTCGCAAAAATTTGTGATATCCCCCTTAAAAAAAATTCGAAAATTTTAAAAATGTTGAATTTTCCCAATTCAGATGGAGAGTGCATTTATATTAATTATCAGGTTTTTAGCTGCCCAAAACAGTTCGCCGTTTTAATATCAGAGCATTTTTGCAAAAATTAGAGCAAAAACAAATTTTACAAAAAATCAGATTTTGGCCAAAAATTAAAATCTTAATTTTCCGCCAATAAAAAAGTCAGTATTTTTGCTATAAAAATGAGACTAATTGTCCAAATATGGAATGGCATACCTTCCTGAACTCGTAGTTAAATTCTCTGTAACAAGGCATTTCCACCTAAAAATTGTATATTTTTGAAAATTTTCGCAAAAGTTTGTAATATTCCCCTTACAAACAATTCGAACATTTTAAAAATTTTTAATTTTTCCAATTCAGACGGAGAGTGCAAATATATTAATAATCAGGTTGTTATCTGCTCAAAACAGTTCGCCGTTTTAATATCGGAGCATTTTTGCAAAAATTAGAGCAAAAACATATTTTACAAAAAATCAGATTTTGGCCAAAAATTAAAATCTTAATTTTCCGCCAATAAAAAGTCAGTATTTTTGCTATAAAAATGAGACTAATTGTCCAAATATGGAATGGCATACCTTCCTGAACTCGTAGTTAAATTCTCTGTAACAAGGCAATTCCACCTAAAAATTGTATATTTTTGAAAATTTTCGCAAAAGTTTGTAATATTCCCCTTACAAACAATTCGAACATTTTAAAAATTTTTAATTTTCCCAATTCAGATGGAGAGTGCATTTATATTAATTATCAGGTTTTTAGCTGCCCAAAACAGTTCGCCGTTTTAATATCAGAGCATTTTTGCAAAAATTAGAGCAAAAACAAATTTTACAAAAATCAGATTTTGGCCAAAAATTAAAATCTTAATTTTCCGCCAATAAAAAAGTCAGTATTTTTGCTATAAAAATGAGACTAATTGTCCAAATATGGAATGACATACCTTCCTGAACTCGTAGTTAAATTCTCTGTAACAAGGCATTTCCACCTAAAAATTGTATATTTTTGAAAATTTTCGCAAAAGTTTGTGATATTTCCCTTACAAAAAATTCGAAAATTTTTAATTTTTCCAATTCAGACGGAGAGTGCAAATATATTAATAATCAGGTTGTTATCTGCTCAAAACAGTTCGCCGTTTTAACATTGGAGCATTTTTGCAAAAATTAGAGCAAAAACAAATTTTACAAAAAATCAGATTTTTCAAAAATTAAAATCTTAATTTTCCGCCAATAAAAAAGTCAGTATTTTTGCTATAAAAATGAGACTAATTGTCCAAATATGGAATGACATACCTTCCTGAACTCGTAGTTAAATTCTCTGTAACAAGGCATTTCCACCTAAAAATTTTATATTTTTGAAAATTTTCGCAAAAGTTTGTGATATTCCCCTTACAAAAAATTCGAAAATTTTAAAAATTTTTAATTCTTCCAATTCAGACGGAGAGTGCAAATATATTAATAATCAGGTTGTTATCTGCTCAAAACAGTTCGCCGTTTTTATATCGGAGCATTTTTGCAAAAATTAGAGCAAAAACAAATTTTACAAAAAATCAGATTTTTGGCAAAAATTAAAATCTTAATTTTCCGCCAATAAAAAAGTCAGTATTTTTGCTATAAAAATGAGACGAATTGTCCAAATATGGAATGACATACCTTTCTGAACTCGTAGTTAAATTCTCTGTAACAAGGCATTTCCACCTAAAAATTGTATATTTTTGAAAATTTTCGCAAAAGTTTGTGATATTCCCCTTACAAAAAATTCGAAAATTTTAAAAATTTTTAATTTTTCAAATTCAGACGGAGAGTGCAAATATATTAATAATCAGGTTGTTATCTGCTCAAAACAGTTCGCCGCAAAAACAAATTTTACAAAAAATCAGATTTTAGCCAAAAATTAAAATTTTAATTTTCAGCCAATAAAAAAGACAGTATTTTTGCTATAAAAATGAAACTAATTGTCCAAATATGGAATGGCATACCTTCCTGAACTCGTAGTTAAATTCTCTGTAACATGGCATTTCCACCTAAAAATTTTATATTTTTGAAAATTTTCGCAAAAGTTTGTGATATTCCCCTTACAAAAAATTCGAAAATTTTAAAAATTTTTAATTTTTCCAATTCAGACGGAGAGTGCAAATATATTAATAATCAGGTTGTTATCTGCTCAAAACAGTTCGCCGTTTTAATATCGGAGCATTTTTGCAAAAATTAGAGCAAAAACAAATTTTACAAAAAATCAGATTTTTGGCAAAAATTAAAATCTTAATTTTCCGCCAATAAAAAAGTCAGTATTTTTGCTATAAAAATGAGACTAATTGTCCAAATATGGAATGACATACCTTCCTGAACTCGTAGTTAAATTCTCTGTAACTTGCCATTTCCACCTAAAATTTTATTTTTTTGAAAATTTTCGCAAAAGTTTGTGATATTCCCCTTACAAATAATTCGAAAATTTTAAAAATTTTTAATTTTTTCAATTCAGACGGTGAGTGCAAATATATTAATAATCAGGTTGTTATCTGCTCAAAACAGTTCGCCGTTTTAATATCAGAGCATTTTTGCAAAAATTAGAGCAAAAACCAATTTTACAAAAAATCAGATTTTGGCCAAAAATTAAAATCTTAATTTTCCGCCAATAAAAAAGTCAGTATTTTTGCTATAAAATGAGACTAATTGTCCAAATATGGAATGACATACCTTCCTGAACTCGTAGTTAAATTCTCTGTAACTTGCCATTTCCACCTAAAAATTTTATTTTTTTGAAAATTTTCGCAAAAATTTGTGATATCCCCCTTACAAAAAATTCGAAAATTTGAAAAATGTTTAATTTTCCCAATTCAGATGGAGAGTGCATTTATAATAATTATCAGGGTTTCAGCTGCTCAAAACAGTTCGCCGTTTTAATATCGGAGCATTTTTGCAAAAATTAGAGCAAAAACAAATTTTACAAAAAATCAGATTTTTGGCAAAAATTAAAATCTTAATTTTCCGCCAATAAAAAAGTCAGTATTTTTGCTATAAAACTGAGACTAATTGTCCAAATATGGAATGACATACCTTCCTGAACTCGTAGTTAAATTCTCTGTAACAAGGCATTTCCACCTAAAAATTGTATATTTTTGAAAATTTTCGCAAAAGTTTGTGATATTCCCCTTACAAAAAATTCGAAAATTTTAAACATTTTTAATTTTTCCAATTCAGACGGAGAGTGCAAATATATTAATAATCAGGTTGTTATCTGCTCAAAACAGTTCGCCGTTTTAATATCGGAGCATTTTTGCAAAAATTAGAGCAAAAACAAATTTTACAAAAAATCAGATTTTGGCCAAAAATTAAAATCTTAATTTTCCGCCAATAAAAAAGTCAGTATTTTTGCCATAAAAATGAGACTAATTGTCCAAATATGGAATGACATACCTTCCTGAACTCGTAGTTAAATTCTCTGTAACTTGCCATTTCCACCTAAAAATTTTATTTTTTTGAAAATTTTCGCAAAAATTTGTGATATTCCCCTTACAAAAAATTCGAAAATTTGAAAAATGTTTAATTTTCCCAATTCAGATGGAGAGTGCATTTATAATAATTATCAGGGTTTCAGCTGCTCAAAACAGTTCGCCGTTTTAATATCAGAGCATTTTTGCAAAAATTAAAGCAAAAACAAATTTTACGAAAAATCAGATTTTGGCCAAAAATTAAAATCTTAATTTTCCGCCAATAAAAAAGTCAGTGCTTTTGCTATAAAAATGAGACTAATTGTCCAAATGTGGAATGACATACCTTCCTGAACTCGTAGTTAAATTCTCTGTAACATGGCATTTCCACCTAACATTTTTATTTTTTTGAAAATTTTTGCAAAAATTTGTAACCCCCCCCCCCTTACAAAAAATTCGAAAACTTGAAAAATTTTTAATTTTTCCAATTTAGACGGAGAGTGCAATTATATTAATTATCAGGGTTTTAGCTGCTCAAAACAGTTCGCCGTTTTAATATCGGAGCATTTTTGCAAAAAAATTAGAGCAAAAACAAATTTTACAAAAAATCAGATTTTTGGCAAAAATTAAAATCTTAATTTTCCGCCAATAAAAAAGTCAGTATTTTTGCTATAAAAATGAGACTAATTGTCCAAATATGGAATGACATAGCTTCCTGAACTCGTAGTTAAATTCTCTGTAACTTGCCATTTCCACCTAAAAATTTTATTTTTTTGAAAATTTTCGCAAAAATTTGTGATATCCCCCTTACAAAAAATTCGAAAATTTGAAAAATGTTTAATTTTCCCAATTCAGATGGAGAGTGCATTTATATTAATTATCAGGGTTTTAGCTGCTCAAAACAGTTCGCCGTTTTAATATCAGAGCATTTTTGCAAAAATTAGAGCAAAAACAAATTTTACAAAAAATCAGATTTTGGCCAAAAATTAAAATCTTAATTTTCCGCCAATAAAAAAGTCAGTATTTTTGCTATAAAAATGAGACTAATTGTCCAAATATGGAATGGCATACCTTCCTGAACTCGTAGTTAAATTCTCTGTAACAAGGCATTTCCACCTAAAAATTGTATATTTTTGAAAATTTTCGCAAAAGTTTGTGATATTCCCCTTACAAAAAATTCGAAAATTTTAAAAATTTTTAATTTTTCCAATTCAGACGGAGAGTGCAAATATATTAATAATCAGGTTGTTATCTGCTCAAAACAGTTCGCCGTTTTAATATCGGAGCATTTTTGCAAAAATTAGAGCAAAAACAAAGTTTACAAAAAATCAGATTTTGGCCAAAAATTAAAATCTTAATTTTCCGCCAATAAAAAAGTCAGTATTTTTGCTATAAAAATGAGACTAATTGTCCAAATATGGAATGACATACCTTCCTGAACTCGTAGTTAAATTCTCTGTAACTTGCCATTTCCACCTAAAAATTATATTTTTTTGAAAATTTTCGCAAAAATTTGTGATATTCCCCTTACAAAAAATTCGAAAATTTGAAAAATGTTTAATTTTCCCAATTCAGATGGAGAGTGCATTTATAATAATTATCAGGGTTTCAGCTGCTCAAAACAGTTCGCCGTTTTAATATCAGAGCATTTTTGCAAAAATTAAAGCAAAAACAAATTTTACGAAAAATCAGATTTTGGCCAAAAATTAAAATCTTAATTTTCCGCCAATAAAAAAGTCAGTACTTTTGCTATAAAAATGAGACTAATTGTCCAAAAGTGGAATGACATACCTTCCTGAACACGTAGTTAAATTCTCTGTAACATGGCATTTCCACCTAAAATTTTTATTTTTTTGAAAATTTTCGCAAAAATTTGTGATATCCCCCTTACAAACAATTCGAAAATTTGAAAAATGTTTAATTTTCTCAATTCAGATGGAGAGTGCATTTATATTAATTATCAGGTTTTTAGCTGCTCAAAACAGTTCGCCGTTTTAATATCGGAGCATTTTTGCAAAAATTAGAGCAAAAACAAATTTTACAAAAAATCAGATTTTTGGCAAAAATTAAAATCTTAATTTTCCGCCAATAAAAAAGTCAGTATTTTTGCTATAAAAATGAGACTAATTGTCCAAATATGGAATGACATACCTTCCTGAACTCGTAGTTAAATTCTCTGTAACTTGCCATTTCCACCTAAAAATTTTATTTTTTTGAAAATTTTCGCAAAAATTTGTGATATCCCCCTTACAAAAAATTCGAAAATTTGAAAAATGTTTAATTTTCCCAATTCAGATGGAGAGTGCATTTATATTAATTATCAGGTTGTTGTCTGCTCAAAACAGTTCGCCGTTTTAATATCGGAGCATTTTTGCAAAAATTAGAGCAAAAACAAATTTTACAAAAAATCAGATTTTGGCCAAAAATTAAAATCTTAATTTTCCGCCAATAAAAAAGTCAGTATTTTTGCCATAAAAATGAGACTAATTGTCCAAATATGGAATGACATACCTTCCTGAACTCGTAGTTAAATTCTCTGTAACTTGCCATTTCCACCTAAAAATTTTATTTTTTTGAAAATTTTCGCAAAAATTTGTGATATCCCCCTTACAAAAAATTCGAAAATTTGAAAAATGTTTAATTTTCTCAATTCAGATGGAGAGTGCATTTATATTAATTATCAGGTTTTTAGCTGCTCAAAACAGTTCGCCGTTTTAATATCGGAGCATTTTTGCAAAAATTAGAGCAAAAACAAATTTTACAAAAAATCAGATTTTTGGCAAAAATTAAAATCTTAATTTTCCGCCAATAAAAAAGTCAGTATTTTTGCTATAAAAATGAGACTAATTGTCCAAATATGGAATGACATACCTTCCTGAACTCGTAGTTAAATTCTCTGTAACTTGCCATTTCCACCTAAAAATTTTATTTTTTTGAAAATTTTCGCAAAAATTTGTGATATCCCCCTTACAAAAAATTCGAAAATTTGAAAAATGTTTAATTTTCTCAACTCAGATGGAGAGTGCATTTATATTAATTATCAGGTTTTTAGCTGCTCAAAACAGTTCGCCGTTTTAATATCAGAGCATTTTTGCAAAAATTAGAGCAAAAACAAATTTTACAAAAAATCAGATTTTGGCCAAAAATTAAAATCTTAATTTTCCGCCAATAAAAAAGTCAGTATTTTTGCCATAAAAATGAGACTAATTGTCCAAATATGGAATGACATACCTTCCTGAACTCGTAGTTAAATTCTCTGTAACTTGCCATTTCCACCTAAAAATTTTATTTTTTTGAAAATTTTCGCAAAAATTTGTGATATCCCCCTTACAAAAAATTGGAAAATTTGAAAAATGTTTAATTTTTCCAATTCAGATGGAGAGTGCATTTATATTAATTATCAGGTTTTTAGCTGCTCAAAACAGTTCGCCGTTTTAATATCAGAGCATTTTTGCAAAAATTAGAGCAAAAACAAATTTTACAAAAAATCAGATTTTGGCCAAAAATTAAAATCTTAATTTTCCGCCAATAAAAAAGTCAGTACTTTTGCTATAAAAATGAGACTAATTGTCCAAAAGTGGAATGACATACCTTCCTGAACTCGTAGTTAAATTCTCGGTAACTTGCCATTTCCACCTAAAAATTTTATTTTTTTGAAAATTTTCGCAAAAATTTGTGATATTCCCCTTACAAAAAATTCGAAAATTTGAAAAATGTTTAATTTTCCCAATTCAGATGGAGAGTGCATTTATATTAATTATCAGGTTTTTAGCTGCTCAAAACAGTTCGCCGTTTTAATATCAGAGCATTTTTGCAAAAATTAGAGCAAAAACAAATTTTACAAAAAATCAGATTTTGGCCAAAAATTAAAATCTTAATTTTCCGCCAATAAAAAAGTCAGTATTTTTGCTATAAAAATGAGACTAATTGTCCAAATATGGAATGACATACCTTCCTGAACTCGTAGTTACATTCTCTGTAACTAGCCATTTCCACCTACAAATTTTATTTTTTTGAAAATTTTCGCAAAAATTTGTGAAATCCCCTTTACAAAAAATTCGAAAATTTGAAAAATGTTTAATTTTCCCAATTCAGATGGAGAGTGCATTTATATTAATTATCAGGTTTTTAGCTGCTCAAAACAGTTCGCCGTTTTAATATCAGAGCATTTTTTGCAAAAATTAGAGCAAAAACAAATTTTACAAAAAATCAGATTTTGGCCAAAAATTAAAATCTTAATTTTCCGCCAATAAAAAAGTCAGTATTTTTGCTATAAAAATGAGACTAATTGTCCAAATATGGAATGGCATACCTTCCTGAACTCGTAGTTAAATTCTCTGTAACAAGGCATTTCCACCTAAAAATTGTATATTTTTGAAAATTTTCGCAAAAGTTTGTGATATTCCCCTTACAAAAAATTCGAAAATTTTAAAAATTTTTAATTTTTCCAATTCAGACGGAGAGTGCAAATATATTAATAATCAGGTTGTTATCTGCTCAAAACAGTTCGCCGTTTTAATATCAGAGCATTTTTGCAAAAATTAAAGCAAAAACAAATTTTACGAAAAATCAGATTTTGGCCAAAAATTAAAATCTTAATTTTCCGCCAATAAAAAAGTCAGTATTTTTGCCATAAAAATGAGACTAATTGTCCAAATATGGAATGACATACCTTCCTGAACTCGTAGTTAAATTCTCTGTAACTTGCCATTTCCACCTAAAAATTTTATTTTTTTGAAAATTTTCGCAAAAATTTGTGATATCCCCCTTACAAAAAATTCGAAAATTTTAAAAATGTTTAATTTTCCCAATTCAGATGGAGAGTGCATTTATATTAATTATCAGGTTTTTAGCTGCCCAAAACAGTTCGCCGTTTTAATATCAGAGCATTTTTGCAAAAATTAGAGCAAAAACAAATTTTACAAAAAATCAGATTTTGGCCAAAAATTAAAATCTTAATTTTCCGCCAATAAAAAAGTCAGTATTTTTGCTATAAAAATGAGACTAATTGTCCAAATATGGAATGGCATACCTTCCTGAACTCGTAGTTAAATTCTCTGTAACAAGGCATTTCCACCTAAAAATTGTATATTTTTGAAAATTTTCGCAAAAGTTTGTAATATTCCCCTTACAAACAATTCGAACATTTTAAAAATTTTTAATTTTTCCAATTCAGACGGAGAGTGCAAATATATTAATAATCAGGTTGTTATCTGCTCAAAACAGTTCGCCGTTTTAATATCGGAGCATTTTTGCAAAAATTAGAGCAAAAACATATTTTACAAAAAATCAGATTTTGGCCAAAAATTAAAATCTTAATTTTCCGCCAATAAAAAGTCAGTATTTTTGCTATAAAAATGAGACTAATTGTCCAAATATGGAATGACATACCTTCCTGAACTCGTAGTTAAATTCTCTGTAACTTGCCATTTCCACCTAAAAATTTTATTTTTTCGAAAATTTTCGCAAAAATTGGTGATATCCCCCTTACAAAAAATTCGAAAATTTTAAAAATGTTTAATTTTCCCAATTCAGATGGAGAGTGCATTTATATTAATTATCAGGTTTTTAGCTGCCCAAAACAGTTCGCCGTTTTAATATCAGAGCATTTTTGCAAAAATTAGAGCAAAAACAAATTTTACAAAAAATCAGATTTTGACCAAAAATTAAAATCTTAATTTTCCGCCAATAAAAAAGTCAGTATTTTTGCTATAAAAATGAGACTAATTGTCCAAATATGGAATGGCATACCTTCCTGAACTCGTAGTTAAATTCTCTGTAACAAGGCATTTCCACCTAAAAATTGTATATTTTTGAAAATTTTCGCAAAAGTTTGTAATATTCCCCTTACAAACAATTCGAACATTTTAAAAATTTTTAATTTTTCCAATTCGAGACGGAGAGTGCAAATATATTAATAATCAGGTTGTTATCTGCTCAAAACAGTTCGCCGTTTTAATATCGGAGCATTTTTGCAAAAATTAGAGCAAAAACATATTTTACAAAAAATCAGATTTTGGCCAAAAATTAAAATCTTAATTTTCCGCCAATAAAAAGTCAGTATTTTTGCTATAAAAATGAGACTAATTGTCCAAATATGGAATGGCATACCTTCCTGAACTCGTAGTTAAATTCTCTGTAACAAGGCATTTCCACCTAAAAATTGTATATTTTTGAAAATTTTCGCAAAAGTTTGTAATATTCCCCTTACAAACAATTCGAACATTTTAAAAATTTTTAATTTTCCCAATTCAGATGGAGAGTGCATTTATATTAATTATCAGGTTTTTAGCTGCCCAAAACAGTTCGCCGTTTTAATATCAGAGCATTTTTGCAAAAATTAGAGCAAAAACAAATTTTACAAAAATCAGATTTTGGCCAAAAATTAAAATCTTAATTTTCCGCCAATAAAAAAGTCAGTATTTTTGCTATAAAAATGAGACTAATTGTCCAAATATGGAATGACATACCTTCCTGAACTCGTAGTTAAATTCTCTGTAACAAGGCATTTCCACCTAAAAATTGTATATTTTTGAAAATTTTCGCAAAAGTTTGTGATATTTCCCTTACAAAAAATTCGAAAATTTTTAATTTTTCCAATTCAGACGGAGAGTGCAAATATATTAATAATCAGGTTGTTATCTGCTCAAAACAGTTCGCCGTTTTAACATTGGAGCATTTTTGCAAAAATTAGAGCAAAAACAAATTTTACAAAAAATCAGATTTTTCAAAAATTAAAATCTTAATTTTCCGCCAATAAAAAAGTCAGTATTTTTGCTATAAAAATGAGACTAATTGTCCAAATATGAATGACATACCTTCCTGAACTCGTAGTTAAATTCTCTGTAACTTGCCATTTCCACCTAAAAATTTTATTTTTTTGAAAATTTTCGCAAAAATTTGTGATATTCCCCTTACAAAAAATTCGAAAATTTGAAAAATGTTTAATTTTCCCAATTCAAATGGAGAGTGCATTTATATTAATTATCAGGATTTCAGCTGCTCAAAGCAGTTCGCCGTTTTAATATCAGAGCATTTTTGCATAAATTAGAGCAAAAACAAATGTTACGAAAAATCAGATTTTAGCCAAAAATTAAAATCTTAATTTTCCGCCAATAAAAAAGTCAGTATTCTTGTCATAAAAATGAGACTAATTGTCCAAATATGGAATGACATACCTTCCTGAACTCGTAGTTAAATTCTCTGTAACTTGCCATTTCCACCTAAAAATTTTATTTTTTTGAAAATTTTTGCAAACATTTGTGATATCCCCCTTACAAAAAACTCAAAAATTTGAAAAATGTTTAATTTTCCCAATTCAGATGGAGAGTGCATTTATATTAATTATCAGGATTTTAGCTGCTCAAAGCAGTTTGCCGTTTTAATATCAGAGCATTTTTGCATAAATTAGAGCAAAAACAAATGTTACGAAAAATCAGATTTTAGCCAAAAATTAAAATCTTAATTTTCCGCCAATAAAAAAGTCAGTATTCTTGTCATAAAAATGAGGCTAATTGTCCAAATATGGAATGACATACCTTCCTGAACTCGTAGTTAAATTCTCTGTAACTTGCCATTTCCACCTAAAAATTTTATTTTTTTGAAAATTTTCGCAAAAATTTGTGATATTCCCCTTACAAAAAATTCGAAAATTTGAAAAATGTTTAATTTTCCCAATTCAGATGGAGAGTGCATTTATATTAATTATCAGTGTTTCTGCTGCTCAAAACAGCTCGCCGTTTTAATATCAGAGCATTTTTGCAAAAATTAGAGCAAAAACAAATTTTACAAAAAATCAGATTTTAGCCAAAAATTAAAATTTTAATTTTCCGCCAATAAAAAAGTCAGTATTTTTGCTATAAAAATGAGACTAATTGTCCAAATATGGAATGACATACCTTCCTGAACTCGTAGTTAAATTCTCTGTAACAAGGCATTTCCACCTAAAAATTGTATATTTTTGAAAATTTTCGCAAAAGTTTGTGATATTCCCCTTACAAAAAATTCGAAAATTTTAAAAATTTTTAATTTTTCCAATTCAGACGGAGAGTGCAAATATATTAATAATCAGGTTGTTATCTGCTCAAAACAGTTCGCCGTTTTAATATTGGAGCATTTTTGCAAAAATTAGAGCAAAAACAAATTTTACAAAAAATCAGATTTTTCAAAAATTAAAATCTTAATTTTCCGCCAATAAAAAAGTCAGTATTTTTGCTATAAAAATGAGACTAATTGTCCAAATATGGAATGACATACCTTCCTGAACTCGTAGTTAAATTCTCTGTAACAAGGCATTTCCACCTAAAAATTGTATATTTTTGAAAATTTTCGCAAAAGTTTGTGATATTTCCCTTACAAAAAATTCGAAAATTTTTAATTTTTCCAATTCAGACGGAGAGTGCAAATATATTAATAATCAGGTTGTTATCTGCTCAAAACAGTTCGCCGTTTTACCATTGGAGCATTTTTGCAAAAATTAGAGCAAAAACAAATTTTACAAAAAATCAGATTTTTCAAAAATTAAAATCTTAATTTTCCGCCAATAAAAAAGTCAGTATTCTTGTCATAAAAATGAGGCTAACTGTCCAAATATGGAATGACATACCTTCCTGAACTCGTAGTTAAATTCTCTGTAACTTGCCATTTCCACCTAAAAATTGTATATTTTTGAAAATTTTCGCAAAAATTTGTGATATCCCCCTTACAAAAAATTCGAAAATTTGAAAATTGTTTAATTTTCCCAATTCAGATGGAGAGTGCATTTATATTAATTATCAGGTTTTTAGCTGCTCAAAACAGTTCGCCGTTTTAATATCAGAGCATTTTTGCAAAAATTAGAGCAAAAACAAATTTTACAAAAAATCAGATTTTGGCCAAAAATTAAAATCTTAATTTTCCGCCAATAAAAAAGTCAGTATTTTTGCCATAAAAATGAGACTAATTGTCCAAATATGGAATGACATACCTTCCTGAACTCGTAGTTAAATTCTCTGTAACTTGCCATTTCCACCTAAAAATTTTATTTTTTTGAAAATTTTCGCAAAAATTTGTGATATCCCCCTTCAAAAAATTCGAAAATTTGAAAAATGTTTAATTTTCCCAATTCAGATGGAGAGTGCATTTATATTAATTATCAGGATTTCAGCTGCTCAAAGCAGTTCGCCGTTTTAATATCAGAGCATTTTTGCATAAATTAGAGCAAAAACAAATGTTACGAAAAATCAGATTTTAGGCAAAAATTAAAATCTTAATTTTCCGCCAATAAAAAAGTCAGTATTCTTGTCATAAAAATGAGACTAATTGTCCAAATATGGAATGACATACCTTCCTGAACTCGTAGTTAAATTCTCTGCAACTTGCCATTTCCACCTAAAAATTTTATTTTTTTGAAAATTTTCGCAAAAATTTGTGATATCCCCCTTACAAAAAATTCGAAAATTTGAAAAATGTTTAATTTTCCCAATTCAGATGGAGAGTGCATTTATATTAATTATCAGGTTTTTAGCTGCTCAAAACAGTTCGCCGTTTTAATATCAGAGCATTTTTGCAAAAATTAGAGCAAAAACAAATTTTACAAAAAATCAGATTTTGGCCAAAAATTAAAATCTTAATTTTCCGCCAATAAAAAAGTCAGTATTTTTGCTATAAAAATGAGACTAATTGTCCAAATATGGAATGACATACCTTCCTGAACTCGTAGTTAAATTCTCTGTAACAAGGCATTTCCACCTAAAAATTGTATATTTTTGAAAATTTTCGCAAAAGTTTGTGATATTTCCCTTACAAAAAATTCGAAAATTTTAAAAATTTTTAATTTTTTCAATTCAGACGGAGAGTGCAAATATATTAATAATCAGGTTGTTATCTGCTCAAAACAGTTCGCCGTTTTAATATTGGAGCATTTTTGCAAAAATTAGAGCAAAAACAAATTTTACAAAAAATCAGATTTTTCAAAAATTAAAATCTTAATTTTCCGCCAATAAAAAAGTCAGTATTTTTGCTATAAAAATGAGACTAATTGTCCAAATATGAATGACATACCTTCCTGAACTCGTAGTTAAATTCTCTGTAACTTGCCATTTCCACCTAAAAATTTCATTTTTTTGAAAATTTTCGCAAAAATTTGTGATATTCCCCTTACAAAAAATTCGAAAATTTGAAAAATGTTTAATTTTCCCAATTCAGATGGAGAGTGCATTTATATTAATTATCAGGATTTCAGCTGCTCAAAGCAGTTCGCCGTTTTAATATCAGAGCATTTTTGCATAAATTAGAGCAAAAACAAATTTTACGAAAAATCAGATTTTAGCCAAAAATTAAAATCTTAATTTTCCGCCAATAAAAAAGTCAGTATTTTTGCTATAAAAATGAGACTAATTGTCCAAATATGGAATGACATACCTTCCTGAACTCGTAGTTAAATTCTCTGTAACTTGCCATTTCCACCTAAAAATTTTATTATACCCTTGCAGAGGGTATAATGATTTCAGTCAGAAGTTTGCAACGCAGTGAAGGAGACGTTTCAGACCCTATAAAGTATATATATTCTTGGTCAGCATGACTAGGCGAGTCGATCTAGCCATGTCCGTCTGTCCGTCTGTCCGTCCGTCTGTCCGTCCGTCCGTCCGTTTCTACGCAAACTAGTCCCTCAGTTTTTAAGCTATCGAGCTGAAACTTTACCAAAAGTCGTATTTCTGTTGCAGGTAGTATATAAGTCGGAGCCGGCCGGATCGGACAACTATATCTTATAGCTCCCAAAGGAATAATCGGAAAAATAATTGAAAAAAAATTATAACTTATGTGTTTTTTGACATATTACCTTATGCTCTTGGAAATATCATTTTTTTAACAGTTCTGAATTTCGAATTAAATTTTATAAAAATCGGACGACTATATCATATAGCTGCCATAGGAACTATCAGAAAATTAATGGCAAATTAATATGAACAAAATTATAGCTTCGGTGTCTTTTGACATATTTCCTTCTACTCTTTGGAATATCGTTTTTTTAATACTTCTGATTTTCGATTTAAATTTTATAAAAATCGGACGACTATATCATATAGCTCCCATAGGAATGATCGGAAAATTAATGGGAAATTAATAGGAAAAAAATTATAGCTTTGTTAATTTTTATTGTATTCTCTTCTACTCTTGAATATAAGTTTATTTTATTATTTTAGAATTTCGAAATAAATTTTACATAAATCGGACGACTATATTATATAGCTCCCATAGGAATGATCAATCAATTATTATCAAAATTGCTATAATTCGGTTTGTTCCAAATCGAAATTCAGATTTTTGTAATTTGTAATTAAATAGGAATTAACTGCAAGGGTATATAGACTTCGGCTGGCCGAAGTTAGCTTCCTTTCTTGTTTTTTTGAAAATTTTTGCAAAAGTTTGTGATATTCCCCTTAAAAAAAATTCGAAAATTTTAAAAATTTTTAATTTTTCCAATTCAGACGGAGAGTGCAAATATATTAATAATCAGGTTGTTATCTGCTCAAAACAGTTCGCCGTTTTAGTATCGGAGCATTTTTGCAAAAATTAGAGCAAAAACAAATTTTACAAAAAATCAGATTTTTGGCAAAAATTAAAATCTTAATTTTCCGCCAATAAAAAAGTCAGTATTTTTGCTATAAAAATGAGACTAATTGTCCAAATATGGAATGACATACCTTCCTGAACTCGTAGTTAAATTCTCTGTAACAAGGCATTTCCACCTAAAAATTGTATATTTTTGAAAATTTTCGCAAAAGTTTGTGATATTCCCCTTACAAAAAATTCGAAAATTTTAAACATTTTTAATTTTTCCAATTCAGACGGAGAGTGCAAATATATTAATAATCAGGTTGTTATCTGCTCAAAACAGTTCGCCGTTTTAATATCGGAGCATTTTTGCAAAAATTAGAACAAAAACAAATTTTACAAAAAATCAGATTTTGGCCAAAAATTAAAATCTTAATTTTCCGCCAATAAAAAAGTCAGTATTTTTGCCATAAAAATGAGACTAATTGTCCAAATATGGAATGACATACCTTCCTGAACTCGTAGTTTAATTCTCTGTAACTTGCCATTTCCACCTAAAAATTTTATTTTTTTGAAAATTTTTGCAAACATTTGTGATATTCCCCTTACAAAAAATTCGAAAATTTGAAAAATGTTTAATTTTCCCAATTCAGATGGAGAGTGCATTTATATTAATTATCAGTGTTTCAGCTGCTCAAAACAGCTCGCCGTTTTAATATCAGAGCATTTTTGCAAAAATTAGAGCAAAAACAAATTTTACAAAAAATCAAATTTTAGCCAAAAATTAAAATCTTAATTTTCCGCCAATAAAAAAGTCAGTACTTTTGCTATAAAAATGAGACTAATTGTCCAAATATGGAATGACATACCTTCCTGAACTCGTAGTTAAATTCTCTGTAACTTGTCATTTCCACCTAAAAATTGTATATTTTTGAAAATTTTCGCAAAAGTTTGTGATATTCCCCTTACAATAAAATCGAAAATTTGAAAAATGTTTAATTTTCCCAATTCAGATGGAGAGTGCATTTATATTAATTATCAGGATTTCAGCTGCTCAAAGCAGTTCGCCGTTTTAATATCAGAGCATTTTTGCATAAATTAGAGCAAAAACAAATGTTACGTAAAATCAGATTTTAGCCAAAAATTAAAATCTTAATTTTCCGCCAATAAAAAAGTCAGTATTCTTGTCATAAAAATGAGACTAATTGTCCAAATATGGAATGACATACCTTCCTGAACTCGTAGTTAAATTCTCTGTAACTTGCCATTTCCACCTAAAAATTTTATTTTTTTGAAAATTTTCGCAAAAATTTGTGATATTCCCCTTACAAAAAATTCGAAAATTTGAAAAATGTTTAATTTTCCCAATTCAGATGGAGAGTGCATTTATATTAATTATCAGTGTTTCAGCTGCTCAAAACAGCTCGCCGTTTTAATATCAGAGCATTTTTGCAAAAATTAGAGCAAAAACAAATTTTACAAAAAATCAAATTTTAGCCAAAAATTAAAATTTTAATTTTCCGCCAATAAAAAAGTCAGTATTTTTGCTATAAAAATGAGACTAATTGTCCAAATATGGAATGACATACCTTCCTGAACACGTAGTTAAATTCTCTGTAACTTGCCATTTCCACCTAAAAATTTTATTTTTTTGAAAATTTCCGCAAAAATTTGTGATATCCCCCTTCAAAAAATTCGAAAATTTGAAAAATGTTTAATTTTTCTGATTCAGATGAAGAGTGCATTTATATTAATTATCAGGGTTTTAGCTGCTCAAAACAGTTCGCCGTTTTAAAATCAGAGCATTTTTGCAAAAATTAGTGCAAATATAAATGTTACGAAAAATCAGATTTTGGCCAAAAATTAAAATCTTAATTTTCCGCCAATAAAAAAGTCAGTATTTTTCCATAAAAATGAGACTAATTGTACAAATATGGAATGACATACCGTCCTGAACTCGTAGGTTAATTCTCTGTAACTTGCCATTTCCACCTAAAAATTTTATTTTTTTGAAAATTTTCGCAAAAATTTGACATATCCCCCTTACAAAAAATTCGAAAACTTGAAAAATGTTTAATTTTCCCAATTCAGATGGAGAGTGCATTTATATTAATTATCAGGGTTTTAGCTGCTCAAAACAGTTCGCCGTTTTAATACCAGAGCATTTTTGCAACAATTAGAGCAAAAAAAAATGTTGCAAAAAATCAGATTTTGGCCAAAAATTAAAATCTTAATTTTCCGCCAATAAAAAAAGTCAGTATTTTTGCCATAAAAATGAGACTAATTGTCCAAATATGGAATGACATACCTTCCTGAACTCGTAGGTTAATTCTCTGTAACTTGCCATTTCCACCTAAAAATTTTATTTTTTTGAAAATTTTCGAAAAAATTTGTGATATCCCCCTTACAAAAAATTCGAAAATTTGAAAAATGTTTAATTTTCCCAATTCAGATGGAGAGTGCATTTATATTAATTATCAGGGTTTTAGCTGCTCAAAACAGTTCGCCGTTTTAATATTAGAGCAAAAACAAATTTTAAAAAAACTGATTTTTGGCAAAAATTAAAATTTTAATTTTCCGCCAATAAAAAAGTCAGTATTTTTGATATAAAAATGAGTCTAATTGTCCAAATATGGAATGACATACCTTCCTGAACTCATAGTTAAATTCTCTGTAACTTGCCATTTCCACCTAAAAATTTTATTTTTTTGAAAATTTTCGCAAAAATTTGTGATATCCCCCTTACAAAAAATTCGAAAATTTTAAAAATGTTTAATTTTTCCAATTCAGATGGAGAGTGCATTTATTTTAATTATCAGGGTTCTAGCTGCTCAAAGCAGTTCGCCGTTTTAATAGCGGATCATTTTTGCAAAAATTAGAGCAAAAACAAATTTTACAAAAAATCAGATTTTTGGCAAAAATTAAAATCTTAATTTTCCGCCAATAAAAAAGTCAGTATTTTTGCTATAAAACTGAGACTAATTGTCCAAATATGGAATGACATACCTTCCTGAACTCGTAGTTAAATTCTCTGTAACAAGGCATTTCCACCTAAAAATTGTATATTTTTGAAAATTTTCGCAAAAGTTTGTGATATTCCCCTTACAAAAAATTCGAAAATTTTAAAAATTTTTAATTCTTCCAATTCAGACGGAGAGTGCAAATATATTAATAATCAGGTTGTTATCTGCTCAAAACAGTTCGCCGTTTTAATATCAGAGCATTTTTGCAAAAATTAGAGCAAAAACAAATTTTACAAAAAATCAGATTTTTGGCAAAAATTAAAATCTTAATTTTCCGCCAATAAAAAAGTCAGTATTTTTGCTATAAAAATGAGACGAATTGTCCAAATATAGAATGACATACCTTCCTGAACTCGTAGTTAAATTCTCTGTAACAAGGCATTTCCACCTAAAAATTGTATATTTTTGAAAATTTTCGCAAAAGTTTGTGATATTCCCCTTACAAAAAATTCGAAAATTTTAAAAATTTTTAATTTTTCCAATTCAGACGGAGAGTGCAAATATATTAATAATCAGGTTGTTATCTGCTCAAAGCAGTTCGCCGTTTTAATATCGGAGCATTTTTGCAAAAATTAGAGCAAAAACAAATTTTACAAAAAATCAGATTTTGGCCAAAAATTAAAATCTTAATTTTCCGCCAATAAAAAAGTCAGTATTTTTGCCATAAAAATGAGACTAATTGTCCAAATATGGAATGACATACCTTCCTGAACTCGTAGTTAAATTCTCTGTAACTTGCCATTTCCACCTAAAAATTTTATTTTTTTGAAAATTTTCGCAAAAATTTGTGATATCCCCCTTACAAAAAATTCGAAAATTTGAAAAATGTTTAATTTTCCCAATTCAGATGGAGAGTGCATTTATTTTAATTATCAGGGTTCTAGCTGCTCAAAGCAGTTCGCCGTTTTAATAGCGGATCATTTTTGCAAAAATTAGAGCAAAAACAAATTTTACGAAAAATCAGATTCTGGCCAAAAATTAAAATCATAATTTTCCGCTAATAAAAAAGTCAGTATTTTTGCTATAAAAATGAGACTAATTGTCCAAATATGGAATGACATACCTTCCTGAACTCATAGTTAAATTCTCTGTAACTTGCCATTTCCACCTAAAAATTTTATTTTTTTGAAAATTTTCGCAAAAAATTGGGATATCCCCCTTACAAAAAATTCGAAAATTTTAAAAATGTTTAATTTTTCCAATTCAGATGGAGAGTGCATTTATTTTAATTATCAGGGTTCTAGCTGCTCAAAGCAGTTCGCCGTTTTAATAGCGGATCATTTTTGCAAAAATTAGAGCAAAAACAAATTTTACGAAAAATCAGATTCTGGCCAAAAATTAAAATCATAATTTTCCGCTAATAAAAAAGTCAGTATTTTTGCTATAAAAATGAGACTAATTGTCCAAATATGGAATGACATACCTTCCTGAACTCGTAGTTAAATTCTCTGTAACAAGGCATTTCCACCTAAAAATTGTATATTTTTGAAAATTTTCGCAAAAGTTTGTGATATTCCCCTTACAAAAAATTCGAAAATTTTAAAAATTTTTAATTTTTCCAATTCAGACGGAGAGTGCAAATATATTAATAATCAGGTTGTTATCTGCTCAAAACAGTTCGCCGTTTTAATATCGGAGCATTTTTGCAAAAATTAGAGCAAAAACAAATTTTACAAAAAATCAGATTTTGGCCAAAAATTAAAATCTTAATTTTCCGCCAATAAAAAAGTCAGTATTTTTGCCATAAAAATGAGACTAATTGTCCAAATATGGAATGACATACCTTCCTGAACTCGTAGTTAAATTCTCTGTAACTTGCCATTTCCACCTAAAAATTTTATTTTTTTGAAAATTTTTGCAAACATTTGTGATATCCCACTTACAAAAAATTCGAAAATTTGAAAAATGTTTAATTTTCCCAATTCAGATGGAGAGTGCATTTATATTAATTATCAGGTTTTTAGCTGCTCAAAACAGTTCGCCGTTTTAATATCAGAGCATTTTTGCAAAAATTAGAGCAAAAACAAATTTTACAAAAAATCAGATTTTGTCCAAAAATTAAAATCTTAATTTTCCGCCAATAAAAAAGTCAGTACTTTTGCTATAAAAATGAGACTAATTGTCCAAATATATAATGACATACCTTCCTGAACTCGTAGTTAAATTCTCTGTAACTTGGCATTTCCACCTAAAAATTGTATATTTTTGAAAATTTTCGCAAAAGTTTGTGATATTCCCCTTACAATAAATTCGAAAATTTGAAAAATTTTTAATTTTCCCAATTCAGATGGAGAGTGCATTTATATTAATTATCAGGATTTCAGCTGCTCAAAGCAGTTCGCCGTTTTAATATCAGAGCATTTTTGCATAAATTAGAGCAAAAACAAATGTTACGTAAAATCAGATTTTAGCCAAAAATTAAAATCTTAATTTTCCGCCAATAAAAAAGTCAGTATTCTTGTCAAAAAAATGAGACTAATTGTCCAAATATGGAATGACATACCTTCCTGAACTCGTAGTTAAATTCTCTGTAACTTGCCATTTCCACCTAAAAATTTTATTTTTTTGAAAATTTTCGCAAACATTTGTGATATCCCCCTTACAAAAAAGTCGAAAATTTGAAAAATGTTTTATTTTCCCAATTGGAGAGTGCATTTATATTAATTATCAGTGTTTCAGCTGCTCAAAACAGCTCGCCGTTTTAATATCAGAGCATTTTTGCAAAAATTAGAGCAAAAACAAATTTTACAAAAAATCAAATTTTAGACAAAAATTAAAATTTTAATTTTCCGCCAATAAAAAAGTCAGTATTTTTGCTATAAAAATGAGACTAATTGTCCAAATATGGAATGACATACCTTCCTGAACTCGTAGTTAAATTCTCTGTAACTTGCCATTTCCACCTAAAAATTTTATTTTTTTGAAAATTTTCGCAAAAATTTGTGATATCAGATGGAGAGTGCATTTATATTAATTATCAGGGTTTTAGCTGCTCAAAACAGTTCGCCGTTTTAAAATCAGAGCATTTTTGCAAAAATTAGACCAAATATAAATGTTACGAAAAATCAGATTTTGGCCAAAAATTAAAATCTTAATTTTCCGCCAATAAAAAAGTCAGTATTTTTCCATAAAAATGAGACTAATTGTACAAATATGGAATGACATACCGTCCTGAACTCGTAGGTTAATTCTCTGTAACTTGCCATTTCCACCTAAAAATTTTATTTTTTTGAAAATTTTCGCAAAAATTTGTGATATCCCCCTTACAAAAAATTCGAAAATTTTAAAAATGTTTAATTTTTCCAATTCAGATGGAGAGTGCATTTATTTTAATTATCAGGGTTCTAGCTGCTCAAAGCAGTTCGCCGTTTTAATAGCGGATAATTTTTGCAAAAATTAGAGCAAAAACAAATTTTACGAAAAATCAGATTCTGGCCAAAAATTAAAATCATAATTTTCCGCCTATAAAAAGATCAGTATTTTTGCTTTATAAATGAGACTAAATGTCCAAATATGGCATGGCATACCTTCCAAAACTAGTAGTTAAATTCTCTGTAACTTGGCATTTCCACCTAAAAATTATAATTTTTTGAAAATTTACGCAAAAATTTGGGACCCACCCCCTTAGAAAAAATTCGAAAATTTGAAAAATGTTTAATTTTCCCAATTCAGTTGGAGAGTGCATTTATATTAATTATCAGGTTTTTATCTGCTCAAAACAGTTTGCCGTTTAAATATCAGAGCATTTTTGCAAAAATTAGAGCAAAAACAAATGTTACGAAAAATCAGATTTTGGCCAAAAATTAAAATCTTACTTTTCCGCCAATAAAAAAGTCAGTATTTTGCCATAAAAATGAGACTAATTGTACAAATATGGAATGACATACCGTCCTGAACTCGTAGGTTAATTCTCTGTAACTTGCCATTTCCACCTAAAAATTTTATTTTTTTGAAAATTTTTGCAAACATTTGTGATATTCCCCTTACAAAAAATTCGAAAATTTGAAAAATGTTTAATTTTCCCAATTCAGATGGAGAGTGCATTTATATTAATTATCAGTGTTTCAGCTGCTCAAAACAGTTCGCCGTGTTAATATCAGAGCATTTTTGCAAAAATTAGAGCAAAAACAAATGTTACGAAAAATCAGATTTTGGCCAAAAATTAAAATCTTAATTTTACGCCAATAAAGAAGTCAGTATTTTTGCCATAAAAATGAGACTAATTGTCCAAATATGGAATGACATACCTTCCTGAACTCGTAGGTTAATTCTCTGTAACTTGCCATTTCCACCTAAAAATTTTATTTTTTTGAAAATTTTCGCAAAAATTTGTCACTCACCTCCCCTTACAAAAAATTCGAAAATTTGAAAAATGTTTAATTTCCCAATTCAGATGGAGAGTGCATTTATATTAATTAGCAGGGTTTTAGCTGCTCAAAACAGTTCGCCGTTTTAATATCGAAGCATTTTTGCAAAAATTAGAGCAAAAACAAATTTTACGAAAAATCAGATTTTGTCCAAAAATTAAAATCTTAATTTTCCGCCAATAAAAAAGTCAGTATTTTTGCCATAAAAATGAGACTAATTGTCCAAATATGGAATGACATACCTTCCTGAACTCGTAGGTTAATTCTCTGTAACTTGCCATTTCCACCTGAAAATTTTATTTTTTTGAAAATTTTTGCAAAAATTTGTGATATCCCCCTTACAAAAAATTCAAAAATTTGAAAAATGTTTAATTTTCCCAATTCAGATGGAGAGTGCATTTATATTAATTATAAGGGTTTTACCTGCTCAAAACAGTTCGCCGTTTTAATATCGGAGCATTTTTGCAAAAAATTAGAGCAAAAACAAATTTTACAAAAAATCAGATTTTTGGAAAAAATTAAAATCTTAATTTTCCGCCAATAAAAAAGTCAGTATTTTTGCTTTAAAAATGAGACTAATTGTCCAAATATGGAATGACATACCTTCCTGAACTCGTAGTTAAATTCTCTGTAACTTGCCATTTCCACCTAAAAATTTTATTTTTTTGAAAATTTTCGCAAAAAATTGTGATATTCCCCTTACAAAAAATTCGAAAATTTTAAAAATTTTTAATTTTTCCAATTCAGACGGAGAGTGCATTTATATTAATTATCAGGGTTTTAGCTGCTCAAAACAGTTCGCCGTTTTAATATCAGAGCATTTTTGCAAAAATTAAAGCAAAAACAAATTTTACGAAAAATCAGATTTTGGCCAAAAATTAAAATCTTAATTTTCCGCCAATAAAAAAGTCAGTATTTTTGCTATAAAAATGAGACTAATTGTCCAAATATGGAATGGCATACCTTCCTGAACTCGTAGTTAAATTCTCTGTAACAAGGCATTTCCACCTAAAAATTGTATATTTTTGAAAATTTTCGCAAAAGTTTGTGATATTCCCCTTACAAAAAATTCGAAAATTTTAAAAATTTTTAATTTTTCCAATTCAGACGGAGAGTGCAAATATATTAATAATCAGGTTGTTATCTGCTCAAAACAGTTCGCCGTTTTAATATCAGAGCATTTTTGCAAAAATTAAAGCAAAAACAAATTTTACGAAAAATCAGATTTTGGCCAAAAATTAAAATCTTAATTTTCCGCCAATAAAAAAGTCAGTATTTTTGCCATAAAAATGAGACTAATTGTCCAAATATGGAATGACATACCTTCCTGAACTCGTAGTTAAATTCTCTGTAACTTGCCATTTCCACCTAAAAATTTTTTTTTTTTGAAAATTTTCGCAAAAGTTTGTGATATTCCCCTTACAAAAAATTCGAAAATTTGAAAAATGTTTAATTTTCCCAATTCAGATGGAGAGTGCATTTATATTAATTATCAGGATTTCAGCTGCTCAAAGCAGTTCGCCGTTTTAATATCAGAGCATTTTTGCATAAATTAGAGCAAAAACAAATGTTACGAAAAATCAGATTTTAGCCAAAAATTAAAATCTTAATTTTCCGCCAATAAAAAAGTCAGTATTCTTGTCATAAAAATGAGACTAATTGTCCAAATATGGAATGACATACCTTCCTGAACTCGTAGTTAAATTCTCTGTAACTTGCCATTTCCACCTAAAAATTTTATTTTTTTGAAAATTTTCGCAAAAAATTGTGATATCCCCTTTACAAAAAATTCGAAAATTTTAAAAATGTTTAATTTTCCCAATTCAGATGGAGAGTGCATTTATATTAATTATCAGGGTTTTAGCTGCTCAAAACAGTTCGCCGTTTTAATATCGGAGCATTTTTGCAAAAATTAGAGCAAAAACAAATTTTACGAAAAATTCAGACGGAGAGTGCATTAAAATAAATTATCAGGTTGTTATCTGCTCAAAACAGTTCGCCGTTTTAATATCGGAGCATTTTTGCAAAAATTAGAGCAAAAACAAATTTTACGAAAAATCAGATTTTGGCCAAAATTAAAATCTTAATTTTCCGCCAATAAAAAAGACAGTATTTTTGCTATAAAATTGAGACTAATTGTCCAAATATGGAATGGCATACCTTCCTGAACTCGTAGTTAAATTCTCTGTAATTGGCATTTCCACCTAAAAATTTTATATTTTTGAAAATTTTCGCAAAAGTGTGTGATATCTCCCTTACAAAAAATTCGAAAATTTTAAAAATTTTTAATTTTTTCAATTCAGACGGAGAGTGCAATTATATTAATAATCAGGTTGTTATCTGCTCAAAACAGTTCGCCGTTTTAATATCGGAACATTTTTGCAAAAATTAGAGCGAAAACAAATTTTACAAAAAATCAGATTTTTGGCAAAAATTAAAATTTTGATTTCCGCCAATAAAAAAGTCAGTATTTTTGCTATAAAAATGAGACTAATTGTCCAAATATGGAATGACATACCTTCCTGAACTCGTAGTTAAATTCTCTATACCTTGCCATTTTCACCTAAAAATTTTATTGTTTTGAAAATTTTTGCAAAAATTTGTGATATTTCCCTTAGAAAAAATTCGAAAATTTGAAAAATGTTTAATTTTCCCAATCCAGATGGAGAGTGCATTTATATTAATTATCAGGGTTTTAGCTGCTCAAAACAGTTCGCTGTTTTAATATCAGAGCATTTTTGCAAAAATTAGAGCAAAAACAAATTTTACAAAAAATCAGATTTTGGCCAAAAATTAAAATCTTAATTTTCCGCCAATAAAAAAGTCAGTATTTTTGCTATAAAAATGAGACTAATTGTCCAAATATGGAATGGCATACCTTCCTGAACTCGTAGTTAAATTCTCTGTAACAAGGCATTTCCACCTAAAAATTGTATATTTTTGAAAATTTTCGCAAAAGTTTGTGATATTCCCCTTACAAAAAATTCGAAAATTTTAAAAATTTTTAATTTTTCCAATTCAGACGGAGAGTGCAAATATATTAATAATCAGGTTGTTATCTGCTCAAAACAGTTCGCCGTTTTAATATCAGAGCATTTTTGCAAAAATTAAAGCAAAAACAAATTTTACGAAAAATCAGATTTTGGCCAAAAATTAAAATCTTAATTTTCCGCCAATAAAAAAGTCAGTATTTTTGCCATAAAAATGAGACTAATTGTCCAAATATGGAATGACATACCTTCCTGAACTCGTAGTTAAATTCTCTGTAACTTGCCATTTCCACCTAAAAATTTTTTTTTTTGAAAATTTTCGCAAAAGTTTGTGATATTCCCCTTACAAAAAATTCGAAAATTTGAAAAATGTTTAATTTTCCCAATTCAGATGGAGAGTGCATTTATATTAATTATCAGGATTTCAGCTGCTCAAAGCAGTTCGCCGTTTTAATATCAGAGCATTTTTGCATAAATTAGAGCAAAAACAAATGTTACGAAAAATCAGATTTTAGCCAAAAATTAAAATCTTAATTTTCCGCCAATAAAAAAGTCAGTATTCTTGTCATAAAAATGAGACTAATTGTCCAAATATGGAATGACATACCTTCCTGAACTCGTAGTTAAATTCTCTGTAACTTGCCATTTCCACCTAAAAATTTTATTTTTTTGAAAATTTTTGCAAACATTTGTGATATCCCCCTTACAAAAAACTCAAAAATTTGAAAAATGTTTAATTTTCCCAATTCAGATGGAGAGTGCATTTATATTATTTATCAGGATTTCAGCTGCTCAAAGCAGTTTGCCGTTTTAATATCAGAGCATTTTTGCATAAATTAGAGCAAAAACAAATGTTACGAAAAATCAGATTTTAGCCAAAAATTAAAATCTTAATTTTCCGCCAATAAAAAAGTCAGTATTCTTGTCATAAAAATGAGGCTAATTGTCCAAATATGGAATGACATACCTTCCTGAACACGTAGTTAAATTCTCTGTAACTTGCCATTTCCACCTAAAAATTTTATTTTTTTGAAAATTTTCGCAAAAATTTGTGATATTCCCCTTACAAAAAATTCGAAAATTTGAAAAATGTTTAATTTTCCCAATTCAGATTGAGAGTGCATTTATATTAATTATCAGTGTTTCTGCTGCTCAAAACAGCTCGCCGTTTTAATATCAGAGCATTTTTGCAAAAATTAGAGCAAAAACAAATTTTACAAAAAATCAGATTTTAGCCAAAAATTAAAATTTTAATTTTCCGCCAATAAAAAAGTCAGTATTTTTGCTATAAAAATGAGACTAATTGTCCAAATATGGAATGACATACCTTCCTGAACTCGTAGTTAAATTCTCTGTAACAAGGCATTTCCACCTAAAAATTGTATATTTTTGAAAATTTTCGCAAAAGTTTGTGATATTCCCCTTACAAAAAATTCGAAAATTTTAAAAATTTTTAATTTTTCCAATTCAGACGGAGAGTGCAAATATATTAATAATCAGGTTGTTATCTGCTCAAAACAGTTCGCCGTTTTAATATTGGAGCATTTTTGCAAAAATTAGAGCAAAAACAAATTTTACAAAAAATCAGATTTTTCAAAAATTAAAATCTTAATTTTCCGCCAATAAAAAAGTCAGTATTTTTGCTATAAAAATGAGACTAATTGTCCAAATATGGAATGACATACCTTCCTGAACTCGTAGTTAAATTCTCTGTAACAAGGCATTTCCACCTAAAAATTGTATATTTTTGAAAATTTTCGCAAAAGTTTGTGATATTTCCCTTACAAAAAATTCGAAAATTTTTAATTTTTCCAATTCAGACGGAGAGTGCAAATATATTAATAATCAGGTTGTTATCTGCTCAAAACAGTTCGCCGTTTTAACATTGGAGCATTTTTGCAAAAATTAGAGCAAAAACAAATTTTACAAAAAATCAGATTTTTCAAAAATTAAAATCTTAATTTTCCGCCAATAAAAAAGTCAGTATTTTTGCTATAAAAATGAGACTAATTGTCCAAATATGAATGACATACCTTCCTGAACTCGTAGTTAAATTCTCTGTAACTTGCCATTTCCACCTAAAATTTATATTTTTTTGAAAATTTTCGCAAAAATTTGTGATATCCCCCTTACAAAAAATTCGAAAATTTGAAAAATGTTTAATTTTCCCAATTCAGATGGAGAATGCATTTATATTAATTATCAGTGTTTCAGCTGCTCAAAACAGCTCGCCGTTTTAATATCAGAGCATTTTTGCAAAAATTAGAGCAAAAACAAATTTTACAAAAAATCAGATTTTAGCCAAAAATTAAAATTTTATTTTTCCGCCAATAAAAAAGTCAGTATTTTTGCTATAAAAATGAGACTAATTGTCCAAATATGGAATGACATACCTTCCTGAACTCGTAGTTAAATTCTCTGTAACAAGGCATTTCCACCTAAAAATTGTATATTTTTGAAAATTTTCGCAAAAGTTTGTGATATTCCCCTTACAAAAAATTCGAAAATTTTAAAAATTTTTAATTTTTCCAATTCAGACGGAGAGTGCAAATATATTAATAATCAGGTTGTTATCTGCTCAAAACAGTTCGCCGTTTTAATATCGGAGCATTTTTGCAAAAATTAGAGCAAAAACAAATTTTACAAAAAATCAGATTTTTCAAAAATTAAAATCTTAATTTTCCGCCAATAAAAAAGTCAGTATTTTTGCTATAAAAATGAGACTAATTGTCCAAATATGGAATGACATACCTTCCTGAACTCGTAGTTAAATTCTCTGTAACTTGCCATTTCCACATAAAAATTTTATTTTTTTGAAAATTTTCGCAAAAATTTGTGATATCCCCCTTACAAAAAATTCGAAAATTTGAAAATTGTTTAATTTTCCCAATTCAGATGGAGAGTGCATTTATATTAATTATCAGGTTTTTAGCTGCTCAAAACAGTTCGCCGTTTTAATATCAGAGCATTTTTGAAAAATTAGAGCAAAAACAAATTTTACAAAAAATCAGATTTTGGCCAAAAATTAAAATCTTAATTTTCCGCCAATAAAAAAGTCAGTATTTTTGCCATAAAAATGAGACTAATTGTCCAAATATGGAATGACATACCTTCCTGAACTCGTAGTTAAATTCTCTGTAACTTGCCATTTCCACCTAAAAATTTTATTTTTTTGAAAATTTTCGCAAAAATTTGTGATATCCCCCTTCAAAAAATTCGAAAATTTGAAAAATGTTTAATTTTCCCAATTCAGATGGAGAGTGCATTTATATTAATTATCAGGATTTCAGCTGCTCAAAGCAGTTCGCCGTTTTAATATCAGAGCATTTTTGCATAAATTAGAGCAAAAACAAATGTTACGAAAAATCAGATTTTAGGCAAAAATTAAAATCTTAATTTTCCGCCAATAAAAAAGTCAGTATTCTTGTCATAAAAATGAGACTAATTGTCCAAATATGGAATGACATACCTTCCTGAACTCGTAGTTAAATTCTCTGCAACTTGCCATTTCCACCTAAAAATTTTATTTTTTTGAAAATTTTCGCAAAAATTTGTGATATCCCCCTTACAAAAAATTCGAAAATTTGAAAAATGTTTAATTTTCCCAATTCAGATGGAGAGTGCATTTATATTAATTATCAGGTTTTTAGCTGCTCAAAACAGTTCGCCGTTTTAATATCAGAGCATTTTTGCAAAAATTAGAGCAAAAACAAATTTTACAAAAAATCAGATTTTGGCCAAAAATTAAAATCTTAATTTTCCGCCAATAAAAAAGTCAGTATTTTTGCTATAAAAATGAGACTAATTGTCCAAATATGGAATGACATACCTTCCTGAACTCGTAGTTAAATTCTCTGTAACAAGGCATTTCCACCTAAAAATTGTATATTTTTGAAAATTTTCGCAAAAGTTTGTGATATTTCCCTTACAAAAAATTCGAAAATTTTAAAAATTTTTAATTTTTTCAATTCAGACGGAGAGTGCAAATATATTAATAATCAGGTTGTTATCTGCTCAAAACAGTTCGCCGTTTTAATATTGGAGCATTTTTGCAAAAATTAGAGCAAAAACAAATTTTACAAAAAATCAGATTTTTCAAAAATTAAAATCTTAATTTTCCGCCAATAAAAAAGTCAGTATTTTTGCTATAAAAATGAGACTAATTGTCCAAATATGAATGACATACCTTCCTGAACTCGTAGTTAAATTCTCTGTAACTTGCCATTTCCACCTAAAAATTTTATTTTTTTGAAAATTTTCGCAAAAATTTGTGATATTCCCCTTACAAAAAATTCGAAAATTTGAAAAATGTTTAATTTTCCCAATTCAGATGGAGAGTGCATTTATATTAATTATCAGGATTTCAGCTGCTCAAAGCAGTTCGCCGTTTTAATATCAGAGCATTTTTGCATAAATTAGAGCAAAAACAAATTTTACGAAAAATCAGATTTTAGCCAAAAATTAAAATCTTAATTTTCCGCCAATAAAAAAGTCAGTATTTTTGCTATAAAAATGAGACTAATTGTCCAAATATGGAATGACATACCTTCCTGAACTCGTAGTTAAATTCTCTGTAACTTGCCATTTCCACCTAAAAATTTTATTATACCCTTGCAGAGGGTATAATGATTTCAGTCAGAAGTTTGCAACGCAGTGAAGGAGACGTTTCAGACCCTATAAAGTATATATATTCTTGGTCAGCATGACTAGACGAGTCGATCTAGCCATGTCCGTCTGTCCGTCTGTCCGTCTGTCCGTCTGTCCGTCCGTCTGTCCGTCCGTCCGTCCGTTTCTACGCAAACTAGTCCCTCAGTTTTTAAGCTATCGAGCTGAAACTTTACCAAAAGTCGTATTTCTGTTGCAGGTAGTATATAAGTCGGAGCCGGCCGGATCGGACAACTATATCTTATAGCTCCCAAAGGAATAATCGGAAAAATAATTGAAAAAAAATTATAACTTATGTGTTTTTTGACATATTACCTTATGCTCTTGGAAATATCATTTTTTTAACAGTTCTGAATTTCGAATTAAATTTTATAAAAATCGGACGACTATATCATATAGCTGCCATAGGAACTATCAGAAAATTAATGGCAAATTAATATGAACAAAATTATAGCTTCGGTGTCTTTTGACATATTTCCTTCTACTCTTTGGAATATCGTTTTTTTAATACTTCTGATTTTCGATTTAAATTTTATAAAAATCGGACGACTATATCATATAGCTCCCATAGGAATGATCGGAAAATTAATGGGAAATTAATAGGAAAAAAATTATAGCTTTGTTAATTTTTATTGTATTCTCTTCTACTCTTGAATATAAGTTTATTTTATTATTTTAGAATTTCGAAATAAATTTTACATAAATCGGACGACTATATTATATAGCTCCCATAGGAATGATCAATCAATTATTATCAAAATTGCTATAATTCGGTTTGTTCCAAATCGAAATTCAGATTTTTGTAATTTGTAATTAAATAGGAATTAACTGCAAGGGTATATAGACTTCGGCTGGCCAAAGTTAGCTTCCTTTCTTGTTTTTTTGAAAATTTTTGCAAAAGTTTGTGATATTCCCCTTAAAAAAAATTCGAAAATTTTAAAAAATTTTAATTTTTCCAATTCAGACGGAGAGTGCAAATATATTAATAATCAGGTTGTTATCTGCTCAAAACAGTTCGCCGTTTTAATATCAGAGCATTTTTGCAAAAATTAGAGCAAAAACAAATTTTACAAAAAATCAGATTTTTGGCAAAAATTAAAATCTTAATTTTCCGCCAATAAAAAAGTCAGTATTTTTGCTATAAAAATGAGACTAATTGTCCAAATATGGAATGACATACCTTCCTGAACTCGTAGTTAAATTCTCTGTAACAAGGCATTTCCACCTAAAAATTGTATATTTTTGAAAATTTTCGCAAAAGTTTGTGATATTTCCCTTACAGAAAATTCGAAAATTTTAAAAATTTTTAATTTTTCCAATTCAGACGGAGAGTGCAAATATATTAATAATCAGGTTGTTATCTGCTCAAAACAGTTCGCCGTTTTAATATCGGAGCATTTTTGCAAAAATTAGAGCAAAAACAAATTTTACAAAAAATCAGATTTTTGGCAAAAATTAAAATCTTAATTTTCCGCCAATAAAAAAGTCAGTATTTTTGCTATAAAAATGAGACTAATTGTCCAAATATGGAATGACATACCTTCCTGAACTCGTAGTTAAATTCTCTGTAACAAGGCATTTCCACCTAAAAATTGTATATTTTTGAAAATTTTCGCAAAAGTTTGTGATATTCCCCTTACAAAAAATTCGAAAATTTGAAAAATGTTTAATTTTCCCAATTCAGATGGAGAGTGCATTTATATTAATTATCAGGTTTTTAGCTGCCCAAAACAGTTCGCCGTTTTAATATCAGAGCATTTTTGCAAAAATTAGAGCAAAAACAAATTTTACCAAAAATCAGATTTTGGCCAAAAATTAAAATCTTAATTTTCCGCTAATAAAAAAGTCAGTATTTTTGCTATAAAAATGAGACTAATTGTCCAAATATGGAATGACATACCTTCCTGAACTCGTAGTTAAATTCTCTGTAACAAGGCATTTCCACCTAAAAATTGTATATTTTTGAAAATTTTCGCAAAAGTTTGTGATATTCCCCTTACAAAAAATTCGAAAATTTTAAACATTTTTAATTTTTCCAATTCAGACGGAGAGTGCAAATATATTAATAATCAGGTTGTTATCTGCTCAAAACAGTTCGCCGTTTTAATATCGGAGCATTTTTGCAAAAATTAGAACAAAAACAAATTTTACAAAAAATCAGATTTTGGCCAAAAATTAAAATCTTAATTTTCCGCCAATAAAAAAGTCAGTATTTTTGCCATAAAAATGAGACTAATTGTCCAAATATGGAATGACATACCTTCCTGAACTCGTAGTTAAATTCTCTGTAACTTGCCATTTCCACCTAAAAATTTTATTTTTTTGAAAATTTTTGCAAACATTTGTGATATCCCACTTACAAAAAATTCGAAAATTTGAAAAATGTTTAATTTTCCCAATTCATATGGAGAGTGCATTTATATTAATTATCAGGCTTTTAGCTGCTCAAAACCGTTCGCCGTTTTAATATCGAAGCATTTTTGCAAAAATTAGAGCAAAAAGAAATTTTACAAAAAATCAGATTTTGGCCAAAAATTAAAATCTTAATTTTCCGCCAATAAAAAAGTCAGTACTTTTGCTATAAAAATGAGACTAATTGCCCAAATATGGAATGACATACCTTCCTGAACTCGTAGTTAAATTCTCTGTAACTTGTCATTTCCACCTAAAAATTGTATATTTTTGAAAATTTTCGCAAAAGTTTGTGATATTCCCCTTACAATAAAATCGAAAATTTGAAAAATGTTTAATTTTCCCAATTCAGATGGAGAGTGCATTTATATTAATTATCAGGATTTCAGCTGCTCAAAGCAGTTCGCCGTTTTAATATCAGAGCATTTTTGCATAAATTAGAGCAAAAACAAATGTTACGTAAAATCAGATTTTAGCCAAAAATTAAAATCTTAATTTTCCGCCAATAAAAAAGTCAGTATTCTTGTCATAAAAATGAGACTAATTGTCCAAATATGGAATGACATACCTTCCTGAACTCGTAGTTAAATTCTCTGTAACTTGCCATTTCCACCTAAAAATTTTATTTTTTTGAAAATTTTCGCAAAAATTTGTGATATCCCCCTTACAAAAAATTCGAAAATTTGAAAAATGTTTAATTTTCCCAATTCAGATTGAGAGTGCATTTATATTAATTATCAGTGTTTCTGCTGCTCAAAACAGCTCGCCGTTTTAATATCAGAGCATTTTTGCAAAAATTAGAGCAAAAACAAATTTTACAAAAAATCAGATTTTAGCCAAAAATTAAAATTTTAATTTTCCGCCAATAAAAAAGTCAGTATTTTTGCTATAAAAATGAGACTAATTGTCCAAATATGGAATGACATACCTTCCTGAACTCGTAGTTAAATTCTCTGTAACAAGGCATTTCCACCTAAAAATTGTATATTTTTGAAAATTTTCGCAAAAGTTTGTGATATTCCCCTTACAAAAAATTCGAAAATTTTAAACATTTTTAATTTTTCCAATTCAGACGGAGAGTGCAAATATATTAATAATCAGGTTGTTATCTGCTCAAAACAGTTCGCCGTTTTAATATCGGAGCATTTTTGCAAAAATTAGAACAAAAACAAATTTTACAAAAAATCAGATTTTGGCCAAAAATTAAAATCTTAATTTTCCGCCAATAAAAAAGTCAGTATTTTTGCCATAAAAATGAGACTAATTGTCCAAATATGGAATGACATACCTTCCTGAACTCGTAGTTAAATTCTCTGTAACTTGCCATTTCCACCTAAAAATTTTATTTTTTTGAAAATTTTTGCAAACATTTGTGATATCCCACTTACAAAAAATTCGAAAATTTGAAAAATGTTTAATTTTCCCAATTCAGATGGAGAGTGCATTTATATTAATTATCAGGCTTTTAGCTGCTCAAAACCGTTCGCCGTTTTAATATCAGAGCATTTTTGCAAAAATTAGAGCAAAAACAAATTTTACAAAAAATCAGATTTTGGCCAAAAATTAAAATCTTAATTTTCCGCCAATAAAAAAGTCAGTACTTTTGCTATAAAAATGAGACTAATTGCCCAAATATGGAATGACATACCTTCCTGAACTCGTAGTTAAATTCTCTGTAACTTGTCATTTCCACCTAAAAATTGTATATTTTTGAAAATTTTCGCAAAAGTTTGTGATATTCCCCTTACAATAAAATCGAAAATTTGAAAAATGTTTAATTTTCCCAATTCAGATGGAGAGTGCATTTATATTAATTATCAGGATTTCAGCTGCTCAAAGCAGTTCGCCGTTTTAATATCAGAGCATTTTTGCATAAATTAGAGCAAAAACAAATGTTACGTAAAATCAGATTTTAGCCAAAAATTAAAATCTTAATTTTCCGCCAATAAAAAAGTCAGTATTCTTGTCATAAAAATGAGACTAATTGTCCAAATATGGAATGACATACCTTCCTGAACTCGTAGTTAAATTCTCTGTAACTTGCCATTTCCACCTAAAAATTTTATTTTTTTGAAAATTTTCGCAAAAATTTGTGATATCCCCCTTACAAAAAATTCGAAAATTTGAAAAATGTTTAATTTTCCCAATTCAGATGGAGAGTGCATTTATATTAATTATCAGTGTTTCAGCTGCTCAAAACAGCTCGCCGTTTTAATATCAGAGCATTTTTGCAAAAATTAGAGCAAAAACAAATTTTACAAAAAATCAAATTTTAGCCAAAAATTAAAATTTTAATTTTCCGCCAATAAAAAAGTCAGTATTTTTGCTATAAAAATGAGACTAATTGTCCAAATATGGAATGACATACCTTCCTGAACTCGTAGTTAAATTCTCTGTAACTTGCCATTTCCGCCTAAAAATTTTATTTTTTTGAAAATTTTCGCAAAAAGTTGTGATATCCCCCTTACAAAAAATTCGAAAATTTGAAAAATGTTTAATTTTTCTGATTCAGATGGAGAGTGCATTTATATTAATTATCAGGGTTTTAGCTGCTCAAAACAGTTCGCCGTTTTAAAATCAGAGCATTTTTGCAAAAATTAGTGCAAATATAAATGTTACGAAAAATCAGATTTTGGCCAAAAATTAAAATCTTAATTTTCCGCCAATAAAAAAGTCAGTATTTTTCCATAAAAATGAGACTAATTGTACAAATATGGAATGACATACCGTCCTGAACTCGTAGGTTAATTCTCTGTAACTTGCCATTTCCACCTAAAAATTTTATTTTTTTGAAAATTTTCGCAAAAATTTGAGATATCCCCCTTACAAAAAATTCGAAAACTTGAAAAATGTTTAATTTTCCCAATTCAGATGGAGAGTGCATTTATATTAATTATCAGGGTTTTAGCTGCTCAAAACAGTTCGCCGTTTTAATACCAGAGCATTTTTGCAACAATTAGAGCAAAAAAAAATGTTGCAAAAAATCAGATTTTGGCCAAAAATTAAAATCTTAATTTTCCGCCAATAAAAAAAGTCAGTATTTTTGCCATAAAAATGAGACTAATTGTCCAAATATGGAATGACATACCTTCCTGAACTCGTAGGTTAATTCTCTGTAACTTGCCATTTCCACCTAAAAATTTTATTTTTTTGAAAATTTTCGAAAAAATTTGTGATATCCTTCTTACAAAAAATTCGAAAATTTGAAAAATGTTTAATTTTCCCAATTCAGATGGAGAGTGCATTTATATTAATTATCAGGGTTTTAGCTGCTCAAAACAGTTCGCCGTTTTAATATTAGAGCAAAAACAAATTTAAAAAAAACTGATTTTTGGCAAAAATTAAAATTTTAATTTTCCGCCAATAAAAAAGTCAGTATTTTTGATATAAAAATGAGTCTAATTGTCCAAATATGGAATGACATACCTTCCTGAACTCATAGTTAAATTCTCTGTAACTTGCCATTTCCACCTAAAAATTTTATTTTTTTGAAAATTTTCGCAAAAAATTGTGATATCCCCCTTACAAAAAATTCGAAAATTTTAAAAATGTTTAAATTTTCCAATTCAGATGGAGAGTGCATTTATTTTAATTATCAGGGTTCTAGCTGCTCAAAGCAGTTCGCCGATTTAATAGCGGATCATTTTTGCAAAAATTAGAGCAAAAACAAATTTTACAAAAAATCAGATTTTTGGCAAAAATTAAAATCTTAATTTTCCGCCAATAAAAAAGTCAGTATTTTTGCTATAAAACTGAGACTAATTGTCCAAATATGGAATGACATACCTTCCTGAACTCGTAGTTAAATTCTCTGTAACAAGGCATTTCCACCTAAAAATTGTATATTTTTGAAAATTTTCGCAAAAGTTTGTGATATTCCCCTTACAAAAAATTCGAAAATTTTAAAAATTTTTAATTTTTCCAATTCAGACGGAGAGTGCAAATATATTAATAATCAGGTTGTTATCTGCTCAAAACAGTTCGCCGTTTTAATATCGGAGCATTTTTGCAAAAATTAGAGCAAAAACAAATTTTACAAAAAATCAGATTTTGGCCAAAAATTAAAATCTTAATTTTCCGCCAATAAAAAAGTCAGTATTTTTGCCATAAAAATGAGACTAATTGTCCAAATATGGAATGACATACCTTCCTGAACTCGTAGTTAAATTCTCTGTAACTTGCCATTTCCACCTAAAAATTTTATTTTTTTGAAAATTTTCGCAAAAATTTGTGATATTTCCCTTACAAAAAATTCGAAAATTTTAAAAATGTTTAAATTTTCCAATTCAGATGGAGAGTGCATTTATTTTAATTATCAGGGTTCTAGCTGCTCAAAGCAGTTCGCCGATTTAATAGCGGATCATTTTTGCAAAAATTAGAGCAAAAACAAATTTTACAAAAAATCAGATTTTTGGCAAAAATTAAAATTTTAATTTTCCGCCAATAAAAAAGTCAGTATTTTTGATATAAAAATGAGTCTAATTGTCAAAATATGGAATGACATACCTTCCTGAACTCATAGTTAAATTCTCTGTAACTTGCCATTTCCACCTAAAAATTGTATATTTTTGAAAATTTTCGCAAAAGTTTGTGATATTCCCCTTACAAAAAATTCGAAAATTTGAAAAATGTTTAATTTTCCCAATTCAGATGGAGAGTGCATTTATTTTAATTATCAGGGTTCTAGCTGCTCAAAGCAGTTCGCCGTTTTAATAGCGGATCATTTTTGCAAAAATTAGAGCAAAAACAAATTTTACGAAAAATCAGATTCTGGCCAAAAATTAAAATCATAATTTTCCGCTAATAAAAAAGACAGTATTTTTGCTATAAAAATGAGACTAATTGTCCAAATATGGAATGACATACCTTCCTGAACTCATAGTTAAATTCTCTGTAACTTGCCATTTCCACCTAAAAATTTTATTTTTTTGAAAATTTTCGCAAAAAATTGTGATATTCCCCTTACAAAAAATTCGAAAATTTTAAAAATGTTTAATTTTTCCAATTCAGATGGAGAGTGCATTTATTTTAATTATCAGGGTTCTAGCTGCTCAAAGCAGTTCGCCGTTTTAATAGCGGATCATTTTTGCAAAAATTAGAGCAAAAACAAATTTTACGAAAAATCAGATTCTGGCCAAAAATTAAAATCATAATTTTCCGCTAATAAAAAAGTCAGTATTTTTGCTATAAAAATGAGACTAATTGTCCAAATATGGAATGACATACCTTCCTGAACTCGTAGTTAAATTCTCTGTAACAAGGCATTTCCACCTAAAAATTGTATATTTTTGAAAATTTTCGCAAAAGTTTGTGATATTCCCCTTACAAAAAATTCGAAAATTTTAAAAATTTTTAATTTTTCCAATTCAGACGGAGAAAGCAAATATATTAATAATCAGGTTGTTATCTGCTCAAAACAGTTCGCCGTTTTAATATCGGAGCATTTTTGCAAAAATTAGAGCAAAAACAAATTTTACAAAAAATCAGATTTTGGCCAAAAATTAAAATCTTAATTTTCCGCCAATAAAAAAGTCAGTATTTTTGCCATAAAAATGAGACTAATTGTCCAAATATGGAATGACATACCTTCCTGAACTCGTAGTTAAATTCTCTGTAACTTGCCATTTCCACCTAAAAATTTTATTTTTTTGAAAATTTTCGCAAAAATTTGTGATATCAGATGGAGAGTGCATTTATATTAATTATCAGGGTTTTAGCTGCTCAAAACAGTTCGCCGTTTTAAAATCAGAGCATTTTTGCAAAAATTAGAGCAAATATAAATGTTACGAAAAATCAGATTTTGGCCAAAAATTAAAATCTTAATTTTCCGCCAATAAAAAAGTCAGTATTTTTCCATAAAAATGAAACTAATTGTACAAATATGGAATGACATACCGTCCTGAACTCGTAGGTTAATTCTCTGTAACTTGCCATTTCCACCTAAAAATTTTATTTTTTTGAAAATTTTCGCAAAAATTTGTGATATCCCCCTTACAAAAAATTCGAAAATTTGAAAAATGTTTAATTTTCCCAATTCAGATGGAGAGTGCATTTATATTAATTATCAGGGTTTTAGCTGCTCAAAACAGTTCGCCGTTTTAATATCAGAGCATTTTTGCAACAATTAGAGCAAAAAAAAATGTTACGAAAAATCAGATTTTGGCCAAAAATTAAAATCTTAATTTTCCGCCAATAAAAAAAGTCAGTATTTTTGCCATAAAAATGAGACTAATTGTCCAAATATGGAATGACATACCTTCCTGAACTCGTAGGTTAATTCTCTGTAACTTGCCATTTCCACCTAAAAATTTTATTTTTTTGAAAATTTTCGCAAAAATTTGTGATATCCCCCTTACAAAAAATTCGAAAATTTGAAAAATGTTTAATTTTCCCAATTCAGATGGAGAGTGCATTTATATTAATTATCAGGGTTTTAGCTGCTCAAAACAGTTCGCCGTTTTAATATTAGAGCAAAAACAAATTTAAAAAAAATCTGATTTTTGGCAAAAATTAAAATTTTAATTTTCCGCCAATAAAAAAGTCAGTATTTTTGCTATAAAAATGAGTCTAATTGTCCAAATATGGAATAACATACTTTCCTGAACTCATAGTTAAATTCTCTGTAACTTGCCATTTCCACCTAAAAATTTTATTTTTTTTTAAATTTTCGCAAAAATTTGTGATATCCCCCTTACAAAAAATTCGAAAATTTTAAAAATGTTTAATTTTTCCAATTCAGATGGAGAGTGCATTTATTTTAATTATCAGGGTTCTAGCTGCTCAAAGCAGTTCGCCGTTTTAATAGCGGATAATTTTTGCAAAAATTAGAGCAAAAACAAATTTTACGAAAAATCAGATTCTGGCCAAAAATTAAAATCATAATTTTCCGCCTATAAAAAGATCAGTATTTTTGCTTTATAAATGAGACTAAATGTCCAAATATGGCATGGCATACCTTCCAAAACTAGTAGTTAAATTCTCTGTAACTTGGCATTTCCACCTAAAAATTATAATTTTTTGAAAATTTACGCAAAAATTTGGGACCCACCCCCCTTAGAAAAAATTCGAAAATTTGAAAAATGTTTAATTTTCCCAATTCAGTTGGAGAGTGCATTTATATTAATTATCAGGTTTTTATCTGCTCAAAACAGTTTGCCGTTTAAATATCAGAGCATTTTTGCAAAAATTAGAGCAAAAACAAATGTTACGAAAAATCAGATTTTGGCCAAAAATTAAAATCTTACTTTTCCGCCAATAAAAAAGTCAGTATTTTTGCCATAAAAATGAGACTAATTGTACAAATATGGAATGACATACCGTCCTGAACTCGTAGGTTAATTCTCTGTAACTTGCCATTTCCACCTAAAAATTTTATTTTTTTGAAAATTTTTGCAAAAATTTGTGACTCACCTCCCCTTACAAAAATTCGAAAATTTGAAAAATGTTTAATTTTCACAATTCAGATGGAGAGTGCATTTATATTAATTATCAGGGTTTTAGCTGCTCAAAACAGTTCGCCGTGTTAATATCAGAGCATTTTTGCAAAAATTAGAGCAAAAACAAATGTTATAAAAAATCCGATTTTGGCCAAAAATTAAAATCTTAATTTTCCGCCAATAAAGAAGTCAGTATTTTTGCCATAAAAATGAGACTAATTGTCCAAATATGGAATGACATACCTTCCTGAACTCGTAGGTTAATTCTCTGTAACTTGCCATTTCCACCTAAAAATTTTATTTTTTTGAAAATTTTCGCAAAAATTTGTGACTCACCTCCCCTTACAAAAAATTCGAAAATTTGAAAAATGTTTAATTTCCCAATTCAGATGGAGAGTGCATTTATATTAATTAGCAGGGTTTTAGCTGCTCAAAACAGTTCGCCGTTTTAATATCGAAGCATTTTTGCAAAAATTAGAGCAAAAACAAATTTTACGAAAAATCAGATTTTGTCCAAAAATTAAAATCTTAATTTTCCGCCAATAAAAAAGTCAGTATTTTTGCCATAAAAATGAGACTAATTGTCCAAATATGGAATGACATACCTTCCTGAACTCGTAGGTTAATTCTCTGTAACTTGCCATTTCCACCTGAAAATTTTATTTTTTTGAAAATTTTTGCAAAAATTTGTGATATCCCCCTTACAAAAAATTCAAAAATTTGAAAAATGTTTAATTTTCCCAATTCAGATGGAGAGTGCATTTATATTAGTTATAAGGGTTTTAGCTGCTCAAAACAGTTCGCCGTTTTAATATCGGAGCATTTTTGCAAAAAATTGGAGCAAAAACAAATTTTACAAAAAATCAGATTTTTGGAAAAAATTAAAATCTTAATTTTCCGCCAATAAAAAAGTCAGTATTTTTGCTTTAAAAATGAGACTAATTGTCCAAATATGGAATGACATACCTTCCTGAACTTGTAGTTAAATTCTCTGTAACTTGCCATTTCCACCTAAAAATTTTATTTTTTTGAAAATTTTCGCAAAAAATTGTAATATCCCCTTTACAAAAAATTCGAAAATTTTAAAAATGTTTAATTTTCCCAATTCAGATGGAGAGTGCATTTATATTAATTATCAGGGTTTTAGCTGCTCAAAACAGTTCGCCGTTTTAATATCGGAGCATTTTTGCAAAAATTAGAGCAAAAACAAATTTTACGAAAAATTCAGACGGAGAGTGCATTAAAATAAATTATCAGGTTGTTATCTGCTCAAAACAGTTCGCCGTTTTAATATCGGAGCATTTTTCAAAAATTAGAGCAAAAACAAATGTTACAAAAAATCTGATTTTGGCCAAAAATTAAAATCTTAATTTTCCGCCAATAAAAAAAATTTGAAACATGTTTAATTTTTCCAATTCAGATGAAGAGTGCATTTATATTAATTATCAGGGTTTTAGCTGCTCAAAACAGTTCGCCGTTTTAATATCGGAGCATTTTTGCAAAAATTAGAGCAAAAACAAATTTTACGAAAAATCAGATTTTGGCCAAAAATTAAAATCCTTATTTTCCGCCAATAAAAAAGTCAGTATTTTTGCCATAAAAATGAGACTAATTGTCCAAATATGGAATGACATACCTTCCTGAACTCGTAGTTAAATTCTCTGTAACTTGGCATTTCCACCTAAATTTTATTATTTTTGAAAATTTTCGCAAAAGTGTGTGATATCTCCCTTACAAAAAATTCGAAAATTTGAAAAATTTTTAATTTTTTTCATTCAGATGGAGAGTGCATTAATATTAATTATCAGGTTTTTATCTGCTCAAAACAGTTCGCCGTTTTAATATCGGAGCATTTTTGCAAAAATTAGAGCAAAAACAAATTTTACAAAAAATCAGATTTTGGCCAAAAATTAAAATCTTAATTTTCCGCCAATAAAGAAGTCAGTATTTTTGCTATAAAAATGAAACTAATTGTCCAAATATGGAATGACATACCTTCCTGAACTCGTAGTTAGGTTCTCTGTAACTTGGCATTTCCGCCTAAAAATTTTATTTTTTTGAAAATTTTCGCAAAAATTTGTGATATCCCCCTTACAAAAAATTCGAAAATTTGAAAAATGTTTAATTTTTTTAATTCAGACTAATATTAATTATCAGGTTGTTGTCTGCATAAAACAGTTCGCCGTTTTAATATCGGAGCATTTTTGCAAAAATTAGAGCAAAAACAAATTTTACGAAAAAGCAGATTTTAGCCAAAAATTAAAATCTTAATTTTCCGCCAATAAAAAAGTCAGTATTTTTGCTATAAAAATGAAACTAATTATCCAAATATGGAATGGCATACCTTCCTGAACTCGTAGTTAAATTCTCTGTAATTGGCATTTCCACCAAAAAATTTTATATTTTTGAAAATTTTCGCAAAAGTTTGTGACCCACCCCCCTTACAAAAAATTCGAAAATTTGAAAAATTTTTAATTTTTCCAATTCAGACGGAGAGTGCATTAATATTAATTATCAGGTTGTTATCTGCTCAAAACAGTTCGCCATTTTAATATCGGAGCATTTTTGCAAAAATTAGAGCAAAAACAAATTTTACGAAAAATCAGATTTTGGCCAAAAATTAAAATCTTAATTTTCCGCCAATAAAAAAGTCAGTATTTTTGCCATAAAAATGAGACTAATTGTCCAAATATGGAATGACATACCTTCCTGAACTCGTAGGTTAATTCTCTGTAACTTGCCATTTCCACCTGAAAATTTTATTTTTTTGAAAATTTTTGCAAAAATTTGTGATATCCCCCTTACAAAAAATTCAAAAATTTGAAAAATGTTTAATTTTCCCAATTCAGATGGAGAGTGCATTTATATTAATTATAAGGGTTTTAGCTGCTCAAAACAGTTCGCCGTTTTAATATCGGAGCATTTTTGCAAAAATTAGAACAAATACAAATTTTACAAAAAATCAGATTTTTGGAAAAAAATAAAATCTTAATTTTCCGCCAATAAAAAAGTTAGTATATTTGCTATAAAAATTAGACTAATTGTCCAAATATGGAATGACATACCTTCCTGAACTCGTAGTTAAATTCTCTGTAACTTGCCATTTCCACCTAAAAAATTTATTTTTTTGAACATTTTCGCAATAATTTGTGATATCCCCCTTACAAAAAATTCGAAAATTTGAAAAATGTTAAATTTTCCCAATTCAGTTGGAGAGTGCATTTATATTAATTATCAGGGTTTCAGCTGCTCAAAACAGTTCGCCGTTTTAATATCGGAGCATTTTTGCAAAAAATAGAGCAAAAACAAATGTTACGAAAAATCAGATTTTAGCCAAAAATTAAAATCTTAATTTTCCGCCAATAAAAAAGTCAGTATTTTTGCCATAAAAATGAGACTAATTGTCCAAATATGGAATGGCATACCTTCCTGAACTCGTAGGTTAATTCTCTGTAACTTGCCATTTCCACCTAAAAATTTTATTTTTTTGAAAATTTTCGCAATAATTTGTGATATACCCCTTACAAAAAATTCAAAAATTTGAAAAATGTTTAATTTTCTCAATTCAGATGGAGAGTGCATTTATATTAATTATAAGGGTTTTAGCTGCTCAAAACAGTTCGCCGTTTTAATATCGAAGCATTTTTGCAAAAAATTAGAGCAAAAACAAATTTTACAAAAAATCAGATTTTTGGCAAAAATTAAAATCTTAATTTTCCGCCAATAAAAAAGTCAGTATTTTTTGCTTTAAAAATGAGACTAATTGTCCAAATATGGAATGACATACCTTCCTAAACTCGTAGTTAAATTCTCTGTAACTTGCCATTTCCACCTAAAAATTTTATTTTTTTGAAAATTTTCGCAAAAAATTGTGATATCCATTTTACAAAAAATTCGAAAATTTTAAAAATGTTTAATTTTCCCAATTCAGATGGAGAGTGCATTTATATTAATTATCAGGGTTTTAGCTGCTCAAAACAGTTCGCCGTTTTAATATCGAAGCATTTTTGCAAAAATTAGAGCAAAAACAAATTTTACGAAGAATCAGATTTTTGCCAAAAATTAAAATCTTAATTTTCCGCCAATAAAAAAGACAGTATTTTTGCTATAAAAATGAAACTAATTGTCCAAATATGGGATGGCATACCTTCCTGAACTCGTAGTTAAATTCTCTGTAACTTGGTATTTCCACCTAAAAATTCTATTTTTTTTGAAAATTTTCGCAAAAATTTGTGATATCCATTTTACAAAAAATTCAAAAATTTGAAAAATGTTTAATTTTCCCAATTCAAATGGAGAGTGCATTTATATTAATTATCAGGTTTTTAGCTGCTCAAAACAGTTCGCCGTTTTAATATCGGAGCATTTTTGCAAAAATTAGAGCAAAAACAAATTTTACGAAAAATCAGATTTTGGCCAAAAATTAAAATCAAAGACAGTATTTTTGCTATAAAAATAAAACTAATTGTCCAAATATAGAATGGAATACCTTCCTGAACTCGTAGTTAAATTCTCTGTAACTTGACATTTCCACCTAAAAATTTTACATTTTGGAAAATTTTCGCAAAAATTTGTTATATCCATTACAAAAATTCTCTGTAACTTGGCATTTCCACCTAAAAATTATATTTTTGTTGAACATTTTCGCAAAAATTTGTGATATTCGCCTTACAAAAAATTCAAAAATTTGAAAAATGTTTCATTTTCCCAATTCAAATGGAGAGTGCATTTATATTAATTATCAGGTTTTTAGCTGCTCAAAACAGTTCGCCGTTTTAATATCGGAGCATTTTTGCAAAAATTAGAGCAAAAACAAATTTTACGAAAAATCAGATTTTGGCCAAAAATTAAAATCTTAATTTTCCGCCAATAAAAAAGTCAGTATTTTTGCTATAAAAATGAAACTAATTGTCCAAAAATAGAATGGAATACCTTCCTGAACTCGTAGTTAAATTCTCTGTAACTTGGCATTTCCACCTAAAAATTTTATATTTTTGAAAATTTTCGCAAAAATTTGTGATATTTCCCTTACAAAAAATTCAAAAATTTGAAAAATGTTTAATTTTTCCAATTCAAATGGAGAGTGCATTTATATTAATTATCAGGTTTTTAGCTGCTCAAAACAGTTCGCCGTTTTAATATCGGAGCATTTTTGCAAAAATTAGAGCAAAAACAAATTTTACGAAGAATCAGATTTTGTCCAAAAATTAAAATCTTAATTTTCCGCCAATAAAAAAGAGAGCATTTTTGCTATAAAAATGAAACTAATTGTCCAAATATAGAATGGAGTACCTTCCTGAACTCGTAGTTAAATTCTCTGTAACTTGGCATTTCCACCTAAAAATTTTATATTTTTGAAAATTTTCGCAAAAATTTGTAACCTTTCCCTTACAAAAAATTCGAAAATTTGAAAAATTTTTAATTTTTTCAATTCAAACTGAGAGTGCATTAATATTAATTATCAGGTTGTTGTCTGCTCAAAACAGTTCGCCGTTTTAATATCGGAGCATTTTTGCAAAAATTAGAGCAAAAACAAATTTTACGAAGAATCAGATTTTTTCCAAAAACTAAAATCTTAATTTTCCGCCAATAAAAAAGTCAGTATTTTTGCTATAAAAATGAGACTAATTGTCCAAATATGGAATGACAGACCTTCCTGAACTCGTAGTAAAGTTCTCTGTAACTTGGCATTTCCACCTAAAAATTTTATTTTTTGAAAATTTTCGCAAAAATTTGTTATATTCCCCTTACAAAAAATTCGAAAATTTTAAAAATTTTTAATTTTTCCAATTCAGACGGAGAGTGCATTAATATTAATTATCAGGTTGTTGTCTGCTCAAAACAGTTTGCCGTTTTAATATCGGAGCGTTTTTGCAAAAATTAGAGCAAAAACAAATTTTACAAAAAATCAGATTTTTGCCAAAAATTAAAATCAAAGACAGTATTTTTGCTATAAAAATAAAACTAATTGTCCAAATATAGAATGGAATACCTTCCTGAACTCGTAGTTAAATTCTCTGTAACTTGGCATTTCCACCTAAAAATTTTATTTTTTGAAAATTTTCGCAAAAATTTGTTATATTCCCCTTACAAAAAATTCGAAAATTTGAAAAATTTTTAATTTTTCCAATTCAGACGGAGAGTGCATTAATATTAATTATCAGGTTGTTGTCTGCTCAAAACAGTTTGCCGTTTTAATATCGGAGCATTTTTGCAAAAATTAGAGCAAAAACAAATTTTACGAAAAATCAGATTTTGGCCAAATATTAAAATCTTAATTTTCCGCCAATAAAAAAGTCAGTATTTTTGCTATAAAAATGAGACTAATTGTCCAAATATGGAATGACATACCTTCCTGAACTCGTAGTTAAGTTCTCTGTAACTTGGCATTTCCACCTAAAAATTTTATATTTTTGAAAATTTTCGCAAAATTTGTAACCTTTCCCTTACAATAAATTCGAAAATTTGAAAAATGTTTAATTTTTTCAATTCAGACTGAGAGTGCATTAATATTAATTATCAGGTTGTTGTCTGCTCAAAACAGTTCGCCGTTTTAATATCGGAGCATTTTTGCAAAAATTAGAGCAAAAACAAATTTTACGAAAAATTAGATTTTGGCCAAAAATTAAAATCTTAATTTTCCGCCAATAAAAAAGTCAGTATTTTTGCTATAAAAATGAAACTAATTGTCCAAATATGGAATGACATACCTTCCTGAACTCGTAGTTAAGTTCTCTGTAACTTGGCATTTCCACCTAAAAATTTTATATTTTTGAAAATTTTCGCAAAATTTGTAACCTTTCCCTTACAAAAAATTCGAAAATTTGAAAAATTTTTAATTTTTTCAATTCAGACTGAGAGTGCATTAATATTAATTATCAGGTTGTTGTCTGCTCAAAACAGTTCGCCGTTTTAATATCGGAGCATTTTTGCAAAAATTAGAGCAAAAACAAATTTTACAAAAAATCAGATTTTGGCCAAAAATTAAAATCTTATTTTTCCGCCAATAAAAAAGTCAGTATTTTTGCTATAAAAATGAAACTAATTGTCCAAATATGGAATGACATACCTTCCTGAACTCGTAGTTAAGTTCTCTGTAACTTGGCATTTCCACCTAAAAATTTTATTTTTTTGAAAATTTTCGCAAAAATTTGTAGCCCTTCCCTTACAAAAAATTCGACAATTTGAAAAATTTTTAATTTTTTCAATTCAGACTGAGAGTGCATTAATATTAATTATCAGGTTGTTGTCTGCTCAAAACAGTTCGTCGTTTTAATATCGGAGCATTTTTGCAAAAATTAGAGCAAAAACAAATTTTACAAAAAATCAGATCTTTGCCCAAAATTAAAATCTTAATTTTCCGCCAATAAAAAAGTCAGTATTTTTGCTATAAAAATGAAACTAATTGTCCAAATATGGAATGAATGAATCTTAATTTTCCGCCAATAAAAAAGTCAGTATTTTTGCTATAAAAATGAGACTAATTGTCCAAATATGGAATGACATACCTTCCTGAACTCGTAGTTAAGTTCTCTGTAACTTGGCATTTCCACCTAAAAATTTTATATTTTTGAAAATTTTCGCAAAAATTTGTAACCTTTCCCTTACAAAAAATTCGAAAATTTGAAAAATTTTTAATTTTTTCAATTCAGACTGAGAGTGCATTAATATTAATTATCAGGTTGTTGTCTGCTCAAAACAGTTCGCCGTTTTAATATCGGAGCATTTTTGCAAAAATTAGAGCAAAAACAAATTTTACAAAAAATCAGATTTTGGCCAAAAATTAAAATCTTATTTTTCCGCCAATAAAAAAGTCAGTATTTTTGCTATAAAAATGAAACTAATTGTCCAAATATGGAATGATATACCTTCCTGAACTCGTAGTTAAGTTCTCTGTAACTTGGCATTTCCACCTAAAAATTTTATTTTTTTGAAAATTTTCGCAAAAATTTGTAGCCCTTCCCTTACAAAAAATTCGACAATTTGAAAAATTTTTAATTTTTTCAATTCAGACTGAGAGTGCATTAATATTAATTATCAGGTTGTTGTCTGCTCAAAACAGTTCGCCGTTTTAATATCGGAGCGTTTTTGCAAAAATTAGAGCAAAAACAAATTTTACAAAAAATCAGATTTTTGCCAAAAATTAAAATCAAAGACAGTATTTTTGCTATAAAAATAAAACTAATTGTCCAAATATAGAATGGAATACCTTCCTGAACTCGTAGTTAAATTCTCTGTAACTTGACATTTCCACCTAAAAATTTTACATTTTGGAAAATTTTCGCAAAAATTTGTTATATCCATTACAAAAATTCTCTGTAACTTGGCATTTCCACCTAAAAATTATATTTTTGTTGAACATTTTCGCAAAAATTTGTGATATTCGCCTTACAAAAAATTCAAAAATTTGAAAAATGTTTCATTTTCCCAATTCAAATGGAGAGTGCATTTATATTAATTATCAGGTTTTTAGCTGCTCAAAACAGTTCGCCGTTTTAATATCGGAGCATTTTTGCAAAAATTAGAGCAAAAACAAATTTTACGAAAAATCAGATTTTGGCCAAAAATTAAAATCTTAATTTTCCGCCAATAAAAAAGTCAGTATTTTTGCTATAAAAATGTAATGTATAAATATGGAATGACATACCTTCCTGAACTCGTAGTTAAGTTCTCTGTAACTTGGCATTTCCACCTAAAAATTTTATATTTTTGAAAATTTTCGCAAAAATTTGTAACCTTTCCCTTACAAAAAATTCGAAAATTTGATTTTTTTTTAATTTTTTCAATTCAGACTGAGAGTGCATTAATATTAATTATCAGGTTGTTGTCTGCTCAAAACAGTTCGCCGTTTTAATATCGGAGCATTTTTGCAAAAATTAGAGCAAAAACAAATTTTACAAAAAATCAGATTTTGGCCAAAAATTAAAATCTTAATTTTCCGCCAATAAAAAAGTCAGTATTTTTGCTATAAAAATGAAACTAATTGTCCAAATATGGAATGACATACCTTCCTGAACTCGTAGTTAAGTTCTCTGTAACTTGGAATTTCCACCTAAAAATTTTATTTTTTTGAAAATTTTCGCAAAAATTTGTAGCCCTTCCCTTACAAAAAATTCAAAAATTTGAAAAATGTTTAATTTTTCCAATTCAGACGGAGAGTGCATTAATATTAATTATCAGGTTGTTGTCTGCTCAAAACAGTTCGCCGTTTTAATATCGGAGCATTTTTGCAAAAATTAGAGCAAAAACAAATTTTACAAAAAATCAGATCTTTGCCAAAAATTAAAATCTTAATTTTCCGCCAATAAAAAAGTCAGTATTTTTGCTATAAAAATGAAACTAATTGTCCAAATATGGAATGAATGAATCTTAATTTTCCGCCAATAAAAAAGTCAGTATTTTTGCTATAAAAATGAGACTAATTGTCCAAATATGGAATGACATACCTTCCTGAACTCGTAGTTAAGTTCTCTGTAACTTGGCATTTCCACCTAAAAATTTTATATTTTTGAAAATTTTCGCAAAAATTTGTAAATTTACAAAAAATTCGAAAATTTGAAAAATTTTTAATTTTTTCAATTCAAACTGAGAGTGCATTAATATTAATTATCAGGTTGTTGTCTGCTCAAAACAGTTCGCCGTTTTAATATCGGAGCATTTTTGCAAAAATTAGAGCAAAAACAAATTTTACAAAAAAATCAGATATTTTCCAAAAACTAAAATCTTAATTTTCCGCCAATAAAAAAGTCAGTATTTTTGCTATAAAAATGAGACTAATTGTCCAAATATGGTATGACATACCTTCCTGAACTCGTAGTTAAGTTCTCTGTAACTTGGCATTTCCACCTAAAAATTTTATATTTTTGAAAATTTTCGCAAAAATTTGTAACCTTTCCCTTACAAAAAATTCGAAAATTTGAAAAATTTTTAATTTTTTCAATTCAAACTGAGAGTGCATTAATATTAATTATCAGGTTGTTGTCTGCTCAAAACAGTTCGCCGTTTTAATATCGGAGCGTTTTTGCAAAAATTAGAGCAAAAACAAATTTTACAAAAAATCAGATTTTTGCCAAAAATTAAAATCAAAGACAGTATTTTTGCTATAAAAATAAAACTAATTGTCCAAATATAGAATGGAATACCTTCCTGAACTCGTAGTTAAATTCTCTGTAACTTGGCATTTCCACCTAAAAATTTTATATTTTTGAAAATTTTCGCAAAAATTTGTAACCTTTCCCTTACAAAAAATTCGAAAATTTGAAAAATTTTTAATTTTTCCAATTCAGACGGAGAGTGCATTAATATTAATTATCAGGTTGTTATCTATTGAAACAGCACTGTAAACTATTAACATTATTATCTATATCGATATATCACGAACTTGCATCACGTACCATCATTAACATTATCGAATAAAGCGATTACTGTCTTACGCATATTTACTCAACCAGATCGGACGTCTTTTTCTTTATTGAGCGGAATAATCATCAAGAGGTTATGGGCCCAGAGCACGAATACATACACAAGTATTGCTCAATAGAAAGATTTCAAGGAATTGTGAAATACAAGTAATTTTTGCATTACGAGTGCAAAAAGGAGTGGCGTAAGAATCAGAGTGAAACACAGCTTCAGAATGAGTGCGCTTTATCAAATTGATAAATTAGAAGAAAAGAATTATGATTCATGGAGTATTCAAATGCGCAGCGTACTGGTCCACGCGGAGCTTTGGGATGTGGCCTCAGGCGAGATGGAACTGGAGAATGTCGCTGAGGACTCGAATTGGGCCAGCAGGAACAGTAAAGCTTTGGCAATGATCACCCTCAGTGTTAAAACATCCCAGCTGAGTTACATCAAATCCTGTACGACGGCATTTGAGGCATGGACGAAGCTAAAGGAGGCGCACCAGCCGAGTGGTCCCGTTAGGAAAGTATCACTCTACAAACAGTTACTCAGCCTAAAAATGGAGGATGGCGCAAATGTTTCCAGCCACCTGAACTCTTTCAGCGAAATTTTAGATCAGCTTTCGTCGGTGGGCATCGAGATGGGTGATGAGCTACGAGCAATCATACTGTTATCCAGTCTTCCGAAAGAGTATGAAAACTTTGTGGTCGCCATTGAGACGCGCGATTTCTTACCAGAATTCGAGGTGCTGCGAATCAAAGTGAAAGAGGAAGGAGAAAGACGGTCTCATTCTCAAGAACACGCACACACCCACGCACAGGCATTTGCAGCCACAAAGTCATTCAACAAGAAGAAGAGTGTAATTTGCTACAAATGCGGAAAACCAGGACACATCAAGGCCGAATGTCGGAATGATGGATCTCAAAAGAAGAAGCCACCCCCAACCCCTGTTCAAAAGCAGTGCAGCTTGTTGGGAGCCCTGGACTCAGATAGCCTTGGTCGTTCGAAGTGGTGTTTGGATAGCGGAGCTACGAGTCATATGTGCTGCGACGATAAGATGTTTACAAGCATGAAGGAGCATTCTGAGTTGATTGGATTGGCTGGAGACGGATTCCTGAAAGCGGAGGGAAAAGGAGTGGTCAAGCTTAAAACAGATCGGTACACCATTGTCCTAAGCGACGTTCTGTATGTGCCAACGATGAAGGCAAATTTTATGTCTGTAAGTCAAACTGTATCGAAAGGCAATCTGGTGCATTTTAACGAAAAGCATGCCAAAATTATTCAGAGCGGAGAGTGTATATTACAAATCAACAGAACTGGAAATCTGTATATATTCGAGGGAATGTCCGGCCAATGCCTTGCTGCATCCAGTATCGACGGAATGCTATGGCACATGCGATATGGTCATTTGAACTTTCGTAGTTTAACCGATTGTTTCAAAAAGGAAATGGTTCGCGGAATCGAAGGCTGTAATATCCCACCAAATGCATCATGTAGGACATGTATGCTAAGCAAAATACATGTTCAACCATTCCCACAGAAAACTGAGAGTAGAGCCAGTGAAGTGCTGGAACTTGTTCACACAGATGTATGCGGCCCTTTTAGTACACGATCTCTGGGCGGAAATCGTTACTTTCTTTCGTTCATAGACGACAAGTCCCGGCGTATCTTTGTTTACTTTCTAAAAGGTAAAGACGAAGTTTTCTCAAAGTTTGTGGAATTTAAGGAGCTTGTGGAAAGGCAAACAGGAAAGCTTTTAAAGTGCATACGTAGCGACAATGGAAAGGAATTTGTTAACACAACCTTTGATAAATTCCTCAAAGCAAATGGCATCATGCGTCAGCTAACAATCCCGTACACCCCACAACAAAACGGGGTAGCAGAGAGAGCTAACCGTACATTGGTAGAAATGGCGCGTTGTTTGCTGACACAATCTGGACTTGGCGAATCGTTATGGGGAGAGGCTATATACACGGCTGTATACCTGCGAAACCGATCGCCAACAAGCGCTTTGACAGACATTACTCCAATGGAAGCGTGGAACGGTAAAAAGCCTTCAATTTCTCATTTAAAAGTTTTTGGTTCTTTCGCAGTAGCTTTGGACAAAGGTCACCAACGCAGCAAATTCCAACAAAAGGGAAAGGAATACCGAATGGTTGGCTATTCTCGTACAGCCAAAGGATATAGGCTCTATGATCCGAACACAGGACAAGTCATCGAGAAGAGGGATGTACTGTTCGACGAGCGAGCATTTGACCCGACTGCTGATTCAATATCCTTTGACCTACCACAAGGTAACGGTACTCCAGAGCTCCAAGATGAAATCGACAGCAAGGATTTAATCTCTAATGGCGAAGGCAAGCCCTATTCAAGTGGGTACGACCTATCGGACGGGGAGAGCAAGGATGCAGAACAACATGGTCGCAGCAGTGATGAGTTCATCAGCGCAGACGATGAGGACAGCGCAGAGGACGGTGACTTAGAGGACGATCGCGCGGAAGTTGAAGACATTGCAGCCAGAGACGTAGGACGAGTGGGTCCTGGAAGACCAAAACTTATTCGAACGGGAAAGCCTGGACGTCCGCGAAAACAGTACAATGTCCTGGGAGCAGCAGTTAATGGCGATGTATTTCTTCCGGTAAGCTACCAAGAAGCAATTAGTTGTCCCGATTCCGAGCTTTGGCTAGAAGCGATGGAAAAAGAATACAAGGCCTTGATGACTAATCAAACTTGGCAGATCGTAGACCTTCCTACCAACCAACGCGCTATTGGATGTAAATGGGTTTATACAGTGAAGAGGGATGCCAATGGGCAAGTCCAACGGTACAAAGCACGTTTAGTAGCTAAGGGTTGCTCACAGCAGTATGGAATTAATTATTTCGAGACTTTTTCACCCGTCTGTAGGATGGAAAGCATTCGTTTCATACTGGCCCTGGCTGCACAATTAAAACTATATTTGCATCAAATGGATGTATGTACTGCCTATTTGAATAGCGATTTAGCTGACACTGTTTATATGAAACAACCATGCGGATTTCTGGACAAAGATCATGCGAACGGAGTGCTTTTGCTAAAGAAGGCGATCTACGGTTTGAAGCAATCGGGAAGAGAGTGGAACTACAAGTTGGATGAAGTACTTCGTGGAATTGGTTTTAGTTCATGTAAAAACGAGCCATGTCTATATATGAACACTGATGGACCCCATTTATCCCTTATTCTGGTATACGTAGACGATCTGATCATAGCCTGCCAAGACAAGGAAGATTTGATAAACATTAAAAGCAAAATCTCTCAATCGTTTGACTGTGTCGACCAGGGACAGTTACACATGTTCCTGGGTATGGAAATTCAACGAGAAGGCGAATTGGGAGATATTACTTTGAGTCAAAGCCAATATATTGAAAATTTGCTTCATCGGCACGGCATTCGAGAGTGCAAACCAGCTGCCACACCACTTGATGCAGGTTTTCAAGTTTTATGCGACAAGGATGAATGCAAAAAGGTGAACGAGCAGGAATACCAAAAGGCCATAGGTGAAATCATGTGGCTAGCTCTATGTACAAGACCAGATATATTACATTCAGTATCTAAATTGGCTCAACGTAATAAGGATCCCCACATTGAGCATTGGACAGGAGTCAAGCATGTTCTTCGATATTTGGCATCAACAAAGGATCTGAAGTTGCATTACAAGAATTCTAAGGAGGCATTATCTGGATATGTGGACGCAGACTGGGGCGGTGATAAAACAGATAGGAAATCACATACAGGATATGTCTTTTACCTAGCTGAAGGACCGATATCTTGGAAGTCAGAAAAACAACGCAGCGTGGCACTCAGCAGCACGGAGGCGGAGTACATGGCTTTGTCGTCTGCATGCAAGGAGGCGATTTCATTGAGACGGCTTATCCTGGAGATCGGCTGCGGGGATTCCAAAACATCGACTACAATGCATACCGACAATTTAAGTGCTCAGCAATTGGCTAAAAATCCTGTACACCATTCCAGATCTAAGCATATAGACATAAGGTACCACTTTGTACGAGATATTGTTAAGGAAGGGCAAATTATTCTTCAGTATCTTCCAACTAATCAGATGATTGCAGATATACTAACTAAAAATCTGCAAAAACAAAAGCATTGCGAGCTTACTAAAAAATTATCTCTATATTAAATGTATAATAGTTTTCTTACATTGAGGAAGGGTATTGAAACAGCACTGTAAACTATTAACATTATTATCTATATCGATATATCACGAACTTGCATCACGTACCATCATTAACATTATCGAATAAAGCGATTACTGTCTTACGCATATTTACTCAACCAGATCGGACGTCTTTTTCTTTATTGAGCGGAATAATCATCAAGATTATCTGCTCAAAACAGTTCGCCGTTTTAATATCGGAGCATTTTTGCAAAAATTAGAGCAAAAACAAATTTTACGAAAAATCAGATTTTGGCTAAGAATTAAAATCTTAATTTTCCGCCAATAAAAAAGTCAGTAAATTTGCTATAAAAATTAAACTAATTGTCCAAATATGGAATGACATACCTTCCTGAACTCGTAGTTAAGTTCTCTGTAACTTGGCATTTCCACCTAAAAATTTTATATTTTTGAAAATTTTTGCAAAAATTTGTAACCTTTCCCTTACAAAAAATTCGAAAATTTGAAATTTTTTTAATTTTTTCAATTCAGACTGAGAGTGCATTAATATTAATTATCAGGTTGTTGTCTGCTCAAAACAGTTCGCCGTTTTAATATCGGAGCATTTTTGCAAAAATTAGAGCAAAAACAAATTTTACAAAAAATCAGATTTTGGCCAAAAATTAAAATCTTAATTTTCCGCCAATAAAAAAGTCAGTATTTTTGCTATAAAAATGAAACTAATTGTCCAAATATGGAATGACATACCTTCCTGAGCTCGTAGTTAAGTTCTCTGTAACTTGACATTTCCACCTAAAAATTTTATTTTTTTGAAAATTTTGCGAAAAATTTGTGATATTTCCCTTACAAAAAATTCAAAAATTTGAAAAATTTTTAATTTTTTCAATTCAGACGGAGAGTGTATTAATATTAATTATCAGGTTGTTATCTGCTCAAAACAGTTCGCCGTTTTAATATCGGAGCATTTTTGCAAAAATTAGAGCAAAAACAAATTTTACGAAAAAGCAGATTTTTGCCAAAAATTAAAATCTTAATTTTCCGCTAATAAAAAAGACAGTATTTTTGCTATAACAATGAAACTATTTGTCCAAATATGGAATGGCATACCTTCCTGAACTCGTAGTTAAATTCTCTGTAACTTGGCATTTCCACCTAAAAATTATATTTTTTTTGAAAATTTTCGCAAAAATTTGTGATATTCCCCTTACAAAAAATTCAAAAATTTGAAAAATGTTTAATTTTCCCAATTCAAATGGAGAGTGCATTTATATTAATTATCAGGTTTTTAGCTGCTCAAAACAGTTCGCCGTTTTAATATCGGAGCATTTTTGCAAAAATTAGAGCAAAAACAAATTTTACGAAGAATCAGATTTTGTCCAAAAATTAAAATCTTAATTTTCCGCCAAAAAAAAGACAGTATTTTTGCTATAAAAATGAAACTAATTGTCCAAATATAGAATGGAGTACCTTCCTGAACTCGTAGTTAAATTCTCTATAACTTGGCATTTCCACCTAAAAATTTTATATTTTTGAAAATTTTCGCAAAAATTTGTGATATCCCCCTTACAAAAAATTCAAAAATTTGAAAAATGTTTAATTTTCCCAATTCAGACGGAGAGTGCATTAATATTAATTATCAGGTTGTTGTCTGCTCAAAACAGTTCGCCGTTTTAATATCGGAGCATTTTTGCAAAAATTAGAGCAAAAACAAATTTTACATCTTTGCCAAAAATTAAAATCTTAATTTTCCGCCAATAAAAAAGTCAGTATTTTTGCTATAAAAATGAAACTAATTGTCCAAATATGGAATGAATGAATCTTAATTTTCCGCCAATAAAAAAGTCAGTATTTTTGCTATAAAAATGAGACTAATTGTCCAAATATGGAATGACATACCTTCCTGAACTCGTAGTTAAGTTCTCTGTAACTTGGCATTTCCACCTAAAAATTTTATATTTTTGAAAATTTTCGCAAAAATTTGTAACCTTTCCCTTACAAAAAATTCGAAAATTTGAAAAATTTTTAATTTTTTCAATTCAAACTGAGAGTGCATTAATATTAATTATCAGGTTGTTGTCTGCTCAAAACAGTTCGCCGTTTTAATATCGGAGCATTTTTGCAAAAATTAGAGCAAAAACAAATTTTACGAAAAATCAGATTTTGGCCAAAAATTAAAATCTTAATTTTCCGCCAATAAAAAAGTCAGTATCTTTGCTATAAAAATTAGACTAATTGTCCAAATATGGAATGACATACCTTCCTGAACTCGTAGTTAAGTTCTCTGTAACTTGGCATTTCCACCTAAAAATTTTATATTTTTGAAAATTTTCGCAAAAATTTGTAACCTTTCCCTTACAAAAAATTCGAAAATTTGAAAAATTTTTAATTTTTTCAATTCAAACAAAAAAAATCAGATTTTTTCCAAAAACTAAAATCTTAATTTTCCGCCAATAAAAAAGTCAGTATTTTTGCTATAAAAATGAGACTAATTGTCCAAATATGTTATGACATACCTTCCTGAACTCGTAGTTAAGTTCTCTGTAACTTGGCATTTCCACCTAAAAATTTTATATTTTTGAAAATTTTCGCAAAAATTTGTAACCTTTCCCTTACAAAAAATTCGAAAATTTGAAAAATTTTTAATTTTTTCAATTCAAACTGAGAGTGCATTAATATTAATTATCAGGTTGTTGTCTGCTCAAAACAGTTCGCCGTTTTAATATCGGAGCGTTTTTGCAAAAATTAGAGCAAAAACAAATTTTACAAAAAATCAGATTTTTGCCAAAAATTAAAATCAAAGACAGTATTTTTGCTATAAAAATAAAACTAATTGTCCAAATATGGAATGGAATACCTTCCTGAACTCATAGTTAAATTCTCTGTAACTTGGCATTTCCACCTAAAAATTTTATATTTTTGAAAATTTTCGCAAAAATTTGTAACCTTTCCCTTACAAAAAATTCGAAAATTTGAAAAATTTTTAATTTTTCCAATTCAGACGGAGAGTGCATTAATATTAATTATCAGGTTGTTATCTGCTCAAAACAGTTCGCCGTTTTAATATCGGAGCATTTTTGCAAAAATTAGAGCAAAAACAAATTTTACGAAAAATCAGATTTTGGCTAAAAATTAAAATCTTAATTTTCCGCCAATAAAAAAGTCAGTATTTTTGCTATAAAAATTAAACTAATTGTCCAAATATGGAATGGAATACCTTCCTGAACTCATAGTTAAATTCTCTGTAACTTGGCATTTCCACCTAAAAATTTTATATTTTTGAAAATTTTCGCAAAAATTTGTAACCTTTCCCTTACAAAAAATTCGAAAATTTGAAAAATTTTTAATTTTTCCAATTCAGACGGAGAGTGCATTAATATTAATTATCAGGTTGTTATCTGCTCAAAACAGTTCGCCGTTTTAATATCGGATCATTTTTGCAAAAATTAGAGCAAAAACAAATTTTACAAAAAATCAGATCTTTGCCAAAAATTAAAATCTTAATTTTCCGCCAATAAAAAAGTCAGTATTTTTGCTATAAAAATGAAACTAATTGTACAAATATGGAATGGCATACCTTCCTGAACTCGTAGTTAAATTCTCTGTAACTTGGCATTTCCACCTAAAAATTATATTTTTTTTGAAAATTTTGCGAAAAATTTGTGATATTTCCCTTACAAAAAATTCAAAAATTTGAAAAATTTTTAATTTTTTCAATTCAGACGGAGAGTGCATTAATATTAATTATCAGGTTGTTATCTGCTCAAAACAGTTCGCCGTTTTAATATCGGAGCATTTTCGCAAAAATTAGAGCAAAAACAAATTTTACGAAAAAGCAGATTTTTGCCAAAAATTAAAATCTTAATTTTCCGCCAATAAAAAAGACAGTATTTTTGCTATAACAATGAAACTATTTGTCCAAATATGGAATGGCATACCTTCCTGAACTCGTAGTTAAATTCTCTGTAACTTGGCATTTCCACCTAAAAATTATATTTTTTTTGAAAATTTTCGCAAAAATTTGTGATATTCCCCTTAGAAAAAATTCAAAAATTTGAAAAATGTTTAATTTTCCCAATTCAAATGGAGAGTGCATTTATATTAATTATCAGGTTTTTAGCTGCTCAAAACAGTTCGCCGTTTTAATATCGGAGCATTTTTGCAAAAATTAGAGCAAAAACAAATTTTACGAAGAATCAGATTTTGTCCAAAAATTAAAATCTTAATTTTCCGCCAATAAAAAAGACAGTATTTTTGCTATAAAAATGAAACTAATTGTCCAAATATATAATGGAATACCTTCCTGAACTCGTAGTTAAATTCTCTGTAACTTGGCATTTCCACCTAAAAATTTTATATTTTTGAAAATTTTCGCAAAAATTTGTGATATCCCCCTTACAAAAAATTCGAAAATTTGAAAAATGTTTAATTTTCCCAATTCAAATGGAGAGTGCATTAATTTTAATTATCAGGTTTTTAGCTGCTCAAAACAGTTCGCCGTTTTAATATCGGAGCATTTTTGCAAAAATTAGAGCAAAAACAAATTTTACGAAGAATCAGATTTTGTCCAAAAATTATAATCTTAATTTTCCGCCAATAAAAAAGACAGTATTTTTGCTATAAAAATGAAACTAATTGTCCAAATATATAATGGAATACCTTCCTGAACTCGTAGTTAAATTCTCTGTAACTTGGCATTTCCACCTAAAAATTTTATATTTTTGAAAATTTACGCAAAAATTTGTGATATCCCCCTTACAAAAAATTCAAAAATTTGAAAAATGTTTAATTTTTCCAATTCAGACGAAGAGTGCATTAATATTAATTATCAGGTTGTTGTCTGCTCAAAACAGTTCGCCGTTTTAATATCGGAGCATTTTTGCAAAAATTAGAGCAAAAACAAATTTTACAAAAAATCAGATCTTTGCCAAAAATTAAAATCTTAATTTTCCGTCAATAAAAAAGTCAGTATTTTTGCTATAAAAATGAAACTAATTGTCCAAATATGGAATGAATGAATCTTAATTTTCCGCCAATAAAAAAGTCAGTATTTTTGCTATAAAAATGAAACTAATTGTCCAAATATGGAATGACATACCTTCCTGAACTCGTAGTTAAGTTCTCTGTAACTTGGCATTTCCACCTAAAAATTTTATATTTTTGAAAATTTTCGCAAAAATTTGTAACCTTTCCCTTACAAAAAATTCGAAAATTTGAAAAATTTTTAATTTTTTCAATTCAAACTGAGAGTGCATTAATATTAATTATCAGGTTGTTGTCTGCTCAAAACAGTTCGCCGTTTTAATATCGGAGCATTTTTGCAAAAATTAGAGCAAAAACAAATTTTACGAAAAATCTGATTTTGGCCAAAAATTAAAATCTTAATTTTCCGCCAATAAAAAAGTCAGTATTTTTGCTATAAAAATTAGACTAATTGTCCAAATATGGAATGACATACCTTCCTGAACTCGTAGTTAAGTTCTCTGTAACTTGGCATTTCCACCTAAAAATTTTATATTTTTGAAAATTTTCGCAAAAATTTGTAACCTTTCCCTTACAAAAAATTCGAAAATTTGAAAATTTTTTAATTTTTTCAATTCAAACTGAGAGTGCATTAATATTAATTATCAGGTTGTTGTCTGCTCAAAACAGTTCGCCGTTTTAATATCGGAGCATTTTTGCAAAAATTAGAGCAAAAACAAATTTTACGAAAAATCAGATTTTGGCCAAAAATTAAAATCTTAATTTTCCGCCAATAAAAAAGTCAGTATTTTTGCTATAAAAATTAGACTAATTGTCCAAATATGGAATGACATACCTTCCTGAACTCGTAGTTAAGTTCTCTGTAACTTGGCATTTCCACCTAAAAATTTTATATTTTTGAAAATTTTTGCAAAAATTTGTAACCTTTCACTTACAAAAAATTCGAAAATTTGAAATTTTTTTAATTTTTTCAATTCAGACTGAGAGTGCATTAATATTAATTATCAGGTTGTTGTCTGCTCAAAACAGTTCGCCGTTTTAATATCGGAGCATTTTTGCAAAAATTAGAGCAAAAAAAAATTTTACAAAAAATCATATTTTGGCCAAAAATTAAAATCTTAATTTTCCGCCAATAAAAAAGTCAGTATTTTTGCTATAAAAATGAAACTAATTGTCCAAATATGGAATGACATACCTTCCTGAACTCGTAGTTAAGTTCTCTGTAACTTGGCATTTCCACCTAAAAATTTTATATTTTTGAAAATTTTCGCAAAAATTTGTAACCTTTCCCTTACAAAAAATTCGAAAATTTGAAAAATTTTTAATTTTTTCAATTCAAACTGAGAGTGCATTAATATTAATTATCAGGTTGTTGTCTGCTCAAAACAGTTCGCCGTTTTAATATCGGAGCGTTTTTGCAAAAATTAGAGCAAAAACAAATTTTACAAAAAATCAGATTTTTGCCAAAAATTAAAATCAAAGACAGTATTTTTGCTATAAAAATAAAACTAATTGTCCAAATATAGAATGGAATACCTTCCTGAACTCATAGTTAAATTCTCTGTAACTTGGCATTTCCACCTAAAAATTTTATATTTTTGAAAATTTTCGCAAAAATTTGTAACCTTTCCCTTACAAAAAATTCGAAAATTTGAAAAATTTTTAATTTTTCCAATTCAGACGGAGAGTGCATTAATATTAATTATCAGGTTGTTATCTGCTCAAAACAGTTCGCCGTTTTAATATCGGAGCATTTTTGCAAAAATTAGAGCAAAAACAAATTTTACGAAAAATCAGATTTTGGCTAAAAATTAAAATCTTAATTTTCCGCCAATAAAAAAGTCAGTATTTTTGCTATAAAAATTAAACTAATTGTCCAAATATGGAATGACATACCTTCCTGAACTCGTAGTTAAGTTCTCTGTAACTTGGCATTTCCACCTAAAAATTTTATATTTTTGAAAATTTTTGCAAAAATTTGTAACCTTTCCCTTACAAAAAATTCGAAAATTTGAAATTTTTTTAATTTTTTCAATTCAGACTGAGAGTGCATTAATATTAATTATCAGGTTGTTGTCTGCTCAAAACAGTTCGCCGTTTTAATATCGGAGCATTTTTGCAAAAATTAGAGCAAAAACAAATTTTACAAAAAATCAGATTTTGGCCAAAAATTAAAATTTTAATTTTCCGCCAATAAAAAAGTCAGTATTTTTGCTATAAAAATGAAACTAATTGTCCAAATATGGAATGACATACCTTCCTGAACTCGTAGTTAAATTCTCTGTAACAAGGCATTTCCACCTAAAAATTTTATTTTTTTGAAAATTTTCGCAAAAATTTGTAGCTTTTCCCTTACAAAAAATTCGACAATTTGAAATTTTTTTAATTTTTTCAATTCAGACTGAGAGTGCATTAATATTAATTATCAGGTTGTTGTCTGTTCAAAACAGTTCGCCGTTTTAATATCGGATCATTTTTGCAAAAATTAGAGCAAAAACAAATTTTACAAAAAATCAGATCTTTGCCAAAAATTAAAATCTTAATTTTCCGCCAATAAAAAAGTCAGTATTTTTGCTATAAAAATGAAACTAATTGTACAAATATGGAATGGCATACCTTCCTGAACTCGTAGTTAAATTCTCTGTAACTTGGCATTTCCACCTAAAAATTATATTTTTTTTGAAAATTTTGCGAAAAATTTGTGATATTTCCCTTACAAAAAATTCAAAAATTTGAAAAAATTTTAATTTTTTCAATTCAGACGGAGAGTGCATTAATATTAATTATTAGGTTGTTATCTGCTCAAAACAGTTCGCCGTTTTAATATCGGAGCATTTTCGCAAAAATTAGAGCAAAAACAAATTTTACGAAAAAGCAGATTTTTGCCAAAAATTAAAATCTTAATTTTCCGCCAATAAAAAAGACAGTATTTTTGCTATAACAATGAAACTATTTGTCCAAATATGGAATGGCATACCTTCCTGAACTCGTAGTTAAATTCTCTGTAACTTGGCATTTCCACCTAATAATTATATTTTTTTTGAAAATTTTCGCAAAAATTTGTGATATTCCCCTTACAAAAAATTCAAAAATTTGAAAAATGTTTAATTTTCCCAATTCAAATGGAGAGTGCATTTATATTAATTATCAGGTTTTTAGCTGCTCAAAACAGTTCGCCGTTTTAATATCGGAGCATTTTTGCAAAAATTAGAGCAAAAACAAATTTTACGAAGAATCAGATTTTGTCCAAAAATTAAAATCTTAATTTTCCGCCAATAAAAAAGACAGTATTTTTGCTATAAAAATGAAACTAATTGTCCAAATATATAATGGAATACCTTCCTGAACTCGTAGTTAAATTCTCTGTAACTTGGCATTTCCACCTAAAAATTTTATATTTTTGAAAATTTTCGCAAAAATTTGTGATATCCCCCTTACAAAAAATTGGAAAATTTGAAAAATGTTTAATTTTCCCAATTCAAATGGAGAGTGCATTAATTTTAATTATCAGGTTTTTAGCTGCTCAAAACAGTTCGCCGTTTTAATATCGGAGCATTTTTGCAAAAATTAGAGCAAAAACAAATTTTACGAAGAATCAGATTTTGTCCAAAAATTAAAATCTTAATTTTCCGCCAATAAAAAAGACAGTATTTTTGCTATAAAAATGAAACTAATTGTCCAAATATAGAATGGGGTACCTTCCTGAACTCGTAGTTAAATTCTCTATAACTTGGCATTTCCACCTAAAAATTTTATATTTTTGAAAATTTTCGCAAAAATTTGTGATATCCCCCTTACAAAAAATTCAAAAATTTGAAAAATGTTTAATTTTTCCAATTCAGACGGAGAGTGCATTAATATTAATTATCAGGTTGTTGTCTGCTCAAAACAGTTCGCCGTTTTAATATCGGAGCATTTTTGCAAAAATTAGAGCAAAAACAAATTTTACAAAAAATCAGATCTTTGCCAAAAATTAAAATCTTAATTTTCCGCCAATAAAAAAGTCAGTATTTTTGCTATAAAAATGAGACTAATTGTCCAAATATGGAATGACATACCTTCCTGAACTCGTAGTTAAGTTCTCTGTAACTTGGCATTTCCACCTAAAAATTTTATATTTTTGAAAATTTTCGCAAAAATTTGTAACCTTTCCCTTACAAAAAATTCGAAAATTTGAAAAATTTTTAATTTTTTCAATTCAAACTGAGAGTGCATTAATATTAATTATCAGGTTGTTGTCTGCTCAAAACAGTTCGCCGTTTTAATATCGGAGCATTTTTGCAAAAATTAGAGCAAAAACAAATTTTACGAAAAATCAGATTTTGGCTAAAAATTAAAATCTTAATTTTCCGCCAATAAAAAAGTCAGTATTTTTGCTATAAAAATTAGACTAATTGTCCAAATATGGAATGACATACCTTCCTGAACTCGTAGTTAAGTTCTCTGTAACTTGGCATTTCCACCTAAAAATTGTGAGGAGTCACCGAACTGACCCCCCACATTCTTGACAGCATTAAAATAATCAGCCACGGAGGCAAGAATTAAAATGGCCACGGAGGCACTATTAGGTTTAATAAACAAAAGACTCGTAGCCCTGGAGGAATAGATCGATAGTAAAGTCTAGTATTTAAGTGTTTTCTAGTTGGTATTTTGGGGCCAGGAAGGCCGATAGATAAATATTCTTAAGAATACTCGATGAATATTTTTACGTTAAGTGCGATGACGATTTTTACGTTAAGTGCGATCACTACCGAGACACGTGGACCTGGCGGAACGGCGTTAGTGGTCTCTTCGTTTTCTACGCCCGAACGCAGCGGTTGCACGACTCCGTCACCCAGCGAAACCACCGCCAGGACACCGGGACTAGCGAAGTAAGTTAACCAAGTAACCAGAGTAAACCAGAACCTACAGTGCGGGTAAATACCCAATACCGAGAATAAAAGTGAAACCAGGAAACTACCCGGCCCGAGTCGTCTACTAATTTGGGAAGCGGGGGATCGCCACTCGAGCCACACGGGACCAGCGGAAGGCAGTGTACTTATTTGACTGGTAATATCTCCGAATAAGTGCCCTGTCCTTTTCCGTCGGTATCAGCGCCGGTAACCGGCCACTTATTTGTCTGGTCATATTCTGCAAATAAGTGTACCGTTTCCCGCCGAAACCAGCGCCCGGAACTGGCCACTTATTTGCCTGGTCGTATTCTGCAAATAAGCGTACAGTTTCCTGCCGAAACCAGCGCCTGGAACTGGCCACTTATTTGTCTGGTCATCTTCTGCAAATAAGCGTACAGTTTCCCGCCGGAACCAGCGCGCGACCCTGACTCTAGTCGGCTCGAGAGTAAGTGCACCCAGTGCACGCATGCGGGGTACAGGTGACCCCAGTCTGTAGGTTCCCTTTCGCCGCCGACGCCCATAACCCACGGAACCAGCGGAGAGCCGAGGGACTTATTTGGCTGGTGATAACTCCGAATAAGCACTTCTGTTTGGCGTCCGCGCAGCCACCTTTCCCGGCCGGCACAGGCCAGTGACCCCACCTCGTCTTTCTGATATCTACAAATTTATCTGTAGAGGATCCTGGGCAGACTGAGTCTACCCCAGCCCAAGAAAGTTCCTTACAGATTGGCGCCCGAGCAGGGACGAGGAGGACGAGCCGGCGTGTCCTAATTTACGGCCTAAAGACCCGTAAATCCGCCGAGTGCCCGGAGCCGCCCAGAAGGGTACCCCAAGCGCCGGCAACCAAGCATTTTTTTCCCCCGCTCCGCTGCCCACTGTTCCGCGTCGCCGAGCAGTCGATGCAGTGCATCACGGCACCCCTAGAATTTTGACGCTTCCCACTGGCGACGCAGCTACTACAGATCGAAACTACTGGTGACGCGGGCCCGCCATTACTGACGCAGCTTGGACGAAAGGAAAGGAGAAACAAGAAAGGCTCCGGAAAAGCTCACCCCGACGGGGAACGCAGATTTTACGCATCGTACACACTGGCTGACGCAGCTGTTAGTACTTGAAGTAAGCAAGGTTCTGCCATTGGCCGCTGCCACCGGACCCCCGCGAGCACAGGCAGACTAAGCCAGCAACAGAGAGAATCCACGAGGAGATCCCGCCGGGGAACGCACCCCACGATCCCAACCCCACGGATAACAGGCCGCGAATCATTGGCGACGGACCGCAGGAAGTCATCCGGGCATCAGAAAGTGAACCCAAGCCTACCACGATGGGCGTACGGTGGATCTCGTTCCGGCGAAAGGAGGAATTGGAGGCATTACTGGAAGAATTTGGGTTGGAACAGACAGGAACGGTGGCAGAGCAGCGAGCGCGTTTGGCGGCATTCGTTGGAGAAGCCGATCACAGCGCGAGCATCCAGAGCCGCTTCGCCGAGCTGGAAGCAATATACCCGGAGGCGCCGTCCCCCAAGGAGGGCCAGTCGCGAGCCACATCCCCGATGCTGGAGGAAGGAGGTCTGAAGTTAAACGTGCCCAGCCTAATCGCTTCGCCCAGACCCAATCACTTGAGCTCTGACCCCGGGGCCACACACAACGCCACGACCTCTGCAAACCGAGCACCCCGCGACTCCATATCAGCAGCTGTGTTGACAGAGAAACTCCGTATGTGGGGAGTTAGCTTTGACGGGGAGTCGGACCCGGTGCACTTCATAGAGCGCGTCGAAGAGGGAGCAGCTGCATACAACGTACAGACCAGCGAAGTGCCCCGAGCCATCTCCGGTTTACTCACGGGCCGCGCAGAGAGCTGGTACAGAGCTTATCGGATGCACCAGACACCGTGGCTTCTATTTCGCAGCGAATTTCTGGACTTTTTCCTGCCCCCAAGATATTATCAGCGGCTAGAGGACACCATACGGACCAGGTACCAAAAGGCAGGGGAACCGTTTAAAAGTTTCGTTGTAGATTTGAAGCTCATGATGCAACGGGCAAAATACTCCCCCGAGAGCGAACTGGATCGGATCTATGAAAACCTACTCCCCGAGTACCAACTCTTTATCAGACGCCACGAGTTCTCCACGCTCACGACACTGACGCAGCTAGCCGCCGCATACGAGATCGCTCGGGATCGGGATGTGCACCGGCACCTCTCGCTTGCCAATTACACTTCGATAAGCACGGGCACGAGACCCAGACCCCAGCCACACCAAAGAACAGTAGTGCCGGAGGCTCGTCCTGCAGCCAGAGATACACACGCAAGCCCACTACCGGTGGAAGGCACGAACCAGATGATCTCCGACCACGACACCCGGATAGTGGATGTCCAGCACGCCTGCCGGCGCTGCGGAGAGAGCAATCATTTCGCCAGGGAGTGCACAAGACCCGCAGTATTGTTCTGCTGGGAATGTGGACGACGGGGCATACGAACAATAAATTGCTGCCGCCGTTCGGGAAACGAACCGAGTCCTCGCTCGACGTGGGAGCAAACGGGGACAACACGCACGCCTCCCCAACAGTAATCCACCCTCTACGGCTCGAGAACGGCCGGATAGTGGCGGCAGTCACCATCGAAGGTAGACCGCTGTCAGCTACGCTCGACACAGGAGCAACCCGCAGCTTCATCAGCGAGCGAGTGGCACAAGACCTGGTCACGGCCACGAACTCAAGAGACGTGCGGACGCGGATTTCATTAGCGGACGGATCTTCAAAAGTCGTCACTAAGGCGATATGGGCGCGAGTTACTTTGGATCAGCAAACAACGGAGATGGCGCTGCTGGTCTTGCCCTCAATCCTCGACGAAGTCATTCTGGGAATCGACTTCCTGTGCGGCATTCGAGCGTCGATCATCTGTGGCCTAGCAATGCTACAACTTTCCTCTGAACCCCCAGGAGAACCAGGGCCGCCGGCATCAGTCGGATCCCGTCTCAAAGTATCAACGCCGGCAACGCCAAGGGCTCCAGCAGCCACATCAGCGCCACGGGCTACCGAAGCCGCATCGCCAAGGGCTCCAGCAGCCACATCAGCGCCGGCAACGACAAGGGCTCCAGCAGCCACATCAGCGCCACGGGCTACCGAAGCCGCATCGCCAAGGGCCCCAGCAGCCACATCAGCGCCACGGGCTACCGAAGCCGCATCGCCAAGGGCTCCAGCAGCCACATCAGCGCCGGCAACGACAAGGGCTCCAGCAGCCACATCAGCGCCACGGGCTACCGAAGCCGCATCGCCAAGGGCCCCAGCAGCCACATCAGCGCCACGGGCTACCGAAGCCGCATCGCCAAGGGCTCCAGCAGCCACATCAGCGCCACGGGCTACCGAAGCCGCATCGCCAAGGGCCCCAGCAGCCACATCAGCGCCACGGGCTACCGAAGCCGCATCGCCAAGGGCTCCAGCAGCCACATCAGCGCCACGGGCTACCGAAGCCGCATCAACACCAGCATCGTCCGGCAAGATCGCCCTAGCAGTACAGCGGACCCGGCCACCACGGGAAGGCCCGCCAAGGAATTTGGCTACGGGGGCTCCCACCCACAAGGGAACAACAGACTACGGGCTGACCCCTCTAGCCGATGCCGGAATCGCACGACAACGAAATCCTTTTCGAAAGGATGGCCCAGCTACTAGCCGCAACTCGACGGCTAGTTTAGCCGCCATTACCGAACACAGGAAGGAACCTCCGCTTCAACCGTTCACCGAAGACCCAATAGAACCCAAAATCCTCGCGTTTTTGGAGGAAGAACTGGAGCAGTTCGAGGGACTGACCGGGGTGACACACATCACAGAACACCACGTGATCATGCGGGATGAAAAGCCGCTCAAGCAGCGCTACTTCCCAAAGAATCCGGCCATGCAGCGGATCATAAGCGAGCAGGTGGACGAACTGCTACGAGATGGCAGGATCGAGCCATCACGGAGCCCACACAGTGCACCTATTGTTCTGGTTAGGAAGAAGACGGGGGAGATGCGCATGTGCGTAGATTTCCGACAGCTCAATGCCCACAGCGTGCCAGATGCTTACCCGCTTCCCCGCATCAACCATATTTTGGAACGCCTCAGGAATGCTCGCTACATCTCTACGTTAGACCTAAAAAATGGGTATTGGCAAATACCTATGGCCGAGGATAGCAGGGAATGCACCGCCTTCACGGTCCCTGGACGTGGACTTTTCCAGTGGCGGGTCATGCCGTTTGGGCTACACTCCGCACCGGCCACCTTCCAGAGAGCGTTGGATAGCGTCATCGGGCCAGATATGGAACCGCACGCGTTCGCGTATCTTGATGACATCATTGTCATTGGGCTGACGTTGGAAGATCATGTACGAAACCTACAGGAAGTGTTCAGACGCTTGCGAGACGCTAAGCTACGCCTTAACCGGGAAAAATGCAAGTTCTTTCGCCGGAGCCTGGTTTACTTGGGACACATGATCAGCGAAGCGGGCATCCAGACGGACCCTGACAAGATCGCAGCCATCAGGGAGCTGAGGCCACCCTCCACCTGCAAGGAACTCCGTCGATACCTAGGGCTCGCTTCCTGGTACCGACGCTTCGTACCCAACTTCGCAGCAGTTGTACAACCCATGTCAGCCCTGTTGAAGAAGGGGAAGAAGTGGCTCTGGGAGGAACCCCAACAACGCGCTTTTGAGGACCTGAAAGACAAACTCACAGGAGCCCCAGTGCTAGCATGCCCGGATTTCGGTCAAAAATTCCAGCTGCAAACGGACGCCAGTGATTACGGACTCGGCGCCGTGCTCACCCAGCAAGTTGAAGGAGGCGAGCGAGTGGTGGCATACGCTAGTCGGCGGCTAGTCAAGGCCGAGGAGAACTATTCGGCCACCGAAAAGGAGTGCCTCGCCATAGTGTGGGCCGTTCGCAAGCTCAGATGCTACTTAGAGGGCTACAGGTTTGACGTGATAACCGATCACCTTGCCCTCAAATGGCTCAATTCCATTGAGAACCCGACGGGGCGAATTGCTCGCTGGGCATTGGAGCTTCAGCAATTCCAATTTGATGTGCACTACCGGAAGGGGAACCAAAACATAGTCGCAGACGCCCTATCTCGGCAACCTTTGGATACCTTGCAACAGATACGAGAGTCCGGACAACCGTGCAAATGGATCAGGGCCAAGATAGACCAGATCAACGCGCAGCCGGAAAAGTTCCCTGACTATGTCCAGGAAAATGGGCAACTATACCGACACTTGGGCTGCACAACACATGACGAGGAACACAGCCCATGGAAGCTGTGTGTTCCCACAAGACACCGACCAAGAATACTCGAGGAATGCCACGACCAGCCTGCGGCAGGGCACCTGGGCATACGAAAGACGACTCGACGAGTGGCCCAACGGTACTTTTGGCCGGGGATGCACCGGGACGTAATCCGCCACGTCCGGAGCTGCGAGACGTGCCAGAGGTTCAAAGTAGACCAACGTAAGCCAGCCGGAAAGATGTTGACCCGTCGCCCCGAGGAACCCTTCGCCATGGTCAGCGTGGATTTTGTTGGCCCACTGCCCCGGTCTCGCCGGGGAAACACGATGCTGCTGGTTTTTCTCGACGTCTTCTCAAAGTGGGTGGAAGTCATACCACTGCGGAAGGCTACAACCGCCCAACTAGAGCTGGCGTTTCGCGAACGCATCTTGGCCAGATTTGGAACGCCTCGTACCCTGATCTGTGACAACGGAGCCCAGTTTACAAGTCGGGGCTTTAAGTCACTGTGCAAGAGAGCAGGGGTCAATCTCCAATATACTGCGCCCTACTCGCCTCAGCAAAACCCGACAGAACGTGCCAACCGAACGATCAAGACAATGATCGCCCAGTATGCCGCAGAAGACCAACGGACGTGGGATCAATACCTACCAGAGATCTCACTGGCCATTAACTCCAGCATTTCCGACAGCACCGGGTACAGTCCCGCCTACCTGGTACAAGGCCGGGAACCTCGCTTGCCAGGGGCGTGGTACGACAAAGTTACGCCAGGCGCGGGCGTCACCCCCCAAACGGCCGAAGATCGAGTACATGGACTAAAGGAAGCCTACATCATCGCCCGCGAGAACAATCAGCGCGCGTCCCACGAACAACAGCGGTATTATAATCTGCGACGACGCGAGTGGCGACCCACGGTGGGATCATGGGTGCTCGTGCGTACACACCACCTCTCCAAGGCGAGCGAGGGATTCAACGCCAAACTCGCCCCGAAATTTACAGGGCCATACAAGGTCATCAAATTCCTCTCGCCAAACGTGGTGCGACTCCAGCTAAAAGGCTCTCGGAAACGGCGGACGGCCAGCCTACCCGACCTTAAGGAGTACCAGACCTCCCGAGAAGCAGACGTCCCCACGAACGAATCATCAGACCACGAAGGAGAGCCACCGGAGGGGGTTGAAGTCCCCAAGCATCCGAACGCGAGAGGAGGCCGCCACGACGGCTCAGACTACGACGACGACGAGCCACCCTCTCCTGGAGCTACAGCAAAGCGACGACAGGTCCACTTTGCAGAGTGAAGTCACACTTGGTAGCACGTGTATCAATGCGGTACACCCGTTTTGCCAAGACCAAGATAAGTAACGCTAAAATAAACTAGTTAACCAAACTTTGTAAGTAGCACAATATGAACAGATCAACCGCACTGTAGGTAGGGCTAGCATGTAATCGTAGTGTCTAACAGGTTTGAACTTTTAGTCATAACACGCGTCCTACGACGCACCACGATGTCCACAAGCTCGGCTTCGGATGGGCTAAGGGGCCACCTCTTCAGCATCGACACCACAGCATCCGCAGTCTCAGTCACCACCAGCAGCGTGGACTCAGTGATAGCCGACGACGGGAAAACCAACCAGCCGACACCGCATGACATACCGGAAACGGCGTCCTCGGGGAATGACCAACACCGCCTGGCGGTTGGCGAAGCAAGCTCCCAATCCACGGTCAAGCTCCACCCGGTCATTTCAAGGGAAGTCAGCGACGGATCAGCAGACGGGCAGATGCCAACCACAGGAGACGAGGTAGTTGCGGCACTAGCCGAACTCGAGGCAGCCGGACCACCGACCGCTCGCCTAGCACTACTAAACGATGCGGAGCCACCAGGAATCGGCTACGGTACGCCCTTCCTCCTAGTCACGTCATGGCTCGACAGTATGCAGGTACCAATGTTCGATCCTGGATACCTCACCCGCTGCATCGGGGGGAGCACTCCAGGGGGGCCATGGCCAGCAACCTCGGGGGAAGGGGCCGGGGGAGACGGACGGTCTGATACCGGAGGCAACCGTGCGCCCCTGCAGTGCACGCCAACGGAAGCCAAGGCGGCATGGGCAGGGTTGGAAGAGCGCTCATCAAGCCCCACGGTCTCAACGGCAGCGAGCGAGCCCCACATATCGGCAGATCTGCTACTGGGTTCGCCCATGAGGGAAGACAGGGATCCTCAGGACCCATTAGGACCACCAGAGCCAGTCAGGGCCAAGACGCCAGACCCCATCACGGGAGTGGACCCGATATCCGACGACACGCCGTCAGGTTCTCAGCCAAGATCGCTACCTACGACACCGGGACAAAGGATTCTCGTTGAAGAAAAGGGCATCACCCTTGCACCGACGGTCCACAATCCAGGTCCAGGAACAGCAGACGAGCACTCGAGTCCGTTGGCACCGTCCAACGCCCTAGACGCTGGAGACACAGTTGACCTCGAGCTCTTCATGAACCTGGCCGAGGAGGACGAACTGCTGGGGACTCTCGGAAAACATCCGGAAGTCGAAGAACTCCTTGCCGAGGAAACGTGGATCACAGCACCAGAAGATTGGCACGTAAACACGTACGAACGTCGGCTACCGTCAACATTAGTGGACTTCGTCCGGGCCATCGACCGCCGGAACGTGCGAATCCTGCGGCGGTACGATAGCCACGAGTTTCGCGTTATCGTCACGGCCAGTCGGACAATCAAGGTGGTACAACGTCCTTCACCGGAAGAAAGGGGGGGGTGTGAGGAGTCACCGAACTGACCCCCCACATTCTTGACAGCATTAAAATAATCAGCCACGGAGGCAAGAATTAAAATGGCCACGGAGGCATTATTAGGTTTAATAAACAAAAGACTCGTAGCCCTGGAGGAATAGATCGATAGTAAAGTCTAGTATTTAAGTGTTTTCTAGTTGGTATTTTGGGGCCAGGAAGGCCGATAGATAAATATTCTTAAGAATACTCGATGAATATTTTTACGTTAAGTGCGATGACGATTTTTACGTTAAGTGCGATCACTACCGAGACACGTGGACCTGGCGGAACGGCGTTAGTGGTCTCTTCGTTTTCTACGCCCGAACGCAGCGGTTGCACGACTCCGTCACCCAGCGAAACCACCGCCAGGACACCGGGACTAGCGAAGTAAGTTAACCAGAGTAAACCAGAACCTACAGTGCGGGTAAATACCCAATACCGAGAATAAAAGTGAAACCAGGAAACTACCCGGCCCGAGTCGTCTACTAATTTGGGAAGCGGGGGATCGCCACTCGAGCCACACGGGACCAGCGGAAGGCAGTGTACTTATTTGACTGGTAATATCTCCGAATAAGTGCCCTGTCCTTTTCCGTCGGTACCAGCGCCGGTAACCGGCCACTTATTTGTCTGGTCATATTCTGCAAATAAGTGTACCGTTTCCCGCCGAAATCAGCGCCCGGAACTGGCCACTTATTTGTCTGGTCATCTTCTGCAAATAAGCGTACAGTTTTCCTGCCGAAACCAGCGCCTGGAACTGGCCACTTATTTGTCTGGTCATCTTCTGCAAATAAGCGTACAGTTTCCCGCCGGAACCAGCGCGCGACCCTGACTCTAGTCGGCTCGAGAGTAAGTGCACCCAGTGCACGCATGCGGGGTACAGGTGACCCCAGTCTGTAGGTTCCCTTTCGCCGCCGACGCCCATAACCCACGGAACCAGCGGAGAGCCGAGGGACTTATTTGGCTGGTGATAACTCCGAATAAGCACTTCTGTTTGGCGTCCGCGCAGCCACCTTTCCCGGCCGGCACAGGCCAGTGACCCCACCTCGTCTTTCTGATATCTACAAATTTATCTGTAGAGGATCCTGGGCAGACTGAGTCTACCCCAGCCCAAGAAAGTTCCTTACAAAATTTTATATTTTTGAAAATTTTTGCAAAAATTTGTAACCTTTCCCTTACAAAAAATTCGAAAATTTGAAATTTTTTTAATTTTTTCAATTCAGACTGAGAGTGCATTAATATTAATTATCAGGTTGTTGTCTGCTCAAAACAGTTCGCCGTTTTAATATCGGAGCATTTTTGCAAAAATTAGAGCAAAAACAAATTTTACGAAGAATCAGATTTTGTCCAAAAATTAAAATCTTAATTTTCCGCCAATAAAAAAGTCAGTATTTTTGCTATAAAAATGAAACTAATTGTCCAAATATGGAATGACATACCTTCCTGAACTCGTAGTTAAGTTCTCTGTAACTTGGCATTTCCACTTAAAAATTTTATATTTTTGAAAATTTTCGCAAAAATTTGTAACCTTTCCCTTACAAAAAATTCGACAATTTGAAAAATTTTTAATTTTTTCAATTCAGACTGAGAGTGCATTAATATTAATTATCAGGTTGTTGTCTGTTCAAAACAGTTCGCCGTTTTAATATCGGATCATTTTTGCAAAAATTAGAGCAAAAACAAATTTTACAAAAAATCAGATCTTTGCCAAAAATTAAAATCTTAATTTTCCGCCAATAAAAAAGTCAGTATTTTTGCTATAAAAATGAAACTAATTGTCCAAATATGGAATGGCATACCTTCCTGAACTCGTAGTTAAATTCTCTGTAACTTGGCATTTCCACCTAAAAATTATATTTTTTTTGAAAATTTTGCGAAAAATTTGTTTCCCCTTACAAAAAATTCAAAAATTTGAAAAATGTTTAATTTTCCCAATTCAAATGGAGAGTGCATTTATATTAATTATCAGGTTTTTAGCTGCTCAAAACAGTTCGCCGTTTTAATATCGGAGCATTTTTGCAAAAATTAGAGCAAAAACAAATTTTACGAAGAATCAGATTTTGTCCAAAAATTAAAATCTTAATTTTCCGCCAATAAAAAAGACAGTATTTTTGCTATAAAAATGAAACTAATTGTCCAAATATAGAATGGAATACCTTCCTGAACTCGTAGTTAAATTCTCTGTAACTTGGCATTTCCACCTAAAAATTTTATATTTTTGAAAATTTTCGCAAAAATTTGTAACCTTTCCCTTACAAAAAATTCGACAATTTGAAAAATTTTTAATTTTTTCAATTCAAACTGAGAGTGCATTAATATTAATTATCAGGTTGTTGTCTGCTCAAAACAGTTCGCCGTTTTAATATCGGAGCATTTTTGCAAAAATTAGAGCAAAAACAAATTTTACAAAAAATCAGATCTTTGCCAAAAATTAAAATCTTAATTTTCCGCCAATAAAAAAGTCAGTATTTTTGCTATAAAAATGAGACTAATTGTCCAAATATGGAATGACATACCTTCCTGAACTCGTAGTTAAGTTCTCTGTAACTTGGCATTTCCACCTAAAAATTTTATATTTTTGAAAATTTTCGCAAAAATTTGTAACCTTTCCCTTACAAAAAATTCGAAAATTTGAAAAATTTTTAATTTTTTCAATTCAAACTGAGAGTGCATTAATATTAATTATCAGGTTGTTGTCTGCTCAAAACAGTTCGCCGTTTTAATATCGGAGCATTTTTGCAAAAATTAGAGCAAAAACAAATTTTACGAAAAATCAGATTTTGGCTAAAAATTAAAATCTTAATTTTCCGCCAATAAAAAAGTCAGTATTTTTGCTATAAAAATTAGACTAATTGTCCAAATATGGAATGACATACCTTCCTGAACTCGTAGTTAAGTTCTCTGTAACTTGGCATTTCCACCTAAAAATTTTATATTTTTGAAAATTTTTGCAAAAATTTGTAACCTTTCCCTTACAAAAAATTCGAAAATTTGAAATTTTTTTAATTTTTTCAATTCAGACTGAGAGTGCATTAATATTAATTATCAGGTTGTTGTCTGCTCAAAACAGTTCGCCGTTTTAATATCGGAGCATTTTTGCAAAAATTAGAGCAAAAAAAAATTTTACAAAAAATCATATTTTGGCCAAAAATTAAAATCTTAATTTTCCGCCAATAAAAAAGTCAGTATTTTTGCTATAAAAATGAAACTAATTGTCCAAATATGGAATGACATACCTTCCTGAACTCGTAGTTAAGTTCTCTGTAACTTGGCATTTCCACCTAAAAATTTTATATTTTTGAAAATTTTCGCAAAAATTTGTAACCTTTCCCTTACAAAAAATTCGACAATTTGAAAAATTTTTAATTTTTTCAATTCAGACTGAGAGTGCATTAATATTAATTATCAGGTTGTTGTCTGTTCAAAACAGTTCGCCGTTTTAATATCGGATCATTTTTGCAAAAATTAGAGCAAAAACAAATTTTACAAAAAATCAGATCTTTGCCAAAAATTAAAATCTTAATTTTCCGCCAATAAAAAAGTCAGTATTTTTGCTATAAAAATGAAACTAATTGTCCAAATATGGAATGGCATACCTTCCTGAACTCGTAGTTAAATTCTCTGTAACTTGGCATTTCCACCTAAAAATTATATTTTTTTTGAAAATTTTGCGAAAAATTTGTTTCCCCTTACAAAAAATTCAAAAATTTGAAAAATGTTTAATTTTCCCAATTCAAATGGAGAGTGCATTTATATTAATTATCAGGTTTTTAGCTGCTCAAAACAGTTCGCCGTTTTAATATCGGAGCATTTTTGCAAAAATTAGAGCAAAAACAAATTTTACGAAGAATCAGATTTTGTCCAAAAATTAAAATCTTAATTTTCCGCCAATAAAAAAGACAGTATTTTTGCTATAAAAATGAAACTAATTGTCCAAATATAGAATGGAATACCTTCCTGAACTCGTAGTTAAATTCTCTGTAACTTGGCATTTCCACCTAAAAATTTTATATTTTTGAAAATTTTCGCAAAAATTTGTAACCTTTCCCTTACAAAAAATTCGAAAATTTGAAAAATTTTTAATTTTTCCAATTCAGACGGAGAGTGCATTAATATTAATTATCAGGTTGTTATCTGCTCAAAACAGTTCGCCGTTTTAATATCGGAGCATTTTTGCACAAATTAGAGCAAAAAAAAATTTTACGAAAAAGCAGATTTTTGCCAAAAATTAAAATCTTAATTTTCCGCCAATAAAAAAGACAGTATTTTTGCTATAAAAATGAAACTATTTGTCCAAATATGGAATGGCATACCTTCCTGAACTCGTAGTTAAATTCTCTGTAACTTGGCATTTCCACCTAAAAATTATATTTTTTTTGAAAATTTTCGCAAAAATTTGTGATATTCCCCTTACAAAAAATTCAAAAATTTGAAAAATGTTTAATTTTCCCAATTCAAATGGAGAGTGCATTTATATTAATTATCAGGTTTTTAGCTGCTCAAAACAGTTCGCCGTTTTAATATCGGAGCATTTTTGCAAAAATTAGAGCAAAAACAAATTTTACGAAGAATCAGATTTTGTCCAAAAATTATAATCTTAATTTTCCGCCAATAAAAAAGACAGTATTTTTGCTATAAAAATGAAACTAATTGTCCAAATATATAATGGAATACCTTCCTGAACTCGTAGTTAAATTCTCTGTAACTTGGCATTTCCACCTAAAAATTTTATATTTTTGAAAATTTTCGCAAAAATTTGTGATATCCCCCTTACAAAAAATTCGAAAATTTGAAAAATGTTTAATTTTCCCAATTCAAATGGAGAGTGCATTAATTTTAATTATCAGGTTTTTAGCTGCTCAAAACAGTTCGCCGTTTTAATATCGGAGCATTTTTGCAAAAATTAGAGCAAAAACAAATTTTACGAAGAATCAGATTTTGTCCAAAAATTATAATCTTAATTTTCCGCCAATAAAAAAGACAGTATTTTTGCTATAAAAATGAAACTAATTGTCCAAATATAGAATGGAATACCTTCCTGAACTCGTAGTTAAATTCTCTGTAACTTGGCATTTCCACCTAAAAATTTTATATTTTTGAAAATTTTCGCAAAAATTTGTGATATCCCCCTTACAAAAAAATTAGAAAATTTGAAAAATTTTTAATTTTTCCAATTCAGACGGAGAGTGCATTAATATTAATTATCAGGTTGTTATCTGCTCAAAACAGTTCGCCGTTTTAATATCGGAGCATTTTTGCACAAATTAGAGCAAAAAAAAATTTTACGAAAAAGCAGATTTTTGCCAAAAATTAAAATCTTAATTTTCCGCCAATAAAAAAACAGTATTTTTGCTATAAAAATGAAACTATTTGTCCAAATATGGAATGGCATACCTTCCTGAACTCGTAGTTAAATTCTCTGTAACTTGGCATTTCCACCTAAAAATTATATTTTTTTTGAAAATTTTCGAAAAAATTTGTGATATTCCCCTTACAAAAAATTCAAAAATTTGAAAAATGTTTAATTTTCCCAATTCAAATGGAGAGTGCATTTATATTAATTATCAGGTTTTTAGCTGCTCAAAACAGTTCGCCGTTTTAATATCGGAGCATTTTTGCAAAAATTAGAGCAAAAACAAATTTTACGAAGAATCAGATTTTGTCCAAAAATTATAATCTTAATTTTCCGCCAATAAAAAAGACAGTATTTTTGCTATAAAAATGAAACTAATTGTCCAAATATATAATGGAATACCTTCCTGAACTCGTAGTTAAATTCTCTGTAACTTGGCATTTCCACCTAAAAATTTTATATTTTTGAAAATTTTCGCAAAAATTTGTGATATCCCCCTTACAAAAAATTCGAAAATTTGAAAAATGTTTAATTTTCCCAATTCAAATGGAGAGTGCATTAATTTTAATTATCAGGTTTTTAGCTGCTCAAAACAGTTCGCCGTTTTAATATCGGAGCATTTTTGCAAAAATTAGAGCAAAAACAAATTTTACGAAGAATCAGATTTTGTCCAAAAATTAAAATCTTAATTTTCCACCAATAAAAAAGACAGTATTTTTGCTATAAAAATGAAACTAATTGTCCAAATATAGAATGGAATACCTTCCTGAACTCGTAGTTAAATTCTCTGTAACTTGGCATTTCCACCTAAAAATTTTATATTTTTGAAAATTTTCGCAAAAATTTGTGATATCCCCCTTACAAAAAAATTCGAAAATTTGAAAAATTTTTAATTTTTCCAATTCAGACGGAGAGTGCATTAATATTAATTATCAGGTTGTTATCTGCTCAAAACAGTTCGCCGTTTTAATATCGGAACATTTTTGCACAAATTAGAGCAAAAAAAAATTTTACGAAAAAGCAGATTTTTGCCAAAAATTAAAATCTTAATTTTCCGCCAATAAAAAAGACAGTATTTTTGCTATAAAAATGAAACTATTTGTCCAAATATGGAATGGCATACCTTCCTGAACTCGTAGTTAAATTCTCTGTAACTTGGCATTTCCACCTAAAAATTATATTTTTTTTGAAAATTTTCGCAAAAATTTGTGATATTCCCCTTACAAAAAATTCAAAAATTTGAAAAATGTTTAATTTTCCCAATTCAAATGGAGAGTGCATTTATATTAATTATCTGGTTTTTAGCTGCTCAAAACAGTTCGCCGTTTTAATATCGGAGCATTTTTGCAAAAATTAGAGCAAAAACAAATTTTACGAAGAATCAGATTTTGTCCAAAAATTATAATCTTAATTTTCCGCCAATAAAAAAGACAGTATTTTTGCTATAAAAATGAAACTAATTGTCCAAATATATAATGGAATACCTTCCTGAACTCGTAGTTAAATTCTCTGTAACTTGGCATTTCCACCTAAAAATTTTATATTTTTGAAAATTTACGCAAAAATTTGTGATATCCCCCTTACAAAAAATTCGAAAATTTGAAAAATGTTTAATTTTTCCAATTCAAATGGAGAGTGCATTTATATTAATTATCAGGTTTTTAGCTGCTCAAAACAGTTCGCCGTTTTAATATCGGAGCATTTTTGCAAAAATTAGAGCAAAAACAAATTTTACGAAGAATCAGATTTTGTCCAAAAATTAAAATCTTAATTTTCCGCCAATAAAAAAGACAGTATTTTTGGTATAAAAATGAAACTAATTGTCCAAATATAGAATGGAATACCTTCCGGAACTCGTAGTTAAATTCTCTGTAACTTGGCATTTCCACCTAAAAATTTTATATATTTGAAAATTTTCGCAAAAATTTGTGATATTCCCCTTACAAAAAATTCGAAAATTTGAAAAATTTTTAATTTTTCCAATTCAGACGGAGAGTGCATTAATATTAATTATCAGGTTGTTATCTGCTTAAAACAGTTCGCCGTTTTAATATCGGAGCATTTTTGCAAAAATTAGAGCAAAAACAAATTTTACGAAAAAGCAGATTTTTGCCAAAAATTAAAATCTTAATTTTCCGCCAATAAAAAAGACAGTATTTTTGCTATAAAAATGAAACTAATTGTCCAAATATGGAATAGCATACCTTCCTGAACTCGTAGTTAAATTCTCAGTAACTTGGCACTTCCACCTAAAAATGATATTTTTTTTGAAAATTTTCGCAAAAATTTGTGATATTCCCCTTACAAAAAATTCAAAAATTTGAAAAATGTTTAATTTTCCCAATTCAAATGGAGAGTGCATTTATATTAATTATCAGGTTGTTATCTGCTCAAAACAGTTCGCCGTTTTAATATCGGAGCATTTTTGCACAAATTAGAGCAAAAAAAAAATTTTACGAAAAAGCAGATTTTTGCCAAAAATTAAAATCTTAATTTTCCGCCAATAAAAAAGACAGTATTTTTGCTATAAAAATGAAACTATTTGTCCAAATATGGAATGGCATACCTTCCTGAACTCGTAGTTAAATTCTCTGTAACTTGGCATTTCCACCTAAAAATTATATTTTTTTTGAAAATTTTCGCAAAAATTTGTGATATTCCCCTTACAAAAAATTCAAAAATTTGAAAAATGTTTAATTTTCCCAATTCAAATGGAGAGTGCATTTATATTAATTATCTGGTTTTTAGCTGCTCAAAACAGTTCGCCGTTTTAATATCGGAGCATTTTTGCAAAAATTAGAGCAAAAACAAATTTTACGAAGAATCAGATTTTGTCCAAAAATTATAATCTTAATTTTCCGCCAATAAAAAAGACAGTATTTTTGCTATAAAAATGAAACTAATTGTCCAAATATATAATGGAATACCTTCCTGAACTCGTAGTTAAATTCTCTGTAACTTGGCATTTCCACCTAAAAATTTTATATTTTTGAAAATTTTCGCAAAAATTTGTGATATCCCCCTTACAAAAAATTCGAAAATTTGAAAAATGTTTAATTTTTCCAATTCAAATGGAGAGTGCATTTATATTAATTATCAGGTTTTTAGCTGCTCAAAACAGTTCGCCGTTTTAATATCGGAGCATTTTTGCAAAAATTAGAGCAAAAACAAATTTTACGAAGAATCAGATTTTGTCCAAAAATTAAAATCTTAATTTTCCGCCAATAAAAAGACAGTATTTTTGGTATAAAAATGAAACTAATTGTCCAAATATAGAATGGAATACCTTCCGGAACTCGTAGTTAAATTCTCTGTAACTTGGCATTTCCACCTAAAAATTTTATATATTTGAAAATTTTCGCAAAAATTTGTGATATTCCCCTTACAAAAAATTCGAAAATTTGAAAAATTTTTAATTTTTCCAATTCAGACGGAGAGTGCATTAATATTAATTATCAGGTTGTTATCTGCTTAAAACAGTTCGCCGTTTTAATATCGGAGCATTTTTGCAAAAATTAGAGCAAAAACAAATTTTACGAAAAAGCAGATTTTTGCCAAAAATTAAAATCTTAATTTTCCGCCAATAAAAAAGACAGTATTTTTGCTATAAAAATGAAACTAATTGTCCAAATATGGAATAGCATACCTTCCTGAACTCGTAGTTAAATTCTCAGTAACTTGGCACTTCCACCTAAAAATGATATTTTTTTTGAAAATTTTCGCAAAAATTTGTGATATTCCCCTTACAAAAAATTCAAAAATTTGAAAAATGTTTAATTTTCCCAATTCAAATGGAGAGTGCATTTATATTAATTATCAGGTTGTTATCTGCTCAAAACAGTTCGCCGTTTTAATATCGGAGCATTTTTGCACAAATTAGAGCAAAAAAAAATTTTACGAAAAAGCAGATTTTTGCCAAAAATTAAAATCTTAATTTTCCGCCAATAAAAAAGACAGTATTTTTGCTATAAAAATGAAACTATTTGTCCAAATATGGAATGGCATACCTTCCTGAACTCGTAGTTAAATTCTCTGTAACTTGGCATTTCCACCTAAAAATTATATTTTTTTTGAAAATTTTCGAAAAAATTTGTGATATCCCCCTTACAAAAAATTCGAAAATTTGAAAAATGTTTAATTTTCCCTATTCAAATGGAGAGTGCATTAATTTTAATTATCAGGTTTTTAGCTGCTCAAAACAGTTCGCCGTTTTAATATCGGAGCATTTTTGCAAAAATTAGAGCAAAAACAAATTTTACGAAGAATCAGATTTTGTCCAAAAATTATAATCTTAATTTTCCGCCAATAAAAAAGACAGTATTTTTGCTATAAAAATGAAACTAATTGTCCAAATATATAATGGAATACCTTCCTGAACTCGTAGTTAAATTCTCTGTAACTTGGCATTTCCACCTAAAAATTTTATATTTTTGAAAATTTTCGCAAAAATTTGTGATATCCCCCTTACAAAAAATTGGAAAATTTGAAAAATGTTTAATTTTCCCAATTCAAATGGAGAGTGCATTAATTTTAATTATCAGGTTTTTAGCTGCTCAAAACAGTTCGCCGTTTTAATATCGGAGCATTTTTGCAAAAATTAGAGCAAAAACAAATTTTACGAAGAATCAGATTTTGTCCAAAAATTAAAATCTTAATTTTCCGCCAATAAAAAAGACAGTATTTTTGCTATAAAAATGAAACTATTTGTCCAAATATGGAATGGCATACCTTCCTGAACTCGTAGTTAAATTCTCTGTAACTTGGCATTTCCACCTAAAAATTATATTTTTTTTGAAAATTTTCGCAAAAATTTGTGATATTCCCCTTACAAAAAATTCGAAAATTTGAAAAATTTTTAATTTTTCCAATTCAAATGGAGAGTGCATTTATATTAATTATCAGGTTTTTAGCTGCTCAAAACAGTTCGCCGTTTTAATATCGGAGCATTTTTGCAAAAATTAGAGCAAAAACAAATTTTACGAAGAATCAGATTTTGTCCAAAAATTATAATCTTAATTTTCCGCCAATAAAAAAGACAGTATTTTTGCTATAAAAATGAAACTAATTGTCCAAATATATAATGGAATACCTTCCTGAACTCGTAGTTAAATTCTCTGTAACTTGGCATTTCCACCTAAAAATTTTATATTTTTGAAAATTTTCGCAAAAATTTGTGATATCCCCCTTACAAAAAATTCGAAAATTTGAAAAATGTTTAATTTTCCCAATTCAAATGGAGAGTGCATTAATTTTAATTATCAGGTTTTTAGCTGCTCAAAACAGTTCGCCGTTTTAATATCGGAGCATTTTTGCAAAAATTAGAGCAAAAACAAATTTTACGAAGAATCAGATTTTGTCCAAAAATTATAATCTTAATTTTCCGCCAATAAAAAAGACAGTATTTTTGCTATAAAAATGAAACTAATTGTCCAAATATAGAATGGAATACCTTCCTGAACTCGTAGTTAAATTCTCTGTAACTTGGCATTTCCACCTAAAAATTTTATATTTTTGAAAATTTTCGCAAAAATTTGTGATATCCCCCTTACAAAAAAATTAGAAAATTTGAAAAATTTTTAATTTTTCCAATTCAGACGGAGAGTGCATTAATATTAATTATCAGGTTGTTATCTGCTCAAAACAGTTCGCCGTTTTAATATCGGAGCATTTTTGCAAAAATTAGAGCAAAAACAAATTTTACGAAGAATCAGATTTTGTCCAAAAATTATAATCTTAATTTTCCGCCAATAAAAAAGACAGTATTTTTGCTATAAAAATGAAACTAATTGTCCAAATATATAATGGAATACCTTCCTGAACTCGTAGTTAAATTCTCTGTAACTTGGCATTTCCACCTAAAAATTTTATATTTTTGAAAATTTACGCAAAAATTTGTGATATCCCCCTTACAAAAAATTCGAAAATTTGAAAAATGTTTAATTTTTCCAATTCAAATGGAGAGTGCATTTATATTAATTATCAGGTTTTTAGCTGCTCAAAACAGTTCGCCGTTTTAATATCGGAGCATTTTTGCAAAAATTAGAGCAAAAACAAATTTTACGAAGAATCAGATTTTGTCCAAAAATTAAAATCTTAATTTTCCGCCAATAAAAAAGACAGTATTTTTGGTATAAAAATGAAACTAATTGTCCAAATATAGAATGGAATACCTTCCGGAACTCGTAGTTAAATTCTCTGTAACTTGGCATTTCCACCTAAAAATTTTATATATTTGAAAATTTTCGCAAAAATATATTCCCCTGATTCCCCTTACAAAAAATTCGAAAATTTGAAAAATTTTTAATTTTTCCAATTCAGACGGAGAGTGCATTAATATTAATTATCAGGTTGTTATCTGCTTAAAACAGTTCGCCGTTTTAATATCGGAGCATTTTTGCAAAAATTAGAGCAAAAACAAATTTTACGAAAAAGCAGATTTTTGCCAAAAATTAAAATCTTAATTTTCCGCCAATAAAAAAGACAGTATTTTTGCTATAAAAATGAAACTAATTGTCCAAATATGGAATAGCATACCTTCCTGAACTCGTAGTTAAATTCTCAGTAACTTGGCACTTCCACCTAAAAATGATATTTTTTTTGAAAATTTTCGCAAAAATTTGTGATATTCCCCTTACAAAAAATTCAAAAATTTGAAAAATGTTTAATTTTCCCAATTCAAATGGAGAGTGCATTTATATTAATTATCAGGTTTTTAGCTGCTCAAAACAGTTCGCCGTTTTAATATCGGAGCATTTTTGCAAAAATTAGAGCAAAAACAAATTTTACGAAAAGTCAGATTTTGGCCAAAAATTAAAATCTTAATTTTCCGCCAATAAAAAAGTCAGTATTTTTGCTATAAAAATGAGACTAATTGTCCAAATATGGAATGACATACCTTCCTGAACTCGTAGTTAAATTCTCTGTAACTTGGGATTTCCACGTACAAATTTTATTTTTTTGAACATTTTCGCAAAAATTTGTGATATCCCCCCTTACAAAAAATTCGAAAATTTGAAAAATTTGTAATTTTTCCAATTCAGACGGAGAGTGAATTTATATTAATTATCAGGTTTGTATATGCTCAAAACAGTTCGCCGTTTTAATATCGGAGCATTTTTGCAAAAATTAGAGCAAAACAAATTTTACGAAAAAGCAGATTTTGGCCAAAAATTAAAATCTTAATTTTCCGCCAATAAAAAAGTCAGTATTTTTGCTATAAAAATGAGACTAATTGTCCAAATATGGAATGACATACCTTCCTGAACTCGTAGTTAAATTTTCTGTAACTTGGCATTTCCACCTAAAAATTTTATTTTTTTTTAAAACTTTCGCAAAAATTTGTGACCCCCCCTTACAAAAAATTCGAAAATTTGAAAAATTTTTAATTTTTCCAATTCAGACGGAGAGTGAATTTATATTAATTATCAGGTTTTTATCTGCTCAAAACAGTTCGCCGTTTTAATATCGGAGCATTTGTTACGTTCGCCCTCTTCGTCATTTTATTTGATGGAGAAAGATGCACGTAGAAAACAACAGCGAATCTCAAGGCAAAGGGAGAGGGGCAATCGACCCGTTGACTCACCGAAACAAGCAAAGGAATGTGCAATTTGACGATCTTTTCGGTCAGAACAACGACCGCGATCGACTTACTGGTAACAATACACCGGCAGGTGGCAAAGTGCATCGGCTGGGCGTTGACGCTACAGATAGGGGAACTCATAGGTGGGAACACCTAAATAACCCAAATATCACGGGGGGCTAGAAAAAGCTCTACACTGGTATAAAACACCGTAGCCAGGTAGAAAAGACAGACAGAGTTCACTCTGATCTCACAGCATTATAGTGTAAGCACTATATTCCCAAAGCCGCCAATGAATACAGCCAAGACCAGGAATCCTGAAGATAGTCTTGTTTGCCATTGATGAACCACAACATATCCTGAAGGAAGTCCTGTTACAGTGGCTAAATAAATCAACGTCCTCGAAGGAAGACCTGTTCGCCGTCGATGAACAGCAACCCTCCGTGAAAGAAGTCTATAGGAGCTAGTGAACATATCCTGGGAAGAAATCCTCCGGTATCCTCGTCCTGGAAAAGCGTTATTATCATTATCAAGGACTTTACCATGGGTGGAAAAAGTTCCAAAGTGGACGGTACGGCCAATGTGATCAACACCGTCAAAATAATAGATCACAAGGACGACATTCAGGACGTGAACCATAATCTGAAGATTGTCATGGCTATGTTTGTTCTCTTAATCATCCTTAAAGGGATCAAGATGTACAAGCGATCGGTACAAGGACGTCGGGACCAAAAACACGCCCTGGAACAGGCGATATGTCGCCAGGTCTAAAGAAAGATAAAGCACCAGAACAAGACTCAAAAACTATAACAAAGTGACAAGAATAAAGGCAATTAAATGCCTTAAATACAGACAAACGTGAATCAAAACAAAAGATAAACAAATTGTGAACTCAAGCATTTATGAATGCAAGTGCAACAACAACGATACAAAGTGAAGTGAGCAAGACATCGGAGACGCCGCTGCCCGCAACTCATCAAACCAGACGTGTGCCGCCGTGGGATACACCGACATACATGCATAAAACATACATACCTACATAAATATATATATACAATAAGTGATTGTGTTTAAGAACCAGTTTTTTTTTAATTGTGTCTTTTAACGATAGTGTTTTGCACGTATATATATATATGTTTTATAATCTCTTCAAAAGAACCCAGGATCCGGAGCGTCGAGATCTCATCGCCCAGGACTAAGAGGGGTAAGTTTGTCGGAACACGGTTCCTTTATCAATCATATATATATATATATATCCGTGCACCATGATTAACCATCGGGCCCTAGCGGTCACTCTTAGAAACGAACCACATTTCTACATTAAAGTAAAGTATCTTTTATCCAAATTGAATTCACCGATCACCATAAATGATCTAGAACTTTTATACATTGAGACCTTCCGTCTGGATTTTTCCCCACTTTTACATTGTACAAAAGTAGAAAAGGCCATAGTTTGTGCCACGGTACCCAACGCTACCGTTTATTCTGAAAACATCTCTAATGAATTTCTGGGAGAGGTTAGTACCTTTGTCATCCGTCAGATGAACTAATCAGAAAAATAATACAGTAATAAAAAAAAAACACAATAATACATTATCTAACTATTTTTAATTATCTCTTTACATAAGTTAACTTTTTTATTATATGATAAAAACATTGATTTTTCAGCGGCGAGTATCAGCCCTTGTGTTTGTATGAACAAAAACAAGAGCCCTCAGAGCGACGTTTGTAGTCGTGAATAGTCAGCAATTTGCTGACGTGTGCACCCTGTACGGGTGGTAAATTCGATACTCTCCGCTAACAACCTTTGTTGGTCAATGAAAATTAAATGTATATGTACTCCCAATAATAGTATTACTCATTAATGGCACTAGCCAATATTTTATCCAATAAAATTATAATGTGAAAACGAACTTAAAACCATGAAGTGCTAAGTTTTCAACAAGGGGGTGCTGACGCGATAAGTGGAGTAGGTGAAGAATAATGACATAACTTTTAACGGACAACCTTGACAATAGGGGATCGTATTGCGCGGCCCGCGACGATCCATTTGGCACACGATTGTGTGAAGGGGAGGGAATGTGGCCGAAACATTGCCCGATCGTGTTACGATCAAGCGACAGCTAAGCTTGTGGGGCAATGTAGACTGATGACCGACGGACTTTACGACTCATACTATTTTTTTTCAGGCATCTTAATATTTATTCTCGTTATGTTGGAGAGGAGAAAGTCTTACCAAGAACCCACCCCATCCGGCGAGCTTATGCCGGCAAAATTGGTGCCTGAACATCGGATGACTTTCCCTCGGCCCGAGTCCTTTACAGGACTGGGGCACTAATATGCCCACGTAACAGAATTGGCGCCCAACGAAGGACTATTTCATATTCCTTAAGGACAAGGGTTTTTAAGTAGATTAGCACGTGCCTATTAATTTGTTTCTATTTTTAAACTACCTAATTCAAAAGTCCCCAACTTCTGCGACAGTCAGAATTGAGTGGCCACTCAATCAGAATTTTGTCTCAGAATAGAGGTATGACTTTAGGACTTTTCATTATATTTTTAAAATCATAGATAGCCTTTGTTTCTTTCATTAGAAAATTACTTCAATTTCCTGGGGGAAATACGAGGTGTCCTTGTATAATACTGTACAACTATATGCCGACTGACGCTTTTTAAAATTAACGTAAATACAATTTAGATGTGCTTTTTGGCCGACGCTACACGACGTACTAGGCGGAGCCCGGTCGTTTGATAGGCTCGAGTCCAGAAAGAGCAGGAGCGCAGATGTTACGGTAACGCATTTAGCCATTGCGGTGCGGATCTATTGTGCATTTGTCGATCCAGGACAGAAAAAGGTGGGTGGGGGAACTGACAGGAAACGTAAAGCCGACGCTACACGACGTACTAGGCCAAGAGTCCGGTCGTTTGATAGGCTCGAGTCTTTACGGCTTCCTTTGACATATATGGGCGGGGGACGTATTTTAGTTTCTCTGGCCGACGCTACACGACGTACTGGGCTGGATGGTCCGGTCGTTTGATAGGCTCGAGTCCAGAGAAATAGGAAGACGGTTGTGGATCCCGAGAATGATCGGTCAGATAACCGTATTTCCGACGACTGGCGGGAGGGGGATTTTGGACAGACTTTTCTTCTAGGCGCAGCTAGTTCCCATTGTGAACGTCAAAGCTGACTAGAAGGGAAGAAGAGCTGTTAGTTCAGTGGAACCCAGTTGTGTAGAAGCTGCTAATACCTCTAGCTAGGGATATTTGTTTTTTTAGTGGGGCGTAAATATCGGACAGATTCTTCACCGAAGAGATACTTATTAATCGTAAAGCAGTCCCCTCATCATTGTTATTTGTATTCGCAAACCTTTAGTCAGCGTTTATAGCTGATTGCGCGAGTGACCGTGTGTTAATAATAAGAAAGAGTGAAGTGATTGACATTGCTTACGGGCACAAGTGAATATAAAATATTGAAAAGTATATATATTAAAAGAACGAACTCCCTGGACTCAATGAAGGGAGCAAAGAAAAAAGTGCTTTTCCAGCCCGCGACGGGGAGAATCACGCGTTCCGCAACACGGGGAGCAAATCAAGCACGCAGAAGTGCTAGTGCCGACACCACACCACAGAGAACCAGCTCTTTGGACAGAGACAACCTGAGTATCTTCCGCGAATCGGAAGAGCAAGACGAGAGTAGATCCATTGAAGACAACATGGATCAATTTGATGACACCGAAGGAGCTGTAGGGGGAAAGGACTTGCCCTTGGGACAGCCAAAGGGACGCTCAAGTGTGCTCCCGCAATATGAGGCCAATCCGACCAGCAGACTGGAAGCGGCCGAGAGAAGAGAGGAGATTATGCGTGCGCTAATAAAGCAGCATAATGAAACCGAGGCAGATATGCGAGCACAGATAGAAGCACTAAAGGCGCAAGTAGTAGAACTGCGTGCTTCGCAGTCCATGGGAGTGGAGCAACAGGTACTGCAACCACCGAATCGATCTACGACAAACCCATCTGACAGTTTCTTGAGGTACCAAGAGACTCCGCCTCTCGAACCGTTGTCGCAGGAGACGCTCAACAGCCAGATGCATCGGCTTCGAGATCACCGCCGCACAGAGGCACCCCCATCGAACCAGCCAAGAAATAACTGCCCGGAGACGAGTTATCCACGCCACGCAGAATTTGACCAGAGCCCGCTATTCCAGGCGTCGAAAGGAGCCCGATTAGACAAATGGAATCTGAAGTTCGATGGAACCACTCGCAGTATGACGGTCGAAAGTTTCTTGTTCCGCGTCGAACGGCTGCAAGAACTTTATGGGATAGACAGGCGGCAAGTGTTCCGAGAATTCCATAGCCTGTTGGTAGGAGCTGCCAGCAAGTGGTATTGGCAGCTGATGGAAGATCGAGCCGAGGACTACGAGTTTGACTACTACTCGTTAACGAGAGAAATGAAACGAGCTTTTTCCTCATCCGGGAGTGACCTGATGAAGATCAAGGAGTTGATGGAACGGCGACAAGGGCAAAACGAATCTTTTAGCGATTATGTATCTGATATGCATAACCTGCATTTCAGATTGCAGAACAAGCTAGAGGAAGAAAAGTTCGTTGAGCTCATCAAGGATAATCTAAATGCCCAGATGGGAAGCTTGTTGCTGACATCCCCAATTAGGTCTCTAGCGGATCTGAAGAAGGAAGGACTTAGAGTGGACCGCTGGTTACGGAGTAATGGCAGGGCCGCGCGAAGCAGGCCGGTTAGTGAGCTCGAGGATTCCCAAACGCCGCAGGATTTTCCAGACGCGGTGACTGTGGAAGAATTTAACCGGAAGCGAAGAGACACCCGATCAGGACTAGGAAACGGACAGGGATGCCAAGGACCACTCCACGAATTGGTCTGCTATAAATGCGGCAGATCTGCGGATTTTTATAGAACGCATCCAAAAGAAGATACCTGCCTTACTAGATTCCATGACGCCACTTGTAGAGTGTGTGAGAAGGTAGGAGACGCCAGCCCTGCGGCTTTTCCGCGGAGTCCGTCAGGCCAGACCGGGGCAGCCGGGCGGACCAAGGCAGTCACATTCCCGTAGAGACAACCACGCCCAGACAAATCTCTCCCCATAAGAGCCTAGAACAACGAGAGAGGGAGTATGATCTGGCAAAACAGCGTATCTTCCACGGCTCAGAAGATACTGATAACACCACACGGGACACCCGAAAAATGCACAAGCTATATGACACCCGAGCAGAGTATCGCAGGCTTAAGCAGAAAGTAGTAGACACGGTAGTAAGCATACAAAACGATAACCGTTTCTTTGCCAAAACTAAAGTCGACGGAGAAGAAATACTAGCGTTACTGGATACAGGCGCTAGTGCGAATTGCATTGGCAGAGGAGCGGAAGCCTTCTTAAGGAACCGGACGCGGCCCATAAGGAAGCTTAGCGAAGAATGTGTGCGCACAGCTAGTGGCGGAGAAACTCGAGTAGTCGGAGCAATAACCCTACCTGTGGAATGGGAAGGAGAGACCAAGGATCTGGAATTTTTGATAGTACCAGGTCTGACACAACGTTTTTATTTTGGAATTAACTTCTGGGATACGTTTGGCCTAACATTTCTTGGTAAGGGCGGAACCGAGTTTGCAGCCATCGAAGCACCACCGGAATACGACTTAATGACTGGAGACTTGGATATGAACGACCCTCCTAAGCCCGAAACCGCTTACATGCCTCATCAGCTATCTCCAGAACAACACAGTAAGCTGAGGCGAGTAATTGAGACATACCCATCATGTCTGGATAAAGGTTTAGGAAAGACCAGCTTGGAGCAGCATGTAATAGAAGTAACCGACGAGGACCTGCCGATCAAGCAGCGGCATTATCCGCTTTCCCCAGCTAAGCAAAAGCTGGTGTATGCCGAGCTAGATCGCATGCTTGGTCTAGGTGTGATCGAAGAGAGCAACAGCAGCTGGAGTTCACCAGTGACTCTAGTCCAGAAAGGCCAGAAAAATCGCCTTTGCCTCGACGCTCGCAAAGTCAATTCTCGGACTATCAAAGATGCATACCCTTTGCCACACATCGAGGGTCTGTTAAGTCGTTTACAGGAAACATACTATATTTCCGCAATCGATTTAAAAGACGCTTTTTGGCAAATACCCTTGGAAACAAAAAGTAGAGAGAAGACCGCGTTTACAGTACCCGGCAGACCACTATATCAATTTACAGTCATGCCTTTCGGCCTGTGCAATGCAGCGCAAAGAATGTGCCGACTAATGGATAAAGTAATACCGGCGTCGCTTCGCGAGAATGTATTCGTGTACCTCGATGACCTACTGGTTTGTTCACCTACTTTTGAAAAACACCTGGATATGTTGAGCCAGGTCAGTGACTGCTTGCAGCGTGCAAAACTGACAATAAATGTCGACAAAAGTAAGTTTTGCTATAGCCAAGCTAGATATCTAGGCTATGTAGTAGGAGGGGGATGCATACGAACGGACGATTCGAAAATCCAGTCAATCCAGGAATTTCCTCAACCAAGCTCTCCCAAACAGATGCGGAGGTTTTTGGGGATGACTGGCTGGTACAGGAGGTTTATTCAAAACTATGCCCAAACAGCGGCACCTCTTCATGATTGTTTGAAGAAAGATCGCGTTAAGAAATTTGAATTGTCCGAAGAGGCAATTAAGGCATTTGAAGAACTAAAAGCGAACATGGCATCAGCACCTGTACTTGTCACCCCTGACTTTAAAGAACCCTTCACCATTCAGTGCGATGCATCAACAACTGGAGTAGGAGGAGTTTTGTTTCAGACTGATGACTCAGGCGGCGAACATCCGATCGCCTACATGTCAGCCAAACTGAACAAGGCACAGCGGAATTATAGCATAACAGAGCTCGAATGCTATGCCGCCCTTCTCAGCATCACCAAATTCCGCGCTTACGTAGAAGGAATGCCGTTCAAAGTGATCACCGATCATGCTAGTCTAAAATGGCTGATGGGTCAAAAGGATCTATCCGGCAGATTAGCACGATGGAGTCTGAAGCTGCAAGCGTTCGACTTTACCATCGAGCATCGGAAAGGAGCACTTAACGTAGTACCAGACGCTCTCTCACGAGTGCATATGGACGAGCTACAGAAAGCAAAAGCGGAAGAACAAGACATACAGATTAACCTGGACTCGACGGCCTTCCAATCCCCGGAATACATGAAATTAGTGCAGGCAGTGGACCAAAGTGTGTTAAAAGGCCCAGACGTACAAACAACGGACGGCTTTGTATACAAGCGGATAGGGTTCAGCTCGGGCGATGCCGTCGATGAAACTCGAGCATGGAAGCTTTGGGTACCCGCCGAGCTGCGATCTGATTTAGTCTGGAGAGCACATCATGCCATGACCGCAGGGCATGGGGGTTTGCACAAATCCCTAGCCAAACTGAGACAGTTTTACTACTGGCCAGGGATGGCAGTAGATGTGCAAAAGGTAGTGAAAGAGTGCGAGGTCTGTAAGATCAGCAAGACCACCAACAAAAATAACCGCCCACCCATGGGAGAACAAAGGGTCACGGAACGAGCCGGTCAAAGGTTGTTTATCGACTTTATGGGGCCGTATCCAAGAACCAAAGCTGGGAACTCAGTGATTTTTGTATGCCTCGATCATTTCTCCAAATTTGTCTGGCTGCAGCCTATGAGACATGCAGTGGCGTCAGAGGTAGTCAAATTCCTCGAAACCCGAATTTTCCATCAATACGGAGTACCCGAGTACATACACTCTGACAATGGAAAACAATTTGTGTCTCAAATGTTTGCCGAGCTAATGACTCGCTACGGTATTCGACACGTGAGAACAGGGCTCTACTCCCCGCAAGCGAATGCAGCGGAGAGGGTAAACCGATCGGTGCTTCAAATTTTGCGAGCAACGATTGCATCGGATCAGCGAAATTGGGATACCCAGTTAAGCCGAATAGAATGTACCCTTAGGAGTGGCCGACACGAATCAATAGGCATGGAACCCTACTATGCCATGTTTGGTACACAAATGGTGACACACGGCACTGCATACCCAATCTTAAGGAAGCTGGGTGGAATCCAGACTGGAGACCCAGAGATAAGCCTACCGGATAAAATGGATCTTATTCGACAAAAAGTGAGCCAGGGGCTAAACAGGACCCATGAACGAGCTGAAAAGGCCTATAACACCCGCAGCAAACCGGTGGAATTTTTCGTTGGACAGGTTGTCTATCGAAAAAACTACCGGCAGAGTAACAAAGCTGAGGGATACAATGCCAAACTTGGCCCGAATCGAATTCGATGTGTTGTACTCCAGCGTAAAGGCAAGGCGTTATATGAGCTGGGAAATATCGGTGGAAAGAGCGTTGGCATATTCCATGCCAAAGACCTCTATGTCACTTGACCCCCTGGGTGAAATCCGAGGATCGTCCAAAGTTCCAGAGAGGGAAAAGCTCGGAACGTCGGAATTGGACTAGAGAGCATGGAATCCGGGAGAGCGGGTCCGCTATATTAACCTCGACAAGCGGATTGCTGTCATTCAGCATGATGAAGACCACTCTCGAACAGCTACAGGAGATTACCGAGACCGCTCGTAAGGTGCAAGCCTTACGGGGGTCTATCGAGGAATGTGACCACCGCGTGACGGTGATCTCCACCAAAATAAAGGAGGCACATGGCAGCATGCGTGCAGACTTCCACTGCATCCAGCAGCTGTGGACGGAAATCCAGGAACTCAGGAAAGAAGAGCCGGACCGGCGAAATAAAAGACGAATTTCACAGTGTAAAAGGACTATCCGGCAACGTCTGGCCTACGAGGAGCGCCTCAAAGGTCTACTACAAGGACTGCAGGAGGACCTTGAGCAAGCCCGGATATCCTTGAACAAACAACAAAACAAGGAGCTGGAGTTGATCGCCGGCTTGCACAAGGCCATAATAAAGTTGGCCAGGACCAGTCCAGAGAGAGCTTTGCAGGCCAGGAGGGACCTGCTAGTAATTTTATAAATAAAAAAAAAAAAAAGAGGATAATAATAAATAAATAATAAAAAAATATAAATAAAAAAAATATTTGTCATTTCTGGGGGGGAAGTGCAATAAGCAAAACCTCGCGCGACACCGCGATGGTAATCCAATCGGAGAGGTGGTTAATTTTAGCTAGCCGCAGCACCCATGCTCGTACACGGCAATACGATATATTTTTGTCTTTTCCTTGTCTTTGCTGACTACAGCGCATATTTTCTTTTTACAGGTATTAATTTTTGTTGTAACTTTTGTCTTTTTTTTTAGGGTATGTATGTATATGTATGTATGTTTTTGTCCAGCGACGGAAAGTTTTTTTTTCAGATAACCTCTATGCACAATAGTCCCCATCAAAAAAAAACCCCACCAACATAATTATCCGTATAGGCCTATAATTAATAGTTTGACAATAACCCGGTTAGAGCAGTCGGATGAACATGAGACTCTTGGTGCAGGAGTGGGTCGAAGCCACACGTTTAAGGGCGCCCAAATAATACAAAAAAAAAAAAAAAAAAGGAGAAACCAAGCACTTATTCGATGGTCGTACGAAGATTCCTTTTTTTTGCGAAGTCATTCCATGCGTTTCCGCATCGATATCTTCGAGCCTGTTACGTTCGCCCTCTTCGTCATTTTATTTGATGGAGAAAGATGCACGTAGAAAACAACAGCGAATCTCAAGGCAAAGGGAGAGGGGCAATCGACCCGTTGACTCACCGAAACAAGCAAAGGAATGTGCAATTTGACGATCTTTTCGGTCAGAACAACGACCGCGATCGACTTACTGGTAACAATACACCGGCAGGTGGCAAAGTGCATCGGCTGGGCGTTGACGCTACAGATAGGGGAACTCATAGGTGGGAACACCTAAATAACCCAAATATCACGGGGGGCTAGAAAAAGCTCTACACTGGTATAAAACACCGTAGCCAGGTAGAAAAGACAGACAGAGTTCACTCTGATCTCACAGCATTATAGTGTAAGCACTATATTCCCAAAGCCGCCAATGAATACAGCCAAGACCAGGAATCCTGAAGATAGTCTTGTTTGCCATTGATGAACCACAACATATCCTGAAGGAAGTCCTGTTACAGTGGCTAAATAAATCAACGTCCTCGAAGGAAGACCTGTTCGCCGTCGATGAACAGCAACCCTCCGTGAAAGAAGTCTATAGGAGCTAGTGAACATATCCTGGGAAGAAATCCTCCGGTATCCTCGTCCTGGAAAAGCGTTATTATCATTATCAAGGACTTTACCATGGGTGGAAAAAGTTCCAAAGTGGACACGGTACGGCCAATGTGATCAACACCGTCAAAATAATAGATCACAAGGACGACATTCAGGACGTGAACCATAATCTGAAGATTGTCATGGCTATGTTTGTTCTCTTAATCATCCTTAAAGTGATCAAGATGTACAAGCGATCGGTACAAGGACGTCGGGACCAAAAACACGCCCTGGAACAGGCGATATGTCGCCAGGTCTAAAGAAAGATAAAGCACCAGAACAAGACTCAAAAACTATAACAAAGTGACAAGAATAAAGGCAATTAAATGCCTTAAATACAGACAAACGTGAATCAAAACAAAAGATAAACAAATTGTGAACTCAAGCATTTATGAATGCAAGTGCAACAACAACGATACAAAGTGAAGTGAGCAAGACATCGGAGACGCCGCTGCCCGCAACTCATCAAACCAGACGTGTGCCGCCGTGGGATACACCGACATACATGCATAAAACATACATACCTACATAAATATATATATATATATACAATAAGTGATTGTGTTTAAGAACCAGCTTTTTTTTAATTGTGTCTTTTAACGATAGTGTTTTGCACGTATATATATATATGTTTTATAATCTCTTCAAAAGAACCCAGGATCCGGAGCGTCGAGATCTCATCGCCCAGGACTAAAAGGGGTAAGTTTGTCGGAACACGGTTCCTTTATCAATCATATATATATATATATATATCCGTGCACCATGATTAACCATCGGGCCCTAGCGGTCACTCTTAGAAACGAGCCACATTTCTACATTAAAGTAAAGTATCTTTTATCCAAATTGAATTCACCGATCACCATAAATGATCTAGAACTTTTATACATTGAGACCTTCCGTCTGGATTTTTCCCCACTTTTACATTGTACAAAAGTAGAAAAGGCCATAGTTTGTGCCACGGTACCCAACGCTACCGTTTATTCTGAAAACATCTCTAATGAATTTCTGGGAGAGGTTAGTACCTTTGTCATCCGTCAGATGAACTAATCAGAAAAATAATACAGTAATAAAAAAAAAACACAATAATACATTATCTAACTATTTTTAATTATCTCTTTACATAAGTTAACTTTTTATTATATAATAAAAACATTGATTTTTCAGCGGCGAGTATCAGCCCTTGTGTTTGTATGAACAAAAACAAGAGCCCTCAGAGCGACGTTTGTAGTCGTGAATAGTCAGCAATTTGCTGACGTGTGCACCCTGTACGGGTGGTAAATTCGATACTCTCCGCTAACAACCTTTGTTGGTCAATGAAAATTAAATGTATATGTACTCCCAATAATAGTATTACTCATTAATGGCACTAGCCAATATTTTATCCAATAAAATTATAATGTGAAAACGAACTTAAAACCATGAAGTGCTAAGTTTTCAACAAGGGGGTGCTGACGCGATAAGTGGAGTAGGTGAAGAATAATGACATAACTTTTAACGGACAACCTTGACAATAGGGGATCGTATTGCGCGGCCCGCGACGATCCATTTGGCACACGATTGTGTGAAGGGGAGGGAATGTGGCCGAAACATTGCCCGATCGTGTTACGATCAAGCGACAGCTAAGCTTGTGGGGCAATGTAGACTGATGACCGACGGACTTTACGACTCATACTATTTTTTTCAGGCATCTTAATATTTATTCTCGTTATGTTGGAGAGGAGAAAGTCTTACCAAGAACCCACCCCATCCGGCGAGCTTATGCCGGCAAAATTGGTGCCTGAACATCGGATGACTTTCCCTCGGCCCGAGTCCTTTACAGGACTGGGGCACTAATATGCCCACGTAACACATTTTTGCAAAAATTAGAGCAAAAACAAATTTTACGAAAAATATGATTTTGGCCAAAAATTAAAATCTTAATTTTCCGCCAATAAAAAAGTCAGTATTTTTGCTATAAAAATGAGACTAATTGTCCAAATATGGAATGACATACCTTCCTGAACTCGTAGTTAAATTTTCTGTAACTTGGCATTTCCACCTAAAAATTTTATTTTTTTGAAAACTTTCGCAAAAATTTGTGACCCCCCCTTACAAAAAATTCAAAAATTTGAAAAATTTTTAATTTTTCCAATTCAGACGGAGAGTGCATTTATATTAATTATCAGGTTTTTATATGCTCAAAACAGTTTGCCGTTTTAATATCGGAGCATTTTTGCAAAAATTAGAGCAAAAACAAATTTTACGAAAAATCAGATTTTGGCCAAAAGTTTAAATCTTAATTTTCCGCCAATAAAAAAGTTAGTATTTTTGCTATAAAAATGAGACTAATTGTCCAAATATGGAATGACATACCTTCCTGAACTCGTAGTTAAATTCTCTGTAACTTGGCATTTCCACGTACAAATTTTATTTTTTTGAACATCTTTGCAAAAATTTGTGATATCCCCCCTTACAAAAAATTCGAAAATTTGAAAAATGTTTAATTTTTCCAATTCAGACGGAGAGTGCATTAATATTAATTATCAGGTTTTTATCTGCTCAAAACGGTTCGCCGTTTTAATATCGGAGCATTTTTGCAAAAATTAGAGCAAAAACAAATTTTACGAAAAATCAGATTTTGGCCAAAAATTAAAATCTTAATTTTCCGCCAATAAAAAAGTCAGTATTTTTGCTATAAAAATGAGACTAATTGTCCAAATATGGAATGACATACCTTTCTGAACTCGTAGTTAAATTCTCTGTAACTTGGCATTTCCACCTAAAAGTTATATATTTTTGAAAATTTTCACAAAAATTTGTGACCCTCCCTTACAAAAAAATTCGAAAATTTGAAAAATTTTTAATTTTTCCAATTCAGACGGAGAGTGCATTAATATTAATTATCAGGTTGTTATCTGCTCAAAACAGTTCGCCGTTTTAATATCGGAGCATTTTTGCAAAAATTAGAGCAAAAACAAATTTTACGAAAAATCAGATTTTGGCCAAAAGTTTAAATCTTAATTTTCCGCCAATAAAAAAGTTAGTATTTTTGCTATAAAAATGAGACTAATTGTCCAAATATGGAATGACATACCTTCCTGAACTCGTAGTTAAATTCTCTGTAACTTGGCATTTCCACGTACAAATTTTATTTTTTTGAACATTTTTGCAAAAATTTGTGATATCCCCCCTTACAAAAAATTCGAAAATTTGAAAAATTTTTAATTTTTCCAATTCAGACGGAGAGTGCATTAATATTAATTATCAGGTTTTTATCTGTTCAAAACGGTTCGCCGTTTTAATATCGGAGCATTTTGGCAAAAATTAGAGCAAAAACAAATTTTACGAAAAATCAGATTTTGGCCAAAAATTAAAATCTTAATTTTCCGCCAATAAAAAAGTCAGTATTTTTGCTATAAAAATGAGACTAATTGTCCAAATATGGAATGACATACCTTTCTGAACTCGTAGTTAAATTCTCTGTAACTTGGCATTTCCACCTAAAAGTTATATATTTTTGAAAATTTTCACAAAAATTTGTGACCCTCCCTTACAAAAAATTCGAAAATTTGAAAAATTTTTAATTTTTCCAATTCAGACGGAGAGTGCATTAATATTAATTATCAGGTTGTTATCTGCTCAAAACAGTTCGCCGTTTTAATATCGGAGCATTTTTGCAAAAATTAGAGCAAAAACAAATTTTACGAAGAATCAGATTTTGGCCAAAAATTAAAATCATAATTTTCCGCCAATAAAAAAGTCAGTATTTTTGCTATAAAAATGAGACTAATTGTCCAAATATGGAATGACATACCTTCCTGAACTCGTAGTTAAATTCTCTGTAACTTGGCATTTCCACGTAAAAATTTTATATTTTTGAAAATGTTTGCAAAAGTTTCTGATATTTCCCCTTACAAAAAATTCGAAAATTTGAAAAATTTTTAATTTTTCCAATTCAGACGGAGAGTGCATTAATATTAATTATCAGGTTGTTATCTGCTCAAAACAGTTCGCCGTTTTAATATCGGAGCATTTTTGCAAAAATTAGAGCAAAAACAAATTTTACGAAAAATCAGATTTTGGCCAAAAATTAAAATCTTAATTTTCCGCCAATAAAAAAGTCAGTATTTTTGCTATAAAAATGAGACTAATTGTCCAAATATGGAATGACATACCTTCCTGAACTCGTAGTTAAATTCTCTGTAACTTGGCATTTCCACGTAAAAATTTTATATTTTTGAAAATGTTTGCAAAAGTTTGTGATATTTCCCCTTACAAAAAATTCGAAAATTTAAAAAAATTTTAATTTTTTCAATTCAGACTGAGAGTGCATTAATATTAATTATCAGGTTGTTGTCTGCTCAAAGCAGTTCGCCATTTTAATATCGGAGCATTTTTGCAAAAATTAGAGCAAAAACAAATTTAAAAAAAAATCAGATTTTGGCCAAAAATTAAAATCTTAATTTTCCGCCAATAAAAAAGTCAGTATTTTTGCTATAAAAATGAGACTAATTGTCCAAATATGGAATGAAATACCTTCCTGAACTCGTAGTTAAATTCTCTGTAACTTGGGATTTCCACGTACAAATTTTATTTTTTTTAACATTTTCGCAAAAATTTGTGATATCCCCCCTTACAAAAAATTCGAAAATTTGAAAAATTTTAAATTTTCCCAATTCAGACGGAGAGTGCATTAATATTAATTATCAGGTTTTTATCTGCTCAAAACAATTCGCCGTTTTAATATCGGAGCATTTTTGCAAAAATTAGAGCAAAAACAAATTTTACGAAAAATCAGATTTTGGACAAAAATTAAAATCTTAATTTTCCGCCAATAAAAAAGACAGTATTTTTGCTATAAAAATGAAACTAATTGTCCAAATATGGAATGACATACCTTCCTGAACTCGTAGTTAAATTCTCTGTAACTTGGCATTTCCACGTAAAAATTTTATATTTTTTAAAATTTTGGCAAAAATTTGTGATATTTCCCCTTACAAAAATTCGAAAATTTGAAAAATTTTTAATTATCCCAATTCAGACGGAGAGTGCATTTATATTAATTATCAGGTTTTTATATGCTCAAAACAGTTTGCCGTTTTAATATCGGAGCATTTTTGCAAAAATTAGAGCAAAAACAAATTTTACGAAAAATCAGATTTTGGCCAAAAGTTTAAATCTTAATTTTCCGCCAATAAAAAAGTCAGTATTTTTGCTATAAAAATGAGACTAATTGTCCAAATATGGAATGACATACCTTCCTGAACTCGTAGTTAAATTTTCTGTAACTTGGCATTTCCACCTAAAAATTTTATTTTTTTGAAAACTTTCGCAAAAATTTGTGACCCCCCCCTTACAAAAAATTCAAAAATTTGAAAAATTTTTAATTTTTCCAATTCAGACGGAGAGTGCATTTATATTAATTATCAGGTTTTTATATGCTCAAAACAGTTTGCCGTTTTAATATCGGAGCATTTTTGCAAAAATTAGAGCAAAAACAAATTTTACGAAAAATCAGATTTTGGCCAAAAGTTTAAATCTTAATTTTCCGCCAATAAAAAAGTTAGTATTTTTGCTATAAAAATGAGACTAATTGTCCAAATATGGAATGACATAACTCGTAGTTAAATTCTCTGTAACTTGGCATTTCCACGTACAAATTTTATTTTTTTGAACATTTTTGCAAAAATTTGTGATATCCCCCCATACAAAAATCCGAAAATTTGAAAAATGTTTAATTTTTCCAATTCAGACGGAGAGTGCATTAATATTAATTATCAGGGTTTTATCTGCTCAAAACGGTTCGCCGTTTTAATATCGGAGCATTTTTGCAAAAATTAGAGCAAAAACAAATTTTACAAAAAATCAGATTTTGGCCAAAAATTAAAATCTTAATTTTCCGCCAATAAAAAAGTCAGTATTTTTGCTATAAAAATGAGACTAATTGTCCAAATATGGAATGACATACCTTTCTGAACTCGTAGTTAAATTCTCTGTAACTTGGCATTTCCACCTAAAAGTTATATATTTTTGAAAATTTTCACAAAAATTTGTGACCCTCCCTTACAAAAAAATTCGAAAATTTGAAAAATTTTTAATTTTTCCAATTCAGACGGAGAGTGCATTAATATTAATTATCAGGTTGTTATCTGCTCAAAACAGTTCGCCGTTTTAATATCGGAGCATTTTTGCAAAAATTAGAGCAAAAACAAATTTTACGAAAAATCAGATTTTGGCCAAAAATTAAAATGTTAATTTTCCGCCAATAAAAAAGTCAGTATTTTTGCTATAAAAATGAGACTAATTGTCCAAATATGGAATGACATACCTTCCTGAACTCGTAGTTAAATTCTCTGTAACTTGGCATTTCCACGTAAAAATTTTATATTTTTGAAAATGTTTGCAAAAGTTTCTGATATTTCCCCTTACAAAAAATTCGAAAATTTGAAAAATTTTTAATTTTTCCAATTCAGACGGAGAGTGCATTAATATTAATTATCAGGTTGTTATCTGCTCAAAACAGTTCGCCGTTTTAATATCGGAGCATTTTTGCAAAAATTAGAGCAAAAACAAATTTTACGAAAAATCAGATTTTGGCCAAAAATTAAAATCTTAATTTTCCGCCAATAAAAAAGTCAGTATTTTTGCTATAAAAATGAGACTAATTGTCCAAATATGGAATGACATACCTTCCTGAACTCGTAGTTAAATTCTCTGTAACTTGGCATTTCCACGTAAAAATTTTATATTTTTGAAAATGTTTGCAAAAGTTTGTGATATTTCCCCTTACAAAAAATTCGAAAATTTAAAAAAATTTTAACTTTTTTTAAATTCAGACTGAGAGTGCATTAATATTAATTATCAGGTTGTTGTCTGCTCAAAGCAGTTCGTCGTTTTAATATCGGAGCATTTTTGCAAAAATTAGAGCAAAAACAAATTTTACGAAAAATCAGATTTTGGCCAAAAATTAAAATCTTAATTTTCCGCCAATAAAAAAGTCAGTATTTTTGCTATAAAAATGAGACTAATTGTCCAAATATGGAATGACATACTTTCCTGAACTCGTAGTTAAATTCTCTGTAACTTGGCATTTCCACGTAAAAATTTTATATTTTTGAAAATGTTTGCAAAAGTTTGTGATATTTCCCCTTACAAAAAATTCGAAAATTTAAAAAAATTTTAATTTTTTCAATTCAGACTGAGAGTGCATTAATATTAATTATCAGGTTGTTGTCTGCTCATTCTCTGCAATTCTCTGTAACTTGGCATTTCCACGTACAAATTTTATTTTTTTGAACATTTTTGCAAAAATTTGTGAAATCCCCCCTTACAAAAAATTCGAAAATTTGAATAATGTTTAATTTTTTCAATTCAGACGGAGAGTGCATTAATATTAATTATCAGGTTTTTATCTGCTCAAAACGGTTCGCCGTTTTAATATCGGAGCATTTTTGCAAAAATTAGAGCAAAAACAAATTTTACGAAAAATCAGATTTTGGCCAAAAATTAAAATCTTAATTTTCCGCCAATAAAAAAGTCAGTATTTTTGCTATAAAAATGAGACTAATTGTCCAAATATGGAATGACATACTTTCCTGAACTCGTAGTTAAATTCTCTGTAACTTGGCATTTCCACGTAAAAATTTTATATTTTTGAAAATGTTTGCAAAAGTTTGTGATATTTCCCCTTACAAAAAATTCGAAAATTTAAAAAAATTTTAATTTTTTCAATTCAGACTGAGAGTGCATTAATATTAATTATCAGGTTGTTGTCTGCTCAAAGCAGTTCGCCGTTTTAATATCGGAGCATTTTTGCAAAAATTAGAGCAAAAACAAATTTTAAGAAAAATCAGATTTTGGCCAAAAATTAAAATCTTAATTTTCCGCCAATAAAAAAGTCAGTATTTTTGCTATAAAAATGAGACTAATTGTCCAAATATGGAATGAAATACCTTCCTGAACTCGTAGTTAAATTCTCTGTAACTTGGGATTTCCACGTAAAAATTTTATATTTTTGAAAATGTTTGCAAAAGTTTGTGATATTTCCCCTTACAAAAAATTCGAAAATTTAAAAAAATTTTAATTTTTTCAATTCAGACTGAGAGTGCATTAATATTAATTATCAGGTTGTTGTCTGCTCATTCTCTGCAATTCTCTGTAACTTGGCATTTCCACGTACAAATTTTATTTTTTTGAACATTTTTGCAAAAATTTGTGAAATCCCCCCTTACAAAAAATTCGAAAATTTGAATAATGTTTAATTTTTTCAATTCAGACGGAGAGTGCATTAATATTAATTATCAGGTTTTTATCTGCTCAAAACGGTTCGCCGTTTTAATATCGGAGCATTTTTGCAAAAATTAGAGCAAAAACAAATTTTACGAAAAATCAGATTTTGGCCAAAAATTAAAATCTTAATTTTCCGCCAATAAAAAAGTCAGTATTTTTGCTATAAAAATGAGACTAATTGTCCAAATATGGAATGACATACTTTCCTGAACTCGTAGTTAAATTCTCTGTAACTTGGCATTTCCACGTAAAAATTTTATATTTTTGAAAATGTTTGCAAAAGTTTGTGATATTTCCCCTTACAAAAAATTCGAAAATTTAAAAAAATTTTAATTTTTTCAATTCAGACTGAGAGTGCATTAATATTAATTATCAGGTTGTTGTCTGCTCAAAGCAGTTCGCCGTTTTAATATCGGAGCATTTTTGCAAAAATTAGAGCAAAAACAAATTTTAAGAAAAATCAGATTTTGGCCAAAAATTAAAATCTTAATTTTCCGCCAATAAAAAAGTCAGTATTTTTGCTATAAAAATGAGACTAATTGTCCAAATATGGAATGAAATACCTTCCTGAACTCGTAGTTAAATTCTCTGTAACTTGGGATTTCCACGTAAAAATTTTATATTTTTGAAAATGTTTGCAAAAGTTTCTGATATTTCCCCTTACAAAAAATTCGAAAATTTGAAAAATTTTTAATTTTTCCAATTCAGACGGAGAGTGCATTAATATTAATTATCAGGTTGTTATCTGCTCAAAACAGTTCGCCGTTTTAATATCGGAGCATTTTTGCAAAAATTAGAGCAAAAACAAATTTTACGAAAAATCAGATTTTGGCCAAAAATTAAAATCTTAATTTTCCGCCAATAAAAAAGTCAGTATTTTTGCTATAAAAATGAGACTAATTGTCCAAATATGGAATGACATACCTTCCTGAACTCGTAGTTAAATTCTCTGTAACTTGGCATTTCCACGTAAAAATTTTATATTTTTGAAAATGTTTGCAAAAGTTTGTGATATTTCCCCTTACAAAAAATTCGAAAATTTAAAAAAATTTTAACTTTTTTAAATTCAGACTGAGAGTGCATTAATATTAATTATCAGGTTGTTGTCTGCTCAAAGCAGTTCGTCGTTTTAATATCGGAGCATTTTTGCAAAAATTAGAGCAAAAACAAATTTTACGAAAAATCAGATTTTGGCCAAAAATTAAAATCTTAATTTTCCGCCAATAAAAAAGTCAGTATTTTTGCTATAAAAATGAGACTAATTGTCCAAATATGGAATGACATACTTTCCTGAACTCGTAGTTAAATTCTCTGTAACTTGGCATTTCCACGTAAAAATTTTATATTTTTGAAAATGTTTGCAAAAGTTTGTGATATTTCCCCTTACAAAAAATTCGAAAATTTAAAAAAATTTTAATTTTTTCAATTCAGACTGAGAGTGCATTAATATTAATTATCAGGTTGTTGTCTGCTCATTCTCTGCAATTCTCTGTAACTTGGCATTTCCACGTACAAATTTTATTTTTTTGAACATTTTTGCAAAAATTTGTGAAATCCCCCCTTACAAAAAATTCGAAAATTTGAATAATGTTTAATTTTTTCAATTCAGACGGAGAGTGCATTAATATTAATTATCAGGTTTTTATCTGCTCAAAACGGTTCGCCGTTTTAATATCGGAGCATTTTTGCAAAAATTAGAGCAAAAACAAATTTTACGAAAAATCAGATTTTGGCCAAAAATTAAAATCTTAATTTTCCGCCAATAAAAAAGTCAGTATTTTTGCTATAAAAATGAGACTAATTGTCCAAATATGGAATGACATACTTTCCTGAACTCGTAGTTAAATTCTCTGTAACTTGGCATTTCCACGTAAAAATTTTATATTTTTGAAAATGTTTGCAAAAGTTTGTGATATTTCCCCTTACAAAAAATTCGAAAATTTAAAAAAATTTTAATTTTTTCAATTCAGACTGAGAGTGCATTAATATTAATTATCAGGTTGTTGTCTGCTCAAAGCAGTTCGCCGTTTTAATATCGGAGCATTTTTGCAAAAATTAGAGCAAAAACAAATTTTAAGAAAAATCAGATTTTGGCCAAAAATTAAAATCTTAATTTTCCGCCAATAAAAAAGTCAGTATTTTTGCTATAAAAATGAGACTAATTGTCCAAATATGGAATGAAATACCTTCCTGAACTCGTAGTTAAATTCTCTGTAACTTGGGATTTCCACGTACAAATTTTATTTTTTTTAACATTTTATCAAAAATTTGTGATATTTCCCCTTACAAAAATTCGAAAATTTTTAATTTTCCCAATTCAGACGGAGAGTGCATTTATATTAATTATCAGGTTTTTATATGCTCAAAACAGTTTGCCGTTTTAATATCGGAGCATTTTTGCAAAAATTAGAGCAAAAACAAATTTTACGAAAAATCAGATTTTGGCCAAAAATTAAAATCTTAATTTTCCGCCAATAAAAAAGTCAGTATTTTTGCTATAAAAATGAGACTAATTGTCCAAATATGGAATGACATACCTTCCTGAACTCGTAGTTAAATTCTCTGTAACTTGGCATTTCCACGTAAAAATTTTATATTTTTGAAAATGTTTGCAAAAGTTTGTGATATTTCCCCTTACAAAAAATTCGAAAATTTAAAAAAATTTTAATTTTTTCAATTCAGACTGAGAGTGCATTAATATTAATTATCAGGTTGTTGTCTGCTCAAAGCAGTTCGCCGTTTTAATATCGGAGCATTTTTGCAAAAATTAGAGCAAAAACAAATTTTACGAAGAATCAGATTTTGGCCAAAAATTAAAATCATAATTTTCCGCCAATAAAAAAGTCAGTATTTTTGCTATAAAAATGAGACTAATTGTCCAAATATGGAATGACATACCTTCCTGAACTCGTAGTTAAATTCTCTGTAACTTGGCATTTCCACGTAAAAATTTTATATTTTTGAAAATGTTTGCAAAAGTTTGTGATATTTCCCCTTACAAAAAATTCGAAAATTTAAAAAAATTTTAATTTTTTCAATTCAGACTGAGAGTGCATTAATATTAATTATCAGGTTGTTGTCTGCTCAAAGCAGTTCGCCGTTTTAATATCGGAGCATTTTTGCAAAAATTAGAGCAAAAACAAATTTTACGAAAAATCAGATTTTGGCCAAAAGTTTAAATCTTAATTTTCCGCCAATAAAAAAGTTAGTATTTTTGCTATAAAAATGAGACTAATTGTCCAAATATGGAATGACATACCTTCCTGAACTCGTAGTTAAATTCTCTGTAACTTGGGATTTCCACGTACAAATTTTATTTTTTTGAATATTTTCGCAAAAATTTGTGATATCCCCCCTTACAAAAATTTCGAAAATTTGAAAAATTTTAAATTTTCCCAATTCAGACGGAGAGTGCATTAATATTAATTATCAGGTTTTTATCTGCTCAAAACAATTCGCCGTTTTAATATCGGAGCATTTTTGCAAAAATTAGAGCAAAAACAAATTTTACGAAAAATCAGATTTTGGCCAAAAATTAAAATCTTAATTTTCCGCCAATAAAAAAGTCAGTATTTTTGCTATAAAAATGAGACTAATTGTCCAAATATGGAATGACATACCTTTCTGAACTCGTAGTTAAATTTTCTGTAACTTGGCATTTCCACCTAAAAATTTTATTTTTTTGAAAACTTTCGCAAAAATTTGTGACCTTCCCTTACAAAAATTTCGAAAATTTGAAAAATTTTTAATTTTTCCAATTCAGACGGAGAGTGCATTTATATTAATTATCAGGTTTTTATATGCTCAAAACAGTTTGCCGTTTTAATATCGGAGCATTTTTGCAAAATTTAGAGCAAAAACAAATTTTACGAAAAATCAGATTTTGGCCAAAAGTTTAAATCTTAATTTTCCGCCAATAAAAAAGTTAGTATTTTTGCTATAAAAATGAGACTAATTGTCCAAATATGGAATGACATACCTTTCTGAACTCGTAGTTAAATTCTCTGTAACTTGGCATTTCCACGTACAAATTTTATTTTTTTGAACATTTTTGCAAAAATTTGTGAAATCCCCCCTTACAAAAAATTCGAAAATTTGAAAAATGTTTAATTTTTCCAATTCAGACGGAGAGTGCATTAATATTAATTATCAGGTTTTTATCTGCTCAAAACGGTTCGCCGTTTTAATATCGGAGCATTTTTGCAAAAATTAGAGCAAAAACAAATTTTACGAAAAATCAGATTTTGGCCAAAAATTAAAATCTTAATTTTCCGCCAATAAAAAAGTCAGTATTTTTGCTATAAAAATGAGACTAATTGTCCAAATATGGAATGACATACCTTTCTGAACTCGTAGTTAAATTCTCTGTAACTTGGCATTTCCACCTAAAAGTTATATATTTTTGAAAATTTTCACAAAAATTTGTGACCCTCCCTTACAAAAAAATTCGAAAATTTGAAAAATTTTTAATTTTTCCAATTCAGACGGAGAGTGCATTAATATTAATTATCAGGTTGTTATCTGCTCAAAACAGTTCGCCGTTTTAATATCGGAGCATTTTTGCAAAAATTAGAGCAAAAACAAATTTTACGAAAAATCAGATTTTGGCCAAAAATTAAAATCTTAATTTTCCGCCAATAAAAAAGTCAGTATTTTTGCTATAAAAATGAGACTAATTGTCCAAATATGGAATGACATACCTTCCTGAACTCGTAGTTAAATTCTCTTTAACTTGGCATTTCCACGTAAAAATTTTATATTTTTGAAAATGTTTGCAAAAGTTTGTGATATTTCCCCTTACAAAAAATTCGAAAATTTGAAAAATTTTTAATTTTTTCAATTCAGACTGAGAGTGCATTAATATTAATTATCAGGTTGTTGTCTGCTCAAAGCAGTTCGCCGTTTTAATATCGGAGCATTTTTGCAAAAATTAGAGCAAAAACAAATTTTACGAAAAATCAGATTTTGGCCAAAAATTAAAATCTTAATTTTCCGCCAATAAAAAAGTCAGTATTTTTGCTATAAAAATGAGACTAATTGTCCAAATATGGATTGACATACCTTCCTGAACTTGTAGTTAAATTCTCTGTAACTTGGCATTTCCACGTACAAATTTTATTTTTTTGAAAATTTTTGCAAAAATTTGTGATATTCCCCTTACAAAAAATTCTAAAATTTGAAAAATTTTTAATTTTTCCAATTCAGACGGAGAGTGCATTAATATTAATTATCAGGTTTTTATCTGCTCAATACAGTTCGCCGTTTTAATATCGGAGCATTTTTGCAAAAATTAGAGCAAAAACAAATTTTACGAAAAATCAGTTTTTGGCCAAAAGTTTAAATCTTAATTTTCCGCCAATAAAAAAGTCAGTATTTTTGCTATAAAAATGAGACTAATTGCATTTTTGCAAAAATTAGAGCAAAAACAAATTTTACGAAAAATCAGATTTTGGCCAAAAATTAAAATCTTAATTTTCCGCCAATAAAAAATCAGTCAGTATTTTTGCTATAAAAATGAGACTAATTGTCCAAATATGGAATGACATACCTTCCTGAACTCTTAGTTAAATTTTCTATAACTTGGCATTTCCACCTAAAAATTTTATTTTTTTGAAAACTTTCGCAAAAATTTGTGACCCCCCCTTACAAAAAATTCGAAAATTTGAAAAATGTTTAATTTTTCCAATTCAGACGGAGAGTGCATTAATATTAATTATCAGGTTGTTATCTGCTCAAAACGGTTCGCCGTTTTAATATCGGAGCATTTTTGCAAAAATTAGAGCAAAAACAAATTTTACGAAAAATCAGATTTTGGCCAAAAATTAAAATCTTAATTTTCCGCCAATAAAAAAGTCAGTATTTTTGCTATAAAAATGAGACTAATTGTCCAAATATGGAATGACATACCTTTCTGAACTCGTAGTTAAATTCTCTGTAACTTGGCATTTCCACCTAAAAGTTATATATTTTTGAAAATTTTCACAAAAATTTGTGACCCTCCCTTACAAAAAAATTCGAAAATTTGAAAAATTTTTAATTTTTCCAATTCGAGACGGAGAGTGCATTAATATTAATTATCAGGTTGTTATCTGCTCAAAACAGTTCGCCGTTTTAATATCGGAGCATTTTTGCAAAAATTAGAGCAAAACAAATTTTACGAAAAATCAGATTTTGGCCAAAAATTAAAATCTTAATTTTCCGCCAATAAAAAAGTCAGTATTTTTGCTATAAAAATGAGACTAATTGTCCAAATATGGAATGACATACCTTCCTGAACTCGTAGTTAAATTCTCTTTAACTTGGCATTTCCACGTAAAAATTTTATATTTTTGAAAATGTTTGCAAAAGTTTGTGATATTTCCCTTACAAAAAATTCGAAAATTTGAAAAATTTTTAATTTTTTCAATTCAGACTGAGAGTGCATTAATATTAATTATCAGGTTGTTGTCTGCTCAAAGCAGTTCGCCGTTTTAATATCGGAGCATTTTTGCAAAAATTAGAGCAAAAACAAATTTTACGAAAAATCAGATTTTGGCCAAAAATTAAAATCTTAATTTTCCGCCAATAAAAAAGTCAGTATTTTTGCTATAAAAATGAGACTAATTGTCCAAATATGGATTGACATACCTTCCTGAACTTGTAGTTAAATTCTCTGTAACTTGGCATTTCCACGTACAAATTTTATTTTTTTGAAAATTTTTGCAAAAATTTGTGATATTCCCCCTTACAAAAAATTCTAAAATTTGAAAAATTTTTAATTTTTCCAATTCAGACGGAGAGTGCATTAATATTAATTATCAGGTTTTTATCTGCTCAATACAGTTCGCCGTTTTAATATCGGAGCATTTTTGCAAAAATTAGAGCAAAAACAAATTTTACGAAAAATCAGTTTTTGGCCAAAAGTTTAAATCTTAATTTTCCGCCAATAAAAAAGTCAGTATTTTTGCTATAAAAATGAGACTAATTGCATTTTTGCAAAAATTAGAGCAAAAACAAATTTTACGAAAAATCAGATTTTGGCCAAAAATTAAAATCTTAATTTTCCGCCAATAAAAAATCAGTCAGTATTTTTGCTATAAAAATGAGACTAATTGTCCAAATATGGAATGACATACCTTCCTGAACTCGTAGTTAAATTTTCTATAACTTGGCATTTCCACCTAAAAATTTTATTTTTTTGAAAACTTTCGCAAAAATTTGTGACCCCCCCTTACAAAAAATTCAAAAATTTGAAAAATTTTTAATTTTTCCAATTCAGACGGAGAGTGCATTTATATTAATTATCAGGTTTTTATATGCTCAAAACAGTTTGCCGTTTTAATATCGGAGCATTTTTTGCAAAAATTAGAGCAAAAACAAATTTTACAAAAAATCAGATTTTGGCCAAAAATTAAAATCTTAATTTTCCGCCAATAAAAAAGTCAGTATTTTTGCTATAAAAATGAGACTAATTGTCCAAATATGGAATGACATAGCTTTCTGAACTCGTAGTTAAATTCTCTGTAACTTGGCATTTCCACCTAAAAGTTATATATTTTTGAAAATTTTCACAAAAATTTGTGACCCTCCCTTACAAAAAAAAAATCGAAAATTTGAAAAATTTTTAATTTTTCCAATTCAGACGGAGAGTGCATTAATATTAATTATCAGGTTGTTATCTGCTCAAAACAGTTCGCCGTTTTAATATCGGAGCATTTTTGCAAAAATTAGAGCAAAAACAAATTTTACGAAAAATCAGATTTTGGCAAAAAATTAAAATCTTAATTTTCCGCCAATAAAAAAGTCAGTATTTTTGCTATAAAAATGAGACTAATTGTCCAAATATGGAATGACATACCTTCCTGAACTCGTAGTTAAATTCTCTGTAACTTGGCATTTCCACGTAAAAATTTTATATTTTTGAAAATGTTTGCAAAAGTTTGTGATATTTCCCCTTACAAGAAATTCGAAAATTTGAAAAATTTTTAATTTTTCCAATTCAGACGGAGAGTGCACTAATATTAATTATCAGGCTGTTATCTGCTCAAAACAGTTCGCCGTTTTAATATCGGAGCATTTTTGCAAAAATTAGAGCAAAAACAAATTTTACGAAAAATCAGATTTTGGCCAAAAATTAAAATTTTAATTTTCCGCCAATAAAAAAGTCAGTATTTTTGCTATAAAAATGAGACTAATTGTCCAAATATGGAATGACATACCTTCCTGAACTCGTAGTTAAATTCTCTGTAACTTGGCATTTCCACGTAAAAATTTTATATTTTTGAAAATGTTTGCAAAAGTTTGTGATATTTCCCCTTACAAGAAATTCGAAAATTTGAAAAATTTTTAATTTTTCCAATTCAGACGGAGAGTGCATTTATATTAATTATCAGGTTTTTATATGCTCAAAACAGTTTGCCGTTTTAATATCGGAGCATTTTTGCAAAAATTAGAGCAAAAACAAATTTTACAAAAAATCAGATTTTGGCCAAAAATTAAAATCTTAATTTTCCGCCAATAAAAAAGTCAGTATTTTTGCTATAAAAATGAGACTAATTGTCCAAATATGGAATGACATAGCTTTCTGAACTCGTAGTTAAATTCTCTGTAACTTGGCATTTCCACCTAAAAGTTATATATTTTTGAAAATTTTCACAAAAATTTGTGACCCTCCCTTACAAAAAAAAAATCGAAAATTTGAAAAATTTTTAATTTTTCCAATTCAGACGGAGAGTGCATTAATATTAATTATCAGGTTGTTATCTGCTCAAAACAGTTCGCCGTTTTAATATCGGAGCATTTTTGCAAAAATTAGAGCAAAAACAAATTTTACGAAAAATCAGATTTTGGCCAAAAATTAAAATCTTAATTTTCCGCCAATAAAAAAGTCAGTATTTTTGCTATAAAAATGAGACTAATTGTCCAAATATGGAATGACATACCTTCCTGAACTCGTAGTTAAATTCTCTGTAACTTGGCATTTCCACGTAAAAATTTTATATTTTTGAAAATGTTTGCAAAAGTTTGTGATATTTCCCCTTACAAGAAATTCGAAAATTTGAAAAATTTTTAATTTTTCCAATTCAGACGGAGAGTGCACTAATATTAATTATCAGGCTGTTATCTGCTCAAAACAGTTCGCCGTTTTAATATCGGAGCATTTTTGCAAAAATTAGAGCAAAAACAAATTTTACGAAAAATCAGATTTTGGCCAAAAATTAAAATTTTAATTTTCCGCCAATAAAAAAGTCAGTATTTTTGCTATAAAAATGAGACTAATTGTCCAAATATGGAATGACATACCTTCCTGAACTCGTAGTTAAATTCTCTGTAACTTGGCATTTCCACGTAAAAATTTTATATTTTTGAAAATGTTTGCAAAAGTTTGTGATATTTCCCCTTACAAAAAATTCGAAAATTTGAAAAATTTTTAATTTTTCCAATTCAGACGGAGAGTGCATTAATATTAATTATCAGGTTGTTATCTGCTCAAAACAGTTCGCCGTTTTAATATCGGAGCATTTTTGCAAAAATTAGAGCAAAAACAAATTTTACGAAAAATCAGATTTTGGCCAAAAATTAAAATCTTAATTTTCCGCCAATAAAAAAGTCAGTATTTTTGCTATAAAAATGAGACTAATTGTCCAAATATGGAATGACATACCTTCCTGAACTCGTAGTTAAATTCTCTGTAACTTGGCATTTCCACGTAAAAATTTTATATTTTTGAAAATGTTTGCAAAAGTTTGTAATATTTCCCCTTACAAAAAATTCGAAAATTTGAAAAATTTTTAATTTTTTCAATTCAGACTGAGAGTGCATTAATATTAATTATCAGGTTGTTGTCTGCTCAAAGCAGTTCGCCGTTTTAATTTCGGAGCATTTTTGCAAAAATTAGAGCAAAAACAAATTTTACGAAAAATCAGTTTTTGGCCAAAAGTTTAAATCTTAATTTTCCGCCAATAAAAAAGTCAGTATTTTTGCTATAAAAATGAGACTAATTGTCCAAATATGGAATGACATACCTTCCTGAACTCGTAGTTAAATTCTCTGTAACTTGGCATTTCCACGTAAAAATTTTATATTTTTGAAAATGTTTGCAAAAGTTTGTGATATTTCCCCTTACAAAAAATTCGAAAATTTGAAAATTTTTTAATTTTTTCAATTTAGACGGAGAGTGCATTAATATTAATTATCAGGTTTTTATCTGCTCAATACAGTTCGCCGTTTTAATATCGGAGCATTTTTGCAAAAATTAGAGCAAAATCAAATTTTACGAAAAATTAGTTTTTGGCCAAAAGTTTAAATCTTAATTTTCCGCCAATAAAAAAGTCAGTATTTTTGCTATAAAAATGAGACTAATTGTCCAAATATGGAATGACATACCTTCCTGAACTCGTAGTTAAATTCTCTGTAACTTGTCATTTCCACGTAAAAATTTTATATTTTTGAAAATTTTTGCAAAAGTTTGTGATATTTCCCCTTACAAAAAATTCGAAAATTTGAAAATTTTGTAATTTTTCCAATTCAGACGGAGAGTGCATTTATATTAATTATCAGGTTTTTATCTGCCCAAAACAGTTCGCCGTTTTAATATCGGAGCATTTTTGTAAAAATTAGAGCAAAGACAAATTTTACGAAAAATCAGATTTTGGCTAAAAATTAAAATCTTAATTTTCCGCCAATAAAAAAGTCAGTATTTTTGCTATAAAAATGAGACTAATTGTCCAAATATGGAATGACATACCTTCCTGAACTCGTAGTTAAATTCTCTGTAACTTGGCATTTCCACGTAAAAATTTTATATTTTTGAAAATGTTTGCAAAAGTTTGTGATATTTCCCCTTACAAAAAATTCGAAAATTTGAAAATTTTTTAATTTTTTCAATTCAGACGGAGAGTGCATTAATATTAATTATCAGGTTTTTATCTGCTCAATACAGTTCGCCGTTTTAATATCGGAGCATTTTTGCAAAAATTAGAGCAAAATCAAATTTTACGAAAAATTAGTTTTTGGCCAAAAGTTTAAATCTTTATTTTCCGCCAATAAAAAAGTCAGTATTTTGCTATAAAAATGAGACTAATTGTCCAAATATGGAATGACATACCTTCCTGAACTCGTAGTTAAATTCTCTGTAACTTGTCATTTCCACGTAAAAATTTTATATTTTTGAAAATGTTTGCAAAAGTTTGTGATATTTCCCCTTACAAAAAATTCGAAAATTTGAAAAATTTTTAATTTTTCCAATTCAGACTGAGAGTGCATTAATATTAATTATCAGGTTGTTGTCTGCCCAAAACAGTTCGCCGTTTTAATATCGGAGCATTTTTGCAAAAATTAGAGCAAAGACAAATTTTACGAAAAATCAGATTTTGGCCAAAAGTTTAAATCTTAATTTTCCGCCAATAAAAAAGTCAGTATTTTTGCTATAAAAATGAGACTAATTGTCCAAATATGGAATGACATACCTTCCTGAACTCTTAGTTAAATTCTCTGTAACTTGGCATTTCCACGTAAAGATTTTATATTTTTGAAAATTTTCCCAAAAATTTTTGATATTCCCCCTTACAAAAAATTCGAAAATTTGAAAAATTTTTAATTTTTCCAATTCAGACGGAGAGTGCATTAATATTAATTATCAGGGTTTATCTGCTTAAAACAGTTCGCCGTTTTAATATCGGAGCATTTTTGCAAAAATTAGAGCAAAAACAAATTTTACAAAAATCAGATTTTGGCCAAAAATTAAAATCTTAATTTTGCGCCAAAAAAAGTCAGTATTTTTGCTATAAAAATGAGACTAATTGTCCAAATATGGAATGACATACCTTCCTGAACTCGTAGTTAAATTCTCTGTAACTTGGCATTTCCACGTACAAATTTTATTTTTTTGAACATTTTCGCAAAAATTTGTCACCCCCCTTACAAAAAATTCAAAAATTTGAAAAATTTTTAATTTTTCCAATTAAGACGGAGAGTGCATTAATATTAATTACCAGGGTTTATCTGCTTAAAACAGTTCGCCGTTTTAATATCGGAGCATTTTTGCAAAAATTAGAGCAAAAACAAATTTTACGAAAAATCAGATTTTGGCCAAAAGTTTAAATCTTAATTTTCCGCCAATAAAAAGTCAGTATTTTTGCTATAAAAATGAGACTAATTGTCCAAATATGGAATGACATACCTTCCTGAACTCGTAGTTAAATTCTCTGTAACTTTGCATTTCCACGTACAAATTTTATTTTTTTGAACATTTTCGCAAAAATTTGTCACCCCCCCTTACAAAAAATTCAAAAATTTGAAAAATTTTTAATTTTTCCAATTAAGACGGAGAGTGCATTAATATTAATTACCAGGGTTTATCTGCTTAAAACAGTTCGCCGTTTTAATATCGGAGCATTTTTGTAAAAATTAGAGCAAAGACAAATTTTACGAAAAATCAGATTTTGGCTAAAAATTAAAATCTTAATTTTCCGCCAATAAAAAAGTCAGTATTTTTGCTATAAAAATGAGACTAATTGTCCAAATATGGAATGACATACCTTCCTGAACTCGTAGTTAAATTCTCTGTAACTTGGCATTTCCACGTAAAAATTTTATATTTTTGAAAATTTTTGCAAAAGTTTGTGATATTTCCCCTTACAAAAAATTCGAAAATTTGAAAAATTTGTAATTTTCCCAATTCAGACGGAGAGTGCATTTATATTAATTATCAGGTTTTTATCTGCCCAAAACAGTTCGCCGTTTTAATATCGGAGCATTTTTGTAAAAATTAGAGCAAAGACAAATTTTACGAAAAATCAGATTTTGGCTAAAAATTAAAATCTTAATTTTCCGCCAATAAAAAAGTCAGTATTTTTGCTATAAAAATGAGACTAATTGTCCAAATATGGAATGACATACCTTCCTGAACTCGTAGTTAAATTCTCTGTAACTTGGCATTTCCACGTAAAAATTTTATATTTTTGAAAATGTTTGCAAAAGTTTGTGATATTTCCCCTTACAAAAAATTCGAAAATTTGAAAATTTTTTAATTTTTTCAATTCAGACGGAGAGTGCATTAATATTAATTATCAGGTTTTTATCTGCTCAATACAGTTCGCCGTTTTAATATCGGAGCATTTTTGCAAAAATTAGAGCAAAATCAAATTTTACGAAAAATTAGTTTTTGGCCAAAAGTTTAAATCTTTATTTTCCGCCAATAAAAAAGTCAGTATTTTGCTATAAAAATGAGACTAATTGTCCAAATATGGAATGACATACCTTCCTGAACTCGTAGTTAAATTCTCTGTAACTTGTCATTTCCACGTAAAAATTGTATATTTTTGAAAATGTTTGCAAAAGTTTGTGATATTTCCCCTTACAAAAAATTCGAAAATTTGAAAAATTTTTAATTTTTCCAATTCAGACTGAGAGTGCATTAATATTAATTATCAGGTTGTTGTCTGCCCAAAACAGTTCGCCGTTTTAATATCGGAGCATTTTTGCAAAAATTAGAGCAAAGACAAATTTTACGAAAAATCAGATTTTGGCCAAAAGTTTAAATCTTAATTTTCCGCCAATAAAAAAGTCAGTATTTTTGCTATAAAAATGAGACTAATTGTCCAAATATGGAATGACATACCTTCCTGAACTCGTAGTTAAATTCTCTGTAACTTGGCATTTCCACGTAAAAATTTTATATTTTTGAAAATTTTCCCAAAAATTTTTGATATTCCCCCTTACAAAAAATTCGAAAATTTGAAAAATTTTTAATTTTTCCAATTCAGACGGAGAGTGCATTAATATTAATTATCAGGGTTTATCTGCTTAAAACAGTTCGCCGTTTTAATATCGGAGCATTTTTGCAAAAATTAGAGCAAAAACAAATTTTACAAAAAATCAGATTTTGGCCAAAAATTAAAATCTTAATTTTGCGCCAAAAAAAAGTCAGTATTTTTGCTATAAAAATGAGACTAATTGTCCAAATATGGAATGACATACCTTCCTGAACTCGTAGTTAAATTCTCTGTAACTTGGCATTTCCACGTACAAATTTTATTTTTTTGAACATTTTCGCAAAAATTTGTGATATACCCAATTACAAAAAAATTCGAAAATTTGATAAATTTTTAATTTTTTCAATTCAGACGGAGAGTGCATTAATATTAATTATCAGGTTTTTATCTGCTTAAAGCAGTTCGCCGTTTTAATATCGGAGCATTTTTGCAAAAATTAGAGCAAAAACAAATTTTACGAAAAATCAGATTTTGGCCAAAAATTAAAATCTTAATTTTCCGCCAATAAAAAAGTCAGTATTTTTGCTATAAAAATGAGACTAAGTGTCCAAATATGGAATGACATACCTTCCTGAACTCGTAGTTAAATCCTCTGTAACTTGGCATTTCCACGTAAAAATTTTATATTTTTGAAAATTTTTGCAAAAGTTTGTGATATTCCCCCTTGCAAAAAATTCGAAAATTTGAAAAATTTTTAATTTTTCCAATTCAGACGGAGAGTGCATTAATATTAATTATCAGGGTTTATCTGCTTAAAACAGTTCGCCGTTTTAATATCGGAGCATTTTTGCAAAAATTAGAGCAAAAACAAATTTTACGAAAAATCAGATTTTGGCCAAAAATTAAAAATTTTATATTTTTGAAAATTTTTGCAAAATTTTGTGATATTCCCCCTTACAAAAAATTCGAAAATTTGAAAAATTTTTAATTTTTCCAATTCTGACGGAGAGTGCATTAATATTAATTATCAGGGTTTATCTGCTTAAAACAGTTCGCCGTTTTAATATTGGAGCATTTTTGCAAAAATTAGAGCAAAAACAAATTTTACGAAAAATCAGATTTTGGCCAAAAATTAAAATCTTAATTTTCCGTTAATAAAAAAGTCAGTATTTTTGCTATAAAAATTAGACTAATTGTCCAAATATGGAATGACATACCTTCCTGAACTCGTAGTTAAATTCTCTGTAACTTGGCATTTCCACGTACAAATTTTATTTTTTTGAACATTTTCGCAAAAATTTGTCACCCCCCCTTACAAAAAATTCAAAAATTTGAAAAATTTTTAATTTTTCCAATTAAGACGGAGAGTGCATTAATATTAATTACCAGGGTTTATCTGCTTAAAACAGTTCGCCGTTTTAATATCGGAGCATTTTTGCAAAAATTAGAGCAAAAACAAATTTTACGAAAAATCAGATTTTGGCCAAAAATTAAAATCTTAATTTTCCGCCAATAAAAAAGTCAGTATTTTTGCTATAAAAATGAGACTAAGTGTCCAAATATGGAATGACATACCTTCCTGAACTCGTAGTTAAATTCTCTGTAACTTGGCATTTCCACGTACAAATTTTATTTTTTTGAACATTTTCGCAAAAATTTGTGATATACCCAATTACAAAAAATTCGAAAATTTGATAAATTTTTAATTTTTTCAATTCAGACGGAGAGTGCATTAATATTAATTATCAGGTTTTTATCTGCTTAAAGCAGTTCGCCGTTTTAATATCGGAGCATTTTTGCAAAAATTAGAGCAAAGACAAATTTTACGAAAAATCAGATTTTGGCCAAAAATTAAAATCTTAATTTTCCGCCAATAAAAAAGTCAGTATTTTTGCTATAAAAATGAGACTAATTGTCCAAATATGGAATGACATACCTTCCTGAACTCGTAGTTAAATTCTCTGTAACTTGGCATTTCCACGTAAAAATTTTATATTTTTGAAAATTTTCCCAAAAATTTTTGATATTCCCCCTTACAAAAAATTCGAAAATTTGAAAAATTTTTAATTTTTCCAATTCAGACGGAGAGTGCATTAATATTAATTATCAGGGTTTATCTGCTTAAAACAGTTCGCCGTTTTAATATCGGAGCATTTTTGCAAAAATTAGAGCAAAAACAAATTTTACAAAAAATCAGATTTTGGCCAAAAATTAAAATCTTAATTTTGCGCCAAAAAAAAGTCAGTATTTTTGCTATAAAAATGAGACTAATTGTCCAAATATGGAATGACATACCTTCCTGAACTCGTAGTTAAATTCTCTGTAACTTGGCATTTCCACGTACAAATTTTATTTTTTTGAACATTTTCGCAAAAATTTGTGATATACCCAATTACAAAAAATTCGAAAATTTGATAAATTTTTAATTTTTTCAATTCAGACGGAGAGTGCATTAATATTAATTATCAGGTTTTTATCTGCTTAAAGCAGTTCGCCGTTTTAATATCGGAGCATTTTTGCAAAAATTAGAGCAAAAACAAATTTTACGAAAAATCAGATTTTGGCCAAAAATTAAAATCTTAATTTTCCGCCAATAAAAAAGTCAGTATTTTTGCTATAAAAATGAGACTAAGTGTCCAAATATGGAATGACATACCTTCCTGAACTCGTAGTTAAATCCTCTGTAACTTGGCATTTCCACGTAAAAATTTTATATTTTTGAAAATTTTTGCAAAAGTTTGTGATATTCCCCCTTGCAAAAAATTCGAAAATTTGAAAAATTTTTAATTTTTCCAATTCAGACGGAGAGTGCATTAATATTAATTATCAGGGTTTATCTGCTTAAAACAGTTCGCCGTTTTAATATCGGAGCATTTTTGCAAAAATTAGAGCAAAAACAAATTTTACGAAAAATCAGATTTTGGCCAAAAATTAAAAATTTTATATTTTTGAAAATTTTTGCAAAATTTTGTGATATTCCCCCTTACAAAAAATTCGAAAATTTGAAAAATTTTTAATTTTTCCAATTCTGACGGAGAGTGCATTAATATTAATTATCAGGGTTTATCTGCTTAAAACAGTTCGCCGTTTTAATATTGGAGCATTTTTGCAAAAATTAGAGCAAAAACAAATTTTACGAAAAATCAGATTTTGGCCAAAAATTAAAATCTTAATTTTCCGTTAATAAAAAAGTCAGTATTTTTGCTATAAAAATTAGACTAATTGTCCAAATATGGAATGACATACCTTCCTGAACTCGTAGTTAAATTCTCTGTAACTTGGCATTTCCACGTACAAATTTTATTTTTTTGAACATTTTCGCAAAAATTTGTCACCCCCCCTTACAAAAAATTCAAAAATTTGAAAAATTTTTAATTTTTCCAATTAAGACGGAGAGTGCATTAATATTAATTACCAGGGTTTATCTGCTTAAAACAGTTCGCCGTTTTAATATCGGAGCATTTTTGCAAAAATTAGAGCAAAAACAAATTTTACGAAAAATCAGATTTTGGCCAAAAATTAAAATCTTAATTTTCCGCCAATAAAAAAGTCAGTATTTTTGCTATAAAAATGAGACTAAGTGTCCAAATATGGAATGACATACCTTCCTGAACTCGTAGTTAAATCCTCTGTAACTTGGCATTTCCACGTAAAAATTTTATATTTTTGAAAATTTTTGCAAAAGTTTGTGATATTCCCCCTTGCAAAAAATTCGAAAATTTGAAAAAATTTTAATTTTTCCAATTCAGACGGAGAGTGCATTAATATTAATTATCAGGGTTTATCTGCTTAAAACAGTTCGCCGTTTTAATATCGGAGCATTTTTGCAAAAATTAGAGCAAAAACAAATTTTACGAAAAATCAGATTTTGGCCAAAAATTAAAAATTTTATATTTTTGAAAATTTTTGCAAAATTTTGTGATATTCCCCCTTACAAAAAATTCGAAAATTTGAAAAATTTTTAATTTTTCCAATTCAGACGGAGAGTGCATTAATATTAATTATCAGGGTTTATCTGCTTAAAACAGTTCGCCGTTTTAATATCGGAGCATTTTTGCAAAAATTAGAGCAAAAACAAATTTTACGAAAAATCAGATTTTGGCCAAAAATTAAAATCTTAATTTTCCGTTAATAAAAAAGTCAGTATTTTTGCTATAAAAATTAGACTAATTGTCCAAATATGGAATGACATACCTTCCTGAACTCGTAGTTAAATTCTCTGTAACTTGGCATTTCCACGTAAAAATTTTATATTTTTGAAAATTTTCCCAAAAATTTGTGATATCCCCCTTACAAAAAATTCGAAAATTTGAAAAATTTTTAATTTTTTCAATTCAGACGGAGAGTGCATTAATATTAATTATCAGGGTTTATCTGCTTAAAACAGTTCGCCGTTTTAATATCGGAGCATTTTTGCAAAAATTAGAGTAAAAACAAATTTTACAAAAAATCAGATTTTGGCCAAAAATTAAAATCTTAATTTTGCGCCAAAAAAAAGTCAGTATTTTTGCTATAAAAATGAGACTAATTGTCCAAATATGGAATGACATACCTTCCTGAACTCGTAGTTAAATTCTCTGTAACTTGGCATTTCCACGTACAAATTTTATTTTTTTGAACATTTTCGCAAAAATTTGTGATATACCCAATTACAAAAAATTCGAAAATTTGATAAATTTTTAATTTTTTCAATTCAGACGGAGAGTGCATTAATATTAATTATCAGGTTTTTATCTGCTTAAAGCAGTTCGCCGTTTTAATATCGGAGCATTTTTGCAAAAATTAGAGCAAAAACAAATTTTACGAAAAATCAGATTTTGGCCAAAAATTAAAATCTTAATTTTCCGCCAATAAAAAAGTCAGTATTTTTGCTATAAAAATGAGACTAAGTGTCCAAATATGGAATGACATACCTTCCTGAACTCGTAGTTAAATCCTCTGTAACTTGGCATTTCCACGTAAAAATTTTATATTTTTGAAAATTTTTGCAAAAGTTTGTGATATTCCCCCTTGCAAAAAATTCGAAAATTTGAAAAATGTTTAATTTTCCCAATTCAGATGGAGAGTGCATTAATATTAATTATCAGGGTTTATCTGCTTAAAACAGTTCGCCGTTTTAATATCGGAGCATTTTTGCAAAAATTAGAGCAAAAACAAATTTTACAAAAAATCAGATTTTGGCCAAAAATTAAAATCTTAATTTTGCGCCAAAAAAAGTCAGTATTTTTGCTATAAAAATGAGACTAATTGTCCAAATATGGAATGACATACCTTCCTGAACTCGTAGTTAAATTCTCTGTAACTTGGCATTTCCACGTACAAATTTTATTTTTTTGAACATTTTCGCAAAAATTTGTGACCCCCCCTTACAAAAAATTCAAAAATTTGAAAATTTTTTAATTTTTCCAATTAAGACGGAGAGTGCATTAATATTAATTACCAGGGTTTATCTGCTTAAAACAGTTCGCCGTTTTAATATCGGAGCATTTTTGCAAAAATTAGAGCAAAAACAAATTTTACGAAAAATCAGATTTTGGCCAAAAGTTTAAATCTTAATTTTCCGCCAATAAAAAAGTCAGTATTTTTGCTATAAAAATTAGACTAGTTGTCCAAATATGGAATGACATACCTTCCTGAACTCGTAGTTAAATTCTCTGTAACTTGGCATTTCCACGTACAAATTTTATTTTTTTGAACATTTTCGCAAAAATTTGTGATATACCCAATTACAAAAAATTCGAAAATTTGATAAATTTTTAATTTTTTCAATTCAGACGGAGAGTGCATTAATATTAATTATCAGGTTTTTATCTGCTTAAAGCAGTTCGCCGTTTTAATATCGGAGCATTTTTGCAAAAATTAGAGCAAAAACAAATTTTACGAAAAATCAGATTTTGGCCAAAAATTAAAATCTTAATTTTCCGCCAATAAAAAAGTCAGTATTTTTGCTATAAAAATGAGACTAAGTGTCCAAATATGGAATGACATACCTTCCTGAACTCGTAGTTAAATCCTCTGTAACTTGGCATTTCCACGTAAAAATTTTATATTTTTGAAAATTTTTGCAAAAGTTTGTGATATTCCCCTTGCAAAAAATTCGAAAATTTGAAAAATTTTTAATTTTTCCAATTCAGACGGAGAGTGCATTAATATTAATTATCAGGGTTTATCTGCTTAAAACAGTTCGCCGTTTTAATATCGGAGCATTTTTGCAAAAATTAGAGCAAAAACAAATTTTACAAAAAATCAGATTTTGGCCAAAAATTAAAATCTTAATTTTGCGCCAAAAAAAAGTCAGTATTTTTGCTATAAAAATGAGACTAATTGTCCAAATATGGAATGACATACCTTCCTGAACTCGTAGTTAAATTCTCTGTAACTTGGCATTTCCACGTACAAATTTTATTTTTTTGAACATTTTCGCAAAAATTTGTGATATACCCAATTACAAAAAATTCGAAAATTTGATAAATTTTGAATTTTTTCAATTCAGACGGAGAGTGCATTAATATTAATTATCAGGTTTTTATCTGCTTAAAGCAGTTCGCCGTTTTAATATCGGAGCATTTTTGCAAAAATTAGAGCAAAAACAAATTTTACGAAAAATCAGATTTTGGCCAAAAATTAAAATCTTAATTTTCCGCCAATAAAAAAGTCAGTATTTTTGCTATAAAAATGAGACTAAGTGTCCAAATATGGAATGACATACCTTCCTGAACTCGTAGTTAAATCCTCTGTAACTTGGCATTTCCACGTAAAAATTTTATATTTTTGAAAATTTTTGCAAACGTTTGTGATATTCCCCTTGCAAAAAATTCGAAAATTTGAAAAATTTTTAATTTTTCCAATTCAGACGGAGAGTGCATTAATATTAATTATCAGGGTTTATCTGCTTAAAACAGTTCGCCGTTTTAATATCGGAGCATTTTTGCAAAAATTAGAGCAAAAACAAATTTTACGAAAAATCAGATTTTGGCCAAAAATTAAAAATTTTATATTTTTGAAAATTTTTGCAAAATTTTGTGATATTCCCCCTTACAAAAAATTCGAAAATTTGAAAAATTTTTAATTTTTCCAATTCAGACGGAGAGTGCATTAATATTAATTATCAGGGTTTATCTGCTTAAAACAGTTCGCCGTTTTAATATCGGAGCATTTTTGCAAAAATTAGAGCAAAAACAAATTTTACGAAAAATCAGATTTTGGCCAAAAATTAAAATCTTAATTTTCCGTTAATAAAAAAGTCAGTATTTTTGCTATAAAAATTAGACTAATTGTCCAAATATGGAATGACATACCTTCCTGAACTCGTAGTTAAATTCTCTGTAACTTGGCATTTCCACGTAAAAATTTTATATTTTTGAAAATTTTCCCAAAAATTTTTGATATTCCCCCTTACAAAAAATTCGAAAATTTGAAAAATTTTTAATTTTTCCAATTCAGACGGAGAGTGCATTAATATTAATTATCAGGGTTTATCTGCTTAAAGCAGTTCGCCGTTTTAATATCGGAGCATTTTTGCAAAAATTAGAGCAAAAACAAATTTTACAAAAAATCAGATTTTGGCCAAAAATTAAAATCTTAATTTTGCGCCAAAAAAAAGTCAGTATTTTTGCTATAAAAATGAGACTAATTGTCCAAATATGGAATGACATACCTTCCTGAACTCGTAGTTAAATTCTCTGTAACTTGGCATTTCCACGTACAAATTTTATTTTTTTGAACATTTTCGCAAAAATTTGTGACCCCCCCTTACAAAAAATTCAAAAATTTGAAAATTTTTTAATTTTTCCAATTAAGACGGAGAGTGCATTAATATTAATTACCAGGGTTTATCTGCTTAAAACAGTTCGCCGTTTTAATATCGGAGCATTTTTGCAAAAATTAGAGCAAAAACAAATTTTACGAAAAATCAGATTTTGGCCAAAAGTTTAAATCTTAATTTTCCGCCAATAAAAAAGTCAGTATTTTTGCTATAAAAATGAGACTAATTGTCCAAATATGGAATGACATACCTTCCTGAACTCGTAGTTAAATTCTCTGTAACTTGGCATTTCCACGTACAAATTTTATTTTTTTGAACATTTTCGCAAAAATTTGTGATACCCAATTACAAAAAATTCGAAAATTTGATAAATTTTTAATTTTTTCAATTCAGACGGAGAGTGCATTAATATTAATTATCAGGTTTTTATCTGCTTAAAGCAGTTCGCCGTTTTAATATCGGAGCATTTTTGCAAAAATTAGAGCAAAAACAAATTTTACGAAAAATCAGATTTTGGCCAAAAATTAAAATCTTAATTTTCCGCCAATAAAAAAGTCAGTACTTTTGCTATAAAAATGAGACTAAGTGTCCAAATATGGAATGACATACCTTCCTGAACTCGTAGTTAAATCCTCTGTAACTTGGCATTTCCACGTAAAAATTGTATATTTTTGAAAATTTTTGCAAAAGTTTGTGATATTCCCCCTTGCAAAAAATTCGAAAATTTGAAAAATTTTTAATTTTTCCAATTCAGACGGAGAGTGCATTAATATTAATTATCAGGGTTTATCTGCTTAAAACAGTTCGCCGTTTTAATATCGGAGCATTTTTGCAAAAATTAGAGCAAAAACAAATTTTACGAAAAATCAGATTTTGGCCAAAAATTAAAATCTTAATTTTCCGTTAATAAAAAAGTCAGTATTTTTGCTATAAAAATGAGACTAATTGTCCAAATATGGAATGACATACCTTCCTGAACTCGTAGTTGAATTCTCTGTAACTTGGCATTTCCACCTAAAAATTTTATTTTTTGAACATTTTCGCAAAAATTTGTGACCCCACTTACAAAAAATTCGATAATTTGAAAAATTTGTAATTTTCCCAATTCAGACGGAGAGTGCATTAATATTAATTATCAGGGTTTATCTGCTTAAAACAGTTCGCCGTTTTAATATCGGAGCAATTTTGCAAAAATTAGAGCAAAAACAAATTTTACAAAAAATCAGATTTTGGCCAAAAATTAAAATCTTAATTTTCCGCCAATAAAAAAGTCAGTACTTTTGCTATAAAAATGAGACTAATTGTCCAAATGTGGAATGACATACCTTCCTGAACTCGTAGTTAAATTCTCTGTAACTTGGCATTTCCACGTAAAAATTTTATATTTTTGAAAATTTTTGCAAAAATTTGTGATATTCCCCCTTGCAAAAAATTCGAAAATTTGATAAATTTTTAATTTTTTCAATTCAGACGGAGAGTGCATTAATATTAATTATCAGGTTTTTATCTGCTCAAAACAGTTCGCTGTTTATACCCGTTACTCGTAGAGTAAAAGGGTATATTAGATTCGTGCAAAAGTATGTAACAGGCAGAAGGAAGCGTTTCCGACCATATAAAGTATATATATTCTTGATCAGGATCACTAGCCGAGTCGATCTAGCCATGTCCGTCTGTCCGTCTGTCCGTCTGTCCGTCTGTCCGTCTGTCCGTCTGTCCGTCTGTCCGTCTGTCCGTCTGTCTGTCCGTCTGTCCGTCTGTCCGTCTGTATGAACGCTGAGATCTTGGAAACTATAAAAGCTAGAAGATTGAGATTTGGCATGCAGATTCTGGGGGTTAATACGCAGCGCAAGTTTTTCACGCCGATGTGCCACGCCCTCTCTAACGCCCACAAACCGCGAAAAACTGTGACCCGTTCTGTATGAACGCTGAGATCTCGGAAACTATAAAAGCTAGAAGATTGGGATTTGGCATGCAGATTCTAGGGGTTATTACGCAGCGCAAGTTTTTCACGCCAAAGTGCCACGCCCCCTCTAACGCTTACAAACCGCGAAAAACTGTGGCACCCACAGTTTTGAAGCTATATTAACGGGAAAAGCAATGTGTATTCGTTTCATCAATACATATTGATAGACCAAAGTTGGAAACCCCCTCCCCCCTAACGCCCACAAACCGCGAAAAGCTGTGGCGCCCATAGTTTTAAAGCTAGAGCAAAAGTGTAAACGCAATTTTGTTTGGGTTATTAACGCCTACCGAAATGTAGAAGAAATTTTTTAAATTTTTTGAAGCGGCTGCTTGGTTTGCCTTGCTTGAGATTGCTGACTTTAGCTGAGTAACGGGTATTTGATAGTCGAGGCACTCGACTATAGCGTTCCCTCTTGTTTAATATCGGATCATTTTTGCAAAAATTAGAGCAAAAACAAATTTTACGAAAAATCAGATTTTGGCCAAAAATTAAAATCTTAATTTTCCGCCAATAAAAAAGTCAGTATTTTTGCTATAAAAATGAGACTAAGTGTCCAAATATGGAATGACATACCTTCCTGAACTCGTAGTTAAATCCTCTGTAACTTGGCATTTCCACGTAAAAATTTTATATTTTTGAAAATTTTTGCAAGTTTGTGATATTTCCCCTTGCAAAAAATTCGAAAATTTGAAAAATTTTTATTTTTTCCAATTCAGACGGAGAGTGCATTAATATTAATTATCAGGTTTTTATCTGCTCAAAACAGTTCGCCGTTTTAATATCGGAGCATTTTTGCAAAAATTAGAGCAAAAACAAATTTTACGAAAAATAAGATTTTGGCCAAAAATTAAAGTCTTAATTTTCCGCCAATAAAAAAGTCAGTATTTTTGCTATAAAAATTAAACTAATTGTCCAAATAAGGAATGACATACCTTCCTAACTCGTAGTTAAATTCTCTGTAACTTGGCATTTCCACGTAAAAATTTTATATTTTTGAAAATTTTTGCAAGTTTGTGATATTTCCCCTTGCAAAAAATTCGAAAATTTGAAAAATTTTTAATTTTTCCAATTCAGACGGAGAGTGCATTAATATTAATTATCAGGGTTTATCTGCTTAAAACAGTTCGCCGTTTTAATATCGGAGCATTTTTGCAAAAATTAGAGCAAAAACAAATTTTACGAAAAATCAGATTTTGGCCAAAAATTAAAATCTTAATTTTGCGCCAATAAAAAAGTCAGTATTTTTGCTATAAAAATAAGACTAATTGTCCAAATATGGAATGACATACCTTCCTGAACTCGTAGTTGAATTCTCTGTAACTTGGCATTTCCAGCTACAAATTTTATTTTTTGAACATTTTCGCAAAACTTTGTGACCCCCCCTTACAAAAAATTCGAAAATTTGAAAAATTTGTAATTTTCCTAGTTCAGACGGACAGTGCATTTATATTAATTATCAGGTTTTTATCTGCTCAAAACAGTTTGCCGTTCTAATATCGGAGCATTTTTGCAAAAATTAGAGCAAAAACAAATTTTACGAAAAATCAGATTTTGGCCAAAAGTTTAAATCGTAATTTTCCGCCAATACAAAAGTCAGTATTTTTGCTATAAAAATGAGACTAATTGTCCAAATATGGAATGACATACCTTCCTGAACTCGTAGTTAAATTCTCTGTAACTTGGCATTTCAACGTACAAATTTTATTTTTTTGAACATTTTCTCAAAAATTTGTGATATCCCCAATTACAAAAAATTCGAAAATTTGATAAATTTTTAATTTTTCCAATTCAGACGGAGAATGCATTAATATTAATTATCAGGTTTTTATCTGCTCAAAGCAGTTCGCCGTTTTAATATCGGAGCATTTTTGCAAAAATTAGAGCAAAAACAAATTTTACGAAAAATCAGATTTTGGCCAAAAATTAAAATCTTAATTTTCCGTTAATAAAAAAGGCAGTATTTTTGCTATAAAAATGAGACTAATTGTCCAAATATGGAATAACATACCTTCCTGAACTCGTAGTTGAATTCTCTGTAACTTGGGATTTCCACGTACAAATTTTATTTTTTTGAACATTTTTGCAAAAATTTGTGATATCCCCAATTACAAAAAATTCGAAAATTTGAAAAATTTTTAATTTTTCCAATTCAGACGGAGAGTGCATTAATATTAATTATCAGGTTTTTATCTGCTCAAAGCAGTTCGCCGTTTTAATATCGGAGCATTTTTGCAAAAATTAGAGCAAAAACAAATTTTACGAAAAATCAGATTTTGGCCAAAAATTAAAATCTTAATTTTCCGCCAATAAAAAAGTCAGTATTTTTGCTATAAAAATGAGACTAATTGTCCAAATATGGAATGACATACCTTCCTGAACTCGTAGTTAAATTCTCTGTAACTTGCCATTTCCACGTACAAATTTTATTTTTTTGAACATTTTTGCAAAAATTTGTGATATTCCCCCTTACAAAAAATTCGAAAATTTGAAAAATTTTTAATTTTTCCAATTCAGACGGAGAGTGCATTAATATTAAATATCAGGTTTTTATCTGCTCAAAACAGTTCGCCGTTTTAATATCGGAGCAAATTTGCAAAAATTAGAGAAAAAACAAATTTTACGAAAAATCAGATTTTGGCCAAAAATTAAAATCTTAATTTTCCGCCAATAAAAAAGTGAGTATTTTTGCTATAAAAATGAGACTAATTGTCCAAATATGGAATGACATACCTTCCTGAACTCGTAGTTAAATTCTCTGTAACTTGGCATTTCCACGTACAAATTTTATTTTTTTGAAAATTTTTGCAAAAATTTGTGATATTCCCCCTTACAAAAAATTCGAAAATTTGAAAAATTTTTAATTTTTCCAAGTCAGACGGAGAGTGCATTTATATTAATTATCAGGTTTTTATCTGCTCAATACAGTTCGCCGTTTTAATATCGGAGCATTTTTGCAAAAATTAGAGCAAAAACAAATTTTACGAAAAATCAGTTTTTGGCCAAAAATTAAAATCTTAATTTTCCGCCAATAAAAAAGTCAGTATTTTTGCTATAAAAATTAGACTAATTGTCCAAATATGGAATGACATTCCTTCCTGAACTCGTAGTTAAATTCTCTGTAACTTGGCATTTCCACGTAAAAATTTTATATTTTTGAAAATTTTTGCAAAAGTTTGTGATATATTCCCTTACAAAAAATTCGAAAATTTGAAAAATTTTTAATTTTTCCAATTCAGACGGAGAGTGCATTTATATTAATTATCAGGTTTTTATCTGCTCAAAACAGTTCGCCGTTTTAATATCGGAGCATTTTTGAAAAATTAGAGCAAAAACAAATTTTACGAAAAATCAGATTTTGGCCAAAAGTTTAAATCTTAATTTTCCGCCAATAAAAAAGTCAGTATTTTTGCTATAAAAATGAGACTAATTGTCCAAATATGGAATGACATACCTTCCTGAACTCGTAGTTAAATTCTCTGTAACTTGGCATTTCCTCGTACAAATTTTATTTTTTTGAAAATTTTTGCAAAAATTTGTAATATTCCCCCTTACAAAAAATTCGAAAATTTGAAAAATTTTTAATTTTTTTCAATTCAGACGGAGAGTGAATTTATATTAATTATCAGGTTGTTGTCTGTTCAAAACAGTTCGCCGTTTTAATATCGAATCACTTTTGCAAAAATTAGAGCAAAAACAAATTTTACAAAAAATCAGATCTTTGCCAAAAATTAAAATCTTAATTTTCCGCCAATAAAAAAGTCAGTATTTTTGCTATAAAAATGAGACTAATTGTCCAAATATGGAATGACATACCTTCCTGAACTCGTAGTTAAATTCTCTGTAACTTGGCATTTCCACGTACAAATTTTATTTTTTTGAACATTTTCGCAAAAGTTTGTGATATCCCCCCTTACAAAAAATTCGAAAATTTGAAAAATTTTTAATTTTTCCAATTCAGACGGAGAGTGCATTAATATTAATTATCAGGGTTTATCTGCTTAAAACAGTTCGCCGTTTTAATATCGGAGCATTTTTGCAAAAATTAGAACAAAAACATATATTACAAAAAATCAGATTTTGGCCAAAAATTAAAATCTTAATTTTCCGCCAATAAAAAAGACAGTGTTTTTGCTATAAAAATGAGACTAATTGTCCAAATATGGAATGACATACCTTCCTGAACACGTAGTTAAATTCTCTGTAACTTGGCATTTCCACCTAAAAATTTTATTTTTTTGAAAACTTTCGCAAAACTTTGTGAGCCCTCCTTACAAAAAATTCGAAAATTTGAAACATTTTTAATTTTTTCAATTCAGACGGAGAGTGCATTAATATTAATTATCAGGTTTTTATCTGCTCAAAACAGTTCGCCTTTTTAATATCGGAGCATTTTTGCAAAAATTAGAGCAAAAACAAATTTTACGAAAAATCAGATTTTGGCCAAAAATTAAAATATTAATTTTCCGCCAATAAAAAAGTCAGTATTTTTGCTATAAAAATGAGACTAATTGTCCAAATATGGAATGACATACCTTCCTGAACTCGTAGTTAAATTCTCTATAACTTGGCATTTCCACCTAAAAATTTTATTTTTTTGAAAATTTTTGCAAAAGTTTGCAAAAGTTTACAAAAAATTCGAAAATTTGAAAAATTTTTAATTTTTCCAATTCAGACGGAGAGTGCATTTATATTAATTATCAGGTTTTTATCTGCTCAAAACAGTTCGCCGTTTTAATATCGGAGCATTTTTGAAAAATTAGAGCAAAAACAAATTTTACGAAAAATCAGATTTTGGCCAAAAGTTTAAATCTTAATTTTCCGCCAATAAAAAAGTCAGTATTTTTGCTATAAAAATGAGACTAATTGTCCAAATATGGAATGACATACCTTCCTGAACTCGTAGTTAAATTCTCTGTAACTTGGCATTTCCTCGTACAAATTTTATTTTTTTGAAAATTTTTGCAAAAATTTGTAATATTCCCCCTTACAAAAAATTCGAAAATTTGAAAAATTTTTAATTTTTTTCAATTCAGACGGAGAGTGAATTTATATTAATTATCAGGTTGTTGTCTGTTCAAAACAGTTCGCCGTTTTAATATCGGATCATTTTTGCAAAAATTAGAGCAAAAACAAATTTTACAAAAAATCAGATCTTTGCCAAAAATTAAAATCTTAATTTTCCGCCAATAAAAAAGTCATTATTTTTGCTATAAAAATGAGACTAATTGTCCAAATATGGAATGACATACCTTCCTGAACTCGTAGTTAAATTCTCTGTAACTTGGCATTTCCACGTACAAATTTTATTTTTTTGAACATTTTCGCAAAAGTTTGTGATATCCCCCTTACAAAAAATTCGAAAATTTGAAAAATTTTTAATTTTTCCAATTCAGACGGAGAGTGCATTAATATTAATTATCAGGGTTTATCTGCTTAAAACAGTTCGCCGTTTTAATATCGGAGCATTTTTGCAAAAATTAGAACAAAAACATATATTACAAAAAATCAGATTTTGGCCAAAAATTAAAATCTTAATTTTCCGCCAATAAAAAAGACAGTGTTTTTGCTATAAAAATGAGACTAATTGTCCAAATATGGAATTACATACCTTCCTGAACACGTAGTTAAATTCTCTGTAACTTGGCATTTCCACCTAAAAATTTTATTTTTTTGAAAACTTTCGCAAAACTTTGTGAGCCCTCCTTACAAAAAATTCGAAAATTTGAAACATTTTTAATTTTTTCAATTCAGACGGAGAGTGCATTAATATTAATTATCAGGTTTTTATCTGCTCAAAACAGTTCGCCTTTTTAATATCGGAGCATTTTTGCAAAAATTAGAGCAAAAACAAATTTTACGAAAAATCAGATTTTGGCCAAAAATTAAAATATTAATTTTCCGCCAATAAAAAAGTCAGTATTTTTGCTATAAAAATTAGACAAATTGTCCAAATATGGAATGACATACCTTCCTGAACTCGTAGTTAAATTCTCTGTAACTTGGCATTTCCTCGTAAAAATTTTATATTTTTGATAATTTTTGCAACAATTTGTGATATTCCCCCTTACAAAAAATTCGAAAATTTGAAAAAATTTTAATTTTTTTCAATTCAGACGGAGAGTGCATTTATATTAATTATCAGGTTTCTATCTGCTCAAAACAGTTCGCCGTTTTAATATCGGAGCATTTTTGCAAAACTTAGAGCAAAAATAAATTTTAAGAAAAATCAGTTTTTGGCCAAAAATTAAAATCTTAATTTTCCGCCAATAAAAAAGTCAGTATTTTTGCTATAAAAATGAGACTAATTGTCCAAATATGGAATGACATACCTTCCTGAACTCGTAGTTAAATTCTCTGTAACTTGGCATTTCCTCGTAAAAATTTTATATTTTTGATAATTTTTGCAACAATTTGTGATATTCCCCCTTACAAAAAATTCGAAAATTTGAAAAAATTTTAATTTTTTTCAATTCAGACGGAGAGTGCATTTATATTAATTATCAGGTTTCTATCTGCTCAAAACAGTTCGCCGTTTTAATATCGGAGCATTTTTGCAAAAATTAGAGCAAAAATAAATTTTAAGAAAAATCAGTTTTTGGCCAAAAATTAAAATCTTAATTTTCCGCCAATAAAAAAGTCAGTATTTTTGCTATAAAAATGAGACTAATTGTCCAAATATGGAATGACATACCTTCCTGAACTCGTAGTTAAATTCTCTGTAACTTGGCATTTCCTCGTAAAAATTTTATATTTTTGATAATTTTTGCAACAATTTGTGATATTCCCCTTACAAAAAAATCGAAAATTTGATAAATTTTTAATTTTTTTCAATTCAGACGGAGAGTGCATTAATATTAATTATCAGGTTTTTATCTGCTTAAAGCAGTTCGCCGTTTTAATATCGGAGCATTTTTGCAAAAATTAGAGCAAAAACAAATTTTACGAAAAATCAGATTTTGGCCAAAAATTAAAATCTTAATTTTCCGCCAATAAAAAAGTCAGTATTTTTGCTATAAAAATGAGACTAAGTGTCCAAATATGGAATGACATACCTTCCTGAACTCGTAGTTAAATCCTCTGTAACTTGGCATTTCCACGTAAAAATTTTATATTTTTGAAAATTTTTGCAAAAGTTTGTGATATTCCCCCTTGCAAAAAATTCGAAAATTTGATAAATTTTTAATTTTTTTCAATTCAGACGGAGAGTGCATTTATATTAATTATCAGGTTTTTATCTGCTCAAAACAGTTCGCCGTTTTAATATCGGAGCATTTTTGAAAAATTAGAGCAAAAACAAATTTTACGAAAAATCAGATTTTGGCCAAAAGTTTAAATCTTAATTTTCCGCCAATAAAAAAGTCAGTATTTTTGCTATAAAAATGAGACTAATTGTCCAAATATGGAATGACATACCTTCCTGAACTCGTAGTTAAATTCTCTGTAACTTGGCATTTCCTCGTACAAATTTTATTTTTTTGAAAATTTTTGCAAAAATTTGTAATATTCCCCCTTACAAAAAATTCGAAAATTTGAAAAATTTTTAATTTTTTTCAATTCAGACGGAGAGTGAATTTATATTAATTATCAGGTTGTTGTCTGTTCAAAACAGTTCGCCGTTTTAATATCGAATCACTTTTGCAAAAATTAGAGCAAAAACAAATTTTACAAAAAATCAGATCTTTGCCAAAAATTAAAATCTTAATTTTCCGCCAATAAAAAAGTCAGTATTTTTGCTATAAAAATGAGACTAATTGTCCAAATATGGAATGACATACCTTCCTGAACTCGTAGTTAAATTCTCTGTAACTTGGCATTTCCACGTACAAATTTTATTTTTTTGAACATTTTCGCAAAAGTTTGTGATATCCCCCCTTACAAAAAATTCGAAAATTTGAAAAATTTTTAATTTTTCCAATTCAGACGGAGAGTGCATTAATATTAATTATCAGGGTTTATCTGCTTAAAACAGTTCGCCGTTTTAATATCGGAGCATTTTTGCAAAAATTAGAACAAAAACATATATTACAAAAAATCAGATTTTGGCCAAAAATTAAAATCTTAATTTTCCGCCAATAAAAAAGACAGTGTTTTTGCTATAAAAATGAGACTAATTGTCCAAATATGGAATGACATACCTTCCTGAACACGTAGTTAAATTCTCTGTAACTTGGCATTTCCACCTAAAAATTTTATTTTTTTGAAAACTTTCGCAAAATTTTGTGAGCCCTCCTTACAAAAAATTCGAAAATTTGAAACATTTTTAATTTTTTCAATTCAGACGGAGAGTGCATTAATATTAATTATCAGGTTTTTATCTGCTCAAAACAGTTCGCCTTTTTAATATCGGAGCATTTTTGCAAAAATTAGAGCAAAAACAAATTTTACGAAAAATCAGATTTTGGCCAAAAATTAAAATATTAATTTTCCGCCAATAAAAAAGTCAGTATTTTTGCTATAAAAATTAGACAAATTGTCCAAATATGGAATGACATACCTTCCTGAACTCGTAGTTAAATTCTCTATAACTTGGCATTTCCACCTAAAAATTTTATTTTTTTGAAAATTTTTGCAAAAGTTTGCAAAAGTTTACAAAAAATTCGAAAATTTGAAAAATTTTTAATTTTTCCAATTCAGACGGAGAGTGCATTTATATTAATTATCAGGTTTTTATCTGCTCAAAACAGTTCGCCGTTTTAATATCGGAGCATTTTTGAAAAATTAGAGCAAAAACAAATTTTACGAAAAATCAGATTTTGGCCAAAAGTTTAAATCTTAATTTTCCGCCAATAAAAAAGTCAGTATTTTTGCTATAAAAATGAGACTAATTGTCCAAATATGGAATGACATACCTTCCTGAACTCGTAGTTAAATTCTCTGTAACTTGGCATTTCCTCGTACAAATTTTATTTTTTTGAAAATTTTTGCAAAAATTTGTAATATTCCCCCTTACAAAAAATTCGAAAATTTGAAAAATTTTTAATTTTTTTTCAATTCAGACGGAGAGTGAATTTATATTAATTATCAGGTTGTTGTCTGTTCAAAACAGTTCGCCGTTTTAATATCGGATCATTTTTGCAAAAATTAGAGCAAAAACAAATTTTACAAAAAATCAGATCTTTGCCAAAAATTAAAATCTTAATTTTCCGCCAATAAAAAAGTCATTATTTTTGCTATAAAAATGAGACTAATTGTCCAAATATGGAATGACATACCTTCCTGAACTCGTAGTTAAATTCTCTGTAACTTGGCATTTCCACGTACAAATTTTATTTTTTTGAACATTTTCGCAAAAGTTTGTGATATCCCCCCTTACAAAAAATTCGAAAATTTGAAAAATTTTTAATTTTTCCAATTCAGACGGAGAGTGCATTAATATTAATTATCAGGGTTTATCTGCTTAAAACAGTTCGCCGTTTTAATATCGGAGCATTTTTGCAAAAATTAGAACAAAAACATATATTACAAAAAATCAGATTTTGGCCAAAAATTAAAATCTTAATTTTCCGCCAATAAAAAAGACAGTGTTTTTGCTATAAAAATGAGACTAATTGTCCAAATATGGAATTACATACCTTCCTGAACTCGTAGTTAAATTCTCTGTAACTTGGCATTTCCACCTAAAAATTTTATTTTTTTGAAAACTTTCGCAAAACTTTGTGAGCCCTCCTTACAAAAAATTCGAAAATTTGAAACATTTTTAATTTTTTCAATTCAGACGGAGAGTGCATTAATATTAATTATCAGGTTTTTATCTGCTCAAAACAGTTCGCCTTTTTAATATCGGAGCATTTTTGCAAAAATTAGAGCAAAAACAAATTTTACGAAAAATCAGATTTTGGCCAAAAATTAAAATATTAATTTTCCGCCAATAAAAAAGTCAGTATTTTTGCTATAAAAATTAGACAAATTGTCCAAATATGGAATGACATACCTTCCTGAACTCGTAGTTAAATTCTCTGTAACTTGGCATTTCCTCGTAAAAATTTTATATTTTTGATAATTTTTGCAACAATTTGTGATATTCCCCCCTTACAAAAAATTCGAAAATTTGAAAAAATTTTAATTTTTTTCAATTCAGACGGAGAGTGCATTTATATTAATTATCAGGTTTCTATCTGCTCAAAACAGTTCGCCGTTTTAATATCGGAGCATTTTTGCAAAACTTAGAGCAAAAATAAATTTTAAGAAAAATCAGTTTTTGGCCAAAAATTAAAATCTTAATTTTCCGCCAATAAAAAAGTCAGTATTTTTGCTATAAAAATGAGACTAATTGTCCAAATATGGAATGACATACCTTCCTGAACTCGTAGTTAAATTCTCTGTAACTTGGCATTTCCTCGTAAAAATTTTATATTTTTGATAATTTTTGCAACAATTTGTGATATTCCCCCTTACAAAAAATTCGAAAATTTGAAAAAATTTTAATTTTTTTCAATTCAGACGGAGAGTGCATTTATATTAATTATCAGGTTTCTATCTGCTCAAAACAGTTCGCCGTTTTAATATCGGAGCATTTTTGCAAAAATTAGAGCAAAAATAAATTTTAAGAAAAATCAGTTTTTGGCCAAAAATTAAAATCTTAATTTTCCGCCAATAAAAAAGTCAGTATTTTTGCTATAAAAATGAGACTAATTGTCCAAATATGGAATGACATACCTTCCTGAACTCGTAGTTAAATTCTCTGTAACTTGGCATTTCCTCGTAAAAATTTTATATTTTTGATAATTTTTGCAACAATTTGTGATATTCCCCCTTACAAAAAAATCGAAAATTTGATAAATTTTTAATTTTTTTCAATTCAGACGGAGAGTGCATTAATATTAATTATCAGGTTTTTATCTGCTTAAAGCAGTTCGCCGTTTTAATATCGGAGCATTTTTGCAAAAATTAGAGCAAAAACAAATTTTACGAAAAATCAGATTTTGGCCAAAAATTAAAATCTTAATTTTCCGCCAATAAAAAAGTCAGTATTTTTGCTATAAAAATGAGACTAAGTGTCCAAATATGGAATGACATACCTTCCTGAACTCGTAGTTAAATCCTCTGTAACTTGGCATTTCCACGTAAAAATTTTATATTTTTGAAAATTTTTGCAAAAGTTTGTGATATTCCCCCTTGCAAAAAATTCGAAAATTTGAAAAATTTTTAATTTTTCCAATTCAGACGGAGAGTGTATTAATATTAATTATCAGGGTTTATCTGCTTAAAACAGTTCGCCGTTTTAATATCGGAGCATTTTTGCAAAAATTAGAGCAAAAACAAATTTTACGAAAAATCAGATTTTGGCCAAAAATTAAAAATTTTGTATTTTTGAAAATTTTTGCAAAATTTTGTGATATTCCCCCTTACAAAAAATTCGAAAATTTTAAAAATTTTTAATTTTTCCAATTCAGACGGAGAGTGCATTAATATTAATTATCAGGGTTTATCTGCTTAAAACAGTTCGCCGTTTTAATATCGGAGCATTTTTGCAAAAATTAGAGCAAAAACAAATTTTACGAAAAATCAGATTTTGGCCAAAAATTAAAATCTTAATTTTGCGCCAATAAAAAAGTCAGTATTTTTGCTATAAAAATGAGACTAATTGTCCAAATATGGAATGACATACCTTCCTGAACTCGTAGTTAAATTCTCTGTAACTTGGCATTTCCTCGTAAAAATTTTATATTTTTGATAATTTTTGCAACAATTTGTGATATTCCCCCTTACAAAAAATTCGAAAATTTGAAAAATTTTTAATTTTTCCAATTCAGACGGAGAGTGCATTAATATTAAATATCAGGTTTTTATCTGCTCAAAACAGTTCGCCGTTTTAATATCGGAGCATATTTGCAAAAATTAGAGAAAAAACAAATTTTACGAAAAATCAGATTTTGGCCAAAAATTAAAATCTTAATTTTCCGCCAATAAAAAAGTGAGTATTTTTGCTATAAAAATGAGACTAATTGTCCAAATATGGAATGACATACCTTCCTGAACTCGTAGTTAAATTCTCTGTAACTTGGCATTTCCACGTACAAATTTTATTTTTTTGAAAATTTTTGCAAAAATTTGTGATATTCCCCCCTTACAAAAAATTCGAAAATTTGAAAAATTTTTAATTTTTCCAAGTCAGACGGAGAGTGCATTTATATTAATTATCAGGTTTTTATCTGCTCAATACAGTTCGCCGTTTTAATATCGGAGCAAAACAAACAAAACAAAAACAAATTTTACGAAAAATCAGTTTTTGGCCAAAAATTAAAATCTTAATTTTCCGCCAATAAAAAAGTCAGTATTTTTGCTATAAAAATGAGACTAATTGTCCAAATATGGAATGACATACCTTCCTGAACTCGTAGTTAAATTCTCTGTAACTTGGGATTTCCACGTACAAATTTTATTTTTTTGAACATTTTCGCAAAAATTTGTGATATTCCCCCTTACAAAAAATTCGAAAATTTGAAAAATTTTTAATTTTTCCAAGTCAGACGGAGAGTGCATTTATATTAATTATCAGGTTTTTATCTGCTCAATACAGTTCGCCGTTTTAATATCGGAGCATATTTGCAAAAATTAGAGAAAAAACAAATTTTACGAAAAATCAGATTTTGGCCAAAAATTAAAATCTTAATTTTCCGCCAATAAAAAAGTGAGTATTTTTGCTATAAAAATGAGACTAATTGTCCAAATATGGAATGACATACCTTCCTGAACTCGTAGTTAAATTCTCTGTAACTTGGCATTTCCACGTAAAAATTTTATATTTTTGAAAATTTTTGCAAAAGTTTGTGATATATTCCCTTACAAAAAATTCGAAAATTTGAAAAATTTTTAATTTTTCCAATTCAGACGGAGAGTGCATTTATATTAATTATCAGGTTTTTATCTGCTCAAAACAGTTCGCCGTTTTAATATCGGAGCATTTTTGAAAAATTAGAGCAAAAACAAATTTTACGAAAAATCAGATTTTGGCCAAAAGTTTAAATCTTAATTTTCCGCCAATAAAAAAGTCAGTATTTTTGCTATAAAAATGAGACTAATTGTCCAAATATGGAATGACATACCTTCCTGAACTCGTAGTTAAATTCTCTGTAACTTGGGATTTCCACGTACAAATTTTATTTTTTTGAACATTTTCGCAAAAATTTGTGAGCTCTCCTTACAAAAAATTCGAAAATTTGAAACATTTTTAATTTTTTCAATTCAGACGGAGAGTGCATTAATATTAATTATCAGGTTTTTATCTGCTCAAAACAGTTCGCCTTTTTAATATCGGAGCATTTTTGCAAAAATTAGAGCAAAAACAAATTTTACGAAAAATCAGATTTTGGCCAAAAATTAAAATCTTAATTTTCCGCCAATAAAAAAGTCAGTATTTTTGCTATAAAAATGAGACTAATTGTCCAAATATGGAATGACATACCTTCCTGAACTCGTAGTTAAATTCTCTGTAACTTGGCATTTCCACCTAAAAATTTTATTTTTTGAACATTTTCGCAAAAATTTGTGACCCCTCTTACAAAAAATTCGAAAATTTGTAATTTTCCCAATTCAGACGGAGAGTGCATTAATATTAATTATCAGGGTTTATCTGCTTAAAACAGTTCGCCGTTTTAATATCGGATACATTTTTAATTTTTTCAATTCAGACGGAGAGTGCATTAATATTAATTATCAGGTTTTTATCTGCTCAAAACAGTTCGCCGTTTTAATATCGGAGCATTTTTGCAAAAATTAGAGAAAAAACAAATTTTACGAAAAATCAGATTTTGGCCAAAAATTAAAATCTTAATTTTCCGCCAATAAAAAAGACAGTATTTATGCTATAAAAATGAGACTAATTCTCCAAATATGGAATGACATACCTTCCTGAACTCGTAGTTAAATTCTCTGTAACTTGGCATTTCCACGTAAGAATTTAATTTTTTTTGAACATTTTCCCAAAAACCCCCCCTTACAAAAAATTCGAAAATTTGAAACATTTGTAATTTTCACAATTCAGACGGAGAGTGCATTTATATTAATTATCAGGTTTTTATCTGCTCAAAACAGTTCGCCGTTTTAATATCGGAGCATTTTTGCAAAAATTAGAGAAAAAACAAATTTTACGAAAAATCAGATTTTGGCCAAAAATTAAAATCTTAATTTTGCGCCAATAAAAAAGACAGTATTTATGCTATAAAAATGAGACTAATTCTCCAAATATGGAATGACATACCTTCCTGAACTCGTAGTTAAATTCTCTGTAACTTGGCATTTCCACGTAAGAATTTAATTTTTTTGAACATTTTCCCAAAAACCCCCCCTTACAAAAAATTCGAAAATTTGAAACATTTGTAATTTTCACAATTCAGACGGAGAGTGCATTTATATTAATTATCAGGTTTTTATCTGCTCAAAACAGTTCGCCGTTTTAATATCGGAGCATTTTTGCAAAAATTAGAGCAAAAACAAATTTTACGAAAATTCAGATTTTGGCCAAAAGTTTAAATCTTAATTTTTTGCCAATAAAAAAGTCAGTAGTTTTGCTATAAAAATGAGACTAATTGTCCAAATATGGAATGTCATACCTTCCTGAACTCGTAGTTAAATTCTCTGTAACTTGGCATTTCCACGTACAAATTTAATTTTTTTGAACATTTTCGCAAAAATTTGTGATATACCCAATTACAAAAAATTCGAAAATTTGATAAATTTTAAATTTTTTCAATTCAGACGGAGAGTGCATTAATATTAATTATCAGGTTTTTATCTGCTCAAATCAGTTCGCCGTTTTAATATCGGAGCATTTTTGCAAAAATTAGAGCAAAAACAAATTTTACAAAAAATCAGATTTTGGCCAAAAATTAAAATCTTAATTTTCCGCCAATAAAAAAGTCAGTATTTTTGCTATAAAAATGAGACTAAGTGTCCAAATATGGAATGACATACCTTCCTGAACTCGTAGTTAAATCCTCTGTAACTTGGCATTTCCACGTAAAAATTTTATATTTTTGAAAATTTTTGCAAAAGTTTGTGATATTCCCCCTTGCAAAAAATTCGACAATTTGAAAAATTTTTAATTTTTCCAATTCAGGCGGAGAGTGCATTAATATTAATTATCAGGGTTTATCTGCTTAAAACAGTTCGCCGTTTTAATATCGGAGCATTTTTGCAAAAATTAGAGCAAAAACAAATTTTACGAAAAATCAGATTTTGGCCAAAAATTAAAAATTTTATATTTTTGAAAATTTTTGCAAAATTTTGTGATATTCCACCTTACAAAAAATTCGAAAATTTGAAAAATTTTTAATTTTTCCAATTCAGACGGAGAGTGCATTAATATTAATTATCAGGGTTTATCTGCTTAAAACAGTTCGCCGTTTTAATATCGGAGCATTTTTGCAAAAATTAGAGCAAAAACAAATTTTACGAAAAATCAGATTTTGGCCAAAAATTAAAATCTTAATTTTCCGTTAATAAAAAAATCAGTATTTTTGCTATAAAAATGAGACTAATTGTCCAAATATGGAATGAAATACCTTCCTGAACTCGTAGTTGAATTCTCTGTAACTTGGCATTTCCACCTAAAAATTTTATTTTTTGAACATTTTCGCAAAAATTTGTGACCCCACTTACAAAAAATTCGAAAATTTGAAAAATTTGTAATTTTCCCAATTCAGACGGAGAGTGCATTAATATTAATTATCAGGGTTTATCTGCTTAAAACAGTTCGCCGTTTTAATATCGGAGAATTTTTGCAAAAATTAGAGCAAAAACAAATTTTACAAAAAATCAGATTTTGGCCAAAAATTAAAATCTTAATTTTCCGCCAATAAAAAAGTCAGTACTTTTGCTATAAAAATGAGACTAATTGTCCAAATGTGGAATGACATACCTTCCTGAACTCGTAGTTAAATTCTCTGTAACTTGGCATTTCCACGTAAAAATTTTATATTTTTGAAAATTTTTGCAAAAATTTGTGATATTCCCCCTTGCAAAAAATTCGAAAATTTGATAAATTTTTAATTTTTTCAATTCAGACGGAGAGTGCATTAATATTAAATTTCAGGTTTTTATCTGCTCAAAACAGTTCGCCGTTTTAATATCGGAGCATTTTTGCAAAAATTAGAGCAAAAACAAATTTTACGAAAAATCAGATTTTGGCCAAAAATTAAAATCTTAATTTTGCGCCAATAAAAAAGACAGTATTTATGCTATAAAAATGAGACTAATTCTCCAAATATGGAATGACATACCTTCCTGAACTCGTAGTTAAATTCTCTGTAACTTGGCATTTCCACGTAAGAATTTAATTTTTTTTGAACATTTTCCCAAAAACCCCCCCTTACAAAAAATTCGACAATTTGAAAAGTTTTAATTTTTCCAATTCAGACGGAGAGTGCATTAATATTAATTATCAGGGTTTATCTGCTTAAAACAGTTCGCCGTTTTAATATCGGAACATTTTTGCAAAAATTAGAGCAAAAACAAATTTTACGAAAAATCAGTCTTTGGCCAAAAATTAAAAATTTTATATTTTTGAAAATTTTTGCAAAATTTTGTGATATTCCCCCTTACAAAAAATTCGAAAATTTGAAAAATTTTTAATTTTTCCAATTCAGACGGAGAGTGCATTAATATTAATTATCAGGGTTTATCTGCTTAAAACAGTTCGCCGTTTTAATATCGGAGCATTTTTGCAAAAATTAGAGCAAAAACAAATTTTACGAAAAATCAGATTTTGGCCAAAAATTAAAATCTTAATTTTCCGTTAATAAAAAAGTCAGTATTTTTGCTATAAAAATGAGACTAATTGTCCAAATATGGAATGACATACCTTCCTGAACTCGTAGTTGAATTCTCTGTAACTTAGCATTTCCACCTAAAAATTTTATTTTTTGAACATTTTCGCAAAAATTTGTGACCCCACTTACAAAAAATTCGAAAATTTGAAAAATTTGTAATTTTTCCAATTCAGACGGAGAGTGCATTAATATTAATTATCAGGGTTTATCTGCTTAAAACAGTTCGCCGTTTTAATATCGGAGAATTTTTGCAAAAATTAGAGCAAAAACAAATTTTACGAAAAATCAGAATTTGGCCAAAAATTAAAATCTTAATTTTCCGCCAATAAAAAAGTCAGTACTTTTGCTATAACAATGAGACTAATTGTCCAAATGTGGAATGACATACCTTCCTGAACTCGTAGTTAAATTCTCTGTAACTTGGCATTTCCACGAAAAATTTTATATTTTTGAAAATTTTTGCAAAAATTTGTGATATTCCCCCTTGCAAAAAATTCGAAAATTTGATAAATTTTTAATTTTTTCAATTCAGACGGAGAGTGCATTAATATTAATTATCAGGTTTTTATCTGCTCAAAACAGTTCGCCGTTTTAATATCGGAGCATTTTTGCAAAAATTAGAGCAAAAACAAATTTTACGAAAAATCAGATTTTGGCCAAAAATTAAAATCTTAATTTTCCGCCAATAAAAAAGTCAGTATTTTTGCTATAAAAATGAGACTAAGTGTCCAAATATGGAATGACATACCTTCCTGAACTCGTAGTTAAATCCTCTGTAACTTGGCATTTCCACGTAAAAATGTTATATTTTTGAAAATTTTTGCAAAAGTTTGTGATATTTCCCCTTACAAGAAATTCGAAAATTTGAAAAATTTTTAATTTTTCCAATTCAGACGGAGAGTGCATTAATATTAATTATCAGGTTTTTATCTGCTCAAAACAGTTCGCCGTTTTAATATCGGAGCATTTTTGCAAAAATTAGAGCAAAAACAAATTTTACGAAAAATCAGATTTTGGCCAAAAATTAAAGTCTTAATTTTCCGCCAATAAAAAAGTCAGTATTTTTGCTATAAAAATGAGACTAATTGTCCAAATATGGAATGACATGCCTTCCTGAACTCGTAGTTAAATTCTCTGTAACTTGGCATTTCCACGTAAAAATTTTATATTTTTGAAAATTTTTGCAAAAATTTGTGATATTCCCCCTTGCAAAAAATTCGAAAATTTGAAAAATTTTTAATTTTTCCAATTCAGACGGAGAGTGCATTAATATTAATTATCAGGGTTTATCTGCTTAAAACAGTTCGCCGTTTTAATATCGGAGCATTTTTGCAAAAATTAGAGCAAAAACAAATTTTACGAAAAATCAGATTTTGGCCAAAAATTAAAAATTTTATATTTTTGAAAATTTTTGCAAAATTTTGTGATATTCCCCCCTTACAAAAAATTCGAAAATTTGAAAAATTTTTAATTTTTCCAATTCGAGACGGAGAGTGCATTAATATTAATTATCAGGGTTTATCTGCTTAAAACAGTTCGCCGTTTTAATATCGGAGCATTTTTGCAAAAATTAGAGCAAAAACAAATTTTACGAAAAATCAGATTTTGGCCAAAAATTAAAATCTTAATTTTCCGTTAATAAAAAAGTCAGTATTTTTGCTATAAAAATGAGACTAATTGTCCAAATATGGAATGATATACCTTCCTGAACTCGTAGTTGAATTCTCTGTAACTTGGCATTTCCACCTAAAAATTTTATTTTTTGAACATTTTCGCAAAAATTTGTGACCCCCCTTACAAAAAATTCGAAAATTTGAAAAATTTGTAATTTTCCCAATTCAGACGGAGAGTGCATTAATATTAATTATCAGGGTTTATCTGCTTAAAACAGTTCGCCGTTTTAATATCGGAGAATTTTTGCAAAAATTAGAGCAAAAACAAATTTTACGAAAAATCAGATTTTGGCCAAAAATTAAAATCTTAATTTTGCGCAAATAAAAAAGTCAGTATTTTCTGTATAAAAATGAGACTAATTGTCCAAATAAGGAATGACATACCTTCCTGAACTCGTAGTTAAATTCTCTGTAACTTGGCATTTCCACCTAAAAATTTTATATTTTTGAAAATTTTTGCAAAAGTTTGTAATATTTTCCCTTACAAAAAATTCGAAAATTTGAAAAATTTTTAATTTAAAAAATAAGATTTTGGCCAAAAATTAAAGTCTTAATTTTCCGCCAATAAAAAAGTCATTATTTTTGCTATAAAAATGAGACTAATTGTCCAAATATGGAATGACATACCTTCCTGAACTCGTAGTTGAATTCTCTGTAACTTGGCATTTCCACCTACAAATTTTATTTTTTGAACATTTTCGCAAAACTTTGTGACCCCCCCTTACAAAAAATTCGAAAATTTGAAAAATTTGTAATTTTCCCAATTCAGACGGAGAGTGCATTTATATTAATTATCAGGTTTTTATCTGCTCAAAACAGTTTGCCGTTCTAATATCGAAGCATTTTTGCAAAAATTAGAGCAAAAACAAATTTTACGAAAAATCAGATTTTGGCCAAAAGTTTAAATCGTAATTTTCCGCCAATAAAAAGTCAGTATTTTTGCTATAAAAATGAGACTAATTGTCCAAATATGGAATGACATACCTTCCTGAACTCGTAGTTAAATTCTCTGTAACTTGGCATTTCCACGTACAAATTTTATTTTTTTGAACATTTTCTCAAAAATTTGTGATATCCCCAATTACAAAAAATTCGAAAATTTGATAAATTTTTAATTTTTCCAATTCAGACGGAGAATGCATTAATATTAATTATCAGGTTTTTATCTGCTCAAAACAGTTCGCCGTTTTAATATCGGAGCATTTTTGCAAAAATTAGAGCAAAAACAAATTTTACGAAAAATCAGATTTTGGCCAAAAATTAAAATCTTAATTTTCCGCCAATAAAAAAGGCAGTATTTTTGCTATAAAAATGAGACTAATTGTCCAAATATGGAATAACATACAGTGGGGAGCAAAACTGAGTACATGTTTGCCACTATTGACTTTGGGTACGCATTAAAAAGTTATTAGTAAAGGAAATGAATCCAAATTTTTTGTGTTTATTCTTTGAACATTTATTAACAAATTCGTATATATAAAATATAACAAAAAACAAAAATTGGTCTCATTAAGAAATAAAAAACAAAATAAACTTTCATTTTTTTTATGAACGTAAAATTTTAAACTTTTTTCCTGGGGCATAAAACAAAAATGTTTTGATGGAAAGATTTTCGCCAAGCAAAATAAATAATAACTGCAAAAAAAAAAATTGCAAAATATTTTTCCTTGTATTTTTTATGAATTTTTGAAAATTACAATTTTAGCCGCTTTTTCATCCTTTTCATACAAAATTTTACTGAGATCTTTCCATTCAAAAAATCATAAAAAATACAAGGAAAAATATTTTGCAATTTTTTTTTTTGCAGTTATTATTTATTTTGCTTGGCGAAAATCTTTCCATCAAAACATTTTTGTTTTATGCCCCAGGAAAAAAGTTTAAAATTTTACGTTCATAAAAAAAATGAAAGTTTATTTTGTTTTTTATTTCTTAATGAGACCAATTATTGTTTTTTGTTATATTTTATATATACGAATTTGTTAATAAATGTTCAAAGAATAAACACAAAAAATTTGGATTCATTTCCTTTACTAATAACTTTTTAATGCGTACCCAAAGTCAATAGTGGCAAACATGTACTCAGTTTTGCTCCCCACTGTACCTTCCTGAACTCGTAGTTGAATTCTCTGTAACTTGGGATTTCCACGTACAAATTTTATTTTTTTGAACATTTTTGCAAAAATTTGTAATATTCGCCCTTACAAAAAATTCGAAAATTTGAAAAATTTTTAATTTTTTCAATTCAGACGGAGAGTGCATTAATATTAATTATCAGGGTTTATCTGCTTAAAACAGTTCGCCGTTTTAATATCGGAGCATTTTTGCAAAAATTAGAACAAAAACAAATTTTACAAAAAATCAGATTTTGGACAAAAATTAAAATCTTAATTTTCCGCCAATAAAAAAGTCAGTATTTTTGCTATAAAAATGAGACTAATTGTCCAAATATGGAATGACATACCTTCCTGAACTCGTAGTTAAATTCTCTATAACTTGGCATTTCCACCTAAAAATTTTATTTTTTTGAAAATTTTTGCAAAAGTTTGCAAAAGTTTACAAAAAATTCGAAAATTTGAAAAATTTGTAATTTTCCCAATTCAGACGGAGAGTGCATTTATATTAATTATCAGGTTTTTATCTGCTCAATACAGTTCGCCGTTTTAATATCGGAGCATTTTTGCAAAAATTAGAGCAAAAACAAATTTTAAGAAAAATCAGATTTTGGCCAAAAGCTTAAATCTTATTTTCCGCCAATAAAAAAGTCAGTATTTTTGCTATAAAAATGAGACTAATTGTCCAAATATGGAATGACATACCTTCCTGAACTCGTAGTTAAATTCTCTGTAACTTGGCATTTCCACGTAAAAATTGTATATTTTTGAAAATTTTTGCAAAAGTTTGTGATATATCCCCTTACAAAAAATTCGAAAATTTGAAAAATTTTTAATTTTTCCAATTCAGACGGAGAGTGCATTTATATTAATTATCAGGTTTTTATCTGCTCAAAACAGTTCGCCGTTTTAATATCGGAGCATTTTTGCAAAAATTAGAGCAAAAACAAATTTTACGAAAAATCAGATTTTGGCCAAAAGTTTAAATCTTAATTTTCCGCCAATAAAAAAGTCAGTATTTTTGCTATAAAAATGAGACTAATTGTCCAAATATGGAATGACATACCTTCCTGAACTCGTAGTTAAATTCTCTGTAACTTGGCATTTCCTCGTACAAAATTTATTTTTTTGAAAATTTTTGCAAAAATTTGTGATATTTCCCCTTACAAAAAATTCGAAAATTTGAAAAATTTTTAATTTTTTTCAATTCAGACGGAGAGTGCATTTATATTAATTATCAGGTTTTTATCTGCTCAATACAGTTCGCCGTTTTAATATCGGAGCATTTTTGCAAAAATTAGAGCAAAAACAAATTTTACGAAAAATCAGTTTTTGGCCAAAAATTAAAATCTTAATTTTCCGCCAATAAAAAAGTCAGTATTTTTGCTATAAAAATGAGACTAATTGTCCAAATATGGAATGACATACCTTCCTGAACTCGTAGTTAAATTCTCTGTAACTTGGCATTTCCACCTAAAAATTTTATATTTTTGTAAATTTTTGCAAAAGTTTGTGATATATCCCCTTACAAAAAATTCGAAAATTTGAAAAATTTGTAATTTTCCCAATTCAGACGGAGAGTGCATTTATATTAATTATCAGGTTTTTATCTGCTCAATACAGTTCGCCGTTTTAATATCGGAGCATTTTTGCAAAAATTAGAGCAAAAACAAATTTTAAGAAAAATCAGATTTTGGCCAAAAGCTTAAATCTTATTTTCCGCCAATAAAAAAGTCAGTATTTTTGCTATAAAAATTAGACTAATTGTCCAAATATGGAATGACATACCTTCCTGAACTCGTAGTTAAATTCTCTGTAACTTGGCATTTCCACGTACAAATTTTATTTTTTTGAACATTTTCGCAAAAATTTGTGATATTCCCCCTTACAAAAAATTCAAAAATTTGAAAAATTTTTAATATTTCCAATTCAGACGGAGAGTGCATTAATATTAATTATCAGGGTTTATCTGCTTAAAACAGTTCGCCGTTTTAATATCGGAGCATTTTTGCAAAAATTAGAACAAAAACAAATATTACGAAAAATCAGATTTTGGCTAAAAATTAAAATCTTAATTTTCCGCCAATAAAAAAGACAGTGTTTTTGCTATAAAAATGAGACTAATTGTCCAAATATGGAATGACATACCTTCCTGAACTCGTAGTTAAATTCTCTATAACTTGGCATTTCCACCTAAAAATTTTATTTTTTTGAAAATTTTTGCAAAAGTTTGCAAAAGTTTACAAAAAATTCGAAAATTTGAAAAATTTGTAATTTTCCCAATTCAGACGGAGAGTGCATTTATATTAATTATCAGGTTTTTATCTGCTCAATACAGTTCGCCGTTTTAATATCGGAGCATTTTTGCAAAAATTAGAGCAAAAACAAATTTTACGAAAAATCAGATTTTGGCCAAAAGCTTAAATCTTATTTTCCGCCAATAAAAAAGTCAGTATTTTTGCTATAAAAATTAGACTAATTGTCCAAATATGGAATGACATACCTTCCTGAACTCGTAGTTAAATTCTCTGTAACTTGGCATTTCCACCTAAAAATTTTATTTTTTTGAAAACTTTCGCAAAACTTTGTGAGCCCTCCTTACAAAAAATTCGAAAATTTGAAACATTTTTAATTTTTTCAATTCAGACGGAGAGTGCATTAATATTAATTATCAGGTTTTTATCTGCTCAAAACAGTTCGCCTTTTTAATATCGGAGCATTTTTGCAAAAATTAGAGCAAAAACAAATTTTACGAAAAATCAGATTTTGGCCAAAAATTAAAATCTTAATTTTCCGCCAATAAAAAAGTCAGTATTTTTGCTATAAAAATGAGACTAATTGTCCAAATATGGAATGACATACCTTCCTGAACTCGTAGTTAAATTCTCTATAACTTGGCATTTCCACCTAAAAATTTTATTTTTTTGAAAATTTTTGCAAAAGTTTGCAAAAGTTTACAAAAAATTCGAAAATTTGAAAAATTTGTAATTTTCCCAATTCAGACGGAGAGTGCATTTATATTAATTATCAGGTTTTTATCTGCTCAATACAGTTCGCCGTTTTAATATCGGAGCATTTTTGCAAAAATTAGAGCAAAAACAAATTTTAAGAAAAATCAGATTTTGGCCAAAAGCTTAAATCTTATTTTCCGCCAATAAAAAAGTCAGTATTTTTGCTATAAAAATTAGACTAATTGTCCAAATATGGAATGACATACCTTCCTGAACTCGTAGTTAAATTCTCTGTAACTTGGCATTTCCACGTACAAATTTTATTTTTTTGAACATTTTTGCAAAAATTTGTGATATTCCCCCTTACAAAAAATTCGAAAATTTGAAAAATTTTTAATTTTTCCAATTCAGACGGAGAGTGCATTTATATTAATTATCAGGTTTTTATCTGCTCAAAACAGTTCGCCGTTTTAATATCGGAGCATTTTTGCAAAAATTAGAGAAAAAACAAATTTTACGAAAAATCAGATTTTGGGCAAAAATTAAAATCTTAATTTTCCGCCAATAAAAAAGTGAGTATTTTTGCTATAAAAATGAGACTAATTGTCCAAATATGGAATGACATACCTTCCTGAACTCGTAGTTAAATTCTCTGTAACTTGGCATTTCCACGTACAAATTTTATTTTTTTGAAAATTTTTGCAAACATTTGTGATATTCCCCCTTACAAAAAATTCGAAAATTTGAAAAATTTTTAATTTTTCCAATTCAGACGGAGAGTGCATTTATATTAATTATCAGGTTTTTATCTGATCAATACAGTTCGCCGTTTTAATATCGGAGCATTTTTGCAAAAATTAGAGCAAAAACAAATTTTACGAAAAATCAGTTTTTGGCCAAAAATTAAAATCTTAATTTTCCGCCAATAAAAAAGTCAGTATTTTTGCTATAAAAATGAGACTAATTGTCCAAATATGGAATGACATACCTTCCTGAACTCGTAGTTAAATTCTCTGTAACTTGGCATTTCCTCGTAAAAATTTTATATTTTTGATAATTTTTGCAACAATTTGTGATATTTCCCCTTACAAAAAATTCGAAAATTTGAAAAAATTTTAATTTTTTTCAATTCAGACGGAGAGTGAATTTATATTAATTATTAGGTTTTTATCTGCTCAATACAGTTCGCCGTTTTAATATCGGAGCATTATTGCAAAAATTAGAGCAAAAACAAATTTTACGAAAAATCAGTTTTTGGCCAAAAATTAAAATCTTAATTTTCCGCCAATAAAAAAGTCAGTATTTTTGCTATAAAAATGAGACTAATTGTCCAAATATGGAATGACATACCTTCCTGAACTCGTAGTTAAATTCTCTGTAACTTGGCATTTCCACGTAAAAATTGTATATTTTTGAAAATTTTTGCAAAAGTTTGTGATATATCCCCTTACAAAAAATTCGAAAATTTGAAAAATTTTTAGTTTTTCCAATTCAGACGGAGAGTGCATTTATATTAATTATCAGGTTTTTATCTGCTCAAAACAGTTCGCCGTTTTAATATCGGAGCATTTTTGCAAAACTTAGAGCAAAAACAAATTTTACGAAAAATCAGTTTTTGGCCAAAAGTTTAAATCTTAATTTTCCGCAAATAAAAAAGTCAGTATTTTTGCTATAAAAATGAGACTAATTGTCCAAATATGGAATGACATACCTTCCTGAACTCGTAGTTAAATTCTCTGTAACTTGGCATTTCCACGTAAAAATTTTATTTTTTTGAACATTTTTGCAGAAGTTTGTGACCCCCCCCTTACAACAAATTCGAAAATTTGAAAAATTTTTAATTTTCCCAATTCAGACGGAGAGTGCGTTTATATTAATTATCAGGTTTTTATCTGCTCAAAACAGTTCGCCGTTTTAATATCGGAGCATTTTTGCAAAAATTTTACGAAAAATCAGATTTTGGCCAAAAGTTTAAATCTTAATTTTTTGACAATAAAAAAGTCAGTAGTTTTGCTATAAAAATGAGACTAATTGTCCAAATATGGAATGACATACCTTCCTGAACTCGTAGTTAAATTCTCTGTAACTTGGCATTTCCACGTAAAAATTTTATATTTTTGAAAATTTTTGCAAAAGTTTGTGATATATCCCCTTACAAAAAATTCGAAAATTTGAAAAATTTTTAATTTTTTCAATTCAGACGGAGAGTGCATTTATATAAATTATCAGGTTTTTATCTGCTCAAAACAGTTCGCCGTTTTAATATCGGAGCATTTTTGCAAAACTTAGAGCAAAAACAAATTTTACGAAAAATCAGATTTTGGACAAAAATTAAAATCTTAATTTTCCGCCAATAAAAAAGTCAGTATTTTTGCTATAAACATGAGACTAATTCTCCAAATATGGAATGACATACCTTCCTGAACTCGTAGTTAAATTCTCTGTAACTTGGCATTTCCACGTAAGAATTTAATTTTTTTTGAACATTTTCCCAAAAATTTGTGACCTCCCCTTACAAAAAATTCGAAAATTTGAAAAATTTTTAATTTTTCCAATTCAGACGGAGAGTGCATTAATATTAATTATCAGGTTTTTATCTGCTCAAAACAGTTTGCCGTTTTAATATCAGAGCATTTTTGCAAAAATTAGAGCAAAAACAAATTTTACGAAAAATCAGTTTTTGGCCAAAAGTTTAAATCTTAATTTTCCGCCAATAAAAAAGTCAGTATTTTTGCTATAAAAATGAGACTAATTGTCCAAATATGGAATGACATACCTTCCTGAACTCGTAGTTAAATTCTCTGTAACTTGGCATTTCCACGTAACAATTTTATATTTTTAAAAATTTTTGCAAAAGTTTGTAATATATCCCCTTACAAAAAATTCGAAAATTTGAAAATTTTTTAATTTTTCCAATTCAGACGGAGAGTGCATTTATATTATTTATCAGGTTTTTATCTGTTCATTATCTGAGCATTTTTGCAAAAATTAGAGCAAAAACAAATTTTACGAAAAATCAGATTTTGGCCAAAAATTAAAATCTTAATTTTCCGCCAATAAAAAAGTCAGTATTTTTGCTATAAAAATGAGACTAATTCTCCAAATATGGAATGACATACCTTCCTGAACTCGTAGTTAAATTCTCTGTAACTTGGCATTTCCACGTAAGAATTTAATTTTTTTTGAACATTTTCCCAAAAATTTGTGACCTTCCCTTACAAAAAATTCGAAAATTTGAAAAAATTTTAATTTTTCCAATTCAGACGGAGAGTGCATTTTTATTAATTATCAGGTTTTTATCTGCTCAATACAGTTCGCCGTTTTAATATCAGAGCATTTTTGCAAAAATTAGAGCAAAAACAAATTTTACGAAAAATCAGTTTTTGGCCAAAAGTTTAAATCTTAATTTTCCGCCAATAAAAAAATCCGGAATTTTTCTATAAAAATAAGACTAATTGTCCAAATATGGAATGACATACCTTCCTGAACTCGTAGTTAAATTCTCTGTAACTTGGCATTTTCACGTAAAAATTTTATATTTTTGAAAATTTTTGCAAAAGTTTGTGATATATCCCCTTACAAAAAATTCGAAAATTTGAAAAATTTTTAATTTTTCCAATTCAGACGGAGAGTGCATTAATATTAATTATCAGGTTTTTATCTGCTCAAAACAGTTTGCCGTTTTAATATCGGAGCATTTTTGCAAAAATTAGAGCAAAAACAAATTTTACGAAAAATCAGATTTTGGCCAAAAATTAAAATCCTAATTATCCGCCAATAAAAAAGTCAGTATTTTTGCTATAAAAATGAGATTAATTGTCCAAATATGGAATGACATACCTTCCTGAACTCGTAGTTAAATTCTCTGTAACTTGGCATTTCCACGTAAAAATTTTATATTTTTGATATTTCCCCTTACAAAAAATTCGAAAATTTGAAAAAATTTTAATTTTTCCAATTCAGACGGAGAGTGCATTTTTATTAATTATCAGGTTTTTATCTGCTCAATACAGTTCGCCGTTTTAATATCGGAGCATTTTTGCAAAAATTAGAGCAAAAACAAATTTTACGAAAAATCAGTTTTTGGCCAAAAGTTTAAATCTTAATTTTCCGCCAAAAAAAAGTCAGTATTTTTCCTATAAAAATGAGACTAATTGTCCAAATATGGAATGACATACCTTCCTGAACTCGTAGTTAAATTCTCTGTAACTTAGCATTTCCACGTACAAATTTTATTTTTTTGAACATTTTCGCAAAAATTTGTGAGCTCTCCTTACAAAAAATTCGAAAATTTGAAACATTTTTAATTTTTTCAATTCAGACGGAGAGTGCATTAATATTAATTATCAGGTTTTTATCTGCTCAAAACAGTTCGCCGTTTTAATATCGGAGCATTTTTGCAAAAATTAGAGCAAAAACAAATTTTACGAAAAATCAGATTTTGGCCAAAAGTTTAAATCTTAATTTTTTGCCAATAAAAAAATCAGTAGTTTTGCTATAAAAATGAGACTAATTGTCCAAATATGGAATGTCATACCTTCCTGAACTCGTAGTTAAATTCTCTGTAACTTGGAATTTCCACGTAAGAACTTAATTTTTTTTGAACATTTTCCCAAAAATTTGTGACCCCCCCTTACAAAAAATTCGAAATTTTGAAACATTTTTAATTTTTCCAGTTCAGACGGAGAGTGCATTAATATTAATTATCAGGTTTTTATCTGCTCAAAACAGTTCGCCGTTTTAATATTGGAGCATTTTTGCAAAAATTAGAGCAAAAACAAATTTTACAAAAAAATAAGATTTTGGCCAAAAATTAAAATCTTAATTTTCCGCCAATTAAAAAGTCAGTATTTTTGCTATAAACATGAGACTAATTCTCCAAATATGGAAAGACTTACCTTCCTGAACTCGTAGTTAAATGCTCTGTAACTTGGCATTTCCACGTAAGAATTTAATTTTTTTTGAACATTTTCCCAAAAATTTGTGACCCCCCTTACAAATAATTCGAAATTTTGAAAAATTTTTAATTTTTTCAATTCAGACGGAGAGTGCATTAATATTAATTATCAGGTTTTTATCTGCTCAAAACAGTTCGCCGTTTTAATGTCGGAGCATTTTTGCAAAAATTAGAGCTAAAACAAATTTTACAAAAAATCAGATTTTGGCCAAAAATTAAAATCTTAATTTTCCGCCAATAAAAAAGTCAGTATTTTTGCTATAAAAATGAGACTAATTCTCCAAATATGGAATGACATACCTTCCTGAACTCGTAGCTAAATTCTCTGTAACTTGGCATTTCCACCTAAAAATTTTAATTTTTTAACATTTTCGCAAAAATTTGTGACCCTCCCTTACAAAAAATTCGAAAATTTGAAAAATTTTTAATTTTTTTCAATTCAGACGGAGAGTGCATTTATATTAATTATCAGGTTTTTATCTGCTCAAAACAGTTCGCCGTTTTAATGTCGGAGCATTATTGCAAAAATTAGAGCAAAAACAAATTTTACGAAAAATCAGATTTTGGCCAAAGGTTTAAATCTTAACTTTCCGCCAATAAAAAAAGTCAGTATTTTTGCTATAAAAATGAGACTAATTGTCCAAATATGGAATGACATACCTTCCTGAACTCGTAGTTAAATTCTCTGTAACTTGGCATTTCCACGTACAAATTTAATTTTTTTGAACATTTTCGCAAAAATTTGTGATATTCCCCTTTCAAAAAATTCGAAAATTTGAAAATTTTTTAATTTTTCCAATTTAGACGGAGAGTGCATTAATATTAATTATCCGGTTTTTATCTGCTCAAAACAGTTCGCCGTTTTAATATCGGAGCATTTTTGCAAAAATTAGAGCAAAAACAAATTTTACAAAAAATCAGATTTAGGTCAAAAATTAAAATCTAATTTTAATTTTTTTAAATTTTTTTTTGAACATTTTTGCAAAAATTTGTGATAATTCCCCTTACAAAAAATTTGAAAATTTGAAAAATTTTAAATTTTTCCAATTCAGACGGAGAGTGCATTAATATTAATTGTCAGGTTTTTATCTGCTCAAAACAGTTCGCCGTTTTAATATCGGAGCATTTTTGCAAAAATTAGAGCAAAAACAAATTTTACGAAAAATCAGATTTTGGCCAAAAGTTTAAATCTTAATTTTTTGCCAATAAAAAAGTCAGTAGTTTTGCTATAAAAATGAGACTAATTGTCCAAATATGGAATGTCATACCTTCCTGAACTCGTAGTTAAATTCTCTGTAACTTGGCATTTCCACGTACAAATTTAATTTTTTTGAACATTTCCGAAAAAATTTGGGATATTCCCCTTTCAAAAAATTCGAAAATTTGAAAATTTTATTAATTTTTCCAATTCAGACGGAGAGTGCATTAATATTAATTATCAGGTTTTTATCTGCTCAAAACAGTTCGCCGTTTTAATATCGGAGCATTTTTGCAAAAATTAGAGCAAAAACAAATTGTACGAAAAATCAGATTTTGGCCAAAAATTAAAATCTTAATTTTCCGCCAATAAAAAAGTCAGTATTTTTGCTATAAAAATGAGACTAATTCTCCAAATATGGAATGACATACCTTCCTGAACTCGTAGTTAAATTCTCTGTAACTTGGCATTTCCACGTAAGAATTTAATTTTTTTTGAACATTTTCCCAAAAATTTGTGATATTCCCCTTTCAAAAAATTCGAAAATTTGAAAATTTTTTAATTTTTCCAATTCAGACGGAGAGTGCATTAATATTAATTATCAGGTTTTTATCTGCTCAAAACAGTTTGCCGTTTTAATATCAGAGCATTTTTGCAAAAATTAGAGCAAAAACAAATTTTACGAAAAATCAGTTTTTGGCCAAAAGTTTAAATCTTAATTTTCCGCCAATAAAAAAGTCAGTATTTTTGCTATAAAAATGAGACTAATTGTCCAAATATGGAATGACATACCTTCCTGAACTCGTAGTTAAATTCTCTGTAACTTGGCATTTCCACGTAAAAATTTTATATTTTTAAAAATTTTTGCAAAAGTTTGTAATATATCCCCTTACAAAAAATTCGAAAATTTGAAAATTTTTTAATTTTTCCAATTCAGACGGAGAGTGCATTTATATTATTTATCAGGTTTTTATCTGTTCATTATCTGAGCATTTTTGCAAAAATTAGAGCAAAAACAAATTTTACGAAAAATCAGATTTTGGCCAAAAATTAAAATCTTAATTTTCCGCCAATAAAAAAGTCAGTATTTTTGCTATAAAAATGAGACTAATTCTCCAAATATGGAATGACATACCTTCCTGAACTCGTAGTTAAATTCTCTGTAACTTGGCATTTCCACGTAAGAATTTAATTTTTTTTGAACATTTTCCCAAAAATTTGTGACCTCCCCTTACAAAAAATTCGAAAATTTGAAAAAATTTTAATTTTTCCAATTCAGACGGAGAGTGCATTTTTATTAATTATCAGGTTTTTATCTGCTCAATACAGTTCGCCGTTTTAATATCAGAGCATTTTTGCAAAAATTAGAGCAAAAACAAATTTTACGAAAAATCAGTTTTTGGCCAAAAGTTTAAATCTTAATTTTCCGCCAATAAAAAAATCCGGAATTTTTCTATAAAAATAAGACTAATTGTCCAAATATGGAATGACATACCTTCCTGAACTCGTAGTTAAATTCTCTGTAACTTGGCATTTTCACGTAAAAATTTTATATTTTTGAAAATTTTTGCAAAAGTTTGTGATATATCCCCTTACAAAAAATTCGAAAATTTGAAAAATTTTTAATTTTTCCAATTCAGACGGAGAGTGCATTAATATTAATTATCAGGTTTTTATCTGCTCAAAACAGTTTGCCGTTTTAATATCGGAGCATTTTTGCAAAAATTAGAGCAAAAACAAATTTTACGAAAAATCAGATTTTGGCCAAAAATTAAAATCCTAATTATCCGCCAATAAAAAAGTCAGTATTTTTGCTATAAAAATGAGATTAATTGTCCAAATATGGAATGACATACCTTCCTGAACTCGTAGTTAAATTCTCTGTAACTTGGCATTTCCACGTAAAAATTTTATATTTTTGATATTTCCCCTTACAAAAAATTCGAAAATTTGAAAAAATTTTAATTTTTCCAATTCAGACGGAGAGTGCATTTTTATTAATTATCAGGTTTTTATCTGCTCAATACAGTTCGCCGTTTTAATATCGGAGCATTTTTGCAAAAATTAGAGCAAAAACAAATTTTACGAAAAATCAGTTTTTGGCCAAAAGTTTAAATCTTAATTTTCCGCCAAAAAAAAGTCAGTATTTTTCCTATAAAAATGAGACTAATTGTCCAAATATGGAATGACATACCTTCCTGAACTCGTAGTTAAATTCTCTGTAACTTAGCATTTCCACGTACAAATTTTATTTTTTTGAACATTTTCGCAAAAATTTGTGAGCTCTCCTTACAAAAAATTCGAAAATTTGAAACATTTTTAATTTTTTCAATTCAGACGGAGAGTGCATTAATATTAATTATCAGGTTTTTATCTGCTCAAAACAGTTCGCCGTTTTAATATCGGAGCATTTTTGCAAAAATTAGAGCAAAAACAAATTTTACGAAAAATCAGATTTTGGCCAAAAGTTTAAATCTTAATTTTTTGCCAATAAAAAAATCAGTAGTTTTGCTATAAAAATGAGACTAATTGTCCAAAAATGGAATGTCATACCTTCCTGAACTCGTAGTTAAATTCTCTGTAACTTGGAATTTCCACGTAAGAACTTAATTTTTTTTGAACATTTTCCCAAAAATTTGTGACCCCCCTTACAAAAAATTCGAAATTTTGAAACATTTTTAATTTTTCCAGTTCAGACGGAGAGTGCATTAATATTAATTATCAGGTTTTTATCTGCTCAAAACAGTTCGCCGTTTTAATATTGGAGCATTTTTGCAAAAATTAGAGCAAAAACAAATTTTACAAAAAATAAGATTTTGGCCAAAAATTAAAATCTTAATTTTCCGCCAATTAAAAAGTCAGTATTTTTGCTATAAACATGAGACTAATTCTCCAAATATGGAATGACTTACCTTCCTGAACTCGTAGTTAAATGCTCTGTAACTTGGCATTTCCACGTAAGAATTTAATTTTTTTTGAACATTTTCCCAAAAATTTGTGACCCCCCTTACAAATAATTCGAAATTTTGAAAAATTTTTAATTTTTTCAATTCAGACGGAGAGTGCATTAATATTAATTATCAGGTTTTTATCTGCTCAAAACAGTTCGCCGTTTTAATGTCGGAGCATTTTTGCAAAAATTAGAGCTAAAACAAATTTTACAAAAAATCAGATTTTGGCCAAAAATTAAAATCTTAATTTTCCGCCAATAAAAAAGTCAGTATTTTTGCTATAAAAATGAGACTAATTCTCCAAATATGGAATGACATACCTTCCTGAACTCGTAGCTAAATTCTCTGTAACTTGGCATTTCCACCTAAAAATTTTAATTTTTTAACATTTTCGCAAAAATTTGTGACCCTCCCTTACAAAAAATTCGAAAATTTGAAAAATTTTTAATTTTTTCAATTCAGACGGAGAGTGCATTTATATTAATTATCAGGTTTTTATCTGCTCAAAACAGTTCGCCGTTTTAATATCGGAGCATTATTGCAAAAATTAGAGCAAAAACAAATTTTACGAAAAATCAGATTTTGGCCAAAGGTTTAAATCTTAACTTTCCGCCAATAAAAAAGTCAGTATTTTTGCTATAAAAATGAGACTAATTGTCCAAATATGGAATGACATACCTTCCTGAACTCGTAGTTAAATTCTCTGTAACTTGGCATTTCCACGTACAAATTTAATTTTTTTGAACATTTTCGCAAAAATTTGTGATATTCCCCTTTCAAAAAATTCGAAAATTTGAAAATTTTTTAATTTTTCCAATTTAGACGGAGAGTGCATTAATATTAATTATCCGGTTTTTATCTGCTCAAAACAGTTCGCCGTTTTAATATCGGAGCATTTTTGCAAAAATTAGAGCAAAAACAAATTTTACGAAAAATCAGATTTAGGTCAAAAATTAAAATCTAATTTTAATTTTTTTAAATTTTTTTTTGAACATTTTTGCAAAAATTTGTGATAATTCCCCTTACAAAAAATTTGAAAATTTGAAAAATTTTAAATTTTTCCAATTCAGACGGAGAGTGCATTAATATTAATTGTCAGGTTTTTATCTGCTCAAAACAGTTCGCCGTTTTAATATCGGAGCATTTTTGCAAAAATTAGAGCAAAAACAAATTTTACGAAAAATCAGATTTTGGCCAAAAGTTTAAATCTTAATTTTTTGCCAATAAAAAAGTCAGTAGTTTTGCTATAAAAATGAGACTAATTGTCCAAATATGGAATGTCATACCTTCCTGAACTCGTAGTTAAATTCTCTGTAACTTGGCATTTCCACGTACAAATTTAATTTTTTTGAACATTTCCGAAAAAATTTGGGATATTCCCCTTTCAAAAAATTCGAAAATTTGAAAATTTTATTAATTTTTCCAATTCAGACGGAGAGTGCATTAATATTAATTATCAGGTTTTTATCTGCTCAAAACAGTTCGCCGTTTTAATATCGGAGCATTTTTGCAAAAATTAGAGCAAAAACAAATTGTACGAAAATTCAGATTTTGGCCAAAAATTAAAATCTTAATTTTCCGCCAATAAAAAAGTCAGTATTTTTGCTATAAAAATGAGACTAATTCTCCAAATATGGAATGACATACCTTCCTGAACTCGTAGTTAAATTCTCTGTAACTTGGCATTTCCACGTAAGAATTTAATTTTTTTTGAACATTTTCCCAAAAATTTGTGATATTCCCCTTTCAAAAAATTCGAAAATTTGAAAATTTTTTAATTTTTCCAATTCAGACGGAGAGTGCATTAATATTAATTATCAGGTTTTTATCTGCTCAAAACAGTTCGCCGTTTTAATATCGGAGCATTTTTGCAAAAATTAGAGAAAAAACAAATTTTACGAAAAATCAGATTTTGGCCAAAAATTAAAATCTTAATTTTGCGCCAATAAAAAAGTCAGTATTTTTGCTATAAAAATGAGACTAATTGTCCAAATATGGAATGACATACCTTCCTGAACTCGTAGTTGAATCCTCTGTAACTTGGCATTTCCACGTACAAATTTTATTGTTTTGAACATTTTCGGAAAAATTTTGTGACCCCCTCTTACAAAAAATTCGAAAATTTGAAACATTTTTAATTTTTTTAATTCAGACGGAGAGTGCATTTATATTAATTATCAGGTTTTTATCTGCTCAAAACATTTCGCCGTTTTAATATCGGAGCATTATTGCAAAAATTAGAGCAAAAATAAATTTTACAAAAAATCAGATTTTGGCCAAAAATTAAAATCTTAATTTTCCGCCAATAAAAAAGACAGTATTTATGCTATAAAAATGAGACTAATTCTCCAAATATGGAATGACATACCTTCCTGATTTTTTGAACATTTTCGCAAAAATTTGTGACCCCCTCTTACAAAAAATTCGAAAATTTGAAACATTTTTAATTTTTTTAATTCAGACGGAGAGTGCATTTATATTAATTATCAGGTTTTTATCTGCTCAAAACAGTTCGCCGTTTTAATATCGGAGCATTATTGCAAAAATTAGAGCAAAAACAAATTTTACGAAAAATCAGATTTTGGCCAAAAAGTTTAAATCTTAATTTTCCGCCAATAAAAAAGTCAGTATTTTTGCTATAAAAATGAGACTAATTGTCCAAATATGGAATGACATACCTTCCTGAACTCGTAGTTAAATCCTCTGTAACTTGGCATTTCCACGTACAAATTTTATTGTTTTGAACATTTTCGGACAAATTTTGTGACCCCCTCTTACAAAAAATTCGAAAATTTGAAACATTTTAAATTTTTCCAATTCAGACGAAGAGTGCATTAATATTAATTGTCAGGTTTTTATCTGCTCAAAACAGTTCGCCGTTTTAATATCGGAGCATTTTTGCAAAAATTAGAGCAAAAAACAAATTTTACGAAAAAATCAGATTTTGGCCAAAAGTTTAAATCTTAATTTTTTGCCAATAAAAAAGTCAGTAGTTTTGCTATAAAAATGAGACTAATTGTCCAAATATGGAATGTCATACCTTCCTGAACTCGTAGTTAAATTCTCTGTAACTTGGCATTTCCACGTACAAATTTAATTTTTTTGAACATTTTCGAAAAAATTTGTGATATTCCCCTTTCAAAAAATTCGAAAATTTGAAAATTTTTTAATTTTTCCAATTCAGACGGAGAGTGCATTAATATTAATTATCAGGTTTTTATCTGCTCAAAACAGTTCGCCGTTTTAATATCGGAGCATTTTTGCAAAAATTAGAGAAAAAACAAATTTTACGAAAAATCAGATTTTGGCCAAAAATTAAAATCTTAATTTTGCGCCAATAAAAAAGACAGTATTTATGCTATAAAAATGAGACTAATTCTCCAAATATGGAATGACATACCTTCCTGAACTCGTAGTTAAATTCTCTGTAACTTGGCATTTCCACGTAAGAATTTAATTTTTTTTGAACATTTTCCCAAAAACCCCCCCCTTACAAAAAATTCGAAAATTTGAAACATTTGTAATTTTCACAATTCAGACGGAGAGTGCATTTATATTAATTATCAGGTTTTTATCTGCTCAAAACAGTTCGCCGTTTTAATATCGGAGCATTTTTGCAAAAATTAGAGCAAAAACAAATTTTACGAAAAATCAGATTTTGGCCAAAAATTAAAATCTTAATTTTCCGCCAATAAAAAAGTCAGTATTTTTGCCATAAAAATGAGACTAATTGTCCAAATATGGAATGACATACCTTCCTGAACTCGTAGTTAAATTCTCTGTAACTTGGCATTTCCACGTACAAATTTAATTTTTTTGAACATTTTCGCAAAAATTTGTGATATTCCCCTTTCAAAAAATTCGAAAATTTGAAAATTTTTTAATTTTTCCAATTCAGACGGAGAGTGCATTAATATTAATTATCAGGTTTTTATCTGCTCAAAACAGTTCGCCGTTTTAATATCGGAGCATTTTTGCAAAAATTAGAGAAAAAACAAATTTTACGAAAAATCAGATTTTGGCCAAAAATTAAAATCTTAATTTTGCGCCAATAAAAAAGTCAGTATTTTTGCTATAAAAATGAGACTAATTGTCCAAATATGGAATGACATACCTTCCTGAACTCGTAGTTAAATTCTCTGTAACTTGGCATTTCCACGTACAAATTTTGCTGTTTTGAACATTTTCGGACAAATTTTGTGACCCCCTCTTACAAAAAATTCGAAAATTTGAAACATTTTAAATTTTTCCAATTCAGACGGAGAGTGCATTAATATTAATTGTCAGGTTTTTATCTGCTCAAAACAGTTCGCCGTTTTAATATCGGAGCATTTTTGCAAAAATTAGAGCAAAAACAAATTTTACGAAAAATCAGATTTTGGCCAAAAGTTTAAATCTTAATTTTTTGCCAATAAAAAAGTCAGTAGTTTTGCTATAAAAATGAGACTAATTGTCCAAATATGGAATGTCATACCTTCCTGAACTCGTAGTTAAATTCTCTGTAACTTGGCATTTCCACGTACAAATTTAATTTTTTTGAACATTTTCGAAAAAATTTGTGATATTCCCCTTTCAAAAAATTCGAAAATTTGAAAATTTTTTAATTTTTCCAATTCAGACGGAGAGTGCATTAATATTAATTATCAGGTTTTTATCTGCTCAAAACAGTTCGCCGTTTTAATATCGGAGCATTTTTGCAAAAATTAGAGAAAAAACAAATTTTACGAAAAATCAGATTTTGGCCAAAAATTAAAATCTTAATTTTGCGCCAATAAAAAAGACAGTATTTATGCTATAAAAATGAGACTAATTCTCCAAATATGGAATGACATACCTTCCTGAACTCGTAGTTAAATTCTCTGTAACTTGGCATTTCCACGTAAGAATTTAATTTTTTTTGAACATTTTCCCAAAAACCCCCCCTTACAAAAAATTCGAAAATTTGAAACATTTGTAATTTTCACAATTCAGACGGCGAGTGCATTTATATTAATTATCAGGTTTTTATCTGCTCAAAACAGTTCGCCGTTTTAATATCGGAGCATTTTTGCAAAAATTAGAGCAAAAACAAATTTTACGAAAAATCAGATTTTGGCCAAAAATTAAAATCTTAATTTTCCGCCAATAAAAAAGTCAGTATTTTTGCCATAAAAATGAGACTAATTGTCCAAATATGGAATGACATACCTTCCTGAACTCGTAGTTAAATTCTCTGTAACTTGGCATTTCCACGTACAAATTTAATTTTTTTGAACATTTTCGCAAAAATTTGTGATATTCCCCTTTCAAAAAATTCGAAAATTTGAAAATTTTTTAATTTTTTCAATTCAGACGGAGAGTGCATTAATATTAATTATCAGGTTTTTATCTGCTCAAAACAGTTCGCCGTTTTAATATCGGAGCATTTTTGCTAAAATTAGAGCAAAAACAAATTTTACGAAAAATCAGATTTTGGCCAAAAGTTTAAATCTTAATTTTGCGCCAATAAAAAAGTCAGTATTTTTGCTATAAAAATGAGACTAATTGTCCAAATATGGAATGACATACCTTCCTGAACTCGTAGTTAAATTCTCTGTAACTTGGCATTTCCACGTACAAATTTTATTGTTTTGAACATTTTCGGAAAAATTTTGTGACCCCTCTTACAAAAAATTCGAAAATTTGAAACATTTTTAATTTTTTCAATTCAGACGGAGAGTGCATTTATATTAATTATCAGGTTTTTATCTGCTCAAAACATTTCGCCGTTTTAATATCGGAGCATTATTGCAAAAATTAGAGCAAAAATAAATTTTACGAAAAATCAGATTTTGGCCAAAAATTAAAATCTTAATTTTCCGCCAATAAAAAAGACAGTATTTATGCTATAAAAATGAGACTAATTCTCCAAATATGGAATGACATACCTTCCTGATTTTTTGAACATTTTCGCAAAAATTTGTGACCCCCTCTTACAAAAAATTCGAAAATTTGAAAAATTTTTAATTTTCCCAATTCAAACTGAGAGTGCATTAATATTAACTATCAGGTTGTTGTCTTCATAAAACAGTTCGCCGTTTTAATATCGGAGCATTTTTGCAAAAATTAGAGCAAAAACAAATTTTACGAAAAATCAGATTTTGGCCAAAAGTTTAAATCTTAATTTTTCGCCAATAAAAAAGTCAGTATTTTTGCTATAAAAATGAGACTAATATTCCAAATATGGAATGACATACCTTCCTGATTTTTTGAACATTTTCGCAAAAATTTGTGACCCCCTCTTACAAAAAATTCGAAAATTTGAAAAATTTTTAATTTTCCCAATTCAAACTGAGAGTGCATTAATATTAACTATCAGGTTGTTGTCTTCATAAAACAGTTCGCCGTTTTAATATCGGAGCATTTTTGCAAAAATTAGAGCAAAAACAAATTTTACGAAAAATCAGATTTTGGCCAAAAATTAAAATCTTAATTTTCCGCCAATAAAAAAGACAGTATTTATGCTATAAAAATGAGACTAATTCTCCAAATATGGAATGACATACCTTCCTGATTTTTTGAACATTTTCGCAAAAATTTGTGACCCCCTCTTACAAAAAATTCGAAAATTTGAAAAATTTTTAATTTTCCCAATTCAGACGGAGAGTGCATTTATATTAATTATCAGGTTTTTATCTGCTCAAAACAGTTCGCCGTTTTAATATCGGAGCATTATTGCAAAAATTAGAGCAAAAACAAATTTTACGAAAAATCAGATTTTGGCCAAAAAGTTTAAATCTTAATTTTCCGCCAATAAAAAAGTCAGTATTTTTGCTATAAAAATGAGACTAATTGTCCAAATATGGAATGACATACCTTCCTGAACTCGTAGTTAAATTCTCTGTAACTTGGCATTTCCACCTAAAAATTATATTTTTTCAACATTTTCGCAAAAATTTGTGACCCCCCCTTACAAAAAATTCAAAAATTTGAAAAATTTTTAAATCTTTCCAATTCAGACGGAGAGTGCATTTATATTAATTATCAGGTTTTTATCTGCTCAAAACAGTTCGCCGTTTTAATATCGGAGCATTATTGCAAAAATTAGAGCAAAAACAAATTTTACGAAAAATCAGATTTTGGCCAAAAGTTTAAATCTTAATTTTCCGCCAATAAAAAAGTCTGTATTTTTGCTATAAAAATAAGACTAATTGTCCAAATATGGAATGACATACCTTCCTGAACTCGTAGTTAAATTCTCTGTAACTTGGCATTTCCACCTAAAAATTTTATATTTTTAAAAATTTTCGAAAAAATTTGTGATATTCCTCTTACAGAAAATTCGAAAATTTGAAAAATTTTTAATTTTTCCAATTCAAACTGAGAGTGCATTAATATTAATTATCAGGTTGTTGTCTTCATAAAACAGTTCGCCGTTTTAATATCGGAGCATTTTTGCAAAAATTAGAGCCAAAACAAATTTTACGAAAATTTAGATTTTGTGCAAAAATTAAAATCTTAATTTTCCGCAAATAAAAAGTAAGTATTTTTGCTATACAAATGAGACTAATTGTCCAAATATGGAATGACATACCTTCCTGAACTCGTAGTTAAATTCTCTGTAACTTGGCATTTCCACGTACAAATTTTATATTTTTGAAAATTTTTGCAAAAATTTGTGATATTTCCCCTTACAAAAAATTCAAAAATTTGAAAAATTTTTAATTTTTTCAATTCAGACGGAGAGTGCATTAATATTAATTATCAGGTTTTTATGTGCTCAAAACAGTTCACCTTTTTAATATCGGAGCATTTTTGCAAAAATTAGAGCAAAAACAAATTTTACGAAAAATCAGATTTTGGCAAAAAGTTTAAATCTTAATTTTTCGCCAATAAAAAAGTCAGTATTTTTGCTATAAAAATGAGACTAATATTCCAAATATGGAATGACATACCTTCCTGAACTCGTAGTTAAATTCTCTGTAACTTGGCATTTCCACGTAAAAATTTTTTATTTATATTATTATCAGGTTTTTATCTGCTCAAAACAGTTCGCCGTTTTAATATCGGAGCATTTTTGCAAAAATTAGAGCAAAAACAAATTTTACGAAAAATTAGATTTTGGCAAAAAGTTTAAATCTTAATTTTCCGCCAATAAAAAAGTCAGTATTTTTGCTATAAAAATGAGACTAATTGTCCAAATATGGAATTACATACCTTCCTCAACTCGTAGTTAAATTCTCTGTAACTTGGCATTTCCACGTAAAAATTTTATATTTTTGAAAATTTTTGCAAAAATTTGTTATATTTCCCCTTACAAAAAATTCGAAAATTTGAAAAATTTTTAGTTTTTTCAATTCAGACGGAGAGTGCATTAATATTAATTATCAGGTTTTTATCTGCTCAAAACAGTTCGCCGTTTTAATATCGGAGCATTTTTGCTAAAATTAGAGCAAAAACAAATTTTACGAAAAATCAGATTTTGGCCAAAAGTTTAAATCTTAATTTTGCGCCAATAAAAAAGTCAGTATTTTTGCTATAAAAATGAGACTAATTGTCCAAATATGGAATGACATACCTTCCTGAACTCGTAGTTAAATTCTCTGTAACTTGGCATTTCCACGTACAAATTTTATTGTTTTGAACATTTTCGGAAAAATTTTGTGACCCCTCTTACAAAAAATTCGAAAATTTGAAACATTTTTAATTTTTTCAATTCAGACGGAGAGTGCATTTATATTAATTATCAGGTTTTTATCTGCTCAAAACATTTCGCCGTTTTAATATCGGAGCATTATTGCAAAAATTAGAGCAAAAATAAATTTTACGAAAAATCAGATTTTGGCCAAAAATTAAAATCTTAATTTTCCGCCAATAAAAAAGACAGTATTTATGCTATAAAAATGAGACTAATTCTCCAAATATGGAATGACATACCTTCCTGATTTTTTGAACATTTTCGCAAAAATTTGTGACCCCCTCTTACAAAAAATTCGAAAATTTGAAAAATTTTTAATTTTCCCAATTCAAACTGAGAGTGCATTAATATTAACTATCAGGTTGTTGTCTTCATAAAACAGTTCGCCGTTTTAATATCGGAGCATTTTTGCAAAAATTAGAGCAAAAACAAATTTTACGAAAAATCAGATTTTGGCCAAAAGTTTAAATCTTAATTTTTCGCCAATAAAAAAGTCAGTATTTTTGCTATAAAAATGAGACTAATATTCCAAATATGGAATGACATACCTTCCTGAACTCGTAGTTAAATTCTCTGTAACTTGGCATTTCCACGTAAAAATTTTTTATTTATATTATTATCAGGTTTTTATCTGCTCAAAACAGTTCGCCGTTTTAATATCGGAGCATTTTTGCAAAAATGAGAGCAAAAACAAATTTTACGAAAAATCAGATTTTGGCCAAAAGTTTAATTCTTAATTTTGCGCCAATAAAAAAGTCAGTATTTTTGCTATAAAAATGAGACTAATTGTCCAAATATGGAATGACATACCTTCCTGAACTCGTAGTTAAATTCTCTGTAACTTGGCATTTCCACGTACAAATTTTATTGTTTTGAACATTTTCGGAAAAATTTTGTGACCCCTCTTACAAAAAATTCGAAAATTTGAAAAATTTTTAATTTATTCAATTCAGACTGAGAGTGCATTAATATTAATTATCAGGTTGTTGTCTGCTCAAAACAGTTCGCCGTTTTAATATCGGAGCATTTTTGCAAAAATTAGAGCAAAAACAAATTTTACGAAAAATCAGATTTTGGCCAAAAGTTTAAATCTTAATTTTCCGCCAATAAAAAAGACAGTATTTTTGCTATAAAAATGAGACTAATTGTCCAAATATGGTATGACATACCTTCCTGAACTCGTAGTTAAATTCTCTGTAACTTGGCATTTCCACCTAAAAATTTTATTTTTTGAACATTTTCGCAAAAATTAGAAAATTTGAAAAATTTTTAATTTTCCCAATTCAGACGGAGAGTGCATTTATATTAATTATCAGGTTTTTATCTGCTCAAAACAGTTCGCCGTTTTAATATCGGAGCATTATTGCAAAAATTAGAGCAAAAACAAATTTTACGAAAAATCAGATTTTGGCCAAAAGCTTAAATCTTAATTTTCCGCCAATAAAAAAGTCTGTATTTTTGCTATAAAAATAAGACTAATTGTCCAAATATGGAATGACATACCTTCCTGAACTCGTAGTTAAATTCTCTGTAACTTGGCATTTCCACGTAAAAATTTTTTATTTATATTATTATCAGGTTTTTATCTGCTCAAAACAGTTCGCCGTTTTAATATCGGAGCATTTTTGCAAAAATTAGATCCAAAACAAATTTTACGAAAAATTAGATTTTGTGCAAAAATTAAAATCTTAATTTTCCGCAAATAAAAAGTAAGTATTTTTGCTATACAAATGAGACTAATTGTCCAAATATGGAATGACATACCTTCCTGAACTCGTAGTTAAATTCTCTGTAACTTGGCATTTCCACGTACAAATTTTATATTTTTGAAAATTTTTGCAAAAATTTGTGATATTTTCCCTTACAAAAAATTCAAAAATTTGAAAAATTTTTAATTTTTTCAATTCAGACGGAGAGTGCAGATTAATATTAATTATCAGGTTTTTATGTGCTCAAAACAGTTCGCCTTTTTAATATTGGAGCATTTTTGCAAAAATTAGAGCAAAAACAAATTTTACGAAAAATCGAATATTGGCCAAAAATTACAATCTTAATTTTCCGCAAATAAAAAGTAAGTATTTTTGCTATACAAATGAGACTAATTGTCCAAATATGGAATGACATACCTTCCTGAACTCGTAGTTAAATTCTCTGTAACTTGGCATTTCCACGTACAAATTTTATATTTTTGAAAATTTTTGCAAAAATTTGTGATATTTCCCCTTACAAAAAATTCAAAAATTTGAAAAATTTTTAATTTTTTCAATTCAGACGGAGAGTGCATTAATATTAATTATCAGGTTTTTATGTGCTCAAAACAGTTCGCCTTTTTAATATTGGAGCATTTTTGCAAAAATTAGAGCAAAAACAAATTTTACGAAAAATCGGATATTGGCCAAAAATTAAAATCTTAATTTTCCGCCAATAAAAAAGTCAGTATTTTTGCTATAAAAATGAGACTAATTGTACAAATATGGAATTACATACCTTCCTGAACTCGTAGTTAAATTCTCTGTAACTTGGCATTTCCACGTAAAAATTTTATATTTTTGAAAATTTTTGCAAAAATTTGTTATATTTCCCCTTACAAAAAATTCGAAAATTTGAAAAATTTTTAGTTTTTCCAATTCAGACGGAGAGTGCATTAATATTAATTATCAGGGTTTATCTGCTCAAAACAGTTCGCCGTTTTAATATCGGAGCATTTTTGCAAAAATTAAAGCAAAAACAAATTTTACGAAAAATCAGATTTTGGCAAAAAGTTTAAATCTTAATTTTCCGCCAATAAAAAAGTCAGTATTTTTGCTATAAAAATGAGACTAATATTCCAAATATGGAATGACATACCTTCCTGAACTCGTAGTTAAATTCTCTGTAACTTGGCATTTCCACGAACAAATTTTATTTTTTTGAACATTTTTGCAAAAATTTGTTATATCTCCCCTTACAAAAAATTCAAAAATTTGAAAAATTTTAAATTTTTTTCAATTCAGACGGAGAGTGCATTAATATTAAATGTCAGGTTGTTATCTGCTTAAAACAGTTCGCCGTTTTAATATCGGAGCATTTTTGCAAAAATTAGAGCAAAAACAAATTTTACGAAAAATCAGATTTTGGCCAAAAATAAAAATCTTAATTTTGCGCCAATAAAAAAGTCAGTATTTTTGCTATAAAAATGAGACTAATTGTCCAAATATGGAATTACATACCTTCCTGAACTCGTAGTTAAATTCTCTGTAACTTGGCATTTCCACGTAAAAATTTTATATTTTTGAAAATTTTTGCAAAAATTTGTTATATTTCCCCTTACAAAAAATTCGAAAATTTGAAAAATTTTTAGTTTTTCCAATTCAGACGGAGAGTGCATTAATATTAATTATCAGGGTTTATCTGCTCAAAACAGTTCGCCGTTTTAATATCGGAGCATTTTTGCAAAAATTAGAGCAAAAACAAATTTTACGAAAAATCAGATTTTGGCAAAAAGTTTAAATCTTAATTTTCCGCCAATAAAAAAGTCAGTATTTTTGCTATAAAAATGAGACTAATATTCCAAATATGGAATGACATACCTTCCTGAACTCGTAGTTAAATTCTCTGTAACTTGGCATTTCCACGAACAAATTTTATTTTTTTGAACATTTTTGCAAAAATTTGTGATATCTCCCCTTACAAAAAATTCAAAAATTTGAAAAATTTTAAATTTTTTTCAATTCAGACGGAGAGTGCATTAATATTAATTGTCAGGTTGTTATCTGCTTAAAACAGTTCGCCGTTTTAATATCGGAGCATTTTTGCAAAAATTAGAGCAAAAACAAATTTTACGAAAAATCAGATTTTGGCCAAAAATAAAAATCTTAATTTTGCGCCAATAAAAAAGACAGTATTTTTGCTATAAAAATGAGACTAATTGTCCAAATATGGAATGGCATACCTTCCTGAACTCGTAGTTAAATTCTCTGTAACTTGGCATTTCCACCTAAAAATTTAAAATTTTTTGAACATTTTTGCAAAAATTTTTGATATCTTCCCTTACAAAAAATTCGAAAATTTGAAAAATTTTTAATTTTTCCAATTCAGACGGAGAGTGCATTAATATTAATTATTAGGTTGTTATCTGCTCGAAACAGTTCGCCGTTTTAATATCGGAGCATTTTTGCAAAAATTAGAGCGAAAACAAATTTTACGAAAAATCGGATATTGGCCAAAAATTAAAATCTTAATTTTCCGCCAATAAAAAAGTCAGTATTTTTGCTATAAAAATGAGACTAATTGTCCAAATATGGAATTACATACCTTCCTGAACTCGTAGTTAAATTCTCTGTAACTTGGCATTTCCACGTAAAAATTTTATATTTTTGAAAATTTTTGCAAAAATTTGTTATATTTCCCCTTACAAAAAATTCGAAAATTTGAAAAATTTTTAATTTTTCCAATTCAGACGGAGAGTGCATTAATATTAATTATTAGGTTGTTATCTGCTCGAAACAGTTCGCCGTTTTAATATCGGAGCATTTTTGCAAAAATTAGAGCGAAAACAAATTTTACGAAAAATCGGATATTGGCCAAAAATTAAAATCTTAATTTTCCGCCAATAAAAAAGTCAGTATTTTTGCTATAAAAATGAGACTAATTGTCCAAATATGGAATTACATACCTTCCTGAACTCGTAGTTAAATTCTCTGTAACTTGGCATTTCCACGTAAAAATTTTATATTTTTGAAAATTTTTGCAAAAATTTGTTATATTTCCCCTTACAAAAAATTCGAAAATTTGAAAAATTTTTAGTTTTTTCAATTCAGACGGAGAGTGCATTAATATTAATTATCAGGTTTCTATCTGCTCAAAACAGTTCGCCGTTTTAATATCGGAGCATTTTTGCAAAAATTAGAGCAAAAACAAATTTTACGAAAAATCAGATTTTGGCAAAAAGTTTAAATCTTAATTTTCCGCCAATAAAAAAGTCAGTATTTTTGCTATAAAAATGAGACTAATTGTCCAAATATGGAATGACATACCTTCCTGAACTCGTAGTTAAATTCTCTGTAACTTGGCATTTCCACGAACAAATTTTATTTTTTTGAACATTTTTGCAAAAATTTGTGATATCTCCCCTTACAAAAAATTCAAAAATTTGAAAAATTTTAAATTTTTTCAATTCAGACGGAGAGTGCATTAATATTAATTGTCAGGTTGTTATCTGCTTAAAACAGTTCGCCGTTTTAATATCGGAGCATTTTTGCAAAAATTAGAGCAAAAACAAATTTTACGAAAAATCAGATTTTGGCCAAAAATTAAAATCTTAATTTTGCGCCAATAAAAAAGTCAGTATTTTTGCTATAAAAATGAGACTAATTGTCCAAATATGGAATGACATACTTTCCTGAACTCATAGTTAAATTCTCTGTAACTTGGCATTTCCACGTAAAAATTTAACTTTTTTGAAATTTTTTGCAAAAATTTGTTATATTTCCCCTTACAAAAAATTCGAAAATTTGAAAAATTTTTAGTTTTTCCAATTCAGACGGAGAGTGCATTAATATTAATTGTCAGGTTGTTATCTGCTTAAAACAGTTCGCCGTTTTAATATCGGAGCATTTTTGCAAAAATTAGAGCAAAAACAAATTTTACGAAAAATCAGATTTTGGCAAAAAGTTTAAATCTTAATTTTCCGCTAATAAAAAAGTCAGTATTTTTGCTATAAAAATGAGACTAATTGTCCAAATATGGAATGACATACCTTCCTGAACTCGTAGTTAAATTCTCTGTAACTTGGCATTTCCACGAACAAATTTTATTTTTTTGAACATTTTTGCAAAAATTTGTGATATCTCCCCTTACAAAAAATTCAAAAATTTGAAAAATTTTAAATTTTTTCAATTCAGACGGAGAGTGCATTAATATTAATTGTCAGGTTGTTATCTGCTTAAAACAGTTCGCCGCTTTTAATATCGGAGCATTTTTGCTAAAATTAGAGCAAAAACAAACTTTACGAAAAATCAGATTTTTGACAAAAATTAAAATCTTCATTTTCCGCCAATAAAAAAGTCAGTATTTTTGCTATAAAAATGAGACTAATTGTCCAAATATGGAATGACATACCTTCCTGAACTCGTAGTTAAATTCTCTGTAACTTGGCATTTCCACGTAAAATTTTTATTTTTTTGAACATTTCGGAAAAATTTTGTGACCCACCCTTACAAAAAATTCGAAAATTTGAAAAATTTTTAATTTTTCCAATTCAGACGGGGAGTGCATTTATATTAATTATCAGGTTTTTATCTGCTCAAAACAGTTCGCCGTTTTAATATCGGATCATTTTTGCAAAAATTAGAGCAAAAACAAATTTTACAAAAAATCAGATTTTTGGCAAAAATTAAAATCTTAATTTTCCGCCAATAAAAAAGTCAGTATTTTTGCTATAAAAATGAGACTAATTGTCCAAATATGGAATGACATACCTTCCTGAACTCGTAGTTAAATTCTCTGTAACTTGCCATTTCCACCTAAAAATTTTATTTTTTTGAAAATTTTCGCAAAAATTTGTGATATCCCCCTTACAAAAAATTCGAAAATTTGAAAAATGTTTAATTTTCCCAATTCAGATGGAGAGTGCATTTATATTAATTATCAGGTTTTTAGCTGCTCAAAACAGTTCGCCGTTTTAATATCAGAGCATTTTTGCAAAAATTAAAGCAAAAACAAATTTTACAAAAAATCAGATTTTTGGCAAAAATTAAAATCTTAATTTTCCGCCAATAAAAAAGTCAGTATTTTTGCTATAAAAATGAGACTAATTGTCCAAATATGGAATGACATACCTTCCTGAACTCGTAGTTAAATTCTCTGTAACTTGCCATTTCCACCTAAAAATTTTATTTTTTTGAAAATTTTCGCAAAAGTTTGTGATATTCCCCTTACAAAAAATTCGAAAATTTAAAAAATTTTTAATTTTTCCAATTCAGACGGAGAGTGCAAATATATTAATAATCAGGTTGTTATCTGCTCAAAACAGTTCGCCGCTTTAATATCGGATCATTTTTGCAAAAATTAGAGCAAAAACAAATTTTACAAAAAATCAGTTTTTGGCCAAAAGTTTAAATCTTAATTTTCCGCCAATAAAAAAGACAGTGTTTTTGCTATAAAAATGAGACTAATTGTCCAAATATGGAATGGCATACCTTCCTGAACTCGTAGTTAAATTCTCTGTAACTTGGCATTTCCACCTAAAAATTTAAAATTTTTTGAACATTTTTGCAAAAATTTGTGATATCTCCCCTTACAAAAAATTCGAAAATTTAAAAAATTTTTAATTTTTTCAATTCAGACGGAGAGTGCATTAATATTAATTATCAGGTTGTTATCTGCTCGAAACAGTTCGCCGTTTTAATATCGGAGCATTTTTGCAAAAATTAGAGCAAAAACAAATTTTACGAAAAATCGGATATTGGCCAAAAATTAAAATCTTAATTTTCCGCCAATAAAAAAGTCAGTATATTTGCTATAAAAATGAGACTAATTGTCCAAATATGGAATGACATACCTTCCTGAACTCGTAGTTAAATTCTCTGTAACTTGGCATTTCCACCTAAAAATTTTATATTTTTGAAAACTTTTGCAAAAATTTGTGATATTTCCCTTACAAAAAATTCGAAAATTTGAAAAATTTTTAATTTTTTCCAATTCAGACGGAGAGTGCATTAATATTAATTATCAGGTTGTTATCTGCTCAAAACAGTTCGCCGTTTTAATATCGGAGCATTTTTGCAAAAATTAGATCAAAAACAAATTTTACGAAAAATCAGATGCTTGGGAACCAGACACCCTGTACACTTAGTTATATTTACTTTGTAATCTCTTTCGTTATCTTTACAAACACGCGCATGAAGCGCAGGTTAATTCGTATGTACATGTAAGAGCTTTGCCAAAACGCATTGCCTCGGTCAGTACTTTTCCATTCATCTCTAACTGTAACGTGTTTACGAGATCATTCAGCTTATTCTTGTACTACTCTTCGAAGCTACAGTCAGTCACACTTTTGCTACCAACGCAACCACAGCGCATGGCGCGATTGATTCGGCTAATTATTGCTAATTATACGAGGAAAAACACTACGCTACGTATGCTGTACTAAGCAATACGCTGGAAGAGTTAAAGGCTGAAGTCGCTGACACTACTCTTCATGTTCCTGATCAATGAGAGTGTTGAGAGCAACACGTCCCACCGAAGCCATGTGGACTTCCAGTTCGAGCGAATCAAGCTCCCAACCTTTTCGGGAAATTATGAAGACTGGAAACATTTTTCGGACATGTTCCTGGCATCCATCGCATCCCATACAGGACTCACTGATTGCCAAAGATTTCACTATTTAAAGTCCTAGCAGTCCGGCGAGGCGCTCACATTAGTTCGCGCACTGGGCCCATGCTTGACGAGTTTCAGGATCCAATTTGGCCAATAAAATAAAAAATTAACCACGGATCTCGCTGATCGCATTGAAGTGCTCTTAATTGACGAATTACCTCGTCTGCGCCGTCAGCCAATTTACGCAGGGCGCCGATGCTGATGGTGGTGGCACTAGGTAGAGTTAAGAAAATGTTAAGGAACGATCGCACTATTAGCGACCGTTTGTTGTATCGCTTTTCCAACCTGTCCCAGGCTTCACTGTAATTTTCATTAGTAACGGGAATGTGTTTTACTAATGTGAGCGCCTCGCCGGACAGGTAGGACTTTAAATAGTGAAATCTTTGGCAATCAGTGAGTCCTGTATGGGATGCGATTTATGCCATGAACATGTCCGAAAAATGTTTCCAGTCTTCATAATTTCCCGAAAAGGTTGGGAGCTTGATTCGCTCGAACTGGAAGTCCACATGGCTTCGTTGGGACGTGTTGAAAGATTGATCAGGAACATGAAGAGTAGTGTCAGCGACTTAAGCCTTGCGCGTGTGCGTAAAGATAACGAAAGAGATTACAAAGTAAATATAACTAAGTGTACAGGGTGTCTGGTTCCCAAACATACCGGCCCCCTCAACGGTTGTTCAGCAAAGGGGCAAAATAGCCAGTTTGGTGACCGGGCGCTTGAGGACTCCTTGGGCGGTTTTAATGGTAACAACTCGGACCTTGTCGTCTTGTCCGGCGTGCACCTCCAGGATCCATCCTAGTATCCATTTTGATGGAGGTAGATTTGGTTCCATAAGTACGACTAGTGTGTCGACTTTAAAATTGTCGCTCTCCAGTTGCCATTTTGTTCGCTCGTGGAGAGAAGTGAGGTATTCTATATGCCAACGTTTCTAAAACCCTTGCACCATTGCTTGTAGTTGAGTCCATTGTTCCAAGCGGTTGATGGGAACATCGAGGCGGGATGGTTCCGGTATAGAAGTATAGGGAGCGCCAGTCAGGAAATGGGCTGGTGTGAGTGGATCGAGGGTAGTGTCCCCGGATGAGCAAAGAGGACGAGAGTTAAGTAAGGCTTCAATCTGAATCAACACTGTAGAAAGTTCCTCGAACGTTAGGGCTGTTGATCCCATTATCCGTTTCATATGTAGCTTGATGAACCGAACACCAGACTTCCATATTCCGCCGAAATGTGGCGCCGAAGGCGGGATGAAGTTCCACAAGATCCCTTCGTTGGCGAAATAATTGGATAGAGCTTCATCCTTGCTGTGCTCCATTGCGAGTAGCCTCATCTCCTCGAGTACTCGTTTGCTGCCATGAAACGTTGTCCCGTTGTCTGAGTAGAGATCAGTGGGCTTCAATCGGCGAGCAATGAATCGTTGAAAGGCTGCGATGAATGCCTTGGTTGTTAGATCGGTGACGGCTTCGATGTGGATCGCCTTTGTTGTTAGACAAACGAATATGGCGAACCATGCCTTTCCGATCCTTGGTGTACGTCCAGTTGATTCCTTGATGGATATTGGGCCGGCATAATCCAAGCCGGTATGTTGAAAGCAGCGGCTGGCTTGAACTCGAGGTATAGGTAGATCTCCCATGATCTGGCTAGTTGTAGCCTTGCGTTGAAGGAAGCAGCGCTTGCATTGAAAGACAGTCTTTCGGACCTTGTTGCGCGCACCTAAGATATAGTACTGTTGACGAAGATTTGTGAACGTTGCATCCACCCCGTGTGTAGGTTCGTCACGTGAGAGTGTCGTACAAGTAACTCTGCGATTGGAGAACTCTTTGGAATGAGCAACGGGTGTTTGGCGTTGTAGTTGAGAGCCGATCTTTCGATTCGTCCACCGACTCGGAGTAGTTTCTCATGGTCGAAAAATGGAGAAAACCGGATCAGTGGAGATTTTGCATGGAGCTGGTGTCCGTTTTCTAGCTGTGAAAAGCCTTTCGCTGAATATGGCGAATGAGTTGGTCTCGTGCTGCCTGCAGTTCCGTTGATGTGAGATACTCAGAAACAGGCCTGTGGTGCAAACGAAGACGATTAATAAAGCGATAACAATAGCTATGAGTCCCTTATGAGACGAGTCCAGGATGAGATCTTGTTGATGAGCAAGTCGTCGATACTTTCGTCAGAAACCCTGTGTAGAATTGTGTGCTTGGCTGGGCGTGTCTCGGCCCTGACCTCCAGATTTGTGTCAGCTCGGAACTTGGTTGCAGATAGCGGCCATTCGTATTGTGGCTTGGCCAGCCAGGATGGACAATTCCACCAGAGGTCGTGCTCCAGAAGCTTCGATGGGTTAAGTCCCCTAGATGCGCAGTCGGCTGGATTACCCTCGGAGCGTACGTGGCTCCAGCAGCTACGTGGGTAGTCATTCAAAATCTCTGCCGTTCTGTTGCAGACGTATGTGTTCCAATTCCGTGGTGGTGCGGACAGCCAGTGTAGCACAATCTCCGAATCTGCCCAACAGCTCGTGGTGTTAACAGGAATGGTAAGCGATGATTTGACAATAGTAAGCAACCGCGACAGAAGTAATGCGGCGTTCAATTCCAGGCGTGGAATTGATACCGATTTAATGGGCGCTACACGGGTTTTTGCCGCTACAAGAGTGATGTGAAACATGCCATTCATTGCGACCCGACTGTAGACAACTGCACCGTACGCGTGCGAGGATGCGTCGGCGAATCCGTGTAGTTGGATTTGTTGAAAGGGTGCAGCAGTATATTGAGGTACTTTGCAGTGTGTGAGCGACGGTAAATCCTCTACCAGTGATCTCCAGCGGGCATTCAGAGCTTCCGGAATCGGTTCGTCCCAATGTATAACAGCCGTCCAACTCTCTCGTGGGCGCTGTCAAACCGAGTGGGTCGTAGATTTTGGACAGTTGCGACAATAATTCTCGTTTGGTGGGAGTAATCTTGAGATCGAATCCGGTTGTTTTGATGAACACGACGTCACGACCTGGATTCCACTGAAGTCCCAGGATCTTCACGTTTGGTCCCATGGGTGAATCCTTGATGAGTTGTACTGGGTCATAATATCGATCCCCTTGCGGCAGTGACTGTAGAAGCTGCCAGCAATTTGAGCTCAATTTTCGTAGTTTGAATTTAGCTTTGTCTAAAAGTCCAATTACCTCCTTCTTAAGCAGCAAAATATCGTCAACTGAATCGCATCCAGTTGGAATGTCGTCCACATAAGCGTCGTTTGACAAAGCTCGTGATGCGGCCGGGTATTCGAGGCAATGATCTGAGGCAATGATTAGCTGACGCTAATTGCTTTAAAACTCTAACGGCCAGAAATGGAGAGGGTGCCAAGCCGTAGGTGACGGTTAGAAGCCGGAAATGAAGAATCGGTTCCTTCTCATTCTTGCGTCACACTCTTGCTACCAACGCAACCACAGCGCATGGCGCGATTGATTCGGCTAATTATTGAAATGTTCGGTGAAGACAAATATGATTTATTAACATCAGATTTTGGCCAAAAATTAAAATATTAATTTTCCGCCAATAAAAAAGTCAGTATTTTTGCTATAAAAATGAGACTAATTGTCCAAATATGGAATGGCATACCTTCTTGAACTCGTAGTTAAATTCTCTGTAACAAATTTTACGAAAAATCATATTTTGGCCAAAAGTTAAAATCTTAATTTTCCGCCAATAAAAAAGTGAGTATTTTTGCTATAAAATTGAGACTAATTGTACAAATATGGAATGGCATACCTTCCTGAACTCGTAGTTAAATTCTCTGTAACTTGGCATTTCCACCTAAAAATTTAAAATTTTTTGAACATTTTTGCAAAAATTTGTGATATCTCCCCTTACAAAAAATTCGAAAATTTAAAAAATTTTTAATTTTTTCAATTCAGACGGAGAGTGCATTAATATTAATTATCAGGTTGTTATCTGCTCGAAACAGTTCGCCGTTTTAATATCGGAGCATTTTTGCAAAAATTAGAGCAAAAACAAATTTTACGAAAAATCGGATATTGGCCAAAAATTAAAATCTTAATTTTCCGCCAATAAAAAAGTCAGTATATTTGCTATAAAAATGAGACTAATTGTCCAAATATGGAATGACATACCTTCCTGAACTCGTAGTTAAATTCTCTGTAACTTGGCATTTCCACCTAAAAATTTTATATTTTTGAAAACTTTTGCAAAAATTTGTGATATTTCCCTTACAAAAAATTCGAAAATTTGAAAAATTTTTAATTTTTTCCAATTCAGACGGAGAGTGCATTAATATTAATTATCAGGTTGTTATCTGCTCAAAACAGTTCGCCGTTTTAATATCGGAGCATTTTTGCAAAAATTAGATCAAAAACAAATTTTACGAAAAATCAGATGCTTGGGAACCAGACACCCTGTACACTTAGTTATATTTACTTTGTAATCTCTTTCGTTATCTTTACAAACACGCGCATGAAGCGCAGGTTAATTCGTATGTACATGTAAGAGCTTTGCCAAAACGCATTGCCTCGGTCAGTACTTTTCCATTCATCTCTAACTGTAACGTGTTTACGAGATCATTCAGCTTATTCTTGTACTACTCTTCGAAGCTACAGTCAGTCACACTTTTGCTACCAACGCAACCACAGCGCATGGCGCGATTGATTCGGCTAATTATTGCTAATTATACGAGGAAAAACACTACGCTACGTATGCTGTACTAAGCAATACGCTGGAAGAGTTAAAGGCTGAAGTCGCTGACACTACTCTTCATGTTCCTGATCAATGAGAGTGTTGAGAGCAACACGTCCCACCGAAGCCATGTGGACTTCCAGTTCGAGCGAATCAAGCTCCCAACCTTTTCGGGAAATTATGAAGACTGGAAACATTTTTCGGACATGTTCCTGGCATCCATCGCATCCCATACAGGACTCACTGATTGCCAAAGATTTCACTATTTAAAGTCCTAGCAGTCCGGCGAGGCGCTCACATTAGTTCGCGCACTGGGCCCATGCTTGACGAGTTTCAGGATCCAATTTGGCCAATAAAATAAAAATTAACCACGGATCTCGCTGATCGCATTGAAGTGCTCTTAATTGACGAATTACCTCGTCTGCGCCGTCAGCCAATTTACGCAGGGCGCCGATGCTGATGGTGGTGGCACTAGGTAGAGTTAAGAAAATGTTAAGGAACGATCGCACTATTAGCGACCGTTTGTTGTATCGCTTTTCTAACCTGTCCCAGGCTTCACTGTAATTTTCATTAGTAACGGGAATGTGTTTTACTAATGTGAGCGCCTCGCCGGACAGGTAGGACTTTAAATAGTGAAATCTTTGGCAATCAGTGAGTCCTGTATGGGATGCGATTTATGCCATGAACATGTCCGAAAAATGTTTCCAGTCTTCATAATTTCCCGAAAAGGTTGGGAGCTTGATTCGCTCGAACTGGAAGTCCACATGGCTTCGTTGGGACGTGTTGAAAGATTGATCAGGAACATGAAGAGTAGTGTCAGCGACTTAAGCCTTGCGCGTGTGCGTAAAGATAACGAAAGAGATTACAAAGTAAATATAACTAAGTGTACAGGGTGTCTGGTTCCCAAACATACCGGCCCCCCTCAACGGTTGTTCAGCAAAGGGGCAAAATAGCCAGTTTGGTGACCGGGCGCTTGAGGACTCCTTGGGCGGTTTTAATGGTAACAACTCGGACCTTGTCGTCTTGTCCGGCGTGCACCTCCAGGATCCATCCTAGTATCCATTTTGATGGAGGTAGATTTGGTTCCATAAGTACGACTAGTGTGTCGACTTTAAAATTGTCGCTCTCCAGTTGCCATTTTGTTCGCTCGTGGAGAGAAGTGAGGTATTCTATATGCCAACGTTTCTAAAACCCTTGCACCATTGCTTGTAGTTGAGTCCATTGTTCCAAGCGGTTGATGGGAACATCGAGGCGGGATGGTTCCGGTATAGAAGTATAGGGAGCGCCAGTCAGGAAATGGGCTGGTGTGAGTGGATCGAGGGTAGTGTCCCCGGATGAGCAAAGAGGACGAGAGTTAAGTAAGGCTTCAATCTGAATCAACACTGTAGAAAGTTCCTCGAACGTTAGGGCTGTTGATCCCATTATCCGTTTCATATGTAGCTTGATGAACCGAACACCAGACTTCCATATTCCGCCGAAATGTGGCGCCGAAGGCGGGATGAAGTTCCACAAGATCCCTTCGTTGGCGAAATAATTGGATAGAGCTTCATCCTTGCTGTGCTCCATTGCGAGTAGCCTCATCTCCTCGAGTACTCGTTTGCTGCCATGAAACGTTGTCCCGTTGTCTGAGTAGAGATCAGTGGGCTTCAATCGGCGAGCAATGAATCGTTGAAAGGCTGCGATGAATGCCTTGGTTGTTAGATCGGTGACGGCTTCGATGTGGATCGCCTTTGTTGTTAGACAAACGAATATGGCGAACCATGCCTTTCCGATCCTTGGTGTACGTCCAGTTGATTCCTTGATGGATATTGGGCCGGCATAATCCAAGCCGGTATGTTGAAAGCAGCGGCTGGCTTGAACTCGAGGTATAGGTAGATCTCCCATGATCTGGCTAGTTGTAGCCTTGCGTTGAAGGAAGCAGCGCTTGCATTGAAAGACAGTCTTTCGGACCTTGTTGCGCGCACCTAAGATATAGTACTGTTGACGAAGATTTGTGAACGTTGCATCCACCCCGTGTGTAGGTTCGTCACGTGAGAGTGTCGTACAAGTAACTCTGCGATTGGAGAACTCTTTGGAATGAGCAACGGGTGTTTGGCGTTGTAGTTGAGAGCCGATCTTTCGATTCGTCCACCGACTCGGAGTAGTTTCTCATGGTCGAAAAATGGAGAAAACCGGATCAGTGGAGATTTTGCATGGAGCTGGTGTCCGTTTTCTAGCTGTGAAAAGCCTTTCGCTGAATATGGCGAATGAGTTGGTCTCGTGCTGCCTGCAGTTCCGTTGATGTGAGATACTCAGAAACAGGCCTGTGGTGCAAACGAAGACGATTAATAAAGCGATAACAATAGCTATGAGTCCCTTATGAGACGAGTCCAGGATGAGATCTTGTTGATGAGCAAGTCGTCGATACTTTCGTCAGAAACCCTGTGTAGAATTGTGTGCTTGGCTGGGCGTGTCTCGGCCCTGACCTCCAGATTTGTGTCAGCTCGGAACTTGGTTGCAGATAGCGGCCATTCGTATTGTGGCTTGGCCAGCCAGGATGGACAATTCCACCAGAGGTCGTGCTCCAGAAGCTTCGATGGGTTAAGTCCCCTAGATGCGCAGTCGGCTGGATTACCCTCGGAGCGTACGTGGCTCCAGCAGCTACGTGGGTAGTCATTCAAAATCTCTGCCGTTCTGTTGCAGACGTATGTGTTCCAATTCCGTGGTGGTGCGGACAGCCAGTGTAGCACAATCTCCGAATCTGCCCAACAGCTCGTGGTGTTAACAGGAATGGTAAGCGATGATTTGACAATAGTAAGCAACCGCGACAGAAGTAGTGCGGCGTTCAATTCCAGGCGTGGAATTGATACCGATTTAATGGGCGCTACACGGGTTTTTGCCGCTACAAGAGTGATGTGAAACATGCCATTCATTGCGACCCGACTGTAGACAACTGCACCGTACGCGTGCGAGGATGCGTCGGCGAATCCGTGTAGTTGGATTTGTTGAAAGGGTGCAGCAGTATATTGAGGTACTTTGCAGTATGTGAGCGACGGTAAATCCTCTACCAGTGATCTCCAGCGGGCATTCAGAGCTTCCGGAATCGGTTCGTCCCAATGTATAACAGCCGTCCAACTCTCTCGTGGGCGCTGTCAAACCGAGTGGGTCGTAGATTTTGGACAGTTGCGACAATAATTCTCGTTTGGTGGGAGTAATCTTGAGATCGAATCCGGTTGTTTTGATGAACACGACGTCACGACCTGGATTCCACTGAAGTCCCAGGATCTTCACGTTTGGTCCCATGGGTGAATCCTTGATGAGTTGTACTGGGTCATAATATCGATCCCCTTGCGGCAGTGACTGTAGAAGCTGCCAGCAATTTGAGCTCAATTTTCGTAGTTTGAATTTAGCTTTGTCTAAAAGTCCAATTACCTCCTTCTTAAGCAGCAAAATATCGTCAACTGAATCGCATCCAGTTGGAATGTCGTCCACATAAGCGTCGTTTGACAAAGCTCGTGATGCGGCCGGGTATTCGAGGCAATGATCTGAGGCAATGATTAGCTGACGCTAATTGCTTTAAAACTCTAACGGCCAGAAATGGAGAGGGTGCCAAGCCGTAGGTGACGGTTAGAAGCCGGAAATGAAGAATCGGTTCCTTCTCATTCTTGCGTCACACTCTTGCTACCAACGCAACCACAGCGCATGGCGCGATTGATTCGGCTAATTATTGAAATGTTCGGTGAAGACAAATATGATTTATTAACATCAGATTTTGGCCAAAAATTAAAATATTAATTTTCCGCCAATAAAAAAGTCAGTATTTTTGCTATAAAAATGAGACTAATTGTCCAAATATGGAATGGCATACCTTCTTGAACTCGTAGTTAAATTCTCTGTAACAAATTTTACGAAAAATCATATTTTGGCCAAAAGTTAAAATCTTAATTTTCCGCCAATAAAAAAGTGAGTATTTTTGCTATAAAAATGAGACTAATTGTACAAATATGGAATGGCATACCTTCCTGAACTCGTAGTTAAATTCTCTGTAACTTGGCATTTCCACCTAAAAATTTTATATTTTTGAAAATTTTCGCAAAAATTTGTGTTATCCCCCCTTACAAAGAATTCGAAAATTTGAAAAATTTTTAATTTTTTCAATTCAGACGGTCACACACGTACGAAACACACGTTTCCGGCCATATAAAGTATATATATTCTTGATCAGGATCACTAGCCGAGTCAATCTAGCCATGTCCGTCTGTCCGTCCGCCCGTCTGTCATCTGTCCGTCTGTATGTACGTAGGGGGGTGGTGTACTTATTGCCGTTACCTTTAGTTTAACATCGGAGAGACATAACTTTCATATCTCTAACGAAATTGAATTTGTTAGTGTCAAAGTTTCCCTGCAATCCTTATCTATTTTTGTAACCTGCTCTTATATCTTCATTTGGCTCTGATTTCTTCATTTATGAGCACCATCTGTCTGCTATTAAATCCGTTATATCCCTTCTTTCCAACAGAGACCTTTTGATTGTTTTGGGTGACTTTAATCTCCCTAATATCTCTTGGTCTCTTCCTACTGACTCACCTATCGCTACACCTTTATCCGCCCATTATTTTGTGGATGGTCTTCTCGAATTATCGATACAGCAAGTAAGCTTTATACGAAATTCAATAAACAGACAATTGGACCTTGTATTTGTTTCAGATCCGCATGAAGTAACGGTATCTAGAATTGACGCACTTGTTGTACCTGAAGAACGATATCATCCTACATTGGAATTGACAATTGGCCTCCCCTGTACTGATACCCTTTCTCCTTTAGTTTCTCAAACTAAAGTGAGATGTTTTCGTAAATGTGACTATAATAAACTAAATTATACGATTTCGCAATATAATTGGACTGATTTGTACAATTGCATGCATATCGAAAATGCAATTGAACTTTTCTATAGCGTTTTAAACACTTTTTTTGACGAATGCGTTCCTGACAGGCTTCCTCCGAAGCTAAACAGGCCTCCTTGGTTTAATAATGCTCTTCAAAGACTTAAAAATCTTAAATCCAACACTTATAATAAGTATAAAAAATCGGGTAAGCCATCTGATTTTTTGAAATATGTGGTGGCTCGTTCAGGTTTCAATGTTCTCAACAGTCACTGCTATTCTATGTATTTAAATCGATGTAAATTCGAATTTTCAAATAATCCGAAACAGTTTTATAACTTTGTTAATGCCAAGCGTAAGTATTCGGCATTGCCTTCTTCGGTACGTTTAAACTCAATGGAGGCATCGACGGACTCTGAAATTGCTGATTTATTTGCTGACTTTTTTCAAACTACTTATAGTTCGTCTTCTTGGTAAAATTCTAACTACCCTAATCCCTTAAATAGGGCAAATTGTATTCTTTCCCCCGTAATTACCGAAAGTTCTCTTAGAAACAACAACGCCAACTTATTCTCCTGGTCCTGATGGACTCCCTGGGTGTGTGCCTAAGTTTTGTGCTTTAACCATTTGTAAACCGATTCTTAAACTTTTTCACTTGTCTATTTCATCATAAATTTTTCCTACTATCTGGAAGGACTCTTTCATTATTCCACTCCACAAAAAGGGTGCGAAGGCGGATGCCCAGAATTATATAGGTATTTCTAAATTGTCGGCAATTCCGAAATCATTTGAAAGTATTATTACGTCTGTGACGAAGTCACAAACTGTATTTAGCATAAGATTTAGTTTAAGAGGGCACGAAGCCACACGATATTTAGTTTAAGAGGGCACGAAGCCACAAAATCAGTTATATATTAAGAGAACTAGAAATACTAAGAGAATTAAGAGACGAAGCACCGATCAAAGACAGCAGCCGCAAACCAAGGAGCGAAAGAGACCACCAACGACGCGAGCAGCGCTGCCACCAAAGTTTCAAGCAGCGCTGTCGCCAAATTTTCCAGCAGCGCTGTCACCGGAGTTTTTGGCAGAATTAGGTCCCAGGAATCCCGATCAGAAAAAGAGAGGGAGTCGAAAGTAAACCAGCGAAGTGATCGGACGCGATAACCAGAGAACACACATCGAGGCGCACCGCTACGGGTGAGCATGGCCGCCGCCCAACAATGGAACCACTAGAATCTTGGAGCAAATAAAAGGACGAATAGTTCACCCCTCTTCTTTTCCTCGCGTACCCCGGGACCTACAACCAGGGCTTTTCGCCGGGGCGCCTGATCCTTCTTCCTGTGGCCGCAGGATCCGGGCACGGACTCGATCGCTGACCGCTGGACCATTTCCGGGTACAGGCTTGAGCACGGACCGCTGGACAATTCCGGGCGCCGATTGGAGCACGGGGCCGCTGGACAATTCCGGGCGCCGACTGGAGCACGGGGCCGCTGGACAATTCCGGGCGCCGACTTGTGCACGGGCCGCTGGACAATTCCGGGTGCCGACTCGTGTACGCGCCGCTGGATTATTCCGCGCACGGACGGGAGGACGGGCCGCTGGATAGTTCCGCGCCGGACAGAGGCATTGGCCGCTGGAGCATTCCGGGCCACAGCAGTAGTCGCCAATAGCCCCGCCGGCTCCGGATAGTCCCTAACAACTTCACCATGTTTGTTCCCCTCCAATAAAACCTTAGACAAATCATTGGCGTCTTATGTCTTGGCCGTCTCAGAATATTATAAATTTTGTGGGGAACTCTGGGCCGCTGAGGATCACTCCGGCCGTAGTAGCTTATTTACATGGCGCCCGAACAGGGACCGGCCAGGACATAAAGGACACTCTCCATCCTGGTGGATTAAAGATCCACCGGCCAAATTGGGTGTTTTGGGGGAAAAAGGAATAGGCAACATTTATGGTTAGGCCGCATTTTTGACATTCTTTCGCGCACGTGTCTCTTCATACCCACACCAGCCAGCATCAACGAAGCAGAGGTCAAAGGAAAATCGTCAATAAGAAGAAAAATTGCCCACGAGGAATATCGTCACCAAGTCGAATTTCGCCGCCTACCACAGAAATTCGACGTGTACGTCGCCGCCAGCGTCGACGCCAGCAGAGCAGCGCCCTCTGCCGCCATAGAACCAGCACTTGCTTTCACACCAATATAAAGGTGGGGCCATTACGGGAATAGGGACATTAGGAGACACCCTCTGGTCGGAAATACTTCACTGGCAAGACCTTTCTTTTTCGCGAGAACATTTTTTCCGTATACCCTTTCGCGTACGACATTCGCTAGTACCGGCATAGCGGTGGAATACCCAAGAAATCCTGCGTGATCCTACCAAGTGAAAAAAAAGGAATCCTGCAAAAAGGAAACAAGGATACGCTATCCCTTAAACATTTATGCATCCAAATCTTAACAAACCGTGGAATAACCACAGGGACCCTGAGTGATCATACCACGCGAGAATCCCGAATTTTATACGCGCCGTAATATACAACTGGCCCTGCGAGGTCAACAAAACCCTTGACCGCCCGGTACTCGATTTTTTTGGCAGCTAGTCAACCTACTTTGTATCGTTTCCAGTTATTCGCGGCGTACCCACCAAATCATGGGCGTTACGTGGATTAGTTATCGCAAAAAGCACGAGCTGGAGACTATCCTCTGTGAGTTCGGTATTACTCCGGGCGGAACGGTAGAAGAGCAGCGTGCTCAACTGGTAGCGTTCGTCCGGAAGCCAGACATTCCGAGGAGATCCAAGCCCGGCTCCGGGAACTGGAGAAAAGGTTTGGGAGTGCACCCACAGGAGACACCAAAATGACCTCACCAATGCAACTGGACTCCGTTCTCAGCGTGCCCGTGCCGCCTACCTTAGCACCGTCGGAGCCACTCACCCTCCTACTACCCATTAGCCCTTCTCCAGCCGAAGGACGACACATGACACCGAAGACGGAAGAACCTTCACGCACCGTGACCCACCATGCCGACTCCAACCAGGGAGCCACCTTGATCGACAGTATGATCAAGTGGGGACTTTCGTTTGACGGAACAACGGACCCGCTGGGATTCATCGAGCACATCGAGGGGCGAGCCGATACCTGCCGGATCGACCGGAAATATCTGGCTCAAGCCCTGGTGGTATTACTAGCCGGCCGAGCCGAAAGCTGGATCCGGACCAGCGGCCTCCAAGACGACAGCTGGGACAAAGTACGCCACGATTTCCTGGATTCCTTCCTGCCACCGCGCTACTATCGGCGGCTGGAGGACGAGATCAGGAACCACTTCCAGCGCCCCGATGAGCCGTTTAAGGAATACTTAGTTGACCTTCGACTACAAATGCGACAACATGCTCCCGGAGTACCAACTGTTTACCCGGAGACAGGATTTTCACACATTCACGGAGTTCACCCACTTGGTGGTCGACCACGAAGTGACGCGTAGCCGAGGCAAACACACCCAGGATTACCACTCTCCGAGCCCACGACCGATACCCGGGACCAACCAGAATACCAGGGCAGACCGGATAGCTACGCGACGGACCTCATCGGCATCTCAGCCGGGGAATACACACCACGAATCCGTAAGCCGGAACGCCTGCACGGGCCAGAGCGCCGCCTCTGTTCCTGTCGCCTGTCGCAACTGCAGCCAGCCGGGACATTTTTTGGCAGAGGGCTCAGGACCATCGAATTCTGCCGTCGTCAAGCGTCGGGAAACGAGAACGGGCCTCGACTGAGCGGGAATCAGCCGGGGAACCCGTCCAACCCAACCAGGGGGGGTACCCTCCACCAACACCAGGGACGCACCCGAGCCACCATTATCATGGAGGGACGAAGATTTGGCGCCACCCTGGACACCGGAGCTACCCACAGCTTCATCAGTGAGAACTTAGCCCGTGAGTTAGGTAACCAGAGAAACATGCGGGACATCAGGATACAAGTTAAACTGGCCGACGGTACATGCCGAGAACTCACACGAGCCCTAGCCGCCAAAATTCACCTCGGGATCAAACGGACACCCACTATCCTCCTAGTAATGACGGAAGCCCTGGATTACGTAATCCTCGGAATGGATTTCCTCTGCGGAATTGGAGCCTCTTTGCAGTGCGGGGGACAGACCCTCAGCCTACTACAGGACGCCAATACGGAGCCACCTTGGGCCCGCGCACGGGGCACCGCAACATGCACCCGAGAACGCGAGGGGAGCCAGGGAACCGCTCATGGAACCTCGGGAAACCAGCAGATGGAGCCACGCACTACCCACCGAGGGGAACCACGTTCTACGTCTCGAGATCAGTCCCGGAGCACGGCCCCAGAGTCGAATCATAATACCACCAACACGGCTTCGTCGGGGGAAAGAGTAGACCCAGCCCCCCTAAGGACGGTGTCCAACCCGGAAAGCCAGGCGAGTAGTTGGATCCACGTTCTGCCAGTAGTCAATGCCACCTCCGCGCAACGGAATCCCTTCCGTAACCACAAGAAACGTGTCCGCTTCAGGAACCACGTCGAGGAAACGCCGGAGCCAGAACAGAGCACGCCAGAACAGAGCAACCCGGACCAGAGTACCCTGGAGCAGAGCCCGTCAGAGCAGAGTTTGCCGTGGTGTGGCATCATTAATGCTGCGAGTCTTCCCGGGGTAGACAGAGACCATCCAAAGCAATGGAGTCCGAGAACCACGGCTACCCAGAGTCATGGGTAAACCGTGTCCAGCGCGCCTTGGACACGGTTATCGGCCCGGATATGGATCCCCACGCGTTCGCATATCTCGACGACATCATCGTCATAGGCTCCACTCTAGAGGAGCACGTCGCAAACTTACAAGAAGTCTTCCGCCGTCTACGCCACGCGAACTTACGCCTCAACAGAGGGAAGTGCCATTTCTTCCAGCGCCACATCGTATATCTGGGTCACGTGATCAGCGAGTCCGGAATCCACATAAATCCGGACAAGATCGCCGCGATCCGGGAACTCAAAGCGCCGACATGCCTGAAGGAACTCCGGAGATGCCTGGGGATCGCATCCTGGTATCGCCGTTTTGTCCCCAAATTCGCCGACGTAGACCATCGACGGACACGAGAGGGTAATAGCCTACGCTAGTCGCCGACTCAATCCGGCCGAGATGAACTTTTCGGTGACGGAAAAAGAGTGTCTTGCTATCGTATGGGCAGTTCGGAAGATGCGGTGCTATATTGAGGGGTATCGTTTTGACGTTCTCATGGATCATCACCCGCTGAAATGGCTGAACTCCATTGACAACCCGACGGGCAGGATCGCGCGCTTGGCCCTCGAGTTACAACAATACCAGTATGACGTCCACTACCGGAAAGGAGCCCAGAATCTAGTAGCCGACGCTCTTTTCCGCCAACCGCTGTCCATGGCCCAACAAGCACAGGTACAAGAAGTCAAGTGCAGGTGGATCACGAGGATGTTTCAGAAGGTACGAACAGAACCCGCTAAGTTCCCGGATTACAACGAGGAAAATGGGCAATTATACCGACGCATCGGGTTACGATCAGAAGAAGAGGAGTATACACCATGGAAGCTGTGCGTAGGGACGGACTACCGGTCGCGAGTCCTCGAGGAATGCCATGACCATCCAACCGCCGGACACCTCGGGATCCGGAAGACCAGTAATCGCGTAGCCCAGCGTTATTATTGGCCGGGCCTGTTCCGCGACGTGGCCCGCTACGTACGCCACTGCACCAGCTGCCAGAGGTACAAAACCAGCCGGGAAAATATTTACGCGACAGGTTCAGGAGCCATTTCACATCCTCTGCGCAGATTTCATCAGCCCGCTACCACGCTCAAAACAGGGCAACACCATGGTCTTAGTGTTCCTGGATGCATTCAGCAAATGGGTGGAACTGGTTCTCTTACGGAAGGCGACAGGAACCCAACTGGAACGCGCTTTTCGAGAGCGGATCCTGAGCAGATTTGGAGTACCAAGGACGTTCATCTGCGACAACGGCACGCAGTTTACGGGCCGGTCATTCCAGAACTTCTGTAAGTCTCTGGGCATGGAGCTGCAACACACGGCGCCGTACACACCAAGGCAGAACCCGACGGAGAGGGCCAACCGAACGATCAAGACAATGATCGCCCAATACCTGGATGGAGGCCCGCAGAACGGATGGGACCAACTGTTGCCGGAGATATCCCTAGCGATCAATAGCAGCGTTTCTGACACAACAGGATTCAGCCCGGCGTTCCTGATACAAGGGCGTGAACCTCGACTAATAAAGGCCTTGTACGACGAGGTTACACCTGGGCGGGGCACTCCAGAGGTGGCCCCAACCGAGCGGAGCGAACAGCTGAGAAATATCTTCGACGCAGTACGAGACAACGCGGAACGCGCCGCGGCCGATCAAGGTCGCCATTACAACTTACGCCGACGAACCTGGAGACCACCGGTGGGTTCACTAGTATTGCTGAGGCGCCACTCATTGTCCAACGCCGCCGAGGGATTTGCCGCAAAGCTAGCCTCCAGATACGATGGACCCTTCCGGGTCGCGAAGTTCCCTTCCCCGAATATCGTGCAGTTGCATATACCAATGCCAACTAAAGCCGTACCATGGCGCAGGGACAGATGTCGAGAGTACCAACATCGAGGACCTCGACTCCGATGGCGTCAACAACGTCAGCCGCGACGGCGGGGACGACCGCGCTGAGGGTATATACAACGGGGCGCAGCTAAATGACGAGAGCACGAGGCCTGAGCAACCACCACTATCCTGCATCGCTAAAGCAGGAGCCCACGCGGGTGATAAAGAAGGTCATGTTTTCGCAGTGGCCACTTGCTGACCGGCGTGCTTGTCCAACGCCCCGCCCCTCGGGTCATTCCACCGCACAACACAAGCGCCAGGGATCCACGCAACACAAACGCCAGGGAACCACGCGACACAAGCGCCGATATCCGCACAACGCCAGCGCCAGGGATCCGCACAACACAAGCGCCAGGGATCCACGCAACACAAACGCCAGGGATCTGCACAACGCCAGAGCCGTTAACCGCGCAATTAAAAAACGCAAAAGAACCCAAGAAACCCGCAAGAAGTGCGAAAGACCAGAATCGAGATCCTATGGCCGACGAAGGAACCCGACGAGGCCACCCGCCCCATTCTAGCCCGTGGCCGGACGATCGACCACCAACGATCAGGACCGAGATGGCCAGACCCATTATACCGGATTCTACCGCCGACGATGTGCAACGGGAACCTCTGGCACGAGCCCGCCGCCAGGAAGCGACTGGTCGTGGCTGTCCACCACCATTGAGGAAATACGAGGGAACCTTCACTTGAGTGAGAGTCATGGTCCCCACACTGGAGACGACCAAGCCGGACCACTGTACAGTTTACGGTTGTTCGGAGACCACTGTCCTCCCAGGAGAGCTGCGGCCCCAGGGCTCTGATTTTCCACCACCCACAGTGCCGTTGGAAGACCCCCTGACACCCTCGCGATCCCGCCGGGGCGAGATAGAGGACACCCTCATGGAGTTTTTCGATGAGTTACCGGAGGACCTCTTCGATTGCACGCCGGGCGACTTTCAAACCCGGCCCCCCGAGCTGCCAGATGACCTCTTCAACGGTGCCGCGGGCGGTTCTGAAGCCCGATCCCCCGAGGGCCTAGTCGAGCACGCAGCGGACGGAGGCAGAACCCCGACTTCAGGACCGCTTGGGGCTACCTACGAACTCATCTCCAGCGACGAGGCAGGGTCGGAGCCAGACGATTCCATGGACGACAACGAAACTGCTGCCGACACCGCCCGCCGCAGAGCAGAGGAACTCAGCGACGAACTGGGTACCACGGCTTCCTCACCATGGAGAAGAGGCGAAAATCGACCACCAACCCCATTGCTCCACAAGACTCCACGAGTGGTTCCTCGTCAGAGGAGGAACGAACCGCCGGGGGCGGAACCAACACACCGGGCACCAATCAACCTTTCGTCGAACATACCCGGTGGGTACCCGCACCCTCGGGCTGGGTCACCCCAAATGGTTCGCTACCAGCACCATTGATCGAGCAAACCCAACGACCCCTCGGAGGAGCAAAAAGGCAGGCTTTGCGCTATCTGGAGGAGGAACGGGGCCAACGATTCCGGGTCCAAATCAACCGGGACGATCGCGTCTTCATCTTTCTACAACCCATCAGGAAGTAAGGGGGGAGTGTGACGAAGTCACAAACTGTAGTTAGCATAAGATTTAGTTTAAGAGGGCACGAAGCCACACGATATTTAGTTTAAGAGGGCACGAAGCCACACGATATTTAGTTTAAGAGGACACGAAGCCACACTATATTTAGTTTAAAAGGGCACGAAGCCACAAAGTCAGTTATATATTAAGAGAACTAGAAATACTAAGAGAATTAACACACACAAACCAAGGAGCGAAAGAGACCACCAACGACGTGAGCAGCGCTGCCACCAAAGTTGCAAGCAGCGCTGTCGCCGAAAACTTCCAGCAGCGCTGCCGCCAAAGGTTACAGCAGCGCTGTCACCGGAGTTTTTGGCTGAATTAGGTCCGATCAGAAAAAGAGAGGGAGTCGAAAGTAAACCAGCGAAGTGATCGGACGCGATAAGTGACAAGTGTAACAAGAGGACACACATCAAGGCGCTCCGCTACGGGTGAGCATGGCCGCCGGCCAACAATGAAACCACTAGAATCTTGGAGCAAATAAAAGGACGAATAGTTCACCCCTCTTCTTTTCCTCGCGTACCCCGGGACCTACAACCAGGGCTCTTCGCCGGGGCGCCTGATCCTTCTTCCTGTGGCCGCAGGATCCGGGCACGGACTCGAGCGCTGACCACTGGACAATTTCCGGGTACAGGCTTGAGCACGGGCCGCTGGACAATTCCGGGCGCCGACTGGAGCACGGGGCCGCTGGACAATTCAGGGCGCCGACTGGAGCACGGGGTCGCTGGACAATTCCGGGCGCCGAGTTGTGCACGGGCCGCTGGAAAATTCCGGGTGCCGACTCGTGTACGCGCCGCTGGATTATTCCGGGCGCCGACTTGTATATGCGCCGCTGGATTATTCCGGGCACGGACGGGAGGACAGGCCGCTGGACAATTTCCGGGCGCCGACTCGTGTACGCGCTGCTGGATTATTCCGGGCACGGACGGGAGGACGGGCCGCAGGATAGTTCCGCGCCGGACAGAGGCATTGGCCGCTGGAGCATTCCGTGCCACTGCAGTAGTCGCCAATAGCCCCGCCGGCTCCGGATAGTCCCTAACAACCCCACCATGTTTGTTCCCCTCCAATAAAACCCCAGACAAATCATTGGCGTCTTATGTCTTGGCCGTCTCAGAATATTATAAATTTTGTGGGGAACTCTGGGCCGCTGAGGATCACCCCGGCCGTAGTAGCTTCTTTACATGGCGCCCGAACAGGGACCGGCCAGGACATAAAGGACACTCTCCATCCTGGTGGATTAAAAACCCACCGGCCAAAATTGGCGTTTTGGGGGGAAAAATAATTTATTTATTTATTTATTTAGTTGGTTAACAAATTTCTGCTAGCATATGCTTGAATAGGTATACACTAACTTATTACAATTCTAACGATTCGAGGTGACTTAAAATATTAGACAGAAGAGTGCTAATAGGTAATTCAAAAGATAAAGTGTTGTATAGGCTATTGTAGTTGTTACATAGTGCGCGAAAGGGTTCATGTTGGGCATAATTAGACCTACACAAAGGCAAGTGCAAAGAACGGAATGAACGAGTAAATCGGGATGGGACGTTTAATTGTATAAAGGAAAGGAGTTTTTCAGAATCTACGAGACCCAAAAGAAGCTTATGGACAAACATTATGGCATTGCAAATTCTACGGCATGTCGATTAATCTAAGTCTGGCTCGATAAGATGGAAGTAGTCTGCCAGAATCCCATCCAAGATTACGGAGTGCAAAGATCAGGAACTGCTTTTGTACCGATTCGATAATGTTCTGAGGCTCCTTATACTGCGGGCTCCACACACAGAAACAGTATTCCAGAATCGGACGTACTAAAGCTACATACAGTGTTTTGGTAGTGTACGGGTCGTCCAATTCTTTGGACCATCGCTTTATGAAAGCTAACACACCCTTGGCTTTGTTTACCATTGCAGTAATATGGCTATTGAAGCATAGTTTATGGTCGAAAAGGACTCCAAGGTCATTTGAGGTGGTAATGCGGTCTAGGTTGTGATTGCCAAGGCTGTAGGCGGCAAGATGCGGGGAGGAACAGTAGAAAGCCATAAGTTTGCATTTTGCATGGTTTAGGAAAAGGAGATTACTGACGCACCACTTATGAAATTCATTGAGGTCAAATTGAAGGTGAGAATGAAGGTACCAATCGGAATAGGAAAAACAAATTTTGACGTCATCGGCGTACATAAAGATAGACGAGACTGATATAACTTGAGGTAGGTCGTTTATAAAAAGAATGAAAAGTAGCGGTCCAAGGTGGCTACCTTGAGGAACACCAGAAGTGACATCCACAGTGTGAGATAGCTCATTTATAAAGAGAACTCGTTGCGTGCGATTTGTTAAATACGACTCTATCCATTTTAGAAGGTTATTTGGGAATCCCAAATAAGAAAGTTTAAGCAGAAGCAGTGAATGGTTTACCGAGTCGAAAGCCTTGCTAAAATAATAAATATAAATAAATATAACGTCGGTTTGTAGGCGGTGCAGGAAACCTTGATTAATCAAGTGCGAAAAATCAAGGCGATTGGTCGTCGTTGATCGATGCCTAATAAACCCATGCTGAGAACAGAGAACAGAGAACGGAGATATTAAGGAACTGCAGAGATGTTGTAATTGGAGAGTGATAAGATGTTCCAGAAGTTTAGGAATAGCTGATAGTTTGGCAATGCCGCGGTAATTTTCGATGTCCATTCGAGAACCTTTTTTATGAAGAGGAATTATGTAAGACTCATTCCAGATCCTAGGTAGGCAGGTCGAAGAGACTGATAAGTTAAAAAGAAGTGTAATTGGATATAACAGATTTTGGGCACAGTGTTTTAAAATGCAGCTTGGCACCTTATCAGGGCCAGCTGAGTATGAAATGTCAATAGACGACATTCCTTCCAAAACGACACTCTCTGAGAAAGGGGGTAAAAATATATTATTAGCATGCGGTATGTAATAGGGATACAGTGTTGAGGTGTTGTAGGGTACAGAAGAATAAGTTGACTGGAAAAAAGATGCAAATAAGTTGGAAATCTCGGGAGCAGAATTTTCTGTTTTATTGAGATACCGGAGTGACGGGGGAAAATCATTAGATTTTCGCTTGGAGTTGACGAAGGAGAAAAATTGTTTTGGATTAGTGCGAAAGTTATCTTTACACTGTGATAGGTTATTGATTATAAGATTGACTGTTTTCCGTAAGGAATTGGGAGCGGATGGTGGAGTAATGTAGAGAGCCGAATTTTTGATATTTTTATAAAGCCTGGATTTTTTGTTTTTTATGTACGAGAGATGTTTGGAAAACCACGGGGGCTTGGAAGAAGGGGAAATATCTAGTGTTGGGCCAAAAGCTTCCAAGGCCGGTGAAATAGACCCTTCCCGTAGTTCCAAATTGTTAATTAAAAAGGTCTTGTTTTGTATCTATTTTTAGTTTTATTCATTTAAGTCGGAGCAGCAATGGTGCCGCTCCAACGATCGAAGTGTCTCTCCTTTTTACAATATTCTTTAAGTCTAGTTAAGGCTAAGTCTCGTAGCTGCGCTGCTCGCAGGCGGCGGCAGAGAGACGGCTATGTACCTATATGCTTATGTATAAAGGAATGTACTTATATATGTTGCTATGCGCTCTCAAGTGGAGGCGCGAGGGGTATGCATATGCTGTCCGTTCGCTGCAATTATGCCGACGCTACCACTTTCTGTGTGCGGGCTAAGCCATAGCGATCGGTTCATATTTCGGGACTTGAAATATGTAAACACTGCAACAAAGTGTTACAGTGCGTACCCTTTAAGTACTTTCGGTACAGTGGGTATTCAATATATGTGCATACTACATCTCCCTCCTTTTGAAAAATAACGTAATATAATGAAGTTATTTTTATAGTAAAAAATTTTTAATTAATACACTTTTTATTTTTATTAAATTTTTTTTTGTATTATGTTATTAGAATCAAAGAAAATGAAATTATTAAAAGAATATGTGTATTTATTTATCTATGTATGTGTGTCTATGTATGGCCATACTAAGTGCAATTTATGTAATAAAGATTTTTAATCTATCCTTATGAACTGTTTGTTTCTTTTGTTTATTATTTGTTATTACTATGTTATCTCTATCTCCTTTTCTTTATAACTGTATATTTAGGATCTAATTTATGACCTGTCTCGTTTTTTAATAGAACTTGGTCACCTACTGATATATCTATATCCCTTACTTTATGATCATATAGTAGTTTATTTCTATTCTTATTTGCTTCTATCATAACTCTAGCTCTTTTATAGGCTACTTCTAATCTATACTTACTCTCCTTAGCATAGTCATCTATATTATATAGTGCTTCTACACTATCTATGCTATTAAAATGTTTTGGTAAATTACTTGTTTTACTGAACACTAACTCATATGGACAATAAGTATGTGCCATAGAGGGGGTCGTGTTGAAACAAAAGACAAAATATTGAAGCCATACGTCCCAATCAGTTTTATCAACCGATATGTAAGATCGTATGTACTCATTGAAAGTTCTATGACTTCTTTCTATTGTTCCGACTGTCTGGTGGTGGTGCGCTGTGGATGTAATATTTTCAATATTCAAATATTTGCACAAATCGTCTATAATTGAATTCTTATATTCTGTTCCCATGTCCGTAATGAACGTCTTCATTGGACCGTACTTCAGGATAAAATATTCAAATATTGCTTTAGCGACAGTATTAGCATTTTTATTTGGAACAGGTATGGCAACTAAATACTTAGTTAAATCACATATTAAAGTGACTGCATACTCATTGCCATTTTCTGATTTTGGTAGTGGACCAATAGTGTCCACTATCACTCTGTCGAAAGCATTTATTGGGGTGTCTGTAATTGTTAAAGGGGTCTTTGTGTGTTTAGTTATTTTGGATTTCTGGCATTTTTGACATTTTCTTACGTACTCAGTTATATCTTTAGACATATTTTTCCAGTAATAGTGTCTTTTTACTTTGGCCAAAGTTTTTGATATGCCAGTATGACCTCCTTGAATTGGATCATCATGGAATTTAGACAAAATTGCTTCTTTTTCTTTTAAATTTGTTATTTGGGTCACCGGGTTGAGTAGCGCTACTCTTAATGTTTTCAAGATTTTATTGCCCATTAATTTGAAATTATCTATTGAAGTATGTTCAAAGATATTTTCCCACGGTGCCACTTTGAGTTGGCTGATTTTATGTATACCGGCTTGCATTTCAAGCCTTTGGAAAAATTGATCTAAATCAATAACTCCATTAGTATATAAATCGCTAACATCATATCTTGCAGTAATTTTTCTACCTTGTTTAAATAAACATAACGTATTTTTTATCTGCAAGGTCACTACTTTACGTACTTCATCATTGTTTATGACGTCGTATACGTTGGGCTTAGAAGCTTTATTTAAAGATTGCGTAGGCAATTCTTGTTCTTGATTTTCCGCGCGGAATTTTTGTCTATTTTGATATCTAGTAGTGACTTTCAATATATTTCCGGTTATATTTTGTAGATCTTTGATGGTTATCCTTGATAACGCATCAGCTACATAATTATCTTTTCCCTTTAAATATTCGACTGTAAAGTCGTATTCTTCTAGTTCGAGCCTCATACGTGTCAGTTTAGAACTGGGATTGATCATTGAGAAAAGGTATGTTAAAGGTCTATGGTCTGTTTTAATTAAGAAATGTTTTCCATATATATATGGTCTAAAATGTAATATCGCCCAATGAATTGCAGCTAATTCCTGCTCAGTAGTACATTTGTTACTTTCACCTTTTGTGAATGCTCTTGATGCGTATGCAATGGGAAGTTGGAGACCATTATGGATTTGAGTTAAAACCGCTCCACAAGCTTGCTTACTTGCATCTGTTATTATACAGAATTCTTTAGTGAAATCTGGATATTGTAGCAAGGTAGGTTCCATAAGTTTTGTTTTTAAGTATTGAAATGCATTTTCACACTCATCCGTCCATTTAAAAGGAACATTCTTTTTGCATAATCTTGTTATGTGCCGTGAATAGTCGGCGAAATTTTTTATAAAACTTCTATTATAGTTACAGAATGCTACGAAACGTCTAGCACTGTCCGCGTCGTGCGGAACTGGGTAGTTCATAATGACATCGTATTTCTTGTCATCTGGAAGTATTCCTTTATCAGTGCATTTATGACCTAGAAAAGTCACTTCATGCATAAAAAATGAGCGTTTTTCTGAATGTAACTTTAGGTTGTATTTCCTACATTTCTCAAAAACATCTGTTAAGTTCTTAAGCATATGTTTTTCGGAACAACCAATTACTATTAAGTCATCCATATAAAGGAAAGCTTGAGAAGGTTCTAGACCAGAGAACGCAATAGTCATCATTCTCTGAAACGAATTAGGAGCTATTTTTAATCCGAAGGGTAATCGCGTGAAGCGATATGAGCCGTTGCTCGTTGAAAAAGACGTTATATCCCTTGAACCTTTTTCTAGTTAAATTTGATGGAGTCCTGACATTAAGTCAAGACATGAAAAGTATTTAGCTCGACCTAGTTGATCTAAAATATCATCAATTCTAGGTAATGGGAATTTATCAGAAAGTAATTTTTTATTAATCTGGCGGTAGTCGATTACTAATCGCCATTTCTTTACATTTGACCCGGGGGTCAAGTAAGGAACAAGTAACAATGGGCTATTATATTCGGATACTGACGGTTCGACTATCCCGTCAGAGATTAATTTTCCTACTTGCTTTTGTATTTCGTTCACCTGACTATGTGGGCTTCGATAGTTCTTTATATAAACTGGTTCATCATCTTTTACTCTCAGTTTTTGTTTATAAAAATTATTTGTGGTTATTGATTCGGTTTCCAATCCGAATATATCGCTATACTGGGTGCATAAGCTAGAAAGCTGTGACTTGAACTGTGGAGGGAAGTTTTTTGAAAGTTGTGATAGTACGGATTTTTTTCTATTGTCTGGATTTGTGTTGACTACATCGTAGTTCGAAAGTGATTCATATGTTAGGTTATCTGTACTGACTACTTGGTCGGTATTTGTTGTGTTTATTAGCCTTATGAAGGCATTATTGGATGTTGCTATGGTATTTGCAACGTAAATACCATACTGAATTTCCTGATTTGGAATTAATACACTGTCTTCCTTTGAATTAAGTTCAATTTTCCGAATAACTTGGGATCTTGCTGGCAGAAGTATTGAATTGTTGCCAGAACTATGAGCTATTGGTACATTAATTGGAAATTTTAAATTATTGGGTCTAATTGACAGTTGTATTTTTTAATAAAGTCGATGCCTAATATTCCATCGCATGGAATAGGGAAATGTGAATTTACGATATGAAAATCGTGTGGAATTATGTATTTAGTTGTCTGTATTTCCATAAAAAACTAAACCTTGGGATTTGGTAATTTCTTTACTTATGCCTTTTATGTCTATGATGTAATCATCTTGGATGTTTTGGAAGTTATCCGAAGTTTCTTTTAAAATGGAAAAGTTTTCTGTTGCAGGTAGTATATAATTCGGAGCTGGCCGGATCGGACTTCTATATCTTATAGCTCCTATAGGAATAATCGGAAAAATAATTGAAAAAAAATTATAAATTATGTGTTTTTTGACATATTTATGCTCTGGGAAATATCATTTTTTTAACTGTTCTGAATTTCGAATTAAATTTTAGAAAAATCGTACGACTATATCAAATAGCTCCCATAGGAACGATCGGAAAACTAAAGGGAAATCACTATGGACGGCAGTCCATGTAGTGACGAAGCGCACCAGGAGAGTGTGCGAAGACGAAAATTTGCTGTGATAGTCCGATCGTAATGAGTAATACACCAAATTAAAGGTATTGCTAAAACTTAAAGGATTGCATACCAAGACCTCAAGAAAATCAATTGGTTTGGGAGAGAGAGCGGTGAAAGTGTAAGAGTGAATTTAGAAATTTGGATCTGTTGGGGCAGGTGGGGCCCCTCACACTGCGTTAGTTGTATTCCTACTGAAAATGCGCTTAATATGAGGGGTCATATCAGAAAATCGGACGCTCCGTTCAAAAGTTATATCGAAAACAAATTTTAGAAAAATCGGACGTTCCCATAGGAACGATCAGAAAACTAAAGGGAAATTAATAGCAACAAAATTATAGATTTGTTTATTTTTATTTTATTCTCTTCTACTTTGGAATATAAGTTTATTTTATTATTTTAGAATTTTGAATTAAATTTAACATAAATTGAATGACTATAGTATGTCAAAATAATCCGTAAACTGCTATAATTTTGTTTGTTGCCAATCTAAATTTAACATTTTTGTTATTTCAAATAGAATAGGAATAGAAACTTCGGCTGGCCGAAACTAGCTTCCTTTCTTGTTATACCCTTGCAGAGGGTATAATGATTTCAGTCAGAAGTTTGCAAGGAGACGTTTCCGACCCTATAAAGTATATAAAGTATATAATATATACTTTATAGGTTCGGAAACGTCTCCTTCACTGCGTTGCAAACTTCTATATACTATACTAGCAATACCCGCCGCGACGTTGTCCGCGTCAATTAGCAGAGCATTGCTAGTTTTTTTAATGCATATTAGTGCAATAAAAGAAATGTTGGTTACATTGATTAAATTTAAGTGAACCTCATTTCCACACCACCCTGGAGGTAGAGGATTTGGCGCATTTTTTTTAAAGTGGTGTCCCCAGGGGTACCCCAGGCATATTCCACGTGAAGAAGATTTTTAATTGTAACCTTTAATTTAAAACCTCTTGATAAACAACATTTTTTGATTTTCCATCAGGTGCCAAAATTATTAAATTACTTGCCGAACTAACTCGGGAACAGGCAACATAAAACTGACCATGAGAAAAGCAATCCTCTCTTAGATCTAATCCGGCTAATTTTAAAGTCTGTCCCTGGGATTTATTGATAGTTATTGCAAAACAGACTTTCACGGGAAATTGCAGTCTTTTGAATTCAAAGGGTAGGTTAGATGTTATAAGGGGAATTCTAGGTATAAACACCTTTTCACCCTTAGCGCATCCAGTAAAAACTACTGCTTCTATGACAAATTTATGGAGAGCTTTAACTTGCAATCTCGTTCCGTTGCAAAGTTTTGGAGGACTTAAATTACGTAGCAACATTATGGGGGCCCCAATTTTAAGAGAAAGATTATGCAAAGGAAAACCTGGAGGGTTCTGTTTGTTCAGGAACTCGACAGGAAAGTGAACAGCATCTTCTAATACCGTGACTGAGTCAATAGATTTGTATGTTACCTCTTGACCGTCAAATGACTTTAATAGTGAGTCATTTATTGAAGAAGCTCTATCATTCCTTGAAGTTAAAATTGCGCGTTCAGACAACCAATCTAGCGACTTTTCTGCAATGTTTAAAATATCAGGAAATATTTTTGAAGTAAGGTCTTCGACTGAAGTTACTAAAGTTCCCAAGCATGTTGGTATCTTTATCTTTCCCTCAATTGTTGGATATATGCCGTCTCCAATTTGGAGTAATGTTTTTGCAAAAAATCCAGCAGATTGATCGCCGTTCAAGTGCACACGCATATTTTTGGTTAAGGCTAGTTTCGTGATATCAGGCCACAGAAAAGAAGATTTTAAGCACGATTTTATTTCATCTGCTCTGGTTCCGCGGGGCACTACTGGAAGGGTTTGACGAAAATCTCCTGCTAAAAGAACTGTAACGCCACCCATTACAAAGTTATTGTCTCGTATATCCTTCAAAGTCCTATCGAGAGCTTCGTAGCCGCCCTTATGCGCCATAGTGCATTCATCCCAAACAATAAGCTTACAGTCTTTCAAAACCATGGCCATATTGGACTGCTTTGAAATTGAGCAATACGGCATTTCCACATTTATTAAATTCAATGGAAGTTTGAATGCAGAATGCGCTGTTCGACCTCCGGTTAGCAAAGTGGCAGCTATTCCAGAAGAAGCGACAGCCAAGGCAATATTTTTATTTAAACGAACTTTTGCCAAAATCAAATTCAAAAGGAACGTTTTTCCAGTGCCACCAGGAGCATCCAAAAAATATATTCCACCTCGTTCGGCCTCAACACTTTCTAATATGTGCTTATATGCTACGTTTTGCTCGGCATTAAGTGAATTTTCGTCATTAATAATACCTAATTCATTATTATTTTCATAGTTGATCTCTCTTAAATAGTCCCTATTTGCTAATGGTTCATCGACTCTGTTTGGCTCAGGTAAACCGTACTCTGATAAAATATTTCCTCCTATAGATAGTACGATATCTTCAATTGTAATTAAACACTTGGTGTGCGCACGCTCCAGAAGGGCTGGATCTACACTACCATCTACTCGCATTTGTATTTGGTACACAATATCTTCTGAGAGGCTTGATTTGTGCTTATCCCAAAGATGGAGTGAATCGCTTATTTGGCAAGATACTAACATTATTGCAAATAGTTCTCGCAATTTTGTTGGCATTTGACATTGTGCAGCTTCGGTCAAGGTCAAGTCCCAATGATTATCATCTTCCAGTAAGCCCAAAGCTTTGCAAGCCATTTGGAAAGTATTGTATTCAACACCATTTACTGTTTTTAAATCCAAGAATGAGGTTGGACCTCTTACCTCATGGAGTAAAAGTCTAAGATAATAACATTCACTATTTTTGGGATGAACAGTGTACACACGACCCAAACATTGATCTTTTTTAACCCCAGGGAAATTTGGAACGTCAACCCCTCGTTTTCTTCTTTGAAATGATTTGTTATTCCACGTGTAAAAAGAAGGCACTTCGGCATAAAGAAGGGTTCTCGCAAATGAGTCGATTTTGCAAAGCTCAAAAAAGGCAATTAGTGTCGTAGTTGGCGGATTCATTATCTGATTAGCCAATTGATTTGGATTATCTGGATTGAAGTATATCCTTTGACCGTTTTCCAAATGCACAGCTAATTGAGTGATTGCTGGATATCTCTCATGTATGGGAAACGCTAAAATTCTCCATACCGCTTCTGAGCTGCTTATATATCGACCACTTTCATATAATTTTATTTCGTCTCTTACGTTTTCTATTGCAATGGTCGCTTGATCACTCCCTTTATTAATGTACTTACAGACATACTTAATAGACTTTACTGAGCTGCAGTATTCTACATTTAAATGGGCTCTAAGAGCACGCGAAAGAGTTGGATTATACGGCACAACCCAACGGTTATCTATAATGTTACCATTGATAACAATAGTAAAACCACTATCTATTGGAGCCCTTCGCCTATATTGTGGGTAACCGTCTTTCCCAGTCAAAGTATCTTTCAAAAACTGCCTTGGAAATCTTTTTGTGCATTTACCTGCATTCATGCAAGGCGATTTCGAATTTAATGCCCCGCAGGGTCCATGAATCATATTTGCCTTGACGATATCATGAAGTAGAGGATCCTTATCAGGATCGGGAATTTCAGCACTTATGATAGAATCAATTTGCTCAGGCATAATATGAGATTTTAGCCAAAGAAGTATGTGTACATGTGGCAGGCCACGCTTTTGCCATTCTATTGAATACATGAAGCACTGGACCTCACCAAATAAATTGCCTTTATCCAATAAAAACATTAATATTTTTACCTTTAAATGAAAAATTCGAGCAATAATGTCATGGCGATCATGGGGTTTTTGACCCGGATATAACGCTTTGGTTATATCATCCCATTTAGGATTGCATGTAAATGTTATAAAGAGATCAGGGCGACCATAGTGTCGAACATACGTCATAGCATCCTGCGTCTTTTCATGCATATATCGTGCGGAACCAGTAAATGTTGAAGGTAAAATAACCATTTGACCAAGTTGGCGTGCATCTGCATCTTGGCCGCCTATTGCATCTTTAAGATGTATATAAGTTTCTGCTCTTAATTTTGCTTGATTGTTTCGAATATAATTTAGTCTTTCACTATCGATTTTTGCGAACATATCTGTCACAAATTGACTAAGCAAAGATCTCGAACGCAATAAATGATTGTCTTCAGATGATCGAACCATTAACCTATAACTATAGAAGTCTAATGCTGACACGGTCTTTTTTAAGTCTTTTTTTGACACTGGATCAATTCGAGGTATGTTAATAGAATATCCATCCTCTCCATGACAAAATAGTAAAGGATATTGTAAACTATCATATGAGCGATGGATTTCACTTATGCGCTGAAGTTTGTTTTCATAACTTTCAATAACAATGTCTCTCTTTTGAAATTGTTCGCCAATTAATACCAAAGCAACTTCTTTGGCTGCAGGAGCATTATAGCGGCCTTTATGAGCATCAGCTGGTTTTTTTTCAGCGTGAATAACCATTTTAAAATCCTGACAATTTTTTGGAACTTTTTGTAGTGCAGTTTTGAACCCATTAATATATGGATTACAATTGTGCAGCATTATTTGGAGTGCCTTTACCAAGTCATGTTTAACGTCAGAATAATGTTTTCTCCTTAAATTAACTTCTGTTTCATCCTCGCCAACAAAATAAATTTGCAAAAACTCAGCTTCCTTTTGAGGAGCCGGCAAGAGGCTACCAACCAAGTGATACACTTGACCTTGAACTTTAAATGTAGGCATGAACCTATCTTTGACAATTTTCGTACTACCAAATGACGTCATTTGAAAGCAATTGTTGTACTTTCTTATAAACGCCATGAAGTGATTATGGTCAGGATGACTACCCATTATCAAGCTATTTAGGGGCTCTGGTAAATTTTTGTAAGAAGGAAGTTTAACTTTTCCTTCTTTACAACATATACCTTTAGGCTCATTTTTCCATTTTAAAGCTCCACAAAATCCGCACTTCTTGTCCATCGCTCCTAATTGAACATACTTATCAGTATCATAGTCTATCGCAGCATTATAATGAAATGCTGAATTTTCTTTTATTTCCCAAGACGCGGCAGCTTCTACAGTTTTCTGATTCATTTGCGAGTCTTTTATTTTTAGCCTTTTCACGATACTTTTGTGATGCAGTCTTTGATATTTTTTTAGCTGTTCGGTCAGAAAATCGGACTCGCCTTTTTTTTGTTTTTTTGGGGGTGGGTGGAAGATAAAATTCGCTTGGAGAAGGAGAATTCGTGTTTTGCCTGTCTTCTAGTGGAACTAACACATCAAAATGTCCATTGGAAGGATCGCCACTAAAACGCAGTCTTTTAATAGGACTCCCTTCTGTTCCAAAGTGGGTAAGAAAATTTCCATTGTAGTAGATTTCAATAAAAATTGGGTACAATTCCCCTGCAGCCATTAACTCAGAAGTACCACCATAAGTGTGAGGGCGCATCATTTCACGTTCATAATCTAAAGGATTGTCATAAATGTTTCCTTCAGAATTAACCGTATAATTAGCGAAATGATTCCACCGTCCCACAACACTCCTAACTATGGCCTGGCGTATTTTAGCAGACAAACCTTCATTTCCATTTAAAATGTAGGAAAGTGCATTAAATAGGCAAGCTCCATCGCCTGTTATTGAAACTATGGAGTGAGGGACTAATACACCGTCTATCCTTAGGTTTTCAATATGCATATTAACCGTATCAAATTCTATCGCAGCATTATTGTGTCGTGCAGTTTCAACGTTTTCTGCCTGATTTGTTAGTCTATTATTTTCAACATTTTCACAATACATTTGTAGTGCAGTCTTTAATTTTTTCCCCCTAATTCGGTCAGAAGATCGGACTCGCCTCCTTTTGGTTTTTTTGGGGTGGGTGGAAGATAAAATTCGCTTGGAGAAGGAGAATTCGTGTCTTCTAGTGGAACTAACACATCAAAATGTCCATTGGAGAGATCGCCACTAAACCGCAGTCTTTTTATAGGACTCCCTTCTGTTCCAAAGTGGGTAAGAAAATTTCCATTGTAGTAGATTTCAATAAAAATTGGGTACAATTCCCCTGCAGCCATTAACTCGGAAGTAGCACCATAAGTGTGAGGGCGCATCATTTCACGTTCATAATCTAAAGGATTGTCATAAATGTTTCCTTCAGAATTAACCGTATAATTAGCGAAATGATTCCACCGTCCCACAACACTCCTAACTATGGCCTGTCGTATTTTAGCAGACAAACTTTCATTTCCATTTAAAATATAGGAAAGTGCATTAAATAGGCAAGCCCCATCGCCTGTTATTGAAATTATGGAGTGAGGGACTAATACACCATCTATCTTTAGGTTTTCAATAGCCATATTAATAACTTAATTAAAAGTTAAACTTCAAAAATTTTCGATTATAAAATGTTTTGTTAAAAACTAACATAAATTGCAATACATAGAAGTTCACTACGAATGCAAAAGTAAAATTAAATTTGCATTCAGCCTGTAAAATACAGACCGTAGTAAACTTATAATAAGCAATTTATAAAACAAACTGATTTTTTCAGAAGAAAATATTTGCTTTTTTTAAAACAATCTACCGAAAATCGCAATACATAAATGCAATTAAGTTGACAACGAATGCAAAAAAAACTTTAGTTTGCATTCAGCCTGCAAAATACAGACTGTAGAAAACTTATAGTCAGCAATTATGTTTTGTTAGAAACTATTGAAAATTGCAATACATAGAAGTTCACTACGAATGCAAAAGTAAAATTAAGTTTGCATTCAGCCTGCAAAATACAGACCGCAGTAAACTTATAATCAGCAAATTTAAGAAACAAACTGATTTTTTCAGACGAAGTTATTTGCTTTTTTTTAAAACAAACTACTAAAATCGCAATACATAAATGCAAGTAAGTTGACTACGAATGCAAAAATAACTTCAGTTTACATTCAGCCTGCAAAATACAGACTGTAGAAAACTTATAGTGAGCAATTATGTTTTGTTAGAAACTATTGAAAATTGCAATACATAGAAGTTCACTACGAATGCAAAAGTAAAATTAAATTTGCATTCAGCCTGCAAAATACAGACCGCAGTAAACTTATAATCAGCAATTTAAGAAACAAACTGATTTTTTCAGACGAAGGTATTTGCTTTTTTTTTAAAACAAACTACTAAAATCGCAATACATATGTAAATGCAAGTAAGTTAACTACGAATGCAAAAATAACTTCAGTTTGCATTCAGCCTGCAAAATGCAGACTGTAGAAAACTTATAGTCAGCAATTTTACAACGTAATTGTTTTCTTAAAAGGTTTACTACAAATACGAATTTGTCAAAAATTTGTATTCAGCCTGCTAGATCAGACTGCAGTAAACTCTAAAATGATTTAAGGATTAGTTTAATACAAATGCAAACCTATAATGGAAAAATTTGCATTAGCCTTTAAAATGCAGGCCGTATATATCTTAGCACTACATACTAACCCGATGTTTACTACGAATGAGTATTTAGCCATCAACTAATTTTTCATCCAGTCTATACATATGTAAACAGACTGCAGTAAACTCTCGAGAAAATATAAGCAGCCACAAATAAATAGGTATATTAAAAAGAAGAATACTAATACATGTACAATGTACATACATATATTCCGCAGTTTACTACAAATGAAAACTTTCATTTAGCCTGCTTGATACAGGCTGTAGTTAGCTGCAGAAAAATCATAAATTAGTTTATTATTTTGCACTCAAACCAATTATAAACATACATATGTACACATGTAAGAAATATAGCTTACTCGAAAATGTATTTCAAAAAAGAATAGCCAGGATTCTGGAAATTCTTATAGAGCACTCTACTTTTTCACTTCCTCACTCAAATTTGACTTTTTGGTTTGTGGCCTGCGAAAGTGCGCACAATAACAAAACCAAAACTGTTAAAAGTATCATTTGCTGTCTCTTTCTATTGCTGTCCCTTTCTGTAAGCCAGTGTATGCTGCTGAATAGGAATGCTGCTGCTGTGTCTTTCTATTGCTGTCCCTTTCTGCAAGCCAGTGCAAGCACATTTGCTTTCAACTCAAGGAAGCAAAGCGAAGTTTCTGGAAGAGGAATGTGCAAGAAAGAATAGGGAGAAGAATATGAATAGAAAGAAAAAGCAGCAGCATTCCTATTCAGCAGCATACACTGGCTTACAAAAAGGGACAGCAATAGAAAGAGGCAGCAAATGATATTTTTTTAACAGTTTTGGTTTTGTTATTGTACGCACTTTTGTAAGGCCACAAAAAAAAACCAAATTGAGAAAAGGAATAACAAAAAGAGAACTAAAAAATTACAAAAACAACTGCTCAAAATAAAAAGACGCACATTTGTTAGTTTTTTTTAATGTTTTATTTATTGAAACTGTTAAACTGTTAATCTAACTTTTTAAGGGCGAAATATGCCATGATTTTGGGGGGTAGGGCACCCATTCTTTCTAAATACTCCACCCTTGCAGTCAGGGCCCTAATGTCCTGCTGAGCCTGCTGCAAGGAGGTGGTCAGGACTGCCACCTGATTGTGGACCTGTCCCTGCCGCTTCCAATAACTTGGCCTCTGTTGCTGGGGAAGCCGCTGATCTGGCTGCGCTGCTGCGTAATGCGCATTTTGTTGCTGGATTGGCTGCTGTTGTTGTTGCTGCACTTGCTGCTGTTGTTGTTGCTGCACATGCTGTTGTTGTTGTTGCACTTGCTGCTGTTGTTGTTGCTGCACATGCTGTTGTTGTTGCTGCACTTGCTGCTGTTGTTGTTGCTGCACTGCTGTTGTTGTTGGTTGCTGCACATGCTGTTGTTGTTGTTGGTATGGCTGCTGTTGTTGTGGGTTTTGCTGCTGTTGTTGTTGGTTTGGCTGCTGTTGTTGTTGCTGGACTTGGTGTTGAAAGTCCTGTTGCTGCATCTGTGGCTGTTGCTGGCCTAATTGGCGAAGTAGGGCCGCGTTTACCGCCCAGAGCCGATAAATTTCCATTTGGAATTCGTTAGGTGGCGCCTGGCCACCCGCACGTCCGTCTTGTGCATCACCCATTTTTGAACTGACGAAAATCAAAGCGAGGATCAACTGCTTCTTTTCGCTTGCATATATGTATGCGTCGCCAACATATAGTTGTCTCACTCACACCAGAGGTCAAATGGGCACAATTTTGTGTGTGTGAGCTTTTTGTTTTTTTTCTACTTATATTAGAAGAAGAAGAAACTCATCCAAACACACAAATGTGGTAAAAAGCTTTGGCACAACAATCTAATTCTGAGAAATGAAGTACTTTTGAACAAACATACATATATCCCAAATCATAACATTACATAAATTGTCCAGTTAATTGAAACGCTTTATATGTATCTGTAAGGTATGCTATGCTTTCTATACCCAATGATAGCAACAATAGATACGATTTCGCTGATTTGAAAAAAATTTTTAAAAATCTATATCAAAACTGAAATTGTTAAGAAAGTTTCGATAAAAGTTTCAGTTATTTATTTTGAGTGCATTGAAGGTAATGCATCTTCGGAAATAGTTCAATTTTATTTTTAGGACTGACAAAGCTAATAAAATAAATTAGCAAATTAAATGGGAATTTTAATTTTTGAACGCTAAATTTACATTTAATATTTTAAACACATTGATGTGCATATTCTGTTTTTTAAGAATATTTTTAAGAATAGAGCTCAAAAACTCAAGCTGCTAAATTTTTTCGTAGCTAAATTTTTTTCGAGTGTATAAACGTAAACAACGTTCGGCCGAATAGTCTTCCCGAAACATTGAAAATTTAGGAACAATGCATACACAGAGAGAATTTTTCATGAACGTTGCACTCAAATTGACAATTTTTTACTCAAAATATAACCAAGTACTCACTTTAAGTAAAAATACTCACTTTGAGTACAAAATTTTTTTTCTCGTATGTCGCAATCGTTTTCGTCAATTTTGTTGTTTGCTGCTGAATATTTCAGCTGGTCTAAAAAAGTAGGCACAACGCATACATACATGCCGACTTGTCAATGTGTGTGTAAGTCGTTACGTTTTTTACATTTAAATGTGACGACTACAATTTTTCCCTTCTTTCCCCTTAAATACCCTCAAATGAATTATTTAAAATCAAAACAAAAATTCCATATGAATTTACCAAATTAGCTACACATTTGGAGGGATTACCAATAGGTAATCCGTTCTGGTATCCAAATTGTACAAATTTTATCAGGTGTTTCTAAACCAGAAAAAAAACATTGGCCGCCTCTCTTTCGCTTTAAATGACTCTCTCTTTGCTCACTACTCTCTCGCTCTGCTTTTGCTGACGTTCGTGAGTGCTGCGAAAAACAAAAACAATGTGCTGCCAAAGAGGCCCCCCGCACCCCGCGCAATTTACAAAAAAAATTATAAAAAATCAACCGTGGGTCCAAAAAAAATAAAAAAAATACCTTTCTAATTGTATGGCATAGCTCCACATTTTAAAACAAAAACGGATGCGATCGCATAATCGGTGCGGAAAAATTAATTAAGTGCCCCAACCGGAAGTCGGTTGGGGCTCATCTTCTGGGCTTTCGAAGATTTCCACAAACAAGGCTAAAAAAAAATTTTCAACTTGTTTGGTTGAAAACTGTGGGAATGGTTAATGTTTTAATCAAGAAATTTTGAATTTTTGGAAATTCCTGGGAGTCCTTAGGAGCCGAATTTTAAAAAATCCTTTCTTAGTGCACACCTCCTCTAACACACGATTCAGACCCAATTTTTTCCAGAATTTTAGGTCTTATGGTTTGGGCTGGGGGAACATGACGCAAATCGACATCTACTCCTTTATAGTAATATACTCGATATATTCTTGGTCAGCATGACTAGACGAGTCGATCTAGCCATGTCCTTCTGTCCGGAGCCGGCCGGTTCGGACAACTATATCTTATAGCTCCTATAGGAATCAAACAAAAACACCTCTTAACGAGGTATAAAAATAGTGACGATCGCACCTTCAACGTACAAAAGTTCTGATATCAAATTTTGTGACGAAAAATGATTTTAGATGCGACCAAATAAGTACGCTACCTAAAATTTACTCTTTCGGCCCGCTTTAACAAATATTTAATATCTACACGAAAGTTTTCTGTTGTAGCGTGCCGAATGAATAAATTTTAGGTAGCGTACTTATTTGGTCGCATCTAAAATCATTTTTCGTCACAAAATTTGATATCAGAACTTTTGTACGTTGAAGATGCGATCGTCACTATTTTTATACCTCGTTAAGAGGTGTTTTTGTTTGATATCAGAAGTTTTTGTTTTGACCACAGTCGAAGTTCCCCAATACCATGACTAGGAGTCGTCCCCATATGGCTTGGCTATTGAAAAAACCAGAGCACACAGAGCGCATATATTAAAATAATAAAAACAATTTTTATTGTGGGGGCAATGGTTAAATTTTTTTTTAAAATCTTAATTTGTTTTTTATTTTTAAGAAATTGAAAACATTTTTTTTTAGAAATTTTTTTTGAAAGAAGAGGTTTAAGAGGAATTAATGAAAAAGACATGAAGTTAATCAATTCATATAACCGGAGATACAGATTTTCAATGAGAGGGTACTTTTCCAAATTTGACGATTTTTGGCAACTTAAAAAAATTCTAACTAAAATAATAATTTTTTTTCGGTCAAATCCTGATACGCGTGTTTACTTATTTTCAGAATAGTATACGTAAAAAAAGTTTCAGGCAAATCAAAAATGTGACCCAATAAAAAGTGTTCGGTTTGTAAAAGAACCGCCCATTTATGAATTTATTTATTTACTTATTTATTTATTAATTAATAATTTAATTTATTTTTTTATTTACTTAATTATTTATTTATTCATTTAATTTTAATTTACTTATTTATTTATTTTTATTTATTTACTTATTTATTTATTTACTTATTTATTTATTTACTTATTTATTTATTTACTTATTTATTTATTTACTTATTTATTTATTTATTTATTAATTTTAAGAATTGTATAATGGAACCCTTTAAAACAATTTTAACGATTTCTTGACCCTAAAATACATTTTGGATACGCACATACTAAAATCAATGCTTTTAGGCAGCGTTAGTTGTTTTGGGCTAGCATAAGTGGCCATTTTCGTTTCTGAATAACTTTTAAACGTGACTTTTTACAGTAATGTGTTATATACCAAAATTTAAGGAATCTCAAGGGCTATACAGTTTAAAGTTTTAAAGAAAATCGTTAGAGCCGTTTTTGAGAAAAATAAAAAAAGCTAAAAAAAAGTTAAAAAAAATTTGTTTTGTGAATATCTTTTTAACTATAACATTTACACAAATTACATATAGGGGGCGCTTACAGCATTTCAAAATACCTTTCAAACGAGATACAGCACAAGTCTGTAGCTTCAGTAGTTTAGAAGTTACAGCCTTCCGTATTTTAGCTATTTTTAGCTGTTTTCCCGCTAAACTAGCGGGTTTTTCCAAAAGTGGTAGAACTAAAGTTTCTTATATCGAGCTGTTGAACATCATATCAAATTTTCAGGACTTTAAAACCATGTTTTGGGACACACAGACAAACTGACAAACTGACAAGCTGACAAACAGAATTAAAATTTCATTTTGAGTAGGCCCACAAAAATTTGTTTTCGGTATAACTTTTGAACGGAGCGTCCGATTTTCTGATATGACCCCTCATATTAAGCGCATTTTCAGTGGGAATACAAATAACGTAGTGCGGGCCCCCACCGGCCCCAACAGATCCAAATTTCTAAATTTTCACTTTTACACTTTCACCGCTCTCTCTCCCAAACCAATTGATTTTCTTGAGGTCTTGGTATGCAATCCTTTAAGTTTTGGCAATACCTTTAATTTGGTGTATCACTCGCGAGGATCGGACCATTACAGCAGATTTTCAATTCTGCGGCTATATAATAGTAGTCGCCTTCGCACACTCTCCTGGTGCGCTTCGTCACTACATGGACTGCCGTCCATAGTGATAATCGGAAAAATAATTGAAAAAAGATTATAAATTATGTGTTTTTTGACATATTACCTTATGCTCTTGGAAATATCATTTTTTTAACTGTTCTGAATTTCGAATTAAATTTTAGAAAAATCAGACGACTATATCATATAGCTAGGAACGATCGGAAAACTAAAGGGAAATTAATAGGAACAAAATTATAGCTTTGTTAATTTTTATTGTATTCTCTTCTACTTTGGAATATAAGTTTATTTTACTATTTTAGAATTTCAAATTAAATTTAAAATAAATTAGATGACTATATTATATAGCTGCCATAGGAAGAATCGATCAATTAATGTCAAAATAATCTGTAAACTGCTATAATTTTGTTTATTGCAAATTTAAATTTAACATTTTTGTAATTTCAAATAGAATAGGAACTTCGGCTGGCCGAAGTTAGATTCCTTTCTTGTTTTTTTATTGTATTTTATTATAACAATTGTTTTGCGCTTGTTAAATTAAATTTTATCCAGATCACTGACTTCTATATATGGCTCTCTTTGATACACATTTATTGTGGAACATATAGGCCTTATATAAAATATATGCGCTTATAAAAAAAAACAATTATTGATAATATAACATTCGTTAATTTGAAATCAATATTTTGCGATTCGATTTTATTTATTACGTTACTGTTACCACTGACCTAACGTCTACTAGTTCCATATTTCGTATTGTTTCTGTTTTGTATGTAAGATCCGTTTTGTATATTGAATTGCTTTGCATTTCCCTTCTTGTTTCGAACATGTATTTTCACAATTAGGATTTCAAAAGGACCTTTACAATCCGGAGAGCACTTAGGCTTTATTTATTTATTTAGCAATTGACTGCTAACTTAGACTTAAACAATAAAACTAAAAATTAGGCATTAAGTGTGCTATACAATAATAAAGTTACATGTTAGAATTTAGATAATTGTAAATTTTACATGGTAAAGAACCTAAAGTTAGCTCAGGGGAGAGGATGTCAGACAAAGTATTGTAATTGTTACAAAGAACACGAAAAGGTTCGTGTTGAGCGTAGTTAGACCTACATATTGGCAAGCGCAAAGGTCGAAACGTGCGTGTAAATCTTGAAGGAACTGTGAGATTAATATTGGAAAGCAGAGTTTGTGAATCAACTAAACCGAGAAGAAGATTATGAACAAACATAACGCCATTACAAATTCGTCGATGATATAAAGAAGGCATGTCAATTAATTGTAGCCTACTTCGGTAAGGTGGCAATAATCTACCAGAGTCCCAATTTAAATTACGCAATGCAAAAATTAAAAATTGTTATTGAACAGATTCAATAGTAACCTGTTGTTCTATGTATTGTGGGCTCCAAACACAAGAGTAATACTCCAAAATCGGACGCACTAACGATACATACAGAGTCTTGGTAGTAAACGGGTCATCAAATTCCTTCGACCATCGTTTTATAAATGCTAAGACACCCTTGGCCTTGTTCACCATGGCTGCAATATGATTATTAAAACATAGTTTGTGATCAAAAAGAACACCAAGGTCATTTATCACAGAAATTCTATCGAGGGACGCTCGGACGCTCCGTTCAAAAGTTATATCGAAAACAAATTTTAGAAAAATCGGACGTTCCCATAGGAACGATCAGAAAACTAAAGGGAAATTAATAGCAACAAAATTATAGATTTGTTTATTTTTATTTTATTCTCTTCTACTTTGGAATATAAGTTTATTTTATTATTTTAGAATTTTGAATTAAATTTAACATAAATTGAATGACTATAGTATGTCAAAATAATCCGTAAACTGCTATAATTTTGTTTGTTGCCAATCTAAATTTAACATTTTTGTTATTTCAAATAGAATAGGAATAGAAACTTCGGCTGGCCGAAACTAGCTTCCTTTCTTGTTATACCCTTGCAGAGGGTATAATGATTTCAGTCAGAAGTTTGCAAGGAGACGTTTCCGACCCTATAAAGTATATAAAGTATATAATATATACTTTATAGGTTCGGAAACGTCTCCTTCACTGCGTTGCAAACTTCTATATACTATATATATTCTTGGTCAGCATGACTAGACGAGTCGATCTAGCCATGTCCTTCTGTCCGGAGCCGGCCGGTTCGGACAACTATATCTTATAGCTCCTATAGGAATCAAACAAAAACACCTCTTAACGAGGTATAAAAATAGTGACGATCGCACCTTCAACGTACAAAAGTTCTGATATCAAATTTTGTGACGAAAAATGATTTTAGATGCGACCAAATAAGTACGCTACCTAAAATTTACTCTTTCGGCCCGCTTTAACAAATATTTAATATCTACACGAAAGTTTTCTGTTGTAGCGTGCCGAATGAATAAATTTTAGGTAGCGTACTTATTTGGTCGCATCTAAAATCATTTTTCGTCACAAAATTTGATATCAGAACTTTTGTACGTTGAAGGTGCGATCGTCACTATTTTTATACCTCGTTAAGAGGTGTTTTTGTTTGATATCAGAAGTTTTTGTTTTGACCACAGTCGAAGTTCCCCAATACCATGACTAGGAGTCGTCCCCATATGGCTTGGCTATTGAAAAAACCAGAGCACACAGAGCGCATATATTAAAATAATAAAAACAATTTTTATTGTGGGGGCAATGGTTAAATTTTTTTTTAAAATCTTAATTTGTTTTTTATTTTTAAGAAATTGAAAACATTTTTTTTTAGAAATTTTTTTTGAAAGAAGAGGTTTAAGAGGAATTAATGAAAAAGACATGAAGTTAATCAATTCATATAACCGGAGATACAGATTTTCAATGAGAGGGTACTTTTCCAAATTTGACGATTTTTGGCAACTTAAAAAAATTCTAACTAAAATAATAATTTTTTTTCGGTCAAATCCTGATACGCGTGTTTACTTATTTTCAGAATAGTATACGTAAAAAAAGTTTCAGGCAAATCAAAAATGTGACCCAATAAAAAGTGTTCGGTTTGTAAAAGAACCGCCCATTTATGAATTTATTTATTTACTTATTTATTTATTAATTAATAATTTAATTTATTTTTTTATTTACTTAATTATTTATTTATTCATTTAATTTTAATTTACTTATTTATTTATTTTTATTTATTTATTTATTTACTTATTTATTTATTTACTTATTTATTTATTTACTTATTTATTTATTTACTTATTTATTTATTTACTTATTTATTTATTTATTTATTAATTTTAAGAATTGTATAATGGAACGCTTTAAAACAATTTTAACGATTTCTTGACCCTAAAATACATTTTGGATACGCACATACTAAATTCAATGCTTTTAGGCAGCGTTAGTTGTTTTGGGCTAGCATAAGTGGCCATTTTCGTTTCTGAATAACTTTTAAACGTGACTTTTTACAGTAATGTGTTATATACCAAAATTTAAGGAATCTCAAGGGCTATACAGTTTAAAGTTTTAAAGAAAATCGTTAGAGCCGTTTTTGAGAAAAATAAAAAAAAGCTAAAAAAAAAGTTAAAAAAATTTGTTTTGTGCATATCTTTTTAACTATAACATTTACACAAATTACATATAGGGGGCGCTTACAGCATTTCAAAATACCTTTCAAACGAGATACAGCACAAGTCTGTAGCTTCAGTAGTTTAGAAGTTACAGCCTTCCGTATTTTAGCTATTTTTAGCTGTTTTCCCGCTAAACTAGCGGGTTTTTCCAAAAGTGGTAGAACTAAAGTTTCTTATATCGAGCTGTTGAACATCATATCAAATTTTCAGGACTTTAAAACCATGTTTTGGGACACACAGACAAACTGACAAACTGACAAGCTGACAAACAGAATTAAAATTTCATTTTGAGTAGGCCCACAAAAATTTGTTTTCGGTATAACTTTTGAACGGAGCGTCCGATTTTCTGATATGACCCCTCATATTAAGCGCATTTTCAGTGGGAATACAAATAACGTAGTGCCCACCGGCCCCAACAGATCCAAATTTCTAAATTTTCACTTTTACACTTTCACCGCTCTCTCTCCCAAACCAATTGATTTTCTTGAGGTCTTGGTATGCAATCCTTTAAGTTTTGGCAATACCTTTAATTTGGTGTATCACTCGCGAGGATCGGACCATTACAGCAGATTTTCAATTCTGCGGCTATATAATAGTAGTCGCCTTCGCACACTCTCCTGGTGCGCTTCGTCACTACATGGACTGCCGTCCATAGTGATAATCGGAAAAATAATTGAAAAAAGATTATAAATTATGTGTTTTTTGACATATTACCTTATGCTCTTGGAAATATCATTTTTTTAACTGTTCTGAATTTCGAATTAAATTTTAGAAAAATCAGACGACTATATCATATAGCTAGGAACGATCGGAAAACTAAAGGGAAATTAATAGGAACAAAATTATAGCTTTGTTAATTTTTATTGTATTCTCTTCTACTTTGGAATATAAGTTTATTTTACTATTTTAGAATTTCAAATTAAATTTAAAATAAATTAGATGACTATATTATATAGCTGCCATAAGAAGAATCGATCAATTAATGTCAAAATAATCTGTAAACTGCTATAATTTTGTTTATTGCAAATTTAAAATTAACATTTTTGTAATTTCAAATAGAATAGGAACTTCGGCTGGCCGAAGTTAGATTCCTTTCTTGTTTTTTTATTGTATTTTATTATAACAATTGTTTTGCGCTTGTTAAATTAAATTTTATCCAGATCACTGACTTCTATATATGGCTCTCTTTGATACACATTTATTGTGGAACATATAGGCCTTATATAAAATATATGCGCTTATAAAAAAAAACAATTATTGATAATATAACATTCGTTAATTTGAAATCAATATTTTGCGATTCGATTTTATTTATTACGTTACTGTTACCACTGACCTAACGTCTACTAGTTCCATATTTCGTATTGTTTCTGTTTTGTATGTAAGATCCGTTTTGTATATTGAATTGCTTTGCATTTCCCTTCTTGTTTCGAACATGTATTTTCACAATTAGGATTTTCAAAAGGACCTTTACAATCCGGAGAGCACTTAGGCTTTATTTATTTATTTAGCAATTGACTGCTAACTTAGACTTAAACAATAAAACTAAAAATTAGGCATTAAGTGTGCTATACAATAATAAAGTTACATGTTAGAATTTAGATAATTGTAAATTTTACATGGTAAAGAACCTAAAGTTAGCTCAGGGGAGAGGATGTCAGACAAAGTATTGTAATTGTTACAAAGAACACGAAAAGGTTCGTGTTGAGCGTAGTTAGACCTACATATTGGCAAGCGCAAAGGTCGAAACGTGCGTGTAAATCTTGAAGGAACTGTGAGATTAATATTGGAAAGCAGAGTTTGTGAATCAACTAAACCGAGAAGAAGATTATGAACAAACATAACGCCATTACAAATTCGTCGATGATATAAAGAAGGCATGTCAATTAATTGTAGCCTACTTCGGTAAGGTGGCAATAATCTACCAGAGTCCCAATTTAAATTACGCAATGCAAAAATTAAAAATTGTTATTGAACAGATTCAATAGTAACCTGTTGTTCTATGTATTGTGGGCTCCAAACACAAGAGTAATACTCCAAAATCGGACGCACTAACGATACATACAGAGTCTTGGTAGTAAACGGGTCATCAAATTCCTTCGACCATCGTTTTATAAATGCTAAGACACCCTTGGCCTTGTTCACCATGGCTGCAATATGATTATTAAAACATACAGCCCTGTTCCAGTTTTCACTCGAAAGTGAATTCGTTAACATTATCGGATTTCCCTTTAACAGAACTAAATTTCCCATATTTGTTAGGGACATTTTATAAAATTTCCTTTTGGTCCCAAATAAAACATCTGACTGACATAAGTACCCTTTGGCCAGAAGCGTTGGTTTTAGTAAGTTTTAAAGCATAATGGCTTATTAAGTTTTGGCCCGCTGTAGTCCCCAATGATAAGGCATAACCTATAAACCAATTGAATGCATAAAATCGAAGCAAGAAGCCACAAATTTATTTTTTTGCTAATTTTTAAATTGCTGTCAGCTGAAAGGCAGTGTTGCAAGGTTTCCGACAGAATAGTGTTGAAAATCACTGGGGGAAATCAGCTGACTTGCTAAACTTATTTCAAACAATTAAATAGTGTTGGAAACTGCTCGAGCATACAGAGTTGCCAAAGTCCAAAAACGAAATTCCTATCAAATGTCCCCGTTCAAATTTCACATGAAATAATGTGGTATTCCGAACAAAAATACTTATTTCGTTAATCAGGAAAAATTATCTTTCCTATAAAAGAACCAGGAACTTTATCGGATAAGTTTAGAATAAGTCCCAACGAAATACTTATTTATTTCCATAACGTGACAACTCTAGGCCATTTTTACCAAATCCGAGTGGAATTTAGAACAAGGGCGGCGGATTTGCATTAATTGTAAGGGTAGAATTTATCACGTTTTGAGGTGCAACCACAAAATAATTGCTAATAAGTCAAATATGCAATTAATTCCAATTCCAATGATGCAATTATGAACATAAAACATCAAGGAATTTGATAAAAATAATATTGTCACATAAAGATGACGCGAAGTATTTTTAAAAAATTAATTTTCATGCTGGCGGATTTAAATCCGCCTGTCAAATGCTTGGCGGAAAGTTTCCGTGTGAGTTTTTCGGAAGTTAACAGAGTAACAACAGAGGGAAATTCAGATCCGTGCAGTTCTTTCGGAAGTGAGTCTTGGAACAGGTCTGGGAAATTCGAATCCGTGTGAATCTTTCGGAAGTGAAAACTAGAACAGGGCCGATAGTTTGTGATCAAAAAGAACACCAAGGTCATTTATCACAGAAATTCTATCGAGGGTATGATTTCCAAGGGAATATGAGACAAGATGAGGAGGGGAACGGTGAAAAGTCATAACTTTACATTTTGTATGGTTCAAAAAAAGAAAATTATTTTGACACCAATTCTGGAATTCATCAAGGTCAAGCTGAAGGCGAGTGTGCAGGTACCAATCGGAATAGGAAAAACAGATTTTAACATCGTCAGCATACATGAGGATGGGAGAGTTTAAAATTACTTGAGGAAGGTCATTTATAAAAAGTATGAAAAGTAATGGACCCAGGTGGCTCCCTTGTGGAACACCAGAAGTAACATTGACAACATTTGAAAAAACATCATTAAACAAAACACGTTGTTTACGGTTTGACAAGTAAGACGCAATCCATTTTAAAAGATTTGGAGGAAATCCCAGATGAGAAAGTTTAAGCAGAAGTAGCGAATGGTTTACCGAATCAAAAGCCTTGCTAAAGTCGGTGAAAATTACATCGGTTTGCAAGCGGCTCTGAAAACCTCGATTTATGAGAGAAGAGAAAGCTGTCGTAAAGCTGTCTATTTAATTGCTTGATCTTGCGATTCAGAAAGTTTTTCTGTCCTCCTCTTTTTATACTCTTGCTGAGGGTATAATGATTTTAGACAGCTCCCATAGGAACAATCGGAAAACTAAAGGAAAATTATAGCTTTGTTAATTTTTATTGTATTCTGTTTTACTCTGGAATACAACTTTATTTTGTTATTTCAAAATTAAATTTAACATAAATCGGGCGACTATAATTGTCAATATAATACGTAAACTGCTACAATTTTTTTTTGTTGCAAATCTAAATTTAATATTTTTGTAGTTTTAAATTGAATAGGAATGATCTGCAAGGCTATATAAACTTCCCTGACTTAGGCATTTAAACTTTGTATATATATATTTATTTGTTTATTGTGGAGGTATTTATGCGTTTTAAAAATATTCATACCTAGGTAAAAAAAATGAAGACCCGCAGCTAGAAACTGCCTGGTCTGTACAATAGTATTAATATTAGTTTTGCATCGCAGATGCTTAAATATATAAAAAGCAAGAGAGAACGCTATAGTCGAGTGCCTTGACTATCAAATATCCGTTACTCAGCTAAAGCAAGCAGTGTAAAGCAGGGAAAACCAAGCGTCGCTTAAAAGTGGCGCAACTTCTTACTGAATGGGCCGATTAAAAAAATTTCTTCTACATTTCGGTAGGCATTTTGCTTGCGCTGCGTATTTATATTATTATTATTTTTTTTTTTTTTTTTACATATATGCTTTATTTATTGAATCTTCTCTATAATGAGACTAACAATAAGTATATCAAATCTTAATAATATAACTTAAATTACAGTCAAATTATTATTATTATTATTATTATTTATTTATTATTATCCTAGCACAGCAAGTTTACACTTATATTTGTAGCACTAGTCACATTGAATGGAAAAGCAAGCTTATTTGAACAAAAAAGACTTAAAACTATTATTTATTACTAACAATTTTGAATTGGACATACTTATTATTATTATTTTTATTATAATTATTACGAGGGGATTGATTAATATTTTATGATAATTATAATTACTATTTTGACTTTAGGTTAAGTTTACGATTTGTTTTTGTTTTTATTTTACTTGAAATGTTCCTTAATTTTAGATTTAAACTGAGTTGCGCTCCTAATAGTTTTATAATTATGTGGTAGACTGTTCCACAGACGGATAGCATTAACGTAAAACTGCCTGTTCGAGCATAGCGTATTATATCTTGGGCATATGAAGTTATTAGTTCTAGTTGATGTAGCTGATATAAGTTTGTTATATAAATATGAAGGTTCTTGGGTTATCACAATTTTATGGAAATATATTAGAGTCCTAAAGTTAATCCATGAGGTCAAGTTCAGGTCCAGAATTTTATTTGTCAAGTGTGATACATGGTCAAGACGGTTCAAATTAAAAACATATCTGATGATAGAGTTAAAGGCTACTACCAGCTTTTGCATATCACGGGTATCACAGTGTCCAAAAACTTCCACACCATAAAACAGTGTTGGTACAAGAATCATTTTAGCTACTAACAGCCTTATTTGAAATGGTAGGAATGTTTTGGAGTATGTAAGCTGGCGCAATAAGCCATAGGTTCGACCTGTAGCCTTCGATATGTGTTTACTCCAGCTAAGTGTGTTGCTGAACGTAATACCTAAATTATGTGCGTACTCCTCAAAGTCTATCGGCATGTTGTTAATTACTAAGTTTTGAATACTTGTGGTATCGATTGGTCTCTTAGAGATCACTACACACTTGGATTTTTTTGGGTTTATACTCAAGCCATTTTCGCTTGCCCATTTTTCAATTACTTGAAGCATTTTATTACTAGATCTAACACAAACATTTAACTGATTAATTGGACTACTAACATAGATTTGCACATCATCTGCATACAGGTGAACTTCACATTCGGACAAAAGACTAGGTAAATCATTCACGTACATAGAAAACAATAATGGTCCCAGGACAGATCCTTGGGGAACTCCACGGGTAAGTAGGCTGAAGCTAGAAATCTGACTTCCCGCAACAACTGCCTGAATCCTCCCATCAAGATATGATTCTATAAGGCGAAGTGCAGTACTTGAAAAGTTAAAAAGGCTCTTTAGTTTTGTAATTAAAATACTGTGGTTTACAGAGTCAAATGCTTTGCTGTGGTCCAGAAGGGTTAAAAAAGTCACATAATTATTGTCAAGTTGTTTACGTATGTCTTCGACGATATTCGTTATTGCACTTACACAGCTTCTCTTTTTTCTGAAACCAGATTGTTTTTCTGATAATAACGAATTATTTTCTAGAAAATTTTGAATTTGTAGTGACATTAAATTTTCAAGGACCTTTGCTAAAAATGGTAGGATAGAAATGGGTCTATACTCTTTATTTGGTTTTAGTACTGGAATTATCTTAGCTTTTTTCCATGTTGAAGGAAAAGTGGAGGTAGTAATCGCAGTGTTAAAGATCTTGGTAATATGTGGGAGGAGTAAAGGTAACATAATTTTGAGAAATTTTGGGTTAACATTGTCTAAGCCTTCAGCACTTGACTTAATTTTGAGAATGCCGTCTAAAACATCACCTTGATCGACGCACACAAAGCTAAAACTATTATCACAATAAGTATTATTATTCAGGTACTGGTTGGAAGTGGCTTCAGGTACATCGAGTTGGGTAAACGTTCGACAGAGTTCCTCGACATCAACATTGTGATCAGCACTCAGCCTACACTTCCCTATTCCTAAGTTGTTTATGTCCTTCCACGTTTTTTTTATTGATGGATTGTTTTCAAATTTCGACTTAAAATGTTCACACTTAGCATCCTTAATCATTTTTGTGACTCGCGATCTTGCCTCCCGGTACTGCATACTGAAATGTTGGGTTCTGTATCGCTTCCATTTAAAATACGCCACATCCCGCAAATAAAGTTGCTTCTTGATTTCATTAGTAAACCAGGGATTTTGTCTTGGCTTGATTATTTTAGACCTGATCGGTACGCATTTGTTAAAAATATACTGTATATTATTATTTAAGACATTTAATTGACACTCGACACTTGGACATTGATATATAGGACACCAATTACAAGCAGTATATTCACGTTGAAGTTCCATGTAATTAATATTCTTATAATCTCTATAACTAAACGATTTCTCAGCATAGTCAAGGGTAATATCACAGGTTAAAAAAATGAGATCATGCTTAGAAAAAACTGGTGCAGAGATCTGGTCATAATGTAAAATCTTTCTAGTGTCATTAATAAAAAATAAGTCAAGTAAAGTATCACAGAAGTTACTAAAGTGTGTTGGCGTAAATTTATTAACAGCATACAGACCCAACGTCTCAAAGTTATCTATTAAATGGTTTTCGCATAAAATATTGCTGTTAAAATCTCCGGCAAGAATGTCTTCGTATGCAGCAGACAACTCGCTTATGGTCTCCATCAATGGATCAAAGTCTATTGAGCGATTTGGACAGTATATACAACCAACCAGCACTTTATTTCTCATAAATTTATTCGATATTTCCAGAAAAATATACTCAATTTCACTGTCTCTTGGTTGTTTACATTTAACCCTACAATTTAGTGTACACTTAACAAATATAGCGACACCACCAGCGTGGCCTACACGGTCTGAACGAAACAGAACATAACCATCACACTCGATCAGCAAATCAGACAAATTAGACGTAAACCAGGTCTCAGATACGCATATCACATCAACATTAGATTGAACAAAAAGTAACCTGAACTCATCGATTTTCTTAAAAAGGCTCTGTGCATTTATGTGAACAATTTTAAGACCCCTTTTATAATTACTTAGTATTTTTATCATGCTACCAACAGTGGAACCTTCTATGTTAGCCGTCATTGTTTATATAATAACATTTTAGGGTCGCAAACTCAGCAGTAAAAATTAGTTTTAAAAACAAAAACAAAGCAAATCTTATATACTTAAATCCCCTATCTACCACTAAATTTATGACATTACAAACATAGATACAAGTATATTTAAGAGCGAAAGCTCTCCGAGGCAGCAGGCCCGTAATCAGAGTCCACTGCATGGTTTTCGGCCAGTGAAGAAGAGAGAGAGGAAGAGCAGCCAGCTTCTTGAGCTCATCTGAGTTATCTATGCATTGTACGCTCTCGCTCCCATTGCATCGGACATGCACGAGACCACGGCGTGTGAAAACGGCGCTTAAGATTTTTATCTTTTTCAGTCGCATTGCCTCTTTAAAGATCAGATAATTTTCTCTCTGTAACTGCTCATTGACGTAAACCACCGCATCAGAGTTATAACCCAAAAGCTTTAAGGTCAGTTGTGTTTTTGCTTCACGTCGATATGCCGCGATTACTCTTAGCACCGCGATTTTTTCTCGCACATTTTCCATTTTAACAATAACAACCAAGTCGACATTGGTTTTTTGTGTTTTACGGGCTCGGAAAATATCCCGCACCCGTGGCGGAGGAGTCATGTGTAGTGCGAAGCAGAGTTGGTGGAACATCGATCGTAAGTTTTCCCCTTCCACGTAGGGGACCCCATGGATGCGTAGGTCGAACGCATTATTGGCAATGTTTTGGGCAGCCAGTTTTGCCTCTACGCTCCCCACTTTTTCTCTTATTGCACGCATGTCCGAGACTTCCCGATGCAAGTGTTCAACACGCTCGAATAGCTGATCCCGTTGCGCACGCAGCTCCACTACCTCCCGCTCCAAGTTGGACACCCTTGCGCCTGTTTCTTTTACCTCACCCGCAATTGAATCCAGGCGTTCCGAGAGGCTTTTGAGGATTCGCTTCTCTGCATCTTTCACTAGGCCGGCAATTGTTTCGGTCTGCTCCAGAAAACGGACCTTCATCAGATCCAAGAGCTCTGTTGAAGAGGCATCGGACAGGCGGTCTTGTGCAGCTCCAGTGTCTTTCCGTAGGCGTTTGTTGGATGACATCGGCATGTTTAAAAAGTGTGTTTGTTTTGTGTTCAGTGTAGCGGATTCGTTGTATTAGATAAGTGCGTTTGTGTGTGCGAGGAAGTTCGATGAAATGGTTTGACGGTCGCAGACTTTCAAACACACACAACTGCAAAGCGTTTTTTATTAGTTTCAATTTAGAATTTTGGTTTAAGTTTTGCTTAAAAACTCTATCACAAAGCGGTTATATTGTGCGGATAGGTTTATTTTACTATTCACACAAAAAAAATATATTTATTTAAATAGTTGTTCATGGCTTTAAATGAATCAAAAGCGGACCGATATAAAACACAGCCGTTCGTTGGTTTTTCTTTCTTAGAATCTACATGCAAAGTGACAATATTATAGCTTTTATAGTTTACGGGATCTCAGCGTTCCTACGTGATTTTTTCGGCACTCTGCAATAGATAATATTTGTGTGTTCTTAAAAACTAGTCTAGCCGTTTTCCCTTTAGAGGCATTGCAGAGTGCCGAAAAAAATAAATTTTAAAAAGTGTATTTAATCATGTATGTAATCATCTTTCGTCACAAATGTTGATATCAGAACTTTTGTATGTTAAAGGTGCTATCGTCACTAGTTTTTTACCTCGTTAGGAGGTGTTTTTGTTTGATTCCTTATAGACAAGTTATACGTCGCAGGGGAAGATGAGGGCACCCTGATGGTATCGTATTTAAAATGAGAAACCGTTTTGAGGTGCAACCACAAACTAATTCCTAATTACTCAAAACTGCAATTAATTCAAATTTCGATGATGCACATTTGAAAATAAAACATCAAGGAATTTGATAAAAATAACATGAAATACAGATAACGTGAAGTATTAGTTCGAGAATTCAGTACGCATTTTTACCAAGTAAGTTTCTCCAGCCCCGATTTACAACATTCGCAACAACCCGTAGATTACCCTGCAGGAAAAATGCGAACAACTGATTGAATAACTAACAAAATGTAACCGAAATTTGCCTGGCTACATTCAGTTTAGTGTACTACTTTTATTATACCCTTGCAGAGGGTATAATGATTTCAGTCAGAAGTTTGCAACGCAGTGAAGGAGACGTTTCCGACCCTATAAAGTATATATATTCTTGTTCATCATGACTAGACGAGTCGATCTAGCCATGTCCGTCTGTCCGTTCGTCTGTCCGTCCGTTTCTACGCAAACTAGTCCCTCAGTTTTTAAGCTATCGAGCTGAAACTTTACCAAAAGTCGTCTTTCTGTTGCAGGTAGTATATAATTCGGAGCTGGCCGGATCGGACTTCTATATCTTATAGCTCCCATAGGAATAATCGGAAAAATAATTGAAAAAAAATTATAAATTATGTGTTTTCTGACATATTTATGCTCTGGGAAATATCATTTTTTTAACTGTTCTGAATTTCGAATTAAATTTTAGAAAAATCGGACGACTATATCAAATAGCTCCCATAGGAACGATCGGAAAACTAAAGGGAAATCACTATGGACGGCAGTCCATGTAGTGACGAAGCGCACCAGGAGAGTGTGCGAAGACGACTACTATATATAGCCGCAAAATTGAAAATTTGCTGTGATAGTCCGATCGTAATGAGTAATACACCAAATTAAAGGTATTGCTAAAACTTAAAGGATTGCATACCAAGACCTCAAGAAAATCAATTGGTTTGGGAGAGAGAGCGGTGAAAGTGTAAGAGTGAATTTAGAAATTTGGAGGGGTCATATCAGAAAATCGGACGCTCCGTTCAAAAGTTATACCGAAAACAAATTTGCGGGGGCCTAGTCAAAATGAAAATTTAATTCTGTTTGTCAGTTTGTCTGTGTGTCCCAAGACATAATTTTAAAGTCCTGAAAATTTGATATGATGTTCAATAGCTCGATTTAAGAAACTTTAGTTTTACCACTTTTGAAAAAACCCGCTAGTTTAGCGGGAAAACAGCTATAAATAGCTAAAATACGGAAGGCTGTAACTTCTATACTACTAAAGCTACATACTTGTGCTGTATCTTGTTTGAAAGGTTTTTTTTTTTTTTTTAAATCAGTAGTTGGTTTATTTTAAGAAAAGAATTAGTGGTATTTACAATATAACAGTTTACTAGGGGTATTTAGGGTGTGGATAGGGACCTGACTTCCTGCGGTACTACCGCGAGGTTTTGCTTCGCAGGGCCAGGGGTGGTGTCGCTGCTCATACAGGGTCGTCTCGATCTTCCGTTCTTCTTCTCTCCAGGGTTCTTAACGTTTTTACAACCACCGCCGCGAAGTTGCTCAGCTGCCTCCAGAAGGTTTCGTCGGATATCATGCGATGTCCCATCGCTGTTGGGTTCCTGATGCCGTCCAGGAAGCTTTCCCTTTCCCGGTCGAACCGTGGGCACCTGAAGGTTATGTGCTCAGCCGTTTCCTCGACGCCGCATAGCGGGCAGTTGGGGACGTCGTCGTGGCCAAACCTAGTTAAGTAGCTCCTGAAGCATCCATGCCCGCTCAGAAGCTGCGTCAGCCAGTAGTTTACCTCACCGTGCGATCTTTGGGTCCATTTCTTGACGTCGGGAATTATCCTATGTGTCCATCTTCCGTTCGTGGAGTTCCGCCAGCGACTTTGCCACTGCTCTAAGCTTTTTTCCCGTGCAGCAGCTTTAATTTGTCGCCTCTGCGCTTGGGTGCAGCCACTACCTCGCTCCTTGCATCTCTCATGGACTTCTTTTGCCTCTAGCGCGAGCAGATCGATGGGGATCATGCCCGAGATGACCAGAGCGGCATCATCCGAGACAGTCCGGAACCCACAACACACTCTGAGAGCGTTCAGCCTGTAAGTAGCCTCTAGACCCCTCCTGTAGGACTGCGTGCCTGTGGCGTCTGCCCATATTTGAGCCGCGTACAGCATTGTCGCTTTGCAAACAGACTGCAAGAGCAATCTCCTGCCTTGCTTGGGTCCCCTAGTGTTGAGCATGATCCGTGCCAGTGCCCTTGCTACGTTAGCGGCTTTCCTACTGGCCGCCTCCAGGTGCTCTCTGAAGGACAGTCTCGTGTCTAGCAGCACGCCCAAGTACCTGATTGCTCTTGCCGACTTGATGGTAGATCCACCAACTATGACAGTGGCGGTCTCCACTATTTTCCGGCTCGATATGAGGACGGCCTCGGTCTTGTGAGGTGCTATGCTGAGGCCAACCGAAAGGAGCCATTCCTCTACGATTTCCACCGAGGCATTTGCCAGGCGGTCCACCTCTTGCAAGGTTTTTGCCACGACCACAACGGCGATATCGTCTGCGAATCCAACCACTTTCGTCCTCCCTGGGAGTGTGAGCCTTAGAACTCCGTCATACATGACATTCCATAGCAACGGTCCCAACACAGAACCTTGGGGGACGCCACAAGTGACTTTGTGCTCCATTGTGCCTCTGTCGGTATCGTAGAGCAGAATGCGGTCGCTGAAGTAGGATTTTGCGATGCCTACCAGCGATTCTGGTACGCCAAGATTTGTGAGGGCGGCCAGAGTGACGTCCCACCGTGCCGAGTTGAACGCGTTTTTGATATCAAGGGTCACCACCAGGCAATACTCTTTGCTGCCTCCCTGCCATCTGGTTCCTTGGATTGCCTTGAAGGCAATATCCCTTACCGTACCGATTGCGTCGATGGTGGATCTCGATTTTCTGAAGCCAAACTGCATGGGTGAGAGGTCGCCGGCAGCGGTAATGGCGTCTTGCAGTCTATTGCAGATGCAGCGCTCAAGAGCTTTGCCAACGTGGTCTATTAAGCATATCGGCCTGTACGAAGACGGGTCCTCTGGTGGCTTGTTCGGCTTTGGTAGCAAGACGAGCCTCTGGATTTTCCATCTCACTGGAAAGATGCCTTCCGATAGGCACTGGCTGAAGACAGCGGCGAATGCTTCGGGATGAGCGTTCATGGCCAGCTTAACTGCAATATCCGGGATACCATCGGGGCCTGGTGCTTTCCCAGATGACATGTCTTTCGCAAGTGATATGATCTCTCCTGGAGCAATTTCTACCGGTGGTGTGGCGATGGTCATCTCGCCTTCCGACTGCGTAGCTGGGCTTACAGTGGGGAACAGATGTTCCACGATCGTCTTCATTTGGGAAGCGTCCCCTGCGCTGAGTGGTTTTGCCTGCCGCATCTTTTTTACCACTATCTTGTAGGCTGAGCCCCATGGATCCTGCTCGGCCGAGTCGCACAGCTCCAGGAAGCTTCTCCTCTTCGACTGCTTGATGAGCCCCTTTAGGGTCCTGCGTTTTTCGGCGTACTCCTGTCTAGTGAGCTCAAGATTCTGGCGGCCGCGAGCCCTTTGTTGTGCGCGTCTAGCCCGGAGGCAGTCGTTTCTAGCTTCCGCAATTTCTTGCGTCCACCAGTAAACTGGTTCCAGGTGGCGAGGGTGACTTCTCGTTTCCTTCATGCTTGCTTTGCATGCCGTCTTGACAGCTCCCATGATGTTCGCCACGCTACTCTCTGCCTGATCACGGGTGTCGACGTTCCGCAGTTCCCTGAGGAATACCTCCCGTTGGAGCGTTTTCGGGTTGAAACGCCTGAGCCCAGGAGCTGCTGCCGCCTGCCTTCTGGACAATATGTCGCATATGATGGCCTTGTGGTCACTCGCGGTGTAAACCTCGCTGAGGCGCCACTTGGCTCGCTGGAAAACCGAGTTGCTGCAGAAGGTTAGGTCCACAACGGATCCGGCTCCTGCTCGGCTGAAGGTGTGCTCCGAACCGGTGTTTAGCAGTGCTACGTCCAGCGAAGCAAAGGCTTCGAGCAGCGTCCTGCCTCTGCTATTCGTGAATCTCGATCCCCATTCCTCTGCCCAGGCGTTGAAATCGCCCGCGATGACCACGTTTGGTTTTCCTCTGGCGTCGTCAACTACTTCGTCCAGGACTGCCGCAAAGTCATGGAGCGTGAGGCGCGGTGGCAGGTAGCAGCTGTACAGGCACACGTCATTCACCATTGCTCGGACGAAGTAGGAACCGATCCGCTGGTTTACCAGTCTAGTGGGCGCAAGAGTTAGGATCGCCGCCGTCTTCGTGGTATCGAGAACGTAGTCTGGTCCGGGTGCCCTCCTATATGGCTCGCTTATCAGTACCACGTCAGCGTGTGTATCGCGCAATGTCTGGCTTAGCAGGTCTTGCGCGGCTTCGCAGTGGTTGAGGTTTACCTGAAAAACCCTCACTTCGTTGTCGTTTTATGGCTCATTGGACATCTCCTGCTTCCCGCTATATGTGCCACCTCGCTCTTTCTAGCGCTAGTGCATAGGACGCATTTCGCCTCGTTACTGCAGCTCGCAACCTTGTGCCCTGGTTGCCCACACTTGAGGCAGCAATCGCTGCGGTCGACACCCCGCTTGCACCGTGCCGCTATATGCCCGAACTCCAGGCATTTGTAGCATCTCCTTTCTGCCACCCTCTCTCTTACCCGGCATCTTGACCATCCAACCTTTATTTTTCCTTCTGCAAGGAGTTTCTCAGCTGCTTGCGGCGTGAGCCCGAGGACTGCCATTTGGGTGCCCGCGTAACCTGGCCTGAGCGCTTTCACTCGGGAAGCGTCGACCGGGTGTCCTGTAAGAGAAGAGACTGCCGCTGCTATCTCCTCTTTGGTGGCCAAATCATCCAGGTCGCGAATTTCGAGGTGGACCTCCTCCACGACTACACGGACATTGGCTAAGTCACCCAGAGCGCGCCCAAGGTCATCCCTGATGGACTGGGTGTCTTCCCTCGCCGCTCCTTCTAGCTCCAAGAGCAGTTCTCCCTTGTTTGAAAGGTAAAGGTGTGTAAATGTAATATTTAAAAAATATGCACAAAACGAAAATTTTTTTTAACTTTTTTTTAGCTTTTTTTTATTTTTCTCAAAAACGGCTCTAACGATTTTCTTTAAAACTTTAGACTGTATAGCCTTAAAAATACAAAAGTTCTGATAGTTCCGAAAAATTAAATTTTAAAAAGTGTATTTAATCTTGTGTGTAATCATCTTTCGTCACAAATGTTGATATCAGAACTTTTGTATGTTTAAGGTGCGATCGTCACTAGTTTTTTACCTCGTTTAGAGGTGTTTTGGTTTGATTAATAGGAACAAAATTATAGCTTTGTTAATTTTTATTGTATTCTATTCTACTTTGGAATTTCGAATTAAATTTAACATAAATTGGATGACTATATTATATAGCTGTCATAAGAAGGATCGATTAATTAATGTCAAAGTACTCCGTAAACTGCTATAATTTTGTTTGTTGCAAATCTAAATTTAACATTTTTGTAATTTCAAATAGAATAGGAACGATCTGCAAGGGTATATAAGCTTCGGCTGGCCGAAGCTAGCTTTCTTTCTTGTTTTTTAAGATATCGTTAAAAAACTGCCGTATTCGTTCGGGACAAAAATAGAAGTGGATTTCGGGGTCATTCAACACCAGAAATTAGCGAATACTGATAAAATATTTGAATGCGATTTTTTTTAGACTGTTGTCAAACATGTCGCTGTGAAATAGTTTTGGTTTTACTCAAAAATTGTTTGCCGTTTTTTTTATTAAATTCAAACACATTCGCTCAGGACATGTCGCTCGGGACATGTCGCTCGGAACATTTTTTCCGACTGTTTTGTATACGTGATTTCTTTACCTCTATCCCTCAATTGCTGGATGTTTTGCTTTTAACTTAATAGTTTAACATGTAAATGAAGCATTCAATACAGAAAAATGTCACATATTAGCATTCCTATAGGATAAATTACCAACAGAAGACAGGTCCAAAAAATAACAAAAAAAAATAGCCAAAATCGAACTTTTGCGTATATTATAATATAATTATAAATTATACTAGCAGGGTCGCCCGCAGCTTCGCCTGCGGAAATCAAGATTAAAAATTCTACTAATAATAAAAAAGGAATTTAGGTGAATAGAGAAGCCGTGAATCAAATTGTTTAAACATTTCCATTTGTTTAAACAATATGAGCCGCGTGTAAGGAAGAGCAAGATTATGGTTTGAATATTTATGTTTTTTTTTCCAATATTATCAATGCGATTTAAATTTTAAAACAGAAAAATCAGTAATAAAACAAATCTGTAATGCACACACATAAACACACTCACACACATATATATTTAGTTTGTAAAATATATTTTTCTCTATTCTTTTTTACAACCGTTTGTCAAAAGTTCTAAAACATTTCGTGTTAGCTAAACGGGTTTTTGGATTTTAAAAATAAAAGAATTTTAAGGAAAACATCAAATGTAAAACCAAAACCTAAAGCCTTGTAATATAAAGGTCGTTTGTGTTTAAATCAAAGTTCTATTCAAAATTGGAGTTCTCTTATTTTTTTTTACTTTGTTCTGAGAGGTTATGAATACTCATTTGGCATTCCGCTCTTTACCATCTACCTAAAAATAGTTTACAAAGTGGAAAAGAATCAATTATGTCAACATCATTATTGGTAAGAATTGTGGTGGGTTTGAACCCACGACCTATAGACTATGTTTCCTTTACGTACAACATAACCATCTGAGCTACAGTTTGGAAGTTCTTGCTGACATTAAAGCAAACGGTTAATAAATAAGGAGCAAAAGATTTACCATGATCACCTTGCAATTTCGCTAAGGATTAGCAAAAGCAAAAATTCTCATTTTAGAATAATTATTTGGGTTTCAGTATTTTGTTTTCATTAATTTTTAACCTTGATTAGGATTATATTAAAATGTCAGAAAGGCAGGTAGGGGGAGAAGCCGTGAATGAAATTGTTTAAACATTTCCATTTGTTTAAACAATATGACGCAAGTGTAGGAAATAGCAAAAGAATTAACTGATTTGAATATTTATGTTTTTTTAATATTATTTAATTTTAAAACACAAAAATCCGTTTGAAAATGTCTCAAAACCTGTTGTAGAAATGAAAATGATATTCTTTTAGCAATAGAATATCAGTATTATCATGAATTTGAACTTAAGCAAATCTTACTTCCTTAGTCAGGTGAAATGCACACACACACGCACACTTCCACATATCTAATGGTTGGGGGTGTAAATACGCATTTTAGCGTGCGTGTGTGTGTACGCAACGGGGCCAATTTATGTTTTTATTTTGTTTTTACAAATCCACGATTTGTCAATAATTCAACATTTGAAAGGTAATAAGTAGTTTGAAAACATTTCGTCTTAGCTTATCGGGTTTTTAGATTTTAAAAATAAAAACAAATTTAAGGAAAACTTCGATTGTAAAACTGTTAGCAAAATCTAAAACTGATCGGAGCAGCATGATTTTGCAAATAGTAAAATCATTTAAAATCCGACTTTAAATGTATATACATACGACTTTTCCTTGAAATTTTCTTAAGGGGAATTGGATAGCTCCACCGATAATTTAAAATTTAACGGTTAGCTAAAAGAATGAAGCAACAAAAAAAAATTATCGATATATTCGCATTTTTAGGCGCATTTTTAGGCATTTTGTGGCTGTGGTATTTTTCCTTGCCTTTGCACGGTAACACTTGGAGGAACGTCTGAATAAAAAAAACAACAACATATAGGTGGGAGCCCATGACGTCACAATAAAAAACCAAATTGGCGACCTTGATGAAGGGGGCTGAATTTCAAAAAAGTTTAAATGCAGTTATTTGCCATAAAATTATGAAGAGCCATTTTTTAAACCATTTTGACAACATTTATAACAGAAAAATTGCAAAAGAAAAAATTAAGAAAAAAACAAATCGAATTTTGGGGCACTTTGGGGCCGCTTATGGCTCTAATTTATATCATACACTCGGCTCCTAATTATTTCCGAATTTATGGTTTTTTTTCAGATTTTTATGTCAATCCGTTCTGGGTGAATTTCCACACTGACTTTTTTAATAGTCTTCAATTATATTGATTTAGATATATTTATAATTATAATTATTGGCGTTTGATATAAAAATAATAAAACTATATTCCAAATGTTTAGTTTAGCTAATTTTTAGTTTAGTTTTTAGTTTAGGATCCAACTAAGTAGAAACTAATATGGTGGAAGTGCCCATATGATCCAAAAATATAGCCTAGAGTGCAAATATCATGGGAAATCACTAAACAAAACACTACACAAAACGAACTGATGAGGTGCTCGCTTCAATTCCCAGACATTCCATTCTGACTAAAACCGTGTGGAATTTAGAACACGGGCGGCGGATTTGCATTAATTGTAAAGTCTAGTACTTATAGGGTTTTGAGGTGCATCCACAAAATAATTCCTAATAAGTCAAATCTGCACTTAATTCCAATTCCGATGATGCACCATCAAGGAATTCATAATAATAACATTGGCATATAAAGAAAACGCGACCAATTTTTAAACAATTAATTTTCATACTGGCGGATTTAAATCATGTCAAATGCTTGGCGGAAAGTTTCCGTGTGAATTTTTCAGAAGTTAACAGAGTAACAACAGAGGGAAATTCGAATCCGTGCAGTTGTTTCGGAAGTGAGGCTTGGAACAGGTCTGGGAAATTCGATTACGTGTGAATCTTGCGGAAGTGAAAACTAGGGCCGTACATGATTGCAGTGTGGTAAAATTATGAGTTAAACATATATGCATAATATCAGTGAATAATTGAGTTGTGCAAATTTTCAGCTTAAACATATAGGAATTGAATTCGTTGGAAATATAAATAGGTTTTCATTAAATAAGGATAAAAAATTTAATATCGCGAAGTTGTATGCTATCTCGGGGTCATAGTGGTTTATTACCAACAATTTTTAAACATTTCAACACACTTCACTTGGGGAGTGAACCCATGACATTCCGGAAATGACAAAAACGTTCGAAAATGTTTCTTTGGTTAAATTAAGTTATGAGATGGACAATCTTGGATAGTTGACCTTATTTTATAGGATTAAGAATACTTCCAAAAACGCCATAACTCAAAATTATTAAAAATTTACTTGGACAATTAAAAAATTTAAGAAAGTATCTCGGAAAGTACACAAGGTAGAGGGTCCTGGTTTCCACATCTTTTAGGATTTTCTAAAAGTTTAACCGATAATTATCAAGGCACTCGACTATAGCGTGCTACCTTGTTTAAAAACATCTATACATAAAATGTCTATTAAATTTACCGCAGCTGTACTTATGTATACTTCAGTTCGTTCATTGAAAAATCGTCATACCTTATTAAGCATGCCAGTAGGCATGCTTTGTAAATTAAACGTTTCAAAATTTACATGAACAAGCCTATTTATACAATTCAACGCCTTTAATTACTTTGAAGTGTTTGTGGTCAAAGTACTTACCATAATTTTTGGAATTGATAATAGAGCAGAATGCTACTCAGTTTGTATAAAAGAGCGATCAGGAATTTCAGATGCCTAGTTGAAAACTTTTCGGAGTTCGCTTATACGTTTTTTATGTATTTAATATTCAGAAAAAAAACTAAATATTATTGAATTTTTTAATAAATTAAAGCTTTATGAAAAATAACACCTAAGAAAAAGAATAAATCCAAATATTTTAATAAAAATGGAGTTAAAAAAAAATATGAAATATTCCAGATCTTTTCCTGATACTGAAGGCGATGATATAGTAATTTCTGGAATGGCTGGAAAGTTTCCAAACTGCCGAAACACTAGTGAATACCAGTATAAGCTCTATAACAAGGTAAATAATACATATGTTAAAAAGTCTAACATTTAAAGCAAGTGTGTTGAAATGCTAGACTGTTGAAATAACAAACTCAACTTCTAAAAATGACCTCGAGTCCACTAAAAAGCACTCAAAAATAGTAAACACAGGTCGATTAAATCACAAACTAACATTTTTAAACCACTTTTAAATTTTTTTACTTTTAAAAGTATGCGTACTCTTATATGCACAGGGATATTACGGAAATCGTTATGTTTAATATTGTGTGCAGTGCAGTGAAGATTTTTTTTAAATCTGCATTAATTTGGCTGTTTTCCCGAAAAATCAGGCTTATTTGTGTTAATGTTAATTTAATCTAGTGGCCAAAAATCTAGAAACAATTATGCTCGATAGACGTGGAAATATCTGTGGCCTGAAGAATTCGCGTATTATTTGACCTGAAGATTTTTCGTATAAAATGAGTTTTTGGTCAAAGTTAGGTCAATAATGTGAGCTTATGCAGTCTGAATATGCAATCATAATATAATCTATCAAAATATATAGTTGCGACCGCAGAATTAAAATGTTTATTAATATGAAATTCTTAATTCAAAAAAACTTTGAAATCTTCAGAAGAATGATGAAACATCTAATAACGTTAAAAAGTCCTAGTACTGCAGATTTAGTAATTAAAGTTATTAAAACCGTAAATATTTTCAGCTTATACCAACATTTGTTTTGGCAGATTGATATTTTTTTTTGTGATGTAACTTTTTAACTTTTGCATCTCCGCCAAAATAAAACTAAAAAAACTTATTTTCCCTCCTTACAAATGAAATAGACTACACCAGCTAAAAAAAAAAATTGATGAAATACGCACTTCATGAAACTATGATTTTCGGTTAAGGTACATCTCCCTGAGTAGGAGGGCACTTTTAATTTTTTGTATGGTACAGTTTTTTTTAAGTGTAAAAAACGTTTTTGGCACTTTTTTATTTTCTATCTCGAGTTCTAATAACCCGAATTTGGTCTTCAAATATGCCCTTTAACTTTCTTATACACAGCATTGAGTTCCATTCATTAATTTAGAAGCTACACTTCGCCAAATTTGAAAAAAATGCAAAAAAGCTGGCATAAATGGCTACTTTAAAAATACACGACTAAAACCCTAAATTATTTTTATATCTTCTACTTAAAGATACATCTTTAAGCAAACTAACAAGACCATCAACTCAATTGTTTATTGAGGTTCGATTTTATATAGATTATTTAAGTCGGAAGAAGAAGTGTATTACATCCCTGTTAGAGCCCTGTTAACCTCAGTTAACAGCTGTAAACGGCCAAAAAACACTTAACAAAAAAAAAACTGCACCATACAATAAATTAACAGTGGCCTTTTCCTACTCAGGGAGATGTACCTTAACCGTAAATCATAGTTTCATAAAGTGCGTATTTAATCATTTTTTTTTTTGTAAACTGGTGCTATCAATGAAATGAAATAAAAATTGTTTAAATTATATGTATATTGAGTTTTTAAAAATAAAATTCACACCTAATCGTAATTTATGATTTTTATAGTTTTCTATAAAATGTAATGATATTGCCTGAGTTTTTTGTAAAACTCCAGAATTTTAAACCCATTGGTGTTCTTGATTTTTTGTAACACTTTAGTTTATTATTTTAGTCTATAAAATTGGATAAACCTGTTAAATACGGTCAAACTAGCATTTTTTTCGATTTTTTATAGAAATACAAATAAATTTTTTATTCTTTGTCAAAATGATATACATTTGAAAAAAAAATTTTACACACACACACTTTTTAAAATTTAATTTTTCGGCACTCTACTGAAGAAACTACTGAAGCTGTATCTCGTTTGAAAGGTATTTTGAAATGCTATAAGCGCCCCATATATGTACTTTTTTTTACCTTTTTTTATTTTCTTAAACCGCTCTAACGATTTTCTTTAAAACTTTAAACTGTTTAGCCCTTGAGATTTCTTAGATTTTGGTATATAACACATAACTGTAAAAAGTCAGTCAAAAGTTCAAACCAGTCCATTTAGGAAACTTTTGTTTTACGACTTTTGAAAAAACAAGCTAGTTTGGCGGGAAAACCACTAGAAAAGGCAAAATTTCGTAAGTCCGTAACTTGCGAAATATTAATGCTACAGACTTGTGCTTCACCTTATATTAAAGGTATTTTTAAGTAAAATAAACGCCTCCTTAACAAAATGTATGTAAATGCAATGGTTAAAAAAACCACAAGCAAAACAATTTTTTTTAAAACTTTTTTTACCTTTTTTTTTTTCTCAAAAACAGCTCTAAAGATTTTTTTCAAAACATTAATCCGTAGAGGTCTTGAGATTCCTTAAATTTTGGTATGTAACGCGTTATTGTAAAAAGTAACGTTTGAAAATTAAATTAAATACAAAAATGGTCACTTTTGTTAGCTTAGAACAAGCAATCCTGCTCGAGCATTTAATTTGTTTGTGCGTATCCAAACTGTATTTTAGACCGCTCCATATAGAACATTTTTATACCCTTGCAGAGGGTATCTAGCCATGTCCGTCTGTCCGTCTGTCCAACCGTCCGTCCGTTTCTACGCAAACTAGTCCCTCAGTTTTCAAGCTATCGAGATGAAACTTTACGAAAAGTCGTCTTTCTTTTGCAGGTAGTATATAAGTCGGAGCCGGCCGGATCGGCCAACTATACCTTAAAGCTCCATAGGAATAATTGAAAAAAAATTATAACCTATGTGTTTATTGACATATTACCTAATGCTCTTGGAAATATCATTTTTTCAACTGTTCTGAATTTCGAATTAAATTTTAGAAATATCGGACAACTATATCATAGAGCTCCCATAGGAACGATCGGAAAACTAAAGAAAAATTAATAGGAACAAAATTATAGCTTGGTTAATTTTTATTGTATTCTATTCTACTTTGGAATATAAGTTTATCAAACAAAAACACCTCTTAACGAGGTAAAAACGAGTGACGATCGCACCTTTAACATACAAAAGTTCTGATATCAACATTTGTGACGAAAGATTATTATACACATGACTAAATACACTTTTTAAAATTTATTTTTTCGGCACTATGCAATTGAAAATGTTCGTGTGTTCTTAAAAATTAGTCTAGCCTTTCCCCTTTATAGGCATTGCAGAGTGCCGAAAAAATAAATTTTAAAAAGTGTATTTAGTCATGTGTATAATAATCATTCGTCACAAATGTTGATATCAGAACTTTTGTATGTTAAAGGTGCGATCGTCACTAGTTTTTACCTCGTTAAGAGGTGTTTTTGTTTGATATCAGGAGTTTTTCTTTTAAACATGATTTATATCAAGTATATCTACTACTGTCTTCTTTATACTTTTGCTGCCATAGGATTAAGTACTAGCGTTTTCTTCCGACTAAACTAGCGCCTACGGCCTTCCGTATTTTAGCTATTTATAACTGTTTTCCCGCTTAACTAGCGGGTTTTTTCAAAAGTGGTAAAACTAAAGTTTCTTAAATCGAGCTATTGAACATCATATCAAATTTTCAGGACTTTAAAATTATGTCTTGGGACACACAGACAAACTGACAAACAGAATTAAATTTTCATTTTGAGTAGGCCCCCAGAAATTTGTTTTCGGTATAACTTTTGAACGGAGCGTCGGATTTTCTGATATGACCCCTCATCTTATTAAGGTCTTGGTATGCAATCCTTTAAGTTTTGGCAATACCTTTAATTTGGTGTATTACTCATTACGATCGGACTATCACAGCAGATTTTCAATTTTGCGGCTATATAATAGTAGTCGCCTTCGCACACTCTCCTGGTGCGCTTCGTCACTACATGGACTGCCGTCCATAGTGATAGTAGTCGCCTTCGCACACTCTCCTGGTGCGCTTCGTCACTTCATGGACTGCCGTCCATAGTGATTTTATTATTTTAAAATTTCGAATTAAATTTAACATAAATTGGATGACTATATTATATAGCTGTCATAGAAAGGATCGATTAATTAATGTCAAAATACTCCGTAAACTGCTATAATTTTGTTTGTTGCAAATCTAAATTTAACATTTTTGTAATTTCAAATAGAATTGGAACGATCTGAAAAGGTATATAAACTTCGGCTGGCCGAAGTTAGCTTTCTTTCTTGTTTTTACTACTTTTGACAAAACTTGCTAGTTTAGCGGGAATAAAACGCTAGTACTAGATCCTATGGAAGCAAAAGTTTGAAGAAGACAGTAGTAGATATACTTGATATGGATCATGTTTAAAACAAAAACCCCTGATATCAAACAAAAACAGCTGTTAACGAGGTAAAAAACTAGTGACGATTGCACCATCAACATACAAAAGTTCTGATATCAACATTTGTGACGAAAGATCATTACACACATGATTAATTACACTTTTTAAAATTAATTTTTTCGGCACTCTGCATTAGAAAATGTTCGTGTGGTCTTAAAAACTAGTCTAGCCTTTTTCCCTTTATAGGCATTGCAGAGTGCCGAAAAAATAAAGACTGTAGCTTCAGTATTTTAGAAGTTACAGCCTTCCGTATTTTAGCTATTTATAGCTGTTTTCCCGCTAAACTAGCAGGTTTTTCCAAAAGTGGTAAAACTAAAGTTTTTTATATCGATCTGATGAACATCATATCAAATTTTCAGGACTTAAAAAACATGATTTGGATAAACTGACAAACAGAATTAAATTTTCATTTTGAGTAGGCCCCCAGAAATTTGTTTTCGGTATAACTTTTGAACGGAGCGTTCGATTTTCTGATATGACCCCTCATATTAAGCGCATTTTCAGTAGGAATACAAATAACGTAGTGCAAGGGGACAATTATCCCCACCGGCCCCAACAGATCCAAATTTCTACATTTTCACTTTTACACTTTCACCGCTCTCTCTCCCAAACCAATTGATTTTCTTGGGGTCTTGGTATGCAATCCTTTTCTAGCAATACCTTTAATTTGGTGTATTACTCATTAGTCCGATCTATCACAGCAAATTTTCAATTTTGCGGCTATATATAGTAGTCGTCTTCGCACAATCTCCTGGTGCGCTTCGTCACTACATGGACTGCCGTCCATAGTGATTACTGGGATTTGTTTAGATAAGATTGCATAAACACTTAGAATTTAAGAATTTTTTAGTTCGCTTCGGAGTAATAGGGCGCTGAAATATTATTTTTTCGCCAAAAGACATCAAATTATTATTTATATAAGATTCCGTTTTACTATTGATCTAATAATTAAGCCAAATTCTACTTTTTCGATACAATTTTGCTTATTGACCTATCGGCCCAGGTAATACAGTATGGATGTATTTTTAAATACCATTTTCATAATACCATAAAAGTACCAAAAAAGCAGATTGGTTTTTCGAATTTTGCTCATTAATTGCTCATTAGAGCTGGCATATGTCCGTCTAACTTGAATCTACGTAAAATCAAATACAGAAGTGTCAAAGAAATCTCCTCCAACCAAAATTCCCCCCAAAAGCAAATCTCAGTAGTGTCTCAGAAACCGTTTCAAATATAAGTACACAATTTTAAACCAACCGAATAGTAGGCTCTGAAGCCGATGTTCCCAAAATCAGAGTAAAATTACTCTGAAACTCTTAAAAAACTGTACAGATTCTGTGACACCTACGGCTTTGATGGGTTGGTTTCCAAACCACCATTCCCCAAATCCGTCACCGGTTTCTGTGATTTCAAATATTGACCAGTTTTCCCATTAGTCTAGCTTAAAACTGTGGGCGCCTCCATGAGCGCCGAGATTGTGAGGATCTCCAACTGGTCCAGGAACAAGTGCGCTTCCAGTAGTGCCATGAGTACAAGCGCCTCCAAGGGCACCAAGATTGTGTGCGCCTCCATTAGTGCCATGATAATCCGGACCACCAGTAGGGCCAAGATTGTTTGCGTCGCCAGTAGCGCCAGGATTGTTTGCGCCTTCAGTAGCGCCATAAGTATTAGCGCCTCCATGAGCGCCAAGATAGTTTGCGCCTCCAATAGCGCCAAGATTGTTTGCGCCTCCAGTATCGCCAAGCGTTTGAGCACTTCCGATTTCTCCAGTATTATGTGCGCCTGAACATGCGCCAGAAACAAGTGCGCCTCCAGTACCGCCAAGGTAGTTTGCTGCCAGGAGCGCCAAAATTGTGTGCGCCCCCAAAAGTGCCTTGAGTATTAGCGCCTTCAATAGCGCCAAGATTGTGTGCGTCTAGACGAGCTAATATATGCTTTTTATTTTCTTCCATAATTTCACAAGCCGATATGATTTCACTTTTGCACATGGTCATCAATCGGGTTTCCATAAGAGTTACTTGGTTCGCCTGACCATCGCTTAGGATATTAACTCGTGCAGTTAATTCAGTTTGAGCATCTTTTATGCTTTTCATCATTTCCATCATATTCCGAAACATGTCATTTTCTGGATCTAGGATTGTCTTATCCTTGTCGGAATCCATCTCGTCCTTATGACTGATCTCGACTGTTTGGCTTCGGTGTAGAAGTTCCAGCCATTTCGCTCGAATCAAATCTTAATTTTTTCTTGCTGCGGAAATGCATGCCCAGATCCAACTCCAACTGATCTTCACTGTTTGGCGTCTGATTCGCTCGAATCAGATGCCAACTATTTTTGCATTTCACCGGATATCTCAATATTTCGCGACTCCAATTGCGCACTATGACGGTCTACTATTACAAATTTAATAAACATGTTGCCACTCCACGTGGCAAAGAACAACACAAAGAATATTCATTGAACTTTTAGCTTTTAGTTGTATTTAGTACCAATTATAAACCCAATAAAGAACAGAACAAAAAACATTTATTAAATTATGTTGCCGCGCCGTCTTCTTTACACAAACTGAACTTAGTGATGGGCGATAGCGAGCCGATAAATGAAGGGGGTATGGCGATAAATTTGAAATTGATATGAACCAGCAACACTGACCAACAATTGATTATGGAAATAGGAATAATTCATGATTGCTTGACCAGAGTAATCAACTCAAAGGGCAAATGGGCTGCGTTTAGCTCAAGTCGCGGAATGGACACAAACTTAATAGATGCCAAGCGAGTTTTTTCCAATATCAAATTAAATTAATAGATAATTGTTGACTTCGACGCGACTATAGATGACGGCAGCATATGCCAGGGACGATGCATCTGCAAATCCGTGCAGTTTCATTGTTTACGACAAGTTTCCAATAAATATATATGTGAGACGAACTGTTGCCACCGTACTAATACGTAATGCAGTCCGTTTTTGGCTCCCAATACCATCCCAGCACTGCAACAAATCGAAATAAACTGTCGTTTTCTAAAGCTTCAAGCGGATACTCACAAATCTTCTTGGGCAACGACTTTAATAGGGTGTAACAGTTTGAGCTCCAATTTCGAAGGTTGATTTGAGCTTTGCTTAGAAGAGAAATTATGTCATCTTTGAGGGAATAAGATCCTGAATTTGGTCGCCTCCAGTGGGAATATCATCAACATACGCGTCTCTATTTAGAAGGACAGCAGCGCTCGAATACATAATCGTTCGCGAGCTGCTTAAGAACTCGAACGGCGAGGAATGACGATGAAGCTAAACCATATGTTACCATATGAATTTTAACCGATCTATTTCTCAACAGCGCCTGTCAAAATTTTTTTTACTTCCACTTTTTAAAAACAAAATATTTAAATTTGTAATATCTAATTAATAATTTAAAAAATATTTTTTTCTTATATACACTTGTATATCGGAGATCGCTTAGACTTGTACCTAACAGTGTCTGACGGTGTACGTAAATGCTATGGTTAATAAACTATAAATAAAACAAATTTTTTTAAAACTTTTTTTAGCTTTTTTGTATTTTTCTCAAATGGTCCTAGCGATTTTTTTTAAAAAATTAATCCGTAAGCCCTTGAGATTCCTTAAATTTTGGTATGTTATTGTAAAAGGTCACGTTGGAAAATTATTCAATTACACAAAAATGGCCACTTTTGTTAGCTTATAACAGCTAATCCTGCTCGAGCATTAAATTTTGTTTGTGCTTATCCAAACTGTATATTAGACCGTTCCATGTAGAAAACTTTTGTTTTACGACTTTTGAAAAAACCCGCTAGTTTATCCTTATTTGTACACTCGGGCGGTCGGAATTCTCCCCTGAACAGGTTATGAGCCCAGAGCATAGTTTTGCTGTGTAAAGTGCATTAAAAAGAGGTAGTTCGGTCTACAGCGCGGGATAACGGGACTTACGTGGAGTCCATATTTTTCGGTCATCATGGGCTTTAGCTATGATTACGTTGAGCGTGAAGCAAACTCAATTGGGTTACCTTAAGCAGCGCTTGGCAAAAACTTAAAGATGTTTACCAGCCATGCGGGCCAGTGCGTAAAGACTCTCTATACAAAAAGTTACTTGGGATGCGTATGGCAGAGGGTGACGAAATAGTAACGCACATAAATGCGTGGATAAACTTAGCGAAGTTGATATTAAATTAGGTGACGAACTATTATTTTCGAGTTTAAGCAAAAAGTTCGATAATTTTGTCATAGCCATGGAAACGCGGGATACTTTGCCCTTGTTGGATGGGTTGATGGTTAAACTTCTTACAGAAGGAGAGAGCAGAATATGAACAGTTAGCTTTTCATGCAAAGTCGCAGCCGGAGAACACAAGGAATAAGAGAACAGACAAAACGAACGTAGAGTACTTTAACTGCGGACAGCGAGGCCACTATAAGAATCAGTGTAAAAAGCAAGGCAAGAACGAATTGGCAAAGGAGACACAAGATTACAGGAACAGATCGTGTACAGTAGTACCTGCAAGTAACGTACAAGAGTTAGAAGTTTCTAGCTGTTGTCTTGATAGCGGAGCTACAGCTCGAAGTCTTTTTATTTATTATGTGCCGCGAGTGGAGGATATTATTTTGGCTGATAACAACGTAATGAGAGCAGTTGGAAAAGGTGACGTGACAGTGAAAACAGAATATTGCAATTTGACACTGCAAAATGTTTTGCACGTACCAGCAATGAAAGGAAATTTCATGTCCATTAATTGTGCAGTTTCCCGTGGTTGTACAGTTACTTTTCGCAAAGACTGCGCGATTTTAAACCAAAACGGAGAAGAAGTTTTGAAAGCGCACATGAAAAACCAATTTTTTGTTTTTGAGAGCAAAAGAAATACTTGTTTCGGCGCCATGCAGACTAGTGCGAGTTTATGGCATAACCGATATGGACATTTAAACTATTCGAGTTTAAACGATTTGGTAAGACATTTAATGGGTCAAGGCATTAATGGTGTAAATTTTGCAGAAAGAAGCCAATGCCTGTCATGTATGAAAAGCAAGGTACACACACAGCCGTATCCAGTGTCCGAGAACAGAGCCAATCATCAGCTGAAGCCAATACAAAAAAGGTCCATTGGAGGAGCATCATATTTTGTCACATTTATTGACGATATGACCCGCCGTGTGTTTGTTTATTCAAATCCAAAATTCAAAATCCAAAGACGAAGTATACGACAAATTTCTTGTGTTTAAAAACATGGCATAGATTCAGCTTGGACACAAGATAAAAGCAGTACGCAGAGATAATGGGCGTGAGTTTGTTAATAAACGTTTTGACAAATGGTTCCATGAAAATGGCAGTCAACTGCCGCATAGACTGTGCCATATAGTCCGCAGTCAAACTGAAAATAGACAGCGAAGGGAATCACGAGCGGTACAAGTTCCGTTTGGTAGCAAAGGGGTTGCTCCCAAAAATTCGGAGTTAATTATGGAGAAACCTTCTCAACAGTGTGCCGAAATAAAACAATCCGTCTAGTTTTGGCGCTGTCAGTGGAGCTAAAGATGTACCTACACCAGAAGGATGTGTGCACACTGTGCACAGTTTATCTCAATAGTGATTTGAGCGAGTGTGTGTACATGAAACAGGCAAAAAGTTTCGAGGACGAAGCGTACAAGGGCAAGGTGCTAAGGCTCAACAAGTCGACATATGGTCTGAAACAGGCAGGCCGAGAGTGGAACGCTACTTTGGATGCAGCACTTCGAGAGATTGGATTCGTGCACTGTCAATATGAAGCATGCTTGTATAAGCAGGACATAAACGGTAACTTGTGTCTTGTACTAATTTATGTCGACGATCTTCTTGTAGCGTGCCAAAACAAATCGGACCTAGTGCAAATCAAATCGATGATAGCCAGCTGAATATGTTTTTGGGCATGCAGATTGAACGTGAAGGCGAGTTGGGCAGTATAACGATGAACCAGACGTTGTACATCAAGGATATGCTGCAGCGACATGGTCTGGAGCAGTGCAGGCAGACGAAAACACCGTTAGTCGCAGGATTTAAGGTGATATGCAACGACGAGCGTTGTGTTGCTCAGGATTCAACTGCTGACTGATATCAGCGATAGGAGAATTAATGTGGCTTGCATTAATCTCAAGGCCAGATATTTACCATTCTGTGGTTAAGTTGACGCAACGAAATAAGGACCCTCATGGCGAACATGTCTTGGCCATTAAGCATGTTATGCGGTACTTGGCAGGAACGGCCACCAACAAGTTAAGCTAACAAGACTTGCCACTAGTGGGTTACGCGGGTGCCGACTGGGCCGGCGACGTCAGCCAAATACAGGATCAGTCATATACATGATACATGATATACACAGTTATTTACGGAGACAATCTCAGCGCACAGAATTTGCCGAAAAATCCAGTTTATCATGCACGTTCGAAGCATATTGATATCAGGTATCATTTTGTTAGGGAAGTTATCCAGCAAGGCGATGTAAAATTGAAATATGTATCAACCAACGATATGATAGCTGATTTGTTAACTAAGAATTTGTCAAAGCTAAAACATGAACAATTTGTTAAGCTTATAAATATTATGTAAATATTGTACCAAGAAATATAAACATGGTAACATTGATGACAGGTGTTGAATTTAGTTGCAATGTTCCCGTATATTAACATATGTACATAACAGAATGTAAGAATAACATCAGATTAGCGAGAACAACCTGTTATGCGACACTCCACGAGTCGAGAAAAGTTAGCCGTCACAAGTAGATCACCGCGGAGAGTCGCGATTAATAAATAATCATTAGACATCGGATTTTAGGTAAAAACATATTTTAAACGAGCAGTCCAAAATTTTTTTGGTTTGCACACAAATTTGTTTCTTCAACCTAAAAGCATATTTTGGAATATGTCAACCTATTTTGACCTTTTTACCTATTTTTACTGGAAATATATGCAAATTGTTGCCATACAATAAATCGACCCAGCCTACTTTATAGAGTTTGTTCTTTCATATGAAATTTTTACATTCGAAATTAGAACTGTTTGTTTCATAGCTCAAATGGCTACTTAAGCTAATAATTATTATAACTGTATACAGGATACAAAATATAAATAAATTACACTATGCAACATCAAAAATTTACCTCGATGCATGCTATATTTTTGAATTCGTTACGAACTCCCAAGTTTAACTGCGTTATCTTAAAAGTTCTCCGACGGATTCTTAGCACAAGGACCTCAAAGTTCAAAAAATGCTGAAATTGGTCAACTTTCCGAAGGTATCACATGCAAGTGTATTCATGGTTTATTTTGGTGTTAAAGTTTTTTAAAAGGTACACTCTTTATCTTTTAAACCTCATACTTAGAATAATTTTAGAATTTTTTTTAAGGGAGAAACAAATTTTAGTCAAAAAACATAAAAGCATACTGCTGCGGTCAAAATAGTAGTACTGTTGCCGCCCTGTGTTTTTAAAAGTTTGTTGTTCCAACTTTTCTTGTCCAATTACTCTAATAGTACAACTTTAATCCATAAAATATTACCAGTGGAATTTAAATAATTATTAACCACAAATACTACTTTACTCTGACTCAACACTCTTGACATTGTTGCGGTAGTAAAAACTAACAGTGCAAAGACAAAAACAAAAATTTATAAGAAAATAAAAAGCCAAAATTATACTCTTACCCCAGCAACAACATAAAAGCATTGAACATTATGTCATTGAATTTGAAATAAAACTCGACCTTTTTTCACCTTTTTTTACCTAAAAAAAATAGGTCAAAATATGCTTGGCATATTCTTTAACCTTTTTTGACCTTAAAAACTGCATATTTCCGATATGCCATTATTTTCTTAAAGCTTGTATTTTTATAAGTTTATTGAATTTTTTTTTAGATTTTACTGACCACAAACAAAAAAAAAACTAAAATCCGATGTCTAATAATCATTATCTCTGATTTAGAACCAACGGTTCCGTATTTATTTTACACTCGAGCGGTCGAAATTCTTCCCCGAACATTAACGAGGTAAAATAGTACTGACGAACGCACATTCCACATAACGTTCCACATATAAACGTTCTGATATCAACATTTGTGACGAAAAATGATTACACATATGATTAAATACAGTTTTTAAAATGTACTTTTTCGGCACGCTACAACAGAAAATGTTCGTGTGGGTAAATTCTTAAAAACTAGGCTTTTAAAAGTGTCATAAAGCCAGCAACTTCAAAAAAATTTTAAAATTCAAAGTCAGCATTGGACAAACTTTCTTACAAAATGATTCTGAGTCTTCATAGTAATCAATTGGAAAATGTACTATCCCTTTTAAATTAAATTTTTATTATCCAACTGCAGTAAATATTCCTTTGCTCTATCAAAAGCCAATGACAAATAATATTGATATGGTTCATAATAAAATTTCTAGAAAAAAGTGTTTTGGTAAGTAACAACCAAGAAATAGTTGTCTGAATCCCATTCTTTATACGCGTTACTCGTAGAGTAAAAGGGTATGTTGTATGCCGAGTCGAGCCGATCTAGCCATGTCCGTCTGTCCGTCAATATAACCCCTGAGATCTCGGAAACTATAAAAACTAGAGGATTGGCATTTTGAAAGCAAATTCTAGGAGTTCCTACGCAGCGCAAGTTTCTTTCATTGCGGTGCCATGCTCCGTCTAACGCCAGCAAACTTCGAAAAGCTGTGGCGCCCACAGTTTTGAAGCGAAAGCTAAAGTGCAAACGATATTTTCTTTGGTTTTGCTATACCTACCGAAACGTTTTTTAAATCGGACCACACAGTAAAAAGGCATAAGCAAATCCAGTAGATGGCACACTTATCTGAGTAACGGGTATTTGATAAACGAGGCACTAGCCTTTTCCTCTTCGCGAGCATTTTCAATTGTACCGTGCCTAATGCGTAAATTTTAGAAAGAGTTAAATCACGTGTGTAATAATTATTCGTCACAAATATTGATATCAGTACTTTTATACGTTGATGGAGAGATCGTACTAGTTTTTTACCTTGTTGATGTTTTTTTTTTATTTATTAGGGTATATTTTGTGGACAGACGGACATGGCTAGATCGGTTTCGGTTTTGGTTTCTACTGACTACTTTGCTCGGTCTGTTAGGGAAAACTGTCTTTTGTGAATGTATGTATTTTTGAAGTTGCTCCCTCATAAAAATTGTGAAATTGGGCAATTAACCATAAAATTTAAATATACTACATAAAAATTAAAATACCTCAAACGAGTTTCAAATAATGCATAAAATTGAAGACGAAACGTAATTTTAAAAATATTTTAAAAAACAAGAACGGAAGCTCACTTCAGCCAGCCGAAGTTTATATACCCTTGCAGATCGTTATTATTCTATTTGAATTAATAAAAATGTTAAATTTAGATTTGCACCAAACAAAATTATAGCAGTTTACGGATTATTTTGACATTAATTGATCGATCCTTCCTATGGCAGCTATATAATATAGTCATCCAATTTATGTTAAATTTAATTCGAAATTGTAAAATAATAAAATAAACTTATATTCCAAAGTAGAAGAGAATACAATAAAAATTTATAATGTTCCTATTAATTTCCCTTTAGTTTTCCTATGGGAGCTATATGATATAGCAGTCCGATTTTTCTAAAATTTAGTTCGAAATTCAGAACAGTTAAAAAAATGATATTTCCAAGAGCATAAGGTAATATGTCAAAAAACACATAAGTTATAATTTTTTTTCAAATATTTTTTTCCGATTATTCCTATGGGAGCTATAAGATATAGTTGTCCGATCCGGCCGGCTCCGACTTATATACTACCTGCAATAGAAAGACCACTTTTGGTAAAGTTTCATCTCGATAGCTTCAAAACTGAGGGACTAGTTTGCGTAGAAACGGACGGACAGACGGACGGAAGGACAGACGGAAGGACAGACGGACATGGCTAGATCGACTCGTCTAGTCATGCTGACTAAGAATATATATACTTTATAGGGTCGGAAACGTCTTCTTCACTGCGTTGCAAACTTCTGACTGAAATCAATATACTAATATACAAATATGTAAACAAAAAACAGGTGGGAGGAGAAGACGTAAATCAAATTGTTTAAACATTTCAATTTGTTTAAACAATATGAAGCGCGTGTAACGAAGAGCAAGAGAATCTATTGGTTTGAATATTTATGTTTTTTTCAATATTATCAATGCTATTTAAATTAATTTAAAACAGAAAAATCAGTAAGAAAACAAATCTTACTTCCTTAGTTATATTTAGTTTGTAAAATACGCATGTTTTGCTTATATTTATGTTGTTGCCGTGAGTATATTTCTTTCTATTCTTTTTTACAACTCCACAGTATGGCAAAAGTTCTAACATATTTCGTGTTAGCTAAACGTGTTTTTGGATTAAAAAAAAATTTCAGAAAAGCTTCAAATGTAAAAACAAAATCTAAAGCCTTGTAATCTAAAGGACGTGTGTTCAAATCAAAGTTCTAGACAAAATTGGAGTTCTATTAATTTTTTTTTACTTTGTTCTGAGAGGTTATGGAATACTCATTTGGCATTCCGCTCTTTACCCTCTACCTAAAATAGTTTACAAAGTGAAAATTAATTATATTATGTCAACATCATAATTGGCAAAAATTGCGGTGGGTTTGAACCCACGACCTATAGACTATATTTCCTTCGCTGACATTAAAGCAAACGGTTAATAAATAAGGAGCAAAAGTTTTACCATGATCACTTTGCAATTTCGCTAAGGATGAGAAAAAGAAGAATAAAAAGTCAAAAGAAGTTAAACTCTTTTTACAAAAAGCACATATTTTGTGTTATTTAAAGTGAATGACCTGAACCATTAGGTTGACAATAACAACAAAAACAACAAAAAAGAAGAAAATATTTATGTGACTTAGAAGAACATCAAGAAAATTAATTCGCATTTTAGAATTATTGTTTGGTTTTCAGTATTTTGTTTTAATAAATTTTTCACCTTGATTAGGATTATATTAAAAATGTCAGAAAGGCAGGTAGGGGGAGAAGCCGTGAATGAAATTGTTTGAACATTTCAATTTCTTTAAACAATATGAGGCAAGTGTAGGAAATATCAAAAGAATTAATTGATCTGAATATTTATGTTTTTTTTATATTATCAATGCACTTTGAATTTTAAAACACAAAAATCTGTTAGAAAATGTCTTAAACCTGTTGTGGAAATGAAAGTGATATTCTTTTAGCAAAAGGATATCGGTGGCCGCATTCAGCAGAACAACATGATCACTGATCATTGATGGATTTCTTACGATAGTTCTGCTGAACGCACATGATCACTGATCATGATGCAAGAATTTTGCATCAGTGATCAGTGATCAGGTAGCGTTAAAAAAGTACGCTACCTTTTATTGATACATGAAGCATTGCGGTTAGCGTGTATCGATAGGCGAAATATCGAAACTAATTAACAAAATTATTTTAATAAAACATGAATTCGGTAGAATTTTTATACCCGTTACTCGTAGAGTAAAAGGGTATATTAGATTCGTGCAAAAGTATGTAACAGGTAGAAGGAAGCTGAAGGAAGCTGAACGCTGAGATCTCGGAAACTATAAAAGCTAGAAGATTGGGACTTGGCAAGCAGATTCTAGGGGTTAATACGCAGCGCAAGTTTTTCACGCCGAAGTGGCACGCCCCCTCTAACGCCCACAAACCGCGAACAACTGTGGCACCCGTCTGTATGAACGCTGAGATCTCGGAAACTATAAAAACTAGAAGATTGGGATTTGGCATGAAGATTCTAGGGGTTAATACGCAGCGCAAGTTTTTCACGCCGATGTGCCACGCCCCCTCTAACGCCTACAAACCGTGAAAAACTGTGGCACCCACAGTTTTGAAGCTAGATTAACGGGAAAAGGAATGTATTGATAGACCAAAGTGGGAAACCCCCCCTCCCCTCTAACGCCCACAAACCGCGAAAAGCTGTGGCGCCCACAGTTTTAAAGCTAGAGCAAACGTGTAAACGCCATTTTGTTTGGGTTAATGCCTACGGAAATGTAGAAGAAAATTTTTAAATCATCCCACTCAGTAAAATGTTATAATCAAATTATGAAATGGCTGCTTGGCTTGCCCTGCTTGAGACTGCTTGCTTTAGCTGAGTAACGGGAATTTGATAGTCGAGGCACTCGACTATCGCGTTCCCCCTTGTTTGTAATTATAAGTGTGCACTTGTATCGCTGGGATATTAAATAAATAAATTAAATTAAAATTTGATTTTAATGTAACCATGATGGCTGTAAATAATGCTGCAGATGCGGGGGCGGCAATAAAAAATGTTTTAAAATTCCTTTTTAATAAAAAAACGTTTATATAAACCATTTATAAAAGAGCATACGCTGGTACCAATTTAAAAAACATTTTGAATTGTCTGGTGCTGTTTTGAGGTACCAATTTGAATATTTACAATGTGGCAATGGATCATGAGCGTTCAGCAGAACAAGCTTAATCAATGATTACTGATCCATCAGTGATCAGTGATTATGTTGTTCTGCTGAACGCGGCCAGTATTATCATGAATTTGAACTTAAGCAAATCTCACTTCCTTAGTCAGCTTAAATGCACACACACACGCACACTTGCACATACCCTTCAGTTCCAGAAATAACTATTCACTCGTGAATCACCATATGAATCACTCGTGACATGTCATTTGACACCGGTGACGCACCGGTGATTTTCCATAGAGACATTTGTTCGGGATGTCCTACCCCGTCCCATGGTGACAAGATGAGTGACATTTTTTCGAAGACATTCGTGATGTCACATGTGCCTTATACAAATTTTTTATATGAGAGGTCACCACCTTGTGACAAGTCACTTAGTATTTCACGTGTGACTTTCAGAATTGTTTCAATGGAATGTCACTTCTCAAAATCCATCATCGTGTCACCTGTGTCATAGGTTATTTCATGTATGACTTTTTCCAAAATTTCATTAGCGATTTCACTAAAAAAAATATACGTTACGGATATATTTATATTAATTTAATTCATTTTATTTATTTCATTTTATTTTATAAATTTTGTTTTTTTATCGTGTTATTAAAGTTATTAGGACTATTATTATTAGTATTATTATTATTATTATTTCTAGTTTTTTGTTTTACCAACTTATTTTTAATATTAAGAAAGGCCTTTCTGAGGCACTTGTCTGGGTCTTCAGAATTTTTGCATCAATGCTCCTAAAAATATAAAAAAAGTATACTTATTGGTATTTATTTATTTATTAATATTATTTATTATTAATAAGCACTTTAACTTGCCACTTTCGGCTAATTGCCCGCGAACTTTCTAGGTTATTTTGCGAAACACATAACATAAACCACTTTTAAAATTGGTGCAAATTCACAAAATCTTAACATTAAGATTGCACTTACCTGACTTTATTTTGTATAGCACTTGGCACAAAAATAATTGATACGCTAAGTAACACTTGGTAAGAAATTAAATAAATCGCTGAGCAACAAAAGACCTCCTTCTCTTAGGAAATCCTCAAAAAGAATGTGATTGCACTAAGTCTTTTTCTCACCCCTTTGCCATGCTTCTTTTGTTTCATCTTCGCTTTTGGGGCGTGCCAATGCTCATATACCCTTTCTGAAACCGTAAATATCCAACTATATAAGTTTTATTTGTTTAGTAAAATAACAATTTTTTATAGCTGTTAATAATAAAGAAATATTAAAGGACCAATTTTTTAAACTTAACTAAAAAATTAGATTATATAATAAAGTTAAATATAACATTTAATGAGTTAAATGTACTCTTTTAATTTAATTAAAATTACCTTCTCTTATAATCAAATTATTTAAGTTTAAAAAACAAAAAAAAAATAGTTTATTTTCGAAATACAATATTGCTTAAAAAATGTAAGGGCATACACATGTCGCACATTTACCGGCCAAATTTTGGTTGCTAGCTGAACATAACTGTAAAGCGCAAGAGACAATAACAGACCGGCCGAAATTTGTCACTGCTAGCCTCGAGTGCAGTCAGATTATAAGACAAAGAAAGAGAGCGCAATAAAAAATATCGGCTATTCTTTCTCGCACGTCGAAGCTGCGCCGACTGCTCTGCTGACGTCGGCAGCGGCCGTGCGTTTGGACAAGTGAGTTTTGTCACCGATGTGACGCCAGAACTGAAGGGTTATTTGCAAGCTCTGATACTTTTGCACGAATACAATATACCCTTTTACTTTACGAGGTGAACAAAAATAGCTTAGAAAAAATGCGAAATTGTACTACTCTCTCCTACTGTTTATTGATTGGCTTAGATGCCTGGCATACAGTACAGAAACTGTATGCCTAAATTCGCCGCAACTAGAACTAGAACCAGTTGGACTAAGGGTTGCATATGAGGATCGGAAGACTAGAGCGACAGCCTCTGTTGAATGCAGAATGAGTACAACTTGATTGTGAGAGTCAGAATTATTACTGATTTTATTGTATTAACTTAATGCTATTTATAGGTATAAAGTGCATAGGTTAACAGAATAGGTATAAAACAAAGTGTCGGTTATTATGCATTATTGGCAATGGGAGCAAACCCAGTTACAATTCAGCAGAATAAGCTTGTGCCAATAAGTGGGTCATTGATAATGTTGCTGACGGCTTGACCCGATATATGATACTTCAGAGCGCTGACTTATAACTATTGCTGCGACTGAACATTCTCCCGGCCGTTGAACAAGTGTTCAACCATCGCTAATGCTGAACGCAAAACTTCGTGGGGTAGGTTCAGGTGACGGCTGTTCGTCGTTCTCTTGGTTGTTGCAGGTCAGTTGTCGTGGCTTCCAGTTGACGAATCGCCTTCGGAGACTATATGCGATGACCAATATTATTGATATTGCTAACGCCGCATACGCTGCTACTTGATGATGCTGCATGGTGGTAAATTGATTTGACCATGCTGTATCCTTTAGCTTAGCCAGCCTTTGTTGTAGACGATCCAGTTCGTCTGATTCAGATGGTTGGGTTGCAGTCTCTCGAGCTGACTCTGATGTGTTTTCCACAACGGGCGTTGTTATGTTGCCAAAACGAATGTACGCTAAATGCGATTCGGTGATTATCGTGCTGAATGTGCTAATACTAATGTTAGCGTTTCGTGCGGTGCAGCCGGAGGACAGAGACAGTAAACCCGATCCATTAAGGTGAATGGTGGATGGCATTCCCTTGCATACATCTTGAAGTTCTATTTGGTTGTGGGTCGCAAACATCCATCTGTTCCGTTGATGCGTTCTTAACCAAATCAAACCTGCTTTCGACTTAATAATTTCACAGAGTGTTTCAGATTTGTTATTGAATAGCTGAAATTCACACCGATTTTCAACGTTGAACGCGGCTTGATGGTTATAGCAAATGTTTTCGTTTTTGGATAGTACTAGACATTGCTCGAACTCGTCCTCAGTAAGACCAATGAATTGATCTCTGTGGGAGTTTACAGCAATGATAGGAGTCTTAATGTCGAATCGATTCCACCCTCCTGATTTCCACGTCGGGATGGGGATGATGCTGAAGACTTCCTGATGTGCTGTTGACACCAGAGGCAATGTCATTTTGAATATGACATGATCTGTAGTTGTGGTTTCTTCAGCGCGCATGATTTTATAGAGCTCCATTACATTTTCCAACGCGACCGGCAACATTTGATCCGGAAGTAGATGATTCCGAATTTTGTCTAATTGGTCTCTTAGCTGATTAGGAGTTACCAGCATGGGACTGATGGTTCGATGACGAACGTCGGTGAGAACGCGGACAATTTCAGCTTTCATCCCAGTTGCAAGCAGGGTTAGCTGGGTAGTTAAGACAACGAATGTTTGCTGCAAGTGGTCGGCTTGATATCTGCCTCGTTCCTTGTTGATGGTTGCTAGTTGCTGCTCCAAACTTCTGATGCGGCTGTCAGTAGATGACTTGCTTTTCCTAACTATGTTAATAGTAGAGTCCAAAATTGAAGTCTGATTCTTGAGTAACATCCTCAATACGTCTTCCCTGCATTTCACCTCAGTTATAACCAGTGTTGGGAAAGGTACTGTTTTTTTTTTACCTAGGTAAGGTAAAAGATACTGGGCAAAAATAAATACCTAGGTAAGGTTAAGGTACTTCAATTTCCAAGTACCTAGGTAAAGGTAAAAGGTAAAAATTTTTGATTTTTAATTTTTATAATTTTTTTGTTTTATTTATTAGTTTTTTTTGCTTTATTACATTGGCGAATCAATTCAACTTAAAATAAGACTAGGTTTCAATTTCAGTTTACAGTCATCTTAAAAATATGTAACATTATCTTTTCATTTCAATCGAAATTTAAATATTATCTTTTTTTTAACATAACTAAAGTTCCGAAAAACTCGTCCGCCAGCCTGTTTCTTTTTGGAGTTAGAATTTGACCTCCACAACTAAACAATCTTTCAACTGGCGCAGAGCTGGGCAAAACTGTATTCGGACTATTATAATTTCGAAACAAAACCTTTGTATACAATGATTTAGTGGTGGATTTAGCTTATTTTAGTGTCGCAGCCAGATTTGGCTATTTTAAATAAGCTCATTGCTTTATACCTATGTAAGTACCTTAATAATTCCAAAGGTATATACAAATCTGTAGCTAGGTAAGGTAAAAGGTACACAATTTTTTTTATACCTAGGTAAGGTAAAAGGTACCACTAAATTGTACCTAGGTACGTACCTAGGTAAAAGTATCTAGGTATGTCCCAACACTGGTTATAACCTTGGCCATGTCGTCTGCATATCTGGCGTCAAGGACTCCAAAGAGTGAGCTAGCTACATTACCAACTATATCAAGTGGGGATCTGCGCTGTCTGGAATGGTTTATCAGATAAACTCCTTCCTGTAGCTCGCCATATAAATGTGCAAAATGGTCAAGTATGGAGTTCTCATAGAAGATTCCGGGCTGGTTGTCGAACTGAGTTACATTTGTTGGCTGTCCCACTGCGAGCGGAAGAATAAATAGCATTGCTAGTAACGTTGGTAGAACTGGCATTTTTATTTTCTTCCTTTTTGGGACCTCTTCTGACACGGTGGAAATGTGAGACCGCTTTGTCGATACTTCTTATTTAAGAAGCGGCGCAAGCCTCGTGATTGGTCGCTGAAATACGCCAGACGCAGTTTTTACGTCTACTACACGTACGTAATTATCCTTGCCAGGATATGTCTTTACTATTCTTCCCATCGGCCAATTCATCACCGGCAGGTTATCTTCTTTTATTAATACAAGTAGCCCTTCTTTGACGTTCTGCGACACAGTCTTCCATTTGTTGCGCATTTGAAGCTCTTGAAGGTATTCCATTGACCACTGCTTCCAGAATGCGTGCTTAAGTCTGGACACTAATTCCCATCTTCTTACCAATGTTCTGTTGGTTGAGGAGAGATTTACATCGGGTGGGGCCATTAGAGGCTCACCAATCAGAAAATGGCCTGGGGTTAATGCAGACACATCCGTAGGATCGGACGACATGGGTGTAATAGGTCGAGAATTAAGAATTGCTTCGACTTCCACTATTACAGTGTTAAGCTCCTCAAATGTCAATGATGGCTGTGGTTGTGACTGATACTAGTAACCGAACGATGGAGCTCGGGGCGGTATGAACTTAAAATCCACCTGTCTCTGATTGCAATGGTGGATGATCTGGGCTTGTGCCCTATCCGTGAAGATCGCTTCTTCTAAGGCCTTTAGTTTATTGTTGGCGCCGACGAAGTTGGTTGCATTATCGCAGTGAATGGTCTGACACCCTCCACGTCGACTCAAGAATCGTCGAAGAGCACCTAAGAATGCATCTGTTGTTAGGTCGCTTACCAACTCTAGATGTACTGCCTTCGTAGCGAAACAGCAGAAAACTGCAATATACGCCTTGTCTGGTCTCTTTACCCGGTGTTTATGGTGAATCCAAATTGGCACGCAGTAATCAACACCAGAATTAAAGAATGGTCGAGCACGAGCCGTGCCTTTGTACACTTGACACAACAGTGTATAATGCTTCTCGCCATTGTTTTATCATTGATAATCCAATATTGCTGTCTGGAAATGGCTCTTAACGCCTGCGCACCGCAATGCATGTTCTCTTCATGTATTTCTCGCAACAGCATTCTTACTATTGGATCATTGTAAGGAAGCAAGATTTGATGTTTTGCGTTATACGGGAGTTTCTTCTAATCTTCCTTCGACTCTGATGAGGCTATCCTTGCCGATCATGGGTAATAGAGAGACGAGAGCGCTCTTTTTGTCCACGGCCTTGTGGGCAACAAGTTGCTTGTACTCACATGCGAAGTCAATTTTCTGTTCACCAATGCATAGGGTAGTTGTACTTGATCTGTTTCTTTTGTAACAGAAACGCATCATATATGCCACAATTCTTTGTAGTTTTTGAAAACTATTGCTATGGTTGCAATTATAGAGTTCTTCCCCTGTCTGATCCTGACATGCTGGAAGACTCACTTGTTTTGTTCGCCGTTCAAGATCACTTGGACCGATTACGGGCATCTTGATCCATTTGTCCCTTGAACCGTCTAGAAAAAGTGGTCCATACAGCCAGAGGGTATGTTCTGATAATTTGCTGGCTGCAATTCCTCTTGATAGCACAATGGATTGTTTGCCCAGGACACGTGTCGCCATTGAGATGGATCTGAGACAGCTTGGATTTTTGCTATACGAATGCAAAACGAACGTGTGGTATGCGGCCGACGATGCTTTTATCCAGGACAAAACTACAGTTGAGTCAGTCCAGAAGTATCCAGAAGCCCTTTCGATCGGTAATCGCAAAACCTTTCTTACTCTGTGTGTTAGTTCAGCGCCCAACAGTGCAGCACATAGTTCAAGGCGTGGCAAAGTTTCTTTCGCGGATGGAGCCACTCGTGACTTGGAGCAAAGAAGTCGTACCGAAATTTGATTGTTTTTGTAGGTAGCTCTTATATATACTGCTGCTCCATACACACGATCTGATGCATCCACAAATGTGTATACTTCTTGATGGACTGGAACATTTCCATTATAGATATGCCTAGGAATTTGCATACTGTTTAATGCTTGCAGATCCGATCGATACTTCTTCCAATCATTTTGAAGCTCTTGAGGGAGCTCATCGTCCCAACTCAGGTTCAGTGCCCAAAGCGTTTGCATAAATATTTTTGCCTTTACTACCACGGGGGCAAATAGTCCAAGTGGGTCAAAAATTTGTGCTGACTCGGAACTTACCACGCGTTTGGTGATGACTGACGTCTCGATTTTCTGTGATCGCCCACACAGTTGATCTCTTTGTGGCATCCATACCAAACCCAATGTCTTGACACTGTAGTGTTTCAATGTTTCGTCTAGCTTGACGGTTTTGATGGTGTCTGCTTGGGGAACGTCTGTTAGAATTTGGCCATTATTGGAGCACCATTTTCGAAGCTTAAAACCGGATGGTAACAATATTTTATTTAATTCCTGTTGAATTTGGACTGCTTCCGCAACGCTGTTTGCTCCAGTGAGACAGTCATCTACGTAGAAATCGTGCTTTAGAACAGACGATCCAAGCGGGAATTGATTCTTTGCCTTCTCGGACAAGTAGTCTAAGCATTTTGTTGCTAGGAATGGGGCTGACGTTGTACCGTATGTGACGGTTTTGAGCCGGTAATATTTAAGATCATCTGATGGATTCTTTCTCCAGACGACTAGTTGATGATACTGATCGTCAGGATGCATCCACACCTGCCGATACATTTTCTCTATGTCCGCTGTAAACACGTATTTATGAGTGCGGAAGCGTAATAGAATTGCAAATAGCTCGCTTTGCACAGTGGGTCCAGCATAGAGTATGTCGTTCAAAGACTTGTTGCTGGTGGTTTTGCATGAAGCGTCGAATACTACCCTAAACTTTACTGTACTGCTTTCCGGCTTTAGCACACAGTGGTGTGGAATGAAGTAGTGATTAGCGGGTATATCTGTTTGGTGCACTTGTTTCATGTGTCCGAGTGCTTCGTATTCATCCATGAAGTCCACGTAGCCTTTTTTTTAGACATCAGGAGACGTTCTTCTTTCCAGAGCCAGAAATCTATTCGTGGCTGTTTTCTGTGATGCCCCCAGGGCTGAAGACTGTTTAGAAAATGGGAGTTTCACCACAAATTTGCCATATTTTGCCACTCCCAAGTTTCCTACGAAGTGTACTTCGCAGTGTGCCTCTATTGATGATCGATGCCTTTCCTCGGCTTCAAGATTTTCTAGAGTCCAGAATCGTTCCAATAGTGTGTCGACTTCTTTGTCTGTAGCTGCGGCGGCACAAACCGCAGCTGAATCGTGATCCGAGGAGATCCTTCCGGCAATGATCCATCCAAGTTTTGTATTCTGAAGAACTGGTCCTCCTGCCTTTAGTATCGTCTGGTTTGGCAGCAGCAATGAATAGTAGTGCTCTGCTCCGATAAGCATGTCAATCTTTCCTGGCTTATCGAAATTCGGATCGGCCAGTGCTATGTTGCTTGGGATTTGTAGGCTTGCCGAATTTAACTGATGCGCCGGTTGATCAGCTATTATGTGTGATAGGACAAAGGCTTCAACTTCTTGAGTGAATGCGTTATGCATTGATTTTATTTGAACATTTGCTCTTGCTCTACTGGTTTTTGGATTGCCTTGTGTTTAAAAACTTCTGACCCGTTGGGAGTATTTTATTTGCTTGTATAGCTGGATACGCTCATGTTCGCAACCAAATTGGTCAAAGAAGCTTTTAACACTTATGAATGATTTGGGTGAATTTAATGACAGCAACTGTGGTGTTGAGTTCTCGTATTCTGAGAATGTTTGATTCTGGTTTCAAAGTGTCGCCTGTTGACAACTTCGAGAATGTGTCCGGGATTGGATGATCTAAATCCGTTTACCGGGATCACAAAAAAACGATTTTATTAAATCGTTGACAGAGCTGGTCGCCTCGTTGACCAGTCTTCCAACTTCCTGAGTCGACTTTGCTCAGGTGTCCTTAATCTGTCTGTACATACAGTACATAAACTGTATGCCTAAATTCGTCGCAACTAGAACTTGAACCAGTTGGACTAAGGGTTGCATATGAGGATCTGAAGACTAGAGCGACAGCCTCTGTTGAATGCAGAATGAGTACAACTTGATTGTGAGAGTCAGAATTGTTACTGATTTTATTGTATAAACTTAACGCTATTTATAGGTATAAAGTGCATAGGATAACAGAATAGGTATAAAACAAAGTGTCGGTTATTATGCATTATTGGCAATGGGAGCAAACCCAGTTACAATTCAGCAGAATAAGCTTGTGCCAATAAGTGGGTCATTGATAATGTTGCTGACGGCTTGACCCGATATATGATACTTCAGAGCGCTGACTTATAACTATTGCTGCGACTGAGCACCTAGCTTTTTTTCAACACTAAGGAATTACAACGATATTTATCGATTCTTTAATAAAGAACTCATCGAATCTTACAAGCATATCACTTATTTCATACGCACTGCTAATATTAATAATAAAATCGCTTGAAATCAGCTTTCCAATGAGGCGAAAAAGCCAAAAATCTGTCTTAAATCAGCGTAGCCCTATATAAATAAATATAAATATATATATAAAATATAGATAAATAACTTAAAGGGCTCTAAGTTTTCCGATATTTTTTTAAATTTAACTTGATTTTTGAAAAAAAAAAATATTTAAATGGGTCAACTACATCATATAGTTTCCATATAAACGCTTAGTACAAAGGGGAATATCTCGGTTCGATTTATATATTTAATATATTTATTTATTTGGCAATTGACTGCTAACTTAGACTTAAACAATAAAACTAACAATTAGGCATTAAGTGTGCTATACAATAATAAAGTTACATGTTAGAATTTAGATAATTGTAAATTTTACATGGTAAAGAACCTAAAGTTAGGTCAGGGGAGAGGATGTCAGACAAAGTATTGTAATTGTTACAAAGAACACGAAAAGGTTCGTGTTGAGCGTAGTTAGACCTACATATTGGCAAGCGCAAAGGTCGAAACGTGCGTGTAAATCTTGAAGGAACTGTGAGATTAATATTGGAAAGCAGAGTTTGTGAATCAACTAAACCGAGAAGAAGATTATGAACAAACATAACGCCATTACAAATTCGTCGATGATATAAAGAAGGCATGTCAATTAATTGTAGCCTACTTCGGTAAGGTGGCAAAAATCTACCAGAGTCCCAATTTAAATTACGCAATGAAAAAATTAAAAATTGTTATTGAACAGATTCAATAGTAACCTGTTGTTCTATGTATTGTGGGCTCCAAACACAAGAGTAATACTCCAAAATCGGACGCACTAACGATACATACAGAGTCTTGGTAGTAAACGGGTCATCAAATTCCTTCGACCATCGTTTTATAAATGCTAAGACACCCTTGGCCTTGTTCACCATGGCTGCAATATGATTATTAAAACATAGTTTGTGACCAAAAAGAACACCAAGGTCATTTATCACAGAAATTCTATCGAGGGTATGATTTCCAAGGGAATATGAGACAAGATGAGGAGAGGAACGGTGAAAAGTCATAACTTTACATTTTGTATGGTTCAAAAAAAGAAAATTATTTTGACACCAATTCTGGAATTCATCAAGGTCAAGCTGAAGGCGAGTGTGCAGGTACCAATCGGAATAGGAAAAACAGATTTTAGCATCGTCAGCATACATGAGGATGGAAGAGTTTAAAATTACTTGAGGAAGGTCATTTATAAAAAGTATGAAAAGTAATGCTCCCTTGTGGAACACCAGAAGTAACATTGACAACATTTGAAAAAACATCATTAAACAAAACACGTTGTGTACGGTTTGACAAGTAAGACGCAATCCATTTTAAAAGATTTGGAGGAAATCCCAGATGAGAAAGTTTAAGCAGAAGTAGCGAATGGTTTACCGAATCAAAAGCCTTGCTAAAGTCGGTGAAAATTACATCGGTTTGCAAGCGGCTCTGAAAACCTCGATTTATGAGAGAAGAGAACTCGAGAAGGTTAGTTGTCGTTGACCGATGTTTAAAGAAACCATGCTGAGATGGAGATATAAGACTGCTGCAGAGGTGTTGCAGTTGGTGCGTGATCAGGTGTTCGAGCAATTTGGGAATAGCCGAAAGCTTTGCAATGCCTCGATAATTTTCAATATCACACCTTGAACCTTTTTTGTGAAGAGGAATAATGTAGGATTCATTCCAAATCGCTGGCATGCAGGATTGGTTCACAGATAAATTAAATATATGGGTGATTGGGCGTGCAAGGTTTTGGGCACATTGTTTCAAGATGCAGCTTGGAACCTTGTCCGGACCTGCTGCAAATGAATTGTCAATTGAAGACAACCCATCAAGAACATCACCTTCCGTGAAAGATGCTAGAAAAATATTGTTCGCATGAGGTAGATTATAAGGATACGGACAAGGGGGAACATAAAGTTGTGTAGAGTAAGTTGACTGGAAGAAAGAAGCAAATAGGTTGGATATACCAAGATTAGAAGATTCAGCACTATTACGATAACGGAGAGACGAAGGAAATGCGTTAGATTTACGTTTGGAGTTAACAAATGAGTAAAATTGCTTTGGATCAGTGCGGAAGTTTTCCGTGCACTGAGAAAGATAGTTCATGTAACATTGACTATTCGTGGTAAGGAATTGGGAGCGGTAGGAGGAATATTGAGCAAAGTCAGCCAAAGAACCAGATTTTTGGTATTTTTTAAATTGCCTGGATTTCTTATTTTTTAAATAAGAAAGATTCCTCGTAAACCACGGAGGCTTGGAAGTTGAAGTATCAGTAACTTCAGGAACAAATGTATCCAGGGCTGAGAGAATAGAAGCATAGAAAGCATGAACGGCAGAATCAATATTCTGAAAAGCATATAAAAATGACCAGTCAATCCCCGAAAGGTGCAAATTGAGACCGTCAAAATCTGTTTTTCTGAAACATTTAGCAGGGCACGCAGTTTCTGAATCGAAACTTGGGCTAGAAAACTCAGCAGAAATAGATAGGGTTGGGTGGTAAGGATCTTCCGGAAGGGATATCGGGTTAGCTGTCGACACAGTTGAAAGCGAAGAATCGCTTACAAACACCAGGTCTAGAAGTCTGTCACGGCTGTTTTTTAATATTGATGGACGTTGATGCACTACGAGCAGTACAAACAAGTGGCCCAACGATACCAAGCACGTGCTTGTTACGCGCGGGACCCTTTATAATTTCGGGCAAAATGCGAGTTCGCGAGGAAAATACATGAAACAAATAAATACGGGACACATGGCTACAAACTATGATTGAAGCAAATGAGATAAAATTTTAGTTTTTAATACAGGGATAGAAGTTGAAGTACAAATTAAATGATAAAGATTGTTATAATTAGTACAGAGAACGCGAAAGGGCTCATGCAGAATAAAATTAGATGTACATCGGGGCAAATTAAGAGGGTAATAGTTTCGTGTTAGTCTAACGGGAATATTAAAAGTTAAACGGTTTACCAGTTCTACAGAATCAATATCACCTCTTATAAGATTTTGCATAAAAATAGTACCAAGCATTATTCTACCGTTTTAAGTGTAGGTAAATTAAGCAATAGTAATCTACTCTGGTAGGAAGGAAGCCTTACGTTTTGATCCCAGTTCAAACTACGAAGCGCAAAAAGAAGAAATTTTTTTTGTACCGACTCAATACGGTCGATGTGAACTTGATATTGTGGAGTCCAAACTGAAGAACAATATTCCAAAATAGGACGGACAAGGGAGGTAAATAATAATTTGGTTATATAAGGGTCATCAAATTCTTTTGACCAACGCTTTATAAACCCAAGAACACTCATTGCTTTGTTGACAGTCGACATTATGTGGCAGTCAAATTTAAGCTTAGGGTCCAGAAGAACACCTAAATCGTTTACTAAATATATACGATAAAGTGGGGAGTTCTGAAGCGAATAACTTATAAACGTAGGAGTACCTCTGTAAAAGGTCATTACGTTACATTTTAGGCAGTTCAAATTTAAGAGGTTATACTCACACCATATCTGAAAATTATCAATGTCTGTATGTAAGCCAAAACCAGACTGAATCTTATTATATGTCAAACAAAGCTTAACATCATCAGCATACATTAGTACACGAGAATGTGTTACGATAGACGGAAGATCGTTAATAAACAAGGTAAACAGCAAAGGGCCCAAATGACTACCCTGGGGCACTCCCGATGTCACGTTGATCATTTTGGAGACAGCGTTCTTAAATATAACTCTCTGAGTCCTTCCATTCAAATAACTTGAAATCCAAGTTAATAGATTACATGGAAACCCAAGCTGATCTTATTTGAATAAAAGGAGAGAGTGGTTAACAGAGTCAAAAGCTTTGCTGAAATCTGTATATATAACATCAGTCTGCATTTTTTTTCTTAAATCCACTTATTACAACAGATGACAATTCAAGGAGGTTAGTGGTGGTCGAACTTTTCTTAACAAAACCATGCTGACACGGTGATATTAGCGAGGAACATAAGTGTTGCAAATGAGAAGTAATAATACGTTCAAATGCTTTCGGAATTGCCGACAATTTAGAAATACCTCTATAATTCTGGGCATCCGCCTTCGCACCCTTTTTTGTGGAGTGGAATAATGAAAGAGTCCTTCCAGATAGTTGGAAAAATTGATGATGAAATAGACAAGTGAAAAAGTTTAAGAATCGGTTTACAAATGGTTGAAGCACAAAACTTAAGCACACACCCAGGGAGTCCATCAGGACCGGGAGAATAAGTTGGAGTTGTTGTTTCTAAGTCTCTTAAGAGAGAAATTTCGGTAATTACGGGGGAAAAAATACAATTAGCTCTGTTTAAGGGGTTAGGGTAGATAGAATTTGACCAAGCAGCCGAACTATAAGTAGTTTGGAAAAACTCGGCAAATAAATCCGCAATGTCAGAATCCGTCGATGCCTCTTTTGAGTTTAAACGTACCGAAGAAGGCAATGCCGAAGACTTACGCTTAGCATTAACAAAGTTATAAAACTGTTTCGGATCATTTGAAAATTCGAATTTACATCGATTTAAATACATAGAATAGCAGTGACTGTTGAGAACATTGAAATCTGAACGAGCCACCACATATTTCGAAAAATCAGATGGCTTACCCGATTTTTTATATTTATTATAAGTGTTGGATTTAAGATTTTTAAGTCTTTGAAGCGCATTGTTAAACCAAGGAGGCCTATTTTGCTTCGAAGGAAGCCTGTCAGGAACGCATTCGTCAAAAAAGTGTTTAAAACGCTATAGAAATGTTCAATTTTACGGAGTTGATTTGAACAAGAGAAAGATCGGTTATCCCTTCGATGAAATCATGAGTAGTGTTAGGTAACAAAAACTTTTTGTATCATCGCAAGGAAGCCAGGAAACGAGTGGAAGGTTGAAGTCACCCATCACAATGAGGCTGTCAGCGCAGCCTAAGGCTGACATAACAAGTTGAATGGCAGAAAGATGGTATGAATAAACGTTGATGTCTGAGCAGGGAGGGATGTACGAGCAAGTTAGGAAAATAAAAGCCGCACCGACGCGGACTTTTACTGCAATAAATTCAATTCCATCATTGTTGACGTAAGGAAACAACTCAGGGAAAAAATCGTTTTTAACTGCTATAAGGACCCCACCCGCAAAAGAAGGGCGATCCCTTCTAGAAGTGGTGAATTTGTGAATAAATATTTCCTGATCGGAGACGGAAGAATTAAGCCAGGTTTCAGTTAAGGCGATAGCATCAAAGTCAAAGGCAGCACTATTAGTATGAGTTTGACTAAGTTTACCCAAAAGACTGCGTACGTTTAGTAGTGGATGGAGAATATGTTCTCTAGTTTTTTGGATCGGTAATTTTGGAACTTGGGTTAGAATCTTTTTGCAAAAATTCATAGTGTAATTATTATGGCTAATTCTAAGGTTCAAGAGCTCGGTATAATAGAGAATCTGGAAGAAGTATTTTAAATGAAGAAATTTTGCGCGCATGGTTAAACTTAAATTTGGTCACAATAAAATTATCGGGAGTAGCTTCGAGTTTAGAGAATAAATGTTTTATAACGGCATCAGGTGTAGCATCAGGAACGAGACGAAAATAGCTCTACGAGGACTGACAGCTATTAAACGTGGTCCAGAAGACCGAGAGGGAGGCGGTACTCCCATAAGAGGTGGGTCCACAGGAGCAGTGGTACATGCAGCGGCGTCAGCTTGACGAGTATCCAGTTGGGCGGAACCAGAAAAAACGCCTGTTTGGCGCCGTACGCTAGCAGATGAAGTAGCAGAGACAGGAGCAACGGGAGCTAATGTTTTTGGAGCATCGGTTGAGATGGGTTCAACATGAGCGTGAAGGGCAGCAACAGGTTCAATTAAGGCATCGGCAGGTTCGGTATAATCCCTCCGGTTGTATGTAGGACCGGGCGTAGTGGGTTGTGGAAGATGAGTAGCAGTTGTGGCAACGGGCGCAATGGTGGAGTTAGACACTACGTTGGTTTCAGGTGCTGATTCACTTAGCAGTTTCAACCCAAGAAACCGCGACTCCACAGCAAGGAATTCATCATTGAGGGCAGTAAACTGTTTCCGAACCCTCTGGAAACCATTCCGTGTTTCCCTCATAAAGATGCGCATTTCCATTTCAATTCCTCGGCATGCCTCACACTACCAGGTGAATCCACATTTTTTAGATAAGAGATCGGCAATGCGACCATTATGGCCACCACCCCCACATTTAACATGAGAGCAGTTATCGCAAAGCCAACACAATAGGTATGTTTCGGAGGCAATGTTGCCACCGAAATCGCATTTCTTAGCAGAGCATCTCAAACTCATTTTGGCAGCTAGTTCAACCACTGTGTGGGCACAGTACAGACCAAACTAAGAGCGATAGATAAGAGACCAAGTAGCGAAGAGCAGCGTAATCACAGCAAGCAGCAAATTCAGCGGCGATGAGGACCACGAAGAGATGAGCACAGCAGAGACGAAAGAGAGCAGGTGAAGGTGGAATCAGTGTCCGGCGAGTGCAAGCGCTAGAAGTTCCGTTACTTTGCGACAAGTAGATGAGCGATGTAACGGAGAGCGGTAGACTGCGGCAGAGAACGAAAGAGATCGGCAGAGAGCGGCAGACAGGGCCAAACAACAACAAACTAAGCAAATTGTTTGCCAATGTCTTTGCATGCGCTTTTCGTCGAATTGAATATGTTAAAATAAATCAGCAATAAAACTGTCTTTTGCGACTTCGGCTATCGAAACAGAACGGCGTTGTAAAATTGAACTCATAAAACCGAACAGTAGCTAAATGGTCACAATATTATTAACGCGAGGCAGAAAATATGTGGGAGCGATTGAAAAACACGTCCGACTTCAGAAGCTTCCAGTAATCAGTCCAGTAATCAGTTTTTTCATAAAAATCGGAATTAAGTCAGTATTTATAAATTTAAGTCCCGGTTTAGTTTTTTTTTTTATTTGTCTAGTTATTTCTTATAGCTGTCATAGAATCGGTCAAGGAAATATTACATGTTTTCTAATTAAATGCGCATTAATTAGGGTTTAGATCATATCTTCATAATATATTTAGTTTATATTTATATTTTCAAAAAATAAAACAAATGTATAATTTCAATTTTTTATTAGTTAATCATCAATATTACTACTGTCAAATCAGTCAAATATATTCGCATATTTATTTTTAGAATTGAAAAGATTTTTTATAAGAGCTAGAGCTGACTCTAGTGTTTTTTTTCTATTTTTATACCCCTGCAGAGGGTATAATGATTTCTGTCAGAAGTTTGCAACGCAGTGAAGGAGACCTTTTCGACCCTATGAAGTATATAAAGGGTGTTTTTTAGAGGTATAGAACTTTAAGTTGGCATCACTGTTCAAGATGGCGACCGATTTAACAGCTGTCAAGTGATTTATTCTCAGTTTGGTTTGGAAATTCATCATGAATAGACTCACGCCTGAACAACGCTTGCAAATAGTGCAATTTTATTTAGATTTAGTGAAAGACACGTTTGGTGACCGCCTAATTTCACGTTTTGGACCTGTAAATTGGCCTCCAAGATCTTGTGATTTAACACCGCTAGACTACTTTCTGTGGGGCTATGTAAAGTCATTGGTCTATGCGGATAAGCCACAAACGCTTGACCATTTGAAAGACAACATTCGTCGTGTTATTGCCGATATACGGCCGCTAATGTTGGGAAAATTCATCGAAAATTGGACGTCCAGATTGGACTACATCCGAGCCAGCCGTGGCGGTCATATGTCAGAAATCATATAAAATATGTAATGGCACAAGATTATCTTTCGAATAAAAAAAATTCATGTCAATCGAATAATCCATCGTTGTTTTATTGCAACTTAAAGTTCTATACCTCTAAAAAAACACCCGTTATATTCTTGATAAGCATGACTAGACGAGTCGATCTAGCCATGTCCGTTTGTCCGTCCGTCCCACTATAGGCTGGATAACCACTTTAGGTGGCCAAAAGTCATTTTTTGAAAGTCCTTAAAATTAAGATACAATGACGTCATTCTGTTAGGATAACATCAGAGCTTAATGTTACGTACCAGAAATTTTAACAGAGGCTCGCACTGTTAAGGTACAGGCTGTTAAAAAACAGCTGTTGGCAGTGTTGTGAACATGTGCGATTTTTGGCGAAAACAACAATTAAATAAAAATTGATAAAAATTGCATTTATCTAAGTTTTTAAAACACAATATATAATGGCATCGAAAGATAGTGGTTTGTACTTTGTGTTTGTGATGTCCAACTGTTGGAATTGATCGTGCTGTCCATGTAATTTAGTATTTTTAACAACCATTCGACGTGTAGTAAAATGAAATAAAAACTAATCTTTACATAGAGTAACAAAACGAGTGTGACCTAGTTTCACCTTAATATTTATACTGTGTTGTAGAGTATTCAATTCTTTTTCATATGAATGTAATCTCAAGTCCACTTTTGCCCACTTTCTGCGAAATTTCACTTTTCTTGTCGCAACCTCAGGTTTCAAAATGAAGAGTTACTTGGCATTTGGAGGTCTGCTGCAACGAGCAGTTCCTATGGGAGCTATATGATATAGTCGTCCGATTTTTCTAAAATTTAATTCGAAATTCGAGACAGTTAAAAAAATTATATTCCCAAGAGCAAAATGTAATCTGTCAAAAAACACCGAAGATATAATTTTTTTTTTATTATTTTTTCGATCCTTCCTATGGGAGCTATAAGATATAGTTATCCGATCCGGCTGGTTCCGACTTATATACTACCTGCGATAGAAAGACGACTTTTGGTAAAGTTTCATATCGAGTAACATGTGAATTCAATGATATGTATGTAATTCCTGGCACAAGGGGTCGGTGACACGCCTATTTTTTTTTTTTTAATATGTTCTTTGACTTATTCCGAGCCCAAATCAAAAAGACGGACTTAAATAATTCGTTTTTTTAAAGTTAAGTTTCATGTTCATTTTTTTTTATATTACTTTAAGTCACTTAACATGTAATTCCTACTAAAAAAAGGGCGGTGCCACGCCTTTTTTCTCAAAATATGTTCCCTTGCTTATTATAAACCAATATCAAAAAACAGAACCCAAATATCTCGTTTAGTTTTTCAGTTATTAATTTTGGGTACAAAAAGTGGTCATCCAGCCTATAGTGCGTCCGTCTGTCCGTCCGTTTCTACGCAAACTAGTCCCTCAGTTCTAAAGCTATCGAGATGAAACTCTACCAAAATCGTCTTTCTATTGCAAGAATCGGAAAAATTATGGGAAAAAAAATTATATCTTAGGTGTTTATTGACATACAGGGGTGGTCAAAAGTATTTGCACGTTTCTTATTAGTAAGTACGTGTAAGTTGTGCAAATACTTTTGAGCACCCCCTGTATTACCTTTTGCTCTTGGGAATATCATTTTTTCAACTGTTCTGAATTTCGAATTAAATTTTGAAAAATCAGACAGCTATATCATATAGCTCCCATAAGAACGATCGGAAAACTAAAAGAAAAAATTAATAGCAACAAAATTATAGCTTTGTTAAATATACCCTTGCAGAAAGTATTATAATTTTGGTCAGAAGTTTGTAACGCAGTGAAGGAGACGTTTCCGACCACATAAAGTATATATATTCTTGATCAGGATCAATAGGGGAGTCGATATAGCCATGTCCGTCTGGTTCAATACCGTTTGCGAGCTCAGCTTAAAAGCTAGCAACTTAAAACTTTCACAGTTAGCCTAAAACATGTGTACACAGATCAAGTTTGAAAACCGACCCGATCGGCCGTCTATATCCTATAGCTCCCATAGGAACAATCGGATATAATTTGCAAAAACTGAAGATTTTTCGCGCAGTGCAAAAGCTATTGACATGAATCTTTCAAAATCGTATTTGTTTGTGCATACTTTGATCAGGGTAAAGGCGCTCGCCGATAGGACGTCTATATCCTACAGCTCCCATTGGAACAATAGGGTGAAATCGGCCCAAATTTGTCCCTTGTATTAAGATGACTTCGTGTTTTTTTACCGAATTAGGATTATTTTTGTCACCTTGAGACTTTTAGCAGACTGCAATGGTTTTAAAACTTCAGCTTGCCGAAGTTAGCTTCCGTCCTCGTTTTTATTGTATTCTCTTCTTCTTTGGAAGATGATTTTATTTTATTATATTGGAATTTTGAATTAGGAAGGATCGATCAATAAATGTCAAAATAATACTGCTATAATTTTGTTTGTTGCCAATCTAAATTTAACATTTTTAAAATTTCGGCTGGTTGAAGTTAGCTTCCTTTCTTGTTTTTCATACTTTTTCTTTTTTTCCTTTCACTTTAATTTCTCCGGAACCAATCGACTTCTGAAAAGTCTTTTACGACGGTATCACAGAGTTCTCTTCCAACCGGGGACTTTTTATTTGGTACATTGATGTACGTGAGAGACATAATGCTTTTCGGTTGGAAATAAGTTCTGTGACTCCACCGAGTATGCAATTTTTGAAGAGAATAATAATACCTTTCGATCGGTGTATAAAGCATTTCGATCGTATAGTCACTATATGGACTGGCGTCCACAGAGAAATGTAAATGAAACAAATGACTTTTTAAAATGTACCCGTTCTTTGAAAATGTGTATCTCCGGCTGAAGTAATCATATTGACTTCGTGTGTTTTTATTAATTCTTCCGAAACTTCAAACTAAAATATTAATGAAATCCTGATTTTATTCGTCGGAAAGTATGTAAAAGGGAGAAATAAGCATTTTCGACCCTATAAAGTAGATATACTCTTGATTAGGATCACTAGCAGTGTCGATCTAGCCACGTCCGCCTGTCTGTCTATCCGTCCGTGTGTCTGTATGAACGCGGAGATCTCGGAATCTTTGCAAGCTAAAAAATTGAGATTTACTACACAGATTCTTTGGGTTCCTACGCAGCGCAATTTTGCTTCGCTCTAGGGCCTTGCCACAATCGCTCTAAAGGACCTTAAAGAATCCACATCTTTTTAGATTTTGTAAAAGCGTAAATGAAATTTGTTCGGTTAAATAATAACTACCTATATTTTTGAAATGGGTGGTCCCATTTAAAATGTATGAGTAAATAATGTATTTTCCGGTAAATGGAGCCATTTTCAACTTGCTTTACCTTACTTGCAACTGCTTGCTTTAGCGTTCTTTCTTGTCAAAGGAACAATGTATACCAGTTCCGTTCATTTACAAACCAAACAGATTTGTCTAACAAAATTTTTTCACATTTTTGATTTGCCTGAAAGTAGTTATTCATATACTATTCCGAAAATAAGTAAACACGTGTATCAGGATTTGGCCGAAGAAAATATTTGTATACCCTTGCAGAGGGTATATTGATTTCAGTCAGAAGTTTGCAACACAGTGAAGGAGACGTTTCCGACCCTATAAAGCAGGGGTGCTCAGTCCTATGGCACACGGGCACATTTGTTTTTGTTTTGGCACATAGCATACGGAGCGGCACATCCCATACTTTCCTAGGGCACACGCAAGTTCTTCTTTGTGTCGCTGTCCGTAACGAGCCAAGCCAACAACAATTCCATTGATCTTTTTTTTTCGTCTCAGCTCACAATACAAATTGTTTTTGTCTTTTTCATGATTGTGTGTGAGTCGATACTTGCGAGCGTGTGATTTTCTTTTAATTGTGTTTGTAAATGCACTGCCATAAGGCAGCTTTGAGCACCCCTGCTATAAAGTATATATATTATTGGTCAGCATGTCTAGACGAGTCGATCTAGCCATGTCCGTCTGTCCGTCCGTCCGTTTCTACGCAAACTAGTCCCTCAGTTTTCAAGCTATCGAGCTGAAACTTTACCAAAAGTCGTCTTTCTATTGCAGGTAGTATATAAGTCGGAGACGGCCGGATCGGACAACTATATCTTATAGCTCCCATAGGAATAATCGGAAAAAAAATAATTGGAAAAAAAATTATAAATTATGTGTTTTTTGACATATTACCTTATGCTCTTGGAAATATCATTTTTTTAACTGTTCTGAATTTCGAATTAAATTTTAGAAAAATCGGACGCCTATATCATATATGTCCCATAGGAACGATCGGAAAACTAAAGGGAAATTAATAGGAACAAAATTATAGCTTTGTTAATTTTTATTGCATTCTTTTCTACTTTGGAATATAACTTTATTTTATTATTTTAGAATTTCGAATTAAATTTAACATAAATTGGATGAATATATTTTATAGCTGCCATAGGAAGAATCGATCAATTAATGTCAAAATAATCCGTAAACTGCTATAATTTTGTTTGTTGCAAAACTAAATTGAACATTTTTGTAATTTAAAATAGAATATGAACGATCTGCAAGGGTATATAAACTTCGGCTGGCCGAAGTTAGCTTCCTTTCTTGTTTTAGGTAGTTTGTTTTTTTAACTTGCCAAAAAGTCAAATATTAAAAAGTACCCTCTCATTAAAAATCGTTAACTTTGGTTATATAAATCGGATTGATTTCGTGTCTTTTGCATTAAGTCCTCTAAAACCTCTTCTTTTAAAATACAATACAAAATAACTTTAAATTATTAATGATATAAACAAATTAAGATTTTTAATAATTATTTAAGCTTTGCCCCCCGAATATATGTGAGATACTGTTAGTTACAATCGGTTTTTATAAAGCGTTAAAGCTATTTTTAGTTTTTTAAAAATCGATTTTTTATTATCAAGCCCTCGGGCTTCTTCTATGAAAGCACGCCAAAGCAAGTAGTGCATAGTATTAGATGCTTATAGTTTTCATGCTTACCAGCCATGCGAAAAGTCTGCCAGGAGGGCCGGGGGGCAATTTTGAGTTTTATTTTAATCGGAATAATATAAAGATCATAGGATAATTTGTTTAAAAATGGAAATTACCTTGATAATCCATCCCATAGACGGTTGTAAAATCAGATTAGCGAAAAGTCTTCCTGGAGGGTAGTGAGGCTGTTTTGAGTTTTATTTTAAGTAAAAAAAAAAGAAATCATCAATAATCCTTTTTTTTAATTTTTTTTTTTATCAAAAATAATTTTTATATTATCAGCCCTGTTCTAGTTTTCACTTCCGAAAGATTCACACGGAATCGAATATCCCAAACCTGTTCCAAGACTCACTTCCGAAAGAACTGCACGGATTTGAATTTCCCTCTGTTGTTACTCTGTTAACTTCCGAAAAATTCAGGCGGATTTAAATCCGCCAGCATGAAAATTAATTTTTTTAAAATACTTCGCGTCATCTTTATGTGACAATATTATTTTTATCAAATTCCTTGATGTTTTATGTTCATAATTGCATCATTGGAATTAGAATTAATTGCACATTTGACTTATTAGCAATTATTTTGTGGTTGCACCTCAAAACCCGATAAATTCTACCCTTACAATTAAGGCAAATCCGCTGCCCTTGTTCTAAATTCCACTCGGATTTGGTAAAAATGGCCTACAGTTGTCACGTTATGGAAATAAATAAGTATTTCGTTGGGACTTATTCTAAACTTATCCGATAAGGTTCATGGTTCTTTTATAGGAAAGATAATTTTTCCTAATTAACGAAATAAGTATTTTTGTGACATTACTCTGTTAACTTCCGAAAAATTCACACGGAAACTTTCCGCCAAGCATTTGACAGGCGGATTTAAATCCGCCAGCATGAAAATTAATTTTTCTAAAATACTTCGCGTTTTCTTTATATGCCAATCTTGTTTTTATCAAATTCCTTGATGTTTTGTGTTCATAATTGCATAATCGGAATTTGAATTAATTGCAGATTTGACTTATTAGGAATTATTTTGTGGTTGCACCCCAAAACCCGACAGATTTTAGACTTGACAATTAATGTAAATCCGCCGCCCTTGTTCTAAATTCCACTCGGATTTAGTCAAAATTGCATAGAGTTGTCACGTTATGGAAATAAGTATTTCGTTGGGACTTATTCTAAAGTCATCCAATAAGGTTCATGGTTCTTTTATAGGAAAGATAATTTTTCCTACTTAACGATATAAGTATTTTTGTTCGGAATACCACATTATTTCATGTGAAATTTGATAGGCGGACATTTGATAGGAACTTTGTTTTTGGACTTTGTCAACTCTGTACGCTCGAGCAGTTTCCAACACTATTTGAAAACAAATAAGGGAAATATAGTTCTGTTAAAGGGAAATCCGATAATGTTAACAAATTCACTTCCGAGTGAAAACTGGAACAGGCCGGATAAATTTAAAATAAAGATTACCATTGAACAAAAAGATAAACGTCATATATTTAACAAGACAGAACGCTATCGCCGAGTGCCTCGACTATCAAGCAAGGCAAACCAAGCAGTCGCTTAGAAGTGCCGCCATCTACCGGACATTTAATTTGTTGCTTTTACTGAGTCCTGGTCCGATTAAAAAAAAATTCTTCTACATTTCTTTAGGTGTAAACGCTGAGATTGCAAAAAACTTTGCCAAAAGTCTTTTTATATCCTTGTAGAGAGTATCACTATGGACGGCAGTCCGTGTAGTGACTAAGCGCACCAGGAGAGTGTGCGAAGACGACTACTATATATAGCCGCAAAATTGCAAATTTGCTGTGATAGTCCGATCGTAATGAGTAATATACCAAATTAAAGGTATTGCTAAAACTTAAAGGATTGCATATTAAGACCTCAAGAAAATCAATTGGTTTGGGAGAGAGAGCGGTGAAAGTGTAAAAGTAAAAATTTAAAAATTTGGATCCCTCGCATTACGTTAGTTGTATTCCTACTGAAAATGCGCTTAACATGAGGGGTCATATCAGACGCAGGTCATCGGACGCTCCGTTCAAAAGTTATACCGGAAACATATTTGCTGGGGCCTAGTCAAAATGAAAATTAAATTCTGTTTGTCAGTTTGTCAAAAACATGTTTTTTAAGTCCTGAAAATTTGATATGATGTTCATCAGATCGATATACAAAATTTTAGTTTTACCACTTTTGGAAAAACCCACTAGTTTGCACAAAACAATTTTTTTAAACTTTTTTTTTTAGCTTTTTTTTATTTTTCTCAAAAACGGCCCAACGATTTTTTTAAAACTTTAAACTGTATAGCCTTGAGAATTGGTATATAACCGAAAAATTAAATTTTAATAAGTGTATTTAATCATGTGTGTAATCATCTTTCGTCACAAATATTGATATCAGAACTTTTGTATGTTTAAGGTGCGATCGTCACTAGTTTTTTACCTCGTTAAGAGGTGTTTTTGTTTGATTATAATTTTAGTCTGAAGTTTGTAACGCAGAAAAGGAGACGTTCCGACTCCATTAAGTATATATATTCTTAGTCAGGATCAATAGGAGAGTCGCGCTTGCCAATCGGACATCTATATCCAATAGCTTCCATGGGAACAATAGGGTGAAATCGGCCCAAATTTTTTTTTTAACTTTTGTGATTCTTATTGTTACTTTGTGTTTTTATTTACCAATTTCGACAAAGTCTGCAAGGGTATAAAAGCTTCGGTTCGCCGAAGTTAGCTTCCGTTTTTTTTATTACGAAAGTAATACATATATCGCAATGAGCCGGATCAGACCACTATCGGCCCTGTTCTAGTTTTTATCAAAATCAAAACCTGATTTAAAAAAATGGAATAGAGTTGTCACGGTATGGAAATAAGTAAGTATTTTGTTGGGACTTATTCTAAACTTATCCGATAAGGTTCATGGTTCTTTTAAAGGAAAGATAATTTTTCTCTAGTTAACGAAATAAGTATTTTTGTTCGGAATACCACATTATTTCATGTGAAATTCTCCAACTTGGTTCTGTCTTCGAACGTTCCCTTCTGTGTATAGCCGTTTTCCTTCTGACAATAAGTGAATTAAAACACTAGTATTTGTAAAACAGAGTAATTATTTAAGTTTTCCTTTACATTTTGTTATGAACATTAATGGTTGCGATTTTTTCAAGTACAAAAATATATTTTTAAACTTACCTAGGTACTGGCAATTTAGTGAACCCTTAACCTTTCCTATGTACTTATTTTTGGTAAAGACCACACACTTATTACATAGGTATACGTCCAATACTCTTCCACTATATTTGCGTGCTTTTAAGTAAAAGTACCATACAAGAATATGTTCAGTCGAACGGTGATTCAGAGAGACGTCGAGTAAACCGCTAATATTAAATATGGGCGGTTCCTTTACAAACCGAACACCTTTTATTGGGTCACATTTTTGATTTGCCCGAAACTTTTTTTACACTTACTTTTCGGAAAATAAGTAAACTCGTGTATCAGGATTTGAACGAAAGAAATTATTTTATACCCTTGCAGAGGGTATAATGATTTCAGTCAGAAGTTTGCAACGCAGTGAAGGAGACGTTTCCGACCCTATAAAGTATATATATTCTTGGTCAGCATGACTAGACCAGTCGATCTAGCCATGTCCGTCTGTCCGTCCGTTTCTACGCAAACTAGTCCCTCAGTTTTCAAGCTATCGAGCTGAAACTTTACCAAAAGTCGTCTTTCTGTTGCAGGTAGTATATAAGTCGGAGCTGGCCGGATCGGACAACTATATCTTATAGCTTCCATAGGAATAATCGGAAAAATAATTGAAAAAAAATTATAACTTATGTGTTTTTTGACATATTACCTTATGCTCTTGGAAATATCATTTTTTTAACTGTTTTGAATTTCGAATTAAATTTTAGAAAAATCGGACGATTATATCATATAGCTCCCATAGGAACGATCGGAAAACTAAAGGGAAATTAATAGAAACAAAATTATAGCTTTGTTAATTTTTATTGTATTTTCTTCTACTCTGGAATATAACTTTATTTTATTATTTTAGAATTTCGAATTAAATTTAACATAAATCGGACGACTTTATCATATAGCTCCCATAGGAACGATAGGAAAACTAAACGGAAATTAATAGGAACAAAATTATAGCTTTGTTAATTTTTATTGTATTCTCTTCTACTTCGGAATATAAGTTTGTTTTATTATTTTAGAATTTCGAATTAAATTTAACATAAATTGGATGACTATATTATATAGCTGCCATAAGAAGGATCAATTAATTAGTGTCAAAATACTCCGTAAACTGCTTTAATTTTATTTGTTGCAAATCTAAATTTAACATTTTTGTAATTTCAAATAGAATAGGAACGATCTGCAAGGGTATATGAACTTCGCCTGGCCAAAGTTAGCTTTCTTTCTTGTTTTAATTAGTATTTTTTTTAGTTTGCCAAAATTTGTCAAATTTGAAAAAACACACTCTCATTGAAAATCTGTATCTCCGATTGACTTCATGTCTTTTGCATTAATACCTCTAAAATCTCTTCTTAAAAAAAATTTTTTTTTTAATATGTATTTAATTTCTTAAAAATAAAAACAAATTAAGATTTAAAAAAAATTGTAACCATTGCCCTCACAAAAAATTTTTTTTTATTACAATATATGCGCTATATTGTTAGATACAATGGGTTAGTTGGAGCCATTTTGCATGTAGTGCATCTCGCTCGCTCTTATTAAATGCTTATGGTTTTCATACTTACGAGTCATTTAACAGTCTGTTGACCATATATGACCAACAACTAAGAATTCATTGCTTAAAATATTATTGAATAATTTTTTTTTTTTTTGATTTCTTTTTAAAGTTTTTTCAACATTAAAAAAAAATATATTTTTTTAACATTCAAAAAAATAGTTTGATTAACATTAAAAAATATTAACTTTTGTTAGAATAATGACCTAAGTAAAAAAAAAACAAGAGGGAACGCTATAGTCGAGTGCCTCGACTATCAAATACCCGTTACTCAGCTAAAGTCAGCAGTCTCAAGCAGGGCAAACCAAGCAGCCGCTTCAAAAAATTTAAAAAATTTCTTCTACATTTCGGTAGGCGTTAATAACCCAAACAAAATTGCGTTTACACTTTAGCTCTAGCTTTAAAACTATGGGCGCCACAGCTTTTCGCGGTTTGTGGGCGTTAGAGGGGGTGTGGCACATCGGCGTGAAAAACTTGCGCTGCGTATTAACCCCTAGAATCTGCATGCTAAATCCCAATCATCTAGCTTTTATAGTTTCCGAGATCTCAGCGTTCATACAGACGGGTGCCACTGTTTTTCGCGGTTTGTGGGCGTTAGGGGGGAGGGGGGTTTCCCACTTTGGTCTATCAATATGTATTGATGAAACAAATACACATTTCTTTTCCCGTTAATATAGCTTCAAAACTGTGGGTGCCACAGTTTTTCGCGGTTTGTGGGCGTTAGAGGGGGCGTGGCACATCGGCGTGGAAAACTTGCGCTGCGTATTAACCCCTAGAATATGCATGCCAAATCCCAATCTTCTAGCTTTTATAGTTTCCGAGATCTCAGCGTTCATACAGACGGGTGCCACTGTTTTTCGCGGTTTGTGGGCGTTAGGGGGGAGGGGAGTTTCCCACTTTGGTCTATCAATATGTATTGATGAAACAAATACACATTTCTTTTCCCGTTAATATAGCTTCAAAACTGTGGGTGCCACAGTTTTTCGCGGTTTGTGGGCGTTAGAGGGGGCGTGGCACAACGGCGTGAAAAACTTGCGCTGCGTATTAACCCCTAGAATCTGCATGCCAAATCCCAATCTTCTAGCTTTTATAGTTTCCGAGATCTCAGCGTTCATACAGAACGGGTCACAGTTTTTCGCGGTTTGTGGGCGTTAGAGAGGGCGTGGCACATCGGCGTGAAAAACTTGCGCTGCGTATTAACCCCTAGAATCTGCATGCCAAATCTCAATCTTCTAGCTTTTATAGTTTCCGAGATCTCAGCGTTCATACAGACGGACAGACGGACAGACGGACAGACAGACGGACAGACGGACAGACGGACAGACGGACAGACGGACAGACGGACAGACGGACATGGCTAGATCGACTCGGCTAGTGATCCTGATCAAGAATATATATACTTTATATGGTCGGAAACGCTTCCTTCTGCCTGTTACATACTTTTGCACGAATCTAATATACCCTTTTACTCTACGAGTAACGGGTATAACAAATAAGGGAAATTTAGTTCTGTTAAAGGGAAATCCGATAATGTTAAAAAAATTCACTTCTGAGTGAAAACTGGAACAGGTATATTTACCATCGAGTTTTAAGAAAATGTGAAAGTACCGCAGGCAGGGAAACGATAAATATTAAAGTGATACAAAAAATCGACTGCATCGAAACATAAATTCTTACTCAAAGTACCCAAAAATCATGATAATAAATATCATTTTAGAATTTTTTATAGTTCTCCAAAAAACGTCATATTTGAATCTCTTCTGTTAAACTTGTTTTTTTAATAGATTCGCAAATTAGTTAGTTAAAATCCGTTTTTGTAAAAAGTTTGATCCATTTTTATACCCGTTAGTAGTAGAGAAAACGGGTATATTGTATTCGGGAAAGTATGCAACAGGTAGAAGGAAGCGTTTCTGAACCTATAAAGTATACAATTCTTTATCACTAGCCGAGTCGATTTAGCCATGTCTGTCTGTCAGCCTGTCCTCCTGACTGTTCGTGTAAACGCTGAGATTTCAAAAATAATTAGAGCAAAAGTGCTATGGCGCCTCCAGTTTTGAAGCTAGATTAACCAAAAAAAAAAGTCGATTGGCCACAGTTTTAAGCTAGACTCAAAATATAATCTAAAATTTACTTGTTTCTTCGACATCTAACCTTCTGACGCCCATAAATATACAGTGAATGTATATATTGTGACATATTTATAGCCCCACATAACTCTATGCACATGTCCAAACACCCACACACACACCCACACAGAGAGCCTGTTTCTAATTGCAAATGCATCCAAAATCTAGACTTATCCCCCAGAACAAATCATGTTACATTATCAACTCGTTCCCACACTTTCTCACCCTCAATGGAAAATTACCGTGTGGAAGAATATACAATGGCTTACTTTAACAATTCGCGATGAGCCACCATTGCATTATCAACCAATAATCCAAAGTTCAATTAAGAAATTCACCCGATTAAAAAACCCTCAAAAAAACCCTAAAGCTTCAAACCGAAATATGATAGTCAAAGAAGTTTAAGTTAAAAAGAGCGTTCAGTTTGCTAAAACCTCGAGTTCGTAAGAACTGTATTTTTCTTCACAAGTGTTTGTCTTCCTGCGCATGAACTCTACAGGATGAAACTGCTGATCCTCCAAATATCTCTGCATTAAAATCCGAAGCCATACATGTTTGCATCGCTATTCATTTTGGTAGTAGCTAACTTTAGCACTGGTGCTGAAACTAGACTCCCAGTCGCCGTGAGATTTCTGCCATAATTTTTGTTGCTTTTCATCTGAAAAATTTCGCTTAAGTGTTTAGCTGTGAGTGTGTAATCTTTAATGAAGCGCCGCATGATGATGTCAGAACCAAGTATCGATGCAAAGCTTGTTTGCTTGCTATGCCAATGCCTATGAGACGAGTTTGCAGAGGGAAATGAGGGCACAAACATATCGAAGTTAACCAAAAAATTTGTTACACAATATGTGAGGGATCATCGTTAGAATTCATGAAAGACCGATCGAGTTCGGATTAATGGCCATTCATATCTGCAAACTTAGCAGTCACCTACCTAGTGGATCTAAGTGACTGCCTTGGGGGACACCAGAGATCACATTTACAGCAGAAGACAATTTATTATTAAAGAGATCGCGTTGAGTTCTATTTGAAAGATATGCCAAAATCCAGTTTAGTAAAATTGGTGGAAATCGTAGAGACAGTTTGTGAAGGAGAAGGCTAAGGTTTACTGAATCAAATGCCTTGCTGAAATCTGTAAAAATAACATCACTTTGGCATTTATTAAGGAAACTTCGATGAATAAGACAAGAGAATTTGATGAGATTTGTAGTAGTTGACTGATGCTTTACAAAGCCATGCTGAGCTGGAGAGATTATGGAGGTACACATATGTTGAAGCTGGCAGGTTACGATAGTTTTCAACATGGAATCTTGAGCCTTTTTTATGCAGAGTGAATTCAGGAAGAATCAAAAATTGGTTAGATAAAAAAGTGATTGACAAAGCTTCGGCACAGTTTCTAAAAAGACACCTTGGTATCTTATCAGGACCCGGTGAAAACGATATTTCAAGGGACAGAAGGGCTTTGAGAACGTCTTTGACCTCAAAATACGGAACATAGATATTATTAATATGGGGTAGAGGGTAAGGATAAGGAGTAGAGGAACTATAGGACTGTGGAGAGTAGGTTGATTGGAAAAATTTGCAAAAAGATTAGATATATTTGATTATGAGTATTCAGTAGAGCTTTTATAATGAAGAGATGAAGGATAACAGTTACACTTTCTTGTAGAATTCACAAAGGGATAAAAATGTTTTGGATCCGATCGTATATTTTCTCTACATTGCGCAAGATAAGTGCTTATTAAACCATTGGGGCTTAGACGAGTCAATAAGAGGTACATCTGGAACGACAACTGAAGCTGAACTGGAGCCTCGAACCTTGTCTTCACTGGCCAAATTGTAGAATCAAGTGCTTTAGAGAACAAATGGTCTGTAAGAAGAATTATGCTTTTGCTTAAAATTAAAAGTTGACAGAAACAGCGTTATTTGGATCATTAAGTTTTTCGCAAAGGTTCTCACATCCTTGGCAGTGGCTTCTTGGTTGAGTCTGGATACAAATATTGATTTTTGAATGACCCCACTTAGAGGGATACCCGAGACCGCAGAAGTCCCCGCGCTTTTTCTCTGGTTAGTTTGACTTGGAACACCACTCAAAAGAATGTTAGGGCGACCCGGAGCCACCTGGCTTGGACCAGGCTGATCATTAATAACGAAAACTGCACTTGATGCAAAGACTGAATCCACAGGAACTAGCTGCAATCCACAAGGGGCGAGGTATTGTTCCGGTGGAATATTACCAGGGGATGACACAGTCAATGCAGCGTACGGTGTAGGATAGTTTGCAGAATGTTCCATGTTGTTAGCGCCAGTAGGAGTAAAGACATCGTAGTTGGCAGCCCGTTTGCTGGAAGTTGAAGATTATTTCGAATTTTCCTTTTCAGTGATACACTTAGAATCTTAAGACCGAGAAACTAGATTCCACTGCCATGAATTTTTCGTTCATAGAGGTGAGAGTTTTCGAACCTCCATAAATCCGGTCCTAGTTTGCCTCATAAAGGCGCGGACTTAATCCGTCAACTCACGGCATGCCGTGCAAAACCAGGTGAAGTCGACTTTTTTGATGACAAAATCCCCAAAACGGCCATTGAAACTGGCTCCGGCGCACTTAACGTGCGAGCGGTTGTCGCACAGCCAGCATATAAGGTAAGTTTCTCCGCTGTAAGCAGACAGCAAAACCAACTTTAGGTTTAGCGGTTACGCTGACAACAGAGAATTAGCAAATATATTCTGTTGCCAATTTAGTTTTTCAAGTTATTATGTTATTGTCTTTTTAAATTATAGAAAAGGCTCGTATTGTTAAAGATTGTAGTGTAACTGACAATAAGTTCAAAAACTGAGATGAAACGAATAGGTTTTCAAAAAACCACGTCCGAATACTTGTTAAGCTGCGCTACTGATTCTGATAAAGACGATATAATTAAGAACCATAATCCGAACAGTATCAAACTCTAATGAACTGCCAATGCAAACTATCTGAATCCGTTGAGACACTAGATCGGACATCCCGACAATAAGAACACCGCCTCCAAGGCGCATTGATCGGTCACATCTGCAGCAAACATTATTTCCCTTAAATATTTCGCAGTCAAACACAAATGAATTACGCAACGTTTCAGTAAAACCAATCACATTGGCATCAGTGTGATCAAGTAGTACAGGGTTGCCCATATTCGACGGACCCATGTTTTTTTTTTAAAAATCAAAGAAAAAAATAAAAATTTGGCGGTTGGCAATCTTAATCATTTAATTTGTTCCAAGTAGATTTGTTTACATCAATTTTTGAATATGATATCTTTCAAATGGCCGCCTCTGGCGTTGATGGCGTATTGTGCCCTTTTGCAGCATTTTCCATCGTTTTCGGCAACATTTCGGCCGGAATAGCGGCTATTTCTTCACGAATGTTGTCCTTGAGCTCTTCTAGGGTCCTTGGCTTGTTAACGTAAACCTTTGACTTCAAATATCCCCACAAGAAGAAGTCAGGTGGCGTCAAATCGGGCGAACGCGGTGGCCAGTCCAAATCACCACTTTTCGACATCAAACGGACCGGAAGCAATACTGCAAAAAGGGCACAATACGCCATTTGAAAGATATCATATTCAAAAATTGATGTAAACAAATCTACTTGGAACAAATTAAATAATTAAGATTGCCAACCGCAAAATTTTTATTTTTTTCTTTGATTTTTAAAAAAAAAACATGAGTCCGTCGAATATGGGCAACCCAGTAGTTCCGAAGAAGCGTCAGTACTAAGGCCGTGCATCAGTCACCACGACTCGGTCCTTAACGTTGGATTCAGCCTATTAAAAACCGGATAAATAAGTCCTTAAATCTAGCCAATAAGGTCTGGTACTCCAGATCGCCTTGACGTATAAAAGCCATAATATTGACTTTACTATGATGGTAACTGGGGCAGGTGCAATACAGTTCTGTATTTGATTTAGTAGGGTCTGCAATTAGGTAAGCCTTATTCCCAAGGTCGTCACATTTAGGGTGAGCGATGTTGCATGTCCAGCAACCAATTGTGGGCTGGAGAAAGGTGATTTTGACATTTAAAAGGCAAGGTTTGAAGCAGCAGGTAGACATGTTACATATGTTGTTATATTGTAGTCAATGTATACGCGTATAAAAACAATGTCAAAAGCTCAGCTTAAAGTTAAGCCACCGACTAGCATTTCGTGCATTTGAATGTTTGCGACGCAACGGTAATAGAGCAAATTCACCAACAACCACACGGTGTAGAAGCTAGCGGCAAACTCAAGACTAGAGAAGAACAACAAAGCGAAAAGGCAATCACGTTTGCTCATAATATTGTATTTGTGCTAATTAGGTATGAAGAGACTGTCTTTTGTGATCAAAGCCTTTCGTTATTATAAAGATCACCGAAGACTAAATAAAATGTCAAAAATCGGACTAAGTCAATATAGTTTACACAGGTAAAATGATATCAGATGGATGAGCGTCTTGAGACTCCTTAACTTTTGATATATAACCACTTTTGTTATATAAATGTCTGTTTAGATGTTATTCAACCAAAAAACTCTATAGCGTTTTAGTTCAGTCTGGCTAACATTTCATTTTTATACTAAATAAATATATTTTCAAAAATATATTCATTCGACACGCTACAATAAAATGTGTCTTTGTAGCTGAAAAGGTCATATATTTTGCTAAAGCGGGCCGAATCAGATAATATAGAAATTATATTTCTACCTAAGACTATACATTGCGGACTTCTGGATTCCCACCATGGACGGTTGTGTCACATACGGCATAGGGTTAGCATGCTTACTCTTCCGCACAAGTACGGCGTTTATGTTCCTGTTTACCGCTAGTGAGTAGAATGTATTCTAGTTTGAGGACCTTAGTCCGGCCACAATATTGCCCTTGCTGAAGGGCAATCAGGAGCTCCGCTGATACTATTTAATTTTTATAAAAATTGAGCTGCAGCACCCTCAGTATCATGGGCGGCTGGCTCACCTCCGCTCGACGGGTTGGCTATAACTGTCAGGTAACCGTCCTCTTCGTCTTCCGAGTCCTCAAGAGCGAGGTCCTGCGCCGCATCCACAATAGCTTCCAGACCAAGGTCCTTCTCCACCTCGCCAGCCTGCAGGAAGTGTGCGCCTATTTCGTCGGGGTGGCGGTTCTTGGGACGCGCCTCCGTCGTCTTCCCACTCTCGTCGTTCCTGCCAATGAGTGCCAAGACCAGGTGTCGGTTGACTACATCACTGACCCTGGCCTTCCCGTTGAGCTTCACTGCTACTTTGGGTGACGGAGCCAGCTTTCATGCTCTGCCCAGGCTAGCTTTTAATTCTCTTCCTGAGAAAGGGTCGCTTTCTTCTGGAGCCTGCTCTTAATCTTCAGGGCTGTCTTGTATTGCGCCTTAGCCTTTATCCCCTCCCTTCTACGATTCAGTCCTTTCCTACGCTGGGAGTTGGAACCTGGTTCTGGCAAACGGGTATAGTATGGCTTTTTTGGCTTCGTTTAGCACGCTCTCCGAGTCCGAGTCTACTTCGAAAGCGGCACCCGTGCGGCTTAACTTTGCCTGAGATACCATGCCAGCAAATTTGCCGCTGAGATGACCTGCTCCCGTCATTTCACGAGTTCGACAGCTCGCGACACGCAGAGAGGATTGCTCCTTTCAGTGCCCGGCGATGATAACAGTCGTACTTCCCATCGTCGTTTAGGCTGACATCCAAGCCATGATTTGATCCTTTTCTCCGTCCATACTGGTTTCTTTTTCAGAAAAACCACCCACTTGCATTTTATGCCTACCGCCAGGCACCTCCAACCATGGCCACCGATTCAAGGGGTTGAACCAGTCGCCCGTTTTGGGCGAGTAAACGAAATCGCGTACAAAGAAAAAGACAATATTACAACAGACACTTAAAATACAAATCAATTTACGAATAGTCAAGATACAAAAAGTAAAACTAATTATTGGCTAGGTAGGAAAGTATTATCGATTTGCAGATAGGTAGCGAGTCGGGATAAAATGTTATGTGATATAGTCTATTATAATCATTGCACAGTACTCTAAAAGGTTCTTGAATTGCATAATTAGATATACAATGAATTAAAACTAGTGGAATATAGTTTCTAGTGAATATATTTCGCCCATTAAAATAAAGGCGACCCACTAACACGGGCTCTCCAAATTAACATGGATAAGATTTCTAATAAACGTAAGTAGTACCAAGCAATTTGCTCCCCTTTTTATGAAAAGGTATAACAAGCGAATCCTTCCATGTAAATCTGGTCTACACAAAGTCTTTGCACAATACCTGAGCACACAGTCAGGGACTTCGTCAGGTCCTGGAGAGTAGATTGGTTTGATCCTTTGCTAATCTATAAGAAGTGAGCTTTCACTTAAAACAGGACAAAAACATTAGTTTCGATTTAGGCATGTTAGATGGGAAAGACTGATCTGAGGGACTAGACGCAAATTAGATGGTTTGGAAAAACTGTGCAAAAAGATCGGTTATGGCCGGATCATTTTTAGTGGTCTAATTTTTAAATTTTAAAGATGATGGGTAACTTGTAGATTTATGTTTTGTGTTAACAAAATTATCAAATTGTTTTGGATCCAGTGTAAAATGGGCCTTGCAACGAGCTAAATAGTTTTCATAACACCGAGCACTTAAATATCGAGAAAAGTCAGCTTTTGATTCGGATGCCCTAAATTATTTGTAGAGTCCAGACTTCACATTTTTAAGACGTGCCAACTCTCTGTTAAACCACGGAGGTTGGTTTGAATTTAAAGAATAATATGTAGGATCGCATTTATTAAATACCGCATTGTAAAATATATTAACATTATATCAGTACATAATCAATCAGAGCAAAATATAAATAATATATAAATGAAATATTTATATAAGTGTAAAGTTTGCTTTACGAAAGCAGGGGATACGATTAGCTGGCTTTTTAGATAATTCATTTAATTTTTTAGTTGTGTGAGTAGTCAGCTTCAGCGTTGCGTCTTCTGGTAAAGTAATTGCAGAGGTTCTAAGTATGCAAACCTAATCCGAACTTGAAACGAAACATAAACCCAATAATCGTCCTAATACTTCCCTGGCATATGGAAAATTAAATTGTTCAGCCTTTATATCATCAATCTGAACTTTGTTTCCAGAGATAACAGTTTAGGATTCAGCCGAGAAACAACAAGAGAAAAGCTAACTTCGGCTAGCCGAAGTTTATATACCCTTGCAGATCATTCCTATTCATTTACAAATACTTGCATATTTGTTGCAACAATCCAATTTACAGCAGTTTTTGTATTATTTTAACATTTTTTGATCGATATTTCCTAGGGCAGATATATACTATAGTCGTCCGATTTATGTTAAATTTAATTCGAATTAATAAAATTAATAAAATAATGTTATATTCCAGTGTAGAAGATATTCCAATAAAAATTAAAGAAGCTAAAAATTTTTTCCTATTGATTTCCCATTAATTATTCCGATCGTTCCAGTTGGAGCTATATAATATAATAGTCCGATTTTTCTAAAATTTTATTCAAAATTTAGAAAACCTTAAGTAATAATATTCTCAAAAGCATTAGGTCATATGTCAAAAATCACGGAAGCTATAACTTTTTTTTCCATTATTTTTTCGATCCTTTCTATGGGTGCTATAAGATATAGTAGTCCGATCCGCATGGTTCTGACTTATATACTACCTGCAATAGAAAGACGACTTTTGGTAAAGTTTCAGCTCGATAGCTTCAAAACTGAGGGACTAGTTTGCGTAGAAACGGACGGACAGACGGACAGACGGACACGACTAGATCGACTAGTCTAGTCATGCTGATCAAGAATATATATACTTTATGGGGTCGGAAACGTCTCCTTCACTGCGTTGCAAACTTCTGACTGAAATCATAATACCCTCTGCAAGGGTATACAAATTTGTTTGCGCTGTGGTAGACAGGTGACTGTTTTAGGTACCAGTCGGTACACCGGACGTTAAGTGAACATGCGGCGTTGGAATCATTGTTGTATTATTAACAACAGATTGTTTGTCCTTTGCATTCGGATACGAAATCTTTTTTAGCTTTCGGCATCAGTACCATTTGTGCAGCAGCTAAGATCGACTGCTGTGCTACACACCCCGGATCGCTAGAGAGAGTTTCACTAGCGACTACCGTTGTTGTCTATTGACAGCGATAATTTTACGCGTAGGAGAATCGGGGTCAGATAGTATACGGCTAGTTAGCTACGACTCAAGCGCCACAAGCAGTTTCGTTTTACATGGCTGTATCAGACTAATTTCGTGACAGTGCTTTTTGTGAGTCGCCTTATATAGATTCCCTGGGTTTCATACGCAACGCATTCGTCACAGTAGTAACGCAAGTCACTTTTCATGTCATGTCATGCATTTTGCATGATAAATATTTTCCCACGAATGGCACGGAATACTCCGTTGTACAGCCATTTCTTTAAACAACAGACAGCCATTATCACTATATTTCGAACCACAGTGCGAAGAGAATAACGCTACGCAAATAAAAGACAGAGATATAGAGAGCGAGAGAGAGTAAGCGGGGGGAACGTAAGTTTTTGCTGTTCTAACAGTTAAAGATTTATGCGTGAGTGCGGGAGACCGAGTGACTACCGTCTAGAATGAATTCTATCTCCGATAGTGATCTTCTTCAAAATAACCTAGGATGAGTGGGGAATTGGTGTTCTCTGAATAAGTTGCTACTGAATTTGTCAAAATGTTGGGTACAAACAAATAACACGGGTTTACAAAAAAAAATTGATGAAATACGCACTAGGCTATCAATGACTCACTTTACAGGTAAATAAATGCCCTTAAACTTTCTTATACACAGCATTGAGTTCCACTCATTGGTTTAGAAGCTACACTTCGTCAAAGCTGAAAAAGTTGGAAAAAATGCAAAAAAGCTGGCATAAATGGCTTCTTTAAAAATATACGCCTAAAAAACGAAATTATTTTTATAGCTTATATGGTTAGATGGTTCTTTGACAAAAAAAACAAGCTAATGATCGTTACTATCCGCGAGTAAATTTTTTTGATATGAATTTTTTAAGCTCGGAACAACGTTGGTTTTTTGGCCGTTTACAGCTGTTAACTGAGGTTAACAGGGCTCTTACAGGGCTCTAACAGGGCTGTAATACACCTTTTTTCCAACTGAAATAATCTATATAAAATCGAAGAAATCGAAACCCGTGTAATTAATGTCTTTTGCTCGTATATTATTAATTCCTCTATTCTGTCCTTAAGAAATTAATACCTGGACCTAGGAGTTATTTTTGATATAATTTGTAAGGCTTACGACGAAATGCCACGCAATTTAAAGATCTTTACCCGAAACTTAGGTTTTTTCAGCTAATGAGCGCTGAACAAGTTCCTCTGGAATTAGACGGGTACTATACACATCAATCGGCTTGAGTGTGTACAAAAACAATTCCTGCGTTTTGCCTTTCTTTCACTAAATTTTAATGATATGGTCCATTCATACTCTGCCAAATGTCTTCTTTTACACCTTTCTTCCCTAGAAGATCGGAAAACAACTATTGCGCTAGTTTTCATATGTGACCTGCTGGCTAAAAAACGGGCTACAATAAAATCCAGATCACCAATGAGCTTCAAATTGGTAATTTTATGCGAGCCCGCCATGATTTTTATTCTGTGAGTTTTATTTTTTTTTTTTTTTTTTTTTTTTTACATATATGCTTTATTTATTGAATCTTCTCTATAATGAGACTAACAATAAGTATATCAAATCTTAATAATATAACTTAAATTACAGTCATGTAGACTGAATCTGGACTAACGGGCCCTAATATTTATAGCTGGGCTGGCAGGTCGTTTCGATGTAGACGAGATCGGTCTGAGACCCGTGTTAGGTTCCTTGCGAGATTATTTGGGTGCAGTGTAAGCTTATTATAGTAGGCCGCTTTCTGCTTTGATATTTCATCTTTAACCGGTGGTATGCCCAGATCCCTGTGGATGTTTTCGTTCCGAACATACCATGGTGCCCCAGTGATAGTTCGCAGGATTTTTGATTGTGAGCGCTGTATGATGTCAACGTTGCTGTTGCTCGCATTCCCCCACAGCTGGGAGCCGTAAGTCCAAATGGGTTTAAGGGTTGAGTTGTAGAGAAGAACTTTAAAGTCCAGACACAGGGGTGATCGAGAATTTATAATCCAGTGTAGGCTGCTAGCTTTCAGTTTGAGGTGTACTTTTTTGCATTCAATGTGCCTCCGCCAGGTTAGGCGCCTGTCGAGGTGTACGCCGAGATATGTTACATCGTTGGCTTGGGGGATCTGCGTATTATTCAAAGTTAACGGGGGGCACGATTGTCTATTAAGGGTAAACGTTATATGTTTACACTTTTGTTCATTAATTTTGATACGCCAGTCTGATAGCCATTTCTCGACTACCACTAAATGATCAGCTAGTTGAGTTGTTGCTCTAATTGGGCATCTCGAGCGGCTTAGAATTGCGGTGTCGTCAGCAAATGTGGACGTGGTCAACCTATCATTCGTAGGAATGTCTGCTGTGTATAGGACAAACAGGGTAGGGCCCAGTGCGCTACCTTGTGGGACTCCGGCTTCAATGTTATACTCGTTGGATGAGGTTGCATTGCATCTCACCTCGAAGACTCTGTGGTAGAGGTAAGACTCAAGTAACTTATGAGTGTTTTCTGGTAATAAATTTGTGATTTTATGCATAAGACCTTCAAGCCACACTCGGTCGAATGCCTGAGAGACGTCGAGGAATATCGCACTACAATATTCCCGATGTTCGAAGGCTGTACGGATTTCTGATGTTATCCGGTTGACTTGCTCGATGGTTCCGTGGCTTTCTCGAAACCCGAATTGATGTGCCGGAATTACGTTTTGTTCTCTTAAATATGGTGTTATGCGCGTGAGCAGGCATTTTTCTAGTAGTTTGGATAGGCACGGTAGTAAACTTATTGGCCTGTACGATGAGGGAATTGTGTGGTCTTTCCCAGGCTTCGGTATCATTATAACCACAGACTTTTTCCATTTTTTGGGGTAGTAGCCAAGTTTAGTGATCCCGTTAAATAGTTTGCATAAAACATCCACTGCGCAGTTTGGAAGTTCAATTATCATTTTTGGGGTTATTAGGTCGCCCCCTGGAGCCTTTTTCGGTTTTAGTTGCTTCCTGATGACACTAGCAATTTCAGGAGCTTGAAACAAAATCGGGTTAATTGCAATTTCAGGGCTAAGAGGCGGTAGTTGAAAAGAGTTTGTGGCGGCGTTTGGCTGAAATACGTTTTGTAGGTGCAAAGCAAATGTTTCGGCTCTGTCTTCGTCACTGCGGGCCCAAGTTCCCGAGGAGTTTCTAATAGGAGTGACTGATTCTATTGGAGAGCTTAAATTTGGGTGGGCTCTCCACAAGGGATGCTTTGTGCTGGTCGGCGACAGTCTCTCTATGTACCGGCGCTGCGCAAGCTCTTCTTCTTGCTTAAGGGTTTTGGTGAGTCTGCGGGTGGCTTCATTAAAGAGTTGCTTCGAGTGGGGCGATCTGCAAGATTGCCAAGCTCGTCGTAGGCGTCGTTTTTCCCGAACTAGTTGTTCGATTTGCAGATTAGTTTTGTAATGGCTGCTACGCCCAATTGTCTCTTCTGGTGTGGAGATTTTGGCTGCTGCCACGAGTACCGACTCCAGGGCAACAGCACAGAAGTCGATGTCATTCTCAGTGTCAAGCTGTGGTGTAAGCTCAATGTGGGAACTTACATACTTTTTATATTTTAGCCAGTTAGTTCTATGCGAGGTCAGCCTGGATGGATGCTCGATTATATTGGGGCTTTGAAGAAGAGTTATTAAAACGGGCGAGTGATCCGATGATAAGTCCGATAGCGATTTGGCGCTTACTAAGTTTCTTGGGATGTTCTTGGTCACAGCGAAGTCAATTAAGTCCGGAAGTTTTCTGGGATCAGTTGGCCAGTATGTGGGGCTCCCAGGAGAGACATGGTCGAGTTTATTGCTCAAATTTATAATTGCTTTATAAAGTTGTCTTCCTTTAGGTGTCACGAGTCTTGATCCCCAGTGCGTGTGCTTGGCGTTGTAGTCTCCTCCTGCTAAAAAGCGATCTCCGAGTGAATTGTAGAAGTCCAAGAATTGCTCTTCAGTTATTGTAAAACGCGGTGGGCAATAGACAGCGGCTATAGTGATACTGCCGTTGCCTGCTTGTAATTTTATAGATGTAGCCTGCAAATAATTTGTTGCAAACCTCTGGTGAAAGTGGTGATTTATGCGTTCCCTGATTAAGATTCCGGTTCCACCGTGGGCCTTGCCATCCGGATGATCTGTGCAGTATAAGGTATACCCTCTTATTTGGAAGTTGTATTTACTTGTTAGATGAGTTTCTGCCAGCAGCATTACATCTATTTGGTTTTCATTGAGGAATTGAGTTATTTCAAGTTTGTGCCGTGAAACGCCATTGGCATTCCACATGGATATTCGAAGGCAAGACATTTATTTAGATTGTTGGGATGTAAGCAAATTTATTAAAATGTTTTGGTTTTGCATAAGGTTTTGCATCGTTGTTTTCATGAAGGACATAAATTCCATCATCAAAGTCAGCATCATGGTTTCGATGTTGCTTGGTATTTGTCCTATAGGTTGCTGAGGTGTGATTATATTTTGCCCAGAGCATTGAGTTTGTGGGGTTCCCGTCTGGTTGCCAAGTCCTGATTTTAAGGCACTGGCGTATGAAACTCCCCCATTTGTGTTGAGGGGCCCAAATGAAGATCTGGCTGCTTTCGCAAAGAAGACATCAGGTGTTGTTTGGGATTGCACGTAGGCATTTTGTGCATTCTGGGAGCGTGCGTATTTTGCCTGTTGCAGCCGACTCTTCAGCTCTTTATAGACCGGGCAGCCTCGGTAGTTTGCGGTATGATTTTCTCCACAGTTAGCGCATTTCTTCGTCTTTGGGTCTTCTTTGTTTGCAGGGCACGGCTCGGAGTTGTGGAAGCCTCCACAAGCTACGCAGACAGATCGAAGCCCGCAGTTGTTTCTGGTGTGTCCATACTCTTGGCAGTTTGTGCATTGCAGCGGACCATTTCGCTTATGCGGTTCTTCAACAGTAATCCTTCTATGCAACAGGAATTGCAGTTTGTAGATCGGGTGCACTTCATTCTTCTTCAAGGCTCTGCTTTCTGGCTCCAGTTCGACCTTAAAGAGTGGTTGCGGCTTTTTATTTCTGTTGAGAATATTAATAATGTTTTTTGCAAGAAATCCTTTTTCTTTCAGTGCCTCTACTATCTCATTTTTGGATACGTCGGGCTCTATGCCCTTTAGAACCACTTGCAAGCCCTTGCTACTCTTGAGCTGGTACGTGTAGTAGGGTTTCTTAGCCTCATCTAGGTATTTGGTTATAGCTCTGAATTGGTCTTCAGTTTTAGCTTGAAGCTTGGTTTCGTGTATATTCCCTTTGACAAGAGGTGTAACATAAAAGTTGTCATTCCCGACCAGCGCAACGATTTTCTTTACTAGGGCATTTGAGTTCTGTTCCCTTATGTAAATTGGTGGGGGCTTTGGCTTCTTTTGTACAGCCTGTCCAGTCTCGGATTGATTATTTTCAATATCAGACAACAGGGCGAATCTGTTACTAGATGCCCCTGGTTGTTCGTTGCCTTTATTGGGGCAATTTTGTTTTGGTTTATTTCCAACCATTTTATTTTGCGGGCTTAACTTTCGTTTGATTTGGATGTAGCGATCCATGCCAGTCTGTATAGCCGGACCGACTTGTTGTTGTTTTGTATTGCCGTTATTGGCACTCGTACTTACAGTTGGCTTTGTAGTTTTATTCGGCGCTGCAGAAGTTGCTAACGCATTCGAAATCGCGTTGTTGATTACGGAGACCGTTGATGTTGTTGTTGCAGTGGTTGCGGTTGCAGAAATTATCGAGGTCGCAGTGCTCGTGGCTGGTGAGTGAGTCGAAGCTGGGGGTGGGGTTCTACACTGCAAGCTCCATGAAGTGGGAGTTGGTGTTAGTAGGGCGGGAGAACAAGACCGCGCCCTCGCACTGTCAATGGTCAGTAGGGCTGAGTTGCTCTTTGAAGAAGCTCTCTCTACTTCTACATCACGGGTTGAGAAATAAGAGATATAACTGTTTCTCTGGTCTACGGAGCTTCTACGCTCATTTTTTGAATCGCCGCTCATTGAGCTATTAGTCGTGGCACTTCTTAGTTTTTTTTTTATAATAATTATGCACTTTTACATAGCACCAATTATTATATATGTTTTTATTTTGTGTTTTTAGCAATAGATTGCCTTTATTACACTACTCCAGTATTTGTAGGTTTTTGTTTTTTCACTTTTGACTGATTTTTTCCGGAGCTCGCGCAAAACACGTCTGCACTCTCCGGGCGTTGAATTTTATGAATGTTTTATTTTTGAAAAACATCAATAAATGTTTGTAACCGTTACTCGTTGAGTAGATGGAAGCGTTTCCGACCATATAAAATATGTTTATTTATACCCCTTACTCGTAGAGTAAAAGGGTATATTAGATTCGTGCAAAAGTATGTAACAGGTAGAAGGAAGCGTTTCCGACCATATAAAGTTATATTATATTCTTGATCAGGATCACTAGCCGAGTCGATCTAGCCATGTCCGTCTGTCCGTCTGTTTGTCCGTCTGTTTGTCCGTCTGTATGAACGCTGAGATCTCGGAAACTATAAAAGCTAGAAGATTGAGATTTGGCATGCAGATTCTAGGGGATAATACGCAGCGCAAGTTATTTACGCCGATGTGCCACGCCCCCTCTAACGCCCACAAACCGCGAAAAACTGTGGCACCCACAGTTTTAGAGCTAGATTAACGGGAAAAGCAATGTGTATTCGTTTCTTCAATACATATTGATTGATCAAAATGGGAAAGCACCTCCTCCCTCCTAGCGCCCACAAACCGCGAAAAGCTGTGGCGCCCACAGTTTTAAAGCTAGAGCAAAAGTGTAAACGCTCTTCGCTGCTCGTATTGCTGTTCTCTTCTTCAACGTTGCGCTGTTGTTGTTTGATGAAAAGTTGATAGACTAAAATCGTTTTCTTTACTAGTAGGTCTTGAAATAAGAAAAATTTTTTTTACCAACAATTTTAAGAATTGATGAAGCTACACGAGAATAATTATTATTTTCGCAAATCGCGTGTATTCCGGCGTACAGAATTTCTTTAATTTTAAATTTCCTTAAAAAATACTTAATTTTAAATTAAAAAATTTTAAAAAATATTTTTCTGAAAGATATTAAGATAGCCCACAAAGTTGCATACCATTAATTTATATAACTCAAACAAGTCTCAAGTGGTGAATAACTGAAAAATCGAATCTTATTAAAAAATTTTTTTTTTAATAAACGGTAAGAGTTAAAAAAAAAATAAAAAAAATCGATCCTTATTTTTCAATCCTCTATGGATTAAAAAAATGTTTGGATTGATTCTGAGATTTGACCCAAATTGGCCAGTGAGTGGAGTGAGCCAGCTTAGAACAACTAATCCTGCTCGAGCATTTAAATTTGTTTGTGCGTATCCAAACTGTATTTTAAACCGTTCCATATAGAAAACTTTTTTTTACGACTTTTGACAAAACCCGCTAGTTTAGCGAGAAGAACACGCTAGTACTAGATTCTATGGAAGCAAAAGTATAAAGATATGATATGACTCACGTTTAAAACAAAAACCGCTGATATCAAACAAAAACACCTCTTAACGAGGTAAAAAACTAGTGACGATCGCACCTTCAACATAGAAAAGTTCTGATATCAACATTTGTGACGAAAGATGATTACATACATGATTAAACACACTTTTTAAAATTTATTTTTTCGGCACTCTGCAATAGTTCGTGTGTTCTTAAAAACTAGTCTGGCCCTTTTCCCTTTTTAGGCATTGCAGAGTTTTTTACCTCGTTAAGAGGTGTTTTTGTTTGATACATAGTGTTTAAAAAAAAATAATTCATTAATTTGAAAATGGCAATATTTAAAGTAGAAGATGATGAAAGGAACGCAATGACTTTTAGCGAGTTAGCCTTGGCAGAGCATTCATAGGATATTAAGTGGTAAAGTTCATTATAGTTATCACATAGGATTCGGAAGGGGTCGAAACGGGAGTAGATTGACTTGCACATTAGAGCTTAAAAATCATCGATAAATGGCATTATCGATATTTCGTTTTTTACTCGTATTTATTACCATTACTCGGAGATTTTTTATTTGGGCTGAGTTGGGGATAATGCTGTCTGTATCGCACACTACCGACGTTAATGTGGTATGTGGGGCTCGCACCTACTTACAACCCCCGCTCTTTAGGTCTGTACCCACTTTGGAGGTGGGTACAAGAGGTTGTTCAAGGCAACGCTCTACGGCTCGTCTTTATTGGAGTGCAAATCAATATCGTAATTGATAAGAATTGGCGATCCACAGAGCTACTTTGATGGACTGCGTCCAGACTGCTCATGTATTTTATTATCAGATATTTTGATTTTTGTTAACAAACAGAAGCATGTCCACCACTTTAGAATTTAGCGCACATCTTCGCTTAGAAACTATTTGTCTTGCCTTACTGAATGTCCTTTCAGATTCTGTCGAAGATGCTGGAATACAAAGGTATTTCACGCTTAATAATTAAAGCGGATTAATGCTTTCGCTCTTCGTCTAAAAAATTAATAAATTAATTACTATTTTATTTTCACTGTAAACTATATAATTACTTTCCAGTACATTAAGGGATTCATACCTTCCGGCTCATTCGGTACCTCGTAATATTGCCTTAAAAGCAATTCCGCTTTCGCTTATCGCTGAAATTCGAAATCAGTTCGAACTCGAAAGCTTTAGAGGTAGATTCAAAATTTAATGGATTAAAGAATACGTCTTTCTTGAATCTGGGGCCAAGCAAAGTCGCAAAGCGTTATAGTCCGAGTGTCATAATGCTTAAACCTACCCGTCACTCTTTGCCTTATATGGGCGCCAATTTTAACAGCTGGCTTTGTCTTGATTTCGGATTGAAGGAGGCCCATTTTGTAGTGCAGCTCACATATTAGAGGAATAATTAATGATACCGTAACTGTTTTGTTGGCGTATACCTGATCTGAAATGGTGCAAATACCTTACATATTTCTTGCAACGCATTCATTTTATCAGCTGAACATGGAGCTGGAGCTTTCAATGATTTTAAAAGAACTGCCGACATGAAATCCTTTAATTAAATAATTCGCTGGATCATAAAGAGCGCACTATTCCAACGAGTTGGAACCTCTTGGATCAAACGATGTGGCGATTCGACAGACAGAGCCTGTTTGAGCTTTTCTGTGGCTATTGTGCTGCTCTTGAAAAAATACACAATCCTCTTGCACTTCCTTAATAATGGACCCGCCGCCTCCGTTTTTAGCCCATCCTGCACCAAAATGTTTATGGTGTGGGACGCACAAGGTAGATTAGTTAAGTTTATATTTTCACACACCTTCTTCATTGACGCATCGTTATCCGACTCAACCGCAACGACCTTTTGAGAGATGTTCTAATAAGTCAATACGCGCCTCAGTGAATCACCAATATTCAGAGCGTTGTGGTTAGATGGATTTAATAATTTCTGCGTCGACAAAACCGCTGACTTAAGCTCAAAGCTTTCGTTTATAAAGTGGCACGTGACTGTCAGTTACCCCTCATTGGCACGAAAAGTCCAGCAGTCTGTCGTGATGGATACATTGTCGACACAACTTAACGCCAAATGTAACTACTGTTTTAGACTATGGTACTCTTCATTTTAATGATCGGACATCGGGATTTGTGCAGTTTTTATGTACAACCGACCTTACTTGGCCAGAGGATACTGGCGGAACCGTTATAACGGAGGATACTGGCGGTACCGCGTTGGCGGAATGAGGAAGGTTGATTGTTATGGCACTAGGATAAGTTTCAGGATAAGAACCAGGGGCCAGGTCTGGACAGATAGGACTTCCAAAATTAAGCATTGGAGCAGGAATTACCAATCTAGTAGGAGACATGGCGGATTCCGTGGTAGGGCGCAATACTTAAGTTCCCGGCACTGGAGGCACAAGGTTATTCGAGGATGCGCTGTTAGGAACTAATGAAACGTGCATTAGTGAGCTGAGGAGGAGACAGGATCTCTCATGGATGAGGGTGGATAAGGAGGTGTAGATGGTTTATTATATGAACAGTTGGAGGAGAAGAAATTTTTGTTGGAGTTTTTTTAATTAGCCTTAATTTAGCCCATTGAGCTGGGACTCAACGGCTATTAGCCTCTCTTGTTTGCCGCATGAAGGAACGCATCTCCTCCGTAAACTCAAGGCACGCGGAGCAGGTCCTAGGAAATCCAATTCTTTTGGAAATAAGATTTCCAATGCGGCCAAATACGGTTTTACTGGATCACTTAAAATGCTCAGTATTCTCGCATAGCCAGCACAACAAATATGTTTCGCCAGCAATAACGCCGTTGAATATTTTTCTGAAAGATATTAAGATAGCCCACAAAGTTGCATACCATTAATTTATATAACTCAAACAAGTCTCAAGTGGTGAATAACTGAAAAATCGAATCTTATTAAAAAATTTTTTTTTTAATAAACGGTAAGAGTTAAAAAAAAAATAAAAAAAATCGATCCTTATTTTTCAATCCTCTATGGATTAAAAAAATGTTTGGATTGATTCTGAGATTTGACCCAAATTGGCCAGTGAGTGGAGTGAGCCAGCTTAGAACAACTAATCCTGCTCGAGCATTTAAATTTGTTTGTGCGTATCCAAACTGTATTTTAAACCGTTCCATATAGAAAACTTTTTTTTACGACTTTTGACAAAACCCGCTAGTTTAGCGAGAAGAACACGCTAGTACTAGATTCTATGGAAGCAAAAGTATAAAGATATGATATGACTCACGTTTAAAACAAAAACCGCTGATATCAAACAAAAACACCTCTTAACGAGGTAAAAAACTAGTGACGATCGCACCTTCAACATAGAAAAGTTCTGATATCAACATTTGTGACGAAAGATGATTACATACATGATTAAACACACTTTTTAAAATTTATTTTTTCGGCACTCTGCAATAGTTCGTGTGTTCTTAAAAACTAGTCTGGCCCTTTTCCCTTTTTAGGCATTGCAGAGTTTTTTACCTCGTTAAGAGGTGTTTTTGTTTGATACATAGTGTTTAAAAAAAAATAATTCATTAATTTGAAAATGGCAATATTTAAAGTAGAAGATGATGAAAGGAACGCAATGACTTTTAGCGAGTTAGCCTTGGCAGAGCATTCATAGGATATTAAGTGGTAAAGTTCATTATAGTTATCACATAGGATTCGGAAGGGGTCGAAACGGGAGTAGATTGACTTGCACATTAGAGCTTAAAAATCATCGATAAATGGCATTATCGATATTTCGTTTTTTACTCGTATTTATTACCATTACTCGGAGATTTTTTATTTGGGCTGAGTTGGGGATAATGCTGTCTGTATCGCACACTACCGACGTTAATGTGGTATGTGGGGCTCGCACCTACTTACAACCCCCGCTCTTTAGGTCTGTACCCACTTTGGAGGTGGGTACAAGAGGTTGTTCAAGGCAACGCTCTACGGCTCGTCTTTATTGGAGTGCAAATCAATATCGTAATTGATAAGAATTGGCGATCCACAGAGCTACTTTGATGGACTGCGTCCAGACTGCTCATGTATTTTATTATCAGATATTTTGATTTTTGTTAACAAACAGAAGCATGTCCACCACTTTAGAATTTAGCGCACATCTTCGCTTAGAAACTATTTGTCTTGCCTTACTGAATGTCCTTTCAGATTCTGTCGAAGATGCTGGAATACAAAGGTATTTCACGCTTAATAATTAAAGCGGATTAATGCTTTCGCTCTTCGTCTAAAAAATTAATAAATTAATTACTATTTTATTTTCACTGTAAACTATATAATTACTTTCCAGTACATTAAGGGATTCATACCTTCCGGCTCATTCGGTACCTCGTAATATTGCCTTAAAAGCAATTCCGCTTTCGCTTATCGCTGAAATTCGAAATCAGTTCGAACTCGAAAGCTTTAGAGGTAGATTCAAAATTTAATGGATTAAAGAATACGTCTTTCTTGAATCTGGGGCCAAGCAAAGTCGCAAAGCGTTATAGTCCGAGTGTCATAATGCTTAAACCTACCCGTCACTCTTTGCCTTATATGGGCGCCAATTTTAACAGCTGGCTTTGTCTTGATTTCGGATTGAAGGAGGCCCATTTTGTAGTGCAGCTCACATATTAGAGGAATAATTAATGATACCGTAACTGTTTTGTTGGCGTATACCTGATCTGAAATGGTGCAAATACCTTACATATTTCTTGCAACGCATTCATTTTATCAGCTGAACATGGAGCTGGAGCTTTCAATGATTTTAAAAGAACTGCCGACATGAAATCCTTTAATTAAATAATTCGCTGGATCATAAAGAGCGCACTATTCCAACGAGTTGGAACCTCTTGGATCAAACGATGTGGCGATTCGACAGACAGAGCCTGTTTGAGCTTTTCTGTGGCTATTGTGCTGCTCTTGAAAAAATACACAATCCTCTTGCACTTCCTTAATAATGGACCCGCCGCCTCCGTTTTTAGCCCATCCTGCACCAAAATGTTTATGGTGTGGGACGCACAAGGTAGATTAGTTAAGTTTATATTTTCACACACCTTCTTCATTGACGCATCGTTATCCGACTCAACCGCAACGACCTTTTGAGAGATGTTCTAATAAGTCAATACGCGCCTCAGTGAATCACCAATATTCAGAGCGTTGTGGTTAGATGGATTTAATAATTTCTGCGTCGACAAAACCGCTGACTTAAGCTCAAAGCTTTCGTTTATAAAGTGGCACGTGACTGTCAGTTACCCCTCATTGGCACGAAAAGTCCAGCAGTCTGTCGTGATGGATACATTGTCGACACAACTTAACGCCAAATGTAACTACTGTTTTAGACTATGGTACTCTTCATTTTAATGATCGGACATCGGGATTTGTGCAGTTTTTATGTACAACCGACCTTACTTGGCCAGAGGATACTGGCGGAACCGTTATAACGGAGGATACTGGCGGTACCGCGTTGGCGGAATGAGGAAGGTTGATTGTTATGGCACTAGGATAAGTTTCAGGATAAGAACCAGGGGCCAGGTCTGGACAGATAGGACTTCCAAAATTAAGCATTGGAGCAGGAATTACCAATCTAGTAGGAGACATGGCGGATTCCGTGGTAGGGCGCAATACTTAAGTTCCCGGCACTGGAGGCACAAGGTTATTCGAGGATGCGCTGTTAGGAACTAATGAAACGTGCATTAGTGAGCTGAGGAGGAGACAGGATCTCTCATGGATGAGGGTGGATAAGGAGGTGTAGATGGTTTATTATATGAACAGTTGGAGGAGAAGAAATTTTTGTTGGAGTTTTTTTAATTAGCCTTAATTTAGCCCATTGAGCTGGGACTCAACGGCTATTAGCCTCTCTTGTTTGCCGCATGAAGGAACGCATCTCCTCCGTAAACTCAAGGCACGCGGAGCAGGTCCTAGGAAATCCAATTCTTTTGGAAATAAGATTTCCAATGCGGCCAAATACGGTTTTACTGGATCACTTAAAATGCTCAGTATTCTCGCATAGCCAGCACAACAAATATGTTTCGCCAGCAATAACGCCGTTGAACTCGCATTTTTTGGCTGATCAGGATAGATTAATTTTTGAATGCACTTAGGTCACTGTCCAGAGCGAAGGAAGAGCGGCGAAAGATTAAGGCAATGTGAGGAGAGCAGCGGAATCAATAGCACCAAGCTAAAACTTTCGGATTCAAGAGCGTAAGTTAGCAGGAGGGCTTGCACTGATCGATGGATTTAGGCGAGAAGCACAAAGCGGACAGCGTGAAAAGTGCCGTTAAGTGGTAACGGACCGGCAGCTCCGAGAGGCGTAAAGCGTGAGAACGGGAGAATAAAAACAACAACACAATACTTGCTGTGTCAAAGCAAACGCTTTGTTATTATTTGTTGGCTGATGGAAATATATGGCTCGTTTACAAATTAAACACATTTATATTAATCCGAGCTCGGAGATTAGTTTTATAAAGAAAGAGTTTAACAACAGACCTTATAGGCTAATTTAGCAATTAATTTTATAATTTTATCGCGTAATTAAACAAAAGATTCTGGAGCAACAGAAAAACACGACCGGCGTAGGTGACAACGAAAGCTACTCTATACCCTTACAGAGGGTATAATGATTTCAGTCAGAAGTTTGCAACGCAGTGAAGTAGAGCCTTTCCGATCAGCATCATATTTCTTCCGTCTGTCCGTTTTGGAACCATCCGGATCCCACATTTATATCTTATAGCTCCCATAGGAATGATCGGAAAAATATTGGAAAAAAATTATAGCTTCGGGGTTTTTTGACATTCTACTTGCTATTGAATCTGAAACTATCATTTTCGAAATAAATTTTAGAAAAATTGAACGACTATATTATGTAGGTCTTATAGAAACGATCGTAAAATGAAGGAGAAATTAATACGAAAACAAGAAAGGAAGCTAGCTTCGGCCAGATGAAGTTTATACACCCTTGCAGATCATTCCTACTTAATTAAAAATTACAAAAATGTAATTTGATATTTGATGTTTAGATTTCTTTACGTATTTGTATTATTTAGTCATTAATTGATCGATCCTTTTTATGGCAGCTATATAATATAGCTGTCCGATTTATGTTAAATTAAATTTGAAATTCTGAGTCATTAAAATTAAGTTATATTCTAGAGTAGAAGAGACTACAATAAAAATTAACGAAGCTAACATTTTTATACCTTTAGAAAGGGTATTAGTATATATTCTTGATCAACATTACTAGACGAGCCGCCCGTCTGTTCGTCCGTTTCTACGCAAACTAGTCCCTCAGTTTTGAAGCTACAAAAATAATTTTACCAAAAGTCGTCTTTCTATTGCAGTTAGTATATGGGTCGACACCACCAGGATCGGAAAACTATATCTTATAGGAAGGATCAAAAAAATAATGGAAGAAAAATTATAGCTTCGGTGATTTTTGACCTAATGCCTTTGGGAATATAATTTTTATACCCTTGCAGAGATAATGATTTCAGTCAGAAGTCAGTCAGCATGACTAGACAAGTCGATCTAGACAAGTCGATCTAGCCATGTCCGTCTGTCCGTCTGAAATTTTCCGAAAAGCTTTCTTTCTATTGCAGGTAGTCGGAACCGGCTGGGTCAGACAACTATATGGATCTTATAGCTCCCATTGGAACAATCGGAAAGCTAATTTAAAATACATAAGAAAACAATTATAGCTTCGTTATTATACCCTTGCAGAGGGTATAATGATTTCAGTCAGAAGTTTGCAACGCAGTGAAGGAGACGTTTCAGACCCTATAAAGTATATATATTCTTGGTCAGCATGACTAGACGAGTCGATCTAGCCATGTCCGTCTGCACGTCTGTCCGTCCGTCTGTCCGTCCGTCCGTTTCTACGCAAACTTGTCCCTCAGTTTTTAAGCTATCGAGCTGAAACTTTACCAAAAGTCGTATTTCTGTTGCAGGTAGTATATAAGTCGGAGCCGGCCGGATCGGACAACTATATCTTATAGCTCCCATAGGAATAATCGGAAAAATAATTGAAAACAAATTATAACTTATGTGTTTTTTGACATATTACCTTATGCTCTTGGAAATATCATTTTTTAACAGTTCTGAATTTCGAATTAAATTTTATAAAAATCGGACGACTATATCATATAGCTGCCATGGGAACTATCAGAAAATTAATGGCAAATTAATATGAACAAAATTATAGCTTCGGTGTCTTTTCATATATTTCCTTCTACTCTTTGGAATATCGTTTTTTTAATACTTCTGATTTGTTTATTGTTTTGTTTTCCTATCCTAGCACAACAAGCGTGAAACTTATTTTTACTGCACTAGTCACTATGAACATTAAATCTTAAATTAATTACATTAATCAAAATCTATTACAAATACAGTTACAAGTTATTATTTTATTATTTTATTATGCCTTTTACTATTATATTTTATTTAACTACTTTTGTTTTATGTGAGTGTGTTAAAGTGTTGTTTAAGTTTAACACTAAATTTTAATGTGCCAGTAATGGTTTTTAAGGAATGCGGCAAAGAGTTCCAAATTTTTATGGCATATACAAGAAATTGTTTCTCCGAGCTTGCAAGTTTTGTTCTAATGCTTATTATATTGTTCGTCCTTTGTGAGAACGTAAATCGAATCATGTCATACAAGTAATCAGGTTGCCTGGAATTAATAATTTTATGAAGAAGAACTAATATTTTTAGGTCAATCCAGCTGTCAATATTCAAGTCAAAGATTTTTTTGGCGCCTTCAGTAACATGGTCATTCCTACCCAATTGGTATATGTATCTGGCTATATTATTAAATGTCACTTTTATTTTATGTCGACTTGCTACATCACAGGTACCAAAAACTTCAACTCCATAGAAAAGAGTCGGTATAACTAAAGTTTTAGCAAGTAATAACCGCATAGAAGTAGGCAGAAAAGTTTGTGTCGCATGTAATTGTCGCAACAATCCATATGTTTTTCCTGTGGCTGCTCTGACATGATCATTCCATGACAGGGTTTTGTTGAACAATATGCCCAGGTTATTTGCTTTCTCAACAAAGTCCAATTCTACATCTCCTATTCTAAGCTTTTGAAAATCATTTGTGTTTATATTTTTCTTGTAGATGACCAAGCACTTTGATTTCTTAGGATTTAAGCTCAAGCCATGCTTTGTAGCCCAGTTATCAACGTTAAACAAACAAATATTAGACAAATTGATGCATTCATTAACTAAACTCAATGGTCGACTAACATATAATTGAACATCATCCGCATACATATGTACGTTACACATAGACAATTCATCAGATAGATCATTAATATACATTGAAAACAATAATGGCCCTAATACCGATCCCTGAGGAACACCACGATAGGATGTTTCAAAATTTGATGTATTTTCTTTTATAACAACAGCTTGCTTTCTATTTGTGATATAAGATGACATTAGTTTTACTGATGTGTCAGAAAATTTAAATAATTTCTTCAGCTTTAGTATTAATATTTTGTGGTTCACTGTATCAAATGCCTTACTAAAGTCCAGCAATGTTAAAAAAGTTATTTTGCTTTCATCAATTTCCCTTCGTATTTCCTCAACAATCTTGATAATAGCAGTCGTGCAGCTTCTCTGTTTTCGAAAACCTGACTGATTATTATTTAACAAATTATTTGAAGTGAGGAATCGATTTATTTGTCCGGCAATTAATTTTTCGAATATCTTTGAACAATATGACAAAATTGAAATAGGCCTATATTCATTATTGCCCTTGGGTATAGGCATAATTTTTGCTAATTTCCAAGTCTCTGGAAAGGTTGATGTAGTTATCGCCGTATTGAACAAATGTGTCAAGTGGCTAATAATTTTTGGAAGTAATATTTTTACAAAGTTCGGGTTTACCTCATCAAGTCCTGTAGCTTTTGATTTAATTTGTAGTATAGCTTCTAAAACATCACATTGATTCACACAAACAAAACTGAAACAATCAAACATACTATCTACAGTCTCTGTTGTCACATACGTGCTATCGTCAGGATCAGGTACATTTATGTTTAAGAATTTTCTGTTAAGGTCGTCCACATTTACATCTTCCTTTATCACATTTTTTATATTGCCAATTCCCAGGTTTTTTAGTTCTTTCCAGACTTTTCCGTTTTCTATAGCACACCAGTAAGCTTCATGCTAAGGTATTCCCGTTTAGCTGTATTAATAAGTCTGTTCACTGTAGTCCTTTCGCTTTTAAATTGTGTGTAGAAATGTTCAGTCTTATATCGTTTCCATTTGTAGTAAGCCTTATCTCTCTTTAAAATAGCTTTTTTAATATTATTATTGAACCATGATTTTAAGGAATTCCTCACAGTTTTTACTTTAACAGGTACATGGGTATTATATAAGAAGTCAATTTTCGAGTTAAATAGTTCCAGTTGTTCGTCTACTGTTGTTAAGCTAAAAATGTTGTCCCAGTCACAAAGGTTACAATCATTGTTTAGTCTAGAATAGTCAATATTTCTAAAGTCTCTATATGTGTACGATTGCTCATTGCGGTCAAGTTCAACATCGTACGTCAAAAATATAAGGTCGTGCTTAGAAAAATTTGGAACAGAAATCTGGTCATATAGCAATACTTTTCTTACATTATTTACAAAAAATACGTCTAGCAAACTGTTATTATTCTTAGTGTAGTGAGTGGGTATCACAGAATTAACAATGTTTACCCCCAATGACTCCAGATCCCCACGAAGACCAAAGTCATGAAGCATATTACTGTTTAGGTCTCCTGCCAGGATTATATCATTGTATTTAAGAGTTACCCTTGAGAATACTTCTATCATATTTGTGTAGTCTATTTGTTTGTTTGGTCTATAAATACAGCTAACTAATATTCTCGATGGGTTATGTCTAACATTAGTAATTTCTAGAGAAATGTACTCTATAAGGCTATCAGAAGGATGTTGTCCTATGACTTTACATTTGATTTTGGAATTTACATAAATTGCAACCCCTCCAGCATGACCCATACGGTCTGAACGGTACAAAGTATACCCAGGACATTCATAACATGCATCTTTTACATTTGACTGGAACCATGTTTCTGAAATACATACAATATCGACATTTGAATTGACAAACAAATACCTGAATTCTTCCATTTTCTGACATAGACTTTGAGCGTTTAAATGGCATATCGTTAGACCTTGCTTAAAATTTCGGAGAACTCTAATTAATGCATAGCTATTTGAGTTTGACATATCTAAACGTTCGATTACTATTTACTATACACATACACATTATTGGCACATATTTGAACATTAACGGCACATATTTAACACACACACTATTAAGGCATATTATTAGTAAAAATGATCCTAAATTTAAATAAATTATATTAGTTATCTCGAGTATCTCGAAAGCTATGACTTCCCCCAGCAGCAGCAGCATACGATAAAGATGAATTAAGAGCTGCAGAGCTCGTCGAATTAAGAGCGGGTGTGTGAAAAGCGGAAAGCTCTTCCAAGCTTACAATGCAGCGAACTTCTCCTCCATCTCCACTGCTTCTCACGTGTACAAAACCACGGCGTGTGAACACAGCAGATAGCAATTTCGCCTTCTTCATTCTCATTGCTTCTTTAAAGATAACGAAGCTTTCTTTGGAGAGTTGCTCGTTTACATAAACTGCGGCACTGGAGTTAAATCCAAGCAGCTGTAGACTTAGTTGTTGTTTTGTCTGCCTTCGGTATGCGCCAGCTGCTCGGAGAACTTCAATTTTGTCATTTATGGACTCCAATTTGACAATTACAACCGGGTCAACATTTGTGTACTGTGACTTTCGCGCTCGGAAGATATTTCTGACTCTTGGCGCTGGTGTTAAATTTATTGAAAGGCACATTGTGTTAAAAATCGATTTTAACCTTTCGCCGTTGACAAACGGGACACCGTGTATTCGCAGGTCACACGCATTTTCGGCATTCCTTCGCGCCTCAACCCCTGCTTCCATCATTTGCACCCGCTCCTGGATTGAGCGAAGTGTAGTGACCTCCGACTCTAGCTGCTGAACCCGCTCCCGTATCGAGCGAAGAGCAGTTATCTCCGTCTCCATCTGCTGTACCCTTTCGCTGAGCCGGGACACTTCACTGGTCATCCCATCCAGTCGCTCTGACAGCATCGCAAGTAATCTCTGCTCGGCTTCTTGCATGTTGACCGAGATCATTTTGCCCTGCTCCTCAAAACGCTGGTTGAGGGTGGTTATGATATCAAGGGACAAGTTAGCTGCCGGGGCATCGGATGAACGTGGCCGTTTCATCTCGGCGTTGGTGTTGGTGTTATTGTTTTCGCGTTGACGTTTTGTTGCAGGAGCCATTTCTAACAATTTTTTTTTAATTGAGTGATTATTGAGTTATTTTTATTTATGTTTTTTGAGTGTTTTGAGTGTTTATGTTTTGTTTCCTTCGTTAAACCGCAATTTTGTTTCTTAGGCGCGTATTACTTTGAGCGTCGATTTTTAGTTTTGCTTATAATTATTTAAATCGAAGCACTTTGTTAACAGAGTGTTCTTAAGCAGAACGCTAAAAGCTTCCGCAACACTTTATGTAGTTTTCTGATTTTAAATTTTGGTTTTCTAAGTGTTAATCCGTGTCTTTTCCGGAGCCCGTGCACAACAATTTACATAAGATTTCCGCTTCATATTACACTTTTAGTTCAGAAATTAAACATTTTAATACAACAGTGCTATTAAACAATTTAAAACACAACTTTACCACAAACAGAGGCACACAAAATAGTTGAAAAAATCGAATTCTTCTTTGCTGCGATCTTTACTGCAAACACGCGACCCATAGACCCATAGATTTTCGATTTAAATTTTATAAAAATCGGACGACTATATCATATAGCTCCCATAGGAATGAACGGAAAATTAATGGGAAATTAATAGGAAAAAAATTATAGCTTTGTTAATTTTTATTGTATTCTCTTCTACTCTTGAATATAACTTTATTTTATTATTTTAGAATTTCGAAATAAATTTTACGTAAATTGGACGACTATATTATATAGCTCCCATAGGAATGATCAATCAATTATTGTCAAAATTGCTATAATTCGGTTTGTTCCAAATCGAAATTCAGATTTTTGTAATTTGTAATTAAATAGGTATTAACTGCAAGGGTATATAGACTTCGGCTGGCCGAAGTTAGCTTCCTTTCTTGTTTTGTATTGTATTCTCTCCCATCCTGGAATATAACTTTATTTTATAATTTCAGAATTATATTAGGGGAGTGTAGGGTAAGGTGACGAACGATTCGTTTTGTGAATGTAACTTTTCTAGAAATCAATATTTTAAATCAATACGAAAAAGCAATAAAACTGAAGCAGTTAATGTTATCTGGTAATATTGTTTGTCTTTTTAACAAAATCAACGATAACAATTCAAAATCTTGAATAAATAATAGATTGGCGGGCTCACCCCCGAATTTCGAGAAAAAAGTATCCTCGATGGATCGCGATTTCTTAAGAATTTACGTGCAAAAATAACTTGGCGGTCGGCCACGGTTCTCTTGTAATTCAATTTCAAAGTTCCCGGTTTTGCTATAAAAATCAAGGGTGCTTTTCTCATATTTTCAATTAAAGTAATTATATTTTAATGAGTTCCTATAAAATGAATTGATTGCTTAAAAAAGTTCCTATAAAATTAATTGATAGTTTAAATGAGTTCCTATAAACATTTTTTTAAGATTTTTTAATTTTTGTCTTTTTATATATTTTTTTACCACACCATTGAAGTAAAGTTCCAGGCCCGTTTTTTTAGTGGTGTTCCCCATACACTTAGTCTACGTTTCACATCCGAATATACAAATAACAAAGAGTGTCCTAATTAACAACTGAGTCGTCATCGGACGTAGATTTAAAATATATGTGAAATATTTTATGATGTATGTTAAATATTGCATTTTGCATTTATTTTTTAATTTGTAGAAACACGATGTTTTGATTTTATATTTAACATACATCATATGACTTTCTCTTCGGTGTGCGGCTTGTGCATCCTTTCGGCCATAGCACTATGGGAAAAAAGTCAATTTTGTTGGCATAAAATCAACTTATTTTAAAAATTATTTTTAAAAATAAAATATATTTTTTGAATTTACATACCCTAATTAGCCAAGAACCGTTATCTAAGATTTTTTACTAATAACACTATAGTGTTGATAAACGAACAAAGTCAGCTGTTCCATTGACTTTGTTGTGTGCGTAAATTAGTAAAAAATCTTTGCAAACTTTCACTGCTTATTTTGTGGAGCAACAAATTGGTTTTTTATTTCTGATCATGGCAAATCGTAGCAAAGGTAATTATAAATGTATCTTAGATTACATGTTTTGATTATTATGGCTTGTTGTCCAACTGTGAACTGTTTTATATGTGTATCTTTTTAGTTTAAAACTAACAAGTTTGTTTGTGTTCCGTGGTGTATAAATTATAAATGGCACAAAGTTGCAAAAAGGTAAAAACGCAAAGTTATTACCAAAAGTATCCTTAATATCGCAAAACTAATCATTTTTGCAACTTTTTGCACGTTTTATCAAAAAAATGACTTATGTCCAGTAACTTATGAGCTTGCACACGCTGAACTTCTCGAAGTTCGCTCGGAAGATGCTCTAAGAAACTACAAATTTCATTTATTGAAAAGGACATGTCAAGTAATAAACCTAATTACAAGGGGCTCACATATAGAGAAGCAATACCCCGTTAAAGTTAAAATGGCATCTGCTCATAGATAATATTTCACTTTTCTTGTAAGTTTTTTTTTTTTTTTTGGCAAATTTTAAAAATTAACAAAAACCGAAATTATTTTACCGTCTCACCAATATAAATACAATTTTTTTAAAATCGCTGTCAATTAATTTTTATTTGCTTCATGGGCGGTGGATGAAGGCAATGGTCCGATTCAACAAGCAACAAAAACCGAAATTACACCTTAATCTTAATAGTATATATAAAAAATTTTAAATTTTTATCTTTAAAACTAGAGTTTATGCCAAAAAAATCGACTTTTTCCCATAGTGCATAGTACGGAATGCCCTCCTTTAGGTCCCGCCACAGACGCTTAATTTTTTGGCTGTTGGCCCTCATGACTGGGTGAACAAAATTGATGATCCAAGTAGTCAAACGCTCCCAACTCGACTTTTATAGAATGTATGAGAAAAGCACCCTTGTTTTTTATACCAAAACCGGGAACTTTGAAATTCAATCACGTAAATTCTTAAGAAATCGCGGTCCATCGAGGATAATTTTTTCACGAAATTCGGGGGTGAGCCCGGTAATCTAGAGTATAACCAAGATTTCTGTAACACCCCCCATAGAGAAGGATTAATAAAACTCGAGGTCATGTCCGTTTGGACCTCAAGAAGTCCAAGACGTCGACATTATGCTAACACACAAAAAGAAGCGAAGAGGCTTCACTGTACCTGCATGTTTCATGCAGAAGCCAACTACAATCATCAGCAGTCAAATGGGCTAATAAGATCCTTGTCACTAGTTAAATGTTCCTTACCTGTTACTGTGCGTCTACTTATTGCGAAGTCTTGTCTAATACCCACACTCTTCTATGGTCTAGAGATCTATGCAAATTGTGATTTTGCAAGCCAACATAAACTGAAAGTAGCATACAATAGTATTGCGCGTTTTATATTTAATTTGCATAGATCCAACCATGTAACTCAATTTGCTTACAAAATATTTAACCTTAGCTTGGCAGATTACATTAAAAGCCGAACTATAATCTTTTTACACAAAGTTATATACACCAGAGAGCCATCATACCTATTTGAAAAACTACAATTCTCCAGATCTACAAGAACAAAGAATATTATATGCATCCGACACAGGCTTCTGCTCTCAAATAGACAATTTTTTGTTAATGCGATTAGAACGTGGAATGAACTTCCCAATTACATAAAAGAAACTAGGAGCGCACCTCTATTTAAGACAAAACTTTTTTCACACCTAAAAAATAGCAGCCCTAGCTTGCTATAAGCTGTATTATCCTATCTTAACATTGCGACTTTTCCACAAAACTTCTTCCTTTGTCTTTCTTTTTTTTTAATTCGACTTAACTGTATTTGTCATTCTGTACTTTCAATAATTAATGTAAAATGTATGTCATTAGATTTAAGAACCAATATTGTTCGAATATAAGATTGATTATCCGTTGTGACTAGCGCAGTAATTTATAAGTTATGCAACTTGTAGCGTTAGGAAGCCAAAACAATAAATAATAATAAAAAATCGCTGTCTTGGTCAACGTATCGAAGTGGCTTACCATGCTAGCAGCGCTATAACTGGTTGGGAATTATAGCGTCGCCAAAGCGGTAACCTTCGAAGATCTGTTTTGTTACTCTTCTAAAGATTTCGCGATTCAACTATTTTTTATCCTCAGACTCAGCAAAACAACATGCGTTTTCTTACCTAATCATTTTTGTCTTTTCTAATCTAAGGAACAAAGGTTCCTCTTCATCTAAAAATTCGCAGCTCAAAAATGTGGTAACCTCGGATACTTAAAAACGACATGCGTTTTCTGACCTGACAAGCAAAGGTTCGTCCTCTTCTGAAGAATGCGCGGATTTATTGTTGAATATTAATGGACCTATATTACTTGGTCAATCTAAAATATATATATAAATATATAAATTCTTAGCCATGGATATGAAATAGCGACTTTTTGAGATCTTTTTATACCCGTTACTCTTAGAGTAAAAGGGTATATTAGATTCGTGCAAAAGTATGTAACAGGTAGAAGGAAGCGTTTCCGACCATATAAAGTATATATATATTCTTGATCAGGATCACTAGCCGAGTCGATCTAGCCATGTCCGTCTGTCCGTCCGTCCGTCCGTCCGTCCGTCCGTCTGTCCGTCTGTCCGTCTGTATGAACGTTGAGATCTCGGAAACTATAAAAGCTAGAAAATTTGGATTTGGCATGAAGATTTTAGGGGTTAATACACAGCGCAAGTTTTTCACGCCATGTGCCACGCCCCCTCTAACGCCCACAAACCGCGAAAAACTGTGGCACCCACAGTTTTGAAGCTAGATGAACGGGAAAAGGAATGTGTATTCGTTTTATCAATACATATTGATAGACCAAAGTGGGAAATTAAAATCAACATCTACATCTGTACGCTGTACGGAGTTGGCGCCAAAGCTTTCTCCCTGTTTGTGAGTGTTAGAGGGGGCGTGGCAACTTGCTGAAACAATTGATGGGATAATGCGAAAGGAAAACTATTTAAACATTTTAAAATCCCGTCCTCACAATTTTCTCAATAAGAGTGCCTATCCTGAAGAAGAAATCACTTTCCAACAGCGAAAACTGTAAAAAAATGGTTGGCAAAACAAAATTTTAAGGCCATGGAATGGCCAGCTCACAGTCCGACCTCAATTGAAAACTTATGGTCAATTGTGAAGTGAAAAAAAACAAGAAAGGAAACTAACTTCGGTCAGCCGAAGTCTATATACCCTTGCAGATCGTTCCTATTCTATTTAAAATTACAAAAAAGTTAAAATTAAATTTGCAATAAACAAAATTATAGCAGTTTACGGATTATTTTGACATTAATTGATGGATCCTTCCTATGGAAGCTATATAATATAGTCATCCAATTTATGTTAAATTTAATTCGAAATTCTAAAATAATAAAATAAACTTATATTTCAAAGTAAAAGAGAATACAATAAAAATTTACAAAGCTATAATTTTGTTCCTATTAATTTTCCTATAGTTTTCCGATCGTTCCTATGGGAGCTATATGATATAATCGTCCGATTTTTCTAAAATTTAATTCGTAATTCAGAACAGTTGAAAAAATGATATTTCCAAGAGCATAAGGTAATATGTCAAAAAACACATATTTTATAATTTTTTTCAATTATTTTTCCGATTATTCCTATAGGAGCTATAAGATATAGTTGTCCGATCCAGCCGGCTCCGACTTATATACTACCTGCAATAGAAAGACGACTTTTGGTAAAGTTTCAGCTCGATAGCTTAAAAACTGCGGGACTAGTTTGCGTAGAAACGGACGGACGGACGGACGGACAGACGGACGGACAGACGGACGGACAGACGGACGGACAGACGGACGAACAGACGGACATGACTATATCGACTCCCCTATTAATCCTGATCAAGAATATATATACTTTATGGGGTCGGAAACGTCTCCTTCACTGCGTTACAAACTTCTGACCAAAATTATAATACCCTCTGCAAAAACCTGCTAAATCAATTTTTTGATTTTGACCTAGAAAGTTGTAACCCACACCATTGACAGATAATCGATCCCTCTATTTAAAAAAACCCAATCAATAGCTATTGAAGAAACGAATACACGAATCTTTTCCCGTTAATGAGGCTTTAAAACTGTGAGCGCCACAGCGGTTTGTGGGCGGTAGAGGGGCGTGTCAAATCGGCGTGAATCTGCAGGCAACGTGCCTAGCTAGCTTTTATAGTTTTCGAGATCTCAGATGGACAGATGGACAGACGGACAGTCGGACATGGCTAGATCGACTCGTCTAGTGATCCTGATCAAGAACATATATATTTCATATGGTCGAATACGCTTACTTCTACCTGTTACATACTTTTACACGAATCTAATATACCCTTTTACTCTACGAGTTACTGGTAAATTTATATCATAATATATTATCTATCCTTTACTAAAACGTTTTTTTAACGTTCTTCTTGATATTTGGAAAGTTCCAGCTGCGTCAGTTTGCGATTTCAGCTGTTTGAGGTGAAATAAGTTCAAAAGTTATGGTCCCAGAAATTGTGTACTCTGTAAAGCTGGCAAAACCAAGATTTCAATTAATTCGAACCCTTTTCAATGGTATTATTGCTTAAAAAATATGAATTTAATTTTAAATGTTTTGATTGACAATAAGCTAGGTAAAACATTGAAGTTGAAATAAAAGAAGATTTCCCCAAATACGGATACGGAAACTCAAATGATGAAAATACTTCGAGGAGTTTTTTTAAAGAGCATGAAGTAGTAAGAATTGTAACCATTTTTATAAAAATCATGAGTATAACATTTTTTTTTTAAAGAAACCTATTTTTATACCCTTGCAGAGGGTATTATAATTTTGGTCAGAAGTTTGCAACGCAGTGAAGGAGACGTTTCCGACCCCATAAAGTATATATATTCTTGATCAGGATCAATAGGGGAGTCGATATAGCCATGTCCGTCTGTCCGTCTGATTCAATACCGTTTGCGAGCTCAGTTGAAAAGCTAGCGACTTAAAAATTTCAGTTATCCTAAAACATGTGTACGCAGATCAAGTTTGAAAAACGACCCGATCGGACGTCTACATCCTATAGCTCCGATAGGAACAATCGGATATAATTTACAAAAACTGAAGATTTTTCGCGCAGTGTAAAAGCTATTGACATGAATCTTTCCAAATCGTATTTTTGTGCGTATAACTTCATCAGGGTAAAAGCGCGTGCCGATCGGACGTCTATATCCTATAGCTCCCATAGGAATAATAGGGTGAAATCGGTTAAAATTTGATGTTTTTCAGGATATTTCGCGCAGTGTAAAAGCTATTGACATGATTCTTTCCAAATCTTTTTTGTGCATACTTTGATCTGAGTAAGGGCGCTTTCCGATCGGACGGCTATATCCTATAGCTCCCAGGGTGAAATCGCCCCAAATTTGTTCTTTATATTAAGATGACTTCGTGTTTTTTTTTATCGAATTATTTTATTTTTGTTACTTTGAGACTTTTAGCAGACTGCAAGGGTATTAAAACTTCGGCTCTTACCATGGGTTGGGAAAAAATGCAGAATTGTCGAAGGACCAAAATGAAAGGGCCGATTTAAATAAAACAACCCTTTCGGTTGAATTCTGTATTAAAACTGAGTATTTTTTTTCAAAGTTCCTGCTTAGGAAACTAACATGAAATTCTTATTCTAATCTTATCTATGGCCTACGTAGAGGCCGCGTCTGCCTGAGCGTGAGAGTTATCATTTGATCCGCACAGGAACCCTTGGTACAGGGTGAGAAACATCTCAAGTGATGTTGGTTAGGCTCAAGTGGCCTGCATTGACACCGCTCCCTTGTATGGTTTAACATTACAGATCATAGTTTATGGCTTATAAGAAAATCCTTAGAGTCGTTTTTGAGAAAATTAAAAAAAAGCTAAAAAAAAGGGGAAAAAAATTGTTTTGTGCATAACGTTATAGCATTTCAAAATACCTTTTAAACGAGGTACAGCCAGTGTTGGGACATACCTAGATACTTTTACCTAAGTACGTACCAAGGTACAATTCAGTGGTACCTTTTATCTTACCTAGGTATACAAATAATTGGGTACCTTTTACCTTATCTAGCTACAGATTTGTATATACCTTTGGAATTATTAAGGTATTTGGCGCGCAAAAATTTCGTATGTGGGCGGTTCTTTTACAAACCGAACACCTTTTTTTGGGTCACATTTTTGATTTGCCTGAAACTTTTTTTAAACGTACTATTCGGAAAATAAGTAAATACGTGTATCAGGATTTGACCGAATTTTAGAATTTTTTTTAAGTTTGCGAAAAATTGTCAAATTTTAAAAAGTACCCTCTCATTGAAAATCTGTATCTCCGGTTATATAATTCCGATTGACTTTGTCTTTTGCATTAATAATAAATAAGTTTTTAATTTCCTAAAAATGAAAACAAATTAATATTTAAACAAAAATTTTAACTATTGCCCCCACAAAAAATAAAATTGTTTTTCATTTCAATATATGCGCCATATTGTTAGTTAAATCGGTTTTCGTAAAAAGTTCGAGCCATTTTTAGTTTTTTAAATATCAGTCTTTGTAACATGCCCTCGACTTTCTTCTATGAACGCACGCCAAAGCATGTAGTGCACCTCGCTCGCTCTTATTACATGCTTATGGTTCATACTTCCTCATACTTCATACTTACGATTCATTTAACAGTCTGTAGACCATATCGGTCTAACAAATAGGAATTCTTTGCTTAAAATATTATTGAATTTTTTTAGGTTTTTTCAACATAAAAAAATAAATAATTTTTTAACATTAAAAAAACAGTTTGTTTAATATTTGAAAAATATTAACTTTTATTAAAATAATGACCTAAGTAAATAAACAAATAATTAGATAATATTTTAAGCAAAGAATTCCTATTTGTTAGGCATATATGATTAAATGACTCGTAAGCATGAAAGCCATAAGCATGTAATAAGAGCGAGCGAGATGCACTACATGCTTTGGCGTGCATTCATAGAAGAAAGGCGAAAGCTTGTTAAAAAACGTTCGATATTTAAAAAACTAAAAATGGCTCCAACTTTTTACAAAAACCGATTGTAACTAACACTATGGCGCATATATTAAACTAAAAAAAATTTTTTTAGCAGACTGCAAGGGTATTAAAACTTCGGCTTGCCGAAGTTAGCTTCCGTCCTCGTTGCTTTATAAATTTATACTCTGTCTTTTTACCACTGGTGGGGAAAGACAAGAGCCAATTATTTTTGACAACCTTTAAAAACTGCAAGGCGATACAGATTTTTTTATCGGTGCTGGCCTCACTTCTGAGTCTCTTACCATGGGTTGGGAAAAAATGCAGAATTGTCGAAGGACCAAAATGAAAGGGCCGATTTAAATAAAACAACCCTTTCGGTTGAGTTCTGTATTAAAACTGAGTATTTTTTTCAAAGTTCCTGCTTAGGAAACTAACATGAAATTCTTATTCTAATCTTATCTATGGCCTACGCAGAGGACGCGTCTGCCTGAGCGAGAGAGTTATCATTTGATCCGCACAGGAACCCTTGGTACAGTGTGAGAAACATCTCAAGTGATGTTGGTTAGGCTCAAGTGGCCTGCATTGACACCGCTCCCTTGTATGGTTTAACATTACAGATCATAGTTTATGGCTTATAAGAAAATCCTTAGAGTCGTTTTTGAGAAAATTAAAAAAAAAGCTAAAAAAAAGGGGAAAAAAATTGTTTTGTGCATAACGTTATAGCATTTCAAAATACCTTTTAAACGAGGTACAGCCAGTGTTGGGACATACCTAGATACTTTTACCTAAGTACGTACCAATGTACAATTCAGTGGTACCTTTTATCTTACCTAGGTATACAAATAATTGGGTACCTTTTACCTTATCTAGCTACAGATTTTTATATACCTTTGGAATTATTAAGGTATTTGGCGCGCAAAAATTTCGTATGTGGGCGGTTCTTTTACAAACCGAACACCTTTTTTTGGGTCACATTTTTGATTTGCCTGAAACTTTTTTCACACGTACAGGCAAATCAAAAATGTTACATTTCTTTGCCAAAACGGTTCGGTTTGTAAAAGAACGGCCCATGTACGCAAACAAACGGCGTGTACATATGCACAATATATAGTCAAATGTTTCTACATAAGCAATTTTTGCGCGCCAAATGTACTTTTTCTCTATATGTACAAGAGGGAAAGTGTATTTGGCGCGAAAATTCCGTATGTAGAAACGTATGACTATATATTGTGCATATGTATACGCCGTTTATTTACGTACATACGGCATTTTTGCGCGCCAAATACACTTTGGTTTCATAAATAAATTGACTACGGCACATGCATAAATGCACTACGGTACATGCATAAGTACATTAATTATTATATAAAATAAAACATTTATAAGTGCATTAATTATTACATAAAATAAAACTTCGATAGATGCACTAAAAGCGGATATTTATAAAAGATTTGCTTTGCCATTTTTATAAATACCCGTTTTTAGAGAATCTACAGTGCTTAGCATAACTTCAAAGATTGTTCAGTTGTACAGGTAAAATTCTAACCCCAAAACAAAACAGGCAGGGGGACGAGTTCTTCGAACCATTAGTTATCATACAAAAAAGTTTACTTTAAGTTGCGATTGAAATAAAATAAAAAGATAATGTTATATATTTTTAAGATGACTGTAAAATTAAAAAACAATATTTTATCGTTTACCTTTACCTAGGTACTGGGAAATCGAAGTACCTTTACCTTAAATAGGTATTTATTTTTGCCCAATACCTTTTACCTTACCTAGGTAAAAAAAAAACAGTACCTTTCCCAACACTGGGTACAGCACAAGTCTGGAGCTTTAGTACTTCCGAAGATATGGCCTTCTGAATTTTTCGATAGTTCGGTATGCGATATGTGAAGGTAAATCAATACCGTGCCAATTGCATTTCTAATACTTTCCCTCAATTGGTAAGGCGTTGATCGACAGGACGTATACCCAAGGCTGTCTTGCAGGTATTGTGTTTTGAAGCACCGAGTCCCTTTGTCAATATGTCTGCTAGCATCTCGGTCGTTGGAATGTAGTTTACTGAAATAGTTCTTTCTTCAACCAGCTCTCGGATGAAATGGTGGCGAATGTCAACATGCTTCGTGCGTTTGTGGAACACGGGGTTGCGTGTAAGTTGGCCAGCTCCTTGATTGTCGTTGTAGATAATGGTCGTCTTCAGTTGGCCAAAAACTTCTTGTAGAAAGCTTCTAGGATGAACAGCTTCCTTTGAGTAGTCAGACAGAGCCATGTACTCTGCTTCTGTGCTTGACAATGCACCGTCCGTTGCTTTCGGCATTCCCAGGATATTGCTGCACCTGCGAACTTAAAAGCAAAACCTGAAAAAGATCTGCGATCATCAATGTTTGCGGCCCAGTCAGCATCGGCGTAGCCTACAAGGTCTTTGCCGCTTCGTTTGTAAACCAGGCAATAGTTCTGAGTGCTTTTTAGGTAACATAATACCCTTTTCGCAGCAATCTAATGTTGTTTTCTAAAGTTTGTATTGTCAATACAGCACGTTGGAAATATCTTCTTTCTCGTTTTCGGTTTTTGGACACATTTCAGTTGACAATTTCGCATTCGTGTTGATTGGTGTATTTACGGGCTTACAATTGTTTTTTCACATCATACAGTATAAAATACGCATTTCTTGGATTTTGAGCTGAACTTACTTTTCGATCGTTTGTCCAGTGAATATGCAATTTGACCAAATTTTTGTATATGCCTTACAATTGGGATGCGATTGTTCCACAGCTTAAAGGGCGTTTCTCCATATAGGCTCCTTGAAGGACATCTGTTTCTTATGTAGTTTGCTGTGTTTACTGCTTCAGCCCAGTAGCTCGCAGAAAGGGCGGCCTCCAACATCAGACAGCGAACCATTTCAACAAGGGTTCGGTTCTTATGTTCTGCTGTACCATTTTGTTGAGGAGTATATTTTACGGAATACTCGTGCTTTATTCTCTGGGCTGCAATATAACTTTTGAACTCATTATTAGAGTATTCTGTACCGTTATCTGACCTCATTGTTTTCATCTTCTTTCCAGTTCGCCGTTCAACATAGTTTTTGAATTCCTTCAATTTCTGGAACACCCCAGACTTTCCTTTGATAGTGTAGAGCTCGCACCATTTTGAGAAATCATAGATGAATGTCAAAAAGAAGCGGCTGCCGCCGAGGCTTTTTGTACGCATGGGACCGCATACGTCGCAATGGATTAATTCTAGTACGTCTCTTGCTCTTGAATTTGATACTGGGAACGGCTTTTGTGACTGCTTCCCTTGATACTTGCTTCGCAAATTGGAAGAGTCTCCTTGAGGTTTACGTCGGCTCCTTGTACTTAACATTTTCTTATTAGTTCTTTTAGGTCCGGCTCATTAAGATGGCCGAAACGTTCATGCCATTCTTTGATGCTGTTTTGCTTACCTGTAGTGATCTGGCTGCATTCGAGTTTTTCTTCTATCTGGTATAAGTCCAATTTGCGAGGAACGGTGAAGACTATTTCTCCTCCTGTAGATCTAATTATTTAAGCTTTCTTACGTTGAGCGAGCTGGTATAAGTCCAATTTGCGAGGAACGGTGAAGACTATTTCTCCTCCTGTAGATCTAATTATTTAAGCTTTCTTACGTAGAGCGAGCTGGTATAAGTCCAATTTGCGAGGAACGGTGAAGACTATTTCTCCTCCTGTAGATCTAATTATTTAAGTTTTCTTACATAGAGCGTGTTCTTCAGGCTGGCGGTGAATTTGTTGTTTGGCGAGAACTGCACGGATCCATATCCTTTTATGTCTACAGCCTCATCATTTGCCAGTTTGAGTTTCGGGCCTTCTGCAGGCTCAGGATTCACGAACATATTTTGTTGTGAGCACATGTGTGACGTTGCTCCAGAGTCTAGACACCAGTTACTGCAATCACTGTTTGTATGATAAGCTGCGTTGATGTACATGCTATTATTTTGGTTGTTTATTGGCTTTGACCTGCACTCAGCTGCACGGTGACTGACTTTTCCGCAGTTGTAATATTTAAACTTAAACTTTTGATTAGTGCTTAATTCTTTTGGTTTGCTGTTTTTATACTTCTTGTGTGCCAATTATGCTCCGGGCGTCGACTCGCTTTGATTTCTGTTTCTCGCCTCGTATTAGTCTAATATCTTTATTTTAAATGCCTCCGTTGAGATTATGTTTTTCTGCGTTTCAATCGGGATTCGAAACTGTTCATATTCCTCAGTGTTACTGGGCAGTAGCAAAATGTTTAACAGATCGTCAATATTTATGAGATCAACTTCGTTTATTTTGTCTACTAAATCGGAAACATATCTATGTGGCTTTTCATCTCTCCGCCTGCATTTATTTTTAGTAGGATCAGTGCTTTCAACAGTGCGGCTTTACGGGCTGGCCCCGTTGACTGGTAAGTTCTATGCAGCTTCTTCCATACATCGTTTGAAGTTTCGCAGTTTTTTGTATGCCTTAGTTCCGATGTTGACATGGCCAAAATGAGATCGGACTTAGCCTTTGCATTTTCGTTTATCCACTGCGTGACGGTTGTTTCGGGTTTTAAATGCGTCCCGTTCTTGTATTTCCACGAGTCGTTCTTGACTAACAAGGCCTGCATTTGTTTTTTCCAGGTGTCGAAATTATCTTTGCCCAAGGGCTCAATGCGTATACTAGCAATACTCATTTTCTTTATAATTTGCGTTTAGTTTTGCTACACAAGCACCTAACACTCTTCTTTTCTCTATCACCAATTTGACGCCTTCAGTCTCGTCCTCAGAAGTCTCAAATTCTTGCACATGCATATGTATGTGTATGTATGTGCGCGTCGGCAATTTCACCACAAATTGAAATTTGCCATTTAATCTCACTCGTTGTTCAATATCTTCTGCTAACTATTTTCTGGAGCAGTGAAAGGCTTCTGCAGCCCATAACCTGTTGTAATTAAGCTTGAGTGTGAATAATAGTTTTATTTACGATAATTGATACAGAGATTAAATTTAGTTACATTTCTAATATATTTAATTTTCTAGTTTTCTAGTATCTGATTTAGATATTTTTTGACCCGGCTGCCGTCAACACTCATTTTTGTTTACATGTCGCCGTCTGAGATAAAATTTGATCTCTGTCGACCGAAAAAAGTTGAAGAAGTTCACCATGAATCCAATTTTTCATGGATTTGGGCCATATACGGCTTGTTTTATTTAGTAGGATGTAAAGTTGGTACCCATACAGCCGACTCACAGTCGACCAAAAAACACATTTTTTAACTTTGTCGCGCTCTTGCGCTGCCATTCCTTAACCAAACGTATTGATCTGTATGGCAAAGTTAAGCTCTGATCGATCTATTGATTTAAAAATGAAATGAAAACTGGCCCAATTGGATGAATATCAGCCGAGATATATGAAGAAATTCGAAAAAGTCCGTAATTTAACAATGCCATCGAAAAGAAATGTGTGGTACTTTCACGATCTAGGGCTCCAACACTAACAGAATTTGCCATCAATTGCTCTGTAGCATTTTGGCTGTAAACTAGTGTATTCATTGATATGAAATAATTTCCTAAATTTAAATTTAAATGAATAAATAAACGTTTTTTATATTTTAGATTGACATGGTTGACGATGATGAACGTCGTTGGCGTCATTTTAATCCTGAGATACCAAAAAGATCGGGAAAAATTCTCGAACTTGAAAAGTTTGATGCAACATTTTTTGGAGTCCATTTTAAACAGGCGCACACGATGGATCCCCAAACACGAATTCTTATTGAGACGGCTTATGAAGCTGTCATAGACGCTGGAGTAAATCCCAAAAGTCTACGTGGATCAAAAACTGGGGTGTACATAGGCTCTTGTATATCTGAATCTGAGAAAACGTGGTTTTATGAAAAGGTTTCTTCTGGCGGTTTTGGAATCACTGGCTGTAGTAGAGCTATGATGGCTAACAGAATATCATATTGTTTGGGACTTGAGGGTCCTTCATTTTTACTAGATACAGCTTGTTCTAGTTCGATGTACGCTTTAGACAATGCATTCAGTGCTATTCGAAACGGAGAAATTGATGCTGCAATTATTGGTGGATCAAACTTACTCCTTCATCCATTTGTAACACTCCAGTTTGCACGGTAAGCAAGAAAACATTATGTTTAATAAGATAATACTGCTCGACAGTGTTTTTGGTGCAGGGGTATGGGCATTAAATTGTGTTAATATAGACGTATATAAGCATATCTGCATAATTACATGTTGATTTTAACGGGAGGTATTTGTGCAATCGCGGTTTGAAAAATATAGCAACATTTAATGTTTTGATTTAAGATATCTTCGAGGTTCTGTACTCAATTGTACTAAAACCTATGCCAAAAAAAATAATTTTTCAAATCAGCCACATATACAATACAATTTTTACTACTTCCACCTTTCCTGACGCGTGGAAAATAGCTAAAATCATCCCGATCCCAAAAGCGAAAAACGAGTTCAGGCCTATTTCCATCTTGCCATTTTTAGCAAAAGCTTTTGAGCGACTAGTAGCCCAGCAAATCCAAACTTTCCTCGACAATAACAACATATTGAGTAGCCGGCAGTCGGGATTCAAAAAGAACTGGAGTTGTACAACGGCAATCATCAAGATCTCGGAAGATATCCGACAACAAATTGATAATAGTAAAGTAACTCTCCTTACCCTACTTGACTTCAGCAAAGCCTTCGACTCAATCAATCACTCAACTAAACTTCGTACACTATATAACTTTTCCCCGAGTGCAATAAAACTTCTTGACACCTACCTGACCAACAGATTACAGGCTGTCGTTTCAGGATCCCGTAGATCAGATCTTGTATCAGTATCTCAGGGAGTCCCACAGGGGTCGGTCTTGGGGCCGTTGCTATTCTCAATATACATAAATGATCTCCCTAAATGTCTGTCCGATTGTGATGTCCATTTATACGCAGATGATGTCCAATTATATGTTAGTCGTCCCCTGAATCTAGTCAACGAATGCGTTTTAATAAGCAATAACGAAATCAAGGAAATAAACTGCTGGGCCGAAGCAAATGGGCTTAGATTGAATCCAACCAAGACAAAGTGTCTAATAATCTATAAGAAACCCATTAATCGAATGCATCTTCCCAAAGTTCTTGTTAATAACGTAGAAATAGTTTATACAACCTTAACTTGGACCAATCAAATCATTAAAGCTACAGGAAAAACGTTTGGCATGCTTAGACAGCTCTCCTTATCCCAGAAACCTATCCCTCAGAACATCAGGATGTTGGTGGCGAAGACTTGTTTAATCCCGGTTCTCTTTTACGGCATGAAAGTCTTTTCATACTGTGATGCTTTAAGCATTCGAAGACTCAGAGTAGCGTTTAAATCGATTGCTCGATATATTTTTAACCTGAACCGTAGGGACCACATTACAAGACACGCTACGAACATCTTTGGACTAAGCTTTGAGGCATGGATTAAACTTAGAACCCTTCTATTTCTCCACAAAGTCGTTATATCCAACGAACCCCCTTACTTGATGGAGCACTTGCAATTGGCAACGTCTTCTCGGACTACTAATTTAATCTCCAAAAGGATAAAGCTATCAATAGCCGAAAAACATTTCTTCGTTCAGGCTATACGCTACTGGAATAACCTCCCTAATAATATTAAAAACCTAAGGAACGCAACGCAATTTAAAAAAGATCTTACCAATTATTTGGAAAGCACAACATCATCATAATACTATTACTATTACACTCTATCTGTTTAATTTAAATTATTTAATGTTAAACGTAACTATTTTTCTTTGTTTATTTTGTATTCCTCTTTATTAATTTTGTATTAGCTTTTAAGTTTTGTAAAATACCCTATTATTCATTTTTCCAAAGTGACCGGTGTAATAATTTATAAGACCTAGTCTTGTCGCATCGGGATAAAACAAATAAATAAATAAATAAATAAATAAATAAAAATTTGTTTAGATGCCCTTTACATAGTTGCATTTAAGGTTCCATAATAATTTGAGTCAATAAAAGCCTATGACACATTTAAGTAATTTGTTCACCTCTATTCACAACCAATTTGATGTGGTGAACAGGCTTAAAAACATACTAGGAAAAATATGTGCCTTGAAATATTTTAGTGGCATCTAGAGGCGTCTTTAGCCGAATTTTTGAGATAAATATCAGCCTTGTACGTCGATGGATGGAATTTATAGATTATTTTCCATAAAATCGTAAAAAGTAAAAAATATTTTTAAGTCACTCTTTCGTAACGAGTTGGTTGCTATCACTATGGACGGCAGTCCATGTAGTGACGAAGCGCACCGGGAGAGTGTGCAAAGACGACTACTATATATAGCCGCAAAATTGAAATTTTGCTGTGATAGTCCGATCGTAATGAATAATACACCAAATTAAGGGTGTACGTTCTCAATGTTGCTCAACATAACCAACGATCGTACTCAATGTTGATCAACATGGCCAACGACCAACGCATCAAGCAGTACTACAGTACCAGGCGCCCAGTTGCACCTACGGCAGAAAATATTTGCTGATCAGCATATTTTACATAGTCAATGTCAACGGTTGACTCGATGTCTCACCGACCCGCCAAGCGGTCAGCGCATTCTGCAGTGTCAGCCGACCCAACTTCGTTAACCGCTATGATCAAAACTTACTTACCGTTCTTCCATCTTGTAACTCCGGGGTTTTATTTTTCGCGCTACGGGAATAGGCTCCGTCAACACTCACAAGGACCGGGATCCTTATGGCGCAGACTTGATCCACACTGCACTCGTGTGTGATCAAACAAAAGGTATTGCTAAAACTTAAAGGATTGCATACCAAGACCTCAAAAAAATCAATTGGTTTGGGAGAGAGAGCGGTGAAAGTGTAAAAGAGAAAATTAAGAAATTTGGATCTGTTGGGGCCGGTGGGGATAATTGGCCCCTTGCACTACGTTAGTTGTATTCCTACTGAAAATGCGCTTAGTATGATTGGTTATATCCGTTCAAAAGTTATACCGGGAACAAATTGCGGGGGCCTAGTCAAAATGAAAATTTAATTCTGTTTGTCAGTTTGTCCAAAACATGTTTTTTACGTCCTGAATATTTGATATGATGTTCATTAGATCGATATAAAAAACTTTAGTTTTACCACTTTTGGAAAAACCCGCTAGTTTAGGGGGAAAACAGCTATAAATAGCTAAAATACGGAAAGCCGGAAATTTCTTAAATACTGAAGCTACAGTATTTCATTTTTCGGCACTCTGCAATGCTTATAAAGGGAAAAATACTAGACTAGTTTTTAAGAACACAGTAGGAATACAACTAACAGATCTAAATTTTCTCTTTTACACTTTCACCGCTCTCTCTCCCAAACCAATTAATATGCCATCCTTTAAGTTTTAGCAATACCTTTAATTTGGTGTATTACTCATTACGATCGGACTATCGCAGCAAATTTTCAATTTTGCGGCTACATATAGTAGTCGTCTTCGCACACTCTTCTGGTGCGCTTCGTCACTACATGGACTGCCCTCCATAGTGATATTTAATCTTCATACTTTTGCTTCCATAGGATCTAGTACTAGCGTTTTCTTCTCGCTAAACTAGCGGGTTTTGTCAAATGTCGTAAAAAAAGTTTTCTATATGGAACGGTTTAAAATACAGTTTGAATACGCACAAACAAATTTAAATGCTCGAGCAGGATTAGTTGTTCTAAGCTGGCTCACTCCACGTGAAACGTGACAGCCCAATTTGGGTCAAATCACAGAATCAATCCAAACTTTTTTTATCGATAGAGGATTGAAAAATAAGGATCGGCTTTTTTTATTTTTTTTTTTAACTTTTACCGTTTATTTAAAAAATTTTTTTTTGTAATTAAGCTCCGAGCTCGTTTGAGTTATATAAATTGTTGGTATGCAACTTTGTGGGCTATCTTAATATCTTTCAGAAAAATATTTTTAAAAAATTTGCGCTGTTGTTGTTTGATGAAAAGTTGATAGACTAAAATCGTTTTCTTTAATAGTAGGTCTTGAAATAACAAAAAATTTTTTTACCAACCATTTTAAGAATTCATGAAGCTACACGAGAATAATTGTTATTTTCGGAAATGGCGTGTATTCCGGCGTACAGAATTTTTTAAACTTTAAATTTCCTTAAAAAATACTTAATTTTAAATAAAAAAAATTTTAAAAATATTTTTCTGAAAGATATTAAGATAGCCCACAGAGTTGCATACCAACAATTTATATAACTCAAACGAGTCTCAAGTGGTGCATAACTGAAAAATAGGAGCTTAATTACAAAAAAATTTTTTTAAAATGAACGGTAAGACTTAAAAAAAAAATAAAAAAACCGATTCTTATTTTTCAATCCTCTATCAATAAAAAAAAGCTTGGATGAATTCTGAGATTTAACCCTAATTGGCCTGTCACGTTTCACGTGGAGTGAGCCAGCTAACAAAAGTGGCCATTTTTGTATTTAAATCATTTTCAAACGTAACTTTTTACAATAACGTGTTACATACCAAAATTTAAGGAATCTCAAGGCCTCTACGGATTAATGTTTTAAAGAAAATCGTTAGAGCCGTTTTTGAAAAAAATAAAAAAAAGCTAAAAAAATTTTTTTTAATTGTTTTGCCTATGGTTTTTTAACCATTGCATTTACATACATTTTGTTAAGAAGGCGTTTATTTTATTTAAAAATACCTTTAATATGAGGTGAAGCACAAGTCTGTAGCATTAATATTTCGCAAGTTACGGACTTATGAAATTTAGCCTTTTCTAGCAGTTTTCCCGCCAAACTAGCTTGTTTTTAAAAAGTCGTTAAACAAAATTTTCCTAAATGGACTGGTTTAAAATAATTTTAACGATTCCTTGACCCTGTTTGGATACGCACTTACAAAATTTAATGCTTACACACAGACAAACTGTTCAACAGAATTAAATTTTCATTTTGGGAAGAAGAATAAAATCTTGTTTTCGGTATAACTTCTGAACGGAGCGTCGGATTTTCTGATATGAACCCTCATATTAAGCGCATTTTCAGTAGGAATACAAAAAGCTTAGTGCGAGTGGCCAGTTATCCCCACCGGCCCCAAAAGATCCAAAAATCAAAATGTTCACTTTTACACTTTCGCCTCTCTCTTCCATTTGAGTTTTAGCAATACCTTTAATTTGGTGTATTACTCATTACGATCGGACCATCATAGCAGATTTTCATTTTTTCGTGTCGACTTCGCACACTCTCCTGGTGCGCTTCGTCACTACATGGACTGTCGTCCATAGTGATAAAATGATATTTAAAACAGAGAGAACGCTATAGTCGAGTGCCTCGACTATTAGATACCCGTTACTCATCCAAACAACTTTAATATAAATATGCCTTCTTGTATGTTTTTCGCCGCTCGAATTAGCTTTCAAAACTGTGGGTGCCACAGTTTTTCGTGGTTTGCTGGCGTTAGAGGGGAGAGGGGGTGGCTCATTTTGGTCAATCAATAGGTATTGAAGAAACGAATACACATTTCTTTTCCCGTTATTCTAGCTTCAAAACTGTGGGCGCTACAGTTTTTCGCGGTTTGTGGGCGTTAGGGGGGGCGTGGCTCATCGGCGTGAAAAACTTGCGCTGCGTATAACCCCCAGAATCTGCATGCCAAGTCCCAATCCTCTAGCTTTTATAGTTTCCGAGATCTCAGCGTTCATACAGACGGGTGCCACAGTTTTTCGCGGTTTGTGGGCGTTAGAGGGGGCGTGGCACATCGGCGTGAAAAACTTCTGCTGCGTATTAACCCCCAGAATCTGCATGCAAAGTGCCAATCTTCTAGCTTTTATAGTTTCCGAGATCTCAGCGTTTATGCAGACGGACGGACAGACGGACGGACGGACAGACGGACATGGCTAGATCGACTCGGCTAGTGATCCTGATCAAGAATATATATACTTTATATGGTCGGAAACGCTTCCTTCTACCTGTTACATACTTTTGCACGAATCTAATATACCTTTTTACTCTACGAGTAACGGGTATAAATACTGCTCATTTTGGTCAATCAATATGTATTAAAGAAACGAATACACATTCTTTTTTCCGTTAATCTAGCTTCAAAACTTTGGGTGCCACAGTTTTTCGGTTTGTGGGCGTTAGAGTGGGCGTGGCACATCGGCGTGAAAAACTTGCGCTGCGTATTAACCCCTAGAATCTGCAAGTCCCAATCTTTTAGCTTTTATAGTTTCCGAGTTCTCAGCGTTCATACAGACGGACAGACGGACAGAAAGACGGACAGACAGATGGACAGACAGACGAACAGACAGACGGTCAGACAGTCGGAAAAGCTTCCTTCTATCTGTTACATACTTTTGCACGAATCTAATATACCCTTTTACTCTACGAGTAGCGGGTCTAATAATGGAAAAAATTATATTTTCGGTGTTTCTTGACATATTACACTTTGATCTTGCGAATATAGTTTTTTTAACTGTGTCGAATTTTGAATTAAATTTTAGAAAAATCTGACGACTGACTGGGAGCTATATGACTCCCATCGGAACGATCGGAAAACTAAAGGGAAATGATAAGGAACAAAATTATAGCTTTGTTAATTTTTATTGCATTCTCTTCTACTTTGGAATATAACTTTAGGGAAATTATAAGGAACAAAATTATAGCTTTGTTAATTTTTATTGTATTCTCTTCTACTTTGGAGTATAACTTTATTTTATTATTTCAGAATTTCGAAATAAATTGTACATAAATCGGACGACTATATTATATAGCTGCCATAGGAGTGATCAATCAATTATTGTCAAAATAATACAAAAATTGCTATAATTTGGTTTGTTGCAAATCTAAATTCAGATTTTTGTAATTTGTAATTAAAAAGGAATTAACTGCAAGGATATATAGACTTCAGCTGGACGAAGTTAGCTTCCTTTCTTATTTTCCTTGTATTTTTTTTAAGCCTGTTCACCGCATCAAATTGGTTGTGAATAGAGGTGAACAAATTACTTAAATGGCTCATAGGCTTTGATTGACTAAAAATATGATTGAACCTTAAATGCAATTATGTAGAAGGGCATCTAAGCATTTTTTTGGCATAGGTTTTGATACAATTGAGTACAGACCATCGAAGATATCTTATATCAAAATATTAAATATTGCTATATTTTTCAAACCGCGATTTCACAAATACCACCCGTTAAAATTGAAAGCTAAGTATGCAGATATGCTTATATACGTCTATATTAACACAATGTAAAGACCATAGGCCTGCACCTTTTAATAAAGTCCATTTTTTTGTCCAGTGTAATATAAAAATAATATTTTAGACTTGGCGTTCTGGCCCCAGATGGCTTTTGTCGGCCTTTTGATAAAAATGCTAGTGGCTATACTAGATCGGAAACCATTAATTGCCTATTCTTACAAAGAAAAAAAGATGCTAAGCGAGTTTATGCAAGTGTTGTTTATTCGAAAACCAACTGTGATGGATACAAGCCAGAGGGAATAACATATCCGTCGGGTATAGTACAGGAGAAGTTGCTTGACCAGTTCTACAAAGATATTGACCTTAAACCGAGTGTGTTGGGTTATTTGGAAGCCCACAGTACAGGAACGGTTGTCGGTGACCCGGAAGAGTGCAAAGCAATCGATAATGTTCTATGCAATCAAAGACGAGAGCCATTATTAGTTGGTTCCGTCAAGTCAAATGTTGGTCATTCCGAAGCAGCTTCTGGAATCTGTTCCTTAGTAAAAGCTTGTTTTGCTTTCGAATCTGGCATGATAGCACCAAACATCAACTTTACGGAAGTTAAACAAGTAATTGCACCCTTAGCCGAAGGAAGGTTAATAGTTGTAAAAGACGTAACTCCACTTCCCAAGCCCTATATTGGAATAAACTCTTTTGGGTTTGGCGGAGCTAATGCACATGCACTTTTGAAGGGTCACACAAAGTCAAAGACCAATTATGGATTACCACAAGATGAAGTACCGCGGCTACTCACATGGGCGGGAAGGACGGAAGAAGCAGTTCAAGAGATTTTTAATGCTATAGAGAAAAATCCCTTAGATGCTGAGTTTATTGGATTGCTTCAAAATATTCAAGAAGAAGATGTTTCTGGCATGGTATTTCGGGGGTATGCAGTGTTTGCCAAACAAGGAGCTCAACCATGTAAATCCTTGGCAAAAGAAGTTCAACATTACACTGGCCTTCAGCGCCCAATTGTCTGGGTTTATAGCGGAATGGGTTCGCAATGGCATGAAATGGGAACAAAACTTATGATAATACCTCGTTTCCGCGAAGCAATTGAAAACTGTCATCAGACATTACTGTCGAAAGGCCTTGATCTTATACATATATTAACAACAAACGATCCGGAAATTTACCAAAATATTTTGCATTCGTTTGTGGGAATTGCAGCTGTCCAAATAGGTATAACAGATGTCTTACGGTCTCTAAATTTTCAGCCAGACTACATAATTGGGCACTCTGTTGGAGAGCTAGGATGCGCATATGCGGATGGTGGGCTGACTGCTCAACAAATGATATTGGCCGCCTATTATCGAGGTAGGGTTAGTGTGGATCTTGAAAAAATAAGGGGTTCAATGGCAGCAATCGGCGTTGGATATAAGACTATTCTACACATGCTGCCAAAGTCAATAGAAACGGCTTGCCATAATGGACCGGATTCTTGCACCATATCTGGTCCATTGGATGATGTTTCACACTTTGTAGCTGAGTTAAAATCGAAGGGAATCTTTGCAAAGGAAGTGCCCTGTTCAAATATTGCATATCATTCAAAATACATTGCACATATGGGGCCTCCATTATTGCAATATATGAAAGAAATAATACCTAATCCTAGTATTAGAACTCCAAAATGGTTGAGTACTAGTGTTCCTAAATCCGACTGGGATCAGGCTAAATTTTGTTCAGCAGAGTATCATACCAATAACTTATTAAACAGTGTACTTTTTGATGAAACATTTTCACTGCTACCGAAAAATTCATTGACTATTGAAGTGGCCCCGCATGGTCTTTTAGGTGCTATTCTTAAGCGATCAATGCCCAATGGTGTGCATATTCCTCTAACAAATAGAGGCAACAAGAATAACGATTTGTTTTTCCTTTCGGCTCTTGGAAAGTATGTATTTTAGCTAAGTTAAAAATTTTAAAATAAGATACTCAATTTTTCTTGTAGAATTTATCAAAATGGCGTAATACTACCGGTTGCCAATTTATATGACAAAATTCAATTTCCTGTATCCCGCTCAACACCGAGTATTAGCTCGCTTATTCGTTGGGACCACAGTGAGGATTGGTTCGTAACGAAATACGAAAATATGAAGACAAAATCCAGCGGAGAGCGTGTTTTTTCAGTTAATTTGGCGAGTGATAATGAAGAATTTATGAGTGGACATATAATAGATGGAAAAATAATTGTTCCAGCTACATGTTATCTTCAGTACGTTTGGGAAACATTTTCACTTATGTACCACGGCCCAAGTTATATGGATGTACCCGTTGAATTCGAAGATATACGTTTCATACGAGCTACAAGTATGCCAGTTAATGGAAAAGTTGACTTAACAGTTATGATTCACTATGGTACTGGCCATTTTGAGGTAAGCACATCGTTAATAGGTTTGCGTCTAAGTTTACCAGGCATTAACCGATCACATTTTAGATAACTGAAGCTGGTAACTTAGTTGTTACTGGTGTAATCCGTGAGACTGAAAGTCCCACCATTCCAGAAGCATATCAATTACAAAATAAATCTGAGTTTCCCATGATTTCAAAAAGAGACTTTTACAAAGAGTTAAGATTGCGCGGTTACCATTACAATGGCGCTTTTCAAGCTGTTGAAATGGCCAGTTCAGATGGTACATTTGGAAAGGTTAAATGGAGTTATAACTGGGTAACCTTCATGGATGCTATGCTTCAAATTCAAATATTGGGGACTGATTCGCGAACTCTTTTATTACCAACAAAAATCCGAAAACTTAAAATAAATGGAGTTCACCATTTCGATTTAATGACAAAAATGAATCCTGATAGTCGCGTTTTTGACGTGTATGTAGATCACATGTTTAACCGGATCATAGCAGGAGGAATAGAACTTATCGGACTACATGCCAGCCCTGTGCAAAGGCGTAGACCTCCTGGCATTCCAGTCCTTGAAAAATACGTATTTCTTCCACTTTTTCCGTCCCCGATTCTTTCCCTAAAAAATGCTGCCCGGGTTTGCGTTCAAATAGCTCTTGAAAACAATCCTACACCAAAATTGAAACTGGTTGAGTTAGATACGGCTGGAAAAAAAACCGTATTAAATGAATTTTTAGAAGCAATTGAAGACCTTCCTGTTATTACTGGAGAGTGCATTCTAATAACACCCCAGAAGCTAGAAGACATTTCAGGCGTTCATATTGAAAATGGATGTTTGTCTTCTCAAACAAATTGCAATTTTGTGTTATTGGGAGGACTTGAAGAGGAACAAATGCAAGATAAAATTGCAACTGCCTATAAGGTGTTAGTCGATGCTGGATATATGTTGCTTAGACTAAGGTCTACGGAAAACATTTTAGAACTGGAAAAATTTAAAACGATTACCATAATTCCGATTGATAACAACGAGGAAACATTTGTTTTATTGCAAAAAGTATCAACAAAACTATCAGTTCAACCAGTTTCTGTAAAAGTATCTCAAAATGATGAAAATTTTGAATGGATTGCAGTTTTACAATCTGCTATAAACATAAAAACACCGGTTATAGTGTATTCATTTAACGAACCATTGAACGGAATTATTGGCTTGGTAAATTGTTTGCGAAAGGAACCAGACGGTAATTTGATCACGTGTTTTTTTATTGACGACCAAAGGGCCCCTGATTTTGATTTGTCTCACCCATTCTATTCGACTCAGCTTTCATTGGGACTGGCATTCAACATTTATCGTAAAGTAAGTTGAATTGTTCTTATTTTTACTTTCAAAACATATTCGTTTGATATCTATTAGGGTTCTTGGGGCAGCTATAGGCATTTGCAATTGATCAAAAATGATAAGCCAATGGCCAGACTCGATCATATTTACGGAAATGTCATTCAACGTGGAGACCTATCAACTTTACAATGGCTAAAGGGACCTTTTAATTCACAAAACTGCCAAATTAAAGTAGCGTATTCTTCCCTGAATTTTCGAGATGTAATGCTGGCAACTGGTCGTTTAGCAGTTGAATTATATGGATCAAGTCGAATAGACCAGAACTGTGTTCTGGGTTTTGAGTATTCTGGCATTAACATGCTAACGGGACGACGTATAATGAGCATGGTGGTTAAAGGTGGTGTTGCATCCTATATTGAGAAACCATCAAAACTTATTTGGGATGTTCCTGATCACTGGTCACTGGAAGAGGCATCCACTGTCCCTGTGGTATATATAACTGTCTATTATGCATTTTTTATAATTAGTGATATACGAAAAGGAAAAAGTATACTTATACATGCTGGTACTGGGGGCATTGGTCTAGCCGCTATTAGAGTGGCATTAGCCTACAACTTGAAAGTTTTTACAACTTGCAGTACTCCGCAAAAAAAAAAATTTCTATTGGATACGTTTCCGCAACTAAAAGGTAATTTCAGAATACTTCTGAGTAAAAGTATAATAAAGATTAAACAAAAATTCTAGAATCAAACATTGGAAATTCTCGAGATACATCATTTGAGCTTATGGTGCAGCGTGAGACAGATGGAAAAGGTGTGGATTTTGTGTTAAACTCTTTATCAGAAGAGAAGCTGCTTGCTTCTTTACGTTGTCTTGGCAAGTCAGGACGGTTTTTGGAAATTGGCAAATTTGATATGGCAAATGACAATAAGATTGGATTGGGATCCTTTTTAAAAGAAATAACGTTTCATGCTGTTCTGGCTGATAGCCTTCTTAACGCTCCTGATGAAGATATTTGGGTAATAGTATATTTGGGTAATAGATAACACGAGATAAACATTAATATTTTTAATAGCATTTAAAAGCTCTTATCGACTGTGACATTTCCAAGGGAATAATTCAACCATTACCGGTTAAAGTGTTTCCGGCCCATGAAATTGAACAGGCTTTCAGACATTTGATTGGTGGCAAGCATATTGGAAAAGTTGTTATTCAAGTGCGCGAAAAGCCGGATGATCTAGCAACGTTACCTCTTCGAGTTCTTAGTCAAATTTATTTTAAGCATAATCTTACTTATGTCATCCCTGGTGGACTGGGAGGTTTCGGAATGGAATTGGCAGATTGGATGGCCCTGCGTGGTGCACGAAAACTTTTGCTCAGCTCCAGCCGCGGAATTACAAAAGACTATCAATCGTTCAGAATTGCGTAAGACATAAATATTTAACTTGTTATCCTAAAAATAACCATACTAACCCTTCTTTAATAGACTTTGGAAGACATATGGCTGCAAAATCGCTGTCAGCACCGCAGACATTTCTTCAAAAGATGGGTGTCGTAAAATACTCTCTGAAGCTGCTGTGCTGGGCCCAGTGGGTGGAATTTTTAATTTGGCAGTTGTGTTGAGAGATGGAATTTTTCCCAATCAAAATGTAAATCAATTCTTAGAATGCTTCAGACCAAAAGCGATTGCGACGAAATATTTTGACGAGCTATCTCGAATTTCTTGTCCCGATTTGGAGCATTTCGTAGTTTTTTCAAGTGTGTCTTGTGGTCGGGGAAATGCTGGCCAAGCTAATTACGGAATGGCGAATTCAGTTATGGAACGTATAATTGAATATCGCAACAAAGACGGATTTCCAGGCAAAGCTATTCAATGGGGAGCCATTGGTGAAGTAGGTTTAGTTGCGGATATGGCAGAAGAAAAAATTGATATGGAAATTGGAGGCACTCTTCAGCAAAGAATATCGTCGTGTATTCAGGAACTTGATCATTTACTGAGTGCCGATGGATCGATTGTTTCAAGCATGGTTGTCGCTGAAAAGCGAGCTGGACGATCAGGAAATGAAAGTATCATTGATGCCGTCATGAATATTATGGGTATACGGGACTTAAAATCCGTATCTTTAGGTACAACACTATCAGAAATGGGTATGGACTCATTAATGGCTGTCGAAATTAAACAAACCCTAGAGCGTGATTTTGAGTTAATTTTATCACCACAAGATTTACGACTTCTTACATTCCAAAAACTACAAGAGTTCATTGAGGCTAAGGAAAAAGAGAATACAGATGGAATTAAAATGATTTTTGCTTCAGAAAGTAAACTTTTGGGGATGGAGTTACTTATACGTAATTTAGGCGACGAAACAAATTGCGATCGAGTTATTATCCCGCTTAAGACGTCGGCAGCCCCTTCAAAGCAGAGTCTTCCGCCAAACATAATAATACCTGGTTTAGAGGGTACAGCTGGACGCGCATGGTACCAAATAGGCTCAAGTTTGCAAAGCAGGGCCATTGTACTGCAGCTTCATCAGTTCGCACATTTGGATAATTTAAAGGATGTAGCCCAACAAAGTTTTGAAGTACGTAAAATTTTATTAATAACACTATGTTACATCAAAAATATACCTATATGAACGCTTTCAGATCTTATTCGCTTAAAATCGCCCTTTTCAAATGTGCTCACAAAAAGAGTTTCTCGCGCAAAGATTCTTGAAAAAAATACAAAAGTTGGAAAAATGGTCTTTTTGTCCACATTGAACCAACTAGTTTTTAGTTTTTTATGCATTACAAACATTTGAGTATATCCTATAAATTTTATGCATTTTTGAATTGCATGCACACCTTCCTGTCGCTTATAATTCCGATAAAAAATGTGGGTGTGGAATTTAAACGGTGAAGAATAATCTTTTAACATTGACTGCATAATAAACCAAGAAGGTTCGCTTGTAAAATAAATTCTAAGTTGAAGAAAGTGCGTATGTTTCAATTTTGAGGTGTATTTCAGAATTTTTACGTTGGGGACTCTTTTTACGAGCACATTAAAAAATGGTGGTACAAAGAGAATACGATTTTTAAAGGTTACATTTGTAACATAGTGTAACGTACACAATAATATTAATAATTTTTTTTCTTTTCACAGCATGTAAAACCTCTTTTAAAGCAAACTGAACCTTTTTATATAATTGGATACTCATATGGAACTTTCGTAGCTCTACAGCTGGCTGAGTTGCTTGAAAACTCCGGGTTTCGTGGACATATATTGTTGATAGATGGAGCGCCTCATTTCTTAAAAAGGCTTACTAATCTGCATTTAGGAGAACAGTTTTCAGATAACGATCTTTATGATCTACTTTTCTCTAGTATTGTTAATCAAATATTCCCTGAAGAAACCAAAGAATCGATGTCTGAAGTTTTTCACAAAGTTGACAGTCTATCAGAAAAAATGTCGCTATTTATGGACTATGTTGAAAAACAGAATATATACAGTAAAGATTACTCTGCGACAATGGTAAAAGCCATGTTTAGGCGAGTTAAAATGGCCGCTTCCTTTAATTTGGATGGTTTACAAAAAATTAAATCACCAATTACTTTAGTCCGACCGGCTGAGGTTTCACTGCAAGACATTGATGAAGACTATTGCATTTCATTACTGACAACTGGGACAGTAACTCTCAAAGTAATTGAAGGAAATCATACGACTATGTTGGACAATCCATCATTAGGCCAGATAATAAATGATTTTGATCCGGCTCTGTTAGAAGATAAAAACTTTGAAGAATATATTAGAAATGACAAGCCGGTTTCCGTAGTGTAAATAATTATTCCACTATTTTCATCTCATAAATATAATCACGAAGCAAAGATATCAATCCATCTTTTAATAACTTTTATATTCTATGCAAAAAAAAATATAATTTTTAAATTATAATACAAAAATTGAAATTGTGCTTACTAACTAAACTCTCTGAAATAACATAAATAAAGAACTGAAAAATAGACTAATGTAGTATGGGGGAGTGGGCAGAACTTGGTTAACCAATCAACAGCAATCGTAATAAAAAAAAAGTGGAAGTTAACTGCAACAACCCCTCAAAGTTAAAAAAAAAACAGGAGGGAACGCTATAGTGGAGTACCTTTGCTATGTTTGTTATGTTTTTTGAAGTCCGCATGAACCAGGACCAAGCTGAGGTTAACCCGGATGGCCCTCACGGACAGGGCCGTACATAGGCCAATATGTCCCATAGTTGTTCGGTTGAGATACTTTTTGGCGAAGGCAAGAAGTTCGCCTAGTTCCCTGCTGGAGACGTCTCCTAATTACTGGGGCACCGAGGTATCTTCTTGTTGCTCGTGAGAAAGCCGGGCAGTTGCAGATAAGATGTTCCAGGGTTTCGATAGCCCCCGGTTCATCGCATTTCCTGCAGTTGCGGCTGTTGAGAATTCCAAGTGTTGTTGCGTGTGATGCGGCCAGACAGTCCCTGTGAGGATTCCCATTAACAGTCTGCAGTCTTTCTGAGGAATATGCAGTACATACTTGCGGAGTTTATCGTTCCACCTACTAGACCTTCTTTTGCAAGAACGTCAGCTGTCTCTTTGTCATCGATGCCCTGGTGGCTGGGAACCCAATAGATCCGCACTGACTTCGTCGTGCTAGGGCTATCTAGCGCCTCCCTGCTCGCCAATTCATTTTTGGAACTGACCGTTGATTTTGTTACCGCTTGGCTGTCTACGAACAGGCTGACCACATCGTATGGTCGGTTTATATTTTGAGCCACTTCTGCCGTTTCCCTTTTGACAAGGACTTCTGCCTGGTCTTTGGGTAGCTTATAGAAGAGCATTTTTGCAGTCCGTATAGTACAAGCCCGTAGGTCTTCTTTTCAGTGGCTTTTAATAGACTTTGGAAGACATATGGCTGCAAAATCGCTGTCAGCACCGCAGACATTTCTTCAAAAGATGGGTGTCGTACTCTCTGAAGCTGCTGTACTAAGCCCAGTGGGTGGAATTTTTAATTTGGCAGTTGTATTGAGAGATGGAATTTTTCCCAATCAAATAAATCAATTCTTGGAATGCTTCAGACCAAAAGCGATTGCGACGAAATATTTTGACGAGCTATTTCGAATTTCTTGTCCCGATTTGGAGCATTTCGTAGTTTTTTCAAGTGTGTCTTGTGGTCGGGGAAATGCTGGCCAAGCTAATTACGGAATGGCGAATTCAGTTATGGAACGTATAATTGAATATCGCAACAAAGACGGATTTCCAGGCAAAGCTATTCAATGGGGTGCCATTGGTGAAGTAGGTTTAGTTGCGCATATGGCAGAAGAAAAAATTGATATGGAAATTGGAGGCACTCTTCAACAAAGAATATCGTCGTGTATTCAGGAACTTGATCATTTACTGAGTGCCGATGGATCGATTGTTTCAAGCATGGTTGTCGCTGAAAAGCCGTCATGAATATTATGGGTATACGGGATTTAAAATCCGTATCTTTAATTTTATCACCACAAGATTTACGACTTCTTACATTCCAAAAACTACAAGAGTTCATTGAGGCTAAGGAAAAAGAGAATACAGATGGAATTAAAATGATTTTTGCTTCAGAAAGTAAACTTTTGGGGATGGAGTTACTTATACGTAATTTAGGAGACGAAACAAATTGTGATCGAGTTATTATCCCGCTTAAGACGTCGGCAGCCCCTTCAAAGCAGAGTCTTCCGCCAAACATAATAATACCTGGTTTAGAGGGTACAGCTGGACGCGCATGGTACCAAATAGGCTCAAGTTTGCAAAGCAGGGCCAATGTACTGCAGCTTCATCAGTTCGCACATTTGGATAATTTAAAGGATGTAGCCCAACAAAGTTTTGAAGTACGTAAAATTTTATTAATAACACTATGTTACATCAAAAATATACCTATATGAACGCTTTCAGATCTTATTCGCTTAGAATCGCCCTTTTCAAATGTGCTCACAAAAAGAGTTTCTCGCGCAAAGATTCTTGAAAAAAATACAAAAGTTGGAAAAATGGTCTTTTTGTCCACATTGAACCAACTAGTTTTTAGTTTTTTATGCATTACAAACATTTGAGTATATCCTATAAATTTTATGCATTTTTGAATTGCATACACACCTTCCTGTCGCTTATAATTCCCATTAAAAATGTGGGTGTGAAATTTAAACGGTGAAGAATAATCTCTTAACATTGACTGCATAATAAACCAAGAAGGTTCGCTTGTAAAATAAATTCTAAGTTGAAGAAAGTGCGTATGTTTCAATTTTGAGGTGTATTTCAGAATTTTTACGTAGGGGACTCTTTTTACGAGCACATTAAAAAATGGTGGTACAAAGAGAATACGATTTTTAAAGGTTACATTTGTAACATAGTGTAACGTACACAATAATATTAATAATTTTTTTTTCTTTTCACAGCATGTAAAACCTCTTTTAAAGCAAACTGAACCTTTTTATATAATTGGATACTCATATGGAACTTTCGTAGCTCTACAGCTGGCTGAGTTGTTTGAAAACTCCGGTTTTCGTGGACATATATTGTTGATAGATGGAGCGCCTCATTTCTTAAAAAGGCTTACTAATCTGCATTTAGGAGAACAGTTTTCAGATAACGATCTTTATGATCTACTTTTCTCTAGTATTGTTAATCAAATATTCCCTGAAGAAACCAAAGAATCGATGTCTGAAGTTTTTCACAAAGTTGACAGTCTATCACAAAAAATTTCGCTATTTATGGACTATGTTAAAAAACAGAATAAATACAGTAAGATTACTCTGCGACAATGGTCAAAGCCAGGTTTAGGCGAGTTAAAATGGCCGCTTCCTTCAATTTGGATGGTTTACAAAAAATTAAATCACCAATTAGTTTAGTCCGACCGGCTGAGGTTTCACTGGAAGACATTGATGAAGACTATTGCATTTTATTACTGACAACTGGGACAGTAACTTTCAAAGTAATTGAAGGAAATTTTACGACTAGGTTGGACAATCCATCATTAGGCCAGATAATAAATGATTTTGATCCGGCCATGTTAGAAGATAAAAACTTTGAAGAATATATTAGAAATGACAATCCGGTTTCCACTATTTTCATCTCATAAATATAATCACGAAGCAAAGTTATCAATCCATCTTTTAATAACTTTTATATTTTATGCAAAAAAAAATATAATTTTTAAATTATAATACGAAAATTGAAATTGTGCTTACTAACTAAACTCTCTGAAATAACATAAATAAAAGAAAAAAAATAGACTAATGTAGTATGGGGGAGTGGGCAGAACTTGGTTAACGATTCAACAGCAATCGTAATAAAAAAGAGAGTGGAAGCTAACTGCGACAACCCCTCAAAGTTAAAAAAAAAAACAGGAGGGAACGCTATAGTGGAGTACCTTGACTATCAAATACCCGTCACTAAAGCAAGCAGTAGCAGAAATGTTTTTTGAAGTTCGCATGAACCAGGACCAAGCTGAGGTTAACCCGGATGGCCATCACGGACAGGGCCGTACATAGGCCAATATGGCCCTTAGTTGTTCGGTTGAGATACTTTAAGAGGTTTTTGTGTCCACAAGGATTGGGGTGTTTTTGGTGAAGGCAAGAAAATCGCCTAGTTCCCTGCTGGAGACGTCTCCTAATGACTGGGGCACAGAGGTATATTTTTCTTGCGCGTGAGAAAACCGGGCAGTTGCAGATAAGATGTTCCAGGGTTTCGATAGCCCCCGGTTCGTCGCATTTCCTGCAGTTGCGGCTGTTGAGTATTCCAAGTGTTGTTGCGTGTGATGCGGCCAGACAGTCCCTGTGAGGATTCCCATTAACAGTCTGCAGTCTTTCTGAGGAATATGCAGTACATACTTGCGGAGTTTATCGTTGTACTCTTTGCACAGATTCGGCAAGTCTTGGTATTCCACCACCAGCTTTTTGCTCGCTGTTTCTGTTTCTCTGTTTTCTGTTTCTCCAGAACGCTTTGTACCGTTCTGAAAAAAACGGGAACGTTCTCCGTTCTGTCTGCTCTAGGCCCTCTTTTGCAAGAACGTCAGCTGTCTCGTTCCTATCGATGCCCTGGTGGCTGGGAAGCCAATAGATCCGCACTGACTTCGCCGTGCTAGGGCTATCTAGTTCCTCCCTGCTCGCCGTTTCATTTTTGGAACTGACCGTTGATTTTGTTACCGCTTGGCTGTCTAAGAAAAGGTTGACTACACCGTATGGTCGGTTTATATTTTGAGCCACTTCTGCCGTTTCCCTTTTGACAAGAACTTCTGCCTGGTCATTGGGTAACTTATAGAAGAGCCTTTTTGCAGTCCGTATAGTATAAGCCCGTAGGTTTTCTTTTCAGTGGCTTGCCACCACACCAAGGCTCCATCACTATGGACGGCAGTCCATGTAGTGACGAAGCGCACCAGGAGAGTGTGCGAAGGCGACTACTATTATATAGCCGCAGAATTGAAAATCTGCTGTAATGATCCGATCCTCGCGAGTGATACATCAAATTAAAGGTATTGCTAAAACTTAAAAGGATTGCATACCAAGACCTCAAGAAAATCAATTGGTTTGGGAGAGAGAGCGGTGAAAGTGTAAAAGTGAAAATTTGGATCTGTTGGGGCCGGTGGGGATAATTGGCCCCCCGCAATACGTTATTTGTATTCCCACTGTAAATGCGCTTTATATGAGGGGTCATATCAGAAAATCGGACGCTCCGTTCAAAAGTTATACCGAAAACAAATTTTTGTGGGCCTACTCAAAATGAAATTTTAATTCTGTTTGTCAGTTTGTCCAAAACATGTTTTTTAATTTCTGAAAATTTGATATGATGTTCATCAGATCGATATAAGAAACTTTAGTTCTACCACTTTTGGAAAAACCCGCTAGTTTAGCGGGAAAACAGCTATAAATAGCTAAAATACGGAAGGCTGTAACTTCTAAACTACTGAAGCTACAGACTTTTGGTGTATCTCGTTTGAAAGGTATTTTGAAATGCTATAAGCGCCCCGTATATGTAATTTGTATAAATGTAATAGTTAAAAAGATATGCACAAAACAAAATTTTTTTAAACTTTTTTTTAGCTATTTTTATTTTTTTAAAAACGGCTCTAACGATTTTTTTAAAACTTTAGACTGTATAGCCCTTGAGATTCCTTAAATTTTGGTATATAACACATTACTGTAAAAAGTCACGTTTAAAAGTTATTCACAAACGAAAATGGCCACTTTTGCTAGCCCAAAACAACTAACGCTGCCTAAGCATTGAATATTGTAAGTGCGTATCCAAACTGTAGGGTCAAGGAATCGTTAAAATTGTTTTAAACCCGTCCATTTAGGAAACTTTTGTTTTACGACTCTTAAAAAAACAAGCTAGTTTGGCGGGAAAACCGCTAGAAAAGGCTAAATTTCGTAAGTAAGTAACTTGCTACAGACTTGGGCTTCACCTCATATTAAAGGTATTTTTAAAAAAATAAACGCCTTTATAACAAAATGTATGTAAATGCAATGGTTAAAAAACCATAAGCAAAACAATTTAAAAAAAAATTTTTTTTAGCTTTTTTTTTATTTTTTTAAAACGGCTCAAACGATTTTCTTTAAAACATTAATCCGTAGAGGCCTTGAGATTCCTTAAATTTTGGTATGTAACACGTTATTGTAAAAAGTTACGTTTACAAATTATTTAAATACAAAAATGGCCACTTTTGTTAGCTTAGAACAACTAATCCTGCTAGAGCATTTAAATTTGTGCGTATCCAAACTGTATTTTAAACCGTTCCATATAGAAAACTTTTTTTTACGACTTTGACAAAACCCGCTAATTTAGCGGAAAGAAAACGCTAGTACACGATCGTATGGAAGCAAAAGTATGAAGATACGCTATGACTCATGTTTAAAACAAAAACCGCTGATATTAAACAAAAACAGAACAGAAGTTCTGATATCAACATTTGTGACGAATGATGATTACACACATGATTAAATACACTTTTTAAAATTTATTTTTTCGGCACTCTGCAATAGTTCGTGTGTTCTTAAAAAGTAGTCTAGCCTTTTTCCCTTTATAGGGAGCTCCGAAAAAATAAATTTTAAAAAGTGTATTTAATCATGTATGTAATCATCTTTCGTCACAAATGGCGTCGTCACTGGCGCATTTTGGTTTTTCGGTCGTTTCGTTTTTTGAGGGTTTTCTTTGACCAGTAGGTTGCTGTTGAATAAACGATGTAGGTTTAACTAATATTTCTTGGAAAAACCCCCGTTTCTTATAAAAATAATGCGTTTTGTAGGAAAATTCTTAAAAGTCGAGGTACTGGTTCAAGTTTTCCTGGAAAAGTTCTTAAAGCGCATTAACGTGATCGTCAGCACCGCGACTTCTAGAAGTCGAGTTACCCATTAAGTGGTTTCCAGTTTTCCTGGGAAAAGTTCAGAAAGGGCACCATGGGGATCGTCAGCAATTTCATTATCTTTTCAACACAACTGTGAAAATTTCCACCAGTGTTGCTACCTAGCGTCCACGCTGAAATTTCTTGTAAATTCCAATTCAAACGTATCAATTGTTACGTACGCCCTCTTCGTCATTTTATTTGATGGAGAGAGATGCACGTAGAAAACAACAGCGAATCTCAAGGCAAAGGGAGAGGGGCAATCGACCCGTTGACTCACCGAAACAAGCAAAGGAATGTGCCATTTGACGATCTTTTCGGTCAGAACAACGACCGCGATCGACCTACTGGCAACAATACACCGGCAGCGGGCTAAGTGCATCGGCTGGGCGTTGACGCTACAGATAGGGGAACTCATAGGTGGGAACACCTAAATAACCCAAATATCACGGGGGGCTAGAAAAAGCTCTACACTGGTATAAAACACCGTAGCCAGGTAGAAAAGACAGACAGAGTTCACTCTGATCTCACAGCATTATAGTGTAAGCACTATATTCCCAAAGCCGCCAATGAATACAGCCAAGACCAGGAATCCTGAAGATAGTCTTGTTTGCCCTTGATGAACCACAACATATCCTGAAGGAAGTCCTGTTACAGTGGCTAAATAAATCAACGTCCTCGAAGGAAGACCTGTTCGCCGTCGATGAACAGCAACCCTCCGTGAAAGAAGTCTATAGGAGCTAGTGAACATATCCTGGGAAGAAATCCTCCGGTATCCTCGTCCTGGAAAAGCGTTATTATCATTATCAAGGACTTTACCATGGGTGGAAAAAGTTCCAAAGTGGACGGTACGGCCAATGTGATCAACACCGTCAAAATAATAGATCACAAGGACGACATTCAGGACGTGAACCATAATCTGAAGATTGTCATGGCTATGTTTGTTCTCTTAATCATCCTTAAAGTGGTCAAGATGTACAAGCGATCGGTACAAGGACGTCGGGACCAAAAACACGCCCTGGAACAGGCGATATGTCGCCAGGTCTAAAGAAAGATAAAGCACCAGAACAAGACTCAAAAACTATAACAAAGTGACAAGAATAAAGGCAATTAAATGCCTTAAATACAGACAAACGTGAATCAAAACAAAAGATAAACAAATTGTGAACTCAAGCATTTATGAATGCAAGTGCAACAACAACGATACAAAGTGAAGTGAGCAAGACATCGGAGACGCCGCTGCCCGCAACTCATCAAACCAGACGTGTGCCGCCGTGGGATACACCGACATACATGCATAAAACATACATACCTACATAAATATATATATATATATATACAATAAGTGATTGTGTTTAAGAACCAGTTTTTTTTTTAATTGTGTCTTTTAACGATAGTGTTTTGCACGTATATATATATATGTTTTATAATCTCTTCAAAAGAACCCAGGATCCGGAGCGTCGAGATCTCATCGCCCAGGACTAAAAGGGGTAAGTTTGTCGGAACACGGTTCCCTTATCAATCATATATATATATATATATCCGTGCACCATGATTAACCATCGGGCCCTAGCGGTCACGCTTAGAAACGAACCACATTTCTACATTAAAGTAAAGTATCTTTTATCCAAATTGAATTCACCGATCACCATAAATGATCTAGAACTTTTATACATTGAAACCTTCCGTCTGGATTTTTCCCCACTTTTACATTGTACAAAAGTAGAAAAGGCCATAGTTTGTGCCACGGTACCCAACGCTACCGTTTATTCTGAAAGCACCTCTAATGAATTTCTGGGAGCGGTTAGTACCTTTGTCATCCGTCAGATGAACTAATCAGAAAAATAATACAGAAATAAAAAAAAAAACACAATAATACATTATCTAACTATTTTTAATTATCTCTTTACATAAGTTAACTTTTTTATTATATGATAAAAACATTGATTTTTCAGCGGCGAGTATCAGCCCTTGTGTTTGTATGAACAAAAACAAGAGCCCCCAGAGCGACGTTTGTAGTCGTGAATAGTCAGTAATTTGCTGCCGTGTGCACCGATACTCTCTCTCTCTCTTCGATACTCTCCGCTAACAACCTTTGTTGGTCAATGAAAATTAAATGTATATGTACTCCCAATAATAGTATTACTCATTAATGGCACTAGCCAATATTTTATCCAATAAAATTATAATGTGAAAACGAACTTAAAACCATGAAGTGCTAAGTTTTCAACAAGGAGGGTGCTGACGCGATAAGTGGAGTAGGTGAAGAATAATAATAACGTTTAACGGACAACCTTGACAATAGGGGATCGTATTGCGCGGCCCGCAACGATCCATTTGGCACACGATTGTGTGAAGGGGAGGGGATGTGGCCGAAACATTGCCCGGTCGTGTTACGATCAAGCGACAGCTAAGCTTGTGGGGCAATGTAGACTGATGACCGACGGACTTTACGACTCATACTATTTTTTTCAGGCATCTTAATATTTATTCTCGTTATGTTGGAGAGGAGAAAGTCTTACCAAGAACCCACCCCATCCGGCGAGCTTATGCCGGCAAAATTGGTGCCTGAACATCGGATGACTTTCCCTCGGCCCGAGTCCTTTACAGGACTGGGGCACTAATATGCCCACGTAACACAATACAAAGTTCATGCACGCCCGTGCAACTTAGCAATTTATTCAATTTGTTCCCAGTGTACTCTGCGTCACGAATACATACACGAATTAAAATTTATTTTTTCGGAGCTCTGCAATGCCTATAAAGGGAAAAGGCTAGACTACTTTTTAAGAACACACGAACTATTGCAGAGTGCCGAAAAAATAAATTTTAAAAAGTGTATTTAATCATGTGTGTAATCATCATTCATCAAATGTTGATATCAGAACTTCTGTATGTTGAAGGTGCGATCGTCACTAGTTTTTACCTCGTTAAGAGGTGTTTTTGTTTAATATCAGCGGTTTTTGTTTTAAACATGAGTCATAGCATATCTTCATACTTTTGCTTCCATACGATCGTGTACTAGCGTTTTCTTTCCGCTAAATTAGCGGGTTTTGTCAAAGTCGTAAAAAAAATGTTTTCTATATGGAACGGTTTAAAATACAGTTTGGATACGCACAAATTTAAATGCTCTAGCAGGATTAGTTGTTCTAAGCTAACAAAAGTGGCCATTTTTGTATTTAAATAATTTGTAAACGTAACTTTTTACAATAACGTGTTACATACCAAAATTTAAGGAATCTCAAGGCCTCTACGGATTAATGTTTTAAAGAAAATAGTTTGAGCCGTTTTTAAAAAAAATAAAAAAAGCTAAAAAAAATTTTTTTTTTAATTGTTTTGCTTATGGTTTTTTAACCATTGCATTTACATACATTTTGTTATAAAGGCGTTTATTTTTTTTTTAAATACCTTTAATATGAGGTGAAGCCCAAGTCTGTAGCATTAATATTTCGCAAGTTACTTACTTACGAAATTTAGCCTTTTCTAGCGGTTTTCCCGCCAAACTAGCTTGTTTTTTTAAGAGTCGTAAAACAAAAGTTTCCTAAATGGACGGGTTTAAAACAATTTTAACGATTCCTTGACCCTACAGTTTGGATACGCACTTACAATATTCAATGCTTAGGCAGCGTTAGTTGTTTTGGGCTAGCAAAAGTGGCCATTTTCGTTTGTAAATAACTTTTAAACGTGACTTTTAACAGTAATGTGTTATATACCAAAATTTAAGAAATCTCAAGGGCTATAGAATCTAAAGTTTTAAAAAAATCGTTAGAGCCGTTTTTGAAAAAAATAAAAATAGCTAAAAAAGAAGTTTAAAAAAAAACTTGTTAACTATTACATTTACACAAATTACATATACAGGGCGCTTATAGCATTTCAAAATACCTTTCAAACGAGATACACCACAAGTCTGTAGCTTCAGTAGTTTAGAAGTTACAGCCTTCCGTATTTTAGCTATTTATAGCTGTTTTCCCGCTAAACTAGCGGGTTTTTCTAAAAGTGGTAGAACTAAAGTTTCTTATATCGATCTGATGAACATCATATCAAATTTTCAGAAATTAAAAAACATGTTTTGGACAAACTGACAAACAGAATTAAAATTTCATTTTGAGTAGGCCCACAAAAATTTGTTTTCGGTATAACTTTTGAGTCCGATTTTCTGATATGACCCCTCATATTAAGCGCATTTTCAGTGGGAATACAAATAAGTTTAAGTTTAAGTTTTAGCAATACCTTTAATTTGATGTATCACTCGCGAGGATCGGACCATTACAGCAGATTTTCAATTCTGCGGCTATATAATAGTAGTCGCCTTCGCACACTCTCCTGGTGCGCTTCGTCACTACATGGACTGCCGTCCATAGTGATATACATTTTTGATCAGGATCACTAGCCGAGTCGATCTAGCCATGTCCGTTTGTCCGTCTGTCCGTCTGTCCGTCCGTCCTTCCGTCCGTCTGTCCGTCCGTCTGTATGAACGCTGAGATCTCGGAAACTATAAAAGCTAGAAGATTGGCACTTTGCATGCAGATTCTGGGGGTTAATACGCAGCGCAAGTTTTTCACGCCGATGTGCCACGCCCCCTCTAACGCCCACAAACCGCGAAAAAATGTGGCACCCGTCTGTATGAACGCTGAGATCTCGGAAACTATAAAAGCTAGAGGATTGGGACTTGGCATGCAGATTCTGGCGGTTATACGCAGCGCAAGTTTTTCATGCCGATGTGCCACGCCCCCCCCCCTAACGCCCACAAACCGCAAAAAACTGTAGCGCCCACAGTTTTGAAGCTAGATTAACGGGAAAAGAATGTGTATTCGTTTCTTCAATACCTATTGATTGACCAAAATGAGCCACCCCTTCTTCCCCCTAACGCCCATAACCCGCGAAAAACTGTGGCACCCGTCTGTATGAACGCTGAGATCTCGGAAACTATAAAAGCTAGAGGATTGGGACTTGGCATGCAGATTCTACGCAGCGCAAGTTTTTCACGCCGATGTGCCACGCCCCCCTAACGCCCACAAACCGCGAAAAACTGTAGCGCCCACAGTTTTGAAGCTAGATTAACGGGAAAAGAAATGTGTATTCGTTTCTTCAATACCTATTGATTGACCAAAATGAGCCATCCCCTCTAACGTCAGTAAACCACGAAAAACTGCGGCGAAAAACATACAAGAAGGCATATTTATATTAAAGTTGTTTGGATGAGTAACGGCTATCTAATAGTCGAGGCACTCGACTATAGCGTTCTCTCTTGTTCTTTATGCAGTAAGCATATGTCGTCATGAGAGCAAGTGTTTAAGCCCCTGGAAATGTTTTCCCAACTTTATCTTTATCTACAGTCAATTGAAATGCAGTTTACAATTTATATCGTTGGATTTTGTGGGTAAGTGATCGACTCCGGTCGTCATGCTACATATTTTAATTGACTGTTTACAATAATATTCCAATGATCTTAATATTATAAAAAAATCCCCTCATGACTAAATACTTGCTCAGTGAATTAAATTATTATTACATCTATATGACCTTAGCGTAAAACTTTATGGGATACTCAGCATTGTAACTTTAATGATCACCTTTGTTAGTATTACTTTTTACTTATATTAAATCTATTATAAACATGAATTCCTAAATCTTTTACCAATGGAAGCTTGCATCAATGAAGATGATTAGGAGTTAGGCGTGTGTCGAAGGGATCACCAACCTCTGTCAGGATATGCGGCTGCGGTAATCATGAAGCGTGGGCAATGTCAGCGGTAAATAACATCATCGCTGCTGACACTGACACACATACATCAGCTGCGGCCATTCCATCTAGGCAGCACCCTTCTTTTCAGGTATTCCCTTCCTCTTTATCCCTCTTCTAATTCTGTCCCCCTACAATTTACTTCAAAGTCAGTTCACGCGCGAATTTAAATCGGATATTGTATATACATATGCGAGCAAATAGCACTGTGGATCAAATTTGAAACTCACTCCCTTTACCGACGAAACACGAGCCGGATACAGCGCGTACCCCACTTAAAGCTACACCATCTTTTGCTGCTGCTAGAATCATTCGTGATATGCTAAAGTCTCCATACTTTGTATTTCTTAGTAAAGAGAATGAGGTCCGTCTTGTTCGCATTGATACTGAGTCCCACCTTTTCCGCCCAATCCCATATCTCCCTGAATGTTGATTCTATTATTGAGTCTATGGACAAACACCCGTAATAATTATGACAATGTCGTCCGTATAGGCAGTTATTTTTGGAGATCTCCTCTCGAATCTCTTAAATAGAAAATCGACCACAAAAATATAGGAAGCAGTGCCCATCTCTGAAAGGACCGGCCTGCAGCTAAGCATGTTTCTTATCCAGAGGATTATTGCGGAATGCATGCTTGTCGCTTCTAGGGAATCCATTATAGCATCCGCCTTAACATTGTTGAATACTCCGGATATATCTACAAATACTCCAAGCGCATATTCCTTAATGTGTAAGGCTCTCCCAACGGTTGCTACTAGCGAGTGTAGTGCTGTTTTCACAGATTTCTCTTTGGTGTAGGCATGCTGATTGGATGACATTAGTCTCCTTACATCATTCCTGATGTGTAGATCCAGCAGCTTTTCCAGAGTTTTGACTATGAAAGAGGTAAGGCTTATCGGCCTGTAATCCTTGGGGCTCGCGTGACTGCACTTTTCCGCCTTTGAATAGAAGTAAATCTGAAAGGTCCTCCATTGGATTGGAATATAGCACGTGCTTAGATACGCCGATTATATTTCATACATCCATAAGGTGATCCTTTCCTTGGTCGCCTGCAACATGGCTGGAAATATTCCATCGAGTCCTGGTGCCTTATAAACCGCAAAGGATTCTATGGACAAGTTGATCTTCGTAGGTGTTATTAGATCGTTTGGGGGCGTTCATCGCCAGTTGCTATGTCCTGGTGCGTGCTGCCGTCTAGGACATCCGTGCATCCTGGGAAGTGCGATTGCATAAGTACTGTTGAAGCCTCTTCACTGCCCTCAGTCTTCTTCGGCTGCTTCGAAAGCAGCTTCCGGAGTCTAGCTGTTTCCGGGACGATCTGGAGCAGATGCGTATTACGCATCCAGTAATTCCTTGGACAGGGTCTCTAGGGACGATTCTATGTCTTTCACAGATTTTACTGCGCCCGGGCTAGTCGCGAATTTTGTGGTCACTGTCCTTGTCAACTTTTCCGATGGTCCCTCCTTTGTAGTACTGTAACGAACTGAATTGTTAGGTCTCCTCGCTACGAGATTCATGCGGCTAGCTCACTATAGTTGTATGTTCGTCCCACCAAATTTATATAAACGTGACCGCCCAGTAGATCAGTGAGAAAGCACAGAATTTTTGGGTACTTAGTGGATTTTACTACGAGCGAGAGGGTATGATGGCACGGTAACCTTAACGGCTCGGCTGGCCTTGCTATCGCCCCTTGTTGCCGTTGATGGCTCCTGGTCGCCTTGTCGAATCGGTGCCCCTCTTGTGGACTGCGGGCTCCGGTTCCGTGAACTCCCTGAAGATCCTTGTAGCTCCCTGAAGAGGCTCGAAGCTCCCTGAAGATCCTTGTAGCTCCCTGAAGATGCTCGACGCCGCTCGTTGCTGATGCGTAGAAACGACGACTACTCGTCGCGCCTTTTTCATGCCGATGTGCCACGCCCCCCCTAACGCCCACAAACCGCGAAAAACTGTAGCGCCCACAGTTTTGAAGCTAGATTAACGGGAAAAGAATGTGTATTCGTTTCTTCAATACCTATTGATTGACCAAAATGAGCCACCCCTTCTTCCCCCTAACGCCCACAACCCGCGAAAAACTGTGGCACCCGTCTGTATGAACGCTGAGATCTCGGAAACTATAAAAGCTAGAGGATTGGGACTTGGCATGCAGATTCTGGGGGTTATACGCAGCGCAAGTTTTTCACGCCGATGTGCCACGCCCCCCTAACGCCCACAAACCGCGAAAAACTGTAGCGCCCACAGTTTTGAAGCTAGATTAACGGGAAAAGAAATGTGTATTCGTTTCTTCAATACCAATTGATTGACCAAAATGAGCCACCTCCTCTCCCCTCTAACGTCAGTAAACCACGAAAAACTGCGGCGAAAAACATACAAGAAGGCATATTTATATTAAAGTTGTTTGGATGAGTAACGGCTATCTAATAGTCGAGGCACTCGACTATAGCGTTCTCTCTTGTTCTTTATGCAGTAAGCAAATGTCGTCATGAGAGCAAGTGTTTAAGCCCCTGGAAATGTTTTCCCAACTTTATCTTTATCTACAGTCAATTGAAATGCAGTTTACAATTTATATCGTTGGATTTTGTGGGTAAGTGATCGACTCCGGTCGTCATGCTACATATTTTGATTGACTGTTTACAATAATATTCCAATGATCTTAATATTATAAAAAAATCCCCTCATGACTAAATACTTGCTCAGTGAATTAAATTATTATTACATCTATATGACCTTAGCGTAAAACTTTATGGGATACTCAGCATTGTAACTTTAATGATCACCTTTGTTAGTATTACTTTTTACTTATATTAAATCTATTATAAACATGAATTCCTAAATCTTTTACCAATGGAAGCTTGCATCAATGAAGATGACTAGGAGTTAGGCATGTGTCGAAGGGATCACCAACCTCTGTCAGGATATGCGGCTGCGGTAATCATGTAGCGTGGGCAATGTCAGCGGTAAATAACATCATCGCTGCTGACACTGACACACATACATCAGCTGCTGCCATTCCATCTAGGCAGCACCCTTCTTTTCAGGTATTCCCTTCCTCTTTATCCCTCTTCTAATTCTGTCCCCCTACAATTTACCTCAAAGTCAGTTCACGCGCGAATTTAAATCGGATATTGTATATACATATGCGAGCAAATAGCACTGTGGATCAAATTTGAAACTCACTCCCTTTACCGACGAAACACGAGTCGGATACAGCGCGTACCCCACTTAAAGCTACACCATCTTTTGCTGCTGCTAGAATCATTCGTGATATGCTAAAGTCTCCATACTTTGTATTTCTCAGTAAAGAGAATGGAGTCCGTCTTGTTCGCATTGATACTGAGTCCCACCTTTTCCGCCCAATCACATATCTCCCTGAATGTTAATTCTATTATGGAGTCTATGGACAAACACCCGTAATAATTATGACAATGTCGTCCGTATAGGCAGTTATTTTTGGAGATCTCCTCTCGAATCTCTTAAATAGAAAATCGACCACAAAAATATAGGAAGCAGTGCCCATCTCTGAAAGGACCGGCCTGCAGCTAAGCATGTTTCTTATCCAGAGGATTATTGCGGAATGCATGCTTGTCGCTTCTAGGGAATCCATTATAGCATCCGCCTTAACATTGTTGAATACTCCGGATATATCTACAAATACTCCAAGCGCATATTCCTTAATGTGTAAGGCTCTCCCAACGGTTGCTACTAGCGAGTGTAGTGCTGTTTTCACAGATTTCTCTTTGGTGTAGGCATGCTGATTGGATGACATTAGTCTCCTTACATCATTCCTGATGTGTAGATCCAGCAGCTTTTCCAGAGTTTTGACTATGAAAGAGGTAAGGCTTATCGGCCTGTAATCCTTGGGGCCCGCGTGACTGCACTTTTCCGCCTTTGAATAGAAGTAAATCTGAAAGGTCCTCCATTGGATTGGAATATAGCACGTGCTTAGATACGCCGATTATATTTCATACATCCATAAGGTGATCCTTTCCTTGGTCGCCTGCAACATGGCTGGAAATATTCCATCGAGTCCTGGTGCCTTATAAACCGCAAAGGATTCTATGGCCCAGTTGATTTTCGTAGAAGTTATTAGATCGTTTGGGGGCGTTTATCGCCAGTTGCTATGTCCTGGTGCGTGCTGCCGTCTAGGACATCCGTGCATCCTGGGAAGTGCGATTGCATAAGTACTGTTAAAGCCTCTTCACTGCCCTCAGTCTTCTTCGGCTGCTTCGAAAGCAGCTTCCGGAGTCTAGCTGTTTCCGGGACGATCTGGAGCAGATGCGTATTACGCATCCAGTAATTCCTTGGACAGGGTCTCTAGGGACGTTTCTATGTCTTTCACAGTTTTTACTGCGCCCGGGCTAGTCGCGAATTTTGTGGTCACTGTCCTTGTCAACTTTTCCGATGGTCTCTCCTTTGTAGTACTGTAACGAACTGAATTGTTAGGTCTCCTCGCTACGAGATTCATGCGGCTAGCTCACTATAGTTGTATGTTCGTCCCACCAAATTTATATAAACGTGACCGCCCAGTAGATCAGTGAGAAAGCACAGAATTTTTGGGTACTTAGTGGATTTTACTACGAGCGAGAGGGTATGATGGCACGGTAACCTTAACGGCTCGGCTGGCCTTGCTATCGCCCCTTGTTGCCGTTGATGGCTCCTGGTCGCCTTGTCGAATCGGTGCCCCTCTTGTGGACTGCGGGCTCCGGTTCCGTGAACTCCCTGAAGATCCTTGTAGCTCCCTGAAGAGGCTCGAAGCTCCCTGAAGATCCTTGTAGCTCCCTGAAGATGCTCGACGCCGCTCGTTGCTGATGCGTAGAAACGACGACTACTCGTCGCGCCTCTTTCATGCCGATGTGCCACGCCCCCCCTAACGCCCACAAACCGCGAAAAACTGTAGCGCCCACAGTTTTGAAGCTAGATTAACGGGAAAAGAATGTGTATTCGTTTCTTCAATACCTATTGATTGACCAAAATGAGCCACCCCTTCTTCCCCCTAACGCCCACAACCCGCGAAAAACTGTGGCACCCGTCTGTATGAACGCTGAGATCTCGGAAACTATAAAAGCTAGAGGATTGGGACTTGGCATGCAGATTCTGGGGGTTATACGCAGCGCAAGTTTTTCACGCCGATGTGCCACGCCCCCCTAACGCCCACAAACCGCGAAAAACTGTAGCGCCCACAGTTTTGAAGCTAGATTAACGGGAAAAGAAATGTGTATTCGTTTCTTCAATACCAATTGATTGACCAAAATGAGCCACCTCCTCTCCCCTCTAACGTCAGTAAACCACGAAAAACTGCGGCGAAAAACATACAAGAAGGCATATTTATATTAAAGTTGTTTGGATGAGTAACGGCTATCTAATAGTCGAGGCACTCGACTATAGCGTTCTCTCTTGTTCTTTATGCAGTAAGCAAATGTCGTCATGAGAGCAAGTGTTTAAGCCCCTGGAAATGTTTTCCCAACTTTATCTTTATCTACAGTCAATTGAAATGCAGTTTACAATTTATATCGTTGGATTTTGTGGGTAAGTGATCGACTCCGGTCGTCATGCTAAATATTTTGATTGACTGTTTACAATAATATTCCAATGATCTTAATATTATAAAAAAATCCCCTCATGACTAAATACTTGCTCAGTGAATTAAATTATTATTACATCTATATGACCTTAGCGTAAAACTTTATGGGATACTCAGCATTGTAACTTTAATGATCACCTTTGTTAGTATTACTTTTTACTTATATTAAATCTATTATAAACATGAATTCCTAAATCTTTTACCAATGGAAGCTTGCATCAATGAAGATGATTAGGAGTTAGGCGTGTGTCGAAGGGATCACCAACCTCTGTCAGGATATGCGGCTGCGGTAATCATGTAGCGTGGGCAATGTCAGCGGTAAATAACATCATCGCTGCTGACACTGACACACATACATCAGCTGCTGCCATTCCATCTAGGTAGCACCCTTCTTTTCAGGTATTCCCTTCCTCTTTATCCCTCTTCTAATTCTGTCCCCCTACAATTTACCTCAAAGTCAGTTCACGCGCGAATTTAAATCGGATATTGTATATACATATGCGAGCAAATAGCACTGTGGATCAAATTTGAAACTCACTCCCTTTACCGACGAAACACGAGCCGGATACAGCGCGTACCCCACTTAAAGCTACACCATCTTTTGCTGCTGCTAGAATCATTCGTGATATGCTAAAGTCTCCATACTTTGTATTTCTTAGTAAAGAGAATGAGGTCCGTCTTGTTCGCATTGATACTGAGTCCCACCTTTTCCGCCCAATCCCATATCTCCCTGAATGTTGATTCTATTATTGAGTCTATGGACAAACACCCGTAATAATTATGACAATGTCGTCCGTATAGGCAGTTATTTTTGGAGATCTCCTCTCGAATCTCTTAAATAGAAAATCGACCACAAAAATATAGGAAGCAGTGCCCATCTCTGAAAGGACCGGCCTGCAGCTAAGCATGTTTCTTATCCAGAGGATTATTGCGGAATGCATGCTTGTCGCTTCTAGGGAATCCATTATAGCATCCGCCTTAACATTGTTGAATACTCCGGATATATCTACAAATACCCCAAGCGCATATTCCTTAATGTGTAAGGCTCTCCCAACGGTTGCTACTAGCGAGTGTAGTGCTGTTTTCACAGATTTCTCTTTGGTGTAGGCATGCTGATTGGATGACATTAGTCTCCTTACATCATTCCTGATGTGTAGATCCAGCAGCTTTTCCAGAGTTTTGACTATGAAAGAGGTAAGGCTTATCGGCCTGTAATCCTTGGGGCCCGCGTGACTGCACTTTTCCGCCTTTGAATAGAAGTAAATCTGAAAGGTCCTCCATTGGATTGGAATATAGCACGTGCTTAGATACGCCGATTATATTTCATACATCCATAAGGTGATCCTTTCCTTGGTCGCCTGCAACATGGCTGGAAATATTCCATCGAGTCCTGGTGCCTTATAAACCGCAAAGGATTCTATGGCCCAGTTGATTTTCGTAGGTGTTATTAGATCGTTTGGGGGCGTTCATCGCCAGTTGCTATGTCCTGGTGCGTGCTGCCGTCTAGGACATCCGTGCATCCTGGGAAGTGCGATTGCATAAGTACTGTTGATTGCATAAGTACGCATCCAGTAATTTCTTGGACAGGGTCTCTAGGGACGTTTCTATGTCTTTCACAGATTTTACTGCGCCCGGGCTAGTCGCGAATTTTGTGGTCACTGTCCTTGTCAACTTTTCCGATGGTCTCTCCTTTGTAGTACTGTAACGAACTGAATTGTTAGGTCTCCTCGCTACGAGATTCATGCGGCTAGCTCACTATAGTTGTATGTTCGTTGTAACGAACTGCTTTTAACTGTCGGATCGCTACGTAAACGCCGCGACTAGCTCAGAGATATTGTGTGTTCGTCCCACCAAATTTGTATTGCGTGATTGCCCGTGACCCAAGAAAATGCAGAGATATCCGATTGGGACAAATCGGAAACTTTATTAAGTTTTCTTTTCGCTGGAATTGGTTTCTTCGTCAGCTGGCTGTTGCGGCTTGCCGGGTCGGCGGCGTGCCTTCCTCGGCTCAGGATTCACTCTGTGCGTTCCTCGGCGGCGCTCCTTCGACGGCGTCGCTGCTCTCGCCTCCCTTCGTGGTGCTTGTGGACTCCTGCGGCGTCGTTCTCCAACGGCGTCTCTCCGGTTCCACCCGGCTTGTAGGACTCAAGAAGTCTGCACAACCTCCCTTTCGGGTCCGACCAGAATGATCCTGGGATCACCTGTTCGTCGTGTTCCCTGGGGTCGGTCTGGCTCTAGCCTGAGAAACAAATGTCCCGACAGGTCAAATCCGAGGATTCAGCCTTCTCGTCAGTCCACCGTAACCCCGACGCCTGGCACAAACTCTTGATCCGCGCTTACCCTGCCGGTAGCTCGTCCCTCTCTCGACTCTGCTCCTGTCCTGCACTCGTCTCCACTCCAATCTCTGTGTCCTGCCGATCTCACCGTTGCAGTCTCAGCCTTGGCCTAGCGTCTTGACTCTGGTATCTTGATCTGGGCGTTGAGCACTCGGTTTCTACGGTACTCTCACGGCCACGCACTCGATTGAATCCTCGCACTTGTATCTTGATCTTGATCTCTGGTTCGTTGGTTGCACTTGTACTTTCGCTCGCGTATCTTGGTTATCTGTCCTGAGCTGCGCCTGCGCCGTCCCTTTTATAGGCAGCGGCGGGGTCCCGTTATTTCCCTTTTTGCACACGGCTCGCTAGGGTCCAATGTCCACGTGTGTCCCGTTAGTTCCCTTTGCACACGGCACGCATCGGGTCCAAGGTCCAAGATGTCCCGTTAATTCACGGTGCATCCGCTTTGCGCCGGTTCAAAGTCCACGGCTTTACCGTTCGACCTTATTGCCCTTTGGCGGCGTGGGTCCAAGGTCCAGCGCGGCACCGTTATTTCACGGTCTCTCCGCTTTAGCCGGGTCCAAGGTCCAGTATTCACCGGTGGACCTGGATGCCCTTGGATTCTGCCGCATTCTCGCTGTTGCTAGGGGCTCTCCTGCCTCGAGATTTGTGGGGAGTTTTACGACTCCTCACATCTCCCCCTTTCTTCGGAAATGTGTTAAAGACGGTGCTTTCTCCTCCCGGCGCACTCCGTCGACGTATCTCAGCTTCCTCGTTGTTGTCCTCGTCCTCCGTTGCTCCTGGTTCCCTACTCCTTATGTTGGCCACCAGTCCGGACGCAGCGGTGCAATCTCAGCCTTTTCCTGTAGGCATCTCGACGACCGCGTCTAACCCTCGCTGATGCCTTCTCCTGCTGTTGGCCACCGGTCGGATCGCAGCGATGCCAGTCTCAGCCGTGTCCTATAGGCATCTTGACCCCCGCGTATAGATCCTCCCGTGCCGTCCTTACTCCTGCTCCTTGTTCCTTGACGATTCTCTCTCCTCAGTTGCTGATCCTCGCCTCCGCTCGGAATTTTGAATTTCCGCGCCGCTCCTCGTAGAAATACGCCGCTTCTATTTCCGCAATCTGGCAACTCCGCTCCTACTCACAATCGCGTTCATCGATCGTGGTGAACGGCGTCGCCACTTCCATGTCTCCAATTCCAGTTATCGATATTTTCAGCGTTGCCATTTTCCGTTCCAGTCGCAGTGTGACCAATAGCGTGGCCACTGTGAAAAATCTAGTATTTTTTCCATGTCGTTTTCCCTATCGATCGCACTATCGATCGACCGCCGCTATCGCAGCGCCCCCATCCCGATTTTTCATTACCGCGTGGTTGCAGCTGAAAATGGTGAGTTTTTATCTCTTTTTCTAAATTTTTCCAGCTTTCTGACCATTTGTTTCCATTTTGCAGCTCCATGCCGATGTATGAATGCCCCTTGATGATGCTCCGGGGTGCGGACCATGGCCCCGCGCGCCCCGGAAGACAACTTGCGGCTGCAAGTGCCCCCCGTGTCCCGCGCCTGCGGCAGCCTCGCGACGTATTTGCCGGCCCGCGCGCCTGGCCTCGCGCTTCTCTGATCCGCTCCTGGCATGGCTGCCGTAGAGGTCGTTGACCCCTTTTTGTTGTTGTGCTGCAGTCGGTGCTATTGCTTGTGTTGTTGTTGCTGGCGTATTTCGCCTCGCATTTGGCCGGGTTGTTGTCGTTGTTGCCCATGTTTGCTTGTTGTTGCTGGCCGCGGTTGATGTTGTTACTGGCCGCGGTTGTTGTAGCCCGCCGCGCCTGCGCGTATGTCGTCGCGCTTATACCCTCCCCTGTCCCAGAACATACTCCTCTCTTCTGTTCTAGCCCCAATCTGGGGCACCTTTATTCAGCGCGGTAGACGCTGACGTCGCCGGTTGCGGACACCTTGATGCGGTACCGGGCCCCGTTCGCGACGACCAGCTTGGCCCACCGCTTCTGCCGCGCTCTCCCTCGCTGCCGTCGTGCCTCCATTGCCACGCTCGGTGGCCACTCCTCCTCCGCGATCGGCGTCCACGGCTCGCCTCTCGCGGAATGCTGCCGCTGCAGCTCCGGCCTCTCCGGAGGGGCACGTGCCTCGGGGCACGAGACCTGCCGCGCGATCTTCGGCGTCGCTGCCAGTGGACTGGGCCACTCCCACGCCGTCTTCTCCCGTTCCTCGTCCTCCGTTCCCGTCCTCTTCCTGCCCTCCTGCGCTGGCCATCTCCACGTGACGACCGCCTCATGCCACGTCCTGCCGTCTGCCTCGACCACCCGTCGCTCCTCTGCGATCCGCCATGCCTCCTGCTGCTCCCGCAGCGGTGGTGAGGGCGGTGTCGTCGGTGGTGGTGGCGGTGGTGGCGATGTTGCCGGTGGTGGCGGTGTTGCCGGTGATGGCGACGGTGGTGAGGGCGGTGTCGGCGGCGGTGGTGGTGGTGATGGCGATGTTGCCGGTGGTGGCGGCGGTGGTGGCGGTGTTGCCGGTGATGGCGACGGTGGCGGCGGCGATGTCGGCAGCGGTGGTGACGATGTTGCCGGTGGTGGCGGCGGCGATGTCGGCGGCGGTGGTGACGATGTCGCCGGTGGTGGTGGCGGTGGTGTCGGCGGCGGTGGTGACGATGTCGGCGGCGGTGGTGGTGATGGTGAGGGCTCCCATAGGCGGGCCTCCTCCTCCTCGGCCCTCTCGAGCAGCCTCCGGAATGCGCTCTCGGCGGCCGCCTGGCGCCTCATCTGGCCCTTCCTCTCTGCCTGCGTGATCCGGCGCGCCAGGAACATTTGCCGCCAGTCCCTTGGGCGATTCGTCGGCGGCGCCATCCCGAGCGGGATGTAGCCCTTCCCCTGCATCGCCATCTGGAGGCGGTGGGACTTGAGCTTCACCCGCTCCGCTCGTCGCAGGTGATCCTCCTCGTCCGAGGACACCTCCGGGGTGACCGAGTCCAGGCCTCCCCAGGTCTCGTCGTCGTCATCCGACGAGAGCGACACCACGGATCCCACGTCGTCCGGCATCCGTGCCTCCTCATCCGCGTCGTCCTCCAACTCGACGTCCGGGATCTCGCCGCGGTCCTCCTCCTCCGACGGCGACGGAGAGCGCGACGCCAAGGGTGACGCGCACAGCTGGAGGTAGGATTCGGGATCCTGCCTCCATGTCGCTGCGGGCTGTTCCCCGACGCCGGCCTCACGTGCCTCGGATTCGTTTTGGTGCGTCTTGGTGGCCATGTTGCTGCTGCTGCTTGGAATTTTGAATAGGCAGATCCACTCTGCTCTACCCTCCGCGTAACCTCTGTTCTTCCGCCGCGCTCCTGTTCCGTTATTCCGCAGGGCTTGTACCGGTAACGGGACTTGCCCTCCGTGTACGCCTCCTACGGAATTTTGCATCGGTGTGCGTCAGCCGGTAACGGTAGTCGCGGTTTTGACCCTCCTCTGCCCCGCTCTCGCGCTCCTGTGTGTGTGTGTGTGCTCGTGTATCCGTGTGTGATCCATGTGTTGTGCCCGTTTCGATACCCCGTATCGTCCTCTCTCTTTTCCCGCTAACGGAAAGTACAGTGCTCCCTCGCTGCCGTGGTCGTTTCTCTCCCGGGCTTTAGGTCGCTTATGTGTGCTGTTTTTTCCTTGCCGCTTTCCTCGTGCCGTAACTTGCAGATCACCGGCGAAGTGAACTTTGTGATTTTAAACGGCCCATCGAATTTTGGGGCCAGTTTCGCCGCGAAGCCCTCTACTGCCTTGGACAGGTGGTGCTCCTTGACCCAGACCTTGTCCCCAACCTTCGGCTTCCATGGACGCCTTCGGAGATTGTAGTGCCGCGCCTGATCCTGCGCTGCCTTCTCCATATTTCTCCTGACCAACTCGAAGATTTCCTTTAATTTTTGTGCGTTCTCCGTGGGTGTTTGTGTTTCCTTTCCTGTTCCGGTTGTCTGCTCGTCATACAGCGCGTTTGGGAGTCTCGGCTCTCTACCCTGCGTGATAAACGCTGGCGAATAGCCCGTTGTCTCCGCCACACTTGTATTCACAGCCAACTGCAATTCTGGCCATTTTTCATCCCACGTCCTCTGATCGGCTCCGGTGAACTGCGCGATCATTGTTTTTACGGTCCTGTTGGTTCTCTCCGTCGGGTTTTCTTGTGGCGTGTACGGTGCTGTAAACTGGTGTCGGACACCCAGTTCCTCCATGAACTTCTTGAACGCTCTGCTTGTGAACTGCACGCCGTTGTCGGTTATCATTACTTTAGGTACACCGTATCGCGAAATTATACGTTCTCTGATGGCCTTTTGAAGGGTTTCCGTAGTTGCCCTTCGCATGGGCACGATTTCGGTCCACTTTGAGAATCGATCCACCAAGACTAGTAGCATCGAATTCCCGTGTTTTGATCGTGGCAGGGGACCGACGAAATCGGCGCATACCGTAGCCCATGGCTCCTCCGGAATTTGTGTTAGCATTTTTCCGGCTGCCTGGAGTTGGTTAGGCTTGTATTTCATGCAGCTTTCACAGTTCCGCACATATTTTCGTACGTCTCGATGCATACCCGGCCAGTAATATCTTGCAGCCACTCTTGCAATCGTTTTCCGACTGCCCAAGTGTCCGGCCGTTGGCATGTCGTGATTTTCAGATATGACCCTTTTTCTCGACTCGGTGGGTACGCACAGCTTCCAGGCGACCACGTCCTCGTTGCCAGCCCTGTGTGGAATATGTCGGTACAGCCGGTTGGCTTCCACCAGATAATCGGGGTATTTTTGTTGATTCTGCGTAACTTTTCCTTGCATTTCCTTTATCCAGGGGCATTGTGCTTGTTCTTGCAGATCGGTTTCTTTATTTTTCAGTCTTCGGCACGTTTCTGGTAGCGGCTGCCGTGACAGGGCGTCCGCTACTATGTTAAGCTGGCCCTTCCTGTATGCGATTTCAAAATCGTACTGTTGTAGCTCCAGCGCCCATCTCGCGATTCTGCCGGACGGACTCTCGATACTATTCAACCACTTCAGGGCCATGTGATCGGTTATCACTTTGAAGCGGTAGCCCTCCAGGTAAGGTTTTAATTTCCTGATGGCCCACACGATTGCTAAACACTCTTTTTCTGTTGCAGAGTAATTCCTTTCCGCCCCGTTCAAGGATCGGCTGGAGTAGGAAATCACCCGCTCACCCTGGTCCGAATGTTGTGTGAGAATAGCACCGAGGCCGTAATCGCTGGCGTCTGTTTGGAGTACGAACGTTTTGCTGAAATCGGGGCATGCCAGGATTGGGTCAGCAACTAGCCTGGCCTTGACGGCTTCGAACGCTTGCTGGTGATCGTTCGTCCATTCCCATTTTGCTTTCTTCCGGAGGAGTGCGTTCAGGGGCTGCACTATGGTGGCAAAATCTGGTACGAATCGCCTATACCATGATGCCACCCCCAGATACTGGCGCAGCTCCTTGACGTTTGCCGGTGGCTTCAGCTGGGCTATGGCCGACACCTTCTCCGGGTCCGTCCCAATGCCTTGGTCTGTGATTCGATGCCCTAAGTATTGCAACTCCTTCCTGAAGAATTTACACTTATCAGCATTTACTTTCAGGTTTGCTGCCCGTAGTCTTCTGAACACCTCTTTTAGGTTCTGCATGTGTTCCTTTATGGTCCGTCCGATGACGATAATGTCGTCTTGATACGCAAAAGCGTGCGGCATCATCTCGGGCCCTATGACCTGGTCCAACGCCCTTTGGAATGTCGCCGATGCCGAGTGTAGTCCAAATGGCATGACTCTCCATTGGAATAAACCTTTTCCTGGGACGGTGAAGGCTGTGTACTGCCTGCTGTCCGCCTCCAAGGGTATCTGCCAGTACCCGTCTTTTAGATCCAAGCTGCTGATGTACTTGGCTTCTCTCAGTTGGTCCAGGATGTAATTTATCATTGGCATCGGATACGCGTCCTTTACGGACTTTGCGTTTATTTGCCGGAAATCTACGCACAACCTCCATTTCCCTGTCTTCTTCCTGACCATGACGATTGGTGAGCTGTAGGGGCTTTTTGATGGTTCTATGCAACCTTTTTCAAGTAGCTCGTCGACCTTGGCGTTAATTTCCCCTTGCATCTTGGGATTCTTGGGATAATATCTTTGTTTGACCGGCTGGTCATCTTTCATGGTGATTTTGTGCACAGCTACGGTCGATGTTCCTTGTATATTCTCCAAATCTGCCAATTCTGTTTTTAAGAATTCAGCTACGTCCTCTTCCGTGAATTCTTTTGGCGTTTCCGCGACAGCGACGGACAGTCTTTCCTCTGTGCAGTTTTGTTCCCTGTTTCTTGGTGGTATCGCCACCCGAAGACCGGCGCACTCCATTTTTGCTCCTATTGTGGTGAGGAAATTCCATCCTAGCACCAGAGCGTCTATGATTCCAGGAAGGATCAGCAACTGTATTACCACAGTTCTCGTGCCGAGTCCAATTCCTATTTCCAGCTGCGAGGTGATGCTCCCGCATCGTCCGTCTGCCATCCGTACTTGCCTCCTCGTGGGCCTGACCTGTCCTGCCGCCTGCAGCCTGTCCGCCAGCTCCTCGCTTATAAAGCTAGCCGTGGCGCCGGTGTCCACTGTGGCCTTCAGCCTCTTCCCGGCTATGAGCACTGTGGCGGACAGTTGCATTTCTTCCGCCTTCAGGTCGCCCATTAAATCTGAGGGGCAGTGCCTCGCGAACCCTAGTTGCCCCTCGGTGGCTGGGATCGCTGGGCATTTCCCGATCTCGGGCAGCAATTAGTTGTCGCTATGCCTATTTTCCCGCAGTTCCAGCAGAACAGCACCGGGCGGTTTCGGCACTCTGTTGCCCAGTGCTCTTGGCTTCCGCATCTTCGGCATGCTGTTGCCGGGTTCGTAATGTGTCCTCTCCTTCCCTCTGTCCTTTGGCCTTGTGGACCTCGCCTCCAGGGGGCATCAGTGTTGTCTTGGCACCTTCTGCAGACTGCTCCTTGCCCGTTTCGAGTGGCTGCTGGGTGCGCGAACTCTTTTCGTACTGTTCCCGGGTGTTCGTATTCCCGTCGTGCAGCTACCGGGTGCTGAAACTCTCTTCTTGCGGGTACGGGGTGCATCCTGGTCTGTGGAGTGTTGGCCTCCTCGAACTCCCTCCTTTGCTGGTCCAACTCCTCAAAGTCGTCTGCCAGTGCCATCAGAGCGTCCAGGTCCCTGCACTCGTACGGGCGAATGAACATCCGCAGCGCCGGTGTGCTGTTCTCTAGAATCCTCTCCAGGACCTCTTCTCGGGTCATATCCAGGGGCCGCATCAAGGTCTGCATGTCTACCATGTAGTCTTTAAACGACTCATTGAAGACTTGTTTCCTCTGCCTGACCTGATCGGCTAGCTTCACCATGAAGCCCCTGGGCAGGAAGAATTCCTTGAAGCTTCGGGAGAAGTCTGCCCAGGTCTCCCAGAATTTGTTGTTGGCGATAAACCACTTGAGGGCTCTTCCCTGCAGGAGTTCCGGCATCGCTCTGGGGATTAGATTGGCGTCGAGCCCGTACGTCACCGCTGACCACTCTACTTGTTCTAGGAACTCCAGGGGTTTATCGTGGCCGTCGTACCTGAAGGTCCACTCTCGTACCTGCTTCGCCACCTTGGCATAGTCCGGTACTTCCGTCTTGGCCCTGTCCTTCCTTTGATTGGCGTCCTCCTGCCTTTCACGGCTGTTCTCCCTTTGAGTGGAGTTTCGTCGCTCCTGGTTGCCGGCGTCCCTGAGGCTTTGGACGTCCAAGCTGCTCACCAAGCCCTCTGCGCTTGTGATTTTCATCTCGGGAGTCTTCTTTCCGTATTCCCTTTCCAACGCTTCGAGGATGGCAACTGTCTCCGGTTCTTTGGTTGTGCGGTCTATGAACTCCGACAGTGCTTTTCTCATGTCCTCCACGAGACCCTCTAGCCTGATTCCCAGGGCGGCTGCGATGGCGGGAAAGTCATCCCTTTTGAGGGTATACAGCCACGACTTGCCCATCCTCTATCTGCTTTCTTGATCGGGACAATCACGCTTGGGCGCCAGATGTAACGAACTGTTTTTAACTGTCGGATCGCTACGTAAACGCCGCGACTAGCTCAGAGATATTGTGTGTTCGTCCCACCAAATTTGTATTGCGTGATTGCCCGTGACCCAAGAAAATGCAGAGATATCCGATTGGGACAAATCGGAAACTTTATTAAGTTTTCTTTTCGCTGGAATTGGTTTCTTCGTCAGCTGGCTGTTGCGGCTTGCCGGGTCGGCGACGTGCCTTCCTCGGCTCAGGATTCACTCTGTGCGTTCCTCGGCGGCGCTCCTTCGACGGCGTCGCTGCTCTCGCCTCCCTTCGTGGTGCTTGTGGACTCCTGCGGCGTCGTTCTCCAACGGCGTCTCTCCGGTTCCACCCGGCTTGTAGGACTCAAGAAGTCTGCACAACCTCCCTTTCGGGTCCGACCAGAATGATCCTGGGATCACCTGTTCGTCGTGTTCCCTGGGGTCGGTCTGGCTCTAGCCTGAGAAACAAATGTCCCGACAGGTCAAATCCGAGGATTCAGCCTTCTCGTCAGTCCACCGTAACCCCGACGCCTGGCACAAACTCTTGATCCGCGCTTACCCTGCCGGTAGCTCGTCCCTCTCTCGACTCTGCTCCTGTCCTGCACTCGTCTCCACTCCAATCTCTGTGTCCTGCCGATCTCACCGTTGCAGTCTCAGCCTTGGCCTAGCGTCTTGACTCTGGTATCTTGATCTGGGCGGTGAGCACTCGGTTTCTACGGTACTCTCACGGCCACGCACTCGATTGAATCCTCGCACTTGTATCTTGATCTTGATCTCTGGTTCGTTGGTTGCACTTGTACTTTCGCTCGCGTATCTTGGTTATCTGTCCTGGGCTGCGCCTGCGCCGTCCCTTTTATAGGCAGCGGCGGGGTCCCGTTATTTCCCTTTTTGCACACGGCTCGCTAGGGTCCAATGTCCACGTGTGTCCCGTTAGTTCCCTTTGCACACGGCACGCATCGGGTCCAAGGTCCAAGATGTCCCGTTAATTCACGGTGCATCCGCTTTGCGCCGGTTCAAAGTCCACGGCTTTACCGTTCGACCTTATTGCCCTTTGGCGGCGTGGGTCCAAGGTCCAGCGCGGCACCGTTATTTCACGGTCTCTCCGCTTTAGCCGGGTCCAAGGTCCAGTATTCACCGGTGGACCTGGATGCCCTTGGATTCTGCCGCATTCTCGCTGTTGCTAGGGGCTCTCCTGCCTCGAGATTTGTGGGGAGTTTTACGACTCCTCACATCGTCCCACCAAATTTATCTAAACGTGACCGCCCAGTAGATCAGTGAGAAAGCACAGAATTTTTGGGTACTTAGTGGATTTTACTACGAGCGAGAGGGTATGATGGCACGGTAACCTTAACGGCTCGGCTGGCCTTGCTATCGCCCCTTGTTGCCGTTGATGGCTCCTGGTCGCCTTGTCGAATCGGTGCCCCTCTTGTGGACTGCGGGCTTCGGTTCCGTGAACTCCCTGAAGATCCTTGTAGCTCCCTGAAGAGGCTCGAAGCTCCCTGAAGATCCTTGTAGCTCCCTGAAGATGCTCGACGCCGCTCGTTGCTGATGCGTAGAAACGACGACTACTCGTCGCGCCTTAGACTCGCCGGGAGATCGGCTGCACGGGTTTAGGGAAGCGTCACCGTTCTCAGACTAGGGTAAACAGAGGCCGCGATCTCCAGGAATCTCTTCTTTCGACACACCACCGCCTGTCCCTGGCTCTGTCCCGAATGGTCCCACTATTGTTTAACTCAGATCGCACTGGCAGTCCAAGTTACGCAGGGATGCTGCCGAGCGCTTCACTTTGCTTCAACGCCTAGTGTAAACGAACGTTCCGCCCTAGCTTCAAACCTTGACTTATCGTCCGTGACATTTCCTCGTAGCTCGCTCTGGTGTGTAGGGGCTGGCCCGTTGCTGATGCTACCCCTCGCTCTGCTCCTGGATATGTTGGCTGCGTGGCTGGACGTTGCGTGGCTTCTGGTACTCGGGATCTTGGTCGATCGCCAATCCGGGACTACACAACTTGACTTCTTGACAAACGATTGATCGATCTCCCTTCTGGCCGACAGGCTTCTCCCTGAGTTCACGATTTCTTGTCGCAGGCTTACACCGCTCAAACTGTGCTCTCCGGCGAGGACCGTGGATTTAGTTGAGACAGAACTGAAACGGATCGCCTTGACCTAGCCGTGTGATGCCCTCTGGACCTCAGCTACCTGTGTCTCAATTCGGAGATTCCTGGCGGTTCAATCCCGAACGTCTCGGCGTAGTGATCTTGTTCCTTGTAGGCTCCCACGGCGCTGCTTCCGGCGATTCGACTTGTTGTTGTTCACTTGTAGTTCACTGTACTGACTGACTTGTTCACTTTTGTATCTGGACTGATCTTGATTGATTGACTCTTCGTGATCGACTGATCCTGTTGCCAGCGCCCGACGGCATTATATAGGGCCTCTCGGAACCGTTATTTCCCTCTTTCTCTCTGCCCGCCGCATCTCTCCACTCCGGGTCCAAAGTCCGTAGCTCCTGCTTGACCCACTTGCCTTTCACGCACGGCCTTCATTTTTTGTGTTTCTGCGTCTATCTGCTGCTCTGCTTATTCTTTTGGTGCCTGTGGCACGCCTGTGCGTCGCTCCGCTGCTGAGATGTGGCACTTGTCCTCCTGGACCAAAGTCCACGGCAGAGTCCAAAGTCCGGTGCAGATCCGTTATTTCCCTTTTTGCACACGCACTCTGGCTCTGCCTGCTAAGCCCCCACTCTCTCACTCTCCGCTCCTTGCTCTCCAAACTCTCTTTGGCAGAGTTCTCTCTCCTAACCTCGAAGTCTCTAAACTCTCATTCTCCACTTCTCGGTCTCCAAACTCTCACTCTCCAAACTCTCATTCTCCAAACTCTCTACTTGAAAGTTTCTCCACTTGCTTTTCGCCGCGCCGCTACCACGCTAATTCCCCGCGTAACTGGTAAGCGGCTGGCCATCCGTAGTTTTTGCTGCGGGAATTTGTGGGGAGTTATTCAACTCCTCACATTCCCCCCTTACTTCGGGAAACTTTTTTCCCTCGTGTATCCTAGCCGTTGAGTCTTCGCGGTGATCTTGTCGATTCCCTTGGCGCTCCCTCGTCGCTCCATCGTCGCCACCCTCGACGCTTTCAACTCCGAGAGTTTCTACGGCGCCGGTCGTCGTCGTTGCAGGAATTTGAAACTCCCGGGCCGATCCTCCATCTGGTCCCACTGGTTATCGATACCCATTAGCTATCGATACCCAGCGGGCCTTCGTTTAAGTTTCCCGCGCTGTTTTCCCGTCTGGTCCCACTGGTCATCCATACCCATCAGCTATCGATAGCCCAGCGGAACTCCCCACGATATCGATACCCATCAGCTATCGATATCGCTGGGGCGGCGTTGTCACTTGATCGCTTGCGATATTCACTTCACCATGATTTTGCCATACATCGTGGGCCCATCGATCGCACTATCGTCCGTGCCAATCGACCGCCCTATCGAGGCGCCCCCGTCCCTAGTCCATGGTGATTTTGCAGATTTCTAGGTAAGTTTCTTCAACTTTCTTTTATCCTTTTCTTTTCTCTCATCCTTCTTTCTCCTTTCCAGGCTCCTTCGCCCTTCATTCGCCCTCGGCTAGTTGCTCTTGGCTGGCAACATTGACATCGAGTTCAGAGTGGTATTCGAATTAGCTTAGCCAATCGAAGCAACAGGTAAGTGCTGGTTTGTTTACTCTTTTTCTTCCCCAGCTAATTCCTTTTCTTTTTAGTTTCAGATGCTGATTAACTACATATGTATGCCCCTTCAATCTTTTCCTGTTTTCAGCCGTGTTATACCCAGCCCTACGCCGATCTTCGTTTTCTGATTTTTTTTTACGTGTTTTCTTTGTGTTTATTGGATCAGCGCTGCTCCTCGAACAGCCTCATGCCCGCGGGACCCAACCTTACGCGGAACGCGCGTCGGTCGATCCTTACGCGGACGCTTCGCCTGCCTCCCAGGATGCGTGCCTCCTTCACCGCCTGCACCTCCGCGATTCCTTCGGGCTACTCGTCCTTCTCAACCTCGCGCCACCGCTGACCTTCGGGTGCCGACGTCTGCCGCATTAGTTTTGGCCTCGCGACCTCTCCGACGACCTCCGGCGTGGAATGTTGCCGCTTCCACGGTGGCCGCCGACTGGCCAGCGGCTTTGGCCACACCCACGGACCCCTCTCCAGCGGCTCGTCCTCCTTCGTCGCGTTGTCTGCGACTGCTCCTGGGCACGATGACGCGGGTGTCGCTGGCCCGGTGCTCGGCGTCGGCGGCTTCACCGCTGCCTCGGGCCTGCCTCGGACCCTCGGATCCCTCGGGCTCACCCGCGGTTCTGCCTCCTCCCATATCCGCGGTTCCTCCCCCGCAGTCGCGTCCTCCGCGGGTCCCTCTGGCCATGTCCACGTAACCGTCTGCTGCCGCCACCGCACACCGTCGACCACGAACGTGCGTGAGCCTGCCATCCTGGCGACTCCTCCATCTGCTGCCGCCGCCGTTCCTCGCTCCTGCGCCGCTCCTCGCACCATTGGTCTGCATAGCTGGTGGGCTGAGGCGGTTTGCCTCCTGCCTCACCTTCGCCGGTCGCCGGTGCAGCCTGGGGCGACTCCTCGACTGCCTCCTTGGGCTTCGCTGGACCCTGGGAAGGCTCGGCGCTTGCCCACTCCACTTCGTCCATCGCCGCGCTGGACCGCCCTTCGGATCCGCCACCTCCTTCGCTTCTCGACCTCGTCGTCCACCAACTGAACGTCGCTGTTGGAGCTCACGACCGGATCCGGGACACCTCTCTTCGGGATCCGCCGCGAAGTTCGGGTGGGCCGGGATGTTGACCGTCCTTGCCCCGGGCTGGAACCTTCGGAGAGGTGGTTGGTCGCCAGGATGCGACGCGCTTCGCTTCTTGTCACACGTGTACTCATTTTGCTTTCATACAGTCGTCAGTCGTTGTCGTAGTTGGACGTGTACTTATCGCTCCTCCATCTGATCGAACTTTACCCGTGTAAACTACATCAATTTATGCCGAATCTTGACATCTTTGTGCATTGTTAGTGCATTTGCTCTCTTATCGTTTCGTCGCGAGCATCACAAGCGCGGAAAGCTTATCACTGACCACCTGCAAGCTGCGCTTTCTACATCTACGTTGTTTTCTACATCTACGTTGTTTTCTACACGTATATATCGGACAATAACGCAATAATTTTACTATGGCTGCCTGCTGCATTAAACCTTGCCTTTTAAATGGCAAAATCACCTCACGACAACCCACGATTGGTTGCTGGCTGTGTGATAACATTGCTCACCCTAAATGTGCCGACCTTGGACACAGTGCTGGCCTAGTTGCAGACCGCACTAAATCGAATTCTGGCCTGGATTGGACCTGCCCTAGCTGCCATCATATTAAAGTCAATATTATGGCTTTCATAAGGCAAACTGATCTGGAGTACCAGTCCTTACTAGCTGGATTTAAGGACTTATTTAATCGGTTTGAAAAGGCCGAATCCAACTTTAAAGGCCGAATCCTGGCAGCTGCTTGCCACAATGCTGTCGCTACCTCGGATCGCGTTCCCGTTGCTGCCAATTCCGGACCGGACACCGGTGCATCTTCTTGCCCGCAATCCGCTGCTCATTCATCTACTGCTCATTCATCTACTGCTCCAACTGCTGTCAGCTCCGGTTATGTACCAACACGGGGATCCTATTTCTTGGCTACCAGTAATGCTTCTACTGTTGTTGCTGACGGCTGCGCGGCAGACGCCTCCCCTGGACTTTCTCCTGCCGCGGCCTCTTGTGTGCCGCCCGATCCAGTCGCATCTTCTGATCTTCATCCCGTCAACTTTGACCAGGCATCTACGTCGCGTGCTGCTGCAGTCGGCTCTGGCATAATTTTAACGCCTGCTAATACAAACACGAGTCCATTACTGTCAACTTTACGTGGAGTCGTTAAAAAGGAACCCATGCCTTTATCGGGCGTGGCACAAAAAAAAACTAATTTTTGTCTCCCGCCTTAATCCTGATGCTTCTGAAGAGGACGTCAAAAACTACCTGAGCAGCAAACTGAATGTTTCTCTATCCGTACTTACCGTCTTGAAGTTCAAGTTTAAGCAGAGACATGAAATATGTTCGTTTAAAATTGGACTTCCTGAGGAACATCTTGATAAGGTTCTAGATGTTTCTATATGGCCTGAACATGTTATTGCTCACGAATACGTTAACAAGCTCAACCAACGCTTCAAAAAACTAAATAATTCTTTTTCTCAACACTACCAGAACGTTCGCAGTTTATTGGGCAAACTTAGTAAACTGCACGTGAACAGTGTCTCCTTTGATGCCAATGTGATTGCTTTTACCGAAACGTGGCTTAATTCTTCTGTGTCTGACTGTAAAATACTTGCTGGTAATTATGTTATTTATAGATGCGACCGCTCAGTGCGTCTTGGCGGTGGTGTTCTCATTGCCGTCAAGTCCAATCTTGTCTCTTAACGTATTCCGATAATTGGTACGGATAGTACATTAGAGTTTTTCGCTATTCGGATTTAACTTCACGGTTATTTCGTTTTCGTATCATGCTCATACATTCCTCCCCGGTCCGATATTAGCCTCTACCTCCAACATTTGGATCAAATACAGAGTATCCATACTACCCTTGGCGATAACGATCATCTTATTGTTATGGGTGACTTTAATCTCCCTGCCATATCTTGAATACCTTCGACTGAGTCAAGTGCTCTCCTTCCTACCACAGCACATGAGTTTGTACACGGTCTTGTTGATCTCTCATTAGGACAACCGAACTCAGTCACTAATTGCTCTAGCAAAGTTTTAGACCTTATTTTTGCCTAGGAGTTCGCAAATGCATATGTAACTCGAATTAGCCCTCTCTCCAATCCTGAAGATGCGTATCATCCTACACTTGAGGTTACTTTAGAAGCATCAGCTCCTTTACTGTCATGTCCCGTAATCGAACCAACAACTTTTCGCTGTTTTCGAAGAGCTAAATTTGCTGAAATGAACAGCACTTCTAATCATAATCCCTCGCATATTGTTGAACAGTTTTATGGTTTACTATATTCAGCCTTCGATACGTTCGTTTCCTCATTTCCCACTGGAAACGCGCCTCATAAGCCTCCGTGGTTCTCTCGTCGACTCTCTTTCCTAAAAAACTCGATGTCTAGACTTTTTAAGAAATATAAGAGAACCGGGCTTCAAGTCGACCATTCTAGGTATCTAATTGCTCGTTCAAATTTTTTAGTCCACAATTCCGATTGTTACAACACTTACCTCAACCGTGGTAGAATCGAATTCCAAGACAATCCCAAGCAGTTCTTCGCGTTTGTCAATTCGAAACGAAAATCGCAACAATTTCCATCTTGCCTCCATCTTGATACAGTATCCGCCTCTAGTGACTCCGATATTGCGAACTTATTCGCACAATTTTTGCAGTCCACGTAATCCTCTTTTAGTTACGATAACACCTCCTCCTACCCATACCCTCTTCCTCACTCCAACTGTTTTTTCATACCCCTAATAATCTTTTCTGGCCCTGATCTTGTACCGAGCTGTATCTTAAAAAAATGCACCGATGCTTTGTTCAAACCGTTATCTAAACTTTTTCAGATATCCCTCCTTCATTCATTTTTCCCTGAAGTTTGGAAGGAATCTTTTATCATTCCACTTCATAAATAGGGAAGCAAGTCGGACATTAAAAACTATCGTGGTATTGCAAAACTAAGCGCGATCCCCAAGTTTTTCGAACAGCTTATTACCGCTCAGCTACAGCACCAATGCAGCTCAGTAATGTCCCCAACTCAGCATGGCTTTATGAAACGAAGATCAACGACTACAAATCTTCTTGAGTTCACTTCAGTCATCAGAAGCGCTTTTAAAAATGATTATCAAACCGATGTTATTTTTACTGACTTCAGTAAAGCTTTCGATTCCGTGAACCACCATTTATTATTGAAAAAATTAATACTATTAGGATTCCCGATGACGTTGACTAAGTGGATCTCAGCTTACCTGTCGAACCGGACTCAAAGAATTGCTTTTAAAAGCACAGTCTCTAACCTTATTCACGTGACCTCTGGTGTTCCGCAAGGGAGCCACCTAGGACCCTTACTGTTTGGTATTTTCATAAATGACTTGCCCCAAGTTGTTCTCTCTGCTCATGTTATGATGTATGCTGACGACGTAAAACTCTGTTTACCGTTATCGAATCCTGATTCCCAGGCACTTTTGCAAGCTGATCTGAACAATCTGTATTCTTGGTGCATCCACAATTTGTTGTTTTTGAACAACTCTAAATGTAACTTTATGTCCTTTTATCGGAAGAAGCTTCTCCTCACTACATATTCTATTGGGTCGAATGAACTTGAACGCATAAATTCCGTTACAGACCTTGGAGTGTTATTCAACCACAACTTAAATTTCTCTAATCACATTGGTATCATAGTTAGTAAAGCAAAAGGGGGTTTTGTTAAGCGTTGGTCGAAGGAATTTGAGGATCCCTACACCACAAAACATTTATACGTTTCCTTGGTTCGTCCAATTCTTGAATACTGCTCGTGTGTTTGGTCACCCCAGTATACCATTTATCAGGACCTTATCGAATCGGTACAGAAACAGTTCCTTTTGTTTGCTCTACGTGGTTTAAACTGGGAAACTCATCGACACCTGCCATCGTACGTGGATAGACTACGTCTACTTAACCTGCCCTCCCTCAAGGATCGTCGTTATGTTCCTGCACAAATTAATTACTGGACTTGTAAATTCAAGCTATCTTCTTGGTCTAATTCGATTCTCCATCCCTGTAAGCTCTACTCGGCACTTTCGACCTATTGCCCTCGATACTTGTAAAACGAATTTTCAGTTACATGATCCATTTCGCGTTTTATGTTCATAATACAATGATCTGTGTTTTTTGATATTTTCTGAATGCTCTGTTAATTTAATTGTAACAAACATCCTAACTTACCTGCCCTTGCCCCCTTCCACTTGAAGTGAGTAGGGTACTACGTTTATATTGGCAGATATTTGCTAACTTTAAATAAAATAAATAAATAAATACATTTCAGATTATCCAACTGGAGCCGTGCTCCCTTTAACGATACCCCGGTTTCGCTTCTTCCTTTTTCTTCGATACCGCTATTTCCTTTGCCTTCCTTATCCTATGCGGCCAATACGGTACAGTTTTCTGTGCCGTCTTCTCCCACCCATCGGCAGACATTTGAAACGCGTGCTCTGGTCAGTTCCAAACGAGACTTTGAATGCTTTGGTTCGTTTTCCTGACGAGCTTTCCAATCGGAATCTATTGCAGTTTCCTTTAGCATCCTTGGATTTATCTTGTAGTGTCCTTGGAGTTTTGTAGTATCCTTGGAGTTTTATAGTATCCTTGGAGGTATCCTGTAGTATGCTTGGAGTTTTGTAGTATCCTTGGAGTTTCGTACCATCCTTGGAGTTTCATAGTATCCTTGGAGTTTTTGTAGTATCCTTGGAGTTATCCTGTAGTATCCTTGGAGTTTTGTAGTATCCTTGGAGGTATCCTGTAGTATCCTTGGAGTTTTGTAGTATTCTTGGAGTTTCGTATTATCCTTGGAGTTTCATAGTATCCTTGGAGTTATCTTGTAGTATCCTTGGATAGTCCTTGGAGTTATCTTGTAGTATCCTTGGAGAGTCCTTGGAGTTATCTTGTTATAATGCCGTACGATCTCAAAGATCTCCCTGAATTTATTGGCGTTTTCGTCCGGGGTTTCGGTCGCTCGACCGGTGCCCAAGATTTCTCGATCGTATAGGGCGCTCGGTAGTCTGGGTTCTCTGCCTTGGGTAAGAAATGCCGGGGTGTAGCCAGTGGATTCCGAGACGCTGGTGTTTACTGCCAGCATGATTTCAGGCCATTTCTCGTCCCAATTTCTCTGGTCCTGCCCGGCGAACTGCGCAATCATTGTTTTTACAGTCCTATTCGCTCGCTCGGTCGGGTTCTCTTGCGGGGTGTATGGAGCTGTGAACTGTTGTTTGATACCCATATCGGCTAGGAAACCCTTGAAGATTCGGCTGGCAAATTGTACTCCGTTGTCCGTTATGACCACCTTCGGGACCCCATACCTTGCGATTATTCGTTCTCTGAAAGCTTCCTTAGTGATTCGGCCGTCGCGCTGCGCAGTGGTACTAACTCAGTCCACGTGGAGAACCGGTCTACCAGTGCTAGCAGCATTTGGTTGTCGTGCTTTGAACGTGGCAGGGGTCCGACGAAGTCCGCGTATACCGTTGCCCATGGTTCCTCTGGCACCTGCGTTAGCATTTTGCCAGCCGCTTGCATTTGATTCGACTTAAATCTCATGCATATCTCGCATCTTCTCACATGTGCTCTGGCATCTCTATGCATACCTGGCCAGTAATATCGGGCTGCCAGCCGTGCAATTGTCCTTCGGCTTCCAACATGGCCCGCTGAAGGTGAATCGTTGTCCTCTTTTAGCACCGTTTCCCGTAGAGCTTTAGGGACGCACATCTTCCACGTTGCGACATCCTCGCTGCCTGCTCTGTGTGGTATGTTTCTGTATAGGATGTCACCTTCCATCACGTAGTCCGGGTACTTTTGCGGTTGGGTCTTTATATTCTCGAGCATTTCTTCCGTTCAGCTGCATGCTGCAGAAGCTTTCGCCGCCGATGTTGCCTTGATGCCTCGAAGCGTCTCTGGTAGTGGCTGCCTCGATAAGGCGTCCGTTACCACATTGAGTTGTCCTTTTCTGTACGCTATCTCGAAATCGTATTGCTGCAGTTCCAGGTCCCATCTGGCGATCCTTCCTGAAGGGCTTTCAATGCTGTTGAGCCACTTCAGGGCCATATGGTCGCTTACTATTTTAAAGTGGTAACCTTCCAGATATGGCTTTAGCTTTCGGATCGCCCATACGATTGCCAGGCATTCCTTCTCGGTCGTTGAGTAATTCTTTTCGGCGCCGTTGAGCGTTCGGCTTGAGTAAGAGATTACCTTTTCGCCTTTCTCCGTTTCCTGGGTCAGTATCGCCCCGATGCCATAGTCGCTCGCGTCCGTTTGCAGGGTGAACGGTTTGTCAAAGTCCGGGCACGCCAGTACGGGGTCTGCAACGAGTCTTGCCTTAACCTCTTCGAACGCCATCTGATGTTCCGCTGTCCATACCCACTTGCTGCCTTTGCGTAGCAAATCATTGAGTGGTTTGACTATTTTTGCGAAATCAGGTACGAATCGGCGGTACCATGATGCTACGCCCAGGTACTGTCGGAGTTCTCTTACTGTTGCTGGTGGCTCTAGTTCCGCGATGGCTGCCACCTTTTCTGGGTCTGTGCCTATCCCCTCGCTCGTCACTCGATGACCTAAATATAATAGCTCCTTCCTGAAGAATTGGCATTTTTCCGGGTTCAGTCGCAGATTTGCTTCTTTTAGCCTCCGGAACACTTCCCTCAGGTTCGTTTTGTGTTCTTCCAGCGTGCGTCCGATCACTATAATGTCGTCCTGGTAGGCGAAAGCGTGGGGTGACATTTCGGGTCCAATTACTTGGTCCAAAACTCGTTGGAACGTCGCGGATGCCGAATGGAGACCGAAAGGCATAACCCTCCACTGGAATAAACCTTTTCCGGGCACCGTGAAAGCCGTGTATTGCCTGCTGCTTTCCTCTAGTGGTATTTGCCAGTACCCATCCTTCAGGTCCAGACTGCTGATGTATCTTGCTTCCCTCAGTTGGTCGAGGATATAATTTATGCGTGGCATTGGGTAGGCATCCTTTATCGAAATGCCTGAAATCGACACAGAGTCTCCACTTGCCCGTCTTCTTTTTCACCATCACGATGGGGGAGCTGTATGGGCTCTTCGAGTGCTCTATATACCCCATTTGGAGAAGCTCATCCACCTTCGCATTGATCTTCCCTTGAATTTTTGGATTCTTGGGGTAGTATCGTTGCTTGATGGGCTTGTCGTCCTTCATCGTGATCCGATGCTCGGCCATGTTCGACGTTCCCGTCATGGTGTTGAAGTCGGTTAGCTGTGCCTCTAGGAATTCCGCTGGGTCGTTATCCTCGCTTGTGTGTTGAACGACTGCCACCGAAAGCTTTTCCTCGAGCCACCCGTTGTGTCGGTTTCTGGCCGGTATTGCAATCTCGTGCCCGGCACACTTTATTTCTGTTCCGACTTGCATGAGGAAATTCCATCCTAACACCAATGAATCCACTACCCATGGTAGTATCAGCAGGCTCATGGTCAATCGCATGTTGCCAAATGCGATTTCTACCTGCAGCTGTGCATCGATTTCGCCGCATCTCCCGTCTGCCAACCTAACTTGCCGTCTTGTTCTTGTGATCTTTCCAAGGGCAGCCAGATTGTCCGCCAGTTCCTCGCTTATGAAGCTCGCTGTTGCCCCGGTGTCGATTGTGGCTTTATACGTGCCTCCACCAATCGTTACCGCTGCGGACAACTGCTGCTCCTCCTCGATTAGCTTGCCAGTTAGTTTGGAGAGGAAGCATTTTGCGATCCCCGCCCACCTCTCTGCGGCTGAGATCGCTGACCATTTCCCGCTCTTTGGCGCTGGTTTCGACAGCCGCGTTCCCAGTGTCCGTGACCGCTGCACTTTCGGCAGGCCTCCTGGGGGTCTGTGAGGGTCAGTGGGTACTCTCCAGTGGTCTCTGCGTGGTGATTCGTGGCCTCCACAAGGGGTTGGTTGCTTGCTGCCGGTGGTCTTGCAGGTGCGGGGTCCATTGACTGTTCCACAAGGTTCCTGGTCGCCAGTGTCCTCGCACCGTCTGCACATGATTTGCGCCTGAGCTGCTGGCTTTGCCCTGGCGAATTTGTTCTCCTGGGCAAATGTCTCCCGTTCCTTCTCCAGTTCCTCAAACTTGTCGGCTAGGTCCATTAGTGTATCCAGGTCCGCCACTGTGTATGCTCTGAGGGCGGTGTGCAGTTCTGCCGGATGATGTTGAGGGTCTCTTTCTCCGAATAACTGAGTGGCCTCACCATGGTCTGCATGTCGATCATGTAATCTTTGAACGATTCCCCGTAGCCTTGCTTCCTTTCCCTGACTTGATCAGAAAACTTGGTGAAAAAGTCCCTCGGCAGAAAATAATTGTGGAAGCTGTCTTTGAATTCTCCACTGTTTATTGTTGGAAATGAACCATTTCAGTGCTTTACCGGTGAGTAATTCCGGCATCGCTCGAAGAATCATGTCTAGGTACAGGCCGTAGGTATTGGCGGACCATTCCACTTGTTCTAAAAACTCAAATGGTTTTTCTACGCCGTCGAACCTGAATGACCACTCTCGGACTTGTTTCGCAACTTTGGCTTAATCTGGCCGACTGGGATTAGGAATCTGCGCTGCCGTTTTTCTATCCTGGCTTACGTCTCTCCTTTAAGCCTCCTTTTGCATGTTGTGGATACTTAGGCTTGCCAATAGGTCTTCCCCTTCGGCGTTTGTTACCTTTATGCTGGGACCTGGTTTGCCGCCGTATGTTGCTTCCAGCTCGGCCCAGATATCGAAGAGGTCTGGGTCGTTCTCCGTCTTTGTGTAATATTCAGACAATGCCTTTCGAATGTCTTCCGATCTGCCCTCCAAAGCCATGTTTAACTTCTGTGAGACATAGGCAAAGTCTTCTTTCTTGAGACGGTAAATCCAACTATTCCCCATTCTGCTTTATGTTGCTTTCACTGCTGAGACAATCACGTTTTGGGCACCAGATGTAACGAACTGAATTGTTAGGTCTGCTCGCTACGAGATTCGTGCGGCTAGCTCAGTATAGTTGTGTGTTCGTCCCATCAAATTTATATAAACGTGACCGACCAGTAGATCAGTGAGAAAGCACAGAATTTTCGGGTACTCAGTGGATTTTATTGCGAGCAAGAGGGTATGATGGCACGGTAACCTTGCCGGCTCGGCTGGCCTTGCTATCGCCCCTTGTGGCCGATGATGGCTCCTGGTCGCCTTGTCGACTCGGTGCCCCTCTTGTGGACTGCGGGCTCCGGTTCCGTGAACTCCCTGAAGATCCTTGTAGCTCCCTGAAGAGGCTCGAAGCTCCCTGAAGATCCTTGTAGCTCCCTGAAGATGCTCGACGCCGCTCGTTGCTGATGCGTAGAAACGACGACTACTCGTCGTGCCTTAGACTCGCCGGGAGATCGGCTGCACAGGTTTAGGGAAGCGTCACTGTTCTCAGACTAGGGTGAACAGAGGCCGCGATCTCCAGGAATCTCTTCTTTCGACACACCACCGCCTGTCCCTGGCTCTGTCCCGGATGGTCCCACTAGTGTTTAACTCAGATTGCACTGGCAGTCCAAGTTACGAAAGGATGCTGCCGAGCGCTTCACTTTGCTTCAACGCCTAGTGTAAACGAACGTTCCGCCCTAGCTTCACCCCTTGGCATATCGTCCGTGACGTTTCCTCGTAATTGCTCTGTCGTAATGTAGTGGCTGGCCCGTCGCTGATGCTGCCCGTCGCTCTGCTCCTGGATATGTTGGCTGCGTGGCTGGTCGTTGCGTGGCTTCTGGTACTCGGGATCTTGGTGGAACGCCAATCCGGGACTACACGACTTGACCGCGGGGCTCTTCTGGAGTTCTCCACTTGAGGCCACCAACGATCGACCGATCTCCCTTCTGGCTCGTTTCACTCGGGACTCGGACGCACGCCGCTCCGGGAATACACGACTCAAACCGTAGGGCTCTCCTGGAGTACTCCACTCAAGACCACAAACGATTGGTCGATCTCCCTTCTGGCCGACAGGCTTCTCCCTGAGTTCACGATTTCTTGTCGCAGGCTTACACCGCTCAAACTCTGTTCGACTCTCCGGCGAGGAGCGTGGATTTAGTTGAGACAGAACTGAAACGGATTGCCTTGACCTAGCCGTGTGATGCCCTCTGGACCTCAGCTACCTGCGTCTCAATTCGGAGATTCCTGGCGGTTCAATCCCGGCCTTAATTTGTGTTTCTGCGTGTTGCCGCTGCTCTGCTTATTCTTTTAGTGCCTGTGGCACGCCTGTGCGTCGCTCCGCTGCTGAGATGTGGCACTTGTCCTCCTGGACCAAAGTCCACGGCAGAGTCCAAAGTCCGGTGCAGATCCGTTATTTCCCCTTTTGCACACGGCACTCTGGCTCTGCCTGCTAAGTCTCCACTCTCTCACTCTCCGCTCCTTGCTCTCCAAACTCTCTTTGGCAGAGTTCTCTCTCCTAACCTCGAAGTCTCCAAACTCTCATTCTCCACTTAATAAAGTCTAATAGCCTATTCACATTAGCCAACATCTGACTGGCATATAAATCTGACAAGCCAAACGGTTCAAAATATTTCACCATTCGATAGGAATATAGCCCGTGCTTACACATGCGGAGTATATTTCATATAGCTATGTGGTGATCCCTTCCTTGGTCGCCTGAAACATGGCTGGAAATATTCCATCAAGTCCCGCAAAGGACTCTATGGCCCAGTTGACTCCCGTGGGAGTTATTAGATCTTTTGGGGGCGCCAGGACCGGCACGATCGTCAAGGCCAGCTTTAGGTGTGGTGGCGCTGGGATTTAATGAAAACTTGGTGTTTCCAGCCTTCATTAAGGCCTCGGAGAGCAGGGCAGCCAGCGTGGTTCTTAACGAACCGTCGATGCCACCCAGCAGTGGAGGGGTAGGCTCGTACTTTCTTCATGGATTTCGGGTAAGACATCTTTTGAATTGCCGAAACCCGTCCAGCATCTATCCTCATAAAAGGCCCAGGTACGTTAAAGATTATAAGCCAAACTTCGACGTCTTTATTCCTATTGTAAGTCCGGATTTATTCAGACTGTGGACTACGCAATTCACCTCCAATGTGTTTAAAAATCTAGAGCGAAGATTAGCAGATCGTCGAGGCATACGAAAACATTGGATCTGAGCTCCGTTGGTATCACCCGATCCATTAGCCGCACTAAGCGTTGCGCCGCGTGGCACACCCCAAATGGCATCATCCAATTTTCCAGCATCTTATCAATTTTATCCTCGACCACTTTCTGCTGCGCCAGAGACATCGAATATGGACGATCTTTGATCACTCGGGCTCCGTCTATCAGCTCAATGTAATGTCTTTTCATACTTGTGGTTCAGAGGCCATCCCGTTCAGAGGTAAGAAACTTCTCCTTGACCTTCCCTTCACAGGCAGATTCAAGCGCCCTATAATTGAAAGATCCTCACCAGAAGTCCGAACTACCGAGAAATATATCAACTGAGACCCCCAGCGTTCCCGCGAGCTCTCGGTCACGTGTTCAACAAGTCTGTGAGCAGCCTGCCCATGACCATCACGTCGGCAAAGGGTCTAGCTTCGCGGTATCGATGCGTTTCACGTTTCCTGTTGTTCTTATCCTGAAGCCCTCCATTGCCGTCTGGACTCTCCGTGAGACCATACGCATGCCGCTCAGAAAATATTCTGTTTCGCGTCTCTATATTTTGACGTAGCCGTTCTTTAACAAACACTTATCTTTATCAGATTTGCTATATACGTTATAACCGTTATATAACTTTAGGAATTACTTCGCGGGATTCCGATCTGGCAAGTCCCTCTTCCTTTTTGACTTCCCAGTCAACCGTTTTCCACGCCCTTTGAACATTTTGGAGTAATCGTGTCTGGTCTGCCACACCGTTAACACAGCCTGTTTCACTCCGTGGACGAGCACTCTCGGAATCTATGCCCTGCGGCCTCGCAAATCTAGCAGCCTGCTTTGAATGGATTTATTGGCCGCCCACGGAGCTCGGCCACTTCGAGGATTTGCTGCTCGTCGACTTCGTCCGGGCTTCGCTGAGCCGCAACTTATTTAGCTGCCCGTAAGCAGCGCGTCCTTGACGATGTTAACACAAAAAAACAGATGTTATTTCTAATAGAAGCAAAATTCGAGGGAATTTTACTCGTTTAACGTGGACGTCAGCAGAGCGCTGCTACCATCGGCGTTGAACTTATGTTATATATTTAACTTAATTTATTTAAGGTTGTTTTTAATTGTTTACGTGTTTCATTAATTTATTTATATGAAAGGCCATATTTTCTTAAAGTTTTAACGAATTTATAAATAACAAATACTAGACTAGTGAACAGAGGCCTCTGTAAGGAGGTGCAGTATCACCCCACCTGTGGAATGTCTTAGTAAATAAACTACTTCGGATTCTTGAGGGAGTAGGCCTTAAGGTAGTGGCATAATCAGATGATGTAGCTATCATCTTTAATGGTAAGCATCCACAAACTTTTTGCGATATTATGACCGCAAAACTAAAAATATAATCGGAATAGACGTTAACGAACGGACGGAAATCTCTCTAAAACGAAACTTTTTCTATTTACAAGTAGTATTAAACAACTGTAATGTCTCGTCTAGCGATCACGCCAGATCTTTGGGGTTAATATTAGATAAGCGACTAAAATTGAGCGACACTTGCACTTTTCTCTTGTAAAAAAGCAATCGGGCTAAGAAGGGCGAAGCGCTGAAGGCGATTCTGAACCTCCCTGCCCTGGACTTAGCAGGCACGCTAGTCACGCAAAAAATTCTTCAGTATGGAAAATCAAATCCGGTGAAAACGGATCTATGAAAAACTCGTGAATACAATCACGCACTTTTTCAGGCTCTGATTCTAGATAAGGAAGAATGGGAGCTCAACGAACGCAACCTGTTTATATACCGACGGCTCAAAACTAGACGGACACGTTGGTGTCATTTAGACTTCCTCATGCTTATATATAGTATGTATACTATGTATGCTTTATTGCCCACATCCCCATATGACAATACTGAGTTCATAACAACCCCAATAAAATACATTTTACAAGTTATTGATTCTGAGATGTGGCAATATTTTTAAACACATATTTTCCTTTCGCTAAGATTCTTTCCTTTTCACAAATGACTCATAAAGGTGTCATAAAAGGGACTCGCATAAGGGTTACCCAAACTTGCACACCTGTTCCAGTACCCGACCGCAATAAAAAGGACATGTACAAGCCTTGAAGCGCGCGCTCATAGATAAGATCGTCGAACTCACGCCAATGCCGAGGCTAGGCCTAACACATGCCATAATAGGGGTTAAGACCATTATACCGGAATGAATTCATTCTCCGTATTTATTTATTTATTTGATTGCTATTATCCCAGCGCTACAAGCATGTAGCCTATTTATAAATTAAGGCGCTAGTCACAGGTGTACAATTTTAAGGTTGAACTTAAAGCTTAACTTATATGCTAACATTTGTGTCGGCTCAGATTGACATGTATATGTATAATCCACTTCATTATTACTCTTATTACTATTACAATTTTAATTGACTTTTATTTTTAAACGTTAATTTTAATTTTTATTTATTTTTTTTTAATTTTTTCAAATATTAGAATTTTTAAATTTTTAAATTTAATTTTTAATTTTTAGTTAGTTAATTATAACTTTAAACTGTAATTTTTAATTTTTTATTATTCTCACTTTCTTTCTAGATTCTGGTGGTGCTCTTAATTAGTCTTAAAATATTCTTGCAGTGCGTTTTTAAATTGAGTTTCGTTACTGATTGACTTGATAGTATGTGGAAGTTGGTTCCTATTGCGAACAGCATATACAAGGAACTGCCTCCTTGTTCATAGGTACTTATACTTAATGCCCATTATGTTTCTGGTTCTTCTTAACGAACTAAAAATAAGTTTTTCATATAGATACAACGGCTTTTGCTTGCTTATAAATTTATTGAGTAGTAATAGGGCCCTAAGGTTTGTCCAGGATTTAAGTGGCATGTTAAAGATTTTAGTTGTAACGTCACTTATATGATCAGCTCTCTGTCTATTATAAATATATCTTGCTACATTATTAAACGCTACCTGCAGCTCGCGCTGACCTACGGAGCTGCAGTCACTAAATACCTTTAGTCCATAGAAAAGTATCGGTATAAGGTACATTTTAGCAATTGTCTCTTTTATTTTGGTCGGTAAGAAATCTTTGGTCAAGTATAAATTTCTAAGTATTGCATAAATTTTTCCCACAGATTTATTAATGTGATCATCCCAAGTCAATGTTTGATTAAACGTAAATCCTAAATTAATTGGAGTTTTCACATACTCAAGAGGAGCATTATTAATAGATAGTTTTTCTAATGCATCGTTATCCATCACTCTTTTAACTAAAACAATTTTTTCGGCTTTAATCCTAGCCCATTGATTTTCGCCCACTGGCTAACAATTTCCAATTCAGTTTGACAGACACTTATACATTCATTAATTCTACGAATAGGACGGCTTACATACATTTGAACATCATCAGCATACATGTGTACTTCACAGTTTGACATATTACTAGGTAAATCAGGAGTCAAAAATGTTATGTTGTCAGTATCCATTTTTTCCCTGATGTCTTGAACTATTTTAATTATAGCCCTGGTACAGCTTCTGCCAACTTATTAGAGGATGTCATAAAGCATCGAAAGTCAACTCGGAGCTTGGTTAGCTTGCCGAAGTCTGGGACTCTAACCCAGTAAAAAACCGCCTTTAGGGCTCTCTAGGATTCTATCCCATTGGAATTTCGCAGTCTTTCTGCGATGCGCAGTTTTTTGAGTACTATTGTGGCCATGTTGCATACAGCAGACCAATTTTCTTTTGAATCGAGCATGATATTCACCAGGTTACAAGCGGCTGGCGTCCTCCCCACCCTCATGCTCAGATCTCTTCGTTCATTTTTAAATCTCGGACAGACAAAAAACACGTGTTCTGCGTCTTCATTATCCGACTCGCAGAGTGGACAGTGCGGATAACGTTCATGCTTAAACCTATTAAAATAGTGTTTAAAGCATCCATGTCCTGTCAGCAGTTGCGTTAAGTAGTGGTCCACATGTCCATGCTTTCGTCCCAGCCATCTCTGCAGATCTGGGATAAGCTTATACGTCCATCGTCCTTTGCTGCAGTTTTCCCATCTTTCGATATTACAGCGCTAACCAGTAATATACGTGCTGGTTCCCTCGGGCCCCGAGTGTTGTCCATGATCCTCGATATTGCGGCCGCGGTCCTACCTGCCTTGCCACAAACGTACGCTAGATGTTCTTTGAAAGATAGCCGGTGGTCAATCATGACACCCATGTACTTTAGGCTTGGGCGGGATTTAATTGTGGCTTCTCCAATTTTGATAGTAGCGGTCTCCACTTTTTGCCGGCTACTTATTAGGACTGCTTCAGTCTTGTGCGCTGCCAGGCTAAGTCCCTTGGAGTCGAGCTATTCGTATGCTCGTTCCCCAGCTTCGTTGCATATTCTCTCTGCATCTGTGAGCTTCTTGGCAGTAACTACTAAGGCTACGTCATCCGCAAAGCCAATGAGTCGCGCCCCTTCGGACATCGTGATCCTAAGAATCCCATCGTACATTGCATTCCACAACAAAGGGCCTAGGACTGACCCATGGGGGACTCCCCCGCTGACCCTGTGAGTCGACTGACCGGAAACAGTTTCGTACAGGAGCAAGCGGCCTACGAAATAGCTCGCTATTACTCTCTGTATATACATCGGGACATTTAGGTCGCTCAATTCGTTCAGTGTAAGGTGCCAGCTAGCGAAATTGAATGCTTTTTTTACATCCAAAGTTGCCGCTATCCAGTACTGCTTAGTGCCGTACAACCTTTTCCCCTCAATAGCTTTTTCTGCGATTTCGCATAGCTTACCGACGGCGTCTATGGTAGATCGCCCCTCCCGAAGGCCATACTGCATTTCAGAGAGGCTATTGGGTTCAACAAAAGCTACCAAAGCTTTATGCTGACTCCTCAGCATTTACTGAAGATATTTTGGCTTTTACGGAAACTTGGCTGAAACCAGAGATATCTGACTCTGAAGTTCTGGCAAAAAATTGTAACACCTATAGGACCGATCGGGGGTGGTCTACTGATTGCCGTTACCTCTTGTTTAACATCGGAGAGACTTAACTTTCATATCTCTAACGAAATTGAATTTGTTAGTGTCAAAGTTTCCCTGCAATCCTTATCTATTTTTGTAACCTGCTCTTATATTCCTCCTGGCTCTGATTTTTTCATTTATGCTATTAAATCCGTTATATCCCTTCTATCCAACAGAGACCTTTTGATTGTTTTGGGTGACTTTAATCTCCCTAATATCTCTTGGTCTCTTCCTACTTACTCACCTGCAGCTACACCTTTATCAACCCATGATTTTGTGGATGGCCTTCTCGAATTATTGTTACAGCAAGTAAGCTTTATACGAAATTCAATAAACAGACAATTGGACCTTGTATTTGTTTCAGATCCGCATGAAGTAACGGTATCTAGAATTGACGCATTTGTTGTACCTGAAGACCGATATCATCCTACATTGGAATTGACAATTGGTCTCCCCTGTACTGATACCCTTTCTCCTTTAGTTTCTCAAACTAAAGTGAGATGTTTTCGTAAATATGACTATAATAAATTAAATTATATGATTTCGCAATATAATCGGATGATTTGTACAATTGCATGGATATCGAAAGAGCAATTGAACTTTTCTATAGCGTTTTAAACACTTTTTTTGACGAATGCGTTCCTGACAGGCTTCCTCCAAAGCTAAACAGGCCTCCTTGGTTTAACAATGCGCTTCAAAGACTTAAAAATCTTAAATCCAACACTTATAATAAGTGTTCACGCCAAAAGGGCGTTTAATTGCGGGAGGCAGTGTCGAGCGGCAGTTTTCTCCAGATCTCCACATCTCGCTCGCTCGCACTGCCCTTCGCTCTCCCTCTCCAACTCTCCCGCTACTCTCCGCTCCGCTTTGGAGCTTCTAAGCTAAGATTCTTGTAATGAGTTCCTATTTTCAAGTGCACAAATAAACAGCCGCACGTCGCGCAAAAACCCCGAAGTTTTTTCCTAGCCGTATTTTCGATATTATTCCGCGCGGATATCAGCCGCTTATTTCCCTGGGATTCAGCAGTCTTCAGTCAAGCCACCCCCGCCCCAACATTTTGGTCCAGTCGAGCCAGATTTCAATATTGGATTTTTTCTCTCCTGGAATTTTCCTGGATTTTCACCAGCGCCTATGGTGGCTTGAACCGCTTCAGCTAAGTTCCATTTCCAATTGTTATTATTTGCCGGTCATACAGCCAGTTGTTCGAACCCCATTTCGTTCAATTTGTTGTATGATTTCTTGCCTAAATCGAAAAGCGATTTAATCCGACGCAACGGCATTTAATATATTATTTAATTCCTTTTATTTGTGCACGGCATTTTTTTCCATTCCTTTATGCCGAAAATTTCGTACACTCCAAAAAATTCTGTGCAAGTTTGCAAGTCCGCAGTGCCAAATTATTTCAATATTAAAATATATATATTCCTAAAAACTCCAAAGGTGTGTAAAAATAAAACCCAGCCGCAGTAAAAGTTTCCTATTTTTTCAAATTGTTTCGCAAGAACAGCACCCTTCATTTTTTTTACTGTGTTCCAGCTGCGTGTATTTATTTTTACATAAATATTCTAATACAGTCCACTTCAACTACTCTGCATTCCAAGACCCTAATAACACAAACATACATCCATATATACTATTTCTTAAATATATATTCGTGGTCTATAAACTAAATCTTTCCTTGTGTAAAAAATATAATCCAGCCACAGTGAATATTTTAAATCAAAGTGATCCGCCGAAATTGGCAGCTTTTGTGTTTTACTGTGTTTTCTGCTGCGTGCATACTTTTTACATAATTATTCCAAAATACAGTCCATTTATTTACTTACATTTCGAGCTAATTGTTTCAACTGTGATAAATTCCCGCAAACAAATTTGGCTCTTCAACGTTATTCCGCTATTCGTCTCCAAAACTCCCGCAATCGGTGCCCTTACCCTGTCCAGCTGTTCGTACGTACATACACACGTACAGACATAACGTATTTCCACATATTCCGAACCGCACCGTGGTTCAAAGGTATCCAAAAAATAACGAAAAATATTTTTTTTCAAATATATTGAAACAAAAGTCAAATTAACTAATAAAGTTCCAAAATTAATGTACGCCTTCACGAGTGTCAGTGTGACCATATACTACTAGTCTGGTCTCCATTAAATAATTTAATTTACATATTTACGCCAAATTTAAATATTTCCGGTGGCAACTATTCTTTAAAGTTTAAATTCAATAAAAACTCCACTAGACAATTCAGTGTGACCGTATATCCTGACGATTTTCAATTGGTTCCTAAAACTCCAATTCGCTTCTAAAAAATTAAATTTTTTGTGTCATAAATTTAAATTTAAATTTTCTTGGAAATGGAATCCCAAGCAAAATCCGCTTTAAATAAATTTATAGTCACAGCTGACACTCTGAGCCATTTTGAAACCACTTTCAACTTTCCTGGTGCACCCACACCAACGTTATCCGCATGTGAAATTCGTCGCGAGCACGTCAATTCCTTATGGCAAAAGGTGAATGAGGCATATGACACATGCTCCGAGTGCATTGTGGCTGCGGGAGACAGCGCCGCAGACACCAAATCCATCCTGAAGGCGAAATATAACGAAACGTATTCCATATACGAAAGATTTGCTGCTCAGATCCTCGAGCAAATACAAAAGGGCTCCTCCCAATCGTCTCAACCTCCAGCATCTTCTCCCCAAGATTGCATTTCGTTTGGCTGTCAGCTTCCTCCGATCGATACGGAGATTTTCTCAGGCGATTATCTTCGCTGGCCGACTTTCCGGGACCTTTTCACGGCGATCTACATAGACAATCCGAGTCTTACGCCTGTTGAAAAGCTGTACCATTTAAATGCCAAAACTAGTGGCGAAGCTAATTCCATAGTTTCCAGATCCCCACTCACCAATAATGGCTTCCGCTCAGCTTGGACAAATCTAACTGAGCATTTCGAAAATAAGCGATTTCAGGTGAACAGCCACCTTAAAACTTTTTTCAATGTGCAATCCATAGCACAAGAGTCTGGAGCAGCACTAAAAGAACTTCAACGCACCATTCAAGGTTGCTTGACCTCATTACAATTGTCCGGCATTAATATTGAGAATTGGGACCCTATCCTCGTCTATATGTGCTCAACGAAGTTACCAAAGCTCACGCTCTCATTATGGGAGCAATCCGTTAAAAATAAAGACGAAATTCCCACTTGGCGAGAGCTAAATTCTTTTTTAACAGAGCGGCTTAGAACTCTAGAGGCCGTCGATAGTATTCGGTCCGATAACTTACTCCATGTCCAGCCCAAACAAACCCATCGAATGGCAGAAGCGCCAAGAATAAATTCTTTTACCACGAGGGTACTTCCATCACCCAAAGGCTGCGATCTGTGTTTTAAAGAGAAACACCCCGTGCGTATATGTCCACGCTTTCTTCAAATGCGGGTAAATGATCGTTCAGCCTACATCCAAGGTAAACAATTATGCTCCAACTGCTTTGCAAGCAGCCATAAATTGCAGGATTGCAAAAGCGCACACAATTGTTTTGCTTGCCATAGTCGGCACCACACATTGTTGCATCCAAGCGACAATTCCACAATGACTTCGGTTCCAACCCAACCAGTGGCCTCAATTCCACATAGAATTGCATCTTTCTCAGCGCAGGTTTCCAACGCACATAAGATTGCAAAAATTTCCTCTCCGCTTCCTGAGAAATATGATTACTGGGTTCCATATCCCGCCTTGGATGGCAGACGTTCCCGAGGTATTAAATCCTACCAATGCCGAGTCTGCCAAAAGATCCATCCGCTCCGGAAATGCCACCGCTTTCTGCGGCTTAGTGTCGAGAAACGGCTCCAGGAAGTTCGAATCCACAATTACTGCTCCAATTGCTTGGCCCACGATCATTCCCAGGACTCGTGCCGCAGTGTTAATCACTGCCAGAAGTGTGGAAAGGACCACCACACTCTGCTACACTTGGACGATCTCTCCCGCTATCCTGCAGGAACTTCTCCTGATGTTTTGCTACGGTGGACCTCGCAAGGGGGGGGAGAATGTTCACGCCAAAAGGGCGTTTAATTGCGGGAGGCAGTGTCGAGCGGCAGTTTTCTCCAGATCTCCACATCTCGCTCGCTCGCACTGCCCTTCGCTCTCCCTCTCCAACTCTCCCGCTACTCTCCGCTCCGCTTTGGAGCTTCTAAGCTAAGATTCTTGTAATGAGTTCCTATTTTCAAGTGCACAAATAAACAGCCGCACGTCGCGCAAAAACCCCGAAGTTTTTTCCTACCCGTATTTTCGATATTATTCCGCGCGGATATCAGCCGCTTATTTCCCTGGGATTCAGCAGTCTTCAGTCAAGCCACCCCCGCCCCAACATTTTGTTGTTGAGGGCGGGGGTGGCTTGACTGAAGACTGCTGAATCCCAGGGAAATAAGCGGCTGATATCCGCGCGGAATAATATCGAAAATACGGGTAGGAAAAAACTTCGGGGTTTTTGCGCGAAATAAGCGGCTGATATCCGCGCGGAATAATATCGAAAATACGAGTAGGAAAAAACTTCGGGGTTTTTGCGCGACGTGCGGCTGTTTATTTGTGCACTTGAAAATAGGAACTCATTACAAGAATCTTAGCTTAGAAGCTCCAAAGCGGAGCGGAGAGTAGCGGGAGAGTTGGAGAGGGAGAGCGAAGGGCAGTGCGAGCGAGCGAGATGTGGAGATCTGGAGAAAACTGCCGCTCGACACTGCCTCCCGCAATTAAACGCCCTTTTGGCGTGAACAATAAGTATAAAAAATCGGGTAACCATCTGATTTTTCTAAATATGTGGACGCTCGTCCAGATTTCAATGTTCTTAACAGTCACTGTTATTCTATGTATTTAAATCGATGTAAATTCGAATTTTTAAATGATCCGAAGCAGTTTTATAACTTTGTTAATGCAAAGCGTAAGTCTTCGGCATTGCCTTGTTCGGTACGTTTAAACTCAAAAGAGGCATCGACGGATTCTGAAATTGCGGATTTATTTGCCGAGTTTTTCCAAACTACTTATAGTTCGGCTGCTTGGTCAAATTCTACCTACTTTAACCCCTTAAATAGAGCTAATTGTATTTTTTCCCCCGTAATTACCGAATGTTCTCTCTTAAGAGACTTAGAAAAAACAACACCAACTTATTCTCCCGGTCCTGATGGACTCCCTGGGTGTGTGCTTCAGTTTTGTGCTTCAACCATTTGTAAACCGATTCTCAAACTTTTTCACTTGTCTATTTCATCATCAATTTTTCCAACTATCTGGAAGGACTCTTTCATTATTCCACTCCACAAAAAGGGTGCGAAGCACCACCGATGCCCAGAATTATAGAGGTATTTCTAAATTGTCGGCAATTCCGAAAGCATTTGAACGTGTTATTACTTCTCATTTGCAACACTTATGTTCCTCGCTAATATCACCGTGTCAGCATGGTTTTGTTAAGAAAAGTTCGACCACCACTAACCTCCTTGAATTGTCATCTGTTGTAATAAGTGGATTTAAGAAAAAAAATGCAGACTGATGTTATATATACAGATTTCAGCAAAGCTTTTGACTCTGTTAACCACTCTCTCCTTTTATTCAAATAAGATCAGCTTGGGTTTCCATGTAATCTATTAACTTGGATTTCAAGTTATTTGAATGGAAGGACTCAGAGAGTTATATTTAAGAACGCTGTCTCCAAAATGATCAACGTGACATCGGGAGTGCCCCAGGGTAGTCATTTGGGCCCTTTGCTGTTTACCTTGTTTATTAACGATCTTCCGTCTATCGTAACACATTCTCGTGTACTAATGTATGCTGATGATGTTAAGCTTTGTTTGACATATAATAAGATTCAGTCTGGTTTTGGCTTACATACAGACATTGATAATTTTCAGATATGGTGTGAGTATAACCTCTTAAATTTGAACTGCCTAAAATGTAACGTAATGACCTTTTACAGAGGTACTCCTACGTTTATAAGTTATTCGCTTCAGAACTCCCCACTTTATCGTATATATTTAGTAAACGATTTAGGTGTTCTTCTGGACCCTAAGCTTAAATTTGACTGCCACATAATGTCGACTGTCAACAAAGCAATGAGTGTTCTTGGGTTTATAAAGCGTTGGTCAAAAGAATTTGATGACCCTTATATAACCAAATTATTATTTACCTCCCTTGTCCGTCCTATTTTGGAATATTGTTCTTCAGTTTGGACTCCACAATATCAAGTTCACATCGACCGTATTGAGTCGGTACAAAAAAAATTTCTTCTTTTTGCGCTTCGTAGTTTGAACTGGGATCAAAACGTAAGGCTTCCTTCCTACCAGAGTAGATTACTATTGCTTAATTTACCTACACTTAAAACGGTAGAATAATGCTTGGTGTTGGGGCGGGGGTGGCTTGATTGAAGAATGCTGATGATGTCTCAGGAAAGCGGGTGAAAATCCGCCCAGAAAAGATATCAAAAACGCGGGAGACAATTTCGGGGTATTGCGCGACGTGCGGCTGTTTATTTGGACACTTGGAAAATAGAACTAATTAAGCCTATCTTAGCTTATAAGCTCCATAGCGGAGCGGAGAGTTGGGGGAGAGTTGGAGAGGGAGAGCGAAGGGCAGTGTGAGCGAGCGAGATGTGGAGAACTGGAGAAAACTGCCGCTCGACACTGCCTCCAAAATATAAACGCCCTTTTGGCGTGAACACTTGGTACTATTTTTATGCAAAATCTTATAAGTGGTGATATTGATTCTGTAGAACTGGTAAACCGTTTAACTTTTAATATTCCCGTTAGACTAACACAAAACTATTAGCCTCTTAATTTGCCGGCTCTAGCTTCGTTCCGGAGTTCAGCAGCACTAGATCAAGTGCGGCGAAGCTCTCCAGTAGTGCCCTTCCCCTCGCATTTGTTCGTGGAGAGCCCCAATCGGTAGCCCAGGCGTTAAAGTCTTCTGCTATTACGGCTGGGCGATTTTCCCGGGCATCTTCAGCAATCTCATCTAGGACGGATGTTGCCTGCGGAAGGCTAAGGCTTGGCGGCAGGTAGCAGCTATAGAAAGCTATACCATTCACATAGGCCCTAGCGAAGCAATTTCCGATTTTCTTCTTGTTAATCTGAAGCTTTGGGTTTCCGCAGCTCCATATTTCAGATTTTTTGCTGCTATTTGCAAGTCATTCTCCGGAATTTTTGTTCCTGAATTGCTCGCTTATGAGTGCAATGTCTACGTTTTGCTCGATGACATTTTGCTCCAGCAACCGTTGAGCTACCTCACAATGGTTAAGGTTTATCTGAAGGAACTTCATTTACCCCTAAGCCCTTGCATAGCCCTCCTGAAGTACGGACATTTCCCACTCATTGTCGGGTGATCGCAACCTTTCTCTTTTTTGCGCTTGCAGAGCATACAGGCCTTTGCTTTGCAGCCTCTGGCCTGGTGCTCCCGTGCGCCGCAGTTGTAGCAGCATTTTGAGCAGTCCTCTTGGGTTCTGCAATTCCCAGCTATATGGCCAAACTTCATACATTTAAAACACCTTTTAGGTGTTATCTTTGGGCGGACTCTGCACGAAGTCCATCCCAGCCTTAACTTACCTTTCTCCATGAGTCATCTCCCTATGTCGGGCATAACTCTTAGCGTGGCCGTTTGGGTGCCTCCGTACGCAGCCCTTATACTTACCAATGCGGATTCTGGCAGCTCTACCTCGAACTGCGATTGGATCGCACACAGGATATCCGTCTTGTCGGTGGTCTCGTCGATATCTTTTATCTCGATCAGCATCGTCTCCGTCAGCGCTCTGACGTCGACAGTGCTGCCCAGGACCGCTTTCATTGAGGTCTGGAACTCTGCGGTTTTAGGGTCGGAGACCTTATTAAGCAGAATTAGGAGTTCTCCCTTGGCTCTACGCCTCACAGCCTGTACGGCTTGTCCTAGTTCCCTGAGCTGCGGCTCAGCCTTAACATTTTTAAGGATGTCCGCATAGGACCCTCCAGTGGAGGTTGCAATGACCTTTAGATACACGACAATAAACAACATCAAAATTCACACTTTAAATCTCAGTCAAAATATATTTGTCACCTTTATGAACGTAGCAACAGGAAAAGAATTAGTTTTTCTACTAGATACAGGCGCGGATATATATATAATAAAGGAAAATTCCGATGATTTTTAAAACATTCAAGATAATCACATCATAAACATAAAGGGTATAAGTAAGGAAGTTACCAAATCAAAAGGCTTAACTTCTATTGAAATTCAAATTCTTAACGAACCGTCGATGCCACCCAGCAGTGGAGGGTAAGGCATCTTTTGAATTGCCGAAACCCGTCCAGCATCTATCCTCATAAAAGGCCCAGGTACGTTAAAGATTATAAGCCAAACTTCGACGTCTTTATTCCTATTGTAAGTCCGGATTTATTCAGACTGTGGACTACGCAATTCACCTCCAATGTGTCTAAAAATCTAGAGCGAAGATTAGCAGATCGTCGAGGCATACGAAAACATTGGATCTGAGCTCCGCTGGTATCACCCGATCCATTAGCCGCACTAAGCGTTGCGCCGCGTGGCACACCCCAAATAGCATCATCCAATTTTCCAGCATCTTATCAATTTTATCCTCGACCACTTTCTGCTGCGCCAGAGACATCGAATATGGACGATCTTTGATCACTCGGGCTCCGTCTATCAGCTCAATGTAATGTCTTTTCATACTTGTGGTTCAGAGGCCATCCCGTTCAGAGGTAAGAAACTTCTCCTTGACCTTCCCTTCACAGGCAGATTCAAGCGCCCTATAATTGAAAGATCCTCACCAGAAGTCCGAACTACCGAGAAATATATCAACTGAGACCCCCAGCGTTCCCGCGAGCTCTCGGTCACGTGTCCAACAAGTCTGTGAGCAGCCTGCCCATGACCATCACGTCGGCAAAGGGTCTAGCTTCGCGGTATCGATGCGTTTCACGTTTCCTGTTGTTCTTATCCTGAAGCCCTCCATTGCCGTCTGGACTCTCCGTGAGACCATACGCATGCCGCTCAGAAAATATTCTGTTTCGCGTCTCTATATTTTGACGTAGCCGCTCTTTAACAAACACCTTTCTTTATCAGATTTGCTATATACTGTAACGAAAGTTACCCCTATGTGGCGCCACCATACTTGCCCATGTGGCAGCACCATACCCAAAGCCGACGCCTGGCAACCCTGCACGACTGGTCACCCTAGGACCTGTAAAAAGCCGGTCAAAAAATTTTGGGAGAAAAGCGATCACACTGATCGCCTTCCCTCTCTCTCTGACTTTTCTTCCGGTTGTCTGCCATACTGCAAGCGTGATTAATTAAGCGGCTAATAAAAACTTAAAAATAACCCTTAAGAACTATTGCGTTGTGTGTTATTTGACGTTGTCGTAAAGTGGATTGACCCCCACCTCATTAAAAAGTATCCGCTCGGCTAACAGTGGCGAATTTGGAAACCCCTACGGGCGACTAAGTTTCGTTACATTGGTGCCAGGTGTGGGGTAGTCACGTGGGTTTGCGAAAACCCAGACCCAAAGAAAATGCCTAAAAAATCAGTTCGCCAACGCCAGCCCTCACCCGATGGAAATATGGGAGAGGCCGCACAACAGCAACAAATTCAGTCTTTCATGCAAAAGCTGGAAGACAAAGTAAGTGGAATTGACAAGTCTCTAGAACGAAAGTTCGAGCAAAAGTTTGAGCAGATGTGGGCGAGCTTCGAAAGGACCATGTTTGATGGCTTGCAAAGTGTAGCAAAAGGACCGGTCAACGCTGCGCATACCTTTGCACCCACCGTGCCAGTGGGAGAGCCAATGCTCTCTTCTAGCACTCCGCGCTTGGTTGCACCATCAGCGGAGGATGCATCGCGCCGCAATTGCCCGGTAGAACTCCCGGCAGCACCTGTTGGTCGCCCATACGACCCGCAGCCTCCTACAGCCGGCTTTGCAGCCGATGGGTTGTCAACAAGAGCATCGCAATCAGTCATTCCTTCTCGATATTGGGACTTTTTGGAGTTGCCCGATACAGAGATACCCCCTATATTCGACGGCACAAGGCCATGGTCTGAGTTTCAACGTCTGCTGGACGATATGGCAGAGGAGTATCACTGGTCGGAGAGAAAGAGATGCCGAAAGCTGTACACCAGCCTGCGCGGGCGCGCCCAACGCTTTCACGCCACCCTCCCGGAGTCCACCCTTCGTTCCTATGAGGCTATCAAGACGGCTATGCGTGAACATTTCACAGTAGGGACTCATACTGGTTACCACATCTTCCATAACCGTATGCAGGGCCCAAAGGAGACACTCGATGACTTCGCTTTGGAATTAGAACGCCTTGGTCGAGCAGTTTTTGGCGAGCTGCCTGAGCTGACCTACAACAACATCATGGTGCAGCGCTTTATTGATGGGATTCGAGAGACAGCTTACCAAGTGCCGATTATAAGCAGTAACCCACGATCACTAATGGAAGCCCTCGATATGGCCATCCGCATAGAAGCACAATGTCGACGTCGCCCAGGCGGAACCGTGATGAACGTCACGGCCATGACTGCTGAAACCCAGCCGTCAGCGCCAAGAAGCGGTGGCCGAGGACCACGCCGGAATGGGCGTGCTAGTCCAGAGTCACCCGCACCTCCTACTAACCAAGCGGGAAACTAAATGCCGCCAGCCTCTCGGGGCGGAGGTTGGCCACCAATCCCAACAGCCCCACAGACCCTTTGCCTGCCTTGGACCATCCCAACATCAACGACGAGTTTCATCCTTGGATGCAACAGATACGTAGCACACCCCCAACCTCAGTTTGGACGAGTGAACATGAGCCCACAATCTGTGATCCCTCGACGCACCTCACCGAGAGACCGCCGCTTACCGAGCAGCCAATCTCCCGACATAGTCTTCCTCTTACGAGAGTCGAAGCCGTCCTGCCTCCCGCGCCCGTAATGCCGCCGCCCGGAGAGAGTGCCAACGGATTACCGACTATCCCGGCCAACGCAAATTCACCACTACCCAAATCCCTGGCAACTGGAAGCTACGAACGAGTAAAGGTCCCCACGGTGAAGCTACCAACCACCAAGCAGTTCATTGCCGCACCAGCCGCTCCTTCAGAGGAAGTTGAAGCCGCCCGTGCCCAGCTGTTTGAAGAGCCGCCGCTCAGCGAATCCGTTTTGATGCCGCCGCTCAAGTGGGAGGAAGCGAAACCACGGCCAGAAGTCCGAGTTGCTGCCACCGCGACCCATGCACTCGCCTGGCCACTAAACCCGCAACAAACCGCCGAACGCTTCACAGCACCTGAAGAACCCGAATCCGTTCTGGCCCGTTTGTTTGCCGAACCGGCACCCGAAGAAGTTGATCCCACGGCCCGTACCCAACAGGAGCTCAACGCCTTGCACCCAGTAGAGCCAACAACCACCGAACAGTTTATTGCTACACCAGGCGCTCCTTCAGAGGAAGTCGCAGCCGCCCGTGCCCTGCTGTTCGAAGAGCCGCCGCTCAACGAAAACGCTTTGACGCCGCCGCTCACGTGTGTTGAAGCGAAGCTTTGGCCAGAAGTTCGGGTTGTCGCATCGACGACTCATGCCCTCGCCTGGCCACCAACCTCCCAACAAACCGCCGAACGCATCACTCCATCTGAAGAACCTGAGTCCGTTGTGGCCCGTTTGCTTGCTGACCCGCCACCTAAGGAAGTTGAGCCTGCGCCCACGGTTTATACCCAACAGGAGATCAACGCCTGGCCAACAAAAGCTACGTATACCTGTGGTCCGCGTAGCGGTCAGCATTTACACTGTTTCATTTTCTTACAGGAAACCCCAGTACGACTTATTGTGGACACTGGCGCCTCAGTCTCGCTACTCAATCGCGGAGACTTTCGGAAACGGTTAAACACCACCCCGTGCCACGTCGTTCTACAAGGTCCGTCTGCAGAACAGTTCATCGCCACAGCCCGGGTGTTAGCCAGTCTGGTTATAGCTGGCCGGCCCCTACAGCACGAATTTCTCTTGGTGGAAGGCAACACCCCGAGCCTTATGGGCATCGACTTTCTGTTGCGTCACCAGGCATCCGTGGACCTAAAGGCTTTGCACCTCAAATTCCCGTGGGGAGCGATTCCACTGCACCCCCCCGGTGTGACGCTGCCTAGCCTACTGTACTCTACAGTAGAAACCAGGATTCCTCCCTACAGCAACACCTTTCTGAGAGTCTGTTGCCAATCACAAGATCGATGTCCCGTGGCAGTATTGGAGCGTGGTACCTTTTCCCAGTTACCTAATGAGGTAATCTTAGGCAGTACGGTGGTGAACCGAGAGGACAACTCCACAACTCTACACTTGCTGAACATGAGTTCCAGGGAATGCCGGTTACCAATATTCACCATTTTGGGACAAGTGGAATCAGCCGAAGTATTGCCGGCCGCCGGAGAACTGCCAGAGCCGGACGGTATGTGTTGGTTGTCGCCAGCGCTACCGCCAGACTTGCCAACGAGCCTTCATGTGGGTTGGCAGAAGCTGCTGCAACGCTACGAGACAGTGTTTGCTCAAGGTGACGATGACATGGGGCGAACAAATTTAGCCCACCACACCATCGACACCGGTCAGGCCCGGCCTATCAAGCAACCACCCCGGCGGATACCCCTCGCACGAAAAACGGAGGTGGAGCAATTAATCGCCGATATGCAGTCCAGAGACGTGATCCGCCCTTCCACCAGCCCCTGGGCCTCACCCGTCGTGCTGGTACGGAAAAAGGATGGATCCACCAGATTCTGCGTGGATTATCGTCGCCTGAATGACATGACAGTGAAGGATTCGTACCCGTTGCCAAAAATGGATGACATTTTGACTACCCTGCATGGCTCCCGCTGGTTTTCTACCATGGATTTACAAAGTGGATACTGGCAAGTAGAAATGGACCAGGAGTCGCGTCCCAAAACTGCGTTCACTTGTGACGTGGGGCTGTTCGAATTCAACGTGATGCCATTCGGCCTGACAAATGCGCCAGCGACCTTCGAACGCCTGATGGATGGCCTACTGGCCGGTCTCTCTTGGAAGTCAACACTGGTATACCTAGACGACATAATCGTGCACTCCCGCACAGCCGAGGAGCACCTGGTTCACTTAGATCAAGTATTTGATCGTCTGGCAACCGCCGGCCTTAAGTTGAGTCCACGAAAGTGTGCCTTCTTCCGCTCCGAAGTGAATTATCTTGGTCACATCGTGAGCCACCGCGGCTTAAAGGCATGCCCCGACAAAATCCAAAAAGTTGTCGATTGGCCGCAGCCCCGCAACCAGAAAGAAGTACGATCGTTCGTGGGATTGTGCTCATACTACCGCAAGTTCATCCCAGACTTTGCGACCATAGCCCGGCCGTTGCATGAGTTGACCGAGGCCCGCCGCCCCTTCACGTGGTCTGCCAATGCTCAAAGCGCCTTCAGCCTGCTTAAGGTAAGGCTAACAACGTCACCAGTTCTCACCTTTCCAGACCCTGATGGTTTGTTCATCCTCGACACTGATGCCTCCAATCACGGCGCTGGAGCTGTGCTCAGCCAATGCCAGGACGGTAAGGAGCGTGTCTTGGAATACTACAGCAAAACATTTAACGCAGCAGAGCGCAACTACTGCGTCACAAGAAGAGAACTGTTAGCCGCCGTTCTCTCTACCAAACATTTTCATCATTATCTGTACGGACGAAAGTTTGTCTTGCGGACAGACCATGCGTCGCTCCGATGGCTGTTCAACTTTAAAGAACCGGAAGGCCAACTAGCTCGCTGGATCGAACGCCTACAGCAGTACCACATGGACATTCACCACCGAAGCGGTAAACAGCATGGTAATGCCGACGCGCTCTCACGCCGCCCCTGTGGCGCATGCAGAGTATGCGAGAAAGCTGAGCAGTCCGACAGCCCAGGAGTCCTTTTCATGCAAATCGAAGCTGTCGATTACGCCCAACTCCAACGAAAGGACCCAACGTTAGCATTGGTTCTCTCTTGGTTGGAAGATGGAAAGAGACCCCCCAAATCCCAGATTTGGGGCGAAAGCCCCGAAGTAAAAGCCTATTGGCACTCCTTCACAAACCTGCACTTGGAAGATGGCGTTATAAAGACCCAAAGCAAAACGGGTGAGAAGGTAACGCTAGTACCGCAATCATTGCGAGAGGAAACCCTACGCCACGCTCATAACTCGCCAACTGGAGGTCACTTTGGAGTCAGGAAGACGACTGCCAAAGCAAAGAAACGGTACTACTGGATTGGTCAATCAGCAGACGTGGCCATCTGGTGTTCACGCTGCCACGAGTGCAATGCAAGGAAGGGACCCTCCCGGCGAACGGTGGGCCAGTTGAAACCAAGTTCTATTGGTGCCCCTTTTGAGCGCCTGGCGATCGACATTCTGGGACCCTTGCCTACAACATCGCTCGGTAACCGATATATAGCCGTGGTCATGTGCTATTTTACTAAATGGCCTGAATGCATCGCCCTCCCTAACCAGACTGCTGAGACCGTAGCCAAAGCCCTCGTGCAGGAAGTGTTCTGCCGATATGGAGCGCCTTTCGTACTCCACTCGGATCAAGGTCGCAATTTTGAGTCAACTGTTTTTCAGACCTGTATGCGCCTTCTTGATGTGGAAAAGACCCGCACGACCCCGCTACACCCTCAATCAGACGGCATGGTCGAGAGGTTTAACCGGACTTTGCTGGACTATTTGGCTAAATTCGTCGCCGCCGATCAACGAGATTGGGACCAACTCCTACCGTTAGCCTTGTGGGCCTATCGCTCAGCCCCTCACGAAGCCACTGGATTTTCACCAGGCTTACTCATGCTGGGACGTGAACCCCGCCTACCTGCAGAGCTGATTTACGGACGTCCGTCCCCCGATTTGCAAAGCTACCCCGAATACGTGGAGCGCTTACAGGAGAACCTACGAAAGACACACCAGGCCGCCCGAGAACATCTTCTAGCCGCGGCCAAAGTCAACAAAGCCCGCTACGACCTCCGATCCCATCCTGTGGAGTTTATCGCTGGTGAGGAAGTTTGGATCTACGCTCCCACTCGAAAAGTTGGACGATGCCCGAAACTACAATCGGATTGGATTGGTCCAGCCACAGTCATCCGACGACATTCCGATCTGGTCTATGAAGTCCGTCTACCCGGCAAGCGTTCGACAAAGACCCTTCACGTCAACCGCCTGGTCAAGTATCAAGGACTAACTCGGCCAGGAGACTCGAGTCTAAGAGGGGGGTAATGTAACGAAAGTTACCCCTATGTGGCGCCACCATACTTGCCCAGGTGGCAGCACCATACCCAAAGCCGACGCCTGGCAACCCTGCACGACTGGTCACCCTAGGACCTGTAAAAAGCCGGTCAAAAACTTTTGGGAGAAAAGCGATCACACTGATCGCCTTCCCTCTCTCTCTGACTTTTCTTCCGGTTGTCTGCCATACTGCAAGCGTGATTAATTAAGCGGCTAATAAAAACTTAAAAATAACCCTTAAGAACTATTGCGTTGTGTGTTATTTGACGTTGTCGTAAAGTGGATTGACCCCCACCTCATTAAAAAGTATCCGCTCGGCTAACAGTGGCGAATTTGGAAACCCCTACGGGCGACTAAGTTTCGTTACAATACGTTATAACCGTTATATAACTTTAGGAATTACTTCGCGGGATTCCGATCTGGCAAGTCCCTCTTCCTTTTTGACTTCCCAGTCAACCGTTTTCCACGCCCTTTGAACATTTTGGAGTAATCGTGTCTGGTCTGCCACACCGTCAACACAGCCTGTTTCACTCCGTGGACGAGCACTCTCGGAATCTATGCTCTGCGGCCTCGCAAATCTAGCAGCCTGCCTTGAATGGATTTATTGGCCGCCCACGGAGCTCGGCTACTTCGAGGATTTGCTGCTCGTCGACTTCGTCCGGGCTTCGCTGACCCGCAACTTATTTAGCTGCCCGTAAGCAGCGCGTCCTTGACGATGTTAACACAAAAAAACAGATGTTATTTCTAATAGAAGCAAAATTCGAGGGAATTTTACTCGTTTAACGTGGACGTCAGCAGAGCGCTGCTACCATCGGCGTTGAACTTATGTTATATATTTAACTTAATTTATTTAAGGTTGTTTTTAATTGTTTACGTGTTTCATTAATTTATTTATATGAAAGGCCATATTTTCTTAAAGTTTTAACGAATTTATAAATAACAAATACTAGACTAGTGAACAGAGGCCTCTGTAAGGAGGTGCAGTATCACCCCACCTGTGGAATGTCTTAGTAAATAAACTACTTCGGATTCTTGAGGGAGTAGGCCTTAAGGTAGAGGCATAATCAGATGATGTAGCTATCATCTTTAATGGTAAGCATCCACAAACTTTTTGCGATATTATGACCGCAAAACTAAAAATATAATCGGAATAGACGTTAACGAACGGACGGAAATCTCTCTAAAACGAAACTTTTTCTATTTACAAGTAGTATTAAACAACTGTAATGTCTCGTCTAGCGATCACGCCAGATCCTTGGGGTTAATATTAGATAAGCGACTAAAATTGAGCGACACTTGCACTTTTCTCTTGTAAAAAAGCAATCGGGCTAAGAAGGGCGAAGCGCTGAAGGCGATTCTGAACCTCCCTGCCCTGGACTTAGCAGGCACGCTAGTCACGCAAAAATTCTTCAGTATGGAAAATCAAATCCGGTGAAAACGGATCTATGAAAAACTCGTGAATACAATCACGCACTTTTTCAGGCTCTGATTCCAGATAAGGAAGAATGGCAGCGAAGCCGACCGAGCTCAACGAACGCAATCTGTTTATATACCGACAGCTCAAAACTAGACGGACACGTTGGTGTCATTCAGACTTCCTCATGCTTATATATAGTATGTATACTATGTATGCTTTATTGCCCACATCCCCATAAGACAATACTGAGTTCATAACAACCCCAATAAAATACATTTTACAAGTTATTGATTCTGAGATGTGGCAATATTTTCAAACACATATTTTCCTTCCGCTAAGATTCTTTCCTTTTCACAAATGACTCATAAAGGTGTCATAAAAGGGACTCGCACAAGGGTTACCCAAACTTGCACACCTGTTCCAGTACCCGACCGCAATAAAAAGGACATGTACAAGCCTTGAAGCGCGCGCTCATAGATAAGATCGTCGACCTCACGCCAATGCCGAGGCTAGGCCTAACACATGTCATAATAGGGGTTGAGACCATTATACCGAAATGAATTCATTCTCCGTATTTATTTATTTATTTGATTGCTATTATCCCAGCGCTACAAGCATGTAGCATATTTATAAATTAAGGCGCTAGTCACAGGTGTACAATTTTAAGGTTGAACTTAAAGCTTAACTTATATGTTAACATTTGTGTCGGCTCAGATTGACATGTATATGTATAGTCCACTTCATTATTACTCTTATTACTATTACAATTTTAATTGACTTTTATTTTTAAACGTTAATTTTAATTTTTATTTATTTATTTTTAATTTTTTAAAATATTAGAATATTTAAAATTTTTAATTTAAATTTTTAGTTAGTTAATTATAACTTTAAACTGTAATTTTTAATTTTTTATTATTCTCACTTTCTCTCTAGATTCTGGTGGTGCTCTTAATTAGTCTTAAAATATTCTTGCAGTGCGTTTTTAAATTGAGTTTCGTTACTGATTGACTTGATAGTATGTGGAAGTTGGTTCCTATTGCGAACAGCATATACAAGGAACTGCCTCCTTGTTCATAGGTACTTATACTTAATGCCCATTATGTTTCTGGTTCTTCTTGACGAACTAAAAATAAGTTTTTCATATAGATACAACGGCTTTTGCTTGCTTATAATTTTATGGAGTAGTAATAGGGCCCTAAGGTTTGTCCAGGATTTAAGTGGCATGTTAAAGATTTTAGTTTTAACGTCACTTATATGATCAGCTCTCTGTCTATTATAAATATATCTTGCTACATTATTAAACGCTACCTGCAGCTCGCGCTGACCTACGGAGCTGCAGTCACTAAATACCTTTAGTCCATAGAAAAGTATCGGTATAAGGTACATTTTAGCAATTGTCTCTTTTATTTTGGTCGGTAAGAAATCTTTGGTCAAGTATAAATTTCTAAGTATTGCATAAATTTTCCCACAGATTTATTAATGTGATCATCCCAAGTCAATGTTTGATTAAACGTAAATCCTAAATTAATTGGAGTGTTCACATACTCAAGAGGAGCATTATTAATAGATAGTTTTTCTAATGCATCGTTATCCATCACTCTTTTACCTACAACAATTTTTTCGGGTTTAATCCTAGCCCATTGATTTTCGCCCACTGGCTAACAATTTCCAATTCAGTTTGACAGACACTTATACATTCATTAATTCTACGAATAGGACGGCTTACATACATTTGAACATCATCAGCATACATGTGTACTTCACAGTTTGACATATTACTAGGTAAATCATTTACATACACTGAGAACAGTAGTGGACCTAGGACGGATCCTTGCGGCACACCACGTTTCAGACAAAGAAAAGATGAGTACACATTATTTGCGAAAACCGACTGCCCGCGATTGCTTAGATAGGAACAAAAAAGTTGCACTGATGCGCGAGAGAAATTACATAGACGCTTTAACTTAATACAAAGAATTTCGTGATTTACAGTATCAAATGCTTTACTATAATCTAAAAGAGTCAAAAATGTTATGTTGTCAGTATCCAATTTTTCCCTGATGTCTTAAACTATTTTAATTATAGCTGTGGTTTAGCTTCTGCCAACACGGAACCCTCATTGCTTATCAGTTAGTATATTCTTACTTGTTAAATAATTTGTCATCTGACCAGCCATAAGTCTTTCGAAGACTTTAGACAAATATGGTAAAATTGAAATTGGCCTATATTCATTTGCAGATTTTGGAACAGGTATAATTTTAGCTAATTTCCAAGATTTTTGTTTTTTTTTTTTGTTAGAGGATGTCATAAAGCATCGAAAGTCAACTCGGAGCTTGGTTAGCTTGCCGAAGTCTGGGACTAACCCAGTAAAAAACCGCCTTTAGGGCTCTCTAGGATTCTATCCCATTGGAATTTCGCAGTCTTTCTGCGATGCGCAGTTTTTTGAGTACTATTGTGGCCATGTTGCATACAGCAGACCAATTTTCTTTTGAATCGAGCATGATATTCACCAGGTTACAAGCGGCTGGCGTCCTCCCCACCCTCATGCTCAGATCTCTTCGTTCATTTTTAAATCTCGGACAGACAAAAAACACGTGTTCTGCGTCTTCATTATCCGACTCGCAGAGTGGACAGTGCGGATAACGTTCATGCTTAAACCTATTAAAATAGTGTTTAAAGCATCCATGTCCTGTCAGCAGTTGCGTTAAGTAGTGGTCCACATGTCCATGCTTTCGTCCCAGCCATCTCTGCAGATCTGGGATAAGCTTATACGTCCATCGTCCTTTGCTGCAGTTTTCCCATCTTTCGATATTACAGCGCTAACCAGTAATATACGTGCTGGTTCCCTCGGGCCCCGAGTGTTGTCCATGATCCTCGATATTGCGCGCGGTCCTACCTGCCTTGCCACAAACGTACGCTAGATGTTCTTTGAAAGATAGCCGGTGGTCAATCATGACACCCATGTACTTTAGGCTTGGGCGGGATTTAATTGTGGCTTCTCCAATTTTGATAGTAGCGGTCTCCACTTTTTGCCGGCTACTTATTAGGACTGCTTCAGTCTTGTGCGCTGCCAGGCTAAGTCCCTTGGAGTCAAGCTATTCGTATGCTCGTTCCCCAGCTTCGTTGCATATTCTCTCTGCATCTGTGAGCTTCTTGGCAGTAACTACTAAGGCTACGTCATCCGCAAAGCCAATGAGTCGCGCCCCTTCGGACATCGTGATCCTAAGAATCCCATCGTACATTGCATTCCACAACAAAGGGCCTAGGACTGACCCATGGGGGACTCCCCGCTGACCCTGTGAGTCGACTGACCGGAAACAGTTTCGTACAGGAGCAAGCGGCCTACGAAATAGCTCGCTATTACTCTCTGTATATACATCGGGACATTTAGGTCGCTCAATTCGTTCAGTGTAAGGTGCCAGCTAGCGAAATTGAATGCTTTTTTTACATCCAAAGTTGCCGCTATCCAGTACTGCTTAGTGCCGTACAACCTTTTCCCCTCAATAGCTTTTTCTGCGATTTCGCATAGCTTACCGACGGCGTCTATGGTAGATCGCCCCTCCCGAAGGCCATACTGCATTTCAGAGAGGCTATTGGGTTCAACAAAAGCTACCAAAGCTTTATGCTGACTCCTCAGCATTTACTGAAGATATTTTGGCTTTTACGGAAACTTGGCTGAAACCAGAGATATCTGACTCTGAAGTTCTGGCAAAAAATTGTAACACCTATAGGACCGATCGGGGGTGGTCTACTGATTGCCGTTACCTCTTGTTTAACATCGGAGAGACTTAACTTTCATATCTCTAACGAAATTGAATTTGTTAGTGTCAAAGTTTCCCTGCAATCCTTATCTATTTTTGTAACCTGCTCTTATATTCCTCCTGGCTCTGATTTTTTCATTTATGCTATTAAATCCGTTATATCTCTTCTATCCAACAGAGACCTTTTGATTGTTTTGGGTGACTTTAATCTCCCTAATATCTCTTGGTCTCTTCCTACTGACTCACCTGCAGCTACACCTTTATCAACCCATGATTTTGTGGATGGCCTTCTCGAATTATTGTTACAGCAAGTAAGCTTTATACGAAATTCAATAAACAGACAATTGGACCTTGTATTTGTTTCAGATCCGCATGAAGTAACGGTATCTAGAATTGACGCATTTGTTGTACCTGAAGACCGATATCATCCTACATTGGAATTGACAATTGGTCTCCCCTGTACTGATACCCTTTCTCCTTTAGTTTCTCAAACTAAAGTGAGATGTTTTCGTAAATATGACTATAATAAATTAAATTATATGATTTCGCAATATAATCGGATGATTTGTACAATTGCATGGATATCGAAAGAGCAATTGAACTTTTCTATAGCGTTTTAAACACTTTTTTTGACGAATGCGTTCCTGACAGGCTTCCTCCAAAGCTAAACAGGCCTCCTTGGTTTAACAATGCGCTTCAAAGACTTAAAAATCTTAAATCCAACACTTATAATAAGTGTTCACGCCAAAAGGGCGTTTAATTGCGGGAGGCAGTGTCGAGCGGCAGTTTTCTCCAGATCTCCACATCTCGCTCGCTCGCACTGCCCTTCGCTCTCCCTCTCCAACTCTCCCGCTACTCTCCGCTCCGCTTTGGAGCTTCTAAGCTAAGATTCTTGTAATGAGTTCCTATTTTCAAGTGCACAAATAAACAGCCGCACGTCGCGCAAAAACCCCGAAGTTTTTTCCTACCCGTATTTTCGATATTATTCCGCGCGGATATCAGCCGCTTATTTCCCTGGGATTCAGCAGTCTTCAGTCAAGCCACCCCCGCCCCAACATTTTGGTCCAGTCGAGCCAGATTTCAATATTGGATTTTTTCTCTCCTGGAATTTTCCTGGATTTTCACCAGCGCCTATGGTGGCTTGAACCGCTTCAGCTAAGTTCCATTTCCAATTGTTATTATTTGCCGGTCATACAGCCAGTTGTTCGAACCCCATTTCGTTCAATTTGTTGTATGATTTCTTGCCTAAATCGAAAAGCGATTTAATCCGACGCAACGGCATTTAATATATTATTTAATTCCTTTTATTTGTGCACGGCATTTTTTTCCATTCCTTTATGCCGAAAATTTCGTACACTCCAAAAAATTCTGTGCAAGTTTGCAAGTCCGCAGTGCCAAATTATTTCAATATTAAAATATATATATTCCTAAAAACTCCAAAGGTGTGTAAAAATAAAACCCAGCCGCAGTAAAAGTTTCCTATTTTTTCAAATTGTTTCGCAAGAACAGCACCCTTCATTTTTTTTACTGTGTTCCAGCTGCGTGTATTTATTTTTACATAAATATTCTAATACAGTCCACTTCAACTACTCTGCATTCCAAGACCCTAATAACACAAACATACATCCATATATACTATTTCTTAAATATATATTCGTGGTCTATAAACTAAATCTTTCCTTGTGTAAAAAATATAATCCAGCCACAGTGAATATTTTAAATCAAAGTGATCCGCCGAAATTGGCAGCTTTTGTGTTTTACTGTGTTTTCTGCTGCGTGCATACTTTTTACATAATTATTCCAAAATACAGTCCATTTATTTACTTACATTTCGAGCTAATTGTTTCAACTGTGATAAATTCCCGCAAACAAATTTGGCTCTTCAACGTTATTCCGCTATTCGTCTCCAAAACTCCCGCAATCGGTGCCCTTACCCTGTCCAGCTGTTCGTACGTACATACACACGTACAGACATAACGTATTTCCACATATTCCGAACCGCACCGTGGTTCAAAGGTATCCAAAAAATAACGAAAAATATTTTTTTTCAAATATATTGAAACAAAAGTCAAATTAACTAATAAAGTTCCAAAATTAATGTACGCCTTCACGAGTGTCAGTGTGACCATATACTACTAGTCTGGTCTCCATTAAATAATTTAATTTACATATTTACGCCAAATTTAAATATTTCCGGTGGCAACTATTCTTTAAAGTTTAAATTCAATAAAAACTCCACTAGACAATTCAGTGTGACCGTATATCCTGACGATTTTCAATTGGTTCCTCAAACTCCAATTCGCTTCTAAAAAATTAAATTTTTTGTGTCATAAATTTAAATTTAAATTTTCTTGGAAATGGAATCCCAAGCAAAATCCGCTTTAAATAAATTTATAGTCACAGCTGACACTCTGAGCCATTTTGAAACCACTTTCAACTTTCCTGGTGCACCCACACCAACGTTATCCGCATGTGAAATTCGTCGCGAGCACGTCAATTCCTTATGGCAAAAGGTGAATGAGGCATATGACACATGCTCCGAGTGCATTGTGGCTGCGGGAGACAGCGCCGCAGACACCAAATCCATCCTGAAGGCGAAATATAACGAAACGTATTCCATATACGAAAGATTTGCTGTTTAGATCCTCGAGCAAATACAAAAGGGCTCCTCCCAATCGTCTCAACCTCCAGCATCTTCTCCCCAAGATTGCATTTCGTTTGGCTGTCAGCTTCCTCCGATCGATACGGAGATTTTCTCAGGCGATTATCTTCGCTGGCCGACTTTCCGGGACCTTTTCACGGCGATCTACATAGACAATCCGAGTCTTACGCCTGTTGAAAAGCTGTACCATTTAAATGCCAAAACTAGTGGCGAAGCTAATTCCATAGTTTCCAGATCCCCACTCACCAATAATGGCTTCCGCTCAGCTTGGACAAATCTAACTGAGCATTTCGAAAATAAGCGATTTCAGGTGAACAGCCACCTTAAAACTTTTTTCAATGTGCAATCCATAGCACAAGAGTCTGGAGCAGCACTAAAAGAACTTCAACGCACCATTCAAGGTTGCTTGACCTCATTACAATTGTCCGGCATTAATATTGAGAATTGGGACCCTATCCTCGTCTATATGTGCTCAACGAAGTTACCAAAGCTCACGCTCTCATTATGGGAGCAATCCGTTAAAAATAAAGACGAAATTCCCACTTGGCGAGAGCTAAATTCTTTTTTAACAGAGCGGCTTAGAACTCTAGAGGCCGTCGATAGTATTCGGTCCGATAACTTACTCCATGTCCAGCCCAAACAAACCCATCGAATGGCAGAAGCGCCAAGAATAAATTCTTTTACCACGAGGGTACTTCCATCACCCAAAGGCTGCGATCTGTGTTTTAAAGAGAAACACCCCGTGCGTATATGTCCACGCTTTCTTCAAATGCGGGTAAATGATCGTTCAGCCTACATCCAAGGTAAACAATTATGCTCCAACTGCTTTGCAAGCAGCCATAAATTGCAGGATTGCAAAAGCGCACACAATTGTTTTGCTTGCCATAGTCGGCACCACACATTGTTGCATCCAAGCGACAATTCCACAATGACTTCGGTTCCAACCCAACCAGTGGCCTCAATTCCACATAGAATTGCATCTTTCTCAGCGCAGGTTTCCAACGCACATAAGATTGCAAAAATTTCCTCTCCGCTTCCTGAGAAATATGATTACTGGGTTCCATATCCCGCCTTGGATGGCAGACGTTCCCGAGGTATTAAATCCTACCAATGCCGAGTCTGCCAAAAGATCCATCCGCTCCGGAAATGCCACCGCTTTCTGCGGCTTAGTGTCGAGAAACGGCTCCAGGAAGTTCGAATCCACAATTACTGCTCCAATTGCTTGGCCCACGATCATTCCCAGGACTCGTGCCGCAGTGTTAATCACTGCCAGAAGTGTGGAAAGGACCACCACACTCTGCTACACTTGGACGATCTCTCCCGCTATCCTGCAGGAACTTCTCCTGATGTTTTGCTACGGTGGACCTCGCAAGGGGGGGGGGAGAATGTTCACGCCAAAAGGGCGTTTAATTGCGGGAGGCAGTGTCGAGCGGCAGTTTTCTCCAGATCTCCACATCTCGCTCGCTCGCACTGCCCTTCGCTCTCCCTCTCCAACTCTCCCGCTACTCTCCGCTCCGCTTTGGAGCATTTTGTTGTTGAGGGCGGGGGTGGCTTGACTGAAGACTGCTGAATCCCAGGGAAATAAGCGGCTGATATCCGCGCGGAATAATATCGAAAATACGGGTAGGAAAAAACTTCGGGGTTTTTGCGCGACGTGCGGCTGTTTATTTGTGCACTTGAAAATAGGAACTCATTACAAGAATCTTAGCTTAGAAGCTCCAAAGCGGAGCGGAGAGTAGCGGGAGAGTTGGAGAGGGAGAGCGAAGGGCAGTGCGAGCGAGCGAGATGTGGAGATCTGGAGAAAACTGCCGCTCGACACTGCCTCCCGCAATTAAACACCCTTTTGGCGTGAACAATAAGTATAAAAAATCGGGTAACCATCTGATTTTTCTAAATATGTGGACGCTCGTCCAGATTTCAATGTTCTTAACAGTCACTGTTATTCTATGTATTTAAATCGATGTAAATTCGAATTTTTAAATGATCCGAAGCAGTTTTATAACTTTGTTAATGCAAAGCGTAAGTCTTCGGCATTGCCTTCTTCAGTACGTTTAAACTTAAAAGAGGCATCGACGGATTCTGACATTGCGGATTTATTTGCCGAGTTTTTCCAAACTACTTATAGTTCGGCTGCTTGGTCAAATTCTATCTACCCTAACCCCTTAAACAGAGCTAATTGTATTTTTTCCCCCGTAATTACCGAAATTTCTCTCTTAAGAGACTTAGAAACAACAACTCCAACTTATTCTCCCGGTCCTGATGGACTCCCTGGGTGTGTGCTTAAGTTTTGTGCTTCAACCATTTGTAAACCGATTCTTAAACTTTTTCACTTGTCTATTTCATCATCAATTTTTCCAACTATCTGGAAGGACTCTTTCATTATTCCACTCCACAAAAAGGGTGCGAAGGCGGATGCCCAGAATTATAGAGGTATTTCTAAATTGTCGGCAATTCCGAAAGCATTTGAACGTGTTATTACTTCTCATTTGCAACACTTATGTTCCTCGCTAATATCACCGTGTCAGCATGGTTTTGTTAAGAAAAGTTCGACCACCACTAACCTCCTTGAATTGTCATCTGTTGTAATAAGTGGATTTAAGAAAAAAAATGCAGACTGATGTTATATATACAGATTTCAGCAAAGCTTTTGACTCTGTTAACCACTCTCTCCTTTTATTCAAATAAGATCAGCTTGGGTTTCCATGTAATCTATTAACTTGGATTTCAAGTTATTTGAATGGAAGGACTCAGAGAGTTATATTTAAGAACGCTGTCTCCAAAATGATCAACGTGACATCGGGAGTGCCCCAGGGTAGTCATTTGGGCCCTTTGCTGTTTACCTTGTTTATTAACGATCTTCCGTCTATCGTAACACATTCTCGTGTACTAATGTATGCTGATGATGTTAAGCTTTGTTTGACATATAATAAGATTCAGTCTGGTTTTGGCTTACATACAGACATTGATAATTTTCAGATATGGTGTGAGTATAACCTCTTAAATTTGAACTGCCTAAAATGTAACGTAATGACCTTTTACAGAGGTACTCCTACGTTTATAAGTTATTCGCTTCAGAACTCCCCACTTTATCGTATATATTTAGTAAACGATTTATGTGTTCTTCTGGACCCTAAGCTTAAATTTGACTGCCACATAATGTCGACTGTCAACAAAGCAATGAGTGTTCTTGGGTTTATAAAGCGTTGGTCAAAAGAATTTGATGACCCTTATATAACCAAATTATTATTTACCTCCCTTGTCCGTCCTATTTTGGAATATTGTTCTTCAGTTTGGACTCCACAATATCAAGTTCACATCGACCGTATTGAGTCGGTACAAAAAAAATTTCTTCTTTTTGCGCTTCGTAGTTTGAACTGGGATCAAAACGTAAGGCTTCCTTCCTACCAGAGTAGATTACTATTGCTTAATTTACCTACACTTAAAACGGTAGAATAATGCTTGGTACTATTTTTATGCAAAATCTTATAAGAGGTGATATTGATTCTGTAGAACTGGTAAACCGCTTAACTTTTATTATTCCCGTTAGACTAACACGAAACTATTAGCCTCTTAATTTGCCCCGATGTACATCTAATTTTAGTCTGCATGAGCCCTTTCGCGTTCTCTGTACTAATTATAACAATCTTTATCATTTAATTTGTATTTCAACTTCTACCACCGTATTAAAAACTAAAATGTTATCTCATTTCCTTCAATCATAGTTGTAACCATGTGTCCCGTATTTATTTGTTTCATGTGTTTTCCTCGCGAACTCGCATTTTTGCCCGAAATTTTAAAGGGTCCCGCGTGTAACAAGTATCTGCTTGGTATCGTTGGGTCACTTGTTTGTACTGCTCGTAGTGCATCAACGTCCATCATATGCAAGTGCACCCTCTAGCCGGGAGTAAATTATTCGTTCAAGAATTTTTCCAACCGTGTCCAGCATGCAGAGTGGTCTATATGAAGAAGGCTCCTCCGCCGGCTTGTCCCCCTTTGGTATGGGTACCAGCCGTTGTGTTTTTCAGCGACTAGAGAACACACCTTCAAGATATTCTTTTGTGTTCTTCTCTCCCTGAAATAATTCTGGAGTCCCTCAAATTCGGGGCTTTCTCTTGAGCGTTGGTATACGCGTCTTGCTCTGTGGCAGTCTTTCCTTGCTTCCGCAATGGGGGTCCTTCCCTTTCTCTGCATAGATGCGTCGCAGGCTGCCTTGGTGTAGTCTGCAATGTGGTTTGCTCGTTTTTCAGCTGAACCAATAGTGGAGAGGTCTTCGAACAGCATCTGAACCATCTCCACGTCGAGCCTGTCTATTTTGTACCCTGGCACGGTCGTAGGAAGCCGCTGTGGGCCAATTCTCGACTTTATCGTGCAGAGTATTGCTGCATGATCGCTACCCATGTAGGTGTCACTTACCTCCCATCTGGAGAGCGAAGCTCTCCAGTAGTGCCCTTCCCCTCGCATTTGTTCGGGGAGAGCCCCAATCGGTAGCCCAGGCGTTAAAGTCTTCTGCTATTACGGCTGGGCGATTTTCCCGGGCATCTTCAGCAATCTCATCTAGGACGGATGTTGCCTGCGGAAGGCTAAGGCTTGGCGGCAGGTAGCAGCTATAGAAAGCTATACCATTCACATTGGCCCTAGCGAAGCAATTTCCGATTTTCTTCTTGCTAATCTGAAGCTTTGGGTTTTCGCAGCTCCATATTTCAGATTTTTTGCTGCTATTTGCAAGTCATTCTCCGGAATTTTTGTTCCTGAATTGCTCGCTTATGAGTGCAATGTCTACGTTTTGCTCGATGACATTTTGCTCCAGCAACCGTTGAGCTACCTCACAATGGTTAAGGTTTATCTGAAGGAACTTCATTTACCCCTAAGCCCTTGCATAGCCCTCCTGAAGTACGGACATTTCCCACTCATTGTCGGGTGATCGCAGCCTTTCTCTTTTTTGCGCTTGCAGAGCATACAGGCCTTTGCTTTGCAGCCTCTGGCCTGGTGCTCCCGTGCGCCGCAGTTGTAGCAGCATTTTGAGCAGTCCTCTTGGGTTCTGCAATTCCCAGCTATATGGCCAAACTCCATACATTTAAAACACCTTTTAGGTGTTATCTTTGGGCGGACTCTGCACGAAGTCCATCCCAGCCTTAACTTACCTTTCTCCATGAGTCATCTCCCTATGTCGGGCATAACTCTTAGCGTGGCCGTTTGGGTGCCTCCGTACGCAGCCCTTATACTTACCAATGCGGATTCTGGCAGCTCTACCTCGAACTGCGATCGGATCGCACACAGGATATCCGTCTTGTCGGTGGTCTCGTCGATATCTTTTATCTCGATCAGCATCGTCTCCGTCAGCGCTCTGACGTCGACAGTGCTGCCCAGGACCGCTTTCATTGAGGTCTGGAACTCGGCTTTAGGGTCGGAGACCTTATTAAGCAGAATTAGGAGTTCTCCCTTGGCTGTACGCCTCACAGCCTGTACGGCTTGTCCTAGTTCCCTGAGCTGCGGCTCAGCCTTAACCTTTTTAAGGATGTCCGCATAGGACCCTCCAGTGGAGGTTGCAATGACCTTTAGATACACGACAGTAAACAACATCAAAATTCACACTTTAAATCTCAGTCAAAATATATTTGTCACCTTTATGAACGTAGCAACAGGAAAAGAATTAGTTTTTCTACTAGATACAGGCGCGGAAATATCCATAATGAAGGAAAATTCCGATAATTTTCAAAACATTCAAGATAATCACATCATAAACATACAGGGTATAAGAAAGGAAGTTACCAAATCAAAAGGCTTAACTTCTATTGAAATTCAAACTTCTAAGTACATTCATTCACTATCGGTTCGCTGCCGCTGTTAGACGTGCTTTAAATCGCTCTATCTTCAAACGAAGTTTTCTCCGTGTAAAATCTGTGCATTTTGACCAGAATTTTAGCGAACTGTTGGTGACTTTGTGATCTTTAACAATCCGAACAAACTGGATCGTTTTAAATAAAGACAGTGTCTTTTTATTTCGCAAAACTACATAAGTGAAACATCTCCCTCTCCGCTTTGCCGCCTCGTTCTTGTGCATTGCGTTTTTAACTCCTGGTGTTGTTGTTGCTGTTGCAATAGCTCTCCAATCGCTCTCGTGCATTACGCTTATCGCTTACCAGTGTGTTTGTTGTTGGTGTAATTGCTCTCCGGGCATCTGCTGCCGAACAATCTCTCACACTTGATTTTCGGAGCTTAAACTCAAAGCTTTAACTGTGCTCTTCGCTTTTTGTTTTGATCGGTGTCTTTGCCGCGATTATTAAATCAATTTATATATTAAAACAAACGAAATGAGTTCTTGCTGCGCCGCTTCCTGTTCTTTTGGCAACAAAATAACTTCACGCCAAACTTCGGTTTGCTGCTGGATTTGTGATAATTTGGCGCATCCCCTCTGCGTGAAGCTAGGGCGGACAAGTGGCCCAATTGTGGACAAGCTTAAATTACGGATTGGCCTTAACTGGACTTGCCCAAACTGCAGGCATATTGAGGTTGATATGAAATCATTCATGCGACAAACCCACCTGGAGTTCCAAGCCCTGTCGACTGGTTTCCGCGAGCTTCAAGAGAAATTCTGCTCTGCAAAATCACATTTTAAGAACCTGAAAATGCTAAGTGTCCCCCAAACATGCTCTTCGCCTAATAATAACTTAAATGTTCCACAGTCTTCCGCCTCAATGCAACTGAGCCCTATTGCTAGAGCACTTATGGACTTCAATCGAGCCTCCTCCACCCGCACCACTTCTTCCCTGCCGGTAGTTGGTGCAGTTGATGAAGACCATATATCTGCAGATCACTCGTTATCAACAGTTGCCCCGGTGACGGCTCAGGGTTCTTTTCCTCTGCAACCACCAACTGGACTGCATCTTGACTCTGCTGCCAACGTAGGCCAGGCATCTACGTCACATGCCGCGGCACCAACGGGAGCTTTGCTAGCCACCGCCCGGTCGTCTGCTATTTCCGACAACATGGATGTAACTGATTCTTATTGTGCCCCCAATGCTGCAACTGATATACGTTCGACGCCTGTAAAAATGAACTGTGGAATCATATCTGGAGTCGCGCCAAGGAAATCTGTGCCCATAGTTGGCGTTGCACCCAAACGGTTCATTTTTGTCTCCCGCCTGAATCCTGAGGCTTCTGAAAACGATGTTAGGACCCACCTAAGTAACAACCTGAATGTTTCTGGCACCGAAATTACTGTCTCAAAGTTCAATTTTAAGCAAAAACGCGAAATATCTTCGTTTAAGATTGGAATTTCTGACACTCTAATTGATAAAGTCCTTAATATTGCAATCTGGCCGGAGCATGCCATCGTTCACGAGTACGTTAACAAATTAAATTCTCGAGTTCGTGGGCCTCAAACCCCTTCGACCAGCGTCCCAAAAAACTAATTGATTCATTCTCCCTACACTATCAGAATGTACGTAGTTTACTGGGTAAACTCAGTAATCTGCACGTCAATAGTGTCTCCTTTGACGCCAATGTGATTGCCTTCACTGAAACGTGGCTTAATTCCTCTGACTGCGAAATATTTGCGGGCAACTACGTCATCTATAGACGTGATCGTACAGTTCGTCTTGGCGGCGGTGTTCTTATTGCCGTTAAGTCCGATCTGGTTTCAGAATTAATTACGTTAAAGGACACTGAAAGCACTTTAGAATTTGTTGCTGTTCGTATTAACGTTCATGACTATTTTGTTTACGTCTCATGCTCGTATATTCCACCATGGTCCGACATTAATGTATATCTGCAGCATCTTGCTCATATTCAGAGTATCCACTCCACCCTCGGAAATAACGACCATCTTATTGTTATGGGAGACTTTAACCTACCTTCCATTTCCTGGATGGCATCACCTGACTCAAATGTTCTTATTCCCACTTTACCTCACGAGTTGGTACATGGCCTTATCGACCTCTCATTGGGACAATTAAACTCTATTCAGAACTCCTCGAATAAAATCTTGGACCTTATTTTTGCGTCGGAATTCGCCAATGCCTACGTTTCTAGGATTGACCCGCTTGTTAGTCCTGAAGACAAGTATCACCCTACACTAGAGGTCGTTCTGGAAGCATCGGCTCATTTATTGCCAGGTCCTGAAATCGAAATTGCATATTTTCGTTGCTTTCGTAAAGCCAACTTTACTGATATGAACCTTTATTTATCTGAAGTAGATTGGTCCTTTATGGAATTAAATGAAGAACCTTCTAACATTGTTAAACAGTTCTACGGCATTCTTGGCACGGTTTTCGATTTGTATGTGCCTGCATTCCCCTCACCTAATGTTTCTTATAAGCCTCCTTAGTTCACTCGTAGACTCTCTTACTTAAAAAACTGCAAGTCCAGACTTTTTAAGAAATTTAAAAGGACAGGGATGCAAGTTGACCATTCGAGATACCTTACTGCTCGTTCTGAATTCATAACTCACAATTCCCAATGCTACAAGAATTACCTTGATCGTTGCAGAAATGAGTTTCATGATAACCCCAAGCAGTTCTATGCATTCGTTAACTCTAAACGCAAGTCTCAACAATTTCCATGCTGCCTTCATCTCGACTCCGTATCTGCTTTTAATGATGCCGATATTGCCAATTTATTTGCGAAATTTTTCCAGTCCACATACTCATCCACTAGCTACGATAATACCTTCGCGTATCCCTTTTCACTTCCGCACTCTAATGGTATGTTTATGCCTATAATCAGCGTAGATGACGTCTTTCAAAATCTACAAACAATCAAGCCATCCTTCTCTTCCGGTCCTGATCTTGTACCAAGCTGTGTTTTAAAATATTGTGCTAGTGCATTATGTGAGCCACTGTCAAAACTATTTCAATTATCCCTGCAGCATTCTTTTTTTCCAGAAGTTTGGAAGGAATCTTTTATAATTCCGCTTCATAAAAAGGAAAGTAAATCGAACATTGACAACTACCGAGGGATTGCAAAACTCAGTGCTATTCCCAAATTCTTCGAACAGTTAATTACTGCTCAGCTTCAGCACCAATGCAGCTCAATAATGTCCCCAACACAGCACGGCTTTTTGAAACGTAGATCAACGTCAACCAACCTTCTTGAGTTTACCACAGTTATTAGGAATGCGTTTAAAACCAACATCCAAACTGATGTAATTTTTACAGATTTCAGTAAGGCGTTCGATTCTGTGAACCATCAATTACTGTTACAAAAACTTTCGCTCTTGGGATTCCCGATCTTGTTGACGAAGTGGATTTCTTCATATTTATTGAACCGGACCCAGAGAGTATTATTTAAAAATTCGATCTCAAACCTCGTTCATGTGACTTCTGGCGTTCCTCAAGGGAGTCACCTTGGACCTCTTCTGTTTGGAATTTTTATAAATGACTTGCCTCAAGTAATTCTCTCTTCTCACGTGATGATGTACGCCGATGACGTTAAACTTTGTATGCCCTTAACCAACGTCGATTCTCATGTACTCCTGCAAGCGGACTTAAACAATCTGCAATCGTGGTGCCTCCAGAACCTGCTGTTTTTAAATAATTCTAAATGTAGCTTCATGTCCTTTTATCTTTAATTATTCCATTGGCACGAGCGATCTTAAACGCATTAATTCCGTAACAGATCTTGGAGTTTTATTCAGCCACAACTTAAACTTTACCAATCACATTGGCATCATTGTCAGTAAAGCAAAAGGGGTTTTTGCATTTGTTAAGCGCTGGTCTAAGGAATTTGAGGATCCCTACACCACAAAGCACCTTTACATTTCTCTTGTTCGACCGATTCTTGAATACTGCTCGTGCGTATGGTCACCTCAATATGCTAAATATCAGGACCTAATCGAATCGGTACAGAAACAGTTCCTTTTGTTTGCTTTACGTGGGTTAAACTGGGAACCACAACGTCACCTGCCATCCTATGTCGACAGATTGCGTCTCTTAAGCCTGCCCTCGCTAAAGGATCGTCGGACCTGCCACGGAGTGATGTTCCTCCACAAGCTAATCACTGGACTAGTTAATTCTAGCTTCTTACTCGGCCAAATACGGTTTTCGATCCCTGTAAGAGCATCCCGATACTTTCGGCCTATTGCTTTGGAAATCTGCAAAACGAATTTTGAAACGCACGATCCTTTTCGAGTTTTATGTACTCAATATAATGAATTGCATTTTTTGTTGTTTGGTGAATGTTCCGTGGACTTTAATGTAACAAATACTTTAAGTCACCTATCCTTGCCTCCACCCACTTGATGTGAGTAAGGAGCATATCGTTAAAAATAACTCCTATATTTGGGCGGAGGTGGGAGTTATGTTTTATATTGGCAGATATTTGCTAATGTTTTGAAATAAAAAAAATAATTCCACATGATTTCCATATCGTAAATATGCAATTCGAATACTAGAAATCGATTTTATCAAAAGATACAACTGTCAATTAGACTTTAGGCCGTCTGAAGACTGGCTTATGTTAAGACCAAATAACCTCAAATATCCGATTTATGTTCCAATAGCATACAGTTCTGGCAACAACTCCCTAATTCTGCCAGCAAGATCCCAAGTCGTCCGAAAAATCGAAATAAATTCCGAATCAAGAAATTCAGCATGGTATCTTTATCGCAAATACCATAGCTACAATTCAAAATGCATATATAAGATTACTAAATACCATCATACCATCATACAATCACAGTTCAAGTAGTTTATATCAAAAATATTCATCATGAACCACTTTCAAACTACGAACTACAAAACCAGACAAAAAATTGTATTATCCCAACTTGCAAAAAACTTCCCACCACAATTCAATGAATAACTTACAGCATTATGTACACAGTATAGTGATGTATGCGAACTAGAAACCGAATCGATCACTACCAATAATTTTTATAAACAAAAGCTGAGATTAACTGATGATGACCCCGTATATATAACAAATTATAGAAATCCTCATAGTCAACAAGACGAAATTCAAAAACAAATCCAAAAACTCATCAATGATAAAATAGTGGAACCCTCTGTATCACCTTATAATAGCAATGGTTCGTATCGCTTCACGCGATTACCATTCGGTTTAAAAATAGCACCAAACTCTTTTCAGAGAATGATGGCTATAGCTTTCTCTGGATTAGAACCTTCGCAAGCATTTCTGTATATGGATGACTTAATAGTCATAGGTTGTTCCGAAAAACATATGCTCAAGAACTTGACTGATGTTTTCGAGAAATGTAGGCAACACAACTTAAAGTTACATCCTGAAAAATGTTAATTTTTCATGCATGAAGTCACTTTCTTAGGACATAAATGCACAGCTAAAGGAATCTTGCCCGACGACAAAAAATACGACGTCATTGAAAAATATCCAGTCCCACATGATGCGGACAGCGCTAGAAGATTCATTGCATTTTGCAATTATTACAGACGCTTTGTAAAAAATTTTGCTGAATACTCCCGTTACATAACAAGATTATGTAAGAAAGATGTAAAATTCGAATGGACAACAGAATGTCAAAACGCCTTCGAACATCTTAAATCAGCATTAATAAATCCTACTCTGTTGCAATACCCAGATTTTATCAAAGAATTTTGCATAATTACAGATGCTAGCAAATACGCTTGTGGAGCAGTCCTAACTCAAAACAAAAATGGACTACAGCTTCCAGTTGCATACGCATCAAGATCCTTTACGAAAGGTGAAAGCAACAAGAGCACTACAGAACAAGAATTAGGAGCTATTCATTGGGCAATAACACACTTCAGACCATATATTTATGGTAGACACTTCACCGTCAAAACAGATTATTTTCAATGGTAAATCCCAGTTCCAAACTAACACGAATGAGACTTGAATTGGTGGAATTTAATTTTCTAGAATAACCATCACAGACTTGAAAAATATTCAAACAAACAATACAATTCTGAAAGTCACTACCAGAAACCAAAATAGACAAAAATCCTGCGCAGGAGAAGAACAAATAGAACTGCATAAGCAATCTATAGAGAAAGCTTCAGAGCCCAACGTATATGAAGTCATTAATAATGATGAAGTACGTAAAGTAGTGACCTTGCATGTAAATAATAAGATGTGTTTATTTAAGCACGGAAAGAAAATTACAGCAAGATATGATGTTAGCGATTTGTATACTAATGGAACCATTGACGTAGGTCAATTCTTTCAAAGGCTTGAAAAGCAGGCCGGTATTCACAAAGTCAGCCAACTCAAAGTGACACCGTTGGAAAATATCTTTGAACATGTTTCAATTGATAATTTTAAAATTATGGGCAATAATATATTGAAAACATTGAGAGTAGCTCTACTCAACCCGGTGACCGTAATAAAAAATTATAAAGAAACAGAAGCCATATTGTCTACATTCCATGATGATCCAATACAAGGTGGTCATAAAGGCATTACAAAAACCTTGGCCAAGGTCCAGAGATACTATTACTGGAAAAATATGTCCAAAGACATAAAAGAGTACATAAAGAAATGTCCTTAATGCCAAAAGTCAAAAATGACTAAGATACTAAGACCCCACTAACTATAACCGAAACTCCACAAAGACCATTCGATATTGTAATTGTAGATACTATTGGTCCACTTCCAAAATCTAATAATGGAAACGAATACGCAGTAACACTCATCTGCGATTTAATTAAATACCTAGTAGCTATACCTATACCAAATAAAATTAAAATACAGTAGCAAAAGCTATATTTGAAGATTTTATTCTAAAGTACGGTCCAATGAAGACGTTCATTACGGACATGGGAACAGAATATAAAAATTCAATTATTGAAGATCTATGTAAATATTTAAATATTAAAAACCTAACTGTTGAAGCGCAGAACGCTAATCATGAAGTTTTAAATTATGTTAAGATATAAATAAGTAACAGCTTAAGAGAGCCCAACAGCGTTATGTTCACCGCTTACAGGCCCAGAACTTTTATGTTAGATCTAAGATCGGATTCAGCGGGCCTGCAACGGCTCTCACAAAACTGCGCTGCTGGGCACAATAAACGAGTTGAATTTTGAATATCGAATCGGCCAGTCTTGTCTTTTCTCTCCCCCAAATTTTGCAGCAGCCAAGCCAAGTCTTTTCACTTTTCGGCGTTCTCAATTAAAAATAATTTAAACTTTCGTTTCGATTTTCTACATGGCGCCCGAGCAGGGACATCGAAAAGTTTTGTTCGGGTTTAAAATCATTTCAAAGACCGCTTAGCTGCTTGCGAATTTCGGGGCCAAGACTTGGCATTTTTTGGACTCGCAAATTTCGGCGCCAACAATTGGCATTTTTCGGACATTTCACTTGGAATTTGTTGGCCCCTTATTTCGGACGTTCGTTTACTGGAGTTAACATCTATGGACCGCAGCGCCAACTTGAGGGAAGTGGATTCATCTGATGACCAGGTAACCGTGTCAAATCAATAGTTGATCGCTGCAAAAATAATAGTTGCAACTATTGCCTTGGCATTGGTCAAATATCAATAATAATTGGAAGCAAAACCATTTTCGTGCCCATATATTCCCAAGTACCACAAATACAAATTAATAAAAATTAATTCAAGTGAACAACCACATAGTTTTGGTGCCGCCCTCGCGAAAGAGATTAACAAGCATAACAGCGTCAGTGCCGGTGGAAAATAACAGTTAGTTCTCGCTGTGTCTGCCTAAGTTTTGTTTCGCTTTTCGTTTCGATTTTGTTATAGCTGTTTTAACTTCGATTTTAGGCAGACCGCTAAGCGCCAGTGCAACGAACTGCAACTGCTTGTGTTTTCTCTTTCGGGTGTTGGTGCACTCTCTTAATTACGTTCTCGTTTCTCATTTTTTGTGTTACGCCAAGTGCTCTACACTTAAACAAATTTATTCAAGCCGCCTAGAAACAGAAATACAAAAAACTATTGGCTATATTGTAATAAATTAATTAATCTTTAATTAAAATGGCACCTACAAAACCCAAAAAGAATGATACCGCATCGGAGACAGAAGAGGAGATGGAAGATAGCTGCTCCTCGGTGCAATTAACGAAATTATTTTCGCAGGTAGATAGGGTTGGTGAAGATATTACAAGAATGAGGAAAGCTTTCGAGGAGAATACAATTTCGTTTAATCCGCTTCAAATTCAATGTCGACTGGAAATTTTAAATTCATATATTGCAAAAGCAATGGCATTGCAGTCGAAAATAGATATGATAGATCCAGATAACCGGAATAGGTCGACATTAGAAGAAAATTGCGTCATTACCAAGGCATTATATATGTCAGCTGCTGGTGGTACAGGTGAAAATCATAAACAGCAGGCTTTAGTCACGGGCAGTTCACATTCAAATCTGCCAAAACTCAAGTTACCAAAATTTAGCGGCAAACATTCAGAGTATAAGCAATTTATTGGAATTTTTGAGCAACTAGTTGACTCTGATAATTCGTTATCTAACATTGAAAAATTTAACCATTTGCTATCCTGCCTTTCTGACGAGGCATTGGGCACAATAAAAGCTCTTCAAGTCTCAGATACAAATTATAAAAAGGCATTAGCAAGTTTAAAGAGAGTCTATGACAACAAGTGTTTAATTTTCTTCGAAACCCTAGCGCAGCTGTTTGAAATCCCTTCAATAACAAAACCTTCTGCGTCTGCCTTGAGGTTAATAATTGACACAGTAAGTGCAATTTTCGATTCGCTTATGTCCCTAGGGGACGAAAAGGATATTGTCAATGCGGTAATTATACACATAGTTCTTTCAAAAGTAGATCCGTACACCAAATCAAAGTATGAGGAACAGCTTAATTATGATGAACTGCCTAAATGGTCTGAATGCGTAAAGGTTTTAGATCGACGATATCAACATGTGTCAGCCGAGGAAGCGTCGAGGGTAAAGGGAAAAGGTTTTTCGGAAATGCCCTCTGGAAGCAAGAAAAATACTAGGAATTCATATACTTGCTCCAGGGTCAATAACACAAGTGATCCAAAATGTTTATACTGCAGTTCTAATCATTTTATAGGTAATTGCCAGGGATTTAGCGGAATGCCAGTTTTAGATCGTTTTAACTTTGCCAAAATGAAGCAATTATGTATTAATTGCCTAAATGACGGACATAGAGTATTTAAATGCACAGCATCCAAATGTCGGGTATGCTCACAGGCACATCATACTCTACTACATCGATACCAAAACTCGAGTGAGCCACATCAAGGTAGAAGCTGGCAGGACCAGCAAGGGCAAGGTACTTCTACTTCTCAGGCTTCTTCCCATTCGGCTCAGGTTATTCAAGACACTTCGGAAATTAACCAAGTAATTCTAGCAACAGCCGTTGTTAATGTTCGCGATAGATTTGGTCAGCTCCATCGAGCCAGAGCTCTATTAGATTCAGGGTCGCAAATTAACTTCATGACAGAAAGCCTTGCTCAGCTTCTAAGATTGTCAAGAACAAATAAATGTCTTTCGATCACATCAGTGGGAGGATCAAATTCCATTGCCAGAAGTGAAGTCACAACTACCTTATATTCGCGGCTCAATGGACACATTTTTACGTCTGACTTTTGGGTACTGGGAACCATAACTAGCAATCAGCCAGATAATATGCTTCCTGCAAGGCAGTGGAAAATTCCGGCCGGCGTAGACTTAGCTGATCCAGAGTTCTACAAGCCGCAAAGAATTGATATTTTGCTCGGAGCAGACTCCTTCTTTGAGTTGTTGTGCAGCGGTCAAATCAAACTCACCAATGGAGGTCCATTGCTTCAAAAAACACTATTGGGATGGGTTGTTTCTGGACGGTGTAAGCAACAACAAAAAGAAGCTACTTCTTGTATCGCCTTGTCCAAGGAAGACATGGTTTTGGGAGGACTTGTTGAAAGGCTTTGGGAGTTAGATACCGTCCCAGAAAACAAAGAAGTTGTTAAATTTTCACCAGAACAAATTGCCTGCGAGGATCACTTCGTGAAAAACGTAGCCAATTCAAATTGTGGTCGTTTTATAGTCCGTTTGCCTTTTAAATCTGATCCGCTCGTACTTGGATCCTCGTTTGATGTCGCGAAACGTAGATTTTTATCGTTAGAGCGTAGAAGCCTAAAAGACAGCTCACTTCGAGAAATGTACATCGCTTTTATGAAAGAATATTTAGAGCTGGGTCATATGTCTCCAACATGCAATAATATTCCACCAGGACCGCACTACTTCATACCACATCAATGCGTTCTGAGGCCTGATAGTACCTCAACCAAACTTCGAGTCGTGTTTGATGCGTCTGCAAAGACAACTTCAGCGCAGTCATTAAATGACATTTTAATGGTGGGGCCCACTATTCAGAGGGAACTGTTATTATCACTTGTTAGATTTCGTTTAAATCGATTCGCTTTAACTGCAGATATATCGAAAATGTATAGGCAAGTAAGTCTCGCAGAAGAAGATCGTAACTATCAACTGATAGTATGGCGCGAGAATCCATATGATGAATTACAAATATTTCGTCTCAATACAGTCACCTACGGAACGTCTTCAGCTCCATTTTTAGCCATCCGTAGCTTACAAGAACTTGGATTTCGTAATAGGGATAAGCATGAAATCGGTTCATACATCATTTGCAACGACTTTTATGTGGATGACATGCTTACTGGAGCTGATGATATTGACACCTTGAACGTGATGTGTAATCAAGTGTCAGAAATTCTCAATAGTGGCGGTTTCCAGCTGTCTAAATGGTTTTCAAACCATCCACAACTAGAAAAAGGGAACAACACTGAAAAATCCCTAAATTTCAATGATACCGATTCGACCAAAGCTTTGGGTATGCGGTGGATGCCACACACAGACACATTTCGATTTCATTTAGATGAGAGCTTTACAAATTTGACTCCCACAAAACGAAACATTCTTTCAGTAAGCGCGCGGCTTTTTGATCCCTTGGGATTGCTGTGCCCCATTGGCCTTACATCTAAAATTCTTCTTCAAAGCCTTTGGCAACTTCAACTGGAATGGGATGAATCCATTCCGATGTCGTTACATACGAGTTGGGAAAGGTTAAAGAAGAATCTACTTAATCTTCACACAGTCACCATTCCTAGGTACACGTTTGCCAGTGGGTGCTCAGCCGTTCAAGTTCACGGTTTCGCAGATGCATCCAGCCAAGCTTACGGATGTTGCATTTACATTCGAGCAATCGAAAACGGTAAAGCTAATTGTCGATTGCTAGCAGCGAAATCGAGAGTGGCTCCACTAAAAACGAAAACCATACCAAGGCTTGAATTATGCGCCGCCACACTGTTGGCACAATTTTGGTCCTACGTCAAACAAGTTCTTGACAAATGTGAAATCGAGAGTGTTTATTTCTGGACAGACTCAGAAATAACACTACATTGGATAAAGTCTCAACCTTCATCACTTGCAGTTTTTGTTTCAAACAGGGTAGCCACAATTCAAGAGCTATCAGAAAATATATCCTGGCGACATGTCCCTTCGCAGTTTAATCCAGCAGACATTGCGTCCCGTGGCTGCGATGTCAGTGAATTGACTGAGTCCATCTGGTTCGAAGGTCCGAAATTTCTGTATGAAAATGAGTCATTATGGCCAGAAAACTCGCATTTTTCTATACCTTCCGAATTAAAAAACTCAGAGTTAAAAAAAAGCTGCCCAAGTGTGTATAGCCGTCGAGCCATCAACTCCGTTCGAATTTATTACTCGTATCTCATCGTTTCCCAAAATCATTAGAATTCTTGGATACGTTTACAGATTTCTAAACCTAGCTAAATCACGAGAAAGATCAGTAAGTCTGACGGCTAGAGAGTTACAACTATCATTTTTTAAACTGATGGAAATCATCCAAAAAAATGTCTTTGCAGTAGAGTACAAGAAAATTAAAAAAGGACATGTTTTACAACCAAGTTTGCAGATAATGACGCCCTTCATACAAAAGTTTTCTGAAGCTGGTAGAAGATTTTCGCTAATTCGGGTGGGAGGTAGACTTTTGCATGCACCTATTTCAGAAAATGCTAAATTTCCGATATTACTCCCTTCTAAAAACCAAATTGTTGATTTGTATCTCCGAGATTTGCATTTGAGAAATTGTCACGCAAATGCAAAAACGATGATCGGTCTTCTTCGGCAGGAAATCTGGTTAATAAATGCTCGCAGAGAATGCACTCGGGTGGTTCGAAAATGCATCCATTGTTTTAGATATAAGCCTGTTCTGATGAACCAAATTATGGGAAATCTGCCTGCGGATAGGTTCGAATCCGTAAGGCCATTTCATATTTGTGGCGTAGATTTGTTTGGTCCTATCAATGTCTCGTTGCGTATCCGAGGACGGCCCCCATTAAGATGTATATAGCTGTATTCGTCTGTTTTGCTTCCAAGGCTGTTCACCTGGAACTCGTTACAAATTTGTCGACTGACTCTTTTCTTTTGGCCTTTAAAAGCTTCATCGCAAGACGTGGCGTACCGCATCGAGTACATTCCGACAACGCGACGAACTTCGTAGGAGCCAGGAACGAGCTACGAATTCTTCAGAGCGCCTTCGAGGATCAGCAGTCGCAGTTTCAACTGTTCGTCGTCGAGAAGGGAATCGAGTGGAGGTTCATCCCACCACGAGCACCGCACTTCGGCGGTTTGTGGGAGGCGGCCGTGAAGTCAGCGAAGGAAATTCTCGTGCGTCAAGTCGCAGACGCGTCCCTAACCGAAGCCGAGATCAGGGCTTATCTGGCGGACACCGAGGCCGTGCTGAATTCTCGTCCTCTAACTCCAATCAGCATCGATCCAAACGAGGGGGAGGCGCTCACTTCAGGGCACCTGCTAATCGGTCAGGCCCTTCGTTCGCTGCCGCAAGGATTAGAGCCAGACGCACCGACCAGAGGTTTGAGATTCTCAAAGAGGTGGCAACTGCTATCCACGCTCAGACAGCGGTTTTGGCAGGCGTGGTCCAAGGAATACGTCCACAGCCTTCAGCGCAAAACCAAGTGGCAAACTACATCGCCCAATCTGGAGGTCGGAGCTTTGGTTATCATCCACGAGGACAACACTCCACCCCAGCGTTGGATTACCGGCAGGGTCATCACATATTTAAGCGTCCTATTCAAAAGCTGGCGGTACTCCCAGTATGTTGAAGGCCGATCCTTCAAGGTGGCCGGAATGTTGAAGCGCAGAACGCTAATCATGAAGTTTTAAATTATGTTAAGATATAAATAAGTAACAGCTTAAGAGAGCCCAACAGCGTTATGTTCACCGCTTACAGGCCCAGAACTTTTATGTTAGATCTAAGATCGGATTCAGCGGGCCTGCAACGGCTCTCACAAAACTGCGCTGCTGGGCACAATAAACGAGTTGAATTTTGAATATCGAATCGGCCAGTCATTTCTTTTCTCTCCCCCCAAATTTTGCAGCAGCCAAGCCAAGTCTTTTCACTTTTCGGCGTTCTCAATTAAAAATAATTTAAACTTTCGTTTCGATTTTCTACAATAACTTCAACTGCACACCACCACCAGACATTTATTACAGACGCTTTGTAAAGAATTTTGCTGAATACTCCCGTTACATAACAAGATTATGTAAGAAAGATGTAAACTTCGAATGGACAACAGAATGTCAAAACGCCTTCGAACATCTTAAATCAGCATTAATAAACCCTACTCTGTTGCAATACCCAGATTTTAGCAAAGAATTTTGCATAATCACAGATGCTAGCAAATACGCTTGTGGAGCAGTCCTAACTCAAAACACAAATGGACTACAGCTTCCAGTTGCATACGCATCAAGATCCTTTACGAAAGGTGAAAGCAACAAGAGCACTACAGAACAAGAATTAGCAACTATTCAATGGGCAATAACACACCTCTGACCATATATTTATGGTAGACACTTCAACGTCAAAACAGACCATAGAGCACTTACCTACTTATTTTCAATGGTAAATCCCAGTTCCAAGCTAACACGAATGAGACTTGGATTGGTGGAATATAATTTTACGGTAAAGTATCTAAAGGGTAAAGATAACTATGCAGCCGATGCGCTCTCTACAATAACCATCACAGACTTAAAAAATATTCAAACAAACAATACAATTCTGAAAGTCACTACCAGAAACCAAAGTAGACAAAAATCCTGCGCAGGAGAAGAACAAATAAAACTGCATAAGCAATCTATAGAAAAAGCTTCAGAGCCCAACGTATATGAAGTTATTAATAATGATGAAGTACGTAAAGTAGTGACCTTGCATGAAAATAATAAGATGTGTTTATTTAAGCACGGAAAGAAAATTACAGCAAGATATGATGTTAGCGATTTGTATACTAATGGAACCATTGACTTAGGTAAATTCTTTCAAAGGCTTGAAAAGCAGGCCGGTATTCACAAAGTCAGCCAACTCAAAGTGGCACCGTGGGAAAATATCTTTGAACATGTTTCAATTGATAATTTTAAAATTATGGGCAATAATATATTGAAAACATTGAGAGTAGCTTTACTCAATCCGGTGACCGTAATAAAAAATTATAAAGAAACAGAAACTAAATTGTCTACATTCCATGATGATCCAATACAAGGTGGTCATAAAGGCATTACAAAAACCTTGGCCAAGGTCCAGAGATACTATTACTGGAAAAATATGTCCAAAGACATAAAAGAGTACATAAAGAAATGTCCTTAATGCCAAAAGTCAAAAACGACTAAGATACTAAGACCCCACTAACTATAACCGAAACTCCACAAAGACCATTCGATATTGTAATTGTAGATACTATTGGTCCACTTCCAAAATCTAATAATGGAAACGAATACGCAGTAACACTCATCTGCGATTTAATTAAATACCTAGTAACTATACCTATACCAAATAAAATTCAAATACAGTAGCAAAAGCTATATTTGAAGATTTTATTCTAAAGTACGGTCCAATGAAGACGTTCATTACGGACATGGGAACAGAATATAAAAATTTAATTATTTCAGATCTATGTAAATATTTAAATATTAAAAACATAACTTCAACTGCACACCACCACCAGACAGTAGGTACCGTGGAGCGAAGCCACAGAACACTCAATGAGTTCATTCGTTCATACATCTCAGTTGACAAAACAGATTGGGATGTTTGGCTGCAATACTTCGTATATTGTTTTAATACAACCCCATCTATGGCACATGACTATTGTCCATATGAGCTAGTTTTTGGTAAAATTTCAAATCTACCAAAACATTTTAATAGCATAGATAAAATAAAACCCCTTTATAATATAGAAGATTATGCAAAGGAATCCAAATTTAGATTAGAACAGGTATTTAAAAGAGCTAGACTAATGCTAGAATCTCATAAGCTAAAAAAGAAAATTAATTACGACAAAACAAGTTGCGATTAGAATTTAAAAATAGGAGATCAGGTTTTATTGAAAACTGAAACAGGGCATAAGTTAGATTTCAAATATTCAGGTCCTTATAAGGTAGAACAAATAGGAGACAGAGATAACATAACCATAAAAAATAATACAAATAAAAAGCAAATAGTACATAACAATAGATTAAAACTCTTATTTCATAATCAATTTTTATTTCATAAATATATTACGTATGGCCATACATAATATAAGAGCACATAAGATAAACAAATGTAAAATAAGAATAACCACTTATAAAAAAAATTATACAAAAAAATAGAAAAACAAATTCATAACACAAAAAAAATTTTGGGTTTAAATAATATCATTTTTTTTCAAAGCTTGTAAAATTAATAGGGGAGTGTAGGGTAATGTGACGAGTAGGGTAATGTGACGAACTCGTCGAAACTCATATATGACATCCTAACAAAAATTCCAAATAAATGTAGTCGTCTCCCCTTATCGTGTTGACAATGTATTTATAGTAATATTAAGAAGAAGTCCGGTAATTTTTTTGTGAGGTAATTTTCGCTAAAAATGTGGTGCCCAAACTAGAAAAGCTTTTCAATTTACTTGTGTTTCAGCAGTGCCAGAGCGAAGATGAGTGGAAAATAAAATCAGCCAAGTATATGCACTTATAAATGAGATCTTTATCAACAGTTTTTGGTACTTCGCGTTTTTTTCTTTTGCCCCGTTTGAGTGTGACACCGTGTTTTCTCCAAGTCTACCTTGTAGGGTATCGTGACGAACTTTTTGTAGGGTATTGTGACGAACTTTTTTTATTCAAGAATTTAAATTGTTATCGTTGATTTTGTTAAAAAGACATATAATATTACCAGATAACATTAACTGCTTCAGTTTTATTGCTTTTTCGTATTGTTTTAGACATCTGCATCGAGTTTAATTGTGTAGTCATCAGTTCGTCACCTTATCTGACACTTTTGAAAGTGCAAAAAGGATGGTTCACGCCAAACGCTGTAGGATTTAGCACCGTTGGAATTTCGAATCCTAATTTTGCAGAAATATGCTCAGTAGATGTCAGCAACTTTCTGCTTTTACACTTTTAAAAAATATTGATTTTTGGGGAAGTTACATTAAAAAACAAATCGTTCGTCACATTACCCTACAACTTTTTAAAGTGCAAAAAAAGGATGGTTCACTCCAAACGCTGTAGAATTTAGCTCCGTTGGAATTTCTAATCCAAATTTTACAGAAATGTTCTCAGTAGATGTCAGCAACTTTCTGCTTTTACACTTTAAAAAAATATTGATTTTTAAAAAAGTTACATTCAAAAAACGAATCGTTCGTCACTTTACCCTTCACTCCCCTACTAGAAAATAACTCCATTATATTACGTTATTTTTAAAAAGGAGGTAGATGTAGTATGCACACATATTAAATATATATATCGAGCACCCACTGTACCAAGAGTACAGTGTTTATACAATTCAAGGTCTCGGTCATCAACATAAATGCCCGAAATACGAACCGCTCGCTGTGCCTTGGCCCGCACGCTGAAAGTGCAAGTGTCAGCATAATTGCAACACGAGCGGTCCTCATGCATGTGCATGACGGGAGTCCGTTACTAAGATCTAGGAAATGGGGTGAAACGAGGGAAGAGAACCTAATAAGGCGGGGGAGATGTTAAGCGGGGTGTGACCGTTGCTTATATCCAGAAATCCAGGATTCTAGCTAAGCGGGGTGTGACGGGTGACCGTTACTAAGATCTAGGAAATGGGGTGAAACGAGGGGAAAGAAAGTGTGACGGGTGTCCGTTACTAAGATCTAGAAAATCGGGTAAACGAGGGAAGAGAACCTAATAAGGCGGGGGAGATGTTAAGCGGGGTGTGACGGTCACCCGTCACACCGATCTAGGAAATGGGTGAAACGAGGGGAAAGAAAGTGTGACGGGTGACCGTTGATTATATCCAGAATTCCGGGGTCCTAGTTAAGCGGAGTGTGACGGGTGAGCATTACTAAGATCTAGAAAATGTCACGGGTTGTTGACACGTTCACGTGTGAACGTGGTAACTTGATTAGCATAACGAACACTCAAAAAACAGCTGAAAGCAAACACCCTTGTATAGGGGATCCCTTTGCTTGCCACTGAGAAGCAAACATCCACCCCCCAATAAAAGAAGAAATACATTTGAATTTAGGTCATGCATTTAGGTCATGTTTATTTGGAAATTTGTAACAGGCTTTTCTTATACACTAAATATGATGACATTATTTTTAAGGCACCGTCTTGATGATTTTTATAGAAAAAGCAGGCACATTCATATTCCCCGAATCCATTATTACAAAACGTAAAATGATCACCATATAACGTTTTGTTAAGATCGTCTTCTCCTTTATCCATGAACATATTTCTTGTATCGATGAGATATTTTAAATCTTCTTTAAAAATTTCCTCACCAAATTATTAATCCACTTTGACTGTTATCCATTGTAATGTATAAGTGTTAGACCACAGTTCCATTGCAAAAATTTAAAATATTGTGTGCATTGTTTACCGCTTTTAATATGTATTGAGCAAAATGGGAATTGGTTTATGTTTACGGTGTTTAATGGTGGGCAATCCAATTCCTCAACATCTCTTATGTGCGGTGATCTGAGAAAGATTTCTAAAAAACGTTTCTTTTTAATTCGGGGTGCGTGACGGGTGACCGTTACTAAGATCTATAAAATGCGAGGAATCGTATTTAGTAATTAACGAGGAGGTTCAGGGGATCAAAGATAAGCGGGGAGAAATTACTGGGATGTGACAGGTGACCGTTGCTGAGATTTAGAAAATAGGATTAGATAGGGGTGGGTAAAAGGATAAGATAGAGTTCTAAGTGGTTGATAAGAACGTCCACGGGATCGAACGGGGAGAAGTTACTGGGTTGTGACAGGTGACAGTTGCTTAAATTTTGAAAATAGGGTTAGAAAGGGGTGGGTAAAAGGATATGATAGAGTTCTAAGTGGTTAACAAAAACGTTCACGGGATCGAACGTGGGTCTCCGTTAATTGATTCAGAAAATGGGGTGAAACGAGGGAAGGGAACCTAGTTTAGCGGGGGAAGTAACTGGGGTGTGACGGGTGACCGTTTCTTAGATTAAGAAAGCGTGGTGTGGTGACCATTTAATAACCAAAACCTTTAGAAAATGTCACGGGTTGTTGACACGTGGACGTGGTAACTTGATTAGCACCCTTGGATAGGGGTTCCCGTTGCTTGTCTCTGAAAAACAAACTCCCACCTGGAATTTTGTATAAAGACATTAGTTTTAAGGGTCCATCTAAAAAATATGAGAGTTCTAAGTATAGTCCCCAAATTAGCATAATTAATTAGGAAAACAAAATATATCAAGATGGCTGGTGGTGATTACTAGAGTGCGACGGGTGATCGTTACTTAGATTCAGAAAAACCGAGGGAACTTCATTTAGTGGTGGACAAAAAATGTTCACGGGTCAAATATGTGTAATCAGAGTGGCAACAGGTTGTTGATAGCAAACGACCCTTTTAGTTGCTCAGTGGCTGTTTCACACGTGCACGGGGACACTTAATAACCATACTGGAAAATGTCACAAGATGGTGGGATCAGACAGACAAAGAGGTTGTTGAATAGGGGATCCTTTTGCTTGCCACTTGACCCATCCGCAAACCAAAATATGTAAATTTTAGTTTAGGTAATGAAATAAGGTCATGTTTATTTGGAATTTTGTTAACAGGCTTTTTTTATACACTAAATTTGAAGACAATAGTTTTAAGGCTCTATTCAAAATATATGAAAGAATTCTAAATATAGCCCCCAAATTAGCAACATTATTTAGGAATTAAATTATGAGAGTTGGCAGGTGGTGTTTACTGGAGTGCGGCGGGTGACCGTTACTTAGATTTAAAAAATACGACGGTTAGTTAGACATATGATAAATTTGTTAGAAACCGAGTAGTCAACAACCTAGTTTCCCTCCCTCGCCTTTAAATATTCGATGGAATCAACTATAATTATGTATATAAAATTACCTTCCTGACATTAACTTCCTTACATTAAATTACTTAAAATCCAATGCTTAGAGAACAAAATTCACCCTTAACATGTGTGCACATTATGGAATTCGGTTTCCTTAAACATCGAAATTTTTAAAATACAGAACAATACTAATATTTGAGATATTATTTTTATCATTCCTACCTGCTTAAACATAGAAAACTAATAAATGAATACTGGATACAAAATACAGATAGATTATTAATATCAAATACTTCTTTACCTACACCGACTCAATAATCATTACATTGTTGTAATGAAACAAAAAAACAAGAAAGTTTGAAACAAACAATCGAAATATAACGTTGATAATTTTAACATAAATATCATTAAATCTTCCTATTCCGATTATTTGCAAATATCTTCCAACAAGATTTAAAAGTATAATGTAATCCCATTCCACAAGCGTATTATATCAGTTATTATTATTTTAACTATTTATTATTTTCATTATTCCGTCATATATATATCTCGGATATCGTATCACGGATCCCATCATAAATTTTTCAATATCGCTACTTGCTAGCCTTGTATCCCAAAAATCACAGCTATTAACAATATTACAAGGTCTAAGAATAACAAAGAGGTCAAATGTATAATAATCCCAAAGTCAAGATTGTCAGCAACAATACGACACAGTCGCAAATAAGAAGAAACATTTTTAATGAATTTATCTATTCATAAAAATAGTATAAAAATGTAATTAACAGAATAGAAATTAAAACGGTAAAGGGGCTAGTAAACAATTTTTCACCCACTCATAAGATCGTAGACCTCATGGCAAAGCCCAGGCTAGGTCTAGCACGTTCCATAATAGGGGTTGATGTCATGATTCCCAACAATGAATCGATTCTCCATTCTCCGAACCTATATTTTTATCTGCCAATTAAATGTCGATGATTAATTTATAGATTAATAATATATTTATTCATTTATTTTGGAATTCTAAACATTTATTTATTATATATTTATATATTTATTTATTATATATTGAAATTAATTTTCTTGCTACATTCCGGCGATTTGCATAGAAGGGGCAGTCGCATGTTTCTCATGGCAATTCGGGATTATAGAAATTAAAGTGTTCACCATAATTCGTAGCTTTCAGATCATGGCCCTTGATTCATGGACATTATTTTTATGCTTAGGAAATGCTGATCATGTATCTTCCCTGTAAATTTTTTCATAAATTGGTCAATTTCCTCATGAAATTTCATTTTATAAATATTGTATTGTTATAGGTCCTAACACATCTGATATAAATTTTAAAATGACGTATATAAAATGATTTTTCTTGATAGCGAAATACATTTAAAAATTTTAAAATCTATAAAAAAATATATGCATTGTTTAGTGCTCAAACTCCGTCCTTAAGGTGTGTTTCCCTTAAACCGGTTTAGGATGATGATGATTTCCAAAAAACGTTCGAAGAAACCATTTATTTTCCACACCTTTAGTTTCTTTACTATTTTTTTTTCATTATTTTCTCTATATTATTAAACATATCCAAAATGCTTAGTGCCTCCTATAATAAATCGAAATTCAATGACATGCGGAAGCATCGACTCCGTCAGTGGTTTCCATCATTGCTCCACACACAGGTGGTTGTATGATTTCCAAGGATCGATATGAACTGGAGACGTATTGAGTATGCGTTGTTCAGAATTCCGTCAAATTATTTAAGAAAACTTCTTGATTTCATCGGAATTTATGATTTCTATTTAAGTCAACAATCTCGTCTTAGAATTTTAAGTATGCTTACCCATTTCAGGAGATATCACAGGCTTACTCCACGTGAAACGTGACAGGCCAATTTGAGTCAAATCTCAGAATCAATCCAAACTTTTTCTTATCGATAGATTGAAAAATAAGGATCGGGTTCTTTTTTTTAACTCTTACCGTTTATTTTTAAAATTTTTTTTGTAATTAAGCTCCGATTTTTCAGTTATGCAACACTTGAGACTCGTTTGAGTTATATAAATTGTTGGTATGCAACTTTGTGGGCTTAATATCTTTCAGAAAAATATTAAAAAAATTTTTTTTTTAAATTTAAATTTAAAAATTAAAAACTAAAAAATTAAATTTAAATTTAAAACTAAAAAAATTCTGTCCGCCGGAATACACGCGATTTCCAAAAATAATAATTATTCTCTTGTAGCTTCATCAATTCTTAAAATTGTTGGTAAAAAAAAATTTTCATCATTGCCAGACCTACTATTAAAAATAAACGATTTTAGTCTATCAACTTTTCATCAAACAACAACAGCGCAACGTGTAAGAAGAGAACAGCAATACGAGCAGCGGAGAGCGCGGGAGAGCAAAAATATTGCTGTCCCGTTCTTACACGTTGCGCTGTTGTTGCTTGTACAACTAATTAAGAATTCAAAGCAATCCTAACAAAAATGAAATCTCAAAAGTTATGGATTCTCAGATGTGACAGTACCAGAACCTTTAACTGTTAAATTGATTCTAGGATTCTATCCTTTCAACAAATGGTTCATAAAGAAAAAACCTATTATCTGTTAAAGGTTTTTCTTTAAGATTTATCCATATATTCACTACTTAAAAAAAGGTAAGATGTTTGGTCAACTCTTTCAATATAAAAATTGTATTGATGGATAAGGTAGATATGATCGTAAAATTGTGAAATATTTTGAAGACCTTATATTCTGTAATCCCGAATAACAAAACTAGTAATCACATATTACAAGAAAAAACTTTTAACAGATCATAACACATTACAAAACTAGTAATAATATAGTACAAAATTATAACTGTTTATAATCCATTAGTAAAAAGCTAGTAATCAGCTAATAACACCAACGTAAACAGAGAGGTGTAAACAACTTAAACCAGCTAGTATACAAGTAGTTATGATCTAAAAACAGCTATACCAAGTTCTCATTGTTATGAATCAATGAAACATGTCCAAATATTTAGGACGTATTGAAACGCTGACTACATATCTTCCCTTTAAATTCATGAATAAATTATTCAATTATATAATTATAAATATTTTAGAATATCTTATATATATAAATCCATGTAATCGAACTACTTAAGAAAATATAAAAAAAAATGTAACCAATGTTGAGAGATCAAACTCCACTCGTAAAATATATCCACAATATCAGTTTACGTTAAATAAGTTAATGACGGGATAACACACTCCCTCATCATTTACTAGCTAACAATTACCAAAAATCATAACTCACCAAAACATAAAAAGTATCTTTTCTTGTGTGAATAGAATTTCTTTTAGTATAGACTTACAAACATTTCTTTATCTCAGACTTTTAAATTTATAATCCAAACTAAATTTATACCTAAATTGATTATATCAACATTTTTATCATGTTTACTGAAAATTTATGGTCCCAAGTAAACTTTTACTTACATGCAAATCGACCAAGACTACATTATAGACTATGTTCCCTTAAACAAAATGTAGAAATATAATCAATCAACTTTTTTACTGGACACTTATGGTCCCAAGTATACTTATACCTACAATACAAAAATCGACTTAGACTATTTTATAAAGTATGTTTTTTTTTTGTTAAACAAAACTTAGAAATAGAATATATCAACCCTTTTACTAGACATTTATGGTCACAAGTAAACTTTTACCTACATACAAACATCGACCCAGACTACTTTCCACTTTTACTGGAGTTTTATATTTCCAAATAAAATTTTACCTATACAAAACGACCCAGATTATTATATAGAGACACTCCAACAAAATTTTGACATATAGAATAACAGTAACAAATATTACTAACATTATTATTACTCATGCATACCATAACATGAGGAAACTAATAAACACCACAGTTAAATGATGGACGTTGATGCACTACGAGCAGTACAAAGAAGTATCCCAACGATACAAAGCAAGTGCTTGTTACGCGGGAACCTTTATCAATTCGGGAAAAAATGCGAGTTCGAGAGGAAAATACATAAAACAACATAAAAAAACGGGACACATAAGGATTATAATTCCTAACACTATGATTGAAGCAAATGAGTAAAACTTTAGTTTTTATAATACAGGGATAGAAGTTGAAGTACAAATTAAATGATAAAGATTGTTATAATTAGTACAGAGAACGCGAAAGGGCTCATGCAGACTTAAATTAGATGTACTTTGGGGAAAATTTCGTGTTAGTCTAACGGGAATATTAAAAGTTAAACGGTTTACCAGTTCTACAGAATCAATATCACCAAGCATTATTCTACGATTTTCAAGTGTAGGTAAATTAAGCAATAGTAATCTACTCAGGTAGGAAGGAAGCCTTACGTTTTGATCCCAGTTCAAACTACGAAGGGCAAAAAGAAGGCATTTTTGTTTGTACCGACTCAATACGGTCGATGTGAACTTGATACTCCAAACAGAAGAACAATATTCCAAAATAGGGCGGACAAGGGAGATAAATAATAATTTGGTTATATAAGGGTCATAAATTCTTTTGACCAACGCTTTATAAACCCAAAACCACTCATAGTTTTGTTGACAATCGACATTATTTGGCAGTCAAATTTAAGCTTCGGGTCCAGAAGAAACGGTAAACGGTTTACCAGTTCTACAGAATCAATATCACCAAGCATTATTCTACGATTTTCAAGTGTAGGTAAATTAAGCAATAGTAATCTACTCAGGTAGGAAGGAAGCCTTACGTTTTGATCCCAGTTCAAACTACAAAGGGCAAAAAGAAGAAATTTTGTTGTACCGACTCAATGCGGTCGATGTTAACTTGATACTCCAAACAGAAGAACAATATTCCAAAATAGGGCGGACAAGGGAGGTAAATAATAATTTGGTTATATAAGGGTCATAAATTCTTTTGACCAACGCTTTATAAACCCAAAACCACTCATAGCTTTGTTGACAATCGACATTATTTGGCAGTCAAATTTAAGCTTCGGGTCCAGAAGAACACCTAAATCGTTTACTGAATATATACGATCAAGTGGGGAGTTGTGAAGCGAATAACTTATAAACGTAGGAGTTCCTCTATAAAAGGTCATTACGTTACATTTCAAGCAGTTCAAATTTATGAGGTTATACTCACAACTATATGTAGTTTGGAAAAACTCGGCAAATAAATCCGCAATTTCATAATCCGTTGATGCCTTTTCTGAGTTTAAACGTACCGATGAAGGCAATGCCGAAGCCTTGCGCTTGGCATTAACAAAGTTATAAAACTGCTTCGGATCATTTGAAATTTCAAATTTACATCGATTTAAATACATAGAATAGCAATGACTGTTGAGAACATTGAAATCTGAACGATCCACCATCTAATTCGAAAAATCAGATGGCTTACCCTATTTTTTATACTTATTATAAGTGTTGGATTTAAGATTTTTAAGTCTTTAAAGCGCATTGTTTAACCAAGGAGGCCTGTTTAGCTTCAGAGGAAGCCTGTCAGGAACGCATTCGTCAAAAAAAGTGTTTAAAACTCTATAGAAAAGTTCAATTGCACTTTCGATATCCATGCAATTGTACAAGTCAGTCCAGTTATATTGTGAAATCATATAAATTAGTTTATTATAGTAACATTTACGAAAGCATCTCACTTTAGTTTAAGAAACTATAGGAAAAGGGTATCAGTACAATGTAGGATGATATCGGTCTTTAGGTACAACAAGTGCGTCAATTCTAGATACCGCGACTTCATGCTGATCTGAAACAAATACTAGATCTAATTGTCTATTTATTGAGTTTCGTATAAAGCTTTTTTGCTGTAACGACAAGGCCATCCACAAAATCATGGGCGAATAAAAGTGTAGCGACAAGTGAGTCAGTAGGAAGAGAACAAGAGATATTAGGGAGATTAAAGTTACCCAAAACAATCAACAAGTCTTTGTTGGAAAGAAGGAATAGACCTTATAATATAGCTAATAACTGTGGTTTTGGGATGCAAGGTTAGCAAAAGGAGATAATGTTAGATGCAAATGATCGTAATTGAATAAATTAGTGATATATATCAAATTTATTAAATTAGTATTTTGGAATGCTAACTTTCTTAATTTTCTTGTTTTTTGTTTCATTTGAATAATGTAATGAAAGTTGACTCGGCTTAAAATACTATTTATTGATAATAATTTAACTACATTTTGTTTTCAACATCCATTTTTTAGTTTCCTCATGTTAAGGTATGCATGAGTAATAATAATGTTAGTAATATTTGTTACTGTTATTCTATATGTCAAAATTTTGTTGGAGTGTCTCTATATAATAATCTGGGTCGTTTTGTATAGGTAAAATTTTATTTGGAAATATAAAATTCCAGTAAAAGTGGAAAGTAGTCAGGGTCGATGTTTGTATGTAGGTAAAAGTTTACTTGTGACCATAAATGTCTAGTAAAAGGGTTGATATATTCTATTTCTAAGTTTTGTTTAACAAAAAAAAACATACTTTATAAAATAGTCTAAGTCGATTTTTGTATTGTAGGTATAAGTATACTTGGGACCATAAATGTCCAGTAAAAAAGTTAATTTATTATATTTCTACATTTTGTTTAAGGGTCTATAATGTAGTCTGGGTCGATTTGCATGTAGGTAAAAGTTTACTTGGGACCATAAATTTCCAGTAAACATGATAAAAATGTTGATATAATCAATTTAGGTATAAATTTAGTTTGGATTATAAATTTAAAAGTCTGAGATAAAGAAATGTTTGTAAGTCTATACTAAAAGGAATTATATTCACACAAGAAAAGATACTTTTTATGTTTTGGTGAGTTATGATTTTTGGTAATTGTTAGCTAGTAAATGATGAGGGAGTGTGTTGTCCCCTCATTAACTTATTTAACGTAAACTGATATTGTGGATATATTTTACGAGTGGAGTTTGATCTCTCAACATTGGTTACATTTTTTTTTATATTTTCTTAAGTAATTCGATTACATGGATTTATATATATAAGATATTCTAAAATATTTATAATTATATAATTGATTAATTTATTCATGAATTTAAAGGGAACATATGTAGTCAGCGTTTCAATACGTCCTAAATATTTGGACATGTTTCATTGATTCATAACAATGAGAACTTGGTATAGCTGTTATGTTCTTGCTATTAAATTAGTGGCTGGTATAAGCTGTTCACTAGCTTTTTTTAGATGTTCACTAGCTGTTTTTAGATTATAACTACTTGTTTACAAGCTGATATTAGCTGTTTAGTAGATGGTATTAGCTGTTTAGTAGATGGTATTAGCTGTTTAGTAGATGGTATTAGCTGTTCACTAGCTGTTTTTAGATTATAACTACTTGTTTACAAGCTGATATTAGCTGTTTAGGAGCTGGTATTAGCTGTTCACTAGCTGTTTTTGGATTATAACTACTTGTTTACAAGCTGATATTAGCTGTTTAGGAGCTGGTATTATCTGTTCACTAGCTGTTTTTAGATTATAACTACTTGTTTACAAGCTGATATTAGCTGTTTAGGAGCTGGTATTAGCTTTTCACTATCTGAACTTAGCTAATCACTAGCTGTTTTTAGCTGTTTACTAGCTGTTTTTAGATTATAACAAATGGTAGCTCATATTAGCTGTTCACTAGCTTTTTTTAAAAGCTTTTCACTAGCTGTTTTTAGATCATAACTACTTGTATACTAGCTGGTTTAAGTTGTTTACACCTCTCTGTTTACGTTGGTGTTATTAGCTGATTACTAGCTTTTTACTAATGGATTATAAACAGTTATAATTTTGTACTATATTATTACTAGTTTTGTAATCTGTTATGATCTGTTAAAAGTTTTTTCTTGTAATATGTGATTACTAGTTTTGTTATTCGGGATTACAGAATATAAGGTCTTCAAAATATTTCACAATTTTACGATCATATCTACCTTATCCATTAATACAATTTTTATATTGAAAGAGTTGACCAAACATCTTACCTTTTTTTAAGTAGTGAATATATGGATAAATCTTAAAGAAAAACCTTTAACAGATAATAGGTTTTTTCTTTATGAACCATTTGTTGAAAGGATAGAATCCTAGAATCAATTTAACAGTTAAAGGTTCTGGTACTGTCACATCTGAGAATCCATAACTTTTGAGATTTCATTTTTGTTAGGATTGCTTTGAATTCTTAATTAGTTGTACAAGCAACAACAGCGCAACGTGTAAGAACGAGACAGCAATATTTTTGCTCTCCCGCGCTCTCCGCTGCTCGTATTGCTGTTCTCTTCTTACACGTTGCGCTGTTGTTGTTTGATGAAAAGTTGATAGACTAAAATCGTTTATTTTTAATTGTAGGTCTTGCAATGAACAAAATTTTTTTTTACCAACAATTTTAAGAATTGATGAAGCTACAAGAGAATAATTATTATTTTTGGAAATCGCGTGTATTCCGGCGGACAGAATTTTTTTAGTTTTAAATTTAAATTTAATTTTTTAGTTTTTAATTTTTAAATTTAAATTTAAAAAAAAAATTTTTTAAATATTTTTCTGAAAGATATTAAGATAGCCCACAAAGTTGCATACCAACAATTTATATAACTCAAACGAGTCTCAAGTGTTGCATAACTGAAAAATCGGAGCTTAATTACAAAAAAAATTTTAAAAATAAACGGTAAGAGTTAAAAAAAAGAACCCGATCCTTATTTTTCAATCTATCGATAAGAAAAAGTTTGGATTGATTCTGAGATTTGACTCAAATTGGCCTGTCACGTTTCACGTGGAGTGAGCCTGTGATATCTCCTGAAATGGGTAAGCATACTTAAAATTCTAAGACGAGATTGTTGACTTAAATAGAAATCATAAATTCCGATGAAATCAAGAAGTTTTCTTAAATAATTTGACGGAATTCTGAACAACGCATACTCAATACGTCTCCAGTTCATATCGATCCTTGGAAATCATACAACCACCTGTGTGTGGAGCAATGATGGAAACCACTGACGGAGTCGATACTTCCGCATGTCATTGAATTTCGATTTATTATAGGAGGCACTAAGCATTTTGGATATGTTTAATAATATAGAGAAAATAATGAAAAAAAAATAGTAAAGAAACTATATTGGAAAATAAATGGTTTCTTCTAACGTTTTTTGGAAATCATCAGCTCCTTAATATGGAAAAAATTATTTGTCCGTTCCTAAACCGGTTTAAGGGAAACACACCTTAAGGACGGAGTTTAAGCACTAAACAATGCATATATTTTTTTATAGATTTTAAAATTTTTAAATGTATTTCGCTATTAAGAAAAATCATTTTATATACGTCATTTTAAAATGTATATCAGATGTGTTAGGAAATTGACCAATTTATGAAAAAATTTACAGGGAAGATACATGATCAGGTTAGGTTAGGTTTGAACGGCTGCCAGACTATCGTCTGGCACACTTAGCCCTCTGTGGGTCCGTTGTGATACCCTTTTTTACGGGAACCCCCGTCTCTTGTGTCTCGTCCTAGAGAGCATCTCATGATGATTAGCATGTCTTCCACCCTGAAGATTTTACAAAGGAGTTTAAATCCTTGAGATTGATCTCCGATATTTCGTTCAGATCGTTAAGGAAAGGGTATCCTAAGTGCTTCAGTCTAAGCCTGCAGAGGGCTGGGCAGTAGCAGAGAAGGTGTTCCACCGTTTCTTCTTCTTCCTCGTCCCTGCAGCTTCTACAAAAGTCATTTTTTGGGGCTTTTAGTCTACCGGCATGTGTGCCGACTAGCCAGTGGCCTGTAAGGGCTCGAACTAACATGCCACACTCTGTGCGGCTAAGTTTGAGTAGTGCTAACGTTCTTTTATTGTTAATCACCGGCCATGTCTGATGTGTGATACGGCACTTTGGTGCATTCTGCCAATTAGTGTTGGCTTGTTTGATGAGTTCGTTTCTAATGTTTAGCTTACAAGTTGCCATGGGCATACCGACACTCTCCTTTTCCGGAAGGAGAGGCATGATGGTGCCCTGCCTGGCTAACTCATCCGCTATGCAGTTGCCTACGATGTCCCGGTGACCCGGAACCCATATTAGGCTGATAGTAAACTGTCTAGCCATCTCGTGGAGAGATTTGCGACAGTCTGCTATTGTTCGTGAGTTTGTGTTTGTCGAGTAGATTGATTTAATAGCTGCTTGGCTATCACTATATATATTAAGGTGTCTACCTAGGTTGGTGTTCCCTAAGCAGTCGAGTGCCTCCTTTATAGCGTGTACTTCGCTTGGAAGACGCTACAGTGGTCCGGGAGTCTGAATGACTTCCTGATGCCTAATTGTTCGGAGTATACCCCTCCGCCAACGTGTCCGTCCAGTTTTGAGCCATCTGTGTAAAAACAGATTGCGTCTGGCTGCTCCTCCCTATCTGGGATCAGGGCCTCGAAGGGTGTGTGTTTATACTCATAGGGTTTACATAGGTCCGTTTTCTTCGGAATCGACTTATCATGCTGAAGTATATTGGCATGACCGTAAAGTTGGGCTTTCCATTGCCCAGTATCCCTTAGTCGAATGGCTGTCGATTTTGCCCTTTCCATGCCTGCTAAGTCCAGGCTCGGGAGGTTCAAGATCGCATTCAGCGCTTCGTTTGGGGTAGTTTTAAGAGCTCCACTAATACACAGAGCCGCCATCCGCTGTACTTTGTTTAGTGGAGTTAGGATACATCGTTTTCGTAGAGCGGTCCACCATAAAGCCACTCCGTATAGGAGAATTGGCTTGACTACCGCTGTGTAGATCCAGTTTACAATTTTGGGTGACATTCCCCATTTTAGCCCAATTGCCTTTTTACAGGAGTAAAGTGCGATTGTTGCCTTTTTGGTTCTCTCTTGGTTGTTCAAGCCCCATTTAAGGCGCTTATCTAATACCAACCCCAGGTATCTGGCGTGCTCGCTAAAAGAGAGATTGCAGTTATTTAGTGTGGGTGGGTTGAGTTGTGGGATCTTGTACCTATTCGTAAATAGGACAAGCTCCGTTTTTGAGGGATTTACCCCGAGTCCGTATTTTATCGTCCATTCCTATAGTATTTAGTTTTAGTTATGCGGTCATAAGATCGCAGAGTGTTTGTGGATACCTGCCATTAAAAATGATGGCGACATCGTCTGCGTATGCCACCACTTTGCATCCTCCTCCTTCCAGGATTCGCAGTAGTCTATTTACTGCGATGTTCCACAGAAGGGGAGATAGAACGCTCCCTTGTGGGGTTCCTCTGTTCACTAGTCTAGTTTGGGTTGAGGCCCCTAGTGCGGCCGTGACCATTCTGCTTATCAGCAGTTTATGGATCAGCCCCACTAGTTGAGCCTCAACCCCTAGTTCAGTGAGTGAATCCGTTATTGCTGTGGGTAGTACGTTGTTGAAGGCTCCTTATATGTCTAGGAATGCGATCAGTGTGTACTCCTTATTGTTGAGTGATTTCTCGATGCTACTTACCACGACATGTTGCGCCGATTCGGTTGACTTACCCTTGGTGTAGGCGTGCTGTGCCTCGTACAGTTGTGCCGGGTTTATGGTGGCTCTCAGGTGTAGGCTTAACAGCCTCTCGAAGCTTTTAAGCAGGAAAGATGTCAGGCTTATTGGCCTGAAGTCCTTTGCTGTGGTGTGGGTGGCCTTTCCTGCCTTGGGAATGAAGACCACTTTCGTTTCCCGCCATCCGGTTGGTAGCTCTCCTACCGCTGAAATGGTGCGGAAGATTTTACTAAGCCAGTTTATAGCTAGCTGACCAGCTTGTTGGATATGTGCCGGTATTATACCGTCTGGTCCCGGTGATTTGTAGGGTTTGAAGCTCTGAATGGCCCATTTAATATTGCTGTCTGATATGAGGAGATCTAGATTGATCCCTTCTCCGCCAATTCTTTCTGGAGGTTGCCCAGTTTGTTGGCTTCCCGGGAAGTGAGCGTCTAGGAGTAGGTCTAGAGACTCGCTGCTAGAGTCCGACCAGGATCCATTTGCTTTCTGTAGATAGCCTAGGGGCGCGGCTGTCTTGGAGAGTATTTTCCTGAGCCTTGCAGCATCCGTCGTTTCTTCTATATCAGAGCAGAAACTGTGCCATGCGGCTCGTTTCGCTCTTCTAAGGGCCTTTTTGTACGAGGCTAATTCGCGTTTGTAGCATTGCCAGTTCATTTCCTCGTTTCCTGCCTTTGCTCTGTTAAACAGGCCTCTGCAGCTGGATCTGAGGATTGATAGTTGTTGCGTCCACCAGGGGGTTTTTTCTTCCCTCTTGGTTTCCCTATTGGGCATGCAACTTTGAAAGCCGAGTTGCACGCATTTGTGAATATATCTACTGTTTTATCCAGCTCATGTGGATCAGTTGTGTTTTCTGGCGGTTCCAAGGGAAGGATATCCGTCAGAACTTCTTTGTACATGGGCCAGTCAGCCCTTCTGGGATTTGCGTAGCCGACCGGCAAGGGTGAATCAAGGGACAATATTGTTTCAATGAATCTATGGTCTGAGAAAGAGTGCTGGTCAGAGACGAACCAGTTACTGACTGCACTTACCAGCGAATCTGATACCAACGTTAGATCTATGATCGTTTGGCACACTTTGGTTATGAAGGTAGGGACATTTCCCCTATTGCATAAAAATAGGTTCGAGTTAAGAATAAAATCAAAAAGAGACTCACCTCTATCGTTGTTGTATGGGCAACCCCACTGGGTGTGATGGGCGTTGGCGTCGCAGCCTATTACCAAACCTGTCTTGAGCTCTTCGCATTCCTTTGCCAGTCCTCTGACTAGCGCGTCTGGGGGGTCTTCCTTTTCTGAGGCCATGTAGGCCGATAGCAGCCTTATGGAGCCATTTTGCAGCTCCAGGCTTATTGCCGTGTTGTCTCCGTTGCTGTAATTGCGAAGCAGAAATGTATTAAGATGCCGTTTGGCTAAAATGCAGGTTCGAATTTTACCTTGTTTGGGGTCAAGCATCAGCTTGTATTCTTTTGTTCCTAGTCCAGCAACCTTGCCTCCTGCTATCCAAGGTTCCTGAACTAAGACCACGTCGGCTTCGCCTTTGGCAAGGCGAAGCAATAGGGCAGCGGACGCTGCTTTACTGTGGTGTAGGTTGATCTGCAGGAGTCTTAGCGACATCCCCAGCTGCAACCTCCACCACAGTAACGTCGGCCTCCGAATCGCTCAGGTCCACTTCATCGATTGCCGGTCCCAGCGCTCGCATCTCTCTGCTCAGCGATGAGTCGGTTGAGTAGCCGTCCTCCGGCACACCAGGGGCCTCCACTTCCTCCGCAAGAACCTGCTCAGCTGGGTTGCCGGCAGGGCTTCCTTTGGAACTGGAGTCCCCTTTGTAGATTTTGATATGGACGGCGCTGAAGCCAAAGTTGAGCACCCCCCGAGCAGCCTCTATGGGAGCGATCGACTCCTTGTTTAGCACCACGATCGCCTGATTAACATCACCTGCGTGCTCCTCTACCTTTACGACTTTCCAGTCTTTAGTGGGGAGGTGTGGGTTGCACTCTTGCAACATATAGAGGATATCCTCCGGTGATTTAATGGCTGCTGGGAGCCAAATTCTAGCTCGGGGTCTACTGGGGACGTCACACCAATCTAGTGCGACTATGTTCGCCCCATCGTAAACTGCACCGAGCTGCGCTGTCGCCTGCTTATATAGATCAGCTGATCGCTGATTGTCGCAGGCCACCACCTTTACACTGCCCTGGTACCAGCCCGCGTCCATGCAGCAAGGCGATGAACCGGGCTTCTCGCGTACCATACGCAGGCATATGAGAGACAGCTGGGACTCAACCGCCTTCCATTTGTTTCTGGGGATCCTGCTCTCCGGATTTCCCCTGTCAACGAGTCCCAGAAGGACCCGATCTTTAGCGATCTCGGCAAAGGAGACCGACGGCTGGATCTTCGATCTCTTCGCCGACGGACCAGGCAGCTCTATGGAGCGTTGCCTCTTCACCTGGATGCCTTCCTGTTGGGTGCTTTCTTGCCCATAGTTTGGGAACACCGTCCTGGCCCACTCTACCTTCTTCAGCCATTCGGGCGAAGGCGTGGCGACTTTGCTTCTGGCATGTGAGCGCAGGGTTTGGGCGGCCATCCGTCTCTCTGCGTAAGTAAATTTCGTAACACCAGCGGGTGACCCGATCGACTTTGCTGCGCCTACCTCTGTTTTAGGCGCAGATGCGCGCATAGCGGAGGCGTTAGCGACAGTCTTTCTGTCCCCCATCACCCCTTTTTTGGGATGAGGCCCTTTCTGAGCCTTACTGGTGTTTGCAACAGAGCCAACGCTCGTCGTTGCGGTGGTGGGTTTGTTGAGAGTACCCGTCTCTGGTTTTTTATTGTTTTTTGTTGATGCTTCCATATTTGGTCTCACGAGTTGCGGAGAAGGGGAAAGGTCCGCCCGGGCAGAGATCCGCGGTACCCGGGTAGGGCGATAGTTAGAACAGGGGGTCGCCGTCTCCCTGAGCTCACCGTTCAAGACTGGGCTAGTTTTTGATCCGGGCCCCCAGCCAGGCTGACTCTCGGCACGGTCCGAATTACACCTTAGACCGGCCCGGAGTGAGATGATGTTTGGGAGAGGAGGGGGTAGGTGGTGTGTAGGGTTTTGGGATTTGTGTAGAGCAACTATTTAGATGCGGCTGAACAAATCGTATCGTCGGTACTGCGCCGATGCAAGATACCCGCTGGTTGTCCGGGACAGATTATTTGCTGGGGCTTCCGTCCACGAATCCGTGATTGACCTCTGCCACCAGTTTATTCCCAGCTGACCTCCGGAAGTGGAGGTCGTTCGCTATCCGCAACCTGCGACCCGCTCGGTGGCCCCAAGGCGGGAACCAACGGGAAATATTATTTTAAAATAAGTTGAGGGAATTTGATCAGCATTTCCTAAGCATAAAAATGAATGTCCATGAATCAAGGGCCATGATCTCAAAGCTACGTTAATTATGGTGAACACTTTAATTTCTATAATCCCGAATTGCCATGAGAAACATGCGACTGCTCCCTCTATGCAAATCGCCGGAATGTAGCAAGAAAATTAATTTCAATATATAATAAATAAATATATAAATATATAATAAATAAATGTTTAGAATTCCAAAATAAATGAATAAATATATTATTAACCGTAAAGTTGGGCTTTCCATTGCCCAGTATCCCTTAGTCGAATGGCTGTCGATTTTGCCCTTTCCATGCCTGCTAAGTCCAGGCTCGGGAGGTTCAAGATCGCATTCAGCGCTTCGTTTGGGGTAGTTTTAAGAGCTCCACTAATACACAGAGCCGCCATCCGCTGTACTTTGTTTAGTGGAGTTAGGATACATCGTTTTCGTAGAGCGGTCCACCATAATGCCACTCCGTATAGGAGAATTGGCTTGACTACCGCTGTGTAGATCCAGTTTACAATTTTGGGTGACATTCCCCATTTTAGCCCAATTGCCTTTTTACAGGAGTAAAGTGCGATTGTTGCCTTTTTGGTTCTCTCTTGGTTGTTCAAGCCCCATTTAAGGCGCTTATCTAATACCAACCCCAGGTATCTGGCGTGCTCGCTAAAAGAGAGATTGCAGTTATTTAGTGTGGGTGGGTTGAGTTGTGGGATCTTGTACCTATTCGTAAATAGGACAAGCTCCGTTTTTGAGGGATTTACCCCGAGTCCGTTTTTTATCGTCCATTCCTATAGTATTTAGTTTTAGTTATGCGGTCATAAGATCGCAGAGTGTTTGTGGATACCTGCCATTAAAAATGATGGCGACATCGTCTGCGTATGCCACCACTTTGCATCCTCCTCCTTCCAGGATTCGCAGTAGTCTATTTACTGCGATGTTCCACAGAAGGGGAGATAGAACGCCCCCTTGTGGGGTTCCTCTGTTCACTAGTCTAGTTTGGGTTGAGGCCCCTAGTGCGGCCGTGACCATTCTGCTTATCAGCAGTTTATGGATCAGCCCCACTAGTTGAGCCTCAACCCCTAGTTCAGTGAGTGAATCCGTTATTGCTGTGGGTAGTACGTTGTTGAAGGCTCCTTCTATGTCTAGGAATGCGATCAGTGTGTACTCCTTATTGTTGAGTGATTTCTCGATGCTACTTACCACGACATGTAGCGCCGATTCGGTTGACTTACCCTTGGTGTAGGCGTGCTGTGCCTCGGACAGTTGTGCCGGGTTTATGGTGGCTCTCAGGTGTAGGCTTAACAGCCTCTCGAAGCTTTTAAGCAGGAAAGATGTCAGGCTTATTGGCCTGAAGTCCTTTGCTGTGGTGTGGGTGGCCTTTCCTGCCTTGGGAATGAAGACCACTTTCGTTTCCCGCCATCCGGTTGGTAGCTCTCCTACCGCCAAAATGGTGCGGAAGATTTTACTAAGCCAGTTTATAGCTAGCTGACCAGCTTGTTGGATATGTGCCGGTATTATACCGTCTGGTCCCGGTGATTTGTAGGGTTTGAAGCTCTGAATGGCCCATTTAATATTGCGGTCTGATATGAGGAGATCTAGATTGATCCCTTCTCCGCCAATTCTTTCTGGAGGTTGCCCAGTTTGTTGGCTTCCCGGGAAGTGAGCGTCTAGGAGTAGGTCTAGGGACTCGCTGCTAGAGTCCGACCAGGATCCATTTGCTTTCTGTAGATAGCCTAGGGGCGCGGCTGTCTTGGAGAGTATTTTCCTGAGCCTTGCAGCATCAGTCGTTTCTTCTATATCAGAGCAGAAACTGTGCCATGCGGCTCGTTTCGCTCTTCTAAGGGCCTTTTTGTACGAGGCTAATTCGCGTTTGTAGCATTGCCAGTTCATTTCCTCGTTCCCTGCCTTTGCTCTGTTAAACAGGCCTCTGCAGCTGGATCTGAGGATTGATAGTTGTTGCGTCCACCAGGGGGGTTTTTTCTTCCCTCTTGGTTTCCCTATTGGGCATGCAACTTTGAAAGCCGAGTTGCACGCATTTGTGAATATATCTACTGTTTTATCCAGCTCATGTGGATCAGTTGTGTTTTCTGGCGGTTCCAAGGGAAGGATATCCGTCAGAACTTCTTTGTACATGGGCCAGTCAGCCCTTCTGGGATTTGCGTAGCCGACCGGCAAGGGTGAATCAAGGGACAATATTGTTTCAATGAATCTATGGTCTGAGAAAGAGTGCTGGTCAGAGACGAACCAGTTACTGACTGCACTTACCAGCGAATCTGATACCAACGTTAGATCTATGATCGTTTGGCACACTTTGGTTATGAAGGGTAGGGACATTTCCCCTATTGCAGAAAAATAGGTTCGAGTTAAGAATAAAATCAAAAAGAGACTCACCTCTATCGTTGTTGTATGGGCAACCCCACTGGGTGTGATGGGCGTTGGCGTCGCAGCCTATTACCAAACCTGTCTTGAGCTCTTCGCATTCCTTTGCCAGTCCTCTGACTAGCGCGTCTGGGGGGTCTTCCTTTTCTGAGGCCATGTAGGCCGATAGCAGCCTTATGGAGCCATTTTGCAGCTCCAGGCTTATTGCCGTGTTGTCTCCGTTGCTGTAATTGCGAAGCAGAAATGTATTAAGATGCCGTTTGGCTAAAATGCAGGTTCGAATTTTACCTTGTTCGGGGTCAAGCATCAGCTTGTATTCTTTTGTTCCTAGTCCAGCAACCTTGCCTCCTGCTATCCAAGGTTCCTGAACTAAGACCACGTCGGCTTCGCCTTTGGCAAGGCGAAGCAATAGGGCAGCGGACGCTGCTTTACTGTGGTGTAGGTTGATCTGCAGGAGTCTTAGCGACATCCCCAGCTGCAACCTCCACCACAGTAACGTCGGCCTCCGAATCGCTCAGGTCCACTTCATCGATTGCCGGTCCCAGCGCTCGCATCTCTCTGCTCAGCGATGAGTCGGTTGAGTAGCCGTCCTCCGGCACACCAGGGGCCTCCACTTCCTCCGCAAGAACCTGCTCAGCTGGGTTGCCGGCAGGGCTTCCTTTGGAACTGGAGTCCCCTTTGTAGATTTTGATATGGACGGCGCTGAAGCCAAAGTTGAGCACCCCCCGAGCAGCCTCTATGGGAGCGATCGACTCCTTGTTTAGCACCACGATCGCCTGATTAACATCACCTGCGTGCTCCTCTACCTTTACGACTTTCCAGTCTTTAGTGGGGAGGTGTGGGTTGCACTCTTGATACATATAGAGGATATCCTCCGGTGATTTAATGGCTGCTGGGAGCCAAATTCTAGCTCGGGGTCTACTGGGGACGTCACACCAATCTAGTGCGACTATGTTCGCCCCATCGTAAACTGCACCGAGCTGCGCTGTCGCCTGCTTATATAGATCAGCTGATCGCTGATTGTCGCAGGCCACCACCTTTACACTGCCCTGGTACCAGCCCGCGTCCATGCAGCAAGGCGATGAACCGGGCTTCTCGCGTACCATACGCAGGCATATGAGAGACAGCTGGGACTCAACCGCCTTCCATTTGTTTCTGGGGATCCTGCTCTCCGGATTTCCCCTGTCAACGAGTCCCAGAAGGACCCGATCTTTAGCGATCTCGGCAAAGGAGACCGACGGCTGGATCTTCGATCTCTTCGCCGACGGACCAGGCAGCTCTATGGAGCGTTGCCTCTTCACCTGGATGCCTTCCTGTTGGGTGCTTTCTTGCCCATAGTTTGGGAACACCGTCCTGGCCCACTCTACCTTCTTCAGCCATTCGGGCGAAGGCGTGGCGACTTTGCTTCTGGCATGTGAGCGCAGGGTTTGGGCGGCCATCCGTCTCTCTGCGTAAGTAAATTTCGTAACACCAGCGGGTGACCCGATCGACTTTGCTGCGCCTACCGCTGTTTTAGGCGCAGATGCGCGCATAGCGGAGGCGTTAGCGACAGTCTTTCTGTCCCCCATCACCCCTTTTTTTGGGATGAGGCCCTTTCTGAGCCTTACTGGTGTTTGCAACAGAGCCAACGCTCGTCGTTGCGGTGGTGGGTTTGTTGAGAGTACCCGTCTCTGGTTTTTTATTGTTTTTTGTTGATGCTTCCATATTTGGTCTCACGAGTTGCGGAGAAGGGGAAAGGTCCGCCCGGGCAGAGATCCGCGGTACCCGGGTAGGGCGATAGTTAGAACAGGGGGTCGCCGTCTCCCTGAGCTCACCGTTCAAGACTGGGCTAGTTTTTGATCCGGGCCCCCAGCCAGGCTGACTCTCGGCACGGTCCGAATTACACCTTAGACCGGCCCGGAGTGAGATGATGTTTGGGAGAGGAGGGGGTAGGTGGTGTGTAGGGTTTTGGGATTTGTGTAGAGCAACTATTTAGATGCGGCTGAACAAATCGTATCGTCGGTACTGCGCCGATGCAAGATACCCGCTGGTTGTCCGGGACAGATTATTTGCTGGGGCTTCCGTCCACGAATCCGTGATTGACCTCTGCCACCAGTTTATTCCCAGCTGACCTCCGGAAGTGGAGGTCGTTCGCTATCCGCAACCTGCGACCCGCTCGGTGGCCCCATTTGATCAGCATTTCCTAAGCATAAAAATAATGTCCATGAATCAAGGGCCATGATCTCAAAGCTACGAATTATGGTGAACACTTTAATTTCTATAATCCCGAATTGCCATGAGAAACATGCGACTGCCCCCTCTATGCAAATCGCCGGAATGTAGCAAGAAAATTAATTTCAATATATAATAAATAAATATATAAATATATAATAAATAAATGTTTAGAATTCCAAAATAAATGAATAAATATATTATTAATCTATAAATTAATCATCGACATTTAATTTGCAGATAAAAATATAGGTTCGGAGAATGGAGAATTGATTCATTGTTGGGAATCATGACATCAACCCCTATTATGGAACGTGCTAGACCTAGCCTGGGCTTTGCCATGAGGTCTACGATCTTATGAGTGGGTGAAAAATTGTTTACTAGCCCCTTTACCGTTTTAATTTCTATTCTGTTAATTACATTTTTATACTATTTTTATGAATAGATAAATTCATTAAAAATGTTTCTTCTTATTTGCGACTGTGTCGTATTGTTGCTGACAATCTTGACTTTGGGATTATTATACATTTGACCTCTTTGTTATTCTTAGACCTTGTAATATTTTTAATAGCTGTGATTTTTGGGATACAAGGCTAGCAAGTAGCGATATTGAAAAATTTATGATGGGATCCGTGATACGATATCCGAGATATATATATGACGGAATAATGAAAATAATAAATAGCTAAAATAATAATAACTGATATAATACGCTTGTGGAATGGGATTACATTATACTTTTAAATCTTGTTGGAAGATATTTGCAAATAATCGGAATAGGAAGATTTAATGATATTTATGTTAAAATTATCAACGTTATATTTCGATTGTTTGTTTCAAACTTTCTTGTTTTTTTGTTTCATTACAACAATGTAATGATTATTGAGTCGGTGTAGGTAAAGAAGTATTTGATATTAATAATCTATCTGTATTTTGTATCCAGTATTCATTTATTAGTTTTCTATGTTTAAGCAGGTAGGAATGATAAAAATAATATCTCAAATATTAGTATTGTTCTGTATTTTAAAAATTTCGATGTTTAAGGAAACCGAATTCCATAATGTGCACACATGTTAAGGGTGAATTTTGTTCTCTAAGCATTGGATTTTAAGTAATTTAATGTAAGGAAGTTAATGTCAGGAAGGTAATTTTATATACATAATTATAGTTGATTCCATCGAATATTTAAAGGCGAGGGAGGGAAACTAGGTTGTTGACTACTCGGTTTCTAACAAATTTATCATATGTCTAACTAACCGTCGTATTTTTTAAATCTAAGTAACGGTCACCCGCCGCACTCCAGTAAACACCACCTGCCAACTCTCATAATTTAATTCCTAAATAATGTTGCTAATTTGGGGGCTATATTTAGAATTCTTTCATATATTTTGAATAGAGCCTTAAAACTATTGTCTTCAAATTTAGTGTATAAAAAAAGCCTGTTAACAAAATTCCAAATAAACATGACCTTATTTCATTACCTAAACTAAAATTTACATATTTTGGTTTGCGGATGGGTCAAGTGGCAAGCAAAAGGATCCCCTATTCAACAACCTCTTTGTCTGTCTGATCCCACCATCTTGTGACATTTTCCAGTATGGTTATTAAGTGTCCCCGTGCACGTGTGAAACAGCCACTGAGCAACTAAAAGGGTCGTTTGCTATCAACAACCTGTTGCCACTCTGATTACACATATTTGACCCGTGAACATTTTTTGTCCACCACTAAATGAAGTTCCCTCGGTTTTTCTGAATCTAAGTAACGATCACCCGTCGCACTCTAGTAATCACCACCAGCCATCTTGATATATTTTGTTTTCCTAATTAATTATGCTAATTTGGGGACTATACTTAGAACTCTCATATTTTTTAGATGGACCCTTAAAACTAATGTCTTTATACAAAATTCCAGGTGGGAGTTTGTTTTTCAGAGACAAGCAACGGGAACCCCTATCCAAGGGTGCTAATCAAGTTACCACGTCCACGTGTCAACAACCCGTGACATTTTCTAAAGGTTTTGGTTATTTAATGGTCACCACACCACGCTTTCTTAATCTAAGAAACGGTCACCCGTCACACCCCAGTTACTTCCCCCGCTAAACTAGGTTCCCTTCCCTCGTTTCACCCCATTTTCTGAATCAATTAACGGAGACCCACGTTCGATCCCGTGAACGTTTTTGTTAACCACTTAGAACTCTATCATATCCTTTTACCCACCCCTTTCTAACCCTATTTTCAAAATTTAAGCAACTGTCACCTGTCACAACCCAGTAACTTCTCCCCGTTCGATCCCGTGGACGTTCTTATCAACCACTTAGAACTCTATCTTATCCTTTTACCCACCCCTATCTAATCCTATTTTCTAAATCTCAGCAACGGTCACCTGTCACATCCCAGTAATTTCTCCCCGCTTATCTTTGATCCCCTGAACCTCCTCGTTAATTACTAAATACGATTCCTCGCATTTTATAGATCTTAGTAACGGTCACCCGTCATGCACCCCGAATTAAAAAGAAACGTTTTTTAGAAATCTTTCTCAGATCACCGCACATAGGAGATTTTGTGGAATTGGGTTGCCCACCATTAAACACCCTTTTACCCACCCCTATCTAACCCTATTTTCTAAATCTCAGCAACGGCCACCTGTCACATCCCAGTAATTTCTCCCCGCTTATCTTTGGTCCCCTGAACCTCCTCGTTAATCACTAAATACGATCCCTCGTATTTTATAGATCTTAGTAACGGTCACCCGTCACGCACCCGGAATTGAAAAGAAACGTTTTTTAGAAATCTTTCTCAGATCACCGCACATAAGAGATGTTGTGGAATTGGATTGCCCACCATTAATCACCGTAAACATAAACCAATACCCATTTTGCTCAATACATATTAAAAGCGGTAAACAATGCACACAATATTTTAAATTTTTGCAATGGAACTGTGGTCTAACACTTATACATTACAATGGATAACAGTCAAAGTGGATTAATAATTTGGTGAGGAAATTTTTAAAGAAGATTTAAAATATCTCATCGATACAAGAAATATGTTCATGGATAAAGGAGAAGACGATCTTAACAAAACGTTATATGGTGATCATTTTACGTTTTGTAATAATGGATTCGGGGAATATGAATGTGCCTGCTTTTCCTATAAAAATCATCGAGACGGTGCCTTAAAAATAATGTCATCATATTTAGTGTATAAGAAAAGCCTGTTACAAATTTTCAAATAAACATGACCTAAATGCATTACCTAAATTCAAATGTATTTCTTCTTTTATTGGGGGGTGGATGTTTGCTTCTCAGTGGCAAGCAAAGGGATCCCCTATACAAGGGTGTTTGCTTTCAGCTGTTTTTTGAGTGTTCGTTATGCTAATCAAGTTACCACGTTCACACGTGAACGTGTCAACAACCCGTGACATTTTCTAGATCTTAGTAATGCTCACCCGACACACTCCGCTTAACTAGGACCCCGGAATTCTGGATATAATCAACGGTCACCCGTCACACTTTCTTCCCCCTCGTTTCACCCATTTCCTAGATCGGTGTGACGGGTGACCGTCACACCCCGCTTAACATCTCCCCCGCCTTATTAGGTTCTCTTCCCTCGTTTACCCGATTTTCTAGATCTTAGTAACGGACACCCGTCACACTTTCTTCCCCCTCGTTTCACCCCATTTCCTAGATCTTAGTAACGGTCACCCGTCACACCCCGCTTAGCTAGAATCCTGGATTTCTGGATAGGATTTCTGGATATAAGCAACGGTCACCTGTCACCTTACCCTAATTTATTACCCTAATTAACGATCACCCGTCATGCACCCATTAACTTTAATTACCCCACACCTGTCACCTTGACCTAATTTATTACCCTAATTAGCATAATTAATGGCCTAATTAGCATAATTAATTGCCTCCCCCTTCCACTTTTGTATCCAGAACCCGCATAAACATACTACTAGCGCCGCTACGGGACTTAGACCTTTTTACCTCCTAAGTAAATTGGGCTCAAAAAGAACCTCTTACGAGCTCGGAGCGGCAACAACGGCTGCTCCTAAAAGACCAAAATAAATTTGTGAAAAACTCCAATAAATAAATAAATAAATAAGTGAATTGGAACATTACAAGGATCTCCTATCTTATTACATAATAAAGAATAACAAATTATTTCCATGTTGCTTCATCAATTCTTCACGAAGTTCAAAAATAAAATTGTTGTATTTGCAAGACTTTCTAATAAAGAAGCCGATTTTACTTTAGCAATTTTTTATCAAACAACAACAAAATTCCTAAAATTTTACAGCGTTGATGGAATGAGTTGTGTGTTGAGTGTTTTGTTCTGACAATTTTCTCAATTTATCAATAAATATGTGTTAATTGTTAAACAAATTAAAGTGCCCAGCTCTGGGTATGAACGATTAAGGGCCCGTTTCTCGAGTACCGGCTAACATTTCTTAAACAGAAAAAGTCCTTGATAAGCGATTTTGGCTTTCTCGAGCCTCAATGTGAGAGCTCTTTGACAGGGACTTAGACCCAGAGGGCTTTTTTCGACTCGATAAAATGGCAGCTGATTTCACAAAGCCAGCTAAGATAAAGAGAAGAAATCAAAGATGATTTTGTTGATGACTTATACCCAATTAGCTGAGGAAATAAACGAAGCATGCCCGTTTTTTGCTTTAAAGTTCAATTTATTGCCCCAACACCACTCTGTAATTATTTTTCATTCAGAAAAAATTAAAGTCGTCAAGAAAGCTCATTGGCTTTTACGACCACGTTAGAGGGGGGGTGGCACATCGGGGATTCGGGGAATATGAATGTGCCTGCTTTTCCTATAAAAATCATCGAGACGGTGCCTTAAAAATAATGTCATCATATTTAGTGTATAAGAAAAGCCTGTTACAAATTTTCAAATAAACATGACCTAAATGCATTACCTAAATTCAAATGTATTTCTTCTTTTATTGGGGGGTGGATGTTTGCTTCTCAGTGGCAAGCAAAGGGATCCCCTATACAAGGGTGTTTGCTTTCAGCTGTTTTTTGAGTGTTCGTTATGCTAATCAAGTTACCACGTTCACACGTGAACGTGTCAACAACCCGTGACATTTTCTAGATCTTAGTAATGCTCACCCGACACACTCCGCTTAACTAGGACCCCGGAATTCTGGATATAATCAACGGTCACCCGTCACACTTTCTTCCCCCTCGTTTCACCCATTTCCTAGATCGGTGTGACGGGTGACCGTCACACCCCGCTTAACATCTCCCCCGCCTTATTAGGTTCTCTTCCCTCGTTTACCCGATTTTCTAGATCTTAGTAACGGACACCCGTCACACTTTCTTCCCCCTCGTTTCACCCCATTTCCTAGATCTTAGTAACGGTCACCCGTCACACCCCGCTTAGCTAGAATCCTGGATTTCTGGATAGGATTTCTGGATATAAGCAACGGTCACCTGTCACCTTACCCTAATTTATTACCCTAATTAACGATCACCCGTCATGCACCCATTAACTTTAATTACCCCACACCTGTCACCTTGACCTAATTTATTACCCTAATTAGCATAATTAATGGCCTAATTAGCATAATTAATTGCCTCCCCCTTCCACTTTTGTATCCAGAACCCGCATAAACATACTACTAGCGCCGCTACGGGACTTAGACCTTTTTACCTCCTAAGTAAATTGGGCTCAAAAAGAACCTCTTACGAGCTCGGAGCGGCAACAACGGCTGCTCCTAAAAGACCAAAATAAATTTGTGAAAAACTCCAATAAATAAATAAATAAATAAGTGAATTGGAACATTACAAGGATCTCCTATCTTATTACATAATAAAGAATAACAAATTATTTCCATGTTGCTTCATCAATTCTTCACGAAGTTCAAAAATAAAATTGTTGTATTTGCAAGACTTTCTAATAAAGAAGCCGATTTTACTTTAGCAATTTTTTATCAAACAACAACAAAATTCCTAAAATTTTACAGCGTTGATGGAATGAGTTGTGTGTTGAGTGTTTTGTTCTGACAATTTTCTCAATTTATCAATAAATATGTGTTAATTGTTAAACAAATTAAAGTGCCCAGCTCTGGGTATGAACGATTAAGGGCCCGTTTCTCGAGTACCGGCTAACATTTCTTAAACAGAAAAAGTCCTTGATAAGCGATTTTGGCTTTCTCGAGCCTCAATGTGAGAGCTCTTTGACAGGGACTTAGACCCAGAGGGCTTTTTTCGACTCGATAAAATGGCAGCTGATTTCACAAAGCCAGCTAAGATAAAGAGAAGAAATCAAAGATGATTTTGTTGATGACTTATACCCAATTAGCTGAGGAAATAAACGAAGCATGCCCGTTTTTTGCTTTAAAGTTCAATTTATTGCCCCAACACCACTCTGTAATTATTTTTCATTCAGAAAAAATTAAAGTCGTCAAGAAAGCTCATTGGCTTTTACGACCACGTTAGAGGGGGGGTGGCACATCGGCGTGAAAAACTTACGCTGCGTATTGACCCCTAGAATCTTCATGCCAAATCTTCTAGCTTTTATAGTTTCCGAGATCTCAGCGTTCATACAGACGGGTGCCACGGTTTTCGCGGTTTGTGGGCGTTAGAGGGGGCGTGGCACATCGGCGTTCATACAGACGGACGGACGGACGGACGGACAGACGGATCGACTAGATCGACTCGGCTAGTGATCCTGATCAAGAATATATATACTTTATATGGTCGGAAACGCTTCCTTCTACCTGTTACATACTTTTGCACGAATCTAATATACCCTTTTACTCTACGAGTAACGGGTATAAAAAGGACACATTACTGTGCGATATAGTTAAAAACATATACATAAGTCAGTTCTAAGTGTTCTTCTCCCTTTATGATTTCTTCTTCTAAACTCGATAAATGCTTTGGTGTGAGGCTGTTTAACAGCACTTTTAAAATTTAAATACGGATATTTTAAGAAATATTTATATTTTGTTATATGTTGACGATGTTGTTGCCACATCGGCCAAATGCCAATCTTGTAGCTTTTATAGTTTTCGAGATCTTCATACAGATCTTTCATACCGACGGACAAATGAATCAAGAATATATATCACTATGGACGGCAGTCCATGTAGTGACGAAGCGCACAAGGAGAGTGTGCGAAGGCGACTACTATTATATTTATTTATTTATTTATTTATTTAGCAATTGACTGCTAAATTAGACTTAAACAATAAAACTAACAATTAGGCATTAAGTGTGCTATACAATAATAAAGTTACATGTTAGAATTTAGATAATTGTAAATTTTACATGGTAAAGAACCTAAAGTTAGCTCAGGGGAGAGGATGTCAGACAAAGTATTGTAATTGTTACAAAGAACACGAAAAGGTTCGTGTTGAGCGTAGTTAGACCTACATATTGGCAAGCGCAAAGGTCGAAACGTTCGTGTAAATCTTGAAGGAACTGTGAGATTAATATAGGAAAGCAGAGTTTGTGAATCAACTAAACCGAGAAGAAGCTTATGAACAAACATAACGCCATTACAAATTCGTCGATGATATAAAGAAGGCATGTCAATTAAATGTAGCCTACATCGGTAAGGTGGCAATAATCTACCAGAGTCCCAATTTAAATTACGCAATGCAAAAATTAAAAATTGTTTTTGAACAGATTCAATAGTAACCTGTTGTTCTATGTATTGTGGGCTCCAAACACAAGAGCAATACTCCAAAATCGGACGCACTAACGATACATACAGAGTCTTGGTAGTAAACGGGTCATCAAATTCCTTCGACCATCGTTTTATAAATGCTAAGACACCCTTGGCCTTGTTCACCATGGCTGCAATATGATTATTAAAACATAGTTTGTGATCAAAAAGAACACCAAGGTCATTTATCACAGAAATTCTATCGAGGGTATGATTTCCAAGGGAATATGAGACAAGATGAGGAGAGGAACGGTGAAAAGTCATAACTTTACATTTTGTATGGTTCAAAAAAAGAAAATTATTTTGGCACCAATTCTGGAATTCGTCAAGGTCAAGCTGAAGGCGAGTATGCAGGTACCAATCGGAATAGGAAAAACAGATTTTAGCATCGTCAGCATACATGAGGATGGAAAAGTTTAAAATTACTTGAGGAAGGTCATTTATAAAAAGTATGAAAAGTAATGGACCCAGGTGGCTCCCTTGTGGAACACCAGAAGTAACATTGACAACATTTGAAAAAACATCATTAAACAAAACACGTTGTGTACGGTTTGACAAGTAAGACGCAATCCATTTTAAAAGATTTGGAGGAAATCCCAGATGAGAAAGTTTAAGCAGAAGTAGCGAATGGTTTACCGAATCAAAAGCCTTGCTAAAGTCGGTAAAAATTACATCGGTTTGCAAGCGGCTCTGAAAACCTCGATTTATGAGAGAAGAGAACTCGAGAAGGTTAGTTGTCATTGACCGATGTTTAAAGAAACCATGCTGAGATGGAGATATAAGACTGCTGCAGAGGTGTTGCAGTTGGTGCGTGATCAGGTGTTCGAGCAATTTGGGAATAGCCGAAAGCTTTGCAATGCCTCGATAATTTTCAATATCACACCTTGAACCTTTTTTGTGAAGAGGAATAATGTAGGATTCATTCCAAATCGCTGGCATGCAGGATTGGTTCACAGATAAATTAAATATATGGGTGATTGGGCGTGCAAGGTTTTGGGCACATTGTATCAAGATGCAGCTTGGAACCTTGTCGGGACCTGCTGCAAATGAATTGTCAATTGAAGACAACCCATCAAGAACATCACCTTCCGTGAAAGATGCTAGAAAAATATTGTTCGCATGAGGTAGATTATAAGGATACGGACAAGGGGGAACATAAAGTTGTGTAGAGTAAGTTGACTGGAAGAAAGATCTAATAGGTTGGATATACCAAGATTAGAAGATTCAGCACTATTACGATAACGGAGAGACGAAGGAAATGCGTTAGATTTACGTTTGGAGTTAACAAATGAGTAAAATTGCTTAGGATCAGTGCGGAAGTTTTCCTTGCACTGAGAAAGATAGTTCGTGGAACATTGACCATTCGTGGTAAGGAATTGGGAGCGGTAGGAGGAATATTGAGCAAAGTCAGCCAAAGAACCAGATTTGTGGTATTTTTTAAATTGCCTGGATTTCGTATTTTTTAAATAAGAAAGATTCCTCGTAAACCACGGAGGTTTGGAAGTTAAAGTAACAGTAACTTCAGGAACAAATGTATCCAGGGCTGAGAGAATAGAAGCATAGAAAGCATGAACGGCAGAATCCATATTCTGAAAAGCATATAAAAATGACCAGTCAATCCCCGAAAGGTGCAAATTGAGACCGTCAAAATCTGTTTTTCTGAAACATTTAGCAGGGCACGCAGTTACTGAATCGGAACTTGGGCTAGAAAACTCAGCAGAAATAGATAGGGTTGGGTGGTAAGGATCTTCCGGAAGGGATATCGGGTTAGCTCTCGACACAGTTGAAAGCGAAGAATCGCTTACAAAGACCAGGTCTAGAAGTCTGTCACAAGAGAAAGATCGGTTATCCCTTCGATGAAATCATGAGTAGTGTTAGGTAACAAAAAGTTTGTATCATCGCAAGGAAGCCAGGAAACGAGTGGAAGGTTGAAGTCACCCATCACAATGAGGCTGTCAGCGCAGCCTAAGGCTGACATAACAAGTTGAATGGCAGAAAGATGGTATGAATAAACGTTGATGTCTGAGCAGGGAGGGATGTACGAGCAAGTTAGGAAAATAAAAGCCGCACCGACGCGGACTTTTACTGCAATAAATTCAATTCCATCATTGTTGACGTAAGGAAACAACTCAGAGAAAAAATCGTTTTTAACTGCTATAAGGACCCCACCCGCAAAAGAAGGGCGATCCCTTCTATAAGTGGTGAATTTGTGAATAAATATTTCCTGATCGGAGACGGAAGAATTAAGCCAGGTTTCAGTTAAGGCGATAGCATTAAAGTCAAAGGCAGCACTATTAGTATGAATTTGACTAAGTTTACCCAAAAGACTGCGTACGTTTTGGTAGTGGATGGAGAATATGTTCTCTAGTTTTTTGGATCGGTAATTTTGGAACTTGGGTTAGAATCTTTTTGCAAAAATTCATGAACTATAGTGTAATTAGCCATAATGTAGGTTCAAGAGCTCGGGATAATAGAGAATCTGGAAGAAGTATTTTAAATGAAGAAATTTTGCGCGCATGGTTAAACTTAAATTTGGTCACAATAAAATTATCGGGAGTAGCTTCGAGTGTAGAGCATAAATGTTTTATAACGGCATCAGGTGTAGCATCAGGATCGAGACGGGACACGAAAATAGCTCTACGAGGACTGACAGCTATTAAACGTGATCCAGAAGACCGAGAGGGGGGCGGTACTCCCATAAGAGGTGGGTCCACAGGAGCAGTGGTACATGCAGCGGCGTCAGCTTGACGAGTATCCAGTTGGGCGGAACCAGAAAAAACGCCTGTTTGGCGCCGTACGCTAGCAGATGAAGTAGCAGAGGCAGGAGCAATGGGAGCTAATGTTTTTGGAGCATCGGTTGAGATGGGTTCAACATGAGCGTGAAGGGCAGCAACAGGTTCAATTAAGGCATCGGCAGGTTCGGTATAATCCCTCCGGTTGTATGTAGGACCGGGCGTAGTGGGTTGTGGAAGATGAGTAGCAGTTGTGGCAACGGGCGCAATGGTGGAGTTAGACACTACGTTGGTTTCAGGTGCTGATTCACTTAGCAGTTTCAACCCAAGAAACCGCGACTCCACAGCAAGGAATTCATCATTGAGGGCAGTAAACTGTTTCCGAACCCTCTGGAAACCATTCCGTGTTTCCCTCATAAAGATGCGCATTTCCATTTCAATTCCTCGGCATGCCTCACACGACCAGGTGAATCCACATTTTTTAGATAAGAGATCGGCAATGCGACCATTATGGCCACCACCCCCACATTTAACATGAGAGCAGTTATCGCAAAGCCAACACAATAGGTATGTTTCGGAGGCAATGTTGCCACCGAAATCGCATTTCTTAGCAGAGCATCTCAAACTCATTTTGGCAGCTAGTTCAACCACTGTGTGGGCACAGTACAGACCAAACTAAGAGCGATAGATAAGAGACCAAGTAGCGAAGAGCAGCGTAATCACAGCAAGCAGCAAATCCAGCGGCGATGAGCACAGCAGAGACGAAAGAGAGCAGGTGAAGATGGAATCAGTGTCCGGCGAGTGCAAGCGCTAGGAGTTCCGTTACTTTGCGACAAGTAGATGAGCGATGTAACGGAGAGCGGTAGACTGCGGCAGAGAACGAAAGAGATCGGCAGAGAGCGGCAGACAGGGCCAAACAACAACAAACTAAGCAAATTGTTTGCCAATGTCTTTGCATGCGCTTTTCGTCGAATTGAATATGTTAAAATAAATCAGCAATGAAACTGTCTTTTGCGACTTCGGCTATCGAAACAGAACGGCGTTGTAAAATTGAACTCATAGAACCGAACAGTAGCTAAATGATCACAATATTATTAACGCGAGGCAGAAAATATGTGGGAGCGATTGAAAAACACGTCCGGCTTCAGAAGCTTCCAGTATATGAATATAGCCGCAGAATTGAAAATCTGCTGTAATGGTCCGATTCTAGCGAGTGATACACCAATTTAAAGGTATTGCAAAAACTAAAAGGATTGCATACCGAGACCTCAAGAAAATCAATTGGTTTGGGGAAGAGAGCGGTGAAAGTGTAAAAGTGAAAATTTAGATTTGGATCTGTTGGGGCCAGTGGGATTAATTGGCCCCTCGCACTATACTCGTTGTATTTTTATTGAAAATGAGCTTAATATGAGGGCTCATATCAGAAAATCCGACGCTCCGTCCAAAAGTTATACCGAAAACACGATTTTTTTCTTCTTCTCAAAATGAAATAATTTGTCCCTTTGTTTGTATGCATCAAATCGTGGTTTTAAGTTCCTGAAATAAATTTTACTGTGTTAAGCAGCAGGATGTGAAAAACGTTTTTCTACGACTTTTGGAAAAACCCGCTAGTTTGGCGGGAAATCATTAAAAAAAAGCTAGATTTGGATCGTTTATAGTTTCTAAACGACTAAAGCTACAGACTCGTGCTATACCTCGTTAAAAATGTTATTTAATATGCTAATCGCGTTGTCTTCCGTAAAATTAGCTAAAAGAAATAGTTTAAAATTTATGGCTAAAAGTTGTTTTTTTAAATGACTTTTTGGCTATTTTCTCCAAAACGGCTCTACCGATTTCGTTTTAAATTTGAAACTATATAGCCCTTGAAATTTATCAACTTTTAGTATATAACACATTTTTTCATAAAAATGCGCGTTTGGATGTAATTGAGCGATGAAAAGTGTAACCCGTTTCAGGTTAGTATGGAAAACACTTCATGCTTACTTGAATGGCCAAAAACCAATTTGATGACAACAAATTTTCAAGGTACAAGTCTAACTTTTATATTTAATTTAAATTCCTTGAAAGTTTTTTTAAACTATATTTTTATATTTTTTTTTCTCAAAAACGGCTCTAACGATTTTCTTTAAAACTTCAAACAATAAGAAAATGAAAATAGCCACTTTTGCAAGCCCAAAACAACTAACGCTGCCTAAGACTGTATTTTACGGTCAAGGAATCGTTAAAATTGTTTTACGTCGTTCCACAAAGGAGTCTTTTGTCTTACGAATTTAAAAAAAAAACCGCTAGTTTAGCGAGATGAAAACGTTAATATTATGGCAGCAAAAGTATAAAGAAAAGAGTAGTAGATATATTTCATATGACTCATGTCTAAAACAAAAAGTTCTGATATCAAATAAAAACACCTCTTAACGAGGTAAAAAACTAGTGACGACCGCACATTCAACATACAAAAGTTCTGATATCAACATTTGTGACGAAAAATTATTATACACATGATTAAATACACTTTTTAAAATTCACTTTTTCGGCACGCTGCAATATAAAATGCCAAAAAAGGAAAAAAGGCTGGACTATTTTTTAAGATTTTAGCGTGCCGAAAAAGTGAATTTTAAAAAGTGCACTTAATCATGTGTATAATAATTTTTCGTCACAAATGTTGATATCAGAACTTTTGTATGTTAAATGTGCGGTCGTCACTAGTTTTTTACCTCGTTAAGAGGTGTTTTTACTTGATACTTTATAGGGTCGGAAACGCTTCCTTCTACCTGTTACATACTTTTGCACGAATTCAATATACCCTTTTACTCTACGAGTAAGGGGTATAATTAAGGTGGTTTGTTTTTCTTAAACGCACATTTTTTAAGGCTGAGCTTTTAAGTTATTTAAAAAAGCTAATCATCTTTAAAAACTTGTGTAGCGACGCACTTGACTACAGCGCTCATTCTTGTTCGCTTTAATTTAAGAGTAGTCTTGAATCAACCGTTCATATACACTGGTCGGCATTATAATTTATTTTGACAGGTTTGAAAGTTAAATCTACTCATACTTTGAACCTATAATCGAAAACTTTTGGCACCTATATAAAAAGAACACCACAATTCCGTTTAAATGACACAAAAACGTTCTTAACCCATTAAGCACCCTTTGAATAGTTAAAAAATGTTGTAAAAGTCAAATTTTAAATTTTTTTCCATTCAAAAAATCATAAAAAATACAAGGAAATTATTAATTTTGATTGGGGAACCACTTTGCATCAAAACATTTTTGTTTTAAGCCCCAGGAAAAAAGTTAAAAATTTGACTCTTACAAAATTTTGTATCTATTCAAAGGGTGCTTAATGGGTTAAGAACATTTTTGTGTCATTTAAACGGAATTGTGGTGTTCGTTTTATATAGGTGCTAAAAGTTTATATTATAAGATCAAAATATGAATAGATTTAACTTTAAAACCTGACAAATAAATATGCCGACCAGTGTATTAGGTATAAGTACATATCTGTCATCGGATAATCTTGAGCTTTCAGGTATGTTTTTATGTATACCCTTTAGCCAACATGTGCAAATCAAGTATGCAGTAATTTCCTTTGAAACGCATGCAACTATTACTATTACGTTAAAAAACAAGTGCTTTTTGAATAAAAATAAGAGACTTACTAACAAATATCTCTAAAAGTACATTATTAAAGGTAATTAAAGGTCTAAAAAAACCAATCATTTATAAACTCTAGAGTACCTGGTATCTGATAGTCGAGGCCTTGACTGTGCTTAATCTCGTTTCATTTCATTTTGAAGTAGTCTCGATTCAACCGTTTACATGTTTGGTATTAGTATCTGTCACCGTATATGCTTTTGTTTTCAGGTATGTTTGTATGTATAGGGCTTGTACACAACACAACAAAAAGTCGTCCAAAACAAAAAACTTAATATGAAAAAACGTAAAGAATTTTTTTTCATATGAAGTTTTTGTTTTGGACGACTTTTTGTTGGGTTGTGTACTAGCCCATACCATTGAATTAATATGAATCAAGTATGCAGTAATTTGCAGTGATGCGTTTTATAAATATGAATCACGCATAAAAACATTATCTGTGTGCTCATAAAAAATGTGTGTTTGGAATGTAAATGGAAGAGATTTACTAAGAAATCGGTGTAGTCGTCAATATTTCATGGCTTGTTATTTAAAAAAATAAACAAATTACCAACACTCAGAGATCTAAGAGTAAGCAAAAACATTGTAAGTGTTTCTGCCAAGCAATTATTCTTCCTAAAGCCTTAAAGTCACCTTACTCGAAAAGGGAATAAAATAAAAATTTCTATACAAAAATGACAGTTGAAAAATTTTGTGAACCAAATCTTGGGGGAGATTTTCAGTTAGTAGAGTTTTTGATTCAAGTGACGCTTTTTTCAGACACTATAGGCGAACAGTATTTTTTGTATGTATGCGTCCATGTGTGTGAGTCGTACATTTTAACACAGCACTATGGGGCATTTAACCTACATTTTTTTTAGGATAAATGTGTTTTAGAATTATGGACTGTTCTTTTACAAACCAAACAGATTTTGCCAAAAACAAAATTACACATTTTTGATTTGCCTGAAACTTTTTTTTACATGTATGGAAAAAAGAATTCCTATTTGTTAGTCAGATATGGTTAAATGACTCGTAAGCATGAAAACCATAAGCATCTAATAGGAGCGAGCGAGATGCACTACATGGTTTAGCGAGCGTTCATAGAAGAAATCCGAAGGCTTGTTAAAAAGACTTTGATATTTAAAAAACTAAAAATGGCTCCGACTTTTTACAAAAACCGATTGTAACTAACAATATGGCCCATATAATAAAATCAGCAACAAAAATTAAAAACTTATATATTTTTTTTAAATTTATTTCAAAAGAAGAGGTTTTAGAGGAATTTATGAATTAGACATTATGTCAATCAGATTCATATAATCGGAGATACAGAGTTTTATAATGAAAGGGTACTTTTCCAAATTTGACGATTGTTGGCAAACTTAAAAAAATCATAACTAAAAAAATAATTTTTTCTCGGCCAAATCCTGATACACGTGTTTACTTATTTTTCGAATAGTACATGTAAAAAAAGTTTCAGGCAAATCAAAAATGTTACCCAATAAAAGTTGTTCGGTTTGTAAAAAAAGAAGTATTGTTTCTTGAACATAGAAAAACTAAAATCTCATATGCTTTCTGTGCCGTCGCAGCCAAAAATTTTTTTACGTCTTCTTTGTCGAAAAATGTTTTTGAATATATGAAAGAAATTTTCCCTAAAAATAAGAAAAGGAGCCTTTGACTACCTTCGGCTGTTAAATGCGTAACGACAGAAAAAACAATTGTGAAAAAATATTCGTAAGTGATGGACGTGATTGTCAAGCGGCGTAACAGGTTAAACTTTTTTTTAGCGTCGCTTGTGAACAGTTGTGTTTACCATTGTGCTCTGAGTTTTTGCTTTATTTCGTGATCTTTTGCAAATGTCTTGTGTTTATTTATTAACAAAGTTTAGTCTAACAACTGTGTTAGTGTTTTTAAATAGATCTCCCAGTTAACGGGTACGTGGTTATAGTTTATTTTAACTTTTCCATTAGATTTGTTTAATATCTTTGCTTTGTTAGTGTAATTTGCACTCTCCTAATTTTTGCTGAAACTCTTGTACTCTCTCTTCTCTCTCTCCCGCTCTCTATTATAACTGTAATTTTCACTCTCTTTGTACATCTCTAAATTTCTTGTGCTTTCTCATTGTCTCCCTCTCGCCTGCTTTACATTGTAACTGTCCGTGCGTTATAGTTTGTTGGTGTTCCACAAGCCACGCTCAGTCTCTTCGATTTAATTCGTGATCCGCGCTCCTATACTTTTTGTGCTTTGTGTCTTTGCGGTTTTGGAATTTGATCCCAGTGGCAAATTTACTTGAGGTACTTTTCAAATTTTATTTTATTTCCTTAAATATTTACATTTTTATTTTTCCTATAATGGCCCTTATTTGCTCAATAAAAAATTGTACTCTTTCTTCTGGCGAAGATTTTATTTTCTGCCGGTTCTGCGAAACGATCATGCATGTTAAATGTGCAGGATTTAATGGCAGAGTGAAAGACTTTCTTGAGCAGCGTGCCGGTCTTATGAGGGCATGTGAGACCTGCAGAACACTGGTAAGTGATATGAATCTTTCGGGAGTTATTAAAAAGCTCAATGAAGGGTTTGATTACATTTGTGCCCAGTTTAATAATAAAAAATTACTAACCGAGTCGCCCAAACGCAAAAAAGCTAGCTCAACGGCATTAAAAAAATTGGTGGCACCCACCCCAAATGCGAACCCGGTAACTGCAGCAATTTCTGTCGATTCATCGGTGGCAATGGATACCGCAGGATCCGACGGAGTCCCTGTTGCTGGAGGTCTTGTCGGTAAAAAATCTTCAGAGCCGGCGGAGATATCAAATTCTGTGCAAACTGTACCCATAGGTACAGTATGTACTGTACCTGGCTCTCAGCCGAGTAAGGTTCAGACTGCTGCTGGGGGGCGAAAGAAACTTTCAGTTGTTCCACATAGGAAACAATTATTTGTTTCTAGATTTATTCCGGATACCAAATCTGAGGATGTTTTGGAATTTATACGAAAAAAATTCCCATCCGAGGATATTGCGATTGAACAATTTCGATTTTCGTACGCCCGTAGAATATCATCTTTTAAAAAATTTGCTCCGCCTGATGTGTTTAATGTACTACTTTCTGAAAGCTTTTGGCTTAATGATGATTTGGTAATAAAAGAATTTGTTCCCAATAAACCGAGAACAAATAACAGGCCTCCCACTGCGCCTAATAAAAGGCTTTCCACTGTGCCAAATAGCAGGCCTTTCACAGCGCCAAAAAACTAAAAAATTTATTTTTGGCTTATTTGGCTTTAATAAAAGAATTTGATCCCAATAAACCGAGAATAAATAACAGGCCTCCCACTGCGCCTAATAAAAGGCTTTCCACTGTGCCAAATAGCAAGCCTTTCACAGCGCCAAAAAACTAAAAAAATTTATTTTTGGCTTATCAAAATGTTAGAGGACTAAATATGAAGCTACCAAAGCTTTATGCTGACTCCTCAGCATTTACTGAAGATATTTTGGCTTTTACGGAAACTTAACTGAAACCAGAGATATCTGACTCTAAAGTTCTGGCAAAAAATTTTAACACCTATAGGACCGATCGCTCACCACGTAGAGGGGGTGGTCTACTGATTGCCGTAACCTTTTGTTTAACATCGGAGAGACTTAACTTTCATATCTCTAACGAAATTGAATTTGTTAGTGTCAAAGTTTCCCTGCAATCCTTATCTATTTTTGTAACCTGCTCTTATATTCCTCCTGGCTCTGATTTTTTCATTTATGAGCACCATCTGTATGCTATTAAATCCGTTATATCCCTTCTATCCAACAGAGACCTTTTGATTGTTTTGGGTGACTTTAATCTCCCTAATATCTCTTGGTCTCTTCCTACTGACTCACCTGTCGCTACACCTTTATCAACCCATGATTTTGTGGATGGCCTTCTCGAATTATTGTTACAGCAAGTAAGCTTTATACGAAATTCAATAAACAGACAATTGGACCTTGTATTTGTTTCAGATCCGCATGAAGTAACGGTATCTAGAAGTGACGCATTTGTTGTACCTGAAGACCGATATCATCCTACATTGGAATTGACAATTGGTCTCCCCTGTACTGATACCCTTTCTCCTTTAGTTTCTCAAACTAAAGTGAGATGTTTTCGTAAATATGACTATAATAAATTAAATTATATGATTTCGCAATATAATCGGACTGATTTGTACAATTGCATGGATATCGAAAGAGCAATTGAACTTTTCTATAGCGTTTTAAACACTTCTTTTGACGAATGCGTTCCTGACAGGCTTCCTCCAAAGCTAAACAGGCCTCCTTGGTTTAACAATGCGCTTCAAAGACTTAAAAATCTTAAATCCAACACTTATGATAAGTATAAAAAATCGGGTAAGCCATCTGATTTTTCTAAATATGTGGTGGCTCGTCCAGATTTCAATGTTCTTAACAGTCACTGTTATTCTATGTATTTAAATCGATGTAAATTCGAATTTTTAAATGATCCGAAGCAGTTTTATAACTTTGTTAATGCAAAGCGTAAGTCTTCGGCATTGCCTTGTTCGGTACGTTTAAACTCAAAAGAGGCATCGACGGATTCTGAAATTGCGGATTTATTTGCCGAGTTTTTCCAAACTACTTATAGTTCGGCTTCTTGGTCAAATTCTACCTACCCTAACCCCTTAAATAGAGCTAATTGTATTTTTTCCCCCGTAATTACCGAATGTTCTCTCTTAAGAGACTTAGAAACAACAACACCAACTTATTCTCCCGGTCCTGATGGACTCCCTGGGTGTGTGCTTAAGTTTTGTGCTTCAACCATTTGTAAACCGATTCTCAAACTTTTTCACTTGTCTATTTCATCATCAATTTTTCCAACTATCTGGAAGGACTCTTTCATTATTCCACTCCACAAAAAGGGTGCGAAGCACCACCGATGCCCAGAATTATAGAGGTATTTCTAAATTGTCGGCAATTCCGAAAGCATTTAAACGTGTTATTACTTCTCATTTGCAACACTTATGTTCCTCGCTAATATCACCATGTCAGCATGGTTTTGTTAAGAAAAGTTCGACCACCACTAACCTCCTTGAATTGTCATCTGTTGTAATAAGTGGATTTAAGAAAAAAAATGCAGACTGATGTTATATATACAGATTTCAGCAAAGCTTTTGACTATGTTAACCACTCTCTCCTTTTATTCAAATTAGATCAGCTTGGGTTTCCATGTTATCTATTAAAGTTATTTGAATGGAAGGACTCAGAGAGTTATATTTAAGAACGCTGTCTCCAAAATGATCCACGTGACATCGGAAGTGCCCCAGGGTAGTCATTTGGGCCCTTTGCTGTTTACCTTGTTTATTAACGATCTTCTGTCTATCGTAACACATTCTCGTGTACTAATTAGGGTATTCAGCAGTCCTGGCAAGTATGGCAAATGGCAACTGTATCAAATGTGGCAAATGGTTGGGTTATGAGCACCCCAGAAACTAAAAAGTTAGAACTGTGGCAGAATTCAGAACTTGAAATAACTAAGGTAAAAAAAATCGTAATGAACTAGAAAACATACATAGCTCAGCTGTTAGTATGCTCGTTCAAGATCTGCGGAGAAGAGGGTTCGAGCCCTGGTCCGGACATTAATTTTTTTTAAGTATCGATTTTTCTTATATATACAAAATCAAATGAGATGCCCACATGCCCTATTATTTTAGTTGAATGAAGTCCTTTTGAGGATTAGTAATACAAGTAATGACTTCAAGTTATAAGCATCAAAATAACATGTTTTTTGATCTGATCCACTGAAAAATCGCTGATTACGTTTTTATAAAACTTAAGCGAACAAGTTTTTATAAATCAGGGTCTAGTTTTTTTCATTATCAACAAAAAATAAAGAAAATACCAAAATGCTAAGCAACATTTATAAAGTTGAGCAACATGAAGTTTGCCACGTTTGCTACAAAAAATATATACATAGGTGTACCTATGGCAGGTCTATCATTTTTCGTTTCATGTATTTTGTTGTTGTAAATTTGAAATTTCCCTTGCCATAGCTGCCATTTGCCATACTTGCCAGGACTGTTGAATACCCTATATGTATGCTGATGATGTTAAGCTTTGTTTGACATATAATTAGGGTATTCAGCAGTCCTGGCAAGTATGGCAAATGGCAGATGTGGCAAGGGAAATTTCTAATTTACAACAACAAAATACATGAAACAAAAAATGATAGATCTGCCATAGGTAAACCTATGTATTTATTTTTTGTAGCAAACATGGCAAATTTCATGTTGCTCAACATTGTAAATGTTGCTTAGCAACACGATATATTTTGGTATTTTTTGTTGATTATTAAAAAACTAGACCCTGATTTATTAAAACTTTTTCGCTAAAGCTTTATAAAAACGTAATCATCAGCGATTTTGCAGTGGTTCAAATCCTAAAACATTTTATTTTGGTGCTTAAACCTTGAAATCATTACCTGTATTACTAACCACCAAAGGACATCATTCAACTAACATGTGGGCACCTCATTTGATGTTGTATATATAAGAAAAATTCGAACTTAAAAAAAAATTAATGTCCGGACCAGGGCTTGAACCCTCTTCTTCATAGATCTTGAACGAGCATACTAACAGCTGAGCTAAGTATGTTATCTAGTTTACAACGATTTTTTATGACATTAGTTGTTCAAGTTCAGAATTCTGTCACAGTTCTAGCTTCTTAGTTTCTGGGGTGTTCATAACCCAACCGTTTGCCACATTTGATACAGTTGCCATTTGCCATACTTGCCAGGACTGCTGAATACCCTAAATAAGATTCAGTCTGGTTTTGGCTTACATACAGACATTTAGGGTATTCAGCAGTCCTGGCAAGTATGGCAAATGGCAGATGTGGCAAGGGAAATTTCTAATTTACAACAACAAAATACATGAAACGAAAAATGATAGATCTGCCGTAGGTAGACCTATGTATTTATTTTTTGTAGCAAACGTGGCAAATTTCATGTTGCTCAACATTGTAAATGTTGCTTAGCAACACGATATATTTTGGTATTTTTTGTTGATTATTAAAAAACTAGACCCTGATTTATAAAAACTTTTTCGCTAAAGCTTTATAAAAACGTAATCATCAGCGATTTTGCAGTGGTTCAGATCCGATAACATTTTATTTTGGTGCCTAAACCTTGAAATCATTACCTGTATTACTAACCACCAAAGGACATCATTCAACTAACATGTGGGCACCTCATTTTATGTTGTATATATAAGAAAAATCGGAACTTAAAAAAAAAATTAATGTCCGGACCAGGGCTTGAACCCTCTTCTTCATAGATCTTGAACGAGCATACTAACAGCTGAGCTAAGTATGTTATCTAGTTTACGACGATTTTTTATGACATTAGTTGTTCAAGTTTAGAATTCTGTCACAGTACTAGCTTCTTAGTTTCTGGGGTGTTCATAACCCAACCGTTTGCCACATTTGATACAGTTGCCATTTGCCATAATTGCCAGGGCTGCTGAATACCCTAATTGATAATTTTCAGATATGGTGTGAGTATAACCTCTTAAATTTGAACTGCCTAAAATGTAACGTAATGACCTTTTACAGAGGTACTCCTACGTTTATAAGTTATTCGCTTCAGAACTCCCCACTTGATCGTATATATTCAGTAAACGATTTAGGTGTTCTTCTGGACCCGAAGCTTAAATTTGACTGCCACATAATGTCGACTGTCAACAAAGCAATGAGTGTTCTTGGGTTTATAAAGCGTTGGTCAAAAGAATTTGATGACCCTTATGTAACCAAATTATTATTTACCTTCTTGTCCGTCCTATTTTGGAATATTGTTCTTCAGTTTGGACTCCACAATATCAAGTTCACATCGACCGTATTGAGTCGGTACAAAAAAAATTTCTTCTTTTTGCGCTTCGTAGTTTGAACTGGGATCAAAACGTAAGGCTTCCTTCCTACCAGAGTAGATTACTATTGCTTAATTTACCTACACTTAAAACGGTAGAATAATGCTTGGTACTATTTTTATGCAAAATCTTATAAGAGGTGATATTGATTCTGTAGAACTGGTAAACCGTTAAACTTTTAATATTCCCGTTAGACTAACACGAAACTATTAGCCTCTTAATTTGCCCCGATGTACATCTAATTTTAGTCTGCATGAGCCCTTTCGCGTTCTCTGTACTAATTATAACAATCTTTATCATTTAATTTGTATTTCAACTTCTATCCCCGTATTAAAAACTAACATTTTATCTTATTTGCTTCAATCATAGTTGTAGCCATGTGTCCCGTATTTATTTGTTTCATGTGTTTTCCTCGCGAACTCGCATTTTTGCCCGAATTTAAAAAGGGTCCCGCGCGTAACAAGCACGTGCTTGGTATCGTTGGGCCACTTGTTTGTACTGCATCAACGTCCATCATATATAAATATTCAAAGGTATGTACATATATAATTTTTGTATAACATATGTAATCACTATGGAGGGCAGTCCATGTAGTGTCGAAGCGCATCTTTCGTCCCAAATGTTGATAGCAGAACTTTTGTATGTTGAAAATGCGATCGTCCCTAGTTTTACCTCGTTAATAGGTGTTTTTGTTTGTTAGGTATGTATGTATGCTATTAAAGGAATTTAGTTGAAAGGTTTTTTTTAGCTAAATGATACATACATAATAGCGCCCTGCATGAATCAACAGTGTTATGATCATTCTGTGACAGTATGCTTCATATGTTTCGGTGATATATATGATTCGAAGTTTCAATATCTCGAAACAATTTAAAACAAGAAAGGAAGCTAACTTCGGCCAGCCGAAGTTTATAATCCCCTGCAGATCATTCCTATTCAATATGAAATTTCCAAAATGTTTAATTTAGATTTGCAACAAACAAATTTATAGCAGTTTACGAATTATTTTGACATTAATTATTCGATCCTTCCTATGGCAGCTATATAATATAGTCGTCCGTCTTATGTTATATTTTAAAAAGTAGAAGAGATTACAATAAAAATTAAAAAAGTTATAATTTTTCCTATTAATTTCCCTTCATTTTTGCGATCGTTCCTACGGGAGCTATATAATATAGTCGATTTTTCTAAAATTTAATACAAAATTCAAAACTGTTTTAAAAATAATATTCCCAAAAGCATAAGGTAATAAGTCAAAAAACACCGAAGTTATATTTTTTCCCCCATAATTTTTCCGATCCTTTCTATGGGAGCTTTGTGGAGTCAGAAACGTCTCCTTCACTGCGTTGCAAACTTTTGACTGAAATTATAATACCCAGAGGGTATACCCTTGCAGACAAGAAAGTATGTTTCAATGTTTCAAACAATTTGAAAAGATTGAAAACAAATTATTTTTTGAATTATTTATATTTATATAATTTATTATATAAGCAACGACACCAGCAGAAAAAAAATGTTATCAGCTGGACTTAGAATAATTTATATTGAATATATACATGTGAACAATAGTTAATTAAATTTGTAGTTGCTATTTAAAAACATTATTTCATTTGAAAGTATTTAGAAAATTTTTCTTAATAGCTTGTACAAAGATGGGACACAGCTCTCATTGTTTTTCCACCAAGCTGGGAGGTCAAAGTCATCAGAGTATTTCATCCCTAAGTTTAGGTAGCTTTATTTTCACAGAATTGCACAGAGAAAAAAAACCAAGAACATTCATTCTTAAAAACCGGGTAAGCACAAATGTTCTCATTTCGAGTTGAATATTCTGAACATCAGAACGAAATGGTGTTAGCTAAAAATCCGAAATTAAGTTCATTCCGTTCTATTTTCAAGTTTATTTTGGTCTTAATATAAGAACATTTTTAAATCAAATTCTTACAAAATTTAGTTCTTTTGTTCTGTTTTTCAGAACATTTTGCTCTCAATAGTAGATTAATTGAAAAATATATTTGTAATGTTATATTTTTTTTTATAATTATAATTATGTATCTATTCTCATAAATATTTTAATCTAAAGAAATATATTCGAGGTCATGCCGGCTTAGACTTCAAGAAGTCCAAGACGTCGGCATTATGCCAACACACACGTAGTAGCCAACTAAAATCATCAACAGTGAAATCGCTGTCTTGGTTAACGGGGTTACCATGCAAGCCGCGCTATAACTGGTTGGGAATTATAGCGTCGCCAGAGCGGTAAACTTTGAAAATTATTATTATTACATTATTGGAGAATACAGTTTTGAATCATTTTAAGTTGAAATGCAACTTAATTTTCGTTCTTTCTTTAGTCCTTTTTGTTCTCACATTAAGAACATTTTGAGATAGTGTGGTTTTTGAGAAAAAAATCGATTTGATATAAGAACCATGTGCTAAAATAGTAACTTTTCGTTCTTATTTCAAGAACATTTTAAGCTCAACCAGATTTTAAGAACCAATTCAACTTAATTCAAGCACATTTAGAACATTTTGAACTTAAAAAAGGCCGTTCTATTTTTAAGAACATTTTCAACTCAGATGAGAACGTCAGAATTCTCTCTGTGTGGGTACCTAATTTTTAAAAAGAAGGCTTGGGTATATTTCTACATGATAGATTTATAGTCTGGGAAGCCATAGAAATCAGCAGCGCTGAAGTGACTTAAATTTATATTGATGTACATAAAAATGCAACACCAATTTAGAGCTGCGCGATATCTGATGCTTGTTAAAATATTTACTTACAACATCTGCAGGATCAATATTCTCCATTTTTATTTCAGCACAGACAAACTGAATTGTTCTACAATATTATACACATCAGCCCCCTTGTCTACTCGGATGTTTAGAAACATCTAGAAACGTTTGAAACATGGTCTCGAGTCCACAGTGTGGGCTAAAATTTTTATTGTGTGTTCTTATGATCCGAATCATATGAAACATAGGATTCGAATGATTCTTATCTCAAAACTACGAAGCACATGCACATATGTGTGCAGTTTTATAACCACTTCACCTCTTTACTCGCATTATATTTATTTTTCAGAGTTAGACATGTAAGGTGAAACGCATTGGGAGCAGTTGCAATCGCAACCTTTCCGAAGATGTAATTTTGGTAAAATCCTCAGACTTTGCAAGTATGCGCAACAATAGTAAGTACATGAAACGAAAAATATTTTGCATTTTTTGGATATTCCTAGCTATGCACATGTAGGTAAATGAACTATCTCCTTAGTGAGTAGATTCAAAAAAATAATTTTTACTATGACATGTTATAGGTCGAACTTAAATTGTGACATAGCCAAAAACTACAGAATGAGTACCCTTACCAGTTTGCCCAAAAGTATTCTATACAAAATAAATAGATTACACAGGCCGACAAAATGTGACATAGGTCGGTGTTCAGGCCTGCCACCAATTTCTTTTCGATAAATAATGTTTTTCTAAGCATAAGTTGCCACAACGCCAGTCCATCAGCTCTGGTATTTGCGGTATCTTTAATTAAAGAAAATCACAAATTTCCTTCTTCTTTTAGGATATATCTTCAATTTTGGTAATCTTTTCGGAATTAAATAGTTACATGTCTCTTTTATACAGTCGTTTTGGAAAATTCAATCTAACTGAGTCACAAGAAAAGGTGGGCGCATTCAAAATTTCGCATTCAAAATTTCACAGCAAAGGTTAAAAATCTTAATTTGTGAACAGCGTTTAAAAATTAAATAAAAATATTTTCTTCTACAATGCATTTTTGATCCAAAGACACCTTATGTCCTGAATTTTTAGGACGCCCATCAAAATTTTGTGAATTTTTTTGGAATTTTTAAAATTGTTTTTCTTACTTCCTTCGCAGTGACGATACACAAACTGTGCCCAAGCCTGTCACAATTTTAAACAACATAATTCTAAACGGTTTAAGTAGTTTTGCTTTGAATATAAGCACATAAGCGTAGCCTCACCCAGAAAAAAATCCGTTCGAAACGTTCAAAAATCAAGCCCAAACGGGGTCAAAAAGTGCGTAAGCCCGTTTGTTGTCAGTACATGAACGCTCGTTCATAGAACTTGACCGAAACTTTAGAGTTTGATTCCGAACGAATGGGGTCATTTTAAGAACATTTGGGGTTGATTTGAGAACGATATGTTCATAAGAAAGAAAAACAAAATCAAGATTTATGGACTAGCTGTTTTTTTCTGCGCGCCTGGTACAGACGTACTTAATCTCATTACTTAAAGTGGTTGAATTATTATTAATAATTATTGTATATTAGTTGTTGCTCACATACAATTTATTTATTATTAGAAATACATATAAACATTAGAAATAATATTTTATTAAAAGTTTCGATTCACGACGTCTTCTCGCGGGCTCGAGCCTGGGCTAATATGTGTCAGAGACGAACGTCCTAACCGCTGGGCCATGGAACCAATTTTTCAAGCACGGCCAAACGGGAAACTAGACTTGCAAGTGTTTCGGTCCGGAAAATAAATTCTTAATGAACAGCGTTCGCAATTTCAGAACGATTGTGCAAAATCTAAGAACCATCGTTCAAAGCTTAACACTTTTTTGTGACGCGTTCATAATTTTACCCAAATGTTCGTGATTTGACCCTGAGCGTTCCTTTTTCATGAACACAAAATAGTGAACGAATTGTTTGTAAATCATGAAAAATGTTCTTGATTTTTTTCGTTTTTTTTTTCTGGGTGCTACTAATCGTTAGGGGCTGAAATGCCTGAAGTGTAATCCCCCTCAAGCTTTTAACTTATGCCCATGTATAAATATGTTTAAAGCAAGGGTCACTTGTGTAGTAGCCAGCTGGTCCAATCAAAATCTTATTGCGTTCCACTGTACTCACAAACCGAGCCGAAAGCAAGCGACATGTTAAACGGCCGACATGTTATTCCGTCTCTATCTCATTTACTTACTCACGCATTACACCGTTTTCGACAAGAAACACGCGGTGCGAAGAGCGAGAACGAAACAGAACAGAACAGATCAGGCGAGAGTACCGTTTACTCGCCGTGGTGAGTTTTCGGTTTCCTTTGCCTACGCTGTGTTGGTGTGTGTGAGACTAGACTCAAGCGTGGTCGCTGCCGAAAGTTCGTTCCATTTCAACTCGATCGCTACCCAGAGTCAGACGTGAAACAGTAAAGTGCGAAATAAACCCATATCAAAGTTAAAGTTTATTAGAAGCGATTGCTCAATATATCTGTGTGATCCAATACATTCTGCTGCAGGTAATTATTAGCGTTGAGGAAGCCAGAGTAAATACTAAAGCAAATGTTTTCTGCGTACAAGGTGTTGACTGCAATTCAGGCAGCGGTGGTGTGACGTCAATTTTGGGTATATTTATGGACTTATCGCCCAAAGGGCAGCTATATCCGAATTGGCCTGCGAGCGGCCCAAACCTCAAGTCGAGCGCACTGCGCACGTGTCGCGAAACACCTGTCGCCGCTACTCCAACCGCTACCTCCTGTTGGAAGCTTCATCCCGCACACCCCGCTGCACAAAATTTCCCACGCATTTCAACCACCGGATCTGATTGCAACGTCTGACCAGGAGACCCTTGACCAGCGCCGAATCATTGCCAGCGACACGCGCGGCATGCGGAAACGGTTGGCAGCCCTGATCGGCTCTGCGCTCACAACCTGCGTACAACGAAGGCGACTGGAGGAATCTATCAGCACTTCATAGGCACCGTTGCACCGCCGCAGGAATTTGTTGACAGGAAGATCAGTTTTCTTTGTTAATTTTCTTTATTTTTAGTCATTATACCTTCTAATTAATCAGTTAGTTGTAACTTAAACATACCCATGTAAAGATAATTCGATCAGCAGCAACTTGATTCCATATATGTATATCTGAATCCCCTTCGTATCATAATCTTAAATAGCTGTTAATTTCGACACGCTTTGTATAAAAAAAGGACGCATTCTTTGTGAGCTTCCCTCACTATTAAATACAGCTGCCTTTCGTAAATAACTATAAGTTAGATCACAGTTTTGTCGGGAGCCATGTAAGTATTTTTGGAGAATAATTGAAGTAAAATTAATTCAAGCCATGGACTCTCAGTCGAACCTTAAGTAAATAACCGAATAGTGGACAAATCTTGGAAAAGCTAAAATTTGTTATGAGAATTTTATGAAGTGTCACCTCCGCGAAGGAATTGTGAATAAATGTGTAATATTATGCAAATAATCATGGATTGAGTTAAATAGTCGGATAGTCGCGATGACAGAAATCAATTCCAGGTCAGGCGTTAGGTAAACTTAAATACAAAATCTGAATAAGGGGTGACCGATCATATTATGCGCGCGTCACCATGGTAGGGAGGGTAAAGACATGGGGTTACAACATCTCGCACGCCCCAAATTCGTTCTAAATTCGTACCACTCATCATAATTCCCGTCGTTTTAGCCCACATCTTAGTCCAATCTGTAGTTTTCCGAATAGTGCACTTAATTTGTGATGCAGTGTAGCATAGAAGGTTGAAGAAAGAACCCATACCCCATATCCGGCGAGCTTAATCAGAAGAAAAGCAAGAAGTGCACGACCTCTGATACCCCTATGCACGAGTAAGTGAAATTCGTTCCGATTCTCACCAACGCACACGCTACACAATGGCGCCCAAACGTGTGGAGCCCGAGTGCAGTTTAATTTCGCCAAAAGATCCTGCGATCTCCAATCTGGCGCTCAACAGAATTTCTTCTGTTAATTTCAATTAGTTTATAAACCGTTTCAGTAGCTCTCCTTTTCCCTTATCAAGCCCATAGGTATGTGGAATTTTGACCGTGGAGATGCGATAATATTTCGTTTATTTTCTAACGGAATAATCGACCACGAAATCAAACCGGTATTCTATAGGGAAATAACTTCGAAAGAGTAGACTTGGATATAAAATGATTAGACGATTTTAGGACTAGGAGTCCGAACCTATCTTTTAGGAGCAGCGAACTAACCTCTGCTACACGCATGAATAGGTCGACCAGGATAGGCTGTCTACAAATTCTTTAGTTCGTCTATATCTTTAAAACTAGTACACAGAGTGGTTTTTGACCAGCACTGTAGCCGCTACACTTTAATAAGCTGGTACGAAAAAGGACGAATTATCAACGCATACCTGGGATTTGATTTATGGAAAAGCGACGATCCAAACCAACATCATCAAGTCAAATATATATACATAAAACACCAACTAAAATGTCAGTTCAACATAGTCCGGTGGCTGGAGCCAGATACTCTCGAGAACTAGAAAACATTTGTACAATTTGTGATCGAACAATCAATTCTACGGCTATCTTCGCTACATTACGCTCTCAGCACGTGTTTCACCATAACTGTATTACTCAGGTTCTAACAGCAATTCCCCAAACAGGCAAGTCTTTGGTCAGTGTCGTGGTAGAAATCCACGGGGTAATGGAAACAACTTGCGGAGAGGAATGTCAACTAGGAGCACCAACCGTGAGGCAAATAACACTGCACATAATATAAGTCAGGCCAGCACTCACATCAGGGACACAGACGTCTCGGTCGATCAAAGTCAGAATGAAATTGTCAGGACTCTGCAAGCAGCTATCCAAACTCAAAAAGAACAGCTTTTGGAGCATCTAACCTCTTTTATTCAAATTCAGCTCGCTAATATTCAATTAGGTAGAGACAGTATGACCCCATCCGTATCCGACTCTTTAAGGCAACCCAGTCCTTGTATAAACTCAGCATCGGCAAGCCACAATTTATTAGCCGCGCGTAGCAACACAAGTAGTTCGGGTCACGCTTTGATCACTCCTGAAAAGGTCGCGAATATCATGCAAAGTTGGCGTATAAAATTTGAAGGTTCTAAAGACGGTCTGCAAGCCGACGAATTCTTATATAGGATTCCCGCTCTGACAAAGCAAAATCTACATAGCAATTACAATCTTTTGTGTGACCACTTACATTTACTCTTCGGAGAAAAAGCTAGTGAGTGGTTCTGGAAATTTCGCCAGACAAATCCTGGTTTCACTTGGGAACACTTTTGTCTGAACTTCAGACGCAAGTTTGAAGACATCGACACCGATATGGATATATGGGAATCGATCAATTCAAGACGTCAAGGAGATAGGGAACCATTCGGAGAATTTCAATTCGCCATCGAAAAACTGGTAGGACGTTTACGTAATAAAATTTCTGAAGACTCGTTAGTTAGACTGTTGATTCGCAATTCTAAAACCTCACTACGATATGAACTTATGCACGTGGGTATAAGTAATCTATCAAGGTTGAGAGAGGAGATTCGCACACATGAACAGTTCTGTAGGCAGCAGAAGCCGATGATGCAAAAGTACAACAATGCATTCCGCTCTGGGGTAGCCGAACTAGACGAATCAGAAGAGATATCCGCTATTCAACGAAAATTGTGGTCAGCCTGGCCATCGCTTCGATGATTGCTTAGAGCAGCGGTCTATTTTCTGTTATGACTGTGGAGCAAAGGACATCTTTAAGCCCAAGTGCCCTAACTGTAACCCGACGGGAAACGGATCAGCGGGTGTACCGGGGAAAACTTACCCAGCGCACCCGAAGTTGTAAAGACAGATAGTTTCACTCAGACGGATGGCTGTCCAGCATCCGCACTGTTCTCTCACTGGAGATGGTGTTATTCATTAAGTCTCAAAGCAAGGACAAGGTATCCGAACCATTTCACGTTAGGTTAACGAAATACTCTGAAGCGCGAGCCCGTATCTTTCGAGAGGTGAGCGATCTTAGTAAACACCCAGTAAATAAGCGATCTACATTACGGATAAAAACATTCTGGAAAAAAGTTTGTTCGGAGCGCCAGAAATTAGTTTCGTCTATATTTTTAAGTACAGACAATCGGCTATACACCGATGTTCAGGTGGAAGGTCTTAGTTGCGTAGCATTATTAGATTCTGGAGCTACCGTCAGCTGTCTAGGCGCCGAAGCAGCTAAGAGTTTGATGAATCACTCCAATGTCAAAAGATTCTCGGGACAAATTAGAATCGCCAATAGCTCGGAATGTTCAATAAAAGGACGTCTATCGACGAATACAACATACCGAGGCATCACCAAGCAGATAAACTTTTATGTTATCCCTGAATAAAAACAAGATGTTTATCTTGGTGACGACTCTTGGAAAGAATTTGGATTGTTAGGGAAAGTTCTAGATTTCGGGGAGGAAATAAATGAACTCGACGTTGGTAGGGACGTAGATTGCGAGGAAGATCCAAAGATGCACGTCCTAACTGAAAGTCAAAAGAAAGCACTCGAGAAGGTTATTTAGAAAATTCCCTCTTACGAAAGAGAAGGTCTTGGACAAACCGATGTAATCGAACATGTGATAGACGTTGGCAATGCCGTACCCATCAAACAGCGGCATTGGCCAGTGTCTCCAGCTAAAGAGAAACTAATGTTTGCGGAGGTCAAACATATGTTAGCTTTAGGTGTAATTGAAGAGTCAAAGAGCCCATGGAGCTGGTTCATGCTGGTTCAGAAAGGACCAAAAGTCCGACTGTGCTTGGACTCACGTGAGGTGAATAAGTGCACCCGAAAGGGCGCTTATCCGCTCCCACATATCGATGGCATCCTCAGTCGGCTCCCTCCTGACTGATTTATTACAGGACTGGACATGAAATACGCGTTCTGGCAAATCCCTTTAGAACTAAAATCGCGAGAGTGTACTGCGCTTACCATACCAAACAGACCCCTGTATCAGTACAAGGTTATGCCCTTTGGTTTGTGCAACGCTGCACAGACGCTGTGTCGATTAATGGATCGAGTTGTTCCGCCACATCTGCGTACGAGAGTGTTCGTCTACTTAGACGACTTACTTGTCCTATCAGATGATTTTGAATCCCACTTATTTCTCCTAACTGAGTTATCTCTGTACCATACATAACCATTAATATCGCCAAGTCAAAATTTTGCATGAAGGAAATCAAATATCTTGGTTTCATCATAGCTGACGGACAACTTCGCACCGATCCTGATAAGGTTAGTGCTATTCAGCACTTTCCCAATTCTTTTAAGACCAAGCAGCTTCGCAGATTCTTAGGACTTTCAGGGTGGTATAGACGTTTCATAGAAAACTACGCCAGCGTATGTGTACCATTAACAAGTTTGCTGAAGAAAAATCAACCTCTCGTTTGGAATGAGTTAGCTCAGACCGCGTTCGATCTCTCGAAAAGTAAGCTGTTCTCAGCACTTAAACACCCCTGACTTTACAAGAAAGTTTCTGTTGGTATGCGATGCTAGTCTGCATGGACTTGGCTGCGTATTGTCACAAGATATCATCTTGTCAGCCATTAGAACTTACGATGGTAGGGACCACTCAAATTGGGATATGCACCTGAACGAAATAAGCGGTTCGCTGAGAGCGTCGATACACCGAAGTACGGGATATTCGCCCTATTTTTTGTGCTTCGGTCAAAACATGATTTCCAACGGCAGAGATTTCGAGCTTTTGCGCAAACTGGATTTGATTAGCGACGACGTGTTCCTTAGCCAACCCGACACACTACAACTAGTTCGGGGTCTTGCAAAAGAAATGATAGCTGAGACACATAAGTACCACGCTAGAAGGTACAACCTACGAAGCCGAGTGAAAGAATTGAAGGTCGGAGACGAAGTTTTCGCCAGAAATTTCGCACAAAGCAAAGCCCAGAAACGCTTCAACAGCAAACTAGCCCCAATTCTTAACAAGGCTAAAGTAGTTAGAAAGCTAGGTCCTTCTTATTACGGACTAGCTGACGAATCAGGTAAACAACTGGGAGTGTATCACTTAAAGGATATTAAAGCCTAATCCACCTGTCTTTTCTTCAGTTACCGTCCTTGTCAGGTAGTCTTCGAATGACGTAACTGTGGTGTAGTAGGCAGCTGGTCCAATCAAAATCTTAATGCGTTCCACTGCACTCACAAACCGAGCCGAAAGCAAGCGACATTTTAAACGGCCAGCGCAATTTTTATTCCGTCTCTATCTCATTTACTTACTCACGCATTACACCGTTTTCGACAAGAAACACGCGGTGCAAAGCGCGAGAACGAAACAGAACAGAACAGATCAGGCGAGAGTACCGTTTACTCGCCGTGGTGAGTTTTCGGTTTCCTTTGCCTACGCTGTGTTGGTGTGTGTAAGACTAGACTCAAGCGTGGTCGCGTACATGGTGTTGACTGCAATTCAGGCAGCGGTGGTGTGACGTCAATTTTGCGGCCACATAGGCGCTGCATTATACACACGGTGCTGGTGTATCTGCGGCAGGTATATTTATGGACTTATCGCCCAAAGCGCAGCTATATCCGAATCGGCCTGCGAGCGGCCCAAACCTCAAGTCGAGCGCCCCGCGCACGTGTCACGAAACACCTGTCGCCGCTACTCCAACCGCTACCTCCTGTTGGAAGCTTCATCCCGCACACCCCGCTGCACAAAATTTCCCACGCATTTCAACCACCGGATCTGATTGCAACGTCTGACCAGGAGACCCTTGACCAGCGCCGAATCATTGCCAGCGACACGCGCGGCATGCGGAAACGGTTGGCAGCCCTGATCGGCGCTGCGCTCACAACCTGCGTACAACGAAGGCGACTGGAGGAATCTATCAGCACTTCATAGGCCCCGTTGCACCGCCGCAGGAATTTGTTGACTGGAAGATCAGTTTTCTTTGTGAATTTTCTTTATTTTTAGTCATTATACCTTCTAATTAATCAGTTAGTTGTAACTTAAACATACCCATGTAAAGATAATTCGATCAGCAGCAACTTGATTCCATATATGTATATCTGAACCCCCTTCGTATCATAATCATAAATAGCTGTTAATTTCGACACGCTTTGTATAAAAAAAGGCCGCATTCTTTGTGAGCTTCCCTCACTATTAAATACAGCTGCCTTTCGTAAATAACTATAAGTTAGATCACAGTTTTGTCGGGAGCCATGTAAGTATTTTTGGAGAATAATTGAAGTAATTCAAGCCATGGACTCCCAGTCGAACCTTAAGTAAATAACCGAATAGTGGACAAATCTTGGAAAAGCTAAAATTTGTTATGAGAATTTTATGAAGTGTCACCTCCGCGAAGGAATTGTGAATAAATGTGTAATATCATGCAAATAATCATGGATTGAGTTAAATAGTCGGATAGTCGCGATGACAGAAATCAATTCCAGGTCAGGCGTTAGGTAAACTTAAATACAAAATCTGAATAAGGGGTGACCGATCATATTATGAGCGCGTCACCATGGTAGGGAGGGTAAAGACATGGGGTTACAACATCTCGCACGCCCCAAATTCGTTCTAAATTCGTACCACTCATCATAATTCCCGTCGTTTTAGCCCACATCTTAGTCCAATCTGTAGTTTTCCGAATAGTGCACTTAATTTGTGATGCAGTGTAGCATAGAAGGTTGAAGAAAGAACCCATACCCCATATCCGGCGAGCTTAATCAGAAGAAAAGCAAGAAGTGCACGACCTCTGATACCCCTATGCACGAGTAAGTGAAATTCGTTCCGATTCTCACCAACGCACACGCTACACTTGTGCTCAAAAATAGTTATGAGTTACGTAAAATAGTGACAGGTTAAGGCACAGTTTAAGAATCGTCACTGTGAAGGAAGTAAAAAAAAAACAATTTTAAAAATTCCAAAACAATTCACAAAATGTTGATAAGTGTCCTAAAAATTGAGGATATAAGGTGTCTTTGGATCAAAAATGCATTGTAGAAGAAAATATTTTTATTTAATTTTTAAACGCTGTCCACCTTCTTTTGCGGTTCAGTTAGATTTAATTTTCCAAAACGACTGTATAAAAGAGACATGTAACTATTTAATTCCGAAAAGATTACCAAAATGGGTTGACCACTCTTGAAGATATATCCTAAAAGACGCGGAAATTTTTGATTTTCTTAAATTTAAGATACCGCAAATACCAGAGCTGATGGACTATAGGCGTAGTGGCAACTTATGCTTAGAAAAGCCTCATTTATCGAAAAAAAATGGTGGCAGCCCTGGACAAAGACCCATTTCACATTTTGTCGTCCTGTGTTATTTGTGTAATGCACATGAAAATTCTATTCATTTGGCAACAATTTTTTAGAGCATATCTTAGGCCAAATTGGTAAAGGTCCACAATCTGTAGTATTTGACTATGTCGCAATTTAGTTATTTCTCTCTTTAAAAAATCTTAAATTTATTCTTAGTAATTTTTGTGAAAGATAAAGAGTGGCACTTTTAAAATACTTTGACAGCAAAACAAACCATGAATCCGTTTGACTGTAAACCACATGGAACGGTGGCGATTTTTAGCATTTTGCCAACTTTGAGGTCCTTTTGCTCAGAATCCCTGCGTCGCGGAATTTTTTTGAGAAAAAGTTTAATTTGGGAATTCGAAACGAATTCAAAGCAGAAGCATCCATCGAGGTAAATTTTATAAGAAATAATTTTGTAACACAGTGTAATCAATCTGGGATAAAAAGATTAGTCCCAGAAACCTGATTAAGAGAATGCCTTAAGAGAGTCGGTAAAATAGAATGATGAAATTTGGCAACTTCTATCGAAATAAAAACTTCTTCTTCTTTGAGAAATTGTCATGCTTCTTGTACCTAAATAACAGACAAGTGTAAAAATTAAGTAGTAATTTTATTTTTTATTTATTTTATTTCACATGTGGATAAGGAGTTTTCTAGACACATAAGTCAGCCGCGCATACTTACATTTTTACATGTTTAAAAAATTCTTTTATATTTTAAATATTATATTTTTTCAGACGAAGGAAGACAAATCTGCAACTAGAGACTGACTTTTGTGATCTCCTTATGTCATATGCATTTCAAAAAACGCTTGGTTTATACCAGCGGTCGGCAGCGCCCTATTAAGTGAGCATAGGGTCTGCACACACACGGTCTGCACACACACATCGATGAGTTTCCCAGTGCAAATTACACACACAAACATAAAAGAAAATGTCATCGTATGTGTGTGCCGACCGCTGGTTTATACAATATTTAAATTACACCAGTTTACAAAAAAAAAATGATGAAATACGCACTTCATGAAACTATGATTTTCGGTTAAGGTACATGACCCTGAGTAAGAGAATGGCACTTTTAATTTTTGTATGGTACAGTTATTTTTATACCCGTTACTCGTAGAGTAAAAGGGTATATTAGATTCGTGCAAAAGTATGTAACAGGTAGAAGGAAGCGTTTCCGACCATATAAAGTATATATATTCTTGATCAGGATCACTAGCCGAGTCGATCTAGCCATGTCCGTCTGTCCGTCTGTCCGTCTGTCCGTCTGTCCGTCTGTCCGTCTGTCCGTCCGTCCGTCCGTCCGTCCGTCCGTCCGTCTGTCCGTCCATCTCGGGAACTATAAAATGATGTGCCACGCCTCCTCTAACGCCCACAAACCGCGAAAAACTGTGGCACCCACAGTTTTGAAGCTAGATTAACGGGAAAAGAAATGTGTATTCGTTTCTTCAATACATATTGATTGACCTAAATGAGCAATCCCCCTGCCCCCCTACCGGCAGCAAACCGCGAAAAGTGTAAACGCCATTTTGTTTGGGGTATTAATGCCCTGTTGTTTTTTGTTTCATAAGAATAATGTAATGAATGTTGACACGTTTTAAAATACTATTTATTGTTAATAATTTAACTCTATCTTGTATCAAGCATACATTTATTAGTTTCCTCACGTTAAGGTATGCATGAATAATAATAATGTTATCAATATTTAATACTGTTATTCTATTTGTAAAAATTTTGTTGGAGTTTTTCCTCACTACAAAGTATATGTCGAGAGAATTAGTAATAATACAAATCAATGTTAAATATAACTGAGAGAAACCTGTCATTTTAAATAAAGTATTGAGAAAAGGAAGTGTGACCGTTTTAAGGGTTTCAAGAGCGTGGCTAGGTGGGAACCCACCTTAGCCGAGTGTGGCGCAATTGTGGTTGCAACGTAGTGTTGTGCAAAGTAGTAGAGGATTCAGGACTCATTCTTTCGAGAACCTTCGAACGGGCAACACGAACAATTGCAACTCGCTGCGCAGAAAACCCAAGTGAAAGTTAAGTCATGACGGACAAATCAACTCGCGAAGCGGCTAAGAGACCCCTGTCTCCGACATCAGAAGTGGGATCCCCATCGCCACAAGAACATTCTGACAGTGTGTTGCAGGCGATTTTAGAGACACAGAACCGAAACTTTCTAGAGTTGCTGAAAACTGTGCGGACAACATCGACTGCAGCCTCGCAAAATATTTCGGTGACATTGCCAATGTTTAATCCTGATGCGCCTGGAGCCGATGCCGCAGCGTGGTGTAAAACCGTGGATATGATCTTATCCGAGCGTCCACTGGAAGGCGGAGCACTAGTCATGGTGCTTAGCAAGTCGCTGCTTGGAAACTCTTCGCAATGGCTGTCACAAATTTGCTTCGCTGGAATGTCGTGGCTGGAATTTAAGGATTTGTTTTTACACCGCTATGAAGGCATCGAGCCACCGTCTGCCGTATTGCTCAACATTCTCAACGGACGGCCGAGTGCAAACGAGTCCTTGTCAGTATATGGAAGCAGGCTGGTGACGTCACTGCTGACGAAGTGGAAAGGAATGAGCCAAGAGGAGATAGCTGTTTCATTAGTGTTGGCCCACACGTCCCAAATCGAGCCCAGACTGCAAAGTTCCGTTTTCACTACAAACATAAAAACTCGGAATGAACTGCAGCAGCTCTTAAAGGCGTTTGCATTCAGCAAAGTGAGCGACTACTCTGGATTGGATCAAGGACCGGACAGGAAGAAGTTTAAGGCGCAGGCGCAAATCAAATGTCATTATTGCGGCAAGATAGGACATAAAGCGTTTGAGTGCCGCAAGAAGAAGGAAGAAGAAAGAAACGTCGCAAAACCAAATCATCATGCTGGCAAACCTTTGGCTGGACGAGAGAGGTCAGCAGTTACTTGCTTCAAGTGTGGCAATCCTGGTCACATTGCATCTGTATGTATGAAGGGAACGACATCGGCGAACAACTTCAACAACGAGAAGCGAGTCGACATGTGTGCAGTGTTGGAGCCAACTAGTATTATGAAGCAAATGGGTGAGAGTTTTATCTTCTTCTTCGATTCGGGTGCCGAATGCTCTTTGGTCAAGGAGAAACTTTGCAACAAGCTGGCTGGAAAAAGGATTTATAATACGGTAGTGCTAAGAGGAATAGGTGACAACATTGTTAAAAGCAACTTACAAGTATTGGCAACTGTAAATATTTCCGAATTTAATGTAGAAGTCCTATTTCATGTAGTAAAGGATAATTACCTTAAGTACGATATTATAATTGGTCGAGAAATATTGCAGCTAGGTCTTGGTGTCATGATTGATGCTAACAAATTAACAATGTATAGGAATCAAATTGTCAATGTAGTGAGTAATGAAACTTCGATAAGTATCTTAGAAAATCTGCTTAACGATAATGTAGAATTAGCTGATAATGATAAGATAATATTAAGAAATATTTTAAATGAATTCTCAGATCGATTTATAACTGGCATGCCACACAGGCGTATAACTACAGGAGAATTAGAAATTCGTCTAATTGATGAACATAAGACTGTACAAAGAGGTCCGTATAGACTAAGTGCAGAAGAAAAACTAATAGTCAGGGACAAAATTCAACAAATGATTGAAAGCAATGTCATCCGCCCAAGTAGCTCTCCATTTGCTAGTCCGATGCTTTTAGTTAAAAAGAAAGATGGCAGTGATAGACTGTGCATTGATTTTCGCGAATTAAATGCGAATACGGTGTCTGATAAATATCCATTGCCATTAATAGCAGATCAGATAGATAGATTACGTGGTAGTAAATACTTTAGCAGTTTGGACATGGCCAGCGGATTTTACCAGATACCGATTCACACTGATTCCATCGAGAAGACAGCTTTCGTGACTCCAGAAGGCCAATATGAGTTCCTTGCTATGCCATTCGGTTTGAAGAACGCTTCGTCAGTATTTCAAAGATCGATTGTACGAGCCTTAGGTGATTTGGCATACTCGTATGCAATTGTCTATATTGATGATGTGTTAATAGTCGCAAACTCCAAAGAAGAAGCTTTTACAAGATTGAAAGTCGTTCTTAAAACCTTGTCAGATGCCGGGTTTTCATTCAATATAAAGAAGTGCACATTCTTCAAGACAGGAATAGAGTATCTCGGGTTTTATATTAAAGATGGCGAAATTAAACCCAATCCTAGAAAAATAGAAGCTCTATCCGCATTAAGCCAACCAACTACTGCCACGCAGTTAAGACAATTTATAGGTTTGGCTTCATATTTCAGAAAGTTTGTTCCACGATTCTCTGAACAGATGAAACCATTGTATCAATTAACTTCTAAGGTAAATGGATTTGCTTGGAAGGAAAATCATGAACAAATACGAAAAAAGATTATTGACGTGTTGACAAGTGACCCTGTGCTGACCATATTCAACCCTGAGCTTCCGATCGAGTTGCATACAGACGCCAGCGCGGATGGCTACGGTGCAATGCTCCTTCACAGGATTGACGGCACATGTAGGGTGATCGAGTATTTCAGTAAGTGTACATCGGCTTCAGAATCAAAATATCATTCATATGAACTAGAGACTTTAGCCGTGTATAATGCTGTTAAACATTTTCGACATTACCTGCATGGTAAAAAGTTCGTCGTCCATACTGACTGCAATTCCTTAAAAGCGAGTCGCACAAAGGCTGAACTGACACCACGAGTACACCGATGGTGGGCGTTCTTGCAGGCATTCGATTTTAGCGTAGAATATAGAAAGGGAACTCAAATGGCACACGTAGATTGCCTATCCCGAAATCCTATTCCAGATGTCCCGAAAACGATAAACAAAGTAGTTGAGGTTCGCGTTGACTTGGCAGCGATAACGGATAATTGGCTAATCGCTGAACAGCAGAGGGACTTAGGAGGTGAGATGCAAGTTGACAGAGCTAAAACTTACGAAGTAAGAGCCGGATTGTTGTATCGCAAAATTCAGAGAAGCGGCAAGACTCGTTGTTTACCAGTGATTCCGAGAGCTTTTAGGTGGTCGGTCATTAATCATGTACACGAGGCTATAATGCATCTTGGCTGGCAGAAAACTCTAAACAAGGTCTATGAACAATATTGGTTTGAAGGTATGTCGAAGTACGTTAGAAAGTTTGTGGAAAACTGTATAACCTGTAAGCTCTCCAAACCCTCAACAGGCAAAGTACAAATGGAACTGCACCCCATTCCCAAGGTAGAAATTCCCTGGCATACCGTACATATTGATATTAGTGGGAAGCTGAGCGGCAAAAATGACTTAAAGGAGTATATCATAGTACAAATAGACGCATTCACCAAGTATGTTTACCTATATCACACACTGAATTTGGATACGGAAAATTGTATCAACGCAGTAAAGGCAGGTATATCACTTTTTGGGGTTCCTAGCCGTATCATTGCAGATCAAGGTAGGAGCTTTGCCAGTGGTCGATTCCGTGGTTTTTGTTCATCAAATAAAATTCAGTTACATTTAATTGCAACAGGGGCAAGCAGGGCAAACGGCCAAGTGGAGCGCGTGATGAGCACGTTGAAAGGAATGTTGACGGCAGTTGAGACAAGCGAACGCTCTTGGCAGGATGCATTGATGGACATCCAATTAGCTATGAATTGTACTAGTAATCGGGTGACTAATTTCAGCCCCTTAGAGTTACTAATAGGAAAGCAGGCAAGACCTTTGGGCATGTTACCCATAATATCCGAACCTAAGATAGATTGTAAGGAAGCTAGGGCAGAAGCTAAAGAGAATATGGATAAGAATGCAAAATATGACAAGAGTAGAGTTGATCAAAATAAGGCAAAAGTTGTGAAACATAGGATTGGCGATCATGTCTTGCTAAGAAGTGAGGAACGGCATCAAACGAAATTGGATCCCAAGTTCAAGGGACCGTTTGTTGTAACAGAATTGTTGGAAGGTGATCGTTACCTGTTGAAATCATTGACTAGTAAAAGAACATACAAGTATCCGCATGAGAGCTTGAGAAAACTACCAGATAATCGAGTTGCATCTGAGTTGCTCAAAGAGAGTGATGGCGTTGAAATAGACGCAGAAGATGAGTTGAGATCTGTCACCTAAGAGGGGTGCACAGGACATCACACACAGAGGCTAAAGTTGATCTAATGAGAGATTGTGGCACTAAAGGTGCATATCGTCGCAAGTGGCGGCAAGAGCCTGCACTGTGTTGTGATAAATTGTAAGCCAAATGGTCGGGTTTGCGCAGAAGAGTACAAGCTACTAATAAGAAAGAGTTATCCTGCCAAACTGTCATTTGAAGACACAAAAAGTGTATTGAGGGATTTAAAAAAAAAAAAAATAAGTCATGATTTAAGTTAATGAGTAACTTCAAATTTGTTTCAGATTAGCAAAATGTGATGCCAATCCAATGTTAAGCCATGCACACGAGGACGTGTGATAGTCAGGATAGCCGTGTCGAGAGAATTAGTAATAATACAAATCAATGTTAAATATAACTGAGAGAAACCTGTCATTTTAAATAAAGTATTGAGAAAAAGAAGTGTGACCGTTTTAAGGGTTCCAAGAGCGTGGCTAGGTGGGAACCCACCTTAGCCGAGTGTGGCGCAATTGTGGTTGCAACGTAGTGTTGTGCAAAGTAGTAGAGGATTCAGGACTCATTCTTTCGAGAACCTTCGAACGGGCAACACGAACAATTGCAACTCGCTGCGCGTCTTACTAAGAAAACCCAAGTGAAAGTTAAGTCATGACGGACAAATCAACTCGCGAAGCGGCTAAGAGACCCCTGTCTCCGACATATATATATTCTTGGTCAGCATGACTAGACGAGTAGATCTAGCCATGTCCGTCTGTCCGTCTTTCCGTCCGTCTGTGCGTCTGTCCGTCCGTCCGTCCGTTTCTACGCAATTTAGTCCCTCAGTTTTGAAGCTATCGAGCTGAAACTTTACCAAAAGTCGTCTTTCTATTGCAGGTAGTATATAAGTCGGAGTCGGCCGGATCGGACAACTATATCTTATAGCTCCAATAGGAATAATCTGAAAAATAATTGAAAAAAAATTAAAACTTATGTTTTTTTTTGGCATATTACCTTATGCTCTTAGAAATACAATTTTCTTAACTGTTCTGAATTTCGAATTAAATTTTAGAAAAATCTTACGACTATATCACCTATCTCCCATAGGAACGATCGGAAAACTAAAGGGAAATTAATAGGAACAAAATTATAGCTTTGTTAATTTTTATTGTATTCTCTTCTACTTTGGAATATAAGTTTATTTTATTATTTTAGAATTTCGATTCAAATTAAACATAAATTGGATGACTATATTATATAGCTGCCATAGGAAGGATCGATCAATTAATGCCAAAATAATCCGTAAACTGCTATAATTTTGTTTGTTGCAAATCTAAATTTAAGATTTTTGTAATTTCAAATTGAATAGGAACGAACTGCAGGGGTATATAAACATCGCAACATATATATAACATCGGCTGGCCGAGGCTAGCTTCCTTTCTTGTTCCAAGTGAAATATTCTATATAAAATCGAACCTTTGGTTGTTTATTGAGTTGATGGTCTTGTTAGTTTGCTTAAAAATGTATCTTTAAGTATAAGCTATAAAAATAATTTCGGTATTTAGGCGTGTATTTTTAAAGTAGCCATTTGTGCCAGCTTTTTTTGCATTTTTTCCAACTTTTTCAACTTCGACGAAGTGTAGCTTCTAAACCAAAAAATGGAACTCAATGCTGTGTATAAGAAAGTTAAAAAATTGCCAAAAACGTTTTTTGCACTTTAAAAAAAACTGTACCATACAAAAATTAAAATTGACCTTTTCTTACTCAGGGAGATGTACCTTAACCGAAAATCATAGTTTCATGAAGTACGTATTTCATCAATTTTTTTTTGTAAACTGGTGTTATTAAAAAAGATATAGTGGTGTATTCACCATTGGTCTTCGGGACGCACACTGTGGTGAGAGACCCCAATGAAGACAATCAAATCACCCGGCAACAAATTTTAACATGTTATAATTTTTTATTTTGTATTTGATCATTAAAAGTAAAAAAAATAACATCGATGAGTTGCCCAGTGCAAATTAAACACACAAACATTAAACAAAACGTCATCGTATGTGTAAGCCGACCGCTGTTTTAAAGTCCTGAAAATTTAATATGATGTTCAACAGATTGATATAAAAAACTTTAGTTTTACCACTTTTGGCTATAAATAGCTAAAATTCGGAAGGCTGTAACTTCTAAACTACTAAAGCTAAAGACTTGTGCTGCATCTGCTTTGAAAGGTATTTTGAAATGCTATATATATTGGTCAATCAATAGGTATTGAAGAAATGAATTCACATTCTTTTTCCCGTTAATCTAGCTTCAAAACTGTGGGTGCCACAGTTTTTCGCGGTTTGTGGGCGTTAGAGGAAACTTGTGAAAAACTTGTGCTGCGTATTAAGAATAGAATCTGAATGCCAAGTCCCAATCTTCTAGCTTTTATAGTTTCCGATATCTCAGCGTTCATACAGACGGACAGACGGACAGACGGACATGGCTAGATCGACTCGGCTAGTGATCCTGATCAAGAATATATATACTTTATATGGTCGGACAAGCTTCCTTCTACCTGTTACATTTTTGCACGAATCTAATATATCCTTTTACTCTACGAGTAACGGGTATAAAAATAGTATTTAAAACCAAGTCAACATTCATTACATTATTCTAGTGAAACAAAAAACAAGAAAATTAAGACAAATTAATACAGAACTACTTTAATAATTTTGATATATATCAATATTTTTTTCAATTACAAACATTTGCATCTGTTATTATCTCCTTTTGCTAACCTTGCCAAAACCACAGCTATTAGCTATAATCAAACAAAAACACCTCTTAACGAGGTAAAAACTAGTGACGATCGCACCTTCAACATACAAAAGTTCTGATATCAACATTTGTGACGAAAGATGATTACACACATGATTAAATACACTTTTTAAAATTTATTTTTTCGGAACTCTGCAATAGTTCGTGTGTTCTTAAAAACTAGTCTAGCCTTTTTCCCAAAACACAAATCATTATAAGGAGGTTCAAGACAACAGCGGATCACCGCCACAGAGGGTATCACGGAGGGACATGAACAGAAGGAGCGCATCCGGAACCTGCTGACGATAAAAACAATTCCAGTGACAATAAAGTTTTCCGATCTGCTCCAATCGGATATCTTGCATTTTCTTCTTTGTCAGGCGATCGCGCATTATAAATTAGGTGGGACGAATACATATATATTCTGAGCTAGCTGCATAATTAACGTAGCGATCAGAACGGTAGCAGTTAAGTAGAAGTTATTGTCCCGCGTTGAAGTTGGTAGGGATTTCTTTGTTATACCAAACTGCATTTTTCTTATTAGTTTCACATAAATGGGAACGGTCGTTCTCCCGAAAATCATAAAGAACGATAACAGTTCGTCTAACATAATTAGATATGTATAACAACGAAAGACTCCTTTGTTTTTTATTGTTTTATTAAATCATGCAGAAAGTAATGGGGGTCCCATGACGAAACTTTCAGGGACCATCAAGGATTACGCATGGAACATTATACTATTTTTTGTACAAAAATTAAAAATGCCGATTTGCAGAAAAACGCAATTGAAAATTTTATTTTTTAAATTGGCCTATAATTGCATTGAAACCATTGTGGGTCCTATTTTTATCTGAAAGCTTGGTAAAAACAATAATTTTTGTGTATTTTTATTTATTTTTAAACCCACGTAATTTTAAGTTATAAATTAATTAAACAAAAAAAAAGCATCGCCATATCTTCGCTTCTGTCAAATGAATTTTTTTTTTACATTTTTAAAAATCCATTTTATATTATGTAATATTGTGATAAAAATGAGAAATCGTTTTGAGACCATGAAGAAAATCTCGATACGTTTCACAAAGAATCACTCGTATAAGAAAGTTAAAGGGCATTCTTTTACCTGTAAAATGAGTATTTGATGACCGAATTCGGTTTAAGAAACTCGAGTTAGAAAATAAAAAAGTGCAAAAAACATTTTTTACACTTAAAAAAAAAACTTACTCAGGGAGATGTACCTTAACCGAAAATCATTGTTTCATAAAGTGAGCACTTCATCAATTTTTTTTTGTAATCTGGTGTTCTGTGAATTTAACACACCATATAAAATAACTTATTAGAAAAAAAAATGTATCTCATTTTTTTATTCTCAAATAAAATTCTGTACGCCGGAATACACCAGGTTTCCGAAACAATTATTATCCAATAACGCTACTATTCTAGTTTTCGAGATCTCAGCGTTCACACGGATAGGCAGACGAAGATCGACTCGGCTACTGATCCTGAATGAGAATATATACCTACATTGTGTTGGAAACAATGCCTAATACCTGTTAAATACTTTTCCCCGGATACTCGGTATACTCCACGAGTAACGGGAATAATACAATTTTTTTTTTATTTATTTATTAAATGTTCGACTATAATGTAAAAACGACGAAACTTAAATTTAGCTATAGCTACGGGGCCTTAAGCTAAACAATTTCAGTTTTCATTCTTTTACTAAACTAGATTATCGATTAGGTAACAATAATTTTTTTGTATACTTCATTTAATTCTTTCTCTTATTCACTACGAATTAATCTAAATTTGTATTATTTTTTTAAATCGGATGCTTTTGGGTTAAATATTATTTGTATGGGGTTTGAGGAGGAAAAAAGTGACGATCGTAGGATGTATAGGAATGGACATTCTATTAGAATGTGTCGAGGTGATATGATTTGGCTAGAGCATAGTGGGCAAGAAGGTATTGTGGGGGGTGGTTAAATAGATAGCTATGGGTAAGGTTGGTGTGTCCTAATCGGAGACGTATAATTTTTGTAAATGGGCCGTACTTTTACAAAACAAACAGATTTGGGCAAAAAAAAAATTTCACATTTTTGATTTGCCTGAAACTTTTTTTACACGTACTATTCGGAAAATAAATAAACACGTGTATCAGGATTTGACAAAAAAAAAATTATTTTTTTAGTTAGAATTTCTTTTAATTTGCCAAAAATTGTCAAATTTGGAAAAGTACCCTATCTTTGAAAATCTTTATTTGCATTAATTCCTCTAAAACCTCTTCAATCAAAAAAAAAAAAATTAAAAAAAAATTAGTTTTTTAATTTCTTAAAAATAAAAACAAATTAAAATTTTAAAACAATTTTTAACCATTGTCCACACAAAAAAAAATATTTTTTTTAATTTTAATATATGCGCCATATTGTTAGTTACAATCGGTTTTTGTAAAAAGTTGGAGCCATTTTTAGTTTTTTAAATATGGAACGTTTTTTAACAAGCCCTCGCCTTTCTTCTATGAACGGACGCCAAAGCATGTTGTGCACCTCGCTCGCTCTTATTACATGCTTATGTTTTTCATGCTTACGAGTCATTTAATCATATCTGACTAACATTTAGGAATTCTTTGCTTAAAATATTATCTAATTTTTTTTAATTTACTTAGTTCATTATTTTAACAAAAGATAATATTTTTTTATTATTAAACAAACTATTTTTTTTAAAGTTAAAAAATTTTATTTGTTTTTGTTGAAAAAACTTAAAGAAAATTCAATAATAAACCAAAAAAAAATACAATAATATTTTAAGCAAAGAATTCCGATTTGTTAGTCAAATATGATTAAATGACTCGTAAGCATGAAAAACATAAGCATGTAATAAGAGCGAGCGAGGTGCACAACATGCTTAGTTAGTTAGATATGGTCAACAAACTGTTAAATGACTCGTATGTATGAAAACCGTAAGCATCTAATAAGAGCGAGCGAGATGCAATACATGCTTTGGCGTGGGCATGTTAAAATAACTTTGATATTAACTAAAAATGGCTCCAACTTTTTACAAAACCCGATTGTAACTAACAATATGGCGCATATATTGAAATAAAAAAATTTTTTTTTTGGTGGGGGCAATGGTTAAAAATTGTTTTAAAATTTTAACTTGTTTTTATTTTTAAGAAATTAAAAACAAATTTTTGTTTTAGACATTTTTTTATGAAAGAAGATGTTTTAGAGGAATTAATGCAAAAGACATGAAGTCAATCGGATTCATATAATCGGAGATACAGATTTTCAATGAGAAGGTACTTTTTCAAATTTGACAAATCAAAAATGTGACCCAATAAAAGGTTTTCGGTTTGTTTTTTGTCTGATTGTGGTTGGGTAGAAGGAGTTATTGGTGGGATTGGCTATGGCATTTAAAGCAGAAAGTGAGTCGGAACAGAAGACTGATGGGTTAGGTGAGTGTTGGGCTATTAAGATTGCATTGTAGATGGCAATAATTTCGGCAGAGAATATTGAGCTATAGTAAGGTAATAAGTGTTGTTGGCTTGTGTTGTTGGTCACTACGCTGAACGATGTGGCGTCAGAGGTTTTTGAATCGTCTGTGTAAATAAATCTCCTGTCCGGGTATACGTTTTTTAATTCAAGGAATTTTTGTTGGTATACTAGTTGTGGGGTGGTGGAATTGCCTAGATTGTGTAGTGTTGTGTCTATTGAGTTTGGTATGTCCCACAAGGTGGGTAAATCTGTTTTTTAAAAATTAGTGGTTTGGTTGGTAAACCAAGCTCTATGGCAGATTTGAGTGATCTGTTTAGAACGAATGGAATCTTTGGGTTTCGTTTCTTTGATTTTAGTATGCTGGTTACTATTGATTTAAGTGGAGAGTTATTGGATAAAAGGATGGGTTTTATGATTTTGGATGTGAAATAATTGGTTCTGATATCGATTGGCATCATGTTGGATTCGTAGAACAGGTTATGAATGGGGTGGTTTGGAAAGTACCTAGTGCTGATCTGATGGCAGAATGGTATATAGTTTTAATCGGTTTTATTATGGATTCTGGGGAATTACCGTAAAAGGGTATGGTGTATATGACAGTGAGGACGTTAAAGTTGTATTTATTATTAGATAGGCACTTTATTATGTTAAGGCGATTTTTGAGGGAAGAGACAAGGGTAGCAATGTGACCTTTCCAATTAAATTTCTTGTTAAATGTCATTCCTAAAATTTTTAATGTGTCAGTATTGTTTATTGGTGTGAGAGTAGTGGTTATTCGAAGTTGGCAGGAGTATTTTTTGCAAAAATAAATGTGTTTACATTTGTTGAGTGAAAGGACGGCCCGGAGTAATCGCACCAAGAGAGGATATCTATGATCAGGGTGTCAATATCTATTAGTGAGTTTTTGTTTATCTTTTTGAATATATGATAGTCGTCGGCATAGGCGCAAAAACTAAACTGTTTGTGATTAGGTATAACTGAGTTTAGTTTACTAAATGCGATGAGGAACAAAATTACTGAGAGCGGTGAACCCTGGGAAATGCCATTGTGTTATGGGCGGGTGAAAGAGAAGTGGTTATTAGCATAGACTTTAATTTTTCTATTGGTCATGAAGTTTAGTTTATGATTATTGGGCCTATTTTCCAAAACGGCAATTTGTCTACAATAGTATGGATTCCAATTTAATCAAAAGCTTTTGTAAAATCGAGTGAGATTACTGATAAGTGATTTTTTGTGGATAAGAAAGAAGATATCAGGTGATCTAAAACCAGTAGATTGTCTGATATTGACTTCCCTTTTCGGAATCCAGTTTGACGACTATCGATCGAGTTGTTGTAGGAAACAAACCACCATAGTCGATTTGCTATAATTTTGTCTAGAGTTTTTGCGAAGCAATTATTGAGAGATATAGGATGGGAAGTTTTGTCTGTATTAGGTTTGTTAATTGATATGATTTTTCTAAGTTTGTAATGTTGGGGGATGTAATTGTTTAATATATTGTTAAAGTAATCAAGTAGTCGGAGTTTTACTGTTGGGTGAAGGTTTTGTACCCGATCAAGGCCCGGGGATTTTCCTTTTTCTTTTGAGAGAGCTATATTAAGTTCGAGGAAGGTGATTTCAGATTCAATTTTAAGTGCGCTAGTTGAAGGCTGGTAGTTATGGGCAATGGGTAATAGGTTATTTTTGTGATGGGTGAAAGTTGTTGAGAAATTTTCGTCATTTGATTCGGTGGACCAAAAAGAGCAAAGTTCGTTGGCTATGGCTAGACTATCTGTTATTTTCGTGGGTGAGTTAGGTTTTGCGATGCAATGAATACCGACTCTTGTTCGAAGTCCACAGAATCTACGTAGGTTGCACCAGATTTGGGAAGTCGAGGAGTTTGGATTTATTTCCGAGGTGAAGATTTGGAGTGAGTTTCGTTTAGCAATTTTTATTTCGCGTTTAAGAAGGGCGTTGGCTCTTCTGTAGTTTATTATATTCGTATTGAAGATGTTTCGTCGAAGAATATTGAAGTAAAAGTTTATCGATTTCTTATGTCTTGTAAGTGGGAGTTCCACCAAGGGACAGTACTTTTTGAAAAACGGTTGGGTGTTGTTTGTGGGATAGAACAGTTTGCGCTTTGGTGCACTATTTTAGTCAGGTTGGCGGCTTCTTTGTTAAGATTTTGACTTATGGGGCGTTGGAGGCTAAAGAAGTTACTAGCTTCTTCGTATTTGGGACAGTTTGCTCTATTTAGTTTAAATTTTGGTAAGATGGTTGGTGTAGATTTAGTGTCAAATAATGTTGTCGTAATGGGAAAGTGGTCGCTTCCAAACGTATTTGTTTCGATGGACCAATTGGATTCGAGTGCTAGGATCGCTGATGCGAGAGTCAGGTCGACGTGTGTGAGAGTGTTGTGGGTGCTAAAGTGTGTGGGAGAGCCATCGTTTAGTATGGCTGGAGGAGATTGGTGGATAAATTGGACAAGGGTAATTCCCTTATTGTTGTTGCTGGGTGAGCCCAATAATGTGTGCCAGCTATTAAAGTCACCAGTAATGAGGGTGGGGGTTGATAAGTTGCAGTAGACATTATCGAGGTTGTTGTATGTGAAATGTAGCCTGGGGGGTATGTATGAACAGATAATGTTAAATGTATATTTGGAGTGAATCCTTATGCAGAGGGAGTCAAAGTCTTGTTCAAGATCAATTTCGGTGTGTTGAATGGAGTTGTGTACTAAAATAGCAATGCTTCCTGGGCATTGCCTACCGAATTATGGGTGTATATGTTGTTTCTATAATATCGTGAGTTTCTTGTACACATATGATTTGTGATGTGTATTTTTTTATCAAGAGTTGGAGTTGGGTATAGTTGTTTAAGTAGCCGTTTATATTCCATTGCAGTATTGAAATAGTCATAATATTTTCTTCATGAAAATGTAATGGGGCTTAGAATATATCTTAAAATTATTTAGTTTGTTGTTTTTGTATTGGTATTGTTTACTATTTTTTCTCTTTTTGATAGTTTGGTAGGAAAGATTTTAACAGTAGATTTAGACTTATCGTTAGTAGGTGGTTGCAAGGTGTCTGAAGATGTAGCCATCTCTTCTTCGCTTTCGTATTGAGTTAGGTATCGAATGTTGCTTCCAGAAGGTGGATCTGATATGTTGTTTCCATTGTAGCTGGTTTGGTTGTTGTAGGGGCAGTGCGGTGGCTGTTGGTGAGGTTTTCCATGGTTACGGCTGGTTACGGCTGGCCACTGTAGAGTAGAGGGATCCGTCGTGTTGGTGTCTGGTCTTATAGATGGACCAAGCTTCGCGGTTGCTTACTTTCTGGATGGCTTTGATTGCTTGAATTTCTTTATAGGTGATGAGAACGGGGCAAACTTTGTCTCTGGCGTGGTGATTGCTGTTGGGGATGTTTTTTTCTTTGCAGTTGATGGAGCTTAGGCTGTTAGTGCGTGATTCTCCCAGTTCTTTCTCAATGTGGGCTGGTTGGCTACATGAAAGGCAAAGTTCGGTGAATTTGCAGATCCTCGATGGATGACCAGTTCTTAAGCAGTTAAAACAGCGAATTACCGGTCGAATGTAAATGCGTACCTTTACTCGTTCATAGCCGAAGTAAATAAATTCCGGGTTTTCTTGTAGTGGAAATGTAATAATTATTAGACCAGTATTAGTTGTTTTGCATTGTATGTACTTCGTGATTTTCCTAATTTCAACTACTTTTTGGGATTCTAGGTTTTCTAAGATTTCCTCGGTATCGATTCCATTTAAGTCTGGACAATAGATGACTCCTTTGCAGGTGTTTAATGATCGATGCTTAGAGACTGTAACGGGGATGTCTCCGGGAATCATTTTTTGGATTAAAAGTTTTTCAGTTTGAGAGTTTTTTCTGGTTTTAACAAGAACATTTCCGGCCTTAAGTTTTCTGCATTGTTCTACTGGTCCTCCAACAGTTACATCAATATTTTTTTTCAATGTAAACGGCGATACCTTTGCTAAGGAAGCTTATGTTACACGGACGGCCCTCACGGACGGGGCCACGCATAGGCCAATAGTTGTTCGACTCTCAAAAGAATGAGTGCTGAACATTTTTCTACACTAGACAACTCTATTGTGTTTTTGTCATTTTGTCTCTTAGCATTCTTTTAATTTATTCCATTTTACTTCACTCTGCTGTTGCAACAACAATATCGCCAACACGGCTAAGGTGAGTTCCGACCTAGCCACGCTCTTGACACACTTCTTTCTCTCAACTCTTTATTTCTATTGACAGGTTTCTCTTCGTTACATTGATTTTATTTAACATTAAATACTAGATTAGGTTAGGTTGCACGGATGGAGGACTGTGCCACGCATAGGCCAATATGGCCCTTAGTTGTCCGACTGATCTTTATGAACCTCGAGATATTTTAAGAGGTTTTAATGTCCACAAGAATCGAGGTGTATTTCGCAAAGGCAACGAGGTATCTTTTTCTTGCTCGTAAGAGAGCCGGGCAGTTGCAGATAAGATGTTCCAGAGTTTCGGTAGTCCTGGTTCATCGCATTTCCTGCAGGTGCGGATGTTAAGTTTTCCGATCGTAGTTGCTTATGATTCGGTCAGACAGTGGCCTTTGAGGATTTCCAATAACAGTCTGCCGTCTTTCCGTGGAAGGTGAAGTACATACTGCCAGAGTTTCTTATTGCGCTCTTTGCACATTGTTCTTGCAATTCGGAAAGTTTTGGTATTCCTCCACCTGTTTTTGCTCGCGTGTCCGCCTGGTTCCCCAGGGCGCTTTGTAGCGTTCTGAGGGAAATTGGCACTTTCTCCGTTCTGTCATTCGTCAGCTCTACGCCCTCCTCTTCAAGAACGTTAGCTGCCTCGTTGCCATCGATGCTCTGGTGGCTGGAAACCCAATAGACTCCCGCTGACTTCGGCATGCTAAGGTTATGTAGTGCCTCCATGCTCGCCATTTCATTTTTGAAACTGACCTTTGACGACTGCATGATCTTATCGCCGCTTGGCTGTCCACGAACAGGTTGACCACATCGTATGGTCAGTTTATATTTTGAGCCACTTCTGTCGCTTTCCTTATGGCAAAGACTTCTGGCTGGCATATACTACAGTCGCTCGATGCTGATGCAGAAGTTTCTCCACGAGCGTCTCTGTCCCCTGCGTGATTCCTTCTTGCAATCCCTAAGTAGGATTTAGTGTTCCTCGTTGATGATCTCATTGTCTGCCTTTTTGGCGATTTTGAAGAATTCTCGGAGTGAGTGTCAGTTCCCTTGGTAGCTTAATCATCTTCTTTGTTATTTATGTCGGGTTTGATGCGTGATACGCATCCAGTAATTCCTTGGACATGGTCTCAGGGACGTTTCTATGTCTTTCACGTATTTTTTTGTGCCCTGGCTAGTCGCGATTTTTAAGGTCACTGTTCTTGTATGCTTTTCTCAGTTCGTGAATCGGGGGTTTCTATAGACAGTTACCTTTGGACTACTTTTAAAATCGTATCTGAACTGAATATACCTATGGTTTAAGAAGGATGGCGGTTTTAGGATCCTACATTCGGAGACTAATGTACTCTGCCCCTTTACAAGAGTTATATCTAGCACGTTTGGTGAGGTGTGTTTCTCCCCTACGTTTGCTATATATAAATTAGTAGATAGAATAAAGTCTAAGAGTGGCTCACCTCTTTCGTTGATGTCGGAGCTTCCCCACACGCTATGGTGTGCATTGGCATCTGGACCAATGATGAGTTGGTTGCAGCCGAATTCCACCAAGCTGCTCAACTTGTCTGGTGGCGCTGGTCTGTCGTGTGCCATTTAGCAGGAGGCTACCAAGAGTCGGTTCTCCTCGTCTAGTCAAGTCCTGAGAGCTGTAATGAGTCATAGCCGCACAATTACGGCGCTTCCCGAATCTTAAGTACAGTAGATCCTTCACCTCCTTGTTGATTTAATGAACCACACTTTGGTCCCCTCATTGGGTAGTGGGTTGGCCAAGTGCAAAAATATTAAAGCAGATTCAGCGCCTGATCCCCTTGAATTGCGATGGAGAAGAGCACTTTCGCCTTCGGTATGGATAGGATTAATTCCCTGTTTCACCACCTCTACCTTGGCCAGGACTTTGAGACCGTTCAACCACCCTGCTCCATCGAATGTGGGCATTGGCGATGTGGGTGCCTCTTCCATACGTGCAAAAAAAGACTCGACGATGAGCATGGACGATCTTCCATCGCGCCTTCGTCATCTTTCCATTCTCGTCATCCTATCAATGAATGCCACGATCAGGTTTGCTTGTAAAGTGCAGCCTTCCATCCCCAAGATTTTGTTCTGCCCAGACTGGCTTTTCCTTCTTCTCCTGGGAAAAATGGTCGCTTTGTCCTATTCTTCAGGGGAACCACCCACGTGCGTTTAATGCCTCCGGCAGGCACCTCCAACAATGGCCACTGATTCAAGGGGTTGAACCAGTCGCCTTAGTTAGACACTGCATTGCCCCGGCCAAGCGACATTGCATTACCCTGCTCGGGGAAATGCAGTGAACAATGCCCAGCCGTGTAGGGTTCAGCTGGAGGACATTCTTCTTGATGTTTTCTTTGTAACTCATCGTAATAAGACTTATTCATATGACCAAGTCCCAGTGCCAGCTTGTTCAAAGCATGACATAATCTATCTAATTTTACCCTATTTTTAATTAATTACAGAGATTTTAGGAAAATTGATCTCGATTTACTTAGCCAGCATTTAGATGCCCTTTATCTAAATTATATGGGCCGTTCTTTTACAAACCAAACAGATTTGGCCAAAAAAAAATTTGACATTTTTGATTTGCCTGAAACTTTTTTTACACGTACTATTCAGAAAATAAGTAAACACGTGTATCAGGATTTGACCAAAAAAAAATTATTTTTTTAGTTAGAATTTATTTAAGATTGCCAAAAATTGTCAAGTTTGGAAAAGTACCCTCTCTTTGAAAATCTGTATCTCCGGTTATATGAATCCGATTGACTTCATGTCTTTTTCATTAATTCCTCTAAAACCTCTTCTTTCAAAAAAAAAATTCTAAAAAAAAATGAATTTTTAATTTCTTAAAAATAAAAACAAATTAAAATTTTAAAAAATTTTTTAACCATTGCCCCCACAACAAAAAAATTGTTTTCTTATTTTAATATATGCGCCATAGTGTTAGTTACAATCGGTTTTTGTAAAAAGTTGGAGCCATGTTTAGTTTTTTAAATATTGAATTTTTTTTAACAAGCCCTCGCTTTTCTTCTATGAACGCCCTCCAAAGCATGTAGTGCATCTCGCTCGCTCTTATTACATGCTTATTGTTTTCATACTTACGATTCATTTAACAGTCTGTTGACCATATCTGACTAACAAATAGGAATTCTTTGCTTAAAATATTATTGAATTATTTTTTTGTTTATTATTGAATTTTTTTAAAGTTTTTTCAACATTAAAAAAAATATTATTTTAAAAAAAAAATATTATTTTTTTAACATTAAAAAAAAATATTTTTTTTAACATTAAAAAAGTATTAACTTTTGTTAAAATAATGACCTAAGTAAATAAAAAAATAATTATATAATATTTTAAGCAAAGAATTCCTATTTGTTAGTCAGATATGATTAAATGAATCGTAAGTATGAAAACCATAAGCATGTAATAAGAGCGAGCGAGATGCACTACATGCTTTGGCGGGCGATCATAGAAGAAAAGCGAGGGCTTGTTAAAAAAAATTCGATATTTAAAAAACTAAACATGGCTCCAACTTTTTACAAAAACCGATTGTAACTAACACTATGGCGCATATATTAAAATAAAAAAAACAATTTTTTTGCTGTGGGGGCAATGTTTAAAATTTTTTTTTAAGTTTTAATTTGTTTTTATTTTTAAGAAATTAAAAACTCATTTTTTTTAGAAATTTTTTTTTGAAAGAAGAGGTTTTAGAGGAATTAATCGGAAGTCAATCGGATTCACATAACCGGAGATAGAGATTTTCAAAGAGAGGGTACTTTTCCAAATTTGACAATTTTTGGCAAACTTAAAAAAATTCTAACTAAAAAAATAATTTCTTTTCGGTCAAATCCTGATACACGTGTTTACTTATTTTCCGAATAGTACTTGTAAAAAAAGTTTCAGGCAAATCAAAAATGTGACCCAATAAAAAGTGTTCGGTTGTATAAGAACCGCCCATATACATACTTTAACAGACGAAAATTCCCAAATTGGTTTTTGGTCTTTTGTATTGGCAAGTCTAAATGCAGAATAATATATACATATATCCTGAAAAGTAAAATTTAGCTAAAGGAAGTATAAATTTATCCAGACGTCAAATGGGTTTTGGTTAACTCGTCCGTCCTTTAAAACTCCAAGTAAAAGGCGCCCCATTTTGAAACTAGGTGGCAACCCCACAACAAAAAAGTTAACTTATTGTCAAAAATTAATGGAAAAATAATCGAAAAATACTATAAAACAGTCTTACTAACAGCTGATGATATAAACAAAACTTCAAACTAAATAAGTAAAAAATGTCGACAGGAAAAAATGTTACGGGTAAAAATAATATCAATGAACAGGAGATAATTCTCGTAGAGCTGGTGTCCGGGAACACACAAGTTAAACATTTTAACAAGTTTTTCATCACTGTTATGTCCGGAGTAATTTCTTTGGCCTTGATATCTGCGCCTATACGTTCGCACTTCAGACAATTCGACGATATCCCTCAGAGTTTGAAGATAAATCGCTCAGGAACTAATTTATAGAATTATTATTAAAATTACATTGAATTAGCTGTTTTCGAATGAAGAGTGGAACCTGATTGCTAACGCTCGAGTGTCTGGCAACGCTTGCAAATGCCCGCATAAATCCACCCGCACAAATTTAAAAGGGTGGATGAAGTACCACGACAAAATTTGCCCCTACCTGCGTTAACATAAGGACGAGTAAACCATTTTTTATTTATCGCTCCGTAGTCTAGGAAGGCAAATTAAAGTACGGACGAGAAAACGGCTCTTAGTTTAATGTATGTTTATTATTTTGATGGTTTAGATTCAGTTCTTAAAAAAATCGAATGCGGTTGAGCTTGATAATGTACACCGTAGCTTCATTAAAATAATCCTTATTAAAATCATGAACAAAATAAAGTCATTTTCAACACTGTATTTACGACTGGCTGTTTTCCTAATATATGAAAAATGTAAAAAATTATTCCCGTCCCACACTGGGGTGAGCGACCCCAAAAGTGACAATTAATTCAAAAAACAAATTTTGGAATTCCTTAATGTGAGTTATATGTGGTGAAGGATAATAAAATTCTGCAGTAGGAAGTGAAAGAATTATGGTCCTAGGTGTTACAGAAACCTCACAATTTGCAACCGAAGTTGAAACTTTGTTTTTTCGTTTTAAAAAAAAACGAAAAATTAATATTTTTTGTCAGTTTAAGTGATGATTTTTCCAATAAAAATAAGCCAAATCAACTTTTTGAAAATAGGAATAATAAATTTGATCCTGTATCTATTTTCACAAATTAAAAATTTTTTTTATGTTTCTATTAAAAACAATTCTTTTAAATTACCTGTAAAATTTGACATTTCTTATAGTAATTAAACTAAAAGTTTCTTCAAACGTAATCCTTTTTTTTATTTCTTGAGATATGTATCTTAGTCCCCAGCAAGGGGTTCCGTTCCCCGTTCTGCCCCAAGACAGTTATTTTAATTAAAAGTTCCACGGTATTTCACAAAAAAAAACGTTTTTTTTTTTATTTTTGAATGTCAGGTGTTGGTAACCTGTGTCGCTCATCTGCTTTAGTAAGCTGTTTGGTCAGCTGTTTTTGGCACTTGTGATTTAGTAAACAAAGTAAATAGTAAAATTTAATCTCAATTTTGAATTAAACTCAAGAAGAAATGGAAAATCAAGAACAGCGTATGGACTAGTGTACTCTTGTTTATGGTGACCGTCTTATTGTAGAACTTGTCATTAGATAGAATATATGTGTGTCTTTAAAATATGTGTTTCAGATCTTTAGCTATAGCGCTTGTTTGTAAAGGGTAAATATATGATTATAAGGTTAACATAGAACTATTTGAAGAATACGCTCATAAAACGTCTAGATACTTTGTACAGTTGTATCCGTGGTACGATACACAAGTTTTTAATTCATGGTGCTGAAATTATTTCGAATGCATTATTACCAATAGGTCAACTGTCAGAGGAAGCTCAAGAAGCTCGGAACAAGGACTTCAAAAAATACAGAGAATGTTATTCAAGAAAAATGGATAGGGTGAAAAGCAACCAGGACATTTTGAATATGTTCTTAATTAGCTCCGATCCGCTAATATCTTCTAAAGGGATGTTGCCGAAAAAGAAAATGCACACGATTCCGAAGGAAGATTTACCTCTCTTAAAAGCAGCAGAATATGTGAGCGACAAGAGCGATAGCGATGGCGAAACCGAGATGGAATCGCATTCATATTATTTAAATCATAGAATATTTTGTAAAATTATAGGTTTTATTAATAAAATCAAAGTTATACATATGGGCGGTTCTTTTACAAACCGAACACCTTTTATTGGGTCACATTTTTGATTTGCCTGAAATATTTTTTACAAGTACTATTCGAAAAATAAGTAAACACATGTATCAGGATTTGACCGAAAAAAAAATATTTTTTTTAGTTAGAATTTTTTGAAGTTTGCAAAAAATTGTCAAATTTGGAAAAGTACCCTCTCTTTGAAAATCTGTATCTCCGGTTATATGAATCCGATTGACTTCATGTCTTTTTCATTAATTCCTGTAAAACCTCTTCTTTCAAAAAAAATATCTAAACAAATTTAACCATTGCCCCCACAAAAAGAAACATTTTTTATTTTAATATATGTGCCATATTGTTAGTTACAATCGGTTTTTGTAAAAAGTTGGAGCCATTTTTAGTTTTTTAAATATCGAACGTTTTTTAACAAGCCCTCACCTTTCTTCTATGAACGCCCGCTAAAGCATGTAGTTCATCTCGCTCGCTCTTATTACATGCTTATGGTTTTCATGCTTTCGAGTCATTTAATCATATCTGACTAACAATTAGGAATTCTTTGCTTTAAATATTAAATAATTATTTTTTTATTTACTTAGGTCATTATTTAAACAAAAGTTAATATTTCGTTAATGTCAAACAAAATATTTTTCCTTTATGTTAAAAAAAATATATTTTTTTAAATGTTAAAAAAAAAATATTTTTTTTTAAATTTAAAAAAAATATTTTTTTTTTAATGTTGAAAAAATTAAAAAAAACTTCAATAATAAACAAAAAAAATAATTCAATAATATTTTAAGCAAAGAATTCCTATTTGTTAGTCAGATATGGTCAACAGACTGTTAAATTTTAATTTTTTTTAAATTTTAATTTTTTTTAAATTTTAAATTTTTTTTTAATTTTAATTTGTTTTTCTTTTTAAGAAATTAAAAACTATTTTTTTTTTAAAGAAGAGGTTTTATATGAATTAATGAAAAAGACATGAAGTCAATCGGATTCATATAACCGGAGATACAGATTTTCAAAGAGAGGGTACTTTTCCAAATTTGACGATTTTTGGAAAACTTAAAATAAGTCTAGCTAAAAAAATAATTTTTTTTCGGTCAAATCCTGATACACGTGTTTACTTATTTTTCGAATAGTACGTGTAAAAAAAGTTTCAGGCAAATCAAAAATGTGAAATTTTTTTTTGGCAAAATCTGTTTGGTTTGTAAAAGAACGGCCCATATACATTTTTTTCATTTAATAAATACAAGCAATACAAGGTTTTTCCATTCGTAGCATATTGTTTTTGGCGCATATATACTATAAAGTCGGGTGCGTGTCATAACGCCCGGTGTCATAGCGCCCGCGGGCTTTTTCAAGCTTTGCGAACAACAAGCTCGTTGGAATCATTCTACGCGACGTTGGCTAGGAAATTACAAAAGCATGGGAATTTTAGCCAGTTTCTCGACGTTATTCGAAACGAAGACTATGCAACGTCCGTAATACTGTCCAATGTCCTTGATGGAGACTTAACAGCGTTTAACATTAGACGCAAAAAGCTTAGAATCAAAGACAACCGTATAAATGCACTTATTAGGGATTTGGACGCGTCAAACATTTCCGTTACTGATTTTTTTAACTGTTTGATAAATCCAAAAAATGAGCTTCTTAAGTGGGAAAACACTTTTCAGGAGTTATGTTCCGGTTCTGATTCAGAAGATGAAGATGTGGAAAATACTTTCCAGTTCAGCCAAATGGCTGACGTGCTAAAATGTATTATTTGCGTTAATAGGCCGCGGGACGTAGTTTTTCTACCATATCAATATATCAAAATATGCTTTGAGTGCTTCAAAAATCTGGAACAGCGTTCAAAAAACTCTCTATTGCTCTGCCCATACTGCAGACAGATAGTTGAAAATCATTTACAAGTTTTTCAATAAATTGTTAATTAGACCGCAGACAAAAATTTTTTTTCTAAAAAATCGCGCGATTTTTTTGAAAAAAAATTTTTGCCTGCGGCGCTTTTTCCATCTGAAAATTTAACTACAGGCATATCACTCAATGCTACACTATTATATAATAATCCTTATTATATTACTCTATTTATAATTTATAAGAATTTCAATAAAATGTTAAATATGGCGCAGACAAAAATTTGTTTGAATAAAGGTTCAAGCCGCATTAATGTTTAATGCGCGCGCTCAAGCTTTATACGACTTCTTTACTTATATAAATAATAGTTAAATATATTTTCCCTGAGGGCGTTATGACACTTTTCTGTGTGTCATAAGGCCCTCAAAAAAAGTGACATAGCGCCTGCGGGCGTTATGACACTTTTGAGTGTGTCATAAGGCCCGCGGGCGCTATGTCACCGGGCGTTATGACATGCACCCATAAAGTCCACCAAGTCTAATTAAATACATAAACGATTCGGGTAAAATTTCAGCGCTATAAATAAAAATTACCAATTTGTTTGTAACAATACCCGAAATTTCAAAAAAATTTACCTACGAAAAAAATTTAAAAAAAAAAATGTAGAGTAGAGGAAAGTCCAAATGTTATTTTTTTTACTTTTAATGATCAAATACAAAATAAAAAATTATAACATGGTAAAATTTGTTGACGGGTGATTTGATTGTCTTTATTGGGGTCTCTCACCACAGTGTGCGTCCCGAAGACCAATGGTGAATACACCACTATATCTTTTTTAATAACACCAGTTTACAAAAAAAAAACATTGATGAAATACGCACTTCATGATACTATGATTTTCGGTTAAGGTACATCTCCCTAAGTAAGAAAAAGGCACTTTTAATTTTTTGTATGGTACAGTTTTTTTTAGAGTGTAAAAAACATTTTTTGCACTTTTTTATTTTCTAACTCGAGTTCTGATTCGAACATCAAATACTTATTTTACAGGTAATAGAATTCCCTTTAACTTTCTTATACACAGCATTGAGTTCCACTCATTGGTCTAGAAGATACACTTCATCCAAGTTGAAAAAATGCAAAAAAGCTGGAACAAATGGCTACTTTAAAAATTCACGCCTCAAAACCGAAATTTTTATAACTTATATGGTTAGATGGTACTTTGACAAAGAAAACAAGGTAATGATCGATACAATCCGCCAGGAAATTATTTTGATATGAATTTTTTAAGTTCGGGACTACGGTGTTTTTTTTGGCCGTTTACAGCTGTTATGTGACGTGGGCATATTAGTGCCCTAGTCCTGTAAACAACTAAGGCCGAGGAAAAGTCATCCTATGTTCAGCCACCAATTTTGCCGGCATAAGTTCGCCGGATGGGGTGGGTTCTTGGTAAGACTTTTTTTTTCTCCAACATAACGAGAATAAATATTAAGATGCCGGAAAAACAGTAAGAATCGTAAAGTCCGTCGGTCATCAGTCTACATTGCCCCACAAGCTTAGCTGTCGGGCAATGTTTCGGCCACATTCCCTCCCTTTCACACAATCGTGTGTCAAATGGATCGTCGCGGGCCGCGCAATACGATACCCTATTGTCAAGGTTATCCGTCAAAAGTTATGTCATTGTTGTTCATCTACTCCACTTATCGCGTCAGCACCCCCCTGGTTGAAAATTTAGCACTTCATGATTTTAAATTCGTTTTCACATTATAAGTTTATTGAATAAGATATTGGATAGTGCCATTTATGAGTAATATTATTATTGATAATGTATAGGGAATTATTTTAATTGACCCACAAATTTTGTTACCGGGAGTATCGAATTTATCACCTGTACAAGGTCAACAGAATTGCTGACTATTCACGACTACAAACGTCGCTCTGAGGGCTCTTGTGTTTGTTCATACAAAGACAAGGCTGATACTCGCCGCTGAAAAGTCAAAGTTTTAATATATTGTAAAAAGTTAACTTAGGTAAAGAAATGATTAAAAAACAAGAAAGGAAACTCACTTCGACCAGCCGAAGGGTATATACCCTTGCAGTTAATTCCTATTTAATTACAAATTACAAAAATCTGAATTTAGATTTGCAACAAACCAAATTATAGCAATTTTTGTATTATTTTGACAATAATTGATTGATCATTCCTATGGCAGCTATATAATATAGTCGTCCGATTTATGTACAATTTATTTTGAAGTTCTGAAATAATAAAATAAAGTTATATTCCAGAGTAGAAGAGAATACAATAAAAATTAACAAAGCTATAATTTTGTTCCTATTAATTTCCCTTTAGTTTTCCTATCATTCCTATGGGAGCTATATGATATAGTCGTCCGATTTTTCTAAAATTTAATTCGAAATTCGACACAGTTAAAAAAACTATATTCCCAAGAGCAAAATGTAATCTGTCAAAAAACACCGAAGATATAATTTTTTTCCATTATTATACCCGTTACTGGTAGAGTGAAAGGGTATATCAGATTCGTGCAAAAGTATGTAACAGGAAGAAGGAAGCTTTTCCGACCATATAAAGTATATATATTCTTGATCAGGATCACTAGCCGAGTCAATCTATCCGTCTGTATGAACGCTGAGATCTCGGAAACTATAAAAGCTAGAAAATTGCCAATTTGCATACAGATTCTAGGGGTTAATACGCAGCGCAAGTTTTTCACGCCGATGTGCCACGCCCCCTCTAACGCCCATAAACCGGGAAAAACTGTGGCACCCACAGTTTTAAAGCTAGATTAACGGGAAAAGGAATGTGTATTCGCTTCTCAATCAACCAAAATGAGCAACCCCCAACCCCCCCTAACGGCCACAAACCGCGAAAGCTAGATTAACGGGAAAAGGAATGTGTATTCGTTTCTTCAGTACATATTGATTGGCCAAAATGGGAAACCGCCCCCACCCCCTCAACGCCCACAAACCGCGAAAAGCTGTGGCGCCCACAGTTTTAAAGCTAGAGCAAAAGTGTAAACGCCATTTTGTTTGGGTTATTAATGCCTACCGAAATGTAGGAGAAATCAGTAAAAGTTATATATTCTTGGTCAGCATGACTAGACGAGTCGATCTAGCCATGTCCGTCTGTCCGTCCGTCTGTCCGTCTGTCCGTCCTTTTCTACCCAAACTAGTCTCTCAGTTTTAAAGCTATCGATATGAAACTTTACCAAAAATCGTCTTTCTATTGCAGGTAGTATATAAGTCGGAACCAGCCGGATCGGACAACTATATCTTATAGCTCCCATAGGAATATCCGGAAAAATAATTGAAAAAAAATTATAACTTGTGTGTTTTTTTGACATATTACCTTTTGCTCTTGGAAATATCATTTTTTTAACTGTTCTGAATTTCGAATTAAATTTTATAAAAATCGGACAACTATATCATACAGCTCCCATAGGAACGATAGGAAAACTAATAGAAACAAAATTATAGCTTTGTTAATTTTTATTGTATTCTCTTCTACTTTGGAATATAAGTTTATTTTATTATTTTAGAATTTCGAATTAAATTTAACATAAATTGGATGACTATATTATATAGCTGCCATAGGAAGGATCGATTAATTATTGTCAAAATACTCCGCAAACTGCTATAATTTTGTTTGTAATTTCAAATAGAATAGGAACATCTGCAAGGGTATATAAAATTCGACTGGCCGAAGTTAGCTTTCTTTCTTGTTTTTTCGACTATTCCTATAGGAGCTATAGGATATAGTTGTCCGATCCGGCTGGTTCCGACTTATATACTACCTGCAATAGAAAGACGATTTTTGGTAAAGTTTCATATCGATAGCTTTAAAACTGAGAAACGGACAGACAGGCGTAGAAACGGACAGACAGGCGGACGGATAGACGGACATGGCTAGATTGACTCGTCTAGTCATGCTGATATATACTTTATGGGGTCGGAAACGTCTCCTTCACTGCGTTGCAAACTTCTGACTGAAATCATTATACCCTCTGCAAGGGTATAAAAATAGATGGATAATGTAATAGTATGTTTGATTATTCTAAATTATCTATTATATTTAGTTCGGTAGGCGGATTACGAAAGTACTAACCTCACCAAGGAATTTATTTGACGAGAGTTCAGAGTAAACGGCCGTCTTAGGCCCTGTGGCACAAACTATGGCTTTTTCTACTTTATTACAATGGATAAGTAGGGAAAAGTCAAGACGGAAGGTCTCAAAGTACAAATGCTCCAGATCAGTTATAGTGATATGTGAACTTACTTTGGACAATAGATACTTTACTTTAATATAAAAATGAGGCTCATTCTTAAGAGTGAGTGCTAAGGCCTGCGTGTTAATCATGATGAACGGATATATATATAAATGGTTGATAAAGGAACTGTGTTTCGACAAACTTACCCCTTTGTTAATCCTGGGCGATGAGATCTCGACGCGCTGGATCCTGGGCTTCTAAGGACATTAGAAATATATATATATATATATATATATATATATATATATACGCGCAAAACACAATCGCTAAAAACATACACACAAAAAAAATAACTTGGTTCTTAAACACAATCACTTATGATATGCAGGTATATATGCCTATGCATGTATGTATGTAGATCCCACGGCGGCACACGTCGGTTCCGATGGTAGGGTCTCAGGCGGCAGCGTCTCCAATGTCACTGCACTTGTAATTTTCTTATGCACTTTTGCTTGCAATTAATGCATTAATTGCCTTTGCTTTTTGCACTGTTTATTGTTTTGGGGCTGGCTGCTTTTGCACATTTACTTTGTCTTAGACTTGGTGGCATATCACCTGCGCCAAGGCGTGTTTCTGGTCACGGCGTCCTTGCACGGATCGCTTGTACATCTGGAGCACTTTCAAGACGGCTACAACGGTGATGAGGCAGATCACAATCTTCAAGTTTCGGTTGACTTCCTGAATGTCGTCCTAGAGATCAATGATTTTTACGTTGTGGATCACATTGGCTGTGTCGTGATCCACTTTAGAGCTGGTACTTCCCATATTGAAGTCTTTACTATTAATATCCTTGTAAATTGATGCTCGTCCTTCAGGATAGGATGCAGTAGGAATTCCCTCAAAGGACGTCGTGGGCAACACGGAAGGACTTCCTTCAATATGGTGGCAGTCCTGTAGAATGCTCAAGGACTTCCTTCAGCTCTTCGGTCTTGGCTCCGTTGGGGAACACAGTGCGTACACTATAGTTCCCTGGAGATCAAAATTAATAATGTCTCCCTTCTCTATCCGGCTACGGTCTTTTATACCAGTTATTTAGGTGTTCCCATCTATGATTTCTCCTATCGGTATTCTCAACGCCTGACTGATGCACTTTGCCAGCTGCCGGTGTATGGTTACCAGTGGGTCGATTGCGGTCGTTGTTCTGACCGTATGACACCCAAAAGATCGTCAAATTGCACATTCCATTGTTTTGCTGAGTCAACAAGCCTATTGCTCCATGCCCCTTTGTCTCGAGATTCGTTGATGTTTTTCTAAGTGAATTTTTCTCCCTTACATAAATTGAGGGAGAAGGCGTACGTAACAGTTAACTGAGGCTAACAGGGCTCTAACAGGGATGTAATACACCTTTTTTCCAACTTAAACAATCTATATAAAATCGAACCTTTTGTTGTTTATTGAGTCGATGGTCTTGTTAGTTTGCTTAAAGGTGTATCTTTAAATAGAAGTTATAAAAATAATTTCGGTTTTTAGGCGTGTATCTTTAAAGTAGTCACTTATGTCAGCTTTTTTGCATTTTTTCCAACTTTTTAAACTTTGACGAAGTGTAGCTTCTAAACCAAGAAATGAAATTCAATGCTGTGTATAAGAAAGTTAAAAAATTGCCAAAAACGTTTTTTGCACTTTAAAAAAAACTGTACCATACAAAAATTAAAAGTGACCTTTTCTTACTCAGGGAGATGTACCTTAACCGAAAATCATAGTTTCATGAAGTACGTATTTCATCAATTTTTTGATTGAACTGGTGTTATTAAAAAAGATATAGTGGTGTATTCACCATTGGTCTTCGGGACGCACACTGTGGTGAGAGACCCCAATGAAGACAATCAAATCACCCGGCAACAAATTTTAACATGTTATAATTTTTTATTTTATTTTTTATTTTTATTTTTTATTTAATTTTTAAAATTTATTTTTTCGGAACTCTGCAATGCCTATAAAGGGAAAAAGGCTAGACTACTTTTTAAGAACACACGAACTATTGCAGAGTGCCGAAAAAAGAAATTTTAAAAAGTGTATTTAATCATGTGTGTAATCATCTTTCGTCACAAATGTTGATATCAGAAATTTTGTATGTTGAAGGTGCGATCGTCACTAGTGTTTTTGTTTGATATCAGCGGTTTTTGTTTTAAACATGAGTCATATCATATCTTCATATTTTTGATTCCATAGGATCGTGTACTAGCGTTTTCTTTCCGCTAAATTAGCGGGTTTTGTCAAAGTCGTAAAAAAAAGTTTTCTATATGGAACGGTTTAAAATACAGTTTGGATACGCACAAACAAATTTAAATGCTCTAGCAGGATTAGTTGTTCTAAGCTAACAAAAAGGGCCATTTTTGTATTTAAATAATTTGTAAACATAACTTTTTACAATAACGTGTTACATACCAAAATTTAAGGAATCTCACGGCCTCTACGGATTAATGTTTTAAGGAAAATCGTTTGAGCCGTTTTTGAAAAAAATAAAAAAAAGCTAAAAAAAATGTTTTTTTAAATTGTTTTGCTTATGGTTTTTTAACCATTGCATTTACATACATTTTGTTATAAAGGCGTTTATTTTTTTTAAATACCTTTAATATGATTTAATAATATATTTCGCAAGTTACTTACTTACGAAATTTAGCCTTTTCTAGCGGGTTTCCCGCCAAACTAGCTTGATTTTTTAAGAGTCGTAAAACAAAAGTTTCCTAAATGGACGGGTGTAAAACAATTTTAACGATTCCTTGACCCTACAGTTTGGATACGCACTTACAATATTCAATGCTTAGGCAGCGTTAGTTGTTTTGGGCTGGCAAAAGTGGCGATTTTAGTTTCTGAATAACTTTTAAACGTGACTTTTTACAGTAATGTGTTATATACCAAAATTTAAGGAATCTCAGGGGCTATACAGTTTAAAGTTTAAAAGAAAATCGTTAAAGCCGTTTTTGAGAAAAATAAAAAAAAGCTAAAAAAAAAGTTAAAAAAAATTTTGTTTTGTGCATATCTTCTTAACTATTACATTTACACAAATTACATATGGGGGTCGATTACAGCATTTCAAAATACCTTTCAAACGAGATACAGCACAAGTCTGTAGCTTCAGTAGTTTAGAAGTCTTCCGTATTTTAGCTATTTTTAGCTGTTTTCCCGCTAAACTAAAGGGTTTTTTCCAAAAGTGGTAGAGCTAAAGTTTCTTATATCGAGCTGTTGAACATCATATCAAATTTTCAGGACTTTAAAATTATGTCTTGGGACACACAGACAAACTGACAAACAGAATTAAATTTTCATTTTGACTAGGCCCCCGCAAATTTGTTTTCGGTATAACTTTTGAACGGAGCGTCCGATTTTCTGATATGACCCCTCATAGTAAGCGCATTTTCAGTAGCAATACAACTAACTAAATTTCTAAATTTTCACTTTTACACTTTCACCGCTCTCTCTCCCACACCAATTGATTTTCTTGAGGTCTTGGTATGCAATCCTTTAAGTTTTAGCAATACCTTTAATTTGGTGTATTACCCATTACGATCGGACTATCACAGCAGATTTTCAATTTTGCGGCTATATATAGTAGTCGCCTTCGCACATTCTCCTGGTGCGCTTCGTCACTACATGGACTGCCGTCCATAGTGATATAAGGTCTAAAAACAAAATGCAGGTGCAAATAAGAAGAAAACCCCTTCTAATCTACTTATAAAAATATCATAAAATTTAGTCAGCTCTGTAGAAGTTAGAAAGGACAAAAGGGGTTTAGTAAAAAATCTGTCACCCATAATTTAGCCCTCATTAGGCAGGTCAATTCTTAGTAACCATACAGTAACCCCAAAGTCATGGCTATCGGTAACAATACAAAAAGTGGTGATACCAAGGGTAACAAGTAAAATTCTTGCGAATTTACCGTCCACAAAAAATGTAACCAACTTACCAGAGTTAAAACAATTAGAAAAGGCTTGACCATAAACTATTTCATGTAATCAGAAAAATGATTCCGGATGTCCTATACTTCACATGCTTTTTCTATTGTACAACATTCAAACAATGACGGAATGCTATCCCCGTCTCATTTGCACCAGATATCTTATACTTCACATGCTATTTCTATTTACTATAATCAAACAAGGACGGGATGCTATCCCCTTTCCATTCGTACTTGATGTCCTATACTTCACATGCTTTTTCTATCGTACTACATTCAAAACTGGTTTACTACTAGCATCAATGCTACCTGGAATATACAACATATCTAAATCTATTTCTAAGTTCCCAATGTATATTTCTGTCCTTTATAAATAAATTCGGAAAATTAATTTATCTAACTATTACAAAAAAATATTCAATTTTTCTTTAGTTCATTTTTATATATTACATTAATAAGTCTATCAGTAATAGTAAGTTGATTTACATTAAACATATTTATAATCCCTAAAGATTATAAAAGAAAAGACAGATTTTTAAGGGGATACGGTCACAGCACAAACCGTAAGAGCTAGAGCAGCCAAATTTTTTCACAGTATACTATTGGGGGCCTAACCGCCCACTAAGATCCGATATATCCCCAAAGTGGCCCCAAACAGCTCCAGCATCAATATTTAAAAGAAAACATTAGATTTATTTAAATGCATAACTTCTAATGTAGTTGGAATTTCGAAATTAGGATTTTACTGAATTTTAGGTTTTGAAAAGGACTAATTTTAAATCAAACGGAAATTTCGAAATTCCCCATAATTTGGGGGATACATAGAAAATAAACTTTCGGATTTAAAAATCTAAACCGCTGCTCTGATCGAGATGATTTTCGGATCATATTTAATTCTGTGGCTTAAGTGTTTAAGTTTAATTTTTGAAATTTCCAGCATTTGTTAAAGTATATTTAACGAATTTATTTATATTTTCTTAGTTTTTACGTCGCATTTTGCGGGAGCCAGCCGAGAGAGCAGAACCCAGAGAGTGGATACCAAGTGAGCGACGACCGAGAGAGCAAGAGCCAAGAAAACTGATAAGGGGGTAGTGCTGCGAGGAAAGGGGAGACGAAAGAGGCAATTTAAGTTAAATTTATAAATACTAGCTGTAGCATCTTGTGGTATAGCTGCTACCCTGCTAAATGGAGGTCGAATTGCTCATTCTACATTCAAACTTCCTTTGGATTAAGGCTGATGTCAGAGTGCGAGCGAGAAGCGAAGCGATAATATTGGGCGAGAACGAGCGATAAACCACAGCAACCTTTTTCATATGAAATCGCTCGAAAGATGTCAGAGTGAAAGCGAAGCGAGTGGCGAGTTCAAGCGAGAAAGCGAGAGCAAAGCGAGAAAGCAGTTTACGACCTGCTTTCTCGCTTCAACTCGCTCAGAACTTACTTAATGTAGCTCAGCTCGCTTCTCTCAAAGCTTTCACTCTGCCACCTTCTCTCTTTGGTCATCGCTTCTCGCAACGCTTCGCTTCACTTCTCGCTCGCACTCTGACATCAGCCTTAGTTAATTTAAAAACACCTCATTGCTCTATTTCAAAGCAATGTAATATGGCTGCGGTGTTTAAAGATTGTAAGTTGATTGTTTGGGATGAGTGCACCACGTCACATAAAGGTGGGCTTGAAGCCATAAAACGAACCCTGCAAGATATTAATGAGAATACTATGTTGATGGGTTGTATTACAGTCTTGCTAGCTGGATATTTTCGGCAAAAAAAACTAGCGCTCACGAAAAATATGCGAGTGCACTTAAGAGGAGATAGTTCTGCAGGAATTTTTGCCAAAACGTCGTCCATCCAACAGTTGATGAAAAGATAGTTATAACATCACGCATACGAAAGGTAGTGAAAAACGTTCAAGACCTTCCATCAAAAATATTTCCTGACATTTCTAACATATCATGTAAAAGCTTAGATTGGCTATCTGAGCGCGTCAATTTGAAAGAACAACCAGTATTAATAATTTATTGCTAAACTCATTTGATGGCTTAGAAGTCTCCTATAAATCGGTCGACTCTGTTCCTGATGCTGATAATGCTGTTCATTACGCTGTTGAATTGTTAAATTTTTTGAATCCACCAGGGATTCCTCAGCATAATCTGTCTCTTAAGATTGGAGGACCCGTAATGTTATTGCGAAATTTAAGTCCCCCAAAGTTATGCAATGGGACACGATTGCAGATAAAAGGTCTTCATAAGAATGTAATCGAAGCAACAGTATTTACGGAATGCGAGAAGGGGGAAACAGGGTTTATACCCAGGTTCCCATTAATACCATCCAGTCTGCCATTTCAGTTTAAAAGGCTACAAATTCCTCTAAAAGTTTGCTTTGCAATAACTATAAATAAATCGCAGGGGCAGACTTTGAGGCTGGCTGGACTAGATCTTAGAGAAGATTGCTTCTCTCATCGACAATTTTATGTCGCATGCTCTAGAGTTAGCTCTGCCAGTAGCCTTATTGTTCTCGCCCCTGAAGGATCTTCTAAGTAGTTAGAAAATGGGGTTTCTGAATCGTATAAAATGCGGGTTCTGGATACAAATGTGGAAGTGGGAGGCAATTAATTATGCTAATTAGGCCATTAATTATGCTAATTAGGGTAATAAATTAGGTCAAGGTGACAGGTGTGGGGTAATTAAAGTTAATGGGTGCGTGACGGGTGATCGTTAATTAGGGTAATAAATTAGGGTAAGGTGACAGGTGACCGTTGCTTATATCCAGAAATCCTATCCAGAAATCCAGGTTCCTAGTTAAGCGGGGTGTGACGGGTGTCCGTTACTAAGATCTAGAAAATCGGGTAAACGAGGGAAGAGAACCTAATAAGGCGGGGGAGATGTTAAGCGGGGTGTGACGGTCACCCGTCACACCGATCTAGGAAATGGGGTGAAACGAGGGGGAAGAAAGTGTGACGGGTGACCGTTGATTATATCCAGAATTCCGGGGTCCTAGTTAAGCGGAGTGTGACGGGTGAGCATTACTAAGATCTAGAAAATGTCACGGGTTGTTGACACGTTCACGTGTGAACGTGGTAACTTGATTAGCATAACGAACACTCAAAAAACAGCTGAAAGCAAACACCCTTGTATAGGGGATCCCTTTGCTTGCCACTAAGAAGCAAACATCCACCCCGCAATAAAAGAAGAAATACATTTGAATTTAGGTCATGCATTTAGGTCATGTTTATTTGGAAATTTGTAACAGGCTTTTCTTATACACTAAATATGATGACATTATTTTTAAGGCACCGTCTCGATGATTTTTATAGAAAAAGCAGGCACATTCATATTCCCCGAATCCATTATTACAAAACGTAAAATGATCGCCATATAACGTTTTGTTAAGATCGTCTTCTCCTTTATCCATGAACATATTCCTTGTATCGATGAGATATTTTAAATCTTCTTTAAAAATTTCCTCACCAAATTGGGATGTGAAATTATTGATTCGGCTTATTAATCCACTTTGTCTGTTATCCATTGTAATGTATAAGTGTTAGACCATAGTTCCATTGCAAAAATTTAAAATATTGTGTGCATTGTTTAGAGCACAAATACCGTTTTTAATATGTATTGAGCAAAATGGGAATTGGTTTATGTTTACGGTGTTTAATGGTGGGCAACCCAATTCCTCAACATCTCTTATGTGCGGTGATCTGAGAAAGATTTCTAGAAAACGTTTCTTTTCAATTCCCTTGCATAAAACCTCCTTTCCCGAAGTGATTTGTTTAATATATTTTCTTGTTTGCTTAAAGTTGTTTATTCCATCGTTCCAAAAAATTTTATGATGGTTTTTGGTGAGCCAGAGAGCAGTTTTTCGTGACTTGTTATTAAGACGAGTGAAATCAAATGGAGGTTGTATAACGAAATTATTATTAAATTTATTTTCTTTGCTAAATACAACTCCAATTTCCTTTAGAATGAACTTGTCGTTGTTATCAAAAAATCCTTGTACATCAATTGCAACTAGATCTTTCTCCATTTTATGTGGTTGTTATGTTGTTAGACAATTCTTTGAACTAACCCAGTTAGAGGACTATACTCAACTAAACGATCGTGAATAAGGAGACAATATGCTTGGGTGTTTTCATGGTTTGCTTTTTTCAAATCGATTGAAATTCTCACGTCGATAGGTCCCGATTTAACTGTTTCATTTTGATATGAAAGGTCAACTACAATAATAGGTTTACTTTTAAATTCTGTCGGTGATAAAAATGGTTCTGCTGGGCGGTTGTAATAACTCTTTTGAAACCTTGCATACATATCATAAAGGTGTGCATATTTGTCATTTTCAAAGTTTACATTTAAGTCATCATATGGATACGTTTCTGAATTCAAGTGGACTTTCAGGTTGGATAAATTATTTGTAATTAGTTCTCCATTTAACATGAAGGCTATAATGGCAAATCTCGGTCGTTCTCTATTAGATCCTATTTTCACGGTCCAGACGTGTTGAGTACCCTGTATCAGTTTTGGGTTAATGTATGTATCCCAACTACGGAAAGCTATCGGTAAATTTACACCACTCTTTATTATATCATACATTTTAATTTTTGCAGCATCACTGGGTGTTACATGAGGAATTTTCCAGCTAATATTAGTCATTTCCAAAACATATGTATGGTTTGCTTTGTTTTTAACATATACGTCATCCAGATTTTTTGTCAGCAAAAGTACAAGTTCATGCTTACAATTCAGTAAAACTTTTCTATAATCCTCAGCAAACCCCATTACATTTTTTAAGGGTAGCGAGAAATTAAAATTAGATTTTGTAGTAATATCATTTCCACCACTCCATCCAGCATTTAAAAGTTTCCGACTATCCTGACGACTTTCCGATAGATAATTTTTAAGTGTGGTGCTCATGCCAACAAACCGGGTTCTATCAATTTCATATCCATTTATTTCATATCTAATTTCATCAATAAAATTTGCCATACAATTATTGCGAAACGTAACATCGATATTATCAGTGGTGCTTGTACCATCGGCTGCTACTCTCTTAACAACTCCTTGAAAATTAAGATAGCTTTCGTGAGGAAGTACATACAAGTCCTGATTTTGAATACATATACGTATTTCATCGTTTGCTTTAAATGTTTGATGATATGAGGAATATGTATGATATTCCTTTTTCGAAATACTTTCATCTGAAAACGGTCTCTCACGAACATTTAAAATTTCATTTATTTTTAATTGCTTCTTATTATTATTATCAGATTTGAATTTTGAAGCCCAGTGATTTTAAAAACAATTTGTTTTTTAATGTAAGACCCTTTCGAATTAATCCTTTTCCTTTAGCTTTACAACTGCTAGTGCGCGGTTGATCAAGTATACCGTTGCTTTTATTGTAAATTATCATTCTATTGCGCGAATATGTACGCGAATTGATACGTTTTCACCACGCAAATTCAATAAATCACCGTTCTGATCAACGATATGTATTGAGAGGGTACTTATTTCTCTGCAGTTAATAGGTAAATAGATGAGATTGTGTGGTGTCACAGTCATTTTATAGCCCGGTGGAACCGAAATTGCAAACTCATGTAATACGTGATTTGGTGTATTATCAACGTAAGAACCACTCACAATATTACATTCCAAACGAATCGAATTAATTTTTAAAATGTTGACAGCATTATCGGACAAGTGATATTGGTTTGCCCTCAACACTCTTTGCTTAAATCCAAACAAATTACCTATTGACCTCTCCTTATTAAAGTACACATCCTCTTTACTGCTAAATAATTCCACTTGAAGTGTATTGTTATTGCTTACAATTTTCACTGTATTTTCTAGTTTATAATCCTTTAACTTGTTGTAAATAAATTGAGAAATATCGTTGAGTTCATAGGAGCCGGTGGGAATAATAATAACTTTATCACCAATATGAAAGAGATTGTTATTTACATCCACGTTGGGAATTGAGTTGTACATGTTAAACTCAATTAGCGCACACTCATATTCCCCGATTAATTCAATTGGTGGGAAATAAACTGTGTTTATAACGGAACGGTTTTTCAACTGGGTGTCATACAACCCCGCCCCCAAACTTATATTAAAATTAAAGAACAATAAATTGGTCAAATCCTTTTCTATATCGTCCCTTATCAATATTGTCATCCTTACTTATAAATAAAAATCCATATTTATCATCCCAACATTTTTGACAAATTTTCGTAAATGTCTCATATTTCATGTCAGGCATGATATGATCCCGAAATATGTGTCGCATATTTAAATCATCCTGTTTAAACATAATAATTACATTTGCATTGTCCCGTATAAGATGTTTTGGTATCCGTGTATATGTTTGACACAAATAAAAATAATCAATATTTTGGTGACGGCCCATACAGAAATAGGAGCGTATATTATCCTGTTTCTCACAAGCCACATCGTCGAAAATCATGATTGAATTATTTTTTGCTTCGGTGGGTGCTAAAACAGTTTCGTTCTGAGAGAATGTATGATAACCCATACCCTTAATCGGTTTTATTAGCTTTTCCAAGTAATCATATTTCGGTTGGTATAGACTCTTTGAAAACACGTATTTTTTCAAATCTCAAACCATGGATCTCAATTAGACTGATCATTATTAGTTTTGCAGTTGGATGGACCCACCACAAGGGCTCTTTGTGTTTGGTAATAATTCACTGTGACGTGGTGGTTGTTTAATTGTTCACGTTCTCTATGTTACGAACAAGAATGTTATTTTTTTGCTTTATTATCGATCTAATATAAATTGTTTATTCCGTGATAATCTTCAATGAATAAAGACAATATATAATGGGGAACGTTTTTATAATCAATAGTCTTTTTACATCGTAACGTGGAAGTGGTTTTTTAAGTTAATAGATTCTCTTCCGATTGAGTTTCATATTCCTGGTTATAATTTGTGGACGGTACAAAGCTTGCTGAGGCTTACAGCGTGGAGATCACGGAATTAATCAGTTGGATGAAGCTTGCAAAGTTCACGTTTGCCTATTCACAAAAAGGATTAAGCAATCGAATAAGCAGTTCTGATTAATTAACAAGGCTTGGGAGGAGTAAAGGGAAGGATAGTTTTTAAGGAGCGAGCAGCAGATATTTTGTAATATTTTGAAAGCAAAGAAAATTTTGGAATGGGTGTTCGGAAGCGAATAAGAAAAAACCGAAGAAGAGGAGGCGTAGGAGGATGAAAATAAATAGATATATCTGTTGTAAGAGAAGCTAGTCGGGAATTGAAACGAAAACCTCTGGATGTGGTTAATGATTAATTGACGTAAGCTTACGGATTAGAAAAAGTTAAAGTTCCTGAATAATTAATGTACAAAATGGGAGGTTCAGTTCATAACGAGGTGGTTGTGGAAAAAAAATGGGGGGATTTCAGTACAAAAAGATTAACAAATATTGATATATGGAATTTGCTAAAGAAAATAGATTTAGGGGGTTTAGAGAGATTTAAAAACTATTGTTATTGCTTACAATTTTCACTGTATTTTCTAGTTTATAATCCTTTAACTTGTTGTAAATAAATTGAGAAATATCGTTGAGTTCATAGGAGCCGGTGGGAATAATAATAACTTTATCACCAATATGAAAGAGATTGTTATTTACATCCACGTTGGGAATTGAGTTGTACATGTTAAACTCAATTAGCGCACACTCATATTCCCCGTTTAATTCAATTGGTGGGAAATAAACTGTGTTTATAACGGAACTATTTCCATTCACTGATAGAGTCAATGATCTAACCATTTTGAAATCTGTTTTTCAACTGGGTGTCATACAACCCCGCCCCAAACTTATATTAAATTAAAGAACAATAAATTGGTCAAATCCTTTTCTATATCGTCCCTTATCAATATTGTCATCCTTACTTATAAATAAAAATCCATATTTATCGTCCCAACATTTTTGACAAATTTTCGTAAATGTCTCATATTTCATGTCAGGCATGATATGATCCCGAAATATGTGTCGCATATTTAAATCATCCTGTTTAAACATAATAATTACATTTGCATTGTCCCGTATAAGATGTTTTGGTATCCGTGTATATGTTTGACACAAATAAAAAGAATCAATATTTTGGTGACGGCCCATACAGAAATAGGAGCGTATATTATCCTGTTTCTCACAAGCCACATCGTCGAAAATCATGATTGAATTATTTTTTGCTTCGGTGGGTGCTAAAACAGTTTCGTTCTGAGAGAATGTATGATAACCCATACCCTTAATCGGTTTTATTAGCTTTTCCAAGTAATCATATTTCGGTTGGTATAGACTCTTTGAAAACACGTATATATTTTCAAATCTCAAACCATTTGGACTCTCAATTAGACTGATCATTACATTAGTTTTCCCGCAGTTGGATGGACCCACCACAAGGGCTCTAATTGTGTTTGGTAATAATTCACTGTGACGTGGTGGTTGTTTAACATTGTTCACGTTCTCTATGTTACGAACAAGAATGTTATTTTTTTGCTTTATTAATCGCATCCTAATATAAATATGTTTATTCCGTGATAAATCTTCAATGAATAAAGACAATATATAATGGGGAAACGTTTTTATAATCACATCAGTCATTATTTACATCGTAAACGTGGAAGTGGTCTTATTAATAAGTTAATAGATTCTCTTCCGATTGAGTTTCATATTCCTGGTTATAACTATTGTGGACCCGGTACAAAGCTTGCTGAGCGCTTACAGCGTGGAGATCACGGAATTAATCAGTTGGATGAAGCTTGCAAGGTTCACGATATTGCCTATTCACAAAACAAGGATCTAAGCAATCGACATAAGGCAGATTCTGCATTAATTAACAAGGCTTGGGAGCGAGTAAAGGCGAAGGATAGTTCTCTTAAGGAGCGAGCAGCAGCATATTTTGTAACTAATATTATGAAAGCAAAGAAACATTTTGGAATGGGTGTTCGGAAGCGAAATAAGAAAAAACCGAAGAAGAGGAGGCGTAGGAGGATGAAAATAAATAGACTATCATCTGTTGTAAGAGAAGCTAGTCGGGAATTGAAAAAACGAAAACCTCTGGATGTGGTTAATGCAATTAAAATTGCACGTAAAGCAATTCATAATTCAATCGGATCTAAGAAAAACGTTAAAGTTCCTCGAATAATTAATGTACCCAAAATGGGAGGTTTTTTACCACTGGTTCCCATCTTAACGACATTAAGTGCTATAGGTAGTTTAGCTTCAGGAACTTCTAGTATCGCAAAATTAATAACAAACGCAAAAATTGCTAAGCAACAGCTAGAAGAAAATAAAAGACATAACCGAAAGATGGAAGAAGTTTCCGTGGGTGAAGGTCTATACTTAAAACCCCATAAAAATGGTTACGGGTTATACCTAAAACCATACAACAGTCGTGGTGGGAGAATGAAGAAACAAAAAAACTAATTGGTCAGCTACCCAAAAGAGCATTAACAAATATTGATATAATGGAATTTGCTCAAAGAAACATACCGCATTTTAGGGGGGTGTTTATGAGAGACTCTCTCCCAAAAACACCTAAAAATAATGAGAGTGGAGTGATTAACTTGGATGACTCGAATTCAAGGGGTACACATTGGGTAGCTTACCACAAAAACAGAAACAATATATTCTATTTTGATAGTTTTGGAAATTTACAACCACCAAAAGAAGTTGTGAAATACTTAGGGGATGATATCAAATATAACTATGATCAGGTACAACGTTTTGGAACATACAATTGTGGACACCTGTGCATTAAATTCCTGCTTTCATTCAAATAAATTAACTGATTTAATGGCTTTTAAACAACAAGGGTTGAAAATAAAAAACCTGTTGCTATGGAAATCTCAGACTGAGAACTGATATAAAATGATCGTTGAGACTTTACAGTCTGAACTTTAACATTAACTTGTCAAGTCAATCAGCTTGCTTCTACTTAAACCGCCTTCTTCGAGGACAAACAACAAAATCAGAAGCATAATGAATCAACCCATTCCAACAGAAAGTGAACTGGACGCTATTATGGAGGAGGAAATTCTTCGTGGGGATGTTTTAAAGGACTTCAACACGCAAGCATTAAAGCCCTTGCTAACACAAAATAAGATGGGTATAAACGTCAGCTACCCAATTATCAATGCGGAGAGGAAGAAAACTGTTTATGGGGACTCCATTGCCTTGGAACTTGATAAATATATTCTATATCTACCTAAGAGATATAACGCTATGAAAGATGTCCATCTAAAGTTGCTAAAGAACAAGGAATATCGAGTTATAAAAAGAAGCAATGTTTCCCTCCAACTGGAGTTAAATAGAATTGTTTAATTCACGTAACACTTTGTAATATTTATAAAATTTATAACATTTGTACTCAAACATTTATTATACTCAATAAAACACGCACACATACTTTAAAATCTTTTATTTGAAGGGAAATGTGAACAACTACAACAGTAAAATGGATCTTTTTCAATCAAAAAATATAAACATATAAATAAAATATATATTTTATACTAATTGCAACTTATTAGTATGAAATGTAACCCTGTAAAGTATAGTTCATACACCGGTAATATATCTTTTGTGCTGACGTGGGTTTGGAGTAGTCAAAATGAGTCAATTTATTTTAAGTCAGCTAACTAAAACGAGAAATGCATTGAAGAAAAAATTCGATGACCTAAAACATTTTAAATCACAAAATGCTTACGAGTTGGAAGAAACTTTTAAGCCAATAACAGATCCCTTAAATGAACTAGTTAGTGAAAATAAAAAACGAAAGTTTATGAATACAAACGAAGTAAAAATCGGTTCTAAAGCAAAAAAGGGAAATATTTAAAAAGAAACCCCCAAAAAAAAAAAAAAAAAAAAATGAGGGGGGGGGGGGGTTATTTATTATGATGATAATCATGTGCGAAATGAGGAAACAAAAATTTATAATGATGATCTTACTAGTGACTCAGATGATAATTTTTTTCACAGTCACATATTGAATTGGGATCAGAGCCGGAAACACCGCTAGAAACACCGCTAGAAACAGCGCTAGAAACACCGCTAGAAATAGAAGCAGATGCTAGCAGTCTAATTCATGCAGACTATGATTTTAATATTAGCAGTCTATCGAGAAATAAAGTTCTGGACAACGCTTATGGGCCTAGAAAAAGTTCATCAACCCCCAAATCCTTAAAATTGGGAAATAGTGAATTACATATAGGTAATAATAAAGTTAAATTATCAAGTGGAAGCACGTGGGAATTGACTCCTGGGCTTTATTCTCTTATTTTTCATAATAAACCCACACAATTCAATGCCACAGACTTGAAAAATTATAAAGAAATCATTACTGAGACAAGTGCACATAGATTAGATTTTGATCCAAATAAGCGAATAAAAGGAACTAGAGGTTACAAGTATACAAACATTATTAAAAAGTTCATAAGCAATGAAAATAAACCTCCTTCAGCTATATCCACCCCAATTCAATCAAAACAAAAAAAATCAAATAAAAAGGGATTTGGATACATGTCCCTACAACGAGCGAAACCCAATTATATTTATTGGGATGACGTCAATGAATTAGTCGAAAGATTGCAGCTTTTAATAGCCTCAAAGACCGCTGGTAACACTAATCACAATAACGAGATCATGTCTATAATAGAAGAACTGCGAGAAGCTAAAATTATATATTAATTGAATAAATAAGGTGCACAAACTTTAAATTACCTTATAAACAAAATGTCTGTCGACAAGTTTGGTCACTTTTCAGACGAAAAAGAGCATTCAGATATTTTAAAAAGAGATATTAAAAGTGTTGTGGGGTTGTACATTGATGGCGACGATAACCTGAATACCCAACAGAAACGAATTAAAAATTGTGGGAACCCAATAGATTATTCGGATGCAACGACGAAAAAATATGTTGATGAAAACTTGGAGACATTAAAGAGAGAGCTTAATACGAAAATAAATACATCCCTTAATCGAAGACTTTCTAAAATAACTTCTTTGGAAAATTTAGTTCATGTTAATAATGAGAGGATTGATAATGTTGATAAAATTCTAACCAATATATTAACAAAGATTAATAATGTTGAAAACTATGTTTATAAATATGTTACTCAACCGAAATCAGTTTTAAAATCACAGACAGTTGAAATAGAAGGTACCGCAACTCCAATAATAAGAAAGTTCTAGTATTATAAAACTATGAGTGATAAATTGGGAATTGTTAAAGAAATTCATGCTCCGTGTCGACGTAATTTTAAACGTCGAAGGGTAGTGACAAAGGGTATAAATGATCTCTGGCAAGCAGATTTAGTGGAAATGGGAAAGTACTCAAAGCTTAACGGAGGATTTGTTTATATTTTGACTGTTGTGGATTGTTTTAGCAAATATGCCTGGGGAGAAGCTTTAAAATCAAAAAGCGCTAAAGATGTCTCAATGGCAATGGAAAAAATTTTCAAATCAGGTCGTGGAACACCAAAGAATTTACAAACGGATGATGGAACTGAATTTTTTAACAATCAATTTAATGCGTTGATGAAACAATATGGAATTAATCATTATTCTACCTTTTCAAATGTAAAAGCTTCAATTGTGGAACGCTTCAACAGAAGTTTGAAGGAACTTATGTGGCGGGAATTTAGTTTTAGCGGAACATACAAGTGGGTTGATATGTATAAAAAATTAATTGATATATACAACAACAGACCACATAGAACAATTAAGGTCGCCCCAATTGACGTCAATTCTTCCAATGAAAAACACATTTTGAAAACAGCCTACAATCATCTCAAAATGTTTAGTGTGGGGAAATTGCGTAATGGAGATTATGTACGCATCAGTAAATATAAACATGTGTTTGAAAAGGGCTATACACCGAATTGGACTACAGAAATTTTTAAAATAATAAGTGTGAGAAACACATACCCTACCACCTACTTGTTGGAAGACTTCGAAGGTAATCCAATACAAGGTGGTTTTTACAAGGAAGAACTGAAAAAAACTCGTTTCCCAGACAAATATTTAGTGGAAAAAATATTAAAGAGAGACGGGAATAGAGTCCGTGTACGTTGGTTGGGGTTTTCAAAAAAATACGACAGCTGGGAATCTAAAGATAATATTTTATAGAGCAACTCTTATTCGGATTGAAAATAAAAAATATATACTCCATATACTAATCAACTCAGCAACAAGAAAATAAATATGTTCAGACCCGCATGCCCATGTAACAGCTAATGTACAAATAGCTTCCTACGTACAAAGGTCATTCAGCTGAAGAAGAAGATGAACTTGTTGAAGACGGGGATTCTAAAGTTGAAGCTGAAATGAATCCACATGAATTAGAACTGTGGAATTATCTATATAGACAACGGATACAAAAACAACCAAATAAAATAAACACACCAATTTTATAAGCAAATGTCCAAAAAAAAATTTCAACACACCCAATTATTATGATTATTACTCAATTTATTTGAAATATAATTGTTATTCGTTCAACTTAAATTGTATACTAACAAAATATAATTAATTTTCATTAATATTATTCAAGAATTATCTATATTTACTTAATTTTATTGTTCAACACATTTTATTGTTATTTCATTAAAAATTAAATTTTATATTAACAAATTATAATTAATTTTCATTTATATTGTTCAAGATTTATGTATATTTTCTTGATTTTTATTGTTCAACACATTTTTCAAATTTAATAATTAATTAAATATTTTCTAACATTAAATCTAAATTTGTTTCTGTTTTTTGGGATCGGGGGGTAATTCATTATAAAACATTTCAAGTTCAAGTGACTTGTAAAGTAAATCATGTTCAATATTTTCAATTTCTTTATTTAGGAAGTTGAGTAAAGTTTTTTGTTGCTCAGTCTGGAATTCAAGACATTTTATTTGATCTACCTGTCTCCCCAAAACAAGTGACTCTCCCTCAAGGAATTGAACATTTGTTATGAGTTCCCTTTCTATCAAACCCTTATGATGATAAGGAAGTGTAGAAAATTTATCAACCTCAACTTTTCTCTTTGTATCATTTCCATCAAGGATTATTTTTGTCATTTTGTAAGTATTTATGGTATGCATTTTAGATCTAAAAACTGACATACTGCCATACATTCTTTTTTCAGTGAAAATAACCTTTTTATATTTTTCAATATCTAGATACTCTAGTGCTGTTCTCGTTACTCCCTTAGATTTCATAAACGATTTGTCCATAGAATCAATTTTATAACAATAAACCTTAGGACGGAGACCAACAAACTCTGACATTGGTCTACCATGAAGCTCATCTTTAAAAACACCTAATACCGCTTTATTACATATTTTAAAATTATATAATTTTGCTCTTTCTTCGGAATATCCAGATGTATCAAATTTTAATTCTATATCATTTCGAATATCTCTATAAAAGTCATCAGTTTTAATTGTATAGATGAAAGAATCTGTATCCATGTAATTTAATCTTATATTATCTTGAAATTTTGGTTTCATATACTGATAATGGAAATTATACATGTTCCACTTTGATAACTCTAATACTGTAAACCCAAGATACATGGGTTTATCGTATACATATGACATTCTTCTCATTTGAATTGTATAGAAATCATTCTCTAGTTTTGTGGCACTTTGGAAATTAAATTTGGAAATTAATGCTCGTGCACACAATTTTTTACGACCACTTTTATTAATATTAATATTATTCTGTGGAGGATCCCAATCACAAACTATTTTAATGTCAACGCGTTTCTCGATATTTTCGAGGGTTTTACCGTAGACTGCATTATTTAATAATTTATAAAAGTCTTTTTCAAATGAATTTTTAGCTTTTTGACGATATTGAGTGTTAAGGTCTATATACGTTTTGAGCCAAGGTTTTTGCTCAAAACGTATTCCTCTATGAATTTTTTTAAGCTGCAACCCATTAAGCAAACATTGCTGTAAATTTGTATAATGAATTATATAATTTTTTTTATTTCCGAGGTCTGCAATTAATTTTTTTACTTTTTCGCTATTAGTTGCTAACTTTGTTGTTGAACAAAACGGTAAATCGCTATGTAAATCATGGATACTGTATGGATAGTCCAAGTCCACTTCTAAAATATATATATTTTTCTACTGATAAATTTTCTATGTCTAATGGAGACAACCACTTAAACCCTTGGTAAGGTAAAGGTTGAGACATTGCCCAACCATACAAATTATTTGCATCTAAATACATTAAAAATGTTGACTCTTTACTATCATCATAGTCTCTTAAATATTTATTATTTGCTTTAGTATATCTGTGGCAGCATTGTACCAAACCACCCCGAATTCCACTTTGTATAAATTTATACATATCAATATCAGTTATCAACTGTAACTCAATTTGGGTGGTTTTCAGCATTGCCTGCCAAGATAAACCTGGTGTTGTATAAAAATGAGCTGGGTCAAGGCAATAAATTTTCATGCAAATTAAACGGAAATTTTCAAAAACGTCAGTTAATAATAATACATCAGTTTTTAAATAAATCTCTAGATAATTCTTTAGAGATTTACAGGAAAATTGTGTCCAAACTTTAACAGCATGACTATAATCCTCTTGAGAACATTGCTTTTCAGTAAACTGATTATAAAATTGGTCTATTGATGGTAAACAAGTTTCATCTAGTCTATGCTCTGAATCAAGATATTCATATGGGAATACACCTTTCTTCCGCATAAGCCTAAATTCATTTTCACAATTAAAATGTGATCTTACTGATTTAAGTTGATCATCTTCTAAATTGGACGCTAAGGTATCTAGACTAGATGACATAAATCTAAATGTGTCTAGAAACCTTATCTCAAAACTGTTACCACATTCATTTTCAATGTTTTTCATTACTGAAATGAAGTGCTCCTTGTTTATAGGAATAACTTTAATTTCTCCAGGTATAAGCGTCAATTCTTTGATAAACAAGTGACAATCATACTTGGAAAAATTGTGGAAGAAAACTGGGATAAAATTAGACGTTTTCAATTCTAAATTACATTTAGAATGAGCTGCACCCCTGTATCTACCTGTATAATGACAATGATCTCGAACCCTATCATTTGCTAAAGCCTTTTCACAAATATGACAATTGAGGGCACACTCAAAATCATAATCATCCTCTGGATTCATTACTATGGGAACAACTTTACTCAGATATTTTGTATGAATAGTTTTTAAGTTATTTACAAGGGAATTAACAAAATTTATAGCTGAATTACCTCCCGTTTCCATTACGAATTTATCTAAAAGAATATATGCAACTTTATAAAGTAAGATATGAAATTGGTGTTGTTTTTTTTATAAAAAATTGTGGGGAATTTTTGGGTTGGGGGGGGTGGGGGGGGGGGGGGACTTGAACTTGATGAAAAATTTAAGCAGGTATTGCAAAACCATGTCCGTTCCTTATGTAGACTTTTTTGTGATTTCATTAGTCTATTAAATAAAAGAAAATATAGCAAATAATGTATCTTTAAGAAGTAAAAGTAGATCTATAATAAGTAAAATTCATACCTTGAAATATTTTTTATCCATGTGTAGTGACCGAATCCGTTTCCTTCCAGGAAGAGTATATTTATGTGAGTCGGCTTTTCAACTCCAGAATGATAAAGAGGTCCATTTATACTTTCACTTTCCTCATCGTATCCAAAAACGTTAATGCTCAATGTAACGTTTTTTTGTATGAAAATGTTTATGTCCTTTATTTTGAGTGGGAATGTCAACCCACTGAAATCCAAAATTAATCCAGACTGTAATACAATTCTTTCGGCACTTATATTAACTTTATATGTGTAGCACATACTAGGGTTACTTGTTGACTTTGTAAGTGCCGAAATCAATGACCATTTAAAACAGTATGAATCATTTTTATTTTGGACATTAATTATAGCTTTTTTCGAAAAAAGCTTGCGTGGTGTTGGGATAAATGAGGATCCAGAAAGCGGTTTAAATTGATTGAAATTCATTTCCAATCGAATTATGCGGAGTAGGGTCCACCCGCTATCCCTTTCCTGAAACTCTTCCATTTTTATTTTCAGTTGGTCTGAGTGATTGGTGAATATGTGGTCTAAATCCGAGTGGCTTGTAACAACTTCCATTTTGCTTTGGAATTGTTTGGTCTCCGTTTTTAAATCATCATCTTTCACGAGCATATAATCCGCAAAAAGCTCAAAATTAACTTTACCGGACATATAGCTTTGAAGCACATTAATTAAATGAGATTTTAAAGCCTCTCCTGCTTCGAAGAGGAACTCTTCCGGGTATCTTAATTCCTCTCCTTCATTAACATACATATAATGAAGGATTCGTCCCTTGAATCCATCGGAAATCTTTTTGATTCTTCCATCTAAAGGTTCTATAGCATTCCGCTTGTGCTCCTCGGTGCGAGCATGGTGATTCCATTGTATGCCCATCGGGATGAAACGACGGCACGACTCGCAATATTTTTGGGCTTGGTTATTCATTTTTGGTTTTTATTTTTTTAAAGAGTTACAAATGTAATTAATTTATAGATTGTTTAAATTTTATTTTTTTCACAAAGTCACTTAACAAATTTAAAAACTGATTTTTGTTTTAAATTTTTTAACAGTTTGTAATGTAGTTAATTTGTAATTGTAATTTAATTATTCTCACAAAGACACTAAACAAATTGAGGTATAGTCGTTGATAAGATCACTTTACTATTTTCGAAACTGGTAAAAGAGTAGTTCACTTCAAGAAAATTTGATTATACTGATCTGAATTAATCGAAATTCTAAGTTAAATATAACTTTGAGAATAGATTATTAGTATGAACTTAAACTATAGTTTGTAAAATAAAAAATTGGAGATGCAACGATTTGATTGGTTGTTGACAATATTTTCCTAACATTTAATATAAGAAATTTTCTTTGCATTATTTCCATTGGTTGATTCCATCGAATATTTGATGGCGGGGGAGGGAAGGCGGTGGAAGAAAGCTGAATTCTCAAAATAAAGGGGGTGAAAGTGATCAGTGCCTAGCAACTAGGTTCTTGACTACTCAGTTTCTAAAACTTGGCATTTGCCTAACTAAAACTTCTTGCGAGGGAGGGATGATGGTGGAAGAAAGCAGAATTCTCAAAAATAAAGAGGGGTGAAAGTGAACAGTGTCTAAAACCAGTTTGTTGACTGCTCGGCTTCTAAAACTTGGCATTTGTCTAACTAAAACTTCTTGCGAGGGAGGGAAGGTGGTGGAAAATGATTGCTCCCCATATGAAGAGGGGATAAAAGTGAGAAGTAACTGGAAAGGAACTTCAGTTCGAATTCAAAAGTCCACTGGATTCTTGTTAGAGCCATCAGCTGCAGCAACAAATCAATAAAAAACAAGAGGGAACGCTATAGTCGAGTGCCTCGACTATCAAATACCCGTTACTCAGCTAAAGTCAGCAGTCTCAAGCAGGGCAAGCCAAGCAGCCGCTTCAAAAAATTTAAAAAATTTCTTCTACATTTCGGTAGGCGTTAATAACCCAAACAAAATTGCGTTTACACTTTTGCTCTAGCTTTAAAACTATGGGCGCCACAGCTTTTCGCGGTTTGTGGGCGTTAGGGGGGGGGGGGGTTTCCAACTTTGGTATATCAATATGTATTGATGAAACGAATACACATTGCTTTTCCCGTTAATATAGCTTCAAAACTGTGGGTGCCACAGTTTTTCGCGGTTTGTGGGCGTTAGAGGAGGCGTGGCATATCGGCGTGAAAAACTTGCGCTGCGTATTAACCCCTAGAATCTGCATGCCAAATCCCAATCTTCTAGCTTTTATAGTTTCCGAGATCTCAGCGTTCATATAGACGGGTGCCACTGTTTTTCGCGGTTTGTGGGCGTTAGAGGGGAGGGGGTTTCCCATTTTGGTCTATCAATTGTTTGATAAACCAAATCACAATTTTTCCCGTTATTAGCTTCAAAACTGTGGGTGCCACAGTTTTTCGCGGTTTGTGGGCGTTAGAGGGGGCGTGGACATCGGCGTGAAAAACTTGCGTGCGTTTAACCCCTAGAATCTGCATGCCAAATCCCAATCTTCTAGCTTTTATAGTTTCCGAGATCTCAGCGTTCATAGAACGGGTCACAGTTTTTCGCGGTTTGTGGGCGTTAGAGAGGGCGTGGCACATCGGCGTGAAAAACTTGCGCTGCGTTTAACCCCTAGAATCTGCATGCCAAATCTCAATCTTCTAGCTTTTTAGTTTCCAAGATCAGCGTTCATACAGACGGACGGACGGACAGACGGACGGACAGACGGACAGACGGACAGACGGACAGACGGACATGGTAGATCGACTCGGCTAGTGATCCTGATCAAGAATTTATACTTTATATGGTCGGAAACGCTTCCTTCTGCCTGTTACATACTTTTGCACGAATCTAATATACCCTTTTACTCTACGAGTAACGGGTATAACAACAAATCAGGTAAACAAGAAATCAACAAAATAGTTAACAAGAAAACAACAAAAAACAAATCAGTTAACAAGAAAACAATAAAAACAACAAAAAAAAACAAATCAGTTAAGCAAGAAAACAACAAAAAACAACAGTTAAACAGCACCAACATCATCAAGAAACTTCAAGAAACATCAAGAAACAACAACAATATCATGAATACCAACAACAACATCATGAATACCAACAACGACGTGTGTGATGAAATCACCAAATTCCTCACTGAAAATGGTGAATTCATGTTTGAGGAACATCGGCAGACCCTGGAGATGATTTTCTCCAAACTTCAATGGATGGAGAAAGTTGGTGAGAAAAATTCAAAATATGGCGTCCATATGCTAACATGTCCCTGGGCCGACGATGATGTAAGAGAGGGTCCGGATACATGTCAATGCCACCAGGCACCATACCTTAGGATTAAAGCTAATGATTTAATAAACAAATCCAATAAACTTAACCTTAAATTTAAAAAATAAATATTTCAAAATAAATCTATAAGTTATAATTGTAAAACGAATTAAAGAAAGTAAAAATAAAATTATTTTTTAAATTCAAATTTGTATCTTCTTTTGCTATTGGGGTGGGTATTTGCTTTTAGCTTTTCTTTTCAGTTTAAAAAAAAAAATCGAAATATGTTTTCAGTGGTGTGCCTGCTTTTCTATAAAAATCATCCAAATAAACATGACCTAAATGCATGACCTAAATTCAAATGTATTTCTTCTTTTATTGGGGGGCGGATGTTTGCTTCTTAGTGGCAAGCAAAGGGATCCCCTGGGACCCCGGAATTCTGGATATAATCAACGGTCACCCGTCACACTTTCTTCCCCCTCGTTTCACCGCATTTCCTAGATCGGTGTGACGGTCACCCGTCACACCCCGCTTAGCTAGAATCCTGGATTTCTGGATATAAGCAACGGTCACCCGTCACACCCCGCTTAACATCTCCCCCGCTTAACTAGGATCCCTCCCCTCGTTTACCCGATTTTCTAGATCTTAGTAACGGACACCCGTCACACCCCGCCTAACTTCTCCCCCGCTTAACTCGGATCCCTCCCCTCGTTTACCCGATTCTCTAGATATAAGCAACGGTCACCCGTCACACCCCGCTTAACATCTCCCCCGCTTTACTAGGATCCCTCCCCTCGTTTACCCGATTTTCTAGATCTTAGTAACGGACACCCGTCACACCCCGCTTAACTAGGACCCTGGATTTCTGGATATAAGCAACGGTCACCCGTCACACTCCGCTTAACATCTCCCCCGCCTTATTAGGTTCCCTCCCCTCGTTTCATCCCATTTTCTAGATCTTAGTAACGGACACCCGTCACACCCCGCTTAACTATGATCCTGGATTTCTGGATAGGATTTCTGGGTATAAGCAACGGTCACCTGTCGCCTTACCCTAATTTATTACCTTAATTAACGATCACCCGTCACGCACCCATTAACTTTAATTACCCCACACCTGTCACCTTGACCTAATTTATTACCCTAATTAGCATAATTAAATCCCTAATTAGCATAATTAATTGCCTCCCCCTTCCACTTTTGTATCCAGAACCCGCATTTTATACGATTCAGAAACCCCATTTTCTAACTACTCTTCTAAAAATGTTGTTTACACAGAGGTTTTAAAGTAATCATATATTAATTTACATTCTTAAACCTAGAAAATTTCAGTGGAATAGGTCTAATTGGAAATACCACATTAAAAAAAACGCGCCAATTTCTCTACCTCAAGGGTGGTGTGGAAATGGGAAAGTCTTGATAACCGTACTCAAAACTAATTTTAAGCGAACGAAGTCGCGCCGGGTACAGCTAGTCCAATATAAAACCAGATAGCTGAAAGCAATGGTATTTAAGTGTATGTATTTATAAATGAAACCCTTAAATGTTCATAGTATCACACATACACTTAAAATCTAATTTATCTTTTAGCAGAATAGGATTGGATCTAATTTTAATTTCCACCCCCTTCCCCAAGATAGGATAACACATTTGTTTTACTTTCATTTCTTTTTTTTTTCATTTTCAAACCTAATAAGAGTTGCTCTATAAAATATTAAGATTCCAGGCTGTCATATTTTTTAAAAGTCCCAACCAACGTACACGAACTTTATTCCCGTGTCTCTTTAATATTTTTTCCACTAAATAGTTGTCTGGGAAACGAGTTTTTTCCACTTCGTCTATGTAGAAACCACCTTGTATTGGATTACCTTCGAAATCTTCCAACAAGTATGTGGTAGGGTATGTGTTTCTCACACTTATTATTTTAAAAATTTTTGTTTTTCAATTAGGGTTATACCCCTTTTCAAACCAATGTTTATATATACTGATGCGTACATAATCTCCATTACGCAATTTCCCCACACTAAACATTTTGAGATGATTGTAGGCTGTTTTTAAATGTGTTTTTCATTGGAAGAATTGACGTCAATTGGGGCGACCTTAATTGTTTTATGTGGTTTTTTGTTGTATATATCAATTAATTTTTTATACATATCAACCCACTTGTATGTTCTGCTAAAACTAAATTACCGCCACATAAGTTCCTTCAAACTTCTGTTAAAGCGTTCCACAATTGAAGCTTTTACATTTGAAAATGTAGAATAATGATTAATTCCATATTGTTTCATCAACGCATTAAATGGTTTGTTATAAAATTATTCCACGTTCTGATTTAAAAATTTTTTCCATTGCCATTGAGACATCTTTAGCGCTCTTTGATTTTAATGCTTCTCCCCAGGCATATTTGCTAAATCAATCAATAACCGTGATTATGTATTTATAGCTTAAATTAAGTGTCGGGTCACGCAGCCGCAGCAGCTAATTAACTTGTAAATCCGTACTCTTATATCAAGTGCATCGTGAATAGCATCTCTCTCTACTTATCTCTCTCATTTTGTATAAGCTTCGTAAGCTTAGTACGAATTCTGATCTCGACATAAAGAGCATTCTCGTCTCGCCTGTTGTATTCTTTTAATAATAAATTGTTAGCAAGCGTAAGCCAACACAAATTTTCTTTTTTTGTTTGCAATAACTAATAAAAAAGCTTATTAGTTCAACATTAAGCTTTGAATACTTTCCCATTTCCACTAAATCTGATTGCCAGAGATCATCGATATTTCATCAAACTAGAGGACAAAGTCAAAGCTCGGAAGCAGGGATTCAGGACATGCAGACCATGATAAGGCCACTCGGGTATAGTCCAAATAAAATACTCGAAGTCATGAGGGAGAACAGCACACTGGACAACGCTAGACAAGACAGTCCAGCCACCAACCAGCGGATCCCACCGAACCTACATCACCAAGGGCATCCGACCAGCAGACTATGGAGACCACCGATCACAACTCAGAGATCACAAGGCACAGGCACAGCCGAAACCTACATCGATGATCCACAAGAAGCCTGTCGTAAATGTGGCGAACACGGCCATTGGGCACGAGGTTGCCGGAACCAGCGAATGTTGTTCTGCTGTATATGCGGAAAAGTCGGAGTGAGATGCATGGATTGCTGTCGGAGAGCGGGAAATCCCAGCCGCAGAGAGGCGAGCGGGGGTCGCACGCGGATACCTCTCAAATCTAACTGGCATCCCAATCGAATAGGAGCAGCAGTTGTTCGCAGCGGTGACGATTGGTGGGAACTCGTACGAAGCCACAATCGACACTCGGGGGCAACAGCGAGCTTTATTAGCCAAGAGCTGGCGGACAACCTGGCTGCTCTGGAAAAGATTACACGGACGAGACGGCAAGTTAGGTTGGCAGACGGAAAGTGCAGCGGAATAAGCGCGCAGCACGAGGTAGAAGTCGCATTCGGCAACAAACGACTGACCATTAGCCTGCTGATATTACCAGGAGTAGTAGACTTACTGGTGCTGGGCTGGAATTTTCTCACACAGGTTGGGGCTGAGATAAAGTGCGATGGTCACGAAATCCGCATACCGGCCAAGTTACAACGGATGGCTGGAGGAAAAATTATCGGTAGCAGTTGTTCATGAAGACCGCGAGGAAGGAAACATCCAGCAATTCCTAGAAGCAGAGCTGGCAGAATTCCGAACAATGAGCGGAACCTCGAATGTGGCCAAGCACCAGATCACCTTGAAGGACGACAAACCTATAAAACAAAGATACTACCCTAAGAACCCCAAAGTTCTAGGGGAGATCAATACAAAGGTGGACGAACTTCTAGAAATGGGTTTTATAGAACACTCGAAGAGCCCGTACAGCTCGCCCATAGTGATGTTGAAGAAAAAACCGGCAAGTGCTGATTCTGCGTCGACCTCTGACAGATAAACGCGAAATCGGTGAAGGATGCGTACCAAGTGCAAGCGCATATTAGTGCCCTAGTAATGTAAATTACTTGGGCCGAGGAAAAGTCATCCGATGTTCAGGCACCAATGTTGCCGGCATAAGCTCGCCGGATGGGGTGGGTTCTTGGTAAGACTTTTTCCTCTCCAACATAACGAGAATAAATATTAAGATGCCTGAAAAATAGTAAGAGTCGTAAAGTCCGTCGGTCATCAGTCGGACACCCGTCACACCCCGCTTAACTTCTCCCCCGCTTAACTAGGATCCCTCCCCTCGTTTACCCGATTCTCTAGATATAAGCAACGGTCACCCGTCACACCCCGCTTAACATCTCCCCCGCTTAACTAGGATCCCTCCCCTCGTTTACCCGATTTTCTAGATCTTAGTAACGGACACCCGTCACACCCCGCTTAACTAGGACCCTGGATTTCTGGATATAAGCAACGGTCACCCGTCACACTCCGCTTAACATCTCCCCCGCCTTATTAGGTTCCCTCCCCTCGTTTCATCCCATTTTCTAGATCTTAGTAACGGACACCCGTCACACCCCGCTTAACTATGATCCTGGATTTCTGGATAGGATTTCTGGGTATACGCAACGGTCACCTGTCGCCTTACCCTAATTTATTACCTTAATTAACGATCACCCGTCACGCACCCATTAACTTTAATTACCCCACACCTGTCACCTTGCCCTAATTTATTACCCTAATTAGCATAATTAAATCCCTAATTAGCATAATTAATTGCCTCCCCCTTCCACTTTTGTATCCAGAACCCGCATTTTATACGATTCAGAAACCCCATTTTCTAACTACTCTTCTAAAAATGTTGTTTACACAGAGGTTTTAAAGTAATCATATATTAATTTACATTCTTAAACCTAGAAAATTTCAGTGGAATAGGTCTAATTGGAAATACCACATTAAAAAAAACGCGCCAATTTCTCTACCTCAAGGGTGGTGTGGAAATGGGAAAGTCTTGACAACCGTACTCAAAACTAATTTTAAGCGAACGAAGTCGCGCCGGGTACAGCTAGTCCAATATAAAACCAGATAGCTGAAAGCAATGGTATTTAAGTGTATGTATTTATAAATGAAACCCTTAAATGTTCATAGTATCACACATACACTTAAAATCTAATTTATCTTTTAGCAGAATAGGATTGGATCTAATTTTAATTTCCACCCCCTTCCCCAAGATAGGATAACACATTTGTTTTACTTTCATTTCTTTTTTTTTTCATTTTCAAACCTAATAAGAGTTGCTCTATAAAATATTAAGATTCCAGGCTGTCATATTTTTTAAAAGTCCCAACCAACGTACACGAACTTTATTCCCGTGTCTCTTTAATATTTTTTCCACTAAATAGTTGTCTGGGAAACGAGTTTTTTCCACTTCGTCTATGTAGAAACCACCTTGTATTGGATTACCTTCGAAATCTTCCAACAAGTATGTGGTAGGGTATGTGTTTCTCACACTTATTATTTTAAAAATTTTTGTTTTTCAATTAGGGTTATACCCCTTTTCAAACCAATGTTTATATATACTGATGCGTACATAATCTCCATTACGCAATTTCCCCACACTAAACATTTTGAGATGATTGTAGGCTGTTTTTAAATGTGTTTTTCATTGGAAGAATTGACGTCAATTGGGGCGACCTTAATTGTTTTATGTGGTTTTTTGTTGTATATATCAATTAATTTTTTATACATATCAACCCACTTGTATGTTCTGCTAAAACTAAATTACCGCCACATAAGTTCCTTCAAACTTCTGTTAAAGCGTTCCACAATTGAAGCTTTTACATTTGAAAATGTAGAATAATGATTAATTCCATATTGTTTCATCAACGCATTAAATGGTTTGTTATAAAATTATTCCACGTTCTGATTTAAAAATTTTTTCCATTGCCATTGAGACATCTTTAGCGCTCTTTGATTTTAATGCTTCTCCCCAGGCATATTTGCTAAATCAATCAATAACCGTGATTATGTATTTATAGCTTAAATTAAGTGTCGGGTCACGCAGCCGCAGCAGCTAATTAACTTGTAAATCCGTACTCTTATATCAAGTGCATCGTGAATAGCATCTCTCTCTACTTATCTCTCTCATTTTGTATAAGCTTCGTAAGCTTAGTACGAATTCTGATCTCGACATAAAGAGCATTCTCGTCTCGCCTGTTGTATTCTTTTAATAATAAATTGTTAGCAAGCGTAAGCCAACACAAATTTTCTTTTTTTGTTTGCAATAACTAATAAAAAAGCTTATTAGTTCAACATTAAGCTTTGAATACTTTCCCATTTCCACTAAATCTGATTGCCAGAGATCATCGATATTTCATCAAACTAGAGGACAAAGTCAAAGCTCGGAAGCAGGGATTCAGGACATGCAGACCATGATAAGGCCACTCGGGTATAGTCCAAATAAAATACTCGAAGTCATGAGGGAGAACAGCACACTGGACAACGCTAGACAAGACAGTCCAGCCACCAACCAGCGGATCCCACCGAACCTACATCACCAAGGGCATCCGACCAGCAGACTATGGAGACCACCGATCACAACTCAGAGATCACAAGGCACAGGCACAGCCGAAACCTACATCGATGATCCACAAGAAGCCTGTCGTAAATGTGGCGAACACGGCCATTGGGCACGAGGTTGCCGGAACCAGCGAATGTTGTTCTGCTGTATATGCGGAAAAGTCGGAGTGAGATGCATGGATTGCTGTCGGAGAGCGGGAAATCCCAGCCGCAGAGAGGCGAGCGGGGGTCGCACGCGGATACCTCTCAAATCTAACTGGCATCCCAATCGAATAGGAGCAGCAGTTGTTCGCAGCGGTGACGATTGGTGGGAACTCGTACGAAGCCACAATCGACACTCGGGGGCAACAGCGAGCTTTATTAGCCAAGAGCTGGCGGACAACCTGGCTGCTCTGGAAAAGATTACACGGACGAGACGGCAAGTTAGGTTGGCAGACGGAAAGTGCAGCGGAATAAGCGCGCAGCACGAGGTAGAAGTCGCATTCGGCAACAAACGACTGACCATTAGCCTGCTGATATTACCAGGAGTAGTAGACTTACTGGTGCTGGGCTGGAATTTTCTCACACAGGTTGGGGCTGAGATAAAGTGCGATGGTCACGAAATCCGCATACCGGCCAAGTTACAACGGATGGCTGGAGGAAAAATTATCGGTAGCAGTTGTTCATGAAGACCGCGAGGAAGGAAACATCCAGCAATTCCTAGAAGCAGAGCTGGCAGAATTCCGAACAATGAGCGGAACCTCGAATGTGGCCAAGCACCAGATCACCTTGAAGGACGACAAACCTATAAAACAAAGATACTACCCTAAGAACCCCAAAGTTCTAGGGGAGATCAATACAAAGGTGGACGAACTTCTAGAAATGGGTTTTATAGAACACTCGAAGAGCCCGTACAGCTCGCCCATAGTGATGTTGAAGAAAAAACCGGCAAGTGCTGATTCTGCGTCGACCTCTGACAGATAAACGCGAAATCGGTGAAGGATGCGTACCAAGTGCAAGCGCATATTAGTGCCCTAGTAATGTAAATTACTTGGGCCGAGGAAAAGTCATCCGATGTTCAGGCACCAATGTTGCCGGCATAAGCTCGCCGGATGGGGTGGGTTCTTGGTAAGACTTTTTCCTCTCCAACATAACGAGAATAAATATTAAGATGCCTGAAAAATAGTAAGAGTCGTAAAGTCCGTCGGTCATCAGTCAACATTGCCCAACAAGCTTAGCTGTCGCTTGATCGTAACACGATCGGGCAATGTTTCGGCCACATTCCCTCCCTTTCGTCGCGGGCCGCGCAATACGATCCCCTACTGTCAAGGTTGTCCGTCAAAAGTTATGTCGCGTCAGCACCCCCCTGGTTGAAAATTTAGCACTTCATGATTTTAAATTCGTTTTCACATTATAAGTTTATTGAATAAGATATTGGCTAGTGCCATTTATGAGTAATATTATTATTGATAATGTATATGGAATTATTTTAATTGACCCACAAATTTTGTTACCGGGAGTATCAAATTTATCACCTGTACAAGGTCAACAGAATTGCTGACTATTCACGACTACAAACGTCGCTCTGAGGGCTCTTGTGTTTGTTCATACAAAGACAAGGCTGATACTCGCCGCTGAAAAGTCAAAGTTTTAATATATTGTAAAAAGTTAACTTAGGTAAAGAAATGATTAAAAAACAAGAAAGGAAACTAACTTCGACCAGCCGAAGGGTATATACCCTTGCAGTTAATTCCTATTTAATTACAAAGAGGTCACCACCATGTGACATGTCACTTAGTATATCACGTGTGACTTTCAGAATTTTTTCAATGGAATGTCACTTCTGAAAATCCATCATCGTGTCACCTGTGGAAAGCAGAGGTTTTAGATGAATTAATGAAAAAGACATGACGATTTTTGGCAAACTTAAAATAATTCTAGCTAAAAAAATAATTTTTTTTCGTTTAAATCCTGATACACGTGTTTACTTATTTTTCGAATAGTACGTGTAAAAAAAGTTTCAGGCAAATCAAAAATGTGAATTTTTTTTTTTGTAAAATCTGCTTGGTTTGTAAAAGAACGGCCCATATACACTTTTTTCATTTAATAAATACAAGCAATACAAGGGTTTTCCATTCGTAGCATATTGTTTTTGGCGCATATATACTATAAAGTCCACCAAGTCTAATTAAATACATAAACGATTCGGGTAGAATTGCAGCGCTATAAATGAAAAATTACAAATTTGTTTGTAAATATACTCGAAATTTCAAAAAAAAATTACCTTTGAAAAAAATTTAAAAAAAAAATACTCTACGGAAAGTCCAAATGTTATTTTTTTTACTTTTAATGGTCAAATACAAAATAGAAAAATTATAAGATGTTAAAATTTGTTGCCGGGTGATTTGATTGTCTTTATTGGGGTCTCTCACCACAGTGTGCGTCTTCTTTTTTAATAACACCAGTTTACAAAAATAACATTGATGAAATACGCACTTCATGATACTATGATTTTCGGTTAAGGTACATCTCCCTAAGTAACAAAAAGGCACTTTTAATTTTTTGTATGGTACAGTTTTTTTTAGAGTGTAAAAAACATTTTTGCAAAATAATCTTTACCTAGAAGATACACTTCGTCCAAGTTGAAAAAAAACAAGTCAAAGTTTTAATATATTGTAAAAAGTTAACTTAGGTAAAGAAATGATTAAAAAACAAGAAAGGAAACTCACTTCGACCAGCCGAAGGGTATACACCCCTGCAGTTAATTCCTATTTAATTACAAATTACAAAAATCTGAATTTAGATTTGCAACAAACCAAATTATAGCAATTTTTGTATTATTTTGACAATAATTGATTGATCATTCCTATGGCAGCTATATAATATAGTCGTCCGATTTATGTACAATTTATTTCGAAATTCTAAAATAATAAAATAAAGTTATATTCCAGAGTAGAAGAGAATACAATAAAAATTAACAAAGCTATAATTTTGTTCCTATTAATTTCCCTTTAGTTTTCCTATCGTTCCTATGGGAGCTATATGATATAGTCGTCCGATTTTTCTAAAATTTAATTCGAAATTCGACACAGTTAAAAAAACTATATTCCCAAGAGCAAGAGCATAATCTGTCAAAAAACACCGAAGATATAATTTTTTTTCCATTATTATACCCGTTACTCGTAGAGTGAAAGGGTATATTAGATTCGTGCAAAAGTATGTAACAGGAAGAAGGAAGCTTTTCCGACCATATAAAGTATATATATTCTTGATCAGGATCACTAGCCGAGTCAATCTATCCGTCTGTATGAACGCTGAGATCTCGGAAACTATAAAAGCTAGAAAATGCCAATTTGCATACAGATTCTAGGGGTTAATACGCAGCGCAAGTTTTTCACGCCGATGTGCCACGCCCCCTCTAACGCCCATAAACCGGGAAAAACTGTGGCACCCACAGTTTTAAAGCTAGATTAACGGGAAAGGAATTCGCTTCTTCAATACATATTGATTGACCAAAATGAGCAACCCCCAACCCCCCCTAACGGCCACAAACCGCGAAAAACTTTGGCTCCCACAGTTTTGAAGCTAGATTAACGGGAAAAGGAATGTGTATTCGTTTCTTCAGTACATATTGATTGGCCAAAATGGGAAACCGCTCCCACCCCCTCAACGCCCACAAACCGCGAAAAGCTGTGGCGCCCACAGTTTTAAAGCTAGAGCAAAAGTGTAAGCGCCATTTTGTTTGGGTTATTAATGCCTACCGAAATGTAGGAGAAATCAGTAAAAGTTATATATTCTTGGTCAGCATGACTAGACGAGTCGATCTAGCCATGTCCGTCTGTCCGTCCGTCTGTCCGCCTGTCCGTCCTTTTCTACGCAAACTAGTCTCTCAGTTTTAAAGCTATCGATATGAAACTTTACCAAAAATCGTCTTTCTATTGCAGGTAGTATATAAGTCGGAAATAGTATGTTTGATTATTCTAAATTATCTATTATATTTAGTTCGGCAGGCGGATTACAAAAGTACTAACCTCACCGAGGAATTTATTTGACGAGAGTTCAGAGTAAACGGCCGTCGTAGGCCCTGTGGCACAAACTATGGCTTTTTCCACTTTATTACAATGGATAAGTGGGGAAAAGTCAAGACGGAAGGTCTCAGTTATAGTGATATGTGAACTTACTTTGGACAATAGATACTTTACTTTAATATAAAAATGAGGCTCATTCTTAAGAGTGAGTGCTAAGGCCTGCGTGTTAATCATGATGAACGGATATATATATATAAATGGTTGATAAAGGAACTGTGTTCCGACAAACTTACCCCTGGGCGATGAGATCTCGACGCGCTGGATCCTGGGCTTCTAAGGACATTAGAAATATATATATACGCGCAAAACACAATCGCTAAAAACATACACACAAAAAAAATAACTTGGTTCTTAAACACAATCACTTATGATATGCAGGTATATATGCCTATGCATGTATGTATGTAGATCCCACGGCGGCACACGTCGTTTCCGATGGTAGGGTCTCAGGCGGCAGCGTCTCCAATGTCACTGCACTTGTAATTTTCTTTTGCACTTTTGCTTGCAATTAATGCATTAATTGCCTTTGCTTTTTGCACTGCTTATTGTTTTCGGGCTGGCTGCTTTTGCACATTAACTTTGTCTTAGACTTGGTGGCATATCACCTGCGCCAAGGAGTGTTTCTGGTCACGGCGTCCTTGCACGGATCGCTTGTACATCTGGAGCACTTTCAAGACGGCTACAACGGTGATGAGGCAGATCACAATCTTCAAGTTTCGGTTGACTTCCTGAATGTCGTCCTAGTGATCAATGATTTTTACGTTGTGGATCACATTGGCTGTGTCGTGATCCACTTTAGAGCTGGTACTTCCCATATTGAAGTCTTTACTATTAATATCCTTGTAAATTGATGCTCGTCCTTCAGGATAGGATGCAGTAGGAATTCCCTCAAAGGACGTCGTGGGCAACACGGAAGGACTTCCTTCAATATGGTGGCAGTCCTGTAGAATGCTCAAGGACTTCCTTCAGCTCTTCGGTCTTGGCTCCAGTCGTTGATGGCGTTGGGGAACACAGTGCGTTCCCTGGAGATCAGAATAAATTCTGTCTCCCTTCTCTATCCGGCTACGGTCTTTTATACCAGTTATTTAGGTGTTCTCATCTATGATTTCTCCTATCGGTATTCTCAACGCCTGACTGATGCACTTTGCCAGCTGTACCTTAACCGAAAATCATAGTTTCATGAAGTGCGTATTTCATCAATTTTTTTTTGTAAACTGGTGTAATTAATATCATTATTATATATCCAATTTGGTTTTAGAAGCTGTACAGCTGCGAACTGAAAACATCGGACAGAAAATCGACAGTAGCCAGATAACATTTTTAAGATTATTGGACTTCAGCAAAGCATTTGACACGGTTAAGTACGAAATTCTATGTACAAAACTTTTAAAATTCTTTATCTTTTCTGGATACGCTGTAAAACTCATTTTATTATACTTCAGTGCTAGCTGTTTTTATGTAAATTGGATGTTTAGAACCAATCATACTAAAAGGTGTCCCAAGGCTCTGTGTTAGGTCCACTTTTGTTTTCAATCTATAGTAGAATAAACTGTTGTACACTTTTATTATTTCGCACGCTTTATTTTAACTTGTCCGTTCTCTTCTAACTCTTATTCGCAATTGCCCGTATTAACATAGCGTCGGTTATTACATTAGATAACATGAAGTTGGCTGCGATCAGCACAGATACTTAACATTTGCATAGTTGCCAGACTAGCAACTTTATAACAGCTGATTATTCTAAATGCTAACGACTATTAAATATCAAACCGTTACATTAAAATATTCAAATACTAGTTTTACGTATTTACATAATGCAGTTATATCAACTAATACATATATATAGCCGTGTATACTCGTACATACTAATATATATAATGACTTATCCTACTACAACTCGGCCATCCTGACCGGTTGATCACCTGATCAAAATTAGATTGTTTTACAAATTCTTATACTATGTACAATATTTTCATATTAGTTTTAACTTGTTGTTACATATTACTTTTAAATAATTTTTTTTTTCTTATCCAATGTCTTAAGTTCTGCGCACTCCAAACACCTATGTAAGGTCTATATGCTAATTGAAACCCTTCGACGTCTTTTAGTAAAAATCTGTCATTGCGCATCACTTTCGCAATCATATAAGGTCCTTTATGCTTAGGAATTAGTTTTCTAGCAGCACCAACAGTTGTATCAAAATTCTTCACCATTACGTAGTCTCCTTTTTTATAACTCTTAGCCTTTACTCGACTTTTATTGTACGACTTCTCATTATAATCTTGAACTTGCTTTTGGTGAGTCGTCGCTTGTTTCCTTATCTGTGTTAGACTATCTGGCCTTGGACTTTCATTTATATCTTCTAGCCTTTCCTTGAGTTCATCGATTATCTTTCCTTTTTGTTCCACACCAAAAAGCATCTTACTCGGAAGTTGTCTTATACTTCTATGCAATGTATTATTGAGAGCATGTTCTATTTTATCTATAACGTTATCCCAGTATATACCTTTACTTTGATCAACTAGCTTCGCGATCATCGGTCCCAGGCTCCTGTTGATCCTCTCAACTTGACCATTTGCTTGCGGTGAGCCTGTGGCTATTTTGACATGTTTAACATTATACTCTTCCATAAATTCTTCGAAGTCCTTAGACGTAAAACAACTACCACGGTCCGAAATTATACACTTTGGTCTACTGTATGCTCTAAAGTAATCTTTTAATGCTGCTATTACCTCTTTAGTGCTCGTTGACTTAGTTGAATACAGTCTGACAAACTTTGTAAGTCCGTCAACTACCACGAAAATATGTTTCTTTGCTCTCGATGAATCTACTGGACCATAGTGGTCAATATGGATTAATTCAAACGGTTTGTTTCCTTTGGGAATACTGTGCAAAAAGCCTTCTCCCTTTCCTGATTTTGGTGAGAACGCTACACATTTTAAACAATTTTCTATATGTGATACACACTTTTCTTTTAAACCCGGAAACCAATACGTTTTTGAAATTATATCCATCATTTTATCCCTTCCAACATGTCCTATTTCGTTATGGTATTTATATAATACCTGCTCTTCCATTTCTTCCGGTACGTAAAAGAGTATCCTATTATCATTCGCTTTTCTGTATACTACACCATTCCTCATTTCAAATAACTTAAGTTCTGTCTTTTCTAACATGGTTTTAAGTTTTTTAATTCTTAGATCTTTTTCTTGACAGATGATTAAATTTTCTTCAAAACTGTTGGTTTCTACTATTAGAATATTGTTATACCTACTGAGAGCATCAACATGCTGCATCTTGTTTCCAGCTCTGTGACATATTTCAAGATCATAATTTTCCATCTCTAATGCCCATCTTGAGATCTTCGGATTAAGTTCTGCTTTATTTAATGTTAACTTAAGGGCGATACAATCTGTTACTAGTTTTACATGTTTTCCTTGCAAATATATCCTAAATCTACGAAGAGCATATATAACAGCTAAAGTTTCGAGTTCAAAACTATGCAATTTAGCTTCATCTGTGGTGGTACGCTTAGAAAAATAAAATACTGGGTGTAATTTGCCATCGTCTTTCTTTTGTAGGAGCACCGCACCAAACCCTAAAGCACTCGCGTCACAATGTAATTCTATATCATCTTTGTAATTATATAACGCTAATACGGGTGACTCGATAAGCTTTTCTTTTAATTTTAGAAAACAATTCATTTCTTCTTCTCCGAATCTAAATGGTTTGTCTTTTTTCAAAAGATCGTACAATGGCTTTGCCATTGTAGAAAAATCCTTTATGAATCTTCAAAAATATGACGAAAGCCCCAAGAAACTTTGCACTACCTGAACCTTTGAGGGGACTGGAAAATTTTTCACAGCTTCAATGCCCTTATCGTCTCCTCTAATACCATTTTCAGAGATTAAAAATCCTAAATACTTTATATTTGATTTCAAGAATTCACATTTATCCATTCGAAGTTCCAATCTATTCTGAGTTAGCCTTTTAAAAATTTCGTCTAACGTTTCTAAATGCTCATTGATATTTTTGCTGGAAACCATTATGTCATCCATGTAAACTACTACTTTGTTGGCTCTAATCATATCATCGAAAAGTTTATTAACAAAGCGTTGAAAAACAGCCGGTGCGTTTTTTATACCCATCGGCATTCTCAAGAATTCGAATTGTCCTAGTTACAAATGACGTATATTTGACAGATTCTTCATTTACAAAAACATGAAAATATCCATTTTTTAGGTCTAACTTTGAAAATACTCTTTTGTCAACTAATTTATCTAATAAATCATCTATGTGTGGAAGTGGGTAATTGTCTTTTAGCAGTGCTTTGTTAAGTTTCCTATAATCAATACATAGTCTAATATCACCTGTTTTCTTTTTGACTAAAACTATCGGAGAGGCAAATTCTGATTCGCTTGGTTTTATTATTTCGTTTTTTAAATATTCATCTAATAATTTTTGTAGCTTATCTTTTTCTGTATATCATAATCGTCGAGGACTGCAACTAAAAGGCTTTGTATTCTCTAAACATAATTTAATTTCTGCTCTAATCTTAGGTTTTTCCGGTCTACTTGCTTTCACATAGCTGTTTTCAATTATTCTTAAAAATCGACATTGTATTTGATAAGTTATGCTTTTGTCCCAGTTAAAGTCAATGGCTTCATCGTTTGTAACGTCAATGTTCAGTATTTCGGTTTTAAGATCATTAATTTCTAGTTGCATTTCTACATTTGTCGTCTTTTGGTTTTTTATAATCGTTTCATCTGTCTTTTTATTGACTTGTTTCATATTCGGTTGTCTTATTGATTCACTATCCAGTCTCATAACTGTCTGATCTGTCGTTTCACTGTCTCGTCTCATAATTGTTTGACCTGTTGTCTCATTTTTTTGTCTCTTAACTGTTTGATCTGTTGTTTCACTGTTTTGTCGCTTAACCGTTTGACCTGTTGTTTCACTGTTTTGTCGCTTAACTGTTTGACCTGTTGTTTCACTGTTTTGTCTCTTAACTGTTTGACCTGTTGTTTCACTGTTTTGTCGCTTAACTGTTTGACCTGTTGTTTTACTACTTTGTATCACAGCCATTTGCCCTATTGTTTCATTATGATTCTTAACGACTGCTTGCTCTGCTTTTAAAATTTCAATTGACCCTTTTAAAACGTTTTCAGTTATATCATTCAAACACTCAATATTATGATTGACCTCAGCGATAGGCAATGACAGATCTTTAGTAGTCTGCGTTGGGTTATGTTTTGATACATTTTCTACCGTTATCATTTTTAGAGTTCTTAAATCTAAATTTAAATCGCAAGCTTCCAGGAAATTCAATCTAAAACCACATCATGGATCATAGACTCATTGGCAACAACCGTTAAATTAAAATAACACTTTATTCTTTCTTTTAGTACAAAACATAAAATTTGTCCGTATATTTTCAATGGGCTTTTGTTTATGCCAAAATAATGTTCGGTGACTTCTTGTAGTTGGGCCTCAGTGGGCAACAAAGATTCTTTAATTAATGAAATAGGACTGCCAGAGTCTACGATGCATGCTGCAACCATAGGAGATATAATTTGATTTTCGAAATTAATGTTAAAATATCTTACATAATTATTTTCAGCATTTCCCTTCCGTTCCTCGCATTGAGCTACGAAGTGGCCGAACTTGCCACAAGCATAGCAAGATCCTGGTTCCCTTGCTGGCTTTCGACAATCCTTGGCGATGTGTCCTCTGGCATTGCAGTTGCCGCAGCGGAATCCTCTGTTGTTGCTTCGGTTTGTAGCCACCTCCCTCGAAACAGACTCCTTAGGCTTGCTCAAACGGATACCAGCAAACGCACGCAGAATTTGCATCGGATCTGTGAAACACTGGATCCGGGCTTGATCACGCAAATTCTGTGCTGGTATTCCCTCGACTATCTGGTCAACCAACTCGTCAGGCTCGATGTTGATGCTGCTTGCCAACATCGTCTTGGCTTCAAAATACACCGCAAATTTTTCGGTATGGTGCCACTTCAAACTTTCAAATTTGCGCCGTGCTTCTGCTTTGGAAAGTTTATCGCCGAATGCTAGAATCAGTTGTTCCAACAGCTTCTCTGCTGGCTCCATTATGCGCGTTGCATTTGCGTGCAACCAACGTTGGGCGATCCCCTTCAGTTTGGACACAATCACCATCTTCACGCACACTGCATCCAAGTTGTACAATTCAGCAATGTTTCGTACTTGCTGAGTCCAAATGTTTGCGCACGACGATCCGTCATAGTCCATGATGATTTCCTTGGCGAAAGAAAGTGAAGAGTTTGTCGACTGAAGTCCTTTGTTTACATTTTCCATATGTCGTTGCTCAACACTCTTGTTGACATCGATATCAGTGCCGCCATCGATAACGACACTTTTATCGGTATTTGGTATTTTTTCGCCAACTGCTTCGTTGAAGTTTTCGCCGACTACTGCTTGCTTGACTTCTTCGGCGACCACTGCTTGGTTGCAGTTTTTGTCGTTGTTGATGACGTCATTGGCAACTGCTTGCGAAGCTACTTTTACTTGCTCCAGAATGTTCTGGAGCTGTTTTTTTCCAGCCTCGATCTCAGCGCGTATTTGTTGTAGCGACAATACTCCTTCGGCTACGTCAAACCACTCGTCTCCCTTTGGCTTTGAGACTGCCGCGGGCATCAGCTCCGACCTAGGATCGGCATCCTCCACAGAGGAATTCTCCCCCAAGTCGTCATCCAGCGCCAACTCCTGGAGTAGATCAGCGCTATGCTCGTTTTCCAGTAATGGGGTTTGTGGGCGAGTTCCGCGAATTTCGGAGTTCACGCTATTCAGCCGTGCTGCAAGTTCCGCCTTGTTGCCGCTGGTTGGCAAGTTCAGCGCCGCCAACCACCTCTTTAGCTGGACGACCGTAAATTGCTGCACATCAATTAGATCCATTGTATGGGTCAGGACCACTTCTGAAGTTTATAGTAGAATAAACTGTTGTACACTTTTATTATTTCGCACGCTTTATTTTAACTTGTCCGTTCTCTTCTAACTCTTATTCGCAATTGCCCGAATTAACATAGCGTCGGTTATTACATTAGATAACATGAAGTTGGCTGCGATCAGCACAGATACTTAACATTTGCATAGTTGCCAGACTAGCAACTTTATAACAGCTGATTATTCTAAATGCTAACGACTATTAAATATCAAACCGTTACATTCAAATATTCAAATACTAGTTTTACGTATTTACATAATGCAGTTATATCAACTAATACATATATATAACCGTGTATACTCGTACATACTAATATATATAATGACTTATCCTACTACAAATCTATGTTAACGATTTACCAAATGTATTGTCCAAATGTAATGTCCAATTGTGTGCTGAAGTATGTATGTTAGCTGTCCTATAGAATTAATTTTACACGGTGTAGATATGTGTACCGTGGAAATGTCAAATGTTAGTAAGTCTAAGTACGTATAACTGCAAGTGTATTGTTAGAAGTAATAAACACATGTATGTATTGGTAATTTGTCGATCCCCTATGTAGAACACGTGGTTAATCTTGGCATTACAATGAGTTCCAACTTGTCATGGAGCGCATATGTGGTTAAATCTGTATGGAACTGTGTGGCAACTTTATTTGTCGCAATAACTTTTACCAACGTCCTTAAGTCTTATGATAGCAAAAACGTACCTATCATTATCATTGTGGTACGGAATATAGATTTTCGGAGATGGTCGCAGTGCCCCACAACACAAGTTAAATATGGCATTTAGTAATATAGCCAAATACGTTTTTAATATTAAACGAGGGGAACACATCACGTCATATGCCAATAGTATAGTAGGAAACCAGTTATCTATATATTTGGCACCTCGACAAGAACCCGAAATATTATTAACATTAAACATAAGTTAGTGGAACGACCTGCCACAAAGTCTTAATGTAATTAATAAGACAACGAAATTAAGGAGCAATTTAATTACTTTTTAAAATCACAAAGTACCAATTAAAATTAAAATTAAATTTTAATTGTCTTAAATGCTCAACCAGAAGCAACAAAACTCCACACGACGGGAGAACAGTCGAGAAAACTCCACTCAAAAAGAAAGGAAGGACAAGAGCAAAACCGAGCAGGTGCGAGTGTGGAATTTTAGGTACGGCAGCCATAAAAAATCAATAGAATTCCTAGAGCAAGTTGAGAGGTCAGCGGTGAAGAACAGGCTCGACATCGACCTAATCCCCAGAGTGATGCCGGAACTTCTGCAGGGAAGAGCTCTAAAATAGTTTATCGCCAACGACCGGTTCTGGGAAACCTGGGAAACGTTCACCCACTCCCCTCTATCGTAACACATTCTCGTGTACTAATGTATGCTGATGATGTTAAGCTTTGTTTGACATATAATAATATAGAGTCTGGTTATGGCTTATAATCAGACATTGATCATTTTCAGATATGGTGTGAGTATAACCTCTTAAATTTGAACTGCCTGAAATGTAACTGTTTGTGGGGAAGAAAACGAATATGCCACCCTTGATTATTTATAATTAAAAACGCACGAATAGGTTCTATTATATGTATATAATTTATTCGGAGCGACAAACGGACTGTGTAAGCTTGGCTCCAAGCTCTTAATATATATACAGGCCTACAAAGTAGTCGCTGAATAGATAAGCGACAGCTTTAGTAGAATGAGAGAGACGGCGACAAAAGATAAGCAGATAGCGGTGCAGGTGCCGTCGTACACCTATGCGCGCATGACTAGGTGCTGGCGCTCTGCTCTGAACATACTTCCCCCGTTGGAAGAGGTTCGGTTCCAACTATCTCGGAATCGATGGGCAGAACGGCTAGTTTGGCGACGGCTCTCTTAATCAGACCCGTAGCTGTACGGACCATAGCTACTCTGATGACTCCGTCCCCGCCGGGTATGACTTCCTCGATGCACCCAAGCTGCCATCTCAAGATTGGAACGTTGTTCTCCTTCAGCAAAGCTATGCTTCCAACCTTGATATTAGACGTGTCGACGCGCCACTTGCTCCTCTCTTGTAGAAGGGTCAAATACTCGCTGCTCCATCTTTTCCAGAAATGTTGCTGCATCTGAGTCACACGCTGCCATCTGCTAAGGCGGCCTTCGCGAAGATGAGTAATGTCAGGCTCAGGAAACTTAGTGTAGCTGGAACCCTTCAGGAAAGGCGCCGGTGTTAGCACCTCAAGGTTTTCAGCATTTTCTGAAATTTGACAGAGTGGACGGGAGTTAAGGATGGCAGAAATCTCATATGCAAAAGTTTTTAATTCATCGATGGCTAAGACGGATGCACCGACGACTCTGTAGAAGTGAAATTTAGCTGATTTCACAGCAGCCTCCCATAACCCACCGAAGTGCGGGGCGCGCGGAGGGATGAACTTCCAATCAATCCCATCAGCTAAACAGACTGAAGATACCGATGTTGTGTGCTGCTCGCTCAAAAAGAGCTCTTTCAGCTCGGCCAGCTCGCTCTTTGCACCGACAAAGTTGGTAGCATTGTCGCTCCAAATGGTACGAGGACTGCCTCTAAGGCTGATGAATCTCCTCAGCGCTGCGATGAAAGAATCCGTCGTGAGATCCTGGACCACTTCCAAATGAGCAGCCTTCGTGGAAAAGCGGACAAAGATGGCGATATAGCACTTGTGGGGTGCCTTATTTCTGGCCTCTGCCTTGTGATAGAATGGCCCACAATAATCCACTCCTGTAGTATGAAAGGCTGGATTGGGATGCACTCTGTTTGCTGGCAGGCTACCCATGACGTGCTCCCAAGTGACAGGCTTCATACGGAAACATCGGACGCATTTGTTAATAACGCTGGCGACGAATTTGCGCCCTCCAATCGGCCAGTACCTTTGCCGTAATGCGGCAAGCAGAGCCTGCGATCCTGCATGCAAATATTTTTCATGATAATAGACGATGATCGCCTTGGTGACTGGATGATCTTTGGGCAACAGTATAGGATGCCTTGTATCGTAATCCAAGTTTGCGTTCTGCAGCCTTCCACCAACGCGAAGTAACCCATCGGAACCGATTATAGGCCTAAGTGACATTAGCTTGCTTTTCTGTGGAAACGGCTTGCCCTGGCTAAGAGATACGTACTCCTTCGCCAAGTTTACCTGTTGAATGCCCCTTAGAAGAAGTACATTTCCAGAGTTGATCTTCTCTACTGCAAGACGACCTTTTAACGGAGCAGATTTGGCTCTGCAATTCGAAATGAACCGATAAATGTATGCAAATACGCGCTGTAACTTATCGAAAGAGTTAAGGAATTTGCAGTTTGATGAACTGTCTATGCAAACGGTCCCAATTAGAGCCACAGAACGGCGCTCTGGAAGATCCTTTACTGCGCCTAGCAGGGACGGCCAATTCGACGAACCTTGCAGAAGGAATGGACCCCCGTTAGCCCAAAGATAATGTTCCAACAATTATCTGCCGGATTCAAGTTTGTAGGAACGTGATGCCAAGTCATATCTTTCGTCATCTCCTGAATTTTCGCGATTCTGTTTGATACGAAAACGTTAAACTCCCTCGGAGGCTGCCGAATCCACGCCAACACAATAGACGAGTGCGACCAGCAATAAAGGGTGCAATCGAAATCTATGGCTTCCTTGACGTTTACGATTAGCTCAGCCAATAAAAGCGCTGCGAAAAGTTATAATCTTGGAATTGTTAAAGCCTTCAATGGAGCTACCCTTGACTTGGCACAGAGCAGGTTGACTTTCGATTCTCCATTGGCCTCCGACCGCAAGTATAGACACGCTCCATAAGCTGACATGCTAGCATCGCAGAATCCATGCAACTCAACGGCGGCCCTTGGTTGCAGTACGAATCGTGGAAATTTTAAGTTCTGTACGACCGATAACTGTGAGGTCAACTCCCCCCATGACGAAAGAATGGGCTCTGGCAGTGCGTCATCCCAATCCACGTTCGCACTCCATAGAGATTGCAGAAAAATCTTACATTTTGTGATAATTGGAGTTATTAAACCGAGTGGATCATAGAATTTGGCAATGGTTGACAATGCAACCCGCTTAGTGGGTCCTTGGTTAGTTGGCCGTTGAGAAAAATTAAATAGGAGTTGATCAGAAGATGGATCCCAGACTAGACCCAATGCCTTGGCGACATCCGATCCATGGTGAAATTTGATTAGCTGCTCCTTGTCGCCTCCTCAGCTGAGTCCCCACCAGATATTAAATCATCCACATAGAAATCTCTACGAACAATCTTTGATCCAATAGGAAATGATTCCTCCTCATCGTAAGAGAGTTGATGCATGGCCCTTATAGCCAAGAAGGCAGCTGGCTTGGTTAATAGGTCACCGTGTTCAATTTAAAAACACTCAACTCTTCTGTGGAGTTCTCTCTCCAAACGATGCACTGCAAAAAGTCATCCGGGTACGAAAGACGCACGCAACGGTACATCTTGCAGATATCTCCACAAAGGGCAACTTTAAAAAATCGAAAGCAAAGCAGTATATTGAAGATTTTTTGTTGAATTGTTGGTCCTGCCAGAAGTAAGTCGTTCAGAGAGCTACCAGAGGTTGATTTAGCAGATCCATGATGCTGGCTTGTAAAACTGATTTATGAGTTGGTATACTCGATGATAACCCTCCAGAGACTATCCAACCAAGTTTGGTGTTCTGGAGAGTTGGCAAAGCCCTATCCAAAAGAATTTGTCCCATAGAAATTATTTCGAAAAACAACCCAGCGCCAAGTAAAAGGTCAATTCGTTGCGATTGATTGAAATGAGGATCCGCGAGCGAAATGTTTTTGCGGTATCCTCCATGATGTTGCATTTATATTGAAATGAGGCTGATAATCAGTAATCCTGTGAGTCACAACCGCTATGAATGCCGCACGATAGCTTGCATCCCGTGATTTCGCAAGAATATCGACAATCAGAGATCATAGAAGATTCTCCTATCCCAGAAATCGAGGTTTGCGACCTTCTATGATTCAAATTTAGTTGGCTAGCTAAGCGAGAGGTTATGAAGTTAAGCTGGGAAGCCGAATCTAAAATTGCTCGGCAAGGCATAAATGCTCCAATTCTATTTTTAACGTAGATAATAGCAGTTGGAAGCAACAAATATTTATAGTTTTGGGTGGAGGGCTTAGTAAATGATAAATATCCGTTACTCAGCTAAAGCAAGCAGTCTCAAGCAGGGCAATAGTTTCCGAGATCTCAGCGTTCATACAGACGGACAGACGGACAGAACAGCGTTCATACAGACGGGTGCTGAGATCTCGGAAACTCTGGGTCTTCAGAAATTTTCATCAATGCTCCTAAAAATATAAAAAAGTATTAATATTTGTATTTATTTATTTATTAATATTATTTATTATTAATAAGCACTTTAACTTGTCACTTTTGGCTAATTGTCCGCGAACTTTCTAGGTTATTTTGCGAAACACATAACATAAAACACTTTTGAAATTGGTGCAAATTCACAAAAGCTTAACATTAAGATTGCGCTTACCTGACTTAATTTTGTATAGCACTTGGCACAAAAATAATTGATACGCTAAGTAACACTTGGCAAGAAATTAAATAAATCGCTGAGTAACAAAAAAACCTCCTTCTCTTAGAAAATCCTCAAAAAGAATGTGACTGCACCAAGTCTTTTTCTCACCCCTTTGCCATGCTTCTTTTGTTTCATCTTCGCTTTTGGCGCGTGCCAATGCTCATATACCTCTTCTGAAGCCGTAAATATCTGACTATATAATTTTTATTTGTTTAGTAAAATAAAATTTTTTTATAGCTGTTAATAATAAATAAATATTAAAGAACCAATTTTTTAACCATACTAAAAAATTAGATTTTATAATAAAGTTAAATATAACATTTATTGAGTTAAATGTACTTTTTTAATTTAATTATAATTACATTCTGTTTATAATCAAATTATTTAAGTTTAAAAAACAAAAAAAAAAATAGTTTATTTTCGAAATGCTCCTAAAATGTAAGGGCATACACATAACGCTGCGTCCCACAAATTTTACCAGCCAAATTTTGGTTGCTAGCTGAACATAACTGTAATAAAAAATATTCTTTCTCGCACGTCGAAGCTGCGCCGTCTGCTCTGCTTACGTGGGCAACGGCCGTGCGTTTGGACAAGTGAGTTTGTCACCGAACATGACGCCAGAACTGAAGGGCCTTTATATGCACATATGTATGTTCGTGTGTTTGTGACCGAATGCACGAAAACGACTGCGAAACAAAGCGTTTGTTTAAACTATATTAAACAATCGCGAGACCGAGTTGGAGACTCCGATAAAAACTGCTATCACGTCGGGGTCACCAAATGTTTGTGGGGAAGATAACGAATATGCCACCCTTGATTATTTATAATTAAAAACGAACGAATAGATTCAATTATATGTATATCATTTATTCGGAGCGGCAAACGGACTGTGTAAGCTTGGCTGAATAGTCGCTGAATAGATAAGCGACAGCTTTAGTAGAATGAGAAAGACGGCGACAAAAGATAAGCAGAGAGCGCTGCAGGTGCCGTCGTACACCTATGCGCTTCAGAACTGCACACTTGATCGTATATATTCAGTAAACGATTTAGGTGTTCTTCTCGACCCGAAGCTTAAATTTGACTGCCACATAATGACGACTGTCAACAAAGCTATGAGGGTTCTTGGGTTTATAAAGCGCTGGTCAAAAGAATTTGATGACCTTTATATAACCAAATTATAATTTACCTCCCTTGTCCGACCTATTTTGGAATATTGTTCTTCAGTTTGGAGTCCACAATAGTGCACAACGACCATATTGAGTCCGTACAAAAAAATTTCTTCTTTTTGCCCTTCGTACTATTGCTTAATTTACCTACACTTTAAGACCGTATAATAATGCTTGGTACTATTTTTATGCATTATCTTATAAGTGGTGATATAAATTCTGTAGAACTGGTAAATCGTTTAACTTTTAATACTCCCGTTAGACTAACACGAAATTATTATACTCTTAATTTGCCGATGTACTTCTAATTATACCCGTTACTCGTAGAGTAAAATGAAATATGAGATTCGAGCAAAAGTATGTAACAGGTAAAAGGAAGCGTTTCCGACCATATAAAGTATATATATTCTTGTTCAGGATCACTAGCCGAGTCGATGTAGCCATGTTCGTTTGTCTGGCTCCCGTCTGTCTATCCGTCTGTCTGTTCGTCTGTATGAACGCTGAGATCTCGGAAACTATAAAAGCTAGAAAATTGCACATTTGCATGCAGATTCTAGGAGTTAATACGAAGCGCAAGTTTTTCACGCCGATGTGCCAACCCCCCCCCACCCACCCCCCCCCCTCTAACGCCCACAAACCGCGAAAAACTGTGGCGCCCACAGTTTTGATACTAGATTAACGGGAAAAGGAATGTGTATTCGTTTCTTTAATTGATTGACCAAAATGGGCCAGCAAATTGAACAAATGGTTTTGGGAGAGAAACGTAATCGCGGGCAAAGAAACAGACAATTTTACAATAGACAATTATAAATACTTTCAGGTCAAAATACAAATAGTCGAGATACATTAAGTAAAACTAATTAGTTGGTAGGTAGGATAGTATTATTGATTTAAGTTTTTCACGCCGATGTGCCACGCCACCTCTAACGCCCACAAACCGCGAAAAACTGTGGCGCCCACAGTTTTGATGCTAGATTAACGGGAAAAGGAATGTGTATTCGTTTCTTCAGCATGCGTTATTCTATCTGTGTGTTAAAGTATCAGTTGAATAGTGAGGGCTGACACGAAAAAGGCCATTAGTTTACACGTAGAACCATTTAAATTTAATTCATTATCCATGCATCATGTTTGAAATGCATTGAGATCAGATTATAGCTCTAAACTTTGTGCGGGATCATTAAATTGCAGGCACAACTTAACGTCATCTGCGTACATAAGTACACCTGACTTCGTTAAGACTAGAGAAAGGTCATTTATAAATAATGTGAGCAGGAGCGGGACAAGATGACTTCCTTGTGGTACACCGCACGTAACTCGGATTAGGGATGAAAAAGAGTATTTATAAAATGGACCTTTGAGTCCTGCCATTCAAATAACTTAAGATCCATCTAAGAAGATCATCTGGAAACGCTAAAATGTCCAGTTTCCGGAGTAGAATCGGGTGGTTTACAGAATCAAAAGCCTTACTGAAATAAGTGTAAGCCACATCAGTCTGACGATTTTTTCTAAAACCACTTAACACAAATGAAGTAAACTTCAAAAGGTTGGTTGTCGTTAATCTACGTTTTATAAATCCGTGTTGACAGGGGGAAATAAGTGACCCACAACGGTGTTGCAAATGGGGCGTAATAATGTTCTCAAAGAGCTTCGGTGTATCTGATAGCTTTAAATTACCGCTGTAATTACATGCGTTTAATTTGCTCCCCTTTTTACGAAGCGGGATAACAAACGATTCCTTCCATATATGGGGGAAATCTGACGTTTCTAAACACAAAGAAAAAAGTTTGTGCAATGGTCTACACAAAGTCTCAGCGCAATACTTGAGCACAGATCCAGGGACTCCGTCAAGACCCGGAAAGTAGGCTGCTTTCACCCTTTCAACCTGAAAGAAGTGAGCTTTCACTTATAACAGGACAAAAAATAAAGTTTGATTTAGGACTTACCAGACGGACTTGATGTTGAGCAGGTGGGTTGAAAAAACTGTGCAATAAGATCGGCTATGGACTGATCAGTGTTTGCGGAAGAATTTTCAAATTTAAGGGTTGATGGGAAACATGAATATTTACGCTTTGTGCTAACAAAATTATAAAACTGATTTGGATCCAGTGTAAACAGTGTCTTGCAACGTGCTAAATAGTTTTTATAACACTGGGCGTTAAGCACGGTAAAATCAGATCGAGACTTAAGTATCGGGAAAAGGCAGCTTGTGAGCCGGACGCTCTAAACTTTTTGTAGAGTCTGGACTTCACATTTTTAAGTCGTGACAACTCTTTGCTAAACCACGGAGGTTGGTTTGAAGTTTTGCTGTTCTCAGCCTCCCGCGCTAGCGTTAGTGCGGACGTAAGGTCTTTGGGTTGTGCTGGCAGCACGAGAGATTTAAGTGGGCAGTTAATCCCTGCAATGTATGCATGAAGGGCGTCGTTTCTACCCTCCTTATTCAGGATGGTTGCTGTGTCCGTATTATGTGACATTACTATCTCGTTGGTGACGAGCGTGAGTTTCCTCTCGACCTCGTCAAAGTACGCCATAAGGTCGGGATCTCCTTGCCGAACCATTTCGACCAATTATGAAATAGCACCCTTAGGGACGTTTGGTCCGCGTATGTGCAATCTAGCCTGGCTTGCATTGAAATTTAATACGGTATTGTGGAACGTGAGGAGTGACCGAGCGGGACCGCAAATTTTGTTATACCCTTGCAGAAGGTATAATGATTTTAGTCAGAAGTTTGCAACGCAGTGAAGAAGACGCTTCCGACCCCATAAAGTATATATATTCTTGATCAGCATGACTAGACGAGTCGATCTAGCCATATCCGTCTGTCCGTCCGTCTGTCCGTCTGTCCGTCCGTTTCTATGCAAACTAGTCCCTCAGTTTTGAAGCTATCGAGCTGAAATTTTACCAAAAGTCGTCTTTCTGTTGCAGGTAGTATATAAGTCGGAGCCGGCCGGATTGGACAACTATATCTTATCGCTCCAATTGGAATAATCGGAAAAAAAAAATTGAAAAAAAATTATTATTTAAGTTTTTTGTCATATTACCTTATTCTCTTGGAAATATCATTTTTTTAACTGTTCTGAATTTCGAATTCAATTTTAGAAAAATCGGACTACTATATCGTATAGCTCCCATAGGAACGATCGGAAAATTGAAGGGAAATTAATAGGAACAAAATTATAGCTTTGTTAATTTTTATTGTATTCTCTTCTACTTTGGAATATAACATTATTTTATTATTTTAGAATTTCGAATTAAATTTAACATAAATTGGACGACTATATTATATAGCTGCCATAGTAAGAATCGATCAATTAATGTCAATATAATACGTAAACTGCTATAATTTTGTTCGTTGTTGTTTGCAAACCTAAATTTAACATTTAATTTTCAAATTGAATTGGAATGATCTGCAAGGGTATATAAACTTCGGCTGGCCGAAGTTAGTTTCCTTTCTTGTTTTTATAATAACAACGGAATTGTAGTGGGCTTCGCTGCCGTCATATTTATACCCATGCAGAGGGTATTATGATTTCAGTCAGAAGTTTGCAACGCATGACTAGACGAGTCAATCTAGCCATGTCCGTCTGTCCGTCCGTCCGTCCATCCGTGCATCTGTCCGTCCGTCTGTCTGTCCGTTTCTACGCAAACTAGTCCCTCAATTTTGAAGCTATCGACATGAAACTTTACCAAAATTCGTCTTTCTATTGCAGGTAGTATATAAGTCGGAACCAGCCGGATCGGACAACTATATCTTATAGCTCCTATAGGAATAATCGGGAAAATAATGGAAAAAAAAATTGTTGCTTCGGTGTTTTTTGACATATAACCTTTTACTCTTGGGAATAAGAGTTTTTAATTTTATCAAAATCAGACGACTCTATTATATCTTCTACTAAATAAATCGGACGACTATATTATATAGCTTTCATAGAAAGGACCGATCAATTAATGTCAAAATAATACGTAAACTTCTATAATTTTGTTTGTAGCAAATCTAAATTAAATAGGAATGATCTGCAAGGGTATATAAACTTCGGTTGGCCGAAAATAGCTTCCTTTCTTGTTTTTGAATACTTTATATGCATCTGATGCAGCCTGCCTTCACGATACGTATTCGTCGTGGCTTCCGTTGAATGTTGGCAGAGATTTTACAATGTCTAATTTGACATCGCATTTAATTTCAGGGTTTGGTACTGTCCTTTGATAAGCCTGAACCTGCGGCGCTTGCACTGTCAGCGCCCTAACCTGCGTTCTAACAGATTCTAACTCTGAGGAAAAGGCGTTTCTTAAACGCTCTTCCTGCGCGGCAAGAGCGCTGCCGACAGCATTTGCCACAATCGCTTGGAACATTTCCGCGTCCATCTCTGATTGGTCTATGCTCCTTACTACGGGGCAGAATCCTACTTCTTCGCTGCCGCACACTGGGGCGCCTAGAACAAAAAGCCTGCCAACATTTTTTTTTTTTTAATTTTTCAAAATGTTGAAATGGATTTTAAAAACAATTGAATTCTCCATACAAATAAAAAAAAAAGGTATTTGTGATGAATGGTTCTCCCACTACAGATTTTCAAAGTTGATTTTTCGAAATAGAATTTTAGCCAATAAGAATAAAAAGTATTTTTGTACATCTTTGAAATTTTTCTGAAAGTGCCTAAGGGCCTAAGTTGTATATATAACGATTTAATTTTTAACAGCAACCAATTCTTAGAACATTGCATAAGAAAAAATTTAAGAGCATAATTTCTATCTTTTTAAATTTTTTTAAAAGTGGTCCAAAAAATGTGTGTTTTTTTTTGATATTCTTGGACGTAAAGTAGTGTTACACCCTAGACCCCGCTTTCATTCTTTTTTTAAAAAAAGTTTAGATATTTACCTACAAACTCTGAAAAAATTAGCCTGCCCTTTTGTGCCTCTTCTGAGAAAACCGCGGTTAAAGTTAGTAATAAATGGTAGTAGTTTGAATAATTGCCAGCCCTGGTTTTTCCGCGCGTACTTACAACATAAATTCCAAGTTGAATTACTAGTCTGCTGTTTCCAATTACTTTTGTTTTTCCTTCGCGGCAAGCTGTAGAATTATTTTTTCTAATCCAATCTTAATCCAATTATAATAGGAAGTGAAGCCGGAGGTATTTATATTGTATTCCTGGCGTCAAATATATTCTTATTAAAATTGTGTATTCGGGTATTCTGTTTGTGAAAAATCAAACCAGTATGTTTTTAATAGATTGCTTGTTAGCTCGGTTCCCATAATTTTAAGCTATTTTAAAACTCCTAACAAAACTCAAAACAAAATATGGCAGCTATAAGAAATCACTAATTAATTTTAAAAAAATTCTAAACCTTGACTTAAATTGATAAATAATGACTTAATGCCGATTTATATAAAAAAAAAATTTAAAATATAACCAAGATATTCCCTTTTGTACTAAGCGTTTATATGGCAGCTAAAAGATATAGTTGACCGATTTGAATAATTTGTTTTTTAAAAAATCAAGTTAAATTCAAGTTTTTCGCCCCACTATGCGGTAGGCGAACAATGGAATCACCATGCTCGCACCGAGGAACACAAGCGAAATGCTATAGAACCTTTAGATATAAGAATCAAAAAGATTTCGGATAGGTTCAAGGGACGAATCCTTCATTATCTGTAACATATGTTAATGAAGGTGAGGAATTAAGATACCCGGAGGAGCTCCATCTCGAGAGGAGAGGACTATCGACTATTATAGGACTATCGGTTTTTGAGAACTGTTAAGTTTAACAAAACAAGTGGACCAAAATCTGGCTATCTCGAATATCTCCAAAACGATTCTTTGGAAAATTTTTTTATTTTCTTTATGGTGATCAGTGACTCAAGAGTAATCGAAAAAAATGGGTCCCAGCGTTTATATATAAAAAAATCTAAAGTTGTAAACTAGTGTTAAATGTCCGGTAAAGTTAATTTTGAGCTTTTTGCTTAAAAAAGGAGTAGCGCACTCATATTCCCCGATTAAATCATTTTGGTGGGAAATAAACTGTGTTTATAACAGAACTATTTCCATTCACTGAGTCAATGATCTAACCATTTTGAAATCTGTTGTTCAACTGGGTGACATACAACACCGCCCCAAACTTATATTAAAATTAAAGAACAATAAATTGGTCAAATCCTTTTTTATATCGTCCTTTTTCAATATTGTCATCCTTACTTATAAATAAAAATCCATATTTATCCTCCCAACATTTTTGACAAATTTTCGTAAATGTCTCATATTTTATGTCCGGCATGATATGATCCCGAAATATGTGTCGCATATTTAAATCTTCCTGTTTAAACATAATAATTACATTTTCATTGTCCCGTATAAGATGTTTTGTGTATATGTTTGACACAAATAAAAAGAATCAATATTTTTGTGACGGCCCATATAGAAATAGGACCTAATATTCGGTCCACATATTATTTTTTGCTTCGGTAGGTGCTAAAACTCATACCCTTAATCGGTTTAATTAATTTCTCCAAGTAATCATATTTTGGTTGGTATAGACTCTTTGAAAACACGTATATATTTTCAAATCTCAAACCATTTGGACTCTCAATTAGACTGATCATTACATTAGTTTTCCCGCAGTTGGATGGACCAACCACAAGTGCCCTAATTGTGTTTGGTAATAAATCACTGTGACGTGGTGGTTGCTTAACATTGTTCACGTTCTTAATGTTAATCTTTATTTGCTTTATTAATCGCATCCTAATATAAATATGTTTATTCCGTGATAAACGTTTTTATAATTATTAAGTTAATAGATTCTCTTCCGATTTAGTTTCATATTCCTGGATATAACTATTGTGGACCCGGTACGAAGCTTGCAGAGCGATTACAGCATGGAGACCACGGAATTAATCAGTTGGATGAAGCTTGCAAGGTTTACGATATTGCCAATTCACAAAACAAGGATCTAAGCAATCGCCATAAGGCAGATTCTGTATTAATTAACAAGGCTTGGGAGCGAGTAAAGGCGAAGGATAGTTCTCTGAAGGAGCGAGCAGTTGCATATTTTGTAACTAATATTATGAAAGCGAAGAAACATTTTGGAATGGGTGTTCGGAAGCGAAATAAGAAAAAAAGTAAAAAGGTGGAAGCGTAGGACGATGAAAATAAATAGACTATCATCTGTTGTAAGAGAAGCTAGTCGGGAATTAAAAAACGAAAACCTCTGGATGTGGTTAATGCAATTAAAATGGCACGTATAGCAATACATAGATCAATCGGATCTAAGAAAAAAGTTAAAGTTCCTCGAATAATTAATGTACCCAAAATGGGGGGTGTTTTACCACTGGTTCCCATCTTAACCCATCTGTAGGAACTTCTAGTGTAAATTATAACAAAATTAATAACAAACGCAAAAATTGCTAAGCAACAGCTAAAAGAAAATAAAATACAATAAAGATGGAAGAAGTTTCTGTGTGTGAAGGTCTGTACTTAAAACCCCCTAAAAATGGATACGGCTTATACCAAAAACCATACAACAGTCGTGGTGGGAGAATGAAGAAACAAAAAAGCATTAACAAATATAGATGTAATGACATTTTCTCAAAGAAATGTACCACATTTTAGGGGGTGTTTATGAGAGATTCTTTCCCAAAAATTCTCAAATTCAAGGGGTTTACATTTACAAAAAGAATATATACTATTTTAATAGTTTTGTAAATTTACAACCACCAAATGAAGTTGCGAAATACTTCGGGGATGATATCAAATATAACTATGAACAGGTACAACGTTTTGAATCATATAATTGTGGACACCTATGCATTAAATTTCTGCTTTCATTCAAATGAAGTAATTGATGTAATGGCTTTTAAACAACAAGGGTGAAAAAATGCAAAACAACCTGTTGCTATGGACATTTTTGGACTAAGAACTGATATAAAATGAGCTCGGAAATCGTTGAGTCGTTACAGTCAAAACTTTAAAATTAACTTGTCATGTCGATCAGCTTGCTTCTCACTTAAACCACCTTCTTCGAGGACAAACTTCAACTTTGAGAAAATAAGAAACCTTTACAGCAAACTTAAAAACGCGACTTCAAACCAATAACAACAAAAACAGCAACATTATATAATCAACCAATTCCAACAGAAAATAAACTGGACGCTATTATAGAGAAGGAAATTATTCGAGGGAAGGTTTTAAAGGACTTCAACACGCGAGCATTGAAGCCCTTGCTATCACAAAATAGGATGGGTATAAACGTCAGCTACCCAATTATCAATGCGCAGAGGAAGAAAACTGTTTATGGGAGTCTACTGCCTTGGAACTTGATAAATATATTCTATATCTACTTGAGAGATATAACGCTATGAAAGATGCCCATCTGAAGTGGCTCAAGGACAAGGAATATCGAGTTATAAAAAAAAGTTATGATTATGAATTTTTAACATTTGTATTCAAACATTTATTGTATTCAATAAAACACACACACGCACAGTTTAAAATCTTTTATTTGAAGACGAAATGTCAACAACTACAACAACAGTAAAATGATTATTTTTCAGTCAAAAAATACAAACATATAAATAATATATATATTTTATAACTTTCATTAGTATGAAATGTAACCCTCTAAAGTAAAGTTCATAAACCGGTAATACATCTTTGTGCTGACGTTTGTAAAGGTTTTTAGAGTAGCCAATAACAGACCCCTTAAAGATCCCAAGTTAGTGAAAATAAAAAACGAAAGTTTATGAATATAAACGAAGATAAATCATCGGTTCTAAAGCAAAAAAGTAATTTATTTAAAAATAAAACTCCCAGTAAAAAGGTTAAGAAACATTAACTAAGGTATGATTATGATTGTGATGATAATCATATGCAAAATGGAGAAACAAAAATGTATAATAATGATGATACCAGAGACTCAGATGATACATTTTTTTCACAGTCACATATTGAATTGGGATCAGAACCCGAAACACCGCTAGAAACACCTCTAGAAACACCGCTAGAAATAGAAGCAGCTGCTAGCAGTCTAATTCATGCAGACTATGATTTTAATATTAGCAGTCTATCAAGAAAAAAGTTCTGGACAACGCTTATGGGCCTAGAAAAAGTTCATCAGCCCCTAAATCCTTAAATTTGGGAAACAGTGAATTACATACATATAAGTAATAATAAAGTTCATAAAGTTCTGGTCTTTATTCTCTTATTGTTCATAATAAGCCCACACAATTCAGTGACACAGACTTGAAGAATTATAAGGAAATCATTACTGAGACCAGTGCACTAAGAATAGATTTTGACCCAAATAAGCGAATAAAATGAACTAGAGGTTACAAGTATACAAACAATATTAAAAAGTTTATGAGCAATGAACATATACCTCCTTCAGCTATATCCACACCAATTCAATCAAAACAAAAAAATCAAAGAAAAAGAGGATTTGGGTACATGTCCCTACAACGAGCAAAACTCAATTATATTTATTGTGATGATGTCAATTAATTAGTTAAAAGATTGCAGCTTTTAATAGCTTTAAAGGCCGCTGGCGACACTAATCACAATAATGAGATCATGTCTATAATAGAAGAACAGCGAGAGGCTAAAATTATATATTAATTGAATAAATAAGGTGCACAAACTTTAAATTACCTTATAAACAAAATGGCTGTCGACAAGTTTAGACACTTTTCAGACGAAAAAGAGTGTAACGAACTGATTTTTACGGCTTGCTCGCTACGAAGATCGTGCGACAAGCTTTGTAAATTGTGCCTTCGTCCCACCAAATGTATATAAACATGACCGCCCAGTACAGTACCGCTCCGAGTACTTTCGCTGCCACTCGTAGACGAGGGCGTGGAGTTTGACCGTTGGGCTTAGGAAAGCGTCACCGATCTCAGACTAGGGTGAGCAGCCTCCACGCTCGCAAGGCCTTCGTCCCGCCAGCCGCACCTTCCTGTCGCTTGCTCTGTCCCGGCAGGTCCCGCTAAACGCTTGCTCAGTTTCCTTTGACACTCCGGTACTACGGCCAGATTACGTCAGCAGTCCCTGTAGCTAACACCCAGGGAAGGACGAACGTTCCACCCTGGCCTTCCCTTCTGACTGTTGCGATCGTACCTGAAGCTTGGCTCTTAGCGCAGTCCCTGGCTGCTTGTCTTCATCGTCGTTTTGCGCGACAAGCTGCAGCGTTGTTCCACGTTGCTCCCTTGAAGTCCGCTGTTCGTGGTCTTCACTCTGCTGGTGGTGATGTCCGTGCCAAGTCTGCCTATAACCTGCGCAACTGATCGGTATTACGACCGACGCAGCTGGACTAATTGGTATTTCAGCCAATGAAGCCGGACCAGTCGGTGTTGTATTGTATTGTATTCTATTGTTTATTTAAAGCAATGTACTGCTCAATAGACTTAAAATTATATACATAGCATACAAATACGAACTTCATAAAATTAAATTAAAAAAAAGAAAAAATTACAATATTAAGTCAATGATGAGTTCGTGAAGTAATATCACACCATAACAGGTCCGACGATCCTTTAAGGTAGGTAGATCCAAGAAGCGCAACCTGTCTCTATAAGAAGGCAAATGGCGTTCCTCCTCCCTGTTTAAGCCTCGTAGTCCAAAAAGAAGAAATTGCTTTTGGATGGATTCAATCATATTTTGATTGTGCTCTAATTGTGGAGACCAAACACAGGAGCAGAATTAGAGAGACGTAAAGGAGCTTAGTGGTGAAAGAGTCATCAAATTCCTTAGACCAACGTTTGATGAACAAATCTTATGGTCAAACAGGACACCAAGATCAAGAACAGTATCAATGCGTTCAAGTGCAGAGTGGTCTATTGTGTATGTACAGATATATGGATTGGATTGATAAAATGACATGGATTTACATTTATCTGAATTTAGCAGTAGCTTGTTGACTAGGCACCAGGATTGAAGGTTATTTAAGTTGAGCTGGAGCTGCATGTAGGAACTAACGAAATGAAATATTTTCGCGCGTACAGAAGTCTTTTTTAAACGGTTATGTCATTATTTTAGATAACTTTAGCTTTTTTTTACATAATTTCTACATCATTTCTGCATAATTTCTACTACATTTCTACTTCATTTCTACATCACTCCTACGTTTAGAAACGACATGTCTCCACGCGTATATAAGTTGTTTTTAAACAGCTATGTCATTCTTTCTACATCATTTTAAATTTATTTTACATAATTTCTACATAATTTTTACATAATTTCTACGTAATTTCTGCATAATTTCTACTCAATTTCTTCAACATTTCTACCTTATTTCTCTCTTATTCTCTTACTTCTTTACTTTAGATTCAAGTTCCAAAACAATTTTTTGCAAAACAGATAGTGCCGTGCTTTTGCACAAGCGAAGTCTTTTAATAAATTCTTCTTCACTGTAATGTTCGAAGTAATTTCTCTGGTCTTGATATCTGCGCCGATAGGTTCGCACTTCATTCATTCGATATCCCACAGGGTTTGAAGATAAATCGCTTGGGAATTCATTTTAAAATAAATTAGATGACTTGAACAATTTTGATTCATATTTAACTGTAAATAGAATCAGATGTTTTCAAATGATGAGTGGAACCAGATTGTCAACGCTCGAATGTCTGGCAACACTTGCGCACAATCTAACCGCACAAATTTTGCACGGTGGATGAAGTACCATGACAAAATTTGTCACCACCTGCGCTAACATAAGCACGAGTAAACCTTTTTTGTTTATCGCTCCGTTGTCCCGGCAGGCAAACTAAAGTACGGACGAGAAAACGGCCCTTAGTCAGCTGCAATGCACACACATACACACTCACATATATATATTTAGATTGTAAAATACGAATTTTTTACTAATAATAATTTTGTTGCCGTGAGTATATTTATACCCGTTACTCGTAGAGTAAAAGGGTATATTAGATTCGTGCAAAAGTATGTAACAGGTATTCTTGATCAGGATCACTAGCCGAGTCGATCTAGCCATGTCCGTCTGTCCGTCCGTCCGTCTGTCCGACTGTCTGTCCGTCTGTATGAACGCTGAGATCTCGGAAACTAAAAAAGCTAGAAGATTGAGATTTGGCAAGCAGATTCTAGGGGTTAATACGCAGCGCAGTTTTTTCACGTCGATGTGCCACACCCCCTCTAACGCCCACAAACCGCAAAGAACTGTGGCACTCACAGTTTTGAAACTAGATTAACGGGAAAAGGAATGTGTATTCGTTTCTTCAATACATATTGATTGACCAAAATGAGCAAAAAAAGTTTTACCATGATCACTTTGCAATCTCGCTAAGGATAAGAAAAAGAAGAATAAAAAGTCAATAGGAGTTAAATTCTTTTTAGAAAAAGCACATATTTTGTGTTATTTAAAGTGAATGTCTACGACCTGACTGGAGATATATTTTTTAACCATTATGTTGACAATAACAAAAACAAAAGAGAAGGAAAAATGTATGTGATTTAGAAGAACATCAAGAAAATTAATTCGCATTTTAGAATAATTATTTGGTTTTCAGTATTTGTTTTCATTAGTTTTTCACCTTGATTAGGATTATATTAACAATGTCAAAATGGCAGGTGGGGGGAGAAGCCGTGAATGAAACTGTTTGAACATTTCAATTTGTTTAAACAATATGAGATAAGTGTAGGAAATGGCAAAATAATTAATTGATTTGAATATTTATGTTTTTTTAATATTATCAATGCATTTTGAATTTTAAAACACAAAAATCGGTTTGAAAATGTCTTAAACCTGTTGTGGAAATGAAAATGATATTCTTTTAGCAAAAGGATATCAGTATTATTATGAATTTGAACTTAAGAAAATCTCACTTCCTTAGTTAGCTGAAATGCACACATACACGCACACTTGCACATACCCTTCAGTTCTGGCATCACGTCGGTGACAAAACTCACTTGTCCAAACGCACAGCCGCTGCCGACGTCAGCAGAGCAGTCGGCGCAGCTTCGACGTGCGAGAAAGAATAGCCGATATTTTTTATTGCGCTCTCTTTCTTTGTCTTATAATCTGACTGCACTCGACGCTAGCAGTGACAAATTTCGGCCGGTCTGTTATTCTCTTTTGCGCTTTACAGTTATGTTCAGCTAGCAACCAAAATTTGGCCGGTAAATTTTGTGTAACGCAGCGACATGTGTATGCCCCTACATTTCTTGAGCAATATTGTATTTCGAAAATGAACTATTTTTTTTTTTGTTTTTTAAACTTAAATAATTTGATTATAAAAAGAAAGTAATTTTAATTAAATTAAAAAAGTAAATTTAACTCATTAAATGTTATATTTAACTTTATTATATAATCTAATTTTTTAGTTAAGTTTAAAAAATTGGTCCTTTAATATTTCTTTATTATTAACAGCTATAAAAAATTGTTATTTTACTAAACAAATAAAAATTATATAGTCGGATATTTACGGTTTCAGAAAGGGTATATGAGCATTGGCACGCGCCAAAAGCGAAGATGAAACAAAAGAAGCATGGCAAAGGGGTGAGAAAAAGACTTGGTGCAATTACATTCTTTTTGAGGATTTCCTAAGAGAAGGAGGTTTTTTGTTGCTCAGCGATTTATTTAATTTCTTACCAAGTGTTATTAACAGCTATAACAGCTATAAAAAATTATTATTATTATTATTATTATTATTAACAGCTATAAAAAATTGTTATTTTACTAAACAAATAAAAATTATATAGTCGGATATTTACGGTTTCAGAAAGGGTATATGAGCATTGGCACGCGCCAAAAGCGAAGATGAAACAAAAGAAGCATGGCAAAGGGGTGAGAAAAAGACTTGGTGCAATTACATTCTTTTTGAGGATTTCCTAAGAGAAGGAGGTTTTTTGTTGCTCAGCGATTTATTTCATTTCTTACCAAGTGTTACTTAGCGTATCAATTATTTTTGTGCCAAGTGCTATAAAAAATAAAGTCAGGTAAGTGCAATCCTAATGTTAAGATTTTGTGAATTTGCACCAATTTTAAAAGTGTTTTATGTTATGTGTTTCGCAAAATAACCTAGAAAGTTCGCGGGCAATTAGCCGAAAGTGGCAAGTTAAAGTTCTTATTAATAATAAATAATATTAATAAATAAATAAATACAAATATTAATACTTTTTTATATTTTTAGGAGCATTGATGAAAAATTCTGAAGACCCACCAAGTGCCTCAAAAGGGCCTTTCTTAATATTAAAAATAAGTTGGTGAAACAAAATTAGAAATAATAATAGTCTTAATAACTTTAATAACACAATTTAAAAAGCAAAATATATAAAATAAAATGAAATAAATAAAATGAATTAAATGAATATAAATATATCCGTAATATATATTTTTTTTAATGAAATCGCAAATGAAATTTTGGAAAAAGTCACACGTGAAATCACCAATGACACAGGTGACACGATGATGGATTTTCAGAAGTGACATTCCATTGAAAAAATTCAGAAAGTCACACGTGAAATACTAAGTGACATGTCACAAGGTGGTGAGCTCTCATATAAAAAATTCGTATAAGGCACTTGTGACATCACGAGTGTCTTCGAAAAAATGTCACTCATTTTGTCACCATGGGACGGGGTAGGACATCCCGAACAAATGTCTCTATGAAAAATCACCGGTGCGTCACCGGTGCCAAATGACATGTCACGAGTGATTCATATGGTGATTCGCGAGTGAATAGTGATTTCTGGAACTGAAGGGTATCTAGTGGTGGAGGTGTAAAATACGCATTTTAGCTTGCGTGTGTGTGTACGCAGCGGGGTGAATTTATGTTTTTATTTTGTTTTTACAAATCCACAGTTTATCAATAATTTAACATTTGAAAGGAAATCAGTAGTTTGGAAACATTTCGTCTTATCGAGTTTTTGAATCTAAAAAATAAAAACAATTTTAAATAAAACTTCGATTGTAAAACTGTTACCAAAATCTAAATCTGATCGGAGCAGCATGATTTTGCAAATAGTAAAATCATTTAAAATCCGACTCAGAATTTAAATGTAAAGGGGTTTTTTTTTAGAGGTTAGAACTTTAAGTTGGCATCACTGTTCAATATGGCGACCGACTTAACAGCTGTCAAGTGATTTATTCTCTTTTTGGCTTGGCAATTCATCATGAATAGACTCACGCCTGAACAACGGTAGCAAATAGTGCAATTTTATTTTGATTTATTGAAAGACACGTTTGGTGACCGCCTAATTTCACGTTTTGGACCTGTAAATAGGCCTCCAAGATCTTGTGATTTAACACCGCTAGACTACTTTCTGTGGGGCTATGTAAAGTCATTGGTCTATGCGGATAAGCCACAAACGCTTGACCATTTGGAAGACAACATTCGCCGTGTTATTGCCGATATACGGCCGCAAATGTTGGGAAAAGTCATCGAAAATTGGACGTCCAGATTGGCATATGCCAGAAACCATATATAAAATGTAATGCCACAAGATTATCTTTCGAATAAAATAAAATTAATTTCAATCGAATAATCCATCGTTGTTTTATTGCAACTTAAAGTTCTATACCTCTAAAAAAAACACCCGTTATATACATACGAATTTTCCTTGAAATTTGCCTAAAGGGAATTGAATAGCTCCACCGATAATTTAAAATTTAACGTTTAGCTAAAAGAATGAAGCAACAAAAAATTGATATATTTGCATTTTCCGGCGCGCAATTTGGTGTTTGTGACTGTGGTACTTTTCCTTTGCCTTTGCACGGTCACACTTAGAGGAACGTCTGAATAAAAAAAAAACCACACATGTGTGGAAGCCCATGACGTCACAATAAAAAAAAACATAAGGAATAATTGGCGACCTTGACGAAGGGGTCTGAATTTCAAAAACGTTTAAATGCAGTTATTTGCGGGTATCCCATAAAATTATGAAGAGCCATTTTTAAATCATTTAGACAACATTTATAACAGAAAAATGGCAAAAGAAAAAATTAAGAAAAAAACAAATCGAATTATGGGGCACTTTGGGGCCGCTTATGGCTCTTATTTATATCCTACACTCGGCTCCTAATTATTTCCGAATTTATGTTTTTTTTTAGATTTTTATGTCAATCCGTGTTCGGAGAATTTTGACCCTTACACATGATTTTTTTCCCGAATCTTCTATTGGTTATAGATTACTCTACTATTAAATATTCATGATTAACGAGTCAATTGTTCATGAATACATGGTTTATAGTAGTGTAACGAACTGATTTTTTATGTCTGCTCGCTACGAGATTCGTGCGGCTAGCTCAGAGAAGTTGTGAGTTCGTCCCACCAAATTTATATAAACGTGACCCCCCAGGGGATTAGTGAAAAGCACAGAATTAACGGGTTCGAATAGGGTTTATTGCGGGTATGATTACAGCGGCTCAATGGTGGGTTGGGCCTGGGTGTCGCCACTCGGGGTCCTCGGTGTCTCTTGGGGATGCTCGTCTCCACACGTTGCTGCGTCGCCTCGGTGGTCGCTGGCCTCGTTGACTCCGTTCTCCGCTTTTGCAGATCCCTGTAGCTCCGTGTAGACGCTCGGCGATGCTCGACGCTGCTCGTGCACGATGTAGGGGCCCGACGACTAAATGTAGCGCCCCGGACTCACAAGGCGATCGGCCGTGTGGGCTTAGGGAAGCGTCACCGTTCCCAGACTAGGGTGAACAGGTGCTGCGCTCTACAGGCCTACGCCAATAGACACACAACCGCCTGTCCCTTGCTCTGTCCCGGATGGTCCCACTAAGGTTTCACTCGGATCGCGCTGGCAGTCGAGGTAACACCAGGAATCTGCCTAGCGCTCCACCTCCACAGCGCCTTGAGATGATAACCGGTTCGCCCTTTCTGGCTGGTCTCGCCAGGACCTGTTCGAGTTCCACTTGACGGACTGGGCTTACGCCGGGACCCGACAAAGGAGTATTTGGAACAAGGCACCCTGGGTTTAGATGGCTCTCGCCCCGAGTTTTTGATCTCCTGTCGCAGGACTTCACTGCTCAACTCTGATAGACACGCCAAGCGTAATGCGAGGATTTAGTCACAACAGGAGTAGAACGGTCCGCTTTGACTTAGCCGTGTGATGCCCTCTGGACCTCAGCTACCTGTGTCTCAATTCAGAGATTCCTGGTGGTCCAATCCCGAACGTCTCGACGTAGCGATCTTGCTCCTTGAAGGCTCCCACGGCGCTGCTTCCGACGACTGGGCTTGTGTTTCACTTGTAGATTACTTGGCACTGGTTCACTTTGTTATCTTGACTGATCTTTACGGGTTGACACCTTGAGATCGACTGATCCTGCTTCCAGCGCCCGGCGGCTTTATATAACTCCTCACAGTAGACATTTTTTGTACATCATTTCTACATAATTCTTACATCATTTTTATGCGTTGATCAACGGGGGAGTTATGACGTCTAAAAACGACAAATCTCCGCCCTTTTGAAAGCGACATATCTCCGCGCGGAGATGTGACGTTTAAAAACGAAATATATTCGCGCGGAGATATGTCGTTTTTAAACTTCATATCTCCGCGCGGAGAAGGTGGAGCTTGTGGATCAAAAGCTCATGGTTGACCGAATCAAAGGCTTTTTGCTTTGTGGAGTTAAAGCCTTGACTAATAAAGGTCGTAAACTCAAACAGGTTAGTTGTTGTGGACCGGCACCTTGTAAAACCATGCTATTTAGAGGATATTATGGAACGACACTGGTGCTGCAGTTGATCGCAAATAAGTTTTTCAAAGAGCTTAGAAATGGCACTAAGTTTGGTTATGCCGCGATAGTTGCTGATATTAGATTTAGTACCTTTTTTATGTAGCGGAATAAGAATGGATTCTTTCCAAATAGATGGAAATGTGCCATAAGCAATAGAATTTTGAAAAATCATAGTTAATGAAACTGCAAGTGGTATGGCGCAATGTTTGGAACCCATTCGGGACCCGCAGAGAAAGATAATTTAATCGTGGATAGGCTAACAGGTTGCCAATATCTTGATCATTAGATGCAGACACATTATTTAGTTGTAGTGATGGAGGAAATTTGTTGGCTTTGCGCTTTGAGTTGACGAAGAAGTAAAATAATTTAGGATTGCTCCAAAATTCGTTTTTACAGCATAGGAGGTAGATGTTATAACATTCAAAATTATGCAGGATGTAATTGGATTTAGCTACGCTGTAATTGGAAAAATCAGGCGGAAGTCCTGTTTTGGCGTACTTTTTATAAAGTTTGGTTTTTATATTTTTTAAGTGAGCCAAGTGTTTGGAAGACCATGGAGGGCTGTTAGAGTTTATAACAACTGTGGAAGGGACAAATTCATCAAATGTGGAGTAAAGGATATTATAACAAGAGAGAACGCTATAGTCGAGTGCCTCGACTATGAAATACCCGTTACTCAGCTAAGGCAAGCAGTCTCAAGCAGGGCAAACCAAGAAGCCGCTTAAAAATGGCGCCATCTACCGGACATTTCATTATTTGATTGTAACTTTTTACTGAGTGGGACGATTTAAAAAATTTCTTTCGGTAGGCATTAATAACCCAAGCAAAATGGCGTTTACACTTTTGCTCTAGCTTTAAAACTGTGGGCGCCACAGCTTTACGCTTTCGGGTTGCTCATTTTGGTCAATCAATATGTATTGAAGAATACATTCCTTTTCCCGATAATCTAGCTTCAAAACTGTCGCGGTTTGTGGGCGTTAGAGAGGTCGTGGCACATCGGCGTAAAAAACTTGCGCTGCTGTAGTATCCCGCCTTTCAGCAAGCAGCGTTTTTTTTTTAAGAGAACAATTTCTTTTATCTTCCTCTCCTCGCCCTGTCCTCTTTTGTCGCTCATCAGAAAACGCAGCAAAGTTCGGAACATTCGAGATCGCACTGCTCACACGCACGACGATTCCAGCTTGCATACATACACACACCCAAGCTGCGGTCACCGAATTTCGGCAAAGTCCCGTTAGGATTCTGCTACGCCGAAACCTCATGGCGAATCGAATGATCTGGTCATAGTCAAATTTTCTCTCGAACGTTGCAGACGTGCGTTTATTGAAATTAGATTTCGATGGTACAGTCCGCTTATTCTCAGCGACATAAGTACAGTGAATCGTGAACATTACCTATTAGTGCATCGAACGAGCTCAAATCATCGTTCCCAGAAAAACCAAACACCTCAGTCGACGACTAATCTGGCCGACTCTTTTGATTTTGCATAAACGGAGATCTGTACGATCCAGGTAATAACCAAAACTAAGTTTCTGTGAAACAGTAATAATTTGCGTGAGTTTAGGAAAGTTCTCGGCCAGCAGGCAAGCAAGCTTCGCGCTGCTAACGCGCTGCTGACGCCTCCGTTCGGTGGTGAATTTTAACAGTTACCACTAGCCGGTCTTACATAACCTGCGAACCACGAGGTTAGACTCCATTGCTTGAAGCAAGACCTGCCCAAGTACAGGTAACTTCCCCTAAAGTGATTAGAAGCTAATTAGTGGTAACAATTCTTTTATGGTACAGGTCGTTCCGCTCACTAGCACTGTGGTTATTGGGAGAAATAAATCAAGCGAAGTATACTAGCCAGATAATTCCTGAGCACGGTGGGGCTTATATAGCGACCACGCGGAAGTCATCACTGCCTGCTGCAGATCGGTCCGAGTTCCGGTACAGCCTAGTGCGCCCCTCGGTTGCGCTTTCGACATATCCACGTGCGAGTCCTCACTGCCTGCTGCAGATCGGTCCGAGTTCCGGTACAGCCTAGTGCGCCCCTCGGTTGCGCTTTCGACATATCCACGTGCGATTTATACCCAGGAGAGAGTTTCTTTCTAAATCGGCACCCCCTGGAGATTTTCACCCTTTGGACGGGTTGGACCCAATGAATGAGGATCAGGATAAGTTCTAAATAAACTCATGAATACCACCTAGTTTAAAATTTACATTCTACCGCCTTAGGCAAACCGGCCTTTAGCCGCGCTTAATTTGATCTTTTGTCTAAGCCTAGAACTTCTATGAAGACACAATACGGATAATTGATCCGAACACCTTAGTATGATTTAAGTAATTATAATTCATTTAGAATGTAAGAACCATGAAAATAATATTTAAGTACCTCCCTCAAATACAGCTAGATCAGTGGGCCCAGTGAAAAGTAGCTAGGAAGTAAAAGTAAAATTTAAAACCAGCAACAATGTGCTGTTAGAAGAACTAAGGATTGTTCAACTGATTAATAATGAAGTACCATTTTGTGAAATCTTGGAATAGAATTTCATTTCATTTAAACATGGAAGATTAAATAAAATGTAGTCTGTCATAAGTACATCATGCCACAAATGTATCACAACCAGTAGTCGGAAAGGGGAATTCCTTGGGGCAATACAAATAGTCTCCAGTGTTGCCATGGTCGGGAGGGTTTAGAGGAGAATGTGAAAACAACATCTAATTCACATACGAAACGGCCTGTTCTACATAACAATATTTACAGACCCACATTATTTTTGTTTAGTCCACCAGTAGTATAGTTTCCGAATGTGCACTTATATTATTATGCAAGCGTGCTTAGGGAAAGAAGAGATAGAAACGAACCCCGACATATCCGACGAGCGAACCATAGAGCGAAGTATAGTGCACAAAATTCTATCTTCTGAAACCCAGATGTGTTGTTGTAGTCGTTTGGATTACAACAAAAGCAGGTGCATGCTACATAATTGGCGCCCATAACGTGAGGCCATGGTTAAGATAATTTCGGTACGTCGCCGATAACAAAAATCAGTAGGAACTAACATCATCCTGACCATCCCACTCATATAAAGAAAGACCATCCAAATTCGATTCAACGTTTTTATTTTTTTTGTTGTCTACGGTAACTTTAGGAACTGATTAGATCTATTCGATACCTGGAACTTGGGATCACAATATTGAACATAGAGATAACGCAACCGGTAAAGATAGGCCTAATCAATCTTAAATGAATGTAGGAGTTTGTTTTTTGAGTCCTGGAATATACGAATATAATTTCAACAATAGGAATTAGTCGACCGGATACAACTACAAAATCTACGCTCAAAGAAGAGAATTCATTCTAGTCCTGGATAGGAATAACAGGGTTTAAATTGTAGATTAAGGTCCTGACCATTTAGGATTGATGGAAATGTGATTTTAGAACAGTTCAATTAGATTATCAATAGAAGGTAGACAGGCCACTCCGCTACTGGTTTGTGATATTGCTAGTGGTTATGCATGGAAAATGACAGATTTTATTTTGATGTTTAAAGATTAAAAAGAAAACTTATTGAAAACAAGATGCCGGTCGGTCACAGCCCACCAGATTCTAACCCAGAATATCCAAGAATTTGCAACATTTGCGTGCAGGTTATGACAATCGAACCAGAAACAACTAAAACTAGATGTAATCATGTGTTTCATAAACAATGCTTAGAAAATTACCTACAAAGTTCTCACCATTGTCCATCCTGTCGTGAAAATATTTACAATATGAGAGAGGGCCAAGATTTAGAAAGCGAACTGAGAGAGGCTGAAGAGCACAGAAGTTTAGAGGCAAACACAAACCGTGAAACCGTCCGAACACCTCCGTGTTCATCCAACAACCCACCAGCCTCAGGAGAAAATCCACCAATCATAGGAGACCAACAAATACAACAAGAAACTAGTCGTAGGGGAGTAGTTACTAGATCAATGGAGATCATCAACCACAAAGAAATAGGGTTGGGAGACCTAGTTCTCGCTCAACTCAACAACGAAATCAAGCAGAAATACATAACTATATCTTATCTCAGATTCAGAGACAGGAAACTAATATGTTAACTCAATTAACAGCTCATATAACAAATACTATTCAGACCCAATTGGCTTCGATAAATTTAAGGGAACACGAAAACTCAGATCATTATAATCAATCAAGTCGCAACCGAAGTGTATCTTCGAATGTTAGTAGAAGCGCACTTCCAAGTCGCCCAGAGGGTAATCAAAACTCACGACCACAGGGGAGTTCACCAAGTATTTCTCGAGAGTTTCGTTCTAATTTCCCAACCTTGTCCATAGAAAAAGTAGGAAGCATTATTCAAAACTGGCGTCTGAAGTTCGATGGAACCAAAGAAGTAATGACAGCCTCCGAATTCATATACCGAGTCCGTTCCTTAACAGCTCAAACCTTATCAGGAGATTATCAATTACTTTGCGATCATTTACATTTACTGCTAGCTGGTAAAGCCGCTGACTGGTATTGGCATTTTCACAAGAAGCAGAACCAACTCGATTGGAACACCTTCTGTGCCGCTTTTCGCGACAAATACGAAGAATTCGATAGCGATGTAGATGTTTGGTTAAAAATTGCAAAGCGTAGACAAGGCGACCATGAACCATTTGATGTATATCAAGTATCCTTGGAAAATCTTGTGGGTCGATTAATCTAAACAATTTCGGAACAAGAACTCGTAAAGCTTTTGGTAGATAATTCTAAACCAACACTTCGACACGAACTGATGCACCTTGAATTACCCTCAGTTGCACAGCTCGTTGATAAAGTTCGGCACCATGAACAATTTTACAGTGATCCTAGGAATTCCTCGTTTAAGTCCCAATTTATGGCACGTCGCAACATTTCAGAGATTCACTCTAGCGAAGAAATGGAAATCGATTCCCAAATTGATGAGATTCGCAACAAGATCGTTTGTTGGAATTGCGATAAGAAAGATCATAAATTCGAATATTGTTTTGCACCGCGTAAAATTTTTTGTTACGGATGTGGTGCTAAGGAGATAGTTAGAACCATCTGCAAGAAATGTAACTCTTCGGGAAACGGACGAGTGGATGCACAGACCACTACCGAGTAAGTGCATCCGATAACAGCACCCTTTTGAAAATAGATAGCTATACTCAGACTTTAGACAATAAGCCTAGCAATGTGAGTTGTAGTCAAACAGAAGACCATCATGAATTCAAATTGACACCACTCCATGAAAGATTACAAAATTATTACAAGATTAGACAGCGTATTTTTGGTGATATTAATAATATCCAAGCCGCAATGCGTCCGAAACGTTCGACTCTTCGATGTGGTAAGTTTTGAAAAAAGATCTGCGAGACTCGCAAAGGAATAATTTCTTCAGTTTTTCAAAACGAAGATAGCCGATTATATACGGAAATATCGATAGAAGCAACGACTTATACGGCACTACTAGATTCGGGAGCAACGATTAGTTGTTTAGGAAATGTAGCGGCGCGAGAAATTCAGGCTCTCAAGAAAATGCAAAAGAGTTCCGGTTGTGTAAGTACGAGGGAAAGACTAAGGCAGTGACATTTTTTGTAATTCCTGACTTAAAGCAAGACATCTATCTAGGGATAGATTTTTGGCACCTTTTCGAACTTACTGATCGGATTTTAAACCCCAGAATTGACGAAATAAATACCGGATGAAACATTTCAACCAACGAAAACTTAAAGTTTCACGATCTTACTCATGTCCAAAAGAAATGGTTAGATAGCGTGATAGAGATATTTCCGAACTATGAGCGAGACGGATTGGGAAAGACCAAAGTCATTTCACACGCCATAGACACAGACAACGCACGCCCGGTTAAGCAACGGCATTGGCCAGTATCACCGGCAATAGAGAAAATAATGTTTTCTGAGATAGATAGGATGCTAGATCTTGATATTATCGAAGAATCGACAAGTCCGTGGAGTAGCAACGTAGTTTTAGTGAGAAAGGGAGATAAATGCCGACTTTGTCTGGATTCAGGCGTAGTTAATAGCGTTACCCTCAAAGACGCTTATCCCCTACCTCACATCGACGGAATCTTGAGTAGACTACCTCCAGCTCGCTTCATAACCGGATTGGATATGAAACATGCCTTTTGGCAAATTCCATTAGAAGAAAAATCCCGGCAATACACAGCGTTTACTATTCCAAATCAACCATTATATCAATATAAGGTCATGCCGTTTGGATTATGTAACGCGCCCCAAACCCTTTGTAGATTGATGGATCAGGTAATACCCGCTCACTTACGCACAAGAGTCTTCGTCTACTTGGATGACCTTTTGGTCCTATCGGATGACTTTGCCTCTCATATGGTGTTACTCCAGGAGATTGCTTTGTGTTTAAGGAAGACAAATCTTACGATAAACATTAGTAAATCTAAGTTTTGCATGGAAGAGATCAAATATCTACGTTTTATAATAGGATACGGCACACTAAAACCAGACCCAGATAAAATAAGAGCAATAAACGAGTTTCCAGTTCCAAGCACTGTGAAACAGTTAAGACGGTTTTTAGGGCTCTCCGGCTGGTACCGTCGCTTCGTTATTAACTATGCTTCGTTAAGCTTCCCGCTGACCGAACTGTTAAAGAAAAATAAGCCTCTGGAATGGAACAAGCCAGCTGAAACTTCGTTTGAAGAGTTAAAAGCTAAATTGACCTCCGCCCCGATACTCAGTACTCCAGATTTCGATAGACCATTTTTGCTAATTTGTGATGCAAGTTCGTATGGTATAGGATGTGTGCTGGCACAGACCGACGAAGGCGGAAGTGAGTTGCCCATTGCCTACATGTCTGAAAAATTATCAAAGGCACAACGCAACTACTCCGTTACAGAGTTGGAGTGTCTGGCAGTGATAAAAGGAATAAAAAAATTTCGTGCCTACATAGAAGGTCAAAAGTTCGGCGTTATAACAGACCATTCGTCTCTGCAATGGCTTATGTGGCAAAAAGATCTTTCTGGTCGTCTTGCCAGATGGGCTATAAAATTGCAAGGGTTTTCGTTTTCCATAACACATCGCAAGGGTACGCAAAATGCTGTTGCAGACACATTATCAAGAGTAAATGAACCCGAAGTTAACGAGTTTAACGATTTAGGTCCGATAGTAGATTTAACAGCAAAGGAATTTCAATCCTTGCAATACACCGATCTTATCGAAAACATACGGAACAATCAAGAACGACTACCCGATCTCAAAGTTGTGGACAAATTCGTTTACAAGAGAACCGAAAACGCAACAGGAGACTCAAAGCAAGAACAAGAATCCTGGAAGCTATGGATTCCCAATGACTTGGTGCCACAAATTCTATACCGAGCTCATGACGCACCAGACGCTGCTCATTGCGGCATGGGAAAGCTTGTAGAGAAACTAAGGCGTTACCTATTGTGAGGAGTCGTAAAACTGCCCACAAATCTCGAGGCAGGAGGGCCCCTAGCAACAGCGAGAATGCGGCAGAATTCAAGGGCATCCTGGTCCACCGGTGAATACTGGATCTTGGACCCGGCTAAAGCGGAGAGACCGTGAAATAACGGTGCCGCGCTGGACCTTGGACCCACGCCGCCAAAGGGCAATAAGGTCGAACGGTAAAGCCGTGGACTTTGAACCGGCGCAAAGCGGATGCACCGTGAATTAACGGGACATCTTGGACCTTGGACCCGAGGCGTGCCGTGTGCAAAGGGAACTTACGGGACACACGTGGACATTGGACCCTAGCGAGCCGTGTGCAAAAAGGGAAATAACGGGACCCCGCCGCTGCCTATAAAAGGGACGGCGCAGGCGTAGCTCAGGACAGATAACCAAGATACGCGAGCGAAAGTACAAGTGCAACCAACGAACCAGAGATCAAGATCAAGATACAAGTGCGAGGATTCAATCGAGTGCGTGGCCGTGAGAGTACCGTAGAAACCGAGTGCTCAACGCCCAGATCAAGATACCAGAGTCAAGACGCTAGGCCAAGGCTGAGACTGCAACGGTGAGATCGGCAGGACACAGAGATTGGAGTGGAGACGAGTGCAGGACAGGAGCAGAGTCGAGAGAGGGACGAGCTACCGGCAGGGTAAGCGCGGATCAAGAGTTTGTGCCAGGCGTCGGGGTTACGGTGGACTGACGAGAAGGCTGAATCCTCGGATTTGACCTGTCGGGACATTTGTTTCTCAGGCTAGAGCCAGACCGACCCCAGGGAACACGACGAACAGGTGATCCCAGGATCATTCTGGTCGGACCCGAAAGGGAGGTTGTGCAGACTTCTTGAGTCCTACAAGCCGGAGAGACGCCGTTGGAGAACGACGCCGCAGGAGTCCACAAGCACCACGAAGGGAGGCGAGAGCAGCGACGCCGTCGAAGGAGCGCCGCCGAGGAACGCACAGAGTGAATCCTGAGCCGAGGAAGGCTCGTCGCCGACCCGGCAAGCCGCAACAGCCAGCTGACGAAGAAACCAATTCCAGCGAAAAGAAAACTTAATAAAGTTTCCGATTTGTCCCAATCGGATATCTCTGCATTTTCTTGGGTCACGGGCAATCACGCAATACAAATTTGGTGGGACGAACACACAATATCTCTGAGCTAGTCGCGGCGTTTACGTAGCGATCCGACAGTTAAAAACAGTTCGTTACATCTGGCGCCCAAGCGTGATTGTCCCGATCAAGAAAGCAGATAGAGGATGGGCAAGTCCCCGCCATCGCAGCCGCCCTGGGAATCAGGCTAGAGGGTCTCGTGGAGGACATGAGAAAAGCACTGTCGGAGTTCATAGACCGCACAACCAAAGAACCGGAGACAGTTGCCATCCTCGAAGCGTTGGAAAGGGAATACGGAAAGAAGACTCCCGAGATGAAAATCACAAGCGCAGAGGGCTTGGTGAGCAGCTTGGACGTCCAAAGCCTCAGGGACGCCGGCAACCAGGAGCGACGAAACTCCACTCAAAGGGAGAACAGCCGTGAAAGGCAGGAGGACGCCAATCAAAGGAAGGACAGGGCCAAGACGGAAGTACCGGACTATGCCAAGGTGGCGAAGCAGGTACGAGAGTGGACCTTTAGGTACGACGGCCACGATAAACCCCTGGAGTTCCTAGAACAAGTAGAGTGGTCAGCGGTGACGTACGGGCTCGACGCCAATCTAATCCCCAGAGCGATGCCGGAACTCCTGCAGGGAAGAGCCCTCAAGTGGTTTATCGCCAACAACAAATTCTGGGAGACCTGGGCAGACTTCTCCCGAAGCTTCAAGGAATTCTTCCTGCCCAGGGGCTTCATGGTGAAGCTAGCCGATCAGGTCAGGCAGAGGAAACAAGTCTTCAATGAGTCGTTTAAAGACTACATGGTAGACATGCAGACCTTGATGCGACCCCTGGATATGACCCGAAAAGAGGTCCTGGAGAGGATTCTAGAGAACAGCACACCGGCGCTGCGGATGTTCATTCGCCCGTACGAGTGCAGGGACCTGGACGCTCTGATGGCACTGGCAGACGACTTTGAGGAGTTGGACCAGCAAAGGAGGGAGTTCGAGGAGGCCAACACTCCACAGACCAGGATGCACCCCGTACCCGCAAGAAGAGAGTTTCAGCACCCGGTAGCTGCACGACGGGAATACGAACACCCGGGAACAGTACGAAAAGAGTTCGCGCACCCAGCAGCCACTCGAAACGGGCAAGGAGCAGTCTGCAGAAGGTGCCAAGACAACACTGACGCCCCCTGGAGGCGAGGTCCACAAGGCCAAAGGACAGAGGGAAGGAGAGGACACATTACGAACCCGGCAACAGCATGCCGAAGATGCGGAAGCCAAGAGCACTGGGCAACAGAGTGCCGAAACCGCCCGGTGCTGTTCTGCTGGAACTGCGGGAAAATAGGCATAGCGACAACTAATTGCTGCCCGAGATCGGGAAATGCCCAGCGATCCCAGCCACCGAGGGGCAACTAGGGTTCGCGAGGCACTGCCCCTCAGATTTAATGGGCGACCTGAAGGCGGAAGAAATGCAACTGTCCGCCACAGTGCTCATAGCCGGGAAGAGGCTGAAGGCCACAGTGGACACCGGCGCCACGGCTAGCTTTATAAGCGAGGAGCTGGCGGACAGGCTGCAGGCGGCAGGACAGGTCAGGCCCACGAGGAGGCAAGTACGGATGGCAGACGGACGATGCGGGAGCATCACCTCGCAGCTGGAAATAGGAATTGGACTCGGCACGAGAACTGTGGTAATACAGTTGCTGATCCTTCCTGGAATCATAGACGCTCTGGTGCTAGGATGGAATTTCCTCACCACAATAGGAGCAAAAATGGAGTGCGCCGGTCTTCGGGTGGCGATACCACCAAGAAACAGGGAACAAAACTGCACAGAGGAAAGACTGTCCGTCGCTGTCGCGGAAACGCCAAAAGAATTCACGGAAGAGGACGTAGCTGAATTCTTAAAAACAGAATTGGCAGATTTGGAGAATATACAAGGAACATCGACCGTAGCTGTGCACAAAATCACCATGAAAGATGACCAGCCGGTCAAACAAAGATTTTATCCCAAGAATCCCAAGATGCAAGGGGAAATTAACGCCAAGGTCGACGAGCTACTTGAAAAAGGTTGCATAGAACCATCAAAAAGCCCCTACAGCTCACCAGCGTAGATTTCCGGCAAATAAACGCAAAGTCCGTAAAGGACGCGTATCCGATGCCAATGATAAATTACATCCTGGACCAACTGAGAGAAGCCAAGTACATCAGCAGCTTGGATCTAAAAGACGGGTACTGGCAGATACCCTTGGAGGCGGACAGCAGGCAGTACACAGCCTTCACCGTCCCAGGAAAAGGTTTATTCCAATGGAGAGTCATGCCATTTGGACTACACTCGGCATCGGCGACATTCCAAAGGGCGTTGGACCAGGTCATAGGGCCCGAGATGATGCCGCACGCTTTTGCGTATCAAGACGACATTATCGTCATCGGACGGACCATAAAGGAACACATGCAGAACCTAAAAGAGGTGTTCAGAACCTGAAAGTAAATGCTGATAAGTGTAAATTCTTCAGGAAGGAGTTGCAATACTTAGGGCATCGAATCACAGACCAAGGCATTGGGACGGACCCGGAGAAGGTGTCGGCCATAGCCCAGCTGAAGCCACCGGCAAACGTCAAGGAGCTGCGCCAGTATCTGGGGGTGGCATCATGGTATAGGCGATTCGTACCAGATTTTGCCACCATAGTGCAGCCCCTGAATGCACTCCTCCGGAAGAAGGCAAAATGGGAATGGACGAACGATCACCAGCAAGCGTTCGAAGCCGTCAAGGCCAGGCTAGTTGCTGACCCAATCCTGGCATGCCCCGATTTCAGCAAAACGTTCGTACTCCAAACAGACGCCAGCGATTACGGCCTCGGTGCTATTCTCACACAACATTCGGACCAGGGTGAGCGGGTGATTTCCTACTCCAGTCGATCCTTGAACGGGGCGGAAAGGAATTACTGTGCAACAGAAAAAGAGTGTTTAGCAATCGTGTGGGCCATCAGGAAATTAAAACCTTACCTGGAGGGCTACCGCTTCAAAGTGATAACCGATCACATGGCCCTGAAGTGGTTGAATAGTATCGAGAGTCCGTCCGGCAGAATCGCGAGATGGGCGCTGGAGCTACAACAGTACGATTTTGAAATCGCATACAGGAAGGGCCAGCTTAACATAGTAGCGGACGTCCTGTCACGGCAGCCGCTACCAGAAACGTGCCGAAGACTGAAAAATAAAGAAACCGATCTGCAAGAACAAGCACAATGCCCCTGGATAAAGGAAATGCAAGGAAAAGTTACGCAGAATCAACAAAAATACCCCGATTATCTGGTGGAAGCCAACCGGCTGTACCGACATATTCCACACAGGGCTGGCAACGAGGACGTGGTCGCCTGGAAGCTGTGCGTACCCACCGAGTCGAGAAAAAGGGTCATTTCTGAGAATCACGACATGCCAACGGCCGGACACTTGGGCAGTCGGAAAACGATTGCAAGAGTGGCTGCAAGATATTACTGGCCGGGTATGCATCGAGACGTACGAAAATATGTGCGGAACTGTGAAAGCTGCATGAAATACAAGCCTAACCAACTCCAGGCAGCCGGAAAAATGCTAACACAAATTCCGGAGGAGCCATGGGCTACGGTATGCGCCGATTTCGTCGGTCCCCTGCCACGATCAAAACACGGGAATTCGATGCTACTAGTCTTCGTGGATCGATTCTCAAAGTGGACCGAAATCGTGCCCATGCGAAGGGCAACTACGGAAACCCTTCAAAAGGCCATCAGAGAACGTATAATTTCGCGATACGGTGTACCTAAAGTAATGATAACCGACAACGGCGTGCAGTTCACAAGCAGAGCGTTCAAGAAGTTCATGGAGGAACTGGGTGTCCGACACCAGATTACAGCACCGTACACGCCACAAGAAAACCCGACGGAGAGAACCAACAGGACCGTAAAAACAATGATCGCGCAGTTCACCGGAGCCGATCAGAGGACGTGGGATGAAAAATGGCCAGAATTGCAGTTGGCTGTGAATACAAGTGTGGCGGAGACAACGGGCTATTCGCCAGCGTTTATCACGCAGGGTAGAGAGCCGAGACTCCCAAACGCGCTGTATGACGAGCAGACAACCGGAACAGGAAAGGAAACACAAACACCCACGGAGAACGCACAAAAATTAAAGGAAATCTTTGAGTTGGTCAGGAGAAACATGGAGAAGGCAGCGCAGGATCAGGCGCGGCACTACAATCTCCGAAGCCGTCCATGGAAGCCGAAGGTTGGGGACAAGGTCTGGGTCAAGGAGCACCACCTGTCCAAGGCAGTAGAGGGCTTCGCGGCGAAACTGGCCCCAAAATTCGATGGGCCGTTTAAAATCACAAAGTTCACTTCGCCGGTGATCTGCAAGTTACGGCACGAGGAAAGCGGCAAGGAAAAAACAGCACACATAAGCGACCTAAAGCCCGGGAGAGAAACGACCACGGCAGCGAGGGAGTATGTACTTTCCGTTAGCGGGAAAAGAGAGAGGACGATACGGGGTATCGAAACGGGCACAACACATGGATCACACACGGATACACGAGCACACACACACACACACACACACAGGAGCGCGAGAGCGGGGCAGAGGAGGGTCAAAACCGCGACTACCGTTACCGGCTAAAGGTGCCCCAGATTGGGGCTAGAACATAAGAGAGGAGTATGTTCTGGGACAGGGGAGGGTTATCGCGACGACATCGCGCAGGCGCGGATGGCTACAACAACCGCAGCCAGCAACAACATCAAGCGAGGCCAATAACAACCGCGGCCAGCAACAACAAGCAAGCATGGGCAACAACGACAACAACCCGGCCAAATGCGAGGCGAAATACGCCAGAACAACAACACAAGCAATGCACCGACTGCAGCACAACAACAAAAGGGGTCAAGACCTCTCGGCAGCACGCCAGGACGGATAGGAAGGGAGGCCAGGCGCGCGGGCCGGCAATGTCGCGAGGCTGCCGCAGGCGCGGGACACGGGGGCACTTGCAGCCGCAAGTTGTCTTCCGGGGCGCGCGGGGCCATGGTCCGCACCCCGGAGATCATCAAGGGGATTCATCTCGGCTGGAGCTGCAAAATGGAAACAATGGTAGAAAGTGGAAAAATTTAGAAAAAGAGATAAAAACTCACCATTTTCAGCGCAACCACGCGGTAATGAAAATCGGGATGGGGGCGCTGCGATAGCGGCGGTCGATCGATAGTGCGATCGATAGGGAAAACGACATGGAAAAAATCTAGATTTTCACAGTGGCCACGCTTAGGTCACACTGCGACTGGAACGGAAAATGGCAACGCTGAAATTCGATACTGGATTGGAGAATGGAAGTGGCGACGCCGTTCACCACGATCGATGAACGCGATTGTGAGTGGAGCGGAGTTGCCAGATGCGGAAATAGAAGCGGCGTTTTCCGAGGAGCGGCGCGGAAATTCAAAATTCCGAGCGGAGGCGAGGATAGCAACTGAGGAGAGAGAATCGTCAAGGAACAAGGAGAGGAGTAAGGACGGCACGGGAGGATTTCGCGGGGGTCAAGATGCCTTGGACACGGTGAGATGGCATCGCTGCGATCCGACCGGTGGCCAACAGCAGGAGAAGGCATAGCGAGGGTTGACGCGGTCGTCGAGATGCCTACAGGAAAAGGTAAGATTGCACCGCTGCGTCCGGACTGGTGGCCAACTAAGGAGTAGGGAACCAGGAGCAACGGAGGACGAGGACAACAACGAGGAAGTGAGATCGTCGACGGAGTGCGCCGGGAGGAGAAGCACCGTCTTTAACACATTTCCGAAGAAGGGGGAGATGTGAGGAGTCGTAAAACTCCCCACAATTCGAGGCAGGAGGCCCCTAGCAACAGCGAGAATGGGCAGAATTAAGGGCATCCAGGTCCACCGGTGATCTGGATCTTGGACCCGGCTAAAGCGGAGAGACCGTGAATAACGGTGCCGCGCTGGACCTTGGACCCACGCCGCCAAAGGGCATAGGTCGAACGGTAGCCGTGGATTTGAACCGGCGCAAAGCGGATGCACCGTGATTAACGGGACATCTTGGACTTGGACCCGAGGCGTGCCGTGTGCAAAGGGAACTTCGGGACACACGTTGACTTGGACCCTGCGAGCCGTGTGCAAAAGGGAATACGGGACCCCGCCGCTGCCTTAAGGGACGGCGCAGGCGTGCTCAGGACAGATAACCAAGTCGCGAGCGAAAGTCAAGTGCAACCAACGAACCAGAGTAAGATAAGATCAAGTGCGAGGATTCATCGAGTGCGTGGCCGTGAGAGTCCGTGAAACCGAGTGCTCAACGCCCAGTAAGATACCAGAGTAAGGCTGGCCAAGGCTAAGACTGCAACGGTGAGATCGGCAGGACACAGAGATTGGAGTGGAGAGAGTGCAGGACAGGAGCAGAGTCGAGAGAGGGACGAGTACCGGCAGGGTAAGCGCGGATCAAGAGTTTGTGCCAGGCGTCGGGGTTCGGTGGATGACGAGAAGGCTGAATCCTCGGATTTGACCTGTCGGGACATTTGTTTCTCAGGTAGAGCCAGACCGACCCCAGGGAACACGACGAACAGGTGATCCCAGGATCATTCTGGTCGGACCCGAAAGGGAGGTTGTGCAGATTCTTGAGTCCTAAGCCGGAGAGACGCCGTTGGAGAACGACGCCGCAGGAGTCCACAAGCACCACGAAGGGAGGCGAGAGCAGCGACGCCGTCGAAGGAGCGCCGCCGAGGAACGCACAGAGTGAATCCTGAGCCGAGGAAGGCACGTCGCCGACCCGGCAAGCCGCAACAGCCAGCTGACGAAGAAACCAATTCCAGCGAAAAGAAAACTTTAAAGTTTCCGATTTGTCCCAATCGGATTCTCTGCATTTCTTGGGTCACGGGCAATCACGCATCAAATTTGGTGGGACGAACACACAATATCTCTGAGCTAGTCGCGGCGTTTACGTAGCGATCCGACAGTTAAAAACAGTTCGTTACACTATTTTGGCCACGCATGGTTACCGAAATTAGGGATTACGTTAGAAAGTGCTCCGTGTGTCTCGCTACCAAAAGTTCCAATACAGTTCTTCGACCGCCAATGGGAAAGCCAATGGAATCCCAGAGACCCTTTCAGAATCTGTACATGGACTTATTGGGGCCATATCCTAGATCTAAATCCGGTAACATAGGATTGTTGATAATAGTAGACCATAATACGAAGTTCCATTTTCTCCACCCTTTAAAAAAGTTCACCTCCAATAAGATTTGCGACTTTCTACATGACCAGGTTTTCTTTACCTTCGGAGTTCCCGAAGTAATCTTAACTGATAATGGTTCGCAGTTTCGGTCTAGCCTATTTCAAGCCTTTTTGACTAGATTCGGCGTTTCCCATAAGTGCACCGCAATTTGCTCTCCGCAAGTACATAAGAGTCGATCACACAAACTGGGATACAAATTTAAACGAAATCAATGGGGCGCTTCGATCTGCAATACACCGTAGTACGGGCTATTCGCCATATTTTTTAGCTTTTGGCCAAAACATGTTGCTTAACGGAAAGGATTACGAACTTCTGCGAAAGCTAGATCTGTTAATTGACGACACGCGTATTGACGATCGAGATGCCTTGAAAATTGCCAGAATCAAAGCCAAAGAATCGGTGGCGCGGTCGCATGACAATAACGCAAAAGTCTATAATTTAAGAAGGCGATTAGTTCAACTTAAAGTAGGAGACCCCGTCTTTGCAAGAAACTTTTTTCAAAGTAACGCAGCTAAGAAGTTCAGTGCCAAACTGGCAAAAGTATTCATCAAAGCAAAAGTCAAACGTAAACTCGGCTCTGCTTATTACGAGATTGCAAATGAATCAGGGAAAGTATTGGGTACATACCATTTGAAAGATCTGAAAATACAAAAAAATTAAGGAGAATATGAAGAAAAACAAAATAAAGAGAAAGGCAGACTTTTCAGTTAACGACATCTCAGATGGCTCATGCGCTGCATTAACTGTGGTGTAGTATCCCGCCTTTCAGCAAGCAGCGTTTTTTTTTAAGAGAACAATTTCTTTTATCTTCCTCTCCTCGCCCTGTCCTCTTTGTCGCTCATCAGAAAACGCAGCAAAGTTCGGAACATTCGAGATCGCACTGCTCACACGCACGACGATTCCAGCTTGCATACATACACACACCCAAGCTGCGGTCACCGAATTTCGGCAAAGTCCCGTTAGGATTCTGCTACGCCGAAACCTCATGGCGAATCGAATGATCTGGTCATAGTCAAATTTTCTCTCGAACGTTGCAGACGTGCGTTTATTGAAATTAGATTTCGATGGTACAGTCCGCTTATTCTCAGCGACATAAGTACAGTGAATCGTGAACATTACCTATTAGTGCATCGAACGAGCTCAAATCATCGTTCCCAGAAAAACCAAACACCTCAGTCGACGACTAATCTGGCCGACTCTTTTGATTTTGCATAAACGGAGATCTTTACGATCCAGGTAATAACCAAAACTAAGTTTCTGTGAAACAGTAATAATTTGCGTGAGTTTAGGAAAGTTCTCGGCCAGCAGGCAAGCAAGCTTCGCGCTGCTAACGCGCTGCTGACGCCTCCGTTCGGTGGTGAATTTTAACAGTTACCACTAGCCGGTCTTACATAACCTGCGAACCACGAGGTTAGACTCCATTGCTTGAAGCAAGACCTGCCCAAGTACAGGTAACTTCCCCTAAAGTGATTAGAAGCTAATTAGTGGTAACAATTCTTTTATGGTACAGGTCGTTCCGCTCACTAGCACTGTGGTTATTGGGAGAAATAAATCAAGCGAAGTATACTAGCCAGATAATTCCTGAGCACGGTGGGGCTTATATAGCGACCACGTGGAAGTCATCACTGCCTGCTGCAGATCGGTCCGAGTTCCGGTACAGCCTAGTGCGCCCCTCGGTTGCGCTTTCGACATATCCACGTGCGAGTCCTCACTGCCTGCTGCAGATCGGTCCGAGTTCCGGTACAGCCTAGTGCGCCCCTCGGTTGCGCTTTCGACATATCCACATGCGAGTCCTCACTGCCTGCTGCAGATCGGTCCGAGTTCCGGTACAGCCTAGTGCGCCCCTCGGTTGCACTTTCGACATATCCACGTGCGATTCATACCCAGGAGAGAGTTTCTTTCTAAATCGGCACCCCCTGGAGATTTTCACCCTTTGGACGGGTTGGACCCAATGAATGAGGATCAGGATAAGTTCTAAATAAACTCATGAATACCACCTAGTTTAAAATTTACATTCTACCGCCTTAGGCAAACCGGCCTTTAGCCGCGCTTAATTTGATCTTTTGTCTAAGCCTAGAACGTCTATGAAGACACAATACGGATAATTGATCCGAACACCTTAGTATGATTTAAGTAATTATAATTCATTTAGAATGTAAGAACCATGAAAATAATATTTAAGTACCTCCCTCAGATACAGCTAGATCAGTAGGCCCAGTGAAAAGTAGTAGGAAGTAAAAGTAAAATTTAAAACCAGCAACAATGTGCTGTTAGAAGAACTAAGGATTGTTCAACTGATTAATAATATAGTACCATTTTGTGAAATCTTGGAATAGAATTTCATTTCATTTAAACATGGAAGATTAAATAAAATGTAGTCTGTCATAATTACATCATGCCACAAATGTATCACAACCAGTAGTCGGAAAGGGGAATTCCTTGGGGCAATACAAATAGTCTCCAGTGTTGCCATGGTCGGGAGGGTTTAGAGGAGAATGTGAAAACAACATCTAATTCACATACGAAACGGCCTGTTCTACATAACAATATTTACAGACCCACATTATTTTTGTTTAGTCCACCAGTAGTATAGTTTCCGAATGTGCACTTATATTATTATGCAAGCGTGCTTAGGGAAAGAAGAGATAGAAACGAACCCCGACATATCCGACGAGCGAACCATAGAGCGAAGTATAGTGCACAAAACTCTATCTTCTGAAACCCAGATGTGTTGTTGTAGTCGTTTGGATTACAACAAAAGCAGGTGCATGCTACACTGCGTATTGACCCCTAGAATCTGCTTGCCAAATCTCAATCTTCTAGCTTTTATAGTTTCCGAGATCTCAGCGTTCATGCAGACGGACAGACAGACGGACAGACAGCCGGACAGACGGACGGACGGACGGACAGACGGACAGAGGGTCATGGCTAGATCGACTCGGCTAGTGATCCTGATCAAGAATATATATACTTTATATGCTGGCTCTGTGTCCGGTAAAATAAACACATTATTGAAAACCAAATTTTAGAATTTTCTATTACAGGTTTTCCTACTTTCCTGAACCCTCTTATTCTGTATATCTTTGAAAAAATGTGTGAAAAAATAATCAAAATTAGATTTCGTGTAAAAAAAAAAGGTAGGACCAATTTTATTTTTTATAAAATAATATTATATTACAGTTATTCTTAGAAAACAAAAAAAATTTTTAATTTAATATTAAAAAATAAAAAAAAAAAAAAAATTAAGAAAAAGGCCGACCACGCCCATTTTAGATAAAATTAACAGGTTTCATTATTATTAACTTAATTCTAAAAACAGAGCCTAAAAATGTTGCTTCGTTTTCGAGTTATTAATTAATGCCACAAAAAGTGGTCAAATTACCCATAGTGCTTTGAAGCCAGAACGCATCTCGTCCGTAATCTCACGGCACACGGAGCAGGTCCAAAGAAATACAATTCTTTTGGAAATAAAATCGCCAACGCGACCATGTACCCCGACACTGGCGCACTTACAATGCGCAGTATTCTCGCATAGCCAGCACAACAAATAAGTTTCGCCAGCAATAACGCCGTTGAACTCGCATTTTTTGGCTGAGCAGGATAGACTCATTTTTGAATGCACTCAGGTCACTGTGCAGGGCGAAGTAAGAGCGGCAAAAGATTAAGGCAACGTAAGGAGAGCAGCGGGATAAAGAGCAGCAAGCTAAAACGTTCGGATTTAAGAGCGTAAGTTAGCAGGAGGGCTTGCACTGATCGGTGAATTTAGGCGACTCGCACAAAGCGGAGAGGAGGAAAAGTGCCGTTAGAGTGGTAACGGACCGGCAGCTCCGAGAGGCGTAATGAAGGAGAGCGGGAGAGTAAGAACAACAACACAATACTTGCTGTGACAAGCCAGGCACTTTGTTATTGTTTGCTGGCTGATGGTAATATTTGGTTTGTCTATAAATTAAACGACGTTTACATTAACTATCCGAGCTCGGATATGTTGAAATCAGGGCTGTGAACCACTCCGGAGCTGAACCACTCCGAACCGGAGTGGTTCACATTTTTTAGAAAACGAACCGAACAGTAATCGGAGCGTCGAATTTTTGTATCGTTAAACCGGAACCGAACCGGAACTATTATTTTTGAAATGCGGTTCGGTTTAGTCAATCTAATAATATATAACTTCCAACTTCCAAAATATTTTGCAGTATGCGCACTTTAAAATTTCATGATTAAATTCATGGAAGTGTACTAATAGCAGTGTTGGGACATACCTACATACATATTTAATTGAATTATGTTTATTGCTCTCTCTTTCTTGGCACTGGCTATAACAGATCGCCGAATTCTTATGTAAAATTTGAACTTTTTGTCCCTTTCGTTTTTTTCCTGTGGTTATTTTTCAAAAGTGCATTCAACTGCGCTAGAGAGAGACGGAACAACATTCGCTGTTAGTAAAAAGCGCGGGAAGCCGTGCAAGAAAATCTATCTGTTAGAACTTTGCATTTCTGTAAACTATTCTGCTATCGCTTCAGTCTACGACAGTGGTGGCCAGCAGAGGCAGCACACAGACAATGAAAGAAGGCATTGCGTTTGTGTCAGTGCGAGCATGCACGAATTTGACTGTGTGCGTGACGTTTTGCACCTTGACAGCGTACATGTGCGAAACGCGGCAGCGCGCTGGCAGAACAGCGGCAGCGAAATTGCCTAAAGAAGAGATAGAAACGAACCCCGACATATCCGACGAGCGAACCATAGAGCGAAGTATAGTGCACAAAACTCTATCTTCTGAAACCCAGATGTGTTGTTGTAGTCGTTTGGATTACAACAAAAGCAGGTGCATGCTACACTGCGTATTGACCCCTAGAATCTGCTTGCCAAATCTCAATCTTCTAGCTTTTATAGTTTCCGAGATCTCAGCGTTCATACAGACGGACAGACAGACGGACAGACAGCCGGACAGACGGACGGACGGACGGACAGACGGACAGAGGGTCATGGCTAGATCGACTCGGCTAGTGATCCTGATCACGAATATATATACTTTATATGGTCGGAAATGTTACACACTTTTGCACGAATCTAATATACCCTTTTACTCTACGAGTAACGGGTATAAAAAGTAGAAATTGCCTCTTCAAGATGAAGACTATCAATACAAGACCAATCCACTGAAGATAGGGATCTCGACATTTCCAAATAATGTATATCTCGAAAGCAACGAGTCCGCAAAGGAGCCTCAAGGAATTAGATACTCGAAAAATGCTACTAATGGATAGTTGGAGTGTAGGATGATGAGAGTCCTCAGGAGTGGTCAATGGGGTGTTACGTGTGACAATGGCATCACAAAGGTCAGACACAAAAATAAGATCCAAAAGTCTTCCACTCGCATTGGAAATTGAGTTAACTTGACCAAGTGATAAGTCAATAAGAACGTCGACAAAATCGTTTTGATCGCCAGGAACTAGTGCAATTAGGTCGACACAAGGAGACCAGGATAGGTGCGGAATATTAAAGTCACCCAATAGTATAAGATGGTCTGAGTCAGAGGCATATGAGGAGATATTCTGGATAGCGGAGAGGTGTCGCATATAGATCGGAGCCTCAGAGCCTGGAGGAATATAGGAGCAGGTTACAAATATGTTGCAGTTAGAAAGACATACATTGACTAAATCTAACTCAATGTCACCAACATTGGGGATGGATACAACTTCTGATGATATTTAAGACTTCACTGTGATTAGGACACCCCCACCTCGCTTAGAGGGACGGTCACGATACCGTGGGATTAAGCCAGGTCTCAGTAAAGGCGATAACGCTGGAATCGAAAGCAGCGCTATCAGCATGCAATCTAGACAGCTTACTGAGAAGGCCACGGTCATTTTAAAAATGTAATACCAAATCTAGTTTTTGGAACTGACGAATTTGTAATTAAGGATGGTTCTTTCCGATCAAACCCATGTACAATCGTATTTACTGGCCATCGAGCAGGATTTAAAGCACGGGAAAAATGTGTATCAGCAAGAATTATTTTAAATTAAGAAACTTTCCTTTTGTAAGCAAAATTAAATTTTGTAACAACAATGTTTTCAGGGGAGGCTTGGAGCTCATCGCTTAGGTGACCTTTAATTTCGTCAATGGTAGTATCAGGCCTTAGACGAGACACAAAAATGGCCTTTTTTGGCATGAGTGCTTGTTGCTTGTGGCGCTACGGCTTCAAGGCGTCTACGGGTTGCGCCTGCAGGATGAACATCATTTACCGCAGCCAGCAGTGGTCTGCGAGTTCTATTGGATGTACCAGGAACACTGGCATTAGCACCGGTTAAGTTAGATGGTCGGACATCAATTTTAACGGAGGATACCGGCGGTACCGCGTGGAAGGTTGGTTGTTACGGCACCAGGATCAGGCTCAGTATGACAGCCAGGACATTCGAGGATACGCAGTTATTATCGATTTCACTGGCGTTGGCAGACACTAATGAAACGTACATTAGTGAGCTATTGAAGGAGCCAGGATCTCTCATGGATGAGGGTGTATAAATAGGAGTAAGATGGTTCATTAGTTGGCCAGTTGGAGGAGAAGAAATCTTTGTTGGAGTTTCCTAAACTATTTTTAGCCCATTAAACTGGGACTCTACGACAATCTGCTTCTCGTGAAGGTGACTAAACAGCTTTTTGATCTCTTTGCACTATGGGTAATTTGACCACTTCTTTTGGCCAAAACCCATTTTTTAAAAGTCGTTAGAAGTTGGTTTTTTTAATCACAATGTATTAGGATAACATCAATCTCAAATGTTACTAACAGAAAAATTTAACAGAGCGCACCCCTGTTAAGTAATCAGCTGTGGAAGCCAGCCGTTGTTCGAACGAGGTGGCAGCGCTGGTAAAACGCAAATTTTCCTTAAAACTTAAAAGTTAAAAAAAGTGTGAAATTGATTAATTTAAGTGCTGTTTTTGAAATGCAGTCCATTCAGAGTGGTTTGTAATATGTGTTTGTGATCGTGAATTGTAGATTTTGATTGTGGTGTCCCTATAATCTTGTGTAAGTTCTAACCTTGAAAAAACTTAAAACATGTAGTAAATTCTAATCTTTAAATAGAGCTACAAAGTGAGTCCAGCTCTTTCCAGCTCTAAAACTTGTTTTATGTTGTAGAGTAGTCAATTCTTATTATACTCAGTTAGTATAAAAGTGCACTTTTGCGCACTTTCTCTGATATTTAACTTTTTAGGTACCAACCTAACTTTCGCAAACAGCGCGCTGATTGAAAGCTGGATGTCAGGACGAAGAAGAGTTTCGAGGAAATTGCAATATTCAATTATATGAGATCGGCTATATGTGGACCTTGTACTAGTCACGATGAGAAACTTTTAGAAGCCAGAAGTAAAATCATTTATTATAAAATATGCGATTACTGGCTAAAGGCTAAAAGAGACTTAAAGCAATTCAAGCTATGTCATTCTTCTTGGCTGAGTTCCCATACAGTTGTACCCATTCAAACACGAATAGGACCTGTTGGACGGCCAGCTCTGTCTTACCTTTCAAAAAAGGAAAGAACCCAGAGAAAAGAAGCTTCCGATCTAGCATCATTTAAGGCAGGCAATGTTAGTTTATTAATTCAAGCTGCAAGCGCAGCTGCTCGGAAGCGCGCACAACCTGACTTGGCTTATGTTTTAAAGTTGCTGGCTCTGTGTCCGGTAAAATAAACACATTATTGAAAACCAAATTTTAGAATTTTCTATTACAGGTTTTCCTACTTTCCTGAACCCTCTTATTCTGTATATCTTTGAAAAAATGTGTGAAAAAATAATCAAAATTAGATTTCGTGTAAAAAAAAAAAAGGTAGGACCAATTTTATTTTTTATAAAATAATATTATATTACAGTTATTCTTAGAAAACAAAAAAAATTTTTAATTTAATATTAAAAAATAAAAAATAAAAAAAAATTAAGAAAAAGGCCGACCACGCCCATTTTAGATAAAATTAATAGGTTTCATTATTATTAACTTAATTCTAAAAACAGAGCCTAAAAATGTTGCTTCGTTTTCGAGTTATTAATTATTGCCACAAAAAGTGGTCAAATTACCCATAGTGCTTTGAAGCCAGAACGCATCTCGTCCGTAATCTCACGGCACACGGAGCAGGTCCAAAGAAATACAATTCTTTTGGAAATAAAATCGCCAACGCGACCATGTACCCCGACACTGGCGCACTTACAATGCGCAGTATTCTCGCATAGCCAGCACAACAAATAAGTTTCGCCAGCAATAACGCCGTTGAACTCGCATTTTTTGGCTGAGCAGGATAGACTCATTTTTGAATGCACTCAGGTCACTGTGCAGGGCGAAGTAAGAGCGGCAAAAGATTAAGGCAACGTAAGGAGAGCAGCGGGATAAAGAGCAGCAAGCTAAAACGTTCGGATTTAAGAGCGTAAGTTAGCAGGAGGGCTTGCACTGATCGGTGAATTTAGGCGACTCGCACAAAGCGGAGAGGAGGAAAAGTGCCGTTAGAGTGGTAACGGACCGGCAGCTCCGAGAGGCGTAATGAAGGAGAGCGGGAGAGTAAGAACAACAACACAATACTTGCTGTGACAAGCCAGGCACTTTGTTATTGTTTGCTGGCTGATGGTAATATTTGGTTTGTCTATAAATTAAACGACGTTTACATTAACTATCCGAGCTCGGATATGTTGAAATCAGGGCTGTGAACCACTCCGGAGCTGAACCACTCCGAACCGGAGTGGTTCACATTTTTTAGAAAACGAACCGAACAGTAACCGGAGCGTCGAATTTTTGTATCGTTAAACCGGAACCGAACCGGAACTATTATTTTTGAAATGCGGTTCGGTTTAGTCAATCTAATAATATATAACTTCCAACTTCCAAAATATTTTGCAGTATGCGCACTTTAAAATTTCATGATTAAATTCATGGAAGTGTACTAATAGCAGTGTTGGGACATACCTACATACATATTTAATTGAATTATGTTTATTGCTCTCTCTTTCTTGGCACTGGCTATAACAGATCGCCGAATTCTTATGTAAAATTTGAACTTTTTGTCCCTTTCGTTTTTTTCCTGTGGTTATTTTTCAAAAGTGCATTCAACTGCGCTAGAGAGAGACGGAACAACATTCGCTGTTAGTAAAAAGCGCGGGAAGCCGTGCAAGAAAATCTATCTGTTAGAACTTTGCATTTCTGTAAACTATTCTGCTATCGCTTCAGTCTACGACAGTGGTGGCCAGCAGAGGCAGCACACAGACAATGAAAGAAGGCATTGCGTTTGTGTCAGTGCGAGCATGCACGAATTTGACTGTGTGCGTGACGTTTTGCACCTTGACAGCGTACATGTGCGAAACGCGGCAGCGCGCTGGCAGAACAGCGGCAGCGAAATTGCCTAAAGAAGAGATAGAAACGAACCCCGACATATCCGACGAGCGAACCATAGAGCGAAGTATAGTGCACAAAACTCTATCTTCTGAAACCCAGATGTGTTGTTGTAGTCGTTTGGATTACAACAAAAGCAGGTGCATGCTACACTGCGTATTGACCCCTAGAATCTGCTTGCCAAATCTCAATCTTCTAGCTTTTATAGTTTCCGAGATCTCAGCGTTCATACAGACGGACAGACAGACGGACAGACAGCCGGACAGACGGACGGACGGACGGACAGACGGACAGAGGGTCATGGCTAGATCGACTCGGCTAGTGATCCTGATCACGAATATATATACTTTATATGGTCGGAAATGTTACACACTTTTGCACGAATCTAATATACCCTTTTACTCTACGAGTAACGGGTATAAAAAGTAGAAATTGCCTCTTCAAGATGAAGACTATCAATACAAGACCAATCCACTGAAGATAGGGATCTCGACATTTCCAAATAATGTATATCTCGAAAGCAACGAGTCCGCAAAGGAGCCTCAAGGAATTAGATACTCGAAAAATGCTACTAATGGATAGTTGGAGTGTAGGATGATGAGAGTCCTCAGGAGTGGTCAATGGGGTGTTACGTGTGACAATGGCATCACAAAGGTCAGACACAAAAATAAGATCCAAAAGTCTTCCACTCGCATTGGAAATTGAGTTAACTTGACCAAGTGATAAGTCAATAAGAACGTCGACAAAATCGTTTTGATCGCCAGGAACTAGTGCAATTAGGTCGACACAAGGAGACCAGGATAGGTGCGGAATATTAAAGTCACCCAATAGTATAAGATGGTCTGAGTCAGAGGCATATGAGGAGATATTCTGGATAGCGGAGAGGTGTCGCATATAGATCGGAGCCTCAGAGCCTGGAGGAATATAGGAGCAGGTTACAAATATGTTGCAGTTAGAAAGACATACATTGACTAAATCTAACTCAATGTCACCAACATTGGGGATGGATACAACTTCTGATGATATTTAAGACTTCACTGTGATTAGGACACCCCCACCTCGCTTAGAGGGACGGTCACGATACCGTGGGATTAAGCCAGGTCTCAGTAAAGGCGATAACGCTGGAATCGAAAGCAGCGCTATCAGCATGCAATCTAGACAGCTTACTGAGAAGGCCACGGTCATTTTAAAAATGTAATACCAAATCTAGTTTTTGGAACTGACGAATTTGTAATTAAGGATGGTTCTTTCCGATCAAACCCATGTACAATCGTATTTACTGGCCATCGAGCAGGATTTAAAGCACGGGAAAAATGTGTATCAGCAAGAATTATTTTAAATTAAGAAACTTTCCTTTTGTAAGCAAAATTAAATTTTGTAACAACAATGTTTTCAGGGGAGGCTTGGAGCTCATCGCTTAGGTGACCTTTAATTTCGTCAATGGTAGTATCAGGCCTTAGACGAGACACAAAAATGGCCTTTTTTGGCATGAGTGCTTGTTGCTTGTGGCGCTACGGCTTCAAGGCGTCTACGGGTTGCGCCTGCAGGATGAACATCATTTACCGCAGCCAGCAGTGGTCTGCGAGTTCTATTGGATGTACCAGGAACACTGGCATTAGCACCGGTTAAGTTAGATGGTCGGACATCAATTTTAACGGAGGATACCGGCGGTACCGCGTGGAAGGTTGGTTGTTACGGCACCAGGATCAGGCTCAGTATGACAGCCAGGACATTCGAGGATACGCAGTTATTATCGATTTCACTGGCGTTGGCAGACACTAATGAAACGTACATTAGTGAGCTATTGAAGGAGCCAGGATCTCTCATGGATGAGGGTGTATAAATAGGAGTAAGATGGTTCATTAGTTGGCCAGTTGGAGGAGAAGAAATCTTTGTTGGAGTTTCCTAAACTATTTTTAGCCCATTAAACTGGGACTCTACGACAATCTGCTTCTCGTGAAGGTGACTAAACAGCTTTTTGATCTCTTTGCACTATGGGTAATTTGACCACTTCTTTTGGCCAAAACCCATTTTTTAAAAGTCGTTAGAAGTTGGTTTTTTTAATCACAATGTATTAGGATAACATCAATCTCAAATGTTACTAACAGAAAAATTTAACAGAGCGCACCCCTGTTAAGTAATCAGCTGTGGAAGCCAGCCGTTGTTCGAACGAGGTGGCAGCGCTGGTAAAACGCAAATTTTCCTTAAAACTTAAAAGTTAAAAAAAGTGTGAAATTGATTAATTTAAGTGCTGTTTTTGAAATGCAGTCCATTCAGAGTGGTTTGTAATATGTGTTTGTGATCGTGAATTGTAGATTTTGATTGTGGTGTCCCTATAATCTTGTGTAAGTTCTAACCTTGAAAAAACTTAAAACATGTAGTAAATTCTAATCTTTAAATAGAGCTACAAAGTGAGTCCAGCTCTTTCCAGCTCTAAAACTTGTTTTATGTTGTAGAGTAGTCAATTCTTATTATACTCAGTTAGTATAAAAGTGCACTTTTGCGCACTTTCTCTGATATTTAACTTTTTAGGTACCAACCTAACTTTCGCAAACAGCGCGCTGATTGAAAGCTGGATGTCAGGACGAAGAAGAGTTTCGAGGAAATTGCAATATTCAATTATATGAGATCGGCTATATGTGGACCTTGTACTAGTCACGATGAGAAACTTTTAGAAGCCAGAAGTAAAATCATTTATTATAAAATATGCGATTACTGGCTAAAGGCTAAAAGAGACTTAAAGCAATTCAAGCTATGTCATTCTTCTTGGCTGAGTTCCCATACAGTTGTACCCATTCAAACACGAATAGGACCTGTTGGACGGCCAGCTCTGTCTTACCTTTCAAAAAAGGAAAGAACCCAGAGAAAAGAAGCTTCCGATCTAGCATCATTTAAGGCAGGCAATGTTAGTTTATTAATTCAAGCTGCAAGCGCAGCTGCTCGGAAGCGCGCACAACCTGACTTGGCTTATGTTTTAAAGTTGCTGGCTCTGTGTCCGGTAAAATAAACACATTATTGAAAACCAAATTTTAGAATTTTCTATTACAGGTTTTCCTACTTTCCTGAACCCTCTTATTCTGTATATCTTTGAAAAAATGTGTGAAAAAATAATCAAAATTAGATTTCGTGTAAAAAAAAAAAGGTAGGACCAATTTTATTTTTTATAAAATAATATTATATTACAGTTATTCTTAGAAAACAAAAAAAATTTTTAATTTAATATCAAAAAATAAAAAAAAAAAAAATTAAGAAAAAGGCCGACCACGCCCATTTTAGATAAAATTAATAGGTTTCATTATTATTAACTTAATTCTAAAAACAGAGCCTAAAAATGTTGCTTCGTTTTCGAGTTATTAATTATTGCCACAAAAAGTGGTCAAATTACCCATAGTGCTTTGAAGCCAGAACGCATCTCGTCCGTAATCTCACGGCACACGGAGCAGGTCCAAAGAAATACAATTCTTTTGGAAATAAAATCGCCAACGCGACCATGTACCCCGACACTGGCGCACTTACAATGCGCAGTATTCTCGCATAGCCAGCACAACAAATAAGTTTCGCCAGCAATAACGCCGTTGAACTCGCATTTTTTGGCTGAGCAGGATAGACTCATTTTTGAATGCACTCAGGTCACTGTGCAGGGCGAAGTAAGAGCGGCAAAAGATTAAGGCAACGTAAGGAGAGCAGCGGGATAAAGAGCAGCAAGCTAAAACGTTCGGATTTAAGAGCGTAAGTTAGCAGGAGGGCTTGCACTGATCGGTGAATTTAGGCGACTCGCACAAAGCGGAGAGGAGGAAAAGTGCCGTTAGAGTGGTAACGGACCGGCAGCTCCGAGAGGCGTAATGAAGGAGAGCGGGAGAGTAAGAACAACAACACAATACTTGCTGTGACAAGCCAGGCACTTTGTTATTGTTTGCTGGCTGATGGTAATATTTGGTTTGTCTATAAATTAAACGACGTTTACATTAACTATCCGAGCTCGGATATGTTGAAATCAGGGCTGTGAACCACTCCGGAGCTGAACCACTCCGAACCGGAGTGGTTCACATTTTTTAGAAAACGAACCGAACAGTAACCGGAGCGTCGAATTTTTGTATCGTTAAACCGGAACCGAACCGGAACTATTATTTTTGAAATGCGGTTCGGTTTAGTCAATCTAATAATATATAACTTCCAACTTCCAAAATATTTTGCAGTATGCGCACTTTAAAATTTCATGATTAAATTCATGGAAGTGTACTAATAGCAGTGTTGGGACATACCTACATACATATTTAATTGAATTATGTTTATTGCTCTCTCTTTCTTGGCACTGGCTATAACAGATCGCCGAATTCTTATGTAAAATTTGAACTTTTTGTCCCTTTCGTTTTTTTCCTGTGGTTATTTTTCAAAAGTGCATTCAACTGCGCTAGAGAGAGACGGAACAACATTCGTTGTTAGTAAAAAGCGCGGGAAGCCGTGCAAGAAAATCTATCTGTTAGAACTTTGCATTTCTGTAAACTATTCTGCTATCGCTTCAGTCTACGACAGTGGTGGCCAGCAGAGGCAGCACACAGACAATGAAAGAAGGCATTGCGTTTGTGTCAGTGCGAGCATGCACGAATTTGACTGTGTGCGTGACATTTTGCACCTTGACAGCGTACATGTGCGTCGAAACGCGGCAGCGCGCTGGCAGAACAGCGGCAGCGAAATTGCCTATCCCGTGGGCCCTGCGCGCTGCCTCTGCTGGCCACCACTGGTCTACGACTAACTCTCGTATGCGAACTTTTACCCGTCTGCCGATTGCGAATTTGTATACCCGTTACTCGTAGAGTAAAAGGGTATATTAGATTCGTGCAAAAGTATGTAACAGGTAGAAGGAAGCGTTTCCGACCATATAAAGTATATATATTCTTGATCAGGATCACTAGCCGAGTCGATCTAGCCATGTCCGTCTGTCCGTCCGTCCGTCTGTATGAACGCTGAGATCTCGGAAACTATAAAAGCTAGAAGAGTGGCACTCTGCATGCAGATTCTAGGAGTTAATATGCAGCGCAATTTTTTACGCCAATGTGCCACGCCCCTTCTAAAGCCCACAAACCGCGAAAACTGTGGCCCACAGTTTTCAAGCTAGATTAACCGGAAAAGAAATATGTTTTAGTTTCTTTAATACCTATTGATTAACCAAAGTTGGCCACACAAGGATTTATTTGCATCAGGTTACGCCTTCGAACGTCCAAGCCCTCCGATGTTTTTTTAAGGCTTGATTTGCCCTTCCAACCTTTGGCTATTATAATCCTGGTAACAGAACCCATTCCGTCAATAATACCAGTTTACAAAAATAAATCGATGAAATATACCATTATGGATGAAATATACCATTAAGGAAAGAGCACTTAAATTTTTTTTATGGACGAAATTTTTTTTTTGAAAAAAACGTGTTTGTCAGTTTTTAATTTCTAACTCGAGTTGTGATGAACCGATTCGTTCATCATAGACTCATTTTACAGGTAATAGCTCTAACTTTCTTATACACGGTATTGAGTTCCATTCATTAGTTTAGAAGCTACACTTCGTGAAAGTTTAAAAAATGCAAAAAACCTGGCATAAATGGCTACTTTAAAAATACACGCCTAAACACCGAAATTAGTTTTATAACTGCGACTTAAAGATACAACTTTAAGTAAACTAACAAGACCATCAACTCAATAAACTCTTGGAGGGTAAATTACTCAGTGGAACACTAGCCTGTCAAAAACCAAGTAAAATGAGAATCACTTCGTGTTGAAGTTCATAAGCGACAGTTTATTGAGAGGTAGAATAAGAATACCATAAGTTAGGCAGTGTTGTTGTACATAGAATATTTAGCTAGTGTTGCCAAATCAGCACTCCTCTTTAATACTTGTAACTTTACATTATTGTAATCCAAGTAATCTAGTACATTTCATATGATTTATCTTTTGCAAATTCTTTGTTAATTTATCTGCTACTATCTGCTAATATTTTAAATCAATAAGTTCTTCTTCATAGCATTTCCTAATGTGATGGTACTTTATATCTATGTGCTTGCTTCTTGCATGAAAAAATGGATTCTTTACAAGATTAATTGCGCTTAAATTGTCTCCATGTATTAATACAGGTTGAAGAACAATTGCTTCTTTTGTGGCACCCGACATCGCCACATATTCCGCTTCTGTACTGCCTAGTGCGATAGATTTCTGCTTCTTCGATGCCCAAGAAAAGGCAGAACCACCCTACATAAATGTATATCCGGTTTATGACCTACGATCGCTTGCATCCCTAGCCCAGTCGGCATCTGAGTACTCACAAATATCCAGATCCGTCTTCGCATATTTTATCCTCAGGTCAACCGTTGCTTGTAAATAGCGTAAAATATGCTTGATGGCTGATAAATGCCGTGTTGTGACATACCTAGATACTTTTACCTAAGTACGTACCTAGGTACAATTTAGTGGTACCTTTTACCTTACCTAGGTATACAAATAATTGGGTACCTTTTACCTTACCTAGCTAAAGATTTTGTTATACCTTTGGAATTATTAAGGTACTTACAAAGGTATTTGGCGGGCAAAAATGTCGTATGTACGTAAACAAACGGCGTGTACATATGCACAATATATAGTCAAATGTTTTTACATAAGCAATTTTTGCGCGCCAAATGCACTTTTTTCTCAATATATACAAGAGGGAAAGTGTATTTGGCGCGAAAATTCCGTATGTAGAAACGTATGACTATATATTGTGCATATGTATACGCCATCTACCAATAAACGGGTTATAGTTATGTTAACATTTCTATCGAATTTGTTTAATCTCTTTGCTTTGTTAGTGTAATTTACATGCTTCTAAACGCTTGTAATCCCTCCCCCACTCTATATTATACATAACTGTTTGTTAGTGTAATCTCACACTCTGTGTACTTGCTGTACTTCTAATTCTCTTCTCTTGCTTGCTTTACATTTGTAACTGTTCGTGCGTAATAGTTGTTGTGGCCTCACAAGCCACGCTCAGTCGATAAAAGATTATTTCTCTCTCGTTCTTTTGCATTCGAATTAATTCGCGATTCTCGCGCTCTTATATTTATCGTGTTTTGTGTCTTTGCGGTTTTGGTATTTGATCCCAGTGCCAAATTTACTCGAGGTAGTTTTTCACATTTTATTTTCATTTAATTTAAATAAACTTTTCCCTTCCCTTAAAATGGCTCTCATCTGTTCTAAAAAAAATTGCTCTCTTCCCTATTCTCCTAAGGAATCGTTCCCATTTTGGTCTATCAATATGTATTGTATTGTATGCCTTCCCTACCTTGATATCCTCTCTCCTTTAGTTTCGCAAACTAAAATGAGATGTTTCGAAAAAGTGACTATAACAAACTTTACTATATGATTTCCCAATATAATTGGACAGATTTTTATAACTGTATGGACATCGAAAGTGCCACTGAACTATTCTATAGCGTTTTAAACACTTTCTTTGTTGAATGCGTTTGTGATAAGTTTCCTCCAAAGCCGAACAGGCCCCCCTGGTTTACCAATGCGCTTCAAAGACTTAAAAATCTTAAGCAGTGGCTCGATCCGATTTTAATGTTCTTAACAGTCATTGCTATTCTATGTATTTAAATCGATGTAAATTTGAATTTTCAAGTGATCCGAAGCAGTTTTATAACTTCGTTAGCACTAAGCGTAAGTTATCGGCATTACCTAGTACTTCTCATTTGCAACATTTATGTTCCTTGCTAATATCACCGTGTCAGCATGGTTTTGTTAAGCGAAGATCGACCACCACGAACCTTCTTCCATTGTAATACAGGGACTTAAAGAAAAAATGCAGACTGACGTTATATATACAGATTTCAGCAAAGCCTTTGACTCTGTTAACCACTCTCTCCTTTTATTCAAATTAGATCAGCTTGGGTTTCCATGTAATCTATTAACTTGGATTTCAAGTTATTTGAATGGAAGGACTCAGAGGGTTATGTTTAAAAACGCTGTTACATATAATATTGAGTCTGGTTTTGGCCTACAATCAGACATTGATCATTTTCAGATATGGTGTGAGTACAACCTCTTAAATTTGAACTGCCTGAAATGTAACGTAATGACCTTTTACAGAGGTACTCCTACATTTATAAGTTATTCGCTTCAGAACTCCCCACTTGATCGTATACATGCAGTAAACGATTTAGGTGTTCTTCTGGACCCGAAGCTTAGATTTGACTGCCACATAATGTCGACAATCAACAAAGCAATGAGTGTTCTTGGGTTTATAAAGCGCTGGTCAAAAGAATTTGATGACCCTTATATAACCAAATTATTATTTACCTCCCTTGTCCGTCCTATTTTGGAATATTGTTCTTCAGTTTGGAGTCCACAATATCAAGTTCACATCAATCGTATTGAGTCGGTACAGAAAAAATTTCTTCTTTTTGCCCTTCGTAGTTTGAACTGGGATCAAAACGAAAGGCTTCCTTCCTACCAGAGTAGATTACTATTGCCTAACTTACCTACACTTGAAACCCGTAGAATAATGATTGGTACTATTTTTATGCAAAATCGTATAAAAGGTGATATTGATTCTGTAGAACTGGTAAACCTTTTAACTTTTAATGTTCCCGTTAGACTAACACGAAATTACTACCCTCTTAATTTGCCTCGATGTACATCAAATTTTACTCTGCATGAGCCCTTTCGCGTGTTATGTAATAATTATAACAATCTTTATCAATTAATTTGGCACTTCAACTTCTATCCCTGTATAAAAAACTAAAATTTTATCGTATTTGCTTCAATTTTAGTGTAACCATTAGAATCTTTATGTGACCCGTCTCTATTTTTGTCTCATGTATTTTTCCTCGCGAACTCGCATTTTTGCCCAAATTGAAAAAAGGGTCCCGCGCGTAACAAGCACGTGCTTGGTATCGTTGGGTCACTTGTTTGTACTGCTCGTAGTGCATCAACATCCATCATATATATAACACTGACTAATAGTAGATAATTTCCAATAATGCTATAGACGATTTTCTATGCGAAATGTTAAAAAAACATATTTGAGATCTTGAATTGATTATGTGAATGTAACAAAAAAAAATCGAGGAAAGTCGGTAAAGAGTTAATTTATTTAATATTTTAATGAAAATTCATGTTGACTTTATTATTTAATTTAAAACAAAATTGATTTATTTGAACCCTGGTTCGAACCTGAACCCTGTTCCGGCTCATCAATGAACCGGTTCGCAAACCGGAACCTTATCTGACGATTAGGTTTGAATCCCGAACCGAACCCATGCCAAAATAAAAAGGGGGCACAGCCCTGGTTGAAATGATATTGTAATGCGATGCTATATGATATATCCAACTTAGTCGCACGCAGTTAGACTAATGGATATTACAGCCAATGTAGCCGGACTATTCGGTATTACAGCCGGCACAGCTAGCCTGATCGGTATTACAGCCAACCTTGATATCCTGAAGACTTATTTGTGTGTTGCCTTTATGGACCTCAATCTCAATTCGATGACTTGCTTGGTCCCTAACCTCTCGAGCGATTTTGCTCCCGGCTGGTTTTCACGGTTGTATATTCTTGACTTTGACTTTTACTAGACGTTGTTAACTCGCGGTTTGATGCTCGATGACTGGTCCCGACTCCAGCGCTGGGCCCGCTTATATTGGCCTCCGGATGCTGTTAATCCTTGGGGTCTCCTTTTCACCTCTCCAATCCAAGGTCCACAGTCCGCGGTTTTACCGTTCGACCTTTCGCCCTCTGCGCACAGCACCACACTGAAGTCCAAAGTGCAGCGCTGTACCGTTCCTTCCTTGGTCACGGCACGCCTGCGCTCTCTCGCTCTGACTAGTACCGTCTCGCTCTGACGCTTCTCTCCGCTCCGTCTCTCCCAATCTCTCCAAACTCTCTTTGGGTTCGTACTCTGTACTCCCTCTCCTCGTACTCTCTAAACTCTCTCCGTACTTCCCTCCACTCTCTCTTCAACTGCTCTCTCCAAACTCTCTTTCTGCGTTGCCGTTACTATGCGAAGTAGTTTCGTAAGTGGTAACTGGCAGGTTTTCCATGCATTTATTTTTTGGATATTTGTGCAAAGTTATTTAACTCCTCACATTCCCCCCTTTCTTCGGATAACGAAAGTCAGCTCGATCCTCCTCTCCGGCTGTTACCCTTGTATGTATCCTTGTAGCCTTCGAGTCCTTGCTCTTCTCCCCGCTCTGGTTCTATCCTTAGATTCGTACGTCTAAGGATCTCGTTGTTCCTCTCCGGCTTTTATCCTGTTTGTTGCCTTCGAGTCCTCTAGATCCTTACATCGACGCCCACAGCTCCTTGTTGAGTTAGACTGCGGCGACCCGTCTGTCTGGATTCTCTCCCATGATGCTTTTTTTTTTTGGTTGCCGTGAAAATTTAAATATCCCGCTCTAGTATGCTTCGTGGTCTTCTGTCGGTCGTCTTAGTCACACTAATTTTTTTTCCGATCGATTTTCTCGCATATCGATATCGCCTTGGAGCGGCGTTGCCACCTAACCATCGCGATGTTTCCTAGTGTGATCCCTCACATGCTGATAATTCCGTTGTCTCGTGCCCATCGATCGTCTGTTATACGATAGTGCCAATCGACCGCCAAATATCGCTGGCGCCCCCTTCCCTAAGCATATGGTGAATTGGCAAAATGACTTGGTAATTGCAGTTTCTGGATGTTTGTTTTTTAATTTGCATTCCTTTTCAGCTCAAGCCATCTTGCCCTTATGCGCTTTGCTGTCCTTGAGTTGGGGTCAATGCCCCTGCCGGTTGTAGTTGCCTGTTGATCTGGTTGGTTGTTGCTCTGTCCGTGGATTTGTTTGGCCGTGGTGAGTTGGTACTCGCGGTGGACCTGTATTCACTCTGCTTTTCTGTCAGCTTTTACCCAGATTTTGTTTCTTTTTTTTGTGCGTGTGCTGTTCTGGCAGGCTATTGGCTATTAAGCTTTACTGTCTCTCCCCTTTCTTCGGATGACGAACGTTAATCTATGGATCGTGGCTTTTAGCACAGAGTTGAGGTTTAAAATCTGGCTTTCCCGCTCTTACGATTGTGTTTAAATGGAGCAGTTTGACGTGGACCGTCATCTTCCGCATCTGCATCTAGCTGGCCACTAATTTCATTGACTCCGGCCGCTGCTTGATGAACAAACGGTCAACCTTTTCCTGACGATTAAACTGTTGCTTCTCATGCGGTCTTCACGTTCCGTTTCTTCTACTGCTTGAGACCCGCCGTATCTCAGTCTTCGTTCGTTTCATCTGCCTTTTCTCTGTCGTACAACGCTTTGACAGCCGCGGTTCTCTGCCCTGCGTCAGAAAGAAAGGCGAGTATCCTGTGGACTCGGATACGCTTGAGTTAACTGCTAGCATTATCTCTGGTCACTTTTCGTCACAGTTCCTTTGTTATACCCTTGCAGAGGGTATAATGATTTCAGTCAGAAGTTTGCAACGCCGTGAAGGAGACGTTTCCGACCCTATAAAGAATATATATTCTTGATCAGCATGACTAGACAAGTCGATCTAGCCATGTCCGTCTGTCTGTCTGTCCGTCCGTCCGTTTCTACGCAAGCCAGTCCCTCAGTTTTTAAGCCATCGAGCTGAAACTTTAACAAAAGTCGTCTTTCTGTTGCAGGTAGTATATAAGTCGGAGCCGGCCGGATTGGACAACTATATCTTATCGCTCCCATTGGAATAATCGGAAAAAAAAAATTGAAAAAAAATTATTATTTAAGTTTTTTGTCATATTACCTTATTCTCTTGGAAATATCATTTTTTTACCTGTTCTGAATTTCGAATTAAATTTTAGAAAAATCGGACGACTTATCATATAGCTCCCATAGAAACGATCGGAAAACTAAAGGGAAATTAACAGGAACAAAATTATAGCTTTGTTAATTTTTATTGTATTCTCTTCTACTCTGGAATATAAGTATATTTTATTATTTTAGAATTTCGAATTAAATTTAACATAAATTGGATGACTATATTATATAGCTGCCATAGGAAGGATCGATTAATTAATGTTAAAATACTCCGTAAACTGCTATAATTTTGTTTGTTGCAAATCTAAATTTGACATTTTTGTAATTTCAAATAGAATAGGAACGATCTGCAAGAGTATATAAACTTCGGCTGGCCGAAGTTAGCTTTCTTTCTTGTTTTATTTTATTCGCTGGCCGAAGTTAGCTTTCTTTCTTGTTTTATTTTATTTATTTATTTCAAAAACTAGCAAATATCTGCCAATATAAAAGCTAACTCCCACTATAAACTATAAACTATAAAAGCTAGAAGAGTGGGATTTGGCATGAAGATTCTTGGGGTTAATACGCAGCGCAAGTTTTTCACGCCGATGTGCCACGCCCCCTCTGACGCCCACAAACCGCGAAAAACTGTGGCACCCACAGTTTTGAAGCTAGTTTAACGGGAAAAGGAATGTGTATTCGTTTTTTCAATACCTATTGATTGGTGGCTCCGTCGGCGTTGTTGTTGTCAACTGATTCGAATATTGTCAAACTGCTGATGTTGTCACCCGATGCGATGCCTTGAATAGCTGGCGAAACGTTCAGACTTGCAGTGGTGCCACCAGATGCATTGTCGTTTGATAAGACTGGCAGGGTTGCCACCCGATGCATGCCCATGTGACTGCAGCGGAATGTTCGAGACTCCGGGGTTTCCGCCATTGCCGACTGCTTGTTGTTGTTGCTGTTGTGCGGCGCCACGCGTTTGCGCCTGCTGCAACAAACTGCGATGCGCATGCAGCTGCCTAATGAGGGCAAGAAGATCATATTGCTCAAGAGCATCTCGAGAAAACACCCTGAGTGGAGCCGATGGTGCGTTGTCCGGTTCGTTGTCTTCGGCGCCTTAAAGTTCTTCGGCGAAGGCATCGTGACCATATACTCAGCCTACTACAAAAGGTAAGCAACTCGATCGAGAAGGAGAAGTCAAATTATATGTTTATATTTTCAGGTCGGAATAAATGGACTAAGCAATGGTCCACTGGCGGTACAGATAGAGGAATGAGCAATTACAGCCTCCCAAATCTCAAGCTGAAACGGCTAAGAGAGGAATACTAGAAGTTTCACTTCTGTCGTGCGTAGGCTGGACACACCCTTTTTTATTTACTTTTAATAATTAAATACAAAATTATAACTTATTCAAATTTGTTTCCGGCTGAATTGATCATCACTATTGGGGTCTTTCACCCCAGTGTGCGTCTGTCCGTCTGTATGAACTTAGAGATCTCGGAAACTATAAAAGCTAAAAGTTTGGCACTCTGCATGCAGATTCTAGGAGTTAATATGCAGCGCAATTTTTTACGCCGATGTGCCACGCCCCTTCTAAAGCCCACAAACCGCGAAAACTGTGGCCCACAGTTTTAAAGCTAGATTAATCGGAAAAGAAATATGTTTTAGTTTCTTTAATACCTATTGATTAACCAAAGTTGGCCACACAAGGATTTATTTGCATCAGGTTACGCCTTCGAACGTCCAAGCCCTCCGATGTTTTAAGGCTTGATTTGCCCTTCCAACCTTTGGCTATTATAATCCTGGTAACAGAACCCATTCCGTCAATAACACCAGTTTACAAAAATAAATCGATGAAATATACCATTATGGATGAAATATACCATTAAGGAAAGAGCACTTAAATTTTTTTTATGGACGAAATTTTTTTTTTTGAAAAAAACGTGTTTGTCAGTTTTTAATTTCTAACTCGAGTTGTGATGAACCGATTCGTTCATCATAGACTCATTTTACAGGTAATAGCTCTAACTTTCTTATACACGGTATTGAGTTCCATTCATTAGTTTAGAAGCTACACTTCGTGAAAGTTTAAAAAAATGCAAAAAACCTGGCTAAATGGCTACTTTAAAAATACACGCCTAAACACCGAAATTAGTTTTATAACTGCGACTTAAAGATACAACTTTAAGTAAACTAACAAGACCATCAACTCAATAAACTCTTGGAGGTTAAATCACTCAGTGGAACACTAGCCTGTCAAAAACCAAGTAAAATGAGAATCACTTCGTGTTGAAGTTCATAAGCGACAGTTTATTGAGAGGTAGAATAAGAATACCATAAGTTAGGCAGTGTTGTTGTACATAGAATATTTAGCTAGTGTTGCCAAATCAACACTCCTCTTTAATACTTGTAACTTTACATTATTGTAATCCAAGTAATCTAGTACATTTCATATGATTTATCTTTTGCAAATTCTTTGTTAATTTATCTGCTACTATCTGCTAATATTTTAAATCAATAAGTTCTTCTTCATAGCATTTCCTAATGTGATGGTACTTTATATCTATGTGCTTGCTTCTTGCATGAAAAAATGGATTCTTTACAAGATTAATTGCGCTTAAATTGTCTCCATGTATTAATACAGGTTGAAGAACAATTGCTTCTTTTGTGGCACCCGACATCGCCACATATTCCGCTTCTGTACTGCCTAGTGCGATAGATTTCTGCTTCTTCGATGCCCAAGAAAAGGCAGAACCACCCTACATAAATGTATATCCGGTTTATGACCTACGATCGCTTGCATCCCTAGCCCAGTCGGCATCTGAGTACTCACAAATATCCAGATCCGTCTTCGCATATTTTATCCTCAGGTCAACCGTTGCTTGTAAATAGCGTAAAATATGCTTGATGGCTGATAAATGCCGTGTTGTGACATACCTAGATACTTTTACCTAAGTACGTACCTAGGTACAATTTAGTGGTACCTTTTACCTTACCTAGGTATACAAATAATTGGGTACCTTTTACCTTACCTAGCTAAAAATTTTGTTATACCTTTGGAATTATTAAGGTACTTACAAAGGTATTTGGCGGGCAAAAATGTCGTATGTACGTAAACAAACGGCATGTACATATGCACAATATATAGTCAAATGTTTTTACATAAGCAATTTTTGCGGGAAAGTGTATTTGGCGCGAAAATTCCGTATGTAGAAACGTATGACTATATATTGTGCATATGTATACGCCATCTACCAATAAACGGGTTATAGTTATGTTAACATTTCTATCGAATTTGTTTAATCTCTTTGCTTTGTTAGTGTAATTTACATGCTTCTAAACGCTTGTAATCCCTCCCCCACTCTATATTATACATAACTGTTTGTTAGTGTAATCTCACACTCTGTGTACTTGCTGTACTTCTAATTCTCTTTTCTTGCTTGCTTTACATTTGTAACTGTTAGTGCGTAATAGTTGTTGTTGCCTCACAAGCCACGCTCAGTCGATAAAAGATTATTTCTCTCGCGTTCTTTTGCATTCGAATTAATTCGCGATTCTCGCGCTCTTATATTTATCGTGTTTTGTGTCTTTGCGGTTTTGGTATTTGATCCCAGTGCCAAATTTACTCGAGGTAGTTTTTCACATTTTATTTTCATTTAATTTAAATAAACTTTTCCCTTCCCTTAAAATGGCTCTCATCTGTTCTAAAAAAAATTGCTCTTTTCCCTATTCTCCTAAGGAATCTTTTTGGTTTTTTGTTGGGGGTTCCCATTTTGGTCTATCAATATGTATTGATGAAACGAATACACATTCCTTTTCCGTTATGTTAAGGGGGGTTTTTTGTGGGGGGGGGGGAAAAAGGGGGGGAGGGAAGGGGGGGGTGGGGGGGGGGGTGTTGGGGGAGGGGGGGGGTGGGGGGGGGGGGGGGGGGGGTGGTGTGTTTGGGGGGGGGTGTTTTTTTTTTTTTTTTTTTTTTTTTTTTTTTTTTTTTGGGGGGTTTTTTTTTTTTTTTTTTTTTTTTGGGGGGGGTGTTTTTGGTGTTTTTTGGGGTGTTTTGGTGTTTGGGTGGTGGGGGGGGGGGGGTGTGGTGGGATTGACAATATGCCTTCCCTACCTTGATATCCTCTCTCCTTTAGTTTCGCAAACTAAAATGAGATGTTTCGAAAAAGTGACTATAACAAACTTTACTATATGATTTCCCAATATAATTGGACAGATTTTTATAACTGTATGGACATCGAAAGTGCCACTGAACTATTCTATAGCGTTTTAAACACTTTCTTTGTTGAATGCGTTTGTGATAAGTTTCCTCCAAAGCCGAACAGGCCCCCCTGGTTTACCAATGCGCTTCAAAGACTTAAAAATCTTAAGCAGTGGCTCGATCCGATTTTAATGTTCTTAACAGTCATTGCTATTCTATGTATTTAAGTCGATGTAAATTTGAATTTTCAAGTGATCCGAAGCAGTTTTATAACTTCGTTAGCACTAAGCGTAAGTTATCGGCATTACCTAGTACTTCTCATTTGCAACATTTATGTTCGTCGCTAATATCACCGTGTCAGCATGGTTTTGTTAAGCGAAGATCGACCACCACGAACCTTCTTCCATTGTATTACAGGGACTTAAAGAAAAAATGCAGACTGACGTTATATATACAGATTTCAGCAAAGCCTTTGACTCTGTTAACCACTCTCTCCTTTTATTCAAATTAGATCAGCTTGGGTTTCCATGTAATCTATTAACTTGGATTTCAAGTTATTTGAATGGAAGGACTCAGAGGGTTATGTTTAAAAACGCTGTTACATATAATATTGAGTCTGGTTTTGGCTTACAATCGGACATTGATCATTTTCAGATATGGTGTGAGTACAACCTCTTAAATTTGAACTGCCTGAAATGTAACGTAATGACCTTTTACAGAGGTACTCCTACATTTATAAGTTATTCGCTTCAGAACTCCCCACTTGATCGTATACATGCAGTAAACGATTTAGGTGTTCTTCTGGACCCGAAGCTTAGATTTGACTGCCACATAATGTCGACAATCAACAAAGCAATGAGTGTTCTTGGGTTTATAAAGCGCTGGTCAAAAGAATTTGATGACCCTTATATAACCAAATTATTATTTACCTCCCTTGTCCGTCCTATTTTGGAATATTGTTCTTCAGTTTGGAGTCCACAATATCAAGTTCACATCAATCGTATTGAGTCGGTACAGAAAAAATTTCTTCTTTTTGCCCTTCGTAGTTTGAACTGGGATCAAAACGAAAGGCTTCCTTCCTACCAGAGTAGATTACTATTGCCTAACTTACCTACACTTGAAACCCGTAGAATAATGATTGGTACTATTTTTATGCAAAATCGTATAAAAGGTGATATTGATTCTGTAGAACTGGTAAACCTTTTAACTTTTAATGTTCCCGTTAGACTAACACGAAATTACTACCCTCTTAATTTGCCTCGATGTACATCAAATTTTACTCTGCATGAGCCCTTTCGCGTGTTATGTAATAATTATAACAATCTTTATCAATTAATTTGGCACTTCAACTTCTATCCCTGTATAAAAAACTAAAATTTTATCGTATTTGCTTCAATTTTAGTGTAACCATTAGAATCTTTATGTGACCCGTCTCTATTTTGTCTCATGTATTTTTCCTCGCGAACTCGCATTTTTGCCCAAATTGAAAAAAAGGGTCCCGCGCGTAACAAGCACGTGCTTGGTATCGTTGGGTCACTTGTTTGTACTTCTCGTAGTGCATCAACATCCATCATATATATAACACTGACTAATAGTAGATAATTTCCAATAATGCTATAGACGATTTTCTATGCGAAATGTTAAAAAAACATATTTGAGATCTTGAATTGATTATGTGAATGTAACAAAAAAAATCGAGGAAAGTGGGTAAAGAGTTAATTTATTTAATATTTTAATGAAAATTCATGTTGACTTTATTATTTAATTTAAAACAAAATTGATTTATTTGAACCCTGGTTCGAACCTGAACCCTGTTCCGGCTCATCAATGAACCGGTTCGCAAACCGGAACCTTATCTGACGATTAGGTTTGAATCCCGAACCGAACCCATGCCAAAATAAAAAGGGGGCACAGCCCTGGTTGAAATGATATTGTAATGCGATGCTATATGATATATCCAACTTAGTCGCACGCAGTTAGACTAATGGATATTACAGCCAATGTAGCCGGACTATTCGGTATTACAGCCGGCACAGCTAGCCTGATCGGTATTACAGCCAACCTTGATATCCTGAAGACTTATTTGTGTGTTGCCTTTATGGACCTCAATCTCAATTCGATGACTTGCTTGGTCCCTAACCTCTCGAGCGATTTTGCTCCCGGCTGGTTTTCACGGTTGTATATTCTTGACTTTGACTTTTACTAGACGTTGTTAACTCGCGGTTTGATGCTCGATGACTGGTCCCGACTCCAGCGCTGGGCCCGCTTATATTGGCCTCCGGATGCTGTTAATCCTTGGGGTCTCCTTTTCACCTCTCCAATCCAAGGTCCACAGTCCGCGGTTTTACCGTTCGACCTTTCGCCCTCTGCGCACAGCACCACACTGAAGTCCAAAGTGCAGCGCTGTACCGTTCCTTCCTTGGTCACGGCACGCCTGCGCTCTCTCGCTCTGACTAGTACCGTCTCGCTCTGACGCTTCTCTCCGCTCCGTCTCTCCCAATCTCTCCAAACTCTCTTTGGGTTCGTACTCTGTACTCCCTCTCCTCGTACTCTCTAAACTCTCTCCGTACTTCCCTCCACTCTCTCTTCAACTGCTCTCTCCAAACTCTCTTTCTGCGTTGCCGTTACTATGCGAAGTAGTTTCGTAAGTGGTAACTGGCAGGTTTTCCATGCATTTATTTTTTGGATATTTGTGCAAAGTTATTTAACTCCTCACATTCCCCCCTTTCTTCGGATAACGAAAGTCAGCTCGATCCTCCTCTCCGGCTGTTACCCTTGTATGTATCCTTGTAGCCTTCGAGTCCTTGCTCTTCTCCCCGCTCTGGTTCTATCCTTAGATTCGTACGTCTAAGGATCTCGTTGTTCCTCTCCGGCTTTTATCCTGTTTGTTGCCTTCGAGTCCTCTAGATCCTTACATCGACGCCCACAGCTCCTTGTTGAGTTAGACTGCGGCGACCCGTCTGTCTGGATTCTCTCCCATGATGCTTTTTTTTTTGGTTGCCGTGAAAATTTAAATATCCCGCTCTAGTATGCTTCGTGGTCTTCTGTCGGTCGTCTTAGTCACACTAATTTTTTTTCCGATCGATTTTCTCGCATATCGATATCGCCTTGGAGCGGCGTTGCCACCTAACCATCGCGATGTTTCCTAGTGTGATCCCTCACATGCTGATAATTCCGTTGTCTCGTGCCCATCGATCGTCTGTTATACGATAGTGCCAATCGACCGCCAAATATCGCTGGCGCCCCCTTCCCTAAGCATATGGTGAATTGGCAAAATGACTTGGTAATTGCAGTTTCTGGATGTTTGTTTTTTAATTTGCATTCCTTTTCAGCTCAAGCCATCTTGCCCTTATGCGCTTTGCTGTCCTTGAGTTGGGGTCAATGCCCCTGCCGGTTGTAGTTGCCTGTTGATCTGGTTGGTTGTTGCTCTGTCCGTGGATTTGTTTGGCCGTGGTGAGTTGGTACTCGCGGTGGACCTGTATTCACTCTGCTTTTCTGTCAGCTTTTACCCAGATTTTGTTTCTTTTTTTGTGCGTGTGCTGTTCTGGCAGGCTATTGGCTATTAAGCTTTACTGTCTCTCCCCTTTCTTCGGATGACGAACGTTAATCTATGGATCGTGGCTTTTAGCACAGAGTTGAGGTTTAAAATCTGGCTTTCCCGCTCTTACGATTGTGTTTAAATGGAGCAGTTTGACGTGGACCGTCATCTTCCGCATCTGCATCTAGCTGGCCACTAATTTCATTGACTCCGGCCGCTGCTTGATGAACAAACGGTCAACCTTTTCCTGACGATTAAACTGTTGCTTCTCATGCGGTCTTCACGTTCCGTTTCTTCTACTGCTTGAGACCCGCCGTATCTCAGTCTTCGTTCGTTTCATCTGCCTTTTCTCTGTCGTACAACGCTTTGACAGCCGCGGTTCTCTGCCCTGCGTCAGAAAGAAAGGCGAGTATCCTGTGGACTCGGATACGCTTGAGTTAACTGCTAGCATTATCTCTGGTCACTTTTCGTCACAGTTCCTTTGTTATACTTTTGCAGAGGGTATAATGATTTCAGTCAGAAGTTTGCAACGCCGTGAAGGAGACGTTTCCGACCCTATAAAGAATATATATTCTTGATCAGCATGACTAGACAAGTCGATCTAGCCATGTCCGTCTGTCTGTCTGTCCGTCCGTCCGTTTCTACGCAAGCCAGTCCCTCAGTTTTTAAGCCATCGAGCTGAAACTTTAACAAAAGTCGTCTTTCTGTTGCAGGTAGTATATAGTCGGAGCCGGCCGGATTGGACAACTATATCTTATCGCTCCCATTGGAATAATCGGAAAAAAAAAATTGAAAAAAAATTATTATTTAAGTTTTTTGTCATATTACCTTATTCTCTTGGAAATATCATTTTTTTACCTGTTCTGAATTTCGAATTAAATTTTAGAAAAATCGGACGACTTATCATATAGCTCCCATAGAAACGATCGGAAAACTAAAGGGAAATTAACAGGAACAAAATTATAGCTTTGTTAATTTTTATTGTATTCTCTTCTACTCTGGAATATAAGTATATTTTATTATTTTAGAATTTCGAATTAAATTTAACATAAATTGGATGACTATATTATATAGCTGCCATAGGAAGGATCGATTAATTAATGTTAAAATACTCCGTAAACTGCTATAATTTTGTTTGTTGCAAATCTAAATTTGACATTTTTGTAATTTCAAATAGAATAGGAACGATCTGCAAGAGTATATAAACTTCGGCTGGCCGAAGTTAGCTTTCTTTCTTGTTTTATTTTATTTATTTATTTCAAAAACTAGCAAATATCTGCCAATATAAAAGCTAACTCCCACCTCCGCCCAAATATAGGAGTTTTTTTAACGATATGCTCCGACTCACATCAAGTGTGTGGAGGCAAGGATTGGTGACTTAAAAAATTTGTTACATTAAATTCCACGAAACATTCACCAAACAACAACAAAATACAATTAATTATATTGGGTACATGAAACTCGAAAAAATTTCCAGAGCAATAGGCCGAAAGTATCGGGATGCTCTTACGTGGATCAAAAACCGTATTTGGCCGAGTAAGAAGCTAGAATTAACGAGTCCAGTGATTAGCTTGTGGAGGAACATCACTCCGTGAAAGGTCCGACGATACTTTAGCGATCGTTAAAGATCGTTTAAATCTATCGACGTAGGATGGCAGGTGACGTCGTGGTTCCCAGCTTAACCCACGTAAAGCAAACAAAAGGAACTGTTTCTGTACCGATTCGATTAGGTCCTGATATTTAGCATATTCAAGAATCGGTCGAACAAGAAAAATGTAAAGTTGCTTTGTGATGTAGGGTTCCTCAAATTCCTTAGACCAGCGCTTAAAAAAAGCAAAAACCCCTTTTGCTTTACTGACAATGATGCTGATGTGATTGGTAAAGTTTAAGTTGTGGCTGAATAAAACTCCAAGATCTGTTACGGAATTAATGCGTTCAAGATCGCTCGACCCAATGGAATAATTAAAGAGGAAAAGACTCTTTCGATAAAAGGACATGAAGCTACATTAAAAATTATTTAAGAACATCAGGTTCTGGAGGCACCACGATTGCAGATTGTTTAAGTCCGCTTGCAGGAGTACATGAGAATAGACGTTTGTTAAAGGCATACAAAGTTTAACGTCATCGGCGCACATCATCACGTGAGAAGAGAGAATTACTTGAGGCAAGTCATTTATACAAATTCCAAACAAAAGCGGTCCAAGATGACTCCCTTGAGGAACGCCAAAAGTCACATGGACGAGGTTTGCGATCGAATTTTTAAATAATACTTTGAGTCCGGTTCAATAAGTATGAAGAAATCCACTTCGTCAACAAGAGTTTTTTTAACAGTAACTGATGGTTCACAGAATCGAAAGCCTTACTGAGATCTGTAAAAATTACAGCAGTTTGGATGTTGGTTTTAAACTCGAGAAGGTTGGTTGACGTTGATCTACGTTTCATAAAGCCTTGCTGTGTTGGGCACATTATTGAGCTGCATTGGTGCTGAAGCTGAGCAGTAATTAACTGTTCGGAGAATTTGGGAATAGCACTGAGTTTTGCAATCTCTCGGTAGTTATCAATGTTTGTTTTACTTCCCTTTTTATGTCCGGCAAACTGTGCGATCATGGTTTTTAGGGTTCGGTTAGCGCGCTCGGGGGGATTTTCCACAAAATCAGCGCATACCGTTGCCTATGGTTCCTCAAGGATTTGTGTCAGCATCTTACCCGCCGCCTGTCGCTGGTTTGGCTTAAATTTTAGACACTCTTCGCATTTCCGAACGTATGCTTTCGCATTCCTTTGCATTCCTGGCCAGTAGTATCTGGCAGTTAGACGGGCAATCGTCTTTCGGCTTCCTGCATGGTCGGCTGCTGAGGCGTCGTAATTTTCTTGTAGGACCTTTTCCCTTAGCTCCGTAGGGACACACAGCTTCCAGGCCACTACATCTTCGTTGCTAGCTCTGTGTCAAATCTGCCTGTACAGCGTTTCGCCATCGAACGCATAGTACGGGAATTTCTACGGGTGTGTTTTTATCTTCTCGCGCATGTCCCTGATCCAGTTACATTCCGAATTTGTAATCAACTCTTTCGCTCTCCGAAGGGTTTCCGGCACAGCGCGTCGGCTACCACGTTCAATTGGCCATTCCTGTACCTCAAAGTCGTATTGCTGCAACTCAAGGGCCCTCTTGGCGATTCTTCCGAACGGGTTTTAATGCTGTTCAGCCATTTCAGTGCCATGTGATCCGTTACCACCTTGAAGTGGTAGCCTTCCAGTAGCCTTAGTTTTCTAATTGCCCAGACAATGGTCAAGCACTCTTTCTCCGTTGTCGAATAGTTTTTCGCAGCTCCGTTTAACGTCCGACTGGAGTGTTAGTTAACTTTCTCGCCGTCTTCCGTGTTCTGTGTCAGAGTCGCACCTATGCCGTGGTCACTGGCGTCTATTTGCAGATGACTGACAGTCACCAGCCTCTCCTTTACATCCTCGAATGCCTGTTGATGGTCTTGCGTCCACACCACCCTTGCGGAGTAGGTCGTTGAGCGGCTTAACGATGCGTGCGAAGTCCGGTACAAATCGTCGATACCACGATGCCACTCCTAGGTATTGCCTTAGCTCACGGACGGTTGCAGGTGGTTCTAACTGGACTATGGCAGCGACCTTGTCTGAGGGTGTACCAATTCTTCGGCTTATGACTCGACGTCACAGGTAAAGCAGCTCCCGTTTGAAGAACTGACACTTCTCGGGGTTTATTCTCAGGTTCGACGGCGAAACACTTGTCTGAGATTGTCCTTGTGTTCTCGTTGAGTGCGTCCGATAACGATTATGTCGTACTGTGTGGAGACATCTCGGGACCAATCACTTGGTCCAAGGCTCTTTGAAATGTTGCGGATGCCGAGAGTAATCCGAATGGCATCACTCTCCATTAAGAGAGCCCCTTCCTGGCACCGTGAGCGCCGTGAACTTTCTACTTGCTTTCTCTATCGAAATCTGCCAGTATCCATCCTTTAAGTCCAGGCTGCTGATATAGCGTGCTTCTCGTAGTTGGTCCAGGTGTTACGTACGCCCTCTCCCTCAATTTATTTAATTTATTAGAGATTCGCTTAGAAACAGCAACGAATCTCGACACAAAAGGGCGGGGAGCAATAGGCTTGTTGACTCAGCGAAACAAGCATGGAATATGCAATTTGACGATCTTTTAAGTGTCATACGGTCAGGGAGACAGAATTTATTATAATCTCCATGGCACTATAGTGTACGCACTGTGTTTACCAACGCTATCGAAGACTGGAGCCAAGACCGAAGAGCTAAAGGAAGTCCTTGAGCATTCCGCAGGACTGCTACCATACTGAAGGACGTCCTTCCGTGCTGCCCACGACTTCCATTGAGGAATATCCTATAACATCCTAGCCTGAAGGACGAGCGTCAATAGTAAAGACTTCAATATGGGAAGTACCAGCTCTAAAGTGGATCACGACATAGTGATCAACAACTTAAAAATTATTGATCACAAGGACGACACTCAGGAAGTCAACCGAAACTTGAAGATTGTGATCTGCCTCATCACCGTTGTAGCCGTCTTGAAAGTGATCCAGATGTACAAGCGATGTACAACACGCCTTGGAGCAGATGATATGCCGCCAAGCCTAAAGTGAATGTGCAAAAGCACATGTACTTTGCACGTATATATATATAAGCGGCCCCAAAGTGCCCCATAATTCGATTTGTTTTTTTCTTAATTTTTTCTTTTGCCATTTGCCAAAAATGGTTTAAAAAATGGCTCTTCATAATTTTATGGGATACCCGCAAATGACTGCGTTTAAACTTTTTTGAAATTCAGCCCCCTTCGTCAAGGTCGTTAATTATTTCTTTTCGTTTTTTTTTTATTGTGACGTCTTGGGCTCCCACACATGTGATGTTGTTTTTTTTTCAGACGTTCCTCTAAGTGTGACCGAAAAATACCACAGTCACAAAATACCAAATTGCGCGCCTAAAAATGCGAATATATCGATTTTTTTGTTGCTTCATTCTTTTACCTAAACGTTAAATTTTTTAATTATCTGTGGAGCTATTCGATTCCATTTAAGCAAATTTCAAGGAAAATTAGTGTGTATATACATTTAAATTCTGAGTAGGATTTTTAATGATTTCACTATTTGCAAAATCATTATTGACAAACCGTGGATTTGTAAAAACTAAATAAAAACATAAATTGGCCCCGTTGCGTACACACGCACGCTAAAATGCGTATTTACACCCCCAACCATTATATATGTGCAAGTGTGCGTGTGTGTGTGCATTTCAGCTGACTAAGGAAGTGCGATTTGCTTAAGTTCAAATTCTTGATAATACTGGTATCCTTTTGCTAAAAGAATATCATTTTCATTTCCACAATAGGTTTAAGATATTTTCAAACCGATTTTTGTGTTTTGAAATTCAAAATGCATTGATAATATTAAAAAAACATAAATATTCAAATCAATTAATTATTTTGATATTTCCTACACTTCATTCATATTGTTTAAACAAATGGAAATGCTTAAACAATTTCATTCACGGCTTCTCCCCCCACCTGCCTTTCTGACATTGTTAATATAATCCTAATCAAGGTGAAAAATTAATGAAAACCAAATACTGAAAACCAAAATGCGAATTAATTTTCTTGATGTTCTTCTAAATTACATAAATATTTGCTTCTCTTTTGTTTTTGTTATTGTTAACCTAATGATTAAAAAAAAAGTCTCAAGTCAGGTCGTGGACATTCACTTTAAATTACACAATATATATGATTTTTGTAAAAAAAAGTTAGCTTGTTTTGACTTTTTATTCCTCTTTTGCTAATCTTTAGCGAAATTGCAAAGTGATCATGGTAAAACTTTTGCTCCTTATTTAAAAAATTAAGAGAACTCCAATTTTGAATATAACTTTGATTTAAACACACACGACCTTTAGATTACAAGGCTTTAGATTTTGCTTTTACATTTGAAGTTTTCCTTAAAATTCTTTTATTTTTAAAATCCAAAAACCCGTTTTGCTAACTCGAAATGTTTTACAACTTTTGACAAACTGTTGTAAAAAGGAATAAAAAAAAATGTACTCACGGCAACAACATTAATGAAGGCAAAAAATGCGTATTTTACAAGGTGCATTGCACCTGACTAAGAAAGTAAGATTTGTTTTATTACTGATTTTTCTGCTTTAAAATTTAAATCGCATTGATAGTATTGGAAAAAAAAACATAAATATCCAAACCAATAGATTATCTTGCTCTTTCTTACACGCGCCTCATATTGTTTAAACAAATGAATATGATTAAACAATTTGATTCATGGCTTCTCCTTTCACCTGATTTCCTTTTTTATTATTAGTAGAATTTTTAATCTTGATTTCCGCAGGCGAAGCTGCGGGCGACCCTGCTAGTATGTATATATAAATGTATATCCCTGCGTTTGTTTAATTAACTAAAGTAAATTTCCCACTTTAGGCCTTCTCAAGGCATAATAATAGCATAATAAACTAGTATACCTATGTGTATAATATAATAAAACAATGACTTTTCAGCGGCGGGTATCAGCCTTTTGTTTGTATGACCAACCACAACAGCCCTCAGAGCGACGTTTGTAGTCGTGAATAGCCAGCAATTTGTTGACGTGTGCACCTTGTAAATTCGATACTCTCCGCTAACAAACTTTATGGGTCAATTAAAATAACTCCATATAATAATATTACTCGTAATTGGCACTAGCCAATATCTTATTCAATAAACTTATAATGCTAAATTTAACAAGGAGGGTGCTATAAGTGGAGTAGGCGAACAACAATGACATATTTTTTGACGGACAACCTTGACAATAGGGGATCGTATTGCGCGGCCCGCGACGATCCATTTGACACACGATTGTGTGAAAGGGAGGGAATGTGGCCGAAACATTGCCCGATCGTGTTACGATCAAGCGACAGCTAAGCTTGTGGGGCAATGTAGACTGATGACCGACGGACTTTACGACTCTTACTATTTTTCAGGCATCTTAATATTTATTCTCGTTATGTTGGAGAGGAAAAAGTCTTACCAAGAACCCACCCCATCCGGCGAGCTTATGCCGGCAACATTGGTGCCTGAACATCGGATGACTTTTCCTCGGCCCAAGTCCTTTACATTACTAGGGCACTAATATGCCCTTGCACTTGGTACGCATCCTTCACCGATTTCGCGTTTATCTGTCAGAGGTCGACGCAGAATCAGCACTTGCCGGTTTTTTCTTCAACATCACTATGGGCGAGCTGTACGGGCTCTTCGAGTGTTCTATAAAACCCATTTCTAGAAGTTCGTCCACCTTTGTATTGATCTCCCCTAGAACTTTGGGGTTCTTAGGGTAGTATCTTTGTTTTATAGGTTTGTCGTCCTTCATGGTGATCTGGTGCTCGGCCACATTGGAGGTTCCGCTCATTGTTCGGAATTCTGCCAGCTCTGCTTCTAGGAATTGCTGGATGTTTCCTTCCTCGCGGTCTTCATGAACAACTGCTACCGATAATTTTTCCTCCAGCCATCCGTTGTGACTTGGCCGGTATGCGGATTTCGTGACCATCGCACTTTATCTCAGCCCCAACCTGTGTGAGAAAATTCCAGCCCAGCACCAGTAAGTCTACTACTCCTGGTAATATCAGCAGGCTAATGGTCAGTCGTTTGTTGCCGAATGCGACTTCTACCTCGTGCTGCGCGCTTATTCCGCTGCACTTTCCGTCTGCCAACCTAACTTGCCGTCTCGTCCGTGTAATCTTTTCCAGAGCAGCCAGGTTGTCCGCCAGCTCTTGGCTAATAAAGCTCGCTGTTGCCCCCGAGTGTCGATTGTGGCTTCGTACGAGTTCCCACCAATCGTCACCGCTGCGAACAACTGCTGCTCCTATTCGATTGGGATGCCAGTTAGATTTGAGAGGTATCCACGTGCGACCCCCGCTCGCCTCTCTGCGGCTGGGATTTCCCGCTCTCCGACAGCAATCCATGCATCTCACTCCGACTTTTCCGCATATACAGCAGAACAACATTCGCTGGTTCCGGCAACCTCGTGCCCAATGGCCGTGTTCGCCACATTTACGACAGGCTTCTTGTGGATCATCGATGTAGGTTTCGGCTCTGCCTGTGCCTTGTGATCTCTGAGTTGTGATCGGTGGTCTCCATAGTCTGCTGGTCGGATGCCCTTGGTGATGTAGGTTCGGTGGGAACCGCTGGTTGGTGGCTGGACTGTCTTGTCTAGCGTTGTCCAGTGTGCTGTTCTCCCTCATGACTTCGAGTATTTTATTTGGACTATACCCGAGTGGCCTTATCATGGTCTGCATGGCCTGAATCCCTGCTTCCGAGCTTTGACTTTGTCCTCTAGTTTGATGAAATATCGATGATCTCTGGCAATCAGATTTAGTGGAAATGGGAAAGTATTCAAAGCTTAATGTTGAACTAATAAGTTTTTTTATTAGTTATTGCAAACAAAAAAAGAAAATTTGTGTTGGCTTACGCTTGTTAACAATTTATTATTAAAAGAATACAACAGGCGAGACGAGAATGCTATTTATGTCGAGATCAGAATTCGTACTAAGCTTACGAAGCTTATACAAAATGAGAGAGATAAGTAGAGAGAGATGCTATTCACGATGCAATTGATATAAGAGTACGGATTTACAAGTTAATTAGCTGCTGCGGCTGCGTGACCCGACACTTAATTCAAGCTATAAATACATAATCACGGTTATTGATTGTTTTAGCAAATATGCCTGGGGAGAAGCATTAAAATCAAAGAGCGCTAAAGATGTCTCAATGGCAATGGAAAAAATTTTTAAATCAGAACGTGGAATAATTTTATAACAAACCATTTAATGCGTTGATGAAACAATATGGAATTAATCATTATTCTACATTTTCAAATGTAAAAGCTTCAATTGTGGAACGCTTTAACAGAAGTTTGAAGGAACTTATGTGGCGGTAATTTAGTTTTAGCAGAACATACAAGTGGGTTGATATGTATAAAAAATTAATTGATATATACAACAAAAAACCACATAAAACAATTAAGGTCGCCCCAATTGACGTCAATTCTTCCAATGAAAAACACATTTAAAAACAGCCTACAATCATCTCAAAATGTTTAGTGTGGGGAAATTGCGTAATGGAGATATATGGAGATATATGGAGATATATGGAGAATGGAGGTATAACCCTAATTGAAAAACAAAAATTTTTAAAATAATAAGTGTGAGAAACACATACCCTACCACATACTTGTTGGAAGATTTCGAAGGTAATCCAATACAAGGTGGTTTCTACATAGACGAAGTGGAAAAAACTCGTTGGTTGGGACTTTTAAAAAATATGACTGCCTGGAATCTTAACATAATATTTTATAGAGCAACTCTTATTAGGTTTGAAAATGAAAAAAAAAAGAAATGAAAGTAAAACAAATGTGTTATCCTATCTTGGGGAAGGGGGTGGAAATTAAAATTAGATCCATTCCTATTCTGCTAAAAGATAAATTAGATTTTAAGTGTATGTGTGATACTATGAACATTTAAGGGTTTCATTTATAAATACATACACTTAAATACCATTGCTTTCAGCTATCTGGTTTTATATTGGACTAGCTGTACCCGGCGCGACTTCGTTCGCCTAAAATTAGTTTTGAGTACGGTTGTCAAGACTTTCCCATTTCCACACCACCCTTGAGGTAGAGAAATTGGCGCGATTTTTTTAATGTGGTATTTCCAATTAGACGTATTCCACTGAAACTTTCTAGGTTTAAGAATGTAAATTAATATATGATTACTTTAAAACCTCTGTGTAAACAACATTTTTAGAAGATCCTTCAGGGGCGAGAACAATAAGGCTACTGGCAGAGCTAACTCTAGAGCATGCGACATAAAATTGTCGAAGAGAGAAGCAATCTTCTCTAAGATCTAGTCCAGCCAGCCTCAAAGTCTGCCCCTGCGATTTATTTATAGTTATTGCAAAGCAAACTTTTAGAGGAATTTGTAGCCTTTTAAACTGAAATGGCAGACTGGATGGTATTAATGGGAACCTGGGTATAAACCCTGTTTCCCCCTTCTCGCATTCCGTAAATACTGTTGCTTCGATTACATTCTTATGAAGACCTTTTATCTGCAATCGTGTCCCATTGCATAACTTTGGGGGACTTAAATTTCGCAATAACATTACGGGTCCTCCAATCTTAAGAGACAGATTATGCTGAGGAATCCCTGGTGGATTCAAAGAATTTAACAATTCAACAGCGTAATGAACAGCATTATCAGTATCAGGAACAGAGTCGACCGATTTATAGGAGACTTCTAAACCATCAAATGAGTTTAGCAATAAATTATTAATACTGGTTGCTCTTTCAAATTGACGCGCTCAGATAGCCAGTCTAAGCTTTTACATGATATGTTAGAAATGTCAGGAAATATTTTTGATGGAAGGTCTTGAACGTTTTTCACTACCTTTCCTATGCGTGATGTTATAACTATCTTTTCATCAACTGTTGGATGGACGACATTCACAATTTTTAATAGAGTTTCCGCAAAAATTCCTGCAGAACTATCTCCTCTTAAGTGCACTCGCATATTTTTCGTGAGCGCTAGTTTTTTTGCTGAAAATATCCAGCTAGCAGGACTGTAATACAACCCATCAACATAGTATTCTCATTAATATCTTGCAGGGTTCGTTTTATGGCTTCAAGCCATCCTTTATGTGACGTGGTGCACTCATCCCAAACAATCAACTTACAATCTTTAAACACCGCAGCCATATTACATTGCTTTGAAATAGAGCAATGAGGTGTTTTTAAATTAACTAAGGCTGATGTCAGAGTGCGAGCGAGAAGTGAAGCGAAGCGTTGCGAGAAGCGATGACCAAAGAGAGAAGGTGGCAGAGTGAAAGCTTTGAGAGAAGCGAGCTGAGCTACATTAAGTAAGTTCTGAGCGAGTTGAAGCGAGAAAGCAGGTCGTAAACTGCTTTCTCGCTTTGCTCTCGCTTTCTCGCTTGAACTCGCCACTCGCTTCGCTTTCACTCTGACATCTTTCGAGCGATTTCATATGAAAAAGGTTGCTGTGGTTTATCGCTCGTTCTCGCCCAATATTATCGCTTCGCTTCTCGCTCGCACTCTGACATCAGCCTTAATCCAAAGGAAGTTTGAATGTAGAATGAGCAGTTCGACCTCCATTTAGCAGGGTAGCAGCTATACCAGAAGATGCTACAGCTAGTATTTATAAATTTAACTTAAATTGCCTCTTTCGTCTACCCTTTCCTCGCAGCACTACCCTTCCCCCTCATCAGTTTTCTTGGCTCTTGCTCTCTCGGTCGTCGCTCACTTGGCATCCACTCTCTGGGTTTTGCTCTCTCGGCAGGCTCCCGCAAAATGCGACGTAAAAACTAAGAAAATATAAATAAATTCGTTAAATATACTTTAACAAATGCTGGAAATTACAAAAATTAAACTTAAACACTTAAGCCACAGAATTAACTATGATCCAAAAATCATCTCGATCAGAGCAGCGGTTTAGATTTTTAAGGATGTGTAGGATACTTAGAAATAGATTTAGATATGTTGTATATTACAGGTAGCATTGATGCTAGTAGTAAACCAGTTTTGAATGTAGTACAATAGAAAAAGCTTGTGAAGTATAGGACATCAAGTACGAATGGAAAGGGGATAGCATCCCGTCCTTGTTTGATTATAGTAAATAGAAATAGCATGTGAAGTATAAGATATCTGGTGCAAATGAGACGGGGATAGCATTCCGTCATTGTTTGAATGTTGTACAATAGAAAAAGCATGTGAAGTATAGGACATCCGGAATCATTTTTCTGATTACATGAAATAGTTTATGGTCAAGCCTTTTCTAATTGTTTTAACTCTGGTAAGTTGGTTACATTTTTTGTGGACGGTAAATTCGCAAGAATGTTACTTGTTACCCTTGGTATCACCACCTTTTGTATTGTTACCGATAGCCATGACTTTGGGGTTACTGTATGGTTACTAAGAATTGACCTGCCTAATGAGGGCTAAATTATGGGTGACAGATTTTTTACTAAACCCCTTGTGTCCTTTCTAACTTCTACAGAGCTGACTAAAGTTTATGATATTTTTATAAGTAGATTAGAAGGGGTTTTCTTCTTATTTGCACCTGCATTTTGTTTTTAGACCTTATATTATAGCTAATAGCTGTGGTTTTGGCAAGGTTAGCAAAAGGAGATAATAACAGATGCAAATGATTGTAATTGAAAAAATTATTGATATATATCAAAATTATTAAAGTAGTTCTGTATTAATATTTGTCTTAATTTTCTTGTTTTTTGTTTCACTAGAATAATGTAATGAATGTTGACTCGGTTTTAAATACTATTTTTATACCCGTTACTCGTAGAGTAAAAGGGTATATTAGATTCGTGCAAAAGTATGTAACAGGTAGAAGGAAGCTTTTCCGACCATATAAAGTATATATATTCTTGATCAGGATCACTAGCCGAGTCGATCTAGCCATGTCCGTCTGTCCGTCTGTATGAACGCTGAGATCTCGGAAACTATAAAAGCTAGAAGATTGGGACTTGGCATTCAGATTCTATTCTTTATACGCAGCGCAAGTTTTTCACACCGATGTGCCACGCCCCCTCTAACGCCCACAGACCGCGAAAAACTGTGGCACCCACAGTTTTGAAGCTATATTAACGGGAAAAAGAATGTGAATTCATTTCTTCAATACCTATTGATTGACCAATATATATAGCATTTCAAATAAAGGAGATGCAGCACAAGTCTGTAGCTTTAGTAGTTTAGAAGTTACAGCCTTCCGAATTTTAGCTATTTATAGCCAAAAGTGGTAAAACTAAAGTTTTTTATATCAATCTGTTGAACATCATATTAAATTTTCAGGACTTTAAAACAGCGGTCGGCACACACATACGATGACGTTTTGTTTAATGTTTGTGTGTTTAATTTGCACTGGGCAACTCATCGATGTGTGTGTGCAGACCGCTGTTCTACATTGTACGTGAGAGGCAGCGGATGGGCAGAGCAATTCCCTATTGTCACTTAATGGGGCGCTGCCGACCGCTGCTTTAAAACCATGTTTTGGACAAACTGACAAATAGAATTAAATTTGTATTTTGACTGGGCATCGGATTTTACGATATGATCCCTCAAATTAAGCGCATTTTCAGTGGGAAGATCAAAATTTCAAAGTTTTCACTTTTAAACTTTCACCGTTCTCTCTCCCAAACCAATTGATTTCCTTGAGGTCTTGGTATGCAATCCTTTAAGTTTTAGCAATATCTTTAATTTTGTGTATTACTCATGGCGAACGGACTATCACAGCAGATTTTTATGTTTTCGTGTATATATAGTACTCGCCTTCGCACACTCTCCTTGTGCGCTTCGCTATTATATGGACTGCCGTCCATAGTGATACCCACTTTATGCTTTGTGTCGCCTTCGCACACTCTCCTTGTGCGCTTTGTCATTACATGGATTGCCGTCCATAGTGATACCGACTTCATATTTTTGATTTGATCCTGCTTGACTTGTGTACACATATATTACGACGATGGTAAAAGTTTCTGTCAGTTATTCTACATAAGCAGCAATTATTTCTTTCTAGATTTTCCCTAGACTCCACATATGAGGATGTATTGGAATTCAGGCGTTCCACCGAGCCAAATAAACAAAAAAGTATATTTTTGGCTTACCAAAATGTTAGGAGACTAAATAAGTATGATGCCAAGCCTTACGCTGACCTCCTCTGCATTTACTGAATAACTATTCGACTAAAACCAAAGATATCTGAATTTGAAGTTCTGTCAACCAACTTTAATACCTATAGAACCAATCGCTCTTCACACAGGGGAGGTGGTGTGCTGATTGTCGTTACCTCTAGCCTAACATCCGAGCGAATTCACTCTCATTCCCCTTACGAAATTGATATTGTTAGTGTAACTCTGTGTCTGTCTGTGTAAAAACTGAGGTCTGAGGAACTATAAAAGATAGGGGGTTGAGATTTTTTTATGCCGATGTGCAAGTCCACCCCTCCACCCTAACACCGACAGACGGCGAAAAGTCTTAGTGCCCACAGTTTAAAAGCTAGACTAAATGGTTTAACGGAAATGTATTCAATTGTCTAACAAAATATGTGCCACCGCCCCCCTAAAGCCCACAAACAGCAAAAAGCTGTGTAAATGTATTTGTCCTTTGATACCTATTGTTTGACCAAAAAATTTACCACGCGTATTCTAATTGACGAATGCGAAAACTTAAACTTTTGTATGTTGATGGTGCGATCGTCACTACTTTTTTACCTCTTTTGGAGGAGAAGTTTTTGTTTTGAACATGAGTTATTTTAAATATATCTACGACTACCTACTTTGTACTTTTTCTGCCATAGGAGAAGATACATAATTCGTATAAATACAATAAAAAAAAACACCTATTAACGAGGTAAAAAACTTGTGAGATAGCACCTTCAACATACAAAAGTTCTGCTATCAACATTTATGACGAAATATGATTACCAACATGATTAAATACACTTTTTAAAATTTATAAAGATAAAAAGTGTATTTAATCATGTAGATCGTCAATCCTCAATAAGTCGAACGCCAGTTTTTATTCTTGAAGATAGTTTAGTTTTCTTTATTATTCGTCATAATTATTATTGTCATAATTAAGTTTTCATTATTATTCGCTCTTGACATAATTCAGTTTTCATTATCATTCGCAGACCAACAGGTCTTGTTGTAATAGAAACATTCCTTTCATTAATAACAATTCGTTTTAAGTTTGTTTTATAGACTAACAGGTCTTGTCTTTATTAATCGTAAATTATCAATGTATTCGCTTAAGCTTAAGTGTCGTTGCTGGACATTTTGCAGCGGAGAAATATGTTAACCGTGATCAAAGCACAGCCCCTTAAGGCGGCCTGTGCTGAATGGGCATTTGAGATGCCAATATTCTTATAGACAACTTCTTGCCCATTAGTTTTATGCGAATATATTAACATTCGCTGTTTAAGCAAACAGGGGCATGCAGCGCGCGCGACATATAAATCATATTCAAGTAAGTCGGTCTGTGTGTAACATGCCAACACAGCGACAGTTATCTGATGGGGTGATCATATTACCAATGCACTTGAAAATGTGCTGGCCCTTGGACTTTTGTGTATTTATAATTTAACGTTATTGATGTACAGTATGTACCCGATATGTGCGGATACTACTCTCCCTCTTTTTTAAAAAATAACGTAATATAGTGGAGTTATTTTCTAAAGATTATATATATTAAAGATGATGTTTTTTATACCCTTGCAGAGGGTATATTGATTTCAGTCAAAAGTTTGCAACGCAGTGAAGGAGACGTTTCCGACCCCATAAAGTATATATATTCTTGATCAGCATGACTAGACGAGTCGATCTAGCCATGTCCGTCTGTCCGTCTGTCCGTCCGTTTCTATGCAAACTAGTCCCTCAGTTTTAAAGCTATCGAGATGAAACTTTACCAAAAGTCGTCTTTCTGTTGCAGGTAGTATATAAGTCGGAGCCGGCCGGATCGGACAACTATATCTTATAGCTTCCATAGGAATATTCGTAAAAATAATTGAAAAAAAATTATATCTTCGCTGTTTTTTGGCATATTAACCATTGCTCTTGGAAATATAATTTTTTTAACTGTCCTAAATTTCGATTTAAATTTTATAAAAATCGGACAACTATATCATATAGCTCCCATAGGAACAATCCGAAACTGAAGGGATATTAATAGAAACAAAATTATAGCTTTGTTAAATTTTATTGTAATCTCTTCTACTCTGGAATATAACTTTATTTTAACATTGCAGAATTTCAAATTAAATTTAACATAAATCGGACGACTATCACTATGGACGGCAGTCCATATAGTGACGAAGCGCACAAGGAGAGTGTGCGAAGGCGACTACTATTATATAGCCGCAGAATTGAAAATCTGCTGTAATGGTCCGATTCTACACCAATTAAAAGGTATTGCCAAAACTAAAAGGATTGCATACCAAGATCTCAAGAAAATCAATTGGTTTGGGGAAGAGGGTCCTGAAATAAATTTTACTGTTTTTAGCAGCAGGATATGAAAAACGTTTGTTCTACGACTTTTGGAAAAACCCGCTAGTTTGACGGGAAATTATTAAAAAAAGCTAGATTTTGATGGCTTATAGTTTCTAAACGACTAAAGCTACAGACTCGTTTTATACCTTGTTAAAAAAATAATTTAATATGCTAACCGCGTTGCCTTCGGTGAAATTAGCTAAATGCAATAGTTTATGCAATTTTATGGCTAAAAGTAGTTTTTTAAATTACTTTTTGGCTATTTTCTGCAAAACGGCTCTAACGATTTCTTTTTAAATTTAAAACTATATACCCCTTGAGATTCCTCAACTTTTAGTATATAACACATTTTTTCATAAAAAGGCGCGTTTGGATGCAATTGAGCGATGAAAAGTGAAACCCGTTTCAGATTAGTATGGAAAACACTTCATACTTACTTGAATGCCCAAAAACCAATTTGAGGAGAACAAATTCTTATTAGGCATTTTCATATTTAATTTAAATTCCTTGAAAGTTTTTTTAAACTTTATTTTTAGATTTGTTTTATTTTTCTCAAAAACGGCTCTAACGATTTTCTTTAAAACTTTAAACAAAAATTTAAGCAATCTCAAGGAGTTTCTCTTGAGATTCCTTAAATTTTTGTTTATAACACATTACTGTAAAGTGATATTTGATATGACTCATGTTTAACACAAAAAGTTCTTCAAATAAAAACACCTCTTAACGAGGTGAAAAACTAGTGACGACCGCACATTCAACATACAAAAGTTATGATATTAACATTTGTGACGAAAAATGATTAAACACATGATTAAATACACTTTCTAAAATTCACTTTTTCGGCACGCTGTAATATAAAATGCATATTAATGGAAAAAGGCTGGACTATTTTTTTAAAAAATTTAATTTTAATATATGTGACATATTGTAAGTTACAATCGGTTTTTATAAAGCGTTGGAGCTATCTTTAGTTTTTTAAAAATCGATTTTTTATTATCAAGCCCTCGGGCTTCTTCTATGAAAGCACGCTAAAGCATGTAGTGCATAGTATTAGATGCTTATGGTTTTCATGCTTACCAGCCATGCGAAAAGTCTTTCAGGAGGGCCGTGGGGTAATTTTGACTTTTATTTTAATCGGAATAATATAAAGATCATAGGATAACTTGTTTAAAAATAATGGAAATTACCTTGATAATCCATCCCATAGACGGTTGTAAAATCAGATTAGCGAAAAGTCTTCCTGGAGGGTAGTGAGGCTGTTTTGAGTTTTATTTTAAGCAAAAAAAAAAGAAATGATCAATAATCATTATTTTTTAGTTTTTTTTTTTGATCAAAAATAATTTTTATATTATAAGTCTTACTATATAAATTTAAAAGAAAGATTACCATTAAACAAAAAGATAAACGTCATATATTTAACAAGACAGAACGCTATCGCCGAGTGCCTCGACTATCAAGCAAGGCAAACCAAGCAGTCGCTTAAAAGTGCCGCCATCTACCGGACATTTAATTTTTTGCTTTTACTGAGTCCTGGTCCGATTAAAAAAAATTCTTCTACATTTCTTTAAAAGTGCCGCCATCTACCGGACATTTAATTTTTTGCTTTTACTGAGTCCTGGTCCGATTAAAAAAAATTCTTCTACATTTCTTTAAAAGTGCCGCCATCTACCGGACATTTAATTTTTTGCTTTTACTGAGTCCTGGTCCGATTAAAAAAATTCTTCTACATTTCTTTAAAAGTGCCGCCATCTACCGGACATTTAATTTTTTGCTTTTACTGAGTCCTGGTCCGATTAAAAAAAATTCTTCTACATTTCTTTAAAAGTGCCGCCATCTACCGGACATTTAATTTTTTGCTTTTACTGAGTCCTGGTCCGATTAAAAAAAATTCTGAGATTGCAAAAAACTTTGCCAAAAGTCTTTTTATATCCTTGTATGGAGTATCACTATGGACGGCAGTCCATGTAGTGACGAAGCGCACCAGGAGAGTGTGCGAAGACGACTACTATAAATAGCCGCAAAATTGCAAATTTGCTGTGATAGTCCGATCGTAATGAGTAATACACCAAATTAAAGGTATTGCTAAAACTTAAAGGATTGCATACCAAGACCTCAGGAAAATCAATTGGTTTGGGAGAGAGAGCGGTGAAAGTGTAAAAGTAAAAATTTAGAAATTTGGATCCCTCGCACTACGTTAGTTGTATTCCTACTGAAATTGCGCTTAACATGAGGGGTCATATCAGACGCAGTTCATCGGACGCTCCGTTCAAAAGTTATACCGGAAACATATTTGCTGGGGCCTAGTCAAAATGAAAATTTAATTCTGTTTGTCAGTTTGTCAAAAACATGTTTTTTAAGTCCTGAAAATTTGATATGATGTTCATCAGATCGATATAAAAAATTTTTGTTTTACCACTTTTGGAAAACCCACTAGTTTAGCGGGAAAACAGCTATAAATAGCTAAAATACGGAAGGCTGTAACTTCTAAACTTCTACTGAAGCTACAGACTTGTCTTGCATCTCGTTTGAAAGATATTTTGAAATGCTATAAGCGCCCCCTATATGCAATTCTTGTAAATATAATAGTTAAAAAGATATGCACAAAATAAATTTTTTTTAAACTTTTTTTTACCTTTTTTTTATTTTTTTCAAAAACGGTTCTAACGATTTTTTTTAAAACTTTAAACTGTATAGCCTTGAGAATTGGTATATAACCGAAAAATTAAATTTTAATAAGTGTATTTAATCATGTGTGTAATCATCTTTCGTCACAAATATTGATATCAGAACTTTTGTATGTTTAAGGTGCGATCGTCACTAGTTTTTTACCTCGTTAAGAGGTGTTTTTGTTTGATTATAATTTTAGTCAGAAGTTTGTAACGCAGAAAAGGAGACGTTCCGACCCCATAAAGTATATATATTCTTAGTCAGGATCAATAGGGGAGTCGCGCCTGCCAATCGGACATCTATATCCTATAGCTTCCATGGGAACAATAGGGTGAAATCGGCAAAAATTTTTGTGATTCTTATTGTTACTTTGTGTTTTTATTTACCAATTTCGACAAAGTCTGCAAGGGTATAAAAGCTTCGGTTTGCCGAAGTTAGCTTCCGTTTTTTTTATTACGACAGTAATACTATCGCAACGAGCCGGGTCAGACCACTATCGGCCCTGTTCTAGTTTTCACTTCCAAAAGATTCACACGGAATCGAATTTCCCAGACCTGTCTCCAGACTCACTTCCGAAGAACTGCACGGATTCGAATTTCCCTCTGTTGTTACTCTGTTACTCTGTTTTAGTAATTTTTTTCGAGTTTTGCTTAGATTCTCTTGAACAAGTCAAAAACCTTTTATAAAGCTATTACTTTGTTTTCATACTCTAATTACGATTATACTTACTATTTAAACCCCGTTTTGAAAAATTAAAAAAGTTACAACATGTGAGTGAGAGTAACTAGTTAAAATTTTTTGTTTGAGTGGTGTTTTTATTTTTTTTTGCAGCTGTATGTAATAAAATAGAAGAGATTTATAAAGGGAAATTTTTATAATTGAGATTATATTAAAAAAAGGTTAATTAATTATATTTAATAAAATTGTAAAGATTTTATTTAAAATTCAAAAGAAAAAAAAATATATAAAATTAAATTAATTGATATTAGGTTAGGTTAGGTTAGAACGGCTGTTAGACTATCGTCTGGCCCACTTAGACCTTTGTGGGCCCGTTGTGATACCGTATGATCTCGTTTTCCCTTTTTTTTCCGGGATCTCCTGTCTCTTATGTCTCGTCCTAGAGGCCTAGAGAGCATCTCATGATGATTAGCATGTCTTCCACCCTGAAGATTTTACAAAGGAGTTTAAATCCTTGAGATTGATCTCCGATATTTCGGTCAGATCGTTAAGGAAAGGGTATCCTAAGTGCTTCAGTCTAAGTCTGCAGAGGGCTGGGCAGAAGCAGAGAAGGTGTTCCACCGTTTCTTCTTCTTCCACGTCCCTGCAGCTTCTACAAAAGTCTTTTTTTTGGGGCTTTTAGTCTACCGGCATGTGTGCCGACTAGCCAGTGGCCTTTAAGGGCTCGAGCTAACATACCACACTCTGTGCGGCTAAGTTTGAGTAGTGCTGACGTTCTTTTAATGTTAATCACCGGCCATGTCTGATGTGTGATACGGCACTTTGGTGCATTCTGCCAATTAGTGTTGGCTTGTTTGATAAATTGATTTCTAATGTTTAGCTTACAAGTTGCCATGGGCATACCGACGCTCTCCTTTTCTGGAAGGAGAGGCATGATGGTGCCCTGCCTGGCTAACTCATCCGCTATGCAGTTGCCTACGATGTCCCGGTGACCCGGAACCCATATTAGGCTGATAGTAAACTGTCTAGCCATCTCGTGGAGAGATTTGCGACAGTCTGCTATTGTTCGTGAGTTTGTGTTTGTCGAGTAGATTGATTTAATAGCTGCTTGGCTATCACTATATATATTAAGGTGTCTACCTAGGTTGGTGTTCCCTAAGCAGTCGAGTGCTTGGAAGACGCTACAGTGGTCCGGGAGTCTGAATGACTTCCTGATGCCTAATTGTTCGGAGTATACCCCTCCGCCAACGTGTCCGACCAGTTTTGAGCCATCTGTGTAAAAACAGATTGCGTCCTCCCTATCTGGGATCAGGGTCTCGAAGGGTGTGTGTCTATACTCATAGGGTTTACATAGGTCCGTTTTCTTCGGAATCGACTTATCATGCTGAAGTATATTGGCATGACCGTAAAGTTGGGCTTTCCATTGCCCAGTATCCCTTAGTCGAATGGCTGTCGATTTTGCCCTTTCCATGCCTGCCAAGTCCAGGCTCGGGAGGTTCAAGATCGCATTCAGCGCTTCGTTTGGGGTAGTTCTAAGAGCTCCACTAATACACAGAGCCGCCATCCGCTGTACTTTGTTTAGTGGAGTTAGGATACATCGTTTTTGTAGAGCGGTCCACCATAAAGCCACTCCGTATAGGAGGATTGGCTTGACTATCGCTGTGTAGATCCAGATTACAATTTTGGGTGACATGCCCCATCTTAGCCCAATTGCCTTTTTACAGGAGTAAAGTGCAATGGTTGCCTTTTTGGTTCTCTCTTGGTTGTTCAAGCCCCATTTAAGGCGCTTATCTGGCGTGCTCGCTAAAAGAGAGATTGCAGTTATTTAGTGTGGGTGGGTTGAGTTGTGGGATCTTGTACCTATTCGTAAATAAGACAAGCTCCGTTTTTGAGGGATTTACCCCGAGTCCGTTTTTTATCGTCCATTACGATAGTATTTTTAGTTTTGCGGTCATAAGATGTTTGTGGATACTTACCATTAATAATGATGGCGACATCGTCTGCGTATGCCACCACTTTGCATCCTCCTCCTTCCAGAATTCGCAGTAGTCTATTTACTGCGATGTTCCACAGAAGGGGGGATAAAACGGCCCCTTGGGGGGTTCCTCTGTTCACTAGTCTAGTTTGAGTTGAGGCCCCTAGTGCGGCCGTGACCATTCTGCTTATCAGCAGTTTATGGATCAGCCCCACTAGTTGAGCCTCAACCCCTAGTTCAGTGAGTGAATCCGTTATTGCTGTGGGTAGTACGTTGTTGAAGGCTCCCTCTATGTCTAGGAATGCGATCAGTGTGTACTCCTTATTTCTGAGTGATTTCTCGATGCTACTTACCACGACATGTAGCGCCGATTCGGTTGACTTACCCTTGGTGTAGGCGTGTTGTGCCTCGAACAGTTGTGCCGGGTTTATGGTGGCTCTCAGGTGTAGGCTCTCGAAGCTTTTGACCAGGAATGATGTCAGGCTTATTGGCCTGAAGTCCTTTGCTGTGGTGTGGGTGGCCTTTCCTGCCTTGGGAATGAAGACCACTTTCGTTTCCCGCCATCCGGTTGGTAGCTCTCCTACCGCCAAAATGGTGCGGAAGATTTTACTACGCCAGTTTATAGCTATCTGACCAGCTTGTTGGATATGTGCCGGTGTTATACCGTCTGGTCCCGGCGATTTGTAAGGTTTGAAGCTCTGAATGGCCCATTTAATATTGCGGTCTGATATGAGGAGATCTAGATTGATCCCTTCTCCGCCAATTCATTCTGGAGGTTGCCCAGTTTGTTGGCTTCCCGGGAAGTGAGCGTCTAGAAGTAGGTCTAGGGACTCGTTGCTAGAGTCCGACCAGGATCCATTCGGCTGTCTTGGGGGGTTTTTTCTTCCCTCTTGGTTTCCCTATTGGGCATGCAACTTTGAAAGCAGAGTTGCACGCATTTGTGAATATGTCTACTGTTTTATCCAGCTGATATGGATCAGTTGTGCTTTCTGGCGGTTCCATGGGAAGGATATTCATCAGAACTTCTTTGTACATGGGCCAGTCAGCCCTTCTGGGGTTTGCGAAGCCGACCGGCAAGGGTGAATTAAGGGACAATATTGTTTCAATGAATCTATGGTCTGAGAAAGAGTGCTGGTCGGAGACGAACCAGTTTCTGACTGCACTTACTAGTGAATCTGATACCAACGTTAGATCTATGATCGTTTGGCACACTTTGGTTATGAAGGTAGGGACATTGCCCCTATTGCATAAAAATAGGTTCGAGTTAAGAATAAAATCAAAAAGAGACTCACCTCTATCGTTGTTGTTTGGGCAACCCCACTGGGTGTGATGGGCGTTGGCGTCGCAGCCTATTACCAAATCTGTCTTGAGCTCTTCGCATTCCTTTGCCAGTCCTCTGACTAGCGCGTCTGGGGGTCTTCCTTTTCTGAGGCCATGTAGGCCGATAGCAACCTTATAGAGCCATTTTGCAGCTCTAGGCTTACTGCGGTGTTGTCTCCGTTGCTGTAATTGCGAAGCAGAAATATATTGAGATGCCTTTTGGCCAGAATGCAGGTTCGAATTTTACCTTCTTTGGGGTCAAGCATTAGCTTATACTCTTTTGTTCCTAGTCCAGCAACCATGCCTCCTACCACTCTAGGTTCCTGTACCAGGACTAGATCGGCTCCGCCGTCAGCCAGGCGAAGCTGTAGTGCAGCCGATGCTGCCTTACTGTGGTGGAGGTTGATTTGCAGAAGTCTTAGTGACATCTGCATTTGCAGCCTCCACCACGGTAACGTCGGCCTCCTCTTCGCTCAGGTCCACGTCCTCAATAGCCGGTCCCAGCGCTCGCATCTCTCTGCTTAGCGAGGAATCGGTGGAATAGCCGTCCTCCAGCCCAGGCGCCTCCACTTCCTCGGCAAGCACCTGTTCGGCAAGATTGCCCACGGAGTTTCCGGCGGCGTTTGAGTCGCCCTTGTAGATTTTCATCTGCACTGCGCTAAAACCGAAGTTCAGTTTGCCCCGAGCCGCTTCTATTGGCGCTACTGACTCCTTGTTCAGGACCATAACCGCCTGGTTTACGTCCCCTTCGTGTTCCTCCACCTTGACGACTCTCCAGTCCTTTGTTGGGAGGTGCGGGTTGCAGACTTGCAGCATGTAGAGGATGTCTTCCGGGGCCTTCATAGCTGCTGGGAGCCAGATCCGGGCTCGGGGCCTACTTGGGACGTCGCACCAGTCAAGTGCGACAATATTCGCCCCCTCGTAGACCGCACCGAGCTTGCTAGCCGCCTGCTTATATAGGTCAGCCGACCGCTGACTATCGCAGGCCACCACTTTGACGCTGCCTTGATACCATCCCGCGTCCATGCAGCAGGGCGGAGAGCACGGGTTTTCTCGGATCATGCGCAGGCAAATGATGGACAGGTGGGACTCCACTGCTTTCCACTTATTTTTGAGGATCCGTCCTTCCGGGTTTCCCTTATCAATAAGACCGAGTAGGACCCGATCTTTGGTGATCTCCGCGAAGGAGACCGAGGGCTGGACCTTTGATCTCTTCGCCGAGGGTCCGGGTAGCTCCAGGGACCGTTGCCGCTTCGTCTGAACACCTTCTTGTGTGGGCTTTTCCTGCCCATAGTTGGGAAGCACCAACCTTGCCCACTCTACCTTCTTCAGCCATTCTGGCGAAGGTGTGGCAATGTTGCTTCTTGCGTGTGAGCGCAGAGTCTGAGCGGCAGTCCTCCTCTCTGCGTAGGTACCATCTCACAAGTTCTTCAAATCTTTGGCGGACGTATCGGCAGCCGGCTTTCTGCCTCCCGTCATCCCCAGTTTGGGATGCGGCCCTTTCTGGGCCGTGCTGGTGTGAGTGTTGGAGCCAGTGCTCAGCATTTCTGTGGGTTTTTTGAGAGTTCCCGTCTCTTTTTTATTATTGTTAATTGTTTTGTCCATAATAGATCCCACGAGTTGCGGAGAAGGGGAAAGGTCCGCCCGGGCAGAGATCCGCGATGCCCGGGTAGGACGATAGTTAGAACAGGGGGTCGCCGTCTCCCTGAGCTCACCGTTCAAGACTTGGCTAGTTTTTGATCCGGGCCCCCAGCCAGGCTGACTCTCGGCACGGTCCGAATTACACCTTAGTCCGACCCGGAGTGAGATGCTGTTTGGGAGAGGAGGGGGGTAGGTGGTGTGTAGGGTTTTGGGGTTTGTGTAGAGCAACTATTTAGATGCGGCTGAACAACTCGCATCGTCGGTACTGCGTCGATGCAAGATACCCGCTGGTGACCTCCGGAAGTGGAGGTCGTTCGCTATCCGCAACCTGCGACCCGCTCGGTGGCCCCAGCTAGGCGGCTTCGGAACCATCTCACAAGTTCTTCAGGCCGAGTAATTGATATTAAATTAAATTAAAATTGAAATAAAGGTGTAATATTATCATTACTGTTAAATGAAATCTTTAATTTGGGAGATTTACTAAAAACAAGCTCGTATGGACAGTAATCGTGTACCATCGAGGGTGTAATGTTAAAACAATATGTAAAGTAAGCTAAGCATAACAATCTGTTTTGTCTAACATATTCGTTAAAAGTTCTGTGGCTTCACCGAGAAAAAAAACCGTTCTCATCGATGCGTATTTGAGAATTTCGATCTCAAAAGCTAGCCAAGATCGACTCATACTAAAAATGCTTAAATCAACATCGATGTCATCTCATGTCAACATCGAAACCGAGATTGATTTTGACTGGGAATACTAGAATCAACATCGAATCATCTTGATATCAAGAATAAAAAAGTGAGAATACAAATACTAAAATCAAGATCGATCGATCTTGGCTATTTTTCGTTCTCAATTTTTTTGGGTGTTCTTTCTATTGTACCTAAAATCTGGTGGGGGTGTGCAGTAGATGTTATGTTTTCAATATTTAGATATTTACATAAAACCTTAATTGCTGAATTCTTGAATTCTGTACCTATATCCGTAATGAATGTATTCATTGGACCGTACTTTAGAATAAAAGATTCGAATATAGCTTTTGCACTTTTATCTGGTGTTCGAATGGCAACGAGGTATTTTGTTAAGTCACAAATTAGTGTAACTGCATATTCATTTCCTCGTTCTGATTTAGGTAATGGACCGATCGCATCCACTAACACTCTATCAAATGCCTTCAGAGTTTTTGTATGTTTTGTTGTTTTGGCCAGTTGACATTTAATAAATTTTTTCACGTGGTTTGCAACGTCACGCGTCATGTTTTTCCAATAGTAATGTCTTTTAATTTTCGCTAACGTTTTTATACCCTTGCAAAGGGTATAATGATTTTAGTCAGAAGTTTGCAACGCAGTGAAGGAGACGTTTCCGACCCTATAAAGTATATATATTCTTGATCAGCATGACTAAGCGAGTCGATCTAGCCATATCCGTCTGTCTGTCCGTCCGTTTCTACGCAAACTAGTCCCTCAGTTTTAAAGCTATCGAGATAAATCTTTACCAAAAGTCGTCTTTCTATTGCAGGTAGTATATAAGTCGGAACCGGCCGGATCAGAGAACTATAGCTTATAGCTCCCATAGGAATAATCGTAAGAATAATTAAAAAAAAATGATATCTTCGGTGTTTTTTTGACATATTAGCTATTGCTCTTCGGAATATCATTTTTTTAACTGTCCTGAATTTTGAATTAAATTTTATAAAAATCGGACGACTATATCATATAGCTCCCATCGGAACGATCGGAAAACTAAAGGGAAATTAATAGAAACAAAATTGTAGCTTTGGTTATTTTTACTGTATTCTCTTCTACTCTGAAAAATAACTTAATTTTATTATTTCAGAATTTCAAATTATATTTATCATAAATCGGACGACTATATTATATAGCTGCTATAGGAAGGATCGATCAATTAATGTCAATGTATTTTATATTTTTCGCTTTTTTTTTAAATTTTTATTTATTATTGTACAACACGCCAAGAATGTTATGTTAAAATTTCATGTCAATTGGATTAAAATTAAAAAAAATATGACCATTTGAACGAGGGGCGGTCCCGGCCAACTCTATACCTATCCAAAACTTTAAATCGTTTTCCTGTAAAGTATGTTTTTTTAAGTCGGTGAACAGTGTCCTTTGAAATCTAATGTACCGAAAATTTTCCACATTATTTCTTTACCCAAATCCGCAGGCACTGACGTCGAGTTTTTTTTTTTAATAGTTACTTTTTATTTTATAATGACTAATATATCAAATTTTTAGGCTAAAATCACGTTTTTGACGTCAAAGTGTTAGCAAAAATCCAAAAAATTAAAAAAAAACTCGACGTGGTTACCTTTAGAAACATCTTAACTAATGAACATTGTTTTTTTTTTCTATTTCTGATGATCCAGTAATGAGTTATGTTGTTCAGGGATTCAATTATGCTAATTAGGGCCGTTTTCTCGTCCGTACTTTAGTTTGCCGGGACAACGGAGCGATAAACAAAAAATGGTTTACTCGTCCTTATGTTAGCGCAGGTAGCGACAAATTTTGTCTCGGTACTTCATCCACCGTGCCAAATTTATGCGGTTGGATTGTGCGCAAGTGTTGCCAGACATTCGAGCGTTGTCAATCTGGTTCCACTCTTCATTCGAAAACAGCTGATTCTATTTACAGTTAAATATGAATCAAAATTGTTCAAGTCATCTAATTTATTTTAAAATGAATTCCCGAGCGACTTATCTACAAACTCTGTGGGATATCGTCGAATTGTTTGAAGTGCGAACCTATCAGATACCAAGACCAGAGAAGTGATGAAGAATTTGTTAAAAGGTTTTGCTTGTGCAAAAGCACGGCACTATTTGTTTTGCAAAAAATTGTTTTGCGACTTGAATCTAAAGTAAAGAAGTAAGAGCATTCATTTTTTGTATTGTATTGTATTGTATTTATTAAGCAATGGACTGCTTGTAAAACATTATTAAAGTACATTTTATATTAAAGGAACTAGTGCACCAAACAACATAAGGGGAATTTTTTAACGATATGCCCCTGCTCACATCGAGTTGTGGGCAATTAGAAATTACATATTTGAAGACAATAACGATAATACTAAGTTATAATTAGACACTGAAGAGACTCCATACAACAAGACGTGACTGAGATCATTATATTTATCACAAAGACCACGGAAAGGGTCATTAAGGGCAAAATTTGACCTGCACAATGGCATATAATCAAAAACCATTATTACAGGGAAACGACAATACAGCCATGGGTTAAGCTTCTAATAGCTCTTAAATTTTACGCAATATGTTTTTGTTCTCTAATATGTTTTTGTTCCCCGAAACCAGTTCTACAAGGATGGTCTGCTGTTCATCGGTATAATTTTTACCGCGAAACTTCTTTTCTGCCGACATTGTTTTTTTTTATTAGTTTGAAATGTTGTTTATATAATTAGCTGTTAGTATGACTGTTTTATGGTATTTTTCGATAGTTTTTAATTAATTTTTGACAATTAGGTAACTCTTCTGATGTGGGGTTGCCACCTATTCTCAAATTAGTGCGTCTTTTATGTGGAGTTTTAAATGACGGACGAGAAAACGAAAACCGATTTACCGCCGGGATAAATTTATCCTTCCATTAGCTAAATTTTACTTTGCAGGACGGACAAGAGAACGGCCCTTAGGGTAATAAATTAGGTCAAGGTGACAGGTGTGGGGTAGTTAAAGTTAATGGGTGCGTGACGGGTGATCATTAATTAGGGTAATAAATTCGGGTAAGGTGACAGGCGACCGTTGCTTATATCCAGAAATCCAGGATCCTAGTTAAGCGGGGTGTGACGGGAGTCCGTTACTAAGATCTAGAAAATGGGTTGAAACGAGGGAAGGGAACCTAATAAGGCGGGGGAGATGTTAAGCGGGGTGTGACGGGTGACCGTTGCTTATATGCAGAAATCCAGGATTCTAGTTAAGCGGGGTGTGACGGGTGTCCGTTACTAAGATCTAGAAAATGGGCTGAAACGAGGGAAGGGAACCTAATAAGGCGGGGGAGATGTTAAGCGGGGTGTGACGGGTAACCGTTACAAAGATCTAGGAAATGGGGTGAAACGAGGGGGAAGAAAGTGTGACGGGTGACCGTTGATTATATCCAGAAATCCGGGGTCCTAGTTAAGCGGAGTGTGACGAGTGAGCATTACAAAGATCTAATAAATGTCACGGGCTGTTGACACGTTCACACGTGAACGTGGTAACTTGATTAGCATAACGAACACTCAAAACACAGCTGAAAGCAAACACCCTTGTATAGGGGATCCCTTTGCTTGCCACTGAGAAGCAAACATCCACCCCCAATAAAAGAAGAAATAAATTTGAATTTAGGTCATGCATTTAGGTCATGTTTATTTGGAAATTTGTAACAGGTTTTTCTTATACACTAAATATGATGACATTATTTTTAAGGCACCGTCTCGATGATTTTTATAGAAAAAGCAGGCACATTCATATTCCCCGAATCCATTATTACAAAACGTAAAATGATCGCCATATAACGTTTTGTTAAGATCGTCTTCTCCTTTATCCATGAACATATTCCTTGTATCGATGAGATATTTTAAATCTTCTTTAAAAATTTCCTCACCAAATTGGGATGTGAAATTATTGATTCGGCTTATTAAACCACTTTGACTGTTTTCCATTGTAATGTATAAGTGTTAGACCATAGTTCCATTGCAAAAATTTAATATATTGTGTGCATTGTTTAGAGCACAAATACCGCTTTTAATATGTATTGAGCAATATGGGAATTGGTTTATGTTTACGGTGTTTAATGGTGGGCAACCCAATTCCTCAACATCTCTTATGTGCGGTGATCTGAGAAAGATTTCTAGAAAACTTTTCTTGTCAATTCCGGGTGCGTGACGGGTGACCGTTACTAAGATCTATAAAATACGAGGGATCGTATTTAGTGATTAACAAGAAGGTTCAGGGGATGTGACAGGTGACCGTTGCTGAGATTTAGAAAATTGGGTAAAAGGATAAGATAGAGTTCTAAGTGGTTGATAAGAACGTCCACTGGATCGAACGGGGAGAAGTTACTGGGGTGTGACAGGTGACAGTTGCTTAGATTTAGAAAATAGGGTTAGAAAGGGGTGGGTAAAAGGATATGATAGAGTTCTAAGTGGTTGACAAGAACGTTCACGGGATCGAACGTGGGAGAACGTGGGTCTCCGTTAATTGATTCAGAAAATGGGGTGAAACGAGGGAAGGGAACCTAGTTTAGCGAGGAGAAGTAACTGGGGTGTGACGGGTGACCGTTTCTTAGATTAAGAAAGTGAGGTGTGGTGACCATTTAATAACCATAACCTTTAGAAAATGTCACGGGTGGTTGACACGTGGACGTGGTAACTTGATTAGCACCCTTGGATAGGGGTTCCCGTTGCTTGTCTCTGAAAAACAAACTCCCACCTGGAATTTTGTATAAAGACATTAGTTTTTCTAAGTATAGTCCCCAATTAGCATAATTAATTAGGAAAACAAAATATATGAAGTTGGCTGGTGGTGATTACTGGAGTGCGACGGGTGATCGTTATTTAGATTCAGAAAAACCGAGGGAACTTCATTTAGTGGTGGACAAAAAATGTTCACGGGCCAAATATGTGTAATCACAGTGGCAACAGGTTGTTGATAGCAAGCGACCCTTTTAGTTTTTCAGTAGCTGTTTCACACGTGCACGGGGTCACTTAATAACCATACTGGAAAATGTCACAAGATGGTGGGATCAGACGGACAAAGAGGTTGTTGAAAGCAAGCGACAGAAACACCCTTGAATAGGGCATCCTTTTGCTTGCCACTTGACCCATCCGCAAACCAAAATATGTAAATTTTTGTTTAGGTAATGAATTTAGGTCATGTTTATTTAATATTTTGTTAACAGGCTTTTTTTATACACTAAATTTGAAGACATTAGTTTTAAGGCTCCATTCAAAGTATATGAAAGAATTCTAAATATAGCCCCCAAATTAGCAACATTATTTAGGAAATAAATCATGAGAGTTGGCAGGTGGTGTTAACTGGAGTGCGGCGGCTGACCGTTACTTAGATTTAAAAAATACGACGGTTAGTTAGACATATGATAAATTTGTTAGAAACCGAGTAGTCAACAACCTAGTTGCTAGGCACTGATCACTTTTACCCCTCTTTATTTTGAGAATTGTGCCTTCTTCCACCACTTTCCCTCCCTCGCCTTTAAATATTCGATGGAATCAACTATAATTATGTATATAAAATTAACTTCCTGACATTAACTTCCTTACATTAAATTACTTAAAATCCAATGCTTAGAGAACAAAATCCACCCAACATGTGTGCACATTATGGAATTCGGTTTCTATAAACACTACACATTTTTTGACATTGATTAGCTAACAATTATCAAAAAACATAACATCGAAATTTTTAAAATACAGAATTATACTAATATTTAAGTTATTATCCTTATTATTCCTACCTGCTTATACATAGAAAACTAATAAATGAATACTGGATACAAAATACAAATAGATTATTAATATCAAATTCTTCTTTACCTATACCGACTCAATACTCATTACATTGCTGTAACGAAACAAAAAACAAGAAAGTTTAAAGCAAACAATCGAAATATAACGTTGATAATTTTAACATAAATATCATTAAATCTTTCCATTCCGATTATTTGAAAATATCTTCCAACAAGGTTTAAAAGTATTATGTAATCCCATTCCACAAGCGTATTATATCAGTTATTATTATTTTAGCTATTTATTATTTTCATTCTTCCGTCCTATATATATCTCGGATATCGTATCACGGATCCCATCCTAAATTTTTCAATATCGCTACTTGCTAGCCTTGTATCCCAAAAATCACAGCTATTAACAATAGGTCTAAGAATAACAAAGAGGTCAATTGTATAATAATCCCAAAGTCAAGATTGTCAGCAACAATACGACACAGTCGCAAATAAGAAGAAACATTTTTTATGAATTTATCTATTCATAAAAATAGTATAAAAATCGAATTAACAGAATAGAAATTAAAACGGTAAAGGGGTTAGTAAACAATTTTTCACCCACTCATGAGATCGTAGACCTCATGGCAAAGCCCAGGCTAGGTCTAGCACGTTCCATAATAAGGGTTGAAGTCATGATTCCCAACAATAAATTTTTATTTATATGATGGACGTTGATGCACTACGAGCAGTACAAACAAGTGGCCCAACGATACCAAGCGCGTGCTTGTTACCCGCGAGACAATTTATAATTTCGGGCAAAAATGCGAGTTTGCGGGGAAAATACATGAAACAAATAAATACGGGACACATGGCTACAACTATGATTGAAGCAAATGAGATAAAATTTTCGTTTTTAATACAGGGATAGAAGTTGAAGTACAAATAAAATGATAAAGATTGTTATAATTAGTACAGAGAATGCGAAAGGGCTCATGCAGACTAAAATTAGATGTACATCGGGGCAAATTAAGAGGGTAATAGTTTCGTGTTAGTCTAACGGGAATATTAAAAGTTAAACGGTTTACCAGTTCTACAGAGTCAATATCACCTCTTGTAAGATTATGCATGAAAATAGTACCAAGCATTATTCTACGGTTTTCAAGTGTAGGTAAGTTAAGCAATAGTAATCTACTCTGATAGGAAGGAAGCCTTACGTTTTGATCCCAGTTCAAACTACGAAGGGCAAAAAGAAGAAATTTTTTCTGTACCGACTCAATACGATTGATGTGAACTTGATATTGTGGACTCCAAACTGAAGAACAATATTCCAAAATAGGACGGACAAGGGAGGTAAATAATAATTTGGTTATATAAGGGTCATCAAATTCTTTTGGCCAGCGCTTTATAAACCCAAGAACACTCATTGCTTTGTTGATTGTCGACATTATGTGGCAGTCAAATCTAAGCTTCGGGTCCAGAAGAACACCTAAATCGTTTACTGCATGTATACGATCAAGTGGGGAGTTCTGAAGCGAATAACTTATAAACGTAGGAGTACCTCTGTTAAAGCAGTTCAAATTTAAGAGGTTGTACTCACACCATATCTGAAAAAGATCAATGTCTGATTGTAAGCCAAAACCAGACTCAATATTATTATATGTCAAACAAAGCTTAACATCATCAGCATACATTAGTACACGAGAATGTGTTACGATAGACGGAAGATCGTTAATAAACAAGGTAAACAGCAAAGGGCCCAACTGACTACCCTGGGGCACTCCCGATGTCACGTGGACCATTTTGGAGACAGCGTTTTTAAATATAACTCTCTGAGCCCTTCCATTCAAATAACTTGAAATCCAAGTTAATCGATTACATGGAAACCCAAGCTGATCTAATTTGAATACAAGAAGAGAGTGGTTAACAGAGTCAAAAGCTTTGCTGAAATCTGTATATATAACATCAGTCTGCATTTTTTTCTTAAATCCATTTATTACAAGAGATGACAATTCAAGGAGGTTAGTAGTGGTCGATCTTCTCTTAACAAAACCATGCTGACACGGTGATATTAGCGAGGAACATAAGTGTTGCAAGTGAGAAGTAATAATTCGTTCAAATGCTTTCGGAATTGCCGACACACAAAACTTAAGCACACACCCAGGGAGTCCATCAGGACCGGGAGAATAAGTTGGCGTTGTTGTTTCTAAGTCTCTTAAGACAGAACTTTCGGTAATTACGGGAGAAAAAATACAATTAGCTCTGTTTAAGGGGTTAGGGTAGATAGAATTTGACCAAGCAGCCGAACTATAAGTAGTTTGGAAAAACTCGGCAAATAAATCCGCAATTTCAGAATCCGTCGATGCCTCTTTTGAGTTTAAACGTACCGAAGAAGGCAATGCCGAAAACTTACGCTTGGCATTAACAAAGTTATAAAACTGCTTCGGATCATTTGAAAATTCGAATTTGCATCGATTTAAATACATAGAATAGCAGTGACTGTTGAGAACATTGAAATCTGAACGAGCCACCACGTATTTATACTTATTTTTATACTTATTATAAGTGTTGGATTTAAGATTTTTTAGTCTTTGAAGCGCATTGTTAAACTAAGGAGGCCTGTTTTGCTTCGGAGGAAGCCTGTCAGGAACGCATTCGTCAAAAAAAAATTCTAGATACCGTTACTAGATACCGTTACTTCATGCGGATCTGAAACAAATACAAGGTCCAATTGTCTGTTTATTGAATTTCGTATAAAGCTTACTTGCTGTAACGATAATTCAAGAAGGCCATCCACAAAATCATGGGCTGATAAAGGTGTAGCGGCAGGTGAGTCAGTAGGAAGAGACCAAAAGATATTAGGGAGATTAAAGTCACCCAAAACAATCAAAAGGTCTCTGTTGGAAAGAAGGGATATAACGGATTTAATAGCAGACAGATGGTGTTCATAAATGAAAAAATCAGAGCCAGGAGGAATATAAGAGCAGGTTACAAAAATAGATAAGGATTGCAGGGAAACTTTGACACTAACAAATTCAATTTCGTTAGAGATATGAAAGTTAAGTCTCTCCGATGTTAAACTAGAGGTAAAATCAGTACACCACCCCCCCTACGTGGGGAGCGATCGGTCCTATAGGTGTTAAAATTTTTTGCCAGAACTTCAGAGTCAGATATCTCTGGTTTCAGCCAAGTTTCCGTAAAAGCCAAAATATCTTCAGTAAATGCTGAGGAGTCAGCATAAAGCTTTGGTAGCTTCATATTGAGTCCTCTAACATTTTGATAAGCCAAAAATACATTTTTTAGTTTTTTGGCGCTGTGGAAGGCCTGCTATTTGGCACAGTGGAAAGCCTTTTATTAGGCGCAGTGGGAGGCCTGTTATTTGTTCTCGGTTTATTGGGAACAAATTCTTTTATTACCAAATCATCATTAAATCAAAAGCTTTCAGAAAGTAGTACATTAAAGACATCAGGCGGAGCAAATATTTTAAAAGATGAAATTCTACGGGCGTAAGAAAATCGAAATTGTTCAACCGCAATATCCTCGGATGGGAATTTTTTTCGTATAAATTCCAAAACATCCTCAGATTTGGTATCCGGGGTAAATCTAGAAACAAATAATTGTTTCCTATGTGGAACAACTGAAAGTTTCTTTCGCCCCCCAGCAGCAGTATGAACCTAACTCGGCTGAGAGCCAGATACAGTACCTACTGTACCTATGGGTACAGCTTGCACCGAATTTGATATCTCCGCCGGCTCAGAAGATTTTTTCCCGACAAGACCTCCAGCAACAGGGACTCCGTCGGACCCTGCGGTATCCATTGCCACCGCTGAATCGACAGAAATTTCTGCAGTTACCGGGTTCGCAATAGGGGTGGGTGCCACCAATTTTTTTAATGCCGTTGAGCTAGCTTTTTTGCATTTGGGCGACTCGGTTAATAATTTTTTATTATTAAACTGGGCACAAACGGAATCAAACCCTTCATTGAGCTTTTTAATAACTCCCGAAAGATTCAAAAGGCCGTCTCGAGTCTGCCTCATAAAGCTAGTCATATCACTTACCAGTGTTCTGCAGGTCTCACATGCCCACATGAGACCGGCACGCTGCTCAAGAAAGTCTTTCACTCTGCCATTAAATCCTGCACATTTAACATGCATGATCGTTTCGCAGAACCGGCAGAAAATAAAATCTTCACCAGAAGAAAGAGTACAATTTTTCATTGAGCAAATAAGGGCCATTATAAGAAAAAATCAAAATGTAAATACTTAAGAAAATAAAATAAAATTTGAAAAGTACCTCAAGTAAATTTGCCACTGGGATCAAATTCCAAAACCGCAAAGACACAAAGCACAAAAAGTATAAGAGCGCGAATCACGAATAAAATCGAAGAGAGCGCGAGAGAAAAGTATTCTATCGGCTGAGCGTGGCTTGTGGAACACCAACAAACTATAACGCACGGACAGTTACAATGTAAAGCAGGCGAGAGGGAGACAATGAGAAAGCACCCAAAAGTCTACACGAAATTTAGAGATGTACAAAGAGAGAGAAATTTACAGTTATAATAGAGAGCGGGAGAGAGAGAAGAGAGAGAGAGTACAAAAGTTTCAGCAAAAATTAGGAGAGTGCAAATTAAACTAACAAAGCAAAGATATTAAACAAATCTAATGGAAAAGTTAAAATAAACTATAACCACGTACCCGTTAACTGGGAGATCAACTTAAACCACTAACACAGTTGTTAGGCAAAACTTTGTTAATAAAATAAACACAAGACACCTGTAAAAGATCACGAAATAAAGCAAAAACTCAGAGCACAATGGTAAACACAACCGTTCACAAGCGACGCTAAATCGACTGTTTTGTCGATGATTAATTTATAGATTATGTCATAATTATCTAACAAAAGAATACCAGATTTCATTTAAAATGTATTTTAACCAAAAAGAAGTTGGGCACTCTAAGAAAAAAGCGAAGCCAAGCCGGTTGCAGAAAATTGAAGAAATAAAAAATAAAAGTTTATAAACAGCTAAACCGCCTCGAATATTATTTAACAAAGTGGTCCTTCGATCGCAGGATCGATATTTCGACACTAACGCCTTAAAATACAGTCCATAACAACACTGCGAATCAGAAATGTGGAAATGGAATCAGCAGCAGATTACCAACATTGATTCGTGGAAATCCCAATCGCTCCGAGACGTCCATTTCGCAGTGTATCGAAAATTTGTCACGGAAACCTTAATAAAGAGGCAACTTCGCGCTTTTGGAGGCTTTTCTTACAGCGAATCCGAAAAACAGGAACATGTACGGGAAATAGGGAAGGAAATCAGTCTAAACGCGTTGTTGCGAGTCTGTGCATTCTTCGACATAAGTGTGGGTGGGAACGCGACACAAAACGAATTGGCTACAAAAATAGGGGAAGCCATAACGTTTGTCTCCACCGAAGACAATGACGGATCGGATGCTTCAGATCTGACAAAAAAGTTGGTCATCCTGGAACAGATACAAGATGTGGATACGAAAAATGTTGAAATACAGCGAGCAATTTTCAACAAAGAGGCCAAACTCATGGAAATCAAACGCAAACTTACGGAATCAGAAAACAACCCTTCTTCCGCCAATGAAGAGGAGTTGGCTGAAATACGTGAATCCATAGAAATGCTGGAAAGAGAATTGAATCTTCTTTTTGCAGAAAAAGATGCACTGGTCAGTAAGAAAAATGTTCTAAAAGCTAAATCTGTTCTTTCAGAGTATTCTGCTAAAAATTCTATTCGATCCAACAACTCCATTCGATCATCGATTCAGAATCAGGAACAGCGCGAGCGTACATCGGAATGGATACGTCATCACCAGAGCCAAGATCAGCATCCCTTACACAACTTTGAAGAAATTCAGGATTCAAACCAATCAACCACAAAAATGATAACACAAATGCTAGCACGGCAAAATTTTAGTGGACAGAACTTGGAGTTTGATGGAACATCTGCGCTTAAATGGAAACATTTTATTACCGAGTTTGAAGCAACTAGCCAACGCTGTGGGTTTTCGAATGGAGAAAATGTTCATCGACTCTCAAAGGCCCTGAAAGGTGCGGCAAGAGCAAAAGTGGAGCTACTGCTTATCGCAGCTCAAGAGCCAACCAGAATTATATCCATTCTAAACAAAGCATATGGTGGTCCTGAAAACATTGCACTGGAACTAACAACAAAAGCGCATAAAATAAAGGAAGTAACAGAGCTCTCAGATTTTGAAGAATTCAATTGCAGCATTCAAAACATTTGCGCCGGGTTAGAATACACAGACAGAAAGCTAGTCGACACCCAAAGGCTTTTGGCAATGGCGATTGGACAGCTATCAGAGCAATACCTCCGAGATTGGGGAACATTTTTAAAAGAGGAGAATATGCGTGCCTCATTTTGCACATTTCAAAACTTAGCCGATTTATCGCAAAAACAATCTGATTTAATAAACGATATTGCCTTTTTTAAAAAAATTACTGTAATCAACAATCAAGCGACAGCCACGGAACCGGAACAATTGGAAAAAACTACAACGAGCTCAACAAAGGGTAAACCCAAGACGATGTGTCCCATTTACAGCGAGGAACGACATGCTCTTACCAAATGCAACATATTTTTAAAAACAGACGTAAAAAAACGCTGAGACATGGCCAACCGACACAAATTCTGTTATTGCTGTTTGAAGTACCATAAAAGCCCACGCAATGAAAGACAGCAGTGTAAAATCGATAACTGCGAGAAATTCCATAATCAGTTACTTCACAAACGGCTAAATACAAATGTCGCACAAAACATAACAGAATGTGTTTCGGAATCCAAAAGAGAAGCATTGCTCAAGATGGTTGCTGTCACAGTCCACGGTCAAAAGGGCTCAAAGGAAATCGTTGCATTTTTGGATGAAGGCAGCACATCAACAATTATGGATATGAGTTTGGCTCGAGAAGTCGGAATAGAAGGCGAAAGCAAACTATTCTGCTTCAGTTGGACAGGAGGCGTATATAGATACGACTCAGATGCCAAATCAGTTAGTATAACTATTAGTGCGACATGTGGTAATAAATACCACCTAGAAGATGTATGGCTGATCAATTATTTAAAGCTTTCATCGCAACAAGTTAATTACAACAAACTATAAGAACTCGTTCCCAAAAATCTGGTAGATCTAAATAATCTGCAGGACAAGCAACCCATGCTTCTGATTGGTCAACGACATGCTAATTTAATCAGTACTAGAGGTATTATCAACGGAGACGGGATTCGCCCGATGTTATCTAAAACCAAGCTGGGTTGGGTAATACATGGACCAGTCCAAATTGAATCAAAAGGAGCGAATTTTATTTGCTGCCAAATAAGCGATGAAAACATTCAGCAGATGATCAAACAGCAGTTCAGCATTGAAAATTTCGGAGTGTGTGTTGTTAAGTCAGACAAGACAATTTCAGCAAACGAAAAATTAGCGATAGATAAGGCGGAGTCATCAATTACTCAAATTGGGAACAATTATGAATTGGGGCTACCCTGGAAAGATGAACAAGTCAAACTCCCTGAAAGTAAACCGATGGCTATCCAGCGGCTCAAATGTCTTGAACGCAAACTATTAAGAGACAGAGATTTAGCAAAAAACTACCAAGATGAAATACACAAATTGTTGGAAAAAGGTTATGCTATTCAGCTAACAGATATGGATGTCTTAAAATCGCCTAAGCTATGGTATTTACCTCATTTTGCAGTTGTTAACCCTAGTAAACCTGGTAAGGTCAGACTCGTCTTTGATGCTGCGGCTGAATGCAATGGAACTTCTCTTAACAAGAATCTTCTCACTGGCCCAGACTGGTCAACATCGATCGTTCCATTACATCAGGTCGCTGTTGTTGCCAAAATTCGGGAGATGTTTAATCAGGTGCGTATTAAAGACAACGATACAGCTGCATAATGCTTTCTTTGGAGGGATTTAAAACAGAACAGTCCGATGAAAATATACCAAATGAAAGCCATGCTTTTCGGCACAACTTCTTCACCGTTTTTAGCTCAATTTGTAAAGAATTTCAATGCCAAGAAATATCAAGAAGAATATCCAGAAGCGGTAAAGGCTATTATTGCAAATCATTATGTTGACGATTATTTGGATTCCAAACCAAACGCCGACCTACTTATCAACATAATAAACAATGTAGTAGACATCCACTCAAAAGCAGGATTTGAACTGCGACAATTTCTGTCAAACAGCAAGGAAGTTATGAGTAACATTCCTGAACATTTAAGATCAGCAAAAGAGATTACAATGATCGGGGATAAGACGGATGTTCAACAAAAGGTACTGGGTATGGTGTGGAATGCCAGCGACGACTTTTTTACATACTCCACAAAAACCATGCACCAGCTAAAAAATTAACTTTTAAATGGAAATGCTATACCAACGAAAAGAAACGTTTTGTCGGCTGTAAACTCTTTGTATGACCCTTTAGGTCTCATACCCCGGTAACAATCAAAGGGCGGATATTGATGCGTGACGTGTGGCAGTCTGGAATTAACTGGGACGATAAACTTAAAGGAGATCTGCTGATCAAATGGAAAAATTGGTTGTCGTCTTTATTATTAATCGAAACCATTAAAATTCCACGATGTTACAGCTCTAATCTCACAAAAGCGGATCGCATAGAATTCCACATATTCAACGACGCGAGTAGCAAGGCCTATTCCTCAGCAGTATACATAAGATGCTGTTATCAACAAGAAGACCGCTGGGACTTTAGTCGCATCAAAATCAAGGGTTGCCCCAATAAAGCTTGTAACAATTCCCAAACTTGAAACAATGGCGGCTGTCTTAGGATGCCGACTAGCAGAATTAGTCCAAAACGAATTGGAAATACAACCTCATCAGCGTTATTTCTGGACAGATTCAAAAACGGTCCTTGCATGGAAGTATTTGTAGCTACCCGAATTGGTGAAATATGTGAAAAAACGGAACGAAAGGAGAGGAATTGGTTATCAACCAATGAAAACATTGCTGATGTTATAACTCGCGACAACATATCAACCCATAAGAAGCCGTCCTCTGAATGGGAAATAATTCAGCCAGTATTTGAGAATGACAACCACACAGAGATAGTCATGGTTATTCAAGAAGCTGAACACCCCTTTAACCAATTACTTTCGAGAATATCCACCTATACAAAGTTAATACGAAGCACTGCCTGGACTCGAAGATTTTGGAACAACGTCAAGAGTAACTCAGAAGATCGTAAGCGTGGAAATTTGTGCACGGAAGAAATTGAATGGGCAGTAAACGTATGGTGCAAGTTTGTGCAACAAGAATCCTATCCCGACGATTTGTCTGTACTAAAAACTGGTAAGCGTTCTCCAAAAGCTCGGCTTACAAAATATTGTCTTTTTCTAGATAAGAATGAGATATTGCGTGTGGATAGCAGAATCGGCCGGGCAAAGGAAATATCAGCTTGCACCATAAATCCAATCATATTAGATGGCAGACATAAATTTACTCAAATGCTGATTCGAAACTTTCATCTTGATGCTCCACATGTTGGTACGCAAGTGGTGGTTCACAATTTTAGAAGTGCATATTGGATGCCAAAACTTAATCGATGCATTAAAAAGACAATTAGCGATTGTGTCTGGTGCAAACGTAAAAAGGCAAAAACAGAGACTCCAAAAATGGGATGGCTTCCGCAGGAACGATTTCTAACTCATGAAAAACCATTCACAGCAACAGGCGTGGATTACTTTGGCCCGTTTTACGTAAAAGCAAACAGTGGAACCCGCGCAACTAAAAGTTTTCGCAAACGATAAGGAGTTATTTTCACATGTCTAACTACTCGAGCAATTAATGTTGAGATGGCACATTCGTTAGACACTGATTCCTGTATACAAGCAGTACGAAGAATGATGGCTCGACGAGGCCCAGTAAAAATTATCTGGTCCGATAATGGTACAAACTTTCGAGGTGCAGCAAGGGATATTTGTATATCCCAAAGTTATGCCCTTCCTAGCCCATGAGAATTCTCAAGCGAAGGATGGGAAAAACGTGCATGGAGAGTATCCCAATTCCTAGTCAATTCATTCTGGAAGTGCTTCATCAAGGAATATCTTCCAAATCTAATACATCGCTCAAAATGGATTCAAGACATACACAACATACAAGTGGGAGATATTGTCGTAATGAAAGATAATACCCCTCGCCGCGAATGGCCCCTTGGTCGTGTACTGAAGGTGTTCCCTGGAGAAGATGGAGTTGTACGTGTGGCCGACCTGAAGACAATGAGGAATACATACAGACGTCCAGTAAATCGTCTTTGTAAGATCGGAGTCAATAGCAACGACAGTGAGGATCGTGCTGGAAATAGGAGTCCGCACTAGGGGCCGCTATATGTCATTGCTAAATTTTATAATTTCAATTTAAGTTTCTTTATTCCTTCTTTATTTTATTTGTATGAATATATCTAACAAAAGAATAACAGATTTCATTTAAAATGTATTTTAATTAAAAAGAAGTTGGGCACTCTAAGAAAAAAGGGAAGCTAAGCCGGTTGCAGAAAATTGAAGAAATAAAAAATAAAAGTTTATAAACAGCTAAACCGCCTCGAATATTTTTTAACAGATTAATAATATATTTATTCATTTATTTTGGGATTCTAAACATTTATTTTTTATATATTTATTTATTATATATTGAAATTAATTTTCTTGCTACATTCCGGCGCTTTGCATAGAAGGGGCAGTCGCATGTTTCTGATGGAAATTCGGGATTATAGAAATTAAAGTGTTTACCATAATTCGTAGCTTTGAGATCATGGCCCTTGATTCATGGACATTATTTTTATGCTTAGGAAATGCTGATCATGTATCTTCCCTGTAAATTTTTTCATAAACTGGTCAATTGCCTCATGAAATTTCATTTTATAAATATTGTATTGTTATAGGTCCTAACACATCTGAAATAAACTTTAAAGTGACGTATATAAAATGATTTTTCTTGATAGCAAAATACATTTAAAAATTTTAAAATCTATAAAATAATATATGCATTGTTTAGTGCTCAAACTCCGTCCTTAAGGTGTGTTTCCCTTAAACCGGTTTAGGAACGGACAAACAATTTTCTCCATATTAATGAGCTGATGATTTCCAAAAAACGTTCGAAGAAACCATTTATTTTCCACACCTTTAGTTTCTTTACTATTTTTTTTTCATTATTTTCTCTATATTATTAAACATATCCAAAATGCTTAGTGCCTCCTATAATAAATCGAAATTCAATGACATGCGGAAGTATCGACTCCGTCAGTGGTTTCCATCATTGCTCCACACACAGGTGGTTGTATGATTTCCAAGGATCGATATGAACTGGAGACGTAATGAGTATGCGTTGTTCAGAATTCCGTCAAATTATTTAAGAAAACTTCTTGATTTCATTGGAATTTATGATTTCTATTTAAGTCAACAATCTCGTCTTAGAATTTTAAGTATGCTTACCCATTTCAGGAGATATCACAGGCTCACTCCACGTGAAACGTGACAGACCAATTTGAGTCAAATCTCAGAATCAATCCAAACTTTTTCTTATCGATAGATCGTAAAATAAGGATCGGGTTCGTTTTTTTAACTCTTACCGTTTATTTTAAAAATATTTTTTTTAATTAAGCTCCGATTTTTCAGTTATGCAGCACTTGAGACTCGTCTGAGTTATATAATTTGTTGGTATGCAACTTTGTGGGCTATCTTAATATCTTTCAGAAAAATATTTAAAATTTTTTTTTTTAAATTTAAATTTAAATTTAAAAATTAAAAACTAAAAAACTAAAATTAAATTTAAATTTAAAACTAAAAAAATTCTGTCCGCCGGAATACACGCGATTTCCAAAAATAATAATTATTCTCTATATTATTATACATATCTAAAATGCTTAGTGCCTCCTATAATAAATCGAAATTCAATGACATGTGGAAGTATTGAATCCTTCAGTGGTTTCGATCATTGCTCCACACACAGGTGGTTGTATGATTTCCAAGGATCGATATGAACTGGAGACGTATTTAGTATGCGTTGTTCAGAATTCCGTCAAATTATTTAAGAAAACTTCTTGATTTCATCGGAATTTATGATTTCTATTTAAGTCAACAATCTCGTCTTAGAATTTTAAGTATGCTTACCCATTTCAGGAGATACCACAGGCTCACTCCACGTGAAACGTGACAGGCCAATTTGAGTCAAATCTCAGAATCAATCCAAACTTTTTTTTATCGATAGAGTATTGAAAAATAAGGATCGGGGTTTTTTTTTTTAACTCTTACCGTTTATTTTTAAAATTTTTTTTGTAATTAAGCTCCGATTTTTCAGTTATGCAGCACTTGAGACTCGTTTGAGTTATATAAATTGTTGGTATGCATCTTTGTGGGCTATCTTAATATCTTTCTCAAAAATATTATAAAAAATTTTTTAATTTAAAATTAAGTATTTTATAAGGAAATTTAAAATTAAAAAAATTCTGTACGCCGAAAATAATAATTATTCTCGTGTAGCTTCATCAATTCTTAAAATTGTTGGTAAAAAAAAAATGTTGTTCATTGCAAGACCTACTATTAAAAATAAACGATATTAGTCTATCAACTTTTCATTAAACAACAACAGCGCAACGTGTAAGAAGAGAACAGCAATACGAGCAGCGGAGAGCGCGGGAGAGCAAAAATATTGCTGTCCCGTTCTTACACGTTGCGCTGTTGTTGTTTGTACAACTAATTAAGAATTCAAAGCAATCATAACAAAAAAGAAATCTCAAAAGTTATGGATTCTCAGATGTGACAGTACCAGAACCTTTAACTGTTAAATTGATTCTAGAATTCTATCCTTTCAACAAATGGTTCATAAGGAAAAAACCTATTATCTGTTAAAGGTTTTTCTTTGAGATTGATCCATATATTCACTACTTCAAAAGGTAAGATGTTTGGTCAACTCTTTCAATATTACATATGTAAATATAAAAATTGTATTGATGGATAAGGTAGATATGATCGTAAAATTGTGAAATATTTTGAAGACCTTATATTCTGTAATCCCGAATAACAAAACTATTAATCACATATTACAAGAAAAAACTTTTAACAGATCATAACAGATTACAAAACTAGTAATAATATAGTATAAAATTATAACTGTTTATAATCCATTAGTATAAAGCAAGTAATCAGCTAATAACACCAACGTAAACAGAGAGGTGTAAACAACTTAAACCAGCTAGTATACAAGTAGCTATGATCTAAAAACAGCTAATGAAAAGCTTTTAAAAAAAGCTAGTGAACAGCTAATACGAGCTATTAAACGGCTAGTATCAGCTTGTATACAAGTAGTTATAATCTAAAAACAGCTAGTTAACAGCTAAAAACAGCTAGTGATTAGCTAAGTCCAGATAGTGAAAAGCTAATACCAGCTCCTAAACAGCTAATATCAGCTTGTAAACAAGTAGTTATAATCTAAAAACAGCTAGTGAACAGCTAATACCAGTTCCTAAACAGCTAATATCAGCTTGTAAACAAGTAGTTATAATCTAAAAACAGCTAGTGAACAGCTAATACCAGCTCCTAAACAGCTAATATCAGCTTGTAAACAAGTAGTTATAATCTAAAAACAGCTAGTGAACAGCTAATACCATCTACTAAACAGCTAATATCAGCTAGTAAACAATTAGTTATATTCTAAAAACAACTAGTGAACAGCTAAATCCAGCTGTTGAACAGCTAATATCAGCTAGTAAACAACTAGTTATAGTCTAAACACAGCTAGTGAACAGCTAATACCAGCCACTAATTTAATAGCAAGAACATAACAGCTATACCAAGTTCTCATTGTTATGAATCAATGAAACATGTCCTAATATTTAGGACGTATTGAAACACTAACTAAATATCTTCCCTTTCAATTAATGAATAAATTATTCAATTATATAATTATAAATATTTTAGAATTACTTATATATATAACTCCATGTAATCAAATTACTTAAGAAAATATAAAAAAAAATTTAACCAATGTTGAGAGATCAAACTCCACTCGTAAAATATATCCACAATATCAGTTTACGTTAAATAAGTTAATGAGGGGAGAACACACTTCCTCATCATTTACTAGCTAACAATTACCAAAAATCATAACTCACCAAAACATAAAAAGTATCTTTTCTCTTGTGATTAGAATTCCTTTTAGTATTGACTTACAAACATTTCTTTATCTCAGACTTTTAAATTTATAATCCAAACTAAATTTATACCTAAATTGAATATATCAACATTTTTATCATGTTTACTGGAAATTTATGGTCCCAAGTAAACTTTTACATTATAGACTATGTTCCCTTAAACAAAATGTAGAAATATAATAAATCAACCTTTTTACCGAACATTTATGGTCCCAAGTATACTTATACCTACATACAAAAATCGACTTAGACTATTTTATAAAGATTGTTTTTTTTTGTTAAACAAAACTTAGAAATAAAATATATCAACATTTTTACTAGTCATTTATGGTCACAAGTAAACTTTTACCTACATACAAACATCGACCCAGACTACTTTATAGAGTATATTTGTTATGCTAAACGAAATAGAAATAGAATATATAAACCTTTTTAACCTTTTTTACCACTTTTGCTGGAATTTTATATTTCCAAATAAAATTTTACCTATACAAAACGACCCAGATTATTTTATAGAGTATGTACACTCCAACAAAATTTTGACATATAGAATAACACCACAGTTAAATGATGGACGTTGATGCACTACGAGCAGTACAAAGAAGTGTCCCAACGATACAAAGCAAGTGCTTGTTACGCGGGACCCTTTTTCAATTCGGGGGAAAATGCGAGTTCGATAGGAAAATACATGAAACAAATGTAACGGGACACATAAAGTTTATAATTCCTACAACTATGATTGAAGCAAATAAGTAAAACTTCAGTTTTTAATACAGGGATAGAAGTTGAAGTACAAATCAAATGATAAAGATTGTTATAATAAGTACAGAGAACGCGAAAGGGCTCATGCAGACTTAAATTAGATGTACTTTGGGGAAAATTAAGAGGGTAATAATTTCGTGTTAGTCTAATGGGAATATTAAAAGTTAAACGGTTTACCAGTTCTACAGAATCAATATCAAGCATTATTCTACGATTTTCAAGTGTAGGTAAATAAGCAATAGTAATCTACTCAGGTAGGAAGGAAGCCTTACGTTTTGATCCCAGTTCAAATTACGAAGGACGAAAAGAAGGCATTTTTGTTTGTTCCGTGCACGTGTGAAACAGCCACTGAGCAACTAAAAGGATCGCTTGCTATCAACAACCTGCTGCCACTCCGATTACACATATTTGGCCCGTGAACATTTTTTGTCCACCACTAAATGAAGTTCCCTCGGTTTTTTTGAATCTAAGTAACGATCACCCGTCGCACTCTAGTAATCACCATCAGCCATCTTGATATATTTTGTTTTCCTAATTAATTATGCTAATTGGGGACTAGTTTGTTTTTCAGAGACAAGCAACGGGAACCCCTATCCAAGGGTGCTAATCAAGTTACCATGTCCACGTGTCAACAACCCGTGACATTTTCTAAAGGTTATGGTTATTAAATGGTCACCACGCCACACTTTCTTAATCTAAGAAACGGTCACCCGTCACACCCCAGTTACTTCTCCTCGCTAAACTAGGTTCCCTTCCCTCGTTTCACCCCATTTTCTGAATCAATTAACGGAGACCCACGTTCTCCCACGTTCGATCCCGTGAACGTTCTTGTCAACCACTTAGAACTCTATCATATCCTTTTACCCACCCCTTTCTAACCCTATTTTCTAAATCTAAGCAACTGTCACCTGTCACACCCCAGTAACTTCTCCCCGTTCGATCCAGTGGACGTTCTTATCAACCACTTAGAACTCTATCTTATCCTGTTAACCACCCCTTTCTAACCCAGTTTTCTAAATCTCAGCAACGGTCACCTGTCACATCCCCTGAACCTTAATCACTAAATACGATCCCTCGTATTTTATAGATCTTAGTAACGGTCACCCGTCACGCACCCGGAATTGACAAGAAAAGTTTTCTAGAAATCTTTCTCAGATCACCGCACATAAGAGATGTTGAGGAATTGGGTTGCCCACCATTAAACACCGTAAACATAAACCAATTCCCATATTGCTCAATACATATTAAAAGCGGTATTTGTGCTCTAAACAATGCACACAATATATTAAATTTTTGCAATGGAACTATGGTCTAACACTTATACATTACAATGGAAAACAGTCAAAGTGGTTTAATAAGCCGAATCAATAATTTCACATCCCAATTTGGTGAGGAAATTTTTAAAGAAGATTTAAAATATCTCATCGATACAAGGAATATGTTCATGGATAAAGGAGAAGACGATCTTAACAAAACGTTATATGGCGATCATTTTACGTTTTGTAATAATGGATTCGGGGAATATGAATGTGCCTGCTTTTTCTATAAAAATCATCGAGACGGTGCCTTAAAAATAATGTCATCATATTTCCAAATAAACATGACCTAAATGCATGACCTAAATTCAAATTTATTTCTTCTTTTATTGGGGGTGGATGTTTGCTTCTCAGTGGCAAGCAAAGGGATCCCCTATACAAGGGTGTTTGCTTTCAGCTGTTTTTTGAGTGTTCGTTATGCTAATCAAGTTACCACGTTCACGTGTGAACGTTTCACCCCATTTCCTAGATCTTAGTAACGGACACCCGTCACACCCCGCTTAACTAGAATCCTGGATTTCTGCATATAAGCAACGGTCACCCGTCACACCCCGCTTAACATCTCCCCCGCCTTATTAGGTTCCCTTCCCTCGTTTCACCCCATTTTCTAGATCTTAGTAACCTGGATTTCTGGATAGGATTTCTGGATAGGATTTCTGGATATAAGCAACGGTCGCCTGTCACCTTACCCTAATTTATTACCCTAATTAACGATCACCCGTCACGCACCCATTAACTTTAATTACCCCACACCTGTCACCTTGACCTAATTTATTACCCTAATTAGCATAATTAAATCCCTAATTAGCCTAATTAGCATAATTAATTGCCTCCCTTTTTGTATCCAGAACCCGCATTTTCACACTACTGTACTTTGATATACTAAAAAAATAATTGATCTGACATTAACCGTATCGTCTGTAAAAATTCATGAAAATAGGCTTTTTTGGCCGAATTAACCATACCGCCCTTAATATCTTTGCTTTGTTAGTGTAATTTGCACTCTCCTAATTTTTTGCTGAAACTTTTGTACTCTCTCTCAGTCTCTTCTCTCTTTCCCGCTCTCTATTATAACTGTAAATTTCACTCTCTTTGAACCTCTCTAAATTTCGTGTAGACTTTTGGGTGCTTTCTCATAGTCTCTCTCTCGCCTGCTTTACATTGTAACTGGGACTGCGTTATAGTTGTTGGTGCCCCACAAGATATAGCCAATAATTGTAAAGAATATTTAGACTTTAAACTTAGATTTAATTGTTAACTACCGTCAACTATATATTAAGTTACCTATTTATAATTTTTCTACTTTTTATTCTATTTTTACAGAAGTGGTGCTACTATTTTTTTCGTAATTTTTTTTATTACCTTTTATAAAGCTATTACTTTGTTTTTATACTCTAACTATGATTATACTTACTATTTATAACCCGTTTTGAAAAATTAAAAAACTTAAAACATGTGGGTAACTAGTCAAAATTTTTTATTTGAGTGTTTTTAATTTTTTCGCAGCTGTATGTAATAAAATAAAGTAAAGGTAAATTTTTATAATTGAGATTATATAAAATAAAGGTTAATTAATTATATTTAATGAAATTGTAAAGATTTTATTTAAATTTAAAAAAAAATATATTAAATGAAATTAATTGATATTAAATTAAATTAAAATTGAAATAAAGGTGTAATATTATCATTACTGTGAAATGAAATCTTTAATTTGGGAGATTTAGCTCGTATGGATAGTAATCGTGTACCATCAAGGGTGTAATGTTAAAACAATATGTATAGTATAAAAGCTAAGCATCCCAATCTGTTTGGTCTGACGAGATGTATGATCTAACATATTCGTTAAAAGTTCTGTGGCTTCTTTCTATTGTACCTAAAATCTGGTGGAAGTGTGCAGTAGATGTTATGTTTTCAATATTTCGATATTTACATAAATCCTTGATTACTGAATTCTTGAATTTTAGTCAGAAGTTTGCAGCGCAGTGAAGGAGACGTTTCCGACCCTATAAAGTATATATATTCTTGATCAGCATGACTAGGCGAGTCGATCTAGCCATGTACGTCTGTCCGTCTGTCCGTCCGTCCATTTCTACGCAAACTAGTCCCTAAGTCGGAACCGGCCGGATCGGACAACTATGCTCCCATAGGAATAATCGTAAAAATGATATCTTCGGTGTTTTTTGACATATTAGCTATTGCTCTTGGGAATAATATTTTTTTAACTGTCCTGAATTTCGAATAAAATTTTATAAAAATCGGACGACTATATCATGTAGCTCCCATAGGAACGATCGGAAAACTAAAGGGAAATTAACACAAACAAAATTATAGCTTTGTTAATTTTTATTGTATTCTCTTCTACTCTGAAATATAACTTTATTTTATTATTTCAGAATTTCGAATTAAATTTAACATAAATCGGACGACTATATTATATAGCTGCCATAGGAAGGATCGATCAATTAATGTCAATATAACACGTAAGCTGCTATAATTTTGTTCGTTGTTGTTTGCAAATCTAAATTTAACATTTTTGTAATTTGAATTGAATTGGAATGATTTGCAAGGGTATATAAACTTCGCTTTAGAACTCCCCACTTGATCGTATATATTCAGTAAACGATTTAGGTGTTCTCCTGGACCCGAAGCTTAAATTTGACTGTTACATAATGTCAGTACAAAAAAAATTTCTTCTTTTTGCCCTTCGTAATGCTTGGTACTATCTTTATGCCAAATCTTATAAGAGGTGATATTGATTCTGTAGAACTGGTGAACCGTTTAACTTTTAACTTTAACCCGTTAGACTAACACGAAACTATTACCCTCATAATTGGCCCCGATGTACATCTAATTTTAGTCTGCATGAGCCCTTTCGCGTTCTCTGTACTAATTATATAAAGTTTTGATAAATCATAATCGATTTAGCGTCGCTTGTGAATGGTTGTTTACCATTGTGCTCTGAGCTTTTGTTTTATTTCGTGATCTTTTTGCAAGTGTCTTTGTTAATCAACAAAGTTTAGCCTAACAACTGCGTTAGTGTTTTAAATAGATCTCCCAGCTAACGGGTACGTGGTTATAGTTTATTTTAACTTTTCCATTAGATTTGTTTAATATCTTTGCTTTGTTAGTGTAATTTGCACTCTCCTAATTTTTTGCTGAAACTTTTGTACTCTCTCTCTTATTCTTCTCTCTTTCCCGCTCTCTATTATAACTGTAAATTTCACTCTCTTTGAACCTCTCTAAATTTCGTGTAGACTTTCGGGTGCTTTCTTATAGTCTCTCTCTCGCCTGCGTCATAGTTGTTGGTGTTCCACAAGCCACGCTCAGTCGATAGAATACTTTTCTCTCGCGCTCTCTGGCTTTCGATTTAAATCGTGATCCGCGCTCTTATACTTTTTGTGCTTTGTGTCTTTGCGGTTTTGGAATTTGATCCCAGTGTCAAATTTACCTCAGGTACTTTTCAAATTTTATTTTATTTTATTTCCTTAAATTTACCTTTTAATTTTCTTATGGCCTTTATTTTCTCAATGAAAAACTGTAATATTTGAAAGCAGAGATATCAGACTCTGAAGTTCTGATTGCCGTTACCTCTAGTTTAACATCGGAGAGACTTTTTTTGACGAATGCTTTCCAGACAGGCTTCCTCCGAAGCTAAACAGAACTCCTTGGTCTAAAAATGCGCTTCAAAGACTTAAAAATCTTAAATCCAACACTTAAAATAAGTATAAACAAGAAAGAAAGCTAACATCGGCCAGCCGAAGTCTATATACCCTTGCAGTTAATTCCTATTTAATTACAAATTACAAAAATCTGATGTTCGATTTGCAACAAACCAAATTATAGCAAATTCCGTATTATTTTGACAATAATTGGTTGATCATTCATATTTCGAAATTCTGAAATAATAAAATAAAGTTATATTTTAGAGTAGAAGAGAAAACAATAAAAATTAACAAAGCTATAATTTTTTGCACTACGAGCAGTACAAACAAGTGGCCCAAAGATACCAAGCACGTGCTTGTTACGCGCGGGACCCTTTATAATTTCGGGCAAAAATGCGAGTTCGCGAGGAAAATACATGAAACAAATAAATACGGGACACATGGCTTCAACTAGGATTGAAGCAAATGAGATACAATTTTAGTTTTTAATACAAGGATAGAAGTTGAAGTACAAATTAAATGATAAAGATCGTTATAATTAGTACAGAGAACGCGAAAGGGCTCCTGCAGACTAAAATTAGATGTACATCGGGGCAAATTAAGAGGGTAATAGTTTCGTGTTAGTCTAACGGGAATATTAAAAGTTAAACGGTTTACCAGTTCTACAGAATCAATATCACCTTTTATAAGATTTTGCATAAATATAGTACCAAGCATTATTCTACGGTTCTCAAGTGTAGGTAAATTAAGCAATAGTAATCTACTCTGGTAGGAAGGAAGTCTTATGTTTTGATCCCAGTTCAAACTATGAAGCGCAAAAAGAAGAAATTTTTTTAGTACCGACTCAATACGGTCGATCTGCACTTGATATTGTGGACTCCAAACAGAAGAACAATATTCCAAAATAGGACTGACAAGGGAGGTAAATAACAATTTGGTTATATAAGGGTCATCAAATTCTTTTGACCAACGCTTTATAAATCCTAGAACACTCATAGCTTTGTTGACAGTCGACATTATGTGGCAGTCAAATTTTAGCTTCGGGTCCAAAAGAACACCTAAATCGTTTACTGAATATATACGATCAAGTGGGGAGTTCTGAAGCGAATAACTTATAAACGTAGGGGTACTTCTATAAAAGGTCATTACGTTACATTTCAGGCAGTTTAAATTTAAGAGGTTATACTCACACCATATCTGAAAATTATCAATGTCTGATTGTATGCCAAAACTAGACTCAAAATTATTATATGTCAAACAAAGCTTAACATAATCAGCATACATTAGTACACGAGAATGTGTTACGATAGACGGAAGATCGTTAATAAACAAGGTAAACAGCAAAGGGCCCAATTGACTACCCTGGGGCACTCCCGATGTCACGTGGATCATTTTGGAGACAGCGTTCTTAAATGTATCTCTCTGGGTCCTTCCATTCAAATAATTTGAAAAATAAAATTAGCTCTGTTTAAGGGGTTAGGGTAGATAGAATTTGACCAAGCAGCCGAACTATAAGTAGTTTGGAAAAACTCGGCAAATAAATCCGCAAATTCAGAATCCGTCGATGCCTCTTTTGAGTTTAAACGTACCGAAGAAGGCAATGCCGAAGACTTACGCTTGGCATTAACAAAGTTATAAAACTGCTTCGGAACATTTGAAAATTCGAATTTGCATCGATTTAAATACATAGAATAGCAGTGACTGTTGAGAACATTGAAATCTGAACGAGCCACCACGTATTTATACTTATTTTTATACTTATTATAAGTGTTGGATTTAAGATTTTTTAGTCTTTGAAGCGCATTGTTAAACAAAGGAGGCCTGTTTTGCTTCGGAGGAAGCCTGTCAGGAACGCATTCGTCAAAAAAAGTGTTTAAAACGCTATAGAAAAGTTCAATTGCACTTTCGATATCCATGCAATTGTACAAATCAGTCCAAATGTATTGCGAAATCATATAATTTAATTTATTATAGTCACATTTACGAAAACATCTCACTTTAGTTTGAGAAATTAAAGGAGAAAGGGTATCAGTACAGGGGAGGCCAATTGTCAATTCCAATGTAGGATGATATCGGTCTTCAGGTACAACAAGTGCGTCAATTCTAGATACCGTTACTTCATGCGGATTTGAAACAAATACAAGGTCCAATTGTCTGTTTATTGAATTTCGTATAAAGCTTACTATATAATTCGAGAAGGCCATCCACAAAGTCATGGGCTGATAAAGGTGTAGCGGCAGGTGAGTCAGTAGGAAGAGACCAAGGGATATTAGAGAGATTAAAGTCACCCAAAACAATCAAAAGGTCTCTGTTGGAAAGAAGGGATATAACGGATTTAATAGCAGACAGATGGTGCTCATAAATGAAAAAATCAGAGCCAGGAGGAAAAAAAGAGCAGGTTACAAAAATAGATAAGGATTGCAGGGAAACTTTGACACTAACAAATTCAATTTCGTTAGAGATATGAAAGTTAAGTCTCTCCGATGTTAAACTAGAGGTAAAATCAGTACACCACCCCCCTACGTGGGGAGCAATCGGTCCTATAGGTGTTAAATTTTTTTACCAGACCTTCAGAGTCAGATATCTCTGGTTTCAGCCATTTCTTTTATTATCAAATCATCATTAACCCAAAAGCTTTCAGAAAGTAGTACATTAAACACATCAGGCAGAGCAAATATTTTAAAAGATGATATTCTACGGGCGTAATCGAAATTCTTCAACCGCAATATCCTCGGAAGGGAATTTTTTTCTTATAAATTCCAAAACATCCTCAGATTTGGTATCCGGGGTAAATCTAGAAACAAATAATTGTTTCCTATGTGGAACAACTGAAAGTTTCTTTCACCCCCCAGCAGCAGTCTGAACCTCACTCGGCTGAGAGCCAGATACAGCACCTACTATACCTATGGGTACAGTTTGCACCGAATTTGATATCTCCGCCGGCTCAGAAGATTTTTTCCCGGCAAGACGTCCAGCAACAGGGACTCCGTCGGACCCTGCGGTATCCATTGCCACCGCTGAATCGACAGAAATTGTTGCAGTTACCAGGTTCGCAATAGGGGTGGGTGCCACCAATTTTTTTAATGCCTTAGAGCTAGCTTTCTTGAGTTTGGACGACTCGGTTAGTAATTTTTTATTATTAAACTGGGCACAAACGCAATCAAACCCTTCATTGAGCTTTTTAATAACTCCCGAAAGATTCAAAAGGTCGTCTCGAGTCTGCCTCATAAAGCTAGTCATATCACTTACCAGTGTTCTGCAGGTCTCACATGCCCACATGAGACCGGCACGCTGCTCAAGAAAGTTTCACTCTGCCATTAAATCCTGCACATTTAACATGCATGATCGTTTCGCAGAACCGGCAGAAAATAAAATCTTCACCAGAAGAAAGAGTACAATTTTTCATTGAGCAAATAAGGGCCATTATAAGAAAAATCAAAATGTAAATATTTAAGGAAATAAAATAAAATTTGAAAAGTACCTCAAGTAAATTTGCCACTGGGATCAAATTCCAAAACCGCAAAGACACAAAGCACAAAAAGTATAAGAGCGCGGATCACGAATTAAATCGAAGAGAGCGCGAGAGAAAAGTATTCTATCGACTGAGCGTGGCTTGTGGAACACCAACAAATTATAACGCACGGACAGTTACAATGTAAAGCAGGCGAAAGAGAGACAATGAGAAAGCACCCAAAAGTCTACACGAAATTTAGAGATGTACAAAGAGAGTGAAATTTACAATTATTATAATTAATGAAAGCGGGAGAGAGAGAAGAGAGAGAGAGAGTACAAAAGTTTCAGCAAAAATTAGGAGAGTGCAAATTACACTAACAAAGCAAAGATATTAAACAAATCTAATGGAAAAGTTAAAATAAACTATAACCACGTACCCGTTAACTGGGAGATATATTTAAACCACTAACACAGTTGTTAATAAAATAAACACAAGACACTTGCAAAAGATCACGAAATAAAGCATAAACTCAGAACACAATGGTAAACACAACCGTTCACAAGCGACGCTAAATCGATTATCGTCCCATTAATATTCCGATCGTTCACATGGGAGCTATATGATATAGTAGTCCGATTTTTAATTTAATTCGAAATTCCCAAGAGCAGAAGATAATATATCAAATATCATTAAAGATATATTTATTTTTCCAATTATTTCTATGGGAGCTATAAGATATTGTTGTCCGATCCGGCTGGTTCCGACTTACATACTACCTGCAATAGAAAGGCGACTTTTGGTAAAGTCTTATCTCGATAGCTTTAAAACTGAGCGACTAGTTTGCGTAGAAACGGGACGGACATGGTCATGTCTTGCTGATCAATTTATATATATATTTTTTATGGTGTCGGAAACGTCTCCTTCACTGCGTTGCAAACTTCTGACTGAAATCATTATACCCTCTGCAAGAGTATAAAAATCGGGTAAGCCATCTGTTTTTTCAAAATATGTGGTGGCTCGTTAAGATTTCAATGTTCTCAACAGTCACTGCTATTCTATGTATTTAAATCGATGTAAATTCGAATTTTCAAATGACTTGACAACGCTAACCTCGAGCCACTTTAAAAAAGAATCAACGACCAAAAATAACACCTTGCCTTGAAACGGTCCTGCAAAGTCAACATGAAGACGAGACCAAGGTTTCTTAGTGGATTCCCAAAAGTGTACTTCCGATTTGTGCGGCTCATTTCGAGTTTCCTGACAGGCTTGGCAGCGCTTAACTGTAAGCTCGATATTCGCATCGATATTTGGCCACCACACGTAGCTCCTCGCCAATGCTTTCATTTTCACGATTCCAGGATGATGCGCATGAAGAGCGGCTAGGATCTCTTTCCGATCAGCCGTGGGAATTAAGGCGCGATGTCCCCAGACCAAGACTCCCTTGTTAGCTGATAACTCGTCCCGCCGCATATAGTATGGGTACAGGTCATCGGCTCGATTAATTTTGGTACTGGGCCACCCCCTAAGCACCCAGCTGAGTACTTTCCTTAGGACTGGCTCCTTGGCTCCTTGCGCTGACAATAGGTTGGGCTGCCCATTCGATCATTAAAACGTCCTCCTTAGTAGATGTTTGCGGCTCGGTCAATATCGGGAAACGGCTCAAAAAATCGGCATTACTTATTTTCGCTCCAGGACGGTGGATGATGGTGAAATCGTATGCACTCAAGAAAATGATGTTTGGCACTGCCTTTGATGCGGTAAAGATGCCTAGAAGCGGGCGATGGTCTGTGATCAAGGTGAATGGACGGCCATACAGGTAGTTGTGGAACTTTTTAACGCCGGAAATTAGTGCGACCGCCTCTTTGTCGATTTGTGAATAGTTCCGCTCTGCCTTAGACAACGTACGTGAATAAAATGCTATTGGCTTTTCCATTCCGTTTTCCATTTTGTGACTTAGTACAGCTCCTATTCCATACGGAGAGGCATCGCAGACCAAAAGCAAGGGTAAATTCTCGCTGTAATGGACCAATACTGCATCTGAGACGATGAGCTGCTTTAACTTGTTGAACGCCTCCTAGTGTTGATGCGACCATTTCCATGAATGGTCCGCGCCGGCGCGGAGTGGATGCATTTGTCCCTGCGCAGGCGAAGACCGGTCTTATCGAAACGAGAAAGGACCTCGTTAAGTCTGACTGATAACTCCTCGTCAGACTTTCCCATGACCACAATATCGTCGAAATACGGCAATACTCCCGGTATATTCTGAAGGATATTCTCTATGCAGCTCTGAAAAATTCCGGGGGCTGATGATATCCCGAATTGCAGCCTGGTGACCTTGAATGCGCCCTTGTGTGTGGAGATAGTCTGCAACATTGCTGAACGGTCATCAACTGACAGCTGCTGATAGGCTTGTGCTAGATCAATTTTTGCGAATACTGACCCGCCCTCTATTGATGCCAGAAATGTATTTGTGGCCGGAATTTGATGGCAATGTGGTAGGACTGCTCTGTTCAAGGTCGATTTGTAGTCTCCACAAATGCGAACTGATCCGTCTTTTTTAATGACAGGAACCGTAGGTGTGGCCCATTCGGAATACTCTACCGGTTCTAAAATTCCTTGTGCGCACAGGCGATCGAGTTCCTCCTCATAAGGCCTTTTAAGGGCAAAGGGAATGCGACGTGGAGGCAACCTGATCGGAGGAACTTCTGGATTAACGTGGAGTACCACTGGAGGCCCGGTGTATCGTCCTAGCTCCGTGGAAAACAGATGCTCAAATTTTGTTAATACCGATGATATGCTACTGCCGCAGGTGACCCCGTGAATTCCATCGATACGGATCCCCAAAGGCTCGAACCAGTTACAGCCTAATAGGTTGACTCCGACTCCAGAGCCTACGATCAGGGGCAAGTTTTCGATCTGACGCCGATTATAGTAAATGGTTGTATCATTTATCCCCTTGACCGGGATCGAGTTCTGCTGGTAATCATTAAGTTCTAAATGACACCGGTTTAGATCTGGCTTTTCGTTTGGCCATATGTACCTGAACGTCGATTCCTTCATAATGGTCACCGGTGATCCAGAGTCTACTTCAAATACGCAAGTACGGCCGTTGATTGCAATTGAGACTGATTTCTTTTGGCTGACCAACGGCAATATCTGGTTTACACGAGATGTCCTATTTCGGTTAGATCGGGAACTTGGCGTTGGAGACCCTTAACTCGAAGACCGTGTTTGAGGAGCGCTGCGAAACACTTTCTGTAAATGGCCGGTGCGACCGCAACCGTGGCAGGTTGCGTTGCGGAAAGGGCATTTCTTGCGAATGTGTTGTTGTGTGTTATGTTACGACTTGTTCGAATGCTATGAATGGACTCAGCGCTTGGAAGATCTGAGTGGGAATCACTTTGTTTCCGCATAGATAAGGCACTGATGGCTGCTGCCTCACTCGTTACAGCTCTCTCTAAAACGCGCTGCACAGTAAGTCCAGTTTCTGCGAGTAAACTTCTTTGCAGGCCTTCATCACGCATTCCGCAAACAAAACGATCACGAAGCATTCAATCTAGGGCGCTTCCGAAATTGCAGTCCACAGTCGGATGGGCAAGGAGACAAATAAGCGGTTAAGACGTGGTATATTTCCGACAATTTCAACTCGCTGATTTTCCTGGGAGATGCCAGTGACGTAAGGAGTTCGTACAATGGGGCTCCGGCCAGTGTGAGGAACGCCGCTTTCTTCCGCGATTCATCTTCGATATCGTTGGCCAGTAAGTAAAGTTCGAAACGCTCCTTGTAGGCAACCCATTTTGAGGGAGTAGTTAAGTCGAACGATTCCAGACTCCCAACAGAAGCCATAACAATGCTTGACACACGCTTTTCCGTTTCTGATTGAATGGAGCTTCCATGTGATTCCAGTCTATCGTCGGATTCTTCTTCTTCTTTGACCATATCGGCGTTTTCCTTTTCAGATTGTTTTACAGTTATCTTCTTGTCCATCTGCACAAGTAAAGACAAAAGGAAACAGAAACTCTGGCCGCTGAGCTGAAATATCGGCGGAGCTTATTCTGTTCGATACCGTTCTTTGCTGTTCTCTTTTCACTTTCTCTTCGTTCTTGCTGTTGTAATCTGACTTTGACTCAGACTTGCACAGTTATTCACACGTGCTTGTTACGCGCGAGACCCTTTATAATTTCGGGCAAAAATGCGAGTTCGCGAGGAAAATACATGAAACAAATAAATACGGGACACATGGCTTCAACTAGGATTGAAGCAAATGAGATACAATTTTAGTTTTTAATACAAGGATAGAAGTTGAAGTACAAATTAAATGATAAAGATTGTTATAATTAGTACAGAGAACGCGAAAGGGCTCATGCAGACTAAAATTAGATGTACATCGGAGCAAATTAAGAGGCTAATAGTTTCGTGTTAGTCTAACGGGAATATTAAAAGTTAAACGGTTTACCAGTTCTACAGAATCAATATCACCTCTTATAAGATTTTGCATAAGTGTAGGTAAATTAAGCAATAAAAAGTAGATTACCTACTCTGGTAGGAAGGAAGCCTTACGTTTTGATCCCAGTTCAAACTACGAAGCGCAAAAAGAAGAAATTTTTTTAGTACCGACTCAATACGGTCGATGTGCACTTGATATTGTGGACTCCAAACAGAAGAACAATATTCCAAAATAGGACTGACAAGGGAGGTAAATAACAATTTGGTTATATAAGGGTCATCAAATTCTTTTGACCAACGCTTTATAAATCCTAGAACACTCATAGCTTTGTTGACAGTCGACATTATGTGGCAGTCAAATTTAAGCTTCGGGTCCAAAAGAACACCTAAATCGTTTACTGAATATATACGATCAGGTGGGGAGTTCTGAAGCGAATAACTTATAAACGTAGGGGTACTTCTATAAAAGGTCATTACGTTACATTTCAGGCAGTTTAAATTTAAGAGGTTATACTCACACCATATCTGAAAATTATCAATGTCTGATTGTATGCCAAAACTAGACTCAAAATTATTATATGTCAAACAAAGCTTAACATCATCAGCATACATTAGTACACGAGAATGTGTTACGATAGACGGAAGATCGTTAATAAACAAGGTAAACAGCAAAGGGCCCAATTGACTACCCTGGGGCACTCCCGATGTCACGTGGATCATTTTGGAGACAGCGTTCTTAAATGTATCTCTCTGAGTCCTTCCATTCAAATAACTTGAAATCCAAGTTAATAGATTACATGGAAACCCAAGCTGATCTAATTTGAATAAAAGGAGAGAGTGGTTAGCAGAGTCAAAAGCTTTGCTGAAATCTGTATATATAACATCAGTCTGCATTTTTTTCTTAAATCCATTTATTACAACAGATGACAATTCAAGGAGGTTAGTGGTGGTCGATCTTCTCTTAACAAAACCATGCTGACACGGTGATATTAGCGAGGAACATAAGTGTTGCAAGTGAGAAGTAATAATTCGTTCAAATGCTTTCGGAATTGCCGCCACTTTAGAAATACCTCTATAATTCTGGGCATCGGTGGTGCTTCGCACCCTTTTTGTGGAGTGGAATAATGAATGAGTCCTTCCAGATAGTTGGAAAAATTGATGATGAAATAGACAAGTTAAAAAGTTTGAGAATCGGTTTACAAATGGTTGAAGCACAAAACTTAAGCACACACCCAGGGAGTCCATCAGGACCGGGAGAATAAGTTGGCGTTGTTGTTTCTAAGTCTCTTAAGACAGAACTTTCGGTAATTACGGGAGAAAAAATACAATTAGCTCTGTTTAAGGGGTTAGGGTAGATAGAATTTGACCAAGCAGCCGAACTATAAGTAGTTTGGAAAAACTCGGCAAATAAATCCGCAATTTCAGAATCCGTCGATGCCTCTTTTGAGTTTAAACGTACTGAAGAAGGCAATGCCGAAAACTTACGCTTGGCATTAACAAAGTTATAAAACTGCTTCGGATCATTTGAAAATTCGAATTTGCATCGATTTAAATACATAGAATAGCAGTGACTGTTGAGAACATTGAAATCTGAACGAGCCACCACGTATTTATACTTATTTTTATACTTATTATAAGTGTTGGATTTAAGATTTTTTAGTCTTTGAAGCGCATTGTTAAACTAAGGAGGCCTGTTTTGCTTCGGAGGAAGCCTGTCAGGAACGCATTCGTCAAAAAAAAATTCTAGATACCGTTACTAGATACCGTTACTTCATGCGGATCTGAAACAAATACAAGGTCCAATTGTCTGTTTATTGAATTTCGTATAAAGCTTACTATATAATTCGAGAAGGCCATCCACAAAGTCATGGGCTGATAAAGGTGTAGCGGCAGGTGAGTCAGTAGGAAGAGACCAAGGGATATTAGAGAGATTAAAGTCACCCAAAACAATCAAAAGGTCTCTGTTGGAAAGAAGGGATATAACGGATTTAATAGCAGACAGATGGTGCTCATAAATGAAAAAATCAGAGCCAGGAGGAATATAAGAGCAGGTTACAAAAATAGATAAGGATTGCAGGGAAACTTTGACACTAACAAATTCAATTTCGTTAGAGATATGAAAGTTAAGTCTCTCCGATGTTAAACTAGAGGTAACGGCAATCAGTACACCACCCCCCTACGTGGGGAGCGATCGGTCCTATAGGTGTTAAATTTTTTTACCAGACCTTCAGAGTCAGATATCTCTGGTTTCAGCCAAAATATCTTCAGTAAATGCTGAGGAGTCAGCATAAAGCTTTGGTAGCTTCTTATTTAGTCCTCTAACATTTTGATAAGCCAAAAATAAATTTTTTAGTTTTTTGGCGCTGTGGAAGGCCTGCTATTTGGCACAGTGGAAAGCCTTTTATTAAGCGCAGTGGGAGGCCTGTTATTTGTTCTCGGTTTATTGGGAACAAATTCTTTTATTATCAAATCATCATTAACCCAAAAGTTTCAGAAAGTAGTACATTAAACACATCAGGCGGAGCAAATATTTTAAAAGATGATATTCTACGGGCGTACGAAAATCGAAATTGTTCAACCGCAATATCCTCGGAAGGGAATTTTTCTCTTATAAATTCCAAAACATCCTCAGATTTGGTATCCGGGGTAAATCTAGAAACAAATAATTGTTTCCTATGTGGAACAACTGAAAGTTTCTTTTACCCCCCAGCAGCAGTCTGAACCTCACTCGGCTGAGAGCCAGATACAGTACCTACTGTACCTATGGGTACAGTTTGCACCGTCGGACCCTGCGGTATCCATTGCCACCGCTGAATCGACAGAAATTGTTGCAGTTACCAGGTTCGCAATAGGGGTGGGTGCCACCAATTTTTTTAATGCCTTAGAGCTAGCTTTCTTGAGTTTGGACGACTCGGTTAGTAATTTTTTATTATTAAACTGGGCACAAACGCAATCAAACCCTTCATTGAGCTTTTTAATAACTCCCGAAAGATTCAAAAGGTCGTCTCGAGTCTGCCTCATAAACCTAGTCATATCACTTACCAGTGTTCTGCAGGTCTCACATGCCCACATGAGACCGGCACGCTGCTCAAGAAAGTTTCACTCTGCCATTAAATCCTGCACATTTAACATGCATGATCGTTTCGCAGAACCGGCAGAAAATAAAATCTTCACCAGAAGAAAGAGTACAATTTTTCATTGAGCAAATAAGGGCCATTATAAGAAAAATCAAAATGTAAATATTTAAGGAAATAAAATAAAATTTGAAAAGTACCTCAAGTAAATTTGCCACTGGGATCAAATTCCAAAACCGCAAAGACACAAAGCACAAAAAGTATAAGAGCGCGGATCACGAATTAAATCGAAGAGAGCGCGAGAGAAAAGTATTCTATCGACTGAGCGTGGCTTGTGGAACACCAACAAATTATAACGCACGGACAGTTACAATGTAAAGCAGGCGAATGGGAGACAATGAGAAAGCACCCAAAAGTCGACACGAAATTTAGAGATGTACAAAGAGAGTGAAATTTACAATTATTATAATTAAAGAAAGCGGGAGAGAGAGAAGAGAGAGAGAGAGTACAAAAGTTTCAGCAAAAATTAGGAGAGTGCAAATTACACTAACAAAGCAAAGATATTAAACAAATCTAATGGAAAAGTTAAAATAAACTATAACCACGTACCCGTTAACTGGGAGATATATTTAAACCACTAACACAGTTGTTAGGCTAAACTTTGTTAATAAAATAAACACAAGACACTTGCAAAAGATCACGAAATAAAGCATAAACTCAGAGCACAATGGTAAACACAACCGTTCACAAGCGACGCTAAATCGATTATCGTCCCATTAATATTCCGATCGTTCATATGGGAGCTATATGATATAGTAGTCCGATTTTTCAAAAATTTAATTCGAAATTCCCAAGAGCAGAAGATAATATATCAAATAACATTAAAGATATAATTTTTTTTCCATTATTTTTCCGATTATTCCTATGGGAGCTATAAGATATTGTTGTCCGATCCGGCTGGTTCCGACTTACATACTACCTGCAATAGAAAGGTGACTTTTGGTAAAGTCTTATCTCGATAGCTTTAAAACTGAGCGACTAGTTTGCGTAGAAACGGGACGGACATGGTCATGTCTTGCTGATCAATATATATATAAATTTTTTATGGTGTCGGAAACGTCTCCTTCACTGCGTTGCAAACTTCTGACTGAAATCATTATACCCTCTGCAAGAATATAAAATTCGGTTAAGCCATCTGTTTTTTCGAAATATGTGGTGGCTCGTTCAGATTTCAATGCTCTCAACAGTCACTGCTATTCTATGTATTTAAATCGATGTAAATTCGAATTTTCAAATGATCCGAAGCAGTTTTATAAATTTGTTGATGCCAAGCGTAAGTCTTCGGCATTGCCTTCTTCGGTACGTTTAAACTCAAAAGAGGCATCGACGGATTCTGAAATTGCGGATTTATTTGCCGAGTTTTTCCAAAGTACTTATAGTTCGGCTGTTTGGTCAAACTCGATCTACCCTAACCCCTTAAATAGAGCTAATTGTATTTTTACACCTGTAATTACCGAGTCCTCTCTTAAAAAATTTAGCAACAACAACGCCAACTTATTCTCCCGGTCCTGATGGACTCCCTGGGTGTGTGCTTAAGTTTTGTGCTTTAACCATTCTTAAACTTTTTCACTTGTCTATTTCATCATCAGTTTTTCCAACTATCTGGAAGGACTTTTTCATTATTCCACTCTACAAAAAGGGTGCGAAGGCTGATGCCCAGAATTATAGAGGTATTTCTAAAGTGTCGGCAATTCCGAAAGCATTTGAACGAATTATTACTTCTCTCTTGCAACACTTATGTTCCTCGCTAATATCACCGTGTCAGCATGGTTTTGTTAAGAGAAGATCGACCACCACTAACCTCCTTGAATTGTCAGCTGTTGTAATAAATTTATTTAAGAAAAAAATTCAGTCTGACGTTATATCTACAGATTTCAGTAAAGCCTTTGACTCTTTTATTCAAATTAGATCAGCTTGGGTTTCCATGTAATCTATTACCTTGCATTCTAAGTTATTTGAATGGAAGGACTCAGAGAGATACATTTAAGAAGGCTGTCTCCAAAATGATACACGTGACATCGGGAGTGCCCGAGGGTAGCCATTTGGGCCCTTTGCTGTTTACCTTGTTTATTAACGATCTTCCGTCTATCGTAACACATTCTCGTGTACTAATGTATGATGATGATGTTAAGCTTTGTTTGACATATAATATGATAGAGTCTGGGTTTAGCTTACGATCAGACATTGATAATTTTCAGATATATATATAAGAGTATAACCTCTTAAATTTGAAATGCCTGAAATGTAACGTAATTACCTTTTATAGAGATACTCCTACTTTTATAAGTTATTCGCTTCAGAACTCCCCACTTTATCGTCAGGTGTTCTTATGGACCCGAAGCTTAAATTTGACTGCCACATAATATCGACAATCAACAAAGCAATGAGTGTTCTTGGGTTTATAAAGCGCTGGTCAAAAGAATTTGATGACCCTTATATAACCAAATTATTATTTACCTCCCTTGTCCGCCCTATTTTGGAATTTTGTTCTTCAGTTTGGAGTCCACAATATCAAGTTCACATCAACCGTATTGAGTCGGTACAGAACAAATTTCTTCTTTTTGCCCTTTGTAGTTTGAACTGGGATCAAAACGTAAGGCTTCCTTCCTACCAGAGTAGATTACTATTGCTTAACTTACCTGCACTTAAAAACCGTAGAATAATGCTTGGTACTATTTTTATGCAAAATCTTATAAGAGGTGATATTGATTCCGTTAGACTAACACAAAATTATTACACTCTTAATTTGCCCCGATGTACATCTATTTTTAGTTTGCAGGGCTCATGCATTCGCGTTCTCTGTACTAATTATAACAATCTTTATCATTTAATTTGTTCTTCAACTTCTATCCCTGTATTAAAAACTAAAATTTTACTCATTTGCTTCAATCATAGTTGTAGCCATTATAATCTTTATGTGTCCCGTATCTATTTGTTTCATGTATTTTCCTCGCGAACTCGCATTTTTGCCCGAAATTAAAAAGGGTCCCGCGCGTAACAAGCATGCTTGGCTTGGGCCACTTGTTTGTACTGATCGTAGTGCATCAACTTCCATTATATATGTCAACATTTGTGACGAAAGATGATTACACACATGTTTAAATACACTTCTTAAAATTTATTTTTTCGGCACGCCACTTGTTTTTACTGCTCGTAGTGCATCAACGACCATCATATATTAAAAATGATTACACACAAATTTTAAATTTGGTGTATTACTCATTGCGATCGGACTATCACAGCAGATTTTCATTTTAACGTGTATATATAGTAGTCGCCTTCGCACACTTTCCTTGTGCGCTTCGTCACTACATAGCAGTGCTGTTAGAATCTCCGAAGCAAAAATTGCTAGATTTGAAAAAAAAGGTGCTGAAATTGTCTAAAATTTGTCTAAAATATATGTATTTGCCTAAGATATTTAAAAGCAAAATACTTTAATTAAAATGAAACATGAAATCTTATCATAGATATATATGTTTATATTAAATTAAAGGATGCTTATAATGCTATCTAGGTAGCCAGCTTCACTTAAATACGCGTGCTTCTCATTGCCAGTAATTTGGGTTAAGTACTCATCAGGCAAATCATAATTATTGCAACATTTTCCATGTCTGTGTAGCCCATATCTATTAAAATGTAATAAAAGTTTACATTTAAAAGTTTTATATTTTAAAATTTGTTTATATACAATATCGCATTTAAGGTTTGAATGTATATGGAGTTGCTTAATTTGAGAGAATATATGCTCCACTTCCGCATTCGACCATAACAGTGAAAGAATTTTTAGGCCAAATTTCTTTCTGGCATTTTAACTCAACGACAACGCACAGAAAAACAGAGAGAGTTTCCATTACAATGTCTGCAATGACCGGTGAGGATGGCGATCCCATGGGCATTCCTTTTAGTTGTATGTACAAATTATTTTCAAATTTAAAATATCTCTTTTCTTTAATGCGAAATTTAATTATGTCCATAAATATTGTTTGAGGTATTATAGTGTTTTTGTATTTTTGTCCATTTGCTTTGAAAATTATGTCAAATGAAATTAAAAGTTTCTTTACATTCTACTGAATTTTTATCGTTGTAGCTAGAGTCCATGTTTTTTAATATGTCAATTATGTTCTTGCATAATGCATAAGATGGAGGAGCAGATTGGTCGTAGAGGTGTTCCTTCTTTATGGATTTTTTGTAGTCTATATATTCTTGGTGGTAATGCTGTAGTGGTTGTCAACTTATTTCTTTCGATCCTTGAGATAAGATCCATTTTTGAAAGTTTGTTCACTATTTCGTTATTATACCCGTTACTCGTAGAGTAAAAGGGTATATTAGATTCGTGCAAAAGTATGTAGCAGGTAGAAGGAAGCGTTTCCGACCATATAAAGTATATATATTCTTGATCAGGATCACTAGCCGAGCCGATCTAGCCATGTCCGTCTGTCCGTCTGTATGAACGCTGAGATCTCGGAAACTATAAAAGCTAGAAGATTGGGATTTGGCATGCAGATATTAGGGGTTAATTCGCAGCGCAAGTTTTTCACGCCGATGTGCCACGCCCCCTCTAACGCCCAAAAACCGCGAAAAACTGTGGCACCCACAGTTTTGATGCTAGATTAACGGGAAAAGAAAGTTGTATTCGTTTCTTCAATACATATTGATTGACCAAAAAAAAACTTGCGCTGCTTATTAAGAATAGAATCTGAATGCCAAGTCCCAATCTTCTAGCTTTTATAGTTTTCGAGATCTCAGCGTTCATACAGACGGACAGACGGAAATGGCTAGATCGACTGTTGACGTACACACGTCACGCCACACGTGCGGGCGGCATTTAATCTATAATATGTAGCATGTAACGTTTACATGGAGCGGATTCCAGCTTCTCAGTTCGGTAATCGAGAGTGGGTTAAGTAGCTGACCTCCACTCTAATGCTCAACTTCATACATGTTTATTTCGACTAATTATCGCGTGCGATTGCCAGGGGAAAAGAATTAGGGGAAAAAGATATGGAGAAATTAAGAGATCTCAGCGTTCATACAGACGGACCGACAGACGGACAGACGGACAGACGGACAGACAGACATACAGACGGACATGGCTGAATCGACTCGGCTAGTGATCCTGATCAAGAATATATATACTTTATATGGTCGGAAACGCTTCCTTCTACCTGTTACATACTTTTGCACGAATCTAATATACCCTTTTACTCTACGAGTAACGGGTATAAATATGGGTCATAAGGGTTTTCTCACGAGCGGTACATTTTTAAGAACAATCCATGGGATCGATCGCTGGCCCTAATGAAACTGTCGTTGATTCCTTTAATTTTTTCTTCAAGAAGTTTACGCAAGGGGGTTGGGGCTATCGCGGAATTCGCATCGACGGTAGGTATGGCACAAACATATTCAAATGGAATTAATAAAGGAACTACTCCCGAGCTGTACTTTTTTTTATGAAAAATCCATCGAAGCGTTCGTTGGGCCCAATGAAGCTGTCGTAGATTCCTTTAAAGCGGCTTACATCAGAAGCTCCCCACCTATTTGAGCGTTTTTAAAACTGTTAGTAATCTATTACAAATATTTGAATTTATGCAAAACTAGTCAAAGTAAAATAAGAAATATATATAAAAACTACAAAAGAAAAAAAACTGTGTGACTGCTTACGCTTTATACTCTATTCTCCGCTGAATATGCAGCATTCTAGTAGCTGGGCCTGCTGCCCTTGCTAAGTTAAGGTAGCGAGGTATATTAAGCTACGCGTATAGTTGCTGACGAGTGGCTTTGAAAGAATATGAAGGTGCATTTTGCTGTCGATATACAATGTTGAAATGCGGCGCTTCCGCACTGGTCATCTCGAGTAAAAATTCTTTTCTCATCGGTTACGATGATGCTTGCCGTAAAACTGCCGACCAGGGTTCTTGAAACCACCCCAGAAATGCGATCGTTTAACAGCATTAGAGCCTGCATACAGCGTGGTCCGAAAAGATGCTCCACGTGTACGGGCGTATGAACACGCCGATGACATGGCATTCCGGGTGAAAGATCGATCGGGGGGTTTGGTTTTGAAAAACGTTTTGCATATTAACCGATCAGCTTCCAAGAAATATTATCAAAATTTACCTCAGACTATGGATTGGCACTGTTCACCTTTGTTAATTCTTTATAGATTGGCGTTTCGCCTCGTCGCACTCTGGTACAGATTACAAACAGTTTGGCGAGAGAAAATCAAGTGAACCAGCTGCGCAGGAATTTAAGTGGGAAGCGCAGAATCGAAAAATAACGGCGTTATGGCGTAATGTTTTCGTCGTCACACTGATATTCGACCGTTTTTCGGTAACAGCGGCGTAGATCGTGTGAGCGAGAGGGAAGATATACCGCCGATTACGTTAAAGAAAGCCAATATCTTAACCCTTATGCATGCTTCTGTGTATTGTACCCAATAACCACAGTTAACTGATGGATAATCATATACCGAGAAGCTGTTAACTAAAATGACGCTCTGTTTGTTTGCCAATTTGGGGATATCTGCCTATTGATTTGCCTTTCTCGTTTGCCAGTTTATAGTATGCCGGTCTGACTTTCTTGATTACGTTTGACTTTATAAAAACTGGCGCTAGCAAAAACCTTTCAGCTGTACGGTCCGACTTCGTAAGTTGTACTTTCGGGCATAGGTCTCATGGCTGTCTGCTATTCTTGCTTTGGCCTCTTGTCGAGCTAATTGAAGAAATGTAAGATATTTTATCGCAATATCGTTTTGCAATAAGTCTAACTTACGATGATGGTCGTAATCTTTGCGATTTAGTATCATGTGCTGGCCGAAGCAAAGGTAGTAAGGTGGGTAACCGGTGCCACGATCGAAGTTTGCCTAATGACCCACTTATCTCGCTAAGGTGCTTATCCCAATTGATGTGATCTTAACCTACGTACGCGCGAACTGCTGCTAAAACGCAACGGTTGAGCCTCTCACTGGCGTTAGCCTACCGCTAGATCGCGGTAAAGATATGTGAGATGCTAAAACGAGTCAAGAATGCCTTGAATTGTCCCTATTTAAATTAAGAACCGTTGTCGGTCAAAATCGCCTCTGGGACGCCGAGTATTTAGAAGACGTATCTCAGTAAATTATCGCAGATTTTATCCGATTTTATTACCTTATACTTGTATAGCGGACGATTCGGTAAGGTGAAAGCTTTGCATTGGCGAGACTTCTCCTCAAGAGGTATCTTCCAGAAGGCATGTTTCGTGTCTGCTAAGAATTTCATCCATTTTAAGGAGAGGCGTCCCTTAGAGAAAGCTTATTTACCTCTCGAAAATCTAAGTATAGCCGAATTTTCTCTCCGCGTTGGACAAGAAAAGGGTTACTGCTCCATGGATTCTTAGACTCTTCGATTACATCCATTGCTAAAATGTTTTCGTTTTCAGAAAACATAACCTTTTCTTTCGCCGGCGAAACTGGCCAATACGTCTTTTTTACCGGATGAAAACTGCCTACTTGAATATGGTGCTCTATAAGATCGGTTCGCCCTATGCCATCTTTCCCCTATAACGGAAGTGTGCTTATGACTTGATTTAACCTGTCTTGTTGAGCGGCTGATAATATATGATTCTTTATAGTCTCATCACTTTCTTCGCGACCTACATCTAATTCCGTTACGGATCCCTTGTCGTCGGTGATTTTGTTGAGTAACCCAAACTTCTGCCAAAAATCTATACCTAAATATACGTCCTGTTTTAGATCAGGAATAATGAAAAACTCTACTACGTTTATCTGTCCACGGTACTTGATGTTTACGACAAGTCGTAAACGTTTTCGTGGAGTCACCGACAATACAACTCACTGTAGCGCCTGAGCCTAGTAACGCGATGTAAAAGTGGTTATATATTTCAATATAGCTATATTATTGGCTACAAGGATAGGAAGATTGCGGAAATTAGTCTTTTGCGGCTGTCACGTACTCATTTCCAAAAGCTTCTAGCTCGTCTCGTCGATCTTAGAGTTTTGTCACAACTACATCCCCAAATATGATATTCCACGTTTCTGTGTACCGAGCTAGCTGCTCCTGATATGGCATATGCTCTGTATTGCTTTCTGATCGACTGTTGGAAACCGACTCAGTCTTTGTTGTTCAGGTTGCTCGCTGACGCATCCTTCTGTCGGTTTTCCGACGAATTACAAGACTGACATTTCGGCTTAAATACGTTCCTAGAACTGCATCCGTAGCAAAAGGTGCGTAGCTGATTTTTAAGACATTCATCGAATCAATGACCTAGACTATCAAAATTCCAGCATTTGAGTGGTTTTTGCGGCACTGCGGCGAGTTCGTCACGACGCATATCTTCTACCTCTTCATCTAGCTGAGATACGAATGGTCTAGGGGCAAAACTAATTTTTATGGGATATAATTTGATTTGTTTGCAAAATGGTTAATGTGTGCGTAACTCTTCTCGCAAGCAAGCAAGAGTATTAATTCCTAAATGCATTAGTTCATATCTGAGAATAACACTTGCCATCAGGTGTTACTTTGGGCTCAGTAGGCAGTTCAATAGTAGAGCTCTTTCTCGACGCACAAAAACCACACTCTACAAGACGCTCATTCTTGCAGTACTTCTATATGGTGCGGAGTGCTGGACAGTGACGCAGTCAGATGCATCTGCTCTTGGAGTGTTCGAGAGAAAAATTTTTCGCAAAATCTTTGGTCCAATCTGCTTGGACGATGTTTATCGCATCAGATACAACCACGAGCTATATGAGCTGTACGGTGATGTTGACGTAGCCAGCCGAGTGAAATCTCAAAGACTTCGCTGGCTGGGCCACATTGCCCGTATGGATGAAGACGCTTCGGCTCGTAAGGTGTTTGATGCGGTGATTGTTGGGACACGAAGGAGAGGACGACCCCGAATGCGTTGGCAAGATCAGGTGATGGAAACCCTGTCCACACTTGGTGTTACAAACTGGCGCAGGCGCGCCCAGGACAGAGACGCGTGGAGGCACATTGCGGTTGTCATGGCCATATAATAAAAATCATATCTGAGCGAGGTCTTGGCGTGGCTTATTAGTAAGCGTACCAAGGATTCTTCTGATATAGGGTTCCGCAGTCGGGCAACGGGTTTTTTGACATGGAACTGGAATTCTTTAAAAGGTTCCTTGTCGCCTTTACTCCTGCTATTAATGGATTCCCAGATATCCAGTTCAGTGTCAATGTCTTCGAATTTCTTACGAAACTCTTCGCAAAACCTTGACCAGGTGAAGTTGGGATTTGCCTTATGAAACTTCCAATACCAATTCCAATAGGTGTAAGTGATCACACAAAATGTTCTGATCGGCATTCAGATTTTGTTGTGCTAATGCCCGGATGCGATAGAGGAATTCTTCGGTCTGAAGACCATTTCAAGCACCTTCGAATTTTACCCGCCAGCTCTGGATAATAGACGGTACCTTGTCCTGATGGATTGACACATTCGACTTGTTACACATACACCACTGATGGTTATCATACAAATCAGGCGTTGGTCTGTTCGCCGGTGCTGACAAATCTCTATTTCCTATGGGTCTAGTCTCGGTGCCTAATTGAGTCTAGTATGGTGGCTAATTGAGTCTGAATAGCGGATGTCAATTCCTGCATTAACTGACGTTGGCAAATTTGCATTTCAGAGCGTACTGTACTAGTAACTTCTTCTCGTTGACTCAAAATGTTTAAATGCGACGTGGTGCTATTTGACAGATTCAGGGATGGTTGGTTTGGGATCCCTAGCCGTTGCGATCTTGTTATAATTCCCCTTCGCTGGCGGGTTCCGCGACTCCTTCTAGACCTAGTACCTGCGGGTCTAATGAACTGTTGATCGTCAGCGATACGAATTTGCTCCGCTGCTGAGATTTTTGCTTTCAAATTGTTAGTCGGAGAAGGTGGCGGTTGTAATTCACATTGGGCCTTACAAATTGTGCATAAATTGGATTCCTGAAGATGTTCGATAATGCAACGATTGTTGAATTTGTGCGTACACGGGGCTACTGTTCGAATGTCAACTGCATTCAATGGCATATGTAAATCTTGCAAAAAGTAGAATTTCCACTAAGAGCGGCTTCTATGTCTTCACTACTATGGTTTACAACCATGATACTTTAATTTTTCTTTTTGTTAATAATATCAAAATTTAGATAGTCACCATCACAACATTCTGCTTCTGAGGTATATTAGTTTCCTTGAAACGGTTGGTTCTGTTGTTCTTATAACTGAATTTATATTGCTATGGACATCCCGAATTTCGACGGCTGGTCAACCCCTATCTACTCAGGTGGTTGCTTTTTCCGTGCTCATCGATTCGCGGACTAATTTAATTAAAAGCTTAAATATATCAAGTGATGTGTAGCTTATTCCGGTTGGTCAGTCAGTGTTTAACTGCACTAAAGTTCCGAGAGATGATCTAGCACTACCCTGCAATAATTAAAACCTACAATTCGATTTTCTTAAATAATGTATTCCCTCACGAGAAATGCTTTATCCTGTGTCATTTCATTGTTTAAGCAGGATCTCTATATGCGTTCGTTGGGCCCAATGAAGCTGTCGTTGATTCCTTTAAGTTGGATTAGAACATGTCGTATAAATGTATGTGTGTTGATTATAACCTTATTTCGACGCGCTTCCGCATCCCACCTATTAAAGCGTTTTTAAAACTATTAGTAATCTATTACAAATATGAGCATTCCCTGCAGGAAACGGAATTAGTTTATACAAAACTAATCAAAGTAAAAAAGGAATATATATTAAATAAAAAAACTAAAAACTACAAAAGATTACCAATCAAAGAAAAAAAGAAGTATATATATAAAGAAAAAAACTACAAAAGATTACCGCCAACCAAGCTGCGTGACGGCTTACGCTTTACACTTCCTTCTCCGCTAAATATGCAGCATCCTGGTCTCTAGCCCGCATGGCCTAGCTAAGCTGAGGTAGCGAGGTATATTATTATTATTGGTTACGATGATGCTAGCCGCAGAACTTCCGACCAGGGTTCTTGAATCCTCCCCCGAAATACGATCGATTCACGGTATTAGAGCCTGCATACTGCGTGGGCCGAAAAGATGTACCACGTGTGCGGGCGTAAGAACACGCCGATGACGTTGCGCCGGGTGAAAGATCGATCGGGGGGTTTGGTTTTGAAAAACGTTTAGTATATTAACCGATCAGCTTCCAAGAAATATTAAGTTTACCTCTGACTATGGATTGGCACTGTTCAATTTTGTTAACTCGTCGCACTCTGGTACAGTTTGTCAATCAGTCTTGCCAGTCGACTTGGATAAAAATAAACTTGCGAGATGGCAGATGTGCAGCAGAGAGAGTCTGGACGGTAAATTTGGGAATTCTGCCGCTGATGACGTTAAAGAAATGCGTACGAGAAACGACGTAAAGCAGTCGCATCAAACAAAATTATAGCAGTTTTCGTGTTATTTGGACATTAATTGATCGATCCTACCTATTGTAGCTGTATAATATTGGCAGGATGTTGGTTTAATGTAGCTTGAGTTGGTTGTTGTATTTTTCACGATTATATTGCCGAGAGAAAATAAAAAACACATGTACGTCGCTTCGGGAATAGGCAAAAAGTGCCGGATTTAATCGCCGCCGGAAATGGCTAGCTTTTTTAGTGACCGCATATTCTATGTGTTAGTGATTTATAAAATGTAGGTGGTTGCGGTGGGCCTTTTTGGCAGCACGTTGTTTTTGTTGTCGCAGCGCTCACGAACGAATTCCGAACACAGCTCTCACAAAAACAACGTCAGCAGAAGCAGAGCGAGAGAGTAAAGAGCAAAGAGAGTCATTTGAAGCGCAAAAGAGGCGGCCAAAGTTTTTTTGCTGGTTTAGAAACACCTGATCAAAATTTCACAATTTGGATACCAGAACGGATTATCTAATGAACGCAATTCTAAGTCAATATGTGAAGCAAATCCGTTAAATCCAACTTTAAATAATGTTTAGAATGGATTTCCAGGAGAGAGCAGTGCAAAAATTTCGAGTGCCTCGACTATCAAATACCCGTTACTCCGCTAAGGCAAGCAGTCTCAAGCAGGGCAAAGCAAGCAGCCGCTTAAATCTACCGGACATTTCAATGTTTGCTTATAACTTTTTACTCAGTGGGCCGATTTTAAAAATTAGCGTTTACACTTTTGCTCTAGCTTTAAAACTGTGGGCGCCACAGCTTTTCGCGGTTTGTGGGCGTTAGGGGGGAGGGGGGTTACCCATTTTGATCAATCAATATGTTTGGAGGAAACAAATACACATTCCTTTTCCCGTTAATCTAACTTCAAAACTGTGGGGGCGTGGCACATCGGCGTGAAAAACTTGCGCTGCGTATTAACCCCTAGAATCTGCATGCCAAATCCCAATCTTCTAGCTTTTATAGCTTCCGAGATCTCAGCATTCACACAGACGGGAGCCACAGTTTTTCGCAGTTTGTGGGGGCGTGGCACATCGGCGTGAAAAACTTGCGCTGCGTATTAACCCCTAGAAACTGCATGACAAATCCCAATCTTCTAGCTTTTATAGTTTCCGAGATCTCAGCGTTCATACAGACGGACAGACAGACGGACATGGCTAGATCGACTCGGCTATTGATCCTGATCAAGAATATATATACTTTTTCACGAATCTAATATACCCTTTTACTCTACGAGTAACGGGAATAAAAACGAAAACACACACCCTCACACATCGACAAGTCGGCGTGTACATATATGTATGTAAAATTCAAAGGACTCACAAGAAACCTTAAAAATTGCCAAATTTTGACTTTTAGATCGAATTACTCCCACATTTTAAGCCGAAAAGAGTGCTTTAGGTGCGCCATGTTTTAGTTTTCTTTTATTTCCGGAAATATTTTAATCGAGGTGGTAGCCCCAACCGACATTGGGGCACTTAATTTTGTTTAACATACCGATCCTGCGTTTTTCGCTTAAACCATGTTGACCTTAGCGTTCCATAGGTATTTATGTGTTATCGAATATTACTATAAAAGAGTTGAAGTCCATTTGCGTCATGTTCCCCCGCCCAAACCATAAGACCTACAATTCTGGAAAAAATTGGGTTTGAATCGTGTGTTGGAGGAGGTGTGCACTAAGAAAGGATTTTTTAAAATTCGGCTCCTAAGAACTCCAGGAATTTCCAAAATTTCAAAATTTCTTGATTAAAACATTAACTATTCCCACAGTTTTCAACCAAACAAGTTGATATTTTTATTTTAAGCTTTATTTGTGGAAATCTTTGAAACCTTAGAGGATGAGCTCCAACCGACATCTGGTTGGGGCACATAATTAATTTTTCCGCACCGATTATGCGATCAGATCCGTATTTGTGTGTTATTGTTTATATTTTGTTTTAAGTTTTAAAGGTTATTTGGGTGCCAATTAACCCCAAATACGCTGTCTGGTTTTCCTTTTAGCTGACAATTTAGCAGACCAAAAAGTTTCGGTTAAGGCGTTATTAGCTAGATTAGGGTGACGGTAAAACTAATGTAAGGAAAGGGTGAATGTGAAAAAAGTAAGTTTTTTTTTGGCCTTTTGCGAGGATCAGGTGGGTTAAGGTGACAAACCAGAAAAAGTAATGTTTTAGTGGAATTAATTAGGCAAGGAAATATTTTTTTTCATGTAAGACTAGAGTGGCGTAATTGTTGGCTAAGGAAAGAAAAAACTGGTGTTATGCAGAGAAAGTTGGTTAAAATAATGGTTTTTCGGCGTTAGGGCTGAGTATGGATGGTTAGGGGTTAGGCGAGGAAATAGTGAAAACAAACGAGAGTAACGGACACTGAGACTGGGTCTTGAAATCGGAAACTACGTGCAAATTACAGTATCTGCGGATACTGGGGGGGGGGGAATCCAAGGGGGGTCCTTCCAGTATATTAGTGTAGTGCCAGTTAAGTCCAACGAGTGATTTCAATGTATTTGATATTGTGTTAAATAAAAAGAGAACTTGCTTCGTCTTCGCTCTAAATTATAATGATTCTTTATTGTTCTACAAACTCAAGAGTAACTTGTGGGATACAGTGGAATACATGGGAATGAAATGGTGTGATCGGGAATTCGCATATCCAGCAGATTCGAGTGGAGAGTGAGAATCTGCATAGTTGGCAGGTTTGGCATATCTGATGTGTTGGTTTGTTTGTGGTTTCGCGTAGCCGAATGGTCGGCTCCACCAAGGTAGTGACAGTCGGCGGGTGTGGGAGGAAGATGATCTGTGGTTTATAACATAATCGGAGGATGACGATCAGGATAAGGATCAATGATATTGTTAAATATATAGCCGTGAATTTGTAGTGTGTAATATTATCCATGTTGGTGATTTTTCCGGCTGTCGAAAGGGCTTCTAAGTGTAGTTTTTCCAATGATAGTGCTTTGATCGTTTGATTTTTCGTTATCTTGACGACTGGTGGAAGTACGAAGGTGAAAGATCGTGTTCCACTAGTTCTTTGTCGCTGTATTCTATTCCATTTATCCATATGGTACAATTCTTATAACGTATTATGAAAGAGCCATTTAAAAGCGTTTCATCGTTGCAGGTTGATTTAAGGATGGTGTTCTTTCCGTTGAAAATGAAGATAAAACCTTTTTCTGGTTCGAAGATGTTCATTTCATGACCTGTATCTATCATGTCACATTTAGTCTCTTTTACGTTATTGACGATGTCTGCTAGGCATTTGTTGTTTTTTATCGTCGGGTCAGTGTGGATTCCCTGACAGAAGAACTCCTGTTCTACTATTGATGTAGAGTGTTGTTATTATGTGCCAAGAATTCGGAGGAAATGATGAAATGCGAATTATTTATCGGTAGGGGTATGATGTGGGTGAACTTATAAATTTTTGAATCAAAAATTGGTATCTTAACGTTAAACAATAGTTTGTTATTGAAAGTAAAGCAAGATGGCGTAAGTATATTATAGATGTGTTCATCTAGTTGTAGGGTAATTTTTTGTGTGGTTAACATATTTCTTATAGTATTTATTTCTTGTTTATTAAATAAAAATTTTGCGATTAGGCCCAATTTGCTGGCCAGGAGGCTCTCAGCTATATTGTTAATATGTTCCTTCAAGGTGTCAATATGGAAATTTATTTGATTAATAAAAATGTTTTCTCTATCTTCCCTAAGTTCTTTGAAGATGGTATTCTGTGCTATGTCTAAAAATTTTTGTATTATAATTTGTTCAATATTTATATGATTCGTGATATTACTAAGTCTAATTATGACCTGTTTATTGAAATCTTCTTGTTTATCTTGATCATTTTTTAATGTGTGGGAGGTAACTTTTAAGGTGTTTATTTCTGCGAGTATATTTTGTCCGTCGTTGTTGTCTAGATTACCCGAAATTGACTTGAAAATAGTCCCTAGGCCGTTAATTAAACCACTTTTTGTTCTAGCGTGAGGAAGTAGGGTGTCTATTCTGGCTTCTAGCTGTTGTAATTTCCCTTTTATAATTCCTAGTGAAATGTCAAATGTTTCATCTAGTCTAAGGGCTTTTAAGGTATCTTTTATTCCGGTAAGGCATTCTTTAAACTCTTGGACATCAACGACATGGGTTAGGATTGTATAGCTTTGTGTTATACGAGCGTCTCCCAGATGAATGAAAGCGAGGGGAGAAGATCCGTTGAGTCTTTCTAGAGAGACGGACTGCGTGGCAGAATGGGTAGTTCTGGAATGAAGTAGTTCATTGAGCGTTATTATTCCTCCTGATTATTTTTCTTATTTTCTGTTTGTGTAGTTTTTGTTGTCTGGTTGTTAGTAACGTAACTCCATTGTCGGTCCTGACCTTGTGCATGGAAAATCTAGGTGTTAGCTTGTTTCTTCTATTTTCTTTTCTAAAGATAACATCGTCAGGTTCAACTTGGATTGGTGGTTCCCTATCTTCGTTTAATTTAGTTAGTCTTTTTCCTGTTTGGTTATCTAATTTTTCTTGGATTTTGGGGGTATACTTCTTTCCTGAATTCATTCAGTTTTGCCAGATAGTCGTGATGGCTGTCAAATTTTACTGTTTTTTCAAACATGTGGATTCTGCCATGAAAAAGTTCGAACGGTGTATGAGCAGTGCTAGAGTGTATTGCATTATTATATGTTGTCAATACCTCTGCAAATATCTCCGCGTGATCGGATTGGAGTTGAAGCTCCTTCCTGCGGTTATCGACTATTCTATAGAGCTCCGTGAATGTCGAGTGGGGTCTTTCGACGGGTGCGTTTCCCGTTGATTGTTGGAAAGAGGTGGTGTGAATTTCTATATTATATTGGGTCAGAAAATCGGTGAACAGATTTCCTGAAAATTCTGCACCTTGGTCAAAGACAATTTTCTTCGGTAGGCCGAAGGTACTAAAAAATGTTGATAGTGCTGCTATTACTTTAATTGAATTTCTATTGGTTAGTGGATACGCTTGTGCGAATTTCGAAAATTTATCAATGACGGTCAAGTTATTTGTATTGTTAATTACATAAATGTCAATATGGATAACGTCTAAGGGACCTGTTGGTGTTGGTGGGGTTTGGAAAAAAGGTCTGTGAGGTTGTCTATCATATTTGAGTGTTAGGCAAATGTCACAGTCTTTAATTATTTGTGTAATAATTTCCGGAATTTCCGGATTTCTGGAAAATAAATGTCTCTTTTAAGGTGGTTAAGGGTCTCGTCGATACCTCTGTGGTTACTATTAAGATGGTATGACTGAACCTTTTGTTTTTGTTCTTGCGGATCAGAAAGGTCGGTTAGAATTGATGAGCAACGACAAATATTATACAGGTTATTTCCTGTAAAGTAGTTGTTGTATGCTTCCTCAATTATAAAGAAGACGTTGTCTGGTGCTAGTATGGCATGCGTTTTGTTTGGCTTTAAAATAGTCTGCAATATTTTTGTGATTGCGTCAAATGTGTATTCTGGTTCCGAAAATATGCGTCTTATCTTGTGAGGAAATGGGGTAATTAATTGTACCGGAATTGATGGACCGATTTGAAAAATGGTTTGGATGTTAAAATAGTTTAGTGGTTTTTGATCAACTTTAATTCTTGTTGGATCCTTATTTACATTTAGATTGGGTTCTATTCTGCTGAATGCATCAGCGACGACGTTCTGTGATCCTTTTTTATAGACTACTTCGTAGTCATAGGCGGCTAGGGTGGTTTTCCACCGAAGTAATTTTGGATTTTGGCCTTTAAGATTTTCTAGCCAGACTAACGGTTTGTGATCGGTCACTATTTTGAATCGGCGACCGAAAAGGTAGGGCCTAAAGTGTCCTACAGACCAAACAATCGCAAGCATTTCTTTTTCTATTGTTGAATATCTCACTTCAGTTTCGGATAGTGTTCTACTGGCAAATGAGATAGGTCTATCGTTGGTGTTCGGACCTTGAGATAATACTGCGCCTATGGCGTAATTACTTGTGTCCGTGGTCAGAGTGAACGGTTTCGAGAAATCAGGGTAAGCTAGGATCGGGTCATTACACAAGAGATTTTTGCAATAGGCTACTGCCTCTTTAAATTCTTCGTCTATCACTATTGATTTTTTCCCTTTCAATTGTCTGGTTAAAGGTTTGGTTATTCTGGCGAAGTCTCTTAGGCCCAGTAGGCCTAAAAAGGACTTAATTTCCCTAACAGTTTTTGGGCAAGGGAAATTCTTAATTGCTTGAATTTTGTCGGGATTAGGTTTTACTCCTTCTTGTGTAACAATGTGTCCTAAAAAGTCAATATCTTTTCTTAGGAAATTGTACTTTGCGGGTTGTATTTTCAGGTTTGCAATTTGTAATTTAGTGAATACAGATTTAATATCTGTTATGTGGCTTTGCAGTGATAATATAATAATATCGTCGAGATACACGAGACAAACTTTTCCTATCAGATCTCCCAGGACGTTGTCCATAACGCGCTGGAATGTCGCAGGTGCGTTCTTGAGACCGAAAGGCATTCTTGTGAACTCGTAATGTCCATTTTCGACAGTGAACGCCGTTTTGTTGGCATCACGTGGATTCATCTCAATCTGATGAAAACCGCTAGCCAGATCGATTGTTGTAAAATATTTAGTTTTCCCTATACTGTCCAATATGTCTGCTATATTAGGAATCGGATATCTATCTGAAATCGTTTTTTCGTTTAATTTACGGAAATCAATTACCAATCGCCACTTTTTCTGACCTGACGAATCGGTTTTCTTATGTACGACCCATACAGGTGCGCTCCAAGGGGAATGGGCTATTTCTGATAATATTCTGTTGGAGCATTTTTGAAATTTGTTTACGAACTTCTTCTTTGTGTATGAAAGGGTATCTGTATGATTTTGTATGTATGGGGACGTCGTCTACTGTGGGGATCGAATGTTTGACAACGTTTGAAAATGTAAGTTGATTATTCTCGTTGTAAAATAGTTTTTTAAATTGTTTACAAAGTTTAATTAAATTTTGTGTTTCTTCGTCGTTTAAGTGTCCCGTTTGAATTTCCAATTTGGTCTGTAAGTCTGTGGATAGTCCTGGATTTGGAATTTATTGAGAACGGTATGAATGTCAATAAGAGCGTTTATTTCCTTAATGTGGTCTTTTGAAACTAAGTCTGGTTTTATAAAGGAATAGGTTGATCCAGTATCTATGAGAAATTTTTGTGGATTAGTTGTAAAAAATTTTGAAGATAAAATGACATAAGGTAAAGAATTCCCATGGGACTTTTTGTTTAAGAATCCGACTGGTTTTCCGAGGCTTCTTGTGAAAAATTTCCTGGATTTGGAATTTATTGAGAACGGTATGAATGTCAATAGGAGCGTTTATTTCCTTAATGTGGTCTTTTGAAACTAAGTCTGGTTTTATAAAGAAATAGGTTGATCCAGTATCTATGAGAAATTTATGTTGATTAGTTGTAAAAAATTTTGAAGATAAAAGGACATAAGGTAAAGAATTCCCATGGGACTTTTTGTTTAAGAATCCGACTGGTTTTCCGAGGCTTCTTGTGAAAAATTTGCACCATCGCTGATGTTACAGGAAGCAGTAGGGGTGTTGTCGTTTGATCTTGAATTACCCCGGAATGGGTTTTGGTTTCTAGACGAGTGACCTTCTTGTCGGTTTTGGGATGGTTGTCGTGTATCGTTCTTTTTAGTGTTATTGTTGTCTGATTGTTTCTGGTTCTGTTCGTAACGTTGATATGGGCAGTTTCGTTCGCCCGAATTTCCGCGGTGGCGATAATTTTGTTGGTCAGAAGAGTTTTCGCGGCGATTATTATTTTGTCGTTCATTAAAGTTGTCACGGTAACGGTTATTGTTGTTACCGTTAGAGTTTTGGTAATAAAAATTCTGTTCCGTCTGTGCTAACTCATAAGCTTTTTCTAAAGATTCTGGATTACGAGATCTAATTATTGTTTTTAACGAGCCGTTTAATCCGACAATAAATGCATTGAGGCAGATGTCGAAGTATAGGGCGTGTTTTTCCGAGATACTTCGAGCATCTCGGTTCGAGTCTTTTGTCAATGATATTAGTTGGCCCCTCAACTTTGCTATTGAGAAAAATAGTTTATTAATGGAAAGTTCGCTTGGTAGGGTTTGGATTTCTCGGATTAATATAGCTTCTGTCTTCTTGCAGGTGTATAGAAGCTTAAGGTTTGCCTTAATTTCGTCCCAGATGGGCGGCGTATTACAAAGGTTCAGTGCTTCATGTGCCCTGCCCTTAATTCTATGTCGGATAGACCTGAGGATCAATTGCCCGTACGTCGACTGATCTACGGATCGAATGAGCAATAGTAATTCCTCAACGCTAGTAATAAAAGTTTCTAGGTTATCATTGGGGCCCTCGTAAGTTGGTAAATGTTGTACGAACGCCCATATATCTTTCGGGTTTAGAGTTGTATTAATGATAGTCAATGAGTTACTGATTGTGGGGCTGATGGAGCCCGAAGCATTACCGGAGTCTAAAGGATTCATGTTGGGGTTAGGTTGATTGATCTGGTCGTGTTGTTCTTCTTCCTCGATTTCTCCTAGGTCTGACGAACTGCCCTTACTTCTCAAACCTAATCTTCTACTAGCTGCGTTAACCTTTTTTAACATTTATTCAACTTTCTTATGTTTATAGAGATGTTATCTTAATCGTATGATTGCAAAATAATATGTTTATATTTTATAGTTAAGTATTAATATGTATAGATGTTACTTGTTTCGATTAGTGGTGGTGTGTTTTCTCGTTGATCCTCTCTTTGTGTCGTGTGAGGAGTTGAATAACTTCCCACAAATTCCCGCAGCAAAACCACCGATGGCCGGCCGCTTACCAATTACTCGGCGAATTAGCGGGGTAGCGGCGCGGCGAAGAGCAAATGGAGAGACTCTTGCAAGTAGAGAGTTTGGAGACCGAGAAGTGGAGAATGAGAGTTGGGAGACTTCGAGGATAGGAGAGAGAACTCTGCCAAAGAGAGTTTGGAGAGCGAGAAGCGGAGAATGAGAGAGTGGAGACTTCGCAGGCAGAGCCAGAGTGCCGTGTGCAAAAGGGGAAATAACGGATCTGCACCGGACTTTGGACTCTGCCGTGGACTTTGATCCAGGAGGACAAGAGCCACATCTCAGCAGCGGAGCGACGCACAGACGTGCCACAGGCACCAAAAACATAAGCGGAGCAGCGGCAACACCCAGAAACACAAATTAAGGCCGTGCGGGAAGGACAAGTGGGTCAAACAGGATCCACGGACTTTGGACCCGGAGTGGAGAGATGCCGCGGCCAGAGCTCAAAAGGGAAATAACGGCACCCGGAGGCCCTATATAAAGCCGCCGGGCGCTGGCAGCAGGATCAGTCGATCACAAGGTGTCAACCCGTAAAGATCAGTCAAGATAACAAAGTGAACCAGTGCCAAGTAATCTACAAGTGAAACACAAGCCCAGTCGTCGGAAGCAGCGCCGTGGGAGCCTTCAAGGAGCAAGATCGCTACGTCGAGACGTTCGGGATTGGACCACCAGGAATCTCCGAATTGAGACACAGGTAGCTGAGGTCCATAGGGCATCACACGGCTAAGTCAAAGCGGACCATCCTACTCCTGTTACGACTAAATCCTCGCATTACGCTTGGCGTGTCTAGCAGAGTCGAGTAGTGAAGTCCTGCGACAAGAGATCAAAACTCGGGGCGAGAGCCGAGTCCGAGGCGCTACAAGTAGTCGTCGGGCCCGTACATCGTGCACGAGCATCGTCGAGCATCACCGAGCGTCTTCGCGGGACTACAGGGATCTGCAGGACCGGAGCACGGAGTCAACGAGGCCAGCGACCACCGAGGCGACGCAGCAACGTGCGGAGACGAGCATCCCCAGGAGACACCGAGGACCCCGAGTGGCGACATCCAGGCCCAAACCGCCATTGAGCCCGCTGTAATTATACCCGCAATAAACTCCATTCGAACCTGTTAATTCTGTGCTTTTCACTGATCCCCTGGGCGGTCACGTTTATATAAATTTGGTGAGACGAACACACAACTTCTCTGAGCTAGCCGCACGAATCTCGTAGCGAGCAGACATACAAAATCAGTTCGTTACATCTGGCGCCCAAAACGTGATTGTCCCAGCAGTGAAAGCGACTTAAAGCAGAATGGGAAAGAAGTGGATTTACCGCCTTAAGACAGAGGACTTCGCCTACGTCGCACAGAGGCTAGGCATCGCTCTGGAAGGCAAAGCGGAAGACAAGAGAAGGGCACTGTCCGAATACTACTCTGAGACAGAGAACGACCCGAAACTTGCCGCGATCTGGAGCGAGTTGGAGGCAGCATACCCCGAGAAAATAAGCCCAAGCATCACACTGACACCCGCCGAAGGGGAAGACCTACTGGAGAGTCTGAGCTTTGACAACATGCAAAAGGAGAGTCAAAAGAGAGAACGAAGCCAGGAGAGGAAAACCGCAGCGCCGATACCGACACCTAGCCAACCAGACTATGCCAAGGTCGCCAAACAAGTACGCGAATGGTCCTTCAGATTCGATGGTGTCGAGAAACCATTCGAGTTCCTGGAGCAAGTGGAATGGTCCGCCAACACATACGGCTTAGACTTGGACATGATTCCCCGAGCTATGCCAGAACTACTCAAGGGAAGGGCATTGAAGTGGTTCATCTCCAATAACAAGCACTGGAGAACTTGGGCGGAATTCATCGAGAGCTTTCACACCTATTTCCTGCCAAGAGATTTCTTTACGAAACTTACAGATCAGGTCAAGCAACGGAAGCAGGGCTACAGCGAGTCGTTCAAAGACTATATGTTCGACATGCAGACGCTGATGAGACCGCTTGGGTATTCGACAAAAGAAACGCTCAACGTCATAAATGAAAACTGCACGCCGAATCTCAGAATTGCCCTCAGGGCCTACAAAGTATCCGACTTAGACACGCTGATGATCCTAGCCGATGAATACGAGGAACTGGATAAGGAGCGGGAAGCATTCGCCCAGGAGAACCAATTCTCAAAGGCAAAGCCTGCAACCCGTCCGCAAGCTATATGCAGAAGGTGCGAAGACACCGGCGACCAAGAACCTCATCGAAACCATCAGCGGTCACCAACACAACAGGGCTATGAGCGGCAGCCAACCAACGCCCCGAATAACGGCCAATGGTCACCACCACAGCAAGGCCAACGGCATCAGGCGACCGACGCAGCCTATGAGCGCCAATGGGCACAACACCAGAGCCAACAGAGGCAGCCAACCCAAGCCGCGTGGAGGCCACCAAACACAACTCAGAGGCCACGAGGGAATACCCACATTACAGACCCCCAGGAGGCCTGTCGGAAATGTGGCGGATCCGGACACTGGGAACGTGGCTGCCGAAACCAACGCTTGCTGTTCTGCTGGGTGTGCGGCAAAGTGGGTGTCAGGAGCGTCGAATGCTGCCAGCAAGCGGGAAATGGCCGGCGATCCCAGCCGCAGAGAGGCGGAAGGGGATCGCAAAATGCTACCTCTCCAAACTAACTGGCAAGCTGATTGAGGAGGAGCAGCAGTTGTCCGCAGCGGTAACGATTGGTGGAGGCACGTATAAAGCCACAATCGACACCGGGGCAACAGCGAGCTTCATAAGCGAGGAACTGGCGGACAACCTGGCTGCCCTCGGAAAAATCACGAGGACGAGGCGGCAAGTTAGGTTGGCAGACGGAAGATGCGGCAGGATCAACGCACAGCTCGATGTGGAAGTCGAATTCGGGAACAAAAGACTGACAATGAGCCTGCTAATACTACCAGGGGTAGTAGATTCGTTGGTGTTGGGGTGGAACTTTCTAACACAAGTCGGAACCGAGATAAAGTGTGCAGGGCACGAAATAATAATACCAGCCAGGAATCGACACAATGGATGGCTCGAGGAGAAGCTATCAGTGGCAGTCGTGCAAGAGACACACGAGGACAACGACACAATGAAATTCCTGGAAGTAGAGCTGGCGGACTTCAGTACCATGACGGGAACATCTAACATGGCAGAGCACCAGATCACGATGAAGGACGACAAACCGATCAAGCAGCGATACTACCCCAAGAATCCGAAAGTTCAAGGGGAAATCAATGCGAAGGTAGACGAGCTCCTTCAAATGGGGTTCATAGAGCATTCAAAGAGCCCATACAGCTCCCCCATCGTGATGGTGAGAAAGAAGACAGGCAAGTGGAGGCTATGCGTAGATTTCAGGCAGATCAACGCGAAATCTGTAAAGGACGCCTACCCCATGCCCCGCATAAACTACATCCTAGATCAGCTAAAGGAGGCGCGGTACATCAGCAGTTTGGACCTGAAGGATGGATACTGGCAAATCCCACTGGAGGAAAGCAGTAGGCAATACACCGCTTTCACAGTGCCTGGCAAAGGGCTATTCCAGTGGAGGGTAATGCCATTTGGTCTACACTCAGCGTCCGCAACGTTCCAACGAGTTCTAGACCAGGTAATCGGACCCGAAATGTCACCGCATGCATTCGCCTACCAAGACGACATCATAGTGATTGGGCGCACGCTGGAGGAACACACAGAAAACCTGAAAGAGGTGTTCCGACGCCTAAAGGACGCAAACCTCAGGATCAACCCGGAAAAGTGCCAATTTTTCAAGAAAGAGCTACTGTACCTAGGACACCGAGTGACTAGCGAAGGAATAGGTACAGATCCGGAAAAGGTAGCGGCCATCGCCGAATTGAAACCACCCTCAACCGTCAAAGAACTTCGGCAATACCTGGGAGTAGCGTCGTGGTACCGCCGATTCGTGCCAGATTTTGCCAAGATAGTCAAACCATTAAATGACTTACTACGCAAAGGCAGTAAATGGGAATGGACACAGGAGCACCAGATGGCATTTGAGGAAGTGAAGGCTAGACTTGTGGCAGATCCCGTATTAGCGTGCCCGGATTTCAACAAATCGTTCACCCTACAAACGGATGCCAGCGACTACGGCATCGGAGCAATATTAACCCAGGACACCGATAGAGGAGAGAAGGTCATATCCTATTCAAGCCGAACGCTCAACGGCGCGGAGAAGAACTACTCAACGACAGAAAAGGAGTGCTTGGCAATTGTCTGGGCGATCCGAAAACTCAAGCCATATCTGGAAGGCTACCACTTTAAAGTGGTAACCGACCATATGGCCCTGAAGTGGCTCAACAGCATAGAAAGCCCTTCAGGGAGGATCGCCAGATGGGCCCTGGAGTTGCAGCAGTACGACTTTGAGATAGCGTACAGGAAGGGACAGCTGAACGTGGTGGCAGACGCTCTGTTAAGGCAGCCATTGCCCGAGACGCTTAGAGGCATAAAAGAGACATCGGCAGCAGAAGCTTCAGCAGCGTGCAGCTGGTTTCAGGAGATGCGCGAAAAGATAAGGACCCAACCGCAGAAGTACCCGGACTACGTTATGGAAGGCGAGAATCTGTACAGAAGCATACCACATAGAGCAGGCAGTGAGGATGTCGTTACATGGAAGATGTGCGTCCCGAGGGCTCTACGAGAAACGGTGCTGAAAGAAAACCATGACTCACCAGCAGCTGGGCACGTAGGAAGCCGAAGGACAATAGCACGGCTGGCCGCCCGATACTACTGGCCAGGTATGCATAGAGACGCCAGAGCCCACGTAAGGAAATGCGAAACCTGCATGAGATTCAAGCCGAATCAAAGGCAGGCGGCGGGCAAAATGCTAACCCAAGTGCCAGAGGAACCGTGGGCCACAGTATGCGCGGACTTCGTTGGACCCCTACCGCGATCGAAGCACGGCAATTCAATGCTGCTGGTGCTTATAGACAGGTTCTCTAAATGGACGGAACTAGTGCCACTACGCAGTGCGACTGCCGAATCGCTTAAAAAGGCGTTCAGGGAGCGGATAATTGCAAGGTATGGAGCCCCGAAGGTGGTCATAACGGACAATGGAGTGCAGTTTGCGAGTCGGATTTTTAAAAATTTTCTGGCGGAGATGGGTATTAGACAGCAATTCACCGCACCCTATACGCCGCAAGAAAACCCGACGGAGCGAGCAAACAGGACGGTCAAAACTATGATTGCACAGTTCGCAGGGCAAGACCAAAGAACATGGGACGAGAAGTGGCCTGAGATCATGCTGGCCGTCAACTCCAGCGTATCAGAATCCACTGGATACACACCATCGTTTCTTACCCAAGGCAGGGAGCCACGACTACCGAGCGCCCTTTACGACAGAGAAACCCTAGGCACCGGACGAGCCACGGAAACCCCGGATGAAAACGCCCAGAAACTCCACGAAACCTTCGAGATCGTAAGGCGAAATCTAGAGAAGGCCTCCCAGGATCAGGCTAGGTATTACAACCTAAGGAGGAGGCAATGGACGCCGGCGGTGGGCGACGTAGTCTGGGCTAAGGAACACCACCTGTCCAAAGCTGTAGAAGGGTTCGCCGCAAAATTGGCCCCTAGGTACGACGGGCCCTACCAGGTCGTAGATTTCGCCTCGCCGGTGATCTGCAAAATTCGGAACGTTAATACAAAGAAAGAGCGGACCATCCATGTTAGCGAGCTTAAACAACAACAAACACAGAACGCAAGCGAGCAACCCGCAGACACCACGGAATATTAACAAAATGGCAGACACAAATTGCGAGGCACCTGGATTATGCGTCAGGCCGAAGCGAGAGTCATCCAATACACGCCAGGCAACAAGGATACAGTCACAATTATACGGCACAAGGATAACATCAAGGATATTGCGAGGCAATTGGATTAAGCGTCAGGCCTAAGCGAGAATCATCCAAGACACGCCAGGCAACGAGGATACTACAAGGATACACCAACAAGGATCTACCGCACAGGGACTCCGACTCCGAGGCCACAGGATTCTGCGTCAGGCATCACGCTTGAGTCATCCCAGATTACGCCAGGGAGGAAAAAGTATGCGCGGAAGACCTATTCTACTTATCCCGAGGAAAGGGGGGAGACGGTACAGCTTTAGGGCTATACTGTAGCCAGCCGAAAATCCCGCACAGAAAACAAGATCAACCAAGTCGCCGAAAACCCTGAAATGCAAACAAATGAATGCCGGGTCAAGCTGAATTTGGCAACTCACCACGGGTAAACACACCTGGCTGCTGACAGAGCGCGACAACCAACGGCGCAGCCGCAGCCTAACCTGTTAAGGGCATTGACCCCAAAGCCAAGGGAAAGGAAGGGCATAGTTGCCGCATCTGGAAGGAAACAAGTTAGAAACAAAAACACAAACACCGAAACTTGCACTTACAAAAACAAAGATTGCAAAATAACCATGAAGTAGGGACGGGGGCGCCTCGATAGGTCGATTGGCACGGACGATAGTGCGATCGATGGGCACACGATATATGGCAAAATCATGGTGAAGAAAATATCGCGAACGATCAAGTGGCAACGCCGCCCCAACGATATCGATAGCTGATGGGTATCGATATCGTGGGGGATGCGTGGGTTATCGGGATCTGATGGGTGTTGATGCCCAGTGTGACCAGACGAGAAGAACAGCGCGGGAAACTTGAACGAAGGCCCGCTGGTTATCGATAGCTGATGGGTGTCGATGACCAGTGGGACCAGATGGAGGATCGGCGCGGGAGTTTCAAATTGCTGCAACGACGACGACCGGCGCCGTAGAAACTCTCGGAGTTGAAAGCGTCGAGGGAGCGTCGAGGGAGCAACGATGGAGCAACGAGGGAGCGCCGAGGGAATCTACAAAAGCATCGCGAAGACTCAACGGCTAGGATACACGAGGAAACGCCGGCGAGTAGAAGCGAAGTTTTTAAAAGTTTCCCGAAGTAAGGGGGGAATGTGAGGAGTTGAATAACTCCCCACAAATTCCCGCAGCAAAACCACCGATGGCCGGCCGCTTACCAATTACTCGGCGAATTAGCGGGGTAGCGGCGCGGCGAAGAGCAAATGGAGAGACTCTTGCAAGTAGAGAGTTTGGAGACCGAGAAGTGGAGAATGAGAGTTGGGAGACTTCGAGGATAGGAGAGAGAACTCTGCCAAAGAGAGTTTGGAGAGCGAGAAGCGGAGAATGAGAGAGTGGAGACTTCGCAGGCAGAGCCAGAGTGCCGTGTGCAAAAGGGGAAATAACGGATCTGCACCGGACTTTGGACTCTGCCGTGGACTTTGATCCAGGAGGACAAGAGCCACATCTCAGCAGCGGAGCGACGCACAGACGTGCCACAGGCACCAAAAACATAAGCGGAGCAGCGGCAACACCCAGAAACACAAATTAAGGCCGTGCGGGAAGGACAAGTGGGTCAAACAGGATCCACGGACTTTGGACCCGGAGTGGAGAGATGCCGCGGCCAGAGCTCAAAAGGGAAATAACGGCACCCGGAGACCCTATATAAAGCCGCCGGGCGCTGGCAGCAGGATCAGTCGATCACAAGGTGTCAACCCGTAAAAATCAGTCAAGATAACAAAGTGAACCAGTGCCAAGTAATCTACAAGTGAAACACAAGCCCAGTCGTCGGAAGCAGCGCCGTGGGAGCCTTCAAGGAGCAAGATCGCTACGTCGAGACGTTCGGGATTGGACCACCAGGAATCTCCGAATTGAGACACAGGTAGCTGAGGTCCAGAGGGCATCACACGGCTAAGTCAAAGCGGACCATCCTACTCCTGTTACGACTAAATCCTCGCATTACGCTTGGCGTGTCTAGCAGAGTCGAGTAGTGAAGTCCTGCGACAAGAGATCAAAACTCGGGGCGAGAGCCATCTAAACCCAGGGTGCCTTGTTCCAAATACTCCTTTGTCGGGTCCCGGCGTAAGCCCAGTCCGTCAAGTGGAACTCGAACAGGTCCTGGCGAGACCAGCCAGAAAGGGCGAACCTGTTATCATCTCCAGGCGCTATCCTAGAGAAACCTAACGGTTCACGAACCCGGGATCGGCGTGTGTCCAAACCCCGAGTACCATAAGCCACGCCCCGTCCAGCCTCACAACCAGCACCTCCAGGAGCGAGGACATCGTCAGCTACAGCACCCGCCAGAAGGGACACCGAGCTACGCGGAAACGTCACGGGCAATAAGCAAGAGGGTCAGACCAGGGTGGACCGTTCGTTTGCACTAGGCGTAAAAGCGAGGTGGAGCGCTAGACAGATTCCTGGTGTTACCTCGACTGTCAGCGCGATCCGAGCGAAACCCTAGTGGGACCATCCGGGAGAGAGCAAGGGACAGGCGGCTGTGTGTCTATTGGCGTGGGCCTGTAGAGCGCAGCACCTGTTCACCCTAGTCTGGGAACGGTGACGCTTCCCTAAGCCCACACGGCTGATCGCCTTGTGAGTCCGAGGCGCTACAAGTAGTCGTCGGGCCCGTACATCGTGCACGAGCATCGTCGAGCATCACCGAGCGTCTTCGCGGGACTACAGGGATCTGCAGCACCGGAGCACGGAGTCAACGAGGCCAGCGACCACCGAGGCGACGCAGCAACGTGCGGAGACGAGCATCCCCAGGAGACACCGAGGACCCCGAGTGGCGACATCCAGGCCCAAACCGCCATTGAGCCCGCTGTAATTATACCCGCAATAAACTCCATTCGAACCTGTTAATTCTGTGCTTTTCACTGATCCCCTGGGCGGTCACGTTTATATAAATTTGGTGGGACGAACACACAACTTCTCTGAGCTAGCCGCACGAATCTCGTAGCGAGCAGACATACAAAATCAGTTCGTTACAGTCGTTTTTCTAGTGTTGACTGTTATGTACATACATATATAGAGTTAGTGATTTGTTTGAAATTTGATAATATAATTGAGTATAGGCAAGTGAACATATGGCGACTATAAGAAAGAGGTTTGTATATTTTATTTTTTTATTATTTTCCTTGAGGTATAATATGACGTAATTGTTTGAATCCAATTTCCCGCTTAGTGTACAATTTGGGATATTTATTTGTTCTCCACCACATCAAGCGAAAACTGCTGATGCAGCAGTTACAGCTCAAGTGAAGAGAGAGAAAATCAAAATTTGTATTTCAGCTACGTGATCCCGGTGCTCTGTCAGCGTTTGCTGTGCACATATTCGGTCACGAATTTTAATAATTGTAAGTGTTTTATAGTTTGTGTATAAAAGATTTTTTTTCCTGTGTATTCAATTGGTATGTGATCCCGGTGCCTTATCATCGTTTGATGTACACATATTCGGTCATTAATTTCGATAGTTGTAAATAATTTACGGTTTGTAAATAAAAGATTTTTTTTCGGTGTATTCATTGTTATGTGGTCCCGGTGCTTTATCAGCATTTGATGTGCACATATTCGGTCACAAATTTCACAGTAGTAAAAAAAATTCGGTTTGTAAATGAAAGATTTTTTTTGTATCTATTGTTATGTGGTCCCGGTGCCTTATCAGCGTTTGATGTGCACATATTCGGTCACAAACTTCAGCAATTGCAATTAATTTACAGCTTGTATATAAAAGATTTTTGTGTGTTTCTTGATTACGTGGTCCCAGTGCCTTATCAGCGTTTGATGTGCACATATTCGGTCACGAATCTGTATAATTGGAAGTTTTCCTTTGCGTTTAGTTGTATGTGATTTTATAAATTTGTCATTTTTTCCTAATAATGCGGACCCGGTGCATTATCAGCGTTTGATGTGCACGTATTCGGTCGCAAGTTGAGGGAACACTAACACTTGTACACTTGCATGAATTTGGTTCATCATTTTTTACTACTTTTCCTTATTATTTTTTTTTCAATTTATTTGTTTCATTTTTCATTTCTTTTTCTTTCTTCCTCTTAGTTTCACCACTATTTGTTCACTTACCTATCTTACAGGTATAATATGATCAGGAGCTGGAGCATTTTGCGATCTCCTTAGTCTGAATCCGGCTGCGCCAATTACAGTATCTGCGGATACTGGGGGGGAAAAATTCAAAGGGGGTCCTTCCAGTATATTAGTGTACTGCCAGTTAAGTCCAACGAGTGATTTCAATGTATTTGATATTGTGTTAAATAAAAAGAGAACTTGCTTCGTCTTCGGTCAAAATTATAATGATTCTTTATTGTTCTACAAACTCAAGAGTAACTTGTGTGATCGGGGATTCGCATATCCAGCAGATTCGAGTGGAGAGTGAGAATCTGCATAGTTGGCAGGTTTGGCATATCTGATGTGTTGGTTTGTTTGTGGTTTCGCGTAGCTGTTAAGTGTTGGTTCTGCTTACTTCCGTAGGTTCCCAAACTCAGCGTTTGTATCCAGTGTTTGGGTTAATGACCATTTGGTTAAGTCGCTGAGGTGTGGGGGGCGGTGATGTGTCCGCAACAATGTGTGCGGTAACTCGCGCGATGTGGTGGATTTTGGCAAGCGAAAAATTTCAACGGGAGAAACCCAAGACCTCAAAGCCGACCCGCATGCGGTCAAGGAACAGAAAACAACGCAGGACAACGATTACCGAGACTCTGGCTTCGGCAAGCAGGGTCAGCATAATGAGTGTGACAGGAACAGACACAGCTTAGAAAGGAAAACCCAGGAAATAAAACTAGATTAACTCAAAATCAAAACGCTAAAATAATATGTGCAATCAGTGTTACCTTCGATCATGCTGTCTGTGTGGATTCGGGCATTTTTGTAGAGGTTGTTCTCGGCAAGATTAGCTGCAACGGTGCCGTCTGTGAGTATTCCGGGCCCATGTGCAATAGTCAGGGCCACTAGTGTTTTCTCCGATAATGCTGTGTGTGTGTATCCGGGCATTTTCGTAGAGGTTGTACTCGGCAGGATTAGCTGCGACGGTGCTGTAGGTGAGTATTCCGGGCCCGTGCGCAATAGTTAGGGCCATTAGTGTTACCTCCGATCATTTTGTCTGTGGGTAATCGGGCATTTTCGTAAAGACCTGAGTTAAAATTTACAAAAGATAATATAATCTGATGGAGATCCTGGGCGGACTGAGACGCCGACACCAGCAAGAAGCATCCTTACAGATTAGTGCCCGAGCAGGGACTAGTTGGGGAAAATTCCAACCATCGTGGCCCAAAAAACCACTAAATCATTTTGTTTTTCACCATTAGATTAGGTTACACGGACGGCCCTCATGGACGGAGCCACGAATAGGCCTATGTGGCCCTTAGTTGTCCGGCTAATCTGTATGAACCTCGAGATATTTTATTAGGTTTTAATGTCCACAACGATCGAGGTGTATTTCGCGAAGGCAAGAAGTTCGCCTGGTTCCCTGCTGGAGACGTCTTCTAGTTATGCCAGAACTGGGGCACCGAGGTATCTTGTTCTTGCTCGTGAGAGAGCCGGGAGGTTGCAGATAAGATGTTCCAGGGTTTCGATAGCCCCCTCATCGCATTTCCTGCAGGTGCGGCTGTTCAGTATTCCGATCGCAGTTGCGTGTGATGCGGCCAGACAGTGGCCTGTGAGGATTCTCACTAACATTCTGCAGTCTTTCCGAGGAAGATGCAGTACATACTGCCTGAGTTTTTCATTGCGCTTTTTGCACATTGTTCTTGCATTTCGGCAAGTCTCGGTTTTCCTCCACCTGCTTTTTGCCCGCGTGTCCGCCTGGTTCTCCAGGGCGCTTTGTAGCGTTCTGAGGGAAACTAGCACGTTCTCCGTTCTGTCGTTCGTCAGCTCTACGCCCTCCTTTGCAAGAACGTCAGCTGTCTCGTTGCCATCGATGCCCTGGTGGCTGGGAACCCAATAGATCCGCACTGGCTTCGTCGTGCTTAGGTTATCTATTGCCTCGCTGCTCGCCCTTACATTTTTGGAACTGACCGTTGACGACTGCATGGATCTTATCCCCGCTTGGCTGTCCACGAACAATTTGCCCACATGGTATGATCGGTTTATACTTTGAGCCACTTCTGCCGCTTTCCTTATGGCGAAGACTTCTGCCTGGAATATGCTACAGTCGCTGGGTAGCTTATATGACAGCCTTATTTCAGGGTCCGTACAGTATAAGCCCGCTCCTACTCCTCCTTTCATCTTGGAGCCGTCTGTGTATATGTTGAGGTGTTCAGTCTGGTCCCGACCCGTTATCCATTCGTCTGGGCCCATGAACGAGGTTGTTTTAACCTCCGGGCACGTTCTGGGGGTCATGTAGGGATTTCGCTAGAACCCGCCATACGGCAGACATTTTTGTATGACATGTCCTCTCTATATATTTATACTCTTTGGAGGTACGGAGAGCAGTGCATTATCGTTCAACATTGGGTTGAATATTCGAAATATTGGGAAATTCACTTAGAAGTTTAAGGCCCAGAAATGAAGGTTCGACGGAACCAAATATGTCAGAGAGGACATTAAGTTGAGTCCGCACCTTTTGGAACCCAGATCTCGTTTGCCTCATGAAAGTTCTCATTTCTATAGTAATGCTTTAGCACGAAGAACAAGTCCAGTAAAATTGTTTGTGTTTTCCAACAATATCGCCGATTCCACCATCCACCGCCACCACCACATTTTATCACACAGGCAGCACATCAAGTAGTTATCACCAGAGATGGTGCCGCTAAATTCGCATTTCTTGGCGCAGCAAAGTAAAGACATTTTTGTGTAGTTGAAGAGTAATTGAAAAGTGATTAGAGAAAAAGCGGCGAGATCGGATAAGAGAGCAGTAGAGCGATAAGTCCAGCGGCGGTATTTATTTATTGGGGTTTATAGTTAACAATGAAACTGCTAACTTATATTAACATAACTATTTACTTAAATAAATATTTACTTAAATAAATAAAGCAAGATTATTAGTACAGATTACTCGAAGACTCAAGAAAGGAGTAAATTTTAGCTGATAAACAGTCTATCGAGTTTTCCAATGATATTTCAGTATACAATAAATTATAATTTGAACAAAGAACCCTAAAGGGCTCATGAACTGCAAAGTGTGACCTAAAAATTGGGAGGTGAATTGGGCGAAAAGTTCGAGTGAATCTCAAAGGGACAGCGATGTCAATGTAGCTTAGGAGACGCGGGGAGTTTACCTCACCCAAAAGCATTTTATGAAAAAAAATTACTCCACCGCACATTCTGCGATGTTTTAGAGATTGTAAATCAATTAATTTTAATCTCGATTCATAGGGTGGCAAGTGTCTATTCGGATCCCAGTTCAGCTGACGCAAAGCGAATAATAGAAACTGCTTTTGAACTGACTCAATTAATTTCGAGCAATATTCGAAAATAGGGCGAACCATGAAGACATTCAAATTTTTTGTTGTGTATGGATCGTCGAACTCCTTGGCCCAACGTTTTATGAAGGCTAAAACCCCCCTCGCTTTACCAATAGTAACAGAGATGTGGCTTTTAAAACATAATTTGCTGTCGAATAAAACACCTAGATCATTTACTTTGGAAATACGTTCCAAAATACAATTCCCGAGATAGTAATGTTGAATATGAGCTGAAGTTCAATAAAAGGACATCGACTTGCATTTTTAATGGTTGATTATTAAAGAGAACGCGTTGAGTTCTTTTTAAGAGATATGCCAAAAACCAGTTAAGTAGAATTGGTGGAAATTCAAGAAGAGACAGTTTGTGAAGGAGAAGGCTATGGTTTACTGAATCAAATGCCTTACTGAAGTCCGCAAAAATAACATCAGTTTGGCATTTATTAAGGAAACTTCGATGAATAAGACAAGAGAATTCTAGGACATTTGTAGTAGTTGACCGATGCTTAACAAAACCATGCTGAGCTGGAGAGATTATGGAGGTACACATATGTTGAAGTTAACAGGTGTCCAACTGTTCCAAAAGCTTAGGTATAGCAGAGAGTTTGGCAATACCGTGATAGTTTTCAACATCGGATCTTGAGCTTTTTTTATGCAGAGGAATGATGAAAGATTCACTCCAAATTCTCGGGAATTCAGAAAGAAGCAGAGATTGGTTGAATAAAAAAGTAATTGGCCAGGACAAGGTTTCGGCACAGTTTCTAAGAACACAGCTTGGTATATTATCAGGACCCGAAGAAAACGATATTTCAAGGGACATAAGGGCTTTCAGAACTTCAAAGTACGGAACATAGATTTTATTAATGTGGGATAGAGGATATGGATATGGAGTCGAGGAGCTATAGGACTGTAGAGAGTAGGTTGACTGAAAAAATTTGGAAAAAAGGTTAGATATGTTTGATGATGAGGATTCAGTAGAGCTTTTATAATGAAGAGATAAGGGATAACAGTTGCACTTTCTTTTAGAATTCACAAAGGAATAAAAATGTTTCGGATCCGAGCGAATTTTTTCTCTACATTGAGCAATGTAGCGAGCATAACTCTGATTAGCAGCAATAGTGAATTCCGAGCGAATCAAGACGTACTTCGCCAGGTCTACGGAGAGATTGGTTTTTAGATATTTTTTGTATAGTCTGGATTATTTGTTTTTGAGGTAAGATAAGTGCTTATTAAACCATGGAGGCTTGGATGAGTCAATAACAGATACATCTGGGACGAAAATGTTGTTCGACGAATGCACGAACTCATAAAACGATGACACTGCGGTCTCTAGATCATAACATGATTTTAATAATGACCAATTTTGGCTCAAACTGTTGAAATTGGCTCTGCGAAAACATTTGACACGTGTGTCCGATGTATTACGAGTTTCAGCGTTAATCTCAACTTTCAACAACAAGGTTGGGTGGTAGGGATCTTCTGGTGTGGAGAAGGGTGAGCATCGGAGCACAGTTCTAAGGGTCTCGTTATTAACAAAGATTAAATCTAGGAGCCTGTCTTTATTGTTCTCCACAAAGTTAATCTGACCCAAAGACAAATCAGATAGGCCGTCGATAAAATCATGTTGACTCTCAATAAAAAGAAGATTGGAGTCCGGTGAAGTCATGTCCAACGAAGGGGGGCACAAAGAGGAGACAGCGGGAGAGCGTGATATGCAGGCGATGTTGTGAGCGCGATTTCGTACTCGAGAAATGCTAGCTTTGTAACGGAAAGCTGCAACGCTGAGCGAACCGTAAACGAGAGCGTTGCGGGTGAGATAAAGCCAAACAACAAGAACACTATTAGCATTGACAACTTGTTGAGGCACTTTTTTTAATTTGTTAAAATTTAACAATAAAGTCACTGTCTTTTTAAAGTTGGCTTCTCACCGTGAAGCGACGTATCGAAAGTGATCAAAAAATCCAAAATTCGGATATAAAGATAGACTTATTTCAACGATAGCCTAAACGTTTTCGGGAGCGATTGAAAAGCACGTCCGTCTTCAGCGAAATACTTAATTATGGCAGTAATTGGTAAGGATCTGATTTCAGAGTTGTCAGCGGTCTATAGTCAAGAACCGCTTCTATTTTTGCGAGTAAAGTACAAAATTCTTCGAAAGTAAAAGCGTGGGATCCTGCTACGCGCTTAAAGTCCCAAAGGTCACCCATGTGTGGAGAGTGAGGAGGATGAGGATGAGGATTAATTGCCGTTCGAACGAACGGCTACTTTTTGGGAAGTCCTCTGCGACTTACAAAGTCACAAGAAAAGCCTTTGTGGACAGTTCGGACACCGATCCCAGATGAACGGCTTTGGTGGAAAAGCATACGAAGACCGCTACGTAACCCTTGAGAATGTGGCTTGAACGAATCGATTACGTTTTAAGTCAAAGGGGCCTGCAAAATCAATACTCGAGTATGCCGGAGTGAATGTGACTAAATCAGAAGGGAGTTCTCGAAGTTCTCTGCTTGAATCGGGTGCAGATAACACATCTTCGGATGCACGCGTTGGGACTTTCTGCGTGAATGCTTGCTGTGCGGTTTGCGAGATATGTTTTCCACGTATGAGGAGGTTTTTCTAATCAGGCAAGAACAATTTCAGAGTCACACCATAAAAGCGGACTCAGTTTTTCAAGATGTGTCTCGTGGAGCGCGTGTTTTGCTTATTTAGCGAGCCACAAAGTTTGAGGCGTGGTAAGCTTAGGGTTTTTAAGGGGGGTACTTTACTCTTTGCCAGAAGTAAATGGGATGGGGTATATAGTTCGTATGTATATCGTAGCGCGGTACGCCTTTTCGGATGCATCACAGAAACCGTGTAGTTGCACATCCAGATCTGGATCCTACTGTATCCAGCGTGGGATGTGTAAGTGCTCTAAGTCTCGAAGATTTTGGATAAAGGCATTCTATTTATCGATAGTGTTTTGGGAGACATTATCATCCCAGCCGTGATTCTCAAGCCATAGGGATTGAAGCAGTGGCTTTGCTTGAATTATTATTGGCGTTAGCCAGCCTGCCGGGTCGAACAACGTCGAAGCGTAGGATAAAATGCTACGTTTAGATATCTGAGTGGCTGAGTTAGGCGGATTGATGTTGTATGAGAAACAATCATCATTGGCATTCCACTTAATGCCCAATGTGTGGGTAACGCTAGAGTTAGACACTTTGATAAAATTGTTATTGAATAAGTGATCTCGAGGGATTTTACTTAGCAACGCGTCGTGATTTTCGGTATTTTTCTTGAGTAAAAAATCCGCGGATTGCAATGCCATCACTATAAAATCATTCATTGATGAGCATAGATGAACCAGCATGGGGTCCCAATTTTCAGTTTGAACTGTCTGATCCTTTAGTACTGAGAGGCACTCTGGACAGAATGCTTTTGATTCCCTCGTCATCTTCCTTATAAACCTTATCCATGGAAAAGAGCTTTTTAACTGCGTATCTACTAGCAAACGTTTGTTTTCGAAACGCTTGGACAAGGCTTCCCCAGTTCTCATCACACAGTAGAAACTGTTTTACGATAGTGCCAGCTTCTCCTCGGGTTTTACTTCTTAAATGGTATAATTGAGCAGATTGGAGCTTGGGGTGATTGCTATATACAGCAGTAAATATGTCCCTAAAGGCGGGCCAATCTTCGTAGAAACCACTAAAAAGGTCGGTGTCACAGGGAAGGACCTTAATATGGAATGAATTCATCAATGTGTTGGCAAGAGCTGACGAGTTTGGGTCTCCGCTTAAATTAAATTGAACCTCTCCTTGATTTTCACGACATAGATCTTTTAAAAGAGTTTTAACTCTATAAAACTCGTCTTCGCATGTAGAAAAGGTCAAACTGATTTCCTCTTCCCTTTCAGCAGAGATCTCTTTGTCAGTGGAGACCTCAAGCTTTGAAAATCTTGATCTGCTTCAGCAAAAAGAGTGTCCAAACGACGTAATCTCTCAGTATCGAGGGATTCCCTGGTGTCCATTTCGAAAGTGGGAGATTTAGCACAAAACTGAAGCACTTGGCTCGTAGAGAAATCAAAACGTCGTTGGGCAGACATTGTGAAAAATTAGGCAAAAATCGAATGGGATAAAACGAATTATTGTTGAAGTTAACCCAAATTAAAACCAACCAGAATCTGCTCCTTTGGCCCAGTAGGGGAAGGCCACAGACTGATTGAAAAGGAGTTAAATAAGTTACTATGCTCAATAGTTGTAATATGAAAATTATAATTGTTTAGTTCCAGAGTGTGATCCCAGAAAAAGTGTGGTTATTTCACTTCGTCAGTTTGCTAAGTTATCTGAAGGTATTTATAAAAACAGGTATATTTTAGCTCCTAGCAGACAAAGTAATACCTACTTTGTCGCCGTGTGTTTGTAAAGTTTAAATAAGTGGGGTGTCTATAAGCTAGAGAACAAGTAGGGTTATGTCTCTTTGTGTTTGTAAAGGTGAATTAGTGGGGTGCTTATAAGCCAAAGAAAGACAAAGTAGGGTTATGTCTCCTTGTGCTGGTAAAGGCGAATATGTGGGGTGCTTATATGGTAGTAGTATGTTTATGCGGGTTCTGGATACAAAAGTGGACGGGGGAGGCAATTAATTATGCAAATTAGGGATTTAATTATGCTAATTAGGGTAATAAATTAGGTCAAGGTGACAGGTGTGGGGTAATTAAAGTTAATGGGTGCGTGACGGGAGATCGTTAATTAGGGTAATAAATTAGGGTAAGGTGACAGGTGACCGTTGCTTATATCCAGAAATCCTATCCAGAAATCCAGGATTCTAGCTAAGCGGGGTGTGACGGGTGACCGTTACTAAGATCTAGGTAATGGGGTGAAACGAGGGGGAAGAAAGTGTGACGGGTGTCCGTTACTAAGATCTAGAAAATCGGGTAAACGAGGGAAGAGAACCTAATAAGGCGGGGGAGATGTTAAGCGGGGTGCGACGGTCACCCGTCACACCGATCTAGGAAATGGGTGAAACGAGGGGGAAGAAAGTGTGACGGGTGACCGTTGATTATATCCAGAATTCCGGGGTCCTAGTTAAGCGGAGTGTGACGGGTGAGCATTACTAAGATCTAGAAAATGTCACGGGTTGTTAACGTGTGAACGTGGTAACTTGATTAGCATAACGAACACTCAAAAAACAGCTGAAAGCAAACACCCTTGTATAGGGGATCCCTTTGCTTGCCACTGAGAAGCAAACATCCACCCCCCCAATAAAAGAAGAAATACATTTGAATTTAGGTCATGCATTTAGGTCATGTTAATTTGGAAATTTGTAAGAGGCTTTTCTTATACACTAAATATGATGACATTATTTTTAAGGCACCGTCTCGATGATTTTTATAGAAAAAGCAGGCACATTCATATTCCCCGAATCCATTATTACAAAACGTAAAATGATCACCATATAACGTTTTGTTAAGATCGTCTTCTCCTTTATCCATGAACATATTTCTTGTATCGATGAGATATTTTATATCTTCTTTAAAAATTTCCTCACCAAATTGGGATGTGAAATTAGTGATTCGGCTTATTAATCCACATTGACTGTTATCCATTGTAATGTATAAGTGTTAGACCACAGTTCCATTGCAAAAATTTAAAATATTGTGTGCATTGTTTACCGCTTTTAATATGTATTGAGCAAAATGGGAATTGGTTTATGTTTACGGTGTTTAATGGTGGGCAATCCAATTCCACAACATCTCTTATGTGCGGTGATCTGAGAAAGATTTCTAAAAAACGTTTCTTTTCAATTCCGGGTACGTGACGGGTGACCCTTACTAAGATCTATAAAATACGAAGGATCGTATTTAGTGATTAACGAGGAGGTTCAGGGGACCAAAGATAAGCGGGGAGAAATTACTGGGATGTGACAGGTGACCGTTGCTGAGATTTAGAAAATAGGGTTAGATAGGGGTGGGTAAAAGGGTGTTTAATGGTGGGCAACCCAATTCCACAACATCTCTTATGTGCGGTGATCTGAGAAAGATTTCTAAAAAACGTTTCTTTTCAATTCGGGGTGCGTGACGGGTGACCGTTACTAAGATCTATAAAATACGAGGGATCGTATTTAGTGATTAACGAGGAGGTTCAGGGGATCAAAGATAAGCGGGAAGAAATTACTGGGATGTGACAGGTGACCGTTGCTGAGATTTAGAAAATAGGATTAGATAGGGGTGGGTAAAAGGATAAGATAGAGTTCTAAGTGGTTGATAAGAAAGTCCACGGCATCGAACGGGGAGAAGTTACTGGGTTGTGACAGGTGACAGTTGCTTAAATTTTGAAAATAGGGTTAGAAAGGGGTGGGTAAAAGGATATGATAAAGTTCTAAGTGGTTAACAAAAACGTTCACGGGATCGAACGTGGGAGAACGTGGGTCTCCGTTAATTGATTCAGAAAATGGGGTGAAACGAGGGAAGGGAACCTAGTTTAGCGGGGGAAGTAACTGGGGTGTGACGGGTGACCGTTTCTTAGATTAAGAAAGTGTGGTGTGGTGACCATTTAATAACCAAAACCTTTAGAAAATGTCACGGGTTGTTGACACGTGGACGTGGTAACTTGATTAGCACCCTTGGATAGGGGTTCCCGTTGCTCGTCTCTGAAAAACAAACTCCCACCTGGAATTTTGTATAAAGACATTAGTTTTAAGGGTCCATCTAAAAAATATGAGAGTTCTAAGTATAGTCCCCAAATTAGCATAATTAATTAGGAAAACAAAATATATCAAGTTGGCTGGTGGTAATTACTGGAGTGCGACGGGTGATCGTTACTTAGATTCAGAAAAACCGAGGGAACTTCATTTAGTGGTGGACAAAAAATGTTCACTGGCCAAATATATGTAATCAGAGTGGCAACAGGTTGTTGATAGCAAACGACCCTTTTAGTTGCTCAGTGGCTGTTTCACAAGTGCACGGGGACACTTAATAACCATACTGGAAAATGTCACAAGATGGTGGGATCAGACAGACAAAGAGGTTGTTGAATAGGGGATCCTTTTGCTTGCCACTTGACCCATCCGCAAACCAAAATATGTAAATTTTAGTTTAGGTAATGAACTAAGGTCATGTTTATTTGGAATTTTGTTAACAGGCTTTTTTTATACACTAAATTTGAAGACAATAGTTTTAAGGCTCCATTCAAAATATATGAAAGAATTCTAAATATAGCCCCCAAATTAGCAAAATTATTTAGGAAATAAATTATGAGAGTTGGCAGGTGGTGTTTACTGGAGTGCGGCGGGTGACCGTTACTTAGATTTAAAAAATACGACGGTTAGTTATACAAATGATAAATTTGTTAGAAACCGAGTAGTCAACAACCTAGTTTCCCTCCCTCGCCTTTAAATATTCGATGGAATCAACTATAATTATGTATATAACATTACCTTCCTGACATTAACTTCCTTACATTAAATTACTTAAAATCCAATGCTTAGAGAACAAAATCCACCCTTAACATGTGTGCACATTATGGAATTCGGTTTCCTTAAACATCGAAATTTTTAAAATACAGAATAATACTAATATTTGAGATAATATTCTTATCATTCCTACCTGCTTAAACATAGAAAACTAATAAATGAATACTGGATACAAAATACAGATAGATTATTAATATCAAATACTTCTTTACCTACACCGACTCAATAATCATTACATTGTTGTAACGAAACAAAAACATGAAAGTTTGAAACAAACAATCTAAATATAACGTTGATAATTTTAACATAAATATCATTAAATCTTTCCATTCCGATTATTTGCAAATATCTTCCAACAAGATTTAAAAGTATCATGTAATCCCATTCCACAAGCGTATTATATCAGTTATTATTATTTTAGCTATTTATTATTTTCATTCTTCCGTCATATATATATCTCGGATATCGTATCACGGATCCCATCATAAATTTTTCAATATCGCTACTTGCTAGCCTTGTATCCCAAAAATCACAGCTATTAACAATATTACAAGGTCTAAGAATAACAAAAAGGTCAAATGTATAATAATCCCAAAGTCAAGATTGTCAGCAACAATACGACACAGTCGCAAATAAAAAGAAACATTTTTAATGAATTTATCTATTCATAAAAATAGTATAAAAATGTAATTAACAGAATAGAAATTAAAACGCTAAAGGGGCTAGTAAACAATTTTTCACCCACTCATAAGATCGTAGACCTCATGGCAAAGCCCAGGCTAGGTCTAGCACGTTCCATAATAAGGTTTGATGTCATGATTCCCAACAATAAATTTTTATTTATATGATGGACGTTGATGCACTACGAGCAGTACAAACAAGTGGCCCAACGATACCAAGCGCGTGCTTGTTACGCGCGGGACCCTTTATAATTTCGGGCAAAAATGCGAGTTCGCGAGGAAAATACATGAAACAAATCAATACGGGACACATGGCTACAACTATGATTGAAGCAAATGAGATAAAATTTTAGTTTTTAATACAGGGATAGAAGTTGAAGTACAAATTAAATGATAAAGATTGTTATAATTAGTACAGAGAATGCGAAAGGGCTCATGCAGACTAAAATTAGATGTACATCGGGGCAAATTAAGAGGGTAATAGTTTCGTGTTAGTCTAACGGGAATATTAAAAGTTAAACGGTTTACCATCATTTAACTGTGGTGTTTATTAGTTTCCTCATGTTAAGGTATGCGTGAGTAATAATAATGTTAGTAATATTTGTTACTGTTTTTCTATATGTCAAAATTTTGTTGGAGTGTTCATACTCTATAAAATAATCTGGGTCGTTTTGTATAGGTAAAATTTTATTTTGAAATATAAAATTACAGTAAAAGTGGAAAGTAGTCAGGGTCGATGTTTGTATGTAGGTAAAAGTTTACTTGTGACCATAAATGTCCAGTAAAAGGGTTGATATATTCTATTTCTAAGTTTTGTTTAACAAAAAAGAAACATACTTTATAAAATAGTCTAAGTCGATTTTTGTATTGTAGGTATAAGTATACTTGGGACCATAAATGTCCAGTAAAAAAGTTAATTGATTATATTTCTACATTTCGTTTAAGGGAACATAGTCTATAATGTAGTCTGGGTCGATTTGCATGTAGGTAAAAGTTTACTTGGGACCATAAATTTCCAGTAAACATGATAAAAATGTTGATATAATCAATTTAGGTATAAATTTAGTTTAAATTATAAATTTAAAAGTCTGAGATAAAGAAATGTTTGTAAGTCTATACTAAAAGGAATTCTATTCACACAAGAAAGGATACTTTTTATGTTTTGGTGAGTTATGATTTTTGGTAATTGTTAGCTAGTAAATGATGAGGGAGTGTGTTGTCCCCTCATTAACTTATTTAACGTAAACTGATATTGTGGATATATTTTACGAGTGGAGTTTGATCTCTCAACATTGGTTACATTTTTTTTTATATTTTCTTAAGTAATTCGATTCTAAAATATTTATAATTATATAATTGAATAATTTATTCATGAATTTAAAGGGAAGATATGTAGTCAGCGTTTCAATACGTCCTAAATATTTGGACATGTTTCATTGATTCATAACAATGAGAACTTGGTATAGCTGTTGTGTTCTTGCTATTAAATTAGTGGCTGGTATAAGCTGTTCACTAGCTTTTTTTAGATGTTCACTAGCTGTTTTTAGATTATAACTACTTGTTTACAAGCTGATATTAGATGTTTAGTAGATGGTATTAGCTGTTCAGTAGATGGTATTAGCTGTTCACTAGCTGTTTTTAGATCATAACTACTTGTATACTAGCTGGTTTAAGTTGTTTACACCTCTCTGTTTACGTTGATGTTATTAGCTGATTACTAGATTTTTACTAATGGATTATAAACAGTTATAATTTTGTACTATATTATTACTAGTTTTGTAATCTGTTATGATCTGTTAAAAGTTTTTTCTTGTAATATGTGATTACTAGTTTTGTTATTCGGGATTACAGAATATAAGGTCTTCAAAATATTTCACAATTTTACGATCATATCTACCTTATCCATCAATACAATTTTTATATTTACATATGTAATATTGAAAGAGTTGACCAAACATCTTACCTTTTGAAGTAGTGAATATATGGATCAATCTCAAAGAAACACCTTTAACAGATAATAGGTTTTTTCTTTATGAACCATTTGTTGAAAGGATAGAATTCTAGAATCAATTTAACAGTTAAAGGTTCTGGTACTGTCACATCTGAGAATCCATAACTTTTCAGATTTCATTTTTGTTATGATTGCTTTGAATTCTTAATTAGTTGTACAAACAACAACAGCGCAACGTGTAAGAACGGGACAGCAATATTTTTGCTCTTCCGCGCTCTCCGCTGCTCGTATTGCTGTTCTCTTCTTACACGTTGCGCTGTTGTTGTTTGATGAAAAGTTGATAGACTAAAATCGTTTATTTTTAATAGTAGGTCTTGCAATGAACAAAATTTTTTTTTACCAACAATTTTAAGAATTGATGAAGCTATAAGAGAATAATTATTATTTTTGGAAATCGCGTGTATTCCGGCGGACAGAATTTTTTTAATTTTAAATTTCCTTAAAAAATACTTAATTTTAAATTAAAAAAAATTTTAAAATATTTTTCTGAAAGATATTAAGATAGCCCACAAAGTTGCATACCAACAATTTATATAACTCAAACGAGTCTTAAGTGCTGCATAACTGAAAAATCTGAGCTTAATTACAAAAAAAATTTTAAAAATAAACGGTAAGAGTTAAAAAAAAGAACCCGATCCTTATTTTTCAATACTCTATCGATAAGAAAAAGTTTTGATTGATTCTGAGATTTGACTCAAATTGGCCTGTCACGTTTCACGTGGAGTGAGCCTGTGATATCTCCTGAAATGGGTAAGCATACTTAAAATTCTAAGACGAGATTGTTGACTTAAATATAAATCATAAATTCCGATGAAATCAAGAAGTTTTCTTAAATAATTTGACGGAATTCTGAACAACGCATACTCAATACGTCTCCAGTTCATATCGATCCTTGGAAATCATACAACCACCTGTGTGTGGAGCAATGATGGAAACCACTGACGGAGTCGATATTTCCGCATGTCATTGAATTTCGATTTATTAAAGGAGGCACTAAGCATTTTGGATATGTTTAATAATATAGAGAAAGTAATGAAAAAAAAAAATAGTAAAGAAACTAAAGGTGTGGAAAATAAATGGTTTCTTCGAACGTTTTTTGGAAATCATCAGCTCATTAATATGGAGAAAATTGTTTGTCCGTTCCTAAACCGGTTTAAGGGAAACACACCTTAAGGACGGAGTTTGAGCACTAAACAATGCATATATTATTTTATAGATTTTAAAATTTTTAAATGTATTTCGCTATCAAGAAAAATCATTTTATATACGTCATTTTAAAATTTATATCAGATGTGTTAGGACCTATAACAATACAATATTTATAAAATGAAATTTCATGAGGAAATTGACCAATTTATGAAAAAATTTACAGGGAAGATACATGATCAGCATTTCCTAAGCATAAAAATAATGTCCATGAATCAAGGGCCATGATCTCAAAGCTACGAATTATGGTGAACACTTTAATTTCTATAATCCCGAATTGCCATAAGAAACATGCGACTGCCCCTTCTATGCAAATCGCCGGAATGTAGCAAGAAAACAAGAGGGAACGCTATAGTCGAGTGCCTCGACTATCAAATACCCGTTACTCAGCTAAGGTCAGCAGTCTCAAGCAGGGCAAACCAAGCAGCCGCTTCAAAAAATTAAAAAAATTTCTTCTACATTTCGGTAGGCGTTAATAACCCAAACAAAATAACGTTTACACTTTTGCTCTAGCTTTAAAACTATGGGCGCCACAGCTTTTCGCGGTTTGTGGACGTTAGGGGGGAGGGGGGTTTTCAACTTTGGTCTATCAATATGTATTGATGAAACGAATACCCATTTCTTTTCCCGTTAATCTAGCTTCAAAAATGTGGGTGCCACAGTTTTTCGCGGTTTGTGGGCGTTAGAGGGGGCGTGGCACATCGGCGTATTAACCCCTAGAATCTGCATGCCAAATCCCAATCTTCTAGCTTTTATAGTTTCCGAGATATCAGCGTTCATACAGACGGACAGACGGACAGACAGACGGACAGACGGACATGGCTAGATCGACTCGGCTAGTGATCCTGATCAAGAATATATATACTTTATATGGTCGGAAACGCTTCCTTCTGCCTGTTACATACTTTTGCACGAATCTAATATACCCTTTTACTCTACGAGTAACGGGTATAATTAATTTCAATATATAATAAATAAATATATAAATATATAATAAATAAATGTTTAGAATCCCAAAATAAATGAATAAATATATTTTTAATCTATAAATTAATCATCGACATTTTATTTTGGAGATAAAAATATAGGTTCGGAGAATGGAGAATTGATTCATTGTTGGGAATCATGATATCAACCCCTATTATGGAACGTGCTAGACCTAGCCTGGGCTTTGCCATGAGGTCTACGATCTTATGAGTGGGTAAAAAATTGTTTACTAGCCCCTTTACCGTTTTAATTTCTATTCTGTTAATTACATTTTTATACTATTTTTATGAATAGATAAATTCATTAAAAATGTTTCTTCTTATTTGCGACTGTGTCGTATTGTTGCTGACAATCTTGACTTTGGGATTATTATACATTTGACCTCTTTGTTATTCTTAGACCTTGTAATATTGTTAATAGCTGTGATTTTTGGGATACAAGGCTAGCAAGTAGCGATATTGAAAAATTTATGATGGGATCCGTGATACGATATCCGAGATATATATATGACGGAAGAATGAAAATAATAAATAGCTAAAATAATAATAACTGATATAATACGCTTGTGGAATGGGATTACATGATACTTTTAAATCTTGTTGGAAGATATTTGCAAATAATCGGAATGGAAAGATATAATGATATTTATGTTAAAATTATCAACGTTATATATCGATTGTTTGTTTCAAACTTTCTTGTTTTTTGTTTCGTTACAACAATGTAATGATTATTGAGTCGGTGTAGGTAAAGAAGTATTTGATATTAATAATCTATCTGTATTTTGTATCCATTATTCATTTATTAGTTTTCTATGTTTAAGCAGGTAGGAATGATAAGAATAATATCTCAAATATTAGTATTATTCTGTATTTTAAAAATTTCGATGTTTAAGGAAACCGAATTCCATAATGTGCACACATGTTAAGGGTGGATTTTGTTCTGTAAGCATTGGATTTTAAGTAATTTAAAGTAAGGAAGTTAATGTCAGGAAGGTAATTTTATATACATAATTATAGTTGATTCCATCGAATATTTAAAGGCGAGGGAGGGAAACTAGGTTGTTGACTACTCGGTATCTAACAAATTTATCATTTGTATAACTAATCGTCGTATTTTTTAAATCTAAGTAACGGTCACCCGCCGCACTCCAGTAAACACCACCTGCCAACTCTCATAATTTATTTCATAAATAATGTTGCTAATTTGGGGGCTATATTTAGAATTCTTTCATATATTTTGAATGGAGCCTTAAAACTATTGTCTTCAAATTTAGTGTATAAAAAAAGCCTGTTAACAAAATTCCGAATAAACATGACCTAATTTCATTACCTAAACTAAAATTTACATATTTTGGTTTGCGGATGGGTCAAGTGGCGAGCAAAAGGATCCCCTATTCAACAACCTCTTTTTCTGTCTGATCCCACCATCTTGTGACATTTTCCAGTATGGTTATTAAGTGTATGAATCTAAGTAACGATCACCCGTCGCACTCCAGTAATTACCACCAGCCAACTTGATATATTTTGTTTTCCTAATTAATTATGCTAATTTGGGGACTATACTTAGAACTCTCATATTTTTTAGATGGACCCTTAAAACTAATGTCTTTATACAAAATTCCAGGTGGGAGTTTGTTTTTAAGAGACAAGCAACGGGAACCCCTATCCAAGGGTGCTAATCAAGTTACCACGTCCACGTGTCAACAACCCGTGACATTTTCTAAAGGTTTTGGTTATTAAATGGTCACCAAACCACACTTTCTTAATCTAAGAAACGGTCACCCGTCACACCCCAGTTACTTCCCCCGCTAAACTAGGTTCCCTTCCCTCGTTTCACCCCATTTTCTGAATCAATTAACGGAGACCCACGTTCTCCCACGTTCGATCCCGTGAACGTTTTTGTTAACCACTTAGAACTCTATCATATCCTTTTACCCACCCCTTTCTAACCCTATTTTCAAAATTTAAGCAACTGTCACCTGTCACAACCCAGTAACTTCTCCCCGTTCGATCCCGTGGACGTTCTTATCAACCACTTAGAACTCTATCTTATCCTTTTACCCACCCCTATCTAATCCTATTTTCTAAATCTCAGCAACGTTCACCTGTCACATCCCAGTAATTTCTCCCCGCTTATCTTTGGTCCCCTGAACCTCCTCGTTAATCACTAAATACGATCCCTCGTATTTTATAGATCTTAGTAACGGTCACCAGTCACGCACCCGGAATTGAAAAGAAACGTTTTTTAGAAATCTTTCTCAGATCACCGCACATAAGAGATGTTGTGGAATTGGATTGCCCACCATTAAACACCGTAAACATAAACCAATTCCCATTTTGCTCAATACATATTAAAAGCGGTAAACAATGCACACAATATTTTAAATTTTTGCAATGGAACTGTGGTCTAACACTTATACATTACAATGGATAACAGTCAAAGTGGATTAATAAGCCGAATCACTAATTTCACATCCCAATTTGGTGAGGAAATTTTTAAAGAAGATTTAAAATATCTCATCGATACAAGAAATATGTTCATGGATAAAGGAGAAGACGATCTTAACAAAACGTTATACGGTGATCATTTTACGTTTTGTAATAATGGATTCGGGGAATATGAATGTGCCTGCTTTTTCTATAAAAATCATCGAGACGGTGCCTTAAAAATAATGTCATCATATTTAGTGTATAAGAAAAGCCTGTTACAAATTTTCAAATAAACATGACCTAAATGCATGACCTAAATTCAAATGTATTTCTTCTTTTATTGGGGGGGTGGATGTTTGCTTCTCAGTGGCAAGCAAAGGGATCCCCTATACAAGGGTGTTTGCTTTCAGCTGTTTTTTGAGTGTTCGTTATGCTAATCAAGTTACCACGTTCACACGTGAACAACCCGTGACATTTTCTAGATCTTAGTAATGCTCACCCGTCACACTCCGCTTAACTAGGACCCCGGAATTCTGGATATAATCAACGGTCACCCGTCACACTTTCTTCCCCCTCGTTTCACCCATTTCCTAGATCGGTGTGACGGGTGACCGTCACACCCCGCTTTACATCTCCCCCGCCTTATTAGGTTCTCTTCCCTCGTTTACCCGATTTTCTAGATCTTAGTAACGGACACCCGTCACACTTTCTTCCCCCTCGTTTCACCCCATTTCCTAGATCTTAGAAACGGTCACCCGTCACACCCTGCTTAGCTAGAATCCTGGATTTCTGGATATAAGCAACGGTCACCCGTCACACCCCGCTTAACATCTCCCCCGCCTTATTAGGTTCTCTTCCCTCGTTTCACCCCATTTCCTAGATCTTAGTAACGGACTCCCGTTACACCCCGCTTAACTAGGAACCTGGATTTCTGGATAGGATTTCTGGATATAAGCAACGGTCACCTGTCACCTTACCCTAATTTATTACCCTAATTAACGATCACCCGTCACGCACCCATTAACTTTAATTACCCCACACCTGTCACCTTGACCTAATTTATTACCCTAATTAGCATAATTAAATCCCTAATTAGCATAATTAATTTCCTCACCCTTCCACTTTTGTATCCAGAACCCGCATAAACATACTACTTATGGTTATATGGTTATGATTAAAATACAAAATTAAGTTTTTATTTTAGCAACTGTGGTTTATGTTTTGGCGCTTTAGCGGAAGGACATTAATTTAAATATGTACATATGCAACAGCAGAGCATGTGTGTGCACGTGCGCAAAATTAGTGCACTAGCGGACCGACGCACTTGTATGTAGAAGTATGCGCTCGCACTGGCTTAGATTTATGTATATGGCGTGCCAAATTTAGTGAATAGGCGGACCGACGTACATATATGGGCAATTCTCTGAAGATGTCGACCAAGCCAAAAAGCTTGAAACTTGTATAAAACATATTTCTATATGATTTTGCACTGATATTTGATTCTAGTTAGATGGGTCCTCAACTAAGCTAAGAAATTTGAGTATCCTTGGATAATTTTTCAGGACAATCACCAACATATGGACAAAAATGTCCTCTTTTAGTATTTTTTGGTATTTTTTAAAGTTGCTTTTAAACTGTTTTTTTGATGTTAAGGTTCAAGAAAAACCACCTAACAAAATGACGGAAAAAACTGTCGCGTGCGACATGTACCGTGTCACAGTCACTTCAATGCAAATAAAAAAAAAAACTACTCAATATTTTTAAACATACATTTTAAAGAAGAAAGAACAAGGAACACTATGAAATTTACTGCATTGAAATATTCCTTCACGTTTGGCTACAATCGAAAGTTGAATTGGAAATAAAAAAAGTCACTTCTATCGGTGTCGCGTGCAAGAAGCTTAGTATTTTTATATATCTTAAAAAAGAATAGTGGCCCAAAGTCAGCTTTAGCACGAAATATAGTGCTCATCAAAAGCTTTAATTTGAGCCTAGTGTCAAAAGAAAATAAGTTCTGGAAGATGTTTTTTTTCACATGCAAAACGTACGAACGTCGCGTGCAATAGCAGAGAATTGCCCATATGTAAAAGTATGCGCTAGCACTAGCTTAGATTTATTTATGTGTGTAGGCGTGCAAGATTTAGTATGCACTCGCACAAGCTTCGATTTATGTAAGTACATATGCACGTGGCTTCGACCTAAGTATGTACCTATGTGAATGCGGCTTCTTCGAGAAAGAAAGACACAGTTCTTATTGAGACAGCCGTTCACTGTATGTATGTTAATTGTTATTTACACAGCACATTCACTGGGGTATGTACAGCGAATCCCATTAATATTCTGTTTTTTTTTGTACTTCAAACGTAAATAAAAGGTTTTAAAACAAAAAATAAAAAAAAACTAATAATGCAGAAATAAAGCTTATTTTATTACCTTTTCATAGATATACAGTGGCTCCATCGCTAAATCGGACACCTACTATCATAAAATAAACATGCAAAAAAAAATGAATAAAATGGGTTAAATTCGTCGTTTTTTGCTTTTACTTATACATAAATCTAATAACAAAACGCTTAGTTTTTTAACAAAACCAAAATCGATTTTTAAAGTTGAACTCAACTCAATTTCGAACTGAAAACTGTACGGAAATTCACTGGATTGGTCGGAGGAGTCAAGTCTATTGTATAGGACACTATTATGAGGTTTCGTGATACATTTTGATATGAAAATAGAGGCGTGCGTTTATTTGTGCAATAAAAAACAATATAATTAGTCAAATATGACTGGGTATGTGTGTATGTATAAGTTTGCGTTTATTTGTGCAAAAAAAAAAATATAATTAATATAAAATTCACTGTGTATGTGTGTATGAATGGTTTCACATTTAATTGTGCAAAAAAACCAATATATTTAATAAAAAATAATAAAACGCAAACCCAGTAAGTATGTATGTATGTATGGGTTTGCATTTATTTGTGAAAAGGGTTAAATATGATCAAGAGTTTTACGTGTCTGTAGGGTCAGCCACGAGGATTACCTTTTTCACACGCTCTGGGGCCAGCAAAGAAAAAATCTCCAGAAAAGGTGTCCAATTCTTAGTTGACGTCGAAGGACCATGATGATATTGGCAGGAAGTGTTGGTTTAATGTAGCTGTGGTCAAAATTACATATAACAAGAGAGAACGCTATAGTCGAGTGCCTCGAATATCAAATACCCGTTTTGATCAACCAATATGTATGGGCCCATATGTATGCGGCTTGTGGGCATTAGAGGGGGCGTGGCACATCGGCGTGAAAAACTTGCATGCCTAGTCCCAATTTTCTAGCTTTTATAGTTTCCGAGATCTCAGCGTTCATACAGATATGCGCCACATCTTTTCGCGGATTGTGGGCGTTAGAGGGGGCGTGGCACATCGGCGTGAAAAACTTGGGCTGCGTATTAACCCCTAGAATCTGCATGCCAAATCCCAATTTTCTAGCTTTTATAGTTTCCGAGATCTCAGCGTTCACACAGACGGGAGCCACAGTTTTTCGCGGTTTGTGGGCGTTAGAGGGGGCGTGGCACATCGGCGTGAAAAACTTACGCTGCGTATTAACCCCTAGAATCTGCATGCCAAATCCCAATTTTCTAGCTTTTATAGTTTCCGAGATCTCAGCGTTCATACAGACGGACAGACAGACGGACAGACGAACAGACGGACAGACGGACATGGCTAGATCGACTCGGCTTATGATCCTGATCAAGAATATATATACTTTATATGGTCGGAAACGCTTCCTTCTACCTGTTACATACTTTTGCACGAATCTAATATACCCTTTTACTCTACGAGTAACGGGTATAAAACGAAAACACACACCCTCACACATCGACAAGTCGGCATGTACATATATGTATGTAAAATTATCTAAACACAAGTTCAGAAAGAATTGTTATAGAGGATGGGCGCATGAAGGAAATTGTTTGAAAGATGTGTATCCAAAGGACTCACAAGAAACCTTAAAAATTGCCAAATTTTGACTTTTAGATCGAATTACTCCCACAGTTTAAACCGCACCGTTATGCGATCGGATCCGTATTTGTGTGTTATTGTTTATATTTTGTTTTAAGTTTTAAAGGTTATTTGGGTGCCAGTTAACCCCAAATACGCTGTCTGGTTTTCCTTTTAGCTGACAATTTAGCAGACCAAAAAGTTTTGGTTAAGGCGTTATTAGCTAGATTAGGGTGACGGTAAAACTAATGTAAGGAAAGGGTGAATATGAGAAAACTAAGTTTTTTTTTTACTTTTGCGAGGATCAGGTGACAAATCAGAAAAAGTAATGTTTTAGTGGAATTAATTAGGCAAGGAAATATTTTTTTTTTCATGTAAGACTAACAAGACCAACATATGGACAAAAATGTCCTCTTTTAGTATTAATTAGGCAAGGAAATATTTTTTTTCATGTAAGACTAACAAGACCAACATATGGACAAAAAAGTCCTCTTTTAGTATTTTTTTGGTATTTTTTAAAGTTGCTTTTAAACTGTTTTTTTGATGTTAAGGTTCAAGAAAAACCACCTAACAAAATGACGGAAAAAACTGTCGCGTGCGACATATACCGTGTGACAGTCACTTCAATGCAAATAAAAAAAAACTACTCAATATTTTGTAACCAAACCACATACATTTTAAAGAAGAAAGAACAAGGAACACTATGAAATTTACTGCATTGAAATATTTCTTCACGTTTGGCTACAATCGAAAGTTGAATTGGAAATCAAAAAGTCACTCACACAAAGAATAATGGCCCAAAGTCAGCTTTAGCACGAAATATAGTGCTGATCAAAAGCTTTAATTTGAGCCTAGTGTCAAAAGAAAATAAGTTCTGGAAGATGTTTTTTTTCGCATGCAAAACGTACGAACGTCGCGTGCAACAGCAGAGAATTGCCCATATGTAAAAGTATGCGCTCGCACTAGCTTAGATTTATTTATGTGTGTAGGCGTGCAAAATTTAGTGTATAAGCGGACCGACGTACATATATGTAACAGTATGCATTCGCACAAGCTTCGATTTATGTAAGTACATATGCACGTGGCTTCGACCTAAGTATGTACCTATGTGAATGCGGCTTCTTCGAGAAAGAAAGACACAGTTCTTATTGAGACAGCCGTTCACTGTATGTATGTTAATTGTTATTTACACAGCACATTCACTTGGGTATGTACAGCGAATCCCATTAATATTCTGTTTTTTTTGTACTTTAAACGTAAATAAAAGATTTTAAAACAAAAAATAAAAAAAAACTAATAATGCAGAAATAAAGCTTATTTTATTACCTTTTCATAGATATACAGTGGCTCCATCGCTAAATCGGACACCTACTATCATAAAATAAACATGCAAAAAAAATGAATAAAATGGGTTAAATTCGTCGTTTTTTGCTTTTACTTATACATAAATCTAATAACAAAACGCTTAGTATTTTAACAAAACCAAAATCGATTTTTAAAGTTGAACTCAACTCAATTTCGAACTGAAAACTGTACGGAAATTCACTGGATTGGTCGGAGGAGTCAAGTCTATTGTCCAGGACACTGAATAGTTGGGGGGCGTCGCAAATGTTCTCCAAACTGAAGGCAGCTTCGTCGGACGTTGCGGCTGTTGCACGTAGCCGGGTGGCAGCTGTGGAAGAGGTGAGAGGTGAGGAATGAAAGAAACACAATGGACTTTTTCCGGTAATTAGCGCGGACCGGCCGGGCGATGTATTTGGATAAGTTTCACAAAGAGAACTAAACTTAATCTACTTGAGCGCTGTGCTTCAGAGCGCTGTGTAGAGATCCCGTGCGCGGGAAGGCGGGAGAGCCTGGAAGTAGGCATTCCCAAAGAAGGAAGAGCGGGCTTTGGAAGAGCGGGGGATTTAAGAGAGGGGAAAGCGGCGTAAACATTCCGCCCCCTTGCAATCGCTAGCGTTGCAACGAAACCCCACGTGTCGCCTAGGACTGGTTGCAGGCGCCGGAAAGGATCCATCCGAAAGCCGTCCTCTGGGCCACTGGGAGTCCCTCGTCGACCATGTGGAAGCCAGGTCGGATGACCTTGGCGTAAACATCCGCACCCAGGACGACGGATATGGTGGCTGGCAAGTAGAACCGTTCGTCGGCCAATGGGAGGTCCCCGTATTTGCCGACCACGGCGTCAGAGAGCTCCGGGGGGGGGGGGGGGATAGGGATCGGTTCCACTTTTAGGACGACCTCTAGCTTGAAGCCGTCGTCGCGCTTCGACCGAATTGTCGCCGTGCATATCCGCTCGTCGCCGACGGTGGTAGTCGGCAAGCGGAACGCAGACGCCAGGGATGCGTCGATGCAGCTCGTCGGCGTACACGGGTCGATGAGGGCGGCCGTGTCGAACTTCTTCATCCCGGTCTCCAAAATCACCATGGCCGTCGGCAGGACATTCACGCTATGCCGCTGCAGGAGGGACGACAGTGACGGTGCCGGTGTCGAGGAGGCTGAGCGCGGTGGAGAGGCAAGCGCTCTGCGAGTTGGCGGATCTTGCCGGCGCGAGCGCTGCTGAGAAGCGGCGGATGCCGAACGCCCTGCCGGGGCCAGCGCTTGGCGAGTTGGCGGATTCTGCCGGCGCGAACGCTGTTTAGTAGCCGACGGCAGGGGGCGCTCGTGCATATGAAGGAGCGAGTGGTGCTTCCCGTTGCACGTCTTGCATCTGTCGCCACTGCGACAGCTCACGTCGGAATGCTCGTGAGCAAGGCAATTCGAGCAGTACTTGTTGATAAGCACTGCCCGAAGCCGCTTCTCTGCGCTCAGCTTTAGGAACCTCTGGCACTTCCGAAGCGGATGGACTCCACGGCAGACTCGGCATCGGTAGGAATTTATACCTCGAGTACGTCTGCTCTCCAATGCCTGAGCGCTGCGTGGACGAGGAGCCATGATGTGATCTGGTAAGGAGTAATGGATGGAAAAAGAAAAAACGTATGGAGATCAGTTGAAAAATGCTTAGATGGCGAGGATGGTTGGAGAATTATGCGGAGGACGTTGGTTGAGAAAGACGGTTGGAGTGTTCTCCTGGCAGAAGAACCACCTTGGTCACGGGACGCTTAATAATCCTGCGTGCCGTGAGAATGCCGACGACACGGACATTGCCGTCAGCCCCCGGAAAGACAGAGTCGATTCTGCCCAGGCGCCACTCATTCGAGGGCAGATTGTCTTCTTTGACGACTACCATGTCGCCAACGCGGAGATTTGCGGTCGGGGACTGCCACTTGTTGCGCTTGTGGAGCTCTTTGAGATACTCCTCTTTCCATCGAGCTTGGAATTGCTGATGGAGCGCCTTTAAGTGTTGCCACCGATTCACAATGGACTTGGATTCCCCTTTTAATTCGGGTTCCACTATGGACAGAAGAGGCCCGCCGACTAGAAAATGCCCTGGTGTCAACGCCAAGAGATCAGTAGGATCTTCAGACATAGGAGAAAGCGGTCTGGAATTTAGACAAGCTTCAATTTTCGCTAGGAGGGTTGAAAGCTCTTCAAAGGTGTACTTTCGAGTAGCGGTGGACTTGTAAAACAAGGTTTTGAAGCTTTTGACACCAGCTTCCCACAGGCCTCCCATATGGGGTGCCCCCGGAGGAATGAATTGCCAGCTGAGCTGCTGATGACTATACGCATCAGTCACAGACTCTTTTACGGCTTGGAGAAAATCTCGGGAGAGGAGAGTGGCAGCGCCGACAAAGGTTTTCCCATTGTCGGACTGCACTTGACGGGGACAACCTCTTCTGGCTACGAAGCGAGCGAAAGCGGCGAGAAATTTCTCGGTCGTCAGATCGGATGTAGGCTCTAGATGGATGGCCTTTGTAGAGAAACATACGAAAACCAACACATACCCTTTTGTAATTAGGCAAGCTCTGCCTGTGTAATTTTTTATGTCGAAAGGGCCAGCGTAGTCCATCCCTGTGTACGTGAATGGCCGGGAAAAAGACACTCGCTCTTTCGGAAAACTTCCCATCATCTGAACTTGCAAGCGCTTCTTATGAATAACGCAGACCTTGCAGGAGTTAATCACGGCCTTTACCAAGTTCTTTATTCTCGGAACCCAGTATCTTGACCGGGTGAGACGTACGACTAACTGGTTACCTCCGTGCAACGTTATGAGATGCGTAAAGTTCACCAGTAGTCGAGAGAGTGCACATTCGTACGGGAGGATTATCGGATGTCGTTCGTCATATCGCAAGTTTTCGGAGGCCGTTATGCGGCCGCAAGCCCTTATAAGCCCTTTCTGATCTAGAAAGGGGTTTAAGGAGAGGATGGAACTTGTCGCGGACACAGGACGCTTTTGACTCAAGCAGCGATATTCATTAGAAAAATATCTGCGCTGAGTGCTAATGACCATGAGCCGTTCAGCGGCGACAAGTTCTTGGGCTTCTAGACGGACTTCCGACATCTGCGACTGTTTCTTACATCGCTGGACAAAACGGTGGACATACGCAAGGACCCGTAAAGCTCTATCTAATTTGGAAAAGCGATCAAGGATGTCTTCTGTCGGGATGGACGCCACATGGGCCTTGACAGGACGCCTTTCCACTTCGGTCACCTGTAGGTCGGTGCTTTGGGAAGGCCACTGATCTCGTGGCTTTGACAACCAGATTGGTCCATGCCACCAAAGGGAGTTGTCGACCAGTTCTTGTAGAGGCACTCCCCTACTGGCCAAGTCAGCTGGGTTGTGTTCGGATTGAACATGTGCCCAATTGGCTGCCTCTGTGGACTGGGTAATCTTTGTTACCCGATTGGCAACGAACGTTGTCCATTGGCATGCTGGTTTGGCTAGCCATGCAAGCACAATCGTGGAATCGGTCCAACAATGGAGTTTCGAGGACAGCATTGGCATATGGGGGAGGATGGATTCAGCCATCTCGGATAGCAATAGAGCTCCACACAGCTCTAGCCTGGGAAGCGACACAGTTTTGACTGGCGCCACGCGCGTCTTGGCCGCAAGAAGATGCACTAGCGTCGTGTGCCCCATTTCTACGCGCACATAGATCGCAGCACCATACGCCTTTTGAGAGGCGTCACAGAATCCATGATGTTCGACTCGGAACTCTGGGCGGAAGGAAACCCATCTGGGAATTCGGACTTGATCTAGAACCGAGTAGCTTTGGACAAATTCACGCCACTTTTGGCACAGTTCAATTGGGAGTTCATCATCCCACCCAAGATCATGAAGCCAGATCTCCTGCATGAAAATCTTGGCACAGACCACGAAAGAAGCGAGCCAGCCTGCTGGATCAAACAGCTTGGCGATTTGGGAAAGAACATGACGTTTCGTGAGCGTGGCTTCGTTGGATAGGTCTGGAGGGGCGAAGAAAAACTCATCGGATGTTGCTTTCCAACGGACTCCGAGAGTTTTCGCCGTGCTTTCCGTATCTATTTCGAGGAAATCGGCGTTTAACAGATGATCAGTTTCGATGTGAGACAGAACTTCTTTATGGTTGGAGGTCCACTTCCTTAATGGAAAACCAGCCGAATCGAGGGCACTCTGCAACTCGCGAATGGTAAGGTGAGCCTCTTCTGCAGAGTCAGCTCCCGAAAAGACATCATCGACGTACATGCAACCACGAATAACTTTACTCGCCCTTGGATGGGTTAGTTGCACGTCGGTCGCCAGCTGTTGCAGGACCCTAATTGCCAGAAACGGTGCACAATTGACCCCAAACGTAACTGTTTTTAGCTCAAAATCGCGAATGTATCCTTCTCGATTGCGGAATAAGATACGTTGGAACGCTGTCTGCTTCGGATCTACCCAGATCTGCCGGTACATTTTCTCGATATCAACACTGTACACGAAACGAAAATATCGCCACTTCAGGATCTGGATGGTTAGATCGGACTGTAGGACCGGGCCAGCATGAAGGATATCATTTAAGCTGACCCCATTGTCTGAAGGGCTGGAGGCGTTGAATACCACTCGAAGTTTGGTGGTCGTACTCTCCGGTTTTAACACCGCGTGGTGTGGAAGGTAATAACATGCTGAATCGTGGGTAGGAGGGACTTCTCTCATGTGGTTGAGGTCGAGATATTCTTGAATCACTGAGTCGTACTTGGATTTTAGCGTACTGTCCCTTTTTAGCCGCTGCTCGTTTCTTAAGTATTGAGCCAACGCCAGGGATCTGGACTGTCCCAGGGAGCATTTCATGTTCTCAGGATCTCGAAACGGAAGACTCACGACATACCTGCCGGTATCGTCTTTTGTGGTGGTCCGAAGGAAATTATCCTCACAGATCACGTCGGATTCTTTTGCCACCTTTACTGGCAGATCCTCCACCTCCCAGAATTTGGTGAGGAGTTTATCGAGGGACGCTTCGTACGTGTGTGCAACACGCGTGGAAAAGGATGAAATTCGATCTTGCCTCGGAGCGGGTACTGGTCCTGTTAGAATCCAGCCGAAAATGGTCTCTTGACCGAGAAGAGAGCCACAGATGTTCGCTCGGGTGCCGCTTAGTAGAATGGATGGAAGTATATCGGCCCCGATTAGAAGATCTATTTGTGCGCTCTCATAAAACTTTGGATCCGCTAGTGGAAGTTCGGGAAGATCTCGCAGGAAATGTTGCGGAAGCGGACATGAGGGAAGATTTCCGGCTATTTGCGGAAGCACGTAGGCAGTGGTGTTTAACTGCAAACTAGGCCGAGTCGGAGAACGAATCGTAAATTGGCAGAGCTTTTTAGTCTCAGCGGAGACCGTTTGATTAAGCCCTGAGACCTGTGCCTGGATGACCTGGAACGGCAGCTTAATCAGGTTGAAAAGGCGCTCAGTAATGAAGGTCGCCTCAGATCCGGAGTCTATTAAGGCTCGCGCTTGGAAGTTGGAACCCTGATGGCATATATTAATGATGGCGGTGCCTAGGAGGACTGACCTAGAGCCCGCTGCAAAATAATTTCGAAGTGTTGGCTGCGTGCCACTGGCAGCTGAGGGACCGGGAGTATTCGGTCTGGATCTGGGCGTTGGCGTTGGATTTGCGCGCGCTGGGGATGGGGTGCCTCTGTGTAGGAGGGTGTGATGGCGGCCGCGGCACGTGAAGCAGTTATGTGCGCTTTCGCAGTCGCGCAGCTGATGTGTCCGCGCAAAGCAGTTCAAACACAGCTGTTTCCGTTTGATATAGGCGATGCGTTGGTCGACCGTCATCCGGAGAAACTGGGCGCATGTGCGTATTGGATGGTTTTCTCTATTACAGAGATCGCACCCTCTAGGTTGTCGAGGTGTTACCCTTGTCTCATAAGAATTTATTCTCCGAGACGCCGAGTTGGATGTGGATGCCCTGGGCTGAGTCTGACTAGAACCTGATGGTCGAACATCATCTATGGCTTCTAGTGTTCTGTGACGCTCAGTTAGGAAAACGTTCAGCTCATGCCACGTAGGGATCTCGGCTTTGTTATGAAGGGACTGCTCCCATAGGGAAAGCGTAAGCTTTGGGAGTTTGGATGAGCACATATACACCAAGAGGCAATCCCAAGTTTCGACCTGAATACCGGACATTTCTAACGCCGTAAGGCACCCCTGGATGGTACTTTGAAGTTCTTTCAAAGCTGACCCAGACTCCTGTGTGACGGACGGCACATTGAAGAGTATCTTTAATTGACTATTTACTAACAATCGCTTGTTTTCGAAACGCTCAGTGAGGTTATCCCACGCTGAGCGAAAGCCATCATTAGTAAGTGGTGAATTTGAAACTATATTGTGAGCGTCGCCACTCGTCTTAGCGTTGAGGTGGAATAGCTTTTCGACTGGAGTGAGTCTGGGATTGTTAATATAAATTGCCGTGAAGAGATCCCTAAAGGTTGGCCAACGAAGATAATCGCCGGTAAAAACCTCGGTATCGCACGGCGGCAGCCGGCAGCCTGACGGAATGTATGTCTGAGAAGGATCGGCTGGCGTTGGGGAAGCTTGCGGAAGTTGCGGAGTTTGCGCTATCATATCTGCTATCTGGGCGCCGCACCTTTCATACGCGCTGTAGCAATAACCGTACTTAGCCTTGAGGACTGGCAAGCTGTCAGCTGCACTTTCTCCGGCTGCTACAAGGCACGCGGTACATGCATCGTACTCTTTTTTGATGCGGACCCATACCTCTTTGATTTCGTCTCGGCGAATATTGAGGACGGACAACGTAGGAGGGACCGCCGCGGGAATATTTATTCGCGATTCCAATTCGGAAAGTCGATCCGAGACTTCAATAAATTGGTTTAAGGCGATTTCGGCAGCCGTTGCAACCATTTTTGTGCTGGCTCGCGTGGATCTTTCGATGGGAGAAGGAGCCCTTTTAGGAATTGGCGTCTTGACCTTTGTAGGTGTGGGCGTCCTTACAGCGATTTTTGGTATTTTCGGTGATGGAACAGGGGATAGTTTGTTAGAACCTTCCCTGGACATACCAAACTAGGATGCTGTTAGGATAGAATGGGCGCGCTGATATTTCGGACAACAATCAGAGAACCAATTACGGACGCACTTATGGACTGGTGGAAATTGGGTGTCGACCGGCTAAAATAGTCGATATGCGAGGCTGAATTGTTGTGAAAATAATCCCCAGGCTTTTGGTGGAACGATGGAATAAAAATGGAAAAATACCAAAAAATACTAAAAAATAAAATACTGAAAAATATTGTTCTTGATGAAGTATTTTTCGTTTAGTATTTTATTGAGGGGTGGATGGCCGAATTAGGATGGGATTGGATGTCCCCGGCAGTATATGGAGATGGTTAGTATTTTTTTCTATTTAAAAAAAAACTATTCGGAGACAAAAAAAAATACTTTGCAGTGGTATGCGGATGGTATTTTGTAAATTTTCCTTTTTTCTCCCCAAAAGAAAAAAATAATCATATAGATATATGGATATACGGATATACCAAACTCAATAAATAAAATAAAAAATACTGGAATGGACGCGGTTACTAATTAATTTGGATGCAAATCGGGAACAATGTCAATAAATTGATTCCACTAGTTTCTGCGATGTCGACAGTATTTTATTTTAATTCTTTTTGGAACTCTAGAGATTTTTAAATTTTTTTTTGAATTTTTTAATTTTCAGTATTTATTTAAAGTTTATTAGAATTGAGCTTGGTATTTATGTGGAACAGCTCGAAATAAGAGCACTTAGAATGATGGAATGATGGATGCCAAAAATAATGCCCGAAAGATCTCGTGCATAAAGCCCCTTTTGCGGGCTGTGTATAATGCTGGAATGCGCGGGAATTTGGAGATTTCTTCGGTATGCAGTTCGCACGTATGTATGAGTAAATGTTATGTGCGCAACGAATATGTTGAATAGGAAATAAAACACACTGAGACTCAAAAGTTATTTCACGTCGGCTTTGGGAATTTATTTAATATATATTTATGGATGGCCGACGGAAATACTTCGATGTTCGGGATTCGGTGTATTGGTAGAAAAAATATGTGTGGATATATGGATGTAATATATGTGTGGATATATGGATGTAATATATGTATAATATATGGATGTAATATATGTGGAATATGTAATGTATATGTATAATATGTGGGGCATGTATATGTATAATATATGGATTCAATATGGCGAATTAATATTTTTGCCGGCGGGTATGTGTTGTAAATTTTCGATTTATTGTGGACTGTATTTGGATTTTGAATAATGTGTGCAAATATTTGTCACAGCGGATATCACTATGGACGGCAGTCCATGTAGTGACGAAGCGCACCAGGAGAGTGTGCGAAGGCGACTACTATTATATAGCCGCAGAATTGAAAATCTGCTGTAATGGTCCGATCCTCGCGAGTGATACACCAAATTAAAGGTATTCCTAAAATTTAAAGGATTGCATACCAAGACCTCAAGAAAATCAATTGGTTTGGGAGAGAGAGCGGTGAAAGTGTAAAAGTGAAAATTTAGAAATTTGGATCTGTTGGGGCCGGTGGGGATAATCGGCCCCCCGCACTATGTTAGTTGTATTCCTACTGAAAATGCGCTTAATATGAGGGGTCATATCAGAAAATCGGACGCTCCGTTCAAAAGTTATACCGAAAATAAGATTTTCTTCTTCTTCCCAAAATGAAATTTTAATTCTGTTTGTCAGTTTGTCCAAAACATGTTTTTTCAGTCCTGAAAATTTGATATGATATTCATCAGATCGATATAAGAAACTTTAGTTCTACCACTTTTGGAAAAACCCGCTAGTTTAGCGGAAAAACAGCTATAAATAGCTAAAATACGGAAGGCTGTAACTTCTAAACTACTGAAGCTACAGACTTGTGCTGTATCTCGTTTGAAAGGTATTTCGAAATGCTATAAGCGCCCCCTATATGTAATTTGTGTATATGTAATAGTTAAAAAGATATGCACAAAACAAAATTTTTTTTTACTTTTTTTTTTAGCTTTTTTTATTTTTCTCAAAAACGGCTCTAACGATTTTCTTTAAAACTTTAGACTGTATAGCCCTTGAGATTCCTTAAATTTTGGTATATAACACATTACTGTAAAAATTCGCGTTTAAAAGTTATTTAGAAAAGAAAATGGCCTTTTTTGCTAGCCCAGAACAACTAACGCTGCCTAAGCATTAAATTTTGTAAGTGCGGATCCAAGCTATAGGGTCAAGGAGTCGATAAATTTGTTTAAAACCAGTCCATTTAGGAAACTTTTGTTTTACGACTTTTGAAAAAACAAGCTAGTTTGGCGGGAAAACCGCTAGAAAAGGATACATTTCGTAAGTCCGTAACTTGCGAAATATTAATGCTACAGACTTGTGATTCACCTCATATTAAAGGTATTTTTAAATAAAATAAACGCCTCCTTAACAAAATTTATGTAAATGCAATAGTTAAAAAACCATAAGCAAATTTATTTTTTTTAATTAAAAAAAAATTTTTTTTTTGTTCTCAAAAACGGTTTTAACGATTTTCTTTAAAACATTAATCTGTAGTGGCCTTTAGATTCCTTATATTTTGGTATGTAACACGTTATTGTAAAAAGTAACGTTTGAAAATTATTCAAATACAAAAATGGCCAATTTTGTTAGCTCAGAACAACTAATCCTGCTCGAGCATTTAATTTTGTTTGTACGTATCCAAACTGTATTTTAGACCGATCCATTTAGAAAACTTTTTTTTACGACTTTGGACAAAACTCGCTAGTTTAGTCGGAAGAAAACGTTAGTACTAAATCCTATGGCAGCAAAAGTATAAAGAAGACAGTAGTAGATATACTTGATATAAATCATGTTTAAAACAAAAACCCCTGATATCAAACAAAAACACCTCTTAACGAGGTACAAACTAGTGACGATCGCACCTTTAACATACAAAAGTTCTGATATCAACATTTGTGACGAAAGATTATTATACACATGACTAAATACACTTTTTAAAATTTATTTTTTCGGCACTCTGCAATGCCTATAAAGGGGAAAAGGCTAGACTAATTTTTAAGAACACATGAACATTTTTAATTGCATAGTGCCGAAAAAATAAATTTTAAAAAGTGTATTTAGTCATGTGTATAATAATCTTTCGTCACAAATGTTGATATCAGAACTTTTGTATGTTAAAGGTGCGATCGTCACTAGTTTGTACCTCGTTAAGAGGTGTTTTTGTTTGATACAATAAAAAATCAATATTAAAAAAATATTGTTGGGCCCAGAATTGGCGGATTTAAATTTGGTTCCCTTTTTGTGGGAAATTAATTTGAATTTAATTTATCTTTTCACCGCTCACTGACTTTTTTTCTCACTGTACGCTTGACTTTTTATTTGCACACTTTTATTTGGATTAATATTTTCTTTTAATTTCTTCGACTTGATGTTGGATGGATGTATTTTTACTGGATGTACGGCCAAATGCGTATATGAAACTTGTACATCAATATCCACAAGAAAAAGGAATTGGAAAATAGGCAATATGGCCGCACGTTAAAAGAGACGAAGAAATAAAGGACTGAATTTGAATTTACTAACTGCCGTTGTCGGACCAAAAAATGAATAGTTGGGGGGCGTCGCGAATGTTCTCCAAACTGAAGGCAGCTTCGTCGGGCGTTACGGCTGTTGCACATAGCCGGGTGGCAGCTGTGGAAGAGGTGAGAAACACTTGTCGATCGCGTGCGCGGAAGGAATGAAAGAAACACAATGGACTTTTTCCGGTAATTAGCGCGGACCGGCCGGGCGATGTATTTGCATAAGTTTCACAAAGAGAACTAAACTTAATCTACTTGAGCGCTGTGCTTCAGAGCGCTGCGTAGAGATCCCGTGCGCGGGAAGGCGGGAGAGCGGGAGAGCCTGGAAGTAGGCATTCCCAAAGAAGGAAGAGCGGGCTTTGGAAGAGCGGGGGATTTAAGAGAGGGGAAATCGGCGACACTATTATGAGGTTTCGTGATACATTTTGATATGAAAATAGAGGCGTGCGTTTATTTGTGCAATAAAAAACAACATAATTAATCAAATATGACTGGGTATGTGTGTATGTATACGTTTGCGTTTATTTGTGCAAAAAAAAAAAAATATAATTAATAGAAAATTCACTGTGTATGTATGTATGAATGGTTTCACATTTATTTGTGCAACAAAAAACAATATATTAAATAAAAAAAAATTAAAACGCAAACCCAGTAAGTATGTATGTATGTATGGGTTTGCATTTATTTGTGAAAAGGGTTAAATATGATCAAGAGTTTTACGTGTCTGTAGGGTCAGCCACGAGGATTACCTTTTTCACACGCTCTGGGGCCAGCAAAGAAAAAATCTCCAGAAAAGATGTCCAATTCTTAGTTGACGTCGAAGAACCATGTATAATATTGGCAGGAAGTGTTGGTTTAATGTAGCTTGCGTTGGTTGGTGTATTTTTTACGAATATATTGCTGAGAGAAAATAAAAAACACATGTACGTCATTTCGGGAATAGGCAAAAAGTACCTGTTTTAATCGCCGCCGGAAATGGCTAGCTTTTTTAGTGACCGCATATTCTATGCCTTTTTGGCAGAACGTTGTTTTTGTTGTCGCAGAACTCACGAACGAATTCCGAACACAGCTTCCACAAAAAAAACGTCAGCAGAAGCAGAGCGAGAGAGTAAATAGCAAAAAGAGTCATTTGAAGCGCAAGAGAGGCGGGCAAAGTTTTTTTGCTGGTTTAGAAACACCTGATCAAAATTTCACAATTTGGATACCAGAACGGATTATCTAATGAATGCAATTCTAAGTCAATATGTGAAGCTAATCCGTTAAGTCCAAAGGGAATTTTTAGTTTGACTTTAAATAATGTTTAGAATGTATTTCCAGGATAGAGCAGTGCAAAATTTTCAGTGCTCAAAATTACATGTAACAAGAGAGAACGCTATAGTCGAGTGCCTCGAATATCAAATACCCGTTTTGATCAACCAATATGTATGGAGGAAACGAATACACATTCCTTTTCCCGTTAATCTAGCTTCAAAACTATGGGTGTCACAGTTTTTCGCGGCTTGTGGGCATTAGAGGGGGCGTGGCACATCGGCGTGAAAAACTTGTGCTGCGTATTAACCCCTAGAATCTGCATGCCAAATCCCAATTTTCTAGCTTTTATAGTTTCTCAGCGTTCATACAGACGGACAGACAGACGGACAAACGGACATGGCTAGATCGACTCGGCTAATGATCCTGATCAAGAATATATATACTTTTTCACGAATCTAATATACCCTTTTACTCTACGAGTAACGGGAATAAAAACGAAAACACACACCCTCACACATCGACAAGTCGGCGTGTACATATATGTATGTAAAATTCAAAGGACTCACAAGAAACCTTAAAAATTGCCAAATTTTGACTTTTAGATCGAATTACTCCCACATTTTAAGCCGAAAAGAGTGCTTTAGGTGCGCCATGTTTTAGTTTTCTTTTATTTCCGGAAATATTTTAATCGAGGTGGTAGCCCCAACCGACATTGGGGCACTTAATTTTGTTTAACATACCGATCCTGCGTTTTTCGCTTAAACCATGTTGACCTTAGCGTTCCATAGGTATTTGTGTGTTATCGAATATTACTATAAAAGAGTTGAAGTCCATTTGCGTCATGTTCCCCCGCCCAAACCATAAGACCTAAAATTCTGGAAAAAATTGGGTTTGAATCGTGTGTTGGAGGAGGTGTGCACTAAGAAAGGATTTTTTAAAATTCGGCTCCTAAGAACTCCAGGAATTTCCAAAAATTCAAAATTTCTTGATTAAAACATTAACCATTCCCACAGTTTTCAACCAAACAAGTTGATACCTTTATTTTAAGCTTTATTTGTGGAAATCTTTGAAACCTTAGAGGATGAGCTCCAACCGACATCCGGTTGGGGCACATAATTATCGGTCGATCGGATCCGTATTTGTGTGTTATTGTTTATATTTTGTTTTAAGTTTTAAAGGTTATTTGGGTGCCAATTAACCCCAAATACGCTGTCTGGTTTTCCTTTTAGCTGACAATTTAGCAGACCAAAAAGTTTCGGTTAAGGCGTTATTAGCTAGATTAGGGTGACGGTAAAACTAATGTAAGGAAAAAGGGTGAATGTGAGAAAACTAAGTTTTTTTTTTACTTTTGCGAGGATCAGGTGACAAACCAGAAAAAGTAATGTTTTAGTGGAATTAAATAGGCAGGGAAATATTTTTTATACCCTTGCAGAGGGTATAATGATTTCAGTCAGAAGTTTGCAACGCAGTGAAGGAGACGTTTCCGACCCCATAAAGTATATATATTCTTGATCAGAATGACGAGACGAGTCGATCTAGACATGTCCGTCTGTCCGTCCGTCCGTCCGTTTCTACGCAAACTAGTCCCTCACTTTTAAAGCTATCGAAATGAAACTTTACCAAATTATATACTTCGGCTGGCCGAAGTTAGCTTCCCTTCTTGTTTTCATGTAAGACTAGAGTGGCGTAATTGTTGGCTAAGGAAAGAAAAAAATGGTGTTATGTAGAGAAAGTTGGTTAAAATAATGGTTTTTCGGCGTTAAGGCTGAGTATGGATGGTTAGGGGTTAGGCGAGGAAATTGTGAAAACAAACGAGAGCAACGGACACTGAGACCAGGACTTGAAATCGGAAACTACGCGCGCGAAGTGGTGGACTTTGGCAAGCGAAAAATTTCAACGGGAGAAACCCAAGACCTCGAAGCCGACCCGCATGCGGTCATGGAACAGAAAACAACGCAGGACAACGAACACCGGGACACTGGCTTCGGCAAGCAGGGTGAGCATAATGAGTGTGACAGGGACAGACAGAGCTTAGAAAAGAAAACCCAGGAAATAGAACTAGATTAACTCAAAATCAAAACCCTAAAATAATGTGTGCAATCAGTGTTACCTCCGATCATGCTGTCTGTGTGGATTCGGGCATTTTTGTAGAGGTTGTACTCGGCAGGATTAGCTGCGACGGTGCCGTCTGTGAGTACTCCGGGCCCGTGCGCAATAGTTAGAGCCATTAGTGTTATCTCCGATTATGTTGTCTGTGGGTAATCGGGCATTTTCGTAAAGACCTGAGTTAAAATTTACAAAAGATAACATAATGAATCTGATGGAGATCCTGGGCGGATTGAGACGCCGACCCCAGCAAGAAGCATCCATACAGATTGGCGCCCGAGCAGGGACTAGTTGGGGAAAATTCCCACCATCGTGGCCCAAAAAACCACTAGATCATTTTGTTTTTCACCATTAGGTTAGGTTACACGGACGGCCCTCATGGACGGAGCCACGCATAGGCCTATGTGGCCCTTAGTTGTCCGGCTAATCTGTATGAACCTCGAGATATTTTATTAGGTTTTAATGTCTACAAGGATCGAGGTGTATTTCGCGAAGGCAAGAAGTTCGCCTGGTTCCCTGCTGGAGGCGTCTTCTAGTGATGCCAGAACTGGGGCACCGAGGTATCTTGTTCTTGCTCGTGAGAGAGCCGGGAGGTTGCAGATAAGATGTTCCAAGGTTTCGATAGCCCCCGGTTCATCGCATTTCCTGCAGGTGCGGCTGTTCAGTATTCCGATCGTAGTTGCGTGTGATGCGGCCAGACAGTGGCCTGTGAGGATTCCCACTAACATTCTGCAGTCTTTCCGAGGAAGATGCAGTACATACTGCCTGAGTTTTTCATTTCGGCAAGTCTCGGTTTTCCTCCACCTGCTTTTTGCCCGCGTGTCCGCCTGGTTCTCCAGGGCGCTTTGTAGCGTTCTGAGGGAAACTAGCACTCCGTTCTGTCGTTCGTCAGCTCTACGCCCTCCGTTGCAAGAACGTCAGCTGTCTCGTTGCCATCGATGCCCTGGTGGCTGGGAACCCAATAGATCCGCACTGGCTTCGTCGTGCCTAGGTTATCTATTGCCTCGCTGCTCGCCCTTACATTTTTGGAACTGACCGTTGACGACTGCATGGATCTTATCCCCGCTTGGCTGTCCACGAACAATTTGACCACATGGTATGATCGGTTTATACTTTGAGCTACTTCTGCCGCTTTCCTTATGGCGAAGACTTCTGCCTGGAATATGCTACAGTCGCTGGGTAGCTTATATGACAGCCTTATTTCAGGGTCCGTACAGTATAAGCCCGCTCCAACTCCTCCTTTCATCTTTGAGCCCTCTGTGTATATGTTGAGGTGTTGAGTCTGATCCCGATCCGTTATCCATTCGTCTGGGCCCATGAACGAGGTTGTTTTAACCTCCGGGCACGTTCTGGGGGTCATGTAGTCCGTTTTGTTGATCATGCTTCGGCCGATTAAACTGTGTCCGAAGCTTTGCGTCGTCATATTGCCTGATGCAACTAGACGTTGTGCTGCCTTTCCTGCAGTTAGTTGAGCGTGGATATCTATGGGGTCGATTCCGAGGATCGTTTCTAGAGCTTTAGTTGGGGTTCTGAGTTCTCTCCATAAGCTCAGTGTAGGTCTTCTTTTCAGTGGCTTGCCACCACACTAAGGCTCCATACATCAGAGTCGGACGCACCACCGAGATGTAGATCCAGTGCATCAGAATAGGCGACAGGCCCCATATGCTGCTAAGCATCTTCTTGGATGCTACGGTGGCCTTTTTCACCCCTTCTAATATATTGGGTCTCCATGCCACCTTGCAGTCCAGTATTGTTCCGAGGTACTCGACCTGTGCTGTCGGGGTCAGCCTGTTTGCGCCAATTTTTGGTAGGGGTCCATTTAGGTACCTTGTATCTCTTAGTAAAGAGAATGAGGTCCGTCTTGAGCCCCACCTTTTCCGCCCACTCACTTATCTCCCTGAGTGTTGATTCCATTATGGAGCTGAGGGTCGATGGACAAGCTCCCTTAATAATTATGCCTATGTCGTCCGCGTAGGCAGTTATTTTTGGGGCTCTCCTTTCGAATCTCTTAATTAGATCGTCGACCACAAAATTCCATAGAAGAAGCGAGAGGACCCTTTACCATGGAAGCAGTGCCCCACTCTGAAAGTACCCGCCTGCAGCTAAGAAGGTTTCTTATCCAGAGGCACGTTCTCCGTTCTGTCGGTCGTCAGCTTTACGACCTCCTTTGCAAGAACGTCAGCTGTCTCGTTGCCATCGATGCCCTGGTGGCTAGGCGGCATCCACGATGGCTTCAGGACCTATGTCCTTCTCCATCTCGCCTGCCTGCAGGATGTGTGCGCGCTTGCCTTCGGGGTGGCACTTCTTGAGACGCAGGTAGACACTACATATGCCCCACGCCATCTTCCCGAATCTTGAGTACAGCAGATCCTCCGCCTCCTTGTTGATTTGGATTGGGTGTTGGAAAATTTTGTCAAGGGGTCATTGGAGAGCACGTAGCCGTTGCCAATCGAAGAGTTTTAAGCTGGAATGTTTAAAAATAAATGCAGAGAAATAAATATATATATATGAATACACTGAGAGAAATTTTATTGAAAAAAAATATATATTGTAAAATCTTTATTTTCTGTATTTTTATTCTTATTAACGTCCATTCTGATCGGTGTTCTTTCGTTAGTGCTCGCACTCCATCCCCCGTACACAATCGATCAATCGATTCATCTTCTTATCGATTATTACATGTGTTGTTTCTTAGTGTTACCTTATCTATTTAATACAATATTTACACTATTTACAATATATATAAATTTGTTAACATTTAACAAGAAGGGGGATAGCCCTAACTAACCTCTGAGATCGCACGCCCGTAATATACCCATAGTAAGCAGAGACCCACGTGCAACGATATCGCGCCGCCATCGGGTATATAGCAGAGGGACCCATTGTCAGAAGGATAGTCGGTCATGAAAGCTCAAGCGGTCAACATCGTCGAAGACCAGCAAGATTAAACCTTTATCGTCGTCAAGACATCCCATCGTGAGCATCGAGCAAAGCAAGCAAAGTCGTTCGTCGTCGAGTAACTAAAACCGCGAGCATTGTACAAAGCAAGTCAATTAAAATCGTGAACCACGTGCACCGCGCAGATAAATTTCAATTAGTTTGACATTCGCTGCTGGTATTCTAAACAGTAATCAGTGTCGTAGATTTCGTGTTACCACCGATAAACTAAACCAAGAACGTCGCGTAACAAGAGCCTCGTGTAGAGTCAAAGGGATCTCGTATCGTCGGAAACAGGAACTCGAGACCTTGACCGCCGCGTTCGGGTTAAATAGCATTGGAACTGTTGAAGAGTTGAGCCAACGACTCGTCGAGTTTTCGAGGAGGGAGGATCTGTCGCCGGAAGCACAGGCACAGTTGGCGAAAATGGAAACGGCGTACGGGAACGCCGTTACTCCTGACCAAAAGTCGCCCCGTACTGTCGTGGTCGACCACCCGAACGAAAGAGGACCTGGCGACTGTATGGGCAACACTCTCCAGTTACCACGGACCGACGAACGTCGTGGGACACAGGCGCGACCTGAGGGCACCTCTTGCGCCATATTGATGGACAAGATGGCCCGATGGGGGCTTACTTTTGATGGGTCCGGCGACCCACTATGATTTATTTACACTCGGCGTCAGGATTTTCGAACATTAACTAAACTGACACAGCTGATAGTAAAGTTTGAGGTCATAAGGAGCCGAGGAGAGGTAAATCAAACAAGTATTCAGGAGCGCGAGGGATTTAAGCCGCCACATCGAGGAACTCAAGGTGCCCTGATGGGTGCACGAGTGCACTCAAACCTGGAAGGGTCGAGAGGGATAGTTCCGAAATACAACATAGGACTATCATGCCGGAATCAGAGGCCCCGATCAACGTGCATAAAGCCTGCAGGATCTGCGAGGAAAACGGCCATTTCCAACGGAAATGCCGACAGCCCCATGTTTTATTCTGCTGCGACTGTGGCAGACGTGGCCTTCGCACCGTGGAATGTTGCAAGGTATCGAGAAACGGCTACGGGCCTCGAGCAGGCGGCTGCTCCTTCTGGAATCTTGCAAGGCAACGAGGAAACCATGGAAACTTCAGCGAGAAACGACGCACCAAACGAGGAGGGCGTGACTGATTCCTCTGGAATATTGAGGGGCAACTAGGACACAAAGGATATCCACCGTAAACCCTAGACGACCGAATCGTACTAGACGGACCCGAAACCGCCACGAGGACGCGACAGCAAGGGAGGCCCAACTTAGTTGGACTTCGGCCTTGCCCAGAAGGAACCGGACGGCTCAGCAAGGTTCGGACTCCAGTCGTAGAAAGCGTACAAATTAACTTTCTCCCAGGTGATTTGGTTAAAAAAATGTATTTTTATTTAATTAACTTTACTTATCACTAACATTTCATAGGTTGCACTTAAAATCAGGGCTGTGAACCCATGTTATTTTGGCATGGGTTCGGTTCGGGGTTCAAACCTAATCGTCAGATAAGGTTCCGGTTTGAGAACCGGTTCATTGATGAGCCGGAGCAGGGTTCGGATTCGAACCAGGGTTCAAATAAATCAATTTTGTTTTAAATTAAATAATAAAGTCAACATGAATTTTCATTCGAATATTAAATATATTACCTCTGCCCACTTTTCTCGATTTTTTTTGTTACATTCACATAATTCATTCAAGATGTCAAATATGTCTTTTTAACATTTCGCATAGAAAATCGTCTATAGCATTACTGGAAATCGTCTACTATTAGTCAGTGTTGGGAAAGGTACTGTTTTTTTTTTACCTAGGTAAGGTAAAAGCTATTGGTTTCACTTAACAGTCATCTGTATATAAATAACATTATCTTCTCATTTTATTTCAATCGAAACTTAAAGATAACCTTTTTTTATCATAACTAATGTTTCGAAAAACTCGTTCCCCTGCCTGTCTCGTTTTTGGGTTAGAATTTGACCTCCACAACTGAACAAGCTTTCAAGTTTTGCTAAGCACTGTAGATGCTCTAAAAATGGGTATTTATAAAAAAAAGGCAAAACAAATCTTTTATAAATATCCGCTTTTAGTGCATGTATCGAAGTTTTATTTTATATAATAATTAATGCACATATGCATGTTTTATTTTATATAATAATTAAAGGACTTGTGCATATACCCATCACTACATCAATTTTTTTATGAAACCAAAGTGTATTTGGCGCGCAAAAATGCCGTATGTACGTAAACAAACGGCATATACATATGCACAATACGTTTCTACATACGAAATTTTCGCGCCAAATACACATTCCCTTTTTTACATATTGAGAAAAAAGTGCATTTGGCGCGCAAAAATTGCTTATCTGCTTATCTGTAGCTAGGTAAAGTAAAAAGTACCCAATTATTTGTATACCTAGGTTAGGTAAAAGGTACCACTAAATTGTACCTAGGTACGTACTTAAATAAAAGTATCTAGGTATGTACCAACACTGCTATTAGTACACTACCTTGAATTTAATCATGTAATTTTAATGTGCGCATACTGCAAAATATTTTGGAAGTTGGAAGTTATATATTATTAGATTGACTGGATTGACTAAACCGAACCAATTTTCAAAAATAATAGTTCCGGTTCGGTTCCGGTTCAATTATACCAAAATTCGACGCTCCGGCTTAAGGTTCGGTTCGTTTTCTAAAAAATGTGAACCACTCCGGTTCGGAGTGGTTCAGCTCCGGAGTGGTCTACAGCCCTGCTTAAAATAGTTCACTGCTCCGATCTTATACTTATTTCACTTTTATAGTTCATATTCTGTCGGATCTTAAAAACGGACTAACTGCATTTGGGCTCGATGATTAATAACACTAGTTTACAGCCAAAATACATAAACGCTGGGACCCATTTTTTTCGATTACTCTTGAGTCACTGATCACCATAAAGAAAATAAAAAAATTTTCCAAAGAATCGTTTTGAAGAGATTCGAGATAGCCAGATTTTGGATCACTTGTTTTGTTTAACTTAACAGTTCTCAAAAACCGATAGTCCTATAATTTTGAAACTGGTCCCATTTTAAAGGAAATAGATGCACCTTTCCGAGAAGGTATGTCGCTTTGCGATCGGACGTGAATTGATGGAGATCTACCATCTGAAAGTAAAAAAAAAGTTTCATTTCTGGCTTTTTTGTCTAAAGAGCCGTTTGTCCCAAACTATTGAGGTCAATTATTTCCAAATCGAGTGTACATTCTAGGAGATATGCATATTTTAGCGAAATGACTCAAGGTCATCATAAGTCAGCAGTGGTACCAAACATTTTTTTCAAGAGAGGTCGCTGTTTTTCGATTTTATATTTCAAGAAACGATCAAAATGGTGTTATTTATTGTATGTACACTTGATTGAAAATTATAGGACTATCGGTTTTTTAAAAACTGTTAAGTTAAACAAAACAAGTGGTCCAAAATCTGGCTATCTCGAATATCTCCAAAACGATTCTTTGGAAAATTTTTTTATTTTCTTTATGGTGTTCAGTGACTTAAGAGTAATCTAAAAAAATGGGTCCTAGCGTTTATATATAAAAAAAATCTAAAGTTGTAAACTAGTGTAATCAAGCCTGGGCCTAAGAGATTTTATCTTCAAATATTGATTTATCTTCAAAAATAGGATGATGCAATTTAACAATTAAATCTGAAATCGAGATTATGCCGGAAATCGGTGTTTACATAATCGAGCTTCGAGGGTGGCTTTGGGGCTCCCATGTTTAGAATATCGGCTGAGGATGCTTACAGAATCCGTCCAATGCGGAGTGTCAAATGATATGGGTGGGAACCACTCTGAGACGTAGTTGAATAAAATAGCTGACTACGGGTTTATCTCGGAGTCAATTCTGATTTATTTGAAAATTGGGCTGGGCTCAAAGTTTTTTATAAATCGGGTAAGGGGCCCTAAGTAATGTGTTATATAACTCCCCCCATCCTAAATTGAATCGTCCCGATTCATTGGAACTGAAGGGTACATTGACATTTTCCTCTAGGGTATTTTCATTGTCGGGAATATTGGTTTTTTCATTTTTGGGTATAATATTTTCTTCATAAATTTCTATATGGGTTTGCCGTGGTTTGAATATTAAAAATGGGTTTCTTTTCAAAAATAAGCTCACCTACGTGATAGTTTTTTTCTCGTTTATTTTTATTGTGAAATTCTAACATTTTGACCTGAGATTGTTTAAGCAGTTGGGGAGTTGTATCATGCTTAATTTTATTAAATAATATGTCATATGATCGTTGATTAGTAATTGAGTGAATGGTTAAATTATATTTTTGTGCTGCTCTAATAATAATTTCTGCACTCAGAAAAAACAAATTCCTAGATTTAAGGAAACGTGGACTACATTGCCTAAAAGGGTGATTTAAGGCCATTGTGAACTTCAAAATAGTAAAAATGACCATAAATGTTAAATTTAAGGCCATAAATTTTAGGGAATCAATAGTCCATTACCTAAAATATAGCACATGCCCATAAAAAAAAAACAAAATTAAAAAAAAACTTTTTTTTTTAAACAAAAAATAAAAAATCTAAGGACAAACCGTTTTTTATATTAGGAAGGGAGTTACTATCTTGATACTTATCAACAGTTTACCCATAGGTCTAAGGCCATTTAATAATATTTTTAAAGGATATAAAAGGCTTTTTTAGGAAAAGTGTCGTATAAACCTAAAAGGAAAATAACCTGTAATCAAAGACGCTCTAAGTTGCAGCACTTTACAATAAACACATACAAACGTATTTAACAATAACACTAGAAATTTGTTTCAGATAAATCGAACTATTTTTAAATATTTATTGACATGTTGTAACTATTCTGTTGAATAAACCATGTTTATCTTAAACTTTGCCCATATGAGATGTTAGCTCAATGAGTACCCCGCTCACAATTATTATTATTATTATTTATTATTTTTTAACTTTTTTAATACAAAATAGTCTAAGATTCCTTAGGTCCAAATTTAGTCCATATTACCTTAATTCAAGTCATTTTTTTGGGTTTTAAGTCCATATTTTCTTCTGGGTGTGAATAATCGACTAAATTAAGCTCGTCTTTAATGCAACGGTCAATTTCTGTCAGTGTCGAGTGTGCCCTTTCAATTTGTCCATTGGAAGTACTATGCCGTGGGTCAGCAAAATATAGTGATAACCCATTTCTTTGTGCAAAAGATTTAAATTGGGAAGATGACTCGTTATCTAACATTAAAGTTTTGGCTAATGGAAATTGTTAAAGAATTTCAGAAACTTTATTTTCTATATTTAATTTATTTTGAATTTCTTTAACTATCAAATATTTTGAATAAGAATCTATACAAGCAATGAATGTTAAATTTTGAGCATAATATATATCGATGTGCAAATTTTCACCCTCTCTTTCTGGAATAGGTGCCTCTCCGATAGGAATTTACACTGTGTGTCTATCGTATTTATTCTGATTAATGATTTGGCAAATTTTAATATATTCTTTGAGTTTTTTGTATAAATTCGGCCAATAATATAATCCACATATTTGCTTATAATTTTCATGAAGCCCTCTATGTGCTCTACAATGAGTTTCCGTGATAATAAGAGTCAGGTCTTCCGCTTTTTCGACATCTTGGACAAATGTTTTCGTTTATAAAAATGTATCAATAAAATTATCTGTAAGTGGTTTTTGTATTCTATAAAAATCTTCTAAAGTAAAATGAATTCCTATAGTTATATTTGGTGAAATATATTCCCTTAGAATTGATATCAAATTTTCCGGAGTATCATATTCTATTTTATTATTATGTCGTGTATATCCAAATGTGTTTATCGACTTAAGTATTGTATACCTCCCCATTGCTATTAGCAATTGTTCCTTAAACTGGTTTAAGGGTTTTTGGATTTCTTGTATAACATTCTTAAAACTACTCTTTGCTGAATGCTGAGTGTTTTGATCTGAGACCGATTCATTAGTTTCTGTCAGGTTATTTATTTGGATTCTTGATAAGGCATCCGCAACAACATTTGTTACCCCTGGCTTATAAATGGTGAATAACTTTCAATAAAAGAATACCATCTCTTTATTTCAATATTTGGATTTTTTTTAAAATGGAAAATGATAAAGGTTAATGATCTATATAGATCTCAATGTTATTAACTCCATATAAATAATTCCGTAAATTTTTAAATGCCCAAAGTATGGCTAAAAATTCCTTCTTATTAGTAGCATATAATTGTTCCGTTTTGGATAAAGTTTTAGAAATAAAAGTAATCGGTTTTCCTTCTTGAGAAAGAACAGCTTCAATTGCTAAATCAGATGCGTCAGTGGTTAAAGTAAATTTTTTTTTATAATCCGGTTGTACTAATACCATTTGTGCGATTAAATTATCTTTGAGCTCGTTAAAAGCTCTTACATGGAAGTGAAACTTTTTTAGATACTTTGCCAGTTTCGCTTTCTACACCCAGAAGAAAATATGGACTTAAAACCCAAAAAAAGCACTTGAATTAAGGTAATATGGACTAAATTTGGACCTAAGGAATCTTATACTTATTTCAAGTCCATCTTGGTTAAGGTCATAATGGACTTAAAAATAGTCCATATTACCCAAAAATTTGAGCACTCAGATTTTCATATAAGCTTAAAAAAGCAATTAGCCACTCGAGAACTATGCCAGCTCCCGGTTTTTTGAACCGGGTTCGTTTTTTTTTTCTATTGATTTTTTTTTATACCCTTGCAGAGGGTATAATGATTTCAGTCAGAAGTTTGCAACGCAGTGAAGAGACGTTTTCGACCCTATAAAGTATATATATTCTTGGTCAGCATGACTAGACGAGTCGATCTAGCCATGTCCATCTGTCCGTCCGTCTGTCCGTCCGTCCGTCCGTTTCTACGCAAACTAGTCCCTCAGTTTTGAAGCTATCGAGCTGAAACTTTACCAAAAGTCGTCTTTCTGTTGCAGGTAGTATATAAGTCGGAGCCGGCCGGATCGGACAACTATATCTTATAGCTCCCATACGAATAATCGGAAAAATAATTGAAAAAAAATTATAAGTTATGTGTTTTTTGACATATTACCTAATGCTCTTGGAAATATCATTTTTTTAACTGTTCTGAATTTCGAATTAAATTTTATAAAAATCGGACGACTATATCATATAGCTCCCATTGGAACGATCGGAAAACTAAACGGAAATGTATAGGAACAAAATTATAGCTTTGTTAATTTTTATTGTATTCTCTTCTACTTTGGAATATAAGTTTATTTTATTATTTTAGAATTTCGAATTAAATTTAACATAAATTGGATGACTTATTATATAGCTGCCATAGGAAGGATCGATTAATTAATGTCAAAATATTCCGTAAACTGCTATAATTTTATTTGTTGCAAATCTAAATTTAACATTTTTGTAATTTCAAATAGAATAGGAACGATCTGCAAGGGTATATAAACTTCGGCTGGCCGAAGTTAGCTTTTTTTCTTGTTTATTATTATTATTAGTAGTAAATGCATTTTACAACTGAAAAAAACTTCCAACTCATTTGCCCCGGTAGGTCTCGAACCGGGGTCCTCTCGGTTCAGGGGCAGACACCTTACCAGTCGCACCATCAGACACTGTTAAGTACATGTGTCTAATCGATCTATAAAATACAAGTGTATATAGAAAAATCTTATTTTTAAAATTTTCAATTATAAATTTAGATATTTTGTATTGAAAAAGTTAAAAAATAATAAATAATAATAATAATAATTGTGAGCGGGGTACTCATTGAGCTAACATCTCATATGGGGCAAAGTTTAAGATAAACATGGTTTATTCAACAGAATAGTTACAACATGTCAATAAGTATTCAAAAATATTTTGCTTTATCTGAAACAAATTTCTAGTGTTATTGTTAAATACGTATGTATGTTTTTATTGTAAAATTGTAACGTTCCTGCTATGCTGGGGTAGTTCAACGGTGTCCAGGAGGTCGTTCCAACATTTATTTGTGTCAGGAGTGGTTGCTGTAAGAGTTTAACCCGGTTCCCAGAGTATGACACGAGCGGGGTTCGGTGAAATTGAAGGGGGTTTCGTTTATTTACTTAAATTTTACAGAGTTTAAAGAACAGGATAGAGCGGCGCGGCTGGTTCCGTCTTCGGCGGTGTCGTCGAGGGCGGTCGTGGGCGGCTACTGATCGTCCTTCGGTAGTGGCGCAGCGGCTGGCGTCCTGTAGATGAGAAAGAGAGAATACGGCTATCTGCGCCGGAAACCCGAGCGGGTGGGCGACTCGGTGAACCGAGGAATGGCTCGAACTTAGAGTCTGCTGCCACTAATGGCGGCTTCGTCGCTCGGCGTCGGGTAGTGGTGGGTGGATGGGTGGTGGAACCCCAAAGATCGGCTGGCACTGATGACGGCTGGTCTTTTGGAGAGTGGGTAGAGGAGGGGAGAGGGGGTTTCGCTAACTACAATGTATTTTGGGGTACTAGACCCTATCCTCGAAAAAGACTCCACAAGTAACTCCCAGAGAGGTTGCTGACACCAATGCGTAAGGCTCACCTTCTCCGATCGCTGTCGGTTGCAGAGTCACTTGAACTGGGCAACCTGCACCCTTTTTATACCCGTTGGCGTGAATAAGTGTGCCCGCACCACGTCAAAATCCCTGGTCCTCCGGCTTAGCGCGTGTGGCCAGCTGATCATGGATCAGTGTGACCAGGTAATCGGGGTCACTGTGACCCGGTGATCGTGGATCAGTGTGCTTAGCTATTTCTATTGGCGCGCCCGCCTTTTTATTTGAATTTGAATTCGTTTCAGGTTTTTATTCTTTTAAACTAATTATTATATTTATCCTATTCTTTATGTCGCTTCATGCTTTTTCTCTCTCTTAACCTAAGCTTATTTTCTATGTTTATTTATATTGTGCGCTCTGGAGCGTCACAAAATGCTGCAACTTAGAACGTCTTTGATTACAGGTTATTTTCCTTTTAGGTTTATACGACACTTTTCCTAAAAAATACATTGAAGGCTTTTATATCCTTTAAAAATATTATTAAATGGCCTTAGACCTATGGGTAAACTATTGATAAGTATCAAGATAGTAACTCCCTTCCTAATATAAAAAACGGTTTGTCCTTAGATTATTTATTTTTTGTTAAAAAAAAAAGTTTTTTTTTAAGTTTAAAACTGTACCGTTATGGGTTAGGGCGTCATTGGCCATCCCTGTTATTTTCTTAATATAGATAATGCTGAACAAAATCTCTCGCTACCTTTGGCATATTGCCCCATAGATATTTCAGCTGATTCCCTCCAGCTAACATATTTGTCTTCTTCACCCCTATACTCTCTAACAGATTTGATGATCTCATAAAATGTTCCGCATTTAATATGTGGATCAACTATTTCGACTTGATAATCTTCGACTTTCTTTATTTTTTTAGCAAGCTGTGATTTTAAACTTACTATCTCTTCTTTTAATGGATTTAATTCAAAATTAACAATTTGTTTTATTAATTCTCCTATATTTATCATTGTGTAATTAGTATTTGTAGGCTCTTGAGGGGTAATTACGTTGTGAGAACTTTTAATGCTAAGACCTTCTTGATCTGGATTCATCCTTAAAATATTTTTAAAATCTTTTATTAACTCTTCCACTTAGTATTCTTTTTTTACTTATTGTTTTACTTGATTAAAAAAATATATTCTCGCTCACGACTTGTCATTCTTAAAGCCGATGATCCTTGTTGGGGTCTTCTCTTGATTGATGATCCTGTTGGGGTCTTCTATTAGTCTTCCTTCTCTATTTGGCGAGGGATTGCCCTACAGCCTGGTATTTTTTTTCTTTTTGTTGATTTCTTGTACATTTTTGTATTCAGTTTCCTTTTGAATTTTTTCTTCTGTAGATTTTTTTTGTGTTTAATTAATAAATTGTTCGCTTTTTTTGAATTTTTGTTGGTGATAGTTTCTTTTTATTTTATTGTTAACTTTTTTTGAATTTTTTTGGTTGGTAATTTTATTTTTATTAATTTTATTACTTTATGTGTCCGCAGCAAAAAAAAAATTTTTTTTTTTTGGCAATCACTACTTTTATTAGGGAGGTTTTTTTTTTTCAAAAATGGATTATTGCATTTATTGATTTCCATTTTTTTAAAATTCGTTTAAATCAATATACACTTTTTTGGTTATCAGCGGGTTGTATCTGGGTTTTCTTTTGGCCGCACTAAATTCCTTTTTCACATAAAAACTTTTTAAAATTTTTCATTTTTATGCCTTGCTTTAGGATTTTTTTTTTAATTGTGCGGCCCCACGTTGGTCTCCAATTAACTTTCTCCTAAGTGATTTGGTTAAAAAAATTTATTTTTATTTAATTAACTTTACTTATCACTAACATTTCATAGGTTGCACTTAAAATAATTCACTGCTCCGATCTTATACTTATTATACTTTTATGGTTCTTATTCTTTCGGATCTCAAAAACGGACTAACTGCATTTGGGCTCGATGATTAATAATCAAACCTCTGCTTAAGAGATTTTATCTTCAAAAATTGATTTATCTCCAAAAAATTGATTAAGAGAGTGACTTAAGAGAGTCGACAAAATAGGAAGATGCATTTTGGCAATTAAATCTGAAATCGAGATTCTGCCGGAAATCGGTGCTTACATTATCGAGATTCGAGGGTGGCTTTGGGGCTCTGATGTTTAGAGTATCGGCTGAGGATGTTTAAAGAATCCGTTCAATGCGGAGTGTGAAATGATATGGGTGGGAACCACTCTAAGACGTAGTTGAGTGAAATAGCTGACTACGGATTTATCTCGGAGTCAATTCTGATTTATTTGGAAATTGGGCTGGGCTCAAAGTTGTTTATAAATTGGGTAAGGGGCCCTAACTAATGTGTTATATAAATAGGCCCGACCAGTCGCCGTCGACGGACTTTCGATGCGAGGAAAGTCTGGCCACCATCGACACCAACCCAAGCTTGACATCGGCGCCGGAAGCTATGGACCCGAGGGTGAATACTTTTCTGCAGACCGAGCTAGACAAATTAATCACATCATCATGAGGGATAACAAACCCATCAAGCAGCGATACTACCCGAAAAATCGAGCGATGCAAGCAGTTATCAATAAGCAAGAGGACGAGCTATTGCGTGATGGACTGATCGAACCATCAATGAGTTTCCATAGCGCGCCCATAGTGTTGGTCGGCAAGAAGACAGGTGATATACTATCGGCAGCTGAACACGCGATCCATACACGACTGGAACGTTTACGAAACGCTCGGTTTATCTCAACGCTCGACCTTAAGAGTGGATACTGGCAAAATACGGTCGCACACACCAGTCTCGAATACACCGCTTTTACTGTGCCGGGACGAGGCGTCTTCCATTGGAAGGTGATGCCATTCGACGGCCCCCGCGACGTTCCAAAAAGCCCTCGGTAGTGTCATAGGTCATTCGGCATTCGCGTATTTGGAGGACATTATCGTTATTGGTACAACCCTCGAGGAACATATCGAAAACCTGCGCGAAGTCTTCAGACGACTTAGGCAAGCCAATCTGAAACTTAACAGGGACAAATGTAGCTTTTTTCCAGCGGAGTCTAAAATATTTAGGACACGTGATAAGCGAATCAGGGATTCACACTGACCCTGATAAGATCGTCGCGATTCGCGAACTTCGCCGCCTACGAATGTCCGTGAACTACGACGCTGCCTCGGAGTCGCGTCGTGGTATCGCCGTTTTGTTCCGAACTTTGCAGCCATCGTTGAACCAATATCCACACTCCTCCGAAAAGGTAAGAGATGGCGTTTGAGGCATGGAACAGGAACAAGCTCTCGAAACACTAAAGACCCGACTCACCAAAGCCCCAGTGCTTGCGATCCCCGACTTTACTCGGAAATTCTCCCTACAAACCGATGCTAGGGCTAGGAGCAGTCCTGCTACAAAACATTAATGGAGTCAAACGAGTCATAGCTTACGTTAGCCGACGATTAGCACGAGCCGAAGAAAACTACTCAGTAACTGCGAAAGAGTGCCTTGCGATAGTATGGGTCTTTCGGAAAATGTACATTCGGAACAAGTACAAAAATTTCTAAAATTAAAGCGCTAGTCACAATTTGTCAGATTCATGAACATAAATAAATTTCTTAACTACATTGTTCTTTTGCAAGTATATTAAAGCTAGATGACATTGAGTCAAAATCTGCCAAGTGGGCCACCCCTGTTCCGAAGGTCCGATTTTCATCGAACTTTTTTACTTTTCCGGTTCAAAACGAAAATATAAGAACTTCATTTGAACGGTTTGGCGAAATTTTGAGTTTTACCGGAGTTATAGAGGTCAAAACATGGCATTTTTGACACTTTTTCGAAAAAGTTGCACTCAGTCATTAATTCATAACTTCGGAACGGTAAGAGATATCTTTATGATGTTTTCACTAATCGCTCAAGAATTATTATGGCTTTCCATAAAAAAAATTTAAAAAAAATTAAAATTTATTTTTCTTAAAAATAAATAAATTTTTTTTTTTAGTTTTTATTTTTTTCAGTGTTCTTTACCAGCTATAGAGTTTAAAACCATTTGAAAATGAAGATTGATTCATTACGAAACAGATAAAAAAAAAAAGAGTGGCCCGGCCAAAGGTTTTTCGCAATTCGAACTTTTCGGTAGGCGCACAGCTATTTTCCATACAAAAATTTAAAAACGCGCGCAAAGCTAGGTGGCGCACTGTTCAACACAAGTGCTGCGGCTCGCGTTTTTACTTTGCATGCGCGCGTTTTTTTATGGAAAGCCATAATAATTCTTGAGCGGTTAGTGAAAACATCATAAAGATATCTCTTACCGTTCCGAAGTTATGAATTAATGACTGAGTGCAACTTTTTCGAAAAAGTGTCAAAAATGCCATGTTTTGACCTCTATAACTCCAGTAAAACTCAAAATTTCGCCAAACCGTTCAAATGAAGTTCTTATATTTTCGTTTTGAACCGGAAAAGTAAAAAAGTTCGATGAAAATCGGACCTTCGGAACAGGGGTGGCCCACTTGGCAGATTTTGACTCATTACAAACATTGATTTCTTAAAGACTAAAGTTTTGTTTTAAATTAATTACTAGTTTGAAAGATGTGTGTGTAATTTTTCTTTGAATTGCGTGGCAGATTTGATTGTTTTTAGTGGATGTGGTAGTTTGTTCCAAGAACGTACAGCACAGATAAAAAAGTGTTTCTCGGCATAGGAGTGTTTTACAACTTGACAAATTAGGTTATTTGTTCTGTTGGAAGAGCTGAATTTTAGCTTGCTAAAAAGATATTTTGGCTCGGCAGTTGTTATTATTTTGTGCAGCAGTATTAATGTTTTGAACTCGATCCAAGCTTTGAGCGGCATGTCAAAAACTTTAAAAGTTGCGTTAGAGATTCGATCTGTGCGCCTGCGATTAAGTATATATCTCGCTACATTGTTAAAGGCTACAAGGAGTTTATGCTGGCTAGTAGCGTCACAATTTCCGAAGTCTTCGATTCCATAGAACAGTAATGGTGTCAGCTTAGTTTTCGCAACGAGCATTTTTAAATTTATTGGTAAAAAGGTTTTCGTGTCGTTTAGTTGTCTAAGTATCCCATACATTTTCCCAATCGTACAATTTACATGGTTACTCCATGAAAGAGTTGAATTTATTGTAAACCCCAAGTTGCTCGCTCGATCTATTGAAAAACTGACCGAGCGAATCACAAGGTGGGCGCTCGAACTTCAACAATATTAGTTCGACGTTTAATATCGACGCGGAATATTTAACGTCGTTGCGGACGCCCTCTCACGCCAACCCTTGGACACGGTGCGACAAGCCGATGTGGAGCCACCCCAGTGCAAGTGGATACGTAAGATGACGCTTCAGGTAACTCAAGACCCTGAAAAGTTTCCAGATTATCAAACCGAAGGTGGCCATCTGTACCGACTGACGGGAAATACATCCCAGGAGGAAGATCAAGTCCCGTAGAAACGTATGTGTCGGCCAGGAGTACCGCCAACGGGTCGTACAGGAGTGCCACGATCACCCAACAACCGGACATTTTGGAACACGGAAAAATATCAAACGCGTAGGATAAAAGTATTACTGGTCAGGACAAAAAAACAAGGTAAGCCAACGTATACCTGCCGGCCGGATGCTCACACGCCAAGTCGAAGAACCGTTCAGCGTAGTATGCGCAGACTTAATGGGCCCTTTTCCTTATTCTCGTCACGGAAATACCATGCTATTGGTATTTTTGGACGCATTCACTAAGTGGGTAGAATTAGTCCCACTTCGAAAAGCGACCACACCCCGTAGAGCGATCATTTCGAGGCAGAATTTTAAGTCGCTTTGGCGTTCCCCATACATTAGTATGTGACAACGGGAAGACGGTATTTCAAAACATTCTGTAAAAGTCTCGGAATGAAACTTCAACACACGGCTCCCTACACGCCCCAACAGTACCCAACAGAGAGGGCAAGCAGGACCATAAAAACAATGCTGGCCCTGTATTTGGATGGAGCCGAGCAAAGGAGGATGAGGATGTGCTGCTCCCCGAACTTTCGTTGGCCATAAACTCGAGCATTTCGGACACAACAGGGTATAGCCCCGCCTTTATTATGCAAGGGAGGGCATCGAGACTACCCAATACCATATTCGATCAAGCCACACCTGACCACACGTCGAATGAACCACCACCCGGAGAGAAGGCAGAGCATATGCAGGATCGTCAAGAACAACAGCGAGCGAGCATCGAACAAACAGAGACGGGAATGGCGACCCGCCGTGGGATCGCTAGTACACCTCCGCCGTCACCTACTATCCAAGGCCTCAAAGGGATTCACCACGAATTTTGCAGCCAAATACGACGGACCATACAAAGTGCCAAAGTTCCTGTCTCCTAATCTCTTACAATTAGAGGTACCTGGGAGTCGACGGCGACGCACAGCCGGCCTAAGTGACCTAAAGGAATTTCATCACGGCGACTACGACGTCTTCACCAGCCAGATTCGGAGGCTACCGCAACCCAAGCCCGCCAAGGCCCAGCGTCTCAGCGCTGTCCGCTACTGGAGAGATGTCCAACGTCGCCGTGCGCCCCACTCCCATCGAAATACCCACCCTACCTCCGCAATATTCCAGCGCCGACGAATCGGAAACTACGACCTGCGCAGCCATCACGGCAAATGAAAATACGGAGTCTATCGCTACTCCCGTCAAAATGCCCACCCTACCTCCGCGGTATGAGGAAATTCCCAGCGCCGATGAATGAGAGTATGGAGTCCAGCACGCAGCCCGCCGAAATCATCGAGCTCTCGGACTCCGACGACCGCGGCAAACCCCTGTGGAGGGAGACACAGCAACGACAGGTCACCCCACCATCGTCCTACCAGGAACTATATGAACCAGACCCCTATGACAGATCTCACACGATAGGTAGGAAGCAGCTGCCCTCATCTGGTAGCGCCGTACCAAGGGTCGAAGAGACCACCACCATCGAACCGCTGTTCGATGGCCTTAGTAACTCCAGCCAATCAGCCAGGGCGCGGACCAAACTAAAACGGCGAGATCCTTCGGACCCCGACGATATCCAAACACCCAGCAGTAACCCAGGCGTGGCGCAACCGCAGGCGGCCGCTAAGAGGAGACGTTGGCACGACGGAGCCAGGGCAAGGAGTCAACGACAATGTCTGGAAACTGTCCACCAGAGATGGGAAGAGGTCCAATGCGAAGCAGTGCGCGAGATCGAGCACCCAGTGGCCGGTCCAAGAGCCAACCACCGCCGCCGATTCATCCGGTCAAGGAGCAACTCGTCCACAGACAGCTCACCTGAGCCGACGCCGAGGCCTGAACCGACCAGTCCACCCACAAGTGCGGTCGAACACCAGGAACCATTCATAGTAGTGGCCCCATGCCAGTGGCGAGTTGAGACGGCCGGACGAGAGATCCCAACAATGCTTCCAACCCGGATTGAGCATACGACGCTTGGAGACAGTCGAGGGAATACTGTACCGGATCACCTGTCCAAAAGCGGGCGCGTCATGGTCAATCCGCACCCCACCACGAAGTAAAGGGAGTGTGAAGAATCCCTTTTGTTATTTAAATATAATTTTTAGAATTTTGTTAGATTTAAGAACATAATTTTAAGAACATATATATGTTCGGCAGTAGGTAAAGAGAAGTTAGTCTTGAAGTCATTAATTTGAATTGGCCCTAAGTGGCCAGCAAAACTATCGAATAAGCTAGGAGAATAGTTAAGCTTCCCGCCGAAGTCAGTACACAAACTACTATCACGCCACAGAAAATACCAGAAAGAAGCCACCACGACGAGATCCCACAAGGAGGGTTTTAAGAAACGAGAGCAAAGGACACTGAGACCAGGACTTGAAATCGAAAACTACGCGCGCGAGGTGGTGGATTTTGGCAAGCGAAAAATTTCAATGGGAGAAAACCCAAGACCTCAAAGACGACCCGCACGCGGTCAAGGAATAGAAAACAACGCAGGACAACGAACACCGGGACACTGGCTTCGGCAAGCAGGGTGAGCATAATGAGTGTGACAGGGACAGACAGAGCTTAGAAAAGAAAACCCAGGAAATAGAACTAGATTAACTCAAAATCAAAGCGCTAAAATAATGTGTGCAATCATGTGCGATCATGCTGTCTGTGTGGATTCGGGCATTTTTGTAGACGTTGTTCTCGGCAAGATTAGCTGCGACTGTGCCGTCTGTGAGTACTCCGGGTTCGCGCGTAATATTCAGGGCCACCAGTGCTATCTCCGATAATGCTGTCTGTGTGTACCCGGGCATTTTCGTAGAGGTTGTTTTCGGCAGGATTAGCTGCGACGGTGCCGTCTGTGAGTACTCCGGACCCGTGCGCAATAGTCATGGCCACCAGTGTTACCTCCGATCATGCTGCCTGTGTGTGTCCGGGCATTTTCGTAGAGGTTGTTCTCGGCAGGTTTAGCTGCGACGGTGCCGTCTGTGAGTATTCCGGGCCCGTGCGCAATAGTTAGGGCCACCAGTGTTACCTCCGATCATGCTGCCTGTGTGTATACGGGCATTTTCGTAGAGGTTGTTCTCGGCAGGTTTAGCTGCGACGGTGCCGTCTGTGAGTATTCCGGGCCCGTGCGCAATAGTTAGGGCCACCAGTGTTACATCCGATCGTGCTGTCTGTGTGTATCCGAGCATTTTCGTAGAGGTTGTTCTCGGCAGGATTAGCTGCGACGTGCACATGTCTGCAGACTTTTCACAGTAGTGGCGTCTTGTAAACGACTCGGAGACCCGAGTTAGAATTTACCAAATATAACATAATGATACCTTCCCCCTCAAATGTCTCAAAGATAACAAATTTTATCTGATAAGGATCCTGGGCGGACTGAGACGCCGACCCCAGCAAAAAGCATCCTTACAATATAATAATAATATAAAGACTGGTTATGGTATGGTTATACCCGTTAGAGTGAAAAGGTATATTGTATTCGTGCAAAAGTATGCAACAGTGTTATCGACCAACTAAAGTATATAGGTATCAAATAAAGCCACCTCTTAACAAGGTAAAAAACTAGTGACGATCGCACATTCAACATACAAAAGTTCTGATATCAACATTTGTGAAGAAAAACTATTACACACATGATTAAATACACTTTTTACTTTTTTGGCACGCTGCAATATAAGAAGAAGAAGTTACGGCCTTCTAAATTTTAGATATTTATAACTGATATCTCGCTAAACAAGCGGGTTTTTCCAGTAGTGGTGAACTAAAGTTTCCTTTATCGAGCTGCTGAACACCATATTAAATTTTCAGGACTTTAGAACCATGTCTTGGGGCAGACAGCAAACTAACAAACAAAATAAAAATTTCATTTTGGGAAGAAGAAAAAAATGTTGTTTTCGAGATAACTTTTGAACAGAGAGTCAGATTATGATATGACCCCTCATATTAGGCGCATTTTCAGTAAGAATACAACGAGCGCAGTACGCTCCACCGGCCCCAACAGATCGAAATTGTTAAATTTTCACTTTTACACTTTCACCGCTCTCTCTGCCAAACCAATTTATTTTCTTGAGGTCTTGGTATGCAATTCTTTAAGTTTTAGCAATACCTTTAATTTGGTATATTACTCATTACGATCGGACCATCATAGCAGATTTTCATTTTTTCGGGTATATATAGTAGTCGCCTTCGCGAACTCTCCTGGCGCGCTTCGTCACTACATGGACTGCCGTCTATAGTGATATTCCTAATCAGGATCACTAGCTGTGTCGAACTACCCATGTCCGTCTGACCGTCTGACTGTCTGTCCATCTGTCCGTCTGTATGAACGCTGAGATCTCGGAAACTCTACAAACTAGAAGATTGGCGCTTTGCATGCAGATTTATTGGTTTTGTGCCACGCCTTTTAGTTGTCACTTTGCCCGCATATTCTAGGAATGTGTATTCGTTTCTTCAATACCTATTGATTGACCAAAATGTTTTTGATGCGGCAGCCGGTTGTTCGCTTCTTTAGTCGTTCCCGTACCTCTTCATCTAGCTGAGGTACGAATGGTCAGGGGCAAAACTAATTTTTACGGGCTGCAATTTGATTTGTTTACAAAATTGTTCATGTGTTCGTAACTCTTCTCGCAGCCTAGCAAGTGTATTAATCCCTAATTCCATTATTTCAAATCTGAGTGAGGTCTTTGCGTGTCTTTTTTGGGATTCATCTGATATAGGGTTCAGCAGTCGGGCAACGAGTCTTCCGACATGGAACTGGAATTCTTCAAACGGTTCCTTGTCGTTTTTGGGATCAGCCTAGTTGCGCCAATTTGTAGGGGGTTCACTTCGGTACCTTGTATCTCTTAGTAAAGAGAATGAGTTCCGTCTTGTCCGTTTTTATACTGAGTTCCACCTTTTCACCCCATATCTCCTGTAACGAACTGATTTTGTTGTCTGCTCGCTTCGAGATTCGTGCGGCTAGCTCAGAGAAGTTGTGTGTTCGTCCCACCAAATTTATATAAACGTGACCGCCCAGGGGATCAGTGAAAAGCACAGAATTAACGGGTTCGAATAGGGGTTATTGCGGGTGTCATTACAGCGGGCTTAATGGCCGACGACTATTTGTAGCGCCCCGGACTCACAAGGCGATCAGCCGTGCGGGCTTAGGGAAGCGTCACCGTTCTCAGACTAGGGTGGACAGGTGTTGCGCTCTACAGGCCTACGCCAATAGACACACAACCGCCTGTTTCGCTCGGATCGCGCTGATAGTCGAGGTAACACCAGGAATCTGCCTAGCGCTTCACCTCGCTTTTACGCCTAGTGCAAACGAACGTTCCACCCTGGTCTGACCCTCTTGCTTGTTGCCCGTGACGTTTCCGCGTAGCTCGGTGTCCCTTCTGGCGGGTGCTTTAGCTGACGATGTCCTGCGCCTCGCTCCTGGAGGTGCTGGTTGTGAGGCTGGACGTGGCGTGGCTTCTGGTACTCGGGGTTTGGACACACGCCGATCCCGGGTTTGTGAACCTGTTCGAGTTCCACTTGACGGACTGGGCTTACACCGGGACCCGACAAAGGAGTATTTAGAACAAGGCACCCTGGGTTTAGATGGCTCTCGCCCCGAGTTTTTGATCTCTTGTCGCAGGACTTCACTGCTCAACTCTGACAGACACGCCAAGCGTAATGCGAGGATCTAGTCGTAACAGAAGCAGAAACGGTCCGCCTTGACTTAGCCGTGTGTTGCCCTCTGGACCTCAGCTACCTGTGTCTCAATTCGGAGATTCCTGGTGGTCCAATCCCGAACGTCTCGACGTAGCGATCTTGCTCCTTGAAGGCTCCCACGGCGCTGCTTCCGACGACTGGGCTTGTGTTTCACTTGTAGATTACTTGGCACTGGTTCACTTTGTTATCTTGACTGATCTTTACGGGTTGACACCTTGTGATCGACTGATCCTGCTGCCAGCGCCCGGCGGCTTTATATAGGGCCTCCGGGTACCGTTATTTCCCCTTTGCGCTCTCTCCGCGGCATCTCTCCACTCCGGGTCCAAAGTCCGTGGATCCTGTTTGTCCCACTTGTCCTTCACGCCCGGCTTCCAACCGCAGTTCCGCATTTTGCAGCAGTCCCGCTGATTTCACTGCTGCATGAGGCACGCCTGTGCGCCACTCAGCCTTTGAGATGTGGCACTTCTTAATACCGGTCCAAAGACCACGACAGAGTCCAAAGTCCGGTGCTGTTCCGTTATTTCCCTTTTGCATACGGCATTCTGGCTCTGCCTGCGAAGTCTCCACTCTCTCACTCTCCGCTCCTTGCTCTCCAAACTCTCTTTGGCAGAGTTCTCTCTCCTGACCTTGAAGTCTCCACTCTCTCCTTCTACACTTCTCGGTCTCCAAACTCTCACTCTCCAAACTCTCATTCTCCAAACTCTCATTCTCCAAAACTCTCTTCGCCGCACCGCTACTACGCGAATTCGCCGCGTAACTGGTAGACGGCCGGCTATCTGTTATTCTTGCTGCTGGAATTTGTGGGGAGTTATTCAACTCCTCACATTCCCCCCTTACTTCCGGAAATTTTAAATTTGGCTCCTACTCTCCGGCGTTTCCTTGCATTTACAAGCCTTCGAGTCCTTGTGATATTCTGCTCGTTCCCTCGGCGCTTCCTCATTGCTTCTCTCGATGCTCCCTCGACGCTTTCAACTCCGTGAGTTTCTGCGGCGCCGCTCGTCCTCTTGTAGCAACTTTCAAAACTCCCGCGCCGATCCTCCATCTGGTCCCACTAATCATCGACACCCATCAGCTATCGATAACCAGCGGGCCTTCGTTCAAGTTTCCCGCGCTGTTTTTCTCGTCTGGTCACACTGGGCATCGACACCCATCAGACCCCGATAACCCAGCGGACCTCCCCATGATATCGACACCCATCAGCTATCGATATCGCTGGGCCGGCGTTGCCACTTGGTCGCTTGCGATATTCACCTCACCATGATGTTTCCAAATATCGTGTGCCCATCGATCACACTATCGTCCGTGCTAATCGACCGCCTTATCGAGGCGCCCCCGTTCCACCCCAACACCACCGAGTCTACTACCCCTGGTAGTATTAGCAGGCTCATTGTCAGTCGCTTGTTCCCGAATTCGACTTCCACATCGAGCTGTGCGTTGATCCTGCCGCATCTTCCGTCTGCCAACCTAACTTGCCGTCTTGTCCTCGTGATTATTCCGAAGGCAGCCAGGTTGTCCGCCAGTTCCTCGCTTATGAAGTTCGCTGTTGCCCCGGTGTCGATTGTGGCTTTATACGTACCTCCACCAATCGTTACCGCTGCGGACAACTGCTGCTCCTCCTCAATCAGCTTGCCAGTTAGTTTGGAGAGGTAGCATTTTGCGATCCCCTTCCGCCTCTCTGCGGCTGGGATCGCCGGCCATTTCCCGCTTGCTGGCAGCATTCGACGCTCCTTACACCCACTTTGCCGCACACCCAGCAGAACAGCAAGGGTTGGTTTCGGCAGCCACGTTCCCAGTGTCCGGACCCGTCACATTTCCGACAGGCCTCCTGGGGGTATGTAATGCGGGTATTCCCTCGTGGCCTCTGAGTTGTGTTTGGTGGCCTCCACGCGGTTTGGGTTGGCTGCCTCTGTTGGCTCTGGTGTTGTGCGCATTGGCGCTCATAGGGTGCGTCGGTTGCCTGATGCCGTTGGCCTTGCTGTGGTGGTGACCATTGGCCGTTATTCGGGGCGTTGGTTAGCTGTCGCTCATAGCCCTGTTGTGTTGGTGACCGCTGATGGTTTCGTTGAGGTTCTTGGTCGCCGATGTCTTCGCACCTTCTGCATATAGCTTGCGGACGGGTTGCAGGCTTTGTCTTTGAGAATTGGTTCTCCTGAGCGAATGCTTCCCGCTCCTTATCCAGTTCCTCGTATTCATCGGCTTGGATCATCAGCGTGTCAAAGTCGGAGACTTTGTAGGCCCTGAGGCAATTCTGAGATTCGGCGTGCAGTTTTCTTTTATGATGTTGAGTGTTTCCTTTGTCGAATACCCAAGCGGTCTCATCAGCGTCTGCATGTCGATCATATAGTCTTTGAACGACTCGCTGTAGCCCTGCTTCCGTTGCTTGACCTGATTTGTAAGTTTCGTAAAGAAATCTCTTGGCAGGAAATAGGTGTGAAAGCTCTCGATGAATTCCGCCCAAGTTCTCCAGTGCTTGTTATTGGAGATGAACCATTTAAATGCCCTTCCTTTGAGTAATTCTGGCATAGCTCGGGGAATCATGTCCAAGTCCAAAGTCCAAATGGTTGGCGGACCATTCCACTTGCTCTAGGAACTCAAATGGTTTCTCAACCCCGTCGAATCTGAAGGACCATTCGCGTACTTGTTTCGCGACCTTGGCATAGTCTGGTTGGCTAGCTGTCGGTATCGGCGCTGCCGTTTGCCTCTCCTGACTTCGCTCTCTCTTTTGACTCTCCTTTTGCATGTTGTCAAAGCTCAGACTTTTCAGTAGGTCTTCCCCTTCGGCGGGTGTCAGTGTGATGCTTGGGCTTAATTTCTCGGTGTATGCTGCCTCCAACTCGCTCCAGATCGCGGCAAGTTTCGGGTCGTTCTCTGTCTCAGAGTAGTATTCGGACAGTGCCCTTCTCTTGTCTTCCGCTTTGCCTTCCAGAGCGATGCCTAGCCTCTGTGCGACGTAGGCGAAGTCCTCTGTCTTAAGGCGGTAAATCCACTTCTTTCCCATTCTGCTTTAAGTCGCTTTCACTGCTGGGACAATCACGTTTTGGGCGCCAGATGTAACGAACTGATTTTGTATGTCTGCTCGCTACGAGATTCGTGCGGCTAGCTCAGAGAAGTTGTGTGTTCGTCCCACCAAATTTATATAAACGTGACCGACCAGGGGATCAGTGAAAAGCACAGAATTAACAGGTTCGAATGGAGTTTATTGCGGGTATAATTACAGCGGGCTTAATGGCGGTTTGGGCCTGGATGTCGCCACTCGGGGTCCTCGGTGTCTCCTGGGGATGCTCGTCTCCGCACGTTGCTGCGTCGCCTCGGTGGTCGCTGGCCTCGTTGACTCCGTGCTCCGGTCCTGCAGATCCCTGTAGTTCCGTGAAGACGCTCGGTGATGCTCGACGATGCTCGTGCACGATGTACGGGCCCGACGACTACTTGTAGCGCCTCGGACTCACAAGGCGATCAGCCGTGTGGGCTTAGGGAAGCGTCACCGTTCCCAGACTAGGGTGAACAGGTGCTGCGCTCTACAGGCCCACACCAATAGACACACAACCGCCTGTCCCTTGCTCTGTCCCGGATGGTCCCACTAGGGTTTCGCTCGGATCGCGCTGACAGTTGAGGTAACACCAGGAATCTGCCTAGCGCTCCACCTCGCTTTTACGCCTAGTGCAAACGAACGTTCCACCCTGGTCTAACCCTCTTGCTTTTGCCCGTGGCGTTTCCGTTTCCCTTCTGTCGGGTGGTGTAGCTGACGATGTCCTGCGCCTCGCTCCTGGAGGTGCTGGTTGTGAGGCTGGACGTGGCGTGGCTTATGGTACTCGGGGTTTGGACACACGCCGATCCCGGGTTCGTGAACCGTTAGGTTTCTCTAGGACAGCGCCTTGAGATGATAACCGGTTCGCCCTTTCTGGCTGGTCTCGCCAGGACCTGTTCGAGTTCCACTTGACGGACTGGGCTTACGCCGGGACCCGACAAAGGAGTATTTGGAACAAGGCACCCTGGGTTTAGATGGCTCTCGCCCCGAGTTTTTGATCTCTTGTCGCAGGACTTCACTACTCAACTCTGCTAGACACTCCAAGCGTAATGCGAGGATCTAGTCGTAACAGCAGTAGGACGGTCCGCTTTGACTTAGCCGTGTGATGCCCTCTGGACCTCAGCTACCTGTGTCTCAATTCGGAGATTCCTGGTGGTCCAATCCCGAACGTCTCGACGTAGCTATCTTGCTCCTAGAAGGCTCCCACGGCGCTGCTTCCGACGACTGGGCTTGTGTTTCACTTGTAGATTACTTGGCACTGGTTCACTTTGTTATCTTGACTGATCTTTACGGGTTGACACCTTGTGATCGACTGATCCTGCTGCCAGCGCCCGGCGGCTTTATATAAGGGCCTCCTGTTTGTCCCACTTGTCCTTCACGCCCGGCTTCCAACCGCAGTTCCGCATTTTGCAGCAGTCTCGCTGATTTCACTGCTGCATGAGGCACGCCTGTGCGCCACTCAGCCTTTGAGATGTGGCACTTCTTAATACCGGTCCAAAGTCCACGACAGAGTCCAAAGTCCGGTGCTGTTCCGTTATTTCCCTTTTGCATACGGCATTCTGGCTCTGCCTGCGAAGTCTCCACTCTCTCACTCTCCGCTCCTTGCTCTCCAAACTCTCTTTGGCAGAGTTCTCTCTCCTGAGCTTGAAGTCTCCACTCTCTCCTTCTACACTTTTCGGTCTCCAAACTCTCACTCTCCAAACTCTCATTCTCCAAACTCTCATTCTCCAAACTCTGTTCGCCGCACCGCTACTACGCGAATTCGCCGCGTAACTGGTAGACGGCCGGCTATCTGTTATTCTTGCTGCTGGAATTATTCAACTCCTCACACTCCCTTGGTGTTGATTTCATTATGGAGCTGAGGGTCGATGGACAAACTCCCGTAATAATTATGCCTATGTCGTCCGCGTAGGCAGTTATTTTTGGGACTCGCTTCTTGAGACGCAGGTAGACACTACCCATTCCGCACGCCATCTTCCCGAATCTTGGGTACAGCAGATCCTCCGCCTCCTTTTTGATTTGGAGAACCAGTTTCAGCGCCTGATTTTTGTTTGAATAAAGGTGTAAATGTGAGAAATATAATAATTAGTAGTATAGAATATTATAGCAATAAGTTGTACGGAAGAAGTTCAAGGTGCGAATTGAAAGCAAGCGCCGCAAGCAAAAATTTTTTTTCAAAAAAATAGCGCGATTTTTGTCTGCGGTCTATTTAACAATTTATTGAAATACTTGTAAATGATTTTTAACAATCTGTCTGCTGTGCGGGCAGAGAAATAGAGTGTTTATTGAACTCCGTTCCAGATTTTTTAAGCACTCAAAGCATATTTGGAAGTGCCTACGTGGTAGAAAAACTACTATTACTAATTTTATTTGCTGCCGAACATTTAATTTCAAACAATTGTTGTTGCTAGAATTTTTGAGAAAGCCAGCAAAAATTTTGTATTCCATATCGCGCCTACGTCCAAGATTAGTGATGACTGACTAAAATATGAAAAAGCTTGAAGAGGTATCATGATAAACGGTACTTCTCTTCTCGGTAATATCATTGATTCTGAATGCGCTTTACAACATAACAAACAGTAATTCTCTTATCGGTATTCTCCTTAACACTTTTAAAAGTGACATAACGCCTAGGGCAGTAGCTAGAATAAGCGGGAGCGGCGATTTTTTTATTAGTTTTGTATAAAATCGTAAATTAGTTTACAGACGCAAACATAAACAATTCCCATAATCAGTGTGTTTGGTATCCGAGGGAATCCTATCGTTTATTGCATTTCAAAATATTGTGACCCCTCGTTATCTTCTGAGAATGGGCAGGAGAACGTGCACCCACGAACTCTAGTATCACCCCCTACCCTCAAGTCCTTGTGTGTGTGTGTCTACTTGTGCGTGGCTGCTTGTGCGTGGCTGCTTGTGCAAAAGGTGTGAAATTAAAATTTTTAAATTTTTATTCAAAATGTACAATTTTAATTTTAGAATCGTGAAAATTATACCAATGGAAAGGGCTTGAAAAATGCTTTCCAATGACAACAAACTTTTTTTTTTTTTTAGTGACGGTCGAAATATATATGGGTGATCGGGGATCGTCGTCATTTTCGCCGGTTTTTGGGTAGTAGTGGAGATATGGGTAAGCGGAGAAACCCGCTGCGGTCCTCCGCTCCCGTGTCCGTCGATCGCGTGACCGCCGCTGCCCTATCTCGGTTTCTTATACGCTAATTCTAGTGTCTAGGATGAATAGCAGTTCTTATACGATTTCAGGAGTGGTTTATGTTGTATAAGACTTCTCGAGAACTCTTTTCATGATTGATTATAGAATTCAGAATTCCAGTAATGTTTATGTAAGATGCTATTCAGAATTAGGTTGAAAAATAGATTTAAGATTTATTGGAATCCCTTTTAAGGATTGATATCAAGACAATTTACAATTTTTCTGTGTAGTATACGAAGTATACTACAAACTGCGGAAAATAAAACGGCACGGGTAACGGAAAAATTCAAATGAATTTAAGGGAGCTTTTCTCCGCTTACCCATATCTCCACTACTACACAAAAACCGGCGAAAATGACGACGATCCCCGATCACCCATATATATTTCGACCGTCACTAAAAAAAAAAAAAATTTGGTGTCATTGGAAAGCATTTTTCAAGCCCTTTCCATTGGTATAATTTTCACGATTCTAAAATTAAAATTGTACATTTTGAATAAAAATTTAAAAGTTTTAATTTCACACCTTTTGCACAAGCAGCCACGCACAAGCAGCCACGCACAAGTAGACACACACACACAAGGACTTGAGGGTAGGGGGTGATACTAGAGTTCGTGGGTGCACGTTCTCCTGCCCATTCTCAGAAGATAACGAGGGGTCGCAATATTTTGAAATGCAATAAACGATAGGATTCCCTCGGATACCAAACACACTGATTATGGGAATTGTTTATGTTTGCGTCTGTAAACTAATTTACGATTTTATACAAGACTAATAAAAAAAATCGCCGCTCCCGATTATTCTAGCTACTCTCAGCTTAAGGCTTGAGAAAATGGTTGCATTGCAACGTCTTGTGCAAATGTTGGCCCGAACCGAAGTGCCCAATCTTTCGTATCTTGCTTACACAAAGATTACCTTTCCTAAACCATCGTAACCTGGCTCAGAGTCGATACACCATGTTCACCCCCCGGTATTTTGTTATCAATCCTTGTATTCCTTTTCCCTCTAATAACCATTCGACTGAGGTCTTGGTCTGCTTCGTATATTCGAGAACCAATCGGATTGGTCCTAGGAGTACAACATGCCTGTATGCACTCCCTGTAGATAACAACCTGTTAAGTGAACATTCTAGACTATAAAAATGACACCACTCAAATTGCTCAGGATCAGTTCTTCAAATGCCTCAGTACTGCATTCTAATTAAATATTCGATCCGTTTCGGTACCGGCTATTGCGCGTAACAATTCAAGTTGTGTTAAACGTTTACATTAATTTCGGTGAAATTTATTAACAATTTACACTTATTTACTTATATATTATAAATATAAAAACTGAAACTAAAACCAAAAATGGTGTCCTCAATTGTTTGTGATTTGTGCAATAAAAATATTGAGATAAGTGAGTTTGAAGCTCATTATGCCAAGTGCTCAAAGCCTAGGAATGCTTTCCAAGTTTTAATGGCAAAATCTAAAATAAGATGTGACTTATGCTCTCCCTGGTCAACAATTATGACTTTGATAAGCACTATCAAAACTGTGACGGACCCAAAACTGCGTTCGAAATATTAATGAATGGTGGAAAACGACAATCAAAACAACAACACCAAAAACAACACCAGCATCAAAAACAACAACAACAGGAACAACAACACCAAGAACATGAACACCAGGAGCAACAACATCAAGAACAACAACATCCGGAACAATTGAATCAAAGTATATCAAATTTAGACGATCGTCCTACAACATCCGCTAATGCTCTCAAACGAATGAGAGTGGAGAAGGGTAAGGAAACAGTTGATCAACATAAAGAAAATGAAATTTCCGACATCATAAATGATTTACAAGATGAACTTTTATGTTCCACTTGTGGTGAAAAATATCTGACTTCAAGCGACCATCACCACAAAATTACCGAAAATGATTTGCAAGATGAACTTTTATGTTTTACTTGCGGTGAAAAATATCTGGTCTAAAGAGAACATCAACATATATTAAGCGATGTGCATAAAAATGCATTGAATCTAAGTATCTCAAATTTGGACGATCTTCCTACGACATCCGCTAATGCTCTCAAACGAATGAGAGTGGAGGAGGGTGAGGAAATACTTGATCATCCCAAAAGAATTAAAATAACTGAAACCGAAAATAATTTAAAAGATGAACTTTTATGTTCTACTTGCGGTGAAAAATATCTGGCCTCAAGAGAACGGCAACAGATATTAACCGACAAGCATAAAAATGCATCGCGCAGAGAGGTCCAGAATAATAAAAATATTATTCGACTTAGATCAGAAACTACGTTTCCAGTAAAATCATACCAAATTAATAGTTCTGCTGAAAATACTATTATTTAAAAGAATTTTACCAAAATTGTCAGAAAAATTTAATTTATATTATAAAGCATTGCATGTTAGAATATACAGCCATTAAATTCAACCTAAGAGTTTATGGTACTTATATAAAGCAAACAGAAGAAGGAGGCACAGTTAAAACAACAAAAAATTTCGCAACTGCATATAGATCGATATACCAAATTGAAAACATTATTCTTGAGTTAAACACGGCAATAGATAGTCTATTAACATCTAGCAGTGAGTTCGAAGAAAAAGACTCTGGTTGGGCAATTAAAAATTTCACATTTTTCGAAATTATTATAATAAAGCTTGAAGACATTCCTGCTAGCGGATACATCATGGCTCCGAAATCGATAAGACACCGAAATGCACTTATAAATGTACAAAATACAGATGTATTTTGTTTCAAGTGGTGCATACTAGCATATATAGCTAATAAACGTCATGAGAGTACTACCTTTGCCACAAAAGATCAAAGAAAGTATGAGAGAAAAAAATTGACCGAACCCAAGAATTATCAAATAAATATCAATAATGATATAATTGTATATGACGGAATTAGATTGGATTTTTCGGAAATCGAGTTTCCAATCACAAATAAAGGAATAATTCAGTTTCAAAAAAATAATGCAGACTTCAGCATTAACATTTATGAAATTGATGTTAATGGTGAAAAAGTTATCGGACCAACCTTTAGAACAAAATCTATTCGTTCAAAACATGTAAATATTTTGGGAATCGACAATAAAAGCGAAGAAGCCATGCATTACGCCTACATAACAAGTTTGAAGACGTTATGCTACTCGCAACATTCAAAATCGAAGGCGGGAGGATACTTTTGTGACAACTGCTTACAATTTTTCACCGTGAAGAATACCACGCATAACAAGCTCGAGTGCGGAAAAGTGGCCTCCTTCTATCCAGAACCAAATACCACAACATCCTTTAACACCATTCACAAAAAATTATCCCCTCCGGTGGTGATATATGCCGACATTGAGGCTGTGCTTGAAAATTACAGTACATGCCTAAACTCATCAACTACTTCGTCGACAACAAAAGTGCAGAAGCATACTGCATGTGCAGTGTCATTTTACAACGCACATAAATATTATCCGGCTCTTAACGAATTGTGTACCTATGAAGGTATGTATAAAAAATACAAAAAAAATATAAATATTTAATACTAATAAAATTTTTCTAAATAATTTAGGCCCTGAGTGCATTAAACAATTTTGTAAGTCACTCAAAGAAAAAACCGAGAGTTTGTATTACAAATATTGGTCAACCCCCAAAAATCCGAGTACCGACCCAATCAATGAAGATGAACAGGAAGGGAGTTGCTGCGCCTGTGAAAAAGGAATAAATGCTGAGGACCTGGATAATCACTACGATCAATTTACTGGAAAGTACATTGGTCCCATTCATAAAAATTGTAAGCCAAAATATAAATTAATTAATCCCTTCTTTCCTGTAGTTTTTCATAACTTATCTAAATATGATATACATTTATTTATCACTGAATTAGAAGGAGACTTAAGTCCCATACCTTGTAATAAAGAACTTTACATAGCACTAACGCAGACAATTAAATTAAATTCAAAAAGTCGATATAAAATAAGATATATAGATTCAATCAGGTTTTTAAGTTCAAGCTTAGAAAAACTATCTAGTTATTTGGAGGATAGACATTTTAAAGTTCTTAGTACTAAGTTTCAGGGTGAAAAATTTAAGCAAATGCGTAGGAAGGGTGTCTTCCCATACGACTATTTAGATAGCTTTGAAAAATTTGATGAGACCCAACTTCCTGGCATTGATAGTTTTTATAATTCTCTCAATGAAGAAAACTGTAGTACTGAAGATTACAATTTTGCCCAAAAGGTTTGGAGAACATTTAATTGTAAATCTATAAGAGATTATTTAAAACTTTATTTAGAAAGTGACGTTTTAATTTTGACCGATGTGTTTGAAAATTTTAGGGAAATTTGTAAAAGAATTTATAAGTTAGACCCTATTAACTATGTAACCGCACCGTCAATATCTTGGGATGCTATGCTCAAGTATACCAATGTAAAATTATAACTGATTAGCGATGGAGTCATGTTCAATTTTTTGAAAAGAGCAACACGAGGAGGGTTAACTCAATGCACCCAAAGAATTTCTATTGCTAATAACAAATATTTAAAAAACTTTGATAACAGTAAACCAAATAACTTTCTTAGTTATATTGATGCAAATAATTTATATGGATGGGCAATGAGTCAACCCTTACCGCTTTCAGGGTTTAAGTTTCTGAATAGGGAACAAATAGACACGTTCGATTATAAAAATATCGCAATTGATGGAAATGTGGGATACATATTAGAAGTGGACTTAGAATATCCTACTGACCGGCATGATTCACATAACTACTTGCCATTCTGTCCAGAAAAGAAAATTCCTCCCGGAGGGAAGCAGGAAAAATTGATAGCGGATTTGACAAATAAAAGCGAATACATTATTCATTTAAAACAGCTTCAGCTTTGTATTGATCATGGATTAGTTGTAAAAAATATCCACAGGATTTTATCCTTTAATCAATCATGTTGGTTAAAGCCCTATATTGACTTAAATACTAATCAAAGAAAACTAGCTAAAAATGATTTCGAAAAAAACTTCTTTAAGTTAATGAATAATGCTATATATGGAAAAACAATAGAAAATGTCGCTAAGCGTAGAAGCATAGTTTTAATAAAACACTATAAGTCAAGACAAAATTCTCCAGGTTTTAGACAACGCATAGCTAGACATGACTTCCATAGCGTTGAACTATTCGGGTCTGATCTAGCAGCGATTGAGTCAACTCCAACACAAATTTTGTATGATAAACCAATATACATAGGAGTTGCTGTTTTAGAATTATCAAAATGGCTAATGTATGAATTTTATTATAATTTTCTATTGCTTAAAAGTCCTTCTTCTAAAATTATATATATGGATACAGATTCATTCATTTTATCTTCAGAAGAAGATTTTTATGAAACTATTAAAAATAATCCAGAACGCTTCGATACCTCGAATTATAAGATAGAAAACCAATTTAATATAGTTCAGGCTAATAATAGAGAGCCAGGAAAAATGAAGGATGAACATGCCGGTAGGGTAATGACTTCCTTTGCGGGACTGAAAGCTAAGGCGTATTCCTGCTTAGTTGATAAGGAAGGAAATGAAAGCGATTGTATAAAAAAAGTTAAAGGAGTTAAGAAATCAGTTATTAAGAAACTAAATCATGAAGATTATATCGAATGTATAAAATATAAAAAAACATTTTATGGAGATCAGCGAGTAATTCGTAGTAGATCACACATCCTCTATACAGAAATTATGAATAAAATTAGTCTAAATTATAAGGACGATAAGAGATATATTTTACCCGATAATTGTAATACATTAGCTCATGGTCATTATAATATTGAAAATCTCAGCAGTAACCAAACATAGTAATAAGAAATATTTTTATAATAACATTACATAAATAAATGTAAATAAAAGAAAATAAAATAAAATAAATCAAAAAATTGAATTTACTTGTGTTGCGTTTTATTACTTTAACAGGTCATTTACAGAAATCCATGAGTTGTGACTGGAATCAAAACCGCTCCACTTTACTAGCACCTGGTTATTTTTTCTCTTAAGTATTTTCTCTACTAGGAAAGCATTTTTATCTTTTACTTTTTGAAGTTCCTCTTGATAAAATGACCCTTTAATAGGGGTACTCATATAATCTTCTATTTCATATGTAACAGGGTTGGTACACTTAACTTTTAAAATTTTAAAAACTTCTGTGGTTCATACCCCTTCATGAATATTCCCTTATATTTGCTTATTCTTACAAAATCACCTACGGAAAATTTATGTTTTGGAAATATTTTTGGAATACTATATACTGATTTTAAAATAAACTCTTCATTTTTAGAGTTGACTTCTATAGGTTTCATTTTAATTGTTCGGTGATATGAATTGTTGTATTGATCTACGAGGTAATTAATATTATTAATCCACCTATATTTTCCCTGCATACTAAACATTTTCCACATACGATTTTTTAATGTTCGATTGAAGCGCTCACATATAGAAGCCTTAAGATGCGTATAGGTATGGCAATGATTAATATGAAATTTGGTAATTAATTCCTTAAAAGTGGAATTAAAAAATTCTTTTCCTTGATCTGACTGAATATTCTTGGGTTTAATTTTACTCTTTTTAAAAACAGTTTTCATTGCCTCTGCTACATCCTGACCAGACTTGGTCTTAACTGCTTCAGCGTATGCGTACTTTGAGAACGTGTCAATAACGGTCAGTAAATATCTGCAACCCTTATTTTCTTTCCTAAACGGAATCATTTCGACTAAATCAATTTGCCATGTGTCATTGATCCCTTTCTGAACGAACTTTCGGCGAATAAAGTTTTTTCGCGCTGGTTTGTGAATTTCGTCAACAACTTGTTGTTTGGTTATTTTAGAATGCTTATTTAATAGTGGTTTATTTTTTTTTAGATGACGATGATTGCTTAGCTAACAGTGTTTGCTTATATACAAGTACATCTCTTTTTATTTCTGTACGCATCTTTTTTGAAATTTCAAAACATAATCGCGTTAAATCTATTTGTACATCTTTATCATAGGATCCCTCTAGATCAGATAATTGAATATCAAATCTTTGTAAAGATGCACACTTAGGAATAATATGATTATTGTAGAGGAATATTACTTGCTGTCGTAATATAGAATTCCAACATAAAAATGTAGTAAAAAATATAGCTAATCGTAGTAATGATCTCCAGGACTCAGAATCAAACTCAATCTTGTTACCATACTGATTAATTACAAAAACGTACTGATTATCTGATTTTCTAAATCTAAAATTACATTTTATGGAATGCATGTACGGATGATCAATAATTGTATCAGGCATCAAGAAGTCATACTGGTCCAGCTTCAACTGAATAAATTCCTTATATGTAAGCAGTTGCATCCATTCGTCTTTATCAAATCCAATAAAATTATTTTTACTTTGCTGCATCCAGATCATAGGCGAAAATTTTCGAGTAGGTGACAGACCACATTTCAACTTTAAGTTATGGACTACATAATACTCAAATCCAAAAATAACTTCATGGTCTTGTTTCTTTCGAGAAGTTTTATTTCGTTTTGTTACACACATGTCCATTAGCTAAGAGTACTTTATTTAAACTGCAAGTATGTTCTAGTCTTACCGGTATATAAAGGAGAAAGCCCTCACAAGCACTCCCTCAGTTGATTAATAAATCTCAACCAAACATGAACATTGTGGATCGTAATTCAAGCATTATAGTAGATTTTCAATATGTACTTGGAAACAATAAACAAGTTTTTGTTAAGGAGCTGGCATTCATGGCTGCGGGAACTGTAATACCAAATTTCTTTCATTTCCAACCTCCATTTAACATAAAAGAATTGGATAATGGAGCTCTTAAGCAGCAACACCTAAATCAGCAGAATATAAACGGATTGGATTGGTCAGCTGGAGATATTCCGTATACATGTCTTGAAGAAATACTAACACCACTTAATAAGTATCATACAGTAATTATTCGCGGTGAAATTAAAAAACATTTTTTAACAAAGTATTTATCAACAGACATTATCGATATTGATATTGGAAAAAGTTTAACCGAACTACCCAATTTTTTCACTAATTGTAAAATACATAAGAAAAGACGTCCTCTACGGTGTTCACTAAATAATTTGTTTAAGCTATTTGTATTCTTAGAAAACACAAATTATGAAATATACAGTAATGGTGAAACATATGTTTAAAATTCAGTAAAATATATTTAGTGAACCAATCAGGTTCTTTCATAGTATGGAATCCTTTAAGAAATTTTTTGGAAATGATCCTAGTAAAAAGGGATATAAGAAGCTTATTTATTGTAATTATTGCGGATCTGATACTCATTTCGAAAAGAACTGTGCCAAGAAACGCAACCAGGAGAAACAAAAAAAAGACTAGTGTAATTTACAAAACATTATATAAAAAATAGTTTTAAATCAAATCTTTAAAATTTTATCCTTAATAAAATAAAAGTTTTTAATAATATATAAAAATGTTTACTCAATTTATCCATCCTTTCACAATGCTAATTTGTGGACCATCAGGATCGGGTAAAAACAACCTTTTTAGAAAATGTAATTACTAAGAAGAGCGATCTTTTTAATATTTCAATAGATCGAATTATTTGGTGTTATGGAGAGGAGAGCGCCAAGCCTAATTTTAATAATGTTGAATACTTTAACGGAGTTCCTGAAACAATTGAAAATGAAACAAATGAACCTATTCTTTTAATATTGGACGACCTGATGATGGGAGCGTTTAACAAAAATGTGTGTGAACTATTTACTAAAGGATCCCACCATAGGAATTTATCAGTAGTGGTGGTAACTCAGAACATATTTCATAAATCTTCGCACACCAGAGATATTTCACTCAATACGAAATATATTGTTGCTTTTAAAAATCCTCGTGATAAGCTTCAATTTCAATGTTTAGCAAGACAAATTTTTCCTGAAAACCCAACTGAGTTATTTAGAATATATAAGGAAGTAACGGAGCAACCACACGGATATTTACTTATTGATCTCACTCAGGGAATTAACGATCTCTTAAGATTTAGATCAGACATTTTTAATTCGGAATATACAGTGTGCTATGCAGATGAAAATGGCTTACAAAAAGAGTCTAAGTCGCTTGAAAAAAGCCGATAATAGACTACGTAAGGCTATTATAAGCAACAGTGATAGTGAGCTCGTAAAAACAATAGTGGAGATTGTATTGAACACATTACAAGGAAACCATAAAGTTACTAAGTCACATCTAAATGCTCTTAAAAAGTATAAAACTGCTTTGCGATATCTTTCCAGTCCAAAGCGTACATTAAACTCTAAGAGAAATGTTCTTGTTCAAAAAGGAGGATTTTTACCTATTCTTATAAGTTCATTGCTTTCTGGAATTTTTGGAAAACTTTTAAAAAATGATTAAAAATAAACACAATTTAACCAAAGTTATTTTAATGCAACCTAACTCCTATCAGAAATTGTTAAACAATGATAGAGGAAATGAGTTAATAGATATACAATTTTTACCAATTTTAAATAATAACAAAATAAGTGATTTCAATAAGTGGCTCAAAATTCGTCAGGAATTGAGTTACTATCAAAATAAAAAACGTAATAAATCATGGAATTTCCAGAATGAACAAAAACCGCCTCCTATTTCAACCAGAACAAATGAATCTCAAACCACTGATTGGATTGATATGAACCCCAACACATCAAAATCAAAAGGTGAACATTCACCTTTAGAAAAATTACAGTCCATCCCTTTACCACCAGAAACTGATGACGAGGATTTAAATTTAAATGAAAAACAAAATGTTTTAACAGAAAAACGAAAGTTACGAGATACTTCTTTTTTGGATAGTAAAAAAGATTTAAAGAAAATAGGTTTGGAAAAAGTAGTATCAAAAGTGAGGTTAAATGAACGACAACGTAAACTAAAAGCCAAACTAGAAAAATTAAAAGAGAAAACCTCACCATATCAAGATCTTAAATATATAACAGGACGTGAAAAATTAACACGATCGGTTCGAACAAAAAATCCAGTACAAACTGGTAAAAACAAAATTAATTGGATTTCTTATCAATAACTAAAATTAAGAGATCAACGATGGGCTATTTAAAAGAGTTTTTTATTACATTGCTTAGTAATGATTCTATGAATGTATTTCCTGAAAGCGTAAAGTGTGCATTTACAAACATTGTAAATATTCCTGAAGACATGAACGATGATTGGGAAGTCGGTATTACAGATATATATTTGAATAATTACATTAAATATACATATAATCAAGATAAAAGTGTCGTTGAAGAAACGGAATTTGTTAGTCTAGTAAATGCTGAAACATTTAGATATAAAAATGCATCCGTTGAGACAAACATACCTGAAAATGGCCTGATATTTATTTACACGGACATAATAAAACCAAGGTCCGTAGGTAGTAAAAATCCTAGATGTCTTCGTGTAATGCATTATAACGGAAAGGAGAGAAATATTCAATTTAAAAATATTGAATATTATCCTTTGGATATATGGTCGCCAAATGAAATCTCAATACTAATCACGGATTCAAATGGATACAAGATTCCATTTGAAACTTCCACTGTTCCTATTTATGTTACTCTTCACTTTAGAAGAAAATAAATAAAGCATATCGAGAAACTCTATAAATAAAACATACACAACAAATATTTACTTAGAACACAAATAGTCATCATGGTGAAATCTTATCAGGAATATTATGTAAACCAGTGTGGTGGCGGGCTAAGCAACATCGGAAGTCTTTATGTATCACCCCGAATAGTGCAACAAGGACGAGGAATTGGAAATTTTTTTAGTGGTCTTTTTAATTACATTAAACCACTTTTTCTTTCGGGCATAACGGCTATAAAAAATCAGGCCGCTGAGACTGGTAAGGCTGTAATTAATGAATTTGGGAGAAAGCCGTTAAGAAATATAATTCAAGAACAGAGTAAAATTGCTTTACAAAATCTGTCAAACAAAGCAATTGATAAAATGACACGATTTCAAAATGGAAGTGGAAAAAGAAATAAAAAGCGGGGTACTAGAAAAAAACGACTTCATTTAACATCAAAACGACAACGTAAACATACCCAGGCGCATCATAAAAAAAAGAAGTCAACAAGAAAATTAAATATTAGAGATATTTTTTCTAAAGCAAAATGAGTAACCACATCGAATGTATGAAAAGTGAATTAGATTTGTTTGCGCCACACCCTACGCAAAGTTCTATTCTAAGAACTGAAGAAGTTTCATATAATCCAATTGCTTTCTTGGACGGCGCCTCCTCAATCGAATTTGTCTGCTTAGGAAATGGTGAAACGTACAGAGATTTATCAAGTGTTTACTTAAGACTTGTAGTGCAACTTAGAAAAAATGATAACGACGTCATTGAAGGAAATGCTGTCGGTGTTGTAAACAATATTTTACATTCAATATTTAGAAGTTCATCAGTTTATTTAAATAATATACTGGTATCGCAGAGTGATAATAATTATCATTATAGAGCGTATTTACAAACAATTTTAAACTATGGGGTTGATGCCTCTGAAATTCACTTAGCCTCCCAAGGATACTTCCCAAATTTTGGAAGAATAACATCAGGAAAATATGTTTATCCGGACACTAATGAAACTCTTAAAAATGTATTCCAAAATAGTAATAAGGTTGAATTATTCGGAAAAATTCATAGTGATATATTTAATCAAACCAAACTGCTCGTCAATAATGTTGATTTAAGAATTAATTTCAATATTGAAAAAACATCATTTTATTTATTGGAAACCGGCACTGAATCAAATTTAAAAATACTAGAAGCGCAACTTTTCATGAATCACATAACAATTAACCCAAGCATTTTATTGGCACATCATCATGTTTTACAAACAAAATACCCATACAGCAAAGTTGAAGTCAAATCTTTTACAATTTATCCGGGAAACAATACACTATCGATAGATAACGCCGTTATTGGACAGCTACCAAATTTTCTGGCTTTTTGTATGGTTAAAAACCGATCATACTCAGGAAACCGGACCTTAGACCCATTTAACTTTGAACATTTTAAAATTCAACGCTTTAATCTATTGGTTAATGGAGTTCAAGTTCCCTCTCAGGCTCTGGAATTTGATTACTCTAACCCTGAAAAGGTGCAAAGCTCCAGAGGATATAATATGCTATTTAGATCATGTGGAATAAAACATTACGATCGTGGACTACAAATTACAAAGGAAATGTTTGATACGAACAGTTTTATACTAGCCTTTGACTTAACTGCTGATCAATCAAATTCAACTGTTTGTTCAAATTTGATCTCGCAAGGTACTATAAGAATCGAAGGAAGATTTTCAGAACCACTTTCTGAAGCAGTTACTTGTTTGGTATACTGTGAATACGATTCCATGCTTGAAATTGATAAGCATAGAAATATTAGGACACTTTTTTAAAATGAATACTTTACAAATTCAACATTTGCTTTATAAGCATTCAGAAACACGATCTATTTTTAAAGGAGTTTATCCATCAGACCGGTTACTTAAATCTATATTAAAGTATCCCGCATTAATAATTGCTAACACCGATACTTCAGATCAGAATGGAACTCATTGGATTGCATTTTATTTTGATAGTCCCAAGGCAGCAGAATTTTTCGATTCATATGGACAATATCCCCAGAAAAAGGAATTTGTAAAATTTTTAAAATCTAACTCTAATAAATATTTTTTTAATAAGCAACAACTGCAGGGATATTTTTCCAGTACTTGCGGTCATTATTGTATGCTGTATGGTCTTTTTAAAAGTAAAAAGAAAACACTAAATTGTTTCTTAAAAAACTTCAAGAAAAACGACTTTTCATACAATGATAAATTAATACTAAAAATGTTTAAGAACCATTTTAAAAAATAAAAAACTGTTTATTAAGTCAAATCAATTTATTTTATTTATGGTTTTTGGGGCAATTCGTTTGTTTAACTTATAATATTTAATCATAAGGTTAAGGGCTTCTTTTTGTAGTACCGGCAGCATATGACACTGGCATGTGTCTGGTCCAGATGAAGCATCATCGTCGCTCCAGGGGCAAAGTTTGTAGTGGAATCCAAACTTTGAATGGATCAACTCTTTTTCCTCGAAGTCCTCCAGAGTAGCTTGTAGATATTCCATTCTTTGTTGGTGCTGTTTGAAAAGCACTCCTTCGAATTGCATTAAAAATACTTCTATTTGTAGAGCGTACATTTTTTGTTGTTTCCTTTTTCACACTGATTTAAGACTGTTGTTGAATCTTAGAACTCAGTCCTTTATATCGGGGAATTTCATTTACTTTAGTTATGTACTGATAAAAATTCAATTTGCGCACCGCTATATCTATTCAGACCTGTTCCTTTATATACCATATGGGAAATACCATTTTCAATTAATTTCCTAAAAGGTGTCTTTGAAGAAAATTTGTTCACATAACTTTTAGGTAGAAATATCCAAACATCTTTGTCGTCCTTATCTGTTAAATACAGAGCTATTTTAGTTCCATATGGCGTCTTTTACAGCTTACATCCAGTGATCTTATACTCAAATCCAGTACATAGATTTTCAATTTTTGTATAGCCAATCACAGGCTTCAATTCATTTAGGCTCTCTAAGAAGTCCTACAAAATTCACTTGAATTAGTTGATATTATATTTATATATATATACGCATACCATTGTTAAACAGCTTGAGATTGGATTCCTTATGCCTTACCGTCGTATACTTATTCATTTACCCAAAATTACATGGTCTTTTATACTATTCTAAACTTAAAAATATTACTAAAAATACATGTAGAGCGAAAAGAGATAAGAACATACCTTAATTATATATATATATAAGTACATAGACCAAAATGTCATTCAATCCATGTAATTCTTGAGATTGCGATAATAAAGAGAGAGCAGTATCATCTATCTCTCAGAACAAATGTATATAAATATGTCAATAGAGAAATATAAAATTAGGGTAAATTATGTAAAAACAAGGTAGCTATGACGCTATATAAGGCACTCTTTTTATAGAAAATGCAGTTTATTTTTTCCAACATCGAAATGGAAAAGTTTCATTGTGAGTTGTGTACAGAACCAAAATCCTTTACTACTCGAAACGGGCTGAAAGCGCATACCTTAAAAATACACAGCTTCAACTATCAAAAATCGAAATCTTCCTATTACTGTTGTTATTTCTGTCCTGAAGTACGAAAAATTTGATGCACAACGAAGAGATAAAAAGTATTCGTAAAGCTGAAGAAAATTATCGAATAAATAAAAAACGTTTATAGAAACTCCATTTCAAAATTGTTTTTATTTTATAAAAATTTGTTAATTAAAATATAATATAAAATGGGTACAATTTAAAACTTAAGACTCCAGACTAAATAAAACGTCCAGTAAGGCGTTATCATCCCCGTCATCCAACAAATTCAAAAACTGGTTTGTTGATTGTGGTGGGGGCTCTACAATTTCATCAAAGATTTGATCATCGTCTGGAACCAGATCTTCTTCTACCGTGGGGAGAGGTTCGTTCTGTTCACTCAGAAATTGATCCCGGGGTTGTAGTGGGGGTTCTATAATTTCGTCGAAGATTATATCGTCATCTGGAAACATTTTGTCTTCTGCAGAGGGGGTAGGTTCATCCACTTCGAATGGCTGTCCACACTGATATTGATCCTGGCTTTCATCGTTGGCGATCATGGACTCCAGAGCAGCTCGCGTAGCAGTCCCCATCAGGTCTGAAAATTCTGGCTCCCTCTCTTGGGTAGAAGTTGCTGTAGGTTCAAAAACTTCTCGTAGGATAAGATCAAGCGTATCTTCTAGACCAGAAGCATCCACAACCTCCTGATCCGAGTTTTCAATGATCTCGATATCAGAGTCCTGCGTCTCTGGTATTTCAATGTCATCAAGCTCAACCTCAACACTGGAATCAATAAAATCCACAGACAAATCCATTGGTATGCAGTACTGAGGCATTTGAAGAACTGATCCTGAGCAATTTGAGTGGTGTCATTTTTATAGTCTAGAATGTTCACTTAACAGGTTGTTATCTACAGGGAGTGCATACAGGCATGTTGTACTCCTAGGACCAATCCGATTGGTTCTCGAATATACGAAGCAGACCAAGACCTCAGTCGAATGGTCATTAGAGGGAAAAGGAATACAAGGATTGATAACAAAATACCGGGGGGTGAACATGGTGTATCGACTCTGAGCCAGGTTACGATGGTTTAGGAAAGGTAATCTTTGTGTAAGCAAGATACGAAAGATTGGGCACTTCGGTTCGGGCCAACATTTGCACAAGACGTTGCAATGCAACCATTTTCTCAAGCCTTAAGCTGAGAGTAGCTAGAATAAGCGGGAGCGGCGATTTTTTTTATTAGTTTTGTATAAAATCGTAAATTAGTTTACAGACGCAAACATAAACAATTCCCATAATCAGTGTGTTTGGTATCCGAGGGAATCCTATCGTTTATTGCATTTCAAAATATTGTGACCCCTCGTTATCTTCTGAGAATGGGCAGGAGAACGTGCACCCACGAACTCTAGTATCACCCCCTACCCTCAAGTCCTTGTGTGTGTGTGTCTACTTGTGCGTTTTTTTTTTTTTTTTTTTTTTTTTTATTCAACGTGCAAAGTACAAGATACTTTTACATATACATATACAGGGGGGTGGGGGGAATTGCTGGGCTTGCGGTACTGCCATGAAGCATTGCTTCGCAAGACCAGCTGCTCTTTTTTGACGACCAGGTTTTAGGACTGTCCGTTGCGTATGCGTTCTAGACGCCTCAGCTCACGCGTAATTTCCGTCGCCAGTAGGCAAACCGCTGTCCATTTGGCCTGGCTTTCTAGCATGCCTGGTACCAAGTTTTCGGCCGTGATCCGGGATTCCAGGACCTCTTCCGCTTTCCCTCGTGCTTCTCCAAACCTGACGCAAGATGTCAGCACATGGTCAGCACTCTCCGGAACTCTACAAACGTCACACAAGGGGCTTGCTTCTTTGCCGAAACGGCAGAGGTACTCCTTGAAGCAGCCGTGTCCGCTAAGCACTTGTGTTAGCTCGAAGGTCAGCTCCCCATGTTTACGGTTGAACCACTCCGCAATGCTTGGGATGAGACGGTGCGTCCAGCGGCCAGTTGTTGCCGCGTTCCACCTCTGTTGCCAGCTTTCGAGGGCTTTGATTCTGGCTCTAAGTTTCGCCAGGCTGCGGTCCGGTAGTGAGTTTGCTGCCTTTCTCGCTTCGAAGTTCTCCTTGGCTTCAATCGCTGCGAGCTCCACGGGAATTATGCCACTGATCACCAGTATGGCCTCTGTGGAGACCGTTCGGAAGGCTGAGCTTACTCGTAGTGCCCCCAGCCTGTAGTCTCGGTTTATACCACTCAGGTAGCTTTCTTTACATTCTTGGGCCCAGATTGGTGCTGCGTAGAGGATGGTAGACTTTGCTACATTGAGGAGCAGTCTCCGACTCGATGATTTCGGGCCTCTGTGGCTTAGCATCATGCGTGATAATGCCGCAGTGACGCCACGGGCCTTTTTATGTGTTTCCTGTAGGTGCTCTTTGTAGGTTAGCCGTGTGTCTAGCATGACACCCAGGTATCTGATGGCTCTTTTTGAGGTTATAGTCGACTCACCAACTGTGATTTCTACCGTTTCCACTGCTGTTCTGCTGCTTATAAGCACTGCTTCGGTTTTGTGTTCCGCCAGTTCAAGGCCAGCCAATCTAAGCCAGTCCCCAATCATACGGATGGCCCCGTTTGCTGTGCTCTCCACGTCCTCTTTGTTTTTTTGTACTACTACTACCGCGACGTCATCGGCGAAACCTACGATGTTTACTCCTGGCTGGAAGTCCAGCCGTAGGATGCCATCATACATGGTGTTCCATAGTAGAGGGCCTAGAACAGACCCTTGCGGAACTCCGCCCGTGACCCTGTAGATTTGTGGGCCGTCGTCTGTGTCGTAGTGTAGCCATCTGTTATCGAGGTAGTCGCTAACAATCGCCCTTAGATATGGTGGGATATCTAGTCTCTCGAGGGCCGAGATTATCCTGCTCCACGATGCGGATTTGAATGCGTTTTTTATGTCCAGTGTAGCCACCAGACAGTACTCTTTGGTTCCTCCAAGCCAACGTGTACCCGCTATAGCACTCCGGGCTATTTTGTCTACCGTTTCCAGGGCATCCAGGGTTGAGCGAGCTTTCCTGAAGCCATACTGGCTATCGGACAGTCCACCGGCGGCCTCTATTGCCTCGCCTAACCTTTGACATATGATGCTTTCAAGCACTTTCCCCGCAGTGTCCAAGAGACAGATTGGTCTGTATGCAGACGGGTCGTCTCTAGCCTTCCCCGGTTTCGGTATGAGCACCAGGTTTTGCTGCTTCCACCTTGTTGGGAAACGGGATTGTGACAGGCATTTTGTGTACATCCTAGCGAATGTTACTGGGTGGAGGCTGATCGCCATCTTGAGTGCCCTGTTTGGTATGCCGTCAGGACCGGGCGCCTTATTGTTTGACAATCGTTGGGCGATTTTGACAACCTCTTCCTGTGTCACTGGTTGAGGTTGGAGGATCGATGGGATGGCATCCTCTTGCCGCTCTTCCTGGGCAGGAAATAAATGCCTGACTATCCCCCCAAGTGTTGCAGAGTCTGTTGGAGCACTGTTTTTGAGCCCGTTTGTCTTCTTCATTACCACCTTATATGCTCTGCCCCATAGGTCGTTCTCCGCTTCGTCACACAGTTCGTGGAAGCATCGCTTTTTGCTGGACTGTATAGCCTTTTTTAGGACTTTCCTCTTTTGGGTGTATATCTCCCTGAGAAACAGGAAGCTTTGGTTTCCCCGCGACCTGTGGTAGGCTCTTCTAGCACTTATGCATTCTCGGCGGGCTTCTTCAATCTCCTGGTTCCACCAGTAGACCGGTCTGTGTCCATTGAAGCGTCTACTGCATTGCATGCTGGCGTCGCAGGCCTCCTTGACTTTTTGTCATCACCGCCACTTCGTGTTCGAGAGCTTCCATTCCTGCTAGCGTTGCCCTGAATGTTTGGATGTTTAGAGTCCCTTCTTTGTAGTGGCTGCGAGTTGAGATTCTCGGCGCGGATCTTTGCATGTTGAGAGTGGTAATAATGGCTCTATGGTCGCTCTCGGTGTAGGCTTCGCTGATTTCCCATGTTGCCGACGCTGCCAAGCGTGTGCTTAGGAATGTGAGGTCGATTATCGACTGTCCTCCTGCTCTACTAAATGTGGGGTTTGACCCGGCGTTCAAAAGAAGTAAATCTAGTGAGGCGAATGCCTCTACCACTATTTTTCCTCTGGCGTTTGTGTACGCTGACCCCCATTCGGTGGCCCATGCATTGAAATCACCAGCGACCATCGCAGGCGAGTGTAGGCTGGCATCGATGACCAGGTTGTCGATTGCCTCGCTGAAGTCCTTGAGAGACCAGCTAGGGGGCAGGTAGCAGCTATAGACCCACAGGTCATTTAGCTTGGTCCTGACGTAACCTTTTGCAGCCTTTACACCACTAAAATGTCTGGTATTTTGGCCACACGACCAGATAGCAGCCTTCTCTGTTGTATCCGCGACCCACGTGTTTGATCTAATAGTCCTATAGGGTTCGCTGAGGATTGCCACATCTATCCTGAGCTCTGCGATCGTTTGGGTGAGAAGATCCTGGGCCACCCGACAATGATTTAGGTTCAGTTGGATAAACCTTAGCATTGGATTTTCTTGACAGCCTCAATGTACGCCGGGCATTTAAAGCTACCAGACGGGTGGTTCGTTGGGAGATCCTTCTTTTGGGCACAGAGTATGCAGTGCGGATCCCTGCTGCAGTTTCTGGCCTCGTGGTCTTTCTCACCGCATTTGAAGCAGGCTCCTCTCAGGTCTTTGGCTGCTGTGCAGTTTGGGGATATGTGACCAAACTCAAGGCATTTGTAGCATCTCATAGGCGAAAGTATGGCTTTGATTCGGCAAATAACCCATCCGATTCGTAGTTTGCCCATGGTTAACAGCACGTTAGCTGTCGTTGTTGGCAGCGTCAGTGTCGCTATCTGGCAGCCGCCTCTAGTGGCTCTGAGGGACCTGATTGAGTCCACTGCGACTGGTGTACCTCCAGTTTCCTTGTTTATCGCCTCCGCTATTTCTTCTTTGGTTGTTACCTCGTCGAGGTTCAGAATCTCGAGCCTTGTCTGCTCTGTCAGGGCCCTCACCGTGGCTTTGGCTCCGAGGGCTTTACCGACTGCCGTTTTTACCTCCTCTGCGCTGTGGCCAGGGGCTTTCTTCAGCCGCAACAGTAGGTCTCCATTAGCCGTCTTACGGATTGTTTGCACATCTCCGCTGACGTGGCTCAGGGTACGTCAGGTTTCCAGCGCTAGCCACCACTATGGCATCCGTCCTTGTCCTGTTCTGGCCCAGTTTTTTCCCCTTTCCAGCGGGGTTCGGTTCATTTCTCTTGCGAGGTTCGGCTTCTGGTTCCAGCCTACTTGTTAGTCTCCCATTAAACCTCCTCTTATTCGGTGGGGACCGACCTTGACCGGCCGTTTGGTCTCGAGGCCTTTTCGGGGTCGCTTTCGCTCCCTCTAGGCCACAGAGAAAGCTTACTGGTCGACTTTCTGGCGAAGTTTGCGAGTTGCTGTCCTTTAGCTCTAAGGCGCGGCTTTTTTCCTGCTTGGAGAGGGCTTCTGCCGTCTCTTGCAGATGCAGCAGTTCGGTGAGTTGGTCACGCATCGGCTGGTTTATGTGCCTCTGGCCCTTGAACATAAGGGATAGGCTGTTCAGCACTGTTCCTATCCTGGTGACCGTGTCCTCCAGGGACCCGGTAGTCCTAGGTAGAGGATCAGCATTGGTCTGCACGTCCTTGCTTACGTTCTGCGGTGGTGGCGATCTCCCCATCGCGGAGCTTTTTGCGAATGGATTATCCGCATTCATGCCTTTTCTTTGCCGATGGCGAGTTTTGTCGCTAAGGGGTTCCACCGGTGGCCAAGGATTTCCCCTTGACTTCCTATCGATGGGGGGTATACCGCCCCTTTTCGGTCCCCAGAGCCCCGGTTACCCAGGCGCCGCCTTGGGCGGAGGGGTTGGATGTTGTCGGGTCCTTGACTTTCTGCCTCGCTTCCCTTAGTCGACTGTAAGAGCCCCAGTAAGTAGGCAATCCGATTGTAAGCCCTGACAGAAGATGAGTGCTACGACGTTTGTTTGTGCAAATAGGGATCGGCCTAAAAGTATGCAATGGCTTATTGACGTGGGCGCCCTGCGACGATCAGCTGTTTATTTCGCTCTAACCAGCACTGTCGACCAGCTGTTTGACCAGTTGCAAGAAGTGAAGGAAGGAAGACGAAAAACGCTTCTTTCCCCGCGGAAAAACTTTGTTTTTGGATTTCCCTTGGGGAGTGAGCGGGATGGAAGAGGTGTTTGGGTCTGGGCGACTGCCCCTCCCTCTGTACTGGATGGAACACCCTTTTTTACCAGGCGTCGCCGTAACTTTCCTTCAGCACGCCGGTCAGTTTGGTACGTACCACTTCCAGTAGGAGTCTCACCGCTGACTTTGTTTTACTTTTTAGGCCACTTTATGACACTAACTTGGTTGAAACACAGGAGGTACTTTTAAACACGACTGCACTGCGTGCGATGTTTGTCAATCTACTTGTCTACTTGTGCGTGGCTGCTTGTGCAAAAGGTGTGAAATTAAAATTTTTAAATTTTTATTCAAAATGTACAATTTTAATTTTAGAATCGTGAAAATTATACCAATGGAAAGGGCTTGAAAAATGCTTTCCAATGACACCAAACTTTTTTTTTTTTTTAGTGACGGTCGAAATATATATGGGTGATCGGGGATCGTCGTCATTTTCGCCGGTTTTTGGGTAGTAGTGGAGATATGGGTAAGCGGAGAACAACTCCCTTAAATTCATTTGTATTTTTCCGTTACCCGTGCCGTTTTATTTTCCGCAGTTTGTAGTATACTTCGTATACTACACAGAAAAATTGTAAATTGTCTTGATATCAATCCTTAAAAGGGATTCCAATAAATCTTAAATCTATTTTTCAACCTAATTCTGAATAGCATCTTGCAAGCTATTTTTCCTAGATAGATCCGTATAACTTTATCGTATACATAAACATTACTGGAATTCTGAATTCTATAATCAATCATGAAAAGAGTTCTCGAGAAGTCTTATACAACATAAACCACTCCTGAAATCATATAAGAACTGCTATTCATCCTAGACACTAGAAATGGCGTATAAGAAACCGAGATAGGACAGCGGCGGTCACGCGATCGACGGACACGGGAGCGGAGAACCGCAGCGGGTTTCTCCGCTTACCCATATCTCCACTACTACCCAAAAACCGGCGAAAATGACGACGATCCCCGATCACCCATATATAATTCGACCGTCACTAAAAAAAAAAAAAAAAAGTTTGGTGTCATTGGAAAGCATTTTTCAAGCCCTTTCCATTGGTATAATTTTCACGATTCTAAAATTAAAATTGTACATTTTGAATAAAAATTTAAAAATGTTAATTTCACACCTTTTGCACAAGCAGCCACGCACAAGCAGCCACGCACAAGTAGACACACACACACAAGGACTTGAGGGTAGGGGGTGATACTAGAGTTCGTGGGTGCACGTTCTCCTGCCCATTCTCAGAAGATAACGAGGGGTCACAATATTTTGAAATGCAATAAACGATAGGATTCCCTCGGATACCAAACACACTGATTATGGGAATTGTTTATGTTTGCGTCTGTAAACTTATTTACGATTTTATACAAAACTAATAAAAAAAAATCGCCGCTCCCGCTTATTCTAGCTACTTAGGGCACTATGACTCTTTTTGAAAGGGCGCTATGACACTCGTAAAAGTGACATAAGGCCCGAGGGCGCTATGACACCGGGCGTTGTGACACGCACCTTATAGCGTCGACTGCCAACAAAGCTATAAGTGTTCTTGGGTTTATAAAGATTTGGTTAAATGAATTTGATGAGCCTTATACTACAAAATTATTATTTACCTCCCTTGTCCGTCCTATTTTGGAATACTGTTCTTCGGTTTGGAGTCCACAATATCATTGACCGTATTGATTCGGTACAAACAAAATTTCTTCCTTTTGCCCCTCGTGGTTTGAACTGGGATTAAAACGTAAGGCTACTTCCTAGCAGGATAGATTTCAATTGCCAACTTTACTGATGTAAATCGTAGAATAATGCTTGGTGCTGTTTTTATGCATAATCTTAAAAATCTAATAAGAAGTGATATTGATTTTGTATATTGATATTGATTTGCCTAACGTTTAATGTTCCCGTTAGACTAACACAAATTTATTATCCTCTTAATTTGCTACGATCTATATCTAATTTTTATCTGCACGAGCTCTTCACTGCATAAAAAAACAAAAATGCGTTCAAAGTTTTCTAAACACAGCATTTCTACAATTTGGAGGATTTTTTTTTTTAGAATTCTTGTGTGGGAAAATTTGCTCGCGGTCACATCTGAAACTATTTTTTGTCTATCTTCAAAACTGTGGGCGCTGCTTTTCGCGGTTTGTGGGCGGTATGGATGGGAGGTTGGGCGCGGCATATTTGAATGGTATACTTGCGCTGCGTATTAACTCCTAGAATCTGCATGCCAAATGCCAATCTTGTAGCTTTTATAGTTTTCGAGATCCCAGCGTTCATACAGACGGACATGGCTAAATCGACTCTGCTAGTGATACTGATCAAGAATATCTATATGTTTCTTTATACTGTACTATAAACTATATACTTTATATATACAGTTTTTTGTTTTGGACAACTTTTTGTTATGTTGAATATTGAACCCTAAAATAGAGTTTTAAAGAAAATAAGATTTTAGGGCATTCGTGTTCGATTTTTGATGCTAGTTACAAATTTTGAAAAATAACCAATATTTTGATTGGTTGTACAAGATATAATGTATTAAATAAATTATTATTTACATTTTTACAGTTACAATTTTATATAGTACATCTATACTTGGCTTCGACAAGACGAATACCACGAGCAAACTTCAGTCAGCAAGTTGATGAACCGGCTTTTAAAAATGCTTATAATTAAACTTTTAATGTGCGCTACGTGTATTGCCACATTGATTTCTATTGCTACGCCAAGTGAGTGGTCAATGCAGGAAAAATCATTAAGGTAATTAATAATGCAATCAACGTTTTTATAGTTTTTTCGACAGGTTAGGTTAGGATAACGGACTGCTTTTATGGGGCACTTATACGCCAATATGGCTTTTAGTTGTGCGGATGGTTGTTTATAAACATGGAGATTATTCAGGGGGTTTCGAATTCCTTGACGATCGAGGTATTTTTAGCCAAGTCAAGTAATTCACGTGCCAGAGAGACGAGCAATTACAGAAAGATAAAGTAGTGAGAATTTCCACAAACAGTGGAAGGAAGTGGCTGAGTCCTTTATTGTGCTCCTTGCAGATGATTTTTGAGGCCTTGCACGTCGTGGGTCTCTTTTACCTTCTTTTGTTTTGTTTCTCCCTTTTCTAAGGTGCCAATAATGCTCAATAACCAACATTTAGCTTTCTTCTCATTTGTTAGCATTAACACTTTTTTTAATTTATTTTATTTTTTGGGGGGGGGGGGGTATGGTATTTAATTTTTTTTTAATATTTTTCTGGAGATCCAGTAATGAGTTATGCTGTTCACCGCAAAGCCTCTTTTTTTGGAGGCGCCTACGGAGATTGGCCGCAAACGGCTCATTTTTAAATTTTTTTCAATGAAAATTTCAGAAAATATAGTTTAAGTGTTGTACTTTGATATAATAATAAAATAATTTATCAAACACTAACCGTATCGTGTGAAAAAATTCATGAAAATAGGCCTTTTTTTGGCCGAATTAACCATACCCCCCTTGCTGAAATATACTCTCAATACATAACGGCGCTACTAAAAAAAAGACCCCATCGTGAACCATTGCCCATGTCTTTGGAATTCGACGACAAAGTTGAAACTACCAACATTTTCAAAATTTCTCTGATGAAAATGCAATTCTCAGAATTAAATCTTTAATGGAAGTAATTTTTATTATTCATTGAATCTATTGTTCATTGTAAGCTTTAATTTGAAATTCAAGCTCCCCATGCTTCAAAGTCCGTCTGGGTTTTTACCGCCCTATCCAACTCCCACTCCATGGAGCGAGGAATGTAGAACCCCACCCCCAGCTTCTACTCACAGCTCACCACCCACGAGCCTCGTTTATTTCTGCAGCCGCAGCCACTGCAACAACAACATCAACGGTCTCCGTTACCAAAACCGCTATTTCGAATGCGTTGTCAGCTTCTGCAGCGCTGAATAAAATTACAAAGCCATTTGTAAGTACAAGTGCCAATATAGGCAATATCAAACAACAAGAAGTGGGTCCGGCTATACAGACTGGCATGGATCGGTATATCCAAATCAAAAGGAACCTAAGCCCGCACAATAAAATAATGGGAAATAAACCAAAACTGAATTGCTAAAATAGAGGCAGCGAACAACCAGAGGCATCTAGTAACAACAGATTCGCCCTGTTGTCAGATATTGAAAATAATCAATCCGAGGCTGTACAAAATAAGCCAAAGGCCCACCAAATTTGGATAAGGGAACAGAACTCAAATGCCCTAGTAAAGGAAATTGCTGGTCGAGAATGACAACTTTTATGTTACTCCTTTGGCAAAGGTAATATTTACGAATCAAAGCTTCAACTTAAACTGAAAATCAATTCAGAGCTGTAACCAAATACCTAGACGAGGCTAAGAAACCCTACTACACGAACCAGCTCAAGAGTAGCAAGGGCTTGGAAGTAGTGCTAAAGGGCATAGAGTCCGACATATCGACCAATGAGATATTAGAGGCACTGAAAGAAAAAGGATTCTTCGCAAAAAATATAATTAATACTTTTAACAGGAATGAAAAGACGCAACCACTCTTTCAGATCGAACTGGTGCCAGAAAGCAGAGCCTTGAAGGAAAATAAAGTGCACCCGAGCCACAAACTGCAATTTCTTTTGCAGAGAAGAGTCGGCTTCAACAAGCAACGCTCCCAGAATGCACTAAATGCACCTGATATTTTCATTACGAAAGCAGCCAGATCTTCATTTGGGCCCCTCAACACAAATGGGGGAGTTTCATACGCCAGTGCCCTAAAATCAGGACTTGGCAATCAGACGGGGATCCCACAAGCTCACAGTCCAGTATTGATCCGAGGAACTTGACCTGTGTTTTCGGGGTCAGTCTGGTTGTGCCAATTTTTTTTGTTTTTTTTTTTTTGGGGGGGGGGGTTTATTTTGTTACCTTGTATCTCTTAGTAAAGAGAATGAGGTCCGACAAACTTCCGTAAAAATAATGCCTATGTCGTCCGCGTAGGCAGTTATTTTTGGGGCTCTCCTTTCGAATCTCTTAATTAGATCGTCGACCACAAAATTCCATAGAAAAGGCGAGAGGACCCTACCTTGTGGTGTGCCTCTGTGTGCCCCCTTTACCATGGAAGCAGTGCTTCACTATGTACCCGCCTGCAGCTAAGCAGTTTTATTGCGGAGTGCGTGCTAATCGCTTCTAGGCTATCCACTATAGCATCCTTCTTGACTTTGTTGAATGCTCCGGATATATCTACGAATACTCCGAGCTCATAATTCTTGGTGTGTAGGGCTTTCTCAATGGTTGCTACTAGCGAGTGCAGTGCCGTTTCCGCAGATTTCCCTTTAGTGTAGGCATGCTGGTTGGATGACATTAGTCTCGCTGCATCATTCCTGATGTGTAGATCCAGCAGCTTTTCCAGAGTTTTGAATATAAAAGAGGTAAGGATTATCGACCTGAAATCCTTGGGACTCGTGACTGCACTGTACCGCCTTTGGGAGGAAGACAATCCGAGAGGTCCTCCATTGGATTGGGATATAGCCCGTGCTTAGACATGCCGAGTATATTTCATACAGCCATTGCGTGATCCTTTCCTTGGCCTGCAGCATGGCTGGAAATATTCCATCGAGTCCTGGTGCCTTATAGCCCGCAAAGAAGTCTATGGCCCAGTTGAATTTCGTAGGTTTTATTAGATCGCTTGGGGGGCGTTCTTCGTCAGTTCCTATGTCCTGGTGCGTGCTGGCGTTTAGTACATCCGTGCATCCTGGGAAGTGCGATTGTATAGGGCTTATGTACTGCCCTCAGTCCACTGTCCGTCGTCGCGATTTAGCTGACTCTGACTCTGGGCGACATAATAACCCCAAAAATGATAATTAAACTTCCAAATTGCGCAGTGGATGCTATATGCAAACTTTTTAACGGGCTCACAAAACTTGGCAAAAAAATGGAAAAATGTTGTGGTTTTAATGATACCAAAGCCTGGAAAAGACCACAAAATTCCCTCATCGTACAGGGACATTAATTCGGGTTTCGAGAAAGCCACGGAACCATCGAGCAAGTCAACCGGATAACATTAAAAATTCATAAGCCTTTGAACATCGGTAATATTGTAGTGGGATATTCTTCGACGTGCCTCAGGCATTCGACCGAGTGTGGCTTGAAAGCTTTAGTCTTCGAGGTGAGATGCAATGCAACGACATGCAACAAGTATAACATTGAAGTCGGAGTCCAACAAAATAGAGCACTAGGCCCTGCCCTGTTTGTCCTATACAAGGCAGACATCCCTACGAACGAAGGATGACAACGTCCACATTTGCTGACGACCCCGCAATCCTGAGCCGTTCGAGATGCCCAACTAGAGCAACAGCTGAACTAGCTGATCATTTGGTGGAAGTTGAGAAGTGGCTATCAGACTGGCGAATCAAAAGAATTGAACATAAGTGTAAACATATAACGTTTACCTTTAATAGATAATCGTGCCCCCCGCTAACGTTGAATAGTACGCACATCCCCCCAGCCAGCGTTGTAACATATCTCGGCGTCCACCTCGACAGACGCCTAACCTGGCGGAGGTAAATTGAATGCAAGAAAGTACAACTCAGACTTAAAGCTAGCAGCCTACACTAGATTATAAACTCTCGATCACCCCTGTGTCTGGACTTTAAAGTTCCTCTCCACAACTTCACCCTTAAGCCCATAAGGACTACACTGGATTAAAAATTCTCAATCACCCCTGTGTCTGGACTTTAAAGTTCCTCTCCACAACTCCACCCTTAAGCCCATTAGGACTTACGGCTCCCAACTTTAGGGGAGCAAAAGCAACTTTGACATCATCAGCGCTCAATAATCAAAAATCCTGCGTACAATCACTGGGGCACCATGGTATGTTCGGAACGAAAAATTTACAGGAATCTGGGCATTCCACCGGTTAAAGATGAAATATCAAAGCTGAAAGCGACCTAGCATAACAAGCTTACACTGCACCCAAAGAATCTCGCAAGGAATCTAACACGGGTTTCGAACAGAAATCGTCTGCACCGAAACGATCTGCCAGGCCAGCAATAAATATTAGGGCCCATTAGTCTAAATTCAGTCTACATGACTGTAAGTTAAATTATATTCTTTAGATTTTATATACTTATTGTAAGTCGAGAAGATTCAATAAATAAAGGAAATATAAAGAAAAAAAAATGTGATGAGCGAGTTACCACCTCGGGTTATACCCTCGGCGGTCCCCCGCCAAAACCCCCTCGGCAGTCCACCAATTAGACTGCCTCAGCAGATACCCCGGCGATCCCCGCCGGAACCCCCTCGACAGTTCAGCAGCTAAACCACCTCAGCAGTTACCCCGGCGATTTCCCGCCGGAACCCCCTCGGCAGTTCATCAGCTAAACCACCTCAGCAGATACCCCGGCGACCCCCGCCGAAACCCCTTTGGCAGTCCGCCGGTGGAAGAACGTCAACACAGCACATGCACATCCGCTCCAATTACGGCCGTCCCGCAAGATCAGCACATTTTGTAAACCATAAAAGAAACAATTCTAAAATAAAACTCACTCTTGAATTTACCAGCAAACAATTCAGTCATTTTATTGCTCGTCCACATTTTGATTAAACTCTAACTACAAACCATTAAGCTATCCAAGGACCTACAAACTACTAATCTGGTAACTGGCGCAGTCGGTAGTCCTTCGACTAAGAACGGAATCCAGGAGACTCTGAGACGACGAAGGATGGATAGGATTTTCAACGTTATTTTAAGCATCGTTATGTACGTAAGAAGAGTGAGTACAGTGTGGGTGTTATGAAGTGAAAGAAAAGGAAAATTTTTAAATAAATAAATCTGAAATAAATGCAATAAAACAGATAACTAATAAATAATAAAAAGAAAAGTGCAAACCAGTGGAAACGAATAAAGTCAAACAGAGATAAAGGCAGACGTGGTGGTAAGGGTTGCCAAATAATTAAGTGTGTCAAATAAAGGAAGACAAGTGCCCGATTAATAAAGTGGTCACCGAGAAATGAGCCGAAATTAGTGAGTTCAGTGAAATAGTGCAAAGGAATAGGAATGTAGTGATTACGAATAACGCACAAGATGGTCAAAATTTTCTAAATAATTATAATAAAAGAGTGCTACGGCCGAGTGAGAATTTTAAATAATTAAATAATGTCGCAGAGAGAGTTGAAAATTTCGAGGCGAGGTGTGCAGCCGTCGGCGAACGATCTGAAGTGACGGCGGTTCGAAGTTGCATGGAACGGTTCGATCGAACGGTCGGCTGTCGACGGCAGTCGGCAGACGGTTGTTGTTGTTGTCGTTTCGTTGCGTACCGAACAGCTCGGTCGGACGACCGTTCGGCGGCGGCCGTTCGGCGACGGCCGTTCGGCGACGGCCGTTCGGCGACGGTCGGACGGTTGCAAACAACTCGGGTTGGATTAGCAACGGTTGTACTGTAACTCATACAGTAGTGAGACGACAGGTTCGACTGGCTCCGAGACAGTGGAGCGTCGAGGTAGAAGACAAGAAAACGGCACAACAGGGAAATCTTGCCATTTGCATGTATTAGACGGCGTACTGTATAGCACAGGGCGGCCGTTTAGCATGAGGATGGTTGAGAATTAGATAAAAAGGGAGCAAAATGTATATACAAAGAATACACAAATAATAATTAATTGGGTGCGTGTCATAACGCCCGGTGTCATAGCGCCCGCGGTTCGAAGTTGCATGGAACGGTTCGATCGAACGGTCGGCTGTCGACGGCAGTCGGCAGACGGTTGTTGTTGTTGTCGTTTCGTTGCGTACCGAACAGCTCGGTCGGACGACCGTTCGGCGGCGGCCGTTCGGCGACGGTCGGACGGTTGCAAACAACTCGGGTTGGATTAGCAACGGTTGTATTGTAACTCATACAGTAGTGAGACGACAGGTTCGACTGGCTCCGAGACAGTGGAGCGTCGAGGTAGAAGACAAGAAAACGGCACAACAGGGAAATCTTGCCATTAGCATGTATTAGACGGCGTACTGTATAGCACAGGGCGGCCGTTTAGCATGAGGATGGTTGAGAATTAGATAAAAAGGGAGCAAAATGTATATACAAAGAATACACAAATAATAATTAATTGGGTGCGTGTCATAACGCCCGGTGTCATAGCGCCCGCGGGCGCTATGACACACAAAAAAGTGTCATAAGGCCCGTGGCCCTTTCAAAAAATGTCATAGTACCCACGGCCGTTATGACACTTTTAAAAGTGTCATAACGCCCGCAACTTCTAAAAAATTCCAAAATGCATTTTTAGTTAATGAGAATACCGATAAGAGAATTATTGTTTGATATGTTGTAAAGCGAATTCAGAATCAATGAGATTACCGAGAAGAGAAGTACCGTTTATTATGATACCTCTCAAGCTTTTTCAAGCTTTGCGAACAACAAGCTCGTTGGAATCATTCTACGCGACGTTGGCTAGGAAATTACAAAAGCATGGGAATTTTAGCCAGTTTCTCGACGTTATTCGAAACGAAGACTATGCAACGCCCGTAATACTGTCCAATGTCCTTGATGGAGACTTAACAGCGTTTAACATTAGACGCAAAAAGCTTAGAATCAAAGACAACCGTATAAATGCACTTATTAGGGATTTGGACGCGTCAAACATTTCTGTTACTGATTTTTTTAACTGTTTGATAAATCCAAAAAATGAGCTTCTTAAGTGGGAAACCACTTTTCAGGAGTTATGTTCCGGTTCTGATTCAGAAGATGAAGATGTGGAAAATACTTTCCAGTTCAGCCAAATGGCTGACGTGCTAAAATGTATTATTTGCGTTGATAGTCCGCGGGACGTAGTTTTTCTACCATGTAGGCACTTCAAAATATGCTTTGAGTGCTTCAAAAATCTGGAACAGCGTTCAAAAAACTCTCTATTGCTCTGCCCATACTGCAGACAGATAGTTGAAAATCATTTACAAGTTTTTCAATAAATTGTTAATTAGACCGCAGGCAAGAATTTTTGTTTCAAAAAAATCGCGCGATTTTCCGTCTGAAAATTTAACTACAGGCATATCACTCAATGCTACACTATTATATAATAATCCTTATTATATTACTCTATTTATAATTTATAAGAATTTCAATAAAATGTTAAATAGGGCGCAGACAAAAATTTGTTTGAATAAAGGTGCAAGCCGCATTAATGTTTAATGCGCGCGCTCAAGCTTAATACGACTTCTTTACTTATATAAATAATAGTTAAATATATTTTCCCTGAGGGCGTTATGACACTTTTCTGTGTGTCAAAGGGCCCTCAAAAAAAGTGACATAGCGCCTGCGGGCGTTATGACACTTTTGAGTGTGTCATAAGGCCCACGGGCCTTATGACACTTTTTAGTGTGTCATAGCGCCCGCGGGCGCTATGTCACCGGGCGTTATGACATGCACCCAATTAATTAATCTTTCCATTAGCATGTATTAGACGGCGTACTGTATAGCACAGGGCGGCCGTTTAGCATGAGGATGGATGAGATTTAAATGCAGAAATGAAGTGAAGAAAAATGATACAAGGAATACACAAATAATAACTAATTGATGTTAGAATTATCTTTCCTTTGACATGTATTAGACGGTGCACTGTAGAGCACAGAGTAGCCGTTTAGCGTGAGGAGGAAGTGAATAATAATCCAAAAGCTGACATGTATTAGGCGGCGCACTGTAGGGCACAGGGCGGCCGCCTAGCATGGAATGGTTATTGGAAGGGAAGAGTTTAGCAGTAAAGTACCCTAATGACAATGACCGTTCGCGTTTGGTTGTGAGGCTGTATCGCACAGCCGATCAATTAGCTTCGGCATGTCGGGTACCGGTAGTCAACAGGGAAGAATGGAAAAGGCAAATGAATTAAGGAAATAGATAGATAAAGCTAACTAATAAATTAATAGGATGAATAAATAAATTAATAAAGTAGATAATAAAGTAATAAATAAAAATATATAATTAACAATTCATAAATTAATAAAGCAAAAATAATAAAATAATAGATAAAAGAAAATTAATTAATAAATTAATAGAAGAAATAGTTAAAGTAATAAAGTAAATAAAAAAGTAATAAATAAAAAATTAAGGAAAAATAAATAAATAAAAAAAAAATAAAAAACAAAATTTAATAAAGAAATAATAAATATACAGAATTAACTGATAAATTAATAAGTTGAATACATAAGGAAGTTAAGAGTAAATTAGGAAAGCAAATGAATTAAGTAACTAATGAATAAAGAGGAAGGAATAAATAATAATAAACTAATAAGAATAAATAAATAAAATTGATTAATAAAGTGATAAAATAGTTAAACAGTCAAAAAAAAAAAGTAAAAAGAAATAAGGACTACTAAAATAAATAAAGAATATCTATATGAACTCACGGCTGAAATATTATAATTGATATAGAGAAGATACTGATTTTAAATTAATTACAGAATTCCTCCATTCCACCCCACGGAAACTCCCAGAGAGACACAGTAAACGCTCAGAAGAAGCATTCAACATATTCAACATACACAGTAATTAAGTACACGATAAATTAACTATACGATAGACTAAGTACACCTTAAGAAAAATCATAGTGATAACAGTAGGGTGAAGGAGAAGCTGAAGTGAATAGAACTAAAAAGATTATCGGAATAGGAATAAAGAAAAGAGGAGAGTAACATCTGAAGAAATTTAGAGTTTGGCATGACAGAGGAAGTTAGCCAGGTAGTGAAGAAAAATAGCCCGATAGGAATGGCAGCGACTAGCGTTTTGGAGGCTATCAAGGTGATAGACCTCGTTGAAATAATTCCGAAATATGAAGGAGATGCAGGGAAATTAGAGGGATTTATAGGAGCAGTGGAGCAGATCCTCGGCCTCATTAGAGGCGAAGAGAGGTCGAACATAGGGGTAATTGCGCTTAGGGCAATCAGAAGCAAGATCGTAGGAGCAGCAGATAAGGTTTTGGATTTAGATGAGGCAGAGTTAAACTGGGACCGGATTAAAGGAATATTGACTACCCATTTTAAGGATAAGAGATCTGAACAGGATCTAATAATGGAATTGACACACACGGCCTTGTACACTAAGGTCATGACTCTGAAGAAGGCCTTAGTGAGTTTGGCCAAGTCAAGCGGACCAGGCATATTACTAAGAAGCGAGAAGACCAAATGGTATAAAGAGATGGCACTAAATGCGTTTGTATCAGCTTTAAAAGGGCCGATAGGAGTGACAATTAGAAGCATGGGAGTCCCAACCATAGCAAAGGCTTACGAAATAGCTTGCAGGGAGAGAGAGTTGGGCACCTTAGAGGAAATGAAGGCAGAAATTAACGACCAAGGAACGATTGAGATGCAGGGCAAGGAAAGTAAAGGGTCCCCAAACCAGGACCTTGGGAAACAGGATAATCCGACGGCGGAGCCGCGGAACGGCAGTTGGTCACAGTATCGGTGGGCAAGTAATGCCCAACCGCAGTTTCCAACCGCAGTTTCCAATGCCGTTGGCGATGCCCGGCATGGGAGGATGGCCAGGATTTGGCTTCCCGTATCCGATGATGGGTAACCCATTCCGACCGGACAATTATAATCAGGGGGAAAATTTGAACTATGCAAGGCCGTATCGGAATTACCAGAATAGGAACAATAGGCGGAGTTACGGACAGAATAATCAGAGCAGACAATGGAATAACCCTAATTACAACAGCTACAAACCCAGAGAGGGGCAGCTAGCGATCCAGGGGACTGGAGACGCAGGAGGGAGCGGTCTGTCCAGGATGTCAAGGAATTCAAACTATTCCGGACAGTCCTATAACTCCAACAACTCGAGAAAGTCGAATAATTCAGCCAACTCGAGAAGGTCTTATAATTCTGGCAATAGCGGAAATCGGCCGGCGACTGGTGGCCAGCTGCATAACATCCAAGAGGATGATGCAAATTTTTCGCTATTAGCCTCGAACAGCCAACAGGATATCTAGGGGCAAGAAAGGGCCACTCAACCCTGCCGTACATAATAGTTAAGATCGCTCCAAACAAAGTAATAAAAATGCTGATTGACACGGGATCCACATTTCGTTCATTCGGCCCGAACTAGCTCAATCACAGTACGTGACAGACCTAAAAGACCCGATAGCAATAAAAACCATCACCCAATCACACAATATTTTGAAAGAAGCACACATACTAACGTTCAAAGAATTTGGAGGTGATGGAAAGATGAGGTTTTTAATTTTCAAGTTCCACCAGTTTTTTGAGGGGTTAATTGGAATAGATTTGCTGCAGCAACTGAAGGCTGTGATCGACATTGAAAAATGTTGGTTCCACACGGAAACGGCAAAACTACAAATTCATGTCGAAAATTACAGACCAAGTGGAATCCACACAGTGGAAGCAGGATCGAAAAGGGTAATTTCCGTGCCGGTTCAGGCACCGGACGGAGATTTTTTATTACACAGAACGACAGTGAAGGAGGATCTAATCATTTCGGAGGGTATTTACAGAGCAGTGGCCGGGCAGAGCCTGGTGGAGGTAGTAAACTATGCAGAGACAGATCAAGACATTTTTTTGCGGAGCCACTAAAGGTTGCCGAATTCAAGATCGAGCAGCATTTTGAGCTCAACAACATTGAAGAGACAGGGAACGACGATAAAAGCATACCGTTCCACAAGATTAGGACCGGACATTTAAACAGCGAAGAGCTAAAAGGACTCCAGGGGATTCTGAAAAGATATCCAAAGGTGTTCCATAAAGAGGGAGACCACTTATCTTTTACCAACGCGGTTAAGCACGAAATTAGAACAAAGGATGACATACCGGTGTATGCCAGGCCTTACAGGTACGCGTTTCAGGAGAGGCAAGAAGTAAGGCGTCAGATAAAGAAACTGTTGGAGCAAAAGATCATCAGACATAGCCACTCTCCATGGAGTGCACCAGTCTGGTTATTACCCAAGAAAAAAGTCGCGTCAGGAGAAAGAAAGTGGAGAATGGTAGTAGATTATAGAAAGCTGAACGAAAAGGTGATTAAAGATAGATACCCTTTACCGATAATTAATGACGTATTGGATAGCCTGGGTAGAGCGAAATATTTTACAACCTTGGATTTGGCGAGTGGTTACCACCAAATCGAAGTGCAGAAAGAAGACATTCCGAAAACAGCTTTCTCTGCGGAAGGGGGCACTTAGAATATGTGCGAATGCCATTTGGGCTGAACAACGCCCCGGCCACCTTCCAAAGATTAATGAACAACATCTTCGGCGAATTGCTAGGGAAAGGTTGTCTCATATACATGGACGATATTATGGTATTTTTGGCCTCGTTGCAGGAGCATATCACGGACTTAGGAAATGTTTTCAAAAAACTAACGGAAGCAAATTTTAAGTTGCAGTTGGACAAGACAGAATTTTTGAGGAAAGAAGTAGAGTATTTAGGTCACGTAGTCACTCAACAGGGTATTAAGCCGAATCCAGAGAAAATCGAAGCGATAAAAAGTTTCGAGATTCCCAAGACCAGGAAACAGATTAAATCATTCCTGGGGCTGTTGGGCTATTACAGGAAGTTCATAAGGGATTTTGCGGCTATAACAAAACCGCTAACAAAGCAATTAAAAGGAAAGAAAACCGTACAGTTGGACCAGGAGTACAGAGAAGCATTTGAGGTGTGCAAAACTTTATTATGTAATGACCCAATTTTACAGTTTCCTGATTTCGATAAGCCATTCATCCTTACTACGGATGCAAGCAACTACGCAATTGGCGCCGTCCTATCCCAAGGAAACCTGGGAACAGACAGACCAATAGCATATGCTAGTAGGACCTTATCGGAAACGGAAATAAACTATGCGACCATTGAAAAAGAGATGCTTGCCATTATCTGGGCAATTAAACACTTCAGGCATTATGTTTTTGGTACCAAGTTCAAAATTGTCACTGATCACAGGCCATTGACCTGGCTCATGAGTGTAAAGGAACCCGATTCCAAGCTCGTAAGGTGGCGGCTTCAGATGTTAGAGTACGATTACGAGATTGTGTACAAGAAGGGTTCTTTGAATGTAGTGGCGGATGCGTTGAGCAGAATCCAACCTGAACTCAACGTATTAGAAGAGGCCTCAGAATTAGCAACGAACGGCGAAACAATTCATTCCGCTGGGGAAGATTTGCAATTGGGATTCCCAATATCAGAGAGACCGTTGAATGAATATAACATTCAAGTAGTAATACAGGAAGGGGAAGCTCCTAAGATAGTAAAGCAAATTCCGTTTAGGAACAAATTGCGGATAATTTGGACAGACAACAATTTTAATGACGAAACAATTGGCCGTAAATTAAAAGAAATTCTAAAACCAAAAAGAACGGTAGCGTTGTTGATACCGGAAAATTTGGTGTTGACAATCCAGGACGTATATTGCAAATATTTCGTACAGTAAACTGTATAAAGCGATAAGATGTACAGTCTTATTGCCCGATATAACAGAAAAATCTGAACAGGAACGGGTCATAAAAGAGTACCACGAAAGAAGCAACCACAGGGGAATAGACGAAACCTTGGCTCATTTGAAGAGGAAGGTATTCTTCTTGCATATGAAACAGGCGATTACGCAAACAGTAAACAATTGCGACAGTTGCCAAATGCAGAAGTACGACAGAAGACCGAATAAGATAGTGTATAGTTTGACGGAATCACCCGAGAAGCCTATGGACTTGTATTTCATAAACAAGAAAAGTGTACTAACAATAATAGACAAGTTCTCGAGATACGCGTGGGGTTTAACAATTCCAGCAAGGGAAAGTGTCAACATAGTGAAAGCAATGAAAAGTTTTATGGCACTATTTGGGATACCTAAGAAGATAGTCTGCGATCAGGGAGTGGAATTCTCGTCGAATCTGTTCAAGGACTTTTGTAGGCAGTACGAATTAGAACTGCACACAACGTCATTCCAGCAGTCGTCGAGCAATTCTACAATCGAGAGGTTGCACTCCACGATAACGGAAATCTACAGGTTGATTAGTGAGGCAAGGAAAAAGAATAAGCTGGAAATCAGACATGAGGAGGGGTTGGATGAGGCATTTATAACTTATAATAATGCCATTCATTCAGCCACCAAGTTGACACCGCAGGAACTGTTCACAGGAAGAACACAAAATTTCTTTAACAACGTGTCCTTCAACAATGAACATAACTACTTGCAAAAGATAAATGTGTTTCAGGCCGAGTTGTATCCAAAAATTAAAGAAAGGGTAGAACAACGAAAGAGCAAAAGAATAGAGGAGCCAAATGCAGACAGGCAGGAACCGAGCCCGGTACAAGTAGGGGACACGATATACAGGAAAGAGAACAGGAGGGATAAACTAACGCCGCGGTTTTCCAAACATAAGGTGGCAGAAGACAACGGACTAACAATAACAACACACAAGCCACAGAAAATACACAAAGAGAAAATTAGAAGGATAATGAAGTCAAATGAATAAATAATTACAGGTGGTCACTGACCATGGCGGCAACGGAGAACTTCGAGATTCGGATGCTGAAAGGGGACGAGCCGGTAGCTCAGATTGACTTAGGCTCGGCAAAGGTAATACAAACGCACAAAACATTTATTCATATTGTGAGGCTGGAGGAATATCAGGAAGCAATAAACAATTTAGAGCAAACGCTCAGAGATTTAGGAGAAGATGCAGAAACTAAAGACCTTGTGAGGGTTCTCCAAAATAAACTTCAAATGTTAAAAGTAAGATTAGCAACTATATGCCCGAAAACTAGGAGGGCAAGGGGGTTGATAAATGGACTGGGTTCAGTCGTAAAGTCAATAACGGGAAATTTAGACGCGGAAGATGCAGAAAAGCTAGAGGAAGAGATAAGAAAGATGCAAGAAGAGGAAAAAGGATTAAGGGAGGCTTTGAGTTCTCAAGAAAGGACAGGAAATAAATTTAGCATAATGTTCAAAAACCTAACGAAATACATTAACGAAGAGCAAGCCAGGGTAACTAGGTTTATAAACAATTATAAGAATGGGATTAGCAAGACGTTTTTAGAAGAGGACAAGAGAATCTACAGGTTAGAGTACATATATAGGATTTCGATAACAATAGACATGCTCGGATTAAATTTGAACGATGTAGCTGAAAGCTTACTATTAGCGAAAATAGGAGTAATTTCAAAATTTATTTTCGACAAACAAGAAGCAGCGAGATGCATGCGAGAGTTAGAGGAGCAGAATATAGAGTTGACATCGGAAGAACACATGTACGAATTTTTACAATTAACGGCGATAATGAATAAAACAGATATAATATTTTCAATAAAATTACCAATTTTCAAAAAGGGGACGTATTCTTTGCATAGAATCATACCGTTACCCATGAATAGAACAGAATTTGTAATAACGCCGAAATACATAGTACTTAATAAGGAAGAAATGTATTATTATAAGGAAAAATGTCAAAAGATAAGAAATTTGTATACATGTAAGAACGACAAAATTGTAAACCAGGTTAATGAAGTATGCTTGAGAAGACTGATCAACGGGAAGTCGGCAAATTGCGAGACGAGGGATGTAGGCCTCAAGAGCAGGATCTTCGAGCCAGAGGAAGGATATATTGCGGTTTTTAATGGAGAAAATGTGAAGCTGCAAACAGACTGTGGAGAAGAGAGAATACTCAGTGGATCGGCAGAACAATGTAGAACAATGATAAATAACGTTCAATACGAGGCAATAGAAAAGCTCGGTTCGGCAAAGTTGAACTTGGAAATACCACAAATCGAAATCATGCAGAAGAACAGAACTACCCAAGAATTGGGGATACATGAGCTGAAGATGGAGGACATCGAAACGAGATTACAGATCAACAGAATACAAACAGGAACAGCAAGGCATACAACAACCACATACGTAATGCTAGCTGCTATGATGATACTAATGGCAGCAGTAGCTTGTTTTTCAGGGAGAACGACTACTTTTACACCAGCTACACCAATCACGACGTTCACGCCAACTGTTGCTCCACCAGCCACCTTCACACCTACCATCGCTCCACTATGGTCGGTAGTTCAGTCTGAGGGGGAAGGAGTTACCACCTCGGGTTATACCCTCGGCGGTCCCCCGCCGAAACCCCCTCGGCAGTCCACCAATTAGACTGACTCAGCAGATACCCCGGCGATCCCCGCCGGAACCCCCTCGACAGTTCAGCAGCTAAACCACCTTAGCAGTTACCCCGGCGATTTCCCGCCGGAACCCCCTCGGCAGTTCATCAGCTAAACCACCTCAGCAGATACCCCGGCGACCCCCGCCGAAACCCTTTTGGCAGTCCGCCGGTGGAAGAACGTCAACACAGCACATGCACATCCGCTCCAATTACGGCCGTCCCGCAAGATCAGCACATTTTGTAAACCATAAAAGAAACAATTCTAAAATAAACCTCACTCTTGAATTTACCAGCAAACAATTCAGTCATTTTATTGCTCGTCCACATTTTGATTAAACTCTAACTACAAACCATTAAGCTATCCAAGGACCTACAAACTACTAATCTGGTAACTAGCGCAGACCTGCGCGGGAAAATGCAGCTTTTGCATCCCGGTAAGCGACGGATTGTTGTATACATTCATCAATTCATCAAAATAACCTGGACAGTCAACGGCCGCACCTGGGAATTTTGGAACTGCCATTTGTAAACCTTAGTCATTGTTCCGACAGCTGCGGCCAAGTCCCGTCTTAGACTCTGCTGGCACAAGCTTCTCTTAGTCCGTGGTAAAAAGGCAAAAGGCATGAACCACTCTTCAAATTCGAATTGTAAATTGTAAACACCTGTCCGTGAGCAACCAAAAACGCACTCCGCAATTCCTCTATGTGCTGAAAAGTTTTTTAAATAGACAGTCCACGGCCGCACCTGAGAATTTTGGAACTGCCATTTGGAAACCTTAGTCATTGTTCCGACAGCTGCGGCCAAGTCCCGTCTTAGACTCTGCTGGCACAAGCTTCTCTTAGTCCGTGGTAAAAAGACAAAAGGCATGTACCACTCTTCAAATTCGAATTGTAAATTGTAAACACCTGTTCGTGAGCGACCAAAAACGCACTCCGCAATTCCTCTATGTGCTGAAAAGTTTTTTAAATATACCTACGTTTTTCTATTTACCGAGTCTTTAGTACAATTTTGCAAAATTTCTGGTTATGGATTCATGTTGACTAGTGTAAATAAAACCTTTTCAACTAATGCCGCTCAGCTATGACACTTACGCCGCTCACTTTAAATGCTTTTTTGCTTTTATATTTAGTTGAATTGTTTACAAATTACTCACGCATGCTTGCAGAGGGTACCCCTAATGGTAAACTATATTCAAATGTTTCCCTCCTGCCGCCAGCTCACAGAATTAATGGGGTTTCCTTCTGTCGTACAAAACACTTTGAAAATTTTAACAATATAATCTCATTATTTATTTGTAGGTTTCGAGTTTATACTTATATGACAAGCATCCAACAAGAAAACAGCAATTCCGTTAGCGTCGCGATGCAGTTTAATGTCAGACTGCCCCTTTTCTTCCTCTCCAGCATTACCATTTGCCGAAAGAATACATTTTAAAAAGTAAATTTAATCATGTGTGTAATCATCTTTCGTCACAAATAATGATATCAAAACTTTTGTATGTCGTTAAGAAGGGTTTTTGTTTGATATCAGAAGTTTTTGTTTTAAACATGAGTTTACTACTGTCTTCTTCTTCTCTCCTCTTCTTCTGTAAAAAAGATTTCTGTATGGAACGGTTTAAAACAATTTAAACTCATTTTGGGCCTAGAATACAGTTTAGATACGCACAAACAAAATTCAATACTCGAGCAGCATTAGTTGTTCTTAAGTGACAAAATGGGCGATTTTCGTATTTAAATAACTCTTAAACGCAAACGCATATACCAAAATTAAAGAAATCTTAGGGGCTATAAAGTTGAAAGTTTTAAGGAAAATTGTTAGATCCCTTAAAAAAAATAAAAATAAATAAAAAAAGTTCAAAAATATTTTTTGTTTATAACTTTTTAACTGTTGCACTTACACAAATTACATTCTGGGGACGTTTATATAATTTCAAAATACCTTTTTAACGAGGTATCGCAGAAGTATGTATCAAATTTTCAGGACTTTAAAAGTTTTGCTACAGACGGACAAACTTACAAACAGAATTATATTTTCATTTTGAGAAGAAGAAGAAAATCTTTTTTTTGGGTATAACTTTTGAACGGAGCATAAGATTTTACGATGACCCCATATCATAATTTACGATACGAACAAAAAAATTATAACGAACCTGTTCGTGATTAATGTTGCTCAACATGACAAACGATTGTACTCAATGTTGCTCAACATGATCAACGACCAACAAATCAAGCAGTACTACAGTTGGTAACAGTACCAGGCGTCCAGTTGCACCCACGGCAGATAATTGCTGATCAGCATATTCTACATAGTCAATGTCAACGGTTGACTCGCTGTCTCACCAACCCGCCAAGCGGTCAGCACATTCTGCAGTGTCAGCCAACCCAACCTTAAAATACAGTTGGGATACGCATATACAAAATTTAATGCTTAGTCAGCATTAGTTGTTCCGAATAACTTTTAAACGTGGACGTACAATTTTAGATATCTCAAGGGCTATAAACAAACTGTTACATTTCCATTTTAGAAAGAAGAAGAAAAGCTTCTGTTGGGTATAACTTTTGAACAGAGCATAAGATTTTACGATGACCCCTCATATTAAGCGCATTTTCAGTAGGAATACAACTAGCGTTGTGCAAGGGGGCAATTATCCCCATCGGCCCCATAGCCCCATAATTAAGCGGAAAGTGTAAAAGTGGAAATTTAGAAATTTGCATCTGTTGGGGCCGGTGGGGTTAATTTTTCCCTCGCACCTGCTTCTTTTTTTGTGTGCTTCCCGCTAAACTAGGTGGTTTTGCCAAAAGTCGCAAAAACCAGTTTTCTATATGGAACGGTCTAAAATACAGTTTGGATACGCACAAACAAAATTAAATGCTCGAGCAGGATTAGTTGTTCTGAGCTAACAAAAGTGGCCATTTTTGTATTTGAATAATTTTCAAACGTGACTTTTTACAAAACCGTGTTATATACCGAAACTTAAGGAATCTAAAGGCCTCTACAGATTAATGTTTTAAAGAAAATCGTTAGAGAACCTTTAATTTGGTGTATTACTCATTACGATCGGTCTTTCACAGCAGATTTTCACTTCTTCGTGTATATATATATATAGTAGTCTCCTTCGCACACTTCCTTGTGCGCTTCGTCACTACATGGACTGCCGTTCATAGTGATTCCTACTGAAAATGCGCCTAATATGAGGGGTAATCGTAAAATCCGATGCTCCGTTCAAAATTTATACCCAACAAAAGATTTTCTTCTTCTTTCTAAAATGGAAATTTAATTCTGTTTGTCAGTTTGTAGCGACACATGGTTTTAAAGTCCTGAAAATTTGATACAGACTTGTGCTCTACTTCTTTTAAAAAGTATGTTGACATGCTATGAAGGCTCACTAAATGTAATTTGTGTAAATGCAACAGTTAAAAGGTTATGAACAAAATAATTTGTTTTAAATTTTTTTTTAGCTTTTTTTATTTTTCTCAAAAACAGCTCTATCGATTTTCTTTATAACTTTTAACTTTATTGCCCTTGTGATATATTAAATTTTGGTATATACACTGGTCGGCATAATTATTTTGACAGGTTTGAAAGTTAAATCTACTCATATTTTGAACTTATAATATAAACTTTTGGCACCTATATAAAAAGAACACCACAATTCCGTTTAAATGGCAAAACAATAATTATTTTGACAGGTTTGAAAGTTAAATCTACTCATATTTTGAACTTATAATATAAGCTTTTGGTACCTATATAAAAAGAACACCACAATTCCGTTTAAATGACACAAAAATGTTCTTAACCCATAAAGCACCCTTTGAAAAGTTAGAAATTTTTGTGAAAGTCAAATTTTAAACTTTTTTCCTGGGGCTTAAAACAAAAATGTTTTGATACAAAGTTTTTCCCCAAGCAAAAGTAATAATAACTGAAAAAAAAAAATTCAAAATCAAATTTTATATGATTTTTTGAATGGAAAGATCTTAGTAAAATTTTGTATGAAAATAAGGAAAAATAGGGATAAAATTGCCATTTTTAGTTATTTTCAAAAAATTATAATACAAGGAAACAGATTATAACATTTTTTTTTGCAGTTATTTTTAATTTTGCTTAGGGAAAAACCCTGCATTAAAACATTTTTGTATTAAGCCCCACGAAAAAAGTTTAAAATTTGACGACACAAAAAAATCAGGTGCGAGGGGAAATTATCCCCATCGGCCCCTTGCACTGCGCTAGTTGTATTCCTACTGAAAATGTGCTTAATATGAGGGGTCATCGTAAAATCCGATGCTCCGTTCAAAAGTTATACCCAACAGAAGCTTTTTTTCATCTTTCTAAAATGGAAATTTAACAATTTGTTTCAAGGGGTGCTTAAGGGGTTAAGAACATTTTTGTGTCATTTAAACGGAATTGTGGTGTTCTTTTTATATAGGTGTTAAAAGTGCTATAAACGTCCCCCGGATGTATTTTGTGTAAATGCAACAGTTAAAAAGTTTTTTAAGGATCTAACAATTTTCCTTAAAACTTTCAACTTTATATCCCCTGAGATTTCTTAAATTTTGGTATATGCGCTTACGTTTAAAAGTTATTTAAATACAAAAATGGTTCATTTCGTCAGTTAAGAACAACTAATGTTGCTCGAGTATTGAATTTTGTTTGTGCGTATCCAAACTGTATTCTAGGGCCAAACTGAGTTTAAATTATTTTAAACCGTTCCATACAGAAAACTTTTGTTTTACGACTTCTGAAAAAACGCTAGTAATAGATCCTATAGCAGCAAACGTAAAAAGAAGACAGTAGTAGACTCATGTTTAAAACAAAAACTTCTGATATCAAACAAAAACACTTCTTAACGAGGTAAAAAACTAGTGACGATCGCACTTTCAACATACAAAAGATTTGATATCATCATTTGTGACGAAAGATTATTACACACATGATTAAATATATTTTTTAAAATGTATTCTTTCGGCAATGCTAATTAAACTGCATCGCGACGTAACGGAACCACTCGAAAACTACAAAAAAATAATGAGATTATATTGTTTAAATTTTCGAAGTGTTTTGTACGACAGAGGGAAACCCCATTTAATTCTATGAGCTGGCGGCAGAAGGGAAACATTTGAATAAAGTGGACCATTAGGGGAACCCTCTGCAAGCATGTGTGAGTAATTTGTAAACAATTCAAACAAATATAAAAGCCTAACTCAAAAAGGTGTATAAAAAAATCTGCATAAGTGTCATAGCTGAGCGGCATTAGTTGGAAAGGTTTTATTTACACTAGTCAACGTGAATCCATAACCAGAAATTTTGCAAAATTGTACTAAAGACTCGGTAAATACAAAAACGTAGGTATATTTAAAAAACTTTTCAGCACATAGAGGAATTGCGGAGTGCGTTTTTGGTCGCTCACGAGCAGGTGTTTACAATTTACAATTCGAATTTGAAGAGTGGTACATGCCTTTTGTCTTTTCACCACGGACCAAGAGAAGCTTGTGCCAGCAGAGTCTAAGTCGGGACTTGGCCGCAGCTGTCGGAACGACGACTGAGGTTCGCATGACGATGCCACAAATGGCAGTTCCAAAATTCTTACCGTCGCTTACCGGGATGCAAAGCTGCATTTTCCCTGATGCTAAAGCACTACAACTACCCGCGCTGGTCTGCGCTCATCATATATTTTTTTTCTTTATATTTGCTTTTTTTGTTGAATCTTCTCTTTAGTGAGACTAGTATATAAAATCTAAAGAATATAATTTAACTTACAGTCAAGTAGACTGAATTAGGATTAATGGGCGCTAATATTTATTGCTGGGCTGGCAGATCGTTTCGTTTCGGTGCAGACGATTTCTGTTCGAAACCCGTGTTAGATTCCTTGCGAGATTCTTTGGGTGCAGTGTAAGCTTGTTATGCTAGGTCGCTTTCAGCTTTGATATTTCATCTTTAACCGGTGGAATGCCCCGATTCCTGTAAATATTTTCTTTCCGAACATACCATGGTGGCCCAGTACTTGTACGCAGGATTTTTGATTGGGAGCGCTGTATGATGTCAAAGTTGCTGTTGCTCCCCTAAAGAGGAACTTTAAAGTCCAGACACAGGGATGATCGAGAGTTTATAATCCAGTGTAGGCTGCTAACCTTAAGTCTGAGTTGTACTTTACTCCTCCAAGATGTTGTTAGGCAGATACTCGCAGAACAATTTCCAATATTATTACAACAGGCACAAAACCCAGGAATCAGGAAATTACTTCGGAAAATCGGGCTAACGTCGAAATTTTTGATAGGGTACCAAATATCGAAAAGAGCTTAAGACAATTTTCGGAATCCACCGGAATTTAGTTCTTGGAAAAAAGGAATAGACAGGTAGACTTCAAACTATTTTGGTATTTTACACACAATACGCAACAAAATTACAGGCAATCCCGATATCGCATTGGAATATTAGGGTAGGTTAGGTGAGAATGGTCGGGGATTACAGACTAATCCCCCCACTTAGGTCACATTGGGCCCCTTGTGATACCAGATGATCTCAGAATCGATCCATTTCCCTAGCTCCAGGGGTATTGGGTTTCTTGAACCAGTTGGTTATTTTCAGAAATTAAGGGAGTTTGGGGATGCTTGTGCTTTGTATGGCCGCAAGGTTTGGAAGTGTGTAGCTACCTAATGTTTGAAAACGCTTGAGGTTAAGCGCTGGGCAGAAGAATAGGAGGTGCTCAATGTTCTCCTCACTTTCTAGATGTTTACAGCTGCGAAAGTAGTCGTAGCTGCTGCGTCCTAGCCTGCGCACGTGTGTCCCTAAAAGACAGTCCGTGAGGGCTTTAATTAGGGTGGAGATGTCTGCTCTGTTGCAGTGTAGCAGGGTTTTGGTTATTTTCGGTTTGTAATTGTCCCAGGTGAGCCTGGAAGTGTGGCATACCAAGATCGTATTCCAACGGTTGTTGGAGAGGGTATACAATTTTTGCTTGAGGAGAAGCTTACAACTAGATATGGGCATACCCACTGTGTCCTTATCGCGGTTGTCGGTGGTTGTCCCGTGTCTTGCTAGTCGTCCGCTATGCAGTTGCCCTCAATGTAACGGTGTCCAGGCATCCAAATGAGGTTGATTCGGAAATGAGTGGCTATCTCGTTTAGAGATTTGCGGCATTCAACGATAGTAACTAAGTTGAATAGGAGTCGAGAGCCCTGAGGGCTGCTTGACTATCAGAAAAGATGTAGATGTCTGTATCGCAGTGTTTTGATGTATCCAGGAAAGACATGGCTTACTTGATTGCCATCACCTCCGCTTGGAAGACACTGCAGTGATCTGGTAGTTAAAATGAGACTTTTATGTCTAGTTCAGGAGAGAAAACTCCCCTACCTGTTTGCCAGTTTAGCTTGAAGCCATCTGTGTATATATTGACGGCGTTCTCGATCTGGTGAGGGAGGTGGTCCCATTCTGTGCGGGTGGGTATGAGAACCTTGTATCTTTTTTCGAAGTTGACTATGGGTGGGACATAGTCTGTTATGTTTGGAATATACCTCTGGTTTGTCAGTATAGTGAAGTGACCTGATGAGCGTGTAGACCAGGCTGACGCTTCGCGGAGCCTCAGCGCCGTTGCTAATGCCCAGCATTTTGGCAAGCAGGTCAAGAGGTTCGAGGTCAAGAATTGTGTTCAATGCTTCCACACTTATGCAGAGTTCTGCACTTCTTTGGATCTTGTGCAGATTCTTTAGGTTGCAGTTCTTTTCTAGGGAGTGCCACCAGACAATGTTTCCATAGAGAAGGATGGGTCTGACTATAGAAGTGTATAGCCAGTGGACTATTGGGGGAGAGAAGCCCCACTTTCTCCCTATCGCTTTTTTGCAGGCAAAGAGTGCTATGGCCGCTTTACGTGTGCGGTCCGCGATGTTCTCTGCCCAGAGGAGTTTCTTGTCAAGGATACTTTTCTTGGTTGCTAAGGGTAAGGCGAGTTTGGTGTAGTTTCGGGAAAGTTACACTTGGTATCTTATACTTTCTTGTAAATAGAACTAGTTCTGTCTTTTCTGGGTTAACACCCAGTCCGCAGCGCGCAGTCCACCTTGAGAGTGTGAATAAGGCTGGCTCCATCAGGTTGCAGAGCGTTTGTGGAAATTTTCCTCTCTCTATACAAGATACCAAGGAGTATAGGGCTGTATCTGTTGATCTACCGTAAAGGTACGATGTACAGGATAGTCGGCTAGGGTTGGTAGTTAGTCTGATGTGTGGGTCAATTAGCCTTTTCAGGGTCTTTAACGAGAAGTAGGTGAGGCTTACAGGACGGAAATCCTTTAAAGAGGTGTGAAAGGGCTTTGCCAGCCTTTGGTATAAATATTACTTTAATGTCCAGCCAGCTGGATGGTATGCAATTCAGTGCCAGACAGCTGTAGAAGATGAGCGTCAGCCAAAAGAGGGTTGTATTTATTGTTCGTTGTAGTTGGGCTTGCGTGTTTTTAGGGAAGTGGGCGCCTAGAAGGAGTTCTAGGGTTTCCTGACTGTTTCCGGTCCAGGTGTCTTCATTGGTTTTTAGGTATCCAACGGTTACTGGAGATTTTGCTAAGATGCTTTTGAGTCTGGAGGCCTCCGCTATAGATTCTATGCTACTGCTGAAGTTAGCCCTATCTCTTCCCTTTGATATTCTAATTTCCTTTTTGTAATGGCTTAGCTTCGTATGGTACGTGTTAGCTTCACTGTTGTTATACTTAGTTCTGTTGAAGTAAGTTTTGCACTCGCGTTTAAGAGCCGCCACGGTGGTGTTCCACCAAGGCGGTTTGCGTGTTTTTTTGACTGTTCTGCTTGGGAAGGCCTTTTTAATGGCTCCTCCACAGATATCAGTGAATGTATTGACTCGGTTTTCTAATTCGTGACTGTCGAGTACGTAAGTCGGTGGAGTATTAAGGTTTCTAGCGAGGACTTTTTTGTAGTAACCCAAGTTTGTACGTCTTAGATTTCTAATATTCTAGGGGTGAGGGCATTCTAGAGATATTGTAAATTCTACATAGAAGCAGTGTTCGGCCCCCACTTTCCACTCTTCAAGTTGATTGAGTTAGATATTAAGGTATTTATCCTATTTATAGTGATGAAAGTAGGGTCATTACCTTTGTTGCAGCTAAATAAGTTGGATTGAAGGAGATAGTCATAAAGTAACTCACCCCTTTCGTTTGTATTAGTATTTCCCCATTGTGTGGGGTGTGAGTTGGCGTCTCCACCCAGGATGAGTTCCTTAGATGGGTGTGTGTTTATAAGTTGTTGTGTTATCATGTTTGGTAATGGCCCCTCTTGGTCATGAGCCAGATGCAATGGTGTAATGAGTGTGTGAGAGTTTAGCTCCAGTCTGACCGTGGTTAGGTCGCCTTCGCTAAACTGTGGGATTAGAAATGTGTTTAAGTTTGTTTTTGTACGAATGCAGGTTTACCCTTCCCCTTAATATGAAGAAGCTTGTATTTGGGGGTTGATAAGCCACAGATGTTGTCTCCAACAATCTATGGCTATAATGCCCGTTGCCAAGCGGGTGAGGAGGGCAGCAGATGCTGTCTTGCTGTGGTGCAGATTAATTTGGAGGTACTGCACCATTTTGGGGGCTAGCTTCGGACTGGGTTCCCTCTGCTTCCTCCACTCTGTCCTGCAGCACACTGCGCCCCAGTCGGACCGTACCTTCACGTACCCTGTGTGGAAGGCCTCTTTGTGCTCCATCTCGTCGTCGCTCGGGGGTTTATAGGAAGCACAAGTAGCCATGCTGTCCGCCGCTAATTTGACATGGTTTTGTGCTGCTGCAAGGGGTTCCAGGCATGTCGGTTAAGAAGATTTACCACGTTCATAGTGACGCGCTCTGTCTTCTCGACCTTTACCACCTTCCAACCATCTGTTGGAAGCTTTGGGTTGAACCTTGTCAAGAGGCTAAGAATAGTCTCTGCCTCAGAGGATTCAGACGTCAACCACACCCTCGCTCTTGGTCTGGACGGGATATCCGCTGCCTTACAGACGGCCAGCTTGGCCCTGGGGTAGATCTCACCAACTTTGGTAATGGCAGCCTTGTAGAGCGCTGCCGATATCTCGTCCTCGCAGGCGATCAACTTGACGCTGCCCTGGTTCCACCCTGCATGTGTGCAGTCGGGGGGCGGTCCTGGGTTTTCGTCCAGCACTTTCAAGGCCACCGTCGCAAGTGCCCGCCTAACCAGACCCCACTGGCTTCTTGGGATCCTGCCGCCTTCATCGTTTTGGTTGATGACGCCGATGATCTTCCGATCCTTTACCACTTCGGCAAAGAACCTAGACCACGTGCCGCGGCTGGTTGTCTTGGCTTTCTTGCTATTGCTTCTGGTTGACCCACTTTGATCGACCTCTCTCGTTTGTTGCTGTCGCTAGGTATAACATATTTGCGGGATCGAACTCTGGTATTACCGCCTTTGCCCAGGCAATGTCCCCTGCCTGGTTTGGTGGTGTCCGCTTAAACTCCTTAGCCCTGGTACTTACCACAAGGTCAGCCCTTGCACGCCCCTTCAGTTGGTTTGGCTGGTTAGCCGCCCCAGCGATGGTGGGTGTTTTGGCCTGGCCCTTGCTGTTAGTCGGTCCTTGGCTGGTGTGGATGTGGCATGTATTGGGGCTTTTGGTGCGGTACCCTTGCTTATTTGGTCGTTTGTGGTGGTGACTTCCCACTTTTTTAAAGTGTCGGGCTCTGTTGTTTCTTTATTGTTATATATATTATTTAAACTCTCCATGACTGTTCCCAAGAGCTGCGGAGAAAGCACAGGTCCACCCGGGTAGAGATTCGCTGTTCCCGGGTAAGGCTGGATTAGAACAGGCGGTCGCCACTTGCCTAAGCCCACCGTTAAAGACTGTTGACCCGGGCTCCCAGACAGACAGACAAATGGGAACACTTTTCAAATCTCTTCGCTGAACCCAATGAAAAAGTGACTCATACGACCAATGTGAAAGCCGAAATTCGTACCAATACCAACACACCAATCTACTCAAAGATTTATCAGTATCCAATGGCACTAATAGATGAAATAGTCTGACAAGTATTCGAACTCTTAAAAGACAGTATAATTCATTTTGACGAGATAATCGTCTCTAGCCCGGACGAAGAACCACATTCCAAAAGTGTAGGAAAAAATATTGGAAACATTAAAAAATAAGTGCCAATTGGATAAGTTTGAATTTTGCAAAACAAGGAAAGTGAGACTAACCCCGCAAAGGTAGAAACGATCGCTTACTACCCATGTCCCATAACGGTTAAGGAATTAAGATAATTTCTCTTCTAGCTAAACCTCTCAGAAGTCTACTTAGAGGGGAGGATGGGCGAATTTCAAAGGCAACTTCTTCAAGGAAAGCTATTCACCTAAATGATGAAGCCATGCACGGTTTCATCAGCTTGAAAAATACCCTCACATGAAAAGACGAAATATTACAACTTTAACGAACTTTAACGAAGAATTCGTATTGACAACGGACGCTTCCGACCATGCAATAGGAGCCATACTATTGCAAAACAAGAGGGAACGCTATAGTCGAGTGCCTCGACTATCAAATACCCGTTATTCAGCTAAAGCAAGCAGTCTCAAGCAGGGCAAGCCAAGCAGCCGCTTCAAAGTGGCGCCATCTACCGGCCAATTCATAATTTAATTATAGCTTTTTACTGAGTGGGACGATTTAAAAATTTTCTACATTTCCGTAGGCATTAATAACCCAAACAAAATGGCGTTTCCACTTTTGCTCTAGCTTTAAAACTGTGGGCGCCACAGCTTTTCGCGGTTTGTGTGCGTTAGGGGGAGGGGGGGTTTCCCACTTTGGTCTATCAATATGTATTGAAGAAACGAATACACATTCCTTTTCCTGTTAATCGAGCTTAAAAACTGTGGGTGCCACAGTTTTTCACAGTTTGTGGGCGTTAGAGTAGGCGTGGTACATCGGCGAGAAAAACTTGCCTGCGTATTAACCCCTAGAATCTGCATGCCAAATCTCAATCTTCTAGCTTTTATAGTTTCCGAGATCTCAGCGTTCATACAGACGGGTGCCACAGTTTTTCGCGGTTTGTGGGCGTTAGAGAGGGCGTGACACATCGGCGTGAAAAACTTGCGCTACGTATTAACCCCTAGAATCTGCATGTTAAATCTCAATCTTCTAGCTTTTATAGTTTCCGAGATCTCAGTGTTCATACAGACGGACGGACGGACGGACGGACAGACGGACAGACGGACAGACGGACAGACGGACAGACGGACAGACGGACAGACGGACGGACGGACGGACAGACGGACAGACGGACATGGCTAGATCGACTCGGCTAGTGATCCTGATCAAAAATATGTGTACTTTATATGGTCGGAAACGCTTCCTTCTACCTGTTACATATTTTTGCACGAATCTAATATACCCTTTTACTCTACGAGTAACGGGTATAAATACAGACTCATAGCTTTTATTTCTAGAACCTTATTGTAAACAGAAGTAAACTACGAAACCGCAAAAAAAAGAAATGCTAGCCATATTTTGGGCTGTAAAATCGCTTAGAGGATACCTTTATGGTGGTAAATTAACACCGATCATGAACCTCTTACACATGATTGTAATTGGAAAGCGACAATAGCGATTAAAAGATGGTAATCTTACCTTGACATCTTGGTGACATTAACACACTGACAGCAACACAACACAGCGCTGAGAGCTTTATTTATAAAGGAAATCCACCGGACTACAAATTTACTATACCATTTCCCACTTTCCATAGACATACCGTTACTCGACCAGATTTAAATAAAGACAACCTTATCGAAATATTAAAAAAATATCTAAACCCTTCAGTTTTAAACGGCATCCTCACGACAGAAGAGATAATGGGAGAGATACAAAAAATTTATCCAGATAATTTTGGTTCCATTAAAATCAGGTTCACTCAAATCAAAGTTGAAGATTTAACAAAAGATTCAGATCAGGAGGAAATAATATTAGAAGTTCACAATGGAGCGCATAGAAACGCAGAAGAAAATAAAAAACAATTAGCTGAAAGTAATAAAAGTCCCAAAAATGAAACAAAAAATAGAAACATTAGTAAAACTATTCCATTTCCCACACTGTTACTCGACCAGACTTTAATAAAGACAACCTTATCGAATATCTTTTGATGAGGTACTGTCAAAGACAATTTAATATGTAAAAAAAACATCATAAAGTAAATTTTTTTGTTGTAAGGAACTTTTAAGAAAAAAAAATGTTTTTTTTAAGAAAAAAAATATAAATAAATTACTTATAGGGTTGTAAGTTTCCCAATATTTTTTTTTTAATTTAACTTGATTTTTGAAAAAAAAAATTATTCAAATCGGTCAACTATATCTTATAGCTCCAATATAAACGCTTAGTACAAAAGGGAATATCTCGGTTCTATTTCAATATTTTTTCATGTAAATCGGGATTAAGTCATTATTTATAAATTTAGTTTAGAATTTTTTAAAATTAGTTATTGATTTCTTATAGCTGTCATAGAATCGGTCATGCAAATTTAAAAAAAAAAAATTGCGTATAAATTAGGTTTTAGATCATAAGAACAAGAGCGGACTCTGGAACTTTTTATATTTTTTTAGGAGTTTCAAAATAGTCAGAAATTATGGGAACCGAGCTGACAAACAATCTATTAAACACATACTGTTTTTTTTTACAAACAGAATTCCCGAATACAGCATATTAATAAGAATATATTTGACGCCAGGAACACAATAGAAATACCAACGACTTCACTTCCTTCATTAGAAAAAAAAATTCAACAGTTTGCCGCCAAAGAAAAACAAAAGTAATGGGAAACCGCAGACTAGTAATTCAACTAGGGATTCTTGTTGTAAGTGCGCGCAGAAAAACCAGGGCTGGCGATTATTCAAATTACGAACATTTCTTACTAACCTTAACCGCAGTTTTCTGAGAAGAGGCAGATAAGGCACAAAGACACATTTTTTTTTTTTATACACTTTTTTCTTCTTGATATCAAGATGAAAGCTGTTCGTTCTCAGCTTTTGAGATCGAAATGCTGAATGAATTAAGCATCAATGAGCACGGTTTTATTTTGGGTGTAAGAAAGTATGGTAGGCACCCGCCTAACCCAAAAATATCCACAATCCCAATCCCAGAATACTCACGACACATAATCCATATTGATATTTTAACATAAAATCTAAACCAATGAAGAGTCCTTCAACTCAGCAAGCATTACCGTTATGATGAAAGATCAAATAAATATTCAAATATTTAAAGCTCTCTTCTACAAAAGTTCTGATAGCGGTCAAAAATAAGAAGGACTGAGAGTCAGTGAGTGTAGACGTGCTTTTAATTACCTCCTGAGTTTTTCCAACTAGAAAGCCTTAAACAGCCCTGAAAAGTAAACAAAGTGAACAGCGTGATCCCCATAGGAGGCGTTACGCACCAGGGTGGGTCTGTGCGTCGAGTACACCACATCTTAGCGCTTAGACAATTTAAACTGGTGCTCAACCGAGGGTAGTGGAGAGAGGGGAGAGAGGGGCACATATATTGAATACCCACTGTACCGAAAGTACTTGAAGGGTACGCACTGTAACACTTTGTTGCAGTGTTTACATATTTCAAGTCCCGAAATATGAACCGATCGCTATGGCTTAGCCCGCACACAGAAAGTGCTAGCGTCGGCATAATTGCAGCGAACGGACAGCATATGCATACCCCTCGCGCCTCCACTTGAGAGCGCATAGCAACATATATAAGTACATTCCTTTATACATAAGCATATAGGCACATAGCCGTCTCTCTGCCGCCGCCTGCGAGCAGCGCAGCTACGAGACTTAGCCTTAACTAGACTTAAAGAATATTGTAAAAATCAGAGACACTTCGATCGTTGGAGCGGCACCATTGCTGCTCCGACTTAAATGAATAAAACTAAAAATAGATACAAAACAAGACCTTTTTAATTAACAATTTGGAACTACGGGAAGGATCTATTTCATGGCGACCGTGACTAGAGTCACAAGGAGCAGCGGATCGGGAGGATTATGGCAGTAATACTGGAGGAATATATTTCATACAAGGAGGATATACAAAATAAAAACCCGTCTGAGTGAGTAGAGTGTGCGTGATGGTACGTGGAGGACAAAAAAAATAAAATTAACAAAAGAATAGCCCGCCTAAAGTGGCTACTATTTGCTCAGTCAACACCGCCACCATGGACGACGGCACAAAAACTGTATGAAGAGCTTGAATTTTTAAGAGAAACCCTCCAAAATAGAGTACCACAAGTCACAACTCACTCAGAAAATCAAATACAAGTTATAAATCAAAAACTAATAACGAAACCAAATATTCCCAAGCCACTGCCGAAACGACCACAAGTGTGCCCCACCGACTGCCCCGGACCTCTCAACTCTGCGGCATGCAATTCCGTATGCATGAAGCCGAAGACCAGTGCGAAGACCAGCGCCGGTACCGCCTAATCCAAAAGGCCCAGGACAGCTGCAGCAGTTACCAAGCGTGGGAGGCACGACCGCCACCTGCGCCTTCGAAGGAACGTCAGCGTAGCCAAACCGGCGACGACCAGCTGACGTAGAAGGAAGAAAAAGAAACCAAGCTGAAAACAAATTTTTTTTCACCCATGCACTGCGTTGCATAATTTTTTTTGGATTGCACTACGATGCATATTTTTTTTATATAATATAATATTTTGTAAAATTGAGCGGAACTTTTTCTGCCCGATTAGACGTGTAGCCCGTAAAGCTATGCAAAAAACTAGGTAGGAAGTTTGTTAATTTAAATGCGCAGTAATGCGATAAGTAAATTTTCAATAGAAGAGCATAATAATTTTAACACAACACTTTATACACATAAGATAAAAGTATATGCAAAACCCATAAAAATGACTTTGGACATAAAAACAGTGGATTCCACTGCCAATGTCATCAATAAGGTAGAATCTAGCAACATCAATCTATATTGGGTACATATACTCCTGATAATCATTGTTGTTCTCATGCGCCCCATTTTATTTTCAAAAAATAAAAAACACCATTAAAATTGGCGGAAAAAAAGGAATGAGGGGCGGGAAAGACACAGGAAAAAAAAAAAAAAAAAAAAAAAAAAAAAAAAAAAAAAAAAAAAAAAAAAAAAAAAAAAAAAAAAAAAAAAAAAAAAAAAAAAAAAAAAAAAAAAAAATCAATATATTCTTCTTATCATGTATGGCTAAACTAAAGGCATGGAATGGAACAAATTGTACGGGGAATTATCAGACATTAAAAGTAATTTTGACAGATCACACAAGTCACTAACCCAGAATAGACCTATCCAAAAGAACACTGTTAGGAAGCATGTTGAAATATTAGTAGAGTGCTTTAATGAAGCGCGAATTCTAATACATGAGCACAGGGAAAGATTAACTCAAGATCATTGGTCACAGGTATCGAGACTTTTGATACGACTACGATCCAATTTAATATCTGTTAAACAAAAGTTCAGCTTAGAAATATCGGTACCAACCGTTCTAAACACTCCAATAGAAATTGACACTGCACCTGACCCGGAATCAACAGAAACGAACGAATCGGAGTCAGAAGAGCTTCCCGAAGTAAACCTCAAAATAGAAGATGAAGATTTGAATAATCTTACTATTCCGGCGGTATACACTGATCTGGACAATTCAACAGATTCAGATACTTCGAGTGTAATAGAAAACAAAATAAGTAACTCTATCACAATGGCACAATCAAATATTGATTTTATTAACACAGCATCCAAGCTTATACCAGTTTTTGATGGTAAGGCTGAAAATTTAACAAGTTTCATTGATGCTTTACAAATAATAGAATCAATAAAAGGCGAGCACGAAGAATTAGCTGTTTCCATAATTAAAACAAAGCTAAAAGGTGTCGCCAGAAATCTAATCGGTAATGAAACAAGAATTACTGAAGTGATTTCCAGACTAAGAGGCAACGTCAAAGGCGAAACTGTTGAAGTATTATCAGCGAAGCTGATGAACCTACAGCAGCGCAATAAAACTGCCAACCAATACACACAAGAAATTGAGCAGATGACGAAAGCCTTAGAAGGTGCATATATAACAGATGGTTTATCTTTAGAGCTAGCCAGAAGTTATTCCACGCAGCATGCAGTCAAAGCAATGACTAAAAATTGCACAATCGATAAGGTAAAACTTATCATGCAAGCTGGCACCTTTAGTACTATGAACGATGCCGTTTCCAAATTTGTCAATAGTTGCACTGAGGCAACTGGACAGTCAAATACTGTCTTATACTTCCAGAACTATTCACAGCGCGGTTCAAATCGCGGACGTGGTAATTATAGAGGTAATTTTCGTGGTAATTCTCGTGGTAATCACAATAACTACGACAACAATAACTACAACAACAATAACTATAACAACAACTACCAAAATAACAATGGCGGACGAGGCCAATATAGAGGAAACTATAGAGGTGGTAGTAACTCGAACCGAGGCCACAATGGCAATAACCAAAGCAATGTCAGAATTACCCAAAATACTAACCAAAACACATCGGAAAACTCCCAAAGCCCTTTAAATACTCAACAATAAATGAAGTCAGAGTTCACACTATTAATCTCAGCCAAAATATATTCGTTTCATTTTTCAATGTAGCTACTGGAAAAGAACTTATCTTTTTAATAGACACAGGTGCAGACATTTCCATTTTAAAAGAAACTTCGGATAACTTCCAAAACATCCAAGATGATTACATCATAGACATAAAAGGCATAAGTAAAGAAATAACCAAATCCCAAGGTTTAGTTTCTATGGAAATACAGACAACTAAATACATAATTCCACACGATTTTCATATCGTAAATTCACATTTCCCTATTCCATGCGATGGAATATTAGGCATCGACTTTATTAAAAAATACAACTGTCAATTAGACTTCCAGCCATCTGAAGATTGGCTTATAATTAGACCCAATAATTTAAAATTTCCAATTAATGTACCAATAGCTCATAGTTCTGGCAACAATTCAATACTTCTGCCAGCAAGATCCCAAGTTATTCGGAAAATTGAACTTAATTCAAAAGAAGACAGTGTATTAATTCCAAATCAGGAAATTCAGTATGGTATTTACGTTGCAAATACCATAGCAACATCCAATAATGCCTTCATAAGGCTAATAAACACAACAAATACCGACCAAGTAGTCAGTACAGATAACCTAACATATGAATCACTTTCGAACTACGATGTAGTCAACACAAATCCAGACAATAGAAAAAAATCCGTACTATCACAACTTTCAAAAAACTTCCCTCCACAGTTCAAGTCACAGCTTTCTAGCTTATGCACCCAGTATAGCGATATATTCGGATTGGAAACCGAATCAATAACCACAAATAATTTTTATAAACAAAAACTGAGATTAAAAGATGATGAACCAGTTTATATAAAGAACTATCGAAGCCCACATAGTCAGGTGAACGAAATACAAAAGCAAGTAGGAAAATTAATCTCTGACGGGATAGTCGAACCGTCAGTATCCGAATATAATAGCCCATTGTTACTTGTTTCTAAGAAATCATCCCCCGGGTCAAATGTAAAGAAATGGCGATTAGTAATCGACTACCGCCAGATTAATAAAAAATTACTTTCTGATAAATTCCCATTACCTAGAATTGATGATATTTTAGATCAACTAGGTCGAGCTAAATACTTTTCATGTCTTGACTTAATGTCAGGATTCCATCAAATTGAACTAGAAAAAGGTTCAAGAGATATAACGTCTTTTTCAACGAGCAACGGCTCATATCGCTTCACGCGATTACCCTTCGGATTAAAAATAGCTCCTAATTCGTTTCAGAGAATGATGACTATTGCGTTCTCTGGTCTAGAACCTTCTCAAGCTTTCCTTTATATGGATGACTTAATAGTAATTGGTTGTTCCGAAAAACATATGCTTAAGAACTTAACAGATGTTTTTGAGAAATGTAGGAAATACAACCTAAAGTTACATTCAGAAAAATGCTCATTTTTTATGCATGAAGTGACTTTTCTAGGTCATAAATGCACTGATAAAGGAATACTTCCAGATGACAAGAAATACGATGTCATTATGAACTACCCAGTTCCGCACGACGCGGACAGTGCTAGACGTTTCGTAGCATTCTGTAACTATTATAGACGTTTTATAAAAAATTTCGCCGACTATTCACGGCACATAACAAGATTATGCAAAAAGAATGTTCCTTTTAAATGGACGGATGAGTGTGAAAATGCATTTCAATACTTAAAAACAAAACTTATGGAACCTACCTTGCTACAATATCCAGATTTCACTAAAGAATTCTGTATAATAACAGATGCAAGTAAGCAAGCATGTGGAGCGGTTTTAACTCAAAACCATAATGGTCTCCAACTTCCCATTGCATACGCATCAAGAGCATTCACAAAAGGTGAAAGTAACAAATGTACTACTGAGCAGGAATTAGCTGCAATTCATTGGGCGATATTACATTTTAGACCATATATATATATGGAAAACATTTCTTAATTAAAACAGACCATAGACCTTTAACATACCTTTTCTCAATGATCAATCCCAGTTCTAAACTGACACGTATGAGGCTCGAACTAGAAGAATACGACTTTACAGTCGAATATTTAAAGGGAAAAGATAATTATGTAGCTGATGCGTTATCAAGGATAACCATCAAAGATCTACAAAATATAACCGGAAATATATTGAAAGTCACTACTAGATATCAAAATAGACAAAAATTCCGCGCGGAAAATCAAGAACAAGAATTGCCTACGCAATCTTTAAATAAAGCTTCTAAGCCCAACGTATACGACGTCATAAACAATGATGAAGTACGTAAAGTAGTGACCTTGCAGATAAAAAATACGTTATGTTTATTTAAACAAGGTAGAAAAATTACTGCAAGATATGATGTTAGCGATTTATATACTAATGGAGTTATTGATTTAGATCAATTTTTCCAAAGGCTTGAAATGCAAGCCGGTATACATAAAATCAGCCAACTCAAAGTGGCACCGTGGGAAAATATCTTTGAACATACTTCAATAGATAATTTCAAATTAATGGGCAATAAAATCTTGAAAACATTAAGAGTAGCGCTACTCAACCCGGTGACCCAAATAACAAATTTAAAAGAAAAAGAAGCAATTTTGTCTAAATTCCATGATGATCCAATTCAAGGAGGTCATACTGGCATATCAAAAACTTTGGCCAAAGTAAAAAGACACTATTACTGGAAAAATATGTCTAAAGATATAACTGAGTACGTAAGAAAATGTCAAAAATGCCAGAAATCCAAAATAACTAAACACACAAAGACCCCTTTAACAATTACAGACACCCCAATAAATGCTTTCGACAGAGTGATAGTGGACACTATTGGTCCACTACCAAAATCAGAAAATGGCAATGAGTATGCAGTCACTTTAATATGTGATTTAACTAAGTATTTAGTTGCCATACCTGTTCCAAATAAAAATGCTAATACTGTCGCTAAAGCAATATTTGAATCTTTTATCCTGAAGTACGGTCCAATGAAGACGTTCATTACGGACATGGGAACAGAATATAAGAATTCAATTATAGACGATTTGTGCAAATATTTGAATATTGAAAATATTACATCCACAGCGCACCACCACCAGACAGTCGGAACAATAGAAAGAAGTCATAGAACTTTCAATGAGTACATACGATCTTACATATCGGTTGATAAAACTGATTGGGACGTATGGCTTCAATATTTTGTCTTTTGTTTCAACACGACCCCCTCTATGGCACATACTTATTGTCCATATGAGTTAGTATTCAGTAAAACAAGTAATTTACCAAAACATTTTAATAGCATAGATAGTGTAGAAGCACTATATAATATAGATGACTATGCTAAGGAGAGTAAGTATAGATTAGAAGTAGCCTATAAAAGAGCTAGAGTTATGATAGAAGCAAATAAGAATAGAAATAAACTACTATATGATCATAAAGTAAGGGATATAGATATATCAGTAGGTGACCAAGTTCTATTAAAAAACGAGACAGGTCATAAATTAGATCCTAAATATACAGGTCCGTATATAGTAAAGGAAATAGGAGATAGAGATAACATAGTAATAACAAATAAAAAACAAAAAAAAAAAACACAAGGAGATTAAAAATCTTTATTACATAAATTGCACTTAGTATGGCCATACATAGACACACATACATAGACACACATACATAGACACACATACATAGATAAATAAATACACATATTCTTTTAATAATTTCATTTTCTTTGATTCTAATAACATAATACAAAAAAAATTTAATAAAAATAAAAAGTGTATTAATTAAACATTTTTTACTATAAAAATAACTTCATTATATTACGTTATTTTTCAAAAGGAGGGAGATGTAGTATGCACATATATTGAATACCCACTGTACCGAAAGTACTTAACACTGTAACACTTTGTTGCAGTGTTTACATATTTCAAGTCCCGAAATATGAACCGATCGCTATGGCTTAGCCCGCACACAGAAAGTGCTAGCGTCGGCATAATTGCAGCGAACGGACAGCATATGCATACCCCTCGCGCCTCCACTTGAGAGCGCATAGCAACATATATAAGTACATTCCTTTATACATAAGCATATAGGCACATAGCCGTCTCTCTGCCGCCGCCTGCGAGCAGCGCAGCTACGAGACTTAGCCTTAACTAGACTTAAAGAATATTGTAAAAATCAGAGACACTTCGATCGTTGGAGCGGCACCATTGCTGCTCCGACTTAAATGAATAAAACTAAAAATAAATACAAAACAAGACCTTTTTAATTAACAATTTGGAACTACGGGAAGGATCTATTTCAAAACAGCTGATCACTCCGATAATGCTGGAAAGCGTTCGAACCACAGCCAGAATCGGTAACAGAAACCAGCCGCTGCTAGCAGCTAGGAAAATTGCATACTTCAAGACCGAGCTCAAAGAAGATATTCAACTCGTAGCAGTAAGCTTTTGGAAGGGTTGAAGAGTAAAGTTCAAAAACGAAGGCCAAACTTCTTCACTAGTCCGGATAGGGGATCTAGGAGCAGCAAGTCAAGGAACCGATAAATTCCAACGCCCCCGCTTAGGCGGTGCCTCAGCAAACGGGGCTCTGGGGACCGAAAAGGGGCGGTATAACCCCCATCGTCAGAAAGTCTAGGAGAAATCTGAGACCAGCAAGGGAACCCCTGTCGAGGACGTTGAAGGACCTATGGACCAGGCAAACCCCTTCGCAGCGATGGCCAGATCGCCAACGCTGCAGGCTCAGCATAATGTTGAACAGCAGCCAAAACAAGCGGAGACAATCACGTCCCTGGAGGACGTTATTGCGAAAATAGGCCTTGCCGTGAATGGCCTCTCCCTTCTGTTTAAAGACCACAGGGTCGTCAAACAGCCGATGCGCGATCTCCTAACAGAGCTGGTAGAGCTGCATAAAACGGCAGTGGCCTCCATCAAGCAGGAGGAAACCATAGGAAAAGAGTGCAGGGAAAGTGCCACGCATACCACAGCGAGAGCCGAACAGCGTGACAACAAGCTGTGTGGCAAAGAAAGGATAATAGCGACACCGAAAAGGGCAAGGGAGCCACCAATAGGCCAAAAATGTACGCCACCAATGAAGAGGGTACATCGGGAACGGCTACAAGAGAAACGACAATAAGATTTCCAGCAAGTAGCTGACAGAAACCTTAAGGGACGCAATCGTGGTTGCAAGAGTCGGGGAGATCACCTACGCGGAACTTCTCAAGGCCGTTAAAGGAGACTCCACGCTAAAACAAGTCAGTGGGGACGTACAGACCATCCCAAAAGACAGCCAAGAGCTCTGCAACTAAAGAAGTCCCCAGACCAGAGCGCGGAGGAGGTTAAAAAGGCGGTCGGAAACGCTCTCGGGGTTAAAGCAGTTGTAAGGGCCCTGACCGAGCAAACTAGACTTGGGGTCATGGACTTAGATGAAGTCACAACGAAGGAGGAGATAGTGGAGGCGCTAAATAGTAAGCTAGGCGATACCCCTCTTTCTGAGGAGGCTGTAAAATCGCTCAGAGCCACTAGAAACGGCCTGCAGATAGCCACACTATTGTGGCCAACACCCACAGCAATCAAGTTGGTAAACTTTGGGAAAAGAAGGATTGCATGGGTGATCTGTCGGATTAAACCGATTCTTTTGCCAAAACGCTGCTATAAGTGTCTCGCGTTCGGCCATATCTCGTCGAACTGCCCAGAAAAAACGGACCTGCGCGGAGCATGCTTCAAGTGTGGTGGAAAAGACCACGAGGCCAGAAGCTGCAATAGGGACCCACATTGTCTACTCTGCGCGCAGAAAAAAGATCTCCCAACGAACCACGCGTCTGGGAGCTTAAAAAATCAGCGGTAGCGGTAAAATCACTACAAAGATGTTAAGGATCATACAGCTAAACCCTAACCACTGCAAGGTGGCCCAGGACCTTCTCATCCAAAGCATCAAAAGGCTGTAAGGCCGAAGCCAAAAGATCTTTGGGTTTTTAGCTGCTACTAGAGGAGTTTATCGAGACGATAGACAGCCTGGCAAGCGACATACGAGCACATTCGCATGTGATTATTGCCGGGGACTTCAATGCGTGGTCAACGGAGTGGGAGTCAGTCTTAATAAACGCCAGAGGAAAAGTAGTCACTGAGACGTTCGCTAGACGTAGTCCTACAAAACACGGGTTCCACCCCTACATTTAGGAGAGCGGGAGCGCAGTCCATAATCGACCTAACCTACGTAAGCGCATGTTTGGCGGCGACGGCGACCTGGGATATTAGCGAGACCTACACGGCCATATTGCAATTATAAGCACCATCCGCACGCGAGGAACCGCCACACCGACAACTACTCGAGGACACTACAAAGAAAATACGATCGACAAACCAGCATTTAGAGCGGCCCTGGAAGGGACGGAATTAGCGGACAACGAACGGGCAATGGTGGAAAAGGTCAAGGAAGCTTGCAGCGCAGTCTACTGGTGGAACCAAACGATTGAGAAGGCACGCCGTGAATGCATAAGCGCAAGGAGAGCCTACCATAGGGCCCGCGAAACCGAAGCCTTCCATATACTTAGGGAAGTTTTCACCCAAAAGAAGAAGATCCTAACGCTGGAAATAAAAAGCAGCTAAAGGCTGTGCTTCCTGCAACTTTGCGATGAAGCAGAAATCGACCTTTGGGGAAAGGCCTATAAGGTGGTCATGAAACTGGGAGAGATCATAACGCCCCTTTTCACAGCGCAGGAAACGAGGCAAGCGGAAGCGCTCGGTGTCACGGACCATCAGATACCACCGGTGACCCTACAGGAGTCGGACAACATAGCCCAGAAGGTACCAAACAACAAGGCACCAGGGCCAGATGGGATCCCAAACAGGGCACTAAAACTGGCCATCAGCATGTACCCGAGCACCTTTGCCAGTGCATACACTAAGTACCTGTCCCAAGCCTGCTTCCCAGAACGGTGGAAACAGCAAAAGCTGGTGCTTATACCAAAACCAGGAAAAGATAAGGAATAACCGTCGGCATATAGGCCCATTTGCCTTCTAGACACGGCCGGCAAAATACTAGAAAGTATTGTCAGTGCAAGACTCGGAAAAGCAATAGAGGCTGCCGGAGTGCTCTCAGAAAGTAAGTATGGCTTTAGAAAGGCCCGTTCAACCCTAGATGCACTGGATGCCGTGGACCGCATAGCCAGGCAGGCCTTTTGGTGGCTGGGAGGAAAGAAACAATACTGTTTGGTGGCAACCCTGGAAATCAAAAACGCCTTCAACTTTGCATCCTGGAGCAGAATAATGGCCTCACTCGGCATGCTGAACATCCCAAAGTACCTGCAGGCGATCGTTAGCGACTACCTGAGCGACAGGTGGCTCCACTAACGACACGGACGAAGGACCTCAACGTTACAAAATCACAGGAGGAGTGCCACATGGGTCTGTCCTAGGCCCATTATTGTGGAACACCATGTATGATGGTATCCTGCGACTAAACTTCCAGCATGGCGTGAACGTTGTTGGCTTCGCGGATGACGTCGCGGTCATAGTATTAAAAAATTCTATAGCCAAGGTAGGAAGATCTACAAACGCAGCCATCAGCAGGATAAGTAAGTGGCTACAAATCGCGGGACTTGAACTGGCTGGACAGAAACCCGAGGCGGTACTCATCAGCAGCAGGAAAATGGTGGAAACGGCACGAATCACTGTGGGCGGAGCCCAAGTGGAGACGAAAAGGGCTATAAAATACCTTGGGGTCATGCTGGACACCAGGCTGTCCTACAGGGAGCACTCATAAGAAAGCACGCGGAGTTACGATGGCAGTGTCCCGAATGATGCTTAACCATAGAGACCCAAATCCCACGAGCCGGAAACTACTATTTAACGTAGCAAGGTCGTCCTTCATGTATGCAGCACCAATATGGGCCAAAGCGACAACAAAAAAGAGCTACACAAAGGGAATAGAGTCGGACTTCAGAACAGGAGCTATCTAGCCTTCGCCTTCCGCACGGTCACTACTGAGGCCATTCTGGTCATCAGTGGAATAACACCAGTCGAGCTCGCAGTTGTGGAGGCCAAGGAGAACTTCGAAGCGAGAAAAGTAGCGGATACACAGGCGGACCACAGCTTGGCAAAACTAAGGTCAAGAATAAAATCCCTTGAAAACTGGCAACAAAGATGAGATAGGGCAGAAACCGGCCGGTGGACACACCGACTCATCCCCAATATAGCAGCTTGGGTAAACAGACAACACGGCGAACTAACGAAACAAGCCCAATCTGCGACGCCTGCGGAACAGTCGCACTAACCAATTGTGTTAGGTTCGGAGAAGAACGCCTAAGAGCTAAAAAAATCCTGGGGACCCCGATCACAGTGGAGGGACTTGTACCTAGTATGCTGGAGAGTCAGGATAACTGGACAGCTGTATGCAGTCTGGCTGCGGAAGTCACGACGGAACTGAGGCGGCTAGAACTCATAAGGAACGTGAGGCCCTACACAGGCCAGCCAGCCTTGCGAAGCAATGCTTCTCAGCAGTCCCGCAAGTCTGGATATCATATGTATATTAATTTTTGTCTATGTATGTAATTTATGAATAAAAAAAAAAAAACAAAAAAACATGAGAGATTTCATTCTAAAATAATGAGGTGCCTTAAAACAAAACAAATATATAACACTTTTGAGGAACTTTTAAACAAAGCGATTTATGGGTATAATTATACATTTCGTGACAAATAAATGACCTTAAGAAATTTTTTTGGTAGAAATATAACCACTGATCCAGAACAATATGATAGAAAATCTTAAGACAACAAAAGATCGACATAGAAAATCATAACAAGCAAAGAAAAACAAAAAAAAATATATTTTCCAGCACAAGAAATATTTGTCAAGCAAAATACAAGATTAGTCTTCAAATTATCCCTACGTTTACAAAGGAAATTGTCAAAGAAAACAAGAACACAACCATTTTTACAGAAGCATGGGCCGAGGGAGATGAGGCCGATGTTCAGGCACCATTTTGCCGGCTGAGCTCGACGGATGGATGGGTACTTGGTAAGCATCTCGCCTCTCCCGCATAACCAGAAAGAAATATTAAAAGTGCCTGGGAAAAATAATATAGATCGTCTTTATACCCGTTACTCGTGGAGTAAAAGGATAAATTAGATTCGTGCAAAAGAATGTAAGAGGTAGAAGGAAGCGTTTCCGACCATATAAAGTATATATATTATTGATCAGGAGCACTAGCCATGTCCATCTGCCTGTCCGTCTGTATGAACGCAGAGATCTCGGAAACTATAAAAGCTAGAAGATTGGTACTTTGCATGCAGATTCTGGCGGTTAATACGCAGCGCAAGCTTTTAACGCTGATGTGCCACGCCCCCTCTAACGCCCACAAACCGTAAAAACCTGTAGCGCCCACAGTTTTTAAACTAGATTAACGGGAAAAGAAAGTTGTATTCGTTTCTTCAATACATATTGATTGACCAAAAAAAATGTTTCCACGCCCACTATAACGCCGACAAACCCATTAAAATTTCCGCCTTTAATGGCCAGTAGTTTTAATATCTTGCGGTAGATGGCGTATTACAATTTTAAACACGAAATTGGTTATTTCTATCAATCTGGCAACGTCTACAATTCATACAAAGTTACCAGAGGTCCTCACCACCAATTCACGCTTTCAGTCTGAAATCATAGTCAACTTTCGTGTTTTGCCGAATTCACGAAATGGCGTTTATACACACACAAATCGGCTGAAAGCGTGGAATGATAGCGTGAAGTCGGCATGGTAGAAACACAGAAACAGTTGCAATAGCCCGTTGAATATAACTCCTTTCAAACAAAGCTATTTGATATACCCGTTACTCGTTTTTTTAAAGAGCCAATGCAAACATTTAGATTTTAATATACATAACACGCTTTAACAATGTTTAATTTATATTAAAGTTGGTTGGCTGAGTAACGGGTATCTAATAGTCGAGGTACTCGACTATAGCGTTCTCTCGTATTTTCGTGTTATAGTTGCGCGTAAGTCCCCCGAAAAGCTAGCTCGAGCACTTAATCGAAATCCGATCGGCAGCATGTGGCTGTTATCCTCCCCTAGCAACTCATGTTGAGACTTTCCTTCACACGGTAAAAATTAATAAATGTATATTGAAATTATTCATAAAGCATTGGAGAAGAATCTTTGATTACGATATCAATTAATGACAATGTGAGAATCAAAGATACTTATTATTTTTTTACGGAAGGCATCGAGTTGGCCGCTTGTAAAAGCGCGCACGTCAGCAAAAAGATGTGCAGACTATTCACGATAAAAAAAGTCGCTCCGTGGGTTGCTTATATATAAATATGCAAATATAAGTGCGGATACCTCCCGCTAAAAAATAAAATTTTATTTAATAGAAAACGAAATACAGATTTTATAATATTATTGAAATATTAACTATACAAATTATGTTTTTTGCTTTGGATATATTAAAAAAATCGATTTTTATGTTAATATAAAGCGGAGTTTTATTATTGGTAAAGTTCTTTTAAGTTAGATCCCCAATCTTAAACTGATTTTACAAAATGCATTATTCTTATAACTATGGCTTCTACCAATCACAACCGTGGCCTGATTTAATGGTTTCTACGCTGCATCTTTTGTTTAATTAATTTTGATTGGTCAAAGCTTTTATGCGGACAAATGGGTTTTCAGGCTGGACTCTTTAAACAAAGGTTCTGAATATTGTTTATGTCTGCCGTCGTCGAGAAAGGCGTGGGAAGTGTTTACAATTCGAGTGTAGCCGATCGAAGGCGTGGGAAAGATTTATGTCTGAGGGGTTAAATGTTTATGTCGGATTGATTTGAATAACTGCAATAGTAGGCTCTGGACTAATGTTATTGACAATTGGAATAATGAGTATCTCGGGGTATACAGGTTGCATGTTGGGTTTGAAAGCCAGGGTAATTGCGAATTCTTTACTGGGTTTGGCAGCTAGAGTATCTGCGGATACGTCTCTTACATATTATTAACATGGATAATAAAAGTAGTTAAAAACAAGAGAGAATGCTATAGTCAAGTGCCTCGACTATCAAATACCCGTTACTCAGCTAAAGCAAGCAGTATCAAGCGGGCCAAACAAAGCAGTCGCTTTAAAGTAGCGTCATCTACCGGACATTTCATTATTTGCTTATAACTTTTTACTGAGTGGGCCTATTTCTTCTACATTTCGGTAGGCATTAATAGCCCAAACAAAATGGCGTTTACACTTTTGCTCTAGCTTGAAAATTGTGGGCGCCACAGCTTTTCGCAGTTTGTGGGCGTTAGGGGGAGAGGGTCAACCATTTTGGTCAATCAATAGGAAAACGGACAGACAGACAGACGGATGGACAGACGGACATGGCTAGATCGACTCGGTTAGTGATCCTGATCAATAATATATATACTATATGGTCGGAAACGTTTCCTTCTACCTTTTACATATTTTTGCCCGCATCTAATATACCCTTTTACTCTACGAGTAACGGCTACAATAATTAGAAGATAATAAAGTAAATTAAAAATGCTTAATATTGTTATAAGTATAGGATTTTTATAGGTACTTACTATTTTAAGTATAGTTTAAAAGTATGAGTCAAAGTACCTAATAATAAAATTTAAGTATAAGAAAAAAATAATTGTTTATAAATTATAATTATTTCTTAGTACGGTTTTACACTACTTATTAGGATAACATTCTTCAACATAATCGATAAAAGTAAATATTTAACTTATTCACTTAGGAACTTATTATTTACAAGTAATTATAAACTTCATAATTCTACCGAGAAATTGATTTTCTTCAATGACCGAATATACCTTTGTAAACAAAAGGGTAGATATAACAATAACAATAACAATATTTTTGCTCGAAGTTATTAACAGAGATTGCAAGTTAACGTTTCATTAAAACATATTCGGATCGACTATTGAAATCTGAATCCTTTTCATAAGTTTTAGCAATATGTATGCACAAATAAAAATAAATAAGAAAAAATATATATTAAAGAATGGAACCCTCTAATATCTCCAGCGAAGAGAGTTCTCCTTGTTGTTTGGGCTGTAATCTTGTAGAAATGTTAAATATATATTTTTGCACGTCTACACCCTTTTGGGGCAACAATATGTGGTTATAATTCATTTTTTACACTATACATATGGTTGAAATTAAGTTTGCACAACAAAAATGATAACATATAATTTCGCTGATCTAGTGTTTTTCTCGTGGCAGACGACTTTCGCTAGTAGACGGGTCTTCACACCACTCCGATTTTGTTGTGTTAATGGGCTTATACTTATCTTCTCGGCACACTTATACCGCAAATGAATGACCGGGTTGTACTTTTCGCAATGGTCGGGTTTTCATCGCGATTTGGATTACATGAAGCGCGGCAATAAAAACGAGAACGTAGAAACACTTTCGCGATTTCTTGATTGTGGTCTATTATTTGGCAATTAGGGTCTATGTCCTTGGAGTTCTTTCCACCCATCGTTTTGTTTAATGTTATTGTTATTGTATACTTGTTTTTAGATTTCACTTTATTGTTGCGAAATGGTATTCAAACCCAGAGCGCGTTCGATATCACTATTGTTCCCACTGTATTTCTTCCCCAAATTGCGCTTGCATTCATAGCCACATTAAGGAGCAAAAGGACAGCGATAATGATCAGGACGTTGTATAGTTTATCAATCTGTTCTGAGTGATCAAATACTTGAACATTGTTGACAACATTAGCTGAGTCGTTATCGATGTCTTCCCATATTGCATATATTTTTGCCAGGATCAACTATATATTGCTTCTTTCTTACAGGATTATGTTCTTTATGGCTTCCCAGGATAACTTCTTAAATACTTTCTACTTCTCAATTTTCACTTTTTAGTTCACGGTTCTGATCTTCTTCTGATCTTCCCTTTGGGTTTTGGGGACTAGGAATGGAAAGAGGTGAATTCCAGCGTTCCTATTAAAATTCCCGTTCCATCCAGAATCCCTTCTCATCAATGCACCCAGCTTAAACCCACAAAAAGTTTCCAAAAATTATAAGCCATTCAGACACTATTACAGTTTTAACATAAATTGGGGGTGGATCAAAAATTCGGATCGGTCAAAGTATATCAGTGATGAGCTAGAATTTACCAATGTACTGCTTAGATGGAATTTGCAGAACGGCTCTGTACCCACCCTACCATGAGTCTTTGATTGCCAATAATTAGAGACTCCCTATTTCATTCTTCTTTTGTTTACATCACCTTCGGGGAAAAGTTAGGAATTTAGAATTTAATGATTGTGCTATTTATTTCAGCATAACAATAACAAAAGAAGCCCCTCATAACATCCAAGGGGGATTATTATTTCAGTTATAATCAATTCATTTTATCTTCAAGTTTCGTAGCACTTTTCTTAAATTATTATTTCAACATTGTTTTCTAATTCAAATATCATTCAATTCATAGATGTAACTTTGTTTTTAACAAAACTAAGTCTGGGCTTACACGTTAATTACATGAATTTATCTTTACACTAAATGCTACAAAATGATCAGATAATAAGCTTGTGGTTTTTTCACATATAGTACTTGCAAATTGGTGTAAGTATTACTAAATGATTTTTTAAAATGTTGTGTCTTTCGTTTGTTTTTAAAGATTGGTTGGGTTTTAATGAAGTATGTTTTTAGATTCCGTTCTTTCTCAAATTTTGGTACGGGGCTGAGGTATTCTGTTTTGATTTGGGTGTTTACTTGATAATAATGTTCGCCTACTTGCGTACAGCGATAAGAAATTTCTGTTTTTTGAAATATTCACACAGAATGACGAAACCAAAGCAAAACAGAGTAGCTCCGTTAAGCGTGCGACTGGTCGTCAACGTTATATATTCAATAATATTAACAAATGCAAGGGATTTGGTACGACTCACCAAATTTCTGCATGTGATGGAGGCCTCCTCATCAAGCGCTGGTGTTATTAAAGATGATAAATTTGCACTAATATGTTGGAGAATTAGAGAATATTAAATGTTATCTCCCAGTCGCCGATCGCTGCTGTCGTTTTAGGTGGGTGTTTTGTTTTTTGCTTGATTTTGCACTGATCCACTACCAAGCACTAGATATGAATTGCTTTGTTCGTTTTGGGGTGTATTTTACAATATCTTGTGCCCTTTGATTAAATGAATTGCTGCTTCCGATTTAGCCAACGCAAAGTGATGAGTGTCCTGCTGAATTTGGCGAGTGGGTAGGCGATTGACGCACAATGCCGGGTGGTGAGAAATACTCTGCAGAGGCTTCAAGGAAGACAGAAGCCGAGAAAATATGATAAACTGTAGACCCGCTCCACCTCAGGGTATAACTGCCGATTAATTTCTGTTGTTCTATAGACAGTTTCTGATGAAAACTGTACTGCTGCTTCTTGCCCCAAATACGCTGAGCAATTTCCCTTTTGGACAATTAAGCTATGAATCGACAGATCAGATTTTATTGGCGAAAATGCCTTCTGAACAATCACCTACCTAGGTTAAGCAAAAGCTTCGGTTCAACATTAATGGAATTTCCAATCCCAGGTTTCCGAACTTTTCTTGGTTATTTTCACAGGCAACGTGTTTTTTTGTTTTTTACGAGAGGTTATGCCTGTGTTAAGGCTGATGTTGGTAATTCGTATTTCTTAGTTATGTAACAAAAAACGCGTTTTCCAGATTAATTGTTAAATACTCAGAATGATCTGCATTGGATATTGGCCAATTGGGAAAAGAGACCGTGTGCTACGTTATTGGGCTTTTTATAGCTGTATATTATACCAAATATTGAAAAATTCAGTTACTTCGCCGTGTTCAGTTTGACACTGGAAGGGTGACAATGGTGCCCATGCAACCTATCGAATAGCACTATCACGGTTTTATTGAATACCACCACCAATCTTTCTCGATTGAAATATTAAAGTTTACATTGATTTCAGACCCACGTTACAAAGCTAACTTCGGCTCGCCGTAGTTTATATACCCTTGCATATCTGTCCTACTTAATTACAAATACCAAAATGATAAATTTGGATTTTCTTGCGTATTTGTTGCATCAAACAAAATTACAGCAGCTTTCGTATTATTTTGAAATTATTCGATCGATCCTTCCTAGGGCAGCTATTTTAAATAGCCGTTCGATTTATGTTAAATTTAATTCGAAATTCTGAATTAATAAAGAAGAGTAGAGGAGACTACAATTGAAATTACCGAAGCTAACATTTTTTTCCTATTAATTTTCCATTAATTTTTCGATCGGGAGCTATATGATATAGTCGTCCGATGTTTATAAAATTGTATTCGAAACTCAGAACAGCTTAAATAATAATATTACCAAAAGTTTTAGGTCATATGTCAAAAAACCTTGAAGCTATAATTTTTTTCCTTTAGTTTTCCGATCCTTCCTATGGGAGCTATAAGATAGAGTTGTCCGATCCGGCTAGTTCCGACCTGCAATAGAAAGACGACTTTTGGTAAAGTTTCATCTCGATAGCTTCAAAACTGAGGGACTAGTTTGCGTAGAAACGGACGGACAGACGGACATGGTTAGATCGACTCGTCTAGTCATGGTGATCAAGAATATATATACTTTAAAGGGTCGGAAACGTCTTCTTCACTGCTTGCAAACTTCTGACTGAAATCATAATCAAATAAAAACATCTCTTAACGAGGTAAAAAACTAGTGACGACCGCACATTCAACATACAAAAGTTCTGATATCAACATTTGTGACGAAAAATGATTACACACATGATTAAATACACTTTTTAAAATTCACTGTTTTTATTAAAATTCCCGTTCCATCCAGAATCCCTTCTCATCAATGCACCCAGCTTAAACCCACAAAAAGTTTCCAAAAATTATAAGCCATTCAGACACTATTACAGTTTTAACATAAATTGGGGGTGGATCAAAAATTCGGATCGGTCAAAGTATATCAGTGATGAGCTAGAATTTACCAATGTACTGCTTAGATGGAATTTGCAGAACGGCTCTGTACCCACCCTACCATGAGTCTTTGATTGCCAATAATTAGAGACTCCCTATTTCATTCTTCTTTTGTTTACATCACCTTCGGGGAAAAGTTAGGTATTTAGAATTTAATGATTGTGCTATTTATTTCAGCATAACAATAACAAAAGAAGCCCCTCATAACATCCAAGGGGGATTATTATTTCAGTTATAATCAATTCATTTTATCTTCAAGTTTCGTAGCACTTTTCTTAAATTATTATTTCAACATTGTTTTCTAATTCAAATATCATTCAATTCATAGATGTAACTTTGTTTTTAACAAAACTAAGTCTGGGCTTACACGTTAATTACATGAATTTATCTTTACACTAAATGCTACAAAATGATCAGATAATAAGCTTGTGGTTTTTTCACATATAGTACTTGCAAATTGGTGTAAGTATTACTAAATGATTTTTTAAAATGTTGTGTCTTTCGTTTGTTTTTAAAGATTGGTTGGGTTTTAATGAAGTATGTTTTTAGATTCCGTTCTTTCTCAAATTTTGGTACGGGGCTGAGGTATTCTGTTTTGATTTGGGTGTTTACTTGATAATAATGTTCGCCTACTTGCGTACAGCGATAAGAAATTTCTGTTTTTTGAAATATTCACACAGAATGACGAAACCAAAGCAAAACAGAGTAGCTCCGTTAAGCGTGCGACTGGTCGTCAACGTTATATATTCAATAATATTAACAAATGCAAGGGATTTGGTACGACTCACCAAATTTCTGCATGTGATGGAGGCCTCCTCATCAAGCGCTGGTGTTATTAAAGATGATAAATTTGCACTAATATGTTGGAGAATTAGAGAATATTAAATGTTATCTCCCAGTCGCCGATCGCTGCTGTCGTTTTAGGTGGGTGTTTTGTTTTTTGCTTGATTTTGCACTGATCCACTACCAAGCACTAGATATGAATTGCTTTGTTCGTTTTGGGGTGTATTTTACAATATCTTGTGCCCTTTGATTAAATGAATTGCTGCTTCCGATTTAGCCAACGCAAAGTGATGAGTGTCCTGCTGAATTTGGCGAGTGGGTAGGCGATTGATGCACAATGCCGGGTGGTGAGAAATACTCTGCAGAGGCTTCAAGGAAGACAGAAGCCGAGAAAATATGATAAACTGTAGACCCGCTCCACCTCAGGGTATAACTGCCGATTAATTTCTGTTGTTCTATAGACAGTTTCTGATGAAAACTGTACTGCTGCTTTTTGCCCCAAATACGCTGAGCAATTTCCCTTTTGGACAATTAAGCTATGAATCGACAGATCAGATTTTATTGGCGAAAATGCCTTCTGAGCAATCACCTACCTAGGTTAAGCAAAAGCTTCGGTTCAACATTAATGGAATTTCCAATCCCAGGTTTCCGAACTTTTCTTGGTTATTTTCACAGGCAACGTGTTTTTTTGTTTTTTACGAGAGGTTATGCCTGTGTTAAGGCTGATGTTGGTAATTCGTATTTCTTAGTTATGTAACAAAAAACGCGTTTTCCAGATTAATTGTTAAATACTCAGAATGATCTGCATTGGATATTGGCCAATTGGGAAAAGAGACCGTGTGCTACGTTATTGGGCTTTTTATAGCTGTATATTATACCAAATATTGAAAAATTCAGTTACTTCGCCGTGTTCAGTTTGACACTGGAAGGGTGACAATGGTGCCCATGCAACCTATCGAATAGCACTATCACGGTTTTATTGAATACCACCACCAATCTTTCTCGATTGAAATATTAAAGTTTACATTGATTTCAGACCCACGTTACAAAGCTAACTTCGGCTCGCCGTAGTTTATATACCCTTGCATATCTGTCCTACTTAATTACAAATACCAAAATGATAAATTTGGATTTTCTTGCGTATTTGTTGCATCAAACAAAATTACAGCAGCTTTCGTATTATTTTGAAATTATTCGATCGATCCTTCCTAGGGCAGCTATTTTAAATAGCCGTTCGATTTATGTTAAATTTAATTCGAAATTCTGAATTAATAAAGAAGAGTAGAGGAGACTACAATTGAAATTACCGAAGCTAACATTTTTTTCCTATTAATTTTCCATTAATTTTTCGATCGGGAGCTATATGATATAGTCGTCCGATGTTTATAAAATTGTATTCGAAACTCAGAACAGCTTAAATAATAATATTACCAAAAGTTTTAGGTCATATGTCAAAAAACCTTGAAGCTATAATTTTTTTCCTTTAGTTTTCCGATCCTTCCTATGGGAGCTATAAGATAGAGTTGTCCGATCCGGCTAGTTCCGACCTGCAATAGAAAGACGACTTTTGGTAAAGTTTCATCTCGATAGCTTCAAAACTGAGGGACTAGTTTGCGTAGAAACGGACGGACAGACGGACATGGTTAGATCGACTCGTCTAGTCATGGTGATCAAGAATATATATACTTTAAAGGGTCGGAAACGTCTCCTTCACTGCTTGCAAACTTCTGACTGAAATCATAATCAAATAAAAACATCTCTTAACGAGGTAAAAAACTAGTGACGACCGCACATTCAACATACAAAAGTTCTGATATCAACATTTGTGACGAAAAATGATTACACACATGATTAAATACACTTTTTAAAATTCACTGTTTCGGCACGCTAAAACTTTAAAAAATAGTCCAGCCTTTTTCCCTTAATATGCATTTTATATTACAGCGTGCCGAAAAAGTGAATTTTAGAAAGTGTATTTAATCATGTGCCTAATCATTTTTCATCAAAAATGTTGATATCAGAACTTTTGTATGTGGAATGTGCGGTCGTCACTAGTTTTTTACCTCGTTAAGAGGCGTTTTTATTTGATATCAGAACTCTTTGTGTTAAACATGAGTCATATCAAATATGACTTTACAGTAATGTGTTATATACAAAAAATTTAAGGAATCTCAAAGGAAACTCCTTGAGATTGAAAATCGTTAAAGCCGTTTTTGAGAAAAATAAAAAAAATCTAAAAATAAAGTTAAAAAAAACTTTAAATATGAAAGTTAAGACATGTACCTTGAAAATGCCTAATAAGAATTTGTTCTCCTCAAATTGGTTTTTGGGCATTCAAGGAAGTATGAAGTGTTTTCCATACTAATCTGAAACGGGTTTCACTTTTCAACGCTCAATTGCATCCAAACGCGCATTTTTATGAGAAAATGTGTTATAGACTAAAAGTTGAGGAATCTCAAGGGCTATATAGTTTTAAATTTAAAAAGAAATCGTTAGAGCCGTTTTGCAGAAAATAGCCAAAAAGTGATTTAAAAAAACAACTTTTAGCCATAAATTTTAAACTATTGCATTTAGCAACGCGGTTAGCATATTAAGTTATCTTTTTAACAAGGTATCTGTAGCCTTAGTCGTTTCGAAACTATAAGCCATCAAAATCTAGTTTTTTTTTAATGATCTCCCGCCAAACTAGCGGGTTTTTCCAAAAGTCGTAGAACAAACGTTTTTCATATCCTGCTGCTGAACACAGTAAAATGTATTTCAGGACCCTAAAACCACGATTTGATGCATACAAACAAAGGGACAAATTATTTTATTTTGGGAAGAAGAAGAAAATCTTGTTTTCGGTATAACTTTTGAACAGAACGTCGGATTTTCTGATATGACCCCTCATATTAAGCGCATTTTCAGTAAAAATACAACGAGCATAGTGCGAGGGAGCAATTATTCCCACTGGTCCCAATTCTAAATTCCAAATTTCTAAATTTTCACTTTTACACTTTCACTGCTCTCTTCCCCAAAACAATTGATTTCAGGTCTTGGACTTGAGGTCTTGGTATGAAATCCTTTCAGTTTTTGCAATACCTTTAAATTGGTGTATCACTCGGTAGAATCGGACCATTACAGCAGATTTTCAATTCTGCGGCTATATAATAGTAGTCGCCTTCGCACACTCTCTTTGTGCGCTTCGTCACTACATGGATTGACGTCCATAGTGATACCCTCTGCAATAGTATAAAAATGTTGTGAAAAATATACCTAATCGTATAAAGAATCTCCAGGACTCACTAAAAAATTTAACTTTGTTGCCCTACTGGTTTATTGCCATTACGTACTGTTTATCAGATCAAAATCTAAAATTACATTTTGTTGTAGACATTAATTGATGATCAATAATTGTGTCCGGTATCAAGAAATCGTACTGAAGTTGAATCTATTGCTCTTTTTCAAATCCAACGAATTTATTTTTGTTTTGTTGCATTCAAACCATTGGTGAACATTTTCTTCCCGCGTGTCCATAACGGTTGATCCCTTAATTAGAAACACTTTCTTATTGCAGCCAGACAGCTATATAAAGGGAAAAGTTTTGGCACTAGACTACCCAGTTTTGAAAAAAATCTCAAACAATCATGAACACTATCGATCGAAACTCCACTGTTATAGTTAACTTTCAATACTTACTCGGACCCAATAAACAACTATTTGTTAAGGAGCTAGTATTCATGCAGGCTGGAACAGGTATACCGAATTTCAAACCACCCTTTAGCTTTAAGGTATTGGATGATGAAACAATTAAACAACACACTTTCAATAGAGATAGTATAACTGGATTGGATTGGTCGTCAGGAGATGTTCCATATAACAGCACTAGATGAAATACTCACACCCCTGAAAAGATATAGAACTATTATTGTGCGCGGTAACATTTAAAATGTATTTTTTGGCTGAATATTTATTTACAACTATTATTGATATAGATATTGGAACAAGTTTAACAAAACTATCAAATTTTTTGACCAATTTTATAATACATAAACATAAACCACCTCTTAGATGCGCATTAAATAATTTGTTTAAATTATTTTTATACTTAGAAAACTCAAATTATGAAGTCTATTGTTGTGTTGAGACACTTGTTTAAGTCTTAGTTAATAATAAATAGTTCAAGTAAGAAGACGTTTCATAATGGAATTCATTAGAAGTTTGTTTGGAAATGATCCGCTCAGCTTATTTATTGTAATTATTGTGGATCTAATACTCATTTCGAGAAGAACTGTGCTAAAAAACGAGATCGGTAATAATATATATAAGCTCTTTGTAAATAGAAAATATATTTTAAGGTCGAAAAACTTAAATAAATTTAAATATTTTATATTAAAAATGTTTACACAATTCATTTATCCTTGCACAATGTTAATTTGTGGACCTTCAGGATCTGGAAAAACAATATTTTTAGAAAATCTTATAAATAAAAAGAACGACCCTTTAAATATTTCAATAGATCGAATTTTTTTTTTATTTTAACAAAATTAAATCAAGTATACAATACTAAATCTAATACATTTTATGAGTTCTAGCTAACGGGGCCTTCGACTCGAAACGTGTGTGTTATTACCTTATATGATTAATTTAGCTTGTTTGACGAATTTGTTAATGTTTAGTATATTCTCTTGGGAGGGGGTTTTTAAAAGGTCTGATACTCGCTGTGTGCCAAAAATGGCAAATCTAATGCTCTGTAATCTGCTGCAGGTGTCCAGGAGATGATCCACGGTAAGATCGTTACCGCACAGTTGGCATGTTGTCCGCGACGTTCCCAACAGTATGTGTTGGTGAGTGGATTGAGTGTGTCCGATGCGTAGCCGGATGAATGTCCCGCAAGACCTTCTTCCGGTATTGGGCGGAGGGTTGAACTTGTTGCAAGTTGGGTTTATTGTTTGATATCTGTGCACAAAGAGTGCCCATTCAGAGATTTTCTTTTCTTCAAGGTGTAGCCTAATTTGGTTTTGTATGTCCTTGGCATTAAACGGGGTAAAGAGAAAGGAGGGTGCATGTCTTATTTCTTGGGCGGCCTTGTCGGCAAGTTCGTTTCCACTGATTCCTTGGTGACTGGGAACCCAAAGTGTGGTGATTTTTGTTGGATGTGAACTTAGAATGTGCCTTATTTCCTGAATTGTGGGATCGTTGTGTTGTACGTTTCGTATGGCGGATATAGATGAGAGGCTATCTGTGCAGATCACAAATTGTCCAGGGTTCTTAGAGGCGAAATGGCATGCTTTTAATATAGCAAAAGCTTCGGCAGTGAAAATGGAGTTGTAGGACGGAAGCCTTCCTCCTGCAATAATTTTTTGGTTGCAGTCAACCACAGCAAAGGTGGTCGAGTCGGTGACTCTGGAACCATCGGTGAAAATCCAGGTTTTGTGCCCCAGATCTGATTGTACACTCAAAAACCGTTTTTGGAATTCTGAAGGACATGTATCTTGTTTAGCACCGTTGTAGATTTGAGTGTTTATGTTGGGCTTTTTGGAGCCCCAAAATGCTGGCGATTTAAAAGACTTTCTGGGCTTGGGTAGCGGTAGGTCGAGCTGTTTGATGTAGCTGGCGCAACGTCTAAGTGTGGATATACATTTGTAATTCCTTTTTTGCTTGAAAATGGTTGCGAAGTCCTTGGTGAGTAGGCGGTTTGATGAGGTGTATAGCTTTGGGATGAGCATCATCGTAGTTTGTTCTATGCGGGATTGGATACTCGGTAGACCGGCCTCTGCCAGTGTGCATGGTACTGGAGAGGTGGGGAATGCATGAATGGCGCGGCGCACTGCCCAGTGGTAGGGCGCTTGAATTCTTTTTAGGTGCGATTTGGCACACCAACCGAAGATTGGCAGGCCATAGTCTATTTTTGAGAGCATTAGAGCGCGCGTAATGTCTAAAAGAGTCTTAGTGTGTATGCAAGTGTATTTAGATGATAGGAATTTAATAATATTAAATCTAGTTTCAAGTTGTTGTCTAAGAATTTTACAGTGTTGATGGAAAAGAAGTTTCGAGTCGAAGGTTATACCCAAAATTTTTAACAAGTTGACACTTTTTATTTTGTGGTTGTTAAAGTCTAAGTCGGAAAGGTTACATCGGTGTTTGCGGCAAATATGTAGTAGCTGGCATTTATCAATAGCAAGAGAGGCACCAGAGGTTGCTCCCCACAAGTTAATTTCGTACAGTATTTCCAAAAATTTTGTTTTAACAGTGTTGATATTTTTTATATTTGTGAAAATGATAGCGTCGTCTGCATATACTGATATATGGATCTCTTTATGTCGAGATAAAATACTGTTGATTTCTTCAAAAGCTATCATAAATAGGACTACAGAAAGTGGAGAACCCTGAGGAATTCCGTTGTGCAAAATGTGGGAGTTCGAGGTTACATTGTTTATTCGAACCCTGAAAGAGCGATTGGTCATGAAGGCCTTGACAAGGTTGTAAAGCCTTGGACCAATGCCCCAGCGCTCGAATCTACAAAGTACGGCATGAATCCCCACGCGATCGAATGCTCTTTCAAAATCAGTCGCCAGGATAGAGACGTGATTTTTGGTCGAAAGAGCGTTCGACGCGAAGTGTTGAAGACGCAGCAAAGCGTCCATAGTGCTATGTTTTCTTTTAAATGCAACTTGATTATGTGAGATGAGATTGTGGTGGTTAATAAACCAGAGAAGTCTCTGGGCAATTATTTTTTCAAGTGTTTTACCTAGACAGGACAAAAGGGAAATAGGACGGTAGCTGTTAATATCAGAAGGGGGCTTGTTAGGCTTCGGAATGGGGATAATGGTGGCTGAGCTCCATGTATGTGGGTATGTTCCGGATTGTAGCGTTACATTAAAGATTTCCAAAAGTTTGGCTTTCAGAAGATATGGTACGTTTTTGAGCATAGGGTATGACACCCTATCGGCCCCAGGACTTTTTCCTTTTGCGCTTGCTATTGCGGTTTCTATTTCCAGAAGGGTAAAATTGGAATCTAAGCATGTAGCGGATGTTGAAAGTGAATCTGGGAGATAAGGTTCTGATAGATACCGAATTTTTTCTCGTATGTATTCTGCTGAAAAGTTTCTGTCGGAAGAGTATTTAGACCAGGCGTGGCCAAACTCATCGGCGATGTTAATGGATCCAGATAGAGTACCTGAGTCCGATTTGATGTATTTGAAAGGTGTGGGTGGAATGCCAGCTAAGCGTTTTACATCGGACCAGACTTTTTTTGGGGTCGATAACGGGGATATCCGGGAAGTGAACTTTTCAAGGCAGTTGCGCTTGGCTGAGAGAACTGTTTTTTTAAAGAGAGCGTTAGCTTTTTTGTAACTGATAAGGTTTGTGTCAGACATATTTCCTTTATAATAGGAGAATAAAAGTTGCTTCCGGTCCCTGAGCTGTTGGAGCTCAAAGTTCCACCATGGCACTTTTGCTTTATGGATCACTCGTTTTGTTTGGGGAATGCTGCAGTTTGCAGCTGATCGAATGGCTTTGGTCATTTGAGCGACTTGCTGATTTAGGCAACCGACTGTCCAGTTAAGAGCTGATTTTTCGCAGTTTTCATTGAAGCGTTTCCAGTTGGCTAGGTCAGTCTTGAATTTGGGTAGCGGGAGAGTATTATCGGGGTGGGTTGGTGCAGAAATGTGAATGGTTATCGGGAAGTGATCACTGCCATGGAGGTTATCTGAAACAGACCAGCTACATCTATGAGCTATCTCAGGAGATATCAAGGAAACATCTATGTGAGTGAAGGTGTTGTGGGTTGAAAGGTGTGTGGGAGAGCCGTCGTTAAGGACTATTAAGTTCTTTTCTTGAATAGATCGTTCGATTTGTTTTCCTCTTGTGTTTGTGTGCGGGGACCCCCATAAAGGACTCCACGAGTTTAGGTCACCGAGAAGTATAGATGCCCCATTAAGGTTTTCAAGGGTATTTGATACGTCAGAGGAAGTAAAGCTTTGATTGGGGGGAATATAGGCATTTATAATGTTTATGGTTTGGTCAATACTAAGCTGCAGTACTGAGCAGAGAATGTTGGAGTTTATATTTTGGTACGTGTGAGGAATGTTTCGTTTAATAAGGACACCGATCCCTTGCTTGGCTACGGTGTTTTGCGGGAAGTTGTGGAAATAACTAGTATATCCTTTAGGGGGAATGAAATTAGTGAAATTGTATGGCAGATGGGTTTCCTGCAAAAATATTATATCGGGTGAATGGTCTTTTATAAGGAGTGTAAGTTCGTTGTAGTTATTAAAAATACCATGGATATTCCATTGTATTATAGCAATTGGCATGATAAGATTATATAGATTATATTCTTGCTTGATTGTAATGTTATGTATTTAAATGTAGAAATGTAAAAAAGGAGAGGATCGGGACTAAGAGTCGGGATCGTCCATTGTTACGTCAGAGTATGTAGGGCTGTTTGGGGAGTTTGAAGAGATAGATTCGTTTGATTTTGATCTTGAGGTCAGTGAGGAGTTATTGTCGTCTTGGTCAGTTTGTTCTATGAATTTTTGTACTTCTGATCTGAGAGCGCGAGATTTTGCTAAGTGTTTTTGAAGTATACTTTTGTTGTGTGGGTTAGAGAATTCAGTTTTGGAGGAGTTATTAAGTGTGGTTGGTAATTTCTCTTTGGGAATCAAAGAGTTTGCATGCGTAGATGATAAGAGAGATGTTTGAGCTTTTGTTGAACAGGAGGGTGAGTCGGTGTTGGTGGTCCCGTGGGATTCGGGAATTTTGTCGCCAGCGGCTGTTGTGTTCGTGTTTGTGACGACCGAGTAGGTCAGCGTGGAGTTGGTTGTCGTGCTGTGTTGTTGTTTTAAGATAATGCGAGCTTCTCGGAAGCTGCATTTATTTGTCGTTTTTATCTGTAGGAGATTTTTTTGTGCTTGGTATTGCGGGCAGGAGGGTGACGAAGCGGGGTGATCGCCGCTGCAGTTTGCGCAGAAAATGCGAGTGCAAGGGACGGGAAGGTGGGGAGCGAGATTACATGATACACAGGCGGCTGGGTTACCGCATTTCTTTAATGTGTGTCCTAATAACTGACATGACTTACACCTCATAGGGTTTGGAATATATTCCGTAACTCTAACTGTGTGCCAGGAGATGTCTAATTTTCTTGGAAGGGTGTAGAGGTCGAAAGTCACAAGAATTTTGCCAAATGGTTTGGGATTGCCGTCGATCATTTTCGTGAATTTATAAACGCTGTGAACATTCTGAGACTTCAGCTCTTCAACAATTTCGTTTTCTGGGATGTTAATTAAGCAGGGTGCGTAAATGGTGCCTTTAACAAAGTTAAGAGAGTTGTGGAGTTTGCACTCGATATCGCATAGCCCAGGTAAGGAGGTAGTTTTGGTGAATTTATTACCAACTTCTTTGGATTTGACTAACATGAGAAGGTTTCCATCACGGAGAGTTGAGATCGATATGATGTCTTTGCTGATGTTTTTAAGAGCTCTGTGGACTGCAAAGCAGGAAAAATCTGATATGTTTCTTTCTGAGTTCTTGGATGATACAACTATAAACCTAGGGTTTTTAAGCTGTGGTTCAGGGAGTTCGGGAAATTCGATTGGAAGTTTTTGAAATTGTCTTTTTTTTTTTGGCTTTGGGGCTAGCGCTAAGACTGGCAAAGCGGTTATCCCCTAAATTAGGTGGCCCGGAGGCCATGGTTAGAAAGTAAATTTGTTACAAGAATTGGGTATTTTATTCACACGTGCGCGTTAAGAAAAAAACGGTATTGGCGATAAGCCGGGCGATGAGATTTCGCGATAAGCAGGGCACTGACAATTGGATAGGCACAGACGTCCGCACTCGAAGAGAGATAGTCGGTGACTGAGATCGAATTATTTGGTGTTATGGAGAAGAGAGCCAAACCCAGTTTTAATAGAGTTTAGGACTATAAGGGAGTTCCTGAATCTATTGAAAATGAAACTAACGAACCAATTCTTTTAATATTGGATGACTTGATGATGGGAGCTTTTAACAAAAATGATTGTGAGCTGTTTACAATGGGGTCACACCATAGGAGTCTATCAATAGTAGTGGTAACACAAAATATATTTCATAAGTCTATGTGTCTATGTCTATCACTTAACACGAAATATATTGTTGTCTTTAAAAATCCTCGGGACAAGCTTCAATTTCAATGTTTAGCAAGACAAATTTATCCTGAAAACCTGACGGAGCTATTCAGAATATATAAAGATGTAACTGAGCAACCACATGGATATTTACTTATTGATCCTTTAAGGTTTATTTATTTATTTGGCTTATAGTTAACTAAGGACAGCTAAGTTAACAACTTAAAAATTAATACATTTATACATTTAGTGAATCGAGGTAACAATAAATTTGGGAGGATATAGAATCAATGGAAGACTCAAAAGATATACATTGATAGGCTAAATTATAATTAGTACATAAAACACGGAATGGTTCATGAAGGGAAAAATTAGATCTCACAATTGGTAGACGGATGGGACGGAAGGCACGAGTGTATCTTGACGGGACTGCAATATTGATATCTCTCAACAGAGTTGGAGAATACACCGCACCGCTCAGCAGTTTGTGTATAAATATTACGCCGTTACAAAATCTGCGGTGTTTTAAGGTGTTTAGTTCAATCAATTTTAGCCTAGACAAATAAGGAGGTAAGTGCCGATCAGGATCCCAATTAAGGTTGCGCAAAGCAAATATTAAAAATTGTTTTTGGACCGATTCTATCAAGTTCTGTTGGTAAACATATTGTGGATTCCATACCTCAGAACAGTACTCCATAATTGGGCGAACTAGGCTTACGTATAACGATTTAGTTGTATACGGATCGTTGAACTCTTTTGCCCAACGCTTAATAAAGGCTAAGACGCCGGTAGCTTTACTAACTATAACTGAAATATGGCTATTGAAACAAAGTTTTTGATCAAACAACACACCAAGATCATTAATTTTCTCCACACGCTCCAATAAGGAGTTTCCAAGGGTGTACGAGGTTGTGTGGGCAGTAGTGCGGGAGAACGACATTGATTTACATTTAGAGTAATTTAGTGATAACAAGTTTGTTGAGGCCCAAGCCTGGAAATTATTGAGGTCGGACTGAATAAGAAGATGTAAGCTTAAATTAGAAAACGACATACAGATTTTCACATCATCTGCATACATAAAAGTGGTGCAGTAGGACATCACCTGTGGAAGGTCATTAATAAACAAAATGAATAGTAATGGTCCCAGGTGACTACCTTGTGGTACGCCTGAGGTAACATTTACCAGAGAAGATACTTCGTTTTTAAACAATACACGTTGAGATCTATTCGACAAGTATGACGAAATCCAATCAAGTAAGTAGGGAGGAAATCCAATAAGAGATAGTTTATAAAGAAGTAAAGAGTGGTTAACCGAATCGAACGCCTTGCTGAAATCGGTGAATATGACATCTGTTTGTTTCTTCTGGATAAAACTGCGATGAATTAGAGACGAAAATTCGAGAAGATTCGTAGAAGTAGAACGTTTCTTAACAAATCCGTGTTGGGAGGTTGAAATAATTGAGCTACACATATGCTGAATCTGACAGGTTACTAGACGTTCGAAAAGCTTAGGGATCGCAGACAGCTTGGCAATACCTCGGTAGTTACTAACGTCAGTTCTAGAACCTTTCTTGTGAAGAGGGATTAAAAAAGATGTCTTCCAAATACTTGGAAAGAATGATAGTTGCAATGAGAGGTTGAATAAAAAAGTGATAGGGCCGCAAAGAGATGCAGCACACTGTTTAATTATGCAACTCGGAATTTTATCCGGACCTGCAGAGAAAGACTCGTCAATAGTCAACATGCCATTTAGAACGTCACTGATTTTAAAAGGTGGGATGTGGATATTATTAATGTGGGGCAAAGCGTATGGATAACTAGTCGATGTGTTATAGGAGAGAGAAGAGTATGTAGATTGAAAGAAAGTAGCAAAGAGATTAGCAATGTTAATATCAAAAGATTCTGATTGATCACCCAAATGGAGACATGGCGGAAATACATTAGATTTTCTTTTAGAATTTACAAATGAATAAAATTTTTTAGGGTCAGATCTGATATTTTGTCTACACTCAGCAATATACTCAGCATAACATTGATTATTAGATATTACGAAATTAGATCGGGCAATAACATATTGGGAAAAATCTGAGGCGGACCCGGATTTCTTATATTTTTTAAAAAGACGCGATTTTGTGTTTTTTAGGTAGGACAAATGCCTGGAGAACCAAGGAGGCTTTAATGAGTTTCCAACGGAAACTTCGGGGACAAAAGTATCCAAGGCAGAGCAAACCGATTCATTAAACCAAAGAACTGCGCTATCAAGGTCAGTGAATGTGTGTAAGGTCGACCAGTTTAAGCGGTCCAAGTGGGAATTTAATCCAATATAGTCAGTTTTCCTAAAACACTTAACGCGTTGTGAGGCAGATTGATTAGTAATTTCAAAATTTATATCAACGCTTAGACATAGAGCAGGATGGTACGAATCTTCCGGTGTGGACACAGGATCGCATCTGGAAACGGTTGCCACAGACACATCACTAACAAAAATTAGGTCAAGGATCCTTTCTCTCGAATTTTTTATGGAATTAACTTGTCCAAGTGACAAATTAGTTAACCCATCTATAAACTCATGTTGATTTTCAGGGAATAAAATATTAGAGTCTGAGTTAGGAAGCCATGAAAGATGAGGTAAATTAAAATCACCCAGGACAATAAGTTGATCGGCGTCACCAACAGCTAAAGAAACGACAGAAATAGCCGAAAGGTGATGAAGATAAATAGCAGGATCAGAGCCAGGGGGTATGTAGGAGCAAGTAAGAAATACATTACATTTATCGATAGTAATTTTAACTGCTATAAATTCAATGCTGTGAATGTTATCGTAAGGAATAAGTTCAGAAGAATGAGAGTTTAGTACCGCAATTAGAACGCCACCACCACGAGTTGGGCGGTCTAATCTGTAAATGGCAAACTTGTTAACGAATATTTCTTGATCATAAACAGTTGAGTTGAGCCAAGTTTCAGTTATAGCAATAATGTCAAAATCCAGCAGGGTGCTGTTAGAGTAAATTCTTTTTAGTTTCCCCAATAGACTACGAACATTCTGATAAGCAACAGATATTGAGCGATTTAGTTTTTTGCAACAACAGAATTGGGATCCTGAGATGCGCCTTTGCGGATGTATTCGTGCATTATAGTGTGCTCCGGCCAAATTGTGGGATCTAAAGCGTTAGAAAACATAGATTCTGGAAGAGTAATTTTAAAAGAAGAGATATCACGTGGTTGTTTGAAATTAAATTTAAAGACACTTATACTATTAGGTTGTGCACCCAATTTTTGGCACAGGTAGTTTTTAACACAATCAGCAGTGGCTTCCGGATTGAGACGAGAAACAAAGACCGACCTATTAGGTGCAATGCCTCTGAGAGGTAGATCCGCCGAATTGGATCTGGGAGCCACGCCTGATAGTGGCATGGCACTGAGGGGTTGATTAGCAGCCAGTTGGCTCGAAGGAAGCGCGGCCGGTGCGATTGTAGTAGCATGATCTGGGTTTTTATTTAGTGAGCCAGGGCCAGATGCTAACTGTTGAGGAGTTGAAGAGTCTTCTGCAGTCGTGACGGTATTTTGGTTAGGCTGCAATCCAGATGCTCCAGGCTCAGATCCAGGTGAGGTGTTGTTAAAGGCAAAGCTAGACTGCATTCCCGATGTGCCCGGTCCAGCTGAGTTGTTGACAGCCAAGATTGAATTCAGGCTCGCACTAATAGGTGACGGAATACCAACTGCAGCAATGCAGGGAGATGGAATTTGCAGCGAATTTTTATTATTGTTCGCAATCTTTCGCTTTGGTGATTCGTTTAGCAGTTTACAGTCGAGAAATTGAGTCTCCATAGTTGAGAAGACTTCAAAGCTGCTGGTCAGCTGTTTACGAAATTCAGTAAGCGCATTCCTTGTTTGCCTCATGAAGGCTTTCATCTCCTGAGTAAGTACAAGGCAGGTAGAGCAGAACCAAGTTAAGCCGCATCTCTTCGAGATCAGATCAACTACACGGCCGTTTTGACCAATTCCTGCGCATTTTACATGAGCGCAATTGTCGCAAAGCCAACAAGACAAATAATTATCTCCAATGATAACACCATTGAACTCGCATTTCTTTGCGGAACAGATGACGACACTCATTTTAGTGATTGTTTGGACACTATGCAGTTAAGAGGCAGTTAAGAGAATCTTGCAGAAGAGCAGGCAGTGGGAGATTAAAGAGACTTGCAGAACACCAGGTAGTGGCAGATACGGTGATGGGAGAGCCGACGATTCGGAGAGCCAATTCGAAGATCCACAGCAAGCAAGGCGATGAGAGAGGCGACCCACTCGAGGTAAACGGAGAGAGGACCGTTAGAATACTTGACGGGAGAGTCGTCGAATCAGAGAGCCAATTCGAATATCCAGAGCAAGCAAGGCGATGAGAGAGAAGAAGCGCTCAAAGTGAAGTGCACGGAGAGAGGACCGTTAGGACACTTGAGAGAGCAATTGGCGAGCGGGTGTAAAGAACAGACGCGACAAACGGCGATAGAAAACAAAAACAAAGCACCAGCGAAGCCCTTTGTAGATAAATTGCTATTCAATTAAATATGTTTATTGGCGCGATGTAATGTTTATATACGGTGCGAGAAGTGTTGAGCGGGGGTTTAGAAAGATATTCTCCGATTTTAGGATTATATACGTTGAGTCTAACCACGATTGAAAGGTAATTTCAAGAGCTCGGATAAAACACAACCGGTCAGTATCGATGCTTGACGATATCAAGAACAGACATTTTTGATTCTGATTGCACAGTGTGCTACGCAAATGAAAATGACTTAGAATAAAGAGCCTAAATCGTTTGAAAGCGAACAAACAGTTATTATAAGTGCTAAAAAAGGCCGAAAATAAGCTTCGTAAGGCAATAATAAGCAATAGTGATAGTGTGCTGATAAAAACAATAGTGGAAGTAGTTTTAAACACATTACAATTAAACAATAAGGTCACAAAATCTAAATCTAAATCTAAATCTAAATGCATTAAAAAAATATAAAAGTGCATTGCGGTATCTTTCATCTTCAAAGAGTATAATAAAATCAAAGAGAAAAGTCCTTATTCAAAAGTGTGGGTTTTTGCCGATTCTTATAACTTCATTACTTTCGGGAATATTTGAAAAAATTTTAAAAAATTATTAAAAATAAGTATAGTTTAAGTAAAGTAATTTTAATGCATCCTACTATCTGTCAAACATTTTTGAAACACGATCGAGGAAATGAATTAATAACAATGAAATGTTTACCAATTTTAAATAATAACAAAATAAGTAAGTTTGATAAATGGACAAAAATTTGACAAGAATTGAGTATCTATTAAAATAAAAAGCGTAATAAATCGTGGGGTACTCGCAATGAGGAAAAGTAACAATTACTCCATCCATATCAACGGAATCAGATTGGGTTGATATTGTTGGGTCAGTTAGCTTTTTCACTAACTCTAGACCTTTGCCGAAATAAATCAGAAACCGCACAAATTTTCAGTGAATTATGCACAAGTTTATTCTAATGGCACTAAGGCGTTAATTACAAAGGTTTTTTGTTTATGTTGGGCAGGTAGACCGATTTGTCTGTGCCTTTAACAAGCGATAATGTTTAACCGAAAGGAATATAGGCAGGCGATCAGCAACCGTGCCTTCAGCGAGCGAGTACAAAATCGAAACTGAAAAGGTAGATGCTTGCCGTGGACAAAGGCAAATCAGCGATTGACAAACAAAGCTCAAGATTTTAAACCAATTGAAATAACTAGCATTAACTCTAGACCTTTACTGAAATAAAATAGAAACCGTACAAATTTTCAGTGAATTATGCACAAGTTTATTCTAATGGCACTAAGGCTTTAATTACAAAGGTTTTTTGTTTATGTTGGTTAGGATGGGCAGGCAGACCGATTTGCCTGTGCCTTTAACAAGCGATAATGTTTAACCGAAAGGAATATAGGCAGGCGATCAGCGACCGTGCCTTCAGCGAGCGAGTACAAAATCGAAACTGAAAAGGTAGATGCTGGCCGTGGAGAAAGGCAAATCAGCGATTGACAAACGAAGTTCAAAAGGGAGTAGCAATTACAGTAAATGAAGGAGTTGCCACGCAGGACAAATGGAAAAAGGCAAAAACAAACATCGAGAAATTAGTTTACTTTACTTGTAATTTTTAGGAATTTAATTAGGCTGCAGTATGACCGAACATTCTCCCCCCGTTGGAAGTCCAGGGCTTTCAACCAAATCTTGCTTCAGCAGCACGAACAACTTGCTTGCAGCTCTTCGAGTGGTTGCGGTCGATGTTCGTATCACTGCCACACGAGCAACTCCATCAGATCCAGGCACCAATTCCATGACCCTAACTAATGGCCATTTATGAAGAGGCAAGTTCTCGTTTTGAACCAGAACGACATCGTTGACTTGTAGCGCAGGTTTGGAGATACGCCACTTTGACCTTTGCTGCAATAGGGTCAGATACTCTTCACGCCACCGCGACCAGAAGATTTGTTGAAAATATGCAACTCTCTGCCAGCGGTCCAAACGGTTGAAGTTCAGCTTTGTGACGTCAGCCTCAGCGTACAGCACCAGCGGAAATGTGCCAAGAAAGTGTGCAGGAGCTAGCACCTCAAGATCTGCCGGATTCTCTGAAAGATTGAGTAAAGTTCGTGAGTTGATAATTGCCGCAATGTGGCAAACAAGTGTACGCAGTTCATCGAAAGATAGTAGAGCTGGGCCAACAGCACGATAGAAATGATATTTGGCCGTTTTGACGGCAGCCTCCCAGAGGCCTCCACCTTGCTTCGAACTCCAGTTTTGTAGCAAAATGGCCCGCAGAAATCCAAACCAGTAACCATGCATGTTGATGTTGCATTTACACGATCCTTAGGTAGGTCAGCCATCAGATGCTGAGCTAATTGTGGTTTGGCTTGGAAGCATATGGCCTATCGGCCAAAATTGAAGACGCCTGCTAGCGAGTAGAGCTCGAGGACTAGAATGCAAGTTTTTCCGATGCAATTCGAGTATAATAGCACGTGTAACTGGATGCTGGCGTGGTAGTATGACAGGATGCTGCGCATTGTAATCCAATGACGAATTTTGTAGTCTGCCACCAACTCGCATCATACCAAAGCTATCGATAAATAGGGAAAGTGAGGATAACGGGCTGGACGATGTAATTTGCCGCTTAGAATGCAGACTCCAGTAGTCATCAGCCAGGTTGCTCATTTGGATACTTCTGATAAGCATCTGAGTGCCCATTTTTATATCTTCGACGTCGAGACCAGGATGTCTTATGCGGTGGACAAATTTGTAGACGTATCTAAAGGTGTGGGTCATCATTTGCCAAGAATTCACAAATTTGTATTTTAAAGATGGATCCATTTCCTTAGCGATGCCAACCAAAATGCGCTTTCTAAGGTCGGGAAGAGTCTTCACAGGCAAACACGATTCAAGCCAAACGTGCTGATTTTTGCGGAGAAATTCTGGTCCTCTAAACCAAAGGGCAGATTCCATCAGTTCGCTCGGGGAAGCACCTTTTGACAACATGTCGGCTGGATTGCAGTCAGTCGGTACATAGCGCCAATTCATGCTCTTGAATTAAAGATATTCGATAAGCAATAAAAACTTGAAAACGTAAAGGTTCATCGCTTATCAATGATAACGCTACAGCAGAATCCGACCAGCAATCGGCCAATCGAAGAGATTCATGTTGCGTTCGTCTCGCATCAGTTGAGTCAGTAATACAGCAGCGCACAGCTCTAGTTTGGGAACCGTGAGAGTCTTCAAAGGCTCCACACGAAATTTTGAGCAAAATAGATGCACTTCTCATTTCCCGTCTGCTATTGAGACGAGATAGATACATCCATCATATGCGTCGATGCTAGCATCACAGAATCCGTGGAGCTCAATAGCGCCATTTAGATGCACCGCCAGTCGAGGAAACTTCATTTGCCGAGTACGACCCATGTCAGATGACAGTTTCAGCCATGATGTGTTAAGTGCCTCAGGAAAGCTCTCATCCCACTCCAACTTCTCTTTCCAGACTTGTTGCAGGAAGATCTTGGCCTTGGCCACCACAGGACCAATGAGACCAAGCGGATCGTAAACCCGAGCAATTGTGGAAAGCACCAGTCGTTTACATGGCTTTGGAGAGAGTTGTATGGGAGAAAAAGAAAAACAAAAGACATCCGCTGCAGGGTCCCAAGCAAGACCCAGAGTCTTGGTAAAGTCGCTGCCATCGTCAAACTTCAGGAATGTTTCCTTTTCAGAGTCCGGAATTTGTTCAAGGACACCACGCTCGTTGGAACAAGCCCTTTGTTTGAGACATGATTTCAAGGACTTCCTGTGTTGATTGGCCTCATGTGATCAGATCGTACACGTAGAAGTCCCGCAAGGTGATTTCTGAACCGATTGGAAATGTGCTCTTCTCATCACTCGCCAATTGATGCATGGTTCGAACGGATAAAAAGGCTGCAGGCTTAGTTCCATAGGTTACGGTATCAAGCTTGAATACCTGCACCTCTTGGTCCGGTAAATCACGCCAAAGAATACATTGAAGATAGCTATCGGGTTCAGCCACGCGAACACATCGATTCATCTTGCAGATGTCACCAGTCAATGCCACGGGGAAAGTCCGAAACTGTAGCAGCGTGTTGAACAGCTTCTGTTGAATGGTAGGCGCTGCCATGAGAACCTCGTTAAGGGAAGGTCCACTTGACGTTTTGGCAGACCCATCAAAAACGACTCGCAATTTTGTCGTGGTGCTGTCTTCCTTGAAAACGCAATGATGGGGCAGAAAATATTTGCAAAGGTTAATGGAGTCTCTGGGCACGACGGACATGTGATTCAAATTCAAATATTCACGAATAAATGACGAGTATTGAACCTTAACTTCTGGCTTGCGCTCTAGCTTGTTCTCCAAATTAAGAAACCGACGATAAGCTTGATTGTACGATTCACCCAGTAGCACTAGAGGTAGTCGTACGGAATATTCACCAGAGTCTAATCGACGAAAGTTGGCCTTGAAATGAGCCTCACACTCCAGTTCTTCTTTGGTGGCTATAACCACGCCTTCACCACAGCTCTCAACTTCCCAAAAGCGACGGACAAGTTCATCCATATGAACTTCAGCATTAACCAATTCACGCTGCACAGTTTGACAGTGTAATGCAGTTGTCTTGAGAGGACAAGATCCACCTCCTGTAACGATCCAACCAAGCCTCGTTTTCTGCAATAGGGGTAACCCAGCAGCCAACTTTATCTGCCCTACTGATAATAGCTCAAAAAACCTGCTTGCACCAATTAGAAGAGATTTATAGAATTCAGGATCGGCTAGCTGAATATTTGAGGGAATTTTCCAGCCATCGGGTTTAACGGTTAAACTAGGTTGATTGTCAGTAATCGCTGAAGCAACAAGAGCAGACAGGCATGCGAAGTAATCTGAGGTATGCGACTTTAGCTTAATGCAAACGGAGACTCCTGCAGAGTCAAATCGAGCATCTCCAAGACCAGCAACTGATGCGGTAGACTTCGTTTTATGCAATTGCAACTGGTGAGCGAGCCGGGAAGTCACAATGTGAACTTGAGATCCCGAGTCTAGCAGCGCACGGCGCCTGATCGACCTTGAACGCTTATGACTGCAGTTGCAAGAAACACAATGTCAGAATCCAAATTCTGAGCCAGCAAAGAGGTAGAAGGGCTTGACGTAGTTGCAATTGGCGTAGTTTGTTCTGCAACGGGAGCTCGCAGAACCTGGGTCGAGGACTGAGTGCCAAGATGCAAAAGGGTGTGATGCTTGGACCTGCAAGTTCGACAGCAGCTTGACTTACAATTGCGTATTTGATGTCCCTTTTTTAAGCAATTAAGACAGAGCGCTAATTCCTTTACCTTTCGCTCTTGTACTGACAGATTGGCGAATTGAACACAGCTGTAAATTGAATGGCCACTGTTGTCACACACAACACATCCAGTTCCCAAAGTGTTTGTGGCAATTAAAATGCTTTTGTTGCGGCTTCTTCCTGATTGTGCATTATTTGAGTACAAGGCTGCAGTGTGCTCTACATTTTCGAATTTTTGACAACACTTGGACAAAAATGTAGTAAATTGATCAACCGAAGGAATTTCATCAATAGCCGCAGATTCTTCGCAATTGGCCTGAGTTTTGCTATCTAATTTTTGGAGTAAAACATGAAACAGAATGCAGTTTGAAACTTGCTCAAGGGAACCCATTGACTGAAGCGCACGGAGATTAGCATTTATTTTGTCAGACATATCTCTGAGCTTCGTTGCGGACGGCATGTCCACTTTAGGGAGACCCAAAATTGCCATTATATGGTATTGAAAAATTAGACGCTTATTATTGAAACGGTTATTCAACAAATCCAAGGCTACTGTATAGTTGCTATTACAAATTTCTAATGAGCGCACTTTATCCAAGGCGGAACCCTTCAGGCAAGACTTCAAGTGCTGCAGCTTCTTAATGTTTGTGAGCTCAACGTCATTGTGGATGATAGCCTTGAACATGGATTGAAAATCAGCAAATTCGGAAAAGCCACCAGAAAATCCAGGCAATCTCAATTCAGGCAAATGAGATCTTTTAACCGACACAGAATGGAAATCCAGAGATGGATCTGGTGGAATTTCGAATTGCTGAACGTTTTTTTTAAGTGTAAAAAACGTTTTTTGCACTTTTTTAATTTCTAACTCGAGTTGTGGTAAACCGATTTACGCTATAAAAGACTCATTTTACAGGTAAAAGAATGCCCTTTAACTTTCTTATACACAGCATTGAGTTAAATTCATTGGTTTAGAAGCTACACTTCCTCAAAGCTGATAAAAATGAAAGAAGTGCAAAAAAACTGGCAAAAATGGCTACTTTAAAAATACACCCCTAAAAACCGAAATTATTTTTATTTCGGGCAAATAGCCGCAGGGAAATATGTTTATACAGCAACAAATGAAACTCTTAAAAATATTTTTCAAAATAGTAACAAAGTTGAATTAATCGGACCAACTCATGGTGATAAATTTAATCAACCAAAATTATTTGTCAATAATGTAGATCTAAGAATTAATTTCAATATCGAAAAAACAGCATTTTATTTGATAGAAAATGGCACAGAAACAAGAGGGAACGCTATAGTCGAGTGCCTCGACTATCAAATACCCGTTACTCAGCTAAGGTCAGCAGTCTCAAGCAGGGCAAACCAAGCAGCCGCTTCAAAAAATTTAACAATTTCTTCTACATTTCGGTAGGCGTTAATAACCCAAACCAAATAACGTTTACACTTTTGCTCTAGCTTTAAAACTATGGGCGCCACAGCTTTTCGCGGTTTGTGGGCGTTAGGGGGGAGGGGGGTTTCCAACTTTGGTTTATCAATATGTATTGATGAAACGAATACACATTGCTTTTCCCGTTAATATAGCTTCAAAAATGTGGGTGCCACAGTTTTTCGCGGTTTGTGGGCGTTAGAGGGGGCGTGGCACATCGGCGTGAAAAACTTGCGCTGCGTATTAACCCCTAGAATCTGCATGCCAAATCCCAATCTTCTAGATTTTATAGTTTCCGAGATCTCAGCGTTCATACAGACGGGTGCTACAGTTCTTCGCGGTTTGTGGGCGTTATGGGGGGAGGGGGAGTTTCCCACTTTGGTCTATCAATATGTATTGATGAAACAAATACACATTTCTTTTCCCGTTAATATAGCTTCAAAACTGTGGGTGCCACAGTTTTTCGCGGTTTGTGGGCGTTAGAGGGGGCGTGGCACATCGGCGTGAAAAACTTGCGCTGCGTATTAACCCCTAGAATCTGCATGCCAAATCTCAATCTTCTAGCTTTTATAGTTTCCTCAGCGTTCATACAGACGGACAGACAGACGGACAGACAGACGGACAGACAGACGGACAGACAGACGGACAGACAGACGGACAGACAGACGGACAGACGGACATGGCTAGATCGACTCGGCTAGTGATCCTGATCAAGAATATATATACTTTATATGGTCGGAAACGATTCCTTCTGCCTGTTACATACTTTTGCACGAATCTAATATACCCTTTTACTCTACGAGTAACGGGTATAAATACTAGAAGCAGTTGTGCTTCATGAATCATATTACAGTTAATCCAAGCATTTTATAGGCACACCACCATGTTTTACAAACAAAAAATTCTTTATACCCATTTGACAAAGTTGAAGTCAAATCGTTCACCATATATACCGGAAATAATACATCATCGATAGACAACGCAGTTATTGATCAACTACCATTTTCTAGCATTTTGCATGGTTAAGAATCGGTTGTACTCTGGAAACCGCAACTTAGTGGTATAAAAATGGGGATTCTGAATCGTATGTTATGGGGGTTCTGTATCTAGACATTAGGGAGATTAAAGTCAGCGAGAACAATAAGGTGATCATTATCATCAGACAACGAATATACATGACGCACATGTTTATTTCAGATCCTGGAGGTATATAATCAGCATATTGGACATTGAAGAAGAGTTTGACAGAAATAAATTCGAATTTGAAGAGTCAGGAGTGGTAATAAGCTCTGAAGTCAGGTTGGATTGAACCGCAACAAGGACTCCCCCACCACGACGACACGGACGATCATTTCTATAAATAAAGTAGTTATTGGACACGATTTCACTATCTTTTACAGTCGAGTTAAGCCAGGTTTGACAGAAAGCAATAACATGGGCATCAGAAGTAGCACTATTTTGAAATAGTTTAGAAAGCTTAGTTAGCAAACCTCGAACATTTTGATAGTGAATCAAGAAATCTAGAGCCGTCACAGGGGCATCGGTTGGTGCAGCCAACGAAGTTCCAGCAGCCGTTTGGTCGATATCAGCGATTATCAAATCAGTTCTAGTTGGATTCGCGTAGATACTGCCAGTATCTAAGATCTACGACGCGGATGTGCCTTCCTGCATCGGCATGATCACAAACGCCAGGATCCAAATCGCCCCGAACTTCTGTAAAGGAAGAGGGGGAGGAATTCCGTCGGAATCAAGCGATTCATCTATCAATTTCCTTGAAATAGGATAAGGGCGGCAGTCTCTAGAACAATTAAATTGTAATTAGGTAAGGAGCAACAACCCGTGTTAGAGCATTGGGGAACACTTAGCAGTTTAAGATTCTTAAAGTGGGATTCCGCGGCCTTGAAGTTCTTATGAAGCTCACGAAATCCAGTTGACAGGGCTTGGAAATCCAGATGGGTTTGCCGCATAAACGATTTCATACCAACTTCAATGTGTCTGCAGCTTGGACACATCCAGTTAAGGCCAACCCGCAGCTTTAACTTGTCAATGATTTGGCCACTTGAGCGCCCTAGCCCAACACAAATAGGATGCGCCAAGTTGTCACAGATCTAGCAACAAACCAACGGTTGACGAGTAGTTATTATACCCGTTACTCGTAGAGTAATATACCCGTTACTCGTAGAGTAAAAGATTCGTGCAAAAGTATGTAACAGGTAGAAGAAAGCGTTTCCGACCATATAAAGTATATGTATTCTTGATCAGGATCACTAGCGGAGTCGATCTAGCCATGTCCGTCTGTCCGTCCGTCCGTCTGTATGAACGCTGATATCTCGGAAACTACATATAAGAGCTCGAAGATTGACATTTTTCATGCAGATTCTAGGGCTTAATACGCAGCGCAAGTTTTTCACGCCGATGTGCTACGCCCCACAAACCGCGAAAAACTGTGGCTCCCATAGTTTTGAAGCTAGATTAACGGGAAAAGGAATGTGTATTCGTTTCTTTAATACCTGTTGATTGACAAAGTCATCTTGGTTGAATAAGCGTAAGTAGCAGCAGCAGGGCAAAGAGCGGTCAGATGCAAGCGATCGAAAATCAGTGCAGCAGCAGCAAGAGTGGTCGGATGCAGCGGTCGAGGAGCAGCACGGGGGCCGGGCAGAGAGTGGTCAGATATAAGCGCTGAAGAACCGCAAAGAGCGAAATGCACCGATTGCAAGTTCGTGAGAGAGGTGTTAAAAACTATAAGCTTAGCAGTGGATGTTCGCGGCGAACACAGAGAGAGTAGTTTAAGCAACAACACAAACTATGGGTTTTGCGGTATCGCTGGTAAAACTGAGCATTAGCAAAAATATTCTGTTTACAATTTTATTTTGCCAATAATAAAGTAACAGTGCATGTAAATAACCGAATGACCCGTAGAGCTGACGAACGACAGAACGGATAACGTGCTAGTTTCCCTCAGAACGCTGCAAAGCGCTTTGGAGAACCAGGCGAACTCGCGAGCAAAAAGCAGGTGGAGACTTGCCGAATTGCAAGAACAATGTGAAAAGAGGGCAATGAAAAACTCAGGCATTATGTACTGCATCCTCCTCGGAAAGACTGCTGACTGTTACAGGGACTCCTCACAGGCCACTGTCTGGTCGCATTACACGCAACTACGATCGGAATACTCAACAGCCGCACCTGCAGGAAATGCGATAAACCGGGGGCTATTGAAACCTTGGAACATCTTATTTGCAACTCCCCGGCTCTCTCACGACCAAGAAGAAGATCCCTCGGTGCGCCAGTTCTGACATCACTAGAAGAAGCCTCCAACAGGGAACCAGGCGAACTTCTTGCCTTTGCGAAATACACCTCGAAATACACCTAATAAAATATCTCGAGCTTATTACAGATTAGTTGCACAACTAAGGGACAGATTGGCCTATGCGTGGCCGGCCGTGAGGGCCGTCCGTGTAACCTAACCTATAAACTTTATTAACCCACAGGCCAGATTTTTAGTAAACAACCTAAAAAATGTAAAACTATTTTTAATAAAGAAGGCCAAGACCTAAATATTACAAGCGAAATTAAACATAGTATTATTACAAAGAATGACCTTATAATTTATTCAAAACACAAAGAAGAAGTTAACAAGCAAATTAATGAAATGATACAGCAAGGTATTATAAGACATTCAATAAGCCCTTATAATAGTCCTATGTGGGTCGTTCAGAAGAAAATGGACCAATGTAATAAGCAAATGTGGAGGCTTGTTACAGACTCCCGTAAACTCAACCAAGAAACAATCGAAGATCGATCCCAAATATAGACTAGTTATTTGAAAAGCAGCCCCCTAGTTTTAGACCTACCCTAAAATTTAATGTAAGTACCCACTGAAGGGCGTGAATAGATTTAATTTTTCCATAAGGGATTACAAAATAACCTCCTACTTATTTTAAAATGGGAGGGTAGCCGCCGACAGCAAAAGGATAACAAGGATACCCACGCGAGCGATTCCAATTAGAAACCTGGCTAGAAGACCTAAGGTGGGAGGAGTCAAGGGCATTAGGAAAACACGTGCGAATGGACGGTAACAACAAAGTAACAATATTCCGAAATATTGACCGACTGTGGAAATAGAGAATACCGGGTGTTAGTACTCGGCTTAGATGCCTGGCATACAGCACATGAACTGTCTGACTGTAGTCGTCGCAACTAGCACTTGGAACTGGGTGGCCTAGGAGATTTGGTTAGTGAGTAATCAGTCTGTTTTAGTCTTAGATTGATACTGATTTTATTCAACAAACTTAACGGTATTTATAGGTACACAAGTGTTTGCGTTAACAAAATATGTAGAATGGGAAAATAAAATTACAGCTATTCGTCATAACTCGCAGTGGGTCAAAGTGCTATGGCTAGTCAAATTACTGCTCTACTTCCGATTTATGAGGTAAACTATTTTCGCTGCGTCGGCCGGTTTATGACTGTTACGCAAACTGACGGTCTGGCTCTAGAACTGCCGTTGAACAGATGTTCAACCATCGCTAATGTGGAACGCAAACCTGCGAGAGGCAGGTTCAGGTGATGGCTGCTCCTCGTTCTCTTGGTTGTTGCAGGTCCGTTGTCGTGGCTTCCGGTTGACGAATCGCCTTCGGAGACTATATGCGATGATCAATATTATTGATATTGCTAACGCCGCATACGCGGCTACTTGATGATGCTGCATGGTGGTAAATTGATTTGACCATGCTGTATCTGTTAGCTTAGCCAGCCTTTGTTTTAGACGATCCAGTTCGTCTGATTCAAATGGTTGGGTTGAAGTCTCTAGAGCTGACTCTGATGTGCCTTCCACCACGCGCGTTTTTATATTGCCAAACGAATTTACGCTAAACGTGATTCGGTGATCATCGTGCTGAATGTGCTAATACTAATGTTAGCGTTTCGTGCGGTGTAGTCTGAGGATAGAGACAGTAAACCCGATCCATTAAGGTGAATGGTGGATGGCACCCTTGCAGTTCTATTAGGTTGTGGGTCGCAAACATCCATCTGTTCCGTTGATGCGTTCTTAACCAAATCAAGCCTGCCTTCGAGTGTTTCAGATTTGTTGTTAAAAAGCTGAAATTAACACCGATTTTCAGCGTTCAATGCGACTTGATGGTTAAGGCAAATGTGTTCGTTGTTGGATAGTACTAGACATTGCTCGAAATCATCGTCAGTAAGACCAACAAATTGATCTCTGTGGGAGTTTACAGCTATGATAATCGATTCCAGCCTCCTGATTTCCACGTCGGGATGGGGATGATGCTGAAGACTTCTTGTTGTGCTGTTGATACCAGAGGCAATGTCATTTAGAATATGACATGATCTGTAGTTTTGATTCCCTCAGCGCGCATGATTTTATAGAGTTCCATTACATTTTCCGACGAGACCGGCAACATCTGATCCGGAAGTAGATGATCGCGAATTTTGTCTAATTGGTCTCTTAGCTGCTTAGCAGTCACCAGCATGGGACTGATGGTTCTATGACGAACGTCGGTGAGAACGCTGGCAAATTCAGCTTGCATCCGCTGCATCCCAGTTGCATGCAGGGTTAGCTGGGTAGTTAAGACTACGAATGTTTGCTGCAAGTGGTCGCCTTAATATCTGCCTCGTTCCTTGTTGATGGTTGCTAGTTGTTGCTCCAAATTTCTGATGCTTTTCCTGACTATGTTAATAGTAGAATCCAAAATTGAAGTCTGATTCTTGAGTAACACCATCAATACAAGGCCATGTCGTCTGCATATCTGGCGTCAAGGACTCCAAAGAGTGAGTTAGCTACATTACCAACTATATCAAGTGGTGATCTTCGCTGTCTGGAATGGTTTATCAGATAACTTCCTTCCTGTAGCTTGCCATAAATATGTGCAAAATGGTCAAGTATGGAGTGGCATGCATTTCCGTTCTTCAACTCAGAACACTTGTGCCTGAGTTCCTTTATCCCAGTGGACAATATGTGCATATCACTCCAATATGGTTTCAAATCGTAATACGCAATGATAGTCCATTTCGAGATTGCCGTTCTTGCCGTGCCGAGTCTTTCATAGAATATGCCGGGCTGATTGTCGAAACGCGTAATATTGGCAGTTTGCGCCAGAGCTACCGGCAGGATCAACAGCAGCGCCAGAAGGAATGAGACTGTGCTGCCCATAGCTACCATTTTCCGACGTATGGGATCTCATCAGATGGGATTCATATTGGGACCTTTGGAGCTTACCACTGCTCCCTTCTGGAATAATGGCGCCAACCGAGTGATGGGCCGATGGATCATTTAATATCGGTGTAATTGGTCGTGAGTTTAAAATTGCTTCAACTTCGACTATTACTGTATTTAATTCTTCAAACGTCAATGACGCCGTAGTGGTTGTTAATAGTAGTTTTTTGGCGGATTTCACGGCTGCCTCCCAGAGGCCTCCGAGTGATGGTGCTCGTGGCGGTATGAATTTTAAATCAACTTGCCGCTTGGTACATTGACTTATAATCTGATCCATAGCCTTTTCCGTAAAGATCGTATTCTCCAGTTCTTTCAGCTGGTTGTTAGCACCAACAAAATTGGTTGCATTATCGCAGTGGATTGTCTGACATCTGCCGATACGGTTTAGAAATCTCCTGAATGCTGCTAAGAATGCGTTTGTGGTTAAATCGCTTACCAGTTCAAGATGTACTGCCTTTGTGGAGAAGCAACAAAAAACGGCGATGTATGCCTTGTCTGGTCTTTTTCCTTGGATCTTGTGATGAATCCAAAAGGGGCCATAATAGTCTACGCCGGACATTAAAAATGGACGTGCTTGTGTGACACGTTCAGCTGGGAGATCTCCCATGATCTGTTGCATCAGCTTGGGTCTTGCTCTAATGCATCTCACACAGTTGTGAATAATGCTTCTGGACATAATCTTTTCGTTGAGTATCCAGTACTGTTGTCGCGCGATAGCTCGTAGTGCTTGAGCACCGCAATGCATGTTGTCCTCATGCATCTCTCATAGCAACATTTTTACAATAGGATCATTGTATGGCAATAGAATCTGATTTTTAGATTCGTAGGGAAGTGCAGAGTTTTCTAGCCTTCCTCCGATTCTTATAATACCATCATTGCCAAGTACGGGAGATAGTGAAACAAGTCGGCTTTTTTTGTCCACCGTCCTATAGCGCTGCAGCTGGCTTAACTCTGCAGCGAAATCCACTTGTTAGATGGTACGTAGAATCACAATTCGGGCTTTATGCAGTTCCGTGATGAGTATCGTTGTTGTTGCTGATCTGTTCGATGTGTAGCAGAAACGCAACATGTACGCCACTATATGCTGTAATTTGTGGAATGAATTACTGTGCTTACAGCTGTAGATCTTTTCTCCGATTGTGTTTGGTGAGATCGGCAAACTTATGTGTTTTGTCCTCCTTTCCAGATCGCTCGGTTTGAGGGTCGGAGTGCTGGTCCATTGGCTTGACGATCCATGTAGAACTAATGGCCCATAAAACCACAGATTATGGTCGCCTAACTTACTGGCGAGGATTCCTCTTGACAAAACGGCCTCTGCATTGTTTGCAGATGATACGTGACGCCATTGCGCTTGGCTTGTTATTGCCTGAATTCTGTTGGCCACAAATGTGTGATAGGCAGATGCTGCAGCTTTAATCCAAGACAATACCACCATTGAATCACTCCAGTAGTATCCTGCCACGCTGCTATTCAACACTGCAGCACATAGTTCCAAACGGGGTAGTGTCTGCTGAGCCTTAGGGGCTACTCGTGATTTTGAACAGAGTAACCTAACTGACACCTGGTTATTTCTGTACGTTGCCTAAACGTAGATTGCTGCTCCGTACGCACGTTACGATGCTTCGACAAAAGTGTGTAGTTCTTGGGTGACTGGAGTTTTTTCTTCATATAAGTGACGAGGAATTGTTATCGTGTCCAGGGTTAAAAGATCATCCCGGTAATTTTTCCATTTTTTTTTTCATTTACTACAACTGCTGCAACTAACCCTAAGGGGTCTGAGCAAACAATTCTTTTTGTAATCTTTGTAGAGTGGCTCTTTTGTTTCCTTCCACATAGGTGTTCTTTCTTTGGCATCCAAATGAGACGCATCGTCTTTACGCTGTAATGTTCAAACGTTCAAACATCTAGTTTGACATCACTAACAATGTCTTTCTTGGGAATTCCTTGTAACAACTGTTCGGAACTAGGATTTTGTTTAGCTCATCGCGAATTTGTATGCTATCAGCAATGGAAATGGACCCAGTGAGGCAGTCGTCCACGTAGAAATCATCTCGGAGTTTAGCTGATCCCAAGTGTTCGTGGTCTTTGATAAAAGTGCTAAATGGTTTAAGCATCTTGTTGCCAGAAACGGAGCCGATGTAGTTCCGTATGTTACAGTCTTCAAGCGATAGTACTTGAGATCCGCTTCTCCAGACGATGAGCTGATAAAACTGATCATCCGGACTTATCCAGACTTGATGGTACATTTTCTCTATGTCTGCTGGGAACACATACTTGTGATTTCTGAAGCGCAGAAGTTTAGAGAATAACTTACTTTGTATGGTTGGTCCGGCATGCAAGATATCATTAAGAGATTTTCCGCTCGTGCTGTCCAGTTTGAGAACGCAGTGATGAGGTATGAAGTAATGACTTTTGGGAATCTGTGCTGGACTTACACTTTTCAGGTGTCCCAATTTTTCATACTCATCCATGAAGTCTGAATTCCCTTTCTGCTGATGTTCTTCGCTCCAACGCGAGAAACCTTTTGGTTACTATTTCCCTTGACTCCCCCAGCGCTGAAGAGTGCTCAATGAATTTTCCCACTGCTGCTATCCTTAAATTTCCAACGAAATGGTTTACAGTATGCTTCACTGGGAGACCGATGTTTTAGATCGTTTGTTTTTTGTATGGAATTAATCGCGCAGACGGCGGATGAACTGTCAGTCGCATTCACCTTACCAGCTACTATCCAGCCAAATATTGTGTTCTGCATAATTGGTTGTAAAGTGTTTCTGATTTGGAAGCAGCAAAGAATAATAGTGCTCTGCACTAATGAGCAGGTCTATTTTCATGGTTTGTCAAAGTTGGGGTCCGCCAAGACTAGTCCCTTGGATAATTTTGTAGTTGCTAGCGAAAGTGGCTGAGCTGGCTGATCACGTATTATCTAGGGTAATACAAAAGCTTCAATCCGTTGTGTAAAACCACTATGAAGTGATTTAAATAGTATGTTGACTCGTGCTTTTCTAGTTTTCTGGAGTCCTCCAATGCCTTCAATTCGTAATTTTGCATTGTGGAGCTTCAGTGATAACATTGAAGCCATTCGCTCTGTAACCATATTTATTTGCGATCTAGAGTAAAGTAGTGCTCTAAAGTTAGCACACTGTTTATTGTTGGCCTGTTTTGCAACCTTTGCTGTAGCGAGTAAATTATAATTTTTATTACTCGGTTTATTACGCGGTTCTACGGTAGTGTCGAGATGAAGAAGAGTATTGTTCTCTTTCTTGCACTTGAAGCACTTTCGACTGCTGCACTCCTTTGTTTTGTGATCAGTGCTGAAGCACTTAACGCACATTCTTTGTTTCAGTACCCAATTTAATCTCTCAGATGTGGGCCTTGATCAAAAGTCTTCACATTTGTATAGGGGATGGAATTCTTTTTTACAGAATTCACATGAAGACAACTTTCCGGATGTTGACGATGCACAAGTTGAGTTCTTTGGCTCTCATTTCGACGATTTTTTCGTCTTTCCTGTGTTTAGGACTCGTACTCTTTGATCCAGTACGACTAAAATTGGATCCCATGTGGATATGTCGATGCCTAGACTCTTCAAGGAGGCGAGGGACTCAATTGTTGTTATATATAATTCCTGCAATGACTTTGCACTATCACAGGATTCCTGTTGATACAGCAATCTGCGTATTACTTTATTCGCAAGCTGTCTCGGCTTGTCATACGAATCAACCAGTATTTCCCAAGCTTGTATATAATTCTCCTCCTTGAGTTCTATATGACGGATAAGCCATTCTGCATCCCCGGTAAGTGCTGTTTTGAGGTACCACATTTTCTTTATAGCGGGCATGTTTGTTTCATGAACCACGCAGGAAAACAAATCGAAGAATTGTTTCCACTTTAACAATTCTCCATCAAATTTTGGGATGGTGATTCTAGGTAGTTGCACATCAGTGCTGTTTGTGGATGCGCTTGGCGCGGCCATGAGTGTCTTTTGTACTTCCATTTGAAACTTTCCGTAGGCTTCCTTGTTTTAGCCCTTTTCAATCGGGTTGTCAAATTCTTCATAAATTTTTAAGTGGACCTCTTGTACTTGTGCCCACAACGAATTTATGAAGTTAGTAGAGGCTTGACCCTTTACAGTCGCGTACTCCTTTAGCGCCATTCTTAGGGATTCAATAACCTCTCCTTGGCGTCGGCATAGTGAGGCCAGCTTTTTGTCGCTGACTTCTGTTATAGGTGTCTGCTAAGTCTTGATAGAATTTTCATCGTTCTTGCTGTTACTTGTCAGGAGTAAGTCACGACCTTCCTGAAAGATCTTACTATATTTCTCGTAGGTTTCTTGAAGGTCGTTCGCGTACTTTTCATACTCAGTTCCCTTTTGTGATTCTGGCAGACGGGTATCATTTTTTTTGAACCTCTCCCAGGCTTATTGAATTGCCAATAGCCGATCTTCAAAATATTCAGGCCTTTGTTTCCGTGCGGATCCATCCTTTTTGAAGATATTGATGCACCTGGCAATATCATTGCCCATTTCTTGTTGTGCATTTAAAAGTTTTTTAATTTCCGCTGAAGGATGTTCTTGTTCTCTGTTTCTGTACCGAAAGGAGCCGTCAAGGCCCTGCTCTCTCTTCAGACGAAGGCGGTAGCAGATTTGTTCAACAAGTGCCTAGTGAAAGGGACCTTTCCCGACCGGTGAAAGCCCCAAAAACTTCTGCTACTCTCGAAGCCGGGCAAGCCAGCAGGAGAACCCTCGTCGTACAGGCCCATCTGTCTGTTGGACACCATTGGGAAGGTCTTCGAGAGGGTCATAGCAGCAAGGCTGAACGCCGCCCTTGAGAGCACAGGAGGACTTTCTCCCAGCCAATATGGGTTCCGAAAGGGAAGATCAACCCTAGATGCGATCGGTAAAATAACCAGGATTGCGGCTGAAGCCATCGCAGGCACAAGATGGAAGGGAGGGACGAAGGAGTATTGCCTCGTAGTGACCCTCGATATCCGGAATGCGTTCAACATGGCGGATTGGGGAAGGATGCTGGAGTCTCTAAGATCCTTCAACATCCCCGGGTACTTACTGAACGTAGTCTACAGCTACCTCAGCAAAAGGCAGCTGTCCGTCGACACCTCATCCGGACCTAGGATCTACGAGGTCACTGCCGGAGTTCCACAGGGTTCGGTGCTCGGGCCTTTACTGTGGAACACTATGTACGACGGTGTCCTCAGGCTCCCAATGCCAAGCAACACCAGCATAGTCGGCTTCGCCGATGACGTGGCGCTGGTAGTGGTCTCCAAGCATGTACCAACTATAGTCGCGGCTGCCAACAGGGCGATCCAAGCGGTGGAGGCGTGGCTTTCTGTGGCGGGCTTGGAACTGGCAGCGCAGAAAACGGAGGCTGTCCTTATCTCGAGCAGGAAAGTGGTGGAGACGGCGGACATCCTGGTCGGTGGGACTACAATCCAGTCTCAGCGTGCGCTGAAGTATCTGGGAGTGATGCTAGACACACGCCTGTCGTTCCGCGAGCACCTCGAGTACGCGAACAAGAAAGCGAGGGAGACGTCAAGATCACTTTGCAGGATCCTGCTGAACACGAGAGGGCCGAAACAGGACAAGAGGATACTCCTCGCGAGCGTGATCAAGACACAATTGCTGTGCGCTGCACCGGTGTGAGCGGAGGCCACGGCTAAGGATAGCTATCGTCTGTGCGCTATCAGAATATCGTGCGCTTTTAGAACCATTTCTGACGATGCGGTTTTAGTTATCGCTGGCCAAGTCCCGCTGGGAGAACTGGTACGGGAATCCAAGGACATCCGCACCACCCTGAGTCTCATCCAGGAAGATCCGATGGCCAACGCCAAAGCCGAGGCCAGGGCCCGCTCCAGAATGCAGAGCGTCAGCAACTGGCAGAAAGCATGGGATATCTCGAGTAAAAGACTGTGGACCCACACGCTAATCCCCTGCATCGAGGCGTGGGTAAACCGCAAGCATGGCCAGGTTGACTACTACCTAACGCAGGCGCTAAGCGGGCATGGCTGCTTCCGGAGCTACCTAAAGCAGTACGGACACGAGACGGAGGATGGTTGCCCAGATTGCGGTAGCGGGATTGCGGAGGACGCTCAGCACGTCCTCTTTGAGTGCCACCGGTTTAATTACGAGCGCCAAGTGCCATAGGAGATAGCCGGGGCAAGAGTCCTACCTGAAACCCTCGTTCCCCTGATGATAGGGAATCAAAGGACGTGGGAGGCAGCAGCAGCATTCGCAGCAAGCGTTTTGCGGACGCTGCGATCGCTGGAGAGGGAAAGGAGAGGAGCAGCGGTTTAGGTAGCCAATTTTCGCGCGAAGCAATGCCTTGCGGCGGTACCGTGCGATGTCGCCCCTAATCACGCTTAGTCATTATTGTTAGTTTAGATTATAACTGTTGTTAATAAAGAAATACAAAAAAAAAAAACCTAGTCACAGTTCGTTACGTCGCAGCCTATTACCAACCCTGTCTTAAGCTTTTCGCATTCCTTTGTCAGTCCTCTGACTAGCGCGTCTGGGGGGTCTTCCTTTTTAAAGGCCCTGTAGGCCGATTACAGCCTTATAGATCCATTTTACATCTCCAGGCGTACTGCGGTGTTATCTCCGTTGCTGTAATTGCGAAGCAGAAATATATTAAGATGCCTTTTGGCTAAAATGCAGGTTCGAGTTTTACCTTCCTTGGGGTCAAGCATTTGCTTATACTCTTTTTTTATTTTATTTGTTTTATTATCCCGAATTATGAATTGATTAACATCGGTCACGTTGTGGTAATTACAAAATTACTTAGAAACTAGAGGACTCTTTAGTTCCTAGTCCAGCAATCCTGCCTCCTACCACCCAAGATTCCTGTATCACCCTTGTATATTTTTATTTGGACCACACTGAATCCGAAGTTCAGCTTGCCCCGAGCAGCCTTGATTGGCGCCTCTAAATCCTTATTCAGTATCATGACCGCCTGATTTACGTCCCCTTCTTGCTCCTCCACCTTGACGATCCTCCAGTTCTTCGTGGGGATATGCGGATTGCATTCCTGCCGCATGAACAGGATGACATCTGTGGATATTATTGATGCTGGGAGCCAGATCCGAGCTCGGGGCCTACTGGGGACGTCGCACCAGTCCAGTGCGACAAGTTCGCCCCTTCGTAGACCTCACCGAGCTTACTAGTCGCATGCATGTATAGGTCAGCCGACCGCTGACTATCGCATGCTACCAGTTTAACGCTGCCTTGATACCAGCCCGCATCCATGCAGCTGGGCGAAGAGCCTGTCTTCTCCCGAATCATGCGCAGGCATATGACGGAAAGACCGAGTAGGTGAAGGAGACGAAAACCTGGACCTTAGATCTCTTCGCCGACGGTCCGGCTAGCTCAAGGGACCGCTCCCTCTCTGTCTGAGCACCCTTATGTGTGGGCTTATCCTGCCCATATTTGGAAAGCACCAACCTTGCTTACTCAACCTGTGTAGTAGTGTAGTAGTCCGGTCCGGGTTTTTGTAAAGCAACTATTTAGATGCGGCTGAACAACTCGCAACGTCGGTACTGCTTCGATGCAAAATACCCGCTTGTTGTCCGGGACTGATTACTTGCTGGGGCTTCCGTCCACGATTCCGTGATTGACTTCTGTCACCAGTTTATTCATAGTTAACCTCCAGAACTAGAGGTCGTTCGCTATCCGCAACCTGCGACCCCCTTGGTGGCCCCGCAAGGCGGCTTCGGAACCATCTCTCAAGTTCTTCAGGCCACAGCGTGTCTTCTGGTACTCGGGGTTTTGGTCATTCGCCGACCGGGACTTCACGACTCAAACCGACTCAACAATGAGAACCACGTCCTTCACGGAAATTGGAGCTGGGTTCGGCTGAAACCATTTTGTACGTCTCGTCAGGGTGGAAAGATACTCACGAATCCATCTTCTCCAAAAACGATCTGCCAGTTGACCGGCGATGCGGAAATGTTTGGCCAAGCATAATCCGTTGGATTCCATCGAACCGCGTTCCCGTAGACCACAGGAGTTGCCAAGCAAAAAGTGGTTTGGTGTAAGAGCTTCCGAATTTTCCGATTCCATCGGAATATAGGTCAACGGCCTTGAGTTTAACGTGCATTCTACATCGGCCAACGCAGCGCGCAATACTTCCTCGCGCAGACCGGCGTTCGACAGAATTTCCGTCAGGATTGACTTCGTAGAGCGGACCATTCGCTCCCAGCTGCCGCCCATATGAGGCGATCCCGGAGGAATGAAGGTAAACGTCATCTCCGGATACTTGCTTTTCACTGCTGACTTTGATATACGTTCGATCTCTTGCGCGAGTACTCTGCAGGCTCCTCGGAAATTTGTTTTGTTGTTGGATAGCAACTTAAGAGGCACGCCTCTGCGAGCAGTAAATAGTTTCAGAGGCAACAAAAATGAGTCCGTTGAAAGAGAGGGCACCAATTCTAAATGAACAGCGCGAACTGTTAGACAGGTGAATAAAACTCACCATCTTATCTCACGGCGCCTTCCTACAGCAACTTCAATCGGTCCAAAGTAGTCTACTCCAGTAAACGTAAATGGCAGTGTATGTGGTGATAGGCGGTCCTTTGGCAAGCTTCCCATCATCGGTGGAATAGGTTGTGCTCGCCTGATGCAGCACGCGGGGCAGTTTTTGATGATTTCTTTCACAAGTGCTCTCAGACCTGGTATCCAATAGTTTTGACGGATTTCGTTGACAACTATTTCCGCATGCAGATGATGGTACTTCCGGTGATGATACTCGTTTTCGATAGCATCGATCCGACCATGCATGCGAAGCACTCCGTTTGGGTCCAGGCACTGCGAGCTATAATGCTTTTCCGGTTTGTCAGGCAGCGATTTTCCTTTAGGCTTCGGATTTCATCAAAAAATTCTTCTTCTTGACACAGCCTTATGAAAATTATGTCCATTTTGTAGGGGTATGATATATATCCCTATTAAAGAATAATCACACAGTTTACACAAAATAGTTTATCGTTTTATTATAGTTTTATTTTATAAGATTTTATCTGGTCAGGATTACTGCTGGCATTCAACTGAACTCGCTCTCAGCTCACGACACGCACCATCCCCCGACTCTCTGAGAGAGTGAATGTGGTGAGATCTAAAGAGAGAGAGCAAGCCCAGTGAGAGCAAGCTCTACAACAACAACAATGTACTCTAAGAATATACAAGAATGTTCTAGAATGAATACAGTAACTTATACATACATACATACTACTACGTAGCCATCCCTCAATAATTCGGCCGTCCTGACATTTCAAGATCCTCTGATCTTGGTTTGATTTACAATCTTACATATTATCAGTCTTTACATTTACAATTCTTTGGATATATTTACAGCTATTTTCGTTTACCAACTTTTCCTTTCTGTCCGATTCCAAACAACATTTTACTCGGCATTTGTGCAATGCTTCTTTGCTTTGTATTGTTCAATGAAAATTCAACGTCCTCAACAACTGTATCCCAATGCAGTCCTTTTTCCGAATCTGCTAATTTAGCTATCATTGGCCCTACTATTCGATTAATTCTTTCCAACTGCCCATTGGCCTGAGGTGACCCAGTCGCAATTTTTACCTGCTTAATATTATATTCCTCAACAAATTTTCCAAAATCTTCCGATGTAAAACAGCTTCCTCTGTCCGAAACGATACATGTTGGCCTGCTGTACGACCTAAAATAATCTTTCATAATGACTTCCTTTGTGTTCGTCGTCTTTGTTGCATATAGCCTAACGTATTTAGTAAAACCGTCTATCACCACAAACAGATGTTTCTTTGATCTTCCATTATCAACCGGTCCGTAATGATCGATATGTATAATTTCGAATGGCACATTTCTCTTTGGTATGCTGTGCTACATTCCTTCCCCTTTTCCTGACATTGGCGAATATGCCACACATCTCAAACAATTATCAATTCGGAAACCAATACGTCCTAGCAATAGCATCCATAACCTTATCTCGTCCTAAATGACCTAATTCATTGTGATATTTGCATAATATCTTATCCTCCATTTCTCTTGCCACACAGAATAACAATTTCCCATCATTTGATTTTCTATAGATAACTCCATTCCTCATCTCAAACATTTTATCTTCCTCTTTTTCTAACTTTTTCCTAACATCTTTTAACTTCTCATCTTTCACTTGACAAATAATTAAATTGTCTTCAAAACTATTCGTTTCTACTACCAGTATATTCGTATTCCTACTTACGCGTCTACGTGTTGCATAAGTTTTCCCGATTTATGAACTAACTCAAAGTCATACTCAAGAAATTCTAATGCCCATCGTGCAATTCGAGGGTTTAACTCAATCCTATTTAATGTTAACGTCAGTGAGTTACAGTCAGTATCTATTCTAAATCGTCTACCCTGCACATAAATTCTTAATCTTCGTAGAGCATAAATGATTGCTAACGTTTCAAGTTTAAAACTGTGATACTTTGCCTCGTCTTTTGTTGTGGCCTTTGAAAAATAAAAAATAGGGTGCAACTTTTTATCCTCCTTCCTTTGCAGTAAGACCGCTCCAAAACCTTGTGCGCTTGCATCTGTATGCAATTCTATCGTCTTTGTAATAATATAATCCTAACACTGGCGCTTCCACTAACATTTTCTTAAGGATCTCAAAACATTGTAATTCCCTTTCTTCAAATGCAAACTCTTTATCTTTCTTTAACAGGTGATATAATGGCTTTGCGATCATCGAAAAATTCTTAATGAATCTCCTAAAATACGAACATAAACCTAAAAAGCTTCTAACAGCATGTACTTTATCTGGAACAGGGAAATCTCTAACAGCTTCTATTCCTTTGTCATTAGCTTGTATCCTTTTCTGGTTACTAAAAATCCTAAATATTGCACACTTGCTTGTAAAAACACACACTTGTTCATTCTCAATTCTAGTTTGTCTCTTGCTAAACGATCAAAAACTTCCCTATGAACATTTAAATGTTCCTGTATCTCTTTACTAGCTATCATAATATCGTCCATATATATTACTACTTTCCCTCCCTTATCATGTCTGCAAAAATTGTATTAATAAATCGCTGAAACACCGCAGGAGCATTTTTTAGCCCCATTGGCATCCGCATAAATTCAAATTGTCCTAATGGCGTCATAAATGAAGTATATTTTATTGAGTCATTGTCCACTAACACATGAAAGTAGCCGTGTTTTAAATAAAATTTCAAAAATATTGTTTTATTTACCAAAGTGTCTAATAAATCGTCTATTAAAGGTAATGGATAATTATCTTTAACCATTGTCTTATTAAGTTTTCGATAATCCTCACAGAGTCGTAGGTCGCCTGTTTTCTTTTTTACTAACACTATTGGAGATGCATACTCCAATGGACTTGGTCTTATAATTCCCTCATTTATGTATTCATCTAATATAACCTGTAATTTTTCTTATTCTGTATAAGCTAAACGTCTGGGCGAACAACTGAAAGGTTTAGAATCCTCTAATCTTAATTTTATTTCACATCTAACTTCGGGTTCCTTTGGTCTTTGTTTATTTACATAACAACTTTCTACCATTCTAACAAACTGACACCTAACATTATAATTAACTTGATTGCCAATTTTGGAATCTGGACTTTCATCTATAATATTAATATTAAATAATTCCTTTGCCACTAGATCTATTTCATTGTTATTCCTAACTATTTCTTTATCTGTAACTTTACTACAAACTTTTCTAATCACCTGCCTATTGTCGCTAATTTCATCACTAACATCGCTAACTATCTGGTTTTCATGACTAACGATATCACTAACAATCTGCTTTTCTTCCCTAACATTTCTAACAAAATCACTAACATTTGGAGGGTTTTCAACCGTAACCATTTTCAAAGTGTCGAGGTTTAAATTAATATTACATGCTTCCATAAAATCTCTTCCAAGGATTACATCATGACTCATAGATTTGTTTGCCACAATAACTAAATGAAAATTAATTTTATTTAAATTCTTCATAACATAACATAATATTTTTCCATAGGTTTCTAAGTAACTCTTATTTAATCCATGATATAAACTTAAAACTAGTAATTTGCAAACATTTTCTGGTACTTTAGATATTTTAGTAAAAGAAAGCGGGCTCTCTGTATCTATGAGATATTCTGTAGTTAACCTGGTATTAAAATCTTTCATAAAATTAATTTTAAAGTATCTTACATAATTATTATTGCCTTCGTTCTTATTTTTGTTCTTCAAGCACGTCGCCACAAAATGTCCCATCTCGCCGCACGCATGGCACGATCCTTTCTCCCGTTTTGACTTCCTGCACTCGTTCGCCCAATGCCCTATGGCATTGCAATTGAAACATCGTGTCTCCTTTTTGTCCTTGAAGTCCATTGATGTCATGGGTTTTCCAACATATTTCGGCAGGCTAACATCCGCAAATGCTCGCTTTATGTGCCCAACATCCACAAAGCATTGAATGTGCGCCAGATTGCGCAGCCCTTGATTTGTAATACCTTCGATGATGCAGATCAACATTTCATCTGCATCAATATTAATGCTCTGAGCAAGCATTATCTTGTCGTCAACATAACTCCCGAACGTCTTGCCAGCACTCCACAAACTTGCGCCTTATATCCAGCTTCGATGATTTTCGCCAAACATTGAGATCAGCTCGGCCGTCAATTCCTCCAATGGTAACAAAACACGCTCAAAATTTGCGTGCAACCAAACATTAGCTTTGCCTTTAATTTTGCTAGCCATCAACATTTTTATGTAGTTTCCGGTTATACCGTAGATGCTTACGATATTATACATCTGAGTGATCCATTTGCGAGCACATGATTCGCCCGCAAACTCACACAACACTTGGGTAGCCATTCCCAAAGAAATGTCTATACTTTGATTAAAATTTTTCTCCATCTTTTCTTTCTCTCCAGCTTGGTTCTGCACTTCTGCACAGTTTCGATTTCTGCCTCCACCTTCGTTCAGTTCGCCGTCTCTTTCGTAGCTTCTTTCACCTCTTGTTTCCTCGCCAATGATGTCTCTCATTCTGGCAATGCTGCCCATAACTTCATCATTCTCCTCGCCAGCTTCGCTTTCGTTTTCTACATCTTCGCTACTAATTTCGTCGCCTTCTTCTACTTCGTAATCCTCTTTGCCGCCGTCTTCGTTGTTACTTTTGCCGTCGTCCTCTTCCTCGAAATTCTCGATGCCGCCGTCTTTGCAGTTACTTCTATCGTCGTCTCGCTCTTAAAATTTTTTGTTGCCGCCGTCTTCTTCGTTATTCCTGTCGCTGTCTCGCTTCTCTTTCTTATTTCACATTTCATCAAACTTATTGCGTGTTTCTCTCGGTAATTTGTTTAAACGTAAAATTAACTCTCGTTTTGTACCAGTTGTTGAACAGTTTATTACACTTAACCATCTTTATACCCATGCAGAGGGTATATTGATTTCAGTCAGAAGTTTGCAACGCAGTGAAGGAGACGTTTCCGACCCTATAAAGTATATATATTCTTGGTCAGCATGACTAGACGAGTCGATCTAGCCATGTCCTTCTGTCCGTCTGTCCGTCCGTCTGTCCGTTTCTACGCAAACTATCCCTCAGTTTTTAAGCTATCGAGCTGAAACTTTACCAAAAGTCGTCTTTCCATTGCAGGTAGTATATAAGTCGGAGCCGGCCGGATCGGACAACTATATCTTATAGCTCCCATAGGAATAATCGGAAAAATAATTGAAAAAAAATTATAACTTATGTGCTTTTTGACATATTAACTAATGCTTTTGGGAATATCATTTTTTCAACTGTCCCGAATTTCGAATAAAATTTTAGAAAAATCAGACAACTATATCATATAGCTCCCATAGGAACGATCGGAAAACTAGGGGGAAATTAATAGGAACAAAATTATAGCTTTGTTAATTTTTATTGTATTCTCTTCTACTTTGGAATATAAGTTTATTTTATTATTTTAGAATTTCGAATTAAATTTAACATAAATTGGATGACTATATTATATAGCTGCCATAGTAAGGATCGATCAATTAATGTCAATATAATTTCTAAACTGCTATATAAACGGGTATATAAACTTCGGCTGGCCGAAGTTAGCTTACTTTCTTGTTTTAATTGTTCTATCGATGATTTTTTCAAATCCATTTTGTTTTATTTGGCTCGTGATCGGCCCACTTCTGATTTTGTAGGGGTATGATATATATCTATATTAAAAAATAATCACACAGTATAATATATGTTTACACAAAGTAGTTTATCGTTTTATTATAGTTCTATTTTATAATATTTTATCTGGTCAGGATCACTGCTGGCATTCAACTGAATTCGCTTTCAGCTCACGACACGCACCAACTCCCGACTCTCTGAGAGAGTGAGTGTGGTGAGATCAAAAGAGAGAGAGCAAGCCCAGTAAGAGCAAGCTCTACAACAACAAAAATGTACTCTAAGAATATACAAGAATGTTCTAGAATGAATACAGTAACTTATACATACATACATACTACTACGTAGCCATCCTGCTACAATTTCCACGTCACGCTTAAGCAAAAGCAATCTCTCCAGCTCGGATCCATGCGGTTTCACAGTAAGAAGGCTTAGAAAGTCTAAAACTCTTTTTTGGACAGCACGCAGACGCTCAAGTTTGCTGAAACGTAGTGGATCCGGCATAACAGATGCCAGAGGTGAGATTTGTTTCTTACTTTCCTTCTTGTGTTACAATAGTTGAGCCTCTTTGGTTTTAGATATTTCTTTTCCGAGTGGCCACTCTGACTCATCCTGCAACAGATAATTCGGTCCGGAAAACCATCGTATTGAACTATTTACCTCTACACCTTTTTTTAATTTAGTGGCATCATCCGCTACATTTAGTTCGGAGGGCGCCCAGCGCCATTCACCAACTTCGGAACCTTCAAGAGAGAGGTTTCTCCGACACGCAAAGCTACAAATTGCGGGTACTTTAGAGCGTCGGATCTTATCCAGAACAGAACATCTTTAGCATCAGTCCAGAATACGCGTCTTTCAATTTCGGTTGATAACTCAGACTCCAGAGACTTGGCCAAGCGCAATCCCAAAAGCGCTGCCATTAATTCCATTAATGGTGCTACTCTGGTTTTGGCACGTACGTTAAAAAATCCAAGAACCCCGAGTGGATACAAAATTGGCATAACGATACTCTACACTCGGCGCTTCGTATTATAGCCAGCTGTCGACTTCTGCAGCAACTCAGGCCTAATGACAAAGGTTAACATGTCAGACGCGGGCAGCCACCACATTCCCAACACTTTCTCCTGCAGTTCGTCCTGTGTGCCAAGATACTTAGGCGGTGCTTCATAGATGTCATTCAGAGAGCGTACGACGCGCTTGGAGTTCGATAGCCAGTTTCTCATTTCGAATCCACCCTTCGCGGGAATATCCTTAATATTGTTCGCTAGTTGAACCATTTGTTCCTCTGTATCAACCGACTCCAACCAATCGTCAACGAACGTATTTCGGCAAATTGCTTTCACGGCTTCTGGATGACTTTCACCAAATCTCTCTGCATTGCGTCTCAGTATAAAGTTGGCCAGTGACGGCGAGCATGCCGCACCAAACGTCATCACCTGCATTGCGAATGTATCCGGTGGGCGATTGGTTTCTCTGCTACGTCATAGAAACTTGTGGGAAAATTGGTCTATAGCGCCAACTTTAATTTCGTGAAACATCTCCCGTATATCGCCAGATACCGCTATAGGTCGCTCTCTGAAGCGCAACAGGACTCCCATCAAAGACACCAACATATCTGGTCCTTTTAAAAGCGTGTCGTTGAGTGATATGCCGTCTACTTGCGCTGCTGCGTCCCAGACCAGACGTGTCTTCTTCTTGTTAGGGTTTGTTACTGTGAATATAGGAAGATACCAAGAACGTGGACTGTTTGACAACTCCCATTTTTTAAGCTTGCGGATGTATTTCTTCTCCTCGTACTGCTGCATGGTATTATTCAAAAACGTTTTCAGCTTCGGATCTTTTAACATTTTTGCTTCAAGGCACTTGAGCCTTTTAAGAGCCATGGGATACGAATCGGGCATCTTGACTTTGTCGTATTTCCACGACTTTCATTGGTAATGTACTTTGTAGGCGCCTCCATTATTTTTAACGCCTGTTCGTCTTCCTTAGATCGCAACGGTTTTTTAGGTACGCTCACGCCGAATGATTCCAACGAGAAGAACGCTTGCATGGCTTCGTCAAGTTTGCGTGTTCCGCAAGCTGTAGTGCAGTAGCAGACATGCAATACAGCTTCTCATTTTCCGATCCATAGCGGCCATAAACAGCCCATCCTAATTTACATCGAACAGCGATAAGATCATCATCTTCAGCTTGACGTAATTCCAGCGGCACGCTAATCTTAATGTTGTCCAGGCCGATGATAATTTGCGCCCTAGCATCTTTGTATGTTGAGATCGGAACCGTTCTCAAGTGCTGACGTTCCTTGAGTGTCTGATCATCGATGCTTTGCATTGGAAGATCCAAGTTGCTTACAGTGCGCACTCCCTTAAGTGCGTGCTTTACTTCCGGTCGACCCTCTTCTTCAGTGACGTGTGCCTTCGACTCGCCGACGTCATTGTTTTCTTTCATGTTGTGCACTAGCTGGCGCTCCTTTGAATACCTTCCACTTTTATCCTTCTTTGTTGAGTGACATTCATAGGGTGCAACCATCGTTGCGCACATCGCTATGCCAAAAAGCCACTTGTCAAACGTGATCAAATTGGCGGTACCAGCTGTTAAGCGATGTCTATCCCAATCCAGCTTAAGGTCACTCGGCAGTTTAGCAACCAAATCGTTTAACAGAGAAGAATCATTAAGGTATTCCTGTAGTCCCACTGACATCATTGTGGCACGATAATTATGGACTGCCAGTGCCAGACGAGTCACTAATTCCAAGTTGTTGGGCTTAATGGGCGGCTCTTCTTTTAGCTTCCGTTGCAAGCTAGCATGCACTATTTCCGAACGCCCATACAACATCCTTAGCGTCCCAACATAAGGTACCATAGCTGGGATCATAAGCTTTCCCCGGACGGCTTCTAGCGCAGATCCTTTCAGACACTTCTGGGGTCTAATACACACAGGCGCGCCACTTGAATCATGTGAATAAGCGGGACGGCAGCAACACACAGAACTACAACTTAAGGCCGTGCGTGAGGGATAAGCGGGTCAAACAGAATCCACGGACTTTGGACCTGGAGAGGAGAGATTCGGTGGGCCGTGCGCCTCCGGGCGCTATATAAAGCCGCAAGGCGCTTGTTGCGTGGCTAATATAAATGTAGCCGCGCGCTAACTGTCCAATTTCAAAAGTTTATTTATTTGAATTTGAAATCTGTTAATTTCAAATATCAGTTCAGTTGTTGAACACTGCTAAGGTCGATAACATTGTTAAGCTGTTCGACACTGTAGTCAGTGTCATCTCTAGTTTGTTAGTATTGGAAAACTTAAGAATGTAAGAAAGTGACGCTCTAAGAAGTTAAGTGAAAGAGCGGCAAGCCACAAGTGTAAGCTAAAATGTATTATTTAATTAACCGAAAACACTTTTTGAATTTAAATAAAGATTTCAGCTATCTGTATGCTGTGAACCAGAGCTCGAAATAAGTGAGAACCCTCTGGGACCGTGAGTGTCCCAACATTCTGAAATACTTTGCCATCTGGAAACTCGGTGCGAAGGTGCACGTGCTTTCGAGAAAGCATTCTTTTACCAAGGGTGTAAAGATGTGAGGACAGAGTATACAAGATAGTGAGCATAGAGAGATTAATTCGTAACTTTCGACGGCTTTGGCTGGTTAAACCCACATGAGTTGCGTAGTAGTACTTTACAGAGAGTGGCGTCACAAGTGCGAAATGGCTGATGCAACAGGACGCGGAGCTGGTGAACAGTATTCACACACCGCGGGATATGGAGCAGGCTCAGTTGGAAACGTAGGAGGCAGTTTCACTGGATCATTCAGAGGTTTTGAGGACGAAAATCTATTCAGACAAACTGTTATTCACTCGAACCAGTTTGTGTCGCTTGAGAATGCGAGCACATCGATCACGTCTAATCATGCCGGTTACGACGCTTCGCAGAGTTGGGCAGGGCAGCAGTTCAAACATCAAGTGAACATGAATGCGCAAAGGGCCACGCCTCCTTATGCGGATAGGAGGGCGGCGCCAGAATTTATACCGAACGCATTTTCTTATGCTAATCAACAGGGCAACAACGCAGGCCAGTTCATGCCGACAAATACCGCAGCGCAATGCGGACCGCCATGTAAACTGTCAGATTCATGCCGCCAAACAATGCACCAATGTTTGTACCTCAAAATGGTGCCGCAGGGTTCGTTCCGCCTGCCAGTGGACTGGGTTTTTTACCACAGCCAATCCGGTCAGCTTAACAAAAGGTCGTTAAGGCATGTCCCATTTGCTTTTGCTGCCACATCCCAAACCATCTTCATTATTTTGATTTAAATTTATAAATATAGGTAAGTACCAGGTGCGAGTTTCTTCTTTCTCCGCCTCCTCGTCAGACAGTTGCCTGGCGTATATTTTGCTATGAAGATTTTTGATTTGGTCTCCGATTTTCGTAAACAGATCCGGTTCGCTCAGAATTTTGGTTCAAGTGCATTGCAGGCAAAGAAGCCCAACTTCATATGTTCCATGCTTGTTTTGGCAGGTCTGCTCAAGGATTTCAACTTATCGTTTGTCCTCGCCTAAAAGGAGATTGTTTAGCGTAATTAACTCGAGGTTACTTCATCGTGAAGCTCTTGCCAGTTGCAATTGCAATGGTTAATAGATACGTGACGGCTTGAGCTTGCTGATCCCTGGATGGTCCACCCTAACATCCACTTTGTCGCTATTGGAGCGTTCCGTTTGCCTTCGCGGATCCTACGGGTTGTTTCTCCGGTCGACTGTAAACAAATCGTTGACGGTGTATCTTTTATACCGAGCATGTCGAAAATTGATGTGTCTATTAGGTAACAGAAGATTCATAATGTAGAGTTAAGGGTACGATTTGAAAGAACTGGTTTAATTCTACATCGTGTCCTTATATGTCCCGTTCCTTGGCCATATTGGGACAATTTTCTGTGTGGAATAGAGGGTGGTGCTTTCTTGTACAACCATTTACTCCGCAGTTATTTGGTCAACAATTGTATCGATGAACCTTTAAGCATCGAAAGCAGGCCTGTCCGACTTTAGTGACTTGCGACCTCTGTTCTACTGAGCTGGATTTAAATTGTTCGCATTGTTTCACCCAGTGATTTGTGGATTCGCATGTGATGTACTTTGGATAAGGCTGTTGTACTGTAGATCCCTGACTCGTACTGGCTGCGCAGCTATTACTAAACTATTCACAGAACTCATGCTGTGAGAAAACGGTGTCACGACAATAGACACCGCCTGCGCTATCTTGTAGAGCCAGCATTAATAGTGGGGACCGATTCGTCGCGGGGGTGCATCGCCTAGCTTAATTTGTGGTTACTTGGAGGTTTGTCAACAAGCCCCTTCACCAACATTGGGTTTTTAGGTGCGCTTCTATGCTGCATGCTTGGATCGTAACGCAGATGTTGTGTTCTCTGTTATGGATTCCAATTTTTCTTTCTCCAGAATGTGCTTGGGTCTGCCGAAGAACATATTTAACGTGCTCATTACTTCCGGAACTAGGCTAGGAAGTAGAAGCTTGTCCTTCTCATTTCGCTTGACCTGCCTTTCAGGCACTTTTGTAGACGAAGCTTTTTTTCAACATTGGAGAATTCTTCTGCTAAAGTGCTGTGTTCGAATGTACTGATAAATATTGGCCACTCCTTGGGAAGCTCCTTGGGTATGACATGTCTTGCGGCGATTTGGGAACTGGGCGCCTATGCGGGGGTCGCCTGAAAAAGCCTGTATGGCGATTCGGTTGATAATAATTTGGAGTTGCCGAGCTGATTTGGAGGTGATCGCAGTATCCTTCCAGGAATATCTAACTCTATCCCATCTAACTTGTTGAAAATTGACACGGATATTAACAACGATGAACTCGTTATAAACGAATCAGCCAGTGCGTGTGAGAAACAAGAAAAGTGTGAACTGATTACGAATTACTAGCCGCTAAAATCGAAGTCACAAACATTGAATTTAAAATCCTCTTAAACGACGAATCTCCAATTTTCTCGCGTCCGTGCAGATTCGCTTTCGCTGATACGAATGTAATCGACGAACTAATAGAGCAGTGGTTGGATAATGGCATAATTGAGGAGTCTGATTCCGAATTTACAATCCCGGTAGTGCTTGCGAAGAAAAACGACCGTTCGCAACGACTCTGCATTGATTTCAGGCTTATTAACAAGGTAGTCGTAAAAGATCATTTTCCGTTGCCCCTGATTGACGACCAGCACGACCGCTTGCAAGAAGCGTTGATATTCAGTACGATCGATTTGCGGAATTACTTTTTCCATGTGCCAGTGGCTGAATCTAGCACTAAGTACACTTCGTTCGTGACGCAGAGTGGGCAATACCAATTCCTAAAGGTGCCGGGTTTGGCGCCGTGCTATTACAGAAATCACCCGCGACGGCCAATTTCACCCAGTCTACTTTACGAGGAGGAAAACAACAGATGCTCACCGTAAATATTCTAGCTACGAGTTAGAGGTGCTAGCGATCATCGAAGCTATAACCAAGTTCAGAGTCTATCTACTTGGCATCCCTTTTAGGATTGTCACTGATTACAATGCATTCACCAAAACTCTGGAGCAAGCAAAGTCTCTGCACCAAAGTGGCACGTTGGGTACTATTGCTTCAAGAGTACGATTATAAAGTGGAACACCGTTCAGGTAGACGTATAAAGCACGTTGACGCTTTCTCCAAGTACCCAATAATGACAATAATACACGACTCTGTAGCACTTGGCTTTAAGCAAGCTCACATTCGATGCGAATGTTTAGTCAGAATTGCCGAATGTGGGAGTAATATTACTGAGGGTGTGATATTACTAGAATAACCCCACCTATCCCTAACCATCCCTAAGAGAAAAGCAGGAACACACATTCCAGAAGAAGACGAGCCAAAGGAGTAAAAGACGAGAACGAGACGATACGATGATAAAGACGAGAAAAGTAGTAGTATTTGACGATATCTAATTGAGAAAAGACGTGCTTGTGTGAAGAGCAAAACGACGCGACGACGGTCTCAATTCTACTCCAATTGTGAAATCATTTAATCATTTAAGTAAATACTTAAATTTCTATATTTTAAAATAATAAAAGCCCCACAATAATATAATTAAGAGAAATCAAATCCTTCCACAAAGACATAAGATTCACTTATGAACTAGAAAGCGATCATAAATTACCATTTTTAGACTCAATAGTTCACCGGCTAGACGACACGTTAAAACTGAATTGGTACCAGAAACCTATGGCCTCAGGCAGACTGATCAATTTTCACTCAAAACACCCTAAGAAAATGATCATCAACACAGCTTAAAACTTCATCAGAAGAGTATTGGAGACTAGTGATGAAATGTTTCACATGGGCAATAAACGAAAATTTTTTTGGATATTAAAGTAAAATGATTTCCCGCGACCACGGATAAATTCAATGATAAAAAATTACAAGAATCAGAGCACACAAACAAGAGAAAAGACAAAAACCATTTACAAATCTGTGATATATATACCAAAGTTTTCCGAACGCCTCAGTGAAGCAACGTTTTTCAACAAGGAAATTATTACCATAGCCCACAGACCCGAATTCACCAAAAAACAATTTTTCAGTAACACAAAATCTAAAACACAAATACTTGACAAAAACAATGTAGTATATAAGATTCCATGCGCTGGGGTTGGTGACGTAAAGTGCAATAAAGTGTATGTTGGCACAACAAAATCAAAACTAAAAGCGAGGCTAGCAGGACATAAATCGGACATCAAACGGAGAGGTGAAAGCTCCATCCAAAAAACAGCCCTTGCTGCCCACTGTGCGGACACTAGGCACTCACCAGACTTTGAGTCGGCCAGCATCCTACAACAAGAAAATCACTACAACAAACGCTTCACTCTTGAAATGCTCCACATAAACAATACTCCCACACACACTAGAGTAAACTTCAAAACAGACACAGATAAAGTCGCACATATCTATAGACACTTACTTGACCAATATATTTTGAAATATATTGGATAAAAAAGAGGATAAAGTGCCTTTTAAGAACAAAAAACAAAGGCACTAAAAACACTTCGACCTTGAGCCAGCTAAAACCCACCATCTGAGAAATCAAAAATTTAATGAATTTTATGGCGGCAACTCCACCTTTGTCCAAAGCTTCAAAAATTCATATTAAATTAATTTGCTGGTGGATTGAAACAATCCTTAGCTTTTTTTTTTTGTCAAAGTACCATCTAACCGTATAGCGTTTTTGTATTTTTTTTAACTTTTTTCAGCTCTTACGAAATGTAGCTTTCAAACTAATTAATTTAATGATGTGTATAAAAAAGTTGAAGTATATTATATTACCAGTAAAATAAGTCTTCGACGACCAAACTCGGGTTATCAGAACTAGAGTTAAAAACAAACCAAAAACATTATTTTCACTTACAAAAATTTACACGATAAAAAAATCTTAATCATGGAGGTGTACTTTACCGGAAAATTAGGAAGAGGTCGATTAGGAAGAGGACGATCTTATTTTGTACACTGGTGACATTTAATATTCGCCATTTGGTGTATGCATTCCCAGCCATAGTAATTTTACGGTAAATTTGCCGAAAAAAGGAAACTGATTAAATTTCTTTGACACCTACGGCTTTGACAGGTTAGTTTACAAACCAAGCGTCCCCAAATCCATCACCAGTTTCTGTGACACCCCAGATAATGAGGATATTTTTCCCTTTCACTTGTAGTTCACATGTTGTAAAATGTAGACTTTTTTTAAGATCAATTCTAGTTTTTTTTATATCCTTGCAGAGGGTATTATGATTTCAGTAAGAAATTTGCAACGCAGTGAAGGAGACGTTTCCGAACCCATAAAGTATATATTCTTGATCAGCATGACTAGACGAGTCGATTTAGCCATGCCTGTCTGTCCGTCCGTCTGTCTGTCCGTTTCTACGCAAACTAGTCCCTCAGTTTTTAAGCCTTCGAGATGAAACTTTACCAAGTCATCTTTCTATTGCAGGTAGTATGTAAGTCAGAACCGGATCGGACAACTATATCTTATAGCTCCCATAGGAAGAATCGGAAAAATAATGGAAAAAAATTATAGCTTCAGTGTTTTTTGACATATGACCTAAAGCTTTTGGGAATATTAATTTTAAAACTGTTCTGAATATCGAATACAATTTTTCGGTTTCTGAAAAATAAGAGGGAACGCTATAGTCGAGGGCCTCGACTATCAAATTCCCGTTACTCAGCTAAAGCAAGCAGTCTTAAGCAGGGCAAGTCAAGCAGCCGCATTAAAGTGGCACCATCTACCGGACATTTCATTATTTGATTATAACTTTTTACTGAGTGGGACGATTTAAATAATTTCTTCTACATTTCGGTAGGCATTAATAACCCAAACAAAATGGCGTTTACACTTTTGCTCTAGCTTTGAAACTGTAGGCGCCACAGCTTTTCGCTGTTTGTGGGCGTTAGGGGGGAGGGGAGGTTTCCCACTTTGGTCTATTCATATGTATTGAAGAACCGAATTCACATTCCTTTTCCCGTTAATCTAGCTTCAAAACTGTGGGCGGCACAGTTTTTCGCGGTTTGCTGCTGTTAGCGGGGGTTGCTCATTTGGTTAATCAATATGTATTGACGAAACGAATACACATTCCTTTTCCCGTTAATCTAGCTTCAAAACTGTAGGTGCCACAGTTTTTCGCGGTTTGTGGGCGTTAGAGGGGGCGTGGCACATCAGCATGAAAAACTTGCGCTGCGTATTAACCCCTAGAATCTCCATGCCAAATCCCAATCTTCTAGCTTTTATAGTTTCCGAGATCTCAGACAGACGGACAAACGGACACGGCTAGATCGACTCGGCTAGTGATCCTGATCAAGAATATATATACTTTATATGGTCGGAAACGCTTCCTTCTACCTGTTACATACTTTTGCACGAATCTAATATACCCTTTTACTCTACGAGTAACGGGTATAATTATGGGGAAATTAATAGGAAAAAAATGATAACTTCGTTAATTTTTATTGTAGTCTCTTCTACTCTGGAATACAACTTGATTTATTTAATTTAGAATTTCGAATTAAATTTAACATAAATCAAACGACTAGATAATATAGCTGCCCTAGGAAGGATCGATCGAACAATGTCAAAATAATACGAAAACTGCTGTAATTTTGTTGCCACAAATACGCAAGTAAATCTAAATTTAACACTTTTACTCAATGCATTTTTTTTTAAATTTTTATTTAAAATCATTTAAGAACTCAAATCGTCAGTAATGGTAGGCACTTTAAAAGTGAAAAAAACGTTGACCCTACCCCGAATTCCCTTAGAAGCAATCGTTTTTGATTCATTTAAAGTTTTTATACTCGTAGAGTATATTGTCTTCGTGAAAAAATATGTAACAGATAGGAGGAGTACATATATTCTTGATCAGGATTACTAGCCGGGTCGATCTAGCTATGTCCATCTGACCGTCTCACACTGGGGTAAGCGACGCCAAAAGTGACGATTAATTCAAAAAACAAATGTTGGATTTGCTTAATGTGAGTTATATGTGGTAAAAGATAATAAAATTCTGCATTAGGAAGTGAAAGAATTATGGTCCTAAGTCTTACAGAAACTTCACAATGTGAAGCCGAAGTTGAAACTTTGTTTTTTCGTTTTTAAAAATACGAAATCTAAGTCCCCACGAAGGGGTTCCGTGCCCCGTTCTGCCCCAAGACAGTTATTTTAATTCAAAGTTGCACGATATTTCACAAAAAATATTTTTTTTATTTTTGAATGTCAGGAGGTTGGTAAGCTGTTTTGGTCAGTTATTTGGATCAGCTGTGTCGCTCATCTGCTTTAGTCAGCGGTTTTAGTTAACTATTATTGGCACTTGTGAATTATTAAACAACGTAAATAGTAAACTTTAATCTTAATCTTCAATTAAACTTTAAAAAAAAAAACAAAAAGTAATTCGAGAAAAGTGGATATGGTGAAGATCAACCGGGATATTTTGAATATGTTCTTGATTAGCTCCGATCAAATAATATATAGTAAACTTTAAGCAGTATATTGATTTGGTTTAAGTGTGAAAGCAGTGTATTGCTTGGCTTAAGTGATTTATATACCGATAACTATTATTTATAAGTAATTCCAATTCCGCCGTTTCAATAATATTTAAAACTAATATTGCTAAGAACTAGGGATTATGTGAGGATCGGAGGACGAACACACTACAACAAGACAGAGAAGCGAACACGTCGTAAAAACCACTCTAACCCAAAAATATAAAATAAAAGTGAAAATAACAAATAAAACTGAATAAGAACTACGGTTACAAAACGGAGGTTTGCTGAAAAAAAAGTGCACACATTTCCGAAGGAAGCTTTAATTCTGTTAAAATAGCAGAATGTATGAGCGACAAGACCAATAGTGAAGTCGAAACCGAGATGGATCGGATTAATACTTATATTATAATATTTTTTAAAATTATAGTATTTATTAATAAATTCGAAGTTATACATATTAACTTTTTTCATTTAATAAATTCAAGCAATACAAGGTTTTTTCCATTTTTAGCTTATTGTTTTTGGCGCATATTTACTGTAAAGTCCAGGTTTTTGTGTCCACAAGGATCGAGATGTTTTTGGCGAAGGTTTCCATGCTGGATGCGTCTCTTAGTGATGCCAAAACTGGGGCACCGAGGTATCTTTTTCTTGCTCGTGAGAGAGCCGGGCAGTTGCAGATAAGATGTTCCAGGGTTTCGATATCCACCGGTTCATCGCGGCCAGACAGTGGCCTGTGAGGATTCCCACTTACAGTCTGCAGTGCTTCCGTGGAAGATGCAGAACATACTGACTGAGATTATTGTTGCGCTTTTTGCACCTTTTTCTTTAGATTCGGCAAGTCCTGTGTTACGTGGGCATATTAGTGCCCCAGTCCTGTAAAGGACTCGGGCCGAGGGAAAGTCATCCGATGTTCAGGCACCAAATTTGCCGGCATAAGCTCGCCGGATGGGGTGGGTTCTTGGTAAGACTTTCTCCTCTCCAACATAACGAGAATAAATATTAAGATGCCTGAAAAAAAAATAGTATGAGTCGTAAGGTCCGTCGGTCATCAGTCTACATTGCCCCACAAGCTTAACTGTCGCTTGATCGTAACACGATCTGGCAATGTTTCGGCCACATTCCCTCCCCTTCACACAATCGTGTGCCAAATGGATCGTCGCGGGCCGCGCAATACGATCCCCTAATGTCGAGGTTGTCCGATAAAAGTTATGTCATTATTCTTCACCTACTCCACGTATCGCGTCAGCACCCCCCTTGTTGAAAAATTAGCGCTTCATGGTTTTAAGTTCGTTTTCACATTATAATTTTATTGGATAAAATATTGGCTAGTGCCATTAATGAGTAATATTATTATTGGGAATACATATACATTTAATTTTCATTGACCAACAAAGGTTGTTAGCGGAGAGTATCGAATTTACCACCCGTACAGGGTGCACACGTCAGCAAATTGCTGACTATTCACGACTACAAACGTCGCTTTGAGGGCTCTTGTTTTTGTTCATACAAACACTAGGGCTGATACTCGCCGCTGAAAAATCAATGTTTTTATTATATAATAAAAAGTTAACTTATGTAAAGAGATAATTAAAAATAGTTAGATAATGTATTATTGTGGTTTTTTTTTATTACTGTATTATTTTTCTGATTAGTTCATCTGACGGATGACAAAGGTACTAACCTCTCCCAGAAATTCATTAGAGATGTTTTCAGAATAAACGGTAGCGTTGGGTACCGTGGCACAAACTATGGCCTTTTCTACTTTGTACAATGTAAAAGTGGGGAAAAATCCAGACGGAAGGTCTCAATGTATAAAAGTTCTAGATCATTTATGGTGATTGGCGAATTCAATTTGGATAAAAGATACTTTACTTTAATGTAGAAATGTGGTTCGTTTCTAAGAGTGACCGCTAGGGCCCGATGGTTAATCATGGTGCACGGATATATATATATATATATGATTGATAAAGGAACCGTGTTCCGACAAACTTACCCCTTTTAGTCCTGGGCGATGAGATCTCGACGCTCCGGATCCTGGGTTCTTTTGAAGAAATTATAAACATATATATATATACGTGCAAAACACTATCGTTAAAAGACACAATTAAAAAAAAGCTGGTTCTTAAACACAATCACTTATTGTATATATATATATATATTTATGTAGGTATGTATGTTCTAGGGCGGCACACGTCTGGTTTGATGAGTTGCGGGCAGCGGCGTCTCCGATGTCTTGCTCACTTCACTTTGTATCGTTGTTGTTGCACTTGCATTCATAAATGCTTGAGTTCACAATTGTTTATCTTTTGTTTTGATTCACGTTTGTCTGAATTTAAGGCATTTAATTGCCTTTATTCTTATCACTTTGTTATAGTTTTTGGGTCTTGTTCTGGTGCTTTATCTTTCTTTAGACCTGGCGACATATCACCTGTTCCAGTGCGTGTTTTTGGTCCCGACGTCCTTGTACCGATCGCCTGTACATCTTGACCACTTTAAGGATGATTAAGAAAACAAACATAGCCATGACGATCTTCAGATTATGGTTCACGTCCTGAATGTCGTCCTTGTGATCTATTATTTTGACGGTGTTGACCACATTGGCCGTACTGTGGTCTACTTTGGAACTGGTTCCACCCATGGTAAAGTCCTTGATAATGATAATAACGCTTTTCCAGGACGAGGATACCGGAGGATTTCTTGCCAGGATATGTTCACTAGCTCCTATAGACTTCTTTCATGGAGGGTTGCTGTTCATCGACGGCGAACAGGTCTTCCTTCGAGGACGTTGATTTATTTAGCCACTGTAACAGGACTTCCTTCAGGATATGTTGTGGTTCATCAATGGCAAACAAGACTATCTTCAGGATTCCTGGTCTTGGCTGTATTCATTGGCGGCTTTGGGAATATAGTGCTTACACTATAATGCTGTGGGATCAGAGTGAACTCTGTCTCTCTTTTCTACCTGGCTACGGTGTTTTATACCAGTGTAGAGCTTTTTCTAGCCTCCCGTGATATTTGGGTTATTTAGGTGTTCCCACCTATGACTTCCCCTATCTGTAGCGTCAACGCCCAACCGATGCACTTTGCCAGCTGCCGGTGTATTGTTGCCAGTAGGTCGATCGCGGTCGTTGTTCTGACCGAAAAGATCGTCAAATTGCACATTCCTTTGCTTGTTTCGGTGAGTCAACGGGTCGATTGCCCCTCTCCCTTTGCCTTGAGATTCGCTGTTGTTTTCTACGTGCATCTTTCTCCATCAAATAAAATGAAGAAGAGGGCGTACGCATGGAATGACTTCGCAAAAAAATAGTAATCTTCGAAGGACCATCGAATAAGTGCTTGGTTTCTCCTGTTTTTTTTTTCTATTATTTAGGCGCCCTTAAACGTGTGGCTTCGACCCACGACCCTGAGATTAAGAGTCTCATGCTCTACCGACTGAGCTAGCCGGGCTATTGTCAAACTATTAATTATAGGCCTATACGGATAATTATGTTGGTGGGGTTTTTTGATGGGGAATATTGTGCATAGAGGTTATCTGAAAAAAAAACTTTCCGTCGCTGGACAAAAACATACATACATATACATACATACCTAAAAAAAGACAAAAGTTACAACAAAAATTAATACCTGTAAAAAGAAAATATGCGCTGTAGTCAGCAAAGACAAGGAAAAGACAAAAATATATCGTATTGCCGTGTACGAGCATGGGTGCTGCGGCCAGCCAAAATTAACCACCTCTCCGATTGGATTACCATCGCGGTGTCGCTCGAGGTATTGCTTATTGCACTTTCCCCCCAGAGATGACAAATATTTTTATTTATATTTTTTATTATTTATTTATTATTATCCTTTTTTTCTTCTTTTTTATTTATAAAATTACTAGAAGGTACCTCCTGGCCTGCAAAGCTCTCTCTGGACTGGTCCTGGCCAACTTTATTATGGCCTTGTGCAAGCCGGCGATCAACTCCAGCTCCTTGTTTTGTTGTTTGTTCAAGGATATCCGGGCTTGCTCAAGGTTCTCCTGCAGTCCTTGTAGTAGACCTTTGAGGCGCTCCTCGTAGGCCAGACGTTGCCGGATAGTCCTTTGACAATGGGAAATTCGTCTTTTATTTCGCCGGTCCGGCTCTTCTTTCCTGAATTCATTGATTTCCGTCCACAGCTGCTGGATGCAGTGGAAGTCTGCAGGCATGCTGTCATGTGCCTCCTTTATTTTGGTGGAGACCACCGTCACGCGGTGGTCCCATTCCTCGATAGACCCCCGTAAGGCTTGCACCTTACGAGCGGTCTCGGTAATCTCTTGTAGCTGTTCGAGAGTGGTCTTCATCATGCTGAATGACAGCAGTCCCCTTGTCGAGGTTAATATAGCGGACCCGCTCTCCCGGATTCCATGCTCCCTAGTCCAATTCCGACGTTCCGAGCTTTTCCCTCTCTTGAACTTTGGACGATCCTCGGATTTCACCCAGGGGGTCAAGTGACATAGAGGTCTTTGGCACGGAATATGCCAACGCTCTTTCCACCGACATTTCCCAGCTCATATAACGCCTTGCCTTTACGCTGGAGTACAACACATCGAATTCGATTCGGGCCAAGCTTGGCATTGTATCCCTCAGCTTTGTTACTCTGCCGGTAGTTTTTTCGATAGACAACTTGTCCAACGGAAAATTCCACCGGTTTGCTGCGGGTGTTATAGGCCTTTTCAGCTCGTTTATGGGTCCTGTTTTGACCCTGGCTCACTTTTTGTCGAATAAGATCCATTTTATCCGGTAGGCTTATCTCTGGGTCTCCAGTCTGGATTCCACCCAGCTTCCTTAAGATTGGGTATGCAGTGCCGTGTGTCACCATTTGTGTACCAAACATGGCATAGTAGGGTTCCATGCCTATTGATTCGTGTCGGCCACTCCTAAGGATACATTCTATTCGGCTTAACTGGGTATCCCAATTTCGCTGATCCGATGCAATCGTTGCTCGCAAAATTTGAAGCACCGATCGGTTTACCCTCTCCGCTGCATTCGCTTGCGGGGAGTAGACCCTGTTCTCACGTGTCGAATACCGTAGCGAGTCATTAGCTCGGCAAACATTTGAGACACAAATTGTTTTCCATTGTCAGAGTGTATGTACTCGGGTACTCCGTATTGATGGAAAATTCGGGTTTCGAGGAATTTGACTACCTCTGACGCCACTGCATGACGCATAGGCTGCAGCCAGACAAATTTGGAGAAATGATCGAGGCATACAAAAATCACTGAGTTCCCAGTTTTGGTTCTTGGATACGGCCCCATAAAGTCGATAAACAACCTTTGACCGGCTCGTTTCGTGACCCTTTGTTCTCCCATGGGTGGGCGGTTATTTTTGTTGGTGGTCTTGCTGATCTTACAGACCTCGCACTCTTTCACTACCTTTTGCACATCTACTGCCATCCCTGGCCAGTAGTAAAACTGTCTCAGTTTGGCTAGGGATTTGTGAAAACCCCCATGCCCTGCGGTCATGGCATGATGTGCTCTCCAGACTAAATCAGATCGCAGCTCGGCGGGTACCCAAAGCTTCCATGCTCGAGTTTCATCGACGGCATCGCCCGAGCTGAACCCTATCCGCTTGTATACAAAGCCGTCCGTTGTTTGTACGTCTGGGCCTTTTAACACACTTTGGTCCACTGCCTGCACTAATTTCATGTATTCCGGGGATTGGAAAGCCGTCGAGTCCAGGTTAATCTGTATGTCTTGTTCTTTCGCTTTTGCTTTCTGTAGCTCGTCCATATGCACTCGTGAGAGAGCGTCTGGTACTACGTTAAGTGCTCCTTTCCGATGCTCGATGGTAAAGTCGAACGCTTGCAGCTTCAGACTCCATCGTGCTAATCTGCCGGATAGATCCTTTTGACCCATCAGCCATTTTAGACTAGCATGATCGGTGATCACTTTGAACGGCATTCCTTCTACGTAAGCGCGGAATTTGGTGATGCTGAGAAGGGCGGCATAGCATTCGAGCTCTGTTATGCTATAATTCCGCTGTGCCTTGTTCAGCTTGGCTGACATGTAGGCGATCAGATGTTCGCCGCCTGAGTCATCAGTCTGAAACAAAACTCCTCCTACTCCAGTTGTTGATGCATCGCACTGAATGGTGAAAAGTTCTTTAAAGTCAGGGGTGACAAGTACAGGTGCTGATGCCATGTTCGCTTTTAGTTTTTCAAATGCCTTAATTGCCTCTTCGGACAATTCAAATTTCTTAACGCGATCTTTCTTCAAACAATCATGAAGATGTGCCGCTGTTTGGGCATAGTTTTGAATAAACCTCCTGTACCAGCCAGTCATCCCCAAAAACCTCCGCATCTGTTTGGGAGAGCTTGGTTAAGGAAATTCCTGGATTGACTGGATTTTCGAATCGTCCGTTCGTATGCATCCCCCTCCTACTACATAGCCTAGATATCTAGCTTGGCTATAGCAAAACTTACTTTTGTTGACATTTATTGTCAGTTTTGCACGCTGCAAGCAGTCACTGACCTGGCTCAACATATCCAGGTGTTTTTCAAAAGTAGGTGAACAAACCAGTAGGTCATCGAGGTACACGAATACATTCTCGCGAAGCGACGCCGGTATTACTTTATCCATTAGTCGGCACATTCTTTGCGCTGCATTTCACAGGCCGAAAGGCATGACTGTAAATTGATATAGTGGTCTGCCGGGTACTGTAAACGCGGTCTTCTCTCTACTTTTTGTTTCCAAGGGTATTTGCCAAAAAGCGTCTTTTAAATCGATTGCGGAAATATAGTATGTTTCCTGTAAACGACTTAACAGACCCTCGATGTGTGGCAAAGGGTATGCATCTTTGATAGTCCGAGAATTGACTTTGCGAGCGTCGAGGCAAAGGCGATTTTTCTGGCCTTTCTGGACTAGAGTCACTGGTGAACTCCAGCTGCTGTTGCTCTCTTCGATCACACCTAGACCAAGCATGCGATCTAGCTCGGCATACACCAGCTTTTGCTTAGCTGGGGAAAGCGGATAATGCCGCTGCTTGATCGGCAGGTCCTCGTCGGTTACCTCTATTACATGCTGCTCCAAGCTGGTCTTTCCTAAACCATATCCAGATATGATGGGTATGTCTCAATTACTCGCCTCAGCTTACTGTGTTGTTCTGGAGATAGCTGATGAGGCATGTAAGCGGTTTCGGGCTTAGGAGGGTCGTTCATATCCAAGTCTCCAGTCATTAAGTTGTATTCCGGTGGTGCTTCGATGGTTGCAAACTCGGTTCCGCCCTTACCAAGGAATGTTAGGCCAAACGTATCCCAGAAGTTAATTCCAAAATAAAAACGTTGTGTCAGACCTGGTACTATCAAAAATTCCAGATCCTTGGTCTCTCCTTCCCATTCCTCGGGTAGGGTTATTGCTCCGACTACTCGAGTTTCGCCGCCACTAGCTGTGCGCACACATTCTTCGCTAAGCTTCCTTATGGGCCGCGTCCGGTTCCTTAAGAAGGCTTCCGCTCCTCTGCCAATGCAATTCGCACTAGCGCCTGTATCCAGTAACGCTAGTATATCTTCTCCGTCGACTTTAGTTTTGGCAAAGAAACGGTTATCGTTTTGTGTGCTTACTACCGTGTCTACTACTTTCTGCTTAAGCCTGCGATACTCTGCTCGGGTGTCATATAGCTTCTGAGCCGTGGAAGATACGCTGTTTTGCCAGATCATACTCCCTCTCTCGTTGTTCTAGGCTCTTATGGGGAGAGATTTGTCTGGGCGTGGTTGTCTCTACGGGAATGTGACTGCCTTGGTCCGCCCGGCTGCCCCGGTCTGGCCTGACGGACTCCGCGGAAAAGCCGCAGGGCTGGCGTCTCCTACCTTCTCACACACTCTACAAGTGGCGTCATGGAATCTAGTAAGGCAGGTATCTTCTTTTGGATGCGTTCTTAAAAATCCGCAGATCTGCCGCGTTTATAGCAGACCAATTCGTGGAGTGGTCCTTGGCATCCCTGTCCGTTTCCTAGTCCTGATCGGGTGTCTCTTCGCTTCCGGTTAAATTCTTCCACAGTCACCGCGTCTGGAAAATCCTGCGGCATTTGGGAATCCTCGAGCTCACTAACCGGCCTGCTTCGCGCGGCCCTGCCATTTCTCCGTAACCAGCGGTCCACTCTAAGTCCTTCCTTCTTCAGATCCGCTAGAGACCTAATTGGGGATGTCAGCAACAAGCTTCCCATCTGGGCATTTAGATTATCCTTGATGAGCTCAACGAACTTTTCTTCCTCTAGCTTGTTCTGCAATCTGAAATGCAGGTTATGCATATCAGATACATAATCGCTAAAAGATTCGTTTTGCCCTTGTCGCCGTTCCATCAACTCCTTGATCTTCATCAGGTCACTCCCGGATGAGGAAAAAGCGCGTTTCATTTCTCTCGTTAACGAGTAGTAGTCAAACTCGTAGTCCTCGGCTCGATCTTCCATCATCTGCCAATACCACTTGCTGGCAGCTCCTACCAACAGGCTATGGAATTCTCGGAACACTTGCCGCCGGTCTATCCCATAAAGTTCTTGCAGCCGTTCGCTGCGGAACAAGAAACTTTCTACCTTTCTAACTTCAGATTCCATTTGTCTAATCGGGCTCCTTTCGACGCCTGGAATAGCGGGCTCTGGTCATATTCTGCGTGGCGTGGATAACTCGTCTCCGGGCAGTTATTTCTTGGCTGGTTCGGAGGGGGTGCCTCTGTGCGCCGGTGATCTCGAAGCCGATGCATCTGGCTGTTAAGCGTCTCCTGCGACAACGGTTCGAGAGGCGGAGTCTCTTGGTACCTCAAGAAACTGTCAGATGGGTTTGTCGTACATCGATTCGGTGGTTGCAGTACCTGTTGCTCCACTCTCATGGACTGCGAAGCTCGCAGTTCTACTACTTGCGCCTTTAGTGCTTCTATCTGTGATCGCATATCTGCCTCGGTTTCATTATGCTGCTTTATTAGCGCACGCATAATCTCCTCTCTTCTCTCGGCCGCTTCCAGTCTGCTGGACGGATTGGCCTCATATTGCGGGAGCACACTTGAGCGTCCCTTTGGCTGTCCCAAGGGCAAGTCCTTTCCCCCTACAGCTCCTTCGGTGTCATCAAATTGATCCATGTTGTCTTCAATGGATCTACTCTCGTCTTGCTCTTCCGATTCGCGGAAGATACTCAGGTTGTCTCTGTCCAAAGAGCTGGTTCTCTGTGGTGTGGTGTCGGCACTAGCACTTTTGCGTGCTTGATTTGCTTCCCGTGTTGCGGAACGCATGATTCTCCCCGTCGCGGGCTGGAAAAGCACTTTTTTCTTTGCTCCCTTCATTGAGTCCAGGGAGTTCGTTCTTTAAATATATACTTTTCAATATTTCGTGTTCAATTGGCCCGTAAGCAATGTCAATCACTTCACTCTTTCTTATTATTAAGACACGGTCACTCGCGCAATCAGCTATAAACGCTGACTAAAGGTTTGCGAATACAAAAAATGATGAGGGGGCTGTTTTTCGATTTATAAGTATCTTTTCGGTGAAGAATCTGTCCGATATTTAAGCCCCACTAAAAAACAAATATCCCTAGCTAGAGATATTAGCAGCTTCTACACAACTGGGTAACAGCTAACAGCTCTTCTTCCCTTCTAGTCAGCTTTGACGTTCACAATGGGAACTAGCTGCGCCTAGAAGAAAAGTCTGTCCAATATCCCCCTCCCGCCAGTCGTCGAAAATACGGTTATCTGACCGATCATTCTCGGGATCCACAACCGTCTTCCTATTTCTCTGGACTCGAGCCTATCAAACGACCGGACCATTCAGCCCAGTACGTCGTTGTGCGTCGGCCAGAGAAACTAAAATACGTCCCCCGCCCATATATGTCAAAGGAAGCCGTAAAGACTCGAGCCTATCAAACGACCGGACTCTTGGCCTAGTACGTCGTGTAGCGTCGGCTTAACGTTTCCTGTCAGTTCCCCCACCCACCTTTTTCTGTCCTGGATCGACAAATGCACAATAGATCCGCACCGCAATGGCTAAATGCGTTACCGTAACATCTGCGCTCCTGCTCTTTCTGGACTCTAGCCTATCAAACGACCGGGCTCCGCCTAGTACGTCGTGTAGCGTCGGCCAAAAAGCACATGTAAATTGTATTTACGTTAATTTTAAAAAGCGTCAGTCGGCATATAATTGTACAGTATTATACAAGGACACCTCGTATTTCCCCCTGGAAATTGTAGTAATTTTCTAATGAAAGAAACAAAGGCTATCTATGATTTTAAAAATATAATGAAAAGTCCTAAAGTCATACCTCTATTCGGAGACAAAATTCTGATTGAGTGGCCACTCAATTCTGACTGTCGCAGAAATTGGGGACTTTTGAATTAGGTAGTTTAAAAATAAAAACAAATTAATAGGCACGTGCTAATCTACTTAAAAACCCTTGTCCTTAAGGAATATGAAATAGTCCTTCGTTGGGCGCCAATTCTGTTACGTGGGCATATTAGTGCCCCAGTCCTCGGGCCGAGGGAAAGTCATCCGATGTTCAGGCACCAATTTTGCCGGCATAAGCTCGCCTGATGGGGTGGGTTCTTGGTAAGACTTTCTCCTCTCCAACATAACGAGAATAAATATTAAGATGTCTGAAAAAAAAAATAGTATGAGTCGTAAGGTTCGTCGGTCATCAGTCTACATTGCCCCACAAGCTTAACTGTCGCTTGATCGTAACACGATCTGGCAATGTTTCGGCCACATTCCCTCCCCTTCACACAATCGTGTGCCAAATGGATCGTCGCGGGCCGCGCATTACGATCCCCTAATGTCGAGGTTGTCCGATAAAAGTTATGTCATTATTCTTCACCTACTCCACGTATCGCGTCAGCACCCCCCTTGTTGAAAACTTAGCACTTCATGGTTTTAAGTTCGTTTTCTCATTATAATTTTATTGGATAAAATATTGGCTAGTGCCATTAATGAGTAATATTATTATTGGGAATACATATACATTTAATTTTCATTGACCAACAAAGGTTGTTAGCGGAGAGTATCGAATTTACCACCCGTACAGGGTGCACACGTCAGCAAATTGCTGACTATTCACGACTACAAACGTCGCTTTGAGGGCTCTTGTTTTTGTTCATACAAACACTAGGGCTGATACTCGCCGCTGAAAAATCAATGTTTTTATTATATAATAAAAAGTTAACTTATGTAAAGAGATAATTAAAAATAGTTAGATAATGTATTATTGTGGTTTTTTTTTTTATTACTGTATTATTTTTCTGATTAGTTCATCTGACGGATGACAAAGGTACTAACCTCTCCCAGAAATTCATTAGAGATGTTTTCAGAATAAACGGTAGCGTTGGGTACCGTGGCACAAACCATGGCCTTTTCTACTTTTGTACAATGTAAAAGTGGGGAAAAATCCAGACGGAAGGTCTCAATGTATAAATGTTCTAGATCATTTATGGTGATTGGCGAATTCAATTTGGATAAAAGATACTTTACTTTAATGTAGAAATGTGGTTCGTTTCTAAGAGTGACCGCTAGGGCCCCATGGTTAATCATGGTGCACGGATATATATATATGATTGATAAAGGAACCGTGTTCCGACAAACTTACCCCTTTTAGTCCTGGGCGATGAGATCTCGACGCTCCGGATCCTGGGTTCTTTTGAAGAAATTATAAACATATATATATATACGTGCAAAACACTATCGTTAAAAGACACAATTAAAAAAAAGCTGGTTCTTAAAGACAATCACTTATTGTATATATATATATATATATATTTATGTAGGTATGTATGTTTTATGCATGTATGTCGGTGTATCCTAGGGCGGCACACGTCTGGTTTGATGAGTTGCGGGCAGCGGCGTCTCCGATGTCTTGCTCACTTCACTTTGTATCGTTGTTGTTGCACTTGCATTCATAAATGCTTGAGTTCACAATTGTTTATCTTTTGTTTTGATTCACGTTTGTCTGTATTTAAGGCATTTAATTGCCTTTATTCTTGTCACTTTGTTATAGTTTTTGGGTCTTGTTCTGGTGCTTTATCTTTCTTTAGACCTGGCGACATATCACCTGTTCCAGTGCGTGTTTTTGGTCCCGACGTCCTTGTACCGATCGCCTGTACATCTTGACCACTTTAAGGATGATTAAGAAAACAAACATAGCCATGACGATCTTCAGATTATGGTTCACGTCCTGAATGTCGTCCTTGTGATCTATTATTTTGACGGTGTTGACCACATTGGCCGTACTGTGGTCTACTTTGGAACTGGTTCCACCCATGGTAAAGTCCTTGATAATGATAATAACGCTTTTCCAGGACGAGGATACCGGAGGATTTCTTGCCAGGATATGTTCACTAGCTCCTATAGACTTCTTTCATGGAGGGTTGCTGTTCATCGACGGCGAACAGGTCTTCCTTCGAGGACGTTGATTTATTTAGCCACTGTAACAGGACTTCCTTCAGGATATGTTGTGGTTCATCAATGGCAAACAAGACTATCTTCAGGATTCCTGGTCTTGGCTGTATTCATTGGCGGCTTTGGGAATATAGTGCTTACACTATAATGCTGTGGGATCAGAGTGAACTCTGTCTCTCTTTTCTACCTGGCTACGGTGTTTTATACCAGTGTAGAGCTTTTTCTAGCCTCCCGTGATATTTGGGTTATTTAGGTGTTCCCACCTATGACTTCCCCTATCTGTAGCGTCAACGCCCAACCGATGCACTTTGCCAGCTGCCGGTGTATTGTTGCCAGTAGGTCGATCGCGGTCGTTGTTCTGACCGAAAAGATCGTCAAATTGCACATTCCTTTGCTTGTTTCGGTGAGTCAACGGGTCGATTGCCCCTCTCCCTTTGCCTTGAGATTCGCTGTTGTTTTCTACGTGCATCTTTCTCCATCAAATAAAATGAAGAAGAGGGCGTACGTAACACCTGGTATTCCCTTACCTTTTTTTGCTCGCGTGTGCGCCTGTTTTTCCAGGGCGCTTTGTAGCTTTCTGAGGGAAACGGGCACGTTCTCCGTTCTGCCGTTCTTGAGTTTTACGCCCTCCTTTGCCCTGGTGGCTGGCCATTAGATCTGCACTGAGATTGTCGTGTTAAGGTTATCTAGTCCCTCCCTGCTCGCCATTACATTTTTGGAACTGACTGTTGACGACTGCATGGATCTTATCGCCGCTTGGCTCTCCACGAACAGGATGACACTTTCCTTATGGCAAAGACTTCTGCCTGAAATATGCTACAGTGGCTGGGTAGCTTTGTAACGAACTTCTTATACCCGTTACTCGTAGAGTAAACAGGTATATTAGAATCGTGCAAAAGTATGTAACAGGTAAAAGAAAGCTTTTCCGACCATATTATTATTATTATTATTTATTTATTATTATCCTAGCACAGCAAGTTTACACTTATATTTGTAGCACTAGTCACATTGAATGGAAAAGCAAGCTTATTTGAACAAAAAAGACTTAAAACTATTATTTATTACTAACAATTTTGAATTGGACATACTTATTATTATTATTTTTATTATAATTATTACGAGGGGATTGATTAATATTTTATGATAATTATAATTACTATTTTGACTTTAGGTTAAGTTTACGATTTGTTTTTGTTTTTATTTTACTTGAAATGTTCCTTAATTTTAGATTTAAACTGAGTTGCGCTCCTAATAGTTTTATAATGATGTGGTAGACTGTTCCACAGACGGATAGCATTAACGTAAAACTGCCTGTTCGAGCATAGCGTATTATATCTTGGGAATATGAAGTTATTAGTTCTAGTTGATGTAGCTGATATAAGTTTGTTATATAAATATGAAGGTTCTTGGGTTATCACAATTTTATGGAAATATATTAGAGTCCTAAAGTTAATCCATGAGGTCAAGTTCAGGTCCAGAATTTTATTTGTCAAGTGTGATACATGGTCAAGACGGTTCAAATTAAAAACATATCTGATGATAGAGTTAAAGGCTACTACCAGCTTTTGCATATCACGGGTATCACAGTGTCCAAAAACTTCCACACCATAAAACAGTGTTGGTACAAGAATCATTTTAGCTACTAACAGCCTTATTTGAAATGGTAGGAATGTTTTTAGGTATGTAAGCTGGCGCAATAAGCCATAGGTTCGACCTGTAGCCTTCGATATGTGTTTACTCCAGCTTAGTGTGTTGCTGAACGTAATACCTAAATTATGTGCGTACTCCTCAAAGTCTATCGGCATGTTGTTAATTACTAAGTTTTGAATACTTGTGGTATCAATTGGTCTCTTAGAGATCACTACACACTTGGATTTTTTTGGGTTTATACTCCAGCCATTTTCGCTTGCCCATTTTTCAATTACTTGAAGCATTTTATTACTAGATCTAACACAAACATTTCACTGATTAATTGGACTACTAACATAGATTTGCACATCATCTGCATACAGGTGAACTTCACATTCGGACAAAAGACTAGGTAAATCATTCACGTACATAGAAAACAATAATGGTCCCAGGACAGATCCTTGGGGAACTCCACGGGTAAGTAGGCTGAAGCTAGAAATCTGACTTCCCGCAACAACTGCCTGAAACCTCCCATCAAGATATGATTCTATAAGGCGAAGTGCAGTACTTGAAAAGTTAAAAAGGCTCTTTAGTTTTGTAATTAAAATACTGTGGTTTACAGAGTCAAATGTGGTCCAGAAGGGTTAAAAAAGTCACATAATTATTGTCAAGTTGTTTACGTATGTCTTCGACGATATTCGTTATTGCACTTACACAGCTTCTCTTTTTTCTGAAACCAGATTGTTTTTCTGATAACAACGAATTATTTTCTAGAAAATTTTGAATTTGTAGTGACATTAAATTTTCAAGGACCTTTGCTAAAAATGGTAGGATAGAAATGGGTCTATACTCTTTATTTGGTTTTAGTACTGGAATTATCTTAGCTTTTTTCCATGTTGAAGGAAAAGTGGAGGTAGTAATCGCAGTGTTAAAGATCTTAGTAATATGTGGGAGGAGTAAAGGTAACATAATTTTGAGAAATTTTGGGTTAACATTGTCTAAGCCTTCAGCACTTGACTTAATTTTGAGAAGGCCGTCTAAAACATCACCTTGATCGACGCACACAAAGCTAAAACTATTATCACAATAAGTATTATTATTCAGGTACTGGTTGGAAGTTGCTTCAGGTACATCGACTTGGGTAAACGTTCGACAGAGTTCCTCGACATCAACATTGTGATCAGCACTCAGCCTACACTTTCCTATTCCTAAGTTGATTATGTCCTTCCACGTTTTTTTTATTGATGGATTGTTTTCAAATTTCGACTTAAAATGTTCACACTTAGCATCCTTAATCATTTTTGTGACTCGCGATCTTGCCTCCCGGTACTGCATACTGAAATGTTGGGTTCTGTATCGCTTCCATTTAAAATACGCCACATCCCGCAAATAAAGTTGCTTCTTGATTTCATTAGTAAACCAGGGATTTTGTCTTGGCTTGATTATTTTAGACCTGATCGGTACGCATTTGTTAAAAATATACTGTATATTATTATTTAAGACATTTAATTGACACTCGACACTTGGACATTGATATATAGGACACCAATTACAAGCAGTATATTCACGTTGAAGTTCCATGTAATTAATATTCTTATAATCTCTATAACTAAACGATTTCTCAGCATAGTCAAGGGTAATATCACAGGTTAAAAAAATGAGATCATGCTTAGAAAAAACTGGTGCAGAGATCTGGTCATAATGTAAAATCTTTCTAGTGTCATTAATAAAAAATAAGTCAAGTAAAGTATCATAGAAGTTACTAAAGTATGTTGGCGTAGATTTATTAACAGCATACAGACCCAACGTCTCAAAGTTATCTATTAACTGGTTTTCGCATAAAATATTGCTGTTAAAATCTCCGGCAAGAATAATGTCTTCATATGCAGCAGACAACTCGCTTATGGTCTCCATCAATGGATCAAAGTCTATTGTGCGATTTGGACGGTATATACAGCCAACCAGCACTTTATTTCTCATAAATTTGTTCGATATTTCCAGAAAAATATACTCAATTTCACTGTCTCTTGGTTGTTCACATTTAACCCTACAATTTAGTGTACACTTAACAAATATAGCGACACCACCAGCGTGGCCTACTCGGTCTGAACGAAACAGAACATAACCATCACACTCAATTAGCAAATCAGACAAATTAGACGTAAACCAGGTCTCAGATACGCATATCACATCAACATTAGATTGAACAAAAAGTAACCTGAACTCATCGATTTTCTTAAAAAGGCTCTGTGCATTTATGTGAACAATTTTAAGACCCCTTTTATAATTACTTAGTATTTTTATCATGCTACCAACAGTGGAACCTTCTATGTTAGCCGTCATTGTTTATATAATAACATTTTAGGGTCGCAAACTCAACAGTAAAAATTAGTTTAAAAAACAAAAACAAAGCAAATCCTATATACTTAAATCCCCTATCTATCACTAAATTTATGACATTACAAACATAGATACAAGTATATTTAAGAGCGAAAGCTCTCCGAGGCAGCAGGCCCGTAATCTGAGTCCACTGCATGGTTTTCGGCCAGCGAAGAAGAGAGAGGAAGAGCAGCCAGCTTCTTGAGCTCATCTGATTTATCTATGCATTGTACGCTCTCGCTCCCATTGCATCGGACATGCACGAGACCACGGCGTGTGAAAACGGCGCTTAAGATTTTTATCTTTTTCAGTCGCATTGCCTCTTTAAAGATCAGATAATTTTCTCTCTGTAACTGCTCATTGACGTAAACCACCGCATCAGAGTTATAACCCAAAAGCTTTAAGGTCAGTTGTGTTTTTGCTTCACGTCGATATGCCGCGATTACTCTTAGCACCGCGATTTTTTCTCGCACATTTTCCATTTTAACAATAACAACCGGGTCGACATTGGTTTTTTGTGTTTTACGGGCTCGGAAAATATCCCGCACCCGTGGCGGAGGAGTCATGTGTAGTGCGAAGCAGAGTTGGTGGAACATCGATCATAAGTTTTCCCCTTCCACGTAGGGGACCCCATGGATGCGTAGGTCGAACGCATTATTGGCAATGTTTTGGGCAGCCAGTTTTTCCTCTACGCTCCCCACTCTTTCTCTCATTGCACGCATGTCCGAGACTTCCCGATGCAAGTGTTCAACACGCTCGAATAGCTGATCCCGTTGCACACGCAGCTCCACTACCTCCCGCTCCAAGTTGGACACCCTTGCGCCTGTTTCTTTTACCTCACCCGCAATTGAATCTAGGCGTTCCGAGAGGCTTTTGAGGATTCGCTTCTCTGCATCTTTCACTAGGCCGGCAATTGCTTCGGTCTGCTCCAGAAAACGGACCTTCATCAGATCCAAGAGCTCTGTTGATGAGGCATCGGACAGGCGGTCTTGTGCAGCTCCAGTGCCTTTCCGTAGGCGTTTGTTGGATGACATCGGCATGTTTAAAAAGTGTGTTTGTTTTGTGTTCAGTGTAGCGGATTCGTTGTATTAGATAAGTGCGTTTGTGTGTGCGAAGAAGTTCGATGAAATGGTTTGACGGTCGCAGACTTTCAAACACACACAACTGCAAAGCGTTGTTTATTAGTTTCAATTTAGAATTTAGGTTTAAGTTTTGCTTAAAAACTCTATCACAAAGCGGTTATATTGTGCGGATAGGTTTATTTTACTATTCACGCAAAAAAATATATTTATTTAAATAGTTGTTCGTGGCTTTAAATGAATCAAAAGCGGACCGATATAAAACACAGCCGTTCGTTGGTTTTTCTTCTTAAGCACATATAAAGTATATATATTCTTGATCAGGATCACTAGCCGAGTCGATCTAGCCATGTCCGTCTGTCCGTCTTTCTGTCGGTCTGTCCGTCTGTATGAAAGCTGAGATCTCGGAAACTATAAAAGTTAGAAGATTGCGATTTGGCATGCAGATTCTAGGGGCTAACATGCAGCGCAAGTTTTTCACGCCGATTTGTACCACGCCCGCTCTAACGCCCACAGACCGCGAAAAACTGTGGCACCCACATTTTTGAAGTTAGATTAACGAGAAAAGGAATGTGTATTCGTTTCTTCGATACCTATTGATTGACCAATAAATGCAATAAATTAAATCGGGCCACTGAGTAAAAAGTTATAAGCAAATAATGAAATGTCCGGTAGATGGCACTACTTTTAAGCGGCTGCTTGGTTTGCCCTGCTTTAGACTGCTTGCTTTAGCTGAGTAACGAGTATTTAATAGTCGAGGCACTCGACTATAGTGTTCTCTCTTGTTTTAACTGTTTTATCGCAACGTAAACGCCACGACTAGCTCAGAGATATTGTGTGTTCATCCCACCAAATTTGTATTGCGTGCTTGCCCGTGACCCAAGAAAATGCAGGATATCCGATTGGGACACATCAGAAAACTTTATTAAGTTTGGCTTTTCGCTGGACTTGGTTTCTTCGTCTGCTGGTTGTTGCGGCTCGCCTAGTCGGCGTCGTGTCTTCCTCGGCTCAAGATCTCTGCGTGTGTTCCTCAGCGGCGCTCCTTGACGGCATCGCTCCAGATCAGTGCGTTCGTTTCTCGGCGGCGCTCCATGTCGGCGTCGTTGCTCTCGGATCACTTCGTGCTCCTCGTGGACTCCTGCGGCGTCGCTTCTCAACGGCGTCCCTCCAGTTCCACCCCGCTTATAGGACTTAAAAGTCTACACAACCTTACTTCCGAGGTCCGGCCATAATAATCGTGAGAACACCTTTGTCGCAAAACTCCCGCCAGTAGGTCTAGCTCTAGCCTGAGAGAAAAATGGCCGAGAATTCAGTCTTATCGTCAGTCCACCGTATCCCCGACGCCTGGCACAAACTCTTCATCCGTGCTTACCTTGCCTTCTTGATTATGCTTCGGCCAATTGAGCTGAGTCCAAAGCTTTTGTCGTCACGTTACCTGATGCAACTAGACGTTGTGCTGCCCGTCCGGCAGTTAGTTGAACGTTGCTATCTATGTGGTCGATTCCGAGGATCGTTTCTAGAGCTTTAGTTGGGGTTGACCTCAGCGCCTCCGTTATGCAGACCAGTGCCTGCCGCTGAGTTCTCTCCATAAGCTTGCTGTAGGTCTTCTTTTCAGTGGCTTGCCACCAGACATCAGAGTCGGACGTTCCACCGAGATGTGGATCCAGTGCATCAGAGTAGGCGACAGGGCCTTTTTCACCCTTTCTAATATATTGGGTCTCCATGCCAGCTTGCAGTCCAGTATTGTTCCTAGGTACTTGACCTGTGCTTTCGGGGTCAGCCTGGTTGCGCCAATTTTTGGGGGGTCCATTTAGGTACCTTGTATCTCTTAGTAAAGAGAATGAGGTCCGTCTTGTCCGCATTGATACTGAGTCCCACCTTTTCCGCCCACTCACTTATCTCCCTGTGTGTTGATTCCATTATGGAGCTGAGGGTCGATGGACAAACTCCCGTAATAATTATGCCTGTGTCGTCCGCGTAGGCAGTTATTTTTGGGCTCTCCTCTCGAATCTCTTAATTAGATCGTCGACCACCAAATTCCTATAGAAGAAGCAAGAGGTCCCCACCTTGTGGTGTGCCTCTGTGTGCCCCCCTTACCATGGAGGCAGTGCCCCACTCTGAAAGTACCCACCTGCAGCTAAGCAGGTTTCTTATCCAGAGGCTTACTGCGGGGTGCGTGCTGGTCGCTTCTAGGCGATCCATTATAGCATCCGTCTGGACATGGTTGAATGCTCCGGATATATCTACGAATACTCCAAGCGTATATTCTTTAATGTGTAGGGCTCTCTCAACGGTTGCTACTAGCGAGTGTAGTGCCGTTTCCAAAGATTTCCCTTTTGTGTAGGCATGCTGATTGGATGACATAAGTCTCCCTACATCGTTCCTGATGTGTAGATCCAGCAGCTTTTCCAGAGTTTTGAGTATGAAAAAGGTAAGACTTATCGGCCTGTAATCCTTGGGGCTCGCGTGACTGCACTTTCCCACCTTCGGGAGAAAGAGGTCCTACATTGGATTGAGATATAGCCCGTGCTTAGACATGCCGAGTATATTTCATACAACCATGGGGTGTTCCTTTCCTTGGATGCTTGCGACATGGCTGGAAATATTCCATCAAGTCCTGGTGCCTTATAGCCCGCAAAGGAGTCTATGGCCCAGTTGATTTTTATTGGTGTTTTTAGATCGTTTGCGGGTCGTTCTTCGCCAGCTGCTATGTCCTGGTGCGTGCTGGCGTCTAGGACATCCGTGCATCCTGGGAAGTGCGATTGCATAAGTGCTGTTAGGGCCTCTGCACTGCCCTCAGTCCACTGGGTCCGTCGCGCTTTAGCTGACTCTGTATGGTAGGCTGCTTCGAAAGCAGCTTCCGGAGCCTAGCTGTTTCCGGGACGTTCTCGATGCTGGAGCAGAAGTTTCTCCACGAGCTTCTCTGTGCCCTGCGTGATTCCTTCTTGTAAGCCCTAAGTAGGATTGTGTATTCCTCGTTGATGATCTCATTGTCTGCCTCTTTGGCGATTTTGAAGAATTCTCGGAGGTTATTTTTTTTGAGTGTAAGTTCCCGATTCCACCATGGTGGCTTGGTCTCCTTCCTTGTTCTTGATGTCGGGCATGCTGCGTGATACGCATCCAGTAATTCCTTGGACAGGGTCTCTAGGGACGTTTCTATGTCTTTCACGGATTTTACTGCGCCCGGGCTTGTCGCGAGTTTTGAGGTAACTGTTCTTGTAAACTGTTCCCAGTTCGTGTTCCGGGGCTTTCTATACATAGAGACCTTTGGGGTACTTTTAAAATCGTATCTGAACTGAATATACCTATGGTCTGAGAAGGATGGCGTTTTTAGGACCCTCCATTCGGAGACCAAAGTACTCTGTCCCTTTACAAGTGTTATATCTAGTACGTTTGACGAGGTGCTTCCTACGAAAGTGTGTTCCTCCCCCACGTTTGCTATATAAAAATTTGTAGAGGCAATCCATGGCTCTTGAACCAAGGCTATGTCGACGGGCCCCATACGTTCACAGAGAGACTCAACGAGTCGCGCATTGACGATCTTCCAGCGCGCCTCCGTCATCTTCCCATTCTCGTCTAGTAAGTATACCCCTTCACCCACGGAAACTTCTGCCATCTTTCGGTTATGTCTTTTATTTTCTTCCAGCTGTTGCTTAGCAATTTTTGCGTTTGTTATTAATTTTGTAACACTAGAAGTTCATGAAGCTAAACTACCTTTAGCACTTAATGCAGTTAAGATGGGTACCAGTGGCAAAAAACCTCCCATTTTGGGTACATTAAATATTCGAGGAATTAGCTCCGATTGAATTATGTATTGCTTTACGTCCAATTTTAATTGCATTAACCACATCCAGTGGTTTTCGTTTTTTCAATTCCCGACTAGCTTCTCTTACAACAGATGATAGTCTATTTATTTTCATCCTCCTACGCCTCCTCTTCTTCGGTTTTTTTTTTTATTTCGCTTCCGAAAACCCATTCCAAAATTTTTCTTTGCTTTCATAATATTAGTTACAAAATACGCTGATGCTCGCTCCTTAAGAGAACTATTCTTCGCCTTTACTCGCTCCCAAGCCTTGTTAATTAATGCAGAATCTGCCTTATGTCGATTGCTTAGATCCTTGTTTTGTGAATAGGCAATATAGTGATTCTTGCAAGCTTCATCTAACTGATTAATTCTGTGATCTCCACGCTGTAAACGCTCTGCAAGCTTTGTACCGGGTCCACAATAGTTATATCCAGGAATATGAAACTCAATCGGAAGAGAATCTATTAACTTATTAATGAGACCACTTCCACGTTTACGATGTAAATAATGACTGATGTGATTATAAAAAAGTTTCCCCATTATATGTTGTCTTTATTTAATGAATATTTATCACGGAATAAACATATTTATATTAGGATGCGATTAATAAAGCAAAAAAATAACATTCTTGTTCGTAACATTCGTAACAATGTTAAACAACCACCACGTCACAGTAAATTATTACCAAACACAATTAGAGCCCTTGTGATTGGTACATCCAACTGCGGGAAAACTAATGTAATGATCAGTCTAATTGAGAGTACAAATGGTTTGGGATTTGAAAATATATACGTCTTTGTAAAGAGTCTATACCAACCAAAATATGATTACTTCAAAAAGCTAATAAAACCGATTAAGAGTATGGGATGATAAATATGGATTTTTATTTATAAGTAAGGATGACAATATTGATAAGGGACGACAAAGGATTTGACCAATTTATTGTTCTTTAATTTTAATATAAGTTCGGGGCGGGGTTGTATGTCACCCAGTTGAACAACAGATTTCAAAATGGTTAGATCATTGGCTCTATTAGTGAATGGAAATAGTTCCGTTAGAAACACAGTTTATTTCCCACCAATTGAATTAATCGGGGAATATGAGTGTGCGCTAATTGAGTTTAACATGTACAACTCAATTCCCAACGTGGATGTAAATAACAATCTTTTTCACATTGGTGATAAAGTTATTATTATTCCCACCGGCTCCTATGAACTCAACGATATTTCTCAATTTATTTACAACAAGTTAAAGGATTATAATCTAGAAAATACAGTGAAAATTGTAAGCAATAACAATACACTTCAAGTGAAATTATTCAGCAGTAAAGAAGATGTGTTCTTTAATAAGGAGAGGTCAATAGGTAAATTGTTTGGTTTTAAGCAAAGAGTGTTAAGAGCAAACCAATATCACTTGTCCGATAATGCTGTCAACATTTTGAAAATTAATTCGATTCGTTTGGAATGTAATATTGTGAGTGGCTCTTACGTTGATAATACACCAAATCGTGCATTACGTGAGTTTGCAATTTCGGTTCCACCGGGCTATAAAATGACTGTGACACCACACAATCTCATCTATTTACCTATTAACTGCAGAGAAATAAGTACCCTCTCAATACATATCGTTGATCTGAAAGGAGATTTATTGAATTTGCGTGGTGAAAACGTATCAATTCGATACATATTCGAGCAATAGAATGATAATTTACAGTTGTAAAGCTAAAGGAAAAGGAGTATATCGAAAGGGTCTTACATTAAAAAACAAAATGTTATTAAAATCACTGGGCTTCAAAATTAAAATATGATAATAATAATAAGAAGCAATTAAAAATAAATGAAATTATAAATGTTCGTGAGAGACCGTTTTCAGAAGAAAGTATTTCGAAAAAGGAATATCATACATATTCCTCATATCATCAAACATTTAAAGAAAACTATGAAATACGTATATGTATTCAAAATCAGGACTTGTATGTACTCCCTCACGAAAGCTATCTTAATTTTCAAGGAGTTGTTAAGAGAGTAGCAGTCGATGGTACAAGCACCACTGATAATATCGATGTAACGTTTCGCCATAATTGTAAGGCAACTTTTATTGATGAAATTAGATATGAAAAAAATGGATATGAAATTGATAGAACCCGGTTTGTTGGCATGAGCACCACACTTAAAAATTATCTATCGGAAAGTCGTCAGGATAGTCGCAAACTTTTAAATGCTGGATGGAGTGGTGGAAATGATATTATTACAAAAGATAATTTTAATTTCTCGCTACCCTTAAAAAATGTAATAGGGTTCGCTGAGAATTATAGAAAAGTTTTACTGAATTGTAAGCATGAATTTGTACTTTTACTGACCAAAAATCTGGAAGACGTATATGTTAAAAACAAAGCAAACCATACATATGTTTTGGAAATGACTACTAGTCAAAATTCCTCATGTAATTTAGCGATAGCTTTCCGTAGTTGGGATACGTACATTAACCAAAAACTGGTACAGGGCACTCAACACGTCTGGACTGTGAAAATAGGATTTAATAGAGAACGACCGAGATTTGCCATTATAGCCTTCACTAACTACAAATAATTTATCTAACCTGAAAGTCCACTGGAATTCAGAAACCTATCCATATGATATCTTAAATGTAAACTTTGAAAATGACAAACATGCACTCCCTTGTGATATGTATGCAAGGTTTCAAAAGAGTTATTACAACCGAACAGCAGAACCATTTTTAACACCGACAGAATTTAAAAGTAAATGGTTTCTCTTGCCCCAAAAAATTCGCGGTGTCGTTCTATTAAATAATTCATGCACCCAGAAAAATGATGCACAAAATTTTAGGTCATGCATAACCTAAAAAATATTAAATGCACTATAAGTTTCTTTTTAGGTCATGTACTGCCTAAAAACTTCAAATTTTTGTCCACTTCCCTATTATTTAGATCACGTATAGCCTAATTATCACGTATAGCCTAATAATTATTGCATCTTACCTAAATAAATTTGACAGTTTACCTTTTAAAAAAAAATATTTATGTTAAACATTTATGGTGTACCAAACCAAATAATAGTTGTATTGCTTATTATGATTTTATAAATTAATTAATTAAAGTACTATTTTAAGAAAAATTCTGTTTAAATATTATATATGTATAATATGTATATGTCCCCGATAAATTTAAGTTTGTTATAAACCATCGGTACCATAAGGACGAATAATAAGGAGATTCTTTTGCTGCTGCCCATTTATCCCGATTACTAAATATCATTAGAACTAAGCTAGTTTAGTTACTTCTTCCACAGATCGAATGGATGAACATGGAGACTATAGTGCTGTCGTCCAGTGGCAGCGAAGGGGAGCCTGAACCCAATTCCTCGGCTAACCGCAGTCGACGACCACCCGAAACCCTCGCCTACGTCCGGGAACGGCGTACCCCGGGAGATCCACTCGGTCATGCTCGACGGGTAGGCGCCAGCCAGAAGGCTCTGGAAGAGCGACCTCATCCTCTCCAGGGTCCAGCGCTAGGACACGATCCCGCCGGGCAGCTTGCGAGCGCAACAACGACTCAGAGGACGAGCTGACGTCGACATTCCACACTATGTGGACGCGGCCGGACGCCGCATCTATTCGGAGCTCTCTCAATGCCAATGAAGGGAGGGTATACAGCCCGTGCGAGCGCAACAACGACTACCTCCCGAGCCCCGACGGTTCGTCTGACGACGACCAGGACCAGCGGACGCACTACGTCGAAGATGCTAGCGACGACGAGGAAGGACGCGGTGAACAGAGGCCCTATGTCGAGGACGTCGACGACTACGAAAACGGGAGCATGACGACGGTCCTCAGGACTATGTGTACACGGACCGTTGCTGGTACCACCGGGGGTCCTTGATGTACCTTATCAGGACGAGCAGGGAAACGATCCAGGTAGAAGCCCCATATCAGCCGCCCGAGGACCCGATCGTGACAGTCCCGCCGCCCTCGTACGCGTGTGTATCATAAGGGCAGACGAGGCCAAGATGGCAGAGGTCCTAGGAGTCCGGAGGGAGCACCCTGTCGACCTCACCTGCACGCAGGACGAAGAGATGGGACCGGCGCCGTCTACCACGCTCTTTCGGGAGCCGTCCGCGGCGCTCTCTCGCGGTCTTCTCCCTCGGGACATTCACCACGCCGGATGAGCCCTGTTCTCCTACAGTCAAAGCAATAAGGTGAGAGTCGGAGCTCAGCAAAGACGAGGAGAGTATCGGGCAGCGCTTTCGACGGAAGGAGCCTGCCCTCACACTGGTGCCGTGCCAACCACTACCAACCCATGCACCCATCGACCCAACCCACGCTCGCACACACATCTAGCGGAAGCGAACCAGTCGCGGAGGTTCAAAACGCGATCGGGGACGTCCAAAAAAAAAAGTTACCACCGCTGAGTACTCCTGAGGGGCAACGCATAGGCCAATATGGCCCTTAGTTGTCCGGCTAATCTGTATGAACCTCGGGATATTTTATTAGGTTTTAATGTCCACAAGGATTGATGCCTTGGTTCCCTGCTGGAGGCGTCTTCTAGTGATGCCAGAAGTGGGGCACCGAGGTATCTTGTTCTTGCTCGTGAGAGAGCCTGGCAGTTGCAGATAAGATGTTCCAGGGTTTCGATAGCCCCCGGTTCATCGCATTTCCTGCAGGTGCGGCTGTTCAGTATTCCGATCGTAGTTGCGTGTGATGCGGCCAGACAGTGGCCTGAGACGATTCCCACTAACAGTCTGCAGTCTTTCGCTTTGTAGCGTTCTGAGGGAAACTAGCACGTTCTCCGTTCTGTCGTTCGTCAGCTCTACGCCTTCCTTTGCAAGAACGTCAGCTGTGTCGTTTCCATCGTCGTGCTAAGGCCTCCCTGCTCGCCATTACATTTTTGGAACTGACCGTTGACGACTGCATGGATCTTATCGCCGCTTGGCTGTCCACGAACAAGTTGACCACATCGAATGATCGGTTTATACTTTGAGCCACTTCTGCCGCTCTCCTTATGGCGAAGACTTCTGCGTGGAATATGCTACAGTCGCTGGGTACCTTATATGACAGCCTTATTTCAGCGTCCGTACAGCATAAGCCCGCTCCAACTCCTCCTTCCATCTTGGAGCCGTGTGTATATATGTTGAGGTGTTGAGTCTGGTCCCGACCCATTATCCAGTCGTCAGGGCCCATGAACGAGGAGGATCGTTTCTAGACCTTTAGTTATGGTTGACCTCAGCGCCTCCGTTATGCAGAACCAGTGCCTGCCGCTGAATTCTCTCCATAAGCTCGGTGTAGGCATTCTTTTCAGTGGCTTGCCACCTCAGTAAGGCTCCATACATCAGAGGCGGATGCAGCACCGAGATGTAGATCTAGAGCATGAGAGTCAGTGACAGGCCCTATGTCCTACTAAGGTTCTTCTTGGATGGATACAGCGCCACGGTGGCCTTTTATTATTATGTCGTCCGCATAGGCTGTTATGTTTGGGATACCACAATGCATAAGTACCTTTTACCACGAAATTAGAAAGAGTCCCAGTCCGATTCCTTTATATAACCTTCTATTTTCTTCGGGGGACAGCTGCTAATTCAGCTAGATTGTGAAAAAAGTATTCTCCTATATATTTCTTCCTGCGCCTGATTAGGGCCACACAGGAGCAGAAGAAGTGCTCTACTGATTTTTCTTCTTCCTCGTTTTGCAACTTCTGCAGAAGTCGTTGTTGAGGACGTTTAGTCGGGTTGCGTGGGCTCCTACGAGCCAGTTGCCTGTAATTGCTCTAACCACGGCAGAGCACTGTGTGCGATGTAGACTGAAAAGCCCTTTTTGTGCGTTTGGCGTCAACTTTCGGCCATGTTAGGCGACTAATGTTCCAGTGAGTGGTACTGTTGCTCATTTCTTGTTTAAGGGATCTGAAAACTTCCCTTGTCCTGAGCTTAAAAGTGGCTAGGGGCATACGGAAGTTCTCCTTCAGAAAGGTAGGAAGGAGAGCTGTGGTAGTCCCTCGTCTGGCTAATTCATCAGCTATTTCGTTCCCCTCAATATTTTGGTGCCCTGGCACCCAAACTAGGGAGTTAACGAACTGCTGTGCCATCTCTTAAAGAGATTTGCGGCAGTTGTTCACTATCGTCGAGTTTGAGGATAGTGCACGAAGTGACTTTATTGCTGCCTGACTGTCTGAGTAAATGTTGATTACTCCGTTTATAAGGCTAGAATGACGTAGACACATAAGAGCCTCGCTTATGGCGAGAATCTCTGCCTGAAAAACGCTGCAGTGGTCTGGAAGTCGAAAATGTATTTTGATACTGAGTTGTTCGCAGAAGACTCCTCCTCCAACCCGATTGTCGAGTTTGTAGCCGTAAGTGAAGAAATTTATGCAGTCATTTTGTCCAAAGGGACTATCCGCCCAGGCCACCCTGGAGGGAAAGACTGTTTTGAACGTTGTGTATTCCATGGGTGCGCATTAATCCGTTGATTGCATGTTTGCACCTTCTGATAGGATGGCTGAGTGCCCGTATTGTTATTATATCCCCTATTGAGGCCTACTGCCTTTTTGGAAGTGAAGAGAGCAATGTAAGCTTTTCACATTCTATCCGATATAGTGAAATTTGCGTTCAGTTTCTTGTCTAGTATAAGCCCCAAGTATTTTGCATTGTCGCTAAACTCTAGAACGGAATTATTTAATTTTGTGGCAGATAGCTTTGGGATCTTATACTTCCTGGAAAAAAGAAAAAGGTCGGTTTTACTTGGATTTACGTTTAACCCACATTCAGATGCCCATCCTGACAGTTTTCTTAATTTAACTGCCATAATGTCACACAGGCTTTGCGGAAACTTTCCCCTCAGCATAACAACATCGTCTACATAAGCAACAATCTGGCATCTTCTATGTCGCGTAGCAGCGAGTATTCTTTGTTGATGATTTTACTGTGACCGGACTAGTCGCGAGTTTTGAGGTCACTATCCTTGTAAACTTTTCCCAGTCCGTGTTTTCTGTAGACATAGACGTGTTTCTATAGACAGTTACTCTTGAGAACATTGGCTTCTGAGGACCCTCCATTCGGAGATCGAAATACTTTGTCCCTTTACAAGTTTTACATCTAGCACGTTTGACAAGGCTTTTCCTTCTCCTCCTGGGAAAGGGTCGCTTTGACCTGGAGCCGGCTCTTAATCTTACCTTGTATTCCGCCTTAGCCGACATCCCCCTCGCTTGTACGCTTCGGCCCTTTCCTTCGTGGAGAGTTGGAATCTAGTTTAGGCAAGCGGGTTTTTTTTTTTGGCTCCGAGTCCGAGTCTGCTTTGACAAAGGCACCCGTGCGACTTAACTTTGTCTGATATGTCATGGCAGTAGCATTGCCGCTGAGATGACCTGCTCCCGTCATCCCAGGGGTTAGACCGTTGGCTACACGTAAAGAGTATTACTCCTCCCCGTGCCCGCCGATGGTAACGTTTGGGCTGACATCCCAGCCCTTATCTGATTATCTCCGTCCATACTGGTTTGTTTCAGGGGAATATCCTACTTACGTTTTATGCCTACCGTCAGGCATGAAATGTCCGGTAGATGGTGCCACTTTCAAGCGACTGATTGCTTCAGCTGCGTAACGGGTATTTGATAGTCGAGACACTCGTCTATAGCGTTCTCTCTTTTTTATCTCTTGTACTTACATTTGATTACAAAAACATTTATGTATTTTTCATTGATGGCTTAGGTTACACAAGGATAATAAATCATCTTACTTGGAAGAAGAAATTATCGGATGGACAATAATTAACGAAGAGGTTGATGTAGTAGCCCCAATGGTTATATTGCACCTTAAGAAAGTTGGAATCGAATATTTACAGCTTCCCGATATAAAAGAAAGCATTAGCATAGTAAGTCTGAAGTCAATTGTATATTTAAGCAACTAAATAGCATCAAAAAAATTATTTTTTTCTAGAAACCTCTTTTTATTACATATGAAGCTGGTCTTAGTCTCAGCAATGGGATAGTATATAATCTTTTTGGTATAGCTCGCCATGGAAATGCTTATATGACGTATCAAGAAAAAGCATTTTTAAGCCGGTTTTATATAAACATAAATAAGTTACAGGTAAGTCAATATGTTTCGGATACATTTTATCTTTAATACTTGGCTCAATCCGTTGTTATTTAGTGTAGGGTAAAAACTGCTCATTTTGGTGAACATGTTCACTTGTTTTTTTCCTCTTAATGAGTCAACTCACACCGTTAGCTCACTTGTTTACTGGTTTACTTGTTTTTTTCTTCTTAATGAGTCAACTCACTCTGTTAGCTCACTTGTTTACTGGTTCACCTTTGACTTTCTCACTGGCTCTGAGAAAACAGATGATTGACTGCAAAACCGTATGCAAAATCAATCTAACAAGTAAAAAAAATACTTTTTGAGCCAAAAACAGGAAGAGAGCAACTGAGCAAGTTAACTAAAAATATCAAACAAGATAATAAAACTGAACAATTGAACAAAAAAGAGCAAGTAAGAGAGGAAAACTTAGCAAGTGAACAATAAAGAACAAGTTGAAAGGAACATGTTCACTCACTCATGAGCATCCCAACACTATTGTTTTTTTTAAGAATGCTTAGAGACCCGATCTTAAAGACTGATAAGCCTATCCAAAGGTATTGCAAACAGGCACATTAAAAAAATTAATTGGATTGGAGCAGTGAAAATGTAAGTGTACAAATTTAGATAATTTAAACTTTTGGGGCCGGTGAAGACAAATAGGTCAGTTTATAAGATTAATTATTTTCTGGTTGGGGGTCTCCTTATAAAAAAAAAACAAGAAAGGAAACTTTTGGCAGCCAAAGTTTATATACCCTTGCAGATCATTCCCATTTAATTACAAATTTGAACATTTAATTTTTTTTGAGTACATTTTGCGACAAACAGAATTATAGCAACTTTTGTGGTATTTTGACATTAATTGATCTATCCTATCGATGGTAACAATATAACATAGGCGTCTAATTTAAATTTAATTTAATTCAAAATTATGATATAATAAATAAAGTTATTTTCCAGAAAAGAAAAGACTAGAACAAAAATTAACGAAAATAAAATGTTTTCCTTTTAATTTCCCCATTAATAAATATAACTACAGTTAAGTCGTCTTTCCGAAGTCCAATTAAAACACTTACTCAAATAAAATTAGGTTCACTCTAAAAAGCTCTACATCTTATAACCGAGGTATGATCGTCAAAGGAGGTTAAGTTAAGAACCAATTTCAGTTTGAGATTTGTTAATAGCAATAAGATTATAGCCAGTTCTAAATAGAATAAAATACAGTTTTTATACCCGTTACTCGTAGAGTAAAAGGGTATATTAGAAAGGTTTTCCGACCATATATTGTTGATCAGGATCACTAGGAAAAAATGTGTATTTATTTCTTCAATACCGATTGATCGACCAATACAAAACTATAGCTTTCTAACTTATTTACAAGAATTTCAATAAATTGTTAAATAGACCGCAGACACAAATTTTTAATTTTTAAAAAATCGCTCGATTTTTTTTAAAAACAATTTTTGACTGCGGCGCTTGCTTTTGGATCGCTTTCTTACCTTCTTCCGTACAACTTATTGCTTTATTATTCTATACAACTCATTAATATATTTCTTACATTTACAAGTATTTTAGTAAAATGTTAAATAGGGCGCAGACAAAAATTGGTTTGAATAAAGGTGCAAGCCGCATTATTGTTTACTGCGCGCTCAAGCTGAATACGACTTCTTGATTTATATTAATAACTAGCAGGGTCACCGGCAGCTTCGCCTGCGGAAATCAAGATTAAAAATTCTACTAATAATAAAAAAGGAAATCAGGTGAAAGGAGAAGCCATGAATCAAATTGTTTAAACATTTCCATGTGTTTAAACAATATGAGGCGCGTGTAAGGAAGAGCAAGATAATCTGTTGGTTTAAATATTTATGTTTTTTTTTTCCAATATCATCAATGCGATTTAAATGCACACACATAAACACACTCACACACATATATAATTAGTTTGTAAAATACGCATTTTTTGCCATTATTAATGTTGTTGCCGTCAGTATATTTTTTCTATCCTTTTTTTCAACAGTTTCTCAAAAGTTCTAAAACATTTCGTGTTAGCTAAACGGGTTTTTGGATTTAAAAAATAAAAGAATTTTAAGAAAAACTTCAAATGTAAAACTAAAATCTACAGCCTTGTAATCTAAAGGTCGATTGTGTTTAAATCAAAGTTCTATTCAAAATTGGAGTTCTCTTAATTTTTTTTACTTTGTTCTGAGGGGTTATGGAATACTTATTTGGCATTCCGCTCTTTACCCTCTACCTAAAAATAGTCTACAAAGTGAAAAAGAAATAATTTTGTCAACATCATTATTGGTAAGAATTGTGGTGGGTACTTTACCTTTACGTACAACATAACCATTTGAGCTACATAAATAAGGAGCAAAAGTTTTACCATGATCACTTTGCATTTTCGCTAAGGATTAGCAAAAGAGGAATAAAAAGTCAAAAGAAGCTAACTTTTTTTTACAAAAATCATATATATTGTGTTATTTAAAGTGAATGTCCACGACCTGACTTGAGACATTTTTTGAACCATTAGGTTGACAATAACAAAAACAAAAGAGAACCAAATATTTATGTGATTTAGAAGAACATCAAGAAAATTAATTCGCATTTTAGAATAATTATTTGGTTTTCAGTATTTTGTTTTCATTAATTTTTCACCTTGATTAGGATTATTGTTGCCACTCCGTGTGGCAAAAGACAACACCAAATACAATATTCATTGAACTATGCTTTTACTTTATTTAAACAAATTATAAAGTCTAATCGCAAGTCACAAATTAGAGAAAAATTTATTAAATTGTGTTGTCGCGCCGTCTTCTTTACACAAATTGAAACTTGGTGATGGGCAACGCGATCTCGTGATAAAGCATTAACAGTGCTAATAAAGCACAATAAGTCAAAGGGGGAATGGCGATAAATTTAAATTGATTTTAAATGAACTAGCAACATTCCACCCACCGTAAAACAACTATGGAGTTTTACCTAATACATCCAAAACTGCTAACTTTGATACTGGACGCTTGAGAATACCTGAGGATGTCTCGACTTCTGCCAATTGATGTGGCCTTTTTTAACTGGAATTGTGTTTATGATGATTCCTTTTTTCCAACTTCCTCTAGGTTGATTATCCTCGCAAATAATAACGACATCTCCAACGGAGATCGGCTTGGTTCGGGAATGTCGTTTTGTTCGTCTAGTCAAAGTCGGAAAGTATTCTTTTATCCATCGACTCCAAAAGTGATCCTTCAATTGTTGAGCAATTCGGTATTGCTTGCGATGACAAAAGTTGTTGACGTCGCCTGGGGTTTGGGTTGAATTAGTTGTCCCAAGCAAAAAATGATTAGGCGTTAAAGGATCCGGATCATCTATGTTAACGGGAAGATGAGTCAAAGGACGGCTATTTACTATGTTTTCAGCTTCAATTAGCAAACTCCTTAGCGTTTCAACGTGGGGAGCTTTCGCCTTAAGCGTTACACTCAGAACACGTTTGGTCGATCTCACCCAGCGTTCCCAACATCCGCCTGAACTGGGATTTGAAGGACAATTGAACTGCCAATCAATTGCTTTGTTTGCCATTTCCGATTTGATATAATCCCAGTCAAAGAGATCTTTGATCTTTTTTAGCTCATTATCGGCACCAACGAAATTTGTTCCCATGTCTGATCTTATAGTCACAGGGATACCTCTTCTATTTACGAAGTTTCGTATGCACAAAATGCATGCGTCGGTGGACAAATCGGCAGCCAGTTCCAAATGCATGGCTCTTATGGTCAAACACGTGAAGAGTGCAACCCATCTTTTTTCTTGTCGCCTTCCGATGGTGACGAAAACTGGGCCGAAGTAGTCTAGTCCTACAAAGGAGAACGGTCGCTGATACGGTGTCACTCTCTCTTTGGGCAGTTGACCCATTAAAGGAGTGATTGGTTTGGCCTTGTAGTTTTTACAATGTTGACAAAGTGATTTTGCCCGAGTGACCGCTTTTCTTACATTTGTGATCCAGAACGTGCATCTTATTTCGTTCACAATGGTCTCGTCATTTTGGTGATGGTATGCCTCATGATACCATTTCACGATAAGTTCGGTGAAGATATGTCGGGACGGCAATATTATTGGCTGGCGTTGAGATATTGGAATGTCGATGGCCGTCGGTTGCCATCTTATAATGCCAGATTGCGTTTACTAGATTTGCCCACCCTGATCAACCGTAGGATTTGTCACGGTGTTATGTTCATACATAAATTAATAAATGGTGATGTCGACTCCTCCTTTCTCCTTAGTTCCCTAAACTGGAATGTACCATGCAGGACAGTTCGCCGGTATCGCCCCCTGTCTCTGCCATTGTGCAGGTCAAATTTTGCCCTTAATGACCCTTTCCGTGTTCTTTGTGATAAATATAATGATCTCAGTCACGTCTTGTTGTATGGAGTCTCTTCAGTGTCTAATTATAACTTAGTATTATCGTTATTGTCTTCAAATATGTAATTTCTAATTGCCCACAACTCGATGTGAGCAGGGGCATATCGTTAAAAAATTCCCCTTATGTTGTTTGGTGCACTAGTTCCTTTAATATAAAATGTACTATAATAATGTTTTACAAGCAGTCCATTGCTTAATAAATACAATACAATACAATACAATACAATACAATACAATAATCCAATCTTCCCGCAACCACTAAAACTCCATGAGCATTTAGATTCGGAGAAAGGGTATGAATGGAACTACTCTTGGCTACAGATTCCGATCTTTGTAACTCAGCCACCTCATCTGCGTATACTTGATTTTGTACCACCTTGTACAATTTTAATTCCGCGAGGAATAATTCATGGGCAGATAATTCTCCTTTTTCCCTTTCTTGAATCCGTTTTTGACAATTGTTTACGAACCTCAAGCACCATCCCATCATGCGTTTCAAACGAAGATGATTCGAGAATCGGCTGATATCTATAAACTGGGTGGTTTGAACAGTCATGGTAGTTTTACGCCTCTCAGTGCCGTCATGTGACGAAAGACTGAAGTCCATCGTAGGCCAAGAATCCTTCTCAGCAAGCAAAAACTGAGGACCGCTTATACATTCGCTTTCGGTAATGTATTTTGGACACTTGGTTGATTTTGTTGCCTTATCCGCTGTGTTTAAGTGCGTTGGAACCCAGCTCCAATCAGTTTCAGATGTCGTTTCCAGGATTTTGCTAACTCGATGGGCAACAAATGGTTTGAACTGTCGATGATCTGACCGTATCCAAGAGATTACAGTTCGGGAATATGACCATTTGTTCCATTTACTATGACATCATGATTATCTATGATAGTCTTTCTCATACGCGTACCCAACACTGCTGCTTGCAACTCAAGTCTGGGAATTGATAAAATTTTCAACGGTGCGCATCTGGTCTTTCCAGCAACAAAGACTATTTTTGTATCTCCGCCACAAGATATGCGCCATTATGCTACAGTTGCGAAGGCCTGTTCGCTCGCATCGACAAAAATATGGAGCTATTTTTAACTGATAGAAATTCTGGCAGATAGCATCTACTTAACTGAAATTGTTTTGCCTTTTCCAATTCAAGTACCCAAAGCTTAAATTTGGAAAACAAATTGTCTGGTATCAAGTCGTTCCAATGTATTCCAGATCTCCAAACATTTTGTATCAAGATTTTGCCATGTATCATTAGATCTGCTAACATATCAAAGGGATCATATACAGACATAACCAAACTCAGCAGTTGGCGTTTAGTGGGGCATTTCAGTCCTTTAACAATTTCTTTATCCACTCGGTTTAGCTTGAGATCAAATACGAATTTGTCAGACCGACTATCCCAGCACATTCCTAAAATCTTGTCTGTTGTGTCGCTGTCTAGTTGGACAGTCGGTGCTACCGACTCGTTTTCCTCCGTGTTGTTAAGGGACTGCTCAATTATCTTAGAGTTGGATACGAAGCCTCTAAGATCAAAGGGCATCATCTTCAGACTCGAAACTAGCTACGAAGTCATCCACGTAATGCTTCGTTTGAATGGCATCAATAACTTGTTCCCTGTACATCTCAGCGTTTTCGGCGTTAATATTTTTTATATATTGAGCATATGATGGAGAGCATGCTGCTCCAAATATAAGGACTGTTATCTTGTATGTATCAACCTGAGCATCGCGATTACCAAAGTCTCCAAAGAAATCTCAACGAATCCTGATCTTCCTTACGGACTTGCACTTGCAGAAACATTTCCTTTATATCAGCGCATACTGCCTTGCCGGAATTTAAAGAGGATCGTCGTCAATGGTGGGTTTTCATCGGGTCCTTTTAAAAGCATTGTATTTAGGGAAATGCCGTTGATCGTAGCCGCTGCATCAAACACCAATCTCATCTTTTTTGGCTTGTTTATATTAATAACACCAAAATGGGGTAAGTACCACGTACGCGGTCCAACGAGAGCGGCTTCTTGATCCGATATTTTAACTGCATATCCTTTATTTATGAAATCCATAATGGCGTTATCATATTCCGCCATCTTTCCAAGACCTTGCATTTTGTTTTCTACGCCTTGCAACCTTTGCAGAGCCATTTTGTAGCTGTCCGGAAATTTGATCACATCCTCTTTCCAAAGAAGTCCAGTTTCATAACAGCCATTTAATTTCCTAGACGTGTTTTTTAATATATCCCTGGCTCTGGATGTAGCGGCAGATTCTAAGGGCTTTGTTGGTATTTTTACACCGAAGTTTTCCGTTGTAAAGTAATCTGCTATCATGTCATGGATCTCTTGTTCATTGCTATCTTTTTTGGAGCATGCGTGTAAAACTACAGATACTCGTGGTGAACCTTTCTGTTGGTCATCGGCTGAACCATAAACAAGCCAACCCAACGGTGTCTTGGCTGCGATTAGGTTTGTATCTAGATATACACTTTTGACATTGGCTATTAAGTGACAGTTGTTAATTCCTATTAAGATCATAGGTTCTGCATCTGTAAATCCGTTTATTGGTAAGTTTCTTAGCAGTGCGTACTTCTCAGTGAGCTTCTCGACATCTACCGACTGTAAAGGTAGATCTAAAGTTGGAACTGAGTTTCCAACAATACGCATCCATTTTTTATCTGCTCCATATGCTCTTATACGAAGATTGCATTCCATCGACAAAAAATCCTTTGCATGATTTTCTATCCAGTTTAAAGTTAACTTTCTTTTTGGCTCCAGTACGCCCAGACTATCTGCCAATTTTTCATTTATTAATGAAGCAGACGAACCATCATCTAAAAACGCGTACGTCTGTATAATTTTGTTATTTGGCCCCAACATTTCAACGGCCAAAACCTTAAACAACAATTGTGGCGTAGCTGGCTTGATTGTGTTAATCGTAGCTTCTTTGGGTTCGTTTTTGTCTTCCTTTTGAGGATCTTCTGAATGTAAAGACGTATGGTGGTTTTTCTTGCATCCATTTTTCTTACACTCCCGCTTATACTTGCAAGCTTGCAGAGTGTGTCCACGCCGAAGACAACCGAAACATAAACGAAGATTCTTTATCATCTTCCACTTTTCTGGAATATCAGCCTTTAAATATTGTTCACAGGTATACAGATAATGTTCACCCTGACATTGATAGCACTCCATCTTGTTCACTTTAGTTTCATTCTTGGAAGAATGTAAAATTGATTTCGAAGGGCCCTTTTGCTCATTTTTCGTTTGTTTGGTATTTACCGGTGCTGATACGGTTGCCCTTGCAATGCTTCTTGCCATATTGTTCAACCAATTGCTGAAGTTATCTAAATTTGGATAAGGCTGAATTTGCGATGAATGCTCAATCCATTGAATCCGCTTACTGAGTGGCATCTTACCTACCAGGCTCTCTATCAGGGCAGGATTTTGTAAATGTTGAGTGGCATTGGCTGATTTCAAAAATATAACTAAATTGTCAACCTTAGATGCAAATAAGGCTATCTTTTCTAAGTTATTCTCTGTTACCGGCGTTATTTGGTTAACCATATTCATCTGACTGTTAATTAACATTTCTGGCCTTCCATAAGTAAACTCAAGCCGCTCTATAATGTATCATACATTAGCTGGATTAATTAATAAGCCCTTAACCTCCTCTCTAGCTACTCCCTTTAAACTTTTTTGTAAACGCAAAAGGTTCTCCAAGTTTGTATACCCATATGCATTCGATAATTCCCAAAACATAGTTGAGAATACAGGCCATGATTCTGGATTTCCATTGAATTCTGGTAAATCTATCAGTTTTCTTGGATGTATATTTCGGGAGTGCTGTTGTTCAACCGTGTTACTATTAATGTCACCAATACCATGCCAATTAACCCCATTAACATTATCAGACCCGTACATACCGACATTTCTAATTTGACGACCAAATGTTTCTCCAGTAATGACAGAACCATGACGTCCTCCAGTAGGGCCTCGACCAAATGCTTCTTCGTTAAATGCGTTCGCGCCTCCATGAGCGCCATGATTGTGAAGATCTCCAACTGATCCAGGAACAAATGCTCTTCCAGTGGCGCCATGAGTACATGCGCCTCCAAGGACGCCAAGATTGTGTGCGCCTCCAGCAGCGCCATGAGTATAAGCGCCTCCCTGAGCGCCAAGATAGTCTGTAGCACCAGTGGGGCCAAGATTGTTTGCGTCGCCAGTAGCGCCAGGATTTGGTGCGCTTCCACGAGTGCCATGAGTACAGGCGCCTCCATGAGCGCCAAGACCGTGAGGATCGCCGACCGATCCAGAAACAAGTGTGCTTCCAGTAGCGCCATGAGTACAAGCGCCTGCAAGGACCCCATGATTGTCTGCGCCTCCAGTAGCGCCATGAGTACAAGCGCCTCCAAGGACGCCATGAGTACAAGCGCCTCCAAGGACGCCATGATTGTCTGCGCCTCCAGTAGCGCCATGAGTACGAGCGCCTCCAAGGACGCGATGATTGTCGGCGCCTCCAAGGACGCCATGATTGTCTGCGCCTCCAAGGACGCCATGATTGTCTGCGCTTCCAATAGCGCCATGAGTACGAGCGCCTCCAAGGACGCCATGATTGTCGGCGCCTCCAGTAGCGCCATGAGTACGAGCGCCTCCAAGGACGCCATGATTGTCGGCGCCTCCAGTAGCGCCATGAGTACGAGCGCCTCCAAGGACGCGATGATTGTCGGCGCCTCCAAGGACGCCATGATTGTCTGCGCCTCCAGTAGCGCCATGAGTACGAGCGCCTCCAAGGACGCGATGATTGTCGGCGCCTCCAAGGACGCCATGATTGTCTGCGCTTCCAATAGCGCCATGAGTACGAGCGCCTCCAAGGACGCCATGATTGTCGGCGTCTCCAGTAGCGCCATGAGTACAAGCGCCTGCAAGGACGCCATGATTGTGAGGATCCCCGACTGATCCAGAAACAAGTGCGCTTCCAGTAGCGCCAAGATTGTTTGCGCTGCCATGAGCGCCAAGATTGTGTGCGCCTGCATATGCGCCAAGATTGTCTGCGCCTCCAGTAGCGCCATCAGTCTTAGAGTCTCCATGAACGCCAGGATTGTGAGGATCCCCAACTGATCCAGGAACAAGTGCGTCTACACGAGCTAATGTACGCTTTGTATTTTCTTCCAGAATTTCACAAACCGATCTGATTTCACTTTTGCACATCGTCATCAATGGGGTCTCCATACGAATAACTTGGTTTGCCTGACCATCACTTAGACTATTAACTCGTGCAGTTAATTCTGTTTGAGCATCTTTTATGCATTTCATCATATCCATCATATTCCGAAACATGTCATTTTCCGGAACCTTCTCTTTTAGATCCAGGATTATCTTATCCTTGTGGGAATCCATCTCGTCTTCTGACTGATCTCGACTGTTTGGCTTCGGTGTAGAAGTACCAGCCATTTCGCTCGAATCAAATCCCAATTTTTTCTTGCTGCGCAGTTTCATCTATCCAATTACTCAATTTCACCAGCTTACTCAATATTGAGCAATTCTAACTGCGCACTTTGACGGTCTACTATTACAAATTTAATAAAGATGGAGTGGCAACATCTTTATCTGTGGCAAAAGACAACACCAAATACAATATTCATTGAACTATGCTTTTAGTTTATTTAAACAAATTATAAAGTCTAATCGCAGGTAACAAATTAGAGAAAAATTTATTAAATTGTGTTGTCGCGCCGTCTTCTTTACACAAATTGAAACTTGGTGATGGGCAACGCGATCTCGTGATAAAGCATTAATATCGATAGCGGGCTGATAAGTCAAAGGGGGAATGGCGATAAATTTAAATTGATTTTAAATGAACTAGCAACAATTATATTAACAATGTCAGAAAGGCAGGTGGTGGAGAAGCCGTGAATGCATTAAGCGTTTCCATTTGTTTAAACAATATGAATGAAGTGTAGGAAATAGCAAAAGAATTAATTGATTTGAATATTTATGTTTTTTTAATATTATCAATGCATTTTAAATTTTAAACACAAAAAAAAATCGGTTTGAAAATGTCTTAGACCTATTGTGGAAATGAAAATGATATTCTTTTAGCAAAAGGATATCAGTATTATCAAGTATTTGAACTTAAGCAAATCTCACTTCCTTAGTCAGCTGAAATGCACACACACACGCACACTTGCACATATCTAATGGTTGGGGGTGTAAATACGCATTTTAGCGTGCGTGTATGTGTACGCAACGGGACCAATTTATGTTTTTATTTTGTTTTTACAAATCGACGGTTTGTCAATAATTCAATATTTGAAAGATAATAAGTAGTTTGGAAACATTTCGTCTTAGCTTATCGGGTTTTCAGATTTTAAAAATAAAAAACAAATTTAAGGAAAACTTCGATTGTAAAACTGTTACCAAAATCTAAAACTGATCGGAGCAGCATAATTTTTCAAATAGTAAAATCATTTAAAATCCGACTTTAAATGTATATACACACGAATTTTCCTTGAAATTTGCTTAATGGGAATTGAATAGCTCCACCGATATTCGATATTCGCATTTTTAGACGCGCAATTTGGTGTTTTGGGGCTGTGGTATTTTTCCTTGCCTTTGCATGGTCACACTTAGAGGAACGTCTGAATAAAAAAACAACAACACATAGGTGGGAGCCTATGAAGTCACAATCAAAAAAAAAACCAAAAGGAATAATTGGCGACCTTGACGAAGGGGGATGAATTTTAAAAAAGTTTAAATGCAGTTATTTGCGGGTATCCCATAAAATTATGAAGAGCCATTTTTGAAGCCATTTTGACAACATTTATAACAGAAAAATTGCAAAAGAAAAAATTAAGAAAAACACAAATCGAATTTTGGGGCACTTTGGGGCCGCTTCTGGCCCTAATTTATATCCTACACTCGGTTCCTAATTATTTCCGAATTCATGTTTTTTTTTTGATTTTTATGTCAATCCGTTCTGGGTGAATTTCGAGACTGACTATTTTTATAGTTTAGAGAAATATTAGTTTAGAGACGTCAGAAAGGCAGAAGGGGGGGAGAAGCCGTGAATGAAATTGTTTAAACATTTCTATTTGTTTAAACAATATGAGGCAAGTGTAGGAAATAGCAAAAGAATTAATTGATTTGAATATTTATGTTTTTTTAATATTATCAATGCATTTTAAATTTTAAAACACAAAAATCGGTTTGAAAATGTCTTAGACCTATTGTGGAAATAAAAATGATATTCTTTTAGCAAAAGGATATCAGTATTATCAAGAATTTGAACTTAAGCAAATCTCACTTCCTTAGTCAGCTGAAATGCACACACACACGCACACTTGCACATATCTAATGGTTGGGGGTGTAAATACGCATTTTAGCGTGCGTGTGTGTGTACGCAACGGGACCAATTTATGTTTTTATTTTGTTTTTACAAATCCACGGTTTGTCAATAATTCAACATTTGAAAGGTAATAAGTAGTTTGGAAACATTTCGTCTTAGCTTATCGGGTTTTCAGATTTTAAAAATAAAAAACAAATTTAAGGAAAACTTCGAATGTAAAACTGTTACCAAAATCTAAAACATCGGAGCAGCATGATTTTGCAAGTAGTAAAATCATTTAAAATCCGACTTTAAATGTAAATACACACGAATTTTCCTTGAAATTTGCTTAATGGGAATTGAATAGCTCCACCGACATAAAAAAAACCAAAGGAAATAATTGGCGACCTTGACGAAGGGGGCTTAATTTCAAAAAAGTTTAAATGCAGTTATTTGCCGGTATCCCATAAAATTATGAAGAGCCATTTTGACAACATTTATAACAGAAAAATTGCAAAAGAAAAAATTAAGAAAAACACAAATCGAATTTTGGGTCACTTTGGGGCCGCTTATGGCTCTAATTTATATCCTACACTCGGTTCCCAATTATTTCCGAATTTATGTTTTTTTTTAGATTTTTATGTCAATCCGTTCTGGGTGAATTTCGAGACTGACTATTTTTATAGTTTAGGAAAATATTAGTTTAGAGATGTCAGAAAGGCAGGTGGGGGGAGAAGCCGTGAATGAAATTGCTTAAACATTTCCATTTGTTTAATCAATATGAGGCAAGTGTAGGAAATAGCAAAAGAATTAGTTGATTAGAATATTTATGTTTTTTTAATATTATCAATGCATTTTAAATTTTAAAACACAAAAATCGGTTTGAAAATGTCTTAGACCTATTGTGGAAATGAAAATGATATTCTTTTAGCAAAAGGATATCAATATTATCAAGAATTTGAACTTAAGCAAATCTCACTTCCTTAGTCAGCTGAAATGCACACACACACGCACACTTGCACATATCTAATGGTTGGGGGTGTAAATACGCATTTTAGCGTGCGTGTGTGTGTACGCAACGGGACCAATTTATGTTTTTATTTTGTTTTTACAAATCCACGGTTTGTCAATAATTCAACATTTGAAAGGTAATAAGTAGTTTGGAAACATTTCGTCTTAGCTTATCGGGTTTTCGGATTTTAAAAATAAAAAACAAATTTAAGGAAAACTTCGATTGTAAAACTGTTACCAAAATCTAAAACTGATCGGAGCAGCATAATTTTTCACATAGTAAAATCATTTAAAATCCGACTTTAAATGTATATACACACGAATTTGCCTTGAAATTTGCTTAATGGGAATTGAATAGCTCCACCAATAATTTAAAAATTAACGTTTAGCTAAAAGAATGAAGCAACAAAAAAAAATTATCGATATATTTGAATTTTTAGGCGCGCAATTTGGTGTTTTGTGGCTGTGGTATTTTTCCTTGCCTTTGCACGGTAACACTTGGAGGAACGTCTGAATAAAAAAACAACAACACATAGGTGAGAGCCCATGACGTCACAATAAAAAAAACCAAATTGGCGACCTTGACGAAGGGGGCTGAATTTCAAAAAAGTTTAAATGCAGTTATTTGCGGGTATCCCATAAAATTATGAAGAGCCATTTTTTAAACCATTTTGACAACATTTATAACAGAAATGTTGAAAAAACTTTAAAAAGAAATCAAAAAAAAAAAAATTATTCAATAATATTTTAAGCAATGAATTCTTAGTTGTTGGTCATATATGGTCAACAGACTGTTAAATGACTCGTAAGTATGAAAACCATAAGCATTTAATAAGAGCGAGCGAGATGCACTACATGCAAAATGGCTCCAACTAACCCATTGTATCTAACAATATAGCGCATATATTGTAATAAAAAAAATTTTTTTGTGAGGGCAATGGTTACAATTTTTTTTAAATCTTAATTTGTTTTTATTTTTAAGAAATTAAATACATATTAAAAAAAAAAAATTTTTTTTTAAGAAGAGATTTTAGAGGTATTAATGCAAAAGACATGAAGTCAATCGGAGATACAGATTTTCAATGAGAGTGTGTTTTTTCAAATTTGACAAATTTTGGCAAACTAAAAAAAATACTAATTAAAACAAGAAAGAAAGCTAACTTTGGCCAGGCGAAGTTCATATACCCTTGCAGATCGTTCCTATTCTATTTGAAATTACAAAAATGTTAAATTTAGATCTGCAACAAACCAAATTATAGCAGTTTACGGAGTATTTTGACATTAATTAATCGATCCTTCCTATGGCAGCTATATAATAAGTCATCCAATTTATGTTAAATTTAATTCGAAATTCTAAAATAATAAAATAAACTTATATTCCAAAGTAGAAGAGAATACAATAAAAATTAACAAAGCTATAATTTTGTTCCTATAAATTTCCGTTTAGTTTTCCGATCGTTCCAATGGGAGCTATATGATATAGTCGTCCGATTTTTATAAAACTTAATTCGAAATTCAGGACAACTAAAAAAGTGATATTCCCAAAAGCAATAGTTAATATGTCAAAGAACACCGAAGATATAATTTTTTTCAATTATTTTTACGATTATTCCTATGGGAGCTATAAGATATAGTTGTCCGATCCGGCCGGTTCTGACTTATATACCACCTGCAATAGAAAGACGACTTTTGGTAAAGTTTTATCTCGATAGCTTTAAAACTGAGGGACTAGTTTACGTAGAAACGGATGGACAGACGGGCAGACGGACGGACAGACGGACGGAAAGTCGGACATGGCGAGATCGACTCGTCTAGTCATGCTGATCAAGAATATATATATTTTATAGGGTCGGAAACGTCTCCTTCACTGCGTTGCAAACTTCTGACTAAAATCATTATACCCTCTGCAAGGGTATAACAACAACACATAGGTGGGAGCCCATGACGTCACAATAAAAAAAACCAAAAGGAATAATTGGTGACCTTGACGAAGGGGGCTGAATTTCAAAAAAGTTTAAATGCAGTTATTTGCGGGTATTCCATAAAATTATGAAGAGCCATTTTTGAAGCCATTTTGACAACATTTATAACAGAAAAATTGCAAAAGAAAAAATTAAGAAAAAAACAAATCGAATTTTGGGGCACTTTGGGGCCGCTTATGGCTCTAATTTATATCCTACACTCGGCTTCTAATTATTTCAGAATTTAAGTTTTTTTAGATTTGTTTGTCAATCCGTTCTGGGTGAATTTTGGCACTGAATATTTTTAAAGTATCCAATTATATTGGTTTAGAGATAATTAAATATATATTTATTATGCCCGCGGGCGCTATGACAGCGGGCGTTATTATGACACGATTTACACAGGATTCAAAACAGTTTTATAATTTTGTTAACACAAAGCGTAAACCTTCAAGTTCCCCATCAACCTTTAAATTTGAAAACACTGATCAGGCCATAGCCGATCTTTTTGCACAGTTTTTCCAAACCACCTATTCAACATCAAGCCCGTCAGATTAGTCTTACCCATATGACATGCCCAAGTCACTTTATTTTTTGTTCTGTTATAAGTGAAAGCTCACTTCTTTTAGATCTGCAAGGGTCATACCAGTCTACTCCCCGGGTCCTGACGGAGTCCCTGGATGTGTGCTCAAGTATTGCGCTGAGACTTTGTGTAGACCATTGCACAAACTTTTTACTTTGTCTTTAAAAACGTCAGATTTCCAGCAGATGGAAGGAATCGTTTGCTATCCCGCTTCATAAAAAGGGGAGCAAATTGAACGCATGAAATTACAGAGGTATTTCAAAGAGGTATTGCTAACACAGTTGTAGCTCTTTTATTTCCTTTTGCTAGCACGGATTTATAAAACGTAGGTCAACGACAATAAACCTTTTGGAGTTTACTTCATTTGAGTTATATTGTCTTAGAAAATACGGTCTGACTGATGTGGTTTACACTGATTTCACTAAGGCGTTTGATTCTGTAAACCATCCGATTTTAGTTCGGAAAATGGACCTCTTAGGGTGTCCTGATGATCTTCTTAGGTTATTTAAATGGCAGGACTCAAAAGGTCATTTTTAAAAACTCTTTTTCATCCCTAATCCGAGGTACGACCGGTGTACCGGAAGTCATCTTGGTCCGCTCCTGTTTACATTACTTATAAATGACCTTCCTCTAGTCCTACTTATGTACGCAGATGACGTTAAGTTGTGCTTGCAAATCACAATAAATTATCCAAATGGATATTACTTACTAAAAATACTCACAGTCATAACTCAAGCAATTTTATATTTTTTTATGAATTTTTAAAAATGAAATTCATTTTTATAATTTTCAAGCTTTTAAATATCAGATTTACCTGTTTTTTGACCCGGCTTGCATCACCACTCATTTTTGTTTACATGTCACCGCCTGGAAAAAAACTTAAATTTGACCGAAAAAAGTTGAAAAATTCGAACTTTTAAAACCACCATTTTTCATGGATACGGGCCATACCCGGCTTGTTTTATTCGGTAGGATATAAACTTCAAATTGGTACACATTATAAAATTTACAACGGATTTTTTTCGAGTTTTTACGGTATATAAGCCGACTTACAGTCGACCAAAACACACATTTTTTAACTTCGTCGAGCTGCTGCGCTGCCAGAATTATCGGTTACTCAGTGGATTTTATTGCGAATGAGAGGGTATGACTGGCTCGGCTGGCCTTGCTATTGCCGCTCGTGGCCGTCGCTGACTCCTGGTCGCCTTGTCGATCCGGTGCTCCCATTGTGGGCTGCGGGCTCCGGTACCGTGAACTCCCTGAAGATCCTTGTAGCTCCCTGAAGAGGCTCGAAACTCCCTGGAGATCCTTCACGCTCCCTGAAGATGCTCGACACTGCTCGCTGCTGACGCGTTGAAACGACGACTACTCGTCGCGCCTTAGACTCGCCAGAAGATCGGCTGCACGGGCTTAGGGAAGCGTCACCGTTCTCAGACTAGGGTGAACAGAGGCCGCGATCTCCAGGAATCTCTCCTTTCGACACACCACCGCCTGTCCCTGGCTCTGTCCCGGATGGTCCCACTAGTGTTTAACTCAGATCGCACTGGCAGTCCAAGTTACGCAAGGATGCTGCCGAGCGCTTCACTTTGCTTCAACGCCTAGTGTAAACGAACGTTCCGCCCTAGCTTCACCCCTTGGCTTATCGTCTTAAACGTTTCCTCGTAGCTCGCTCTGTCGTGGTGTAGTGGCTGGCCCGTCGCTGATGCTGCCCGTCGCTGATGCTGCCCGTCGCTGATGCTGCCCGTCGCTCTGCTCCTGGATATGCTGGCTGCGTGGCTGGACGTTGCGTGGCTTCTGGTACCCGGGATCTTGGTCATACGCAAATCCGGGACTACACGACTTAACCGCGGGGCTCTGCTGGAGTTCTCCACTTGAGGCCACCAACGATCGACCGATCTCCCTTCTGGCTCGTTTCACTCGGGATTCGGACGCACGCCGTTCCGGGAATACACGACTCAAACCGTAGGGTTCTCCTGGAGTACTCCACTCAAGACCACAAACGATTGATAGATCTCCCTTCTGACCGATAGGCTTCTCCCTGAGTTCACGATTTCTTGTCGCAGGCTTACACCGCTCACCGCTCACCGCCTCTGAGAACCGTTATTTCCCTCTTTCTCTCTGCCCGCCGCATCTCTCCACTCCGGGTCCAAAGTCCGCAGCTCCTGCTTGACCCACTTGCCTTTCACGCACGGCCCTAATTTGTATTTCTGCGTGTTGCTGCTGCTTGGCTTATTCATTTGGTGCCTGTGGCACGCCTGTGCGTCGCTCCGCCGCTGAGATGTGGCACTTGTCCTCCTGGATCAAAGTCCACGGCAGAGTCCAAAGTCCGGTGCAGATCCGTTAGTTCCCTTTTTGCACACGGCACTCTGGCTCTGCCTGCGAAGTCTCCACTCTCTCACTCCCCGCTTCTTGGTCTCCAAACTCTCTTTGGCAGAGTTCTCTCTCCTAACCTGGAAGTCTCCAAACCTCATTCTCCACTTCTCGGTATCCAAACTCTCACCCTCCAAACTCTCATTCTCCAAACTCTCATTCTCCAAACTCTCGTTCTCCAAACTCTCATTCTTCAACTCTCTTTGGCAGTATCTCTCCACTTGCTCTTCGCCGCGCCGCTACCACGCTAATTCGCCGCGTAACTGGTAAGCGGCCTGCCATCAGTGGTTTTGCTGCAGAAATTTGTGGGAAGTTATTCAACTCCTCACAGTGGCATAGATAAGTTCTCATCTATTGATATTAAAATTAAAAAAACTGGCCCAATTGGGTGAATATGTACCGAGATATAGGAAGAAATTCGAAAAACTTCCGTAATAAAACATTTAAAAAATCTTCTAAAACAGGAAAGGAAGCTAACTTCAGCCAGCCGAAGTCTATAAACCCTTGCAGATAACTCCTTTTTAATTACAATTTACAAAAATCTTAATTTAGATTTGCAACAAACCATTAATTTTCTGATTGCTCCTGTGGGAGCTATATGTATTTTGTGGGGTCAGATACTGCATTGCAAACTTCTGACTAAAATCATAATAACCTCTGCAAGGGTATACAAACTGTGACATCGAAAAAAAAAATGTGTGGTATTTTCGTGAGCTAGGGCTTCAACACTAACAGAATTTTCCATCAATTGCCCTAGAACATTTGACTGTAAACTAGTGTTTTTAGACGACATTATTTCGCGCAAACTTATGTCGTTTGTTAACCGCGAAGCTATGTCGTTTTTCGCCATAAGTAATTTTTCAACGATATAATTTCGCGCGACATAATTTAGCCAGAAAAAAACGACATAAGTTCGACACAAGTACGGAGCGAAATTATGTCGGCGGAATTATGACGCTGTGCCGATATTGGCTCTCTGGAGTACTGAGGTTATCTCATGGGTATATTCTGAGGTGGTGTATGTGTGAGTGTTTGGACATATGCATAGACTTATGTCGGGCTGTGGATATGTCACTCCCCCATCCGTTGATTTCGTTGGGTATAACTTTATATTTTCTTCTATGTTAATCTGATTGGGTTCGTACATATTTTACAATACGTTTTCTTGGTATGCTCTAAAAGTAATTACTTGGCCTATGTTATAGTATTTTGTATGCTATTTTATTATTTGTTTTGTTTGAATATAAGAAAACGGTTCTACTTTAGTTACATTAATATTAACGTAAACGCTCTGTGCGTAATCTTACATAAAATTTGAAAGAACTTCCAACTAAAGAAATATTTGTAACTAGAAGGGTCGCCCGCAGCTTTGCCTGCGGAAATCAAGATTAAAAATTCTACTAATAATAAAAAAGGAAATCAGGTGTGGTAACCAATATTAGGCGCGTGTAAGGAATTATCAATATTATCAATGCGATTTAAATTTTAAAACAGAAAAATCAGCAATAAAACAAATCTTATTTCCTTAGTCAGCTGCAATGCACACACATAAACACACTCACACACATATATAATTAGTTTGTAAAATACGCATTTTTTGCCTTCATTAATGTTGTTGCCGTATATTTATAATTTTTATTCTATTCTTTTTACAACAGTTTGTCAAGTTAGCTAAACGGGTTTTTGGATTTTAAAAATAAAAGAATTTTAAGTTCTCTTAATTTGTTTATACTTTGTTATGAGAGGTTATGGAATACTTATTTGGCATTCCGCTCTTTACCCTCTACCTAAAAATAGTTTACAAAGTGAAAAAGAAATAATATTGTCAACATCATTATTGGTAAGAATTGTGGTGGGTACTTTACCTTTACGTACAACATAACCATTTGAGCTACAGTTTTGAAGTTCTTGCTGACATTAAAGCAAACGGTTAATAAATAAGGAGCAAAAGTTTTACCATGATCACTTTGCAATTTCGCTAAGGATTAGCAAAAGAGGAATAAAAAGTCTAAAGAAGCTAACTTTTTTTTACAAAAATCATATATATTGTGTTATTTAAAGTGAATGTCCACGACCTGACTTGAGACATTTTTTGAACCATTAGGTTGACAATAACAAAAACAAAAGAGAACCAAATATTTATGTGATTTAGAAGAACATCAAGAAAACTAATTCGCATTTTAGAATAATTATTTGGTTTTCAGTATTTTGTTTTCATTAATTTTTCACCTTGATTAGGATTATATTAACAATGTCAGAAAGGCAGGTGGGGGAGAAGCCGTGAATGAAATTGTTTAAGCATTTCCATTTGTTTAATCAATATGAATGAAGTGTAGGAAATAGCACAAGAATTAATTGATTTGAATATTTATGTTTTTTTAATATTATGAATGCATTTTGAATTTTAAAACACAAAAATTGGTTTGAAAATGTCTTAAACCTATTGTGGAAATGAAAATGATATTCTTTTAGCAAAAGGATATCAGTATTATCAAGAATTTGAACTTAAGCAAATCTCACTTCCTTAGTCAGCTGAATTGGACACACACACGCACACTTGCACATATTTAATGGTTGGGGGTGTAAATACGCATTTTAGCGTGCGTGTGTGTGTACGCAACGGGACCAATTTATGTTTTTATTTTGTTTTTACAAATCCACGGTTTGACAATAATTCAACATTTGAAAGGTAATAAGTAGTTTGGAAACATTTCGTCTTAGCTTATCGGGTTTTCAGATTTTAAAAATAAAAACAAATTTAAGGAAAACTTCGATTGTAAAACTGTTACCAAAATCTAAAACTGATCGGAGCAGCATGATTTTGCAAATAGTAAAATCATTTAAAATCAGACTTTAAATGTATACACACACGAATTTTCTTGAAATTTGCCTAAGGGGAATTGAATAGCTCCACCAATAATTTATAATTTAACGTTTAGCTAAAAGAATGAAGCAACAAAAAAAAATTATCGATATATTTGCATTTTGTGGTATTTTTCCTTGCCTTTGCACGGTCACAATTAGAGGAACGTCTGAATAAAAAAAACAACAACACATAGGTGGGAGCCTATGAAGTCACAATCAAAAAAAAACCAAAAGGAATAATTGGCGACCTTGACGAAGGGTGCTGAATTTCAAATAGTTTAAATGCAGTTATTTGCGGGTATCCGGGTATTTGACAACATTTATAACAAAAAAATTGCAAAAGAAAAAATTAAGAAAAAACAAATCGAATTTTCATTTCGATAGCTTTAAAACTGAGGGACTAGTTTGCGTAGAAACGGACGGACAGACGGACATACGGACAGACAGACGGACAGACGGACATGGCTAGATCGACTCGTCTAGTCATGCTGATCAAGAATATATATACTTTATAGGGTCGGAAACGTCTCCTTCACTGCGTTGCAAACTTCTGACTGAAATCATTATTCCCCTTTGCAAGGGTATAAAAACCAAAAGGAATAATTGGCGACCTTGACGAAGGGGGCTGAATTTCAAAAAAGTTTAAATGCAGTTATTTGGGGGTAATCCATAAAATTATGAACAGCCATTTTGACAACATTTATAACAGAAAAATTGCAAAAGAAAAAATTAAGAAAAAACAAATCGAATTTTGGGGCAATTTGGGCCGCTTATGGCTCTTATTTATATCCTACACTCGGCTTCTAATTATTTCCGAATTTATTTTTTTTTCGATTTTTTGTCAATCCGTTCTCGGTGAATTTTGACACTGAATATTTATAATAGTGTCCAATTATATTGGTTTAGAGATTTAAACTTAAGCAAATCTCACTTCCTTAGTCAGCTGAATTGCACACAAACACGCACACTTGCACATATCTCTGAACTCGTACGCACACAGACTGCCGGTGAAGTCGATTTTTCCCGCGCTCTGTAAATTTATCCGAATAATGCAGTGAAAGTGGTAATAGTTTTTTCTGAAAGTGCAAATTTTGTCAGAACGAGACACTTGGGATCACAGGTACGTACCAAGATCTGCGCCTGCTCAACTCCTTGTGCATCCTCAAAATCTTGGGCACTTGCGAACCCGGCGATCTAGCCTGTCGGCTAGGGGGCAAGCCCCTCCCGCGCCCACCGAGTCCCGCTACTTTCTCTACAAACGCCTCCTCGCTCACAGTTTCTACCAGTCGCTTTTTATCCTCCCGCGTTTTCTTGGTAAACAAACGCCAGCTGATAAACAGGGTTGGAAAGCGCCGAAGTTAACTGTGAGCTTACAGCGCCGGGCGTAACAGCACACTGCTGGTTAACAGTGCGACTGATCGCAGTGCTGGAGTGCAGGTACAGAGGGACAAGTTTTTCTAGCAGCACCTTGCCTCACAGTGGCTCTAAAACTGCGCTGTTAAAATAATTCAAAACTTGAATTTTCCGCCAAACAGCCTAGTCAATCGCATCCCCTTTTTACTTCCTACCTTGCTCCTGGGGAGAAAATTAGCTAAAGGCCAAGGTACTGGCTAATTCCCAAACCCCCCGCCGCGGCGGCGCTTCACTAAACGGGGCATTGGGGACCGAGCCGGAGCGGTATACCTCCCATCGGGCCAATACTGGGGGAAATCCCAGTACGTCGAGGGACTCCCAATGGAGCGGGCAGCGAAGACCGGGAGGAAAGAGCCTGCTGGCCTGGACGGCGGGACCCAGGCACTGGCCGTAGCCAGGGCCGAAGAGGAGCTTATTAAAAAGTTCCAACTTATGAAGCAGAATGTGCAACGATCGCCCCCTGGCCCGGCGCCGCCGACCGAGTCGCACCCAAGGTCAGCACCCCCAAAGGTGGACGGGCCTATTTTCGTCTTTGGCGGTAACGAGGAGGAGTCGAATACCCCCAAAAGAGGCAGAGACCCCACGAGCCCCAATGGGAAACAACCTGGAGGCGAGAAGAAGCAACGGGTCCAAATGAGCGAATCAGCCCTAGCTGAGGAGCTGGGCAAAATGCTGGACGAGATTATCCGCAAGTTCACGGACACCAACGGCAGCAACAAGAAAGTTGTCCGCCATGTCACGCAGGCCACAATAGACACTCTGCAGGAAATGAAGGCGTTGCAGGTCGAGATCAGCGAGAGGTTGGCTGAGAGCCTCGCCAGGGGCTCGACCCCGAGACAGCATTCCGCCTCCCCTGGGGCAGGTCATGCAACTGATGCAGCCACGAAGCCTGGTGGAGCCAACGGCAATAGCATGCCCCGAGGAAGCCCTAGCTGGCAATAGGCTAGGCCTAGAAGCAAGAAGCCAAGAAGCAACGCAGCGCCGAGAGCGCAGGGTCCAAGCAAGCCCATTCGAACTACACCGCGAAACCCAGAAGCCAGCGACCAGATACTATCCTAATCAAATGCAGCGAAGGATCCTACGCAGATATGCTGAGGATGGTCAAGTCGGAGCCATCCCTACAGTGCCTCAAGGATAAGGTGCAAGGCATCAGAAGGACAGCGAGTGGAGGGCTACTACTCAGGATGCAGAAGCCCCTGGATCCGTCCACGCAGCAGTTGCAGACAGCCATCCAAACTGCCATTTCCGGCAAAGCCGAGGTGGTTGTCATGCAGGAGTCGGTCCAAGTGGAGATCCTCGACTTGGACGAGATGACCAGCGGCGAGGAGGTCCTGCAAGCCATATACGCAGAAGAGGAAAGCGACATTCCTGGCGAGGCTGCTCCACGAATGCGAAAGGCCTATGGTGGAACGCAATCAGCGACGGTCAACCTTAGACCAGAACACGCGTAAAGGATCCTGCAAAAGGGCTAAATCAGGATTGGATGGGTCGTCTGCCGGATAAGGGAGAAGATCGAGCCAAAGCGATGCTATAAATGCATGGGATACGGGCACACCTCCGCCAGATGCCGAGTCTCGGATGGAGTCGCAAAATCCACGCAGGAAGCGTGCTACAGATGTGGGGAAACAGGCCACAAACACATCAAGTGCACCCGGAGCATTCCAAAATGCATCCTTTGCTCTAGAGGACTCCATTCGACTCTAAGCAGGATGTGCCCAGAGTACCGGAAGGCCTTGAAGAATCTGCAGTATGGTTAAGTTCCTCCAGCTTAACTTGAACCACTGCAGAGCAGCACAAGACCTGCTCTCGCAGACGGTGATCGACCAGCGAGCCGATATCGCGATTATTAGCGAGCCGTACAAGGCTAATTCAGAAGGTGTCTGGCAGCACAGCACGGATACAGGCGCAGCCATATGGAGTTGCGGTAAGCACCCGGGACACATGACACAAAGGGCGTCTAGGCCTGGCTACGCTAGGGCGAAAATCCTGGGGGTAACCCTATACAGTTGCTACATAGCCCCGAGCGTACATACACGACTTCAGGAACATAGTGCACGAAATCACCCAGGACGCGCGCGGAAGATCTCCTGTACTAATTGCAGGCGACTTTAACGCGTGGTTAACTGCATTTGACAGCGATAAAACGACGCCGCGAGGAACCATACTCCTCGACTGCCTCCAACTGCCTACTTAACGAGGGAACAGGTGCACCCTTAGCAAGGCTGGTCTGGAGTCAATCATCAACCTTACCTTCGCTAGCCCCGAGCTGACCAGAAACTGCGCCTGGAGAGTCACGGACCTGTACACCCATAGCGACCATGCGGCGAACAGCTCCCCCGCTCCAACTAGCCGGAAAACCCTCTATAGAGTCCACACCCTGAACGTCGATGTGCTCTTATCACGCATGGACGATACCAGCCCAGATGGCGATGCAAATACCTGCGCCGAGACGAAAGCGGCCAGGGTTAAATCTGTGTGCGATGCTGCGATGGAAACGGCCTCGAGAGGTTGGAAATGCAAGGCGTCCGGTCCCATGGTGGAACGAGGAGATAGCCAAAGCCAGGAGAGAGTGCTTGTCTGCAAGGAGCAGATGCCAGAGATGCAGAGGTCGCCCTACACAGGAAGCAAGCGAAATTCACTACAGAGCGATGAAAAAGGCACTGAAGGAAGCCATAAAAGCTAGCAAAGCCAGGTGCTTTCAGGAACTGTACGATGCGGCAGACTCCGAACCTTTTGGATCTGCTTACAGGATGGTCATGGGAAAGCTAAACAGGCGGCCGACCCCAACTTGTCCGGTACAACTAGCCACAATAGTGTCTACCCTGTTTCCCGCTCAGACTCCACTCGTACCACCTCACGTGTACACAGGAGGAACGGTGCTAACTAGCGAAGCGGAAGTCCTGGGCGCCCTGGCCATCATGAAGAAAACCAAATCCCCTGGTCCAGATGGAATCCCCAACGCCGCACTGCACGCCATTGTCGCATCCCACACGAATCTCTTCGTACAGATGTACAATAAGTGCCTCTGCGAACGCGTTTTCCCCACGAGCTGGAAGCGGCAAAGACTCGTGCTTATTCCGAAACCAGGGAAGCAGAACGAGGACCCATCTTCATACAGACCCCTATGTATGCTTAATACAATAGGCAAAATCTTCGAACGCATCATCTGCAACAAACTGGAGAAGGAGCTCGAAGAACGCAACGCTCTGTCCGACCACCAGCACGGCTTCCGGAAGAAGCGTTGCACTGTCGACGCCATTCGAGAGGTGACACAACTGGAGAAAGGTGGCGGGGCGGCGCAAAAAAGTACTGCCTGATCTGCACCCTGGACGTAAAAAACGCCTTTAATTCGGCCAACTGGGAACTTGTGCTCCGCGCGCTTCAGCGCAAAGGGATTTCGGACTACCTGATGCAGGTGATAGCCGACTATTTCCGGGATCGCGTACTAATTTACAGCTCCGATGCTGGAGTACACGAATACTAGGTGACCGGAGGCGTACCCCAAGGCTCGGTACTGGGACCCATTCTATGGAACTTCATGTACGACGGTATCCTTAGGCTGACGTTACCCGATGGCTGCACGGTAGTGGGATTTGCTGACGACGTAGCGTTGGTCACGGTGGCCAAAAAGCTAGACGACCTAGCGGACGTTTGCAGCTGGTCAATCGATATGCTGATGAGCTGGCTAGCTGGCAACGGGCTTACACTAGCGGAGCATAAAACCGAGGCGGTGCTCATAAGCAGCAGGAAAGTCGTCGAGAAGGTACGGTTCCGAGACGGCGCAGCAACAATCGAGTCTATCCCAGCGATCAAGTACCTCGGGGTTCTGATCGACCACAGGCTGACATACAAGCATCACTTGGAATATGTAGCAGCCAAAGCGTCCAAGGCGACAGCAGCCATCTCAAGGATGATGGCCAACACGAGAGGACCAAAGCATCACAGCCGGCGCCTTATAGCCACCGTGGTAACCTCGACGATATTGTACGCCGCGCCTATCTGGGCCGATGCAGCGAAGTGCCAAACATACATCAGGCAATGCAAGGCAGTCTATCGACGATGCGCACTGCGGATCTCATGCTGCTTCTGCACAGTGTCCGAGGAAGCCGCCCTAGTGGTAGCGGGAACAATTCCGATAGACCTTCTAGCGGCAGAACGAAGGACTGGAGTCTCGGGTGACAGGATTCAGCGGGCCAGGACTGTAGAACTTTGGCAGGAGAGATGGGACACCGCGAGAACCGGACGATGGACGCACAAGCTGATCCCTAATATAGCTCCCTGGCTAAACAGGAGGCATGGGCAGGTAGATTTCTACACGGCTCAGATGATTACGGGGCACGGTTGCTTTAAGGAGTACCTGTGGCGGTTCAAGCACGCAATAGGGACCCCTATTGCGACGTTTGCGGCAACACCACCAGCGAGGACGCGGAGCATGCTCTCTTTATATGCCCGTCTATGGAAGAGATCGAGAAGTTGCGGAAGCGGCCACGAATTGTCCGATAACGGCGGACAATGCTATTGAATGCAAGCGCAACCAAATGGGACGCTGTTGCCCATATGGCAGCAGTCATCATTAGGGACCTGAGGCGTCGTGAACAACGACGCTCCGGATCCAGATGAGGAGCGGCACCCTGACCGCCCTCCGCCCCGCGAAGTAAAGCTTTGCGGCAGTTCCGCGGGAGCGTCACCTACTTTTCCTCCTTACCTTCACTTTCTTTTATATTTATATATGTATATATTTAAATTTCTTTCAAATAAAAAAAAAAAAAACTTGCACATATCTAATGGTTGGGGGTGTAAATACACATTTTAGCGTGCGTGTGTGTGTGTACACAAAGGGGCCAATTTATGTTTTTATTTTGTTTTTACAAATCCACGGTTTGTCAATAATTCAACATTTGAAAGGTAATAAGTAGTTTGGAAACATTTCGTCTTAGCTTATCGGGTTTTTACATTTTAAAAATAAAAACAAATTTAAGGAAAAATTCGATTGTAAAACTGTTACCAAAATCTAAAACTGATCGGAGCAGCATGATTTTGCAAATAGTAAAATCATTTAAAATCCGACTTTAAATGTATACACACACTAATTTTCCTTTAAATTTGCTTAAGGGGAATTGAATAGCTCCACCGATAATTTAAAATCTAACGTTTAGCTGAAAGAATGAAGCAACAAAAAAAAATTATCGATATATTCGCATTTTTAGGCGCGCAATTTGGTGTTTTGTGGCTGTGGTATTTTTCCTTGCCTTTGCACGGTCACACTTAGAGGAACGTCTGAATAAAAAAAACAACAACACATAGGTGGGAGCATATGAAGTCACAATGAAAAAAAACCAAAAGGAATAATTGGCGACCCTGACGAAGGGAGCTGAATTTCAAAAAAGTTTAAATGCTGTTATTTGCGGGTATCCCATAAAATTATGAATAGCCACTTTTTAAACCAGTTTGACAACATTTATAACAGAAAAATTGCAAATGAAAAAATTAAGAAAAAACAATACAAATTTTGGGGCACTTTGGGGCCGCTTATGGCTCTAATTTATATCCTACACTCGGCTCCTAATTATTTCCGAATTTTTGTTTTTTTTTATATTTTTATGTCAATTTGTTCTCGGTGAATTTTGACACTGAATATTTTTAAAGTGTCCAATTATATTGGTTTAGAGATGTCAGAAAGGCAGGTGGGGGGAGAAGCCGTGAATGAAATTGCTTAAACATTTCCATTTGTTTAAACAATATGAGGCAAGTGTAGGAAATAGCAAGAGAATTAATTCATTTGAATATTTATGTTTTTTAATATTATCAATGCATTTTGAATTTTAAAACTCAAAAATCGGTTTTAAAATGTCTTAAACCTATTGTGGAAATGAAAATGATATTTTTTTAGCAAAAGGATATCAGTATTATCAAGAATTTGAACTTCATTTGCAAATCTTCCTTCCTTAGTCAGCTGAAATGCACACACACACGCACACTTGCACATATCTAATGGTTGGGGGTGTAAATACGCATTTTAGCGTGCGTGTGTGTGTACTCATCGGGGTCAGTTTATGTTTTTAATTTGTTTTTACAAATCCACGGTTTGTCAATAATTCAAGATTTAAAAGGTAATAAGTATGTAACGAACTGATTTTTGATGTGTGCTCGCTACGAGATTCGTGCGGCAAGCTCAGAGAAGTTGTGTGTTCGTCCCACCAAATTTATATAAACGTGACCGCCCAGTAGATCAGTGCGAAAGCACAGAATTCACGGGTTCGAATTGGATTTATTGCGGGTGTGTTCACAGCGGGCTTGATGGCTGGGTTGGCCTTGGTGTCGCCACTTGTGGTCCTCGATGTCTCCTGGGGATGCTCGCCTCTGTGCGTTGCTGCGTCGCCTCGGTGGTTGCTGGCCTCGGTGACTCCGTGCTCCGGTTCTGCAGATCCCTGTAGCTCCGTGAAGACGCTCGGCGATGCTCAACGGTGCTCGTGCACGATGTATGCGCTTGACGACTACTTGTAGCCCCCTGACTCACAAGGCGATCAGCCGTGCGGGCTTAGGGAAGCGTCACCGTTCCCAGACTAGGGTGAACAGGTGCTGCGCTCTACAGGCCTACGCCAATAGACACACAACCGCCTGTCCCTGGCTCTGTCCCGGATGGTCCCACTAGGGTTTTGCTTGGATCGCGCTGACAGCCGAGGTAATACCAGGAATCTGCCCAGCGCTCCACCTCGTTTTTACGCATAGTGCAAACGAACGTTCCTTGACTAAGCCGTGTGATGCCCTCTGGACCTCAGCTACCTGTGTCTCAATTCGGAGATTCCTGGTGGTCCAATCCCGAACGTCCCGACGTAGCGATCTTGCTCCTTGAAGGCTCCCACGGCGCTGCTTCCGACGACTGGGCTTGTGTTTCACTTGTAGATTACTTTGCACGGGTTGACTGACTTATTCACTTTGTTATCTTGACTGATCTTTACGGGTTGACACCTTGTGATCGACTGATCCTGCTGCCAGCGCCCGGCGGCTTTATAAAGGGCCTCCGGGTACCGTTATTTCCCTTTTGTGCTCAGGCCGCGGCATCTCTTCACTCCGGGTCCAAAGTCCGTGGATTCTGTTTGACCCACTTGTCCTTCACGCCCGGCTTCCAACCGCAGTTCCGCATGTTGCCGCCGTCCCGCTGATTTCACTGGTGCATGTGGCACGCCTGTGCGCCACTCAGCCTTTGAAATGTGGCACTTCTTAATACCGCTCCGAAGTCCACGACAGAGTCCAAAGTCCGTTGCATTTTCGTTATTTCCCTTTTGCACACATCACTCTGGCTCTGCCTGCGAATTCTCCACTCTCTCACTCTCCGCTCCTTGATATCCAAACTCTCTTTGGCAGAGTTCTCTCTCCTGACCTCGAAGTCTCCACTCTCTCCTTCAACACTTCTCGGTCTCCAAACTCTCACTCTCCAAACTCTCATTCTTATCCTTGTTCTCCCAAGTCTCTTCGCCGCACTGCTACTTCGCAAATTCGCCGCGTAACTGGTAGGCGGCCGGCCATCCGTTATTCTTGCTGTTGGAACTTGTGGGGAGTTATTCAACTCTCACATTCCCCCCTTACTTCGGGAAATTTTAAAATTTGGCTCCTACTCTCCGGCGTTTCCTGGCATTTTCTAGCCTTCGAGTCCTTCAGTTGTCCTGCTTGTTCCCTCGGCGCTCCCTCGTTGCTTTCCTCGACGCTCCCTCGACGCTTTCAACTCGGTGAGTTTCTACGGCGCCGGTCGTCCTCTTACAGCAACTTTCAAAACTCCCGCGCCGATCCTCCATCTGGTCCCACTGGTCACCGAAACCCATCAGCTATCGATACCCAGCGGGCCTTCGTTCAAGTTTCCCGCGCTGTTTTTCTCGTCTGGTCACACTGGGCATCGACACCCATCAGATCCCGAACTCCCCATGATATCGACACCCATCAGCTATCGATATCGCTGGGGCGGCGTTGCCACTTTGTCGAATTGGCTTCATGCTGGCAATGCTCAAGAGAGTGCGACCAGATTATGTTTCATTTCTCGGCAGCCGACCAACAACAGGTAAGTATTTGGCATGCTGCTTTCCCTTTCCTTTTTTTTTTCTGTGAAGCTAACTTTTGTGTTTATTTCCTTCAGGTTGCTGCTGCCTATGTATGCCCCCTGTTTAGACTTTTCAGCCTGCCTCTCGTGCGTGTTCCGCGTCGGTTACCCCTTTATAATACTCGGTCTCGTTTTTTTTCTTGTTTTCGCCGCGCTTTAATGTGTAAACACCCGCATGCCACCGACACACAGGCGCACCCGGTACGCTCGCCCACCTGTTTTTACCAGAACGCACCGTCTGCCGCCCTTCCTCCGCGCGATGTCCACCGCGGCCGCCTCCGCGATCCCCTTGGGTCACTCGTCCGGGATAACTTCGCGCCACTCTCCGCCTGTGGGCGCGGACACCTGCCGCATCAGGGTCGGTCGCTTCACCGTCGTTGCCGCCAATGGTGCCGAGTGCTGGCATTGCAGCTCGGGTCTGCTGCTACCACTGGGTTCTGGCCAAACCCAGGGTCCCTTCTCCAGCGGAGAAAGCGTCGTGGCATCCGTTGGCTGCGCTGTGTCCATCGGCGTCGGTGGACCCGTGCTCGGCGTCGGTGGACCCGTGCTCGGCGTCGGTGGATCCGTGCTCGGCGTCGGTGTTGGCGGTACCCACTCTTCCGGCCGGCCTCTACGTCGAGGGTCGCGCGGGTTGCCTCCTTGGGACTCCTCCCAAATCCGCGTTTCCGCCGGCTGCTCTCAGTAGTTAATAAATGCGGGTTCTGGATCTAAAGTGGAGGGGGAGGTAATTAATTATGTTAATTAGGGTAATAAATCAGGTCAAGGTGAAGGTGTGGGGTAATTAAAGTTAATGGGTGTGTGACGGGTGATCGTTAATTAGGGTAATAAATTAGGGTAAAGTGACATGTGACCGTTGCTTATATCCAGAAATCCTATCCAGAAATCCAGGTTCCTAGTTAAGCGGGGTGTGACGGGAGTCCGTTACTAAGATCTAGGAAATGGGGTGAAACGAGGGAAGAGAACCTAATAAGGCGGGGGAGATGTTAAGCGGGGTGTGACGGGTGTCCGTTACAAAGATCTAGGAAATGGGGTGAAACGAGGGGGAAGAAAGTGTGACGGGTGACCGTTGATTATATCCAGAAATCCGGGGTCCTAGTTAAGCGGAGTGTGACGGGTGAGCATTACTAAGATCTAGAAAATGTCACGGGCTGTTGTCACGTTCACATGTGAACGTGGTAACTTGATTAGCATAACGAACACTCAAAAAACAGCTGAAAGCAAACACCCTTGTATAGGGGATCCCTTTGCTTGCCACTGAGAAGCAAACATCCACCCCAATAAAAGAAGAAATACATTTGAATTTAGGTCATGCATTTAGGTCATGTTTATTTGGAAATTTGTAACAGGCTTTTCTTATACACTAAATATGATGACATTATTTTTAAGGCACCGTCTCGATGATTTTTATAGAAAAAGCAGGCACACCACTGAAAACATATTTAGAATTTTTTTTTTAACTGAAAAGAAAAAGCTAAAAGCAAATACCGACCCCAATAGCAAAAGAAGATACAAATTTGAATTTAAAAAATAATTTTATTTTTACTTTTTTTAATTCGTTTTACAATTATAAAATTATAGATTTATTTTTAATTATTTATTTTTTAAATTTAAGGTTAAGTTTATTGTATTTGTTTATTAAATCATTAGCTTTAATCCTAAGGTATGGTGCCTGGTGGCATTGACATGTATCCGGACCCTCTCTTACATCATCGTCGGCCCAGGGACATGTTAGCATATGGACGCCATATTTTGAATTTTTCTCACCAACTTTCTGCCGATGTTCCTCAAACATGAATTCACCATTTTCAGTGAGGAAATTGGTGATTTCATCACACACGTCGTTGTTGGTATTCATGATGTTTCTTGATGTTTCTTGATGATGTTGCTGTTGTTTTTGTTGTTTCTTGATGATGTTGCTGTTGTTTTTTGTTGTTTTCTTGTTTAACTGATTTGTTGTTTTTTATTGTTTTCTTGCATAACTGATTTGTTAATTAACTGTTTGGTTAACGTTGCTGCAGCTGATAGCTCTAACAAGAATCCAGTGGACTTTGAATTCGACCTGAAGTTCCTTTCCAGTTACTTCTCACTTTTATCCCCTCTTCATATGGGGAGCAATCATTTTCCACCACCTTCCCTCCCTCGCAATCATCCCTCGCAAGAAGTTTTAGCTACACACATGCCAAGTTTTAGAAACCTAGTAGGCAACAACCTGGTTTCTAGGCACTTTTCACTTTCACCCCACTTTATTTTTGAGAATTCTGCTTTCTTCCACCATCATCCCTCCCTCGCAAGTAGTTTTAGTTAGACAAATGCCAAGTTTTAGAAGCCGAGTAGTCAACAAACTGGTTTCTAGACACTTTTCACTTTCACCCCCCTTTATTTTTGAGAATTCAGCTTTCTTCCGCCGCCTTCCCTCCCTCGCCATCAAATATTCGATGAAATCAACCAATGGAAATAATGCAAAGAAAATTTCTTATATTAAATGTTAGGAAAATATTGTCAACAACCAATCAAATCGTTGCATTTCCAATTTTTTATTTTACAAACTATAGTTTAAGTTCATACTAATAATCTATCCTCAAAGCTATATTTAACTCAGAATTTCGTTTAATTCAGATCAGTATAATCAAATTTTCTTGAAGTGAACTACTCTTTTACCAGTTTCGAAAATAGTAAAGTGATCTTATCAACGACTATACCGCAATTTGTTAAGTGTCTTTGTGAGAATAATTAAATTACAATTACAAATTATCTACATTACAAACTTTTAAAAAATTTAAAAAAAAAATCTGTTTTTAAATTTGTTAAGTGACTTTGTGAAAAAATAAAATTTAAAGAATCTATAAATTAATTACATTTGTAACTCTTTAAAAAAATAATTGCGAGTCGTGTCGTCGTTTCATCCCGATGGGCATACAATGGAATCACCATGCTCGCACCGAGGAGCACAAGCGGAATGCTATAGAACCTATAGATGGAAGAATCAAAAAGATTTCCGATGGATTCAAGAGACGAATCCTTCATTATATGTATGTAAATGAAGCAGAGGAATTAAGATACCCGGAAGAGTTCCTCTTCGAAGCAGGAGAGGCTTTAAAATCTCATTTAATTAATGTGCTTTAAAGCTATATGTCCGGTAAAGTTAATTTTAAGCTTTTTGCGGAATATATGCTCGTAAAAGATGATGATTTAAAAACGGAGACCAAACAATTCCAAAGCAAAATGGAAGTTGTTACAAGCCACTCGGATTTAGACCACATATTCACCAATCACTCAGACCAACTGAAAATAAAAATGGAAGAGTTTTAGGAAAGGGATAGCGGGTGGACCCTACTCCGCATAATTCGATTGGAAATGAATTTCAATCAATTTACACCGCTTTCTGGATCCTCATTTATCCCAACACCCCGCAAGCTTCTTTCGAAAAAAGCAATAATTAATGTCCAAAATAAAAATGATTCATACTGTTTTAAATGGACATTGATTTCGGCACTTACAAAGTCAACAAGTAACCTTAGTATATGCTACACATATAAAGTTGATATAAGGGCCGAAAGAATTGTATTACAGTCTGGATTAATTTTGGATTTCAGTGGGTTGACATTCACACTCAAAATAAAGGACATAAACATTTTCATACAAAAAAACGTTACATTGAGCATTAACGTTTTTGGATACGATGAGGAAAATGAAAGTATAATTGGACCTCTCTATCAATCTGAAGTTGAAAAGCCGACTCACATAAATATACTCTTCCTGGAAGGAAACGGATTCGGTCACTACACATGGATAAAACATATTTCATGGTATGAATTTTACTTATTATAGATCTACTTTTACTTCTTAAAGATACATTATTTGCTATATTTTCTTTTATTTAATAGACTAATGAAATCACAAAAAAGTCTACATAAGGAACGGACATGGTTTTGCAATACCTGCTTAAATTTTTCATCAAGTGCAAGTCGCGCACTTCGTCACAAGGAGCTTTGCAGTGGAAAGGTTGCCACTCTCCCAAACCCACATAATTGGACATTGAAGTATACGGCACTGCGTCATCAACTAAAAGTTCCGTTCGCAGTGTATGCAGATTTCGAGTGCGTACTTCGTCGTAAAAATATTGATGTAAGCCCTAAACTATTTAATGTAAATGAACATGTACCAATTTCATATGCTTACTTTATAAAGTGTGCATATGATTCTAGTTTAGATAAATTCGTAATGGAAACGGGAGGTAATTCAGCTATAAATTTTGTTATTTCCCTTGTAAATAACTTAAAAACTATTCATACAAAATATTTGAGTAAAGTTGTTCCCATAGTAATGAATCCAGAGGATGAATATGATTTTGAGTATGCCCTCAATTGTCATATTTGTGAAAAGGCTTTAGCAAATGATAGGGTTCGAGATCATTGTCATTATACAGGTAGATACAGGGGTGCAGCTCATTCTAAATGTAATTTAGAATTGAAAACATCTAATTTTATCCCAGTTTTCTTCCACAATTTTTCCAAGTATGATTGTCACTTGTTTATCAAAGAATGGACGTTTATACCTGGAGAAATTAAAGTTATTCCCATAAACAAGGAGCACTTCATTTCAGTAATGAAAAACATTGAAAATGAATGTGGAAACAGTTTTGAGATAAGGTTTCTAGACACATTTAGATCAAACAAAAACACCTCTTAACGAGGAAAAACAGGACGCGCCCTCACAATACAAAAGGGTGTATCTCCATTGTGTGAATTAAATATACTTTTTGAAATGGGGTTTTGGGCTCCGCATGCCTATAAAGGGGAAAAGGGTAGCTGTTTTAAAGACACGGGGAAAATATAAATTTATAATTTATTTTTCGGTGTGTGTTTTCTTTTCCCCGTGTTTGTTACTCCCTTTGTTTGGTGTGGGCGGCCTCTTTTCCCCTCGTTTTGGGTGTTTTGGTGTTGTTTTTGGTTTTTTTTGTTTTTTGGGTGTACATTCTCTTTTTTCTTTCCCCCTAGTTTCTGCGCGGCTTTTCCCCCCCACTTTCTCGCGGGTTTGGCGGGTGTAAAATCTTTTAGTGGGCTTGTAAAAGGGTGCCCAACACGGGTGTGTGCTAGTGTATAAAATTACTATTACATTTTTTCCAACTTTTAGTACCCCGGCTATTAGGTATTGACAAATATAAAAAAAAAAAAAATTTTAATTTTTTTTTTTGTTTTTTTTTTGCCTTTGCTTTCTTTTTTTGTATTGGGGGTTTTCCCCCTCTCCGGTGGCCAAGGGGTGGGGTTGGTAGTAACAGGGGAAGGGCATATTTTTGTTATCGGGCCCCCCCGCCCTCTCGTCGCCGTCGTCGTCTGTCGTCGTCGTCGTCTGTCTGTCGGTGTGTGTGGCGGGATCTAGGATCATAGAGGGGGTGGGGGGGGCGTCGGGGGCGGCAGCCCGGCGCGCCGCCCTCCTCCCCCACGCCACAACACCGGCCCTGCGGCCTCTGGGCCGGGTTAAAGTAAGAGGGGGGGGGGTGCGCGGCGTCGCGGGATCCGCGGTCCCCCCCCCACCCCCCCACACGAAACGGGGACCCGTCACACCTTATGGATAATGGGGAGTCTCTCTCTCCTTCCCAATCAAATCTGGCACCCCCCCCCCCCCCACCCACCGGGCTGTGGCGCACGCCTGTAAAAGTTAAAATGTTAACGCGTTTTTGGGGTAAATTGTCCATTGTAGGGTTTTTGCAGGGGTTGGCGGCGCTGCTTGGTGACGCGGCGGTGTCCGTCGTGTGGGTGTATAGGGCTCTACTCGCGTTGCGCGCCTCTGTTTCTTCTTATGTTTTTCTTTATTATGATGTGATGCACTAGGTGGGCTTGTTTTGTCTTTTAAAACGACGGTCTAACAAGTGGCTCCCCACCCTTCCGGTCCCATTGAGTAGCCTTGGGCTATTGTTGTGGCGGGTTGGTATGGCGGGCTTTAGTTTCGGTTATCTTTGATTTGTGTTTTTTTCGGGAATTTTTTTATTTACAAGTTTTTTAAGACTTAGGGCATGTATTCACGGTATATATTAAAGACTGATTGAAAAAGTTAGGAAAAAAGTGAAAAATATAAATATATTAAGATAAATTTGTTTTATTAGTGCTTTTATTTATATATATTATTTATTTGCATATTTCCTCTATTTACCATATCGCTCATAATGCATCTGAAAATAGCTGTTGCACTAGATGCAGTAGTAACGGGTTCCTTTATTTTAGCGGTTTTGTGTTTTGCTTTTTTTGGGCTTTTTTCCTTCTCGCTAGTGTCGTTTTGGTATGGGGATTGAACTTTATTCGTCGTGCAGTTTTAAACACTTATTTGCGTCAGACAAACATGGGGGGCGGCACACAACAACACTCATTCAGAATTAATTTATATTTGGGTGGAGGAAGAAGATATTATGTTGTTGTTGTGTGTTTTGGCGCGATTCTTTTGGCCCTATTATCGCTATCGACAGAAAACAAGCACACCCACCCCCCCCCCCCCCCCTCTCTTTTTCTCTTTTTTTTTTTTTTTTTTTCCTCTTTCCCCCTCTCTCCCTTCCCAATTGATTTTTTTGAGGTCTTGGTATTCATTCCTTTAGTTTTTTTCCATTATTTTTGTTTTTTGTTTATTTACATTGATCTTTTTTTTCCTTCCCCGATTTATGTCATCTAGTCTAGATACCTTAGCGTCCAATTTAGAAGATGATCAACTTAAATCAGTAAGATCACATTTTAATTGTGAAAATGAATTTAGGCTTATGCGGAAGAAAGGTGTATTCCCATATGAATATCTTGATTCAGAGCATAGACTAGATGAAACTTGTTTACCATCAATAGACCAATTTTACAATCAGTTTACTGAAAAGCAATGTTCTCAAGAGGATTATAGTCATGCTGTTAAAGTTTGGACACAATTTTCCTGTAAATCTCTAAAGGATTATCTAGAGATTTATTTAAAAACTGATGTATTATTATTAACTGACGTTTTTGAAAATTTCCGTTTAATTTGCATAAAAATTTATTCTCTTGACCCAGCTCATTTTTATACAACAGCAGGTTTATCTTGGCAGGCAATGCTGAAAACCACACAAATTGAGTTACAGTTGATAACTGATATTGATATGTATAAATTTATACAAAGTGGAATTCGGGGTGGTTTGGTACAATGCTGCCACAGATATACTAAAGCAAATAATAAATATTTAAGAGACTATGATGATAGTAAAGAGTCAACATTTTTAATATATTTAGATGCAAATAATTTGTTTGGTTGGGCAATGTCTCAACCTTTACCTTACCAAGGGTTTATGTGGTTGTCTCCAATAGACATAGAAAATTTATCAGTAGAAAATATTCCAAGCGATGGTCATTATGGATATATTTTAGAAGTGGACTTGGACTATCCATACAGTATCCATTATTTACATAGCGATTTACCGTTTTGTTCATCAACAAAGTTAGCTACTATTAGCGAAAAAGTAAAAAAATTAATAGCAGACCTCGGAAATAAAAGAAATTATATCATTCATTATAAAAATTTACAGCAATGTTTGCTTAATGGGTTGCAGCTTAAAAAAATTCATAGAGGAATACGTTTTGAGCAAAAACCTTGGCTCAAAACGTATATAGACCTTAACACTCAATATCGTCAAAAAGCTAAAAATTCATTTGAAAAAGACTTTTATAAATTATTAAATAGTGCAGTCTACGGTAAAACCCTCGAAAATATCGAGAAACGCGTTGACATTAAAATAGTTTGTGATTGGGATCCTTCACAGAATAATAATAATATTAATAAAAGTGGTCGTAAAAAATTGTGTGCACGAGCATTAATTTCCAAATTTAATTTCCAAAGTGCCACAAAACTAGAGAATGATTTCTATACAATTCAAATGAGAAGAATGTCATATGTATACGATAAACCCATGTATCTTGGGTTTACAGTATTAGAGTTATCAAAGTGGAACATGTATAATTTCCATTATCAGTATATGAAACCAAAATTTCAAGATAATATAAGATTAAATTACATGGATACAGATTCTTTCATCTATACAATTAAAACTGATGACTTTTATATAGATATTCGAAATGATATAGAATTCAAATTTGATACATCTGGATATTACGAAGAAAGAACAAAATTATATAATTTTAAAATATGTAATAAAGCGGTATTAGGTGTTTTTAAAGATGAGCTTCATGGTAGACCAATGTCAGAGTTTGTTGGTCTCCGTCCTAAGGTTTATTGTTATAAAATTGAATCTATGGACAAATCGTTTATGAAATCTAAGGGAGTAACGAGAACAGCACTAGAGCACCTAGATATTGAAAAATATAAAAAGGTTCTTTTCACTGAAAAAAGAATTTATGGCAGTATGTCAGTTTTTAGATCTAAAATGCATACCATAAATACTTACAAAATGACAAAAATAATCCTTGATGGAAATAATACAAAGAGAAAAGTTGAGGTTGATAAATTTTCTACACTTCCTTATCATCATAAGGGTTTAATAGAAAGGGAACTCATATCAAATGTTCAATTCCTTGAGGGAGAGTCACTTGTTTTGGGGAGACAGATAGATGAAATAAAAAGTCTTGAATTCCAGACTGAGCAACAAAAAACTTTACTCAACTTCCTAAAAAAAGAAATTGAAAATATTGAACATGATTTACTTTACAAGTCACTTGAACTTGAAATGTTTTATAATGAATTACCCCCCGATCCCAAAAAACAGAAACAATTTTAGATTTAATGTTAGAAAATATTTAATTAATTAATAAATTTTGAAAAATGTGTTGAACAATAAAAATCAAGTAAATATACATAAATCTTGAACAATATAAATGAAAATTAATTATATTTTGTTACTATAAAATTTAATTTTTAATGAAATAACAATAAAATGTGTTGAACAATAAAATTAAGTAAATATACATAATTCTTGAACAATATTAATAAAAATTAATTATAATTTTTTAGTATAAAATTTAAGTTTGAACGAATAACAATTCTATTTCAAATAAATTGAGTAATAATCATAATAATTGGGTCTGAAATCTAATTTTGACTTTTTATACGTAGGAAGCTATTTGTACATTAGCTGTTACATGGGCATGCGGGTCTGAACATATTTATTTTCTTGTTGCTCAGTTGATTAGTATATGGAGTATATATTTTTTATTTTCAATCCGAATAAGAGTTGCTCTTTAAAATATTATCTTTAGATTCCCAGCTGTCGTATTTTTTTGAAAGCCCCAACCAACGTACACGGACTCTATTCCCGTCTCTCTTTAATATTTTTTCCACTAAATATTTGTCTGGGAAACGAGTTTTTTTCAGTTCTTCCTTGTAAAAACCACCTTGTATTGGATTACCTTCGAAGTCTTCCAACAAGTAGGTGGTAGGGTATGTGTTTCTCACACTTATTATTTTAAAAATTTCTGTAGTCCAATTCGGTGTATAGCCCTTTTCAAACACATGTTTATATTTACTGATGCGTACATAATCTCCATTACGCAATTTCCCCACACTAAACATTTTGAGATGATTGTAGGCTGTTTTCAAAATGTGTTTTTCATTGGAAGAATTGACGTCAATTGGGGCGACCTTAATTGTTCTATGTGGTCTTTTGTTGTATATATCAATTAATTTTTTATACATATCAACCCACTTGTATGTTCCGCTAAAACTAAATTCCCGCCACATAAGTTCCTTCAAACTTCTGTTGAAGCATTCCACAATTGAAGCTTTTACATTTGAAAAGGTAGAATAATGATTAATTCCATATTGTTTCATCGTGTTCCACGACCTGATTTGAAAATTTTTTCCATTGCCCATGGGGACATCCTTAGCGCTTTATGATTTTAATGCTTCTCCCTAGGCATATTTGCTAAAACAATCCACAACAGTCAAAATATAAACAAATCCTCCGTTAAGCTTTGAGTACTTTCCCATTTCCACTAAATCTGCTTGCCAGAGATCATTTATACCCTTTGTCACTACCCTTCGACGTTTAAAATTACGACGACACGGAGCATGAATTTCTTTAACAATTCCCAATTTATCACTCATAGTTTTATAATACTAGAACTTTCTTATTATTGGAGTTGCAGTACCTTCTATTTTAACTGTCTGTGATTTTAAAACTGATTTCGGTTGAGTAACATATTTATAAACATAGTTTTCAACATTATTAACCTTTGTTAATATATTGGTTAGAATTTTATCAACATTATCAATCCTCTCATTATTAACATGAACTAAATTTTCCAAAGAAGTTATTTTAGAAAGTTTTTGATTAAGGGATGTATTTTTTTTCGTATTAAGGTCTCTCTTTAATGTCTACAAGTTTTCATCAGCATATTTTTTCGTCGTTGCATCCGAATAATCTATTGGTTCCCACAATTTTTAATTCGTTTCTGTTGGGTATTCAGGTTATCGTCACCATAAATGTACAACCCCACAACACCTTAATATCTCTTTTTAAAATATCTGAATGCTCTTTTTCGTCTGAAAAGTGACCAAACTTGTCGACAGACATTTTGTTTATAAGATAATTTAATGTTTGTGCACCTTATTTATTCAATTAATATATAATTTTAGCGTCTCGCAGTTCTTCTATTATAGACATGATCTCGTTATTGTGATTAGTGTTGCCAGCGGCCTTTTGAGGCTATTAAAAGCTGCAATCTTTCGACTAATTCATTGACGTCATCCCGATAAATATAATTGGGTTTCGCTCGTTGTAGAGACATGTATCCAAATCCCTTTTTATTTGATTTTTTTTGTTTTGATTGAATTGGAGTGGATATAGCTGAAGGAGGTTTATTTTCATTGCTTATGAAATTTTTAATAATGTTTGTATACTTGAAACCTCTAGTTCCTTTTATTCGCTTATTTGGATCAAAATCTAATCTATGTGCACTTGTCTCAGTAATGATTTCTTTATAATTTTTCAAGTCTGTGGCACTGAATTGTGTGGGTTTATTATGAAAAATAAGAGAATAAAGCCCAGGAGTCAATTCCCACGTGCTTCCACTTGATAATTTAACTTTATTATTACCTACATGTAATTCACTATTTCCCAATTTTAAGGATTTGGGGGTTGATGAACTTTTTCTAGGCGCATAAGCGTTGTCCAGAACTTTATTTCTCGATAGACTGCTAATATTAAAATCATAGTCTGCATAAATTAGACTGCTAGCATCTGCTTCTATTTCTAGCGGTGTTTCTAGCGGTGTTTCCGGCTCTGATCCCAATTCAATATGTGACTGTGAAAAAAATTTATCATCTGAGTCACTAGTAACATCATCATTATAAAATTTTGTTTCCTCATTTCGCACATGATTGTCATCATAATAATATTCATAATCATGATCATCATCGTCATCATATCTTAATTGCTGTTTCTTAAGCTTTTTACTGGGGGTTTCATTTTTAAATATTTCACGTTTTTGCTTTAGAACCGATGATTTATCTTCGTTTGTATTCATAAACTTTCGTTTTTTATTTTCACTAACTAGTTCATTTAAGGGATCTGTTATTGGCTTAAAAGTTTCTTCCAACTCGTAAGCATTTTGTGATTTAAAATGTTTTAGGTCATCGAATTTTTTCTTCAATGCATTTCTCGTTTTAGTTAGCTGACTTAAAATAAATTGACTCATTTTGACTACTCCAAAACTTTCACCAACGTCAGCACAACAGATGTATTACCGGTGTATGAACTATACTTTACAGGGTTACATTTCATACTAATGAAAGTTATAAAATATATATATTATTTATATGTTTATATTTTTTGACTGAAAAAGATTCATTTTACTGTTGTAGTTGTTCACATTTCCCTTCAAATAAAAGATGTTAAAATATGTGTGCGTGTGTGCGTGTTTTATTGAGTATAATAAATGTTTGAGTACAAATGTTATAAATTTTATAAATATTACAAAGTGATACGTGAATTAAACAATTCTATTTAACTCCAGTTGGAGGGAAACATTGCTTCTTTTTATAACTCGATATTCCTTGTTCTTTAGCAACTTTAGATGGACATCTTTCATAGCGTTATATCTCTTAGGTAGATATAGAATATATTTATCAAGTTCCAAGGCAATGGAGTCCCCATAAACAATTTTCTTCCTCTCCGCATTGATAATTGGGAAGCTGACGTTTATACCCATCTTATTTTGTGTTAGCAAGGGCTTTAATGCTTGCGTGTTGAAGTCCTTTAAAACATCCCCACGAAGAATTTCCTCCTCCATAATAGCATCCAGTTCACTTTCTGTTGGAATGGGTTGATTCATTATGCTTCTGATTTTCTTGTGGTTGATTGATGTTTGTCCTCGAAGAATGCGGTTTAAGTAGAAGCAAGCTGATTGACTTGACAAGGTAATGTTAAAGTTCAGACTGTAAAGTCTCAACGATTTCCGAGCTCATTTTATATCAGTTCTCAGTCTGAGATTTCCATAGCAACAGGTTTTTTTATTTTCCACCCTTGTTGTTTAAAAGTCATTAAATCAGTTAATTTATTTGAATGAAAGCAGGAATTTAATGCACAGGTGTCCACAATTGTATGTTCCAAATCGTTGTACCTGATCATAGTTATATTTGATATCATCCCCTAAGTATTTCACAACTTCTTTTGGTGGTTGTAAATTTCCAAAACTATCAAAATAGAATATATTGTTTCTGTTTTTGTGGTAAGCTACCCAATGTGTACCCCTTGAATTCGAGTCATCCAAGTTAATCACTCCACTCTCATTATTTTTAGGTGTTTTTGGGAGAGAGTCTCTCATAAACACCCCCCTAAAATGCGGTATGTTTCTTTGAGCAAATTCCATTATATCAATATTTGTTAATGCTCTTTTGGGTAGCTGACCAATTAGTTTTTTTGTTTCTTCATTCTCCCACCACGACTGTTGTATGGTTTTAGGTATAACCCGTAACCATTTTTATGGGGTTTTAAGTATAGACCTTCACCCACGAAAACTTCTTCCATCATTCGGTTATGTCTTTTATTTTCTTCTAGCTGTTGCTTAGCAATTTTTGCGTTTGTTATTAATTTTGCGATACTAGAAGTTCCTGAAGCTAAACTACCTATAGCACTTAATGTCGTTAAGATGGGAACCAGTGGTAAAAAACCTCCCATTTTGGGTACATTAATTATTCGAGGAACTTTAACGTTTTTCTTAGATCCGATTGAATTATGAATTGCTTTACGTGCAATTTTAATTGCATTAACCACATCCAGAGGTTTTCGTTTTTTCAATTCCCGACTAGCTTCTCTTACAACAGATGATAGTCTATTTATTTTCTTCCTCCTACGCCTCCTCTTCTTCGGTTTTTTCTTATTTCTCTTCCGAACACCCATTCCAAAATGTTTCTTTGCTTTCATAATATTGGTTACAAAATATGCTGCTGCTCGCTCCGTAAGATAACTATCCTTCGCCTTTACTCGCTCCCAAGCCTTGTCGATTGCTTAGATCCTTGTTTTGTGAATAGGCAATATCGTGAACCTTGCAAGCTTCATCCAACTGATTAATTCCGTGATCTCCACGCTGTAAGCGCTCTGCGAGCTTTGTACCGGGTCCACAATAGTTATATCCAGGAATATGAAACTCAATCGGAAGAGAATCTATTAACTTATTAATAAGACCACTTCCACGTTTACGATGTAAATAATGACTGATGTGATTATAAAAACGTTTCCCCATTATATATTGTCTTTATTCATTGAAGATTTATCACGGAATAAACATATTTATAATAGGATGCGATTAATAAAGCGAAAAAATAACATTCTTGTTCGTAACATTGAGAACGTGAACAATGTTAAACAACCACCACGTCTCAGTGAATTATTACCAAACACAATTAGAGCCCTTGTGGTGGGTCCATCCAACTGCGGGAAAACTAATGTAATGATCAGTCTAATTGAGTGTCCAAATGGTTTGAGATTTGAAAATATATACGTGTTTTCAAAGAGTCTATACCAACCGAAATATGATTACTTGGAAAAGCTAATAAAACCGATTAAGGGTATGGGTTATCATACATTCTCTCAGAACGAAACTGTTTTAGCACCCACCGAAGCAAAAAATAATTCAATCATGATTTTCGACGATGTGGCTTGTGAGAAACAGGATAATATACGCTCCTATTTCTGTATGGGCCGTCACCAAAATATTGATTATTTTTATTTGTGTCAAACATATACGCGGATACCAAACATCTTATACGGGACAATGCAAATGTAATTATTATGTTTAAACAGGATGATTTAAATATGCGACACATATTTCGGGATCATATCATGCCTGACATGAAATATGAGACATTTACGAAAATTTGTCAAAAATGTTGGGATGATAAATATGGATTTTTATTTATAAGTAAGGGTGAAAATATTGATAGGGGACGATATAGAAAAGGATTTGACCAATTTATTGTTCTTTAATTTTAATATAAGTTTGGGGGCGGGGTTGTATGACACCCAGTTGAAAAACAGATTTCAAAATGGTTAGATCATTGACTCTTCAGTGAATGGAAACCGTTCCGTTATAAACACAGTTTATTTCCCACCAATTGAATTAATCGGGGAATATGAGTGTGCGCTAATTGAGTTTAACATGTACAACTCAATTCCCAACGTGGATGTAAATAACAATCTCTTTCATATTGGTGATAAAGTTATTATTATTCCCACCGGCTCCTATGAACTCAATGATATTTCTCAATTTATTTACAACAAGTTAAAGGATTATAAACTAGAAAATACAGTGAAAATTGTAAGCAATAACAATACACTTCAAGTGGAAATATTTAGCAGTAAACAGGATGTGTACTTTAATAAGGAGAGGTCAATAGGTAATTTGTTTGGATTTAAGCAAAGAGTGTTGAGGGCAAACCAATATAACTTGTCCGATAATGCTGTCAGCATTTAAAAAATTAGTTCGATTCGTTTGGAATGTAATATTGTGAGTGGTTCTTACGTTGATAATACACCAAATCACGTATAACATGAGTTTGCCATTTCGGTTCCACCGGGCTATAAAATGACTGTGACACCACACAATCTCATCTATTTACCTATTAACTGCAGAGAAATAAGTACCCTCTCAATACATATCGTTGATCAGAACGGAGATTTATTGAATTTGAGTGATGAAAACGTAACAATTCGCATACATATTCGAGCAATAGAATGATAATTTACAATAAAAGCAACGGTATACTTCATCAACCGCGCACTAGCAGTTGTAAAGCTAAAGGAAAAGGATTAATTCGAAAGGGTCTTACATTAAAAAACAAATTGTTTTTAAAATCACTGATCTTCAAAATTCAAATCTGATAATAATAATAAGAAGCAATTAAAAATGAATGAAATTTTAAATGTTCGTGAGAGACCGTTTTCAGATGAAAGTATTTCGAAAAAGGAATATCGTACATATTCCTCATATCATCAAACATTTAAAGCAAACGATGAAATACGAATATGTATTCAAAATCAGGACTTGTATGTACTCCCTCACGAAAGCTATCTTAATTTTTAAGGAGTTGTTAAGAGAGTAGCAGCCGATGGTACAAGCACCATTGATAATATCGACGTTACGTTTCGCAATAATTGTATGGCAAATTTTATTGATGAAATTAGATATGAAATTGATAGAACCCAATTCGTTGGCATGAGCACCACACTTAAAAACAAGAGGGAACGCTATATTCGAGTGCCTCGACTATCAAATACCCGTTACTCAGCTAAAGTCAGCAGTCTCAAGCAGGGGAAACCAAGCAGCCGCTTCAAAATATTTAAAAAATTTCTTCTACATTTCGGTAGGCGTTAATAACCCAAACAAAATTGCGTTTACACTTTTGCTCTAGCTTTAAAACTATGGGCGCCACAGCTTTTCGCGGTTTGTGGGCGTTAGGGGGGAAGGGGGGTTTCCAACTTTGGTCTATCAGTATGTATTGATGAAACGAATACACATTGCTTTTCCCGTTAATATAGCTTCAAAAATGTGGGTGCCACAGTTTTTCGCGGTTTGTGGGCGTTAGAGGGGGCGTGGCACATCGGCGTGAAAAACTTGCGCTGCGTATTAACCCCTAGAATCTGCATGCCAAATCCCAATCTTCTAGATTTTATAGTTTCCGAGATCTCAGCGTTCATACAGACGGGTGCTACAGTTCTTCGCGGTTTGTGGGCGTTAGAGGGGGCGTGGCACATCGGCGTGAAAAACTTGCGCTGCGTATTAACCCCTAGAATTTGCATGCCAAATCTCAATCTTCTAGCTTTTATAGTTTCCTCAGCGTTCATACAGACGGACAGACAGACGGACAGACAGACGGACAGACAGACGGACAGACAGACGGACAGACAGACGGACAGACAGACGGACAGACAGACGGACAGACAGACGGACAGACAGACGGACAGACAGACGGACAGACGGACATGGCTAGATCGACTCGGCTAGTGATCCTGATCAAGAATATATATACTTTATATGGTCGGAAACGCTTCCTTCTGCCTGTTACATACTTTTGCACGAATCTAATATACCCTTTTACTCTACGAGTAACGGGTATAATTATCTATCGGAAAGTCGTCAGGATAGTCGGAAACTTTAAAATGCTGGATGGAGTGGTGGTAATGATATTACTACAAAATCTAATTTTAATTTCTCGCTACCCTTAAAAAATGTAATGGGGTTTGCTGAGGATTATAGAAAAGTTTTACTGAATTGTAAGCATGAACTTGTACTTTTGTTGACAAAAAATCTGGATGACGTATATGTTAAAAACAAAGCAAACAAATGACTAATATTACCTGGAAAATTCCTTATGTAACACCCAGTGATGCTGCAAAAATTAAAATGTATGATATAATAAAGAGTGGCGTAAATTTACCGATAGCTTTCCGTAGTTGGGATACATACATTAACCCAAAACTGATACAGGGTACTCAACACGTCTGGACCGTGAAAATAGGATCTAATAGAGAACGACCGAGATTTGCCATTATAGCCTTCGTGTTAAATGGAGAACTAATTACAAATAATTTATCCAACCTGAAAGTCCACTTGAATTCAGAAACTTATCCATATGATGACTTAAATGTAACTTTGAAAATGATAAATATGCACACCTTTATGATATGTACGCAAGGTTTCAAAAGAGTTATTACAACCGCCCAGCAGAACCATTTTTAACACCGACAGAATTTAAAAGTAAACCTATTATTGTAGTTGACCTTCGTGTTAAATGGAGAACTAATTACAAATAATTTATCCAACCTGAAAGTCCACTTGAATTCAGAAACTTATCCATATGATGACTTAAATGTAACTTTGAAAATGATAAATATGCACACCTTTATGATATGTACGCAAGGTTTCAAAAGAGTTATTACAACCGCCCAGCAGAACCATTTTTAACACCGACAGAATTTAAAAGTAAACCTATTATTGTAGTTGACCTTTCATATCAAAATGAAACAGTTAAATCGGGACCTATCGACGTGAGAATTTCAATCGATTTGAAAAAAGCAAACTATGAAAACACCCAAGCATATTGTCTCCTTATTCACGATCGTTTAGTTGAGTATAGTCCTCTAACTGGGTTAGTTCAAAGAATTGTCTAACAACATAACAACCACATAAAATGGAGAAAGATCTAGTTGCAATTGATGTACAAGGATTTTTTGATAACAAGGACAAGTTCATTCTAAAGGAAATTGGAGTTGTATTTAGCAAAGAAAATAAATTTAATAATAATTTCGTTATACAACCTCCATTTGATTTCACGGTATAACACCGTAAACATAAACCAATTCCCATTTTGCTCAATACATATTAAAAACGGTATTTGTGCTCTAAACAATGCACACAATATTTTAAATTTTTGCAATGGAACTATGGTCTAACACTTATACATTACAATGGATAACAGACAAAGTGAATTAATAAGCCGAATCAATAATTTCACATCCCAATTTGGTGAGGAAATTTTTAAAGAAGATTTAAAATATCTCATCGATACAAGGAATATGTTCATGGATAAAGGAGAAGACGATCTCAACAAAACGTTATATGGTGATCATTTTACGTTTTGTAATAATGGATTCGGGGAATATGAATGTGCCTGCTTTTTCTATAAAAATCATCGAGACGGTGCCTTAAAAATAATGTCATCATATTTAGTGTATAAGAAAAGCCTGTTACAAATTTCCAAATAAACATGACCTAAATGCATGACCTAAATTCAATTGTATTTCTTCTTTTATTGGGGTGGATGTTTGCTTCTCAGTGGCAAGCAAAGGGATCCCCTATACAAGGGTGTTTGCTTTCAGCTGTTTTTTGAGTGTTCGTTATGCTAATCAAGTTACCACGTTCACGTGTGAACGTGTCAACAACCCGTGACATTTTCTAGATCTTAGTAATGCTCACCCGTCACACTCCGCTTAACTAGGACCCCGGATTTCTGGATATAATCAACGGTCACCCGTCACACTTTCTTCCCACTCGTTTCACCCCATTTCCTAGATCTTTGTAACGGACACCCGTCACACCCCGCTTAACATCTCCCCCGCTTAACTAGGATCCCTCCCCTCGTTTACCCGATTTTCTAGATCTTGGTAACGGACACCCTTCACACCCCGCTTAACTTCTCCCCCGCTTAACTAGGATCCCTCCCCTCGTTTACCCGATTCTCTAGATATAAGCAACGGTCACCCGTCACACTTTCTTCCCCCTCGTTTCACCCCATTTCCTAGATCTTAGTAACGGTCACCCGTCACACCCCGCTTAACATCTCCCCCGCTTAACTAGGATCCCTCCCCTCGTTTACCCGATTTTCTAGATCTTAGTAATGCTCACCCGTCACACCCCGCTTAACATCTCCCGCCTTATTAGGTTCTCTTCCCTCGTTTCACCCCATTTCCTAGATCTTAGTAACGGAGACCCCGCTTAACTAGGATCCTGGATTTCTGGATAGGATTTCTGGATATAAGCAACGGTCACCTGTCACCTTACCCTAATTAACGATCACCCGTCACGCACCCATTAACTTTAATTACCCCACACCTGTCACCTTGACCCAATTTATTACCCTAATTATCATAATTAATTGCCTCCCCCTCCCCTTTAGATTCAGAAACCCCATTTTATACGATTCAGAAACCCCATTTTCTAACTACTGGGTCCTTCGCCGCTCATTCCAGCGCGGCGAAGGACGAATCCCGACGGGCTCGGCGGAGTTGGGGTGGGCAAGCGTTGAGCCGCCCCAGTACTCAGCGAAGCCCAAGGAAGCAGTTAAGGAGCCGCCTCAGGACCCACCAAAGCCCAGCGGCTATTCAGACTGCATCATAGCGGCGACGTTGAAGAGCTATCAATGATGCGAAAGCCGGTGCAGGAGCGAGATGCCGACGCCACAGCAGTCGAGATGCCGCAGCAGCAACAGCCGAATCCTGGGGAGCACCATGTCCGCACGGACATCCCGGCGGCGCACGTGAGCCATAGTTCGCGTACGTTTGTTGTCGGCGGTGTGCGGTGGCGGCAGCAAATGATCACGTGGACATGGCCGGAGGGATCCGCGGAGGACACGACTGCGGGGGAGGAACCGCGGATCTGGGAGGAAGAAGAACCGCATGTTAGCCCGAGGGATCCGAGGGTCCGAGGCAGACCCGAGGCAACGGTGACGCCGAGCTCGTGATCGACGACGCCAGCACCCGCAACACCACATTCCTGGAAGCCGCCGACGCCAAGCACCGGGCCAGCGACAACCGCGTCACCGAGCCCAGGAGCAGCCGTAGAAGACGCGACGAGGGAGGACGAGCCGCTGGAGAGGGGTCCGTGGGTGTGGCCGGAACCGCTGGCCGGTCGTGGAAGAGGTAACATTCCGCGCCGGAGGTCGTCGAAGAGGTCGCGAGGCCGAAACTGATGCGGCAGACGTCGGCGCCCGAAGGTTAGCGGTGGCGCGAGATCGGGAAAGACGAGTGACCCGAAGGAATCGCGGATGTACAGGCGGTAAGAGAGGCACGTGTCCTGGGAGGCAGGCGAAGCGTGCGCGTGAGGATCGATCGACGCGCGTTCCGCGTAAGGTTAGGTCCCACGGGCATGAAGCTGTTCGAGGAGCAGTAATGAGCAAAAAAACACGTTAAAAAACAGAACACGAAGATCGGCGTAGGGCTTGGAGTAACACGGCTGAAAACAGGGACAGATTAAAGAAGCATACATAGTTAATCAGCATCTGAAATGGAAAAGAAAAGGAATTAGCTGGGGAAGAATGAAAGTAAAAAAACCATAACTCACCTGTTGCTTCGATTGGCGAAGCTAATTCGAATTCCACTCTGAACTCGATGTCAATGTTGCCAACCAAGAGCAACTGGCCGAGGGCGAATGAAGGGCGAAGAAACGCTAGAAAGGAGAGAGAAGGATGAGAGAAAAGAAAAGGATAAAGAAAGTTGAAGAAACTTACCTAGAAATCTGCAAAATCACCATGAACTAGGGACGGGGGCGCCTCGATACGGCGGTCGATTGGCACGGACGATAGTGCGATCGATGGGCAAACGATATATGAATATATAACGATCAAGTGGCAACGCCGCCCCAGCGATATCGATAGCTGATGGGTATCGATATCGTGGGGAGTTCCGCTGGGCTATCGATAGCTGATGGGTGTCGATGACCAGTGGGACCAGACGGGAAAACAGCGCGGGAAAACAGCGCGGGAAACTTGAATGAAGGCCCGCTGAGTATCGATAGCTGATGGGTATCGATGACCAGTGGGACCATATGGAGGATCGGCGCGGGAGTTTCAAATTGTTGCAATGAGGACGACCAGCGCCGTAGAAACTCGCGGAGTTGAAAGCATCGAGGGAGCGTTGAGGGAGCGCGGAGGGATTCAACAGGATCACCGCAAATACTCAAAGGCTAGAATACACGAGGAAACGCCGGCGAGCAGGAGGTAGTTTTTTTTGTTAAAGTTTCCCGGGGTAAGGGGGGAATGTGAGGCGTTGAATAACTTCCCACAAATTCCTGTAGCTAACCATACGGATGGCCCGCCGCTTACCAGTTACGGCAAATTAGCGTAGGAGCGGCACGGCGAAAAAAGTTTGGAGAGTGAGAGTGGAGAATGAGAGAGTGGAGAGTCAAACTCCATTGAGAGAACTCTGTCAAAGAGAGTTTGGAGACCAAAGGGTGGAGAATGAGAGAGTGGAGAATCTAACGACAGGGAGAGAAAACTCTGGCAAAGAGAGTTTGGAGATCAAGGAGCGGAGAGTGAGGGAGTGGAGACTTCGCGGGCAGAGCCAGAGTGCCCTGTGCAAAAGGGAAATAAGGAAACAGTACCGGACTTTGGACTCTGCCGTGGACTTTGGACCAGAATTAGAAGTGCCACATCTCGGAGGCTGAGCGACGCGCAGGGAGGCCACATGCACCAGAAGAAACCAGCGGAACGGCAGCAACACGGGGATCTTCAGTTCGAAGCCGTACGAGAAGGGCAACGGACTCAAACAGGAGCCACGGACTTTGGACCTGAAGTGGAGAGATCCAGTGGGCAAAGCGGAAAAGGGAAATAACGGTTCCCGGAGGACCTATATAAAGCCACCGGGCGCTGGCAACAGGATCAGTCTATACACGTTTGGCGTATCTATCAGAGTTGAGTAGTGAAGTCCTGCGACAAGAGATCGAGAACTCGGGGCGTGAGACATCTAAACCCAGGGTGCCTTGTTCCAAACGCTACTTTGGCGGGTCCCGGCGTCAGCCCAGTCCGTCAAGGAGAAATCAAACAGGTCCTGGCGCGACCAGCCAGAAAGGGCCGGTTGTCATCTCAAGGCGCTGTCCTAGAGAAACCTAACGGTTCTACGAGCCCGGGACCGGCGTGTACCCAAACCCCGAGTACCAGAAGCCACGCTACGTCCAACCTCACCAGCACACCCAGAAGCAAGGCACAGGACATTGTCAGCTACAGCGTCAGCCAGAAGGGACATCGGAAACGTCACGGTCAACAAGCAAGAGGGTCAGGCCAGGATGGGACGTTCGTTTGCACTAGGCGTAAACTGACTGTCAGCGCGATCCGCGCAAGACCCTAGTGGGACCATCCGGGACAGAGCCAGGAACAGGCGGTTGTGTGTCTATAGGCGTAGGCCTGTATAGCGCAGCACCTGTTCACCCTAGTGTGGGAACGGTGACGCTTACCTAAGCCCACACGGCTGATCGCCTTGTGAGTCCGAGCTACAGGACCGGAGCACGGAATCAACGAGGCAGGCGATCACCGAGGCGACGCACCGACGTGCAGAGACGCATCCCAGGAGACACCGAGGACCACGAGTGGTGACACCAAGGCCAACCCAGCCATCAAGCCCGCTGTAATCACACCCGCAATAAATCCAATTCGAACCCGTGAATTCCTGTGCTTTTTCACTGATCTACTGGGCGGTCACGTTTATATAAATTTGGTGGGACGAACACACAACTTCTCTGAGCTAGCCGAATCTCGTAGCGAGCAGACAACAAAAATCTGTTCGTTACATTTGTTTTGTGAATATCTTTTTAACTATTACATTTACACAAATTACATTTAGGGGGCGCTTATAGCATTTCAAAAGACCATTCAAACGAGTTACCGCACATGTCTGTAGAGTAGTTAAGTTGTTTAAAAGTTACAGCCTTCCGTATTTTAGCTATTTATAGCTGTTGTCCCGCTAAGCTGGTAGGTTTTTCCAAAACTGGTAAAAACAAAGTTTTTTACTTTTAAAACATAACACTCTCTTTTAATATTTTTTTTTATGTTTTTGCGAAATTTGCCGGTGAGGACCTAAAGACAGAAGGTGTATTCTCTCTGATCAGACGATCTTACCCAAAGAAAAATCATAATAAGAAAAACGTAATTTTTAGGTCAAAACGTTTGGCTCGTTGTTTAATATATTCAATCCTTCTTTCAACAGTTCGAGTACAACTTTTTGATAAAAGTAATGGCAGTTGAAGGTTTGGGAAAAGTTATTGGGTCATTGGAGAATACCATTATTTACGCTGAGCTGTCTGTAAATATTGTCAACTTTAAGCTTTACTTAACGGATTTCCGAATAATAGGATTCAGGTAAGTTCAAAATTTAAAGAAAAAATACATGTATATTAAATTATCCAATTTAATGGAAAGAAATAAGTAAAAATCGTTTAAATGATGTCAAGGACTATCTAAAGATTTTAAAATTATTATTTAAAATTTAAATGATTTCCACAGGTTTTAATCAAAAAATTTTAATTTCTTAAGCGCTCTATTTCGGAAAATCTTTTAAAGCCCAGGTGATGAGCCCCCAACCAACTGGCTTTAAGTGTGGAGCTATGCCGTACAATCCAAGAGGTATTTCATTCTCTGATCAGGGCTCGTGTCGACCAGACGTATTTTTTATCTATGTCGTCTAATTCGTCCGCGGAGTGCCAAGCTGAAGTAACAGCTCACAGCCTCGCGGCTTTGCGACGGTTCGTTGTTCCTCTCTTTGTCGCTGTTCCACACCGCTTGTGTTGATTTGCCAGAAGACGTAATTAAACTTTTAACTACCATCTCTAATCTTATTTGTCAGTGCGACAGTTGCGTTGTTAGCAATGATTCGCATTCCAAGACGAATTAAAAATTTGAAAGAACAAAGTGTTCTTAAAAATCTTAATTCAACATTAAATGCAAAATTTCTGAAAGCCTTCCCGAAAGCGTGAAAACCAATCAGCGGAAGTTGGATAAACCTCTTATCCTAGCGCCAGTTGCATCAACATCCGATCAATATAACCCTTCTCCCGACCACGATCCCGTTGTGCCAACAAAAGTGATGAAAAAGAAGCGCAACAAGAATCGCATAAGCAACAACAAGGTAAAAAGGCGCGTACATTGGGATGGAATGCACTCCTCGAAAATATGTTCTCTACTTATTCGCCGCTGGAGTTAAATCAACATGGGATGCTGCTATCTTCGGATTCTAATTCTAATGAGCTTAGCGTGTCTCTTAGGATGGGGCTCTCTTATTCGAGAAGTCGGACACTTTCTTTACTGTGCCCTTCACAGCCTTTCTCTTTTAATGGAATTTCTTCTGCGCTTTTTGGATGGCCCTCATATTCCCAATTCGCCTGCACTATTATTCCTAGGAACAGTGATTTTAACCTGCCTATAAAAATACGTACGTTGTTTAAACAATATAAGGCGCGCGTAAGGAAGAGCAGGAGAATCTATTCGTTTGAATATTTATTTTTAAAACAGAAAGAAAGAAATCTTACTTCCATAGTCAGCTGAAATTCACACACATACACACACTCACACACATATACATTTAGTTTGTAAAATACTCATTTCTTGCTTATATTTATGTTGTTGCCGGGAGTATATTTTTTTTCTATTCTATTTTACAACTCCACAGTTTGTCAAAAGTTCTAAAACATTTCGTGTTAGCTAAACGGTTTTTTAATTTTAAAAATAAAAGAATTTTACGGAAAACTTGAAATGTAAAACCAAAACCTAAGGCCTTGTAATCTAAAAGTCGTGTGTTAAAATCAAAGTTCTAGACCAGTTCTCTTAATTTTTTTACTTTGTCCTGAGAGGTTATGAAATACTCATTTGGCATTCCGCCCCTTTACCCTCTACCTTAAAATAGTTTACAAAGTGAATAAGAAATATAACCCACGACCTATAGACTATGTTTTCTTAACGTACAACTAAACCATCTGAGCTAAAGTGTGAAAACTCTTTCTTACATAAAGCAAACGGGTAATAAATAAGGAGTAAAAGTTTTAACATGATCACTTTGCAATTTCGCTAATGACGAGCAAAAGAAGAACAAAAAATCAAAAGACGATACATTTTTTTATAAAAAGCAAATATTTTGTGTTATTTAAAGTTAATGTCTACGATCTGGCTGGAAACATATTTTTTTGAACCATTAGGTTGACAACAACAAAAACAAAAGAGAAGCAAGTATTTATGTGAGGCAATGTTGATACTTTGTTTGTTACTTAATTTTAAAAGAGCATCAAGAAAATTAATTTAATATTAACCGCATTTAAGAATTATTTTTTGGTTTTCAGTATTTTGTTTTCATTAATTTTTCACTTTGATTAGGATTATATTAACAATGACAGGTAGGCAGGTGTGGGGAGAAGCCGTGAATGAAATTGTTAAACATTTTCATTTGAATAAAGCGACCAGAAATAAGGACGTCTTCATTTGTTGAGTTACTATTTCGAACTGATTTCTTTATTAATATTCAACGCTTACGTACCTAACATGAGAATCTTATTTTACTACTAGCAGGGTCGCCCGCAGCTTCGCCTGCGGAAATCAAGATTAAAAATTCTACTAATAATAAAAAAGGAATTTAGGTGAATAGAGAAGCCGTGAATCAAATTGTTTAAACATTTCCATTTGTTTAAACAATATGAGCCGCGTGTAAGGAAGAGCAAGATTATGGTTTGAATATTTATGTTTTTTTTCCAATATTATCAATGCGATTTAAATTTTAAAACATAAAAATCAGTAATAAAACAAATCTGTAATGCACACACATAAACACACTCACACACATATATATTTAGTTTGTAAAATATATTTTTCTCTATTCTTTTTTACAACCGTTTGTCAAAAGTTCTAAAACATTTCGTGTTAGCTAAACGGGTTTTTGGATTTTAAAAATAAAAGAATTTTAAGGAAAACTTCAAATGTAAAACCAAAACCTAAAGCCTTGTAATCTAAAGGTCGTTTGTGTTTAAATCAAAGTTCTATTCAAAATTGGAGTTCTCTTATTTTTTTTTTACTTTGTTCTGAGAGGTTATGGAATACTCATTTGGCATTCCGCTCTTTACCATCTACCTAAAAATAGTTTACAAAGTGGCAAAGAAATAATTATGTCAACATCATTATTGGTAAGAATTGTGGTGGGTTTGAACCCACGACCTATAGACTATGTTTCCTTTACGTACAACATAACCATCTGAGCTACAGTTTGGAAGTTCTTGCTGACATTAAAGCAAACGGTTAATAAATAAGGAGCAAAAGATTTACCATGATCACCTTGCAATTTCGCTAAGGATTAGCAAAAGCAAAAATTCTCATTTTAGAATAATTATTTGGTTTTCAGTATTTTGTTTTCATTAATTTTTCACCTTGATTAGGATTATATTAACAATGTCAGAAAGGCAGGTAGGGGGAGAAGCCGTGAATGAAATTGTTTAAACATTTCCATTTGTTTAAACAATATGAAGCAAGTGTAGGAAATAGCAAAAGAATTAACTGATTTAAATATTTATGTTATTTTAATATTATTTAATTTTAAAACACAAAAATCCGTTTGAAAATGTCTCAAACCTGTTGTGGAAATGAAAATGATATTCTTTTAGCAATAGAATATCAGTATTATCATGAATTTGAACTTAAGCAAATCTTACTTCCTTAGTCAGGTGAAATGCACACACACACGCACACTTGCACATATCTAATGGTTGGGGGTGTAAATACGCATTTTAGCTTGCGTGTGTGTGTACGCAACGGAGCCAATTTATGTTTTTATTTTGTTTTTACAAATCCACGGTTTGTCAATAATTCAACATTTGAAAAGTAATAAGTAGTTTGGAAACATTTCGTCTTAGCTTATCGGGTTTTTAGATTTTAAAAATAAAAACAAATTTAAGGAAAACTTCCATTGTAAAACTGTTAGCAAAATATAAAACTGATCGGAGATGCTGCTGCAAATAGTAAAATCATTTAAAATCCGACTTTAAATGTATATACATACGACTTTTCCTTGAAATTTTCTTAAGGGGAATTGGATAGCTCCACCGATAATTTAAAATTTAACATTTAGCTAAAAGAATGAAGAAACAAAAAAATTATCGATATATTCGCATTTTTAGGCGCGCAATTTGGTATTTTGTGGCTGTGGTATTTTTCCTTGCCTTTGCACGGTAACACTTGGAGGAACGTCTGAATAAAAAAACAACAACACATAGGTGAGAGCCCATGACGTCACAATAAAAAAAACCAAATTGGCGACCTTGACGAAGGGGGCTGAATTTCAAAAAAGTTTAAATGCAGTTATTTGCGGGTATCCCATAAAATTATGAAGAGCCATTTTTTAAACCATTTTGACAACATTTATAACAGAAAAATTGCAAAAGAAAAAATTAAGAAAAAAACAAATCGAATTTTGGGGCACTTTGGGGCCGCTTATGGCTCTTATTTATATCATACACTCGGCTCCTAATTATTTCCGAATTTATGGTTTTTTCAGATTTTTATGTCAATCCGTTCTGGGTGAATTTCCACACTGACTTTTTTAATAGTCTTCAATTATATTGATTTAGATTATCTAAATACCCACGCAGACATACCTGCCTATCTTTGGGTTTTTCAAATGCACATCTGCTATCGCTTACGTACCTAGGATAATCAGACCCTCTTCCAGGTCAACCCATGTTCGGGTTACAATTTATGACCTTATTGTAAAATACAAAACGTGTTCATATTTGAACATTCTGCCATGGGATAGCAAGATTAGGTGTGTAGTTCATTTTACTTATAGATATACAATTTTAAGATAAGATATTATTTCTTTAATAAACAATAATCCATTCTTATTTCATCCATCTTGTGAACGGCCTCCAAACGTTATGGTTTACACAAATATATAATAAAGAGCAGGGACCGAAAATAATTATTATTTATGATTTTTTTGACCTAAAAATCAGTCACTTATAATAGTCGGAAAACTAAATGGAAATTTGGTTACTATTTACATAACCTTTTCAAATTCGAAATGATCATGGTTTTATGATTTTTAATTGATATTGCTCAGAAATAATCATTATTTTTGAGTTGTATAAATATGTATCAGGAATAATCATTACTTGTAAGCGAAAAAAATATCGCTCACAAATAATTATTATTTATGAGCGATATTATTTCGGTTAAAAATATCACTCAAAGTGCGATCTTCAAAGAGCAACTCAGCCCTACTGACCATTGACAGTGCGAGGGCACGGTCTTGTTCTCCCGCCCTACTCACACCAACTCCCACTTCATGGAGCTTGCAGTGTAGAACCCCACCCCCAGCTTCGACTCACTCACCAGCCACGAGCACTGCGACCTCGATAATTTCTGCATCCGCAACCACTGCAACAACAACATCAACGGTCTCCGTAATCAACAACGCGATTTCGAATGCGTTAGCAACTTCTGCAGCGCCGAATAAAACTACAAAGCCAACTGTAAGTATGAGTGCCGAGTAACGGAAATACAAAACAACAACAAGTCGGTCCGGCTATACAGACTGGCATGGATCGCTACATCCAAATCAAACGAAAGTTAAGCCCGCAAAATTAAATGGTTGGAAATAAACCAAAACAAAATTGCCCCAATAATGGCAACGAACAACCAGGGGCATCTAGTAACAGATTCGCCCTGTTGTCCGATATTGAAAATAATCAGTCCGAGACTGGACAGGCTGTACAAAAGAAGCCAAAGCCCCCACCAATTTACATAAGGGAACAGAACTCAAATTCCCTAGTAAAGAAAATTGTTGCGCTGGTCGGGAATGATAACTTTTATGTTACTCCTCTTGTCAATGGGAATATACACGTAACCAAGTTTCAAGCTAAAACTGAAGACCAATTCAGAGCTATAACCAAATACCTAGATGAGGCTAAGAAACCCTACTACACGTACCAGCTCAAGAGTAGCAAGGGCTTGCAAGTGGTGCTAAAGGGCATAGAGCCCGACGTATCCAAAAATGAGATAGTAGAGGCACTGAAAGAAAAAGGATTTCATTATTAATATTCTCAACAGAAATAAAAAGCCGAAACCACTCTTTAAGGTCGAACTGGAGCCAGAAAGCAGAGCCTTGAAGAAGAATGAAGTGCACCCGATCTACAAACTGCATAGAAGGATTACTGTTGAAGAACCGCAAAAGCGAAATGGTCCGCTGCAATGCACAAACTGCCAAGAGTATGGACACACCAGAAACAACTGCGAAACCCAAGGACGAAGAAATGCGAAAACTGTGGAGAAAATCATACCGCAAACTACCGAGGCTGCCCGGTCTATAAAGAGCTGAAGAGTCGGCTGCAACAGGCAAAATACGCACGCTCCCAGAATGCACAAAATGCCTACGTGCAATCCCAAACAACACCTGATGTCTTCTTTGCGAAAGCAGCCAGATCTTCATTTGGGCTCCTCAACACAAATGGGGGAGTTTCATACGCCAGTGCCTTAAAATCAGGACTTGGCAACCAGACGGGAACTCAATGCTCTGGGCAAAATATAATCACACCTCAGCAACCTATTGGACAAATACCAAGCAACATCGAAACCATGCTGCTGACTTTACAACAGGGTATGATGGAATTTATGTCCTTCATGAAAACAACGATGCAAAACCTTATGCAAAATCAAAACATTTTAATAAATTTGCTTACATCCCAACAATCTAAATAAATGTCTTGCCTTCGAATATCCATGTGGAATGCCAATGGCGTTTCACGGCACAAACTTAAAATAACTCAATTCCTCAATGAAAACCAAATAGATGTAATGCTGCTGGCAGAAACTCATCTAACAAATAAATACAACTTCCAAATAAGAGGATTTACCTTATACTGCACAGATCATCCGGATGGCAAGGCCCACGGTGGAACCGGAATCTTAATCAGGGAACGCATAAATCACCACTTTCACCAGAGGTTTGCAACAAATTATTTGCAGGCTACATCTATAAAACTACAAGCAGGCAACGGCAGTATCACTATAGCCGCTGTCTATTGCCCACCGCGTTTTACAATAACTGAAGAGCAATTCTTGGACTTCTATAATTCACTAGGAGATCGCTTTTTAGCAGGAGGAGACTACAACGCCAAGCACACGCACTGGGGATCAAGACTCGTGACACCTAAAGGAAAACAACTTTATAAAGCAATTATAAATTTGAGCAATAAACTCGACTATGTCTCTCCTGGCAGCCCCACATACTGGCCAACTGATCCCAGAAAACTTCCGGATTTAATTGACTTCGCTGTAACCAAGAACATCCCAAGAAACTCAGTAAGCGCCAAATCGCTATCGGACTTATCATCGGATCACTCGCCCGTTTTAATAACTCTTCTTCAAAGCCCCAATATAATCGAGCACCCATTCAGGCTGACCTCGCATAGAACTAACTGGCTAAAATATAAAAAGTACGTAAGTTCCCACATTGAGCTTACACCACAGCTTGACACTGAGAATGACATCGACTTCTGTGCTGTTGCCCTGGAGTCGGTACTCGTGGCAGCAGCCAAAATCTCAACACCAGAAGAGACAATTGGGCGTAGCAGTCATTACAAAACTAATCTGCAAATCGAACAACTAGTTCGGGAAAAACGACGCCTACGACGAGCTTGGCAATCTTGCAGATCGCCCCACTCGAAGCAACTCTTTAATGAAGCCACCCGCAGACTCACCAAAACCCTTAAGCAAGAAGAAGAGCCTGCGCAGCGCCGGTACATAAAGAGACTGTCGCCGACCAGCACAAAGCATCCCTTGTGGAGAGCCCACCCAAATTTAAGCTCTCCAATAGAATCAGTCACTCCTATTAGAAACTCCTCGGGCACTTGGGCCCGCAGTGACGAAGACAGAGCCGAAACATTTGCTTTGCACCTACAAAACGTATTTCAGCCAAACGCCGCCACAAACTCTTCGGGAATATTGTAGTGCGATATTCCTCGACGTCTCTCAGGCATTCGACCGAGTGTGGCTTGAAGGCCTTATGCATAAAATCACAAATTTATTACCAGAAAACACTCATAAGTTACTTGAGTCTTACCTCTACCACAGAGTCTTCGAGGTGAGATGCAATGCAACCTCATCCAACGAGTATAACATTGAAGCCGGAGTCCCACAAGGTAGCGCACTGGGCCCTACCCTGTTTGTCCTATACACAGCAGACATTCCTACGAACGAGAGGTTGACCACGTCCACATTTGCTGACGACACCGCAATTCTAAGCCGCTCGAGATGCCCAACTAGAGCAACAGCTCAACTAGCTGATCATTTAGTGGTAGTCGAGAAATGGCTATCAGACTGGCGTATCAAAATTAATGAACAAAAGTGTAAACATATAACGTTTACCCTTAATAGACAATCGTGCCCCCCGTTAACTTTGAATAATACGCAGATCCCCCAAGCCAACGATGTAACATATCTCGGCGTACACCTCGACAGGCGCCTAACCTGGCGGAGGCACATTGAATGCAAGAAAGTACACCTCAAACTGAAAGCTAGCAGCCTACACTGGATTATAAATTCTCGATCACCCCTGTGTCTGGACTTTAAAGTTCTTCTCTACAACTCAACCCTTAAACCCATTTGGACTTACGGCTCCCAGCTGTGGGGGAATGCGAGCAACAGCAACGTTGACATCATACAGCGCTCACAATCAAAAATCCTGCGAACTATTACTGGGGCACCATGGTATGTTCGGAACGAAAACATCCACAGGGATCTGGGCATACCACCGGTTAAAGATGAAATATCAAAGCAGAAAGCGGCCTACTATAATAAGCTTACACTGCACCCAAATAATCTCGCAAGGAACCTAACACGGGTCTCAGACCGATCTCGTCTACATCGAAACGACCTGCCAGCCCAGCTATAAATATTAGGGCCCGTTAGTCCAGATTCGGTCTACATGACTGTAATTTAAGTTATATTATTAAGATTTGATATACTTATTGTTAGTCTCATTATAGAGAAGATTCAATAAATAAAGCATATATGTAAAAAAAAAAAAAAAAAAAAAAGTGCGATTGCGGCCGTTCTAAGCAAAATTTTGCAAAGATTTAAATGTGTGCTTGTAGGTGGAAGCACGGAGCACATATACAAATAAAAAATAAGGATTTTCTTTCTATAAACCATTAAAAAAGCGGTTTTAAGTTTACAAGAGGTATGTGCGTACCCCATTTTCTATCAACAGTAGACTTTTATGTCATTTATGTGTTACTGAAAAGAAAATCCTTATTTTTTATTTGTATAAACCATTAAAAAAACGGTTTTAAGTTTACAAGAGGTATGTGCGTACCCCATTTTTTATCAACAGTAGATTTTTATGTCATTTATGTGTTACTGAAATGGCTTAACAAGAGAGTATGAACTATTCCACCCAGAATTAAGTCGATATGTAGGCTAGGTGTTAGTGTGTTGGTACACAGTGCTGTGAACAAGAGTTCGAACCACACATTTTTTATTTGAAATTATTGTTTTTTTTGTACTACCATTAGGCGGGGTATGACGACAATATTTAAAATATGTTAGTTACTTAACAGATATGTTACGATGTGGGATTCGAACCCACCCACTAACACGCAGCCTACATAAAGAGTGTTCATGTTTGAACACCATTTGTTTAAACAATCTGAGGAAAGTGTAGGAAGTAACAAAAGAATTAATTGAAATGAATATTAATGTTTTTTAATATTATCAGTGCATTTTGAATTTTAAAACTGAAATATTCTTTTATCGTAAATTTGAATTTAAGCAAATCTTACTTCCTTAGTCCTTAGTCCTTAATTTCAAAAAAGTTTAAATGCAGTTATTTGCGGGTATCCCATAAAATTATGAAGAGCCATTTTTGAAGCCATTTTGACAATATTTATAACAGAAAAATTGCAAAAGAAAAAATTACGAAAAACACAAATCGAATTTTGGGGCACTTTGGGGCCGCTTATGGCTCCAATTTATACCCTACACTCGGTTCCTAATTATTTCCGAATTTATGTTTTTTTTTAGATTTTTATGTCAATCCGTTCTGGGTGAATTTCAAGACTGACTATTTTTATAGTTTAGAGAAATATTAATTTAGAGATTTCAGAAAGGCAGGTGGGGGGAGAAGCCGTGAATGAAATTGTTTAAACATTTCTATTTGTTTAAACAATATGAGGCAAGTGTAGGAAATAGCAAAAGAATTTGAATATTTATGTTTCTATATTATCAATGCATTTTAAATTTTAAAACACAAAAATCGGTTTGAAAATGTCTTAGACCTATTGTGGAAATAAAACTGATATTCTTTTAGCAAAAGGATATCAGTATTATCAAGAATTTGAACTTAAGCAAATCTCACTTCCTTAGTCAGCTGAAATGCACACACACACGCACACTTGCACATATCTAATGGTTGGGGGTGTAAATACGCATTAAAAAAAAAACAAATTTAAGGAAAACTTCGATTGTGAAACTGTTACCAAAATCCAAAAATGGTCGGAGCAGCATGATTTTGCAATTAATAAAATCATTTAAAATCCGACTCCGAATTTTTGCTTGAAATTTGCTTAAAGGGAATTTAAAAGCTCCACCGATAATTTAAAATTCAACGTTTAGCTAAAAAAATTAAGCAACAAAAAAAAAATATCTATATATTCGCATTTTTAGCCGCGCAATTTGGTGCTTTGTGGCTGTGGTATTTTTCGTTTTCTTTTGCACGGTCACACTTAGAAGAACTTCTGATTAAAAAAACAACGTATATGTGGGAGCCCATGACGTCACAATAAAAAAAACCAAAATAATAATTGGCGACCTTGACGAAGGAGGCTGAATTTCAAAAAAGTTTAAGTGCAGTTATTTGCGGGTATCCCATAACATTATGAACACCATTTTTTAAACCTTTTTGACAAAATTTATAACAGAAAAATTGCAAAAGAAAAAATTAAAAAAAAAAAACAAATCGAATTTCGGGACACTTTGGGGCCGCTTTTGGTTCTAACTTATATCCGTATGTTATGTTTATGTTTTAGATTTTTATGTCAATCCGTTCTGGGTGAATTACGACACTGGCCCATGTTATTTATTCAGATCCTTATATATTTGTATTGATGACAGGAAGGCAGGTGGGGGGAGAAGTCGTGAATGAAATTGTTTAAACATTTCCTTTTGTTTAAAAAATATGAGGGAAGTGTAGGGAATAGCAACACAATTAATTGATTTGAATATTTATTACCCGTTACTCGTAGAGTAAAAGGGTATATTAGATTCGTGCAAAAGTATGTAACAGGTAGAAGGAAGCGTTTCCGATCATATAAAGTATATATATTCTTGATCAGGATCACTAGCCGAGTCGATCTACCCATGTCCGTCTGTCCGTTTGTCCATCCGTCCGTCTGTATGAACGCTGAGATCTCGGAAACTATAAAAGATAGAAAATTGGGATTTGGCATGAAGATATTAGGGGTTAATACGCAGCGCAAGTTTTTCACGCTGATGTGCCACGCCCCCTCTAACGCCCACAAACCGCGAAAAACTGTGGCACCCACAGTTTTGAAGCTAGATTAACGGGAAATGGAATGTGTATTCGTTTTATCAATACATATTGATAGACCAAAGTGGGAAACCCCCCTCCCTAACGCCAACAAACCGCGAATAGCTGTGGTGCCCACAGTTTTAAAACTAGAGCAAAAGTGTAAACGCCATTTTGTTTGGGTTATTAATGCCTACCGAAATGTAGACAAAATTTTTTAAATCGTCCCACTCAGTAAAAAGTTATAATCAAATTATGAAATGTCCGGTAGATGGAGCCACTTTGAAGCGGGTGCTTGGCTTGCCCTGCTTAAGACTGCTTGCTTTAGCTGAGTAATGGGTATTTGATAGTCGAGGCACTCGAATATAGTGTTCCATCTTGTGTTTTTTTAATATTATCAATGCATTTTTAATTTTTTTCATATGATGGATGTTGATTCACTACGAGCAGTACATGCAAGTGGTCCAACGATACCAAGCACGTGCTTGTTACGCGCGGGACTCTTTATCAATTTGGGCAAAAATGCGAGTTCGCGAGAAAAATACATGAGACAAAATAGAGACGGGACACTTAAAGATTCTAATTGTTACAACTAAGCTTGAAGCAAATGAGATAAGTTGAAGTGCAAATTAATTGATAAAGATTGTTAAAATTATTACATAGGACGCGAAAGGGTTCATGCAGAGAAAAATTTGATGTACTTCGAGGCAAATTAAGAAGGTAGTAATTTCGTGTTAGTCTAACGGAAACATTAAAAGTTAAACGGTTTACCAGGCTTACAGAATCAATATTACTTCTTATGATTTTGCATAATAATAGTACCAAGCATTATTCGACGGGTTTCAAGTGTGGATAAGTTAAACAATAGTAATCTACTCTGGTAGGAAGGAAACCTTACGTTTTGACCCCAGTTCAAAATACGAAGGGCAAAAAGCAGACATTTTTTTTGTACCGACTCAATACGGTCGATATGAACATGATATTGTGGACTCCAAACTAAAGAACAATATTCCAAAATAGGACGGACAAGGGAGGTAAATAACAGTTTGGTTATATAAGGGTCATCAAATTCTTCTGACCAACGCTTTATAAATCCAAGAACACTCATAGCTTTGTTGACATTCGACATTTTGTGGAAGTCAAATTTAAGCTTCGGGTCCAGAAGACCACCTAAATCGTTCACTGAATATATACGATCAAGTGGGAAGCGAATAACTTATAAACGTAGGAGTACCTCTGTAAAAGGTCATTACGTTACATTTCAGGCAGTTCAAATTTAAGAGGTTGTACTCACACCATATCGGAAAATGATCAATGTCTGATTGTAAACCAAAACCAGACTCAATATTATTATATGTCAAACCAAGATTAACATCATCAGCATACATTAGTACACGAGAATGTGTTACGATAGAGGGAAGATCGTTAATAAACAAGGTAAACAGGAAAGGGCCCAAATGACTACCCTGGGCCCCCCCGATGTCACGTGGATCATTTTGGAAACAGCGTTTTTAAACATAACCCTCTGAGTCCTTGCCTTCAAATAACTTGAAATCCAAGTTAATAGATTACATGGAAACCCAAGCTGATCTAATTTGAATAAAAGGAGAGAGTGGTTAACAGAGTCAAAGGCTTTGCTGAAATCTGAATATATAACGTCAGTCTGCATTTTTTCTTTAAATCCCTGTATTACAATGGATGTCAATTCAAGAAGGTTCGTGGTGGTCAATCTTCGCTTAACACAACCATGCTGACACGGTGATATTAGCGAGGAACATAAATGTTGAAAATGAAAAGTAATAATACGCTCAAATGCTTTTGGAATTGCCGACAATTTAGAAATACCTCTATAATTCTGGGCATCCGCCTTCGCACCCTTTTTGTGAAGTGGAATAATGAAAGATTCCTTCCAGATAGTTGGGAAAACAGATGCTGAAATAGACAAATGAAAAAGTTTAAGAATCGGTTTGCAAATGGTTGATGCAGAAACAGTACCTACAGTTCCTACAGTACCTGTAGATGCGGTCGGCACCGAATTTTTGGCCTCAGCTTGGCTTCTAGAAACAGGAACACCTCCGGAATTGGATGTTTCCATAGGCACAGTTGGCTCAGTTGGCCCTCTGCCGACAGAAACTGCTGCCGCTACCGGATCTACAGTTGGGTTTTGCCCCACGGTCGCATTAACTGCCCTTGAGCCAGCTTTTTTGCGTTTGGGCACAAACGGAATTGAACCCCTCAATGAGCTTTTTCAAAGCATTCGAGATGTTCAATAGGTCGTCTCGAGTCTGCCTCATAAAGCTGCTCACCTCGACTGTCATTTCCTTGCAGGACTCACATGCCCACATGAGACCGGTTCGCATTTCGCATGATCGACTCACAGAGCCAGCAGATAATGAACGATTCTTTGGGAGAATAGGGAAGAGAGAGAGCAGATAATGAACGATTCTTTGGGAGAATAGGGAAGAGAGCAATTTTTCTAAGAACAGATAAGAGACATTTTAAGGGAAAAGAAAAGTTTATTCAAATTAAATGAAAATAAAATGTGAAAAACTACCTCGAGTAAATTTGGCACTGGGATCAAATACCAAAACCGCAAAAAAACCAAACACGAAAAATATAAGAGCACGAGAATCACGCATTAATTTGAATGCAGAAGAGCGCGAGAGAAAAAAATTTCTATCGACTGAGCGTGGCTTGTGAGGCCACAAAAACTATTACGCACGAACAGTTACAAATGAAAAGCAAGCAAGAGAAGTGAATTAGAAGTACAGCATGTACAGAGAGTGTGAGATTACACTAACAAACTGTTATGTATAATATAGAGCGGGAGAGGGAGAGAGAGATTACAAGCGTTTAGAAGAGTGTAAGTTACACTAACAAAGCAAGGAGATTAAACAAATCCGATAGAAATGTTAAAATAACTATAACCACGTACCCGGTATTGGTAGATTTATTTAAAAATACTAACACAATTGTTAGGCTATGCTTTGTTGATAAACAAACACAAGACACTCGCAAAAAATCACCGAAAAAGACAACAAAACTCAGAGCACAAAGTAAACACAACTGTTCACAAGCGACGCTAAATCGTTATATAAAAAATTATAAACTTGATACTAGATTCTAAAATATTTATAAATATAAAATTGATTAATTTATTCAAGAATTAAAATGGAAGATATTTAGTTAACATTTTCAAAACCTCCTAAATATTTTGACATGTTTATAAATAAATGTAAACTTGGTATAGTTGTTAAGTTCTTGCTATTAAATTAGTAGCTAGTATAAGCTGTTCACTAGCTGTTTTGTTATCTGTTCACAAGCGGTTTTTTAGATTATAACTACTTGTTTACTAGCTGATATTAGCTGTTCACTAGCTGGTATTAGCTGTTTACTAGCTGTTTTTTTAGATGTTCACTAGCTGCATTTAGATTATAACTACTTGTTTACTAGCTGATATTAATTGTTTAGTAGCTGGTATTAGCTGTTCACTATCTGGTCTTAGCTAATCACTAGCTGTTTTTAGATATTATTAAACAGGTAACATATTTAGATTAGCTAATATTAGCTGTTTAGTAGCTGGTATTAGCTGTTCACTATCTAGTCTTAGCTAATCTGTAGCTTTTTTTAGCTGTTCACTAGCTGTTTTTAGATTATAACTACTTGTATATTAGCTGGTTTTAGTTGTTAGCTAGGTCTTAGCTAATCACTAGCTGTTTTTTAGCTGTTTACTAGCTGGTTTTAGATTATAACTACACCCAAAATAAAATCGATACGAAACGTAGGTCAATTATACATTATTTAAGATCAATTTTAGCTTGATATGGGCCCATGTAAAACTGACATGGTCGAAATGTAAACATTATGTTCGAAGTACGTCAGCTCGAATTTCGAATCTGTCTTTCTCGTTTCAACTCACGTCATTTTTCTCTCCATATGGCGTATTGCTCTCTTTTTCGCAGTGAGAGAATCTCCGAGAGCGAAAATTCGGCAAAATGATATTATTTAATGTCTATTTGATGAGTATTTCGTGTAAGAACGATGTGGGTATGAATTACCTGACATTTACGGGAATATGCTTCTTTTTGTGTGTACTTGTATACTAGCTGGTTTTAGTTCTTTACTACTCTCTGTTTACGTTGGTGTTATTAGCAGTGTTCATGCCAAAAGGCGTTTATATTTTGAAGGCAGTGTCGAGCGGCAATTTTCTTCAGATCTCCACATCTCGCTCGCTCGCACTGCCCTTCGCTCTCCCTTTCCAACTCTCCCGCAACTCTCCGCTCCGCTCTGTAGCCACTAAGCAAAGTTCATTGTAATTAGTTCCTATTTACAAGTGTAACAATAAACTGCCACACGTCGCGCAAAACCCCGTAATTGTCTAGCGCGTTTTCGCGCTTTTTCCTGGGACTTAACACCTTTCTACAATCAAGCCATCCCCGCCCCAACAAGCTGTTTACTAGTGGATTATAAACAGTTATAATTGTGGGATTATACAAATTATAGTTTATTTGGGAAAGTTACAGAATGTTTCTTAAAAACTTATGTTTAATGCACAAAGCGTCTTTTGTGCTGCATAAGATATCAGGTTGGGGGGTGCATAAACTAATTGCAATCTAAAAACTCAGGCGAGAAAAAGACAACCGTTTTCCAAGATCTAACATCAGCAACTGCCTTTTATTAGCAGCGGCAAAATAACATAATGTTCTAACAGAGTAATTTACAGAGATTGGTTAATACATGTTAATGAGCTTTGTTTACATTTGTATAGGCAAAGAGAAACAGTATGTAAGACGAAAAATATTGTGAGTTTGACCGAACATCCCGGCCGCCTTGAAAGTATCATCTTTCAACAAGATTGAGAATCCGTGGGTAATACTGCCAGCTTATGCACTGGTCGGCAGCACACCCCAGTGCTGGTTCGAATGTGGGCCACTCGAACTAGCCCATCCTTTCCGGGAACAACGGTCTCGACGCGCCCGATCTTCCATCGCTGAGGAGGCAGATTGTCGTCGTGGATGATGACCATGGTGTTAGCCCTGATGTTGGCCGATGGTGTTGTCCATTTGGTGCGCGAGCGTAGTTCCTGTAGGTACTCAAGCGACCACCTTCGCCAAAACTGTTGTTTGCTCGCGGTCACGGCGTCGAATCGTTCCAGGCTGGACGCATGTGTTGATGACACAGTCCGTTCTGGAAGGGCACGAAGAGATTTCCCCACCAGGAAGTGGCCCGGAGTAAGTGCCCCAAAGTCGTTGGGATCTGGAGACAGCGGAGACAATGGGCGCGAGTTGAGAATCGCTTCGACTTCAGTGGTTATGGTGCAGAGCTCCTCGAAGGTGAATCTTGAATTCATCAGTGTTCTGTAGAGTAGACTCTTGGCGCTTTTTACCGCCGCCTCCCAAAGGCCTCCAAAGTGAGCAGCTCTAGGAGGGATGAAATGGAAAGTTATGAAATCAGTTGACAAATAAGACGAAATGACTTCTTGCGTGGCTTTGTCTTGAAGGAACGCTCGTAGTTCTTGAAGATGGTTGGCAGCTCCGACGAAATTGGTTCCGTTGTCGCAGAAGATGTCGGTTGGAATTGACCGTCTGGCGATCATCCGTTTAAGTGCTGCAAGAAATGCCTTGGTTGACAAATCCGAGACGACTTCTATATGGACGGCCTTGGATGCCAAACAAATGAAGACGGCGAGGTAGGACTTTGTTGGACCCTTTCCTCTAATGCGAAGATATGTGTTAAACGGTCCGCAGAAGTCGACGCCACACCTTTGGAACGGCTGTTGCGGTAGCACTCGTTCTAGTGGTAGCGATCCCATGAGTTGGTTCTCCAGTTTGGGTCTGAACCGAACGCAGGCGATACAGGAACGCACCACTCGACGAGCCAGGTCCCTGGCGTTGATGATCCAGTATTCCAGACGGATTAGCGCGACTAGAGCTTTCGGGCCTGCGTGACAATTCCTCAGATGCAAGTGTCGTACATAAATCCACGCAAAGTGCGATTTGCTAGGCAGTAGCAGCGGATGCCTTTCAGATTCAGGGATGTCGGCGTTCTGTAATCGTCCTCCAACCCTTATAAGAGCATGTCCTGATGAGCTGTCGAGAAAAGGCGTTAAATACTTTAGGTGACTTGTAAGCGGCTTAGCTTTCTGCAGCGAGTGAAAATCTTCAAGGAACGACTGTTGCTGAATATTGTAGACGATGCTGAACAATGCGCGGCGAAGTTCTTCCGATGTAAGCGATGGATTGACAATTTTGACTCCTCTTGATAAGTTGGCGAAGCGAAAGACGTATGCGATGGTTCGAATGCAGCGAGTGTATGAGCTGATGTGAGTCAGCTGTTGGAGAACATGATTGCTGATCACAGCCGTGGTGAATGTGCTCCTTCGTTGCTCTGCTTTGACAATAGTTGGATCGATATCGATGATTTGCGGAGTGGTTGGCCACTGGGACGATGGTTGGGTCAAGAACTGTGGACCTGTGAACCACATCGATGCTGCCAGCTCAGTTGTAGCAGCTCCGCGCGAAACTATGTCCGCCGGATTGCTCTCACCTGGTACAAATTTCCACTGGCCATCTGCGGTCCATTCTTGAATTTCGGAGATTCGGTTTCCAACGAATGCTGACAGTGTGACTGAGTGCTGTTTTAGCCAGTGAAGCACAATCTGCGAGTCCGTCCAGAAATAGACCGAGAATTTTCTGTCCGCTAATAGAGGCTTCAATTTCGCATACAGTTGGCCCAGCAAATGCGCTCCACACAATTCCAGTTTTGGAAGGGATTTTTTCTTCACAGGAGCCACTCTCGATTTGCCAGTCAATAGCTGCACTGCGACATCTCCCGTCGACGTTTCCGAGCGTAGATACACGCAGCAGCCGTAAGCCCTGATTGATGCGTCACAAAATCCATGAAGTTGAAGTGATCGCATCTTGTGTTGGAGGCAATAGCGGGGAATCGATAAAATTGAGACTGTTTGGAATGATTCTAGGCATTTGCTCCAGGCCGTGTGTATGTTTTCTGGAACGCTCTCGTCCCATTGCAGGCCAGCGAGCCAAAGTTCTTGCAGAAGTATTTTTGCGACAACAACAAGCGGTGAGAGCAAACCAAGCGGGTCGAACAAGGCGGATGCGGTGGACAAAATACTTCTTTTGGTGATACGCGTTGCGTGGTTCCTTGGTATGAACTTGAAGAACAGTGTATCCTTGTGCTGGTTCCAGTTCACTCCAAGAGCGCTGGCTAGTCCCTCGCCACAGGAACTGAGCTTCTTGGATGCATGATCTTCCATGAATCCAACGTAGTTGGAATGCCATTTGGTGAGTGGGAAATGCCCTCGACGAAGAATTTCTGTGACTTGATCCTTGATAATGCGAAGCGTCTCTAAGTCGTCTGCACCCGTGAGTAGGTCATCAACATAGAAAGACGACTTTATGATAGCGGCGCCGATTGGACAGTCAGCTTGATGAACATCAGCGAGGTGGTTGAGGCTACGTGTTGCCAAAAATGGGGCGGCTGCAGTGCCGTAGGTTACCGTATTCAATTGATACGTGCGCAGCGTGTCTTCTGGAAATGCTCTCCAAAGAATGTACTGGTATTTGCGATCAATAATGTCGAGATTTACTTGCCTATACATCTTGGTCACATCTGCAGTGATGGCGTAACGATGAAGCCTGAACTTTAGAAGCTGCAGGTACAAGTCCTCCTGGAGTGTTGGGCCAACGCATAGCAAGTCGTTGAGTGATAATTGATTTGACGTCCGGCAAGAGGCGTCAAACACCACCCTAAGCTTAGTAGACTCACTGCTGGGTTTGAGGACGCAGTGATGCGGGATGTAGTAGTGCGGCTCGTGCAGTTTAGGATGAATAACTGGGGACATGTGCCCCAATTTCTCATACTCCTCCATGAAGTCGCAGTATTGTTGACGAAGTGCTGGAGATTTCGATAGGCGACGTTCCATGCTTAGGAACCGACGGCGAGCGATATCAAATGAGTCTCCCAACCGAGTTGGGTCAGCCTTGAATGGCAGTTTGACGACAATCCTACCAGTGCTGTCGAGACAAGTGGTCTTCTCGTACTGTTCCTCGCAAATAGCATGCTCCGGCTTCTGCAGAGGTGGCGAGTCGACTGCTTCCAGTTCCCACAGACGTTTGAGGTTGACATCAATTGAACTTGCGTTTAAAGCCATGCAAGTGGAAACTTCTATTGGCGCGGTTTGCTGCAGTCGGCCGGTTACGACCCAGCCAAACTGAGTTTTCTGCAGCAGCGGGCCTTGAGGTCCCAGCCTTATTTGCCCTACAGTTAAGGCGTCGAAGAAGGCTTCGGTTCCCAGTAGCAGATCGACGTGGCGTGATTGGTAGAATCTTTCATCAGCGAGCGGCGTATTTTCTGGCAGCTTCCAAGTCGAAACGTCGATGGCCAGATCGGGCTGGTATGAGATTTGTGGAATAATACAGAGATCTGCGGAGAGTACGAAAGATGAAATGCGAGATTTGACAGATGCAGTTGTGCAATATTTAATATCTGTTTGCGAATGGCCGATGCTTCGAATTTGGACTGCATGTCTTTCCCTCCGTAAGCGAAGCCGTTGTGCGAAGTCTTCCGTCACGAAGTTCACTTGAGAGCAGGAGTCGAGAAGAGCTCTTCCAGGCCAGTAGGTTCCAAACGCATCCTTGACGAGAACCATAGCAGTGGCAAGCAACACCTGAGACTTCTGGCCAGAATGCGAGTGCGAGTGTGTTGCAGCTTCCAATGGCGGTGCGGTTGGATACGGTTGGTGCGAGCGAGACGAATCTAGCGAATGGTTGTTGTGCAACAGGGTATGATGTGCCTTGTTGCAGGTGCGACAGCGATTTCTCGATGGGCAGCTCGACAGTTGGTGACCTCTACACAGACAGTTTAAACACAGACGGTGTGTTTTAACGACATCAAATCGCGCGGTTGGATTAAGGTCCTTAAACTTGTCACATCCGAGCAATTTGTGTGAGGGTGCGAGGCAGTATACACATGGTGCGTTGGTCAGCGAAAACGACGAATTGTGAGATCTTGCGGGGGGACGAGTCGGTCTTGGCCGCTCCGATCCATGGGATTGCTCGTCAGACAGAAGAAACTGGCAGTGGCGCTCAAGTATCTGCGTGCATTGGCTCCAGGATGGCAGAGTGAGATAATCCAGTGATTCGTTCCATTTTGTTTTGGTCTGCTGATCGCACTTCTCCATGACCACGTAAATGAGCATCGCCTCAGAAATTTGAGCGTCCGAGCCTAGCGATGAAAGGGCACTATATAACGCGGATGCGTTGTCGATTAGGCTGCGGAGCTGTTGAGCACTTGCCGCAGCAGCCGGCGGCAGTTTAAAAATCGAGGCTATCGTTTCGACAAAGATTAGGGCAGGCTTGTCATACCGGTCCTTCAGCCGTTCCAGCGCCTTCGCATAATTTTCTCCAGTGACCGGGAAGGCTGCGACAGCTTCCAGTGCAGGTCCCTTTAAACAATTACGGAGATGATTAAATTTGTCTATATTAGATATTTGCTCACGATTGACCAGTTGCAGAAACGACGAGATGAAGTTCTTGTAATCCTTATGATTTCCATCGAAGCTAGGTAGTGCCAATCTTGGCAGTCGAGACGGCGCGCTGTAGCTTGGTGCAGAGATGTGGTCGAAAACTGTGTTGTGCAGATCCTCTCCAAGAAGTTGCTGAATTGCCAACTTTGTAGTTATGTAACTGTCCTCCAGGTCTGCACGTCCACTATCTGTGGATTCCATGGTCTCAATTTCTGATTGTACCGAAAGGGCTTGCTTAAAATATGACTCTAAGATTCCCAAACGGCACTGAAGTTCAGCCGGCGATTTCTGCTCTTCTTCTTCCTTGGCATCGACCATTCCTCTTATGCGCGTAATGTTGCGCTTAATATTCGAGCGTTGCCGTTTGAGAGTCTCCAATATAGCCGTTGCCATTGCTGCGACGAAGAATGCGAATGCGAGAACGAGAGTAAAGTTGCGGCAACAACAACGCGAAAGCGACTAGAACTCAAAAACTGTACCAGCGGCTGCAGTTGGCGATGTAAACAAAACAACAACACTTTGCTGGCGGAATAACGGAGCAAAGGAGAATGAGCGATCGACGCCGAGCTTATAGAGCGGGCGGGCACACACATACAAGCGAAGAGATGTGCGAAGAAGAGCGCGAATAGTTCCGTTATACGAACGACACGTTGCCCTTAGAATTTTCGTGAATAGTTAATAACTTTATTTGTTTATTTATTATTCACTTTCGATGAATGCACTAGGGTTGAATGTTCACCTTTGTATGCGGTTATGACAATGTTGAGTTGCGATGAGCGGGTCGAGCGAATAATTGTTGCGGGCGATAGTTCGACAATTGTTTATGAATTAATAAATTGTTAATAATTTGTTTAAACACTGCCCCACGTTGGGCGCCAAAATGTTTAATGCACAAAGCGTCTTTTGTGCTGCATAAGATATCAGGTTGGGGGGTGCATAAACTAATTGCAATCTAAAAACTCAGGCGAGAAAAAGACAACCGTTTTCCAAGATCTAACATCAGCAACTGCCTTTTATTAGCAGCGGCAAAATAACATAATGTTCTAACAGAGTAATTTACAGAGATTGGTTAATACATGTTAATGAGCTTTGTTTACATTTGTATAGGCAAAGAGAAACAGTATGTAAGACGAAAAATATTGTGAGTTTGACCGAACAACTTAAATGAATGAATTGTTTGATTGATTTGACTTCATAAACCGACTTCTTTTCGGAACCACGCACTAGACGACCTCTTTTCTTTTCCACTCGCTTAACTCTTCTTCCATAGTGTCCCTTTTTATACCCTTGCAGAGGGTATAATGATTTCAGTCAGAAGTTTGCAACGCAGTGAAGGAGACGTTTCCGACCCTATAAAGTATATATGTTCTTAGTCAGGATGACTAGACGAGTCGATCTAGCCATGTCCGTCTGTCCGTCCGTCTGTCCGTCTGTCCGTCCGTCTATCCGTCTGTCTGTCCGTCCGTCCGTCCGTTTCTACGCAAACTTGTCCCTCAGTTTTGAAACTATCGAGCTGAAACTTTACCAAAAGTCGTCTTTCTATTGCAGGTAGTATATAAGTCGGAGCCGGCCGGATCGGACAACTGTATCTTATAGCTCATCATATTTTTATTTTCTGAATTTCGAATTAAATTTTAGAAATATCGGACGACTATATCATATAGCTCCCATAGGAACGATCGGAAAAATAAAGAGAAATTCATAGGAACAAAATTATAGCTTTGTTAATTTTTATTGTATTCTCTTCTACTTTGGAGTATAAGTTTATTTTATTATTTTAGAATTTCGAATTAAATGTAACATAAATTGGATGACTATATTATATAGCAGCTAATCTAAATTTTACATTTTTGTAATTTGAAATTTAATTGGAATGATCTGCAATGGTTTATAAACTTCGGCTAGCCGAAGTTAACTTCCTTTCTTGTTAATACTCGATGCTTTTTTAAATAAAGAATCGATACTCTTTAATGTACTCGATTAATAGTATTGGAAAACAAATAATAATAGGAGAGCAATTCAAATTCAAAACAAGAGGGAACGCTATAGTCGAGTGCCTCGACTATCAAATACCCGTTACTCAGCTAAAGTCAGCAGTCTCAAGCAGGGCAAACCAAGCAGCCGCTTCAAAAAATTAAAAAAATTTCTTCTACATTTCGGTAGGCGTTAATAACCCAAACAAAATTGCGTTTAGACTTTTGCTCTAGCTTTAAAACTATGGGCGCCACAGCTTTTCGCGGTTTGTGGGCGTTAGGGGGGGGGGGGGGTTTCCAACTTTGGTCTATCAATATGTATTGATGAAACGAATACACATTGCTTTTCCCGTTAATATAGCTTCAAAACTGTGGGTGCCACAGTTTTTCGCGGTTTGTGGGCGTTAGAGGGGGCGTGGCATATCGGCGTGAAAAACTTGCGCTGCGTATTAACCCCTAGAATCTGCATGCCAAATCTCAATCTTCTAGCTTTTATAGTTTCCGAAATCTCAGCGTTCATACAGACGGGTGCCAAGGTTTTTAGCGGTTTGTGGGCGTTAGGGGGGAGGGGGGGTTTCCCACTTTGGTCTACCAATATGTATTGAAGAAACAAATACACATTCCTTTTCCCGTTAATCTAGCTTCAAAACTGTGGGTGCCACAGTTTTTCGCGGTTTGTGGGCGTTAGAGGAGGCGTGGCACATCGGCGAGAAAAACTTGCGCTGCGTATTAACCCCTAGAATCTGCATGCCAAATCTCAATCTTCTAGCTTTTATAGTTTCCGAGATCTCAGCGTTCATACAGACGGGTCCACAGTTTTTCGCGGTTTGTGGGCGTTAGAGGGGGCGTGGCACATCGGCGTGAAAAACTTGCGCTGCGTATTAACCCCTAGAATCTGCATGCCAAATCTCAATCTTCTAGCTTTTATAGTTTCCGAGATCTCAGCGTTCATACAGACGGACGGACGGACAGACGGACGGACAGACGGACAGACGGACAGACGGACAGACGGACAGACGGACATGGCTAGATCGACTCGGCTAGTGATCCTGATCAAGAATATATATACTTTATATGGTCGGAAACGCTTCCTTCTACCTGTTACATACTTTTGCACGAATCTAATATACCCTTTTACTCTACGAGTAACGGGTATAATTACGTACAGGGCCTAAACCGTTGATGTCGCTGTTACTCTTACGCTGCAAGGGTGATACACTTATACTAAATTCCTAAATAATTTTGTGCTATATGATTACTAGTTTTGTTATCTCTAATGATCGTTTAAAGGGTTTTTCTTTGAGATTATCCATATATTCACTATTTGAAAAGGAAAGATGTTTGGTCAACTCTTTCAATATTATTATTATTTGCCTCAATTGTTTGGGGCAAACGCCTCTTTAGATCAGGATAGACAAAATAATTTATAAATATTTATCAATACAGCCAGAAATGAAACTTTTTTTGGACTTTCAGACGGTAGATCTCCCTTTATTCCGTTCCAATCACAAAGAGACATACCTTTTCGGAAAGATGTATATATTTCCTTCAAAATGGTGTCAGTTTCGAAATTGTTGAACTATCGGTTTTTGAGAACTGTTAAGTTTAATAAAAGAAGTTGTTAAAAATCCGGGTGATTCGAATATCTTCAAAACGATTCTTTAAAACATTTTTATACCCTTGCAGAGGGTATATTGATTTCAGTCAGAAGTTTGCAACACAGTGAAGGAGACGTTTCCGACCCTATAAAGTATATATATTCTTGGTCAGCATGACTAGACGAGTCGATCTAGCCATGTCCGTCTGTCCGTCCGTCCGTCCGTTTCTACGCAAACTAGTCCCTCAGTTTTTAAGCTATTGAGCTGAAACTTTACCAAAAGTCGTCTTTCTGTTGCAGGTAGTATAAAAGTCGGAGCCGGCCGGATCGGACAACTATATCTTTTAGCTCCCACAGGAATAATCGGAAAAATAATGGAAAAAAATTATATCTTCGGTGTATTTTGACATATTATCTTCTAATCTTAGGAATATAATTTTTTTAACTGTCCCGAATTTCGAATAAAATTTTAGAAAAATCAGACAACTATATCATATAGCTCCCATAGGAACGATCGGAAAACTAGGGGGAAATTAATAGGAACAAAATTATAGCTTTGTTAATTTTTATTGTATTCTCTTCTACTTTGGAATATAAGTTTAATTTATTATTTTAGAATTTCGAATTAAATTTAACATAAATTGGATGACTATATTATATAGCTGCCATAGGAAGGATCGATCAATTAATGTCAAAATAATCCGTAACTTCAACATTTTTGTAATTTCAAATAGAATAGGAACGATCTGCAAGGGTATATAAACTTCGGCTGGCCGAAGTTAGCTTCCTTTCTTGATTTTATTTTCTTCAGTAATCGAAAAAAAATGGGTCCCAGCGCTTACACTGGTCGCCATAATTATTTTGACAGGTTTGAAAGTTCAATCTACTCATATTTTGAACATATATTATAAACATATGGCACCTATATAAAAAGAACACCACAATTCCGTTTAAATGACAAACAAATGTTCTTAACCCATTAAGCACCCTTTGAAAAGTTAGAAATTTTTGTGAAAGTCAAATTTTAAACTTTTTCCTGGGGCTTAAAACAAAAATATTTTGATTCAAAGTTTTCCCCCAAGCAAAATCATTATGGACGGCAGTCCATGTAGTGACGAAGCGCACAAGGAGTGTGTGCAAAGGCGACTACTATCACTATGGTCGGCAGTCCATGTAGTGACGAAGCGCACAAGGAGAGTGTGCGAAGGCGACTACTATTATATAGCCGCAGAATTGAAAATCTGCTTTAATGGTTCGATGCAACGGAGTGATACACCAATTTAAAGGTATTGCAAAAACTAAAAGGATTGCATACCAAGACCTCAAGAAAATCAATTGATTTGGGGCAGAGAGCGGTGAAAGTGTTTTTTTTTTTTTTTTTAGTATAACACATAGAGTTTATTACATTGATCAGCCAATTTAATGGCTATAAAATGTAGAGTAAAAATAGGAACAAATAACATGAATACATAACAGAATGGCGATTAACAAATTTTTATAACTTATGACTTAGATACTAAATTAAGACAACAATACTACGCATTACTGCTTCAGGACGCGTGTGACATGACGTCCTCTTGTCCAGAGATCGCCGGGATGCCTTCGTTTTAGCCTCCTCCTAATCGTCGGGTTGGACAAGGAAGCAGCTAGGTGGTTGGGGTGTCCTAAAAGGCGTTCGTTGTACCGACTCGAGTGCCGGTTAATCTGGTCCCTGACAGAGGGCATGTGGAGGTCATTAGCCAGGTCGACGTTTCTAATGTACCACGGTGCATTTGCAATAGTTCGCAGCGCCTTATTTTGAACTCTTTGGACCTTCATGACGTTAGAGTCAGAAGCCATGCCCCAAAGTTGGATGCAGTACGTCATTGAGGGCACCACAATTGTTTTAAACAGCAACACTTTGTTAGCCAGGCTGAGCTTGCTCGTTGATTTGAGCATCCAGTTGAGCTTCCTTAGCTTAGCGCGACATGTAGCGGCTATTTTTGTTGTGTGCTGCTTCCAGGTGAGCCGTTTGTCCAGGATCAGACCCAGGTACTGCGCCTGGGGAGATTGTGGGATGGTGGTATTATGGAGCTCAACCGTTGGAAGGATCTGTCCTCGCAACGTGAAATTGCAGTGTTGCGATTTTCTGCCATTAATTGCTATATTCCACCTGTTTGACCACTTGCCGTAGGAGTCGAGATATTCCTGGGTTATTCTAGAGGCTTCAATTCGGCAGGTGGAATTAACAAGAAAGGCAGTGTCGTCAGCGTAGGTGGCAAGAAGAGTGTCCGGTGCATTAATAGAAGGCAGGTCAGAGGTGAACAGGGTATATAATACGGGACCCAGGACGCTTCCCTGTGGAACGCCAGCACGAGCAAATCTTAAGCTTGACCTTTCTCCTCTTACCTCGACCATGAAACTACGATCAAGCAGATAAGATTTGAGAATAAGGAATAAGCCTGTCGGGAGTAGCGTCTTCAACTTATGGAGTAATCCTTCGTGCCATACGCGGTCAAATGCTTCCTTGACATCGAGGAAAATAGCAGAGCTATATTGCTTATTCTCAAAAGCTTTCAAGATGTGCTGGACAAGTCGGTGTGCTTGCTCTGGAGTCCCATGGTGGTGCCTGAAACCAAACTGGTGGTCGGGAATGGCCTCTTGAACGCTTCTTACTCCCAAAATTCTACTTAGAAATATTCTCTCGAATATTTTAGAGAAAGTGGGTAGCAAGCTTATCGGACGATATGACTCGACAAGATTCTCCGGTTTTCCTGGCTTTGGTATCATTGTTATCACAGCACACTTCCATTGAGAGGGGAAGTGGTGGATACGTAGCATTGAGTTGAAAAGAAGAACAAGGAACAGGATTCCCTTTTTAGGCAGAGCCTTGGCAACTCTGCTGTCAATGCCGTCGAAACCCGGCGCTTTACTGGGATGAAGCTTCTGAATGTGACTGCAAATTTCTTCTGGACTCACGTGTTGGATCGGTAATGCTTCCGGGGAAGGATCCTCGGGTCTCGCCAGGTCGAATGGCTGGAAACGTTTCTCGAGTTCATCCGCAAAAGCTAAGGAAATTTCGGAGTCGGACTTGCACCATGTATCGTCAGCTTTTCTTATGGGAATCTTTCGGAGAGGCTGTCGTTTTATATTCCGCGTTAATTTCCAAAGGTTGAAGCCGTACGGTTTGGAGGTGTCCGCGTTGAGGAGCATATCATCGAAATATTTGCGCTTAGTTTCATGCAGAAGCTTTTTCAGTGCGTCTTCAGCACGGCGATAGGCTCTTTTGTCGACTTGATCTTGGGATCTCATATATCTGCGACGTAGGGATCTTTTCAGCCTTACCAGGTCCATAACCTCAGGTTTTAAAAGCGCCTGAGGTCGGTTGGAGTGGTTTGGGACTTGACCATAGGTTGAGGCCTCGGCAGCGATATGGATTTTCCGGGCAAACATCTCGACAGCGTCGTCTATGTCATCAGGAGAGCTTAAAACCATATTAAGATTAACGAGCCGGTTAATTACTGCTTGGAAGCGTGGGATGTACGCATTTCGAGGAAGGATGCGAGGCCTATGGCAAATTTTTTGCGCAGCGACTCTAAACTTAATTATCAGTGGGATGTGATCAGAGCTAAGTTCAAGACATTCCGAGATAATGAGACTCTCAGGCCGTATCCCATTGTAGACAGCAAAGTCAATGGCGGTTGGTGTTCTTTGACTGTAAGGATAATGCGTTGGCCCGCCGGTAGCAAGGACCTGGGCATTTGATCCTTGAATGACTTCAGCTAGAGCTCTCCCACGGGTGGTTGAGTTTCGAGACCCCCAGAGACGGTGGTGGGCGTTCCAGTCTCCTGCGATGATGAAACTTGACCCCAGATCATCGAACAGTTTTTCGAAGTCGTCGGCAGAACATTGAAAGTTTGGAGGACAATAAATAGACGAAATGGTTGTTTCGCCAAGGTCGGTATTGACTTTGACTGCAACACATTGAACACTTGGACTTTGTAGACTATAGCACTGGTAACTTTGAAGACAGGATTTTATTAAGATAGCAGAGCCACCACGTTTCCGATCTGCAGGATGAGTAGCTTGATGGATATCGTACCCGTGCAACTTGTAGTACGACCTTGAACAGAAGTGTGTTTCACTAACTAGCATAATGTCAATATTATGACTTTGTATAAAGAGCTCCAACTCGAGGGCTTTGTTGCCAAGTCCGTCGGCGTTCCACACACCAATGTTAAGGCCGATTTGATTCATGGTTGCGTTACATTAACTGGGAGGAATCCAGCAAATGCTTGTGCAGTTCCTGGGGTACTTTGTGGTAACAGTTTTGAGACTAGATCCATCATCGACAACATCATTTGGAAGAGTTTGTCAATCCGAGCAACAAGGACCGACATACTTTCGTTGGATTGCAAAAACATTTGCTCTTGACGCTGCCATTGCTGATCATGAAACGATTGCTGTGGGCTGCGTCGCTGTTGTTGAGGGGAAGACTCCTGTTGATGATCTGGCTGTTGTTGTTGTAGAGGCCTTTGCTGTTGCTGTGGTGGCTGCTGCAGTTGCTGCTGACGAGGTGGTGCCTTTGGATGACGTGGCTGGCTTTGCTTCCTGTTGTTGCTGCCCAGTGGGGGAAACTGTTGGTTTTGCTGGGACGTAATTGGAAGTTGTTGATGCTGGGGACGATTGACTTGGCCGCGGACAGCGTTTGCGTAGGAGGTTGAAGCCACAAAGTTTGATTGGACATTTAATCCAGCTGACTTTTGGGGAAGGGATGGAACACTTTTTCGTCGACTAGCTGCTTTTTGATAAGCGACACAGCCTTTATAGCTGGCAGTGTGGTCACCACCACAGTTTACGCATTTAACTGGATGGACATCCCTTAAGCATTCCTCCAAATCGTGTTGCAGGCCGCATCTGACGCAGTTGAAACTCCTGTTACAATTGTTTTTAGTGTGATCAAAAGCTTGGCACCGGTGGCATTGAACAACATCCTCCTTTTTGTAGGGGAATTCAACTTGAACCTTTTGTCGACAAAGTGTTTTGATATCGTGGATATCTTTGTTATTTGGTGCCGGTTCTAGTTCAATAAAAACTAAGTTGACAAGCCTGGTTTTGTCAAAGCGGCTTCTGGGTCTATTAACAAATCGAACCGTGTGGCCAGCCGACGTTAGACTATCTTTAATCTCTTCGTCTGGTACAGAATGATGTATCCCACGGATGACAACGCGATATGACCTTTCTTCCTTTAGCTGCCATGAATGAAAGGGTACATTTTTAAGGGCCAGAGATTTCGTTATCGCCCTGTATGCATCTGAATCTGCAGCCAGAATAGAGACAGAGTTATTGGGGTGGCATTTCAGGGAGTATTTAGACGGGTCTACTACTTTGTCTGTAGATCTAATAAGGCCATTCAGATTCTCGCAATGGGCAACCACAATTGGGGGTGGCTTGTGGGAGGGTAATTGTTTTTGGTTGTCAGACTGTTGGCTGGGGTTGTTGTTGGGAGCGAGATTGTTTCCAGCGTTGGTGTTTATAGTGCAGTTGGTGTTGTTGCTGTTGTTGCTGCTGCTGGCCTGACTTGGAGTACTGGTTGAGGTACTGGGTTGTTGGGAGTTATTAGGGCTGACCGTTGAAGAATCTTCGACGCGTTCATCTGTCTCCATATCCGACAGTTCCGAAAAACGGTTTGCTGAATTCGTTTTTGGGCTATTCGAATTCCTTAGGATTTTAGAGACTGAATTTGGTGATATGGAGTCAAGCCGACGTTTGCTGTTTGCTGGTCGAGGAGTCCACCAGTCCTCATCGTCGCCATTGATAGCTTCTAATTCCCGATCAACATTATTGTTTGATATAGACGTGGTGTTGGCGGAGGTAGGATATAGCCGGCTAAATTTGCTTAATGAGCTATTTCGCGCCTCATTCATTACCTGTTGTCGACGAGCCACAGTCTTCCTAATGTTAAGCTCATCTTCGGAGTCCGAACGACCTGCCATAATTGGTAAAAGGCACTGATATTGTGCACTGCTTTACCGACTTTTGGCATACAGGGGAGCTTTGCCCGAATTCCGAAAAGGCGATCGTAGCCTAGAGGGTTAGATGCAAGCCCCGCAAACAGGCGGGACCGGGTTCGAGCCCACCAGGAGACGAACAGATTTCAAATTTTATTTTTTTTCTTTAATTTGTATCAAGAATATTGAGTTGTGGCTCACTTCGAAACCAATTTCGAATATGAGCCAACTAGTTGTGGTTTGCAAGAACAACAATTGCAACTGTAAGTTTTGACTTTCTGTTCCACTTGTTTTCGCGATTGACACAACTAACGGAGCGTTGGAGCACTGGTACCGCGACTTTAGAGGTCGGATTCACAATATCAATAACTTTTGCCACGCAGGTGGACTTGTCCATAGAATCTTCACAAAGAACTTCGCTGCGATGCAAAAACACGTCTGCACTCAACGAAAGCATGATCGAGACTAGTGATGAAAGTGTAAAAGTAAAAATTTTGAAATTTGGATCTTTTAGGGCCAGTGGGAATAATTTGCCCCTCGCACTATTCTCTTTGTATTTTTACTGAAAATGCGCTTAATATGAGGGGTCATATCAGAAAATCCGACGTTCTGTTCAAAAGTTATACCGAAAACAAGATTTTCTTCTTCTTCCCAAAATGAAATAATTTGTCCCTTTGTTTGTATGCATCAAATCGTGGTTTTAGGATCCTGAAATAAATTGTACTGTGTTTAGCAGCAGGATATGAAAAACGCTGGTTCTACGACTTTTGGAAAAACCTGCTAGTTTGGCGGAAAATCATTAAAAAAAAGCTAGATTTTGACGGCTTTTAGTTTCTAAACGACTAAAGCTACAGACTCGTGCTATACCTTGTTAAAAAGGTAATTTAATATGCTAATCGCGTTGCCTTCGTTAAAATTAGCTAAATGCAATAGTTTAAAATTTATGGGTAACAGTTGTTATTTTAAATCACTTTTTGGCTTTTTCTCCAAAACGGCTGTAACGATTTCTTTTTAAATTATAACTGTTTATAGTCTATTAGTAAAAAGCTAGTAAACAGCTCATAACACAAACGTAAACAGAGAGGTGTAAACAACTAAAACCAGCTAGTATACAGGTAGTTATAATCTAAAAACAGCTAGTAAACAGCTAAGAAACAGCTAGTGATTAGCTAGGTTCAGATAGTGAATAGCTAGTACCAGCTACTAAAGAGGTAATATCAGCTTGAAAACAAGTAGTTATAATCTAAAAACAGATAGTGAACAGCTAATACCATCTACTAAACAGCAAATATCAGCTAGTAAACAAGAAGTTAATCTAAACACAGCTAGTGATTAGCTAAGACCAGATAGTAAACAGCTAATACCAACTACTAATTTAATAGCAAGATCATAACAGCTATACAAAGTTCACATTGTTATGAATCAATGAAACATGTCCAAATATTTAGAAGGTATTGAAAACGCTAACTAAATATCTTCCCTTTAAATTCATGAATAAATTAATCAATTATAAAATTATAAATATTTTAGAATATAGTATCAAGTTTATAATCACTATGGACGGCAGTCCATGTAGTGACAAAGCGCACCAGGAGAGTGTGCGAAGGCTACTACTATATATAGCCGCAAAATTGAAAATCTGCTGTGATAGCCCGATCGTAATGAGAAATACACCAAATTAAAGGTATTGCCAAAACTTAAAGGATTGCATACCAAGACCTCAAGAAAATCAATTGGTTTGGGAAAGAGAGCGGTGAAAGTGTAAAAGTGAAAATTTAGAAATTTGGATCTGTTGGGGCCGGTGAGGATAATGGCCCCCCGCACTGTGTTAGTTGTATTCTACCACTTTTGGAAAAACCCGCTAGTTTAGAGGGAAAGGTATTTTGAAATGCTATAAGCGCCTTCTACATGTAATTTGTGTAAATGTAACAGTTAAAAATATATGCACAAAACAAAATTTTTTTAAACTTTTTTAGCTTTTTTTTATTTTTCTCAAAAACGGCTCTACCGATTTTCTTTAAGACCTTAGACTGTATAGCCCCTGAGATTCCTTAAATTTTGGTAGATAACAATACTGTAAGAAGTCACGTTTAAAAGTTATTCAGAAACGAAAATGGGCACTTCTGCTAGCCCAAAACAACTAACGCTGCCTAAGCATTAAATTTTGTAAGTGCGGATCCAAACTGTAGGGTCAAGCAGTCGTTAAATTTATTTTAAACCAGTTCATTTAGGAAACTTTTGTTTTACGACTTTTGAAAAAACAAGCTAGTTTGGCGGGAAAACCGCTAGGAAAGGTTACATTTCGTAAGTCCGTAACTTGCGAAATATTAATGCTACAGACTTGTGATTCACCTCATATTAAAGGTATTTTTAAATAAAATAAACGCCTCCTTAGCAAAATTAATGTAAATGCAATGGTTAAAAAACCATAAGCAAATTAATTTTTTTTTAACGATTTTCTTTAACACATTAATCTGTAGAGGCCTTTAGATTCCTTATATTTTGGTATGTAACACGTTATTGTAAAAAGTAACGTTTGAAAATTATTCAAATACAAAAATGGTTACTTTTGTTAGCTCAGAACAACAAATCCTGCTCGAGCATTTAATTTTGTTTGTACGTATCCAAACTGTATTTAGACCGATCCATTTTGAAAACTTTTTTTTACGACTTTGGACAAAACTCACTAGTTTAGTCGGAAGAAAACGCTAGTAGTAAATCCTATGGCAGCAAAAGTATAAAGAAGACAGTAGTAGATATACTTGATATAAATCATGTTAAAACAAAAACCCCTGATATCAAACAAAACACCTCTTAACGAGGTAAAAACTAGTGACGATCGCACCTTTAACATACAAAAGTTCTGATATCAACATTTGTGACGAAAGAATATTATACACATGACTAAATACACTTTTTAAAATTTATTTTTTCGGCACTCTGCAATGCCTATAAAGGGGAAAAGGCTAGACTAATTTTTAAGAACACACGAACATTTTTAATTGCAGAGTGCCGAAAAAATAAATTTTAAAAAGTGTATTTAGTCATGTGTATAATAATCTTTCGTCACAAATGTTGATATCAGAACTTTTGTATGTTAAAGGTGCGATCGTCACTAGTATTTACCTCGTTAAGAGGTGTTTTGTTTGATTTTATATATAGCAAAAACCTCCATGTAATCGAATTACTTAAGAAAATATAAAAAAAATTAACGAGTGTTGAGAGATCCAAACTCCACTCGTAAAATATATCCACAATATCAGTTTACGTTAAATAAGTAAACACACTCCCCTATCATTTACTAGCTAACAATTACCAAAAATCATAACTCACCAAAACATAAAAAGTATATTTTCTTGTGTGATTAGAATTCCTTTTAGTATAGACTTACAAGCATTTCTTTATCTCAGACTTTTAAATTTGTAATCCAAACTAAATTTATACCTAAATAGAACATATCAACATTTTTATCATGTTTACTGGAAATTTATGGTCCCAAGTAAGGCTCTGCGAAATAAGTCCCCAAAAAATGAATGAAATAAGGCCCCAAAAATTTGTATGGGGGCAACAACAAAGATTTTAGATGTCATTTTGGGGAGGTATTTCATTTTTTGGGGGAAAAAAATTGGGGACTTATTTCATATGCAATATATACACAAATCCCCAAACCAAATTTTTTGGGGACTTATTTCATTTTTCTTGTTTGATAGACTTAAATAGGTCTAAGTGTGCCAGGCAACGCCTGACAGCTATCACATCATAACCTAGCCTTGGTTTACTAGTAGAATTGATGTAGAATTGATGTAGAATTGATGTAGAAATATTTTATTTTTTCCATGCAAACATTTTAAAACTTGCGCTGAATGTCATCTGAAACTACAAGCAGAAGCAATTGCAAGTAACTTAGAGCATTACAAGTGCCCTTATTGCAGAAAAGATGTTGAAGATACCATGCAAGTCTTTATTTCATTTTAAATAATTAAAAAAAAAACGTAAAGTACACACATCAAAACAACTAAAACAAATTTGGGGTGTTATTTTTTATTTTCATATGAAATAACTCCCCAAACCTTTTGGGGCCTTATTCCATTTTTTTTTATTGCCGACTTTTTGGGTTTGGAGAGTTATTTCGTTTTTTAAGTTGGGGACTTATTTCATATGAAACAACTCCCCAATTTTTGGGGCCTTATTTTTTTTTTTTTTTTGGGACTTATTTCGCAGAGCCCCTACAAACCGACCCAGACTACATTATAGACTATATGCCCTTAAACAAAATGTAGAAATATAATAAATCAACCTTTTTACTGGACATTTATGGTCCCAGGTATACTTATGGCTCTGCGAAATAAGTCCCCAAGAAATAAGTCCCCAAAAAATAAATGAAATAAGTCCCCAAAAATTTGTATGGGGACAACAACAACGATTTTAGATGTCATTTTGGGGAAGTATTTCATTTTTTGGGGGAAAAAAAATTGGGGACTTATTTCATATGCAATAAGTTCCCAAAAGTGGATATGAAATAAGTCCCCAGACCCAATTTTTGGGGACTTATTTCATATTTCTTGTTTGACAGAAAATATGTCTAAGTGTGCCAGGCAACGCCTGACAGCTATCACATCATACCTCCACAGAATAGAAGATTCCTAATGGATGGAACTTTTAAAATAGTTCCAAAAGGGTGCTTTAAACAGCTACTTGTTATTTATATTCAATATTTTGAGGAGGTAAGTAACTGCATTCTTTCCAAACAAATAGAATATTAATGAATTCATAAATATATAATATTTAACATGCTTAACGATGGAAAGGTCAAGCTGCGCCGCAGGCAAGCAATTTTTTTTTTAAAAATCGCGCGATTTTTAAAAAAAAATTGCTCGCCTGCGGCGAAGCTTGATATTGAATAAATATGATTTCATATATACTTATGGGTAATATTATAGACTTTTTGCTTTTTATAAATTCTTGGAAGTAAAATACACACATCAAAAGAACTAAAACAAATTTTGGGTGTTATTTTTTCTTTGAATTGGGAACTTATATTTCATATGAAATAACTCCCCAAACCTTTTGGGGCCTTATTTCATTTTTTTTGTATTGCCGACTTTTTGGGATTGGGGAGTTATTTCGTTTTTTAAATTGGGGACTTATTTCATATGAAACAACTCCCCAATTTTTGGGGCCTTATTTCATTTTTTTTTTGGGGACTTATTTCTTGGGGACTTATTTCGCAGAGCCTATACTTATACCTACATACAAAAATCGACTTAGACTATTTTATAAAGTATGTTTTTTTTTTGTTAAACAAAATTTAGAAAAAGAATATATCAACCTTTTTAACCTTTTTACTGGACATTTATGGTCCCAAGTATACATACAAACATCGACCCAGACTACTTTGTAGAGTATATTTGTTATGTTAAACTTGTTATGTTAAAATAGAAATAGAATATATCAACCTTTTTAACCTTTTTTACCACTTTTACTGGAATTTTATATTTCCAAATAAAATTTTACCTATACAAAACGACCCAGATTATTTTATAGAGTACTAGCTATACCCGAAGCGACTTCGTTCGCTTAAAATTAGTTTTGAGTTAGAAAATTAGGTTGTCAGGACTTTCTTATTTCTTATTTGCGCGTTTTTTGAAAACGTTTGTGCAAACAACCTTTGTGCAAATAACCTTTGTAGAAGATCCTTCAAGAAAGAGAATCAGAAGGATACTGGCAGAGCTATATAATAAATGAATGTGATCAAAGTAAAAGTAGTGAACTTTTATAATTTCTATCAGTAACAATGTTACCAATGCAATTTTAATTTGCGCACAAATAAGTATACTTGTTTGTTAATTGAAATTTGTTGTTTTCAAATTTGTTTTTTTGAAGTAAACGAAAACCTTTGTACACTCACGAAAAGATTGGCATCCAATACAAAAACAGCAAAGTAACTTATTATTTTCAGATTCCACATTTGATCGATAATTATTAATTTTAAACTCGACAAGTTTTGCATTGGCTGAAAGGAAATAAATAATTTGTATTTACCCACATTATCTACTTTCAAGTAGAAACATACACACACATTATATGTAGGTTAGGTTAGGTTAGAACGGCTGTCAGACTATCGTCTGGCCCACTTAGACCTCTGTGGGTCCGTTGTGATACCGTATGATCTCGTTTTCCCTTTTTTTCCGGGATCCCCTGTCTCTTATGTCTCGTCCTAGAGGCCTAGAGAGCATCACATGATGATTAGCATGTCTTCCACCCTGAAGATTTTACAAAGGAGTTTAAATCCTTGAGATTGATCTCCGATATTTCGGTCAGATCGTGAAGGAAAGGTGCTTCAGTCTAAGTCTGCAGAGGGCTGGGCAGAAGCAGAGAAGGTGTTCCACCGTTCCTCGTCCCTGCAGCCTCTACAAAAGTCATTTTTTGGGGCTTTTAGTCTACCGGCATGTGTGCCGACTAGCCAGAGGCCTGTAAGGGCTCGAACTAACATACCACACTCTGTGCGGCTAAGTTTGAGTAGTACTGACGTTCTTTTATTGTTAATCACCGGCCATGTCTGATGTGTGATACGGCACTTTGGTGCATTCTGCCAATTAGTGTTGGCTTGTTTGATAAATTGATTTCTAATGTTTAGCTTACAAGTTGCCATGGGCATACCGACGCTCTCCTTTTCTGGAAGGAGAGGCATGATGGTGCCCTGCCTGGCTAACTCATCCGCTATGCAGTTGCCTACGATGTCCCGGTGACCCGGAACCCATATTAGGCTGATAGTAAACTGTCTAGCCATCTCGTGGTGAGATTTGCGACAGTCTGCTATTGTTCGTGAGTTTGTGTTTGTCGAGTAGATTGATTTAATAGCCGCTTGGCTATCACTATATATATTAAGGTGTCTACCTAGGCTGTTGTTCCCTAAGCAGTCGAGTGCCTCCTTTATAGCGTGTACTTCCGCTTGGAAGACGCTACAGTGGTCCGGGAGTCTGAATGACTTCCTGATGTCTAATTGTTCGGAGTATACCCCTCCGCCAACGTGTCCGTCCAATTTTGAGCCATCTGTGTAAAAGCAGATTGCGTCTGGCGAGCCTGGTCTGCCCTGCTGCCATTCCTCCCTATCTGGGATCTGGGCCTCGAAGGGTGTGTGTTTATACTCATGAGGTTTGCATAGGTCCGTTTTCTTCGGAATCGACTTATCACGCTGAAGTATATTGGCATGACCGTAAAATTGGGCTTTCTATTGCCCAGTATCCCTTAGTCGAATGGCTGTCGATTTTGCCCTTTCCATGCCTGCCACGTCCAGGCTCGGGAGGTTCAAGATCGCATTCAGCGCTTCGTTTGGGGTAGTTTTAAGAGCTCCACTAATACATAGAGCCGCCATCCGCTGTACTTTGTTTAGTGGAGTTAGGATACATCGTTTTTGTAGAGCGGTCCACCTTAAGGCCACTCCGTAAAGGAGGATTGGCTTGACTACCGCTGTGTAGATCCAGTTTACAATTTTGGGTGACATGCCCCATCTTAGCCCAATTGCCTTTTTACAGGAGTAAAGTGCAATGGTTGCCTTTTTGGTTCTCTCTTGGTTGTTCAAGCCCCATTTAAGGCGCTTATCTAATACCAACCCCAGGTACCTGGCGTGCTCGCTAAAAGAGAGATTGCAGTTATTTAGTGTGGGTGGGTTGAGTTGTGGGATCTTGTACACCTGTTTGGCAAGATTGCCCACGGAGTTTCCGGCAGCGTTTGAGTCGCCCTTGTAGATTTTCATCTGCACTGCGCTAAAACCGAAGTTCAATTTGCCCCGAGCCGCTTCTATTGGCGCTACTGACTCCTTGTTCAGGACCATAACCGCCTGGTTTACGTCCCCTTCGTGTTCCTCCACCTTGACGACTCTCCAGTCCTTTGTTGGGAGGTGCGGGTTGCAGACTTGCAGCATGTAGAGGATGTCCTCCGGGGCCTTCATAGCTGCTGTGAGCCAGATCCGGGCTCGGGGCCTGCTTGGGACGTCGCACCAGTCAAGTGCGACAATATTCGCCCCTCGTAGACCGCACCGAGCTTGCTAGCCGCCTGCTTATATAGGTCAGCCGACCGCTGACTATCGCAGGCCACCACTTTGACGCTGCCTTGATACCATCCCGCGTCCATGCAACAGGGCGGAGATCACGGGTTTTCTGGGATCATACGCAGGCAAATGATAGACAGGTGGGACTCCACTGCTTTCCACTTATTTCTGGGGATCCGTCCTTCCGGGTTTCCCTTATCAATAAGACCGAGTAAGACCCGATCTTTGGTGATCTCCGCGAAGGAGACCGAGGGCTGGACCTTTGATCGCTTCGCCGAGGGTCCGGGTAGCTCCAGGGACCGTTGCCGCTTCGTCTGAGCACCTTCTTGTGTGGGCTTATCCTGCCCATAGTTGGGAAGCACCAACCTTGCCCACTCTACCTTCTTCAGCCATTCTGGCGAAGTGTGGCAATGTTGCTTCTTGCGTGTGAGCGCAGAGTCTGAGGAGGACTGCCGCTCCTCTCTGCGTAGGTGTATTTTGTAGCACCAGTGGTTGGCCCGATCGCCTTGGCAATGCCTACCGTTGCCGTTGTTGCTATCGCATCTTTCGTATCGGCAGCCGGCTTTCTGCCTCCCGTCATCCCCAGTTTGGGATGCGGCCCTTTCTGGGCCGTGCTGGTGTGAGTGTTGGAGCCAGTGCTCGGCGTTTCTGTGGGTTCTTTGAGAGTTCCCGTCTCTTTTTTATTATTGTTAATTGCTTTGTCAATAATAGATCCCACGAGTTGCGGAGAAGGGGAAAGGTCCGCCCGGGCAGAGATCCGCGATGCCCGGGTAGGGCGATAGTTAGAACAGGGGGTCGCCGTCTCCCTGAGCTCACCGTTCAAGACTGGGCTAGTTTTTGATCCGGGCCCCCAGCCAGGCTGACTCTCGGCACGGTCCGAGTTACACCTTAGTCCGGCCCGGAGTGAGATGCTGTTTGGGAGAGGAGGGGGTAGGTGGTGTGTAGGGTTTTGGGGTTTGTGTAGAGCAACTATTTAGATGCGGCTGAACAACTCGCATCGTCGGTACTGCATCGATGCAAGATACCCGCTGGTTGTCCGGGGCTGATTATTTGCTGGGGCTTCCGTCCACGATTCCGTGATTGACCTCTGCTACCAGTTTATTCACAGCTGACCTCCGGAAGTGGAGGTCGTTCGCTATCCGCAACCTGCGACCCGCTCGGTGGCCCCAGCTAGGCGGCTTCTGAACCATCTCACAAGTTCTTCAGGCCGAGTGTATTGTATGTATATGTATTGTACATATAAGCAAATCAAAACATATCCAAATATACATATGTACATACGTATTTGGTCAAGAGTTCGAATCTTAATATTAATAATTAACTTGGAAAAATTTTGTCTTTGCTTACAGAATTTGTAGTAATTTTCTATTTTCTTCCATGGCGGAAATCAATTAGTGCTCTTACTTCTGCTGCAAAATGAAAAATACCTTTTGAAAAATAAAATCTAAGCATTTGATCCACAGAACTGACTATTGATCGAAAATCATTATGATCGGAGCAGCAGTTTAAGTTTTTAAAATCCAAAACAAATTTTAACATAAATTGCCCCTTTTCCCTCCCCATTCCTTGCTCCACTACCCCTCCCCTTATCAGTTTTTTTGGCTCTTGCTCTCTCCGCCGTCACTCACTTGGCATCCATTGTCTGGGTTTTGCTCTCTCGGCAGGCTCCCGCAAAATGCGACGCAAAAGACTAAGAAAATCTAAATAAATTCGTACAAAATTCTTAAAAAAATGCTGGAAATTTCAAAAATTAAACTTAAGCACTTAAGCCATAGAATTAACTATGATCCAAAAATCATCTTGATCAGAGCAGCGGTTAAGATTTTTTAAATCCAAAAATAAATTTTCTATGTAGACCCCAAATTATGGGGGATTTCAAAATTTCCGTTTGATTTCCAATTAGGCCTTTTCAAAACCTAAAATTCTGTAAAATCTAAATTTCGAAATTCCAACTACTTTAGAAGTTATGCATTTAAATAAATGTAATTTTTTCTTCGAAATATTGATGGTGGAGCTGTTTGGGGCCACTGGGGGGACATATCGGATCTTAGTGGGCGGTTAGTTCCCCAGTAGTATGCTGTGCAAAAATTTGGCTTACGGTTTGGGCTGTAGTCGCATACCCTTAAAAATCGGTCTTTTCTTTTATAATCTTTAGGGATGTACACTCCAACAACATTTTTACATATAGAATAACAGTAACAAACATAAGTAACATTATTATTACTCATGCATACCTTAACATGAGGAAACTAATAAATGGATGCTGAATACAAAATGTAGTTAAATTATTATCAATAAATAGTATTTTAAGCCATGTCAACATTCATTACATTATTCAAATGAAACAAAAAACAAGAAAATTAAGAAAAATAGCATTCCAAAATTCAAAGTTAATTTTGATATATATCAATAATTTATTCAATTAACTTCCCTGGGGCACTCCCGATGTCACGTGGATCATTTTGGAAACAGCGTTCTTAAATATAACCCTCTGAGTCCTTCCATTCAAATAACTTGAAATCCAAGTTAATAGATTACATGGAAAACCAAGCTGATCTAATTTGAATAAAGGGAGAGAGCGGCTAACAAAGTCAATAGCTTTGCTGAAATCTGAGTTTAAACGTACTGATGAAGGCAATGCCGAAGACTTACGCTTGGCATTAACAAAGTTATAAAACTGCTTCGGATCATTTGAAATTTTGAATTAAATCGATTTAAATACATAGAATAGCAACGACTGTTGAATACATTGATATCTGAACGATCCACCATATAATTCGAAAAATCAGATGGCTTACCCGATTTTTTATACTTATTCTAAGTGTTGGATTTAAGATTTTTAAGTCTTTGAAGCGCATTGTTAAACCAAGGAGGCCTGTTTAGCTTCAGAGGAAGCCTGTCAGGAACCCATTCGTCAAAAAATGTGTTTAAAACGCTATAGAAAAGTTCAATTGCCTTTTCCGATATCCATGCAATTGTACAAGTCAGTCCAATTATATTGTGAAATCATATAGTTTAGTTTATTATAGTACGAAAGCATATCACTTTAGTTTGAGAAACTAAAGGAAAAGGGTATCAGTACAGGGGAGGCCAATTGTCAATTCCAATGTAGGATGATATCGGTCTTCAGGTACAACAAGTGCGTCAATTCTAGATACCGTGACTTCATGCTAATCTGAAACAAATACTAGATCTAATTGTCTATTTATTGAGTTTCGTATAAAGCTTACTTTCTGTAACGACAAGGCCATCCACAAAATCATGGGCGGATAAAGGTGTAGCGACAAGTGACTCAGTAGGAATAGACCAAGAGATATTAGGGAGATTAAAGTCACCCAAAACAATCAAAAGGTCTTTGTTGGAAAGAAGGAATTGACCTTTGTAACGAACTGATTTTTGTTGTCTGCTCGCTACGAGATTCGTGCGGCTGGCTCAGAGGAGTTGTGTGTTCGTCCCACCAAATTTATATAAACGTAACCGCCCAGTAGATCAGTGAGAAAGCACAGAATTCACGGGTTCGAATTGGATTTATTGCGGGCGTGATTACAGCGGATTTGATGGCTGGGTTGGCCTTGGTGTTGCCACTTGTGGTCCTCGGTGTCTCCTGGGAATGCTCGCCTCTGTGCGTTGCTGCGTCGCCTCGATGGTTGCTGGCCTCGTTGACTCCGTGCTCCGGTCCTGCAGATCCGTGTAGATGCTCGGCGGTGCTCGATCACGGTGTATGGGCTCGACGACTACTTGTAGCGCCTTGGACTCACAAGGCGATCAGCCGTGTGGGCTTAGGGAAGCGTCACCGTTCCCATACTCGGGTGAACAGGTGCTGCGCTCTACAGGCCAATAGACACACAACCGCCTGTCCCTGGCTCTGTCCCGGATGGTCCCACTCGGGTTTCGCTCGGATCGCGCTGACAGTCGAGGTAATACCAGGAATCTGCCTAGCGCTCCACCTTGCTTTTACCGTTCCACCCTGGTCTGACCCTCTTGCTTGTTAACCGTGACGTTTCCGAGGAGCTTGATGTCTCTTCTGGCTGGTGCTGCAACTGACGATGTCCTGCGCCTCGCTTCTGGAGGTGCTGGCTGTGAAGCTGGACGTGGCGTGGCTTCTGGTACTCGGGGTTTGGACACACGCCGATCCCGGGGTCATAGAACCGTTATGTTTCTCTAGGACGGCGCCTTGAGATGACAACCGGTTCGCCCTTTCTGGCTGGTCTCGCCAGGACCTGTTCGATTTCCCCTTGAAGGACTGGGCTGACGCCGGGACCCGACAAAGGAGTATTTGGAACAAGGCACCCTGGGTTTAGATGGTTCTCGCTCCGAGTTTTCGATCTCTTGTCGCAGGACTTCACTGCACAACTTTGATAGACACGCCAAGCGTAATGCGAGGGCTTAGTCGTAACAGGAGTAGAAACGGTTCGCCTTGACTTAGCCGTGTGATGCCCTCTGGACCTTAGCTACCTGTGTCTCAATTCGGAGATTCCTGGTGGTCCAATCCTCCTTAAAGGCTCCCACGGCGCTGCTTCCGACGACTGGGCTTCTGTTTCACTTGTAGATTACTTGGCACTGGACTGACTTATTCACTTTGTTATCTTGACTGATCTTTACGGGTTGACACCTTGTGATCGACTGATCCTGCTCCCAGCGCCCGGCGGCTTTATATAGGTCCTCCGGATACCGTTATTTCCTCTTTGCGCTCTGTCCGCGGCATCTCTCCACTCCGGGTCCAAAGACCGTGGATCCTGTTTGACCCACTTGTCCTTCACGCCCGGTTTCCAACTGCAGTTCCGCGTGTTGCCGCCGTCCCGCTGATTCCAATGGAGCATGTGGCACGCCTGTGTGCCTCTCAGCCTCCGAGTTGTGGCACTCCTAATTCTGGTCCATAGTCTACGGCAGAGTCCAAAGTCCGGTGCTGTTCCGTAATTTCCCTTTTGCACACGGCACTCTGGATCTGCCCGCGAAGTCTCCACTCTCTCACTCTCCGCTCCTTGCTCTCCAAACTCTCTTTGGCAGAGTTCTCTCTCCTAACCTCGAAGTTTCCAAACTCTCACGCTCCACTTCTCGGTCTCCAAACTCTCACTCTCCAAACTCTCTTTGAAAGTTTCTATCCACTTGCTATTCGCCGCGCCGCTAGTACGCTAATTCGCCGCGTAACTGGTAAGCGGCCGTTATTTGGCTGCGAGAATTTGTGTGGAGTTATTCAACTCCTCACACCTTATATTATAGCTAATAACTGTGGTTTTGGGATGCAAGGTTAGCAATAGGAGATAATGATAGATGCAAATGATCGTAATTGAATAAATTATTGATATATATCAAAATTATTAAAGTAGTATTTTGGAAAGCTATTTTTCTTAATTTTCTTGTTTTTTGTTTCATTTAAATAATGTAATGAATGTGGACTCTGTAGTGTACGGGGTTGCTGCAGAGCTAATTTTATCTCTATCCTTCGATAGTCGGTCATCTAAAGCGGATGGTAAATGCTACTAGAGAGGACCTTTTACACCTTCAAGCTTGGGATACGCACTCTTGCTAGGCTCGGGTCTAGCTCGCCGGATGTCGGGGTTCTTCCTTGCTTGAGAGGGTGCGGTTGCACGCTACCACAATTTATTAGTGCGTAATAATCAAAAGAACAATCGATCGAGGCAAAGGCTAAACTATCTAAACAATTAATAAAACATTGAAGCGCTCCGACACGCTGAAAATCAACTGAGAAACTGATAAATTCTTTTTCGGGAAACTAGATGTTATTATCCCGCAAGTCTTTACCATCCCTTCCATGACAATGTTACTTAAATTCTTACATTGTCCCTAAGTCAAGATTAAATGGTCTCTACCACGTTATTAAGGAAGTGATTGACATAAGTACTCGACAGACCATGGTTATTATTTATTCAAAATTCATTTTTAACCAATCGTATACTTCATTTATAATTATATTTATACACATTAATTTTCATTGATTCCATTTATGGAAATCTGAGAATTTCTAACATAAGTATTAAGGTTTGATTTCTTGTTCAATAGTTTTCTTTTCAATCAATTTTAAATTTATGTGCAAGACTGCCAATATTTTTATGAATGTAAACTAAAAGTATTTCTCTCGACTTAGAATTACGACAGGGCGGCATTTATAGGTTTTTTAAAATAGGAATAAAGGCATTTTCATTTTAATATGTACTCACGACCATTTCTTTAGGTTCCATTAGACGTGTTGCAAAGTTGGGCCCAAGTTCACGTTGTCGTTGAGGAGCTGTTGGTCAAAATTTATAATAAAACCTACATTAAATGACCTATACAAATACCGAACTCGTGCTCATAAATTATTTTCTTTTAAGAACAAATGAATGGATACACGAATGGTACTCCTAATAAGCCATCATCGATCGCCGTATGGTGGACGATGGGGAAGCCCTCGGTTGGAGCTAGCCTGTCCTCTGTCCACGACCAAAGTATGGGTGCATTCGCTGCACCTTGTGGTGGCACGATCCGAGTTGTCGCTGGGTGGCACTAGATAAGTGTTGTTACGTACGGCCTCTTCTTCATTTTATTTGATGGAGAAAGATGCACGTAGAAAACAACAGCGAATCTCAAGGCAAAGGGAGAGGGGCAATCGACCCGTTGACTCTCCGAAACAAGCAAAGGAATGTGCAATTTGACGATCTTTTCGGTCAGAACAACGACCGCGATCGACCTACTGGCAACAATACACCGGCAGCTGGCAAAGTGCATCGGTTGGGCGTTGACGCTACAGATAGGGGAAATCATAGATGGGAACACCTAAATAACCCAAATATCACGGGAGGCTAGAAAAAGCTCTACACTGGTATAAAACACCGTAGCCAGGTAGAAAAGAGAGACAGAGTTCACTCTGACCTCACAGCATTATAGGGTAAGCACTATATTCCCAAAGCCGCCAATGAATACAGCCAAGACCAGGAATCCTGAAGATAGTCTTGTTTTCCAATGAATACAGCCAATACCAGGAATCCTGAAGATAGTCTTGTTTGCCATTGATGAACCACAACATATCCTGAAGGAAGTCCTGTTACAGTAGGTAAATAAATCAACGTCCTCGAAGGAAGACCTGTTCGCCGTCGATGAACAGCAACCCTCCATGAAAGAAGTCTATAGGAGCTAGTGAACATATCCTGGGAAGAAATCCTCCGGTATCTTCGTCCTAGAAAAGCGTTATTATCATTATCAAGGACTTTACCATGGGTGGAACCAGTTCCAAAGTGGACCACAGTACGGCCAATGTGATCAACACCGTCAAAGTAATAGATCACAAGGACGACATTCAGGACGTGAACCATAATCTGAAGATCGTCATGGCTATGTTTGTTTTCTTAATCATCCTTAAAGTGGTCAAGATGTACAGGCGATCGGTACAAGGACGTCGGGACCAAAAACACGCCCTGGAACAGGCGATATGTCGCCAGGTCTAAAGAAAGATAAAGCACCAGAACAAGACCCAAAAACTATAACAAAGTGACAAGAATAAAGGCAATTAAATGCCTTGAATACAGACAAACGTGAATCAAAACAAAAGATAAACAAATTGTGAACTCAAGCATTTATGAATGCAAGTGCAACAACAACGATACAAAGTGAAGTGAGCAAGACATCGGAGACGCCGCTGCCCGCAACTCATCAAAGCAGACGTGTGCGGCCGTGGGATACACCGACATACATGCATAAAACATACATACCTACATAAATATATATGTATATATACAATAAGTGATTGTGTTTAAGAACCAGCTTTTTTTTAATTGTGTCTTTTAACGATAAGGTTTTGCACGTATATATATATATGTTTATAATTTCTTCAAAAGAACCCAGGATCCGGAGCGTCGAGATCTCATCGCCCAGGACTAAAAGGGGTAAGTTTGTTTATCAATCATATATATATATGTATCCGTGCACCGTGAAACGAACCACATTTCTACATTAAAGTAAAGTATCTTTTATCCAAATTGAATTCGCCGATCACCATAAATGATCTAGAACTTTTATACATTGAGACCTTCCGTCTGGATTTTTCCCCACTTTTACATTGTACAAAAGTAGAAAAGGCCATAGTTTGTGCCACGGTACCCAACGGCGAGTATCAGCCCTTTTGTTTGTATGACTTTACGACTCATACCATTTTTTTTTTCAGGCATCTTAATATTTATTCTCGTTATGTTGGAGAGGAGAAAGTCTTACCAAGAACCCACCCCATCCGGCGAGCTTATGCCGGCAAAATTGGTGCCTGAACATCGGATGACTTTCCCTCGGCCCGAGTCCTTTACAGGACTGGGGCACTAATATGCCCACGTAACAGAATTGGCGCCCAACGAAGGACTATTTCATATTCCTTAAGGACAAGGGTTTTTAAGTAGATTAGCACGTGCCTATTAATTTGTTTTTATTTTTAAAATACCTAATTCAAAAGTCCCCAACTTCTGCGACAGTCAGAATTGAGTGGCCACTCAATCAGAATTTTGTCTCAGAATAGAGGTATGACTTTAGGACTTTTCATTATATTTTTAAAATCACAGATAGCCTTTGTTTCTTTCATTAGAAAATTACTACAATTTCCAGGGAGAAATACGAGGTGTCCTTGTATAATACTGTACAACTATATGCCGACTGACGCTTTTTAAAATTAACGTAAATACAATTTAGATGTGCTTTTTGGCCGACGCTACACGACGTACTAGGCGGAGCCCGGTCGTTTGATAGGCGAGTCCAGAAAGAGCAGGAGCGCAGATGTTACGGTAACGCATTTAGCCATTGCGGTGCGGATCTATTGTGCATTTGTCGATCCAGGACAGAAAAAGGTGGGTGGGGGAACTGACAGGAAACGTAAAGCCGACGCTACACGACGTACCACGCCAAGAGTCCGGTCGTTTGATAGGCTCGAGTCTTTACGGCTTCCTTTGACATATATGGGCGGGGGACGTATTTTAGTTTCTCTGGCCCACGCTACACGCCGTACTGGGCTGGATGGTCCGGTCGTTTGATAGGCTCGAGTCCAGAGAAATAGGAAGACGGTTGTGGATCCCAAGAATGATCGGTCAGATAACCGTATTTCCGACGACTGGCGGGAGGGGGATTTTGGACAGACTTTTCTTCTAGGCGCAGCTAGTTCCCATTGTGAACGTCAAAGCTGACTAGAAGGGAAGAAGAGCTGTTAGCTGTTACCCAGTTGTGTAGAAGCTGCTAATATCTCTAGCTAGGGATATTTGTTTTTTAGTGGGGCTTAAATATTGGACAGATTCTTCACCGAAGAGATACTTATTAATCAAAAAACAGCCCCTCATCATTTTTTGTATTCGTAAACCTTTAGTCAGCGTTTATAGCTGATTGCGCGAGTGACCGTGTCTTAATAATAAGAAAGAGTGAAGTGATTGACATTGCTTACGGGCCAATTGAACACGAAATATTGAAAAGTATATATTAAAAGAACGAACTCCCTGGACTCAATGAAGGGAGCAAAGAAAAGAGTGCTTTTCCAGCCCGCGACGGAGAGAATCACGCGTTCCGCAACACGGGGAGCAAATCAAGCACGCAGAAGTGCGAGTGCCGACACCACACCACAGAGAACCAGCTCTTTGGACAGAGACAACCTGAGTATCTTCCGCGAATCGGAAGAGCAAGACGAGAGTAGATCCATTGAAGACAACATTGATCAATTTGATGACACCGAAAGAGCTGTAGGGGGAAAGGACTTGCCCTTGGGACAGCCAAAGGGACGCTCAAGTGTGCTCCCGCAATATGAGGCCAATCCGACCAGCAGACTGGAAGCGGCCGAGAGAAGAGAGGAGATTATGCGTGCGCTAATAAAGCAGCATAATGAAACCGAGGCAGATATGCGATCACAGATAGAAGCACTAAAGGCGCAAGTAGTAGAACTGCGAGTTTCGCAGTCCATGAGAGTGGAGCAACAGGTACTGCAACCACCGAATCGATGTACGACAAACCCATCTGACAGTTTCTTGAGGTACCAAGAGACTCCGCCTCTCGAACCGTTGTCGCAGGAGACGCTCAACAGCCAGATGCATCGGCTTCGAGATCACCGGCGCACAGAGGCACCCCCACCGAACCAGCCAAGAAATAACTGCCCGGAGACGAGTTATCCACGCCACGCAGAATTTGACCAGAGCCCGCTATTCCAGGCGTCGAAAGGAGCCCGATTAGACAAATGGAATCTGAAGTTAGAAAGGTAGAAAGTTTCTTGTTCCGCGTCGAACGGCTGCAAGAACTTTATGGGATAGACCGGCGGCAAGTGTTCCGAGAATTCCATAGCCTGTTGGTAGGAGCTGCCAGCAAGTGGTATTAACAGCTGATGGGAGATCGAGCCGAGGACTACGAGTTTGACTACTACTCGTTAACGAGAGAAATGAAACGCGCTTTTTCCTCATCCGGGAGTGACCTGATGAAGATCAAGGAGTTGAACGGCGACAAGGGCAAAACGAATCTTTTAGCGATTATGTATCTGATATGCATAACCTGCATTTCAGATTGCAGAACAAGCTAGAGGAAGAAAAGTTCGTTGAGCTCATCAAGGATAATCTAAATACCCAAATGGGAAGCTTGTTGCTGACATCCCCAATTAGGTCTCTAGCGCTGGTTACGTAGTAATGGCAGGGCCGCGCAAAGCAGGCCGGTTAGTGAGCTCGAGGATTCCCAAACGCCGCAGGATTTTCCAGACGCGGTGACGGTGGAAGAATTTAACCGGAAGCGAAGAGACACCCGATCGGGACTAGGAAACGAACAGGGATGCCAAGGACCACTCCACGAATTGGTCTGCTATAAATGCGGCAGATCTGCGGATTTTTATTGAACGCATCCAAAAGAAGATACCTGTCTTACGAGATTCCATGACGCCACTTGTAGAGTGTGCGAGAAGGTAGGAGACGCCAGCCCTGCGGCTTTTCCGCGGAGTCCGTCAGGCCAGACCGGGGCAGCCGGGCGGACCAAGGCAGTCACATTCCCGTAGAGACAACCACGCCCAGACAAATCTCTCCCCATAAGAGCCTAGAACAACGAGAGAGGGAGTATGATCTGGCAAAACAGAGTATCTTCCACGGCTCAGAAGATACTGATAACACCACACGGGACACACGAAAAATGCACAAGCTATATGGCACCCGAGCAGAGTATCGCAGGCTTGGAGCAGCATGTAATAGAAGAAACCGACGAGGACCTGCCGATCAAGCAGCGGCATTATCCGCTTTCCCCAGCTAAGCAAAAGCTGGTGTATGCCGAGCTAGATCGCATGCTTGGTCTAGGTGTGATCGAAGAGAGCAACAGCTGCTGGAGTTCACCAGTGACTCTAGTCCAGAAAGGTCAGAAAAATCGACTTTGCCTCGACGCTCGCAAAGTCAATTCTCGGACTATCAAAGATGCATACCCTTTGCCACACATCGAGGGTCTGTTAAGTCGTTTACAGGAAACATACTATATTTCCGCAATCGATTTAAAAGACGCTTTTTGGCAAATACCCTTGGAAACAAAAAGTAGAGAGAAGACCGCGTTTACAGTACCCGGTAGACCACTATATCAATTTACGGTCATGCCTTTCGGCCTGTGCAATGCAACGCAAAGAATGTGCCGACTAATGGATAAAGTAATACCGGCGTCGCTCCGCGAGAATGTATTCGTGTACCTCGATGACCTACTGGTTTGTTCACCTACTTTTGAAAAACACCTGGATATGTTGAGCCAGGTCAGTGACTGCTTGCAGCGTGCAAAACTGTCAATAAATGTCGACAAAAGTAAGTTTTGCTATAGCCAAGCTAGATATCTAGGCTATGTAGTATGAGGGGGATGCATACGAACGGACGATTCGAAAATCCAGTCAATCCAGGAATTTCCTCAACCAAGCTCTCCCAAACAGATGCGGAGGTTTTTGGGGATGACTGGCTGGTACAGGAGGTTTATTCAAAACTATGTCCAAACAGCGGCACCTCTTCATGATTGTTTGAAGAAAGATCGCGTTAAGAAATTTGAATTGTCCGAAGAGGCAATTAAGGCATTTGAAGAACTAAAAGCGAACATGGCATCAGCACCTGTACTTGTCACCCCTGACTTTAAAGAACCCTTCACCATTCAGTGCGATGCATCAACAACTGGAGTAGGAGGAGTGTTGTTTCAGACTGATGACTCAGGCGGCGAACATCCGATCGCCTACATGTCAACCAAACTGAACAAGGCACAGCGAAATTATAGCATAACAGAGCTCGAATGCTATGCCGCCCTTCTCAGCATCACCAAATTCCGCGCTTACGTAGAAGGAATGCCGTTCAAAGTGATCACCGATCATGCTAGTCTAAAATGGCTGATGGGTCAAAAGGATCTATCCGGCAGATTAGCACGATGGAGTCTGAAGCTGCAAGCGTTCGACTTTACCATCGAGCATCGGAAAGGAGCACTTAACGCAGTACCAGACGCTCTCTCACGAGTGCATATGGACGAGCTACAGAAAGCAAAAGCGGAAGAACAAGACATACAGATTAACCTGGACTCGACGCCTTCCAATCCCCGGAATACATGAAATTAGTGCAGGCAGTGGGCCAAAGTGTGTTAAAAAGCCCAGACGTACAAACAACGGACGGCTTTGTATACAAGCGGATAGGGTTCAGCTCGGGCGATGCCGTCGATGAAACTCGAGCATGGAAGCTTTGGGTACCCGCCGAGCTGCGATCTGATTTAGTCTGGAGAGCACATCATGCCATGACCGCAGGGCATGGGGGTTTGCACAAATCCCTAGCCAAACTGAGACAGTTTTACTACTGGCCAGGGATGGCAGTAGATGTGCAAAAGGTAGTGAAAGAGTGCGAGGTCTGTAAGATCAGCAAGACCACCAACAAAAATAACCGCCCACCCATGGGAGAACAAAGGGTCACGAAACGAGCCGGTCAAAGGTTGTTTATCGACTTTATGGGGCCGTATCCAAGAACCAAAACTGGGAACTCAGTGATTTTTGTATGCCTCGATCATTTCTCCAAATTTGTCTGGCTGCAGCCTATGAGTCATGCAGTGGCGTCAGAGGTAGTCAAATTCCTCGAAACCCGAATTTTCCATCAATACGGAGTACCCGAGTACATACACTCTGACAATGGAAAACAATTTGTGTCTCAAATGTTTGCCGAGCTAATGACTCGCTACGGTATTCGACACGTGAGAACAGGGTCTATTCCCCGCAAGCGAATGCAGCGGAGAGGGTAAACCGATCGGTGCTTCAAATTTTGCGAGCAACGATTGCATCGGATCAGCGAAATTGGGATACCCAGTTAAGCCGAATAGAATGTATCCTTAGGAGTGGCCGACACGAATCAATAGGCATGGAACCCTACTATGCCATGTTTGGTACACAAATGGTGACACACGGCACTGCATACCCAATCTTAAGGAAGCTGGGTGGAATCCAGACTGGAGACCCAGAGATAAGCCTACCGGATAAAATGGATCTTATTCGACAAAAAGTGAGCCAGGGGCAAAACAGGACCCATAAACGAGCTGAAAAGGCCTATAACACCCGCAGCAAACCGGTGGAATTTTCCGTTGGACAAGTTGTCTATCGAAAAAACTACCGGCAGAGTAACAAAGCTGAGGGATACAATGCCAAGCTTGGCCCGAATCGAATTCGATGTGTTGTACTCCAGCGTAAAGGCAAGGCGTTATATGAGCTGGGAAATGTCGGTGGAAAGAGCGTTGGCATATTCCATGCCAAAGACCTCTATGTCACTTGACCCCCTGGGTGAAATCCGAGGATCGTCCAAAGTTCAAGAGAGGGAAAAGCTCGGAACGTCGGAATTGGACTAGGGAGCATGGAATCCGGGAGAGCGGGTCCGCTATATTAACCTCGACAAGGGGACTGCTGTCATTCAGCATGATGAAGACCACTCTCGAACAGCTACAAGAGATTACCGAGACCGCTCGTAAGGTACAAGCCTTACGGGGGTCTATCGAGGAATGGGACCACCGCGTGACGGTGGTCTTAACCAAAATAAAGGAGGCACATGACAGCATGCGTGCAGACTTCCACTGCATCCAGCAGCTGTGGACGGAAATCCATGAATTCAGGAAAGAAGAGCCGGACCGGCGAAATAAAAGACGAATTTCCCGTTGTAAAAGGACTATCCGGCAACGTCTGGCCTACGAGGAGCGCCTCAATGGTCTACTACAAGGACTGCAGGAGGGCCTTGAGCAAGCCCGGATATCCTTGTACAAACAACAAAACAAGGAGCTGGAGTTAATCGCCGGCTTGCACAAGGCCATAATAAAGTTGGCCAGGACCAGTCCAGAGAGAGCTTTGCAGGCCAGGAGGTACCTGCTAGTCATTTTATAAATAAAAAAAGAAAAAAAAAAAGGATAATAATAAATAAATAATAAAAATATAAATAAAAATATTTGTCATCTCTGGGGGGAAAGTGCAATAAGCAAAACCTCGAGCGACACCGCGATGGTAATCCAATCGGAGAGGTGGTTAATTTTGGCTGGCCGCAGCACCCATGCTCGTACACGGCAATACGATATATTTTTGTCTTTTCCTTGTCTTTGCTGACTACAGCGCATATTTTCTTTTTACAGGTATTAATTTTTGTTGTAACTTTTGTCTTTTTCTTTAGGTATGTATGTATATGTATGTATGTTTTTGTCCAGCGACGGAAAGTTTTTTTTCAGATAACCTCTATGCACAATAGTCCCCATCAAAAAACCCCACCAACATAATTATCCGTATAGGCCTATAATAGTTTGACAATAACCCGGTTAGAGCAGTCGGATTAACATGAGACTCTTGGTGCAGGAGTGGGTCGAAGCCACACGTCTAAGGGCGCCTAAATAATAAGAAAAAAAAACAGGAGAAACCAAGCACTTATTCGATGGTCGTACGAAGATTCCTTTTTTTTTGCGAAGTCATGCGTTTCCGCATCGATATCTTCGAGCCTGTTACGTACGCCCTCTTCTTCATTTTATTTGATGGAGAAAGATGCACGTAGAAAACAACAGCGAATCTCAAGGCAAAGGGAGAGGGGCAATCGACCCGTTGACTCTCCGAAACAAGCAAAGGAATGTGCAATTTGACGATCTTTTCGGTCAGAACAACGACCGCGATCGACCTACTGGCAACAATACACCGGCAGCTGGCAAAGTGCATCGGTTGGGCGTTGACGCTACAGATAGGGGAAATCATAGATGGGAACACCTAAATAACCCAAATATCACGGGAGGCTAGAAAAAGCTCTACACTGGTATAAAACACCGTAGCCAGGTAGAAAAGAGAGACAGAGTTCACTCTGACCTCACAGCATTATAATGTAAGCACTATATTCCCAAAGCCGCCAATGAATACAGCCAAGACCAGGAATCCTGAAGATAGTCTTGTTTGCCATTGATGAACCACAACATATCCTGAAGGAAGTCCTGTTACAGTAGGTAAATAAATCAACGTCCTCGAAGGAAGACCTGTTCGCCGTCGATGAACAGCAACCATCCATGAAAGATGTCTATAGGAGCTAGTGAACATATCCTGGGAAGAAATCCTCCGGTATCCTCGTCCTGAAAAAGCGTTATTATCATTATCAAGGACTTTACCATGGGTGGAACCAGTTCCAAAGTGGACCACAGTACGGCCAATGTGATCAACACCGTCAAAGTAATAGATCACAAGGACGACATTCAGGACGTGAACCATAATCTGAAGATCGTCATGGCTATGTTTGTTTTCTTAATCATCCTTAAAGTGGTCAAGATGTACAGGCGATCGGTACAAGGACGTCGGGACCAAAAACACGCCCTGGAACAGGCGATATGTCGCCAGGTCTAAAGAAAGATAAAGCACCAGAACAAGACCCAAAAACTATAACAAAGTGACAAGAATAAAGGCAATTAAATGCCTTAAATACAGACAAACGTGAATCAAAACAAAAGATAAACAAATTGTGAACTCAAGCATTTATGAATGCAAGTGCAACAACAACGATACAAAGTGAAGTGAGCAAGACATCGGAGACGCTGCTGCCCGCAACTCATCAAACCAGACGTGTGCCGCCGTGGGATACACCGACATACATGCATAAAACATACATACCTACATAAATATATATATATATATACAATAAGTGATTGTGTTTAAAAACCAGCTTTTTTTTTTTTAATTGTGTCTTTTAACGATAAGGTTTTGAACGTATATATATATATATGTTTATAATTTCTTCAAAAGAACCCAGGATCCGGAGCGTCGAGATCTCATCGCCCAGGACTAAAAGGGGTAAGTTTGTCGGAACACGGTTCCTTTATCAATCATATATATATATGTATCCGTGCACCATGATTAACCATCGGGCCCTAGCGGTCACTCTTAGAAACGAACCACATTTCTACATTAAAGTAAAGTATCTTTTATCCAAATTGAATTCGCCGATCACCATAAATGATCTAGAACTTTTATACATTGAGACCTTCCGTCTGGATTTTTCCCCACTTTTACATTGTACAAAAGTAGAAAAGGCCATAGTTTGTGCCACGGTACCCAACGTTACCGTTTATTCTGAAAACATCTCTAATGAATTTCTGGGAGAGGTTAGTACCTTTGTCATCCGTCAGATGAACTAATCAGAAAAATAATACAGTAATAAAAAAAAAAAAACACAATAATACATTATCTAAATATTTTTAATTATCTCTTTACATAAGTTAACTTTTAACTTTAACTTTTTTTTAAATAATAAAAACATTGATTTTTCAGCGGCGAGTATCAGCCCTTGTGTTTGTATGAACAAAAACAAGAGCCCTCAGAGCGACGTTTGTAGTCGTGAATAGTCAGCAATTTGCTGACGTGTGCACCCTGTACGGGTGGTAAATTCGATACTCTCCGCTAACAACCTTTGTTGGTCAATGAAAATTAAATGTATATGTATTCCCAATAATAATATTACTCATTAATGGCACTAGCCAATATTTTATCCAATAAAATTATAATGTGAAAACGAACTTAAAACCATGAAGTGCTAAGTTTTCAACAAGGGGGTGCTGACGCGATAAGTGGAGTAGGTGAAGAATAATGACATAAATTTTAACGGACAACCTTGACAATAGGGGATCGTATTGCGTGGCCCGCGACGATCCATTTGGCACACGATGGTGTGAAGGGGAGGGAATGTGGCCGAAACATTGCCAGATCGTGTTACGATCAAGCGACAGCTAAGCTTGTGGGGCAATGTAGGCTGACGACCGACGGACTTTACGACTCATACTATTTTTTTTTTCAGGCATCTTAATATTTATTCTCGTTATGTTGGAGAGGAGAAAGTCTTACCAAGAACCCACCCCATCCGGCGAGCTTATGCCGGCAAAATTGGTGCCTGAACATCGGATGACTTTCCCTCGGCCCGAGTCCTTTACAGGACTGGGGCACTAATATGCCCACGTAACAGTGTTGTTGTTCCTGCGGCGGAGAAGGTGATCTGGATATCCTCGGTTTTCACTGACGGTGCCTAATTGCCAACACACGTGTTTTCCGCCAAGAATTTGAACAATTTGGAGCTGAGGCAATTGGGGTTAGCTGGCCTAAGACGGTCAGACTGTAACCGGCCTAAAGTAGGATAAGACTCTCTTAGTGGGGTCTACGGGTATACGTCTGACGTCACGCCTTTCTTTGCGGATCCCTAAGAAAAATCGGTTAGATTGGGAACCTACAAATCTTTATTGGTTTACCTTGCGCTCACTTTCAGAAATTCACTTTCTAATATTAATAACCGCCAGCCAAAATTCGTGATCGCCGATCGCGATTATATAATCGGGCGTAATCACACGTGGTTAATTAGGTAACTTACCACAAGTCGAATGATCGAACGTTTTGCCAAGAGCGTATATCAGAGAATGAATGCAAAATTTGAAACGAAGTGCAGATAAGCCACGGTCGCAAAGCTTTCCGCTGCAGTTTTAAGCAACGGTTCAATCGTATGATTTTTGGCCGTCGCGACTGATCTGCTTATCTCTACTTATTGTTAAAGACATTGGTATTGGTAGAGAGTAATTCCCTAGGCCCCTGGCGCTGCGAAGTTGTATTTAGCTAAGCGAGGGTGGGGTGAATAGTTCTATATCGTAAAAGCTTAACTGGTCACTACAACCACAGATAATGGAGACAAGATTATTTATTGGAAGCATTATCTGAAATTTTCCTATTCTGTATATCTTTTAGATGGAATACTCCAAAATTTTTCCCTTTTTCGTTCTCTAATTCGTAGTAATATGGACTACGTTTCCTACAAACTCTGGCTGGAATGAACACTTGGGCTAGTTTACTACTGAATTTCTTTATCGCATTACTTTGAGTAAAATTTCTAGCGTAAACTAGGTCACCGGCTTTAAACTGTATTTCACGGGCTCGTAGGTTGTATTTATTTGCATTTTCTTCGTGGGACTTGTTTATGTTCCGTTTAGCTTTCCACCTCTGCAGCTGTAAAGCATTTGGCTTTTGTAGCCTAGTGTCATCTGCTAATAGGTTCAAGATACGAAGAAGACTGTAATCCATGCCGTTAAGGATCATATTCTGCCCAAATGCTGCCTCACGGCAGCTTATACTGATCTATTTAGTCTCTCGCTGGCGTTAGCCTGTGGGGAATAAATAGCTGTAAGTTTTTGTTGCACTCCGAAACTAGTAAGAAAAGCCTGGAAATAACTCGATTTAAATTGACTACCATTATCCGAAAGTATAACTTCTGGAACCCCGAAAGTATAGAAAATAGCCCCCTCCAAATACTCGCAAATTTTAGGAGCCGTGAACTTTTTACAATGAGTAAACCTATATTGCCCTTCTTCGTGCGAGGATATGGCCCCAAAAGGTCAATATATAGCTTTTGAAATGGCCTATCTGAAGTCAAAGGTTTTCCCATTGGTGGTCTAAGAGTAGTGTTTGGGCTTTTTGTGGTACGGCAAACCACACAGTCAGATATATAGTTGCGTATTTGCGTGACCATGTATGGCCAAAACAGATACCTCTTAAGTTTTTCTACGGTTTTGCTCATACCACAATGAGCCGAACTAGGTGAATCATGAGCCTGATGTAAAATATCTGGCACTAAAGCTGAAGGAATCCAGAGCTTCCAGAGGTTTTCTTGGTTGGTCTCTTCTGATGGAAACGAGGTTTTCTTATAAATGTACCCATCCCTGACCTGTAGATCGGGAAATTTTGAATGGTTGGCGGATATATTCTCTAACAAGTCTAAGTATTCCGAAGATTTAAAGTGTGCAGAATCTAAGTCAACTATCGGACCATTTTGACAAAACTCATCAATGGCTGGATCGTTTTGCCGAGACAAAGTGTCAGCCACGACATTTTGAGAACCGCAACGGTGTTTGATGGTAAATGTAAACGTTCTTAACTTCATTGACCATCGAGCTAATCTCCCTGATAGGTCTTTTTGTCGCATTAACCATTGAAGAGCTGCGTGATCCGTTATAACTAAGAAATCCTGACCCTCTATATACGCACGGAATTTTTTAATTCCCTTAATTACGGCCAGACATTCTAATTCGGATACCGAATAGTTACGTTGTGTCTTAGACAACTTCTCGGACATATATGAAATCGGTTGTTCTACTCCATTTCGCTCTTGAGCCAACACGCAACCAATACCATAAGAGCTGGCATCACATAACAAAACAAATTGTTTTGAAAAGTCAGGTGTAATGAGTATGGGTGAGGCTGTAGGGCATGATTTTAAAGTTTCAAAAGCGAGTTGCGCCCCTTCATTCCACTCAAGCAACTTTTTCTTTTTCAAAAGCTCAGTCAAGGGAAAACTTATAGTAGCGAAGTTTTCTATAAAACGAAGGTACCAACCAGACAATCGTAGAAATCTTCTTAGCTGCTTAATTGATGTTGGCACTGGGAATTCTGCAATAGCCTTAACCTTATCTGGATTAGTTCTTATTTGTCCAATTCCAATTATGAAAACTAGATATACGATTTCCTTCATGCAAAATTTAGATTTGCTTACGTTGATTGTGAGATTAGCTTTACGCAAGCATAAGGCTATCTCTTGTAGCAAAAGCAAATGTGACTCAAAGTCTTCGGACAAAACCAATAGGTCGTCCAGATATACGAAAACCATAGTACGGAGATGAGCTGGTATCACTCGATCCATCAAACGACAAAGAGTTTGGGCCGCATTACAGAGACCAAAGGGCATCATTTTATACTGATACAATGGACGATTTGGTATCGTAAATGCAGTGTATTGTCGCGAATTCTCATCTAACGGAATCTGCCAGTATGCATGTTTCATGTCGATACCGCTTATAAACTTTGCTGGCGGCAATCGGCTTAAAATGCCATCTATATGTGGAAGTGGATACGCGTCCCGCTTAGTAACCTTATTACCTTCTCTAGAATCGAGACATAGGCGATTTTTGTCACCCTTCTTCACTAATACACAGTTACTACTCCAAGCACTCGTTGATTCCTCAATAACATCTAAAGCTAGCATATTATCTACTTCGGCGAACATCAGCTTTTCTACAGCTGGTGAAACCGGCCAATTGTAACGGGTCGTTTAATTAAATCCTTCGAGGCACTCTCTGTCTAACGTAGGTGTCCAGCTAAGCTCAGGGAAAATGGGGTGGTCACTCGAATAATTTGTAGACAGAGTGTAGCAAGTGAAATAGGGAATTATAGAAAGTATGAAAATAAATGCGGAACCAGGCAAGCTCGATCAGAGAATTTAGGGTGGAATTATTCTCTTTTGATAGGGTGTAGAAATACCGCCGAGGTGATGATTACTTAAGGTGCCTAAATAAAGGAGTTAGCAACTCATGATTTCATTCAGGTTATAATTCAACATTTTCTTTACAATGTGTGCCTAAAACTAGGATAATACATATAAATTTCAGTGAATTTATATTCATTTATATTGACTTCAAGATTTTACAGACTTCAAATAATGATCGCGAGTTATAATTTAAAGAGGTTTACTTGGTGTGCTGACGGTAGGGTTTTTTTTTCATACAATTTGGTGAGGTGTTCTCGGCTATGCCGTACTTACGACCAGGTTCTCCGATGTCGACAGGCCTGTGGACGACGTTTTGACCTTGTAGATAATGGTTAAGTTTAAAATGTATATGAAAAGTTTCCTCGTCAGCAGCACATGTAACGCAAAATGATATTATAAGTAAGGGTAAATCAAATTATTTTAAAGTAAAAATATAAAAGAAAAGGGATATTCAAAATAATCAATATTAATACAAAATATGGTTATAGTTGTATTATAGACAAAATTCCAAGTCGTTTAGATTCACATATGGGTTTGAATAAGTGCTGATGAATCTCGATGAAAGTTGCGGGGGGGGAGAATTAATTAATGCCCAACCTGGGCTTGATGCTGGAGAGACCCTACAGAAACAGGTTGAGGTTATATTCTTGTCACACACTTTTCACTAATTCTTACCCTAGCCAAGTAGGTACTTAGGAGGCTGGAACCACTACACACAACTGAGGGGGGGTAGCTAATTATATTTAAATATATTTTTATTGGCAAAGTTATTTCCAATTTCACACGTGTTTTATTTTTAAATCGGTTGCCGCGGGATAATTCGAGATAAACTTATCTTTGCCACCGGTATCGAGAGAATGAGAACGGGATTAGAACGGAAACGGGGGTGTAAAATTTAAGCTCAGCTTGACATGTGCATTGGATCAGCTGCTTAGCCTCGATAGATACCAAAAGATATATACTAGATAAGCTTTTGCTCATGACTGCGTTTATTTTCCCTCACTAAATATAATTTTAAACTTTTCTCACCCTCACACAATGCCGCTGCTTAACAGGACTGCTACTTCCAATATCTATGGTGTGTGTGGACAAACTAGTACGGCCTAAACCTTTAGACGCAATAGACGGAAAGTTTTTGATAACTGCTTCAAGCCTAAGTCGTTCTCCTTCATTCATTTAGTGATAATTTGGAGGCTCTTCATTTTCATCTAATGTCCCCAGATCTAGCTCCGAAACTGTTGTACTACTATTTGTTATTTTATTAAGCAAACCAAACTTTTGCCAAAAATCGATACCTAAATATACGTCTTGTTTTAGATCGGGAATTATAAATAATTCGAGATCTTCTACCTTATCTCCATATGTTACCGATGTTATAAGTTTTGAAAACCCTTTGCTTTCAGTTCCGTTCGCAGCTTTAATTACGCCAGAACATTTTTTTATGTTTTTGAGTTTTAGTAAGTTCTGTGCAGCTAGGCCGCGTACACAACTAATTGTAGCTCCGGAATCTAACAACGCTTTGTAAGTCTGACCTTCTATAGGAATATCAGTATAAAGTCTCTGATCCGAGCTTAACACTATAGCGGAAACTAACTTTTGTCGATCGTGACGAACTTTCTTCCAAAACTCTCTTGATCTCCTAGTTGATCGTTTGGGTTTCAAACAAGCTTCAATAATATCTACCTTTTCAAATATTTCTCTACGCTTATTCATGTAATTTTGTATTCTTATATGTAAAGGAACAAAGGAAAAATGAATCTCAGGCTGATTTAAATTTTCTGTTTCGTGGCATTCACTGGTTTGAATGGTTGGATTAGGGTTTGCAACTCCGGATTTTATGGATGTATCTCCTTGTTGCTCAGGGGAACATCCTTCGGCTGGTTTCCCGGATTACAATTCGGACAAGTTGTTCTGTATTGTTCCTTAGCTCCACAACCGAAGCAACGGATAGTTTTCTTAGCCATGCAATCATCGTACCTGTGACCTTGCTTGTCACAGTTCCAACAAGTAATGGGCCTTCGTAGAATTTGATTTACCTCTTCGCCTTCGATTACTATAGCTGTCTCTTCGTCTTCCGTAGCTATTTCGTTTATGTACGATCGAAAAGGTTTTGGCTTCAACGTTCTGAGATTATTATAAAACTGCTCATGCCTGCGGATTTCGAATCTAAGCTGTGCTCTATTAGCGATTTTAAGATGCAGCAATTCATGCTGTAGGCTAGGTTTTGCATTTCGTACTAATAATTCGACTAATTGTGCCTCGGAAACTCCGTTCTGAAGTCTGTCTACCAGACGTTCCATAGTTTCCTGGGAATCTTCAAAGGGTTCGTTTTCGCCTTGTCTACGTTTTCTTATTCCCTCCCAAATGTCGTAGTCCGTCTCAATATCTTCGAATCTTTTTCTAAATTCAAAACAAAATTCATTCCAATTGAAATTCGGATTGTTGCGATGGAATTCCCAATACCAATCACTGGCTTTTCCCGAAAACAAAAGATACAAATGGTCACACAGTAATGCGTAATCATTGCCTAGATTCTGTTTGGTAAGTGAGCCTATCCTGTACAAAAACTCGTCCATCATGAGGCTGGTTTTGCTGCCGTCAAACTTTAATCCCCATTTTTGGATAATTCCTGATACCTTTTCTGGGCTTACATAAGAGCTTGTATTGCTTCTGTTTAAACCTATTCTTTCGAAATTATCCCCTGAGTTGTTTGGATGGTGCTGGTTTTGTTCTGGGTCGTTCCTAAGGTTTTCCCTAAGCGGTAGATTAATACTAGGTGTGATATTTGTTTGAGTGGGCTGAGATAATTGAAAGTTTTCCAATTGACTTTTAATAGATGTTTCAATAGTCTTCGCCAGGTAAGAGGTGAGTTGATTAACTAGTTGTGTCTGTTGTGAGCTTATGGTAGACTGAATATAGTTAGTAATCTCTACTTGAGTACTTAACGTCATACCGGACGTGGCTGGTGGCTCTGTTAGGATTCTATCTAAATTTCCTCTTTGTGTATTTCTAGTTGACATTCCTCGCCTTGGAGGTGTACCTCGGTTCCTGGTTGATCTGGTATTTCTTCTTAATTGGTAACTTGCGCTGTCATTGTTATCTTGATATTCGCTAATGCTAGATGGTCCAGCTGTTGCGGCATTTAGTTCAGCGTACAATGTGTTATTAGAATAAGATAGATTCATTTCGTTGCAATCTGTAATACAAATAGGACACGTATGTGTGCTCTTTAGGTGATCAAGAACACATTGTTTGTGAAATGTATGTCTGCAAGGTGCTGTTGCTGTCAAAAATGTTGGTGCAAATGTGGCTTTGCATATAGAACAGCAGTTTTCAGTTTCTTGTGGCATTTCTGATACCCTTTCCGAGCTATCTTTTGCTGCCATTTTATATTATTTTATCCGTTTTATAATTAAAATATGTATTTATTTAATTATTTGGTCTGTCTTTCTTTATGTCGATCACTTTTATCAGAAATTTCTCAGCAAATTTTATAGTTATAAATGGGTTGTATTTGGTCTATGGTTTCTCGTTTTTTGTTCACTAAGAAATCGGACAATATACAGACGTTCAAGCAAGAGTATATTGTATTCCAAGAAAATCAAAATGTAAACAAATCAGAGTTTAGAAACATATGGTGATCAGCTCCTATGGTTTCCTGATGGCTATGTTTGGTCGATCAATTCTAAACTGAAATGAAATCGTGTAATCCTAAACTTGACCATCTCCTCCAAATCGATGCTTTCAATCCAATATGTTAATTTAATGAAATTAGTTTTATTGTGTTTCAAAAGGGATGGTTCAGTCCTAGAGCTTTGTGTACTCAAACAAGTGTGTAAACTGTCGAGCTCCACGGGTGGGCGCCAAAATGTGTAGTGTACGGGGTTGCTGCAGAGCTAATTTTATCTCTATCCTTCGATAGTCGGTCACCTAAAGCGGATGGTAAATGCTACTAGAGATCTAAACAATTAATAAAACATTGAAGCGCTCCGACACGCTGAAAATCAACTGAGAAACTGATAAATTCCTTTTCGGGAAACTAGATGTTATTATCCCGCAAGTCTTTACCCTCCCTTCCATGACAATGTTACTTAAATTCTTACATTGTCCCTAAGTCAAGATTAAATGGTCTCTACCACGTCATTAAGGAAGTGATTGACATAAGTACTCGACAGACCATGGTTATTATTTATTCAAAATTCATTTTTAACCAATCGTATACTTCATTTATAATTATATTTGTATACATTAATTTTCATTGATTCCATTTATGGAAATCTGAGAATTTCTAACATAAGTATTAAGGTTTGATTTCCTGTTCAATAGTTTTCTTTTCAATCAATTTTAAATTTATGTGCAAGACTGCCAATATTTTTATGAATGTAAACTAAAAGAATTTCTCTCGACTTAGAATTACGACAGGGCGGCATTTATAGGTTTTTTAAAATAGGAATAAAGGCATTTTCATTTTAATATGTACTCACGACCATTTCTTTAGGTTCCATTAGACGTGTTGCAAAGTTGGGCCCAAGTTCACGTTGTCGTTGAGGAGCTGTTGGTCAAAATTTATAATAAAACCTAGATTAAATGACCTATACAAATACCGCACTCGTGCTCATAAATTATTTTCTTTTAAGAACAAATGAATGGATACACGAATGGTACTCCTAATAAGCCATCATCGATCGCCGTATGGTGGACGATGGGGAAGCCCTCGGTTGGGGCTAGCCTGTCCTCTGTCCACGACCAAAGTATGGGTGCATTCGCTGCACCTTGTGGTGGCACGGTCCGAGTTGTCGCTGGGTGGCACTAGATAAGTGTTGTTGTTCCTGCGGCGGAGAAGGTGATCTGGATATCCTCGGTTTTCACTGACGGTGCCTAATTGCCAACACACGTGGGTGGTTGTGCAACCACGCCGGCCAAGGTTATATTCTCCAATGGGCCTCTTCCGCCAAGAATTTGAACAATTTGGAGCTGAGGCAATTGGGGTTAGCTGGCCTAAGACGTTCAGACTGTAACCGGCCTAAAGTAGGATAAGACTCCCTTAGTGGGGTCTACGGGTATACGTCTGACGTCACGCCTTTCTTTGCGGATCCCTAAGAAAAATCGGTTAGATTGGGAACCTACAAATCTTTATTGGTTTACCTTGCGCTCACTTTCACAAATTCACTTTCTAATATTAATAACCGCCAGCCAAAATTCTTGATCGCCGATCGCGATTATATAATCGGGCGTAATCACACGTGGTTAAATAGGTAACTTACCACAAGTCGAATGATCGAACGTTTTGCCAAGAGCGTATATCAGAGAATGAATGCAAAATTTGAAACGAAGTGCAGATAAGCCACGGTCGCAAAGCTTCCCGCTGCAGTTTTAAGCAACGGTTTAATCGTATGATTTTTGGCCGTCGCGACTGATCTGCTTATCTCTACTTATTGTTAAAGACATTGGTATTGGTAGAGAGTAATTCCCTAGGCCCCTGGCGCTGCGAAGTTGTATTTAGCTAAGCGAGGGTGGGGTGAATAGTTTTATATCGTAAAAGCTTAACTGGTCACTACAACTCGGCTTTAAATACTATTTATTGATAATAATTTAACTACATTTTGTATTCAGCTTCCATTTATTAGTTTCCTCATGTTAAGGTATCGATGAATTTTCCACCTCTACTCTTGTACCACTTTTGAATCAAAGATCTTTCATCACATTGGGGCTGTTATTGTTTAAAATGTTTACTGCTAATGCTAAATCCAAAACACTTATCAATCCAGGCTACTATAGATAAAAAAAGTGAAAAAAAGTACTTCAGTAAAATCCATAGTAGCTAAAGAAGAAGAGGTCGCCCAACTTTGTGATTCGACACTGTTGAAGTTAAAGGTTCAAAGTACCATTTCCACTAAATTTTGGCTCTGGGCTACGAAGGTGTTTCTTGCTATTAAGCCACAAAGAATGCCTAAAAATCGAAAATTTCGAACTTTGACAACGGATTTCTCAAAACTGTGACGTGATGGAAAGATTCCAAGTATGAGGTAGTCACCTACAGCTAAAATCCTTTCAAGTTTTGTAGCTTTTAGTCTTGGTTTTTTTTTGTCGACCTGTGTAGTCAAATGGAATGGTAGAGCGATGGCATCAAACACTCAAGGCTGCTCTAATGTGTAACTCTCAGATAGTTTTGGCCTTACCTTACCCACGGTATTGCGTTCGACTTTTAAGGCGGACGACATCACAAAAGGAGAGCTGACGGAAACAAAAGTCTATAACATTTTTACAATCAACTCACACAACTTCGCCGAAGTAGATCAGCCATATTCCAATCTACTTATTCGCTTTTTGGACTTAAAATCGATTTTTAACACAATGTGCCTTTCAATAAATTTAACACCAGCGCCAAGAGTCAGAAATATCTTCCGAGCGCGAAAGTCACAGTACACAAATGTTGACCCGGTTGTAATTGTCAAATTGGAGTCCATAAATGACAAAATTGAAGTTCTCCGAGCAGCTGGCGCATACCGAAGGCAGACAAAACAACAACTAAGTCTACAGCTGCTTGGATTTAACTCCAGTGCCGCAGTTTATGTAAACGAGCAACTCTCCAAAGAAAGCTTCGTTATCTTTAAAGAAGCAATGAGAATGAAGAAGGCGAAATTGCTATCTGCTGTGTTCACACGCCGTGGTTTTGTACAAGTGAGAAGCAGTGGAGATGGAGGACAAGTTCGCTGCATTGTAAGCTTGGAAGAGCTTTCCGCTTTTCACACACCCGCTCTTAATTCGACGAGCTCTGCAGCTCTTAATTCATCTTTATCGTATGCTGCTGCTGCTGGGGGAAGTCATAGCTTTCGAGATACTCGAGATAACTAATATAATTTATTTAAATTTAGGATCATTTTTACTAATAATATGCCTTAATAGTGTGTGTGTTAAATATGTGCCGTTAATGTTCAAATATGTGCCAATAATGTGTATGTGTATAGTAAATAGTAATCGAACGTTTAGATATGTCAAACTCAAATAGCTATGCATTAATTAGAGTTCTCCGAAATTTTAAGCAAGGTCTAACGATATGCCATTTAAACGCTCAAAGTCTATGTCAGAAAATGGAAGAATTCAGGTATTTGTTTGTCAATTCAAATGTCGATATTGTATGTATTTCAGAAACATGGTTCCAGTCAAATGTAAAAGATGCATGTTATGAATGTCCTGGGTATACTTTATACCGTTCAGACCGTATGGGTCATGCTGGAGGGGTTGCAATTTATGTAAATTCCAAAATCAAATGTAAAGTCATAGGACAACATCCTTCTGATAGCCTTATAGAGTACATTTCTCTGGAAATTACTAATGTTAGACATAACCCATCGAGAATATTAGTTAGCTGTATTTATAGACCAAACAAACAAATAGACTACACAAATATGATAGAAGTATTCTCAAGGGTAACTCTTAAATACAATGATATAATCCTGGCAGGAGACCTAAACAGTAATATGCTTCATGACTTTGGTCTTCGTGGGGATCTGGAGTCATTGGGGGTAAACATTGTTAATTCTGTGATACCCACTCACTACACTAAGAATAATAACAGTTTGCTAGACGTATTTTTTGTAAATAATGTAAGAAAAGTATTGCTATATGACCAGATTTCTGTTCCAAATTTTTCTAGGCACGACCTTATATTTTTGACGTACGATGTTGAACTTGACCGCAATGAGCAATCGTACACATATAGAGACTTTAGAAATATTGACTATTCTAGACTAAACAATAATTGTAACCTTTGTGACTGGGACAACATTTTTAGCTTAACAACAGTAGACGAACAACTGGAACTATTTAACTCGAACATTGACTTCTTATATAATACCCATGTACCTGTTAAAGTAAAAACTGTGAGGAATTCCTTAAAATCATGGTTCAATAATAATATTAAAAAAGCTATTTTAAAGAGAGATAAGGCTTACTACAAATGGAAACGATATAAGACTGAACATTTCTACACACAATTCAAAAGCGAAAGGACTACAGTGAACAGACTTATTAATACAGCTAAACGGGAATACCTAAGCATGAAGCTTACTGGTGCTATAGAAAACGGAAAAGTCTGGAAAGAACTAAAAAACCTGGGAATTGGCAATATAAAAAATGTGATAAAGGAAGATGTAAATGTGGACGAACTTAACAGAAAATTCTTAAACATAAATGTACCTGATCCTGACGATAGCACGTATGTGACAACAGAGACTGTAGATAGTATGTTTGATTGTTTCAGTTTTGTTTGTGTGAATCAATGTGATGTTTTAGAAGCTATACTACAAATTAAATCAAAAGCTACAGGACTTGATGAGGTAAACCCGAACTTTGTAAAAATATTACTTCCAAAAATTATTAGCCACTTGACACATTTGTTCAATACGGCGATAACTACATCAACCTTTCCAGAGACTTGGAAATTAGCAAAAATTATGCCTATACCCAAGGGCAATAATGAATATAGGCCTATTTCAATTTTGTCATATTGTTCAAAGATATTCGAAAAATTAATTGCCGGACAAATAAATCGATTCCTCACTTCAAATAATTTGTTAAATAATAATCAGTCAGGTTTTCGAAAACAGAGAAGCTGCACGACTGCTATTATCAAGATTGTTGAGGAAATACGAAGGGAAATTGATGAAAGCAAAATAACTTTTTTAACATTGCTGGACTTTAGTAAGGCATTTGATACAGTGAACCACAAAATATTAATACTAAAGCTGAAGAAATTATTTAAATTTTCTGACACATCAGTAAAACTAATGTCATCTTATATCACAAATAGAAAGCAAGCTGTTGTTATAAAAGAAAATACATCAAATTTTGAAACATCCTATCGTGGTGTTCCTCAGGGATCGGTATTAGGGCCATTATTGTTTTCAATGTATATTAATGATCTATCTGATGAAATGTCTATGTGTAACGTACATATGTATGCGGATGATGTTCAATTATATGTTAGTCGACCATTGAGTTTAGTTAATGAATGTATCAATTTGTCTAATATTTGTTTGTTTAACGTTGATAACTGGGCTACAAAGAATGGCTTGAGCTTAAATCCTAAGAAATCAAAGTGCTTGGTCATCTACAAGAAAAATATAAACACAAATGATTTTCAAAAGCTTAGAATAGGAGATGTAGAATTGGACTTTGTTGAGAAAGCAAATAACCTGGGCATATTGTTCAACAAAACCCTGTCATGGAATGATCATGTCAGAGCAGCCACAGGAAAAACATATGGATTGTTGCGACAATTACATGCGACACAAACTTTTCTGCCTACTTCTATGCGGTTATTACTTGCTAAAACTTTAGTTATACCGACTCTTTTCTATGGAGTTGAAGTTTTTGGTACCTGTGATGTAGCAAGTCGACATAAAATAAAAGTGACATTTAATAATATAGCCAGATACATATACCAATTGGGTAGGAATGACCATGTTACTGAAGGCGCCAAAAAAATCTTTGACTTGAATATTGACAGCTGGATTGACCTAAAAATATTAGTTCTTCTTCATAAAATTATTAATTCCAGGCAACCTGATTACTTGTATGACATGATTCGATTTACGTTCTCACAAAGGACGAACAATATAATAAGCATTAGAACAAAACTTGCAAGCTCGGAGAAACAATTTCTTGTATATGCCATAAAAATTTGGAACTCTTTGCCGCATTCCTTAAAAACCATTACTGGCACATTAAAATTTAGTGTTAAACTTAAACAACACTTTAACACACTCACATAAAACAAAAGTAGTTAAATAAAATATAATAGTAAAAGGCATAATAAAATAATAAAATAATAACTTGTAACTGTATTTGTAATAGATTTTGATTAATGTAATTAATTTAAGATTTAATGTTCATAGTGACTAGTGCAGTAAAAATAAGTTTCACGCTTGTTGTGCTAGGATAGGAAAACAAAACAAAATAAATAAAACAGCACACGACCCAATAAACCCCCTGCAACGCGCATAAGCAATGACGTAGCAAATTACATTGAGACAACTGGCCCCCCCGTTTTTGACAAGCCAAGACGGCTTACAGAATAAAAACTGAAGGCGGCACGTCGGGACTTTGACCTTTTAATACAACAAGGAGTAAGTCGTCCCTCAAGTAGCCAATGGGCTAGCCCTATTCATTTGGTCCCTAAGAAAAACAATGAATGGCGTACAACAGGTGATTATCGAAAACTTAATGCTTGCACCATTCCAGATCGCTATCCTATTCCACATGGTGAGGACATTCTACAGCGTTTGCACGGTTGCACCGTTTTCTCCACGCTTAACCTGGTGCGTGCTTACCATCAAATCCCAGTCGCCGTGGGCGATATTCCAAAAACAGCAGTCACCACTCCATTTGGGCTGTTTGAATTTATTGGCATGCCACCAGGTTTGCGAAATGCAGCACAAACCTTACAAAGGCATATGGACAATCTTCTCCGTGGAGTACCATTCGTAGGATGTTATATCGATGACATCATTGTTTTCTCCAAAACGCATGAGGAGCACCTGCAACATCTTCAAACAATCTTCAAAATCCTACAGGATAACAGCTTTCAAATCAACCCACAAAAATGCCAATTTGGTAAAAGTGATCTTATTTTCCTCGGCTTTGAAGTCAGTTCTAACGGATTCAAGCCTCCTGCTGAACGTACTCGAGTCATTTCGGAATTTCCCAAGCCACAAACAATTATGGAATTACGCAGATTTCTGGGAATGGTAAATTATTACCGACATCTGATTCCGCATGCAGCTCAGGCGCAGATTCCGCTGACAGATTACCTAAAAGGTGCAACCAAAAACGACAAACGAGAGATTGCTTGGACCTCCGATGCTGAAAGCGCATTCCACACCTGCAAGCTGGAAATATCGAAAGCAGTAAACTCCACGTTTCTCTCCCCGTCAGCCCAGCTATCCCTAAAAACAGACGCCTCGGATACAGCGATTGGAGCCGCCCTCGAGCAATTGGATGGCAATGTTTGGCGTCCGGTAAGTTTCTTCTCTCGAAAACTGTCTCCCACAGAGCGGGGGTACAGCACGTATGATCGCGAGCTACTAGCAATTTTCGCCGGCATTATAGAGTTCAAGCATATATTAGAGGGACGTCCTTTTGTAATTCAAACTGACCACAAACCACTGCAATACGCTTTCAAGCAGAAAGCTAGCAAAGCATCACCGCGTCAACTTCGGCAGTTGGACTTCATCTCCCAATTTTCTACAGAAATCATTTATAATCCCGGAGAGAACAATACTGTCGCCGATGCACTATCTCGCATAAACGCGATAAGCATGCCGACCAATTTCAGCGCCCAAGCCATTTTTAATGCACAACAAGCTGATGATGAAATGGGAAAGCTATCCAGTACATCTCTTAATCTCCAAATCCGACAAATCGATCAGCTCAATATCCAATGCCTTACGATCATCGACGGCTTTAGTAGATTGCCTCTAGCTATTCCTCTATCAAACATGACCGCAGAAACGGTTGCAAAAGCTTTGTACACCCACTGGATCTGTATGTTTGGCTGCCCACTCACCATAACAACGGATCAGGGCACGCAATTTGAGTCCTCGCTGTTTGCCGATCTAGCGAAATTAATTGGAGCTGAAAGGCTTCGAACAACTGCTTATCACCCATAATCAAATGGAATGGTAGAGCGATGGCATCGAACACTCAAGGCTGCTCTAATGTGTAACTCTCAGATAGTTTGGCCTGAACTCTTACCCACGGTTTTGTTGGGATTGCGTTCGACTTTTAAGGCGGACCTGCAAGCATCTCCAGCTGAAATGCTTTTCGGCACTTCTATTCGTCTTCCGAATGAATTTTTCGATCCGCATACAACATACAACAACCAACACTGACTTACTGAAGGTTTGCGTCAACATATTCGGGCAGTTAAACCTACTCCTGCCGCCCATCACATGGAGCCCCACATTTTTTACTCCAAGGATTTGAAAACGTGTACCGCTTGAACATCCATATACTGGACCTCACCAAATAAATAGTCGTGTAGATGAAAAGGTGTACATTATAAACATGGATGGACGGGAGATCTTCTAAAGCCTGCATTTCTCGCTGTTGGCAACTTCATAGAAAGTGAGCATACGGATCTCAACCACCCACAAGTTCCTGAACTTGCAACCCCAGCTTAAGTTCCGTTTCCTTCGCCATCCAACGAAGTCACTGGAGGGGGAGTAGATGTGGCGACCAATCTGGCAACCCTAAGCGAACATCTGATTGCATAAAATAACTCGGGACTGGATGGATATCGATTCTTCTCTCTCACCTTGGCGATGCAACTAGATAGTACACACAATTGTTTTTCAGCCTATCAATATCAAAATAAAGTTAAGTTAAGAGTGAATCTCTACAGGCTCATGCAGACTTAAATAAATGTACATTTGGGAAAATTAAGAGGGTAATAATTTCGTGTTAGTCAAACGGGAATATTAAAAGTTAAACGGTTTACACGTTCTACAGAATCAATATCACCAAGCATTATTCTACGGTTTTGAAGTGTAGGTAAACTAAGCTATAGTAATCTACTCAGGTAGGAAGGAAGCCTTACGTTTTGATCCCAGTTCAAACTACGAAGGGCAAAAGGAAGGCATTTTTATACCCTTGCAGAGGGATGATTTCAGTCAGAAGTTTGCAACGCAGTGAAGGAGACGTTTCCGACCCCATAAAGTATATATATTCTTGATCAGCATGACGAGACGAGTCGATCTAGACAATAATAGAGAAAATAATGGAAAAAAAATTATATCTTCGGTGTTTTTTGACATATTACCTTTTGCTCTTGGGAATATAATTTTTTTAACTGTCCCGAGTTTCTAATTAAATTTTAGAAAAATCGGACGACTATATCATATAGCTCCCATAGGAACGATCGGAAAACTAAGGGGAAATTAATAGGAACAAAATTATAGCTTTGTTAACTTTTATTGTATTCTCTTCTACTCTGGAATATAAATTTATTTTATTATTTAAGAATGTCGAAACAAATTTAACATAAATCGGACCACTATATTATATAGCTGTCATAGGAATGATCAATCAATTATTGTCAAAATAATACGAAAATTACTATAATTTGGCTTGTTTCAAATCTAAATTCAGATTTTTGTAATTTGTAATTAAATAGGAATTAACTGCAAGGGTATATAGACTTCGGCTGGCCGAAGTTAGCTTCCTTTCTTGTTTTGTAGCGACTCAATACGGGCGATATGAACTTGATATTGTGGACTCCAAACAGAAGAATAATATTCCAAAATAGGACGGACAAGGGAGGTAAATAATAATTTGGGTATATAAGGGTCATAAATTCTTTTGACCAACGCTTTATAAACGCAAAACCACTCATAGCGTTGTTGACAGTCGACAATATGTGGCAGTCAAATTTAAGCTTCGGGTCCAGAAGAACACCTAAATCGTTTACTGAATATATACGATCAAGTGAGGAGTTGTAAAGCGAATAACTTATAAACGTAGGAGTATCTCTAAATTTCGAAATCTCTAAATTTCAAGCAGTTCAAATTTAAGAGGTTATACTCACACCATATCTGAAATTTATCAATGTCAGATTGTAGGCCAAAACCAGACTCTATATTATTATATGTCAAACAAAACTACACATCATCAGCATACATTAGTAAACGAGAATGTGTTACGATAGAGGGAAGATCGTTAATAAACAAGATAAACAGCAAAGGGTCCAAATAACTTCCCTGGGGCACTGCCGATGTCACGTGGATCATTTTGGAAACAGCGTTCTTAAATATAACCCTCTGAGTCCTTCCATTCAAATAACTTGAAATCCAAGTTAATAGATTACATGGAAAAAAAACCATGCTGACACAGTGATATTAGCAAGGAACATAAATGTTGCAAATGAGAAGTAATAACACTGGACAACAAAATGGACTTTATTAAAAGGTGCAGGCCATTAAATTGTGTTAATATAGACGTATATAAGCATATCTGCATACTTAGTTTTCGATTTTAACGGGTGGTATTTTACGATCTTATGGAAAAAATTATATAAATTCGATCCTTCGACGTACAAAGCTCATGTTTATCTCAAAAATTCGGGTAAAGACGCCTCTAGATATCTGTACAATATTTTGAGCCACATATTTTTCCTTGTATTTTTTTAATCCTGTTCACCGCATCAAATTGGTTGTGAATATAGGTGAACAAATTACTTAAATGGCTCATAGGCTTTGATTGACACAAATTATGATGGAACCTTACATGCAATTAGAACAGCATCTAAGCAATTTTTTGGGATATATTTTAATACAATTGAGAACAGACCCTCGAAGATATCTTATATCAAAACATTAAATGTTGTTATTTTTCCAACCGCGATTTCACAAATACCACTCGTTAAAATCGAAAACTAAGTATGCAGATATGCTTATATACGTCTATATTAACACAATTTAATGCCCATTGGCCTGCACCAAAAACACTGTCGTGTAGTATAATACGTTGAAATGCTTTAGAAATTGCCGACAATTTAGAAATACCTCTATAATTCTAGGCATCCGCCTTCGCATCTTTTTTGTGGAGTGGAATAATGAAAGAGTCCTTCCAGATAGCGGGAAAATTTGATAATGAAATAGAGAGATTAAAAAGTTTAAGAATCGGTTTACAAATGGTTGAAGCACAAAACTTAAGCACACACCCAGGGAGTCCATCAGGACCGGGAGAATAAGTTCGCGTTGTTTTTGCTAAGGGGTACAAATACAATTAGCCCTATTTAAGAGGTTGGTAGATAGAATTTAACCAAGCAGCCAAACTTTAAGTAGTTTGGAAAATCTCGGCAAATAAATCCGCAATTTCATAATCCGTCGATGCCTTTCCTGAGTTTAAACGTACTGATGAAGGCAATGCCGAAGACTTACGCTGGCATTAACAAAGTTATAAAACTGCTTCGGATCATTTGAAATTTCGAATTAAATCGATTTAAATACATAGAATAGCAATGACTGTTGAATACATTGAAATCTGAACGATCCACCATATAATTCGAAAAATCAGAAATTACCCTGGTTAGCTTCAAAGGAAGCCTGTCAGGAACGCATTCGCAAAAAAAAGTGTTTAAAACGCTATAGAAAAGTTAAATTGCACTTTCGATATCCATGCAATTGTACAAATCAGTAAAATTATATTGTGAAATCATATAGTTTAGTTTATTATAGTACGAAAGCATATCACTTTAGTTTGAGAAACTAAAGGAAAGGGTATCAGTACAGGGGAGGCCAATTGTCAATTCCAATGTAGGATGATATCGGTCTTCAGGTACAACAAGTGCGTCAATTCTAGATACCGTGACTTCATGCTGATCTGAAACAAATACTAGTTCTAATTGTCTATTTATTGAGTTTCGTATAAAGCTTACTTTCTGTAACGACAAGGCCATCCACAAAATCATGATCGGATAAAGGTGTAGCGACAAGTGAGTCAGTACCCTCCCTTCAGTTCCAGAAGTCACTTTTCACTCGTGAATCACCAGGTGAATCACCAGTAACAGGTCATTTGTCCCTCGGGACGCCCTTATGACCAACCATAGAGAAAATTGTATGGGATGTCCGCTTTTTCACTCGGTACAACTCAAATGAAATTTTTTCGAAGTCACCGGTGATATCACCAGTGCCTTATACGAGTTTGTCATTTGAGATGTCACCATCCGTGACATGTCACGTATGATTTCACGTGTGACATTTAGAATTTTTCCAATGGAATGTCACTTCTGAAAATCCATCATTGTGTCACCTGTCATAGGTGATTTCATGGATTACTTTTTAAAAATGTCATCATGAATTTCATTTACAAAAAAAATTCTTTCCGTGCACATAAAATACATACAAATTTATTTTAAATTTATTTTCATTTTAATAATATTTTATTTTAAATGGTTATATTATTGTTATCTCTAGATTTTTGTTTAGTTAATTTATTCTTTATATTTAGCATTGCCTTCCTTATGCATTTGTCCGGGTCCGGATTGTCTTTGGCCAATGCTCCTAAACAAATTAAAGAGATATGTTTTTAAAATGAGTTTTAATTGTTTATTTTTATATTTACCTTTTAACACCTCGTACAGCACCTTGCGGGACTTAAGCGATTTTTTGCCCATGGCCCCGTCCAAATTATATCCTTGCAAAATGTTTTCCGAAACGATGTATTTGAATCGTTTGGACAGGGACTCGTTAGCAATTAGTTTCGTCACTTTCTTCTAAGAAATTAATTAAGAAATTAAAAACAAATAATTGTATATAAAGAAAATATAATTATTTCTAATATTTTCTTTAGTTATAAAATATGTAGAACACTTTTTTTTTTTTGGTGGTCGAACCTTTACTTTTCACAATTAGCACGTGCTTTTTAAGTTTATTATTAATAACTTGCACTAATTTTTGTGTTTGTTTCTATATTTTTTTATTATTTTAAAGCACTTTAACTTGCCACTTTCGGCAAATTGTCCGCAAACTTTCTAGGTTATAAAACACTTTAAAAATTGGTGCAAATTCACAAAATCTTAAAATTAAGGTTGAACTTTGTGACGCTCCAGAGCGCACAATATAAATAAACATAGAAAATAAGCTAAGGTTAAGAGAGAGAAAAAGCATGAAGCGACATAGAGAATATGATAAATATAATAATTAGTTTAAGAGAATAAAAACATGAAACGATTTCAAATTCAAATAAAAAGGCGGGCGCGCCAATAGAAATAGCTGGGCACACTGATCCACGATCACCGGGTCACACTGACCCCGATTACCTGGTCACACTGATCCATGATCAGCTGGCCACACGCGCTAAGCCGGAGGACCAGGGATTTTGACGTGGTGCGGGCACACTTATTCACGCCAACGGGTATAAAAAGGGTGCCGGTTGCCCAGTTCAAGTCACTGTGCAACCGACAGCGATCGGAGAAGGTGAGCCTTACGCATTGGTGTGAGCAACCTCTCTGGGAGTTACTTGTGGAGTCTTTTTCGAGGATAGGGTCTAGTACCCCGTCCAAATACATTGTAGTTAGCGAAACCCCCTCCTCTACCCACTCCCCAAAAGACCAGCCGTCATCAGTGCCAGCCGATCTTTGGGGTTCCACCACCCATCCACCCACCACTACCCGACGCCGAGCGACGCAGCCGCCATCAGTGGCAGCAGACTCTAAGCTCGAGCCATTCCTCGGTTCACCGAGTCGCCCACCCGCTCGGGTTTCTTTACCCCACCCCCCCTCGTCTCACCGAACTCCCCTTCGTAGACCCACAGTGGGGTGCGACTCGTCTCTTAACCTGGAAGACCTAAGTGGCCTCCAAAACTCTATCGCTTAACCTGGAAGACCTAAGTGGCCTCCAAAACTCTCTCGCTTAACCTGGAAGACCTTAGTGGCCTCCAAAACTCTCTCGCCTAACCTGGAAGACCTAAGTGGCCTCCAAACCCTCTCACACACACGGGGATATTGATATCTCGGGAATTATCTAGAGGGAAAGGGACGCATACAGAGGGACATATTCTCCGGCGCAAACAGGAAGCCGTTGCTCTCGTAGCCAACCACTGAGGGGCATACTTTCCGGCGCAGATAGCCGTATTCTCTCTTTCTCTTCTACAGGACGCCAGCCGCTGCGCCACTACCGAAGGACGATCAGTAGCCGCCCACGACCGCCCTCGACGACACTGCCGAAGACGGAACCAGCCGCGCCGCTCTATCCTGTTCTTTAAACTCTGTAAAAATTTAAGTAAATAAACGCAACCCCCTTCAATTTTACCGAACCCCGCTCGTGTCATACTCTGGGAACCGGGTCAAACTCTTACAGCAACCACTCCTAACACAAATAAATGTTGGAACGACCTCCTGGACACCGTTGAACTACCCCAGCATAGCAGGAACGTTACATGGCGCCCGAACAGGTTAAAGTGGTTGCAAAGAGGAGACGCCGGTAGAGAGTTATGTCGACCTGGGTGTACCTAGCATCAAAGGCGGACCTGATCGAGTACGCGGAGGAATTCGGATTGGACGCAACGGGAAAAGCGGAGGAATTAAGACAGAGAATAGCATCATTTGTAAAGAACCCGGAGCACATAGAGGAGATCAGGCGGAGGCTGAGCGAGCTAACGGAGAAACACAGCAAGGAGAAAGGTTTGACGGAGCCAAACAAGTCACCGACAGAGGAACTGAGCAAGGTAGCAAACCGGATAGACCTCCTGGGGAAACAATTTAAAACACCAACGCGATCGGAAGGAAAGACATCAGACATGCCGGATGTAAAGGAACGGAAAATGGAAGTGGAAACCATAGACCGAGTGCGGATAAGATACCAAGGAACCACCAATCCTTTAGAATTCCTTAACAAGATGAAGGAGTGGGCCAAAGGCTACGGGATAGACAAAGACGCTCTAATTCAAACCATGCCCTTCATCCTGGAAGGGATAGCAATAGACTGGTGGAACACCACACCGAGTGAGATAAATACTTGGAAGGAACTCAAGGAAGAACTGCTGGAATATTTCCTACCACCCAGATACCAGGAACAGGTGGAGACACAAATTGCACAGCTACGACAGCGGGAGACGGAACTAACAAGGGAATACGCAATGAACCTAAGGAAGTTAATGAGATTCACAGAGTATTCGGAAGAATCGAAGTTGGACCGTATATACAGGAATTGCAGAAGCAAAATAAAGCTCTATACTAGACGCTCAGGATTCAAAACTTTAACGGAATTCTTGAAGTTAGCCGAAGAAGTAGAAGAAATAGAGGCAATGGAAGGAACCAACCGGCCGGTGGTAACAGGGAACCAGAACGGAACAACAGATATCTGCATGAGATGCGGGGGAACAGGACATGCCACAAGATCCTGCACCAACCCGCCGAGATTGTTCTGTTGGGTATGCGGCAGAAACGGAACAAGAACAACGGAGTGTTGCAAAGCCATAACGGGAAACACCGGAGGTCCGAGCAGATAACGCTGGTAGCTCAGGACCAGAATCAAACACCAGCTACATGGGACCAATTAAGGTGTGACGGATTCCAGATATTGGCCATGATAACGATCGGAGCGGTAAAAGCGAAAGGAATAGTAGATACGGGAGCATCACGGAGCGTGATCAGCAAGAGAAGATACAGCGAGTTAAGAAGACATGGAAGATGGAGGAAAGTGAGGACAGAGATAACGATGGCAAACGGATCAAGACAAAGATCAGATGGAGACTTCACAGCCAGAGTGCAATTCGCCGGAGAAGAATTCGAATTGGATTTTCTGATTTTACACCAGGTTACAGGAGGGATACTACTGGGAATGGATTTCGAAACATAATAATGCTCCTAAAATGTAAGGGTATACACATGTCGCTGCGTCACACAAATTTTACCAGTCAAATTTTGGTTGCTAGCTAAACATAACTGTAAAGCGCAAAAGAGAATAACGGATCAGCCGAAATTTGTCTCTGCTAGCGTCGAGTGCAGTCAGAGTATAAGACAAAGAAAGAGAGCGCAATATATAAATATCGGCTTCTCTTTCTAGCATGTCGACGCTGCTCCGACTGCTCTGCTGACGTCGACAGCTGCCGAACGTTTGGCCTAATGAATTGTCACCGATATGTGAAGCCAGAACTGAAGGGTAGGAAGAGACCAAGAGATATTAGGGAGATTAAAGTCACCCAAAACAATCAAAAGGTCTTTGTTGGAAAGAAGGAATTGACCTATGAGATTCGTGCGGCTGGCTCAGAGGAGTGACCGCTCAGTAGATCAGTGAGAAAGCACAGAATTCACGGGTTTGGGTTGGATTTATTGCGGGGGTGATGGCTCTGTCCCGGATGGTCCCACTAGGGTATAGTCGAGGTAATACCAGGAATCTGCCTAGCGCTCCACCTTGCTATTACGCCTAGTGCAAACGAACGTTCCACCCTGGTCTGACCCTCTTGCTTGTTGACCGTGACGATGTCCTGCGCCCCGCTCCTGAAGCTGCTGGCTGTGAAGCTGGACGTGACGTGGCTTCTGGTACTCGGGGTTTGGACACACGCCGATCCCGGGGTCGTAGAACCGTTATGTTTCTCTAGGACAGCGCCTTGAGATGACATCCGGTTTGCCCTTTCTGGCTGGTCTCGCCAGGACCTGTTCGATTTCCCCTTGACGGACTGGGCTTACGCCGGGACCCGACAAAGGAGTATTTGGAACAAGGCACCCTGGGCTTAGATGGCTCTCGCCCCGAGTTTTCGATCTCTTGTCGCAGGACTTCACTGCTCAACTCTGATAGACACGCCAAGCGTAATGCGAGGGCTTAGTGGTAACAGGAGTAGAAACGGTTCGCCTTGACTAAGCCGTGTGATGCCCTCTGGACCTCAGCTACCTGTGTCTCAATTCGGAGATTCCTGGCGGTCCAATCCCGAACGTCTCGACGTAGCGATCTTGCTCCTTGAAGGCTCCCACGGCGCTGCTTCCGACGACTGGGCTTGTGTTTCACTTGTAGATTACTTGGCACTGGACTGACTTATTCACTTTGTTATCTTGACTTTACGGGTTGACACCTTGTGATCGACTGATCCTGCTCCCAGCGCCCGGCGGCTTTATATAGGTCCTCCGGATACCGTTATTTCCCCTTTGCGCTCTGTCCGCGGCATCTCTCCACTCCGGGTCCAAAGTCCGTAGATCCTGTTTGACCCCCTTGTCCTTCACGCCCGGTTTCCAACTGCAGTTCCGCATGTTGCCGCCGTCCCGCTGATTCCAATGGTGCATGTGGCACGCCTGTGTGCCTCTCAGTCTCCGAGTTGTGGCACCCCCAATTCTGGTCCAAGGTCTACGGCAGAGTCCAAAGTCCGTACTGTTCCGTTATTTCCCTTTTGCACACGGCACTCTGGCTCTGCCCGCGAAGTCTCCACTTTCTCATTCTCCGCTCCTTGCTCTCCAAACTCTCTTTGGCAGAGTTCTCTCTCCTAACCTCGAAGTTTCCAAACTCTCTCTCTCCACTTCTCGGTCTCCAAACTCTCTTTGAAAGTTTCTCTTCACTTGCTCTTCGCCGCGCCGCTAGTACGCTAATTCGCCGCGTAACTGGTAAGCGGCCGGCCTCCTTCAACTCCTCACAACTTATATTATAGCTAATAACTGTGGTTTTGGAATGCAAGGTTAGCAATAGGAGATAATGATAGTTGCAAATGATCGTAATTGAATAAATTATTGATATATATCAAAATTAATAAATTAGTATTTTGGAAAGCTATTTTTCTTAATTTTCTTGTTTTCTGTTTCATTTGAATAATGTAATGAATAATGATAGTAATTTAACTACATTTTGTATTCAGCATCCATTTATTAGTTTCCCCATGTTAAGGAATCCATGAGTAATAATAATGTTAGCAATATTTGTTACCGTTATTCTATATGTAAAAATTTTGTTGGATTTTACATACTCTATAAAATAATTTTATTTGGAAATATAAAATTCCAGTAAAAGTGGTAAAAAAAGTTTAAAAGGTTGATATATCCTATTTCTATTTCGTTTAACATAACAAATATACTCTATAAAGTAGTCTGGGTCGATGTTTGTATGTATACTTGGAACCATAAATGTCCAGTAAAAAGGTTAAAAAGGTTGATATATTCTATTTCTAAATTTTGTTTAACAAAAAAAAACATACTTTAAAAAATAGTTTTTATATGTAGGTATAAGTATACTTGGGACTATAAATGTCCAGCAAAAAGGTTTTTTTTTTGTAGTATAACACATAGAATATAATACATTGATCAGCCAATTTAAAGGCTTTAACAAATTTTTATAACTTATAGCTTATGATACAAATTTGAAACAACAAGACATCGCATTACTGCTTCAGGACACGTGTGACATGACGTCCTCTAGTCCAGAGATCGCCGGGATGCCTTCGCTTTAGTCTTCTCCTGATCGTGGGGTTGGCCAAGGAAGCAGCTAGGTGGTTGGGGTGTCATTGAGGCAACATGTAGCTGCTATTTTTGTTGTGTGCTGCTTCCAGGTAAGCCGTTTGTCCAGGATCAGACCCAGGTACTGCGCCTGGGGAGATTGTGGGATGGTGGTGTTATGGAGCTGAACTGTTGGAAGGAAAAGGCAGGTTAGAGGTGAACAGGGTATATAATATGGGACCCAGGACGCTTCCCTGTGGAACGCCAGCACGAGCAAATCTTAAGCTTGACCGTTCCCCTCTTACCTCGACCATGAAACTTCGATCACGCAGGTAAGACTTGAGAATAAGGAATAGGCCTGTCGGGAGAAGGGTCTTCAACTTATGGAGTAATCCTTCATGCCATACGCGGTCAAATGCTTCCTTGACGTCGAGGAAAATAGCAGAGCTGTATTGCTTATTAGAGTCTGGAGTCCCATGATGGTGCCTGAAACCAAACTGGTGGTCGGGAATGGCATCCTGAACGCTTCTTACTCCCAAAATTCTACTTAGAAATATTCTCTCGAATATTTTAGAGAAATTTATTATAGTCACATTTACGAAAGCATATCACTTTAGTTTAAGAAACTAAAGGAAAAGGGTATCAGTACAGGGGAGGCCAATTGTCAATTCCAATGTAGGATGATATCGGTCTTCAGGTACAACAAGTGCGTCAATTCTAGATACCGTGACTTCATGCTGATCTGAAACAAATACTAGATCTAATTGTCTATTTATTGAGCTTACTTTCTGTAACGACAAGGCCATCCACAAAATCATGGGCGGATAAAGGTGTATCGACAAGTGAGTCAGTAGGAAGAGACCAAGAGATATTAGGGAGATTAAAGTCACCCAAAACAATCAATCAATTGACCTTTGTAACGAACTGATTTTTGTTGTCTGCTCGCTACGAGATTTGTGCGGCTGGCTTAGAGGAGTTGTGTGTTCGTCCCACCAAATTTATATAAACGTAACCGCCCAGTAGATCAGTGAGAAAGCACAGAATTCACGGGTTTGGGTTGGATTTATTGCGGGCGTGATTACAGCGGATTTGATGGCTGGGTTGGCCTTGGTGTTGCCACTTGTGGTCCTCGGTGTCTCCTGGGGGTGCTCGCCTCTGTGCGTTGCTGCGTCGCCTCGATGGTTGCTGGCCTCGTTGACTCCGTGCTCCGGTCCTGCAGATCCGTGTAGATGCTTGGCGGTGCTTGATCACGGTGTATGGGCTCGACGACTACTTGTAGCGCCTTGGACTCACAAGGCGATCAGCCGTGTGGGCTTTGGGAATCTACACCGTTCCCAGACTAGGGTGAACAGGTGCTGCGCTCTACAGGCCTACGCCAATAGATACACAACCGCCTGTCCCTGGCTCTGTCCCGGATGGTCCCACTAGGGTTTCGCTCGGATGGCGCTGACAGTCGAGGTAATACCAGGAATCTGCCTAGCGCTCCACCTTGCTTTTACGCCTAGTGCAAACGAACGTTCCACCCTGGTCTGACCCTCTTGCTTGTTGACCGTGACGTGGTCCTGCGCCCCGCTCCTGAAGGTGCTGGCTGTGAAGCTGGACGTGGCGTGGCTTCTGGTACTCGGGGTTTGGACACACGCCGATCCCGGGGTCGTATAACCGTTATGTTTCTCTAGGACAGCGCCTTGAGATGACAACCGGTTCGCCCTTTCTGGCTGGTCTCGCCAGGACCTGTTCGATTTCCCCTTGACGGACTGGGCTTACGCCGGGACCCGACAAAGGAGTATTTGGAACAAGGCACCCTGGGTTTAGATGGCTCTCGCCCCGAGTTTTCGATCTCTTGTCGCAGGACTTCACTGCTCAACTCTGATAGACACGTCAAGCGTAAAGCGAGGGCTTAGTCGTAACAGGAGTGGAAACGGTTCGCCTTGACTTAGCCGTGTGATGCCCTCTGGACCTCAGCTACCTGTGTCTCAATTCGGAGATTCCTGGTCGTCCAATCCCGAACGTCTCGACCTAGGGATCTTGCTCCTTGAATATGGGACCCAGGACGCTTCCCTGTGGAACGCCAGCACGAGCAAATCTTAAGCTTGACCGTTCCCCTCTTACCTCGACCATGAAACTTCGATCAAGCAGGTAAGATTTGAGAATAAGGAATAGGCCTGTCGGGAGTAGGGTCTTTAACTTATGGAGTAATCCTTCATGCCATACGCGGTCAAATGCTTCCTTGACGTTGACGAAAATAGTAGAGCTGTATTGGTTAATCTCAAAAGCTTTTAAGATGTGATGGACAAGTAGGTGTGCTTGCTCTGGAGTCCCATGATGGTGCCTGAAACCAAACTGGTGGTCGGAAATGGCATCCTGAACGCTTCTTACTCCCAAAATTCTACTTAGAAATATTCTCTCGAATATTTTAGAGAAAGTGGGTAGCATGCTTATCGGTCGATATGACTCGACAAGATTCTCCGGTTTTCCTGGCTTTGGTATCATTGTTATCACAGCACACTTCCATTGAGAGGGGAAGTGGTGGATAAGTAGCATTGAGTTGAAGAGGAGAGCAAGGAACAGGATTCCCTTTTTAGGCAGAGCCTTGGCAACTCGGCTGTCAGTGCCGTCGAAACCCGGAGCTTTACTGGGATGAAGCTTCTGAATGTGACTGCAAATTTCATCTGGACTCACGTGTTGGATCGGTAATGCTTCCGGGGAAGGAGCATTAAGAAAGGCCAGTGTTTCCTCAACGTCCACGGGTCTCGCCAGATCGAATGGCTGGAAACGTTTCTCGAGTTCATCCGCAAAATCTAAGGAAATTTCGGAGTCGGACTTGATCCATGTATCGTCAGTATTCCTTATGGGAATCTTTCGGGGAGGCCGTCGTTTTATATTCCGTGTTAATTTCCAAAGGTTGAAGCCGTACGGTTTGGAGGTGTACGCGTTGAGGAGCATATCATCGAAATATTCGCGCTTAGTTTTATGCGGAGTGCGCCTTCAGCACGGCGATAGGATCTTTTGTCGACTTGATCTTGGGATCTCATATATCTGCGACGTAGGGATCTTTTCAGCCTTACCAGGTCCATAACCTCAGGTTTTAAAAGAGCCTGAGGTCGGTTGGAGTGGTTTTGGACTTGACCATAGGTTGAGGACTCGGCAGCGATATGGATTTTCCGGGCAAACATCTCGACAGCGTCGTTTAGCACCATATTAAGATTAATAAGCCGGTTAAATACTGCTTGGCAGCGTGGAATGTTCGCATTTCGAGGAAGGATGCGAGGCCTATGGCAAATTTTTTGCGCAGCGACTCTCAATTTAATTATTAGTGGGATGTGATCAGAGCTAAGTTCAAGGCTTTCCGAGATAGTGAGGCTCTCAGGCCGTATCCCATTGTAGACAGCAAAGTCAATGGCGTTTGGTGTTCTTTGGCTGTAAGGATAATGCGTAGGCCCGCCGGTAGCAAGAACCTGGACATTTGATCTTTGAATGAATTCGGAAAGAGCTCTCCCACGGGTGGTTCAGTTTCGAGACCCCCAGAGACGGTGGTGGGCGTTCCAGTCCCCTGCGATGATGAAACTTGACCCCAGATCATCGAACAGTTTTTCGAAGTCGTCGGCAGAACATTGAAGGTTGGAGGGCAATAAATAGACGCAATGGTTGTTTCGCCAAGGTCGGTTTTGACTTTGACTGCGACACATTGAACACTCGGACTTTGTAGACTATAGCACTGGTAACATTGATGACGGGATTTTATTAAGATAGCAGAGCCACCATAATTCCGATCTGCAGGATGAGTAGCTTGATGGATGTCGTACCCATGCAACTCGTAGTACGACCTTGAACAAAAGTGTGTTTCACTAACTAGCATAATGTCAATATTATGACTTTGTACAAAGTGCTCCAACTCGAGGGCTTTGTTGGCAAGTCCGTCGGCGTTCCACACACCAATGTTGAGGCTGATTTGATTCATAGTTGCGTTGAATTAACTGGGAGGAATCCAGCAAATGCTTGTGCAGTTCCTGCATCCTCCATCATCGACAACATCATTTGGAAAAGTTTGTCAATCTGAGCAACAAGGACCGACATTCTTTTGTTGGATTGCAAAAACATTTGCTCTTGACGCTCCCATTGCTGATCGTGAAACGATTGCTGTGGGCTGCGTCGCTATTGTTGAGGGAAAGACTCCTGTTGATGATCTGGCTGTTGTTGTTGTAGAGGCCTTTGTTGTTGCTGTGGTGGCTGCTGCAGTTGCTGCTGATGAGGTGGTACTTTTGGATGAGGAGGCTGGCTTTGCTTCCTGTTGTTGCTGCCCAGTGGGGGAAACTGTTGGTTTTGCTGGAACGTAATTGGAAGTTGTTGAAGCTGGGGACGATTGACTTGGCATATTGCAGTTCTTTTTAGTGTGATGGAAGGCTTGGCACCGGTGGCATTGAACGACATCCTCCTTTTTGTATGTGATTTCAACTTGAACCCTTTGTCTACAAAGTGTCTTAATTTCATGAATTTCCTTGTTATTAGGTGCCGGTTCTAGTTCAATAAGATACAGTATTCCTAACGTTTAGCTCATCTTCGGAGTCCGAAAGACCAGGCATTGTTGGTACTATGCACTAATATTGTGCACTGCCTTACCGACAATTTGCAAACAGGGGCGCTTTTCCCGAATTACGAAAAGGCGATCGTAGCCTAGAGGGTTAGGTGCAAGCCTCGCAAACAGGCGGGACCGGGTTCAAAACCACCAGGAGGCAAACAGATTTCAATTTCATTTTTTCCTTTTATTTGTTGTGAGAATATTGAATTGTAGCTCACTTCGAAATTAATTTCGAATATGATCCAACTAGTTATGATTTGCAAGAACAACAATTGCAACTGTAACTTTTGACTTTCTGTTCCACTTGCTTTCGCGATTGGCACAACTAACGGGATGTTGGAGCACTGGTACCGCGACTTTAGAAGTCGAATTCACAATATCAATAAGTTTTGCCACACAGGTGGACTTGTCCATAGAATCTTCACAAAGAACTTCGCAGCGATGCAAAAACACGTCTGCACTCAACGAAAGCATAATCGAGACTGAGTAAAAAAGGTTGATTTATTATATTTCTACATTTTGTTTAAGGGAACATAGTCCATAATGTAGTCTGGGTCGATTTATATGTAGGTAAAAGTTTACTTTGGACCATAAATTTCCAGTAAACATGATAAAATTGTTGATATATTCTATTTAGGTATAAATTTAGTTTGGATTATAAAGTTAAAAGTCTGAGATAAAGGAATGTTTGTAAGTCTATACTAAAAGTAATTCTAATCACACAAAAAAAAACTTTTTATGTTTTGGTGAGTTATGATTTTTGGTAATTGTTAGCTAGTAAATGATGAGGGAGTGTGTTCTCCCCTCATTAACTTATTCTTCTCTCAACACTTGTTAATTTTTTTTTATTTTCTTAAGTAATTCGATTACATGGAGTTATTTGCTATATATATAATTCTAAAATATATATATTCTAAAATATTTATAATTATATAATTGATTAATTTATTCATGAATTTAAAGGGAAGATATTTAGTTAGCGTTTCAATACCTCCTAAATATTTGGAAATGTTTCATTGATTCATAACAATGAGAACTTGGTATAGCTGTTATGTTCTTGCTATTAAATTAGTGGTTGGTATTAGCTGTTCACTTGCTGTGTTTAGATTATAACTACTTGTTTACTAGCTGATATTAGCTGTTCACCAGCTGGTTTGGTGTTATCAGCTGTTTACTAGCTTTTTACTAATGGACTATAAACAGTTATAATTTTGTACTATATAATTACTAGTTTTGAAATCTGTTATGATGTGTTAAAAGTTTTTTCTTGTACTATATGATTACTAGTTTTGTTATTCGGGATTACAGAATAAAAGGTCTTCAAAATATTTCACAATTTTACGATCATATCTTCCTATCCATCAATACAATTTTTATAGTTACATATGTAATATTGAAAGAGTTGACCAAACATCTTTGATTTTGAAATAGTGAATATATGAATCAATCGTACAATCATGGGACACATGTTTGCCTAACATAATAATCTTTGAATATTTTGCATGTGTGGTCTTTCTCAGGGTCATTTGCTATTAATATAGCTTATAATGATGGAAAAGAAACGAAAAGCTATGAGAAAGCAGGGATAATTGGGATACTCATCTTCACCCGCGCGGATTTTGATATCTCCTGAAATGGGTAAACATACTTAAAATTCTAAGACGAGATTGTTGACTTAGATAAAAATCATAAATTCCGATGAAATCAAGAAGTTTTCTTAAATAATTTGACGGAATTCTGAACAACGCATACTAAAAACGTCTCCAGTTCATATCGATCCTTGGAAATCATACACCGACCTGTGGGTGGAACAATGATGGAAACCACTGAAGGAGTCGATACTTATAGGAGGCACTAAACATTGTGGATATGTATAATAATATAGAGAAAATAATAAAAAAAAATAGTAAAGAAACTAAAGGTGTGGAAAATAAATGGTTTCTTCGGACGTTTTTTGGAAATCATCAGCTCATTAATATGGAGAAAATTGTTTGTCCGTTCCTAAACCGGTTTCAGGGAAACACACCTTAAGGACGGAGTTTGAGCACTAAACAATGCATATATTATTTTATAGATTTTTAAATTTTTAAATGTATGTCGCTATCAAGAAAAATAATTTTATATACGTAATTTTAAAGTTTATACCAGATGTGTTAGGACCTATAACATTACAATATTTATAAAATGAAATTTCATGAGGAAATTGACCAATTTATTAAAAAATGTACAGGGAAGATACATATTCAGCATTTCCTAAGCATAAAAATAATGTCCATGAATCAAGGGCCATGATCTCAAAGCTACGAATTATGGTTAGGTTAGGTTAGGTTACACGGACGGCCCTCATGGATGGGGCCACGGCCTATATGGCCCTTAGTTGTCCGACTAATCTGTATGAACCTCGAGATATTTTATTAGGTTTTAATGTCCACAAGGATCGAGGTGTATTTCGCGAAGGCAAGAAGTTCGCCTGGTTCCCTGCTGGAGGCGTCTTCTAGTGATGCCAGAACTGGGGCACCGAGGTATCTTGTTCTTGAGGTTGCAGATAAGATGTTCCAGGGTTTCGATAGCCCCCGGTTCATCGCATTTCCTGCAGGTGCGGCTGTTCAGTATTCTGATCGTAGTTGCGTGTGATGCGGCCAGACAGTGGCCTTTGAGGATTCCCACTAACAGGCTGCAGTCTTTCCGAGGAAGATGCAGTACATACTGCCTGAGTTTTTCATTGTGCTCTTTGCACATTGTTCTTGCAATTCGGCATGCCTCGGTATTCCACCGCCTGCTTTTTGCTCGCGTGTCCGCCTGGTTCTCCAGGGCGTTTTGTAGCGTTCTGAGGGAAACTAGCACGTTCTCCGTTCTGTCGTTCGTCAGCTCTACGCCCTCCTTTGCAAGAACGTCAGCTGTCTCGTTGCCATCGATGCCCTGGTGGCTGGGAACCCAATAGATCCGCACTGACTTCGTCGTGCTAAGGCTATCTAGTGTCTCCCTGCTCGCCATTACATTTTTGGAACTGACCGTTGACGACTGCATGGATCTTATCGCCGCTTGGCTGTCCACGAACAAGTTGACCACATCCTATGATCGGTTTATACTTTGAGCCACTTCTGCCGCTCTCCTTATGGCGAAGACTTCTGCCTGGAATATGCTACAGTCGCTGGGTAGCTTATATGACAGCCTTATTTCAGGGTCCGTACAGTATAAGCCCGCTCCTACTCCTCCTTCCATCTTGGAGCCGTCTGTATATATGTTGAGGTGTTGAGTCTGGTCCCGACCCATTATCCAGTCGTCAGGGCCCATGAACGAGGTTGTTTTAAACTCCGGGCACGTTCTGGGAGTCATGTAGTCCGTTTTGTTGATTACGCTTCGGCCGATTGAACTGTGTCCGAAGCTTTGCGTCGTCATATTGCCTGATGCAACTAGACGTTGTGCTGCCTTTCCTGCAGTTAGCGTGGATATGAGCGTGGATATCGATGGGGTCGATTCCGAGAATCGTTTCTAAAGCTTTAGTTGGGGTTGACCTCAGCGCCTCCGTTATGCAGACCAGTGCCTGCCGCTGAGTTCTCTCCATAAGCTCGGTGTAGGCATTCTTTTCAGTGGCTTGCCAACTCAGTAAGGCTCCATACATCAGAGGCGGATGCAGCACCAAGATGTAGATCTATAGCATGAGAGTCTGTGACAGGACCTATGTTCTACTAAGGTTCTTCTTGGATGCATATAGCGCCACAGTGGCCTTTTTCATCCTTTTCAATACATTGGGTCTCCATGCTAGCTTGCAGTCCAGTACTGTGCCGAGGTACTTGACCTATCGTTTTGGGGTCAGCCTAGTTGCGCCAATTTGGTGGGGTGGTTCATTTTTGGTTCCTTGTATCTATCAATAAAAGGAATAAGGTCCTCATTGAGGCTGAGTCCCACAATTCTTCGCCAACTTGCATATCTCCCAGAGTGTTGATTTCATTATGGAGCTGGGGTCGATGGACAAACTCCCGTGATAATTATTATGTCGTCCGCATAGGCTGTTATGTTTCGGACTCTTCTCTTGAATGTCTTAATTAGATCGTCGACCACCAAATTCCATAGGAGAGGCACTTGCTGTGTACTCCCTTTATCATGGAAGCAGGGCCCCTCTGTGAAAGTACCCGCCTGCAGCTAAGCAGAAAACTTCTATGTAGGGCTCTCTCAACGGTTGCTACTAGCGAGTGTAGTGCCGTTTCCTAAGATTTCCATTTGGCGTAGGCATGCTGATTGGATGATATAAGTCTCCCTACATCATTCCTGATGTGTAGATCCAGCAGCTTTTCCAGAGTTTTGAGTATGAAAGAGGTAAGACTTATCGCCCTGTAATCCTTGGGGCTCGCGTAACTGCACTTTCCTACCTTTGAGAGGAAGACAATCCGAGAGGTCCTCTATTGGATTGGGATATAGCCCGTGCTTAGACATGCCGAGTATATTTCATACAACCAAGGGGTGATCCTTTCCTTGGTCGCATGCAACATGGCTGGAAATATTCCATCAAGTCCTGGTGCCTTATAGCCCGCAAAGAAGTCTATGGCCATGTTGATTTTCATTGGTGTTATTAGATCGTTTGGGTGGCGTTCTTCGCCAGCTGCTATGTCCTGGAGCGTGCTGGCGTCTAGGACATCCGTCCATCCTGGGAAGTGCGATTGCATAAGTGCTGTTAGGGCCTCTGCACTGCCCTCAGTCCACTGTCCGTCGTCGCGCTTTAGCTGACTCTGTATGGTAAGCTGCTTCAAAAGCAGCTTCCGGAGCCTAGTTGTTTCCGGGACGTTCTCGATGCTGGAGCAGAAGTTTCTCCACGAGCTTCTCTGTGCCCTGCGTGATTCCTTCTTGTAATCCCTAAGTAGGATTTTGTATTCCTCGTTGATGATCTCATTGTCTGCCTCTTTGACGATTTTCAAGAATTCTCGGAGGTTATTTCTTTTTGAGTGTCAGTTCCCGATTCCACCATGGTGGCTTGGTCTTCTTCCTTGTTCTTGATGTCGGGCATGCTGCGTGATACGCATCCAGTAATTCCTTGGACAGGGTCTCTAGGGACGTTTCTATGTCTTTCACGGACTTTACTGCGCCCGGGCTGGTCGCGAGTTTTGAGGTAACTGTTCTTGTAAACTTTTCCCAGTTCGTGTTCCGGGGCTTTCTATACACAGAGACCTTTGGGGTACTTTTAAAATCGTATCTGAACTGAATATACCTATGGTTTGAGAAGGATGGCGTTTTTAGGACCCTCCATTCGGAGACCAAAGTACTCTGTCCTTTTATATCCCTGTTATATCTAGTACGTTTGACGAGGTGCCTCCTACGAAGGTGTGTTCCTCCCCCACGTTTGCCATATATAAATTTGTAGATAGAATAAAGTCTAAGAGTCACTCACCTCTGTCGTCGATGTCGGTGCTTCCCCACACGCTGTGGTGTGCATTGGCATCTGCACCAATGAGGAGTTGGTCATCCTTCGAGCCGAATTTCACTAAGTTGATCAGCTCTTCTGGTGGCGACGGTCTATCGTGTGCCATGTAGCAGGACGCTACCAAGAGGCGCTTCTCCTCCGTGTCCTTGTTGATTTGGAGAACCACACTTTGGCCCCCTCACTGGGTAGTGGGTTGGCCATGTGCAGAATCTTCCAATCTGCCGTTTGGACGTCTGGACTCTGCCGTTGAAGCAGCTTCAGCGCCTGATCCCCTTTGATTGCGATGGGGAAGACCACTTTCGCCTTTAGTGAGGATGGGATTAGTTCCCTGTCCACCACCTCTAGCTTCGCCCCCTCCCACAACGCCTCCAGTTGGCCGACCGTTTGCGTCAGCCATTTCCTGGTCGGATCGTCGTTGCACTTCAGGATTTTAACACCGTTCAGCGGTGTGGGCTGTGGGGGGCTGTGGGTGTCTCTTCCATACGTTCACAGAGAGACTCAACCTCGTCAGCTCTACGCCCTCCTTTGCAAGAACGTCAGCTGTCTCGTTGCCATCGATGCCCTGGTGGCTGGGAACCCAATAGATCCGCACTGACTTCGTCGTGCTAAGGCTATCTAGTGTCTCCCTGCTCGCCATTACATTTTTGGAACTGACCGTTGACGACTGCATGGATCTTATCGCCGCTTGGCTGTCCACGAACAAGTTGACCACATCGTATGATCGGTTTATACTTTGAGCCACTTCTGCCGCTCTCCTTATGGCGAAGACTTCTGCCTGGAATATGCTACAGTCGCTGGGTAGCTTATATGACAGCCTTATTTCAGGGTCCGTACAGTATAAGCCCGCTCCTACTCCTCCTTCCATCTTGGAGCCGTCTGTATATATGTTGAGGTGTTGAGTCTGGTCCCGACCCATTATCCAGTCGTCAGGGCCCATGAACGAGGTTGTTTTAAACTCCGGGCACGTTCTGGGAGTCATGTAGTCCGTTTTGTTGATTACGCTTCGGCCGATTGAACTGTGTCCGAAGCTTTTCGTCGTCATATTGCCTGATGCAACTAGACGTTGTGCTGCCTTTCCTGCAGTTAGTTGAGCGTGGATATCGATGGGGTCGATTCCGAGAATCGTTTCTAAAGCTTTAGTTGGGGTTGACCTCAGCGCCTCCGTTATGCAGACCAGTGCCTGCCGCTGAGTTCTCTCCATAAGCTCGGTGTAGGCATTCTTTTCAGTGGCTTGCCAACTCAGTAAGGCTCCATACATCAGAGGCGGATGCAGCACCAAGATGTAGATCTATAGCATGAGAGTCTGTGACAGGACCTATGTTCTACTAAGGTTCTTCTTGGATGCATATAGCGCCACAGTGGCCTTTTTCATCCTTTTCAATACATTGGGTCTCCATGCTAGCTTGCAGTCCAGTACTGTGCCGAGGTACTTGACCTATCGTTTTGGGGTCAGCCTAGTTGCGCCAATTTGGTGGGGTGGTTCATTTTTGGTTCCTTGTATCTATCAATAAAAGGAATAAGGTCCTCATTGAGGCTGAGTCCCACAATTCTTCGCCAACTTGCATATCTCCCAGAGTGTTGATTTCATTATGGAGCTGGGGTCGATGGACAAACTCCCGTGATAATTATTATGTCGTCCGCATAGGCTGTTATGTTTCGGACTCTTCTCTTGAATGTCTTAATTAGATCGTCGACCACCAAATTCCATAGGAGAGGCACTTGCTGTGTACTCCCTTTATCATGGAAGCAGGGCCCCTCTGTGAAAGTACCCGCCTGCAGCTAAGCAGAAAACTTCTATGTAGGGCTCTCTCAACGGTTGCTACTAGCGAGTGTAGTGCCGTTTCCTAAGATTTCCATTTGGCGTAGGCATGCTGATTGGATGATATAAGTCTCCCTACATCATTCCTGATGTGTAGATCCAGCAGCTTTTCCAGAGTTTTGAGTATGAAAGAGGTAAGACTTATCGCCCTGTAATCCTTGGGGCTCGCGTGACTGCACTTTCCTACCTTTGAGAGGAAGACAATCCGAGAGGTCCTCTATTGGATTGGGATATAGCCCGTGCTTAGACATGCCGAGTATATTTCATACAACCAAGGGGTGATCCTTTCCTTGGTCGCATGCAACATGGCTGGAAATATTCCATCAAGTCCTGGTGCCTTATAGCCCGCAAAGAAGTCTATGGCCATGTTGATTTTCATTGGTGTTATTAGATCGTTTGGGTGGCGTTCTTCGCCAGCTGCTATGTCCTGGAGCGTGCTGGCGTCTAGGACATCCGTCCATCCTGGGAAGTGCGATTGCATAAGTGCTGTTAGGGCCTCTGCACTGCCCTCAGTCCACTGTCCGTCGTCGCGCTTTAGCTGACTCTGTATGGTAAGCTGCTTCAAAAGCAGCTTCCGGAGCCTAGTTGTTTCCGGGACGTTCTCGATGCTGGAGCAGAAGTTTCTCCACGAGCTTCTCTGTGCCCTGCGTGATTCCTTCTTGTAATCCCTAAGTAGGATTTTGTATTCCTCGTTGATGATCTCATTGTCTGCCCCTTTGACGATTTTCAAGAATTCTCTGAGGTTATTTCTTTTTGAGTGTCAGTTCCCGATTCCACCATGGCTTGGTCTTCTTCCTTGTTCTTGATGTCGGGCATGCTGCGTGATACGCATCCAGTAATTCCTTGGACAGGGTCTCTAGGGACGTTTCTATGTCTTTCACGGACTTTACTGCGCCCGGGCTGGTCGCGAGTTTTGAGGTAACTGTTCTTGTAAACTTTTCCCAGTTCGTGTTCCGGGGCTTTCTATACACAGAGACCTTTGGGGTACTTTTAAAATCGTATCTGAACTGAATATACCTATGGTTTGAGAAGGATGGCGTTTTTAGGACCCTCCATTCGGAGACCAAAGTACTCTGTCCTTTTATATCCCTGTTATATCTAGTACGTTTGACGAGGTGCCTCCTACGAAGGTGTGTTCCTCCCCCACGTTTGCCATATATAAATTTGTAGATAGAATTAAGTCTAAGAGTCACTCACCTCTGTCGTCGATGTCGGTGCTTCCCCACACGCTGTGGTGTGCATTGGCATCTGCACCAATGAGGAGTTGGTCATCCTTCGAGCCGAATTTCACTAAGTTGATCAGCTCTTCTGGTGGCGACGGTCTATCGTGTGCCATGTAGCAGGACGCTACCAAGAGGCGCTTCTCCTCCGTGTCCTTGTTGATTTGGAGAACCACACTTTGGCCCCCTCACTGGGTAGTGGGTTGGCCATGTGCAGAATCTTCCAATCTGCCGTTTGGACGTCTGGACTCTGCCGTTGAAGCAGCTTCAGCGCCTGATCCCCTTTGATTGCGATGGGGAAGACCACTTTCGCCTTTAGTGAGGATGGGATTAGTTCCCTGTCCACCACCTCTAGCTTCGCCCCCTCCCACAACGCCTCCAGTTGGCCGACCGTTTGCGTCAGCCATTTCCTGGTCGGATCGTCGTTGCACTTCAGGATTTTAACACCGTTCAGCCACCCTGTACCATCGAATGTGGGCACGGGGGCTGTGGGTGTCTCTTCCATACGTTCACAGAGAGACTCAACGAGTCGCGCATGGACGATCTTCCAGCGCGCCTCCGTCATCTTTCCATTCTCGTCGTTCCTGTCAATGAGTGCCACGATCAGGTGTCGGTTGAGTACATCACTGAACCTGGCCTTTTTGTTGAGCTTCACTGCTACTTTGGGTGGCGGAGGGCCTGCTTCCTTGGGCCCGCGTTTCCGCTAACCGGAGTGTCCTTGGCGGCACTCTCGTGTGAGCGTTGCCTTTTGTTGGCAATCTCCTCTACCTTGTTCGCAAATCCGCTTGTCGACGCCATCGCGGGTTTGCTCTGCACAGGCTAGCTTTTCCTTCTCCTCCTGGGAAAGGGTCGCTTTGTCCTAGAGCCGGCTCTTAATCTTGAGGGCTGCCTTGTATTGCGCCTTAACCTTCATACCCTCGCTTCTACGATTCGTCCCTTTCCTACGATGGGAGTTGGACGCGGGTTCAGGCAAGCGGGTATGGCCTGTTTTGGCTTCGTTTAGCACGCTCTCCGAGTCTGAGTCTACTACGACAACGGCGACACAGCGACCGCTAGCGACACGCAGAGAGGATTTCTCCTCCCGGTGCCCGCCGATGGTAGCAGTCGTACTTCCCATCGACGTTTGGGCTGACATCCCAGCCCGGATTTCTTCAACCTCGTCGTTCATACTGGTTTGTTTTCAGGGGAACCACCCACTTGCGTTGTATGCCTACCGCCAGGCACCTCCAACCATGGCCACTGATTCAAGGGGTTGAACCAGTCGCCTTAGCTGGACACTGCCAAGCCCCAGGCAGGACAAGCGACATTGCTTGCCAGTAGTCACGGGTGATAGTAATCCTATCAGTTGCTTAAAATCCGTGACACCCCTAATAAAAAGGGTGGAGGACGAGGTTTGTAACGAACTGATTTTTGTTGTCTGCTCGCTACGAGATTCGTGCGGCTACCTCAGAGAAGTTGTGTGTTCGTCCCACCAAATTTATATAAACGTGACCGCCCAGTGGATCAGTGAGAAAGCACAGAATTCACGGGTTTGGGTTGGATTTATTGCGGGCGTAATTACAGCGGATTTGATGGCTGGGGTGACCTTGGTGTTGCCACTTGTGGTCCTTGGTGTCTCCTAGGGATGCTTGCCTCTGTGCGTTGCTGCGTCTCCTCGGTGGTTGCTATCCTCGTTGACTCCGTGCTCCGGTCCTGCAGATCCGTGTAGATGCTCGGCTATGCTCGATCACGGTTTATGGGCTCGACGACTACTTGCAGCGGCTCGGACTCACAAGGCGATCAGCCGTGTGGGCTTCGGGAAGCGTCACCGTTCCCAGACTAGGGTGAACAGGTGCTGCGCTCTATAGGCCTACGCCAATAGACACACAACCGCCTGTCCCTGGCTCTGTCCCGGATGGTCCCACTCGGGTTTCGCTCGGATCGCGCTGACAGTCGAGGTAATACCAGGAATCTGCCTAGCGCTCCACCTTGCTTTTACGCCTAGTGCAAACGAACGTTCCACCCTGGTCTGACCCTCTTGCTTGTTGACCGTGACATTTCCGCGTAGCTTGATGTCTCTTCTGGCTGGTGCTGTAGCTGACGATGTCCTGCGCTTCGCTCCTGGAGGTGCTGGTTGTGAGGCTGGACGTGGCGTGGCTTCGCCTTAGCTGGACACTGCTCAGGGAAATGCAATGACCATTGCCCAGCCGGCATCCTCGTGGAGGGTTCAGCTGGAGGATTTTCGCCAGCCAAAGGCACCTTTAAAACAAAGGGCACCATAAAAAAAATATTTCTTGAAACAAGAAAGGCGATTCTGGTTTTAATGGTGTATTAAAATTCTTGTTTCAAGAAATGGTTTTTTTAGAAAGTCACCTTTAAAACAAAAAAAATATTTCCTAAAACAAGAAAAGCGATTCTTTTTTTAAAGGCTTATTCTTTCTTGTTTAAAAATTGTAAAATTTCGTTTCAAAAAGGAAGTTGTACATTAACCCTGAAATAAAAAGTAACTCCGTTGCAATATAAAAATTGCATATCTTATTTAATTACATTTAAAACATTTAACACTTAATATTTAAACATTTTTAGATATCAAATTTTTCACTAAGATACAATTTATTATTCATTTTTATTGGTGGTGTATTTAATTCACATAATTTAACTATTGTATAACCCAAGCCTTTTAAACTTCATATGACATAGGGTGATCACAAAACTAAGTGTCTAATTGCCGTCATAAACCATTTTCTTCGTATTCCTTCATCTGGAAAAATAGAGTTATTGGTATATTAAATATTTGTTTTTAGATAAACAACGTTAGTAAATGCAAACACGTTGCTTAAAAGACGGAGAGAGAGGAGCAAGACATATAGAACACGAAGATTGAAGGGTTGAAAATCGAATTTCAGAGAAAGAGACAGACGGGTATCTCCTTTGAGCGAAGGAAGCCCGAATGTAGGCAGGTCAGATCATGAGAATTTGAAGAAGAGAGAAACGTCAAGAGAGCGAGAGAGAGGAGCAAAAGATTGAAGGGTTGAAAATCGGGTGATCGCAGATCGGGCGAACCACGTACCTGCATACACATTTACAAACCTACGTAGTCGGTAGTCGGGTAGTAGTCAGGCCGAGTAGGTCCTTCGTCCTTTTTTTTTTTTTGGTATTATCCGAAGTAGGCACATTTTTAATTAACACGCCTCACAAGAAAATAGTTCTTGTTTTCATGTTTGTCGATGTCATATAATTAAAGAAAAAGAATCCCGAAATCCGCGGGTAGTTGAGCCACAGTGGGGCATGGTTACTTCATCAGGGGTAATATATATTATAAAAGTCGCCCGTGTCTATCACGGCCGAGAATCCATAAGTTCGCCGGGTGTCGTTTGCGGAGACGACGTCGGCCCAGTGGTGTGGCAAAACGTCTAGCCAGGCGGTTACAATGCACCAGAAGCCGATCCCTGTATTGATTCGAGAACTGAGTTATCATCTCAGTAACTGTTGGTACTCCAGTGTCATGAAATAAAACGCTATTTTCGACGTAATGATGCCACTTCACCCCAAGAATCCTCCGTAGCGCTTTTATGATGCAAGTCTGAACTCTTCTTAGCGACGTATCGCAAGCGGTGCCCCAGCATGTTATTCCCCAATTTAGGGTCGGGAGAACAATGGCTTTAAAGAGCCGCACCTTGGCCTGAAGGGATAATCAGCTATCTGAGCGAAGTAGCCAGTCCATTTTGTCCAGTGTCGTCCTCGCTGACCCACAAACACGGTCAATCTGACCCTTCCAGCATAGACGGCGGTCTAAGTCTATCACCATCCAAGTAAAGACTATGGGATCGGCCAGGTCGAAGGGGAAAGGTGGCGGGTTGCGTTTTATCAACGTTTAGCGCAATATTACAACGAGAGGCCCAAAATTCAAACTCGTTCAAGAATGTCTGGACACGCCACGAGGCCGAGGTCATCTGTATAGGTGGCAAGGAGAGTATCACGAACCACTGGGTTTAGGAGATCCGAAGTGTAAATTGTCTACAGAACCGGGCCAAGGACACTTCCCTGTGGGACACCAGCACGAATTAGACGTAGTCCAGACAAAGCCTGACTGACATCAAGAAAAACCGCTGAGCAATATTTATGACCTTCTAAGGCATCTAGAATGTGGTTCAAGACTCTGTGAACCTGTTCGACAGCGGAGTGGCGACTACGGAAACCAAATTGATGGTTTGGTAGAGCGTAATTAAAGGTGTCAATATCCAGGAGCCTGTTAGGAACGATCCGCTCAAAAATCTTGGAAAACGTGAACAGGAGACTTATTGGCCTGTAGGACAAAGGGGAGCACGGATCTTTGCCCTATTTGGGGACCATTGTAACTAGAGCACGTTTCCAAGAGGATGGAAAATGGCCAAGGTTGAGTGACGCATTAAAAAGAAGGCAGAGCTGCGCAATGACAGAGTTGGGAAGTAACTTTACTATCGACTTTATCCATACCATTGAAAGGAGGCTGCACGGGATACCTCTATACACAGCAAAGTCAATGGCCGTCGGAAGATGATCATTGATCCAGGGAAAATGCGTGGGTCCCCCAGTGGCCATGGTTGAGCTAGAGACAGCAGACATCAGAGTGTTTCCACGAGGGAAGGACCGTCGGCAGCCCCAGAAGCTATATGTGCATTCCAATCACCTCCAATAATAAAACGGCTACCCACAGAGGCGAAAAGGCGCAGAAATTCCGCAACTGGCCACGAGTGACGGTGACCAGGAGGACAGTAGACAGCGCTAAGCGAAATTCTTCCAAGCGACGTAGCCAAACTTATAGAAGTTGCTTGCAAATGAGGCTCAGTGGTGCTCAGGTGATAGTCCAGGGACGATTTAATAATGATAGCAGCACCACCCCGGTTTCTATCATCAGGGTGGTTGGCAAAGAAAGAACGGCTGGTAAAATGTGTCTCTGAGATTAACAAAATTTCAATGTTACGTTCCTGGAGGAAGTGCTCAACCTCCAAGTATTTGCTAACTAGGTTGTTAGCGTTCCATATTACTATATTTAATCCGTAGTTAATCATTGCGGCGAGTTGACTCAATGGCGTTCTTGGACATCACGCTCTGTAGCATTTGCAAAGTCGTCGTCATGACTGACATCATTTGATCAAAACGTTCCAGTAGTTTTTCAATTGCCGCCGCTTGGGCATATACAGCAGCCTCTTGCTGCTTTTGTAAGTTATTAATAAATTCCAAGAGTCTGTCCTGAGCAGGTTGTTCTACCACAGAGTCCTTAGTAGTATTTTCAAAATTAGGCTAACTTAGCGAACGCAATATATTTTTAAATGAATTTGAAGACGTCAATGGCTGACTTGAGGACTTGCGTTTCTCACACTGTTCTAGATAGGCAGGATAACTGCGGGAGGAAGCACTATGATTTGAGCCGCAGTTGATGCACTTAAACTGATCCTCTTTCAGTGCTAGGCATTTATCCTTGTCCTTGGTGTCATGGTCGCCAGCGCACCTTGCACATTTAGGTGGAAACAAGCAAAAGTTTTTTGAATGATTAAACGATTGACATTTGAAGCGCCTTAAAGGGCCCATTCTTTGAATCTGTGGTTTTATAGTAACCACTTGATAGTCAATTACGAAGTGCACGTCCTCAAGGTATATACTGCCATCATCCACAGTAATTCTACAGGAGGATCGTCCAGTCGTCTTAAGGCGAAAGCCAGTAGTCACGGGTGATAGCAAAGACATTAGAATATAAAGATAAATAACGCCATACGATTTTTTTGCACACGATTTTTTTCGTGCTGGCTCTAGAGCTGGCTCCAGTCTCTCTTGCTCAAAAGCCAGAGAGAGAGCGCTCTAGAGCCAGCCGCTCTCATGCACGCATACAGCGACAGAACACGATTGTAAGTGTGCACATGTATTTACTCACACAAGCATGTGCACTCTCTTTTTTGATTTTTACGCTCTCAACTTTGTGCGAGATTTTCGTCGCCACCAAAAAATGAGCTGATATTGAAAACGAACGTATGGCCGTTACTCATCTTAGACATTATATTGGTCTTCGGTGATAGTAATCCTATCAGTTGCTTAAAATCCGTGACACCTCTTAATAAAAAGGGTGGAGGACGAGGTTTGTAACGAACTGATTTTTGTTGTCTGCTCGCTACGAGATTCGTGCGGCTACCTCAGAGAAGTTGTGTGTTCGTCCCACCAAATTTATATAAACGTGACCGCCCAGTAGATCAGTGAGAAAGCACAGAATTCACGGGTTTGGGTTGGATTTATTGCGGGCGTAATTACAGCGGATTTGATGGCTGGGGTGACCTTGGTGTTGCCACTTGTGGTCCTTGGTGTTTCCTGGGGATGCTCGCCTCTGTGCGTTGCTGCGTCTCCTCGGTGGTTGCTGTCCTCGTTGACTCCGTGCTCCGGTCCTGCAGATCCGTGTAGATGCTCGGCTATGCTCGATCACGGTGTATGGGCTCGACGACTACTTGCAGCGCCTCGGACTCACAAGGCGATCAGCCGTGTGGGCTTCGGGAAGCGTCACCGTTCCCAGACTAGGGTGAACAGGTGCTGCGCTCTATAGGCCTACGCCAATAGACACACAACCGCCTGACCCTGGCTCTGTCCCCGGATGGTCTCACTAGGGTTTCGCTCGGATCGCGTTGACAGTCGAGGTAATACCAGGAATCTGCCTAGCGCTCCACCTTGCTATTACGCCTAGTGCAAACGAACGTTCCACCCTGGTCTGACCCTCTTGCTTGTTGACCCTGACGATGTCCTGCGCCCCGCTCCTGAAGGTGCTGGCTGTGAAGCTGGACGTGTCGTGGCTTCTGGTACTCGGGGTTTGGACACACGCCGATCCCGGGGTCGTAGAACCGTTATGTTTCTCTAGGACAGCGCCTTGAGGTGACATCCGGTTTGCCCTTTCTGGCTGGTCTCGCCAGGACCTGTTTGATTTCCCCTTGACGGACTGGGCTTACGCCGGGACCCGACAAAGGAGTATTTGGAACAAGGCATCCTGGGCTTAGATGGCTCTCGCCCCGAGTTTTCGATCTCTTGTCGCAGGACTTCACTGCTCAACTCTGATAGACACGCCAAGCGTAATGCGAGGGCTTAGTGGTAACAGGAGTAGAAACGGTTCGCCTTGACTAAGCCGTGTGATGCCCTCTGGACCTCAGCTCAGGACCTCAGGTTCTCGCTTCTTATTCTTGCTTTGGGCAGAGGCATTGGCCGAAAACATCGTGCAGTTATGAGATTGGGGCAAGAGTGTATCGCCAGTAGAGTTCATTGTATCTTCATTCTCAGATAGAATACCAAAACTATTATTCGTTCCTAAATATGAGGATGAGGGCTTTTCTCTATTAGAAGAGGGTGAAAGTAAATTCAAATTTTCAACAGAAGCCTGAGGATGTTTTTGGTCCTAGTCCAACTTTAGAAGTGCAATCTTACGAGAACTACCATTGAGTTGCTCAAGGTTCCTTCTTTGTCTTAGGTACTTTACCTGAGTGAAACGCTCTTTATCAGCAACACTCGTGGGGCTTATTTGCTTATTCAGCTTCTCATCTACATTAATCATTTCTAGATCTTCGTAGGCTGATTCATCAGAAACGTCAGAGAGGCACCTATTAGCATCAAAGGCAGAGTTGCCTTGGAATTCCTGGATGCCTTGAACACTGGCGGTCTGGAGACTTGGTCTTTGGCAGAGACTGAATGTTTCGTTCCATGTGATTCGTTGTCTTTCTAGTGAGCTACCTTATTTACACAACCCTCGGCCGTAGATGCAGCTCGAAAATAATAGACAAATTTGCTCATTGAAGTTCTGGCATCCGACATTGCAACCGTCGTACGGAAACTTATAGAATTCAGAAGGGCAATAGTTAGTGAAACAGCCGGCCTGTCAATAGCATGGGCAAGGCCGGCAAAAGCTACAGAATGCAGAGAAAAAACCAAAAAATGATGAAAAAAGTCAAGCTTTTATACAAATTTTATGAAACACGGGATATCCGAAATAAACACAACCGGTTAACTTGACACTAAACTCGAAACCCGCCCTTCGTCCTACTTCGTTTTTTGTCGTTAGCATTCAGTAGCCGCAGGATGTCAAGGGTTAATTTCTTTCAAATAAATAAACTTTTAAGTAAACTATCAGATAGAGATCAGTTAATAGTTTTAGGTGACTTTAATATACCTAGAGCGACATGGTCCACCGTTGAAACATCGAATATATTGTTACCTTCAACGCAGCATGATTTTCTTGATGGTTTGCTTGCTATTTCATTGTCTCAAGTAAGCCATGTTCAAATTTTGTTAGGACGATTACTGGATCTATGCTTTGTTTCAAGTCCAGATTGTGTTTGCATAGTTAGAACCTCTGCAATTACTTTACCAGAAGAGCCATATAACCCAACGCTGGAGCTGACTATTGACACGGGTACAAAATTAATTGAAATATCTGAAAAGTCAGCCAAACGCATCCCCTTCTTTCGTAGAGCAAACTTTGCACTTATCAATAGCCTTATCGCTTGCTCGGATTGATCAAATCTGTACACATGTACTAATATGACTGAAGCTGTTTATATATTTTACAATATATTAAACGCAGTTTTTGATACATGCGTACCCACAGAGGCGAAAAGGCGCAGAAATTCCGCAACTGGCCACGAGTGACGGTGACCAGGAGGACAGTAGACAGCGCTAAGCGAAATTCTTCCAAACGACGTAGCCAAACTTATAGAAGTTGCTTGCAAATGAGGCTCAGTGGTGCTCAGGTGATAGTCCAGGGACGATTTAATAATGATAGCAGCACCACCCCGGTTTCTATCATCAGGGTGGTTGGCAAAGAAAGAACGGCTGGTAAAATGTGTCTCTGAGATTAACAAAATTTCAATGTTACGTTCCTGGAGGAAGTGCTCAACCTCCAAGTATTTGCTAACTAGGTTGTTAGCGTTCCATATTACTATATTTAATCCGTAGTTAATCATTGCGGCGAGTTGACTCAATGGCGTTCTTGGACATCACGCTCTGTAGCATTTGCAAAGTCGTCGTCATGACTGACATCATTTGATCAAAACGTTCCAGTAGTTTTTCAATTGCCGCCGCTTGGGCATATACAGCAGCCTCTTGCTGCTTTTGTAAGTTATTAATAAATTCCAAGAGTCTGTCCTGAGCAGGTTGTTCTACCACAGAGTCCTTAGTAGTATTTTCAAAATTAGGCTAACTTAGCGGACGCAATATATTTTTAAATGAATTTGAAGACGTCAATGGCTGACTTGAGGACTTGCGTTTCTCACACTGTTCTAGATAGGCAGGATAACTGCGGGAGGAAGCACTATGATTTGAGCCGCAGTTGATGCACTTAAACTGATCCTCTTTCAGTGCTAGGCATTTATCCTTGTCCTTGGTGTCATGGTCGCCAGCGCACCTTGCACATTTAGGTGGAAACAAGCAAAAGTTTTTTGAATGATTAAACGATTGACATTTGAAGCGCCTTAAAGGGCCCATTCTTTGAATCTGTGGTTTTATAGTAACCACTTGATAGTCAATTACGAAGTGCACGTCCACAAGGTATATACTGCCATCATCCACAGTAATTCTACAGGAGGATCGTCCAGTCGTCTTAAGGCGAAAGCCAGTAGTCACGGGTGATAGCAAAGACATTAGAATATAAAGATAAATAACGCCATACGATTTTTTTGCACACGATTTTTTCGTGCTGGCTCTAGAGCTGGCTCCAGTCTCTCTTGCTCAAAAGCCAGAGAGAGAGCGCTCTAGAGCCAGCCGCTCTCATGCACGCATACAGCGACAGAACACGATTGTAAGTGTGCACATGTATTTACTCACACAAGCATGTGCACTCTCTTTTTTGATTTTTACGCTCTCAACTTTGTGCGAGATTTTCGTCGCCACCAAAAAATGAGCTGATATTGAAAACGAACGTATGGCCGTTACTCATCTTAGACATTATATTGGTCTTCGGTGATAGTAATCCTATCAGTTGCTTAAAATCCGTGACACCTCTTAATAAAAAGGGTGGAGGACGAGGTTTGTAACGAACTGATTTTTGTTGTCTGCTCGCTACGAGATTCGTGCGGCTACCTCAGAGAAGTTGTGTGTTCGTCCCACCAAATTTATATAAACGTGACCGCCCAGTAGATCAGTGAGAAAGCACAGAATTCACGGGTTTGGGTTGGATTTATTGCGGGCGTAATTACAGCGGATTTGATGGCTGGGGTGACCTTGGTGTTGCCACTTGTGGTCCTTGGTGTTTCCTGGGGATGCTCGCCTCTGTGCGTTGCTGCGTCTCCTCGGTGGTTGCTGTCCTCGTTGACTCCGTGCTCCGGTCCTGCAGATCCGTGTAGATGCTCGGCTATGCTCGATCACGGTGTATGGGCTCGACGACTACTTGCAGCGCCTCGGACTCACAAGGCGATCAGCCGTGTGGGCTTCGGGATGCGTCACCGTTCCCAGACTAGGGTGAACAGGTGCTGCGCTCTATAGGCCTACGCCAATAGACACACAACCGCCTGACCCTGGCTCTGTCCCCGGATGGTCTCACTAGGGTTTCGCTCGGATCGCGTTGACAGTCGAGGTAATACCAGGAATCTGCCTAGCGCTCCACCTTGCTATTACGCCTAGTGCAAACGAACGTTCCACCCTGGTCTGACCCTCTTGCTTGTTGACCCTGACGATGTCCTGCGCCCCGCTCCTGAAGGTGCTGGCTGTGAAGCTGGACGTGTCGTGGCTTCTGGTACTCGGGGTTTGGACACACGCCGATCCCGGGGTCGTAGAACCGTTATGTTTCTCTAGGACAGCGCCTTGAGGTGACATCCGGTTTGCCCTTTCTGGCTGGTCTCGCCAGGACCTGTTTGATTTCCCCTTGACGGACTGGGCTTACGCCGGGACCCGACAAAGGAGTATTTGGAACAAGGCACCCTGGGCTTAGATGGCTCTCGCCCCGAGTTTTCGATCTCTTGTCGCAGGACTTCACTGCTCAACTCTGATAGACACGCCAAGCGTAATGCGAGGGCTTAGTGGTAACAGGAGTAGAAACGGTTCGCCTTGACTAAGCCGTGTGATGCCCTCTGGACCTCAGCTCAGGACCTCAGGTTCTCGCTTCTTATTCTTGCTTTGGGCAGAGGCATTGGCCGAAAACATCGTGCAGTTATGAGATTGGGGCAAGAGTGTATCGCCAGTAGAGTTCATTGTATCTTCATTCTCAGATAGAATACCAAAACTATTATTCGTTCCTAAATATGAGGATGAGGGCTTTTCTCTATTAGAAGAGGGTGAAAGTAAATTCAAATTTTCAACAGAAGCCTGAGGATGTTTTTGGTCCTAGTCCAACTTTAGAAGTGCAATCTTACGAGAACTACCATTGAGTTGCTCAAGGTTCCTTCTTTGTCTTAGGTACTTTACCTGAGTGAAACGCTCTTTATCAGCAACACTCGTGGGGCTTATTTGCTTATTCAGCTTCTCATCTACATTAATCATTTCTAGATCTTCGTAGGCTGATTCATCAGAAACGTCAGAGAGGCACCTATTAGCATCAAAGGCAGAGTTGCCTTGGAATTCCTGGATGCCTTGAACACTGGCGGTCTGGAGACTTGGTCTTTGGCAGAGACTGAATGTTTCGTTCCATGTGATTCGTTGTCTTTCTAGTGAGCTACCTTATTTACACAACCCTCGGCCGTAGATGCAGCTCGAAAATAATAGACAAATTTGCTCATTGAAGTTCTGGCATCCGACATTGCAACCGTCGTACGGAAACTTATAGAATTCAGAAGGGCAATAGTTAGTGAAACAGCCGGCCTGTCAATAGCATGGGCAAGGCCGGCAAAAGCTACAGAATGCAGAGAAAAAACCAAAAAATGATGAAAAAAGTCAAGCTTTTATACAAATTTTATGAAACACGGGATATCCGAAATAAACACAACCGGTTAACTTGACACTAAACTCGAAACCCGCCCTTCGTCCTACTTCGTTTTTTGTCGTTAGCATTCAGTAGCCGCAGGATGTCAAGGGTTAATTTCTTTCAAATAAATAAACTTTTAAGTAAACTATCAGATAGAGATCAGTTAATAGTTTTAGGTGACTTTAATATACCTAGAGCGACATGGTCCACCGTTGAAACATCGAATATATTGTTACCTTCAACGCAGCATGATTTTCTTGATGGTTTGCTTGCTATTTCATTGTCTCAAGTAAGCCATGTTCAAATTTTGTTAGGACGATTACTGGATCTATGCTTTGTTTCAAGTCCAGATTGTGTTTGCATAGTTAGAACCTCTGCAATTACTTTACCAGAAGAGCCATATAACCCAACGCTGGAGCTGACTATTGACACGGGTACAAAATTAATTGAAATATCTGAAAAGTCAGCCAAACGCATCCCCTTCTTTCGTAGAGCAAACTTTGCACTTATCAATAGCCTTATCGCTTGCTCGGATTGATCAAATCTGTACACATGTACTAATATGACTGAAGCTGTTTATATATTTTACAATATATTAAACGCAGTTTTTGATACATGCGTTCCCACGTATTATCCCAAAATTTCTAAACAACCTCCGTGGTTTAGTAAAGAGTTGTCACAACTTAAAAATGATAAGTCTAGACTCTACAAAAAGTTTAGAGCTTCCGGATCACAAGCTTCCTTTCCCCGATACTTAAGTGCTCGGTCGGATTTTACCGTTCCTAACGCTCAGTGTTACAAAAACTATTTAGTTCGTTGCAAGACACAGTTTACACTGGATCCAAAACAGTATTATAATTTTGTTAAATCTTCAAGTTCCCCATCAACCCTTAAATTTGAAAATTCTTCCGCAAACACTGAACAGGCCATAGCCGATCTTTTTGCACAGTTTTTCCAAACCACCTATTCAACATCAAGTCCGTCAGATCAGTCTTACCCATATGACATGCCTAAGTCAAACTAAATTTTTTCTCTTCTTATAAATGAAAGCTCACTTCTTGTGAATCTGCAAAGGGTCAAACCAGTCTACTCTCCGGGTCCTGACGGTTTCCCTGGATGTGTGCTCAAGTATTACGCTGAGACTTTGTGTAGACCATTGCACAAATTTTTTACTTTGTCTTTAGAAATCCCGTTAAGTTGTGCCTGCAATTTAATGATCCCTCACATAGTTTAGCTTTACAATCCGATCTCAATGCATTTCAAACATAGTGCATGAATAATGACTTATATTTAAATGTTTCTTAGTGTAAACTAATGACCTTTTTTCGTGTCAGCCCTCACTATTCATCTTATACCTTGAGCTGTTGTGTGTTAGATAGAATAACGCATACTGACGACCTTGGAGTCTATATGGATCCTAAACTTCAATTTTCTGATCACATCACTACCATGGTAAATTAAGCCAGGGGCGTGGTTGCATTTATCAAAAGGTGGTCGAAGGAATTCGATGATCCCTTTGTCACAAAGACCTAGTATATTTCATTAGTCCGACCAATTCTTGAGTACTGCGCCCCAGTTTGGAGTCTCCAATATGGGGTGCATATAGACCGCATTGAGTCAGTGCAAAACAACTTTTTAATATTTGCCTTACGTGTTCTTATACAAGGCTAATACTACCTTCCTACACTAGTAGACTACTTCTAATTATCTTACCATTATTAGTTAACCGAAGGACTATGCTTGGCATTACGTTTATTCGGAATCTTATTCATGGTGATGTGGAGAGCCCCGAGTTACTGGGTCGCCTGCATTTTAATGTGCCTAATAAATTCATAAGAAACTATATTCCTCTAGTTTTAAATCATTGTATCTCTAATTATGCAATGCATGAACCTTTTAGAATACTCTGCAATGACTATAATATGTGGTATATGACTATACCACCTAATATCTACTACCGAATCACTGCCTATCCTTAAATCAACACTACTATCCTACTTAGCAAGTACTTAGTTTTACTTTATGTATCTTGAGTGCATGTATTGTTAATTGTCTATTGTGAAATTGTCTTTTTCTTTGTCCGCGATTTCGTTTACTCGCCCAAAACGGTGTAGGGCTCCGCGCGTAACAAGCATTGCCACTTGTTTGTACTGACCATAGTGCATTAACGTCCAAGATAAAATATTCAAAGGCAATTTCCGCCCTTAAATTCGAAGAAAATTTTTCGGCTGCAACAGCATAGAAAACATATGAGATTTTCAATTTTCAAGAAAAATTCTTTCTTGAATTTTTTCCATCAAGAAAGGTTTTCTATGTTAAAGGCAAATTTTCTAAAAACAAGAAATTTTTTTCTATTTTCAAGGGTAGGCCAATTCAATGGCGAGATTTCTGCCTATTTTTTTAAAGTCACTGGAGGGCTTTCAATGGGGCCGGGATGTTGGGTCACATTAACATTTTTTCAGTTGAAGAACAGAACCAGCTGAATTTCATGAGAAATTGATGAATTCCATAATATTGATGCTTGAATAAGCTTACATTGTTATGAGCAAAAGCTCGGGATTGAACACTACAAACATCTCTTCTCTTTTTTGGGAGTACATTAAAAGAGTCCAAACTTAAATGCGAAAAAATACGGATGTGTTATTTTTATTGTTTGTTTTCTACGAAAATCTCGCGTTCTTGCATATTCCCTTCAAACTCTTCATTTTAGACTGAGCAGTGCCGCAATTCTAGGTGGTAGCTAGGGTGCTCTGGGAGCCTGTAAGCTCTTCTGATTTCTGGGTGTAGATAACTCAGTACTCAGACTGATCGCATGCGATATGTACTACATAAAACAAAAGAGAACGGTAAAGTCGAGTGCCTCGACTGTCAAATACCCGTTACCCAGCTAAAGCAAGCAGTCACAAGCGGGGCAAACCAAGCAGTCGCTTGAGGCTGGCGCCATCAACTGGTTAATTCATTATTATATTATAACTTATTACCAGAGCTCTTAAAAAAAGGTCTCACTTGTGCTTGTTGTCAGAAAAAAACCCCTCACACACTGACCCCATGTGAAGCTGTCAATGTACAACCCTAAAATTTTTTTTAAAGACCTTTTGTAGGAGCCGATGATTGCTTACCTACTGACTCTCAATATATGAACGACGAACGATTTCGTTCGTATCGAGAGGTCACTAAGTGACCGATCCGAGTGTTCCGGTCAACCAAAAATCAGAGCCCGAGAGCACAAACGAAAGGAAAAGGTTTGATCCTCAGACCCTGAGCTACTCAGACTCAATTTTAAGGGTCTTTCAACTGAGGAGCCCAACTAGGAAAATTCGGTTGAGCGTATTTTACGAGTTCTGCTTATTACTGAAAGGTACGACTTAAAAATTGTTTACGCTTCGGTAGGTATAAATAAAGCAAACATAATAATATTTACACAATTACAAAAATGTGGCTGACAGTTTTGAAGAAACAAAAAAATTTCTGTTAAAATTTTCAATTTAGCTTCAAAACTGTGGGCAGTTTTTCGCAATTCGTGGGAGCATCGGCATGATAAACTTTACTTTACGAGTAACTGGTATATAATTAGCGATCTCAGCCCCGAATTTTGCGAAACAATTATCCTCGATGGACCGCGATTTCTTAAGAATTTACGTGCAAAAATAACTTGGCGGTCGGATATGGTTCTTTTGTAATTGAATTTCAGTTCTCGGATTTGCTATAAAAAACAAAGGCGCTTTTCTCATATTTTAAATTAAAGTAGTTACAAGGCTAGTTCCAAAGTAAACAGGACTTTTTTAATCTAGCGCCCTCTAGTGGCGCCATCTATATGTCAACTGGTGCGTTAGAATCTGCTATCGTTTATCGACTTCCAGTAAAAATTGCATGACATTTCATCTATTGGAAGTGAGGTTATTGCGTTTTAAGTGTCAGTATGTTTTTGTCATCGGTGCAAAAATGAGCTTCGAACAAAGAGCCAACATTAAATTTTGTTTTAAAATTGGTAAAACTTTTGCCGAAACGTTTCAACTGATGAAACAAGTTTATGGCGATGATTGCTTATCCCGTAGCAGAGTGCACGAGTGGTTTCATTGTTTTTAAAGTGGTCGTGAGGACATAAATGACGATGAACATGTGGGCCAACCAAAATCCGTGATCACCGAAAATTTCATCGAATCTGTGCGTGAATTCATAAAAAATCAGCCGAAATCATCATTGAAATTCATGGAAATAGAATTGAATATCTCCAAAACATCGATTTATCGCATTTTGACCGAACATTTGGGCTTACAAAAGGTGTGTGCACGGTTTGTTCCACACAAATGTACTGACGTCCAAAAATTGCTCAGAATTCAACACTCGAAGGACATCATTAAAGAGGCACTTCTACCTTTCGGAAAAATGCATTTGCCGATGAAAGGAAAGCGTTATGCAGACGTAGAGGCTAAGTAGAGGCCTAGTATGCACCGGCATACTAGAAGCCATACCGGGCTAAAACATTCGTTCGACATGCTTTTGGACCGTGCAAAACGCTGTATTAAAGCAGAAGGAGACTATTTTGAATAAAATAAATTGATTTTGCCGAAAAAACTATTTGTTCTGTCTTTTTTAAAGTCCTGTTTACTTTGGAACTCTCCTTGTACATATTAATGAGTTCCGATAAAATAATATGATTGTTTAAATAAGTTCCTATAAAATTATTTAATAGTTTAACTGAGTTCTCATAAATTTTTTTTTGGTTTTTTTTTTATTTTTATATTTTTTTAAAAATTTTAATGAACACTACACCACCATTGAGGTAAAGTTGCAGGCACGATTTTATACCCGTTACTCGTAGAGTTCGTCTGTCCGTCCGTCCGCCTTTCCGTCTGTATGAACGCTGAGATCTCGAAAACTATAAAAGCTAGAAGGTTGGCACATTGCATGCAGATTCTAGGCGTTAATACGCAGCGTAAATTTATAACGCCGATGTACCACGCCCCCTATAACGCCCACAAACCGCGAAAAACTGTGGCGCCCAGAGTTCTGAAGCTAGATTAACGGGAAAAGGAAGCGACTGCTTGGTTTGGCCTGCTTGAGACTGCAATCTTTAGCTGCGTAACTGGTATTTGATAGTCGAAGCAATCGACTTGTTTAATTTGTACTTACACGATGCTTTGATTTCATATTTAATATATATCATTTGACTTCCTCTTCGGGCTGCAAAAAGAAAAGGAGGAACACGGTGTGCGGCTTGTGATTCTCTAAAGAAACGAAGCGCGAAAAATATCCTTCAAAATGTTCTTTCTTTCGGCCATAGTACGGAATTCTCTCCTTTAGGTCCCACCAAAGAAGCTCAGTTTTATTACTGTTGGCCATCGTGACTGGGTGAACAAAACTGATGATCCAAGCAGTCATACGCTCATAACTCGATTTTTATAGGAAGTATGAGAAAAGCACCCTTGATTTTTATAGCAAAACCGGGAACTTTGAAATTCAATTACAAGAGAACCGTGGCCGACCGCCAAGTTCTATTTGCACGTAAATTCCTAAGAAATCGCGGTTCTTCGGGGATAATTTTTTCGCAAAATTCGGGGGTGAGTCCGGTAATCTAGAGTATTACCGAATTTTTAACTGGCACCAGCTTATTTAGCGAGGTCAACTTAGTCTTAAAATGGCGGTTATAAAACTAAAACAGGCTTCTTGGCTACAACCTAGTGTAATGTTTACAGCTTGGGTAAACAAATGTCATCCGTGTAAAACGTCGAATTAGAATTACCGTGAAAAACTATGTAACATAAAACAGTTTAACCGTATATGTTAGGAATTCGAACCAAAAAAATAAAATGGCATTTATATTTAAAATTACATTTTTTACTTTACTTATTTACAAAATGTATATTAACTAATTTATTTAATAGTAACTAACTCTCAATTTATACATACTTTAATTGCAGTAATATTCAAGTGGAATTGGACCAAACCCAGCTAATTAAACAAATGACTGGCATTATTTTAAGCCCAATAACAAGTTTATTTAAGAACCGCATAACTACATCAATAGCCGACGGTCTAAAGGAACAAATGCAAACTGTGTTGAATGATTTTAGTAATGAAGATCCCTTACAACTACGCCAATTCACAACCAAGTTAGTGTCGGGAATGACAGGAAATGTGACATATGGCTCTAATTTTAAGTAAAGCTCAAATATATAAATTATACACAATTTTTTCTTTATAGTTTGCTTAAAGTTGAATTAAAATAAATCGAATATATTTACAAATATTTCATATCGAACAATAAATAAATCGAACATATAATATTAAAATGTTTAATTTTGTAAGTAATTTCGTCAAAAAATTCGAAAAGAGCATAGTCTAATTAAGGGCCTAATTGCCCGCTCTACCCAATGAAATGTGGGAATGTTTTTTAAAACTTCAATTTACTAAATTGGGTTACCTAAACATATTCCAATACTTTTTAGGTAAAGCAAAGACAAGCGTTTTTGGACATCGTGATCCCAAAGTTAGTCTATTTTAAGTCGATTTTTATTGACAATTTATTGCAAATATTGGTCCTTAATATTAGAAGCATTCTCCAAAAAACCGCCCGTCCAAAACAAAATTATAATGACAGATTTTTTGTAAAAAGATTTACAAATTTGTTTTTTTTGGCAGCGACAGAAGTGAAGTGAAAAAAAAACTAAAAATACTGGAGGTACAGATCGTTAAAAAAATTAAAAGCTTTACAATAATTACGTAAATGAATAAAACAAATACAAAGTTATTATAAAAACTAAAAAGTGTCACGAGTATAACTCAATAAAAGTCGATTCAAAAAATTTACGTAGAAGCTCCATAGACCAGAGAAACGATTATCTCTTTTATTTCTTAACCTGTGATACAGAAGTAGAAAAACTTCTTCAAAGAGCAACTCCCTACTCACACCAACTCCCACTTCATTCCAGTGTAGAACCAAATCCCCAGTTCCGACTCACAGCTCACCATTTCCAAAGTGGTTGGAAATCAATAAAAAAATCAGCTAAAGCAAGCAGTGGCAAGTACAGAAAACCAAGCAGTCGCTTGAAAGTGTAGCTATCTACCGGACTATTCATTATTTGCTTATGGCTCGTTTCACGTGATAGGCCAATTCGGGTCAAGTCTCAGAATCAATCGAAACTTTTTTTTCGATAGAGGATTGAAATATAAGGATCGGTTTTTTTTAACTCTTACCGTTTATTTAAAAAAAATCTTTTTGTAATTAAGCTCCGATTTTTCAGTTATGCAGTACTTGAGACCCTTTTGAGTTATTTTAATATTTTGTATCCAACTTTGTGGGATATTCTAATATCTTTCAAAAAAATATTTTTAAAATTTTTTAAATTTAAAATTAAGTATTTTGTAATGGAATTTAAAATTTAAAAAATTATGTAAATTTTTGTATTTGCAAGACCTACTATTAAAGAAAAACTTTTCACCAAACAACAATAGCGCAACATGTAAGAACGGGATAGCAATATTTTTGAACCATTTTGGTCAATCAATAGGTATTAAAGAAACGAATACACATTTCTTAGCCTGTTAATCTAGTTTCAAAACTGTGGGCGCCACAGTTTTTCGCGGTTTGTGGGCGTTATAGGGGGCGTGGTACATTGGCAAGAAAAAACTTGCGCTGCGTACTAACCCCTAGAATCTGCATGCAAAGTGTCAATCTTCTAGCTTTTATAGTTTCAGAGATCTCAGCGTTCATTCAGACGGACGGACGGACAGACGAACAGACGGACATGGCTAGATCGACTCGGCTAGTGATCCTGATCGGAAATGCTTCCTTCTACCTGTTACATACTTTTGCACGAATCGATCTGGAAATCGCCCGCTCTTGACCGTGGCCAGGGAGCTGTCAATGGTGCTGACGGGAGAGCACGGGTCGATCAACACGGCCGTCTCGAAGGTGGTGGCCCCAGACTCCAGCAACACGATGGCCGTCGGGAGAATGTGGCCGCCAAAACTGGACGTCGGACCGGTGTCCGCGCTTGCCTTTCCGATGGCGAAGGAGATCGCGAGACTGCCCTTGACAGCCGAGCGGTCGATACACGATGTTGCGAGGGCGGCGATTGGCGGCGTTGCGGGGAAGGCGATTGGCGGCGTGGCGGGGACGGCGACTGACGACGTTGCTTGATGGGCGGTCGACGAGAAATCCCGGACATCTCGTGCAGATGGAGCAGCGTGTGATGGTCCTGCCCGCACTTTTTGTCGCCACTGCGACAGTGCCCCCGGAGTGTTGATGAGCCAGGAGCCGTGCTGAGCCTGAGGAAGCGGGTGCATTTCCGTAGAGGATGGATTCCCCGACATACTCAGCAACGGTAGGATCGAGTACCTCGTGAACGTCTGTCGTCCAAAGTTTGGGCGCTGTGAGGACGTGGAGCCATGGTTTGGATGCTTTAATAAAAAAAAATGATAAGTGTCTTTAGCATCAATTGTAAACGGATTTTGAAACATAAGGACAGAAGGCACTATTTTGGAAAAGTGGAGGTTGCCTTGGCCTCCATAGGAAGAAGTACTAGGATGAGGACAAAATTCATTATTGCGGAAGTGCGGAGGTTGCCTTGTCCTCCATAGGAAGAAGTACTAGTTTGTGGATGGGACGTGTTATTGTCCCTCGAGCAGTAAGGACCTCTACAACGCGAACTCCACTATCGGCTCCTGGAAGAACAGATACACCTCTCCCGAGCCGCCATTCGTTTCATGGCATATTGTCTTCTTTGACGACCACCATATCATCGACTTGGATGTTTCTGGAAGGATTCTGACACTTATTGCGCTTGTGAAGTTCTTTCAAGTAGTCCTCTTTCCATCGCGCACTGAACTGCTGATGCAGGGCCTTCAAGGGTTGCCAGCGATTTATAATCGACTGCGCTTCGCCCTTAATTTCGGGCTCAGCTGTGGAAAGCAACGGCCCCCCAATCAGAAAGTGGCCACTACGTAATGCCAATAAGTCAAAAGGATCTTCGAACATGGGAGACAACGGCCTGGAATTGAGGCATGATTCAACTTTGGCGAAAAGTGTGGCGAACTCTTCAAACGTGTACTTCCGACTTGACGATTACTTGTAGAAGAGTGCTTTGAAGCTTTTAACTCCAGCCTCCCACAATCCTGCCATATGTGGAGCTCCTGGTGGAATGAACCGCCACACGAATCCCTGGTGGCTATAGGTTTCACTTACAGACTCTTTGATCACCTGCTTGAAATCCCGAGAAAGTAGAGTCGCTGCCCCCACAAAGGTTTTGCCATTATCCGAATGGACTCGCTGAGGACACCCTCTTCTCGAATCGGGCAAATGCCGCGAGGAACTTCTCCGTTGTCAGATCGGACGTAGGCCTTTCTGGAAAAACACACAAACACGCAAACATATCCCTTGGTAATAAGGCATGCTCTGCCAGTATAGTTCTTCATCTCGAACGGACCTGCATAATCAATGCCCGTATATGTAAATGGCTTGGAAAAGGAAACTCGATCGGTCGGGAAATCGCCCATTAATTGCGTCTGTATTCTCTTCTTGTAAATAGTGCACACCTTGCAGGAGTTCAGCACAGCTTTTACCAGATTCTTGATTTTAGGAATCCAATACTTTGATCGGATGAGGCGTACCACCAGTTGATTGCCGCCATACAGGGAAATCTGCTGTAAACAGCGGACGAGAAGACGAGCTAACCGACAGTAGTATGGCAGTATATTAGAATGCCGCTCATCATACTGAAGGGCCGTAGAGGCTTTAATGCGACCACATGCCCTTACCAGACCTTGTTGGTCTAGAAATGGAAACAGGTTGGCGATCGGGCTGGAAACTGGAATCGGATGCTTATCGCTTAGGAATTTGAGCTCTTGGGTATATTCTCCCCGCTGAGCATACCGAAATAGGACTCTTTCAGCTTCCCGGACCTCTTCCTTGGTGGGTCGATCAGCAGAGTCCCTCGGCATTTTGCGGCAGCGTTGGATGAACCGTAATACGTACGCAAGGACTCGCAGAGCCTTGTCCAACGTGGAGAATCGTTCCAGCAAATCTTCGGATGGGGCATTTGCTAAATTGACCTTCACAGCACGCTGCTCTAAATTTGTAACTGGAGGTCCAAGAGCCAGTGCTGGCCACATGTCCTTTGGCTGTTGTAACCAGTCCGGTCCTTCCCACCAGAGTTGGCTATGCACCAGCTCCCGTAGTGAAACGCCTCGGCTGGTCAGGTCCGCGAAGTTGTGCTCAGATCGCACATGCGCCCAATGCTTAGCGCTCATCACCTGAGTAATCTTGGTCACTCGGTTGGCTACGAAAGTGGTCAAGTGGCATGCCGGCTTATTCAACCATGCAAGGACGATGGTGGAATCAGTCCAGCAGAAAATGTCGGATTTGGAAATTGGCATATTCGGAAGGATAGCTGCAATCATCTCAGACAACAGCAACAACCGTTTTAACAGGGGCGACTCGGGTTTTGGCGGTAAACAGACGTGTCATAATGTTGTGGCAAATATATAGCGGCCCCAAATGCCTTCTGCGACGCATCACAAAAACCATGATGCTCTACCTTCACCTCTGGCTGGAAACCAACCCACCTCGGAATACGAATCTGCTCAAGCTCGGAATAGCCGCGCAAAAAATCTTGCCATCTTTGATTCATTTCTATGGAGATATTTTCATCCCAGCCCAACTCCTGCAGCCAGATTTCTTGCATAAAGATTTTTGAGCGGACAATAAACGGGGACAGCCATCCGGCTGGGTCTAAAAGCTTTGCAATTTGGGAAAGAACCTCTCTCTTCGTATGAGTGGGTTGGATCGAAACTGGCGGTGGAATGAAATAGAACTCGTCCGAACCCCAAGTGTTTTGGCAATGCTTTCGGAATGAAGATCTCGAAAGTCCTCGTGGGGTAGATGCCCGTTTGAAATATCTTCGAGTACATGGTTGGCTGTACACTTTCTCAATGGGAAACTGGCGCGGCTGAAAGCGTGGCGAAGCTCGCTGATTGCAAGTCGAGCCTCTTGTATGGAAAAGGTCCCTTCCAGAACCTCGTCTACGTACATAAAGTGACTAATAATATTGCTTGCTTTCGGGAAGTCCTTTTCTACGTCGTCTGCCAGTTTTTGGAGTACGCGGAGTGCCAGAAATAGTGCACAGTTGTCACCAAAGGTAACGGTTTTTAATTCGAAATCGCTTACTTCTCCCTCTTTATTCCGAAATAAGATTATTTGGAATGGCTTGGGATCGACCCATACGGTACATTTTGGTAATATCTGCGCTGAATACGTATTGGAAATAACGCCACTTCAAGATCTGAATGGATAAATAAGATTGTAGGACTGGACCAGCATGAAGAATATCGTTCAAGCTTGTCCCATTTGCTGAAGGGCTGGAGGCATTGAATACCACGCGAAGTTTGGTGGTGGTACTTTCGGGTTTGATCACCGCGTGGTGTTGAAGATAATTATTTGGAGAATCGCACGACGGGGTAATTTCCCTCATGTGCATGTGTGCATGCACAGACATCTGGAGAATACGCTGGCATAAGCGTACTGGATGACTCTCCTTTGAGGACAGATCGCAATTCTTTGGTTTTGTGACCACCTTAGCTTCGAAGAAGTTGAGCTTCCTGGAGACGGGTTGACTCTTAGTGGTACAGTGATTGCTGTGGCTTGGTTTCATATCCTCAATCGCTTCTAGCGTTCGGTATCGGTCACCAAGAAACGTGTTCATCTCATCCCACGTTGGTATGTCGGATTTGGATGAAAGGGACTGCTCCCATAAGGAGAGGGTCAGTTTAACAGTATCTAATGCGAATTCCTGGTATATGCGTACAAGTGACATTGAACGCGACCTCAAGGTGACCAAACTTGGAGACACACTCTTAGGTATCGCGTGGAACTACATGGAGAGCCTAAACACATATCCCAACAGCTTGACCAGGAAGCTGCTATTAATAATTCACACCCACAGACAATAAAAAGAATAATGAAGAGACACTACCCTTTATATCTTGCAGAACAAGTCTTTAATTAAACTAATAAGTCAATAATAAACAACTTATAACAGCCGCACATCTCCCTATAATCAAGTTAAAATGTTACTAAATTTAGCTAAAAAGATTAGGCTGGCACTTGGGTAGTAGTGCGGTTAGGTTAGGTTAGGTTTGAACGGCTGCCAGACTATCGTCTGGCACACTTAGACCTCTATGGGTCCGTTGTGATACCGTATGATCTCATTGTCCCTTTTTACGGGAACCCCCGTCTCTTGTGTCTCGTCCTAGAGACCTAGAGAGCATCTCATGCTGATTAGCATGTCTTCCACCCTGAAGATTTTACAAAGGAGTTTAAATCCTTGAGATTGATCTCCGATATTTCGTTCAGATCGTTAAGGAAAGGATATCCTAAGTGCTTATGTCTAAGCCTGCAGAGGGCTGGGCAGTAGCAGAGAAGGTGTTCCACCGTTTCTTCTTCTTCCTCGTCCCTGCAGCTTCTACAAAAGTCATTTTTTGGGGCTTTTAGTCTACCGGCATGTGTGCCGACTAGCCAGTGGCCTGTAAGGGCTCGAACTACCATGCCACACTCTGTGCGGCTAAGTTTGAGTAGTGCTAGCGTTCTTTTATTGTTTATTTATCGCATTTTGACCGAACATTTGGGCTTACAAAAGGTGTGTGCACGGTTTGTTCCACACAAATGTACTGACGTCCAAAAATTGCTCAGAATTCAACACTCGAAGGACATCATTAAAGAGGCACTTCTACCTTTCGGAAAAATGCATTTGCCGATGAAAGGAAAGCGTTATGCAGACGTAGAGGCTAAGTAGAGGCCTAGTATGCACCGGCATACTAGAAGCCATACCGGGCTAAAACATTCGTTCGACATGCTTTTGGACCGTGCAAAACGCTGTATTAAAGCAGAAGGAGACTATTTTGAATAAAATAAATTGATTTTGCCGAAAAAACTATTTCTTCTGTCTTTTTTAAAGTCCTGTTTTCTTTGGAACTCTCCTTGTACATATTAATGAGTTCCGATAAAATAATATGATTGTTTAAATAAGTTCCTATAAAATTATTTAATAGTTTAACTGAGTTCTCATAAATTTTTTTTTGGTTTTTTTTTTATTTTTATATTTTTTTAAAAATTTTAATGAACACTACACCACCATTGAGGTAAAGTTGCAGGCACGATTTTATACCCGTTACTCGTAGAGTTCGTCTGTCCGTCCGTCCGCCTTTCCGTCTGTATGAACGCTGAGATCTCGAAAACTATAAAAGCTAGAAGGTTGGCACATTGCATGCAGATTCTAGGCGTTAATACGCAGCGTAAATTTATAACGCCGATGTACCACGCCCCCTATAACGCCCACAAACCGCGAAAAACTGTGGCGCCCAGAGTTCTGAAGCTAGATTAACGGGAAAAGGAAGCGACTGCTTGGTTTGGCCTGCTTGAGACTGCAATCTTTAGCTGCGTAACTGGTATTTGATAGTCGAAGCAATCGACTTGTTTAATTTGTACTTACACGATGCTTTGATTTCATATTTAATATATATCATTTGACTTCCTCTTCGGGCTGCAAAAAGAAAAGGAGGAACACGGTGTGCGGCTTGTGATTCTCTAAAGAAACGAAGCGCGAAAAATATCCTTCAAAATGTTCTTTCTTTCGGCCATAGTACGGAATTCTCTCCTTTAGGTCCCACCAAAGAAGCTCAGTTTTATTACTGTTGGCCATCGTGACTGGGTGAACAAAACTGATGATCCAAGCAGTCATACGCTCATAACTCGATTTTTATAGGAAGTATGAGAAAAGCACCCTTGATTTTTATAGCAAAACCGGGAACTTTGAAATTCAATTACAAGAGAACAATGGCCGACCGCCAAGTTGTATTTGCACGTAAATTCCTTAGAAATCGCGGTTCTTCGGGGATAATTTTTTCGCAAAATTCGGGGGGTGAGTCCGGTAATCTAGAGTATTACCGAATTTTTAACTGGCACCAGCTTATTTAGCGAGGTCAACTTAGTCTTAAAATGGCGGTTATAAAACTAAAACAGGCTTCTTGGCTACAACCTAGTGTAATGTTTACAGCTTGGGTAAACAAATGTCATCCGTGTAAAACGTCGAATTAGAATTACCGTGAAAAACTATGTAACATAAAACAGTTTAACCGTATATGTTAGGAATTCGAACCAAAAAAATAAAATGGCATTTATATTTAAAATTACATTTTTTACTTTACTTATTTACAAAATGTATATTAACTAATTTATTTAATAGTAACTAACTCTCAATTTATACATACTTTAATTGCAGTAATATTCAAGTGGAATTGGACCAAACCCAGCTAATTAAACAAATGACTGGCATTATTTTAAGCCCAATAACAAGTTTATTTAAGAACCGCATAACTACATCAATAGCCGACGGTCTAAAGGAACAAATGCAAACTGTGTTGAATGATTTTAGTAATGAAGATCCCTTACAACTACGCCAATTCACAACCAAGTTAGTGTCGGGAATGACAGGAAATGTGACATATGGCTCTAATTTTAAGTAAAGCTCAAATATATAAATTATACACAATTTTTTCTTTATAGTTTGCTTAAAGTTGAATTAAAATAAATCGAATATATTTACAAATATTTCATATCGAACAATAAATAAATCGAACATATAATATTAAAATGTTTAATTTTGTAAGTAATTTCGTCAAAAAATTCGAAAAGAGCATAGTCTAATTAAGGGCCTAATTGCCCGCTCTACCCAATGAAATGTGGGAATGTTTTTTAAAACTTCAATTTACTAAATTGGGTTACCTAAACATATTCCAATACTTTTTAGGTAAAGCAAAGACAAGCGTTTTTGGACATCGTGATCCCAAAGTTAGTCTATTTTAAGTCGATTTTTATTGACAATTTATTGCAAATATTGGTCCTTAATATTAGAAGCATTCTCCAAAAAACCGCCCGTCCAAAACAAAATTATAATGACAGATTTTTTGTAAAAAGATTTACAAATTTGTTTTTTTTGGCAGCGACAGAAGTGAAGTGAAAAAAAAACTAAAAATACTGGAGGTACAGATCGTTAAAAAAATTAAAAGCTTTACAATAATTACGTAAATGAATAAAACAAATACAAAGTTATTATAAAAACTAAAAAGTGTCACGAGTATAACTCAATAAAAGTCGATTCAAAAAATTTACGTAGAAGCTCCATAGACCAGAGAAACGATTATCTCTTTTATTTCTTAACCTGTGATACAGAAGTAGAAAAACTTCTTCAAAGAGCAACTCCCTACTCACACCAACTCCCACTTCATTCCAGTGTAGAACCAAATCCCCAGTTCCGACTCACAGCTCACCATTTCCAAAGTGGTTGGAAATCAATAAAAAAATCAGCTAAAGCAAGCAGTGGCAAGTACAGAAAACCAAGCAGTCGCTTGAAAGTGTAGCTATCTACCGGACTATTCATTATTTGCTTATGGCTCGTTTCACGTGATAGGCCAATTCGGGTCAAGTCTCAGAATCAATCGAAACTTTTTTTTCGATAGAGGATTGAAATATAAGGATCGGTTTTTTTTAACTCTTACCGTTTATTTAAAAAAAATCTTTTTGTAATTAAGCTCCGATTTTTCAGTTATGCAGTACTTGAGACCCTTTTGAGTTATTTTAATATTTTGTATCCAACTTTGTGGGATATTCTAATATCTTTCAAAAAAATATTTTTAAAATTTTTTAAATTTAAAATTAAGTATTTTGTAATGGAATTTAAAATTTAAAAAATTATGTAAATTTTTGTATTTGCAAGACCTACTATTAAAGAAAAACTTTTCACCAAACAACAATAGCGCAACATGTAAGAACGGGATAGCAATATTTTTGAACCATTTTGGTCAATCAATAGGTATTAAAGAAACGAATACACATTTCTTAGCCTGTTAATCTAGTTTCAAAACTGTGGGCGCCACAGTTTTTCGCGGTTTGTGGGCGTTATAGGGGGCGTGGTACATTGGCAAGAAAAAACTTGCGCTGCGTACTAACCCCTAGAATCTGCATGCAAAGTGTCAATCTTCTAGCTTTTATAGTTTCAGAGATCTCAGCGTTCATTCAGACGGACGGACGGACAGACGAACAGACGGACATGGCTAGATCGACTCGGCTAGTGATCCTGATCGGAAATGCTTCCTTCTACCTGTTACATACTTTTGCACGAATCGATCTGGAAATCGCCCGCTCTTGACCGTGGCCAGGGAGCTGTCAATGGTGCTGACGGGAGAGCACGGGTCGATCAACACGGCCGTCTCGAAGGTGGTGGCCCCAGACTCCAGCAACACGATGGCCGTCGGGAGAATGTGGCCGCCAAAACTGGACGTCGGACCGGTGTCCGCGCTTGCCTTTCCGATGGCGAAGGAGATCGCGAGACTGCCCTTGACAGCCGAGCGGTCGATACACGATGTTGCGAGGGCGGCGATTGGCGGCGTTGCGGGGAAGGCGATTGGCGGCGTGGCGGGGACGGCGACTGACGACGTTGCTTGATGGGCGGTCGACGAGAAATCCCGGACATCTCGTGCAGATGGAGCAGCGTGTGATGGTCCTGCCCGCACTTTTTGTCGCCACTGCGACAGTGCCCCCCGGAGTGTTGATGAGCCAGGAGCCGTGCTGAGCCTGAGGAAGCGGGTGCATTTCCGTAGAGGATGGATTCCCCGACATACTCAGCAACGGTAGGATCGAGTACCTCGTGAACGTCTGTCGTCCAAAGTTTGGGCGCTGTGAGGACGTGGAGCCATGGTTTGGATGCTTTAATAAAAAAAAATGATAAGTGTCTTTAGCATCAATTGTAAACGGATTTTGAAACATAAGGACAGAAGGCACTATTTTGGAAAAGTGGAGGTTGCCTTGGCCTCCATAGGAAGAAGTACTAGGATGAGGACAAAATTCATTATTGCGGAAGTGCGGAGGTTGCCTTGTCCTCCATAGGAAGAAGTACTAGTTTGTGGATGGGACGTGTTATTGTCCCTCGAGCAGTAAGGACCTCTACAACGCGAACTCCACTATCGGCTCCTGGAAGAACAGATACACCTCTCCCGAGCCGCCATTCGTTTCATGGCATATTGTCTTCTTTGACGACCACCATATCATCGACTTGGATGTTTCTGGAAGGATTCTGACACTTATTGCGCTTGTGAAGTTCTTTCAAGTAGTCCTCTTTCCATCGCGCACTGAACTGCTGATGCAGGGCCTTCAAGGGTTGCCAGCGATTTATAATCGACTGCGCTTCGCCCTTAATTTCGGGCTCAGCTGTGGAAAGCAACGGCCCCCCAATCAGAAAGTGGCCACTACGTAATGCCAATAAGTCAAAAGGATCTTCGAACATGGGAGACAACGGCCTGGAATTGAGGCATGATTCAACTTTGGCGAAAAGTGTGGCGAACTCTTCAAACGTGTACTTCCGACTTGACGATTACTTGTAGAAGAGTGCTTTGAAGCTTTTAACTCCAGCCTCCCACAATCCTGCCATATGTGGAGCTCCTGGTGGAATGAACCGCCACACGAATCCCTGGTGGCTATAGGTTTCACTTACAGACTCTTTGATCACCTGCTTGAAATCCCGAGAAAGTAGAGTCGCTGCCCCCACAAAGGTTTTGCCATTATCCGAATGGACTCGCTGAGGACACCCTCTTCTCGAATCGGGCAAATGCCGCGAGGAACTTCTCCGTTGTCAGATCGGACGTAGGCCTTTCTGGAAAAACACACAAACACGCAAACATATCCCTTGGTAATAAGGCATGCTCTGCCAGTATAGTTCTTCATCTCGAACGGACCTGCATAATCAATGCCCGTATATGTAAATGGCTTGGAAAAGGAAACTCGATCGGTCGGGAAATCGCCCATTAATTGCGTCTGTACTCTCTTCTTGTAAATAGTGCACACCTTGCAGGAGTTCAGCACAGCTTTTACCAGATTCTTGATTTTAGGAATCCAATACTTTGATCGGATGAGGCGTACCACCAGTTGATTGCCGCCATACAGGGAAATCTGCTGTAAACAGCGGACGAGAAGACGAGCTAACCGACAGTAGTATGGCAGTATATTAGAATGCCGCTCATCATACTGAAGGGCCGTAGAGGCTTTAATGCGACCACATGCCCTTACCAGACCTTGTTGGTCTAGAAATGGAAACAGGTTGGCGATCGGGCTGGAAACTGGAATCGGATGCTTATCGCTTAGGAATTTGAGCTCTTGGGTATATTCTCCCCGCTGAGCATACCGAAATAGGACTCTTTCAGCTTCCCGGACCTCTTCCTTGGTGGGTCGATCAGCAGAGTCCCTCGGCATTTTGCGGCAGCGTTGAATGAACCGTAATACGTACGCAAGGACCCGCAGAGCCTTGTCCAACGTGGAGAATCGTTCCAGCAAATCTTCGGATGGGGCCTTTGCAAAATTGACCTTCACAGCACGCTGCTCTAAATTTGTAACTGGAGGTCCAAGAGCCAGTGCTGGCCACATGTCCTTTGGCTGTTGTAACCAGTCCGGTCCTTCCCACCAGAGTTGGCTATGCACCAGCTCCCGTAGTGAAACGCCTCGGCTGGCCAGGTCCGCGAAGTTGTGCTCAGATCGCACATGCGCCCAATGCTCAGCGCTCATCACCTGAGTAATCTTGGTCACTCGGTTGGCTACGAAAGTGGTCCAGTGGCATGCCGGCTTATTCAACCATGCAAGGACGATGGTGGAATCAGTCCAGCAGAAAATGTCGGATTTGGAAATTGGCATATTCGGAAGGATAGCTGCAATCATCTCAGACAACAGCAACAACCGTTTTAACAGGGGCGACTCGGGTTTTGGCGGTAAACAGACGTGTCATAATGTTGTGGCAAATATATAGCGGCCCCAAATGCCTTCTGCGACGCATCACAAAAACCATGATGCTCTACCTTCACCTCTGGCTGGAAACCAACCCACCTCGGAATACGAATCTGCTCAAGCTCGGAATAGCTGCGCAAAAAATCTTGCCATCTTTGATTCATTTCTGTGGAGATATTTTCATCCCAGCCCAACTCCTGCAGCCAGATTTCTTGCATAAAGATTTTTGAGCGGACAATAAACGGGGACAGCCATCCGGCTGGGTCAAAAAGCTTTGCAATTTGGGAAAGAACCTCTCTCTTCGTATGAGTGGGTTGGATCGAAACTGGCGGTGGAATGAAATAGAACTCGTCCGAACCCCAAGTGTTTTGGCAATGCTTTCGGAATGAAGATCTCGAAAGTCCTCGTGGGGTAGATGCCCGTTTGAAATATCTTCGAGTACATGGTTGGCTGTACACTTTCTCAATGGGAAACTGGCGCGGCTGAAAGCGTGGCGAAGCTCGCTGATTGCAAGTCGAGCCTCTTGTATGGAAAAGGTCCCTTCCAGAACCTCGTCTACGTACATAAAGTGACTAATAATATTGCTTGCTTTCGGGAAGTCCTTTTCTACGTCGTCTGCCAGTTTTTGGAGTACGCGGAGTGCCAGAAATAGTGCACAGTTGTCACCAAAGGTAACGGTTTTTAATTCGAAATCGCTTACTTCTCCCTCTTTATTCCGAAATAAGATTATTTGGAATGGCTTGGGATCGACCCATACGGTACATTTTGGTAATATCTGCGCTGAATACGTATTGGAAATAACGCCACTTCAAGATCTGAATGGATAAATAAGATTGTAGGACTGGACCAGCATGAAGAATATCGTTCAAGCTTGTCCCATTTGCTGAAGGGCTGGAGACATTGAATACCACGCGAAGTTTGGTGGTGGTACTTTCGGGTTTGATCACCGCGTGGTGTTGAAGATAATTATTTGGAGAATCGCACGACGGGGTAATTTCCCTCATGTGAGCTAGAGCACTGGATCGCGAGTGCCCCAATTGGGATCCGAAATTTTAAGGTTCGCGAAATGGTAAAGTTACCACGTATCTCCCGCTTGCGTCTCTAGTGGTAGTTTGGAGAAAATTGTTCTCGCAATAGGAATCGGACTCCTTTACCCTCTTAGTGGGTATGTTTTCCACCTCCCAAAACTTAGTGAGAAGTTTTTCTCGGTTATCTGGGTCGTGAAAGCTGATACCCAATTTTGGCTAGCTGTACTGGGCCGGTAAACACCCAGCCAAAGATAGTTTCCTGACCTAGAAGAGAGCCAGAAATGTTTGTGCGCGTGCCGCTCAGCAAAACGGATGGTAAAATGTCGGCTCCGATGAGAACATCTATCTGGGAGCTCTGAGCACCCCGGGCAGATTTTCTGAACTGTTGGTGGCCCTCTTTACAGCTGGATTTTGTGGGCTTGCAGAAGAACTATTTCCGGCAGTTGACCCACAGGAATTGGGGGTGCCTTTATGCAGCAACGTATGATGCCGCGCTTGACATGTGAAACATGTGGCCTCTCGCAAAACAATTTAGGCAAAGCTGCTTTTTTTTATGTAGTTCGTTCGTACATGCACAGACATCTGGAGAATACGCTGGCATAAGCGTACTGGATGACTCTCCTTTGAGGACAGATCGCAATTCTTTGGTTTTGTGACCACCTTAGCTTCGAAGAAGTTGAGCTTCCTGGAGACGGGTTGACTCTTAGTGGTACAGTAATTGCTGTGGCTTGGTTTCATATCCTCAATCGCTTCTAGCGTTCGGTATCGGTCACCAAGAAACGTGTTCATCTCATCCCACGTTGGTATGTCGGATTTGGATGAAAGGGACTGCTCCCATAAGGAGAGGGTCAGTTTAACAGTATCTAATGCGAATTCCTGGTATATGCGTACAAGTGACATTGAACGCGACCTCAAGGTGACCAAACTTGGAGACACACTCTTAGGTATCGCGCGGAACTACATGGAGAGCCTAAACACATATCCCAACAGCTTGACCAGGAAGCTGCTATTAATAATTCACACCCACAGACAATAAAAAGAATAATGAAGAGACACTACCCTTTATATCTTGCAGAACAAGTCTTTAATTAAACTAATAAGTCAATAATAAACAACTTATAACAGCCGCACATCTCCCTATAATCAAGTTAAAATGTTACTAAATTTAGCTAAAAAGATTAGGCTGGCACTTGGGTAGTAGTGCGGTAATTGTAAAATAAAATTAAACTAGAAAGGAAGAAAGAAAGGAAGATTGTTACTATTCAATTACAAATTAAATGTAATCTTAAATTTCGATTTACTTGCGTATATGTTGCAACAAACAACATTATAGCAGTTTTCGTGTTATCTTGACATTATTCGATCGATCCTGTGGCAGCTATATAATATAGTCGTCTGATTTATGTTAATTAAAATATTGTTATATTCCAGATTAGAAGATATTCCAATAAAAATTAACGAAGCTAAACATTTTTTCCAATTAATTTCCCATTAATTTTCCGTTCGTTCCTATAGGAGCCATATGATATAGTCGTCCGATTTTTATAAAATTTATTTCGAAATTCAAAACAGTTTGAATAATAATATTTCCAAAAGCATTAGTTCGTATGTCAAAAATCACGGAAGCAATAATTTTTTTTCCATTATTTTTTCGACACTTCCTATGGGAGCTATAAGATATAGTTGTCCGATCCGGCTGGTACCTGCAATAGAAAGACGACTTTTCGTGAAAGTTTCATCTCGATAGCTTCCAAACTGAGGGACTAGTTTGCGGAGAAACTGACGGGCATACGGAAAGACAGACGGACATGGCTAGATCGACTCGTTTAGTCATGCCGATCAAGAGTATATATTCACTGCGTTGCAAACTTCTGACTGAAATCAGAATACCCTCTGCAAGGGTATAAAATAAAAAAAGGCTCAATACGGAATGTAGGGTGATATTCATACATTCCATATTATGTAAAAAAGCGAGTATCTGCCTTCATTATTATTAACTCGAGAGACTTCGCAAGCAATCCAAGCAATTCACATAAATTCCAAAGTACGCAGTGAATTTGAAAATGTATCTCCTTCCTTACAGAATCTCAATGGATTTTCGTTGCTAAAAGTAGGAGACCGACTGAAACTCGCGCAGATGTCCAATAATGAATGTCATCCGATCCTACTACCAAAGACCGATTCGTTTGTCATCAACTACTTTCGGGAGGCTAATTTGCGGAACTTCATGAATTTGTCAACTTTCGTTTTACTCCCCCCAGTCGGCATATGGGAGGCCGCTGGTTGCTGGTTACGGTCAAAGCCAATCGGAAGCGATTCTTAATTCGCTACCATTTTCTTCGATATCGTCCGACTCAAATGGCCTCGCATCCATCACCCTTAGCCACTTTAGCGCAGTAAACAATGTGAAGGCGCTTCCTACTGGTTATACTGCCTTTTTTATTAAAGTCACTGGAGAGCTTTCATGGGGGGCGGGATGTTATGTCACATTAACAATTTTTTCAGATGAAGAACTGAACCAGCTGAATTTCATAGATATTGATGAATCTCACAATATTGATGAATCTCACAATATTGATGAATCAGTAAATAAGCTTACATTGTTATGAACAAACGCTCCGGAGTGTAGCTAACTCAGCAGCCACATTTAGCTTGCTCGTGAAAAGGCTGATGGCATTATCGATATCCTCCTCACTCGTAATTTGCTTATCAACCTCGCTCAGCTATTCAAGGTCGGCTTTAAATGTATGTGTGTCCGCAACTCGGTTCTTGCCCGTGGTCTTAGTTTCTCATCAGCGTAGCGTGCAACTCTGCTAAAATAGGTGAGTAGTCCGACGAGAGTTCGTGGAGTAATCTGACGATTAGTTTACCCATGGTGAACCCATTGGTACAAAGAAGTCGAGCGCTGACGGAGCTACCCTACCGTTGTAGGAGAAAAGTGTGGGCTTAGCCGCGGCCAGAATTTGGTATTGCCATTCGCAATGACTTCTTTAAGCGGTTTAACTCTGGCGCAGACTCTTAAATTGCCCCACCATCTATGTTTGGCGTTATATTGCTATCTATTGAAAAATATATAATTTAAATTTTGGTAACTTCTTCCGTTAGTTGGAGTCCAATCACAGGAATGTCACAACTTCGAAAATTACTTTGGAAAGACACATCAGATTTCGTTCTAATTACTATTACTATTTGATACTTCAAATTCAATTCGGTTAGATAATTGAATTCTAAGATATTCTGATGTACTACATAAAACAAGAGAGAATGGTAAAGTCGAGTGCCTCGACTATCAAATACTCGTTACTCAGCTAAAGCAAGCAGTCACAAGCAGGACAAACCAAGCAGTCGCTTGAGGTTGCCACCATCTACTGTTTAATTCATTATTAGGACAAAATTTGTTCTGCAAAATGGCATATACAAAGGCCGAAAGCGGCGAATTGTCCTGCAAGGTACATTCCACTTTAAGGAACTAAGGAGAGTAGTGTAAAAATGGGGGTTCTGGATACAAAAAGTGGAAGGGAGAGGCAATTAATTAGGCTAATTAGGGATTTAATTATGCTAATTAGGGTAATAAATTAGGCTAAGGTGACAGGTGTGGGGGTAAATAAAGTTAATGGGTGCGTGACGGGTGATCGTTAATTAGGATAATAAATTAGGGTAAGGTGACTGGTGACCGTTGCTTATGTCCATAAATCCTATCCAGAAATCTTTGGGAGAAGTTCCTGGGGTGTGACGGGTGACCGTTACTAAGATCTAGAAAATGGGATGAAACGAGGGGAGGGAACCTAATAAGAAGTTACTGGGGTGTGACGGGTGACCGTTGCTTATATCCAGAAAATTGGGTGAAAGGGCACGTAATGAGGCGGGGGAGATGTTAATAGGGTGTGACGGGTGACCGTTGCTTATATCCAGAAATCCATGATCCTAGCTAAGCGGGGTGTGACAAGTGACCGTAACTAAGATCTAGAAAATGGGATGGAACGAGGGGAGGGAACCTAATAAGGCAGGGGAGATGTTAATGACCGTGACGGGTGACCGTTGCTTATATTCAGAAATCCGGGATCCTAGTTAAGCGGGGTGTGACGGGTGACCGTTACTAGGATCTAGAAAATGGGGTGAAACGAGGGGGAAATTTCCTCACCAAATTGGGATGTGAAATTATTGATTCGGCTTATTAAACCGCTTTGACAAGAACGTTCACGGGATCGAACGGGGAGAAGTTACTGGGGTGTGACAGGTGACCGTTGCTTAGATTTAGAAAACAGAGTTAAAAAGGGGTGGGTAAAAGCATATGATAGAGTTCTAAGTGATTGACAAGAATGTTCACGGGATCGAACGTGGGAGAACGTGGGTCTCCGTTAATTGATTTAGAAAATGGGGTGAAACGAGGGGAGGGAACCTAGTTTAGCGGGGAGAAGTAACGGGGGTGTGGCGGGTAACCGTTTCTTAGATTAAGAAAGTGTGGTGTGGTGACCATTTAATAACCATAACCTCTAGAAAATGTCACGGGCTGTTGATACGTTCACACGTGGACGTGGTAACTTGATTAGCACCCTTGGATAGGGGATCCCTTTGCTTGTCTCTAAAAAACAAACTCCCACCTGGTTACTGGAATGCGACGGGTGATCGTTCACCCTTTCGTTCACTTCATTTAGTGGTGGACAAAAAATGTTCACGGGCCAAATATGTGTAATCAGAGTGGCAACAGGTTGTTGATAGCAAGCGACCCTTTTAGTTGCTCAGTGGCTGTTTCACACGTGCACGGGGTCACTTAATAACCATAATGGAAAATGTCGCGGGATGGTGGGATCAGACAGACAAACAGGTTGTTGAAAGCAAGCGACAGAAACAGCCTTGAATAGGGGATCCTTTTGCTTGCCTCTTGACCCACCCCCCAAACAAAAAGAATATGTAAAGTTTCAAGGCTCCATTCAATATATATGAAAGAGTTCTTAATATAGTCCCCAAATTAGCAACATTAATTTGGGGAAATACATTATGAGAGTGTGCTGGAGTGCGGCGGGTGACCGTTACTTAGATTTAAGAAATACGACGGTTAGTTAGACAAATGCTTAATTTGTTAGAAACCGAGTAGTCAACAACGTAGTTGCTAGGCACTGAACACGTTAACCACTCTTTATTTTGAGTATTCTGCTTTCTTCCAACACCTTCGCGCCCTCGCCATCAAATATCCAATGCAATCAACCATAATGATGTATATGAAATTAACTTCCTGACATTAACTTCCTTAAATTTTTGAGTGCTTTTTAGTGGACTCGAGGTCATTTTTAGAAGTTGAGTATGTTATTTCAACAGTCTAGCATTTCAACACACTTGCCCTCTCTGAGGAGTGAACCTCGAACTTTCTGGGATTTGCAAATTTCTGTAGGGCGTCACCGCTACCTCTTCAGCCAGAGTAGAGGATATGAGCTGAGCGTCGAAACTTCTATTTATATCACATCTAGGAATCTATAATTAGGAATTACATACTTCTAGGCTGTGACATACTAAAGCTTCGTCGCTTAAACTGCTAATGTGTGTGAAAGCTATAGTCGTTGTCTGTTTGGAAACAATCTGTTTCCCAATTTCAGACGTGAATACTTAATTGTTGTATTCGAACGCTCGCATTTTTCTTATGCATTTGCATTATGCGATTGTTATAGGGTGTGTCCCCCTTTTTTGTTAGTTTGTGATTTAATCGACCTGTGTTTACTATTTTTGAGTGCTTTTTAGTGGACTCGAGGTCATTTTTAGAAGTTGAGTATGTTATTTCAAAAGTCTAGCATTTCAACACACTTGCCCTCTCTGAGGAGTGAACCTCGGACTTTCTGGGATTTGCAAATTTCGGTAGGGCGTCACCGCTACCTCTTCAGCCAGAGTAGAGGATATGAGCTGAGCGTCGAAACTTCTATTTATATCACATCTAGGAATCTATAATTAGGAATTACATACTTCTAGGCTGTGACATACTAAAGCTTCGTCGCTTAAACTTCTAATGTGTGTGAAAGCTATAGTCGTTGTCTGTTTGGAAAAAATCTGTTTCCCAATTTCAGACGTGAATACTTAATTGTTGTATTCGAACGCTCGCATTTTTCTTATGCATTTGCATTATGCGATTGTTATAGGGTGTGTCCCCCTTTTTTGTTAGTTTGTGATTTAATCGACCTGTGTTTACTATTTTTGAGTGCTTTTTAGTGGACTCGAGGTCATTTTTAGAAGTTGAGTATGTTATTTCAACAGTCTAGCATTTCAACACACTTGCCCTCTCTGAGGAGTGAACCTCGGACTTTCTGGGATTTGCAAATTTCGGTAGGGCGTCACCGCTACCTCTTCAGCCAGAGTAGAGGATATGAGCTGAGCGTCGAAACTTCTATTTATATCACATCTAGGAATCTATAATTAGGAATTACATACTTCTAGGCTGTGACATACTAAAGCTTCGTCGCTTAAACTTCTAATGTGTGTGAAAGCTATAGTCGTTGTCTGTTTGGAAACAATCTGTTTCCCAATTTCAGACGTGAATACTTAATTGTTGTATTCGAACGCTCGCATTTTTCTTATGCATTTGCATTATGCGATTGTTATAGGGTGTGTCCCCCTTTTTTGTTAGTTTGTGATTTAATCGACCTGTGTTTACTATTTTTGAGTGCTTTTTAGTGGACTCGAGGTCATTTTTAGAAGTTGAGTATGTTATTTCAAAAGTCTAGCATTTCAACACACTTGCCCTCTCTGAGGAGTGAACCTCGGACTTTCTGGGATTTGCAAATTTCGGTAGGGCGTCACCGCTACCTCTTCAGCCAGAGTAGAGGATATGAGCTGAGCGTCGAAACTTCTATTTATATCACATCTAGGAATCTATAATTAGGAATTACATACTTCTAGGCTGTGACATACTAAAGCTTCGTCGCTTAAACTGCTAATGTGTGTGAAAGCTATAGTCGTTGTCTGTTTGGAAACAATCTGTTTCCCAATTTCAGACGTGAATACTTAATTGTTGTATTCGAACGCTCGCATTTTTCTTATGCATTTGCATTATGCGATTGTTATAGGGTGTGTCCCCCTTTTTTGTTAGTTTGTGATTTAATCGACCTGTGTTTACTATTTTTGAGTGCTTTTTAGTGGACTCGAGGTCATTTTTAGAAGTTGAGTATGTTATTTCAACAGTCTAGCATTTCAACACACTTGCCCTCTCTGAGGAGTGAACCTCGGACTTTCTGGGATTTGCAAATTTCGGTAGGGCGTCACCGCTACCTCTTCAGCCAGAGTAGAGGATATGAGCTGAGCGTCGAAACTTCTATTTATATCACATCTAGGAATCTATAATTAGGAATTACAGTCTTCTAGGCTGTGACATAATAAAGCTTCGTCGCTTAAACTTCTTTACTTAAAAAAACCAATGCTTAGAGAACAAAATGCACCCTTAACATGTGTACACATTATGGAATCCGGTTTGCTTAACTTGTTCAGAACAACACATTTTCTCATCATTGATTACAATTATCAAAAAACTTAACTCAAGATTGTCAGCAACAGTACGACACAGTCACAAATAAGATCGAATTCTTATGAATTTATCTATTCATACAAATAATATAAAAATGTTATTAACAGAATAGAAATAAAAACGATAAAGGGGTTAGTAAAAATGTATCATCCACTCATAAGATCGTAGACCTCACGGCAAAGCCCAGGCTAGGTCTAGCACGTTCCATTCATGATTCCCAACAATGAATCAATTCTCCATTCTCGGAACCTAAATTTTTATCTCCATTTGCTAATTTTGGTCAATCAATATGTATTGAAGAAACGAATACACATTCCTTTTCCCGTTAATCTAGCTTCAAAACTGTGGGTGCCACAGTTTTTCGCGGTTTGTGGGCGTTAGAGGGGGCGTGGCACATAGGCGTGAAAAACTTGCTCTGCGTATTAACCCCTAGAATCTTCATGCCAAGTCCCAATCTTCTAGCTTTTATAGTTTCCGAGATCTCAGCGTTCATACAGACGGACAGACGGACATGGCTAGATCGACTCGGCTAGCGATCCTGATCAAGAATATATATACTTTATGTTCGTGAACGGTTGCAGCTTTAATCAAATCTTATTAATCGGCGCATAATGCCATCTCTATTGTATTATATATACTATTCCTTTTGTAAAAGAAAACATGTATACAGATTTTTGACTTGTTGGCAATGCCGCTGCGACGGCTACGTCTTGTGAAATTGTATTCAGTGTCAAATAGACTTCTCAACTGAAAAGAATAAAATCATAAAGTCCACACATACGCACCTCAACTCGCTCTTATTTCAGACCATATTGTTGGTCCTTCGTTTCGGATTCTTAGACAGTTGGTGAAGTGCTTTGATTCTCATTTTTTGCAATGGAACAATTAAAAGCATTTTTTAAAAGCCGTGCCAGGCTCAAGGCAAACATCACAAGTTGTCTCTCATTGGCTGAGCAAGCGGAATCACCAACACAGGCAGAGATCACCACACGCATACAACTTCTTCACGAAGTTTGGAAGGAGTTTAACCAATTCGGCGATAGCATTGCTCTTCACGAGGGAGTGGAAGGATACGTCGATCCGGGGATCGATAATGCGGTCTACCTAAGGGCAAACGCAATTCTCAAGGAAAAATGTGATGCTCTACAATTGAATACATCTGCAAGCATTGAGAGTGGCAGCAACGTTCTGCATTCCAACGGCGACGCAATTGTAAATTTGCTACAGGAAAACCAACAACTATTTGACCGCCTTGCTGCAAATCAGGCTAGTTCGAGTACGCCAATTCATGTTGGTGGTGACGTCAGCTTGGCAAATGCAAATTCGGTTCTCACGGCCAATTCCAATCTGAGTGAATTGCCGAAAATTTAAATTAAGCGGTTCTCTGACAACTACACAGAGTGGCCCTCCTTTCATGACATATATATAAGTACAATTCATAACAAGCAGCATTTGTCAAACACGCAGAGGTTCAATCACTTAAAAACACTACTCGTTGATGAGGCTGCCAACTTGGTTGGACATTTGGCAATTACGGATACAGCTTACAACACAGCTTGGGAACGTCTTAAGGAACGATACAATCGCCCACGGCACATAGTTATGAGCATACCAACTACTACAAAGGTTGATGCATTAATTCTACGGAAGGTATCAGACGGAGCAAACGAAATTGTTCGCGGATTGGATGCGGTCAACCAAATGGGACGCGATTGCTGGATCATCTATCTGGCCCTGGAGAAACTTGACGCTGACACGCGGCGCAGTTGGATTGAGCGCAGCATGGACACAGATTCCCCCACTCTCGAGGAATTCTTCATATTTCTCGATTCTCGCTGAGCTAAGTAAACGGGAGCTTGCTACTGGTGGCAGAACAACTTAACATGCAGAGAAACCAAAAAGGGTCACACAATCAATGGTTGCGGTCGAAGGCAATAGCTGCACCAAATGTAATACTACCGATCACACCCTGTATAGCTGTCAGCACTTCTTGGACATATCCGGGATGCAGAGGCGATCCTTCGTGAAGGAGAAATCACTGTGCTACAACTGCTTGCGACCTGGTCATGGGGTTAGCAAGTGCAAGTCTACATACAAATGTAGGCAATGCAAGGGAAATCATCACTCACATCTACATATCCAAGCGAATCCACAAGCTATTGGGAATCTTGCACAGGTATCAGGAGAGGATGAGCAAAACATAAGCGCGCCCGACAACTCTTCGGTGACGCTTAGTCATCTCGCCCAAGGAGATAACACTCAATCGGTTGTATGTGCTCAGGGCACTGCAAAATCTGCAAAGGAAATGGAAGTGAAGAGGAGCATACTACCAACTGCAATGGGTTATGTTCAAAACGCAAAGGGTGACCACGTAACATGCCGTCTCTTACTGGACACGGGCTCAGAACTTTCATACGTATCCGAACGTTGCATTCAAGCTCTCGGATTGCCACGGTCGGCATCCCGCATCTTGGTCACAGGAAAGCAGACACGACAAGGGGATGCAGCACCTTGCATATCAAGTCTCGTATCTCCGAGGATCATTTGGTTGTCAACGCTCACGTGCTAGGCAGAATCACCTCTTCACTGGAACGACAAAACATCGATGCATCGGCACTCGAGGTGTTGAAGGATCTGCAGTTGGCGGATACAAAATTTAACACAAACTCGCCTGTTGACATCCTATTGGGAAGCGAACACGTTTGGTCAGTGTTTACAGGACGAAAGATGTACGACAACAAGGGTAATCTGATCGCCATTTCATCGGTATTTGGATGGGTTATAACCTCACTCATCACATCCAATCCAAGCAACACTGTTGCACTAAGCACAAACATTGATATAGGCGCCAAGCTTCAGCAGTTTTGGGAATTGGAAAACGTTCATGGCAGCGCAAAGTTGGAACCAGAAGATGATCAAGTCGAGAAGCACTTTCTCGCCACTCACAGTCGCGATGAAAACGGGAAGTATATCGTGGAACTTCCATTCAACACCGAAACCCCCGATTTCGGAGAAACGCTACAAGGAGCGGTAAAACGCTTTAAATCGGTTGAGGGACGGCTACAGCAGAATGAGCAGCTGCGTAAACAGTACGTATACTTTATGCGGGAGTATATCAGTCTGGGGCACATGCGAAAGGTGCCACCTGAGGAAAACGCTACTGGAAATCAGTTTTATCTACAACACCATCCAGTGCTGGGTCGGAAGCTACGAGTAGTTTTCCATGGATCACTTCGCGACGCCAACGGAAAGGCTTTAAATGACACCCTGTTCACAGGACCCAGTATCCAGCGCGATCTGTTCGCGGTGTGCCTTCGTTTTCGAATGTACAACTATGCCTTCTCAGCGGACATCGTAAAAATGTTCCGTCAAATATGGGTGGACGAAAAGCACCGCAATATTCAGAAAATCGTTTGGAGAGAGGATCCATCCGATCCCATAAAGCATTTTCAATTGTGCACTGTTACCTACGGGACTTCATGAAGTGCGAGTGCTTGAACAACTTGCTGTCGATCATCAAGAGGAATTCCCGACTGCTTCGAAAATTCTGCTGGAGGATTTTTATGTTGATGACGTTCTTACTGGATCAAACAGTCAGGATGAACTGCTTCGAAACCGAGACGAGCTGATTCAGTTGATGTCTCGCGCAAACCTTGAACTCGAAAATGGGTATCCAACACCTCATTTATACAAATGGATGATACCGACTGCACAAACGTCACCAGTAAAGGTTCTAGGACTGTACTGGCATCCTGGAAAAGACACTCTAACGTACAATGTCGGCCTATCTGCATCATCTTGCACTAAGAGACAAGTCTTGTCTCGGGTTATTAGCACCCGTTGTTACCCAATTCAAAATTCTGTTTCAAAAGTTCTGGATCTTGAGTTTGGATTGGGATGACCCGCTCCCAACTAAACTGGCGAACAACTGGCTGAGGTAAAGAGCAGATCTAGACACTCTTCAAAAATTCCAACTTCCACGATTTCTTGCCAACCACCCGGACAACATCGAACTCCACGGATTTTCTGATGCATCAACCAAGGCGTACGCTGCTGTGGTGTACAGCAGAGTCACAAATGACGATGGCTCTATCATGGTGTCCATTGTGGCTGCAAAAACAAGGGTGGCTCCACTGAAGCAACAATCCTTGCCATGTCTGGAACTTTGCGCAGCACTTCTCCTAAGCCAACTAATACGATCGATCTCATCTGGAACACGCCATAAGGACATATCTGTTTTTAGCTGGTCCGATTCTTCAATAGTGCTCTCCTGGTTATCGTATGCCCCAGCCCAACTCAAAACATTTGTTGGAAACAGAACCTCTGAAATCCTTGACATTATTCCAAGGAGTGCTTGGCGTCACGTAGACTCCAAAACAAACCCAGCTGACTGATGGCTGCTGATCTCATTGACTTCCACTTGTGGTGGAATGGGCCTCCATGGCTACGGGACACGGATCAATACATGGTGAAGTTGAACGACTCACGATCTTACAGATAAACGCATGCAAGGAGAAGTCAAATCCAACTGTTTGACTACACTGGATAAAGCAACTCAAATTCATCCACTTGATAAACTTATCGCTCGAGTGTCTTCTTGAGTTAAGCTTGTACACATCGTCGGCTACGTGATGCGATTTATTCTACGTACACGAAATCCATCCCGCGAAAGGGTATCTAGCGCTCTTACATTCGACGAGATCAAGGCGGCAAGGATTCTTTGTATAAAGCACGCACAAGATTGTTTCGAAGACGATTATTAGTTGCTCCTCGCTAAGAAACCCCTAAGGAACCGATCACAGCTGATTAAACTAGCAGCAATTATCGACGAAAACAATCTGCTGAGGGTAGGCGGACGACTTCACCATTCGCAGTTGCCAAGGGATGCAAAACACCCAGTTTTGCTACCGAATACACATCGGATCTCTAAGCTAATTCTGGAGCACGAGCACCGAGTGAACCTCCACCCTGGCGTTTCATCACTCTTTGTTATGGTTCGGCAAAAATTCTGGATATTTGGAGCACGTAACCTTATTCGCAAAATCACACACAATTGCTTAGCTTGCTTTCGTCAACGCTACACCACATCCCAGCAACAAATGGCTGATTTATCCAGCGTTCGCATTAAGCAAGCGCTTCCATTTGTGTATACTGGTTGCGACTATGCAGAACCAATACTCCCCAAGGATGCAAAGGTTCGAAAGCCTCGTATCAGCAAGGGCTACATATGCCTATTTGTTTGCATGGTCATCTCGGCCATCCACCTGGAACTTGCCACCGACCTTTCGACGGAAACCTTCTTGGCTGCCTTGCGGCGCTTTATTTCCTTACGTGGCAAGTGTAGTAAGATCTTCAGTGACAATGGCACAAACTTTATTGGAGCTAAACGATCCCTCGACGAGATGCAAGAATTGCTCACTTCTCAGACACACAAGGACATTGTTATAAGCACTCCAGCGGATGATGGCATCGAATGGGTACTTATTCCTCCGAGAGCCCCTCACTGGGGAGGGAAGTGGGAGTCGGCAGTTCGCTGTTTCAAGCTACATCTTCGCAGAATCACTGGAAACTCCACGCTCACCTTCTTGCACAAATAAGTGCAGTGATAAATTCACGTCCCTTGTGCCATACACCGGATACCGAAACTACCTACTTATCACCCGCCCACTTTTTAATCGGGCGACCATTAACAACAGTTCCAGATCCCGATGAGACTCACATCCCAGTGGGCCGATTAGGATATTGGCAAAGCATCCAGTCTATGCTCCAAGGATTCTGGAAGAAATGGCATCAGGACTATCTGCAACAACGTCCAAAATGGACTACTTCAACACCCAACATCTCGACTGGTGATGTCGTGCTCGTAAATCAGTCCAATTCACCACCGGCATCTTGGCACATCGCACGGGTTTTGGAAACCTATCCAGGGAAGGACAACCTCGTTCGAGCAGTCAAATTAAAGACCCCGACAGGAGAGATGACCAGACCGATCACAAAAATTGCTGTATTGCCCAATTCAGAAACTGTGTTTCAGGGCGGGCCGGGATGTTCGTGAACGGTTGCAGCTTTAATCAAATCTTAATAATCGGCGCATAATGCCATCTCTATTATATTATATATACTATTCCTTATGTAAAAGAAAACATGTATACAGATTTTTTGACTTGTTGGCAATGCCGCTGCGACGGCGTCGTCTTGTAAAATTGTATTCAGTGTCAAATAGACTTCTCAACTGGAAAGAATAAAATCATACAATTCACACATACGCACCTCAACTCGCTCTTATTTCAGACCTTTGTATGGTCGGAAAAGCTTCCTTATGCCTGTTAAATACTTTTGCACGATTTTAATATCCCCTTTTACTCTACGAGTAACGGGTATAAAAATTGTATTGATGGATAGGTAGATATGATCGTAAAATTGTGAAATATTTTGAAGACCTTATATTCTGTAATCCCGAATAACAAAACTAGTAATCATATATTACAAGAAAAAACTTTTAACAGATCATAACAGATTACAAAACTAGTAATTATATAGTACAAGTTTATAACTGTGTATAATCTTGATCCTGATCAAGAATATATATACTTTATGTTCGTGAACGGTTGCAGCTTTAATCCAATCTTATTAATCGGCGCATAATGCCATCTCTATTGTATTATATATACTATTCCTTTTGTAAAAGAAAACATGTATACAGATTTTTTGACTTGTTGGCAATGCCGCTGCGACGGCTACGTCTTGTGAAATTGTATTCAGTGTCAAATAGACTTCTCAACTGAAAAGAATAAAATCATACAGTCCACACATACGCACCTCAACTCGCTCTTATTTCAGACCATATTGTTGGTCCTTCGTTTCGGATTCTTGGACAGTTGGTGAAGTGCTTTGATTCCCATTTTTTGCAATGGAACAATTAAAAGCATTCTTTAAAAGCCGTGCCAGGCTCAAGGCAAACATCACAAGTTGTCTCTCATTGGCTGAGCAAGCGGAATCACCAACACAGGCAGAGATCACCACACGCATACAACTTCTTCACGAAGTTTGGAAGGAATTTAACCAATTCGGCGATAGCATTGCTCTTCACGAGGGAGTGGAAGGATACGTCGATCCGGGGATCGATAATGCGGTATACCTAAGGGCAAACGCAATTCTCAAGTAAAAATGTGATGCTCTACAATTGAATACATCTGCAAGCATTGAGAGTGACAGCAACGTTCTGCATTCCAACGGCGACGCAATTGTAAATTTGCTACAGGAAAACCAACAACTATTTGACCGCCTTGCTGCAAATCAGGCTAGTTCGAGTACGCCAATTCATGTTGGTGGTGACGTCAGCTTGGCAAATGCAAATTCGGTTCTCACGGCCAATTCCAATCTGAGTGAATTGCCGAAAATTTAAATTAAGCGGTTCTCTGACAACTACACAGAGTGGCTCTCCTTTCATGACATATATATAAGTACAATTCATAACAAGCAGCATTTTTCCAACACGCAGAGGTTCAATCACTTAAAAACACTACTCGTTGATGAGGCTGCCAACTTGGTTGGACATTTGGCAATTACGGATACAGCTTACAACACAGCTTGGGAACGTCTTAAGGAACGATACAATCGCCCACGGCACATAGTTAACTCATTTTTGGAGCAGTTTATGAGCATACCAACTACTACAAAGGTTGATGCATTAATTCTACGGAAGGTATCAGACGGAGCAAACGAAATTGTTCGCGGATTGGATGCGGTCAACAAAATGGGACGCGATTGCTGGATCATCTATCTGGCCCTGGAGAAACTTGACGCTGACACGCGGCGCAGTTGGATTGAGCGCAGCATGGACACAGATTCCCCCACTCTCGAGGAATTCTTCATATTTCTCGATTCTCGCTGAGCTAAGTAAACGGGAGCTTGCTACTGGTAGCAGAACAACTTAACATGCAGAGAAACCAAAAAGGGTCACACAATCAATGGTTGCGGTCGAAGGCAATAGCTGCACCAAATGTAATACTACCGATCACACCCTGTATAGCTGTCAGCACTTCTTGGACATGACCGGGATGCAGAGGCGATCCTTCGTGAAGGAGAAATCACTGTGCTACAACTGCTTGCGACCTGGTCATGGGGTTAGCAAGTGCAAGTCTACATACAAATGTAGGCAATGCAAGGGAAATCATCACTCACATCTACATATCCAAGCGAATCCACAAGCTATTGGGAATCTTGCACAGGTATCAGGAGAGGATGAGCAAAACATAAGCGCGCCCGACAACTCTTCGGTGACGCTTAGTCATCTCGCCCAAGGAGATAACACTCAATCGGTTGTATGTGCTCAGGGCACTGCAAAATCTGCAAAGGAAATGGAAGTGAAGAGGAGCATACTACCAACTGCAATGGGTTATGTTCAAAACGCAAAGGGTGACCACGTAACATGCCGTCTCTTACTGGACACGGGCTCAGAACTTTCATACGTATCCGAACGTTGCATTCAAGCTCTCGGATTGCCACGGTCGGCATCCCGCATCTTGGTCACAGGGAAGCAGACACGACAAGGAGATGCAGCACCTTGCATATCAAGTCTCGTATCTCCGAGGATCATTTGGTTGTCAACGCTCACGTTCTAGGCAGAATCACCTCTTCACTGGAACGACAAAACATCGATGCATCGGCACTCGAGGTGTTCAAGGATCTGCAGTTGGCGGATACACAATTTAACACAAACTCGCCTGTTGACATCCTATTGGGAAGCGAACACGTTTGGTCAGTGTTTACAGGACGAAAGATGTACGACAACAAGGGTAATCTGATCGCCATTTCATCGGTATTTGGATGGGTTATAACCTCACTCATCACATCCAATCCAAGCAACACTGTTGCACTAACCACAAACATTGATATAGGCGCCAAGCTTCAGCAGTTTTGGGAATTGGAAAACGTTCATGGCAGCGCAAAGTTGGAACCAGAAGATGATCAAGTCGAGAAGCACTTTCTCGCCACTCACAGTCGCGATGAAAACGGGAAGTATATTGGGGAACTTCCATTCAACACCGAAACCCCCGATTTCGGAGAAACGCTACAAGGAGCGGTAAAACGCTTTAAATCGGTTGAGGGACGGCTACAGCAGAATGAGCAGCTGCGTAAACAGTACGTATACTTTATGCGGGAGTATATCAGTCTGGGGCACATGCGAAAGGTGCCACCTGAGGAAAACGCTACTGGAAATCAGTTTTATCTACAACACCATCCAGTGCTGGGTCGGAAGCTACGAGTAGTTTTCCATGGATCACTTCGCGACGCCAACGGAAAGGCTTTAAATGACACCCTGTTCACAGGACCCAGTATCCAGCGCGATCTGTTCGCGGTGTGCCTTCGTTTTCGAATGTACAGCTATGCCTTCTCAGCGGACATCGTAAAAATGTTCCGTCAAATATGGGTGGACGAAAAGCACCGCAATATTCAGAAAATCGTTTGGAGAGAGGATCCATCCGATCCCATAAAGCATTTTCAATTGTGCACTGTTACCTACGGGACTTCATGAAGTGCGAGTGCTTGAACAACTTGCTGTCGATCATCAAGAGGAATTCCCGACTGCTTCGAAAATTCTGCTGGAGGATTTTTATGTCGATGACGTTCTTACTGGATCAAACAGTCAGGATGAACTGCTTCGAAACCGAGACGAGCTGATTCAGTTGATGTCTCGCGCAAACCTTGAACTCGAAAATGGGTATCCAACACCTCATTTATACAAATGGATGATACCGACTGCACAAACGTCACCAGTAAAGGTTCTAGGACTGTACTGGCATCCTGGAAAAGACACTCTAACGTACAATGTCGGCCTATCTGCATCATCTTGCACTAAGAGACAAGTCTTGTCTCGGGTTATTAGCACCCGTTGTTACCCAATTCAAAATTCTGTTTCAAAAGTTCTGGATCTTGAGTTTGGATTGGGATGACCCGCTCCTAACTAATCTGGCGAACAACTGGCTGAGGTAAAGAGCAGATCTAGACACTCTTCAAAAATTCCAACTTCCACGATTTCTTGCCAACCACCCGGACAACATCGAACTCCACGGATTTTCTGATGCATCAACCAAGGCGTACGCTGCTGTGGTGTACAGCAGAGTCACAAATGACGATGGCTCTATCATGGTGTCCATTGTGGCTGCAAAAACAAGGGTGGCTCCACTGAAGCAACAATCCTTGCCATGTCTGGAACTTTGCGCAGCACGCCACAAGGCGTGGTCCGATTCTTCAATAGTGCTCTCCTGGTTATCGTATGCCCCAGCCCAACTCAAAACATTTGTTGGAAACAGAACTTCGGAAATCCTTGACATTATTCCAAGGAGTGCTTGGCGTCACGTAGACTCCAAAACAAACCCAGCTGACTGATGGCTGCTGATCTCATTGACTTCCACTTGAGGTGGAATGGGCCTCCATGGCTACGGGACACGGATCAATACATGGTGAAGTTGAACGACTCACGATTCGGTTTATCTCTTACAGATAAACGCACGCAAGAAGAAGTCAAATCCAACTGTTTGACTACACTGGCTAAAGCAACTCAAATTCATCCACTTGATAAATTTATCGCTCGAGTGTCTTCTTGGGTTAAGCTTGTACACATCGTCGGCTACGTGATGCGATTTATTCTACGTACACGAAATCCATCCCGCGAAAGGGTATCTAGCGCTCTTACATTCGACGAGATCAAGGCGGCAAGGATTCTTTGTATAAAGCACGCACAAGATTGTTTCAAAGACGATTATTAGTTGCTCCTCGCTAAGAAACCCCTAAGGAACCGATCACAGCTGATTAAACTAGCAGCAATTATCGAAGAAAACAATCTGCTGAGGGTAGGCGGACGACTTCACCATTCGCAGTTGCCAAGGGATGCAAAACACCCAGTTTTGCTACCGAATACACATCGGATCTCTAAGCTAATTCTGGAGCACGAGCACCGAGTGAACCTCCACCCTGGCGTTTCATCACTCTTTGTTATGGTTCGGCAAAAATTCTGGATATTTGGAGCACGTAACCTTATTCGCAAAATCACACACAATTGCTTAGCTTGCTTTCGTCAACGCTACACCACATCCCAGCAACAAATGGCTGATTTATCCAGCGTTCGCATTACGCAAGCGCTTCCATTTGCGTATACTGGTTGCGACTATGTAGAACCAATACTCCCCAAGGATGCAAAGGTTCGAAAGCCTCGTATCAGCAAGGGCTACATATGCCTATTTGTTTGCATGGTCATCTCGGCCATCCACCTGGAACTTGCCACCGACCTTTCGACGGAAACCTTCTTGGCTGCCTTGCGGCGCTTTATTTCCTTACGTGGCAAGTGTAGTAAGATCTTCAGTGACAATGGCACAAACTTTATTGGAGCTAAACGATCCCTCGACGAGATGCAAGAATTGCTCACTTCTCAGACACACAAGGACATTGTTATAAGCACTCCAGCGGATGATGGCATCGAATGGGTACTTATTCCTCCGAGAGCCCCTCACTGGGGAGGGAAGTGGGAGTCGGCAGTTCGCTGTGTCAAGCTACATCTTCGCAGAATCACTGGAAACTCCACGCTCACCTTCTTGCACAAATAAGTGCAGTGATAAATTCACGTCCCTTGTGCCATACACCGGATACCGAAACTACCTACTTATCACCCGCCCACTTTTTAATCGGGCGACCATTAACAACAGTTCCAGATCCCGATGAGACTCACATCCCAGTGGGCCGATTAGGATATTGGCAAAGCATCCAGTCTATGCTCCAAGGATTCTGGAAGAAATGGCATCAGGACTATCTGCAACAACGTCCAAAATGGACTACTTCAACACCCAACATCTCGACTGGTGATGTCGTGCTCGTAAATCAGTCCAATTCACCACCGGCATCTTGGCACATCGCACGGGTTTTGGAAACCTATCCAGGGAAGGACAACCTCGTTCGAGCAGTCAAATTAAAGACCCCGACAGGAGAGATGACCAGACCGATCACAAAAATTGCTGTATTGCCCAATTCAGAAACTGTGTTTCAGGGCGGGCCGGGATGTTCGTGAACGGTTGCAGCTTTAATCAAATCTTAATAATCGGCGCATAATGCCATCTCTATTATATTATATATACTATTCCTTATGTAAAAGAAAAGATGTATACAGATTTTTTGACTTGTTGGCAATGCCGCTGCGACGGCTTCGTCTTGTAAAATTGTATTCAGTGTCAAATAGACTTCTCAACTGGAAAGAATAAAATCATACAATCCACACATACGCACCTCAACTCGCTCTTATTTCAGACCTTTATATGGTCGGAAAAGCTTCCTTATGTCGATTGTGCTCGGAGTTTTTGCTTTATTTCGTGATCTTTTACAGGTGTCTTGTTTTTATTTTATTTACAAAGTTTAGCCTAACAACTGTGTTAGTGGTTTAAATTGATCTCCCAGTTAACGGGTACGTGGTTATAGTTTATTTTAACTTTTCCATTAGATTTGTTTAATATCTTTGCTTTGTTAGTGTAATTTGCACTCTCCTAATTTTTGCTGAAACTTTTGTACTCTCTCTCTCTTCTCTCTCTCCCGCTCTCTATTATAACTGTAAATTTCTCTCTCTTTGTACATCTCTAAATTTCGTGTAGACTTTTGGGTGCTTTCTCACTGTCTCTCTCGCCTGCTTTACATTGTAACTGTCCGTGCGTTATAGTTTGTTGGTGTTCCACAAGCCACGCTCAGTCGATAGAATACTTTTTCTCTCGCGCTCTCTTCGATTTTATTCGTGATCCGCGCTCTTATACTTTTTGTGCTTTGTGTCTTTGCGGTTTTGGAATTTGATCCCAGTGGCAAATTTACTTGAGGTACTTTTCAAATTTTATTTTATTTTCTTAAATATTTACATTTTAATTTTTTTTTTATAATGGCCCTTATTTGCTCAATGAAAAATTTTATTTTCTGCCGGTTCTGCGAAACGATCATGCATGTTAAATGTGCAGGATTTAATGGCAGAGTGAAAGACTTTCTTGAGCAGCGTGCCGGTCTCATGTGGGCATGTGAGATCTGCAGAACACTGGTAAGTGATATGACTAGCTTTATGAGGCAGACTCGAGACGGCCTTTTGAATCTTTCGGGAGTTATTAAAAAGCTCAATAAAGGGTTTGATTCCGTTTGTGCCCAGTTTAATAATAAAAAATTACAAACCGAGTCGCCCAAACGCAAAAAAGCTAGCTCAACGGCATTAAAAAAATTGGTGGCACCCACCCCTATTGCGAACCCGGTAACTTCAGCAATTTCTGTCGATTCAGCGGTGGCAATGGATACCGCAGGGTCCGACGGAGTCCCTGTTGCTGGAGGTCTTGTCGGGAAAAAATCTTCTGAGCCGGCGGAGATATCAAATTCGGTGCAAACTGTACCCATAGGTACAGTAGGTACTGTATCTGGCTCTCAGCCGAGTGAGGTTCATACTGCTGCTGAGGGGCGAAAGAAACTTTCAGTTGTTCCACATAGGAAACAATTATTTGTTTCTAGATTTACCCCGGATACCAAATCTGAGGATGTTTTGGAATTTATACGAGAAAAATTCCCATCCGAGGATATTGCGGTTGAACAATTTCGATTTTCGTACGCCCGTAGAATTTCATCTTTTAAAATATTTGCTCCGCCTGATGTGTTTAATGTACTACTTTCTGAAAGCTTTTGGCTTAATGATGATTTGGTAATAAAAGAATTTGTTCCCAATAAACCGAGAACAAATAACAGGCCTCCCACTGCGCCTAATAAAAGGCTTTCCACTGTGCCAAATAGCAGGCCTTCCACAGCGCCAAAAAACTAAAAAATGTATTTTTGGCTTATCAAAATGTTAGAGGACTCAATATGAAGCTACCAAAGCTTTATGCTGACTCCTCAGCATTTACTGAAGATATTTTGGCTTTTACGGAAACTTGGCTGAAACCAGAGATATCTGACTCTGAAGTTCTGGCAAAAAATTTTAACACCTATAGGACCGATCGCTCCCCACGTAGGGGGGGTGGTGTACTGATTGCCGTTACCTCTAGTTTAACATCGGAGAGACTTAACTTTCATATCTCTAACGAAATTGAATTTGTTAGTGTCAAAGTTTCCCTGCAATCCTTATCTATTTTTGTAACCTGCTCTTATATTCCTCCTGGCTCAGATTTTTTCATTTATGAACACCATCTGTCTGCTATTAAATCCGTTATATCCCTTCTTTCCAACAGAGACCTTTTGATTGTTTTGGGTGACTTTAATCTCCCTAATATCTCTTGGTCTCTTCCTACTGACTCACCTGCCGCTACACCTTTATCAGCCCATGATTTTGTGGATGGCCTTCTTGAATTATCGTTACAGCAAGTAAGCTTTATACGTAATTCAATAAACAGACAATTGGACCTTGTATTTGTTTCAGATCCGCATGAAGTAACGGTATCTAGAATTGACGCACTTGTTGTACCTGAAGACCGATATCATCCTACATTGGAATTGACAATTGGCCTCCCCTGTACTGATACCCTTTCTCCTTTAGTTTCTCAAACTAAAGTGAGATGTTTTCGTAAATGTGACTATAATAAATTAAATTATATGATTTTGCAATATGATTGGACTGATTTGTACAATTGCATGGATATCGAAAGTGCAATTGAACATTTCTATAGCGTTTTAAACACTTTTTTTGACGAATGCGTTCCTGACAGGCTTCCTCCGAAGCAAAACAGGCCTCCTTGGTTTAACAATGCGCTTCAAAGACTTAAAAATCTTAAATCCAACACTTATAATACATATAAAAAATCGGGTAAGCCATCTGATTTTTCGAAATATGTGGTGGCTCGTTCAGATTTCAATGTTCTCAACAGTCACTGCTATTCTATGTATTTAAATCGATGTAAATTCGAATTTTCAAATGATCCGAAACAGTTTTATAACTTTGTTAATGCTAAGCGTAAGTCTTCGGCATTGCCTTCTTCGGTGCGTTTAAACTCAAAAGAGGCATCGACGGATTCTGACATTGCAGATTTATTTGCCGAGTTTTTCCAAACTACTTATAGTTCGGCTGCTTGGTCAAATTCTATCTACCCTAACCCCTTAAACAGAGCTAATTGTATTTTTTCCCCCGTAATTACCGAAATTTCTCTCTTAAGAGACTTAGAAACAACAACTCCAACTTATTCTCCCGGTCCTGATGGACTCCCTGGGTGTGTGCTTAAGTTTTGTGCTTCAACCATTTGTAAACCGATTCTTAAACTTTTTCACTTGTCTATTTCATCATCAATTTTTCCAACTATCTGGAAGGACTCTTTCATTATTCCACTCCACAAAAAGGGTGCGAAGGCGGATGCCCAGAATTATAGAGGTATTTCTAAATTGTCGGCAATTCCGAAAGCATTTGAACGAATTATTACTTCTCACTTGCAACACCTATGTTCCTCGCTAATATCACCGTGTCAGCATGGTTTTGTTAAGAGAAGATCGACCACTACTAACCTCCTTGAATTGTCATCTTTTGTAATAAATGGATTTAAGAAAAAAATGCACACTGATCTTATATATACAGATTTCATCAAAGCTTTTGACTCTGTTAACCACTCTCTCCTTTTATTCAAATTAGATCAGCTTGGGTTTCCATGTAATCTATTAACTTGGATTTCAAGTTATTTGAATGGAAGGACTCAGAGAGTTATATTTAAGAACGCTGTCTCCAAAATGATCAACGTGACATCGGGAGTGCCCCAGGGTAGTCATTTGGGCCCTTTGCTGTTTACCTTGTTTATTAACGATCTTCCGTCTATCGTAACACATTCTCGTGTACTAATGTATGCTGATGATGTTAAGCTTTGTTTGACATATAATAAGATTGAGTCTAGTTTTGGCTTACAATCAGACATTGATAATTTTCAGATTTGGTGTGAGTATAACCTCTTAAATTTGAACTGCCTGAAATGTAACGTAATGACCTTTTATAGAGGTACCCCTACGTTTTTAAGTTATTCGCTTCAGAACTCCCCACTTGATCGTATATATTCAGTAAACGATTTAGGTGTTCTTTTGGACCCGAAGCTTAAATTTGACTGCCACATAATGTCGACTGTCAACAAAGCTATGAGTGTTCTTGGATTTATAAAGCGTTGGTCAAAAGAATTTGATGACCCTTATATAACCAAAGTGTTATTTACCTCCCTTGTCCGTCCTATTTTGGAATATTGTTCTTCTGTTTGGAGTCCTCAATATCAAGTCCACATCGACCGTATTGAGTCGGTACAAAAAAAATTTCTTCTTTTTGCGCTTCGTAGTTTGAACTGGGATCAAAACGTAAGGCTTCCTTCCTACCAGAGTAGATTACTATTGCTTAATTTACCTACACTTGAAAACCGTAGAATAATGCTTGGTACTATTTTTATGCAAAATCTTATAAGAGGTGATATTGATTCTGTAAAACTGGTAAACCGTTTAACTTTTAATATTCCCGTTAGATTAACACGAAACTATTACCCCCTTAATTTGCCCCGATGTACATCTAATTTTAGTCTGCATGAGCCCTTTCGCGTTCTCTGTACTAATTATAACAATCTTTATCATTTAATTTGTACTTCAACTTCTATCCCTGTATTAAAAACTAAAATTTTGTCTCATTTGCTTCAATCATAGTTTGTAGCCATGTGTCCCGTATTTATTTGTTTCATGTATTTTCCTCGCGAACTCGCATTTTGCCCGAAATTATAAAGGGTCCCGCGCGTAACAAGCACGTGCATGGTATCGTTGGGCCACTTGTTTGTACTGCTCGTAGTGCATCAACGTCCATCAATATAAATACTTTTGCACGATTTTAATATCCCCTTTTACTCTACGAGTAACGGGTATAAAAATTGTATTGCTGGATAGGTAGATATGATCGTAAAATTGTGAAATATTTTGAAGACCTTATATTCTGTAATCCCGAATAACAAAACTAGTAATCATATATTACAAGAAAAAACTTTTAACAGATCATAACAGATTACAAAACTAGTAATTATATAGTACAAGTTTATAACTGTGTATAATCCATTAGTATCAAGAAAGGAATATCCTTGCAGTTAATTCCTATTTAATTACAAATTACAAAAATCTTAATTTAGATTTGCAACAAGCCAAATTATAGTAATTTTCGTATTATTTTGACAATAATTGATTGATCATTCCTATGGCAGCTATATAATATAGTGGTCCGATTTATGTTAAATTTGATTCGAAATTCTTAAATAATAAAATAACCGGCCTGTTCCAGTTTTCACTCGGAAGTGAATTTGCTAACATTATCGGAATTCCCTTTAACAGAACTAAATGTCCCTTATTTGTTTTCAAATAGTGTTGGAAACTGCTCAAGCGTACAGAGTTGCCAAAGTCCGAAAACAAAGTTCCTATCAAATGTCTCCCTATCAAATTTCACATGAAATAATGTGGTATTCCGAACCAAAATACTTATTTCGTTAATTAGGAAAAATTATCTTTCCTATAAAACAACCATGAACCTTATCGGATAAGTTTAGAATAAGTCCCAACGAAATACTTACTTATTTCTATAACGTGACAACTCTATGCAATTTTGACTAAATTAGAGCAAGGGCGGCGGATTTGCATTAATTGTCAAGTCTAGAATTTGTCGGGTTTTGGGGTGCAACCACAAAATAATTCCTAATAAGTCAAATCTGCAATTAATTCAAATTCCGATTATGCAATTATGAACATAAACCATCAAGGAATTTGATAAAAATAATATTGTCATATTAAGGTGACGCGAAGTATTTTTAAAAAATTAATTTTTATGCTGGCGGATTTAAATCCGCCTGTCAAATGCTTGGCGGAAAGTTTCCGTGCGAGTTTTTCGGAAGTTAACAGAGTAACAACAGAGGGAAATTCAAGTCCGTGCAGTTCTTTCGGAAGTGAGTCTTGGAACAAGTCTGGGAAATTCAATTCCGTGTGAATCTTTCGGAAGTGAAAACTAGAACAGGGCCGTAAATTTATATTCCAGAGTAGAAGAGAATACAATAAAAGTTAACAAAGCTATAATTTTGTCCCTATTAATTTCCCTTTAGTTTTCCGATCGTTCCTATGGGAGCTATATGATATAGTCGTCCGATTTTTCTAAAATTTAATTCGAAACTCAGAACAGTTAAAAAAATGATATTTCCAAGAGCATAAGGTAATATGTCAAAAAACACATAAGTTATATTTTTTTTTCAATTATTTTTCCGATTATTCCTATAAGATATAGTTGTCCGATCCGGCCGGCTCCGACTTATATACTACCTGCAACAGAAAGACGCCTTTTGGTAAAGTTTCAGCTCATAGCTTAAATACTGAGGGACTAGTTTGCGTAGAAATGGACGGACGGACAGACGGACATGGCTAGATCGACTCGTCTAGTCATCCTGACTAAGAATATATATACTTTATAGGGTCGGAAACGTCTCCTTCATTGCATTGCAAACTTCTGACTGAAATCATTATACCCTCTGCAAGGGTATAAACAGCTAGTGAACAGCTAAAAAAAAGCTAGTAAACAGCTAAAAAACAGCTAGTAATTAGCTAAGTCCAGATAGTGAATAACTAATACCAGCTCCTAAACAGCTAATATCAGCTAGTAAACAAGTAGTTATATTCTAAAAACAGCTAAAAAAAGATAGTGAACAGCAAGTATCAGCTAGTAAACAAGTAGTTATAATCTAAAAACAGCTAGTGAACAGATAAAGAAAAAACAGCTAGTGAACAGCTAGTATCAGCTAGTAAACAAGTAGTTATAATCTAAAAAAAGCTAGTGAACATCTAAAAAAAAAGCTAATGAAGAGCTAATACCAGCCTCTAATTTAATAGCAAGAACATAACAGCTATACCAAGTTCACATTGTTATGAATCAATGAAACATGCCCAAATATTTAGGATGTATTGAAAACGCTAACTAAATGTCTTCCCTTTAAATTCATGAATAAATTAATCAATTATATAATTATGAATATTTTAGAATATAGTATCAAGTTTATGATTTTAATATATAGCAAATAACTCCAAGTTATCGATTTACTTAAGAAAATATAAAAATAAAGAAATAAAAATTTAACCAGCGCTGAGAGATCAAACTCGACTCGTAAAATATATCCACAATGTCAGTTTACGTTAAATATGTTAATGAGGGGAGAACACACTCCCTCATCATTTACTACCTAACAATTACCAAAAATCATATCTCACCAAAACATAAAAAGAATCTTTTCTTGTGTGATTAGAATTCCATTTAGTATAGACTTACAAACATTTCTTTATCTCAGAATTTTAAATTTATAATCCAAACTAAATGTATACCTACATACAAATCGAACCAGACTAGACTTTTTAGACTATGTTTTCTGGAAATTTATGGTCCCAAGTAAACTTTTACCTACGTACAAATCGACTCAGACTACATTGTAGACTATGTTCCCTTAAACAAAATGTAGAAATATAATAAATCAACCTTATTTCTGGACATTTATGGTCCCAAGAATACTTGTACCTACATACAAAAATCGATTTAGACTATTTTACAAAATATGTTTTTTTGTTAAACAAAATTTAGAAATAGAATATATCAACCTTTTTAAAATTTTTACTGGACATTTATGGTCCCAAATAAACCTATACCTTCATACAAAAATCGACTTAGACTATTTTATAAAGTATGTTTTATTTGTTAAACAAAATTTAGAAATAAAATATATTAACCTTTTTTACCACTTTTACTGGAATTTGTGAGGAGTCGATTAACTCCCCACAAATTCCCGCAGCAAAACTACGGATGGCCGGCCGCTTACCAGTTACGCAGCGTAGTAGCGGCGCGGCGAAGAGCAAGTGGAGAGAAACTTTCAAAGAGAGTTTGGAGAGTGAGAGTTTGGAGACCGAGAAGTGGAGAATGAGAGTTTGGAGACTTCGAGGTTAGGAGAGAGAACTCTGCCAAAGAGAGTTTGGAGAGCAAGGAGCGGAGATTGAGAGAGTGGAGACTTCGCAGGCAGAGCCAGAGTGCCGTGTGCAAAAGGGGAAATAACGGATCTGCACCGGACTTTCGACTCTGCCGTGGACTTTGGTCCAGGAGGATAAGTGCCACATCTCAGCAGCAGAGCGACGCACAGACGTGCCACAGGCACCAAAAGAATAAGCAGAGCAGCAGCAACACGCAGAAACACAAATTGAGGCCGTGCTGGCAACAGGATCAGTCGATCACGAAGAGTCAATCTATCAAGATCAGTCCAGATACGAAAGTGAACAAGTCAGCCAGTACAGTGAACTACAAGTGAACAACAACAAGCAGCGGAAGCAGCGCCGTGGGAGCCTACAAGGAGCAAGATCTGGGAAATTCAATTCCGTGTGAATCTTTCGGAAGTGAAAACTAGAACAGGGCCGTAAATTTATATTCCAGAGTAGAAGAGAATACAATAAAAGTTAACAAAGCTATAATTTTGTCCCTATTAATTTCCCTTTAGTTTTCCGATCGTTCCTATGGGAGCTATATGATATAGTCGTCCGATTTTTCTAAAATTTAATTCGAAACTCAGAACAGTTAAAAAAATGATATTTCCAAGAGCATAAGGTAATATGTCAAAAAACACATAAGTTATATTTTTTTTTCAATTATTTTTCCGATTATTCCTATAAGATATAGTTGTCCGATCCGGCCGGCTCCGACTTATATACTACCTGCAACAGAAAGACGCCTTTTGGTAAAGTTTCAGCTCATAGCTTAAATACTGAGGGACTAGTTTGCGTAGAAATGGACGGACGGACAGACGGACATGGCTAGATCGACTCGTCTAGTCATCCTGACTAAGAATATATATACTTTATAGGGTCGGAAACGTCTCCTTCATTGCATTGCAAACTTCTGACTGAAATCATTATACCCTCTGCAAGGGTATAAACAGCTAGTGAACAGCTAAAAAAAAGCTAGTAAACAGCTAAAAAACAGCTAGTGATTAGCTAAGTCCAGATAGTGAATAACTAATACCAGCTCCTAAACAGCTAATATCAGCTAGTAAACAAGTAGTTATATTCTAAAAACAGCTAAAAAAAGATAGTGAACAGCAAGTATCAGCTAGTAAACAAGTAGTTATAATCTAAAAACAGCTAGTGAACAGATAAAGAAAAAACAGCTAGTGAACAGCTAGTATCAGCTAGTAAACAAGTAGTTATAATCTAAAAAAAGCTAGTGAACATCTAAAAAAAAAGCTAATGAAGAGCTAATACCAGCCTCTAATTTAATAGCAAGAACATAACAGCTATACCAAGTTCACATTGTTATGAATCAATGAAACATGCCCAAATATTTAGGATGTATTGAAAACGCTAACTAAATGTCTTCCCTTTAAATTCATGAATAAATTAATCAATTATATAATTATGAATATTTTAGAATATAGTATCAAGTTTATGATTTTAATATATAGCAAATAACTCCAAGTTATCGATTTACTTAAGAAAATATAAAAATAAAGAAATAAAAATTTAACCAGCGCTGAGAGATCAAACTCGACTCGTAAAATATATCCACAATGTCAGTTTACGTTAAATATGTTAATGAGGGGAGAACACACTCCCTCATCATTTACTACCTAACAATTACCAAAAATCATATCTCACCAAAACATAAAAAGAATCTTTTCTTGTGTGATTAGAATTCCATTTAGTATAGACTTACAAACATTTCTTTATCTCAGAATTTTAAATTTATAATCCAAACTAAATGTATACCTACATACAAATCGAACCAGACTAGACTTTTTAGACTATGTTTTCTGGAAATTTATGGTCCCAAGTAAACTTTTACCTACGTACAAATCGACTCAGACTACATTGTAGACTATGTTCCCTTAAACAAAATGTAGAAATATAATAAATCAACCTTATTTCTGGACATTTATGGTCCCAAGAATACTTGTACCTACATACAAAAATCGATTTAGACTATTTTACAAAATATGTTTTTTTGTTAAACAAAATTTAGAAATAGAATATATCAACCTTTTTAAAATTTTTACTGGACATTTATTGTCCCAAATAAACCTATACCTTCATACAAAAATCGACTTAGACTATTTTATAAAGTATGTTTTATTTGTTAAACAAAATTTAGAAATAAAATATATTAACCTTTTTTACCACTTTTACTGGAATTTGTGAGGAGTCGATTAACTCCCCACAAATTCCCGCAGCAAAACTACGGATGGCCGGCCGCTTACCAGTTACGCAGCGTAGTAGCGGCGCGGCGAAGAGCAAGTGGAGAGAAACTTTCAAAGAGAGTTTGGAGAGTGAGAGTTTGGAGACCGAGAAGTGGAGAATGAGAGTTTGGAGACTTCGAGGTTAGGAGAGAGAACTCTGCCAAAGAGAGTTTGGAGAGCAAGGAGCGGAGATTGAGAGAGTGGAGACTTCGCAGGCAGAGCCAGAGTGCCGTGTGCAAAAGGGGAAATAACGGATCTGCACCGGACTTTCGACTCTGCCGTGGACTTTGGTCCAGGAGGATAAGTGCCACATCTCAGCAGCAGAGCGACGCACAGACGTGCCACAGGCACCAAAAGAATAAGCAGAGCAGCAGCAACACGCAGAAACACAAATTGAGGCCGTGCTGGCAACAGGATCAGTCGATCACGAAGAGTCAATCTATCAAGATCAGTCCAGATACGAAAGTGAACAAGTCAGCCAGTACAGTGAACTACAAGTGAACAACAACAAGCAGCGGAAGCAGCGCCGTGGGAGCCTACAAGGAGCAAGATCGCTACGTCGAGACGTTCGGGATTGAACCGCCAGGAATCTCCGAATTGAGACGCAGGTAGCTGAGGTCCAGAGGGCATCACACGGCTAGGTCAAGGCGATCCGTTTCAGTTCTGTCTCAACTAATTCTACGCTCCTCGGCGGAGAGTCGAACAGAGTTTAAGCGGTGTAAGCCTGCGACAAGAAAACGTGAACTCAGGGAGAAGCCTATCGGTCAGAAGGGAGATCGATCAATCGTTTGTGGTCTTGAATGGAGTACTCCAGGAGAGCCATACGGTTTGAGTCGTGTATTCCCGGAGCGACCGAATCCCGAGTGAAACGGCCAGAAGGGAGATCGGTCGATCGTTGGTGGCCTCAAGTGGAGAACTCCAGTAGAGCCCCGCGGTCAAGTCGTGTAGTCCCAGATTGGCGTTCGACCAAGATCCCGAGTACCAGAAGCCACGCAACGTCCAGCCACGCAGCAAGCACATCCAGAAACAGAGCGACGGACAGCATCAGCAACGGGCCAGCCACTACACCACGACAGAGCTAGCTACGAGGAAACGTCGGACGTCACGACTGCAGAAGACTCTTCAACTCCTCAACAGTTAGCATCTGGCCCTGGCTCACTACATATAAACCCAGATCATGCTACTACAATCGCACCGTCCGCGCTTCCTTCGAGCCAACTGGCTGCTAATCAACCCCTCAGTGCCATGCCACTATCAAGCGTGGCTCCCAGATCCAATTCGGCGGATCTACCTCTCAGAGGCATTGCACCTAATAGGTCGGTCTTTGTTTCTCGTCTCAATCCGGAAGCCACTGCTGATTGTGTTAAAAACTACCTGTGCCAAAAATTGGGTGCACAACCTAATAGTATAACTGTCTTTAAATTTAATTTCAAACAACCACGTGATATCTCTTCTTTTAAAATTACTCTTCCAGAATCTATGTTTTCTAACGCTTTAGATCCCACAATTTGGCCGAAGCACACTATAATGCACGAATACATCCGCAAAGGCGCATCTCAGGATCCCAATTCTGTTGTTGCAAAAAACTAAATCGCTCAATATCTGTTGCTTATCAGAATGTTCGTAGTCTATTGGGGAAACTAAAAAGAATTTACTCTAACAGCACCCTGCTGGATTTTGACATTATTGCTATAACTGAAACTTGGCTCAACTCAACTGTTTATGATCAATAAATATTCGTTAACAAGTTTGCCATTTACAGATTAGACCGCCCAACTCGTGGTGGTGGCGTTCTAATTGCGGTACTAAACTCTCATTCTTCTGAACGTATTCCTTACGATAACATTCACAGCATTGAATTTATAGCAGTTAAAATTACTATCGATAAATGTAATGTATTTCTTACTTGCTCCTACATACCCCCTGGCTCTGATCCTGCCATTTATCTTCATCACCTTTCGGCTATTTCTGTCGTTTCTTTAACTGTTGTTGACGCCGATCAACTAATTGTCCTGGGTGATTTTAATTTACCTCATTGTTGAGCGCAGCGGCAAACCACTCCAACTAAAGAGAGAATCAGAATCACTCATTTCTAAGCGGCCCTCTTACCTCTCTAGTAATTGGGCCACTCAGTCTGATCCCGCCTCTCTACGCCTACGGTCCGTCGCCAGCGTATACATTTGTTGTTGTTGATTGCAAGCTGCGGTGTTCGCAAAGCCCGTAGCCCTTGCATAAATATAAACGTTAATAAACTGAAGTATTGAATTTATCTTGCCTAGCTCAACATTTGGAGGCCCCGGCGAGATATTTAAATTCAAGTTTGTGAAAATTCGTTTGTGCAAAAGAAACAGTGCTGGTCCTAATAAAATATCATATGTTTTTAATTGCATAAATATCGGCATATTTTGCAAGGGCTTATATACATATAGTGCGTCGGTTATTTTCTTTGATATCGTAGTTCGTTAGTTCACAGTGCCTCGCCAACTGGTGACTGTACTTTCTTGCCGTTACAACAAAACCAAAGACTTCTGACAATTGTAACTGTAAACTCCCGAGTTGTGCATTCCGTTTCGGTTGCGTTTCATAAATACAGTGGCTCCCAGCTTATTTCGTTCAGTGACATATTTGATTTAAAGGTTGTCTAGCCGATAAACTATTAAAGATGAATTTAGACGAAGGCAACACAGTGGCAGCCGATAATATTATGACGGCTGAAAATAAAGTGCGGTTTTTGAAGCGCAAGGCCAAATCTTAAGCGCCTGGATATTTCGCTAGCTAAAGACGCGATTTGTCTGTTTGGATCAGCGGAGTTGATAGTTCGGCTAGAACTTCTTGAGCATACTCAAGCCTCCTTCAGGCTTGCCCACAATGCGCTGGAGGAGCTAGACTATTCGGAAATCGACAGTGAGCTTAGCGACAATTTTGAAATGCTCATGGTATCGGTAAAATCACGGCTAAGGCTGCAGCTTGACAACTGTCAGCATCGAATGCCAACCTCTTCCACCATGCACCTTGATCCCAGCCTGGATCAGTCAACTGTCATGGTTGATCGAGGGCATAGGATTCGCCTGCCCGAAGTAAAACTGCCTACATTCTCCAGTGGATACACCGAATACTCTGACTTCCTCTCTATGTTTACCTCGGTGATAGATAAGGACCCCTACTTGTCAGACATAGAAAAGCTTCAACATTTGCGGTCATGCTTAGCTGGAGCTGCACTGGAGTCGGTTCGATCATTAGATATATCTGGTGCCAATTATCGTGTGGCACTAGAAATCCTAAATAAGCGCTTTAATAATAAACGTCTTGTTTTCCAGGCACACATCAGTGAAATTCTTGGGCTAAAGAGGCTCGAGTCTGCATCTGCTGTGGCATTGAGGGAATTTTCGGACAAAATTATTGGGCATATGCGAGCGCTTCAGGCCTTGGGAGATCTAAAACAAATCTCAGGCTGCATGGTGGTATACATGATTGTGCAAAAATTGGATTCAGCAACCCAAGCTAACTGGGAGGAAAGTTTGTCAACGGATAGGATTCCAAGCGAGGAGGATTTGCTCTCGTACCTTGAAGGGCGCTGCCAGAAACTGGAGAGCGTTCAGCATGCCTTGGCCTCGAACATGGCCCATGACCATTCAGCTCCAAGGCCTGCCAGAAGGACGTTACTTGGTGCCCAGGTCAGCCAGAGTAGCTGCGTCTTTTGTGATACTCCTGGTCATGGAATATACTCCTGTAGCGCCTTCGCCAGCCTGTCTCCTAGTCTACGGCAAAGGGAAATTAAAGGACTTTCCTTGTGCTTCAATTGCCTAAAGAAGGGGCACCACACTCGAACGTGCAACTCCGGCCATTGCCGCACATGCGGTTGAAAACACCACACGCTACTCCATCTACGCCCTGATGATTCACCGTTGCAAGGTCCTGATCATCAAATAAATGCCCCATGTTTCCGCGCACCCTCGCAGCCATCTGCCTCGCTTGCGGCCCAAGGATTTCATTGTGATGTTGTGCTCTTGGCCACCGCTATAGTTCTTGTAAAGAACAGAGCCGGTTCCCTGGTACCTTGCCGAGTCCTACTGGATTCTGGATCTCAACTACATCTAATTACATCTCGCTTTGCCCAGGAGTTGCAGTTAAGGAAATATCGGTCAGCAGCAACGGTAACTGGCCTTGGTGATACAGCTGTTTCTTCGGAAGGATCTATAGTCAACATCTCTCTCCAGTCGCGTTCTTCTGAATACTCTGTGGCTCTAACGGCGCTTGTTGTGCCAACTATTACTGACAGTCAGCCTAGTTACATCATTGATATCACTGATTGGAATATGCCGTCTAACATACAGTTGGCTGACCCTGCATTCAACTGTCCCCAGCGCATTGACCTGCTCCTTGGTGCTGGCCTATTTTATGATCTGTTATGCGTGGGCCAAATTAAGCTAATTCATGGATTGCCTCTACTGCAGAAGACTCGCCTTGGCTGGATCGTGACTGGTGGTGGAGATAGGACTCGCGGCAGTACATCTCTTTTGGCATCTCAAGGTTTGGAAAATGGAGCTATACTACATAATGTCCGCTTGGAGGATCTGGTTAGGCGATTTTGGGAAGTCGAAAATTTGGACAGTGGAGTCATAATGGCCAGCAAGGAAGAGCAGGAGTGTGAGGATCATTTTATCAAAAACTTCTCTCGTCTTCCCTCTGGCGCTTACTCCGTTCGCTTGCCGTTGAAGCACCATGCTAAAGCCCTTGGCGATTCCTACACACAGGCACACCGGAGATTTCTTAATCTTGATCGGAAACTGCAAAGGAATTCCCATTTAAAGCGTCAATATGTGGCCTTTATTAAGGAATACTTGGAGTTAAACCACATGTCCAAAGTCAGCCCCGAGGCTGTGGACCTTTGCAAGTATTTCCTGCCGCACCATTGTGTTCTAAAAGAGGATAGCACAACAACCAAGCTTTGCGTTGTTTTCGATGGATCGGCTTTAGCCTCATCCGGGTCGTCTCTAAATGATATTCATATGGCTGGACCCGTGATACAGCCAAGGCTGTTTAACATTTTGATAAAATTTCGGACTTATAAGGTGGCCCTTACTGGAGACATTTGCAAGATGTATCGGTGCGTAAGGGTGAGTGAACCCGATAGCTACTTACAGTGCATTTTATGGCGAGACGAACCGGACAAAGAGCTTGAAGTTTACAAACTGGATACAGTGACCTACGGAACCAAGCCTGCCTCATTCCTTTCTGTTCGAGCAATGCACCAGCTGGCCATTGATGAGAGGGATTCCTTCCCCGCTGGCTCAGTTGCTCTGCAACAAGATTTCTATGTCGATGATTTCATCTCCGGTGGTGGCTCTGTTGGTGAGGCTATCGAGAAAATGCGACAGACCACCGAGATACTTGCTCGAGGTAACTTCAAGTTACGAAAGTGGTGCACCAGCCACCCCGAGGTTTTAAAGGATGTGTCAGATGCTGACAAGGAGAAGTATTTGAAGTGTAGCGATGGCAGCGATATAACCAAAACTCTTGGTCTTGCATGGGATCCGGCAACAGACGAGCTGCTGTTCTCTTTATCGTCGCTAGATCACGGCTCCAAGGCTTGCCGACGATCTGTTCTGGCTACTATTGCCCGTTTCTACGACCCGCTAGGCCTTCTTGGCCCAGTAATTACAAAGGCCAAGGTGTTTCTTCAACAACTCTGCAAGGATAAATTGGATTGGGATGAAAGTTTGCCCATGGCCCGTAACACCTGCTGGATTGAAATGTGCATCAGTTTTCAGAGCGTCCCACGCATATCATTTCCCAGATTTTTGCTTCTTTCAGAAACTGATGTTGAAATTCATGGTTTTTGCGATGCCAGCGAGGAAGCTTACGGAGCTTGCATATATGTGCTGTCTAGGGGCACTTCTACAGCCAGCAGCCATCTCTTATGCTCCAAATCCCGAGTAGCACCTCTCAAAACGTTATCTGTACCTAAGTTGGAGTTATGTGGCGCCCTGCTATTAGCCAAGCTGATGAATGAAGTTATCAAAATGGGTATGTTCAATGGTCCTTTTCACTGCTGGTGTGATTCCTCTGTGGCGCTATCCTGGATCGCTAATGAGCCTTTCAAATTCAACGTTTTCGTGGCAAACCGAGTGGCTTCTATACAGGAATTGACTGCTAATATGGAATGGCATCATATTCCAACTGCATTGAATCCGGCCGACGTTTTGTCCAGGGGCTCTACTCCGGATCTACTAGCGCTTTCTGAGATCTGGTTTCATGGCCCACCATTCTTACTTTGTGATCGCAAGGACGATCCGAGCCTTGAGTTGCGTAAACAGGTGCTGATAGTCAAGTTTCCTCACGTTGATGTTACCTTTGGATGCAAGTATGGCAACTCATTCCCTTCCATGCAGCGCGTGTTCGCCTACATTTATAAATTTTCTCACCGCTTGCGGCATCGTGGTCTCGAGGTATCTGACGTGCAACGTGGGACATATATGCTCTGGCGAGGCGTCCAACTGGCTCATCTATGGGAGGATATAAAGGAGCTTCGTTCAAATGGCATTGTTAAGAAATCAAGTTCAATTGCTTCGCTCTTGCCCTCCATAGATGCATGTGGCCTTCTTCGAGTTGGTGGACGCCTCGAAAATTCAACACTTGCGTATGAGGCTCGCCATCCAATAATAGTGCCACGTCGTCACCAACTCACCTTAGCGCTTATCATGCACTTCCATAAGATGAACCTGCATGCAGGACAGCGCGCTCTGCTGGCAAGCATCCGACTACAATACTGGCCTATTGGAGGACTGCGAACGGTCTCAAATGTAGTAAAGGGCTGCGTGGAGTGCTTCCGGGCCAGGACCTAATTTCTGGTACCAATCATGGCTAATCTTCCGAAAGAACGTTTGGAGTGCGTACGGGCCTTTGCTGTTTCTGGCGTCGACTATTGTGGACCTTTCTTCTACAAATCCGAAGTTCGCACCAGGTCTCCCATCAAGTGTTACGTATGCGTCTTCATCTGCTTTACAAGCAAGGCTGTACACTTAGAGCTTGTCAAGGATCTAACAACTGCTTCGTTTAAGTGCTTTGAAAAGATTCATTTTTACACGTGGAAGGCCTAGTCAAATTTGGTCGGACAATGCTACCAACTTTGTAGGAGCTAAAAATGAGTTGGCAGATTTGAAGCGGCTGCTGCTTAGCGATTCCCATATGCAGTCTGTTCATCAAGCTTGCTTGGCGGAGGGAATCGATTGGCAATTTATTCCGCCTCGTTCACCACACTTTGGCGGATTGTGGGAGGCAGCAGTCAAGACGGCCAAACACCATTTCTACCGCTCTGCTGGTCGCCAAACGCTTAGTTTTGATGAGCTTCGCACTTTGGTTTGCCAGATTGCGTCAATCATTAATTCTCGCCCCTTGCTATCCATTTCAGAGAATCCAGATGATCTCGATGTTTTGACTCCTGCCCACCTACTTTTTGGTGGCCCTGTTACTACTATCATTGAGCCCGATCTAACCAAGCTCAATATAACGGGGGGGTGTACATACGAGAAGGGGGAGGGAGAAAGGGGAAAAGGGAAGCCGACAGGGGAAGAGGGGGGAGGGTAAAAATTGTTTTAAGGAGGATATGGGAAAAAAAAAAAGGGGGAATAAATATATTATATTAGTGGGTTTTGTGGGTTGGGGGGGCAAGGGGGGGGGTATTAATGAGAAGGGGGGAGGGAAAGGGGGGGGGGGGGGGGGGGGGCGGAAGGGGGGGGAGAGTCTGCATCTGCTGTGGCATTGAGGGAATTTTCTGACAAAATTATTGGGCGTATGCGAGCGCTTCAGGCCTTGGGAGATCTAAAACAAATCTTAGGCTGCATGGTGGTATACATGATTGTGCAAAAATTGAATTCAGCAACCCAAGCTAACTGGGAGGAAAGTTTGTCAACAGATAGGATTCCAAGCGAGGAGGATTTGCTCTCGTACCTTGAAGGGCGCTGCCAGAAACTGGAGAGCGTTCAGCATGCCTTGGCCTCGAACATGGCCCATGACCATTCAGCTCCAAGGCCTGCCAGAAGGACGTTACTTGGTGCCCAGGTCAGCCAGAGTAGCTGCGTCTTTTGTGACACTCCTGGTCATGGAATATACTCCTGTAGCGCCTTCGCCAGCCTGTCTCCTAGTCTACGGCAAAGGGAAATTAAAGGACTTTCCTTGTGCTTCAATTGCCTAAAGAAGGGGCACCACAGTCGAACGTGCAACTCCGGCCATTGCCGCACATGCGGTTGAAAACACCACACGCTACTCCATCTACGCCCTGATGATTCACCGTTGCAAGGTCCTGATCATCAAATAAATGCCCCATGTTTCCGCGCACCCTCGCAGCCATCTGCCTCACTTGCGGCCCAAGGATTTCATTGTGATGTTGTGCTCTTGGCCACCGCTATAGTTCTTGTAAAGAACAGAGCCGGTTCCCTGGTACCTTGCCGAGTCCTACTGGATTCTGGATCTCAACTACATCTAATTACATCTCGCTTTGCCCAGGAGTTGCAGTTAAGGAAATATCGGTCAGCAGCAACGGTAACTGGCCTTGGTAATACAGCTGTTTCTTCGGAAGGATCTATAGTCAACATCTCTCTCCAGTCGCGTTCTTCTGAATACTCTGTGGCTCTAACGGCGCTTGTTGTGCCAACTATTACTGACAGTCAGCCTAGTTACATCATTGATATCACTGATTGGAATATGCCGTCTAACATACAGTTGGCTGACCCTGCATTCAACTGTCCCCAGCGCATTGACCTGCTCCTTGGTGCTGGCCTATTTTATGATCTGTTATGCGTGGGCCAAATTAAGCTAATTCATGGATTGCCTCTACTGCAGAAGACTCGCCTTGGCTGGATCGTGACTGGTGGTGGAGATAGGACTCGCGGCAGTACATCTCTTTTGGCATCTCAAGGTTTGAAAAATGGAGCTATACTACATAATGTCCGCTTGGAGGATCTGGTTAGGCGATTTTGGGAAGTCGAAAATTTGGACAGTGGAGTCATAATGGCCAGCAAGGAAGAGCAGGAGTTTGAGGATCATTTTATCAAAAACTTCTCTCGTCTTCCCTCTGGCGCTTACTCCGTTCGCTTGCCGTTGAAGCACCATGCTAAAGCCCTTGGCGATTCCTACACACAGGCACACCGGAGATTTCTTAATCTTGATCGGAAACTGCAAAGGAATTCCCATTTAAAGCGTCAATATGTGGCCTTCATTAAGGAATACTTGGAGTTAAACCACATGTCCAAAGTCAGCCCCGAGGCTGTGGACCTTTGCAAGTATTTCCTGCCGCACCATTGTGTTCTAAAAGAGGATAGCACAACAACCAAGCTTTGCGTTGTTTTCGATGGATCGGCTTTAGCCTCATCCGGGTCGTCTCTAAATGATATTCTTATGGCTGGACCCGTGATACAGCCAAGGCTGTTTAACATTTTGATAAAATTTCGGACTTATAAGGTGGCCCTTACTGGAGACATTTGCAAGATGTATCGGTGCGTAAGGGTGAGTGAACCCGATAGCTACTTACAGTGCATTTTATGGCGAGACGAACCGGACAAAGAGCTTGAAGTTTACAAACTGGATACAGTGACCTACGGAACCAAGCCTGCCTCATTCCTTTCTGTTCGAGCAATGCACCAGCTGGCCATTGATGAGAGGGATTCCTTCCCCGCTGGCTCAGTTGCTCTGCAACAAGATTTCTATGTCGATGATTTCATCTCCGGTGGTGGCTCTGTTGGTGAGGCTATCGAGAAAATGCGACAGACCACCGAGATACTTGCTCGAGGTAACTTCAAGTTACGAAAGTGGTGCACCAGCCACCCCGATATAACCAAAACTCTTGGTCTTGCATGGGATCCGGCAACAGACGAGCTGCTGTTCTCTTTATCGTCGCTAGATCACGGCTCCAAGGCTTGCCGACGATCTGTTCTGGCTACTATTGCCCGTTTCTACGACCCGCTAGGCCTTCTTGGCCCAGTAATTACAAAGGCCAAGGTGTTTCTTCAACAACTCTGCAAGGATAAATTGGATTGGGATGAAAGTTTGCCCATGGCCCGTAACACCTGCTGGATTGAAATGTGTATCAGTTTTCAGAGCGTCCCACGCATATCATTTCCCAGATTTTTGCTTCTTTCAGAAACTGATGTTGAAATTCATGGTTTTTGCGATGCCAGCGAGGAAGCTTACGGAGCTTGCATATATGTGCTGTCTAGGGGCACTTCTACAGCCAGCAGCCATCTCTTATGCTCCAAATCCCGAGTAGCACCTCTCAAAACGTTATCTGTACCTAAGTTGGAGTTATGTGGCGCCCTGCTATTAGCCAAGCTGATGAATGAAGTTATCAAAATGGGTATGTTCAATGGTCCTTTTCACTGCTGGTGTGATTCCTCTGTGGCGCTATCCTGGATCGCTAATGAGCCTTTCAAATTCAACGTCTTCGTGGCAAACCGAGTGGCTTCTATACAGGAATTGACTGCTAATATGGAATGGCATCATATTCCAACTGCATTGAATCCGGCCGACGTTTTGTCCAGGGGCTCTACTCCGGCTCTAGCGCTTTCTGAGATCTGGTTTCATGGCCCACCATTCTTACTTTGTGATCGCAAGGACGATCCGAGCCTTGAGTTGCGTAAACAGGTGCTGATAGTCAAGTTTCCTCACGTTGATGTTACCTTTGGATGCAAGTATGGCAACTCATTCCCTTCCATGCAGCGCGTGTTCGCCTACATTTATAAATTTTCTCACCGCTTGCGGCATCGTGGTCTCGAGGTATCTGACGTGCAACGTGGGACATATATGCTCTGGCGAGGCGTCCAACTGGCTCATCTATGGGAGGATATAAAGGAGCTTCGTTCAAATGGCATTGTTAAGAAATCAAGTTCAATTGCTTCGCTCTTGCCCTCCATAGATGCATGTGGCCTTCTTCGAGTTGGTGGACGCCTCGAAAATTCAACACTTGCGTATGAGGCTCGCCATCCAATAATAGTGCCACGTCGTCACCAACTCACCTTAGCGCTTATCATGCACTTCCATAAGATGAACCTGCATGCAGGACCGCGCGCTCTGCTGGCAAGCATCCGACTACAATACTGGCCTATTGGAGGACTGCGAACGGTCTCAAATGTAGTAAAGGGCTGCGTGGAGTGCTTCCGGGCCAGGCCCTAATTTCTGGAACCAATCATGGCTAATCTTCCGAAAGAACGTTTGGAGTGCGTACGGGCCTTTGCTGTTTCTGGCGTCGACTATTGTGGACCTTTCTTCTACAAATCCGAAGTTCGCACCAGGTCTCCCATCAAGTGTTACGTATGCGTCTTCATCTGCTTTACAAGCAAGGCTGTACACTTAGAGCTTGTCAAGGATCTAACAACTGCTTCGTTTAAGTGCTTTGAAAAGATTCATTTTTACACGTGGAAGTAGTAAATTGGGGACAATGCTACCAACTTTGTAGGAGCTAAAAATGAGTTGGTGGATTTGAAGCGGCTGCTGCTTAGCGATTCCCATATGCAGTCTGTTCATCAAGCTTGCTTGGCGGAGGGAATCGATTGGCAATTTATTCCGCCTCGTTCACCACACTTTGGCGGATTGTGGGAGGCAGCAGTCAAGACGGCCAAACACCATTCCTACCGCTCTGCTGGTCGCCAAACGCTTAGTTTTGATGAGCTTCGCACTTTGGTTTGCCAGATTGCGTCAATCATTAATTCTCGCCCCTTGCTATCCATTTCAGAGAATCCAGATGATCTCGATGTTTTGACTCCTGCCCACCTACTTTTTGGTGGCCCTGTTACTACTATCATTGAGCCCGATCTAACCAAGCTCAATTATAACCGCTTGGATGGCTGGCAGCGTGTAACATACCTGCAGCAACTATTCTGGTCCCGATGGCAGAAGGAGTACCTTATTCTTCTGCAACAACGCACCAAATGGCGGTCTCCGGAAAGAATGCTTAAGGTCAACGACGTAGTTCTGGTAAAGGATGAAAATCTACCTCCCATGCGGTGGCCCTTAGCTAGGGTGAGCGCACTTATTCCTGGACGAGATGGCGTTTGCCGAGTTGCTGATCTGATGACTTCTACGTGTGACATCAGGAGAGCTGTCAATAAGTTGTGCCTGCTGCCCATCAATGATGAAGTTGAAAGGCAGGCTTCCAACGGGGGAGTATGTTGAGCGCAGCGGCAAACCACTCCAACTAAAGAGAGAATCAGAATCACTCATTTCTAAGCGGCCCTCTTATCTCTCTAGTAATTGGGCCACTCAGTCTGATCCCGCCTCTCTACGCCTACGGTCCGTCGCCAGCGTATACATTTGTTGTTGTTGATTGCAAGCTGCGGTGTTCGCAAAGCCCGTAGCCCTTGCATAAATATAAACGTTAATAAACTGAAGTATTGAATTTATCTTGCCTTGTGATTTGTTTTTTAAAATAGCTGACAAAAAGGCTTGTTAGCTCAACACTCATCTTTCATGGCTTCCTAACTCAGACTCTAATATTTTATTCCCTGAAAATCAACATGAGTTTATAGATGGGTTAACTAATTCACTTGGACAAGTTAATTCCATAAAAAATTCGAGAGAAAGGATCCTTGACCTAATTTTTATTAGTGATGTGTCTGTGGCAACCGTTTCCAGATGCGATCCTGTGTCCACACCGGAAGATTCGTACCATCCTGCTCTATGTCTAAGCGTTGATATAAATTTTGAAATTACTAATCAATCTGCCTCACAACGCGTTAAGTGTTTTAGGAAAACTGACTATTTTGGATTAAATTCCCACTTGGACCGCTTAAACTGGTCGACCTTACACACATTCACTGACCTTGATAGCGCAGTTCTTTGGTTTAATGAATCGGTTTGCTCTGCCTTGGATACTTTTGTCCCCGAAGTTTCCGTTGGAAACTCATTAAAGCTTCCTTGGTTCTCCAGGCATTTGTCCTACCTAAAAAACACAAAATCGCGTCTTTTTAAAAAATATAAGAAATCCGGGTCCGCCTCAGATTTTTCCCAATATGTTATTGCCCGATCTAATTTCGTAATATCTAATAATCAATGTTATGCTGAGTATATTGCTGAGTGTAGACAAAATATCAGATCTGACCCTAAAAAATTGTATTCATTTGTAAATTCTAAAAGAAAATCTAATGTATTTCCCCCATGTCTCCATTTGGGTGATCAATCAGAATCTTTTGATATTAACATTGCTAATCTTTTTGCTACTTTCTTTCAATATACATACTCTTCTCTCTCCTATAACACATCGACTAGTTATCCATACGCTTTGCCCTACATTAATAATATCCACATCCTACCTTTTAAAATCAGTGACGTTCTAAATGGCATGTTGGCTATTGACGAGTCTTTCTCTGCAGGTCCGGATAAAATTCCGAGTTGCATAATTAAACAGTGTGCTGCATCTCTTTGCGGCCCTATCACTTTTTTATTCAACCTCTCATTGCAACTATCATTCTTTCCAAGTACTTGGAAGACATCTTTTTTAATCCCTCTTCACAAGAAAGGTTCTAGATCTGACGTTAGCAACTATCGAGATATTGCCAAGCTGTCTGCGATCCCTAAGCTTTTCGAACGTCTAGTAACCTGTCAGATTCAGCATATGTGTAGCTCAATTATTTCAACCTCCCAACACGGATTTGTTAAGAAACGTTCTACTTCTACGAATCTTCTCGAATTTTCGTCTCTAATTCATCGCAGTTTTATCCAGAAGAAACAAACAGATGTCATATTCACCGATTTCAGCAAGGCGTTCGACTCGGTTAACCACTCTTTACTTCTTTCTAAACTATCTCTTATTGGATTTCCTCCCTACTTACTTGATTGGATTTCGTCATACTTGTCGAATAGATCTCAACGTGTATTGTTCAAAAACGAAGTATCTTCTCTGGTAAATGTTACCTCAGGCGTACCACAAGGTAGTCACCTGGGACCTACTGCACCACTTTTATGTATGCAGATGATGTGAAAATCTGTATGTCGTTTTCTAATTTAAGCTTACATCTTCTTATTCAGTCCGACCTCAATAATTTCTAGGCTTGGGCCTCAACAAACTTGTTATCACTAAATTACTCTAAATGTAAATCAATGTCGTTCTCCCGCACTACTGCCCACACAACCTCGTACACCCTTGGAAACTCCTTATTGGAGCGTGTGGAGAAAATTAATGATCTTGGTGTGTTGTTTGATCAAAAACTTTGTTTCAATAGCCATATCTCAGTTATAGTTAGTAAAGCTACCGGCGTCTTAGCCTTTATTAAGCGTTGGGCAAAAGAGTTCAACGATCCGTATACAACTAAATCGTTATACGTAAGCCTAGTTCGCCCAAGTATGGAGTACTGTTCTGAGGTATGGAATCCACAATATGTTTACCAACAGAACTTGATAGAATCGGTCTAAAAACAATTTTTAATATTTGCTTTGCGCAACCTTAATTGGGATCCTGATCGGCACTTACCTCCTTATTTGTCTAGGCTAAAACTGATTGAACTAAACACCTTAAAACACCGCAGATTTTGTAACGGCGTAATATTTATACACAAACTGCTGAGCGGTGCGGTGTATTCTCCAACTCTGTTGAGAGATATCAATATTGCAGTCCCGTCAAGATACACTCGTGCCTTCCGTCCCATCCGTCTACCAATTGTGAGATCTAATTTTTCCCTTCATGGACCATTCCGTGCTTTATGTACTAATTATAATTTAGCCTATCAATGTATATCTTTTGAGTCTTCCATTGATTCTATATCCTCCCAAATTTATTGTTACCTCGATTCACTAAATGTATAAATGTATTAATTTTTAAGTTGTTAAGTTAGCTGTCCATAGTTAACTATAAGCCAAATAAATAAATAAGCCAAGGGGTGAAGCTAGGGCGGAACGTTCGTTTACACTAGGCGTTGAAGCAAAGTGAAGCGCTCGGCAGCATCCCTGCGTAACTTGGACTGCCAGTGCGATCTGAGTTAAACACTAGTGGGACCATCCGGGACAGAGCCAGGGACAGGCGGTGGTGTGTCGAAAGGAGAGATTCCTGGAGATCGCGGCCTCTGTTCACCCTAGTCTGAGAACGGTGACGCTTCCCTAAACCCGTGCAGCCGATCTCCCGGCTAGTCTAAGGAGCGACGAGTAGTCGTCGTTTCTACGCATCAGCAACGAGCGGCGTCGAGCATCTTCAGGGAGCTACAAGAATTTTCAGGGAGCTACAAGGATCTTCAGGGAGCTACAAGGATCTTCAACGAGTTCACGGAACTGGAGCCCGAAGTCCACAAAGTTCTATATCCGAGTCGACAAGGCGACCAGGAGTCATCAACGACCACAAGGGGCGATAGCAAGGCCAGCCGAGCCAGCAAAGTTACCGTGCCATCATACCCTCTCGTTCGCAATAAAATCCACTGAGTACCTGAAAATTCTGTGCTGTCTCACTGATCTACTGGGCGGTCACGTTTATATTTTGGTGGAACGAACACACAACTATACTGAGCTAGCCGCACAAATCTCGTAGCGAGCAGACCTAATCAGTTCGTTACAAATTTTATGTTTATGACACAGTTGTTTTATAGAGTATGTACACTCCAACAAAATTTTTACATATAGAATAACAGTACCAAATATTACTAACATTATTATGACAAATGCATACCTTAACATGAGGAAACTAATAAATGGATGCTGAATACAATATATAGTTAAATTATTATCAACAAATAGTATTTTAAGCCGAGTCAACATTCATTACATTATTCTAATGAAATAAATAACAAAAAAATTAAGAAAAATAGCCATCCAAAATACCACTTTAATAATTTTAATTTATATCAATAATTTGTTCAATTACGATTATTTGCATTTATCATTATCTCTTTTTGCTAACCTTGCATCCCGAACCCACAGTTATTAGCTATAATATAAGCTCTATTCCTTCTTTCCAACAGAGACCTTTTGATTGTTTTGGGTGACTTTAATCTCCCTAATATCTCTTGGTCTCTTCCTACTGACTCACTTGTCGCTACACCTTTATCCGCCCATGATTTTGTGGATGGCCTTGTCGTTACAGCAAGTAAGCTTTATACGAAATTCAATAAATAGAATACTAGATCTAGTATTTTTTTTAGATCATTACCGCACTTTTTGTACCTGTAGATCGATATCATCCTACATTGGAATTGACAATTGGCCTCCCCTGTACTGATACCCTTTTCCTTTAGTTTCTCAAACTAAAGTGAGATGCTATCGTAAATGCAATGTTGGGAAAGGTACTGTTTTTTTACCTAGGTAAGGTAAAAGTATTGTACAAAAATAAATACCTATGTATGGTAAAGGTACTTCAATTTCCCAGTACCAAGGTAAATATAAACGGTAAAAATATTGTTTTTTTAATTTTTATATATTTTTATACCCTTGCAGAGGGTATAATGATTTCAGTCAGAAGTTTGCAACGCAATGAAGGAGACGTTTCCGACCCTATAAAGTATATATATTCTTGGTCAGCATGACTAGGCGAGTCGATCTAGCCATGTCCGTCTGTCCATCTGTCCGTCTGTCCGTCCGTCCGTTTCTACGCAAACTAGTCCCTCAGTTTTTAAGCTATCGAGCTGAAACTTTACCAAAAGCCGTCTTTCTGTTGCAGGTAGTATATAAGTCGGAGCCGGCCGGATCGGACAACTTTATCTTATGGCTCCCATAGGAATAATCGGAAAAGGAATTGAAAAAAATTATAACTTATGTGTTTTTTGACATATTACCTTATGCTCTTGGAAATATAATTTTTTTAACTATTCTGAATTTCGAATTAAATTTTAGAAAAATCGGACGACTATATCATATAGCTCCCATAGGAACGATAGGAAAACTAAAGGGAAATTAATAGGAACAAAATTATAGCTTTGTTAATTTTTATTGTATTCTCTTCTACTTTGGAAAATAAGTTTATTTTATTATTTTAGAATTTCGAATTAAATTTAACATAAATAGGATGACTATATTATATAGCTGCCATAGGAAGGATCGATTAATTAATGTCAAAATACTCCGTAAACTGCTATAATTTTGTTTGTTGCAAATCTAAATTTAACATTTTTGTAATTTCAAATAGAATAGGAACGATCTGCAAGGGAACGATCGGCTGGCCGAAGTTAGTTTTCTTTCTAGTTTTTAAATTTTTTTGTGTTGTTTTTTAATAAGACTAGGTTTCAGTTTACAGTCATCTTAAAAATATATAACATTATCTTTTCATTTTATTTTAATCACAATTTAAAGATAACCTTTTTTTATCATTACTAATGTTTCGAAAAACTCGCCCCCTCCCTGTTTTATTTTGGGGTTAGATTTTGACCTCCACAACTGAACAATCTTTCAAGTTTTGCTAAGCACTGTAGATGCTCTGAAAACAGGTATTTATAAAAAAAGCAAAGCAAATCTTTTATAAATATCCGCTTTTAGTGCATCTACAAGTGCTTCGCAAAACAAAACAAAAAATCGAACTTTTATTTTATATAATAATTAATGCACTTATGCATTTACCCATTACTACATCAATTTATTTATGAACCCAAAGTGTATTTGGCGCGCAAAAATGCCGTAGGTACGTAAACAAACGGCGTATACATATGTACAATATATAGTCATACGTTTCCACATACGGAATTTTCGCGCCAAATACACTTTCCCTCTTGTACATGTTAAGAAAAAAATGCATTTGGCGCGCAAAAATTGCTTATGTAGAAACATTTGACTATATATTGTGCATATGTACACGCCGTTTGTTTATGTACATACGACATTTTGGCGCGCCAAATACCTATGTAAGTACTTTAATAATTTTTTACGAGCGCCGGTTATGGCGGGAAGCGAGGCAAAAAGGGGGACAGCAGAAGCCACAATCTCTAAAGTTGCGAAAGAATAAAGAAAGACCAGCTGTGCACAATGCAATATAATGCACAATTGGGCAATTCAATGGAATAATATATCGGTCAGTAAAAGCAACGAGAGACTGAAATGAACCCGAAAGCTGACGCTAGCTAAATCCAAAGCGGGCCAGTTAGCTAGAGCAAGGGGAAATGAGTACCTAGATGGGAACACTTAGGTACGAAAATAAGAACCCGGAAGCAAAAAGAAAAGCTCTAACTACGGTATAAAAGAACTATAACTCTACGGAGAAGGCAGTCAGATTTGCAGGTACGGCCGGCAATAATACTAATCGAGCGCAAAGAACAAAAATAATCCGTTCGACGGAAAGTTCAACACAGTGAACATGAATCCTTATTTCGCGTTTAACGGAGATTCCGTTTAAGGACCAAAGATAAAAAAAAAATGGGGTCCAAAGTTTCAAAAGCGGAAGGCAATACTGCCAACGTTATAAACAATGTGGAAGTGATAGACCACAAAGACGAAATCGTGAAAGTCTTTAATGTCTTGTGTCTAATTGCCGGGTTACTAGTGCTCCTTATAGTCCTCCGAGGACTCCGAATGTACAAGAAAACAGTACAACGCCGTCGGGATCATGGACACGAACTAGAGAGGATCGTAGCCGCCGCCTCTAACTGGCCCGAAACAAGCCGGGATTAAGTGCAGAACAAAAAAAAAAAAAAGGAAAAAATGAATTAAATCAAATCATTGTCAGCCACTGCAATAAAAAAAACTACAACAAAGGTCGCAACGCTAACAATAAAATAAATTAAAACAAATAATTATCAGTAACAGAACAGAAAACCCAAAACAAAATCAGCCACCACACAAACGTGCATGTGTAATAAGAAGCTCATTGGGAAGTTCCCGCAGTAAAGTTCGCCTGGATGACCGAGTGCCGCTTCTTTCATTTCCTCCATATGCTTATAGTTTTTATTTGTCTGTTAAGAGTTTTATAATAGTTACACGAAAGGCGCGATGTTCCAAAATATATATTACCCATAAATATTATTTTTAAGTGCACTAATTCCATATATATATATACATATATAATCAATTTAATATTTATCTACAACCAAAATGATCCAGAGCGTCGAGATCTCATCGCCAGGATATCAATGAGTAAGTTTCTATATATTCATTTTCCTCTAAATATATATATATATGTACAATTGCACCATGATCACAAGACAGGCGATGTTAACTACTCTTTCAAGAGAACCTCATTTCGCTATTAAAGTAAAATATTTGCTATCCAAAGTCAATCTACCAATATCCGTAACAGAACTGGAGAATTTATATCTTGAAACCTTCTGTCTAGATTTCTCTCCATTAATTCATTGCAACAAACAAGAAAAAGCTATTATAGTAGCCGCGGTACCCAATGTACGAGTATATTCAGAACTCATTTCCAACAGTTTGCTAGGCGATGTCACTATTTTTATGATCAATAAAGATAATTAATCTGTTCTAAGTACACACAATAAAACACAAAAAAAAAAACACTACATAAACACCATAATTTGAAAGGAACACAACATTTATATTTTTATACATATCTTTTCTATAATCTTTATATTGATACTTTTAGTATTAGTCTTCATGAACATTTTTATATTTAATTTACTCTCTTTTTATATTTTTTTTATCATTAACGCACTTACACCTATTATATATTTTTGTCAATCATCATGCACACATACACAAAACCTTTTTACAATAAATTTATAGTGTGAATTGAATCTCATAATGTGTTGGTAGAAACCGATTAAAAAAAGGGGGGGGGAGCTGGTAAACATGGAAGAAGGGGTCAAGAACAGTGACACAACTTTTGACTGACGACCGCGACATTAGGGGATCGTATTGCGCGGCCCGCGACGATCCATTTGGCACACGAAGTGTGAAGGGGAGGGAATGTGGCCGAAACACAGCCCGATCGTGTTACGATCAAGCTACAGCTGAGCTTGTGGGGCAGTGCAGACAGAAGACCAACGGACGTTACGAATTCTATCCATTTTTCAGACACGATAAATTTATTCTCACTATGTTGGAGAGGAAGTGGCTTCCAAAGAACCCACCCCAAATACGGCGAGCTTAGCCGGCAGCCAGCGTGCCTGCTCAGGACGCAACTTCCTCGGCCCATGTCTAATATGCCGACGTAACAGAATTGGCGCCCAACGAAGGACTTTTGTATATTCTTTAATGAATTTTTGTAGGATCCACCATTTAGATATTTATGGTGTCTGAGTTGGTGTACCTTCTACCTTCGGTATAACCCACATCTCTAAATACCAAAATTCAATTTCGCGCTTGTTAACGAAAGGGAGATAAGTAATTTAAATCAATGCTAGCTTCATTTTTTTTGTTGTTGTTTTGTTTTATGGTAGATTGCAAAATATTTAGAATTTAGAGTCCGCAACTTCTGCGACAGTCAGAATTGAGAAGGCCTCTCAATCGGAATTTTGTCTCAGAATTGAGGTATGACTTTATACTTTGGTTCCTTTTTAAAATCATAGATATCCTTTGTTTGAACATGTCAAAATTTGCTAAGAATTTCGAAGAGAAATATGAGTGTTCCTTTTTATAATATTATTAAAAACACTACGTGCAAGACCGACTTTTTATTTTTTTTTAGGAATTTAAATTCAAGGGCTTCCTTTGGCCGACGCTATCCGCTTGACTAGGCTATGCCAGGTCTTTCGAGAGGTTCGAGTCCAGATCAAGCTGAGTTGCTGCAAAGGCTGCGGCGTAACAACTGGCGGTGTCAGGATGCTGCGATTACGTTGCTGATCAGCGATCTCATGACTAGGGGGGAGGGGGGCGTACTGACCGGATCCATACAGCCGACGCTATCCGTTTGTATTAGGCGATGCCAGGTCGCTCGAGAGGTTCGAGACCAGAGAGAGAGGAAGCAGCGAGGCAGTTCCTAGAGTCTTGGAATAAAGCTCTTTTCGTCTGTCTATGAGTGAGCTTAGCTGTTTTCCGATGACTGGGGGGAGGGGGTTCGGACAGTACCTTCCACGGGGAATCAGCACTGCGGTAGAGGCTGTAGTCCTGGGAAGGGGTGAGTAGGACATGGGCGGAACTGGTAGCTCCGGTGGAGACCAGTTGAATTCATTCATGGATTTCTATTGTGTAGGGTTTTTTTGTAGATTCGAGGGCTTAATTTCGGACGGTTTCTTGACCCGGATATACCCAGTCATACCAGCAAACCCGACTTAAAAATTTGATTTATATTTGTTTCAAGTCTTTGTCCATTGAAAGACAGCTTATGCATGAAAAGTATAGTCAGCATAAATACACCCATACGTCCACATACACGTATATAGTCGTCATCGTCTTTGACCGTCACTTTGGTAATTTGAAGATTTACCTCAATTATTTTTATTCTTGAATATTTATTTGTTTTTTTGATCGTCTGAAGGGCGCGTGCCAGTCAGTTTCTTATTACCACGGCACGAGCTAAACGTAGGAGAATATAAAGTAAGGTAGGTCAGATACGAGCTAAGCTAGCGAGTGGAGTATATTAGTGAACATTAATGGCAGGGAAACGAAAGCGTTAAGATTACCTCTGACTAGGTCGGCACGGGCATCCACATTAGCGGCAAGACAGGCTGGTCAAGCTAGAATAAGCGGTAGTAGAAGAGATCAGGATCAAGCGAGCACCAGCCGCTCAACGGATTCAGCACCCAATCAGTCGGTGAGCTTCAGCAGTAAGCTCGGTAATTTGGGAAGCCTGGCGGAATACAACAACTCAGGGATGGACGACTCATTAGGAGCCGTAGGGGGAGTTACAAACCGGCTAGGCCAACCGCAAGGAAGGTCCAGCATGCTCCCAAACACAGGAGCAAGGCCACGTCATTCCACCTCCGAAAGTAGGCTGGAGAGGATGATGTCAGCCATTATTATACAAGGCAACGAACTAAAGGCAACACTCACAACGCAGATCACAGAGTTAAACACACAAATGATAAATCTCCAGTTGCGAGTCGCTGAAGTAAGCGAAGCACAGGGATCCGGAAACTTATCAGGAGGCAATAGCTCCACTCCACATCTAGCAAGGGGACGAGAACAAACAGCCGCAGATTTCTCCGCATAAATCATTTCAGCAGCGGAAGACGGAGTATGAGGCGGCTCGCGCACGAATCTTTAACCCGGACGATAAAAAAAAAGACGAGAGACAGCACCGGAAGGACAAGAAGCTTCAGCACCTACATCATTCTATGGATACCACACGGGAATTTAGAAAAAATTAGTGGCTTCCATTGTCAGCTTTAAAAACGACAACCGCTTGTTTGCCAAGACTAGAGTAGACGGCGAGGAGATAGTCGCGTTACTAGACCCCGGTGCAAGCGCCAACTGCATTGGAAAAGGAGCGGAGGTGTTTTTGCGAGGGCGAGAACAGAAAGTGAAAAAGCTAACAAAGCAGAACGTCCAAACCGCTAGCGGGGGAAAAACCCAGGTTACGGGCATGATCACCTTACCAGTAGAATGGGAAAAAGAAACGAAAGAACTAGAATTCTTGATAGTGCCAGCCTTACAGAAATCGTTTTATTTTGGGATTGAGTTCTGGGAGGAGTTTGGGCTTCCGCTACCAGGACAACGTTACTTGCGGGTAGCCGAGGTAGATCCAGTGCCATTCATAGAAGAAGACAAGCCGGCACGGCAGGAGATCGCATACACTCCGCATAAACTCTCGATAGAACAAGAAACCATCTTAAACCAACTGGTGGCAACCTTTCCATCATGTTCAGACATGGGCTTAGGGAAGACTGGTTTAGAAGAACATGTCATAGAAGTTACCCAGGAAAATCTGCCGATTAAGCAAAGGCACTATCCCATCTCGCCAGCAAAACAACAGCTGGTGTTTGCCGAACTTGATCGAATGCTAAGTTTGGGAGTGATTGAGGAATGTAACAGTAGCTGGAGCTTCCCAGTCACCTTGGTGCAGAAAGGCTCGAAAAACCGTCTTTGCTTAGATGCCCGCAAAGTAAATTCCCGGACTATAAAAGATGCGTATCCCTTACCACACATTGAGGGCTTATTGAGTCGGCTGCAAGAAACATATTTCGGCAATCGATTTGAAAGAAGCCTTCTGGCAAATACCCTTAGAAGCCAAGAGCAGAGAGAAGACAGCTTTTACCGTGCCAGGTCGGCCGTTGTATCAGTTTACGGTTATGCCGTTTGGCTTATGCAATGCAGCACAGAGAATGTGCCGACTAATGGACAAAGTTATTCCAGCTGCACTACGGGAGCACGTATTTGTATATCTCGCCTACTTTTGAGGCACATTTAAATATGTTGCGGCAGGTCAGTGACTGCTTAAGAAGGGCAAAGCTGACGATTAACGTGGATGAAAGTAAATTCTGCTACAGCCAAGCTAAATATCTAGGGTATAGGGAGGATATAAAGGAGCTTCGTTCAAATGGCATTGTTAAGAAATCAAGTTCAATTGCTTCGCTCTTGCCCTCCATAGATGCATGTGGCCTTCTTCGAGTTGGTGGACGCCTCGAAAATTCAACACTTGCGTATGAGGCTCGCCATCCAATAATAGTGCCACGTCGTCACCAACTCACCTTAGCGCTTATCATGCACTTCCATAAGATGAACCTGCATGCAGGACCGCGCGCTCTGCTGGCAAGCATCCGACTACAATACTGGCCTATTGGAGGACTGCGAACGGTCTCAAATGTAGTAAAGGGCTGCGTGGAGTGCTTCCGGGCCAGGCCCTAATTTCTGGAACCAATCATGGCTAATCTTCCGAAAGAACGTTTGGAGTGCGTACGGGCCTTTGCTGTTTCTGGCGTCGACTATTGTGGACCTTTCTTCTACAAATCCGAAGTTCGCACCAGGTCTCCCATCAAGTGTTACGTATGCGTCTTCATCTGCTTTACAAGCAAGGCTGTACACTTAGAGCTTGTCAAGGATCTAACAACTGCTTCGTTTAAGTGCTTTGAAAAGATTCATTTTTACACGTGGACAATGCTACCAACTTTGTAGGAGCTAAAAATGAGTTGGTGGATTTGAAGCGGCTGCTGCTTAGCGATTCCCATATGCAGTCTGTTCATCAAGCTTGCTTGGCGGAGGGAATCGATTGGCAATTTATTCCGCCTCGTTCACCACACTTTGGCGGATTGTGGGAGGCAGCAGTCAAGACGGCCAAACACCATTCCTACCGCTCTGCTGGTCGCCAAACGCTTAGTTTTGATGAGCTTCGCACTTTGGTTTGCCAGATTGCGTCAATCATTAATTCTCGCCCCTTGCTATCCATTTCAGAGAATCCAGATGATCTCGATGTTTTGACTCCTGCCCACCTACTTTTTGGTGGCCCTGTTACTACTATCATTGAGCCCGATCTAACCAAGCTCAATTATAACCGCTTGGATGGCTGGCAGCGTGTAACATACCTGCAGCAACTATTCTGGTCCCGATGGCAGAAGGAGTACCTTATTCTTCTGCAACAACGCACCAAATGGCGGTCTCCGGAAAGAATGCTTAAGGTCAACGACGTAGTTCTGGTAAAGGATGAAAATCTACCTCCCATGCGGTGGCCCTTAGCTAGGGTGAGCGCACTTATTCCTGGACGAGATGGCGTTTGCCGAGTTGCTGATCTGATGACTTCTACGTGTGACATCAGGAGAGCTGTCAATAAGTTGTGCCTGCTGCCCATCAATGATGAAGTTGAAAGGCAGGCTTCCAACGGGGGGAGTATGTTGAGCGCAGCGGCAAACCACTCCAACTAAAGAGAGAATCAGAATCACTCATTTCTAAGCGGCCCTCTTATCTCTCTAGTAATTGGGCCACTCAGTCTGATCCCGCCTCTCTACGCCTACGGTCCGTCGCCAGCGTATACATTTGTTGTTGTTGATTGCAAGCTGCGGTGTTCGCAAAGCCCGTAGCCCTTGCATAAATATAAACGTTAATAAACTGAAGTATTGAATTTATCTTGCCTTGTGATTTGTTTTTTAAAATAGCTGACAAAAAGGCTTGTTAGCTCAACACTCATCTTTCATGGCTTCCTAACTCAGACTCTAATATTTTATTCCCTGAAAATCAACATGAGTTTATAGATGGGTTAACTAATTCACTTGGACAAGTTAATTCCATAAAAAATTCGAGAGAAAGGATCCTTGACCTAATTTTTATTAGTGATGTGTCTGTGGCAACCGTTTCCAGATGCGATCCTGTGTCCACACCGGAAGATTCGTACCATCCTGCTCTATGTCTAAGCGTTGATATAAATTTTGAAATTACTAATCAATCTGCCTCACAACGCGTTAAGTGTTTTAGGAAAACTGACTATTTTGGATTAAATTCCCACTTGGACCGCTTAAACTGGTCGACCTTACACACATTCACTGACCTTGATAGCGCAGTTCTTTGGTTTAATGAATCGGTTTGCTCTGCCTTGGATACTTTTGTCCCCGAAGTTTCCGTTGGAAACTCATTAAAGCTTCCTTGGTTCTCCAGGCATTTGTCCTACCTAAAAAACACAAAATCGCGTCTTTTTAAAAAATATAAGAAATCCGGGTCCGCCTCAGATTTTTCCCAATATGTTATTGCCCGATCTAATTTCGTAATATCTAATAATCAATGTTATGCTGAGTATATTGCTGAGTGTAGACAAAATATCAGATCTGACCCTAAAAAATTGTATTCATTTGTAAATTCTAAAAGAAAATCTAATGTATTTCCCCCATGTCTCCATTTGGGTGATCAATCAGAATCTTTTGATATTAACATTGCTAATCTTTTTGCTACTTTCTTTCAATATACATACTCTTCTCTCTCCTATAACACATCGACTAGTTATCCATACGCTTTGCCCTACATTAATAATATCCACATCCTACCTTTTAAAATCAGTGACGTTCTAAATGGCATGTTGGCTATTGACGAGTCTTTCTCTGCAGGTCCGGATAAAATTCCGAGTTGCATAATTAAACAGTGTGCTGCATCTCTTTGCGGCCCTATCACTTTTTTATTCAACCTCTCATTGCAACTATCATTCTTTCCAAGTACTTGGAAGACATCTTTTTTAATCCCTCTTCACAAGAAAGGTTCTAGATCTGACGTTAGCAACTATCGAGATATTGCCAAGCTGTCTGCGATCCCTAAGCTTTTCGAACGTCTAGTAACCTGTCAGATTCAGCATATGTGTAGCTCAATTATTTCAACCTCCCAACACGGATTTGTTAAGAAACGTTCTACTTCTACGAATCTTCTCGAATTTTCGTCTCTAATTCATCGCAGTTTTATCCAGAAGAAACAAACAGATGTCATATTCACCGATTTCAGCAAGGCGTTCGACTCGGTTAACCACTCTTTACTTCTTTCTAAACTATCTCTTATTGGATTTCCTCCCTACTTACTTGATTGGATTTCGTCATACTTGTCGAATAGATCTCAACGTGTATTGTTCAAAAACGAAGTATCTTCTCTGGTAAATGTTACCTCAGGCGTACCACAAGGTAGTCACCTGGGACCTACTGCACCACTTTTATGTATGCAGATGATGTGAAAATCTGTATGTCGTTTTCTAATTTAAGCTTACATCTTCTTATTCAGTCCGACCTCAATAATTTCTAGGCTTGGGCCTCAACAAACTTGTTATCACTAAATTACTCTAAATGTAAATCAATGTCGTTCTCCCGCACTACTGCCCACACAACCTCGTACACCCTTGGAAACTCCTTATTGGAGCGTGTGGAGAAAATTAATGATCTTGGTGTGTTGTTTGATCAAAAACTTTGTTTCAATAGCCATATCTCAGTTATAGTTAGTAAAGCTACCGGCGTCTTAGCCTTTATTAAGCGTTGGGCAAAAGAGTTCAACGATCCGTATACAACTAAATCGTTATACGTAAGCCTAGTTCGCCCAAGTATGGAGTACTGTTCTGAGGTATGGAATCCACAATATGTTTACCAACAGAACTTGATAGAATCGGTCTAAAAACAATTTTTAATATTTGCTTTGCGCAACCTTAATTGGGATCCTGATCGGCACTTACCTCCTTATTTGTCTAGGCTAAAACTGATTGAACTAAACACCTTAAAACACCGCAGATTTTGTAACGGCGTAATATTTATACACAAACTGCTGAGCGGTGCGGTGTATTCTCCAACTCTGTTGAGAGATATCAATATTGCAGTCCCGTCAAGATACACTCGTGCCTTCCGTCCCATCCGTCTACCAATTGTGAGATCTAATTTTTCCCTTCATGGACCATTCCGTGCTTTATGTACTAATTATAATTTAGCCTATCAATGTATATCTTTTGAGTCTTCCATTGATTCTATATCCTCCCAAATTTATTGTTACCTCGATTCACTAAATGTATAAATGTATTAATTTTTAAGTTGTTAAGTTAGCTGTCCATAGTTAACTATAAGCCAAATAAATAAATAAGCCAAGGGGTGAAGCTAGGGCGGAACGTTCGTTTACACTAGGCGTTGAAGCAAAGTGAAGCGCTCGGCAGCATCCCTGCGTAACTTGGACTGCCAGTGCGATCTGAGTTAAACACTAGTGGGACCATCCGGGACAGAGCCAGGGACAGGCGGTGGTGTGTCGAAAGGAGAGATTCCTGGAGATCGCGGCCTCTGTTCACCCTAGTCTGAGAACGGTGACGCTTCCCTAAACCCGTGCAGCCGATCTCCCGGCTAGTCTAAGGAGCGACGAGTAGTCGTCGTTTCTACGCATCAGCAACGAGCGGCGTCGAGCATCTTCAGGGAGCTACAAGAATTTTCAGGGAGCTACAAGGATCTTCAGGGAGCTACAAGGATCTTCAACGAGTTCACGGAACTGGAGCCCGAAGTCCACAAAGTTCTATATCCGAGTCGACAAGGCGACCAGGAGTCATCAACGACCACAAGGGGCGATAGCAAGGCCAGCCGAGCCAGCAAAGTTACCGTGCCATCATACCCTCTCGTTCGCAATAAAATCCACTGAGTACCTGAAAATTCTGTGCTGTCTCACTGATCTACTGGGCGGTCACGTTTATATTTTGGTGGAACGAACACACAACTATACTGAGCTAGCCGCACAAATCTCGTAGCGAGCAGACCTAATCAGTTCGTTACAAATTTTATGTTTATGACACAGTTGTTTTATAGAGTATGTACACTCCAACAAAATTTTTACATATAGAATAACAGTACCAAATATTACTAACATTATTATGACAAATGCATACCTTAACATGAGGAAACTAATAAATGGATGCTGAATACAATATATAGTTAAATTATTATCAACAAATAGTATTTTAAGCCGAGTCAACATTCATTACATTATTCTAATGAAATAAATAACAAAAAAATTAAGAAAAATAGCCATCCAAAATACCACTTTAATAATTTTAATTTATATCAATAATTTGTTCAATTACGATTATTTGCATTTATCATTATCTCTTTTTGCTAACCTTGCATCCCGAACCCACAGTTATTAGCTATAATATAAGCTCTATTCCTTCTTTCCAACAGAGACCTTTTGATTGTTTTGGGTGACTTTAATCTCCCTAATATCTCTTGGTCTCTTCCTACTGACTCACTTGTCGCTACACCTTTATCCGCCCATGATTTTGTGGATGGCCTTGTCGTTACAGCAAGTAAGCTTTATACGAAATTCAATAAATAGAATACTAGATCTAGTATTTTTTTTAGATCATTACCGCACTTTTTGTACCTGTAGATCGATATCATCCTACATTGGAATTGACAATTGGCCTCCCCTGTACTGATACCCTTTTCCTTTAGTTTCTCAAACTAAAGTGAGATGCTATCGTAAATGCAATGTTGGGAAAGGTACTGTTTTTTTACCTAGGTAAGGTAAAAGTATTGTACAAAAATAAATACCTATGTATGGTAAAGGTACTTCAATTTCCCAGTACCAAGGTAAATATAAACGGTAAAAATATTGTTTTTTTAATTTTTATATATTTTTATACCCTTGCAGAGGGTATAATGATTTCAGTCAGAAGTTTGCAACGCAATGAAGGAGACGTTTCCGACCCTATAAAGTATATATATTCTTGGTCAGCATGACTAGGCGAGTCGATCTAGCCATGTCCGTCTGTCCATCTGTCCGTCTGTCCGTCCGTCCGTTTCTACGCAAACTAGTCCCTCAGTTTTTAAGCTATCGAGCTGAAACTTTACCAAAAGCCGTCTTTCTGTTGCAGGTAGTATATAAGTCGGAGCCGGCCGGATCGGACAACTTTATCTTATGGCTCCCATAGGAATAATCGGAAAAGGAATTGAAAAAAATTATAACTTATGTGTTTTTTGACATATTACCTTATGCTCTTGGAAATATAATTTTTTTAACTATTCTGAATTTCGAATTAAATTTTAGAAAAATCGGACGACTATATCATATAGCTCCCATAGGAACGATAGGAAAACTAAAGGGAAATTAATAGGAACAAAATTATAGCTTTGTTAATTTTTATTGTATTCTCTTCTACTTTGGAAAATAAGTTTATTTTATTATTTTAGAATTTCGAATTAAATTTAACATAAATAGGATGACTATATTATATAGCTGCCATAGGAAGGATCGATTAATTAATGTCAAAATACTCCGTAAACTGCTATAATTTTGTTTGTTGCAAATCTAAATTTAACATTTTTGTAATTTCAAATAGAATAGGAACGATCTGCAAGGGAACGATCGGCTGGCCGAAGTTAGTTTTCTTTCTAGTTTTTAAATTTTTTTGTGTTGTTTTTTAATAAGACTAGGTTTCAGTTTACAGTCATCTTAAAAATATATAACATTATCTTTTCATTTTATTTTAATCACAATTTAAAGATAACCTTTTTTTATCATTACTAATGTTTCGAAAAACTCGCCCCCTCCCTGTTTTATTTTGGGGTTAGATTTTGACCTCCACAACTGAACAATCTTTCAAGTTTTGCTAAGCACTGTAGATGCTCTGAAAACAGGTATTTATAAAAAAAGCAAAGCAAATCTTTTATAAATATCCGCTTTTAGTGCATCTACAAGTGCTTCGCAAAACAAAACAAAAAATCGAACTTTTATTTTATATAATAATTAATGCACTTATGCATTTACCCATTACTACATCAATTTATTTATGAACCCAAAGTGTATTTGGCGCGCAAAAATGCCGTAGGTACGTAAACAAACGGCGTATACATATGTACAATATATAGTCATACGTTTCCACATACGGAATTTTCGCGCCAAATACACTTTCCCTCTTGTACATGTTAAGAAAAAAATGCATTTGGCGCGCAAAAATTGCTTATGTAGAAACATTTGACTATATATTGTGCATATGTACACGCCGTTTGTTTATGTACATACGACATTTTGGCGCGCCAAATACCTATGTAAGTACTTTAATAATTTTTTACGAGCGCCGGTTATGGCGGGAAGCGAGGCAAAAAGGGGGACAGCAGAAGCCACAATCTCTAAAGTTGCGAAAGAATAAAGAAAGACCAGCTGTGCACAATGCAATATAATGCACAATTGGGCAATTCAATGGAATAATATATCGGTCAGTAAAAGCAACGAGAGACTGAAATGAACCCGAAAGCTGACGCTAGCTAAATCCAAAGCGGGCCAGTTAGCTAGAGCAAGGGGAAATGAGTACCTAGATGGGAACACTTAGGTACGAAAATAAGAACCCGGAAGCAAAAAGAAAAGCTCTAACTACGGTATAAAAGAACTATAACTCTACGGAGAAGGCAGTCAGATTTGCAGGTACGGCCGGCAATAATACTAATCGAGCGCAAAGAACAAAAATAATCCGTTCGACGGAAAGTTCAACACAGTGAACATGAATCCTTATTTCGCGTTTAACGGAGATTCCGTTTAAGGACCAAAGATAAAAAAAAAATGGGGTCCAAAGTTTCAAAAGCGGAAGGCAATACTGCCAACGTTATAAACAATGTGGAAGTGATAGACCACAAAGACGAAATCGTGAAAGTCTTTAATGTCTTGTGTCTAATTGCCGGGTTACTAGTGCTCCTTATAGTCCTCCGAGGACTCCGAATGTACAAGAAAACAGTACAACGCCGTCGGGATCATGGACACGAACTAGAGAGGATCGTAGCCGCCGCCTCTAACTGGCCCGAAACAAGCCGGGATTAAGTGCAGAACAAAAAAAAAAAAAAGGAAAAAATGAATTAAATCAAATCATTGTCAGCCACTGCAATAAAAAAAACTACAACAAAGGTCGCAACGCTAACAATAAAATAAATTAAAACAAATAATTATCAGTAACAGAACAGAAAACCCAAAACAAAATCAGCCACCACACAAACGTGCATGTGTAATAAGAAGCTCATTGGGAAGTTCCCGCAGTAAAGTTCGCCTGGATGACCGAGTGCCGCTTCTTTCATTTCCTCCATATGCTTATAGTTTTTATTTGTCTGTTAAGAGTTTTATAATAGTTACACGAAAGGCGCGATGTTCCAAAATATATATTACCCATAAATATTATTTTTAAGTGCACTAATTCCATATATATATATACATATATAATCAATTTAATATTTATCTACAACCAAAATGATCCAGAGCGTCGAGATCTCATCGCCAGGATATCAATGAGTAAGTTTCTATATATTCATTTTCCTCTAAATATATATATATATGTACAATTGCACCATGATCACAAGACAGGCGATGTTAACTACTCTTTCAAGAGAACCTCATTTCGCTATTAAAGTAAAATATTTGCTATCCAAAGTCAATCTACCAATATCCGTAACAGAACTGGAGAATTTATATCTTGAAACCTTCTGTCTAGATTTCTCTCCATTAATTCATTGCAACAAACAAGAAAAAGCTATTATAGTAGCCGCGGTACCCAATGTACGAGTATATTCAGAACTCATTTCCAACAGTTTGCTAGGCGATGTCACTATTTTTATGATCAATAAAGATAATTAATCTGTTCTAAGTACACACAATAAAACACAAAAAAAAAAACACTACATAAACACCATAATTTGAAAGGAACACAACATTTATATTTTTATACATATCTTTTCTATAATCTTTATATTGATACTTTTAGTATTAGTCTTCATGAACATTTTTATATTTAATTTACTCTCTTTTTATATTTTTTTTATCATTAACGCACTTACACCTATTATATATTTTTGTCAATCATCATGCACACATACACAAAACCTTTTTACAATAAATTTATAGTGTGAATTGAATCTCATAATGTGTTGGTAGAAACCGATTAAAAAAAGGGGGGGGAGCTGGTAAACATGGAAGAAGGGGTCAAGAACAGTGACACAACTTTTGACTGACGACCGCGACATTAGGGGATCGTATTGCGCGGCCCGCGACGATCCATTTGGCACACGAAGTGTGAAGGGGAGGGAATGTGGCCGAAACACAGCCCGATCGTGTTACGATCAAGCTACAGCTGAGCTTGTGGGGCAGTGCAGACAGAAGACCAACGGACGTTACGAATTCTATCCATTTTTCAGACACGATAAATTTATTCTCACTATGTTGGAGAGGAAGTGGCTTCCAAAGAACCCACCCCAAATACGGCGAGCTTAGCCGGCAGCCAGCGTGCCTGCTCAGGACGCAACTTCCTCGGCCCATGTCTAATATGCCGACGTAACAGAATTGGCGCCCAACGAAGGACTTTTGTATATTCTTTAATGAATTTTTGTAGGATCCACCATTTAGATATTTATGGTGTCTGAGTTGGTGTACCTTCTACCTTCGGTATAACCCACATCTCTAAATACCAAAATTCAATTTCGCGCTTGTTAACGAAAGGGAGATAAGTAATTTAAATCAATGCTAGCTTCATTTTTTTTGTTGTTGTTTTGTTTTATGGTAGATTGCAAAATATTTAGAATTTAGAGTCCGCAACTTCTGCGACAGTCAGAATTGAGAAGGCCTCTCAATCGGAATTTTGTCTCAGAATTGAGGTATGACTTTATACTTTGGTTCCTTTTTAAAATCATAGATATCCTTTGTTTGAACATGTCAAAATTTGCTAAGAATTTCGAAGAGAAATATGAGTGTTCCTTTTTATAATATTATTAAAAACACTACGTGCAAGACCGACTTTTTATTTTTTTTTAGGAATTTAAATTCAAGGGCTTCCTTTGGCCGACGCTATCCGCTTGACTAGGCTATGCCAGGTCTTTCGAGAGGTTCGAGTCCAGATCAAGCTGAGTTGCTGCAAAGGCTGCGGCGTAACAACTGGCGGTGTCAGGATGCTGCGATTACGTTGCTGATCAGCGATCTCATGACTAGGGGGGAGGGGGGCGTACTGACCGGATCCATACAGCCGACGCTATCCGTTTGTATTAGGCGATGCCAGGTCGCTCGAGAGGTTCGAGACCAGAGAGAGAGGAAGCAGCGAGGCAGTTCCTAGAGTCTTGGAATAAAGCTCTTTTCGTCTGTCTATGAGTGAGCTTAGCTGTTTTCCGATGACTGGGGGGAGGGGGTTCGGACAGTACCTTCCACGGGGAATCAGCACTGCGGTAGAGGCTGTAGTCCTGGGAAGGGGTGAGTAGGACATGGGCGGAACTGGTAGCTCCGGTGGAGACCAGTTGAATTCATTCATGGATTTCTATTGTGTAGGGTTTTTTTGTAGATTCGAGGGCTTAATTTCGGACGGTTTCTTGACCCGGATATACCCAGTCATACCAGCAAACCCGACTTAAAAATTTGATTTATATTTGTTTCAAGTCTTTGTCCATTGAAAGACAGCTTATGCATGAAAAGTATAGTCAGCATAAATACACCCATACGTCCACATACACGTATATAGTCGTCATCGTCTTTGACCGTCACTTTGGTAATTTGAAGATTTACCTCAATTATTTTTATTCTTGAATATTTATTTGTTTTTTTGATCGTCTGAAGGGCGCGTGCCAGTCAGTTTCTTATTACCACGGCACGAGCTAAACGTAGGAGAATATAAAGTAAGGTAGGTCAGATACGAGCTAAGCTAGCGAGTGGAGTATATTAGTGAACATTAATGGCAGGGAAACGAAAGCGTTAAGATTACCTCTGACTAGGTCGGCACGGGCATCCACATTAGCGGCAAGACAGGCTGGTCAAGCTAGAATAAGCGGTAGTAGAAGAGATCAGGATCAAGCGAGCACCAGCCGCTCAACGGATTCAGCACCCAATCAGTCGGTGAGCTTCAGCAGTAAGCTCGGTAATTTGGGAAGCCTGGCGGAATACAACAACTCAGGGATGGACGACTCATTAGGAGCCGTAGGGGGAGTTACAAACCGGCTAGGCCAACCGCAAGGAAGGTCCAGCATGCTCCCAAACACAGGAGCAAGGCCACGTCATTCCACCTCCGAAAGTAGGCTGGAGAGGATGATGTCAGCCATTATTATACAAGGCAACGAACTAAAGGCAACACTCACAACGCAGATCACAGAGTTAAACACACAAATGATAAATCTCCAGTTGCGAGTCGCTGAAGTAAGCGAAGCACAGGGATCCGGAAACTTATCAGGAGGCAATAGCTCCACTCCACATCTAGCAAGGGGACGAGAACAAACAGCCGCAGATTTCTCCGCATAAATCATTTCAGCAGCGGAAGACGGAGTATGAGGCGGCTCGCGCACGAATCTTTAACCCGGACGATAAAAAAAAAGACGAGAGACAGCACCGGAAGGACAAGAAGCTTCAGCACCTACATCATTCTATGGATACCACACGGGAATTTAGAAAAAATTAGTGGCTTCCATTGTCAGCTTTAAAAACGACAACCGCTTGTTTGCCAAGACTAGAGTAGACGGCGAGGAGATAGTCGCGTTACTAGACCCCGGTGCAAGCGCCAACTGCATTGGAAAAGGAGCGGAGGTGTTTTTGCGAGGGCGAGAACAGAAAGTGAAAAAGCTAACAAAGCAGAACGTCCAAACCGCTAGCGGGGGAAAAACCCAGGTTACGGGCATGATCACCTTACCAGTAGAATGGGAAAAAGAAACGAAAGAACTAGAATTCTTGATAGTGCCAGCCTTACAGAAATCGTTTTATTTTGGGATTGAGTTCTGGGAGGAGTTTGGGCTTCCGCTACCAGGACAACGTTACTTGCGGGTAGCCGAGGTAGATCCAGTGCCATTCATAGAAGAAGACAAGCCGGCACGGCAGGAGATCGCATACACTCCGCATAAACTCTCGATAGAACAAGAAACCATCTTAAACCAACTGGTGGCAACCTTTCCATCATGTTCAGACATGGGCTTAGGGAAGACTGGTTTAGAAGAACATGTCATAGAAGTTACCCAGGAAAATCTGCCGATTAAGCAAAGGCACTATCCCATCTCGCCAGCAAAACAACAGCTGGTGTTTGCCGAACTTGATCGAATGCTAAGTTTGGGAGTGATTGAGGAATGTAACAGTAGCTGGAGCTTCCCAGTCACCTTGGTGCAGAAAGGCTCGAAAAACCGTCTTTGCTTAGATGCCCGCAAAGTAAATTCCCGGACTATAAAAGATGCGTATCCCTTACCACACATTGAGGGCTTATTGAGTCGGCTGCAAGAAACATATTTCGGCAATCGATTTGAAAGAAGCCTTCTGGCAAATACCCTTAGAAGCCAAGAGCAGAGAGAAGACAGCTTTTACCGTGCCAGGTCGGCCGTTGTATCAGTTTACGGTTATGCCGTTTGGCTTATGCAATGCAGCACAGAGAATGTGCCGACTAATGGACAAAGTTATTCCAGCTGCACTACGGGAGCACGTATTTGTATATCTCGCCTACTTTTGAGGCACATTTAAATATGTTGCGGCAGGTCAGTGACTGCTTAAGAAGGGCAAAGCTGACGATTAACGTGGATGAAAGTAAATTCTGCTACAGCCAAGCTAAATATCTAGGGTATATTGTAGGCGGAGGTTGCATAAAAACAGACCAGACAAAAATACAGGCGATTCAAGAGTTTCCGCAGCCCACTTCTGCCAAGAAAATGCGGAGATTTTTGGGTATGAGAGGATGGTATCGGCGTTTTATTCAGAACTACTCACAAACGGCGGCGCCGCTCCATGAGAGTCTAAAAAAAGATCGGATTAAGAAATATGAACTTGGCCAAGAAGGAGTGAAAGCGTTTGAGGCTCTGAAAACCAGCATGGTTTCCGCGCCAGTACTGATAACCCCGAATTTCTCCAAACCCTTCACAATTCAATGCGACGCATCCACAACGGGAGTAGGAGGCGTGTTATTTCAAACCGACGAGGACGGCGGAGAACATCCAATCGCATACATGTCTGCAAAGTTGAATAAAGCTCAGCGGAACTATTCCATTACGGAACTGGAGTGTTATGCCGCGATTTTAAGTATTCGTAAATTCCGACCATATGTGGAAGGCATGCCTTTTAAAGTAATCACGGATCATGCTAGTTTAAAGTGGCTCATGGGACAAAAAGATTTGTCAGGAAGACTGGCGAGGTGGAGTTTAAAATTGCAAGCTTTTGATTTCCAGATTGAGCATAGGAAAGGGGCACTGAACGTAGTCCCCGACGCGCTCTCGAGAACACATATGGACGAGATAGCTACAGAAGACCCAGCAGAAATCCAAGTGGATCTAAAGGCGGGCGCATTCCAGTCAAAAGAGTACCGAGAGCTGGTTCTGGCAGTGGAGAGGCACGCAGAAAAGACACCAGACATGCAGGTATCTGAAGGCTATGTGGAGAAGTAATTAACGAAGACCGAGCTTGGAAACTGTGGGTTCCGTTAGAGCTTAGGCAGGATATCGCCTTTCAAGCTCATCACGGCAAGACGGCAGGTCATGGAGGGATCCACAAAACACTGGAAAGAATTCGACAGTTTTATTACTGGCCCGGCATGACAGTCAGCGTACAAGAAATAATAAAGAATTGTGAAGTATGCAAAGTCAGCAAAACCGCCAACAAAACGAACCGACCCCCAATGGGCAAACAAATCATAACAGAACGCCCTGGGCAAAGATTATATATTGATTTCATGGGGCCATACCCCAGAACAAAATCTGGAAACACCGTAATCTTTGTATGTCTAGATCATTTTACTAAGTTCGTTTGGTTAGAACCAATGCGGAAAGCCACCGCTGGAGGAGTCGTCAGCTTTCTGGAGAAGTCAATTTTTCATCAGTTTGGAGTGCCAGAGTTTATACACTCCGATAACGGCAAGCTGTTCGTCTCTCAGGTATTCGCAGAACTGCTCGAGCAACATAGAATTCGACACATACGAACTGGCTTCTATGCTCCACAAGCTAATGCAGCTGAAAGGGTGAACCGATCCATATTGCAAATGCTCCGCGCAACGACTGAGAAAGACCAAGTCCCAATTCTGACTCCCACTTAAGTCGAATAGCGTGTACTCTAAGAAGTGGCTATCATGAAGCGTTGGGATTGGAACCATACTATGCGATGTTTGGGACACGGATGGTCACGCACGCCAGTGCGTATGCGATAATGAGACGCCTTGGCGGGGTCACACCAACCGATCAAGTAGTGTGCTTAGCGGACAAGATGGAGTTAACCCGAGATCGAGTGAATAAAGGTTTAACCCGTGCACACGAGAAAGCGGAAAGGAGCTATAATACCCGCAGCAGAGAAGTTGAGTTTGCAGTGGGACAAGTGGTATACCGAAAAAACTACCGGCAAAGTAACCGAGCGAAAGGGTATAATGCAAAGTTAGGGCCAAACCGAGTTCGGTGTGTCATACTTAAACGACAAGGGAATTCGTTGTATGAATTAGGCAACGGAGTTGGCAAAAGTATTGGTATATATCACGCCAAAGACTTATTCATCGCCTGACAACCGGGCAGAACCAGAAAGAACAGCAAAGAGAGCAGACATGGATTCGAGGCAAAAGGAAATTCTGGTGATAAGAAGACGCCTGACGGAGCAGATGAGAGAGTGGAGGGAGCAAGGAGAGCCCTTCCCAAACCAGGATTTTGCCAACGAGATGGCAGACGCCCTGCGTACCGTAGCGGAGAGCGTGGAGTGGGAGGAGGTGGAGTTGCTGAACGTCCTCCGGGTCAACGGCTTGCTCTTCGATGAAGTCTTGTCGGATCCGGAGCCAAAGCTGTTTTGGCTCAAAATCTTAATGAATCGTCAGGAGCAGGACCTGCTGCACTGGCAGGAGGGGGACAAGACCCACCGACAGATAAAGGAACAGGCTGAACGGGACGCGGCTGTATTCGAGAGCTTGTTCCGTGAGCCTGTGTTCCCGAACTTCGCCGTCACCAGGCGGAGAAGCATCGACCGGGGAATGGTCTTGTACCGGACGGAGGAGCGGCAGCGGGAGCAAGCTGAGGAACCCATCTGGCCGGAATTCGGGTTAAGACGTCGATATTCCGCTTTGTATTAAATTTTAATACGTAGCAATACGCGCATTTGTAACACAGAAACAAAAAAAAAATAAATAAATAAATAAAGTAAAATGAATATCCAAGAAAAAAAAACAATAGTCCAATTTTTTCACAATCTTATTTACAAAAAAAAAAAAAAAATAGCCCGGCTAGCTTAGTCAATAGAGCATGAGACTCTGTATCCCAGGGTATGGGTCGAGGCCACACGTTGGGCCTTTTTTCGAGGTCGTTCCATACGGAATCCGCATCGACGACATCGAGCCTGTTACGAGCGCCGGTTATGGCGGGAAGCGAGGCAAAAAGGGGGACAGCAGAAGCCACAATCTCTAAAGTTGCGAAAGAATAAAGAAAGACCAGCTTTGGAATAATATATCGGTCAGTAAAAGCAACGAGAGACTGAAATGAACCCGAAAGCTGACGCTAGCTAAATCCAAAGCGGGCCAGTTAGCTAGAGCAAGGGGAAATGAGTACCTAGATGGGAACACTTAGGTACGAAAATAAGAACCCGGAAGCAAAAAGAAAAGCTCTAACTACGGTATAAAAGAACTATAACTCTACGGAGAAGGCAGTCAGATTTGCAGGTACGGCCGGCAATAATACCAATCGAGCGCAAAGAACAAAAATAATCCGTTCGACGGAAAGTTCAACACAGTGAACATGAATCCTTATTTCGCGTTTAACGGAGATTCCGTTTAAGGACCAAAGATAAAAAAAAATGGGGTCCAAAGTTTCAAAAGCGGAAGGCAATACTGCCAACGTTATAAACAATGTGGAAGTGATAGACCACAAAGACGAAATCGTGAAAGTCTTTAATGTCTTGTGTCTAATTGCCGGGTTACTAGTGCTCCTTATAGTCCTCCGAGGACTCCGAATGTACAAGAAAACAGTACAACGCCGTCGGGATCATGGACACGAACTAGAGAGGATCGTAGCCGCCGCCTCTAACTGGCCCGAAACAAGCCGGGATTAAGTGCAGAACAAAAAAAAAAAAAAAGGAAAAAATGAATTAAATCAAATCATTGTCAGCCACTGCAAAAAAAAAAGCTACAACAAAGGCCGCAACGCTAACAATGAAATAAATTAAAACAAATAATTATCAGTAACAGAACAGAAAACCCAAAACAAAATCAGCCACCACACAAACGTGCATGTGTAATAAGAAGCTCATTGAGAAGTTCCCGCAGTAAAGTTCGCCTGTATGACCGAGTGCCGCTTCTTTCATTTCCTCCATATGCTTATAGTTTTTATTTGTCTGTTAAGAGTTTTATAATAGTTACACGAAAGGCGCGATGTTCCAAAATATATATTACCCATAAATATTATTTTTAAGTGCACTAATTCCATATATATATATACATATATAATCAATTTAATATTTATCTACAACCAAAATGATCCAGAGCGTCGAGATCTCATCGCCAGGATATCAATGAGTAAGTTTCTATATATTCATTTTCCTCTAAATATATATATATATGTACAATTGCACCATGATCACAAGACAGGCGATGTTAACTACGCTTTCAAGAGAACCTCATTTCGCTATTAAAGTAAAATATTTGCTCTCCAAAGTCAATCTACCAATGTCCGTAACAGAACTGGAGAATTTATACCTTCAGACCTTCTGTCTAGATTTCTCTCCATTAATTCATTGCAACAAACAAGAAAAGGCTATTATAGTAGCCGCGGTACCCAATGTACGAGTATATTCAGAACTCATTTCCAACAGTTTGCTAGGTGATGTCACTATTTTTATGATCAATAAAGATAATTAATCTGTTCTAAGTACACACAATAAAACAAAAAAAAAAAAAAAACACTACATAATCACCATAATTTGAAAGTAACACAACATTTATATTTTTATACATATCTTTTATATAATCTTTATATTGATACTTTTAGTATTAGTCTTCATGAACATTTTTATATTTAATTTACTCTCTTTTTATATTTTTTTATGATCAACGCACTTACATCTATTATATATTTTTGTCAATCATCATGCACACAAAACCTTTTTACAATAAATTTATAATGTGAATTGAATCTCATAATGTGTTGGTAGAAACCGATTGGAAGAAGGGGTCAAGAACAGTGACACAACTTTTGACTGACGACCGCGACATTAGGGGATCGTATTGCGCGGCCCGCAACGATCCATTTGGCACACGAAGTATGAAGGGGAGGGAATGTGGCCGAAACACAGCCCGATCGTGTTACGATCAAGCTACAGCTGAGCTTGTGGGGCAGTGCAGACAGAAGACCAACGGACGTTACGAATTCTATCCATTTTTCAGGCACGATAAATTTATTCTCATTATGTTGGAGAGGAAGTGGCTTCCAAAGAACCCACCCCAAATACGGCGAGCTTAGCCGGCAGCCAGCGTGCCTGCTCAGGACGCAACTTCCTCGGCCCAAGTCCTTCTCAGGACTGGGGCACTAATATGACGACGTAAGTAATTCCAAAGGTATACAAAAATCTGTAGCTAGGTAAGGTAAAAGGTACCCAATTATTTGTATACCTAGGTAAGGTAAAAGGTACCACTAAATTGTATCTCAACACTGCGTAAATGTGACTATAATGAACTAAACTATATGATTTCACAATATAAATGGACTGACTTGTAAAATTGCATGGATATCGAAAGTGCAATTGAACTTTTCTATAGCGTTTTAAACACTTTTTTTTACGAATACGTTCCTGACAGGCTTCCTCCGAAGCTAAACTGGCCTCCTTGGTTTAACAATGCACTTCAAAGACTTAAAGCCATCTGATTTTTCGAATAAGATTTCAATGTTCTCAACAGTCATTGCTATTCTATGTATTTGAATCGATGTATATTCGAAATTTCAAATGATCCGAAGCAGTTTTATATCTTTGCTAATGCCAAGCGTAAGTCTTCGGCATTGCCTCATCGGTACGTTTAAACTCAGAAAAGGCATCGACGGATTATGAAACTGCGAATTTTTCCAAACTACTTATAGTTCGCCTGATTGGTTGAATTCTATCTACCCCAACCCCTTAAATAAGGCTAATTGTATTTTTACCCCTGTAATTACCGAAAGTTAGCAACAACAACGCCAACTTATTCTCCCGGTCCTGATGGACTCCCTGGGTGTGTGCTTAAGTTTTGTGCTTCAACCATTTGTAAACCGATTCTTAAACTTTTTTACTTGTCTATTTCATCATCAATTTTTCCAACAATTTGAAAGGACTCTTTCATTATTCCACTCCACAAAAAGGGTTCGAAGGCGGATGCCCAGAACTATAGAGGTATTTCTATATTGTCGGCAATTCCTAAGGCATTTCAACGTATTATTACTTCTCATTTGCAACACTTATGTTCCTCGCTAATATCACCGTGACAGCATGGTTTTTTTAAGCGAAGATCGACCACCGCCAACCTTCTTGAATTGACATCCATTGTAATAAATGACTTGATATATTTTGTTTTCCTAATTAATTATGCTAGTTTGGGGACTATATTTAAAACTCATTCATATATTTTAGATGGAGCCTTAAAACTAATGTCTTTATACAAAATTCCAGGTGGGAGTTTGTTTTTTAGAGACAAGCAAAGGGACACACCGATTAACTTTAATTACCCCCACACCTGTCACCTTGACCTAATTTATTACCCTAATTAGCATAATTAAATCCTTAATTAGCCTAATTAGCATAATTAATTGCCTCCCCCTTCCACTTTTCGTATCCAGAACCCTCATTTTTGCACTACTAAGGAGAAAGAAGGAGTTGACATCACCACTTATTAATTTATGTATTAATAATACATCTTGACAAATCCTACTGTTGATTAGGGTGGGCAAGTCTAGTAAGCGCAATCTGGCATTATAGGATGGCAACCGACGGCTAGCGTCCCAGTTAAAACCTCTTAGCGCAAATAATAAAAACTGCTTTTTAACGGACTCTAACATATATTGACACGTTACCGTCTGCCGTGACCATATACATGAACAATACTCTAACGATGGCCAAACAAGAGTTACATATAGAAGCTTGGTTGTATAAGAGTCTTCAAACTCCGTAGACCAACGCTTTATAAAGGCTAAAAGGCTCCTAGCTTTATTACAAATTAGTGAAACAAAGTTTATGGTCACATAAAACACCCAGGGCTTGTACAGTAGAAATACGTTGAAGGACATTTTTGTCAATAGAGTACGAATACATAGGCGGATTACAACGATAAAATGTCATAAAATTACATTTAAAATAGTTAGATATAAATTATTGAGTTTGCACCAAGTCTGAAAATAGTCAAAATCTAATTAAAGACGGGAACAAGAATCAGGTAATGACATGGACAAAGATAGTTTAACATCGTCAGCAGACATTAAAACAGTTGCGGACATATCAGCTTGAGGTAAGTCATTTATCTACAAGCCAAATAATAAGGGACCCAAATGACTTAATTGAGGCAGCCCGCAGGTAAAATTTTTAGTTTTGGAAGTTATATCATTATATTTCACGCTCTGAGAGCGGTCAGTGAGATATGAACCACTTTAAGAACTTTGGAGGGAATCCCATAAGAGCTAGTTTTTGAATAAATAGGCAATGGTTTACCGAGTCAAAAGCTTTGGAAAAATCCGTAAAAATAACATCGGTTTGCTGTTTGTGTAGAAAGCCACGGTTTACTAATGATGTAAATTCAAGCAGATGCGGAATTGGTGTCAATCTGAAGATATCCAAAATCTGAGTAGATACCAAATGCAAATTTACCTTGATGATAACATGCTCCTTTATAATGGTTCCCTCAGCCCTCATCATCTGATATGCCATTAATATATTATCTGGGGAGACTGGAAGCATTTGTCCAGCTTGAAAACTGTGGGCGCCACAGTTTTTCGCGGTTTGTGGGCGTGGCACATCGGCGTAAAAAACTTGCGCTACGTATTAACCCCGTAGAATCTGCATGCAAAGTGCCAATCTTCTAGCTTTTATAGTTTCAGAGATCTCAGCGTTCATACAGACGGACGAACACGGCTAGATCGACTCGGCTAGTGATCCTGATCAAGAATATATATATTTTATATGGTCGGAAACGTTTCCTTCTGCCTGTTACATACTTTTGCACGAATCTAATATACCTCTTTACTTTTCGAGTAACGGGTTGTGATTAGTTAAAAACCTTCGCACAAATATCCCAGAAATAACTGCATGGAAATCCTGCCAGTTGTTACTTACGCAACTACTTCACATAGTAACGGCAACGCAGGAAAAGAGAGTTTGGAGAAAGCAGTTGAAAAGAGAATGGCGAGAGTACGAGGAGAGAGAGTTGGTAGAGTACGAGCCCAAAGAGAGTTTGGAGAGTATAAGAAGAGACAGTTGGGAGCATATGAACCCAAAGAGAGTTTGGAGAGATCGCGTGAGACGGAGTGAGGAGACAGATCCGTCAGAGCGAGACGGCAATAGTCGGAAAGAGAGGGCGAGAGACGAGCGAGAGCGCACGGTCCCAGCGCTGGAATCAGGACCAGTGATCGAGCATCAATCCGCTAGTGAAAAACGTCTAGTGAGAAGCAAAGTAAAGCATACAACCGTGAAAACCAGCCAAGGGACCAAGCAAGTCACTACACAGGTAGCTGAGGTCCTTAAGGGCAACACACGGCTAAGTCTGCAGGACATAAAGGTTGGCTGTAATACCGACATCCAGACTACATTGGCTGTAATACCGATTAGTCCGGCTACGTTGGCTGTAATACCGGTCAGTTTAGCTGCGTTGGCTATAATACGGATAAGGCTAGCTGTGCCGGCTGTAATACCTACTAGTCCGGCTACATTGGCTGTAATACCGATTACCGATTACTCTAACTGCGGGCGACTAAGTTGGCTGTAATACCGACTGGTCCGGCTAAAGTGGTCCAGCTGCGTCGACCGTAGTACCGATCAGTTGCGCAGGTTACAGGCAGACTTGGCAAGGACATCGCCACCAGCAGAGTGAAGAGCACGAAAAGAGGACTTCAAGGGAGCAACGTGAATCGACGACGACAAGGACAAGCAGCCGGGGACCGCGCCAAGAGCCAAGCTTCAGGTACGATCGCAACAGTCAGGAGGGAATTTCGAATTAAATTTTAGAAAAATCGGACGACTATATCATATAGCTCCCATAGGAACGATAGGAAAACTAAAGGGAAATTAATAGGAACAAAATTATAGCTTTGTTAATTTTTATTGTATTCTCTTCTACTTTGGAAAATAAGTTTATTTTATTATTTTAGAATTTCGAATTAAATTTAACATAAATAGGATGACTATATTATATAGCTGCCATAGGAAGGATCGATTAATTAATGTCAAAATACTCCGTAAACTGCTATAATTTTGTTTGTTGCAAATCTAAATTTAACATTTTTGTAATTTCAAATAGAATAGGAACGATCTGCAAGGGAACGATCGGCTGGCCGAAGTTAGTTTTCTTTCTTGTTTTTAAATTTTTGTGTGTTGTTTTTTAATAAGACTAGGTTTCAGTTCACAGTCATCTTAAAAATATATAACATTATCTTTTCATTTTATTTTAGTTACAATTTAAATATAACCTTTTTTTATCATTACTAATGTTTCGAAAAACTCGCCCCCTCCCTGTTTTGTTTTGGGGTTAGATTTTGACCTCCACAACTGAACAATCTTTCAAGTTTTGCTAAGCACTGTAGATGCTCTGAAAACAGGTATTTATAAAAAAAGCAAAGCAAATCTTTTATAAATATCCGCTTTTAGTGCATCTACAAGTGCTTCGCAAAACAAAACAAAAAATCGAAGTTTTATTTTATATAATAATTAATGCACTTATGCATGTACCCATTACTACATCAATTTATTTATGAACCCAAAGTGTATTTGGCGCGCAAAAATGCCGTAGGTACGTAAAGAAACGGCGTATACATATGTACAATATATAGTCATATGTTTCCACATACGGAAACGCGCCAAATACACTTTCCCTCTTGTACATGTTGAGAAAAAAATGCATTTGGCGCGCAAAAATTGCTTATGTAGAAACATTTGACTATATATTGTGCATATATACACGCCGTTTTTTTACGTACATACTACATTTTGGCGCGCCAAATACCTATGTAAGTACCTTAATAATTCCAAAGGTATACAAAAATCTGTAGCTAGGTAAGGTAAAAGGTACCCAATTATTTGTATACCTAGGTAAGGTAAAAGGTACCACTAAATTGTACCTAGGTACGTACTTAGGTAAAAGTATCTAGGTATGTCCCAACACTGCGTAAATGTGACTATAATGAACCGAACTATTTGATTTCACAATATAAATTTACTGACTTGTAAAATTGCATGGATATCGAAAGTGCAATTGAACTTTTCTATAGCGTTTTAAACACTTTTTTTACGAATACGTTCCTGACAGGCTTCCTCCGAAGCTTAACTGGCCTCCTTGGTTTAACAATGCACTTCAAAGACTTAAAAATCTTAAAGCCATCTGATTTTTCGAATCAGATTTCAATGTTCTCAACAGTCATTGCTATTCTATGTATTTAAATCGATGTATATTCGAAATTTCAAATGATCCGAAGCAGTTTTATATCTTTGTTAATGCCAAGCGTAAGTCTTCGGCATTGCCTTCATCGGTACGTTTAAACTCAGAAAAGGCATCGACGGATTATGAAACTGCGAATTTTTCCAAACTACTTATAATTCGCCTGATTGGTTAAATTCTATCTACCCCAATATTAATATATTATTTGGAAATATACAATTCTAGTAAAATTGGTAAAAAAAGGTTAAAAAGGTTGATGTATTCTATTTCTAAAATTCGTTTAACATAACAAATATACTCTATAAAGTAGTCTGGGTCGATGTTTGTATGTAGGTATAAGATTATTTGGGACCATAAATGTCCAGTAAAAAGATTAAAAAGGTTGATATATTCTATTTCTTAATTTTGTTTAACAAAAAAAACATACTTTAAAAAATAGTCTAAGTCGATTTTTGTATGTAGGTATAAGTATATTTGGGACCAAAAAGGTGCAGTAAAAAGGTTGATTTATTATATTTCTACATTTTGTTTAAAGGAACATAGTCTATAATGTAGTCTGGGTCGATTTGTATGTAGGTGAAAGTTTACTTGGGACCATAAATTTCCAGTAAACATGATCAAAATGTTGATATATTCTATTTAGGTATAAATTTAGTTTGGATTATAAATTTAAAAGTCTGAGATAAAGAATTGTTTGTCTATAATGTCCAATGTCTATACTAAATGGAATTCTAATCACACAAGAAAAGATACTTTTTATGTTTTGGTGAGATATGATTTTTGGTAATTGTTAGGTAGTAAATAATGAGGGTGTGTGTTCTCCCCTCATTAATATATTTAACGGAAACTGATATTGTGGATATATTTTACGAGTGGAGATTGATCTCTCAGCACTATACTTGCTACTTGCTATATATATAAAATCATAAACTTGATACTATATTGTAAAATATTTATAATTATATAATTGATTCATTTATTCATGAATTTAAAGGGAAGATATTTAGTTAGCGTTTTCAATACCTTCTAAATATTTGGACATGTTTAATTGATTCATAACAATGTGAACTTTGTATAGCTGTTATGATCTTGCTATTAAATTAGTGGTTGGTATTAGCTGTTCACTATCTGGTCTTAGCTAATATCTAGCTGTGTTTAGATTAACTTCTTGTTTACTAGCTGATATTAGCTGTTTAGTAGATGGTATTAGCTGTTCACTAGCTGTTTTTAGATTATAACTACTTGTTTACAAGCTGATATTAGCTCTTTAGTAGCTGGTACTAGCTATTCACTATCTGAACCTAGCTAATCACTAGCTGTTTCTTAGCTGTTTACTAGCTGTTTTTAGATTATAACTATTTGTATACATGCTGATATTAGCTGTTTAGTAGCTCGTATTAGCTGTTCACTATCTGGACTTAGATCATTTTTTAGCTGTTTACTAGATGTTTTAGATTATAACTACTTGTATGCAAGCTGATATAAGCTGTTTAGTAGCTCGTATAAGCTGTTCACTAGCTTTTTTTAATAGCTTTTCACTAGCTGTTTTTAGATTATAACTACCTGTATACTAGCTGGTTTTAGTTGTTTACACCTCTCTGTTTACGTTGGTGTTATGAGCTGTTTACTAGCATTTTACTAATGGACTATAAACAGTTATAATTTTGTACTATATAATTACTAGTTTTGTAATCTGTTATGATCTGTTAAAAGTTTTTTCTTGTACTATATGATTACTAGTTTTGTTATTCAGGATTACAAAATAAAAGGTCTTCAAAATATTTCACAATTTTACGATCATATCTACCTTATCCATCAATACAATTTTTATATTTACACATGTAATATTGAAAGAGTTGACCAAACATCTTTCCTTTTGAAATAGTGAATATATGAATCAATCTCAAAGAAATACCTTTAACAGATCATAGGTTTTTTCTTTATGAACCATTTGTGGAAAGGATAGAATCCTAGAATCAATTTAACAGTTAAAGGTTCTGGTACTGTCACATCTGAGAATCCATAACTTTTGAGATTTCATTTTTGTTATGATTGCATTGAATTCTTAATTAGTTTTACAATCATAGGACACATGTTTGCCTTACATAATAATCTTTGAATATTTTGCGTGTGTGTTCTTTCTTAGGGACATTTGTTGAATATCACTATGGACGGCAGTCCATGTAGTGACGAAGCGCACCAGGAGAGTGTGCGAAGACGACTACTATATATAGCCGCAAAATTGAAAATTTGCTGTGATAGTCCGATCGTAATGAGTAATACACCAAATTAAAGGTATCGCTAAAACTTAAAGGATTGCATACCAAGACCTCAAGAAAATCAATTGGTTTGGGAGAGAGAGCGGTGAAAGTGTAAAAGTGAAAATTTAGAAATTTGGATCTGTTGGGGCCGGTGGGGATAATTGGCCCCCCCCTGTATTTTGTAGTTGTATTCCTACTGAAAATGCGCTTATATCAGAAAATCGGACGCTCCGTTCGTTCAAAAGTTATACCGAAAACAAATTTCTGGGGGCCTATTCAAAATGAAAATTTAATTCTGTTTGTCAGTTTGTCAGTTTGTCTGTGTGTCCCAAAACATGGTTTTAAAGTCCTGAAAATTTGACAAGATGTTCAACATATCGATATAAGAAACTTTAGTTCTACCACTTTTGGAAAACCCGCTAGCTTAGCGGGAAAACAGCTAAAAATAGCTAAAATACGGAAGGTTGTAACTTCTATACTACTAAAGCTACAGGCTTGTGCTGCATCTCGTTTGAAAGGTATTTTGAAATGCTATAAGCGCCCCCTATATGTAATTTGTGTAAATGTAATAGTTAAACAGATATGCACAAAACCAAAAATTTTTAAACTTTTTACGTTTTATTTTTTCGGCACTCTGCAATAGAAAATGGGCGTGTGTTCTTAAAAACTAGTCTCTTCTTAAAACTAGAGTGCCGAAAAAATAAATTTTAAAAAGTGTATTTAATCATGTGTGTAATCATCTTTCGTCACAAATGTTGATATCAAAACTTTTGTATGTTTAAGGTGCGATCGTCACTAGTTTTTTACCTCGTTAAGAGGTGTTTTTGCTTGATTAATAGCTTATAATGATGGAAAAGAAACGAAAAGCTATGAGAAAGCAGGGATAATTGGGATACTCATCTTCACTGAAATGGGTAAACATACTTAAAATTCTAAGATGAGATTGTTGACTTAGATAGAAATCATAAATTCCGATGAAATCAAAAAGTTTTCTAAAATATTTTTACGGAATTCTGAACAACGCATACTAAATACGTCTTCAGTTCATATCGATCCTTGGAAATCATACAACACCCTTTGTGTGGAAGAATGATGGAAACCACTGAAGGAGTCGATACTTCCGCATGTCATTGATTTTCAATTTATTATAGGAGGCACTAAACATTTTGGATATGTCTATTAATATAGAGAAAATAATGAAAAAAAAAATAGTAAAGAAACTAAAGGTGTGGAAAATAAATGGTTTCTACGGACGTTTTTTCGAAATATGGAGAAAATTGTTTGTCCGTTTCTAAACCGGTTTCAGGGAAACACAAATTTTAGTCAATCAATAGGTATTAAAGAAACGAATACACTTTCCTTTTCCCGTTAATCTAGCTTCAAAACTGTGGGCGCCACAGTTTTTGGCGGTTTATGGGCGAAGGGGCGTGGCACATCAGCGTCAAAAACTTGCGCTGCGTATTAGCCCCTAGAATCTGCATGCAAGGTGTCAAACTTCTAGCTTTTATAGTTTCAGAGATCTCAGCGTTCATACAGACGGACGGACAGACGGTGTCAAACTTCTAGCTTTTATAGTTTCAGAGATCTCAGCGTTCATACAGACGGACGGACAGACGGATATGGCTAGATCGACTTCTGATCAAGAATATATATTCTTTATATGGTCTAAAGCTTCTTTCTACCTGTTACACACTTTTGCACGAATCTAATATACCCTTTCACTCTACAAGTATTGGGTATAAAAATATTGTTCATGAATCAAGGAGGACATGATCTCAAAGCTACGAATTATGGTTAGCACTTTACTTTCTGTAATCCCGAATTAACATCAGAAATATTTGCCTGCCCCTTTTATGCAAATCCCCGGAATGGAGCAAGAAAATAAGTTTCAATATATAATAAAACATGTTTAGAATCCCAAAACTAATGAATATTATTAATCTATAAATTAATAATGTGCACACATGTTAGGGGGGAATTTTGTTCTCTACGTATAAGCATTGGTTTTTAAAGTAATTTAATGTAAGGAAGTTAATGTCAGGAAGTTAATTTTATATACATAATTATAGTTTATTCCATCGAATATTTGAAAGCACAATTCTCAAAATAAAGAGGGGTAAAAGTGATCAGTGCCTAGCAACTAGGTTGTTGACTACTCGGTTTCGAACCAATTTAGCATTTGTCTAACTAACCGTCGTATTTTTTAAATCTAAGTAACGGTCACCCGCCGCACTCCAGTAAACACCACCTGCCAACTCTCATAATTTATTTCCTAAATAATGTTGCTAGTTTGGGGACTATATTTAGAACTCTTTCATATATTTTGAATGGAGCCTTAAAACTAATGTCTTCAAATTTAGTGTATAAAAAAGCCTGTTAAAAAATTTCCAAATAAACATGACCTAAATTCATTACCTAAACTAAAATATACATATTTTTGTTTATTTGTGGTTTGTGGGTGAGTCAAGTGGCAAACAAAAGGATCCCCTATTAAAGGGTGTTTCTGTCGCTTGCTTTCAACAACCTGTTTGTCTGTCTGATCCCACCATCCCGCGACATTTTCCATTATGGTTATTAAGTGACCCCGTGCACGTGTGAAACAGACACTGAGCAACTAAAAGGGTCGCTTGCTATCAACAACCTGTTGCCACTCTGATTACACATATTTGGCCCGTGAACATTTTTTGTCCACCACTAAATGAAGTTCCCTTGGCAATTCTGAATCTAAGTAACGATCACCCGTCGCACTCCAGTAATCACCACCAGCCAACTTGATATATTTTGTTCTCCTAATTAATTATGCTAGTTTGGGGACTATATTTAGAACTCATTCATATATTTTAGATGGAGCCTTAAAACTAATGTCTTTATACAAAATTCCAGGTGGGAGTTTGTTTTTTAGAGACAAGCAAAGGGACACACCGATTAACTTTAATTACCCCCACACCTGTCACCTTGACCTAATTTATTACCCTAATTAGCATAATTAAATCCTTAATTAGCCTAATTAGCATAATTAATTGCCTCCCCCTTCCACTTTTCGTATCCAGAACCCTCATTTTTGCACTACTAAGGAGAAAGAAGGAGTTGACATCACCACTTATTAATTTATGTATTAATAATACACCTTGACAAATCCTTCTGTTGATTAGGGTGGGCAAGTCTAGTAAGCGCAATCTGGCATTATAGGATGGCAACCGACGGCTAGCGTCCCAGTTAAAACCTCTTAGCGCAAATAATAAAAACTGCTTTTTAACGGACTCTAACATATATTGACACGTTACCGTCTGCCGTGACCATATACATGAACAATACTCTAACGATGGCCAAACAAGAGTTACATATAGAAGCTTGGTTGTATAAGAGTCTTCAAACTCCGTAGACCAACGCTTTATAAAGGCTAAAAGGCTCCTAGCTTTATTACAAATTAGTGAAACAAAGTTTATGGTCACATAAAACACCCAGGGCTTGTACAGTAGAAATACGTTGAAGGACATTTTTGTCAATAGAGTACGAATACATAGGCGGATTACAACGATAAAATGTCATAAAATTACATTTAAAATAGTTAGATATAAATTATTGAGTTTGCACCAAGTCTGAAAATAGTCAAAATCTAATTAAAGACGGGAACAAGAATCAGGTAATGACATGGACAAAGATAGTTTAACATCGTCAGCAGACATTAAAACAGTTGCGCACATATCAGCTTGAGATAAGTCATTTATCTACAAGCCAAATAATAACGGTCCCAAATGACTTCCAAGAGGCACCCCGGAGGTAAAATTTTTAGTTTTGGAAGTTATATCATTATATTTCACCCTCTGAAAGCGGTCAGTGAGATATGAACCACTTTAAGAACTTTGGAGGGAATCCCATAAATAGGAATAAATAGACAATGGTTTACCGAGTCAAAAGCTTTGGAAAAATTTAGGGCGCTTGTCATTTTTAAATTTCCCACTTCAATTTAAAATTCCTACCAGGCTTTGAAGTTGCCGCCAGGAAATAAGATGGCAGATCAAAATTCAAATAATTTCTGTTTTTTACAACACTGTAAAGACGTGTTCGATAAAGATTTTTGAGTAACTCTGGTCCCATACTTTTTCGAAACAAGTCTGGCTTTCGATTATTCGGTCTTACCATTTTGGACCGTGGCCGAAAGAAGATCGTTCTCTTCTGAACATATTTTTTTCAGTGTTATATATTTCTTCAACCGAAACAAAATCGTGGAAAATATCAGACATCCTCAGCGTTTTATAAGGTTTTCTTTTACCAGTGGGTTCCTGTTGATAAAAGGAAGTAAGTTTAACTATTATTTCGTGGAAAAACCCCTCTTCTTATAAAGTAATGCGTTTTATAGGAAAATTCTTGGAAGTCGAGTTTACTCCTTCACGTGGCTTACGGCCAGGGGAAATTTTTGCCCAGATTTTCGTCGGCATCGTGGAAAATTGAAGTCGAATTTACTCCTTCACGTGGCTTACAGCCCAGGAAAATTTCTGCCCAGATTTTCGTCGGCATCGTGGAAAATTGATGTCGAATTTACTCCTTCACGTGGCTTACAGCCCAGGAAAATTTCTGGCCACATTTTCGTCTGCATCGTGGAAAATTGGTTTTTCTATTGGTTCCCGTTTTTCTGGGAAAATTGAATACGGCGCCACCAACGTGATCGTCAGGATTTTCACCATAACACATCAAACAAAAATCTAATCAAAAAAAGTGAACATAAAACTGAAAATTTCAACCAGTGTTGTCACCTAGCGTTCACGCTGAAAATTCTTGTGAATTCTGGTCCAAACAATTCTGTTCGAATTCATGCACGTCCGTGCCAACCACATAGTGCACCCGGTGTCTCACATACATACATAGCGAAGCCCTCTGCTGAAAGTGCACAAGTGGGCAGGCCCAAGCCTGCAACACTTACTTTTTGATCCAGTCTAGTACACCAACACAATTTAAATTAATTCTTATCAAATTCTGAACACGCTAACACTGGGACAGTGACCAGCCTCGCCTTAACCTCCTCAAATGCCTGTTGGTGTTCTTGTGTCCATATCCATTTCACGCCCTTGCGGAGTAGGTCGTTGAGTGGCTTAACGAAGCGTCCGAAGTCCGGTACAAATTGTCGGTACCACGATGCCACTCCTAGGTATTGTCTTAGCTCGCGGACGGTTGCAGGTGGTTCTAACTGGGCTATGGCCGCGACCTTGTCTGGGTCTGTACCAATTCCTTGGCTTGTGACTCGATGTCCAAGGTACAGCAGCTTCTGTTTGAAGAACTGACACTTCTCGGGGTTTATTCTCAGGATCCCCTCCGTTAAACGTCGAAACACTTCTCTGAGATTGTCTTGTGTTCTCGCTGAGTGCGTCCGATGACGATTATGTCGTCCTGATACGCGAACGCGTGTGGAGACATCTCGGGTCCAATCACTTGGTCCAAGGCCCTTTAAAACGTTGCGGATGCTGTGTGTAATCCGAATGGCATCACTCTCATTTGGAAGAGCACCTTTCCTGGCACTGTAAGCGCCGTGAACTTTCTACTTGCTTCCTCTAGCGGAATCTGCCAGTATCCATCCTTTAAGTCGAGGCTGCTGATGTAGCGTGCCTCTCGTAGTTGATCCAAGATATAGTTGATACGTATATATATATATACATTAGGTACTCGTCCTTCACTGATTTCGCGTTTATCTGTCGGAAGTCAACGCACAATCTCCACTTGCCTGTTTTGTTCTTCACCATCACTATGGGCGAGCTATACGGGCTCTTCGACTGTTCCATGAAACCCATTTCCAGAAGTTCGTCCACCTTTGTATTGATCTCCCTTTGAACTTTGGGGTTCTTAGGGTAGTATCTTTGTTTTATAGGTTTGTCGTCCTTCATGGTGATCTGGTGCTCGGCCACATTCGAGGTTCCGCTCATTGTTCGAAATTCTGTCAGCTCTGCTTCTAGGAATTGCTCAATGTTTTCTTCCTCACGGTCTTCATGAACAACTGCTACTGATAATTTTTCCTCGAGCCATCCATTGTGTCTGTTCCTGGCCGGTATGCGGATGTCGTGACCTACGCACTTTTTCTCAGCCCCAACCTGTGTGAGGAAATTCCAGCCCAGCACCAGTGCGTCTACTACTCCAGGTAATATCAGCAGGCTCATGGTCAGTCGCTTGTTGCCGAATGCGACTTCTACCTCGAGCTGCGCGCTTATTCCGCTGCACCTTCCGTCTGCCAACATAACTTGCCGTCTAGTCCGTGTAATCTTCCCCAGAACAGCAAGATTGCCCGCCAGCTCTTCGCTAATAAAGCTCGCTGTTGCCCCGGTGTCGATTGTGGCTTTGTACGAGTTCCCACCAATCGTCACCGCTGCGGACAACTGCTACTCCTCTTCGATTAGCCTGCCAGTTAGATTGGAGAGGTATCCGCGTGCGACCCCCGCTCGCCCCTCTGCGGCTGGGATCGCTGGCCATTTTCCGCTCTCTGGCAGCATTCCATGCATCTCACACCCACCTTTCCGCATATCCAGCAGAATAGCATTCGCTGGTTTCGGCAACCTCTTGCCCAATGCCCGTGTCCGCCACATTTGCTACACGCTTCCTGTGGGTTGGTTATGTATTGTTGGTCTTGGTTGCTTCCTGCTGTCGCGCTTGGTCTCTGGGTAATATTTGGTGGTCTCTATAGAGTGTTGGACTGCTGCCTTTGATATTCAGTGTTCGGCGTGTTTCGCGATGTTTCGGATGGCCTGTCTTGCCTGCTGGTATCCTCGCATCTTCTACATGTCACCTGAGACGGGACTGTCGTCTTTGTCCTGCTGAACTTATTTTCTTGGGCGAACATTTCGTATTCTGTGGCCAGAATCATGAGGGCTTCCAGGTCGTCGATCTTATACGTTCGGAGGGAAATTCGTAGGTCCGGTGTGCTGATTTCCCTTATGACCTCGAGTACTTTCCCCGGACTGTACCCGAGTGGCCTTATCATGGTCTGCATGTACACCATGTAACCCTCTCTGAATCCCTGCTTCCGAGCTTTGACTTGGTCCTCTAGTTTCGCAAAATATCCTCTAGGCAGGAAGAACGTTTGGAAACTCTCAATAAAGTCTTCCCATGTTTTCCAGTGCCTATTGTTCGAGATATCATGTTCAGGTCCGACCGGTAGGTACTCGCGGACCATTCCACCTGCTCCAAGAATTCAAGAGGTTTCTCTGTGCCCTCAAATCTAAAAGACCATTCTGTGACCTGCTTCGCGACTTTAGCGTAGTCAAGCTCGCTAGGTCTTTGTGCCTTCGGGACTGTCCTTCTATCTTGGCTTGAATCCATTCGCTGGCCTTCTTGTTGCATCTCTTCAATGCTAAGGCCTGTCCATACGTCTTCTCCCTCGGGGTTTGTTAGTTTTAGACCTGGTTTTTTTTTGGTACATAGCTTCTAGTGACCAGAGTTTTTTGAGTTCTGGATTGTTTTCGGTCTCGTTGTAGTATTCCACCAGGGCTTTCCGCATGTCTTCAGATCTACCCGTCAGGGAAATGCGCAGCCTTTGTGCTACGTAGGTGAAATCCTCCTTCTTGAGGCGGTAGATCCAACTTCTCCCCATTCTGGTGTTTTGTGTTTTTACTGCCGGGACAATCACGTTTTGGGCGCCAGATGTAACGAACTGTTTTTATGGTTTGCTCGCTACGAAGATCGTGCGGCTAGCTCAGTAGATTTGTGCGTTCGTCCCACCAAATTTATATAAACGTGACCGCCCGGTTAACAGTAACAACACTTCAGAATTCGGTTCAAAGAGGCGTTTATTTACGGCTCCGGTTTACAATAATTATTACGACTCGTGCCGGCGATGCTTCTGCGACTCCGCTCGGTGGTTCCTCGCTGCAGGTGCTCCTGGATACTCCGGGTACTTTCGCTGCCACTTGTAGACGATGGCGTGGAGTTGGGTCGTTGGTCATAGGGAAACGTCACCGTTCTCAGACTAGGTTGAACAGGCACCACGCTTGCAAGACCTTCGTCCTGCCAGCCGCAGCCTCCTGTCCCTTGCTCTATCCCTGCCGGTTCCGCTAGACGCCTACTCAGTTCCCTTTGACGCTCCGGTACTACGGCCGTTTTACGCCAGCAGTCCCTGTAGCAAACGCCCAGAGAAAGACGAACGTTCCACCCTAACCTTCCCTCCTGGCTGTTGCGATCGTACCTGATGCCTGGCTCTCGGAGCGATCCCTGGCTGCTTGTCCTCGGCGATGTCCTGGGCGATGCGTCGCTGCGTTGTCCTGCGTTGCTCCCTTGTAGTCCGCTGTTCGTACCCAGTACACTGCTGGAAGGGATGCCCGCGCCAAGTCTGCCTATGTCCTGCTCAACTGATCGGTATTACGGCCGAAGCAGCTGGACTAATCGGTATTACAGCCAATGTAGCCGGACCAGTCGGTATTACAGCCGGCACAGCTAGCCTGATCGGTATTTTCAGCCAATGCAGCTAAACTGACCGGTATTACAGCCAACGTAGCCGGACTAATCGGTATTACAGTCGCAATGGTCGGTACTACGGCCAACCTCGATGTTCGCAGACTTAGCCGTGCCTTGCCTTGAAGGACCTCAGCTACTTGTGTCGCAATTCGGAAACTTGCTTGGTCCCGAACGTTTTGACGTAGCGATCTTGCTCCTTGCTGGTTTTCCACGGCTGTTTCTCCATGACTTTGACTTCACTATACGTTGTTCACTCGCGAGTTGATGCTCGATCACTGGTCCTGTTGCCAGCGCCCGGCGGCTTTATATAGGCCGTCCGGGAACCGTTATTTCCGTTCGCTCTGCCCACTGGATCTCTCCACTTCAGGTCCAAAGTTCGTGGTTCCTGTTTGAGCCCGTTGTCCTTCTCGTACGGCTTCGAACTGGAGATCCCCGTGTTGCTGCCGTTCCGCTGGTTCTTCTGGTGCATGTGGTACCCCTGTGCGTCGCTCAGCCTCCGAGATGTGGCACTTCTAATTCTGCTCCAAAGTCCACGGCAAAGTCCAAAGTCCGGTGCTGTTCCGCTATTTCCCTTTTGCACACGGCACGCTGGCTCTGCCCGCGAAGTCTCCACTCTCTCACTCTCCTTGGATTGGTACTCTCCCAACTCTCTCTCCAATTCAGGGTCCAAAGTGCACAGTTTTACCGTTTGACCTTTCGCCCTCTGCCACGGCATCATACTAGGGTCCAAAGTGCGGCGCTGTGCCGTTAATTCCTTGTTCATGGCACGCTTGCGCTCTCTCGTCTCTCCCTCAGGCTAGTGCCGTCTCGCTCTGACGCCTCTCTTGTCTCTCCGCTCTCTGGGTTGGTACTCTCTTAACTCTCTCTCCAACTCTCCACTTCAGGGTCCAGAGTCCGCGGTTATACCGTTCGACCTTCCGCCCTCTGCGCACGTCACTACACTAAAGTCTAAAGTGCGGGTCCCCATGTAGATCTCCATGTATTTCTTGGGTTTTATTTGTGCGGAGTTATTTAACTTCTCACAGTATTATTTCATTTCATGTTTTACTTTCACACTAACATAAGTAATATTCTGATTACGCAAGGGCAAAGAAAGAGAAATACACTGCTGTGGGGGTAGAAATAATTATTTAAATATAAATGTACAAGCAAATTATATATCAGTATATTATAAGAAATGGGGCAATAGACATAATTATTTATATTTATTCAATGGGGTCATCACCTAATTATTTTGATTGGGGTTTATTCTTTAAGAAAACCAGAAAAAATTAATAGATATAATAATTACGAGTGTTTTTTTCTTTTAATATTTAATTTCTATAATAATTTCTCGATGTATGCCGTCAGTAACGAATTTATTCTCAAAATTAAAAGAAAAGATTCTGTTTCATCATAAATGTCGGAGGAGCATTTGAATATAACGTAAATTTAGTTAAAACAATGTAACTGTATGGCAACTCTGTAAGCTAGGGCTAACGCGTTGCAACTACTACCTAATGTTGCATAACGTGGCTTCTAAGCTACCAGTCAACTACTGAAAATACTCTCGACGACGATGCACATCACGCGCCGCTTTTTCTCGCAATAAATTTATAACCAAATTCTAAATCCGACTTTTTATTCTTGTACTGCGCCCGGTGAATATAAAACAAGTTCGGCAGCAATCGAACATTTTGGCGACCGTGACAGGACGCAGTACAGAATAAGCGGAGGTTCAGAATTGGTCTTAGATTTGGAAAAGCGTCCAGCGCATCGTATTAACCACGGGCGACAACAGCGGCAGTCAACATCGAACGAGTCAGCTTACAGGAATCGACGGAGAGACATCAGCAGCATTGTCCGCCTGTCTGGAGACAGGTCAACCATATTCCGGATCATCGCCAGCGTTGAGGGGCACGAAGCATGGAATTGTTCTGGACCACCATTGCGCCCAAGATTGCATAACTTCTCCCCTCTCCCAGTCAGCGATTTGCAGCCACGTGCAGTGGTCAACTTGTGCACAAGCACAGACGAAAAATTCCGTTACAGCACACACATACATACACACGCGCAAGCGTGCCGTGAGTACACACATACACACCTTGTCATCTATCTCTGTTCCCATATTCGCACACCGCCAAAAATAAATACATACATACGCTTTACCGCTGCTTAAGTAGCTTTTGCTGAATTTGTGTCTACACATTTGCCAATTTTCTAACGCCGAGCTGCACTTTAGGTACAGATTAGGGTAAACTAATTCCCGGTAGCAGAACTGTTGTTTCTCGAGCTGTAGAGCATTCCCCTTATCTAGTCGTTCCAGAATTTATAGTCAAGCCCAACGCCATGAGTCCAACCCACAAGGGCGAAGCGACCACCAACGAGAAGCTACCTTCATTGCGGCAACAACGACCAAAGACCGAGGACAACATCAAACGTTTAGCTGACCGTGTCGAATCCAACTCAAATGAAACAGCGGAATCCCTAGACTGCAATGTCCAGATTCTAGAGGCAAATTTTCGGCAGTCATCCCAGCTGCAAACTAGAATCGAAGAATTAGACATCGACGACGACGGACGCGAATTGGGTGAAATCTTATTTGTTGAGTCAAAAAGCAAATTAAAATCACTCATCAACAAACAACGGCGCACGAGCCTACACGAGTCTACTTTTCTCAATACAACAACAAGCGCACATCAATCCCGGTTGCCAAGTTTAAAGTTGCCTAACTTCGACGGAACCTACAGCAACTACAAACGATTCGAGGGAGCGTTCATTAACCTTGTACATAGTGATCCAATAATTCCTCAGATCGACAAATTCCACTATTTACTAAACTGTTTGTCAGGACCAGCACTTGAAGTAGTCAGTGCGTACCAAGTGACTGAAGATAACTACTCCAAGGCATTCGATCGACTCAAGGAGCGTTATGATAATAGCGTACTTATCTTTTTAGATTCCATCACGAACCTATTCAACCTTCCAGCGATCGTTCCAACCTTCCAGCGGCTAATTGATACATCGTCAGCTATCCGAGGATCTCTCCTTTCTTTGGGCAGAGCGGATGATATTATGAACGCGATAATGATCAACTTGGTTCTTGCAAAAGTGGATGCAGATACTCGACTCAGCTACGATGAAAAACAATCTTTCGACAAGCTACCCAATTGGGACGACTTTTGTAAAACACTTACACACCGATGCCAGTTCCTAGAAGGTCGTCACCGGAGCTCAATCAAGAACCGCTAAAGTGATTGGTGTCAGAAGCCGAAGGCATTACCAAGTTCATTGTCGAAGGCATTTGTTACTACACAGGCTAGCTGCGTTTACTCACAGTAAACGCAGCTAGCCTGTGTAGTAACAAATGCCTTCGACAATGAACTTGGTAATGCCTTGCTCCGGTGACGACCTTCTAGGAACTGGCATCGGTGTGTAAGTGTTTTACAAAAGTCGTCCCAATTGGGTAGCTTGTCGAAAGATTGTTTTTCATCGTAGCTGAGTCGAGTATCTGCATCCACTTTTGCAAGAACCAAGTTGATCATTATCGCGTTCATAATATCATCCGCTCTGCCCAAAGAAAGGAGAGATCCTCGGATAGCTGACGATGTATCAATTAGCCGCTGGAAGGTTGGAACGATCGCTGGAAGGTTGAATAGGTTCGTGATGGAATCTAAAAAGATAAGTACGCTATTATCATAACGCTCCTTGAGTCGATCGAATGCCTTGGAGTAGTTATCTTCAGTCACTTGGTACGCACTGACTACTTCAAGTGCTGGTCCTGACAAACAGTTTAGTAAATAGTGGAATTTGTCGATCTGAGGAATTATTGGATCACTATGTACAAGGTTAATGAACGCTCCCTCGAATCGTTTGTAGTTGCTGTAGGTTCCGTCGAAGTTAGGCAACTTTAAACTTGGCAACCGGGATTGATGTGCGCTTGTTGTTGTATTGAGAAAAGTAGACTCGTGTAGGCTCGTGCGCCGTTGTTTGTTGATGAGTGATTTTAATTTGCTTTTTGACTCAACAAATAAGATTTCACCCAATTCGCGTCCGTCGTCGTCGATGTCTAATTCTTCGATTCTAGTTTGCAGCTGGGATGACTGCCGAAAATTTGCCTCTAGAATCTGGACATTGCAGTCTAGGGATTCCGCTGTTTCATTTGAGTTGGATTCGACACGGTCAGCTAAACGTTTGATGTTGTCCTCGGTCTTTGGTCGTTGTTGCCGCAATGAAGGTAGCTTCTCGTTGGTGGTCGCTTCGCCCTTGTGGGTTGGACTCATGGCGTTGGGCTTGACTATAAATTCTGGAACGACTAGATAAGGGGAATGCTCTACAGCTCGAGAAACAACAGTTCTGCTACCGGGAATTAGTTTACCCTAATCTGTACCTAAAGTGCAGCTCGGCGTTAGAAAATTGGCAAATGTGTAGACACAAATTCAGCAAAAGCTACTTAAGCAGCGGTAAAGCGTATGTATGTATTTATTTTTGGCGGTGTGCGAATATGGGAACAGAGATAGATGACAAGGTGTGTATGTGTGTACTCACGGCACGCTTGCGCGTGTGTATGTATGTGTGTGCTGTAACGGAATTTTTCGTCTGTGTTTGTGCACAAGTTGACCACTGCACGTGGCTGCAAATCGCTGACTGGGAGAGGGGAGAAGTTATGCAATCTTGGGCGCAATGGTGGTCCAGAACAATTCCATGCTTCGTGCCCCTCAACGCTGGCGATGATCCGGAATATGGTTGACCTGTCTCCAGACAGGCGGACAATGCTGCTGATGTCTCTCCGTCGATTCCTGTAAGCTGACTCGTTCGATGTTGACTGCCGCTGTTGTCGCCCGTGGTTAATACGATGCGCTGGACGCTTTTCCAAATCTAAGACCAATTCTGAACCTCCGCTTATTCTGTACTGCGTCCTGTCACGGTCGCCAAAATGTTCGATTGCTGCCGAACTTGTTTTATATTCACCGGGCGCAGTACAAGAATAAAAAGTCGGATTTAGAATTTGGTTATAAATTTATTGCGAGAAAAAGCGGCGCGTGATGTGCATCGTCGTCGAGAGTATTTTCAGTAGTTGACTGGTAGCTTAGAAGCCACGTTATGCAACATTAGGTAGTAGTTGCAACGCGTTAGCCCTAGCTTACAGAGTTGCCATACAGTTACATTGTTTTAACTAAATTTACGTTATATTCAAATGCTCCTCCGACATTTATGATGAAACAGAATCTTTTCTTTTAATTTTGAGAATAAATTCGTTACTGACGGCATACATCGAGAAATTATTATAGAAATTAAATATTAAAAGAAAAAAACACTCGTAATTATTATATCTATTAATTTTTTCTGGTTTTCTTAAAGAATAAACCCCAATCAAAATAATTAGGTGATGACCCCATTGAATAAATATAAATAATTATGTCTATTGCCCCATTTCTTATAATATACTGATATATAATTTGCTTGTACATTTATATTTAAATAATTATTTCTACCCCCACAGCAGTGTATTTTCTTTCTTTGCCCTTGGTAATCAGAATATTACTTATGTTAGTGTGAAAGTAAAACATGAAATGAAATAATACTGTGAGAAGTTAAATAACTCCGCACAAATAAAACCCAAGAAATACATGGAGATCTACATGGGGACCCGCACTTTAGACTTTAGTGTAGTGACGTGCGCAGAGGGCGGAAGGTCGAACGGTATAACCGCGGACTCTGGACCCTGAAGTGGAGAGTTGGAGAGAGAGTTAAGAGAGTACCAACCCAGAGAGCGGAGAGACAAGAGAGGCGTCAGAGCGAGACGGCACTAGCCTGAGGGAGAGACGAGAGAGCGCAAGCGTGCCATGAACAAGGAATTAACGGCACAGCGCCGCACTTTGGACCCTAGTATGATGCCGTGGCAGAGGGCGAAAGGTCAAACGGTAAAACTGTGCACTTTGGACCCTGAATTGGAGAGAGAGTTGGGAGAGTACCAATCCAAGGAGAGTGAGAGAGTGGAGACTTCGCGGGCAGAGCCAGCGTGCCGTGTGCAAAAGGGAAATAGCGGAACAGCACCGGACTTTGGACTTTGCCGTGGACTTTGGAGCAGAATTAGAAGTGCCACATCTCGGAGGCTGAGCGACGCACAGGGGTACCACATGCACCAGAAGAACCAGCGGAACGGCAGCAACACGGGGATCTCCAGTTCGAAGCCGTACGAGAAGGACAACGGGCTCAAACAGGAACCACGAACTTTGGACCTGAAGTGGAGAGATCCAGTGGGCAGAGCGAACGGAAATAACGGTTCCCGGACGGCCTATATAAAGCCGCCGGGCGCTGGCAACAGGACCAGTGATCGAGCATCAACTCGCGAGTGAACAACGTATAGTGAAGTCAAAGTCATGGAGAAACAGCCGTGGAAAACCAGCAAGGAGCAAGATCGCTACGTCAAAACGTTCGGGACCAAGCAAGTTTCCGAATTGCGACACAAGTAGCTGAGGTCCTTCAAGGCAAGGCACGGCTAAGTCTGCGAACATCGAGGTTGGCCGTAGTACCGACCATTGCGACTGTAATACCGATTAGTCCGGCTACGTTGGCTGTAATACCGGTCAGTTTAGCTGCATTGGCTGAAAATACCGATCAGGCTAGCTGTGCCGGCTGTAATACCGACTGGTCCGGCTACATTGGCTGTAATACCGATTAGTCCAGCTGCTTCGGCCGTAATACCGATCAGTTGAGCAGGACATAGGCAGACTTGGCGCGGGCATCCCTTCCAGCAGTGTACTGGGTACGAACAGCGGACTACAAGGGAGCAACGCAGGACAACGCAGCGACGCATCGCCCAGGACATCGCCGAGGACAAGCAGCCAGGGATCGCTCCGAGAGCCAGGCATCAGGTACGATCGCAACAGCCAGGAGGGAAGGTTAGGGTGGAACGTTCGTCTTTCTCTGGGCGTTTGCTACAGGGACTGCTGGCGTAAAACGGCCGTAGTACCGGAGCGTCAAAGGGAACTGAGTAGGCGTCTAGCGGAACCGGCAGGGATAGAGCAAGGGACAGGAGGCTGCGGCTGGCAGGACGAAGGTCTTGCAAGCGTGGTGCCTGTTCAACCTAGTCTGAGAACGGTGACGTTTCCCTATGACCAACGACCCAACTCCACGCCATCGTCTACAAGTGGCAGCGAAAGTACCCGGAGTATCCAGGAGCACCTGCAGCGAGGAACCACCGAGCGGAGTCGCAGAAGCATCGCCGGCACGAGTCGTAATAATTATTGTAAACCGGAGCCGTAAATAAACGCCTCTTTGAACCGAATTCTGAAGTGTTGTTACTGTTAACCGGGCGGTCACGTTTATATAAATTTGGTGGGACGAACGCACAAATCTACTGAGCTAGCCGCACGATCTTCGTAGCGAGCAAACCATAAAAACAGTTCGTTACATCTGGCGCCCAAAACGTGATTGTCCCGGCAGTAAAAACACAAAACACCAGAATGGGGAGAAGTTGGATCTACCGCCTCAAGAAGGAGGATTTCACCTACGTAGCACAAAGGCTGCGCATTTCCCTGACGGGTAGATCTGAAGACATGCGGAAAGCCCTGGTGGAATACTACAACGAGACGGAAAACAATCCAGAACTCAAAGAACTCTGGTCCGAACTAGAAGCTATGTACCCAGAAAAACCAGGTCTAAAATTAACAAACCCCGAGGGAGAAGACGTATGGACAGGCCTTAGCATTGAAGAGATGCAACAAGAAGGCCAGCGAAGAGATTCAAGCCAAGATAGAAAGACAGTCCCGAAGGCACAAAGACCTAGCGAGCCCGACTACGCTAAAGTCGCGAAGCAGGTCAGAGAATGGTCTTTTAGATTCGAGGGCACAGAGAAACCTCTTGAATTCTTGGAGCAGGTGGAATGGTCCGCGAGTACCTACGGGTTGGATCTGAACATGAATATATCTCGAACAATAGGCACTGGAAAACATGGGGAGACTTTATTGAGAGTTTCCAAACGTTCTTCCTGCCCAGAGGATATTTTGCGAAACTAGAGGACCAAGTCAAAGCTCGGAAGCAGGGATTCAGAGAGCCCTTCAAGGATTACATGGTGGACATGCAGACCATGATAAGGCCACTCGGGTACAGTCCGGGGAAAGTACTCGAGGTCATAAGGGAAAACAGCACACCGGACCTACGAATTTCCCTCCGAACGTACAAGATCGACGACCTGGAAGCCCTCATGATTCTGGCCACAGAATACGAAGAGCTCAAAAAAGAGCGGGAAATGTTCGCCCAAGAAAATAAGTTCAGCAGGACAAAGACGTCCCGTCTCAGGTGACATGTAGAAGATGCGAGGATACCAGCAGGCAAGACAGGCCAGCCGAAACATCGCGAAACACGCCGAACACTGAATATCAAAGGCAGCAGTCCAACACTCTATGGAGACCACCAAACATTACCCAGAGACCACAAAGCGCGACAGCAGGAAGCAACCAAGCCCAACAATACATAACCAACCCACAGGAAGCGTGTCGCAAATGTGGCGGACACGGGCATTGGGCAAGAGGTTGCCGAAACCAGCGAATGCTATTCTGCTGGATATGCGGAAAGGTGGGTGTGAGATGCATGGAATGCTGCCAGAGAGCGGAAAATGGCCAGCGATCCCAGCCGCAGAGAGGCGAGCGGGGGTCGCACGCGGATACCTCTCCAATCTAACTGGCAGGCTAATCGAAGAGGAGTAGCAGTTGTCCGCAGCGGTGACGATTGGTGGGAACTCGTACAAAGCCACAATCGACACCGGGGCAACAGCGAGCTTTATTAGCGAAGAGCTGGCGGGCAATCTTGCTGTTCTGGGGAAGATTACACGGACTAGACGGCAAGTTATGTTGGCAGACGGAAGGTGCAGCGGAATAAGCGCGCAGCTCGAGGTAGAAGTCGCATTCGGCAACAAGCGACTGACCATGAGCCTGCTGATATTACCTGGAGTAGTAGACGCACTGGTGCTGGGCTGGAATTTCCTCACACAGGTTGGGGCTGAGATAAAGTGCGCAGGTCACGAAATCCGCATACCGGCCAGGAACAGACACAATGGATGGCTCGAGGAAAAATTATCAGTAGCAGTTGTTCATGAAGACCGTGAGGAAGAAAACATTGAGCAATTCCTAGAAGCAGAGCTGACAGAATTTCGAACAATGAGCGGAACCTCGAATGTGGCCGAGCACCAGATCACCATGAAGGACGACAAACCTATAAAACAAAGATACTACCCTAAGAACCCCAAAGTTCAAAGGGAGATCAATACAAAGGTGGACGAACTTCTGGAAATGGGTTTCATGGAACAGTCGAAGAGCCCGTATAGCTCGCCCATAGTGATGGTGAAGAACAAAACAGGCAAGTGGAGATTGTGCGTTGACTTCCGACAGATAAACGCGAAATCAGTGAAGGACGAGTACCTAATGTATATATATATATACGTATCAACTATATCTTGGATCAACTACGAGAGGCACGCTACATCAGCAGCCTCGACTTAAAGGATGGATACTGGCAGATTCCGCTAGAGGAAGCAAGTAGAAAGTTCACGGCGCTTACAGTGCCAGGAAAGGTGCTCTTCCAAATGAGAGTGATGCCATTCGGATTACACACAGCATCCGCAACGTTTTAAAGGGCCTTGGACCAAGTGATTGGACCCGAGATGTCTCCACACGCGTTCGCGTATCAGGACGACATAATCGTCATCGGACGCACTCAGCGAGAACACAAGACAATCTCAGAGAAGTGTTTCGACGTTTAACGGAGGGGATCCTGAGAATAAACCCCGAGAAGTGTCAGTTCTTCAAACAGAAGCTGCTGTACCTTGGACATCGAGTCACAAGCCAAGGAATTGGTACAGACCCAGACAAGGTCGCGGCCATAGCCCAGTTAGAACCACCTGCAACCGTCCGCGAGCTAAGACAATACCTAGGAGTGGCATCGTGGTACCGACAATTTGTACCGGACTTCGGACGCTTCGTTAAGCCACTCAACGACCTACTCCGCAAGGGCGTGAAATGGATATGGACACAAGAACACCAACAGGCATTTGAGGAGGTTAAGGCGAGGCTGGTCACTGTCCCAGTGTTAGCGTGTTCAGAATTTGATAAGAATTAATTTAAATTGTGTTGGTGTACTAGACTGGATCAAAAAGTAAGTGTTGCAGGCTTGGGCCTGCCCACTTGTGCACTTTCAGCAGAGGGCTTCGCTATGTATGTATGTGAGACACCGGGTGCACTATGTGGTTGGCACGGACGTGCATGAATTCGAACAGAATTGTTTGGACCAGAATTCACAAGAATTTTCAGCGTGAACGCTAGGCTAATTGATACATCGTCAGCTATCCGAGGATCTCTCCTTTCTTTGGGCAGAGCGGATGATATTATGAACGCGATAATGATCAACTTGGTTCTTGCAAAAGTGGATGCAGATACTCGACTCAGCTACGATGAAAAACAATCTTTCGACAAGCTACCCAATTGGGACGACTTTTGTAAAACACTTACACACCGATGCCAGTTCCTAGAAGGTCGTCACCGGAGCTCAATCAAGAACCGCTAAAGTGATTGGTGTCAGAAGCCGAAGGCATTACCAAGTTCATTGTCGAAGGCATTTGTTACTACACAGGCTAGCTGCGTTTACTGTGAGTAAACGCAAGGCCTTTGCTAAATTAAACTAAGCTCAACGGAAGGATTTTGCAAAAAATACACTCCTCTGCTTACGGAAGTCTCACACTGTAACCGAATGCTCATCTAATTCGAGGTGCAGTGTAGGCCAAACAGCGCATCACACTCTCCTGCATGAATTCTCACCAAATCAAGGGCGTGTAGCATCCATCGGGGGTTGGTCAACAGTTTTACATCAGAGTCAAGCAACAGCTCTGCAGGCACCACAGATTTCTCTTTTAGCACGTACCGCAAAGAGAAGTCTCATACCAACAGCGGTAGTCCATATCAAGGACGGAAACAGCCAGTTTCAGATAGTCAGAGCGTTATTAGATTCAGGTTCGGAACTTAACTTGATCACGGAGGAGACTGCGAAGCGCCTGCAGTTATCAAAATGCCGCGTCAGCCAAACTATCAGTGGTATTTCTGACACCTCAAGGCAAATTAATTATAACGTACATACAACTCTAAAAACACGAGTGTCGGACTTTCAATGGACATCCAATTTCGCGGTGATCGCATCTATTTGTGCTCAACAACCTAGTGAGGGTGTTGACATAACCGAATGGAATATGCCAGAAGGGATCGTACTAGCTGATCCAACATTCTTTCAACCCAGCAAAATCGACTTTCTGATCGGAATTGAAGGATTCTTCGAAGCCATCCGAGTTGGAAAGGGCACAATGGGTACGAACATGCCCACGCTCATCAATACAAGTTTCGGATGGGTAATTGGTGGAAGTACGATGTTGCCTACTGAGCCTGAGCGCTACAAATGCAATTTCGTTAAAGATCAACCATCTCTAGAGGAAATCGTGTCACACTTTTGGAAAGTGGAAGAGTATCAAACGCCACGACAAACTCTTACCGAAGAAGAACAGCTCTGTGAACAGCATTACGAGAACACAGTTGCTGTTGGATCCGACAATCGCATTACCGTTCGACTTCCATTTAAGGAATCACCACAAACGTTAGGCCAATCATACGACAGCGCCGCCAAACGTTTTTCCCTACTCGAACGTAGGCTAAATAACAATCACTCCTTAAAGGAATCATATGTTCAATTCATGCGCGAATACATCACCACAGGTCACATGTCACTCATACACGACGTTGACAAAAGAGAGCCCCATTTCTTTATTCCCCACCATTGCGTGTTACGGCCCCAGAGCCTAACCACTAAGCTACGAGTAGTGTTTGATGCTAGCGCAAAATCTTCTTCCGGCGTAGCATTAAACGAAATTCTAATGGTAGGACCCACAATACAACAAGATTTAATCACGACATTGCTTTCATTTCGGCTCAATCGTTACGCTTTATCAGGTGACATCTCAAAGATGTATCGCCAATTTGTAGTCGACGAGCGAGATAGAAAGTTTCAGCTGATTCTCTGGAGAGAAAACGATACAGACATTCTACAGATCTACCAACTAAATACGGTGACCTACGGTGTCTCAGCAGCTCCCTTCCTTGCCATTCGGAGTCTGTTCCACATAGCCAAGTTAAACGAATCAGAATCTCCTCTCGCCGCTGCAGTACTACGAACTGATCTATATGTCGATGATCTTCTTACAGGCGCAGACGATATAGACACTGCACTACAAAAGAAAACGGAAGTCTCACAAATACTAAGTCAGGCTGGATTGACGATGACCAAATTCAACAGTAATTCACCCACACTAGGTAATTCATCAGACGGCGAAATTTCAATGCAGCTGGAGGAATTGAAGTCAACGAAAATGCTTGGATTAGCATGGCAGCCATCAGACGACGTATTCATTTTCCAGTTCAAATTCGAGTTTTCTCCGACTTCTACTAGACGGACTATCCTATCAGAAGTATCACGAATATTCGACTCGCTTGGACTTATCGCGCCCGTCCTCATGAATTGCAAAACATTCATTCAAGATTTAGTTATCCGCAAACTTTCTTGGGATGAGCCAATTCCCAACGATCTCGGAATCGTCTGGGACAACTTAAAAAATGACTTGCGCAACTTATCCACAGTGAAACTTCCACGATATGTATCAACCTCACAACAACACCAAAGCGAGCTTCACGGATTTGCGGACGCCTGCAAACGAGGATACGGCTGCTGCCTTTACATTCGCAGCATAATCAATGGTGTAGTAAAGGTCAGCTTATTAGTTGCAAAGTCAAGAGTCGCTCCAATTCAATCCTTGTCAATCCCAAAGCTTGAGCTCTCTGCAGCCGTGCTGCTTAATAGAACATATCAAAAGTTCAAACACAAACTCGAGCCTTACATCTCAAAGGTATACTTTTGGACCGATGCGAAGACCGTTCTACAGTGGCTTGGGAAACACTCGTCGCAATTGCCAACTTTTGAATCTCACAGGATATCTGAGCTTCAGTCGTACACACAAGATGTTGAATGGCGCTACGTATCAACAAGCAAAAATCCTGCGGACATCGTGTCCAGAGGATGCTCAGTAAAGGATCTTGAGCACAACATGTGGTTTACTGGACCCGACTTCCTGAAAAGGTCGGAAAGCGAATGGCCTTGTCTGCCTAATCCAGTAAATACACCCCTCCAGTCATCAATCGAGATGCAACCCAAATCTATGATAGTCAAAACTTCGAGTGATATTGTAGTACCCAGCATTCTAGATGATCTTATCGAGCGGTCATCGTCATACTTTCGTATCCTGCGTACGCTATCCTTCATTTTTAGAGTATTTAATAGGGTCCCTGCAGCTAGACATTCAACTGTTCAAAATGTAGTACACGTGCCAGCGATCGAGCTAAATCAAACATTTTGGAGAATCGTAGCACAAATTCAGCAATCGGTATATAGCACGGAGATCAATTTATTACTGAAGGACAAGCCATTAAAGTCTAGCTTTCAAGGACTTACTCCGTATCTAGACAAAATGCGTATCGGCAATGCAATCCTGATCCTGGTGAGAGTAGGGGGAAGACTGGACAATTCCGATCTGCCATACAGCGCTAAGCATCCAGCCATTTTGCCAAAGCAGCATCGCTTTACACGGCTATACGTCGAGTTCCTTCACCGTTCCAACCTACATGCAGGACCGAAAGTCTTGCTTTCCTTACTTCGCGAAAACGTTTGGGTCATCAACGGCAGAGCGTTAGTGCGTCAAGTGGTACGGGAATGCACTCACTGCTTCCACTACAAGCTCGTCTTTGATATGGGGACTCCCAGGTGGTTGGGGGGGGGTTGTTGGGGGGGGGGGTGGTTTTTGTTCTTTCCTCTTTATAAAAAATCCCCAAAAAAATTCTTTTTTTTTTTTTTTGGTGTGGAACTCCATTTTGTTTTTTTTTCTAACTACTATTTTTTTTTTGGTTTATCGCCCGGCGTGGGTTACCGCAACGCATCTACTGCGATAACGCAAAAAACTTCGTGGGAGCTGCCAACAAAATGAAGGAGTTCCAAACTGCATTACTGGAGCCTGAATCCATCAGTCTTCTAGAGTCATACAGCGCTCGCAAGGGATTCTCATTCTGTTTCATCCCTCCCAGAGCCTCACAATTCGGCGGCCTTTGGGAGGCGGCTGTCAAATCAGCTAAAACGCTCCTGCTAAAAAACATCGCAGAAGCAAACTTTACATACGAAGAGCTCCTGACCGTCCTCGCAGAAGTCGAAGCCATATTGAATTCACGCCCCATTCCGCCAGTATCGGACGACCCAAATGATGGAGCTGCATTGTCGCCGGCCCATTTCCTAATTGGGTCACCTTTATTGTCTGCACCAGATGAATCTCTCTATAACCCAGCAGAGGAGGACGACGACTCCAAGTTGCGCTATCTAACCAGATGGCAACGCGTGACATTCATCAATCAACACTTTTGGCGCAGGTGGCAAAGGGACTACATCCATTCTCTTCAAGTTCGCGGCAAGTGGACCAAGCCGCAAGCCAACATCCAGGTCGGTCAACTTGTCATCGTGCACGAGGACAACCTTCCTCCGCGGTGCTGGAACCTAGCAAGAGTCACTGGAGTTACTTACGGACGAGACCACCGAGTACGAGTCGTGGATCTGCATACCGCTAAAGGCTTTCTGCGTAGGGCAATTCATAAATTAGCTCCTCTTCCTTTTGATTGTAATTGAAAGATCTGCATACTTTCAACGAGGGGAGTATGTCGGAGGAGCATTTAAATATAACGTAAATTTAGTTAAAACAATGTAACTGTATGGCAACTCTGTAAGCTAGGGCTAACGCGTTGCAACTACTACCTAGTGTTGCATAACGCGGCTTCTAAGCTTCCAGTCAACTACTGAAAATACTCTCGACGACGACGCACATCACGCGCCGCTTTTTCTCGCAATAAATTTATAACCAAATTCTAAAGCCGACTTCTTATTCTTGTACTGCGCCCGGTGAATATAAAACAAGTTCGGCAGCGATCGAACAATAAACATACATCGTAAAAAGAACAATCAAAATTCAGAATCACGGCCAATATAGAAAATTCGTTTAATTACAAAGAATAACAAACGAAATTTAAATTTAAATATGTAATCTCGTTCGCAATCAGCTGTGTACATTTTGCAGGCGGTTGTATAACGACGGCCTTATCTCTATACGAAGCACGCGAGCAAAACAAACGCGAAATATGTATTTAGGGAATTTTTGGGAGACTTAAGACTTACGATTTTGCTGGTCCATCGTCGAAAGATCTTTCGCTGGATAACAATTTACATTTTTGGGTATTGGGGCTTTATGTTTTATATATTATATTTCAGCATTATGTTTGCGCACGCGATTATGTATATTTAACTTATTTTTCAGCCATTTATTACTTGTATGTGTATTGGTATTTGTATAACACACGAAATTAGGTGATTTGCCTGATTATGTAATGGCAATGATGATTATAAAAGACCCATGCACTTCATTGTATTTTTCAGCCAACAATTATGTTTGTTTGACACTGTTTCCCTCACTGATCTTATTATGTATATTTAACTTATTTTTCAGCCATTGACTATTTGTATTTGTATTGGTATTTTTATAACACACGAAATTAGGTAATTGGCCTGATTATGTAATGGCAATGATGATTATAAAAGACCCATGCACTTCATTGTATTTTGCAGCAACAATTATGTTTGTTTGACGCTATTTCTCTCACTGATCTTTACCTTTAATTTCGCACATTTATCACCATTCTCACAGCCATTTACTCTTTCTTTGCCTCATTGCCGATTTTCACAACAAGAAAAATGAAAAAAAAATATAAAATATTATAACTAAGCGGGCCTAACTTATAGGTCGATATGACGACACTTTTACCGGCCTTTGAGCCACACGCTCCTGCCACTAACGCGCTCTGCGGTTTTTACTTAATTTCTCGCGATTTTAGCCGGGTTTCGGGGGATCTTCGTAGATCGGTGCTTTACAACGACGCGGAGACAACTGCTATCAGTTACCTAGGCATTTACATTAAACTCTCTACTGGAAGTATTGTAAATGTAAGACTTTCGCCGCTGTGAGCAGCGCCTTGCGATGCTTTTTCCGAAGCTCTCTCTCTGGCAGAGCTATGAATATGAATAGGTTAGGGTTAGGTTAGGTTCGAACGGCTGCCAGACTATCGTCTGGCACACTTAGACCTCTGTGGGTCCGTTGTGATACCGTGTGATCTCGTCTTATCCCCTTTTCCGGGACCCCTGTCTTTATATGCTTTGTCCTAGAGGCCTATAGAGCATCTCATGATGATTAGCATGTCTTCCACCCTGAAGATTTTACAAAGGAGTTTAAATCCTTGAGCTTGATCTCCGATATTTCGGTCAGATCGGTAAGGAAGGGGTACCCTAAGTGTTTCAGTCTAAGTCTGCAGAGGGCTGGACAGAAGCAGAGAAGGTGTTCCACCGTTTCTTCTTCTTCCTCGTCCCTGCAGCTTCGACAAAAGTCATTTTTTGGGGCTTTTAGTCTTCCGGCATGTGTGCCGACTAGCCAGTGGCCTGTAAGGGCTCGAACTAACATACCACACTCTGTGCGGCTGAGTTTGAGTAGTGCTGACGTTCTTTTATTATTAATCACCGGCCATGTCTGATGTGTGATACGGCACTTTGGTGCATTCTGCCACCTAGTGTTGGCTTGTTTGATGAAATGATTTCTAATGTTTAGCTTACAAGTTGCCATGGGCATACCGACACTCTCCTTTTCAGGAAGGAGAGGCATGATGGTGCCCTGTCTGGCTAACTCATCCGCTATGCAGTTGCCTACGATGTCCCGGTGACCCGGAACCCATATTAGGCTGATAGTAAACTGTCTAGCCATCTCGTGGAGAGATTTGCGACAGTCTGCTATTGTTCGTGAGTTTGTGTTTGTCGAGTAGATTGATTTAATAGCTGCCTGGCTATCACTATATATATTAAGGTGTCTGCCTAGGCTGGTGTTCCCTAGGCAGTTGAGTGCCTCCTTTATAGCGTGTACTTCCGCTTGGAAGACGCTGCAGTGGTCCGGGAGTCTGAATGACTTCCTGATGTCTAATTGTTCGGAGTATACCCCTCCGCCAACGTGCCCGTCCAGTTTTGAGCCATCTGTATAAAAGCAGATTGCGTCTGGCGAGCCTGGTCTGCCCTGCTGCCATTCCTCCCTATCCGGGATCAGGGCCTCGAAGGGTGTGTGTTTATACTCGTGAGCTTTGCATAGGTCCGTTATCTTCGGAATCGATTTATCATGCTGAAGTATATTGGCATGACCGTAGAATTGGGGTTTCCACTGCCCAGTATCCCTTAATCGAATGGCTGTCGACTTGGCCCTTTCTATGCCTGCCAAGTCCAGGCTCGGGAGGTTCAAGATCGCATTCAGCGCTTCGTTTGGGGTAGTTCTAAGGGCTCCACTAATACACAAAGCCGCCATCCGCTGTACTTTGTTTAGTGGAGTAAGGATACATTGTTTTTGTAGAGCGGTCCACCATAAAGCCACCCCGTATAGGAGGATTGGCTTGACTACCGCTGTGTAGATCCAGTTTACAATTTTGGGTGACATACCCCATCTTAGCCCAATTGCTTTTTTACAGGAGTAAAGTGCAATGGTTGCCTTTTTGGTTCTCTCTTGGTTGTTTAAGCCCCATTTAAGGCGCTTATCTAATACCAACCCCAGGTATCTGGCGTGTTCGCTAAAAGAGAGATTGCAATTATTTAATGTGGGTGGGTTGAGTTGTGGGATCTTGTACTTATTCGTAAATAGGACAAGCTCCGTTTTTGAGGGATTTACCCCGAGTCCGTTTTCTATCGTCCATTTCGATAGTATTTTTAGTTTTGCGGTCATAAGATCGCAGAGTGTTTGTGGATACTTACCATTGAAGATGATAGCGACATCGTCTGCGTATGCCACCACTTTGCATCCTCCTCCTTCCAGAATTCGCAGTAGTTTATTTACTGCGATGTTCCACAGAAGGGGGGATAAAACGCCCCCTTGTGGGGTTCCTCTGTTCACTAGTCTAGTTTGAGTTGAGGCACCTAGTGTGGCCGTGACCATTCTGCTTATCAGCAATTTATGGATCAGCCCCACTAGTTGAGCCTCAACCCCTAGTTCTGTGAGTGAATTTGTTATTGCTGTAGGTAGCACGTTGTTGAAGGCTCCCTCTATGTCTAGGAATGCGATCAGTGTGTACTCCTTATTGTTGAGTGATTTCTCGATGCTACTCACCACGACATGTAGCGCCGATTCGGTTGACTTGCCCTTGGTGTAGGCGTGTTGTGCCTCGGACAGTTGTGTCGGGTTTATGATGGCTCTCAGATGTAGGCTTAACAGCCTCTCGAAGCTTTTAAGCAGGAAAGATGTCAGGCTTATTGGCCTGAAGTCCTTTGCTGTGGTGTGGGTGGCCTTTCCTGCCTTGGGAATGAAGACCACTTTCGTTTCCCTCCATCCGGTTGGTAGCTCTCCTACCGCCAAAATGGTGCGGAAGATTTTACTAAGCCAGTTTATGGCTAGCTGTCCAGCTTGTTGGATGTGTGCCGGTGTTATGCCGTCTGGTCCCGGTGATTTGTAGGGTTTGAAGCTCTGAATGGCCCACTTGATATTGCGGTCTGATATGAGGAGATCTAGATTGATCCCCTCTCCGCCAATTCTTTCTGGAGGTTGCCCCGTTTGTTGGCTTCCTGGGAAGTGAGCGTCTAGGAGTAGGTCTAGGGACTCGTTGCTAGAGTCTGACCAGGATCCATCCGCTTTCTGTAGATAGCCTAGGGGCGCGGCTGTCTTGGAGAGTATTTTCCTGAGCCTTGCAGCATCAGTCGTTTCTTCTATGTCAGAGCAGAAAGTGTGCCATGCGGCTCGTTTCGCTCTTCTAAGGGCCTTTTTGTACGAGGCTAATTCGCGCTTGTAGCATTGCCAGTTCGTTTCCTCGTTTCCTGCTTTTGCTCTGTTAAACAGGCCTCTGCAGCTGGATCTGAGGATTGATAGTTGTTGCGTCCACCAGGGGGGTTTTTTCTTCCCTCTTGGTTTCCCTATTGGGCATGCAACTTTGAAAGCCGAGTTGCAAGCATTTGTGAATATGTCTACTGTTTTATCCAGCTCATGTGGATCAGTTGTGCTTTCTGGCGGTTCCATGGGAAGGATATTCGTCAGAACTTCCTTGTACATGGGCCAGTCAGCCCTTCTGGGGTTTGAGTAGCCGACCGGCAAGGGTGAATCAAGGGACAGTATTGTTTCAATGAATCTATGGTCTGAGAAAGAGTGCTGGTCGGAGACGAACCAGTTACTGACTGCACTTACTAGTGAATCTGATACCAACGTTAGATCTATGATCGTTTGGCACACTTTGGTTATGAAGGTAGGGGCATTTCCCCTATTGCATAAAAATAGGTTCGAGTTAAGAATGAAATCAAAGAGAGACTCACCTCTATCGTTGTTGTTTGGGCAACCCCACTGGGTGTGATGGGCGTTGGCGTCGCAGCCTATTACCAAACCTGTCTTGAGCTCTTCGCATTCCTTTGCCAGTCCTCTGACTAGCGCGTCTGGGGGGGTCTTCCTTTTCTGAGGCCATGTAGGCCGATAGCAGCCTTATGGAGCCATTTTGCAGCTCTAGGCTTACTGTGGTGTTGTCTCCGTTGCTGTAATTGCGAAGCAGAAATATATTGAGATGCCTTTTGGCCAGAATGCAGGTTCGAATTTTACCTTCTTTGGGGTCAAGCATTAGCTTATACTCTTTTGTTCCTAGTCCAGCAACCTTGCCTCCTACCACCCAAGGTTCCTGTACCAGGACTAGATCGGCTCCGCCGTCAGCCAGGCGAAGCTGTAGTGCAGCCGAAGCTGTCTTACTGTGGTGGAGGTTGATTTGCAGAAGTCTCAGTGACATCTGCACTTGCAGCCTCCACCACGGTAACGTCGGCCTCCTCTTCGCTCAGGTCCACGTCCTCAATAGCCGGTCCCAGCGCTCGCATTTCTCTGCTTAGCGAGGAATCGGTGGAATAACCGTCTTCCAGCCCAGGCGCCTCCACTTCCTCGGCAAGCACCTGTTCGGCAAGATTGCCCGCGGAGTTTCCGGCAGCGTTCGAGTCGCCCTTGTAGATTTTCATCTGCACTGCGCTAAAGCCGAAGTTCAGTTTGCCCCGAGCCGCTTCTATTGGCGCTACTGACTCCTTGTTCAGGACCATAACCGCCTGGTTCACGTCCCCTTCGTGTTCCTCCACCTTGACGACTCTCCAGTCCTTTGTTGGGAGGTGCGGGTTGCAGACTTGCAGCATATAGAGGATGTCCTCCGGGGCCTTCATAGCTGCTGGGAGCCAGATTCGGGCTCGGGGCCTACTGGGGACGTCGCACCAGTCCAGTGCGACAATATTTGCCCCTTCGTAGACTGCACCGAGCTTGCTTGCAGCCTGCTTGTAAAGGTCAGCCGACCGCTGACTATCGCAGGCCACCACTTTAACGCTGCCCTGGTACCAACCCGCATCCATGCAGCAAGGCGGAGAGCATGGGTTTTCGCGGATCATGCGCAGGCAAATGATGGATAGGTGAGATTCCACGGCTTTCCATTTATTTCTGGGTATCCGTCCTTCCGGGTTTCCCTTGTCGATTAGACCGAGTAGGACTCGATCTTTGGCGATCTCCGCGAAGGAGACTGAGGGCTGGACCTTTGGTCTCTTCGCCGAAGGTCCGGGTAACTCAAGGGACCGTTGCCGCTTTGTCTGAGCACCTTCTTGTGTGGGCTTCTCCCGCCCATAGTTGGGAAGCACCTGCCTTGCCCACTCCACCTTCTTCAGCCATTCTGGCGAAGGTGTGGCAATATTGCTTCTCGAGTGTGAGCGCAGAGTCTGAGCGGCAGTCCTCCTATCTGCGTACGTGTATTTTATAGCACCAGTGGTTGGCCCGATCGCCTTGGCAGTGCCTACCGTTGCCGTTGGTGCTATCGCATCTTTGGCGGACGTATCGGCGGCCGGCTTTCTGCCACCCGTCATCCCCAATTTGGGATGCGGCCCTTTCTGGGCCTTGCTGGTGTGGGTGTTGGAGCCAGTGCTCAGCATTTCTGTGGGTTTTTTAAGAGTTCCCGTCTCTGGTTTGTTTGCGTTCTTTTTTTGGTCCATAATAGATCCCACGAGTTGCGGAGAAGGGGAAAGGTCCGCCCGGGCAGAGATCCGCGATGCCCGGGTAGGGCGATAGTTAGAACAGGGGGTCGCCGTCTCCCTGAGCTCACCGTTCAAGACTGGGCTAGTTTTTGATCCGGGCCCCCAGCCAGGCTGACTCTCGGCACGGTCCGAATTACACCTTAGTCCGGCCCGGAGTGAGATGTTGTTTGGGAGAGGAGGGGGTAGGTAGTGTGTAGGGGTTTTGGGTTTGTGTAGAGCAACTATTTAGATGCGGCTGAACAACTCGCATCGTCGGTACTGCGCCATTGCAGGGTACCCGCTGGTTGTCCGGGGCTGATTATTTGCTGGGGCTTCCGTCCACGGTTCCGTGATTGACTTCTGCCACCAGTTTATTCACAGCTAACCTCTGGAAGTAGAGGTCGTTCGCTATCCGCAACCTGCGACCCGCTCGGTAGCCCCAGCTAGGCGGCTTCGGAACCATCTCACCAGTTCTTCAGGCCGAGTGAATATGAATATATATTTAAAACTTAAAACGGTGCGATTTGGGGTTTCGGCCCAAGTGGGTGGTTAATTGGTAGAAAATTTATGGTTGACGCGGATGGCAGCGTCTTCCCGCTGTGGACCACGTATACGCCTGGGATGATTTTTTGAGTATTCGTTGCAGGTTATGAAAATTTCTCTTATGGTAGGCCAACACCTTCGGGGTGAGCCTGCGCTGGGGGGTTTTCTCGTCTAAATTGCTGGATTTTTCCTCGTTGAGTTAACGACTGCTACAATGGCATGCAATTATGCATTTGGTGCCAATCTAATGTGAAAGTCGAAGATTAGAGTTGCACGTCAGAGAAAATTCTAAAATTTGAATTACCCTTTTCAGAACTGGCACCGAGCTAGTAAAAGCTTTGTTTTGTAAATTCTTTTCCGTTGCACCACTTGTGATTGAAATAAGTATTTTCACTTTTCTTGCCACCTACACGTGGTTTATATCTACGACTGGTGTGGAGAGAGGTTTTTTAAAAAAACACGTCTGTACAGCTTGATGATCAAATCGGAAAAGAATGAGGGTAGAATATGGCGGGTATAGCTTGCCTAGATCCGGAAGCTGTAACCTAGTTTTTTGACATTTCGAGCCTTTCCAATATCGAGATCAACCTTAACTACTACCCTAAAAAATATACTAAATTCGAACAATATTTTTTAAACCATTTATAATAACTTCAATAAATTTCTCCGACTTTTTTTAACCCTTTTATTAAAGTTTATTAATATTTATAAATTAGCATTGACTTACATTTTTCTTTCATGCTACTACTAAAACTGCATGAAGGCCAGTTCTACTACTATTTGGTACACTCTAGCTTCTAGCGATGGCTCAGGAGATAGAGGCAAACCACGTTCGGCATGCCTTTGCGGCACAGTACGCCAGATCCATAGAAGATAAATATCTTAGACAGGCCCAAGGTCGTCCATTACAAAGGCCATGAGCAGACATTTAAGAAGGGGTGGAAAAGTCCGTATTTTACTAGGGATCAAGGTCAACGACCCGTTCTTGATAATATACCGTTCGAGGAGATGGACGTAGATCCAACAAAGTTTAAGCAATCGGTAAACTTCCAGCGCCCTCAGGGTTCTTCGTTGCCACAGCGACTCGATGCTCAGCAACAGAGTGCAGAAAACAGAAAAGAGAGAGGCGTCAAAGAGTTAACCATCTGTTTGAAGTTGATCAAAATTATCAAACTGAGGAGCATTATAATCAAATTGCTAATGATACGGTAGATGATATAGATGGTGAAGAAGAGACGGACTATGAAAGCGATTCTGTGCATTTTTTAGGGGTTCATCCCTGCTTCCGTTCATTTGACGAACAGTAGCGGGGGAGCTGCTAAAGTTTCTAGTAGATACTGGGCCTCTAAAAGCTACATCAAGAGTGAGGTTGCCGTCGCTAAGTTTCCGTCAACTCATCTTTTATTGTAAAGTAGCTTCGGGATCGCCTAATAAACGCTTAGTAGTAGATTTTAGGAAATTAAATTTAAAAACAAGAGAGAACGCTATAGTCGAGTGCCTCGACTATCAAATACCCGTTACTCAGCTAAAGCAAGCAGTCTCGAGCTGGGCAAACCAAGCATTCGCTTAAAAGTAGCGCCATCTACCGGATATTTCATTATTTGCTTATAACTTTTTACTGAGTGGGCCGATTTAAAAAATTTCTTCTTCATTTTGGTAGATATTTTTAGCCCAAAAAAAAGGAGTTTACACAAAAAAAAATTCACCACTCTCGACTTAAAGTCTGGATATCACTAGATTGAACTTTCTGAGTTGTTCTGCCGTCTACCCTTCGGGCTAAAGAATGCCTCAAGCATCTTTCAAAAGGCCATAGACGATGTTCTGCGGGATAAGATAGGGAGGATTTGTTACGTCTATGTGGACAACGTTATTGTCTTTTCACAGACTGAAAAGTCTCATATTTCCCATATTGGACAGGTTTTAAAGAGCCTGCAAGAAGCCAATATGCGCGTGTCCAGGCAAAAGTCGCCATACTTTAAAGAAAGTGTCGACTTCCTTGGTTTTGTTGTTACAAAAGAGGGTACTAAAACAAGCCACGACAAGGTCAAAGCCATCAAAGAGTTTAGTAATTTGTTTGGGCTGAGATCATTCTTGGGCTTAGAAAGCTATTATAGATGCTTCTTAAAGGATTTCGCATTAATAGCAAGACATCTGACGAATATTCTGAAGGAAGAAGGTGGCAGGGTCAGCAAATACCGTTCAAAAGGCATTGAGGTGAGCTTTGATAAGTCTCAGTTAGACGCATTTGACAAGCTTAGAAATATCCTTGCTTCAGAGGACGTTATTCTTCATTATCCAGTTTTTACGCGACCATTTGATTTGACGACCGATGCGTCATCCTTAGGCATAGGTGCAGTCTTGTCTCAGGATCTCCAGAACACTGAAAGATAGGGAATTAAATTATGCCACAAACGAGCGAGAGCTGTTGGCCATCGTATGGGCATTGGATAGTCTCCGACACTACCTTAATGGGAAAAGTGACATATACATATTTACGGACCATCAGCCTCTTATATTTGCGGTCTCTGACAAGAAGCTTAAGCGTTGGAAAGCCCGCGTTGAAGAGAGCGGCGCAAGGATTTTGTACAAACCAGGGAAAGAAAACTGTGTGGCAGACGCTTTTTCGCGACAAGATATTCATGCTTTGCAGAGCTCAGCAGAGTCAGATCAAGCCACTATACATAGTGAAAAATCGTCATCATTGGTCATTGGGGCCACGGAAAAGCCACTTAACTGTTTCCAGAACCAGATTGTGTTGGAGAGGCGTCCACTCTGAATAAGCGACTTTTTATAGTGTTTCGGTACCAAAACTCGCCATCGAATCGACTTCACCGATTGAGAGACATTACTGGATTTAGTGAAAGATGTAGCCTTTCTAGGCTTACTGTATCAGGTTGAACACTGGCAACTTGCAAAGGTAGCGACTTACCATATTTTTTTAAAACGCAAGCTCAAATAAACGCTCACACAACCAGGGTCAGTACAATAATACAGCATTCTACAAATTAAAAATCGTCATTGTTATGGAACTGCTGAGATTTATTTTCCGGGACAGCACCGGCTAGCTCCAGAATTCTTAGGACGGAGTACCCCCAATGTCCCACAGTTCCTCAACACCAAATATCGATAACTACCGACGTCTCAGTGCACATATATTAACGCGTCTCTAACAACAAAACGTAAACAAAGAGGAAAACTTACAATTGGTGAACCATTTGACGGAAAAGTGGCATTAGATTTACTTGCCGCAGCGCACCCACCCTTCCTGTGGTGCCCCAAGGGATGCGAGAAAGGCACCACCCATCGTCAATGGTCGGAATCCCCTCCAGGCGGTCTGCGACCGGTCCATCTCCCCCCAAAGGTAAGCGGCTCACACGATCATTCTCATTCTCGGATTACTTTTAATATTTAACAATAAGTGTTCGAGTTTGACATTATTATTGTGGTCCTAGTATTTACTTATTTATACCAAAGCTGGCCGAGGTCTTCAGATTTACTCGGTCAAAGCTGAGAATATAATCCTTTGGAAAAAACTACAGGCGCCGCAGAAATTATGCTCCACTAGTCTTGTATTGGTGGAGCTCACAGAAAAAAGTGGCGCAAATAAGACCACTATTTGTGTGTCGGGTCACTTAATCGTGAGGAACTCCTGGGGAAAAGAAGGGACAGACCAAATTGAGTAAGCCGCGCTATAAACTTCCCTGCCGAAAACTAATACTCGCGACCTTTCTTACAGGCAACAACGAGGACAAACCACGGTTTTCGGGTCTAAATTCGGATAAATTCAAAGGGTAACAAGGAAAATATATAGCTAAATAACAAACGTGTACACATGTAACTCAAAATTCATAATTTTCTAGCCACTTCTGGGCTGGGCACTGGTGAGGTTATACCTCGGACGACGACTTTGCCGCCTGAGATCCAAACCCAGTTAAGAAAATCCCCAGAGCAAACCGGGATGCATTTAAAAAGCTAGATCGCCCAATGACCAACACAAGGGGGCGCCACTACGTTCTGAAGTTACCCTGCCTACGCTATCGATAACTTCCATACCTCGATTTCTATCTTCTTCTAGGCGGTTCCAACTTGAAATGCAACATCACCTATGCAGTATCTTATCAACAAAGGTGTTGCTCGTTAAATTTAAATATAAAACATCTGGATGCCCTCAGTCTCCCCAAAATAAGTGTTTTGAATCTGGCAAATTTGACTATAATATCCCAAAAGTGATATTAAAAGAGAGGTTTACTTAGACAGCTGCTTAATGTGGCTAACATAAAAATGCTAGATAGTACAAGTGCTGCTTATTGATAAAGACAACGATTTATCAGGCTTATCAACAGTCGGCGAAGCAGAGCCTCGATACCGGTTGCGCAAATCCTTTCTAGCATGGACATGGCCGTTTTTTTTTAAAAGAAGGGGAGTAGTTAACAATACAACCGTGAGCTGCAAGAGAAGTTGGGCAGTGCACGACGATGAACGGAACACGAAGACTTACATCGGTCGTGATCCGTGCGAGCTAGGGTTAAGTTTAAGTTCTCTCACCTTGTAACAATAAAGGCACTTCTTCTAAGTCGAACGATATTTGTTCTTTATCACTGCTAGTTTCAGAGCCGAAGCTACGACCCAGCAATCTGCTTGTTCGAATTACAGGAGGGAGGTCAGCAGCGTAATTGTCACCGATTGTGACCACTACCTGGTCGCGATCCGCACTCTATAGCAATCGAGGCGATCACAAGGTGACTGGCGGTGGATATGGTCGGCAACAGCATTACCTCATTATCCTAAAACTTATCTTATATACTTTATATGGTCGAAAACGCAGCAGTTGTGTATGGCTACTTTCAAACTAACAAGAATCTAACAAAACAAGAATCCGTTTGCCTTTAATATCCACTGAAAGTCAGATAATTGCAGCATTTTTTAACTTTAAGGTCCCTTTTATCAGAATCCTTGCGCAAGGTAAATTTTTGAAGAACGCTATTATCGCATAAAACGGCTAAATAAAAAAAAACCATAATTTTTGTAACACAGTGTACATTCAGTCAGATGTTTGCAACGCCGTGAGGGAGACGGGTCCGACCACATAAGGTAAATATTTATATATGTATATTCTTGATCAGGATCACTATCAGGGTCCATCTAGCAATGTTAGTCTGCCCGTTTCGATGCGAACTAGCCTTCCAGTTTACAGCTATTGCGATAAAACTTTCCCAAAAGTCTTTTTTCTATTGCAGGTAGTACTTATGTATGTCGAAACAACCTGGATCGGACCACTATGTCTTATGGCTCCCATAGGAAATCGGAATAATTAAACAAATAATTTAAACTTCTTTCTTTTGAAGTCAGCATGTTGATTTTTGACTATGGACAATAAAAATTTAAAACAATGCAAATGGCAAACAAAGTTATGGAAACGTTGAGAAATCAAACACTTATATACGCAGAAGGGTTTGCCGGGAGGCACAACAAAGTTAGACAAATGCGAAGAAAGCTCCAGGAGCGAATCCGAGCTTTACCTACCTTTACCTTTACCTTTACATATCAACATTGTCAATTGTCAATTATTCGTCCAGTGGGTTTTACACAGCAATGTTGTGTATTGGGAAAGACATCGAGTCTGTATTTGGCACTTCCACCAAAAAGTGAACCAAGCCAAAAACCTTTAAACTTGAATAAAACATATTTCCACATGATTTTGCCGCCATATTAGTTTCTAATTAGTTTGATCCTGAGCTAAACAAAAAATTTGGAGTATAGTTTGATTATTCTTATGACAAACCCCAATAATATACGCAAAAGTTCTTTTTTGGCTATTTTTTGTTATTTTGTGGACCTTTCTTCTGTTGTTAATTTATCCTATAAGAATGCTAATATGTTCATTTTTATACCCGTTGCTTGTAGAGTAAAAGGGTATATTAGATTCGTGCAAAAGTATGAAGTAGGTAGAAGGAAGCTTTTCCGACCATATAAAATATATATATTCTTAATCAGGGTCACTAGCCGAGTCGATCTAGCCATGTCCGTCTGTATGAACGCTGAGATCTCGGAAACTATAAAAGCTAGAAGATTGGGATTTGGCATGCAGATTCTAGGGGTTAATGCGCAGCGCAAGTTTTTCACCGCGAAAAACTGTGGCACCCACAATTTTGAAGCTAGATTAACGGAAAAAGGAATGTGCATTCGTTTCATCAATACATACCCTGCAGGAAAAATGCGAACTAGTCTAAAAAACAACTAGTTGGGGTCTAGAGAATTTGTGCTAGACGAAAAAATAAATAGTACAAAACTAGTAAAAAAAACAACTTGTCACGGACTAGTACCTTTCTGACTAGAAAAACTCCACAAATATCTAATTGGTAGAAAAAATACATGTTAAAGTATAGTTAAAAGGCAACTGGAAATTAACTAGTTGCACTTTAACTACATATGATCCAAAAATATAGCCTAGAGTGTAAATGTCTTGAGAAATTTAACACCGAACAAATCAAACAATTGGGGTACCCGGTTCAATCCCCAGTCTTTTTAAATTTTTTTTTGTTTTTTGTTTGCTAGGTAATGTTTAAGATTTATTTTTAGCTTAGTTTAATCTGTGGTAGGCAAGATATATGTAAAAAATTACTGTTTTAAAAATATATCACACTAAAATTTATAAACCTTGTCAGTACATTACAAAATGAGATGCGTGTGTCTACAAATCCAATGGTCCCCGGTTCAAGTCCTAGAGAGGGCGACTCGCCTCGAAAAAAGTAAGTTAGTTTTAATTCTATTTGTTTATCATTTGCCGTATTCAATTACAGAAAAACAGGCATAATTCCCTTACGATACCCCGCGGCCTTCAATAAGCTACCAATTAGGAGAGCGTCAAATTAAACATCTTCAAGTACGAGTAAAATCCAATGATTTAATGGTTGATAGACAAATTTTTAGATTTTTCGAGAAAACATTTTTTTTAGTGTAGTTTAACAGCTGTAACCGTAAATTGGTTAACAGTCACTAGTGCAAAACTAGTAGCAAATGGTCTAGTTGTTTCCAATGACAAGCATATGAAAAATGGACCGGTTCGTTACAAGGAAATGGACATAACTTGAACTAGTTAGGCTTCCTGACCCAACTAGTATTTTACTGGTCCAAAACTAATTCCGTTTCCTGCAGGGTATTGATTGATCAAAATGGGAAACCTCCCCCTCCCCCTCCCTCACAAACCGCGAAAAGCTGTGGCGCCCACAGTTTTAAAGCTAGAGAAGAGTGTAAACGCCATTTTGTTTGGGTTATTATTGCCTACCGAAATTTTTTAAATCGGCCCACTCAGTAAAAAGTTATAAGCAAATAATGAAATGTACGGTAGATGGCGCCACTTTTAAGCGGCTGCTTGGTTTGCCCTGCTTGAGACTGCTTCCTTTAGCTGAGTAACGGGTATTTGATAGTCGAGGCACTCGACTATAGCGTTCTCTCTTGTTCTGTATTGAATGCTTCATTTACATGTTAATCTATTAAGCTAAAAGCAAAAAATCCAGCGGTAATACTATACATTAGCGGGCTCACCCCCGAAATTCGCGAAAAAATTATCCTCGATGGACCGCGATTTCTTAAGAATTTACGTGCAAAAAGAACTTGCCGGTCGGCCATGGTTCTCTTGTAATTGAATTTCAAAGTTCCCGGTTTTGCTATAAAAAGCAAGGGTGCTTTTCTCATACTTGCTATAAAAATCGAGTTGTCTTTCAAGTTTCCGTAATATTCAAATTTGTATCAAAAATTTGTGTTTATTGATTCATATTGTTCAACATGACGTGCCAGTCCTGCTCTGTAACGTTTGGAGAGTTTCTCGGTATGAATGAGAAAGCTCATTTCCGCTTTTTACAAGATCACAGAGTTGTTTTGGACAAGCGCGACTGTCCAACCTGCCTTAGCCCATGCAAAGTGGTCAAAGACGGTGGAACAATGATGTTTGTATGCCGGCAAAGGTTCGCAGTTGAAAGTTTCAACAAAAAGAAGAAAACAAAGAGGCAGTGTCCATTTAAGGCAAGCTTTTCATTTTTATATGTTCAAAAATTATATTATATACACTAAAAAAGTAATTTCTTAGGAAAGTGCCTTCAAAAACACGTTCTTTGAAAATGCTCGTGTGTCCTTCAGTGAGGCATGCAAGTTCATTGCGTGGAACATGAAGGGTTCCACATATTCTTTTTTGGAGGATGAATTGGGATGGGCGCCCAAAACCGTGGGCGACTGGACGAACTTCCTTAGGGAAATATATGTAGAAGCACAAACCGCACACCGTGCAGCTTCATTTCTTTTTTGCAGCCATGGCGGATATGTACAACCCGAAGAGCAAGTCATGTGATGTATGTTAAATATGAAAAAAATCGCCGCGATTTTTTTTTAATTTCATGCCAAATTTTACTTGTGACTCGTTGCATTTTTTTTTTAATTTGTATTTTAATTTCATATTTAACATACATCATAAAATTTCGCATATATATTTTTAGGACACCTTCGATAACAACTCAGCTGTTAATTAGGACACTCTTTGTTATATTCGGATCTGAAGCGTGGATTAGGCCTAAGGGGGACACCACTATAAAAAAACGCGCCTGGAACTTTACCTCAATGGTGGTGCGGAAGAGTGTTCATTGAAACTATTTAAATAAATAAAAAGATACAAATTGGTGGGGGACCTTGGATGGCTATGATCGATCCTGGCCGTCACTAAAATCTGGATACAGCATTGTGATAACAATTATGTCCTTTATAGACCACGCTCCACTCATAACATGATTATTTGCATACGTTTTTTCATTAGACAAAAAATACAATTAAAAAAATTTGACAAAATTCTACATTTTTTTGTAGGAACTCATTTAAGCAATTAAGTAATTTTATAGGAACTCATTTAAACAATTAATTAATTTTATAGGAACTCATTAAAACGTAATTACTTTGATTGAAAATATGAGAAAAGCAACCTTTGTTTTTTATAGCAAAATCGGGAACTTTGATATTCAATTACAAGAGAACCATGGCCGACCGCCAAGTTCTTTTTGCACGTAAATTCTTAAGAAATCGCGGTATATCGAGGATAATTTTTTCTCGAATTTCGGGGGTGAGCCCGCTAATGTATAGTATTACCTCCACTTCTATTTTTGTCCCGAGTGAACGGCAGTTTTTTAACTATATCTTCAAAAATAAAAGTGGTACAAAATCGAGATTTTTACACAAAATAGAGCTTGGAAAGAGTGAAAAGAAAAGCCCATTATTAAAATTAAAATCTTTTTTTTCCCATTTTTTTTCAACTTGAAAGCTGTGCAAATGTCCGGAGCGACAGCGTCTACGAACTGCAATAGAAAATAAACATTGAATTGCCAAAGCAAACTTCCTTTCTTGTTACATTTTAAATAAATTTATTTGAAACAGAATCCCACCGCTTTAATTGCGTTAAGCTGTAAGCACGTCAACATAAATGGTGCCCTTTCTTCTAAATTACTTCAGTTTAGAGAAAAGATTATGAGCAACGCAATGATCCAACTCAGCAACGTAGTCAAACAATTCTTCCATGCACGTCTCAGTTGTTTTAGATCGGCCATTCACACGATCATTGCATTCTTGGTATTTAGTGTACAAGGATTCAATATGACCTTTAGCTTGGCATGTTTCCTGTTGCATAAAAACGTATCATATTTTTGTTTGGTAAAATTTTAAAGTTCTTACTCTTAGGACTGATTGAGGGTCCACCAATTCCTCTTCATCATCTGCTTTGACAACGGGAAGTGAAATCCAGCTTCTAAAGGCCATTGTAGATGCTTTAATCAAAAAATAAATAAAATTTTTATATTGTTCTAACATGATTAAAAAATAATATTAACACTTAGTCCCAAAATGGAAAAAAAAGGTATTCCTATGTTTTTTATTACCTTTTTGTACAAACTATTATAACTTATAACCTTTGATTATATGACTGTGATGCAATCACAATATTTAATTTTTTTTGACGCCTGATTGTTACCAGATTGTTACCTTTTGCATATGCTAACCTTCGCAACACAATGTTCCCATGGTACAATAGAAGCTTCCGCTCTGTATACATAGTTGATATTATGCCCGATCTCCACCATTCAGTAGTTTAGGCATGTTTACCATTTTTTTATAAATGAAGTGAATGTTTGTCTATTGGCAAACGGGATTGCAGACAGCTGATCATTCTGCTACAGCCAATCGCTAATAAACTCAAAAAACATTTTTTTTTATTAAATCAAGAAGCAGTACAGCATTTCCACAACTGGATTATATTTATGTACACTTGATTTAAAACCAATATCTATACATAGTTTTGTCAAAAAACCAAAGAATTTCTTCCTCTTCCTTTAAATTAGTGTAATGGGGTGGTACCAGATTTAGTGAATGAATTCCGATGAACGCCTTTTGCCGCCGACCAAGGAATGACAATTTTGATCTTTGGCTGTGTTTGTACAAAAGCTATGTGGAAATAACAAAATAATAATGGAAGAAAAGTTACATAACCCGCTAAAAATACGCCTGCAAGAGTTGCAAGAATACATATAGCCATGCCAACAGCCAATTTAAAGCTTTGCGACCTGGGTGCTCAGCATTTTGTGATCTTTTACAATTGGCGCAAATTGATCTTATTGCTGTTTGTCATCCCAGCTGAATTACAATACGACCACGCGGCATGCATTGCGGGAGAACTCTAAAAATTTCGGTCACACTACCAAATATAAAATTTTTCGAATAGCAAAACTCTTAGCCGATGTGAGTACTAGGCTGTACACACATAGTCAAAAAAACGATCTAACCATTGCAATGGTTAATGCATTGGTGAGTACAAGAGGCAAATAGACGGCTAACGCTTTTCGTGGGTAATTTGTATTCAATCATTTTTGCAATTTTTATTAATCTATACGATGTTGCGTAGGTGCGAGCAAGAAAGACATATGTCAGAGAGGTGGAGAATCGATGTATCCATGTTTTAAATTTTTTAGATACATCGATGTTTTTGTAAGACAATCGAATTTTTTGTCACATCACCATTTTAGAAAAACGGTGTAAGAGGTACGCGAAGAATGTGTTTTTTAATAAAAAAATGTAATTAGTAGAATAATAGCCTCTTCCCATAGAGTCCATCCGTGTGAAACGGTCGGGATTTTTGACAAATGTGAAATTCGTGTTCCCACAGAGCTTCCATCCACCGCCACCATCCACCATCCGATAACAGCTGACTTGAAGAGCAGTTGCTCATGTCAAAATAATTAAAGGGGGGTCTTAACTCGGGAAAACAGTTGTATAGTGTTGTTCTCCTAATCTTATTGTAGAATAATAGAAAATAAATAGCTTACGATAATAGTTTAAAACATATATCCAATGTTAGAGCATATCCTACAACAAATTGCTGACGAGGGGTAGCCAAACCTCCCGTACCCCCACACTCCGTTCTTACAACGTCACTGTCTAGCCAATACTTATAGTGCAAAAATGTAAACAAAACCAATTGTGTGCTGTTTGGTCATTTAAAGCAATATTAAACTTTAAAGTAGTATATACTACACTTGTAACTAAAATTGGTGATTATTTAAGTATTGCACAATATGTTTTGAATCTTCTCAGCAAAAAATAATGTTTTCGGTCCCAGAATAGCTTAAATTTTGGCCCCCACATAATAATTGGCTTGCAATGCACTTTTCGCTTACAACAAACTAAATATTAATAATAAATTTCCAAAAATCAACAAGCTTAAACATTTTTAAATTTTTTCCCGCCATTAGTTTGAATATGATTTCGTAGTCAACGTTCCAATTTTCACAGTCAGGAGGAAGAATTCAGAGCTGCACCGAAAAATCATCGGCTAACTATCACATAAAAGAGCCCGTCAAAGTCCGTCAAATTTTAACGGGGAACTAACTGGAAAATTTTCGGAACGGCAAAACCTTATGGACCATCCGTTCAACGGATGGTGGATGGCTCTCTGTGGGAAGACCCTATAAGAAAATAAAAAGCATACAATAATAGTTTAAAACATATGTGCAATGTTACAGAAGGAAGAATTCAGAGTTGCACCGAAAAATCCTCGGCTAACTATCGCCCGCCAAAGTCTGTCCAATTTTGACGGGGAACTAACTGGAAAATTTTCGGAACGGCACAACCCTATGGACCATCCGTTCAACGGATGGTGGAGAGTGGATGGATTATTATTGCCACACCTCTTCTGTACAAACACAGCAAAAGATCAAATTTGTTATTCTTTGGTCAGCGGCTAAAAGCGTTCATCCGCTAAATCTGGTATTTTTAAGTATTTCTTTACCATTTCCGTAGCTCATCTGAGCACCGCGGTAGGAAAAAGTACCAAAAGTACCAATGGTTAGCTAGCAGTTTTTGTCGATCTGAGTACTAGACTTTATAGACAAAACAGTTGTGTCGTTTTATTATGAAGTTTTTTGTTTAGGACGGATATTGGGTAGGAAGAATACTGAAAGAAAATAAGATCAAAATGGTAAATGGATGCAAATGCAACCAGTTCATAATGGAAATGTGGTCTTATTGATTCCGAGACGCGTCAACCTCTGGTCGGAACCAGTTAAAAAGTGAACATAAACAGCTGCTAGTGCATAACAGCGGTGTCCGCCTTCTATTAAATTTAGTGGGCGATTATTAAAAAGACGAATACGTCTTAAAATGGGTATGTAATTACAAAAGTTGTCAGTTCTTTGCAGTTGGGTTTAGTTTGTTTACTGACATGCATACGTACATGTACAAAGATATGTACAATGTAGGTAAAAATGCATATATATGTATCTACTGATGTTTTGTTTTAATCCTGAAAATTTCATAAATCGCCTCATCACTAGTGATCTTGCCAAGAAAGTGGTAATGAAACTGGATGAAAATAATTAGTATTTCATTACCGTTTTCATAACAAAGTCAGAGCTATTATTTCCAAAGAGAGCGTCGCCCAAATTTGCAGTCAGTTAACTGCCAGTGCTCAATTTTGGACGTACACTGGTCGTCAAAATTATTTTGTCAGGCTCGAAAGTTAAATCTTCTAATATTTTGAACTTATAATATAAACTTTTGGCGCCTATATAAAAAGAACACCATAATTCCGTATAAATGACATAAAAATGTTCTTAACCCATTAAGCGCCCTTTGAAAAATGTGCAAATTTTGTGAAAGGGTAATACTCTAGATAACCGGGCTCCCCCCCGAATTTTGGGAAAAAATTATTCTCGATGGACCGCTATTTCTTAAGAATTTATGTGCAAAAAGAACTTGGCGGTCGGGCACGATTCTCTTGTAATTGAATTTCAAAGTTCCCGGTTTTGCTATAAAAAGCAAGGGTGCTTTTCTCATACTTGCTATAAAAATCGAGTTGGGAGCGTATGACTGCTTGGATCATCAATTTTGTTCACCCAGTCACGAAGGCCAACAGCCAAGAAATTGAGCTTTTTTGACGGGACCTAAAGGAGAGCCTTCCGTACTATGACCGAAAAAAATAACATTTTGAAGAATATTTGGGGAGCTCCGCTTTCATAGAGAAGCAAAGCCGCACACCGAAGAGCAAATCATATTATGTATGTTAAATATAAAATCAAAACGAGAAATGACTCGTTGCATTTATTTTTTAATTTGTACATATTTAACATACATCATAAAATATTTCACATATATTTTAAAGCTACCTCCGATGATGACTTAGTTGTCGTCTCTTTGTTATATATTCGGATGTGAAACGTGTACTAGGCGTATGGAGGACACCACTAAAAAAATACGGGCCTGGAACTTTAATTATATGGAATTATTTAAAAAAATATAAAAATACAAATAATGAAAAAAATCTAAAAAAATGTTTATAGGAACTCATTAAAACTATTAATTAATTTTATAGGAACTTATTTAAACAATCAATTCTTTTTATAGGAACTCATTAAAATGTAAATACTTTAATTGAAAATATGAGAACAGCACCCTTGATTTTTATAGCAAAACCGGGAACTTTGAAATTCAATTACAAGAGAACGGTGGCCAACCGCCAAGTTCTTTTTGCACGTAAATTCTTAAGAAATCGCGGTCCATCGAGGATAATTCTTTTCGCGAAATTCGGGGGTGTGCCCGGTAACCTAGAGTATTTCCAAAATTAATAATAACTGCAAAAAAATCTTATTAAAACTTTGTATAAAAGGAAAAGCGGCTAAAATTGTCATATTTAGCTATTTTTAAAAAATCATAAAAAATACAATGAAAGAGATTTTGCATTTTTTTGCAGTTATTATTAATTTTGCTTGGGGAAAAACTTTGCATCAAAGCATTTTTGTTTTAAGCCCCAGGAAAAAAATTTAAAATTTGACTTTCACTAAATTTTCTAACTTTTCAAAGGGAAAGGTACTGTTTTTTTTTACCTAGGTAAGGTAAAAGGTATTGGGCAAAAATATTTACCTAGGTAAGGTAAAGGTACTTCGATTTCCCAGTACCTAGGTAAAGGTAAACGATAAAATATTGTTTTTTTAATTTTTATATATATATTTTTTAATTTTTTTGGTGTTTTTTTTTAATAAGACTAGGTTATAGTTTACAGTCATCTTAAAAATATATAACATTATCTTTTTATTTTATTTCAATCGCAACTTAAAGATAACCTTTTTTTATGATAACTAATGGTTCGAAAAACTCGTCCCCCTGCCTGTTTCGTTTTGGGGTTAGAATTTGACCTCCACAACTGAACAATCTTTGAAGTTATGCTAAGCACTGTAGATTCTCTAAAAACGGGTATTTATAAAAATGGCAAAGCAAATCTTTTATAAATATCCGCTTTTAGTGCATCTATCGAAGTTTTATTTTATGTAATAATTAATGCACTTATAAATGTTTTATTTTATATAATAATTAATGTACGTATGTACGTAAACAAACGGCGTATACATATGCACATTATATAGTCATACGTTTCTACATACGGAATTTTCGCGCCAAATACACTTTCCCTCTTGTACATATACACCCAAAAAAAAATCGATAGGAAACGTAGGTCAATTTTACATTTTTTAAGGTCAATTTTAACTTGATATGGACCCCGTGTAAAATTGACATGTTCGAAAATGTAAAAATGATATTTCGGTAATATCATATTTACAAAACCATATCAATTTTTTGAAAATGTCAAACGTAAATTTGACAGAACTGACAGATAGGATGACAGACAGACAGACAGACAGACAGACAGACAGACAGAAAGACAGACAATGCGACCGATGCACTCCGCGTTCAAAATCAAGTGACAAATATTTGACAGAAGCTTATACTAGTGCGAGCGAGAGAACATGCTTAAAGCACGTCAGTTTGAATTTCGAATCTGTCTATCTCCTTTCAACTCATATCATTTTGCTCTCCATATGGCGTACTGCTCTCTTTTTCGAAGTGAGAGAGTCTCCGAGAGAGAAAATTCGGCAAAATGACCTTAATTAATGTAAATTTGACCTTATTTAATGTAAAAACGATGTGGGTTTGAATTACATGCTTTTTACATTGGCCATATCGAATATAACGGGGGGATATTTTTTTTTGTGTGTAGAGAAAAAAGTACATTTGACGCGCAAAAATGGCTTATGTAGAAACATTTGACTATATATTGTGCATATGTACACGCCGTTTATTTGCGTACATGGGCCGTTCTTTTACAAACCGAACGGTTTTGGCAAAAAAAATGTAACATTTTTGATTTGCCTGAAACTTTTTTCACACGTACTATTCGGAAAATAAGTAAACACGAGTATCAGGATTTGACCGAAAAAAATTATTCTTTAATTTAAAATTTTTTTAAGTTTACCAAAAGTCGTCAAATTTGGAATAGTACCCTCTCATTGAAAATCTGTATTTCCGGTTATATGAATCCGATTGACTTCATGTCTTTTTCATTAATTTCTCTAAAACGTCTTCTTTCAAAAAAAAATTTCTAAAAAAAAAAATTAGTTTTTAATTTTTAAAAAAAAAAAACAAATTCAACTTAAAAAAAAATTTTAACCATTGCCACCACAAAAAAAAATTTTTTAGTTTAATATATGCGCCATAGTGTTAGTTACAATCGGTTTTTGTAAAAAGTTGGAGCCATTTTTAGTTTTTTAAATATCGAACGTTTTTTAACAAGCTTTCGCCTTTCTTCTATGAATGCACGCCAAAGCATGTAGTGCATCTCGCTCGCTCTTATTACATGCTTATGGCTTTCATGCTTACGAGTCATTTAATCATATCTGCCTAACAAATAGGAATTCTTTGCTTAAAATATTATCTAATTATTTGTTTATTTACTTAGGTCATTATTTTAACAAAAGTTAATATTTTTTAAATATTAAACAAACTGTTTTTTTTTAATGTTAAAAAATTATTTATTTTTTTATGTTGAAAAAACCTAAAAAAAATTCAATAATATTTTAAGCAAAGAATTCCTATTTGTTAGACCGATATGGTCTACAGACTGTTAAATGAATCGTAAGTATGAAGTATGAGGAAGTATGAACCATAAGCATGCAATAAGAGCGAGCGAGGTGCACTACATGCTTTGGCGTGCGTTCATAGAAGAAAGTCGAGGGCATGTTACAAAGACTTTGATATTTAAAAAACTAAAAATGGCGCGAACTTTTTACGAAAACCGATTTAACTAACAATATGGCGCATATATTGAAATGAAAAAATAATTTTATTTTTTGTGGGGGCAATAGTTAAAATTTTTTTTTAAATATTAATTTTATTTCATTTTTAGGAAATTAAAAACTTATTTATTATTAATGCAAAAGACATAAAGTCAATCGGAATTATATAACCGGAGATACAGACTTTCAATGAGAGGGTACTTTTTAAAATTTGACGATTTTTGGCAAACTTAAAAAAAATTCTAAAATTCGGTCAAATCCTGATACACGTATTTACTTATTTTCCGAATAGTACGTGTAAAAAAAGTTTCAGGCAAATCAAAAATGTGACCCAAAAAAAGGTGTTCGGTTTGTAAAAGAACCGCCCACATACGAAATTTTTGCGCGCCAAATACCTTAATAATTCCAAAGGTATATAAAAATCTGTAGCTAGATAAGGTAAAAGGTACCCAATTATTTGTATACCTAGGTAAGATAAAAGGTACCACTGAATTGTACCTTGGTACGTACTTAGGTAAAAGTATCTAGGTATGTCCCAACACTGGTGCTTAATGGGTAAAAACCATTCTTGTGTCATTTATAGGGAATTGTGGTGTTCTTTTTATATAGAAGCCAAACGTTTATATTATAAGTTCAAAATAAGAGTAGATTTAACTTTCAAACCTGACAAAATAATTATGATGACCAGTGTACAGTGAATCTCATTATTATTCGGTATTTTATTTTGTACTTCAAACGTTAATAAAAGGTTTGAAAACAAAATATGAAAAAAACTAATAATGCAGCAATAAAGCTGCATTATTAAATAGTAGATTTTACAGTTTTTTTTGTGTGTAACCTTCCATGCAAATTGATGGAGAATAATGGGAAGATATTGTGGGTATGCCAAAAAAACTTCGCTCTTAAAAGTTTGAACAAAAGGGAGAAAATAAAGGGGCAGTGTTCATTAAAAAAGACTTTCGAGGCATGCACGTTCCCTACGGGGAACTCCACATATTCATTTTTATACCCTTCCAGAGGGTATAATGATTTCAGTCAGAAGTTTGCAACGCAATGAAGAAGACGTTTCGGACCCCACAAAGTATACATATAAGTTATGGTCATCCTCAAAGGATGACCAGGGGGAAGGGGTACCAACATTACCTATTAAAGTTCATCCACATATGTATCAGTGCTGATATTTCCTTGTCGGCCCACGTCCTTCCTGTCTTTCAATATAATTTCAATAAGACTTTAATTAAAGTTTTAAGTTATAATATAAAACGCTTTATTAAAATTGTTCAGTTGCATGTCTTATTTCTTCGGGGGTACAAATCGGATTAATTCTAAAATAATTCTCTTTATATTCTGTAGCTTAACATAACTCCCCGCGTCAGCAAATTATGGGCAGCGCGGCAGCGGAAATGTCCAAACCGACGGCAGCGGTTTTGGGCATTTCGATGTTTTTGTTCCCGAACCCGCTAACGTTGCAATTCCAATTGGGGCGCAGCGGGGGAAGGGGTAAACGACGGCTATAGCTGAGGCAGCTAGCGGCCGGCCAATGCTCTACTTTGTTACGCTGAAGTTGTCGGAATTTGCCGCTGACGTTCTGTCGCTGTCGCTGCCGTTCTGCCGTCGCTGCCGCTCCGTCGATGCCGCTGTCGTTGTCGCTGCGTCGCCGCGTCGCTGCTGCTGTCGTTGTCGCTGTCCATGCCCGCAGCGCTGCAGCCACTTGAGTTTGTGGGCGCTTGCGGGGGGTATGCTCGGTGTGGTCCGTGGTATCCGATGACGAAGCGGGACCGAGGGAAGGGGGTGTTTGGCTGGTGTTAACTCCTTCCCACCACAAGATCTGTGTCACACAGATTATTAGGTTTTCGACGCGGGTTCCTGCGCCTCCAGGCTCTCGGGTGGGTCCCGCAGCTTAGGGATCCCTTTGGTTGACGTTATCTTCTTCCAGACGAGGTAGACGGCCGTCATAATGACGAGGCCTATGATTATCTCTATTGAAAAAGATATCACAATCTCGTCGGACATGACGGATATTTTTCTCAGGTTCTCCATGTTGAATTCGTGGACATACTTCAATGACGGCTCATAACCCGTTGTCTTAATTCGGGTTAATGCCGCTGGCATGGGCATTAAGTGTACTGACGAGTAACAGCTATAATTGCGGTTTCCCACCGCTATGGTCTCATTGTCGAATTGTATAATGTAAGATCCTTCCAGATGGTGTTCCTCGGCTGCGGTTGCTATCGTTCCGTTGAAGTTTGATAGGAAAACCGTGCCGTCATCAATTAACTCTGCTGTTTCCTGGTTCGTCCGCAGGTAATCGCATTCTGCTTGTCCCCCTTTGAGTAGCCGAGGTATGCAGTCTTGCTCTTCCAGCTTGAGCAAGTCTTGCTCTCTGCATACAGTGGTGTTGCCGATTGACGAGCAACTTCCAAGGAGAGCGTATGTCTCCACGCTGTCTATTGCCAGTTTATTGTGTTTCAAGACGACTTGTTTGCCATTCATTGTCGTTGCGTATATCCTCATGAGCCGGTATTTTTTATTTACTACCTTTGGCATCGCGAGGATATATAGAAGCGTAGTTCCATTCGACAGGATTGTGGGGCGAGAAAACTCTACAGCCTCCACAACGTTTTGATATGGGAGACTGTCCATCTCGGACAATATCTCCTCGATTTCCATGTGATCTAGGAGGTTCGTGTTGATCACCCCAGTCTTTGCTAACTGGCATCCTCTCAGAATTTCATCCACCTGATCAGCAATTATTATAGCCTTATGTAATATGGCCGTTGTCACGTGGAAATCTCCGTCTATTGCATTTACTCTCGCAATGACGTCGTTTAGCCTCTCGAGCGACTCGTGCGCTGTGTCAAATAGCTTCATGTTTATTCGGATCTGCTGGTTATCATTTTTTGCTAGGTTGCTTTCTTCTTTTAAAATTGCGTTCCAGTCTGATTTGTCGGGGGATCCCGCGACCCATTTCCATGCCGATCCGAGCCAATCTATTGACCTCTGCCTGCGGTTCGAGGCGCCGTCCATGCGTGATATTCCTTCCGAAGCCCGCTCCAATCCGCTGGTCTGATATCACCATAGCTTCTCCCGTGACTTGGTCAATCAGTTGCTGTACGTGATCCAGGTTCATTACATGTGCTAACTTGAAGACTCCGTTGGTTCTCCAAACCATTCCTTGCTGCAGCGGGACAATCGGGGCATCATACTTGAAGATGTGGATGGATGTGGCCACACATATTAGTGACGTGCTTACGGCGCCGACGGGGAGTTAAATGGAATTAATAAAAATATTCTTATACCAAAGAGATTTTTCAATTGGCTTAGCCTAGGTGTTCGATTTACTAATTCTAAGTGTTATTTCTATTACTTATCAGTATTTTGTATATTCTAGAGCTTATGGCTATTTTTGTTTTGTTTTTAAATTATATTTCGTATTGTTAGTTTTTATTTTAATATTTTTGTAATAATTTTTTCAATTTTTTTTGTTGAGAGATTTCCTATTTTTATTGTTTTTGTGTTCTTTTTTTTTTATTTATGTTTAGGGGAAGAGATTTTTCAATTACGTGACGATAGTTATTTCCTTAGTCTGTAATTGTGGATATTTAGGTATGGATAGTATATTCTTAAATTGTTTGTTATCTTAGTCTATATCTTTCTATTTTTTAGTTTTATTCGATAGGTATTAAAAGTTTAGTCAATAAAAAAAATTTTTCAAAAAACAGAAATTTGTGGATAGTGTAACGCTTGGCACATATCCCCCACTACGGTGTTAGAATGAATTTTCAATAAAGAATGTTAAAGATGCTCTGTTGCCGAATGCTATTTGTCCTGGGTAACTTTACTTTTTGATTCGAGAGGCAAAAATCAATTCCTTAGGTGGGATTTGTGGAAGACTTTCCCGGACCTAGTTCTTACAGTGACTCTCCGGTCATCCAGAACTTCCTCCGGCTTATACCGCTGCTTTTCCTTGGTTTTAATTTGCCTGTTGCCGACATATACCTGATCGCCCTGTTCGTATTGGATGGGGTCGCTTCTTTTCTTATTGCGCCCGTTATTAGTTAGGCTTTGTTTATGTTCTATAAGACCTCGAATGTCTTCCAGGGCTTGCTGCCTAAAATTGGACAGCCCCTGATAATTTATTCTGGAGGTTCGATTAAAGAAAATGTCGACGGGCTTTTTACTTGTTACTGAGTGAACAGAATTGTTATACCTGTCCACGACAATCGGGACGAGTTCAATGCTTTTGAAAGAAGGATACTCGCTTTTCAAACAACGGTATATTTCCAAGAAGGTGGAGGGGAACCCGTTGACTTCACTTTTTTGGGTCGGTGTATTATAAAGCTCTATGTCCAGGGAGAGATAGTTCTGAACAGTCGGGCACAAAAGTCCCCTCTCGTTGTCGGACACTATCATCCACAAGTGTCTCGCGGAGGTGAATAGACGACTTCGATAATAACGGAAATAGTTTTGCAAATTTGGAAAATTTGTCGATACAACTGAGATAAATATTTTTCTCCAGTGTGAGTACGTCGATGTGAAGTATTTCACACGGGTACTTCGGGATAGGGGTCCCCTGGAGCAATGGCTTATTAGGGTGTCTGTCGTACTTCTGTAGTTTACATATAGTACAAGTCGAAATCTGTGTGCGGATGGCTTTTGCCATCCTGGGAAAATAATATTTTTCCAGTATTTGGACTCGAACCTCTTTTGAGCTTCTGTGTGCTCGGCGGTGTTCTTTCTCAATGACCCCGCAAATTTGGTCCTCATCCGTCAAATCTTCTACTAAGCGTTTTGTTATACGGATTTTAAACAGTTTAAAATTTTGGAAGCAGGAGGTCTGCAAGAGTTGTAAGGAAACCTCTGGGATTTTAATTCCATTAATTATCGAGGGTTTCAAATATTTGTTTAAGGAATCAATAAGAGTAGATGGGTCATTAAATGGGACTAAGTGATGCGCGTATCCAACGTGTGGGTGCTCACAAGAATAAACGGACAATTTCGGATCGAAGATTATTTGGTTCCGATAGACATTAATCGGATTCTCAACATGGGGAATTAATTGGGATGCGTCCCGAAGGGCGCTATGGATTGTGGCTATGGAATCTGACCCGGATGCAGTATCCGTATCAGATCCCAAATGGTTGAGAAATGTCGTGACTCGAGAAAGCGCGTCAGCCACTATATTCGACTTTCCTGGCTTGTATATTAGTTCGCAATTGTACTCTTCAATCCGCGACTTCCATCGCTTCAATTTGGCATTAAAATTCCTATTACCTAGCGCAAAGGTTAGCGGTTGGTGGTCGGTGAATATTTTAATTGAACCAGCACCATACAGGTAGGAACGAAGATTGTCTAAAGCCCACACTATCGCAAGCATTTCTTTCTCGTTCGTAGCGTAATTTTCTTCCGCCTGGTTCAAGGATCGAGAAATATAAGCTATTGGACGATCTTTGCCAGAATCTACTTGGGAAAGAACTGCCCCGATTGCATAATTAGACGCGTCTGTTGTCAAATGGAAAGTTTTTGAAAAATCCGGGAATGCTAAAACTTCCGAAGACGACAAGATCGTTTTCAGGTCATTAAAGGCCTTTAACGCAGCTTCGTCGAGTTCAATGGGTACCTTTTTCGACTGTGAGGATTTAACCCTAGCGAACTCCCCTCGAGTTAAATTGGTCAAGGGCTATGCGACTTTTGCGTAATCCTTAATGAATTTCCTGTAGTAGGACGTCATGCCGAGGAAACTCTTCAACTCTTTTACGTTGGTAGGTGGCTTCATTTTTGTGACGGCCTCCACCTTTTTTTCATCCGCCTTGATGCCATCTGCAGTCACCACATATCCCAAGAATTCAATTTTGTTTTTTCTCAGTTGACTTGCAGTTTGGCCTTTTGCAGATTGTCAAAAACAGCTCGAAGGTTCCTCCAATGACTTTCATAATCTTCGCTGAATACTATTATGTCGTCGATGTACACATAGCAAATCTTGCCAATGTGTTCCCTTAGGACATCGTTGATCATTCGTTGGAACACCGCTGGGGCGTTTTTTAGCCCAAACGGAAGGCGAAGAAATTCGTATTTCCCATTCAAGGTGGAAAATGCTGTCTTCGGTGTATCGGATTCTAGCATATAAATTTGATGGAATCCCGATGTCAAGTCGAGTGTGGTAAAATACTTGGCTTTTCCCAAGCTTGCCAGAATAGAATTTATGTCTGGTATTGGATAGGTATCAGCAATCGTGACGGCGTTTAAACGCTTGAAGTCGATGTCCATGCGGTATTGCTTATCTCCGTTCGGTTTGGGTTTCTTTGGAACTACCCAGACCGGGGAGTTATAGGGACTTTTTGATGGTCTAATGATCCCATCCCGCAAAAGTTCTTCTATTTGCCTATCCACTTCTCCTCTCATATTGGTAGGATAGGGATAGCTTTTTGTGTATACAGGGTCTGAGGTCCAACAAAAGGTGTATGTTTAGCGATTTTTTTGCAAGAAGAGGTATCTTGACGCCCGGTGATATTGTTAGAAGGTCGTTTTTTCTGTCAATTAGGGCTTTTAAGGCCTTAAGAGTATCGTCCCCTATAATACCGTCAAATGCTTTTAAGCCAGGGAGAACAAAAAAGGTGAGAACTGTGTCGTTCCTGATTGGTTTAAAGAATTGCCCCATGATGCGGTGCGTTATTTTGATGTTACCCCCCGCGGATTGTACAGAAAATGGCTTAGCTAATGTTGTAGAGCCGGCGGAATTTTTGGAGCTAATAAAATTATTATTTGCGCCGGTGTCTATAAGAAACTGTAATTTGACCCCATTTTTAGTCTGATATTCTATGTATGGTATGCTAGAGAGGCGTCGGTCATAAAATTTTGCTCGCCATCTCCAATGCATCCCACCTCCTCCAAGGCGAACCATGTTCGACTCCTTGAGGTGAATCTGCCAATTCCCCTACCTCTCTATCAGAGTATTGTTGATAATGTTCATCGATAGTGAAGTCCGATGATGAGGTGGGTTGAATGTGATAAAGCCTCTGAGCTTTACGGAAAGGATTTAAGTCCGAATTCCCGCTCGGACTTCGCTTGACACTGTTGGCCTCAAACTGACGTGGGTTAAAATTTGTCCTATAACTTTGACCAGATTGTATCGCTTCATTTTTGATAGCTAATCTGGTGCCTTGGAATCTTGGTGGACCTTGCATACTTCCACTCGGGGCATAATTATGCGTTGAATTGGTTATGGCCCTTCGATTAAATTGATTCGTCTGTGGAAACCTCGGGAGATTAGGGTGCCTATAATTTTGGTAAGCTGGGTTGAAAGGAGGCTTAAATAAAGGAACCCTTGGCGTAAAGTTTCTCGGCTCCATCTTTTGGAGCTCCTGACAAATGGAGTACGCCTCATGGACGTCTGCAGGCTTGCGAATTATCAACAGCCTAGCAGAGTCGCCATTTAACCCTCTAATAAATGCACTGAGGGCCTTCTCCCTTTGTCCAGCCAAAAATGCGTTGGTTACTTCGGGCGAGTAATTCAAAGTTTTGATCTTGTTAGTAATGAGCGAAACGTGATTGTTTATTTTTAAATAGAAATCTTCCAACTTTTGGCCTCCTTGGGACATTCTACTAAGCTCGTATTCTAGCGTTCCCACGTCTCGCTTGTCCGCGAAATGCAGAGCCAACACTCTTTTAACTTCTAACCAATCGTCGTCCCTCACGTTATAGGCATTGAGGGCCATATCAGCCATTCCCCTAATTTTTTGTCTAATTTGGATAAGGACTGATCTATACAAGGGTTTTTCCCTAACGACTTCATAGTCGTTTACAATGGATTGGGCCCTGTTAATCCAAGAAATGTACTTCTCAGAATCACCCTCAAAGGCTACCAGTTCCCTAACGCAATCTGGCACGGCCGAAGACTCTTTGAGTTCGTACTCTGTCCTCGGGCGTGTTAACGGAAGTGGAATATCCACCACCGGGTTACGCCGCTCCAAGTCGGACTCAAGAACGTTTACCCTGTTCCCTATTTTCCTCCTCCCGTACGCCCAGCATTTGCGTGGTAAGGGTCGCGATCCTGGAGCCGAGGCGGTTGAGAACTTCCTTCATTTCTTCCATTTTGTTAGAGATAGCAGTTAATAAATTCCCAGGTTTAATTTAAGAATCTTAGATTTTTCAACTTGCAGTTGAATAGAGATAAATGCAATTATATTTTATTGGAGGTCCGGAAAAGGTGACGGGTAAAGGGTGTAGTAGATAACTTCTTAGTTTTTAGATTAAGGGTCTCAAATTTTTCAACTTGACGTTGAATAAGGATAGATTCGATTACAGTTTATTGAAAATCAGAAGAAAAGAAATGGTGGATAAATCCTATAAGCCAAAAAAAAATAACTTGGCAACAGAATCTTTATTTGTTTTGGCAGCAGGGGGTATGTTTTTTTTAAGAAAAATATTTAAGACGTTTCACTCACCCACAATTTCTTCCTTTACTGTCTGGCTCTGTCCTTGATTTGTTTTCCAATTTAAACTTTCGATTTTTTATTATGACTTCTGTACTTCAATTTTGTTTTCAATATTCCACAGTTGGCTTCTTACAGGGTTAGTATTCTGAAATGAAATAATAATTAGTACCGAGTTTTTTCCTTTTCCGTTTCTTATTATGTAATTCGTTTCCTTTAAGACTTTTTTTGTATTTTGTTTTCTTTTGTAAATAATATTTTATTTTTCGAGGCGTTGTGCGTTACTTTTATTTTTTGCGTTTTATTGTTTCCCGGCACGGTGGTCCGTATTTATCCTTTTTGGCATGCCGCCTACTAGGGTACGGTTGCCACACAACTCACTGGGCAGCTTTTCTTGAATGCATTACGCACCCGCTAGCCTTTCCAGTGAGTTGCCAAACGCAAAAATAAAAAATTTTTCGTGTGTGTGCTAAGTTATTTTTGTAATTTTTGTTTATTTAAATATTTCTTTATTCGGAAAATTGCCGCTCGCAAATTAATTGCTGCAGCGGTTATTATTTTTAATTTCGTTATTTTAACAATTCTTACGCTCGCGAATAAGTCCAACGGTGTGGACTGATCGCCGCAGCGGATTATTGTTTTCTTTTTTTCACTTCGGTGTTTTGTGCCCGCGAATATGCCGCGCCACAGGGTGCGTGGACATATCGCCGCGGCAGGTTCACCGTTAATTATTTTTAAGTAGGAACAGTTTTTTGCGCTCGTGGGGAGTATCAGCTCCAAAAAAAGCTGCACCCCCACCGCAGCGGGTAACTGTACACAGTATTAATATTTTGCACATTCACATTTCTTTAGATCTCGCCATTTTTATATCATAAAAAATCTTTTGAATTTTATTCACACACAACGCCACCTTTTTCATAGTCGGAATTCTTTCCTTAATTATCATTTTTTCCTTTTCGTTCTCCACAGAAAACTTCCACTTGTAAAAAAATATTTAAAATATTTCACAGTAAAAAAATGTTGGCTGACTCTTATAGTCAGGTAACCATTTTAGCTCTTTTTTTTCATATTTTTTTTGTTAAAAAATGTTTTTCATGCTTTTGTTAATTTTCACAGTTTTACATTTTTCAGAGCCAGGTAGTCCGACTTCCCGAAGGAAGTTAGATCTACTCGGGCGCCAGTTATGGTCATCCTCAAAGGATGACCAGGGGGAAGGGGTACCAACATTACCTATTAAAGTTGATATTTCCTTGTCGGCCCACGTCCTTCCTGTCTTTCAATATAATTTCAATAAGACTTTAATTAAAGTACAAATCGGATTAATTCTAAAATAATTCTCTTTATATTCTGTAGCTTAACATAACTCCCCGCGTCAGCAAATTATGGGCAGCGCGGCAGCGGAAATGTCCAAACCGACGGCAGCGGTTTTGGGCATTTCGATGTTTTTGTTCCCGAACCCGCTAACGTTGCAATTCCAATTGGGGCGCAGCGGGGGAAGGGGTAAACGACGGCCATAGCTGAGGCAGCTAGCGGCCGGCCAATGCTCTACTTTGTTACGCTGAAGTTGTCGGAATTTGCCGCTGACGTTCTGTCGCTGTCGCTGACGTTCTGCCGTCGCTGCGCTCCGTCGATGCCGCTGTCGTTGTCGCTGTCCATGCCCGCGGTCCGTGGTATCCGATGACGAAGTGGGACCGAGGGAAGGGGGTGTTAACTTATATATTCTTTATCAGCATCACTAGACGAGTCGATCTAACCATGTCCGTCTGTCCATCTATCCATCCGTTTCTACGCAAACTAGTCCCTTAGTTTTTAAGCTATCGAGATGAAACTTTATATTGCAGGTAGTATATAAGTCGGAACCAGCCGGATCGGATAACTATATCTTATAGCTCCCAAAGGAATAATCGGAAAGATAATTGAAAAAAAAATTATAACTTAAGTGTTTTTTGACATATTTTATGCTCTTGGAAGTATTATTTTTTTAACTGTTCTGAATTTCGAATTAAATTTTAGAGAAATCGGACGATTATATCATATAGCTCCCATAGGATCGATCGAAAAACTAAAGGGAAATTAATAGGAACAGAATGTAAGCTTAGTTAATTTGTATTGTAGACTCTTTTACTCTGGAATATACGGCCCTGTTCTAGTTTTCACTTTCGAAAGATTCACACGGAATTTAAATTCCCAAACCTGTTCCAAGACTCACTTCCGAAAGTACTGCACTACTCGAATTTCCCTCTGTTATTACTCTGTAAACTTAAATCAAAATATAAAATTTCTGTAATGCATTGGGATAGGCGTCTCAGACCATGGCCGATTGGACGAACTTCTTCACGGAAAAAATTGTCATGGTCATGACCGGAATCGGAGACGATGGTGCAACTGTGAAGGTAAATGAGACGTAGATTGGCCGTAGTAAGCATAATTGCGGCCGAATTATAGAGAGTCAATGGGTGTTCGGTGGCATCGACCCCAAGAATGGTTTCGGTAGAGGACCGGTGAAGGATTATCCAGGAGAAAACCGCTGCCGGGACCACCATCGTCTCCGATTGATGGAGATCGTATGACTTGTTGGATGACCCAGGTTATCAACATCTGAAAGTAAACCACTAAAAAATTGAGCGTCTATGGCAACCGCACTATGACCGAAAGAAGGAACACTAATAAGGATATTTGGCACGCTTCGCCTTTTTAAAGGAGCACAAGCCGCACACTCTGTGCCTCCATTTCTTCTTTGCAACTATGACGGATATGTACAGCTCGAGGAGCAAGTGTTAAATATGAAATCATATCAAAAAATTTCTCATATATATTTTTAGGATACCTCAGATGACGACTTAGTTGTTAAATAGGACACTCCTTGTTATATATTCGGATCTGAATCGAGGACTAGGTCTATGGGGAACACTATAAAAAAATCTCATGGAATTTTAACTCAATGGTGGAAAAGTGTTCATTGAAATAATTTAAATAAATATAAAGATACAAATTGTTGAAGTGTTATTTCAATGCATTAAAGTGGTGGGGGACCGTGAATCGATCACGATAGAGCATTGTGACATTAATCATTTGTCCTGTATAAACTACGCTCCACATGTAACATGATTATTTGAATATACTTTTTTAGTAGACAAAAAGGTAAAACCTTTTTAAAAAAATGTTAAAAAAAATCCTACATGACTTTTATAGCAACTCATTTGAAATCCTAATTAAGAACTAATATAAAAAACAAGAAAGGAAGCTAACTTCAACCAACCGAAGTTTATATACCCTTGCAGATTATTCCAATTTAATTTGAAATTATAAAAATGTTAAATTTAGACTTGTAAACAAAAACGAACAAAATTATAGCAGTTTAGGTATTATATTAACATTAATTGATCGATCCTTACTATGGCAGCTATATAATATAGTCGTCCGATTTATGTTAAATTTAATTCGATAAATAAAATAAAGTTATATTCCAGAGTAGAAGAGAATACAATAAAAATTAACAAAGCTATAATTTTGTTTCTATTAATTTCCCTTTAGTTTTCCGATCGATCCTATGGGAGCTATATGATATAGTCGTCCGATTTTTATAAAATTTAATTCGAAATTCGAGACAGTTAAAAAAATGATATTCCCAGGAGCAATAGTTAATATGTCAAAAAACACCGAAGATATAATTTTTTTCAATTATTTTTACGATTATTCCTATGGGAGCTATAAGATATAGTTGTCCGATCCGGCCGGTTCCGACTTATATACTACCTTCTATAGAAAAACGACTTTTGGTAAAGTTTCATTTTGATAGCTTTAAAACTGAGGGACTAGTTTGCGTAGAAACGGACGGACAGACGGACAGACGGACGGACAGACGGACATGGCTAGATCGACTCGTCTAGTCATGCTGTTCAAGAATATATATACTTTATGGGGTCGGAAACGTCTCCTTCACTGCGTTGCAAACTTCTGACTGAACACATTATACCCTCTGCAAGGGTATAACAAGCGCGCCACAGCTTTCTCGCGGTTTGTGGGTGCTATATGACCCGTGTCATCCTGCAAAAAAAAACTTGCGCTTTTCGAGATCTCAGCGTTAATATAGACAGACAGACGGACATTTTAATTTTTACAATATACCCTTTTACTCTACGAGTAACGTGTATAATTTTATAGGAACTCATTAAAATCGTCGTCAGTCGTCAGCTAGCTTTCAATGCGTTCGGACGTGCTTATCTTTCGCTATGTCTCTTCCAAATTGCTCAGAGTGCAATTCGTCGGTCACTGCAGCCTAGCTTCTATGTTTTGATGCTGTCCGCTGCTCTTCGTTGTGCCGTCGTGCCTTCCACACTTCGTGTGTAAACATTTCGCCAGATGTGGCTAAATTGCTGACCAATTTGCCGAATTTATTGTGGCAATGTGACAACTGTCTTGTCGCTAATGATTCCCACTCAAAAATTGATGAACTCAACGATAAAATCAATAAGTTGGAAATATTTTGTTCGGATCTCAATAACAAATTCCTAAGTGTGGTCGCCCATAAACCTGGGGCCATTCATTCTCTCAGCCTCAACCACAACCGCAGCTCAGTGCTAACAACATGAACAACGTTAGTACCAGGCTGCGGACCCTTAGACCTCTGGCAGTGCCCGCCAATGATGAGGTGCATGTTGCGGCCCCGCTAACTGTGGTTAAAGAGGGTGATTGGAACATTGTACGGAAGAAGAAGAGGAATATTCGGAAAAACAACAAAAAGCGTTTAGTTGGTGAGACCCCCAGTTGTAACGAATTGACGGTAATGCAAAGCAAGAAATTTTTGCATATCGGTAAATTTGCAGTTGACACCGAGCCAGAGGCGGTGTTAAAATATGTGGCTGATAAGTTTAATGTGGCCACTGAAACTTTTACTTGCTTCAAGCTTGTCAAAATGGATGCTGACTTGTCAGCTCTTAAGTTTGTTAACTTTAAGCTGGGAGTTCCGGAGCATCTTCTGGCAGCAGTTTTCAACAATAAATTCTGGCCAATGTCAGTTAAGGTGGGACATTTCGTTCAACGTGAGAGACCCAAAATGGATCACGTTAATCTTCGAAACCCTAGAGCCGATGAATCTTCTACCCCCATAAACTCCCCTTTAAAAAACTCCCAATAACCGGCGTCACTGGCATTGACGTCTGTTGCGGTTCCTTTGTTTCTTATCGCCGCAATTCTCAACTATATTACCAACAACAACGGCAGAAGCTAGCGGTGAATCCGCTCGCTCTCTGCATCGATCTCTCTTATCAACTCATGCAGCAACAGCTGCATTCGCAACAACAACAACTCCAGCTCATTTTGCTGTCTGCTTTAAGCACCCGCGAACTGGTGCTGGATGCGCTCCCACACAGCGCTCTCCTTGGATATACGCTCTCTTTTCATCATGCAGCTCTATGCATTCAGTTGCTTACGTCGGCTGATGTTCCAAGTTCTCTCGCATGCGAGGCGGATACTCGCAGCGTGCTCTTCGGAGTGGCGCTCTCTTCACCTCCCGTTGCCGGGACGCAGCCTCCGGTACCTCGCAGCGTGCTCTTCAGAGTGGCGCTCTCTTCTCCTCCCGAAGAATTGGCGCAGTATCCAACAGCTCACAGCGTGCTCTTCGGATTGACGCTCTCTTCGCCTCACACTTCCCTGAAGCTGTGGCCGACACCTGGATGGCTCAGCGATTTTAATGGAATATCGCTCCCTGCTTCGCAGCTGCCAACGTTGGACTGTAATACCATATTTGATCTTTGTGATGATGATCGCAACCGACCAATACGTATTCACAGCGCAGTGTTCTTATTGGATCCTACGGCTGTGGAGTGCAGACGACTGTTGCTGCAGCTGCTGATTTCACTCTCCCTGATTACCGCCAGGCATCTATGGCAAGAGTTCCAGGAAATTCACCTAGCCTTAGAATTGTAAACAACCGGCTTAAAATTTTCTTTCAAAATATCTCTGGAATGAGGACCCAAACCCAATCTGTCTACATGAACACATCCAATAGTGATTGTGACGTAATCATATTGGTGGAAACCTGGCTCAACCATAACTTTAGCGCCAGCGAGTTCTTCGATGCAAATCTGTTCAACGTCTATCGCAAGGACAGAGACTTCAGCAGAATGCAGTGCGATAGAGGCGGTGGTGTCATTGTGGCTGTACGCCGTACTTTCCGCTGCATAGCCGTTAGACTTGAAAACGAAGACTCACTTCTGGACCAGTTGGCTGTCGAGGTAGTTGGCTCGTCAGGAAAGACTGTAATAGTTGCTTCCTACATTCCCCCTGGTAGCGATTTTACGCTATATCAGGCACATATGAATAATATTTCCAGCATAAATGATAGTTTAGTTGACGGTGTGGGTATCTATGTGACAGAAGATGTTAATTTAGGATCTGTTGTATAGACTTGTGACCCGCAATCGCTCTTAATGGTGCCTAATAATGTTCACCAGCCACATTAAATTATTGTCATTGACGATTGTTATAGTATGGGCCTCACCCAAATAAATAATATCTTTAATGATTTGCATAGGCTACTAGATCTAATTTTCATCAACTCCATTGTTCATTCCTCGGTAAGCCTTGCTGAATATACTATTTCTAATTGTGATTGTCATCATAAGCCAATTTGCTTTAATATTGTATTTTATAATTTTTACCAACAGTTAATGCAGTTCCTATGTATAACTTTGATGATTCCAGCCTGGCTGCCGTAAGTGATTGCCTCATATTTGAATTGGGTTTCTTTACTATCGGATGCTTGCATTGAGACCAATTATAATAATTTTCTGGTTGCATTAAAAAATACTCTGGATAGCATTGTTCCAACCAAGGTGCAGGGTTCCTACAGGCTGCCGTGGTACACTAAGGGCCTCCAGAGGTATACAAATCTAAGGAATAAGTTCTATAAAAGGTTCTTGAAATGGGGTTATCCTGTGGATGGCGACAGATATAGGCAACATAAGCGAGAATTTGAGTTTTTCAACAAATTTCTCTACAATCAGTACATTTCTGATATTGGAAATAGCTTAAAGTCCAATCCTAATTCGTTCTGGCGCTTCGTTAATTCTAAAAAGTCATCATCATCCATACCTTCAACTACACCAGTTAACAAAAAAAAATTGATGAAATACGCACTTCATGAAACTATGATTTTCGGTGAAGGTACATCTCCCTGAGTAAGAAAAGGGCACTTTTAATTTTTTGTATGGTACAGTTTTTTTTTAAGTGTAAAAAACGTTTTTTGCACTTTTTTAATTTCTATCTCGAGTTGTGGTAAACCGATTTCGGTCATCAAAGACTAATTTTAAAGGTAAAAGAATGCCCTTTAACTTTCTTATACACAGCATTGAGTTCAATTCATTGGTTTAGAAGCTACACTTCGTCAAAGCTAAAAAAGTTGGAAAAAATGCAAAAAAGCTGGCATAAATGGCTACTTTAAAAATACACGCCTAAAAACCGAAATTATTTTTATAGCTTATATGGTTAGATTGTACTTCGACAAAGAAAACAAGCTAATGATCGTTAAAATCTGCCAGTACATTTTTTTGATATGAATTTTTTAAGCTCGGAACCAAGGTCGTTTTTTGGCCGTTTACAGCTGTTAACTGAGGTTAACAGGGCTCTAACAGGGCTGTAATACACCTTTTTTCCAACTGAAATAATCTATATAAAATCGAACCTTTGGTTGTTTATTGAGTTAATGGTCTTGTTAGTTTGCTTAAAGATGTATCTTTAAGTAGAAGTTATAAAAATAATTTCGGGTTTTAGGCGTGTATTTTTAAAGAAGCCATTTATGTCAGCTTTTTTGCATTTTTTCCAACTTTTTCAGCTTTGACAAAGTGTAGCTTCTAAACCAATGAATGGAACTCAATGCTGTGTATAAGAAAGGCATTAAAGGGCATTCTTTTACCTTTAAAATGAGTCTTTGATGGCCGAAATCGATTTACCACAACTCAAGTTAGAAATTAAAACAGTGCAAAAAACGTTTTTTACACTTTAAAAAAAAACTGTACCATACAAAAAATTAAAAGTGCCTTTTTCTTACTCAGGGAGATGTACCTTAACCGAAAATCATAGTTTCATGAAGTGCGTATTTCATCAATTTTTTTTTGTAAGCCCGTGCTATGACATACAAAAATATGGTCGCTAACTCTGGGGCTGATATTGCCAACTTATTTGCTTCCTTTTTTTTTTGCCAACTTTGAGCCCGCTTCTAGTTGGTATAGCCAGGAAGTTTTAAGCAACATTCCAGAATTCAGTAGTATCGGGTCCCTGGATATAACTGATGGGGACATCTCTAAAGCTATAGTTCACTTTGACGATTCCAAGAAGCCCGACGTTGATTAAGTATCTTCGTTCTTTCTAAAACATTGATATACTGGTCTTCTTGAACCTCTTAAAATCATTTTTTCTGCCTCTCTAGCTCAGGGAAATTGTATATCTAGATGGAAAATGGCTAAAATTCTACCGGCTCACAAATGCGGGTGTAAGTCTGAAATCGCCAACTACAGGCCTATTGCCAAAATAAGCAAGCCAAGCTGTTCGAGAGAATAGTAGTTAAAAAGTTACCTTTCCATCTAAATGCCTATATTGACCCAAATCAGCATGGGTTTATGCCCGGTCGTTCTACGACCACGAATTTTTACAAAACATTGTTTACAATCCTTTGAGTCCCATTCGCAGGTGGATGCAGTTTATACTGACTTTGCCAAGGCTTTTGATAAGGTCTGTCACTCTGCCTTACAAGCAAAGCTTTCCAAGCTGGGCTTTCACTCTTCGCTTTTAAAATGGATATAATCTTTCATGGTACACCGATCCTATCAGGTTGAAGTCAGTGGTTCAGTTTCAAAATCATATAAAGCGACTTCTGGGCTTCCTCAGGAAAGTTCTCTTGGCCCCTTGCTTTCGAGCGGCTTCAGAAAAAATTTCTGAAGTTTGTTTTCCAGCCGTTGCATCTTTTGGAACCATTCCCTTCGTACTCCAGCCAATGTCGCCTACTACACATATGCATTCTTAAAGACAGGCGTTCAATAGCCGGTCTTCTCTTTGTCAATGACTTAATTATTGGTAATATTGATAGTCCTTTTGAACTTAATTACCTTAAATGCCCCAGCCAGGAATCTCCGTACCATGGTCCCTTTTTTTGAAAGTGCAGCCAGGACCAATTATGCTCGGAATGAACCACTTTTAAGGGCCTTGCGGATGTTTAACTCCCTACCACCTAGCATCCGGTTTTGTTGGGGATCCAATAAGGATATGTTTAGGCGATCACTTAGGGAGTATTTTCTATGTAGTTCGTAGTCTTAGATTTAAGTTTATAACCTAGCCAGATAAGGATTAATCCATTGGCGAATAAATAAATAAATAAATAAAATGTAATTGCAAAACCGGAAAATTTGAAATTCAATTACAAGAGAACCATGGCTTTTCACCAAGTTATTCTTGCACGTAAATTCTTAAGAAATTTCAGTCCATTGAGGATAATTTTTCAAGAATTTCAAGGGGTTGTTCCCAATTCTAGAGAATATTAAAGATTTATGTGACAGCACCGAAAAGAATTCAAAGAATTCTATACCTGGGTAAGAATTTCTCAACTGCGCATATGAAAAAATAGATTTTCTTGAAACTCTGATATCTGGTAGAATATGCCTTCGTTATCATCTGTAATTTTTTTTTAATTTTCAGGTGCTTACTTAACAGCGCTATCAATGTTGTAAATAAGGAACTTAAAAAATGTTGTCAAACTTCAAATTAGTAGGGGAGAGGTCTGTAGGTTGGTACACTTTGTTTTTAGTCTCCCATTTTTACATTCGCTTATGAAACTTCACGTGTTAGGTACCGATCGAAAGCGAAAGGAGTGTTCCAACTTACAGACCGTCCCAACCTACAGACCTCTCCCCTATATCTACTATTGGGGGCCTAACCGCCCACTAAGATCCTATATGTCCTTCCAGTGGCTCCAAACAGCTCCAGCATTAATATTTGGAAGAAAAAATTAGATCTATTTAAATGCATAATTTTTGAAATCGTTAAAGTTGGATTTTACGGAATTTTAGGTTCTGAAAAGACCTAATTGGAAATCAAAAGGGAAATTCGAAATCCACTATATTTTGGGGGCTTAAGTGGTTAAGTTTTATTTTTTTAAGTTTTTAACATTTTTTTAAAGTATTTTTAATGAATTTATTTAGAATTCTTAAGTTTTTGCGTTGCATTTTTCGGGAGCTTGCCGAGAGAGCGGATGTGAGCGACGGCCGTGAGAGCAAGAGCCAAGAAAACTGATGACGGAGAGGGGTACTGCTGTGAAGAAGGGGAAGTTAAAATTTGTTTTGGATTTTAAAAACTTGATCCGATCAATATGATTTTTGTTCAATAGTTCTGTAGATCAATTGCTAAGGTTTTATTTTTCAAAAAGTATGTTTAATTTTTTAAGAGGATACGACCATAGCTTAAACCGTAAGAGCTAGAGTAGCCAAATTTTTCGCAGTATACTATTGGGGGCCTAACCGCCCACTAAGATCCGATATGTCCCCCCTGTGGCTCAAACAGCTTTAGCATCAATATTTAGAAGAAAAAATAAGATCTATTTAAATGCATACTTTTAAAGTAGTTGGAATTTCGAAATTTGGATTTTACCGAATCTTTGGTTTTGAAAAGGCCTAATTGGAAATCAAAAGGAACATTCAAAATCCCTCATAATTTGGGGCTACATTTGAAATTAACTTTCGGATTTAAAAAATCTAAGCCGCTGCTCTGATCAAGATGATTTTTGAATCATAGTTATTTCAATGGCCCAAATGCTTAAGTTAAATTTTTATACTTTTAACATTTTTTTTAGGTATTTTTATCTGCATGCAGATATGTAAGTATGTGTGTGTATTTGGATATGCTTTGCATTGCTTTAGAGCTCTGCATGATTCAATGAATTATTTTAAATTTTTTTTATAAATGATAGGCATGAATTAAAAAATAACAACATTTTAAACGGTGGGCCTGGAATTAAATATACATAAAATTCAAAGATTACTTAGCTTTATTCGAATAAATTCAAATGTTTCACACTGAGCCTAGTCGACTCTGTCTGCCTTTATGCTCTTAATTTTTGCACAATTTTAAAAGTATATTCAAACATTTTATTGCTTTACGCTAATTTCTTTAAGTATATCGCAAGACAAGGCATATTTACCTATTACAGTAATTGAAATAATTTATGAAAGGAGTTTAAAAAGTATTAATTATGGTTCTTTATGCGCTTAATTTCTGCACAATTCTGAAAGTATATACAATCATTTTACTGCTTTACGCTAATTTCTTTAAGTATATCGCAAGACAAGGCATATTTAATTTAAATAATTTATGAAAGGAGTTTAAAAAGTTTTAATTATGGTTCAATATTGTTGTGTAAGCACGAAATTTTGTTTATGTTGTTTGGGATTGCTGCAAGAGTACTTCTTTTCTCTGTTATCAGGTTTCTAGCAGATGAAAGGCAGATGAAGGCACTGCTCGCTGGTATACTAAAAATTTGGCAACTAGTTTTATATAGTAACGGATACACATTTTTTTCTGAGTTCCACCAAGCCACGCAGTCAAATTCGTCATTATATATAACATTTATATTGCTGTATCCTTGAACTTCTCGATCGATTCTGCTCACCGTGGGCTCTTAAGTTTGCTTTATGACGTAATCGTCAAAAGAATCGTCTTGGCATTCAGGTTGGCTTAAACACCTTAGGAATTAACCTCGGCTAAGACGAACTGCATCATTATATCTCTAGAGTATTACAAAAAATTCCATGATCTTGCAGGAAGCAGAAATGAGTTTTCTCATTTATACTAAGAAATTATCCAAACGTAACAGAACAAAATTAATCAATAAATAACAATTTATTATACCAGAAATTTTAAAGACAATTCCATTTTTATAGAACGTATGAGAAAGGCACTCCTGTTTTTATAGCAAAAACGGAAACTTTGAAATTCAATTAGGAGAGACTCATGGCATGTCCATTTTTTCGCACATAAATTCTCTAGAAATCGCGGTCCATCGAGGACACTTTTTGGTAATACTCTAGATTAGCGGGCTCAGCCCCGAATTTCGCCACAAAATTATCCTCGATGAACCGCGATTTCTTAAGACGCTTAATTATTTGGCTGTTGGCCTTCGTGACTGGATGAACAAAATTGATGATCCAAGCAGTCATACGCTCCCAACTCGACTTTTATAGAAAGTATGAGAAAAGCACCCTTGATTTTTATAGCAAAACCGGGAACTTTGAAATTCAATTACAAGAGAACCGTGCCCGACCGCCAAGTTATTTTTGCACATAAATTCTTAAGAAATCGCGGTCCATCGAGGATACATTTTTCGGGAAATTCGGGGGTGAGCCCATAAATTTTTGTAAATTAACCCTATAAGGTTATATACACTGGTCGTCATAACTATTTTGACATGTTTGAAAGTTAAATCTACTCATATTTTGAACTTAAATTATAAACTTTATATGAAAAGAACACCACAATTCCGTATAAATGACACAAAAATGTTCTTAACCCATTAAGCACCCTTTGAAAAATTAGAATATTTTGTGAAAGTCAAATTTTTTGATGCAAAGTTTTCCCCCATTTAAAATTAATAATAACTGCATAACAATTTTTTTCATAATCTCTTTCCTTCTATTCTTTATGAGGTAGGTGAAAAGTCCGCTCAAACGCCATGCGGTTTATAGAACCTATCTGGCCAGAGAAAGCCGAAGCCTTAGGGCGCCTATTAGTGAAACCCTAAATTCGAAAGTGTCAGAATTGTAAGCTAAGGTCAAATCATACGTCAGAAAAATGAGGTCATGCTTAGAGAAAACTGGTACAGACAAGATACAGATACAGATACAATAAAATCTTACTAGGGACATTAACGAAGAAAAGTTCAAGAAGAGTATCACAGGTATTGGTAAAATGCGTAGGAGTGTATAAATTAACTGAAGTCAACCCTATAGATTCGAAATTATAAAGCAGATGTTTTTCCCTTAAGATATTGCTATTCAGGTCGCCAGAAATAATAACATCTGTATATTCAACAGATATTTCACGCAGACTTTTTATTAAGGGGGCATAGTCAATAGTCAAATAGTCGCTGTCGATTGGATGCTTACATTTAACGGTAAAATTCAATTTTTTGTTTACGTAAATAGCGACACCACTAGCATGACTAAAACGATCTGCACGATAAACAACATAACCATCGCACGCAATAGACAAATCACTAATATCGGGCAAGAACCAAGTCTCAGACACGCAAATAACATCAACATTAGACTGGACAAACAAGTACCTAAACTCATCAATATTTTTAAAAAGACTCTGTGCATTAATATGAACGACAATCATTCCCTTTTTCTGATTAACTAAAATTCTTATTAAACTCGCAGCTATGGAACTACCTATTTCAATCTGGTCGAACATGTTGGAGACCTACTGAGAAGCGAGCTTTAGTGAAAAATACAAATTCAGATAACGAGAAAGTTGCAAACTTTTGACAATAAACAAAAATTAAAAATAAAGGCATAAATACTACAGAAAGATATGTAAATAAATCTAAAGGTACAATTTTAGTGGCGAAAGCTCTCACTGTTAAGAGCACATGCTCTATCATCCGATCCAGCAGCAGAAGTTGTACCCGTAGATGTAGATGATGAAGAGAGGGGAATAGCGGTTTGTGTTTGTATGCCAAGAACGCGAGAGAGCGCTGAATGCTCATCCATGTGCTCGATGCGGTAAAACATATTGTCACCGCAGCGGACGTGGACAAAGCGTCTGCGAGTGAAGACGGCTGACAAGATTTTATGCTTTTTAAGCTTCATGGCCTCTTTAAAAATTATGCAGTGCTCCCTTAAAAGCTGCTCATTAATATAGAGAGCTGTAAGTAAATCAGCTGTAAGCTAAGTTGTTGTTTAGTAGTACGCCGGTAAGCCGATGCAGCGTAACAGCGTGATTTTTTCGTGGTAATTTTCCATTTTTATAATGACTACCGGGTCCACTGAAGATCTTTGTGTTTTTCTTGAAAAACAGAGTTTGTGGTAGAGAGTCTTCAGATTTTCACCCTCCCGTTTTTAAACACTTTGGGCAACTCGGCTTGTACATGTTCGGTGCCCCGCAGCCATAGCAGAACATCTTTTTCTTTTATGCACAATCGACATATCGGTGGCCATCTCTCCTGCAGTTCCAGCATACCAATGCGAGATCGTTAGCCTCGGCTACAAGTTCCGCATCAGAGAAGTCTGTAGCATCCTTCCAAGAACAACCCTGCCCCAACTCGGATACTCGTCTGCAAAATGGTACTGGCTTCTGATAACCATAGCTTCGCTTAACATCTTTTAGGAAGCTTTCCCTACGCCGGCAAATATTACGCAGCTTGGCCATGAAATCGATATTAACGTTTAACAACTCATGCCTAATTTCGGGTCTCAGATTCGTGCGAAGTGTTTCTATCAAATCTTTTTCAGACTTGTTTTCCTCCAAACAGTCTGTAATCTGAACGACAGCATCATAACAACAATCAAAACATTCATTCTCTTGTTGCTTCCGATCTCGGATCGCCTATCTCAAATCTACATCAGTTCGAGTATCTCGGAACTGCTTGTGGAGAGCTTCACACAACGAAATACACCCCAAGTTCCTGGAAGCCATGAGATATCTCCAGTAAAACTCTCGTGCCTTCCCTTCAAAAAGAATACTCGCGTTGCTACATAGCACGGCGAAATTTTCATCCAAAGTTTGATGCGTTAACGCCTCTACTCGGTAGATGAAATTGACCATTGAATTTAAGTTTCCACCCATTGATAATATGGCAGACCTTATCAGGCCTTTGCCCTAAATCAGCGCTTTCGGCTGAATTGGGCCTTATGGCTTGCATATCCTGAAGCTGATCTTTGGAGACATTCTGCTCTAGTGGTGGCGAAAAGGGCGCGCCAATTTTGGTCTGAATTATCAGGGCCATCTTCTCCGACAGCTGAGCTAGCAAATTATTTTCCATGCTCTTGACCTGCTCTTGTCGGGCAAGTACTGTGAGTTTTGCCGTGGTTTTCAATGCATACTTTGTGGAATTCATGTCCACGTTTAGTCCTAACTTGCGGAGCCGCAGATAAAGGCTGTGCACAGATATCGCACTTGGCCGAAGTAGCTGGATCTACAATATGGATAACAAAATTAGGTGAATCCAAGTTACGAGGTTTTTAATAAAAATAATAACTGAATTAAATGCAATTTAAACTAAATTATATCAAATAAGCAAGTGAAGTTAGTAAGTGCTGTTCTATTGTTTTGCTCCCTTCGCAACAACTTCATATGTAGACTGTGATAACGAAATTTAATTAAAAGAAGTGATCACGAAGTCGTCCAGTTTGAGAGTGTCTTTATTGAGAAGTCAAACATTCTTAGCTGCTAGAATTGAGTGAGCAGCGGGCGAAGTAAATGCAGCGTTAGCATATTCACGTACACACATATATGCCCTGAGACGGCTGTCTCGATGTGTTAGTGAGCGAGAGCCAGCCGGCACCGTGGGAATGCATAGTCAGCATTTTAGCATGGCCGCTATGCAGGCCGTTGTCAACCAAATGTTGAGATTAATAAGTGTGCATAAATATGTGTATATATATGAACATATATATTTAATGAAGTAAATAAGTAAAATAATATATCAAGTACTTCGCTCGCTACACCTCCCCCGTTAAAAAGAATGGCGTATATTTTAATGAAGTCATTCTAAAGATATCTTATTATTATTTTTGATTTTGAATTAGTGGTAGTAAAAATGAAATAAAATGTAATGAAATGAAATGAAGTTTAATTTTAATTAAAATTTATTTATATATATATATTTTGTTTTTATTGTTTTTTTTTCAGTTTGATTATTTTAAGTTATTAGCTGTAAAAAGGTTTTAATCTGTCTTTGCTTACTACTTGTTGCTTCTTTTTACTGTCGATAATTTTTATATTATTTCTATCGTTTATACTTACGACCTTAAATGGTCCTAGAAAGTTCTTATCTAGCTTGTGCCCTGTCTCGTTTTTAAGTAAGACTTGATCTCCGACTTTTACATCGAAATTATTTACGTCCTTATCGTATAGTGTTTTTCGCTTTTCTTTTTCCCTTTCCAGCATGATTCTTGCCCGTTTGTATGCTGATTCTAACCTAAACTTAACTTCCTTAGCATAATCATCTATGTTGTATATGGGATCTATTTGATTTATTTTAGAAATATCTATACATTTTCGAGCTGGTCTTCCGAACACTAATTCGTACGGACAATAATTACGCGTGACTGATGGTGTTGTGTTAAAACAGTATGTTAAATATTTCAACCATATGTCCCAATCACTTTTGTCACTTGAAATATATGAACGGACATATTCGTTGAATGTTCGGTGACTGCGTTCAATAGTCCCTAAGGTCTGATGATGGTGTGCAGTCGATGAGATGTTGTCAATTTTCATATATTTGCATAAGTCTCTTATTATACTGTTTTTATACTCTGTGCCCATGTCTGTTAGAATGACTTTCATTGGTCCGTAAACGAGTATAAAGTTTTCGAAGATTGCTTTTGCAACGGAATTTGCGCTTTTATTCGGAATTGGTACCGTTACTAAATATTTAGTTAAATCACAAATAATTGTGACTGCGTATTCGTTTCCGTCCTCCGAGCGTGGTAATGGACCAATAGGTGTCTCGGTAATAGTCATTGGTGTTTTTGTATGAGTGGTCGTTTTAGATTGTTGGCAGGTCTGACAGGTTTTTACGTATTTAGTAATTACTTTTGTCATGTTTGGCCAATAGTAATGTCGCCTTATTTTTAATAGAGTTCTCCTTATTCCTGAATGGCCTCCCTCGATTGGATCATCATGAAATTTTTTTAAGATTTCTCTTATGTTCTTTTCATTGTTTTTGTCTACTATGGTCACCTCGGAAAGTAGCGCTATTTGTACTTTTTGCAATGTACGGTTGCCCATTTCTTTAAATTCAGTGCGCTGGGTGCCAGTTGAAATTGTTTTATGCTTTGCATTCCGGCCTGTATCTCAAGCCTTAGGAAAAATTGTTTTAAATCAATTTTTCCATTGGAGTACAAATCATCAATTATAAATTGTGAAATTATTCGTTTTCCTCGTTTAAACAAACACTTGTGTTTGACAAATTTAAGCTTCACATATTTTCTGATGTCATTGTTATTGACAACGTCATAGACTCTGGGCTCAGGGTACTCCTGCTTCTGCAAGGGTTCCTTTTCTGATTTCTGATCCTGATTTTTTCGTGTTTCAGATCTGGTTGTTATTTTCATTACCTGTCTGTTGATGATTTCAAATCGTTTATTGTAATTCTGGACAGGGCGTCTGCCACGTAATTATTTTTCCCCTTGAAGTATTCCGCAGTAAAATCATATATTTCTAAATCTAGCCTCATTCTTGTTAATTTTGAACTAGGATCTTTCATTGAAAATAGGTAAATTAATGGTCGATGATCTGTTTTTACTATAAAATGCCTCCCATAAACGTATGGTCTGAAATACTTTATGGCCCAGTGGATGGCCGCTAATTCTTGCTCAGTGGTTGACTTGTTGGACTCCCCTTTTGTAAATGATCGAGACGCATATGCAACTGGTAATTGCGCGCCCCCATTTTCTTGCGTAAGTACCGCTCCGCAAGCGTATTTGCTGGCGTCTGTTGTTATACAGAATTCTTTGTTGAAATCTGGATATTGTAAAAGTCTTGGGCTCATTAAGGCTTCTTTTAAGTAATTAAATGCCTCATTACAATCCGTGTTCCATTCGAAGTTGACATTTTTCTTGCACAGTTTTGTTATATGTCTAGAATAATCTGCAAAATTTTTTATGAATCTTCTATAGTAATTACAGAATGCTTCATCTGAGTTTTTGGGCACTGGATAATTTTTAATTGCTTCGTATTTATTTTCGTCAGGTAATATACCCTTGTCTGTGCACCTATGACCCAGATAGGTAACTTCGTGCATAAAGAAAGAACATTTTTCTGGATGCAGTTTTAAGTTAAATTTGCGGCATAATTGAAATACTTTTGTTAAATTGTTAAACATATGGTTTTCGGAGCATCCTATGACTACCAGGTCGTCCATGTATAGGAATGCCTGTGATGGTTCTAGACCAGAAAATGCTAGGGTCATCATCCGCATGAATGAATTTGGTGCTACTTTCAGTCCGTACGGTAACCGCGTATAACGGAATGAACCTTTATTTGTCGAAAACGATGTAAGGTTTCTAGATTTTTCGGACAATTCTATTTGATGAAATCCGGACATTAGGTCCAAACAAGAAAAGTATTTAGCCCGTCCTAACTGATCCAATATATCTTCTATGCGTGGTAATGGGAATTTGTCGGCTAATAATTTTTTTGTTTATTTGTCTGTAGTTAACCACTAGTCTCCATAGTTTTTCTGTTGAATTTGGTAGGCATTTTTGGGAACTAACAATAATGGACTGTTATATTCTGAAATTGATGGTTCGACTATACCATCTTTTATTAATTTATCGACCTGTTTGTTTATTTCTGGTTTTTCACTTTCTGCATTTCTATAATTTTTTATATATACCGGTGTTTTGTCGCTTAAGCGAAGCTGTTGTTTATAAAAATTGTTAGCTGATATCGGTTCTGATTCAAGACCGAATATATCACTATAATTTTTATACAGTTCTGATAATTTTGTTTGGAATTGAGAAGGAAAACTTAGCTTTTTTAATACTTCTTTTGTTCTATCATTACTGTATTTGGATTTAAGTTCCTTGGGCTTTTGTATATCATAGTTTTCTAACGACTCGAATTTTATTGTATCCACATTTAACCTAATTGTTTCAGAGCTTGTATTTAGAAATCGGATTGTTGCGCAACTCGTGTTAACCAAGGTGCTTGGAACTAGTACACCTTTTAATGGTTCTTGGCTTGGAATAAAAACGGACGATTCTTTTGAGTTAATTTTTACTGTTCTAATTACTTCTGGTCTACATGGTAATAACAGAGTATTCTCAGAAACCGAATTGTGCATTGGGATTTGTATAGAAAAAGTTAAGTTATTAGGTCTTAATACTAGAGAACCTTGTGAATCTTGAAAGTCTAAAATACAATTAAATTCTTTAATGAAATCTATTCCTAGAATACCATCGCATGGAATCGGAAAATCAGGTGGAACTATTTAAAAGTCATGTGGTATAATGAAATTTTATGTTTTAAGTTCCACGAGCGCTAATCCCAAGGATTTTATAGAACCTTGTCCTATTCCTGTTATATTTGAAATTTTAGAACTGTCTAATTCGGGGTACTCTTGATTACATTGTTTAAGTAATGAAATCTCGGCTCCCGTATCTACTAACAATGTTAAATTTTTGTTGGTTTTTTCGTTTTTAACTTTTATAAAAAAACTGAGGCTAATATTGATTTTATATATGCTTACTGTTCTTCCTCTTCTTCTACCGTCAAGGGGTCCTCCTCGTTTTCCTGAGTGACCCTCACGCTTCAGTTGGAATTTCTTCCAGTAGAATTACTCTGTACATTAGAGTTTGTATTGTTTTGGTTGTTATTACTGCGGTTATTATTATTACTATAATACCCGCGACCCCCTCTATTTCCCCTACCTCTGTAGGTGGTATTTCCTCGGTAATTATTATTGTTGTATTTATTGTTGTAATACAAAACAGCGTTTGACTGTCCTGTAGCTTCAGTACAACTGTTGACGAACTTGGTTACGGCTTCGTTCATATCCGCAAACGTTCCCGCTTGCATTATGAGTTTCACCTTATCCAACGAACAATTAGTTGTCATTGCTTTGACAGCGCTTTGGGTGCTGTATTTTGATGCTAATTCTAATGGTAAGCCATCATTGACATAAGCTCCTTGGAGGGCCTTTGTTAAATCTTCGACTTCCTTAGCATATACTGTAGCTGTTTTATTTTTTTGCTGTAAATTCATCAGTTTGGCAGATAAAACTTCTACTGATTCTCCTTTGACCGTTTTTGTCAGTTTACATATTATGTCAGCGATGTTGCTTTCATCTCCTATTAAATTGCGAGCGTGTCCTTTTAGTTTTGTTTTTATTAGTTGGACAGCGATGGGTTCATAGGTTTCTTTGATAGTATCTACCAATCTTAGGGAGTCTATGAAACTTCGCAAGTTTTCTGCTTTGCCGTCGAACTCAGGTATGAGTGACGACGCAGTTTTTAAGAATTGGACGTTGGTTTGAGTCATTGTTATGACTTCTTCGTCAATCTCGATCGGAGGTAAATTGTCGGGTTCCACTTTTATTGAGTTGTCTTCGATTTCTGAGGGATCAGTGAACCCAAAAAAATCTTCTTTGTCTTCTTCTAATAAAATGTCAGCCAACGATTTGTCGAAGTCTGAGTTTTGAGGGACTGTTAAATCGACCTCAATTTGTGAATGAAAGTAATTTGGTATTTGAAATGATACACCATACTTTTGTAAGGCTTTCGATAATACAACGATTATACTTTCATGTATTTTTATAGCAAGATTAAAATCTGTAGGAGTTAACCTATTCGAAGTAACGGCTATTGCTCTTCTAATTTTATTTGTGTTTAAAATTATATCGGACAGGTGTTTTAGCACTGTCTCTTCTCTTATCTGTGTGTTTTTATTGATACACTTATAGCTTTTTAATATGTTGTTCTTTTTTTCAATAAAGAACTTTTCTAACCTATTCCATCTGTCAGTCATTAGATTAAGGCCTGATGGTTAGACTAACTACGAATTTTATAATTCTCCCGAGTGATTGGTTGTTATCTATCATCGAAATGACTCGAACCCCGGGGATTGTTGATAACACAATTGCTTTTTCTGTTGCGTTACAACTTATTAGGGGTGAGAAAGATAGTCCGAATTCTGAAATGTATTTGTGTTCAAATTCATATATTGTCTTTGGTAAATTTTCTCGGGCTAATAAAATTCGAGTTTTTATATAAAAATCTGGTTCTGCCAGAATTACTAAATCTATTTTAGCTTGGGTTCTTGACATTCTAACTACCTTGACAACTAACTTTTATTATTATTTTATTTTATTTTTTTTTGTAATAAATGTATGTTGTTTTAAATGACGTCTAGACCCTGTGCTCGGCTCATGTACTCGCGGAAACGGCTGTCTCTTTTAAGGCACTTTCTGTAAGTGCTTTGTAGTTTGAAGATTACGTGGATAATGGTACAAACGGTAAGAACAATCATGAGTATGAACATTGAGTTTAAAAGGGGTGTGTGGTCTACTACTACATTGTTTACTACATTAGCCGTGTTTTCTTTTACTTCGGCTTCTTTGGAGCTCCACAAACCCATTTTGAATTTTTTTTTTTTGAATATATATATATAGAAATATTAATTATGGACTTTGGTCGAGATAAAAAAAAATATTTATATGTTTATGTATGAGGTAATATTCACAACTTTCGGTTTACATTACCACAAGTAACTGGTTACAATAATTTTACTTATATTAAGTTTACACCAAAAGTTGTGTGTTAGTAGACGTATATGATTGTTTGTTAATGATCTTAACTATCGCACCCCGCGTAAACGCGTTGCCAGTGCTACAAAAAATTCAGCGGTGATCTAATTTTTTAGTCCGCTCTTCTTCTCCCGGTGGAGTAAGGAATTTAGCTCTTTGAGCCGTTCTTTTAAATTTCCCTCGTTGGTTTGGGGCCTTTTTTCCTTAAGGTCCCCGATAATCCGGGCTCGCTCCTTCAAGAGTCGAGCTCGCTTTCCACCCCTTTGTTTTTTTAGTGCTGGGGTCGGTGGAATGCGCGTGAGCTGCTCGTCCCTGTCCTGGGCTCGCTGACGCTCCCGTAAAATGGTCCTTGATTTATAATCAGCAATGCTGACTGGCCTGGGACCGTCCTTTGGCTGTGCCTCTAGAGCCTCCTCCAGAGTCGGTTTATCTTTCTGAGGTACGGGTGTACCATCCATCGCATCCCACGTTGACACAGTGGACGATAGGCCTACCGTGTCTACAATTTTTTTTTTTTTTTTTAGGAAAAAATATTTAAAAAAAAATGCAGTATCCTTGAAGTCTCTGCTTCGGCGCCATGTAGGGAAGTTCTCAGGCTGGGATAGGTTGCTCAGGGCTCCCAGGGTCACTTACAGAAATGTATAGGTTCAAGGACTTCAGGGAGGGGCGAGATAAAATAACCCTATACCGACCCTGTGGCCGGAACTAGCAGCGGGTTTGGATCCGACAAATCGAGCTGCCACGCACGTCGGGACCCGCAATGGCCCTTGGAGCCGACAATCGAGCGTAGCTCCGTCGTAGTCCTTGACCATCACGCGGTCCGCTCCTGATCGTCCGGAGCAGCAAAAGTAAAAGGGGGGATGTTGGCAATAAAATATGTCGAAGGAAAAAATAAAGCGGGCGCTTACGTTTCCTCCCACAGCAGATCCAGCCAGTTGATTTCCCAGGGCGCTGCGGCGGCCACCGGGTCGTAAACTTCACCACTCTCACTCGACATTGTTTTTACGTCCTTTTTCACACTTGTTAAAATTTCCACGGCGGGTCCGGACTTAAATCTGGCACGCGCGAAGCCTCAAGAGTAATTAATTCCTTCTCCTTGTTATCTGTTCACGTACCCCACCTTTTGCATTGCCTCGGCGTCGCTGTCGCTGCGCTTCAGCTTTTTCCAGGCAGAGTTATTTCTCCTTGGTTCGATCGTGCGTCGAAAACTTGTGTGCGTGTGCAGGTGTTCGAAATATTCGATGCTGATATTCGAAGTATTTGCAGAGAGCGGGAGCGGTCGATGGTTGGATTGCGTGGGAATGCTGATGAGTGTGTGAGCGTGCTGGAACGGCTCGAAGTTGAGAGCGAGAGCGTTCGATGGTTGGATTGAGTGTGTGAGCAGAGAGCGAGAGCTTTCGGTGGTTGGATTGCGTGTGGATGCTGATGAGTGTGTGAGCGTGCTGGAACGGTTCGAAGCAGAGATGGTTTCGCGGTGTTGGATGCGTTGGCTATGAAAAAGTTAAACTAATAATAAACTCTTCATGAGTCTTACATGGCTACAAAAATATTCATACATGGCTAAAAAAATCTACATGTCTACAAAGTCAGCAATTAAACTCTTCATGAGTCTTACATGTCTACAAAATACAGCAATGGGCTACAGACAGCAATTGTGAGGCTCGTCTTACGGTTCTTCACATGATTAAAAAAAGAGCAAGTAGTAGAGCAAAACTGAACAAGTAAAAAAAAAGGAGCAGGTGAGCCAAAAAGAACAAGAGAACCATTAAGAACAAGTTGAAAGGAACATGTTCACTCACTCAGTTTAGTGAGAAGTAGAGTAGTGCATCAGCCCCTCGGCGCCTAGTTCTGCATTATGTGTAACCGCAACTTCTTTAACCACCGCGAGACACCTAGAGAAATATTCATGAACCAGCGAATCTTTTGCTAAGTGTGTTAATGAAATGTAGGGCTTCATAAAAAGGTGGAGGATATTTGTCAGAAATTCTTTGTATTTGTGCCAGTTGGACCGCTTGGGGTTGTCGAAGCTGGCCGGCATGAGATAGTGTTGTCTCCATGAATCTGTGGTCAGAGAAAGAGTGCCCGTCATAGGCTGCCCAATTTTTAACTGCATCTACGAGTGAGTGTGATTCCAACGTTAGATCTATGACCGTTTGGCACGTTTTTCCTATGAAGGTAAGGGCATTGCCCCTATTACATAAGAACAAGTTCGAATTTAAAAAAAAATCAAATAAAGTCTCACCTTTTTCTTGTTGGTAAAACAAGCGTAATGTTGGGTCAAAACCCAATTGCCGTTGTCATTAATTACTTTGTATTTGAAATTTTGAAATCTTGAAACTATAGTTATCAAAAATCGATACAAAAATGTGATGCCGCCAACTTGACCACAAGAAAAAGAGAAAATTCAAAGGGAAAAAGATTGAATTTTTGTACATTCTTATTGTAATCTTCGCATGAGGAGGTCAAACGCATTTAAGATACGTCCAACTTTAAAGTATATCCAAGGAAAAGCTCATGTCTTAACATTTTTACTACCGTGGCAGGACTTTTCTAGTTTTGAGTTGTTTTTGTGACAGTTGAGGTTAAGTTCTCTGCCACTATACTTCGTTCCCAATTTTCGCTCGCGAATTTTTAAGTAGTCCCGCCTACGCGCGACATACTGGTACTAGCCCACTGCGGCTCTGCGCCACACAAATCATCCTTTTGTCGTTGGAATCGACACCCCCTCCTCCAAAGCTATAAACACTTCGTCGTTGGAGTCGACATCTAGCAGGTCAAAACTTGGGTCGACATTCGGTCCCCCATCTACTCATCGCACTCGGCGGACACCGCATCCACCAATTTCGGACATAGCCTCGATCCTCACATCGCATGTTCGCATCCGCCAGCATATTATATAACAAGCCTGGCGACCCAAAACTTTCCACTACATATCGTCATCTCCTTTAAACTCTCATACGTGTGTGTCGCTATCCACGGCGTTGCCAGATCAACCATCAGATAACTGGAACGTGAAACTTGCAACATGCCTACCATCGACCAACTTGAAACGCAGCGTGTGAGTGCTAACAAAAATCTTTGCCAGGCAATAAACTCTGGTTTCAACCTATCGCCGTTGGAGCTGACGTGCCGCTTGACGATTCTGGAGATGATGGACCCGGCAGAATCGGACCGTGATTCTCGTCGCGAAATAGAAGAGCTGTTCATCCACACTAAAGACTCTATTCAGGAGCAGCTTGAACCATGCAAACAGCATCACGATTCATGAAACTACGGTTAATGTCGGTCATACGTCAGCAATCAAACTGCCACGTCTGGAAGTTGTGATACTCGAAATATTTACCGTCGAGTATTGTCAGTGATAAGTATATATATTCTGCCAATATTCGACGGTAAATATTCTGAGTATCAGAACTTCAACCTCCCCAAAATTGAGAAATTCAACCAGCTGTTGAACTCTCTGTGAGGGCCAGCTCTGGAAACAGTTTGAGCTTTCCAGGTTATTCCCGAAAACTAAACGAAGGCGCTGCACATTGGGATGAAAAGCGTTTCTTTTGGCATAATGTATACAAATTATTTTGTAAAATTTTAGGTTTATTTTCTTCTTTAAGAAATGTTCAACTATCATAAAACTATTTATACCCGTTACTCGTAGAGTAAAAGGGTATATTAGATTCGTGCAAAAGTATGTAACAGGCAGAAGGAAGCGTTTCCGACCATATAAAGTATATATATTCTGGATCAGGATCACTAGCCGAGTCGATCTAGCCATGTCCGTCTGTCCGTCTGTCTGTCTGTCTGTCCGTCTGTCCGTCTGTCCGTCTGTATGAACGCTGAGTGAACGCGGAGATCTTGGAAACTATAAAAGCTAGAAGATTGAGATTTGGCATGCAGATTCTAGGGGTTAATACGCAGCGCAAGTTTTTCACGCCGATGTGCCACGCCTTCTCTAACGCCCACAAACCGCGAAAAACTGTGGCACCCACAGTTTTTAAGCTATATTAACGGGAATTGTGTATTCGTTTCATCAATACATATTGATAGACCAAAGTTGGAAACTCCCCCTCCCCCCTAACGCCTACAAACCGCGAAAAGCTGTGGCGCCCATAGTTTTAAAGCTAGAGCAAAAGTGTAAACGCAATTTTGTTTGGGTTATTAACGCCTACCGAAATGTAGAAGAAATTTTTTAAATTTTTTGAAGCGGCTGCTTGGTTTGCCCTGCTTGAGACTGCTGACTTTAGCTGAGTAACGGGTATTTGATAGTCGAGGCACTCGACTATAGCGTTCCCTCTTGTTTAAAATATTTTGTGACCATTCCTGGCTCTTTGGCAGCCATATAAAGTCAGGTGTTCGAGTTAAGTTGTGTGCGCCTTAATTTTTATAAGTGTTATGTATAATATTGCTTAGAGGGCTTACACTAGAAATGCTTTTGCTTTGTGCTGTTTTTAATTGTTTTATTAAACGATGTTTTGTGTAGAAGTTAAACTATAAATATTTGTGTTTCGTGGAGTAGAACTAGCAAGAGTACGCAGGATTACAAAAAGTGCAAATGTGGTATAATAACTTTTGCGCATGCTTGCGCTATTTCGTAGTATTTAAATAAATTCGGAACAACTCGAATACATGTTTTGTACTTCCGGTCGGTTGCTTGGGGAAAATAAGTTCTCTAAACGTGATTGTTTAATGCATACTAGAGAGAAAAGTCGCGTAAATGACCGTACTGTCGTGTTCCACAGAGCACTAGCTTCTTAAGATCCCTTTTTATCACAAAAAGAAATAAGTCAGCTCCTTTACCAAAAGATGCAATTGCGCATTCCCTGTTGAAGCAGTAATTGATAACCCGCATTTCAAGATCAAACTAAATTTAGACTTACAGTTAATACAGATGATGAATAAAATAAAAAAATATACCACGTACATTTGATTTATATATGAGATTGGGCCGGCTGGTTAGGCGTGGTCAAAATCAAAAAATAATGAAAACCAAAATTTCATATTATGTCAAACAAATTTTAAATTTGTATCTTTATTATAGATGTATGTAACAGGTAGAATGAAGCGTTTCCGACCATATAAAGTATATATATTCTTAATCAGGATCACTAGCCAAGTCGATCTAGCCATGACTGTCTGATCGTCTGTATGAACGCTGAGATCTCGGAAACTATAAGAGCTAGAAGATTGCAACTTTGCATGCAGATTCTAGGGGTTAATACGCAGCGCAAATTATTCACGCCCATGTGCCACGCCCCCTCTAACGCCCACAAACCGTGAAAAACTGTAGCGCCCACAGTTTTGAAGCTGGAGCAAAAGTGTAAACCACACGGACTACTCAGCAAAAAGTTATAAGCAAATAATGAAATGTCCGGTAGATGCTTGGTTTGTCCATCCTAAGACTGATTGCTTTAGCTGAGTAACGGGTATTTGTTAGTCGAGGCACTCGACTATAGCGTTCTCTCTTGTTAAAATTACCTTCGCGGGCGTGGTGGTTCAAAATCAAAAAACAATGAAAACCGAAATTTCACTATTGTCTCAATATTTTGTAAAAAAAAATTGGAGATCTGTACCTTTAAAATTGGAGTTTATGCTGTTACGTGGGCGTATTAGAGCCCTAGTCCTGTAAAGGACTTGGGCCGAGGAAAAGATATGCGATGTTCAGGCACCAATTTTGCCGGAATAAGCTCGCCGGATGGGGTGGCTTCTTGGTAGTTCTTTTTCCTTTCCAACGTAGCGAGAATGAAAGAAAGATGCCTGAAATATAGTAAAAGTCATAAAGTTCGTCTGGTCTACAGTCTACATTGCCCCACAAGCGAACGGGCAATGTTTCGGCCACATTCCCATCCCTTCACACAATCGAGTGTCAAATGGATCGTCGCGGGCCGCGCAATACGATCCCCTATTGTCAAGGTTGTCCGTCGAAAGTTATGTCATTGTTCTTCACCTTATCGCGTCAGCACCCCCCTATTGAAAATTTAGCACTTCATGGTTGCAGTTTTCTTTCACATTATAAATTCATTGAATAAAATATTGGATTGTGCCATTTATGAGTAATACTATTATTGATAATACATATGAAATTATTGTAACTGACCAAAAAATCTTGTTAGCGGAGAGTATCCAATTTACCACGTGTTCAAGGTGCACACGTGAACAAATTGCTGACTCTTCACGACTACAAACGTCGCACTGAGGGCGCTTGTGGTTGTTCATTCAAACACATTGATAATCGCCGCTGAAAAGTCAAATTTTAATAATATTATGTAAAGTACAACACAAAGATATACTGGTTGATATAAACTAGTATTATGCCTTGAGCAGGCCTAAAGTGGGAAATTTACTTTAGCTAATCAATGAAAGGCATGAATATATACATATATACCAGTCTCTGATTATCATTATTATGTGTAGTCAGACGTATTCGTATTTGTGCTCTGAGTGCAGTGCTCGTCATACGCTCTCTGGAGAGGAGCTTTCTTCATTTTCCATTACACTTATCGCTCTAAGCGCGATCTTCGAAGTTGTGCGCTCATCACCGCCAAAGCAACAACAACATCAGCTTGAGTTCTTGTCCTCTGTTTTGTGCGACATTCGTCAAACGCTCTCTGGAGAGGAGCCCTCATCACTTTCCGTCACGCTTATCGTTCTCAGCGCGCTCTTCGGAGTTGTGCGCTCATCACCGTCACTCCAAAGTTGTTAAAGTGGCTACATTCATATCTAACTGACCGCTCTCAGAGGGTGAAATATAATGATATAACTTCAAAAACTATAAATGTTACCTGTGGTGTACCTCATAGAAGTCATTTGAGACCCTTATTATTTGGCTTGTTGATTAACGACTTACCTCTAGTTATTAAGTCCGCAACTGTTTTAATGTTTGCTGACAACGTTAAACAGTGTTTGTCCATGTCTTTACCGGATTCTTGTTCTCGTCTTCAATTAGATCTTTACTATTTACAGACTTGGTGCAAACTCGACAATTTATATCTTAACTATTCTAAATGTAATTTTATGACATTTTATCGTCGTAATCCGTCTATGTATTCATACTCTATTGACAACAATGTCCTTCAACGTATTTTTTACTGTAAAAGACCTGGGAGCTTTTTTTGAGCATAAACTTTGTTTTAATGATCACATTTGTAATAAAGCTAGGAGCCTTTATGTAGCTCTGGTCTAAGGAGTTTGATGACCCTTATACAACCAAGCTTCTATATGTATCTCTTGTTCGGCCATCGCACAATGGGCAAAAAGTCAGAAATTTACGCATAAAGTCTAGTTTTAAAGCTAGATGCTTCAAATTTGGCATAAGAATGTAAAATGTTAATGTAGAATTTCGTTTTTTTTTCTTTTTTTAATTAAGCCACGCCTTCAACCCCTTCTCCCACAACCAATAAAAAACAAAAGATTTTTAAGGTTATGTTGTAAAATTTTATTTATAGATATGTCTTATTTTCTTCATCATCTAGTATTATATTTAAATTTTCATCAGAATCGTCGCCAGAGTCCGAATCCACATTTTCCAGTTGTGAAATTATTTTGCAGTTCGGAACAAAAGGAATTTTTAGAAGATTTAGTACTTCTGGCGGAAGATTTTTTTTTAAATTTCTTTTGCCTTTCGCCTAAACATATGCTGGATATTAATTGGGTCAGAAGAATCCATAGCTCTATAAAAAACATCTGCCATGTTGTTTAATCGGCTATTCTTTCGAGCATGAGATTTCCGGTCGCTTTTATAAAACTTATTTCTTGCTTCTGAAGCATTTGCTCCACCGAAACTAAGGAGGAGTTCATTATTTGCCAGCCATGAACAAGTATTTTATGGACCGTCGGTGACATAGGATACCAAGGATATCTGTTAGTGTATAAAAGAAATGTATTTTCACAAAAAACCTTAAATTTTTCAACATCAACAGAATGCTCGCATGAAACTGTTACCAAAATTACGTTGAAATTGTATAAAATATTCTTATCAAAGCTTCTAATTGTTGAAAACATTCCATAATCCGAAAATGCTCTTCTAGCTGTGTTTCCATTTTGTTTGGGAATGCTTATATGTACACCCATTTTTGTCCACATCATTTCACGAATTTCTTTTTTCCTCGATTTCGTTAACGTGTGACATGCTGACTTCATTCACATTTAATTTTTCTAAAATCCACTTTTTTAAGGCAGAGGCGTCGCGTCCATTGCTCTCTCAAATCTCCAGCAATGTTAAGCGACGAAACTAATATCCAGCTGCAACATGTAATTTTTTTTCGAAAAGGGGCAAAAACGGGCTAAGGAAATTATTAACCCACTAATCTATATATATTTACGCAGAACATACCATTTTTAGCTGCTCGCAGGAGCGCGCGGCAAAAAAGTTACACATCACGAAACACAGCTACAGTTGTTTATTTTTAGTTATAAAAACACACGACCAACAATTGAACAGACACAACAAAGTACATAGAACATCTAGAAACTACCACGCAAAGTTTAATCTACATACCTGTACGATTATTTTCCATATTTACAAATTGTTTTTACTTTTACGAAAAAGCCACAACATAGATGCAATGTTTACAAATTTGTACGCTTGTATTTTTATAAATCAAGCTAGCAATCAATCAGATGACTTTGTTGGCGCGGGAAATTCAAATCGCAGCTTTTAAAAATTTTTTGAAAACAGTTTTATTTTATCTAGAGTATGCCTAATTGGAAAATACATTCAATTTTGCATATTAAAAATATAACAACTCTGACTTTATGCGTAAATTTCTAACTTTTTGCCCATAGTGCATCGTTAGAGTATTGTTCTTGTATATGGTCACCGCAGACTGTAACTTGTCAAAATATGTTGAAGTCCGTTCAAACGCAGTTTTTGATATTTGCTCTAAGAGGTTTTAACTGGGACGCTGGCGGTCGGTTGCCATCTTATAATGCCAGATTGCGTTTACTAGACTTGCCCACCCTGATCAACCGTAGGATTTGTCGAATGTCGAATCCTCCTTTCTCCTTAGTTCCCTAAACTGGAATGTATCATGCAGGACAATTCGCCGGTATCGTTCCCTGTCTCTGTCATTGTGCAGGTCAAATTTTGCCCTTAATGACCCTTTCCGTGTTCTTTGTGATAAATATAATGATCTCAGTCACGTCTTGTTGTATGGAGTCTCTTCAGTTGTGATGGTCAGACTAAATATGCAAAGCCAATAAGTTTTGACAGCAACTGTGTTTGTCTCGTTGCTTAGGTAAAACGCTTTCTGGATAAAAGCTCGCTTTTCTACTTTATTATCTTCAGTTTCTAATGGTGCATCAAGAGATTTCTTTGCATGGCAAGATCAGTTAATAAAAGTCTTCCAATTCAATCAGATCGTACTCAGCGTCAAAAATATAGAAGGTTTATTTTTCAAAAACCCACGTGCTCATATTTTTCGCACATGTTTAATAAAATTTAACAATAAATATAAAACCTGTGACCTGGAGACAAAATATATAAAATCAATCCCCGAAGGTAATTTAATTTTTTTATAAAATTTAGCTAGAGTCTTACTTAAATATATAATGGTATTATAGGATTCCTTATATTATTATCGAAACAAATTAAAAGACCGGATTATTGTTGCGTTCCAAAAACAGCGGTGGAAATAGCCAGCGGAGGCCAACAAGCCCGATCAAACTAATTTTCATAGCAACATTAACATTTATATTGGAACCTGCAAATTTCTTAAAAGACGCCTATATCTGGAATTAAGCCCGGCTACAACGAAATCAGTAGCGAACAAGGCTTCCGACCTAAATAATTTTTTTTATATAACCCATCACACTATTTAACCTAAATTATTATATAAGTTACACCCACACAGCTACAGGCCTGCATGCACACATGGAATCAAAAGGTAACAAGCATACATATTAAAACACTATTCTAGATATCATATTTATATAAAAACAAAAGATCGGAAAACTGAAAATAAGACAATAAGATTTATAATTTTTACATTTACTTGTGGTTTCCAATTTAAAGGGGAATAAAAAATAATGTATATGATGAATTTATAAACATGAATATTCCTTAACCCTACAATGCCAATGCAATATCATATGAAGCCTAGGATAAGCTCATACTAAAACTGAAAGAAAACAAAATTGAAGATTAATAATAATTAAGTACAACCAGAATGTCTAATCGGAACAATGTACTACTGAAATTAACGAAATTATTAATATTATGTTAAATGCCTTTTAGAACAAGTTTTGATTTGAATGTTTAGTATGATGAAAGATTAACAGATAAATATAATGGGGTACTAAAAGAACAAGCGCACATCTATTTACTATAGGGTTAATACACAACGTAATTTGAAATGTATTAACAAGGTTGGGCGGGTAATAAGGGGAACTTACGCTAGGCTCTAAAAGAAACAATACGCATAAACATAATTAAAATTTATAACACCTGGCTAGGTTAGCACAAAAATTTCTCTTGTTAACATTCGATAATTAGATTTGATTAAAGACCCCTCCCATCCGACGCAGTCCTAGCCGAAATCGTCCCAGTACTAACCACAATCAAATGAAGTCTAGTTACTACCAACTCAGGTTGCATGAGAATCGTTACAAAAGTGGCGCCCAACGTGGGGCTCCAGCAAGGAAGAGGCAAAAGAAATTAAGGTTCTCATCAAACTTAAAACACAAAAACATAATTGTCCTAGAAAATTTCTGGATTACAGCTTATGTCGTGGTTGCATACTAAACATAGCCGTCCGAATATAAGCGACAATTATTGTTTTATGTGCTAAAATAAGAATTTTGTAATAGGAATATAATTTCGCCAATGGAGTTCTTTAAGGTTATTATGCCAGTCATTAACTTTACTGCCCAGACGAATTTTCCTTTTGCATTATTATTAAAGACAATGTATAGAAATAATTGTGGGAAAAGTTATCGTTTTGCGTATTGATAAAAACATAAATGATGTGTCGTATTTTTGGTACCCCTGTGACAAAATTCCTTTGTTTGATTAAAAATTAAGAATTTATCCTTGAGAATTTTGAACAACATAGATCAACATGCCAGTGAGACACAGTTTAGAACGGGCAAGTCTGCCTAACAATGCGGGAATTTGTGAGATATGTTCTCAACCAATGATGCAATTAGATTTGAGATTAATTACAAGATGCTTACATACATTTCATAGGCTGTGTATACTAAATTGGCTTGATGGTTCCTTTTTATGTCCAGTGTGTAGTCATAGTGTTACTAGAAATAGTCTATTGGAAGTTGTTCCAAGCGAAAACGTAGAGAAAAGCAATGAAGTCGATCCCAATGGAAGATTATTGTTATCCAGTGCCCAAAAGAAGAAAAAGAAAAGATCACCGGAAACAGAGACAACAACCGCTGAAATCGAACAGGTTACAGCTAGAGAAAATAATAGACAGAATTCCTTTAATCCGGAGAATAATAGGCACCAAAGTTCAATCGAAGAACGAATAATAAACCAAGTAGAACAACGATTTAGTTCACAATTTGACAATATGAATTTAACTATAGTACAGCTTTCGCGACAAATTTCGAGATTGACTTCGGATTCTGGAAATCGTAGACCAGATGAAGCTGCATCTAATACAGAGCCAGAGTGGGGAAGAAATATATCTTCAGCTTTCGGTTTGAATGGTGACGCTCCTTCTTTTGTTCCACATGAGCTTCGTGGTTATAATAATCAAGAAAGAGTAGGTAATAATAGTACCTGTAGAGGTGATGGTGGGAAATTCGTTAACATTATAAGCGGTTGGAAAGTACAGTATAGTGGAGCTAAAAATGGAATGCCTGTTGAGAAGTTTATTTACATGGTGACTGCGTTAACAAACGATTGCCTTGATGGTAATTTTGAGGTTTTGTGTGATCACATTCACATACTTTTCAGTGGTAGAACCAGTAAATGGTTTTGGAGGTATAGGAGAACAGTCGACAAAGTAAATTGGAATAGCCTCAGTACTTGCCTTAGTTCTTATTTTCATGACCCATTGTCAGATGACGACGTCAGAGAATTAATAAGAGATCGAAAGCAACAACCTAATGAGAGTTTTGACGAATTTCTAATGCTATTATGTTGTTGGTAGACCGTTTACAGTATCCGATAAGTGAAAGTCAATTAGTATCCATACTAAAGCGAAACCTTAGACCTTTTTTGAGAAAGGAACTTTTCTATTTAGAAATAAATTCAGTAGGTCACCTACGAAGCCTGGTAACACGAAGAGAAGCATTTAGTGAGGAGTTCAATAATACATATAATACGAGAATTACCAATCGAAAAGTGAATGAAATAGACATAGGTGAGCAATGTATAAATGAACATTTAATGGAAAATGAAGTTAGCGAAATAAAAAGAGATCAAGTGGACAATAGAAATGGGTTAGTGTGTTGGAATTGCAAAGAAAAGGGTCATAAATATACAGAGTGTCAAACTGAAAGAAAACAAATATTCTGTATAGGGTGTGGAGCAGAGAATGTGAAGAGACCCAATTGCGAATTTTGTCAGGGAAACCGCATGTGGAGCGGCAACAATAACAACAGTTACCGTTCCAATACAAGAAACTATTCAATGATCAAAACTTAACTCATCCATCGCCGGGTTTTATTAAATCTGCACAGTTAGGGAAATACGAGTTAAATGGAAAATTATACCCTATAGTTCCATACCATGTTCGGTTAAGAAATTATAATAAAATCAGAAACAAAATCTTTAACAAGAGTGAAGAAATTGTAACTGATAATAATAACAATCCTAAGCGAAACTCTTTGCGGTTACGTAACTTTTATAAGAAAGTTAAGGATCAAGCGCAAAGATTATCGGTTAGCCTGGATGCAATCCTCCATGTAGAAAAGGATATTAGACCATTTGTAGAAGTAAAAATATTTAATAAAGTTTATGGCGGACTGTTGGATTCAGGAGCATCCGTTTCGTGTTTAAGTGGAGAAGCAGCAAAAGAGTATTTAGACCAAAACAAGAACTTTAAAGTAAGCAATTCACAAATAGAAACTGCAGGAGGTAAAAAATACAAAATTCTTGGAACCATAAAAACTAATGTTACGTTTCGCAATCAGTCTAAAATGCTAACTCTATATATAATAACGGATTTTAAACAAGATCTTTATTTAGGGGTTGATTTCTGGTACACCTTTGGATTGATGAGTCAACTAAACAAATCTATATGCGTTAGCGAACTGAAACTACCTGAATCATTAGATTTTGAGCAGCAACAGCAAATGACTGAGGTGATAGAGCTGTTTCCTGATTTTAACAGGTATGGGTTAGGAAAAACATCTATTCTAGAACATGCAATTGAAATAAGTCCAGAAGCGAAACCTGTCAAGCAGAGAAATTTTTCAGTATCTCCTGCAATAGAAAAGAAAATACATTCAGAGATTGACAATATGCTAAAGATGGGAATCATAGAAAAAGCACCTGCAACTTGTTCGTGGAGTAGCCCGGTAGCTGTAGTGCAAAAAGGTGAAAAGTTTAGAATATGCCTTGACTCGCGCAAAGTAAACGCTGTAACCATAAAAGATGCGTACCCACAGCCAAATATTAATGGAATTTTATCAAGATTACCTAAAGCAGAATTCATAACTTCACTAGACCTTAACCATGCATTTTGGCAAATAGGTTGAAAGGAATCTTGTAGAGATCTCACTGCATTCACTGTACCAAACAGGCCATTATATAGGTTCAAGGTTATGCCTTTTGGGTTGACCAATGCGGCCCAAACAATGTGTCGTTTAATGGACGCTATTATTCCTCCAGATCTTAAGAGCCGTGTATTTGTTTACTTGGACGACTTATTGTTGGTCAGTGAAACATTTGCTAAGCATATAAGTCTCCTAAAAATAATGGCTGATATTTTGAAAAGTGCAGGTTTGACATTGAATTTGCAAAAATTTAAATGGTGTGTTCCAGAAGTGCGATATCTTGGCTATGTGATTGGAAAAGGTTGCATCAAAGTCGACTCAAATAGAATATCACCGATTAGAGACCTACTTCCTCCCAAATCTGTTAAGGAAATGAGAAGATTTTTAGAAAATTACGCAACAATAACAGCACCTCTTACCGATCTAACCAAAAAGGCCAAATGCTTCAAATGGACAGATGAAGCCAACCAAGCATTTGAAGAAGTAAAACGCAGATTGACTTTAGCTCCGTTATTGGTGACACCGAATTTCGAGAAGCCTTTCATTATTTAATGCGACGCTTCGAAAACAGGCGTTGGAGGTGTTTTGGCACAACTTGATAATGACGGTGTAGAAAGACCTATTGCAACAGCAGCAAAAATACTGTGTGACAGAATTGGAATGTTTGGCTGCAGTCCTAAGCATCGATAAATTCAGAGAGTATGTGGAAGGTCTTGAATTTAAAGTAAAGTGGCTTATGCGTCAAGCTGATCTCAACGGTCGCTTAGCTAGATGGGCGCTTAAGCTGCAGCATTACACTTTTGACATTGAACACCGAAAAGGAAGTTTAAATGTAGTTCCTGACGCGCTCTCGCGATTACCAACAAAGGAAATCAGTGAGCTTGATGTTGTTTTACCACAAATAGATTTAGATTCACCACACTTTTGGTCTAGCGCATACGTTAAGCAAGAAAATTCAATACTCGAGAATCAAAATCGTTTACCAGATCTTAAGGTTGTTGATCAGTACATATACTACAGGAATCAGTTTTTTAGCGAAGGTATATCCGAGTCAAGCTGCTGGAAGTTATGGGTACCGTCAGAGTTGACTACACCTGTTATTGAGAATGCTCACTCACCGCCCCATAATGCACATGGTGGGATAGGTAAAACACTAGAAAGACTTCGTAGACATTTCTATTGGCCGAGCATGGCAAAAGAAGTGAAGGATTTTGTTGTGCGGTGTAATGTTTGTAAACAATCAAAAGCACCAAACATAACACTCAAACCACCGATGGGAAGCCCTGCATTTAGCGAGAGGCCATTTCAACGCCTGTATATAGACTTTATCGGACCTTATCCTAGATCAAAGAAAGGAAACGTAGGAGTTTTTGTTGTTTTAGACCACCTGACAAAGTTTCATTTCAGTTTCTGAAGACCAATATTTTTCATGTATTTGGTGTTCCGGAATGTATCGTTTCCGACAATGGAAAACAATTTAAATCCTCGCTGTTTAAATCATTTCTTGAGAACCATGGTATAAAACATATGCTTACAGCAGTTTACAGTCCACAATCAAATGCCTCGGAACGTCTTAACAGATCAATAATCTCAGGTATTCGATCCTATCAGCGCTTATGGGACGACAAGATTAGCAATATTTCAGCTGCATTACGCTCTGCTTATCACTCGGTAATTGGTTGTTCACCTTACTTTGCACTATTTTGAAACAATATGATTTCGTATGCAAGAGATTATGACTTATTAAGAAAATTAGGAAGTCTTAAAGTTGGAGAAAGAATTTTAGGTCCAGACAAACTACAGATAATTAGAGAGACCATAATGGAAAATATAAACAAAGCATATAAGTCGAATAAAAATAAATATGATCTTAGTACTAGGTATGTAAATTATGAAGTCGGAGAACAGGTTTATAGGCGAACTTTTGTTCTGAGTAGCAAACTAAATAAATTCAATGCAAAGCTTGCTCCCAAATTTCTGAAGAAAAATATTTCGCAAGTACGGTAACCACGAATTAGAAGTGAACGGTAAATTAATTGGAAAATTTCAAGCGAAAGATCTTCAAAAGTGCATGGTATAAGTTTTCTGACCGTTTTCCAGCTTCTTTTATCACTGTAAAAGCTAATAAAATAACCTGTGCTGTGATGGTCAGACTAAATATGCAAAGCCAATAAGTTTTGACAGCAACTGTGTTTGTCTCGTTGCTTAGGTAAAACACTTTCTGGATAAAGCCTCGCTTCTCTACTTTATTATCTGGCTTATCTTCGTTACCCACCTATACAGTTAAAAGCTTATTCTCAGTTTCTAATGGTGCATCAAGAGATTTCTTTGCATGGCAAGTTCAGTTAATAAAAGTCTTCCAATTCAATCAGATCGTACTCAGCGTCAAAAATATAGGTTTATTTTTCAAAAACCCACGTGCTCATATTTTTCGCACATGTTTAATAAAATTTAACAATAAAATAAAACCTGTGACCTAGAGACAAAATATATAAAATTAATCCCCGAAGGTAATTTAATTTTTTTATAAAATTTAGCTAGAGTCTTACTTAAATATATAATGGTATTATAGGATTCCTTATATTATTATCGAAACAAATTAAAAGACCGGATTATTGTTGCGTTCCAAAAACAGCGGTGGAAATAGCCAGCGGATGCCAACAAGCCCGATCAACCAAATTTTCATAGCAACATTAACATTTATATTGGAACCTGCAAATTTCTTAAAAGACGCCTGTTTAGAGGAATGCAACTAATTTGTTGCTACCGCTTTATGCACTTCAAAAAAAGGCCAATGTTTTGCGATTTAAATGAGATGTGATTTTTGTATTTGGGTTTCTGAGTAATATTTGGTTTAAGTTTATGTACAAAGCTTATGTATTTGCGTACAAGATCGCGACCGACAATTTGCTTGCGAGGGTGTAGCGAGAACGAACGAAATGTGAATCGGTTAAGAGTTGCGAAGACGAATGAAATGATAAAGAAGATAGATAAAAACAAGATAAGCAAAGTTAGGCGCGATTACATTATGCGGGTGTTGGTAAACAACTTTACGTTTACGTTACGTTACTTTACACTAGCAGTTATACATTTGAATTTAGGGTAGAATTTACAAGTTAGGGGTTCTGCTCCGAACATGCTCCCCCCGCTGGAAGAGTCACGCTGACAGACGAGGTGGTCTCAAAGGGCAGAACGGCCAACTTGCCAACAGCTCTTCGGATGATGCCTGCAGCTGTTCGAATAACTGCAACACGGGCCACGCCATCTGGTCCAAGTACGATGCTCTCAACTCTGCCCATGCGCCATTGGAGTGAAGGAAGATTGTCGTCCTTAATGATGACTATACTGCCGGGCGACAAATTTGCCTTTTCTGATCGCCATTTCCCACGTTCCTGGAGTAGCGATAGGTAGGCAGTGCTCCACTTGTGCCAAATCGCCTGCTGCATCTGGCAAACTCGCTGCCAGCGACTTAGCCGATTGATGTTGAGATGGGTGATGTCGGGTTCGTCTATGGCGTTGAAAGCAGTGCCAATAAGAAAATGTCCAGGCGTGAGAACCTCCAAGTCGCTAGGATTTTCTGAAATGGGGCAGAGTGGACGAGAATTAAGCATGGCAGACACTTCGCAAACGAGAGTACGAAGTTCATGAAAAGTTAAAATCGATCTTCCAACCACTCTATGAAAGTGATATTTGGCCGCTTTTACGGCGGCCTCCCACAAGCCACCAAAATGAGGCGAGCGGGGGGGTATGAACTGCCAATTAATTCCATTTGACAACAGGTCATTGCGAAGCTCGATGTTTGGAGGATCAGCGAGGAAGATTTGCCTGAGCTCCTGCAACTCGTTTCTCGCACCAACAAAATTTGTTGCGTTGTCCGACCAGATCGTGTTGGGCTTGCCCCTGATGCTGGTGAAGCGCTTGAGAGCGGCGAGGAACGATGCGGTAGATAAATCCTCTACTAACTCCAAGTGAGAGGCCTTAGTTGCGAAGCAAATAAAAACTGCCACGTAACACTTCGCAGGCGGTCGATTCCTGACTTCCGATTTCGAGAAGAATGGGCCACAAAAGTCGATTCCAGTCGTTGTAAAAGGACGACTTGGTTGCACTCGGCTGGCCGGCAAGGGTGCCATGATGTGCTCCATCATTCTCGGCTTCAGTCTGAAACACCTGATACATTTGTTTACGATAGCTGCGACTGTTTTTCTGCCTCCAATTGGCCAAAACCTCTGGCGCAAGGCAGCTAGTAAACTTTGCGGTCCTGCGTGCAAAAACTTGTGATGGAAATGAGCGACGATTGCTTGAGTGACAGGATGATCCTTTGGCAGCAAAATGGGATGTCTCGCATCGTAGTCCAGAAGCGAGTTTTGCAAGCGACCACCAACACGAATTAGTCCTGAGTCATCAAGAATAGGATGCAACGACGAGAGCTTGCTATTTGATGCAACCTGCTTGTTCTTTCGCAATGCCTTGTAGTCCTCTGCGAAGAAAACACGCTGGATTCCTTTGATGAGTAGATGTGTGCCACCTTTGACGTCATCGACTGCGAGTGGTCCTTTGCGACGTGTTTGATTTGGAAATTTGAGAAGCCAGAACCGGTATATATAACCAAAAACTCGCTGCAGCTTTCCAAATGAGTTTTGAAATTTGCAATCGTATGAGATATCCTGCTTCTCGGTTACGACTGAAACCATGCGACGACGTTCGGGCAAGTCGTCCACAATAGGCGCTATATTTGGCCAGCACGATGAATCCGAACGTAAAAATGGAGGTCCCTCTCGCCACAGGTTCGACTCCAAGAGCTCGAGAGGTGAACATCCACGCGATAATATATCGGCAGGGTTCCAGTGTGTTGGTACATGACGCCATGTCATGCCCTTGGTGCGATCCTGAATCTGCGCAATTCTGTTGGAGACAAAAATATTAAAATCTGATGGAGGTTTACGAATCCAAGAAAGCGTTATGGTTGAATCAGACCAACAATAAAACTTGCAACCAGATGAAATGGTTAGGGCAATGTTTGAGATGAGCTCTGATAACAACAGCGCTGCGCATAATTCCAATTTGGGTATGGTGAGGGTTTTTAGAGGCGAAACTCTAGATTTGGAACAGAGCAAATGAGTTGAGACACAGCCATGAACTTCAGATCTGACGTAAACGCAGGCGCCATACGCTGCTAAACTTGCGTCACAAAAAGCGTGTATCTCCAACGACGAGTTGGGCTGCATAACGAAACGAGGGAATTTTAGGTGATTGACCGCTGACATCTGCTTCATGTGCTCCAGCCATGAGGAGTGCAAAGATTGCGGAAGCGACTCGTCCCAATCCAGTTTGTCTTTCCAAAGAATTTGCAGAAATATTTTTAACTTTGTAATAATCGGTGCTATCAATCCGAGAGGGTCGTAGAACTTGGCAACGGCCGATAAAATCGATCTTTTCGTTAAACCGCTTTCTGTCATAGTTCCAGACAATGAGAAAAGCAAGTGATCCGATTTTGCATCCCAATATAAGCCGAGCGCTTTGAGGACATCAGTTCCATCATGAAATCTAAGCGTTTTCTCGCGATCAATTTCTAACTCGCCTTCTAAAGCTGCTGCCTCGTTTGAACACCATTTTCGAATTGGAAAATGACCCTTGGATAGCAATTCCTTCACCTGCTCACGAATTTGAGCTGCCTCCTCGATCGAGTCACCTCCAGAAATGAGATCGTCCACATAAAAGTCTCTTCGAACTATTTTGGCTGCCAACGGGAACTCAGATTCCTCATCGTAGGATAGCTGCTGCATAGCACGAATTGCCAGAAATGCAGCCGGCTTAGTGCCGTAGGTGACCGTATCGAGCGTATAAGCCTTGACTTCTTGATTTGGATTGTCACGCCACAAGATAGACTGCAAATAGTTATCAGGGCTAGTGACACGGACACATCGATACATTTTGCAGATGTCCCCACATAATGCAATTTTGAAAAAGCGAAAACGAAGCAGTGTGTTAAAGATTCTGGGCTGTATTGAGGGACCTGCAAACAACAAATCATTTAGAGAGAAACCTGAGGTCGTTTTAGCTGAACCATCGAATACAACTCGTAACTTTGTGGTTGTACTATCTGGTTTCTGCACGCAATGATGAGGCAAGTAATATCGCGAGGTTACTGACTGCTCAGAAGCAAGTGACATATGCTGTAGGTCGATGTATTCCTTGATGAATGCAGCGTATTGCGACTTCAATTACACATCCTTGAGCAATTTGCCCTCTAGCGTCTTAAATCGACGTAAGGCACGACCGTATGAATCTCCGAGCATGTCGAAACTGGCTTTGGCAGGCAAACGAACCGAGTATTGCCCTGAACTGAGTCGAGAAAAGGTGTTCTGGAATAGCTGCTCGCACAATACATCTTCATCAGTTGCGACAATTGGAGATCCACAGTAGCTGTCGATTTCCCAAAACCGCTTGACAATGCTTGGCAAGGAATCGGTTTCCGATTGGATGACGGGCTCAGTGGTCACTGCAAGTGCTGAATGCTTCAAGTTTGAGAACGAAATCCCTCCAGATGCGATCCAGCCAAGACGCGTTTTTTGCAAAATGGGCAGATTTTCGGCTAATCGCATTTGCCCAACGCAAAGCAATTCGTAAAAGATGCCAGCTCCTATTAACAAATCGATACGCTGACTATTGTAGAACCACGGATCAGCAAGAACAAGATTTGGCGGTATGTTCCACCCTAGGGCGTTTAAATCGAAATGAGGCTGATAATCCGTAATTTTGCCACTAATTACTGCTGTCAGTGCTGTACGATATTTTCTATCCCTGGAGTGTGCTTCGAGATCGACGGTTGCGTTTGATGAAAATGATGATTCACCAACTCCAGATATAGATGTGTTAGCTTGACGAGTAGTGAGTTGCAACTGCTTAACGAAACGAGAAGTGACGATGTTGATTTGAGCACAAGAATCTAACAAGGCTCTGCAAGGAACAAATGCACCAGATCGATTTCTGATGTATACGATGGCAGTGGCAAGCAGCACATAATCGGTCTTAGTATCTGACGAGACAACAGGTGGGGCTTCAGAGAATGATGATGATAAGAGCGAAACGACATTTTGAGAGTTAGCAGTGGTAGTTGGAGGAGAGGGTGCGGCGATGGCATTAGAATCGATGTGAAGCAACGAATTATGCTTCGAATGGCAGCGTTTGCAAGAACCAGACTTGCACTGTTGCATACCATGGCCTTTGCGCAAACAATTTAGGCACAAGTGCAGCCTTTTAGCCTCCTTATACCGCAAGGTGGGACTGAGGTTTAAAAACTGAGCGCATTTAGAAATGAAGTGATCTCTACTTTCACACATGCTACATGATGTGGGGTTTAGTGATGATGCTACGAGTGCGTTATGAATGTTTTTGTTAGTGTTTGGTTTTCCCACCAATTTGCTAGGTGTCGGGATTACCATAGCATTTTCAAAATTCTCCAACATGCGGCACCTCTTTTCCAGGAATGCAGCCATATCCTTCCACTTCAGCAGCTTATTTGCCTGCAGACCCTCTTCCCATTTCTCTCGAGTGTGGCGATCCAACTTTGAAGCTACCAGATAGATCAGAAGACCGTCCATGATCTCCTGTGTCGTTGCCATGGTATTCAGCGCACGCAGATGCGAATTCATCTGGTCGCTTAAGCGTCGTAAGCTTGCTGCCGATCCTTGCTCAACACCTGAAATCCCGCAGATTGACCGTATGTGTGCCTGAAAATGCAAAAGTTTATTATCGAATCTCGAAACTAGTAATTCGATAGCTTTCTCATAGTTAGCTTCCGTGGGCTCCAGTGAACGAATTGTGTCCAACGCTGTGCCATCCAAGCAGGACCGAAGATGCTGGAACTTTTCCACGTTGCTCAGGTCATCATTATTGCCCACAATGGTGCTGTACATTGCGTAGAAATCAGGCCAATCGATATAGGCACCGCTGAACCTTGGCAACTTGAATTCTGGAAGTCTTGTGGCACGCGCAGCGGGTCTCGAATCACCACCGACATGTGGAAGGGCTGTAGAATTCACGACTGAAAATCTACGCTGCTTGCCAAGCTCACGCGAAATTTGCGATTTTACCGCGAGGTAGATGTTTGCGAACTTTGACCGAGCGTCACTGTACAACTCCTGCAAGTCTAACCGTTCGACCGCGGTTTGACTTTTATCAAAGTCCACTTGCATTTGATCGACAAAATCAAGTCGCACTTGAAGATCAGACACATCGAAGTTGACCGCCTCATCTGACTCCATGTAGCTTTTTAAAGCTTCTACCTGTCTTAAGGTAGCATCAGCCTTTGCTTTATAAAAGTCCAAGTCACTTGGTACCGCCGCGGGTCTTGCACCAACCGAATCACTTTCAGCCATCATTTTCAAAAAGAGTATACGAAAGTCACTATCACCGTAAGCTGCCGATGCAACTGCACGAATTTGAATGCAAGAGACGAAATGCCGACGAAAATGCAACGGAACAAATTCGTAAGCGTTCACTGACCTCGCTTAACACGGCTTATATATGCACTGCACTTTATATAACCAAGTTCAAACTGTGGTTATGTATGCGAACAAGATCACAAAAGAAAGCGCGCCAAATAATACCCAAGCACAGGCATATATGTATGTATGTTTGTAGGCCTCTTCACCGAATTGCGAAGTGGTGCCCAAATGCACTGATAGGCCTTTTCACCGATTTGTGAAAAACGAAGACGAAATAAAAACACACCCCACGTATATCACGTCGGGGTCACCAAATGTTTAGAGGAATGCAACTAATTTGTTGCTACCGCTTTATGCACTTCAAAAAAAGGCCAATGTTTTGCGATTTAAATGAGATGTGATTTTTGTATTTGGGTTTCTGAGTAATATTTGGTTTAAGTTTATGTACGAAGCTTATGTATTTGCGTACAAGATCGCGACCGACAATTTGCTTGCGAGGGTGTAGCGAGAACGAACGAAATGTGAATCGGTTAAGAGTTGCGAAGACGAATGAAATGATAAAGAAGATAGATAAAAACAAGATAAGCAAAGTTAGGCGCGATTACATTATGCGGGTGTTGGTAAACAACTTTACGTTTACGTTACGTTACTTTACACTAGCAGTTATACATTTGAATTTAGGGTAGAATTTACAAGTTAGGGGTTCTGCTCCGAACAACGCCTATATCTGGAATTAGGTCCGGCTACAACGAAATCAGTAGCGAACAAGGCTTCCGACCTAAAGAATTGTTTTTATATAACCCATCACACTATTTAACCTAAATTATTATATAAGTTACACCCACACAGCTACAGGCCTGCATGCACACGTGGAATCAAAAGGTAACAAGCATACATATTAAAACACTATTCTAAATATCATATTTATATAAAAACAAAAGATCGGAAAACTGAAAATAAGACAATAAGATTTATAATTTTTACATTTACTTGTGGTTTCCAATTTAAAGGGGAATAAAAAATAATGTATATGATGATTTTATAAACATGAATATTCCTTAACCCTACAATGCCAATGCAAAATCATATGAAGCCTAGGATAAGCTTATACTAATACAGAAAGAAAACAAAATTGAAAATTAATAATAATTAAGTACAACCAGAATGTCTAATCGGAACAATGTAAATTTAGCACAAAAATTTTTCTTGTTAACATTCGATAATTAGATTTGATTAAAGACCCCCCATCCCCGAAATCGTCCCAGTGCTAACCACAATTAAATGAAGTCTAGTTACTAGCAACTCAGGTTGCATGAGAATCGTTACACAGTGTCTAATTATAACATAGTATTATCGTTATTGTCATCACATATGTAATTCAAAGTGTCTACCACTCGATGTGAGCCGGGGCATATCGTTAAAAAATTCCCCCTTATGTGGTTTGGCGCATTAGTTTTTTAATACAATATGTATATTATAAATGTTTTACAAGCAGTCCATTGCTTAATAAATACAAATACAAAATACAAGTTACAGCAACAACAACATCAGCTGGAGTTGTCGTCCTCTGCTTTGCGCGACATTCATCAAATGCTTTTTGGAGAGGAGCCTTAATTTTCCATCAAGCTACTCGCTCTCAGCGCGCTCTCAGGAGTGGTGCGCTCATCACAGTCAAATAATAAACGACGTCAGCTGGAGTTGTTGTTATGTGTTTTGCGCGACGTCGTCAATCGCTCCCCAGTGAGGCGTTCTTATCGCATTTTAATAATATTCCCGCTCTAAGCGCGCTCTTCGGAGCTGTGCGCTCTTCACAATCGAATCAAAAACAAGATCAGCTGGAGTTCTCATCTGATGCTTGGTGTGGCTTTTCTCGATGGCTCCATCAACAACAACATTGTCCTTCTCTTCTCAACTTGGATGGAGATGCTCCCTTAACATCGGCATTGCCAACACTTTTAAGAGCTAGTTACTCTTCGCTAAAAGCATCTACCAATCTTCAGGAATCCAGCGATCCTTGTCTGCATGATAATATTCGTATCAAAATCACTACATTACTGAAGGCGATCTGCGGGCCTACAACATTGGGATCGCAAGATCGTATACTTCCTACAGCATTGGACTATGATGCATTAAATACGAATCTAGAGGTTGTTAAACGTGCTATTGTGAATACAGCCCCGCTAAAAGTTTATTTTCAAAACATCTCTGGAATGCGAACAAAGGCGGAACAAGTATACCTTGTCACATCCCAATGCGAATTTGATGTTTAGTTGAAACTTGGCTTAACATAAACTTTTACTCAAATGAATTCATCGACTCCGAATTGTATAATGTGTTCCGCAAAGACAGAGATAGCACGAAAACCCACTGTGCTAGAGGGGGTGGTGTAATTGTTGCTGTTCGCTGCAATTTGCGCTGCTTGGCAATTGGACTTCGCATTGAAGATACCCTTCTGGATCAAGTTGCTATTTCGATAATTGAAGAATCGAAAACTCTGCAAATTGTGGCGTCATACATACCACCGAACGCTTCCTATAAACTTTACAAGTCTCATCTGGAAAACATTACCTACATCTACAATAATCTGCTGGACCATCAAAAAATCTGTGTGATTGGCGACTTTAATCTGTCATCTCTCGTTTGGTCCCAGGATCCGGACCATCAATCTGCACTGCCAAGCAACATACATCAACCACACGAGATTCTTTTCATTGATTAAATTTTCAGTATGGGTTTAATACAAGTCAATAATATATATTTAATACCTTACATAAAATTTTAGACCTAGTATTCCTTAGCGCTGATATTAACTTTTTCTTAGTCCAATATAATTCACCTATAAGCAATTGTGACATCCATCATAGGCCATTGCTACTAGGTATAAACTTTTACAGTTTTGCGCCATCAGCTGATCATTCTACTAGATTTATTTTTAATGAAACCATCCTCTGTTCCATATCTTTCCATATCCATATCTGCCATTAACTGGGAATCAGTTTTATCGCATGCCAGTTTGGAGTCGTGTTATGACACTTTTCTGTGGTTATTTTAAACATTATTAAGAACAATGCTCGAGAAAGGGTACAAAGTTCATTCAAGTTGCCTTGGTATACAAAAGATTTAAAAACGCTTAGAAATCTTAGAAATAAATTTTATAAGAGGTTTTTGGTTACGCACGATCCTTGTGATTGGAATAGACACTTGCAGCGCAAACGAAATTTGAATTTATAAATAAATTTCTTTACAATCTGTTGAGACAAGGGCTTTTCCTTGAATATTATTTAAAGTCGGACGGTGCTAGTTTTTGAGTACTTTATAATAAAGTTGGGTAAATTCACTGCACTTGACTTCCTCGTGCGAAGGTTACAATAATATACCAAAAATTCAAAAATTTTTTACTTTCTATGTTCTTTCTTTCTTGTGGTCGAGTTGGCAGCATCACTTACATTATCGATTTATGATAACTGTCAAAAATCGGCGCAAGATTTAAAATACAACTAATTTAACGACTACGGCAATTGGGTTTTGACCCAACATACCGCCCCCCTTGAAAGTATGCGATTGACTTTCAAGAGACTGGTAGTAATGCTAATTTCCGAATTGGTCGGCGGATAACTCCTCTGGCAGTGCGTATGTTGGCTACGCGCACAATGTTGTCGTGTCCCTTGATGGTGTCCACAATACGTCCAAGTAGCCAACGTTGTGGAGGAAGGTTATCCTCATGGACTATGACCATGTCGTTGACTGCTAGGTTTGGAGCTGTCTTCGTCCAATTAGTGCGGGTTTGTAGCTCGTTGATGTATTCCTGGCTCCAGCGACTCCATATGCGCTGCTTAATAGCGCTGACCTTCTGCCATCGATCCAGGCTGTTGAGATTGTCGTCGGCTATTGGAAGTTCCGGTAATGCTCGGAGCGCGTCGCCCACCAGGAAGTGTACAGACGTTAGAGCGGCCAAGTCGCTTGGATCCGACGATAGTGGAGTCAAGGGGCGAGAATTTAATATCGCCTCCACGTCCGCGGCTGCAGTAGAGAGCTCCTTAAAGGTGAGCCTTGTATCTCGGAGTGTGCGATTAAGTAGTCCTTTGACACTTTTGACTGCCGCCTCCCATATACCTCCAAAATGTGGGGCCCTGGGCGAGATAAAGTGAAAGTTAATAAATTGCATATTACAAATATTGGTGATCGATTTAACAGTTTCACCCTTAAAAATAAACTGCTTTAGCGACTCTAGCTTGTTGTTGGCTTCTGCGAAATTTGTAGCGTTATCGCAGAAGATGTCGGTTGGGAGTCCACGTTGGGCAATCAAGCGTTTAAGGGCTGCTATGAAGGTGCTTTAAATGAGATCCGATACCACCTCAACATGTATTGCCTTTGTGGCAAAGCAAATGAAAACGGCCAAGTAAGAGTTGCTGGGGGGTTTCCCTCGGATGCGCAGATATACGTTGACCGGCCCGCAGAAGTCGATTCAGCATCTTGAAAACGGCCGAGACGGTGTGATGCGTAGGGTAGGTGACCCATTAATTGCGTTTTCAGAGTTGGTCGATAGCGAACGCAATGTACGCACGAGCTAACGACTTGTTGTGCCACATCTCTCGCGTCCACTACCTAGAACTGCTGTCGGATTAATGCGACGAGTGCCCTTGGTCCAGCGTGATAATTTGGAGATGGAAATGGCGATCGAATGATTCTACGCAGTTATCCTTCCTGGGTGCTTTTGAGAATCTGGGTAGTTTGCAAGTTCCAGACGCCCTCCAACCTTTGTGAGGTATTGGAATACCGCACAAGAATAAATACGGAAAACGGTACCTAAATACAGGGAATAGTACCTAAGGGGGCGAAACGGTACCTCTAGACGGGGAACCGCTTGATTGTTCCAGTCCGAGGATGGAAGGAAGGGCCGTTAGAAGACGCTGTGGAAATGAGAGCCAAGTGGGATGGCGGGCTACGAGGAATGGTGAAGGAGCGAAGAGCCGAGCAGCGTCGAGAGTCGGCAAGATTAGTTACCTTATAAGGGCATGAAAGGGGGCCCAAGCGCGGCGGACCCAAGTTTGTTATCTTATTTGGTCATGAAAAAGCCAAAGACGATTGCGACCCGTTAATGGGGACCAGCGGCGAGACCATTGGTGGAGGATCACGTGATGGAAAGTTACCCGGCAGAAGATGGCGGCGGGCCGGGTATATAAGGAGGGTCGCGGCGGCTGGAGGGTCTCTTAGCGCGCAGGCGAGTCAGTGTATGGTCGGTGAAGTGAAGTGAAAATCATCAGGACAAGGAGTTCTGAGACCCAGCGGAAACAAGGAGGCCAAGTGCGGTACGGCGTAGCCGAGTAATTCAACGGTGCCAGCAAATCCTGCTCAGAGGACACCTGTCAGCCCAATCCGGTAATCGAAGCCTCACCCCAGCCGAGTCGTTGGACCGGCGCGGTGCGCGCTAGCCGCCCAGTCGGGCGTTTTCCGCCGACGAGGGCGGCGAGTGTCCCAGCCAGCGACAGCCCAATCGGAGCTTAGGACGACGTCCTAGCGGACCGGTCGAAGCGGACGCACGGGGAAGGCGACACCGGAGTGGACCCCTGGAGGAAGAGCGGAGTGACGGGAAACCCGGGGAGCGGAAAGTTGTGTGGATGGCAAGAAGTAAGTAGAAATAAAGGCATTGTTGTGAATTGGATATTCTTGTGTTCTTATTCGGGGTACTGCCACGTGTATAAATTCGTGGACCGAACCCAACCAATCCCCTGAGCTAGTTCTGCTAACTCGGGGCGATCAGGGATCGTTACACTGGCGCCCAACGTGGATAGTACACCCGAATAGTTCCAATAACAAGAGAAACCAATAAAATCAACCCGCAAAAATGGCTCCAGGATGGGTCTGGGGACTAAGAAAGGAAGATCTCCAAAAATATGGAGAAGAATTCACAGTCAAGCTAACTGGACTCGTGGACGCGATGAGGAAACAGTTCGGCGAGTGGGTAAAAGCACACAGTAAAGATCCGGAACAAATAGAACGATTTGAAATAGATCCTTCCCGTAGTTCCAAATTGTTAATTAAAAAGGTCTTGTTTTGTATCTATTTTTAGTTTTATTCATTTAAGTCGGAGCAGCAGTGGTGCCGCTCCAACGATCAAAGTGTCTCTGATTTTTACAATATTCTTTAAGTCTAGTTAAGGCTAAGTCTCGTAGCTGCGCTGCTCGCAGGCGGCGGCAGAGAGACGGCTATGTGCCTATATGCTTATGTATAAAGGAATGTACTTATATATGTTGCTATGCGCTCTCAATTGGAGGCGCGAGGGGTATGCATATGTTGTCCGTTCGCTGCAATTATGCCGACGCTAGCACTTTCTGTGTGCGGGCTAAGCCATAGCGATCGGTTCATATTTCGGGACTTGAAATATGTAAACACTGCAACAAAGTGTTACAGTGCGTACCCTTTAAGTACTTTCGGTACAGTGGGTATTCAATATATGTGCATACTACATCTCCCTCCTTTTGAAAAATAACGTAATATAATAAAGTTATTTTTATAGTAAAAAATTTTTAATTAATACACTTTTTATTACATTTTTTTTTTGTATTATGTAATTAGAATCAAAGAAAATGAAATTATTAAAAGAATATGTGTATTTATTTATCTATGTATGTGTGTCTTTGTATGTGTGTCTATGTATGGCCATACTAAGTGCAATTTATGTAATAAAGATTTTTAATCTATCCTTATGAACTGTTTGTTTCTTTTGTTTATTATTTGTTATTACTATGTTATCTCTATCTCCTATTTCCTTTACTATATACGGACCTGTATATTTAGGATCTAATTTATGACCTGTCTCGTTTTTTAATAGAACTTGGTCACCTACTGATATATCTATATCCCTTACTTTATGATCATATAGTAGTTTATTTCTATTCTTATTTGCTTCTATCATAACTCTATCTCTTTTATAGGCTACTTCTAATCTATACTTACTCTCCCTAGCATAGTCATCTATATTATATAGTGCTTCTACACTATCTATGCTATTAAAATGTTTTGGTAAATTACTTGTTTTACTGAATACTAACTCATATGGACAATAAGTATGTGCCATAGAGGGGGTCGTGTTGAAACAAAAGACAAAATATTGAAGCCATACGTCCCAATCAGTTTTATCAACCGATATGTAAGATCGTATGTACTCATTGAAAGTTCTATGACTTCTTTCTATTGTTCCGACTGTCTGGTGGTGGTGCGCTGTGGATGTAATGTTTTCAATATTCAAATATTTGCACAAATCATCTATAATTGAATTCTTGTATTCTGTTCCCATGTCCGTAATGAACGTCTTCATTGGACCGTACTTCAGGATAAAAGATTCAAATATTGCTGATATTCAGATATTGTGTGTTTAGTTATTTTGGATTTCTGGCATTTTTGACATTTTCTTACGTACTCAGTTATATCTTTAGACATATTTTTCCAGTAATAGTGTCTTTTTACTTTGGCCAAAGTTTTTGATATGCCAGTATGACCTCCTTGAATTGGATCATCATGGAATTTAGACAAAATTGCTTCTTTTTCTTTTAAATTTGTTATTTGGGTCACCGGGTTGAGTAGCGCTACTCTTAATGTTTTCAAGATTTTATTGCCCATTAATTTGAAATTATCTATTGAAGTATGTTCAAAGATATTTTCCCACGGTGCCACTTTGAGTTGGCTGATTTTATGTATACCGGCTTGCATTTCAAGCCTTTGGAAAAATTGATCTAAATCAATAACTCCATTAGTATATAAATCGCTAACATCATATCTTGCAGTAATTTTTCTACCTTGTTTAAATAAACATAACGTATTTTTTATCTGCAAGGTCACTACTTTACGTAATTCATCATTGTTTATGACGTCGTATACGTTGAGCTTAGAAGCTTTATTTAAAGATTGCGTAGGCAAGTCTTGTTCTTGATTTTCCGCGCGAAATTTTTGTCTATTTTGATATCTAGTAGTGACTTTCAATATATTTCCGGTTATATTTTGTAGATCTTTGATGGTTATCCTTGATAAGGCATCAGCTACATAATTATCTTTTCCCTTTAAATATTCGACTGTAAAGTCGTATTCTTCTAGTTCGAGCCTCATACGTGTCAGTTTAGAACTGGGATTGATCATTGAGAAAAGGTATGTTAAAGGTCTATGGTCTGTTTTAATTAAGAAATGTTTTCCATATATATATGGTCTAAAATATAATATCGCCCAATGAATTGCAGCTAATTCCTGCTCAGTAGTACATTTGTTACTTTCACCTTTTGTGAATGCTCTTGATGCGTATGCAATGGGAAGTTGGAGACCATTATGGATTTGAATTAAAACCGCTCCACATGCTTGCTTACTTGCATCTGTTATTATACAGAATTCTTTAGTGAAATCTGGATATTGTAGCAAGGTAGGTTCCGTAAGTTTTGTTTTTAAGTACTGAAATGCATTTTCACACTCATCCGTCCATTTAAAAGGAACATTCTTTTTGCATAATCTTGTTATGTGCCGTGAATAGTCGGCGACACTTTTTATAAAACGTCTATAATAGTTACAGAATGCTACGAAACGTCTAGCACTGTCCGCGTCGTGCGGAACTGGGTAGTTCATAATGACATCGTATTTCTTGTCATCTGGAAGTATTCCTTTATCAGTGCATTTATGACCTAGAAAAGTCACTTCATGCATAAAAAATGAGCATTTTTCTGAATGTAACTTTAGGTTGTATTTCCTACATTTCTCAAAAACATCTGTTAAGTTCTTAAGCATATGTTTTTCGGAACAACCAATTACTATTAAGTCATCCATATAAAGGAAAGCTTGAGAAGGTTCTAGACCAGAGAACGCAATAGTCATCATTCTCTGAAACGAATTAGGAGCTATTTTTAATCCGAAGGGTAATCGCGAGAAGCGATATGAGCCGTTGCTCGTTGAAAAAGATGTTATATCTCTTGAACCTTTTTCTAGTTCAATTTGATGGAATCCTGACATTAAGTCAAGACATGAAAAGTATTTAGCTCGACCTAGTTGATCTAAAATATCATCAATTCTAGGTAATGGGAATTTATCAGAAAGTAATTTTTTATTAATCTGGCGGTAGTCGATTACTAATCGCCATTTCTTTACATTTGACTCGGAGATGATTTCTTAGGAACAAGTAACAATGGGCTATTATATTCGGATACTGACGGTTCGACTATCCCGTCAGAGATTAATTTTCCTACTTGCTTTTGTATTTCGTTCACCTGACTATGTGGGCTTCGATAGTTCTTTATATAAACTGGTTCATCATCTTTTAATCTCAGTTTTTGTTTATAAAAATTATTTGTGGTTATTGATTCGGTTTCCAATCCGAATATATCGCTATACTGGGTGCATAAGCTAGAAAGCTGTGACTTGAACTGTGGAGGGAAGTTTTTTGAAAGTTGTGATAGTACGGATTTTTTTCGATTGTCTGGATTTGTGTTGACTACATCGTAGTTCGAAAGTGATTCATATGTTAGGTTATCTGTACTGACTACTTGGTCGGTATTTGTTGTGTTTATTAGCCTTATGAAGGCATTATTGGATGTTGCTATGGTATTTGCAACGTAAATACCATACTGAATTTCCTGATTTGGAATTAATACACTGTCTTCTTTTGAATTAAGTTCAATTTTCCGAATAACTTGGGATCTTGCTGGCAGAAGTATTGAATTGTTGCCAGAACAATTAGCTATTGGTACATTAATTGGAAAGTTTGAATTATTGGGTCTAATTATAAGCCAATCTTCAGATGGCTGGAAGTCTAATTGACAGTTGTATTTTTTAATAAAGTCGATGCCTAATATTCCATCGCATGGAATAGGGAAATGTGAATTTACGATATGAAAATCGTGTGGAATTATGTATTTAGTTGTCTGTATTTCCATAGAAACTAAACCTTGGGATTTGGTTATTTCTTTACTTATGCCTTTTATGTCTATGATGTAATCATCTTGGATGTTTTGGAAGTTATCAGAAGTTTCTTTTAAAATGGAAATGTCTGCACCTGTGTCTATTAAAAAGATAAGTTCTTTTCCAGTAGCTACATTGAAAAATGAAACGAATATATTTTGGCTGAGATTAATAGTGTGAACTCTGACTTCATTTATTGTTGAGTATTTAAAGGGCTTTGGGAGTTTTCCGATGTGTTTTGGTTAGTACTTTGGGTAATTCTGACATTGCTTTGGTTATTGCCATTGTGTGTTTTATTAACGATTAGATTTCTGGCGACACCTTTTAGCTTTGTTTTAATTATGGAAACAGCTAATTCTTCGTGCTCGCCTTTTATTGATTCTATTATTTGTAAAGCATCAATGAAACTTGTTAAATTTTCAGGCTTACCATCAAAAACTGGTGTAAGCTTGGATGCTGTGTTAATAAAATCAATATTTGATTGTGCCATTGTGATAGAGTTACTTATTTTGTTTTCTATTACACTCGAAGTATCTGAATCTGTTGAATTGTCCAGATACCGCCGGAATAGTAAGATTATTCAAATTTCATCTTCTATTTTGAGGTTTACTTCGGGAAGCTCTTCTGACTCCGATTCGTTCGTTTCTGTTGATTCCGGGTCAGGTGCAGTGTCAATTTCTATTGGAGTGTTTAGAACGGTTGGTACCGATATTTCTAAGCTGAACTTTTGTTTAACAGATATTAAATTGGATCGTAGTCGTATCAAAAGTCTTGATACCTGTGACCAATGATCTTGAGTTAATCTTTCCCTGTGCTCATGTATTAGAATTCGCGCTTCATTAAAGCACTCTACTAATATTTCAACATGCTTCCTAACAGTGTTCTTTTGGATAGGTCTATTCTGGGTTAGTGACTTGTGTGATCTGTCAAAATTACTTTTAATGTCTGATAATTCCCCGTACAATTTGTTCCATTCCATGCCTTTAGTTTAGCCATACATGATAAGAAGAATATATTGAAATATTTTTATATTTATTTTTTCCGTTATTTAGTTTTCTTAGATTTTAGGTGTTAACATTTATGTGTAATCACTGTTGTTTGTGCTGTTTATACTTTATCCAGGTCATTTCCCCGGCTCATATACCTTTTTTTCAGACAATTATAATGCAGTTTGTAAATTTTGGAAAATAAAGTGGCGCACATGAGAACAACATTGATTATCAGGAGTATATGTACCCAATATAGATAGAATAGAATATGCATCGTAGTGCAATTCAAAAAAATTATGCAACGCAGTGCATGAGTGAAAAAAATTTGTTTTCAGCTTGGTTTCTTTTTCTTCCTTCTACGTCAGCTGGTCGTCGCCGGTTTGGCTACGCTGACGTTCCTTCGAAGGCGCAGGTGGCGGTCGTGCCTCCCACGCTTGGTAACTGCTGCAGCTGTCCTGGGCCTTTTGGATTAGGCGGTACCGGCGCTGGTCTTCGCACTGGTCTTCGGCTTCATGCATACGGAATTGCATGCCGCAGAGTTGAGAGGTCCGGGGCAGTCGGTGGGGCACACTTGTGGTCGTTTCGGCAGTGGCTTGGGAATATTTGGTTTCGTTATTAGTTTTTGATTTATAACTTGTATTTGATTTTCTGAGTAAGTTGTGACTTGTGGTACTCTATTTTGGAGGGTTTCTCTTAAAAATTCAAGCTCTTCATACAGTTTTTGTGCCGTCGTCCATGGTGGCGGTGTTGACTGAGCAAATAGTAGCCACTTTAGGCGGGCTATTCTTTTGTTAATTTTATTTTTCTGCCCTCCACGTACCATCACGCACACTCTACTCACTCAGACGGGTTTTTATTTTGTATAGCCTCCTTGTATGAAATATATTCCTCCAGTATTACTGCCATAATCCTCCCGATCCGCTGCTCCTTGTGACTCTAGTCACGGTCGCCATGAAATAGATCCTTCCCGTAGTTCCAAATTGTTAATTAAAAAGGTCTTGTTTTGTATCTATTCTTAGTTTTATTTATTTAAGTCGGAGCAGCAATGGTGCCGCTCCAACGATCGAAGTGTCTCTGATTTTTACAATATTCTTTAAGTCTAGTTAAGGCTAAGTCTCGTAGCTGCGCTGCTCGCAGGCGGCGGCAGAGAGACGGCTATGTGCCTATATGCTTATGTATAAAGGATGTACTTATATATGTTGCTATGCGCTCTCAAATGGAGGCGCGAGGGGTATGCATATGCTGTCCGTTCGCTGCAATTATGCCGACTTGAAATATGTAAACACTGCAACAAAGTGTTACAGTGCGTACCCTTTAAGTACTCTCGGTACAGTGGGTATTCAATATATGTGCATACTACAGATTAAACGAACTAGCGAAACTGCACCAGCGAACATCCCAAGGGAAAAACGCAGGGATTCAAATTCGACGGAGCAGGAAAGGCCCTCGATTTCCTAGAACAGGTAGAATGGTCGGCGGACACTTATGGACTGGACAAAGACCTAATCCCTCGAGCAATGCCAGAACTCTTGTCAGGGATGGCATTGAAATGGTATGTAGCAAATAATGAACACTGGGATCGATGGACGGAGTTTATCGACAGCTTCCAAGTTTATTTCCCTCCGAGGGACTATTTTCAAAAACTCGGGGAGGAGGTAAATCGAAGAAGGCAGAGAGTTGGCGAACGATTTAAAGTTTATATGGTGGAGATGCAGACATTAATGCGACCCCTACGTTATTCAACAACGGATCAGCTCAAAACCATATTAGAGAAAAGCCTGCAGGATTTTAGGCCATATGCCAGGCCATACCAATGCGATAACCTATTACAGCTAATGAAATTAGCTGACGAATTCGAAGAGCTCGAAAGGGACAGGGAAAAACTACGACAGGAAGCAAGGACTCGCCCGAGATTCATGGCAGCGGAGGTACAATACCAGCCAACACCAGAAGAGTGCTGGCGGCTCCAAGAAAGTTGCCCACAAGGTCCACAACCGGCACCGAGGGCCTGTAACGGATTCGAAAACAACCCAATGATGGCTTGCAGACGCTGTGGGCACCCGCGAATGCCAAAACGCTTGGCTAGAGTACTGCTACCAGTGCGGAAGAATCGGCGTGAGTACATGGCGTTGCTGCAAAGCGAGGGGAAACGCATTCCGACCCCGTCCATAAAGGGAGCAGCGGCGGTCGGAACAAGAACACCCTCAAAACTGATCGGAAGCTTGAAAGACGAAGGCACCCACCTGTCAGCTACGGTGGAAATCGATGGGACAGCGTATAAAGCAACGGTGGATACGGGAGCAACTGGGAGCTTTATAAGCGAGAGCCTCGCGAAACTAATCGGCACGGTGGCAAAAAGGAAAGGAATAAAACGGCAAGTACGTCTGGCAGACGGGAAAAATACAGGTATATCAGAACAAATCGAAACAAAAATCACCTTTGGAAAAGAAAGCCACGAGATAAGACTGCTAATCCTACCAGGAATAATCGACGATTTGGTGTTGGGATGGGATTTTCTGAAAACAATGGGACTGCGGTTTGAATGCGCGGGTCTGGGAGTAAAAATAGTACCACGGTCGAGGAATGAGGGGTGGTTGGAGGAACGACTATCAGTGGCAGTCATACACGAGAATCCACTAACATACGATCCAGCAATAAAACAGTTATTGAACAAGGAACTGGAAGCGTTCCGTAAACTCTCAGGAACGTCCCACATAGCTCAACATCATATAAAGATGACCGATCCAAGACCGATAAAACAGAGGTATTTTCCCAAAAACCCAAAAATGCAGGCGGAAATGAATAAATTAGTGGACGAGCTCATAGAGAAAGGCTGCATCGAACCATCGAAAAGCCCACACAGCGCCCCGATAGTGATGGTGAAAAAGAAGACGGGAAAATGGCGTCTATGTGTAGACTTTAGGCAGCTGAATAGCAGATCGGAAAAAGACGCCTACCCACTACCAAGAATGAACCACATTCTCGAACAGCTACGAGAGGCGACATATATAAGCAGCCTTGACCTGAAAAACGGCTACTGACAGATTCCATTGGAGACAGAAAGCAGACCACTAACTGCATTCACGGTACCTGGAAGGGGGCTATTTCAGTGGAGGGTAATGCCTTTTGGGTTACATTCGGCGCCGGCAACGTTCCAACGAGCACTGGATCAAGTTATAGGACCCGAAATGATGCCACACGCGTTTGCATACCTGGACGATATAATCGTAATAGGGAGAACATTGGAGGAGCATATGGCGAACTTGAAAGAAGTTTTCCGGCGGCTACGACAGGCTAACTTGAAAATAAACCAAGAGAAATGCGATTTTTTTAAGAAAGACCTGAAGTATTTAGGGCACAGGGTAACCGATCAGGGCATTCGGACAGACCCCGATAAAGTAGCAGCGATCGCCGAATTAAAACCGCCAGCAAACACGAAAGAGTTGAGGCAGTATCTTGGGGTGGCCTCATGGTACAGACGGTTCGTGCCAGAATTCGCAACAACAGTACACGCTCTAACGACCCTACTAAAGAAAGGAGCAAAGTGGGAATGGTCCAAAGAACACCAGGAGGCATTTGAAACGGTCAAAGAAAAACTAATATCCGATCCAGTACTGGCATGCCCAGACTTTAACCGAAAGTTCGTACTTCAAACAGATGCGAGCGATGTGGGACTAGGAGCGATCCTCACACAATCGGCCGAGAAAGGGGAACGGGTCATATCATATGCAAACAGGACATTGAACGCAGCAGAGAAGAACTACTCCGCCGCGGAGAAGGAGTGCTTAGCCATCGTATGGGCAATCAGGAAAATGAGGCCGTACATAGAAGGATACAAGTTCACGGTCATAACGGACCACATGGCACTCAAATGGCTAAGCTCGATCGAGAATCCGACAGGCAGAATTGCGAGATGGGCCCTCGAGCTGCAACAATACGACTTTGACATCGTATACAGAAAGGGACAGTTGAACATAGTAGCCGACGCCCTCTCACGCCAACCGGTACAGGAAGAAGCATGCTTACTGGTGAAAGGGACCAAGCAGAATGGAGAAGAGGACTCAAGGACATGCCCTTGGATGCGATCCCTGAAGGAACGGATCCACGATAACCCGACAAAATATCCTGATTTTTTAGAAGATGCTGGAAACATTTACAGACATATTCCCCAGCGAGCTGGAAAAGAAGATGTAGTAGCTTGGAGAATGTGCGTACCGACGACATTGAGGAACAGGGTGCTACAGGAAAACCATGACGCAGTGACAGCGGGCCACACTGGAGCACGGAGAACGATAGCCCGAATCTCCGCGAGATATTTCTGGCCGGGACTACAAAGGGACGTACGAAACTATGTCTCGAAATGCGAAACCTGTCAGAAATATAAGCCGAGTCAGCTAAATGCAGCGGGCAAGATGCTCTCGCAAGTCCCAGAGGAACCCTGGGCAACGGTCTGTGCAGACTTTGTCGGGCCACTACCAAGATCAATCCATGGCAACACGATGCTACTAGTTATGATGGACAGATTCTCAAAGTGGACAGAGTTAATAGCTCTACGAGCGGCAACAACGGCAGCTGTACAGAAGGCAGTTAGAGAAAGGATACTATCCAGGTTCGGGGTACCGAAAATAATGATAACGGATAATGGTACACAATTTACAAGCAAAGGATTCAAGAAATTTCTGGAGGAATTAGGGGTGCGACACCAGCTAACTGCACCATATACGCCACAGGAAAACCCAACGGAAAGGGTGAATCGCACAGCGAAAACCATGATCGCTCAATACACGGGAAATGACCAACATAGATGGGACGAGTGCTTACCGGAAATAATGCTTGCGATTAACTCTAGCACATCCGGATCCACGGGGTACTCGCCAGCATTCATTATCCAAGGACGAGAACCTAGGCTACCTAAAGCATTGTTCGATGAAAACGCCTGGGGCACAGGCCAAGAGGTGGAAACGCCAACGGAAAATGCGACAAAACTAAAGGAGATATTCACACTGGCAAGAAGAAACATGGAGCAAGCAGCACAGGAGCAAGCGAGACATTACATCCTGAGAAGAGGACTATGGAAGCCTAACGTGAGAGACCGGGTTCTGATCAAGGAGCACCAGCTGTTCATATCCCCTGTTATCTGCGAGATACAGGAGGAAGGAAACAAACGAAAGAAAAGAGCCCACATCAACGAAATGAAAGCATGGAACGCCGACGACCAGGAAGAATACCACAGCGAACCAGTGGAGGAGCAGGGGCCCACCACTAAAGAACAGCGAACCAGACGCTCGGAGGAGCAGGTGGCCAACGCCGAAAAGCAGCCAATCGAAAGCTCGGAGGAGCAGGTGCCCATCACCAAGGAACAGCCGGCCCAAAACAACAACAACATCAAGGAAGGGGGAGGCCCCGAAGAGCAGATGAGCAGCAAGGTCCAAAATAATACAAGAAATGAAGAGGCGGGTGCGTCAAATGTCCCAAACCAGCGGGACCAGTCAAAGGAACCCAGAATCCTACCCGGAGGAACGAGAAACGGAAGCAGGAGATCTAAAAGGATAGACCTGCGGGATGGAAAGGGGAAGAATAATAACACAAGGGGCGACGCATAGCACCGGCATATACAAAATGTATTAATACTATCAGAAAATACAGGTATAATATGATAAACAATGATATCCAAGAGGGGAAAGGGACCCGGGCCAGATCCAAAACGAACGAAACGTCAAGCCAACCCTGAAAGAAAACGAAGTCAAAATTAGTACACAGTCAAAATACTGGGAGGAAGTGGATGGTACCGTAGCAGGAACAGATTGGCAGCGAGCATCACAGGCCACCACACAGATGCAGATGGGGAAAAGAACAAAGATAAGTACGCAAAGTTAGAAGATAATAAAAGCCGAACTTACGTGTAACGGGATCATACGAAGGAGGCGACCGACAGCTTCAATGCCGTCGCTGAGCTTCCAACTCACTCACTTGAATTTGAACTGTTATCGAGAATGGAAGTGAAAGCAGCGACGGCCAACGGGAGACGGCAGCGAGCAGCACGTGGTCGAGGACCACGTGTAGGAACGCGGCTGCCGTTCCTATACCCCAGGAGGGACGTCGGAGTCCGCAGAAGGGCACCACCACGCAGGCATCGCAGCCCGGTGCTGCAACTGCTGGCTTCGCCGCTGGTCTCACCCGAGGCAACCAGGACTGGGCCCGAGTCGGACGATAGTCGACGGTGGGCGTACCCGGATAGTCCGTCGGTGGGGTGGGATAGCGCCGTCAGCGGCGGCGGGTTTTCCGACGGGGATGCAGGATGCCCGAAAACCTACGATCCGCTAGGCAGCCACTGGCGTGCCCCAAGGGGCGGGCCAAGGGACCGTGGTCGGACGAGTCAACCGTCGGCGGAGACGGCGAAGCGACCAGCGACGGAGGCGGCGAGTCGACCGGCGGCGGAGACGGCACAAACCGGTGGAGCGATCGGCGGCGAGTCGACCGGTGGCGGAGACGGACCAGCGATCGGCGGCGGAGACGGACCATCGATCGGCGACGAGTCGACCGGCGGCGGAGACGGACCAGCGACCGGCGGCGAGTCGACCGGCGGCGGAGATGGAGCATGGTCCATCCACGTGGCGGCCACCGAGAGTCGGAGGAAGAGGTGATCGTCATCTCTTCAGACGACGATCAAGGGGCAGACGAGGAGCAGCAGCAGGAAGCCCGAGGCCACTGGCAGGAGTCCGTATACCTGCAGTGGCAGACGTCGACGCCGGTGGGGGAGTGGTGGTGCCACAGGAAGGCGTTTTTGTCCAGTGGATGGACAGATTCCCGCCAGGCATGCCGGATCCCCATCAAGGAGCCACGAGGGACGGGCCGCCACCAGCAGGCGCGACGACCACACCGGCGGAGGAGTCCGAGGAACCACGGGGTCCAAGGCTCCGGAAGACGGCGACGACAGCGCCGACGGACGTCGAACCACCGGTGGACGCAAGGCAGCAGGCTGGGGAACCGCGGCCACCTCCGACACCCCCTCCACCGTCCATGCACGGGGGGGGGGGGCTGCCGCCGACGACACCGCGGAGAACCTGGAGCGGGGTAAGTGGATGTGGCCGGATCCGGACCAGCAACGACCGACGTAGCAGCGGCAACTGTCGATGCCCGAACGGCCGGTGCAGCGGCCGCCACCACTGCAACGGCAGGCGTCGTGTCCAGCAGGCCGGCAGCGTTGGACGGAGGTGCAGCTGGAGGATTGGCCGCACGAGGTCCACGCGGCAGTCCAACGCCAGCGGGGCAGGGCGAAGCGCGGCGGGCGGTGGGCGCATCTGGTGTGGGCATCGGGGCGGCGCTCCGCGTCCAATGGATCCAAAGGGGGGATCCCCTAAATACTAAATGGTGGGGAACTCGGATAAAGATATCGAGCGAGGACACGAACTGAGATTGAGGACCATCCGTGGTGAACTGGCCACTCGAGCGGAGAAGCGCGGGGCTTAAACGGCGGCGTTGCCGGACGGCGCGTGCGCGGGAAGTTTAAATGATCATGGATGGTGAAGGGAAAATGGGACGATTTTCTCTGGAAAGAAAGGGGGAGTGTGAGGTATTGGAATACCGCACAAGAATAAATACGGGGAACGGTACCTAAATACAGGGAACAGTACCTAAGGGGACGAAGCGGTACCTCTAGACGGGGAACCGCTTGATTGTTCCAGTCCGAGGATGGAGGAAAAGGCCGTTAGAAGACGCTGTGGAAATGAGAGCCAAGTGGGATGGCGGGCTACGAGGAATAGTGAAGGAGCGAAGAGCCGAGCAGCGTCGAGAGTCGGCAAGATTAGTTACCTTATAAGGGCATGAAAGGGGGCCCAAGCGCGGCGGACCCAAGTTTGTTATCTTATTTGGTCATGAAAAAGCCAAAGACGATTGCGACCCGTTAATGGGGACCAGCGGCGAGACCATTGGTGGAGGATCACGTGATGGAAAGTTACCCGGCAGAAGATGGCGGCGGGCCGGGTATATGAGGAGGGTCGCGGCGGCTGGAGGGTCTCTTAGCGCGCAGGCGAGTCAGTGTATGGTCGGTGAAGTGAAGTGGAAATCATCAGGACAAGGAGTTTTGAGACCCAGCGGAAACAAGGAGACCAAGTGCGGTACGGCGTAGCCGAGGAAGCGCCCACGGAGTAGGCGAAATAGCACCGGAGGCGAGTAATTTAACGGGGCCAGCAAATCCTGCTCAGAGGACACCTGTCAGCCCAATCCGGCAATCGAAGGCCTCACCCCAGCCGAGTCGTTGGACCGGCGAACCACGGGATCGGTCTGTGACCAAGCTGTGCGCGCTAGCCGCCCAGTCGGGCGTTTTCCGCCGACAAGGCCGGCGAGTGTCCCAGCCAGCGGAGGCACTGGCGATCGAGTTGGTCAAGACAGCCCAATTGGAGCTTAGGACGACGTCCTAGCGGACCGGTCGAAGCGGACGCACGGGGAAGGCGACACCGGAGTGGATCCCTGGAGGAAGAAGAGTGACGGGAAACCCGGGGAGCGGAAAGTTGTGTGGATGGCAAGAAGTAAGCAGAAATAAAGGCATTGTTGTGAATTGGATATTTTTGTGTTCTTATTCGGGGTACTGCCACGTGTATAAATTCGTGGACCGAACCCAATCAATCCCCTGAGCTACATAGTTCTGCAAACTCGGGACGATCAGGGATCGTAACACCTTTAGAAGCTCGAAGCCATCAGTCACCTGTATAAATAAACTAAGGTTTTTTAGGTTATTGCGAAGAGGATGGCCCTTGCGCAGCAACGATGTCTCTTAATGGAAGTGCTCGGTTTGGATGTTCCACACGATGCAGTCTAATGCCCGCTGCAGCTCTGTGGGGGTCGGCGATAGCGACTGATACAGCAACTATGGTGCGGAATGTAGAAATGCGAATCGGCTGCGATCCGAAAATCTGTACATCCAAGCAACAACAAGTAGACAACGATAATACGAGCTGATTCTATGAATTCCTGAGAGCGGTTGTTGACGGTGTGGTCGACGAAGGCTGATTTCCTTGTCTCCAGTTGTACAACCTCCGTGTCGATGTCTTCCTTATTGCCCTTTGGCCAATGATGCTGATCTCTTTGTAAAAATGTAGGTCCCTGAAACCATATCGAGGTTTGCAAGCGACCGTACAGCGTCTAGTGAGTAGATCGGGCGGGTTGCAGTGTGTTGGAACATGTCTCCAATGACGACGAAGGTTGACAACGTGGCTGAGTGCTGGCGATTCCAGATTCCTCGAAGATTATTGTGATTTTCTGATAGAGTTGTGAGAGCAGATGTGACCCGCAGAGTTCCAACTTAGGCAGAGAGAGTTTCTTCGTTGGAGCAACTCTGGACTTGGAATTTATAAGCTGGACTTTGATGAGACCATCTAACCCAAGTGTCAAAGCGTAGACGCAGCAGCCGTACGCCTTGATAGATGCGTCGCAGAATCCATGTAACTCCAGAAAGCGAGTCTTAGGTTGGAGACAGTATCGTGGGATGGCTACAGATTCTAAAGACATGAGCGATGGAAGGAGTGATGTCCAAGCAGTGTGGATGCCTTGAGGAACGGACTCATCCCAGTGTAGTTTTAGTAACCACAGCTCTTGTAGGATGATTTTAGCAACTATAATAATTGGCGTTACTGATCCCAACGGGTCGAACAGGGAGGATGCTATTGACAAAGAAGTACACTTGTTTTATGTATGCGCAAGCATATATTAAATTTATTTAAGTGATACAATAATAGAGAATAGTAACAGGGAAAGTTGTACAGAGAATGTATAAGAGTGCTGGAAGCTGATGATTTGCCGTGGCTGCAGCTCGATCTGCATCGGCTCGCGACTTACTGAAGACTGACTTCAAAGGGCGAGATCACTTCGCGAGATAATGCAGTCGCATACATAACACCCCTTAACACCCAGATGGATCGTAGAACTGCGGGCGGCGACGGTCACGGGCTGACCTGCGCGGCGGTCCCCCAGTTTCGATTAGCTCGGGCGAGCGCTGTGGTCCCACTGGAGTTGTCGGTTCGCCAGCTTCCGCTTCAGTATGGGTTAGAGGGACACGACATGTTGGAGATGATATCTTTTCTGATGTTGGCTGCTGCGACGGACTGCGCATCCGCAGCTGATCCAGATGCCGCCTGACTGTTCGGTCGTCCTCCAGACACACCGAATAGGAAATCGGTCCCGTTCGCTTTGAGACTTGGCCCTCAATCCACTTGGGGCCGCTTGCATAGTTTCGGACCCAAACGGGAGTGCCTGTAACAAAAGACTTTTGAGTTTGGGCCTCGCAGACCTTACCGTATGATATTTCGCCTGGACTTAATTTATCAAAGAAGGTCTGGAGCTCCCTATTGAAAAGCAACTCCGCTGGTGAATGCTTTGTGACGGAATGCGGTGTAGTATGTTGATCAAACAAGAAACGAGCTAAAGCTATGTTTATGTCCGTGTGACGATCTAGTTTCTTCAAGTAACTCTTCGTGGTTTAAACCATTCGTTCGGCCTGGCCGTTGGTTGCAGGGTGGAAAGGCGCTGATCGGATGTGACGGATCCGATTGTTTTTCGTAAACAACTTAAACTCCTCGGAGGTGAACGCAGTTCCGTTGTCCGACACGATTTCATCTGGAATACCATGAGTAGCGAACAGCTGCCGAAGGAAAGTGATTGCTGCGGACGCGGATGTCGATTTCACGGGGCAAACTTCAAGCCACTTCGTAAAGGAATCGACGACTAAGAAAAACGTATTTCCTTGGAACGGTCCGGCGAAATCAATGTGTAGGCGAGACCATGGTTTCTTGGCAGACTCCCAGTGATGTACGTCCGATGTTGGCGGGGAATTGCGCGTATGCTGGCACGCTAAGCATTGACTTACCGCCTTTTCGATATCCGCATCCAAACCGGGCCACCAGACGTAACTGCGGGCTAAAGCCTTCATTCTAACAATTCCCGGGTGGTGCGCGTGTAACGCAGAGAGGATTTCCTGCCTGTCCATAACAGGAATAACTGCGCGATTACCCCAAAACAATATTCCTTGGTTACTGGTGAGTTCATTTCGCCGCACGAAGAAGGGGTACAGGTCATCATGACGCTGAACTTTGACACTACTCCATCCCCTTAACACCCAGTTGAGCACCTTCCTGAGGCTGCAATCCTTAGACGTGTTGGTTGCTAAAGTGTTTGCGGTGACAGTGGGATCATTTGCCCATTCAATCATTAAAACTTCTTCTGATTGTGGCTCGGGGTGTACTTCTGCCGTTGGGCAGCGACTTAGAAAATCCGCATTACTAATTTTGGTTCCAGGCTGATGAATCAAATTGAATTTATACGCTCTCAAAAAAATTGCTCGACGCATCATTGTGTTAGAAATGATTTGAGGAATTGGCTTTTCTGTTGAAAAGATTCCCAACAGTGGCCGGTGGTCTGTAATACGCGTGAACTTCCTTCCGTATAAATAGTTATGAAATTTTTTAACTCCAGTAACTAACGCTACAGCTTCTCTGTCGATCTGGGCGTAGTTTCTCTCTGCTTTAGAAAGAGTGCGTGAGTAAAACGCAATTGGCTTTTCTGTCCCGTCTTCCATTTCGTGGCTAAGTACTGCTCCTAACCCGTATGGCGACGCATCGCATGTTAAGATCAGTGGGCGGTCTGGCGAGTAGTGTATTAGGACCGCATCCGATGCAATCAAGCTCTTGAGTTTTTCGAATGCTTTTTGGTGCACTGAACGCCATGTCCACGGTACGTTCTTGTCTAGCAGTCTATGTAATGGCTCCGCAATGGTGGCCTTCTTGGGCAAGAATGAATGATAAAAATTGGTCAGTCCCAGAAACGCTTGTAACTGTTTTTTCTCTTTTGGGGGTGGCGCCTCATGGATGGCTTTAACTTTATCAGCTGATGGCCTAATCCCGAGAGCATCAACTTTGAATCCGAGGAACTCAATGGAGGTGACTCCAAACTGACATTTTTCTTTACGCAGGCGTAATCCGGCCTGGTCCATACGGGTTAGAACTTCGTTTAACCTACTCGCAAGTTCTTCTTCTGATTTGCCCATTATTACAATATCGTCAAAATATGGAAGGACGCCCGATATGTTCTGTAGTATTCTTTCAATGCAGCTTTGGAATATTCCTGGGGCTGATGAGATTCCGAATTGTAGTCTCGTTACCTTAAATGCTCCTTTGTGAGTAGTTATTGTTTGCATCAGTGCTGTATTTTCGTCAACCACCAACTGCTGATATGCCTGCGCCAAATCTATTTTTGCGAAAATTGAGCCTCCTTCTATCGATGCCAAGAGCGTGTTGATTGCAGGAATTTGATGGCAGTGCGGCTGCACCGCTCTATTAAGCGTCGATTTATAATCTCCACATATGCGAATGGAACCATCCTTCTTGACTATGGGGACCGTCGGAGTGGCCCACTCAGAGTACTCTACAGGCTCCAATATTCCTTGAGAACAGAGACGGTCTAACTCTTCTTCATATGGCTTGATGAGTGCGTAAGGAATTCGACGAGGAGGCAGTCTGACCGGCGGAACATCCTGGTCAACCTTTAGTTCCACTGGCGGCCCCGTATATCGACCAAGTCCTGATGAAAACAAATGGTCGAATTTCCTTAGAATTTCCTCGATACCGATACCGCACTGCACGCCATGAATGCCTTCTATCCGGATTCCGAGAGGTTCAAACCAGTTGCATCCTAAGAGGTTTGACCCGGTGCCGGATGTGACGATCAGTGGCAGGTTACTGATACGGCGATTGTTGTAGCGGATTGATGTGTCGGTGATCCCCTTGACCGGGATGGGGTTCCGCTGATAGTCGCTAAGCTTTAGGTGGCACTTAACGAGATCGGGATTACCGTTTGGCCAGATGTACCGATATGATGATTCCTTCATGATGGTGACGGGTGAGCCGGAATCAACTTCGAACTGGCATGAGCGACCGTTGATAAACACGGCCACCGACTTCTTGGGGCTGACCACTGGAACTATTTGATGAACGCGTCCGTGTGATGCCCTGATGCGACCCGTCTTACTGGGCGTCGGCGATGACGATTTGGTTGACCCCGCTTGACTATTACTGCGGCATACTCGACGGATGTGGCCAGTTCGGCCACAGGAATGGCAGGTGGCGTTGTGGAACGGACACTTCTTACGCATGTGGCGACCCCCACAGCCTGCGCAACTGGAGATTATTCCGTGGATTGACTCGGTGCTCGAGGACACGGGGCGTCGGGCAATGTCGCCTCGAATCGACAGCGCGCTCGCGGCAGCTGCCTCACTAGAAACGGCTCGTTCCATGGCCCGATGCACCGTCAATTCGGCGTCGGCTAGCAGGCTTCGCTGGAGACCTTCATCGCGCATGCCACACACAAATCGGTCCCGCAACATACGATCTAACATTTGTCCGAAATTGCACCCTACCGCCAAACTCCTTAATGCGGCCATGTAGTTACCGACGGACTCGTCGGGGTGCTGATCGCGCTTGTGAAAGTGGTAGAATGCAGCAATCTCCGATTGGCGGGGCGCCAAGTGGCTGGTTAATATTTCATACACATCTGACAATTGCAATTCACTAACTTGCCTGGGTGATGCTAGCGACACTAGCAGCTCATAAATGGGTGCGCCTGCTAGAGTGAGAAACGCTGCCTTTTTCCGGTCCTCGTCCACAACGCTATTTGCTAACAGGTACAGCTCGAAACGTTCCCGGTAGGCGTTCCATTTCCCAGGTGCTAGCAAGTCAAAAGGTTCCAGAGTTCCAACTCCTGCCATTGCGACTCCGCCAGTTTTGATAACCGCTTTTTGCGTATCAGATATTGGCGTCGTATTCGGCTCGACTGTACAGCCGCTCTCAGAAAGACTCCCTCGTGGAGTTAATGGATTATCGCTTATCTCTTGTTTTACCTCTTCGTCGGCGCTCTTTGCAGCTTGATCGACAGTTCGGCGCTTATCCATGTGTTTGCTTCAAAAGTAATAAGATTACCGTATTCTGGACGTACGGTAAACTCACGTGATCAGTTATTCCGTTTCACTCTCTCTCTCTCCCTGCACTTCTATTGCGAAAATTTAATAAGCTTACGCTCAGGAATTAATATCCCATCCTCGTCGCCAATTTTATGTATGCGCAAGCATATATTAAATTTATTTAAGTGATACAATAATAGAGAATAGTAACAGGGAAAGTTGTACAGAGAATGTATAAGAGTGCTGGAAGCTGATGATTTGCCGTGGCTGCAGCTCGATCTGCATCGGCTCGCGACTTACTGAAGACTGACTTCAAAGGGCGAGATAATGACGTCGCATACATAACAACTTGGTAACAAGGTCTAAGGTGGTTCTAGGCGAAACCGAGAATATGAATATATCCAAATCTTGGTCCCATTTTAGACCAAGTGTGCTGGTGACCTTGTCTTCGTCTAAATTTAGCAGTTTGATGGTATCGTCTTTTACAAACTTACTGTGATTTTAATGCCATATAGCGAGTTTAAATTGGCCGTCCTATAGAATAGATGTGACTTCCTCCTTTATTTGATGAAGTTCTATCTCTGTGTCTGCTCCGCCAAGGAAGTCATCAACGTAGAACGACGATTTGATGGCTCTAGCTCCGAGCTTGTAGTTGTCAGTGTGTTGATCCGCAAGGTAAGATATGCTGCGTATGGCTAAATACGGTGCGGCCGCAGTGCCGTAAGTGACTGTATTCAGTTCAAACCGATGGCGAATTTCTCCAAATGATGTACTGGTATCTCCGGTCCTTTGCAGATACCTGCAGCTGACGAAACATTTTGATCACATCAGCAGTGATTGCGTACTGATATATGCGAAAACGAAGGAGCAGCGTGTAGAGATCCGGCTTAATGGTCGGTTCCACCATTATTAGATCGTTGAGGGATTTCTGAGACAAGAGGCGTCGAAGACTACTCTCAGCTTAGTCGATGTGCTGCTGGGCTTGAGCACGCAATGGTGCGGAATGTAGAAATGCGACGTGTGTAGATTTGGGTGGCCTACCAAGCGCATGTGGCCCAAGGCTTCGAACTCCTGCATGAACTCAAGGTACTTGGCCTTGACCTCTGGCTTACGGCTAAGACTTCGTTCGAGAGCGAGAAATCTTATTTTAGCGGTGTCGTATGAGGAGCCGAGCAGACTGGGTTCATCCTTGAATGGTAGTCGTACGATTATCTGGCCGGACCGTCTTGTTGTAGAATTTTTCACATTTCCGTTGTTCTGGTGTCAGCGTATTTAATGAATTCTTCACCTGGTCAATGCGCCATAAGTGCTCCAAGTTCTTGTAAATGGCGTCGTCCACCTCGACGATTGAAGAATATTGATGCAGTGACCTGGGATGCATCTGGCATCGACCAGACACTATCCATCCGAGTTGTGTTTTCTGTAACACTGGCAAGTTTTGGCCAAGCTTCGTTTGGTCGTTTGCTAGGATGTCGAAAAAGGTTTCCGTTCCTAGGAGCAAACGATTCGCCGAGATAGGTGGAACTTTTCATCAGCCAGCGATGCGTTAGAGGGAAGGTCCCACCATGAAATGTCTATCCCCGCGTCTGGGTGGTAGGCAATATGTGATGTAACGCAAAAATCAAGGAGCAACTCAAAATCAGTTTGTCGGGACTTAACTGTGGCTTATAAAGGCGTCGGCAGAAGGCTTTCTATCCGATTCTAAATATTGGCAGTGCCGTTCCACGATTTGAACGCAACTGTCCACGAAGGTAATACGGAGTAATCGAGCGATTCGTTCCACTTCCTCTTGGTCTCCTGATCAACCTTGCCCATGACTATGGATATGAGCATGACCTGCGAGATCTGCGATTCAGTGCCCAGAGATCGCAACGAGTTGTATAATGCAGAGGCATTATCAATAAGGCTGCGCAGCTGTTGCCCGTTGGCTTTGGCCATAGGTTGCACTGCGAACAATGACGATATGTTGTCGAGAAAAACAAGCGTCGAATATTGGCAGTGATATACGTGGCAATTTGACTGCTGACGTATGACCGACATTGACCGCATGAATCGCGGTGCTGTTTGCATCTGGTCCGAGCTGCTCCTGAATAGAAACTTTAGTGTGGATGAAAAGCTCTTCTATTTCGCGGCGAGAATCACGTTGCGATTCTGCCGGGTCCATCATCTCGAAATGACGAAATGATGATATTTTGGAGGACGGATGTCGACTCCAACGACGAAAGGTTGATAGATTTGGAGGACGGGGTGTCGACTCCAACGACGAAATGTAGGTAGCTAGGAGGACGGTGTGTCGACTCCAACGACGAAAGTTTGATATGTGTGGCGCTGAGCCGCGGTGGAGTAGCGTACAACACCCTAAGCACCGGCAGCGATGCACCAATATGTTGCGCGTAGGCCGGGCTACGTAAATGCGCGAGCGACAATTGGCAGAGAACTTAAAATAAGTTTTTTTTATTTTTTTTGTAGTCCTTTTTAGTGACAAAACTTTTGGGGAAAACATTATAATCCAGGCTCTAGCCAGATTTAAGCTTTTTCACCAAAAAAGTTTTTGTCCACTTTTTTCAAAATTCTTTAAAAAATTAAAATCGTGCTTGAAATAAATTGGTAAAATCTGTTAACAAATTAAAAAAAGAATCAGATTAATTTGACAGTCAGAAAAAAAGTTATTCATTTTTTTCGAAAACTACCCATTTTGTGTAAGTTGGGACACTTTGAGCGTCTAAGTTGAGACACCACCTTTACAGCTGCGGCAAGAATCCTTGAATCTAGGTTTGATGTTTGACTCGAAATTTAGGTTCTCAGCACACTTCGATTACATCTAGCCCAGAGCCTATGCCATGTTTGGATTTGTGAAACGGAACGCATCGCTATTCACTGATCCCTACACCAGACTTGCGCTTTATTTTGCATTTGTCCGATCTAAGCTAGAGTATGCAGCTCCTATCTGGAATCGCTTTACTACCACTCATGGAAATAGAACAGAACGCCTACAGAAACAATTTCTGAAATTCGCTTTATTGCTGCTAAGATTGTTAGACTCTGTTCCTTCGTATCACCAGTAATGTAAGCTTGTTAGGCTACCATCCCTTGCGCATCGTAGAAATATCCTCGCCATTTGCTTCATTTTTGACTTGGTGAATGGTAGTATCGACTGTCCATTTTTAAAAATTGATTAGTCAATTATTTTGTAAATTTTAGTGAGTAAGATAAGAGGCACACGTCGGTTCCGATGGTAGGGTCTCAGGCCGCAGTGTTTCCAATGTCACTGCACTTATAATTGTTGTTCTCTTTGCTTTTGCACTTGCATTCATAAATGCATGAGGTTACGATTTGTTTTTGTTGTTTATCTTCACTTTTGCTTGCAATTAATGCATTAATTGCCTTTGCTTTTGGCAGTGTTTATTGTTTTGGGTCTGGCTTCTTTTGCACATTCACTTAGTTTTAGGCTTAGCGGAATATCACGTGCTCCAGGGCGTGTTTCTGGTCACGGCGTCCTTGCACGGATCGTTTGTACGGTGTTGATCACATTGGCTGTGCTATGGTCCACTTTAGAGCCGGTTCCTTTCATATTGAAGTCCTTGCTATTTATATCTTCGCAAATTGATGCTCGTCCTTCAGGGCTAGGATGTAGTAGGACTTCCCTCAGTGAAAATCGTGGGCAGCACGGAAGGACTTCCTTCAGTGTAACAGCAGTCTTATTGAATGCTCAAGTCCCTGAGATCAGAATAAATTCTGTCTGCCTTCACTATTCGGCTACGCTCTTTTATACCAGTGTAGAACTTTTTCTTGGCTCCCGTGATAGAAGAGGTTATTTAGGTGTTCCCACCTAGGATTTCCCCTATCTGTAGTGCCAACGCCCGACTGATGCACTTTGCCAGCTGCCGGTGTATGGTTACCAGTATGTTAATTGCGGTCGTTGTTCTGACCGTAAGACATCCAAACGATCGTCAAATTGCAAAAGGCTTTTCATCCCAATGCGCGCTGGAGCGAAATCGTTATGATAGCCCTACACTTAAAAGCCTTCATGAGCCAACCAAGTTGCCATATGTCTCGCACGCAGAGGAACCCTTTAAGTTTGTCATTCAACTGTACAAAACAAACCTTCAACATGTGTTCCATCCAGTGTTGGGAAAGGTACTGTTTTTTTACCTAGGTAAGGTAAAAGCTATTGGGCAAAAATAAATACCTAGGTAAGGTAAAGGTTCTTCAATTTCCCAGTACCTAGGTAAAGGTAAACGGTAAAAATATTGTTTTTTAATTTTTATATTTTATTTTGTTTTATTTATTTGTTTTTTTTTTCGTTTTATTACATTGGCGAATCAATTTAACTTAAAATAAGGCTAGGTTTCAGTTTACAGTCATCTTAAAAATATATAACATTATCTTTATACCCTTGCAGAGGGTATAATGATTTCAGTCAGAAGTTTGCAACGCAGTGAAGGAGACGTTTCCGACCCTATAATAAAGTATATATATTCTTGGTCAGCATGACTAGACGAGTCGATCTAGCCATGTCCGTCTGTCCGTCCGCCCGTTTCTACGCAAACTAGTCCCTCAGTTTTAAAGCTATCGAGCTGAAACTTTACCTTTCTATTGCAGGTAGTATATAAGTCGGAGCCGGCCGGATCGGACACCTATATTTTAAAGCTCCCATAGAAATAATCGGAAAAATAATTGAAAAAAATTATAACTTATGTGTTTTTTGACATATTACCGTATGCTCTTGGAAATATAATTTTTTTAACTGTTCTGAATTTCGAATTAAATTTTAGAAAAATCGGACGACTATATCATATAGCTCCTATAGGAACGATCGGAAAACTAAAGGGAAATTAATAGTAAAAAATTATAGCTTTGTTAATTTGTTTCTCTTCTACTTTGGAATATAAGTTTATTTTATTATTTTAGAATTTAGAGTTAAATTTAACATAAATTGGATGACTATAGTATATAGCTGCATTAGGAATGAATACACAAAAACAAAACAAAAAATACACAAAATTAAAATTAGCTCATTGTTTTATATATATGTAAGTACCTTAATAATTCCAAAAGTATATAGAAATCTGTAGCTAGGTAAGGTAAAAGGTACCCAATTATTTTTATACCTAGGTAGGGTAAAAGGTACCACTAAATTGTACCTAGGTACGTACCTAGGTAAAAGTATCTAGGTATGTTCCAACAAATATTTAGATGTCCCGATCTAATCAAGCTTACGCCGAACAGTCGCTGGGATAAAGTGAAGCGCCTTCGGCTTTGCATAAATTGCCTCAATGAGAGCCATTATGTAGCCAACTGCCCAACTATTCAGAGATGCTGCATATAGTCATCAGCGCATTATTCATTGCTTCATCGAAACGTTCCTAAATCCGTTGCACCACCTGCGCTGCAGTCCCGAGCAGACGTATCGTAAGTTTCGGGCTCAGTCACTTATACCCACACTGATACTCGTTCGGATTGTATCATACTCGCCACGGTATTGGTAACTTTATTTCGGAAAAGTTCGACCAGAAGCTGCGATTGCCTCGGAACAAGCGCAACATGGAGATTCGCAGCATCGGGTAAACACAAACGCAGATCAAGCATCATACAGCTACACCAGTTAAGTCCCGACAAACTAATTTTGAGTTGCTCCTTGATTTTTGCGTTACATTACACATTGCCTATCACCCCCAAGCGGAGATAGGCATTTTATCGTGGGACCTACCTCTAAAGCATTGCTGGCTGATGAAAAGTTCCACCTATCTCGGCGAATCAATTTGCTCCTAGGAACGGAAACTTTTTTTTTGAAATCCTAGCCAGTGTTATAGAAAACACTACTCGGATGGATAGTGTCTGGTCGATGCCAGATGCATCCCAGGACACTGCATCAATATTCTTCAATCGTTTAGGTGGACGCTTATGGCGCATTGATGAGGTGAAGAATTCGTTAAATACGCTGACACCAGATCAACGGAAATGTGAAGAATTCTACAACAAGACGGTCCGACGCACCGGAGACGGTCGGTACGACTACCATTCAAGGACGAACCCAGTCTGCTCGGCTCCTCATACAACACCGCTAAAATAAGATTTTTCGCTCTCGAACGAAGTCTTAACCGTAAGCCTAAGGTCAATGCCAAGTATATTGAGTTCATGCAGGAGTTCGAAGCAGGGACCGAAAAAATGATTATATATTCTTGATCAGCATGACTAGACGAGTCGATCTAGCCATGTCCGTCTGTCCGTCCGTCTGTCTGTCCGTTTCTACGCAAACTAGTCTCTCAGTTTTAAAGCTATCGAGATGAAACTTTACCAAAAGTCGTCTTTCTATTGCAGGTAGTATATAAGTCGGAACCAACCGGATCGGACAACTATATCTTATACCTCCCATAGGAATAATCGAAAAAATAACGGAAAAAAATTATATCTTCGGTGTTTTTTGACATATTAAATTTTGCTCTTCGGAATGCAGTTTTTTTAACGACGACTATATCATATAGCTCCCATAGGAACGATCGGAAAACTAAAGGGAAATTAAAAGGAACAAAATTATAGCTTTGTTAATTTTTATTGTATATACTTCTACTCTGAAATACAACTTTATTTTATTATTTCAGAATTTCGAAATAAATTGTACATAAATCGGACGACTTTATTATATAGTTGCCATAGGAAAGATCAATCAATTCTTTTCAAAATAATACAAAAATTTCTATAATTTGGTTTGTTGCAAATCTAAATTCAGATTTCTGTAATTTGTAATTAAATAGGAATAATCTTCCTTTCATGTTTTTATTTAATTTATTTATAATTTTAAATTACGTGGGTTAAAAAAAATAAAAATACACTAAAATTATTGTTTTTACCAAGCTTTCAGATAAAAATAAGATCCATTATGGTTTTAATGCAATTATAGGCCAATTTAAAAATTAAATTTTCATTAGCGGTTTTCTCAAAATCGTCATTTTAAATTTTTTTTAAAAATAGTATAATGTTCCATATGTAGTCCTTATTGGTTTCTGAAAGTTTCGTCATTCTGCATGATTTAATAAAACAATAAAAAACAAAGGAGTCTTTTGTTGTTATAAATTTGTAATTATGATAAAACGAAATGTTTTCGACCGTTTTTAACGCTATGTAAACTCTTCGGCTAGCATAAAAATATTGTTTGCTCATTTAAACAGGGTATGATGGAATTGATGTCCTTCATGAAAACAACGATGCAAAACCTTATGCAAAATCAAAACATTTTAATAAATTTGCTTACATCCCAACAATCTAAATAAATGTGTTGCCTTCGAATATCCATATGGAATGCCAATGGCGTTTCACGGCACAAACTTGAAATAACTCAATTCCTCAATGAAAACCACATAGATGTAATGCTGCTGGCAGAAACTCATCTAACAAGTAAATACAATTTCCAAATAAGAGGGTATACCTTATACTGCACAGATCATCCGGATGGCAAGGCCCACGGTGGAACCGGAATCTTAATCAGGGAACGCATAAATCACCACTTTCACCACAGGTTTGCAACAAATTATTTGCAGGCTACATCTATAAAATTACAAGCAGGCAACGGCAGTATCACTATAGCAGCTGTCTATTGTCCACCGCGTTTTACAATAACTGAAGAGCAATTCTTGGACTTCTATAATTCAATCGGAGATCGCTTCTTAGCAGGAGGAGACTACAACGCCAAGCACACGCACTGGGGATCAAGACTCGTGACACCTAAAGGAAGACAACTTTATAAAGCAATTATAAATTTGAGCAATAAACTCGACTATGTCTCTCCTGGCAGCCCCACATACTGGCCAACTGATCCCAGAAAACTTCCGGACTTAATTGACTTCGCTGTGACCAAGAACATCCCAAGAAACTTAGTAAGCGCCAAATCGCTATCGGACTTATCATCGGATCACTCGCCCGTTTTAATAACTCTTCTTCAAAGCCCCAATATAATCGAGCACCCATTCAGGCTGACCTCGCATAGAACTAACTGGCTAAAATATAAAAAGTACGTAAGTTCCCACATTGAGCTTACACCACAGCTTGACACTGAGAATGACATCGACTCCTGTGCTGTTGCCCTGGAGTCGGTACTCGTGGCAGCAGCTAAAATCTCAACACCAGAAGAGACAATTGGGCGGAGCAGCCATTACAAAACAAATCTGCAAATCCAAATACTAGTTCGGGAAAAACGACGCCTACGACGAGGCAACTCTTTAATAAAGCCGCCCGCAGACTCACCAAAACCCTTAAGCAAGAAGAAGAGCTTGCGCTGCGTTGGTACATCGAGAGACTGTCGCCAACCAGCACAAAGCATCCCTTGTGGAGAGCCCACCCAAATTTAAGCTCTCCGATAGTCACTCCTATTAGAAACTCCTCGGGTACTTGGGCCCACAGTGACGAAGACAGAGCCGAAACATTTGCTTTGCATCTACAAAACGTATTTCAGTCAAACGCCGCCACAGACTCTTTTCAACTACCGCCGCTTAGCTCTGAAATTGCAATTAACCCGATTTTGTTTCAAGCTCTTGAAATTGCTAATGTCATCAGGAAGCAATTAAAACCAAAAAAGGCTCCAGGGGGCGACCTAATAACCCCAAAAATGATAATTGAACTTCCAAACTGCGCAGTGGATGTTTTATGCAAACTATTTAACGGGATCACTAAACTTGGCTACTAGCCCAAAAAATGGAAAAAGTCTGTGGTTATAATGATACTGAAGCCTGGGAAAGACCACACAATTCCCTCATCGTACAGGCCAATAAGTTTACTATCGTGCCTATCCAAACTACTAGAAAAATTTCTGCTCACGCGCATAACACCATATTTAAGAGAACAAATCGTAATTCCGGCACATCAATTCGGGTTTCGAGAAAGCCACGGAACCATCGAGCAAGTCAACCGGATAACATCAGAAATCCGTACAGCCTTCGAACATCGGGAATATTGTAGTGCGATATTCCTCGACGTCTCTCAGGCATTCGACCGAGTGTGGCTTGAAGGCCTTATGCATAAAATCACAAATTTATTACCAGAAAACACTCATAAGTTACTTGAGTCTTACCTCTACCACAGAGTCTTCGAGGTGAGATGCAATGCAACCTCATCCAACGAGTATAACATTGAAGCCGGAGTCTCAAAAGGTAGCGCACTGGGCCCTACCCTGTTTGTCCTATACACAGCAGACATTCCTACGAACGAGAGGTTGACCACGTCCACATTTGCTGACGACACCGCAATTCTAAGCCGCTCGAGATGCCCAACTAGAGCAACAGCACAACTAGCTGATCATTTAGTGGTAGTCGAGAAATGGCTATCAGACTGGCGTATCAAAATTAATGAACAAAAATGTAAACATATAACGTTTACCCTCAATAGACAATCGTGCCCCCGTTAACTTTGAATAATACGCAGATCCCCCAAGCCAACGCTGTAACATATCTCGGCGTACACCTCGACAGGCGCCTAACCTGGCGGAGGCTCATTGAATGCAAGAAAGTACACCTCAAACTGAAAGCTAGCAGCCTACACTGGATTATAAATTCTCGATCACCCCTGTGTCTGGACTTTAAAGTTCTTCTCTACAACTCAACCCTTAAATCCATTTGGACTTACGGCTCCCAGCTGTGGGGGAATGCGAGCAACAGCAACGTTGACATCGTACAGCGCTCACAATCAAAAATCCTGCGAACTATTACTGGGGCACCATGGTATGTTCGGAAGGAAAACATCCACAAGGATCTGGGCATACCACCGGTTAAAGATGAAATATCAAAGCAGAAAGCTGCCTACTATAATAAGCTTACACTGCACCCAAATAGTCTCGCAAGGAACCTAACACGGGTCTCAGACCGATCTCGTCTACATCGAAACGACATGCCAGCCCAGCTATAAATATTAGGGCCCGTTAGTCCAGATTCAGTCTACATGACTGTAATTTAAGTTATATTATTAAGATTTGATATACTTATTGTTAGTCTCATTATAGAGAAGATTCAATAAATAAAGCATGCATGTAAAAAAAAAAAAAAAAAAATTAAACAAATTTATATTGCGTGAATTTTTATACCCGTAACTCGTAGAGTAAAAGGGTATATTAGATTCGTGCAAAAGTATGTAACAGGTAGAAGGAAGCGTTTCCGACCATATAAAGTATATATATATTCAGGATCAGGATCCATGGCCGTCCGTCCGTCTGTCCGTCCGTCCGTCCGTCTGTATGAAGGCTGAGATCTCGGGAACTATAAAAGCTAGAAGATTGAGATTTGGCATGCAGATTCTAGGGGTTAATACGCAGCGCAAGTTTTTTACGCCGATGTGCCACGCCTCCTCTAACGCCCACAAACCGAAAAACTGTGGCACCCACAGTTTTGAAACTAGATTAACGGGAAAAGGAATGTGTATTCGTTTCTTCAATCCATATTGATTGACCAAAATGATTCGTTTGTTGTCTGGCTTATGGGTGGGGATCCATGGGGATCCATGGGGATCCATGTAGTAAACAACAGCTTTTGTTTTTATACTCCCTGTCGGGTCACGCAGCCGCAGCAGCTAATTAACGTGTAAATCCGTACTCTTATATCAATTGCATCACGAAAGGCATCTCTCTCTATTTATCTCTCCCATTTGTTGTATGCTTGCATTTTTGGGCCCAGCATTCGGCTGGCTGGCCCTTCGTAAACTCAGTATGAATTCTGATCTCGCCATAAAACGCATTCTCGTCTCGCCTGCTGTACTTTTTCGATAATAAATTGTTAACAAGCATAAACCAACCCAATTTTCTTATTCTCGTTTGCATTAACTAATAAAAAAGCTTATTAGTTCAACATTGGTGACCCCGACGTGATTCGTACAAAACAATATTAAGTGCAAATCACATAAATAAGTCTATTTATTGACTTTTCGTTGTTGCGTCTGCGGTGCATTGGCGGAGCCAGAAATCATTTATCGAAAAAATAAAGCCTTGAGTGCAGTGAGCGCTATAAATAAATAGCAGTTTTGTGTTGCCGAAATTTGCATAAAAGGCGAAAAATTAGTTATACATTGGAGCGTACATAGCCAAGTAACGGGCCGTTATTTCTTCGTTTGCTTTGCGCTCATATTCCCGCTAAACCCGAATTTCGGGCATTTCGTCTGCTTGTGCCGTTGTTGTTGTTGTAGCCATGCCTACGGGAATTGCTGGAGATGCTACCGCTGATGAAAACAGGGTGATATTTTTAAAGCGCAAGGCAACTGCTTTATTTAATAGAGTGGAGCGTTTAGTGGATTCCCTTTCAAGTGCGGCGTTAACTTCATGCGACGAATCCGGGCTCCACGTGAGGTTGGAGCTGATTGATGAGCTTCAAGGAGCATTTAAAAAGGTTCTCGGTGAGCTCGAAGAATTGGATTTCGAGGAAATTGAAAGTGATTTGAGTGAAAAATTTGATGACATTCTCGTACTTTTGAAGTCATCTGTTCGATCCGAAAATTCAAAGCGCGCCTCACAGTTCCTTTCGCACTCAACTCTTGCTGACGGCATCACTCCCGGAGCTTTCGGCCTCCAGCAGCGTCAGCCTCGACATAGGGCAACATTACTGCCTCCACTTGAGCTTCCAAAATTCGCTGGAGGTTATGCAAATTGGTCTGATTTTTATTCTATGTTTACCACTATCATAGATAGTCACCCTGATCTCACCAACATAGAAAAGCTGCAGCATCTACGATCATGCCTGAGGGATACTGCGTTGGAAACTATTCGCTCGCTGGAAATTTCGGATGGCAACTACGCAATTGCTTTGGATTTACTGCAAAATAGATTTGATAATCGTCGTTTGGTTTTTCAGGCACACATTACTGAGATCCTGGGAATAAAGGCGGTGCAGAGTGGTTCCGTTTCGACACTTCGGGAGCTGTCGGATAAATTCAACGCTCATATCCGCGCTCTTAAGGGGCTGGGCACGACGGAACAAATCGCAGGATGCATCATCGTCCAAATCCTGTTCCAAAAATTGGATCCGGCAAGTCAGGCCAAGTGGGAAGAGCGTTTAGAGGACCCTGCCTTCGTCAACTTAATTCCTACTTGGGAGTCAATGGCATCATTTCTGGAGCAGCGGTGCAGGACGTTGGAGACGATGGATTTTGCCATGGCAAACTATGCGCCGGGCATTCAGGTGGGAAGTAACAGAATACCCAATACGCGTAGATCAGCATTTGTTGCCTCGAATTCGAACCCTTGGATCTGTATATTCTGTAATGATGCAGGTCACTCCATTTCTTATTGCCAGAATTTTAAAGCCCTGTCTCCTACGAATAGGCTTCAAGAAGCAAAACGGCTCTGTCTTTGCATAAATTGTCTTAAGGTTGGTCATCAAGTTAGGCAGTGCAATTCCAGTAATTGTCGTGCATGCGGATCAAAGCATCACACCCTGCTTCACATGGGAAACTTAGCTTCCCTTTCTTCACAAGAAGGAGCACCGCTTCAAGAAGCAATTCCGTCTGCCTCACCATCTGCACTGCCTTCCACCTCGACTGCTCTCCTTGCACAGGATTTTAGTAATGATATTGTGCTCTTAGCAACGGCAAGCGTATTAGTAAAAAACCGCTCCGGAGTTTTCGTTCCCTGTCGAGTTCTACTTGACTCTGTCTCCCAGCTGCATCTAATAACGTCCCGATTCGCAAGCCAGCTTCAAGTAAAGAAGATAAAATCTTTAGCATCTGTTACTGGAATAGGAGATTCCAGTTTTGTGACGGATGGTCATTCGGTTAATATTACGGTTCAGTCCCGAACTTCCGATTACTCAGCCAACATTACCGCGGTGATTGCTCCGAACATCACAGAGCGGCAGCCTAGCTTCAATGTCGATATCGGCAATTGGAACATACCTAAAAATATTCAGTTAGCGGACCCCAGTTTTTGTACTCCCCAGCGGGTGGACCTTTTAATCGGAGCCAGCCTCTTTTACGAGATGTTATGCGTTGGCCAAATTAAGCTTCCACATGGATTACCCCTACTTCAAAAGACTCGTCTGGGTTGGGTTGTTTCTGGAGGTTATGGCCTCTCCAATGGCTCGTCCTTATTGTCGTCTCAAGAGTTACCCCTCGCTAGCAGGGAGAATAGTTTCGATCGGTTAGATGATCTTCTTCGACGATTTTGGGAAGTGGAAAGCTGCGCCGAGCAAATCATACGCGCTACTAAGGAAGAATTGGACTGTGAAGCACATTTCGTAAGACACGTTGTTCGTTTGCCAGCTGGGGATTATTCTGTTCGTTTACCTGCCAAGCTCAATCTAGACTTCTTGGGAGAGTCCTACCAGCAAGCTTATCGAAGATTCTTGTCCCTAGAGAGAAAGCTAAATCGTCAGCCAGCCTTGAAGGCTCAATATGGAGCATTCATAAAGGAATACCTCGATCTAGGACATATGTCATCAGTGTCTGCCTCTGACAGCGGGTTGTGCCGATACTTCTTGCCTCATCATTGCGTCATAAAGGAAGAGAGCTCCACCACAAAGCTCCGCGTAGTTTTTGATGGATCGGCGGCCAGCTCCTCAGGGTATTCTCTCAACGATGTTCTTATGGCAGGCCCTGTAATTCAGCATAAGCTGTTCCAGATTCTTCTTCGGTTTCGTTCACACCCGGTAGCAATCACAGGAGACATCTGCAAAATGTACCGCTGTGTTAGGGTTCAGCCTGAGAACAGCTATTCGCAATGCATTTTGTGGAGGGATTCCCCCCAGGATCAATTGCGGGTGTTTAAGCTAGACACCGTTACCTATGGCACGAAGCCAGCATCATTTCTGGCTGTGCGAGCTATGCATCAGCTGTCAGCAGACGAGCATACAGCGTTTCCGCTTGGGGCTGAGGTCATTCGTCGCGATTTTTATGTGGATGATTTGATATCTGGAGCCAAATCCAAGGAAGAAGCAGTCATCATTATGGATCAAACATCAAAACTTCTAGCCAAGGGAAAATTTAAGCTTAGAAAGTGGTGCTCGAATGTGTCAGCTGTTTTGGAGGGAGTTGCAGACAAGGATAAGGAGTCTTATTTGAAGTTTGATGATGGAACTGATTTTGCAAAAACCCTAGGTCTCGCTTGGGATCCAGTTTCTGACCAATTACTGTTTTCCTTTTCGGTCTTACAGTCAGCATCAAGACCTTGCAGGCGATCTGTCCTGTCTGCAATAGCGCGATTTTACGATCCCCTCGGGTTGGTTGGACTTGTGATCACAAAATCGAAAATATTCCTTCAACAACTGTGCAAGGAGAAGTTATCTTGGGAAGAAAGCCTCCCGGAGTCACAGAATACGGAATGGAGTGCTATATGCACGAGTTTTGGGCAAATTAAGCATGCGTCATTTCCTCGGCTGGTTCTTTCTCCAAACTCTGAGAGTGAGATTCATGGATTTTGTGATGCCAGCATAGAAGCATATGGTGCCTGTGTCTACATCGTTTGCAACGGCCGATCTCAATTGCTTTGCTCAAAGTCAAGGGTAGCCCCCTTAAAAGCACTCACTGTGCCCAAGCTGGAGCTTTGTGGGGCTGAACTCCTGTCTAGACTCATCGCGGAAGTTGCTGGGACTAAGGCATTTGAGGGAAAGTTATACTGCTGGAGCGACTCTGCTGTTGCGCTTTCATAGATCCGAGACGAGCCCTCCAGGTTCAACATTTTTGTAGCGAACCGAGTAGCTGCCATTCAAGAGCTAACTGAGTCAGTAGAGTGGCGATATGTTCCAACTTCTTTAACTCCAGCTGACATTCTCTCCCGAGGTGCTTTTCCTGCTGAGCTTAATGACTCTCCTTTGTGGGCGCATGGACCAAAATTCCTTTGTGGCCCCAAAGCTAAATGGCCAGCCCCAATCATTGCTGAAAGACCAACGCTTGAGGTTCGCCGAAAGATTTTACTAATAAAATCTCCATACGAAGACATAGTGGCTAATTCAAAATTTGCCAATTCCTTCGCCGCCCTTCAAAGAGTTTTCGGATACGTCTACAAGTTTAGTAATCGCATCCGTCGCCCTACGCTCACGGTGTCTGATCTTCAAGGCGGTACTCGCCTGTTGCTTCGTCTGGTCCAGCGCTCACATTTATGGGACGACATCAAATCGTTGCAGTCAAAGGGATTGGTGCACCCATCCAGCTCTATCGCATCTCTTTCGCCATTCGTTGATCAATTTGGGATTCTTAGAGTGGACGGCCGGCTAAAGAATTCTTCGCTGGATTTTAATGGGCGCCATCCAATTATTTTACCACGGAGTCATTCGGTCACTGCTGCCATTATTACTCACTTTCACGAAAGCAATCTGCACACTGGACCACGGGCGCTACTCGGCATAATTCGATCCCAATATTGACCTATTGGGGGGAGGAAGACGGTGATGAAGGCAGTAAACAAATGTATTAGATGCTATCGAATGAAGCCTCGACTAGTGGAGCATATAATGGCGGATCTTCCAAAGCAACGACTCGATGGATCTCATGCATTCGAAGTCATTGGCATTGACTTTTGCGGACCATTTCTCTACAAGTCAGAAGTGCGAAGTAGGCCTCCAGTAAAATGCTACGTTTGTGTCTTCATTTGTTTCGCCACAAAAGCTATTCATTTGGAGTTGATTAAGGATCTTTCTACAGTGTCATTTCTACATGGCCTTAAACGATTTATATGCACTAGAAGAAAGCCACGGCAGATTTGGTCTGATAATGCAACAAACTTTGTCGGCGCTCGCAATGAATTGCTCGAACTAAGGCGCCTATTCCTCAGCAATGATCATCAGAAAGCTACCTTGGACTTTTGCCTGGCGGAGGCCATTGATTGGTGTTTCATTCCTCCCAGGTCGCCTCACTTTGGCGGTCTTTGGGAAGCGGCTGTAAAGATTGCTAAGCATCATTTTTACCGCGCTGTTTGCAGTGCTGTTTTAGCCTTTGAGAAGTTGCGGACCCTGGTGTGTCACATTTCGGCGGTTGTTAATTCTCGACCATTAGTCTCGATTTCAGAAAACCCCGCTGATCTGGATGTGTTAACCCCAGCACATTTTTTGAATGGTGGTCCGCCTTCATCTTTCGTCGAGCCAGATGTGACCAGTCTCAACTTCAATCGCTTGGATGGATGGCAACGCGTGGCCTACTTGCAGCAGATCTTTTGGTCCCGATGGAAGGAAGAATACCTAACACTTCTGCAGCAGCGCTCCAAGTGGCGCACCCCCAAACCGGGCCTGGTTGTCGATGACTTAGTTCTGGTCAAGGACGAAAACTTGCCTCCCATGAAGTGGCCCCTCGCCAGAGTGATTGAGCTGCTGTTCGGTGGAGATGGCGTTGCTCGAGTTGCCGTTCTGAAGACAGCGTCAGGAGTGACAAAGCGAGCAGTGAACAAGCTATGTCTGCTGCCCCTTAAGGATGATGTTGAAACCCAGGCTTCCAACGGGGGGAGTATGTCGGGTCACGCAGCCGCAGCAGCTAATTAACGTGTAAATCCGTACTCTTATATCAATTGCATCACGAAAGGCATCTCTCTCTATTTATCTCTCCCATTTGTTGTATGCTTGCATTTTTGGGCCCAGCATTCGGCTGGCTGGCCCTTCGTAAACTCAGTATGAATTCTGATCTCGCCATAAAACGCATTCTCGTCTCGCCTGCTGTACTTTTTCGATAATAAATTGTTAACAAGCATAAACCAACCCAATTTTCTTATTCTCGTTTGCATTAACTAATAAAAAAGCTTATTAGTTCAACACTCCCAATTAGCGACAAAAAACACGAACGAGCGTGTTGCCAAGGAGTCAAGAGAGTAACTAATCTGAGTATTATTGTTTGTCCAGTAAGATTTCTGTGCGACGTTTTCTGTGTCGCTCTTGAAAGAAGTGGGATGTTTGAATTATTATGGTTTTTAATGTCTGATTTGTGGCCATGGTCATGGAATCCTACATTTTAGGAATTTTTAGTTCATTTAAAATTTTTTAGGTTATGCATGACCTAAAATTTTGTCCATCCCGCGCGTAAAAAGCACGTGGGTACTGGTAGTGCATCAACGTCCATCATATAAAAAATTACACTTTTCCACCTTTAATAAATTTTTGAAAAAAAAATAATGATAAAAAACAATATATGTTGAAACTAAATTTCCAAATGAACAAGAAAAATTAAAATAATACAAAAAGTCCTAATACAATGGAGCTAACGAGTTTTGACAACGATAACGAGTTTTGACAATAAACAAGAGCGAATGCTATATTCGAGGCACTCAACTTTGGTCAATCATTAGGTATTGAAAAAACTATTAATTTTCCGTGAAAAAAGCATTATAAACTTTCGCTGCGTAGGAAATCTGTATTTCGAGTCCCATAGTTTATTTTATAGTTTCCGAAATCTCAGCGTTCATACGGACAGACAGACGCACAGATCGACTTGGCCAGTGATCCTAATCAAAACAAGAGAGAACGCTATAGTCGAGTGCCTCGACTATCAAATACCCGTTACTCCGCTAAGGCAAGCAGTCTCAAGCAGGGCAAAACAAGCAGCCGGTTAAATCTACCGGACATTTCATTATTTGCTTATAACTTTTTACTGAGTGGGCCGATTTAAAAAATGTCATTTCGGTAGGCATTAATAACCCAAACAAAATAGCCTTTACACTATTGCTCTAGCTTTAAAACTGTGGACGCCACAGCTTTTCGCGGTTTTAGGGGTGTTAGGGGGGAGGGGGGGTTTCCCATTTTGATCAATGAATATGTATTGAAGAAACGAATACACATTCCTCTTCCCGTTAATCTAGCTTCAAAACTGTGGGTGCCACAGTTTTTCGCGGTTTGTGGGCATTAGTGGGGGCGTGTCACATCGGCATGAACAACTTGCGCTGCGTATTAACCCCTAAAATCTACATGCCAAATCCCAATCTTCTAGCTGTTATAGTTTCCGAGATCTCAGCGTTCACAAAGACGGGTGGCACAGTTTTTCGCGGTTTGTGGGCGTTAGAGGGGGCGTGGCACATCGTCGTGAAAAACTTGCGCTGCGTATTATCCCCTAGAATCTGCATGTCAAATCCCAATCTTCTAGCTTTTATAGTTTCCGAGATCTCAGCGTTCATACAGACGGACAGACGGACAGACAGACGGACACGACTAGATCGACTCGTCTAGTCATGCTGATCAAGAGTATATATACTTTATGGAGTCGGAAACGTCTCCTTCACTGCGTTGCAAACTTCTGACTGAAATCATAATACCCTCTGCAAGGGTATACAAATTTGTTTGCGCTGTGGTAGACAGGTGACTGTTTTAGGTACCACGCATGTGAAATTTTTAGCTTCGTTAATTTTTATTGGAATATCTTCTACTCTGTAATATAACTTTATTTTATTAATTCAGAATTTCGAATTAAATTTAACATTAATCGGACGACTATATTATATAGCTGCCCTAGGAAGGATCGATAAAAAAATGTTAAAATAATACAAAAACTGCTGTAAATTGGTTTGTTGCAACAAATATGCAAGTAAATCTAAATGTAATATTTTGGAACCGACCATTCAGCCAGATCTCTACACGTTGCTCCTTCGTTTTCGCATATATCAGTACGCAAAAATTCGCCATCGGAGCCACTGCGCACCCTTGAGCGGAATACGGTCACTTATGGCACTGCGGCCGCACCGTATTTAGCCTTACGCAGCATAGCTTACTTTTCAGATCAACGCACTGACAACTATAAGCTCGGAGCTAGATCCATTTAATCGATGTTCTACGTTGATGAGTTCCTTGGCGGAGCAGACACTGAAATTAAACTTCATCAAATAAAGAAGGAAGTCACATCTATTCTATAGGACGGCCAATTTGAACTCGCTATATGGCATTCAAATATAAATAAGTTTGTAAAAGACGATACCATCAAACTTAAATTTAGACGAGGACAAGGTCACCACCTTGTTACCAAGCGTACTATTCTGTCAATAGCGTTCTCGCTAAAATCATCGTACAAGAGCTGTGGTTCTAAAACTACACTGGGACGAGTCCGTTCCCCAAGGCATTCATACTACTTAGACATCACTCCTTCTACCGCTCACGTCTTTAGAGTCTGTAGCTAGCCCACGATACTGTCTCCAACCTACGACACGTTTTTATAGATGTCACAGGAATCTTCTTCCAAGAACAAATACAACAACCACAACAGCAACAACAACAGGATTTTAAGCTACATTATAACCAGAAGCAACAAGAGTAAATTCAGCAGCAAAACTAACAACAACACCAAATCCAGCAGAAGAAACAACAACAGCAGCAATACCTACCACAATACCCATTCCAGGAACAACAATACCAAGTGTGACACCCAAACCGTGCTACATCACTCAGCCACGTTGTCAACCTTCGTCAGCAATCGAATTTCGGAAATTCAGTAATCAACGGCAAACTGTCATTGAAAGCACTTTCCAACACACTGAAACCCGGCAGATTTACTCACCAGAGGCTGTACAGTTGCTGACTTGCAAACCTCGATATGGTTTCAGGGTTTCAGGGACCCGAAGAGATCAGCATCATTGACCAAAGGAAAATAAGAAAGACATCGGCATGGAGGTTTTGCAACTGGAGGCAAGGAAATCAGACTTCGTCGTACACACCGTCAATAACCCACTGCTCTCAGGAATTCATAAAATCAGGTCAGGAATTCATAAAAGCAACGATAATTGTTTACTTGTTTTTGCCTGGATTGCTTTTGTCGACCCCCACAAAGTTGCAGCGGGCATTACACTGCATTGTGTGTAACATCCAAACCGAGCACTTCCATCAAGAAACATCGTTGCTGCGCAAGGCTGATGGCTTCGAGCTCCCCGAAGTGGACTCCCATCCGACATCTTCTGTGATAACGCTGCGAATTTTGCAGGGGCCAACAACAAGCTAGAGTCGCTGAGACAGTTCCTTTTTAAGGGCGAAACTGTTTAATCGATGACCAAATTTTGTAATCTTAAATTCTCGCCCCTTGACGAACCTTGGGCGACGCTCTCTGAGCATTACCGGAACTATAATCTCGGCAGTCTAGATCGATGGCAGAAGGTCAGCGCTATTAGGCGGCGCATATGGAGCCGCTGGATCCACAACGTTGGCTACTTGGACGTATTGTCGACACCATTAAGGGACACGACAACATTGTGCGCGTAGCCAACATACGCACTGCCAGAGGAGTTATACGCCGCCGACCTATTCAGAAAATTAGCATTACTACCAGTCTCTTGAAAGTCAATCGCATACTTTCAAGGGGATGGTATGTTGGGTCAACACAATTGCCGTGACCATTAATTACTTTGTATTTGAAATCTTGCGACAATTTTTTAAAAAGGTTTTTTTTTGAAAAACAGCTGCTTTTTCCGCAGTTTTACAAATTTTTCAAAATAATTGATAAGACTAACTGACTGCATTTACCGCTTTGATACGAGATAAGCCATTTTCGGAGTCGTATCCACCGCAAGGCACTTGAAAAAATTCAATTCATTATATTGCGAACATAATACGCGAAATGGACCATCTACAAAGGTGGTTGAATAAAACTCCAAGATCTGCTTTGGAATTTATGCGTTCAAGATTACTTGACCCAATAAAATATCTAATGAGATATAGAAGACATATCTGAAGGAGTTTAGATAACGGTTTTGCACAAAGCATTGACAAATTTTTTATGCCCGTTACTCGTAGAGTAAAAGGGTATATTGTATTCGGGGAAAAGTATATAACAGGTAGAAAACGTAGAATAGCCACTCAGTAACAAGTTTTAAGCAAATAATGAATTTTCCGGTAGATAGCGCTATTTGCTTTAACTGACTAACAGGTATTTGACACAACTCGGTAAAAGAACTGGACCCGAAAAAAAGGACAATTCATTCGAAAACATCAAAATGAAGGAGAGGAAAGTATGACCATGGGTAAAGTGTAGTAGTCTGGAAAAGTTCGCAATATCAAAGTCACGAGATGCGGATATCGTATCAAGGTTAAAGCAATGCACACTTAAACTTGGTCACCTTTCTGCCTTTCAAGCCATAAAAAAAAAATTTTTATTGATTGGCTTAGATGCCTGGCATACAGTACATAAACTGTATGCCTAAATTCGCCGCAACTAGAACTTGAACCAGTTGGACTAAGGGATGCATTTGAGGATCTGAAGACTAGAGCGACAGCCTCTGTTGAATGCAGAATGCGTACAACTGATTTTACTAATTTTATTGTATAAACTTAACGCTATTTATAGGTATAAGTGCATAGGTTAACAGAATAGGTATAAAACAAAGTGTCGGTTATTATGCATTATTGGCAATGGGAGCAAACCCAGTTACAATTCAGCAGAGTAAGCTTGTGCCAATTAGTGGGTCATTGATAATGTTGCTGACGGCTTGACCCGATATATGATACTTCAGAGCGCTGACTTATAACTATTGCTGCGACTGAACATTCTCCCGGCCGTTGAACAAGTGTTCAACCATCGCTAATGCTGAATGCAAAACTTCGTGGGGTAGGTTCAGGTAACGGCTGTTCGTCGTTCTCTTGGTTGTTGCAGGTCAGTTGTCGGGGCTTCCAATTGACGAATCGCCTTCGGAGACTATATGCGATGACCAATATTATTGATATTGCTAACGCCGCATACGCTGCTACTTGATGATGCTGCATGGTGGTAAATTGATTTGACCATGCTGTATCCTTTAGCTTAGCCAGCCTTTGTTGTAGACGATCCAGTTCGTCTGATTCAGATGGTTGGGTTGCAGTCTCTCGAGCTGACTCTGATGTGTCGTCCACAACGGGCATTGTTATGTTGCCAAAACGAATGTACGCTAAATGTGATTCGGTGATTATCGTGCTGAATGTGCTAATACTAATGATAGCGTTTCGTGCGGTGCAGCCGGAGGACAGAGACAGTAAACCCGATCCATTAAGGTGAATGGTGGATAGCATTCCCTTGCATACAGCTTGAAGTTCTATTTGGTTGTGGGTCGCAAACATCCATCTGTTCCGTTGATGCGTTCTTAACCAAATTAAACCTGCCTTCGACTTAATAATCTCACAGAGTGTTTCAGATTTGTTATTGAATAGCTGAAATTCACACCGATTTTCAACGTTGAACGCGGCTTGTTGGTTAAAGCAAATGTGTTCGTTGTTGGATAGCACTAGACATTGCTCGAACTCGTCCTCAGTAAGACCAATGAATTGATCTCTGTGGGAGTTTACAGCTATGATAGGTGTGTTAATGTCGAATCGATTCCAGCCTCCTGATTTCCACATCGGGATGGGGATGATGCTGAAGACTTCCTGTTGTGCTGTTGATACCAGAGGCAATGTCATTTTGAATATGACATGATCTGTAGTTGTGCTTCCTTCAGCGCGCATGATTTTATAGAACTCCATTACATTTTCCGACGAGACCGGCAACATTTGATCCGGAAGTAGGTGATCCCGAATTTTGTCTAATTGGTCTCTTAGCTGCTAAAGAGTGACCAGCATGGGACTGATGGTTCGATGACGAACGTCGGTGAGAACGCGGGCAATTTCAGCTTGCATCCGCTGCATCCCAGTTGCAAGCAGGGTTAGCTGGGTAGTTAAGACAACGAATGTTTGCTGCAAGTGGTCGCCTTGATATCTGCCTCGTTCCTTTTTGATGGTTGCTAGTTGCTGCTCCAAATTTCTGATGCGGCTGTCAGTAGATGACTTGCTTTTCCTAACTATGTTAATAGTAGAGTCCAAAATTGAAGTCTGATTCTTGAGTAACATCCTCAATACGTCTTCCCTGGATTTCACCTCAGTTATAACCTTGGCCATGTCGTCTGCATATCTGGCGTCAAGGACTCCAAAGAGTGAGCTAGCTACATTACCAACTATATCAAGTGGTGATCTGCGCTGTCTGGAATGGTTTATCAGATAAACTCCTTTCTGTAGCTCGCCATATAAATGTGCAAAATGGTCAAGTATGGAGTTGCATGCATTTGCGTTCTTCACCTCAGAACACTTGTGCCTGAGTTATTTTATCCCAGTGGACAGAATGGTCATATCACTCCAATACGGTTTTAAATCGTAATATGCAATGATAGTCCATTCTGAGACTGCCGTTCTTGCCGTGCCGAGTCGCTCATAGAAGATTCCGTGCTGGTTGTCGAACTGAGTTACATTTGTTGGCTGTCCCACTGCGAGCGGAAAAATAAGTAGCATTGCTAGTAACGTTGGTAAAACTGGCATTTTTACTTTCTTACTTTTTGGGACCTCTTCTGAAACAGTGGAAATGTTAGACCGCTTTGTCGATTCTTTTTCTTTAAGAAGCGGCGCCAGACGCAGTACGTCTACTACACGTACGTAATTATCCTTGCCAGGATATGTCTTTACTATTCTTCCCATCGGCCAATGCATCACCGGCAGGTTATCAATCACCAATCAGAAAATGGCCTGGGGTTAATGCAGACACATCCGTAGGATCGGACGACATGAGTGTAATAGGTCGACAATTAAGAATTGCTTCGACTTCAACTATTACAGTGTTAAGCTCCTCAAATGTCAATGATGCGGTGGCTGTGACTGATACTAGTAACCGTTTCGCAGATTTTACTGCAGCTTCCCACAGCCCGCCGAACGATGGAGCTCGGGGCGGTATGAACTTAAAATCCACCTGTCTCTGATTGCAATGGTGGATGATCTGGGCTTGTGCCTTATCCGTGAAGATCGCTTCTTCTAAGGCCTTTAGTTTATTGTTGGCGCCGACGAAGTTGGTTGCATTATCGCAGTGGATAGTCTGACACCTTCCACGTCGACTCAAGAATCGTCGAAGAGAACCTAAGAATGCATCTGTTGTTAGGTCGCTTACCAACTCTAGATGTACTGCCTTCGTAGCGAAACAGCAGAAAACTGCAATATACGCCTTGTCTGGTCTCTTTCCACGGAGTTTATGGTGAATCCAAATTGGCCCGCAGTAATCAACACCAGAATTAAAGAATGGTCGAGCAAGGTTTGATGTTTTGCGTTATACGGGAGTTCAGATTCTTCTAATCTCCCTCCGACTCTGATGAGGCTATCCTTGTACTCACATGCGAAGTCAATTTTCTGAATGGTGCGCAGTATGATCGTACGAGCGTGACTTAGTTCACCAATGCATAGGGTGGTTGTACTTGATCTGTTTCTTTTGTAACAGAAACGCATCATATATGCCACAATTCTTTGTAGTTTTTGAAAACTATTGCTATGGTTGCAATTATAGAGTTCTTCCCCTGTCTGATCCTGACATGCTGGAAGACTCACTTGTTTTGTTCGCCGTTCAAGATCACTTGGACCGATTACGGGCATCTTGATCCATTTGTCCCTTGAACCGTGTAGAAAAAGTGGTCCATACAGCCAGAGGGTATGTTCTGATAATTTGCTGGCTGCAATTCCTCTTGATAGCACATCTGCTGGATTGTTTGCCGAAGACACGTGTCGCCATTGAGATGGATCTGAGACAGCTTGGATTTTTGCCATACGATTCGAAACGAACGTGTGGTATGCGGCCGACGATGCTTTTATCCAGGACAAAAACTACATTCCAGCCTCCTGATTTCCACGTCTTTCCTGGCTTATCGAAATTCGGATCGGCCAGAGCTATGTTGCTTGGGTTTTGTTGGCTTGCCGAATTTAACTGATGCGCCGGTTGATCAGCTATTATGTGTGGTAGGACAAAGGCTTCAACTTCTTGATAACGCATTCACGTTATGCATTGATTTTATTTGAACATTTGCTCTTGCTCTACTGGTTTTTGGATTGCCTCCAATGCCCTCGATCCGTAGAGAAGTTCCTTCATGGACTGTGGCCAGCAAGTTATAATTCTTGTTGCTTGCTGCACCTACAGTAGGTGAATGTTGATTGGATGATGCACCTGATGTGGTTTCCAGATGCAACAAAGTATGATGTTTCTTGTCGCACTTAAAACACGGGCGACCTCGGCAATCCTTTGCCTTGTGGTCATTGCCGAAGCAGTTGACACACAGTCTTTGTTTTTGTACCCAATTAACTCGTTCGGGTATTGTTTTGCTGAGGAAGTCATCGCATTTATAGAGCCAGTGATTTCTTTTGCAAAATTGACAGCATGGTCCTTTTCCAGTACTGGCTGATGAGCATGTTCCTTTCTTGATTGTTGTCCCTTTTTTCCTGTTCCAAGAACTCGGATGCGCTGGTCCAGAAAGCTGAGCAGTGCGTCGAGACCCTGTAACTCTCGGGACCCATCTAACGACTGCTCATATAGGGCTCTGCTTGCCAGATCCAATTTTTGCTTGATGATGGCAATCAATATTGTATCCCAACTTGATACATCGATGCCCAGTCCCTTTAATGAAGCTAGAGACTCGATAGTTGTAATGTACAACTCCTTTAATGACCTTGGATCGTCACTAACTGTGTTTTGATGCAGGAAACGATTGAGAATCGTGTCTGCCACATGTCGGGGATTGTTGTAGGAATCGACTAATATACCCCAGGCGCTGAGGTAATTTTCTTCCTTAAGATCGATGTGTCTTATCAATCTTTCAGCCTCTCCAGTTACGGTGGTCTTTAGGTACCACATTTTCCGTACCGTCGGCATGTTAGTATCATGGACCATGCATTTGAATAAATCAAAAAACTGAGTCCATTTGAGTAGATCCCCATCGAATTTGGGGATTCTGACTCTGGGCAAATGCATATCTTCATTTATAGAGGAGTTTGATTTGGCTCCTAAGACATCTTAATTTCCTTTTCAAGTTTTAGGAAGGATTTCATGTCATATCCTCCTTTGCTTGGATCATCGTATTCTTCATGTACCGAGAAATGGAACTCTTGCGTTTGCGCCCATAGTGATTTTATCAAATCACTTGTTACGGTCTTTCCCGTACCTGAATACTCTTTGAGAGCGCGCTTAATAGAATCTGATATTGCCTTTTGTCGACGACATGCTGCTATTAGTTTCTGGGACTCTATCGTGGTCTGCTGAATGCTTGCAGGGTTACCAGTTGGGACTGGATTTACCTCGGCTTGGCTTGTTGATTATTCCATGCCGTCCCGTATGATAGCTCGATATTTGTCATATGACTCACGACAGTCGTTGTAGAACTTCATGTATACCGTAGTTTTATACTTTTGAGGAATCTTGAGATCATTTTTTGTGAATCGACTCCAAGCGTCATCGAGTATGGTTAGTCTGTTTTCATAAAAGTTAGGACTTGATTTCCTCTCCAATGAATCTTTCTTGAAGTTGATGATAAATTTTGAGATTTCTTGACTGATCTCCTGTTGCACGTCTAGTGCTTCTGTGACTGCTTGCTCATCCATGTCACTCATATTTATTACCTTGTGTTTAAAACTTCTGACCCGTTGGGAGTGTTTTATTTGCTTGTATAGCTGGATACGCTCCTATTCGCAACCGAATTGGTCAAAGAAGCTTTTAACACTTATGAATGATTTGGGTGAATTTGATGACAGCAACTGTGGTGCTGAGTTCTCGTATTCTGAGAATGTTTGATTCTGGTTTCAAAGTGTCGCCTGTTGACAACTTCGAGAATGTGTCCGGGATTGGATGATCTAAATCCGTTTACCGGGATCACACAAAAAAAACGATTTTATTGAATCGTTGACGGAGCTGGTCGCCTTGTTGACCAGTCTTCCAACTTCCTGAGTCGACTTTGCTCAGGTGTCCTTAATCTGTCGCCTTGTTGACGACTTGGGCAAAAGGACTTGTATGGAAGATATCTCCAACGTTGAGTTCTAGGGTGTGATCTCTTGGTGAGATCACGTCGGGGTCACCAAAATGTTTATTGATTGGCTTAGATGCCTGGCATACAGTACATAAACTGTATGCCTAAATTCGCCGCAACTAGAACTTGAACCAGTTGGACTAGGGGTTGCATATGAGGATCTGAAGACTAGAGCGGCAGCCTCTGTTGAATGCAGTACAGTACAACTTGATTGTGAGAGTCAGAATTGTTACTGATTTTATTGTATAAACTTAACGCTATTTATAGGTATAAAGTCCATAGGTTAACAGAATAGGTATAAAACAAAGTGTCGGTTATTATGCATTATTGGCAATGGGAGCAAACCCGGTTACAATTCAGCAGAATAAGCTTGTGCCAATAAGTGGGTCATTGATATTGTTGCTGACGGCTTGACCCGATATATGATACTTCAGAGCGCTGACTTATAACTATTGCTGCGACTGAACAATTTGGCTTCATTTAATGTAAGTTTTGGCAGAGTATTATTTCTTAGATTTTGGTGGTTTCCGATAATTGTATAAAATTGAAAGTGCCCTCAATGTGTTGCCCATGGTCTACTTAGTATATCTCCTGACTACTTTTATAGCCAACCGTCTTAAGTTCAAAGAAATCGGAGTTCGAGTCTTATTTTCAATCAAAAAACACGAATGAAATAACCAACATTAAACAAAACAAGAAAGAAAGCTAACTTCGGCCAGCCGAAGTTTATATACCCTTGCAGATCGTTCCTATTCTATTTAAAATTACAAAAATGTTAAATTTAGATTTGCAACTAACAAAATTATAGCAGTTTACAGAGTATTTTGACATTAATTAATCGATCCTTCCTATGGCAGCTATATAATATAGTCATCCAATTTATGTTATATTTAATTCGAAATTCTAAAATAATAAAATAAATTTATATTCCAAGGTAGAAGAGAATACAATAAAAATTAACAAAGCTATAATTTTGTTCCTATTAATTTCCCTTTAGTTTTCCGATCGTTCCAATGGGAGCTATATGATATAGTCTTCCGATTTTTATAAAATTTAATTCGAAATTCAGAACAGTTAAAAAAATGATATTTCCAAGAGCATAAGGTAATATGTCAAAAAACAAATAAGTTATAATTTTTTTTCAATTTTTTTCCGATTATTCCTATGGGAGCTATAAGATATAGTTGTCCGATCCGGCCGGCTCCGACTTATATACTACCTGCAACAGAAAGACGACTTTTGGTAAAGTTTCAGCCCGATAGCTTAAAAACTGAGGGTTTGCGTAGACACGGACAGACAGACGGACATGGCTAGATCGAATCGTCTAGTCATGCTGGCCAAGAATATATATACTTTATAGGGTCGGAAACGTCTCCTTCACTGCGTTGCAAACTTCTGACTGAAATCATTATACCCTCTGCAAGGGTATAATAATACTCAAGGAATATGATTTATTATACCAGTTACTCGTAGAGTAAAAGGGTATATTAGATTCGTGCAAAAGTATGTAACAGGTAGAACGAAGATTTTCCGACCATATAAAGTATATATATTCTTTATCGGGATCACTTGGAGTCGATCTAGCCATTTCCGTTTGTCCGTCTGTATAAACGCTGAGATCTCGGAAACTAGAAGATTGTGATTTGGCATGCAGATTCTAGGGGTTAATACGCAGCGCAAGTTTTTCACGCCGATGTGCCACGCCACCTCTAACGCCCATAAACCGCGTTACCTATTATTGATGAAAAAATAATTTTAATTTCTAGATCCGAATTAAAATTCAAAAAATATTATTACTTTTTAAAATTTAAAAATAATGATTATTTTTGGCAGCATCATTAAAAATTTGTCTTTTTTGATAAAACTTATAATTATTACGGTCCCTGCCTAACAAAGCTCTGTAATTGTATCTCGTTCAGATAAATTAAAGGCGTCGAGAAATCCAATTTGGATTTACGAACACTTTATCTGGTCTTAAAGTTTTTTGGACAGATCGATATCAGAGGCTTTGACAGGGTCTCGAGAAACTGGCCCATAGTATGTTGGTATATTGTTGTCAATGTGCACGCGTATAAAAACAATTTAGATGTGGAAAGCGCTTCTTGAGTTAGATCATCGAAAAGCTTTTCGTGCAGAACATTTTTTTTAAGTACTTTATATATTCCACTTTTATAAAATTAATGTAATGTAGGAAGGTAAAGTTAATAAGGTAGGGGAGTGTAGGGTACGGTGACGAACGATTCGTTTTTTGAATGTAACTTTTCTAAAAATCAATATTTTTTTAAAGTGTAAAAGCAGAAAGTTGCTGACATCTACTGAGAACATTTCTGTAAAATTTGGATTCGAAATTCCAACGCATCTAAATTCTACAGCGTTTGGAGTGAACCATCCTTTTATTGCACTTTAAAAAGTTGTAGGGTAATGTGACGAACGATTTGTTTTTTAATGTAACTTCCCCAAAAATCAATATTTTTTAAAAGTGTAAAAGCAGAAAGTTGCTGACATCTACTGAGCATATTTCTACTGTTGAAATTTCAACGGTGCTAAATCCTACAGCGTTTGGCGTGAACCATTCTTTTTGCACTTTCCAAAGTGTCAGATAAGGTGACGAACAGATGTCTAAAACAATACGAAAAAGCAATAAAACTGAAGCAGTTAATGTTATCTGGTAATTGTATATGTCTTTTTAACAAAATCAACGATAACAATTCAAATTCTTGAATAAAAAAAGTTCGTCACAATACCCTACAAAAAGTTCGTCACGATACCCTACAAGGTAGACTTGCAGCAAACACGGTGTCACACTCAAACGGCGCAAAAGAAAAAATGCGAAGTACCAAAAACTGTTGATAAAGATCTCATTTACATATATGTGCATATACTTAGCTAATTTTATTTTCCACACATCTTCGCTCAGGCACTGCTGAAACACAAGTAAATTGAAAAGCTTTTCTAGTTTGGGCACCACATTTTTAGCGAAAATTACCTCACAAAAAAATTACCGGACTTCTTATTAATATTACTATAAATACATTGTCAACACGATAAGGGGAGACGACTACATTTATTTGGAATTTTTGTTGTGACGTCATATATGAGATTCAACGAGTTCGTCACATTACCCTACTCGTCACATTACCCTACACTCCCCTAATGTTTGAAAAACAATTTATTTTTGAATCCGGAGTGTCGAGGCAAGTGATAGAAACAGATATGCAAAGTAATGGCATTCAAAAAATAAAGTGTATACATGTGAGTCTTTTTGGAGAAAAATTACATTGCCTCCTAACATTTTGTTACTTTTGGTTACCTATTTTAGTGTTTTCTAGTCTTTAATCTAACCAATCTAAAGAAAAGCCTATTCTTGTAAACTCGTGGTCAATACAATTTTTTTTGACTCAACCCCGTTATATCATCGCCCTCTTCTTCGCACTCTCTGTGTAACTGATACTTGATAATCAAGGCGCTCGCCTAAATCTTCTCTTTTGTGTCTTTACTTAAAACAATGAGAAATATTATATATAACAAGTTTGCGTATTATTTTATTGTTAATCGTTTTGGTTAAATTTATATTTAAAGGTAGGAACGAGGTTTCTTCAGTTCAAAAATTGGAAAAACATTTGGCATTGTTAAAGGATGAATATTCAAAACAGCAGCGCAGCTATTCGGAATTACAGCGCAAGTATAACGAAATGGTTGCTACATCAGGAAGTGAAGAATTATCAGGAGGACTCAACAATTTGGTCTCACGACTGTCGTTGACAGTAGCTTCATTATTTGGAAGTCAAACTTATGCTGATATTTACATCCGAACGCATGCGAAAGTATTTCCGGCGCATAAGATTGTCCTTCATACCCGCTCAGAAAAATGGGGAGGTGATGTCTTGGGCAGCATACAAGAGCTGGACTGGAGTGATTTTAATGAGGATGTTGTGTTGGCACTTTTGCGATGGATTTACACTGATCTAGTTGATTTGCAGAATGACGGGATAGCCTTGGACCTTCTTCGAGCCGCACACCGATTTGGTTTACCATCTCTTTTAGGTCTCTGTGAGCGGCAATTAGTTGCTTCGGTGGGAGTAAGATCTTGTATACGATTTTATTGTGTTGCCGAAGAAGTATCTGCATCAACATTGTTAGAATATTGCTCCGGCATAATATCAGCACACTGGGACGACCTTACAACGCAAGACTTTGAGCACATGTCCGGACCCTTACTGTTTAACATGCTTAGGACCAAAACCAAATATCCTCTGCATGCTGCTGTAAGACTCCAAAGAGAAGACGTCGTTTGCCTATGGATTAAAGAAAACAGTGAAGCAGTAAGTTATCTTCATTAAAAAAACATAATAAATCAACTTACAAAATTGGGAAGCAAGGGAGCGCCATATATTTTTCAATCGAATTGCTTCACTTTTTCATTGTTACACCCGTTACTTGTAGAGTAAAAGGGTATATTGTATTCGTGCAAAAGTATGTAACAGGTAGAAGGAAGCGTTTCCGACCATATCACTATGAACAGCAGTCCATGTAGTGACGAAGCGCACCAGGAGAGTGTGCGAAGACGACTACTATATATAGATGCAAAATTGAAAATTTGCTGTGATAGTCCGATCGTAATGAGTAATACACCAAATTAAAGGTATTGCTAAAACTTAAGGGATTGCATACCAAGACCTCAAGAAAATCAATTGGTTTGGGAGAGAGAGCGGTGAATGTGTAAAAGTGAAAATTTAGAAATTTGGATCGGTGGCGATAATTGGCCCCTCGCACTATGCTGGTTGTATTCTTACTGAAAATGAATGGTCATATCAGAAAATCTGACGCTCCGTTCGCTTGTTATACCGAAAACAAGATTTTCTTCTTCTTCCCAAAATGAAAATTTATTTCTGTTTGTCAGTTTGTCTGTGTGTCCCAAAACATGGTTTTTAAGCAGGGAACGAAAATAACTGTTATTTTTGTATTTTCAAACAAAAAAATCAACGACAAGGAAGACTTTTAGAAAAAAACCAACTATACCACTGGCATTATAAAACATTGTATTTTACATATTCGCAATGATTTTTATTTTTGCAATTTTTATTTAAAACTCAAAAAATAATCGTTATTCTGTGAGTTTTATATAAAACTTGACATATAAAACTTATTCTCTGAGTTTTATTTTCTGATTGAAAAATAACAGTTATTCCTTGAGTTTTATATAAAAATCAAAACATAAAACTTATCAAAAATCAAAAATAAAACTCAAAACCGTTTAGTGGCGGCTGTGTAGGGGATTTAAATGTTTTAAAAATGTAGATATGGTACTTGACCCATTGGCTTTTTTCAAGATTTTTACCAAATGAAATCAACCACGGTAAGTGGTTGATAGAAAACTTGATCTTGGTATCTTTTTCTAAAACGTTTTTTTGATCGTCCATCTCTTTATCGAAAACGTTTTTATGTATTAATTTATAAACCGCCTACTATTAAAACATGTATTTCTCCTCTGCGCGACGTAAATATATTAATTAATCATACTTACCGTGGTTGATTTCATTTGGTAAAAATCTTGAAAAAAGCCAATGGGTCAAGTACCATATCTACACTTTTAAAACATTTAAATCCCCTACACAGCCGCCACTAAACGGTTTTGAGTTTTATTTTTGATTGAAAAAATAAAACTCAGAGAATAAGTTTTATGTTTTGATTTTTATATAAAACTCAAGGAATAACTGTTATTTTTCAATCAGAAAATAAAACTCAGAGAATAAGTTTTATATGTCAAGTTTTATATAAAACTCACAGAATAACGATTATGTTTTGAGTTTTACTTAAAACTCAAGGCATAATAATTAAAAAACGATTTTTAAAAAAAAACTCATAACAGTTACGATCCCTGTTTTTAAGTCCTTAAAATTTGATATGATGTTCAACAGCTCGATATAAGAAACTTTAGTTTTAACACTTTTGGAAAAACCCGCTAGTTTAGCGGGAAAACAGCTATAAATAACTAAAATTTGGAAGGCCGTAACTTCTAACCTACTATAGCTACAGACTTGTGCTGTATCTCGTTTAAAAGGAATTTAGAAATGCTATAAGCGCCCCTATATGTAATTTGTGTAAATGTAATAGTTAAAAAAAATATGCACAAAACCAATTTTTTTTTTAGCTTTTTTTTGTTTTTCTCAAGAACGGTTCTAACAATTTTCTTTAAAACTTTAAACTGTATAGCCCTTGAGATTCCTTAAATTGTGTTGTATCACACATTACTGTAAAAAGTTTATTTAAAAGTTATTTAAAAGTTATTCAGAAACGAAAATGGTTACTTTTGCAAGCCCAAAACTAATTTAGCAATAATTTCGTTAAACAACCTCCATTTGATTTCACTCGTCTTAATAACAAGTTACGAAAAACTGCTCTCTGGCTCACTATAAACCATCATACAATTTTTTGGAACGATGGAATAAACAACTTTAAGCAAACTAGAAAATATATTAAACAAATCACTTCGAGGTTTTATGCAAGGGAATTGAAAAGAAACATTTTCTAGAAATCTTTCTCAGATCACCGCACATAGGAGATGTTGAGGAATTGGGTTGCCCACAATTAAACACCGTAAGCATAAACTAATTCCCATTTTGCTCAATACAAACAACTAACGCTGCCTAGGCATTGAATTTTGTAACTGCGTATCCAAACTGTAGGATCAAGGAATCGTTAAAATTGTTTTAAACCAGTCCATTTAGGAAACTTTTGTTTTACAACTTTTGAGAAAACAAGCTAGTTTGGCGGGACCGCTAGAAAAGGGTAAATTTCGTAAGTCCGTAACTTGCGAAATATTAATGCTACAGACTTGTGTGTCACCTCATATTTTATTTTTAAATAAAATAAACGCCTCGTTAGCAAAATGTATGTAAATGCAATGGTTAAAAAAACTTTTTTTTAGTTTTTTTTTTATTTTTCTCAAAAACGGCTCTAACGATTTTCTTTAAAACATTAATCCGTAGAAGCCTTGAAATTCCTTAATTTTTGGTATTTAACATGTTATTGTAAAAATTCACTTTTGAAAAATTGTTCAAATACAAAAATGGCCACTTTTGTTAGCTTAGAACAAGCAATCCTGCTCGAGCATTTAATTTGTTTGTGCGTATCAAAACTGTATTTTAGACCGTTCCATATAGACAATTATTTTACGACTTTTGACAAAATCCGCTAGTTTAGCGGGAATAAAACGCCAGTACTAGATCCTATGGAAGCAAAAGTATGAAGAAGACAGTAGTAGATATACTTGATATGACTCATGTTTAAAAGAAAAAACCCTGATAAATAAAAAACACCTCTTAACGAGGTAAAAAACTAGTGACAATCGCACCTTAAACATACAAAAGTTTTGATATCAACATTTGTGACGAAAGATGATTACACACATGATTAAATACACTTTTTAAAATTTTTTTTTTCGGCACTCTGCAATAGAAAATGTTTGTGTGTTCTTAAAAACTAGTCTAGCCTTTTTCCCTTTATAAGCATTGCAGAGTGCCGAAAAATTAAATTTTAAAAAGTGTATTTAATCATGTTTGTAATCATCTTTCGTCACAAATGTTGATATCAGAACTTTTCTATGTTTAAGGTGCGATCGGCACTAGTTTTTTGCCCCGTTAAGAGGTGTTTTTATTTGATAAAGTATATATGGGCATTTCCATATTGTCGCTCGGGACATTTTCACAGCTTTCAAGTTAAAAAAAAAATTGGAAAAAAAAATTTTATTTTAATAATGGGCTTTTCTTTTCACTCTTTCCAAGCTCTATTTTGTGTAAAAATCTCGATTTTGTACCAGTTTTATTTTTTAAGATATCGTTAAAAAACCTGCCGTATTCGCTCGGGACAAAAATATAAGTGGATTTCGGGGAAGTTCATTCAACACCAGAAATTAGCGAATACTGATGGAATATTTGAATGCGATTTTTTTAGAATGTTGTTCAAACATGTCGCTGTGAAATAGTTTTGGTTTTACTTAAAAATTGTTTGCCGTTTTTTTTATACCCTTGCAGAGGGTATAATGATTTTGCAGAAGTTTGCAACGCAGTGAAAGAGACTTCGGACCCTATAAAGTATATATATTCTTGGTCAGCATGACTAGACGACTCTATCTAGCCATGTCCGTCTGTCCGTCCGTCTGTCCGTTCGTCTGTCCGTCTGTCCGTCCGTCCGTTTCTACGCAAACTAGTACCAAAAGTCGTCTTTCTATTGCAGGTAGTATATAAGTCGGAGCCGGCCGGATCGGACAACTATATCTTATAGCTCCCATAGGAATAATCGGAAAAATAATTGAAAAAAAAATAATATTAATATTAAAATATTTTGACATATTACCTTATGCTCTTGGAAATTTTATTTTTTCAACTATTCTGAATTTCGAATTAAATTTTAGAAAAATCGGACGACTGTATTATATAGCTCCCATAGGAACGATAAGAAAACTATAGGAAAATGAATAGGAACAAAATTATAGCTTTGTTAATTTGTATTGTATTCTCTTCTACTTTGGAATATAAGTTTATTTTATTATTTTAGAATTTCAAATTAAATTTAACATAAATTGGATGATTATATTATATAGCTGCCATAGGAAGGATCGATCAATTAATGTCAAAATAATCCGTAAACTGCTATAATTTTGTTTATTGCAAATTTAATTTTAACATTTTTGTAATTTCAAATAGAATAGGAACGATCTGCAAGGGTATATAAACTTCGGCTGGCCGAAGTTGGCTTCCTTTCTTGTTTTTATTCAGTTTCAAACACATTCGCTCGGGACATGTCGCTCGGGACATTTCTTCCGACTGTTATGTAAAGGTGATTTCTTTACGTCTATTCCTCAATTGCTGGATGATTTGCTTTTAACTTAATAGTTTAACATGTTAATTAAGCATTCAATACAGAAAAATGTCACATATTAGCATTCCTATAGGATCAATTAACAACTGAAGACAGGTCCAAAAAATAAAAAAAAATAGCCCAAAACGAACTTTTGCTTATATTATTGGGGTATGTCATAAAAATAATCAAACTATACTCCAAACTTTTAGTTTAGCTCAGGATCCAACTAATTAGAAACTAATATGGCGGCAAAATCATGTGGAAATATGTTTTATTACATTTTAAAGGCTTTTGGCTTGGTGGACTTTTTGGTGGAAGTGGCCATATATTCTTGATCAGGATCACTAGCGGAGTCGATCTAGCCATGTGCGTCTGTCCGTCTGTATGAATGCAGAGATCTCGAAAATTATAAAAGCTAGAAGATTGGCCCTTTGCATGCAAATTCTAGGGGCTAATACGCAGCGCAAGTTTTTCACGCCGATGTAACGCCACGCCCCCTCTAACTCCCTCAATCCGCGAAAAGCTGTTGTGCCCACAGTTTTGAAGCTAGAGCAAAAGTGTAAACGACTTTTTGTTCGGGTTATTAATGCCTACCGAAATGTAGAAGAAAATGGACCACTCAGTAAAAAGTTAAAAGCAAATAATGAAATATCCGGTAGATGGCGCCACTTTTAAAAGACTTCTTTGTTTGTCCTGCTTGAGACTGCTTGCTTTAGTCGAGTAACGGGTATTTGATAGTCGAGGCACTCGAGTCTTGCGGTATTTTCGCTAGTTGTCGCAGCAAGCGCGTACTTCTATTTTTATTCGTCTTATCGGGTCATGCTATACCTTTTTTGAAAGCTCTTTTTACGCGCTAACACGTGTTTGACTGATTTTTGTTTTCTTTTAGTCGTTCGTAGCGTCGCAAACATAGGCAAAAAATGCATATTCTACAGTACTACTACGCTAAAGGCAAAAATTAATCTCAAGCCGCGAATAAAATTTGTGCAGTTTATGGACCCAATACAGTTCCCAGTTCCACCGCACAACAAATGATTTAACGATTATCAACTATTTGAAGAAGCTTGGAGTCACTAAAAGCTCCATGTAAAAATAAACTAGGTAATAATAAAAAAACCGCAAGACTTTTTTGACAACCTAATATTAGGTGCTCTGGGCTAAAAAAACGTATGTGCTAGCTATTTCTATAAATCGAATGCAATTTAAAGTCTAGGCAATTCTCTGAGGATGTCCCAAGACAAAGATTGACTTGATAAAAAAATATTTCTAGGTGATTTTGCACCGATATTTTGTTTCTAGTTCGATAGATTTTAGGATAATACCTATAAATAGGAGAGAGATCTGTAGGTTGGGACGGCCTGTAAGTTGAGACACTCCATTTTCTCAAAATTTTTCCATAAAAAAATTTTTTTTATTTTTTTTATAGTCTTTTTTAGTGACAAAACTTTTGAGGTAAAAGAAAGCCCTTTAACTATCTTATACACAGCATTGAGTTCATTGGCTTAGAAGCTAAACTTCGTCAAAAAGCTGAGAAAGTTGGGAAAAAAGCAAAAAAGCTGGCATAAATCGCTACTTTAAAAATACACGCCTAAAAACCGAAATTATTTTTATAGCTTATATGGTTAGATGGTACTTCGACAAAGAAAACAAGCTAATGATCTTTACAATCCGCCAGTAAATTTCTTTGATATGAATTTTTTAAGCTCGGAACAACGTTGGTTTTTTGGCCGTTTTCAGCTGTTAACTGAGGTTAACAGGGCTCTAACAGGGCTGTAATACACCTTTTTCCCAACTGAAATAATCTATATAAAATCGAACCTTTGGTTGTTAATTAAGTTGATGGACTTGTTAGTTTGCTTAAATATGTATCTTTAAGTATAATTTTTTTTACACTTAAAAAAAACCGTACCATAGAAAAAATTAAAAGTGCCCTTTTCTTACTCAGGGAGATGTACCTTAACCGAAAATCATAGTTTCATGAAGTGCGTATTTCATCATTTTTTTTTGTAATCTGGTGTAATTTATCTGTTAACAAATTAAAAAAAGATCAAATTTGACAGTCAGAAAAAAGTTATTCATTTTTTTTTTAAGCTACCCATTTTGTGTAAGTTGGCACACTTTGAGCGTCTAAGTTGAGACACCCGTTTTGCATTCAAAAAGCCCAACGAACTAAAATTGATTAAATTAACATAAATAAATAGTTTTTTTTAAGTTTGGAGTACTTTTGGTGTGAGTTTTAATCATTTTTAGTTTTTATAGGTATATTAGGGTATATTAGATTCGTGCAAAAGTATGTAAGAGGTAGAAGGAAGCGTTTCCGACCATATAAAGTATATATATTCTTGATCAGGATCACTAGCCTAGTCGATCTAGCCATGTCCGTCTGTCTGCCCGTCCGTCCGTCTGTCTGAACGCTGAGATCTCGGAAACTATAAAAGCTAGAAGATTGGGATTTGGCATGCAGATTCTAGGGGTTAATACGCAGTGCAAGTTTTTCACGCCGATGTGCCACGCTCCCTCTAACGCCCACAAAACGCGAAAAAGTGTGCCACCCGTCTGTGTGAACGCTGAGATCTCGGAAACTATAAAAGCTAGAAGATTGGGATTTTGCATGCAGATTCTAGGGGTTAATACGCAGCGCAAGTTTTTTACGCTGATGTGCCACGCCTCCTCTAACGCCCACAAACCGCGAAACACTGTGGCTCCCACAGTTTTGAAGCTAGATTAACGGGAAAAGGAATGTGTATTCGTTTCTTCAATACATATTCATTGATCAAAATGGGAAACCCCCCTCCCCCTAACACCCCTGAAACCGCGAAAAGCTGTGGCGCCCACAGTTTTAAAGCTAGAGCAATAGTGTAAAGGCTATTTTGTTTGGGTTATTAATGCCTACCGAAATGTAGAAGACATTTTTTAAATTGGCCCACTCAGTAAAAAATTATAAGCAAATAATGAAATGTATGGTAGATTTGACCGGCTGCTTGTTTTGCCCTGCTTGAGACTGCTTGCCTTAGCGGAGTAACGGGTATTTGATAGTCGAGGCACTCGACTATAGCGTTCTCTCTTGTTTTGATTAGGATCACTGGCCAAGTCGATCTGTGCGTCTGTCTGTCCGTATGAACGCTGAGATTTCGGAAACTATAAAATAAACTGTGGGACTCGAAATACAGATTTCCTACGCAGCGACTATAGCGTTCTCTCTTGTTTGTTTTAGCTTTTTGTTTTTGACACTCCCTAGGAAAAAAAAAAATTGTTTTATTTTACAGCTATAAGACTAAGCTTTCGATCGGTACCTAACACGTGAAGTTTCATAAGCGAATGTAAAAATGGGAGACTAAAAACAAAAGGTGTACTAACCTATAGACCTCTCCCCTATAAAAATAAGACTCTTTTAATACCTTTGCAGAGGGTATTATGATTATAGTCAGAAAATTGAAGGAGACTTTTCCGACCCCATAAAGTATATATATTCTTGATCAGGATCACTAGCGGAGTCGATCTAGTCATGTCCGTCTGTCCGTCTGTATGATCTGTAGTGATCTCGGAAACTGTAAAAGCTAGAAGATAGGCACTATGCATGCAAATTCAGGGGTTACTACGCAGCACAAGTTTTTCACTCCGATGTGCCACGCTTCCTCTAACGACCACAAACCGCAAAAAGCTGTTGCGCCCACAGTCTTGAAGCTAGATTAACGGGAAAAGGAATGTGTATTCGTTTCTTCAATACCTATTGATTGACCAAAGCTTTTGACCATCTCTTTTTACAGTTTATAGGGTCGGAAACTCTTCCTTCTACCTGTTAAATACTTTTCCCCGAATACAGTATACCCTTTTTAAGTACAAGTGTATACGACCTTAAGCATTTTTTGGCTGAAGCAACTGAAACCGCAAACAGATGCAGCTAAAGTTTTCCAAATATCAAGAAAAATGTTAAAATGTTTATAGGTAGTATAAACATAACAGTATTAGAAGGTTTTTTAAGCTGGTGCAATGAGTTTAATCGTAGTAGCTGTTGTCTCACTGCGAATAATTCCATATGTATTGTATGTAAAATATCGAGCTGTGCAGGAATTGATTAAAAAATATCGCGTGTGAAAATATATACATAGAGGCATCCTTGAATGAAAGAAAACAATTTAAAATTCTTAAAGGATCGGTCCAGTATATTTATTGCACAATTTTATAATGTTTTCAGGCCATTTTTTTTAAATATTGCGTAATATTACACATTCGGAATTTCTCAATTTTGCTCCGATTGATGTGAAAATTATGCTACAAAATAATTAAGGGGCGTACTTACAGACACAGGTGTAAATATGTCCATAAATTAAAAATTAAAAGCATCTTAAGAAATACATTATTTTTAAGGTTAAAAAAACTCGCCGAATTACAAAAATTTCCTCTACAGTAGCAATGTTTTTTTGATGATCCTCCCAAAAAATCATCTTTTATGAGTATACATCCCTCATTGTACACTTCCTGAACCAAATGTTCTTGCTCCCACTGTTTGTTCCGAAATATCTGAAAAAAGTAATAGGTTATGCTAATAATTATATATGTTATAGTTTAATATTTTTAAGTATTATTTACTTTAAAAACTTGTGCCGAATATATGTCTATAGATGGAAAGTTATGTAGGCAAAGCTTAAAAAATCTTTATACAGGTTTTTTTTATAATTTTTGTATGCCAATTATGTCCCCAACATGTTTTATTTTACCTTTGCTGTTAGGTACTTTTGGTGTTCCATATAGAAGAAGTGGTTTAACGAAAATTAAAATTTCTAATAAATTCTTTTATAAAGCCGTCTTAAACGAACTAAAATTGTTTAAATTAACATAACTAAATAGTTTATTTTTAAGTTGGGAGCTCTTTTGAAGTGAGTTTTATTCATTTTTAAAAGTGTACAATTACAGACCTATTTTTTAAAATGCCGTTTTTGACACTTTTTAAAAATAATTTTTTTTATAGTATTCCCTAAGGAAGAAAATATTTTTTTTGTTTTTTTCAGTTAAAATACTAACCTTTTGATTAGTATCTAATGCGTGAAGTTTCATAAGCGATTGTCGAAATGGCAGAAAACAAAAAGGGGACCAACCTACAGACCTTTCCCCTAATTATTTGTGCTTGATGTTTTAACGGAAATGTATTTGTTTCTTCAATACCTATTGATTTACCAAAAAAATTGTTAATGGGTAAAATTTATTAGATACGTAATCATAAAAAATAGTTTACTGCTGTAAAAACGTGTATTTTGCTTTGGTTACTTTTTAACAATAAGACTTCTACAAAATAGTCAGTTGTGTCTATTTTGTTGTTGTGTGGGTAACTATTTGATTGTAGATGGCGTTAGATGCATGACACTGCATACATTAGTTGAGTAATGGGTATTTGATAGTCGATATGTACTCTCTTGTTTGTTTGTCTTTTTATTAAAAATATCACACCTGCGTAGTATTTTTTTGTTGGGCGCATCCTCTAGTAATAGCCTCTTGATTCTGTCCATTTTGTAAATGCAGAATTGAAATAGATTTCAAACACATCGTTGAATAAGGACATTGCACCACAAAATTTGCAGAGTTTTGAAACTTTGAGCATAGGGGAGTCGAAATTGTTTTATTGTCCACGACATATTTTTCTAAATATACGGAGCACTTATAACATTGTAGAATATCAGCCAAGGCGGTTTTGGCTGAAATAGAACATAAAAAAGGTAGTTTCAAATAAAAACACCTATTAACGAGGTTAAAAACTAAAAACATATCAACATATAAAAGTTCTGATATCAACATTGGTTATTAATAATAATTACACACTCGACCCGCCTTAGAAAACTTTTTTTTCCAATTTCCTTTGCAAGCATTTTCGTGCCGGGGAAAATTCAGATTATAGTTGAAAAATAAATCGTTAGAGCCGTTTTTAGCAATACAAAAATGTTTAAAAAGACTACAATTTTTAGGTAAAAGAGGCGTCTATATTTTTTTAAAATACCTTTTAAACAGAAGTTATATATGTATATATTTATGGCTGTTTCTTGCATAACTAAAATTTTTTGTATAGAGCGCTTTAAACAAAAAAATGTTAAACATATAAAATGTCGTGGAACTTAAATTAACGTTCTAAGACATACATACACACAAAATGAAATTAACTTTTTGAAAATAACCTTTTAAGCTGATTAAGGTTGATACAAGCGAACAGACGGACACGGTTATATTAACTGCCTTAGTGATCCTGATCAATAATATATGTACCTCATAGGGAAACGTCGCCTTCAGTGCGTTACAAACTTTTTAAAAAATTACAATACCCTATGCTAGGTTTTAATAAGGATCGGAACACTAAGAAAGGAAGACAACTTCGTCTAGCCAAAGTTTATATACCCTAGCATATTCATATTTAATAAAAAATCACTTTCAGAAGATTTACAAAAATTTTAAATTTAAATTGATATTTTTTGGTCATTTTTAAAGAAGCATGTACATCGAAAGGAAAATTCCGATATGATATAACGACAAAAAACCAGCTCAAACCGTATAGAAAATGTGAACATTTTAAATATCTAAAATAGTCGAATTTAACGGAATTTAAAGTATCAATTTAATCGACAATATATAAAATAAAAAATATTAAAAAAAATATTATTTTCCCGATTATATTTATATTCATTTTTTTTAATATGGGCATTTCCATAAAGTCGCTCAAGACGTTTGCATACTTTTAAAGTTAAAGAAAAATGTACAAAAAAATTTTAATTTTGATAATTGGATTCACTTTTGACTTTTTCCAAGCTCGATTTTGTGCAATAAACTTATTTTTTTCCGACTTCCACTTATTAAAATATCTTTAAAAAATTTTTGTATTTGCTCTGGACATGCTGGAAATGCCCATATTAAGTTAAAATCAATGTCAATCTCTTTTTAGTAAAACAAAACCAAAAGCAGTATGCCTTTAAAAATATAACTAAAAATAAAATAAAAATATAATTCAGTAAAAATATAATTCAGCAGTCCTGGCAAGTATGGCATCAAATGAGGCAAATGGTTGGGTTATGAGCACCCCAGAAACTAAAAAGGTTGAACTGTGGCAGAATTCTGAACTTGAAAAAAAATCAAAAAAATCGTAATAAACTGGAAAACATACATAGCTTAGCTGTTAGTATGCTCGTTCAAGATCTACGGAGAAGAGGGTTCGAGCCCTGGTCCGGACATTCATTTTTTTTTTAAGTATCGATTTTTTTTTTATATACAAACTCAAATAAGGTGCCCACATGCCCAATTATGTTAGTTAAATGATGTCCTTTGGAGGAATAGTAATACAGGTAATGACTTCAAGTTATAAGCATCAAAATAAAATGTTTTCGAATCATATCCACTGCAAAATCGCTGATGATTACGTTTTTATAAAACTTAAGCGAAAAAGATTTTATAAATCAGGGTCTAGTTTTTTCATAATCAACAAAAAATACCGAAAATACCAAAAAAAATTGTGTTGCTAAGCAACATTTATAATGTTGAGCAATATGAAGTTTCTCACGTTTGCTACAAAAAATATATACATATTTCTACTACTGCAGGTCTATCATTTTTCGTTTCATGTATTTTGTTGTTGTAAATTTGAAATTTCCCTTGCCATAGCTTCCATATGCCATACTTGCCAGGACTGTTGAATAGCCTAAATGATTTTAGTCAGAAGTTTGCAACGCAGTGAAGGAGACGTTTCCGACCCCATAAAGTATATATATTCTTGGTCAGCATGACTAGACGAGTCGATGTAGCCATGTTCGTCTGTTCGTCCTTTTCTACGCAAACTAGTCCCTCAGTTTTAAAGCTATCGAGATGAAACTTTACCAAAAGTCGTCTTTCTATTGCAGGTAGTATATATGTCGGAACCGGCCGGATTGGACAACTATATCTTATAGCTCCCATAGGAATAATCGTAAAAATAATTGAAAAAATTATATCTTCGGTGTTTTATGACATATTAACTATTGCTCTTGGGAATATCATTAAATCACTTATCTTGAACTTCGAATTAAATTTTATAATAATCAAACGACTATATCATATAGCTCCCATAGAAACGATCGGAAAACTGAAGGGAAATTAATAATAACAAAGTTATAGCTTTGTTAATTTTTATTGTATTCTCTTCTACTTTGGAATATAAGTTTATTTTATTATTTTAGAATTTTGAATTAAATTTAACATAAATTGGATGACTATAGTATATAGCTGCCATAGGAAGGATCGATCAATTAATGTCAAAATAATTTTGTTTGTTGCAAATCTAAATTTAACATTTTTGTAAATTCAAAAAAAATAGGAACAATCTGCAAGGGTATAAAAACTTCGGCTGGCCGAAGTTAGTTTCCTTTCTTCTTTTTTTTTATTGTGGTTTATCCTCTACAAAAATCATTCTTCAGTAGCCTACTGGTTTGAGTGTTCGACTGCGAAGATTGCGACCCGGTTCGATTCCCAGCGCAGGCAGGAAAGCAGCTTTATTATATTTTCCGAGAAAATAGGTATGAAATATATCAAATTAAAAAATAAAAATAAAAACCATTTAAAAAAATGAATATACAAAATATTGAAATACATTTTTTTCGCGTACCCTACGATTTCATAGAAAAACTACTATTTTTGGGCATTTTCTATTTTTTATGGGTTGGGGCCGTTCTCACTATAAAATAGTTGATTTTGCAGTTTTTTTTTTTGTGTAGGCTAGAACGACAATTTTACCTTACAATGCCGAACTTTACTGTTGGTACACATTTAACTTTAACAATATAACAAAATTTGTTTGGATAAAGGTAACTTTTAAGGGCATTTTTAAATGCCGTTGGGTGAATATCCTTGTCACTGTCCTTCCTATCCTAAACGTTGATCTGTGCTGATAAGATCTGAGGGTTGACCTTGTCCTTTTTCTTGACCCTTTTTTAAAATTAAGGTATTAAAACGGTTTTAGGATACAAATTTAGTATAAGGTTCTCTAGACTACAGATGCATAGCGGATTTAGCAAAAAAAATTAGTCAAATCGGTTAAATTTTAGCGAAATATTTAAATACAACACAAGTGTGCCAAGAATTTTGTTCAGGTGAACAACAGATAATTTTTAGGTTTTTTAATTTAAAAAAATTAGGTTTAATTTTACAGTTAAAAGTTCCCTTTTCCAAATAAATTTTGTTAAAATTTGCAGAAACTTCCTTAAACCAAATCTAATCTCAGTGTCACAGAAAACGTTTTAAAATCAAGAACACAAGCTTTGAAAGCTTTTTTTCCTAAAATCAGGTGTCACAGATATCTCTTCCAACCGACATTTCGGCGATTTAAATCCGATATCGCGGACGATCGCTTTCATTTCCTAGAAGTCATTAAATAGTGCCTTGCATAAATAGGACACAAAAACATATTAATAAACAAATAATACAAACCCAATAATGGCACCGCAATAATTAATAAAATTACGCTGCATCGTGATTTTTGCTTGCAAGCCATATTTATGTATGTATGTATGTACATATGTATATACACTTATGTTATATACATAAATACATCTCAGGCTGGTGTCTCTTCCAAAATGATTAAGAATTAGTATAACTGAAATTAAAAATAGTACTTAATTAACATTTGCTGGAAAAGTTTCCATATGCACCAAGCAATAGCTGCTCGTACATACATAAGAACGATTTTTTGCATTCATGTGTTTTCATTTGTACATACATATATATGTATTTTCAATCTACATATGTACATATCTGGTACATATTAACAAAAGGGGAATGTATAGTACTTCATTACATACATACATATGTGTACAACACTTTTTTGCAGATTTATATTTTAATGTATACATATGTACATTTGTAAATACAATTAAACCAATGCCCTCACAATTAATATATATACACATCTTTTTTTTAGTATTTCGAACTTACAATCTTGTTTAAATTTTTTTTCGACATTTATTTAAATACTAAATCTAGCAAGAAAATTAAGAAAATAAAGCAACAGCGTGACCACACAAATATTGATAAAAATACCTTCCAAAAAATAAATACTATTTAATTTTCAAGAAATAGCTAGGGTATTCATACATATGTCTTGAATAGTTATATATTTGGTCAGATCAAAAATGAAAGGAAAAACACAAAAACTGCTGGAATTATGCCTGCAGGATTTGCGGCAATACAAATCGCCATGCCAACATCAAATTTAAAGCTTTGCGACCTGGGTGTTCAACATTTTGTAATATTTTAAAATTGACGCCAATTGATTTCATTGCTCTGTGCGGGTGAACTCTAAAAACTTCGGTCACACTACAAATAATAATAATAATAATAATTCAGCAATTCAACAGTTTAGGGAATCCCATGAATATAGTCAATTATGTACAGCTTTTAAACTAAATTTAATTTAATTTAAATTTAACGTTACAATACCAAGTGGCATGGTCACATCCAAAAAAAATAATTTGTTACATTTTTTGTATTATGTTATTACAATGTTTATCTGTTTGCTTGAATATATAGGGAATGGTGTCTCAATAAACTGTAAAATGATCTCATTTGACTGAATTTTTGGTTTTGTTTTTTATTTTTAGTTTCACAAATGAATTTTTTGTTTTTTATTTCATAAATGAATTAATGTTTTGATTTTTATTTATATAAAAATTCCATTAAGATTTTTTAATTATATTTTATAATATAAAATAATTTTGGAAAAAATTGATGTCTGCAAACATCGATGTTTCTACACCTCTATATTCTAGTACTCAGTTTGGCTAATAGGGTCTTCCCACAGAGAGCCATCCACCATTCACCATCCGTTGAACGGATGGTCCATAAGGTTTTGCCGTTCCGAAATTTTTCCAGTTAGTTCCCCGTTAAAATTTGACGGACTTTGACGGGCTCTTTTATGCGATAGTTAGCCGATGATTTTTCGGTGCAACTCTGAATTCTTCCTCCTGACTGTGAAAATTGGAACGTTGACTACGAAATCATATTCAAACCAATGGAGGGAAAAAATTTAAACATGTTTAAACTTGTTGATTTTTGGAAATTCATTATTAATATTCAGTTTGTTGTAAGCGAAAAGTGCATTGCAAGCCAATTATTATGTGTGGGCCAAAATTTAAGCTATTCTGGGACCGAAAACATTATTTTTTGCTGAGAAGATTCAAAACATATTGTGCAATACTTAAATAATCACCAATTTTAGTTACAAGTGTAGTATATACACCTATAAAGTTTAATATTGACCAAACAGCACACAATTGGTTTTGTTTACATTTTTGCTCTAGACAGTGGCGTAGTAAGAACGGAGTGTGGGGGTACGGGAGGTTGGGCGCTCCCCCGTCAGCAATTTGTATGCAGATTTGTTGTAGGATATTCTCTAACATTGGATATATGTTTTAAACTATTATCGTAAGCTATTTATTTTGTTTTATTTCTACAATAAGATTAGGAGAACAACACTATACAACTGTTTTCCCGAGTTAAGACCCCCCTTTAATAATTTTGACATGAGCAACTGCTCTTCAAGTCAGCTGTTATCGGATGGTGGAAGGTGGATGGTGGATGGAAGCTCTGTGGGAACACGAGTTTCACATTTGTCAAAAATCCCAACCGTTTCACACGGATGGACTCTATGGGAAGAGGCTATAAGAGTTTTACTAGTCGAAAATTTTTATTAATTGTAGTGTGACCGAAGTTTTTAGAGTTCACCCGCACAGAGCAATGAAATCAATTGGCGCCAATTTTAAAATATTACAAAATGTTGAACACCCAGGTCGCAAAGCTTTAAATTTGATGTTGGCATGGCGATTTGTATTATCACAACTTCAGTTAGAAGTTTGCAACGCAGTGAAGGAGATGTTTCCGACCCTATAAAGTATATATATTTTGGATCAGCATCACTAGACGAGTCGATCTAGCCATGTCCGTCCGTCTGTCCGTCCGTCTGTCCGTCTGTCCGTCTGTCCGTCCGTCTGTCCGTCCGTCTGTCTGTCCGTCTGTCTGTCCGTCCGTCCGTCTGTCCGTCCGTATGTCCGTCCGTCTGTCCGTCCGTAATCTATAATTTTATATTATTAATTTACAATTTCGAATTAAATTTAACATAAATCGGACCACTATATTATTTGCTGTCATAGAAAGGATCATTGAACAATGTCAAAATAATACGCAAAATAGGCAAGTAAATCGAAATGTAATATTATGAAATTTAATATAAATTATCAGCAAGGGTATATAAACTTTGGCTGGCCGAAGTAAACTTATAGCCTCTTCCCATTTTTGACAAATGTGAAATTCGTGTTCCCACAGAGCTTCCATCCACTATCCACCATCCACCATCCGATAACAGCTGACTTGAAGAGCAGTTGCTCATGTCAAAATAATTAAAGGGGGGTCTCAACTCGGGGAAAACAGTTGTATAATGCTGTTCTCCTAATCTTATTGTAGAATAAAAAAAAAACCATACGATAACAGTTTAAAACATATATCCAATGTTAGAACATATTTTACAACAAATCTGCATACAAATTGCTGACGGGGGAGAGCCTAACCTCTCGCAACCCTACACTCCGTTCTTACTACGCCACTGCCTAACCAAAATTAATAGTGCAAAAATGTAAACAAAACCAATTGTGTGCTCTTTGGTCATTTAAAGCAATATTAAACATTATAGGAGTATATACTATATACTACTACACTTGTAACTAAAATTGGTGTATTTTTAAGTTTTGCAGAATAGTTTTGAATCTTCTCAGCAAAAAATAATGTTTTCGGTCCCAGAACAGCTTAAATTTTGACACACCTATACCTATATAATTTGCTTGCAATGGCCTTTTCGCTTACAAGAAACTACATTTTAATAATGAATTTTCAAAAATCAACAAGCTTAAACATTTTTAAATTTTTACCGCCATTGGTTTGAATATGTTTTCGTAGTCAAAGAATTCAGATTTGCACCGAAAAATCATTGGCTAACTATCGCATAAGCCGTCAAATTTTGACGGGGAACAAACTGGAAAATTTTCGGAAATTTCCGTTGAACGGATGGTGGATGGTGTATGGATCTCTGTGGAAAGACCCTATTAATTACACTGTTGCAAACTAGAAATAACGATAATATTTAAATGAACACATTATCACGTCTATAAATTAATATAGAATTGCTTTTCTATAAATTTCTGACGGATATGATAAAATAAAAAACAAATACATATGTACTTTGTACAGCCCAAAACGTTTTAGAAACATACTAAAGATGTCTGATTTCATGGCAGAACACAATATTAATTTTTAAAGCTTTGAAACTAAATGATAATTAGATAATTTGAATTACAAAGTTTAATTTTAACGGTTAAATTACAGCGAAAGCTGCATTCAGTGGATTAAATACATTAAATTGTGATAACCACTTAGTACACAATGTTGTTGGAAAAGTGGTCAAAGATGTGCTGATGGAAAGATCGCTGTAGCAAAATTGTTAAATATTTCAAGAAATCAGGACAAAACAGTATCCTAAAAAGTACTCTGAAAAGCTACTGTCCTAATCGATGGAATACGATATATAATCTTTTCCAATCAGTTGAGATTAACTGGATGGAAATAAAAAATATATTAATGGAGAAAAATCAAATAGGTACGATGCATCTTACTTTTCCCCACATTAACAATTTGAAAAAGATGTCCATAGTCAAAGATAATGATGTGGAAATTGTCAAAAAATTTAAACTTTCGCTTCAAAACCTTTTGAAGACTGTTGTGAAAGATAATTTAAAAAATTTCCACATGGTCGCTTTCTTTTTGTTTCCACCGACAAATAAATTATCTCGATTTTTAGATTGTCAAAAACAAAAAACCATTGAAGAATGTGAGAAAATCATGATGAATATTCATTTAAATAGCCCAGTTCCCGAAAAAGAATGCCTGGAATCCAAACCACCAATAGATCCCATTTTCTTCGATTACTATCAACCCACTCAAGATACCAGCATATTGTCCCGCATATCAAATGAAATTGTATCGTATCAAAATATTAACATAGCCTACGCTGAAGAATTTAATGTCTTGCAATGGTGGGAAAACAATAAGGAACAATTTCCGCTGTTATAAAAAACCAGCTTAATCATTTTAGCGGCTCCTGCGAGTAGTGCTGCATCTGAACGTGCTTTTTCAATAGCCAAAAATTTAATATCCGAAAAACGCAGCAAAATAGCCACCAGCAAGGATATGGCTAACAAAATAATGTTCTTGCACTCCAATATTGACGCATTAAATGAATCCTTGTTAAAATAAAATGTATAGAATTAATAATCACATATAACAAATAAATATATTTTTCACCCTAGCTAACAAATGTTGTTCTCAATTAAAACTTACTGAACAGTGTGTGAACTGCACAGCAATACAGTGTACTCATTGTGTGCTGTACAATGTGTGAGTGAGTGAGCTCAGTAGCTGTCATTACTGGCATTAGAACAATATTCACTCACATTCATTGAAAGTTGTACAGGAAAGCTAGCACTCATTTTTAGAATGAATGATTCATTTGCCCCTTTGGATGCATTCATGCAGGCCACCAGTGTAGATCCAGCAGCTTTTCCAGAGTTTTAAGTATGAAAGACTTATCGGCCTGTAATACTTGGGGCTCGCGTGACTGCACTTTCCCACCTTTGAAAGGATGACAATCCGAGAGGTCCTCCATTGGATTGGGATATAGCCCGTGCTTAGACATGCCGAGTATATTTCATACAACCATGGGGCCAATGGTTTCAGGCAAATCAAAATTGTGAAATTTTTTTTTTGGTCAAATCTGTTTGGTTTGTATAAGAACCGCCCTTATAATGTTTTCCCCAAAAGTAAGCAAAGACTTAATGAAATAAAATCAGTTTTTATACAGAACTCAACGGTGAAGGTTGTTTTCCTTATTATAGGAATCTCTTCACCTCTTAAATTAAAACAAGCTGCCCAAGCTGTTGGAATTTTTGAAGACAAAATCATAAATAATCGTTCGTATATGTCTCATAACTCTCAGGAAGCTGATGAATTTTAAGTTTTTCAAAACATCAAAATCATACTCAAATCCAAAACCCAACTACCCTCGAGATAATAACCAAGGGTGTACATTCTAAAATAATAAAACAAATATAACAACAACCAGTAGAGACAAAATAAGTACGACTATAATAGAAATTGGAGCAAAAACAATAATTATAACAATTATTTAAGAAATATTTATTAACCTAAAACTTCTCAAAATAATCAAGTACATGGTAGCCCGTTTTGTACTCAGATTATCAATATTCCCCAAAAACGTCCTCGAGTTTCAGAATCAGACCAACTTCATAAGTCTGAGCCAATGGACACATTTGAAAATTTTCAGACAACAGCCTTGGACGAAACACAACAGCCATATCAATACAGGATCAAGCTTAAATATAATTAACAAAAACTTCTTTGATTGCCCAGTTAAAAGTAATTGTACTAAAATTGAAACAATGGGTGAATCTGTAACTCTGAATAAATATATTCAGTTTAGTATTCCGAAATTATTTTCATCTATACAAACATTCATTATAAATAACTTTTCAAATCATTATGACATTCTTATAGAAGAAAAATTATAAAAGAATCACCAGCAAAAATTTACTTTATGAATAATACTATCGAATTTAATAAATATAAATTCCCTTTGGTAAATATAACGGAAAAACGTAATGAAACCCTTTCCAATGAAGTAGAAGATGAGGAATATGTTTATGCCTTACAACCAGATTTATCTGACAGTAACATTAGAGACGACCACATAAATAATGAAGAAAAAACTGAACTTCATTATTTAATGTCGAAATATTTTAATATTCAGTATCATGAAGGCGAAAATTTGACTTTCACGAACGAAATCAAACACGTTCTTAAAACAAAACATGAAGAACCAATTTATAGGAGACCATATAGTCCAATTGCAGTCCATTTGTAATGGTAATTAAGAAAAGGGATGCATCGGGCATACCTAAATTTCGTAGTGCTATTGATTACAGAAGACTGAACGAAGTAACTATCAATGATAAATTCCCTATTCCGAACATGAACGAAATATTAGACCAATTAGGGAAACGTCAATATTTTACAACATTAGATCTGGCTAAAGGGTTCCACCAAATTGAAATGGACCCAGACTCAAAAAACTGCATTCTACACTAAAAAGGGTCGCTATGAATATACTCGAATGCCTTTCAGCGTTGTATGAATAACATATTGCACGACATAATAGGTACCCATTGTTTAGTATATTTGGACGACATTGTTATATTTTTTATTACATTACAAGAGCATATTCAATCTCTTAAAAAGTATTCGAACGTCTTCGCAGATCAAATCTCAAACTACAATAAATAAAAATAAATGAATTTATGAAACGAGAAACTAAATTTTTAGGTCACATAATTTCATCCGAAGGAATCAAAGCAAATCTAAATAAAATTCAATTCAACAAATAAAATCATTTTTAGGTCTTTGTGGATTCTATCGTAAATTTATAAAAGACTTCGAAAAAATTGCAAAACCAATGACTGACTTGAAAAATTAAAAAACTTTAATAAGTAACGATCCAGTTCTCGTATATCACGATTTCGAAAAGAAGTTCGATCTAACTACAGATGCAAGCAATTATGCATTAGGTACCGTATTATCCCGAGGATGTAAAACCATTTGTTTTGCCAGTAGAACTTTAAATAAACACTAGTTAAATTGTGCAGATATTGAAAAGAAATTAATAGCTATAATATGTTTTGACCATAATCAACTTGTTTGGCTACACAATGTATGTATTTATATGTGGATACAATTTTGTTATGTACATTAAACTATATTTTCTGAAATTATCATTGAAAAAAATTTAAAAATGAGCCGTCTGCGGCCAATCTCCGTAAGCGCCTCCAAAAAAAGAGGCTTTGCGGTGAACAGCATAACTCATTACTGGATCACCAGAAAAATATTTTAAAAAAATGTCCATTAGTTAAGATGTTTCTTGAGGTAATCACGTCGAGTTTTTTTTTTTTTTTAATTTTTTGGATTTTTGGTAATACTTTAAAGTCAAAAACGTGATTTTAGCCAAAAAAATTGGATATATTAGTTATTATAAAATAAAAAATTAAAAAAAAAGCTCGACGTGATTACCTGCGGATTTAGGTACAGAAATTATGTTGCAAATTTCAGAACGATCGGTACATTAGATTTCGATGGACAATGTTCACCGACTTAAAAAAACATACTTTTCAGGAGAACGATTTAAAGTTTTGGATAAGTATAGAGACGGCAGAGAACGCCCCTCGTATAAATGGTCATATTTTTTGTAATTTTCATCCGATTGACATGAAATTTTCACACAGCATTCTTAAAAAAATAAAAAAAAAACGAAAAAAAAAAATTAAATACCATACCCCCCCTTAACAATGACGAAGACTTTGCTATTTTCCAACGAGTTTATATGAAATTTATTAAAAGAAAGACAGGAACGAAATTAATGAAAACTTCAGTTATACTTCCCAACGTGCAACATATGCAGACTTTTACGAGAAAATATTAGAAATATTACATGAAGGTATAAAAAAAAGGGTATGACGATTTTAAAACAAAATAATATATCCCAGACGCACAGAAACTTATTCAAAACATTATTAATAAATGTACAATTTGTAATTTATGCGAAGCAGAGCACAAAAAAGTTGATCTTTCTTTTTAAAAAACTCCTAAAACCAAAAATATTTGCGATAAACATGTTATAGTCTATTACTTTATTGGCCAACGGAAATTGTTAACCTGCATCGACATTCACTCAAAGTTCATTGGAAACAAAAACGACAGATTGGATTGAAAGTAAAAAAGATCTTCTAAAAATTTTTGGTGTGATAGGTAAACCAAAAACAATTAAAATGGATTAAGATCCTTGCCTAGTATCTAAATCATTACAAAATTGGTTACAAAAATATCAACTTTATAGTATTTACTAAGAAATAAATACTACTTTTAGTATTTATTTATTTTTAGCAATCGACCGCTAACTTAGACATGAACAATAAAACTAACAACTAGGCATTAAATGCACTATACAATAATAAAGTTACATGTTAGAATTTAGGTAATTGTAAATTTTACACGGAAAAGAACTTAAAGTTAGCTCCGGGGAGAGGATATCAGACAAAGTATTGTAATTGTTACAAAGAACATGAAAAGGTTCGTGTTGAGCGTAGTTACCCCTACATATTGGCAAGCGCAAAGGTCGAAACGTGCTTGTAAATCTTAAAGGAACTGTGAGATTAATATAGGAAAGCAGAGTTTGTGAATAAACTGAACCGAGAAGAAACTTATGAACAAACATAACGTCATTACAAATTCGACGATAATATAATGAAGGCAGGTCAATTAATTGTAGCCTACTTCGGTAAGTTGGCAATAATCTACCAGAGTCCCAATTTAAATTACGCAATGCAAAAATTAAAAATTGTTTTTAAACAGATTTAATAATAACCTGTTGTATTGTGGGCTCCAAACACAAGAACAATACTCCAAAATCGGACGCCTAACGATACATACAGAGTCTTGGTAGTTAACGGGTCATCAAATTCCTTGGACCATCGTTTTATAAATGCTAAGACACCCTTGGCCTTGTTTACCATGGCTGCAATATGAACACAGTTTTTTGAACATTTTGTATGGTTCAAAAAAAGAAAATTATTTTGGCAGCAATTCTGGAATTTATCAAGGTCAAGCTGAAGGCGCGTGTTTAGGTACCAGTCGGAATAGGACAAACAGATTTTAACATCGTCAGCTTACATGAGTGTAATGTATTCCAGCATGGTTTTATTCAAAGTGTGGTCGTCACTGTTTTGTACAAAGATCCCTTATATCGAATACACACGGAAAGATATCGATCAAAAGCTTAACATACGATATATACTAAATATCTGCTATATAACATTATAAATATCTGCTATACAACATGTCCCTTCTAAAGGTTTACTTCATATTTTCAATGTTTACAATTTCAATGATTACAGATTCTGATATTTCAATGTTTACAAATTCAATTCATTGCTTTACGCACGACCTTTCCCTCCAATCGGGGTCTAAGGCTTCTTTTAGGTGTTATATTCCTAATTGGACTTCTAGAGGAAGAATCCACACATACTTTAGATTCTTCCTTTTGTATATCTGCATTGTTCCACACTTGTGCATCCTTGTGAACCTGATCCATGTTGTCCGTTCGTTTTGTGTTATCCTCGGGAGCTCGGATTTGATCAGTGTGCCGCTTAATAATTCTGTGGTTGTGAGCAAGGTTGCACAAATATGTTCGAGATCCTATACATTTGTCTATTGTTGCCTGTGACCAAGCTGCCTTATTTGGATTCGTGTAATCCCTAATGTATACTTTTTGTCCCTGATTGAATGATTCTATACGCTTCCCTTTATAGCCTTCTATGCTTTTCTCCTGCTGTTTTAAAATTCTTGAGCTGACTGTGGGTGGACTCATGAGATCAAATCTAGTCTTTAGACTTCTGCCAAAGAAAAGCCTTGCTGGGGTTTCTCCCGTCGTACAATGAGGTGAATTTCGGTAATCTGCTAAGAATCTGTTTGTAATGGTTTCTAAACTTCCGTGACAGTCCTTATCGAGTGTTGCTATAATGGATTTTTTTAAGACCTTAACGAAAATCTCTGCCTGTCCGTTCGTGGCAGGATGACCTGGTGCGGTTAAAACATGTTTTATACCATTTATTTCCATGAAAGTTTTAAACTCCTGCGATGTAAATTGACGCCCGTTATCAGTGACTAAGACATCTACTAATCCGTATCTACAAAACATTTCTCTTAGCTTTTCTACTGTAAAGTTACTTGTAATTTGTTTTGTGATTACAACTTCGCTCCATTTCGAATACGAGTCGACCACAACCATGAAGTAATGATTTTTGATGGGTCCAGCAAAATCGACATGAATTCGTTTCCAAACTGAGTCTTCCGGGCTCCATGGAATTAAGGGGCTTTTGCTGGGACTATCCATGAGTTTTTGACATGAGTCGCATTTACTAATCATGTACTCTATGTCCTTGTCTAACCCTGGCCACCATACGTAGTTTCTGGCCAATGCTTTGGTTTTGACAATGCCTAAATGCGATCTGTGTAAAGATTCAAGAACTTCCTTATAAAGTTTTTTGGGTACAATGGTACGATATCCCCACATCAAACAGCCGTATTCAATTGATAGCTCTGTGTGTTTCTGAATGAAGGGTTGAAACTCCTTATCTAAGGATTGAATGGTACCCTGTTCTATTGCCTTTATTACCTTAGACAATGTAGAATCACGTCGGGACAGTCTGGCTATGCATTGAAAATTTAAGTTTAAATGATTATGCTGAGTTACGAAGTTCACATAACTACACTCTTCAGTCTTTGACTGTGTTAATGGAACTTGCGGAATTCTCGAAAAACTATCTGCCTCATTCTCTGATCCCTTCACATATTCTACACTATAATCAAACCCTGATAAATTTAAAGCCCATCTTTGGATTCGAGCTGACGCCATTACAGGCAATCCTTTACACTCGCCAAAAAGAGTTAGTAGAGGCTTGTGATCAGTACGCAACGTAAACCTGTTGCCCAGTAGATACTGGCGAAGTTTGTTAACAGAAAAGACAATTGCTAACGCCTCCTTTTCCACAGTGCTGTAATTTCTTTCACTCGACTGAAGAGCTCGCGAAACAAAAGCTATTGGCTTTAAAGAACCATCTTCGAACTTGTGTGAAAGAGTACCTGCTACTGCTGTATTACACGCATCTGTGGTGAGAACTATTTTCAAATCTGGATTGAAATGTACCAACACGTGATTAGATGCAACATCTTTTTTAATCTGTTCGTTGGCATTTTGACATTGATTCGTCCAACGGAACTCTACACCTTTTCTGAGAAGCTGATAAATCGGATCCATTTTCTCGGAAAATCTATCTATGAACTTGGAATAGTAGTTGACCATTCCGGTGAATGCACGAACTTCAGAAATGTTCCTTGGATTTGGTGCGTTCAGCACACACGAAACTCGTTCCTTGTTTTTGCTGAGACCGTCTTTGTCAATATTGAACCCTAAATATGTTATTTTGTCTTTGAAAAACATGCACTTTTCTTTATTTAAGTGCAACCCTGCTGACTTAAGCTTTCCTAAAACCTTTCGTAATGTGTGTACATGGTATTTCAAATCTAAACCGGTGATGGTTATGTCCTCTTGGTAAACGACAACCTACGGGATGTTTCGAAGCAAAGACTCCATTATCTTTTGGAATATGAACGCGGCTGTCTTAATGCCAAATGGCAATCTTTTCACCTTAAAGATTCCTACATGTGTGCTCCACGTACATAATGACTGAGATTCCTGATCAAGTAATAACTGATTGTATGCTTGAGATAAATCTAGTTTCGTAAAACGTTGGATTTCTTCTTCTGGATTTGATCTACTAGCGTTTTAGTGCTTTCACTGCTCTCTATGGCATTGACTTGCAATAGTTAGAAATTGAATGCTCGTAAAAAGGATCTTCCTAATAGAGGCATGTTTTTAGACTGGGTCACGACAAAAATAGAGTTGGTATAGGTGTCTTTGAATTTAATTTGTGCAACAAACTCACCAAGAATCCTTATCGGGTCACCATTATAATTAACATATGGTGTTTCGCATGATTTTAACTTGGTCGTTTTCATTTCCCGAAATAGATCTACAGGGATCAGGTTACAAGGTGCACCCGTGTCACATGCTGCATCAAATTTTATGCCATCCACTTCAACAGTAAGTGTGTACGCTTCCTCTGAACTTTTACCTATGATACTAAAAATACTATTATTTAAAATTTCGTTATGGCTATACAGGTGATTTGGATCAGATACAAAGTTTACATTTTTGCCTTTAGTGGCTTTGCATACAGTTGCAAGATGTCCAATTTTGCCACATTTATGACAAGTACTGTCCTTGTATTTGCACTCCTGTGATGAATGATTTCACCAACCGCACCTTGAACATGGTTGCCGCTTTTTGCCTTTGGCCACTTGCTTATGGTGCGTCTTGTTTACGAAATTGACCATACCGTCTGACCCGGTCCTGCTTTCCTCCATCGTACACGCCTTCGTCGCCAACTTGGTCTCGTACAGTAACGCCTTCCGTAATGCCACATCCAGGGATATAGTCCCGTCTTCCTCGCAAAATCTTTCGAACAGCTCGTTGGGCATTCCGACGATGAACTTGTCTAGAACAAATGCTTCTAGGTGCTGTCCAAAAGTGCAGCTGAGCGCTAGCTTTTTTACCCTTGCAAACCATGCTGCCACCGATTCTTCAGCGAGTTTACGAGCCAGATTAAATTGTCTGCGTTCGTAGAATGTGATTGTTGGCGGTGTGTACTGAGTGTGTAGAATGGCGCATAGTTCTTTGTAAGTTTTTCTTGTAGGTAATTCTGGGCTGCAGAGACTGTGTAATACACAATAGGTTTCCGTGCCAACTGACTTCAGTAGTGTCGCCTTTTTGGAGTCGCCCAACGTGATCGCCATTTCTGTGAAATGTACCTCCAAACGCTCTAGCCACATCAGCCACGTCGATTCTCTCGGTACGAATTCTGGAAAATTCACGGCCTGCATGATGGTGAGGTTAGATTGAGCCATTGCCGGAAGTTGAGCGTCCGCGATCTCTTGCTTATTGTCAGGCATCTGGTTTTGGTGTTGTACATACAACTTCACCGTCCTTGTAATACAGGGATGTTATTCACTTTGTAAAATTTGCGTGGTTAACCTTAAAACTTAAGGAATTCGTTTTTCTCGTCGCCAATATGTAATGTATTCCAGCATGGTTTTATTCAAAGTGTGGCCGTCACTGTTTTGTACAAAGATCTCTTATATCGAATACACACGGAAAGATATCTATCAAAAGCTTAACATACGATATATACTAAATATCTGCTATATAACATTATAACATTATAAATATCTGCTATATAACAAAAGGATGGAAGAGATTAAAATTACTTGAGGAAGGTCATTTATAAAAAGTATGAAAAATAATTTACCCAGGTGGCTCCCTTGTGGAACACCAGAAGTAACATTGACAACATTTGAAAAAACATCGTTAAACAAAACACGTTGTGTACGGTTTGACAAGTAAGACGCAATCCATTTTAAAGGACTTGGAGGAAATCCCAAATGTGAAAGTTTAAAAATAAGTAGTGAATGGTATACCGAATCAAAAGCCTTGCTAAAGTCGGTGAAAATTACGTCGGTTTGCAAGCGGCTCTGAAAACCTCGATAATGAGAGAAGAGAACTCGAGAAATTTTTTTGTCGTTGACCGATGTTTAAAGAAACCATGCTGAGATGGAGATATAAGACTGCTGCAGAAGTTTTTTTTTGTATTCCTTTATTTGAGTTTTCTTACAAGTAATTAACAATTAAACGTTTGATAGGATGGGACCGAGCCGCGCGGGACTGCCGCAAAGCATTGCTTCGCACGACTAAAGCCGCCTACTCCATCTGCCCGTTCCTCCTTCTCTTCAGGCGTCTTAACGTCTTCATGATGTTGGCAGCGAATTCTGCTGTTGCGTCCCAAAAGTTCGGCTGACCAGCATCGTTGGAACCAGTGTATGGACTTCCACGCTGACTCCTGTTGCATCTTGGAGTGCCTTTTGTTCGTGGTAGAATATGTGGCACTCGAATAGGACGTGCTGGACGTCCTCCTTGATGTCGCTGCAGCACTCTGGGCAGCCGTTTGCCGGGTCGTGTCCGTACTTGTTCTGGTACCCGCGGAAGCATCCATGTCCGCTGAGTATTTGAGTCAGGTAGAAGTCTACCTTCCCGTGTTTTCGTCCTATCCAGGGTCTGATGTCCGGTATGGGCTCCTTTCCGTCCTCTTGTGGAGTTGACCCACCTGCTCTGCCACCTTTCCATGATCCTGGCTCTGGCTTCGGATTTTGCCTCGGACTTCGCTCCTTGCTCCACGAGCTAGCCTAGGCCGCGGATTTCCTTCGCTTCGCGCACTAGCTCTGGTAGGGGCACTTGGCCAGCAATGACCAGTGCCGCATCGTCCGAAACTGTCCTAAAGGCGGAGGCAACCCTCATGGCGCACAGGCGATAGGTGGATATGTCACCGCTCATGTAGCTCAGTGTCTGCCTACACTGCGGCTGCGTATAGCAGCTGGGACGCCACGACAGTCGCAAGCAGCTTCCTTCTCCTTTGCTTGGGTCCTCTGGTGTTAAGGAGAATCCTGGACAAGGCTCTGGCAGTCGCGTTCGCCTTCTCGTGTACGTACTCCAGGTGCTCCTTGAAGCAGAGCCTGATGTCCAGGTATCTGATTGCCCGCTGAGAAGTAATCTCGTTTCCGCCAACCAGTATCTTGGCCGTTTCCACCTGTTTCCTGCTTGAGATCAGGACGGCTTCCGTCTTCTGCGAGGCCAGATCTAGACCTGCCACCGCTAGCCACGCCTCGACTGCGTGGATCCCTGTGTCGTCGCGACGTCGTCGGCGAAACCAACGATTGTGCTGTTGTCTGGTAGGCACAGGTTCAGCACTCCGTTGTACATGGTGTTCCGCAGCAGAGGACCCAGTACTGATCCTTGAGTGACTCCGGCGGTGACCTCGTGGGACCTGGTGCCCTCGGGGGTGCCCAGAAGGTGAACCCTGCTGTCAAAGTAGTATCAGCAGATATTCTGAACATGGAGCGCTTTCAGTGCCTCCAGCGTCCGCCCCCCCAGTCCGCCGAGTTGAAGGCGTTGCGGAGATCCAGCGTTACCACCAGGCAGTACTTCTTCGTGCCACCTTTCCACATGGTGCCCTCGATGGCTTTCTCGGCAAGGCTTGTCACATTTGTGATCGCGTCCAGGGTCGACCTCTTCTTCCTGAAGCCAATCTGGTTCGGGAACAGTCCACCTGCGTGCTCAATTGCTGCCTCCAACTTGGTAGCGATTACCTTCTCGAAGACCTTTCCTATCGTGTTCAATAGGCAAATCGGCCTGAAGGAGGAGGGATCCCCTGCTGGTTTGCCGGGCTTGGCGTGGAGCAAAAGTTTTTGTCGCTTCCAGCGCACGGGGAAGGTACCTTCAGTCAGGCATTACTTGAAGAGCGCTGCCGTCTTCTCAGAGTGCATGTGAAGCAGAAGCATTATGATTGCATTGATTGCTCCGCTAGGGACCATGTCTGTCTCTTTCCGGTTCGAGGTCTCTAACGGTGGTCGCGGATTTCCCCCCGACTTCTCCGAAGGAGGTTATACCGCCTCTGCTCGGTCGCCAGAGCCACGTTTTTTCGGTGTGCCGCGTTAGCGGAGGGGTTGGCAATTGGTCTGCTCCATCACCTGTAGCACCTAAACGTCCTCTACCGTGGAAGAATGTTGACCCATGGCTAATCCCGGATTCCTTGCCAAGGAGTTCGAGCAGCCGCCCTCAAATGTGTGCTACAGTCGATCGCCTATCGACATGTGCAACCCGTATCCGGTAGCAATTGTCCATTAGCGAATACGCCCAGAAGTAGGCAATATTAGTGCTTCACCGGGCGCCGCACCAACACGACCTCTACCTGTGGAGTCTCGATCCGTCGTGGCAGGGAGCTTTCGTAAGTTTGCCCTGCGATCAGCTGAGCCCGATGTCGTTGTACAGCACTACTCATGCTAGCTGAGCATGGTGCCCGCTGGAAGCCGCACGCTATCGCGACGCTGCTTGTGGGCGCTGCAGACAGACTTTTCCGGCGGAGCGCCGCTTTTCGCACCTTCACTCACTGCTGCAGAGTTGTTGCAGTTGGTGCGTGATCAGGTGTTCGAGCAGTTTGGGAATAGCCGAAAGCTTTGCAATGCCTCGATAATTTTCAATGTCACACCTTGAAGCTTTTTTGTGAAGAGGAATAATGTAGGATTCATTCCAAATCGCTGGAATGCAGGACTGGTTCACAGATAAATTAAATAAATGGGTGATAGGGCGTGCAAGATTTTGAGCACATTTTTTCAAGATGCAGCTTTGAACCTTATCGGGATCTGCTGCAAATGAATTGTTAGTTGAAGACAACCCATCAAGAACATCACCTTCCGCAAAAGATGCCAGAAAAATATTGTCCGCATGAGGTAGATTATAAGGATACGGACAAGGGGGAACATAGAGTTCTGTAGAGTAAGTTGACTGAGAAGATTAGAAGATTCAGCACTATTACGATAACGGAGGGAAGGAAATGCGTTAGTTTTACGTTTGGAGTTATATTGAGCGAAGTCAACCAAAGAACCAGATTTTTGGTATTTTTTAAATAGCCTGGATTTCTTATTTTTTAAATAAAAGAGATTCCTCGTAAACCATGCAGGCTTGGAAGTTGAAGAAATAGTAACTTCGGGAACAAATGTATCCAGAGCCGAGAGAATAGAAGCATAGAAAGCTGAACGGCAAAATCAATATTCTGAAAAGCATATAAAAATGACTAGTCAATCCTTGAAAGGTGCAAATTAGGACCGTTAAAATTTGTTTTTCTGAAATATTTAGCAGGGCACGCAGTTACTGAATCGGAACTTGGGCTAGAAAACTCAGCAGAAATAGATAGGGTTGTGTGGTACTGTCACGGCTGTTTTGTACGGAGTTGATTTGAACAAGAGAAAGATCGGTTATCCCTTCAATAAAATCATGAGTAGTGTTAGGTAACAAAAGGTTTTTATCATCGCAAGGAAGCCATGAAACGAGTGGAAGGTTGAAGTCACCCATCACAAAGAGGCTGTCAACGCAGCCTAAGGCTGACATCATAAGTTGAATGGCAGAATGGTGGCTTGAATAAACGTTGATGTCTGCGCAAGGAGGGATGTACAAGCAAGTTAGGAAAATAAAAGCAGCACCGACGCGGACTGATCGCTCCGAGGGCCTGGAATTGAGAACGGCATCCACGCTGGTGAGGAGAGTTCCGAGCTACTCTGCGGTCAGGATGTCTTCGCCGACCGTACGAAGGAACAGGTGCTTTGCAGACTTCACACCTGCCTCCAAAAGTCCGCCGAAGTGAGGTGCCCTGGGCGGTATGAACGCAAACTTGCAACCTTTTCTTAATGCGAATGTTGCGATACCGCCCCCTGCTCCTCCAGACGGGCCCGGAACTCTTTCATATGGCGATCGGCTCCGACGAACCAAGCGAACATCATATTGACCCTTGATCCTAGCAAGGTCTCCCGCAGCTAAGATTGGCTTACCTTTATGTTTGCTACCTAATTAATTCTTTTACTCTTCCTTAGAAGTGCCTCATATTATTTCAACAAATAGAAAAGTTTAAACAATTTGATTCACGACTGCTCCTCCCACCTGTCTTCCTTATCTGTACTTAATATAATCAGATTTTATAAAAACGGTTAGTAGTAAAATTTGAAGTAACGCCCGGAGAATGCAGACGTGTTTTGCGCGAGCTCCGGAAAAAGTAGGTTACAAGTGAAAAACAAATAACTAAAAATACTGGAGTAGGGTAATAAAAGCAATAAAACGCTAACAAAAATCAGAAAAAATAATACTAATAAACAATAATTAGTGCTATCTATAAAAATAGTGCAAAGTTATCATAAAAACTAAGAAGTGCCACGAGTAATAGCTCGATGAGCTCATATTTCTCAACCCGTGATACAGAAGTAGAAAGAACTTCTTCGAAGAGCAACTCAGCCCTACTGACCATTGACACCGCGAGACCACGGTCTTGTTCTCCCGCCGTACGCACACCATTTCCCACTTCATGGAGCGTGCAATGTAGAACCCCACCCCCAACTTCGACTCGCAGCTCACCAGAAACGAGCACTGCAACCTCGTTAATTTCTGCAGCACCGAATAAAATTACAATTGTAACAACGAGTGCCAGTATCGGCTATACCAAACAACAACAAGTGGGACCGGCTATACAGACTGGCATGGATCGTTACATGCAAATCAAACGGAAGCTAAGCCCGCAAAATAAAATGGTTGGAAATAAATCAAAACTAAATTGCCCTAATCAAGTCAGCGAACAACCAGGGGCATATAGTAACAACAGATTCGCCCTGTTAGCGGATATTGAAAATAATCAATACGAAGCTGGGCAGGCTATTCAAAAGAAGCCAAAGCCTCCACCAATTAACATAAGGAAATAGAAATCAAATGCCCTAGTAAAGAAAATTTTTGCGCTGGTCGGGAATGACAAATTTTATGTTACTCCTCTTGTCACGAAGCAAAGCTTCAAGCTAAATCTGAAAATCAATTCAGAGCTGTAACGAAATATCTAGACGAAGCTAAGAAACTCTACTACGCGTACCAGCTCAAGAGTAGCAAAGGCTTGCAAGTAGTGCTAAAGAGAATAGAGCACGACGTATCGACCAATGAGATATTGGAGGCACAGAAAGAAAAAGGATTCTTCGCAAAAAATATAAATTATATTTTTAACAGAAATAAAAAGTCGGAAACGTCTCCTTCACTGCGTTGCAAACTTCTGACTGAAATCATTATACCCTCTGCAAGGGTATAAAAATATACATAAATTACTTAATTTGTTTTTAATTTAACATGATTTTTGAAAAAACAAATTATTCAAATCGGTCAACTATATCTTATAGCTGCCATATAAACGCTTAGTACAAAAGGGAATACGACGGTTCTATTTCAATATTTTTTCATGTAAATCAAGGTTTAGAATTTAAAATTGCTTAGTGATTTCTTATAGCTGTCATAGAATTAGTCTAGAAAATTTCCCATATTTTCAAAAAAAAATTGCGTATAAATTAGGTTTTAGATCATAAGAGCTAGAGCGGACTCTGGAACTTTTTTTGAGAAGCAATCTAGTAAACACATACTGGTTTCATTTTTCATGAACAGAATACCCGAATACAGCATATTAATAAGAATATATTTGACGCTAGGAACACAATAGAAATACGTCCGGCTTCACTTCCTATTATAATTGGATTAAGATTGGATTAGAAAAAATAATTTAACAGCTTGCCGCGACAAAAAAACAAAAGTAATGGAAAACCGCAGACTAGTAATTCAACTAGGGATTTATGTTGAAAGTGCGCGCGGAAAATTACGAACATTTCTTGCTAACTTTAAGCTCGGTTTTCTCAAAAGAGGCACAAAAGGGCAGGCTAATTTTGTCAGAATAGTTTAAATATTTAAACTTTTTTTTAAAAAAAAGAATGAAAGCGGGGTCTAGGGGGTAACATTACTTTACGTCCAAGAATATCCAAAACAACACACACTTATTGGACCACTTTTAAAAAATTAAAAACAAATAGTAATTACGCACTTACATTTTTTTTTTGCAATATTCTAAGAATTGGTTGCTCTTAAAATTTTAATCGTTACATATACAACTTAGGCCCTTAGGCGCTTTCAGAAAAATTTCAAAGATGTGCAAAAATACTTTTTTTCTTATTGGCTAAAATTCTATTTCGAAATATCAACTTTGGTGGGAGAACCAATCACTTTTTTTTTTATTTGTATGGAGACGTTACATTTCACCATTTTGAAAAATCTTAAAAAAAAAAATTTTGGCAGGTTTTCTGTTCTAGGCGCCCCAGTCTATAAAACTACAAGGAGGCAACGGCAGTATCACTATAGACGCTGTCTATTGCCCACCGCTTTTTACTTCTACAATTCACTCGGAGATCGTTTTACAGCAAGAGGAGACTACAACGCCAGCACACGCACTGGGGGTCAATACTCGTGATCCTTAAAGGAAGGCAACTGTATAAAGCAATTACAAATTTGAGCAACAAACTCCACTACGTCTCCCCTGGCAGTGCCACATACTGGCCAACTGATCCCTAATAAACTTCGCTGTGACCAAAAACATCCCAAGAAATTTAGTAAACGCTAAATCGCAATCTGACTTATCATCGGATCACTCGCCTTTTTTAATAACTCTCCTTCACCCCTTCGAGCAACTCGCATAGAACTAACCGGCTAAAGTACAAAAAGTACGTAAGTTCCCACATTGAGCTAACACCACAATTAGACATTGAGAATGACATCTACTCCTGTCCTGATGCCCTGGAGTTAGTACTCGTGGTAGCAGCCAAATTCTCAACACCAGAAGAGACAATTGTGCGCAGCAACCAATACAAAACTAATCTTGAAATCGAACAACTAGTTCGGGAAAAACAACAAAACCCTCAAGCAAGAAGAAAAGGTTGCGCAGCGTCGGTACATCAAGAAACTGCCACCGACCAGTACAAAACATTTTTTGGGGAGAGCTCACCCAAATCTAAGCTTTCCGATAGAAACTCCGATAGATTAGAAACTCCTCGGGTATTTGGGCCCGCAGCTACGAAGACAGAGCCGAAATACTTGCTTTACACCTACGAAATATATTTCAGACAAACGCTGCCACAAATTCTTTTCAACTACCGCCGCTTAGCCCTGAAATTGCAATTAACCCGATCTTGTTTCAGAAGAGTTAACTAATTGTCAAAAATTTATTGAAAAACGATCGAAAAATACCATAAAACAGTCATACATATAAACAACATTTCAAACTAATAAAAAAAACAATGTCGGCAGAAAAGAAGTTTCGCGGTAAATATTATACCGATGAACAGGAGACCATCCTTGTAGAACTGGTTTCGGAGAACAAAAACATATTAGAAAACAAGAAGTCTGACACCGTCACCTGGAAATAAAAGGAACAGGCTTGGAATGATTTAGCGGAACTCTTTGCCGCCAAGACTGGCGTAAGCCGCTACTACAAAGCCCTTCGGGAAAAGTTTACAACCTTAAAGAGAAAGTCTAAGGCAGAGCTAGCGCAGGAAAAGACGGAATGCTACCGAACAGGTGGAGAACCTTCGGACAGTGTAACAGTTTCAAAGGTGTCTGAGAAAACTTTTTGCAAAACAAATAGTGCCGTGCTTTTGCACAAGCGAAACCTTTTAACAAATTCTTCATCACTGTAATGTTCGAAGTAATTTCTCTGCTCTTGATATCTGCGTCGATAGGTTCGCACTTCAGACAATTCGACGATATCCCACAGAGTTTGAAGATAAATCGCTCGGGAATCAATTTTAAAATAAATTAGATGACTTGAACAATTTTGATACATATTTAACTGTAAATAGAATCAGCTGTTTTCTAATGAAGAGTGGAACCAGATTGACAACGCTCGAATGTCTGGCAACACTTGCGCACAATCCAACCGCACAAATTTTGCACGGTGGATGAAGTACCATGACAAAATTTGTCGTTATGCTAACATAAGGACGAGTAAACCATTTTTTGTTTATCGCTCCGTTGTCTCGACAGGCAAACTAAAGAACGGACGATAAAACGGCCCTTAAAAAATGGAAAAAGTCTGTGGTTATAATGATACCGAAGCCTGGGAATGACCACACAATTCCCTCATTGTACAGGTCAATAAGCTTACTATCGTGCCTGTCCAAATTACTAAAAAAATGTCTGCTCACGCGCATAACACCATATTTAAGAGAACACAACTTAATCCCACGGAACCATCGAGCAAGTCAACCGCATAACATCAGATATTCGTACAGCCTTCGAACATCGGGAATATTGTAGTGCATTATTCCTTGACGTCTCTCAGGCTTTCTACCAACTGTGGCTTGAAGGCTTCATGCATAAAATCATAACATTACTGGTGAGATGAAATGCAAAGACATCCAACGAGTATAACATTGAAGCCGGAGTCCTACAAGGCAGCGCACTGGGCCCTACCCTGTTTGTACTATACACATCAGAGGCTGACGACATCCACATTTGCTGATGACATCGCAATTCTGATCCGCTCGAGAAGCCTAACTAGAGCAACAGCTCAACTAGCTGATCATTTGAGAAGTGGCTATCAGATTGGCGAATTAAAATTAATAAACAAAAGTGTAAATATATAACGTTGTCAGTCTTTCTGCGTAGGAGGATTTCTTCACCGGGTGACCCGATCGACTTTGCTGCGCCTAACGCTGATTTTGGCGCAGAGGCGTTTACGACCGTCTTTCTGTCCCCCGACATCCCTAGTTTGGGATGTCTGCATCGAAAAGATCTGCCAGCCCAGCAATAATTATTAGGGCCCATTAGCTAAATTCAGTCTACATGACTGTAAGTTAAGTTATATTTTTAAGATTTGATATACTTATTGTTAGTCTCAAAGAATAGAAGATTTAATAAATAAATGTATATGACATTAAAAAAAAAGTAGTATTAAAATTCACCCAGAACAAATTGACAAAAAAATAAAAAAATCATAAATTCGGAAATAATTAGGAGCAGGGTGTAAGGCTATAAATTGGAACAAGAAGCGGCCACAAAGTGCCACAAAATTCGATTTTTTTTTATAATTCTTTCTTTTGCCATTTTTATGTTATACATTTAAATGTAAATAAAAAAATGAAAATATAAATAAAATCCACATACTATTGGAGATTTAGCTAACGGGGAGTTTGCAAGAGATAAGACAACGCTTTAAAGGGAGGAGAATATTTATGCGAAGCAACATTTTGCTTTATGTTTTCAACTATTTTAAGAAAAGACATACAGAAAATGGATTCAATCTTAACTGAATTTTAGCAATAATATTTTGTTATCATTTATTACTCTGTGTTACAAAATGTTTTCTTTTTGAATTTACTTCGATAAATTTGAATTCGTTTCGAATTCTCAAATTCAACTGCGTTCAACAAGACCTTAAAGTTGGAAAAATGCTAAAACAATTGCCAACTTTTCGTGTGTATTACAGGCAAACGGATTCATGGTTTCTTTTGCTGCCAAAGTATTTTAAAAAGCCACACTTTTTTTTTCAAAGCCACTACTCAGAAGATTTTAAGATTTTTAAAGGGAAATTTTCCTGATAAAATAGATTTCTTAACCACAAAATTTGGCTTTTTTGTGGCTGCGATATTTTGCCTTACACACTTAAGGCTACGACCTAATAAGGGACTTGGTAAAGGATACTAAATTTCAAAACAGTGTAAATGCAGTTATTTGCGGGTATGTCATAAGATTTCGAACACATTTTGAAACCATTTTGACAGCATTTATAAACGAAACAATGACAAAAGAAGTAAGTGAAAAACATCAAATCGAATTTTGGGGCACTTTTGGTCTACACGGGGCTCCTAATTATTTCACAATTTGTGATTTTTACATTTTTATGTCAATCCGTTCTAGGTGAATTTTGGAAATTTTTTTTTAAATCAAATATTTGTTGAAAATTATAATTTCAACGACATTTGATATTACATTGTAGAAAAATTTAATTAAAATCTATTACATATTTAGGATTCATTATACAATTTGAAGAACACAACAAATTTTTTTTTACATTTTTCTAAAAAATCTAAAATTATAACTTACCCTTTTTTTTGCTTAGTTTTTTAACTTTCAATGTCGCCTGGTACTTCTTCCTCTAATTCAATTTCAAATAGGCCAATTAAAAAATATTACTTCGGTCGCGTGTAGACGAGTTTTCTTAACGCTCCGGAAAAAGAATTATTTATTCAGTCGAAAACGTTCGAAAAATTAATAAACGAGAGGTTTTGCGTTTCGCAATGCGAATCGCATATCTTAAACTAAAGTTTTAATTAGTTAATTAATTAATATTTAGCACTAACAGTAAACAAATAAATAAGAACGTGGATCAGCAACAACACAACCAAGTGCCAAAATCGGGCCAAACGGCAAAAACAATACTACTAAAAGAGTCTGAACAATTAGCCCCAAGGAAACTGAAGCCGCCACCTATCTTTATTTGTCAACAAAATAGTTGAGCTGGTCGGAAAAGATAACTTTCATGTTATTCCGCTTATGAAAGGGAATATAAGCGGAAAAGATAACTTTCATGTTATTCCGCTTATGAAAGGGAATATAAGCAGAAAAGATAACTTTCATGTTATTCCGCTTATGAAAGGGAATATAAGCGAAACTAAACTGCAAACCAAAACTGAAGACGATTTCCGAGCAGTGTCAAAGTACTTAAACGATGCCAAAAAGAATTGCTACACGTACCAGCTAAAAATCTGCAAGGGTTTGCAAGTTGTGCTTAAGGGAATAGAACCCGATGTGACCACCTCAGAAATTACAGAGGCTTTAAAAGAAAACGGTTATTGTGAAAAAAATGTTATAAACATTATGAACAAAAACAAGAAGCCGCAACCACTGTTCAAGGTCAAGCTGGAGCCAGACAGCAGAACTTTGAAAAAAAACGGTGTGCACCCGATCTACAAGTTGCAGTACCTGCTTCATCGTAGGATCGCAGTAGAAGAGCTGCACAAACGGAACGGGCCAGTGCAATGCACGAATTGCCAGGAATACGGACACACCAGGGCTTACTGCACCCTCAGGCCAGCATGTGGAAACTGCCACGGCTCCGACCTGCCCTGCCAACAAGGAAGACTCTCTCACTAAAAAGTGTGTAAACTGCCAATGAAACCACACAGCAAACTGGAGAGGCTGTCCAGTCTACAAGGAGATGAAAAGTCAGATGCAACGAGCGACACACACAGAACACTTACATGAGATCGCAAGCGACACCGGAAGTTTTCTTCGCAAAAGCAGCCAGGTCATCGTTTGGCCCTTCAATTACCACCAACGGCATTTCTTAGGCCAGTTCTCTAAGATCAGGCACAGCTCACATAGAGCCGAAAATTGATAACATCCAGCAGGCCATGGGACAGCCACAAATAACATAGAAACTAGGATGATCACTTTGCAACAAAATATGATGGAATTTATGTCCTTCATGAAAACCACAATGCAAACCCTTATGCAAAACCAAAACATCTTTTTACAAATGCTTGCAGCTCAGCAGTACAAATAAACTATGCCTTGTCTTTCAATAACTCTGTGGAACGCCAACGGTGTTTCACGGCATAAACCTGAAATAACTCAATTTCTGAACGAAAACCACATCGACTTTATTTTGCTGGCAGAAACGCATCTCACCAGCAAATATAATTTTCAAATACGGGGATACACGTTCTACAGCACCAATCATCCAGATGGTAAAGCACATGGCGGAAGCGGCATCTTAATAAGAGACCGCATCAAACACCACTTTCACAAAAGGTTTGCAAAAAATTATTTGCAAGCTACATCGATAAAATTACAGTTGGTCAACTGTAACCTTGCCATTGCCACTGTTTACTGCCCACCCCGTTTTACAGTCTCCGAAGACCAATTCATGGACTTCTACAATGGACTTGGAGAGCGATTCATAGCAGCAGGAGATTACAACGCCAAGCACACATACTGGGGATCCCGCCTTGTGACCCCCAAAGGAAGGCAACTATATAATACACTCATCAAAACTTGCAACAAACTGGACTACATTTCACCAAACAGCCCTACATACTGGCCTACAGATCCTAGAAAACTACCTGATTTAATTGGTTTTGCTGTGACAAAAAATATTTTTCGCAATCTAATATCTGCAAAATCGCTTTTGGATCTATCATCGGACCACTCACCAGTGCTAGTAACTCTTCTTCAAAGCCCGGAATTAATCGAGCACCCTTGCAGGCTGACGTCGCTTCGAACCAACTGGCTGAAGTTCAAAAAGTACGTAAGTTCCCACATTGAACTAACTCCACAGCTCAACATCAAGGAGGACATCGACTGCTACGCCGATGCACTGGAGTCTGTACTCCTCGCAGCAGCCAAAGTCTCTACACCGCAAGGGAGGGATGGGCACACGCACCAACACAAAACTAACCTTGAAATCGAACAGCTTGTTTTGGAGAAAAGACGTTTGAGGCGTGCTTGGCAAACCAGCAGATCGCCATCCTCAAAACAAAGTCCTAAGGAAGCTGGTCGCAAACTGATCAGGGCCCTAAGGCACGAAGAAGTAAAAGTACAACGCCAGTACATTGAGAGACTTTCACCCACCAACACCAAGCATCCCTTGCGTAGGGCACACCCAAATCTAAGTGCGCCGGCCGAAACAGTAATTTCCATAAGAGACTCTTCAGGCAGCTGGGCCAGAAGCGACAAAGACAGAGCTTGTACATTTGCTTTACACCTTCGAAATGTCTTTCAGCCAAACCCTGCAACAAATTCATTCGCTCTACCGTCGCGGTCAATTAGAATTGAAACTGAGACGGAGCCAATTCTGTTTCAACCAAACAAAGTTGCAAAAGTCATCAGCGAGCAATTGAAACCAAAAAACGACGGTGATCTAATAACTCCCAAAATGCTAATTAAACTCCCAAACTGTGCAGTTGAGGGATAACACGGCCTGGGTACTTCCCAAAAAAATTGAAAAAATCGGTAATCATAATGATCCCAAAGCCAGGAGAAGATCATACAATATCAGCTTCCTACAGACCGATAAGTTTACTCTCGTGTCTGTCAAAACTGCTCGAAAAATGCCTTTTGACGCGCATGATTCATATCTAAAAGAGCACAACGTTATTCCGGCACATCAATTTGGCTTTCGAGAAAGCCATGAAACAATAGAGCAAGTCAACAGATTAACAACGGAAATACGGTCTGCATTCAAATATCGGGAATACTGCAGTGCGGTATTCCTTGACGTTGCACAGGCTTTCGATCGAGTCTGGCTTGATGGCCTTATGCACAAAATCAGAACTATTCTGCCGGAAAACACTCACAGGATACTTGAATCGTTCCTTTACACTATAGAGGCTGGATTTCCCCAAGGTACCGCAGTTATTCCCACGAACGACCGGCTAACTACTTCCACATTACGATACTGCGTTCTGCTCTACAATTCAACGCTTAAGCCAGTCTGGACTTACGGCTCCCAGTTGTGGGGAAACGCGAGCATCAGCGATATCGACACTATCCAGCGAGCACAATAAAAAATCCTGAGAACTATCACAGGAGCACCTTGGTATGTTCGGAACGACAACATCCACAGAGATCTTGGCATTATGCCCGTAAAAGACGAAATATCAAATGAAAAAAACGTCCTACCACACCAAGCTAACTTCTCATCCAAACCAGTTCGCCAGGGGCCTAGCCAGGGTTTCATACCGGACCCGATTGCAACGAGATGTACTCCCAGCTCAGCAATAGTTAGAGCCCTTAAATCTCGCGTCAGTCATCTTGACTGTCAGATAGCTTTTTAATTTAAGATTTAATATACTTATTTTGGTCAATCAATAGGTATTGCAGAAATTAATACACATTCATTTTCCCGTTAATGTAGTTACAAAACTGCGGGTTTCGCGGTTTGTGGACGTTAGGGGGCGTGGCACATCGTCGTGAAGAAGTTCTTCTACGCGCTCCGTAATAACCCCTAGAATCTTCTAGCTTTTATAGTTTCCGAGATGTCAGCGTTCACACAGACGGACAGACGGCCATGGCTAGATCGAGTCGGCTAGTGATCCTGATCAAAAATATATATACTTTATATGGTCGGAAACCCTTCCTTCTACCTGTAACATACTTTTGCACGAATCTAATAGACCCTTTTACTCTACGAGTAACGGGTTTAATTTTTACTTTCACAACAACAAATACACACAATTAGCAAAGACACACATCCAAAACAAAATACATGTAACTATTTTTTATAGTTACTGAACTATCTTCATTGGTCAATTTTACCAAACAAAATTTTTTGTGTGTATGATTTTCTCCATCTGTGTCATCTGTACACGAGGTTTGGGAAGTACCTCCGTTATTGTGGCCAGCACCTGAGGATATGATTTGCGAATCCAAAAGATCGACTACTTCTGTTGGTGTTAGTTAAGCAGAAACTAGATAGCAAGGGTCCAGACAAATTCAAACACATATGTGGCTAGATAAACGCAAATTTATCAAAAAGGAGCAAAAAATGAGCAAAAATTGTTAGTTGTATGACAACAAGGACCCTTTTGTGGTTAATTTCTCGTTTTTCCTTTCTTGCACCTCTGTGCCATTAAGAAGTTATACTCCAAAAAACACAAACACAATTGCCAGCTAAAATCTATAAGGATAGACACATAAAACAGTTCTCAGTTGGACCACAAGACACATAAAAACAAACATTTAACCTAATACATTAACAAATACCTTTAAAAGGAATTTCTATTTTCAGATATACTCTTCTTTGACACCACACAACAGACAAGTATATTCTTTATACCCTTGCAGAGGGTATATTGATTTCAGTCAGAAGTTTGCAACGCAGTGAAGGAGACGTTTCCGACCCTATAAAGTATATATATTCTTGGTCAGCATGACTAGCCGAGTCGATCTAGCCATGTCCGTCTGTCCGTCCGTCCGTCTGTCCGTCCGTCTGTCCGTCCGTCCGTCCGTTTCTACGCAAACTAGTCCCTCAGTTTTGAAGCTATCGAGCTGAAACTTTACCAAAAGTCGTCTTTCTATTGCAGATAGTATATAAGTCGGAGCCGGCCGGATCGGACAACTATATATTATAGCTCCCATAGGAATAATCGGAAAAATAATTGAAAAATAATTATAACTTATGTGTTTTTTGACATATTAACTTTTGCTTTTGGGAATATAATTTTTTTACTGTTTTGAATTTCGAATTAAATTTTAAATTTTAAAAATCGGATGACTATATCATATAGCTCCCATAGGAACGATCGGAAAACTAAAGGGAAATTAATAGGTACAAAATTATAGCTTTGTTAAATTTTATTGTATTTCTATTTCTATTCTCTTCTATTTTGGAATATAAGTTTATTTTATTATTTTAGAATTTCGAATTAAATTTAACATAAATTGGTTGACTATATTATATAGCTGCCATAAGAAGGATCGATCAATTAATGTAGAAATAATCCGTAAACTGCTATAATTTTTCTTGATGCAAATCTAAATTTAATATTTTTGTAATTTCAAATAGAATAGTAACGATCTGCAAGGGTATAAAAACTTCGGCTGGCCGAAGTTAGCTTCCTTTCTTGTTTTTCCTTGAATGTTTCGACACTGCAAGGTCTTTCTATCAGCCAACTTTGTTGCAGTGCACAATGGGCAAAAAGTCGATAATTTACGCATGATTTTAATTTTAAAGCTATATGCTTCAAACTTGGCATAAGAATGTAAAATGTAATTGTAGAATTTCGGATTTCTTTCTTTCTTTCTTTTTATACCCTTGCAGAGGGTATAATGATTTCAGTCAGACGTTTCCGACCCCATAAAGTATATATATTCTAGACGAGTCGATCTAGCCATGTCCGTCTGTCCGTCTGACCGTCGATAACTTTCAGTTTTAAAGCTATCAAGATGAAACTTTACCGAAAGTCGTCTTTCTATTGCAGGTAGTATATAAGTCGGAACCAGCCGGATCGGAAAATTATATCTTATAGCTCCCATAGGAATAATCGAAAAAATAATGAAAAAAAATTATATCTTCGTTGTTTTTTGACAGTTTACATTTTCCTCTTGGGAATATAATTTTTTTAACTGTCCAGAATTTCGAATTAAATTTTAGAAAAATCGGACGACTATATCATATAGCTCCTATAAGAACGATCGGAACTAAAGGGAAATTAATAGAAACAAAATTTTAGCTTTGTTAATTTTAATTGTATTCTCTTCTACTGTGGAATATAACTTTATTTTATTACTTCAGAATTTCGAAATAAATTGAACATAAATCGGACGACTATATTATATAGCTGCCATAGGAATGATCAATCAATTATTGTCAAAATAATATAACAATTTCTATAATTTGGTTTGTTGCAATGGTATATAGACTTCGGCTGGCCGAAGTTAGCTAGAGTCCGAATCCACATTTTCCAGTTGGGAAATTATTTTGCAGTTCGGAACAGAACATATACTGGTTTCGCTTAAACATATGCTGGATAATAATGGGTCAGAAGAATCCATATGCCATGTTGTTTAATCGGATATTTATTCGAGCATGAGATTTCTGGTCGCTTTTATAAATCTTATTTCTTGCTTCTGAAGCATTTTCTCCTAAACATCCCACCGAAACTAAGGAGGAGTATATTATTTGCCAGCCATGAACAAGTATTTTATGGACCATCGGTGAAATCTGTTAATGTATAATGGAAATGTATTTTCACAAAAACCTTAAATTTCTCAACATTAACAAAATGCTCGCATGAAATTGTTACCAAAATTACGTAGAAATTGTATAAAATATTCTTATCAAAGCTTGTAATTGTTGAAAACATTCCATTATCCGAAAATGCTCTTCTAGCTGTGTTTCCATCATTTCTATTCCCACTTCCATTTTGTTTGGGAATGCTTACATGTAGACTCATTTTTGTCCACATCACTTCACGAATTTCTTTTTTCCAAGACATAAATTCGATTCGAAATTCGACGTTGAACACAAATTGTAAAAGTCCAATCCTGGCATATTTTAGAGTCCCATGTCTTGGCTTAAAGCATTCGGAATGAAAATCAGAGGTTTTGAGGAGCTTTGTGGGATTGACATCACATATTGGGTAGCACTGAGTTGATGACGTACCAGTTAAAGCGTTCAGTACTTTACCATCAATAAGCGTCATTTGAGTTTTATATGTAACATTCTAACAAACATTATTTTTCTCGTAGAATTTTGTCTTGGCTTTCCTTTGCATACTCAATTTTAATTGGCCTGCAGAATCTTACAGATGATGGTGCTCTGTTATTCCAAATAATTCGTTGATCTGCATCTATCACTGTAAGCGTTTACAACTTTTAACAGTGGCCCCATCTTCCTGGGGTGCTCGAAAAATTAGCAGCGAGTTCAGTACTTCAAGACACTTCGTTCAAAAGTCCAAGACTTTAAAAGAAAAACAAGAAAGGAAGCTAACTTCGGCCAGCCGAGGTTTATATACCCTTGCAGATCATTCCCATTTAATTTGAAATTACTTATTATTTTGACATTAATTGGTCGACCATTCCTATGGCAGCTATATAATTTAGTCGTCCGATTTATGTTAAATTAAATTCGAAATTGTGAAATAGTAAAATAAACTTATATTCCAAAGTGAAGAAGAATACAACAAATTAAAGAAGCTATAATTTTGTTCCTATTAATTTCCCTTTAGTTTTTCGATCGTTCCTATGGGAGCTATATGATATAGTCGTCCGATTTTTCTAAAATTTAATTCGAAATTCAGAACAGTTAAAAAAATGATATTCCCAAGAGCAAATGATAATATGTTAAAAAACACCGAAGCTATTTTTTTTTTAACTATTTTTCCGATTATTGCTTTTGTAGCTATAAGACATAGTTGTCCGATCCGGCTGGTTCCGACTTATATACTACCTGCAGTAGAAGTTTCATCTCGATAGCTTCAAAAATTAGGGACTAGTTTGCGTAGAAACGGATGGACTGACGAACGGACAGTCGGACAGACGGATATCGCTAGATCGACTATTCTAGTCATGGTGATCAAAAATATATATACTTTATGGGGTCGGAAACGTCTCCTTCACTGCGTTGCAAACTTCTGACTAAAATCATTATACCCTCTGCAAGGGTATAAAAAGGTGTATTTATAGAAAAAGGTTGAACGATCTTACGAGGAGCACAGTCGTGTAATGCCTGGAATGAAAAACAAAATATCGGTTCGCATTAATAACGAAAGAAAAGTAATGCAAAAAATGATGTTACTTGATAATATAAATGATTTGCATAGACAATTCAAGCTTTAAACCGCATCCTGCAAAGTGGGATTTAGCAAATTTGCTCAACTAAGACCAAAATACTGTGTCTTAGCAGGTTCAAGTGGCAATCATTCTGTGTGTGGGTGTATTTACCATGAGAACTAATCTTACCAGAAATTTGGAACCACCTATAACCAATTTTAAGGATTGCCTTGATCCGCTCGTGTGCTTAGACCGAGATCCCAAGTGCTACTTAAACGGGTGTGTCAATTGCCCCGATATAAATATTCTTTCGATGACGTTAAAAAATGTACTGCATCAAGATATGAATGAAAAGGTTGAGTTTAAGACCTGGGAAGCGGTTGACAGGACAAGTTTAATAACCCATACTTTATATATTTAATATTTTTCATGATTTACGAACATTACGTTCGCTATTTTGTGTTCATAAAAAAGGAACGCTGCGGGGTCCAATCACGAACTTTTGTAAAATTATGAACGCGTCACAGAAAAGTGTTGAGCTTTGAACGGTTGTAATTAGATTATGCACAATCGTTCTGAAATTGCAAACGCTGTTCATTAAGAATTTATTTTTCGGACCGAAAAACTTGCTTGAAATATATTTTTATAGTAAGGAAGAGCACATTTCCATGCAACTAAATTTTAACTAAAACAAAGATTTCAAAATGCTAAACCGATTCCAGGAATGCAAATTAATTACTCCTTAGTACCAATAGGAGAAGGCGCCTTACTCATAAAAGTTATTCCTCAGCAAGCACAGGAATCATTTTTCCAAAACATTTCAACAAAAAATCATAACAAGCAATCGTATGTGCTTTTGCAAAATACAAAAATTTTATTAAATAAAATTATACCTAATAACTGGGTAAAGATCCCACTTTGGAACCGGTGGAATAAAATCCGTCAAATTTGGGGGTTTTTGGGAAAAATACATTGGTATTTTTTCCGAATGGTCATTTGGTCGATATCCTACATTTAGACTTCCTATGGTCTAATAAAATTCTTTTTTTTCTCGTAAACGGCCATGGCAAGACAGATTATTCTGTATTTCAACCATGTAAATTTTGTCTTCCCTTCGGAAGATAATAGTGATTTTGTGTTTTCTTTCTAACGCGTATATATGGCGAAAAAGTGGTTACTTTGACAAAAGAGGTATGAGGTAAAATATTGGAACCAAAGGGCTTTCCAATAAAGGGGGTGGTCGGGTTGTTATATGATTGATCTCATATATATATAAATAATGATGGCAGCCAATACAGCGTATAAGTCACTATGCAGAGCAAAAGAAGCGGAGTACTACCAGCGTTTGGAGATGGAAATTGGTGAAATAAGAGACAGTAAAAAAAGTGGGAAATGGCAAAGCAATTAAATGGATCGAATACCAGACAGGGAGGAATCAAGGTAACCGCATTCAGTTGTCAAGCAGAACGCAGATTAATTACGCACTGCCATACCTGAAAATAAATGAGCTCGATGAACAGATACAACTCAGCAAAGTGCAAAATGCAGTCCGAAGGAGCAAAAGAAACAAGGCCCCCGGCTTTGATCGAGTTCCGGCCGAGTTCTACAAAAACGCCTCAACGGAGCTAATTTCACTATTAACGCTGGTGCATAATCGCATTTTTAAAGACCGTATGGCTCCAGAGAGTTTCAAACGGAACATAATCTTTCCGATCTTTAAGAAAGGTGACCCAAAAGCTGCTGCCAACTACAGTGGTATATCCTTCCTCGACAGTGTCCAAAAAATCTTTATGCCGATATTACTAGAGAGAATATCCAAGTACGTAGGGCGAAACCAAATTCTAAGCGAATACCAAACCGGTTTCAGAAAAGGCTACTCGATAGTGGATAGTATTTTTACATTAACATCTACTGCATCGGAGTTCTGCGAAAAAAGAAAAAAAATTTACCTGTTTTTCATTGACTTTAAAGCAGCCGAGGGATCTCAACCAAAATGTTCGAAGTAAGTCAAAATCTTAAACCCTCTCTGAATGGTTTGAGACAAACATGGGAGTTAAGCAAGGATGTCTGCTTAGCCCCTTACTTTTCTCTTTCCTGATGCTGGCAGACAGTCCTGAAACGCTGCAAAATATGATCAATTACACCCACACCTACTGTACCATCTGGAATCTCCAAATTAACCTAGACAAGTCAAAAGTTATGTGCAGCAAAGATCCCAGGGGACGCCTGGCCAGAGATGAAAGGTGGACGTTGAATGGAAGCGAAATTGAAGTAGTAAAGGAGTACAAATATCTGGGAACGATCTTATCATCAAACATGAGCTTCAAGAAACATCTGCAACAAAAGCTTAAGGATACCAAAATTGCGCTGAACAGTACTTGAAGTTCATTCCTATCAAAGCAAGAAGTCAAGAGTAGCATTAAATACAAATTATTCGAAGCCACTAGTATTCCGAAGAAGTAGAAAAATTGCTAACTTTTTTCTTAAAAAGACTCTTTAGGTTGCTCTTTAGGTTGATCCCAAAGCCAGGAAAAGATCACACAATACCAGCTTCCTACAGACCGATAAGATTACTCTCGTGTCTGTAAAACTGCTCCCATATCTGAAAGAGCACAACGTTATTCCGGCACATCAATTTGGCTTTCGAGAAAGCCATGGAACAATAGAGCAAGTCAGCAGATTAACAACAGAAATACGGACTGCGTTCGAATATCGGGAATACTGCAGTGCGGTATTCCTTGACGTTGCACAGGCTTTCGATCGAGTCTGGCTTGATGGCCTTATGCATAAAATCAGAGCTATCCTGCCGGAAATCACTCACTTTACAACAGAGAATTCGCCGTAAGATGCAACACTACAACATCCGACGATTACACTATAGAGGCTGGAGTTCACCAATGTAACGCCCTTACTCCAACGCTATTTCTACTTTACACCGCAGATATTCCCACGAACGATCGGCTAACTACGTCCAGATTCGCAGACGATACCGCGATCATAAGTCGGTCCATATGCCCAATTCAGGCAACAGCACTACTAGCTGATCATCTCGTGGTAATGGAGAGGTGGTTATCAGACTGGAGTATAAAAATAAATGCGCAAAAATGTAAATACTTAACGTTTACTCTTAACATACAAACGTGTCCCCCGCTAACTCTGAATAACACGCCACTTCCACAAGCTGACGATGTAACGTACCTTGGCGTTCACCTAGACAGGAGACTTGCATGGCGGAGACATATCGAAGCTAAGAAAACTCATCTAAAACTAAAATCCAATAGCCTCCATTGGCTCATAAACGCCCGCTCCCCTCTCTGCCTGGACTTCAAGGTCCTGCTCTACAATTCAACGCTTAAGACAGTCTGGACCTACGGCTCCCAGTTGTGGGGAAACGCGAGCAGCAGCAACATCGACATTATCCAGCGAGCACAATCAAAAATCCTGAGAACTATCACTGGGGCACCTTGGTATGTTCGGAACGACAACATCCACAGAGATTTTGGCATTCTACCCGTAAAAGACGAAATATCAAAAAAAGCGTCCTACCACACCAAGCTAACTTCTCCTCGGAACCAGCTCGCCACGGGCCTAGCCAGGGTCTCATACCGGACCCGATTGCAACGTAATATCCTTCCAGCTCAGCAATAGTTATTAGAGCCTTTTAATCTCGCGTCAGTCATCTTGACTGTCAGATAACTTTTTAATTTAAGATTTTATATACTTATTGTTAGTCTCAATTCAGAGAAGATCCAATAAATAAATGCATATGTAATAAAAAAAAAGGTTGCCATCAAACACACCAAATTACGCAATTACTCTAGAAACAGGAATAACCCCCCTCTTTTGCAGCACTCTGAATCGTCACTTCAGCTACATCAGAAAAGTGATGTTCCTTGACTCTCGGAGGCTCCCAAAAATTGTGGCATTACACATGCTATAAAGCAAATCGCATTGCTTCCAAGAGTGCTGTCATCTTGCAAGTACAAGCAAGACAAAGTGAAAGCCGAGAACACTACAGAACGCTTGAGTACAATCTAGGCACGAAAAACTATTTTAGCGACAACATCAAGATCTATGCGATTTCCACGATCATTAAAGCTAGAGTGGAGGTACTACGACTTAAATACGAGCCACATAGACGAGCCCAAACGTAGGAATGTACACTCTTTAACCGAAGAGAACGGGAAGACTCCTTCCACTTCATAGCAAAATGTCCTATTTTACGGGAGATACGCCGATGATACTGGGAAAAAGACGAGTTAGACTACGTGGAATTCCAAAACGTACTAAATGGAGAAAATTGGCCGAATCTAATTGGTTTCCTAAGCGAGGCGCAAAGATATAGGAATCGATATATGACACCTTTTCATGTGTGGGCGCTTTTCATTCGAACGATCTGGTATCTGGGGAAGACCCGGAAAGCCAAGTGTATTAGAATGAGAAGTCCTCTTTAAAAATAAATAAAAATATATTTAAACGTCTTTATGTTAAAAAGTAATTTTTATATATGTATTATGTAAATATACTCTTTATCAATTTGGGCAAAAATACGAGTTTGCGAGGAAAATAAATGAGACGAAATAGAGACGGGACACATAAAGATTCTAATGGTTACAACTAATATTGAAGCAAATGAGACAAAATTGTAGTTTTTAATACAGGGATAGAAGTTGAAGTGCAAATTAATTGATAAAGATTGTTATAATTATTACTTAGCACGCGAAAGGGCTCATGCAGATTAAAATTTGATGTACATCGAGGCAAATTAAGAGGGTAGTAATTTCGTGTTAGTCTAACGGGAACATTAAAAGTTAAACGGTTTACCAGTTCTACAGAATGAATATCACATCTTATCACTATGGACGGCAGTCCATGTAGTGACGAAGCGCACCAGGAGAGTGTGCGAAGGCGACTACTATTATATAGCCGCAGAATTGAAAATCTGCTGTAATGGTCCGATCGAGTGATACACCAATTTAAAGGTATCGCAAAAACTAAAAGGATTGCATACCAACCCCTTAAGAAAATCAATTGGTTTGGGAGAGAGAGCGGTGAAAGTGTAAAAGGGAAAATTAAGAAATTTGGATCTGTTGGGGCCGGTGGAGATAATTGGCCTCTTGCACTACGCTTGTTGTATTCTTGCTGAAAATGCGCTTAATATGAGGGGTCATATCAGAAAATCGGACACTCCGTTCAAAAGTTATATCGAAAACAAGATTTTCTTCTTCTTCTCCAAATGAAATAATTTGTCCCTTTGTTTTTATGCATCAAATCGTGGTTTTAGGATCCTAAACTAAATTTTACTGTGTTTAGCAGCAGGATATGAAAAACGTTTGTTCTACGACTTTTGGAAAAACCCGCTAGTTTGGCGGGAAATCATTAAAAAAAGCTACAGACTCGTGCTATACCTCGTTAAAAAGGTAATTTAATATGCTAATTGCGTTGCCTTCGGTAAAATTAGCTAAATGAAATAGTTTAAAATTTATGGCTAAAAGTTGTTTTTTTTAAATCACTTTTTGACTATTTTCTCCAAAACGGCTCTAACGATTTCTTTTTAAATTTAAAACTATGTAGCCCTTGAGATTCCTCAACTTTTAGTATATAACACATTTTTTCATAAAAATGCGCGTTTCGATGTAATTAGGCGATGAAAAGTGCAACCGCTTTCAGATTAGTATGAAAACAAACCAATTTTATGAGAACAAATTCTTATTAGACATTTTCAAGGTACAAGTCTAACTTTCATATTTAATTTAAATTCCTTGAAAGTTTTTTACCTTTGTTTTAGATTTTTTTTTATTTTTTTTTATTTTTTTTTTTTTAAATAAAAAAATCTAAAAATAAAGTGAAAAAAACACATTACTGTAAAGTCATATTTAAAAGTTATTCAGAAAGAAAAATCGCCACTTTTGCCAGCCCAAAACAACTAACGCTGCCTAGGTATTGAATTTCGTATGTGCGTATCCAAACTGTATTTTAGGGTCAAGGAATCGTTAAAATTGTTTTAAGTCCACAAAGGAGGCTTTAGTTTTACGAATTTAAAAAAAAACCTGCTAGTTTAGCGAGATGAAAACGTTAATATTAAACCCTATGGCAGCCGAAAAAGTGAATTTTAAAAGTGTATTTAATCATGTGTGTGATAATTTTTCGTCACAAATGTTGATATCAGAACTTTTGTATGCTGAATGTGCGGTCGTCACTAGTTTTTTACCTCGTTAAGATGTGTTTTTTTTTATTAGATTTATCATATAAATAGTACCAAGCATTATTCTACGATTTTCAAGTGTAGGTAAGTTAAGCAATAGTAATCTACTATGGTAGGAAGGAAGCCTTACGTTTTGATCCCAGTTCAAACTACGAAGGGCAAAAACAAGACATTTTTTTTTACCGACTCAATACGGTCGACGTGAACTTGATATTGCGGACTCCAATTTAAAAAACAATATTCCAAAATAGGACGGACAAGGGAGGTAAATAATAATTTGGTTATATAAGGGTCATCAAATTCTTTTGACCAACGCTTTATAAACCCAAGAACACTCATTGTTGACAGTCGACATTAAGTGGCAGTCAAACATAAGCTTCGGGTCAAGAAGAACACCTAAATCGTTTACTGAATATACACGATCAAGTGGGGAGTTCTGAAGCGAATAAGTTATAAACGTAGAAGTACCTCTGTAAAAGGTCATTACGTTACATTTCAGGCAGTTCAAATCTAAGAGGTTGTACTCACACCATATCTGAAAATGATCAATGTCTGATTGTAAGCCAAAACCAGACTCAATATTATTATATGTCAAACAAAGCTTAACATCATTAGCATACATTAGTACACGAGAATGTGTTACGATAGAGGGAAGATCGTTAATAAACAAGGTTAACAGCAAAGGGCCCAAATGACTACCCTGGGGCACTCCCGATGTCACGTTAATCATTTTGGAAACAGCGTTTTTAAATATAACCCTCTGAGTCCCTTCATTCAAATAACTTGAAATCCAAGTTAATAGATTACATGAAAACGCAAGCTGATCTAATCTGAAATCTGTATATATAACGTCAGTCTGCATTTTTCTTTAAATCCCTGTATTACAATGGATATCAATTTAAGAAGGTTCGTGGTGGTCGATCTTCGCTTAACAAAACCATGCTGACACGGTGATATTAGCGAGGAACATAAATGTTGCAAATAAGTAGTAATAATACGCTCAAATGCTTTAGGAATTGCCGACAATTTAGAAATACCTCTATAATTCTGGGCATCTGCCTTCGCACCCTTTTTGTGGAGTGGAATAATGAAAGATTCCTTCCAGATAGTTGGAAAAACAGATGATGAAATAGACAAATGAAAAAGTTTAAGAATCGGGTTGCAAATGGTTGATGCACAATACCAATATCCATCAGGACCGGGAGAACTTTCGGTAATTACAGGGGTAAAAATACAATTTGCTCTATTTAAGGGGTTAGGGTAGATAGACTTTGACCAAGCAGCCGAACTATATGTAGTTTGGAAAAACTCGGCCAATAAATCCGAAATTTCAGAATCCGTCGATGCCTCTTTTGAGTTTAAACGTACCAATGAAGGCAATGCCGAAGACTTACGCTTGGCATTAACAAAGTTATAAAACTGCTTCGGATCTGTTTAAGCCAAAAGAGCGTTTATATTTTGGAGGCAGTGTCGAACGGCAGTTTTCTCCAGATCTCCACATCTCGCTCGCTCGCACTGCCCTTCGCTCTCCCTCTCCAACTCTCCGCTCCGCTATGGAGCTTATAAGCTAAAATAGGCTTAATTAGTTCTATTTTCCAAGTGTCCAAATAAACAGCCGCACGTCGCGCAATACCCCGAAATTGTCTCCCGCGTTTTTGATATCTTTTCTGCGCGGATTTTCACCTGCTTTCCTGAGACATCAGCAGCATTCTTCAATCAAGCCACCCCCGCCCCAACATTTTGGTCCTTCGAGCCGGATTTCAATATTGGATTTTTTCCTCTCCTGGAATTTTCCTGGATTTTCACCAGCGCCTACGGTGGCTTGAACCGCTTCAGCTAAGTTCCATTACCAATTGTTATTATTTGCCGGTCATACAGCCAGTTGTTCGAACCCCATTTCGTTCAATTTGTTGTATGATTTCTTGTCTAAATCGAAAAGCGATTTAATCCGACGCAACGGCATTTAATATATTATTCAATTCCTTTTGTTTGTGCGGCATTTTTTTCCATTCCCTTATGCCGAAAATTTCGTACACTTCAAAAAATTCCGTGCAAAGTTGCAACTCCGCAGTGCCAAATTATTTATATTATTATAAATAAAAATATTCCTAAAAACTCCAAGTGTGTGTAAAAAATAAAACCCAGCCGCAGTAAAAGTTTTCGATTTTTCAAATTGTCCCGCAAAAACTGCCCTCTTTTGCAGGGAATAAAACCAAAACCGGAACCGGAACCGATAACCGAAATAAACCAATTCCTAATAAAGAACCGGAACCGGTACCGGTACCAAAACCAAAATTAAAATTAGAACCGATTACCGTATTGCTGGTACCGGTACGTTTTGGAACTTTACTAGATCCAAAAAAAATCCATAAAAATACTGAAATCTGCATATGAGGTCCCACTTTCCGCCGTGACGCTTTTTACCTGTCTCTTTCTAGCACATGTGCTTCTTTTGAAAGAAAATGTCTGAGCAGGTTGTAAATCAGGATTTTTTGGCGCATTTCTACGCGGTTTTTTTTATGGAGAAAAGAGATAACTAGACACAACGAATACTTCAGCCGTCTCCTTTCATCAAGCTTCATTCGAGAAGTTATACGGAATTTTATGAGAAGAATCTAAGAAAAGTGAAGAAAAGTAAAAAAGTGAAGAAAAGTGAAAAATGCCTCGACCAAAAACCAATCCCTACCACAAGTATTTCTCCTTTGACATTTTGTTAAACACAAGCACGTGCCTAGTCAAAATAGATGATGTGAATTGTGGGCATCAAATTAAAGTAAGTATACAAATAAATTGCTTAATTACTTACATATGTATGTATGTAATTCGTATGCATTTTATAGGGTAATCATGGAACTAATTTGTCAAAGCACATAAAGCGATCTCATAGCACATTGGTAATTGAAACTGAGGAGCAAAGGAGTAGCAACCAAACAATTACTAAGAAAAATAGTGTGCCTACTAAAACGATTCAGGATTATATAAAACCAAATGTCCGTGTGTCCATTACAAGGGAGGATATACAAAATGCATGTGCTTTGCTGTGCACAGTTGATGGAAGACCATTTTCCTTGATGAACGACATCGGATTTAGGCGGATTCTGAATCCGTTAATTGAAGGATTGGGATGTGAAAACTTTATAAATCCTCAAAACGTCCGTGATGATGTTGTAGCCAAGTCAGAGAAGCTCATCGAAGAAATAAAAGAAGAAACTAAAGGAAAAATGATTGCACTTAAAATCGACGGCTTGACTCATCTGAATCGATCGTTTATTGGTGTGTATGCCTAAAGAAATCTTACGCAAATATAATGCTTTAACAAATTATTTTCCAATTTAGGAGTAAACATACAATTTATTTCTAATGGACATCTTGTCCTGCGCACATTGGCAACTGAAGAAATGTTTGCCTGCCATACTGCTTCAAATTTAAAAGACACCATCCTTTTGGTTTTAAATCGATTTGAGATCAGTTCCCAGCAAATTTATTCTTGCACTACTGATAATGGACGGAATATGGTCAAGTTTGTGGAACTTCTAAGTAATGAAAACATTCCGGAGGAGTTGTGCGACGACTCTTTATACGAAAATGACACCGACGTCGACAACGATTTGTCTTTTATGAACAACGTTGTTATTGATAATAAGTGCATAAGTAAGAAGCTAAAAAGTATTTATTAATGGATATATATTTGACATTTTATTATTTACCTAATTTTAGGTGTTCGTTGTGCAGCTCATACTCTTCAGTTGGCGGTCAATGCAGTACTAAAAGACAAAAATTGTTCGAAAACAATTGGTTTTGCCAGGAACTTGGTCAAAAAATTGCGAACACCAACGATGTCTTACATTATGAAGGAGAAACATCTAAGAACACCGCCCATTGATTGTCCTACGCGTTGGAGCTCGTCCTACAAAATGCTAGCTTATTTAGTAGAAGATGCAGTATACAATTTTTGCTCAACCTATGCAGTGGCTAATTCCGATTTATATCTGGATCAAAAAGTTTGGCAGTCAATTCGCGAAATTGTAAGCCTATTAGAACCAGCTGAGGTTGCCACAACGAAACTTCAAAGCCAAAATTTGGTTTTCGGAGACTTTTACCACATTTGGATAAGTTGTAAGCTACTCGTGCAAAAAAATAACTCAAAGTTGGCCAAATTTTTCTTAAGGGGGGACATCTGAGTAAACGGGCAAAAAAAAGCGGATTTTCAGGAATTTTTTTTGACCAAATGAAAAGGCCAATCGAAAATTTGTAAACTAGGTTTAATAATATAAGGTTCGAAGTACAAAATGAATTTTTTTCAAAAAAATCAAAAACAAAATGGCGGCTCTGCAGCATTTCTTCGTAGGCCCTTTTTGGTTGAAGGGGGTCCATGGCCGGAAAGCTAACGTCCTTAATTTTTTATCTAGATTTTTGATCTAAATTTTGTTAGTTTCTATACATCAACGGCTATCGACACACGTAGGATTTTTTCGATATATTGATTTTTTGCAAAATGGTGAGAGATTGAATAAAAGTGATGGAAAAAAACGTCACAAAAGTGTTAATAAAAAAAAAAGTACGCAATATAAAAAAAAAATCCTACGTGTGTCGATAGACATAAGTATTTTAAATATACTGTGAAAATTTCAGATCGATCGATTAAGATTTGTTCGAGTTATGTTTCCGGCAGTCTCAAAAAAAGTGGTTTCGAGAAAAACGCGTTTAAAGTTTTAAGGTGCCTGGGATATACATATGAGGCATCGCGGCAGAATGGAAAATTTCGATACTTAGATACATTTCCCGGACTCTATCTTTTGGTATGTTATTTTTAAGACCCTAAAGAATATTTTAAACAAAAAAAAATTTTTTGGATTTTTAAAAAATTTTACTCAGATGTCCCCCCTTAAGAGAATTGGAAGAGCGTGAAATTTTATTATTTGAAAACAATGCATTTCTGTGTGGAATATTCTTAGATCCTAGATTCAATATTACCCTAAGCAAAACTCAAAAACAGACTTGTATTGATCTTGTATCTAATATTTACTTCCAAATTCTATCGATTTCCAATAAGTCGTTATCAATACTTGAGAAAAGTTTAGAAACAAGTCTTTCAGAAAGCTCCGACGAAGTTGATAAATACCTCAAATTGGAAGAAGCCAAATCTGTAGGCTCACCTTCATGTATGTCTACATGCAGCCTTTTAGAATCAATACCAATTTTTCTAAAGCAAAAGCGCCTTTCCAAGTCAACAGACATTATTAAATGGTGGTCTGAATCTTCCGATAAGTTCCCAGAGTTATTTACAATTTCTCAAGTGGCCCTATGTGTCCCTGCCACGGAAGTGAGCGTAGAGAGGTTATTTTCCGGCGTTAAGTTTATTATGAATCCGCTCAGAAACCGTTTGGACTCTAAAACTTTAAACGCAATCATGCTTTTGAGAACCAATCACATGTTTTCCAATTAACTTTTTCTCGTAAATTTATTATCATTATAAGAATAAACATCTCTATGATTTGGATCCAAAATCACTTGAATTAATGTTAATGTTAATGTGCCTTTAAATAAAGTTTTTGTTTTCTTAATAAATGTATTCATTGCCATAATTAATTGAAATTTCTTTAACTGTACCGGTACGTACCGGTACCAGAACCGGAACCAAAACTTCAATACCAAAATTGATCGTTTACCGAATGAGTCGATTCGGTATGGGACCGGTACCGGAACCGGAACCGAAAAAAGATTCGGTTTGATTCCCTGCTCTTTTGTTTTTTACTGTGTTCCAGCTGAGTGTATTTATTTTTACATAAATATTCTAATACAGTCCACTTCTACTACACTGCATTGCTACATAAATTCCAAGACCCTAATAACACAAACATACATCCATATATACTATTTTTTAAATATATATTCGTGGTCTATAAACTAAATTTTTCCTTGTGTAAAAAATACAATCCAGCCACAGTGAATATTTCAAATCAAAGTGATCCGCCGAAACTGGCAGCTTTTGTGTTTTTACTGTGTTACCTGCTGCGTGCATATATTTTTACATAAATATTTCAAAATACAGTCCACTTCGTCTGCTTACATTTTCGAGCTAATATATTTTGCATTTCGAAGCTATTCCGCTATTCGTAATCTAAGTCTACAGAACTCCCGCAATCGGTGACTTCCAATATCCAGCTGTTAGCCACACTCATACATACATACATAAGTACTCAACAAGAATTCCGCAGCGCACAGTGGGTCAAGTGCCTACAATAATTTAAAAAAAAAACGAAATTCCGAATTTTTGATCTTATTATAATAAATTCAATTATTAATTCTGGGACGCACACTATACGTAATCCCGCAAAATAAATTCCAGTGTGACCGTATATCCTTATATTTTCGATTGGTTCCTCAAAATTCCAATTTTCTTCTGAAATATTATTATTTTTTAAAATACTTTGTTGTGTCAATTTAAATTTAAATTTCTGTTCCAAATGGCATCCCAAGCAAAATCCGCTCTTAATAAATTTATAGTCACAGCTGACACTCTAAGCCATTTTGAAACCACTTAAACGGTCCAGGTGCATCCACCCCTACCTTATCCGCCTGCAAAATCCGTAGGGAGCATGTCAGTTCCTTGTGGCAAAAAGTCAAGGAATCATATCACATATGCTCCGATTGCATCGTGGCTGCAGGCGAGAGCGCCGCAGATACGAAATCTTATACGGTATACGAAAGATTTGCCGCTCAGATCCTCGATCTCGAAATCCAACAGGGCTCCTCCCAACTATCTCAAGCTCCAGTAACTCCGTCCCAAAGTTCCATATCTTATGGCTGTCGACTCCCTCCTATCGACACAGAGGTTTTCTCGGGCGATTATCTTCGCTGGCCGACTTTCCGGGACCTTTTCACGGCGATATCTATAGACAATCCGAGTCTCTCGCCCGTCGAAAAGTTATTTTATTTAAATTCAAAAACTAGTGGCGAAGCTAATTCCATAGTTTCCAGATCCCCACTCACCAATGAAGGCTTTCGCTCAGCTTGGGAAAATTTAACTGAGCGTTTCGAAAATAAGCGATTGCACGTGAACAGCTTTAACAGCTTAAAACTTTTTTCAATGTGCAATCCATAGCACAAGAGTCTGGAGCAGACCTAAAGGAACTTCAACGTACCATTCAAGGTTGCTTGATCTCCTTAAAATTTTCCGGCATTAATATTGAGAATTGGGACCCTATCCTCGTTTACATGTGCTCAACAAAACTACCAAAGCTCACGCTCTCATTATGGGAGCAATCCATTCAAAACAAAGCCGAAATTCCTACTAGGCTAGAGCTAGATTCCTTTTTAACTGAGCGCCATCGAACACTAGAGACCGTCGATAGCATCCGGTCCGCTAATTCACTCCAGCCCAAACAGATGCATCGAATGGCAGAATTGCCAAGAATAAGTTCTTTCACTGTGACGGTACTTCCATTACCCAAAGGCGTGCGTATATGTCCACGCTTCCTGAAAATGACGGTAAAAGATCGATCAGCCTACATCCAAAATAAACAGTTGTGCTCGAATTGCTTTGCAACCAGCCATCCACTTGGTGATTGCACAAGCGCCCAAAATTGTTTCACTTGCCAAAATCGGCATCATACGCTGTTGCATCCAAGCAACAATTCTAAAATGACTTCGATTCCATCCAAACCTCCAGGGCCAGTGTCCGCCTCAATCCCACACAAGATTTCGTCCTTCTCAGCGCGTGTTTCCAACGCGTGTGGGACTAATAGAATTTCCGATCCGGACCCGATTATAAGGGTCCTTCCTACAAAGAATTCCGACTATTGGGTTCCATATCCCGCCTTGGATGGCAGACGTTCCCGAGGTATTAAATCCTACCAATGCCGAGTCTGCCGCGAAATCCATCCGCTACGGAAATGCCACCGCTTTCTACGCCTTAGTGCCGAAAAACGCCTCGAGAAAGTACATATCCACAACTACTGCTCCAATTGTTTGGCCCACCATCATTCCGGAGACTCCTGCCGCAGTGGTAACCACTGCCGGAAGTGTGGAAAGGACCACCACACGCTGCTACATAAGGACGACAGCTCTTTTTCTTCCATCATGTTCCTGAGTCAATTCTACTGAGGTTCTTGCTACGGATGTCCTCGCAAGGGGGGGTAGAATGTTCACGCCAAAAGGGCGTTTATATTTTGGAGGTAGTGTCGAACGGCAGTTTTCTCCAGATCTCCACATCTCGCTCGCTCGCACTGCCCTTCGCTCTCCCTCTCCAACTCTCCGCTTGGAGCTTATAAGCTAAGATAGGCTTAATTAGTTCTATTTTCCAAGTGTCCAATTAAACAGCCGCACGTCGCGCAATACCCCGAAATTGTCTCCCGCGTTTTTGATATCTTTTCTGCGCGGATTTTCACCTGCTTTCCTGGGACATCAGCAGCATTCTTCAATCAAGCCACCCCCGCCCCAACAGGATCATTTAAAAAAACGTTTGAGGTACTGTTTTTTAAGAACTACAAAAAAAACGGGTTGGCTTGTTTCAAATAAAAAATTTGAACCAAGTAAAGGTGTTCACTTTGTAAATGAAATGTTTTTAAAATGTTTCTTTTTGGTACGCTGTATTTGACATTGCATGTAAAGATGAAAAGCTAGAATAAAAAACGGAGTGTGTACTCGTTTCTTCAATACCTATTGATTGACCAAAATACTACTACAAAATAATCATTAGTGTGAAATTTGTTTTTATACCCTTTACCAAAAGTCGTGAAAAGACCGAATTAAATTAAAACAACCTTTTCAGTTGAGTTCTGTATTAAAACTAAATTTTATTTTCTAAGTCCCTGCTTAGGAAGCTAACATGAAATTCTTATTCTGGTCTTATCTGTGGCCTACGCAGAGGCCGCGACTGCCTGCGCGGAAGAGTTATCATTTGACCCCCGCACAGGAACCCTTGGTGCAGTATGAGAACCATCTCAAGTGATTATTTTTGGCAAGGCTCAAGTGGCCTGCACTAACACCGCTCCCTTATTGGGTTTAAAATTACACATCATAGTTTATGGCTCTAAATCAATTTACACTTGTCACATGACATGCACAGAGCTCATAAAGTATTCTATTTTATTTTTATTAGTGTACGTCTGAACAGTCGTCTTTCTATCGCAGGTAGTGTATAAGTCGGAACCAGCCGGATCGGAAAACTATATCTTATAGCAATAATCGGAAAAATAATGAAAAAAAAAATTATAGCTTCCGTGATTTTTGACATTAGACTTAATGCTTTTGGGAATATTATTATTTAAACTGTTTGGAATTTCGAATTAAATTTTAGAAAAATCGGACGACTATATCATATAGCTCCCATAGGAACAATAGGAAAATTAATGGGAAATTAATAGGAAAACATTTTTTGCTTCGTTAATTTTGTTGTGACTTTAACTTCTTCATGAGTCAAATTAATAATTCAATGGTTGGGGACTGTTTTTCTATTACATTAATTAGATTTACCAATCGATCCTTGCAAAGCAAGCAAATGAAATATGGACTTGATTTTTCACAACTTAATTATTTTAAAACAACATTTAATTTTATGCATTTTAGCTTCCACAAGTGGTCAATAGTTTTTCTGAAAATGGTCTATTGCCTCTTCAGATGGCATTATCGGCAAAAAATCAAAAAATCGCTCAGACTCTGGTGAACAACGGAATGGCTAACATAAATGCTATTGATATCGAGGTATAAATTAACTATTACTTGCTAAATTTTACCAATTTGCTAAATATTCTTTTTCACAGGGATCCACGCTATTAATTACTGCTTTAAAAAATGGGGACGCCTTTTCAGCACACTTCCTCTTGGAACTTAACTGTCTTTTAGACCTTTCATCTAAGTAGATCATTTTTACATAACATTTAACAAAATAATTTTATTTAAATAATAATTTTTAGATCATCATCTGATACGGCATTGCACATTATTTGTAATTACACGGACAATAATAGTGCAGCAGAAATATTAAAAGTTGGGAAACAAATTTTACAAAAAAACCCAAACGTAAACATACAAAACACAAAAGGAGAAACGCCTTTACACGTAGCGATTATCAGAAAAAATGTAGAAATGGTAAAGCTTTTGCTTGAAGTGCCAAATATTAATATTAACTTGCTCACTTTTGAAGAAAAGTGTCCTTTGGAGCTTAGCTTATCATTAGGCGATCAAGACTTTAAGATAGCCTCAATGCTTATAAATATGGGTGCACAATCAAATCCTATAAAAACTAAAACTGGAGATAGCCTACTACATGTTCTTGCAATGGACGGTCATCGAGGGGAACAAGCAGCAATTTTCCTGGCAGATTATTGCAATCTTGATCATATTAATTTACAGGGCCTAACGGCTTTACATATAGCTGCTTTAAAAAACATGCCAAACTTAATAAAAAAGTTGATTGCTAAAGGTGCTTCGTGCAATTTACAACCCATTGATAGCGGTTTTAAATCAGCTTTGCATATTGCAGTGGAAGCTAACGCCGTTGAAGCCTTGGAAGCTTTTGTTTACCTAAAAAACAGTGTAAACAAACTTCTTGATTTCAATTGTAAAGACATTAATGGTGACTCTCCGCTAAGCCGATGCTTAGCTCTTAATAGAACTCATCTGGTGCCAATTCTTATACGAGGAAGCTCAGATGTTAACGCGAAGAATAAAGATAATTTGACACTTTTGCATCAATCGATCAAGAATGGAGATAGTGATGCATCATTATTTTTACTAGAGCAAGGTGCAGACTTTACTGCTCTGACAGGTAAATTAATTTAAGGGGTTACATACACTTGTACCCGTAACAAGAGAAAACGCTATAGTCGAGTGCCACGACTATCAAATACCTCTTTACTCAGCTAAAGCAAGCAGCCTCAAGCAGGGCAAGCCAAGCAGTCGCTTAAAATCCCAGAAATCCATTTTTTTTGCGTGGTACAAGTTTATATATGTAACCTCTTAAAATTTTTTTATTTTACTATAATTTTAACTAAAAATTGTTCTACAATTAGATGATCAGGATTCTGCATTGGACTTATCGATCGAATACAATCTACCTAGAGTTGTGGATGCTCTTTGCACAAAAGGAATATCACTAATATCCGATAAAAACGGAGTTTCACCCTTATGGACTGCTTTGGAACTAGGGAAGGAAGATGTGGCACGCATACTTGTACGACACGGTGTCGATACTGACTGTTGGGGTAAAGGACCCGAGGGATGTCAACAAACCCTTTTACATCGTGCAATTGATGAGAACAAAGAATCTATAGCTATCTTTTTAATTCAAAGTCAATGCGATTTGGATTCTGCACGTCAGCCGGGCCCGAACGGGGAGGGCTTAGGTGAATCACAAGAAAAGGCATCTCCGTTGCATTTATGTTGTCAGTGGGGCTTAACCAAAGTTCTTCAGACTCTAGTTGATCATGGTGCTAATGTTAACGTATTAGACGCTGAAAACAAATCCCCGCTTCATGTAGCCATTGAAAACCAACATGAAGAGATAATATCCATTCTTCTGTGTCACCCTGTTATAGATTTAAAGCTACGTGATAGGACCGGAAATACACCCTTTGCAGCCGCTTTGGGCATACGTAATCACAAAGCCGCCCAACGTATTTTAGATCGATTTCCTACAGCAGCTGAGCAAATGGACTTGCGTGGCCGAAATTTTTTACATTTAGCAATTATGAAAGATGATTTAGAAAGTGTCTTATTTTTGCTATCTATACAGGTAGATGTAAATTCTCGCGTACATGATGTTAGTCAGTCTACGCCTTTACATCTGGCGGCAGCATCACATAATGAAATGATTACCAGAAATCTTATTTTAGCTGGAGCCCGAACGAATGAGCGGGATGCTGTCCAAAAATTGCCTCTCCATATCGCCATTGAACGCGGAAATCTATCTGCTGTCTCTGCATTGATTCAAAACAATGCCGACTATGATGCAGTAGATGCTGACGGCAATAATGCTTTACACATTGCTGTACGTTGCGGTCAGTTTCTAATTGCACGTGAATTATTAACAGAATCAAGAGTAAACGCAGAAGCAACAAATTTAAAAGGTCGAAATCCTCTGCACGAATTGTGCCGGGTTGTCGAGGATAGTACTGCCGCCCTTATTTGCGAATTATTTCTTGAGTGTATGCCAAAGTATCCAATTAACATTCCTGATATGGACGGCAATACTCCACTTCTGCTTTCTTTTATGAGAGGGCAATCGCCCCTTTGTAAAATACTTGTGAAAGCAGGGGCATGCCTTGGTAGTGAAAATAGAGAAGGAGTAAATATTTTTAATTTTAAGCTGGCTACGGATCAATTACTTCATAAATTATTGGATCAATTGCCCCAAGAATCACCATGGTCAGAGTGCGACTTATGCCAGGAGTGTACAACTAGGTTTACAATTACGATGAGAAAACATCATTGGTAAGAACCAAATCAGTCTGCATTATAAAAATTATATTACTATGCTTTCCTGTTATATTTTAAGCCGGCATTGTGGACGGGTTTTATGCTCCAAATGCTCCAGCAACGATGTACCCATTCTAAAGTTCGGGATCAATAAACCAGTCAGAGTGTGCACCATTTGTTTTAATGTGCTACAATGTGGAAACGGATTATTTTCATAGAATACTATAAAAAATACACAACTTATTTGTAATATTACATACAATTACGCTGCTGAAATAAAAGTTTTCATATTTTAATCGCTAAAAATCGGTCTTTTGTGTTTTCTTTGGTTTTTTAACCCAGGTAATAATCCGACAACGCCAGGTAACCCCTGGTAACTTCTGTCAATGCCTAAAAACTGCCAACGGTGTAAAAAAATTTTAAATTTTTTAGAATAAAAATTCAGTTACGGTTTGAAGATTATTAGCCCTCGCCGCCCAACTAATTAACATATGAATGTCACCTTATTACCGGATTCAGGTTTGTTCTAACTACCGCCTTAACCGGGCATCGCGGATCTCTGCCCGGATGGACCTTCCCCTTCTCCGCAACTCGTGGGATCTAACATGGAGACGACGAATAAAAAAACTATCACTAACACAGAGACGGGAACTCTCAAAAAACCCAGAGAAATGCCGAGCACTGGCTCCAACGCAAACACCAGTACGGTCCGGAAAGGACCGCATCCCAAATTGGGGGTTATGGGTGGCAGAAAGCCGGCAGACGATACGTCCGCCTCAGGACCAACAGCACCAAAGGTATCGGTAGGCACCGCCAAGGCGATCGTCCACCCACTGGTGGTAACAAATACCCATACGTGGAAAGACGTACTGTCGCCCAGACTCTGCGCTCTCAGGCCAGAAGTAATATTGCCACGCCTTCGCCAGAATGGCAGAAGAAGGTTGAGTGGGCAAGGATGATAGTTCCCAACTATGGGCAGAATAAGCCCACACAGGAGGGTGCCCAAACGAAGAGGCAGCGGTTCCTTGAGCTACCCGGACCTTCGGCGAAGAGATCTAAGATCCAGCCTTCGGTCTCCTTCGCCGAGATCACCAAGGACTGGGGCTCAATCGGTCTAGTCGACAAGGGCAGTGGAGTCCTTTCCGTTATATGCCTGCGCTAAAAACAGGCGACGAGCAAGCTCGGTGAGGTTTACGAAGGGGCGAACATTGTCGCACTGGACTGGTGTGACGTCCCCAGTAGACCCCGAGCCAGGATATGGCTCCTAGCAGCGATAAATTCCCCGGAGGACATCCTGTTTATGCTGCAGGAATGTAATCCACATCTCCTCATGAAGGACAGAAGGGTCGTCAAGGGTGAGGAATACGAAGGGGACGTTAACCAGGCGGTTATGGTCCTGAATAATTGAGGCTGCTCGAGGCAAGCTGAACTTCTGGTTCAGTGCCGTCTACATGAAATTATACAAACGACTCGAATGCTGCCGGAAGCTCTGCAGGCAACCTAGCCGAGCAGGTGCTTGCCGAAGAGGTGGAGGCGTCTGGTGGGCCGGAGGACGGCTATTCTACCGATTTCTAAGCAGGGAAATGCGAGCGCTGGGACCGGCTATCGAGAATGTGGACCTGAGCGAGGAGGAGGCCGACGTCACTGTGGTGGAGTTTGCAGACGTAGATGTCACTAAGTCTTCTGCAAATCAACCTTTACCACAGTAAGGCAGCATCGGCTGCACTACAGCTTCGGCTAACTGAGGGCGAAGCCGACTTAGTCCTGGTACAGGAACCTTGGGTGGTAGGAGGCAAGGTTGCTGGACTAGGAACAAAAGAGTATAAACTATTGCTTGTCCCCCCCCAAAGAAGGTACAATTTGAACATGCATTTTAGCCAAAAGGCATCTTAATATATTTCTGCTTCGCAATTACAGAAACGGGGATAACACCTCAGTAAGCCTGGAGCTGCAAAATGGCTCCAAAAGGCTGCTATCCGTCTACATGGCCTCTGAAAAGGAAGAACCCCCAGACGCGCTAGTCAGAGGACTGGCAAGGGAATGCGAAGAGCTCAAGACAGAAGTTGCCCAAACAACAACGACAGAGGTGAGTCTATTTTTGATTTTATTCTTAACTCGAACCTATTTTTATGGAATAGGGGGAATGTCCCTACCTTCATAACCAAAGTGTGCCAAACGATCGTAGATCTAACATTGGTATCAGTAGGTAGGTGCAGTCAAAAACTGGTTCGTCTCTGACCAGAACTCTTTCTCAGACCATAGATTCATTAAAACATTATTGTCCCTTGATTCACCCTTGCCGGTCGGCTTCGCAAACCCCAGACGGGCTGACTGGCATATGTACAAAGAAGTTCTGACGAATATCCCTTCCACGGAACCGCCAGAAAGCATAACATGAGATGGACACAACAGTAGACACATTCACAGAATCTTGCAACTCGGCTTTTAAAGTTGCATGCCCAATAGGGAAGCCAAGAGGGGAGAAAAAACACCCCCTGGTGGACGCAACAACTATCAATCCTCAAATCCAGCTGCAGAGGCCAGGAAGCCAACAAACTGGACATCCTCCAGAAAGAATTGTCGGAGAAGGGATCAATCTAGATCTCCTCATATCAGACCGTAACATTAAATGGGCTATTCAGAGCATTAAACCATAAAAATCGCCGGGACCGGACGGAATAACACCGGCACATATTCAACAAGGAGGAAAGCTAGCTATACATTGGCTTAGTAAAATCTTCCGCACCATTTTGGCAGTAGGAGAGCTACCAACCGGATGGCGGGAAACGATAGTGGTCTTCATTCCCAAGGCAGGGAAGGCCACCCACACCACAGCAAAGGACTTCAGGCCAATAAGCCTGACATCATTCCTGCTTAAAAGCTTCGAGAGGCTGTTAAGCTTACACCTGAGAGCCACTATCGACCCGGAACAACTGTCTGAGGCACAACACGCTTACACCAAAGGTAAGTCAACCGAATCGGCGCTACATGTCGTGGTAAGTAGCATCGAGAAATCACTCAGCAATAAGGAGTACACACCACCCTTCGAAGCTCTGATTCCAGGTAGGGAAGAATGGGATCGAGGCCGCCGGGCTCAATAGACGCAATCTGCTTATATACAGACGGCTCCAAACTAGACGGACACGTAGGTGGAGGCATATACTCCGAACAATTAGAAATCAGGCAGTCTTTCAGACTTCCTGACCAATGCAGTGTTTTCCAAGCGGAGGTGTATGCTATAAGGGAAGCACTCGTCTGTTTAAGGGACATAAACACCCAAGACAGACACATAAACATATATAGTGATAGCCAAGCGGCTATTAAATCAATCTACTCGACAAATACAAACTCACGAACAATAGCAGACTGTCGCAAATCTCTCCACGAGATGGCTAGTCAGTTTACTGTCAGCCTCATATGGGTTCCGGGTCACCGGGATATCGTAGGCAACTGTATAGCGGACGAGTTAGCCAGGCAAGGCACCACCATACCTCTCCTTCCAGGAAAGGAGAGTGTTGGCATGCCCATGGCTACGTGCAAGCTAATTATCAGAAATCAATTCAGCATTTTAGCCAACACTCATTGGCAAAACACACCACATTCCCGAATCTCTCACCAGACTTGGCCTGCAATAAACAATAAGAAAACTTCGGAACTACTTAATTTCAGCCGCACGGAATGCGGCATGCTAATTCGAGTACTTACAGGCCACTGGCTCGTTGGCACACAAGCCGGCAGGCTAAAAGCCCCAAAAAATTATTTTTGTAGAAACTGCAGGGATGAGGAAGAAGAGGAAACGGTGGAACACCTACTCTGTTCTTGCCCAGCCCTATGCACGCTTAGACTAAAACACCTAGGATATCCCTTCTTAAACGATCTGACCGAAATATCGTTGATTAACCTTAAGAACTTAAGCTCTTTTATTAAATCCTCCGGATGGGGGACTTGCTGATCAACCTTAAGGCTGACTCTTAACGGATGGGGGACCCTAAAATAGAGATCTCACGGTATCACAATGGACCAACAGAGGTCTAAGTGTGCTAGGCTGTAGTCTGGCAGCCGTCCTAACCTAACCTAACCTAACCTAACCTAACCTAACCTAACCTAACCTAAGGAGTACACACTGATCGCATTCCTAGACATAGATGGAGCCTTCAACAACGTGCTACGTTGTTGATTCACTCACAAAGCTAGGGGTTGAGGCTCAACTGGTGGGGCTTATTCATAAATTGCTGATAAGCAGAATGGTCACGGCCGCACTAGGGGCCTCAACTCAGACTAGACTAGTGAACAGAGGAACCCCACAAGGAGGCGTTTTATCACCCCTTCTGTGGAACATCGCAGTAAATAAGCTACTGCGAATTCTGGAAGGAGGAGATTGCAAAGTAGTGGCATACGCAGACGATCTCGCTTTCATCTTTAATGGTAAGTATCCACAAACACTCTGCGATCTTATGACCGCAAAGCTAAAAATACTATTGGAATGGACGATAAAAAATGGACTCGGAGTAAATCCCTCAAAAACGAAACTTGTTCTATTTACGAATAAGTACAAGATCCCACAATTCAACCCACCCATATTAAACAACTGTAATCTCTCTTTTAGCGAACATGCCAGATACTTGGGGTACTAGATAAGCGCCTTAAATGGGGCTTAAACAACCAAGAGAGAACCAAACAGTCAAGCATTGCACTTTACTCCTGTAAAAAAGCAATTGGGCTTAGATGGGGCATGTCATCTACACAGCGGTACAAAAAAAATGTATCTTAACTCCCCTAAACAGAGTACAGCGAATGGCGGCTCTGTGAATTAGCGGATCTCTTAGAACTACCCCAAACGAAACGCTGAATGCGATCTCGAACCTCCCGAGCCTGGACTTAGCAGGCATGGAAAGGGCCAAATCAACAGCCATTTGATTAAGGGATACTGGGCAATGGAAAGCCCAATCTTACGGTCATGCCGATATACTTCAGCATGATAAGTCGATTCCGAAGAAAACGGACCTATGCAAACCTCATGAGTATAAACACACACCCTTCGAGGCCCTGATCCCAGATAGGGAGGAATGGCAGCAGGGCAGACCAGGCTCGCCAGACGCAATCTGCTTTTACACAGATGGCTCAAAATCGGACGGACACGTTGGCGGAGGTGTATAATCCGAAAAATTAGACATCAGGAAGTCATTCAGACTCCCGGATCACTTCAGCGTCTTCCAAGCGGAGGCACACGCTATGAAGAAAGCACTTGACTGCTTAAGGAACACCAGCCAAGGTAAACACTTTAATATATATAGTGACAGCCAAGCGTCTATTAAATCAATCTATTCGACAAGCACAAGCAATTGCAGACTTTCGCAGATCTTTCCACGAGATGGCTAGACAGTTTACTATCAGCCTAATATGGGTTCCGGGTGACCGGGACATCGTAGGCAACTGCATAGCGGATGAGTTAGCCAGGCAGGGCACCATCATGCCTCTCCTTCCAGAAAAGGAAAGTGTCTGTATGCCCATGGCAACTTGTAAGCTAAACATTAGAAATCAATTCATCAAACAAGCCAACACTAATTGGCAGAATGCACCAAAGTGCCGTATCACACATCAGACATGGCCGGTGATTAACAATAAAAGAACGTCAGCACTACTCAAACTCAGCCGTACAGAGTGTGATATGTTAGTTCGAGCCCTTACAGGCCACTGGCTAGTCGGCACACATGCCGGTAGACTAAAAGCCCCAAAAAATGACTTTTGTTGAAGCTGCAGAGACGAGGAAGAAGAAGAAACGGTGGAACACCTTCTCTGCTTCTGCCCAGACTTAGACTGAAGCACTTAGGATACCCCTTCCTTAACGATCTGACCGAAATATCGGAGATCAAGCTTAAGGATTTAAACTCCTTTGCAAAATCTTCAGGGTGGAAGACATGCTAATCATCATGAGATGCTCTCTAGGCCTTGCATAAAAATTAGTGTAGTGGTAAATGTATAAAAATTAAATTATTGTAAATTATAAGAGGTATAGGGTAAATAAGACTGACACACAGCCTCGACTCATAGTCAAAATATTTCTAATCAGAAAAATGAATGAATTTAACGTAATATATTTATATATTTTATTTTCCTTAATCAAATCCCGAATTTTATCGGGCTCGGAGCCGCTTTACTCTCGTAGTATTCTTTATTAACTAGTTCTACTTTGCAGACTGGTTAGAAAATATTTAAATGTGGGTGCACTTACATTTTATTTACTGTGGTTTCTTCCTCAAAGAGAACGTCAACATATATTAACCGATAAGCATAAAAATGCATCGCGCAGAGAGGTCCAGAATAATAAAAATATTATTCGACTTAGATCAGAAACTGCGTTTCCAGTAAAATCATATCAAATTAATAGTTCTGCCGAAAATACTATTGATTTAAAAGAATTTTACCAAAATTGTCAGAAAAATTTAATTTATATTATAAAGCATTGCATGTCAGAATATAAAGCCATTAAATTCAACCTAAGAGTTTATGGTACTTATATAAAGCAAACAGAAGAAGGAGGCACAGTTGAAACAACAAAAAATTTCGCAACTGCGTATAGATCGATATACCAAATTGAAAACATTATTCTTGAATTAAACACGGCAATAGATGGTCTATTAACATCTAGCAGTAAGTTCGAAGAAAAAGACTGTGCTTGGGCAATTAAAAATTTCACATTTTTCGAAATTATTATAATAAAGCTAGAAGACATTCCTGCTAGCGGATACATCATGGCTCCGAAATCGATAAGACACCGAAATGCACTTATAAATGTACAAAATACAGATGTATTTTGTTTCAAGTGGTGCATGCTAGCATATATAGCTAATAAACGTCATGAGAGTACTACCTTTGCCACAAAAGATCAAAGAAAGTATGAGAGAAAAATATTGACCGAACCCAAGAATTATCAAATAAATATCAATAATGATATAATTGTATATGACGGAATTAGATTGGATTTTTCGGGAATCGAGTTTCCAATCACAAATAAAGGAATAATTCAGTTTCAAAAAAATAATGCAGACTTCAGCATTAACATATATGAAATTTATGTTAATGGTGAAAAAGGTATGGGACCAACCTTTAGAAAAAAATCTATTCGTTCTAAACATGTAAATATTTTGGGAATCGACAATAAAAGCGAGAAAAACATGCATTACGCCTACATAACAAGTGTGAAGGCTTTATGCTACTCGCAACATTCAAAATCGAAGGCGGGAGGATACTTTTGTGACAACTGCTTACAATTTTTCACCGTAAAGAATACCACGCATAACAAGCTCGAGTGCGGAAAAGTGGCCTCCTTCTATTCAGAACCGAATACCACAACATCCTTTAACACCATTCACAAAAAATTATCCCCTCCGGTGGTGATATATGCCGACATTGAGGCTGTGCTTGAAAATTACAGTTCATGCCTAAACTCATCAACTACTTCGTCGACAACAAAAGTGCAGAAGCATACTGCATGTGCAGTGTCATTTTACATCGCACATAAATATTATCCGGCTCTTAACGAATTGTGTACCTATGAAGGTATGTATAGAAAATACAAAAAAAAATATAAATATTTAATACTAATAACATTTTTCTAAATAATTTAGGCCCTGACTGCATTAAACAATTTTATAAATCACACAAAGAAATAACCGAGAGTTTGTATTACAAATAATGGTCAACCCCCAAAAATCCGAGGGCCGACCCAATCAATGAAGATGAACAGGAAGGGAGTTGCTGCGCCTGTGAAAAAGGAATAAATGCTGAGGACCTGGATAATCACTACGATCAATTTACTGGAAAGTACATTGGTCCCATTCATAAAAATTGTAAGCCAAAATATAAATTAATTGATCCCTTCTTTCCTGTAGTTTTTCATAACTCATCTAAATATGATATTCATTTATTTATCACTGAAAAAGACTTAAGTCCCATTCCTTGTAATAAAGAACTTTACATAGCACTAACGCAGACAATTAAAATAAATTCAAAAAGTAGATATAAAATATGATATATAGATTCAATAAGGTTTTTAAGTTCAAGCTTAAAACAAATATCTAGTTATTTGGAGGATAGACATTTTAAAGTTCTTAGTACTAAGTTTTAGGGTGAAAAATTTAAGCAAATGCGTAGGAAGGGTTTCTTCATAGATTCATTGAAACAATATTGTCCCTTGATTCACCCGTGCCGGTCGGCTTCGCAAACCCCAGAAGGGCTGACTGGCCCATGTACAAAGAAGTTCAGACGAATATCCTTCCCATGGAACCGCCAGAAAGCACAACTGATCCACATGAGTTGGATAAAACAGTAGACATTGTCACAAATGCTTGCAACTCGGCTTTTAAAGTTGCATGCCCAATAGGGAAACCAAGAGGGAAGAAAAAACACCCCTGGTGGACGCAACAACTATCAATCCTCAGATCCAGCTGCAGAGGCCTGTTTAACAGAGCAAAGGCAGGAAACGAGGAAACGAACTGGCAATGCTACAAGCGCGAATTAGCCTCGTACAAAAAGGCCCTTAGAAGAGCGAAACGAGCCGCATGGCACACTTTCTGCTCTGACATAGAAGAAACGACTGATGCTGCAAGGCTCAGGAAAATATTCTCCAAGACAGCTGTGCCCCTAGGCTATCTACAGAAAGCGAATGGATCCTGGTCGGACTCTAGCAACGAGTCCCTGGACCTACTTCTAGATGCTCACTTCCCGGGAAGCCGACCGCAATATTAAATGGGCCATTCAGAGCTTTAAACCTTACAAATCGCCGGGACCAGACGGTATAACACCGGCACATATTCAACAAGCTGGCCAGCTAGCTATAAACTGGCTTAGTAAAATCTTCCGCACTATTTTGGCGGTAGGAGAGCTACCAACCGGATGGCGGGAAACGAAAGTGGTCTTCATTCCCAAGGCAGGAAAGGCCACCCACACCACAGCAAAGGACTTCAGGCCAATAAGCCTGACATCTTTCCTGCTTAAAAGCTTCGAGAGGCTGTTAAACCTACACCTGAGAGCCACCATAAACCCGGCACAACTGTCCGAGGCACAACACGCCTACACCAAGGGTACACGTCGTGGTAAGTAGCATCGAGAAATCACTCAACAATAAGGAGTACACACTGATCGCATTCCTAGACATAGAGGGAGCCTTCAACAACGTACTACCCACAGCAATAACGGATTCACTCACAGAACTAGGGGTTGAGGCTCAACTAGTGGGGCTGATCCATAAACTGCTGATAAGCAGAATGGTCACGGCCGCACTAGGGGCCTCAACTCAAACTAGACTAGTGAACAGAGAAACCCCACAAGGGGGCGTTTTATCCCCCCTTCTGTGGAACATCGCAGTAAATAAACTACTGCGAATTCTGGAAGGAGGAGGATGCAAAGTGGTGGCATACGCAGACGATGTCGCTATCATCTTTAATGGTAAGTATCCACAAACACTCTGCGATCTTATGACCGCAAAACTAAAAATACTGTCGGAATGGACGATAAAAAACGGACTCGGGGTAAATCCCTCAAAAACGGAGCTTGTCCTATTTACGAATAAGTACAAGATCCCACAACTCAACCCAGCCACACTAAATAACTGCAATCTCTCTTTTAGCGAGCACGCCAGATACCTGGGGTTGGTATTAGATAAGCGCCTTAAGTGGGGCTTGAACAAACCAAGAGAGAACCAAAAAGGCAACCATTGCACTTTACTCCTGTAAAAAAGCAATTGGGCTAAGATGGGGCATGTCACCCAAAATTGTAAACTGGATCTACACAGCGGTAGTCAAGCAAATCCTCCTATACGGAGTGGCTTTATGGTGGACCGCTCTACAAAAACGATGTATCCTAACTCCACTAAACAAAGTACAGCGGATGGCGGCTCAAAGCCGCCAAACAAAGCGCTGAATGCTATCTTGAACCTCCCGAGCCTGGACTTGGCAGGCATGGAAAGGTCAAAATCGACAGCCATTCGATTAAGGGATACTGGGCAATGAGAAGCCCAATTTTACGGTCATGCCAATATACTTCAGCATGATAAGTCGATTCCGAAGAAAACGGACCTATGCAAATCTCATGAGTATACCCACACACCCTTCGAGGCCCTGATCCCAGATAGGGAGGAATGGCAGCAGGGCAGACCAGGCTCGCCAGACGCAATCTGCTTTTACACAGATGGCTCAAAATTGGACGGACACGTTGGCGGAGGGGTATACTCCGAACAATTAGACATCAGGAAGTCATTCAGACTCCCGGACCACTGTAGCGTCTTCCAAGCGGAAGTACACGCTATAAAGGAGGCACTCGACTGCTTAGGGAACACCAGCCTAGGTAGACATCTTAATATATATAGTGATAGCCAAGCGGCTATCAATCTACTCGACAAATACAAACTTACGAGCAATAGCAGACTTTCGCAAATCTCTCCACGAGATGGCTAGACAGTTTACTATCAGCCTAATATGGGTTCCGGGTGACCGGGACATCGTAGGCAACTGCATAGCGGATGAGATAGCCAGGCAGGGCACCATCATGCCTCTCCTTCCAGAAAAGGAAAGTGTCTGTATGCCCATGGCAACTTGTAAGCTAAACATTAGAAATCAATTCATCAAACAAGCCAACACTAATTGGCAGAATGCACCAAAGTGCCGTATCACACATCAGACATGGCCGGTGATTAACAATAAAAGAACGTCAGTACTACTCAAACTTAGCCGCACAGAGTGTGGTATGTTAGTTCGAGCCCTTACAGGCCACTGGCTAGTCGGCACACATGCCGGTAGACTAAAAGCCCCAAAAAATGACTTTTGTAGAAGCTGCAGGGACGAGGAAGAAGAAGAAACGGTGGAACACCTTCTCTGCTTCTGCCCAACCCTCTGCAGACTTAGACTGAAGCACTGAGGATATCCCTTTCTTAACGATCTGACCGAAATATCAGAGATCAAGCTTAAGGATTTAAACTCCATTGTAAAATCTTTAGGGTGGAAGACATGCGAATCATCCTAAAATGCTTCTAGGATTCTAGGATAAGACACATGAGACAGGGGACCCCGAAAAGGGAAAAAACGAGATCATACGGAATCACAACGGACCCACAAAGGTCTAAGTGTGCCAGTCAATAGTCTGGCCTTATACCTATGGGTATAAAAAGGTGTATTTATAGAAAAAGGTTGACCGATATTACGAGGAGCACAGTTGTGTAATGCCTGAGATGAAAGACAAAATATCAGTTTGCGTAAATGACAAAAGAAATGTAATCCAAAAAATGGTGTTACTGGATAATATAAATGATTTGCATAACCAATTCAAACTTGAAACCCCATCCTGCAAAGTGGAATTTAGCAAATTTGCTGAGCTAAGACCAAAATACTGTGTCTTAGCAGGTTCAAATGCAATCATTCTGTGTGTATCTGTACTTACCTTCACAACCAATCTTACCAGAAATTCGGAACCACCTTTAACCATTCATAAGGATTGCCTTGATCAAGTGCTACTTAAATGAGTGTGTCAATTCTTTCGACGACAAAAGGAAGACGCAGGCGCAGGCGCAGCTCGAGTCAGTCAACCAATTTACGCGAGCGAGAGCAAATTCACCGAGATACACGAGCAAGAGTATACAGGCGACAGTTACCGAGATCAAGAATACAAGTCCGATAATCGAGTGCGTGGAAGTGAGAGTACCATTACAACCGAGTGCTCTACACCCAGATCAAGATACCAGAGTCAAGACGCTAGTACCAGGTTGAGACTGCAACTGTGAGATCTGTAAGACTGTAACGAACTGATTTATTAGGTCTGCTCGCTACGAGATTCGTGCGGCAAGCTCAGTATAATTGTGTGTTCGTCCCACCAAATATATATAAACGTGACCGCCCAGTGGATCATTGAAAAAGCACAGAATTCTCGGGTACTCAGTGGGACTGGGTGCCTCGTTGGCTGGGTGCTTCGGTTCTGCAGCTCCCTCGACGCTCCCTCGAGACGCTGAAGCTCCCTGAAGACGCTTGGCGTTGCACGTCTCTGATGCGTGGGCTCGACGACTACTCGTAGCGCCTTAGACTCGTCAAGAGATCAGGTGCGCGGGTTTAGGGAAGCGTCAGAGGCCGCGATCTCCAGGAATCACTCCTTTCGACGCACCACCGCCTGTCCCTGGCTTTGTCCCGGATGGTCCAACTAGTGTTTAACTCACGTCGCACTGGCAGTCCAAGTTACGCAGGGATGCTGCCGAGTTCTTCACTTCGCTTCAACGCCAAGTGTAAACGAACGTTCCGCTCTAGCTTCACCCTTTGGCTCATCGCCCGGGACGTTTGGACAGAAATGAATCGTTGCTCCCTCGACGCTCCCTCGACGCTGTCAACTCCGTGAGTTTCTACGGCGCCGGTCGTCCTCTTTGCAGCAATTTTTGAATCTCCCGCGGCGATCCTCTGACTGGTCCCAATGAGCACCGATACCCATCAGCTATCGATAACCTAGGGGGCTTTGTTCAAGTTTCCCTCGCTCTTTTTCCGTCTGGTCCCACTGGTCATCGATACCCATCAGTTATCGATAGCCCAGCGGAACTCCTCATAATATCGACACCGATCAGCTATCGATATCGCTGGGGCGGCGTTGCCACTTGATCGCTTGCGATATTCATCATGACATTTCAAATTTTTCGTGTGCCCGTCGATCGCACTATCGTCCGTGCCAATCGACGGCCTTATCGAGGCGCCCCCGTCATTAGTTCATTGTAAGCTTGCACAATTGTTTTTGTAAGTGCAAGTTTCGGTGTTTGTGTTTTTGTTTCTAACATTTTTTCTTTTCAGATGCCTTCAAAATATGCCCTTTCTTGCCCTTAGTTTTTGGGGTCAATGCCCCTGACATGTTCGACTGCGGCGGAACCGTGTATTGCCTTATTCTGTCAGCAAATGACTTTGTTTACAACTTTGGTTGTGGTGTGTTGCCAGTTCGGCCGACCGGTATTTGTATCGGTTTTTTTTTTATTTCAGGGTTTTCTTCTGTTGAGTGTTGGTGTTTTCTAGCCGAGATGTTTGGGTGTATACGGTATAGCCCTAAAGCTGTACCGTCTCCCCCCTTTCTTCGAAAAGTAGAAACAAATCTCCCGTGCATACATTTCCTTGGAAGACTCTGGCGTGCTGCCTTCGTGTATCTCTGTGTGCGTTTCTGTTTCTAGCGGCGCGTCAACGGATGACTGGTGTAAGCACGACGACCAAACCGCTGCCACTGTGTGTCCTTGGCGTGTCCTTTGGAGTTTTCCTGTATTTTCCTCGGAGTTTCCCTGAAGTTTCTTTTGTCTTGTAGTATCCTCGGAGTCTTGTAGTATCCTTGGAGTTTTGTAGTATCCTTGGAGTTTCGTAGTATCCTTGGAGTTTCGTAGTATACTTGGAGTTATCTTAGTTTCCTTGAAGTCTCGTAGTATCCTTGGAGTTATATATTATCCTTGGAGTTTTGTAGTATCCTTGGATTTTCATAGTATCCTTGGAGTTTCATAGTATCCTTGGAGTTTCCATGCTGTTACTCGTCTGTTGTTTCCGCCTGATGCCGTTGCTCGTTCGTGTCTTGTGTTTGTTGCTGCTTTTGATAAGTGGTGTTCTTTTGCCCACACGACGTCACCCACTGCTGGTGTCCATAGCCTTCTCCTGAGATAATAATGCCTGGCTTGATCTTGGGAGGCTTTTTCTAGATTTCGCCTTACAATCTCGAAGATCTCTCTGAGTTTATTGGCATTTTCATCCGGGGTTTCAGTCGCTTGTCCTGTCCCTAAGGTTTCTCGATCGTATAGGGCGCTCGGTAGTCTGGGCTCTCTGCCTTGGGTAAGAAACGCCGGGGTGTAGCCAGTGGATTTCAAAACGCTGGTGTTTACTGCCAGCATGATGTTCGGCGAACTGCGCAATCATTGTTTTTACAGTCCTATTCGCTCATTCGGTCGGGTTCTCTTGCGGGGTGTATGGAGCTGTGAACTGTTGTTTAATACCCATATCGGCGAGGAAACCCCTAAAGATTCGACTGGCAAACTGTACTCAGTTGTCCGTTATGACCACCTTTGGAACCCCATACCTTGCGATTATTCGTTCTCTGATAGCTTTCTATAGTGATTCGGCCGTCGCGCTGCGCAGTGGTACTAACTCAGTCCACTTGGAGAACCGGTCTATCAGTACTAGTGACATTTGGTTGTCGTGCTTTGAACGCGGCAGGGATCCGACAAAGTCTGCACATACCGTTGCCCATGGTCCCTCTGCTACCTGCGTTAGCATTTTGCCAGCCGCCTGCCTTTGATTCGGCTTGAATCTCATGCATATCGCCAGTAATATCGGGCTGCTAGGCTCCTTCGGCTTCCTAAGTGGCCCGCTGAAGGTGAGTCGTAATTTTCCTTCCGCACCGTTTCTCGTAGGGTTTTCGAGACGCATATCTTCCACTTCGCGACAGCTTCGCTGCCCGCTCTGTGTGGTATGTTCCTGTAAAGGGTGACTCCCTGCATCACGTAGTCCGGGTACTTTTGCGGTTGGGTCCTTATTTTCTCCAGCATTTCTTGAGTCCAGCTGCATGGTGCAGAAGCTTACGCCGCCGATGTTGCCTTGATGCCTCGCAGCGTCTCTGGTAGTGGCTGCCTCGGCAAGGCGTCCGCCACCACATTGAGTTGTCTTTTCCTGTACGCTATCTCGAAGTCGTATTGCTGCAACTCCAGGGCCCATCTGGTGATCCTTCCTGAAGGGCTTTCAATGCTGTTGAGCCACTTCGGGGTCATATGGTCGGTTACTACTTTAAAGTGGTAACCTTCCAGATATGGCTTTAGCTTTCGGATCGCCAAAACGATTGCCAGGCATTCCTTTTCGGTCGTTGAGTAATTCTTCTCGGCGCCGTTGAGCGTCCGGAAATTACCTTTTCGCCTTTCTCCGTTTCCTGGGTCAGTATCGCCCCGATGCCATAGTCGCTCGCGTCCGTTTGCAGGGTGAATGGTTTGTCAAGGTCCGGGCATGCCAGTACGGGGTCTGCAACAAGTCTTGCCTTAACCTCTTCGAACGCCATCTGATGTTCCGCTGTCCATACCCACTTGCTGCCTTTGCGTAGCAAATCATTGAGTGGTTTGACTATTTTCGCGAAATCAGGCACGAATGGGTGGTACCATGATGCTACGTCCAGGTACTGTCGGAGTTCTCTTACTGTTGCTTGTGGCTCTAGTTCCGCGATGGCTGCTACCTTTTCTGGGTCTGTGTCTATCGACACTCGATGACCTAAATATAATAGCTCCTTTCTGAAGAATTGGAATTTTGCTTCTTTTAGCCTCCGGAACACTTCCCTCAGGTTTGCGCCGGAGCTGCTGGTTTTACCCTGGCGAATTTGTTCTCCTGGGAAAATGTCTCCCGTTCCTTGTCCAGTTCCTCATACTCATCGGCTAGGTCCATGAGTGTATCCAGGTCCGCCACTTTGTAAGCTCTGAAGGTGATCCTTAGACTCGGTGTGCAGTTCTCCTGGATGATGTTGAGGGACTCTCTCGGCGAATAACTAAGTGGTCTCATCATAGTCTGCATGTCGATCATGTAGTCCTTGAACGACTCCCCGTAGACTTGCTTCCTGTGCCGGACTTGATTCGAAAGCTTGGAGAAAAAGTCTCTCGGCAGGAAATAGGTGTGAAAACTCTCGATGAATTCCGCTTAGGTTCGCCACTGTTTGTTATTGGAGATGAACCACTTCAATGCCCTCCCTTTAAGTAATTCTGCATAGCGCGGGGAATCATATCCAAATCCAGGCCGTATGTGCTTGCGGACCACTCCACTTGCGCCTCTCTTTTGCGCCTCCTTTTACATGTTGTTGATGCTCAGGCTTGCCACTAAGGACCGTTTTCTCGTCCGTCCTGCAAAGTAAAATTTAGCTAATGGAAATATAAATTTATCCCGGCTGCAAATTGGTTTTCGTTTTTTCGTCGGTCATTTAAAACTCCAAATAAAAGGCGCACTAATTTGAGATTAGGTGGTAACCCCACATCAGAAGAGTTAACTAATTGTCAAAAATTAATCGAAAAATTATCGAAAAATACCATAAAACAGTCATTCTAACAGCTGATGATATAAACAACATTTCAAACTAATAAAAAAACAATGTCGGCAGAAAAGAAGTTTCGCGGTAAAAATTATATCGATGAACAGGAGACCATCCTTGTAGAACTGGTTTCGGAGAACAAAAACATATAAGAAAACAAGAAGTCTGACGCCGTCACCTGGAAACAAAAGGAACAGGAACAAGCGAAACATTTCAACAAATTCTTCATCACTGTAATGTTCGAAGTAATTTCTCTGGTCTTGATATCTGCGCACTTCAGACAATTCGACGATATCCCACAGAGTTTAAAGATAAATCGCTCGGGAATTCATTTTACAATAAATTAGATGACTTGAACAGTTTTGATTCATATTTAACTGTAAGTAGAATCAGCTGTTTTCGAATGAAGAGTGGAACCAAATTGACCAACGCTCGAATGTCTGGCAACACTTGCGCACAATCCAACCGCAGAAATTTGGCACGGTGGATGAAGTACCGAGACAAAATTTGTCGCTACCTACGCTAGCATAAGGACGAGTAAACCATTTTTTGTTTATCGCTCCGTTGTCCCGGTAGGCAAACTAAAGTACGGACGAGAAAACGGCCCTAAGTTTTCCCCTTCCGTGCTTGTTACCTTTATACTAGGACCTGGTTTGTCGCCGTATGTTGCTTCCAGCTCGTCCCAGATATCGACGGGGTCTAGGTCGTTCTACCTCTGTGTGTAATATTCAGACAATGCCTTTCTAATGTCTTCCGATCTGCCCTCCAAGGCCATGTTTAACTTCTGTGAGACATAGGAAAAGTCCTGTTTCTTGAGTCGGTAAATCCAACTCTTCCCCATTCTGCTTTATGTTGCTTTCACTGCTGGGACAATCACGTTTAGGTCTGCTTGCTACGAGATTCGTGGGGCTAGCTCAGTATAGTTGTGTGTTCGTCCCACTAAATTTATATAAACGTGTCCGTCCAGTGGATCAGTAAGAAAGCACAGAATTCTCGGGTACTCAGTGGGTTTTATTGCGTTTCTGCAGCTCCCTCGACGCACCCTCGAGGCGCTGAAGCTCCCTGAAGACGCTTGGCGTTGCTCGTCTCTGATGCGTGGGATCGACGACTACTCGTAGCGCCTTAGACTCGTAAAGAGATCAGGTGCGCGGGTTTAGGGAAGCGTCACCGTTCTCAGACTAGGGTGAACAGAGGCCGCAAACTCCAGGAATCTCTCCTTTCGATACACCACCGCCTGTCCTTGGCTCTGTCCCGAACGGTACCACTAGTGTTTAACTCACGTCGCACTGGCAGTCCAAGTTACGCAGGAATGCTGCCGAGTGCTTCACTTCGCTTCAACGCCAAGTGTAAACGAACGTTCCGACCTAGCTCCACCCTCTGGCTTATCGCCCGGGACGTTTCCTCGTAGTTCGATCTGTCGTGATGCGTTGGATGGTTGACGATGTCCTTCACGCTGCTCCTGGGTATGCTGGCTGCGCGACTGGACGTAGCGTGGCTTCTGGTACTCGGGATCTTGGTCATACGCCGATCCGGGACTACACGACTCAACCGCAGGGCTCTATTGGAGTTCTCCACTTGAGGCCACCAACGATCGACCGATCTCCCTTCAGGCTCGTTTTACTGGGGATTCGGACGCACGCCGCTCCGGGAATACATGACTAAAACCGTAGGGCGGAGTACTGGAGTACTACACTCGAGACCACAAACGATTGATCCATCTCTCTTCTGCCCGATAGGTTTCTCCCTAAGTTCACGATTCCTTGTCGCAGGCTTACACCGCTCAAACTCTGACCGACTTTCCAGGCAAGATGCGTGGATTTGGTTGAGACAGAAATGAATTGGACCGCCTTGACCTAGCCGTGTGATGCCCTCTGGACCTCAGCTTTCCGCGTCTCAATTCGAAGATTCCCAGTGATTCAATCCCGAATGTCTCGACGTAGCGATCTTGCTCCTCGTAGGCTCCCACGGTGCTGCTTCCGGCGATTCGACTTGTTGTTGTTGTTCACTGTACTGGCTGACTTGCTCACTTTGATATCTGGACTGATCTTGATAGATTGACTCTTCGTGATCGAATGATCCTGTTGCCAGCGGCCTTATAAAGAGCCTCCTGGAACCGTTATTTCCCTGTTTCGCTCTGCCCGCGGGATCTCTCCACTCAAGGTCCAAAGTTCGTAGCTCCTGCTTGACCCACTTGTCTTTCCCGCGGCAGCAACACGTAGAAACAACTTAACTCCAACATCTTAAGGCCGTGCGGGAAAGACAAGTGGGTCAAGCAGGTGCTACGAACTTTGGACCTAAAGTGGAGAGATCCCGTGGGCAGAGCGAAACAGGGAAATAACGGTTCCAGGAGGCTCTTTATAAGGCCGCTGGCAACAGGATCATTCGATCACGAAGAGTCAATCTATCAAGATCAGTCCAGATATCAAAGTGAGCAATTCAGCCAGTACAGTGAACAACAACAACAAGTCGAATCGCCAGAAGCAGCGCCGTGGGAGCCTACGAGGAGCAAGATCGCTACGTCGAGACATTCGGGATTGAATCACTGGGAATCTCCGAATTGAGACGCAGAAAGCTGAGGTCCAGAGGGCATCACACGGCTAGGTCAAGGCGGTGCAATTCATTTCTGTCTTATCCAAATCCACGCATCTCGCCTAAAGAGTCGAACAGAGTTTGAGCGGTGTAAGCCTGCGACATCGTGAACTCAGGGAGAAACCTATCGGCCAGAAGGAATATGGATCAAACGTTTGTGGTCTCGAGTTTAGTACGGTCTCGAGTCCAGTACTCCGCCTTACGGTTTGAGTCGTGTATTCCCGGAGCGGCATGCGTCCGAAGCCCGAGTGAAATGAGCCAAAAGGGAGATCGATCGATCGTTGGTGGCCTCAAGTGGAGAACTCCAGTAGAGCCCTGCGGTTAAGTCGTGTAGTCCCGGATCGGCGTATGACAAAGATCCCGAGTACCAGAAGCCACGCTACGTTCAGCCGCGCAGCCAGCATACCCAAAAGCAGCGCGAAGGACATCGTCAACCATCCAACGCAGCTAGCCGATCAGGTCAGACACAGGAAACAAGCCTACACTGAGTCTTTTAAAGACTACATGGTAGACATGCAGACCTTGATGCAACCCCTGGCTAAGTCCCGAGAAGAGGATAATAGAGAACAGCACACCTGCACTGCGGATATTTATTCGCCCGTACGAGTGCAAGGACCTGGACGCTCTGATGGCACTGGCAGTCGACTTCGAGGAGTTGGACCAGCAAGGAGGGAGTTCGAGGAGGCCAACACCCCAAAGGCCACGGAGGGAGTTCGAGCACCCTGTTGCCGCGCGAAGGGATTTCTAACACCCGGTAGCTGCACGACGGGCATTCGAACACCCGGGAACAGCACGAAGAGAGTTTGCGCACCCAGCAGCCACTCGAAGGGAGCAAGGGGCAGTCTGCGGAAGATGCCAAGACGGCACAGATGCTTCCTGGAGGCGAGGTCCACAGGACCAAGGGGCAGAGGGAAGGAGAGGATACATATCAAACCCGGCGACAGCATGCCGAAGATGTGCAAGCCAGGAGCACGGGGCAAGAGAATGCAGAAATCGCTCGGTTCTGTTCTACTGGATCTGCGGAAAAATATGCATGGCGACAACAAATTGCTGCCCGAGATCGGGAAATGGCCAGCGATCCCATCCGCCGAGGGGGAACTAGGTATCATGAGGCGCTGCCCCTTAAAGTTAATGGGCGACCTTAAGACGGAACAAATGCAACTGTCTGCCACAGTGCTCGCTTTATACGCCGATTGGCTGCAGGCGGCAGGACAGGTCAGGCCCACAAGGAGGCAAGTACGGATGGCAGAAAGGCGATGCGGACAGAGACAGGGAACAAAGCTGCACAGAGGAAAGACTGTCCGTCGCGGTCCCGGAAATGCCAAAAGAATTCACGGAAGAAGACATAGGTGAATTCCTAAAAACAGAATTGGCAGATCTAAAGGATATACGAGGAATGTCGACCGTAGCCGTGCACAAAATCACCATGAAAGATGATCAACCTGTCAAAAAAAGGTATTATCCAAAGAATCCCAAGATGCAAGGGGAAATCAACGCTAAGGTCGATGAGCTGTTCGAAAAAGGCTGCATAGAACCATCAAAAAGCCCCTACAGCTCACCAATCGACATGGTCAAACAGAAGACAGGGAAATGGAGGCTGTGCGTGGATTTCCGGCAAATAAACGCGAAGGACGCGTATCCGATGCCGATGATAAACTACATCATGGACCAGCTGACAGTACAGTACCAGTCCCGGGAAAAGGTCTATTCCAATGGAGAGTCATGCGATTAGGGTTATTTTTCAAAGCTACTAAACTGTTATCGAATACACGCAGGTTCTGTGGATTATACTACCAGAGTTTCACTTTATTTTCTTATCCTGTTTTATTTTCCTGCTGCTGCACCGAGTTCTTAGTATCTAAGCCACGCGCGTCGATTAACAAGTTGTTATTTTACCCAGTTGCGGAGCACACGTCTGCTCCCTTCAGCGGTCCGGAAGATTGATCCTGGACATCAACTCGTTTTCGGTTATCACCCGTCGAAATATCGAGCAATGTCGGTTATCGACTCATAATTTCGTTGCCGCTCGTCGAAATATCGAGCGGGGCTGACCATCGATAGTCCTGCCACCTGGCCACCTGGCGGTTTGATCGCGAAGCGATCTGGCAATGTCTTGCGATCTGGCAACGTGTCAAACTGTTAGCGTGTTGATCAGGTAACGCCGTTTAAACGGCAACGTAGTATTGGATACGGATACGGATAACACTTCATGAATTTCTCTTAAACCTAATAACATAATACTTCATGGATTTCTCTTAAACCTAATAACAAATTACTTCATGAATTTCTCTTAAACCTAATAACAAAATACTTTATGAATTTCTCTTAAACCTAATAACAATAAGGTAGGAAAGTTAATGAAATGGAAAAGAAATAAAAATGTGTGCCTCGTGAAACGATGCGTCACAGATTAAATTAAACGATATTGACTTCATGTATGTGTGCTTACAAACTAAGGTTGGGATGACACATTCAATTTTTATCATCAATTTATTGCAACAATTTTTCACTTATGGGAGTTCAAATAAGTGCGAGCGAGACAGGAATAACAGAAATTCGCCGCACAATTATTGATGCTAGCAGCAGAGCAGTCGACAAAAATTGAGTCTAGTTGATGCAATATTGAGCCTACGCAAAATAAATAGGCACACTACGTGAAAAGTGCTGTCAAAGTAAATATGGATCTGAAAAAGGGTGCTACTTTCACATCAGAACTCAATACCTATTCTTAAAAAAAATTTAACAAATGAGACGAAAAATAAAAGGAAGAAATTCTCTGCAAACTGGTTGTTAAAAAGGGGGGAAGAAGGTTAAATCTTAATTATGTGAAAGCTTTGATTGGTTAAAATAATAGAATATGGAAAAATAAATGATGAAGATGGAAATTTATACATTCGCTCCAGCTTGGAAAACTTTTTAAAAAATCAAGCCATTTATCCAAAAGATAAATACGTGCTAACGGAATTGTATTGGACCAGCGGAGCGCCTAAAAGTTACTCTACGATACCTTGCCACAGGTTTTGTTTGTCCATTAATTTTGAATTTAAACTAGTATCTATCTTTTGTCAAATATAAGTGTGACCGTTTATAGTTAAAATTACGTAAAAATTTTACAAATACTAAGCACAAATAAGCGTTATGGGGAAAAATTAATACATTTTAGGGTACTGTCATTTGAATTCGCCAAGTTCGCCGCACAATAAATTTAAGATAAAAATTGAATGAAAAAGGCTGGGATGACAGCCTTAGGCACAGTTTTTTTTTAATAAAATATGCTTATTAGGTAAATAAATTTAATTCACGTGTTTGTCTTTATCAACTAAAAAACATTTCATTTAAAGGAACTATAATTTTTAAAATATGAATTTAGAAATAACAAGCTGTTAACTGATCCCGGCTCCAGTTTATTTCGTTTTTCCGTAATTATATTACCGGCCAGGTTAATACACAGCGAAAGTTTTTTACGCCGATGTCCCATGCCTTCTCTTACGCCCACAAACCGCGATAAACTGTGGCGCCCACAGTTTTGAAGATAGATTAACGGAAGAAGGAATGTGTATTCGTTTCTTCAATACTGATTGATGGATTGAAAATGGGTCACCCCGTAGCACAAAGAGGGAGAGCTACAAGTTGGTTGTTTTTTGAAAACTATTTTAAAACTCTCACACATTTCTACAAGGGCTGTAGTAGTGTTTATATCCATATGCAACAATAGATGGCTGGGATTATTATTTTTTTTTTTTTTATTTTGTGTCTCATTTCGCCCCAATTATCAATAATATATTTGAGCATTCTATAGTGCGAGTTCCACCTGGTCGGACATTGGCTTTTCAATGAAGTGTGCAAAAGATGCTGCAAGTTAGCTTTCTTAAAGTATTTCACTACTTTCTTACTGGGGTCTAAGATAGCCGTAAGTTCTTTGGTGGCAAAAAAGGATTTGTCCAACACAATTGAAAATAAATGGCTACTGCAGTTAAGACGAGTAATATTTTTTAATGCTTTTACCGTATTGGAGCCCCTATCAGTAAATAAATAAATATTTTGAACATTAAATTCCATAAATAGATTTTTAAGTTTCCTAAGAACATTTTCTCCTGTTGATATCATACCGAGAAATTCACGATATCATAGAACCGAAAATCTTTTTGGTAATGAAATGTGTGTATCCGAAAATGATTGACTCGTTGCAGCTCTCTGGTAGAGAGCCGAGACTCCCAAACGCGCTGTACGATGAGCAGGCAACCGGAATAGGAAACAAAACACAAACACCCACGGAAAACGCACAAAAACTAAAGGAAATCTTCGAGTTGGTCAGAAGAACTATGGAAAGGGCAGTCAACGCAGCGAAGCCGAGGCACGTGGAGCCGGCGTCGGGGAACAGCCCGCAGTGACTCGGAGGCAGGACCCCGAGTCCTTTTTTTTATATATTCCTTTATTACTTAACACTTATATATAGACAAAAATAAAGTTGTACAGACAACAAGAGTAGGGGCTGTGATTGCACGGTATCACCAGTTGCCAGCGCCCGGCGGCTTTATATAGGCCATCCGGGAACCTTCCTGGAGTTGGACTCTCCACTCTCTCATTCTCGACCCTTTGGTCTTCAAACTCTCTTTGACGGAGTTGGAGTTGGACTCTCCACTTTCTTATTCTCCACTCTCTGGTCTCCAAACTCTCTACTTGAAAGTTTCTCTTCACTTGCTCTTCGCCGCGCCGCTACTATGCTAATTCGCCGCGTAACTGGTAAGCGGCCGGCCATCCGTAGTTTTGCTGCGGGAATTTGTGGGGAGTTATTCAACTCATCACATTCCCCCTTACTTCAGGAAACTTTAAAAACTTGCTCCCACTCGCCGGCGTTTCCTCGTGTATCCTAGCCGTTGAGTCTTCGCCGTGATCTTGTCGATTCCCTCGGCGCTCCCCTCGTCGCTCCATCGTTGCTTCCTCGACGCTCCCTCGACGCTTTCAACTCCGAGAGCTTCTACGGCGCCGGTCGTCCTCTTTGCATCAATTTGAAACTCCCGCGCCGATCCTCTATCTCTATCTATCATCCGCTATTGATATCGCTGGGGCGGCGTTGCCCCAGCTTTATATATTCATATATCGTATGCCCATCGATCGCACTATCGTCCGTGCCAATCGACCGCCGTATCGAGGCGCCCCCGTCCCTAGTTCATGGTGATTTTGCAGATTTCTAGGTAAGTTTCTTCAACTTTCTTTATCCTTTTCTTTTCTCTCATCCTTCTCTCTCCTTTCTAGCGTTCCTTCGCCCTTCATTCGCCCTCGGCCAGTTGCTCTTGGTTGGCAACATTGACATCGAGTTCAGAGTGGAATTCGAATTAGCTTCGCCAATCGAAGCAACAGGTGAGTAATGGTTTTTTTACTTTCATTCTTCCCCAGCTAATTCCTTTTCTTTTCCATTTCAGATGCTGATTAACTATGTATGCTTCTTAAATCCGTCCCTGTTTTCAGCCGTGTTATTCCAAGCCCTACGCCGATCTTCGTGTCTGCCTCGGACCCTCGGATCCCTGGGGCTAGCACTCGGTTCTTCTTTCTCCCAGATCCGCGGTTCCTCCCCCGCAGTCGTGTTCTCCGCGGATCCCTCCGGCCATGTCCACGTGATCGTTTGTGGTCGACGGTGTGCGGTACGCGAACTATGGCTCACGTGCGCCGCCGGGATGTCCGTACAGACATGGTGCTCCCCAGGATTCGGCTGTTGCTGCTGTGGCGGCGGCATCTCGCTCCTGCACCGCTCCTCGCGCCATTGATGGCTCTTCAACGTCGCCGCTATGATGCAGTCTGCATAGCCGCTGGGCTTTGTCCGGTCCTGAGGCATTCGCATTCGCTTCGTGTAATGCGATAGATAATCAAACTGGAGCTCTCTTTAACAATACCTCGGTTTCGCGTCTTCCTTTTTCTTCGATACCGCTATTTCCTTCGCCTTCCAGTTTTCTGTGCCGTGTTCTCCCTTCCTTCGGCAGACATTTGAAACGCGTGCTCTGGTCATTTCCGAACAAGACTTTGGATGCTTTCGTTCGTTTTCCTGACTAGTTTCCCATTCGGAATTTCTTGTAGTTTCCTTTAGCATCCTTGGATTTATCTTGTAGTATCCTTGGAGTTTCGTAGTATCCTTGGAGTTACATCGTATTATCCTTGGATAGACCTTGGAGTTATCTCGTTGTATGCAACGTTGTTATTCCTCATACACTATACTATTACAATTCGTAAATTCGAACTGGTCGTATACGGACGTGTTTTACATTCGCTCCCACATTTATTCGCTTGGTGTCGAAATTTTTGATTTTTATATTCTCAAAGTTTTCATTCTCGACTCGGTTGAGCCCTCCGTTTGAATGCAAATTATTGATTTGTGTTAAAACAATCGTCTTTATAAAGATATTGAAAAATAGTTAACGACGCGAGTGCATTTGTGCATTGTTGTTGTTTTTTATTTACATTGTCGTTTTGGCGCTCTCTCGCACCGTTTGCTCTGCTCATCTCCCTACTTCAGTCACCGGCTCTCATTTTCGAGTTAACGGTTCTTTGCTGATTTGGTCTTATCGCGCTCTTTCTTTCCACTTATTGCGCTCTTTCCTTCCTCGGCGCCCTCATAGCCACACAGCTGTTTGTTGGCACTCATATAAAGCTTTCTATTTACATTTCTCTACATTCTACATTGTACATTTTTTGTCTTACTTTAACTTGTAAACAATGTCTGATTGCTGTGTTGTTGGTTGCCAATTTACTGGCAAAATCACTTCTCGGCAGCCGATTGTTAATTGCTGGTTGTGTGAGAACATTGCGCACGCTAAATGTGTTGACTTTGGGCATAGTGCGGCCCAAATTGCGGATCGTACTAGGTCTAATGCCAATCTGGACTGGACGTGTCCTACATGCCTCCACATTAAAATTGATATTAAATCATTTATGAGGCAAATGGAGCTGGATTTCCAGGCTTTACGTGCTGGATTTACGGACTTATTAAGTCGGTTTAATGTTTTCGACACAAACTTTAAAGGTCGTATTCTTCTTAATCAATTATCATTAAATACAAATCATAGTCCTACACTGCCTAATATCTCTCTACATGTTCCAGATCTCTCGAGCAACCTCTCTGTTCCCAGCCCCACTGCAAGCTATATGTCGTGCGATGAGGAAGATCCCAATGGGAGCGAGTCATCAACGACTGATGTCAGGGTGCAATCCCTGCCAGATTCTGCCAATCGGTCACCGGCTGTTGCCATTTCGGGGCCTCTACCGCACCTCGTATTGCCTATAGATAATACCCTTGCACCTCCTCCTGTCCCACTTTCTAGTATGATCCCTAGGAAGAACAGAAATAGCCCCGCTCCCTCTTCTCCGGTACCACTCACTCTCATGGTACCTAGGAAGTCTATTTTTGTGTCAAGATTGAATGCAGCACTCACAGTCAACGATGTGATGCATCATATTGTCTCAAAACTCTCCCTTCCCAATCAAAAAGGTATTGACATCATTAAATTTAATTTTAAACAAATAAGAGATTATTCTTCATTTAAAATACTTGTTCCGGATGGACTGTTCTCCAAACTTCTTGACCCTAATTTTTGGCCTGCTGAAATAATTGTTCATGAATATATAAAAAAAAATAGTTCGCATTCCAAGACTTCCTTGTCGGCGCCCAGATCGGTTTCAAATTCAAAAAAACTAGATTTCATAATCCACTATCAAAATGTACGGGGGCTTCTTAGTAAACTCTCAACGCTCTATAAAAACAGCTCACTTTTTGAAGCCAATGTTATTGTATTCACTGAGACCTGGCTTAACCCATCTGTACACGATAGTGAGATTTTGTCAAATAACTTTTTTGTTTATCGGAATGATCGTCATACCCGTCGAGGTGGAGGCGTTCTTATTGGAGTCAAATCCAATTTAACTTCTGAGATTGTTGATATTTCTGGTTCATCATGTATTGAATTTATTTCCGTGAAATTATCTTTCCCAAAAAATAACATTTTTTTAACTTGCTCCTATATACCCCCTAGCTCCGAATCTAACGTGTATTTATTGCATCTGTCCGCCATACAGTCTATCTCCTTGTTGCTTGCTGAAACTGACCAACTCATTGTGCTCGGTGACTTTAATCTTCCCAATATTTCTTGGTTGGAGAGTAATGACTCAATTGCAATGATTACTAGAATGCAACATGACTTTGTTGATGGTCTTGTTGAACTATCCTTGCAGCAAGTAAACTGTATTCCCAATCATATTGGTCGTCTCCTTGACTTAATCTTCGTCTTTGATGGTATCGATGCTGAAGTTAGTCGAATTCTGCCACTATCTCTACCTGAAGATTCTCATCATCCTACCCTTCAGCTCTGTATTAATGGATTTTTTAATGCTCCTAGGACTGCAATAAACGCACATCCTAGTTTGTGTTTTAAAAAGACTGACTATGCTAAACTAGTTGAATCTTTATCGACAATTAGTTGGTCATATCTTGTTGACCTTCCTGTTGATGATGCAGTTGGGTATTTTTATAAAGTCCTTTACCGTCTATTTGATGTTCATGTTCCTCTTTCCTCCTTGAAGAATTCTTATAGCTCTCCATGGTTTACTCGTCAACTATCCTATCTAAAAAATAAAAAAACAGACTTTTTAAGCGGTTCAAAATTTCTGGCTTGCTGACAGACTGGGCCAAATATAGTTCTGCTAAGGCGGAATTTGTCCAGCACAATTCTGACTGTTATCAAAATTACCTATCTCGTTGTAAGCGTGATTTCAAAAGTAACCCTAAACTTTTTTATTCTTTCGTCAATTCTAAACGGAAATCTAATTGCTTCCCTCATTCTCTTTTTCTTAATAATAATATAGCATCTGATGACAATGATATTTCCAACCTATTTGCTGATTTTTTTCAATCGACTTATACGGAATGTAATGGTGTTATTGATAATGATTATCCATACCCACTACCTCATCTGAACTCTATCTTCAAACCAGTGATTAATGTATCTGATTTTCTTTAGAGTCTTGATACTCTTAAACTTTCTTTTTCACCGGGTCCTGACAAAATACCAAGTTGTATACTGAGGAATTGTTCGTCCTATTTAGCTTTTCCCTTAACATTAATATTTAATCTGTCACTAAGTCAAGGAAAATTTCCATCCATATGGAAAGAATCGTTTATTGTTCCATTGTTTAAAAAAGGGAACAAGTCCGACATCTCAAATTATCGTGGTATTGCTAAGCTCAGCGCAATTCCTAAACTTTTCGAAAAAATTATTACCTGTCAGTTGCAGCATCACTGCCGGTCTATTATTTCACCGTGTCAACATGGCTTCACTAGACGTCGAGCTACTTCTACAAACCTACTAGAATTTACATCTTTAATTTCTAGAGGCTTCCTGACACATCATCAAACTGATGTGATTTATACCGATTTTTCTAAAGCTTTTGATTCTGTGAACCACAAACTTCTTATTTATAAATTGTCCCTTTTAGGGTTTTCTCCAAACTTACTTGACTGGATACTTTCCTACCTTTCTAATAGAACTCAAATGGTCTGTTTTAACAATAGAATTTCCAAAATAATTAATGTTACATCTGGAGTGCCACAGGGTAGCCACCTGGGTCCTTTACTCTTTGGCTTAATGATTAATGATTTACCTAATGTTATAATATCGTCTACCGTATTAATGTATGCAGATGATGTCAAGCTATGTTTGTCCATGTGTTTACCTAGCTCATATAATGACCTTCAATTAGATCTTGATTGTTTGTATACGTGGTGCATGATTAACATGTTAAATTTAAACTATTCTAAATGTAACTTTATGACCTTTCATCGCTGTAATCCATCTCTGTTTTCTTATTCTATTGGAAATAACGGCCTTGAACGAATTTTTTCGGTTCAGGATCTTGGCGTTTTATTTGATCATAAACTTAGTTTTAAAGACCATATATCTACTATATCTAATAAAGCCAGAAGTCTTCTTGCATTTATGAAACGTTGGTCAAAGGAGTTCGATGATCCTTACACAACAAAGCTTTTGTATGTTTCTCTTGTTCGTCCGTCTATGGAATATTGCTCTTGTATATGGTCTCCTCAAATTAGCTGTTACCAAAATATGTTAGAGTCTGTCCAAAAACAATTCCTTTTATTTGCTCTGAGGGGATTAAACTGAGACACAGGTAGTCGATTGCCCTCTTATCTTGCGAGGTTGCGCCTGCTCGACTTACCAACCCTCTACCATCGTAGAAAGTGTCATGGAGTTATGTTCTTACACAAACTTATTAATGGTGATGTCGACTCCCCTTTCCTTCTTAGTTCACTTAACTGGAATGTACCCTGTAGAACAGTTCGCCGTTTTCGTCCGTTGTCCCTGCCAATATGTAGATCTAATTATGCCCTGCATGATCCTTTTCGTGTTCTCTGTGACGACTATAATTCACTATGCCACGTCTTACGGCTTGATACCCCTAATGCTACTAATTATAATAAACTTATGTATTTTCTGTCTTCAAATAATTTGTAAATTTTTTGTGAGCATGTATTTTAAATTGTATATTGTTAGATCGTATTTTTTCCATGTCCGCGATTCCGCTTACTTGCCCAAAACGGTTTAGGGCTCCGCGCGTAACAAGCTTTGCTTGGTGTCGTAAGGGCCACTTGTTTGTACTGACCATAGTGCATCAACGTCCAAGATATATACGCCCGTAATAAAACCCACCCGAGAATTCTGTGCTTTCTCACTGATCTACTGGGCGGTCACGTTTATATAAATTTGGTGGGACGAACACACAACTGTACTGAGCTAGCCGAACGAATCTCGTAGCGAGCAGACCTAACAAATAAGTTCGTTCGCGACAAACCAGGTCCCAGCATAAAGGTAACAATCGCCGAAGGGAAAGACCTATTGGCAAGCTTATGCATCAACAACATGCAAAAGGAGGCGCAAAGGAGAGACGTAATCCAGGATAGAAAAATGGCAGCGCAGATTGCTAATCCCAGTCGGCCAGATTATGCCAAGGTTGCGAAACAACCATTCGAGGTTTTAGAACAAGTGGAATGGTCCGCCAATACCTACGGCCTGGACCTAGACATGATTCCCCGGGCGATGCCGGAATTACTCTCCGGAAAAGCATTGAAATGGTTCATTTCCAACAATAAACAGTGGAGAACCTGGCCGGAATTCATAGACAGTTTCCACAATTATTTTCTTCCTGATGTCCTGACATCCAATTAATTTCCCGCTATTAGACTGCACATAAGAATTATTATGTTGTGACTAATGCAAGTGCTGAATCGTCGCTTATCTACCCAAATTTGTATTCAGGCTCTGTAAATTTCATATTGTTTGCATTCACATAAAGATTTCAGTTATTTCAAACCAAATAAAAGTGATTCACTTCTTCCTTGAACCTTTTTATTGCTGTGCTAGAGATACAAAAGCGAATGCTGGTACTACAATGTTTTGCGTGTTACAAAATATTGTGTATTTAAAAATGTGAGAGAGGTAAAAACGGAGTATAGGTACGATGGTTTGGACTGCATTTCATCACGGCTGCTGGCCGCAGGCCATGGAAAAGCAAAGACTTCAGCCGTAAGTTCCTTAACGCTCGTAGGTGCCGATGTAGGCGTTGCAAGATGGGCAATGGTGGTTGGAGTTCCGGGCACATTTGGTGCAGTAAAGGCAGCCAGCACAGGGCCAGCAACTATGAAATATAAAGGTTTTATTATTATAATATCATGGTTGGAAGTCCCAGATGAGGCAGCTTACCAGGTGAGACACATGATCAGCGCTATGATGTGCGTCACCAAGCTGTCTGATCAAGTCAGGCAGAGGAAGAAAGGCTACGGAGAGTCGTTCAAAGATTACATGATCGACATTCAGACTATGGTGAGGCCACTCAGTTATTCGGCGAAAGAGACCCTCAACATTATCAGGGAGAACTGCACCCCGAGTCTAAGAATTTTCCTGAAAGCATACAAGGTATCGGACCTAGATAAACCTATGAACCTAGCCGACGAGTATAAGGAACTAGAGAAGGAACGGGAGGCATTCGCGCAAGAGAACAAATTCTCAAGGGCAAAATCAGCAGCCCCAGCGCAAGCAACGTGCAACAGGTGCGAAGACCGTGGCGACCAGAACCCTTGTGGGAACAGTCAATGAACACCGCCCCTACAAGACCACCGGCAGCAGGCAACCAATGCACCGTACGGGCACCAATTCAAAACCAACAGAGGCAGCCAACAAACCCCTTGTGGAGGCCACCAAACACCACTCAGAGGCCACGGGAGCTACCTCTCCAAACTAAGGTGATTGAGGAGGAGCAGTAGTTGTCCGTAGCAGTAACGATTCGTGAAGGCAAGTATAAAGCCACAATCGACACCGGGCAACAGCGAGCTTCATAAACGAGGAACTGGCGGACAACCTGGCTGCCCTCGGAAAGATTACGGGGACAAGATGGCAAGTTAGGTTGGCAGACGGGAGATGCGGCGAAATCGATGCACAGCTGGAGGTAGAAATCGCATTCGAAAACAAGCGATTGACCATGAGCCTGCTGATACTACCAGGGGTAGTGGATTCGTTGGTGTTAGGATGGAATTTCCTTACGCAAGTCGGAACAGAAATAAAGTGTGCCGGGCCCGAGATCACAATACCGGCCAGAAACCGACACAACGGGTGGCTTGAGGAAAAAGTATCGGTGGCAGTCGTTCAACACACAAGCGAGGATAACGACACAATGAAATTCCTGGAGGCGCAACTAGCCGACTTTAACATCATGATAGGAGCATAGAACAAAATCGATAAAGGATGCCTACCCAATGCCACGCATAAATTATATCCTCGACCAACTGAGGGAAGCGAGATACATCAGCAGTTTGGAACTGAAGGATGGGTTCTGGCAAATACCACTAGAGGAAAGCAGCAGGCAATTCACGGCTTTCACGGTGCCCGGAAAAGGTTTACTCCAGTGGAAGGTTATGCCTTTTCCAACGAGTTTTGGACCAAGTAATTGGACCCGAAATGTCACCCCACGCTTTCGCCTACCAGGACGACATTATAGTGATCGGACGCATGCTGGAAGAACCCAAAGAAAACCTGAGGGAAGTGTTCCGGAGGCTAAAAGAAGCAAAATTCCAATTCTTCAGAAAGGAGCTATTATATTTAGGTCATCGAGTGTCGAGGGGATAGACACCGACGCGAGCGACTATGGCATCGGGGCGATACTGACCCAGGAAACGGAGACAGGCGAAGAGGTAATCCTTTACTTAAGCCGAACGCTCAACGGCGCCGAGAAGAATTACTCAACGACCGAAAATGAATGCCTGGCAATCGTTTGGGCGATCCGAAAGCTAAAGCCATATCTGGAAGGTTACCACTTTAAAGTAGTAACCGACCATATGGCCCTGAAGTGGCTCAACAGCATTGAAAGCCCTTCAGGATGGATCACCAGATGGTCCCTGGAGTTGCAGCAATACGACTTCGAGATAGCGTACAGGAAAGGACAACTCAATGTGGTGGCGGACGCCTTATCGAGGCAGCCCCTACCAGAGACGCTTCGAGGCATCAAGGCAACATCGGTGGCGGAAGCTTCTGCAGCATGACTCAAAAAATGCTCGAGAAAATAAGGACCCAACCGCAAAAGTACCCGGACTACGTGATGCAGGGAGACACCCTTTACAGGAACATACCATATAGAGCAGGCAGCGAAGATGTCCCGACGTGGAAGATATGCGTCCCGAAAACCCTACGAGAAACGGTGCTGAGGGAAAATTACGACTCACCTTCAGCGGGCCCCGTAGGAAGCCGAAGGATCCTAGCAGCCCGATATTACTGGCCTGGTATGCACAGAGACGCCCGAGCTCATGTGAGAAAATGCGAGGTATGCATGAGATTCAAGCCGAATCAAAGGCAGACGGCTGGCAAAATGCTAACGCAGGTGCCAGAGGAACCATGGGCAACGGTATGTGCGGACTTTGTCGGACCCCTGCTGCGTTCAAAGCACGGCAACCAAATGTTGCTAGAACTGATAGACCGGTTCTCCAAGTGGACTGAGTTAGTACCACTGCGCAGCGCGACGGCCGAATCACTATAGAAAGCTATCAGAGAACGAATAATCGCAAGGTATGGGGTTCCAAAGGTGGTCATAACGGACAACTGAGTACAGTTTGCCAGTCGAATCTTTAGGGGTTTCCTCGCCGATATGGGTATTAAACAACAGTTCACAGCTCCATACACCCCGCAAGAGAACCCGACCGAATGAGCGAATGGACTGTAAAAACAATGATTGCGCAGCTCGCCGAACAGGACCAGAGAAATTGGGAAGATAAATGGCCGGAAATCATGCTGGCAGTAAACACCAGCGTTTTGGAATCCACTGGATACACCCCGGCGTTTCTTACCCAAGGCAGAGAGCCCAGACTACCAGAGCGCCCTATAGGATCGAGAAAACTTGGGGACCGGACGAGCGAACGAAACCCCGGACGAAAACGCCAAAAAACTCAGGGAGATCTTTGAGATCTTACGTCGAAATCTGGAAAAAGCCTCCCAGGATCAAGGCATTATAATCTAAGGAGGAGGCAATGGACACCAGCAGTGGGTAACACTGTGTGGGCCAAATAACACCACCTATCGAAAGCGGCCGAAGGATTCGCAGCAAAGTTGGCTCCTATGTACGACGGGGCATACCAGGTCTTGGATTTCGTTTCGCCTGTAATATGCAAGGTAACCCATGTGAACACAAAGAAAGAGCGGACCATACATGTGAGCGAGCTTAAACATCAACAACCACAAGACACAAACAAGCAACGGCAGCGGGCGGAAACAACAGACGAGTAACAGCATACAAACTCCAAGGATTCTCCAAGGATACTACGAGAAAACTCCAAAGACTTGCCAAGGATACAACGAGATAACTGCATGGGCTATCCAAGGATACTACAAGATAACTCCAAGGACTCTCAAAGGATACTACGAGATAACTCCAAGGACTTGCCAAGGATAAAACAAGATAATTCCAAGGACTATCCAAGGATAGTACGATGTAACTCCAAGGATACTATGAAACTCCAAAGATGCTACGAAACTCCAAGGATACTACGAAACACCAAGGATACTACGAAACTCCAAGGATACTATGAAACTCCAAGGATACTACAAAACTCCAAGGATACTATGAAACTCCAAAGATACTACAAGATAAATCCAAGGAAACTACAAGAAATTCCGAATGGGAAACTTGTCAGGAAAACGAACGAAAGCATCCAAAGTCTTGTTCGGAAATGACCAGAGCACGCGTTTCAAATGTCTGCCGAAGGAAGGGAGAACACGGCACAGAAAACTGTACCGTATTGTCCGTATAGAATAAGGAAGGCGAAGGAAATAGCGGTATCGAAGAAAAAGGAAGACGCGAAACCGAGGTATTGTTAAAGAGCTCCAGTTTGATTATCTAACGCATTTCACGAAGCGAATGCGGATCCGGAGGGCGATCCCGCGCAGCGATGGACAAATCCCGACGGGCTCGGCAAAGGTGGAGTGGGCAAGTGTTGAGCCGCCACGGGACTCAGCGAAGCACAAGGAAGCAGTTTAGGAGCCGCCCCAGGCCGCACCGGCGACCGGCGATGGCGAAGGTGAGGCAGTAGGCAAGCCGCCTCAGGACCGGCCAAAGCCCAGCGGCTATGCAGACTGCATCATAGCGGCGACGTTGAAGAGCCATCAATGGTGCGAGAAGCGGCGCAAGAGCGAGGAACAGCGGCGGCAGCAGATGGAGGAGTCGCCAGAATGGCAAGCTCAATTGCGGGCGCAGCCACCGCAGCCGCAGTAGTCCGAGATGCCGCCGCCGCCACAACCCGAGCCACCACAACCACAGCAGCAACGACCGAATCCTAAGAAGCATTATGTCCGCACGGACATCCCGGCAGCGCACGGTAGCCATAGTTTGCGTACGTTTGTGGTCGACGGTGTGCGGTGGCGGAAGCCAACGATCACGTGGACATGGCCGGAGGGACCCGCGGAGGACACGACTGCGGGGGAGGAACCCCGGAACTGGGAGGAAGAAGAACCGCGTGTGAGCCCAAGGGATCAGAGGGTCCGCGGCAGACCCGAGGCAACGCTGACGCCGAGCTCGGGATCGACGACGCCAGCACCCGCAACACCAGATTCCTGGAAGCCGCCGAGCACTGGGCCAGCGACACCCGCGTCACCGAGCCCAGAAGCAGCCGTAGACGACGCGACGAGGGAGGACGAGCCGCTGGGTGTGGCCGGAACCGCTGGCCGGCCGGCGGCCACCGTGGAAGAGGCAGCATTCCGCGCCGGAGGTCGTCATAGAGGTCGCGAGGCCGAAACTGATGCGGTAGACGACGGCGCGCGAAGGTCAGCGGTGGGCCACAGATTAAAGAAGCATACATAGCTAATCAGCATCTAAAATGGAAAAGAAAAGGAATTAGGGGAAGAATGAAAGTAAACAATCCAGTACTCACCTGTTGCTTCGATTGGCGAAGCTAATTCAAATTCCACTCTGAACTCGATGTCAATGTTGCCAACCAAGAGCAACTGGCCGAGGGCGAATGAAGGCGAAGGAGCGCTGGAAAGGAGAGAGAAGAATGAGAGAAAAGAAAAGTATAAAGAAAGTTGAAGAAACTTACCTAGAAATCTGCAAAATCACCATGAACTAGGGACGGGGCCGCCTCGATAAGGCGGTCGATTGGCGGGAGATCGTCGATAGTGCGATCGATGGGCATACGATATATGGAAATATCACGGTGAATATCGCAAGCGATCAAGTGGCAACGCCGCCCCAGCGATATCGATAGCTGATGAGTATCAATGACCAGTGGTACCAGATGGAGGATCGGCGCGGGAGTTTTAAATTGCTACAAAGAGGACGACCGGCGCCGTAGAAACTCTCGGAGTTGAAAGCGTCGAGGGAGCAATGATGGAGCGCCGAGGGAATCGACAAGATCACCGCGAAGACTCAACGGCTAGGATACACGCCGGCGAATGGGAGCGAGTTTTTAAAGTTTCCCGAAGTAAGGGGGGAATGTGAGGAGTTGAATAACTCCCTACAAATTGCCAAAGCAAATCTACGGATGGCCGTCCGCTTACCAGTTACGCGGCGAATTAGCGTAGTAGCGGAGAGAATGAGAGAGTGGAGAATCCAACTCCAGGGAGAGAGAACTCTGGCAAAGAGGGTTTGGAGATCAAGGGGCGGAGAGTGGAGACTTCGCAGGCAGAGCCAGAGTACCGTGTGCAAAAGGGAAATAACGAAACAGCACCGGACTTTGGACTCTGCCGTGGACTTTGGACCAGAATTAGAAGTGCCACATCTCGGAGGCTAAGCGACGCGCAGGGGTGCCACATGCACCAGAAGAATCAGCGGAACGGCAGCAACACGGGGATCTCCAGTTCGAAGCTGTACGAGAAGGACAACGGGCTCAAACAGGAGCCATGGACTTTGGACCTGAAGTGGAGAGATCCAGTGAGCAGAGCAAACAGGGAAATAACGGTTCCCGGAGGCCCTATAGAAGGCCGCCGGGTGCTGGCAGCAGGATCAGTCGACCACGAAGAGTCAATCTATCAAGATCAGTCCAGATACTAAAGTTAACGAGTCGGCCAGTACAGTGAACTACAAGTGAACAACAACAAGTCGAATCGCCGGAAGCAGCGCCGTGGGAGCCTACAAGAAGAAAGATCGCTACGTTGAGACGTTCGGGATTGAATAACCAGGAATCTCCGAATTGAGACGCAGGTAGCTGAGGTCCAGAGGGCATCGCACGGCTAGGTCAACGAGATCCACTTCATTTCTGTCTCGACCAAATCCACTCATCTTGCCTGGAGAGTCGAACAGAGTTTGAGCGGTGTAAGCCTGCGACAAGGAATCGTGAACTCAGGGTGAAACCTATCGGCCAGAAGGGTAGGTAGGTTGGTAGAAGTGGTGAGGTCCCCTCTGAGGACCTCCAAGTAGAGCTGAGCTCCGTTTTGATCCACACCCTCGTTAATTGTCTCCGCGTTCTCTTCAGTACCAGCCTGCGTCATTTAGAAAACCTAGGATTGCAGTTATCCTCTGCTTTCCTATTTCTCCCAATGATTCCAGCTGATACGCCCCGAAGTATCTCGCCCTGATATGGTTTAGTGCTGGGCACATGACACATCATGTGCTCAGGTGTCTCCTGTGTGTCTGTTTCTTTGCAGCTTCTGCAATTAGCGTTGTACGGAAGCCCCATCTTCATGGCTTGCGTGCCAATGGCCGTGATCCTTCTAATATCCCTTTTACTTTTGGTTATTAGCTCTCGAGTTCTCTTGCTATTGATGGTTGGCCAGCAGAGTTTTGATCTCCTGAGACCCTGCTTTTCCGACCAACTTTTACTAGCTTGTGTTTTGTAGTGTTCGTGAATCCTTGCTTGTACTGTATTTAGGGATTCAGGTAGACTAGTTGTATAGGAGTCGTCTGCCGACCCCATTCGTGCAAGTTCATTCGCCTTTTCGTTTCCTGGTATATCATTGTGCCCTGGCACCCATGTTATCTGTACATGGTTGTTTGTTGCTAGTATGTTAAGGGCCGACTTACAATCGGCTACTAGTGTCGAGTTGGTTCTTGCTGCTGCGAGAGATTTGATAGCCGCTTGGCTATCAGAGTATATCCTTATCTTGGTATTCCTGAGGCATTGCTGAATCGAAAGCTTGGCAGCTTCTAATATAGCAAGTACCTCAGCCTGAAAAACTGTCGCTGATTCTGGGAGGTGGAATTTCGATCCTATCCTCCAGCTTTCAGCGAAAATTCCAGCCCCTACACCACAGTCCATCTTGAAGCCGTTAGTGTAGAGTGATACCTCATCTTGTCCGGTTACTCTGTCATTCTCCCAGTCTTCCCTCGTTGGAAAGGTAGTCGTAAATCCGTTTCCAAATCTTATCTCCGCTGTCATATAATCCGTATTGTTCTTTGCCAGATAGCTGCTGTCCTCTAAGATGCGGCAGTGCCCTGTGTGGTAGCCTTTCCAGCATTTACTTGCCTTCAGTCTGGCCGCACTCTGCGCTGCTGTATCCTTTATGAAAAGTTCTATCGACATTATATCCAGAATAGTGTTCAACGTTCCTGTAGCTCCTGCGCAAGCTGATCTCTGTATTCTTGTCAGCTTGGTAATATTGTATGCTCTTGTCAGGGCTGGCCACCAGACTAGTGCCCCGTATGTGAGAATTGGCCTTACAACTGCTGTGTAAAGCCATAATATTATCTTAGGGTGTATACCCCAGTTTTTGCCGAACATTTTCCTGCACGAGTAGAATGCTATGCTGGCCTTTCTTACTCGTTCCGTGATGTTCAGTTTCCACGAGAGTTTCGGGTCTAGTATCACTCCTAGATACTTAGCTCTACCCAATAGCTCGAGTTCGATTCCATCTATTTTTGGCTTAGTTCGGTTTTTCTCGGGTTTATACCTAGTCCGCAGGTTCTTGCCCATTCATTGAGTCGGGTAGGGGCCCCGTCATTATGTTACTAATGACATCTGGGAATGGCCCTGATACTAGCAACACTACGTCGTCTGCGTAGGCTACTACTTTTCCTTCTCCGCTATTGAGTTCTCTCAATATGTCGTTAATGTTGATAAGCAGTGGTAATAGAACCCCGCCCTGAGGTGTGCCTCTCTTCACAAAGCGTGTGAGGTAAGAGCCACTCGGTTCGGCTGTTATCGTCCTGCTCGTGAGCATAACTCCGATCCATGCTCTGATGTCTCCTTCAATGCCGATCGAGTTGAGGGAGCTCAGTATGGATTCGGCGTTTACATTATTGAACGCACCTTCTATATCTAAGAAGGTGGCCATTGTATATTGGTTAAAATGTAGCGATTTTTCTATGTGGCAGACTACTTCGTGTAGTGCCGTTTCTGTCGATCTGGCCTGCTTCTCGGTGTTTTCCCGGATATGAATATCGATAAATTTCTCCAGCGTTTTCATTGGGAAGGAGTTAGGCTGATCGGCCTGTAGTCCTTTGCTAGGATATGACCTCATCTTCCTGGTTTTGGTATGAATACAACTTTGGCTTCCTTCCATAGAAGCGGTATGTGTGTTAGTCTGATGCAAGCCAAGTAAATGGCTTGTAGCCACCTACTGATGCTGACCTGTGTTGCTTGAAACATTGCCGGGAAAATACCGTCTGGCCCCGGACTCTTGTATTTATCGAAAGAGTTTATCGCCCATTTGATTCTTTCAATGGTTATGATATCCCTTGTGTGTGTTGGTTGATGAGCCCTCTGACCTTCAGTAGGTGCTGGCTTTTCTCGAAGGTTGCCTGGAAAGTGTGAATCCACTAGTGTCTCAATGGATTCTTCCACTGTTGTAGTCGCTGATCCGTCTTGTTTGTGTAACAGAGTTGGGCTGTTATACCCTTTAGCAAGGACCTTGCTTAGTCTAGCCGAGTCCTTTATACCTTCGAGCGATTCGCAGTAAGTCCTCCAAGAGTCTTTCTTGGCTGCGTATATCGCTTTTTTGTATGCTTTTTGAGCTTCTTTGTGTGGTTCCCATTCCTTGGTAGCATAGCTGGAGTTATAGGCCCTTTGCACTTATATAGCTCTTTGGTCCACCATAAAGGGTTTTGTTTTTTAGAGTACGAAACCTTGCATGTTTCCTTATATGCATTGTTTAGAATGTTTTTTAGGTCCTCTACTTCCTTGTCTAGGGTCGTCGTAGAGGTTTGTACCCGTATTCTCCTGTTACTAACTTTCGAGTGGACTATCTCACCGAATTTGTCCCAGTTTGTTCTACGGGGGTTGCGTTTCGGTTCCGGTTTGCTAATCGGAATCGAAATTTCGGAGAAAATGTAACTGTGATCTGAAAAGGAATTTTGTTTCGACACTATCCACTTTTCAACCTTATATTTACTAAATTCTGTCTGTAAAGTGAGGTCTAACACCTCTTCCCATCCCTGAAATTCCCAGAAGGGAGATCGATCAATCGTTTGTGGTCTTGAGTGGAGTACTCCAGGAGAGCCCTACGGTTTGAGTCGTGTATTCCCAGAGCGGCGTGCGTCCGAATCCCGAGTGAAACGAGCCAGAAGGGAGATCGGTCGATCCTTGGTGGCCTCAAGTAGAGAACTCCAGTAGAGCCCCGCGATTAAGTCGTGTAGTCCCTGATCGGCGTATGACTAAGATCCTGAGTACCAGAAGCCACGCTACGTCCAGCCGCGCAGCCAGCATACGCGTCACGACAGATCGAACACTAGGCGTTGAAGCGAAGTGAAGCGCTCGGCAGCATCCTTTCGTAACTTGGACTGCCAGCGCGATCTGAGTTAAACACCGTCCGCGACAGAGCCAGAGACAGGCGGTGGTGTATCGAAAAGATTCCTGGAGATCGCGGCCTAAGTTCACCCTAGTCTGAGAACGGTGACGCTTCCCTAAACTCCTGGCGAGTCTGAGGCGCTACGAGTAGTCGTCGATCCCACGCGTCCGAGACGAGCAACGCCAAGTGTCGTCAGCGAGCTTCAGTGCCTTCAGGGAGCTTCAAGGATCGTCGAGGGAGCTACAGTGAGCTACAGAACCGGGGCACCCAGCCAACGAGGGGAGCACCCGTCATCAAGGCGACTAGGAGTCGTCGACGGCCACAAGTGGCGAAATCAAGGCCAGCCGAGCGCAGTATCACTGTACTATTACGCCCGTAATAAACCCACTAAGAATTCTGAGCTTTCTCACTGATCTACTGGGCGGTCACGTTTATTATAAATTTGGTGGGACGACCACACAACTGTACTGAGCTTGCCGCACGAATCTCGTAGCGAGCAGACCTAACAAATCAATTCGTTACACTATTTACGCATGGCTCTATGTTGGGGATGAGCTGGTGGGTCCAGCGCCGCCTGTCAGTTTTCAACGCTCTTCATCCTGGCACACCTTTTCACCTCCGCCTTGGATCTTTATGGATCCGATTTATGTTCTTGGATATGGTTTGCTTCAATGCCAGTGGCAATCAATAAAGACGTCCGATTATTTGAATGGTAAAATCAAGAGTGAAGTTTTATATTAAAATTATTTTTTTTGTGGTTTACAATAAGTGCTGATCTTGCGGGATGACCGTAATTGGAGCGGATGTGTATCGGGTCACGACTCTGGAGTGGCCCCAATAATTAGTGCTGCGTTGACATTCTTCTACTGGCGGATTGCCACAGGGGATTCGGTGGGGATCGCCGGGGTATATGCTGAGGTGGTCTACCGGATGGACTGTTAAGGGGGTTCCGGCGGGGAACCGCCGAAGATATGCTGAGGCGGTCTAATTGGCGGACTGTCGAAGGGGTTTCGGCGGGGGAGGTTTCGTCTATTCCTCTATGGTTGCTTCTTTCGTGGTAATTCATGATGACCTCTTCTTGCTCAGATTTTTCCGTTATATCTGGCAATAAGACTGTACATCTTACTGCTTTATACAACTTACTGTAAGCGAAATACTTGCAGTACATGTCCTGGATTGTTAACGCCAAGTTTTCCGAAATCACCAACGCTACCGTTCTTTTAGGCCTTAGAATTTCCTTTAGTTTACAGCCAATTGTTTCGTCATTAAAATTGTTGTCTGTCCACCGTATTCGCAGTTTATTCCTAAATTGAATTTGTTTTACTACTCTAGGTACTTCCCCTTCCTGTATCACCACTTGAATGTTATATTCATTCAATGGTCTCTCTGATATTGGGAATCCAATTGCAGGTCATCCCCAGCGGAATGAATTGTTTCGTTCTTAGTTGCTACCTCTGAGGCCTCTTCTAATACATTGAGTTCAGGTTGGATCCTCTTCAATGCATCCGCCACTACATTCAAAGAATCCTTCTTGTATACAATCTCATAATCGTACTCTAACATCTGAAGCCGCCACATTACGAGCTTGGAACCGGGTTCCTTGACACTCATGAGCCAGGTCAATGGCCTATTGTCAGCGACTATTTTGAACTTGGTGCCAAAAACATAATGCCTAAAATGTTTAATTGCTCAGATAATGGCAAGCATCTCTTTTTCAATGGTCGCATAGTTTGTTTCCGTTTCCGATAAGGTCCTACTAGCATATGCTATTGTTTCCCAGGTTTCCTTGGGATAGGACAGCACCAGTTGCATAGTTGCTTGCATCCGTGGTGAGAATGAAGTGCTTATCGAAATCAGAAAACTGTAAAATCGGATCGTAACATAAAAGGGTTTTGCACACCTCAAATGCTTCTCTGTATTCCTGATCCATCTGTACGGCTTTGTTTCCTTTTAGTTGTCTTGGTAATGGTTTTTTTATAGCCGCGAAATCCCTTATAAATTTCCTATAGTATCCCAACAGCCCCAGGAATGATTTGATCTGCTTCCTGGTCTGGGAATCTCGAACTTCTTTATCGCTTCGATCTTTCCTGGATTCGGTTTAATACCCTGTTGAAATACTCTACTTTTGGCTTTTTTGCAATTTGAAATTCGCTTCTGTTAGTTTTTTGAAAACCTTTCCTAAGTCTGTGATGTGTTGTGACAAGGCTGTCTTCGGGATGTCTTCCTTTTGTACTTCGATTTGGTGGTATCCACTCGCCAAATCCAAGGTTGTAAAATATTTTCCTCTACCCAAGCTATTGGATATTGGATATTTTACAACATCATTGATTATCGGCAGGGGGTATCTATCTTTAATTACCTTTTTGTTCAGCTTCCTATAATCCACCACCATTCTCCATTTCCTTTCTCCTGACGCATCTTCTTGGGTACCAGCCAAACTGGTGCATTCCATGGAGAGTCGCTATGTCTGATACTCTTCTGCTCTAGTAATTTGTCTATTTGTCGTCTCACTTCTTGCCTCTCCTGGAACGCGTACCTGTAAGTTTGGGCATTCACCGGTAAGTCATCTTTTGTTCTAATTTGATGCTCTACCGCGTTAGTGAAAGATAAATGGTCTCCTTCTTTATGGAACACCTTTGGATATCTCCTAAAAAATACTTGGAGCTTTTTAAGCTCTTTCATGTTTAAATCTCCGGACCTAATTTTGTGGAACGGTATGTTTTTATCCCCGTTCCCTGTCTCTTGTATGTTGTTGAGTTCAAAATGTTGCTCCATTTTGAATTCGGCAACATTTAGTGGATCTTCAAAAACGATGTCTTGGTCTGTCTCTGCATAGTTTACTACTTTTACCAGGCTCTGTCCAGCCACTGCTCTGTAAATGCCCTCCGAAATGATCAGATCCTCCTTCACTGTCGTTTTATGTAATAAGAAATCCCCGTCCGGTGCCTGAACTGGCACGGGAATAACCCTTTTCGATCCTGTTTCTACTGTGTGAATTCCACTTGGTCCAAATTTTGAAATAAATTTCTAGTGCGAAACCAACCATTTTCGATGTCGATCACGGCCTTCAGTTGCTGCAGCAAATTTATTCCAATTAACCCTTCAAAAAACTGGTGGAACTTGAAAATTAAAAAGCTCATATTTCTATCCCCTCCGAGTTCCTCGACCATTGGTAGATGTGCTTCTTTTAAAACGTTGTGCGATAGGGTGATGGTTTTTATTTCTATTGGGTCTTTTATGTCTCTCTCATGTTGTGATTGAGCCAATTCGGGACGAATGAAAGAGAAAGTGGATTCTGTGTCAATCAAAATTTTTATTACTTTGTTTGGAGAGATCTTAACCATTATGTACGGCAGGGTTGAGTGGCCCTTTCTAGCCCCTAGATATCCTTTTGGCTGTTCGAGGCTGATAGCGAAAAATTTGCATCATCCGCTTGGATGTTATGCAGCTGGCCACTAGTCGACGGCCGATTTCCGCTACTGTCAGAATTATAAGACCTTTAGTTCGAATTCTTCGATATCCTGGACTGACCGCTCCCTCCTGCGTCTCTAACCGCCTGGATCCCTAATTGCCCTTCTCTGGGTTTGTAGTTATTGTAACTTTGGTTATTCCACTGCCTGTTCTGATTATTTTAGCCGTAATTCCACCTATTGTTCTTATTTTGGTAGTTCCGATACGGTCTTGTAATTCGAATTTTCTCCGTGAATTGTCCGCCCGGAATGGGTTACCCATCATCGGATATGGAAACCCAAGTCCTGGCCATCCCCCCATGCTGGGCATCGCAAACGACATTGGAAACTCCGGTTAGGCATTAACCACCGATACAGTGACCAAGTGCCGTTTTGCTGTTTCCCAAGGTCCTGGCTTAGAGTCTCCTTACTCCTGTCGGCCCTTTTAAAGTTGATACAAACGCATTTAATGCCATCTCTTCATACCATTTGGTCTTCTCGCTTCTCAATAATATGGCTGGCTCGCTGGATTTGGACAAACTCACCAAGGCTTTCTTCAGTCATGACCTTAGTATACAAGGCATCTAATTATAATTTCTTCATTTTAATGTGCGTTAGCTCCATTATTAGATCCTGTTCGGATCTCTTATCCTTAAAATGGGTATTCAGTATCCTCTTTATCTGATCCCAGTTCAACTCTAACTCATCTAAATCCAAAACCTTATCCGCTGCTCCTATGATTTTGCTCCTGACTGCTCTAAGGGCAATTACCCCTATGTTCGACTTCTCTTCGCCCTTGATAAGGCCTGGGACCTGCTCCACCGCTCCTATAAATCCGACTAATTTCCCTGCATCTCCTTCATATTTCGGGATTATTTCTACGAGGTCTATCACCTTGGTAGCCTCCAAAACGCTAGTCGTTGCCATTCTTGCCGGCCTACTCTCCTCTGTCATACCAAATCCTAATATTTCTCAGCTTTTTCTATTTTATTTCCTATTATTTTTATTTCGATACGCTCTTCAACTATGTTTGCTTCGAATTCTTCTTCACCCTGCTGTTGTCAGTATGATTCTTTCTCTTAAAGTGTACTTAGGCCTATTGTGTATTTAATTGTGGAATATCTGCTTCATCTGAGTTTTTATTCTGTCTCTCTGGGAGTTTCCGTGGGGTGGAATGGAGGAATTCTGTAATTAGTTTGAAATCAGTATTCTCTCTATATAGATTCTAATATTACAGCAATGGGCTATACAGATATTCTTTATTTATTTATTTATTCATTTTAATTGCTTCTTGTTGACTACTGGTACCCGACATGCCGAAGCTAGTTATCGACTGTGCGATACAGCCTCAAAACCAAATACATGCTAGTCGTCGGATTTATTATTCACTTTCCTCCCCATGCTAAGCGGCTGCCCTGCGCTTTACAGTGTAAAGCTGTTAAAGGAAAGATAATTTTAACATTAATTACTTATTATTTTTCCAATTATTTTCTTATGTGACTCTTTCATCGCTTTTTTTTTATTTAATTCTATCCATACTCATGCTACACGGCCGCCCTGTGCTATACAGTACGCCGTCTATACATGCTAATGGAGAGATTTTATTGTTGTGCCGTTTTCTTGTGCCCTACATCGACCCTCCACTGTCTTGGAACCAATCGAACCTTTCGCTTTCCTATTTGTATGAGTTAGAACTTGGCGACAACCACCTACAACCGTTGCTAACCCAACCCGAGCTGTTCGGTATGCATCGAAACGGCGACAAGCACACCCGTCTGCCGACTCCCGTCGACAGCCAACCGTTTTATCGAACCGTTCCATGCAACTTTGAACCGCCGGCACTTTTGATCGCTCGCTCACGTTTGTACACCTCGACTCGAACCTTCTTCTTAACTTTCCATGAGAACATTATTTATTTAATTAAAATTCCCACTTGGTCTAGTATTTATTTTTATTCATTATTCATTATTATTTAATTTTCTTTTTGACCAACTTGTGAGTTATTTCACTGCATTTTGAATTCCTTTTTACTGCCTTTGCAGTAACTTAGTACTTTTGGATCGTTGTCCTGCCTACATTTTATTCATCGGCCACTTCACTTTATTTATTCGGCAACATTTACCACTACGTCTGCGTTGATCTCCCTCAACTGCACGGTTTGTAGTGTAATGGTCGTCATTATGGACTGAATGCTCGTCTATCATATTACAGCCAGAAACACCCAAAACCAATAATTGTATTCGACCCCTATTAGAGCATACTTTACGGCAGAGAGGAGTAATCTCAGCTTAGCTTTTGCGTATCAGCTGCATTGTTCAGTGCCGCCAACTTGGTCCAATATTTCCATGACGTTTTAAGAAATAAAAGCTTGAGTGTCTGGAAATTGTCGGTATATAAACTCCCACGCGGTTGCAATCAGTCTCTTTCATCACCCACAAAAGTACTCGTATCAGATCGTCGTCTAAGCGATCTTAAAAAAACGCCACAAGGTTAAGTTCGACGCGCCATTGATAAGTCTATCACGCCGCTTAATTTGTACAACACCCAAACCGTGGTCGTTTTTGCATTAGAGAAAGAGAAAATTCCTATCGGATGTGGCAGATTGCAGTCCGTTCGTGAATGGCATAACCTCGTGTGCCCCAAACACGTGCGGGGTAGTGAAAAACCTTCCGGAAGATCTCTTTCAACTTTCTGCAAAAACGTCTTAGATCACAGGTATGGGCCCCCTCTAAAGTAAACCAGTACCCAAAAATTAAATCAGCTTCTTGGCAGTTAACGGGCTGCCCCTTGCCCAAGCTCCCATTCGCTGGCGGCCTGCCGACGCTGGAAGGCCAAAGCCAACTATCTCGGAGCCAGTACTCATCGTCCGACGTAGGAGAACGAATTACCCTGGCTTTTACGGGTCTGGAAGGTCTCATCCGGTCCCAACAAATACCGGCATTAATACCGTCCCACCTATTAACGCGCCGTAGGAGCCAAAATTCGAAGCAGAACTGCGATTGAATACCTACTTAGAAATCGTGACAGACCCTTCAGACTAGGAACGCGTTTGCCTATGCCTTCTAAAAGAAACATATATTCACAGAATTGGTTACGGTACTTAATACTTTGTGGAACCCGATCATCCTTGAATCCAAATCATCGTTCGCCCACATAATCTTTATCAGTGTACAAAAAAAAATAGAATCCACAGCTAACTACAACACCGTATCATCACTATCACGCTGGAAGGCCTTTCAACGCTGGAAGTTTAACAAAGTGAGTCATACCTGCATATTCGCTCTTGCACACCTATTTTGTGATCTATTTTTAAGCCGATCCAAGCTCTCGCATAGTTTGCGTTGTGTAAGCCCCGATCGGGAGGCTTATTAGTCTTTTGTTTTGCATATACATACTGAGAGCTTGGTGACCGCTTCTAACTCATAAAGATTATGGCCTAGCAATTATTATACCCCCCCAAAATAAATAACAAAACAAAGTAAAAGACAACATAAATAAAATGCTCTTGGTTCCTCAATATTAATAACTGCGAACCCAAAAATGCTGACCCAAAAACAAAACAAATCGTAACACTGTATAGCAACCCTATAACTGAAATGTTCGACAGTAGATTTGCCAGTAACCAAAATAATGAATTTATTGAAAAGAACTATGTAGTTATAAAACATAAGAATGTTGCCGATAAATAAGTAATGAAATCTAATCCGTAATTATCGACGAATGAAATAATTTGTAGATCCGTAAGAAAACCTGTACGATTTTCTGTACGGTCTGTATACACCGATAGAGTAGACTCAAATGAAGATAATGGAATCGTAGCTCCCTGGAAAGCAATGTTAAGTCAACAAAAGCCCCGTTGTAATAAAACATGAATTATACTTTGAAAATCATGAACTGCTAAAGGTGTGTTGTTTCCTGGATTGACATCGCAACTTAAATTTAGAATCGGAAGTATCTCTAGGGTATCTTCGTCAAATCGCTGAGAAGATTTTGGTTGGGTGGGTAGAGAAAGCAAGTGTCGAATATCAGCTCAGACCTTGCAAAACGTTAGCCTGTCAGTATCCCATTCAAATTTTGTTATTTTTTTCATTTTTTTCTTTTCAATGGTAGATAATAAAGTAGTTTCTGTAGGAATCCTAAAAACAAAAGTATGTATGGACAGTTAGAGAAAGCACAAAAAACCCACCCCATCGCCGAAAGAGCTAAGGCACTAGAGGATTCCACCCGCTGTACTCATAACTGGGTAGAAGGAAGAGAACGCTACTAACAACCAATTTTGTGTATCGCGTTGAGAACACTTTTATTATTTTCGCGAAATCGCCGCTTCTCATCCTGAGTCAACCGCTACATAACTTTTGGCGCCCAAACGTGGAGCAGGCAGGCATTAACGGTACATAATGTCCTTTGGAAGAACTAACTGTTAGTGAGCCGATTATGGACTGCTAAAACCTTTCTCCAATAAACTCGTTTTATTTTTGGGTCTGGTGCCAGTTTTAATGACGAGTACAGTCTAGGCCACCCCAAACAATTTTTTTTGAGTAATTTCGTCGTTTCAAGTATTACTACAGTTGAAGTAAAATAGACTAGATCGGTCTTAATACCGCTGAATAGGATACAAGAAGCATTATCTTTTATCTGGCCTACGAATATGATTATTCAAATTGGGATAACATACGAGCAGCAGTAAAAGATCTTATAGGGAAAGTAAGTCGAATTCCATGTCGTAAAAAGACATTCGGATCTTTACTCATAAAAAAAAAAAAGAAAACATAGCTGGTTTTTTTTCGTGACATTAAGGCCAGTTCGGTAATTTCGGAGTAGGTGAATTCGTTACCTCTCATAGAAAATTTTGTAGAATATTGCGCATTCGACTAAGATCAGATGCCAGTACTCAATTATCTAGTTAGGATCAAGTTTTCATTAATGATGAGTATTTATCGAGACCGATTCCCCAACCTCACACAGAGAGGATGCTTTGCTAATTACCAGTAAGTTTATTTTTCTGTACTTAGGTAACTGTTGTCTGGAACTCGTTTAAATGCGATAATGCTTTACTTGCCGAATAGAAACCTTTAGGAAGAATGTAAATAAAGTAATTAGTTCCATCCCAAAGTAGTTACAATAGCCTGGGAAAAAAATATTATATATGGGATACTGCAAATTATATTATTCACTCCGTGTTCTTTTAGTTGCCAAATTAAGTCAATTCCAGGGAAAAACATAAAAATTTATTAAGAACACATGCCGCATCGGCGTTAGGGGAAAACAATTGCACTCTATGTGCCACGATACTGGATAACACCAATCCGTGTTATTTACTCACTTGTGGACATGTTTTCCATAAGAATTGCATAGACGCATGGTTAACGGAGAATACTGTTTGTTTCACTTGTAGCGTTCACATTCATAGAGATGAACTCAGAGTAGTGGTTGGCAATTGTTCACCGCACAGATCTCAACAATTAGCGCCTCCCGCTGTACGACCTACGCGAGGTGTAACGACCCGAAGCGCCAGAGCCTTGGCGATCGCTGAAACACAAAACGAAAATCAAGACCCTCCGGCCGCTAACGTAGATGTTAGTCCTTTAGCGTTGGATGGTAGTCACAGCACCAATCAGGAAGATGGCGCTGCCGAAAGACCTGCTCGGGGAAGGCCTCGAAGCAATAGGGCAAACCGTCCTCAAAATAATCGTCGAAGTCAACACATAGATTACAATACCGTGCAAGATATGATAGAACAAACGATCAGTAGAGTTATGGCTTCACTGAACATTAACTCAGCACCACAACGCATCCCTTCAGTTGTAACAGGTATCAGAGCATCACCAGCACCTAGTAGCTCTTCAGGCCAATCTCGACAGACAGTCGACATTATGCAGAAATGGGGTGTCTCTTTTGATGGATCTGGAGATGGATTAGGAGTTGAAGAATTTATTTATAGAATCTCTTCTCTTACTAAGAAAACTTTAGATAGTGATTTCACAAACATGTGTGATTATATACATGTATTATTTGCTGGTAAAGCTAAATCATGGTATTGGAGATACCATAAACAAGTAGATCAAATTGTCTGGTCCGATATTTGTGCTTCTCTTCGCCAACATTATAAGGATTATCGATCCGACTTTATGAGTATGGAGCTGATAAGAGCACGCAAACAGAGGAACGGAGAAAGTTTTTCGTCTTTTTATGAGTCGGTAGCGACTTTAATAGATAACGCTTCCATTAGAATCGAAGAAGAAGAGCTAGTGGAAATTTTAAAGAGCAATCTGCTTCCTGAAACTAGGGACAAACTATTATATCATCCCGTTCATTCAGTAGGGCAGTTACGTCGCTTAGTACAGATGCGAGAAAATGTATCTTATAAGATAAAGTCTCGATATAAGTCATGGTCTAAACAGAAACCCTTAGGGAACCGTCGTCAGATATACGCTTTGGATGAGGAAGATTCGCACGTATTAGAAGATTCTCCAGAAAAGGCCCAAATGGACGCTTTAAATGGTTCTAAGGCCATTCTAAAGTGTTGGAATTGCGAAGAAATAGGACATGGGTGGGAGAATTGTCGATCATCACCGCGCATCTTTTGTCATGGCTGCGGCAAAGTCAATGTATATAAGCCACAGTGCCCAACCTGCATTCAGAGGAAATCGGAAAACCGACGAGTGGGGGCATCCCACAATCCAAGGAGCCCCCTTACAATGTAATCCAATGGAGAGAAGAATCGGATAGGAGGGTATCGATTCCAGAACCGAGCATGAATAAACCTTTAGATAGTGATTTGTTAGAAGTGTTACCCTCTGCTTTGTCCGAAAAAACGGATCCCAAGCCCTTAAGAAATCGCTCGTACCAAGAGAGATTAGACAATTATGTTAAAGTTAGGCATCGTATATTTAATGAAGATTTGAGTAGGCGAACTGTAAGATTAAAGTCTTATTACGCGGAAGTGAAAAAAAATAAGCAACTGCAGATCTCAACTATTTTATAAGTTCCACGGATCTCAGAAGTTATGCCGAAGTGTCATTTTTAAAGTATACCGAATTAGGTTTACTAGATACAGGCGCAAACATAAGTTGCATAGGAGCTGAATTGGCTCTTATAGATTTATCCAAGTTTCCTCAATTTAAGTCCATAAAATCCAGTGCAAAAACCGTTGGTGGAGAAAATCCATCTATTATAGGATTGCTTGAAGTAGAAATGCAATACAAAATGGATAAAAGATTCATTAAGCTTTATATAATTCCTAGTATTAAACAGAAATTGATATTAGGCCATGATTTTTGGAAAGCGTTCGGCCTAGCCCCAAATATTATCTGTTCTTTAGAGACAGATAGTAGGGCCAACGAGCCGACGAAGAATGAATATCCATTGAATTCAAGCGAGATGCAAAAATTAGCCGTTATTAAAGATCTTTTTCCGAAAGTATCAGAGAAATTAGGACGCACCACTTTGATTGAACACTGCATCGAAGTTGGTCAGTCCAGCAGTAGAGAAACTGCTATATGCAGAAATCGATCGTATGATTAAACTCGATGTGATCGAAGAATCTAGTAGCCCATGGAGTTCTCCCATGAGACTGGTAGTTAAACCCAACAAAGTTCGACTTTGTCTGGACGCTCGTAAGCTAAACGAGGCAACCAAGAAGGATGCTTATCCGTTTCCAAGCATTGATGGCATTTTTTCTAGATTGCCGAAAGCCAACATCATTACGAAACTGGATCTAAAGGATGCATATTGGCAAATCCAGCTGAGTCCGGAGTCGAAACCACTAACTGCGTTTACCGTTCCTGGTAGACCATTATACCAGTTTAAAGTTATGCCATTCGGACTTTGTAATGCGCCATCCACAATGTGTAGGTTAATGGATCAAATCATTCCACCAGATCTAAGATATTGCGTATTTGGATACCTTGATGATCTTTGTGTTGTTTCTAAAGATTTTTCGTCGCACATGGCAATTTTAATCAGGCTTGCAGATCAATTTCGAAAAGCTAATCTCACGCTTAACCTGGCTAAAAGTCAATTCTGTGTAACTAGCATCAACTACTTGGGATATGTTATTGGTAGTGGTGGCATTTGTACGGACCCTGCAAAAGTATCTTGTATTATAAATTGGCCTTCGCCAAAGAACTTAAAGCAGGTACGAGGTTTTCTCGGAGTTTGTGGGTGGTATCGACGATTCATACATAATTTTGCGGATCTCACCTGCCCAATCACAGATGTGCTTTCTAAAAAGGTAAAGTTTTGTTGGCCTACCGAGGCTCAAGGAGCCATGGATAAGTTAAAAACCATATTGACCTCGGCTCCCGTTTTAACAAATCCTAACTTTGAAAAAAAATTCTATCTTCACTGTGATGCCAGCGACTTTGGCATTGGTGCTGTGTTGGTTCAACTGTCAGAAGATGATGCTGAAAAGCCCATTGCATTCATGTCAAAAAAACTAAGTCGTTCTCAACGCAACTATAGCGTAACTGAACGTGAGTGTTTGGCTGTCGTATTAGCTATTGAAAAGTTTCGTTGTTATCTAGAATTACAAGAATTTAAAGTAGTTACGGACCATTCAAGCTTACTTTGGCTTATGAGGCAGCAAAACGTGTCTGGCAGACTTGCTCGGTGGATTTTTCGCTTGCAGCAATTCAAATTTACTTTTTCACATCGCAAAGGAAAAGACCATGTTGTTCCTGACGCCCTATCTAGGCTATGTGAAAATGAAATCTCGGCATTGGACATGGCTCCTATAATAGACCTTAGTTCCGAAGAGTTTCAGGAAGATACATATACTGCGTTAAAAACTAAGTTTACAAAGAGTCTAGATAAATTCCCAGACATTAAAATAGTAGATCAATTTTTGTATATTCGTACCGAACATGCAGACGGAAACGAAATGCAAGATAAACAGGCATGGAAACTGTGGGTTCCCGAAACCTTAAGAGAAGAGGTCCTCAGGCAAGCCCACGATAGCGTTACTTCCTCGCATGCGGGAATGCAGAAGACCATAGCAAAGATACGTCGAAATTTATTCTGGCCAAGCTTATCAAAAGATGTTAGAGACTATATTCGATCTTGTGACGCCTGTAAGGAGAACAAAGCGCCTAACTATACGTTACGCCCCCCAATGGGTGAGCACTGTCCAACGTACACACCATTTCGACGCCTGTATATCGATCTGCTCGGTCCTTACCCTCGTAGTAAACAGGGACATGTTGGTCTACTAATAGTACTCGACCATTTTAGCAAATATTCCTGGCTTCAACCATTGAAAAAGTTTACGTCGTCAGCCATCATAGAGTTTCTACTAAAACAGGTGTTTCACAGTGTAGGCGTCCCCGAAACTATAGTCAGTGACAACGGTACCCAATTTAAGGCCTCGGAATTTAACGCCTTTCTTACTGAATTAGGCATAAACCACGTATATACTGCGCTTTACTCGCCACAAAGTAATGCGGCCGAGCGCGTAAACCGTTCCCTATTAGCTGCGGTCCGTTCGTACTTAAAAACGATCAAACCGAGTGGGACCTGCACATTACTAGTATAACCTGTTCCTTAAGATCGTCTTTGCATCAATCATTAGGATGTTCCCCATACCGCGCTTTATTCGGACTGGATATGATAACGCACGGCTCCGATAATAAGTTACTCAAAGACTTATCGCTTTTGGAGGAACCTATAGTACCGATATCTCGATCAGATAATCTAGCTCTTTTGCGAAAAGATATCCAAGCTAATATTCGTCGTGCCTATGATCGCAATGTTCGGCAATACAATTTGCGGGCAAAGCCGACATCGTTCCGGGAAGGACAGGAAGTATACCGTCGAAATTTCGCTCAGAGTAAATTCGTACAGAATTTTAACGCAAAATTAGGGCCTCAATTTGTGAAATGTAGAATTCGAAAAAAACTTGAAAATTGTTATTACCAACTTGAAAACTTGCAAGGAAAAGAGGTAGGAACTTATCACGCCAAGGACATTCGTAGCTAATTCCCGCTAATATTGCATCTAAAGAAGAAATATTATCGGGTGGTGTAATGGTCGTCATTATGGACTGAATGCTCGTCTATCATATTGCAGCCAGAAACACCCAAAACCAATAATTGTATTCGACCCCTATTAGAGCATACTTTACGGTAGAGAGGAGTAATCTCAGCTTAGCTTTTGCGTATCAGCTGCATTGTTCAGTGCCGCCAACTTGGTCCAATATTTCCATGACGTTCCAAGAAATAAAAGCTTGAGTGTCTGGAAATTGTCGGTATATAAACTCCCACGCGGTTGCAATCAGTCTCTTTCATCACCCACAAAAGTAATCGTATCAGATCGTCGTCTAAGCGATCTTAACAACACCCAAACCGTGGTCGTTTTTGCATTAGTGAAAGTGAAAATTCCTATCGGATGTGGCAGATTGCAGTCCGTTCGTGAATGGCATAACCTAGTGTGATCTCTTCCGCTGCTGCTTTATTTTCAACTTTCTGCAAAAACGTCTTAGATCACAGGTATGTGCCCCCTCTAAAGTAAACCAGTACCCAAAAATTAAATCAGCTTCTTGGCAGTTAACGGGCTGCCCCTTGCCCAAGCTCCCATACGCTGGCGGCCTGCCGACGCTGGAAGACCAAAGCCAACCATCTCGGGAGCCAGTACTCATCGTCCGGCGTAGGAGAACGAATTACCCTGGCTTTTACGGGTCTGGAAGGTCTCATCCGGTCCCAACAAATACCGGCATTAACACCGTCCCACCTGTTAACGCGCCGTAGGAGCCAAAATTGTAAGCAGAACTGCGATTGAATACCCACTTAGAAATCGTGACAGACCCTTCAGACTAGAAACGCGTTTGCCTATGCCTTCTAAAAGAAACATATATTCACAGAAGTGGTTACGGTACTTAATACTTTGTGGAACCCGATCATCCTTGAATCCAAATCATCGTTCGCCAACATAATCTTTATCAGTGTACAAAAAAAAATAGAATCCACAGCTAACTACAACACCGTATCATCACTATCACGCTGGAAGGCCTTTCAACGCTGGAAGTTTAACAAAGTGAGTCATACCTGCATATTCGCTCTTGCACACCTATTTTGTGATCTATTTTTAAGCCGATCCAAGCTCTTGCGTAGTTTGCGTTGTGTAAGCCCCGATCGGGATGCTTATTAGTCTTTTGTTTTGCATATACATACTGAGAGCTTGGTGACCGCTTCTAACTCATAAAGATTATGGCCTAGCAATTATTATACCCCCCAAAATAAATAACAAAACAAAGTAAAAGACAACATAAATAAAATGCTCTTGGTTCCTCAATATTAATAACTGCGAACCCAAAAATGCTGACCCAAAAACAAAACAAATCGTAACACTGTATAGCAACCCTATAACTGAAATGTTCGACAGTAGATTTGCCAGTAACCAAAATAATGAATTTATTGAAAAGAACTATGTAGTTATAAAACATAAGAATGTTGCCGATAAATAAGTAATGAAATCTAATCCGTAATTATCGACGAATGAAATAATTTGTAGATCCGTAAGAAAACCTGTACGATTTTCTGTACGGTCTGTATACACCGATAGAGTAGACTCAAATGAAGATAATGGAATCGTAGCTCCCTGGAAAGCAATGTTAAGTCAACAAAAGCCCCGTTGTAATAAAACATGAATTATACTTTGAAAATCATGAACCGCTAAAGGTGTGTTGTTTCCTGGATTGACATGGCAACTTAAATTTAGAATCGGAAGTATCTCTAGGGTATCTTCGTCAAATCGCTGAGAAGATTTTGGTTTGGTGGGTAGAGAAAGCAAGTGTCGAATATCAGCTCAGACCTTGCAAAACGTTAGCCTGTCAGTATCCCATTCAAATTTTGTTATTTTTTTCATTTTTTTCTTTTCAATGGTAGATAATAAAGTAGTTTCTGTAGGAATCCTAAAAACAAAAGTATGTATGGACAGTTAGAGAAAGCACAAAAAACCCACCCCATCGCTGAAAGAGCTAAGGCACTAGAGGATTCCACCCGCTGTTCTCATAACTGGATAGAAGGAAGAGAACGCTACTAACAACCAATTTTGTGTATCGCGTTGGGAACACTTTTATTCTTTTCACGAAATCGCCGCTTCTCATCCTGAGTCAGCCGCTACAGTAGCTTGAATTTTATTCGCCTCCACTGATTTTCACAAAACGTTTGCACTTTTCGTTTATTATTTATTATTGCTGTGTTTCATTCATTGAATTTGTTTAATATTTTTATTCATTTTATTTAATTAATTTTTTACTCCATAACACCCACACTGTACTCACTCTTCTTGCGTACATAACGAAGCTTAGTATAACGCTGCAATTCCTATACATTCTTCGTCGTCTCAGAGTCTCCTGGATTCCGTTCTTAGTCGAAGGACTACCGACTGCGCCAGTTATCAAATAAGATTTAGGTGCTTGGATATGGTTTGCTTCAATGCCAGAATGGTAAAAACAAGAGTGAAGTTTTATTTTAGAATTCTTTTCTTTGTGGTTTACAATAAGTGCTGATCTGGCAGGACGGTTGTAATTGGAACGGATGTATATGCTGAGGTGGTCTAACTGATGGACTGTCGAGGGGGTTCTGAGGCGGTCTAATTGGCGAACTGTCGAAGGGGTTTCGGCGGGGGACCGCCGAGGATATGTGCCGAGGTGGTAACTCGCTCGCTATTCTGACAGCACACAGGCTATACGTCGAGTTGACGCCTCGCATGTAGCTGCCAACAGCCGTGGCCTCGTCCCATACCAGAGCGGCGTACAGCAACTGCGACTTGACAACGGTCGCGAGGAGCCTACGACTGTCCTGCTTCGGTCCCCTTGTATTCAGCAGGATTCTGCAGAGAGATCCTGCGGTCTCGCTTGCCTTTTCGTTAACGAACATTAAGTGTTCCCGATAGGATAGGCGGGTGTCCAGCATGACTCCCAGGTACCTTATGGCACGTTGGGATGAGATCGTTGTCCCTCCAATCTGGATCTGCGCCGACTCCACTGCTTTCCTGCTTGATATCAGCACCGCTTCTGTTTTGTGTAAGGCCAGCTCTAGGCCTGCCACTGAGAGCCACTCCTCCACTGCTCGAATTGCGCAGTTTGCAGCTGCTTGCACGGCGGCAACTTCCTTGGCCACCACAACCAGAGCAGCGTCGTCTGCAAAGCCAACTATATCGGTGCTGCTCTGCAGTGGGATCTTCAGAGCTCCGTCATACATCGTGTTCCAATCGTGTTCACATCGTATGTTCTGGGGCCCGCAGAGGTTTCAAGGACCAACTCCCTCTTGCTGAGGTAGCTGTGCACTACATTCAGCAGGTATTCTGGTATCTTGAAAGACCGTAGTGCCCCCAATGTCCTTCCCCAATCGGCCGAATGTCCAGCGTGACCACTAGACAGTACTTCTTCGTCCCGCCTTTCCATATGGCACCAGCGATGGCTTTAGCGGCAATGCTGGTGACCCTCTCTATCGCGTCCAGTGTTGATTTCCCTTTCCGGAAGCCGTATTGATTGGAAGAAAGTCCACCGGCACCTTCCCTTGCAGCGTTTAGTCCTGTAGCTATGTCCCTTTCAATAACATTGCCTAAGGTGTCCAGCAAGCAGATGGGTCTATATGAAGACGCTTCTGCCGCTGGTTTCCATGGCTTCGCCAAGAGCAGAAGCTTTTGGCGTTTCCACCTGACGGGGAAGGTCCCTTCCAGCAGGCACCTGTTGTAGAGCGATGCTACCGCATCCGGGTGGTGGGTTAGCAGGGTCTTCACTGCATTGTTCGGGATCAGATCCGGCCCAGGTGCCTTTGTGTTCAAGCTTCTTCAAGCTTCTTGCCACTGGTATTAGTTCCGCCTCTGTGACCGGAATTATCGGGCTCCCAACTTGTCCCGTCCAGCGGGGGATGGAATGGGGGCGACCTCCCGGAAACAGGACTCGGACAATACCTTTCAGGATCGCTGGGTCAAAAGGCTACTTATTGCCGGAACTCACCCGTTTGATCACCGTCTTATAGGCTCTTCCCCATGGATCGTTTTCCAGGTCGTCGCAGAGCTTGAGGTATCGCCAGTTTGTGCCTTCTTTGCACTCCTGAAGTTCGTGTTGCAGGCTGAGAGGTTTATGGAGCCTCTCGCCCTTTGAACCAGCCTCCTGCGTTCAAAGACAGGTCCTGCGCAAACTAGCGATTTCCTCACTCCACCAGTACGCTGGCGCGTAGTGCTAGCGATAGGTCTTACGCTGTTGCATACTTTGGTCGCAGGCTTCCTTCAGCCTAGCTGCCATCTTATTCGCTGCTTCATCTGCCAAATGCAGCTCCAAAACGAAGGTCTGTGGCCTAAAGGTGTCATGGCGGTAGGCTTTTCTTAACCCGGTCGACGGCTGGCTATGGCACGGAGATCCACCAACTGCCACCAGTATGACCTCATGGTCACTGGCCGGGAACACCTCGCCTATCGCTCGCGAACGTTAGTTCCATGATTGACCCGGCCCAGCTCTGTTGAAGGTGTGCTGGGAGCCCTCGTTCAACAGTGCGATCTCCAGCTATGCAACAGTTTCAAGGATGATGCATTTGTATAGGCTGAGCCTCATTCCTCAGCCCAGGCATTAAAGTCGCTACCGCTAACCACGTTGCTCCGTCCTCTCAGATCGCTGCACAGCTCGTCCAGGATTCCGATAAAAGTCGCCAGTGGTAGACTGGAGGCCAGGTAGAGCCATGTGCCGCCTACATTTGCTCGAACGAACCCCTCTGCTGCCATCGTATCCCGCATGGGTGGCGCACCCGCTCCGCAGAGCCACAGTGCCGCTTTGCCTGTGCGATCCGTTGCTTCTTACTACTCTGTAGGGCTCGCTGAGTAACGCAACTTCCGAACCCAGTTCGCGCACTGTTTGCTCCAGTAGATCCTCCGCGGCCCTGCAGTGGTTCAGGTTCAGCTCAATCAACTGCATGTCGGTCGAGGTTTCCCTGTCCCGCTGGTTGTGGCTGAGCAGAATCTGCTTCCTGCCTGGTGCCTCGTATCCTTCTTTCCTGCCGCAGAGCAGATGAAGCATGAAGGCTCCTTACTGCGCTTGGCTGCCTTGTGCCCATGCTCACCGCATTTTATGCAGCAGTCGCTCCTATCCACTAGTCTCTTGCAGTTTGCTGCTATATGACCGGGTTCCAGGCATTTGAAGCATGTCCTTTCCCGGATCCTGCAGATGGTTCATCCTATCCGCACCTCGCCACGATGAAGGACACCTTTCCCCAGGGAGAAGGGCAAACTGATCACCGCCGACTATGACTCCTCGCAATGCTCTTCTTCATGGTCACTGCGCTATCTTTGGCCAGTAGGTTGCCGTTTATGGTGCGGCGTACCTTAGCTAAACAGCTTCCCAGGTCCGACAACTGTTTGTCTTTCCTTTGAGTCACCATGGCTAGCATTTCGCTGTAGGATTTCCCACTCGCATGGACAATGAATGCATCTGGTCTACTACGTCGCGTAGCCCTTTCCTTTTTCTTGACCACCTCCCACCCGGCGACCGGAACTGCGCTACCCGTGCTCTTCCTGGCGTCAGCGTGCGTCGGGTGCTCCTAGGAGCGTTGGCGCCTTTCTTCTGCATTGGGCGCATTGCTAGTGGTGGGGCCCGTTGAAATGCGGGCGCAGGGCTAGCAGGGTCGCGCGTCCTCTTAGGGGTTTCCTTAGCCTCCTCCGCATCTGCGATCCGCTCTTCATCTTTGGTTGACGAATATGCCGGCGAGCGGGGGATTTTGCTGCCCCTCCTAAATTCCGCAGAAACTCCATCGGTCCCTTCTTCCCTTTGATGGCTGGGCGATCTTGCCACCACTAAAGTCGCCGCGAAAGGGTTTTCTGCCCCCTCCCGTCCCTCTAGCCAGGTGCTGAGTTTGAGCAAAATTCAAAAAGAATTTCAAAATTCAGAACCGACCCGCGTTTCCGGCACTTTCCGACACTACATGGTATGTTTAGCGCGGGGATCTACGCTCCTACGTTCCGCGTTGTTCAGCACTGTAAACAGCTGATTTTGTTGTTTGCAGTGATATAGTTAAAAACGCGCGGGTGCCAGCTTGTGATTCCCCCCTGGCCGCCGAACCGAGGAGCAGCCCCACTACTTGAGCCTCAACTCCTAGCTCTGTAAGGGAATCTGTTATTGCTGTTGGAAGCACGTTGTTGAAGGCTCCCTCTAATCTAGAAAGGCGATCAGTGTGTACTCGTTATTGTTGAGTGATTTCTCGATGCTACTTACGACGACATGTAGCGCCGATTCGGTTGACCCTTGGTGTAAGAGTGTTGTGCCTGAGACAATTGTGCCGGGTCGATACTGGCTCTCAGGTGTAGGCTAAACAGCCTCTCAAAGCTTCTAAGCAGGAATGATGTCAGGCTTATTGGCCTGAAATCCTTTTCTGTGGTGTGAGTGGCCTTTCCTGCCTTGGGAATGAAGACCACTTTCGTTACCCGCCATGCGGTTGGTAGTTCTCCTACTGCGGATATGTGCTGGTGATATTCCGACTGGTCCCGGCGATTTGAATGGCCCATTTAATGTTGCGGTCTGATCTAGATTGATCCCTTCTCCGACAATTCTATCTGGAGGATGCCCAGCTCACCGAGCTTGCTTGTTGCCTGCTTGTATAGGTCAACCGACCGCTGACTATCGCAGGCTACCACTTTAACGATGCCTTCATACCAGCCCGCATCCATTAGACCTAGTTGGACTCGGTCCTTGGTGATCTCGGCGAAGGAGACCGAAGGCTGGCCCTTAGATCTTCTCCCCGATGGTCCGGGTGGCTCACACCACCGCTGCCTCTTTGTTTGAGCACCCTCCTGGGTGGGCTTATCCTGCCCATATTTGGGAAGCACCAACCTTGCCCACTCGACCTTATTCTGCCATTCTGGCGAAGGCGTGGCAATGCTGCTTCTGGCATGGGAGCGCAGAGTCTGGGTGGCAGTCCGCCTTTCTGCGTAGGTATATTTGAAGCCGCCAGCGGGTGGCCCGATCGCCTTGGCTGTGCCTACCGTTGCCTTTGGTGCTGTTGCTCCTGAGGCGGATGAATTGGCAGCCGGCTTTCTGCCACTTGACACCCCCAATTTGGGATGCGGACCTTTCCGGTGCGTGTTGGAGCCAGTGCTCAGCATTTCTGTGGGTTTTTTAAGAGTTAATTGTTGCGAAGAGTTGCGAAGAAGCGGAAGGTTCGGCCGGGCAGAGATCCGCGATGCCCGGGTAAGGCGATAGTTAGAACAGGGGGTCGCCTATCCCTGAGCTCACCGTTCGGGACTGGTTTAGTTTTGGTACGGTCCGAATAAGTAGTCCGGCCTGGAGTGAGATGTTGTTTGGAAGAGGAAGGGGGTAGGTAATGTGTAGGGTATTTATATCCTTTACTCGTAGAGTAAAAGCGTATATTCGATTCGTGCAAAAGTATGTAACAGGTGGAAGGAAGCGTTTCCGTTGATCAGGATCACTAGCCGAGTCGATATAGCCATGTCGGTCTGTCCGTCTGTATGAACGCTGAGATATCGGAAACTATAAAAGCTAGAAGGTTGGGATTTGGCATGCAGATTCTAGGGGTTAATACGCCGCGAAAAACTGTGGTACCCACAGTTTTGAAGCTAAATTAACGGGAAAAGGAATGTGTATTCGCTTCTTCAATACCTATTGATTGACCAAAATGGGAACCACCATCCCCTAACGGCCACAAACCGCAAAAAAATAAATCGGCCCACTCAGTAAAAAGTTATAAGCAAATAATGAAATGTCCGGTAGATGGCGCCACTTTTAAGGGGATGCTTGGTTTGCCCTGCTTGAGACTGCTTGCTTTAGCTGAGTAACGGATATTTCCGTCTGTCCGTCTGTCTGTCCGTCTGTCTGTCCGCCTGTCTGTCCGTCTGTCTGTCCGTCTGTCTGTCCGTCTGTCTGTCCGTCTGTCTGTCCATCTGTCTGTCCGTCTGTTGTCTGTCTCTCTGTCCGTCTGTGTGAACGCTGAGATCTCGGAAACTATAAAAGCTAAAAGATTGGCACTTTGCATGCAGATTCTGGGGGTTCATACGCTGCGCAAGTTTTTGACGCCGATGTGCCACGCCCCTCTAACGCCCACAAGCCGCGAAAAACTGTAGCGCCCACAGTTTTGAAACTAGAGTAACGGGAAAAGAAATGTGTATTTGTTTTTTCAATACATATTGATTGACCAAAAAAAATGTTTCCACGCCCACTCTAAGCCCACAAACCCATTAACGCAAAAACCGGGCTAGCGCCTACATTTCCGCCTTAAATGGCCAGTGGTATTAATATCTTGCGGTAGATGGCGTATTATAATTTTAAACACGAAATTGGTTATTTCTATCGATCTGGCAACGTCTACAATTTATAGAGTTACCAGAGCTCCTCACCACCAATTCACGCTTTCAGGCTGAAATCATAGTCAACTTTCGTGTGTTGCCAAATTCACGAAATAATGTTTATACACACACGAATCGGCTGAAAGCGTGAAATGATAGCGTGAATTCGGCAACGTATAAACACAGTAACAGTTGCAATAGCCCGGCAAATATAACTGCTTTCGTTTCGATTAAAGAGCCAATACAAACATTTAGATTTTAATATACATAACACGCTTTAACAATGTTTAATTTATATTAAAGTTGTTTGGCTGAGTAACGGGTATCTAATAGTCGAGGCAGTCGACTATAGCATTATCTTCTGTTTTGGTATTAAAAACGTCAATTTTTGCAAGGGTGATTGTGTCAATAAAATTTTGCAGATCAAGTGTTAATAATCGTAAGCAATGTTTTCGCAGGGGTAAATCTTGATCAATGAAAACATTTTTAAAATCATCAGAAAGGGAATTCTATTCTATTTGGAATTAATAATAGATTGCTTATTATTATTTTCAATAAATTCATTGATTTTATTCTGAACTTTTATAGGGTCTTTCCACAGAGATCCTTCCACCATCCACCATCCGTTGAACGGATGGTCCATAAGGTTTTGCCGTTCCGAAAATTTTCCAGTTAGTTCCCCGTTAAAATTTGACGGACTTTGACGGGCTCTTTTATGCGATAGTTAGCCGATGATTTTTCGGTGCAACTCTGAATTCTTTCTCCTGACTGTGAAAAATGGAACGTTGACTACGAAAACATATTCCAACCAATGGCGGGAAAAAATTTAAATATGTTTAAGCTTGTTGATTTTTGATAATTAATTATTATTATTTAGTTTGTTGTAAGCGAATAGGCCATTGCAAGCAAATTGTTATAGGTGGGCCAAAATTTAAGCTATTCTGGGATCGAAAACATTATTTTTTGCTGAGAAGATTCAAAACATATTGTGCAATACTTAAATAATCACCAATTTTAGTTACAAGTGTAGTATATACTACTATAATGTTTAATATTACTTTAAATGACCAAACAGCACACAATTGGGTTTGTTTACATTTTTGCTCTATTAATATTGGCTAGACAGTGGCGTAGTACAATAAGATTAGGAGAACAACATTATACAACTGTTTTCCCGAGTTGAGACCCCCTTTAATTATTTTGACATGAGAAACTGCTCTTCAAGTCAGCTGGTATCGGATGGTGGACGGTGGATGGAAGCTTTGTGGGAACACAAATTTCACATTTGTCAAAAATCCCAACCGTTTCACACGGATGGACTCTATGGAAAGAGGCTATAAGAAAATCATCATGATCCGGAGTTCCGGCTAACCATTTCCATACAGTCCCTAACTAATTTATTCCCCTATTTGATCTGGTTGAAATTAATTGTGATCAAATTAATTCGATTACTTCTAAGTCATAATTAATTTCCCATTGTGATCTTATATTAGGTTAGGTTAGGTTGCACGAAAGGCCTTCACAGACGGGGCCACCTATAGGCCAATATGGCCCTTAATTTTCCGACTAATCTGTATGAACCTCGAGATATTTTATTAGGTTTTAATGTTCACAAGGATCGAGGTGTATTTTGCAAAGCAAGAAGTTCGCAAGGTTCCCTGCTGGAGGCGTCTTCTAGTAATGCCAGAACTGGGGCACCGAGTTATCTTCTTCTTGCTTCTGAGAGAGCCGGGCAGTTGCCGATAAAATGTTCCAGGGTTTCGATAGGCCCCGGCTCGCCACATTTCCTGCAAGTGCGGCTGTTGAGTATTCCGATCGTAGTTCCGTGTGATGCGGCCAGACAATGGCCTGTGAGGATTCCCACTAACCGACTGCAGTCTTTCCGAGGAAGAGCAGTACATACTGCCCAAGTTTTTCATTGCGCTCTTTGCACATTGTTCTTGCAATTCGGCAAGTCTCGGTATTCCTCCACATGCTTTTTGCTCGCGTGTCAGCCTGGTTCTTCAAGGCTTTCTAGCGTTCTGAGGGAAACTGGCACGTTCTCCGTTCTGTCGTTCGTCAGCTCTAAGCCCTCTTTTGCAAGAACGTCAGCTGTCTCGTTGCCATCGATGCCCTGGTGGCTAGGTTAACTAGTGCTAAGGTTATCTAGTGCCTCCCGGCTCGCCATTACATTTTTGGAACTGACCGTTGACGACTGCATGGATCTTATCGCCGCTTGGCTGTCCACGAACAGGTTGACCACATCGTGTGGTCGGTTTATATTTTGGCAAAGACTTCTACCTGCAATATGCTACAGTCGCTGGGTAGCTCATATGACAGGGTCTGTACAGTATATGCCATCTCCCACTCCCCCTTCCATCTTGGAGTCGTCTGTGTGTATGTTGAGGACTGGTCCCGACCTGTTTTCCAGACGTCTGGACCCGTGAACGAGGTTGTTTTAGCCTCCGGACAAGTACTGGGGGTCATCTAGTCCGTTTTGTTGATCATGCTTCGGTCGATTGAACTGTGTCCGAAGCTTTGCGTCGTCTTATTACCTAACGCAACTAGACGTTGTGCTGCCTTTCCTGCACTTAGTTCAGAGTGGATATCTATTGGGACGTTTCCGAGGATCGTTTCTAGAGCTTTAGTTGTGGTTGACCTCAGCAACCCCGGTATGCAGACCAGTGCCTGCCGCTGAGTTCTGTCCATACGCTCGGTGTGGGTCTTCTTTTTAGTGGCTTGCTACCACACTAAGGCTCCATACATTAGAGTCGGACGCACCTCCGAGACCTAATGGCTGACCTAAGTGGGTCCTTCAGTCCAACTAAGAATGTATTTAGGCAGAATCTGGAGTGTCCACTAGGGTCTGCTTATCTGGCCAGTGACATTAATTCGCTTCTTATTTTCGTGGCCGTGTAATAAAGCTTTCCCATACTGAGTCCGTTTGGGAGATTGTGTAGCTCTCTTAATAGCATTTCTTCCGTTTTCTTGCTAGAGTATAGTCGCTTGAGGTTTGCTTTGATGTCATCCCAACTGAGGAATACATCGCAAACACTCAGTGCTTCGTCTGCCCTGCCTTTAATTTTGTCACGGATAGTTCCAAGTAAGTACTGTCCGCATGTTGCTTGGTCCACTGATCCGGCTAACGAAAGTAGTTGTTCTACTCTACCTACAAATCAAACAAAAACACCTCTTAAACAGGTAAAAACTAGTGACGATCGCACCTTCAACATACAAAAGTTCTGATATCAACATTTGTGACGAAAGATGATTACACACATGATTAAATTCACTTTTTAAAATTTATTTTTTCGGAACTCTGCAATGCCTATAAAGGGAAAAAGGCTAGACTAGTTTTTAAGAACACACAAACTATTGCAGAGTGCCGAAAAAAAAAATTTTAAAAAGTGTATTTAATCATGTGTGTAATCATCTTTCGTCACAAATGTTGATATCAGAACTTTTGTGTGTTGAAGGTGTGTAGCATATCACGAATGATTCTAACAGCAACGAAAGATGGTGGATGTAGCTTCAAGTGGGGCACGCGCTGGTTCCGGCTCTTGTTTCGTCGGTAAAGGGAGTGAGTTTCCAATTTGATCCACCGTGCTACTTGCTCGCATATTACAATACAAAATCCTATTTAAATTCGCGTGCGAACTGACTTTGAGGTTAATTGTAAGGGGACAGAACTAAGATTGGGGTAAAGTGAAAGGGAATACCTGAAAAGAAGGGTGCTGCCTAGATGGAATGGCAACAGCTGATGTGTGTGTGTCGGTGCAGCAGCGAAGATGTTGATTGCCGCTGACATTGCCCACCCTACCATGATCACCACAGCCGCATAACCTGACACAGGTTGGTGATCCCTTCGACACACGCCTAACTCCTAATCATCTTCATCGCTGCAAGCTTCCATTAGAAAATATTTAGCAATGCATGTTTATAATAGGTTTAATGTAAGACAATTAATACTAACAAAGGTGATCATAAAGGTTACAAAGTTGGATTTCATATAAAGTTTATGCTAAGCTCATATTAAATTAATATATTTAAATCAAAGCAAGAAAATTTAATTTAAATTAAAAATTGATTTCAAAAAATATTAAATGTAATTGATTTCACTGAGCAAGTATTTTAGTCATGGTGGAATTTCGTTTTAAAATATCAAAATCATTGAAATATTATAGTAGACAGTCAATCAAAATATGTAGCATTACGACCGGAGCCGATCACTTACCCCAAAAATATCCAACGTTGAAAGCGCTTTCAATATGTTGTATTATTGGCTGTAATTTTGTTTATAAATTTGAAAACTGCATTTCAATTGACTGTAGGTAAAGATTAAGTAGGGAAAAACACTTCCAGGGGCTTAAACACTTGCTCTCATGACGAGATTTGCTTACTGCATATCGAATTCTTTGATTAGACTAGGATTTGAGTAATTTACGTTGATTGCTTATTAAATATTTATGTTTTAATTAATTTAGCGATAAAGAAATTTAATTTAAATTACGAATAGGAATTTAGTTGATAAGAATTAATTTAAATTGTGTTGATGTACTGGACTGGATCAAAAAGTGAGTGTTGCAGGCTTGGGCCTGCCCACTTGTGCACTTTCAGCAGAGGGCTGCACTATGTATGTATGTGAGACACCAGGTGCACTATTTGGTTGGCACGGACGTGCATGAATTTGTACAGAATTGTTTGGACCAGAATTCACAAGAATTTTTACCGTGCACGCTAGGTGGCAACACTGGTTGAAATTGTCAGTTTTATGTTCACTTTTTTTTTTTTTTGATTAGATTTTTGTTTGATGTTTTATGGTGAAATCCTGACGATCACGTGGGTGGCGCTGTATTAAATTTTCACAGAAAAACGGGAACCAATAGAAGAACCAATTTTCCACGATGCAGACGAATATCTGGGCAGAAATTTTCCTGGGCTGTAAGCCACGTGAAGGAGTATATTCGACTTCAATTTTCCACGATGCCGGCGAAAATCTGGGAAGAAATTTTCCTAGGCTGTAAGCCACGTGAAGGAGTAAATTCGATTTCAATTTTCCACGATTCCGACGAAAATCTGGGCAAAAATTTCCCCTGGCCGTAAGCCACGTGAAGGAGTAAACTCGACTTCCAAGAATTTTCCTATAAAACGCATTACTTTATAAGAAGAGGGGTTTTTCCACGAAATAATAGTTAAACTTACTTCCTTTTATCAACAGGAACCCACTGGTAAAAGAAAACCTTATAAAAGGCTGAGGATGTCTGATATTTTCCACGATTTGGTTTCGGTTGAAGAAATATATAACACTTAGGAAAATATGTTCAGGAGAGAACGATCTTCTCACGGCCACGGTACAAAATGGAAAGACCGAATAATCGAAAGCCAGACTTGTTTATCGAAAAAGTATGGGACCAGAGTTACTCAAAAATCTTTATCGAACACGTCTTTTCAGTGTTGTAAAAAACAGAAATTATTTGAATTTTGATCTGCCATTTTATTTCCTGGCGGCAACTTCAAAGCCTGGCGGGAATTTTAAATTAAAGTGGGAAATTTAAAAACGACAAGCGCCCTACAAATACCCCCCCACCAAAATCACACTTTGGGGATGAAATCAACAAAGGGAGATCCGCGCTTGGAGAAGAAGTAGCAAAATGTTTACTGTTTTAAGTCCTTCGCGTGGAACTTTCCAACAAATCTACCTTGTAAGTCCTCTATATTGTAATAGCTGTTGCCTAGCTTACTGCGTATTCGAGCTTTAATGAAAGCTGGAGCTAGTTTTGCACTAAAACCTTTAGCGAAGTTGCTTTGCTGGAAATTGCGTCTATAGATTTCTTGGCCGTTCTTAAAAGAGACTTCTCGACTGCGTAGATTGTATGAACGTTCGTTCCTATCATGCTGTACTTGCATTGCTTGCTTAGCTCGACTTCTTATGAGGTCGAATGAATCGTCTTTCGAGAACTGTACAGTGCGATCTTCTAACCTTTCCAGTGTACGCAAGAGCCTATAGGACGAACCATTGGTAATCATGTTTTGGCCGAAGGCAAGACGATAAGGACTTGTTTGAATAGCAGAGTGGACGCTAGACCTGAGAGCACAGGAAATCTGATTTAGCATTGAATCCCAGTTCTTTTGATCGGGGTCTATGTACGATTTTATGGCCGCGATTACAGAGCGATTGACCCTCTCAGAAGCGTTGGCTTGGGGTGCATAAAAAGCTGTATAGTTGTGATTGATGTTGTACTTATCCAAAAGAGAGTTGAAAGACTTCGATTTGAACTGGACGCCATTGTCTGAGACTAATGTCTCTGGTACGCCAAAACAAAGAAATAGTTCCTCTACGAATGGGTTTATGGCTTCGGCAGTAAACTTTTTGACTGGTTTAAGAAAAGGAAACTTAGAAAGATGATCTAAAACCACAAAAATACCAATATGACCCGAACGACTGCGCGGATATGGACCTAAAAAGTCGACATATAGCTTTTGAAAGAACCTGTCTGCTGGAACTGTCTTTCCCATGGGTGGTCTAAGGGTATGATTTGGGTGTTTGCTACGCTTACAAACATCACAGCTGTTTATATACGCCTTAACATCAGCTACCAAGCTTGGCCAAAAATACCATCGACGAAGCTTTTCCAAAGCTTTGTTAATGCCACAGTGAGACGCGAGAGGATCCTCATGAGCCAGCTGAAGAGCTACTGCCGTTAACTCTTTCGGTAACCATACCTTCCAACAATTTTCATCAGCGACCTTTTCCTCTGCTGAGTGCTCTGCCCTACGAAAAATGAGATCACCTTCTACTATCAAATCAGGTGTTTGATGTGTGTTTGAAAGAACTTTGTTACGTAAAGCAGTATACTCAGTGGACTTAAAGGCATCGGATTCTAAATCCACGAAGCCGTCGACTGACAGGACTGAAAGGTCCTCTACATGGGTGCGCGACAATGCATCAGGGACAACGTTCTGAGAGCCTTTTCGATGAACAATCTTAAAATCGAATCCCTGTAACTTTAAGGACCATCTGGCTAGTCGGGAGCTCAGATCAGTTTGACTCATTAACCACTTGAGCGAGGCGTGGTCGGTTATGATTGTGAATTCCTGTCCCTCAATGTATGCCCTAAACTTTTTTATAGCCAAAACTGCAGCAAGGCATTCCTGTTCAGTTACGGTATACTTCCTCTGACACTGATTGAGCTTACGGGACATGAATGAAATCGGAACCTCATCACCCTCTGAGTTTGTTTGCATCAGGACAGCTCCTACGCCAGTGCTGCTCGCATCGCAATGGATGGAAAAGGGAATGTTAAAATTCGGACTGTGTAATACTGGTGCTGAGCTCATTTGCAGTTTCAAGTTTTCAAAAGCAGTTTGAGCTTCGTTGCTCCACTCAAACTTTCGTTTCTGCTTCAGAGTGTCTGATATTGGTGCAGCTAATCCAGCATAGTTTCGGATGAACTTATGGTACCACCCTGTAAGTCCAAGAAATCGACGAACTTGCTTGACTGAACGAGGCACAGGAAAATTACTGATGGCTGAAATCTTCTCAGGATCTGTTGATATGGTGCCATTACCGATTATATGTCCGAGATATTTCACCTCTTTTCTACAAAATTTGCTCTTTTCGACGTTTATTGTCAAGTTAGCTTTGGTTAACTCGATTGCTACTATTCTCAACACCTCCAAATGACGCTCGAAAGTATCCGAAACGATCAACAAATCGTCGAGGTATATGAATATTTCATTCCTTAGTTGAGCAGGTATTAGTTTGTCCATTAACCTTGACATAGTCAGAGGAGAATTGGTTAAACCAAAAGGCATAACAGTGAATTGGTAAAGCGGTCTACCAGGAACAGCAAACGCTGTCTTGTCGCGCGAGTTTGGATCCAACGGGATTTGCCAAAAGGCATCCTTTAAATCCAAGCTCGTGATGAACTCTGCTTTCGGCAGCCTACCTAATATGCCATCGATTAAAGGCATGGGATAGGCATCTTTAACTGTCACCTCGTTTACTTTCCTGCTGTCGATGCAGAGACGTACTTTTCCTGGCTTTTTGACCAGAACAACTGGAGAGGACCATGGGCTATTCGATTCCTCTATCACGCCAAGAGCTATCATTCTGTCTAATTCGCCATACATTAATTTCTCGGTTGCTGGGGATACAGCATAGTGACGCTGCTTTATTGGCTTGGCGTTAGCAACATCGATTGAATGTGAGATTAATGCAGTCCTACCTAGACCCATTTTGGCAAAAGATGGAAACAGTTGGATGACATTTGTCAACAATTGCTGCTGTGACAAGGACAAAGGTCTCATCTGAGAGTTTTCAATCTCAGCAATAGAGAATTCTTGAGGTGTCAGATTAATTGGTAGAAGATTAAATTTTGTCCAGAAATCGATTCCTAAGTATAAGTCTCCTGAAAGCGAAGGAACAATATACAAAGAGACTGGTTTTGCGTTTCCCTGATAACAAATATTGGTTTTTATCCTTCCCACTATTTGTTGAGATTGACCATCTGCTGTTCTGACCGAAGATGCTATGGGTTTAATGGGCTGGTCCGTCGTCAGAATCTCGGAAGCAAAAGATCCACCTGCACAGCTGACTGAAGCACCTGTATCCAGCAAACCAATCACGTCCTTTCCCAACACTGATACTTTAGCATATGGCCGATAGTCTCCTAATTTACCTACTATAGCTGATAGAAGGGCTTTCTTTTCTTCTCTGATCTGTTTCCGAAAGGCTTTTCGACGAATTTGAGAACGAAATGGTGTCAGTTTCGTGGTCTCACAGTGGTTATTACTTGGCAAATCCGGTATGTAAGTCAAGTCTGGTTTATAATTGTTTGGGATATCGGGAGTGGATTCTAGTTGGAGGTGTCTTTTTGAGACGACCTCGGTCGGCGTGTACTTTTCGGCTGTACACGTGCCAAGTAGTTTTTTGCAGGCTTCGCCAAGCAAGTACTGCAACTTGGTTTGTAAGTGTTGGCTTTTCCACACCCATAACAAAAGACTTTTCTTTCTGCAATACACTCTTGGTAGCGATGTCCTTTAACTCCGCAATTCCAACAAGGGAAATCCAAAGCTGACACTTCAAACTCGTCCTCGAAGTCCTCATTTTCATAATTGTCTTCTTCGATCTGAGGATCGACCGCGCAAACTACTTTACGAGGAGCAGAGCGAGAAAAGTAAGGTTGGGACTTAGGAAGAGATTTCATAAAGATTTCACGCTTGAGAACCAGTGCTCTTAATTGAACAACTGTACTTGTTGACTCGTATAGAATTTCATGCTGAATGTCTGGAAGGAGGTTAGCTCTGAGAATTTCGACCAAGGCTGTTTCAGACAATGGTTCTGTTAGTTTATCCGCTAGTGCAGAGATGACACCATAAAAGTCGTCGAAGGACTCACTAGAACGCTGTTTGCGTTGTTCAATTTCTGATCGTATATTCCTATCAGTCCTCGAATCTTTAAACTGAGCCTTGAGAGCTATGCATAGGGGTTGCCACTTAACGCAACGTACTTTCTTATGGTATCGCCAATACCACTCGCTTGCTGTTCCCTCAAATAAATTACTAGCAAAGCCTGCTAGTAAGTCTAAGTCACCATTCAAGGTTTGCAATGCAACAGCCTCAACACGGTACAGGAAATCGTCTATAGACAATGAACCCTTTCCACAAAACTTTAGTTTCCAGTTGGCTATTATTTGTGTTATCTTGTCCGGTCTTAGTTCTGACAACATGATTTGCGATCTCTGACCATTTTCGGAACCACCAGACTCGCGACCTACGGAATTATTGTCAGATGGTAGCCCTGAATTCTCGAAATTATTCTGAAACTGTACAGAATGCTGTGGACTGTTCGAATTGATGTTAAGCCCTGTTGTAATAGCTTGTGTTAGCTTATCAGTTTGATCTTTCATAGACCTAGCTAAAATGACTGACTGCTCTGCCATGGCTGCAGCCATCGCTTCCGCTATCGCTTTCTTAATGGAGTCAGCCATGCTTAACTGCTCTGCCTGCGGCAGTGGAGCTGTGTTATCCTCAGGATTTACCATGTTTAGACTTGTATCCTCCAGTCGCTTAGTTTGTGATCGGGTCAAAACCGATATCGGAAGTACGGGGGTTTTACCTACTCCTTTTGAAGTAGATGCACCAGAACTATCGGATGGAATACCAGTTAAGTGAGTCAGGGACTCTCTGCACACAGGGCACAAGGTCCTTCCTGGTTTGTCTAGACACTTTTGATGGAAACTATGTCCACAATTGGTTATATAAAGATCAGACTCCGACTGAATAATATCAGAGCAACAGTGACAATGAAGATCGTCAGTGCGCGGTACTGGCATTTCAACACCGAAATTGTAAATGTAACTATAGAAAAATTATTTTAGCCTATCTAAAAAAATTATAAAATATTATAAATGGAAGAAATTGAATAAAAATCTGGATATAAAAAAGGTAATCAAGGTCATAAAAGTTTGGAAGCCATGCAAGCAATTCAAATAGTTAAGAGTCAAACATCAGCCAGGTATTACAAGGGATTTGAAAAGTAGAAAAGAAAAGTTTAGGGAATTCGATCACAATCCGTTGATCGGAAGGCGTAGAACTTGTCCACAGCCTACATCCAGATTCAATTTTCGACGATCTTATTCATAGTACAGTTGTTGAAGAATAGAAAGAGTAAAGGGAATTTGAACGAACGAAGTCAGTTGATCGGCAGGTGTAGCACTTGTCCACAATCCTGTATCCAGTATCAACTCTTCGAATGTCGCCTTCAAAGTATAGATTGTTGAGCAAATTAAGCAATCATACGCGGACACGAAGTTCAGCCGAAGAAGGCAAGAGACAACATCTTCCTGAAACTCACGATCGCAACGTCAATGAAAATTTTAAAATCCTCAAACGAAAGGGAGAAAAAAAATTTACTTTAATGGACACGAAGCACAGCCAAAGCCAAAAAGGCAAACGGCAACAATTTAACTTTCTGCCACTCACGATCACAATAAAATAAACCTGTAGGGTATGCAAGCTAAATAAGTGTCAGTAGACGGGATGGCCGTAGCAATTACATCCACGTAAAAACCAATAAACAACGCTTCCTAATCACAATTTGCCTGCACACGATTATTTTTAAGTTAAATTTCGGAGTTATAAAATTAATTATAACACATCCAGATTATCTAACAAAAAAATTATGTTCAACTGCTAGTCTAGGCAATAAATAAATTATTGTATCCACGGAACTAAACAGCTAAACTAAAAAAGAGAAAAAATGAAAAACAAATTAAAACTTCAAAGTCAGAAATAGAAACCTAGTCAGATGGAAGTGACTACCTTTACAAAATATTTGTAATCGGGCTATGCTGGTTTAGCCCCATACGTTGGGCGCCAAAATAAGATTATTATATATAATATAATACTGTAGCATATCACGAATGATTCTAACAGCAACGAAAGATGGTGGATGTAGCTTCAAGTGGGGCACGCGCTGGTTCCGGCTCTTGTTTCGTCGGTAAAGGGAGTGAGTTTCCAATTTGATCCACCGTGCTACTTGCTCGCATATTACAATACAAAATCCTATTTAAATTCGCGTGCGAACTGACTTTGAGGTTAATTGTAAGGGGACAGAACTAAGATTGGGGTAAAGTGAAAGGGAATACCTGAAAAGAAGGGTGCTGCCTAGATGGAATGGCAACAGCTGATGTGTGTGTGTCGGTGCAGCAGCGAAGATGTTGATTGCCGCTGACATTGCCCACCCTACCATGATCACCACAGCCGCATAACCTGACACAGGTTGGTGATCCCTTCGACACACGCCTAACTCCTAATCATCTTCATCGCTGCAAGCTTCCATTAGAAAATATTTAGCAATGCATGTTTATAATAGGTTTAATGTAAGACAATTAATACTAACAAAGGTGATCATAAAGGTTACAAAGTTGGATTTCATATAAAGTTTATGCTAAGCTCATATTAAATTAATATATTTAAATCAAAGCAAGAAAATTTAATTTAAATTAAAAATTGATTTCAAAAAATATTAAATGTAATTGATTTCACTGAGCAAGTATTTTAGTCATGGTGGAATTTCGTTTTAAAATATCAAAATCATTGAAATATTATAGTAGACAGTCAATCAAAATATGTAGCATTACGACCGGAGCCGATCACTTACCCCAAAAATATCCAACGTTGAAAGCGCTTTCAATATGTTGTATTATTGGCTGTAATTTTGTTTATAAATTTGAAAACTGCATTTCAATTGACTGTAGGTAAAGATTAAGTAGGGAAAAACACTTCCAGGGGCTTAAACACTTGCTCTCATGACGAGATTTGCTTACTGCATATCGAATTCTTTGATTAGACTAGGATTTGAGTAATTTACGTTGATTGCTTATTAAATATTTATGTTTTAATTAATTTAGCGATAAAGAAATTTAATTTAAATTACGAATAGGAATTTAGTTGATAAGAATTAATTTAAATTGTGTTGATGTACTGGACTGGATCAAAAAGTGAGTGTTGCAGGCTTGGGCCTGCCCACTCGTGCACTTTCAGCAGAGGGCTGCACTATGTATGTATGTGAGACACCAGGTGCACTATTTGGTTGGCACGGACGTGCATGAATTTGTACAGAATTGTTTGGACCAGAATTCACAAGAATTTTTACCGTGCACGCTAGGTGGCAACACTGGTTGAAATTGTCAGTTTTATGTTCACTTTTTTTTTTTTTTTGATTAGATTTTTGTTTGATGTTTTATGGTGAAATCCTGACGATCACGTGGGTGGCGCTGTATTAAATTTTCACAGAAAAACGGGAACCAATAGAAGAACCAATTTTCCACGATGCAGACGAATATCTGGGCAGAAATTTTCCTGGGCTGTAAGCCACGTGAAGGAGTATATTCGACTTCAATTTTCCACGATGCCGGCGAAAATCTGGGAAGAAATTTTCCTAGGCTGTAAGCCACGTGAAGGAGTAAATTCGATTTCAATTTTCCACGATTCCGACGAAAATCTGGGCAAAAATTTCCCCTGGCCGTAAGCCACGTGAAGGAGTAAACTCGACTTTCAAGAATTTTCCTATAAAACGCATTACTTTATAAGAAGAGGGGTTTTTCCACGAAATAATAGTTAAACTTACTTCCTTTTATCAACAGGAACCCACTGGTAAAAGAAAACCTTATAAAAGGCTGAGGATGTCTGATATTTTCCACGATTTGGTTTCGGTTGAAGAAATATATAACACTTAGGAAAATATGTTCAGGAGAGAACGATCTTCTCACGGCCACGGTACAAAATGGAAAGACCGAATAATCGAAAGCCAGACTTGTTTATCGAAAAAGTATGGGACCAGAGTTACTCAAAAATCTTTATCGAACACGTCTTTTCAGTGTTGTAAAAACAGAAATTATTTGAATTTTGATCTGCCATTTTATTTCCTGGCGGCAACTTCAAAGCCTGGCGGGAATTTTAAATTAAAGTGGGAAATTTAAAAACGACAAGCGCCCTACAGGTGCGATCGTCACTAGTTTTTACCTCGTTAAGAGTTGTTTTTGTTTGATATCAGCGGTTTTTGTTTTAAACATGAGTCATATCATATCTTCATACTTTTGCTTCCATAGGATCGTGTACTAGCGTTTTCTTTCCGCTAAATTAGCGGGTTTTGTCAAAGTCGTCAAAAAAAGTTTTCTATATGGAACGGTATAAAATACAGTTTAGATACGCACAAACAAATTTAAATGCTCGAGCAGGATTAGTTTTTCTAAGCTAACAAAAGTGGCCATTTTTGTATTTAAATAATTTTCAAACGTAACTTTTTACAATAACGAAAAAATTTAAGGAATCTCAAGGCCTCTACGGATTAATGTTTTAAAGAAAATCGTTAGAGCCGTTTTTGAAAAAAATAAAAAAAAGCTACAAAAAAATTTTTCTTTTTAAATTGTTTTGCTTATGGTTTTTAACCATTGAATTTACATACATTTTGTTATGAAGGCGTATATTTTATTTAAAAATACCTTTAATATGAGGTGAAGCACAAGTCTGTAGCATTAAAATTTCGCAAGTTACTTACTTACGAAATTTAGCCTTTTCTAGCGGTTTTCCCGCCAAACTAGCTTGTTTTTTTAAGACTCGTAAAACAAAAGTTTCCTAAATGGACGGCTTTAAAACAATTTTAACGATTCCTTGACCCTACAGTTTGGATACGCACTTACAATATTCAATGCTTAGGCAGCGTTAGTTGTTTTGGGCTGGCAAAAGTGGCGATTTTCGTTTCTGAATAACTTTTAAACGTGACTTTTTACAGTAATGTGTTATATACCAAAATTTAAGGAATCTCAAGGGCTATACAGTTTAAAGTTGTAAAGAAAATCGTTAGAGCCGTTTTTGAGAAAAATGAAAAAAGCTAAAAAAATAGTTAAAAAAAATTTTGTTTTGTGCATATCTTTTTAACTATTACATTTACACAAATTACATATAGGGGGCGCCTACAGCATTTCAAAATACCTTTCAAACGAGATACAGCAGTCTGTAGCTTTAGTAGTTTAGAAGCTACAGCCTTCCGTATTTTAGCTATTTTTAGCTGTTTTCCCGCTAAACTAGCGGGTTTTTCAAAAAGTGGTAGAACTAAAGTTTCTTATATGTTGAACATCATATCAAATTTTCAGGACTTTAAAACCATGTGTTGGGACACACAGACAAACTGACAAACAGAATTCATATTTCATTTTGATTAGGCCCCCGCAAAATTGTTTTCGGCATAACTTTTGAACGGAGCGTCCGATTTTCTGATATGACCCCTCATATTAAGCGCATTTTTAGTAGGAATACAACTAACGTAGTGCGAGGAGCAAATTATCCCCACCGGCCCCAACAGATCCAAATTTCTAAATTTTCACTTTTACACTTTCACCGCTCTTTCTCCCAAACCAATTGATTTTCTTGAGGTCTTGGTATGCAATCCTTTAAGTTTTACCAATACCTTTAATTTGGTGTATTACTCATTACGATCGGACTATCACAGCAGATTTTCAATTTTGCGGCTATATATAGTAGTCGCCTTTGCACACTCTCCTGGTGCGCTTCGTCACTACATGGACTGCCGTCCATAGTGATCTATCAAGATTGTCAGGCGGGCCTTCGTAGGTGGGTAGATGATGAACAAGGGCAAGTAGTTGTTAAAGATTCAGGCTTGAATTGTTAACGGTGGGACATATTGGCCCTGATGCTTTCCCGGAATCCACAGTGCTGGTGGGATTTTTGTCTTGGGCTTGTGTTTGTAGTAGTTGCAGAGTTACTAACGGTGGGACCGCTTGGCCCTGATGAGTTAGCGGAATCCATAGTTTCCGTTATTTCAGATAGACTGGACCCACTTCCTAGCCCTACTGCTCCTAACTGTGTTACTAGTGGTGGCTTTTTGTCTCGACATGTACGTGTATTGAGAAGAAATCTCTGTTGTTCTTTGAAAATAATCGCTAGTAATGTGTATAGTATAATAATATAGTAATAATATGTGAAGTAGTGATTATATATATATATTAATACTAAGTATATGTATTTGTGTTTGTGTGTAAAAATATTTGTATGTATTCTTTCTGATGTAAAAGAAAACTTGTATGTGTGTATCCGCTACACAGTTTCCTCTTTTCTTTGCTTCCCTGTGTTAGTGTTAGTTGTATGTCATTCGTGTAGTGTTGCCGTGTTTCCTTCCACCTTTGTTGTTTGTGTTTTTTATAGGATGTTTCGGCTTCAGCTGTAATGTATGTGATTTAATAAATATTCAATATAATTTAGAGGTCAGTGAACATGCGACAACAATATGTTAAGTTGGTTGTGGGTTGTTTATATTTAATTCATTTTATTGATTTTATTTTCGGATGTAGTTCTTTTTTCGTAATGCGTAGTGTGCAAAAAGAATTCAGCAGTGTAAGCTAACGAGACATCAAGTCTCGCTCCGCCACTCTGGCGAGTCATCAGCTCTCGCCGGCAACCAATGCACAGTGACATAGCAAGAATTTCAAAAGTATGCGTAACACAAACACATGCATGTTTACTTTATATTTTCCGGAGGGAACTGTATCACTGTGTATGACCTATATTGTTTTTTTTTTGGTTTTGTATTATATTTGTCCAGTTTTAATAAATTTTTTTTTAAGGTATGTATTTTATGATAATACTTTTGCTTTCATGTAAATTGATAAATGGAAACGATCCCGGTGCCTTAACAGCGATTGTTGTACACATATACGGTCGTTAATCACACAACTTACATTTATCCTTGCAAACTACTGTGTGCAGATGGTCATGGTGTTTTGTCGGCGATTGATATACACTTTGGTGCGTCGGTGATACTTGGGAAAACTTCGTTATTAAAATTTGCTTCTTGCGCAGCTAGTTTTGGTCACAAGGAAGTCCAATGTTCGACTGATTTATTTTCACACTCGACGACAGGCTGTCGCCGTGACATCTCGGTTCCTCTCAAAGCTACAAAACGCACTCGACGACAGTGACACCAGGCTTGTTGCGTCCTAACGATTGTCCTCTCAACTACAAAACTACAACAATCAATCGCAATGACGATGCAAAATCAAAAGCAATGATAAAGAATTCATACATGCACACCAAGTGCTTTTCGACACACACAGACGGTCACCACACACAGCAGTTTGAAATGTCAAATTTTTGACTTCATGACCGTTTTTTTTGTATGGATGATCTCGGTGCCTTATCAGCGATTGATGTACACATATACGGTCATCACTTACAGCAACTTGTTTGTATAATTGTTGTAAATTGTCCTGCAAAAGCGATCCCGATGCCTTATCAGCGGTTGATGTACACATATACGGTCGCTTGCGTGGCAATTAGAATTTTGATTTTTGATGTATTATTTGCACAATTTATTGTTATTTTTCCACTACGAAAATTTCCACAACCACCACTGTCACCTGCTCACTCACCTCAGCCTACAAGGAAATTAGAACTATGAGCTGGGCTTGATTAATCCCTTGCTCGTAGTCCGGCTGCGCCAGTTCTCGTTCTGTGACCGAGGGAGTGAAGGAGGTCTCATATGCGATTGTTGAATGATTTGTCCTTTTCATCTAATATTGGCTCCTCAAAAAGATTGATAACCTCTGCTGGAAGACGCTTTCTTTTGTTTTGCCTTTCTGAGAATATACCTTTTTGCCTCGGCTTGTCTACATGAAGTCCCATATATTTCCAAAACGAATTTTGAATTTGCTGTTTCCGTGCCGCCAGTTTGTCTTTGTGTACTCCTTTGACTGGCCACTTTTTTAGCTCGATTCTGTATTGTTATAAGTGTCTTTTATTCTCGCACCATATAATTATTAATTGAACGTTAATAAATAAAACTGATGTCCATTTGTTTAGAGCTCTCTTTATTGAATATGTCGAGAGAATTAGTAATAATACAAATCAATGTTAAATATAACTGAGAGAAACCTGTCATTTTAAATAAAGTATTGAGAAAAGGAAGTGTGACCTTCTTAGACCGTTTAAGGGTTTCAAGAGCGTGGCTAGGTGGGAACCCACCTTAGCCGAGTGTGGCGCAATTGTGGTTGCAACGTAGTGTTGTGCAAAGTAGTAGAGGGTTCAGGACTCATTCTTTCGAGAACCTTCGAACGGGCAACACGAACAATTGCAACTCGCTGCGCGTCTTACTAAGAAAACCCAAGTGGAAGTTAAGTCATGACGGACAAATCAACTCGCGAAGCGGCTAAGAGACCCCTGTCTCCGACATCAGAAGTGGGATCCCCATCGCCACAAGAACATTCTGACAGTGTGTTGCAGGCGATTTTAGAGACACAGAACCGAAACTTTCTAGAGTTGCTGAAAACTGTGCAGACAACATCGACTGCAGGCTCGCAAAATATTTCGGTGACATTGCCAATGTTTAATCCTGATACGCCTGGAGCCGATGCCGCAGCGTGGTGTAAAACCGTGGATATGATCTTATCCGAGCGTCCACTGGAAGGCGGAGCACTAGTCATGGCGCTTAGCAAGTCGCTGCTTGGAAACTCTTCGCAATGGCTGTCACAAATTTGCTTCGCTGGAATGTCGTGGCTGGAATTTAAGGATTTGTTTTTACACCGCTATGAAGGCATCGAGCCACCGTCTGCCGTATTGCTCAACATTCTCAACGGACGGCCGAGTGCAAACGAGTCCTTGTCAGTATATGGCAGCAGGCTGGTGACGTCACTGCTGACGAAGTGGAAAGGAATAAGCCAAGAGGAGATAGCTGTTTCATTAGTGTTGGCCCACACGTCCCAAATCGAGCCCAGACTACAAAGTTCCGTTTTCACTACAAACATAAAAACTCGGAATGAACTGCAGCAGCTCTTAAAGGCGTTTGCATTCAACAAAGTGAGCGACTACTCTGGATTGGATCAAGGACCGGACAGGAAGAAGTTTAAGGCGCAGGCGCAAATCAAATGTCATTATTGCGGCAAGATAGGACATAAAGCGTTTGAGTGCCGCAAGAAGAAGGAAGAAGAAAGAAACGTCACAAAACCAAATCATCATGCTGGCAAACCTTTGGCTGGACGAGAGAGGTCAGCAGTTACTTGCTTCAAGTGTGGCAATCCTGGTCACATTGCATCTGTATGTATGAAGGGAACGACATCGGCGAACAACTTCAACAACGAGAAGCGAGTCGACATGTGTGCAGTGTTGGAGCCAACTAGTATTATGAAGCAAATGGGTGAGAGTTTTATCTTCTTCTTCGATTCGGGTGCCGAATGCTCTTTGGTCAAGGAGAAACTTTGCAACAAGCTGGCTGGAAACAGGATTTATAATACGGTAGTGCTAAGAGGAATAGGTGACAACATTGTTAAAAGCAACTTACAAGTATTGGCAACTGTAAATATTTCCGAATTTAATGTAGAAGTCCTATTTCATGTAGTAAAGGATAATTACCTTAAGTACGATTTTATAATTGGTCGAGAAATATTGCAGCTAGGTCTTGGTGTCATGATTGATGCTAACAAATTAACAATGTATAGGAATCAAATTGTCAATGTAGTGAGTAATGAAACTTCGATAAGTATCTTAGAAAATCTGCTTAACGATAATGTAGAATTAGCTGATAATGATAAGATAACATTAAGAAATATTTTAAATGAATTCTCAGATCGATTTATAACTGGCATGCCACACAGGCGTATAACTACAGGAGAATTAGAAATTCGTCTAATTGATGAACATAAGACTGTACAAAGACGTCCGTATAGACTAAGTGCAGAAGAAAAACTAATAGTCAGGGACAAAATTCAACAAATGATTGAAAGCAATGTCATCCGCCCAAGTAGCTCTCCATTTGCTAGTCCGATGCTTTTAGTTAAAAAGAAAGATGGCAGTGATAGACTGTGCATTGATTTTCGCGAATTAAATGCGAATACGGTGTCTGATAAATATCCATTGCCATTAATAGCAGATCAGATAGATAGATTACGTGGTAGTAAATACTTTAGCAGTTTGGACATGGCCAGCGGATTTTACCAGATACCGATTCACACTGATTCCATCGAGAAGACAGCTTTCGTGACTCCAGAAGGCCAATATGAGTTCCTTGCTATGCCATTCGGTTTGAAGAACGCTTCGTCAGTATTTCAAAGATCGATTGTACGAGCCTTAGGTGATTTGGCATACTCGTATGCAATTGTCTATATTGATGATGTGTTAATAGTCGCAAACTCCAAAGAAGAAGCTTTTACAAGATTGAAAGTTGTTCTTAAAGCCTTGTCAGATGCCGGGTTTTCATTCAATATAAAGAAGTTCACATTCTTCAAGACAGGAATAGAGTATCTCGGGTTTTATATTAAAGATGGCGAAATTAAACCCAATCCTAGAAAAATAGAAGCTCTATCCGCATTAAGCCAACCAACTACTGCCACGCAGTTAAGACAACTTATAGGTTTGGCTTCATATTTCAGAAAGTTTGTTCCACGATTCTCTGAACAGATGAAACCATTGTATCAATTAACTTCTAAGGTAAATGGATTTGCTTGGAAGGAAAATCATGAACAAATACGAAAAAAGATTATTGACGTGTTGACAAGTGACCCTGTGCTGACCATATTCAACCCTGAGCTTCCGATCGAGTTGCATACAGACGCCAGCGCGGATGGCTACGGTGCAATGCTCCTTCACAGGATTGACGGCACATGTAGGGTGATCGAGTATTTCAGTAAGTGTACATCGGCTTCAGAATCAAAATATCATTCATATGAACTAGAGACTTTAGCCGTGTATAATGCTGTTAAACATTTTCGACATTACCTGCATGGTAGAAAGTTCGTCGTCCATACTGACTGCAATTCCTTAAAAGCGAGTCGCACAAAGGCTGAACTGACACCACGAGTACACCGATGGTGGGCGTTCTTGCAGGCATTCGATTTTAGCGTAGAATATAGAAAGGGAACTCAAATGGCACACGTAGATTGCCTATCCCGAAATCCTATTCCAGATGTCCCGAAAACGATAAACAAAGTAGTTGAGGTTCGCGTTGACTTGGCAGCGATAACGGATAATTGGCTAATCGCTGAACAGCAGAGGGACTTAGGTATAGTTGATATCATGACACAAATAAATGGAGGTGAGATGCAAGTTGACAGAGCTAAAACTTATGAAGTAAGAGCCGGATTGTTGTATCGCAAAATTCAGAGAACCGGCAAGACTCGTTGCTTACCAGTGATTCCGAGAGCTTTTAGGTGGTCGGTCATTAATCATGTACACGAGGCTATAATGCATCTTGGCTGGCAGAAAACTCTAAACAAGGTCTATGAACAATATTGGTTTGAAGGTATGTCGAAGTACGTTAGAAAGTTTGTGGAAAACTGTATAACCTGTAAGCTCTCCAAACCCTCAACAGGCAAAGTACAAATGGAACTGCACCCCATTCCCAAGGTAGAAATTCCCTGGCATACCGTACATATTAGTGGGAAGCTGAGCGGCAAAAATGACTTAAAGGAGTATATCATAGTACAAATAGACGCATTCACCAAGTATGTTTACCTATATCACACACTGAATTTGGATACGGAAAATTGTATCAACGCAGTAAAGGCAGGTATATCACTTTTTGGGGTTCCTAGCCGTATCATTGCAGATCAAGGTAGGAGCTTTGCCAGTGGTCGATTCCGTGATTTTTGTTCATCAAATAAAATTCAGTTACATTTAATTGCAACAGGGGCAAGCAGGGCAAACGGCCAAGTGGAGCGCGTGATGAGCACGTTGAAAGGAATGTTGACGGCAGTTGAGACAAGCGAACGCTCTTGGCAGGATGCATTGATGGACATCCAATTAGCTATGAACTGTACTAGTAATCGGGTGACTAATTTCAGCCCCTTAGAGTTACTAATAGGAAAGCAGGCAAGACCTTTGGGCATGTTACCCATAATATCCGAACCTAAGATAGATTGTAAGGAAGCTAGGGCAGAAGCTAAAGAGAATATGGATAAGAATGCAAAATATGACAAGAGTAGAGTTGATCAAAATAAGGCAAAAGTTGTGAAACATGGGATTGGCGATCATGTCTTGCTAAGAAGTGAGGAACGGCATCAAACGAAATTGGATCCCAAGTTCAAGGGACCGTTTGTTGTAACAGAATTGTTGGAAGGTGATCGTTACCTGTTGAAATCATTGACTAGTAAAAGAACATACAATTGGCGCTTGTATTAAGAAGACTTCGTGTTTTTTTACCGAATTAGGATTCTTTTTGTTACTTTGAGACACCTATTTGCTGATTTTTTTTCAATCGACTTTTACGGAATGCAATGGTGTTATTGATAATGATTATCCATACCCACCACCTCATCTGAACTCTATCTTCAAACCAGTGATTAATGTATCTGATGTTCTTCAGAGTCTTGATACTCTTAAACTCTTTTTTTCACCGGGCCCTGACAAAATACCAAGTTGTATACTGAGGAATTGTTCGTCCTATCTAGCTTTTCCCTTAAGTCCCTTGAGTCCAATAAAAAGCACTCAAAAATAGTAAACACAGGTCGATTAAATCACAAACTAACAAAAAAGGGGGACACACTCTATAACAATCGCATAATGAAAATGCATAAGAAAAATGTGAGCGTTCGAATACAACAATTAAGTATTCACGTCTGAAATTGGGAAACAGATTGTTTCCAAACAGACAACGACTATAGCTTTCACACACATTAGAAGTTTAAGCGACGAAGCTTTAGTATGTCACAGCCTAGAAGTATGTAATTCCTAATTATAGATTCCTAGATGTGATATAAATAGAAGTTTCGACGCTCAGCTCATATCCTCTACTCTGGCTGAAGAGGTAGCGGTGACGCCCTACCGAAATTTGCAAATCCCAGAAAGTCCGAGGTTCACTCCTCAGAGAGGGCAAGTGTGTTGAAATGCTAGACTGTTGAAATAACATACTCAACTTCTAAAAATGACCTCGAGTCCACTAAAAAGCACTCAAAAATAGTAAACACAGGTCGATTAAATCACAAACTAACAAAAAAGGAGGACACACTCTATAACAATCGCATAATGAAAATGCATAAGAAAAATGCGAGCGTTCGAATACAACAATTAAGTATTCACGTCTGAAATTGGGAAACAGATTGTTTCCAAACAGACAACGACTATAGCTTTCACACACATTAGAAGTTTAAGCGACGAAGCTTTAGTATGTCACAGCCTAGAAGTATGTAATTCCTAATTATAGATTCCTAGATGTGATATAAATAGAAGTTTCGACGCTCAGCTCATATCCTCTACTCTGGCTGAAGAGGTAGCGGTGACGCCCTACCGAAATTTGCAAATCCCAGAAAGTCCGAGGTTCACTCCTCAGAGAGGGCAAGTGTGTTGAAATGCTAGACTGTTGAAATAACATACTCAACTTCTAAAAATGACCTCGAGTCCACTAAAAAGCACTCAAAAATAGTAAACACAGGTCGATTAAATCACAAACTAACAAAAAAGGGGGACACACCCTATAACAATCGCATAATGCAAATGCATAAGAAAAATGCGAGCGTTCGAATACAACAATTAAGTATTCACGTCTGAAATTGGGAAACAGATTGTTTCCAAACAGACAACGACTATAGCTTTCACACACATTAGAAGTTTAAGCGACGAAGCTTTAGTATGTCACAGCCTAGAAGTATGTAATTCCTAATTATAGATTCCTAGATGTGATATAAATAGAAGTTTCGACGCTCAGCTCATATCCTCTACTCTGGCTGAAGAGGTAGCGGTGACGCCCTACAGAAATTTGCAAATCCCAGAAAGTTCGAGGTTCACTCCTCAGAGAGGGCAAGTGTGTTGAAATGCTAGACTGTTGAAATAACATACTCAACTTCTAAAAATGACCTCGAGTCCACTAAAAAGCACTCAAAAATTTAAGGAAGTTAATGTCAGGAAGTTAATTTCATATACATCATTATGGTTGATTGCATTGGATATTTGATGGCGAGGGCGCGAAGGTGTTGGAAGAAAGCAGAATACTCAAAATAAAGAGTGGTTAACGTGTTCAGTGCCTAGCAACTACGTTGTTGACTACTCGGCTTCTAACAAATTAAGCATTTGTCTAACTAACCGTCGTATTTCTTAAATCTAAGTAACGGTCACCCGCCGCACTCCAGCACACTCTCATAATGTATTTCCCCAAATTAATGTTGCTAATTTGGGGACTATATTAAGAACTCTTTCATATATATTGAATGGAGCCTTGAAACTTTACATATTCTTTTTGTTTGGGGGGTGGGTCAAGAGGCAAGCAAAAGGATCCCCTATTCAAGGCTGTTTCTGTCGCTTGCTTTCAACAACCTGTTTGTCTGTCTGATCCCACCATCCCGCGACATTTTCCATTATGGTTATTAAGTGACCCCGTGCACGTGTGAAACAGCCACTGAGCAACTAAAAGGGTCGCTTGCTATCAACAACCTGTTGCCACTCTGATTACACATATTTGGCCCGTGAACATTTTTTGTCCACCACTAAATGAAGTTCCCTCGGTTTTTCTGAATCTAAGTAACGATCACCCGTCGCATTCCAGTAACCAGGTGGGAGTTTGTTTTTTAGAGACAAGCAAAGGGATCCCCTATCCAAGGGTGCTAATCAAGTTACCACGTCCACGTGTGAACGTATCAACAGCCCGTGACATTTTCTAGAGGTTATGGTTATTAAATGGTCACCACACCACACTTTCTTAATCTAAGAAACGGTTACCCGCCACACCCCCGTTACTTCTCCCCGCTAAACTAGGTTCCCTCCCCTCGTTTCACCCCATTTTCTAAATCAATTAACGGAGACCCACGTTCTCCCACGTTCGATCCCGTGAACATTCTTGTCAATCACTTAGAACTCTATCATATGCTTTTACCCACCCCTTTTTAACTCTGTTTTCTAAATCTAAGCAACGGTCACCTGTCACACCCCAGTAACTTCTCCCCGTTCGATCCCGTGAACGTTCTTGTCAAAGCGGTTTAATAAGCCGAATCAATAATTTCACATCCCAATTTGGTGAGGAAATTTCCCCCTCGTTTCACCCCATTTTCTAGATCCTAGTAACGGTCACCCGTCACACCCCGCTTAACTAGGATCCCGGATTTCTGAATATAAGCAACGGTCACCCGTCACGGTCATTAACATCTCCCCTGCCTTATTAGGTTCCCTCCCCTCGTTCCATCCCATTTTCTAGATCTTAGTAACGGACACCCGTCACACCCCGCTTAACTAGGATCCTGGATTTCTGGATATAAGCAACGGTCACCCGTCACACTCCGAGAGACTGCCTTGGATGTAATGATGAACCACAGTTGAATTAGTTTTCACGACAAGAATTCCTAGATGAAGAAGGTGCTGGCCAAGCTGGAGCAGAACGACCCCGTACTACACTCGCTACAATTAGTTGCAGTTCCTTACCAGCAAGCCGATAGGCTGTGGCTTGCCTGGGACAATATCGTCCCCGTGCTCATGTTTTTCAAGCATGGAATGAAGGAGGAGTAGGCCCGCAGAAGCCCCCATATCATTAATAATCATTATAATAAAATAAAAATTATATAAAATTAAGATACAAAGAAATCCACAAATCTGTATTTATTTTATAATATGGTACATTTTTCAGCACACATTTTTAGGCCAAAGAAAGCCTAAAATTATGGATAGGGGTTTCTCATATTTTTAGGCAGCCAATTACCTAAAATCTAGGCCAAAAATTAAACATATTTTAGGCCGTTAGTGGCCTTAAATTTTAGGTCATGGAATCCTACATTTTAGGCCATTTAGAGACTTAGCTCCATTTTAAGGCCAATTTTACCTAAATTCTAGGCCATTTTTTTACATTTTAGGTCATTTTTTTCTGGGTGCACAAAAAGAGAATCATCTAAAGTTGGAGATTCAGTTACGTTAAATTTTTGTTTATATAAGCTATGACCTGTAGAACCATCAAAACCGTAGCTGAAAATAAGTAAGCACTGAGTTATATCCGAAAGCGTTTCACAGACTTCCTATTGCATGATTAGTATTCGGGAAGCGGTATGGTTCAACAAGTTTTGTAAGGAGACTTGAGCTTCATTTTCGCTGCAAACTATTCCATCAGGCCTACATTTTATTTTCTCCTCCACTATTTTCGAATATGGTAGGTAGATATCGCAGCCATGTTGTTTATTTAGTTTTTTAATATTTTGATATTGCTGTTTAGTTAAACTATTTTCCATAAAAAAGATACGGCTTTTTTAGAAGATATGGGACTGGAAAAGTTTACAAGGACAGTTACCCCAAAACTCGCGACTAGCCCGGGCGCAGTAAAATCCGTGAAAGACATATAAACGTCCCTACAGACCCTGTCTAAGAAATTACTGGATGCGTATCACACATCATGCCCGACATCAAGAACAAGAAAGAACACCAAGCCACTATGGTGGAATCGGGAACTGACACTCAAATGAAATAACCTCCGAGAATTCTTCAAATTCGCCAAAAAGGCAGACAATGAGATCATCAACGAGGAATACAAAATCCAACTTAGGGATTACAAGAAAGAAACACGCAGGGCACAAACTTCTGTTTTTCGTGGAGAAACTTCTGCTCCAGCATCAAGAACGTCCCGTAAACAGCTAGACTCGAGCCTACCATACAAAATCAGCTAAAGCGCGACGACGGACAGTGGAGGCACACGACAAGGTGGGGTCCTCTCGCCTCTTCTATGCAATGTGGTGGTCGACGATCTAATTAAGAGATTCGAAAGGAGAGCCCCAAAAATAACTGCCTACGCGACGACATAGGCATAATTATTACGGGTGTTTGTCCATCATCCCTCAGCTCCATAATGGAATCAAAACTCACGGAGGTATGTGAGTGGGCGGTGGTGGGACTCAGTATCAATGCGGACAAGACAGAGAGATCTAAGAGATACAAGGTACCAAAATGGACCTCCCCAAAAATGTGTGTAACCAGGCTGACCCCGAAAACACTGGTCAAGTACCTCGGAACAATACTGGACTGCAAGCTGGCATGGAGACCCAATGTAGGGTGAAAAAGGCCACCGTGTCGCTATATGCATCCAAGAAGACTTTAAGCAACACATGGAGCCTGTCGCCTACTCTGATGCAGAGGATCTACATCTCGGTGGTGGGTCCGACTCTGATGTTTGGAGGCTTAGTGTGGTGGCAAGCCACTGAAAAGAAGACCTACACCAAGCTTATGGAGAGAACTCAGCGGCAGGCACTGGTCTGCATACCGGGGGAGCTGAGGTCAACCACAACTAAAGCTTTGGAAACGATCCTCGGAATCGACCCAATAGATATCCACGCTGAACAAACTGCAGGAAAGGCAGCACAACGTCTAGTTGCGTCAGGTAATAAGACAACGCAAAGCTTCGGGCACAGTTTAATAGACCGAAGCATGATTCACTCTTGTGAATCTCTCTGTTGTATACGGACGTGTTTTACATTCGCTTCCACATTTATTCGCTTAGTGTCGAAATTTTTGATTTTTATATTCCCAAAGTTTTCATTCTTAACTCGGTTGAACCCGCCGTTTGAATGCAAATTATTGATTTGTGTTAAAACCATCGTCTTTATAAAGATATTGAAAAATAGTTAACGTCGCGAGTGCATTGTGCATTGTTATTGTTTTTTATTTACATTGTCGTTTTGGCGCTCTCTCGCACCGTTTGCTCTGTTCATCTGCCAACTTCAGTCACTGGCTCTCATTTTCGAGTTAACGGTTCTCTGCTGATTTGGTCTTATCGCGCTCTTTCTTTCCACTTATCGCGCTCTTTGTTTCTTCGGCGCCCACACAGTTGTTTGTTGGCACTCATCTAAAGCTTTCTGTTTACATTTCTCTACATTCTATATTCTAAATTTTTTGTCTTACTTTAACTTGTAAACAATGTCTGCTTGCTGTGTTGTTGGTTGCCAATTTACTGGCAAAATCACTTCTCGGCAGCCCATTGTTAATTGCAGGTTATGTGAGAACATTGCGCACGTTAAATGTGTTGACTTTGGGCATAGTGCGGCCCAAATTGCGGATCGTACTAGGTCTAATGCCAACCTGGACTGCACGGGCCCTACATGCCTACATATCAACATTGATATTATATCATTTATGAGGCAAATGGAGCTGGAGTTCCAGGCTTTACGTGCTGGATTTACGGACTTATTAAGTCGTCTTAATGTTTTCGACTCAAACTTTAAAGGTCGTATTCTTCTTAAGCAATTATCATTAAATATAAATCGTAGTCCTACACTGCCTAATATCTCTCTACATGTTACAGATCTCTCGAGCAACCTCTCTCTTCCCAGCCCCACTGCAAGCTGTATGTCGTGCGATGAGGACGATCCCAATGGGAGCGAGTCATCAACGACTGATGTCAGGGCGCAATCCCTGTTAGATTCTGCCAATCGGTCACCGGCTGTTGCCACTTTGGGGGCTCTGCAGCACCTCGTACTGCCTTTAGATAATACCCTTGCACCTCCTCCTGTCCCTCTTTCTAGCATGATCCCTAGGAAGAACAGTAATAGCCCCGCTCTCTCTTCTCCGGTACCACTCACTCTCATGGTACCTATGAAGTCTATTTTTGTGTCATGATTGAATGCAGCACTCACAGTCAATGACGTGATGCATCATATTGACTCAAAACTCTCCCTTCCCAATCAAAATGGTATTGACATCTTAATTTTTAATTTAATTTTAAACAAATAAGAGATTATTCTTCATTTAAAATACTTGTTCCGGATGGACTGTTCTCCAAACTTCTTGACCCTAATTTTTGGCCTGCTGATATAATTGTTCACGAATATATAAAAAAAAATAGTTCGCTTCCCATGACTTCCTTGTCGGCCCCCAGCTCTGCTTCAAATTCCAAAAACTAAATTTCATAATCCACTATCAAAATGTACGGGGGCTTCTTAGTAAACTCACAACGCTTTAAAAACAGCTCAATTTTTGAAGCCAATGTTATTGTATTCACTAAGACCTGGCTTAACCCATCTGTGCACGATAGTGAGATTTTGTCAAATAACTTTTTTGTTTATCGGAATGATCGTCATACCCGTCGAGGTAGAGGCGTTCTTATTGGAGTCAAATCCGATTTAACTTCTGAGCTAGTTGATATTTCTGGTTCATCGTGTATTGAATTTATTTCCGTAAAATTGTCTTTCCCAAAAAATAACATTTTTTAACTTGCTCCTATATACCCCCTAGCTCCGTATTTAACGTGTATATATTGCACCTGTCCGCCATACAGTCTATCTCCTTGTTGCTTGCTGAAACTGATCAACTCATTGTGCTCGGTGACTTTAATCTTCCCAATATTTTTTGGTTGGAGAGTAATGACTCATTAGCAATGATTACTAGGATGCAACATGACTTTGTTGATGGTCTTGTTGAACTATCCTTGCAGCAAGTAAACTGGATTCCCAATCATATTGGTCGTCTCCTTGACTTAATCTTCGTCTTTGATGGTATCGATGCTGAAGTTAGTCGAATTCCGCCACTATCTCTACCTGAAGAATGTCATCATCCTACCCTTCAGCTCTGTATTAATGGATTTTTTAATGCTCCTAGGACTGCAATAAACGCACATCCTAGTTTGTGTTTTAAAAAGACTGACTATGCTAAACTAGTTGAATCTTTATCGACAATTAATTGGTCCTACCTTGTTGACCTTCCTGTTGATGATGCAGTTGGGTATTTTTATAAAGTCCTTTACCGTCTATTTGATGTACGTGTCCCTCTTTCCTCCTTGAAGAATTCTTATAGCTCTCCATGGTTTACTCGTCAATTAAGCGGATCAAAATTTATGGCTTGCTGACAGACTGAGCCAAATATAGTTCTGCTAAGGCGGAATTTGTCCAGCACAATTCTGACTGTTATCAAAATTACCTGTCTCGTTGTAAGCGTGATTTCAAAAGTAACCCTAAACTTTTTTATTCTTTCGTTAATTCTAAGCGTAAATCTAATTGCTTCCCTCATTCTCTTTTTATACCCTTGCAGAGGGTATTATAATTTTGGTCAGAAGTTTGCAACGCAGTGAAGGAGACGTTTCCGACCCCATAATGTATATATATTCTTGATCAGGATCAATAGGGAATCGATATAGCCATGTCCGTCTGTCCATCTGTTTCAATACCGTTTGCGAGCTCAGTTTAAAAGATAGCGATTTGAAACTTTCACAGTCGTCCTAAAACATGTGTACGCAGATCAAGTTTAAAAACCGACCCGATCGGACGTCTATATCTTATAGCTCCCATAGGAACAATCGGATATACATAGCTTTCAAAAAATGAAGATTTTTCGCGCATTGTAAAAGCTATTGACATAAATCTTTACAAATCGTATTTTTTTGCGCATATCTTGATCAGGGTAAAAGCGCGTGCCGATCGGACGTCTATATCTTATAGCTCCCATAGGAATAATGGGGTGAAATCGGTTAAAATTTGACGTTTTGTAGAATTTTTCGCGCATTGTAAAAGCTGTGAGGATTCCCTACAAATTCCCGCTGCATAACTACTGATGGCCGGCCGCTTACCAATTTCTCGGCGAATTAGCGGAGTAGCGACGCGGCGAAGAGCAAGTGGAGAGTCACTATCAAGTAGAGAGTTTGGAGAGTGAGAGTTTGGAGACCGAGAAGTGGAGAATGAGAGTTTGGAGACTTCGAGGTTGGGAGAGAGAACTCTGCCAAAGAGAGTTTGAAGAGGGAGAAGCGGAGAGTGAGAAAGTGGAGACTTCGCAGGCGGAGCCAGAGTGCCGTGTGCAAAAAGGGAAATAACAGTTACCCTGACGGCCTTGGCTCCCAAAAAGTGTATTTTTGTGTCGAGACTGCTAGCTTCTGCAACTGAGAATGATGTGAGACATCATATTGTCACGAGACACTCCCTTACCGATCCTAGTGCTGTCGGCATCACCAAATTTAATTTTAAACTCAGAAGGGATTTTTCTTCCTTCAAAATTCATGTTCCGGATGGGCTGTTTAGTAAAATTATTTGTTCGAGCTTTTGGCCAGAAAATACTATTGTGCATGAATAGAAAAGACAATACGACAGTTAGAACCTCTGGTGGCTCGCTCAATGCTTCTACGGCTCTAAAAAAATAGATTTCTTGATTCACTATCAAAATGTTCGAGGTTTGCTAAGTAAGCTCTCTAAACTATTTCAAGATAGTGCTACTTTTGATGCTAATGTTATTGCTTTCTCTGAAACCTGGCTTAACTCGACTGTAAATGATAGTGAAATCTTATCTAAAAACTACTTTATTTATAGAAATGATCGCCCGTGTCGTCGTGGTGGGGGAGTCCTCATTGCGGTTAAATCCAACCTGACTTCAGAGCTTATTACCACTCCTGACTCTTCAAGTATTGAATTTATTGCTGTCAAACTCTCACTTCCAACGTCTAATATGTTGATTACCTGCTCCTATATACCCCCAGGTCCTGAAATTAATATGTATTCACTCCACCTGTCTGCGATACGTCATGTATCTTCCTTGGCTGATGATAATGATTACCTCGTTGTTCTTGGTGACTTTAATCTCCCAAATGTCTCTTGGTTTCAGTGTAATGACTCGATATCAATGACTCCCAGAAATCAAAACGATTTTATTGAAGGCCTTATTGAACTCTCTTTGCTGCAAATAAATTGGATTTTCAATCACAATGAGCGTATTCTAGACTTGTTTTTTATATCGGATAATTGCGACGCTGCTGTGTCTCGTGTTCCCCTTCTATTTCTTCCTGAAGATAATCATCATCCTACCCTCCAGCTGTCTTTAACAGGGGTTTTCAACTCAGTAAGAGCTTCAACAAAGCCAAGGCTAAGTTTTTGCTTAAGGAAAACGAATTATCCGCAGTTGTTGCACTCCTTATCTATAATTAATTGGTCATACCTAACAGATGTTACTTTTGCGGACGGTGTAGCTTATTTTTATGGTGTCCTTTACAATTTGTTTGATAAATGTGTACCCATTTCTAGTGGAAAAAATCTGTACAGCTCTCAGTGGTTTACCCGTCAGCTTTCCTATCTAAGGAACAAAAAATCAAGACTCTTCAAACGATTTAAACAAACTGGCTCGCAGATGGACTTTGCCAAATATTCTGCTGTCAAATCTGACTACTTAAAACAAAATTCTGAATGCTACAAAAACTTCCTTGCACGCTGTAAAAGTGACTTTAAGAGTAATCCCAAACTATTTTATTCATTTGTGAATGCCAAACGGAAATCTTATTGCTTTCCTCCCTCCATGTTTTTTAATTCTGTAGTTGCTTCCGATGAAAACGGTATTTCTAACTTATTTGCAGATTTTTTTCAATCAACCTATACTAAAGCTGATAGTAGCAATGTTTTTAACTATCCTCATCCTTTACCTCATCTTGACTCAATTTTTAATCCGGTTATTCTTGAAGTCGATGTTCTCCAGGGCCTAATCGATTCAAAACTCTCTTTTTCAGCAGGACCTGATATGGTCCCTAGTTGCATTCTAAAAAATTGTGCAAATTTTCATTCCAGCCCTCTAACAATCCTTTTCAATATGTCGTTAAATCAATGTAATTTTCCGTCAGCTTGGAAGGAATCTTTTATTGTTCCGCTGTTTAAGAAAGGTAATAGGTCTGATTTTGCTAATTATCGTGGTATTGCTAAGCTCAGTGCTATTCCTAAATTATTCGAAAAATTAATAACTTGTCAATTGCAGCATCAATGTCGGTCGCTTATTTCGCCTTGTCAACATGGCTTCACCAGGTGCCGATCTACTACCACTAATTTGCTTGAATTTACCTCATTAGTAAACGGTGGCTTTCTTCATAAGCAGCAAACAGATGTAATTTTTACGGATTTTTCCAAAGCTTTTGACTCGGTATACCATGACCTACTTATTCATAAACTTACCCTTATGGGATTCCCTCCAAAGTTGTTAATGTGGCTACACTCATATCTCACTGACCGCTCTCAGAGGGTGAAATATAATGATATAACTTCCAAAACTATAAATGTTAATTCTGGTGTACCTCAAGGAAGTCATTTGGGACCCTTATTATTTGGCTTGTTGATTAACGACTTACCTCAAGTTATTAAGTCCGCAACTGTTTTAATGTTTGCTGACGACATTAAACTGTGTTTGTCCATGTCATTACCGGATTCTTGTTCTCGTCTTCAATTAACTTGATCTTGACTATTTACAGACTTGGTGCAAACTCAATTATTTATATCTTAACTATTCTAAATGTAATTTTATGACGCCGGATCGACAAGGCGACCCGGAGTCAGCAACGGCCACGAGCGGCGACGGCAAGGTTGCCGTGCCATCATACCCTCTCGCTCGCAATAAAATCCACTGAGTACCCGAAATTCTGTGCTTTCTCAAAGAATCGAGAGTCAAAGTATTCGGTCGTGTTTTTGACGCTCCTCCTTCACATCGTGTTTTTCCTACGTTAAACCTATTCCGTTCTGTTCAGATTTTTAACATTTTGTCAGTAACCCTGCAATCGTGTTTAATAAGGGCCATTCGGTTAATTTACATGGACAGTGACTTTATTATTCGCAAAATTAAGTTGTGAACTGAATATTTTTGCTACTGCTGTGTTTTGCCAGCGTTACCGCAAAACCCTTAGTTTGTGTTGTTGCTTAAACTACTCTCTCTGTGTTTGCCGCGAACACCCACGAGAACCTGCTCTATTGTTGCCAGCGGTACCGCTAAGCTTATAGTTCGTGTTGTTGGTTTGTAACCACTCTCTCTGAGCTTACCGCGAACATTCACACGAACTTGCAATCGGTGCATTTCGCTCTATGCGGTTCCTCAGCGCTTATATCTGACCGCTCTCTGCCCGGCTCCCATGCTGCTCTTCGATCGCTGTTACCGACCGCTCTTTGCTAATCCCTGCTGCTGCTGCGCTGCTCTTTGATCGCTTGCATTTGACCTGCTGCTGCTATCTACGCTTATTCTACCAAGATGACGTTGTGTTGTGCTGCTTCGTGTGCGTTCAACAATAAAATTACTACTCGTCAACCGCTTGTTTTTTGCTGGATCTGTGACAACTTGGCGCATCCTATTTGTGTTGAGCTGGGGCGCGCAAGTGGCCAAATCGTCGACAAGTTAAAGCTACGGGTTAGCCTAAACTGGACGTGTCCGAGCTGTAGACACATTGAAGTTGATATGAAATCGTTTATGCGGCAAACCCATCTGGAGTTCCAAGCCCTGTCAACTGAATTTCGTGAGCTTCATGAGAAATTCAAGGCCGCGGAATCCCACTATAAGAATCTAAAACTTCTAAGTGTTCCCCAATATCCAAACACGGGTAGTTGCTCCACATCTAATAATAATTTAATTGTTCCAGAGTCTGCCGCCCTTATGCAATTGAGCCCTATTTCAAGGAAATTGATGGACTTCAATCAATCAGCTCCCCCCCTCGCCTCTGAGGATGAATCGCTTGACTCCGACGCAATTCCTCCCCCAACTTCCGTTACGGAAGTTCGGGGCGATTTGGATTCTGGCGTTTGTGATCATGCTGATACTGGCGTGATGGAAGGATCATCTGCAACGTCGATTTTAGGGCCTGGCAGTACCTCCACGACTCCAACTGGAGCTGATTTGATAACCGCTGATATCGACCATATGGCTGCTGAAACTTCATTGGCTGCACAAACCGTTGCCCCTGTGACGGCTCTGCTGGCTATTCCCCGACGTCCACCCACTATTTCATCTTCTGAACCAGTTACCCTGACGGCCTTGGCTCCCAAAAAGTGTATTTTTGTGTCGAGACTGCTAGCTTCTGCAACTGAGAATGATGTGAGACATCATATTGTCACGAGACACTCCCTTACCGATCCTAGTGCTGTCGGCATCACCAAATTTAATTTTAAACTCAGAAGGGATTTTTCTTCCTTCAAAATTCATGTTCCGGATGGGCTGTTTAGTAAAATTATTTGTTCGAGCTTTTGGCCAGAAAATACTATTGTGCATGAATAGAAAAGACAATACGACAGTTAGAACCTCTGGTGGCTCGCTCAATGCTTCTACGGCTCCAAAAAAATAGATTTCTTGATTCACTATCAAAATGTTCGAGGTTTGCTAAGTAAGCTCTCTAAACTATTTCAAGATAGTGCTACTTTTGATGCTAATGTTATTGCTTTCTCTGAAACCTGGAAACCTCGACTGTAAATGATAGTGAAATCTTATCTAAAAACTACTTTATTTATAGAAATGATCGCCCGTGTCGTCGTGGTGGGGGAGTCCTCATTGCGGTTAAATCCAACCTGACTTCAGAGCTTATTACCACTCCTGACTCTTCAAGTATTGAATTTATTGCTGTCAAACTCTCACTTCCAACGTCTAATATGTTGATTACCTGCTCCTATATACCCCCAGGTTCTGAAATGAATATGTATTCACTCCACCTGTCTGCGATACGTCATGTATCTTCCTTGGCTGATGATAATGATTACCTCGTTGTTCTTGGTGACTTTAATCTCCCAAATGTCTCTTGGTTTCAGTGTAATTACTCGATATCAATGACTCCCAGAAATCAAAACGATTTTATTGAAGGCCTTATTGAACTCTCTTTGCTGCAAATAAATTGGATTTTCAATCACAATGAGCGTATTCTAGACTTGACTTTTATATCGGATAATTGCGACGCTGCTGTGTCTCGTGTCCCCCTTCTATCTCTTCCTGAAGATAATCATCATCCTAGCCTCCAGCTGTCTTTAACAGGGGTTTTCAACTCAGTAAGAGCTTCAACAAAGCCAAGGCTAAGTTTTTGCTTTAGGAAAACGAATTATCCGCAGTTGTTGCACTCCTTATCTATAATTGATTGGTCATACCTAACAGATGTTACTTTTGCGGACGGTGTAGCTTATTTTTATGGTGTCCTTTACAATTTGTTTGATAAATGTGTACCCATTTCTAGTGGAAAAAATCTGTACAGCTCTCAGTGGTTTACCCGTCAGCTTTCCTATCTAAGGAACAAAAAATCAAGACTCTTCAAACGATTTAAACAAACTGGCTCGCAGATGGACTTTGCCAAATATTCTGCTGTCAAATCTGACTACTTAAAACAAAATTCTGAATGCTACAAAAACTTCCTTGCACGCTGTAAAAGTGACTTTAAGAGTAATCCCAAACTATTTTATTCATTTGTGAATGCCAAACGGAAATCTCATTGCTTTCCTCCCTCCATGTTTTTTAATTCTGTAGTTGCTTCCGATGAAAACGGTATTTCTAACTTATTTGCAGATTTTTTTCAATCAACCTGCACTAAAGCTGATAGTAGCAATGTTTTTAACTATCCTCATCCTTTACCTCATCTTGACTCAATTTTTAATCCGGTTATTCTTGAAGTCGATGTTCTCCAGGGCCTAATCGATTCAAAACTTTTTTTTTCAGCAGGACCTGATATGGTCCCTAGTTGCATTCTAAAAAATTGTGCAAATTTTCTTTCCAGCCCTCTAACAATCCTGTTCAATATGTCGTTAAATCAATGTAATTTTCCGTCAGCTTGGAAGGAATCTTTTATTGTTCCGCTGTTTAAGAAAGGTAATAGGTCTGATTTTGCTAATTATCGTGGTATTGCTAAGCTCAGTGCTATTCCTAAATTATTCGAAAAATTAATAACTTGTCAATTGCAGCATCAATGTCGGTCGCTTATTTCGCCTTGTCAACATGGCTTCACCAGGTGCCGATCTACTACCACTAATTTGCTTGAATTTACCTCATTAGTAAACGGTGGCTTTCTTCATAAGCAGCAAACAGATGTAATTTTTTCGGATTTTTCCAAAGCTTTTGACTCGGTATACCATGACCTACTTATTCATAAGTCTGTAAATAGTCAAGATCAAGTCTCGTCTTCAATTGACTTGATCTTGACTATTTACAGACTTGGTGCAAACTCAATTATTTATATCTTAACTATTCTAAATGTAATTTTATGACTTTATATCGTCGTAATCCGTCTATGTATTCATACTCTATTGACAACAATGTCCTTCAACGTATTTTGACTAGGAGTTTTATTTGAGCATAAACTTTGTTTTAATGATCACATATCACTAATTTGAAATAAAGCTAGAAGCCTTTTAGCCTTTATAAAGCGCTGGTCTAAGGAGTTTGATGACCCTTATACAACTAAGCTTCTATATGTATCTCTTGTTCGGCCATCGTTAGAGTATTGTTCTTGTATATGGTCACCGCAGACTGTAACTTGTCAAAATATGTTGGGGTCCGTTCAAAAGCAGTTTTTGTTATTTGCTCTAAGAGGTTTTAACTGGGACGCTGGCGGTCGGTTGCCATCTTATAATGCCAGATTGCGTTTACTAGACTTGCCCACCCTGATCAAACGTAGGATTTGTCACGGTGTTATGTTTATACATAAATTAATAAATGGTGATGTCGACTCCTCCTTTCTGCTTAGTTCCCTAAACTGGAATGTACCATGCAGGACAGTTCGCAGGTATCGCCCCCTATCTCTGCCATTGTGCAGGTCAAATTTTGCCCTTAATGACCCTTTCCGTGTTCTTTGTGATAAATATAATGATCTCAGTCACGTCTTGTTGTATGGAGTCTCTTCAGTGTCTAATTATAACTTAGTATTATCGTTATTGTCTTCAAATATGTAATTTCTAATTGCCCACCACTCGATGTGAGCAGGGGCATATCGTTAAAAAATTCCCCTTATGTGGTTTGGCGCACTAGTTCCTTTAATACGAAATGTACTTTACTAATGTTTTACAAGCAGTCCATTGCTTAATAAATACAATACAATATAATATAATACTGGGCGGTCACGTTTATATACGAACACACAACTATACTGAGCTAGCCGAACGAATCTCGTAGCGAGCAGACATAATAAATCAGTTCGTTACATCTGGCGCACAAATCTGTCCCAGCAGTGAAAGCAACATAAAGCAGAATGGGGAAGAGTTGGATTTACCGTCTCAAGAAAGAAGACTTTGCCTATGTCTCACAGAAGTTAAACATGGCTTTGGAGGGCAGATCGGAAGACATTAGAAAGGCATTGTCTGAATGTTACACACAGACGGAGAACGACCCAGACCTCGCCGATATCTGGGCCGAGCTGGAAGCAACATACAGCGACAAACCTGGTCCCAGCATAAAGGTAACAAACGCCGAAGGGGAACCCCTAGTGGCAAGCCTAAGCATCAACAACATGCAAAAGGAGATGCAAAAGAGGGACGTAAGCCAGGACAGAAAAACGGCAGCGCCGATTCCTAATCCCAGTCGGCCAGATTCACCAACCATTTGAGTTTTTAGAACAAGTGGAATGGTCCGCCAATACCTACGGCCTGGACCTAGACATGATTCCCCGGGCGATGCCGGAATTACTTACCGGTAAAGCACTGAAATGGTTCATTTCCAACAATAAACAGTGGAGAACCTGGCCGGAATAACAGTTTCCACAACTATTTTCTGTCAAGGGACTTTTTCACCAAGCTCTCTGATCAAGTCTGGCAGAGGAAGCAAAGCTACGGGGAATCGTTCAAAGATTACATGATCGACATGCAGACCATGGTGAGGCCTGAGAGAACTGCACCCCGAGTTTAAGGATTTTCCTCAGAGCATACAGGATATCGGACCTAGATACGCTTATGAACCTAGACGACGAGTATGAGGAGCTGGAGAAGGAACGGGAGGCATTCGCGCAAGAGAACAAATTTTCAAGGGCAAAACCAGCAGCCCCTGCGCCAGCAACGTGCAGAAGGTGCGAAGACAGTGGCGACCAGAACCCTTGTGGGAACAGTCAATGAACACCGCCCCTACAAGACCACCGGCAGCAGGCAACCAATGCACCGTATGAACGCCAGCGGGCAACAATTCAAAACCAACAGAGCTAGCCAACAAACCCCTTGTGGAGGCCACCAAACACCACTCAGAGGCCACGGGAGCTACCTCTCCAAACTAAGGTGATTGAGGAGGAGCAGTAGTTGTCCGTAGCGGTAACGATTGGTGGAGGCAAGTATAAAGCCACAATCGACACCGGGGCAACAGCGAGCTTCATAAGCGAGGAACTGGCGGACAACCTGGCTGCCCTCGGAAAGATCACGAGGACAAGACGGCAAGTTAGGTTGGCAGATGGGAGATGCGGCGAAATCGATGCACAGCTGGAGGTAGAAATCGTATTCGGCAACAAGCGATTGACCATGAGCCTGCTGATACTACCAGGGGTAGTGGATTCGTTGGTGTTAGGATGGAATTTCCTCTCGCAAGTCGGAACCGAAATAAAGTGCGCCGGACACGAGATCACAATACCGGCCAGGAACCGACACAATGGGTGGCTCGAGGAAAAGCTATCGGTGGCAGTCGTTCAACACACAAGCGAGGATAACGACCCAGCGGAATTCCTAGAGGCACAGCTAGCCGACTTCAACCCCATGACGGGAACGTCGAACATGGCCGAGCATCGGATCACGATGAAAGACAACAAGCCAATCAAGCAACGATACTACCCCAAGAACCCAAAAGTTCAAGGGGAGATCAATGCGAAGGTGGATGAGCTTCTCGGAATGGGGTATATAGAGCACTCGAAAAGCCCATACAGCTCCCCCATCGTTATGGTGAAGAAGAAGACCGGCAAATGGAGACTCTGTGTCGATTTCAGGCAGATCAACGCAAAGTCGATAAAGGATGCCTACCCAATGCCGCGCATAAATTATATCCTCGACCAACTGCGAGAAGCGAGGTACATCAGCAGTTTGGACCTGAAGGATGGGTACTGGCAAATCCCACTGGAGGAAAATAGCAGGCAATACACGGCTTTCACGGTGCCCGGAAAAGGTTTGTTCCAGTGGAGGGTTATGCCTTTCGGTCTCCATTCGGCATCCGCGACTTTTCAACGAGTCTTGGACCAAGTAATTGGTCCGGAAATGCAGCCCACGCTTTCGCCTACCAGGACGACATAATAGTGATCGGACGCACGCTGGAAGAACACAAAGCGAACCTGAGAGAAGTGTTTCGGCGGCTAAAAGAAGCAATTCTGAGGCTTAACCCGGATAAATGCCAATTCTTCAAGATGGAGTTATTGTATCTAGGTCACCGTGTGACTAGCGAAGGAATAGGAACGGATCCGGAAAAGGTAGCAGCCATCGCCGAACTAGAACCACCATCCACAGTAAGAGAACTCCGGAAGTACCTGGGCGTAGCATCATGGTACAGCCGATTCGTACCTGATTTCGCAAAAATAGTCAAACCACTCAATGATTTGCTACGCAAAGGCAACAAGTGGGTATGGACACCGGAACAACAGATGGCGTTCGAAGAGGTTAAGGCAAGACTCGTTGCTGATCCCGTACTGGCATGCCCGGACTTCGACAAACCGTTCACCCTGCAAACGGACGCAAGCGACTACGGCATCGGAGCAATACTGACCCAGGAAACGGAGAAAGGCGAAAAGGTAATCTCGTACTCAAGCCGAACGCTCAACGGCGCCGAGAAGAATTACTCGACGACCGAGAAGGAATGCTTGGCAATCGGCGATCCGAAAGCTAAAACCATATCTGGAGGGTTATTACTTTAAAGTAGTAACCGACCATATGGCCCTGAAGTGGCTCAACAGCATCGAGAGCCCCTCAGGAAGGATCGCCAGATGGGCCCTGGAGTTACAGCAGTACGACTTCGAGATAGCATACCGAAAGGGACAGCTCAACGTGGTGGCGGACGCCCTGTCAAGACAGCCACTACCAGAGACGCTTCGAGGCATCATGGAGACATCGACGGCGGAAGCATCTGCAGCATGCAGCTGGACTCAAGGAATGCGCGAGAAGATTAAGACCCAACCGCAAAAGTACTCGGACTACGTGATACACTCTATATCGAAATATACCCCATAGAGCAGGCAGCGAAGATGTCGCGACGTGGAAGATGTGTGTCCCAAAGGCCCTACGAGAAACGGTGCTGAAGGAAAACCACGACGAGCCTTCAGCGGGTCACGTAGGAAGCCGAAGGACGATTGCACGCCTGGCAGCCCGATATTACTGGCCAGGTATGCACAGAGACGCCCGAGCCCATGTAAGAAAATGCGAGACGTGCATGAAATTCAAGCCGAATCAAATGCAGGCGGCCGGCAAAATGCTAACGCAGGTGCCAGAGGAACCATGGGCAACGGTATGCGCGGACTTCGTCGGACCCCTGCCGCGTTCGAAGCACGGCAACCAAATGCTGCTAGTACTAATAGACCGGTTCTGCAAGTGGACCGAGCTAGTACCACTGCGCAGCGCGACGGCGGAATCACTGAAGAAGGTCCCGAAGGTGGTCATAGCGGACAACGGAGTACAATTTGCCAGCCGAATCTTCAAGGGTTTCCTAGCCGATATGGGTATCAAACAACAGTTCACAGCTCCATACACCCGACAAGAGAACCCGACCGAGCGAGCCAATATAACTGTAAAAACAATGATTGCGCAGTTCGCCGGGCAGGACCAGAGAAATTGGGACGAGAAATGGCCAGAAATCATGCTTGCAGTGAACACCAGCGTTTCGGAATCCACTGGCTACACCCCAGAATTTCTTACCCAAGGCAGAGAGCCCAGACTACCAAGCGCCCTATACGATCGAGAAACGTTAGGGACAGGACGTACGGCTGAAACCCCAGATGAAAATGCAAGCAAACTAAAAGAGATCTTTGAGATCATAAGGCGAAACATGGAAAAAGCCTCCCAAGATCAGGCCAAGCATTATAATCTAAGGAGAAGGCAATGGACACCAGCGGTGGGCGACGTCGTGTGAGCCAAAGAACACCACTTATCGAAAGCGGCCGAAGGATTCGCAGCAAAGTTGGCTCCTAGGTACGACGGGCCATACCAGGTCGTGGATTTCGTTTCGCCTGTAATATGCAAAATACGCCATGTAAATACAAAGAAAGAGCGATCCGTACATATAAGCGAGCTTAAACAGCAACAAATACAAGATACAAACAAGCAACAGCATCAGGCGGAAACAACAGACGAGTAACTACAAGATAACTCCAAGGACTCTCCAAGGATACTACAGGATAACTCCAAGGACTCTCCAAGGATACTACAAGATAACTCCAAGGACTCTCCAAGGATACTACAAGATAACTCCAAGGACTATCCAAGGATACTACAAGATAACTCCAAGGACTCTCCAAGGATACTACAAGATAACTCCAAGGACTATCCAAGGATACTACAAGATAACTCCAAGGACTAGCCAAGGATACTACAAGATAACTCCAAGGACTATCCAAGGATACTACAAGATAACTCCAAGGACTATCCAAGTATACTACAAGATAGCTCCAAGGACTATCCAAGGATACCACAAGATAACTCCAAGGACTATCCAAGGATACTACGGAAATCCAAGGATACTACAAGACTCCAAGGATACTACGGAACTCCAAGGATACTACAAGACTCCAAGGATACTACAAGACTCCAAGGATACTACGGAACTCCAAGGATACTACAAGACTTCAAGGATACTACGAAACTCCAAGGATACTACAAGACTCCAAGGATACTACGAAACTCCAAGGACACTACAAGATAAGTCCACGGATGCTAAAGGTAACTGCAACAAATTCCGGTTGGAAAGCTCGTCAGGAGAACGAACCGAAGCATCCAAAGTCTCGTTTGGAACTGACCAGAGCACGCGTTCAAATGTCTGCGGAAGGAAGGGAGAAGACGTCACAGAAAACTGTACCATATTGTCCGCATAGGATAAGGAAGGCGAAGGAAATAGCGGTATCGAAGAAAAAGGAAGACGAGAAACCGAGGTATCGTTAAAGGGAGCGCGGCTCCAGTTGGATAATCTGAAATCAAAATGCAAAATGAGTACACGCATTACACGCAGCGAAGCGCGTCGCATCCTGGCGACCAATCACCTCTCCGAAGGATCCAGCCCGGGGCAAGGACGGTCGACATCCCGGCCCACCCGAACTCCGCGGCGGACCCCGAAGAGAGGTGTCCCGGATACGGTCGTGAGCTCCGACAGCGACGTGCAAGTGGTGGATGACGAGGTCGAGAGGCAAAGGAGGTGGCGGATCCGGAGGGCGGTCCAGAGCGGCGAGGGACGAATCCCGACGGGATCGGCGGAAGTAGAGTGGGCAAGCGCCGAGCCTTCCCAGGGTCCAGCGAAACCCGAGGAGGCAGTAGGGAGTCGCCCCAGGCTGCACCGGCGACCGGCGAAGGGGAGGCAGGAGGCAAACCGCCTCAGCCCACCAGTTATGCGGAATGCATCATAGCGGCGACGATGGAGAACCGGCGGTGGTGCGAGGAGCGGCGCAGGAGCGAGGAACGGCGGCGGCAGCAAATGGAGGAGTCGCCAGAATGGCAAGCTCGATTGCGGGCCGCCGAGGAGGAGGAGCAGCAGCTGTGGGAGAACACTGGGTACCCGCCCACGCCGCGGTACATTCACGAGCCCCGCATCCAGCCGCTCGAAATCACGTCGGAATGGGCACCATCGCCGTCGCGGTGGCTGCCCGAAATCCCGCCGACGCCGCGGTACGAGGCCCGCACGACCACCCACGCCACGTTTCGAGCCGACGCAGCAGCAGCAGCCCGAGCCATCGCAGCAGCAACATACATGGTTTGATCAGCGTCTGGAAAGAAGAGAGAAGGATAAGAGGAAGGAAAAAGGATAAAGAAAAGTTGAAGAAACTTACCCAAAAATGCAAAATCACCATGAAGTAGGGACGGGGGCGCCTCGATAGGGCGGTCGATAGGCACGGACGATAGTGCGATCGATGGGCACACGATATATGTCAAAATCATGGTGAAGTAAATATCGCGAACGATCAAGTGGCAACGCCGCCCCACTGATATCGATAGCTGATGGGTATCGATATCGTGGGGAGTTCCGCTGGGCTATCGATAGCTGATGGGTATCGATGACCAGTGGGACCAGAGATTCAAATTGCTGCAATGACGACGACCGGCGCCGTAGAAACTCTCGGAGTTGAAAGCATCGAGGGAGCGTCGCGGGAGCAACGTTGGAGCAACGAGGGAGCGCCGAGGGAATCGAAAAGATCACCGCGAAGACTCAACGGCTAGCATACACGAGGAAACGCCGGCGAGTAGGAGCAAGTTCTTAAAAGTTTCCCGAAGTAAGGGGGGAATGTGAGGAGTTGAATAACTCCCCGCAAAATTCCCGCAGCATAACTACTGATGGCCGGCCGCTTACCAATTTCTCGGCGAATTAGCGGGGTAGCGGCGCGGCCAAGAGCAAGTGGAGAGTCACTATCAAGTAGAGAGTTTGGAGAGTGAGAGTTTGGAGACCGAGAAGTGGAGAATGAGAGTTTGGAGACTTCGAGGTTGGGAGAGAGAACTCTGCCAAAGAGAGTTTGGAGAGCGAGAATCGGAGAGTGAGAGAGTGGAGACTTCGCAGGCGGAGCCAGAGTGCCGTATGCAAAAGGGGAAATAACGGGTCTGCACCGGACTTTGGAGTCTGCCGTGGACTTTGATCCAGGAGGACACATCTCAGCAGCGGAGCGACGCACAGACGTGCCACGGGCACCAAAAGCATAAGCGGAGCAGCGGCAACACGCAGAAACACAACTTAAGGCCGTGCGTGAAAGGCAAGTGGGTCAAGCAGGAGCTACGGACTTTGGACCCGGAGTGGAGAGATGCGGCGGGCAGCAAGAAAGAGGGAAATAACGGTTCCCAGAGGCCCTATATAATTCCGCCGGGCGCTGGCAACAGGATCAGTCGATCACGAAGAGTCAATCTATCAAGATCAGTCCAGATACAAAGTGAACGAGTCAGCCAGTACAGTGAACTACATGTGAACAACAACAAGTCGAATCGCCGGAAGCAGCGCCGTGGGAGCCCACAAGGAACAAGATCGCTACGTCGAGACGTTCGGGATTGAACCGCCAGGAATCTCCGAATTGAGACGCAGGTAGCTGAGGTCCAGAGGGCATCCCACGGCTAGGTCAAGGCGATCCGTTTCAATTCTGTCTCAACTAAATCCACGCTCCTCGCCGGAGAGTCGAACAGAGTTTGAGCGGTGTAAGCCTGCGACAAGAAATCTTGAACTCAGGGAGAAGCCTATAGGCCAGAAGGGAGATCGATCAGTCGTTGTGGTCTTGAGTGCAGTACTCCCAGAGAGCCATATGGTTTGAGTCGTGTATTCCCGGAGCGGCGTGCGTCCGAATCCCGAGTGAACGAGCCAGAAGGGAGATCGGTCTATCGTTGGTGGCCTCGAGTGGAGAACTCCAGTAGAGCCACGCGGTTAAGTCGTGTAGTCCCGGATCGGCGTTCGACCAAGCTCCCGAGTACCAGAAGCCACGCAACGTCCAGCCACGCAACCAGCATATCCAGGAGCATCAACAACGGGCCAGCCACTACACCTCAACAGAGCGAGCTACGAGGAAACGTCGGACGATAAGCCAAGGGGTGAAGCTAGGGCGGAACGTTCGTTTACACTAGGCGTTGAAGCAAAGTGAAGCGCTCGGCAGCATCCTTGCGTAACTTGGACTGCCAGTGCGATCTGAGTTAGACACTAGTGGGACCATCCGGGACAGAGCCAGGGACAGGCGGTGGTGTGTCGAAAGGAGTGATTCCTGGAAATCGCGGCCTCTGTTCACCCTAGTCTGAGAACGGTGACGCTTCCCTAAACCCGTGCAGCCGATCTCCTGGCGAGTCTATGGCGCGACGAGTAGTCGTCGTTTCTGCGCATCAGCGGCGAGCGGTGTCGAGCATCTTCAGGGAGCGTAAAGGATCTCCAGGGAGCTTCGTGCCTCTTCAGGGAGTTACAAGGATCTTCAGGGAGCTACAAGCTCCCTCACGGAACCGGAGCCCGCAGTCCACAAGGGGAGCCCCGGATCGACAAGGCGACCCGGAGTCAGCAACGGCCACGAGCGGCGACGGCAAGGTTGCCGTGCCATCATACCCTCTCGCTCGCAATAAAATCCACTGAGTACCCGAAATTCTGTGCTTTCTCACTGATCTACTGGTTTATATAAATTTGGTGGGACGAACACACAACTATACTGAGCTATCCGCACGAATCTCGTAGCGAGCAGTCATAATAAATCAGTTCGTTACAAAGCTATTGACATGAATCTTTCCAAATCGTATTTTTTTCCGCATACCTTGATCAGAATGAAAGCGCGTGCCGATCGGACGTCTATATCCTATAGCTCCCATAGGAACAATAGGGTGAAATTGGCGCTTGTATTAAGAAGACTTCGTGTTTTTTTACCGAATTAGGATTCTTTTTGTTACTTTGAGACACCTATTTGCTGATTTTTTTTCAATCGACTTTTACGGAATGCAATGGTGTTATTGATAATGATTATCCATACCCACCACCTCATCTGAACTCTATCTTCAAACCAGTGATTAATGTATCTGATGTTCTTCAGAGTCTTGATACTCTTAAACTCTTTTTTTCACCGGGCCCTGACAAAATACCAAGTTGTATACTGAGGAATTGTTCGTCCTATCTAGCTTTTCCCTTAAGTCCCTTGAGTCCACTAAAAAGCACTCAAAAATAGTAAACACAGGTCGATTAAATCACAAACTAACAAAAAAGGGGGACACACTCTATAACAATCGCATAATGAAAATGCATAAGAAAAATGCGAGCGTTCGAATACAACAATTAAGTATTCACGTCTGAAATTGGGAAACAGATTGTTTCCAAACAGACAACGACTATAGCTTTCACACACATTAGAAGTTTAAGCGACGAAGCTTTAGTATGTCACAGCCTAGAAGTATGTAATTCCTAATTATAGATTCCTAGATGTGATATAAATAGAAGTTTCGACGCTCAGCTCATATCCTCTACTCTGGCTGAAGAGGTAGCGGTGACGCCCTACCGAAATTTGCAAATCCCAGAAAGTCCGAGGTTCACTCCTCAGAGAGGGCAAGTGTGTTGAAATGCTAGACTGTTGAAATAACAAACTCAACTTCTAAAAATGACCTCGAGTCCACTAAAAAGCACTCAAAAATAGTAAACACAGGTCGATTAAATCACAAACTAACAAAAAAGGGGGACACACCCTATAACAATCGCATAATGCAAATGCATAAGAAAAATGCGAGCGTTCGAATACAACAATTAAGTATTCACGTCTGAAATTGGGAAACAGATTGTTTCCAAACAGACAACGACTATAGCTTTCACACACATTAGAAGTTTAAGCGACGAAGCTTTAGTATGTCACAGCCTAGAAGTATGTAATTCCTAATTATAGATTCCTAGATGTGATATAAATAGAAGTTTCGACGCTCAGCTCATATCCTCTACTCTGGCTGAAGAGGTAGCGGTGACGCCCTACCGAAATTTGCAAATCCCAGAAAGTCCGAGGTTCACTCCTCAGAGAGGGCAAGTGTGTTGAAATGCTAGACTGTTGAAATAACATACTCAACTTCTAAAAATGACCTCGAGTCCACTAAAAAGCACTCAAAAATAGTAAACACAGGTCGATTAAATCACAAACTAACAAAAAAGGGGGACACACCCTATAACAATCGCATAATGCAAATGCATAAGAAAAATGCGAGCGTTCGAATACAACAATTAAGTATTCACGTCTGAAATTGGGAAACAGATTGTTTCCAAACAGACAACGACTATAGCTTTCACACACATTAGAAGTTTAAGCGACGAAGCTTTAGTATGTCACAGCCTAGAAGTATGTAATTCCTAATTATAGATTCCTAGATGTGATATAAATAGAAGTTTCGACGCTCAGCTCATATCCTCTACTCTGGCTGAAGAGGTAGCGGTGACGCCCTACAGAAATTTGCAAATCCCAGAAAGTTCGAGGTTCACTCCTCAGAGAGGGCAAGTGTGTTGAAATGCTAGACTGTTGAAATAACATACTCAACTTCTAAAAATGACCTCGAGTCCACTAAAAAGCACTCAAAAATTTAAGGAAGTTAATGTCAGGAAGTTAATTTCATATACATCATTATGGTTGATTGCATTGGATATTTGATGGCGAGGGCGCGAAGGTGTTGGAAGAAAGCAGAATACTCAAAATAAAGAGTGGTTAACGTGTTCAGTGCCTAGCAACTACGTTGTTGACTACTCGGTTTCTAACAAATTAAGCATTTGTCTAACTAACCGTCGTATTTCTTAAATCTAAGTAACGGTCACCCGCCGCACTCCAGCACACTCTCATAATGTATTTCCCCAAATTAATGTTGCTAATTTGGGGACTATATTAAGAACTCTTTCATATATATTGAATGGAGCCTTGAAACTTTACATATTCTTTTTGTTTGGGGGGTGGGTCAAGAGGCAAGCAAAAGGATCCCCTATTCAAGGCTGTTTCTGTCGCTTGCTTTCAACAACCTGTTTGTCTGTCTGATCCCACCATCCCGCGACATTTTCCATTATGGTTATTAAGTGACCCCGTGCACGTGTGAAACAGCCACTGAGCAACTAAAAGGGTCGCTTGCTATCAACAACCTGTTGCCACTCTGATTACACATATTTGGCCCGTGAACATTTTTTGTCCACCACTAAATGAAGTTCCCTCGGTTTTTCTGAATCTAAGTAACGATCACCCGTCGCATTCCAGTAACCAGGTGGGAGTTTGTTTTTTAGAGACAAGCAAAGGGATCCCCTATCCAAGGGTGCTAATCAAGTTACCACGTCCACGTGTGAACGTATCAACAGCCCGTGACATTTTCTAGAGGTTATGGTTATTAAATGGTCACCACACCACACTTTCTTAATCTAAGAAACGGTTACCCGCCACACCCCCGTTACTTCTCCCCGCTAAACTAGGTTCCCTCCCCTCGTTTCACCCCATTTTCTAAATCAATTAACGGAGACCCACGTTCTCCCACGTTCGATCCCGTGAACATTCTTGTCAATCACTTAGAACTCTATCATATGCTTTTACCCACCCCTTTTTAACTCTGTTTTCTAAATCTAAGCAACGGTCACCTGTCACACCCCAGTAACTTCTCCCCGTTCGATCCCGTGAACGTTCTTGTCAAAGCGGTTTAATAAGCAGAATCAATAATTTCACATCCCAATTTGGTGAGGAAATTTCCCCCTCGTTTCACCCCATTTTCTAGATCCTAGTAACGGTCACCCGTCACACCCCGCTTAACTAGGATCCCGGATTTCTGAATATAAGCAACGGTCACCCGTCACGGTCATTAACATCTCCCCTGCCTTATTAGGTTCCCTCCCCTCGTTCCATCCCATTTTCTAGATCTTAGTAACGGACACCCGTCACACCCCGCTTAACTAGGATCCTGGATTTCTGGATATAAGCAACGGTCACCCGTCACACTCCGAGAGACTGCCTTGGATGTAATGATGAACCACAGTTGAATTAGTTTTCACGACAAGAATTCCTAGATGAAGAAGGTGCTGGCCAAGCTGGAGCAGAACGACCCCGTACTACACTCGCTACAATTAGTTGCAGTTCCTTACCAGCAAGCCGATAGGCTGTGGCCGCATATTTTAGGACAATATCGTCCCCGTGCTCATGTTTTTCAAGCATGGAATGAAGGAGGAGTAGGCCTGCAGAAGCCCCCATATCATTAATAATCATTATAATAAAATAAAAATTATATAAAATTAAGATACAAAGAAATCCACAAATCTGTATTTATTTTATAATATGGTACATTTTTCAGCACACATTTTTAGGCCAAAGAAAGCCTAAAATTATGGATAGGGGTTTCTCATATTTTTAGGCAGCCAATTACCTAAAATCTAGGCCAAAAATTACCCATATTTTAGGCCGTTAGTGGCCTTAAATTTTAGGTCATGGAATCCTACATTTTAGGCCATTTAGAGACTTAGCTCCATTTTAAGGCCAATTTTACCTAAATTCTAGGCCATTTTTTTACATTTTAGGTCATTTTTTTTCTGGGTGCACAAAAAGAGAATCATCTAAAGTTGGAGATTCAGTTACGTTAAATTTTTGTTTATATAAGCTATGACCTGTAGAACCATCAAAACCGTAGCTGAAAATAAGTAAGCACTGAGTTATATCCGAAAGCGTTTCACAGACTTCCTATTGCATGATTAGTATTCGGGAAGCGGTATGGTTCAACAAGTTTTGTAAGGAGACTTGAGCTTCATTTTCGCTGCAAACTATTCCATCAGGCCTACATTTTATTTTCTCCTCCACTATTTTCGAATATGGTAGGTAGATATCGCAGCCATGTTGTTTATTTAGTTTTTTAATATTTTGATATTGCTGTTTAGTTAAACTATTTTCCATAAAAAAGATAAGGCTTTTTTAGAAGATATGGGACTGGAAAAGTTTACAAGGACAGTTACCCCAAAACTCGCGACTAGCCCGGGCGCAGTAAAATCCGTGAAAGACATATAAACGTCCCTACAGACCCTGTCTAAGAAATTACTGGATGCGTATCACACATCATGCCCGACATCAAGAACAAGAAAGAACACCAAGCCACTATGGTGGAATCGGGAACTGACACTCAAATGAAATAACCTCCGAGAATTCTTCAAATTCGCCAAAAAGGCAGACAATGAGATCATCAACGAGGAATACAAAATCCAACTTAGGGATTACAAGAAAGAAACACGCAGGGCACAAACTTCTGTTTTTCGTGGAGAAACTTCTGCTCCAGCATCAAGAACGTCCCGTAAACAGCTAGACTCGAGCCTACCATACAAAATCAGCTAAAGCGCGACGACGGACAGTGGAGGCACACGACAAGGTGGGGTCCTCTCGCCTCTTCTATGCAATGTGGTGGTCGACGATCTAATTAAGAGATTCGAAAGGAGAGCCCCAAAAATAACTGCCTACGCGACGACATAGGCATAATTATTACGGGTGTTTGTCCATCATCCCTCAGCTCCATAATGGAATCAAAACTCACGGAGGTATGTGAGTGGGCGGTGGTGGGACTCAGTATCAATGCGGACAAGACAGAGAGATCTAAGAGATACAAGGTACCAAAATGGACCTCCCCAAAAATGTGTGTAACCAGGCTGACCCCGAAAACACTGGTCAAGTACCTCGGAACAATACTGGACTGCAAGCTGGCATGGAGACCCAATGTAGGGTGAAAAAGGCCACCGTGTCGCTATATGCATCCAAGAAGACTTTAAGCAACACATGGAGCCTGTCGCCTACTCTGATGCAGAGGATCTACATCTCGGTGGTGGGTCCGACTCTGATGTATGGAGGCTTAGTGTGGTGGCAAGCCACTGAAAAGAAGACCTACACCAAGCTTATGGAGAGAACTCAGCGGCAGGCACTGGTCTGCATACCGGGGGAGCTGAGGTCAACCACAACTAAAGCTTTGGAAACGATCCTCGGAATCGACCCAATAGATATCCACGCTGAACAAACTGCAGGAAAGGCAGCACAACGTCTAGTTGCGTCAGGTAATAAGACAACGCAAAGCTTCGGGCACAGTTTAATAGACCGAAGCATGATTCACTCTTGTGAATCTCTCTGTTGTATACGGACGTGTTTTACATTCGCTTCCACATTTATTCGCTTAGTGTCGAAATTTTTGATTTTTATATTCCCAAAGTTTTCATTCTTAACTCGGTTGAACCCGCCGTTTGAATGCAAATTATTGATTTGTGTTAAAACCATCGTCTTTATAAAGATATTGAAAAATAGTTACGTCGCGAGTGCATTGTGCATTGTTATTGTTTTTTATTTACATTGTCGTTTTGGCGCTCTCTCGCACCGTTTGCTCTGTTCATCTGCCAACTTCAGTCACTGGCTCTCATTTTCGAGTTAACGGTTCTCTGCTGATTTGGTCTTATCGCGCTCTTTCTTTCCACTTATCGCGCTCTTTGTTTCTTCGGCGCCCACACAGTTGTTTGTTGGCACTCATCTAAAGCTTTCTGTTTACATTTCTCTACATTCTATATTCTAAATTTTTTGTCTTACTTTAACTTGTAAACAATGTCTGCTTGCTGTGTTGTTGGTTGCCAATTTACTGGCAAAATCACTTCTCGGCAGCCCATTGTTAATTGCAGGTTATGTGAGAACATTGCGCACGTTAAATGTGTTGACTTTGGGCATAGTGCGGCCCAAATTGCGGATTGTACTAGGTCTAATGCCAACCTGGACTGGACGGGCCCTACATGCCTACATATCAACATTGATATTATATCATTTATGAGGCAAATGGAGCTGGAGTTCCAGGCTTTACGTGCTGGATTTACGGACTTATTAAGTCGTCTTAATGTTTTCGACTCAAACTTTAAAGGTCGTATTCTTCTTAAGCAATTATCATTAAATATAAATCGTAGTCCTACACTGCCTAATATCTCTCTACATGTTACAGATCTCTCGAGCAACCTCTCTCTTCCCAGCCCCACTGCAAGCTGTATGTCGTGCGATGAGGACGATCCCAATGGGAGCGAGTCATCAACGACTGATGTCAGGGCGCAATCCCTGTTAGATTCTGCCAATCGGTCACCGGCTGTTGCCACTTTGGGGGCTCTGCAGCACCTCGTACTGCCTTTAGATAATACCCTTGCACCTCCTCCTGTCCCACTTTCTAGCATGATCCCTAGGAAGAACAGAAATAGCCCCGCTCCCTCTTCTCCGGTACCACTCACTCTCATGGTACCTAGGAAGTCTATTTTTGTGTCAAGATTGAATGCAGCACTCACAGTCAACGACGTGATGCATCATATTGACTCAAAACTCTCCCTTCCCAATCAAAAAGGTATTGACATCACTAAATTTAATTTTAAACAAATAAGAGATTATTCTTCATTTAAAATACTTGTTCCGGATGGACTGTTCTCCAAACTTCTTGACCCTAATTTTTGGCCTGCTGAAATAATTGTTCATGAATATATAAAAAAAAAATAGTTCGCATTCCAAGACTTCCTTGTCGGCGCCCAGATCGGTTTCAAATTCAAAAAAACTAGATTTCATAATCCACTATCAAAATGTACGGGGGCTTCTTAGTAAACTCTCAACGCTCTATAAAAACAGCTCACTTTTTGAAGCCAATGTTATTGTATTCACTGAGACCTGGCTTAACGCATCTGTACACGATAGTGAGATTTTGTCAAATAACTTTTTTGTTTATCGGAATGATCGTCATACCCGTCGAGGTGGAGGCGTTCTTATTGGAGTCAAATCCAATTTAACTTCTGAGATTGTTGATATTTCTGGTTCATCATGTATTGAATTTATTTCCGTGAAATTATCTTTCCCAAAAAATAACATTTTTTTAACTTGCTCCTATATACCCCCTAGCTCCGAATTTAACGTGTATTTATTGCATCTGTCCGCCATACAGTCTATCTCCTTGTTGCTTGCTGAAACTGACCAACTCATTGTGCTCGGTGACTTTAATCTTCCCAATATTTCTTGGTTGGAGAGTAATGACTCAATTGCAATGATTACTAGAATGCAACATGACTTTGTTGATGGTCTTGTTGAACTATCCTTGCAGCAAGTAAACTGTATTCCCAATCATATTGGTCGTCTCCTTGACTTAATCTTCGTCTTTGATGGTATCGATGCTGAAGTTAGTCGAATTCTGCCACTATCTCTACCTGAAGATTCTCATCATCATACCCTTCAGCTCTGTATTAATGGATTTTTTAATGCTCCTAGGACTGCAATAAACGCACATCCTAGTTTGTGTTTTAAAAAGACTGACTATGCTAAACTAGTTGAATCTTTATCGACAATTAGTTGGTCCTATCTTGTTGACCTTCCTGTTGATGATGCAGTTGGGTATTTTTATAAAGTCCTTTACCGTCTATTTGATGTTCATGTCCCTCTTTCCTCCTTGAAGAATTCTTATAGCTCTCCATGGTTTACTCGTCAACTATCCTATCTAAAAAATAAAAAAAACAGACTTTTTAAGCGGTTCAAAATTTCTGGCTTGCTGACAGACTGGGCCAAATATAGTTCTGCTAAGGCGGAATTTGTCCAGCACAATTCTGACTGTTATCAAAATTACCTATCTCGTTGTAAGCGTGATTTCAAAAGTAACCCTAAACTTTTTTATTCTTTCGTCAATTCTAAACGGAAATCTAATTGCTTCCCTCATTCTCTTTTTCTTAATAATAATATAGCATCTGATGACAATGATATTTCCAACCTATTTGCTGATTTTTTTCAATCGACTTATACGGAATGTAATGGTGTTATTGATAATGATTATCCATACCCACTACCTCATCTGAACTCTATCTTCAAACCAGTGATTAATGTATCTGATTTTCTTCAGAGTCTTGATACTCTTAAACTTTCTTTTTCACCGGGTCCTGACAAAATACCAAGTTGTATACTGAGGAATTGTTCGTCCTATCTAGCTTTTCCCTTAACATTAATATTTAATCTGTCACTTAGTCAAGGAAAATTTCCATCCATATGGAAAGAATCGTTTATTATTCCATTGTTTAAAAAAGGGAACAAGTCCGACATCTCAAATTATCGTGGTATTGCTGAACTCAGTGCAATTCCTAAACTTTTCGAAAGAATTATTACCTGTCAGTTGCAGCACCATTGCCGGTCTATTATTTTACAGTGTCAACATGGCTTCACTAGACGTCGATCTACTTCTACAAACCTACTAGAATTTACATCTTTAATTACTAGAGGCTTCCTGACACATCATCAAACTGATGTGATTTATACCGATTTTTCTAAACCTTTTGATTCGGTGAACCATAAACTTCTTATTTATAAATTGTCCCTTTTAGGGTTTCCTCCAAACCTACTTGACTGGATACTTTCTTACCTTTCTAATAGTACTCAAATGGTCTGTTTTAACAATAGAATTTCCAAAATAATTAATGTTACTTCTGGAGTGCCACAGGGTAGCCATCTGGGTCCTTTACTCTTTGGCTTAATGATTAATGATCTACCTAATGTTATAAAATCGTCTACCGTATTAATGTATGCAGATGATGTTAAGCTATGTTTGTCCATGTGCTTACCTAGCTCATATAATGACCTTCAATTAGATCTTGATTGTTTGTATACATGGTGCATGATTAACATGCTAAATTTAAACTATTCTAAAGGTAACTTTATGACCTTTTATCGTTGTAATCCATCTCTGCTTTCTTATTCTATTGGAAATAACGCCCGTAAACGAATTTTTTCAGTTCAGGATCTCGGCGTATTATTTGATCATAAACATAGTTTTAAAGACCATATATCTACTATATATAATAAAGCCAGAAGTCTTCTGAAACGTTGGTCAAGGGAGTTCGATGATCCTTACACAACAAAACTTTTGTATGTTTCTCTTGTTCGTCCGTCTATGGAATATTGCTCTTGTATATGGTCTCCTCAAATTAGCTGTTACCAAAATATGTTAGAGTATGTCCAAAAACAATTCCTTCTATTTGCTCTGAGGGGATTGAACTGGGACACAGGTAGTCGATTGCCCTCTTATCTTGCGAGGTTGCTCCTGCTCGACTTACCAACCCTCTACCATCGTAGAAAGTGTCATGGAGTTATGTTCTTACACAAACTTATTAAGGCTGATGTCGACTCCCCTTTCCTTCTTAGTTCACTTAACTGGAATGTACCCTGTAGAACAGTTCGCCGTTTTCGTCCATTGTTCCTGCCAATATGTAGATCTAATTATGCCCTGAATGATCCTTTTCGTGTTCTGTGTGACGACTATAATTCACTGTGCCACGTCTTAGTGTTTGATACCCCTAATGCTACTAATTATACTAAACTTATGTATTTTCTGTCTTCAAATAATCTTTAAATTCTTTGTGAGCATGTATTTTAAACTGCCTATTATTAGATTGTATTTTTTTCCATGTCCGCGATTCCGCTTACTTGCCCAAAATGGTTTAGGGCTCCGCGCGTAACAAGATTTGCTTGGTGTCGTACGGGTAACTTGTTTGTACTGACCATAGTGCATCAACGTCCAAGATAATGATCAACAACTGTACAGACCCTGAAATAAGGCTGTCATATAAGCTACCAAGCGATTGTAGCATATTTCAGGCAAAAGTCTTTGCCATAAGGAAAGCGGCAGAAGTGGCTCAAATATAAACAGACCATACGATTTGGTCAACCTGTTCGTGGACAGCCAAGCGGCGATAAGATCCATGCAGTCGTCAATTGTCAGATCCAAAAATGTAATTTTGAGCCGGAAAGCACTAGATAACCTTAGCACTAGTTAACCCAGCCACCAGGGCATCGATTGCAACGAGACAGCTGACGTTCTTGCAAAGGAGGGCGTAGAGCTGACGAACGACAGAACGGAGAACATGCCAGTTTTCCTCAGAACGCTACAAAGCGCCCTGGAGAACCAGGCTGACACGCGAGTAGGTGGAGGAATACCGAGACTTGCCGAATTGCAAGAACAATGTGCAAAGAGTGCAATAAAAAACTCAGGCAGTATGTACTGAATCTTCCTCGGAAAGACTGCAGACTGTTAGTGGAATCCTCACAGGCCACTGTCTGGCCGCATCACACGTAAATACGATCGGAATACGCAACAGCCGCACCTGCGGGAAATGCAACGAACCGGGGCCTATCGAAACCCTGAAACATCTTATCTGCAACTGCCCGTCTCTCTCGCGAGCGAGAAGAAGATACCTCGGTGCCCCAGTTCTGGAATCACTAGAAGACGCCTCCAGCAGGGAACCACGCGAACTTCTTGTCTTCGCAAAATACACCTCGATCCTTGTGGACATTAAAACCTAATAAAATATCTCGAGGTTTATACAGATTAGGCGGACAATTAAGGCCCATATTGGACTATGCGTGGCCCCGTCCGTTAGGGCCGTTCGTGCAACCTAACCTAACCTAATACAAGATCACAATGGGAAATTAAATATGACTTAGAAGTAATCAAATTAATTTGATCACAATTAATTTCAATTAGATCAAATAGGGGGATAAATTAGTTAGGGACTGTGTGGAAATGGTTAGCTGGAACTCCGGATCATTATGATTTTGTTAAAGTTCAGAATAAAATCAATGAATTTATTGAAAATAATAATAAGCAATCTATTATCAATTCCAAATAGAATAGAATTCTCTTTCTGATGATTTTAAAAATTTTTTTATTGATCAAGATTTACCCCTGAAAAATTTTATTGACACAATCACACTTGCAAAAATTGACGTTTTTAATACCAAAATTTTAAACATTGATGACATAATGGAAATATTAAAACACGAACAAACCCCAGTAATTATCGCTGACTTAAAATCTCACTTCATAGATGCGAAATATTTCTCAAATCGATGGGAAACTAGTATTAGGCAATCAAGTCGCATAAAAACTTTAAATAAATATAAAATATAATTATTCATCTTAATCATTTTTAATTAAATTTTTTTACCTATTATAAAATACAAAAGTGCCATATTATTTGTAACCAAAACACAACGGCCAAAACCAGAAAATCTATTAACCACAAAAATTTGTTAACAGGATTAAGAGATCAAATAGAATGGATTTCATATTGAATCGGGACGATCTATTTTAGAAGGGGGAGAGTTAGCCAACCCGTAAAATCAAACACTTATGGCTTTTATAAAAAATAATTTTAATCTCAGCATTTGCCTTTGTTTTTGTTTTTGGCTTTGAGGTCCGATCTTGGTTCCCCAGCTAAGTTAAACAAATTAAAATTAAGTAAACATCAGCTTCCGTTCGAAGCCCTAACAATTGCGTCTTTTGTGTCCAAGTGTCAGCCAAACTCCATCGATCAGCATAATTGAATTTCACAATGAAATGCAACAGTTTCATTTTAAGCTTTTAATCTAAACATAAATTGAAGTTCTAAAGTTCAAAAAGAAAAGTTCCTCGCCGATGGTCGTTGGATTTCATTTAAGATTGGAGAAGGCAGTCATATTTTGACCCAAGCCGCAGGTTACAATATTGAGTTATGGTTTCTCTTTGGTTCACAATTCTTATTTTAGTCCAAATCAAAAAAGAGCGAAAACTTTACACGTGCATGGGGGGCACCTTTCTCATACATTATATCGATCCCCTTATCGGTCTAATATCGATAGTATAAGTCCTAGTGCTAGAAATGTCCCGCCGAGTTCACTATCATTTCTACTTCCATTAGCGTCCCGCGATGCAACTAGTCCGAGGCTCGTGCGCTTGATAGAATGGAGTACAGGACCACCTTCAATGATCGCACCAAGCGCTCCCAAGCCCCACCCATGTGGGGCGACGCAGGAGGGATGAACTTCCACTTCATCTCAGAGCCGGTAAACTCACGTTCCAGCTGATCCTTGTCCAGCGCGTCTGGTGCCCTCCGGAGTTCAGTACTAGCCCCTTGGAAGCCCACAGATCCACGGGCCTGCCACGCCCAGCTATGAAGTTGCGCACTGCTAGAATACAAGAGTCGGCTGTTACGGAATACGCTACGTCCAAGTCTATGGCTCTCGTAGAAAGGCAAGTGAACAACACTCCGTATCTTTTTTCCGAACTTCGCCTGACCGTCACCTGAAGAGGTCCAAAATAATCCACTCCTTTTTAACTGAACAGACGATGGAATGCAGCCAGCCTTGAACATGGGAGATCTGCCATCCGAGGTCTGCCATCCGAGTCTTCAACTTGTTTGGCTGTCAGCACTTTCGCTTTCCAGCGTCGTAGGCTCCAGATCACTTTCGCCGTACTCCTCAGCAGTCTGGTCCAAGAAGAGAATCTCAACGGGTCGATAAGCTGTGCATGACTCATGCTTTCGTTCCAATAACCTGCATATATTCCAATAACCTGCAATATTAGTTCAGCATCAGTTTTGTCGGTTTTTTGGACTGATTCAGTTGGCCAGCCTTCTGATTCATGTCATAGGATTTTTGGCCCATTTATCCAACGGCTTCCGCTGCTGAAGTCGGGTGTCCGGGTCCACTTGGTAGCTTCGTCTGCTACATTTTGGGAAGTTGGAACCCAGCGGCAGTCCTTCTGCTTTGGGGTATCTAATACTTCGCTTATCCGAATCGCCACAAATTGCTTGTACTTCCTCTGATCCGAGCGCAGCCAGCTCAGCACTGTTCTCGAATCGGTCCAGAATGTCCGTTTGCAAATCTGCATGTTAAGTGACATTTCCACTTCATATGCCAGCCTGGCACCAAGAGTAGCGCCCATAAGTTCCAGACGTGGGATAGATACCATCGGGAGCCACCTTTGTTTTGCTGCCCAGCAAACAGCAGTGGATAGCGGGCCCAAATTCGGTTCGTACATAACACACGGCTACGAATCCATTTTTGCTGGCATCTACAAAGGTGTGCATCTCCACCTGGTGCCCCGTCAGCTGTTTAGGCATATAACACCTGGGGATGCACAATTCCTTGATATTGGGAATGTGATGAAGCCATCGCTTCCATCCATTTACACTCCGCTCCGTAACCCACTTCCTGTTTCGACCACAGATGTTTTCGGAGAAGTCGCAGAATCTCTTTATTGCTGTCCTGCTCACAAGCACAAATCTGGAATACATGATATCTTCTGATTTCCGTATCCGTAGAAGACGTTGTTCACAGCCTTTAACCGTCCAGCCTAGCCGAGTCTTCTCGGCGATGGGTTCCTCCAGATTGTCTTCCCTTGTGCGGAGGGCGCGTCCAAGACCGCAGTTGTTAAGGCGGATCAGTAGTCTCGGTTGGTCTCCGGCGTAGCCTTTCAATGGTAAGTGTCTTAGGTGCTTTTACTTGTTCTTCAGATGGTCGACATCCAACGTTTGCGCTGGGAAGCCAAGTGATTTGACAGAGTGAACATCTCTTAAATTGTCATGCCAGCACCCGAGATTTGAAAATCCACTCTAACGTATTCGTCTTCATAGCGATGCATCCCTGCGGCCCACTGCATACAGAGTGACTGTCGTCCTTTTACTCCTGATGATGACGATGAGCATTGCAGTTAGCCTGACGGCTCTCCCGATGTAGCAATGGGTGGTGCTTCTGCGGACACCCTTCTAAGCAGCAAGTACCAGCCATACCGCCAGAATGGACTGTGTCCCTGTGTACTTGTTCGGAAGTAAAATTTTCATTTACCGAATACATTATGAAGCTGCTATATAAGTGACCACATTTCGCTTGAAATCATTTTCCGACATCTTAAGAACAGCATTGGGCTTTTCTTTCTTTCATGAACGAATGGTTCCTGATCCACCAACTTCAAAAGCATCGGTTTTGTGGATGAGTTTATAATGCCTGACTATGTTGGCGTTGACCTTGCAAATCCGTTTTTTGCAGATAAGGCATTCTACAATTCCACTGTCTGTAGTGTCCAACCAAAGGTTCGATGTTTAAATTAGATTTTCGGCCCATATTTATAGAAATAATTGAAATTATTAATTCAGAAAATTCCTTACTTTAAAAGTTGTGAATCAAGGCGGAACTAAACAAAACCCACAGAATACTATGATAAAGAAATATTTAAAATAAAATGTTTTTTGATGAAAAATGTGTTAAGCATTTAAGCCGTTTCTGATTACTAATCATATTTTTTGTAGAAAATAATTGCGCTTGTAGAAGTCTGGCAATGCTGGCATGTACTATAGAGGTCTCGCTCTTACGAAGATGGAGCAACATCAATGTATGATAATTGTATTCTCCTTTTAAGTTAGTTGCAAATAAACTCTTCATGTGAACACACGCACGGCGGTTTATATTATTCGATTTGCCAGCTCAATAGGTTATGGGCCCAGGCACAGTTAAATCGGAAGAGTGTTTGAAAGTTAAGAACTTTGTGTAACTCAAAAGACAAATATGAGTGGTCTATATCAAATAGATAAATTGGAAGACAATAACTATGATTCGTGGAGCATACAGATGCGATCTGTGTTGGTGCATTCTAGATTGTGGAGTGTAACGTCCGGAGATTTGACTGCTACAAATGCACCTGAAGGAGTCGATTGGAATGCTCAAGACCAAAAGGCTTTGGCGACAATTACATTAAGTGTAAAAACATCGCAGTTGGCCTACATAAAAAATTGTCAGAACTCGCAAGAAGCATGGGGAAAGCTAAAAGAAGTACATCAGCCTCGTGGTCCGGTACGGAAGGTACAGTTGTACAAGAAATTGCTTGCAAAGCGAATGGGACATGGCCAAAATATATCCAGCTATATTAACGAATTCCTGGAAGTTTTGGATGGTCTAACCTCAGTTGGAATCGATCTAAACGAGGAGCTACGCACAATCGTTCTACTGTCGAGCCTTCCAGAACAATTCGAAAATTTCGTGGTGGCTATCGAGACCAGAGATGAATTGCCCTCGTTTGAAACTCTCTGCATTAAGCTCAAAGAAGAAGGCGAACGAAGAGGAATCGCAAATGAGCAGGACGACAATACCAAGGCGTTTGTCGCAACACAGAAACAAAATTCGTATTCGAAGACGAATGAGCAGAAGAAAAGGAATAAGATCGTCTGTTTCAAGTGTGGCGAGCGTGGATATATAAAGTCCCAGTGTCCGCAAGCGGTGGACAGAGACAACCATATTCGCACATCGAACCGACAGTGCAGCTTGCTATATGCGTTGGACGCTAGCAATTTCCGAAACTCGATGTGGTGTCTGGACAGTGGGGCAACAAGCCATATGTGTTGTGAAAAAGAGCTTTTTACTAACCTAGAAAAACACACAGAGATGATCGGGCTTGCCGATGCTGGTTTCCTTGAAGCTGAAGGAAAAGGTGATGTAAAGTTGCAGACAGAGCTGTGTACATTAACATTGAAGAATGTGCTTTATGTTCCAAAAATGCATGGCAATTTTATGTCAGTTAGCAGTGCGGTGAAAAACAGGTGCACGGTGAAATTCGGTCTGCAAAACGCAATGGTCATGCAAGACGGCGAATGCATTGTCAGTGCCAACAGAATTGGCAATTTATATTTGTTTCAAAGCACAAACAGCAAATGTTTTTCTGCCACCGTAATTGACGGCGTTTTATTACACAAGAGATATGGTCACCTCAATTTTTCTAGTCTGAGGAATATTGTTTCCAAAGGTATGGTGCGTGGTGTGGAAAATATGATTCTTCCACAGGATTTCAAGTGTAGGACTTGCATGCTCAGCAAAATCCACCAACTACCGTTTCCAGCAGCTACCGCCAACAGAGCCAAGGAGCTTTTGGAACTGATACATGCAGATGTATGTGGCCCGTTTCCCACACAATCGCTGGCGGGATCGAAGTACTTCCTGACATTCATCGATGACAAATCCAGGAGGATTTTTGTGTATTTTTTGAGGAAGAAGGACGAAGTGCTATCAAAGTTCATGAATCTGGTTGAACGGCAGACGGATAGAAAGCTGAAATGTCTTCGCACGGACAGCGGAGGAGAATTCGTCAACAAAGAGTTCGATGACTTTCTTCGTCATCATGGTATCGCTAGGCAGCTTACTGTAGCTTACACACCACAGCAGAATGGAGTTGCTGAGAGGGCTAATAGGACATTAGTGGAAATGTCTAGATTCCTACTCGTGCAGTCGGGATTAGGCGAATCCTTATGGGCTGAGGCTGTTAATACTGCTGTTTATCTTCGGAATCGTTCTCCAACCAGCGCAGTAAATTGCATGACCCCAATAGAAGCGTGGACTGCTAAGAAACCTTGTATAAATCATCTAAAGGTATTTGGTTTTATTGCAGTTGCTCTGGACAAGGGTCCACGAAAGGGAAGCAAGTTTCAACCAAAAGGCAAAGAATATACAATGGTTGGATACTCGGTGGCGGCAAAAGGTTATCGCCTGTACGATTCAACTGCGCGACTAGTAGTCGAAAAAAGAGATGTCCTATTTGATGAGAATCATGATGCAGGAGACGACAATAAAGCTGCTTTCGATCTTTTCCCGGAGAGTGATAGGATTGGTCACGATTCAAGCGAAACTGGTGGAGAGGACAGCTCTAGTGAAAGTTCCGATCAGTTCGAGAGTGCATCAGAATCTGACGAAAAGGATAAGGACGAAAAGGACAAGGACAAAAAGGACAAGGAAGAACAGGATGAGAAAGATGACCAAAATGAGATACGTGTAGGGCCTGGTCGGCCGAAGCTCATCCGGACTGGCAAGCCTGGTCGTCCCAAAAAGCAGTACAACATCCTAGGTGCCTTAGTGTCAAACGATGTCCCGATACCAGCAACATTTAAAGAGGCTATGAGCTACGGACTGCTCCGAATGCATCCGAATGGCGCGAAGCTATGCAGAGGGAATATGATTCTCTTCTCGCTAACCAAACCTGGCAGATCAGCGTGCGATCGGATGCAAATGGGTATTCAACGTTAAGCGCGACAAGGATGGCCAAATAGAGCGTATCAAGGCACGTCTGGTTGCAAAAGGATGCTCCCAGCAGTACGGCGTTAACTATCAAGAAACTTTCTCTCCAGTTTGCAGGCTAGAGAGCGTGCGTTTTATATTGGCCCTAGCAGCAGAGCTCGGTCTGTACCTGCATCAGATGGACGTATGTACAGCGTATTTAAACAGCGATCTTAGTGAGACGGTATACATGAAGCAACCGGAGGGGTACATCGATCAGAGTCGTCCTGGGAAAAGTTTGCTTCTCAACAAGGCGATATACGGGTTAAAGCAGTCAGGAAGGGAATGGAATTCCATGCTTGACAGTGCCCTGGTTAAGCTCGGCTTCATTGCTTGCGATAACGAACCATGTCTTTACAAGCAGACTGGAAATGGAAACCTCTCGCTAATCCTCGTATATGTCGATGACATTCTGGTAGCCTGTCAGTCAAAAGAGGATCTGGTCAGAATCAAATCGTGTATCTCTAAGTCTTTCGAATGCGTGGACAAAGGCTCTCTAAACCTTTTCCTGGGCATGGAGATAGAGCGAGAAGGAGAGCTAGGACCAATTTCCCTGGGCCATTCGCAGTATATAAAGGATCTGCTGCATGCACACGGCATTGAGGATTGCAGACAGGCTGCCACACCACTGGATGCAGGATTCCAGGTAGCATGCACTAGCAATCAGTGCAAAAAGGTTGATCCAACTCTATACCAGTCAGCTGTTGGCGAGCTAATGTGGCTGGCACTTACAACCAGGCCTGACATTTTGCATTCCGTTTCCAAACTGGCTCAACGGAATCAGGACCCACATACCGAACATATGGCTGGTATAAAGCATGCACTAAGATATCTGGCATCAACAGTGGACATGAAGCTACACTACAGACAGTGTGGTCAACCTTTTCTTGGGTATGTAGACGCGGATTGGGCCGGTGACAAAGTCGACAGGAAGTCATATACCGGGTACATCTACTTCCTAGCTCGAGGTCCAATTTCTTGGCGTTCTGAAAAGCAGCGCAGTGTCGCCCTCAGCAGTACCGAAGCGGAGTATATGGCGCTATCATCAGCTTGCAAGGAGGCCATTCTGATGCGCCGACTTATAAACGAAATTGGTTGCGGAGACGAGAAGACTCCAATCATTCTTTACGGCGACAATTTGAGTTCCCAAGCTCTGGCCAAGAATCCAGTTCATCATTCCAGAACAAAACATATTGATATACGCTATCATTTTGTAAGACAAGTTGTCAAGGAAGGTCAGGTTTTGTTAAAGTATAAATGTACTAATGAAATGATTGCTGATATTTTGACAAAAAATCTACCAAAGAAGAAACATGTAGAATTTACAGAGATGTTACATTTAAATTAGATTTTCATTTTTGTAAACATGCAAGCATTGAGGAAGGGTGTAGAAAATAATTGCGCTTGTAGAAGTCTGGCAATGCTGGCATGTACTATAGAGGTCTCGCTCTTACGAAGATGGAGCAACATCAATGTATGATAATTGTATTTTCCTTTTAAGTTAGTTGCAAATAAACTCTTCATGTGAACACACGCACGGCGGTTTATATTATTCGATTTGCCAGCTCAATATTTTTAAACAATCAAAGTTGTTCATCATGATAAAGCCATGATAAAAATTCAGGTGATTTATAAATTATATAAACCCTCATTTTATTAATGAAAGCGGGAATCCTTAAGCTTAGGCCGACTTAGTGGCAGCCGCTAGCGTCAACAAGTTACGCTATGACCTCCGATCGCATCCAGTTGAATTCGCCGTTGGAGAATAGGTTTGGCTCTACTCCCCTACCCGAAGAGTGGGCCGATGCCCGAAACTTCAGTCGTTACCCGCCGTCACTCTAACCTAGTATTCGAGATACGTCCTTCTTCAAAAATACGGGCTCCGAACAGCACATGGCGCCACGTGCGCGAATTAAGCACAAGACCCAATAAAACTGCGAAATAATCAAAACTACGCGTGTATTTTGGTAGGGCTTGTATGAGGGAGTGTGCATTGACTGTGACCGCGCACCGATCTAAAAGAACTTCCGCTCGGCTTTCCGTGACGAGATTCCGCCCTTCCATGGCGACCAAATCCTTACAATACATTTTCGTTTGTACATTTATGACTGCATCTTCTGCTGCCATGTATCTGCTGTCGTCATATCCAAGTTCCTTCAGGTTCTTAAATCTCCTAAAGGAGAAGACCGATTTTTAAGGGGATACGGCCACAGCCAAAACCGTAAGAGCTAGAGCAGCCAAATTTTTGCACAGTATATTATTGAGGGCCTACCCGCACACTAATATCCGATGTCCCCCCAGTGGCCCCAAACAGCTCCAGCATCAAAATTTGGAAAAAAATTATATCTATTTAAATGCATAACTTCTGAAGTCGTTGGAATTTCGAAATTAGTATTTTTCCGAATTTTAGGTTTTGCAAAGGCCTAATTGGAAATAAAAAAGAAATTTTGAAATCCCCCATAATTTGGAGGCTACATTAAAAATTAACTTTCGAAATTTATGAATCTAAACCGGTGCTCTGATCAAGATGATTTTTGGATCACAGTTAATTCTATGGCTTAAGTGCTTAAGTTTAATTTTCGATTAAATTTTTTTTAACATTTTTTAAGTATTTTTAAAGAATTTATTTAGATTTTCTTAGTTTTTGTGTGTATGTTTCTATTTGAAAATCGATGATGTGCTTAAATCAGTCCTATGGCACACGGGCACATTTGTTTTTGTTTTGGCACATAACATACGGAGCGGCACATCCCATACTTTCCTAGGGCACACGCAAGTTCTTCTGTGTGTCGGTGTCCGTACCCTTCAGTTCTGTCTTCACGTTTCGGTGACAATTCATTAGGCCAAACGCTCGGCCGCTGTCGACGTCAGCAGAGCAGTTGGCGCAGCGTCGACATGCTAGAAAGAGAAGCCGATAATTATATATAGCGATCTCTTTCTTTGTCTTATAATCTGACTGCACTCTTTTGCGCTTTACAGTTATGTTCAGCTAGCAACCAAAATTTGGCCGGTAAAATTCGTGTGACGCAGCGACATGTGTATGCCCTTACATTTTAGGAGCATTATTGTATTTCGAAATAAACCAATTGAGTTTTTACTGTCGGATATATACCGCTTTAGAAAGGGTATAGGAGCATTGGTACGAGACAAAAGCGAAGATGAAACAAAAGAAGCATGGCAAAGGGGTGAGAAGAAGACTTGGTGCATTCACATTCTTTTTGAAGATTGCTAAGAGAAGGAGGTTTTTGCTGATTGACTAATTAATTGATTTGATTGAGTGTTAAGTTTTTTAAAACTAAAAGCAGGTAAGTGCAACCTTAAGTTTATTTTATTGGAAACGAACCCTGTCTAAACGTTTGAAATCCATACGTTGGGCGGGACCATGGGCAAAAAATCGCTTAAAAGGTAAATATAAAAATATACAATTAAAACTAATTTTTAAAACATATTTGTTTAGGAGCATTGGCCAAAAATGTTCCGGACCCGGACATATGTATGCCTAAGGAAGGCGATGCTTAACATTAAGAATAAAATAACAGAGCAAAAATCTAGGGATAGTAATAATCAAACAAAAACACCTCTTAACGAGGTAAAAACTAGTGACGATCGCACCTTCAACATGCAAAAGTTCTGATATCAACATTTGTGACGAAAGATGATTACACACATGATTAAATACACTTTTTAAAATTTATTTTTTCGGAACTCTGCAATGCTTATAAAGGGAAAAAGGCCAGACTAGTTTTTAAGAACACACAAACTATTGCAGAGTGCCGAAAAAAAAAATTTCGGTATAACTTGTGAACGGAGCGTCCGATTTTCTGATATGACCCCTCATATTAAGCGCATTTTCAGTAGGAATACAGCTAACATAGTGCGAGGAGCCTTTTTACACTTTCACCGCTCTCTCCCCCAAACCAATTGATTTTCTTGAGGTCTTGGTAAGCAATCCTTTAAGTTTTAGCAATACCTTTAATTTGGTGTATTACTCATTACGATCGGACTATCACAGCAGATTTTCAATTTTGCGGCTATATATAGTAGTCGCCTTCGCACACTCTCCTGGTGCGCTTCGTCATAATAATGTAAATAAAAACAATTTAAAACCAAATACATTAAAAATAAAAGGGAAAATAAAAATTAGAAATAAATTTGTATGTTTTTTTTATATAATTTTTTTATATAATGTCGAATTGTCGTCGTAGTCGGACGTGTACTTTATCGCTCCTCCATCTGATCGAACTTTACCCGTGTAAACTACATCGATTAATGCCGAATCTGGACATCTTAATAATTTTTCGGTGATCTTTATCATAAAGACCAGTTTCGATCGCTAAAAGTCAGTGACTTTATACGTCATTCGAATGATTTCAATTGAATCAGAAAACGTTCTGTGTGTTTGCTTTGTCGCTCTATTCTATTCTTGAGTGCATCTTCTTGTCCGCAATCTGCTGATCATTCATCTACTGCTTCAACTGCTATCAGCTCCGGTTATGTCCCAACACTGGGATCCTAATGCTTGGCTACCAGTAATTCCTCTACGGTTGTTGCTGACGGCTGCGCGGCAGACACCGCCCCTGGACTTACACCTGCCGCGGCCTCTTGTAGACTGCCTGATCCCGCCGCATCTTCTAATCTACATCCCGTCAACTTTGACCAGGCATCTACGTCGCGTGCTGCTGCAGTTGACGCCTGCTAATATGAACACGAGTCCATTACAGTCAACCTTACGTGGAGTCGCTCAAAAGGAACCCATGCCTTTATCGGGCGTTGCACAAAAACTAACTAATTTTTGTCTCCCGCCTTAATCCTGGTGCTTCTGAAGAGGACGTCAAAAACAAAGCAAACTGAATATGTCTCGATCCGTACTTACCGTCTTGAAGTTCAAGTTTAAGCAAAGACGCGAAATATCTTCAAGCAAGCTCAATCCTCGGGTACACGGGCCTCAGATCCCTTCAACCAACGCTTCAAAAAACTAAATAATTCTTTTTCTCTACACTACCAGAACGTTCGCAGTTTATTGGGCAAACTTAGTAAACTGCAAGTAAACAATGTCTCCTTTGATGCCAATGTGATTGCTTTTACCGAAACGTGGCTTAATTCTTCTGTGTCTAGCTGCGAAATATTTGCTGGTAATTATGTATCTATAGATGTGACCGCTCAGTGCGTCTTGGAGGTTCTCATTGCCCTCAAGTCCAATCTTGTCTCTCAACGTATTCCGATAATTGGTACGGATAGTATTAGAGTTTGTCGCTGTTCGGATTAAACTACACGATTATTTCGTTTTCGTATCATGCTCCTACATTCCTCCCCGGTGTGATATTAGCATCTACCTCCAACATTTGGATCAAATAAAGAGTATTCATACTACCCTTGGCGATAACGATCATCTTATTGTTATGGGTGACATTAATCTCCCTGCCAATTCTTGGATGCCTTCAACTGAGTCAAGTGCTCTCGTTCCTACCACATCACATGAGTTTGTACACGGTCTTATTGATCTCTCATTAGGACAACTGAACTCAGTCATTAACTGCTCTAGCAAAGCTTTAGACCTCATTTTTGCCTCGGAGTTCGCAAATGCATATGTAACTCGAATTAGCGCTCTCTCCAATCCTGAAAATGCGTATCATCCTATACTTGATGTTACTTTAGAAGCTTCAGCTCCTTTACTGTCATGTCCCGAAATCGAACTAGCAACTTTTCGCTGATTTAAAGAGCTAAATTTGCTGAAAAGAACAGACACTTATCCGAACTCGATTGGTATTTTATGGATTCAAATGATAATCCCTCGCATATTGTAGAACAGTTTTATGGTTTACTATATTCAGTCTTCGATACGTCCGTTCCCTCATTTCCCACCGAAAACGCGTCTCATAAGCCTCCGTGGTTTTCTCGTCGACTCTCTTTCCTAAAAAACTCCATGTCTAGACTTTTTAAGAAATATAAAAGAACCGGGCTGCAAGTTGACCATTCTAGGTATCTAATTGCTTGTTCAAATTTTTTAGTGGACAATTCCGATTGTTACAACAGTTACCTAAACCGTTGCAGAATCGAATTCCAAGGCAATCCCAAGCAGTTCTTCGCGTTTGTCAATTCGAAACGAAAATCGCAACAATTTCCACCTTGCCTTCATCTTGATACAGCATCCGTCTCTAGTGACTCCGATATTGCGAACTTATTCGCACAATTTTTCCAGTCCACGTAATCTTCTTTTAGTTACCCTCTTCCTCACTCCAACTGTTTTTTCACACCCCTAATCAGTGAGGATGACGTTTTACAAAATTTGCAAACAATCAAGACTTCTTTCTCTTCTGGCCCTGATCTTGTACCGAGCTTTGTGCAAACCGTTATCTAAACTTTTTCAGATATCCCTCCTTCATTCATTTTTCCCTGAAGTTTGGAAGGAAAATTTTATCATTCCACTTCATAAAAAGGGAAGCAAGTCGGACATTAAAAACTACCGTGGTATTGCAAAACTAATCGCGATCCCCAAGTTTTACCGCTTATTACCGCTCAGCTACAGCACCAATGCAGCTCAGTAATGTGCCCAACTCAGCATGGCTTTATGAAACGAAGATCAACGACTACAAATCTTCTTGAGTTTACTTCAGTCATCAGAAGCGCTTTTAAAAATGATAATCAAACCGATGTTATTTTTACGGACTTCAGTAAAGCTTTCGATTCCGTGAACAATCAGTTTTTATTGAAAAAACTAAAACTATGTGAGGAAGAATAACGGATGGCCGGCCGCTTACCAGTAACGCAGCGAATTCGCGTAGTAACGGTGCGGCCAAGAGAGTTTGGAGAACAAGGATGAGAACGAGAGTTTGGAGAATGAGAGTTTGAAGAGTGAGAGAGTGGAGACATCAAGTTGGATAGAGAGAACTCTGTCAAAGAAAGTTTGGAGACCAAGGATCAAAAAGTGAGAGAGTGGAGACTTCTCAGGCAGAGCCAGAGTGCCGTGTGCAAAAGGGAAATAACGGAACAGCACCGGACTTTGGACTCTGCCGTGGACTTTGGACCAGAACTAGAAGTGCCTCATCTCGGAGGCTGAGTGGTACACAGGCGTGCCACATGCACCATTGGAATCAGCGGGACGGCGGCAACATTGCGGAACTGCAACTGGAAGCCGGGCGTGATGGACAAGCGGGTCAAACAGGATCCACGGACTTTGGACCCGGAGTGGAGAGATGTCGAGGACAAAGCGCAAATGGGAAATAACGGTACCCGGAGGTCCTATATAATGCCGCCGGGCGCTGGCAACAGGATCAGTCGATCACAAGGTGTCAACCCGTAAAGATTAGTCAAGATAACTAAGTGAATAAGTCAGTCAACCAGTGCCAAGTAATCTACAAGTGAAACACTAGCCGAGTCGTCGGGTACACGGGCCTCAGATCCCTTCCCGTGTGCAAAAGGAAATAACGGAACAGCACCGGACTTTGGACTCTGCCGTGGACTTTGGACCAGAACTAGAAGTACCTCATCTCGGAGGCTGAGTGATACACTGGCGTGCTACATGCACCATTGGATCCGGGACGGCGGCAACATGCGGAACTGCAACTGGAATCCGGACGTGATGGACAAGCGGGTCAAACAGGATCCACGGACTTTGGACCCGGAGTGGAGAGATGTCGAGGACAAAGCGCAAATGGGAAATAACGGTACCCGGAGGTCCTATATAATGCCGCCGGGCGCTGGCAACAGGATCAGTCGATCACAAGGTGTCAACCCGTAAAGATTAGTCAAGATAACTAAGTGAATAAGTCAGTCAACCAGTGCCAAGTAATCTACAAGTGAAACACAAGCCCAGTCGTCGGGTACATGGGCCTCAGATCCCTTCCCGTGCGCAAAAGGGAAATAACGGAACAGCACCGGACTTTGGACTCTGCCGTGGACTTTGGACCAGAACTAGAAGTGCCTCATCTCGGAGGCTGAGTGGTACACAGGCAGGCCACATGCACCATTATAATCAGCGGGACGGCGGCAACATGCGGAACTGCAACTGGAAGCCGGGCGTGATGGACAAGCGGGTCAAACAGGATCCACGGACTTTGGACCCGGAGTGGAGAGATGCCGCGGACAGAGCGCAAATAGGAAATAACGGTACCCGGAGGTCCTATATAATGCCGCCGGGCGCTGGCAACAGGATCAGTCGATCACAAGGTGTCAATCCGTAAAGATCAGTCAAGATAACAAAGTTAATAAGTCAGTCAACCAGTGCCAAATAATCTACAAGTGAAACACAAGCCCAGTCGTCGGAAGCAGCGCCGTGGGAGCCTTCAAGGAGCAAGATCGCTACGTCGAGACGTTCGGTATTGGACCACCAGGAATCTCCGAATTGAGACACAGGTAGCTGAGGTCCAGAGGTCGTCACACGGCTAAGTCAAGGCGAACCGTTTCTACTTCTGTTACGACTAAGTCCTCGCATTACGCTTGGCGTGTCTATCAGAGTTGAGCAGTGAAGTCCTGCGACAAGAGATCGAAAACTCAGGGCGAGAGCCATCTAAACCCAGGGTGCCTTGTTCCAAATACTCCTTTGTCGGGTCCCGGCGTAAGCCCAGTCCGTCAAGAAGAAATCGAACAGGTCCTGGCGAGACCAGCCAGAAAGGGCGAACCGGTTGTCAAGGCGCTGTCCTAGAGAAACATAACGGTTCTACGAGCCTGGGATCGGTGTGTGTCCAAGCCCCGAGTACCAGAAGCCACGCCACGTCCAGCCTCACAACCAGCACCTCCAGGAGCGGGGCGCAGGACATCGTTAGCTACAGCACCAACCAGAAGGGACATCAAGCTACGCGGAAACATCACGGTCAACAAGCAAGAGGGTCAGACCAGGGTGGAACGTTCGTTTGCACTACGCGTAAAAGCAAGGTCGAGGGCTAGGCAGATTCTTGGTATTACCTCGACTGTCAGCGCGATCCGAGCGAAACCCTAGTGGGACCATCCGGGTCAGAGCCAGGGACAGGCGGTTGTGTGCCTATTGGCGTAGGCCTGGAGAGCGCAGCACCTGTTCACCCTAGTCTGGGAACGGTGACGCTTCCCTAAGCCCTCATGTCTGATCGCCTTGTGAGTCCGAGGCGCTACAAGTAGTCGTCAAGCCCATACGCCGTGATCGAGAATCCCCGAGCATCTACACGGATCTGCAGGACCGGAGCACGGAGTCAACGAGGCCAGCAACAACCGAGGCGACGCAGCAACGCACAGAGGCGATCATCCCCAGAAGACACCGAGGACTACAAGTGGCAACACCAAGGCAAACCCAGCCATCAAGTCCGCTGTAATCACGCCCGCAATAAATCCAATCCGAACCCGTGAATTCTGTGCTTTCTCACTGATCTACTAAGCGGTCACGTTTATATAAATTTGGTGGAACGAACACACAACTTCTCTGAGCTAGCCGCACGAATCTCGTAGCGAGCAGACATCAAAAAACAGTTCGTTACAACTATTAGGATTCCCGACCACGTTGACTAAGTGGATCTCAGCTTACTTGTCGAACCGGACTCAAAGAATTGCTTTTAAAAGCACAGTCTCTAACCTTGTTCACGTGACCTCTGGTGTTCCGCAAGGGAGCCACCTAGGACCCTTACTGTTTGGAATTTTCATTAATGACTTGCCCCAAGTTGTTCTCTCTGCTCATGTTATGATGTATGCCGACGACGTAAAACTCTGTTTGCCGTTATCGAATCCCGATTCCCATGCACTTTGCAAGCTGATCTGAACAATCTGTATTCTTGGTGCATCCAGAATTTGTTGTTTTGGAACAACTCTAAATGTAACTGTATGTCCTTTTATCGGAAGAAGCTTCTCCTCACTAATATTCTATTGGGTCGAATAAACTTGAGCGCATAAATTCCGTTACAGACCTTGGAGTGTTATTCAACCACAACTTGAATTTCTCTAATCACATTGGTATCATAGTTGGTAAAGCAAAAGGGGGTTTTGCCTTTGTTAAACGTTGGTCGAAGGAATTTGAGGACCCCTACACCACAAAACATTTGTACATTTCCTTGGTTCGTCCAATTCTTGAATATTGCTCGTGTGTTTAGTCACCCCAATATACCAATTATCAGGACCTTATCGAATCGGTACAGAAACAGTTCCTTTTGCTTGCTCTACGTAGTTTAAACTGGGAACCACATCGTCACCTGCCATCGTACGTGGATAGACTGCATCTACTTAACCTGCCCTCCCTCAAGGATGGAAGGACATGCCATGTCGTTATGTTCCTGCACAAATTAATCACTGGACTTGTAAACTCAAGCTATATGGTCAAATTCGGTTATCCATCCCTGTAAGGTCTACTCGGCACTTTCGACCTATTGCCCTCGATATTTGTAAAACGTACTTTGAGTTACATTATCCATTTCGCGTTTTATGTTCGCAATATAATTAACTGTATTTTTTGATATTTTCTGAATGCGCTATTAATTTAATTGTAACAAACATCCTAACTTACCTGTCATTGCCCCTTTCCACTTGAAGTGAGTTGGGTACTATGTTTCTGTTGGCAGATATTTGCTAACTTTAAATAAATAAACAAAAAAAAATAGGCGCCCTTGTTGGTTGTGGCCTCCTGGAACAAAAAAAAAATAAAAAATTTGTAAATGAAATTCTTGATGACATTTTTAAGAAGTCATCCATGAAATCACCTATGACACACGGTGACCCGATGATGAATTTTCATAAGTGACATCCCATAGTACAAATTCTGAATGTCACACGTGAAATCATACGTGACATGTCACGGATGGTGACATCTCAAATGACAAACTCGTATATGGCACTGGTTATATCAGCGGTGACTTTGAAAAAATTTCATTTGAGTTGTCCCGAGTGAAAAAGCGGACATCCCATACAATTTTCTCTATGGTTGGTCATGAGGTCTTACCAACAATTGACCAGTCACTGGTGATTCACCTGGTGATTCACGAGTGAAAAGTGACTTCTGGAACTGAAGGGTAACGAGCCAGGCCAACAACAATTCCATTGAACTTTTTTTTCGTCTCAACTCACAATGCAAATTGTTCTTGTCTTTTTCATGACTGTGTGTGAGTCGTTACTCGCGTGCCTGTGATTTTCTTTTAATTGTGTTTGTAAATGCACTGCCATAAGGCAGTTTTGAGCACCCCTGGTTTAAATACATATAAAATTATTAATTTTCTTTTAGCCAATGCAAAAGTTATTTGACGTGTTTAAAATTAATAATAACAATGGGGAAAATGGGCAAAAGCAATAAAAAAATGGGTATTATTTTAAAAGATGTCCTTTTTGTATAAATTTGAACATGAATATTTATACCTGTTACTCGTAGAGTATGTAAAAGGGTATATTAGATTCGTGCAATAGTATGTAACAGGTAGAAGGAAGCGTTTCCTACCATATAAAGTATATATATTCTTGACTAGGATCACTAGCCGAGTCGATCTAGCCATGTCCGTCTGTCCGTCCGTCTGTCTGTCCGTCTGTATGAAAACTGAGATCTCGGAAACTATAAAAGCTAGAAAATTGGGATTTGGCATGCAGATTCTAGGGCTTAATACGCAGCGCAAGTTTTTCACGCCGATGTGCCACGCCCCCCTAACGCCCACAAACCGCGAAAAACTGTTTTGAAGCTAGATTAACGGGAAAAGGAATGTGTATTCGTTTCTTCAATACATATTGATTAAAAAAAATAGGATTGCTTCGATGCAAGATACCCACTGGTTGTCCGGGACTGATTATTAAGCCACCAGTTTATTCACAGTTAACCTCCAGAACTAGAGGTCGTTCGCTATCCGCAACCTGCGACCAGCTCGGTGGCCCAAGCTAGGCGGCTTCGGAGCCATCTCACAAGTTCTTCAGGCCGTGTATTATCTACGAACCGAATTTGGGCCCGCTATCCACTGCTGTTTGCTGGACAGCAAAACAAAGGTGGCTCACTTACCATGCAGATTTGCAAACGGACATTCTGGACCAATTCGAGAACAGTGCTGAGCTGGCTGCGCTCGGATCAGAGGAAGTACAAGCAATTTGTGGCGTTTCGAAGTTTTAGATACCCCAAAGCAGAAGGACTGGCGCTGGGTTCCAACTTCCCAAAATGTAGCAGACGAAGCTACCAAGTGGACCCGGACCCCCGACTTCAGAAGCGGAAGCCGTTGGCTAAATGGGCCAAAATTCCTATGACAGGAATCAGAAGGCTGGCCAACTGAATCAGTCCAAAAAACCGACGAAACTGATGCTGAACTAAAGGTGCAGGTTATTGGAGGATGTGCATGGAACGAAAGCATGAGTCATGCACAGCTTATCGACCCGTTGAGATTCTCTTCTTGGACCAGACTGCTGAGAAGTACGGCAAAAGTGATATGAAGCCTACAACGCTGGAAAGCGAGTGCTGACAGCCAAACAAGTTGAAGACTCGACTACGCAAGCGGATCTTTTAAAGGCGGAAAGTATCCTATAGTCAAATGCGCAGGCCGAGCACTACTAGGACGAGCTGGCATTGCTGCTCATGGGTCGACCTCTAACGAGGAAAAATTTTCTGTACAAATTGGGGCCGTACCTCGACAGTAACGGTGTGTTACGAATTCAAGAGTGCACAAAGATGGGAAACGGCAAATACAGAGTGGTCCTTCCTAGTAGTAGCAGTAGTCCCTTCACCAAGCCTATCATTGCGGAGCTACACGAAAAGTTTCTGCATGCCAACCACGAGACCCTGATCAAAGAGCTACGACAGGCCACCTCGGATGGCAGATCTCTCATGTTCAAGGCTGGCTGCATTCCATCGTACGTTCATTTAACCAGGAATAGATTATGTTGGACCTCTTTAGGTAACGGTCAGGCGAAGCTCGGAAAAAAGATACGGAGTGTTTTTCACTTGCCTTTCTACGAGAGCCATACGCTTGGAGGTAGCGTATTCCCTAACAGCCGACTTTTGTATTCTAGCAGTGCGCAACTTCATAGCTTGGCGTGGCAGGCCCGTGGAACTGTGAAGCGACAAGGGGGTAATACCGAGCTCCGGAGGGCACTGGACGCGCTGGACAGCTGGAACGTGAGTTTACCGGCTCTGAGATGAAGTGGAAGTTTTCGCTCTTTTTTAATTTGACACGAGAAGTAAGCGGACTACAAGTAAGAATTGTGAACCAAAGAGAAACCATAAGCTAATATTGTAACCTGCAGGAAATGTAAGTGCTCGCCAAATGCTCTCTTTGAATGGGGACCGAAAGGAGACCGAAGGCTGGCCCTTAGATCATCTCCCCGATGGTCCGGGTAGCTCACACCACCGCTGCCTCTTTGTTTGAGCACTCTCCTGGGTGGGCTTATCCTGCCCATATTTGGGAAGCACCAACCTTGCCCACTCGACCTTCTTCTGCCATTCTGGCGAAGGCGTGGCAATGTTGCTTCTGGCATGGGAGCGCAGAGTCTGGGCGGCAGTCCGCCTTTCTGCGTAGGTATATTTGATGCCCCCAGTGGGTGGGTTGATCGCCTTGGCTGTGCCTACCGTTGCCTTTGGTGCTGTTGCTCCTGAGACGGATGTATCGGCAGACGGCTTTCTGCCACCCGAAACCCCCAATTTTGGATGCGGCCCTTTCCGGTATGTGTTGGAGCTAGTGCTCAGCATTTCTGTGGGTTTTTTTAAGAGATAATTGTTGTATCGATAATTGATCGGAGAAGGGGAAGGTACGCCCGGGCAGAGATCCGCGATGCCCGGGTAAGTCGGTAGTTAGAACAGGGGGTCGCCTATCCCTGAGCTCACCGTTCGGGACTGGGCTAGTTTTGTTACGGTCCGAATTAGTAGTCCGGCCCGGAGTGAGATGTTGTTTGGGAGAGGAAGGGGGTAGGTAATGTGTAGGGTATTTATACCCGTTACTCGTAGAGTAAAAGCGTATATTAGATTCGTGCAAAAGTATGTAACAGGGGGAAGGAAGCGTTTCCGTTGATCAGGATCACTAGCCGAGTCGATCTAGCCATGTCCGTCTGTATGAAAGCTGAGATCTCGGAAACTATAAAAGCTAGAAGATTGGGATTTGGCATGCAGATTCTAGGGGTTAATACGCAGCGCAAGTTTTTCACGCCGATGTGCCACGCCCCCCCCCCCCCCTAACGCACACAAGCCGCGAAAGACTGTGGCGCCCACAGTTTTGAAGTTAGATTAACGGGAAAAGGAATGTGTCTTCGGTTCTTCAATACATATTGATAGACCAAAGTGGGAACCCCCCCTCCCCCCTAACGCCCACAAACCGCGAAAAGCGGTGGCGCCCACAGTTTTAATGCTAGAGCAAAAGTGTTAAAGCGCTTAATTTTATTCTAAAGTGATTCCATTAGGGAAATTTTTTATTTCAGTATCGCCGGAGTTAAATTTATCCCACATGGATTTTTTCGTCGTGGAAGACGTACACGCCCCCCATGTGGCGACTCCGGGAGCCAGTAGGCTTCAGTAATTATATATATTATATATATTCTTGATCAGGATCAATAGGGGAATCGATATAGCCATGTCCGTCTGTCCGTCTGTTTCAATACCGTTTGCGAGCTTAGTTTAAAATATAGCGATTTGAAACTTTCACAGTCGTCCTAAAACATGTGTACGCAGATCAAGTTTGAAAACCGACCCGATCGGACGTCTATATCCTATAGCTCCCATAGGAACAATCGGCTATACATAGCTTTCAAAAAATGAATATTTTTCGCGCATTGTAAAAGCTATTAAGCCTAGTACTCAGTACGACGAAAACTGCTGGCTAACCATAGGAGTAAGCGAGAGGCAAATAGTCAGCTAAGGCCTTTAGCTGAGACTTTTTTCCACCGCAGTACTCAGATGAGCTAAGAATATCGTAGGGAAATACCAAAAAAATACCAGTTTAGCGGATGAATATCGATGAACGATATTCAAAGATTGCCAGATTTGATCTTTGGCTGTGTTTGTACAGAAGCGGTGTGGCAAAAACTAATTAAAAATGGAAGAAAAAACACAAAAACCACTGAAAAACACCTGCAGCCATGCCAACAGCAAATTTAAAGCTTTACGACCTAGATTATCAACATTTTGTAATGTTTTAAAATTGGCGCCAATTGATTTCATTGCTCTGTGCGGGAGAACTCCAAAAACTTCGGTAACACTACAAACAATAAAATTTTTCGACTAGTGAAACTCTTAGCCGAACTGAGTACTAGGCTTTAACATGAATCTTTCCAAATCGTATTTCCAGAAATCACTTTTCACACGTGAATTACTAGGTGAATCACTCGTGACAGCTCATTTGACACCGGCGACGCTCCGGTGATATGCCGTAGAAACATTTGTTCGGGATGTCCTACCCCGCACCATAGTGACAGGGTGAGTGACATTTTTTTGAAGACACTCGAGCAAATTGGTCATATAAGAGGTTACCACCTCGTGACTTGATACGTACGAATTCATGTGTGACGTTCAGAATTTGTCCAATGAAATGTCACTTCTGAAAATCCATCATCGTGTCACCTGTGTCACAGGTGACTTCATGTATGATTTTTTCCAACATTTCAAAAGCGATTTCATTGAAAAAAAAATAAGTTACATACATATTTATATTCATTTATTTCATTTTATATATTTTATTTTATATATTTTGGTTTTTAAATTATCTAACTTATTAGGATTATTATTTCTAGTTTTTGTTTTACTAGCATATTTTTAATAAAACAAAGTCTTCTTAATACAAGGGCCGATTTCACCCTATTGTTCCTATGGGAGCTATAGGATATAGACGTCCGATCGGCACGCGCTTTTATCCTGATCAAGGTATGCGCAAAAAAATACGATTTGGAAAGATTCATGTTAATAGCTTTTACAATGCGCGAAAAATTCTGAAAAACGTCAAATTTTAACCGATTTCACCCCATTATTCCTATGGGAGCTATAGGATATAGACGTCCGATCGGCACGCGCTTTTACCCTGATCAAGGTATGCGCAAAAAAATACGATTTGGAAAGATTCATGTCAATAGCTTTTACAATGCGCGAAAAATCTTCGTTTTTTGAAAGCTATGTATATCCGATTGTTCCTATGGGAGCTATAGAATATAGACATCCGTTCGGGTCGGTTTTCAAACTTGATCTGCGTACACATGTTTTAGGATGACTGTAAAAGTTTCAAATCGCTATCTTTTAAACTGAGCTCGCAAACGGTATTGAAACAGACGGACAGACGGACATGGCTATATCGACTCCCCTATTGATCCTGATCAAGAATATATACTTTATGGGGTCGGAAACGTCTCCTTCACTGCGTTACAAACTTCTGACCAAAATTATAATACCCTCTGCAAGGGTATAAACAAGTTTTAATATTTGTATTTAATATAAATATATATTTAATGTAATTGCATACTGACCATTAAGAACCGCATAGAGGCCTTTGAGTGCTTTTAACGATTTTTTACCGTTGCACCCGTCCAGATTGTAGTTAACAACCATTTAAACATTTTGCTTACCAAATAAAACACGTGCTTAATAAAGTTTATTATTAATAACTTGCACTAATGTTTGTTTAAATTTTCTTGTTTTCCATATTTTGTGTTATTTTAAAGCATTTTAGCTTGCCATTTTCGGCTAATTGACCGCGAACTTTCTAGGTTATTTTGCGAAAACCAACATATAAAACACTTAAATTGGTAATAAACTAAACTAAAAACCTTCACAATATTTTAAAATTAAGTTTGCACTTACCTGTTTTTTAAACACTTGGCACAAAATTAATTAAATCGCTAAGCAAAAACCTCCTTCTTGCAGAAATCCTCGAAAAGAATGTGAATGCACCAAGTCTTTTTCTCTTCCCTTAGCCATGCTTCTTTTGTTTCATCTTCGCTTTTGGCGCGTGCCAATGCTCCTATACCCTTTCTAAAGCTGTAAGTATCCGACTGCATAATTTTTATTTGTTTAGTAAAATCACAATTTTTTAAAGCTGTTAATAATAAATATATATTAAAGGAAGAATTTTTGAAACTAAACTAAAAAATTAGATTATATAATCAAGTTAAATATAAAACTTAATGAGTTAAATGTACTTTTTTAATTTAATTAAAATTAGCTTTTTTTATAATCAAACAGTTTAATAGCCTCCCCAAGGGGAAAAACCTCTGGAAAAAAGCATATTTTCATGAGGTTTCTCCATACAAAGCGGAAGGGACAAAACCTCCTTCACCCCTTACATTTCTTCCATATCTGGTTTCAAAATACACGGGGATGACACACAAAAGTAAGGGGTGAAGGAGGTTTCGAGATGGTTTTCCAAATGAATTTTGCATTTTCCCTACACCGTCGCCTGCTAGAAGAAGCAAGTTTTCCATCACTCCCTGCTAAAAGGAACAGGATTTCCAACAGTCTAAGAAGCTCCTTCTTCCTTTCCCGCTGGGTCTTCCCATAGAGTCCATCCGTGTGAAACAGTTGGGATTTTTGACAAATGTGAAATTCGTGTTCCCACAGAGCTTCCATCCACCATCCACCTTCCACCATCTGATAACAGCTGACTTGAAGAAAAACAGTTGTATAATGTTGTTCTCCTAATCTTATTGTAGAATAAAACAAAATAAATAGCATACGATAATAATTTAAAACATATATCCAATGTTAGAGAATATCCTACAACAAATCTGCATACAAATTGCTGACGGGGGAGAGCCTAACCTTCCGTACCCCCACACTCCGTTCTTACTACGCCACTGTCTAGCCAATATTAATAGAGCAAAAATGGAAACAAAACCAATTGTGTGCTTTTTGGTCATTTAAAGCAATATTAAACATTATAGTAGTATATACTACACTTTTAACTAAAATTGGTGATTACTTAAGTATTGCACAATATTTTTTGAATCTTCTCAGCAAAAAATAATATTTTCGGTCCCAGAATAGCTTAAATTTTAGCCCACCCATAACAATTTGCTTGCAATGGCCTTTTCGCTTACAACAAACTAAATATTAATAGTGAATTTCCAAAATTCAACAAGCTTAAACATTTTTAAATTTTTTCCCTCCATTGGTTTGAATATGTCTTCGTAGTCAACGTTCTAGGGAACTGTAAAATGTTCGGCACGGCAAAACCTTATGGACCATCCCTTGATGGGTGGTGGATAGATCTCTGTGGGATGACCCTTGTAACGCATCATTTGGCTTCGATGGTGATGGAAGTATAAAGGACGCACGCGCTAAGGTCCAGCTTGCTCCTTGTCGGTTATGTGGGGTGGTGATCTTGTCCTTCATTCTTCAGCCTTCATTAATTTCCAAAAAAAAATATCAATTTTTGCGTGATACGACAAGAATTATATAGAGGGAGAATAATCGTATACAGACACGCAGACAGACAAAATATATAGAAGCTCCTCGAATATCCCCAATAGTCCTTAGATGTTCTCGAGGAATTCCGGATGCCCTCCCTGCCTTGGCCATTCTGCACCTGACTTCAAAATTATTTCTTGAACGGCCCCTTTTGGGATCGCTGAAAAGTTCTTACAGGGGAGTCATCCTAGTCATAGGCAAACAAAGCGGTTTTCTAACACATTATAAAATATATTTAAATCCTAATAAAATAACTTACTACTAACAGGCATAATAAAACTGATAGATAAATAAAAATACATTCAAATACCTCCGCTAACGAGTGGGATTAAAAATATGAATAATCGGCAATTATAATAGAATAAATGGAAAATGACTTTTCTAGATTAGAATATTTTTACCGAACATAATTAAAATAGACTCGAACAAAAATAAAATTTGATCAGCATGATTAAATAAAAATAAAGAAACCAAAAGGAAACTTCGGAGAATTCAAAGGATATATGAGAGTTCAGTAGCCAGAAATAATGCATTTAAATCAAAGTAAACAAGTGTCTGCGAATTCGCCGCAAAGTCACTTTCACACCTTTTAGGTTGCCCTTGAATTCCGATTCCACTGTTCCAGAAAGGGAGAAATTACGCGTTTGCCATTCCCCGTTTATCCGTGATAGCTACGGCTGTGAAATTCTAATTCTTTTTACATTTGCATTCGCTTAACCGGGACTTGCAAATATCAATCTTTTGGGCTTTCTGTTTACCAATTAAAAGGAAATAGCATATCTTTTTATTTGTGAAATATCACTCACCAAAACTCGGGGGATCCATCGACAAAAGCGCTTCCGTGAGGTTTTCCAAATGCTGTGAAACTTGAAAAAAAACCCCAAAAAAATATGCACTATTCTACCCACTGTGCCAGCTTTAGCGCATCTCTGCACCTGCTCTTTTCACTGCTCACTCTCTTCTTTCCCTTATATTTTTCTTCACTTCTTTTCGGGCGACGGTGGTTTTATCTTTCGGCTTTAACCTTTAACTTACATTTCCAGATTCTCCGCATTTTCTCCTAGTCTTATTTTTTCCCATTCTTAATGCAGTTTTCGTACGCTAATAACACTAACACTAATACTAATACACGCGTCCAGCCGGGCATTTTCACTGAATTATCTTATCAATTTTCCGGCGTTTCTATTTCTTTTTCCCGGTTCTTTTACGGCCACTCGGTGATCATGCGTCCGACGTTATGCGCTGGCCAAGGAAAACTACTCTCTCAGAATTCCACTCAAGCCCACCACACTCGAAGCTTGGTGAATTAGGGGAGAGAGAGGAAGCGGGATTGAATGATATTTCGGCGAAATCAAACTCTGGTTGATTGAGGTTGCATCGAACAACTTTCTGGAGACTTGGCGGTTCGATTTGCAAAATACACTTGATTTGCCTTTGCCCCAGAGTTAGAAATTTGACAAATATGCCTTTCTTTTAGCATTAAATAAAAATAATTAAAGTCATCAAGGTTCCCTTTGGGGAGATGGAGGTCGTCGTTTCCCTTTCAGCGGCTCGCTCCAGATCATTGGTGTATAATTATTCAGCATTAAGCGCCAAACCTGAGTAATTATAAAAAATTCTAGATGGCTGCTACATGTGTGTCCCTGACTGTTTATGAGCTTACCCTAATTTTTGGTTTCCAGATGGAATACCTCTCAAAATTTTCCGTTTAGAGCTTCTGGGCTATTTAAACTGTTGCACACACTGAAATTTACTTTCACATTTAGCTGCCTAGCTGATTAGACTTAACCTTTTTCTGGTGGGAACTTACTTAGACCCAACTGCACTCTGAGACTGCCAAAAACGGAAAGAACAACTGTGGCGCGCGGATCTAGGTTGGAGTCACCACCGCTCTCCCAGTCTATGACTTCGCCATTTTGGCAACATTGACAATTTGCTCTGTTGCTTTTTTGTCTCCGAAAACCTATCCCCTCCAGAGTTCCCTCCTCAAGCACAATGGTAATACCACAGCCGAAAAGTGGATGGCGGCACCATTACCGTTTGACCCCTAGGTGGCTCTGCTAACCCCTTTTATGTGCCACAAGCGCTACACCCTATAAGCTTAAAAAACAAAAAAAAATAGCTTTCATTCAAAATATATTACTGCTCCAAAAATGTAAGGGCATACACATGTCACTGCGTCACACAAATTTTACCGGCCACATTTTGGTTGCTAGCTGTAAGGTGCAAAATAAAATAACGGACCGGCAGAAATTTGTCTCTGCTAGCGTCGGGTGCAGGGTAAAGCTGCAAAAAAATCGATGGTACCATCAGTAATATCGATGGTTGGCCGCCGATCACGGACTTCGATATTTTTCAGACTATCACGATAGTTTTGTAATAAAATTCCTATCACTTGGACTTCGAACGAATAAGAACTGCAGCAATAAGCGCGAAGCAGGGGACGCATTCCTACAGAGTCGGAAGGATGTTTTCCTAACAATCTCTGACCGACGGGCGTCACTGAAGCCAAGAACGGTCAACAAACGTTTATTTGTTACCAATAATTGGTTTTTAATCAAAAAAAAAGTGATTTGATTTCTCCTTCCAAATATGTATTAAAAAGATTTCATTTGAATTTAAACTAATTGCGGTTTTAATTAATTATAAATAATTGAATATGGAAATTTTCATAATTGTTCTGCTTATGTGAATTTTTTTAAAGGAATGCCCCTATTATATTAGTGTTACATGAACACCCGTAATGTTTAGATATGAGCGATATTAACGCGATAGTATCGAGGTTTAGTCCGCAAACTATCAAAACTATCGAAGGGGCTACCATCGATGTTTTTGCAGGTCTAGTGCAGGGCAGATTATAAGACAAAAACAGAGAGTGTAATAAAAAACGTCGTCAAAGCTGAGCATTCTGTCATTCAACGGAGCATTTATCGCGGCTCCCACTGGTGCCCTGCACTTATGTCCGCACTTCTGTCTATGACTCAGGGCGTAGGCAGGGGTGTTTTGGTTTGAGGGTTGACGGTGGAATATTTTGAATTTTGAAACATTTGTATGACTGTAGACGGTAAACGGTAGATGTTGGCTAATTTAAATAGGTTATTAACATAACCAAGTACAGAAATCACCAAATCTTGTAAAAAATATTGCATATGAGGTCTCACTTCTCTCTAAAGATGAGTTGCGCCCTTTATCTGTTTAGCTCGTGTATTTTTATAAGAATAATTAAGAAATTATGGATGAAACCGTCGCAGAAACAGATTTCGGTCGTCAAAGCTAGAACAACTTTTTCTGAATCGAGCATGAAAACGGTATAATAGGGTCTTCCCACAGAGACCCATCCACCATCCGTTGAACGGATGGTCCATAAGGTTTGGCGTTTCGAAAATTTTCCAGTTAGATCCCCGTTAAAATTTGACGGACTTTGACGGGCTCTTTTATGCGATAATTAGCCAACGATTTTTCGGTGCAACTCTGAATTCTTCCTCCTGACTGTGAAAATTGGAACGTTGACTACGAAAACATATTCAAATCAATGGCAGGAAAATATATAAAAATGTTAAAGCTTTTGATTTTTAAAAATGTATTATTAGTATTTAGTTTTTTGTAAGCGAAAAGGCTTACAAAAAACGTATTTCAAGCAAATTGTTATGGGTGGGCCAAAATTTAAGCTATTCTGGGACCGAAAACATTATTTTTTGCTGAGAAGATTTAAAACATATTGTGCAATAGTTCAATAATCACAAATTTTAGTTACAAGTGTAGTATATACCACAATTTTTAATATTGCGTTAAATGACAAAACAGCACACAATTGTTTACATTTTTGCACTAATAATATTGGCTAGACAGTGGCGTAGTAAGAACGGAGTGTGGGGGTACGGAAGGTTAGGCTCTCCCCCGTCAGCAATTTGTATGCAGATTTGTTGTAGGATATTCTCTAACATTGGATATATGTTTTAAATTATTATCGTATGCTATTTGTTTTGTTTTATTCTACAATAAGATTAGGAGAAGAGAGTTGTATTCTTCCCGAGATAAGACCCCCCTTTAATTATTTTGAGATGAGCAACTGCTCCTCAAGTCAGCTGTTATCGGATGGTGGAAAGTGGATGGTGGATGGAAGCTCTGTGGGAACACGAATTTCACATTTGTCAAAAATCCCAACCGTTTCACACGGATGGACTCTATGGGAAGAGGCTATAACTTATTAAAACGTTGCAGTGGAATAACGGTTTTTAATTTTTTGCATGATTCGATTTTCAATATTCAATAGCAATAATTTAGATATCGATATACACATCTATCACATTTATATCACCCCTACAAGTAAAGAAGACTCTTTTTTTCTGTGTATTTTTGTTTCGATATTTAATGTGTCATATATATTTGTGGACTGTATGTATTGTCGGACCTACGCAATGAAATATGAAGATTAAACCAGTTTCATCGTGCCGCACTGCCTTTACATGATTTCGTTCCCACATTAGATTCAATCTGTTTTTCTCTGAAATAATTTATTAATTTAGAAAAATATAACAAAAAGAACTTCGAAAAGTATTGTATATTTAACTTTAGGCTATTATTACGATGAAATAGACCTTTGCTATGTGTACTTAGGTATATAACATATCATTTGGATGAAAAACGATAACTATATTAAAAGTGTTTACTATTTGATGTACATACATAGCTCCGTGAACGTGGCGATCGGCTGTTCTTAAGGCAAGCAGAAGATTTTATCCGTATATTTTCGAGTAGTGTCTGGATGCAGACTTGACTTATTAGATACATTTTTTGACACAGATGCAGGACAATACCTCTATCAGCAATTCCGGCAGCAACCATGTTTCGTCTCTACCCAGCACCAAAATGCCTCGCAACTTTAAATTATTAGCTGATCCGCAGTTGGTAAAATGTGGCGCCAGACTATATCGATATGATGGCGTTGTGCCCGGAGACCAACCATATCCAACAATAACACCCAGGGATCCACGGAATCCGCTAATCCGTATACGCGGCAGGGGTGTTGACCCACTTCTACTTCGTATTCCGAGGTAAGGCATTTATTTATGAAAAAGTAAGATAAATTCTTATAATTCATCCTTAGATTTGTCATTGATTCCGACTACGTAGGCCAGCCACCTGCAATCGAAGTTACTCTGGTCAATCTAAATGATAACATTGACAAGCAGTTCCTTTCTAACATGTTGGACAAATGTGGAAACTCCGATGAAATAATAATATACCACCATCCAACCACAAACAAACATATGGGCATTGCTCGTATTGTTTTTGAAAGTACAAAAGGAGCAAGACAGTTTGTTGAAAAATACAATCAAAAATCTGTAATGGGAAAGGTATGGATAATATGAAGAGAATTTTATTAAATTCTAATATAATACTTTTAGATCTTAAATGTGTTTTGCGATCCTTTTGGTGCCATTTTAAAGGAAACACTTGAGAACCTTACAAATCCAGTTCATCCAAAACCATTAATATGTAATAGAATAACGCCCCGAATGACTTTGAAGCACGTGTCTTCCCAGGATGTCGAGTTCGGCAGAAAGGAAAAGGATGCTGGAGATCATTTAAATAATATATACAGCTCCTTTCAAATCAATTCTGAAAGTGGAGAGCGCAGTGCTGAGCGAAACTGGGATCGTGATAAGGAAAGAGATCGCCTCTTTAAAGAGAGGATTCGAAATTTACCAGAGCGAAGTTATGATCGCGGAGTGCGAGAAAAGTACCCGAACTCTGTAAGGCATGATCGTAACTATTACCATCGACGATCTGGAGATATAAGCCCAGAAATTCTTCGTGATAGACTGCATATAGCAAGGGAAAGAGTTAGGGATCCGGACTCACGGTCCCGGGATTATTGTCGTTCTAGGGAGCGAGATTCATTTCGCGAATCTAAAAGATCTCGCGACAAAAGCCGAGACCAATCTAGAGAAAAAAGAGAACATCGTTACAACTCATCTAAAGGTCGAGAATATCGTGAAAGAGAAATTGATCGAAGGGATCGTGACAATCTTAAGTATTACAAGCGCTACTCCTTGCATGAAAATACCGAAACAGACGGGAAAAGCCCTTCAAATTCAAAAAAATATTATTACCACTCTGCAATTCCAGGTTCTAGTTTGCCTGCCGAAAGCTACGGACCAAATCATTATTCCTACTCTTCGATTGCTAACATTCAGACATGGTCAGACAATAGAGGTTGGACAGCTCCTCAGCCTAACTTACAGCCTGTACCGCCTCCTCCTCCGCCTCCAGAAGAGGAAGAAAATTGGGATGATGAAGAAATTAAACTTAATCAAAAATGCATTACGCCTAATACGCAATCCTTCATCGCAAAACTTCAGTCGCCAAAAGCAACATATATAAATAATGTGACAACAATAAAAACAGTGACAGAATCGATTTCCGAACCAGGAAATGTGGATTTGGATACTCGGATAGCCCTAATATTTAAAGGAAAGACGTTTGGTAATGCACCACCTTTTCTTCAAATGGATAGTAGCGATTCGGAAACAGATAAAAAGCCCGATGTGTCTTTTGACAATATTTCCGACTCAAGCAATTCAGAGAAAAAAAAGTCATACGAAACTAATATAAAAGCACTAAAACAGCCAAGTGGAGCAAGTGATATATCCAGTGACGAGGAAATAATAGTTAAAAAGGACAAGGCAAAACACAGTTTTATAAGAGAAATGGAAAAAAAAGATGACAATATGTCTTTATCAAGTTTATCTTCCCATGAGGATTCAATCCAAAATTTGTTGACCTTGGAAGACGGGGAATATAGGAGACCCAATGTGTCGTCGTCTTACATGTATTCTAATACATCAGATCAGAATCCTTTTTATTACCATGCATCTAGCTATGGCCATTATCCTTCCGGTATACCATCGGACTCTGCTTTTTCTAGCACATTTTCTGCCTACATACAGTCCGATTACTTAAAAGGCGTTGGCTCGTTTAGTTTTGATTCTTTTGCTGAGCCATACGACTATAATAAGACTACTGTTACGAACCAGAATGACGGGATACGCCTAAAAGTTGAAAAGGTTATTAGCTATATTGTCGAAGAGCTAAAGCAGATTTTAAAAAGAGATGTAAATAAGCGCATGATTGAAATTACGGCATTTAAACATTTTGAGACCTGGTGGGACGAGAATACTTTGAAAGCTCGATCAAAACCGATAGGCGATATTGCAGATTCCACCTTAAGTTCAGCATCAAATTTTTCCAAAGAAACTTCATATAACGAGAGGCCACCTGACATTAATCATCTAATTAATACGCAACGAGAAATTGATTTTCAAACATTTTCGAGCATAAGTTTAAGAGCGGCAATGCCCAAACTACCATCGTTTCGGCGTATACCGAAACATACCAGTCCTATCCCCGTCCTTATGGAAAGAGATCTAAGTGATCAAGAAGAAATGGTGCAACGTTCAGACTCTGAAAAGGAAGATTCTAATATGGGCAGCTCTGATACGGCACGTTCAAATTTAAAGGGTGACATTTTAAACCACGATTCTGATATAAAATCAGGACTAAACTTAAAAAGAAAGGGAAGTGCTTCAAGTTTTTTTTCCTCTTCCTCATCCTCTTCTAGTGAAGCTGAGTATGAAGGCCAAGAATGTGTTGAAAAGGAAAGGACTAGTGAAGAAGATAGTCTTGGAGAACATAGTCAAAGCAATATGAATCAACGGAAAAAAAACATAAAAAAACGAAGCCGAGGCGGCCTAAGAGATAATGAACATAGTGATACAAAAAATATTTACTCGGACTCTGATGAATATAGAAAGGACGAATTATCGAAGCGCACAAAAAAAATTAATATTTATTCCGATAGCGATGAAGATAATGAAAATATTAAATTAAAGCCTTTGTTGCCTACGTTGCAAGAAAAAAAAAATTCATCTATTCCCTCTGATCTCGAAGATATAAGTAAAGATAGTTGCTTCGGATTGGACGAAAATGAGATAAACCCCACATTTATATCACAACAACAGAATTCGTCAAAAATAAATGAAGAATGTCGTCGTTCTCGTTCTCTTACTCCTGTTCCGCCGCCGGGTTACAACGAAGAGGCCATTCAAAAGAAAGTTAATTGTACACAAAAGCCTGTTTTTGAATATGATAGAATTTACAGCGACTCTGAGGAAGAGCGAGAGTATCAGGAAAAAAGAAGAAGAAATACCGAATACATGGCTCAAATCGAAAGAGAATTTTTAGAGGAACAAGAGAAAAAGATAGAAAAAGTTTTTGAGGAAAGCTTGCCCTTGTCTAATCCTTTAGTAGAAAATGGAATGTCCCCAAAATACAAGAATGATGATATATCAATCTATCAAACAAATTCAGGCTTTACAAGTATAAGTAATAATACATTTATGGAGACCGATAAGTGCAACGAATCGGGCACTAATAAAGAAGATGATGTAGTGTTAACTAGTTGTAAAAAAATGTTCGAAAATTCGAAGGACGAAAACAAAATAACTCAATCACCAGCTTCTTCAGACGGTGGTTCCAGCCAGGCATCGCAGGCCAGTCAGGTTGCGCTAGAGCATTGTTACTCGTTGCCGCCCCACGCCCAGGCAGTACCCCCTAACGGTGTTTCATCTGAACTGTTAAGTGATAGTAAAACTGTTTTGGAAAAAAAATCGGATAGGACTGTTATTGTTGACCAAATGGCACGGTCTGGCCCAGGCAGACCCCGAAAGGATACTAGTCGTACTCAAAGGAAAAAGAAAGATTCAATGCCGCCGATGTCAAATGTGAAGAATAAACTAGCACCAATTACAGACGCATTGGCCGAATTGGCACGCCAAACGGCTAATTTTGTACCGCGTGAGATGTATAAAGCTCGTGACCAGAATGAGGAAATGGTTATATTATACACTTTCCTAACTAAAGGCATCGATGCAGAAGATATTAGCTTTATAAAAATGAGCTATTCAGACCATTTACAAAAAGAACCATACGCGTAAGTGATTTTTATTAAAAAATAATATTTAACTTAATTAGTAGCATATTTTTTAGTATGTTTTTAAACAACACACATTGGGTGGACCACTGTACAACTGACAGAGCTTTCTGGCCACCGCCACCAAAGAAACGTAAGAAGGATGATGAACTGATGCGCCATAAGACTGGAAGTGCTCGAACTGAAGGGTTTTACAAATTGGATTTGCGAGAAAAAGCTAAGCACAAGTACCATCATGCTAAAGCCAATACAGAGGATTCTCATAATGAAGACCGAAGTGATGAACCAACAGCACTTACCAATCACCACCATAGTAAACTAATATCCAAAATGCAAGGAATTTCCCGCGAAGCGCGCTCAAACCAACGGCGACTTCTGACAGCTTTTGGTTCTATGGGTGAATCTGAGCTTTTAAAATTTAATCAACTCAAATTTCGGAAAAAGCAGCTTAAGTTTGCTAAATCTGCAATACATGACTGGGGATTATTTGCAATGGAGCCCATAGCTGCAGACGAAATGGTTATTGAATATGTTGGTCAAATGATACGACCCGTCGTTGCCGATCTAAGGGAAACAAAGTACGAAGCGATTGGAATTGGCAGTTCCTATTTGTTTCGAATCGACATGGAAACTATAATCGATGCAACTAAATGTGGAAATTTAGCACGATTTATTAATCACAGTTGCAATGTAAGAATTACATGCTTGCCTGGTATGTGTGTTACTAATGTCCTTTTCTTTAATTGCAGCCGAATTGCTACGCTAAAGTCATTACTATCGAGTCTGAAAAAAAAATTGTTATATATTCCAAACAGCCAATAGGAATCAACGAGGAAATTACGTACGATTATAAATTTCCATTGGAAGAAGAAAAAATACCTTGCTTATGTGGCGCCCAAGGATGTCGAGGAACGCTTAACTAAAAAGCCAGATTATAAATTAATGAATTTACAGCTATGAATTAAATATTTTGGAGTAATTATTTTTAATTTGTATATTATATCAAAAACGGGTAATACAGGACCCGTATGTATATAAAACAAAATATTTCTTAGTTACAATTTCGAAGGCAATTTTATTACAATTAAAAACAAACTGGAATTAGACTTAAATCTACGAGGTAAGAAGGTTTAGGGTTTTAAATTATTTTCAAACGGATTGAAGTCGTCTTAAGTCGTCATTTAAGACAAAATCAAAATCTGTAAGTTATTATATTATCAGAAAAAAACTAATTAAAATCGTAAAAAAATAAATAATAAAAAATGCTTGTATTTTTTTATTTTTTTCGTCTACTCTAAATTAGTTTTAAGTGTTATTTGCATATCCAATTGAGCTTGAGCAATGTTTTCCAATGAGGATTGCATTTTTTCTAGCAATAGTTCGCCCTTTTGTACCACTTCCTCAAGTTCATGTGCAGTTTCTTGATTTTCGATCTCAAGCCTTTTAAGGCTAGAATTTTGCAGTTCAACAGAACTGTCTTCATTTGGTAATGACTCTATTAATGTGTCAATATCTTTGGCACATCGTGCAATTAACTGAGCAAATAGCTGAGCATAATCCTCTTGCGGCTGACTTGGATTGGGCGTTTGGGATCCTGTGCGGTCGAAATTTGGAAATTTACTAGGAAATGATGTTTGCTGAATAACACCTATCGCATTACAAAAATGCTCCGCTTGCTGCAATAAATATTATTAGGTTAAAATCTGGCAAATATTTCTCAATTATGTATATGATATTACCTGATTTACAGTGTCTTGTAACTGCGTAAGTCTGTCAGCCATTTTAGTATTTAATAAATAGTAAAACCATGTAGTCTGATGCCCAAAAATAAAATTACTTTTTTTTCTTATTTTGGTCTAATCTTTATTATCCGTTACCGTATTTTGGTATTAAGTTACACTCAACCTCAAGCGTTGAGAGAATTATTTAATTGTTTATTGTTTATTCTAATATAAATCTTGTGAACAGCATGACCACAGTGATAACACCAATGAAACACCAGAGAATGGAATCGCGCTTGATTTGGCCACTAAAGGCATTTTTCCACTACGCGGTTTTTCGGTATTTTTGTGTATTTTCGATTCAATTGGCAAACGCGTATGAAAACAGCTGTTATGCTATTGTCATTTGAAGTAAACAATGGATTTAAATAATTTTTTATTGATAGATACAATCTCAGAACAGCATTTGCAAACAATAAATATGTGTCGACAAATTGACCAAATGCTAGAAGCAAGCACCACATCCCACGTTCTGCTGCTAAAGAAACTATCGTCAAGAAGAGTTTGAACATACGTAAGCTATAAAACAAACAAGTATTATTATTGTTAAGCTACCATTTATATACATGTGTATGCCTAGAATCGAAATGGGACCTTTTGGGAGACTGACGTGCAGCGAAATTCAGATGAGTTCTTTTAGGAATCCTTCCGGGTAGACAGGAAATCATTTTAGAAGTTGGTGGAGCTGATGTCAAGGCTGGCAAAAAAGACAGTCTTTTGCCGAGCCATTCCATTGGATAAACGGATTGCTGCTGCCCTCTATGCGCTTGGACTATTCTCGGAATACAAAACTATTGGCAGACTATTCGGCATATCAACCACCATTGTGTGCAAAATAGTCAACGAATTCTGTGTCGAAGTCATATGGCTCAATGGCTCCCGAATACTTGTCCCCAAACTTTTGATCGAAGAGAAGGTTAAAGAATGTATGGAAGGATTTGAGAAGCTGGGATTCCCACAATTTTTTGCTATGGGTAAGGCCTATATAATAATTTAATGCAATTTAATGATTGTTTATTTCTTTTCAGATGGTTGTCATAACGAAATACGTCCGAGAGCCAAGGATGCAACCGATTATTACAATTACAAGCCATCTCGTCTGCCATCTCCTGTTAAATGTGGATGTTCCTCCAAAGAAGTCCGTCTCCTCCCACAAATATAGTAGGAACTCGGTGGCATCTGCTGTTCAAAACATTTTTCCATTTTCTGTGAAAAGATTTTCAATATAAAATATTAATATCATTAAAAACAAACAAATTTGCCATTTTTCCCCCTTTTGTGTTCCCATTCAGCTGTTTTGTGCATCCCTGGTGAATAGTGGTGGTGGAAAATACCACAAATTTGACTTCGCAGCCCTGTAACGCGACAATTTTCCACCCTCTCCACGACAACAACCCTTCAGTTCTGGCTTCACATTTCGGTGCCAATTCATTAGGCCAAACGCTCGGCCGCTGTCGACGTCAGCAGAGCAGTTGGCGTAGCGTCGACATGCTAGAAAGAGAAGCCGATACTTATACATATATTGCGATCTCTTTTTTTGTCTTATAAACTGTCTGCACTCGACGCTAGCAGAGACAAATTTCGGCCGGTCCTTTATTCTTGTTTGCGCTTTACAGTTATGTTCAGCTAGCAACCAAAAATTTGGCCGGTAAAATTCGTGTGACGCAAAGACATGTGTATGCCCTTACATTTTAGGAGCATTATTGTATTTCAAAATAACCCAATTAATTTCGTGTTATAAACCTAAATGATTTAATCATAAAAAAATAAGAAATTTGGATTTACTTAACTAATACATTTGACTAATAAAGTTTTTTATTTCGCTGGATTTTATAATTTAATTTTTTAGTTTTGTTAAAAAAAATGGTCCATTTTATTTATTTAAACTACTATTAACAGCTTTAGGAAATTGCGTTTTTACTGAAAAAATAAAAATTATAAAGTCGGACATATACCGCTTTAGAAAGGGAGCATTGGCACGCGCCAAAAGCGAAGATGAAACAAAAGAAGCATGGCAAAAGAAGAAGGGTGAGGAGAAGACTTGGTGCGAGAAGAGAAGGAGGTTTTTGCTGATTGATTAATTAATTGATTTGATTGAGTGTTAAGTGTTTTAAAACTAAAGGCAGGTAAGTGCAACCTTAAGTTTATTTTATTGGAAACGAACCCTGTCTAAACGTTTTAAATCCATACGTTGGGCGGGCCATGGGCAAAAAATCGCTTAAAAGGTAAATATAAAAATATACAATTAAAACTAATTTTTAAAACATATCTCTTTAATTTGTTTAGAAGCATTGGCCAAAAATAATCCGGACCCGGACATATGCCTAAGGAAGGCGATGCTTAACATAAGGAATAAAATAACAAAGCAGAAATCTAGGGATTATAATAATAATAATGTAAGTAAAACAATTTAAAACCAAATACAATAAAAATGAAAGAGAAAATAAAGATTAGAAATAAATTTGTATGTATTATTTGTATATGTATGCACGGAAATAATCTTTTTGTAAATGAAATTCCTGATGACATTTTTAAGAAGTCATCTATGAAATCACCTATGACACAAGGTGACACGATGATGGATTTTCATAAGTGACATCCCATCGGACAAATTCTGAATGTCACACGTGAAATCAAACGTGACATGTCACGGATAGTGACATTTCAAATGTCAAACTCGTATAAGGCACTGGTGATATCACCCGTCACTTCGAAAAAATTTAATTTAAGTTGTCCCGAGTGAAAAAGCAGACATTCCATACAATTTTCTCTATGGTTGGTCATGAGGGCGTACCGAGGGACAAATGACCAGTCACTTGTGATTCACCTGGTGATTAACGAGTGAAAAGTGACTTCTGGAACTGAAGGGAAGTTTTGTATGGGATTTGGGCGCATTAAACGGTAAATGGATGAAAACGCAACGCATCCATATTGAGGAGAGGGCATTATAGCCTTTTTACAGAAAGCCTTCTACTAGGGTCTTCCCACAGAGATCCATCCACCATCCGTTGAACGGATTGTCCATAAGGTTTTGCCGTTCCAAAAATGTTCCAGTTAGTTCCCCGTTAAAATTTGACGGACTTTGACGGGCTCTTTTATGCGATAGTTAGCCGATGATTTTTCGGTGCAACTCTGAATTCTTCCTCCTGACTGTGAAAATTGGAACGTTGACTACAAAAACATATTCAAATCAATGGCGGGAAAATATTTAAAAATGTTAAAGCTTTTGATTTTTAAAAATGTATTATTAGTATTTAGTTTGTTGTAAGCGAAAAGGCTTACAAAAAACGTATTTCAAGCAAATTGTTATGGGTGGGCCAAAATTTAAGCTATTCTGGGACCGAAAACATTATTTTTTGCTGAGAAGATTCAAAACCTATTGTGCAATAGTTTAATTATCACAAATTTTAGTTACAAGTGTAGTATATACTACTATAAAGTTTAATATTGTTTTAAGTGACCAAACAGCACACAATTGGTTTTGTTTACATTTTTGCACTATTAATATTGGCGTAGTAAGAACGGAGTGTGGTGGTACTGGAGGTTAGGCTCTCCCCCGTCAGCAAATTGTATGGAGATTTGTTGTAGGATATGCTCTGGCATTGGATATATGTTTTAAACTATTCTCGTATGCTATTTATTTTGTTTTATTCTACAATAAGATTAGAAGAACAACATTATACAACTCTCTTCCCGAGATAAGAGAGATGAGATAAGTTGAGCAACTGCTTCTCAAGTCAGCTGTTATCGGATGGTGGATGGAAGCTCTGTGGGAACACGAATTTCACATTTGTCAAAAATCCCATTCCCACTGAGCTTTTATCCTCATCCACATCCAATAACTTTTAACTTCTCTTCTAATCTTTCTGTTAGAATAAAAAAATAAATAAAATACGATAATAGTTTAAAACTGTGATGAACCATAAGACGGCCCTCACAATTGTTGAGAAATTTGTAGCCATGTATAATTTTTGTAGCCATATATGGTTTTTATAGACATGTAGGATTTTTGTAGCCATGTAAGACCCTTGAAGCCATATTGAATATTATTATTACCTTAGCCAAAACCAGACAGAATATTATTAGTTTATTATATTATTAGTTTAGCCTTTTTATAGCCAACATCCCCAACACCGCCAAACCATCGAACACCTAAGCGCAACCAACACGCTCTATCAACACACACTTCGAACACCAACTTACACCTAACGCCGGCAAACCATCAAACACCTAAGCACAGCCGACACGCTCTCTCAACACACACTTCGAACACCAACCTACACCTAACGCCGACAAACCATCAAACACCTGAGCACAGCCGACACGCTCTCGTCAAAAAAGCTCTCCTCACACGTCGAACGGTTCGAACACCTGCACACACAAGCTTTCGTTGCCATCACCCACACACGGAATTGCAACCAACCCGATCGATGTTTTCGAGCAAGGGCAACTGCAGCGACGCCGACGCCATGCAAACACGCGGGTTGCGTGGGTCGACGGCAGAGGGGAGTAAATTAATTTCACTTGTTTGTCGGATCCGAAGCTATTGCCGGTCCCGGAGCGCGTAGTGGCCGTGGATTTCGACGGAGTTCAGCTTGTTTGTCGGGTCTAGAGTCAGTGCGGGTTCCGGAGCGTGCGGCGGATGAAGATTTCGTTGGAGTCTTGTACTCGCTTGTCGGATCCGAATCCGCTGCAGGTTTCAGCCCATGGTCGGCATCTCGGAGTGATAGGATCCAAGAGCCATCGCCGGTTCCGAAGCACGCGGTGGTCGCAAATTTTGACGGAGATAGCCTCGTTTGTCGGATCCTGGGGCCACTGCGGGTTCCGGAACGTGTTTCGGGTAGGGATTACGACGGAGCTCTACTCGATTGTCGGATCCAGACCCGCTGTGAGTTCCGGCCACAGAGTCTGGGTAGTGTCATTTTATTTCGCTCCTCCCTTAAGTCCTTGTGCTCAGGGAGCCCTGAGCACAATATCCCTGCCCAAGACCTCCTTACAAAACATATATGCAATGTTATATCATAGCCACCGACAAGTCCGCATTGCTGCCGGGGGAGAGCCTAACCTCCCGGACCCCCACACGCCGCTCTTACTACGCCACTGACTAGCCAACATTAAAACTGAAAAATTGTAAACAAACCCAATTGTATGCTGCTTGGTCATTAAAAGTAAAATTGAACTTTATGGGTGTATATATAAGACTTGTGACTTATATTTGTGATTATTGAAGTATGGCGCAATATGTTTTGAATCTTCTCAGCAATCTTAATTAAGAGGACACAATTTTTACGCCTAAGAACAAAAGCTATCAGCTTCGGGACCAGTTGAAACGTAGTGAGATATGTAGAAAATGGATCAGGTGAAAGATTAATGGACGTGAGTGACGAAAGTTCCTCCATACCAGTGGTGGCCAGCAGAGGCAGCGCGCAGGGCCCACGGGATAGGCAATTTCGCTGCCGCTGCTCTGCCAGCGCGCTGCAGCGTTTCGACGCACATGTACGCTGTCAAGCTGCAAAACGTCACGCACACAGTCAAATTCGTGCATGCTCGCACTCACACAAACGCAATGCGTTCTTTCATTGTCTGTGTGCTGCCTCTGCTGGCCACCACTACTCCATACCCTTAATGCAGCATACTCTGCAGCTCTTCGAGCGCAGCGTACGTGCACAAGTCCGCCTCGTGTAAAGACAGCCGTAAGGACTTTATGCTTTTTCATACGCATGGCTTCTTTGTTCTCTTAAGGGGGGACAACTGATTAAAATTTTTAAAAAATCCAAAAATTTTTTTTTTGTTTAAATATTTTTTAGGGTCTTAAAAATAACATACCAAAAAATAGAGTCCGGCAAATGTGTCTAAGTATCGAAATTTTCCATTCTGCCGCGATGCCTGATATGTATATCCCAGGCACCTTAAAACTTTAAACGCGTTTTTCTCGAAACCACTTTTTTTGAGACTGCCGGAAACATAACATATTATAAAACCTACTTTACAAAATTTTCATTTGGCCAAAAAAAAATCCTGAAAATCCGATTTTTTTTCCCATTTACTCAGATGTCCCCCCTTAACAATTGCTCATTTACATAAATTATCGCTTTTGAATTGAAACCCGAAAACTGAAAGCTAAGTTGTTTCTTGTGCTCGCGCCTGTACATTCCGATTGGACCAAGTAGCCTGAGCTTTTCTCGTGGGTTTAACCTTTTAATTATTATTACTGGATCCACATGAGTTTGCTGTGATTTCTTTGCTCGGAAGATATCGGAGACTTTTGATGGTGAAGTCAGCTGGAGATTAAAGCATAGCTTGTGATAGAGCGCTTTGAGATCTTCACCTTCCACATAGGCAACGCCATGAACCCTCAGGTCACACGAGCTAGTCTTCCTGCATTGCGTTGCCAGCCTAGACTCCAGTGCACCCAACCTCTTGTCACCTCCCTGTTCAGCGTCTCAACCCGCTCACACCCACCCATTCGGTCCTTCATGGACCGAAGACACGAACGATCCATAATGCGGCTGAGCATTCGCTGTTCAGCTTCCCGAACGGCCGACTCAATTTTTTCGGTTTGTTCCTCAAAACGAGTCTTCAGGAGTTGCGTTCGCTAGCAGTTCCGGATAAGTTTCAAGTACGTTTAGTAGGCGGAGCAGTAGAACCAATGAGATTTATTTTTATTTATTTATTTAATTTGTTGATTTAATATACAGTAAAATATCGTTTATTTTATAGAACCAGAGAGAACTAAAGTCTGTTTTCAGCAGTGTTGGGAAAGGTACTGTTTTTTTTTACCTAGGTAAGGTAAAAGATACTGGGCAAAAATAAATACCTAGGTAAGGTAAAGGTACTTCAATTTCCAAGTACCTAGGTAAAGGTAAAAGGTAAAAATTTTGATTTTTAATTTTTATAATTTTTTTGTTTTATTTATTAGTTTTTTTTTGCTTTATTACATTGGCGAATCAATTCAACTTAAAATATGACTAGGTTTCAATTTCAGTTTACAGTCATCTTAAAAATATGTAACATTATCTTTTCATTTCAATCGAAATTTAAATATTATCTTTTTTTAACATAACTAAAGTTTCGAAAAACTCGTCCGCCAGCCTGTTTCTTTTTGGAGTTAGAATTTGACCTCCACAACTAAACAATCTTTCAACTGGCGCAGAGCTGGGCAAAACTGTATTCCGACTATTATAATTTCGAAACAAAACCTTTGTATACAATGATTTAGTGGTGGATTTAGCTTATTTTAGTGTCGCAGCCAGATTTGGCTATTTTAAATAAGCTCATTGCTTTATACCTATGTAAGTACCTTAATAATTCCAAAGGTATATACAAATCTGTAGCTAGGTAAGGTAAAAGGTACACAATTTTTTTTATACCTAGGTAAGGTAAAAGGTACCACTAAATTGTACCTAGGTACGTACCTAGGTAAAAGTATCTAGGTATGTCCCAACACTGGTTTTCAGCAATTTAACAGCCTAAAAATTTTGTTGAATTGCTGAAAATTAGAGTTGTCACCTTTTTTAATAAAAGTCATGGGAACTATGTAAAATTTTAGAATCACCGTTCCGCTTTTTCACTCGTAACAGCACAAATCAAACTTTTTCGTTGTCACTGGTAATATCATAAGTACCTCATACGAATTGGTTATATGAGAGGACACAATCCCGTGACATGTGACGTATGTTTACACGAGTGACATTCGGAATTAGTCCTATGGAATGTCACTTATGAAAATTCATCATCGTGTCACCTGTGTCATAGGTAATTTCATGAATGACATTTTATACAGAGGGTATTATGATTTCAGTCAGAAGTTTGCAACGCAGCGAAAGAGACGTTTCCGACCCTATAAAGTATATATATTCTTGATCAGCATGACTAGACGAGTCGATCTAGCCATGTCCGTCTGTCCATCCCCCTACGCAAACTAGCCCCTCAGTTTTGAAGCTATCGAGATGAAACTTTACCAAAAGTCGTATAGAAAGTGCAGGTAGTAGGTAGGTATATCTATATCTTATAGCTCCCATAGGAAGGATAGGAAAAATAATGGAAAAAAATTATAGCTTTGGTGTTTTTTGACATATGACCTAAAGCTCTTGGAAATATTATTATTTAAACTGTTCTGAATTTGGAATACAGTTTTATATAATCTTCGGCTAGCCGAAGTTAGCTTCCCTTGCTGATCTTTCCTATTCAACTGCAAATACCAATATGATACATTTAGATTTTCTTTAGTATTTGTTGCATCAAACAATATTATTTATTTTATTTATTTATTTATTACAATAATGTCAGCAAATATCTGCCAGCATAAACATAGTACCCCACTTACATCAAGTGGAAGGGGGCAAGGATAGGTAAGTTAGGATATTTGTTACAATTAAATTAACAGAGCATTCAGAAAATATCAAAAAATACATTTCATTATATTGCGAACATAAAACGCGAAATGGATAACGTAACTCAAAGTTCGTTTTACAAATATCGAGGGCAATAGGTCGAAAGTGCCGAGTAGACCTTACAGGGATGGATAACCGAATTTGACCAAGTAGATAGCTTAAGTTTACAAGTCCAGTGATTAATTTGTGCAGAAACATAACGCCATGGCAGGTCCGACGATCCTTGAGGGAGGGCAGGTTAAGTAGACGCAGTCTATCCACGTACGATGGCAGGTGACGATGTGGTTCCCAGTTTAAACCACGTAGAGCAAGCAAAAGGAACTGTTTCTGTACCGATTCGATAAGGTCCTGATAATTGGTATATTGGGGTGACTAAACACACGTGCAATATTCAAGAATTGGACGAACCAAGGAAATGTACATATGTTCTGTGGTGTAGGGGTCCTCAAATTCCTTCGACCAACGTTTAACAAAGGCAAAACCCCCTTTTGCTTTACTAACTATGATACCAATGTGATTAGAGAAATTCAAGTTGTGGTTGAATAACACTCCAAGGTCTGTAGCGGAATTTATGCGCTCAAGTTTATTCGACTCAATAGAATTTTAGTGAGGAGAAGCTTCTTCCGATAAAAGGACATAAAGTTACATTTAGAGTTGTTCAAAAACAACAAATTCTGGATGCACCAAGAATACAGATTGTTCAGATCAGCTTGCAAAAGTGCATGGGAATCGGGATTCGATAACGGCAAACAGAGTTTTACGTCGTCGGCCTACATCATAGCATGAGCAGAGAGAACAACTTGGGGCAAGTCATTTATAAAAATTCCAAACAGTAGGGGTCCTAGGTGGCTCCCTTGCGGAACACCAGAGGTCACGTAAACAAAGTTAGAGCCCGTGCCTTTAAAAGCAATTCTCTGAGTCCGGTTTGTCAAGTAAGCTGAGATCCACTTAATCAACGTGATCGGGAATCCTAATAGTATTAGTTTTTTTAATAATAACTAATGGTTCACGGAATCGAAAGCTTTACTGAAGTCCGTAAAAATAACATCAGTTTGATTATCATTTCTAAAAGCGCTTCTGATGACTGAAGTAAACTCAAGAAGTTTTGTAGTCGTTGATCTTTGTTTCATAAAGCCATGCTAAGTTGGGAACATTATTGAGCTGCATTGGTGCTGTAGCTGAGCGGTAATAAGCTGTTCGAAAAACTTGGGGATCGCGCTTAGTTTTGCAATACCACGGTAGTTTTTAATGTCCGACTTGCTTTCCTTTTTATGAAGTGGAATGATAAAAGATTCCTTCCAAACTTTAAGGGGAAATGAATGAAGGAGGGATATCTAAAAAAGTTTAGATAACGGTTTGCACAAAGCATCGGCACATTTTTTTATGAGAGTTGCAAGAGAACCTCGAGGGCTTATTCGATTGATCCTTCCTAGGGCAGCTATCTTATATAGTCGTTCGATTTATGTTAAATGTAATTCGAAATTCTGAATTAATAAAATAAAGTTTTATCGATCGTTCCTATGGGAGCTATATAATATAGTCGTCCGATGTTTTTAAAATTTTATTCGAAATTCAGAACAGTTTAAATAATAATATTCCCAAGAACGTTAAGTCTTATGTCAAAGAACATCGAACCTATAATTTTTTTTATTATTTTTCTTATCTTTCCTATGGGAGCTATAAGATATAATTGTCCGATCCTGCTGGTTCCGACTTATATACTACCTGCAATAGAAAGACGACTTTTGGTAAAGTTTCATCTCGATAGCTTCAAAACTGAGTGACTAGTTTGCGTAGAAACGGACGGACAGAGGGACGGACAGACGGACGGACAGACGGACGGACAGACGGACGGACAGACGGACAGACGGACATGGCTAGATCAGACGAGTCGATCATGTCAGTCATGCTGATCAAGAATATATATACTTTATATGGTCGGATACGTCTCCTTCACTGCGTTGCAAACTTGTGACTGAAATCATAATACCCTCTGCAAGGGTATAAAAAGTAATTCATGAAATTACCTATGACACAGGTGACACGATGATGGATTTTCATAAGCGACATTCCATCAGACTAATTCCGAATGTCACTCGTAAAAACATACGTCACATGTCACGGGGTGGTGACCTCTCATATAACCAATTCGTATGAGGCACTTATGACAATGAAAGAATTTGATTTGAACTGCCACGAGTGAAAAAGCGGAACGGTGATTCTAAAATGTTACATAGTTGCCATGACTTTTATTAAAAAGGGTGACAACTTTAATTTTAGCAATTCAACAAAATTTTTAGGTTGTTAAATGGCTGAAAACAGACTTTAGTTCTCTCTCGTGTGCAGTCGCTTTATTGATGGTTCTATAAAATAAACGATATTGTACCGAAAACTACATTTATAAAATTCAAGAAAGTCTATAACCGCCTAATAGTCTACCAGCTCTATCCGCGGACAACATAACACAGTGCTAATAAACAAAGTTGACTCTGTAAATCAGAAAATAAATTTTTGTTGAAAAACAAGTGCGTTTGTGCATACACCTTCAGTGAGAGACAATCGGTGCGACAGCATCTTCGGAGTGCAAGAGAGAAAAAGGTTGCCCCATTAGTTACGCTACCGCCGATAAGGCAGTTATACGCTATTGTCGATAAGGCAGTTTGTCGGAAAAGCAGTGCACTATGGGGCATTTGAACTGTTTTTTTTTTTGGCATTCATTCATAGCTTCAAAGCAAAACAACTTTTTGAGTTCGGTTTTTTTAAATTAGTTTATAATATTTACCCAAATTTTTTGAAAAAAAAATAGTCAAAGCCACTACACTAAAAAAAATTTTTTGTTTGTTTATTTTTTTAAATATTAAAAAAAAATTTTTTTATGTTTTCTAAAAATAAAAAACATTTTTAAACAAACATAAATAAAATAATTTTTTGTATACTTTTTTTCTTTGAAGAGATATCGATTTTTTACTGTAAAATCCCATGTACGTATAACCTAAAAACTGGCTATCCACTATAAAAATATTTTTTTAATGAAAAGAAACCGCGGAGTCCTTATAAATCAAATATTATTTTATTAGGAAGAAAATTGTATTCAATTTTCTTAACATTCCATCTTATGAAGCAAGTTGTAGACAAATAAAGTGCCCATTTTACATTTTTGGCGGTGGAAAAAAAATTGAATTTCTCAAAAAGTTGCAAAAAGTGCGGATTAGGATTGACTGTCTGAACTAAGAATTGACCATTCTTTAATATGAAATAAACCGCTGGCTCAACAAATTTCAAAATTTTTTGTAATCTCTATTCAAAGTTGAACTTTATATTCCAGGCATTGATCACTAGGTATATGAAGCAATTGCTCCCAATACAAACACAAAATAAGGGGCATGATAATATTAACAAATAGAATGGGCATATAGAAAGAATATCTTGTCGTTGAAAAGATATTAATTTTATTGCAAAGTGTAGTAAAATGTGAAATGTAGTGGTCGCTAGGGCCGGCAGACTTTAACAGCTGTTATTTTAAAATTGGACTGTTACTTTAACATTTGTGGTATGTAACATTATAGTGTGATCCATTCTTAATACGATTCCATCAATGTCCTAACAATTTTCATACTTGTAAAAAACACATTTATGCCAAAAAAACGGGTCAATTGCCCCATAGTGCAGTGGTTGCTAGCTAAGCTAGCATACAACTTAAACTTAAAGATACAAACTGAAGATACAATACAAACACAACCGAAAAATAACCTACTTTTATATTAAATCAACAAATAAAAATAAATCTCATGGGATCTACTGCTCCGCCCACTAAACGTACTTGAAACATCGCTGGAACTGCCAGCAAACACAACTCTGATGTAAATTCGCCACAGCTGCTGGAGCTCCTGAAGACTCGTTTTGAGGAACAAACCGAGAAAATTGAGTCGGCCGTTCGGGAAGCTGAACAGCGAGTGCTCAGCCGCCTTAGGGCAATAGGTCGAAAGTGCCGAGTAGACCTTACAGGGATAACCGAATTTGACCAAGTAGATAGCTTAAGTTTACAAGTCCAGTGATTAATTTGTGCAGGAACATAACGCCATGGCAGGTCCGACGATCCTTGAGGGAGGGCAGGTTAAGTAGACGCAGTCTATCCACGTACGATGGCAGGTGACGATGTGGTTCCCAGTTTAAACCACGTAGAGCAAGCAAAAGGAACTGTTTCTGTACCGATTCGATAAGGTCCTGATAATTGGTATATTGGGGTGACTAAACACACGAGCAATATTCAAGAATTGGACGAACCAAGGAAATGTACAAATGTTCTGTGGTGTAGGGGTCCTCAAATTCCTTCGACCTACGTTTAACAAAGGCAAAACCCCCTTTTGCTTTACTAACTATGATACCAATGTGATTAGAGAAATTCAAGTTGTGGTTGAATAACACTTTAAGGTCTGTAGCGGAATTTATGCGCTCAAGTTTATTCGACTCAATAGAATATTAGTGAGGAGAAGCTTCTTCCGATAAAAGGACATAAAGTTACATTTAGAGTTGTTCAAAAACAACAAATTCTGGATGCACCAAGAATACAGATTGTTCAGATCAGCTTGCAAAAGTGCATGGGAATCGGGATTCGATAACGGCAAACAGAGTTTTACGTCGACGGCCTACATCATAGCATGAGCAGAGAGAACAACTTGGGGCAAGTCATTTATAAAAATTCCAAACAGTAGGGGTCCTAGGTGGCTCCCTTGCGGAACACCAGAGGTCACGTAAACAAAGTTAGAGCCCGTGCCTTTAAAAGCAATTCTCTGAGTCTGGTTTGTCAAGTAAGCTGAGATCCACTTAATCAACGTGATCGGGAATCCTAATAGTATTAGTTTTTTGAATAATAACTAATGGTTCACGGAATCGAAAGCTTTACTGAAGTCCGTAAAAATAACATCAGTTTGATTATCATTTCTAAAAGCGCTTCTGATGACTGAAGTAAACTCAAGAAGTTTTGTAGTTGTTGATCTTTGTTTCATAAAGCCATGCTAAGTTGGGAACATTATTGAGCTGCATTGGTGCTGTAGCTGAGCGGTAACAAGCTGTTCGAAAAACTTGGGGATCGCGCTTAGTTTTGCAATACCACGGTAGTTTTTAATGTCCGACTTGCTTTCCTTTTTATGAAGTGGAATGATAAAAGATTCCTTCCAAACTTTAAGGGGAAATGAATGAAGGAGGGATATCTAAAAAAGTTTAGATAACGGTTTGCACAAAGCATCGGCACATTTTTTTATGAGAGTTGCAAGAGAACCTCGAGGGCTTATTTGATTGATCCTTCCTAGGGCAGCTATCTTATATAGTCGTTCGATTTATGTTAAATGTAATTCGAAATTCTGAATTAATAAAATAAAGTTTTATCGATCGTTCCTATGGGAGCTATATAATATAGTCGTCCGATGTTTTTAAAATTTTATTCGAAATTCAGAACAGTTTAAATAATAATATTCCCAAGAACTTTAAGTCTTATGTCAAAGAACATCGAACCTATAATTTTTTTCATTATTTTTCTTATCTTTCCTATGGGAGCTATAAGATATAATTGTCCGATCCTGCTGGTTCCGACTTATATACTACCTGCAATAAAAAGACGACTTTTGGTAAAGTTTCATCTCGATAGCTTCAAAACTGAGGGACTAGTTTGCGTAGAAACGGACGGACAGAGGGACGGACAGACGGACGGACAGACGGACGGACAGACGGACGGACAGACGGACGTGGCTAGATCAGACGAGTCGATCATGTCAGTCATGCTGATCAAGAATATATATACTTTATATGGTCGGAAACGTCTCCTTCACTGCGTTGCAAACTTGTGACTGAAATCATAATACCCTCTGCAAGGGTATAAAAAGTAATTCATGAAATTACCTATGACACAGGAGACACGATGATGGATTTTCATAAGCGACATTCCATCAGACTAATTCCGAATGTCACTCGTAAAAACATACGTCACATGTCACGGGGTGGTGACCTCTCATATAACCAATTCGTATGAGGCACTTATGATATCACCAGTGACAATGAAAAAATTTGATTTGAACTGCCATGAGTGAAAAAGCGGAACGGTGATTCTAAAATGTTACATAGTTGCCATGACTTTTATTAAAAAGGGTGACAACTTTAATTTTAGCAATTCAACAAAATTTTTAGGCTGTTAAATGGCTGAAAACAGACTTTAGTTCTCTCTCGTGTGCAGTCGCTTTATTGATGGTTCTATAAAATAGACGATATTGTACCGAAAACTACATTTATAAAATTCAAGAAAGTCTATAACCGCCTAATAGTCTACCAGCTCTATCCGCGGACAACACAACACAGTGCTAATAAACAAAGTTGACTCTGTAAATCAGAAAATAAATTTTTGTTGAAAAACAAGTGCGTTTGTGCATACACCTTCAGTGAGAGACAATCGGTGCGGCAGCATCTTCGGAGTGCAAGAGAGAAAAAGGTTGCCCCATTAGTTACGCTACCGCCGATAAGGCAGTTATACGCTATTGTCGATAAGGCAGTTTGTCGGAAAAGCAGTGCACTATGGGGCATTTGAACTGTTTTTTTTTGGCATTAATTCATAACTTCAAAACAAAACAACTTTTTTCAGTTCGGTTTTTTTAAATTAGTTTATAATATTTACCCAAATTTTTTGAAAAAAAAATAGTCAAAGCCACTACACTAAAAAAATTTTTTTGTTTGTTTATTTTTTTAAATATTAAAAAATTTTTTTTTATGTTTTCCAAAAATAAAAAACATTTTTAAACAAACATAAATAAAATAATTTGTTGTATACTTTTTTTCTTTGAAGAGATATCGATTTTTTACTGTAAAATCCCATGAACTTATAACCCAAAAACTGGCTATCCACTATAAAAATATTTTTTTAATGAAAAGAAACCGCGGAGTGCTTTTAAATCAAATATTATTTTATTAAGAAGAAAATTGTATTCAATTTTCTTAACATTCCATCTTATGAAGCAAGTTGTAGACAAATAAAGTGCCCATTTTACATTTTTGGCGGTGGAAAAAAAATTGAATTTCTCAAAAAGTTGCAAAAAGTGCGGACTAGGATTGACTGTCTGAACTAAGAATTGACCATTCTTTGATGAAATATGAAATAAACCGCTGGCTAAAATATTATGTCAAATGTCAAAATTTTTTGTAATCTCTATTCAAAGTTGAACTTTATATTCCAGGCATTGATAACTAGGTATATGAAGCAATTGCTCCCAATACAAACACAAAATAAGGGGCATGATAATATTAACAAATAGAATGGGCATATAGAAAGAATATCCAATTCAAATTTTATGGTTGTATGTCTTGTCGTTGAAAAGATATTAATTTTATTGCAAAGTGTAGTAAAATGTGAAATGTTGTGGTCGCTAGGGCCGGCAGACTTTAACAGCTGTTATTTTAAAATTGGACTGTTACTTTAACATTTGTGGTATGTAACATTATAGTGTGATCCATTCTTAATACGATTCCATCAATGTCCTAACAATTTTCATACTTGTAAAAAACACATTTATGCCAAAAAAACGGGTCAAATGCCCTATAGTGCAGTGGTTGCTAGCTAAGCTAGCATACAACTTAAACTTAAAGATACAAACTGAAGATACAATACAAACACAACCGAAAAATAACCTACTTTTATATTAAATCAACAAATAAAAATAAATCTCATGGGATCTACTGCTCCGCCCACAAAACGTACTTGAAACATCGCTGGAACTGCCAGCAAACACAACTCTGATGTAAATTCGCCACAGCTGCTGGAGCTCCTGAAGACTCGTTTTGAGGAACAAACCGAGAAAATTGAGTCGGCCGTTCGGGAAGCTGAACAGCGAGTGCTCAGCCGCCTTATGGATCGCTTGGACATCATCGACGGGGAAGTAAAGCACATAAATGTTCGTGTCCTGACGTTGGAGCGTGAGGTTGCCGATCTTCGCTCCATGAAGGACCGAATGGGTGGGTGTGGGCGGATTTAGACGCTGAACAGGGAGGTGACGAGAGGTCGGGTACACTGGAGTCCAGGCTGGCAACGCAGTGCAGCGAGACTAACTCGTGTGACCTGAGGGTTCATGGCGTTGCCTATGTGGAAGGTTAAGACCTCAAACATAAGCTATGCTTTAATCTCCAACTAACTTCCCATAAAAGGTCTCCGATATCCACCGAGCAAAGAAATCACAGCAAACTCATGTGGATCCAGTAATACTCATTAAAATGTTAAACCCACGAGAAAAAAGCCGGGTACTTTGTTGTAAGAATGTAAACTCACTTTAATACTTTTCTTTCAAAATCCTTATTAAAAGGCTGGAGCAGAATTAGTGACGCTACAAACCTCAAGTTGTGTCTGATGTTTACAATTTCCCTTAGGTTCTAAGTAAGCCTAGGTCTCGTAGCTGCGCTGCCTACATTTGGACGGCAGAGAGACGGCTATGTATATCTATATGTTATATGTATTTAACTATGCTCTCTTAAGCTAGAGCGCGAGAGTATATGCATGCACTTGAGTTCGGCCGGCGTGTGTAACAGAATGCTGACACTTGCACTTTCTGTGAACGCGCCGATCGATTAATGTTTCGGCCACTTATGTTTTTGAGCGGGCCTTTGTTTATGAATGCACTGCAACAAAGTGTTACAATGTGTTTGCGTCTAGTACTCTTGGTACAGTAGATATTCAAGATATGCGCATACTACATCTCCCTCCTTTTGAAAAATAACGTAATATATTATGAAGTTATTTTATTGGTATTTTTTACTTAAAGGAATAATAATAATTTATGTTGTCAAATCTTTTTTTTAAAGTGTTTTTTAGATATAAAGAGAATGGAATTAGGAATAATATTCGTATTTAAGAAAGAAGTATTTCTAATCTATCCTTATCAACTGTTTGTTTTTTGTTCTTATTAGTCGTTATTATTATGTTATTTCTTTCTCCTATTTGCGTTATTTTATACGGACCGGTATATTGATAATCTAACTTATGACCTGTTTCATTTCTTAAAAGGACTTGATCACTTACTGATATATCTATGTTGTTTATTTTCTGATCATATAGTATTTTATTATTTTTCTTATTTTCTTCTATCATTACTCTAGCTCTTTTGTATGCTACTTCTAATCTATATTTACTTTCCTTAGCATAGTCATATGTATTATATATGGGTTCTATTTTTTTTATACTATTAAATTGTTTTGGTAACTTATTTGTTTAACCCATTACTCGTATGGACAATAATTATGTGCCATTGAAGGAGTCGTGTTGAAACAAAAAACGAAATATTGAAGCCATACGTCCCAATCAGTTTTATCAACAGATATATATGAGCGTATATATTCATTGAAAGTTCGATGACTTCGTTCTATTGTTCCGACTGTCTGGTGGTGGTGTGCCGTAGATTTTAAATTTTCAATTTTTAGGTATTTGTATAAATCATTTATAATTGAATTCTTATACTCTGTACCCATGTCCGTAATGAACATCTTCATTGGACCGTACTTCGGAATGAATGATTCAAAAATTGCTTTAGCGACAGTGTTCGCGTTCTTATTTGGAACTGGTACGGAAACGAAGTATTTAGTTAGGTCACATTTTAGAGTGACTGCATATTCATTGCCAGTTTCTGATTTTGGTAATGGACCAATAGTGTTCACTATCACTCTGTCGAAAGCATTTGTAGGCGTATCAGTTAGAATCAATGGAGTCTTATGGTGCTTAGTTATTTTAGCATTTTGGCATTTCTGACATTTTCATATGTACTCTGTAATATTTCGAGTCATACCTTTCCAAAAATAATGTTTTTTGACCAGAGCTTGCAATTACCTGTCAACCGATTTTCCTAAGGCAGTTTGGCTCTCGCCAAAATAGAAAAAAATGTTGCTCACAAATTCTCTCTCTGAGCGGAACCCTTTTTTCGTTTTGCTTGTCGGTTTCCGTCCGACCGTTCGGCTCAACCGAACAAAGCAATCGGTCTTTCAATAACCACTCGGTGAGACCATTTTAAGTTAACAGTCACCTAAAAAGGTTTCTATAAGACTAGAGTTAAATAAAAGACAGAAAAATGGGGTTTCTCCAGAAAGGGAAAAGTATAAGCCTGCTGTGATATGTGCATACATTTTTCATAGGAAATCAAGATAATTCTAAAATAGCATATAAATGCATATAAACGTACATAGAATTTTATTCTGAATTTAGGTTAGGTGTTATTTTTTTGATTCCTTCAATATGATAATTTACTATATAAGGAACTATCTTTAATCAAACAAAAACACTTCTTAACGAGGTAAAAAACTAGTGACGATCGACATTCGTGACGAAAGATGATTGCACACATGATTAAATAAAGTTTTTAAAATTTATTTTTTCGGCACTCTAGTTTTAAGAACAGACTAGTTTTTAAGAACACACGAACATTTTCTATTGCAGAGTGCCGAAAAAATAAATTTTAAAAAGTGTATTTGCCAAACTAGTTTGTTTTTTCAAAAGTCGTAAAACAAAAGTTTCCTAAATGGACTGGTTTAAAAAAATTTTAAAGATTCTTTGACCCTACAGTTTGGATACGCACATACAAAATTCAACGCTTAGGCAGAGTTAGTTGTTTTGGGCTAGCCAAAGTGGACATTTTCGTTTCTGAATAACTTTTAAACGTGACTTTTTACAGTAATGTGTTATATACCAACATTTAAGGACTATATAATTTAAAGGGCTATATAATTTAAAGTTTTAAAGAAAATCGTTAGAGCCGTTTTTGGAAATAATAAAAATAAGCTAAAAAAAAAGTTCCAAAATTGTGTGCATATCTTTTTAAATTTACACAAATTACATATAGGGGGCGCTTATAGCATTTCAAAATACCTTTCAAACGAGATGCAGCACAAGTCTGTAGTGTTACGTGGGCATATTAGTGCCCCAGTCCTGTAAAGGACTCGGGCCGAGGGAAAGTCATCCGATGTTCAGGCACCAATTTTGCCGGCATAAGCTCGCCGGATGGGGTGGGTTCTTGGTAAGACTTTCTCCTCTCCAACATAACGAGAATAAATATTAAGATGCCTGAAAAAAAAGTATGAGTCGTAAAGTCCGTCGGTCATCAGTCTACATTGCCCCACAAGCTTAGCTGTCGCTTGATCGTAACACGATCGGGCAATGTTTCGGCCACATTCCCTCCCCTTCACACAATCGTGTGCCAAATGGATCGTCGCGGGCCGCGCAATACGATCCCCTAATGTCAAGGTTGTCCGTTAAAAGTTATGTCATTATTCTTCACCTACTCCACTTATCGCGTCAGCACCCCCTTGTTGAAAACTTAGCACTTCATGGTTTTAAGTTCGTTTTCACATTATAATTTTATTGGATAAAATATTGGCTAGTGCCATTAATGAGTAATACTATTATTGGGAGTACATATACATTTAATTTTCATTGACCAACAAAGGTTGTTAGCGGAGAGTATCGAATTTACCACCCGTACAGGGTGCACACGTCAGCAAATTGCTGACTATTCACGACTACAAACGTCGCTCTGGGGGCTCTTGTTTTTGTTCATACAAACACAAGGGCTGATACTCGCCGCTGAAAAATCAATGTTTTTATCATATAATAAAAAGTTAACTTATGTAAAGAGATAATTAAAAATAGTTAGATAATGTATTATTGTGTTTTTTTTTTATTACTGTATTATTTTTCTGATTAGTTCATCTGACGGATGACAAAGGTACTAACCTCTCCCAGAAATTCATTAGAAATGTTTTCAGAATAAACGGTAGCGTTGGGTACCGTGGCACAAACTATGGCCTTTTCTACTTTTGTACAATGTAAAAGTGGGGAAAAATCCAGACGGAAGGTCTCAATGAATAAAAGTTCTAGATCATTTATGGTGATCGGTGAATTCAATTTGGATAAAAGATACTTTACTTTAATGTAGAAATGTGGCTCGTTTCTAAGAGTGACCGCTAGGGCCCGATGGTTAATCATGGTGCACGGATATATATATATATATATGATTGATAAGGGAACCGTGTTCCGACAAACTTACCCCTTTTAGTCCTGGGCGATGAGATCTCGACGCTCCGGATCCTGGGTTCTTTTGAAGAGATTATAAAACATATATATATATACGTGCAAAACACTATCGTTAAAAGACACAATTAAAAAAAAGCTGGTTCTTAAACACAATCACTTATTGTATATATATATATATATTTATGTAGGTATGTATGTTTTATGCATGTATGTCGGTGTATCCCACGGCGGCACACGTCTGGTTTGATGAGTTGCGGGCAGCAGCGTCTCCGATGTCTTGCTCACTTCACTTTGTATCGTTGTTGTTGCACTTGCATTCATAAATGCTTGAGTTCAAAATTTGTTTATCTTTTGTTTTGATTCACGTTTGTCTGTATTTAAGGCATTTAATTGCCTTTATTCTTGTCACTTTGTTATAGTTTTTGAGTCTTGTTCTGGTGCTTTATCTTTCTTTAGACCTGGCGACATATCGCCTGTTCCAGGGCGTGTTTTTGGTCCCGACGTCCTTGTACCGATCGCTTGTACATCTTGATCACTTTAAGGATGATTAAGAGAACAAACATAGCCATGACAATCTTCAGATTATGGTTCACGTCCTGAATGTCGTCCTTGTGATCTATTATTTTGACGGTGTTGATCACATTGGCCGTACCGTCCACTTTGGAACTTTTTCCACCCATGGTAAAGTCCTTGATAATGATAATAACGCTTTTCCAGGACGAGGATACCGGAGGATTTCTTCCCAGGATATGTTCACTAGCTCCTATAGACTTCTTTCACGGAGGGTTGCTGTTCATCGACGGCGAACAGGTCTTCCTTCGAGGACGTTGATTTATTTAGCCACTGTAACAGGACTTCCTTCAGGATATGTTGTGGTTCATCAATGGCAAACAAGACTATCTTCAGGATTCCTGGTCTTGGCTGTATTCATTGGCGGCTTTGGGAATATAGTGCTTACACTATAATGCTGTGAGATCAGAGTGAACTCTGTCTGTCTTTTCTACCTGGCTACGGTGTTTTATACCAGTGTAGAGCTTTTTCTAGCCCCCCGTGATATTTGGGTTATTTAGGTGTTCCCACCTATGAGTTCCCCTATCTGTAGCGTCAACGCCCAGCCGATGCACTTTGCCACCTGCCGGTGTATTGTTACCAGTAAGTCGATCGCGGTCGTTGTTCTGACCGAAAAGATCGTCAAATTGCACATTCCTTTGCTTGTTTCGGTGAGTCAACGAGTCGATTGCCCCTATCCCTTTGCCTTGAGATTCGCTGTTGTTTTCTACGTGCATCTTTCTCCATCAAATAAAATGACGAAGAGGGCGAACGTAACAGGCTCGAAGATATCGATGCGGAAACGCATGGAATGACTTCGCAAAAAAAGAATCTTCGTACGACCATCGAATAAGTGCTTGGTTTCTCCTGTTTTTTTTTTTTTTTTTTTTTGTATTATTTGGGCGCCCTTAAACGTGTGGCTTCGACCCACTCCTGCTCCAAGAGTCTCATGTTCATCCGACTGCTCTAACCGGGTTATTGTCAAACTATTAATTATAGGCCTATACGGATAATTATGTTGGTGGGGTTTTTTTTTTTTGATGGGGACTATTGTGCATAGAGGTTATCTGAAAAAAAACTTTCCGTCGCTGGACAAAAACATACATACATATACATACATACCCTAAAAAAAAAGACAAAAGTTACAACAAAAATTAATACCTGTAAAAAGAAAATATGCGCTGTAGTCAGCAAAGACAAGGAAAAGACAAAAATATATCGTATTGCCGTGTACGAGCATGGGTGCTACGGCTAGCTAAAATTAACCACCTCTCCGATTGGATTACCATCGCGGTGTCGCGCGAGGTTTTGCTTATTGCACTTCCCCCCCAGAAATGACAAATATTTTTTTATTTATATTTTTTTTTTATTTATTTATTATTATCCTCTTTTTTTTTTTTTTTATTTATAAAATTACTAACAGGTCCCTCCTGGCCTGCAAAGCTCTCTCTGGACTGGTCCTGGCCAACTTTATTATGGCCTTGTGCAAGCCGGCGATCAACTCCAGCTCCTTGTTTTGTTGTTTGTTCAAGGATATCCGGGCTTGCTCAAGGTCCTCCTGCAGTCCTTGTAGTAGACCTTTGAGGCGCTCCTCGTAGGCCAGACGTTGCCGGATAGTCCTTTTACACTGTGAAATTCGTCTTTTATTTCGCCGGTCCGGCTCTTCTTTCCTGAGTTCCTGGATTTCCGTCCACAGCTGCTGGATGCAGTGGAAGTCTGCACGCATGCTGCCATGTGCCTCCTTTATTTTGGTGGAGATCACCGTCACGCGGTGGTCACATTCCTCGATAGACCCCCGTAAGGCTTGCACCTTACGAGCGGTCTCGGTAATCTCCTGTAGTTGTTCGAGAGTGGTCTTCATCATGCTGAATGACAGCAATCCGCTTGTCGAGGTTAATATAGCGGACCCGCTCTCCCAGATTCCATGCTCTCTAGTCCAATTCCGACGTTCCGAGCTTTTCCCTCTCTGGAACTTTGGACGATCCTCGGATTTCACCCAGGGGGTCAAGTGACATAGAGGTCTTTGGCATGGAATATGCCAACGATCGGAATATAGGCGATCGGATGTTCGCCGCCTGAGTCATCAGTCTGAAACAAAACTCCTCCTACTCCAGTTGTTGATGCATCGCACTGAATGGTGAAGGGTTCTTTAAAGTCAGGGGTGACAAGTACAGGTACTGATGCCATGTTCGCTTTTAGTTCTTCAAATGCCTTAATTGCCTCTTCGGACAATTCAAATTTCTTAACGCGATCTTTCTTCAAACAATCATGAAGAGGTGCCGCTGTTTGGGCATAGTTTTGAATAAACCTCCTGTACCAGCCAGTCATCCCCAAAAACCTCCGCATCTGTTTGGGAGAGCTTGGTTGAGGAAATTCCTGGATTGACTGGATTTTCGAATCGTCCGTTCGTATGCATCCCCCTCCTACTACATAGCCTAGATATCTAGCTTGGCTATAGCAAAACTTACTTTTGTCGACATTTATTGTCAGTTTTGCACGCTGCAAGCAGTCACTGACCTGGCTCAACATATCCAGGTGTTTTTCAAAAGTAGGTGAACAAACCAGTAGGTCATCGAGGTACACGAATACATTCTCGCGAAGCGACGCCGGTATTACTTTATCCATTAGTCGGCACATTCTTTGCGCTGCATTGCACAGGCCGAAAGGCATGACTGTAAATTGATATAGTGGTCTGCCGGGTACTGTAAACGCGGTCTTCTCTCTACTTTTTGTTTCCAAGGGTATTTGCCAAAAAGCGTCTTTTAAATCGATTGCGGAAATATAGTATGTTTCCTGTAAACGACTTAACAGACCCTCGATGTGTGGCAAAGGGTATGCATCTTTGATAGTCCGAGAATTGACTTTGCGAGCGTCGAGGCAAAGGCGATTTTTCTGGCCTTTCTGCACTAGAGTCACTGGTGAACTCCAGCTGCTGTTGCTCTCTTCGATCACACCTAGACCAAGCATGCGATCTAGCTCGGCATACACCAGCTTTTGCTTAGCTGGGGAAAGCGGATAATGCCGCTGCTTGATCGGCAGGTCCTCGTCGGTTACTTCTATTACATGCTGCTCCAAGCTGGTCTTTCCTAAACCTTTATCCAGACATGATGGGTATGTCTCAATTACTCGCCTCAGCTTACTGTGTTGTTCTGGAGATAGCTGATGAGGCATGTAAGCGGTTTCGGGCTTAGGAGGGTCGTTCATATCCAAGTCTCCAGTCATTAAGTCGTATTCCGGTGGTGCTTCGATGGCTGCAAACTCGTTTCCGCCCTTACCAAGAAATGTTAGGCCAAACGTATCCCAGAAGTTAATTCCAAAATAAAAACGTTGTGTCAGACCTGGTACTATCAAAAATTCCAGATCCTTGGTCTCTCCTTCCCATTCCACAGGTAGGGTTATTGCTCCGACTACTCGAGTTTCTCCGCCACTAGCTGTGCGCACACATTCTTCGCTAAGCTTCCTTATGGGCCGCGTCCGGTTCCTTAAGAAGGCTTCCGCTCCTCTGCCAATGCAATTCGCACTAGCGCCTGTATCCAGTAACGCTAGTATTTCTTCTCCGTCGACTTTAGTTTTGGCAAAGAAACGGTTATCGTTTTGTATGCATACTACCGTGTCTACTACTTTCTGCTTAAGCCTGCGATACTCTGCTCGGGTGTCATATAGCTTGTGCATTTTTCGGGTGTCCCGTGTGGTGTTATCAGTATCTTCTGAGCCGTGGAAGATACGCTGTTTTGCCAGATCATACTCCCTCTCTCGTTGTTCTAGGCTCTTATGGGGAGAGATTTGTCTGGGCGTGGTTGTCTCTACGGGAATGTGACTGCCTTGGTCCGCCCGGCTGCCCGGTCTGGCCTGACGGACTCCGCGGAAAAGCCGCAGGGCTGGCGTCTCCTACCTTCTCACACACTCTACAAGTGGCGTCATGGAATCTAGTAAGGCAGGTATCTTCTTTTGGATGCGTTCTATAAAAATCCGCAGATCTGCCGCATTTATAGCAGACCAATTCGTGGAGTGGTCCTTGGCATCCCTGTCCGTTTCCTAGTCCTGATCGGGTGTCTCTTCGCTTCCGGTTAAATTCTTCCACAGTCACCGCGTCTGGAAAATCCTGCGGCGTTTGGGAATCCTCGAGCTCACTAACCGGCCTGCTTCGCGCGGCCCTGCCATTACTCCGTAACCAGCGGTCCACTCTAAGTCCTTCCTTCTTCAGATCCGCTAGAGACCTAATTGGGGATGTCAGCAACAAGCTTCCCATCTGGGCATTTAGATTATCCTTGATGAGCTCAACGAACTTTTCTTCCTCTAGCTTGTTCTGCAATCTGAAATGCAGGTTATGCATATCAGATACATAATCGCTAAAAGATTCGTTTTGCCCTTGTCGCCGTTCCATCAACTCCTTGATCTTCATCAGGTCACTCCCGGATGAGGAAAAAGCTCGTTTCATTTCTCTCGTTAACGAGTAGTAGTCAAACTTGTAGTCCTCGGCTCGATCTTCCATCAGCTGCCAATACCACTTGCTGGCAGCTCCTACCAACAGGCTATGGAATTCTCGGAACACTTGCCGCCTGTCTATCCCATAAAGTTCTTGCAGCCGTTCGACGCGGAACAAGAAACTTTCGACCGTCATACTGCGAGTGGTTCCATCGAACTTCAGATTCCATTTGTCTAATCGGGCTCCTTTCGACGCCTGGAATAGCGGACTCTGGTCAAATTCTGCGTGGCGTGGATAACTCGTCTCCGGGCAGTTATTTCTTGGCTGGTTCGATGGGGGTGCCTCTGTGCGGCGGTGATCTCGAAGCCGATGCATCTGGCTGTTGAGCGTCTCCTGCGACAACGGTTCGAGAGGCGGAGTCTCTTGGTACCTCAAGAAACTGTCAGATGGGTTTGTCGTAGATCGATTCGGTGGTTGCAGTACCTGTTGCTCCACTCCCATGGACTGCGAAGCACGCAGTTCTACTACTTGCGCCTTTAGTGCTTCTATCTGTGCTCGCATATCTGCCTCGGTTTCATTATGCTGTTTTATCAGCGCACGCATAATCTCCTCTCTTCTCTCGGCCGCTTCCAGTCTGCTGGTCGGATTGGCCTCATATTGCGGGAGCACACTTGAGCGTCCCTTTGGCTGTCCCAAGGGCAAGTCCTTTCCCCCTACAGCTCCTTCGGTGTCATCAAATTGATCCATGTTGTCTTCAATGGATCTACTCTCGTCTTGCTCTTCCGATTCGCGGAAGATACTCAGGTTGTCTCTGTCCAAAGAGCTGGTTCTCTGTGGTGTGGTGTCGGCACTAGCACTTCTGCGTGCTTGATTTGCTCCCCGTGTTGCGGAACGCGTGATTCTCCCCGTCGCGGGCTGGAAAAGCACTTTTTTCTTTGCTCCCTTCATTGAGTCCAGGGAGTTCGTCTTTTAATATATATACTTTTCAATATTTCGTGTTCACTTGTGCCCGTAAGCAATGTCAATCACTTCACTCTTTCTTATTATTAACACACGGTCACTCGCGCAATCAGCTATAAACGCTGACTAAAGGTTTGCGAATACAAATAACAATGATGAGGGGACTGCTTTACGATTAATAAGTATCTCTTCGGTGAAGAATCTGTCCGATATTTACGCCCCACTAAAAAACAAATATCCCTAGCTAGAGGTATTAGCAGCTTCTACACATCTGGGTTCCACTGAACTAACAGCTCTTCTTCCCTTCTAGTCAGCTTTGACGTTCACAATGGGAACTAGCTGCGCCTAGAAGAAAAGTCTGTCCAAAATCCCCCTCCCGCCAGTCGTCGGAAATACGGTTATCTGACCGATCATTCTCGGGATCCACAACCGTCTTCCTATTTCTCTGGACTCGAGCCTATCAAACGACCGGACCATCCAGCCCAGTACGTCGTGTAGCGTCGGCCAGAGAAACTAAAATACGTCCCCCGCCCATATATGTCAAAGGAAGCCGTAAAGACTCGAGCCTATCAAACGACCGGACTCTTGGCCTAGTACGTCGTGTAGCGTCGGCTTTACGTTTCCTGTCAGTTCCCCCACCCACCTTTTTCTGTCCTGGATCGACAAATGCACAATAGATCCGCACCGCAATGGCTAAATGCGTTACCGTAACATCTGCGTTCCTGCTCCTCCTGGACTCGAGCCTATCAAACGACCGGGCCTCGCCTAGTACGTCGTGTAGCGTCGGCCAAAAAGCACATCTAAATTGTATTTACGTTAATTTCAAAAAGCGTCAGTTGGCATATAGTAGTACAGTATTATAAAAAGAAAACCTCATATTCGATTAAAAGAATTTTAGTAACTTTTCCTATACTAAAACAAAAGATATCTATGATTTTAATAAGAAAACAGAGTATAAAGTCAATCCTCTATTCTGAAACAAAGTCCTGGTTGAGAGGCCTCTCAATTCTAGCTGTCGCAGAAGTTGGGGACTTTACCTTCTAATCATTATAAATTTTAACCCCAGAAAATATATCCCAACTACTTAAATCCCTTGCTCTAAATATATAAAAGTTATCTTTGGCAGATAGTTGTTCCTAGCAATATTCCTTAAGGAATATGAAAAGTCCTTCGTTGGGCGCCAATTCTGTTACGTGGGCATATTAGTGCCCCAGTCCTGTAAAGGACTCGGGCCGAGGGAAAGTCATCCGATGTTCAGGCACCAATTTTGCCGGCATAAGCTCGCCGGATGGGGTGGGTTCTTGGTAAGACTTTCTCCTCTCCAACATAACGAGAATAAATATTAAGATGCCTGAAAAAAAAGTATGAGTCGTAAAGTCCGTCGGTCATCAGTCTACATTGCCCCACAAGCTTAGCTGTCGCTTGATCGTAACACGATCGGGCAATGTTTCGGCCACATTCCCTCCCCTTCACACAATCGTGTGCCAAATGGATCGTCGCGGGCCGCGCAATACGATCCCCTAATGTCAAGGTTGTCCGTTAAAAGTTATGTCATTATTCTTCACCTACTCCACTTATCGCGTCAGCACCCCCCTTGTTGAAAACTTAGCACTTCATGGTTTTAAGTTCGTTTTCACATTATAATTTTATTGGATAAAATATTGGCTAGTGCCATTAATGAGTTATACTATTATTGGGAGTACATATACATTTAATTTACATTGACCAACAAAGGTTGTTAGCGGAGAGTATCGAATTTACCACCCGTACAGGGTGCACACGTCAGCAAATTGCTGACTATTCACGACTACAAACGTCGCTCTGGGGGCTCTTGTTTTTGTTCATACAAACACAAGGGCTGATACTCGCCGCTGAAAAATCAATGTTTTTATCATATAATAAAAAGTTAACTTATGTAAAGAGATAATTAAAAATAGTTAGATAATGTATTATTGTGTTTTTTTTTATTACTGTATTATTTTTCTGATTAGTTCATCTGACGGATGACAAAGGTACTAACCTCTCCCAGAAATTCATTAGAAATGTTTTCAGAATAAACGGTAGCGTTGGGTACCGTGGCACAAACTATGGCCTTTTCTACTTTTGTACAATGTAAAAGTGGGGAAAAATCCAGACGGAAGGTCTCAATGTATAAAAGTTCTAGATCATTTATGGTGATCGGTGAATTCAATTTGGATAAAAGATACTTTACTTTAATGTAGAAATGTGGCTCGTTTCTAAGAGTGACCGCTAGGGCCCGATGGTTAATCATGGTGCACGGATATATATATATATATATGATTGATAAGGGAACCGTGTTCCGACAAACTTACCCCTTTTAGTCCTGGGCGATGAGATCTCGACGCTCCGGATCCTGGGTTCTTTTGAAGAGATTATAAAACATATATATATATACGTGCAAAACACTATCGTTAAAAGACACAATTAAAAAAAAGCTGGTTCTTAAACACAATCACTTATTGTATATATATATATATATTTATGTAGGTATGTATGTTTTATGCATGTATGTCGGTGTATCCCACGGCGGCACACGTCTGGTTTGATGAGTTGCGGGCAGCAGCGTCTCCGATGTCTTGCTCACTTCACTTTGTATCGTTGTTGTTGCACTTGCATTCATAAATGCTTGAGTTCACAATTTGTTTATCTTTTGTTTTGATTCACGTTTGTCTGTATTTAAGGCATTTAATTGCCTTTATTCTTGTCACTTTGTTATAGTTTTTGAGTCTTGTTCTGGTGCTTTATCTTTCTTTAGACCTGGCGACATATCGCCTGTTCCAGGGCGTGTTTTTGGTCCCGACGTCCTTGTACCGATCGCTTGTACATCTTGATCACTTTAAGGATGATTAAGAGAACAAACATAGCCATGACAATCTTCAGATTATGGTTCACGTCCTGAATGTCGTCCTTGTGATCTATTATTTTGACGGTGTTGATCACATTGGCCGTACCGTCCACTTTGAAACTTTTTCCACCCATGGTAAAGTCCTTGATAATGATAATAACGCTTTTCCAGGACGAGGATACCGGAGGATTTCTTCCCAGGATATGTTCACTAGCTCCTATAGACTTCTTTCACGGAGGGTTGCTGTTCATCGACGGCGAACAGGTCTTCCTTCGAGGACGTTGATTTATTTAGCCACTGTAACAGGACTTCCTTCAGGATATGTTGTGGTTCATCAATGGCAAACAAGACTATCTTCAGGATTCCTGGTCTTGGCTGTATTCATTGGCGGCTTTGGGAATTTAGTGCTTACACTATAATGCTGTGAGATCAGAGTGAACTCTGTCTGTCTTTTCTACCTGGCTACGGTGTTTTATACCAGTGTAGAGCTTTTTCTAGCCCCCCGTGATATTTGGGTTATTTAGGTGTTCCCACCTATGAGTTCCCCTATCTGTAGCGTCAACGCCCAGCCGATGCACTTTGCCACCTGCCGGTGTATTGTTACCAGTAAGTCGATCGCGGTCGTTGTTCTGACCGAAAAGATCGTCAAATTGCACATTCCTTTGCTTGTTTCGGTGAGTCAACGAGTCGATTGCCCCTCTCCCTTTGCCTTGAGATTCGCTGTTGTTTTCTACGTGCATCTTTCTCCATCAAATAAAATGACGAAGAGGGCGAACGTAACAGTAGCTTTAGTAGTATAGAAGTTACGACCTTCCGTATTTCAGCTATTTTAAGCTGTTTTCCCGCTAAACTAGCGGGTTTTTCCAAAAGTGGTAGAACTAAGTTTCTTATATCGACATGTTGAACATCATATCAAATTTTCAGGACTTTAAAACCATGTTTTGGGACACACAGACAAACTGACAAACAGAAATAAATTTTCATTTTGAGTAGGCCCCCAGAAATTTGTTTTCGGTATAACTTTTGAATGGAGCGTCCAATTTTCTGATATGACCCCTCATATTAAGCGCATTTTCAGTAGGAATACAACTAACGTAGTGCGAGGAGCCAATTATCCCCACCGGCCCCAAATCTAAATTTCCAATTTTACACGTTCACCGCTCTCTCTCCCAAACCAATTGATTTTCTTGAGGTCTTGGTATGCAATCCTTTAAGTTTTAGCAATACCTTTAATTTGGTGTATTGCTCATTACGACTGCTCGGACTATTACTGCAGATTTGCAATTTTGCGGCTTTATATAGTAGACGCCTTCGCACACTCTCCTGGTGCGCTTCGTCACTACATGGACTGCCGTCCATAGTGATAAGAATAAACACCTATAAAAGGCAGATCGGTTCAAATGAACTATCATAAGCCTTAAGATAAAAAATGTGTCCAAGTAAAAAATGGTTCGCGCGTTCTTTCAAATCTTTTGAAATATTTTGAATAAAACCATGTAATGTTGTGAAGATATTCTTAGATAGTTAGAAATTGATTTAAAGCTACATAAACAAAATGTAATACTGCTAAAGGAGGTTTAACCTTAAAAGCTCTAATTTATCCTGCAGCTAAAAAGATTCGCTTTTTATTACGTGGTTTTGGTTATTAATTACTACATAATAAAGATATGCCAAAAGTGGAGTTTTGGAATCTTAAATTATTTAAAATATGTAGAATATTCGAATTTAATGGTAAATGGGCTAATCTTACAGATTCAGCTTTAGAAAATACACTACCCTTTTGAATTTTAATAATCAAAAAGCAATGTTGTGACTGAAGCATTACTGAACAGGTCACACACACGCACTCATACATTCACAAAAGACCGTTTTCCTTAACAGACCTAGCAAAGTAGTCAGTAGATACCGAAACCGAAGTAACTCTGAAAAAAAGGGTTTTGCTCTGAGCGTAACATATGTTAAGCAAAACCCTTTGAAGGTGTTAGCTCACTCCCAGTTTTCATAGGGCTCGTAAATGACAGGTTTTTTCCAACACTTTGAAAAGGTTGACCTAACCAAGCTCTGCTTTTGACCTTGGCCAAGGTTTGTGTAATGCCTGTATGACCTCCTTGTATGGGATCATCATGGAACTTTACATGATAGACAGTAAAGCTTCTTTCTCATCTTCTTTTTCTATAAGGTGTAACGAACTGATTTTTATGTCTGCTCACTACGAGATTCGTGCGGCTAGCTCAGAGAAGTTGTGTGTTCGTCCCACCAAATTTATATAAACGTGACCGCCCAGGGGATCAGTGAAAAGCACAGAATTAACGGGTTCGAATAGAGTTCATTGCGGTTGTGATTACAGCGGGCTCAATGGCGGGTTGGGCCTGGGTGTCGCCACTCGGGGTCCTCGGTATCTCCTGGGGATGCTCGTCTCCGCACGTTGCTGCGTCGCCTCGGTGGTCGCTGGCCTCGTTGACTCCGTGCTCCGGTCCTGCAGATCCCTGTAGGTCCGTGTAGACGCTCGGCGATGCTCGACGCTGCTCGTGCACGATGTAGGGGCCCGACGACTACTTGTAGCGCCCCGGACTCACAAGGCGATCAGCCGTGCGGGCTTAGGGAAGCGTCACCGTTCTCAGACTAGGGTGAACAGGTGCTGCGCTCTACAGGCCTACGCCAATAGACACACAACCGCCTGTCCCTGGCTCTGTCCCGGATGGTCCCACTAGGGTTTCGCTCGGATCGCGCTGACATTAGAGGTAATACCAGGAATCTGCCTAGCGCTCCACCTCGCTTTTACGCCTAGTGCAAACGAACGTTCCAGCCTGGTCTGACCCTCTTGCTTGTTGCCCGTGACGTTTCCGCGTAGCTCGGTGTCCCTTCGGGCGGGTGCTGTAGCTGACGATGTCCTGGGCCTCGCTCCTGGAGGTTCTGGTTGTGAGGCTGGGCGTGGCGCGGCTTCTGGTACTCGGGGTTTGGACACACGCCGATCCCGGGCTCGTAGAACCGTTAGGTTTCTCTAGGACAGTGCCTTGATATGACGACCGGTTCGCCCTTTCTGACCCGACAAAGGAGTATTTGGAAGGAGGCACCCTGGGTTTAGGACTTCACTGCTCAACTCTGATAGACACGCCAAGCGCAATGCGAGGTCTTAGTTGTAACAGGAGTAGAAATGGTTCGCCTTGACTTAGCCGTGTGATGCCCTCTGGACCTCAGCTACCTGTGTCTCAATTCGGAGATTTCTGGTGGTCCAATCCCGAACGTCTCGACGTAGCGATCTTGCTCCTTGAAGGCTCCCACGGCGCTGCTTCCGACGACTGGGCTTGTGTTTCACTTGTAGATTACTTGGCACTGGTGGACTGACTTATTCACTTTGTTATCTTGACTGATCTTTACGGGTTCACACCTTGTGATCGACTGATCCTGCTTCCAGCGCTCGGCGGCTTTATAGATGGCTACCGCGTACCGTAATTTCCCTTATTCGCTCTCTCCGCGGCATCTCTTCACTCCGGGTTTGTGTTTCTGCGTGTTGCTGCTGCTCTGCTTATTATTTTGGTGCCTGTGGCACGCCTATGCGTCGCCCCGCTGCTGAGATGTGGCACTTGTCCTCCTAGACCAAAGTCCACGGCAGAGTCCAAAACTTTCTAGCCTTCGAGTTTTTGTGATGTTCTGCTCGTTCCCTCGGCGCTCCCCCGTTGCTTCCCTCGACGCTCCCTCGCTTTTAACTCCGTGAGTTTCTACGGCGCCGGTCGTCCTCTTGCAGCAACTTTCAAAACTCCCGCGCCGATCCTCCATCTAGTCCCACTGGTCATCGATACCCATCAGCTATCGATACCCAGCGGGCCTTCGTTCAAGTTTCCCGCGCTGTTTTCTCGTCTGGTCGCACTGGGCATCGACACCCATCAGATCCCGATAACCCAGCGGAACTCTCCATGATATCGACACCCATTAGCTATCGATATCGCTGGGGCGGCGTTGCACAGTGGTTCCGCCAGTATGGGAGTTGCGGCCAAAAATACTTCTAGTTGTTATATTTCTACGAAATTTTGCGCAAAATTTAATAAAAATTTGTTAATTATAGAAAAAAAAATTGGACATATCGCGCGACTATTTCCTGTAGCTACCATACAAAATATCGGACCAAATTTGGAACGTGTTTCTATTTTCAGTTTCTAATTTTATTTTATGAAAGTCTTTTTACATTTAAATAATAATTTATTAATCGCCCACATATACTAATCCCTTAGTTTTAATTATTACAAGTAAATTACAGTAAAAAAAAAATAAATAAAAATAATACGAATCTAAAATACAAATTATAGCCAAAGAAAATCAAATTTTAAAAATTAAATAATAGCAAGATATATTCAGTTGAAGTCATCAAGTAGTTCAAATGCTGATGCTGATAAGTCGGATTTTTTAGAATGTGGGAGCCTTCTTTGGCCAGTTATATACGGGTCCGAACTCAGAAGTAATCTGTGCATCAAATCTATATTCATATCAGTCCGAGAAGTCTTTCGGGTGTGCTGCCTTCTAAACATTTTGATGTCTTTATTTTTAGACTCTGCAGCTTCTTCAGATAATTCACCAATCGGCACAAGTGCATAATTTATCACATCTGGAGCATGAACCAAAATTTTGTGTACGGATGGTGGAAGATAGCACCATGGATACAAATTAATAAGCTTTCTGGCAGTATCAAGTACATATTCTCCATATTTTGGCGCATTGATTTTGTAACCTGATGCCAAACACTGCAGCAATATTGAACACCGGATTATAACGTCTTCATCAATACCCGTTATTTCAGCTGCTACTTTCGGATTTTTAAAAAGCGCTCTTGCCGTATTTCCATTATTTGACGTGCCGCTTCCTCCACTCCTAGGCTTGTCTACAATGAGTCCCATTCGTTTGCGAAAATCATTCTGCACATTGGATTTCCTTGTCAAAAGTAATTGTTTTCTTTCTGGAGTATTAACTCTCCAGCTCTTCAGATCGAGTCTATACGATACGTGCAAAAAGTATTCAAAAACACGAATATAGGAGTGTAATGGAAATAAACCAAACTCATAGCGTGCTTCATGAACCTTCTTTTTCAGACAATTTTCCAAATCGTTTATCTCTGTCGGCTTCGCTTCACATATGTAGCACTTAGAAGATGACGTGTGACTTAGGGCAGTACAAATTTTTCCATCAACCATGGTCAACTGCAAGCTGTGTTTAATTTTAATTTCTCTACCAGACACATTACATAGAGTGGTATCCAACGCTTCAATCTTAGCTTTGAAATACTTTTTTTCGTCTTCAGATAATTGAGCTTTTTTTTTGCAAACTGGAATCTTAATGGTCTGCAGTATCGTGTAGATGAAGGGCGCGGATTCTTGCAAATAATTTTTTCATTTTGTTGATCATTTTCCATGGTTTTAAGTTGCAATGGCACATATGATGTCACAAAAAGACTGGAATCGATCAAATCCTTATTGCAGACTTTAAGTTTGTATTCTGAATGTCCAGTGCTGCCGTCAAATCCCCAATTTTTTAATTAAAATAAGGTTATCAGAGCAATCACTTCCAACGCTTTCAAGAACATCATGCTGAAGTTTTACAATCTGCTTCGTAGTGTGGTCAACTAAGCTCTGTAGATCGACTTCAGCTTTTGATTCACTTACAGTGATTTTGTATGGATAGGTAAATTTCTTAGCTTTTAACAGTTGTTTGTAACTTGGAAAAAGGTTATAGGATGTCTTTGAGTTCATATAGCTTTGAATAACAAAATATTGATGATTGCTCAAGTTTGCCTCTATGAGAAGCGATAGGACTTCTTCGATGTTAGCTTTGCTACATATTGCATCTGATTGAATATTGCACGATCGTAAATCACGAGTAAATCAGATTAGTATATTATTGATTATGTACACATCTGCCAATATCTGCAGCTAGTTTTACCTTTTTTTATACCTTAATATATTACCAAATACACTGAATAAAAAATTTAACGGGGAATCTTGGGGGATCACAATTAAAACTTTACGTAAACATAAAAAAAAAACGAATACAAAAGATACTAAAAATAAAACAAAGTGAAGAATTAATTTTATAATAACGACAACACACGTTAGCTTTTATTAATATTGAAACTTAAAAATAATACCTTTAATTTCAAAATATAAATTGGGCAGCGTAATTAGTTGACTGAACACTTTGAAGTTCGCTTTTGTTGTGAAATATTCGCGATGCGTGCAGCTGCGCTTTGCAAATGAACACGTGTTCACAGCTTCAATTCTATTTTTAGAAAGATCAGTTAGATTTCCAGAAAAATCTAATTTGCAATGAAGAAGCTTGGACATTTTAGTAACGATTTGTTTTCTTTTCGTAAATTTTTGTTGTTATGACTTCTTTTATTTTTGGCCTATGGGCGGAACCACTGTGCGTTGCCACTTGATCGCTTGCGATATTCATCATGTTTTTTCAATATATCGTGTGCCCATCGATCGCACTATCGTCCGTGCCAATCGACCGCCTTATCGAGGCGTCCCCGTCCCTAGTTCATGGTGATTTTGCATCTTTGTTTTTGTGAGTGCAAGTTTCGGTGATTGTGTTTTTGTTTCTAATTTGTTTCCTTCCAGATGATTTCCAACTATGCCCTTCCTTGCCCTTGGTTTTGGGGTCAAAGTCCTTAAGAGGTTCGGCTGCGCCGTATTTTGACGCGCTCTGTCAGCAGCAAGGTTTGTTTACCCGTGGTGAGTTGCCAAATTTAGCTAGACCGGCATTTACTTGTGTTTGCATTTCAGGGTATTTTCCGGCGATTTTGTTGTGCTTGTTCTCGGTCCGGTATTTTCGGCTGGCTACGGTATAGCCCTAAAGCTGTACCGTCCCTTTCCTCGGGATAAGTATAGAAGGTCTTCCGCGCATACTTTTTCCTCTTTGGCGTAATCTGGGATGACTCAGGCGTGATGCCTGACCAGAATCCTGTGGCCTCGCAGTCGGAGTCTCTGTGCGGTTTATCTTCGAGTAGCCGTTTGTGTCTTAGATCGTAGTATATCCTTGCTGTTATCCTTGTTGCCTGGCGTTATCCTGGATGACTGTCGCTTCGGCCTGACGCATAATCCAGATGCCTCGCATCCTTGATGTTATCCTTCCAATTTTACGGCGAACCCTTCTACAGCTTTGGACAGGTGGTGTTCCTTAGCCCAGACTACGTCGCCCACCGTGGCGTCTATTGCCTCCTCCTTAGGTTGTAATACCTAGCCTGATCCTGGGAGGCCTTCTCTAAATTTCGCCTTACGATCTTAAAGATTTCCTGGAGTTTCTCGGCGTTTTCATTCGGGGTTTCCGTGGCTCGTCCGGTGCCTAGGGTTTCTCTGAAAAGGTTTCTCGTAAAGAGCGCTCGGTAGCCGTGGCTCCCTGCCTTGGGTAAGAAACGATGGGGTGTATCCAGTGGATTCCGATACGCTGGAGTTGACGGCCAGCATAATCCCAGACCACTTTTCGTCCCACGTTCTCTGGTCTTGTCCTGCGAACTGTGCAATCATAGTTTTGACCGTCCTGTTTGCTCGCTCCGTCGGGTTTTCTTGCGGCGTATAGGGTGCGGTGAATTGCTGTCTAATACCCATCTCCGCTAGAAAATTTTTAAAAATGTTACTCGCAAACTGCACTCCGTTGTCCGTTATGATCACCTTCGGGGCCCCATACCTTGCAATTATACTCTCCCTGAACGCCTTTTTAAGCGATTCGGCTGTCGCACTGCGTAGCGGCACTAGTTCCGTCCATTTAGAGAACCTGTCTACAAGCGCCAGCAGCATTGAATTGCCGTGCTTTGATCGCGGTAGGGGTCCAACGAAGTCCGCGCATACTGTGGCCCACGGTTCCTCTGGCACTTGGGTTAGCATTTTGCCCGCCGCCTGCCCTTGATTCGGCTTGAACCTCATGCAGGTTTCGTATTTCCTTACGTGGGTTCTGGCGTCTCTATGCATACCTGGCCAGTAGTATCGGGCTGCCAGACGTGCTATTGTCCTTCGGCTTCCTACGTGCCCAGCTGCCGGTGAGTCGTGGTTTTCTTTTAGCCTGGGTACTTTTGCGGTTGGGTCCTTATCTTGTCACACATCTCTCGAAACCAGCTGCACGCTGCTGAAGCTTCCGCCGCCGATGTCTCCTTTATGCTTTTGAGCGTTTCGGGCAATGGCTACCTTGACAGAGCGTCTGCCACCACGTTCCGCTGTACCTTCCTGTACGCTATCTCAAAGACGTACTGCTGCAACTCCAGGGCCCATCTGGCGATCCTTCCTGGAGGGCTTTCTATGCTGTTGAGCCACTTCAGGGCCATATGGTCGGTTACCACTTTAAAGTGGTAGCCTTCCAGATATGGCTTGAGTTTTCGGATCGCCCAGACAATTGCCAAGCACTAGTTCTTCTCCGCGCCGTTGAGCGTTTGGCTTGTATAGAATATGACCTTCTCTCCTGTATCAGTGTCCTGGCTTAATATTGCTCCGATGCCGTAGTCGCTGGCATTCGTTTGTAGGGTGAACGTTTTGTTGAAATCCGGGCACTTCCTCAAATGCCATCTGGTGGTCCTGTGTCCGTTCCCATTTACTGCCTTTGCGTAGTAAATCATTCAATGGTTTGACTATTTTGGCAAAATCTGGCACTAATCGGCGGTACCATGACGCTACTCCCAGGTATTGTCGAAGCTCTTTGACGGTTGAGGGTGGTTTCAATTCGGCGATGGCCGCTACTTTTTCCGGATCTGTACCTATTCCTTCGCTAGTCACTCGGTGTCTTAGGTACAGCAGCTCTTTCTTGAAAAATTGGCACTTTTCCGGGTTGATCCTGAGGTTTGCTTCCTTTAGGCGTCGGAACACTTCTTTCAGGTCTTCTGTGTGTTCCTCCAGCGTGCGCCCAATCACTATGATGTCATCTTGGTAGGCGAATGCTTGTGGCGACATTTCGGGTCCGATTACTTGGTCTAGAACTCGTTGGAACGTTGCGGACGCCGAGTGTAGACCAAATGGCATTACCCTCCACTGGAATAGCCCTTTGTCTGGCACTGTGAATGTAGTTTATGCGGGGCATGGGGTAGGCGTCCTTTATAGATTTCGCGTTGATCTGCCTGAAATCTACGCATAGTTTCCACTTTCCTGTCTTCTTTCTCACCATCACGATGGGGGAGCTGTATGGGCTTCTTGAATGCTCTATGAACCCTACTTGATGGAGCTCATCTACCTTCGCATTGATTTCCCTTTAAATTTTTGGATTCTTGGGGTAGTATCGCTGCTTTATAGGTTTGTCGTCCTTCATCATGATCTGGTGCTCTGCCATGTTTGATGTCCGCGGGATGGTACTGAAGTCCGCCAGCTCTACTTCCAGGAATTTCATTGTGTCGTTGTCTTCGTGAGTCTCTTGCATGACTGCCACTGTGTCGATTCCTGGCTGGTATTATTATTTCGTGTCCAGCACACTTTATCTCGGTTTTGACTTGTGTTAGAAAGTTCCACCCTAACACCAACGAATCCACTACCCCTGGTAGTATTAGCAGGCTCATTGGCAGTCGTTTGTTCCCGAATTCGACTTCCACATCGAGCTGTGCGTTGATCCTGCCGCATCTTCCATCTGCCAACCTAACTTGTCGTCTAGTCCTCGTGATTTTTTCGAGGGCAGCCAGGTTGTCCGCCAGTTCCTCGCTTATGAAGCTCGCTGTTGCCCCGGTGTCGATTGTGGCTTTATACGTGCCTCCACCAATCGTTACCGCTGCGGACAACTGCTGCTCCTCCTCAATCAGCTTGCCAGTTAGTTTGGAGAGGTAGCATTTTGCGATCCCCTTCCGCCTCTCTGCGGCTGGGGATGTGCGTTGCTGCGTCGCCTCGGTGGTTGCTGGCCTCGTTGACTCCGTGCTCCGGTCCTGCAGATCCGTGTAGATCCGCGTAGATGCTCGGCGATGCTCGTGCACGATGTATGGGCCCGACGACTATTTGTAGCGCCACGGACTCACAAGGCGATCAGTCGTGCGGGCTTAGGGAAGCGTCACCGTTCCCAGACTAGGGTGAACAGGTGCTGCGCTCTACAGGCCTACGCCAATAGACACACAACCGCCTGTCCCTGGCTCTGTCCCGGATGGTCCCACTAGGGTTTCGCTCGGATCGCGCTGACATTAGAGGTAATACCAGGAATCTGCCTAGCGCTCCACCTCGCTTTTACGCCTAGTGCAAACGAACGTTTCACCCTGGTCTGACCCTCTTGCTTGTTGCCCGTGACGTTTCCGCGTAGCTCGGTGTCCCTTCGGGCTGGTGCTGCAGCTGACGATGTCCTGCGCCTCGCTCTTGGAGGTGCTGGTTGTGAGGCTGGACGTGGCGTGGCTTCTGGTACTCGGGGTTTGGACACACGCCGATCCCGGGCTCGTAGAACCGTAAGGTTTCTCTAGGACAGCGCCTTGATATGACAACCGGTTCGCCCTTTCTGGCTGGTCTCGCCAGGATCTGTTCGATTTCCCCTTGACGGACTGGGCTGACGCCGGGACACGCCAAAGGAGTATTTGGAACGAGGCACCCTGGGTTTAGATGGCTCTCGCCCCGAGTTTTTGATATCTTGTCGCAGGACTTCACTGCTGGCCCAAGCTGCAACATAACTATCATTAGTGGTAGGACACATAAAACGCACACAGGCCATCATCGTGAATGTGGTGACCGGAGTGTACAAAGAAATTATCGATCCGGCATTACTGTCAGTAAGTCAGCTACGACACGAATTAATTAACATCCAAGTATATTTAGCAAATGGGCGACGGCTGCCAATCCGACAGGAAACCATCCATGATCAGTGTTGGGACATACCTAGATACTTTTACCTAAGTATGTACCTAGGTACTATTTAGTGGTACCTTTTACCTTACCTAGGTATACAAATATTTGGGTACCTTTTACCATACCTAGCTACAGATTTTTATATACCTTTGGAATTATTAAGGTACTTACATAGGTATTTGGCGCCCAAAAATCTCGTATGTGCGTAAACAAACGGCATGTACATTAGACAGGGTCGATTTGTATGGGCAAAACAAAAGTTAAAAAAAGTAGGGGGGGGACGCAATCTAGAAAGAATTCTAAGCAATATTGAAAAAGAAACCATATATATAGTCAAATGTTTCTACATAAGCAATTTTTGCGTGCCAAATGCACTTTTTTCAAGAGGAAAAGTGTATTTGGCGCGAAAACTCCGTATGTAGTGTGAGGAGTTGAATAACTCCCCACAAATTCCCGCAGAAAAACCACTGATGGCCGGCCGCTTACCAATTACTCGGCGAATTAGCGGGGTAGCGGCGCGGCGAAGGGCAAGTGGAGAGACTCTTGCAAGTAGAGATTTTGGAGAAAGAGAGTTTGGAGAGTGAGAGTTTGGAGACCGAGAAGTGGAGAATGAGAGTTTGGAGACTTCGAGGTTGGGAGAGAGAACTCTGCCAAAGAGAGTTTGGAGAGCAAGAAGCGGAGAGTGAGAGAGTGGAGACTTCGCAGGCAGAGCCAGAGTGCCGTGTGCAAAAGGGGAAATAACGGATCTGCACCGGACTTTGGACTCTGCCGTGGACTTTGGTCCAGGAGGACAAGTGCCACATCTCAGCGGCGGAGCGACGCACGGACGTGCCACAGGCACCAAAAGCATGAGCGGAGCAGCGGCAACACGCAGAAACACAATTTAAGGCCGTGCGTGGAAGGCAAGTGGGTCAGGCCGGAGCTACGGACTTTGGACCCGGAGTGGAGAGATGCGGCGGGCAGAGAGAAAGAGGGAAATAACGGTTCCCAGAGGCCCTATATAAAGCCGCCGGGCGCTGGCAGCAGGATCAGTCGATCACGAAGAGTCAATCTATCAAGATCAGTCCAGATACAAAAGTGCCAGTACAGTGAAATACCAGTGAACAACAACAAGTCGAATCGCCGGAAGCAGCGCCGTGGGAGCCTACAAGGAACAAGATCGCTACGTCGAGACGTTCGGGATTGAACCGCTAGGAATCTCCGAATTGAGACGCAGGTAGCTGAGGTCCAGAGGGCATCACACGGCTAGGTCAAGGCGATCCGTTTCAATTCTGTCGCAACTAAGTCCACGCTCCTCGCTGGAGAGTCGAACAGAGTTTGAGCGGTGTAAGCCTGCGACAACCAATCGTGAACTCAGGGAGAAGCCATTAGGCCAGAAGGGAGATCGATTCAGTCGTTGTGGTCTTGAGTGGAGTACTCCAGGAGAGCCATACGGTTTGAGTCGTGTATTCCCGGAGCGGCGTGCGTCCGAATCCCGAGTGAAACGAGCCAGAAGGGAGATCGATCTATCGTTGGTGGCCTCGAGTGGAGAACTCCAGTAGAGCCCCGCGGTTAAGTCGTGTAGTCCCGGATCGGCGTTGACCAAGATCCCGAGTACCAGACGCCACGCAACGTCCAGCCACGCAGTCAGCATATCCAGGAGCATCAGCAACGGGCCAGCCACTACACCACGACAGAGCGAGCTACAAGGAAACGTCGGACGATAAGCAAAGGTGTGAAGCTAGGGCGGAACGTTCGTTTACGCTAGGCGTTGAAGCAAAGTGAAGCGCTCGGCAGCATCCTTGCGTAACTTGGACTGCCAGTGCGATCTGAGTTAAAACCTAGTGGGACCATCCGGGACAGAGCCAGGGACAGGCGGTGGTGTTTCGAAAGGACTGATTCCTGGAGATCGCGGCCTCTGTTCACCCTGGTCTGAGAACGGTGACGCTTCCCTAAACCCGTGCAGCCGATCTCCTGGCGAGTCTAAGGCGCGACGAGTAGTCGTCGTTTCTACGCATCAGCGGCGAGCGGCGTCGAGCATCTTCAGGGAGCGTACAGGATCTCCAGGGAGCTTCGAGCCTCTTCAGGGATCTACAAGGAACTTCAGGGAGCTACAAGCATCTTCAGGGAGTTCACGGAACCGGAGCCCGCAGTCCACAAGGGGAGCGCCGGATCGACAAGGCACACCAGAGTCAGCAACGGCCACGAGCAGCGACGGCAAGGTTGCCGTGCTATCATATCCTCTCGCTCGCAATAAAATCCACTGAGTACCCGAAAATTCTGTGCTTTCTCACTGATCTACTGGGCGGTCACGTTTATATAAATTTGGTGGGACGAACACACAAATATACTGAGCTAGCCGCACGAATCTCGTAGCGAGGAGACCTAACAATTCAGTTCGTTACATCTGGCGCCCAAAACGTGATTGTCCCAGCAGTAAAAGCAACATAAAGCAGAATGGGGAAGAGTTGGATTTACCGTCTCAAGAAAGAGGACTTTGCCTATGTTTCACAAAAGTTAAACATGGTTTTGGAGGGCAGATCGGAAGACATCAGAAAGGCATTGTCTGAATATTACACACAGACGGAGAACGACTCAGACCTCGTCGATATCTGGGCCGAGCTGGAAGCAACATACGGCGACAAACCAGGTCCCAGCATAAAGGTAACAAACGACGAAGGGGAAGACCTATTGGCAAGCCTAAGCATCAACAACATGGAAAAGGAGGCGCAAAGGAGAGACGTAAACCAGGATAGAAAAACGGCAGCGCAGATTCCTAATCGCAGTCGAGAGTGGTCATTCAGGTTCGACGGCGTAGAAAAACCATTTGAGTTTTTAGAACAAGTGGAATGGTCCGCCAATACCTACGACCTGGACCTAGACATAATTCCCTGAGCGATGCCGGAATTACTCATCGGTAAAGCACTGAAATGGTTCATTTCCAACAATAAGCAGTGGAGAACCTGGCCGGAATTCATAGACAGTTTCCACAACTATTTTCTGCCAAGGGACTTTTTCACCAAGCTCTCTGATCAAGTCAGGCAGAGGAAGCAAGGCTACGGGGAATCGTTCAAAGATTACATGATCGACATGCAGACCATGGTGAGGCCACTCAGTTATTGGGCGAAAGATACCCTCAACATCATCAGGGATAACTGCACCCCGAGTTTAAGGATTTTACTCAGAGCATACAGGGTATCGGACCTAGATACGCTTATGAACCTAGCCGACGAGTATGAGGAGCTGGAGAAGGAACGGGAGGCATTCGCGCAAGAGAACAAATTTTCAAGGGCAAAATCAGCAGCCCCTGCGCCAGCAACGTGCAGAAGGTGCGAAAACAGTGGCGACCAGGAACGTCGTGGGAATAGTCAATGGACACCGCCCCTACAAGACTACCGGCAGTAGGCTACCAACGCATCATATGAACGCCATCGGGCACCAATGCAAAACCAACAGAGACAGCCAATAAACCCCGTGTGGCCACCAAACACCACTCAGAGGCCACGGGAGAGTACCCACATCTCGAACCCCCAGGAGGCCTGCCGAAAGTGCGGCGGTCACGGACACTGGGAACGCGGTTGTCGAAACCACCGCTCGATGTTCTGCTGGGTGTGCGGCAAAGTGGGCAGCAGTTGTCCGCAGCGGTAACGATTGGTGGAGGCACATATAAAGCCACAATCGACACCGGGGCAACAGCGAGCTTCATAAGCGAGGAACTGGCGGACAATTTGGCTGCCCTCGGAAAGATCACGAGGACAAGACGGCAAGTTAGGTTGGCAGACGGGAGATGCGGCGAAATCGATGCACAGCTGGACGTAGAAATAGCATTCGGCAACAAGCGATTGACCATGAGCCTGCTGATACTACCAGGGGTAGTGGATTCGTTGGTGTTAGGATGGAATTTCCTCACGCAAGTCGGAACCGAAATAAAGTGCGCCGGACACGAGATCACAATACCGTGGCTCGAGGAAAAGCTATCGGTGGCAGTCGTTCAACACACAAGCGAGGATAACGACCCAGCGGAATTCCTAGAGGCACAGCTAGCCGACTTCAACACCATGACGGGAACGTCGAACATGGCCGAGCATCGGATCACGATGAAAGACGACAAGCCAATCAAGCAACGATACTACCCCAAGAACCCAAAAGTTCAAGGGGAGATCAATGCGAAGGTGGATGAGCTTCTCGGAATGGGGTATATAGAGCACTCGAAGAGCCCATACAGCTCCCCCATCGTGATGGTGAAGAAGAAGACGGGCAAATGGAGACTCTGTGTCGATTTCAGGCAGATCAACGCAAAGTCGATAAAGGATGCGTACCCAATGCCGCGCATAAATTATATCCTTGACCAACTGCGAGAAGCGAGGTACATCAGCAGTTTGAACTTGAAGGATGGGTACTGGCAAATACCATTGGAGGAAAATAGCAGGCTATACACGGCTTTCACGGTGCCCGGAAAAGGTTTGTTCCAGTGGAGGGTTATGCCTTTCGGTCTCCATTCGGCATCCGCGACTTTTCAACGAGTCTTGGACCAAGTAATTGGTCCGGAAATGTCACCTCACGCTTTCGCCTACCAGGACGACATAATAGTGATCGGGCGCACGCTGGATGAACACAAAGCGAACCTGAGAGAAGTGTTTCGGCGGCTAAAAGAAGCAAATTTGAGGCCAATTCTTCAAGAAGGAGTTATTGTATCTGGGTCACCGTGTGACTAGCGAAGGAATAGGAACGGATCCGGAAAAGGTAGCCGCCATCGCCGAACTGGAACCACCATCCACAGTAAGAGAACTCCGGCAGTACCTGGGCGTAGCATCATGGTACCGCCGATTCGTACTTGATTTCGCAAAAGTAGTCAAACCACTCAATGATTTGCTACGCAAAGGCAACAAGTGGGTATGGACACCGGGACATCAGATGGCGTTCGAAGAGGTTAAGGCAAGACTCGTTGCTGACCCCGTACTGGCATGCCCGGACTTCGACAAACCGTTCACCATGCAAACGGACGCTAGCGACTACGGCATCGGAGCAATACTGAACTACGGAACTCCAAGGATACTACAAGACTCCAAGGATACTACGAAACTCCAAGGACACTACAAGATAAGTCCAAGGATGCTAAAGGTAACTACAACAAATTCCGATTGGGAAGCTCGTCAGGAGAACGAACCGAAGCATCCAAAGTCTCGTTTGGAACTGACCAGAGCACGCATTTCAAATGTCTACGGAAGGAAGGGAGAAGACGGCACAGAAAACTGTACCGTAGAGTCCGCATCGAAGAAAGAAAGTCGAAGAAAAAGGAAGACGAGCAACCGAGGTATCATTAAAGGGAGCGCGGATCCAGTTGGATAATCTGAAATCAAAAAGCAAAATGAGCACACGTGTTACACGCAGCGAAGCGCGTCGCATCCTGGCGACCAATCACCTCTCCGAGGGATCCAGCCCGGGGCAAGGACGGTCGACATCCCGGCCCACCCGAACTCCGCGGCGGACCCCGAAGAGAGGTGTCCCGGATCCGGTCGTGAGCTCCGACAGCGACGTGCAGGTTGTGGACGACGAGGTCGACGAGGTCAATGATTTGCTACGCAAAGGCAACAAGTGGGTATGGACACCGGGACATCAGATGGCGTTCGAAGAGGTTAAGGCAAGACTCGTTGCTGACCCCGTACTGGCATGCCCGGACTTCGACAAACCGTTCACCCTGCAAACGGACGCTAGCGACTACGGCATCGGAGCAATACTGACCCAGGAAACGAAGAAAGGCGAAAGGTAATCTCGTACTCAAGCCGAACGCTCAACGGCGCGGAGAAGAATTACTCGACGACCGAGAAGGAATGCTTGGCAATCGTCTGGGCGATCCGAAAGCTAAAACCATATCTGGAAGGTTACCACTTTAAAGTAGTAACCGACCATATGGCCCTGAAGTGGCTCAACAGCATCGAGAGCCCTTTAGGAAGGATCGCCAGATGGGCTCTGGAGTTACAGCAGTACGACTTCGAGATAGCATACCGGAAGGGACAGCTCAACGTGGTGGTGGACGCCCTGTCAAGACAGCCACTACCAGAGACGCTTCGAGGCATCAAGGAGACATCGGCGGCGGAAGCATCTGCAGCATGCAGCTGGACTCAAGGAATGCGCGAGAAGATTAAGACCCAACCGCAAAAGTACCCGGACTACGTGATGGAAGGTGACACGCTATATCGAAGTATACCCCATAGAGCAGGCAGCGAAGATGTCGCGACGTGGAAGATGTGTGTCCCAAAGGCCCTACGAGAAACAGTGCTGAAGGAAAACCACGACGAGCCTTCAGCGGGTCACGTAGGAAGCCGAAGGACGATTGCACGCCTGGCAGCCCGATATTACTGGCCAGGTATGCACAGAGACGCCCGAGCCCATGTAAGAAAATGCGAGACGTGCATGAAATTCAAGCCGAACCAAATGCAGGCGGCCGGCAAAATGCTAACGCAGGTGCCAGAGGAACCATAGGCAACGGTATGCGCGGACTTCGTCGGACCCCTGCCGCGTTCGAAGCACGGCAACCAAATGCTGCTAGTACTAATAGACCGGTTCTCCAAGTGGACTGAGTTAGTACCACTGCGCAGCGCGACGGCGGAATCACAAAAAAAAGCATTCAGGGAACGCATAATCGCAAGGTATGGGGTCCCGAAGGTGGTCATAACGGACAACGGAGTACAATTTGCCAACCGAATCTTTAAGGGTTTCCTAGCCGATATGGGTATCAAACAACAGTTCACCGCTCCATACACCCCGCAAGAGAACCCGACCGAGCGAGCCAATAGAACTGTAAAAACAATGATTGCGCAGTTCGCCGGGCAGGACCAGAGAAATTGGGACGAGAAATGGCCAGAAATCATGCTCGCAGTGAACACCAGAGTTTCGGAATCCACTGGCTACACCCCGGCTTTTCTTACCCAAGGCAGAGAGCCCAGACTACCAAGCGCCCTATACGATAGAGAAACGTTAGGGACAGGACGTGCTGCTGAAACCCCGGATGAAAATGCAAGCAAACTAAAAGAGATCTTTGAGATTGTAAGGCGAAACATGGAAAAAGCCTCCCAAGATCAGGCCAGGCATTATAATCTAAGGAGAAGGCAATGGACACCAGCGGTGGGCGACGTCGTGTGAGCCAAAGAACACCACTTATCGAAAGCGGCCGAAGGATTCGCAGCAAAGTTGGCTCCTAGGTACGACGGGCCATACCAGGTCGTGGATTTCGTTTCGCCTGTAATATGCAAAATACGCCATGTAAATACAAAGAAAGAGCGATCCGTACATATAAGCGAGCTTAAACAGCAACAAATACAAGATACAAACAAGCAACAGCATCAGGCGGAAACAACAGACGAGTAACTACAAGATAACTCCAAGGACTCTCCAAGGATACTACAAGATAACTCGAAGGACTCTCCAAGGATACTACAAGATAACTCCAAGGACTCTCCAAGGATACTACAAGATAACTCCAAGGACTCTCCAAGGATACTACAAGAAAACTCCAAGGACTCTCCAAGGATACTACAAGATAACTCCAAGGACTCTCCAAGGATACTACAAGATAACTCCAAGGACTCTCCAAGGATACTACAAGAAAACTCCAAGGACTATCCAAGGATACTACAAGATAACTCCAAGGACTCTCCAAGGATACTACAAGATAACTCCAAGGACTATCCAAGGATACTACAAGATAACTCCAAGGACTAGCCAAGGATACTACAAGATAACTCCAAGGACTATCCAAGGATACTACAAGATAACTCCAAGGACTATCCAAGTATACTACAAGATAACTCCAAGGACTATCCAAGGATACCACAAGATTACTCCAAGGACTATCCAAGGATACTACGGAACTCCAAGGAAACTACAAGACTCCAAGGATACTACGGAACTCCAAGGATACTACAAGACTCCAAGGATACTACAAGACTCCAAGGATACTACGGAACTCCAAGGATACTACAAGACTCCAAGGATACTACGGAACTCCAAGGATACTACAAGACTCCAAGGATACTACGGAACTCCAAGGATACTACAAGACTCCAAGGATACTACGAAACTCCAAGGACACTACAAGATAAGTCCAAGGATGCTAAAGGTAACTACAACAAATTCCGATTGGGAAGCTCGTCAGGAGAACGAACCGAAGCATCCAAAGTCTCGTTTGGAACTGACCAGAGCACGCATTTCAAATGTCTACGGAAGGAAGGGAGAAGACGGCACAGAAAACTGTACCGTAGAGTCCGCATCGGAAAGAAAGAAATAGCGGTATCGAAGAAAAAGGAAGACGAGCAACCGAGGTATCGTTAAAGGGAGCGCGGATCCAGTTGGATAATCTGAAATCAAAAAGCAAAATGAGCACACGTATTACACGCAGCGAAGCGCGTCGCATCCTGGCGACCAATCACCTCTCCGAGGGATCCAGCCCGGGGCAAGGACGGTCGACATCCCGGCCCACCCGAACTCCGCGGCGGACCCCGAAGAGAGGTGTCCCGGATCCGGTCGTGAGCTCCGACAGCGACGTGCAGGTTGTGGACGACGAGGTCGAGAGGCAAAGGAGGTGGCGGATCCGGAGGGCGGTCCAGCGCGGCGAGATACGAATCCCGACGGGATCGGCGGAGGTGGAGTGGGCCAGCGCCGAGCCTGCCCAGGGTCCAGCAAAACCCGAGGAGGCAGTGGAGGAGTCGCCCCAGGCTGCACCGGCGATCGGCGAGGGGGAGGCAGGAGGCAAACCGCCTCAGCCCCCCAGCTATGTGGAGTGCATTATCGCGGCGACGATGAAGAATCAGCGGTGGTGCGAGGAGCGGCGCAGGAGCGAGGAACGGCGGCGGCAGCAAATGGAGGAGTCACCAGAATGGCAAGCTCGATTGCGGGCGGCCGAGGAGGAGGAGCAGCAGCTGTGGGAGAATCCTGGGTACCCGCCCACGCCGCGGTATATCCTCGTACGCCGCGGTACGAGGGGTCACCCAGGTGGGGGCCCGCACGACCACCCACACCACGCTTCGAGCCGACGCAGCAGCAGCAGCCCGAGCCATCACAGCAGCAGCACCCCGAGCCACCGCAGCTCGAGATGCCGCCGCCGCCGCAAGCTGAGTCACCGAAGCCGCAGCAGCCCGAGATGCCGCCGCTAGCACACACCGAACCACCACGTCCGAACCACGAGGAGCACCATGTCCGCACGGACATCCCGGCAGCACACGTGAGCCACAGCTCGCGCACGTTCGTGGTCGACGGTGTGCGGTGGCGGCAACAGACGTTCACGTGGACATGGCCAGAGGGGCCCGCGGAGGACACGACGGCGAGGGGAACCGCAGATTTGGGAGGAGGAGGAACCGCGGGTGAGCCCGAGGGATCCGAGGGTACGCGGCAGACCCGATGCACCGACGACGCCCGCGCCAGCAGCAACAGAGCCCCGGACTGCGACGACGCCAACACCAGCCGCAGCGGAGCCATGGACCCCGCCAACTCCAAGCACCGGGCCGGGGACACCAGCGTCGCCGAACCCAACAGCAGCAGCAGACGACGTGTGGCCGGAACCGCTGGCCGGTCGGCGGCCACCGTGGAAGCGGCAACATTCCGCGCCGGAGGTCACCGAGGAGGTCGCGAGGCCGAAATTAATGCGGCAGACGTCCGCACCAGAAGGCCAGCGGTGGCGCGAGATTGCAAAGGACGAGTGGCCCGAAGGAATCGCGGAGGTGCAGGCGGTGAAGGAGGCGCGCGTCCTGGGAGGCAGGCGGAGTGTCCGCGTAAGGCTCGATCGACGCGCGTTCCGCGTGAGGTTGGGTCCCGCGGGCCTGAGGCTGTTTGAGGAGCAGCGTTAAACAATAAACACTTTAAAAAAAATGAAAAAAACACAAAAGACGAAGGTCGGTGTATGGCTGGGAACAACGCGGCTGAAAACAGGGGAGACAAGAAGGAGCATACATGGTTTGATCAGCGTCTGAAATGGAAAAAAAAAGGAAATAGCTGGGTACGACATGAAAGTAAACAAACCAGCACTTACCTGTTGCTTCGATTGGCGAAGCTAAGTCGAATTCCGCTCTGAACTCGATGTCGACGTTGCCAACCAAGAGCAACTAGCCGAGGGCGAATGAAGGGCGAAGGAGCCTGGAAAGAAGAGAGAAGGATGAGAGGAAGGAAAAAGGATAAAGAAAAATTGAAGAAACTTACCCAAAAATGCAAAATCACCATGAAGTAGGGACGGGGGCGCCTCGATAGGGCGGTCGATTGGCACGGACGATAGTGCGATCGATGGGCACACGATATATGGCAAAATCATGGTGAAGTAAACATCGCGAACGATCAAGTGGCAACGCCGCCCCAGCGATATCGATAGCTGATGGGTATCGATATCGTGGGGAGTTCCGCTGGGCTATCGATAGCTGATGGGTATCGATGACCAGTGGGACCAGACGAGGAAAACAGCGCGGGAAACTTGAACGAAGGCCCGCTGGGTATCGATAGCTGATGGGTATCGATGACCAGTGGGACCAGATGGAGGATCGGCGCGGGAGTTTCAAATTGCTGCAACGACGACGACCGGCGCCGTAGAAACTCTCGGAGTTGAAAGCGTCGAGGGAGCGTCGAGGGAGCAACTATGGAGCAACGAGGGAGCGCCGAGGGAATCAAAAAGATCACCGCGAAGACTCAACGGCTAGCACACACGAGGAAACGCCGGCGAGTAGGAGCAAGTTCTTAAAAGTTTCCCGAAGTAAGGGGGGAATGTGAGGAGTTGAATAACTCCCCACAAATTCCCGCAGAAAAACCACTGATGGCCGGCCGCTTACCAATTACTCGGCGAATTAGCGGGGTAGCGGCGCGGCGAAGAGCAAGTGGAGAGACTCTTGCAAGTAGAGATTTTGGAGAAAGAGAGTTTGGAGAGTGAGAGTTTGGAGACCGAGAAGTGGAGAATGAGAGTTTGGAGACTTCGAGGTTGGGAGAGAGAACTCTGCCAAAGAGAGTTTGGAGAGCGAGAAGCGGAGAGTGAGAGAGTGGAGACTTCGCAGGCAGAGCCAGAGTGCCGTGTGGAAAAGGGGAAATAACGGATCTGCACCGGACTTTGGACTCTGCCGTGGACTTTGGTCCAGGAGGACAAGTGCCACATCTCAGCGGCGGAGCGACGCACGGACGTGCCACAGGCACCAAAAGCATGAGCGGAGCAGCGGCAAAACGCAGAAACACAATTTAAGGCCGTGCGTGGAAGGCAAGTGGGTCAGGAAGGAGCTACGGACTTTGGACCCGGAGTGGAGAGATGCGGCGGGCAGAGAGAAAGAGGGAAATAACGGTTCCCAGAGGCCCTATATAAAGCCGCCGGGCGCTGGCAGCAGGATCAGTCGATCACGAAGAGTCAATCTATCAAGATCAGTCCAGATACAAAAGTGCCAGTACAGTGAAATACCAGTGAACAACAACAAGTCGAATCGCCGGAAGCAGCGCCGTGGGAGCCTACAAGGAACAAGATCGCTACGTCGAGACGTTCGGGATTGAACCGCTAGGAATCTCCGAATTGAGACGCAGGTAGCTGAGGTCCAGAGGGCATCACACGGCTAGGTCAAGGCGATCCGTTTCAATTCTGTCGCAACTAAGTCCACGCTCCTCGCTGGAGAGTCAAACAGAGTTTGAGCGGTGTAAGCCTGCGACAACCAATCGTGAACTTAGGGAGAAGCCATTAGGCCAGAAGGGAGATCGATTCAGTCGTTGTGGTCTTGAGTGGAGTACTCCAGGAGAGCCATACGGTTTGAGTCGTGTATTCCCGGAGCGGCGTGCGTCCGAATCCCGAGTGAAACGAGCCAGAAGGGAGATCGATCTATCGTTGGTGGCCTCGAGTGGAGAACTCCAGTAGAGCCCCGCGGTTAAGTCGTGTAGTCCCGGATCGGCGTTGACCAAGATCCCGAGTACCAGACGCCACGCAACGTCCAGCCACGCAGTCAGCATATCCAGGAGCATCAGCAACGGGCCAGCCACTACACCACGACAGAGCGAGCTACAAGGAAACGTCGGACGATAAGCCAAGGTGTGAAGCTAGGGCGGAACGTTCGTTTACGCTAGGCGTTGAAGCAAAGAGAAGCGCTCGGCAGCATCCTTGCGTAACTTGGACTGCCAGTGCGATCTGAGTTAAACGCTAGTGGGACCATCCGGGACAGAGCCAGGGACAGGCGGTGGTGTTTCGAAAGGAGTGATTCCTGGAGATCGCGGCCTCTGTTCACCCTAGTCTGAGAACGGTGACGCTTCCTTAAACCCGTGCAGCCGATCTCCTGGCGAGTCTAAGGCGCGACGAGTAGTCGTCGTTTCTATGCATCAGCGGCGAGCGGCGTCGAGCATCTTCAGGGAGCGTACAGGATCTCCAGGGAGCTTCGAGCCTCTTCAGGGATCTACAAGGAACTTCAGAGAGCTACAAGCATCTTCAGGGAGTTCACGGAACCGGAGCCCGCAGTCCACAAGGGGAGCGCCGGATCGACAAGGCACACCAGAGTCAGCAACGGCCACGAGCAGCGACGGCAAGGTTGCCGTGCTATCATATCCTCTCGCTCGCAATAAAATCCACTGAGTACCCGAAAATTCTGTGCTTTCTCACTGATCTACTGGGCGGCCACGTTTATATAAATTTGGTGGGACGAACACACAACTATACTGAGCTAGCCGCACGAATCTCGTAGCGAGCAGACCTAACAAAATCAGTTCGTTACAGTAGAAACGTATGACTATATATTGTGCATATGTATACGCCGTTTGTTTACGTACATACGGCATTTTTGCGCACCAAATACACTTTAGTTTCATAAATAAATTGATGTAGTGATGGGTACATGCATAAGTGCATTAATTATTATATAAAATAAAATTTCGATTTTTTGCGAAGCACTTTTAGATGCACTAAAAGCGGATATTTATAAAAGATTTGCTTTGCTTTTTTTATAAATACCCGTTTTTAGAGCAACTACACTCAGAAAAAAAAATTCCTAGATTTAAGGAAACATGGACTACATTGCCTAAAAAGGTGATTTAAGGCCATTTTGGACTTAAAAATAGTAAAAATAGTCCATTACCTAAAAATATCACATGCCCATAAAAAGGAACGAAAATTAAAAAACTATTATTTCAACAAAAAATAAAAAATCTAGGGATAAACTATGTTTTATTTTAGAAAGGGAATTACTATCTTGATACTTATCAAAAGTTTACCCAACGGTTAAGGCCATTTAATAATATTTTTAAAGGTTATAAAAGGCTTCAATTTATTTTTAGGAAAAGTGTCATAAAATAACCTGTAAAAGGCGCTCTAAGTTGCAGCAGTTTACACATACATACGTATTTAACAAAAACAGTCAACATTTGTTTAAGATAAATCAAACTATTTTCAAATATTTGTTGACATTTGACATGTGTTAACTATGCTGTTAAATAAACAATGTTCATCTTAAATTTTGCCCCATATGGGATATTAGCTCAATGAGAGAATGCGCCGCTCAAAATTATTATTATTAATTATTTTTTAACTTTTAAAATACAAAATAGTTACGTTTCTAAATAAAAATTTAAAAAAGAAGGTTTTTTCTTATACACTTGTATATTATAGATCGCTTAGACACATGTACTTAACTGTGTCTGATGGTGCGACTGGTAAGGTGTCTGCCCCTGAACCGAGAGGACCCCGATTCGAGTCCTACTGGGGCAAATGAGTTGGAAGTTTTATTCAGTTGTAAAATGCATTGACTATTAATAATAATAATAAAAAAAATCAGTACAAAAAAAAAATAACATGTCTTGTGCTGGACTCGAACCCGGTTCAAAAAAACCGGGAGCTGGCATAGTTCCTCTGGACTATGCCCTTATTATATTTTCGAGTGGCTAATTGCTTTTTAAAGCTTATATGGAAATCTGAGTTCTCAAATTTTTGGGTAATATGGACTATTTTTAAGTCCACCATGGCCTTAACCAAGATAGACTTAAAATAAGTCTAAGTTTCTTTAGGTCCAAATTTAGTCCATATTACCTTAATTTAAGTCTATTTTTTTGGGTTTTAAGTCCATATTTTTTTCTGGGTGTACAGTGCTTAGCAACACTTGAAAGATTGTTCAGTTGTGGAGGTAAAATTCTAACCCCAAAACGAAACAGGCAGGGGGACGAGTTTTTCGAAACATTAGTTATGATAAAAAAAGGTTATCTTTAAATTGTGATTGAAATAAAATGAAAAGATAACGTTATATATTTTTAAGATGACTGTAAACTAAACCCTAGTCGTATTAAAAAAAAAACACAAAAAAATTAAAAATATATATATAAAAATTAAAAAACAATATTTTTACCGTTTACCTTTACCTAGGTACCACGGAAGAACTCGAGAGGTGCACCAAATTGTCGACGGGGCCTTTGTTAGGTAAATTACGACAAGCAACATTGGGTCCAGCACATGAATTATTAAGATGCAGACTAGCAGCATAATCCATTGTGCACACTGACGAAAGAAGAGGCGTCGAGCGTATGGTATCCACTGACGGCGCCCAATTCGTGGATTTTCGCGACTACTAAAGAAATCACCTTGACCTATGTGTGCGGAGACGAACGCAATCAAATTCGTGTAGTGGGCAGTGGAATAAATAACAGTGAATGAGAACTGCATAGCACGTAGTTCAACGGTAACGCTACAAGGTCATCCACAACTTCAGTCAACAGTACATGAGCAAGAGTCATCAATTTTTGTGCATCCTATAAGTATACTCAACAAAACAGAACAAGTAGTAAATAATGTAAGGGCAAGGTATGCCAACTAGAGCCCTGCATGAATCAACAGTTTTCGAGACATTTTATGTTTCGAAACATTTTTACAGTAAGATTCAAATGATTCGAAACATCTACAACAGTGTGATACTGACGATTCGGTCTCCAAACGTGACGTATAAATAAAAGCTGTAATATATAATTTTGTATTAGCAGGTTTGGAAATTAAACAAAATTGTATTTTGATTTATGGTTTTCACAAATATTTAATTTTATGTTGTTTCACTAAGATTTAGATTGCTGTTCAAAAACATAATTTCATTCACTAAGCTCGGATTGATCCGATATACTGTTAAAGCTAAGCCTCCCCAGTGTTTCGAAACACATAAGGGATCATGATCATACGGCTAAGGAAAAACAAAAACATAAGTTTCAAGAAAGAGGTTAAAGGCAAAGAAACCAAGAGTACGACAGCGGCAGAAACAGCCGAAGTAATCACACCCGAGCCCAAGACCAGGCCAGCAAGAATTACTCGAACGTTTAGGATGAGTGATTCAGAATTATCATAACAAAAAGGAGGAAGACAGGAAGAGAAGGGGATTATAAATATACAAGTAGTTTTATTAAGAGCACTCAGCCCCGGAGTCAACAGATAAATCATAAGTTTCAACTGGAGCAGGCCACGCAGGAAGAAGGCCTCGTATGACACGAGTCAAATAGAGGCGCACCGCAGCAAAACTGCCTTCCGGAAGAACCAGGATGGATCCTGGATCGACCTGCACAACCGTGTCAGGGGGGATAGCGACCCCATTTATTATGGGTCCACAGCTGGTGCGCACGAGAAGATAGTCTTTGGATCGCCGCACATGGTAGTTTGGTAGAACATCTAGCAAGGTCCAATGCTTTTGCACGGGAAGGGGACAACCACCACGCGGCGACAGACGTACATCGACATGGCTATATTAACTATTCAAAATAAGCTGCACTTCTCGGCTATTTATACATTTATTTTATTATACATAATGGTTGACACATCAAGTTCAATTATGAAGACGCGGCAAGGCAGGTCAGCAATCAAGTCCGGAATCGCTGTCGGACTCCCACAAGTCGGTCTCGATACACAGCAGTGACAATATGATGAAATTCAAAGGCTGTCCCGTCATCCACAAGGAAGGGACAATTCAGCCGTACCAAAATTAGGGTACGGGGAGGATACGCGTGACCTCGGTACAGCACGCCGCGGGAACACAGCAGCCAGATTCGATTGCCTCTCCGATTGGTGATCAATTTGCGAGAGATTCTGGTAACACCAGGCGGAACTCGAATGGCAGCCGGTTGGCCAACAAGGGTCAGGGCGACGTCGGTGTAAGGGAGAAGATGCATCATGGAACTACGGAAAATGATCAGCAGCGGCACCTTTTATTGAGGGTCACCCCTCAATGGGGGGAGAATGTTCGTAACTAGCATTACGAACCCAACAAGTATGCAGTTCGCCATCGAACCACAATGCTAGTTACGAACCCAACAAGTATGCAGCTCGCCATCGAACCACAATGCTAGTTACAAGTATGCAGCGGTTGCAACTGACCAACTCACCTAGCGACTAACCGACTCACCTAGCGACGTACCCGAACCAGCACAATTTGCAGAAAGCAAGGCCAGCAGCGCTGGCTGGCCAACTGACCCATATCATGAAGCATTACCAACCAACCTATATTAGCGCATTCTGCAACCTTTGCGGAAGGTGCAACGCTGACCGCAGTCTTTCATGTTATTTCCGCGATAGTTAAGTAGTATATAAGCATGTAGCAATCAATGAATAAATCAGTCATTTAATCAAACTCGACTCCGCATTTACTTCGGTCCCCGGAAAGGACTAACCGCGCTATACCACTACATCAGCTACTCCATCGGCTGCAACACTCATAAGGACCGGGATCCTTGATCCACTGTGTGATCAAACAAATATAATTCCAATAAGAATCCACTATTCCTCAAGTGAAAATCACTTCTTTGCATGGGCTGTTAAGCTTTGGAATAATTTACCACACAGGTTAAAGAATACAAGAAGTGCTAGACAGTTTCGGAAAAAAATTATTATTAATGTTAAAAAATAACTAACCCACAACAACACACAACTGATTATAAATTTAAAATTGTACTATGGATACCATTACCTAAAAAAAATTTAAGTAATTTTGTAAAACTTTTAGTAAGATTGTAAACTTGGTTTTGTGACTAGTGCTTTATTTTAAGTTAAACTGTTAACTTTAGCGCTAGGAAGATAAATAATTAATAATAATGATAATAGTAATAATAATGGCATTCAGAATTATGCAAAAAATAATTGGATTTAGCTACACTATATTTGCAAAAATCAGATTGGAGCCCTGTTTTCGCGAACTTATACAGTTTCGTCTTTAAATTTTTTAGGTGGGCCAAGTGGTTCGATGACCACGGTGGGCTGGTAGAAGTTTTTGGAAATATTGAAAGAACAAGTCTATCAAACAAGGAATAGATGATATTGTAAAAGGTTGATACTGAATTATCAAGCGAAAGATTTTGGAGTATAGAGTCTATCGGATAGTGAAGGCAATAATGCTCGAGTCAAATGCAGCACTGTTTGCATGCAAACTAGTTAGCTTGCTGAAAAGGCGACAAACATTTTGATAATACAGAATGAAATCTGGTTTTTGGAATTGAAGAAATTTTATCGGAGGATAGTTCCTCACGAGCAAACTCATGGACTACGGTGTCAACTGGCCACAATCCAGGACTTAACGCTTGAAGTAAAAATGATTACGGAGGAATAATATTAAAAAAAAAACTTTTCGCTATTTTAATTATAAGCGAAAAGTTGCTTTTTTAAATTATTGAACTTTAAAATTGTGAAATTGTCGGAAGAGACCTGCAACATATCACATAGATGTACCCTAACTTTATCGCACTTCTCGTTAAAGAGCTCGAGGGATTTTCCGGTGATTGTCTCCATATTTATAATTTTCAAGTATCTAACTGTCATTTAATTTAACAATACAACTTGTTTTCCAACCAAATTTGCTAATTATCGTGACCATCACTTTAACTTTAAACAGATGATGTTTAAAATTATATTATTTCTATTTTTTAATCTCTGTTAAGCTGATTTCATTTTTTATGATATTTGTTTATGGTTGGTAAGTTTACAAGAATTTTATCTATTATAGATATTGCTGTGTTCGTTGCACTTCAACAACCCTTTGTATCACCACTTTTTGTACTGCTGTCGGTAACCATCGCTTTAGGAATTACCTGGATATCAATAGTTCTCCTGTTTAATGACTTTAAAATTATGGATGACAATTTTTTTACTAACCCCTAACTTTGGGATTATTATACACTTGACCTCTTTGTTATTCTTAGACCTTGTAATATTGTTAATAACTGTGGTTTGGAATACAGGGCTAGCAATTGAAAAATTGATGATGGGATACGTGATACGATCCGAGATATATATAGGACGAAAGAATGAACATAATAAATATCTAAAATAATAATAACTGATATAATACACTTGCGGAATGGGACTACACGATACGTTTAAATATTGTTGGAAAATGTAGTTGGTTTTGGCGAACTTTCCAATTATGTTAAATGTTAGCCGGCTCGAGGTCAGGGTGTTGAAAAAATAACACAATTTTTAATTTAGGTTATTTCGTCGATATATTTCGGTTGCTCTTCGGCAACCGTCTTCAGGACAACCATAAAATACGACAACGATTTTTTAATATTCTTACTAAAAATACAATTTACATTTAACATACATTTTGTTTACACGTCTGCGTGCGATGACGTGGAGTTACTAACTAATTTTTGTTCCCTAGTATATCTAAATCAATATAATTGAAGATTATTAAAAAAGTCAGTGTGGAAATTCACCCAGAACGGATTGACATAAAAATCTGAAAAAAAACCATAAATTCGGAAATAATTAGGAGCCGAGTGTATGATATAAGTTAGATCCATAAGCGGCCCCAAAGTGCCCCAAAATTCGATTTGTTTTTTCTTAATTTTTTCTTTTGCAATTTTTCTGTTATAAATGTTGTCAAAATGGTTTAAAAAATGGCTCTTCATAATTTTATGGGATACCCGCAAATAACTGCATTTAAACTTTTTTGAAATTCAGCCCCCTTCGTCAAGGTCGCCAATTTGGTTTTTTTTATTGTGACGTCATGGGCTCCCACCTATGTGTTGTTGTTTTTTTTATTCAGACGTTCCTCCAAGTGTGACCGTGCAAAGGCAAGGAAAAATACCACAGCCACAAAACACCAAATTGCGCGCCTAAAAATGCGAATATATCGATAATTTTTTTTTTGTTGCTTCATTCTTTTAGCTAAACGTTAAATTTTAAATTATCGGTGGAGCTATTCAATTCCCCTTAGGCAAATTTCAAGGAAAATTCGTATGCATATACATTTAAAGTCGGTTTTTAAATGATTTTACTATTTGCAAAATCATGCTGCTCCGATCAGTTTTAAATTTTGGTAATCGAAGTTTTCCTTAAATTTGTTTTTATTTTATTTTAAATTCAAAAACCCGTTAAGCTAAGACGAAATGTTTCCAAACTACTTATTACCTTTCAAATGTTGAATTATTGACAAACTGTGGATTTGTAAAAACAAAATAAAAACATAAATTGGCCCAGTTGCGTACACACACACGCACGCTAAAATGCGTATTTAGACCCCCAACCATTAGATATGTGCAAGTGTGCGTGTGTGTGTGTGCATTTCAGCTGACTAAGGAAGTGAGATTTGCTTAAGTTCAAATTCATGATAATACCGATATCCTTTTGCTAAAAGAATATCATTTTCATTTCCACAACAGGTTTAAGATATTTTCAAACCGATTTTTGTGTTTTAAAATTCAAAGTGCATTGATAATATTAAAAAACATAATTATTAAAATCCGTTAATTCTTTTGCTATTTCCTACACTTGCGTCATATTGTTTAAACAAATGGAAATGTTTAAACAATTTCATTCACGGCTTCTCCCCCTACCTGCCTTTCTGACATCTAAATCAATATAATTGAAGACTATTAAAAAAGTCAGTGTGGAAATTCACCCAGAACGGATTGACATAAAAATCTGAAAAAAAACCATAAATTCGGAAATAATTAGGAGCCGAGTGTATGATATAAGTTAGATCCATAAGCGGCCCCAAAGTGCCCCAAAATTCGATTTGTTTTTTCTTAATTTTTTCTTTTGCAATTTTTCTGTTATAAATGTTGTCAAAATGGTTTAAAAAATGGCTCTTCATAATTTTATGGGATACCCGCAAATAACTGCATTTAAACTTTTTTGAAATTCAGCCCCCTTCGTCAAGGTCGCCAATTTGGTTTTTTTTATTGTGACGTCATGGGCTCCCACCTATGTGTTGTTGTTTTTTTTATTCAGACGTTCCTCCAAGTGTGACCGTGCAAAGGCAAGGAAAAATACCACAGCCACAAAACACCAAATTGCGCGCCTAAAAATGCGAATATATCGATAATTTTTTTTTTGTTGCTTCATTCTTTTAGCTAAACGTTAAATTTTAAATTATCGGTGGAGCTATTCAATTCCCCTTAGGCAAATTTCAAGGAAAATTCGTATGCATATACATTTAAAGTCGGTTTTTAAATGATTTTACTATTTGCAAAATCATGCTGCTCCGATCAGTTTTAGATTTTGGTAATCGAAGTTTTCCTTAAATTTGTTTTTATTTTATTTTAAATTCAAAAACCCGTTAAGCTAAGACGAAATGTTTCCAAACTACTTATTACCTTTCAAATGTTGAATTATTGACAAACTGTGGATTTGTAAAAACAAAATAAAAACATAAATTGGCCCAGTTGCGTACACACACACGCACGCTAAAATGCGTATTTAGACCCCCAACCATTAGATATGTGCAAGTGTGCGTGTGTGTGTGTGCATTTCAGCTGACTAAGGAAGTGAGATTTGCTTAAGTTCAAATTCATGATAATACCGATATCCTTTTGCTAAAAGAATATCATTTTCATTTCCACAACAGGTTTAAGATATTTTCAAACCGATTTTTGTGTTTTAAAATTCAAAGTGCATTGATAATATTAAAAAACATAATTATTCAAATCCGTTAATTCTTTTGCTATTTCCTACACTTGCGTCATATTGTTTAAACAAATGGAAATGTTTAAACAATTTCATTCACGGCTTCTCCCCCTACCTGCCTTTCTGACATCTAAATCAATATAATTGAAGACTATTAAAAAAGTCAGTGTGGAAATTCACCCAGAACGGATTGACATAAAAATCTGAAAAAAAAACCATAAATTCGGAAATAATTAGGAGCCGAGTGTATGATATAAATTAGATCCATAAGCGGCCCCAAAGTGCCCCAAAATTCGATTTGTTTTTTTCTTAATTTTTTCTTTTGCCATTTTTCTGTTATAAATGTTGTCAAAATGGTTTAAAAAATGGCTCTTCATAATTTTATGGGATACCCGCAAATAACTGCATTTAAACTTTTTTGAAATTTAGCCCCCTTCGTCAAGTTCGCCAATTTGGTTTTTTTTATTGTGACGTCATGGGCTCCCACCTATGTGTTGTTGTTTTTTTTATTCAGACGTTCCCCCAAGTGTGACCGTGCAAAGGCAAGGAAAAATACCACAGCCACAAAACACCAAATTGCGCGCCTAAAAATGCGAATATATCGATAATTTTTTTTTGTTGCTTCATTCTGTTAGCTAAACGTTAAATTTTAAATTATCGGTGGAGCTATTCAATTCCCCTTAAGCAAATTTCAAGGAAAATTCGTATGTATATACATTTAAAGTCGGTTTTTAAATGATTTTACTATTTGCAAAATCATGCTGCTCCGATCAGTTTTAGATTTTGGTAATCGAAGTTTTCCTTAAATTTGTTTTTATTTTATTTTAAATTCAAAAACCCGTTAAGCTAAGACGAAATGTTTCCAAACTACTTATTACCTTTCAAATGTTGAATTATTGACAAACTGTGGATTTGTAAAAACAAAATAAAAACATAAATTGGCCCCGTTGCGTCCACACACACGCACGCTAAAATGCGTATTTAGACCCCCAACCATTAGATATGTGCAAGTGTGCGTGTGTGCATTTCAGCTGACTAAGGAAGTGAGATTTGCTTAAGTTCAAATTCATGATAATACCGATATCCTTTTGCTAAAAGAATATCATTTTCATTTCCACAACAGGTTTAAGACATTTTTAAACCGATTTTTGTGCTTTAAAATTCAAAGTGCATTGATAATATTAAAAAACATAAATATTCAAATCCGTTAATTCTTTCGCTATTTCCTACACTTGCGTCATATTGTTTAAACAAATGGAAATGTTTAAACAATTTCATTCACGGCTTCTCCCCCTACCTGCCTTTCTGACATTGTTAATATAATCCTAATCAAGGTGCAAAATTAATGAAAACAAAATACTGAAAACCAAATAATTATTCTAAAATGGGAATTTTTGCTTTTGCTAATCCTTAGCGAAATTGCAAGGTGATCATGGTAAATCTTTTGCTCCTTATTTATTAACCGTTTGCTTTAATGTCAGCAAGAACTTCCAAACTGTAGCTCAGATGGTTATGTTGTACGTAAAGGAAACATAGTCTATAGGTCGTGGGTTCAAACCCACCACAATTCTTACCAATAATGATGTTGACATAATTATTTCTTTTCCACTTTGTAAACTATTTTTAGGTAGATGGTAAAGAGCGGAATGCCAAATGAGTATTCCATAACCTCTCAGAACAAAGTAAAAAAAAATAAGAGAACTCCAATTTTGAATAGAACTTTGATTTAAACACAAACGACCTTTAGATTACAAGGCTTTAGATTTTGGTTTTACATTTGAAGTTTTCCTTAAAATTCTTTTATTTTTAAAATCCAAAAACCGGATTAGCTAACACGAAATGTTTTAGACCTTTTGACAAACGGTTGTAAAAACGAATAGAGAAAAAATATATTTTACAAACTAAATATATATGTGTGTGAGTGTGTTTATGTGTGTGCATTACAGATTTGTTTTATTACTGATTTTTCTGTTTTAAAATTTAAATCGCATTGATAATATTGGAAAAAAAACATAAATATTCAAACCATAATCTTGCTCTTCCTTACACGCCGCTCATATTGTTTAAACAAATGGAAATGTTTAAACAATTTGATTCATGGCTTCTCTATTCACCTAAATTCCTTTTTTATTATTAGTAGAATATTTAATCTTGATTTCCGCAGGCGAAGCTGCGGGCGACCCTGCTAGTGTCTATATAAATGAGCGCAATTGTCAGTGTCCGTTTGTAGTTCATCCGTCTGTCTGTAGGTGTGTTTATAATATGTAATTTCTATTGTGAATCGTTTGGCATAGTGTTGTTCTTGTGACAAGATACTTGCCTCTTCGAAGTTCGGAGAGTGATTGTTCGTGGCACAGTGGGCCATGAGTGCTGTTTTTTGTGTATTCGTATGGTGTCTAGCCTTAAAATCTGATTTATGTTCGGCTAGTCTGGTTTTAAGTTTTAATTTTGTTGTTCCTATATATATCTTGTTGCATATTTCGTTATGGTTGCCGTTACAGATATTTTATATATCACATATTTTTTATCACTTTTATCTATCTTAGATTTTGTTCTGTTGTATATTGATTTGATAGCCTTAAAATCTGATTTATGTTGGGCTAGTCTGGTTTTAAGTTTTGATTTTGTTGTTCCTATATATATCTTCTTGCATATTTCGTTATGCTTGCCGTTACAAGGTATTTTATATATCACATCTTTTTTATCACTTTTATATATTTTAGATTTTGTTCTGTTGTATATTGATTATGTTGTGTGGTCCGGTTTATGTACGATTTTAATGTTTTCTTTGTCGTAGCAATCCGATTTCGATATACTTTCAGATAATTTCGGGACGTATGTAACGGACATATATTTTTTGTCTTTATTATTTATACAGTTATTCTGTTCTGTTGTTTTGTTTTCGGATAATAATGTTTTAATTATATGTTTCGGGAAATCGTTGTCAGTCAACTTTGATTTTATCTCCTATTTGCTAATAATCGGAATGGAAAGACCTAATGATATTTATAATAAAATTATGAACGTGATTTTTCGATTGTTTGCTTAAAACTTTATTTTTTTTTTGTTTCGTTACAACAATGTAATGAGTATTGAGTCGGTGTAGGTAAGATAGTATTTGATATTAATAATCTATCTGTACTTTGTATCCAGTATTCAATTATTAGTTTTCTATGTTTAAGCAGGTAGGAATAATAAGAATAATATCTCAAATATTAGTATTATTCTGTATTTTAAAAAGTTGGATGTTATGTTTTTTGATAATTGTTAGCTAATCAATGAAGAGAAACTGTGTAGTGTTGGAGAGGTTTAAGGAAACCGGTTTCGAAATTGTGTACACATGTTAAGGGTGGATTTTGTTCTCTGAGCATTGGTTCCAAGTAATTTAATGTAAAGAAGCTAATGTCAGAAAGAAATGTCAAGAAGAAAGCGGAATTCTAAAAAATAAAGAGGGGTGAAAGTGATCAGTGCCTAGCAACCAGGTTGTTGACTACTCGGTTTCTAACAAATTTAGCATTTGTCTAACTACAACTTCAAAGGGGATGATTGCATGGAAAAGCATGTTCCCCCATATGAAGACGGGATAAAAATGAGAAGTAACTGGGAAGGAACTTCAGTTCGAATTCAAAGTCCACTGGATCCTTGTTAGAGTCATTAGCAGCAGCAACGTTAACAAAACAACAACATCATGAATACCAGTAACAACGTGTTTGATCAAATCACCATATTTCTCGAAGAAAATGGTGATTCCATTTTTAAGTAACATCGGCAGACCCTAAAGATGATTTTCTCCTAAATTCAACGGATGGAGGAAGTTGGTGAGGGAAAATCAAAATATGGCGTACATATGCTATCATGTCCCTTGGCCGACGATGATGTTAGAGAGGGCCCGGATACTTGTCAATGCCACCAAGCACCATACCTTAGGATTAAGGATATTGATTTAATAAAAAGATACTATAAACTTAACCTTAAATTAATAAATAAAATAAATAAATAAAAAAAACTCTATATATATATATTTGTAAAAACGAATAAATACAACAGAGAAGGCTATAGTCGAGTGCCTCGAATATCAAATACTCGCTACTCAGCTAAGGCAAGCAGTCTCAAGCAGGGCAAACCAAGCAGCCGCTTAAAAGTGGCGCCATCTACCGGACATTTCATATTTCGCGGTTTGTGGGCGTTAGGGGGGAGGAGGAGGTTTCCCGTTTGGTCAATCAATATGTATTGATGAAACGAATACACAGTCCTTTTCCCGTTAATCTAGCTTGAAAACTGTGGGTGGCACAGTTTTTCGCTGTTTGTGGGCGTTAGATTGGACGTGGCACATCGGCGTGAAAAACTTGCGCTGCGTATTAACCTCCAGAATCTCCATCCGAGATCTCAGCGTTCATACAGACGGACAGACGGACAGTCGGACATGGCTATATCGACTCGGCTAGTGATCCTGATCAAGAATTTATATACTTTCTATGGTCGGAAAAGCTTCCTTCTACGTGTTACATACTTTTGCACGAATCTAATATACTCTTTTACTCTACGAGTAACGGGTATAAAAATAATAAAATAAAAATATATTTGAAATTCAAATTTGTATCTTATTTTGTTTGGGGGATGGTTGTTTGTTTTTAGCTATTTCTTTTGAGTGTTCTTTGCTATTGGGATGGGTGTTTGCTTTCAGCTGTTTTTTTTTTTTCAGTTTAAAAAATTATATGTTTTCAGTGCCCTCCCGTCGTATTTTTTTAAATCTAAGTAACGGTCACCCGCCGCACTCCAGTAAACGCCACCTGCCAACTCTCATAATCCATTTCCCTAATTAATGTTGCTAGTTTGGACACTATATTTAGAACTCTTTCATGTATTTTAGATGGAGCCTTAAAACTAATGTCTTCATATTTAGTGTATAAGAAAAGCCTGTTACAAAATTCCAAATAAACATGACCTATTTCATGACCTAAATTAATTATTTTAATTAATTAAATTAAATTAATTTAAATTATCATATTTGTTTGCTCGCAGAGCAGGGTTAAAATGCAACTTCGCGAACCCACTGGGTTTTATCCAGAAATCGAAACAAAAACGAGAAGCTGGCTTCTTTTTCCAATGTGTGCTTTATTCCAAGAGTTACGTTGACTTAGTGTGACCAACTCTTTCTTTTTCGTTCTTACCATCGTACATAGGTATTTTTCTTAACTTAGTATTTTATGTAATTTTAGTAAGTTCGTTGCTTGCCGACTCGTTGGGGGTATTATTTATTAGCGATATCAGCTGTGCTGCGCCCCTGCTCGCAGCTTTCGATAGTCAGGCATCGCAACGAACATGAAAATAAAAAGAATATAATGAAATGACCAAACATCGCCCGCGTTGAAGCGCTGCAAGCCTTCAATCAATTGGTATAGGTGCTAGTCGGTGTACTGATCGCTTGTACACGCCTTGTTTGGTGTCTACTAGAGCAACGCGAACCTTGCCATCCGCTCCTTGCGTTACCTCTGTGACTCTGCCTAACAGCCACTTCTGTGGCGGTAAATTGTCTTCTTTGATGACGACGATAGTTCCTGGTCGAAGGTTGGCCGATTCCTTTGTCCACTTGACTCTTTGCTGCAGTCCCGCAATATAGTCATGAGACCAGTTTTGCCAAAACCGTTGTTTAATGGCTGATATAAGGTGCCAGCGTTGAAGGTGCGTTAAGTCATCCTCTGGATAAGGAGGAACCGATCCTGGGGGTAGCGCAGCGAGCGTGGTGCCTACCAGAAAGTGGGCTGGAGTTATTGCCTCTCCGTCGTTGGGGTTGTTGCTGTCAGCTACCAGCGGACGCGAATTCAATACCGCTTCCACTTCAACTAGGATCGTTTGAACTTCGTCCTCCTTGAGCAAGGCATTTCCGACGGACTTCAAAAACAGATTCTTAGCGGACTTGACGGCCGCCTCCCATAGGCCTCCAAAATGGGGGGCCCGGGGCGGAATGAACACGAACTCAACCTGGTGATGGACGCCGTACGTTCCCAATGTGTTGCGATACGACCGGACATCGGAGGCCATTTCTTCAAGCATCCTTGCGGAACCGACAAAATTGGTTGCATTGTCGCAATACAGTCGTTCGAGCGGGCCGCGCCGTCCAACAAATCTGCTGAGACAGAGGATAAATGAGTTAGAAGTTAGATCTTTCAACAGTTCTAGGTGAACCGCTTTCGTGGAAAAACATATGAAGACTGCGACATACATTTTTAGAGCTGCCTTGCCACGCACTCCTAGCGACACCTTGATTGGGCCGAACAGATCGACTCCGCTTATTCTAAAAGGTCGACTGACTCTGACACGGTCAAAAGGCAGATTTCCCATTATTTGCGACAATAACCGTGGCTTATATCGGAAACAGTGCGTGCATCGTCGTACAACAGCACTGCACTCGCGTCGTGCATTGATCAACCAAATTGTCTGCCGAAGCAGGCCGACTAGCGCGCGCGGACCTGCGTGGCAATTAGCGTAGTGCAGGTGCTCGATATATAATTTTACAAAACGATTCCCCTTGGGCATTAATATCGGGAATTTGGCACTGGGTTCTAGATCCGCGTGCGCTAGCCGACCGCCTACTCGCACCAAGGTTAAAGTACGAGTTCCAAAACTTTCATTGCTGATAAATGGACTTAGGTTTTGGTAAGAATTAGGTAATGGCAAATTGTTCTTTAGTTTCTTAAATTCGACTGCAAACGATTCGCGCTGAACAGCCTGCGCGATAATAGAAAATGAGAAACTAAGTTCTGAAGCTGATACTACGTGCTCGTTCCACAAGTTCCAGGTCTTGCCGTACACAAACCGAAGGATAAATGTTGTAATTCTCAAGACCTTCACATAGGAAGACGAATTTTCAACTACCTGTAGCAAAGGATGATTAGAAACAACAGCAACCATATGAGCGATTGCTGGCGGTTTCATTTCCAGTTGGCTTTCGAGGGGCATGTTAGCCAAGTGTGGGTTAACTGGCCAATGGGTCGAGTCCATGGACAAAAACGAAGGGCCTTCGAACCAAAGGGACGTATCAAGATCTTTGACAGTAGTTCCTCGAGAGGGTAGGTCCGCTGGATTGAAGTTAGTCGGGACGTGTCGCCAGACTGCAGTTGGAGCCAGCTCGTGAATAGCCGAAATCCTATTTGCGACGAATGTTTTAAGCTTTGACAGATGAGTACTCAACCAAAAGAGAACAACTTCTGAATCCGACCACATGATAATTTGCTCGGCGTTGTAAAGATTGAGTGTTTGCACATCACTCCACAACTTTGCTAAGAGGTGAGCCGCACAGAGTTCTAGCCGTGGAACACTAAGTCTATTGATCGGTGCGACTCTGGATTTGGCTGTTAGCAATCTAACCTTTATCCCCTCTGAGGTCACTGACCTTACGTACAAACAACAACCGTAGGCATCCTCTGACGCGTCCGCAAACCCGTGGATTTGATAAGAGCCACCTAACTGAGTACCTACATGTCGAGGGATTTTTAACGTTTCTAAATCTGCAAAGCATGATGACACTGTCTTTCAGCGATGCAGTACGTCGGCGGGTATCTCGTCGTCCCATCCAATTTGTAGCGACCATAATTTCTGAATAAAAATTTTTGCAAGGGTAACGACAGGGCAAATGAGTCCTAACGGATCGAACAAACGCGCTGCAAATGAAAGCAAGGATCGCTTAGTGGGTGGGTCTTCAAGCTGTAACTTCTGGGCGTTGAATTTGAATGTATCCTGATTTGGACTCCAAGTAAGACCCAGCGTTTTTGTATCGGTGTCTTCACCAATGAGGACTTTTGATTCATCGACCTGTTGCTCGATGAGAGTACAATTCGAAGCCCACTTAGCCAAGACAAACCCTGCGGAATCTAAAATCTCTGTGATTTCCCTTCGCAATTTCCTTAGCTCCTGGATGGAATCGGCCCCTGTTAATAAGTCATCGACATAAAAATCATTTGCTAACGCCTGTGAAGCTAAGGGAAGAGAATCGGAGTATGTCTCGCTAAGCTGTTTTAAACACCGTATTGCGAGGAAAGGAGCACTTGCCGTACCATACGTTACGGTGTTCAAACGATAAATTTGTAGAGGGTCTTGCGGGTTTTCTCGCCATATGATCAGTTGAAACCTCCTATGAGCCTCATCTACTATCACTTGTCTATACATTTTAGTGATATCTGCTGACATAGCAAATTTATGGAACCTAAATTTAAGCAGCGTGGCATACAGGCAAGGCTGAATCGTTGGCCCTACCAAGAGAATTTCATTTAAAGAAATTTGTGAAGTGGTTCTGCACGACGCGTCGAAGACGACTCTTAATTTAGTCGAAGAGCTTTCAGGTCGGAGAACGCACTGATATGGTATAAAATAATGAGGCTCGTTGGGTATCCTATTATCTGTAGCCTCCATGTGACCGAGGGTTAAATATTCCTTCATAAACTGGGTATACATCGAATGGTTTAACGGGTTCACTTTCATACGCCGCTCTAAGGAGAGAAAACGGCGTCGTGCTGTTTCATACGAGGAACCGAGACACGAGGGACTCGATTTGAAAGGCAGGCTAACTACAAATTTTCCTGTAGGGTCACGCGAGACGGTATCAGCAAAAGATTTTTCACACAACACTTGGTCAGGGGTATACAGCTGTGATTTCGTTAAATCAGGTATTCTTTCAATTTCCCAAAACTTCCTTAGTGTGTGATCCAGAATGTTGTCTTCCGTAGCTAATAAAGTAGAGTATGAGATTGATCGTGCCGGCGGATTTTCTTTGCAGGTTCCTGATGCTACCCAACCAAAGACCGTGTTTTGTAGGGTAGGACCTGAGTGCTTATGACGTATTTGCCCTTCCCTAAGCAAGTCGAAAAACAAGTCAGCGCCGATCAGCATGTCGACGCGTTTGGGCTTGTAAAAGTAAGGATCTGCTAAGGGGATATCACTAGGGATCCAATCGGAAGAGATTGCTTCTGGACGATACCCTGAGATCGACGGTAAAATTATGCATTCAACCGCTGCTTCGAAGGTGTTTAGTCGCGACCCAATTGTCGTCTGGACTGCGAAGCTAGCTGAACACGAGGAGTTCCCGATGCCAGAGAATTTAGCCTCATGTCGGTGACGCTTTAGTTGCAAATTATTTACTAATTCTTCCGTAATAAAATTAACCTGAGACCCGGAATCTAGCAAAACTCTAGCGCACAGCTTGGCTCCTGACTGACTTCGAACCTCGACAAGAGCCGTTGCAAGTAAGACGTGATCTATTCTTTGAGGCATTGGTTGACTGATCGAGGCACTTAGTGACTGTTGGGATACCTGATTGGCAATAGGCAGTGGTAATTGATTACCAGACGGTACTTGGGAAGCCGATGTATACCGATGAAGAAGTGTGTGATGATTCTTTTTACAAATACGACAATGAGATGACTGGCATGTTGAGACACTATGCCCTCTGCGTAGGCAATTAATGCAAAGAGGTGCATTCTTTGCGAATTTGAACCGAGCTTCTACCGAGATATTTGCGAAAGATGTGCAACTTTGAATGAAATGGTCATCTGACTTGCAAAAGAAACATTTAGATTTGGGTTCTTCGATAGGTTGAGAAACTGCTAGTGCCGCCTTTCTATATCTAGGATTGTTCCCTTGTTGACCCTGTTTGGAACCTCTCCTGCAAGTCGTGGATTCCTGTTTGGAACCTCTCCTGCAAGTCGTGGATTCCTCAGCCGCTAAGTGTTGATAACGTTTATTTAGCGCTTCTGAGCAATCTTTCCACGACGGAATGGAATCGTAACTTAGCTGTTCTTCCCATCGCGACCGCGTTTTAGGATCCACTCTAGACATGACGATGTGAATTATCATTGCATTGGCTATATTTTTCTCGTTGCCGAGCGAGAGAAGAGATTCATAGATTGCAGTTACGGTGTCGATGAGCGATCGTAATGCTGCGGCGGATGGCGTGTGCATTGCTGGGATTTCAAACAAGTGAGATATACTTTTAAAGTATATTAGGCACGGATTGTCATAAACTCTGATCAAGGCCGCATGGGCCTTTGCGTAATTTGCTTCTGTGATCTGGTAAGCCTTTACTGTTCCTAACGCTTCCTTTTCTAAACAGGATATCAAATGATTGAACTTTTCGACATTGGATAGTGACTCATCGTTGTGAACCAAGCTATTAAACAAGCCTATAAAATTTTTGAACTCGGCATAGTTGCCGTCGAATTTTGGAAGTTTCATGTGTGGTAGTATTTTACTGTGGCTTGTTGAAGAATTTAAACTACTGTTATTGGCGAAGGTAGAATGACTTCTTTCTCCTTCCAACCGATTGCAGTGTGACAGCACTACGGCCTTGGCTGATACACATAAGTCCTCTAACTCCTCTCTGCATGATAATTCAATATTAATTGCCTCTAATTGTTGTTGCAAATCAAACGCCTTCTCAATGTATCCATTTAAAATACTTAAACGACATTCCATTTCGTACGCATTAGGGGAAGCTTCTTGACTACGAACTGTGGCCTCAATTCTAATAATGTGATTCTTAATCCGCTCAAGCTGTTCCAGCAATTCATTTGTGTCTTCCTCTGCTGAGGGAGTTCTACCAATACGTTTTCGACCTCCACCCATAGTGACCAGCAACGTCTCTTTTGTAGATTATTCTTAACAAGAAATGCCAATGCAAAACTGCTAGTACCGATCGAATGTCTACACTGAAGAATTCTGCTAGGCTATGCGCGATAGAAACAAGGGAGGCAAAAAGTCAGACACAACCAAAGAGCGCGCGGGGAACGAGGCAAGTTAGCTTATTGAAGACCGTATGTGGATGTGCGCTGATGACTGAAAGCCCAATGAATTATAATATGTGTTGTACAAATGATTATGATAAAGTTTGCATGTATTTACGTAGGCACTTTACCGTCGATGTTAATGCGGATCGCTGTATGGTCGCTCCTGCGATGAGATGCTGATGCTGTCCGGTGACGAATTGGGGTTAGGGACGCAGCCGATGTGCGCTTCCTGTACGAGGTTGGGTTGGAGACCGCTGATGCTCTCCTGCGACAAGGTTGGAATTTCGGGCGTACCGATTGTGCGCACCGACGACGAGATGAGAAGGGATCTTCAATCTTTGGGTGCTCCAGCGACGAAAGACCAAGTTGTTATCACACCGCTCAATGGGTGCCGACGAAATGGAGGTTAGGGAAGCAGCCGATGTGCGCTCCCTCAACGAGGTTATTTGGGGTTAGGATGCACCGCTCTGCGGGGCCTAGCCGACGAGATGGACGTTAGGGCGCACCGATTGTGCACTCCTAGTCCAAGATTGAAATTCGGAGCTCCCTCCGACGACGAGATGTAGGCTAGGGCCTAAAGTTATGTTGCTCCTACGACGTGATGGGTAAGGGCGCACCGACTATGCGGGCGCTCCAGCGACAAAGATGAAGTTAATGTGCAGATGCACCCAATGTGCCATGCCGATGCGCTTCTTGTTGCGCAACGCACTTTGGCCACGTGCTTGTTATGTAACTCCTGGTGATTTGCGAACTTTCCAGAATTCGCAGATCCGAAAGTATAGATGCCGGATAAGAACCAGTGAGTCCACCCGGGGGCGCCAATGTTTGCTCGCAGAGCAGGGTTAAAATGCAACTTCGCGAACCCACTGGGTTTTATCCAGAAATCGAAACAAAAACGAGAAGCTGGCTTCTTTTTCCAATGTGTGCTTTATTCCAAGAGTTACGTTGACTTAGTGTGACCAACTCTTTCTTTTTCGTTCTTACCATCGTACATAGGTATTTTTCTTAACTTAGTATTTTATGTAATTTTAGTAAGTTCGTTGCTTGCCGACTCGTTGGGGGTATTATTTATTAGCGATATCAGCTGTGCTGCGCCCCTGCTCGCAGCTTTCGATAGTCAGGCATCGCAACGAACATGAAAATAAAAAGAATATAATGAAATGACCAAACAATATTCTTTTTTTTTGGGAATAGGTGTTTGTTTCTCAGTGGCAAGCAAAGGGATCCCCAAAGGCATTCAAGGGTGTTTGTGTAGCATGCTTTCAATCACCTGTTTGTCTGTCTGATCACACCATCGCGTGACATTTTCCAGTATAGTAATTAAGTGATCCCGTGCACGTGTGAAACAGCCACTAAGAAACTAAAAGGTTCGCTTGTTATTAACAACCTGTTGCTACTCTGATTACACATAGTTGGCCCGTGAACATTTTTTGTCCACCACTAAAGTAAGTTCCCTCGTATTTTCTGAATCTAAGTAACGATTACCCGTCGCACTCCGATAACCACCACCAGCTAACTTGATATATTTTGTTTCCCTAATTAATTATGCTAATTTGGGGACTATATTTACAACTCTTTCATATATTTTAGATGGACCCTTAAAACTAATGTCTTTATACAAAATTCCAGGTGGGTGTTTGTTACTCAGTGGCAAGCAAAGGTATATCCTATTCAAGGGTGTTTGTTTTCAGCTGCTTCTTTTAAATGTTCGTTATGCTAATCAAGTTACCACATCCACGTGTGAACATGTCAACAGTCCGTGACATTTTCTAGATGTTAGTAACGGTATCCGGTCAACTTAACACCCTAATTAACGATCACTCGCCACGCACCCATTAACTTCTCCCCGTTCGATCCCGTGAACGTTCTTGTCAACCACTTATAACTCTATCATATCATTTTACCCACCCCTTTCTCACCCTATTTTCTAAAGCTTACTAAGGGACACCTGTCTACTTATCACCCTAATTAACGATCACTCGTCACGCACCCATTAACTCTAATTACCCCCACTCCTGTCATCTTGACCTAATTTATTACCCTAATTAGCATAATACATATATTAATTAGCATAATTAATTGCCTAATTAGGATAGTTTATTGCCTCCCCGTTCAACTTTACGATCCAGATCCCGCATAAATACACTACTAATATGAATTGAAATTTGAAATTTTATAGTAAAACTAGCAGTGTCGCCCGCAGCTTCGCCTGGAAATCAGGTGAAAGGACAAGCCGTGAATCAAATTGTTTAAACATTTACATTTGCTTGAAAAATATGAGGCGCGTGTAAGGAAGAGCAAGAGAACCTAATGGGTTGAATATTTATAATATTATCAATGCGATTTAAATTTTAAAACAGAAAAATCAGTAAGAAAACAAATCTTACTTCCTTAGTCAGCTGCAATGCACACACACTCACACACATATAGACCGAAGGTTGGAGTGGCAGAAAGAGCGGGTGCACCTCGTAGGTGCTCCCAAGAAAGTTGTAGAAATCTCGCGTTGTGGCAGCGCGAGACGTCCCAATAAGCATCCCGCAGATGCACGCGGCGCCGCAGACGACTTACCCGTGGAGGCCAGTCTCCGGGTGACCGATGAAGCCCGTAGTCAGTGCCGCCCCAAACCCGGCATGGGTCAGAGGTGAGGGTACTTTCCGCGGGAACTTTCTCTTTCGCGTCTCTTTTGTTTTTTTTCTATTTTCAAACTCTCTTCCGACCAAATGTGGCGGCTACCGCAACAACAAGCCGGTCACGCCAGCTGACCGCTCGATCAGCTGCTGGCCAGTGTTGGTAAACGCGCGAGGAGGGCCCATCTGGCAACCCCGCAGCCCTATCTATGCACCCGACCGCTAGGGGCGCTGGCGCAATGACTCTCAGAAGCTGCTTGCTACAGGTTGCACATGCTAGCTAATGTAGCATACATCTCCGGGCTGCTGCTCCAAATCCTTGGCTAAAGGATTCGGAATCGGATTGAAACCACCGACACGGTTTGCACAAAGGGAAAATAAGGTGTTAAAAGGTCAAGGAGCGGACTAATAGCCATCCCCACCGCCTTGGCGGTACACCGCAAATTGGGGCTCTGGCGACCGAGCAGGAGCGGTATAGCTTCCACCGGAAAAGCCATGGGAAAACTCATGTCCACCATGGGATCCCAACTGTGCCCTCAACCCACTCTCCGAAAAATCCACGTAGCGTCTGACCCATACTGGGCGGCTGCGTGGTCTGCGTCTGTGCCATAGTGGCCGGCAACCACGACACCTGGCAGCAGGTATAAAATGCAAAAAACCTGGCAGTAGGTATAAAATGCTTCAATGGAAGGAATGACGACGAAAAACGTAATTACTCCAGGTGGCAACCACACAAGTGAAGATGATGCGGCTAAGCGCCAAAGGGACCCGGCAGCCCAACTGGTGGGCATAGAACGACCTCTGCAAAGAGGGCCAAAGCGGACCAGGAGCTCACGGGACCGGAACAGCTCGAGGAGATTGGAGTGCTTCTCGACGAAGTCATCCATCTCACGAGTGTCATGCAGGTGCGTCACATCAACGTGACTATAAAAGCAATGTTCTCGAGGATGAAGTCCCTACAAGAAGGTGCATTGAGCTCCCTCAGCCAAGCTGGGGACTCCCACATGCGAAAAGAGCCCGTGGAGTGCATGAAATGCAAAGGTCCACTCCGAAAGAGCGTGAGCAAGGAGCAACAGACGCCGGTATGTCTCAAACAGGACAACGCCGCACAAACAGTGTTCTGGCGAAACGCGACGCAAGGCCCGACGGCCACAAGCGCGGTGCAGAGAGACCCGTGGCGAAGGCTCAGCCAACCCGACACGGCTCTAGTTGGGGGAGAGGTCCCGACTCCATCAGCGCAAACGTCTGCGCTAAGAGCGCCCCCGGTTTCGCAGCAGGTAAAGAGAAGAAAGCCACGAGAAGATGCCAAAACACAGCCAAATACAGCCGCGAGAGGCATCGCTGAAAAGACGTGACCACTGCCTGGAGAAAGGCTGCTCCGAAAAAGCGGCCCCGAAAGCTTAACCGCCTGGACGCCCTTATAGTGGAAGATAATGGCAAGACCTACAGCGAAGTTTTAGCTATGGTCACCCGTAGGGACGACGGCAAGCTGCAAAACCTTAGCACGAGAGTGAACAAGGTCAGGCGCACAGCGAATGGGAACCTTCTTCTGGAGCTCAACAGAAGCGAGGACAACAGCACGGAGGAAATAAAAGAGAGCCTCGGGGCGGTTCTTGGAGAAGCGACTGCGGTGCGAGCGCTATCCGAAAGCACGAGGACGAAGACGGTGGTAATAAACGACCTGGATCCACTAGTGGTGCCCGAAGATGTCACCAAAGCTCTGGTGGAGCAATTTGCCGTAAACGCCGTAAACCGTGGGACACCCAGACGGTTGTAGTTGGGCTGGCGAGCAAAGACGCAGAAGCGGTTCTTGGTAAGGGCAATATCAAGATAGGATGGTCCATCTGCAAAGTGAAGGAGAGGGACTTGCAGCCCAGGTGCTACAAGTGCCTGGAGATTGGGCACCTTGCTGCAAAGTGCCACAGCAAAGTAGACAGAAGCGGGTGCTGCATCAAATGTGGCAAAACGGGGCACAAAATCGCTCAATGCCCTAACGAGAGCGTATGCTTTTTATGCACCGAAGGAAGTCCGAAGTCGAGGAACCACCAAGCGGGAAGCAGGCGGTGTCCCCACGCCGCAAAAAGAGCCGTAGCCAAACCCAGAGAATGGAAGTGATCCAGATAAATCTGAATCACTGCCGTGCTACGCAGGACCGACTCCTGCAGACAGTGAGGGTCTGTAAGGCGGATCTGGCTATCATCAGTGAACCGTACAAAGTCAAGGACAACGGCGACTGGGTAACAGACACATCAGGCAGGGCCGCGATATGGCTGTGCAGTAGAAACGGCAATTCATTTCTGGACGTGCGTAAGGGAACGGGTTTCGTCCGAGCCCGAGTAGGCGAAACGTGGGTCTACAGTTGCTATCTAGCACCTAGTCTCTCCGAGGTAGACTTAAGCCGCGCACTAGCCACGATTGCCTTTGATGCAAGAGGCCGACACCCTACCATCATCGCAGGCGACTTCAACTCGTGGGCCGAAGAATGGGGGTGTCCCAGCACCAACAGCAGGGGGCGCACCTTGCTAAGAGCCTTTGCAACGCTAGACGTCGTGCTGCTAAACGAAGGGACGCAGGAGACGTTTAATCGGGCTGGAGCAGGGTCTATTATAGACCTCACCTTTGTGAGCTCCCCGCTAGCCCGACGTTCTCACTGGAGAATCGGCGACTTCTGCACGGCCAGCGACCACGAGGCAATACTATGCACAGTGGTCACACGCCCGGGACCAGGAACCCGGAATCCAGTAGTCAAGGGCTACCGACAGGAGACGCTGAACGCCGAGCAGATGAGCAGGTGCCTTGCGGACATGCATTTCGTGACGGAAGCAGACGTAAACACCAATGCTGACGGGATAGTAGCCAGCCTGGAGGATGCGTGCAGGGCAGGTATGCTGCAGCGCAAGCCGTATAGGGGAGACCATGAGCCTGTTCCTTGGTGGAACTCCGGGATAGCGACCCTTAGAAGGACATGCCTCAGAGCCAGAAGAGCTCTTCAACGCTCGAGAAGGACGGACAGGGCCGAGGCTGCACACGCCGCCTTCAAGCAAGCCAGGAGGTCCCTGAAGCACGCCATTCAGGACAGTAAACGGGAATGTTTCCTGAAGCTATGCGACGCAGCCGATCAGGATCCGTGGGGTGGGGCCTACAGACTCGTGGTCAAGCGAGTAAATGCAGGCAGCCGCTCTCCAACGGACCCTGAAACCCTGAGCGAGATCGTTCGCACACTGTTCCCTTCGGGTAGCGCCAAGGAGAGCACACTGCGCGAAACGGGGCCCACGTGGGAGATCGAGGCAATAACGGAGACTGAGGTCGCTGAAGCAGGACGCAGCCTGCAGAACAATAAAGCCCCAGGACCCGACGCAGTGCCCAACAAAGCAATAAAGATGGCGCTTGCGCTTTTGCCGGGCACTTTCGCGGCGCCTGGAGATGGAAAGTCCAGAAGCTGCTGCTCCTGAACAAACCTGGGAAGTCACCTGTTGAAGCTTCCTCCTACAGGCCAATTTGTCTACTCGACACAGTCGGCAAAGTGTTCGAGAAGCTTATCTCGAAACGGCTAAATCTGGCCATAGATGCGGCTGGCGGCCTCTCCCCTACCCAGTTTGGATTCCGGAAAGGAATGTCCACACTAGACGCGATCCAAACGGTCACCGGGATAGCAGCGGAAGCCATACGCGGGAAGCGGTACAAAGAAATACTGCCTACTGGTCACGCTCGACATCAAGAATGCCTTCAACACTGCGAACTGGACAAGGATCATGCAGGCCCTAAGGCTGCAACGGATCCCAGAGTACCTCATCAGGATAGTCGACAGCTACCTCGACGAAAGGGTGCTGCTGTTCGATACGAGCGAAGGCCCAAAGGAGTACAACGTTACTGCTGGGGTGCCACAAGGATCGGTCCTGGACCCCTTGCTGTGGAACGTAATGTACGACGGAGTGCTGAGGCTTCCCATGCCTGCCAACGTCCATGTGACTGGATTCGCAGACGACGTCGCCATTAAGATTGTGGCTAAGACAACAGCCGAAGTGGAGGACATGGCCAACACAGCGGTAAGGAAGGTGGAGTCATGGTTGTCACTTGCCGGGCTCCAACTAGCGGCGCACAAGACAGAGGCTGTCCTTATAAGCAGCCGACAACTCGTCGAGACAGCCAAGCTGACGGTTGGCGGGGTCGAGGTAGTTTCCCAAAGAGCTGTCAAGTATCTAGGCGTCATGATCGACACCAGGCTGTCTTTCAAAAAGCACCTGGAGTATGCCAATAAGAAGGCCGCAGCGACCGCCAGTTCACTCTCGCGGATTCTTCTAAACACGAGGGGCCCAAAGCAGGAACGGAGGAAACTCTTAGCGAGCGTCGTTACGTCCCAAGTTCTTTACGCCGCCCCGGTATGGGCTTAAGCCGCCACGACGCCCTCTTACATGAGTGGCTCGGCACAGACTATTTTCCATCAGGATATCCTGTGCTTTCCGGACGATCTCCGAGGAAGCGGTGCTGGTCATTGCTGGTCTTGTCCCAATAAATGAGCTAGTAAAAAAAGCTATGAGTGTTCTTGGATTTATAAAGCGTTGGTCAAAAAATTTGATGACCCTTATATAACCAAATTGTTATTTACCTCCCTTGTCCGTCCTATTTTGGAATATTGTTCTTCTGTTTGGAGTCCACAATATCAAGTGCACATCGACCGTATTGAGTCGGTACAAAAAAAATTTCTTCTTTTTGCGCTTCGTAGTTTGAACTGGGATCAAAACGTAAGGCTTCCTTCCTACCAGAGTAGATTACTATTGCTTAATTTACCTACACTTGAAAACCTTACAATAATGCTTGGTACTATTTTTATGCAAAATCTTATAAGAGGTGATATTAATTCTGTAGAACTGGTAAACCGTTTAACTTTTAATATTCCCGTTAGACTAACACGAAACTATTACCCTCTTAATTTGCCCCGATGTACATCTAATTTTAGTCTGCATGAGCCCTTTCGCGTTCTCTGTACTAATTATAACAATCTTTATCATTTAATTTGTATTTCAACTTCTATCCCTGTATTAAAAACTAAAATTTTATCTCATTTGCTTCAATCATAGTTGTAGCCGTGTGTCCCGTATTTATTTGTTTCATGTATTTTCCTCGCGAACTCGCATTTTTGCCCGAAATTATAAAGGGTCCCGCACGTAACAAGCACGTGCTTGGTATCGTTGGGCCACTTGTTTGTACTGCTCGTAGTGCATCAACGTCCATATATAAGAGAGGCAGCAAAAGTGCAGGAAGCGGTTACGAGCGCGGACGACCTATCTAGGCGCGAGGCGAGACAGCTCGCGAGACAAAGATCGATCTCTTTGTGACAGGAGAGATGGGACTCCGCGACCTCTGGGCGCTGGACCCACGCTCTCATTCCAGACTTGAGTCCATGGCTGGAAAGGAAGCATGGGCAGGTGGATTTTTACCTGACCCAGATTCTGAGTGGACACGGGTGCTTCCGGTCGTACTTGATGAAGTTCAGGCACGACACAAGGAACGGATGCCCAACCTGCGGCTCTGGAATCGAGGAGGACGCAAACCACGTCCTATTCGAGTGTGTGCGGTTCTCAGAGGACAGGACCGCATTGGAAACGGCGACCGGCGTCAGCACTAGCCACAGCACGCTAGTGCCTACAATGTTAGGGGCCAACTGGAGTGGGACGCGACGGCCAAATTCGCCGCGTCTCTAATGCAAAAACTCAGGAAATCTGAGAGGGAGAGGAGAGAAATGGCCACGTAAGCTGTCGCGGTTGTGCGAAGCATTGCTTTACGGCCGTACCGCACAACTTCTTCAGTTATGTCCATTCTTTATATGTATATTTGTCAGTAGTTGTAAGATAATAAAAATACACAAGGAATACAAAAAAAAAAAAAAAAACTCACACACATATATATTTAGTTTGTAAAATACACATTTTTTGCTTATATTTATGTTGTTGCCGTATGCCGTATATTTTTTTCTATTCGTTTTTACAACTCCACAGTTTGTGAAAAGTTCTTAAACCTTTCGTGTTAACTAAACGGGTTTTCGGATTTTAAAATAAAAGAATTTTAAGGAAAACTTCAAATGTGAAACTAAATTTAAAGCCCTGTAATTTAAAGGTCCTGTGTTCAATCGAAGTTCTAGTCAAAATTGGAGTTCTCTTCATTTGTTTTTAGTTTGTTCTGAGAGGTTATGGAATACTCATTTGTCATTCCGCCCCTTTACCCTCTACCTAAAAATAGTTTACAAAATGAAAAAGAAATAATTATGTCAACATCATTATTGGCAAGAATTGCGGTGGGTTTGAACCCACGACCTATAGACTATGTTTCCTTTACATACAACATAACCAGTGAAAGGTACTGGTTTTTTTGTTTACCTCCGTAACCGTGTAAATTATGTTCTTTCTTTATGTCAAACTCTTTAAGGAGCGATTCAATTTCCTGGCTTATACTTTCTTCTGTGTGTTGTTTATTGAGTTCAACAATTCCCAGAGTTTTAATGATAATTTTGCTGGAAACTTGATCACACCGTTTGCACACCGATTCATTTTTTTCCGCATAAAAGGTAAAAAACGTTCGCACAAAGAAAGAAGAACACACAAAACGAACCGAAATGAATGAATGTATTAATAACAAACATAATAATCTTTTGATTTATTTTCAAAGCCTTCTATATTTATGATTCGAAGCGGCATATTTATTTTAATCCTCGCGACCATTGAAATATGGTAAATATTGGATCAGTATCACGGACTTAAAAGGCTAAATAAAAAACAACGAATTCTTTTGAACACGATGACGTTGTCAAGTGTACTCGAATTAAAACATTACTTATGGGGTTTAATGAAATTAAATTAAAAACCGCGAATTTTTCAGAGAGGGCTAACAGCTACTGTAACTTCAGTCGCTTTATTATTCGCTTACGATTTTTAAAGATCACAAGAAAAGTGTTTGATTTAATGGTTCAATCCGCGAAAATTTTGTTGCATTTAGTAGATAAACTTTGAAAAGTGGCCTTTGCTAAATTTCTATGCGATTGGATGCAAGCCGAAGACACAGGAGCGAATAGAGTTTTATTTGTGAGTTTTATAAATAAAAATGCCAAAATGTTGTATGTACGTAAACGGCGTGTATATATGCACAATATATAATCAAGTGTTTCTACAGAAGACATTTTTGAGCGCCAAATTCACTTTTTTTCTCAATATGTACAAGAGGGAAAGTGTATTTGGCGCGCGAAAATTCCGTATGTAGAAACGTTTGTTTATGTACATACGGCATTTTTGCGCGCCAAATACAATTTGGTTTCATAATTAAATTGATGTAGTGATGGGTACATACATAAGTGCACAAAATTATATAAAATAAAACTGCGATTTTACCCTTATTCACATTTTCATTCTCAAATATGTACATAAGTAATGTATATTTACATATCTTACACATAAAAAACGCACATAAAAAAACCTTGAGGTATTTGTGAAGATTTCCTGGTTAAAATAGATGTTATCTTGAATATTTATTACCCACATTTCAAGGGATCATTCACAAACGAGAACAGTTTAATGAATTGGAGTTTTGCGAAGCACTTGTAGATGCCATTAAAGCGGGTATTTATAAAATATTTTTCAAATCTCAAATAATCGTTATTTGCGCACAAAATACCGTATGTACGTAAACAAACGGCGTGTACATGCACAACATATAATGAAGTGTTTCTACATACGAAATTTTTGCGCGCCAAATGCACTTTTTTCTCAATATGTACAAAGATGACTGTAAACAAATTGATTCGCCAATGTAATAAAACAAAAACAAAACAAGAAAGGAAGCTACCTTCGGCCAGCCGAAGTTTATATACCCTTGCAGATCGTTCTTATTATATTTGAAATTACAAAAATGTTTAATTTAGCTTTGCAACAAACAAAATTATAGCAGTTTACGGATTATTTTGACATTAATTGATCGATCCTTCCTATGGCAGCTATATGATATAGTCATCCAATTTATGTTTAATTTAATAAAAAATTCTAAAATAATAAAATAAACTTATATTCCAAAGTAGAAGAGAATACAATAAAAATTAACAAAGCTATAATTTTGTTCCAATTAATTTCCCTTTAGTTTTCCTATCGTTCCTATGGGAGCTATATGATATAGTAGTCCGATTTTTCTAAAATTTAATTCGAAATTCAGAACAGTTAAAAAAATGACATTTCCAAGAGCATAAGGTAATATGTCAAAAAACACATAAGTTATAATTTTTTCCAATTATTTTTCCGATTATTCCTATGGGAGCTATAAGATATAGTTCTCCGATCCGGCCGGTTCCGACTTATATACTACCTGACTATTGGTAAAGTTTTATCTCGATAGCTTTAAAACTGAAGAACTAGTTTGCGTAGAAACGTACGGACGGACATGGCTAGATCGACTCGTCTAGTCATGCTGACCAAGAATATATATACTTTATAGGGTCGGAAACGTCTCCTTCGCTGCGTTGCAAACTTCTGACTAAAATCATTATACCCTCTGCAAGGGTATAACAATTGAATTTTGGGGCACTTTGGGACCGCTTAGGTTATAATTTATGTCTTACATTCAAAGCGCAGCGGAGTTTTCGGGAACGGGAAGGCAGGAGAGCCTGAAAACCGCAAGCGTCCTGTGCGGAAGAGCGGGAGAGTCGGAGAGCCTGGACTCGCGAGCGGACGATTAGGCACTCTAACGAGGGAAGACAGGCACTGGAAAAGCGGTGGATTTAAGAGCGTGGGGAGCGGCGTAAACATTCCGACCCCCTTGCAATTGCTAGCGTTGCAACGAAGCAAACACTAGGACTGGCTGCAGGCTCCGGACAGTATCCACCCGAACGCCGTCCTCTGGGCCACTGGGAGTCCCTCGACAACCAAATGGAATCCAGGTCGAATGACATTCCCGTAAACGTCCGCACCCAGGACCACGTCGGCCAGCGGGAGGTCGCCGGATTTGCTGACCACGGTGTCAGCGAGCTCTCGGATGGGGGTGCGGATGCGGACGCTCGGCGCTTCGAGCGAATCGTCGCCGTACAGATCCGCTCGTCGCCGATGGAGGTAGTCGGCAAGCGGAACGCAGACGCCAGGGATGCAGCTCGTCGGCGTACACGGGTCAATGAGGGCGGCCGTGTCGAACTTCTTCATCCCGGTCTCCAAAGTGACCATGGCCGTCGGCAGGACATTTACGCTATGCCGCTGCAGGAGGGACGACAGTGACGGTGCCGGTCTCGAGGAGGCTGAGCGCGGTGGAGAGGCAAGCGGATCTTGAGTAATGGACAAGAAGAAAAAAACATATGGAGATGATTTAAACTGTTTAGATGACGAGGATGGATGGGGAATAATGTGGAGGATACTAGTTGAGGAACACGGTTGGAATGTTCTCCTGGCAGAGGAACCACCTTGGTCACGGGACGTTTGACAAGCCCGCGTGCTGTAAGAATACTGACGACGCGGACATTGCCATCGGCTCCCGGAAATACAGAATACAAGGCGCCACTCATTCGAGGGTAGATTGTCATCCTTGACGACTACCATGTCGCCAGCGCGGAGATTTGCGGTCGGGGACTGCCACTTGTTACTCTTGTGGAGCTCTTTCAGATACTCCTCTTTCCATCGAGCTTGGAATTGTTGAAGGAGCGCCTTTAAGTGTTCCCACTGATTCACAATGGACTTGGATTCCCCCATTACTTCGGGTTCCACTATGGATAGAAGACGTCCGCCGACTAGAAAATGCCCTGGTGTCAACGCTAAGAGATCAGTGGGATCTTCTGACATAGAAGATAGCGGTCTGGAATTTAAACAAGCTTCGATTTTCGCTAGGAGGGTTGAAAGCTCTTCAAAAGTATACTTTTGCGTAGCGGTGGACTTGTAGAACAAGGTTTTGAAGCTCTTGACACCAGCTTCCCACAGCCCCCCCCATGTGGGGTGCCCCTGGAGGAATGAATTGCCAGTTGAGCTGTTGATGACTGTACGCATCTGTCACAGACTCTTTTACGGCTTGTAAAAAATCTCGGGAGAGCAGGGTGGCTGCGCCGACAAAGGTTTTCCCATTGTCGGACTGGACCTGACGAGGACAACCTCTTCTGGATACAAACCGAACGAAAGCTGCGAGAAATTTCTCGGTCTTTAGATTGGATGTAGGCTCTAAATGGATGGCCTTTGTAGAGAAACAGACGAAAACCAACACATACCCTTTTGTGATGAGACAAGTTCTTCCAGTATAATTCTTTATGTGGAATGGACCAGCGTAGTCCATCCCTGTGTACGTGAATGGCCGGGAAAAAGAGACGCGCTCTTTTGGTAAATTTCCCATCATCTGGACTTGTAATCGCTTTTTGTGGATAACGCAGACCTTGCAGGAGTTAATGACTGCCTTCACCAAGTTTTTTATTCTCGGAACCCAGTATCTTGACCGGGTGAGACGTACCACTAACTGGTTACCTTCATGTAATGTTATGAGATGCGTGAAGTTCACCAGTAGTCGCGAGAGGGCACATTCGTACCGCAGGATTATCGGATGTCGTTCATTATATCGTAAGTTTTCGGTGGCCGTTATGCGGCCGCATGCCCTTATACGCCCTTTCTGGTCTAGAAAGGGGTTTAAGGAGAGGATGGAACTTGTCGCGGACACAGGACGCTTTTGACTCAAGCAGCGATATTCATTTGCAAAATATCTGCGCTGAGTGCTGATGACCATGAGCCGTTCAGCGGCGGCAAGTTCTCGGGCCTGTAGACGGACTTCCGGAATCGACGACTCTTTTTTACATCGCTGGACAAAACGGTGCACATACCCGTAAAGCTTTATTTAACTTGGGAAAGCGATCAAGGATGCCTTCTTTCGGAATGGACGCCACATGGGCCTTGACAGGACGCCTTTCCACTTCGGTCACCTGTAAGTCGGTGCTTTGGGCAGGCCACTGGTCTCGTGGCTTTTGCAGCCAACTTGGCCCATGCCACCACAGAGGGTTGTGGACCAGTTCTGGCAGAGGCACTCCCCGACTAGTCAAGTCAGCTGGATTGTGTTCGGATTGAATTGGCTACCTCTGTGGACTGGGTAATCTTTGTTACCCGATTGGCAACGAATGTTGTCCACTGGCATGCTGGTTTGGCTAGCCATGCCAGCACAATTGTGGAATCGGTCCAACAATGAAGTTTTGAGGATAGCATCGGCATATGGGGGAGGATAGGTTCAGCCATCTCGGATAGCAATAGAGCTCCACACAGCTCTAGCCTGGGAAGCGACACAGTTCTCACTGGCGCCACGCGCGTCTTGGGCGTGAGAAGATGCACTAACGTCGTGTGGCCCATTTCGACGCGCACATAGATCGCTCGCTCGAAAGGAGCGAGCCAGCCTGCTGGATCAAACAGCTTCGCAATTTGGGAAAGGACATGTCGTTTCGTGAGTGGATAGGTCTGGGGAGGCGAAGAAAAATTCATCGGGTGCTGCTTTCCAACGGACTTCGAGAGTTTTCGCCGTGCTTTCCGTATTTATTTCGAGGAAATCGGCATTTAAAAGATGATCGGTTTCGATATGAGCCAGAACTATTTTGTGGTTGGAGGTCCATTTCCTTAATGGAAAACCAGCCGAATCGAGGGCACTCTGCAACTCGCGAATGGTGAGGTGAGCCTCTTTTGCAGAGTCAGCTCCCGAAAGGACATAATCGACGTACATGCAACCACGAATAACTTTACTCGCCCTCGGATGGTTAGTTGCACGTCGGTCGCCAGCTGATGCAGTACCCGAATTGCCAGGAACGGTGCACAATTGACTCCAAACGTAACAGTTTTTAGATCAAAATCTCGAATGTATCCTTCTCTGTTGCGGAATAAGATACATTGGAACGCTGTCTTCTTCGGATCTACACCAGCGGTCGGCACACACATACGATGACATTTTGTTTTGTATTTGTGTGTGTAATTTGCACTGAACAGCTCATCGATGTGTGTGTGCAGACCGCTCTGAGTGGTTAGATCGCCAGCATGAAGGATATCATTCAAGCTGACCCCATTGTCTGAAGGGCTGGATGCGTTGAATATCACTCGAAGTCGTGCTCTCCGGTTTTAACACCGCGTGATGTGAAAGATAATAACACGGTGAATTGTGGGTAGGAAGGACTTCTCTCATGTGGTTGAGGTCGAGATATTCTTGAATTACTGAGTCGTACTTGTATTTTAGCGTACTGTCCCTTTTTAGCCGCTGCTCGTTTGTTAAGAATTGAGCCAGCGCCAAGGATCTGAAATATCCTAGGGAACATTTCATGTTCTCAGAATCTCGAAACGGAAGACTCACGACATACCTGCCGGTATCGTCTTTTGTGGTGGTCCGAAGAAAATTGTCCGCACAGATCACGTCGGATTCTTTTGCCACCTTTACTGGCAGATCCTCCACCTCCCAGAATTTGGTGCGGAGTTTATCGAGGGACGCTTCATATGTGTGTACAACTTGCGTAGAAAAGGATGAAATTCGATCTTGCCCCGGAGCGGGTACTGATCCTGTTAGAATCCAGCCGAAAATTGTCTCTTGACCGAGAAGAGAGCCACTGATGTTCGCTCGGGTACCGTTTAGTAGAATGGATGGAAGTATATCGGCCCCGATTGGAAGATCTATTTGTGCGCTCTCATAAAACTTTGGATCCGCTAGTGGAAATTCGGGAAGATCTCGCAGGAAACGTTGCGGAAGCGGACGTGAAGGAAGATTTCCGGCTATTTGCAAAAGCACTTAGGCAGTGGTGTTTAACTGCAAACTAGGCCGGGTCGGAGAGCGGATCATAAATTGACAGAGCTTTTTGGTCTCGGCGGAGACCGTTTGATTAAGCCCTGACACCTGTGCTTGGATCACCTGGAACGGCAGTTTAATCAGGTTGAAAAAGCGCTCAGTAATAAAGATGGCCTCAGATCCGGAGTCTATGAAGACTCGCGCTTGATAACTGGAACCCCGATGGCATATATTAATAATGGAGGTGCCTGGGAGGACTAACCTAGAGCCTGCCGCAAAATAATTTTGGAGTGTTGACTGCGTGCCACTGGCAGCCGAGAGACCGGGAGTATTTGGTCTGGATCTGGGCGTTGGCGGTGGATTTGCGCGCGCTGGGGATGGGCTGATGTGAAGCAGTTGTGTGCGCTTTCGCAATCGCATAGCTGATGTGTTCGCGCAAAGCAGTTTAAATACATCTGTTTTCTCTTGATATATGCGATGCGTTGGTCGGCCGTCATCTGGAGAAACTTGGCGCATGTGCGTACAGGATGGTTTTCTCTCTTACAGAGATCGCACCCTTTAGATTTTTTAGGACTCACCCTTGTCTTGTATAAGTTTATTCTCCGAGACGATGAGTTGGATGTGGATGCCCTGAGTGGAGACCCTGATGGTCGAACATCATCGATGGCTTCTAGTGTCCTGTGACGTTCTGTTAGGAAAACGTTCAGCTCGTGCCAAGTAGGAATATTTGCCTTGTCGTGTAGCGACTGCTCCCATAAGGAAAGCGTGAGCTTCGGGAGTTTAGCGGAGCACATGTAAACCAGAATACAATCCCAATTCTCGATATCAATTCCGCACATTTCTAGCGCCTCGAGGCACTCTTGGACCCTTGCAGCTCTCGTAAACCTGTCCCAGATTCCTGAGTGACAGACTGCACATTAAACAATATTTTTAGTTGGCTGTTTACTAACAATCGTTTGTTTTCGAAACGCTGATGTCAGCCTCAGATTGTTAATATAAATGGGCCTAAACAGATCCCTAAGGGTTGGCCAGCGAAGATAATTACCGGTGAAAACCTCGGTATCGTACGGCAGCCGGCAGCCTGACGGAATATATGTCTGGGAAGGATCAGCTGACGTTGGGGAAGGTTGCTGCAGTTGCGGAGTTTGCGCTATCTGGTCTACTATCTGAGCGCCGCTCGTTTCGTACGCGCTGAAGCAGTAGCCGAACTTGGACTTGAGAACTGGCAAGCTGTCAGCTGCACTTTCTCCGGCCGCTACAATGCACGCGGTGCAAGCATCGTACTCTTTTTTGATACGGACCCATACCTCTCGGATTTCGTCTCGGCGAATATTGAGGACGGATAGCGTAGGATGGACTGCCGAGGAAATGTTCATTCAACTTTCCAGTTCGGAAAGTCGATCTGACACTTCGATGAACTGGCTTAGAGCGAGTTCGGCAGCCGTGGCACCCATTTTTGTGCTAGCTCGCGTTACTCTTTACCTTATTAGGTGAGGGCGACCTTACACTAATTTTTGGTATTTTTGGTGTCGGAACACCAATTTTTGGTGTCGGAACAGGTGCTATCTTGTTAGAACTTTCCCAGGACATATTAAACTAGAATGCTGTTTGGATTTGAAATGTGCGCGCTGATATTTCGGAAAAAATCAGAGAAAACAAGAAAGAAAGCTAACTTCGGCCAGACGAAGTTTATATACCCTTGCAGATCGTTCCTATTCTATTTGAAATTACAAAAATGTTAAATTTAGATTTGCAACAAACAAAATTACACCAGTTTACGGAGTATTTTGACATTAATTATTCGATCCTTCCTATGGCAGATATATAATATATTCATCCTATTTATGTTAAATTTAATTCGAAATTCTAAAATAATAAAATAAACTTATATTCCAAAGTAGTAGAGAATACAATAAAAATTAACAAGGCTATAATTTCGTTCAAATTAATTTCGCTTTAGTTTTCCTATGATAGTTTTAGTTTAGTTTTATGATATAGTCGTCCGATTTTTCTAAAATTTTATTCGAAATTCAGAACAGTTAAAAAAATAATATTTCCAAGAGCATAAGGTAATATGTCAAAAACCACATAAGTTATAATTTTTTTTCAATTATTTTTCCGATTATTCCTATGGGAGCTATAAGATATAGTTTTCCGATCCGGCCGGCTCCGACTTATATACTACCTGCAACAGAAAGACGACTTTTGGTAAAGTTTCAGCTCGATAGCTTAAAAACTGAGGGACTAGTTTGCGTAGAAACGGACGGACGGGCGGACAGACAGACGGACGGACAGACGGACAGACGGACATGGCTAGATCGAATCGTCTAGTCATGCTGACCAAGAATATATATACTTTATAGGGTCGGAAACGTCTCCTACACTGCGTTGCAAACTTCTGACTGAAATCATTATACCCTCTGCAAGGGTATAAAAATTACGGACACACTGATGGACTGACTGAAATTGGGTGTCGACCAGCAAAAATAGTCGATATGTGTGGCTGAATTATTGTTTAAATATTCCCCATGCCTTTGGAAGGCCGATCGAACAAGAATGGGAAAAATATAAAAAAAAATACTTAAGGGGGGACATCTGAGTAAACGGGCAAAAAAAAGCGGATTTTCAGGAATTTTTTTTGACCAAATGAAAAGGCCAATCAAAAATTTGTAAACTAGGTTTAATAATATAAGGTTCGAAGTACAAAATGAATTTTTTTCAAAAAAATCAAAAACAAAATGGCGGCTCTGCAGCATTTCTTCGTAGGCCCTTTTTGATTGAAGGGGGTCCATGGCCGGAAAGCTAACGTCCTTAATTTTTGATCTAGATTTTGGATCTAAATTTTGTTAGTTTCTATACATCAAGGGCTATCGACACACGTAGGATTTTTTCGATATATTGATTTTTTCAAAATGGTGAGAGATTGAATAAAAGTGATGGAAAAAAACGTCACAAAGGTGTTAATAAAAAAAAAAGTACGCAATATAAAAAAAAAATCCTACGTGTGTCGATAGACATAAGTATTTTAAATATACTGTGAAAATTTCAGATCGATCGATTAAGATTTGTTAGAGTTATGTTTCCGGCAGTCTCAAAAAAAGTGGTTTCGAGAAAAACGCGTTTAAAGTTTTAAGGTGCCTGGGATATACATATGAGGCATCGCGGCAGAATGGAAAATTTCGATACTTAGATACATTTCCCAGACTCTATCTTTTGGTATGTTATTTTTAAGACCCTAAAGAATATTTTTAACAAAAAAAAAATTTTTGGATTTTTAAAAAATTTTACTAAGATGTCCCCCCTTAAAAAATGCTGAAAAATACTGTCCTGGATGAAGTATTTCGTATAGTATTTAATAGGGGGTGCTTGGCCGAATTAGGATGGGATTGGATAATCCTGGCAATGTATGGAGCTTGTTAGTATTTTTTCTATATTTTTTAAAAAATATTCGGAGACAAGCAAAAATACTTGCACCGGTATGCGGATGGTATACTTTTTTTCAGTTTTCCTTTTTATCCCTAAAGGATGGCGACAGTATTTTTTTTGGAACAGGCAGTAATTCTATTCTCAGTATTTATTTAATTTTATTGGAGTTGAACTAGGTATTTTTTAATGTTGGGATGATTGAAAACAAATGCCCGAACTTTTGCGGGCTGTGTATTGGTGACGGTGGAATGCGCGGGAATATCGAGCTTTTTGCGGTATTGCAATTCGCATGTATGTATGGATGGAGTATGAGAAGTCCCAAAAAAATTGGGATCGAGTTTGAGAGGGCCCCAAAATATGTTGAGAAGAAAAAACACACTGATAAAATTATTTCACGTCGGCTGGTAGGATTTTATTTAATATATTTATGGAGGGCCGACGGAAATAATTCTATGTTCGGGATTGGGGGTGATGATAAAATATGTGTATAATGTATACATGTAATATATAATGCATATAATATGACGTGCAGCATTCAGGACCAGTTGTTCAGAGCGATCTGTTCTCTATATTATTAAGATTCAGAACTCACAAATATGTCTTTACTGCAGACATCGAAAACATGTATCGCCAATTATGGTTGAACCCAAATGATATTGTTTGGCGATATGATTCAAAAGAACCAATAAGGTATTATAGGTTAAAGACGGTGACATATGGCACAACATCAGCTCCGTTGCTGGCCATATTAACTCTGAAAAAGGGCCACTAGGAGCAGCTGCACTAAAAAACGATTTTATCTCCTGCTGCCGTGAGGATTCAAACTAAGAAAATGGTGCTCTAATACACACCAATTATTAAAAGGATTCCTACCGGAAGACGTCGTCAGCACCATAAATCTGGGTGCAGCTTTAGAACATACCAGTGTAAAAACAATGGGAATTATATGGACTCCAAAGGACGATCATTTGTGTGGCAGAGCTTAAGAGCAATAAACTCAGAGCATTACTAAAAGAGGTCGGTCAAATTTTCGATCCTCTTGGCCTGTTTTCACCAGTAATAATAAGGGCCAAATATTTCTACAAACCCTGTCAATTCAGCAACTGGATTGGGTTACGGAAATATGAGATTCCCTAAAGGAAAGGTGGGGGGCCATCAGAAAGGATCTGCAACATTTTAACAAATTGAAAATTCCACGTCACATTTATGATGGGAAAGTCCCACAAAACAGGAGCTACACATATTTGTGGATGCTTCTGAAAGGGCACTTGGTGCAGCTGTTTACGTAAGAGCAACTTATAAAAACAAACAAACAAGTGTACGTTTGTTGTGCGCTACGTCAAGAGTAGCGCCTCTAGAAAAACAAACCCTACCACGGTTGGAATTGTGCGAGGTTGTTCTAGGAGCTGAACTAGCCGATAAAGTCAAAAAAGATCTACGACTTATCACAGAATCCATTAAAACATATTACTGGACAGAATCAACAATAGTGCTTTGTTGGATCAATGCAAAGGCATCGAATTTCCATACATTCGTTGCAAATAGATTGTCCAAAATACAAGACACATCCAGTCCAGTCAACGCCGCAGATGTTTTATCAAGAGAAATCCCCGTTATACGGACCACTCTTTCTTCACGGACCTGAAGAGAAATGCCCATCCCTCTTTAAGGCCCCTAAAGACAACAGCATTTCATTGGAGAGAAAACTAAAAATAGTCACTCTCGCAACAAGTTCGGAAGGAGAGGAAATATACCGTATCAACCACGGAAACTCCTTTAATCGTCTACAACGTATAATTGCCTATATGTTACGATTCTGTTATCGTAAAAACAGGAAGGATACTGTGCTGCTAGAGTTGGACGAATTGGAACAAGCCAGGAAGATAATAGTACGATGTGTACAACAAGCTGACTTCGCAGATGAGCTGAAACATTTACATTGACAACCTGAACGACCGTTACCAGAAAGCAGCAGTAAGGTGTCTTCAGGAACAAGAATAGAAAGCGCACCAATTTCTCGTGATGCAATGAGTCCATATTTATTGCCTTATAACGACGAAATTGTAAAAATGTTGTGATCAAAACTACATACCGAAAATATGCACTGTGGTCAAAATACCTTAAAATGTATTGCTCGACAACAATATCATATATTAATAACCACTTCCATGGTTAGGAATGTAATCATGAAATGTATTCCATGCACGAGATATCGTCAGAAACTGATGTCGCAAATTATGAGAAAACTACCTGAGCATAGGGTCTCTCAAAGTGGACCATTCCTAAACTCTGGAGTGGATTTTGGTGGACCCCTCAAGATTCATCACAAGGTCCGAGGCAAGCGACCTGACAAGGCATACATCGCCGTATTTGTATGTTTTGCTACGAAGGCGGAACATCTGGAAGTCGTTGGAGATTTAACAACTGCAGCATTTCTTGGAACGCTACAAAGGTTCATAAGCCGTCGCGAAAGGTGCAAAACTTTATACTGCCACAAAGCTACCAACTTTGTAGGAGCCAACAACCAGCTAATGGAATTGAAGGAAACCAGACACTCTCAGGAAGCTAAGAACTCCAAAGTGCAGCTATGCAACACTAAAGGAATTCAATTTAAATTCATTCCGCCAAGAGCACCTCACTTTGCACAGTGGTCGGGCTTGTATGGAGCCGCGGCCATAAATACTTCTAGATGTGCTATCGCTATGAAACTTTTACCAAAAATCTAAAAAAATATTATAAATATATGACAACAAAATTGGCAGGATCGTACCACTATATTCTAAAGCTCCCATAGGAACGATTTTCTCAGTGGTTGCGTTCACTGAGATAAATTCATTTCTTGTAATTATAACATGCTGAACTATTTAATGTAAGTTATTTAAAAACTTTTAACTGCAATATAAAAGTGTTGGAGTCATTACTCACTCCACCTCCCACGCGTACCTTCCCTAAAAAGTTATAACAAGGAAAACGAACAATAATACAAAATTATATAATATTTAAATGGCTTCATCAAGTAACAAAAAAATGTACTCTAGTTTTCTTTGTCCAATAATAAATGGATCAGAACTTAAAAGCAGTCTGTTAAATAAGTCTTTATTTAATGAAATTTGAAATTTTCCGTATACCTTGCAGTCGGAAATATTTAATGTGCCCAATTCTTGTTCTGAGCGGCTTTTTCTGAAAGCATTCCAATCGAAAGTTAAGAAGATATATTATTGAACTGATTATTGAAACATTTATGGGTAATAGTCTAGAAGAGGGGCCTGTGCCCCAAAAATCGCGAAAAAATTACCCTCGATGGACCGCGATTTCTTAGGAATTTACGTGCACAAGATTATCGGCGAAAATGCATGGTTCTCTTGTAATTGCATTTCAAAGTGGCGTGTTTTGCTGTAAAAACACAGTTGCATTGATCGAATATGCAATTTTTTTGGTCCAATCTGTACGATAAGTAAATAAAGTACTCAAAAATCAAGTATATACGTATGAAGTGGTCAAAGGCCAAACTCAAATTGTTCCTTATAGACCTGCTAAAATAAATGAGGTAAGGTTGTATTTTTTAATGCCACAAGTGCATCGGCACCTTTCGGCAGCTGGGCAAAACATTTTAATAATCCTTAAATATTAATAAAAAACAGGATACAAACATCATTTGAGGAAAACCGGGGAAAAGCACTTAAAACTTTACCTAAAACATTGTAACGCACAACATTTACGAACTAAATAGAACGCACGTTTTACCACTTATTTACACAAAACGCAGCACAAGTTATTAATTCATGTATCTGTATAAACAAAGTACATACCGTTATCAACAATATCCATTATATACTTTATAATTTATTTTAATTTTTTAAATTAACTGCATTGCAGTGCACTGTTGACAAATTGCAAGTAAGTAAGCACGTTCTCGCACTTTTCTTTCCAGTTTTGAAAAGTTCCGGTAAAAATTAAAAAGAAAAACTATTGTGTCGTAAAGATTGGACATTTAGCAAATCGTAGAACCGGGTTTGGACCAAATATCTCAAAATCAATTTTTTGATTTTTGGCCTATGGCACCGACCACTATGCTTTGGTGGGTTATGGGAAGCAGCAGTAAAGTCAGCAAAAACATTATTGTTGAAAAAGGTGTCCACTGCTGAGCTCACCTTTGAGCAGTTAAGCACAGTAATAACAAATGTCGAAGCTGTATTAAATTCCCGACCACTAATTCCTATTTCTGATGATCCAAATGATCTGATGGTCCTTACACCTAGTCATTTACTGAGCCGTTAAAAATAAAATCCCTATCTGCACAGTGGGACCAGGTTCAGTTACTAAAACTCACATTCTGGGTACAATGGTTCAATCAATACTTAACAAGTCTACAACAACATCCTAAATGGAAAGAAGCACATAAAAACGTAAAAGAGGGCAAGATGGTAATTATGAAAGAAGATAATGTGCCTATGCTTCATTGGCCCATTGGACGGATTTTAAAGCTCTATTCAGGCCCAGACGGATATGTACGAGTTGTAGATGTTGACACTCCAAAGGGTGTATTCAAAAGAGCAAGAGGATTCTAGAGGATTCAGGAGAAAAACGTAAGGAGATAACTGACGAGGATGAGAAGGACAAGAAGGATGATCAGGAACCAAAAAGGCGCAAAGGCACAACTTTCCCCCTCCTGTCAATGCCCTTGCTAATCCTTCTACTGCTGCTACCATTAGCTGCAGAAAGTCCAATAAATATAAGCAGGTTGGGATCAAAATTTGGAATTTATAATGAAAAATTGGGACAACTCAACTGGCAACTGCTGATTGGACAATTATCGCAAATTATGATTTAAAATCTTATTTGGACGACGTAAGAAGATTTCACTTTGGAACTATAAAGGTCGGCCAAATGTGTTCTCACATACAACCAGTACAAGCATGTACTGCGTTATGCACTCATTTTCAACACGTCGACGAGGAAATCCGAACTGAGAATAAGTTACTCCATATGTCCAGGATTAGACGCTCGCCGCTAGACATTGTTGGAAATATCGCCAGCAGCCTGTTCGGAGTATTGGACACGAAGTATGCCAAAAAGATGTCATCAACCATTGAAAAAGTTAAAACTAACGAAGGTTATCTTTTGGAATTGGAGAAGAATCAAACATCAATAATTGATTCCACAATAAATATAATGAAAAGAGATGAGGCAGCCATTGACAGAGAAATCAGAATCATGGACCAGCAAAGAGAGGATTTAGCTAACGCGCGACACGATTCATTTAAAACTAGCCAATCAATTGAGTGTGTTGGCGGGCACTATTCAAAGATTCCAGTCAGAGATTTCTCATGTGTTGACAAATGTTCATCACAATGAAATAAGTCCGCTGCTCGTGTCGCCAAAGCAACTTCAAGAGCATATAAATAAACTGAAGACTCATATGCCGCAAGGAAAAATGCTTCCCATGATTAAGGATAATGTGTTAAAATTATACAAGTTGATGAAAGCAGAAGCAAAGGTTGTAAAAGACTATGTCATTTTCAAAATTACATTGCCTTTGATCTCAACGCAGCTTTTTGAAATGTATAATTTGGTACCGATACCTGTGATATTTAACAACAAAATGATATCACTGGATAAAGAACATCCAATCATAGCACAGAGATCAATATGACAGCTAAAGAATTTTATCTATGCAAGTCCATTAACTAGTTGATGGCACTGTTGTTGTGCGTCGGCGGTCTGATCTGCCCATTCGTGGTTCTCGTCGGTGCCGTCGAGTGCCCGGAACCTGTAATTGGAGAGAGAAACTTGTGGGCCCTTAAGGGTTCATCGTATTTGGCGGCAAGCTTGTCGGTGGTAATGTTGGCTTTTTCGGTGGGGTCGTGTGTTGAAGCTCCATTCTCAAGCCCTTACACAATGCCTTGAAAGACCTGCCGGTGAATTGCGCACGAAGAGTTTTGGAGTCCCGAAGCGGCTAAGGATTCTGATTCTAAATGATCTCTCCAGAAGTGCGGTGGTGGCTTTTCGAAGTGGGACCAGCTCCACCCATTTCGTGAAAGCGTCCAGAAATACGAGTAGGACGATGTTTGATTACACTAAAAGGTTCCCCTACTTGACGGGTAAACATTTGTCCAGGTGGTTTTAGCTGACTCACCTTGTACTTATGGCAAGTTGGGCATCGACGAACGTATTGTGTTAGCTCTCGAAGTAATCCCGGCCAGTAGTACCTTTGGGGGGCTCGCTGGCAAGTCTTCCGCGTCCCTAAATGTCTAGTTGTGGGATGGTCGTGGCATTCCTGTAGTACGCGCAGGCGATATTCTCGGCCAACACATAGCTTCCAGGGGGTCCCGTCCTCCTCCTCCGGTACCGTTCCCATCCATTTTACTATCCGTCCAGTGGGGTTGTCGATGGAATTTATCCATTTTAGAGCCAGATGATCAGTCACAACTTCAAATCGATAGATCTCCAGGTAAACCGCATCTTTCAGTCTACAGGGAGAACCTCTGAGCAAAGTCGGGACACGCGAGGACTGTAAGTCGTGATTTCAAAGTTTCGAAAGCCTGATCCTGTTCCTCATTCCAACTCCACCTCCAGCCTTTCCTGAGGAGCGTGGACATGGGTTCTACGATGGTCGCAAAGTTTGGCACGAATCGTATATACCATGACGCGACACCGAGGCAACGACGTAGTTCCCGTAGATTTGAGGGCGGTTAGAGCTCTCGGATTGCTGCGATCTTGTCCGGTTCAGATTCTCTAAGTGTTCCTCGAGGGTAGTACTGATGACTATATTATCATCTATATAAGCGATAGCGTGTGGTTCCATGTCAGGGCCTATGACGCTGTCAAGAGCCCTTTGAAACGTGGCTGGAGCAGAGTGAAACAGCCCTCGTCACGGCACCTTGAATGTAGTGAATTCTCGGTAACGGATAGGCGTCGGGTATTGATCGCGCATTAAGTTGGCGATAATCCACGCACATTCAGATGTCCCCAGTCTTGTTCCCAACTATGTGGACTCTTGGAAGGCTCGATCTGACCATCACGTAGCAGCTCGTCGACTTGTTGATTAATGACGAGTTTTTTATGTTTTTGGGGTAATATTGCTGTTTTATGGGCTTATCGTTTCGCATAAAGATATGATGCTCCGCGATACTGGATATCTCTTTGAGGTTGTCGAATCTACTTAACTCAAACTGGAGGAAGACTCGCACCCGAGGGTCTGCAATTCCTCCACTACTCCCAGAGTCGTTCGTGGTACAAACGGTGGCCAGGTCCTCTTCAAGTGCGTGGGTTGCCGGTTGGTGGTCACCGAGGGTCTGCTTGTGACGACTGTACGGTAATGGTTCTAGAAATCTCACTTGTTTTGCCCGCGACGGCGTATCCGATCGATGTCGTTGGCGGAAGGGGTTTCGTTCAACGGCCTGTTGTTCGATGTGGGGTAGCACGAGGCTGCGACTTGAATGCGGTTCCTTGCTTGGGTTTCTCCTCAAGTTTCAGTACCTTGGGGGAACCTCGACTGAATCCGAGTTTGGTGCGCTGTGCCTTGCTGGTGAACCTGCTGCTCCTACATGACCAGGAGGGACTGCCGCGCACGCCTCGTTCGGTGCGCCGTGCACCGCTGGTGAACCTGCTGCTTCTACTTGACCAGGAGGAACTGCCGCGCACGCCTCGTTCGGTGCGCCGTGCCTCGCTGGTGAACCTGCTACTCCAGGGGCGGTGGTAATTGCGGATCCCAGTTGAAGGTGGTCTCCTCCACAGATAAGGGTGGCTTTAATGCCGCAGAGAAAGTCTACTCACAGTAAAAGATCGTCGAGCAGGGTAAGGTCACGTCGAGAACCGTCGGCTAGTCGGACCCTCGTACGCACCCTTCTCCAGCTATTCCCACAATTAGGCTTCAGTGCTCTTTATTCACTGATAAAACTTCTAGTCGCGCCGGTGTCTACGGTGGCCATGAATGTTTGTCCGCCGAGGACTACCAGCGCCCGGATCCTTTCCTGTTCGAACTTCAGGACACGGCTTATTGGTTCGGGGAATTGCCCCGGGGTCCTCCAGCAGTCCCCGACCGCTCGAGACCCGGTCTCGTTTCCCGACTCCGGTCTTTGGCAGCATTCGAAAGTGCGTAGGCCTCTTTGGCCACATTCTCAGCAAAATAACAACGGGGGCTTCCTACACTCCCTTGCGAAGTGGCGTTTTTTATCGCAGTTCCTGCATGCGTAGCGTACGTCTATTGTGGATTCGTATTCCGGTATAATGGTTCCGTGATGGGCATCATTCGCTGCCCAAGTCGATGCCTGGGTATATGGAGGTGGGTTGGTCGGTAGTGGGGCCACGTAGGGTTTTTAGATTGCGGCTGTCGCGTAGTTCCTCCACGGATCCAAAGCTGCTGAGTTCGAACAAGGCAGTGATTGATCCGGTATGAGATCCATTTAACTTCCATATTTCTGCTTGTTTAATGATTTTTAACCTCTTCCTTTATTTTATTATTATTTGAATATTTCCGCGGGTGTTCTTGTGTTTATTAAATTTAATTTTTATTTTCACTGTTTAATAAATTTATTTAATATTTTATGGTTGGTTTTCGGTTTTATTAAATTTATTATTTATTTTCACGGTTGGTTTTGTTATTCTCGGCTGATCCTTATGAACAAGCTGTGTATCGATACGCTGCTCGAACTTGACTGCCTCGGTACGCTGCTCAAACTTAACTGCCTCGGCACACTGCTCGAACTTGACTGACTCGGTACGCTGCTCGAACTTCACTGAATCGCTACGCTGCTCGAACTTGACTGCGTGAGTGGTGCTCCTTATATACCCGGTAAGGCCGCGATCGCGACGGTGGAGTGACCTCGTGGCGGACCAATCTAGCACGCGGTATGACAACAAAAGAGAGTTGTTGTCCCGATGATTCCATGCTCTGTTAATTCCTGGTTGTTCTTGTCTGAGCTTCGGACTTCTATTATATGGCTTATCTTTTTATTTTTGCGATGTTATACGGAAGATATATCCGCTCTTCCATAGATGTGTCCCGATCCCCACAAAGAAAATGCCTGTCTTTAGACCACAATGGATGGAACTTTCCGTAAAAATTTTCTTCAATAGTCCCTGCTCGGGCGCCAATATGTAAGGATGCGATTTGCTGGGGTCGGCGTCTCAGTCAATACAAAATACTCCCTAGATAAATTAATAGTCTTCAAGACAATTGAGGACGGCTGTATCGATCAAAAGAGATTTGTTTAGGCATCCCAGGGGTCGGAGACTCGGTAACACTGGTTAGGAATCATACTCAACTGCCTCAACTGTGAGTTAGAAATAATGTCATTATCCCCCGCGTGACCGCAGGAAAAGCTATATAGAATTCCACTGATCGCGTAGGGAAGACTAACTATAATGAAAACTCCCCGCGTAACCGCAGGGAAAACTAACTATAATGAACACTTCGCCCCCGTAGCCGCAGGAAAAACTAGCTATAATCTCGCCCGCGTAACCGCAAGGAAAACAAACTATAACGAACACTTCGACCGCGTAGCCGCAGGGAAAATAGCTAAAATGAAATCGCCCGCGTAACCGCAGGGAAAACTAACTGTAACGAAAACTTTGCCCGCGTAGCTGCTGAGAAAACTAGCTAAAATGATATCGCCCGCGTAACCGCAATTGAAACTAACTATAATGAACACTTCCCCCGCGTAGCCGCAGGGAAAACTAGATAAATTTATCTCCCCGCGTAACCGCAGGGAAAACTAACTATAACGAACACTTCACCAGCGTAGCCGCAGGGAAAACTAGCTAAATTAATCTCACACGCGTAACCGCAGGGAAAACTAGCTCGAATTACCACCAATTGCTCTATTGCCAAGGTCAGACAATATTTCGGTTTAGTCTGTCTGTCTCTCTGTCAAAACAATACTGTGTACATATATACATATTCTAGATTGTTTGCGTTACTATTCGGCGCATGCTCACATAAATAAAGAGGTGGAATTAAATGTAGTGCATATGGCTTATATAGGTACAATTTAGAATCAGCACCGTTCGTTTCATTTTGCATTGAAAACCCGTGGCACGACATAAACAAATACTATTTTGTGAGTTTAATTTTGTAACATTAAATACAACTTTTGACAAAAACAATAAATCCATTTCGTGTATAAATTAAAAACGTCTTTAAAAAATGGAGAAGCTACATGATTATCAAGGAATAACTGGCCGATTTCATCAATGGAAAGATGGGATTAAAGAAATATACGCAGACTTTCAAGAAAAATATTCAATAAATTTAGTAGCCACTGTTAAAAGTCAACTTAAAGGAAACGCAAGTGCCAATAGTGACTTTTCTCACATTTTTAGGTAAGCATGTAAGAATATAAAATAATCAGAAAATCAGAAAACTATAGTTTGAGACATTAATTGGCCTTCAATTATCCCTTCGGCTGCTTTATTAATGTTAACTTACCTACCAAATTGAATGCAGTGTTGTTTATTTTTCCAAAAAAAATTACGTTGTTCGGAACTAAGCAACTGGAAAAAATAAGTTTAAGCACAGAAAACTAATTTAAATTTGTCATTTGTTCTTAAATAAATCTAGAGAGAACGCTGTGTGACCCCGACATGATAAATTTGCACTGCAAAGGAGCCCCTAAAATCTGTATTTCGAGTCCCAACTCTATAGCTCTTATAGTTTCCAAGATCTCAGCGTCCACACGGACAGATAGACGGACAGACGGACATGGCTAGATCAACTTAGATCAACTGATCAAAAATTTATTTACTTTTTGGGGCGAAAACGTTTTTTTCTACCTGTTACATACTTTTGAAGCTAGACTACATTTTCGAATGGAAATGTATTTGTGTTTTCAATATCTATTGATTGACCAAAAAAAATAACAAAGGTTGACTTTGTATGGAACAGCTGATTAACAGCTGACCGAAATTCAACAATTCAGCAATTCAACACTTTAGGGAATCCCCTGGTTATTTTTTTTTGTTCTTTAGTTGTGGACATCATTGAGACCCTCGGAGATTAGCCTTAACCTTAATTTTTCGGCGTCGATTATGCGATCGCAGATGATTTGATATATTGTTATACCCTTGCAGAGGGTATTATGATTTTAGTCAGAAGTTTGCAAGGCAGTGTAGGAGACGTTTCCGACCCCATAAAGTATATATATTCTTGATCAGCATCACTAGACGAGTCGATCTAGCCATGTTCGCCTGTCCGTCCGTCCGTTTCTACGCAAACTAGTCCCTCAGTTTTTAAGCTATCGAGCTGAAACTTTACCAAAAGTCGTCTTTCTGTTGCAGGTAGTATATAAGTCGGAAACTATATCTTATAGCTCCCATAGGAATAATCGGAAAAATAATTGAAAAAAAATTATAACTTATGTGGTTTTTGACATATTACCTTATGCTCTCGGAAATATTATTTTTTTAACTGTTCTGAATTTCGAATAAAATTTTAGAAAAATCGGACGACTATATCATAAAGCTCCCATAGGAACGATAGGAAAACTAAAGCGAAATTAATTGGAACAAAATTATATCTTTGTTAATTTTTATTGTATTCTCTACTACTTTGGAATATAAGTTTATTTTATTATTTTAGAATTTCGAATTAAATTTAACATAAATTGGATGACTATATTATATAGCTGCCATAGGAAGGATCGATTAATTAATGTCAAAATACTCCGTAAGCTACTATAATTTTGTTAGTTGCAAATCTAAATTTAACATTTTTGTAATTTCAAATAGAATAGGAACGATCTGCAAGGGTATATAAACTTCGGCTGGCCGAAGTTAGCTTTCTTTCTTGTTTGCTTATATTTATGTTGTTGCCGTGAGTATATTTTTTTCTATTCTTTTTACAACTCCACAGTTTGTCAAAAGTTCTAAAACATTTCGTGTTAGCTAAACGGGTTTTTGGATTTTAAAAATAAAAGAATTTTAAGGAAAACTTCAAATCTAAAGGTCGTGTGTTCAAATCAAAGTTCTAGTCAAAATTGAAGTTCTCTTAATTTTTTGTACTTTGTATTGAGTGGTTATAAAATACTTATTTGGCATTCCGCTCTTTACCTTCTCCCTAAAAATAGTTTACAAAGTGAAAAAGAAATAATTATTTCAACATCATTATTGGCAAGAATTGCGGTGGGTTTGAACCCACGACCTATAGACTATGTTTCCTTTATGTACATCTGAGCTACAGTTTGGAAGTTGTTGCTCTTGTTCGTTTTCCCTTAAGTGAACGGTCGTGTTTTTGTTTTGCGCTCCGAATCTTTGTTGTTTTGTCCATAAACCATCGGGGTTTAATTTAAATTTTCTTACATTTATATAGCTTTTTATGTCCCTAACAACATCCGTGATAGTTATACCCGTTACTCGTAGAGTAAAAGGGTATATTAGATTCGTGCAAAAGTATGTAACAGGCAAAAGGAAGCGTTTCCGACCATATAAAGTATATATATTCTTGATCAGGATCACTAGCTGAGTCGATCTAGCCATGTCCGTCTGTCCGTCTGTCCGTCTGTCTGTCCGTCTGTCCGTCTGTATGAACGCTGAGATCTTGGAAACTATAAAAGCTAGAAGATTGAGATTTGGCATGCAGATTCTAGGGGTTAATACGCAGCGCAAGTTTTTCACGCCGATGTGCCACGCCCTCTCTAACGCCCACAAACCGCGAAAAACTGTGACTCGTTCTGTATGAACGCTGAGATTTTGGAAACTATAAAAGCTTGAAGATTGGGATTTGGCATGCAGATTCTTGGGGTTAATACGCAGCGCAAGTTTTTCACGCCGATGTGCCACGCCCCCTCTAACGCCCACAAACCGCGAAAAACTGTGGCACCCACAGTTTTGAAGCTATATTAACGGTAAAAGAAATGTGTATTTGTTTCATCAATACATATTGATAGACCAAAGTGGGAAACCCCCCCCCCCCCCTAACGCCCACAAACCGCGAAAAACAGTGGCACCCGTCTGTATGAACGCTCAGATCTCGGAAACTATAAAAGCTAGAAGATTGGGATTTGGCATGCAGATTCTAGGAGTTAATACGCAGCGCAGGTTTTTCACGCCGATGTGCCACGCCCCCTCTAACGCCCACAAACCGCGAAAAACTGTGGCACCCACAGTTTTGAAGCTATATTAACGGGAAAAGCAATGTGTATTCGTTTCATCAATACATATTGATAAACCAAAATTGGAAACCCCCCTTCCCCCTAACGCCCACAAACCGCGAAAAGCTGTGGCGCCCATAGTTTTAAAGCTAGAGCAAAAGTGTAGACGCCATTTTGTTTGGGTTATAAACGCCTACCGAAATGTAGAATAATTTTTTTGAAGCGGCTGCTTGGTTTGCCCTGCTTGAGACTGCTGACTTTAGCTGAGTAACGGGTATTTGATAGTCGAGGCACTCGACTATAGCGTTCCCTCTTGTTTTGTGTTTAAATTAACAAAATTAGTTTGCACGCCCAGTCTCTGTGCAGTGTTTGTTGTTTTTGTTTTATCAATTGCATTCTCCTTTTCTACCAAACGCTGTCTGGAGCGGTAAGAATCTGTACGGTAGTTACCCGCTCTCCCGCACTCCCGCATAAAACGTTGTTTTTGGCACAGCTAAAACTAACGCTCCCCCGCTTACTCCTCCCGCTCACTCTCTCCCGCTCTCTTGCTCTCGTAGCTTTTTTTCCCTTTGCACTGTGGTTCGGAATATCGCGATAATGGCTGTCTGTTGTTCGAAGAAATGCAAGTCGTTGATTTTGGCTGGACAAAAGAGCATTCCGTGTCATTCGTGCGACAGTATTTTTCATGCTAAATGCCTTGGCTATTCGGGCCTGGTTCGCGAAGCAATCGACATGAGAAGTGGCTTGCGCTACTATTGTGAAGAATGTATTGCTTATGAAACCCAGGCACTCTCTATAAGGCTCACAAAAAGCACTGTAACGGAATTAATTCGTAACCGCCGTAGAAATACGGATCTGTATGTGGCGCTTGAGTCGCAGCTCTCTAGCCGTATGCTATCTGAGCCCGATTCTCCTAAGCGTAAAAAGATCACGGTCGATAGACAACCCACGGTAGTCGCCAGTGAAACTGTCTGTCAGTGAAACTGTCTGCAGCACAGCAGTCGATCTCAGCTGCTGCAAAAATGGTACTGAGGTCGAAAGCTAAAAAAGATTCGGTTTCCGAATGTAAAGGACGTAAGATTTTGGCGCATGAGACACCCGAAAAACCTGTTGAAAAAAATACAGAATTGATTCCAACGCCGCATGTTGACTTAACGTCTGGAGTACGGACTGGAACTGGTAGTGCAGCCATAAATGCTGTAGTACCAAAATCTGTCATATGCGTGGTACCTACAACAGTCACCTGTGTACCGCAGCGGAAACAAAATTTTTGTTTCGCGGCTGAATATTGACCTTTCATCCCTGGACATTACGGCCTATATCCGTAACAAAGCTCAGATTGATGATCTAAAGGTTGAACGATTTAATTTTCCATATGCTATGCTCATTTTGCAACGATGTGCTCAGCCAATTTTTGGCCTGCAGGCATTTTTGTTAAGGAGTACGAAGCTAGAAAAAAGAAAATTTGTTCAAAGGAAGTTGGAAACCCCTTTAAAGAGCCATCCACATCTTCATCTTTATCTGTCTCAAAAAACTAGATTCTTTCCTTCTGCTTTCCTATCAGAATACAAGAGGTTTACAAAGAAATTTGACCAAATTGTATACTGATAGTTTTTTTTGTCTTCCCATTGTTTACGCACTTTGCGTTATTTAAATATTGAATTTTGTTGATTAGTGTAAGGCGGGAGCGGGAGCGCAATAAAGCTTTTCATCGGTCTCGCGAATTCGCCCCGTCTCTCGCCCCTATCGTTAAGTTAGGCTTAAGCGTCATTATATTGAAATTAAATGGCCAGTTGTTATATGAACCTCATTGCGCATACACCCTTTCGTCTCCGTAAAATAAACCCGAATTTTCCCTGCAATCACAAGTCTCGCGTTTTTTCTTAATACAAAATAGTATTAAATTTTCATGGTGACCCCGACGTGATTTGCAGTGGAACTCGAGTTATTTTTTTGGTGAAACAAACAAATTAAAATCAATAAATCGCGCCTGCTTTTAAAACATTAAAGATGTTGTTGCTGCCGATTTAATTTGCTGTTCCTGCCTACTTTAATTCGTCGTGCTGCCGCTGGAAAGTTTTGACCGCTGCAGTTTCAATCGCCGTTAGCCGCTGCTTGTGAAGTTGTTGTTGCTGTCGGTTACATAATTCGGTAATTCGTCGTTGCTGCCGCTGGAAAAATTGGCCCGCTGCTGTTCTCAATCGCCGTTAGCTGGACCAGTATAGTTGTTGTTGCCGCTGATTTTCGCCTGTTGCTGCCTACTTAAATTCGTCGTTGCTGCCGGCGGAAAACTTTCCCGCTGCAGTTCACAACGCCGTTAGTTGGACCAGTGAAGTTGTTATTACCGCTGATTTTCGCCTGTTGCTGCCTACTTAAATTCGTCGTTGCTGCCGGCGGAAAATTTGCTCGCTGCAATTCTCAATCGCCGTTAGCCGCTGCTTATGAAGTTGTTGTTGCTGTCGGTTACACAATTCGTCGTTGCTGCCGCTGGAAAATTTTGGCCGCTGCAGTTCTCCACCGCCGTTATCGCCAAATTCATCGCTTTAATTCCCTACGCAAAGGAAGGAAGTCATACGGATTCTAAGAGGGAAGTTATCGACGGAGTTGAATCGTCCCACCAGGTATGGAGTGTTAAAAGTTGAAAGATAATCTGTGGCGTCTCGTAAATTGTCTTTTGGGCCATCTTTCAACTTTTTGCATTCGCGTAAAAATTCGGTAGATAGTGAGCATTCTAACCAAGAAATAAATAAAACTTGCATGCACTAACGATTATAATTCTAATATACATACATTCATACATATATACATATTTCGAATTATACATATATAATTGAATCGTTTTGGACCAAAATCAAATAAAATCCAACGCGGAGAATTGTGAAAAGTTCTGATTCCAGAAGGAAATTGTCGGCAAATTTTCTGCCGCGCGTTTTCTTTCAATTTCCCGCGCTTTTCGCAATTTTCCGCGCGTTTCGCAAATTCCCGCGCCTTTTGCTATTTCCCGCGCTTTTAAGCGTCAGGCTTATATATTCGTTGCCCTTAGTTATCGGTCAGTGCATCATTCTCCGTTAGCATTGCGTTGAGCCGCCAGCCGTACACGCATACACACACACAGACAGCGCAGCCCGTTTTTTCGAGTTCTCTTTCGTCGTTTTCGTTTTCGATCGCTGGAACGGTGCACGTGTTGCTGCTGCCTAAACGCTTGTTCGTTTTTTGGTGTTTGAGCTTGGCGTGTGCTTCCCTACACTACGTGCGCTCGGTATATTATAACTATTGAATTGTTCAAATAAATTAGGATTTCTTATATTAATTCCTTAATTTATTTAAATAACTCCCCTACACTGCTTCCGTTCAGCTGATTCCTCTCGTTGGTTATTATTTTAAATTTCACAAAATTAAAAAACAAATTTCTTCTACACATTTACATACATATAATTTAAAAAAAAACAAGAATGGCCAGCCGAAGTTTATATACCCTTGCAGTTAATTCCTATTTAATTACAAATTAGAAAAATCTGAATTTCGATTTGGAACAAACCAAATTATAGCAATTTTGACAATAATTGATTGATCATTCCTTTGGGATCTATATAATATAGTCGTCCGATTTATGTAAAATTTATTTCGAAATTCTAAAATAATAATATAAAGTTATATTCAAGAGTAGAAGAGAATACAATAAAAATTAACAAAGCTATAATTTTGTTCCTATTAATTTCCCATTAATTTTCCGATCGTTCCTATGGAGCTATATGATATAGTCATCCGATTTTTATAAAATTTAATTCGAAATTCAGGACAATTAAAAAAATTATATTCCCAAGAGCAGAAGTTAATATGTCAAAAAACACATAAGTTATAATTTTTTTTTCCATTATTTTTCCGATTATTCCTATGGGAGCTATAAGATATAGTTATCCGATCCGGCCGGCTCCGACTTAGTGTATAAGTATAAGGAAGACGACTTTTGGTAAAGTTTCAGCTCGATAGCTTTAAAACTGAGGGACTAGTTTGCGTAGAAACGGACGGACAGACGGACGGACAGACGGACGGACAGACGGACATGGCTAGATCGACTCGTCTAGTCATGCTGACCAAGAATATATATACTTTATAGGGTCGGAAACGTCTCCTTCACTGCGTTGCAAACTTCTGACTGAAATCATTATACCCTCTGCAAGCAATAAAATGCCAAAAACAGAAAGTAACAACAAGGACATCGAAGAGTTGAAAACCAACGAGATGGATATATAAGGAGTATAGAGCGAACGCAAAGATAATTAAATGATGGTCGATTCTCTTCAAATACGGTTGAGTTAGAATGTCGATTAGAAATCCTAAATACGCACATTGAAAATGCTTCGCTTATACAAAATCAAATTGAAGCGAAAGATGGAGATGATGTGTACCGCGAAGAGTTAGAAGAGACTGCAATAATAGCCAAATCGTTGCTAATTTACCTAATTGCGGAAACAAAGCGGAAGAGCGTTGATAATTCCGCTCCGCCGGCAACGCGCACTCCCCAATGCCGTTTGCCGAGCGTAGCTCTTCCAACCTTCAGCGGAAAACATTCCGAATTTAAAAATTTTATAAGTCTTTTCGAAACTTTTGTTGACAAAGATGACACGCTGGACGATATCAAAAAATTTAACCATCTGATATCGTGTTTGGCTGGTGACGCGCTAGGAACAGTCAGGGAATTCCATGTTACCGCGGATAATTATCCAAAAGCCCTGGCTAGCCTAAAGCGGGTGTACGATAATGATTGTTTAATTTTCTTTGACAATATATCGACACTGTTCAATCTGCCAAAGATTTCCCAGCCATCAGCTACCGCCTTGAGAAACCTGATCGACACAGTCACAGCACTGTACGATACGATGACAACCGTATCACGAATGCCATCCTCATCTATCTAGTAATGGGCAAAGTCGATGCAGGATCTGAAAGAAAATGGGAAGAACAGTTGGATTATTTCGCGCTTCCTCTTTGGAGCGAGTGTGAGTCGGCCCTGAACAAGCGCTATCAGCATATGGTTGCCGAAGAAGCGTCTAAGCCAAAATTTGTTCAGCAGAGCCAGACTTATCCTAAGAAGAATGGAAACTGGAGTTTTTCGTTTGTTGCTGCCATGGACGATCCCGAAGTCTGTGTGGATTGCAACTCAGCAGAACATCAAGTAGGAAATTGCACTGGTCCTAATAGTTCAGCAAAGATTCGATTTCGCAAAAAAGGCTCCCTTATGCATTAACTGCCTTCGAAAGGGACATACGGTAAAAAAATGCAAATCGAAAAGATTTATTCGCCATCAAATCTCGCGTTGCCACCTCCTTCTCAGCCTACGCACTTGAAGAATACTCCTTCGCATGTTTTGTATGCGACTGCATCGGATAGAGTTATTCTTGCCACAGCTATCGTGAGCGTCCAAACAAAAAGTGGCGAATTAGTTTTGGCTCGAGCGCTGCTCGTTTCTGGTTCACAAGTAAATTTTGTGACCGATGAGCTCGCTCAGAGACTAAAGATTAAGAGAGAGGACGTGTGTTTGAGCTTGCGGGGCATTGGTGGCTCAAGCAACCAAGAAAATACACACGATTGTGAAGTCGCGAGTGGGTAGCAGTCAATTGTCGTCCGAATTGTACATCCTAAAAAATATTTTTGGGTATCATCCGGATCAAACGGTGAACACCAGCGGCTGGAGGGTGCCCGAAAATATTCAATTGGCAGTTCCATTCTTCTTCAAGCCCCAAAAAATAGATATGCTTATAGGCGCAGACTCGTTCTTTAAACTGTTGTCAGTCGGCCAGATAAAGCAAGGGCCTGAATTTCCCATTTTGCAGAAAACAGTACTCGGCTGGATAGTGTCAGGGTGATGTGCCTCAGAAAAAATAAAAAATACTGAAAGGTTGGTACATCTCAGCTGTCAGGAGGAAGTGTTGGAGTCAATCGTCACAACCCTGCAGAAATTTTGGTCTGTGGAGGACTTTCCGTCCAAGGCCAAGGTCCATACTGCTGAACAGCAACTTCGTGAGCAACACTTTAAGAAAAACACTCAAAGATTGTCGTCCGGTAGATTTTCGGTTCGTCTGCCGTTCAAATCTGACCCAAACACTCTTGGTTCATCATATGAAGTTGCGAAACGTAGATTTTTGTCGCTTGAAAGAAGAGTATCCAAAGATCCTTCTTTGAAAAAGATGTATTTGGATTTCATGAAAGAATATGAAGCGATGGGCCATATGTCTTCCACTAACAATAAAATTCCAGACAGTCCGCACTATTTCATTCTGCACCAGTGCGTGCTGCGAACTCAAAGCACCTCGACAAAGTTGAGAGTGGTATTCGATGCCTTTTTGACTTTTATGTTGACGATTTGTTGACTGGCGCCAGATGCGTTGAGGACCTGTTAAGCCTTCGAGACGAAGTTTCTCAGGTATTGCAAGCGGCAGGATTTGAATTGCAAAGTGGTTTTCTAACTGCCCAGAGCTGTCCGCATCTGAAAGCGCTATCATGCCGCTAACGGCGGGCTCAGACGTAACTAAAACCCGTTGTTTGGTTACCGGGTAAAGATTACTTTCAATTTCGGTTGGATGACTCTTTCCTGGATCTTCGTGCGACAAAACGAAAAATACTGTCGGTGACTGCCCGACTTTTTGATCCTCATGGCCTATTGTGTCCTCTAGTGATTAGGGCCAAAATGTGGTTGCAGGAACTGTGGCTTCGAAAGTTAGACTGGGACGAGTTGCTGCCGATGCAACTGCAGACATCTTGAAAAGCCTTTAAGGGAACGCTGTTGCAGCTGCCCAAGATCAAGGTATCGCGATTCGTTTATACAGACGCCAAAGTCCCGGCAGAAGTATATGGTTTCGCTGACGCTTCCATGCGAGCATATGGAGCGTGCATCTACGTTCGCACTAGTACCGCGGACTGTTTAAAAGTTTCTTTGTTGACGGCAAAATCCAAAATAGCTCCCCTCAAGACGAAAACTTTGCCTTGCCTGGAGTTGTGCGCAGCTCACCATTGCTAAATTTTCCGATCACAAAGGTGTTCCTATGGACGGACTCCGAGATCACTCTGCATTGAATCAAAACGCATCCTTCATCGTTGTCGGTTTTCGTCTCAAACCGAGTTGCAGAGATTCAAGAGTGGTCGGAATAAGCAATTCGGCGACATGTCCCCACGAAAGCAAACCCAGCGGACATCGTGTCCCGGGGTTTGCATTCGCCTCAAAAAAACGATGCGAGTTTGCGATCATACCGCCAAGAGCACCTCACTTCGGCGGACTTTGGGAGGCAGGTGTGAAGTCTGCAAAGCACCTGGTTCTTCGGACGGTGGGAGAAGACATCCTGAACGCGGAGGAGCTCGGAACTCTCCTCACCAGCGTGGAGGCCGTTCTGAGTTCCAGGCCCCTCGGAGCGATCAGCACCGATCCCAACGACGGCGAAGCCCTAAGTCCAGGCCATCTCCTGATCGGCGGGTCCCCCCTGGCTCCACCCCCAGCAGCGCTCCCGGACCAAGTCAGCTCAACCTGCTTACGACGATGGCGCAATGTCTTGTGTCACAGACACAGGTTTTGGCAGCGATGGTCCCGGGAGTACGTCTCGAGCCTCCAGGCAAGGAACAAGTGGCACCAGGAGGTTCCAAACGTCGACGTGGGAGCTCTCGTCGTCGTCGCAGAGGACAACCTTCCGCCGCAGCAGTGGCTGATCGGGCGGATCGTGGCGGTGCACGTCGGCGCTGACGGCAAGGTCCGAGTGGCGGACGTGAGGACGAAGGAGGCGACAGATCGGCGAGCCATCCATAGGCTAGCGGTGCTACCAGTGGCGTGCTTAAGACAGCGGTCTTTCAGAGGGGGCGGTGTTTACGCACTTTGCGTTATTTAAATATTGAATTTTGTTGTTTAGTGTATGGCGGGAGCGGGAGCGCTTTTGATCGTCTCTCGCTCCGTCTCTTGCCCCTATCGTTAAGTTAGGCTTAAGCGTCATTATATTGAAATTAAATGGCCAGTTGTTATATGAACCTCATTGAGCATACTCCCTTTCGTCTCCGTAAAATAAACCCGAATTTTCTCTGCAATCACAAGTTTCGCGTTTTTTCTAAATACAAAATAGTATTAAATTTTTACTCATGTTATTGTGTTCACAGAAACTTGCTTAGAACCGGAAATTCTTAGTTCCGAAGTCTTTCCAAGTAAGTTCACAACGTACAGGCTTGATCGTCCCTCCCAACGTGGAGGTGGAGTTCACTCAGAAGAAAACGTCCGACGAAATAATGAACATTGAATTTCTATGTATAAAACTATTTCTTCCGGGTATTTCTATATACATAACATGTTCTTATATTCCGCCGTCATCTGAATTCCTAATATATGCAAATCATCTCTCCGCTATCCAGTTTATTTCAAGTAAACTATTAGATAGAGATCAGTTAATAGTTTCAGGGGACTTTAATATACCTAGGGCGACATGGTCCACCGTTGAAACATCGAATATATTGTTACCTCCAACGCAGCATGATTTTGTTGTTGATATTTTGCTTGATATTTCATTGTCTCAAGTAAACCATGTACAAAATTTGTTAGGACGATTACTGGATCTATGCTTTGTTTCAAGTCCAGATTGTGTCTGCATAGTTAGAACCTCTGCAATTACTTTACCAGAAGACCCATATCACCCAACGCTGGAGCTGACTATTGACACGGGTACAAAATTAATTGAAATATCTGAAAAGTCAGATAAACGCATCCCCTTCTTTCGTAGAGCAAACTTTGCACTTATCAATAGCCTTATCGCTTGCTCGGATTGATCAAATCTGTACTTATGTACTAATATAACTGAAGCTGTTAATATATTTTATAATGTATTAAACGCAGTTTTTGATACATGCGTTCCTACGTATTATCCTAAAATTTCTAACCAACCTCCGTGGTTTAGTAAAGAGTTGTCACGATTTCAAAAAGTGAAGTCTAGACTCTACAAAAAGTTTAGAGCTTCCAGTTCACTAGCTGCCTTTTCCCGATACTAAAGTGCTCGGTCGGATTTTACCGTTCCTAACGCTCAGTGTTACAAAAACTTTTTAGGTCGTTGCAAGACACAGTTTACACTGGATCCAAAACAGTTATATAATTTAATTAACACAAAGCGTAAATCTTCGAGTTCCCCATCAACCCTTAAATTTGAAAATTCTTCCGCAAGCACTGATCAGGCCATAGCCGATCTTTTTGCACAGTTTTTCCAAACTACCTATTCAACATCAAGTCCGTCAGATCAGTCTTGCCCATATGACATTGTCCTGTTATAAGTGAAAGCTCACTTCTTTTGAATCTGCAAACGGTCAAACCAGTCTACTCTCCGGGTCCTAACGGAGTCCCTGGATGTGTGCTCAAGTATTGCGCTGAGACTTTGTGTAGACCATTGCACAAACTTTTTACTTTGTCTTTGGAAACTTCAGATTTCCCGGATAGATGGAAGGAATCGTTTGTTATCCCGCTTCATAAAAAGGGGAGCAAATTGAAGTTCAATTATTGAACGCATGTAATTACAGAGGTATTTCAAAGTTATCAGATATTCCGAAGCTCTTTGAGAACATTATTACTCCCCATTTGCAACACAGTTGTAGGTCTCTTATTTCCTCATGTCAGCACGGATTTATAAGACGTAGGTCAACGACAACCAACCTTTTGGAGTTTACTTCATTTGTGTTAAATGGTTTTAGAAAAAATCGTCAGATGTGGCTTACACAGATTTCAGTAAGGCGTTTGATTCTGTAAACCATCAGATTTTAGTTCAGAAATTTTACCTCTTAGGGTTTCCTGATCATTTTTAAAAACTCTTTTTCATCCCTAGTCCGAGTTACGTCTGGTGGTGTCAAAAGGTGGTCGAAGGAATTCGATGATCCCTATGTCACAAAGACCTTGTATATTTCATAAGTCCGACCAATTCTTAAGTACAGCGCTCCAGTTTGGAGTTCCCAATATGGGGTGCATATAGACTGCATTGAGTCAGTGCAAAGAAACTTTTTAATATTTCCTTACGTGGTCTTAACTGGGATGCAAGGCTAATACTACCATCCTACACTAGTAGACTACTTATAATTAACTTACCATCATTAGTTAACCGAAGGACTATGCTTGGCATTACGTTTATTAGGAATCTTATTCATGGTGATGTGGAGAGCCCCGAGTTACTGGGTCGCCTGCATTCTAATGTGCCTAATCGATTCACAAGAAACTATATTCCTCTAGTTTTAATCATTGTATCTCTAATTATGCAATGCATGAAGCTTTTAGAGTACTCTGCAATGACTATAATAGAATACCACTTAATATCTACTACCGACTCACTGCCTATCCATAAATCTCAGGCAAGTGTAGGAAATAGCAAAATAATTAATCGATTTTAATACTTATGTATTTTTAAAAATTATCAATGCATTTTGAATTTTAAAAAAATCGGCTTTAAAATGTCTTAAAACTGTTGTGGAAATGAAAATGATATTCTTTTAGCAGAAGAATATCAGAATTATCATGAATTTGAATTTAAGCAAATTTCACTTCCTCAGTCAGCTGAAATGCACACACACACGCACAGACGTACATATCTAGTGGTGGGGAGTGCGTATGTGTGTACACAGCGGGACGAATTTATGTTTTTATTTTTTTTACAAATCCACAGTTTGTCAATAATTCAACATTTGAAAGGAAATAAGTAGTTTGGAAACATTTCGTCTTAGCTTATTTTGAAAATAGTAAAATCATTTAAAATCCGACACAAAATTTTAAATGTACATATATACATACGAATTTTCCTTGAAATTTGCTTAAAGGGAATTGAATAGCTCCACCGATAATTTAAAATTTAACGTTTAGCTAAAAGAATGAAACAACAAGAAAAAAAATTATCGATATATTTGCATTTTTAGCCGAGCAATTTGATGTTTTGTGGCTGTGGTATTTTTCCTTTGCCTTTGCACGGTCACACTTAGAGGAACGTCTGAATAAAAAAACAACAACACATGTGTGGGAGCCCATGACGTCACAATAAAAGAAAGCCAAAAGGAATGATTGGCGACCTTGACGAAGGAGGCTGAATTAAAAAAATTTTAAATGCAGTTATTTGCGGGTATCCCGTAAAATTATGAAGAGCCATTTTTTAAACCATTTTGATAAAATTTATATCCTACACTATGCTCCTATTTATTTCAATTTATGTTTTTTTTTTAAGTTTTTTATGTCAATCCGTTCTGGGTGAATTTTACTACTGACCGTTTTTATAGTGTCCAATTGGACACCAATTGGTGTAGAGATTATAATCCATTAGTAAAAACCTAGTAAACAGCTAATAACACCAACGTAAACAGCCAATAACAGCTAATACCAGATGGTAAACAAGTAGTTACCATTTAAAAACAGCTAGTACCAGCTGAAACGCAGCTAAAAACAGCTATTAAACAGCTAATATCAGCTAGTAAACAGCTAATAACAGCTAGTAAATAACTAGTTAACATGTAAAATCAGATAGTAAGCACATAGTAAAAAAATAGTAAGACCAAAGTAACCTGCTAATAACAGCTAGTAAACAGCTAATAACATCATTGTTAACATCTAAGTATATGGGGCTGGCGAAAATCCTCCAGCTGAACCCTCCACGAGGGTGCCGGCTGGGCAAGGGTCACTGCATTTCCCTGGGCAGGGTAATGCAATGTCGCTTGTCCTGCCCGGGGCAATGCAGTGTCCAGCTAAGGCGACTGGTTCAACCCCTTGAATCAGTGGCCATGGTTGGAGGTGCCTAGCGGTAGGCACAAAACGCAAGTGGATGGTTCCCCTGAAAACAAAGCGACCGTTTTCCAGGAGGAGAAGGAAAAGCTTGCCTGGGCAGAACAAAAGGTTGTGGATGGAAGGCTGCACTTCGCAAGCAAACCCGCGATGACGTCGACAAGCGGATTTGCGAACAAGGTAGAGGAGTTTGCCAGCAAAAGGCAACGCTCGAACGAGAGTGTCGCCAAGGACATTCCGGTAAGCAAGCGGAAACGCGAGCCCAAGGAAGCAGACCCTCCGCAACCCAAAGTAGCAGACACCTGATCGTGGCACTCATAGACGAGAATGGGAAGATGACGGAAGCGCGCTGGAAGATCGTCCATGCGCGACTCGTTGAGTTTCTCTGTGAACGTATGGAAGAGGCACCCACAGCCCCCATGCCCACATGTGATGGTGCAGGATGGCTGAACGGTGTTAAGATCCTGAAGTGCAACGACGATCCGACCAGGAAATGGCTGACGCAAACGGTTGGCCAACTGGAGGCGTTGTGGGAGGGGGCCAAGCTAGACGTGGTGGACAGGGAACTAACCTCATCCTCACTAAAGGCGAAAGTGGTCTTCCCCATCGCAATCCAAGGGGATCAGGCGCTGAAGCTGCTTTAACGGCAGAGTCCAGATGTCCCAATGGCAGAGTGGAAGATTCTGCACATGGCCAACCCACTACCCAGTGAGGGCGGCCAAAGTGTGGTTCTCCAAATCAATAAGAAGGCGGAGGATCTGCTGTACCCAAGATTCGGGATGGCGTGGGGCATGGGTAGTGTCTACCTGCGTCTCAAGAAGTGCCACCCCGAAGACAAGGGCGCACACATCCTGCAGCTAGGCTTGATGGAAAAGGACACAGGTCCCGAAGGCATCGTGGATGCCGGCCAGGACCTCGCTCTGGATGACTTGGAAGACGAAGAGGACGGCGACCGAACAGTTATAGCTAACCCGTCGAGCGAAAATGAACCAGCCGCCCATGTCTCTGAGGGTGCTGCATCTCAATCTTAATAACAGCATAATCGCATCGTCGGAGCTCCTGATTGCCCTGGAGCAAGGGCCCGTCGACATAGCCATGGTTCAGGAGCCATGGATTGGCATTGGTGCAGATGCCAATGCACACCACAGAAGTGTGGAGAAGCACCGACATCAACGACAGAGGTGAGTCACTCTTAGACTTTATTCTATCTAAAAATTTATATATAGCAAACGTGGGGGAGGAACTCACCTTCGTAGGAGGCACCTCGTCAAACGTGCTAGATATAACACTTGTAAAGGGACAGAGTACTTTGGTCTCCGAATGGAGGGTTCTAAAAACGCCATCCTTCTCAGACCATAGGTATATTCAGCTTAGATACGAATTTAAAAGTACCCCAAAAAGACAGTTACCGTCTATAGAAACCTGAAAACTCGCGACTAGTCCGGGCGCAGTAAAATCCGTGAAAGACATAGAAACGTCCCAAGAGACCCTGTCCAAGGAATTACTGGATGCGTATCACGCAGCATGCCCGACATCAAGAACAAGGAAGAAGACCAAGCCACCATGGTGGAATCGGGAATTGACACTCAAAAGAAATAACCTCCGAGAATTCTTCAAAATCGCCAAAGAGGTGGGAATAAGATCATCAACGAGGAATACAAAATCCTACTTAGGGATTACAAGAAGGAATCACGCAGGGCACAGAGAAGCTGGTGGAGAAACTTCTGCTCCAGCATCGAGAACGTCCCGGAAACAGCTAGGCTCCGGAAGCTGCTTTCGAAGCAGCCATACAGAGTCAGCTAAAGCGCGACGACGGACAGTGGACTGACGGCAGTGCAGAGACCCTAACAGCACTTATGCAATCGCACTTCCCAGGATGCACGGATGTCATAGACGCCAGCACGCATCAGGACAGCAGCTGGCGAAGAACGCCCCCCAAACGCTCTAATAACACCAATGAAAATCAACTGGGCCATAGACTCTTTTGCGGGCTATAAGGCACCAGGACTTGATGGAATATTTCCAGCCATGTTGCAGGCGACCAAGTAAAGGATCACCCCACGGTTGCATGAAATATACTCGGCATGTCTGAGAACGGGCTATATCCCAATCCAATGAAGGACTTCTCGGATTGTCTTCCTGCCAAAGGAAGGAAGGCCGATAAGTCTTATCTCTTTCATACTCAAAACTCTGGAAAAGCTGCTGGATCTACACATCAGTAATGATGTAGGGACACTTATGTCATCCAATCAGCATGCCTACACCAAAGGGAAATATGTAGAAACGGCACTAAACTCGCTAGTAGCAACCATTGAGAGAGCCCTACACACTATGTATTCGTAGATATATCCGGAGCATTCAACAATGTCAAGACGGATGTTATAATGGATAGCCCAGAAGCGACCAGCACTAACCCCGCAGTAAGCCTCTGGATATGAAACCTGCTTAGCTGCAGGGGGGTACTTTCAGACTGGGGCACTGCTTCCATGGTAATGGGGGGCACACAGAGGCAATTTGGTGGTCGATGATCTAATTAAGAGATTCGAGAGGAGAGCGCCAAAAATAACTGCCTACGCGGACGACATAGGCATAATTATTACGGGAGTCTGTCCATCGACCCTCAGCTCCATAATGGAATCAACACTCAGGGAGATAAGTGAGTAGGCGGAAAATGTGGGACTCAGTTTCAATGCGGACAAAACAGACCTCATTCTCTTTACTAAGAGATACAAGGTACCGAAATGGACACCCCCAAAAATTGGCACAACTGGCTGACCCCAAAAGCTTGACCTGTGCCTCGGAACAATACTAGACTGCAAGCTGGCATTGAAGACCCAATATATTAGAAAGGGTGAAAAAGGCCACCGTGGCGCTATATGCATCCAAGAAGATGCTTAGCAGCACATGAGGCCTGTCGCCTACTCTGATGCACTGGATCTACATCTCGGTGGTGCATCCGACTCTGATGTATGGAGCCTTAGTGTGGTGGAAAGCCACTGAAAAAACGACCTACACCGAGCTTATGGAGAGAACACAGCGGCAGGCACTAGTCTGCATAACGGGGGCGCTGAGGTCAACCCCAACTAAAGCTCTAGAAACGATCCTCGGAATCGAGCCCATACATATCCACGCTCAACTAACTGCAGGAAAGGCAGCACAACGTATAGTTGCATCAGGCAATATGACGACGCAAAGCTTCGGACACAGTTCAATCGGCCGAAGCATGATCAACAAAACGGACTACATGACCCCCAGAACGTGCACGGAGGTTAAAACAACCTCTTTCATGGGCCCAGACGACTGGATAACGGGTCGGGACCAGACCAGTCGGGAACACCTCAACATATACACAGACGGCTCCAAGATGGAAGGAGGAGTAGGAGCGGGCTTATACTGTACGGACCCTGAAATAGGGCTGTCATAACGGGTGTTTTTTTTAGAGGTATAGAACTTTAAGTTGCAATAAAACAACGATGAATTATTCGATTGACATGAATTTTTATTCGGATGTAGTCCAATCTGGACGTCCAATTTTCGATGACTTTTCCCAACATTTGCGGCCATATATCGGCAATAACACGGCAATATTGTCTTCCAAATAGTCAAGCGTTTGTGGCTTATCCGCATAGACCAATGACTTTACATAGCCCCACAGAAAGTAGTCTAGCGGTGTTAAATCACAAGATCTTAAAGGCCAATTTACAGGTCCAAAACGTGAAATTAGGCGGTCACCAAACGTGTCTTTCAATAAATCGAAATAAAATTGCACTATTTGCAAGCGTTGTTCAGACGTGAGTCTATTCATGATGAATTGCCAAACCAAACTGAGAATAAATCATTTGACAGCTGTTAAATCGGTCGCCATCTTAAACAGTGATGCAAACTTAAAGTTCTATACCTCTAAAAAAACACATTGGGTTCCCAGCCACCAGGGCATCGATGGCAACGAGACAGCTGACGTTCTTGCAAAGGAGGGCGTAGAGCTGACGAACGACAGAACGGAGACCGTGCTAGTTTCCCTCAGAACGCTACAAAGCGCCCTGGAGAAAAAGGCGGACACGCGGGCAAAAAGCAGGTGGAGGAATACCGAGACTTGTCGAATTGCAAGAACAATGTGCAAAGAGCGAAATGAAAAACTCAGGCACTATGTACTGCATCTTCCTCGGAAAGACTGCAGACTGTTAGTAGGATTCTTCACAGGCCACTGTCTGGCCGCATCATACGCAACTACGATCGGAAAACTGAACAGCCGCACCTGCAGGAAATGCAATGAACCGGGGGCTATCGAAACCTTGGAACATCTTATCTGCAACTGCCCGGCTCTCTCACGAGCAAGAACAAGATACCTCGGTGACCCAGTTCTGGCATCACTAGAAGACGCCTCCAGCAGGGAACCAGGCGAACTTCTTGCCTTCGCGAAATACACCTCGATCCTTGTGGACATTAAAACCTAATAAAATATTTCGAGGTTCATACAGATTAGCCGGACAACTAAGGGCCATATTGGCCTATGCGTGGCCCCGTCCATGAGGGCAGTCCGTGTAACCTAACCTAATTACCAAAAATCATATTTCACTAAAACATTCAAAGTATCTTTTCTTGTGTGATTGGAATTACTTTTGGTACAGACTTCCAAACAATTCTTTATCTCACAATTTAAAATTTATATTCCGGACTAAATTTATACCTACAAACAAATTTACCCAGACTACTTTATAGAATATATCCCCTCATACAAAATGTTTACATACAGAATAGAAAAATCATTTTTTACCTCGTTAAGAGGTGTATTTATTTGATATATAAACAAAAATGTTAAGAATCTCAAAATAAATGAATAAATATATTACTAATCTATAAATCGACTACTCAAAAACTGTAAAAAAATTAAAAAATCTATAGCTATAAATATACATACATTCGATCATATGGGCACTGTCATCAAAAATAAACCAAGCCAAAAACCTTTAAACTTAAATAAAACATATTTCCACATGATTTTTCCGCCATATTAGTTTCTAATTATTTGGATCCTGAGCTAAACTAAAAATTTGGAGTATAGTTTGATTATTTTTATGACAAACCCCAATAATATACGCAAAAGTTAGTTTTTGGCTTATTTGTTGTTATTTTTTGGACCTGTCTTCTGTTGTTAATTTATCCTATAGGAATGCTAATATGTGACATTTTTTTGTATTGAATGCTTAGCAAACCAAACATCCAGCAATTAAGGGATAGAGGTAAAGAAATCACCTTTACAAAACAGTCGGAAAAAATGTCCCGAGCGACATGTCCCAAGCGAATGTGTTTCAAACTGAATAAAAAAAAACGGCAAACAATTTTGAGGTAAAACCAAAACTATTTCACAGAGACATGTTCGAACAACGTTCTCAAAAAAATCGCATTCAAATATTCCATCAGTATTCGATAATTTCTTGTGTTGAATAAACTTCCCCGAAATCCACTTCTATTTTTGTCCCGAGCGAATACAGCAGTTTTTTAACGATATCTTAAAAAACAAAATCGAGATTTTTACACAAAATAGAGCTTGGAAAGAGTGAAAAGAAAAGCCCATTATTAAAATTAAAATCTTTTTTTCCAATTTTTTCTCAACTTGAAAGCTGTACAAATATCCCGAGCGACAATATGGAAATGCCCATATGCATTTACCCTAAAAAACAATAATAACTGCGTGCAAAAATAACATTTCCAATTTATAAACAAAAATTTTGAAAGAATTGTTATAGAGGATGGGCGCACGAAGGAAATTGTTTGAAAGATGTATCCAAAAGACTCACAGGAAACCTTAAAAATCGTAAAATGTTGACTTTTAGATCGAATTACTTCCACAGTTTACACCCAAAAGAGTTAGTGCTTTAGTTGCGCCATGATTTAGTTTTATTTTATTTCCGGAAATATTTTAATCTAGCTGGTGAGCTGGTGTTATTTTTTTTTTATTTTGTTTTTGGTTTTTAAGATTATTTCGGGGTTAATTGGCAGCTGTCTGTTTTTCTTTTTAACAGACAAGTTACCAGACCAGATTAAGAATACCAGAAGGCATGAGTTAAGATACGAATAAGGAGAGGTTAATGCGGGGTTAATGTTACGTTTAAGCGGTTATTAGCTGGATTAGGGTAACGGTAAAAGTAATGTAAAGAAAGGGTGAAGGTAAGAAAAGTAAGATTTTTTTTGGGAATTTTGCAAGGATCAGGCTTAAGTGGAACTAATTAAGCAAGGAAATATTTTTTGGGTTGAGTATGGGTGGGTTACAGTGTGGTTAAGGCGAGAAAATAATGAAAGCAGTATTGGGGTGTTAAAAGATTGTGCCTGGGGTGAGAGACAGGTCGTTTCGGGTATTGGGAGTCTATGTATTAATAGTATTAATTTAATACCAATATATAAGATTCTGAATTAATAACATGTTCAAGTGTCAAAATTCAAGCAGAACGGATTGACATAAAAATCTAAAAAAAAAACATAATTTCGGAAATAATTATGATCCGAGTGTAGGAAATAAATTAGAGCCATAAGCGGCTCCAAAGTGCCGATAATTTGATTTGTTTTTTTCTTAATTTTTTCTTTTGCAATTTTTCTGTTATAAATGTTGTCAAAATGGTTTGAAAAATGGCTCTTCATAATTTTATGGGATACCCGCAAATAACGTCAAGGTCGCCAATTATTCCTTATTGTTTTTTTTATTGTGACGTCATGGGCTCCCACATATGTGTTGTTTTTTTTTTATTCAGACGTTCCTCTAAGTGTGACCGTGCAAAGGCATAGGAAAAATACCACAGCCACAAAACACAAAATTTCGCTCCTAAAAATGCGAATATATCGATTTTTTTTGTTACTTCTTTTAGCTAAAAGTTAAATTTTGACTTCCTTTTCATTTGCGAGCGCGACCGGTTGCGTTTTTTCATCGTGTAGTGAAAAGTCTTGTTTTGGTTTTTTTGTGAAAGTTTTAAAAGATTAAAAATTTAATAATAAAAGTAAACAGTGTTTTTAAACGCTTAAGACCAAGAGTCTTTAGATTTCTCGGCATTTTGCTACAAAGTGGAATCTTTCCCCTGTTTTTTTTTCTGGTGAGTGGTAAATTGTGGCGGCCGGCTGGTAAACACAAGAAAAGAAAAAATGGACGCCACACATACAGACACGACAATTATGGCGGGTTATGTAGGTGACGAAAACAGTGCAAAAGAAACAAGTGAAAATGTGACCGTTTTAGGTGGTTGCCAAAACAACGTCAATACAACCTTAGAAAATACCAACTGCTCAGTGTCCCCAAAAAGTAGTGCAAACAAAGAATACTTGATAAATAAAGGGCATTCGAGTGAAATTTCAGTGCAAAAAAAATCTGAACGTCCCAAATGTTTTTATGGGGAACATCATGTGGGGCAAGCAGCGGTGCTTGTGTTCACAAAGGACAGTACTATTTTTAAAAATACAAGAGCCAAAGGTGGCTTGTTTCTCTTTGAAAAAATTAGACACCTGAAGATTGATGGTTTCAAAGAAATAGTTTCACTTGGAAAGGTTTCACTTTTTGGCGTCTTCCCAAAGTGCGTCAGTGCTACAATTGCGGACGACTGGGACACACTTCGGAAAGATGCAGGCCGATAGGACGCTGCAACAAGTGTGGGGTCCAAGATTGTACTGGAACGTGCTCCATTTTGAAATGTATTTTATGCAACGGCAAAAACCATACTGCTGGGGATAGGCGAAACTGTCCAGTTTGGGAGAAGGAATTGGATATCACTAAGATCATGACAATTAAAACAAGAAAGAAAGCTAACTTCGGCCAGCCGAAGTTTATATACCCTTGAAGATCATTCCTATTAAACATTAATTGATCGATGCTTTCTATGGCAGCTATATAATATAGTCGTCCGACTTATGTTAAATTTAATTCGAAATTTTAAAATAAGTAGAAAAGAATACAATAAAAATTAACAAAGTTATAATTTTGTTCCCATTAGTTTTCCGATCGTTCTTATGGGAGCTATATGATATAGTCGTCCGATTTTGATAAAATTAAATTCGAAATTTAAAACTATTAAAAAACTGTTATTCGCAAGCGTAGAAGATTATATGTCTAAAAACACTGAAGCTACTATTTTTTTCCATTATTTTTCCCAATATTTCTATGAGAAATACAGAGCTCGTAGAAAAAGGTCTCATTGTGCTTGTTGTCAGACAAAAACCCCTCTCATAGTGACCCCATACGAAGCTGTCAGAGAGAGACCCCAAAATTTCGTTTGCCCCTGGGTTGCTTCCTGCTCAACCGATGACCGATTTGGTTTGCTCGGTCGGGTCTGTGTTTACCCGAGAACCTTTTCGTCGTAAATACTCCGAAAAAGTCTTTTAAGCATGTATGTGTTTTTTTCGTATTCCTCGGTACAAATTTTATTTATAATAAAAACATTACTACATTTCAAAATATATGAATATTATGTTTTTTTGGCGCCTATATTAATTTATTGATGCACAGGAGTATGCGTTTTACGCAGAAAAAAGCGCTATATACTTTTTGTTCTATCTATCTCTCTCTCTTTCGCTCTCAAGCAATCCCAGCAACAAAAATAAAGACCTTTTGTAGGAGACCCTTTGTTGTTTTGCTCACCTACTGACTGTCAATATATGAGCGACGAACGATTTTGTTCGTACCGAGCGGTTAGTTGGGGACCGGTCCGAGTGTTCCGGTCAACCGAAAACCCGAGACCGAGAGCTCGAACGAAACGAAAAAAGGGTATTTGCTCAGACCCTGAGCTAGACATTTTCAATTTTGGGGTCTTTCAACTGAGCAGCCCGATTAGAAAAATTCGGATGACCATTTTTTACGAGCTCTGGAGGGATATAAGATATAGTTGTCCGATCCGGCTGGTTCCGACTTATATACTACCTGCAATAGAAAGACAACTTTTGGTAAAGTTTCATCTCAATAGCTTCAAAACTGAGGGACTAGTCTGCGTAGAAACGGACGGACAGACATGGCTAGATCGACTCGTCTAGTCATGCTGATCAACAATATATATACTTTGTAGGCTTAGAAACGTCTCCTTTACTGCGTTGCAACTTCTGACTGAAATCATAATACCATCTGCAAGGGTATAAAAATAGCCAGAAAGGAGGTTTTGAGTTTCTTTTCAGTACAACAAAACTATTCCGAGTTGGAAAATTATGACACAAACTTCCCAGCCTTAAGCAAGAGCGATGAAAACATACAAAACAAAGATTTAAAAGTCAACGAGGTCTTAAAAAAAACACAGTTATGCCAGTCGGTTAGTACAGAGACCTGTAGCTCCTTACCAAAAACCTCAACATCGATTCAAGTGATCAAGTAGCACTCTTTCCCAACATAACTACCAAGGACAAAATCCATCAAATTATCAGTTTGTTGTCTCAAATTGGCAACACAAATTCGGAGATGTCAATCACCACACAGGACCGTAACAATAAAACAGAAAGCACAAAGAAAAACTTTATAGAAAGGAGAAAGCCTGTAGACACAATAGAAAGAAGATTTTGGCTTGAAATCAGGTACCTGGGCATTAATATTTGTATTTTTATTAAATGTTAAATGTTATCAAAGAAGTTTAAAAAACAAACCTTTTGGACGGACATCTGAGAGCTTTGGCTAAGCATTGACTTGCACTCGATTTCTTTTAGAAAGTCCTTTATCGCTAGCTGTAGGGTGTGCGCTGCGCATTTTATAGAAGTAATGCCATGAATTTGTACTTCCTTAATAAATTCATCTAAGTTGACATCTGATGATGTTGAGGTATCGTCATTATTTAAAATTATCAGTTGTTACGCAATAGATTTGTTCTTTTAAAATGTCATACTCATTTAAAACGGTCTCTATTTCTTCACGTAAATTGACAGCAGTATGCTTCTTCTGCCCCTCTATCATGGCAAGGGAGAACACTTGAATTTTTTTTTCAGTGTATACCTGTGCGTTGATACCTAATATACTACGATTTAATCGGGTAGCCGAATCCATTTTTAAGGATATAATTTTTCCTTTTAATGTTGAACAAATATGTTTCTTCAATTTAATGAATACCATGAAAAGGAGATCCACAATATTCCTGGATGTTATTGGAGTCATATTGAGACCATGAAATATTTGTTCCGTTAACACCTTAAATGGTTGTGAGTCAAAGAATGAAAATGGTACCTTCTCAGCGGTAACAAGCTGCACGCATGCTCTCTTCACCTCTTGCTCTCCAATATGAAGGGAAATCCTTTTTCTTTTTTCAGGAACCTCAACTCTTTCCTGACTTAAGCCAAGATTTTTCCACTCTTCTTCATGCTTGGTTTTTAAGTGCCGTCCCATGTTGGTAATGTAATTACCTTGTAAGGCAAAACCGCAAGTTTTGCAGGCCACTTTCGACTCTCCAGCAATTTCATTAAAATATGAGCGATTATTTTCTTTTTGCTTACGTCCCATTTTAAATTTTTATTGACCTTGCTCTTATTACTTGCTCACTTATGACAGGTATTTGATTGAACAATACAACAAAATCTACGGTAACTCAATAGGTAAAACTTTATGCAAATATACATTAAACTACTAAAAAAAGTATATTTTAAATAATGGCTGAAGTGAAAAAATTATCTTAAAATTTAAAAATAATTAAGATTAACCCATAATCCAAATTTGGTAGCTTAGACTTGAACTGTTAGCGAGATATATACAAAAGACTTTTATTTTATTTTTTGAAAAGTAAAAGTCTTTCAAAGACTTTTATTTACGGAGTGTCAGAATAAAAGTCTTTGGGAGACTTTTATTTTTGATTTTTATTTATAAAAATCAGATATAACAGTTATTGTATGACTGAAAAAATAAAAGTTACAAGTAACTGTTATACTTAAGAGATAATGTAAAAATTAAAAGATAATAGTTATTTTTAAGGTTTATTTTAAAACGCAGTATTAACCCTTAATTTTAATTTTTATTAAAAAAATCAATAAATAAACGTTATTATCAGGAGCCATAAATAGAGTGCTTATAATGTAGTGGGTGAAGTCGGCGCATTTTTAAATAATTTTTTTATTTGTGATTTTTTGATTGTAGTTTTAGAAAATAACAGTTATTTTCGGGCCCTGGTCTAAATGACTTTAAAGATTTTACAGCACAATATACAATCTGTTGAAAATGTTATTCACCCGAAGCAATGCATGCTCGTATCTCTACAATGAGTTTTGTATTGTAACATAGACAGAGTTATAGTGCGAGTCAGTCGCTAATAAACTCTCAAGCTAATTAGATCACTTCGTGTGTTTTTCACTCTCTGCGGTTGTAACGGTCATCCCCTTGAATAGGTTATGGGCCCAGATTACCCAGACAAGTATATGAAGAAAATTATAGTTTGAGTGGTGACTCGTTTTGTTTTTTACTGCGGATATCGGAAACAGAAAAATGAGTGCGATGTACCAAATTGAAAAGCTGGACGAAAAGAATTACGACTCTTGGTGCGTCCAGATGCGCAGTGTTTTGGTGCACTCTGAGCTGTGGGAAGTCGTATCAGGGCAGTTAAAACAGGAAACTGCTCCAGAGGGAGTGAACTGGCTAGGCTTGGATCAGAAAGCATTGGCGACGCTCATATTAAGTGTAAAGCCCTCACAGTTGGGATATGTTAAGCATTGTTCACATTCCGCTGAGGCCTGGGCGAGGTTAAGAGAAGTGCACCAGCCTAGCGGACCGGTACGCAAGGTATCGCTTTACAAAAAGCTGTTAAGTACCAGGATGGCAGATGGACAGACAATGACCGGGTACATAAGTTCTTTTGTCGAAATCCTAGATCAACTTGCAAGTGTTAATATTGATTTAAATGAAGAGCTGCGAGCGATCATTTTACTTTCCAGTCTCCCAAAAGACTACGAAAGTTTTGTTGTTGCCATAGAAACGCGTGACAATTTACCGGCATTCGAAAAACTGTGCATAAAGTTAAAGGAAGAAGGAGAAAGAAGAGACAGTGAACAAGCGTTGGTGGCTAGGCAACGGCCGAGAAAAAGCAAACCAACGGTAAAGTGCTATAAATGTGGCGAACGCGGCAACATCCAGAGAAACTGTCCAAATAATCGACCAGCGTTGGAGAGTAACGGCCGAACGAAATCTCTGAACTGTTCTCTTTTGGGCGCACTGAACAGCGGTTCTCTTGATCAGGCGACTTGGTGTCTCGATAGTGGCGCAACCAGCCACATGTGCTGTGAGAGAAGCATTTTCACAGAGTTTAAAGAGCACACCGAAATGATTGGACTCGCTGACGACGGCCTGTTGAGAGCGGAAGGAAAGGGCGAAGTAAATTTGCAAATAGGAGAGTGTCGACTAAAGCTATCAAATGTTCTGTATGTACCGACATTAAAAAGTAATTTTATGTCCGTGAGCCAAGCAGTAAATAATGGCTGTGTAATTTCGTTTGGTAAATACGGTGCAAATGTTGTGCAGGATTACAATGACGTCCATATAAATGTAAACAAAGTCGGAAACTTGTACTTATTTTCTGAATCGCAAAATAAATGCTATGCTGCACATGAGCCTGACGCATTTTTATGGCACAGTAGGTTCGGACACTTAAATTACTCAAGCCTTACGGAGCTCAGTAAAACCAAATTGGTGAGCGGAATGGAAAAGGCCGATTTTTCGAGCAGATCGCCATGTAAGACGTGCATGGTGAGCAAGGTATCCGTTAAACCTTTTCCATCTCGAACGGAAAATCGAGCAGAGGAGTTGTTACAGCTAGTTCACTCTGACGTGTGTGGACCATTCGGAACAAGTTCGCTAGGTGGCTCAAGATATTTCCTAACATTCGTAGACGACAAGTCGAGGCGCGTGTTCATATATTTCCTGAAGCGCAAAGACGAAGTGTTTGATAAATTCGTTGAGTTTAAAAATATGGCTGAGCGACAAACGGGAAAGAAACTTATCTGCATCCGAAGCGACAACGGTCGCGAGTACGTGAATCGGACATTTGATGATTACCTGAGATCGAATGGGATAATACGGCAGCTGACAGTCCCCTATACGCCGCAACAAAACGGAGTTGCTGAGCGTTTAAACCGGACTTTGGTAGAGATGTCCCGATGTTTACTAGTGCAGTCTGGACTATGCGAGGCTCTGTGGGCAGAGGCAGTTTACACTGCGGTATACTTACGCAATCGGTCACCTACAACTGCTCTGGCCAACATGACGCCTATGGAAGCGTGGACTGGTAAGAAGCCATCTGTCAGTCATCTCAACGTTTTTGGCTCCGTTGCAGTGGCGCTAGACAAGGGCGTACAGAGAAGGAAGTTCCAACCTAAGGGCACGGAGTATCGCATGGTTGGGTATTCGAGAGCGGCCAAGGCGTACAGGCTTTACGACCCTAACAAGCGGCAGGTGGTCGAGAAGAGAGATGTTCTCTTTGACGAATATGACGGTGGACAGCAGCTTTCTGGAGATGAGACGATTTCGTTTGATTGGCAGCAGACCGCGGAAATACCAAGCAGTTATGGCGAGGACATCGAACAAAAATCCACTGAGCTGGCTGAGGGCATCTCTGATAAACACGGCATCAAAGATGGAGGCGGCGGCGATAGTGAGGAAATGGACTGCGTGGGTACTGAGGACGAAGGCGGTTTGGAGTTGGAAGCGGATCGAGTCGGACGTGGCAGGCCAAAGATTTTACGTACGGGCAGACCCGGTCGCCCAAGGAAACAGTATAACACACTTGGAAATTTGGCTGCGAGTGAAATACAAATACCATCGACGTACAATGAAGCGGTCAGCGGTGCACTTTCTACCAGGTGGCGCGAAGCGATGCGTTCTGAATATGAAGCCTTGATTGCGAATCAGACTTGGGAAGTAGCCGATCCACCTGACAACCAGAAACCCATTGGTTGTAAGTGGGTGTACAGTGTGAAGCGTGACTCAACAGGCAATGTTGAAAGGTTCAAGGCTCGTCTAGTAGCGAAAGGCTGTTCCCAGCGTTATGGTGTAAACTTTAGCGAGACATATTCACCAGTCTGCAGATTGGAAAGCATCCGGTTGATTTTGGCCATGGCAGCTGAAATGGAACTCTACGTTCACCAGATGGATGTATGCACGGCGTACCTCAACAGCGATCTGGATGCGACAGTGTACATGCAACAACCCGAAGGTTATGAACACGGCAGCAAGTCGGGAAAGGTGCTATTGCTGAAGAAGGCAATATACGGACTGAAGCAGGCTGGAAGACAATGGAACATTAAACTGGATGGTGTTCTGAAAAACATTGGTTTTCTTCCAACGGAAAATGAGCCTTGCTTATATAAGCGAGTTGGCGATGGTAATATTGCGTTAATTCTTGTTTACGTTGATGATCTCATTATAGCGTGTAAAAGTAAACCAGATCTGATTGACATCAAGACATCGATTTCGACGGCTTTCGAATGTGTTGATAAAGGCGCAATACGACTGTTCCTCGGCATGGAGATAGAACGCGAGGGTGAACTGGGAGAGATCACTCTTCTGCAGACGCAATTCATTCAGGATTTGTTGCGTCGACATGATCTACAGTGCTGCAGACCTGCATCTACGCCTTTGGACGCAGGGTATCAGGTTGCGTGTGACGAAAAATGCGCTAAGGTGGACGAAACAGCGTATCAATCAGCAGTTGGCGAGCTGATGTGGTTGGCACTCACGGCCCGACCCGATATTTTGCATTCCGTTGCGAAATTAGCACAGCGAAACAAGGATCCGCACAGCGAGCACTTAGCGGGTGTTAAACATGTCATGCGGTATCTGGCGGCCACGATGAACTACAAGCTGCACTACAAAAGGACAGGACAAGCTCTCGTTGGCTATGTTGACGCCGACTGGGGCGGCGATAGGATTGATCGAAAATCGTTCACTGGCTACGTTTTCTTCCTAGTCGGTGGCCCAATCTCATGGAAATCGGAGAAGCAGCACAGCGTGGCTCTCAGCAGCACTGAAGCAGAGTACATGGCGTTGTCGACGGCGTGTAAGGAGGCAGTTGCTACGAGACGGCTTATTATCGAGCTTGGTTGTGGCGACGCAAATATTCCAACGGTCATGTATGGCGACAACTTAAGTGCCCAACAATTGGCAAAGAACCCGGTGCATCATGCTAGGACGAAGCATGTAGATATAAGATATCACTTTGTACGTCAGATACTAAACGAAGGTCAGATTGTTTTGAAATATGCTTCTACTGAGGTAATGATTGCAGATGTATTGACCAAGAATTTGGCGAAAAAGAAACACCATGAATTTGTAAGAATGTTGAATTTGTACTAGCAATATCTATAACGTGCTTGCATTAAGGAGGAGTGTTGAAAATGTTATTCACCCGAAGCAATGCATGCTCGTATCTCTACAATGAGTCTTGTATTGTAACATAGACAGAGTTATAATGCGAGTCAGTCGCTAATAAACTCTCAAGCTAATTAGATCACTTCGTGTGTTTTTCACTCTCTGCGGTTGTAACGGTCATCCCCTTGAATACAATCAATCAAAAACAACAAAAACGATTAAGAATTATTTCTAAATGTCCAGAACAGTATTGTATTTTTTTCACACGATTTATCTTTTAGAAAAGAGAAGATGGCTACGGAGGGGTAGCCATAGCTTTTAAAAATGACCTAAACGTCAAAAGATTCTGTCATGACCGTGACATAATAATGTCAATAATAATTGCAAGCATTTTTAAACAAAATGTAAACATTAAATTAGCCTCAGTATATTTGGAACCACAGATAACTTTATCTCTCTTTAAGGATGAGATTAACAGTAAAACTAGATTCTTTTGATTATAATGCAAGATCCAGTGACCTTTTTGATCGAGTAAACAGCAGCAAAGGCTCTTTTCTGGAGCAGTCAATGCTAAACGCAGGATACAAGCTGGAAAACACCAGGGGTCCAACGTTTAGGAGAAACATTGACTCGGAAGAGGGGTCAGTCCTGTATCTAACCTTTGTAAAGGGAATTAAAATAGCAGAATGGAAATGTGACACCTTTCTAGGTGGCAGTCACCATCACCCAATCACCTTCACATTAAACGAAAATCTCAGCAGACCAAACTTCTTTTTAGCCAAAAAAAGGTTAGGTAAAAACCTGGGGAAAATAGAAATTAGTGGCAATCTAGAAAACCTTACAAAAAACATGAAAGATAAAATTAAGGCAGCCACCTATAAGATTGGGACAAACAAAGTTCCCAAGTATTGGCGGAATGATGACTTAACCAACCTATTCAATGAGTTTTGCAAAAGTCACCTATGTTCTATGTTGAGGCGGTAAACTACAAAGCAAATGAAAAAAGTCCGAAAATATCGAAAAAAAAAAGTTTCCTGAGAAAAATAAACGAGATAAACACAAAACCTAGCACAACAGCAGCGTGGCGTCTCCTAACAAGTCTACAAAACTGTCAAGAGGAGAGCCCTGGCAAATTTAATCCAGAGAAGTCCAGTAAATTCCTGGAATTTTTAAGGGATCAGATTCCAACAGAAAGTATGGCAGTAGACGAAAGTCTAGTTGCCACGAAGAACAATGAAAACCCATGCTTTATGTTGGAGGAACTAGAAATGGTTCTTAGCCAAACTACAAAAGCAAATGAAAACGAAGAACAATGAAAACCCATGCTTTATGTTGGAGGAACTAGAAATGGTTCTTAGCCAAAACAAAAAACAGCTGGTGGTATTGACAGGAAATGTTAAATTCCTTGAGCAATACCGCCAAAGATGAGTTAGTGTCTATCTACAACTCCAAGGTGTGATTTTCCGTCAGAATGGAGACAAATCAAAATTGTGCCCATTCCTAAGAAAAACAAGGTCCTGACCAATGTGCAAAACTTCAGACCCATCTCTCTTATTTCAGTGCTGGCCAAAACGGTAAATACCATAATCAAAAGCAGACTAGAAAAATTTATTAAAGACCACGAAATTCTACCATACAGATCATACGCATACCAGAAGGGCAAGTCTGCAGCAATGTGTATAAACGACGTCATAAACGTTATAGCCGAAAAAAAAACGTACGCAAAAATGTAATTGTAGCGGTAGTGGATCTATCGAATTCGTATAACTGTGTCAACCTAAACTAGTTAAAGATCATCATGGAAATCGAATCCTTTCCGAAAATGTACACAGACTGGATTCTGAGCTGTATGGCCAGCAGGGAATTAAATCTAGGAAAGGCAGTTCAGGTGGTGAACGGTGGGAGCCCCCAAGGATCCTGCCTATCACCTATGGGATCCCCAAAGGATCCTGCCTATCACCTATTCTTTTCAATGTTTATACCAAAAGGCTGCATTCGATCAGTTATAGGAAAACGCATGTAATGCAATTTTCTGATGACTTGGCATCATCTTTTCTGGATACGATTTCAATACCACAGTAAACAACTTGCAAACAAAAATGAATGACTTCAATTTGCTTTGCAAGGACCTCGGTTTTGCCTTTAATCCGGCCAAATCCACGGTTGTTAACATAGGCAAAGGTAACACAAGAGAAGCAAACATAATCATTGAAAATGTCGCGATGCCAAATAAAAAAAAAGTTACTTTTCTAGGTCGCATCCTAAGTGCAAATATGTCCTGTACAGATCAGATCAAAAAAATTAAAGCAAAAACCAAAGTCAGTGGGAAGATTCTATAATTGCAACAACTATTAAATCTGGCCTAAAGCCCAAAGTAAGCACCAACATTTTTAAGTCCTTTGTGAGGTCCAAGCAAGAATATGCCATAACCAGCCTAGCTGATATGGGCAGTGGGGCAAGCAAGAATTTTGAAAGTGCACAAGCCAAGGCCCTGAAAAGGTGTGTAGGTGTGTAGGGCACCAGTAAACACGAAATTTTCGTGTTGGCTGGTGTAATTCCGCCTGCTTTCAGAGCCAAATGGCTCACCGTTAAAGAGCTTTTCAGAGTGAAAGCGATGAACCCATCTCTCTTTAACCAACTTAAAAAGTCACCAGCAGAAACAAGCTACACAAGCACAATAAGGGACCTTAGGTTTTTCTTCGACAATACTAAAACTAGGGACTTGTTCTTTGTATCAAACAAGATAAGCATCCAAGACAAACTTCTGGCAAAAAAGTGAGGTGGACTACTCGAGCGAGGAAGCAAATGCAATTTATACCGAAGAAATAAACAGATAACGGGTGTTTTTTTTTAGAAGTATAGAACATTAAGTTGCAATAAACCAACGATTGACATGAATTTTTTTTTATTCGAAAGATAATCTTGAGATATTACATTTTATATATGATTTCTGGCATATGACCGCCACGGCTGGCGTCCAATTTTCGATGAATTTTCCCAACATTTGCGGCCGTATATCGGCAATAACACGGCGATATTGTCTTCCAAATGGTCAAGCGTTTGTGGCTTATCCGCATAGACCAATGACTTTACATAGCCCCTCAGAAAGTAGTCTAGCAGGCCAATTTACAGGTCCAAAACGTGAAATTAGGCGGTCACCAAACGTGTCTTTCAATAAATCGAAATAAAATTGCACTATTTGCAAGCGTTGTTCAGACGTGAGTCTATTCATGATGAATTGCCAAACCAAACTGAGAATAAATTACTTGACAGCTGTTAAATCGGTCGCCATCTTAAACAGTGATTCCAACTTAAAGTTCTATACCTCTAAAAAAAACACCCTTTACTTGGATAAGGGATGGAGCATCATATCCACCGATGGGTCCATAAACACAGAAGCTATAGGAATTGAAATCATGGAATTACCCAGTAACAAATGCCAAAGCAATAAATCAGTGGTGGCCAGCAGAGGCAGCACACAGACAATGAAAAAACGCATTGCGTTTGTGGGAGTGCGAGCATGCACGAATTTGACTGTGTGCGTGACGTTTTGCAGCTTGACAGCGTACATGTGCGTCGAGACGCTGCAGCGCGCTGGCAGAGCAGCGGCAGCGAAATTGCATATCCCGTGGGCCCTGCGCGCTGCCTCTGCTGGCCACCACTGCAATAAATACAAACACGCTGTGATATTCTGTGATAGTCTTGGAGCAATTGGTTTAGTTAAAAACAAAAAATCTGACTCGTACTTAGTACACAAAATATAATTGAAAAATGAGAAGTACAGAAACTTGACGTAATTTGGATACCAGGGCACAAGGGTATTCCTTTAAACGAGAAGACTGATAGGTTAGCTAAGTTAGCTGTTAAAGAAGGAGGTGTGATAGAAATAAAATTTAGTACCAAAGAAGCTCTAAGAGAAATAAAGAAGAAAATAGAAGAGCAATGGAACGAGGATTATAAGGCAAAATGCACAAACAAAGGAACAAATCTCATGAACATCTTCCCTGAGATAGCAAAAAAAACCTTGGCACACAATGCGGAACACCTCATCTTTGACTGCCCAAAATTTACCACTCTCCGGAAAAAATTTTAAATATTTAAGTATTACAGCAATTTGAATCATTTAGCCAATAAAACAACCTGTCGAGCTCAAATAACAGGAAGTCTTGCTGAAAACCACCTTCTCCACCAAAAAAAAGAGAAAAGGAAATAAAAAAACAAATTTTAAGAAAAAAAAACAACGGAAAAAACTAAATAAAAAAAGCAAAGATATAAGAAAAACAAAAAATTAACTATAGCTAAACAAAAAACAAACTAAAAAAAACAAAAGAAAAAAAAAACTAAATATTGTCTACAAGGGTGGAATGTCAACAGCTACCCGGGACTGTCGTTTCCAACAACAAGGCGATATCACATCGTCAGAGTGGCCATATCTACGTGAGCGTACCCGAAACACGCTGTGTTTCGCACCAGTATCTGGTCAATGCGGCAGTGTTGTCGCGACCAAAAGAAAAAATCATTCGTCAAATGATTTAAAAACCAAAAAAAAAAAAGTTCAATTTTAAATTATCGGTGGACCTATTCAATTCTCTTTAAGCAAATTTCAAGGAGAATTCGGATGTATATACATTTAAATTCTGAGTCGGATTTTAAAAGGTTTTACTATTTGCAAAATCACGCTGCTCCGATTAGTTTTAGATTTTGGTAACAGTTTTACAATCCTTAAATTTGTTTTTATTTTTAAAATCCAAAAACCCGATAAGCTAAGACGAAATGTTTCCAAACTACTTATTACCTTTCAAATGTTGAATTATTGACAAACTGTGGATTTGTAAAAACAAAATAAAAACATAAATTGGCCCCGTTGCGTACACACACACGCACGCTAAAATGCGTATTTAGACCCCCAACCATTAGATATGTGCAAGTGTGCGTGTGTGTGTGTGCATTTCAGCTGACTAAGGAAGTGAGATTTGCTTAAGTTCAAATTCATGATAATACTGATATTATTTTGCTAAAAGAATATCATTGTCATTTTCACAACAGGTTTAAGACATTTTCAAACCGATTTTTGTGTTTGAAAATTCAAAATGCATTGATAATATTAAAAACATAAATATTCAAATCAATTATTTCTTTTCCTGTTTCCTACACTTGCCTCATATTGTTTAAACAAATGACATTGTTAATATAATCCAAATCAAGGTGAAAAATTAATGAAAACAAAATACTAAAAACCAAATAATAATTCTAAAAAGCGAATTAATTTTCTTGATGTTCTTCTAAATCACATAAATATTTGCTTCTCTTTATTTTTTGTTATTGTCAACCTAATGGTTCAAAAAATATTTCTCCATAAAACGAATTTGACTTTTTATTCTTCTTTTGCTCATCCTTAACGAAATTGTAAAGTGATCATGGTAAAACTTTTACTCCGTATTTATTAACCGTTTGCTTTAATGTCAGCAAGAACTTCCAAACTGTAGCTCAGATGGTTATGTTGTACATAAAGGAAACATAGTCTATAGGTCGTTCAAACCCACCGCAATTCTTGCCAATAATAATGTTGACATAATTATTTCTTTTTCACTTTGTAAACTATTTTGATGTAGAGGGTAAAGAGCGGAATGCCAAATGAGTATTTCATAACCACTCAAAACAAGGTAAAAAAAATTAAGAGAACTCCAATTTTGACTAGAATTTTGATTTGAACACACGACCTTTAGATTACAAGGCTTTAGATTTTGGTTTCACATTTGAAGTTTTCCTTAAAATTCTTTTATTTTTAAAATCCAAAAACCCGTTTAGCTAACACGAAATGTTTTAGAACTTTTGACAAACTGTGGAGTTGTAAAAAAGAATAGAAAAAAATATACTCACGGCAACAACATAAATATAAGCAAAAAAAATGCGTATTTAACAAACTAAATATATATATTTTTTATTAAGAAAAGCTTAAATATATACAGGAGAAAAGGTGAAAGAAAATTTCCGTTCCCACTGGACCGCTGCAAAGCTGTACTTCGCGGAACGGATGGCGGTCAGGATGCCGCTCGTCCTTATAGGTTGTTGCGTCGACTCTGCTCTCGACGCCTTAAATTATTTAATATACCAGCAGCAAGATTGGCTACCGCTTTCCAATTCCTTTTATTTTCTAGCATGCAGTCGATCACGTTATCCGCTGTCATGTTGCACTCGGTTATCGATTCAGCTTCGGGTCGGTTCCTCGCGTATAGGGGACATATAAAGAAAGCGTGCTCCGGGTCTACGATGTTAGCTGTGCCGCAGTGGTCGCAGCAGGGGTTCGGATACCGTGCAGAAGTTGCTTGTGATGCGCAGTGCGCAGCGCCTGTAGACAGCTTTGCACTGGCGACTGTAGGTTGCGGTCCTCATGGCTTCGGCCCATATGGGCGCGACGTATAGGATGGTCGAGCTCACCACTGTAGCTATGATCCTTCTGCTGTGCTGCTTTGGTCCTCGAGTATTGGCCATCATCCTTGAAATGGATGCAGTCGCTCTGGATGCTTTGGCAGCTGCATACGCAAGGTGGGACTTGAAGGATAGCCTGTGATCGATCAGTACCCCAAGGTACTTAATCGCGTCGCTTGTTACTATTAAAGTTGAACCGACTCGAATGGATGCCTTCTCAACAATCTTTCTGCTGCTTATGAGCACTGCCTCCGTTTTGTGCTCGGCTAGTGATAGCCCGTTGTCTGCGAGCCAGCACATAAGGGTGTCTATCGACAGGCTGCACCTAATCGTGACCTCTTCAAGGGTTTTCGCAACTGTTACCAGCGCTATGTCGTCCGCAAAGCCCACCACAGTGCATCCTTCGGGCAGTGCCAGTCTTAGGATTCCGTCGTACATGGCGTTCCATAGGATCGGGCCCAAGATTGAGCCCTCGGGTACTCCTCCTGTCACCTGGTACTCTCCGACGTCTGAGGAGTATGTGAGTACTCTTTCCTTAAAGTAATCCGCTACGAGGTCGGTCAGGTAGTCAGAGATTCCCATTCTATGAAGCGCTTGGAGGACAAGGTTCCAATTGGCAGAGTTAAAGGCATTCTTGACATCTAGAGTGCAGACAAGGCAGTACTCTTTGGAGCCGCCTAGCCACCTTTCTCCTTTGATTGCGTTAGCAGCCAATTGGGTGACCGCTCGGATTGCGTCAATTGTGTTTCGTTTCCTCCGGAAGCCAAACTAATGGTCCGAGAACGCTCTGAGATCGTCGAGCTCCTTTCGAAGTGTGTGCAGATTATGCGCTCGAATATCTTACCCATCGTATTTAGCATACATAGGGGTCTGTATGCGGAGGCGTCGTCGGTCATCTTGCCGGGTTTTGGGATGAGCACCAATCTTTGCCGTTTCCATCCTGTGGGGTCCGTTGGGTGAGACACTTGTTGTACATCTCCGTGAATATACCAGGGTGAGCTGCCATCAATGTGTGCAGCGCAACATTGGGAATGCCAACAGGACCAGGGGCCTTACCAACCTTGGTTTTCCTAAGTGCGGCCAGTACTTCGGCTTCGCTGGTGAGAACAGTCTCGCCTAAGGGGCGGCTGTGCGGGGAACAAAGTTGACACTATGCTGCACGTGGTCAGTAGGGGTCGGCTGCCTGTTGAGCTTACCCAAGACCATCCTGTATGCTGCCCCGAATGGTTCTGCACCGGCCGCTTCGCACAATTCCTGGAAGCATCTGGCCTTGCTAGCTTTGATGGCGTTCGCCAGCACCTTTCTCTTGGCCCGATAGTTTGCTTCGCTTGGCTCTTGGCTTCCGCGTCCTCTGCTTCTCCTCGCTCTGTCTATCTCGTCATTCCACCATGGTACAGGTCTACGCCCGTTGCCGCCTCACGTGACTTTTTCCATAGAGGCATCGCACGCCGTTTTTACTAAATCGGCTATGTTTCTCGCGCAGGTGCTAGCGTTTCCTGTAACGCTGACGCCTTCCATGTGGGATAGGAGGGCCTTAGTGTCAAAAGTAAGTGCTTTTTAGGACGTTTGGTGGTTGCTTGGGGAGCCCAATCTGGGGATTGATTGGGTGATGATCAGCGCGTGGTCGCTGTGGGTGTACATGTCTGACACCCTCCATGCGCAGTTACGTGTCAACTCTGGGCTAGCGAAGGTCAAATCGATAATCGACTCCCGACCTGACTTGCTAAAGGTTGGTCTGCTCCCTTCGTTGAGTAGGCATACATTTAACGAAGCCACTGCTTCCAGGAGGATGGTCCTCCGCTGTGTCGTACAAGCGCTGCCCCATGTTGTGGACCATTCGTTGAAATCGCCTGCGATGATGATAGGAGACCTGTCGCGTGCGTCGTCAACGATCTCCTGCATTGTCACCTTGAACTTGCTAATGGGTACGCTCGGGGCAATGTAGCAGCTGTAGATTGTTAGACCACTGATCATCGCTCTGGTATATCCCGCCCTGGATGCCCTTTGCGATAGGTGTCCTGAGGGTTGCCCGCAGCTCCAAATCGCTGCTCTACCGTCCGAACAATGTTGCCATACGCCTTCGTGCTTGGCCTTGTAGGGCTCGCTTAGAATTGCCACATCAGCCTGCAATGATTTTGATTAAATTGTAACCATTATGTACCGTGTTCAAAGCTCTCCGGTACTCAGGACACATCCTACTGAGGGTCGAGTGTTCGGCCTCTCCTCCTGATTTCCCGCGTCTCGTGCAGATGATGCACTTCGGTTTGCCCTGGGTACAATTTCTGTACTTGTGACCATACTTACCACATCTGAAGCAGGATTCCCGCGTGTTTTTGGCTGTTGCCTCCGTCGCAGGGCATCTGGCAGACATGTGGCCTATTCCCATGCATTTATAGCATCGCCTGGGCTCTACATTCTGTCGGATACGGCAGATGACCCATCCAACCCTGATTTTCCCCTTATCGAGGATCCGCTGAGCATGCTCAGGTCTGAGGTGGACCGTCGCCGTTTGGGTATTGCCATAAGCCTTTCGCCGGGATGTCGCATTCCTCCTCAGCGTAGACTGCCTGCTGTACCTCCTCTCAGGTGGTCATCTCGTTTAGGTCGCGGATTTCCACTTGTACCGAGTCCTCCAAGATAGCCACTTCGGCTTTGCCGCTGAGAGCGGATTTGATGGCTTCATGCAGTTGTTGCGTGGCTGGGTCTAAGGATTTCTGCATCTTAAGTAGCAGACTCCCATTGGCTGTCCTGCGTATGCCTTGCACCCCATCCTTAAGCCCTTGTAGGGTAGGCTCGGTTTTGTCCAGCTTGAGCATGTCTGCGTACGATCCTTCGCTGCATTTGATCAGGATAGCGTCAGTGCGCTGGCTCTTGCGCTTCGCGGTGCGGGTCACCTGATCTTCGCTTTCCCCGATATCTTCTGCCGTCTCTTGGGGCTTCTTGGTTTTGCGCCTCACCTGCTGCCAGACCGGGTTTCTCGGCGGGTTCCCCGCGCCAGTATGCATCCTCTCTCTGCTAGCGGATTCTTGCCCCAGGTTAGCAAGCGATGGTGTTGTCTGCTGGGTTGCGCAGGCGGTCGGGGCCCTGGCGTGGGCTTCGCCGCGTCGCACTTATTTTGCTTTGCAGCATTTTCATTGCCTGCAGGGCGTCGATTGTGGCCTGTGTAACATGCCGGACGACCTTCTTGTTGTTGCTCTTAGTGTCAGTGAACTTCACAATCATTTCGTCGAGTATGAGAGCTGAGGCGTTTTCCTGAATCCGCTGCTTCTTGTGGGCTCCATCGATCGCCTCTTCAGGGCTGGTGGGTTCCCCACTTCTCTTCGGCGTGGTTTGTTCATCCTCGTTACTGCCGAAGTTGAACATTGGCCCGCTTACTTTGGGAGGCGCTGATTGAGCCTTGGAATTCTGCACTATCCCCGTAGGAGACCGCTGCACCTTCTGTTTCATCATCTAAAACTTCTTCAACAGTTCTTCCTCAGCCCTGGCAACTGCGAGGGCCTGGGTCTCGACGTGTCGAAAACCTTTCTCCTTGTTCATCGCCTGCACCAATCAGAGGTCCCTCGGTGAACCGCTATACCGCTCCAACTCGGTCACCAGTGCCCCGTTTGAGCTGGCGGCGCTATCGCGGTGGGGTTGGGAATTGGCCGGTTTCTTGGCTTTTTTCTCATTCACCCCTGCGAAGATGGCGGAGTTGTAGTTGGGTTTAAAAAGTATTAAAATGTATTATATTTTATTTTATATATTTTAAATATCGCGGGCAGCAGATTTCGGAAAGCTCCCTCGCAGCCGCTGTAAGCTCAACTGGATAAGCTTAATGTTAAGCTCGCTGTTAAGCTCGACGCTGTCCAACACTGCGATCAGCTGATCGCTGTTGTTTTGTTGTGCAGGAAAAACGCGCGTGTGCGGCTTGTGGAAGCTGAGAGAAAAGCCAAAAATATGTGGCGCTCTGGAGTGGAGCGTTGCTGTGTGGGTGTGGAAGAGAGAGGATCCCCCCTTCCGACCACCAAGCTTGGTCGCCCGTGGCAAGCGCAACAGTGTGGTTTGTTGGCTGGATAGGGCCTCCTTGTAGCTCCTGTGCACTATGGGGCCTTTGACCCGTTTTTTTGGCATAAATGTGATTTTTAGAAGTATGAAAATTGTTAGGACATTGATGGAATCGTGTTAAGAATGAATCACACTATAATGTTATATACCACAAATCTTAAGTTAACAGTCCAATGTTAAAATAACAGCTGTTAAAGTCCCTAGCGACCACAACATTTCACATTTTACTTGACTTTGCATTAAAATGAATATATTTTCAACGACAAGACGTACAACCATAAAATTTTAATTGGATATTCTTTCTAAATGCCCATACTATTTGTTAATATTACCATGCCCCTTATTTTGTGTGTGTATTGGGAGCAATTGCTTCATATACCTAGTGATCAATGCCTGGAATATAAAGTTCAACTTTGAATAGAGATTTTTGAAATTTGTTGAGCCAGCGGTTTATTTCATATTAAAGAATGGTCAATTCTTAGTTCAGACAGTCAATCCTAATCCGCACTTTTTGCAACTTTTTGAGAAATTCAATTTTTTTTCCACCGCCAAAAAATGTAAAATGGGCACTTTATTTGTCTACAACTTGCTTCATAAGATGGAATGTTAAGAAAATTGAATATAATTTTCTTCCTAATAAAATAATATTTGATTTAAAAGCATTCCGCGGTTTCTTTTCATTAAAAAAATATTTTTATAGTGGATAGCCAGTTTTTGGGTTACAAGTACACGGGATTTTACAGTAAAAAATCGATATCTCTTCAAAGGAAAAAAGTATACAAAAAATTATTTTATTTATGTTTGTTTAAAAATGTTTTTTATTTTTAGAAAACATAAAAATTTTTTTTTAAGGATTTAAAAAAAAACAATTTTTTTTAGTGTAGTGGCTTTGACTATTTTTTTTTTCAAAAAATTTGGGTAAATATTATAAACTAATTTCAAAAAACCGAACTCAATAAAAGTTGTTTTGTTTTGAAGTTATGAATTAATGCCAAAAAAACAGGTCAAATGCCCCATAGTGCTGTGGTACGTACCTGCAACCTGAGGTGTCCCACACTGAACAAGTCACACTTTTAGCTATTTGCACCTTTACGCCGGTCGGAATTTGTGTCTAATTGAGGAGCGCGGAAAAACTCGTGTGCACTCTTCAAAAATCCCCCTGTAAACTAAATATATATGTGTGTGAGTGTGTGTATGTGTGTGCATTGCAGCTGACTATGGAAGTAAGATTTGTTTTGGTACTAATTTTTCTGTTTTAAAATTTAAATCGCATTGAAAATATTGAAAAAAAAAACAAATACTCAAATTAATAGATTATCTTGCTCTTCCTTACACGCGCCTCTTATTGCTTAATCAAATGGAAATGTTTAAACAATTTGATTCACGGCTTCTCCTTTCACCTGATTTTCATGTTTATTACACCAGTTTACACCAAAAAAAAAATGGATGAAATACGCACTTCATGAAACTGTGATTTTCGGTTAAGGTACATCTCTTCGAGTGAGAAATGTGCACTTTTAATTTTTTGTAACTTTTTAACACTTTTCTATTTGGTCATCAAATACTTATTTTGTAGGTAAAAGAATGCACTTTTACTTTCTTATACACAGCATTGAGTTCAAATTATTGGTTTAGAAGCTACACTTCGTCAAAGCTGAAAAAATTGGAAAAAAACGCAAAAAAGGTGTTATAAATGGCTTCTTTAAAAACACACGCCTAAAAACCGAAATTATTTTTATAACTTCTACTTAAAGATGCATCTTTAAGCAAACTAACAAGACCATCAACTCAATTAACAACCAAAGGTTCGATTTTATATAGATTATTTCAGTTGGAAAAAAGGTGTATTACAGCCCTGTTAGAGCCCTGTTAACCTCAGTTAACAGCTGTAAATGGCCAAAAAACCAACGTTGTTCCAAGCTTAAAAAATGCATATCAAAAAAATTTACTGGCGGATTGTAACGCTCATTACCTTTTTTTTGTCAAAGTACCATCTAACCATATAAGCTCTAAAAATAATTTCGGTTCTTAGGCCTGCATGTGGGATTGCCGGTGAATAGTCCAATTACAACACGAAATAAAGTTTACCGTCTTTTATTCGAATGGAAAAACAATAGATTTTGGGGGTTTTACATCTACTCTTCTTCAAGCACAGAAAGCAAAAGCGAGTACTTAATGCGACGACTCTTTTCGTGCAGTATCGATACTAATATTTTTGCAGAGTTGCAAGCGATATGTTTATGTTAATAGATAGTGAAGGTAATGTTAACGAATAATACTAAAGTAAATGTAATATGTTTAGGCAGAATTATTGTAGACCTGACCACTCCTTTGTAACGAACTGATTTTTATGTCTGCTCGCTACGAGATTCGTGCGGCTAGCTCAGAGAAGTTGTGTGTTCGTCCCACCAAATTTATATAAACGTGACCACCCAGGGGATCAGTGAAAAGCACAGAATTAACGGGTTCGAATAGGGTTTATTGCGGGTGTGATTACAGCGGGCTCAATGGCGGGTTGAGCCTGGATGTCGCCACTCGGGGTCCTCGGCGTCTCCTGGGGATGCTCGTCTCCGCACGTTGCTGCGTCGCCTCGGTGGTCGCTGGCCTCGTTGACTCCGTGCTCCGGTCCTGCAGATCCCTGTAGTTCCGTGAAGACTCTCGGTGATGCTCGACGATGCTCTTGCACGATGTACGGGCCCGACGACTACTTGTAGCGCCTCGGACTCACAAGGCGATCAGCCGTGTGGGCTTAGGGAAGCGTCACCGTTCCCAGACTAGGGTGAACAGGTGCTGCGCTCTACAGGCCTACGCCAATAGACACACAACCGCCTGTCCCTTGCTCTGTCCCGGATGGTCCCACTAGGGTTTCGCTCGGATCGCGCTGACAGTCGAGTAACACCAGGAATCTGCCTATCGCTCCACCTCGCTTTTACGCCTAGTGTAAACGAACGTTCCACCCTGGTCTGACCCTCTTGCTTGTTGCCCGTGACGTTTCTGCGTAGCTCGGTGTCCCTTCTGGCGAGTGCTGTAGCTGACGATGTCCTGCGCCTCGCTCCTGGAGGTGCTGGTTGTGAGGCTGGGCGTGGCTTCTGGTACTCGGGGCTTGGACACACGCCGATCCCGGGTTCGTGAACCGTTAGGTTTCTCTAGGACAGCGCCTTGAGATGATAACCGGTTCGCCCTTTCTGGCTGGTCTCGCCAGGACCTGTTCGAGTTCCACTTGACGGACTGGGCTTACGCCGGGACCCGACAAAGGAGTATTTGGAACAAGGCACCCTGGGTTTAGATGGCTCTCGCCCCGAGTTTTTGATCTCTTGTCGCAGGACTTCACTGCTCAACTCTGACAGACACGCCAAGCGTAATGCGAGGATTTAGTCGTAACAGAAGCAGAAAGGGTCCGCCTTGACTTAGCCGTGTGATGCCCTCTGGACCTCAGCTGCCTGTGTCTCAATTCAGAGATTCCTGGTGGTCCAATCCCGAACGTCTCGACGTAGCGATCTTGCTCCTTGAAGGCTCCCACGGCGCTGCTTCCGACGACTGGGCTTCTGTTTCACTTGTAGATTACTTGGCACTGGTTCACTTTGTTATCTTGACTGATCTTTACGGGTTGACACCTTGTGATCGACTGATCCTGCTGCCAGCGCCCGGCGGCTTTATATAGGGCCTCCGGGTACCGTTATTTCCCCTTTGCGCTCTCTCCGCGGCATCTCTCCACTCCGGGTCCAAAGTCCGTGGATCCTGTTTGACCCACTTGTCCTTCACGCCCGGCTTCCAACCGCAGTTCCGCATGTTGCCGCCGTCCCGCTGATTCCACTGGTGCATGTGGCACGCCTGTGCGCCACTCAGCCTTTGAGATGTGGCACTTCTTAATACCGGTCCAAAGTCCACGGCAGAGTCCAAAGTCCGGTGCTGTTCCGTTATTTCCCTTTTGCAGACGGCACTCTGGCTCTGCCTGCGAAGTCTCCACTCTATCACTCTCCGAACCTTGGTCTTCAAACTCTCTTTGCCAGAGTTCTCTCTCTCTCTGGAGTTGGATTCTCCACTCTCTCATTTGGTCTACAAACTCTCATTGACAGAGTTCTCTCTCTCCAACTTGATGTCTCCATTCTCTCACTCTCCAAACTCTCATCCTCATCCTTGTTCTCCAATCTCTCTTCGCCGCACCGCTACTACGCGTATTCGCCTCGTAACTGGTAGGCGGCCAGCCACCCGTTATTCTTGCTGCTGGAATTTGTGGGGAGTTATTCAACTCCTCACACCTTGTTTTCCTTTTTTTTCCCACAATCGGCCATCCTGAATTATCATTCAATTGAATGATGGTTCTTCTGCAGGCTCTGATTGAAGATTCCACTTCTTCATATATTCTGCAACCGTTGATGTTTTGCCAGGACCTTCATGGTTTCCAACCTTTTCTACGTCATATCGGCCGTGGGGTCCTTATTATTTTATATGGTCCAAAGAATTTCGGCTTTAACTTTAAATCGGTGCCGTACTGTGTGCGCTATATGGCCACGAGTTCGTTGATTTTGTAGGTCAACTCCTTCTTGCGACCGTTGTTGAAGGATCTACGATTTTCCTGTTGAATTTTGGCAATGTTATCCTGCACTTCCATACGAACGGTCTCTCTATCTTGGTCCAATCCTTCTACAGCGGCATCTTCCAGGAATGTGTTCAGCTCTGCTACTTTGTTTGTTCTCATTTCAATGCCCGTCAATATCCTGAAAGGTAAGAATCTCGTGCTTCTTCGGGGTGTGCTGTTCATCACTTGCTTTACGACCTCTAGATGCTTATACCAGCTACACGGTTTTTCTTGACAAAGCTTTGCTAACATTGAAATCACGATCTTATGGATGCGCTCCACTTGACCATTTCCTTGGCGAACTCCGGTAGCTATCATCAGATGCTGTATGCCGTTCTCGTCTCAATATTGTTTAAAGGTATTTGCAATAAACGCTGCTCCTCTGTCCGATATTATACGCCTAGGGTTTCCAAACACTGCCGCTTGACGAGTTAGTCGATCAATTACTCCTTCAGCGGTTGTATTTTTTGTCGGGTGACAAATCGAGAATGTAATTGTAGTTCTTGTTGGTCTGCTCTATTGGTCCGACATGGTCAACATGATATGTTTCCAACGGCCTTTCGTCTTTATTGATGGGTGTCAAGTAACCTTCCTTTTTACTTGCCTTGACCTCGGAAATAATACATTCAACGCAACTCTTGACCACTCTTATCACTTTCTTCGATAAATCCAAAATGAAAAATGTCTTCTCAACTGCCTCTTGAGTTCTTTTTGCAGAAAAATGTCCTTGCTTGTGGGCCATACGAATGATTTCTTCCTCCATCAGGGACGGCACTACGATCAACTCTTTGATGGGATCCTTGTACAGTATGCTACGCTTAACGAAGAAGTCATCATACGTGCTGTTCTCAAGGGCCGCCAGTACTGCCCGAACCCATACATCCTGCGACTGTGCTTCCTGCAGTTTGTGATGCAAAGTGTCTTCCAGAATTAGACATGAAACTCGGCTCAAGGCGTCCACGTGCCTCATTTTGCTGCCACTTCGATGTTCCATGACATAGTCGTAATCCTGGAGAAACAATGCCCAACGTGAAACTCTTAAAGGGATTTCGCCTCGCTTTTTCATCGTTAAAGCAAATGCATTGCAGTCGGTAATGATTTTGAATTTAATCCCAAGTAAATAGACACGCCATTTTTTTAAAGCTTTGACTATAGCCAACACTTCGAGTTCGTAAGAGTGGTATTTCTCTTCAGCTGGCTTCGTCTTTCGGCTTAAGTATTGTATAGGATGCAGTTGTTGATCGTCCGGATCTTTTTGCAGGAGAACTCCTCCATAGCCGTGCATAGAAGCGTCTGTGTGTATCTCCGTCTGAGCTTTTGGATTATATAAACGTAACACCGTTGCAGATATCAGAGTTATTTTTAGTTGCTCGAATGCAGCGAGTTGTCGGCGAATCGGAATGGAATGTCCTTACGAAGCAAATCAGAAAGTGGTTTGGCCTTCAGTGCGTAATCTCCAATGAAACGTCTAAAGTAGGATGTTAATCTGAGGAAACGCTGAAGACTCTTTCGATCATGTGGAAGCGAAAAGTTCTTGACTGCTTGCGTTTTGGCTTCTGACGGTCTTATAGTTCCTTCTTCGACAATATATCCCAAAAAGCCAACCTTTTCCTTGAGAAACTGGCACTTGCTCCACTTAATTTTCAAATTGAACTCCGAAGCTCGGTTGAGGACACGCTCTAGCTTGTGGATTCCTTCGTTTACACCCTTAGAGGGTATAATGAGATCATCCGACTGTACCGTCTTGAACCATATCCAGTAGAATTGCATAGATGAATCTGGAAAATACGGCTGGTGAGTTAGATATTCCAAACGGGACATATAAGAACTCAAATTGCCATGGATGTGTCACGAAAGATGTATATTTTCTCGAATTCTGCTCAACTGGTACATGGAAAAATCCATTTGCTAAGTCAAGTGTCGTGAAAAGGCTGTTTCCTTGCAGTCTTACAATGACATCATCTAAGAGTGGCATCGGAAAATGATCCTTTGCAATCTTCGCGTTTAGCCGTCTATAGTCGCAACAAAGCCGCTTGCTGCCATCATTTTTCGGTACCAAGACAACAGGTGAGGCATACTCGGATGAACTTGGCTGGATAATCTTCTCCTCCTGGTTGTCTACGATAGACTTGTCTGTATGTGAAATGCGTCGAGGGCGTTCATAGACTGGGTATTCGTCATTTAGCAAAATGTTCATTTGTATGGGACTGTCCTTTTTCTTCTCTGGCTTGTAGTTGTTGATCAAATCTTTCACAGTTTTTGCCATTGGTCTCTCTAGATGAGCGATGTCGATCTCGGGCTCCTCACTTTCAGCAAAAAGACACACTTGAGGGTATTCCTGGAATATCTGTAGCTCTGACTCAACTGCTTTATCTGAGAATATCAAGTCCACCTGCTTCAAAATGCTATTCCCGATGATATCATTTTTGCTGGCAACATGAAAGCCGTAATCAGATTCCTCATCCTCAATTACCTCAGCTGACAAGTTGTAGTGGTCGAGAAGTCTGTCCTGGAGTGTCTGCTTCCTACCGCTAGTAGCTAAATTTAGCAGTGATAATTTCTCCTTCAACGCGTTCACGTTTAACGCCAAAATTTCTTTCCTCTGCATTCTGTACTCGTTATTACTCTCTGCTTACAATGGTTGCAAATTAACAATTTATATTGGATTCTTAAACTTAACTTAGTGATTAGGTAATACAAAGAACTTTCGGGTAATAATATAGGTTTGAAAATATAAAATAAGTGATTCAGTTCGCTCACTCTCCGTTTCTGCAAACAATGCACACCCTGTGCCGATGATGACGTTGACGTTGACTCTCAGGCTATTTCACCAGATTGCGCTATTTTTTCAGGCTATTTCACCAGATTGCGCTTTCCCAAAGCCAAGTTTTCAATGTCTCCTTCGGGGGATGGAAATTTGACCGCGGAGTATTTTTTTCGGCGGCCTAAATCATTTCTAGATATTTCTACCTCCTTTTTAGATTATTTCTGCTTAATTTCTACATCATTTTCACATATTATTTAAATGATTTTTACATCATTTCCTCATAATTTTTATAAAAATACTGCATAATTAATTTTTAGATCATTTCTGCATCATTTCTACATCAGTTTTAGATAATTTTTAGACAGTTTCTACATCATTTCCATATCACTTTTAGATCATTCTTAAACAATTTTCGCATAATTTTTCCATTATTTATACAAAATTTATTCAGGTTTTTTAAATGAATTAAGGCCGCGCGGGCTAATTTCATTTTATTGTCGCGGCCTTATTTCGCGCGGCCATTTTTCACGGAGCCGTCTTCTTCCTCCTTGCAGGAGCTTTGCGCAGGATGCGCAACTTGCTATACCTCTCCGGTGTACACTATCTGCCAGTTAGCTGCTTTACCTCCTTCGTTAAACGCGTCCTAGATGCGTAAAACGCCTTCTAATTGCTGATGCGTAATTTATGCCACACTCTGATTTTAACGAATCTTTGTGCCACAGTCGCTTCTCTGCTGTTTCTCCAAGTAAATCCCACTTCTGACACCAAATTTGTGGGATCGCCGGTGAATAGTCCAATTCCAACACGAAATAAAGTTTAAGGACTTTTATTCGAAAGAAAAAACAATAGATTTTGGGGGTCTTACATCTACTCTTCATCAAGCACAGAAAGCAAAAGCGAGTACTTAGTGCGACGACTCTTTTCGTGCAGTATCGATACTAATGTTTATGTTTATATTACGATATGTTTATGTTAATAGATAGTGAAGGTAATGTTAACGAATAATACTAAAGTAAATGTAATATGTTTAGGCAGAATTATTGTAGACCTGACCACTCCTTGTTTTCCTTTCTTTTCCCACACCTTTTTTTATACCCTTGCAGAGGGTATAATGATTTCAGTCAGAAGTTTGCAACGCAGTAAAGGAGACGTTTCCGACCCTATAAAGTATATATATTCTTGATCAGCATGACTAGAGGAGTCGATCTAGCCATGTCCGTCCGTCTGTCCGTCCGTTTCTACGCAAACTAGTCCCTCAGTTTTGAAGCTATCGAGCTGAAACTTTACCAAAAGTCGTCTTTCTATTGCAGGTAGTATATAAGTCGGAGCCGGCCGGACCGGACAACTATATCTTATAGCTCCCATAGGAATAATCGGAAAAATAATTGAAAAAAAATTATAACTTATGTGTTTTTTGACATATTACCTTATGCCCTTGGAAATATCATTTTTTTAACTGTTCTGAATTTCTAATTAAATTTTAGAAAAATCGGACGGCTATATCATATAGCTCCCATAGGAACGATAGGATAAGTTTATATTATTATTATAGAATTTCGAATTAAATTTAACATAAATAGGATGACTATATTATATAGCTGCCATAGGAAGGATCGATTAATTAATGTCAAAATACTCCGTAAACTGCTTTAATTTTGTTTGTTGCAAATCTAAATTTAACATTTTTGTAATTTCAAATAGAATAGGAACGATCTGCAAGGGTATATAAACTTCGGCTGGCCGAAGTTAGTTTTCTTTTATGCCAGCTTAAAGCTCAGCTCAAAGTACATTGCCTCACATAAATATTTGCTTCTCTTTTGTTTTTGTCAACCTAATGGTTTTAAAAATATGTCTCCAGTCAGGTGGTAGACATTCACTATAAATAACACAAAATATGTGCTTCTTGTAAAAAGAATTTAAATTCTTTTGACTTTTTATTCTTCTTTTTCTCATCCTTAGCGAAATTGCAAAATGATCATGGTAAAACTTTTACTCCTTATTTATTAACCGTTTGCTTTGATGTCAGCAAGAACTTTCAAACTGTAGCTCAGATGGTTATGTTGTACGTAAAGGAAACATAGTCTATAGGTCGTTCAAACGTACCGCAATTCTTGCCAGTAATGATGTTGACATAATTATTTCTTTTTCACTTTGTAAACTATTTTTAGGTAGACGGTAAGGAGCGGAATGCCAAATGAGTATTCCATAACCTCTCAGAACAAAGTAAAAAAAATTAATAGAACTCCAATTTTGACTAGAATTTTGATTTGAACACACGACCTTTAGCTTACATGGCTTTAGATTTCGGTTTTGCATTTGAAGTTTTCTTTAAAATTCTTTTTTATACTCCAAAAACCCGTTTAGCTAACACGAAATGTTTTAGAACTTTTAAAAAATTGTGGAGTTGTAAAAAAAGAATAGAAAAAAATATATTCACGGCAAAAACATAAATATAAGCAAAAAATGCGTGTTTTACAAACTAAATATATATGTATGTGTGTGCATTGCAGCTGACTAAGGAAGTACGATTTGTTCTCTTACTGATTTTTCTGTTTTAAAATTTAAATCGCATTGATAATATTAAAAAAAACATAAATATTTAAACCAATAGATTCTTTTGTTCTTCTTTACACTCGCCTTATATTGTTTAAACAAATGGCAATGTTTAAACAATTTGATTCACGGCTTCTCCTTTCACCTGATTTCCTTTTTTATTATTTGTAAAGTGTTGGTTGTCCAATCCAAAAATATATTTCAGCTTATATCTGACCAACGGAAGTGACTAACTGAAAAGTTTTGATGCGAAATCAAAGGGAGATGAAATAGATCCCTATCAAAGAAGATTGGAAATTTAAAGACGTTTTAATGGTGCCGAAAACCGCGATTAAAATTAAAAAAAAATTTTTTACCACTTTTAAGGTTTAGCAACATTACCAATTTTTTACAGTTTCTGTGTCTTTAAACCACTGAATTAACAGAAAAAAATCATCATTTTATAGGTGGTGCAACACTGCCAAAAAAAGGAAAAACCTACTGGAATACAGGCTGGTTTGTGTATTAGCTTGCGTTTAACTTAGGGAAAGTTATATGTGTAAACACGGAAAATGTGGTAACTCTTATGATGTCATTTTAATCTTTTTCTTAACCTTTGATTTGACGGATAGCAATTTGTTAAGTCCTTCGAAGTTTTTTCTTGCTCAAATATGGCTGAAAAATGTTCTAGTTGTTTGCCATAATTGTCTTCTTAAAAAATATAAGATATAAGCTGAAATATATTTTTGGATTGCAGACGATTACTCATCAGCCAAATGTCCAATAGCTTTCAAAATTGGTTTTTATACTCTCCTTCTAATTATCTACCATCGCCTATTCAAAATGTTTAAAAATCGCTGGGGGCCGTTTTGCCTAGGTAAGTCTGCTATGCCCTTTAGTCCATATTACCTTAATATAAGTATATTTTTTGGGTTTTAAGTCCATATTTTTTTCTGGGTGTAGCTATTTACTAGCTGTTATTTGATGTTTACAATGATGTTATTAGCTGCCCTGCAGGAAAAATGCGAACTAGTCTGAAAATCAACTAGTTGTACAACTAGTAAAAAAATCTCCCGGAATTTGTCTGGATGCATTTCGACTACACAGGGCTTAAAAAATTTTTGCTGCTCAAAGAAATAAATAGTACAAAACTAGTGAAAAAACAAATTGTCTCGAACTGGTACCTTTCTGACAAGAAAAACACTAAAAATATTTAATTGATAGAACAAATACATGTTAAAGTATAGTTAAAAGGCAACTGGAATTTAACTAGTTGCACTTAAACTACATATGATTCAAAAATATAGCTTAGAGTGTAAATGTCTTCGGAAATTTAATACCAAACAAATCAATCAGTCCAGGTCCTCGGTTCAATCCCCAGTCTTTGTAAATTATTTTTTTGTTTTTTGTTTGCTAGGTGATGCTTTAGTTTTATTATACCATTGCAGAGGGTATAATGATTTTAGTCAGAAGTTTGCAACGCAGTGAAGAAGACGTTTCCGACCCCATAAAGTATATATATTCTTGATCAGCATGACTAGACAAGTCGATCCAGCCATGTCCGTCTGTCCGTTCCTCTGTCCGTCCGTCCGTTTCTACGCAAACTAGTCAGAACCGGCCGGATCGGACAACTATATCTTACAGCTCCCATAGGAATAATCGTAAAAATAATTGAAAAAAATTATATCTTGTTACGTTCGCCCTCTTCGTCATTTTATTTGATGGAGAAAGATGCACGTAGAAAACAACAGCGAATCTCAAGGCAAAGGGAGAGGGGCAATCGACCCGTTGACTCACCGAAACAAGCAAAGGAATGTGCAATTTGACGATCTTTTCGGTCAGAACAACGACCGCGATCGACTTACTGGTAACAATACACCGGCAGGTGGCAAAGTGCATCGGCTGGGCGTTGACGCTACAGATAGGGGAACTCATAGGTGGGAACACCTAAATAACCCAAATATCACGGGGGGCTAGAAAAAGCTCTACACTGGTATAAAACACCGTAGCCAGGTAGAAAAGACAGACAGAGTTCACTCTGATCTCACAGCATTATAGTGTAAGCACTATATTCCCAAAGCCGCCAATGAATACAGCCAAGACCAGGAATCCTGAAGATAGTCTTGTTTGCCCTTGATGAAGCACAACATATCCTGAAGGAAGTCCTGTTACAGTGGCTAAATAAATCAACGTCCTCGAAGGAAGACCTGTTCGCCGTCGATGAACAGCAACCCTCCGTGAAAGAAGTCTATAGGAGCTAGTGAACATATCCTGGGAAGAAATCCTCCGGTATCCTCGTCCTGGAAAAGCGTTATTATCATTATCAAGGACTTTACCATGGGTGGAAAAAGTTCCAAAGTGGCACGGTACGGCCAATGTGATCAACACCGTCAAAATAATAGATCACAAGGACGACATTCAGGACGTGAACCATAATCTGAAGATTGTCATGGCTATGTTTGTTCTCTTAATCATCCTTAAAGTGATCAAGATGTACAAGCGATCGGTACAAGGACGTCGGGACCAAAAACACGCCCTGGAACAGGCGATATGTCGCCAGGTCTAAAGAAAGATAAAGCACCAGAACAAGACTCAAAAACTATAACAAAGTGACAAGAATAAAGGCAATTAAATGCCTTAAATACAGACAAACGTGAATCAAAACAAAAGATAAACAAATTGTGAACTCAAGCATTTATGAATGCAAGTGCAACAACAACGATACAAAGTGAAGTGAGCAAGACATCGGAGACGCTGCTGCCCGCAACTCATCAAACCAGACGTGTGCCGCCGTGGGATACACCGACATACATGCATAAAACATACATACCTACATAAATATATATATATATATATACATAGTGATTGTGTTTAAGAACCAGCTTTTTTTTTAATTGTGTCTTTTAACGATAGTGTTTTGCACGTATATAAATATATTTTATATTTCTTCTAAACCCAGGATCCGGAGCGTCGAGATCTCATCGCCCAGGACTTAAAGGGGTAAGTTTGTCGGAACTCGGTTCCTTTTTATCCACCAAATATATATATATTCGTGCCTTTGTTTGACTATCTGAAGTAAATTTTCCACTTTAGGCCTCCTCAAGGCATTACAATAGTCTATATCAGTCAGTATACCTTTTTTATTGTACTTTATAAAATATAATTAGAAATTTACTTTTCAGCGGCGAGTATCAGCCTTGTGTTTGTATGAACAATTACAAGAGCCCCTCAGAGCGACGTTTGTAGTCGTGAATAGTCAGCAATTTGCTGACGTGTGCACCCTGTACGGGTGGTAAATTCGATACTCTCCGCTAACAACCTTTGTTGGTCAATGAAAATTAAATGTATATGTACTCCCAATAATAGTATTACTCATTAATGGCACTAGCCAATATTTTATCCAATAAAATTATAATGTGAAAACGAACTTAAAACCATGAAGTGCTAAGTTTTCAACAAGGGGGGTGCTGACGCGATAAGTGGAGTAGGTGAAGAATAATGACATAACTTTTAACGGACAACCTTGACAATAGGGGATCGTATTGCGCGGCCCGCGACGATCCATTTGGCACACGATTGTGTGAAGGGGAGGGAATGTGGCCGAAGCATTGCCCGATCGTGTTACGATCAAGCGACAGCTAAGCTTGTAGGGCAATGTAGACTGATGACCGACGGACTTTACGACTCATACTATTTTTTTCAGGCATCTTAATATTTATTCTCGTTATGTTGGAGAGGAGAAAGTCTTACCAAGAACCCACCCCATCCGGCGAGCTTATGCCGGCAAAATTGGTGCCTGAACATCGGATGACTTTCCCTCGGCCCGAGTCCTTTACAGGACTGGGGCACTAATATGCCCACGTAACAGAATTGGCGCCCAACGGAGGACTTTTCATATTCCTTAAGGAATATTGCTAGGAACAACTATCTGCCAAAGATAACTTTTATATATTTAGAGCAAGGGATTTAAGTAGTTGGGATATATTTTCTGGGGTTAAAATTTATAATGATTAGAAGGTAAAGTCCCCAACTTCTGCGACAGCTAGAATTGAGAGGCCTCTCAACCAGGACTTTGTTTCAGAATAGAGGATTGACTTTATACTCTGTTTTCTTATTAAAATCATAGATATCTTTTGTTTTAGTATAGGAAAAGTTACTAAAATTCTTTTAATCGAATATGAGGTTTTCTTTTTATAATACTGTACTACTATATGCCAACTGACGCTTTTTGAAATTAACGTAAATACAATTTAGATGTGCTTTTTGGCCGACGCTACACGACGTACTAGGCGGAGCCCGGTCGTTTGATAGGCTCGAGTCCAGAAAGAGCAGGAGCGCAGATGTTACGGTAACGCATTTAGCCATTGCGGTGCGGATCTATTGTGCATTTGTCGATCCAGGACAGAAAAAGGTGGGTGGGGGAACTGACAGGAAACGTAAAGCCGACGCTACACGACGTACTAGGCCAAGAGTCCGGTCGTTTGATAGGCTCGAGTCTTTACGGCTTCCTTTGACATATATGGGCGGGGGACGTATTTTAGTTTCTCTGGCCGACGCTACACGACGTACTGGGCTGGATGGTCCGGTCGTTTGATAGGCTCGAGTCCAGAGAAATAGGAAGACGGTTGTGGATCCCGAGAATGATCGGTCAGATAACCGTATTTCCGACGACTGGCGGGAGGGGGATTTTGGACAGACTTTTCTTCTAGGCGCAGCTAGTTCTTATTGTGAACGTCAAAGCTGACTAGAAGGGAAGAAGAGCTGTTAGTTCAGTGGAACCCAGTTGTGTACAAGCTGCTAATACCTCTAGCTAGGGATATTTGTTTTTTAGTGGGGCGTAAATATCGGACAGATTCTTCACCGAAGAGATACTTATTAATCGTAAAGCAGTCCCCTCATCATTGTTATTTGTATTCGCAAACCTTTAGTCAGCGTTTATAGCTGATTGCGCGAGTGACCGTATGTTAATAGTAAGAAAGAGTGAAGTGATTGACATTGCTTACGGGCACAAGTGAACACGAAATATTGAAAAGTATATATATTAAAAGAACGAACTCCCTGGACTCAATGAAGGGAGCAAAGAAAAAAGTGCTTTTCCAGCCCGCGACGGTGAGAATCACGCGTTCAGCAACACGGGGAGCAAATCAAGCACGCAGAAGTGCTAGTGCCGACACCACCCCACAGAGAACCAGCTCTTTGGACAGAGACAACCTGAGTATCTTCCGCGAATCGGAAGAGCAAGACGAGAGTAGATCCATTGAAGACAACATGGATCAATTTGATGACACCGAAGGAGCTGTAGGGGGAAAGGACTTGCCCTTGGGACAGCCAAAGGGACGCTCAAGTGTGCTCCCGCAATATGAGGCCAATCCGACCAGCAGACTGGAAGCGGCCGAGAGAAGAGAGGAGATTATGCGTGCGCTGATAAAACAGCATAATGAAACCGAGGCAGATATGCGAGCACAGATAGAAGCACTAAAGGCGCAAGTAGTAGAACTGCGTGCTTCGCAGTCCATGGGAGTGGAGCAACAGGTACTGCAACCACCGAATCGATCTACGACAAACCCATCTGACAGTTTCTTGAGGTACCAAGAGACTCCGCCTCTCGAACCGTTGTCGCAGGAGACGCTCAACAGCCAGATGCATCGGCTTCGAGATCACCGCCGCACAGAGGCACCCCCATCGAACCAGCCAAGAAATAACTGCCCGGAGACGAGTTATCCACGCCACGCAGAATTTGACCAGAGTCCGCTATTCCAGGCGTCGAAAGGAGCCCGATTAGACAAATGGAATCTGAAGTTCGATGGAACCACTCGCAGTATGACGGTCGAAAGTTTCTTGTTCCGCGTCGAACGGCTGCAAGAACTTTATGGGATAGACAGGCGGCAAGTGTTCCGAGAATTCCATAGCCTGTTGGTAGGAGCTGCCAGCAAGTGGTATTGGCAGCTGATGGAAGATCGAGCCGAGGACTACGAGTTTGACTACTACTCGTTAACGAGAGAAATGAAACGAGCTTTTTCCTCATCCGGGAGTGACCTGATGAAGATCAAGGAGTTGATGGAACGGCGACAAGGGCAAAACGAATCTTTTAGCGATTATGTATCTGATATGCATAACCTGCATTTCAGATTGCAGAACAAGCTAGAGGAAGAAAAGTTCGTTGAGCTCATCAAGGATAATCTAAATGCCCAGATGGGAAGCTTGTTGCTGACATCCCCAATTAGGTCTCTAGCGGATCTGAAGAAGGAAGGACTTAGAGTGGACCGCTGGTTACGGAGTAATGGCAGGGCCGCGCGAAGCAGGCCGGTTAGTGAGCTCGAGGATTCCCAAACGCCGCAGGATTTTCCAGACGCGGTTACTGTGGAAGAATTTAACCGGAAGCGAAGAGACACCCGATCAGGACTAGGAAACGGACAGGGATGCCAAGGACCACTCCACGAATTGGTCTGCTATAAATGCGGCAGATCTGCGGATTTTTATAGAACGCATCCAAAAGAAGATACCTGCCTTACTAGATTCCATGACGCCACTTGTAGAGTGTGTGAGAAGGTAGGAGACGCCAGCCCTGCGGCTTTTCCGCGGAGTCCGTCAGGCCAGACCGGGGCAGCCGGGCGGACCAAGGCAGTCACATTCCCGTAGAGACAACCACGCCCAGACAAATCTCTCCCCATAAGAGCCTAGAACAACGAGAGAGGGAGTATGATCTGGCAAAACAGCGTATCTTCCACGGCTCAGAAGATACTGATAACACCACACGGGACACCCGAAAAATGCACAAGCTATATGACACCCGAGCAGAGTATCGCAGGCTTAAGCAGAAAGTAGTAGACACGGTAGTAAGCATACAAAACGATAACCGTTTCTTTGCCAAAACTAAAGTCGACGGAGAAGAAATACTAGCGTTACTGGATACAGGCGCTAGTGCGAATTGCATTGGCAGAGGAGCGGAAGCCTTCTTAAGGAACCGGACGCGGCCCATAAGGAAGCTTAGCGAAGAATGTGTGCGCACAGCTAGTGGCGGAGAAACTCGAGTAGTCGGAGCAATAACCCTACCTGTGGAATGGGAAGGAGAGACCAAGGATCTGGAATTTTTGATAGTACCAGGTCTGACACAACGTTTTTATTTTGGAATTAACTTCTGGGATACGTTTGGCCTAACATTTCTTGGTAAGGGCGGAAACGAGTTTGCAGCCATCGAAGCACCACCGGAATACGACTTAATGACTGGAGACTTGGATATGAACGACCCTCCTAAGACCGAAACCGCTTACATGCCTCATCAGCTATCTCCAGAACAACACAGTAAGCTGAGGCGAGTAATTGAGACATACCCATCATGTCTGGATAAAGGTTTAGGAAAGACCAGCTTGGGGCAGCATGTAATAGAAGTAACCGACGAGGACCTGCCGATCAAGCAGCGGCATTATCCGCTTTCCCCAGCTAAGCAAAAGCTGGTGTATGCCGAGCTAGATCGCATGCTTGGTCTAGGTGTGATCGAAGAGAGCAACAGCAGCTGGAGTTCACCAGTGACTCTAGTCCAGAAAGGCCAGAAAAATCGCCTCTGCCTCGACGCTCACAAAGTCAATTCTCGGACTATCAAAGATGCATACCCTTTGCCACACATCGAGGGTCTGTTAAGTCGTTTACAGGAAACATACTATATTTCCGCAATCGATTTAAAAGACGCTTTTTGGCAAATACCCTTGGAAACAAAAAGTAGAGAGAAGACCGCGTGTACAGTACCCGGCAGACCACTATATCAATTTACAGTCATGCCTTTCGGCCTGTGCAATGCAGCGCAAAGAATGTGCCGACTATGGATAAAGTAATACCGGCGTCGCTTCGCGAGAATGTATTCGTGTACCTTGATGACCTACTGGTTTGTTCACCTACTTTTGAAAAACACCTGGATATGTTGAGCCAGGTCAGTGACTGCTTGCAGCGTGCAAAACTGACAATAAATGTCGACAAAAGTAAGTTTTGCTATAGCCAAGCTAGATATCTAGGCTATGTAGTAGGAGGGGGATGCATACGAACGGACGATTCGAAAATCCAGTCAATCCAGGAATTTCCTCAACCAAGCTCTCCCAAACAGATGCGGAGGTTTTTGGGGATGACTGGCTGGTACAGGAGGTTTATTCAAAACTATGCCCAAACAGCGGCACCTCTTCATGATTGTTTGAAGAAAGATCGCGTTAAGAAATTTGAATTGTCCGAAGAGGCAATTAAGGCATTTGAAGAACTAAAAGCGAACATGGCATCAGCACCTGTACTTGTCACCCCTGACTTTAAAGAACCCTTCACCATTCAGTGCGATGCATCAACAACTGGAGTAGGAGGAGTTTTGTTTCAGACTGATGACTCAGGCGGCGAACATCCGATCGCCTACATGTCAGCCAAACTGAACAAGGCACAGCGGAATTATAGCATAACAGAGCTCGAATGCTATGCCGCCCTTCTCAGCATCACCAAATTCCGCGCTTACGTAGAAGGAATGCCGTTCAAAGTGATCACCGATCATGCTAGTTTAAAATGGCTGATGGGTCAAAAGGATTTATCCGGCAGATTAGCACGATGGAGTCTGAAGCTGCAAGCGTTCGACTTTACCATCGAGCATCGGAAAGGAGCACTTAACGTAGTACCAGACGCTCTCTCACGAGTGCATATGGACGAGCTACAGAAAGCAAAAGCGGAAGAACAAGACATACAGATTAACCTGGACTCGACGGCCTTCCAATCCCCGGAATACATGAAATTAGTGCAGGCAGTGGACCAAAGTGTGTTAAAAGGCCCAGACGTACAAACAACGGACGGCTTTGTATACAAGCGGATAGGGTTCAGCTTGGGCGATGCCGTCGATGAAACTCGAGCATGGAAGCTTTGGGTACCCGCCGAGCTTCGATCTGATTTAGTCTGGAGAGCACATCATGCCATGACCGCAGGGCATGGGGGTTTGCACAAATCCCTAGCCAAACTGAGACAGTTTTACTACTGGCCAGGGATGGCAGTAGATGTGCAAAAGGTAGTGAAAGAGTGCGAGGTCTGTAAGATCAGCAAGACCACCAACAAAAATAACCGCCCACCCATGGGAGAACAAAGGGTCACGGAACGAGCCGGTCAAAGGTTGTTTATCGACTTTATAGGGCCGTATCCAAGAACCAAAGCTGGGAACTCAGTGATTTTTGTATGCCTCGATCATTTCTCCAAATTTGTCTGGCTGCAGCCTATGAGACATGCAGTGGCGTCAGAGGTAGTCAAATTCCTCGAAACCCGAATTTTCCATCAATACGGAGTACCCGAGTACATACACTCTGACAATGGAAAACAATTTGTGTCTCAAATGTTTGCCGAGCTAATGACTCGCTACGGTATTCGACACGTGAGAACAGGGCTCTACTCCCCGCAAGCGAATGCAGCGGAGAGGGTAAACCGATCGGTGCTTCAAATTTTGCGAGCAACGATTGCATCGGATCAGCGAAATTGGGATACCCAGTTAAGCCGAATAGAATGTACCCTTAGGAGTGGCCGACACGAATCAATAGGCATGGAACCCTACTATGCCATGTTTGGTACACAAATGGTGACACACGGCACTGCATACCCAATCTTAAGGAAGCTGGGTGGAATCCAGACTGGAGACCCAGAGATAAGCCTACCGGATAAAATGGATCTTATTCGACAAAAAGTGAGCCAGGGGCTAAACAGGACCCATGAACGAGCTGAAAAGGCCTATAACACCCGCAGCAAACCGGTGGAATTTTTCGTTGGACAGGTTGTCTATCGAAAAAACTACCGGCAGAGTAACAAAGCTGAGGGATACAATGCCAAACTTGGCCCGAATCGAATTCGATGTGTTGTACTCCAGTGTAAAGGCAAGGCGTTATATGAGCTGGGAAATATCGGTGGAAAGAGCGTTGGCATATTCCATGCCAAAGACCTCTATGTCACTTGACCCCCTGGCTGAAATCCGAGGATCGTCCAAAGTTCAAGAGAGGGAAAAGCTCGGAACGTCGGAATTGGACTACAGAGCATGGAATCCGGGAGAGCGGGTCCGCTATATTAACCTCGACAAGCGGATTGCTGTCATTCAGCATGATGAAGACCACTCTCGAACAGCTACAGGAGATTACCGAGACCGCTCGTAAGGTGCAAGCCTTACGGGGGTCTATCGAGGAATGTGACCACCGCGTGACGGTGATCTCCACCAAAATAAAGGAGGCACATGGCAGCATGCGTGCAGACTTCCACTGCATCCAGCAGCTGTGGACGGAAATCCAGGAACTCAGGAAAGAAGAGCCGGACCGGCGAAATAAAAGACGAATTTCACAGTGTAAAAGGACTATCCGGCAACGTCTGGCCTACGAGGAGCGCCTCAAAGGTCTACTACAAGGACTGCAGGAGGACCTTGAGCAAGCCCGGATATCCTTGAACAAACAACAAAACAAGGAGCTGGAGTTGATCGCCGGCTTGCACAAGGCCATAATAAAGTTGGCCAGGACCAGTCCAGAGAGAGCTTTACAGGCCAGGAGGGACCTGTTAGTAATTTTATAAATAAAAAAAAAATAAAAAAAAGAGGATAATAATAAATAAATAAAAAAAAAAATAAAAATAAAAAAAATATTTGTCATTTCTGGGGGGGAAGTGCAATAAGCAAAACCTCGCGCGACACCGCGATGGTAATCCAATCGGAGAGGTGGTTAATTTTAGCTAGCCGCAGCACCCATGCTCGTACACGGCAATACGATATATTTTTGTCTTTTCCTTGTCTTTGCTGACTACAGCGCATATTTTCTTTTTACAGGTATTAATTTTTGTTGTAACTTTTGTCTTTTTTTTTAGGGTATGTATGTATATGTATGTATGTTTTTGTCCAGCGACGGAAAGTTTTTTTTCAGATAACCTCTATGCACAATAGTCCCCATCAAAAAAAAAAACCCCACCAACATAATTATCCGTATAGGCCTATAATAGTTTGACAATAACCCGGTTAGAGCAGTCGGATGAACATGAGACTCTTGGTGCAGGAGTGGGTCGAAGCCACACGTTTAAGGGCGCCCAAATAATACAAAAAAAAAAAAAAAAAAAAAACAGGAGAAACCAAGCACTTATTCGATGGTCGTACGAAGATTCTTTTTTTGCGAAGTCATTCCATGCGTTTCCGCATCGATATCTTCGAGCCTGTTACGTTCGCCCTCTTCGTCATTTTATTTGATGGAGAAAGATGCACGTAGAAAACAACAGCGAATCTCAAGGCAAAGGGAGAGGGGCAATCGACCCGTTGACTCACCGAAACAAGCAAAGGAATGTGCAATTTGACGATCTTTTCGGTCAGAACAACGACCGCGATCGACTTACTGGTAACAATACACCGGCAGGTGGCAAAGTGCATCGGCTGGGCGTTGACGCTACAGATAGGGGAACTCATAGGTGGGAACACCTAAATAACCCAAATATCACGGGGGGCTTGAAAAAGCTCTACACTGGTATAAAACACCGTAGCCAGGTAGAAAAGACAGACAGAGTTCACTCTGATCTCACAGCATTATAGTGTAAGCACTATATTCCCAAAGCCGCCAATGAATACAGCCAAGACCAGGAATCCTGAAGATAGTCTTGTTTGCCCTTGATGAACCACAACATATCCTGTTACAGTGGCTAAATAAATCAACGTCCTCGAAGGAAGACCTGTTCGCCGTCGATGAACAGCAACCCTCCGTGAAAGAAGTCTATAGGAGCTAGTGAACATATCCTGGGAAGAAATCCTCCGGTATCCTCGTCCTGGAAAAGCGTTATTATCATTATCAAGGACTTTACCATGGGTGGAAAAAGTTCCAAAGTGGACGGTACGGCCAATGTGATCAACACCGTCAAAATAATAGATCACAAGGACGACATTCAGGACGTGAACCATAATCTGAAGATTGTCATGGCTATGTTTGTTCTCTTAATCATCCTTAAAGTGATCAAGATGTACAAGCGATCGGTACAAGGACGTCGGGACCAAAAACACGCCCTGGAACAGGCGATATGTCGCCAGGTCTAAAGAAAGATAAAGCACCAGAACAAGACTCAAAAACTATAACAAAGTGACAAGAATAAAGGCAATTAAATGCCTTAAATACAGACAAACGTGAATCAAAACAAAAGATAAACAAATTGTGAACTCAAGCATTTATGAATGCAAGTGCAACAACAACGATACAAAGTGAAGTGAGCAAGACATCGGAGACGCTGCTGCCCGCAACTCATCAAACCAGACGTGTGCCGCCGTGGGATACACCGACATACATGCATAAAACATACATACCTACATAAATATATATATATATATACATAGTGATTGTGTTTAAGAACCAGCTTTTTTTTTAATTGTGTCTTTTAACGATAGTGTTTTGCACGTATATATATATATAAAAATTATATCTTCTAAACCCAGGATCCGGAGCGTCGAGATCTCATCGCCCAGGACTTAAAGGGGTAAGTTTGTCGGAACTCGGTTCCTTTTTATCCACCAAATATATATATATTCGTGCCTTTGTTTGACTATCTGAAGTAAATTTTCCACTTTAGGCCTCCTCAAGGTATTACAATAGTCTATATCAGTCAGTATACCTTTTTTATTGTACTTTATAAAATATAATTAGAAATTTACTTTTCAGCGGCGAGTATCAGCCTTGTGTTTGTATGAACAATTACAAGAGCCCCTCAGAGCGACGTTTGTAGTCGTGAATAGTCAGCAATTTGCTGACGTGTGCACCCTGTACGGGTGGTAAATTCGATACTCTCCGCTAACAACCTTTATTGGTCAATGAAAATTAAATGTATATGTACTCCCAATAATAGTATTACTCATTAATGGCACTAGCCAATATTTTATCCAATAAAATTATAATGTGAAAACGAACTTAAAACCATGAAGTGCTAAGTTTTCAACAAGGGGGGTGCTGACGCGATAAGTGGAGTAGGTGAAGAATAATGACATAACTTTTAACGGACAACCTTGACAATAGGGGATCGTATTGCGCGGCCCGCGACGATCCATTTGGCACACGATTGTGTGAAGGGGAGGGAATGTAGCCGAAACATTGCCCGATCGTGTTACGATCAAGCGACAGCTAAGCTTGTGGGGCAATGTAGACTGATGATCGACGGACTTTACGACTCATACTATTTTTTTCAGGCATCTTAATATTTATTCTCGTTATGTTGGAGAGGAGAAAGTCTTACCAAGAACCCACCCCATCCGGCGAGCTTATGCCGGCAAAATTGGTGCCTGAACATCGGATGACTTTCCCTCGGCCCGAGTCCTTTACAGGACTGGGGCACTAATATGCCCACGTAACAATCTTCGGTGTTTTTTGACATATTAAATATTGCTCTTGGGAATATCATTTTTTCAACTGTCCTGAATTTCAAATTAAATTTTATAAAAATCGGACGACTATATCATATAGCTACCATAGGAACTATCGGAAAACTAAAGGGAAATTAATAGAAAAAAAATTTTAGCTTTGTTCATTTTTATTGTATTCTCTTCTACTCTGGAATATAACTTTATTTTATTATTTTAGAATTTCGAATTAAATTTAACATAAATCGGACGACTATATTATATAGCTGCCATGGTAAGGATCGATCAATAATGTCAATATAATACCTTAACTGCTATAATTTTGTTCGTTGTTGTTTGCAAATCTAAATTTAACATTTTTGTAATTTCAACTTGAATTGTAATGATCTACAAGGGTATATAAACTTCGGCTGGCCGAAGTTAGCTTCCTTTCTTGTTTTTTAACTTAGTTTAATCTGTCGTAGGCAATATATATATAAACAAGAAAGAAAGCTAACTTCGGCCAGCCGAAGTCTATATACCCTTGCCGTTAATTCCTATTTAATTAAAAATTACAAAAATCTGAATTTATTTGCAACTAACCAAATTATAGAAATTTTCGTATTATTTTGACAATAATTGATCGATCATTTCTACGGCAGCTATATAATATAGTCGTTCGATTTATGTACAATTTAATTCGAAATTCTGAAAAAATAAAATAAAGTTATATTCCAGAGTAGAAGAGAGTACAATAAAAATTAACGAAGCTATAATTTTGTTTCTATTAATTTCCCTCTAGTTTTTCAATCGTTCCTATGAGAGCTATATGATAAAGTCGTCCGATTTTTATAAAATTTAATTCGAAATTCACGAGAGGTGAAAAAATGATATTCCTAAGAGCAATAGTTAATATGTCAAAAAAACACCGAAGATATAATTTTTTTTCAATTATTTTTACGATTATTCCCATGGGAGCTATAAGATATAGTTGTCCGATCCGGCCGGTTCCGACTTATATGCTACCTGCAATAGAAAGACGACTTTTGGTAAAGTTTCATCTCGATAGCTTTAAAACTGAGGGACTAGTTTGCGTGGAAACGGACGGACAGACGGACAGACGGACATGGCTAGATCGACTCGTCTAGTCATGCTGACCAAGAATATATATACTTTATGGGGTCGGAAACGTCTCCACTGCATTGCAAACTTCTGATTAAAATCGTTATACCCTCTGCAAGGGTATAAACATAAATTCGGAAATAATTAGGAGCATAGTGTAGGATATAAATTAGAACCATAAGCGGCCCAAAGTGCCCCAAAATTCGATTTATTATACCCTCGCATTTAAATTCTGAGTCGGATTTTAAATGATTTTACTATTTGCAAAATCTTGCTGCGCCGATCATTTTTAGATTTTAGAAAAAGTTTTACAATCAAAGTTTTCCTTAAAATTGCTTTTATATTTAAAATCCAAAAACCCGCTAAAACGAAATGTTTCCAAACTACTTATTTCCTTCCAAATGTAGAATTATTGACAAACTGTGGATTTGTAAAAACAAAATAAAAACATAAATTCGCCCCGCTACGTAAACACACACGCACGCTAAAATGCGTATTTACACCCCCAACCATTAGATATGTGCGTCTGTGTGTGCATTTTAGCTAACTAAGGAAGTGAGATTTGCTTAAATTCTGATACTGATAATACTGAGAACCATAAGCGACCCCAAAGTGCCCCAAAATTGGATTTGTTATACCCTTGCAGAGGGTATTATAATTTTGGTCAGACGTTTCCGACCACATAAAGTAGCCATGTCCGTCTGTCCGTTTGCGAGCTCAGTCTAAAAGCTAGCAACTTAAAACTTTTATAGTCATCCTAAAGCATGTGTACGCAGATCAAGTTTGAAAATCGAACCGATCGGACGTCTATATCCTATAGCTCCCATAGGAACAATCGGATATACCTTGCAAAAACTAAAGATTTTTCGCGCAGTGTAAGCGCTATTGACATTAATTTTTTCTAATCGTATTTTTTTGTGCATAGCTTGATCAGGGTAAAAGCGCGTACCGATCGGACGACTATATTCTATAGCTCCCATTGGAATAAGTAATGGGTGAAATCGGTTACAATTTTATGTTTTTCAGGATATTTCGCGCAGTGTAATAGATATTGACATGAATCTTTCCAAATCGTATTTTTTTGTGCATACCTTTCTCAGGGTAAAGGTGCTTGCCGATCGGACATCTATATCCTATAGCTCCCATAGGAACAATAGGGTGAAATCGGACCTAATTTGTCTCTTGTATTAAGAAGACTTCGTGATTTTTTACCGAATTAGAATTCTTTTTGTTACTTTCGGACTTTTAGCAGACAGCAAGGGTATTTAAACTTCGGCTTGCCGAAGTTAGCTTCTGTCCTCGTTCTTTACTTAATTTTTTCTTTTGCGATTTTCCTGTTATAAATTTATGGAATTGGGTTTTCTTTTTATTTTTTTTTTCAGCACGGCATTTAGAAAGATTTAAATATTTTTACTTTTAGGAAGATTTAAATTTTAATATTTCTTTTCTTCTGATGACTTCAATTCGCTTAGACTGATTGAGTCGACTTTTTTTTTTGGTACGGTATGGTACTCTCCACTTTACATAAGTGGTTAAGACATGGGAGAGGGAAGGTAAACGAAAATGGGAAGAAGGGACTGCTCTAATGCATGTTCTCGGCTAATGACCTTCTTTCTTGAGGCTGGCTAAATCTTTTATCTTAAAACTACTTTATCTTAAAACTGCTGCCGATCTGCTCCTAGCGGCGTAAAATGACGCGTAAAATTCGCTTGCCTTTAGTTTTAAATGGGTTTAAATTTAATTTTGTAGTTCAAAGGAAGATTAATTCATTTGGTTTTGGGGCTTTGTTTCCCCACGGCTTATTGACGGTATTGCCGGTAAAACTGTCCCTACTCTACAACATATAAACGTAGATGTAGAAAAATATAGGAATATGTAAAATATGAAAAATAAAATTTTCTACGATATGTCGATTAGGCGGGATTTGGATGCTGCTGCAGCTTCGTTTGGTTGGTTGATTGGGTTCAGGTTTGGATTTTCTGGCTTTTAGGGCACTGGGGTTACGTAACTAGGTGCCACCTGGAACATAAAGGCGTTCAAGACACCGTCCTCTCACTTTCTTGACAAAAAAAGAAACTTACCCACTAGGGGTTGGCACTTTTTAACAGATTGAAACGGCAATTGCCGGTAATTCTGGTAACTTGGGTAATTTTTGATTTTTTTCCTTTGGTTTTTATAACTTTGTTCACTGCACTTGCAACGCCCTCGACTGGTAATTTTGGTGTGACTCCTACTGAAATTCATCTTCGGGTCGGGACCCCGAGTACGACCTAACTATTCATCAATTTGATGAAATTTGTTGTTCCTGGCTCAAGAGAACCATCTCCTTCCAAAATCTTTTTGGACAAATTTTGTTGCCTACTTTTGGGCCAAAACATTTTCAAGTTAAACGACAAGCAATCCTACAAAAAACAAAATAAAAACATAAATTCGCCCCGCTGCGTACACACACACGCAAGTAGCTATATTAAAGGCTATTTCACATCTCTTTCATGGTTTAAAAAGGAAATCACACACACCAGGGGTTTTCTCAAAGTAAACTGGTTACATTCACTTTCTATCCCAGATTTCTGGTAACAGAACACACACAATTATTACTCCCATACATTAAAACAGGTCTCTGAGTGGTAAAAGGTTTCGATTGTTACCTGTATTGTCACCAAAAAACAATCTCACATCTAGCCAACAAAAAAATCCTTGAATCCTTGAATACACATATTGTAGCGTTAAAAAGGTTTCAATCCTTCAGAGAGAGGGTGACACCCTCTCTTTAGAAATGTTTGAGAGAAAGAACATCTAGATTGATAATGTTTGATTTGCTGTAAAATAACTACAAAAATAGACTGAACCATTAATAATTTAGTAGTAACCATTCTAACTTAAAATATACCATTTAGTACTTGAATAGAATGTTGGGATCAAATTATATGTAAATGATAAGGAAAATTCTCTACAATTATTTTATTAGTTTTAGAACCATCCGTGCACAATCTCCTGATAGGTGAAAACACTACATCACGCGACTTTGAAAATTGTTTGCTTATTTTTCTCCGCAGAAGGGGGATGATTGAGAGATAAAATCATCCGGATCGAACATCTATATCATATAGCTGCCATAGGAACGATCAGATTAACTTTGTTGTTTTTTTTACATAAATGCACATAACTTTAGAAATAGCGATTACTTTCGTTTTTAACATAATACTAAAAGTTTCATACAAATCGGACTACTATATCCTAATGTTTTTAAAAAATGACAAATGACAGAATTAACCATACATTTTTACGACTCTTTTTGCTAATTGTACCAAAAATTTCGCTAAACACCCTATAAAGTTAACTTAAACTAATCAATGACACAGCTAGTTATTTATTCTTCATTTTAAAAATAATTTAAAGCCAGAAAACGCCTTACTTCTTCAGCCCCCAGTGCAAAACCATATCCTTTGATAAATTTGAGGTTATGGTCTAAAAGAATTTATTATAAAAAAAGTGGCAATAAGTGGCGATTCTGAGTATATACACTTTGACAAGAATTAAATACCCAACAAATCCCAATTGGTTTCAGAAGTGGACTCCGCTGGACTCGCTTAATTGCTCTATTTGAAATTAAGTTTTCATAAAAAAATGTGCGTGTTAGAACACTTCCTTTGCCACTCAATTATAAGAAAAAAACGACGGATTTGCACCGTGTTAGCACAGAAACACTTAGTATATAGCACCATCCTATTATTCCAATCCAAAAAGTTTACTTAGATTGCTTTAAAAATCAAATTTGAAGAACTTCAAATCTGCAAGCGAATCGTCGAATTTTAACGCATCGAAAGTCGCATTTGTAAAAGCTGATTTAACAGCTGCGAAGTTAACAAAGAATCCATCTATCGGATTTCCTGAAACGTAACATTGTTAAATGTTAACATATCCTCAAACAAGATTTTTTATTTTAACGACTTTTCAAAAATGGATTTTGGTCAGCCAAAGTGGTCAAATGTCCCATAGTGCCGTGGAGGCCAGTCTCCGGGTGACCGATGAAGCCCGTAGGCAGTGCCGCCCCAAACCCGGCATGGGCCAGAGGTGAGAGCACTTTCCGCGGGAACTTTCTCTTTCGCGTCTCTTTTGTTTTTGCCGCAACAACAAGCTGGTCACGCCAGCTGACCGCTCGATCAGCTGCAGGCCAGTGCTGGTAAACGCGCGAGGAAGGCCCATCTGGCAACGCCGCATCCCTATCTAGGCACCCGACCGCTAGGGGCGCTGGCGCAATGACTGTCAGAAGCTGCTTGATACAGGTTGCACATGCTAGCTAATGTAGCATACATTTCCGGGCTGCTGCTCCAAATCCTTGACTAAAGGATTCGGAATCGGATCGAAACCACCGACAAGGTTTGCACAAAGGGGAAAAAAGGTGTTAAAAGGTCAAGGAACGGACTAACAACCATCCCCAGCGCCTAGGCGGTACACCGCAAATTGGGGCTCTGGCGACCGAGCAGGAGCGGTATAGTTTCCACCGGAAAAGCCATGGGGAAACTCATGTCCACCGTGGGATCCCAACTGTGCCCTCAACCCACTCTCCTAAAAATCCACGTAGCGTCTGACCCATACTGGGCGGCTGCGTGGTCTGCGTCTGTGCCATAGTGGCCGGCAGCCACGACACCTGGCATAAAATGCAAAAAACCTGGCAGTAGGTATAAAATGCTTCAATGGAAGGAATGTCGACGAAAAACGTAATTACTCCAGGTGGAAACCACACAAGTGGAAATCCATCCGTGGGATCTCCCACGGCCAGGGCACGGATTCTGGAGGCCCAAAATCACATTTTGAACAACAAACCTGGCGAGGCGGTGGCGAACTTAGCCTCGACAGTGAATGCACCAAGTTTGAGCAAGAAGGACGAAACCAAGGGCACGGAAGCAGCCGGAGCGTTCAAGAGCAGCTCGAAGCTTTTCAGGTCACCCGTCCTGAAGAAACCAGCGGGCCAGCCGCCGCCACGTGAAGATGATGCGGGGCAGGACGCGGCTAAGCGCCAAAGGGACCCAGGCAGCCAAACTGGTGGGCATAGAACGACCTCTGCAAAGAGGGCCAAAGCGGACCAGGAGCTCACGGGACCGGAACAGCTCGAGGAGATAGGAGTGCTTCTCGAAGAAGTCATCCATCTCACGAGTGTCATGCAGGTGCGTCACATCAACGTGACCATGAAAGCAATGTTCTCGAAGATGAAGTCCCTACAAGAAGGTGCAATGAGCTCCCTCAGCCAAGCTGGGGACTCCCACATGCGAAAAGAGCCCGTGGAGTGCATGAAATGCAAAGGTCCACTCCGAAGAGCGTGAGCAAGGAGCAACAGACGCCGGTATGTCTCAAACAGGACAACGCCGCACAAACAGTGTTCTGGCGAAACGCGAAGTTTTAGCTATGGTCACCCGTAGGGACGACGGCAAGCTGCAAAACCTTAGCACGATAGTGAACAAGGTCAGGCGCACAGCGAATGGGAACCTTCTTCTGGAGCTCAACAGAAGCGAGGACAACAGCACGGAGGAAATAAAAGAGAGCCTCGAGGAGGTTCTTGAAGAAGGGACTGCGGTGCGAGCGCTATCCGAAAGCACGAGGACGATGACGGTGGTAATAAACGACCTGGATCCACTAGTGGTGCCCGAAGATGTCACCAAAGCTCTGGTGGAGCAATTTTCCGCGAACGCCGAGTCCGTTAAAGTGAGGAGTATCCGTCCTTCATACAGGGACACCGAGACGGCTGTAGTTGGGCTGGCGAGCAAAGACGCAGAAGCGGTTCTTGGTAAGGGCAAGATCAAGATAGGATGGTCCATCTGCAAAGTGAATGAGAGGGACTCGCAGCCCAGGTGCTACAAGTGCCTGGAGATTGGGCACCTTGCTGCAAAGTGCCACAGCAAAGTAGACAGAAGCGGATGCTGCATCAAATGTGGCAAAACGGGGCACAAAATCGCTCAATGCCCTAACGAGAGCATATGCTTTTTATGCACCGAAGGAGGTCCGAAGTCGAGGAACCACCAAGCAGGAAGCAGGCGGTGTCCCCACGCCGCAAAAAGAGCCGTAGCCAAACCCAGAGAATGGAAGTGATCCAGATAAATCTGAAACACTGCCGTGCTGCGCAGGACCTACTCCTGCAGACATTGAGGGATTGTAAGGCGGATCTGGCTATCATTAGTGAACCGTACAAAGTCAAGGACAACGGCGCCTGGGTAACAGACACATCAGGCAGGGCCGCGATATGGCTGTGCAGTAGAAACGGCAAATTATTCCTGGACGTGCGTTAGGGATCGGGTTTCGTCCGAGCCCGAGTAGGCGAAACGTGGGTCTACAGTTGCTATCTAGCACCTAGTCTCTCCGAGGTGGACTTTAGCCGTGCACTAGACACGATTGCCTTTGATGCAAGAGACCGGCGCCCTACCATCATCGCAGGCGATTTCAACTCGTGGGCCGAAGAATGGGGGTGTCCCAGCACCAACAGCAGGGGGCGCACCTTGCTAAGAGCCTTTGCAACGCTAGACGTCGTGCTGCTAAACGAAGGGACGCAGGAGACGTTTAATCGGGCTGGAGCAGGGTCTATTATAGACCTCACCTTTGTGAGCAACCCGCTAGCACGACGTTCTCACTGGAGAATCGGCGGTTTCTGCACGGCCAGCGACCACGAGGCAATACTATGCACAGTGGGCACACGCCCGGAACCAGGAACCCGGAATCCAGTAGTCAAGGGCTACCGCCAGGAGACGCTGAACGCCGAGCAGATGAGCAGGTGCCTTGCGGACATGCATTTCGTGACGGAAGCAGACGTAAACACTAATGCTGACGGGATAGCAGCCAGCCTGGAGGATGCGTGCAGGGCAGGTATGCTGCAGCGCAAGCCGTATAGGGGAGACCATGAGCCTGTTCCTTGGTGGAACTCCGGGATAGCGACCCTTAGAAGGACATGCCTCAGAGCCAGAAGAGCTCTTCAACGCTCGAGAAGGACGGACAGGGCCGAGGCTGCACACGCCGCCTTCAAGCAAGCCAGGAGGTCCCTGAAGCACGCCATTCAGGACAGTAAACGGGAATGTTTCCTGAAGCTCTGCGAAGCAGCCGAACAGGATCCGTGGGGTGGGGCCTACAGACTCGTGGTCAAGCGAGTGAATGCAGGCAGCCGCTCTCCAACGAACAAAGCAATGAAGCTGGCGCTTGCGCTTTTGCCGGACACTTTCGCGGCGCTCTACAACGCCTGCCTGCGCGAGGGAACATTTCCCCGGAGATGGAAAGTCCAGAAGCTGCCGCTTCTTAACAAACCTGGGAAGCCACCTGGTGAAGCTTCCTCCTACAGGCCAATTTGTCTGCTCGACACAGTCGGCAAAGTGTTCGAGAAGCTTATCTTGAAACGGCTAAATCTGGCCATAGATGCGGCTGGCCTCTCCCCTACCCAGTTTGTATTACGGAAAGGAAAGTCCACACTAGATGCGATCCAAACGGTCACCAGGATAGCAGCAGAAGCCATACGCGGGAAGCGTTGGAAAGGCGGTACGAAGAAATACTGCCTACTGGTCACGCTCGATATCAAGAATGCCTTCAACACTGCGAACTGGACAAGGATTATGCAGGCCGTAAGGCGGCAACGGATCCCAGAGTACCTCATCAGGATAGTTGACAGCTACCTTGGCGAAAGGGTGCTGCTGTTCGATACAAGCGAAGGCCCAAGAAGTACAACGTTACTGCTGGGGTGCCAGAAGGATCGGTCCTGGGCCCCTTGCTGTGGAACGTAATGTACGAAGGAGTGCTGAGGCTTCCCATGCCTGACAACGTCCATGTGACTGGATTCGCAGACGACGTCGCCATTACGATTGTGGTTAAGACAACAGCCGAAGTGGAGGACATGGCCAACACAGCGGTAAGGAAGGTGGAGTCATGGTTGTCACTTGCCGGGCTCCAACTAGCGGCGCACAAGACAGAGGCTGTTCTTATAAGCAGCCGGCAACTCGTCGAGACAGCCAAGCTGACGGTTGGCGGGGTCGAGGTAGTTTCCCAAAGAGCTGTCAAGTATCTAGGCGTCATGTTCGACACCAGGCTGTCTTTCAAAAAACACCTGGAGTATGCAAATAAGAAGGCCGCAGCGACCGCCAGTTCACTCTCGCGAATTCTTTTAAACACGAGGGGCCCAAAGCAGGAACGAAGGAAACTCTTAGCGAGCGTCGTTACGTCCCAAGTCCTTTATGCCGCACCGGTGTGGGCTAAAGCCGCCACGACGCCCTCTTACATGTGTGGCTCGGCACGCACGCGCAGACTATGTGCCATCAGGATATCCTATGCCTTCCGGACGATCTCCGAGGAAGCGGCGCTGGTCATCGCTGGTCTTGTCCCAATAAATGAGCTAGTAAGGGAGGCAGCAGAAGTGCAGGAAGCGGTTACGAGCACGGACGACCTATCTAGGCGCGAGGCGCGACAGCTCGCGGGACAGAGATCAATCTCTTTGTGGCAGGAGAGATGGGACTTCGCGACATCTGGACGCTGGACCCACGCTCGGGCCACGGGTGCTTCCGGTCGTACTTGATGAAGTTCGGGCACGACACAAGGAACGGATGCCCAACCTGCGGCTCTGGAATCGAGGAGGACGCAAACCACGTCCTATTCGAGTGTGTGCGGTTCTCAGAGGACAGGACCGCATTGGAAACGGCGACCGGAGTCAGCACTAGCCACAGCACGCTAGTGCCTACAATGTTAAGGGGCCAACTGGAGTGGGACGCGACGGCCAAATTCGCCGCGTCTCTAATGCAAAAACTCAGGAAAGCTGAGAGGGAGAGGAGAGAACTGGCCACGTAAGCTGTCGCGGTTGTGCGAAGCATTGCTTTGCGGCCGTACCGCACAACTTCTTCAGTTATGTCCATTCTTTATATGTATATTTGTCAGTAGTTGTAAGATAATAAAAATTCAGAAGGAATACAAAAAAAAAGCCACCATGCACCAATCAACGTGAATTTAGGAAAAACATGGTTTGAACATTCGAGACAATATTTAAATTTAGTTCTTTGGTACAAAGGAATACAGAAACATCGTCGGTTTTCTACGTCTATTTTTCAAGTTATTTTGATTCATTTAACTATTATTTAAATTATTTTATAATTGCGTCTGTGCAGTGCGATATTTGCAACGAGGATATAAACGTGTCGGTGTTCGAGTCCCATTATGAGGGGTGTTCGAAAAATCCTCATGGAAAAGTGAGTGAAATATCCATTATTTGTGACTTATGTCAAAAAAGTTTGGATAGTTCCAAATTTGATGAACATTATAAAAAGTGTGTTGGGCCAAATAATGCCTACAAACTGTTGATGAATGCGCAGAATCATAGGGATGACCAGCCTTCTACGTCAGGAGCCGTCAAGAAAATATTTTAAAAATCCTAACTTATTGGATCGATGAATACAGATCCATTAAATTTAGTATAAAAGTTTATGGATTGTATGTTAAATTTACAGATGATGAAAACTGTATTGAAACATTAAAGCATTTTTCAACTGCTTTCATATCAGTTTATGATGGATTTGATTTAGTCCCTATCATTGATGGTGCCATGGACTACTTATCAAATGCAAGCAGTGAGTTTCAGAAGAGAGACTCAGGATGGGCCATTAAGGCATTTAAATATTTTGACATTTTAGTAATAAAATTAGAGCTCATCCACCTAAAATTAAAGCCACAAACCCACTGATTAATGTAAACAATAATGATACCTACTGCTTTAAGTGGTGTTTGCTCGCCTCAATTGCCTATAAAAATCACCTAAACACAAATTTTATTACCGACAGACAGCGCAGTGCTGCTACAGAACATTTACAATATCCAAAAAAATATAGTGGATTTACCATTTCACAAGATGTAATTTGTTATAAAGGAGTGGAATTAAACTTTACCGGAATAGAGTTTCCGATAACAACAAATGGCATCAAGAAGTTTGAGAAACAAAATCAGAGTTACAGCATCAATGTTTATGGAATTGATTATAACAGGAATCCGATTATCGGTCCTATTGTAAGAAGTGGTTGATATATGACCAAATCATATTAATTTGTTAAACATTGAAAATGGAAAAAACATGCATTATGTCTACATAACCAGCATGAAAAAGTTATGCTACCCGCAGCATACAAAGTCTAGATCTGCTGCATATTTTTGTGAGAATTGTTTACAATTTATAACAACTACGAACACTACACATGACACAAAGGCAGCACAATATCCTGAGCCCAACAAAACTACGGAATTCAAAAATGTTTATAAAAAACTGTCACCACCTGTAGTAATAATGCGGACATTGAAGCTGTGTTGAGGAGTTATCATACAGTTAAAAACAATCCGACAGTCTCATCAACCACAAAAGAAAAGGAGCATATTGCCTGCGCGGTATCATTCTACGAGGTGCATAAGTATAACCCATCTTTTAATAATCAATGGACCTATGACGGTAATTATAAACATTTGAGGTAATTTATTATTATAACGTTTTTTTCTTTTAAAAGCACTCAAAGACACAACTTTGAGGCTTTATAACCGTTACTGGGGAAGCCAACCAGAGTCAGCCCGGGAGTTGGAACCATGGGAGGAGTACGCCCAGGAGAATGAAAATTGCTGCGCCTGTGAGCTCCCTGGATTTAGCCTGTAAATATTATAATCAATTTATGGGCTGCTACATGGGCCCAATTCATAAAAAATGTCAAACCTATTATAACCTGAAGCATGCATTTTTCCCAGTCATAACCTTTCAAGATATGATATTCATTTATTTATTAGAGAATTAGGTGACAATATAAAACCAATACCCTGTAATAAGGAGCTTTATATTTCATTATCGCAAACGATCAGAATAAACAACAGCATGCAATATAAATTCAATTCATTGATTCAAATCGATTTTTAAATTCAATAATTTCATTTTTAAGATATTAAGCAAAAAATTTGAGGGGGAAAAATTTGATCAAATGCGGCGAAAGGGTGTATTTCCGTATGACTTCCTAGATAGTTTTGAAACATTTAATGAAACAGCTCTTCCACCAATTCAATATTTTTTCAATTCTCTAACTGATCACGAATGTTCTGTAGAGGATTACGAGTTTGCCCAGAAGGTCTGGCCAACATTTAAGTGTAGAAATATAAAAGATTATTTAAAGTTATACTTGGAATCCGATGTAATGATTTTAGCAGATGTATTCGAAAACTTTAGAAAGATATGTTTACAGATATATAAGCTAGATCCCGTAAATTATGTAACAGCGCTATCAATTTCATGGGATGCAGTGTTGAAATTTACTCGAGTAAAACTAGCGTTAATAAGTGATCCCAACATGTATAATTTAAAAAAAGATCTATACGAGGGGGTTTGACTCAATGTACCCAAAGAATTTCAACTGCAAATAATATATATATGACTGATTTTGATATTGATAAACCTTCTAATTTCTTAGCATACATTGATGCCAACAATTTATACGGATGGGCAATGAGTCAACCCCTTCCAATATCAAATTTTAAATTTTTAAATGAAGAGGAAATTAGGCAGTTTAATTTATTGAATATCGCAGAAAATATGGATCAAGGGTATATGTTAGAAGTAGACCTTGAATACCCAGTTGAACAGCATAACGCTCATAATTCTTTATCCTTCTGTCCTGACAGTAAAATACCTTCAGGTTCAAAAACACCTAAGCTAATAGCTGATTTAACCAATAAGGGAAAATTATATAATCTATTTAAAATATCTGCAGTTATGTATTCAGCACGGCCTTAAAGTAACAAAAATTCTTAGGATACTTTCATTCACGGAATCTAGATGGTTAAAGCCATATATTAATCTTAATACAAAACACCTAAAATTAGCTAAAAAGGAATTTGAACAATTTTTTTTTAAATTAATGAATAACGCTGTTTACGGAAAAACAATGGAGGACGTAGCAAAACGCCGGGACATAGTTCTTATATCCCATTATTATTCAAGGCAAAATTCACCAGGGTTTGGACAACGTATAGCTAGCCACAATTTCCATAGCGTAGAACTATTTGGCCCTAACTTAGCTGCAATTGAATCTTCAAGGACTATTATTCGTTATAATAAACCGATATATATTGGATCTAGTGTATTAGACTTATCGAAATGGTTGATGTACGATTATTTCTATATTTTTTGTTGTTGTAAAATGTCCTACGTTAGGAATATTTTATATGGATACAGATTCATTTGTACTATCGTCTAAAGAAGACTTTTATACGTTAGTCAAAGAAAACCCAGACCGTTTTGATACGTCCAACTTTAAGCCTAATAATAAATCAAACAAAAACACCTCTTAACGAGGTAAAAAAATAGGGACGATCGCACCTTAAACATACAAAAGTTCTGATATCAACATTTGTGACGAAAGATGATTACACACATGATTAAATACACTTTTTAAAATTTATTTTTTCGGCACTCTAGTTTTAAGAACAGACAAGTTTTTAAGAACACACGAACAATTTCTATTGCAGAGTGCCGAACCCAAACCAATTGATTTTCTTGAGGTCTTGGTATGCAATTCTTTAAGTTTTAGCAATTAATTTAATTTAATTTGGTGTATTACTCATTACGATCGGACTATTACTGCAGATTTTAAATTTTGCGGCTATATATAGTAGTCGCCTTCGCACACTCTCCTGGTGCGCTTCGTCACTACATGGACTGCCGTCCATAGTGATACAATATTATTCCTGCTAACAATAAAGAACTGGGTATAATGAAAGACGAGAACGCAGGCAAGTTATGGCGTCCTTTGCGGGTTTAAAGGCAAAGGCCTACTCAATTCTAGTGGAAAAGGATATATATCTAGTGGGACAGGATACTCAAAGTCAATATGAAAGCATTAAAAGAATAAAGGGTGTGCAAAAGTCTGTTGTAAAGAAATTATCTCACTATGATTATATTGAATGCATTAAACATAAGAAGACGTATTATGGCGAGCAGCGAACCATTAGAAGTAGAGCACATAATCTTTACACTGAAATTGTTAACAAAATAAGTCTTAATTATAAGGACGATAAAAGATTTGTATTACCTGATAATATAAATACATTAGCTCATGGTCATTATAAAATAAACCATTCTTAAGTTTATTATTATGTAATTGTAAATATCTATATTTTAATGAATAAAATAATAAAATAAATTTCTGTATGTGTTTGTGTTATTTTGTCCATTTATTATTTCAGCAAACGTTTTTTATCTATCCACGAGGAGTGACTATCGTCAAAACCGAGCCACTTCACCTTGATTTTATTCTTTCGTCTTGCAATTATTTGTTTTACCAAGAAAGCATTTGGATCTTTGACAAGTTGAAGTTCTTGCTCATAAAATGATCCTCTAATGGGTTCATTTTTATAATCCTTCAAGTCATATGTTACCGGATTAGTAGCCTTAACCTTTATTACTTTAAAAACTTCAGTTGTCCAATTAGGTTCATAACCTTTCATAAATACACCCTTATATTTACTTATTCTAACGTAATCCCCTATGGAGAATTTATGTCTCGGGAAAGTTTTTGGATAATTATAAACAGATTTTAAAATTAAAGTGATGGGGGCGTCGCAATGTTCCTCGATTGAAGGCATCTTCTGACGGCCGTTGCGGCTGTTGCACGTAGCCGGTAGCAAGCTGTGGGGGAGAGATAAGAACACTTTTCGATCGGACCGGCCGGGCGATGTATTTGATTTAGAGTTACAGAGAGTACTAAACTTAAACTACTTGAGCGCTGTGCTTCAGGGCGCTGTGGAGAGATACCGTGCAGGGAAGGCGGGAGAGCGGGAGAGCCTGGAAGTAGGCATTCTCAACGAAGGAAGAGCGGGCTTTGGAAGAGCGGGGGATTTAAGAGAGGGGGAAGTGGCGTAAACAATCCGCCCCCTTGCAATCGCTAGCGTTGCAACGAAGCCCCACGTGTCGCCTAGGACTGGTTGCAGGCGCCGGACAGGATCCATCCGAAAGCCGTTCTCTGGGCCACTGGGAGTTCCTCGTCGACCAAGTGGAATCCAGGTCGGAGGACCTTGGCGTATGGCGATGGTGGCCGGCAAGTAGAACCGTTCGTCGGCCAATGGGAGGTCTCCGTATTTGCCAACCACGGCGTCAGAGAGCTCCCGGATGGGGGTGCGGATCCGGACATTTGGTTCCACTTTCAGGACGACCTCTAGCTTGAAGCCGTCGTCGCGCTTCGACCGAATTGTCGCCGAGCATATCCGCTCGTCGCCGACGGTGGTAGTCGGCAAGCGGAACGCAGACGCCAGGGATGCGTCGATGCAGCTCGTCGGCGTACACGGGTCGATGAGGGCGGCCGTGTCGAACTTCTTGAGCCCGGTCTCCAAAGTAATCATTGCCGTCGGCAGGACGTTGACGCTGTGCCGCTGCAGGAGGGACGACAGTGACGGTGCCGGTGTCGAGGAGGCTGAGCGCGGTGGAGAGGCAAGCGCTCTGCGAGTTGGCGGATCTTGCCGGCGCGAGCGCTGCTGAGAAGCGGCGGATGCCGAACGCCCTGCCGGGGCCAGCGCTTGGCGAGTTGGCGGATTCTGCCGGCGCGAACGCTGTTTAGTAGCCGACGGCAGGGGGCGCTCGTGCATATGAAGGAGCGAGTGGTGCACGTCTTGCATCTGTCGCCACCTCGACAGCTCACGTCGGAATGCTCGTGAGCAAGGCAATTCGAGCATACTTGTTGATAAGCACTGCTCGATGCCGCTTCTCTGCGCTCAGCTTTAGGAACCTCTGGCACTTCCGAAGCGGATGGACTCCATGGCAGACTCGGCATCGGTAGGAATTTATACCTCGAGTACGTCTGCTCTCCAATGCCTGAGCGCTGCGTGGACGAGGAGCCATGATGTGATCTGGTAAGGAGTAATGGACGGAAAAAAGAAAAAACATATGGAGATAAGTTGAAAAATGCTTTGATGGCGAGGATGGTTGGAGAATTATGCGGAGGACGTTGATTGAGAAGGACGGTTGGAGTGTTCTCCTGGTAGAAGAACCACCTTGGTCAGGGGACGCTTAATAATCCTGCGTGCCGTGAGAATGCCGTCAGCCCCCGGAAAGACAGAGTCGATTCTGCTCAGGCGCCACTCATTCGGGGGCAGATTGTCTTCTTTGACGACTACCATGTCGCCAACGCGGAGATTTGCGGTCGGGGACTGCCACTTGTTGCGCTTGTGGAGCTCCTTGAGGTACTCCTCTTTCCATCGAGCTTTGAATTGCTGATGGAGCGCCTTTAAGTGTTGCCACCGATTCACAATGGACTTGGATTCCCCTTTTATTTCGGGTTCCACTATGGACAGAAGAGGCCCGCCAACTAAAAAAAGCCCTGGTGTCAACGCCAAGAGATCTGTAGGATCTTCAGACATAGGAGAAAGCGGTCTGGAATTTAGACAAGCTTCAATTTTCGCTAGGAGGGTTGAAAACTCTTCAAAGGTGTACTTTCGAGCGGTGGCCGCAAGAAGATGCACTAGCGTCGTGTGCCCCATTTCTACGCGCACATAGATCGCAGCACCATACGCCTTTTGAGAGGCGTCACAGAATCCATGATGTTCGACTCGGAACTCTTGGCGGAAGGAGACCCATCTGGGAATTCGGACTTTATCTAGAACCGAGTAGCTTCGGACAAAATCACGCCACTTTTGGCACAGTTCAATTGGGAGTTCATCATCCCACCCAAGGTCATGAAGTCAGATCTACTGCATGAAAATCTTGGCACACACCACGAATGGAGCGAGCCAGCCTGCTGGATCAAACAGCTTGGCGATTTGGGAAAGAACATGTCGTTTCGTGAGCGTGGCTTGGTTGGATAGGTCTGGAGGGGCGAAGAAAAACTCATCGGATGTTGCCTTCCAACGGACTCCGAGAGTTTTTGCCGTGCTTTCCGTATCTATTTCGAGGAAATCGGCGTTTAACAGGTGATCAGTTTCGATATGAGACAGAACTTCTTTATGGTTGGAGGTCCACTTCCTTAATGGAAAACCAGCCGAATCGAGGGCACTCTGCAACTCGCGAATGGTAAGGTGAGCCTCTTCTGCAGAGTCAGCTCCCTAAAGGACATCATCGACGTACATGCAACCACGAATAACTTTACTCGCCCTTGGATGGGTTAGTTGCACGTCGGTCGCCAGCTGTTGCAGGACCCTAATTTCCAGAAACGGTGCACAATTGACCCCAAACGTAACTGTTTCTAGCTCAAAATCGCGATTATATCCTTCTCGATTGCGGAATAAGATACGTTGGAACGCTGTCTGCTTCGGATCTACCCAGATCTGCCGGTACATTTTCTCGATATCAGCACTGTACACGAAACGGAAATATCGCCACTTCAGGATCTGGATGGTTAGATCGGACTGTAGGACCGGGCCAGCATGAAGGATATCATTTAAGCTGACCCCATTGTCTGAAGGGCTGGAGGCGTTGAATACCACTCTAAGTTTGGTGGTCGTGCTCTCCTGTTTTAACACCGCGTGGTGTGGAGGGTAATAACATGCTGAATCGTGGGTAGGAGGGACTTCTCTCATGTGGTAGAGGTCGAGATATCCTTGAATCACTGAGTCGTACTTGGATTTTAGCGTACTGTCCCTTTTTAGCCGCTGCTCGTTTCTTAAATATTCAGCCAGCGCCAGGGATCTGGATTGTCCCAGGGAGCATTTCATGTTCTCAGGATCTCGAAACGGAAGACTCACGACATACCTGGCGGTATCGTCTTTTGTGGTGGTCCGAAGGAAATTATCCTCACAGATCACGTCGGATTCTTCTGCCACCTTTACGGGCAGATCCTCCACCTCCCACAATTTGGTGAGGAGTTTATCGAGGGACGCTTCGTACGTGTGTGCAACACGCGTGGAAAAGGATGCAATTCGATCTTGCCTCGGAGCGGGTACTGGTCCTGTTAGACTCCAGCCGAAAATGGTCTCTTGACCGAGAAGAGAGCCACAGATGTTCGCTCGGGTGCCGCTTAGTAGAATGGATGGAAGTATATCGGCCCCGATTAGAGGATCTATTTGTGCGCTCTCATAAAACTTTGGATCCGCTAGTGGAAGTTTGGGAAGATCTCGCAGGAAATGTTGCGGAAGCGGACATGAGGGAAGATTTCCGACTATTTGCGGAAGCACGTAGGCAGTGGTGTTTAACTGCAAACTAGGCCGAGTCGGAGAACGAATCGTGAATTGGCAGAGCTTCTTAGTCTCAGCGGAGACCGTTTGATTAAGCCCTGAGACCCTGACTTGGAACGGCAGCTTAATCAGGTTGAAAAGGCGTTCAGTAATTAAGGTCGCGTCAGATCCGGAGTCTATTAAGGCTCGCGCTTGGAAGTTGGAACCCTGATGGCATATATTAATGATGGCGGTGCCTAGGAGGACTGACCTAGAGCCCGCTGCAAAATAGTTTCGAAGTGTTGGCTGCGTGCCACTGGCAGCTGAGGGACCAGGAGTATTCGGTCTGGATCTGGGCGTTGGCGTTGGATTTGCGCGCGCTGGGGATGGGGTGCCTCTGTGTAGGAGGGTGTGATGGCGGCCGCGGCACGTGAAGCAGTTATGTGCGCTTTCGCAGTCGCGCAGCTGATGTGTCCGCGCAAAGCAGTTCAAACACAGCTGTTTCCGTTTGATATAGGCGATGCGTTGGTCGACCGTCATCCGGAGAAACTGGGCGCATGTGCGTATTGGATGGTTTTCTCTATTACCGAGATCGCACCCTCTAAGTTGTCGAGGTGTTACCCTTGTCTCATAAGAATTTATTCTCCGAGACGCCGAGTTGGATGTGGATGCCCTGGGCTGAGTCTGACTAGAACCTGATGGTCGAACATCATCTATGGCTTCTATAGTTCTGTGACGCTCAGTTAGGAAAACGTTCAGCTCATGCCACGTAGGGATCTCGGCTTTGTTATGAAGGGACTGCTCCCATAGGGAAAGCGTATGCTTTGGGAGTTTGGATGAGCACATATATACCAAGAGGCAATCCCAAGTTTCGACCTGAATACCGGACATTTCTAACGCCGTAAGGCACCCATGGATGGTAGAAGTTCTTTCAAAGCTGACCCAGACTCCTGTGTGACGGACGGCACATTGAAGATTATCTTTAATTGACTATTTATATTTATATCGCTTGTTTTCGAAACGCTCAGTGAGGTTATCCCACGCTGAGCGAAGGCCATCATTAGTAAGTGGTGAATTTGGAACTATATTGTGAGCGTCGCCACTCGTCTTAGCCTTGAGGTGGAATAGCTTTTCGACTGGAGTAAGTCTGGGATTGTTAATATAAATTGCCGTGAAGAGATCCCTAAAGGTTGGCCAACGAAGATAATCGCGGGTAAAAACCTCGGTATCGCACGGCGGCAGCCGGCAGCCTGACGGAATGTATGTCTGAGGAGGATCGGCTGGCGTTGGGGAAGCTTGCGGAAGTTGCGGAGTTTGCGCTATCATATCTGCTATCTGGGCGCCGCACCTTTCATACGCGCTGTAGCAATAACCGTACTTAGCCTTGAGGATTGGCAAGCTGTCAGCTGCACTTTCTCTGGCTGCTACAAGGCACGCGGTACATGCATCGTACTCTTTTTTGATGCGGACCCATACCTCTTTGATTTCGTCTCGGCGAATATTGAGGACGGACAACGTAGGAGGGACCGCCGCGGGAATATTTATTCGCGATTCCAATTCGGAAAGTCGATACCAAACTAGGATGCTGTTGGGATAGAATGGGCGCGCTGATATTTCGGACAACAATCAGAGAACCAATTACGAACGCACTTATGGACTGGTGGAAATTGGGTGTCGACCGGCTAAAATAGTCGATATGCGAGGCTGAATTGTTGTCAAATAATCCCCAGGCTTTTGGTGGAACGATGGAATAAAAATGGAAAAATACCAAAAATACTAAACATAAAATACTGAAAAATATTGTTCTTGGTGAAGTATTTTTCGTTTAGTTTTTTATTGAGAGGTGGTTGGCCGAATGTGGATGGGATTGGATGTCCCCGGCAGTATATGGAGAAGTTGGTATTTTTTTTTCTAATTTTAGAAAAAACTATTCGGAGACAACCAAAAAATACTTTGCAGTGGTATGCGGATGGTATTTTTTTTTCAATTTTCTTTTTCCTCCCCGAAGAAAAATAATATATAGATATATGGATATAAGGATATACCAAACTAAATAAATAAAAAATACTGTAATGGAGTAATACTGGAATAAATGAAAATAATTTGGACGCAAATCGGGAACAATGTCAATAAATTGATTTCACTGGATTCTGCGATGTCGACAGTATTTTATTTAATTCTTTTTGGAACTCTAGCGATGAAGAATTTTTTGTAAATTTAATTTTAAATTTTTTAATTTAATTTTCAGTAATTATTCAAGTTTATTAGAATTGAGCTTGGTATTTACGTGGAACAGCTCGAAATAAGAGCACTTGGAATGATGGAATGATGGATATAAATAATGCCCGAAAGATCTCGTGCATAAAGCCCCTTTTGCGGGCTGTGTATGTATAAGTAAAGCTGGAATACGCGGGAATGCAGTTCGCACACGAATATGTTTGAATAGGAAATAAAACACACTGAGACTCAAAAGTTATTTCACGTCGGCTTTGAAAATTTATTTATTATATATTTATGGAAAAGACGGAAATACTTCGATGTTCGGGATGCGGTGTATTGGTAGAAAAAACAAGAGGGAACGCTATAGTCGAGTGCCTCGACTATCAAATACCCGTTACTCAGCTAAAGTCAGCAGTCTCAAGCAGGGCAAACCAAGCAGCCGCTTCAAAAAATTTAAAAAATTTCTTCTACATTTCGGTAGGCGTTAATAACCCAAACAAAATTGCGTTTACACTTTTGCTCTAGCTTTAAAACTATGGGCGCCACAGCTTTTCGCGGTTTGTGGGCGTTAGGGGGGGGGGGGGGTTTCCAACTTTGGTCTATCAATATGTATTGATGAAACGAATACACATTGCTTTTCCCGTTAATATTGCTTCAAAACTGTGGGTGCCACAGTTTTTCGCGGTTTGTGGGCGTTAGAGGGGGCGTGGCATATCGGCGGGAAAAACTTGCCCTGCGTATTAACCCCTAGAATCTGCATACCAAATCCCAATCTTCTAGCTTTTATAGTTTCCGAGATCTCAGCGTTCATACAGACGGGTGCCACTGTTTTTCGCGGTTTGTGGGCGTTAGGGGGGAGGGGGGTTTCCCACTTTGGTCTATCAATATGTATTGATGAAACAAATACACATTTCTTTTCCCGTTAATATAGCTTCAAAACTGTGGGTGCCACCGTTTTTCGCGGTTTGTGGGCGTTAGAGGGGGCGTGGCACATCGGCGTGAAAAACTTGCGCTGCGTAATAACCCCTAGAATCTGCATGCCAAATCCCAATCTTCTAGCTTTTATAGTTTCCGAGATCTCAGCGTTCATACAGAATGGGTCACAGTTTTTCGCGGTTTGTGGGCGTTAGAGGGGGCGTGGCACATCGGGAAAGAACATGTCGTTTCGTGAGCGTGGCTTGGTTGGATAGGTCTGGAGGGGCGAAGAAAAACTCATCGGATGTTGCCTTCCAACGGACTCCGAGAGTTTTTGCCGTGCTTTCCGTATCTATTTCGAGGAAATCGGCGTTTAACAGGTGATCAGTTTCGATATGAGACAGAACTTCTTTATGGTTGGAGGTCCACTTCCTTAATGGAAAACCAGCCGAATCGAGGGCACTCTGCAACTCGCGAATGGTAAGGTGAGCCTCTTCTGCAGAGTCAGCTCCCTAAAGGACATCATCGACGTACATGCAACCACGAATAACTTTACTCGCCCTTGGATGGGTTAGTTGCACGTCGGTCGCCAGCTGTTGCAGGACCCTAATTTCCAGAAACGGTGCACAATTGACCCCAAACGTAACTGTTTCTAGCTCAAAATCGCGATTATATCCTTCTCGATTGCGGAATAAGATACGTTGGAACGCTGTCTGCTTCGGATCTACCCAGATCTGCCGGTACATTTTCTCGATATCAGCACTGTACACGAAACGGAAATATCGCCACTTCAGGATCTGGATGGTTAGATCGGACTGTAGGACCGGGCCAGCATGAAGGATATCATTTAAGCTGACCCCATTGTCTGAAGGGCTGGAGGCGTTGAATACCACTCTAAGTTTGGTGGTCGTGCTCTCCGGTTTTAACACCGCGTGGTGTGGAGGGTAATAACATGCTGAATCGTGGGTAGGAGGGACTTCTCTCATGTGGTAGAGGTCGAGATATCCTTGAATCACTGAGTCGTACTTGGATTTTAGCGTACTGTCCCTTTTTAGCCGCTGCTCGTTTCTTAAATATTCAGCCAGCGCCAGGGATCTGGATTGTCCCAGGGAGCATTTCATGTTCTCAGGATCTCGAAACGGAAGACTCACGACATACCTGGCGGTATCGTCTTTTGTGGTGGTCCGAAGGAAATTATCCTCACAGATCACGTCGGATTCTTCTGCCACCTTTACGGGCAGATCCTCCACCTCCCACAATTTGGTGAGGAGTTTATCGAGGGACGCTTCGTACGTGTGTGCAACACGCGTGGAAAAGGATGCAATTCGATCTTGCCTCGGAGCGGGTACTGGTCCTGTTAGACTCCAGCCGAAAATGGTCTCTTGACCGAGAAGAGAGCCACAGATGTTCGCTCGGGTGCCGCTTAGTAGAATGGATGGAAGTATATCGGCCCCGATTAGAGGATCTATTTGTGCGCTCTCATAAAACTTTGGATCCGCTAGTGGAAGTTTGGGAAGATCTCGCAGGAAATGTTGCGGAAGCGGACATGAGGGAAGATTTCCGACTATTTGCGGAAGCACGTAGGCAGTGGTGTTTAACTGCAAACTAGGCCGAGTCGGAGAACGAATCGTGAATTGGCAGAGCTTCTTAGTCTCAGCGGAGACCGTTTGATTAAGCCCTGAGACCCTGACTTGGAACGGCAGCTTAATCAGGTTGAAAAGGCGTTCAGTAATTAAGGTCGCGTCAGATCCGGAGTCTATTAAGGCTCGCGCTTGGAAGTTGGAACCCTGATGGCATATATTAATGATGGCGGTGCCTAGGAGGACTGACCTAGAGCCCGCTGCAAAATAGTTTCGAAGTGTTGGCTGCGTGCCACTGGCAGCTGAGGGACCAGGAGTATTCGGTCTGGATCTGGGCGTTGGCGTTGGATTTGCGCGCGCTGGGGATGGGGTGCCTCTGTGTAGGAGGGTGTGATGGCGGCCGCGGCACGTGAAGCAGTTATGTGCGCTTTCGCAGTCGCGCAGCTGATGTGTCCGCGCAAAGCAGTTCAAACACAGCTGTTTCCGTTTGATATAGGCGATGCGTTGGTCGACCGTCATCCGGAGAAACTGGGCGCATGTGCGTATTGGATGGTTTTCTCTATTACCGAGATCGCACCCTCTAAGTTGTCGAGGTGTTACCCTTGTCTCATAAGAATTTATTCTCCGAGACGCCGAGTTGGATGTGGATGCCCTGGGCTGAGTCTGACTAGAACCTGATGGTCGAACATCATCTATGGCTTCTATAGTTCTGTGACGCTCAGTTAGGAAAACGTTCAGCTCATGCCACGTAGGGATCTCGGCTTTGTTATGAAGGGACTGCTCCCATAGGGAAAGCGTATGCTTTGGGAGTTTGGATGAGCACATATATACCAAGAGGCAATCCCAAGTTTCGACCTGAATACCGGACATTTCTAACGCCGTAAGGCACCCATGGATGGTAGAAGTTCTTTCAAAGCTGACCCAGACTCCTGTGTGACGGACGGCACATTGAAGATTATCTTTAATTGACTATTTATATTTATATCGCTTGTTTTCGAAACGCTCAGTGAGGTTATCCCACGCTGAGCGAAGGCCATCATTAGTAAGTGGTGAATTTGGAACTATATTGTGAGCGTCGCCACTCGTCTTAGCCTTGAGGTGGAATAGCTTTTCGACTGGAGTAAGTCTGGGATTGTTAATATAAATTGCCGTGAAGAGATCCCTAAAGGTTGGCCAACGAAGATAATCGCGGGTAAAAACCTCGGTATCGCACGGCGGCAGCCGGCAGCCTGACGGAATGTATGTCTGAGGAGGATCGGCTGGCGTTGGGGAAGCTTGCGGAAGTTGCGGAGTTTGCGCTATCATATCTGCTATCTGGGCGCCGCACCTTTCATACGCGCTGTAGCAATAACCGTACTTAGCCTTGAGGATTGGCAAGCTGTCAGCTGCACTTTCTCTGGCTGCTACAAGGCACGCGGTACATGCATCGTACTCTTTTTTGATGCGGACCCATACCTCTTTGATTTCGTCTCGGCGAATATTGAGGACGGACAACGTAGGAGGGACCGCCGCGGGAATATTTATTCGCGATTCCAATTCGGAAAGTCGATACCAAACTAGGATGCTGTTGGGATAGAATGGGCGCGCTGATATTTCGGACAACAATCAGAGAACCAATTACGAACGCACTTATGGACTGGTGGAAATTGGGTGTCGACCGGCTAAAATAGTCGATATGCGAGGCTGAATTGTTGTCAAATAATCCCCAGGCTTTTGGTGGAACGATGGAATAAAAATGGAAAAATACCAAAAATACTAAACATAAAATACTGAAAAATATTGTTCTTGGTGAAGTATTTTTCGTTTAGTTTTTTATTGAGAGGTGGTTGGCCGAATGTGGATGGGATTGGATGTCCCCGGCAGTATATGGAGAAGTTGGTATTTTTTTTTCTAATTTTAGAAAAAACTATTCGGAGACAACCAAAAAATACTTCGCAGTGGTATGCGGATGGTATTTTTTTTTCAATTTTTCTTTTTCCTCCCCGAAGAAAAATAATATATAGATATATGGATATAAGGATATACCAAACTAAATAAATAAAAAATACTGTAATGGAGTAATACTGGAATAAATGAAAATAATTTGGACGCAAATCGGGAACAATGTCAATAAATTGATTTCACTGGATTCTGCGATGTCGACAGTATTTTATTTAATTCTTTTTGGAACTCTAGCGATGAAGAATTTTTTGTAAATTTAATTTTAAATTTTTTAATTTAATTTTCAGTAATTATTCAAGTTTATTAGAATTGAGCTTGGTATTTACGTGGAACAGCTCGAAATAAGAGCACTTGGAATGATGGAATGATGGATATAAATAATGCCCGAAAGATCTCGTGCATAAAGCCCCTTTTGCGGGCTGTGTATGTATAAGTAAAGCTGGAATACGCGGGAATGCAGTTCGCACACGAATATGTTTGAATAGGAAATAAAACACACTGAGACTCAAAAGTTATTTCACGTCGGCTTTGAAAATTTATTTATTATATATTTATGGAAAAGACGGAAATACTTCGATGTTCGGGATGCGGTGTATTGGTAGAAAAAACAAGAGGGAACGCTATAGTCGAGTGCCTCGACTATCAAATACCCGTTACTCAGCTAAAGTCAGCAGTCTCAAGCAGGGCAAACCAAGCAGCCGCTTCAAAAAATTTAAAAAATTTCTTCTACATTTCGGTAGGCGTTAATAACCCAAACAAAATTGCGTTTACACTTTTGCTCTAGCTTTAAAACTATGGGCGCCACAGCTTTTCGCGGTTTGTGGGCGTTAGGGGGGGGGGGGGGTTTCCAACTTTGGTCTATCAATATGTATTGATGAAACGAATACACATTGCTTTTCCCGTTAATATTGCTTCAAAACTGTGGGTGCCACAGTTTTTCGCGGTTTGTGGGCGTTAGAGGGGGCGTGGCATATCGGCGGGAAAAACTTGCCCTGCGTATTAACCCCTAGAATCTGCATACCAAATCCCAATCTTCTAGCTTTTATAGTTTCCGAGATCTCAGCGTTCATACAGACGGGTGCCACTGTTTTTCGCGGTTTGTGGGCGTTAGGGGGGAGGGGGGTTTTTCACTTTGGTCTATCAATATGTATTGATGAAACAAATACACATTTCTTTTCCCGTTAATATAGCTTCAAAACTGTGGGTGCCACCGTTTTTCGCGGTTTGTGGGCGTTAGAGGGGGCGTGGCACATCGGCGTGAAAAACTTGCGCTGCGTAATAACCCCTAGAATCTGCATGCCAAATCCCAATCTTCTAGCTTTTATAGTTTCCGAGATCTCAGCGTTCATACAGAATGGGTCACAGTTTTTCGCGGTTTGTGGGCGTTAGAGGGGGCGTGGCACATCGGCGTGAAAAACTTGCGCTGCGTATTAACCCCTAGAATCTGCATGCCAAATCTCAATCTTCTAGCTTTTATAGTTTCCAAGATCTCAGCGTTCATACAGACGGACAGACGGACAGACAGACGGACAGACAGACGGACAGACGGACAGACGGACAGACGGACATGGCTAGATCGACTCGGCTAGTGATCCTGATCAAGAATATATATACTTTATATGGTCGGAAACGCTTCCTTCTGCCTGTTACATACTTTTGCACGAATCTAATATACCCTTTTACTCTACGAGTAACGGGTATAAATATATGTGTAATATATGGATGTAATATATGTGTAATATATGGATGTAATATATGTGTAATATATGGATGTAATATATGGGGAATATATATGTATAATATATTGATTTAATATGGCGGATTTAAATTTTGCCGGCGGGTATGTGTTGTAATTTTCGATTTATTGTGGACTGTATTTGGATTTGGAATAGTGTATGCACATATTTGTCACAGCAAATATACAATAAAAAATCAATATCAAAAAATATTTGTAAGCCCAAAATTTGCGGATTTAAATTTGTGGGAAATTAATTTGAATTTAATTGTTTTTAATTTAACTTATTTTTTCCACCGCTCACTGACTTTTTTGTCTCACTGTACGCTTGACTGTTTATTTGCACACTTTTATTTGGATTCATATTTTAATTTCTTCGATTTGATGTTGGATGTATTTTCACTGGATGTACGGCCAAATGCGAATATGAAACTTGTACATCAGTATGCACAAGAAAAAGGAATTGGAAATAGGCAATATGGCCGCACGTTAAAAGAGACGAAGAAATAAAAGACGGAATTGGAATTTACTGCCGTTGTCGGATTAAATCGGACTTGGATTTTAGACAAATCGCACAGAAAGTCAAACGAATTAAGTTTTCGGATGGCTGACTGTTGACCGGCAGTTAATTGGGAAATAATAATTTGCACTTATCTTATTCGGCTCGAATGGGCCAAAAAATGAAGTAATGGGGGCGTCGCAATGTTCCTCGATTGAAGGCAGCTTCTGACGGGATTTCCCTTAATCTGACTGAATATTCTTTGGTTTAGTTTTAGCAGTTATAAGTAGATTTCTCATTGCTTCAACTACATCCGTTAAGGACTTTGATTTAACAGGCAGGGCGTATGCAAATTTAGAAAAAGTACCAATAACAGTAAGTAAATATTTATATCCACAATTTTCTCTGCTAAAAGGTATCATTTCAACTAAATCTATTTGCCATTTTTCTCCTTTTGAACAAATTTTTCCTCGGATGAAATTTTTTCGAACCTGTTTTTTTGAATTTCATTAACAACGTCCTGTTTGCTCATTTTGTATTTTATTATAATTTTTATTTTTATTACTTTATGATGAATGCTTAGACATAAGTGATTGCTTATATTCAAGTACATCGCTTTTTATTTCTTTACGCATCTTTTTTGATATTTCAAAGCAAAATCGGGTTAAATCTATTTGAACATTTTTATCATAGGACCCGCCCAAATCAGTTAGTTGGATAAAGATACACACTTAGGAATAATATGATTATAGTAAAGGTATATAACTTGCGATTTTAATATAGAATTCCAACATAAAAATGTTGTGAAAAATATACCTAATCGTATAAAGGATCTCCAGGACTCACTATCAAATTCAATTTTGTTGCCGTACTGGTTTATAACCATTACGTACTGTTTTTCAGATTTTCGAAATCTAAAATTACATTTTATTGTAGACATTAATGGATGATCAATAATTGTGTCCGGCATCAAGAAATCGTACTGATCCAGTTTTAATTGAATGTACTCCTTGTACGTAAGAAGTTGAATCCATTGATCTTTTTCAAATCCAACGAAATTAGTTTTGTTTTGTTGCATCCAAACCATTGGTGAAAATTTTCGGGTTGTTGATAAACCACATTTTAGTCTTAAATTATGTAATACATAATATTCAAAACCAAAAATGACTTAATGATCTTGATTCTTTCGGGAATATCTATTTTTCTTATCTTCTCGCGTGTCCATAACGGTTGATCCCTTAATTAGAACTACTTTCTTATTGCAGTCAGACCGCTATATTAAGGGAAAAGTTTGGGCACTAGACTATCCAGTTGTGAAAAAAATCTCAAACAATCATGAACACAATCGATCGAAACTCCACCGTTATAGTTGACTTTCAATATTTACTTGGACCCAATAAACAACTATTTGTTAATTAAAGGAATTGGATAATGAAACAATTAAACAACACACTTTAAATCGAGATAGTATAACTGGATTGGATTGGTCGTCAGGAGATGTTCCATATACAGCACTAGATGAAATACTTTCACCCCTGAACAGATATAGAACTATTATTGTGTGCGGTAACATTAAAAAGTTTTTTTTGGGCTAAATATTTATCGACAACTATTATTGATATAGATACTGGAACAAGTTTAACAAAACTACCAAATTTGTTCACCAAATGCATAATACATAAAAATAAACCCCCACTTAGATGCGCATTAAATAATTTGTTTAAATTATTTTTATACTTAGAAAACTCAAATTATAAGGTCTATTGTTGGGTTGATACACTTGTTTAAGTCTTAGTTAATAATAAATAGTTCAAGTAAGAGGACGTTTTATTATGGAATTCATTCGGAATTTGTTTGGAAAAGATCCCCGCAAAATGGGTTATACTCAGCTAATTTATTGTAATTATTGTGGATCTAATATTCATTTCGATAAGAACTGTTCTAAAAAACGAGATCGGTAAAAATATATATAAGCCCCTTTGTTTGGACCTTGTATTATATTCGAGTTTAATTCATTTTATTGTATGAAGTTATCTTTTCTTGGAACCTATTCCTGTATTATTTCCTTTATCAACATTCTTGTACACACTACCTATTCGCAACATGTATCTCTTGTAAACAATACCGATTCGCAACATGTATATCTTAATTTGTCGAATTTGGAGACCTTAACCTTCGGATCGAAGTTAAGGGCTTCCCGTTTAATAAACGACTTGAAATCAGACCAGCAAACTAACTGCACGCGTTTGGTTTCACCCTAGATTCGCTAGGGAACGTACATTTTGGCGACCGTGACAGGACTCACGTTCTGTATCAAGTTTAATTTCAAGTTCAACTCGCATATTTCGGCGAACTCGTTTGAGAAAAGTCAACCATTGATTTGATCAATCGGATCAACACACAGCGCGTGTGGCGACATATCGTTCGCGCATTTACGACCCGGTACCTAATTCGTGACATTTCTCCCTGACAATAAAATCGTCATCGCCGAAAGTAATCAAATCATAGTGCCACCAATTCCGTGTTCCTCCTCGCACCATTTCGATCTGTCCGAGCGGCAGAATCGTTAACCTAAAGGAACTAAAATTGGAGCATCGTCGCATCGATTACATAACCCCAGTTATGTAACCGTCTCATAACCCACACATTCGTAGTGGAACCTAACCATTTGGTTCTCCCTTTTGATCTACATTCTTCATCTGGCAACTTTGTTCACTGGAAAGTGGAATTCAAGTACTGATTTATCGATACTTCCAACAAACGGTCATACTCAGCAAGGGCTTTGGAAACACATCACTAGTGGAAAACGGTACTTGGAAAATAATTACGGCGCAATAAGATGACCCAGCTTGAAGATCGTTTAGCTACTCATTTACAAGAAAAGAGCAGCCTACTTCTGGCCTTGAAGAACCTCAAGAAACATGTGGAAGCTGATACTGGGATGAATGCCGCAGAATTGGATTGCCGAGCGCAGGTGCTAGACGCTCATTTCATGCAAGCGTCTCAAATTCAATCCAACATTGAGCGTCTAGACCAAGAAAACCAAGAGAGAGAGATCCTCGATGAGTTTTTCATCACAACCAAGAAAGCCATTCTCAGCAGCTCCTCCAAACTTAAACGAGAAAGAATAGAAGACATCCGCTTTCTAAGTTCTACTTCTTCCCAGTCACATCACACTCGATTGCCTTCAATAAAATTGCCCAAATTCGATGGAAAATACAGCGAGTACAGCCGATTTATGACTGCATTTACGCACTTGGTGGACGATGACGTCACAATTAACCCAGTCGACAAGTTCAATTTCCTCCCTAGTTGCTTGTCCGACACCGCCTTGAGTGTTGTATCGTCTTTTCAAGTTTCGGAGGAGAATTATCCCAAAGCCATGAATCGCCTCAAGGAGCGATACGACAAGAAGGTACTCATCTTTCTGAAGCACATATCTAGCTTGTGGGCCCTACCCATCATGGAACCCGCAGACGCCAATTCGCTGCGTGGTATCTTGGACACCGTTTTTCCACTGCGCGGGTCATTGCTATCACTCGGCTCAGAAACTGATATTCTCAACGCAATTCTAATCCACAATGTTCTCCTGAAGGTGGATTCAGATGCTCGGCAGGCCTATAATCGATCTCAAGATTATGACACGTTGCCATCTAGGGACAACTGTTATAAAACGCTTAGCCGACACAGCGAATTCCTGGACTGCAGCGCGCCCTGCATCATTAAGGAGCGGCTGCTAGAAAAGCGCCAGGAGAAACCAACCGACAAACGCCACGGCAATCTACTCAAGGCATTTGTCGCCGCCCAAAACAGCTGTCTGAAATGCAAATCAACGGATCACAACATCGGTAAATGCCCATCATTTGCTGCACTCACCGTGGATGAGCGGTTCAACATCGCCAAGCAACTATCCTTGTGCATAAATTGCCTCGAAAAAGGGCACATGGCAGGCAAGTGCAGTTCCAAATTTAAGTGCTGCGTATGCCGGGGACTGCACCACACTTGTTTGCACCGATACACACAGCCTTCTCATCAGGTCATCACATCATCGCCAATGGATGACACTTCTTAAGCGGACCACTGCACAACTCAAGCAGTATCCCTTCTAGCCAGACAGTCCAGACGTGCTCTCATACCAACAGCAGTGGTTCTCATCAAGGACAATTGTGGGTCCTATCAACAAGCACGAGCTCTCCTCGACTCGGGATCGGAGGTCAACTTCATCACCGAAGAATTGGCAAAACGGCTTCAACTGACCCGTGTTCGGCAACAATATGACATCTGTGGCATCGCCATAACCAAATCCATCACTCAAAGCCAGCCGAAGAGCATTGTCGATACCAACGGATGGAAGCTTCCGGTCGGAATCAAACTGGCCGATCCTTTCTTCTACAAACCAAGCAAGATCGACATTTTAATCAGCATCCAGGAATTCCTTGGTCTCTTGGAAGAAGGAAAAATTTTTTTTGGCCCAAATCTACCCTATCTGCAAAATTCCTCACTTGGGTGGCTGCTTGGCGGCAGAATCGACGAGCCTGGAAGAGTAAAAGCACACGCATTTATATGCAAAACGGAAAGCGTTCGCGATCTCAACGTCAACTTGCAGCGCTTTTGGGAAATAGAAGAACTGAGCACAGAGAGACAAGCACTCACAGAGGAAGAAGAAGCTTGCGAAAACCACTTCAAATCTCAGGTGACAGTTCTTGCCTCCGGACGCGTTCAGGTATGTTTACCATTCAAGCACTCTCCTGACGCTCTGGGCACATCAATGGAGACAGCCCAATCTCGATTTCTACAACTGGAGAAGCGCCTAGAGCGCAACCCTTTGCTACGGGATATGTACAGCCAATTCATGAGCGAATATCTCTCGCTCAATCACATGCAGATTAGAGACCATGTTGATCTCTCCCAGCCACACTACTTCATTCCCCACAGTGGAGTTCTACGTCCAGACAGCTTCACAACGAAGCTACGTGTAGTATTCGACGCGTCAGCTACAACATCGAGCAACATGTCGCTCAATGATATTGTTATGGTCGGCCCAACCATCCAACAGACGCTCTTACTAACACTCCTCTTATTTCGCATTCACAGACACGCTCTCACTGCAGACATCTCTAAAATGTACCGACAATTTATGTCGGTACACCCCAACGATCGCAAGTTTCAACTGATATTTTGGAGGTCTTCAGCTGAGAAGCCACTGAAAATCTATCAGCTCAATACGGTGACCTATGGAATGGCATGCGCACCATTCTTAGCAATACGGAGTCTTCAGTTCATCGCCCAACGAAAACAAGAGCAGTATCCTGTTGGCGCCTCTGTACTCCTCGAAGACATGTACGTCGACTATCTGCTGACAGGGGCAGATTCCATCGAAGAGCTACAGCAGAAGGTCTTCGAAGTTAACACGATTCTCGCGGACGCAGGGCTGGCACTTGCAAAATGGAACGCAAGTCATCTCATTGAAACAAATACGGAGTTTTATATCAAGCCGAACGGAGACAATGTGACAAAGGCCCTCGGCATGTCTTGGAAGCCTCTATCAGACGTATTTTGTTTTCGATATGCGCTGCCATCGGGCGGAGAGATACCAAACGACGCGTAATTTCAATCCTGGCTCGTCTCTACGATTTACTTGGCTTGCTCAGCCCAGTGGTCGATCGCTGTAAAATCTTCGCTCAACAACTCTGGCTGCAAGGAGTTGGATGGGACGACCCTCTCCCATCTAACCTCAACGGGGACTGGCATCGAATTGAGTCGGATCTCTAGAACGTAAACCAAGTCGAAATACCTCGATTTGTAAACTCGTCGCCACATCATCTAGGACAAATCCATGGGTTCTCAGATGCATCAGAGCATGCATATGGCTGTTTCATCTATCTGCGCACAACAATCGACGGCAAGTTTATATCACCCTTGATAATTTCAAAGTCAAAGGTAGCGCCAACTGAGGCACTTTCGCTACCGAGATTGGAGTTATGTGGAGCCAGTCTGCTCTGCAACGTATGGCAAAAAATTAAGCACAAGTTCACAAACTTAATCAATTCGACAATCTTTTGGACAGATTCGCAAATTGTGCTTCATTGGATAAATCTACATTCATCACAGCTTAAATGCTTTATTGCCAATAGAGTATCTACAATTCAAGAACAATCGATTGATGTAACTTGGCGACATGTACCAGGAAAGAGCAACCCAGCAGACATCGTCACGCGGATGCGCAGCTTCGGAATTATCAGACACAATTTGGTTCTCTGGCCCTGAATTCCTCTGGCCACAATCACCTCCAGTTTGTGAATTTTATGACCTCTACTTGGAAAAGCGGAAGGCAGTCTCATTCACATGCAGCAGCAATCGATCCACAGATGACAAAACAAAGATAGCGGATAATCCACATCTCGGAAGCGTCATGCTAGAACCACAGAATTAAATCAGGCATTCACACACATCGTTGCTGCAATTCAAAATGCTTCATTCTCAAAGGAAATCTCACAGCTTTCCAGGAATCAGGAAATCAAGGACAAAACTATTCGAGGATTCTCGCCTTTCTTGTCAAACGTAGCAGTAGGAACCTACACACTTACCGTTCTACGAGTAGGAGGTCGACTTACTAGAGCCCCAATTCCTATCGACGCGAGATATCCTATGCTCCTCCCAAAGGACCATGATTTCACCTGGAAGTTTGTCAATCACTTGCATAGGACTAACATGCATGCTGGAGCCAAAGCGCTTGTGGGATTACTTCGTCTACACATTTGGGTTGCGAATGCCAAAAAATTGGCATCTTCTGTAGTCAGGCAGTGCGTCCACTGCTACCATTACAAGCCCAGACTTGCTAACCAAATCATGGGTTCGCTTTCTTCTGACCGACTCCAGACCGTCAGACCATTTACTGTAACTGGAGTAGATCTGTGTGGACCGTTCGACTATCGAATACGCAGAAAGGTGCCATATAAGACTTATTTGGCGATCTATGTTTGCTTTTCATCAAAGGCGGTACACATAGAGCTGCTCTCAGACCTTTCAACTAATACATTCATTCTCCCGTTGAAGCGCTTCGTTTCTCGTCGTGGCAGCCCTTGTCGCATATATTGTGATAAAGCGACAAATTTCACTGGAGCCAGCGTCCAACTTAACCGCTTCAAGCAAGAACTATTTAGTCAGCAAACTAAACAAGATCTGGAAACCTTCTGCAACGACACTGGAGTTGAATTCTGCTTTATTCCGCCAAGAGCTCCACATTTCGGTGGACTCTGGGAGGCGGCGGTTAAATCTATGAAGAACCTACTCATCAAATGTATGTCGGACAGCGGGATGACATACGAGAAACTGCAGACGATCGCAATTGCGGCCGAAGCCATCCTGAATTCTCGGCCAATTGCTGGTCATTCAGAGGATCCCAATGACGGGGAAGCTCTCACCCCTGGTCACTTCCTCACTGGTTCGTCCCTTAAGGCACTCCCTGAACCAGCAGTGGATGACAGCAAGTTATCGTATCTAACACGATTCCAACGCATGGCATACACAAAAAGACGCCTTTGGGACCTGTGGCGGCGGGATTACCTGCACACGCTTCAGATGCGAGCAAAATGAACTTCTCCAATGGCAAACCTCGAACCTGGTCAGATTGTTCTCATACATGAAGACAATAGCCCTCCCAGCACTGGCTAACTGGACGCATCATCGACTCGATCAGTGGAGAGGACAACAAAGTTCGTGTGGTCAATGTTCAAACGGCCAAAGGAGTCATACGACGACCAATCTGCAAGATCGCACCTCTGCCGATCCAATATGGTGCTTGAAAGGTTGTACACCTTTCAACGGGCGGAGTATGTTTGGACATTCTATTATATTCGAGTTTAATTCATTTTATTGTATGAAGTTATCTTTTCTTGGAACCTATTCCTGTATTATTTCCTTTATTAACATTCTTGTACACACTACCTATTCGCAACATGTATCTCTTGTAAACATTACCGATTCGCAACATGTATATCTTAATTTGTCGAATTTGGAAACCTTAACCTTCGGCTCGAAAATAAGGGCTTCCCGATCAATAAACGACTTGAAATCAGACCAGCAAACTAACTGCACGCGTTTGGTTTCACCCTAGATTCGCTAGGGAACGTACATAGGTAATACATTATAAAGTCGAAAAATTTAAATAAATTTAAATATTATATATAAAAAATTTTTACACAATTCATTCATCCTTTAACAATGTTAATTTGTGGACCTTCAGGATCTGAAAAAACAACATTTCTAGAAAATCTAATAAATAAAAAGAATGACCTTTTAAATATTTCAATACATCGAATTATTTGGTGTTATGGAGAAGAGAGTGCCAAACCTAGTTTTAATAGCGTTGAGGACTATAAGGGAGTTCCTGAATCTATTGAAAATGAAACTAACGAACCAATTCTTTTAATATTGGATGACTTGATGATGGGAGCTTTTAACAAAAATGTTTGTGAGCTGTTTACAAAGGGGTCACACCATAGGAATCTATCAGAAGTAGTGGTAACACAAAATATATTACATAAATCATCACATACCAAAGATATTTCACTTAACACGAAATATATTGTTGTCTTTAAATATCCTCGTGACAAGCTTCAATTTCAATGTTTAGCAAGCCAAATTTATCCCGAAAACCCGACGGAGCTATTCAGAATATATAAAGAAGTAACTGAGCAACCATTTGGATATTGGTGTGATTGGTGTGGATTATGGTGTGAGTATAACATCTTAAATTTGAACTGCCTGAAATGTAACGTAATGACCTTTTATAGAGGTACCCCTACGTTTATGAGTTATTCGCTTCAGAACTCCCCACTTGATCGTATATATTCAGTAAACGATTTAGGTGTTCTTTTGGACCCGAAGCTTAAATTTGACTGCCACATAATGTCGACTGTCAACAAAGCTATGAGTGTTCTTGGATTTATAAAGCGTTGGTCAAAAGAATTTGATGACCCTTATATAACCAAATTGTTATTTACCTCCCTTGTCCGTCCTATTTTGGAATATTGTTCTTCTGTTTGGAGTCCACAATATCAAGTGCACATCGACCGTATTAAGTCGGTACAAAAAAATTTCTTCTTTTTGCGCTTCGTAGTTTGAACTGGGATCAAAACGTAAGGCTTCCTTTCTACCAGAGTAGATTACTATTGCTTAATTTACCTACACTTGAAAACCGTAGAATAATATTCCCGTTAGACTAACACGAAACTCTTAATTTGCCCCGATGTACATCTAATTTTAGTCTGCATGAGCCCTTTCGCGTTCTCTGTACTAATTATAACAAGCTTTATCATTTAATTTGTACTTCAACTTCTATCCCTGTATTAAAAACTCAAATTTTATCTCATTTGCTTCAATCATAGTTGTAACCATGTGTCCCGTATTTATTTGTTTCATGTATTTTCCTCGCAAATTCTCATTTTTGCACGAAATTATAAAGGATCCCGCGCGTAACAAGCACGTGCTTGGTATTGTTGAGCCACTTGTTTGTACTGCTCGTAGTGCGTCAACGTCCATCATATATATTTACTTATTGATCTCACCCAAGGAGTAAACGATCTTTTAAGATTTAGAACAGACATTTTTAATTCTGAATGCACAGTGTGCTACGCAAATGAAAATGACTTACAAAAAGAGCCTAAATCGTTTGAAAGCGAACAAACATTTATTGTATGTGCTCAAAAAGTCCGACAAAAAGCTTTGTAAGGCAATTATAGGCAATAGTGATAGTGAACTAATAAAAACAATAGTGGAAATAGATTTAAACACATTACAAGGAAACCATAAGGTCACGAAATTCCATCTAAATGCATTAAAAAAATATAAAAATGCATTGCGGTATCTTTCATCTTATAACTTCATTACTTTCGGGAATATTTGGAAAAATTTTAAAAAATGATTAAAAATAAGCATAATTTAAATAAAATAATTTTAATGCATCCTACCTTCTATCAAAAATTTTTTGAAACACGATCGAGGAAATTAATTAATAACAATGAAATTTTTACCAATTTTAAGTAATAACAAAATAAGTGATTTTATCAACGGAATCACCCTCATCATCAGATTGGGTTGATATAAAACCAACCATATCAGATTCCAAACGAAAATTTGATGAACCACGTTCAAAATTATCAGACATACCCGATTTACCCCCGAAAGCGATGATGAAGATTTTAAATCAATTGAAATACCTAACATTAAACGAAAGGTTGGCGAAACTTCTTTTTTAAATACTAACATCGACATACTAACATAACATTAACATCGATCTTATGTTAAAAACAAGAGGGAACGCTATAGTCGAGTGCCTCGACTATCAAATACCCGTTACTCAGCTAAAGTCAGCAGTCTCAAGCAGGGCAAACCAAGCAGCCGCTTCAAAAAATTTTAAAAATTTCTTCTACATTTCGGTAGGCGTTAATAACCCAAACAAAATTGCGTTTACACTTTTGCTCTAGCTTCAAAACTATGGGCGCCACAGCTTTTCGCGGTTTGTGGGCGTTAGGGGGGGGGGGGGGTTTCCAACTTTGGTCTATCAATATGTATTGATGAAACGAATACACATTGCTTTTCCCGTTAATATAGCTTCAAAACTGTGGGTGCCAAAGTTTTTCGCGGTTTGTGGGCGTTAGAGGGGGCGTGGCATATCGGCGTGAAAAACTTGCGCTGCGTATTAACCCCTAGAATCTGCATGCCAAATCCCAATCTTCTAGCTTTTATAGTTTCCGAGATCTCAGCGTTCATACAGACGGGTGCCACTGTTTTTTGCGGTTTGTGGGCGTTAGGGGGGAGGGGGGGTTTCCCACTTTGGTCTATCAATATGTATTGATGAAACAAATACACATTTCTTTTCCCGTTAATATATCTTCAAAACTGTGGGTGCCACAGTTTTTCGCGGTTTGTGGGTGTTAGAGGGGGCGTGGCACATCGGCGTGAAAAACTTGCGCTGCGTAATAACCCCTAGAATCTGCATGCCAAATCCCAATCTTCTAGCTTTTATAGTTTCCGAGATCTCAGCGTTCATACAGAACGGGTCACAGTTTTTCGCGGTTTGTGGGCGTTAGAGAGGGCGTGGCACATCGGCGTGAAAAACTTGCGCTGCGTATTAACCCCTAGAATCTGCATGCCAAATCTCAATCTTCTAGCTTTTATAGTTTCCAAGATCTCAGCGTTCATACAGACGGACAGACGGACAGACAGACGGACAGACGGACAGACGGACATGGCTAGATCGACTCGGCTAGTGATCCTGATCAAGAATATATATACTTTATATGGTCGGAAACGCTTCCTTCTGTCTGTTACATACTTTTGCACGAATCTAATATGCCCTTTTACTCTACGAGTAACGGGTATAAAAAATACTAACAAAAGTGAAGCTCAATGATAAATAACGAAAATTAAGAGTAAAGTTAAAAAAAGTTAAAGCTGAAAAATTACCATTTCAAGATCTCACATATGTAACAGGACGTGAAAAACTTACTAGATCGCTTCGACCCAGGAATACTGTACAATTAGGAAAAAACCAAATCAATTGGATATCATATTAACACCATTTAATTTATAAATTAAAATGGTATATAAATGAGATGTTTATCACATTGCTTAGTAATGATTCAATGAATGTATTTCCTGATAATGTAAAATGTGCATTTACAAACATTGTAAATATACCAGAAGACATGAACGATTCTTGGGAGGTAGGCATAACAGACATATATTTGAATAATCACATTAAACATCAACCATCAACCAACCATCTCGTAAATGCTGAAACATTTAGGTATAAAAATACATCCGTTGAATCGAAATTAGCTGAAAATGGGTTGATTTTTATTTACACAGATATAATATAAGTAGGTAGTAAAAGACCTAGATACCTTCGTGTAATGAATTATAACGGAAAGGAAAAAAATATTCAGTTTAAAAATATTGAGTATTATCCTTTAGATATATGGTCCCCAAAAGAAATCTCAATACTTATTACGGATTCAAATGGATATAAGATCCCATTTGAAGCATCATCTGTTCCGATTTTCGTTACTCTCCACTTTAGAAGATCACCCCTATAAATAAAACAAACCCAAATAATATTTACTTAGAACACAAATTGTCATCATGGTGAAATCTTATCAGGAATATTATGTTAATCAGTGTGGTGGGGGTTTAAGCAACATTGGAACATTGTATGTGTCACCGCAAATAGTACAACAAGGACGTGGAATCGGAAACTTTTTTAGCAGACTTTTTAATTACATAATATACAACCCAATCGCATCCTTAGATGGAGCCTCCTCAATCGAATTCGTGTGCTTAAGAAATGGTGAAACTTACAGAGATTTATCAAGTGCTTATTTACTTTTAGTAGTACAACTTAGAACGAATGACAACAATTCCATTGAAGGAAACGCAGTTGGTGTAGTAAACAATATTTTACATTCTATGGTATGGTATTTAATTTTTTTTTTTATTTTTTTTATTAATGTACAACACGTTAAGAATGTTGTGTGAAAATTTCATGTCAATCGGATGAAAATTACAAAAAATATGACCATTTTAACGAGGGGCGTTCTCTGCCGTCTCTATACATATCCAAAACTTTAAATCGTTCTCCTGAAAAGTATGTTTTTTTAAGTCGGTGAACATTGTCCATCGAAATCTAATGTACCGATCGTTCTGAAATTTTGCACATAATTTCTGTACCTAAATCCGCAGGTAACCACGTCGAGCTTTTTTTTTAATTTTTTATTTTATAATAACTAATATATACAATTTTTTAGGCTAAAATCACGTTTTTGACTTTAAAGTATTACCAAAAATCCAAAAAAAATTACAAAAAAAAAAACTCAACGTGATTACCTCAAGAAACATCTTAACTAATAGATATTTTTTTAAAATATTTTTCTGGTGAACCAGTAATGAGTTATGCTGTACACCGCAAAGCCTCTTTTTTTGGAGGCGCCTATGGAGATGGGCCGCAGACGGCTCATTTTTTAAAAGTTTTTCAATGAAAATTTCAGAAAATATAGTTTAAGTGTTGTACTTTGATATAATAATAAAATAATTTATCAATTAATTTATTTATCGTGTGAAAAAATTCATGAAAATAGGCCTTTTTTTGGCCGAATTGTTTTAAAATGTTTAAAACAAACTTTCAACATAAAAAGTCAAAGTAAATAGTATATTTTTTAAGATTATTTATTGCTTGGGTTCTATACAATCGTTGGTTTAACTTATAATATTTCAACATAATATTTAGGGCTTCGTTTTTTAAAATCGGTAAGCTTTGACACTGACAAGTGTCTGGTCCAACAGTTGCATCGTCATCACTCCAGGGACAATGCTTATAGTGAAATCCATACTTTCAGTGAATAAGCTCCTTTTCCTCCAAGTCTTCTACGGTATGCCTTAAATATTCCAGTCTTCTGACGTGATCTTCAAAAATCATATCTTCTAATTGCATGAGGAATAACTCAATTTGCTTTCAGTACATTTTTGATTAACTATACTCTTCGTAGGTTAAGAAAAGGCTGATGTGGTATGAAATTACCCCCTGACTTATATTGGAACTGCTATTTACTTTATTTAGTTTTACGTTATAAATTCGATCATAGGAGGGGAAAATCTTTTTATATCTTTCCCTTTATATACCTTTATATATCCGTTGATCGGAAGGCGTAGAACTTATCCACAGTCTACATCCAGATTCAATTTTCGACGATCTTATTCATAGTATAGTTGTTGAATAATAGAAAAAGTAAAGGGAATTTGAACGATCGAAGTTAGTTGATCGGCAGGTGTAGCACTTGTCCACAATCCTGTATCCAGTATCAACTCTTCGAATGCCGCCTTCAAGGTATAGATTGTTGAGCAAATTAAGCAATCATACGCGGACACGAAGTCCAGCCGAAGAAGGCAAGAGACAACATCTTCCTGAAACTCACGATCGCAACGTCAATGAAAATTTTAAAATCTTCAAAAGAAAAGGGAGAAAAAAAAATTTACTTTAATGGACACGAAGCACAGCCAAAGCCAAAAAGGCAAACGGCAACAATTTAGCTTTCTGCCACTCACGATCACAATAAAATAAACCTGTAGGGTATGCAAGCTAATTAAGTGTCAGTAGACGGGATGGCCGTAGCAATTACATCCACCTAAAAACCAATAAACAACTCTTCCTAATCACAATTTGCCTGCACACAATGATTTTTAAGTTAAATTTCGGAGTTATAAAATTAATTATAACACATACAGATTATCTAACAAAAAAATTATGTTCAACTGCTAGTCTAGGCAATAAATAAATTATTGTATCCACGGAACTAAACAGCTAAACTAAAAAAAAAAAATGAAAAACAATAAAAACTTAAAAGTCAGAAATAGAAACCTAGTCAGATGGAAGTGACTACCTTTACAAATTTTTTGTAATCGGTCTTTGCCGGTTTAGCCCCATACGTTGAGCGCCAAAATAAGATTATTATATATAATATAATACTGTGGTATATCACGAATGATTCTAACAGCAACGAAAGATGGTAGGTGTAGCTTCAAGTGGGGCACGCGCTGGTTCCGGTTCTTGTTTCGTCGGTAAAGGGAGTGAGTTTCCAATTAGATCCACCGTGCTACTTGCTCGCGTATACAAAATCCTATTTAAATTCGCGTGCGAACTGACTTTGAGGTTAATTGTAGGGGACAGAACTAAGATTGGGGTAAAGTTGAAGGGAATACCTGCAAAGAAGGGTGCTGCTTAGATGGAATGGCAGCAGCTGATGTGTGTGTGTCGATGTCAGCAGCGAAGATTGCCGCTGACATTGCCCACCCTACCATGATCACCACAGCCGCATAACCTGACACAGGTTGGTGATCCCTTTGACACACGCCTAACTCCTAATCATCTTCATCGCTGCAAGCTTCCATTAGAAAAAATATAGCATTCATGTTTATAATAGGTTTAATGAAAGAAAATGAATACTAACAAAGGTGATCATTAAGGTTACAAAGTTGGATTTCATATAAAGTTTATGCTAAGCTCATATTAAATTAGTATATTTAAATCAAAGCAAGAAAATTTAATTTAAATTAAAAATTGATTTCAAAAATATTAGATGTAATTGAATTCACTGAGCAAGTATTTTAGTCATGGGGTAATTCGTTTTAAAATATCAAAATCATTGGAATGTTATAGTAGACAGTCAATCAAAATATGTAGCATTACGACCGGAGCCGATCAATTACCCAAAATATTCAACGTTGAAAGCGCTTTCAATATGTTTCAATATTATTGGCTGTAATGTTGTTTATAAATTTAAAAAAACTGCATTTCAATTGACTGTAGGTAAAGATTAAGTAGGCAAAAAACCAGGGGTTAACGAATTCTTTGATTACACTAGGATTTGAGTAATTTAGTGGGTGTTGCAGGCTTGGGCCTGCCCACTTGTGCACTTTCAGCAGAGGGCTTCATGTATGTATGTGAGACACCGGGTGCACTATGTGGTTGGCACGTACGTGCATGAATTTGTACAGAATTGTTTGGACCAGAATTCACAAGAATTTTCATCGTGGACGCTAGGTGGGAACACTGGTTGAAATTTTCACAGTTTTATGTTCACTTTCTTGATTAGATTTTGGTTTGATGTTTTATGGTGAATGTGGAAAACTGAAGAAAATCCTGACGATCACGTTGGTGGCGCTGTATACACTTTTCCCAGAAAAACGGGAACTAATAAAAGAAGGAAACTCGACTTCAATTTTCCACAATGCAGACGAAAATCTGGGCACAAAATTTTCCTGGGCCGTAAGTCACGTGAAGGAGTAAACTTGACTTCAATTTTCCATGATGCAGACGAAAATCTGGGCAGAAATTTCCCCGGGCCGTAAGCCACGTGAAGGATTAAACTCGACTTCCAAGAATTTTCCTATAAAACGCATTACTTTATAAGAAGGACAACAGGAACCCACTGGTAAAAGAAAACCTTATAAAAGGCTGCGGATGTCTGATATTTTCCACGATTTGGTTTCGGTATAATCTGGGTTTGGTTGATGAAATATATAACACTGAGGAAAATATATTCAGGAGAGAACGATCTTCTTTCGGCCAAGGTCCAAAATGGAAAGACTGAATAATCGAAAGCCAGACTTGTTTATCGAAAAAGTATGGGACCAGAGCTGCTCAAAAATCTTTATCGAACACGTCTTTTCAGAAGAAATTATTTGAATTTTGATCTGCCATTTTTATTCCTGGCGGAAACTTCAAAGCCTGGCGGGAATTTTAAATTGAAGTGGGAAATTTAAAAATTGAAAATGTTAACGACAAGCGCCCTACAGAGTTGATCCAGCCTAGTGTTAATATCGAAGATTGCCTTCTCCAGAGTAGACAAATTTCTGTTGGGGTTGCAGTCATCTCCAGGTATATGTGCGGCAGACTGCGTAGCTGCAGCGCTGCTACTGTTCGGAAGGTTATTCCTTGCCATATCTGCGTAAGAGACGACATCTTTGGTGGCTGACATGGAGAATAGATGACCGTGTCGGAATCTGCATGCCAAGTCCCAATCTTCTAGCTTTTATAGTTTCCGAGATCTCAGCGTTCATACAGACGGACAGACGGACAGACGGACAGACAGACGGACAGACGGACATGGCTAGATCGACTCGGCTAGTGATCCTGATCAAGAATATATATACTTTATATGGTCGGAAAAGCTTGTTACATACTTTTGCACGAATCTAATATACCCTTTTACTCTACGAGTAACGGGTATAAATAGATTACGCGCAGATAAGCACAACAGGAGAAGTTGAGGATCACTCTCTGGTTTCTAATTAGGAGCTTAACACGACCTTACGAGACAAGTGCACAAACTGGACTGTATATACATTTAAATTCTGAGTCGGATTTTGGTTTTGAACGCAATTTACAATCTATTTCTGACACTTCATATTCATCGCTAGACATTTTGAAAGGCGTCTTGGAAGCTTCGGCGGATAAAGATTTTGCTTCTCAACATGAATTTGATAATTTTAATAAAGAAATACACTTTGCAAGCACACCTCGACATTCCACTACTTCACCTATACAATTCGTCAGTCAGGAAGTGGTGGACCAGTTGCGTTGCGAATCCGTTAAACGCATAAGAAAGCGAAGCGAGCTTGACCCTAACAACAGTAAGGATACTTCGTTTGAACCAATTGTTAAGCGCTTTCGGGATATTATATTATATTATTAACTTGGAAATATTTGGATCGGAGGACTTGGACTCAGACTCTCCTGGTGAAAAATATTCTGGTCATGGAAACGGCTTTGCCCTCTTATCGGATGATGACATTAAAAACCCACTCCCTAATGATCATATGGGCATCCAGTCTCCTCCATCGGAGCTCTAAACTCCTGCCAGCCCCCTGTGACTAGTAAGAGTACAATAACTTCTAGCAAAAGTGGTGGAATTTCCCAAAAGTCAAAGGGTATTTCTGGTACTCCTATTTCATCGTCTAAAGCACCTAAATCTGAACCACGTCCGCCCGCCTTTGTGATAAAGGGTGTTACTGATGTCAACAACTTATGAATCTGATCAAGGCTGCCACAACCGATATAAGATTTAAGATTACTGGACCTGCTACAGTGAGGGTATCTCCTTTTGATGGTGATACATAAAAAAAAGTTCAACATCTCTTGTGGAGTAATAATATTCCGTTTAATTCTTGGCAATTGAAAAGTGATCGATCTTTCAGGATTGTCGTCAAAGGCCTACATTCGTATACGGATCCTGAAGATATTAAAGCTGATTTAGGCGCCGCTGGGCACGTTGTCCGCATTGTTTATAACCCCCCGGGTAAAAAAAATGGTCACAGGCCCAATAATTTTTTTGTTGAGCTAGAATCATCGACGAATAAGGTCAAAGTCTATGACATTAAAACATTGGCTTATCAGTCAATTACTATCGTCCCTCCTGAACGCCGAGATGAAGTAGTTAGGTGTTATAACTGCCAGGATTTCGGACACACAAAAACATACTGTTTCGTGCCTCCCAAATGTGCAAAATGTGGTGGTGATCATAAGTCTCGAAGTCCTGTTTCCCTGCTACGTCTCAGGATCAATTTAAGTGAATTAATTGCGGTTCCAACCACAGTGCAGGATACCGCAAATGTCCAGCTTTTCTAGAAGAAATTGCTCGTCGCAAATCGGGAACAATCAAAAAACAACCATCAATTAAATTTGTACCTGCTCCTTTTCCTTCCCAAAGTGCTTGGGGCCCAGCTTTACCTTCCCAGTCTACTGGATCTAGAACTTCCAAGCCCATGCAACGCGTTCCTGAGCCTCCTCCGCCTAGTGCTGGCTTTGAAATACTTATCTCCCGTATTGACCAGATGATGAAAATGATGGAGCTTCTTATGAACCAGTTTACCGGCAGTTCGCCTTCTGATTCGTCTTAGATCAGGAGACATGTCTAGTTTAGGCATTCGTTTATCATTTTGGAACGCCAATGGTGTCACTGGCAAAAATCTCGAGTTAGAGCACTATCTTACGGCTAATTCGATTGATGTGATGCTAATTAACGAAACGCATTTCAACAGCCGCTCACATTTCAGAATTTTTGGATAGGATTTATTGACGGCTAATCATCCCTCTGACCGTCTTCGAGGAGGTGCTGCTATTTTAATTCGCTCTCACTTGCAGTACTCCCCTTACAGTACAAACTCTACTGTAAAATGTCAAACTGCTGCAATTACCTTAAGCACGGATTTCGGAGACATCGTGATTGCTTCTATTTACTGCCCCCTCCTTTTTATGGACTGCTCAAGATTTTAGATAACTTTTTAGGGAATTTTCAAACCGTTTTATCATAGCTGGCGACTGGAATGCTCACAATCAATTTTTGGGTTGTATCCGCTCTTCACCAAGAGGTGTTCAGCTTTTAGATCTTATTACGTCTTCAAGTCTGCAAGTCTTAGCTACAGGAGGACCAACTCACTTTCCTTCTGATAAGGGTATAATATGATACTTTGGAAGAAAGATTTAAGCCTTTTGATTTGGTCACAGATGAAGAGACTGCTATTACAGAAGCCTCTGATCATCTTCCCTCTGGTCCAGCTTCTCAAATTTCACCTATTGATGCAGAAGAAGTTAAAGACCAAATAAAGCGTCTGAAGACGAACAAAGCCCCTGGCCATGACAGCATTGACGGAAAAGTAGCTAAAGCTTTGCTAGTAGCAGCTTTTCGTTCGTTACGCTTATCTTTAATGCTATGATTGTTCTTTCATATTATCCGGAGCAGTGGAAGCATGCGAATGTTCCCCAAGAAAGGCGTCTCTTCCCGCTGTGCATATTCTTTTCGGCCTATAAGCCTATTGCCAACCTTCTCTAAGATTTTTGAGCGAATCTTACTAAAAAGGCTTTTTAGTGTTCATATGTTCCAGGACGCAATTCCAAATCATCAGAATGCATCGGGTCGTCAACCATATCCTTAAAGCATTCGAGGCGAAAAAGTATTGTTGCGCAGTATTTCTAGATGTCAAGCAAGCCTTCGATCGAGTCTGGCACTGTGGCTTGCTCTATAAGCTAAAACCCATTCTTCCCCTGACATACTTTAATCTCTTTCGCTCATTTCTAATTGGTAGAACCCTCCAGGTGGATGTTCGAGGATCCAAGTCTATTCTTGCTGGAGTTCCTCAAGGAAGTGTGCTGGGTCCTGTCTTGTATACAATATTCACCTCGAACCTTCCGTCGCCCAGAGGCAGGAATGTTTTAACAGCTACCTATGCAGATGACACAGCATTTCTGGCGACAAGTGCTCTGCGAAGAGAGGCGACAGATATGGTGCAGGACATGCTAAATGAGTTTGAGGCCTGAGCGTCGAGGAACATCGCAGTTAATCCTGCCAAATCTCAGCATGCCTACTTTTCATTAAACAGGCTGAACACCCATCGCTTAAACTTAGACGGGACTCCAATAAAGCACTAGGACACGGTTAAGTACCTTACTCTGGACAGGCGGCTTACCTGGAAGCAGCTCATTGTGGCAATCTGTGCTTCAGTAAGGCAAAAAGCGGGAAAATTGAGATGGCTTCTTCGTCCGGGCAGTGGACTGTCGATCACGGCGAAAGCCCGGCTATTAAAAGCAACCTTGATGCCGTCTACATTGAGGTATACACTTCTGGAGCACTGCCTGTAACACTTCTATAAAAAGAGTTGAATCCTGCCAATCCAAAATTTTAAGACATATGATAGACGCCCCATACTATACAAGAAACACTACTATTTTTCGAGATCTCAAAATTAATCCTGTTTTAAATCGATCACCAATTCTGCCATTCGCTACAGATCAAGACTCATCTCCCACACAAACAGACTTGCCCTCGCACTTTCCAGACCTATGAACAGTAGAAGACTAAAAAGATTGCACCCATCAGCCAATTGCACGCTTGTGGAACACTCATTCCAGACTTAGACGCGTAGACTGCAACACTGCTCAATTTTTGTAATCAGTCTTTTTTTATTCATTACTTTTGTTAATTTTTTTACCATGGGTGTAAGTGAATTAAGTTTCACATAACACTCGCCAATAAACATTCTGTTATGCATATCAAAAAAATAAAAGTCGTCTCCTAAGGACTCCGAGGATTTTCGAAAAATTTAAAATTCCTTGATTAAAACGTTATCCATTCCCACAGTTTTCAACCAAACAAGTTGATATTTTTATTTTAAGCTTTATTCGTGGAAATCTTTGAAACCCCAGAAGATGAGAAAATGTGAACCACTCCGGTTCGGAGTTTTAGAAAACGAACCGAACCATAAACCGAAGCGCCGAATTATTTTATAATTGAACCGGAACCGAGCCGGAACTATTATTTTTGAAATTCGGTTCGGTTCCGTCAATCTAATAATATATAACTTCCAGCTTCCAAAATATATTGCAGTATGCGCAAATTAAAATTACATGATTAAATTCATGGTAGTATACTAATTGTAGATGATTTCCAGTAATGCTATAGACGATTTTCTCTGCGAAATGTTAAAAAAAACATATTTGACATCATAAATTGAATAGTTAATGTAACAAACAAAAAAATCGAGGAAAGTGGGCAAAGAGTTAATATATTTAATATTTGAATGGAAATTCACGTTGACTTTATTATTTAATTATTGTTTAAAGTGTGGATCTATGTCATACAATCAATAAGGTATATTTTTTTACCCGTTACTCGTAGAGTAAAATATCGTGCAAAAGAATGTAATACGTAGAAGGAACCGTTTCCGACCATATAAAGTATATATATTCTTGATCAGGATCACTAGGCGAGTCGATCTAGCCATGTCCGTCTGTCCGTCCGTCCGTCCGTCTGTATGAACGCTGAGATCTCGGAAACTATAAAAGGTAGAAGATTGGGACTTGGCACGCAGATTCTAGGGGTTAATACGCAGCGCAAATTTTTCACGTCGATGTGCCACGCCCCCTCTAACGCCCACATACCGAGAAAAACTGTCGCGCCCACAGTGAAGCTAGATTAACGGGAAAAGGAATGTGCATTAGCTTCTTAAATACCTATTAATTGAAAAATGGAAAACCCCCTCCCCCTAACGCCCACAAACCGCGAAAAGCTGTGGCGCCCACAGTTTTGAATTATTAATGCCTACCGAAATGTAGAATTTTTAAGATCGGCCCACTCAGTAAATAGTTATAAGCAAATAATGAAATGTCCGGTAGATGGCGCCACTTTTAAGCGGCTGCTTGGTTTGCCCTGCTTGAGACGGCTTCCCTTATCTGATTAACGGGTATTTGATAGTCGAGGCACTCGACTATAGCGTTCTCTCTTGCTTTTATTGTGATGTCATGGGCTCCCACATATGTGTTCTTGTTTTTTTTATTCAGACGTTCCTCTAAGTGTGACCGTGCAAAGGCATGGTATGTTATTTTATATTTTAGGCAAAAAAAAATTTTGGGATTTTTAAAAATTTTACTCAGATGTCCCTCCTTAACCCCAGTGTAACCCATCCATACTCAGCCTTAATGCCGAAAATCCATTATTTCAACCACCGTTCTCTACCACAACACCAGCTTTTTCTTCTCTTAGCCAACAATTACCCCACTCTAGTCTTACCTGAAAAAAATATCTTCTTGCTTAATTAATTCTACTTAAACATTCCTTATTCTAGTTTGTCACCTTAACCCACCTGATCCTCGCAAAAATAAAAAAAAAACACTTAATTTTCTCACCTTTACCCTTTCTTTACGTTACTTTTACTGTCTATCTAATAACGCCTTAACCGCAACTTTAACCCCGCATTAACCTCACCTTATTCCCACCTTAACTCATGCGTTCTGGTATTCTTAATCTATTATTTTGGTCAGCTAAATTGTCAGCTAAAAAGAAAAAACAGACAGCGTGCTGCCAATTAACCCCCAAATAACCTTAAAAACTTAAAACAAAATAAAAAAAGAACACACAAATATCTATGGAACGCTGCGGGCAACATGGCTTAAGCGAAAAACGGATTCGATCGCAGGAGCGGTGGGTTACAAAAAATGTCGGTTGGGACTCACCAGCTAGATTAAAATATTTCCGGAAATAAAAAAAAAACTAAAACATTGCGTACCTAAAGCACGAACTCTTTTGGGTGTAAACTGTGGGAGTAATTCGATCTAAAAGTCAACATTTTGCGATTTTTATGGTTTCTTGTGAGTTTTTAGGATACACATCTTTCAAACAATTTCCTTCGTGCTCCCATCCTCTATAACAATTCTTTCAAAATTTGTGTTTAGATAATTTTACATACATATGTATACGTACATACCGACTTGTCGATGAGTGTGTGTCTTTTCGTTTTTATATCCGTTACTCGTAGAGTAAAAGGGTATATTAGATTCGTGCAAAAGTATGTAACAGGTAGAAGGAAGCGTTTCCGACCATATAAAGTATCAAACAAAAAAACCTCTTAACGAGGTAAAAAACTAGTGACGATCGCACCTTTAACATACAAAAGTTCTGATATCAACATTTGTGACGAAAGATGATTACACACATGATTAAATACACCTTTTAAAATTTATTTTTTCGGCAGAGCCGTTTTTCGGTTAGAGCCGATTTTGAAAAAAATAAAAATAAGCTAAAAAAAAGTTAAAAAATTTTTGGTTTTGTGCATATCTTTTTAACTATTACATTTACACAAATTACATATAGGGGGTGCTTATAGCGTTTCAAAATACCTTTCAAACGAGATGCAGCACATTTTCCATTGCAGCTATTTTCCCGCTAAACTAGCGGGTTTTTCCAAAAGTGGTAGAACTAAAGTTTCTTATATCGATATGTTGAACATCATATCAAATTTTCTGGACTTTAAAACCATGTTTTGGGACACACAGACAAACTGACAAACAGAATTAAATTTTCATTTGGAGTAGGCCCCCAGAAATTTGTTTTCGGTATAACTTTTGAACGGAGCGTCCGATTTTCTGATATGACTGATACAACTAACGTAGTGCGGGGGGCCAATTATCCCCACCGGCCCCAACAGATCCAAATTTCTAAATTTTTACTTTTACACTTTCACCGCTCTTTCTCCCAAACCAATTGATTTTCTTGAGGTCTTGGTATGCAATTCTTTAAGTTTTAGCAATACCTTTAATTTGGTGTATTACTCATTACGATCGGACTATTATTGCAGATTTTTAATATTACGGCTATATATAGTAGTCGCCTTCGCACACTCTCCTGGTGCGCTTCGTCACTACATGGACTGCCGTCCATAGTGATATATATTCTTGATCAAGATCACTAGCCGAGTCGATCTAGCCATGTCCGTCTGTCTGTCTGTCTGTCCGTCTGTCGGTCTGTCTGTCCGTCCGTCTGTCGGTCTGTATGAACGCTGAGATCTCGGAAACTATAAAAGCTAGAAGATTGGGATTTGGCATGCAAGTTTTTCACGTCAATATTCCACGCCCCCTCTAACGCCTACAAACCGCGAAAAACTGTGGCACCCACAGTTTTGAAGCTAGATTAACGGAAAGAATACAACAGGAGAGACGAGAATGCGCTTTATGTCGAGATCAGAATTCGTACTAAGCTTACGAAGGGTCAGCCAGCCGAATGCTGGGCGAGAGAGAGATGCTATTCACGATGCACTTGATATAAGAGTAGGGATTACATAAATTAATAAAATAAATAAATAAAAAGAGATTGATAAATTAATGAAATGAATAAATAAATTAATAAATAAATAAACAAATTAATAAAAGTAAATAAACAAAGACTGATTAATAAAATAAATAAATAAGGAATATCTGTACGAACCCATTGCTGCAATATTAGAATTGATATAGAGAAGATACTGATTTCAAATTAATTACAGAATTCCTCCATTCCACCCCACGGAAACTCCCAGAGAGACACAGTAAGCGCTCAGAAGAAGCAGGTATTCCACATACACAGTAATTAAGTACAAGATAGACTAAGTACACCTTAAGAGAAAAATCATACTGAGAACAGTAGGGTGAAGAGGAAGTCGAAGTAAACAGAGTTAAAGAATGTATCGAAATAATAATAAGGGAAGGAGAAGAGTAACAGCTTAGAAACTTTAGGGTTTGGCATGACAGAGGAAAATAGCCAGATAGCGAAGGAAAATAGTCCGGTAAGAATGGCAACGACTAGCGTTTTGGAGGCAATCAAGGTGATAGACTTCGTTGAAATAATACCGAAATATCAAGGGTTGGCTCCACACGGAAACGTCAAAACTACAAATTCATGTCGAAAATTATAGACCAAGTGGAATCCACACAGTGGAAGCAGGATCAAAAAGGGTAATTCCCGTGCCAGTTCAGGCACCGGATGGAGATTTCTTATTACATAGAACGACAGTGAAGGAGGATCTAACCATTTCGGAGGGTATTTACAGAGCAGTGGCTGGGCAGAGCCTGGTGGAAAACTATGCAGAGACGGACCAAGACTTCTTTTTAGAGGAGCCACTAAAGGATGCCGAATTCAAAATGGAGCAGCATTTTGAGCTCAAAAACATAGAAGAGACAGGGAACGAGGATAAAAGCATACCGTACCACAAAATTAGGACCGGACATTTAAACAGCGAGGAGCTAAAAAGGCTCCAAGGGATTTTGAGAAGATATCCAAGGGTGTTCCATAAAAAGGGAGACAATTTATCTTTCACCAACGCGGTTAGGCATGAATTTAGAACAAAGGATGACATACCGGTGTATGCCAGACCTTACAGGTACGCGTTCCAGGAGAGGCAAGAAGTGAGACGTCAAATAGATAAATTATTAGAGCAAAAGATCATCAGACATAGCCACTTTCCATGGAGTGCACCAGTTTGGTTAGTACCCAAGAAGAAAGACACGTCAGGAGAAAGAAAGTGGAGAATGGTGGTAGATTATAGGAAGCTGAACGAAAAGGTGTATTGGATAGCTTGGGTAGAGCAAAATATTTTACAACCTTGGATTTGGCGAGTGGATACCACCAAATCGAAGTACAGAGGGAAGACATCCCGAAAACAGCCTTCTCTGCGGAAGGAGGACACTTCAAATATGTGCAAATGCCATTTGGGCTAAACAACGCTTCTACCACCTTCCCAAGGTTGATGAACAACATCTTCGGCGAATTGCTAGGGAAGTGTTGTCTCATATACATGGACGACATTATGGTATTCTCGACCTCGTTGCAGGAGCATATTACAGACTTGAAAACCCTTCAAAAAACTAACGGAAGCAAATTTTAAATTGCAGTTGGACAAGACGGAATTTTTGAGAAAAGAAGTAGAGTACTTAGGCCACGTAGTCACACAACAGGGTATTAAATCGAATCCGCGGAAGATTGAAGTTCGAGATTCCCAAGACCAGGAAGCAGATCAAATTATTCCTGGGGTTGTTGGGTTATTAAAGGAAGTTCATAAGGGATTTCGCGGATATAACAAAACCGTTAACAAAACAACTAAAAGGGAAGAAAACCGTACAGTTGGATCAGGAATACAGAGAAGCATTTGATGTGTGCAAAACCCTATTATGTAATGACCCGATTTTACCGTTACCTGATTTCGATAAGCCATTCATCCTTACTACGGATGCAAGCAACTATTCAATTGGCGCTGTCCTATCCCAAGGAAACGTGGGAACGGACAGACCAATAGCATATGCTAGTAGGACCTTATCGGAAACGGAAATAAACTATGCGACCACCGAAAAAGAAATGCTTGCCATTATCTGGGCAATTAAAAATTTCAGGCCTTATGTTTTTGGCACCAAGTTCAAAATAGTCACTGACCATAGGCCATTGACCTGGCTCATGAGTGTCAAGGACACTATTCCAAGCTCGTAAGGTGGCGGCTTCAGATGTTGGAGTACGATTACGAGATTGTATACAAGAAGGGTTCCTTGAATGTAGTGGCAGATGCGTTAAGCAGAATTCAACCTGAACTCAATGTATTAAAAGAGGCCTCAGAGCTAGCAACGAACGGCAAAACAATTCACTCCGCTGGGGAAGACTTGCAATTGGGATTCCCAATAAATTGCAATTGGGATTCCCAGTAAAGCAAATTCCATTTAGGAACAAACTGCGGAAAATTTGGAGAGACAACAATTTTAATGACGAAACAATTGGCCGTAAATTAAAGGAAATTCTAAAGCATAAATGAATGGTAGCGTTGTTGATACCGGAGAACTTGGTGTATAGGACGTATACTTCAAATATTTCGCTTACAGTAAGTTGTATAAAGCGATAAGATGTACAGTCTTATTGCCTGATATAACAGAAAAATCTGAGCAGGAACAGGTCATCAGGGAGTACCACGAAAAGAGCAACCACAGGAGAATAGACGAAACCTTGGCCCATCTGAAGAGGAAGGTATTTTTCCTGCATATGAAACAGGCAATTACGCAAACAATAAATAATTGCGACAGTTGCCAAATGCAGAAGTACAACAGAAGACCGGGGGTCTAACATTTCCAGCAAAAAAAAGTGTCAACATAGTAAAAGCAATAAAAAGTTTTAAGACTTTGTTAGGGTTACCTAAGAAGATAGTCTGCGATCAGGGAGTAGAATTCTCGTCAAATCTGTTCCAGGACTTTTGTAGGCAGTACGAATTAGAAATGCACACAACGTCATTTCAGCAGTCGTCGAGTAATTCTACAATTGAGAGGTTACACTCCACGATAACGGAAATATACAGGTTGATTAGCAAGGCAAGGAAGAGAAATAAGTTGGAAATCAGTCATGAGGAGGTGTTGGATGAGGCATTTATAACTTATAATAATGCCATTCATTCAGCTACCAAGTTGACACCGCAAGAACTGTTCACAGGAAGAACACAAAATTTCTTGAACAACGTGTCTTTTAACAACGAGCATGGCTACTTGCAAAAGATAAATGCGTTTCAAGCCGAGTTGTATCCAAAAATTAAAGAAAGGGTAGAATAGCAAAAGAGCAAGAGAATAGAGGAGGCAAATGCAGATAGGCAGGAACCGAGTCGGGTACAGGTAGGGGACACAATATACGGGAAAGAGAACAGGAGGGACAAATTAACACCTCGGTTCTCCAAACATAAGGTGGCAGAAGACAACGGACTAACAATAACAACACACAAACCACAGAAAATACATAAGGAGAAAATTAGAAGAGTGATGAAATCAAACGAATAAATAATTACAGGTGGTTACTGACCATGGCGGCAACGGAGAACCTCGAGATTCGGATGCTGAAAGGGGACAAGCCGGTAGTTCAGATTGCTTTAGGCCCGGCAAAGGTAATACAAACGCACAAAACATTCATTCATATTTTAAGGTTAGAAGAATACCAAGAAGCAATAACTAACTTAAAACAAACGCTCAGAGATATAGGAGAAGATTCAGAAACTAAAGACCTTGTGAGGGTTCTGCAACATAAACTTCAAATGTTAAAAGTAAGATTGGCAACTATATACCCGAAGACCAGGAGAGCAAGGGGATCGATAAACGGATTAGGCTCAGTTGTGAAGTCAATAACGGGAAATTTAGATTCGGAAGATGCAGAAAGGCTAGAGAAGAGATAAGAAAGTTGCAAGAGGAGGAAAAGGATTAAAGGAGGTCTTATGTTCTCAAGAAAGGACAGGAAACAAATTCAGCATAATGTTCAAAAATTTAACGAAATACATCAACGAGGAGCAAACCAGGGTAACTATGTTTATAAACAATTATAAAAACGGAATTAGAAAGACGTTTTTGGAAGAAGAAAAAAGAATCTACAGGTTAGAATACATATATAGGATTTCGATAACAATAGACATGCTCGGATTAAATTTGAAAGATGTAGCAGAAAGCTTATTATTAGCGAAAATAGGAGTAATTTCAAAATTTATTTTCGATATTTTCGATGCATGCGAGAGTTAGAGAAGCAGAGTATAGAATTGACATCGGAAGAACATATGTATGAGTTTTTACAACGATAATGAATGAAACGGATATAATATTCTCAATAAAATTACCAATTTTAAAAAGGGGGACTTATTCTCGGATTCATCGTTACCCATGAATAGAACATAATTTGTAATAACGCCGAAATACATAGTACTTAATAAGGAAGAAATGTATTACTATAAGGAAAAATGTCAAAAGATAAAAAACTTGTATACATGTAAGAACGACAAAATTGTAACCCGGGGTAATGAAGTATGCTTAAGAAGACTGATCAACGGGAAGTCGGCAATAACAATAGACATGCTCGGATTCAATTTGAACGATGTAGCAGAAAGCTTATTATTAGCGAAAATAGGAGTAATTTCAAAATTTATTTTCGATAAGCAAGCAGCAGCGAGATGCATGCGAGAGTTAGAGAAGCAGAGTATAGAATTGACATCGGAAGAACATATGTATGAGTTTTTACAACGATAATGAATGAAACAGATATAATATTCTCAATAAAATTACCAATTTTCAAAAGGGGGACGTATTCTCGGATTCATCGTTACCCATGAATAGAACAAAATTTGTAATAACGCCGAAATACATAGTACTTAATAAGGAAGAAATGTATTACTATAAGAAAAAATGTCAAAATATAAGAAACTTGTATACATGTAAGAACGACAAAATTGTAACCCGGGGTAATGAAGTATGCTTAAGAAGACTGATCAACGGAAAGTCGGCAAATTGCGAGACAAGGGACGTAGGCCTCAAGAGCAGGATCTTCGAGCCAGAGGAAGGATACATCGCGGTTTTTAATGGAGAAAATGTGAAGCTACAAACGGACTGTCGAGAAGAGAGAACACTCAATGGATCGGCACTGATCACGTTTAGGGTGTGTAGAACCATGATAAATAACGTTCAATACGAGGCAATAGAATAACTCGGCTCGGCAAAGTTGAACTTGGAAATACCCCAAATTGAAGCCATACAGAAGAACAGAACTACCCAGGAATTGGGGTATCCCCAGCTGAAGATGGAGCTGAAGATGGTGGACATTAAAACAAGTTTACAGATCAACAGAATACAAACAGGAACAGCAAGGCAAGCAACAGCCACATACGCAATGCCAACTGTTATGATGATATTAATGGCAGCAGTAGCCTGTTTTTCAAGGAGAACGACTACTTTTACACCAGCTACACCAATCACGACGTTCACGCCAACTGTTTCCCCACCTGCCACCTTCACACCTACCATCTCTCCACTATGTTCGGTAGTTCAGTCTGAGGGGGGAGGAGTTACCACCTCGGGTTATACCCTAGGCGGTCCCCCGCCGAAACCCCTTCGGCAGTCCGCCAATTAGACTGCCTCAGCATATCACCGGGGATTCCCGCCGGAACCCCCCTCGACAGTTCATCAGCTAGACCACCTCAGCATATACCCCCGGCGATCCCCGCAGAAACCCCTCTGTCAGTCCGGCGGTGGAAGAACGTCAACGCAGCACAAATATTGCGGCCACTCCAGAGCCGTAGCCCGATACACATCCGCTCCAATTACGGCCGTCCTGCAAGATCAGCACATTTTGTAAACCATAAAGAAATAATTCTAAAATAAAACTTCACTCTTGAAATTACCATAAAACCAACCAGACGTCTTTATTATTGGCCTCGTCCATTTTAATTAAAATCGTATCCAAGAACCTATAACTAATTAGTTAACTATGCATAGTATTTTAAAATGCCTTTTCAGCGACATATAGCAAAATTCCTTAGCCATGCTGTCTCAGAAATAAAGTGCCTACAAAATGTAGCTATTTATTGCTGCTTTTCCAGTCTAGCGAGTTTTCCCAAAAGTCGTAGAACTAAAGAACTAGAGCTGTTTAAAGCAATTTATTTATTTATTTATTCCCCCAAAGGGACCATGGTTAAGTTAATTAAACTCAAGAGGAAAGGACTATTAATGTTACCAATAATTAAGTCATTCATGAAGAGTAGGCCCGCTATTGAACGCCTGTCTTTAAGACATTGGCTGGAGTAAGATGGGAATGGTTCAGAAAAATGCAACGGCTGGAGTTAAAACTTCAGAAATTTTTTCTGGAGCCGCTCAACCCTATTCTTATGCACTGTGTCTGAGGGATTCCAAATAAATGAAGCATATTCCACCCTTGAGCATACAAATGCAGAAAACTCTGACAGTCTAAACAGTACAGTATTTCGTTTGACAAATCCGAACATAGCATACGCTTTGCGCAGAATGTAATTAATGTGGTGATCGAAAAGGCGAAAAAATTGCAAGGAGGGGGTGATCGTAAATATAATACGTTGAAATAATAGATAATGAACATTTACTATAGCAGACCACATGACATTTGTTTTGATTAAGTGGCAATTTGTTCCGAGTACACCATAAACTAATTTTGCTTAAATCAGACTGCAGCAAATATGTATCACTTAACGAATTCACTGAAAGGTAAAGCTTAAAGTCGTCTGCATAGAGAAGATATTTGGCTGACTGAACGCAAAAGCAAATGTCATTGATGAAAATGATAAAAAGCAAGGGGCCAAGAGAACTTCCCGGAGGAAGCCCAGAAGTCTCTTTATATGATTTTGAAACTGAACCACTGACTTCAACCTGATAGGATCGGTTTACCATGAAAGATGAAATCCATTTTAGAAGCGAAGAGTGAAAGCCAAGCTTGGAAAGCTTTGCTTGTAGGGCAGAGTGACAGATCTTATCAAAGGCCTTGGCAAAGTCAGTATAAACGGTGTCCACCTGTAAATGTGACTCAAAGGATTGTAAACAATGTTTTGTGAAAATAGCTAGATTCATGGTCGTAGAACGTCCAGGCAATAGGCCTGTAGTTGGAGATCTCAGACCTACTTCCGCATTTATGAACCGATAGAATTTTAGGCATTTCCCATCTAGATATAAAATTTCCCTGAGCTAGAGAGGCAGAAAAAAGGATTTTAAGAGGTTCAAGAAGACCAGAATAACAATGTTTTAAAAAGAACGAAGATACTCCATCAACGTCGGGCTTCTTCGAATCGTCGAAGTGAACTATAGCTTTAGAGATGTCCCCATCAGTTATATCAAGGGAGCTTATTTCTGGAATATTGTTTAAAACTTCCTGGCTATTCCAGCTAGAAGCGAGCTCGAAGTTGGCAGAAAAAAAGGAAGCAAATAAATTGGCAATATCAGCCCCAGAGTTAGCGACCATATTTTTGTATGTCATAGTTGAAGGTATGGATGACGATGACTTTTTGAAATAAACGAAGCGCCAGAACGAATTAAGAGTGGACTTTCAGCTATATTCAATATCAGAAATTTACTGACTGTATAGAAATTTATTAAAAAACGCAAATTGTCGCTTATGTTGCCTGTATCTATCGCCATCCACAGGATTACCCTATCTGAAGAACTTTTTAGAGAACTTATTCCTTAAATTTGTATACTTCTGGAGGACCTTAGTGTACCACGTAAGCCTATAGTAATCCCAATAATTTCATGTGGCTGGTGAACATTACCAGGCACCATAGAGAGCGATTGCGGGTCACATGTTCATACGACAGATCCTAAATTAAAATCTCATGTCACACAGATACCCACACCGTCGTCTAAACTGTCCTTTATGCTGGAGATATTATTCATAGGTGCCTGATAAAGCGTAAAATCGCTACCAGGGGGAATGTAGGAAGCAACTATTACACTCTTTCCTGACGTGCCAGCTACCTCGACAGCCAACTGGTCCAGAAGTGAGTCTTGTTTCCAAGTTTAACTGCTACGCAGCAGAAAGTACGGCGTACATCCACCACCTCTGTCGCACTGCATTCTGCTGAAGTCTCTGTCCTTACGATAGACGTTGAACAGATTTGCATCGAAGAACTTGCTGGCGCTAAGATTAGGGTTGAGCCAGGTTTCCACCAATATTATTACGTCATAATCATTATTGGATGTGTTAATGAAGACAGATTGGGTTTTGGTCCTCATCTAAATTCATATTTGTGTGACCCCAAAAAACGGGAGGGGGGTAAATTCACCCAGAACGGGTTGACATAAAAATCTAAAATCATAATTGGAAGCATAGTGTAGGATATAAATTGGAAGCATAAGCGGCCCCAATGTGCCTCAAATTCGATTTGTTTTTTTACTTAATTTTTTCTTTTGCAATTTTTCTGTTATAAATGTTGTCAAAATGGTGAAAAAAATGGCTCTTCATAACTCATAACTGCATTTAAACTTTTTGAAATGCAGCCTCCTTCGTCAAGGTCGCCAATTATTCCTTTTGTTTTTTTTTTTATTGTGACGTCATGGGCTGTTACATATGTGTTGTTGTTTTTTTTATTCAGATGTTCCTCTTAGTGTGACCGTACAAAGGCAAAGGAAAAATACCACAGCCACAAAACACCAAATTGCGCGCCTAAAAATGCGAATATATCAATATTTTTTTTTTTTGCTTCATTCTTTAAGCTAAACGTAAAATTTTTAATTATCGGCGGAGTAATTCAATTCCCTTCAAGCAAATTACAAGAAAAATTCGTATGTATATACATTTAAATTCTGAGTCGGATTTTAAATGATTTTACTATTTGCAAAATCATGCTGCTCCAATCAGTTTTAGATTTTGATGACAGTTTTACAACCGAAGTTTTCCTTAAAATTGTTTTTATTTTTAAAATCCAAAAACCCCATATGCTAAGACGAAATGTTTCCAAACTACTTATTATCTTTCAAACGTTGAATTATTGACAAACTGTGGATTTGTAAAAACAAAATAAAAACATAAATTCGGCCCGCTGCGTACACACATACGCACGCTAAAATGCACACCCCCCACAACTAGATATGTGCAAGTATGCGTGTGTGTGTGCAATTCAGATGAATAAGGAAGTAAGATTTGCTTAAGTTCAAATTCATGATAATACTCATATCCTTTTGCTAAAAGAATATCATTGTCATTTTCACAACAGGTTTAGGACATTTTCAAACCGATTTTTGTGTTTTAAAATTCAAAATGCATTGATAATATTAAAAAAACATAAATATTCAAATCAATTAATTCTTTTGCTATTTCCTACACTTGCATCATATTGTTTAAACAAATGGAAATGTTTAAACAATTTCATTCGCGGCCTCTCCACCCACCTGCCTTTCTGACATCTATATTCATATTTGTGTGACCCAAAAAAACGGGAAGGGGGTAAATTCACCCAGAATGGATTGACATAAAAATCTACAAAAAAAACATAAATTCGGAAATAGTTAGGAGCATAGTGTAGCATATAAATTAGAACCATAAGCGGCCCAAAGTGCCCCAAAATTTGATTTGTTTTTTTCTTAATTTTTTCTTTTGCAATTTTTCTGTTATGAATTTTGTCAAAATGGTTTTAAAATTGGCTCTTCATAATTTTATGGGATACCCGCAAAAAACTGCATTTAAACTTTTTTGAAATTCAGCGTCCTTCGTCACGGTCGCCTGCGACCGAGGGGCGCTGCCATGTATCGTACGGAACGATTCGCGAGATGATAGACGCGCTGTAGAAAATAAAGATATAGTTCGAGGAAAAAAAAGTAGGATCTAATTCTGTGCTAGGAAATTTAATATTAATCGTTTTAGGAGAGGCAGAGAGTCAGAATTTGATATAATAGGATAAAGTCTATTATAGTCAGAACATAGTACTCTGAAAGGTTCACGCATGTCATAGTTAGATCTACAGTGATTTAAAATTAAGGGAATGTAATTTCTAGTTAATCTACTTGGAACAAAAAAGTTAAGTCGGCCAACCAAGTCGGGGCTATCTATTTCACCTCGAATATAAATGAAAACAGTTCCAAGCATCGTTCTACGGTTGGTTAGGGAGGGTAAGTTAATTAGGAGTAATCTACTAGAATAAGAAGGTAAAATGCGGTTTGCATCCCAGTTTAGGCGCCTTAAGGCAAAAAGTAAAAAGTTCTTTTGTACGGATTCGATACGGTCAATATGAATTCCGTATTGGGGACTCCAGACGGGTGATCCATACTCAAGTATCGGCCGGACGAGCGAGATGAATAAGGTCTTAGTAATATAAGGATCATCAAATTCCTTAGACCACCACTAATAAAGCCAAGCGCACCCCTAGCTTTATTTACCATGCATGAAATGTGATCTGTGAACTTTAGTCTTGGGTCCAAGAGAACACCAAGATCATTGACTAGCTATATTCTGTCCAGAGTGCTCTTACTCAGCGTGTAAATCGCATATTGAGGAGTAACGTGACAAAAAGTCATCACCTTACACTTGGAGTCATTTAAATTCAGCGAATTGTCGGAGCACCATTTTTGAAACTATTTAAATCGGATTGTAAATCAGACTGGCAAGAAGTATCCTTGTACTGCAGGCATAATTTCACATCATCAGCGTACATAAGTACACTAGAATGACTTATCATCAGTTAACGTTTATAAATAAAATAAAAAGTAGCGGCTTCAAGTGGCTCCCTTGTGAGACACCCAAGGTAACCTGGAGTGTACAAGAAAGAGAATTTTTAAAAAGTATTCTTTGCGTTCTGCCGTTTAAATAATTTAAGATCCATCTCAAAAGATCAACTGGGAACCCAATTAAATCGAGTTTTCTAACCAGAAGTAGATGATTTACGGAGTCAAATGCTTTACTAAAGTCAGTGTAGATGACGTCTGTTTGAAAATTGTTTTTGAAGCCCTTTATCACAAATGAAGTGAGCTCCAAAAGGTTAGTAATTGTTGATCTACGTTTCATAAAACCATGTTGACATGGAGATATAACTGACCTACATAGGTGCTGTAAATGATGTGTTTTTCGTTTAATGTGGGACAAAATATTAAGTTCGACTTGGATACAGTGTAAGAATAAGGCCGTGTACAGTGAGATGAGGAAGAATATGTCGTTTGAAAAAACTGAGCAAATAGATCGGCTATTGCCTGATCAGTTGTTGCTGTCATGTTTTCAAAAGAGAGCGAGGAAGGATTATTTGTGGATTTACGCTTAGTGTTAACAAAATTGAAAAACTGTTTCGGATCCTGACAGAATTGGATCTTACAACGGTTCAAATAATTTTTGTAATACAGAGCGTTAAGCACGGTAAAACTAGACCGAGCGCTTAAGTATCTAGAAAAAATTGATTGAGAACCGGTATCTTTATATTTTCTAAAGAGTCTGGACTTTACGTTTCTTAGGTGTGTCAGCTCTTTATTGAACCAAGGTGGTTTTGTGGTGAATTGTTTCATGTTTCATGTTTCATGTAGTAGCCAACTACAATCTTCAGCAGTGAAATCGCTGTCTTGGTCAACGATCGAAGTGGATTACCATGCAAGCCGCGCTATAACTGGTTGGGAATTATAGCGTCGCCAGAGCGGTAAACTTCGAAAAGCTGTTCAAGACCTTAGTGTGTGTTTGACTTTGTTCTGTCTTTGATCTCTATCAGAGTTCCGAGACAGATTGAGAAGAATATGCACTGATGCATATTTTTAGGCTTCCATATAGCAGCCTTTTACGGCGTGTTGACCGTTTTTTGTCCAAAGATTAGCTTTTAATACGACCTTTTTTTGTTATAGAGAAGTTTTTAGCTAACTCGAGGTCGAAGACTTCAAGAAATCCAAGAAGTCGGCCTCTTCGCTCCTTTTTGTGTGTTGGCATAATGCCGACGTCTTGAACAGCTTTTCGAAGTTTACCGCTCTGGCGACGCTATAGTTCCCAACCAGTAATAGCGCGGCTTGCATGGTAACCCACTTCGATCGTTGACCAAAACAGCGATTTCACTGCTGAAGATTGTAGTTGGTTACTACATGAAACATGCATGTAAAGTGAAGCCTCTTCGCTCCTTTTTGTGTGTTGGCATAATGCCGACGTCTTGGACTTCTTGAAGTCTAAGCCGGCATGACCACGAGTTAGCTAAAAACTTCTCTATAACAAAAAAAAGGTCGTATTAAAAGCTAATCTTTGAATAAAAAGTATTTATAGCATCATCCATATTATGACATGAGCAGATAAATAAGAGTTTAGCATACGAAAGTCGGCCTTGCCAAAACAAAGTAGTCGCTTAGTAGACTTTTGCATCTATCACAGTACCAGCGTCGATTAAAACCTTAAACGCCGGAATATGAATCTTCAGGTTGAGTAAGAGGTGCTATCTTGGACAGAAATACGCTGTCCGGATTTGATACGGAGCATAGGTCCAATAAACGACCTAGTGAATTTTTAATATTGTTAACTTGAGACAATGATATATCTAGCAAGCCTTCAATAAAGTCGTGTTGGGCTAGTGTAAGTAAAACATTTGATTGTTCATCTGTTGACCACGATGTTCCCGGGATATTAAAATCTCCTAGAACTAAAAGTTGATCTCTATCGCTCAGTTTGTTCGACACTGACCGTATAGCAAAAAAATGATTTAAGTAGTCTGGAAATTCAGATGCAGGCGGAATATACGAGCAGGTGATATACATAAAACTTCCAGGAAATGACAGCCTTACACATATGAACTCTATATTATAGAATTCGTCAAATGTGACCACTTCTGACGTGAGAGTTGAGCTCACGGCAATTAAAACACCACCGCCTCGTCTGGATGGACGGTCATGCCTATAGGTAGTGTACTTACCAGGAAAAATTTCGGAGTTTAAGATCTCCTCTTTTAACCAGGTCTCTGTAAATACAATAATATGGGATGCAAAAGAAGGACTATCCGAATACAATTTAGATAACTTACTTCGCAAGCCTCTAGTATTCTGATAGGAAGGAATTAAGATAGTTTTTAGTTTTTTGAAGACGAAGATAGGGTAGAAGATGAAGATGCCACACTACTCTGGCCTTGATTGGAGAGTCTATCTGCACGGGTCTTTTTCTTTTATTTTTATTCCTAGTTTCGAACTCCTTTACCACCATAAGATCTGGCCAGAAATCTTCTGAGAAAATGGTTGAAAAGAGATCGTTCGGAAAAAAAGATCTTGAAAGATGAGGTGTCCCTCACATAAGTGAAATTAAACTTTTCCACTTTAATGTTTTTGGCATTTGTTTTATTGTGTATATAGTCCAACACCTTGGATGCCGTTTGGTCAGGCGAAAGACAAGAAATATATATTTGTTTTTTGGGTTGAACCACTGAAAGAGGTTTTGGTACTTTTGGTACAGATTGAGTTTCTGCAGCGCCAACTTGTGCCGGTAGACTGGACTCAACATTCCCTGGAGGTGACAAGTTATTAGAAATGGGCGGAACAACAGGGGGGTCCACTACGGATGATACGGATTCCAATTGATCCAAATCTTTTTTAGCTGCTGATCGTAGCAACATTTGGGATTTGCTACGGTCGACAGCTGATCCGACGTGGAGCTCTGTTTATCACTTTCAGGGTGTTGCGAGGTGTTTTCCTTAGGCTGCCTACCATCAGTGGCCTTTTTGCGCTTTGAAGACTCGTCAATTAGCTTAAGGCTATTAAATTGAGAGTCCAGCGCTGAGAGTAAATCATCCGCTCGGCGAAAACTATCTCTAGCAACACCAAAACTATTGATTAGACTCTTTAAGCCGCCTTTGGTTTGGCGCATAAAAGATATCATCTCTTGCGCAACTAGAAGACAAGGATCATAACAATAAAGTAAATTGTGACCCCTAGCAGTGATGACCTGGTTCGGCCAGTATAGCCGGCACACTTGGTATGAGCCATTTTTTCACACAGCCAACAGGTCAGTTTTGACTGATCCATAATTGTACATATTTTGCCCACTGTACGAAACAGAAATGTAGGGACCGAAATTTGCAAGCGAGCAGTTAAAAGTACCGCAAGAGCACCGACTCCGCATGCTTAAAAGTTCGAGAGAGGGAAAAGTAGAGAGAGAATGCAAGAGTGCGGGAGAGCGGGAGCGTAATGCAGTTAATCCGAATGCAGAAAACAACAACACAAACTGCACTGTAGATTTTACGGACAACGCACAAAGGAAAGGCAAAAGAAATCACAAAAACAAAAAACACAATATTAAAATTGGAAATGGTTTTAATGAGATTGTGCACAGAATAGAGTAAATTCACTCGCGAAATAAAGAAGTACTATGATAAATCAAATTAAGGACCGAATATTTAAGTTTTAATTAAAACCGTCTAAAGGTAAACACGAAAACAAATAAAAATTCGGAGCGCGGAAAAGCACAACCGTTCACTTTGGAAATCAGTTGAAGTCACTACTCAGGAGTTCCTCTAAGTGTGAATATATCGATAATTTTTTGTTTGTTGCCTCAATCATCTAGCTAAACGGTAAATTGTAAATGATCGGTGGACCTATTCAATTCCCTTTAAGCAAATTTCAAGGAAAATTCGTATGTATATACATTTAAATTCTGAGTCGGATTTTAAATGATTTTACTATTTGCAAAATCATGCTGCTCCGATCAGTTTTAGATTTTAGTAATAGTTTTACAATCGAAGTTTTCTTAAAATTGTTTTTATTTTTAAAAACCAAAAACCCGATAAGCTAAGACAAAATGATGCCGGTGGTGAATTGGACTCCTTTACGAGCACGACATCACCGGTCGAAATGTTGGGTGTTGCAGTAGTTCATTTTGGACGTTGTTGCAGAGTTGTCAGATACTCCTGATGCCATTTCTTCCAGAATCCTTGCAGCATAGACTGGATGTTTTGCCAATATCATAATTGGCCCTTTGGGATTTGACTCACATCGGGATCTGGAACTATTGCTAATGGTCGCCCGATTAAGAAGTGGGCGGGTGATAAGTAGGTGTTTTCGGTATCCGGTGTGTGGCACAAGGGGCGTGAATTTTTTTAATCGGCTCAAATGTGACTTTCCAGTGATTCTTCGAAGATGTAGCTTGACACAGCAAACTGCCGACTTCACTTTCCTCCCCAGTGAGGCTCTCGGAGGAATAAGTGCCCATTCGATACCGTCATCCGATAGAGTGCTAGTTACAATGTCCTTGTGTGTCTAAGAAGTAAGCAATTCCTTATCAAAGTTTTTGCCATTGTCACTGAAGATCTTACTACACTTGCTACGTAAGGAAATAAAGCGCCGCAAGGCAGCCAAAAAGGTTTCCGTCGTAAGGTCTGTGGCAAGTTCCAGGTGGATGGCCGAGGTGACCATGCAAAAAGTATGCATATGTAGCCCTTGCAGATACGAGGCTTTCGAACCTTTGCATTCTTCAGAAATATTGGTCCTGCATAGTTGCAACCAGTAACACAAATGGAAGCGCTTGTGTAATGCGAACGCTGGGTAAATCAGCCATCTGTTGATAAGATGTATTGTAGCGTTGACGAAAGCAAGCTAAGCAATCGTGTGTGATTTTGGGTATAAGGTTATGAGCTCCAAATACACCGAATTTTTGCCGAACAATAACAAAGAGTAAGGAAACGCCAGGGTTCAGGTTAACTCGGTGCTCGTGTTCCAGAATCAGAAAACTGGTGGTGAAGTCGTCCGCCTATCCTCAGCAAATTGTTTTCGTCGATAATTGGTGCTAGTTTAATCAGCTGTGATCGGTTCCTTAGGGGTTTCTTATCGAGGAGCAACTGATAAGGTCTTGGAAAAAGCCTTGTGCGTGCTTTATGCAAATAATCCTTGCCGCCATGATCTCGTCGAATGTAAGATCGCTAGATACCCTTTCGCGAGATGAACTTCGTGTACGTTGAATAAATCCCTTCACTTAGCCGACGATGTGTACGAGCTTAAGCCAAGAAGATGAATTTAAGTTGCTTCAGCCAGTGTAGTCAATCAGTTTGATTTGACTTTTCCTTGTATGCGTTTATCTGTAAGAGATAAGATAAGATAAGTCGTTGAAATTTACCATGTATTGATCCTTGTCCCGTAGCCATAGATGCCCATTCCACCACAAATGGAAGACGATGAGATCAGCAGCCATCAGTTCCCTGGACGCGCAGTCAGCTGGGTTTTCGAGGTTCTGTTCCCAACAAATGTTTTGAGTTGGGCTGGGGCATACGATAACCAAATTGTATGTCGGCATCATCTGTTTGTATAAATGGTGTGCTGGATACCCATTTCCCGAGTACAAGGTTTGCGCGAGACATCAGGTGAATTAGCTCGTTTCGATTTCAAAGCAGTAAGAACGTAATCGACATAGAAATCCTCCAGCAAGATTTTCGAAGCAGTCGGGAATTCCTATTGATGATCGACAGCAAGTTGTTCAAGCACTCGCACTTCCAGGAATGGTGCGCATGAAGTCCCGTAGATAAATGTGTACAATTGAAAATGCTTTATGGGATCGTATGGATCCTCTCTCCAAACGATTTTATGAAATTTGCGGTGCTTTTCGTCGACGCATTTTTAGCGGAACCTTTTTAAGATATCCGCTGAGAACGCATATCATATCTTCAAAAACAAAGGGACACCGCGAAAAGATCGCGCTGGATACTGGGCCCTGTAAACAGGGTGTCATTTTGGTGTTGATTGGAAGTTCCCCGATATACTTCCCGTTTTCATCGAGAAATTGCTTCCGACTTGATCATCTTCTGGTTTCAATGGTGCGCTGCTATGAAAGTTTTTCAATTCCCAAACCTTTTGAAACGCATATATTCATTTTTTTGGTTAGTGCAACAGCGTTGCTTGGTTTCTATGTGATGAGTGAGGTTATAACCCATCCAAATACCATCCAAATGGGCGTAGACAACCAAATTATCCTCGGAGATTTGATATGCAAGGTGCTGCATCCTTTTGTCGTGTCTGCTTTCACCGAAGAGATTCCTGTGACTAAGATGAGAGATGCCGACCGTGTCAATCCAAGATCTTGAATGCAACACTCGGATACGTACGAGCTCTGAGCCCGTGTTGCGTTTTGAACATAAACCATGGAAGTTGGTAATTTGTTTCGCTTAACTTCCATTTCCTTTACAGATTTTTCAGTGCCCTGTGAACATACAAGAGATTGAGTGCCCTCTCCTTGGGCGAGATAACAAAGCGTCACCAAAGTGTTGTTGGGCACGCTCATGTTTCGCTCGTCCTTCCCTGCTATCTGTCAAGATTCTCCATATATTGTGAATTCGCTTGGATATGTATAAGGGAGTGATGATTTCCCTTGCATTGCCTATATTTGTATGTAGACTTGCACTTGCTAACCCCGTGACCAGGTTGCAAGCATGTTGCAAAATGTTTTAAAAATGTAGATATGGTACTTAAACCATTGGCCTTTTTTAAGGTTTTTACCAAATGAAATCAACCACGGTAAGTATGATTAATTAGTATATTTACGTCGCGCAGAGGAGAAATCCATGTTTTAATAGTAGGCGGTCTATAAATTAATACATATTTTATATTTTTATTAAAACAAGAAAGTAAGCTAACTTCGGCCATCCGAAGTTTATATACCCTTGCATGTTAAATTTAGATTTGCAACAAACAAAATTATAGCAGTTTACGGATTATTTTGACATTAATTGATCGATCCTTCCTATGGCAGCTATATAATATAGTCATCCAATTTGTGTTAAATTTAATTCGAAACTCTAAAATAATAAAGTAAACTTATACTCCAAAGTATAAGAGAATACAATAAAAATTAACAAAGCTATAATTTTATTCCTATTAATTTCGCTTTAGTTTTCCGATCGTTCCTATGGGAGCTATATGATACAGTCGTCCGATTTTTCTAAAATTGAATTCGAAATTCAGAACAGTTAAAAAAATGATAATTCCAAGAGCATAAGGTAATATGTCAAAAAACACATAAGTTACAATTTTTTTCAATTATTTTTCCGATTATTCCTATGGGAGCTATAAGATATAATTGTCCGATCCAGCCGGCTCCATCTTATATACTACCTGCAATAGAAAGACGACTTTTGGTAAAGTTTGCGTAGAAATAGACGGACGGACAGACGGACATGGCTAGATCGACTCGTCTAGTCATGCTGACCAAGAATATATATACTTTATAGGGTCGGAAACGTCTCCTTCACTGCGTTCCAAACTTCTGACTGAAATCAATATACCCTCTGCAAGGGTATAAAAATAAAATTCGTCTTGTATGTCTCCTTTTTGACGTCAACATTTTTATAATATATTCGTTTATATTCATAGTGAGACGAGTAATATCAATCTGCTCCCAAAAAAAAATTTACTTATTAAAATGGGACATAAACCGTATAACTTATTCGATTTTGATGAAATAAAAAAGGAATCAATTTGCAAAATATGCAAAAAAAAGTTTTGCAGGTTCCTACTTATCAAATTTAAAACGTCATCTTTCGGACCACCATAAGAACGTTTTCGATAAAGAGATGGATGATCAAAAAAACGTGTTAGAAAAGGAGACGAAGATCAAGTTTTCTGTCAGCATTACTAAAAGTGAAGTCACTGAGGCATGTATTGACCTAGCATCATCCTAAAAAATGCCATTTTAGGTGCTGGATTCAGAAGCCTTTACCACACTGACCAGGGAAATCTTCGATGGTCTTAATATTAGCCCTGTTTCGTCAAGAAACATAATGTCATTAATTACAAGAAAATATAATGTAATGAAAGACTCTTTAAAGTTGTTATTTAAGAACAAAATACTATGTATTAAAATGGATACAGCTACTTTCGGACTTGTCGAACTGCACCAAAGGGATAGAAGATATTTTAAGTTCAATATTTTCAAGCACCAAATCTACAGCGTTACCACAGACAATGGCAGGAATATGCCTAAAGCCGTGTCTCTTTTAAACCGGGACCCTGCAACTAACTTGGATGATGATGAAGAGAAGAGATGAGATGATGAATTTAATGAGGATGACAAGCTAATTAAAACCTTTGACCCATTTTCTATCACATCTCTTAAATGTGCTGCCCATACCTTGCAATTAAGTGTAAAGGATTTTTTAAACAACCCGGAATGTGTCAAAATTACCGAAAAGCGCGTAGAGTAGTCAAAATTTTACGAACTCCATCGAACAGGTTTGTGTTAATAATAATATATTATTAAATATCATATTCTTAAGTTTTATAAATGTATAAGGTATAAGTCTTGCGCCCAAGGATTACCTCTACCCGTCATAGATGACCCAATTCGCTGGAGCTCAACTTACTTGATGTTTCAAAGACTGTTGGATTACGAAGACTTCTGTAAAAAAGTAAGGAAGGAAAGGCTTGCCTGGGCAGAGCAAAAGGTTGAGGATGGAAGGCTGCACTACGCAAGCAAACCCGCGATGGCGTCGACAAGCGGATTTGCGAACAAGGTAGAGGAGTTTGCTAATAAAAGACAACGCTCACATTCCGGTGAGCAAGCGAAACCGCCGGCCCAAGAAAGCAGGCCCTCCGCCACCCAAAGTAGCAGTGAAGCTCAACAAAAAGGCCAGGGTCAGTGATGTACTCAACCGACACCTGATCGTGGCACTCATTGACAGGAACGACGAGAATGGGAAGATGACGGAAGCGCGTTGGAAGATCGTCCATGCGCGACGATCTCTGTGGATCTCGGTGGACAGGGAACTAATCCCATCCTCACTAAAGGCGAAAGTGGTCTTCCCATCGCAATCCAAGGGGAACAGGCGCTGAAGCTGCTTCAACGGCAGAAGCCAGACGTACCAACGGCAGATTGGAAGATTCTGCACATGACCAACCCACTACCCAGTGAGGGGAGCCAAAGTGTGGTTCTCCAAATCAACAAGGAGGTGGAGTATCTGCTGTACCCAAGATTCGGGAAGATGGCGTGGGGCATGGGTAGTGTCTACCCGCGTCTCAAGAAGCGCCACCCCGAAGACAAGGTCGCACACATCCTGCAGGTAGGCGAGATGGAAAAGGACATAGGTTCCGAAGCCATCGTGGATGCCGGCCAGGACCGCGCTCTGGATGACGACAGTCTCTCTGTGAACGTATGGAAGAGGCCCCCACAGCCCCCATGCCCACATTCGATGGTGCAGGGTGGCTGAACGGTGTTAAAATCCTGAAGTGCAACGACGATCCGACCAGAAAATAGCTGACGCAAACGGTCGGCCAACTGGAGGCGTTGTGGGAGGGGGCCAAGCTAGAGGTGCTGGACAGGGAACTAGTCCCATCCTCACTAAAGGCGAAAGTGGTCTTCCCCATCGCAATCCAAGGGGATCAGGCGCTGAAGCTGCTTCAACGGCAGAAGCCAGACGTCCCAACGGCAGATTGGAAGATTCTGCACATGGCCAACCCACTACCCAGTGAGGGGGGCCAAAGTGTGGTTCTCCAAATCAACAAAGAGGCGGAGTATCTGCTGTACCCAAGATTCGGGAAGATGGCGCGGGGCATGGGTAGTGTCTACCTGCGTCTCAAGAAGCGCCACCCCGAAGACAAGGTCGCACACATCCTGCAGGTAGGCGAGATGGAAAAGGACATAGGTTCCGAAGCCATCGTGGATGCCGGCCAGGACCGCGCTCTGGATGACTCGGAAGTCGAAGAGGACAGTGACCGGACAGTTATAGCCAACCCGTCGAGCGGAGATGAGCCAGCCGCCCATGTCTCTGAGGGTGCTGCAGCTCAATCTTAATAAAAGCATAATCGCATCGGCGGAGCTCCTGATTGCCCTGGAGCAAGAGCCCGTCGACATAGTCTTGGTTCAGGAGCCTTGGATTGCTTTGGGCAATATCGTGGCCGGACTAAGGTCCTCAAACTACAACACATTCTACTCACCAGCGGTAAGCAGGAACAGAAGCGCCTTACATGTAAGGCGCTGGGAATTCATGCTAGCCCTATGCCTCATTACAGCTCTGACGTCTTGACTACGCTGATGCTAGAAAGCGAGGAGAAGCGCCTCATGGTAGCGTCCTGCTCCTTGAGCAACTTAGTGGAATTCGGCTCAAAGGATGACCAACTTCTCATTGGTGCAGATGCCAATGCACACCACAGCGTATGGGGAAGCACCGACATCAACGACAGTGGTGAGTCACTCTAAGACTTTATTTTATCTACAAATTTATATATAGCAAACGTGTGGGAGGAACATACCTTCGTAGGAGGCACCTCATCAAACGTGCGAGATTTAACACTTGTAAAGGGATAGAGTACTTTGATCTCCGAATGGAGCGTCCTAAAAACGCCATACTTCTCAGACTATAGGTATATTCAGTTCAAATACTATTTTAAAATACCCCAAAGGTAACTGTCTATAGAAACCCCCGTAACACGAACTGGGAAAAGTTTAAAAGGACAGTGATCTTAAAACTCGCGACTAGCCCGGGTGCAGTAAAATCCGTGAAAGACAAAGAAACGTCCCTTGAGGCCCTGTCCAAGGAATTACTGGATGCGTATCACGCAGCATGCCCGACATCAAGAACAAAGAAGAAGACCAAGCCACCATGGTGGAATCGGGAACTGACACTCAAAAGAAGTAACCTCCGAGAATTCTTCAAAATCGCCAAAGAGGCAGACAATGAGATCATCAACGAGAAATACAAAATCCTACTTAGGGATTACAAGAAGGAATCACGCAGGGCACAGAGAAGCTCGTGGAGAAACTTCTGCTTCAGCATCGAGAACGTCCCGGAAACAGCTAGGCTCCGGGAGCTGCTTTCGAAGCAGCCTACCATACAGAGTCAGCTAAAGCGCGACGACGGACAGTGGACTGAGGGCAGTTCAGAGGCCCTAACAGCACTTATGCAATCGCACTTTCCAGGATGCACGGATGTCATAGACGCGAGCACGCACCAGGACAGCAGCTGGCGAAGAACGCCCCCCAAACGATCTAATAACACCAATGAAAATCAACTGGGCCATAGACTCTTTTGCGGGCTATAAGGCACCAGGACTTGATGGAATATTTCCAGACATGTTGCAGGCGACCAAGGAAAAGATCACCCCATGTTTGCATGAAATATACTCGGCATGTCTAAGAACGGGCTATATCCCAATCCAATGAAGGACTTCTCGGATTGTCTTCCTGCCAAAGGAAGGAAGGCCGATAAGTCTTATCTCTTTCATACTCAAAACTCTGGAAAAGCTGCTGGATCTACACATCAGGAATGATGTAGGGACACTTATGTCATCCAATCAGCATGCCTACACCAAAGGGAAATATGTAGAAACGGCACTAAACTCGCTAGTAGCAACCATTGAGAGAGCTTTCCCCGCACCAAAATCTGAACTTCAGCTCGTTTGCGATGCTTCCGATTTTGCAATCGGAGCAGTTTTGGAGCAGCGTACACACGGAAATTGGCAACCTCTAGGATTTTTCTCAAAGAAGCTGAGCAACACGGAGAAAAATTACTCGACGTACGACCGAGAACTGCTCGCGATATTCGAATCCATTAAATATTTCAAACACCTTGTTGACGGACGCATTTTTGTCATCAAAACGGATCACAAACCGCTCGTGTACGCATTTCAGCAGCGACCAGAGAAAGCATCACCGAGACAGCTACGACATTTGGCTTACATCTCTCAATTCTGCACGACTATTATGCAATCCGAAAATGCAGTCGCAGACGCTTTTTCAAGATTATGCTCTATAACAATGCCTACTGCCATCAAATTATCGCAAATCGAAGAGGAGCAAGCGTCAGATCCTGAATTGGTACACCTTTTAAAAGGAACCACATCTTTAAAACTTCAAAGGGTTCGATTTGATGACAACATTTCACTCTACTGCGATGTTTATACAGGCAGCGTTCGTCCTTATGTACCCGAATCTTTGCGAAATGCCGTGTTTTCGTTCATTCACGGTTTGTCTCATCCCAGTGGCCGGTCAACAGTTCGTCAAGTACGCCAAAAGTTTGTATGGCCCTCGATGAATAAAAATGTCCTCAACCACCTCTCACCAGAAAAGATCGAAGTGCCAAACGGTAGATTTGACCACGTTCACCTTGACATTGTGGTTATGCCATTAAAACAAAACTATCGGTACTGTCTGACGATGATTGATAGATTTACTCGATGGCCAGAAGCTGTACCTCTCTCAAATGTTACTGCTGAAACAATAGCTAAGGCGTTCTGGACCCACTGGATACCTCGATTTGGTTCTCCAAAAACGATAACAACGGACCAAGGAACACAATTTGAGTCAGCAGTTTTCAAACATCTTGCTAATCTGGTTGGAAGTAAACACATACACACGACGGCCTACCATCCTCAGTCAAACGGACTCATAGAGAGGTGGCACAGATCCTTTAAATTATCTTTGATGTGCAACAGAGGTACTCCGTGGCCAGAGTTACTGCCAACAGTTTTGCTTGGACTTCGTACATGTTTCAAGGAGGACATACACTCTTTAGCCTTAGAAATGGTATACGGAACACCTGTTCGACTGCCAAATGAATTTTTTACCGACTTGGACGATACGGTTGACCCAACCTCCTTTTTGAGCATCTTCCGAGAGCACATGCAAAAAGTGCGACCGACATCAACAGCACATCATACCAAGCAGAAGATGTTCGTATTAAAAGGGATTGATAAATGTACGCATGTATTTCTCCGTACTGACGCCGTAAAGCAGCCTCTAGAAGTTCCTTACACTGGACCTCATGAAATTGTCAGACGCGAAAACGATCGTGTTTTCACTATTAGACTCAATGGCCATGAGACTGCAATATCAGTTGATCGCCTCAAACCAGCATTTTTAGTAAAGGACGACCGCCAATGGAATTCAGAGGATGGTAACTCTAGACTGACCAGGACATATGAGAGAAGTCATAGAGTTAAATTTTCAAACCAGGATTCGTGACGCATTCACTGGAGGGGGAGTAATATGGTAGCAGCGCCAACTGAAGGTTGCCATCGGGCTAATGGGGAGCATCGTGGCAACACTGGTAGTTAGTCGGCCAGAATCAGCGAGCGACACACGTGTATTAATAATATTAATAATCTTTGTATTCCTTAATATCAATAAACGTTAATGGCAAACATACTTCGCCATAAACGGATCGTAGCTGGCGTCATCTGTGGGGTGGTTGGCAAACTAGGGTTAGGGGTAAGAGAAAGCGTAAGAGGTCTACAGGGCGAAATGTCAGTTGATTTCTGCTGAGAGCGTTTGCCATTTTGGCTGTTAAGGGGCTTGCCGCCAGCGGCAAGCGGCAAGCGGCATCAGCGTTCTTTTCTATTTGAACCTTCCACCGACCGAGAAGTGAATCGTCAAAGTCAGTGTGCCAACAGTGCCAAAAGTCTTGAGCTGAGCGAACCTATCTGGAAGATTCTCAAAGGGAAAAGGCAACCAAATTTAATCATTTCGGCCGAGTCCTATTATTGAGGGTGAGTTTAAAATAAATGGAAGAAAATCAACGGGTCCGATCAGCAGCACATTATGTGATTTATAGGCTCGGCGATCAAAGACCAGAGTCTACGATATTCAATACCGGCGGGAACCCTTGAAACTGCAAGCAGCTGAGCCAGAAGTTCTCATTGGAGTTCTATTTCGGAGAGGGCGACCGGAAGCACGAGAAAATCGCGGGAGGAGAAGTGCTTAAAAGTTATCAAATGTCTAGCGTGAGGGTCTAAATTTACCCAGTCCCCGACTCCGTTTAAAGCTGTGAAAAACCCCATTAAAATGTGGCCTGAGAGTAGGTGAAAACCCATGGCGAAAAACCAGCCGAAAAACGCCATTTAACCTCAAATTTCCTTTGCCGTAAAGAAGAAGGGGAAAAAAAAGAAAGAAGGAATAAGAGTAATTGGGAAAAAAAAGATGAAAGAATAGAATAGTTTTTTTTTATTTATTAATCCTAAGTACATTTTGTTATATGTTATTTTAAAGTGTATTTTGTGCTGCCAAAACTCCGGCATTGTGTTCCCTCTTTCGTATATATAAAAAAAACAAAGTTTAAAGTGAAAAATGGTATGGCCACTTACCCTCTGAAAAAAAAAGTTTGAAAAGGCAATTTGAAAATGAAGAAGTGAAAGCCCCTGTGTCCCTCAAAAAAAAAACCTTTTTCTCCATTCGCAGCTTTTTCAGCCGACTTCGAAAAAAGCGCTTTCTTCGAGGAAGCCTCTGGAAAAATTGGTGAGCATTTAAAAATATTAAAAAAATATAATTTTTGGTGATAGGCGGCAATTTCAAATTTTCTAAATTTCATTATGTGGTGAGAGTGTGCGAAAGAAAAACCTAAAAAAAATAATTAAATGTAATTTGCCGAAGTATAATTTTCCCATCAGTATAACCGGCATTACGTAATGGCCCAAGAATAAGAAAGTAAAGACAATCGCGAAATTGGGTGCCAATACCGTAGGTTTGGTCAGCTTAAACCCACTCGACGCCAATATCGTAAATCGCTTTGCGTTTGCTCTCTCGTTGTGATTTAATATGCAAGTGGGAACGGTAACATGCCAACGTAACCTAACGTAATCAAAAGTTGAAACACCACACCAAAAAGATTTATATTTGTCATTTTTTGTATTTAAAGTAAATGTGAATCTAATTGGCATGCCGTCTTTAACGTATATATTTTTAAAATCTATTTATTGCACCTATCCCTAGTCATAAGAATTACCAACTACATTCATTACATTTATGCTACCTATTATATATTATCGCCATTTATTTTTCTTATAATATTTTTACCTATTTATTATATTTATATTATTTTTGTATTTGATGTTAGTCTCGGTTAGTGGGTTCAGCGATATAGATTTGGTTAGGATTTTAATTTGTTAGCTGATAAATAAAATGTTTATAATGTGGTAATTTGAGTGTCTGTCCTCGGCGGACATGAGACCCCCGTGAAGCCATAACCGCAAGAGGGACCGTTCTGGATGAAAAGAAAATGGTTACGGAACGGCCAATGGAAGGGTGGGCTGAATGCCGCCTCCTTAACAGCTGAGGTGGTAAAGTGGTAGATCCGACCGCAGGTGTAGGGGGCCTTACGCCCGACAATATCCCAAGTGTAGAAGTGTTTTCTCTCCCCGGCCTTAGTTTTGGTTTGTCATTGCACGCAAACTGAGTTTGAATAGTAATCGACCTGTTAAAGCAAAGATCCACCCCACTAGCCGACGAGCCAAAGCCGAATGATATTTTTGCGTGCGCTCTAACCCGTCCCTAACACCCAGCCTTGGCTCTTTATTTATATGATGTCCGTTACAGTGGTGAGTCCGACTCTTATGTATGGAGCCTTAGTGTAATAGCAAGCCACTGAAAAGAAGACCTACACCGAGCTTATGGAGAGAACACAGCGGCAGGCACTGGTCTGCATAACGGTAGCGCTGAGGTCAACCCCAACTAAAGCTCTAGAAACGATCCTCGGAATCGAGCCCATAGATATCCACGCTCACGCAAGAAAGGCAGCACAACGTATAGTTGCATCAGGCAATATGACGACGCAAAGCTTAGGACACAGTTCAATCGGCCGAAGCATGATCAACAAAACGGACTACATTCCAGGCAGAAGTCTTCGCCATAAGGAAAGCGGCAGAAGTGGCTTAAAGTATAAACCGATCATACGATGTGGTCAACTTGTTCGTGGACAGTCAAGCGGCTATAAGATCCATGCAGTCGTCAACGGTCAGTTCCAAAAATGTAATGGCGAGCAGGGAGGCACTAGATAACCTTAGCACGACGAAGTCAGTGCGGATCTATTGGGTTCCCAGCCACCAGGGCATCGATGGTAACCAGACAGCTGACGTTCTTGCAAAGAAGGGTGTAGAGCTGACGAACGACAGAGCGGAGAACGTGCTAGTTTCCCTTAGAACGCTTCAAAGCGCCCCGGAGAACCAGGCGGACACGCGAGCAAAAAGCAGGTGGAGGAATACCGAAAGTTGCCGAATTGCAAGAACAATGTGCAAAGAGCGCAATGAAAAACACAGGCAGCATGTACTGCATCTTCCTCGGAAAGACTGCAGACTGTCTGGCCGCATCACACACAACTACGATCGGAATACTAAACAGCCGCACCTGCAGGAAATGCGATGAACCGGGGGCTATCGAAACCCTGAAACATCTTATCTGCAACTGCCCGGCTCTCTCACGAGCAAGAACAAGATACCTCGGTGCCCCAGTTCTGACATCACTAGAAGACGCCTCCAGCAGGGAACCAGGCAAACTTCTTGCCTTCGCGAAATACAGCTCGATCCTTGTGGACATTAAAACCTAATAAAATATCTCGAGGTTCATACAGATTAGCCGGGCAACTAAGGGCCATATTGGCCTATTTGTGGCACCGTCCATGAAGGCCGTCCGTGCAACCTAACCTAACCTTATGTTTATGGGAGACTTTTATAAAATATGGCTCGAATTAAAGCTAGCTATGAAAGTGATGGGTACCTGCAATTAGGTATTGGTGGATTGCCTTCAAAAACGAGAAGACACTCTTTTAGAAAACCATATTGTAGTTTGCGCAGTCTATTTGGATCCTCGTATTCGTCGAGTTTTGAATAAAAACCCTCAAGACATAATCAGAGCAAGAGGTCATTTGAAGCAATTGTATTTACAGATACATGCTGTTTATATTCAAATAATTAAAAATGTCGCTTATACATTAATTTATAATTTGGTATGTTTTAATTTTTGCTGTAATTTTTTTAGAGCGATTTTCGTAAACAAATTCCTGAAGATGAACCAACATAGAGTTCCAATCAATCGAGCTCTCTCCTCAATGAGTTTCTTAACTCTTTTGAAGATAGTCAGAGCGTAGAGAGCTCCGACGTTTATGATGAGGACATCAAAAAGCATACAGCGAAATCGACAATTTTTGTCCCAAGCCAGTCGGTGTAAATACGGATGTCATGAGTTATTGGGAGGAGAAGAAATTCATATACCACTACCTCTATCAAATGGCAAAAGTGGTTCATTCTTACAGACCTAAGATGCAAGTTATCGTAGGATTCAATAAAACAACTTTTATTTGTAAAGCTAAATAACAAATTTAAATATTCTTCAACTAAAACCCTATGTTGAAAATATTTGCATATGCACCACTGTATATCTTATTCCTTTTTCTTCTGAGTTTTCACTAATGTAACGAGTAACGAATTCTCTTTCCTCTTTAAGTTCTGGTTCTGCCTGCGTGCAGCATTTTTAGTCAGTCTCTAATAAACCGTCAAACCGAATAGGTTATGGGCCCAGGCCAGCAAGAAAACAACTGTGTAATAGTCGAAAAGATTTGACGATAATTAGAGATTCGGTTGTGTTTTAAAAAGATAAACAAGATGAGTTCGCAATACTCAATAGAAAAACTTGATATTGATAATTATAGTTCGTGGGCAGTGCAGATGAAAAGTCTGCTGATACACTCAGAACTTTGGTCAATTGTGTGCGGTCGTGAAATTAAAAACGAAAGTGGAACGGTTGCGGAGCAGGCAAACTTTGATAACAAGGATGAAAAGGCCCTCGCGAGTATTTTGTTTTGTATAAAGCCGTCCCAGATTAATTATGTTAAACACTGCAAGTCATCAATGGAAGCTTGGAAAAAGCTGGCTAGTGTTCACATGCCTAGTGGACCAGCTCGTAAAATACAGTTGTTTAAACAGTTGCTGTATATGAAAATGTCAGAGTCAGACAGTATCGCAGTGCATTTGTGTAATTTCAGTGACGTCATCGAGAAATTACAAGAGATCGACCAACCAGTCCCAGACGAAATGACCGTAATAATTTTGTTGTCCAGTCTATGTGATTCGTACGAAAATTTCGTAATCGCTATGGAGACGCGTGATTCTTTGCCGTCCTTGAGTTCTCTGAAAATTAAGCTGCTGGAAGAGGGAGAACGTCGAAAAGTTGGAGACAAAATATCAGATAGAGCAGAACAGAAAATTTACTCGTCGCGTGCCGAAAAGGAAAAGCCTAAGCATAAGAAAGACATGAAAAATGTGGAATATTGGAACTGCGGTCGTTACGGACATGTTTCGGCAAAGTGCTACTCAAAGAAAAACGCAAGACCAGAAAAGGATACCAATAGTGAGAGCAAAACGCGAGGAGAACAAGAAGTCGTTCTCGGTTTTCGCTGCCGCAGCGAGTCAGAAAGGACTAACGAAAAATATTTGGTGCGTTGACAGTGGGGCAACAGCCCATTTATGTGCAAACAAATCGTTATTTGTTTCAATTCGTAAGCATAAGGAAAAAATAATGCTGGTTGGAGAAAATTACATTGAGGCTGAAGGCATTGGAACAGTAAAACTGTTTTGGCAAGAAAACATTATTGAATTGGTTGATGTGTTGTTCGTACAAAAATTTCAGTGTAATTTTATTTCGGTGTCGAGAGCAACTAATAACGGGTTCGAAATAAATTTTTCGAAAAGTAGTGCGAATGTCAAGAATAAGAACGGCGAAACGGTATTAAAAGCGAACAAACAGAATGACTTGTTTATTTTCGAAAATATGAATAAAAAGGCTTTTGCAGCAAACGGGAAAACAAATCAAGTAATAACGTGGCACAATAGATTCGGACATTTGAATTTCGAAAGCTTAAAATCCATGATTCGAAAAGAATTGGTGTATGGTCTATATAAGGTGTGATGATATAGGTTATAGCTGATATAAGGCCAGTGGATGGCCGGACCGCTGCTGCAGTAAGACCTGCATTGGTTGACGAATGCGTAGAGACTGGCTGGTGGAGAGAAGTGTAAATGGGGAATAGCTGACCACTTACGCATACACAACACCCCTTAACACCCAGATGCGTCGTAATATTGTGGGGGGTTGTCGCTGATGCCTGGATCTTCGCGGTGTCACTTCCGCTTGGATCGGCTCCAAAACTGACGCCAGTCGCACTGGCGAGTTCTCTGTGTTTACGGCGTGACCCATCCACGGCGATAATGGGTGTGGTACAAGGGAAGAGTCGTCGGTGGACGTAGACGGGGTAGTAGGCTCGCGAGCTCGAAGCTGGTCTAGATGACGTCGAACCACACGGTTATCATCGAGGTCCACTGTGTAAGATATAGGTCCAGTTTGCTCCGATACGCGACCTTCAATCCATTTCCGGCCGCTTGAATAGTTTCTGACCCAGACCGGGCTACCTGTAACAAAACTCTTCTTATTGACTGGTTAAGAGTCCTTACCCAAAATGATATCGTTTGGCTGAATCTTATCAAGAAATGATTTGAGTTCCCGCTTGAGGAGCAACTCTGCTGGCGAATGTCCCGTTGTCGAATGCGGTGTGCAGTGTTGGCTGAACAGATATCGGGCCAGGGCTAGATTTATGTCAGTATCTCGTTCCATCTTCGTTATGGATGCTTTGGACCATCCGCTTAGCTTGTCCATTGGTCGCTGGGTGAAAAGGTGCCGATCGTATATGGCAAATAATGTTGTTGCTCATAAATTTTTTAAATTCATCAGATGTATACGCGGTTCCGTTATCCGAAACCAGCTCGTCCGGAATTCCATGAGTGGCAAAAAGCTGGCGAAGAAACGCGATGGCGCAGTCTGCTGTTGTAGACTTGACAACGCTAACCTCGAGCCACTTTGAAAAAAAATCAACGACCAAAAAGAACACCTTGCCTTGAAACGGTCCTGCAAAGTCAACATGAAGACGAGACCAAGGTTTCTTAGTGGATTCCCAAAAGTGTACTTCCGATTTGTGCGGCTCATTTCGAGTTTCCTGACAGCCTTGGCACCGCTTAACTGTAAGCTCGATATCCGCATCGATATTTGGCCACCAAACGTAGCTCCTCCCCAATGCTTTCATTTTCACGATTCTAGGTTGATGCGCGTGAAGAGCGGCTAGGATCTCTTTCCGATCAGCCGTGGGAATTAAGGCGCGATGTCCCCAGACCAAGACTCCCTTGTTAGCTGATAACTCGTCCCGCTGCATATAGTATGGGTACATCGGCTCGATTAATTTTGGTACTGGGGCCACCCCCTTAGCACCCAGCTGAGTACTTTTCTAAGGACTGGCTCCTTGGCAGTATGTGAGGCGAGTGACTGTGCGCTCACAATAGGTTGGGCTGCCCATTCGATCATTAAAACGTCCTCCTTAGTAGATGTTTGCGGTTCGGTCAATATCGGGCAACGGCTCAAAAAATCGGCATTACTTATTTTCGCTCCAGGACGGTGGATGATGGTGAAATCGTATGCACTCAAGAAAATTGCTCGTCTCAGCATTTGGTTCGAAATGATGTTTGGCACTGCCTTTGATGCGGTAAATATGCCTAGAGCGGGCGATGAGTAGCTATATATTAAATGCTATTTCACATCTCTTTCATGGTTTAAAAAGGAAATCACACACACTAGGGGTTTTCTCAAAGTAAACTGGTTACATTCACTTTCTATCCCAGATTTCTGGTAACAGAACAAACACAATTATTACTCCCATACATAAAAACAGGTCTTTGAGTGGGTAAAAGGCTTCAATTGTTACCTGCATTGTCACCATAAAAAACAGCCTCACATCTAGCCAACAAAAAAATCCTTGAATCCTTGAATACACATATTATAGCGTTAAAAAAGGTTTCAATCCTTCAGAGAGAGGTTGACACCCTCTCTTTAGAAATGTTTGAGAGAGATCATCTAGATTGATAATGTTTGATTTGCTGTAAAATAACTACAAAATAGACTGAACCATTAATAATTTAGTAGTAACCATTCTAACTTAAAATATATCATTTAGTAGTAATTAAAAATAATCAGGGTGACTTGTACTTGACTAGAATGTTGGGATTAAATTATATGTAAATGATAATGAAAATTCTCTACAATTATTTTATAAGTTTTAGAACCATCCGTGCACAATCTCTTGATAGGTAAAAACATTACATCACGCGACTTTAAAAATTTTTTGCTAATTTTTCTCCGCAGAAGGGGGGAGATTGAGAGATAGTCACTTAGTCGCTTTATCTTCCCACTAGCGCCACCTGGGGTTAGCCAAGTTTCAAACCTTTAGCCAAGTTTCAAACCTTCAGCCGAGTTTCGAACCATGGTTCGAGTCTAGGGAATGTGTGCGCCACCTGGATTCAGTCAAGTTTCAAATCATGGTTCGAGTCTGGGGAATGTGTGCGCAACCTGGATTTAGTCGAGTTTCAAAACCATGGTTCGAGTCTAGGGGAAATGTGCGATTTGTTTGTAATTAGCTAACGATTTAAAAGCAGTGTCCTTAAAATCTACTGTATGCCTATCTCTCAATCTCCCCCCTTCTGCGGAGAAAAATGAGCAAAAAATTTTTAAAGTCGCGTGATGTAATGTTTTTACCTATCAAGAGATTGTGCACGGATGGTTCTAAAACTAATAAAATAATTGTAGAGAATTTTCATTATCATTTACATATAATTTAATCCCAACATTCTAGTCAAGTACAAGTCACCCTGATTATTTTTAATTACTACTAAATTATATATTTTAAGTTAGAATGGTTACTACTAAATTATTAATGGTTCAGTCCGTTTTGTAGTTATTTTACAGCAAATCAAACATTATCAATCTAGATGATCTCTCTCAAACATTTCTAAGGAGAGGGTGTCACCCTCTCTCTGAAGGATTGAAACCTTTTTTAACGCTATAATATGTGAATTCAAGGATTCAAGGATTTTTTTGTTGGCTAGATGTGAGGCTGTTTTTTGGTGACAATGCAGGTAACAATTGAAGCCTTTTACCCACTCAAAGACCTGTTTTTATGTATAGGAGTAATAATTGTGTTTGTTCTGTTACCAGAAATCTGGGATAGAAATAGAATGTAACCAGTTTACTTTGAGAAAACCCCTGGTGTGTGTAATTTCCTTTTTAAACCATGAAAGAGATGTGAAATAGCCTTTAATATAGCTACTTTTAGCTATAGCTGTATTGGTGTAAATAACCTGAGAGTACAGCTTCAAACCTGTTAGCGATAATATAAAATCTTTACTAGATCCTCCCCCAACCATCCAGTATCGGATATTTCTTTTGAACTCACCCAAGTAAGCAAGTATACCTGGACATACACGCGACCCAGTTGAGTCGCCATCACAGATATTTTCCACCCTCACACATGCACACACACACACAGCTGTATTGCTTCAAACTTCAAACCTGTTAGCGATAATATAAAATCTTTACCAGATCCTCCCCCAACCAACCAATATCGGATACTTTTATTGAACTCATCCAAGTAAGCAAGGAAACCTGTACACACGCACAATCCTATTGTGTCGCCATCACAGGTATTTTCCACCCTCACAATTAGATTTTAGACAGCCTTATCATTCTAGATCCTTCCAACCTAACACATGCACACACACACACACATATACCCAACATGAACCAATCAACGTGAATTTAGGAAAAACATTGTTTGTACATTTGACTAGACAATATTTAAATTTAGTTCTTTGGTATAAAGGAATACAAAAACATCGTTGGTTTTCTACGTCTATTTTTCAAGTTATTTTGATTCATTTAACTATTATTTAAATTATTTTATAATGGCGTCTGTGCAGTGCGATATTTGCAACGAGGATATAAACGTGTCGGTGTTCGAGTCCCATTATCAGGGGTGTTCGAAAAATCCTCATGGAAAAGTGCGTGAAATAACCATTATTTGTGACTTATGTCAAAAAAGTTTGAATAGTTCCAAATTTGATGAACATTATAAAAAGTGTGTTGGGCCAAATAATGCCTACAAACTGTTAATGAATGCGCAGAATCATAGGAATGAACAGCCTTCTACGTCAGGAGCCGCTGCTAAAAGGAAAAGGATTGCGCTGGACTCCACCAATAAAACTCAGGATAAAAGGATTAAGACACAGGAAAAAAACTTATGTGAGTTGTGTGGTGATGTTTACCCAGAATCGGGATATCTTAAGCATATTACATCTGAGAAGCATAAGAGTGCAATCGTGAGACATAATAATTTTGAAATTATTGAGATGGATTCAAATAGTGCATTTCCAATAAAATCATATCGAGTGCAGGCACCGGGAACGGAATGCATAGATATCAACGATTTATACAATAATGAATACAGATCCATTAAATTTAGTATAAAAGTTTATGAATTGTATGTTAAATTTACAGATGATGAAAACTGTATTGAAACATTAAAGCATTTTTCAACTGCTTACATATCAGTTTATGATGGATTTGATTTAGTCCCTATCATTGATGGTGCCATGGACTACTTATCAAATGCAAGCAGTGAGTTTCAGGAGAGAGACTCAGGATGGGCCATTAAGGCATTTAAATATTTTGACATTTTAGTAATAAAATTAGAGCACATCCCTGTTAAAGGATTTATTCCCGCTCCACATAAAATTAAAGCAAAAAACGCACTGATTAATGTAAACAATAATGATACCTACTGCTTTAAGTGGTGTTTGCTCGCCTCGATTGCCTATAAAAATCACCTAAACACAACTTTTATCACCGACAGACAGCGCAGTGCTGCTAGAGAACATTTCCAATATCCAAAAAAATATAGTGGATTTACCATTTCGCAAGATGTAATTTGTTATAAAGGAGTAGAATTAAACTTTACCGGAATAGAGTTTCCGATAACAACAAATGGCATCAAGAAGTTTGAGAAACAAAGTCAGAGCAATAGCATCAATGTTTATGGAATTGATTATAACAGGAATCTGATTATTGCTCCTATTGTAAGAAGTGGAAATAGATCAAGACCAAATCATATTAATTTGTTAAACATTGAAAATGGAAAAAACATGCATTATGCCTACATAACCAGCATGAAAAAGTTATGCTACTCGCAGCATACAAAGTCTAGATCTGCTGCATATTTTTGTGAGAATTGCTTACAATTTATAACAACTACGAACACTACACATGACACAAAGGAGTGCGGAAAAGTTGCTTCACAATATCCTGAGCCCAACAAAACTACGGAATTCAAAAATTTTTATAAAAAACTGTCTCCACCTGTAGTAATATATGCGGACATTGAAGCTGTGTTGAGGAGTTATCATACAGTTAAAAACAATCCGACAGTCTCATCAACCACAAAAGAAAAGGAGCATATTGCCTGCGCGGTATCATTCTACGAGGTGCATAAGTACAACCCATCTTTAAATAATCAATGGACCTATGACGGTAATTATAAACATTTTAACATTTGAGTTAATTGATTATTATAAAGTTTTTTTTCTTTTAAAGGTCCCGACTGCATTCAAAAATTTTGTAAAGCCCTCAAAGACACAACTTTGAGGCTTTATAACCGTTACTGGGGAAGCCAACCAGAGTCAGCCCGGGAGTTGGAACCATGGGAGGAGTACGCCCAGGAGAATGAAAATTGCTGCGCCTGTGAGCTCCCAATCCTGGATTTTGCCTGTAAATATTATAATCAATTTACGGGCTACTACATGGGCCCAATTCATAAAAAATGTCAAACCTATTATAACCTGAAGCATGCATTTTTCCCAGTAGTTTTTCATAACCTTTCAAGATATGATATTCATTTATTTATTAGAGAATTAGGCGACAATTTAAAACCAATACCCTGTAATAAGGAGCTTTATATTTCATTATCGCAAACGATCAGAATAAACAACAGCATACAATATAAAATTCAATTCATTGATTTAAATCGATTTTTAAATTCAAGCTTTTAAAAACTGGCTAGCTATATGGATAATTCAAGTTTTAAGATATTAAGCAAAAAATTTGAGGGGGAAAAATTTGATCAAATGCGGCGAAAGGGTATATTTCCGTATGACTTCCTAGATAGTTTTGAAAAATTTAATGAAACAGCTTTTCCACCAATTCAATATTTTTTCAATTCTCTAACTGATCAGGAATGTTCTGTAGAGGATTACGAGTTTGCCCAGAAGGTCTGGTCAACATTTAAGTGTAGAAATATAAAAGATTATTTAAAGTTATACTTGGAATCCGATGTAATGATTTTAGCAGATGTATTCGAAAACTTTAGAAAGATATGTTTACAGATATATAAGCTAGATCCCGTAAATTATGTAACAGCTCCATCAATTTCATGGGATGCAATGTTGAAATTTACTCGAGTAAAACTAGCGTTAATAAGTGATCCTAACATGTATAATTTTATTAAAAGATCTATACGAGGGGGTTTGACTCAATGTACCCAAAGAATTTCAACTGCAAATAATATATATATGACTGATTTTGATATTGATAAACCTTCTAATTTCTTAGCATACATTGATGCCAACAATTTATATGGATGGGCAATGAGTCAACCCCTTCCACTATCAAATTTTAAATTTTTAAATGAAGAGGAAATTAGGCAGTTTAATTTATTGAATATCCCAGAAAATATGGATCAAGGGTATATGTTAGAAGTAGACCTTGAATACCCAGTTGGACTGCATAACGCTCATAATTCTTTACCATTCTGTCCTGAAAGTAAAATACCTTCAGGTTCAAAAACACCTAAGCTAATAGGTGATTTAACCAATAAGGAAAATTATATAATCCATTTAAAATATCTGCAGTTATGTATTCATCACGGGCTTAAAGTAACAAAAATTCATAGGATACTTTCATTCACGGAATCTAGATGGTTAAAGCCATATATTAATCTTAATACAAAACACAGAAAATTAGCGAAAAACGAATTTGAAAAAAATTTTTTTAAATTAATGAATAACGCTGTTTACGGAAAAACAATGGAGGACATAGCAAAGCGCCGGGGCATAGTTCTTATATCTCATTATCATTCAAGGCAAAATTCACCTGGCTTTAGACAACGTATAGCTAGCCACAATTTCCATAGCGTAGAACTATTTGGCCCTAACTTAGCTGCAATTGAATCGTATAATCGTATGAATCGTATAAAGGATCTCCAGGACTCACTATCAAATTCAATTTTGTTACCGTACTGGTTTATAACCATAACATACTGTTTATCAAATTTTCGAAATCTAAAATTACATTTTATTGTAGACATTAATGGTTGATCAATAATTGTGTCCGGCATCAAGAAATCGTACTGATCCAGTCTTAATTGAATGTACTCCTTGTACGTAAGAAGTTGAATCCATTGATATTTTTCAAATCCAACGAAATTATTTTTGTTTTGTTGCATCCAAACCATTAGTGAAAATTTTCGGGTTGTTGATAAACCACATTTTAGTCTTAAATTATGTAATACATAATATTCAAAACCAAAAATGACTTCATGATCTTGATTCTTTCGGGAATATCTATTTTTCTTATCTTCTCGCGTGTCCATAACGGTTGATCCCTTAATTAGAACTACTTTCTTATTGCGGCCAGACCGCTATATTAAGGGAAAAGTTTGGGCACTAGACTATCCAGTTGTGAAAAAAATCTCAAACAATCATGAACACAATCGATCGAAACTCCACCGTTATAGTTGACTTTCAATATTTACTTGGATCTAATAAACAACTATTTGTTAAGGAGCTAGCATGCAGGCTGGAACAGTTATACCGAATTTCTTTCATTTCAAACCACCCTTTAGCTTAAAGGAATTGGACAATGAAACAATTAAACAACACACTTTAAATCGAGATAGTATAACTGGATTGGATTGGTCGTCAGGAGATGTTCCATATACAGTACTAGATGAAATACTTACACCCCTGAACAGATATAGAACTATTATTGTGCGCGGTAACATTAAAAAGTATTTTTTGGCTAAATATTTATCGACAACTATTATTGATATAGATATTGGAACAAGTTTAACAAAACTACCAAATTTTTTCACCAATTGCATAATACATAAAAATAAACCCCCACTTAGATGTGCATTAAATAATTTGTTTAAATTATTTATATACTTAGAAAACTCAAATTATGAAGTCTATTGTTGTGTTGATACACTTGTTTAAGTCTTAGTTAATAACAAATAGTTCAAGTAGGAGGACGTTTCATAATGGAATTCATTCGGAGTTTGTTTGGAAAAGATCCCCGCAAAATGGGTTATACTCAGCTTATTTATTGTAATTATTGTGGATCTAATACTCATTTCGATAAGAACTGTGCTAAAAAACGAGATCGGTAAAAATATATATAAGCCCCTTTGTAAATAGGGAATACATTATAAAGTCGAAAAATTTAAATAAATTTAAATATTTTATATAAAAAATGTTTACACAATTCATTCATCCCTTCACAATGTTAATTTGTGGACCTTCAGGATCTGGAAAAACAACATTTCTAGAAAATCTAATAAATAAAAAGAATGACTTTTTAAATATTTCAATACATCGAATTATTTGGTGTTATGGAGAAGAGAGTGCCAAACCTAGTTTTAATAGCGTTGAGTACTATAATGGAATTCTTGAATCTATTGAAAATGAAACTAACGAACCAATTCTTATAATATTGGATGACTTGATGACGGGAACTTTTAACAAAAATGTTTGTGAGCTGTTTACAAAGGGGTCACACCATAGGAATCTATCAGTAGTAGTGGTAACACAAAATATATTCCATAAATCATCACATACCAGAGATATTTCACTTAACACGAAATATATTGTTGTCTTTAAAAATCCTCGTGACAAGTTTCAATATCAATGTTTAGCAAGACAAATTTATCCTGAAAACCCGACGGAGCTATTCAGAATATATAAAGAAGTAACTGACACAACTTTGAGGCTTTATAACCGTTACTGGGGAAGCCAACCAGAGTCAGCCCGGGAGTTGGAGCCATGGGAGGAGTAGGCCCAGGAGAATGAAAATTGCTGCGCCTGTGAGCTCCCAATCCTGGATTTTGCCTGTAAATATTATAATCAATTTACGGGCTACTACATGGGCCCAATTCATAAAAAATGTCAAACCTATTATAACCTGAAGCATGCATTTTTCCCAGTAGTTTTTCATAACCTTTCAAGATATGATATTCATTTATTTATTAGAGAATTAGGCGACAATTTAAAACCAATACCCTGTAATAAGGAGCTTTATATTTCATTATCGCAAACGATCAGAATAAACAACAGCATACAATATAAAATTCAATTCATTGATTTAAATCGATTTTTAAATTCAAGCTTATAAAAACTGGCTAGCTATATGGATAATTCAAGTTCTAAGATATTAAGCAAAAAATTTGAGGGGGAAAAATTTGATCAAATGCGGCGAAAGGGTATATTTCCGTATGACTTCCTAGATAGTTTTGAAAAATTTAATGAAACAGCTTTTCCACCAATTCAATATTTTTTCAATTCTCTAACTGATCAGGAATGTTCTGTAGAGGATTACGAGTTTGCCCAGAAGGTCTGGTCAACATTTAAGTGTAGAAATATAAAAGATTATTTAAAGTTATACTTGGAATCCGATGTAATGATTTTAGCAGATGTATTCGAAAACTTTAGAAAGATATGTTTACAGATATATAAGCTAGATCCCGTAAATTATGTAACAGCTCCATCAATTTCATGGGATGCAATGTTGAAATTTACTCGAGTAAAACTAGCGTTAATAAGTGATCCTAACATGTATAATTTTATTAAAAGATCTATACGAGGGGGTTTGACTCAATGTACCCAAAGAATTTCAACTGCAAATAATATATATATGACTGATTTTGATATTGATAAACCTTCTAATTTCTTAGCATACATTGATGCCAACAATTTATATGGATGGGCAATGAGTCAACCCCTTCCACTATCAAATTTTAAATTTTTAAATGAAGAGGAAATTAGGCAGTTTAATTTATTGAATATCCCAGAAAATATGGATCAAGGGTATATGTTAGAAGTAGACCTTGAATACCCAGTTGAACTGCATAACGCTCATAATTCTTTACCATTCTGTCCTGAAAGTAAAATACCTTCAGGTTCAAAAACACCTAAGCTAATAGCTGATTTAACCAATAAGGAAAATTATATAATCCATTTAAAATATCTGCAGTTATGTATTCATCACGGGCTTAAAGTAACAAAAATTCATAGGATACTTTCATTCACGGAATCTAGATGGTTAAAGCCATATATTAATCTTAATACAAAACACAGAAAATTAGCGAAAAACGAATTTGAAAAAATTTTTTTTAAATTAATGAATAACGCTGTTTACGGAAAAACAATGGAGGACATAGCAAAGCGCCGGGGAATAGTTCTTATATCTCATTATCATTCAAGGCAAAATTCACCTGGCTTTAGACAACGTATAGCTAGCCACAATTTCCATAGCGTAGAACTATTTGGCCCTAACTTAGCTGCAATTGAATCGTATAATCGTATGAATCGTATAAAGGATCTCCAGGACTCACTATCAAATTCAATTTTGTTACCGTACTGGTTTATAACCATAACATACTGTTTATCAAATTTTCGAAATCTAAAATTACATTTTATTGTAGACATTAATGGATGATCAATAATTGTGTCCGGCATCAAGAAATCGTACTGATCCAGTCTTAATTGAATGTACTCCTTGTACGTAAGAAGTTGAATCCATTGATATTTTTCAAATCCAACGAAATTATTTTTGTTTTGTTGCATCCAAACCATTAGTGAAAATTTTCGGGTTGTTGATAAACCACATTTTAGTCTTAAATTATGTAATACATAATATTCAAAACCAAAAATGACTTCATGATCTTGATTCTTTCGGGAATATCTATTTTTCTTATCTTCTCGCGTGTCCATAACGGTTGATCCCTTAATTAGAACTACTTTCTTATTGCGGCCAGACCGCTATATTAAGGGAAAAGTTTGGGCACTGGACTATCCAGTTGTGAAAAAAATCTCAAACAATCATGAACACAATCGATCGAAACTCCACCGTTATAGTTGACTTTCAATATTTACTTGGATCTAATAAACTACTATTTGTTAAGGAGCTAGCATGCAGGCTGGAACAGTTATACCGAATTTCTTTCATTTCAAACCACCCTTTAGCTTAAAGGAATTGGACAATGAAACAATTAAACAACACACTTTAAATCGAGATAGTATAACTGGATTGGATTGGTCGTCAGGAGATGTTCCATATACAGCACTAGATGAAATACTTACACCCCTGAACAGATATAGAACTATTATTGTGCGCGGTAACATTAAAAAGTATTTTTTGGCTAAATATTTATCGACAACTATTATTGATATAGATATTGGAACAAGTTTAACAAAACTACCAAATTTTTTCACCAATTGCATAATACATAAAAATAAACCCCCACTTAGATGTGCATTAAATAATTTGTTTAAATTATTTGTATACTTAGAAAACTCAAATTATGAAGTCTATTGTTGTGTTGATACACTTGTTTAAGTCTTAGTTAATAACAAATAGTTCAAGTAGGAGGACGTTTCATAATGGAATTCATTCGGAGTTTGTTTGGAAAAGATCCCCGCAAAATGGGTTATACTCAGCTTATTTATTGTAATTATTGTGGATCTAATACTCATTTCGATAAGAACTGTGCTAAAAAACGAGATCGGTAAAAATATATATAAGCCCCTTTGTAAATAGGGAATACATTATAAAGTCGAAAAATTTAAATAAATTTAAATATTTTATATAAAAAATGTTTACACAATTCATTCATCCCTTCACAATGTTAATTTGTGGACCTTCAGGATCTGGAAAAACAACATTTCTAGAAAATCTAATAAATAAAAAGAATGACTTTTTAAATATTTCAATACATCGAATTATTTGGTGTTATGGAGAAGAGAGTGCCAAACCTAGTTTTAATAGCGTTGAGTACTATAATGGAATTCTTGAATCTATTGAAAATGAAACTAACGAACCAATTCTTATAATATTGGATGACTTGATGATGGGAACTTTTAACAAAAATGTTTGTGAGCTGTTTACAAAGGGGTCACACCATAGGAATCTATCAGTAGTAGTGGTAACACAAAATATATTCCATAAATCATCACATACCAGAGATATTTCACTTAACACGAAATATATTGTTGTCTTTAAAAATCCTCGTGACAAGCTTCAATTTCAATGTTTAGCAAGACAAATTTATCCTGAAAACCCGACGGAGCTATTCAGAATATATAAAGAAGTAACTGAGCAACCACATGGATATTTACTTATTGATCTTACCCAAGGAGTAAACGATCTTTTAAGATTTAGAACAGACATTTTTAATTCTGAATGTACAGTGTGCTACGCAAATGAAAATGACTTACAAAAAGAGCCTAAATCGCTTGAAAGCGAACAAACATTTATTGTATGTACTCAAAAAGGCCGACAATAAGCTTCGTAAGGCAATAATAAGCAATAATGATAGTGAACTGATAAAAACAATAGTGGAAATAGTTTTAAACACATTACAAGGAAACCATAAGGTCACGAAATCCCATCTAAATGCATTAAAAAAATATAAAAATGCATTGCGGTATCTTTCATCTTCAAAGAGTACAATAAACTCTAAGAGAAAAGTCCTTATTCAAAAGGGTGGGTTTTTACCGATTCTTATAACTTCATTACTTTCGGGAATATTTGGAAAAATTTTAAAAAATGATTAAAAATAAGCATAATTTAAATAAAGTAATTTTAATGCATCCTACTATCTATCAAAAATGTTTGAAACACGATCGAGGAAATGAATTAATAACAATGAAATTTTTACCAATTTTAAATAATAACAAAATAAGTGATTTTGAGAAATGGACACAAATTCGACAAGAACTGAATATCTAACAAAATAAAAAGCGTAATAAATCGTGGGGTACTCGCAATGAGGAAAAAGTAATAATTACTCCATCTATATCAACGGAATCACCCTTATCATCAGATTGGGTTGATATAAAACCAACCATATCAGATTCCAAACCAAAATTTGATGAACCACATTCAAAATTATCAGACATACCAGATTTACCCCCCGTAAGCGATGATGAAGATTTTAAACCAATTGAAATACCTAACATTAAACGAAAGGTTGGCGAAACTTCTTTTTTAAATACTAAGATCGATGTTAAAAAAAAATATTAACAAAAGTGAAGCTTAATGATAAACAACGAAAATTAAGAGTAAAGTTAAAAAAAATTAAAGCTGAAAAATTACCATTCCAAGATCTCACATATGTAACAGGACGTGAAAAGCTTACTAGATCGCTTCGACCCAGGAATACTGTACAATTAGGAAAAAACCAAATCAATTGGATATCATATTAACACCATTTAATTTATAAATTAAAATGGTATATATAAATGAGATGTTTATCACATTGCTTAGTAATGATTCAATGAATGTGTTTCCTGATAATGTAAAATGTGCATTTACAAACATTGTAAATATACCAGAAGACATGAACGATTCTTGGGAGGTAGGCATAACAGACATATATTTGAATAATCACATTAAACATCAACCAAATAAAGAAACAAATTTAGTTGAAGAAACAGAATTTGTTAGTCTCGTAAATGCTGAAACATTTAGGTATAAAAATACATCCGTTGAATCGAAATTAGTTGAAAATGGGTTGATTTTTATTTACACAGATATAATAAAACCAAGGTCCGTAGGTAGTAAAAGACCTAGATGCCTTCGTGTAATGCATTATAACGGAAAGGAAAAAAATATTCAGTTTAAAAATATTGAGTATTATCCTTTAGATATATGGTCCCCAAACGAAATCTCAATACTTATTACGGATTCAAATGTATATAAGATCCCATTTGAAGCATCATCTGTTCCGATTTTCGTTACTCTCCACTTTAGAAGAAGATCACCCCTATAAATAAAACAAACCCAAATAATATTTACTTAGAACACAAATTGTCATCATGGTGAAATCTTATCAGGAATATTATGTTAATCAGTGTGGTGGGGGTTTAAGCAATATTGGAACATTGTATGTGTCACCGCAAATAGTACAACAAGGACGTGGAATCGGAAACTTTTTTAGCGGACTTTTTAATTACATAAAACTTCTCTTCCTTTCTGGTATGAATGCTATAAAAAATCAGGCTACGCAGACCGGTAAAGCTGTGGTTCATGAACTTGGGAGAAATCCATTAAGAAATATTATTCAGGAACAGCGTAAAATTGCTTTACAGAATTTGTCAAATAAAGCAATAGATAAAGTAACGCGCTTCCAAAGCGGAAATGGAAAAAGAAGTAAAAAGCGTGTGGTAAGGAAAAAACGAGCTCATTCATTATCGAAACGACAACGTATAAATAGCAAATCGAATCAAAAGAGAAAAAAGAAAACAAGAAAATTCCAAATTAGTGATATTTTTTCTAATACAAAATGAGTAACCTATCGAATGTATGAAAAGTGAATTGGATTTATTTGCTCCACATCCAACGCAAAGTTCAATTTTAAAAACTAAAGAAGTGTCATACAACCCAATCGCATCCTTAGATGGAGCCTCCTCAATCGAATTCGTATGCTTGGGAAATGGTGAAACTTACAGAGATTTATCAAGTGTTTATTTACGTTTAGTAGTACAACTTAGAAAGAATGACAACAACTCCATTGAAGGAAACGCAGTTGGTGTAGTAAACAATATTTTACATTCAATCTTTCGAAGTTCTTCAGTTTATTTAAATAACATATTAGTATCACAGAATGACAATAATTATCATTATAGAGCATATTTGCAAACACTTTTAAACTATGGTAGTGATGCATCTGAAAGTCACTTAGCCTCCCAAGGTTATTACCCAAATTTCGGGCGAATAGCCGCAGGGAAATATGTTTATCCAGCAACAAATGAAACCCGTAAAAATATTTTTCAAAATAGTAACAAGGTTGAATTATTCGGAAAAATTCATGGTGATATTTTTAATCAACCAAAATTACTTGTCAATAATGTAGATCTAAGAATTAATTTCAATATCGAAAAGACAGCATTTTATTTGATTGAAAATGGCACAGAATCAAATTTGAAAATACTAGAAGCACAACTGTTCATGAATCATATTACAGTTAATCCAAGCATTTTATTGGCACACCATCATGTTTTACAAACAAAAAATGCTCTATACCCATTTAACAAAGTCGAAGTTAAATCGTTCACCATATATCCCGGTAATAATACATTATCGATAGACAACGCAGTTATTGGACAACTACCGAATTTTCTAGCATTTTGCATGGTTAAGAATCGGTCGTACTCTGGAAACCGCAGCTTAGATCCCTTTAATTTTGAAAATTTTAAAATTCAACGCTTTAACCTACTGGTTATTGGAGTGCAAGTTCCATCTCAGGCTCTTGAGTTTGATTTCTCGGACACCGAAAATATGCAAAGTTCCCGCGGATATAATATGCTATTTAAATCTTGTGGAATAAAACATTTTGATAGTGGACTACAAATTACAAAGGAAATGTTCGATACAAACAGTTTTATATTAGCCTTTGATCTAACTGCTGATCATTCAATTTCAACAATTTGCTCTAACTTAATATCTCAAGGTACAATCAGAATTGAAGGAAGATTTTCGGAACCGCTTACTGAAGCAGTAACTTGTTTGGTATATTGTGAATACGACTCTATGATTGACATTGATAAGAATCGAAATATTCGAGTACTTCTTTAAAATGAATACAATTCAAATTAACCATTTACTTAGAAGGAATAAATATACAAACCCAATTTTTAAAGGTGTTTTTCCTTTAGATCAACTACCAAAAACCATTTCCAAATATCCAGCACTTATTATTGCTAACACCGATACTTCAACACAAGCTGGTACTCATTGGATTGCAATTTATTTTGAAAGTCACAAATCAGCAGAATATTTTGATTCATATGGACAATATCCTCAGTCAAAAGAATTCATAGTGTTTTTAAGGAAAAATTCAAGAAAATTTGTGTTTAACAAACAGCAACTACAAGGATATTTCTCACACACATGTGGTCATTATTGCATCCTGTATGGTCTTTTTAAAAGTAAAAAGAAATCATTAGTTTGTTTCTTGAAAAAATTTAGGAAAAATGATTTTTCGTATAATGATAAGTTAATAATTAAAATGTTTAAAACAAACTTTCAAAATAAAAAGTCAAAGTAAATAGAATATTATTTAAGATTATTTATTGCTTGGGTTCTATACAATCGTTGGTTTAACTTATAATATTTCAACATAATATTTAGGGCTTCGTTTTCTAAAATCGGTAAGCTATGACATTGACAAGTGTCTGGTCCAACAGTTGCATCCTCATCACTCCAGGGACAATGCTTATAGTGAAATCCATACTTTGAGTGAATAAGCTCCTTTTCCTCCAAGTCTTCTACGGTGTGCCTTAAATATTCCAGTCTTCTGACGTGATCTTCAAATATCATATCTTCAAATTGCATGAGGAATAACTCAATTTGCTTGGAGAACATTTTTGATTAACTATACTCTTCGTGGGTTAAGAAAAGACTGATGTGGTATGAAGATACCCCCTGACTTATATTGGGACTGCTATTTACTTCATTTAGTTTTTCGTTAAAAATTCGATCATAGGAGGGGAAAATCTTTTTATATCTTTCCCTTTATATACAATATGAGAAATACCATTCTCACTCAATTTCTTAAAGGGAGTCTTTGAAGCAAACTTGTTCACATAACTTGTTGGTAAAAATATCCAAATCTCATTACTGTCCTTGTCTGTTAAATAAAGAGCTATTTGAGCTCCATAAGGTGTTTTCTTCAGTTTACAACCAATGATTCTATATTCAAAATCAACACATAGATTCTCGATTTTTGTATAACCAATCATAGGCTTCAATTGGTTGAGTGTATCTATAAAGGACTAAAATACACACATATTAGTTTCTAGGAGATATAGATATATTTAATATGTTACATACCATTTTGAGCAGCGTAAGTTTTATTGGTTCTTTTCAGAGAATTCACTGATGTATACTAACTTATTTAGGTGATACTACAGCCTTTTATACGTTCAAACTGTACACTCTCAATTATATATATATATATATATATATATTTTTTTTTTTTTATACATAAATAGAATATATACTATATATATAGAGTATAACTATACATACAAAATATTTTTATATACATATTTTATATATATATATTTTATATATATATATATAATTGAGAGTGTACAGTTTGAACGTATAAAAGGCTGTAGTATCACCTAAATAAATTAGTATACATCAGTGAATTCTCTGAAAAGAACCAATAAATATTTAAATATATATATATTTATTTATTTTAATTTTTTTTTGTATTTATAGTTTTTATACGGTGTAGGATAGTGTTCCTTCTGCATATATAAGACAAGTTGCATTAAGGTTTGATCAGTTAGTTTTATAATTTCACAATGACCACGTTTATTTGTGAACTCTGTCCTAAAACGAAATCATTTACTACTCGTAACTCTCTAAAGGTGCACACTTTAAAAATACATAATTTTAGTTATGAAAAATATAAAACAAGCTACTATGTGTGCTGCTTCTGTCCTATAACAAGAAAATTCTGGCTGCGTCACAATTTGCTTATGCACATCCTACTGGTACACAACTTTTCTCTGAAAACACAATTCCACCCTGATATTTGGACGTATCCCAAAATGTTATTAGATAATCCCAATAAATAAAAACAATATTATAGTACAAGTGAATTGAATGCGTATTTATTTTATATATATATTTTTTTTTTTCAAAAATTGACAATTTTTATACTTTTATTTATTGCAGTAGGCTACACAACTGTGTATTCCAACTGTCGTTTAATAAATCCAATAAAGGATTAGGAACATCTTCTATTTCATCAAAAATGTGGTCGTCGTCCGGAAATTGAAAAATTGCTTCTTGAGAGTCCAGTAGAAATCCATCATCAAATGGTTGCCCGTAAATTTGTTGAGCCCAATCGACCGACTCCTCATTTTCCTTCGGGGATGGGACACCATCCAAATACTGGTTCCAGTCCTCCTTCCAGCTTTCCTGCGTTGAGGAAAGAGAAGGCCAGAACACATTTCTTAAACGTTCCTCTTCCGAGTCGACTTCATCGATGAGAATGGGTTCTTCGTGGACGAACTCAACGGAAATTATAGAATCATCCATTTGTGAAATATAAGATGTTACTGACTCCACAAACCCACAGACCTCATTTTATATCCAGGAACATCCACTTGACTTTAAATATGTTTGTATGAATGTATAAGATCAGTAGAAGTTCCATTGTTCGATTGGTTAACTGCTATTGAACCACTAAAATTGGAAATTCTAGTTGTGTGTGTGTGTGCATGTCTTAGGTTGGAAGGATCTAGAATGATAAGGCTGTCTAAAATCTAATTGTGAGGGTGGAAAATACCTGTGTTGGCGACACAATAGGATTGTGCGTGTGTACAGGTTTCCTTGCTTACTTGGATGAGTTCAATAAAAGTATCCGATATTGGTTGGTTGGGGGAGGATCTGGTAAAGATTTTATATTATCGCTAACAGGTTTGAAGTTTGAAGCAATACAGCTGTGTGTGTGTGTGCATGTGTGAGGGTGGAAAATATCTGTGATGGCGACTCAACTGGGTCGCGTGTATGTCCAGGTATACTTGCTTACTTGGGTGAGTTCAAAAGAAATATCCGATACTGGATGGTTGGGGGAGGATCTAGTAAAGATTTTATATTATCGCTAACAGGTTTGAAGCTGTACTCTCAGGTTATTTACACCAATACAGCTATAGCTAAAAGTAGCTATATTAAAGGCTATTTCACATCTCTTTCATGGTTTAAAAAGGAAATCACACACACCAGGGGTTTTCTCAAAGTAAACTGGTTACATTCTATTTCTATCCCAGATTTCTGGTAACAGAACAAACACAATTATTACTCCTATACATAAAAACAGGTCTTTGAGTGGGTAAAAGGCTTCAATTGTTACCTGCATTGTCACCAAAAAACAGCCTCACATCTAGCCAACAAAAAAATCCTTGAATCCTTGAATACACATATTATAGCGTTAAAAAAGGTTTCAATCCTTCAGAGAGAGGGTGACACCCTCTCCTTAGAAATGTTTGAGAGAGATCATCTAGATTGATAATGTTTGATTTGCTGTAAAATAACTACAAAATAGACTGAACCATTAATAATTTAGTAGTAACCATTCTTACTTAAAATATATAATTTAGTAGTAATTAAAAATAATCAGGGTGACTTGTACTTGACTAGAATGTTGGCATTAAATTATATGTAAATGATAATGAAAATTCTCTACAATTATTTTATTAGTTTTAGAACCATCCGTGCACAATCTCTTGATAGGTAAAAACATTACATCACGCGACTTTAAAAATTGTTTGCTCATTTTTCTCCGCAGAAGGGGGGAGATTGAGAGATAGGCATACAGTAGATTTTAAGGACACTGCTTTTAAATCGTTAGCTAATTACAAACAAATCGCACATTTCCCCTAGACTCGAACCATGGTTTTGAAACTCGACTAAATCCAGGTTGCGCACACATTCCCCAGACTCGAACCATGGTTTGAAACTTGGCTGAATCCAGGTGGCGCACACATTCCCTAGACTCGAACCATGGTTCGAAACTCGGCTGAAGGTTTGAAACTTGGCTAAAGGTTTGAAACTTGGCTAACCCCAGGTGGCGCTAGTGGGAAGATAAAGCGACTAAGTGACTATCTCTCAATCTCCCCCCTTCTGCGGAGAAAAATTAGCAAAAAATTTTTAAAGTCGCGTGATGTAATGTTTTTACCTATCAAGAGATTGTCCACGGATGGTTCTAAAACTAATAAAATAATTGTAGAGAATTTTCATTATCATTTACATATAATTTAATCCCAACATTCTAGTCAAGTACAAGTCACCCTGATTATTTTTAATTACTACTAAATGATATATTTTAAGTTAGAATGGTTACTACTAAATTATTAATGGTTCGGTCTATTTTGTAGTTATTTTACAGCAAATCAAACATTATCAATCTAGATGATCTCTCTCAAACCTTTCTAAAGAGAGGGTGTCACCCTCTCTCTGAAGGATTGAAACCTTTTTTAACGCTTTAATATGTGTATTCAAGGATTCAACGATTTTTTTGTTGGCTAGATGTGAGGCTGTTTTTTTGGTGACAATGCAGGTAACAATTGAAGCCTTTTACCCACTCAAAGACCTGTTTTTATGTATGGGAGTAATAATTGTGTTTGTTCTGTTACCAGAAATCTGGTATAGAAAGTGAATGTAACCAGTTTACTTTGAGAAAACCCCTGGTGTGTGTGATTTCCTTTTTAAACCATGAAAGAGATGTGAAATAGCCTTTAATATAGCTACTGCGATGGTCTGTGATCAAGGTGAATGGACGGCCATACAGGTAGTTGTGGAACTTTTTAACGCCGGAAATTAGTGCGACCGCCTCTCTGTCGATTTGTGAATAGTTCCGCTCTGCCTTAGACAACGTACGTGAATAAAATGCTAAAGGCTTTTCGATTCCGTTTTCCATTTTGTGACTTAGTACAGCTCCTATTCCATACGGAGAGGCATCGCAGACCAGAACCAAGGGTAAATTCTCGCTGTAATGGACCAATACTGCATCTGAGACGATGAGCTGCTTTAACTTGTTGAACGCCTCCTGGTGTTGATGCGACCATTTCCATGAAGAATTTTTATCTAGAAGGCGATGCAATGGCTCTGCAATTGTAGCTTTGTTAGGAAGAAATGAATGATAAAAATTAGTAAGCCCTAGAAAGGCTTGAAGTTGTTTCTTATCTGTTGGCGCCGGCGCGGAGTGGATAGCCCTGACCTTGTCCACCGAGGGCCGTATGCCTAGGGCGTCGATTTTGAACCCCAAAAAGCCGATGGTAGGAACTCCGAACTGGCATTTGTCCCTGCGCAGGCGAAGACCGGTCTTATCGAAACGAGAAAGGACCTCGTTAAGTCTGACTGATAACTCCTCGTCAGACTTTCCAATGACCACAATATCGTCGAAATACGGCAATACTCCCGGTATATTCTGAAGGATATTCTCTATGCAGCTCTGAAAAATTCCGGAGGCTGATGATATCCCGAATTGCAGCCTGGTGACCTTGAATGCGCCCTCATCAACTGACAGCTCCTGATAGGCTTGTGCTAGATAAATTTTTGCGAATACTGACCCGCCTTCTATTGATGCCAGAAATGTGTTTATGGCCGGAATTTGATGGCAATGTGGTAGGACAGCTCTGTTCAAGGTCGATTTGTAGTCTCCACAAATGCGAATCGATCCGTATTTTTTAATGACAGGAACCGTAGGTGTGGCCCATTCGGAATACTCTACCGGTTCTAAAATTCCTTGTGCGCACAGGCGATCGTGTTCCTCCTCATAAGGCCTTTTAAGGGCAAAGGGAATGCGACGTGGAGGCAACCTGATCGGAGGAACTTCTGGATTAACGTGGAGTACCACTGGAGGCCCGGTGTATCGTCCTACCTCCGTGGAAAACAGATGCTCAAATTTTGTTAATACCGATGATATGCTACTGCCATATCGAACCAGTTACAGCCTAATAGGTTGACTCCGACTCCAGAGATTACGATCAGGGGCAAGTTTTCGATCTGACGCCGATTATAGTATATGGTTGTATCAGTTATCCCCTTGACCGGGATCGAGTTCTGCTGGTAATCATTAAGTTCTAAATGACACCGGTTTAGATCCGGCTTTTCGTTTGGCCATATGTACCTGAACGTCGATTCCTTCATAATGGTCACCGGTGATCCAGAGTCTAATTCAAATACGCAAGTACGGCCGTTGATTGCAATTGAGACTGATTTCTTTTGGCTGACCAGCGGCAATATCTGGTTTACACGAGATGTCCTATTTCGGTTAGATCGGGAACTTGGCGTTGGAGACCCGTAACTCGAAGACCGTGTTTGAGGAGCGCTGCGACACACTTTCTGTATATGGCCGTTGCGACCGCAACCGTAACAGGTGGCGTTGCGGAAAGGGCATTTCTTGCGAATGTGTTGGCCTCCGCAGCCCGCGCAAGGTCCTTCGGGTACGACTGATGTACGTGGCCTTATTTTACGACTTTTTCGAATGCCATGAATGGACTCAGCGCTTGGAAGATCTGAGTGGGAATCACTTTGTTTCCGCATAGATAAGGCACTGATGGCTGCTGCCTCACTCGTTACAGCTCTCTCTAAAACCCGCTGCACAGTAAGTCCAGTTTCTGCGAGTAAACTTCTTTGCAGGCCTTCATCACGCATTCCGCAAACAAAACGATCACGAAGCATTCGATCTAGGGCGCTTCCGAAATTGCAGTCCACAGCCAAACTCCGCAAGGCCGCCATGTACGCCCCCACTGATTCGTCCGAATGTTGGTCCCGATTATGGAAATGATAGAACGCAGCAATTTCGGATGGGCGAGGAGACGAATGAGCGGTTAAGACGTGGTATATTTCCGACAATTTCAACTCGCTGATTTGCCTGGGAGATGCCAGTGACGTAAGGAGTTCGTACAATGGGGCTCCGGCCAGTGTGAGAAACGCCGCTTTCTTCCGCGAATCATCTTCGATATCGTTGGCCAGTAAGTAAAGTTCGAAACGCTCCTTGTAGGCAACCCATTTTGAGGGAGTAGTTAAGTCGAACGATTCCAGACTCCCAACAGAAGCCATAACAATGCTTGACACACGCTTTTCCGTTTCTGATTGAATGGAGCTTCCATGTGATTCCAGTCTATCGTCGGATTCTTCTTCTTCTTTGACCATATCGGCGTTTTCCTTTTCAGATTGTTTTACAGTTATCTTCTTGTCCATCTGCACAAGTAAAGACAAAAAGAAACAGAAACTCTGGCCGCTGAGCTGAAATATCGGCGGAGCTTATTCTGTTCGATACCGTTCTTTGCTGTTCTCTTTTCACTTTCTCTTCGTTCTTGCTGTTGTAATCTGACTTTGACTCAGACTTGCACAGTTATTCACACGCTTAGTGAAATCTCATCCTCGTCGCCAATTTTATATATGCGCAAGCAAATATATATTTAATGTTTATTCACAATATAGCAAGTTGATAACAACAGTGCAAGACTTAATATAAGGTGTGATGATATAGGTTATAGCTGATGTAAGGCCAGTGGATGGCCGGACCGCTGCTGCAGTAAGACCTGCATTGGTTGACGAATGCGTAGAGACTGGCTGGTGGAGAGAAGTGTAAATGGGGAATAGCTGCCCACTTACGCATACACAACAGAAACAATTCCCAAAAGTGGCGGAAAATCGTTCGAGCAAAGTGTTGGGACTGATTCATACGGACGTGTGCTGTCCTATAAGTACAGTTTCCAAAGGTGGTGCGCGTTATTTTGCCACATTCATAGACGACAAGACGCGTTATGCATCGGTGTAAATGCTTAAAACAAAGGACCAAGTATTTGAGAAATTCAAAGAATTTAAATTGTTGGCTGAGAAGCAAACTGGACAGCAGATTAAAGCTATACGGAGCGATAATGGTAGAGAGTACATTAATGGCGCATTCGAAAACTTCCTGGTAAGCAATGGGATTAAGAGGCAGCTCACCGTTCCCCACATTCCACAGCAAAACAGCGTTGCTGAGCGTGCCAACCGGACACTAGTGGAAATGGCAAGGAGCATGATGGTTCACGCTAATGCGAAAGAGTACCTGTGGGGGGAAGCGATAATGACTGCGATGTATTTGAGGAACCGATCAGAAACGTCTACATTGCCAGACATGACGCCATATGAAGCATGGTTTGGGAAAAAGCCCAGCGTATCCCATCTTAAGGTGTTTGGTACAAAGGCAATTGTGCTAGACAAGACAACGAAAAGAAAGTTTTCGCAGAAAGGAATAGAGCATATCCTGGTTGGGTATTCAGAAACTGGCAAAGCGTATAGACTCTTCAATCCTGATACGCAAAGTATCAAGGAAGCCAGAGATGTGGTGTTTCTTGAGCACGATATAACAAAAAGCGAGGATATATCGACCGTAGAATTGGCAGAAAACGGAAGCGTTTTTAGTGAGGGGAAAATGGCGGTCATGATGGAAATGACGGAAATCATGCAAGGGACGAACAGTCGGGAGTCGAAGATGGTAAAGACGAGTTGGTTGATAGCGTCGACAGAGTACAGCGAGGCCCAGGTAGGCCTAAGATAATTCGTACTGGAAGGCCAGGACGACCACGTAAGGAGTACAATATGCTTAACGCTATTGGTGTTGCCGACGTCCAAGTACCGAGTGGAGTCAAGGAGGCTTTGAGCTTGACACAGACTGAAGAATGGAAGGTTGCGATGCAGAAGGAGTATTCTCAACTACAGTCCACCAAGACATGGAGTCTTGTAGATCTTCCTCCTGGCGAGAGAACTAATGGATGCAAAAGGGTGTTTGCGGTAAAAGGAGACCAGTACGGCAACGTGGAACGGTTCAAGGCTCGCTTAGTCGCAAAAGGTTGTGGACAGGAGTACGGCATAAACTACACAGAAACATTTTCTTCAGTGGCTAGGTATTCTTCCATCCGATTGGTGATTGCACTGGCAGTCGAGAACAAAATGTTTATGCATCAAATGGACGTCTCAGCTGCGTATCTCAATAGCGACCTACTAGATGTAGTCTACATGCAGCAACCGGAAGGGTTCGTGGACACAGCGTATCCAAAAAGGGTGTTGAGGTTGAACAAGTCTTTATACGGTCTGAAGCAGAGTGGACGTGAATGGAACCAGAAATTGGATTGTACTCTTCAGCGTATTGGTTTTGTACCCAGTTAGCCATGCATTTATAAAAAGAACCACGGCGAAAAATTTAACTTAATTGTAGTATATGTCGATGATCTAATTATTGCTTGTTCCAGAAAAGAAGACCTTGTCGACATAAAACTTCAAATCGCACGGGAATTTGCAGTAGTAGATGGCGGAGAGCTAAATCACTTTTTAGGCATGGAGATCGAGCGGAATGGAGAGACGGGCAGTGTGGCAATTGGCCATAATCAGTATATCGACGGGCTGTTACGAGATTATGGCATGGAAGACTGCAAGCCGAATGCAACGCCTTTGGAGGTTGGTTATCAGAACCAATGTATTTTGGAAGACTGTCCACGAGTCTACCAGAATCAGTATCAATCGCTTATTGGATCACTGCTGTACCTAGCAATGACTACGAGGCCAGACATTGCACATTGTGTGGCAAAGTTGGCTCAGAGGTGCAGTGACCCCCATAAGGAACATGAGGTGGCCGCTAAGCGCGTCCTGCGTTACCTAAAAGGAACTTCGGGCTTGAAGTTGCACTTTGTTCGAGCTGGTGTGCCTGTTCACTGCTTTGTGGTTGCAGACTGGGCAGGTGACTGTACTGACCGCAAATCGTTCAGCGGTTGGGCAATCTTTATGGCTGGAGCAGCGTTTTCGTGGGAGTCGAAAAAGCAGAGCATCATAGCACTCAGTAGCACGGAGGCTGAGTATGTGGCGCTTTCAACAGCAGCTAAGGATGCTGCTTACGTGCTGAAGCTGATATCTGAGATGGGTTTCGAGACGACGCCAACATTGATGATCTACAGTGACAATCAGAGCGCTCAATGTTTAGCTAAGAATGCGAGTTTTCATGCTAGAAGTAAACATATAGATATCAAGTATCATTTCATAAGAGATTTGTATAAGAAAAAGGTCATTGATATTGAATATGTTCCAACCGAAAATATGACTTCAGATGTGCTAACTAAAGCTCTATGTAAAGTTAAGCACACAAAATGTATTACTTCACTAGGGTTAAACTAAAAAGAATCTCTTGAATTAGATATGCCGCGGTGAGAAGGAGTGTTGAAAATATTTGCATATGCACCACTGTATATCTTATTCCTTTTTCTTCTGAGTTTTACACTAATGTAACGAATTCTCTTTCCTCTTTAAGTTCTGGTTCTGCCTGCGTGCAGGATTTTTAGTCAGTCTCTAATAAATCGTCAAACCGAATACCCTACGCCACTGTTATTAATAAACATTGTATTTTACATATGCGATTTTGAAAACAAAACTCATAACAGATACGATCCCTATTTATATCAGTTAATTTACTTTTTGCAGTCTACAAATCTGTTAAAAGTTTTTACCCTAGGCTGCAAGATAACCCCTGTTGTTATCCACCATTGTGTAAAGCTTACAAATGTACCACTGACCAAATGTACCTACTTATGTACAGCGGTTCAGATATGTATTAATTTATAGACCGCCTACTATTAAAACGGATTTGCTCCTCTGCGCGACGTAAATATATTAATTGATCATACTTACAGTGGTTAATTTCATTTGGTAAAAATCGTAAAAAAGCCAATGGGTCAAGTACCATATCTACATTTTTAAAACATTTAAATCCCCTACACAGCCGCCCCTAAACGGGGAATAAGTGTTATGTTTTGATTTTTATATAAAACTCACGGAATAACTGTTATTTTTCAATCGGAAAATAAAACTCAGAGTATAAGTTGTATATGTCAAGTTTTATATAAAAATCACAGAATAACGATTATTTTTTGAGTTTTACTTTAAACTCATGGCATAATGATTAAAAAGCGATTTTTAAAATAAAACTCATAACAGTTACGATCCCTGGGTTTAGCACAGTGATTTCTCCTTCACGAAGGATCGCCTCTGCATCCCGGTCATGTCCAAGAATTGCTGACAGCTATACAGGGTGTGATCTGTAGTAATACATTTGGTGCAGCTATTGCCTTCGATCGCAACCATTGATTGTGTGACCCTTCTTGGTTTCTCTGCATGCTGAGTTGCCTTGCCACCTCTAGCAAGCTCCCGTTTACTCAGCTCCAGTTTCTCGCAGCGAGATTGGGTGTTAGGGGAGCAGTTTTTGTTGGCCAATCGATAGATATTGATAGTAATTTATCAAATTTATATTATTTGTTACTTTTTAAATTAAATTTAAAAGTTCGTTGATTTTTAAAAAATATTTTTCTTATGATTAGATGTTCACCTTTTATTTCTAAATAACTTTCAAAAGTCACTTATGTTTTATCTTTGTTGGGATTCCACGTTTAAATAACGAATTCAGCGTGTTTCGTATTTAATTATAGATTTATTTATTTTAGTAATAAACCGCGTAGTTAACGTTTTATTGTTTTCAGAGAGCAAAAGCATTATAATGCTGTTCTTGGTATATCCCATTAATTATAATGGGGTTATTCTTAGATATAAGTATAGCTCGGATTATTTTTTGTTTTCTCCATCCCATTTTTCTTTGTAGATCCATAAAGCGTGGAGCGGGTAGGTTAGGTTAGGTTAGGACGGCTGCCAGACTGCAGCCTGGCACACTTACAGCTCTGTGGGTCCATTTTGGTACCGTATGATCTTTCTTTCTTGGGTTTCCTATCCGTTATGAATCAGCCTTTAGGTTTGTTGATCAGCAAGTCTTCCATCCGGAGGATTTAATAAAAGAGCTTAAATTCTTAAGGTTAATCTCCGATATTTCAGTCAGGTCATTTATTCCTAAGTGTTTCAGTCATAGCCTGCATAGGGCTGGGCAAGAACAGAGTAGGTGTTCCACCGTTTCCTCGTCTTCCTCATCCCTGCAGCTTCTACGGAAATAGGCTTTTAGCCTACCGGCGTGCGCGCCAACGAGCCAGTGGCCTATGAGAACTCGAATTAGCATGCCACACTCCGTGCGGATGTTTCCGATGTTTTTTATTGTTTATTACAGGCCATGTCTGGTGAGAGATTCGGCACTATGGTGTGTTTTGCCAATGAGCGTTGGCTAATTTGTTGAATTGATTTTCAATATTTAGCTTGCACGTAGCCATAGGTATGCCAACATTATCCTTTTCTGGAAGGAGAGGTATGGTGGTGCCTTACCTGGCTAGCTCGTCCGCTATACCGTTGCCTAAGATTTCCCCCTAAGATATGACTGTATTAGTCGAGTAGATTGATCTAATAGTTTATGTTTATGTTTATGTGTCTGTCATGGGTGTTTATGTCCCTTAAGCAGACGAGTGCTTTCCTTAAAGCATGCACTTCCGCTTGAAAGACACTGCAGAGGCCAGGAAGTCTGAATGACTGCCTGATCTCTAATTGTTGGGAGTATATGCCTCCACCTACGTGTCCGTCGAATTTGGAGCCGTCTGTATTAAGCAGTTTGCGTCTATTGAACCCGGTCGACCCCGATCCCATTCTTCCCTACCCGGCATCAGAGCTTTGAAGGGTGGTTAACTGTGTTCACGGGTTTTACATAGATCCGTTTTTGGCGAAATGGATTTGTCCTGCTGAAGAATCTTAGCGTGACAATAGATTTAGGCTTTCCATTGCCCTGTATCCCTCAGTCAATGGCTGTCGATGTGGCCCTTTCCATGCCTGCTAAGACCAGGCTCTGGAGGTTCAAGATCGCGTTCAGCGCTTTGTTTGGGGTAGTTCGAAGGGCTCCACTAATGCACAAAGCCGCCATGCGGGGCACTTTGTTATGGGGAGTCAAGATACATCGTTTGAGCAGAGCGGTCCACCACAGAGCCACCCCATATAGTAGAATTGGCTTGACTACCGCTGTGTATATCCAATTGAGGATTTTGGGGGTATACCCCATCTTAGCCCGATTGCTTTTCTACAAGAGTAAAGTGCAATGGTCGCTTTCTTGGTTCCCTCTTGGTTGTTTGAGCCCCATTATCTAATACTAACAGAGATTACAGTTGTTTAGAGTTGGTGGGTTACGTTTTGGGACTTTGTATCTATTTGTAAAAAGGACTAGTTGCGTTTTTGAGGTATTTACCCCAAGTTCATTTTTTATCGTCCATTCCGATAGTATTTCTTAGTTTTGCAGTCATAAGATCGCACAGCGTTAAAAATGATAGCGACAACGTCAGCGTTTGCCACTATTTTACAGCCTACTCCTTCAAGAATTTATTTATTTACCGCGATATTCCACAAGAGGGATGATAGTACACCTCCTTGCGGAGTGCCTCTGTTCACTAGCCTAGTCTGGTTTGAGGTCCCTAGTGTGGCCGTGAGCAGTCTGCTTATCAGCAATTTGTGGATCAGCCCACCAACTGTGGCTCAATCCCTAGTTCTGTGAGGGATTCTGTTATTGCCGTGGGAAGCACATTGTTGAAAGCTCCTTCTTTGCCAAGAAAGGTGATCAAAGTGTATTCCTGGATGCTGAATGATTTCTCGATGTTACTTACTACCAAGTGTAACGCCGATTCGGTCGACTTACCTTTGGTGTGTTGCGGCTCTGATATCTGCGTCGGGTCAATAATGTCTCTAATGTGTAGACCTATTAGTCTTTCTAAGATCTTTAGCAGGAATGATGTCAGACTTATCGGTCTAAAATCCTTTGCTGTAGTATGGGTAGCCTTCCCTGCCTTGGAGATGAATACAACTTTTGTTTCCCGCCACGCTGTTGGTAGATCTCCTACTACAAAAATGGTCTAGAAAATTTTTATTATTCTTATTCTTATTTTTATTATGCTTGTTTAATATGTGCCGGTGCTATAATGCCCGGTCCCGGCGATTTGTATGGTTTGAAACTATGAATGAACCAGTTTATATTACGGTCTGATAGTAGAAGATTTGAGTTTATTCCTTCTCCAGTGTTTCTTCCTGGGGGATGTCCTGTTTGCAGGCTCCCTGTGAAGTGAGCGCTTAGGAGTAGTTTTTGGGACTCTTTACTAGAGTCTCGCGATGAACCGTCAGCCTTTTGAAGATAGCCCAAGGATGCGGCTGTCTTAGCAAGTATTTTTCTGAGCCTGGCGGCATCTGTTGTTTTTTCAATATCTGAGCAGAAGTTCTGCCATGCAGTTCCTGTTGGCCTTTTTGTATGTGGCTAGTTCCTTTTGGTAACTTTGCCAGTTTATGTCCTCATTTGTAGCTTTCGCTCTGTTGAACAGGCCTCTGCATTTGGTTCTGAGGATTGTTAATTGCTGGATCCACCAAGGAGGTTTTTTCTTTCCTCTTGGTTTTCCTAAAGGGCATGCAGCTGTGAATGCCGCGTTGCATGCTTCTGTGAATTTATTTACTATATTATCTAGCTCCTGAGGGCAAAAGGTGTTTTCTAGCGGCTACATGGCGAGGAAGTTCGACAGAATTTCTTTGTACTGTAACTGTGTTTATAAGTGAATCTGATACCAAGGTTAGATCTATGATCGTTTGGCACGTTTTTGTTATAAAAGTGAGATGTAGTTTGAAAGAGGAAGTGTGTAGGTAGTGTGTGGGGTATATTGGGTGGAGCGGGTAACGGCTTAGTTAGAGTGTCAGCAAGTTGGTTCTCTGTGGAAATATACTCGATAGAAATTAAATTATTTTCTATTTTATCTCTAGTAAAATTATATTTTATATCAGTACTAGCAATACCCGAAGCGACGTTGTCCGCTACTATTAGCAAAGCATTTTATGCTTTAGGTAGTAACCTGATGTTATTATATTTAGGGATTTTACTCGGATATTAATTAGAATTCTGAAATACGATAAGATCACGTTATTACCACAGTAAACCCCACCTACTATTTTACCATAACTCTTAACCATAACTTACCTTTCCTTTACACCGCCTTAACTTTACCTGTCTTTCACCCCAGGCACACTTTTTAACACCCTAATGCTGGCCTTAACCCCAATGTAACCTGTAGGTCCCCCGCTTTGTATAATAATCACTCACACACAAGTTTGGGTTTTTGATCCATTTATTTTATTCATTTTAAAACAGTCACTTGACACATTTCTTATTAATTACAAAATTTGGGTCAATCCCCCTTTTAGGGGTGTTGGCTTGTTAGTTAGACGCGAGAGACTGATTTCTCCCCATTTCCTTAACTCCTTCTTAGCTCTGTATCCGGGAGCAGCGCTGTCGGTCAAGCCGGCAACGGCGCAGCGGATTTATGTGTTAGCCTAATTACATATAAATCTTATACATACTTGAGAGTGGTGCTCAGAGAGGGAATGTTATGTGCACTTACAATCAAATCAAATTTTGCTGTCGCCAAGCTGTGGGAACTGTTGACGCAGCCGCTTATAGCCCGCGGAAGGCGTGCGCGATCGGATTGCGTTTGCATTTGAAGAGTGCTGATCCTGCATATTCGGCATTGACATTGTTACCGTTGGTACAGTGTATACTCTATATACGTGCATACTACATCTCCCTCCTTTTGAAAAATAACGTAATACTATGAAGTTATTTTAGAAGTTTTTATTTCTTATTATTATTTATTTATTGGTATATAATAATATAATTTTTTTTGTTCTTTTATTGAATTTTGGAGAATATATATTAATTTCATTTAAACCAATTTGGTTATGGGAAGCGTATTTCGTTCCCCTTATTTGTATATATGTATATATAAAAGTTTTAAAAATATTGAACAAAAATTTAAAATATACAAATTATATTTGTAAATGAAATTAACTGGAATAGTTTTAAAAATGAATTATTTTATTTATTAATAAAAGTTGTGTATCTGTATGGTTAATCAGGCCATACTAGATGTCAAAGTGTTTAATAATAAAAAATTTTAAGTCTGTCTTTATGAAATGTTTGTTTTTTATTTTTCATGTTTGAGATAATAATATTTTCTCTTTCTCCTATTTCCGTTACAGTATACGGACCTGTATATTTAAAATCTATCTTATGCCCTGTTTCATCTAAATCAATATAATTGAAGACTATTAAAAAAGTCAGTGTGGAAATTCACCCAGAACGGATTGACATAAAAATCTGAAAAAAAACCATAAATTCGGAAATAATTAGGAGCCGAGTGTATGATATAAATTAGAGCCATAAGCGGCCCCAAAGTGCCCCAAAATTCGATTTGTTTTTATCTTAATTTTTTCTTTTGCAATTTTTCTGTTATAAATGTTGTCAAAATGGTTTAAAAAATGGCTCTTCATAATTTTATGGGATACCCGCAAATAACTGCATTTAAACTTTTTTGAAATTCAGCCCCCTTCGTCAAGGTCGCCAATTTGGTTTATTTTATTGTGACGTCATGGGCTCCCACCTATGCGTTGTTGTTTTTTTTATTCAGACGTTCCTCCAAGTGTTACCGTGCAAAGGCAAGGAAAAATACCACAGCCACAAAACACCAAATTGCGCGCCTGAAAATGCGAATATATCGATAATTTTTTTTTGTTGCTTCATTCTTTTAGCTAAACGTTAAATTTTAAATTATCGGTGGAGCTATCCAATTCCCCTTAAGAAAATTTCAAGGAAAAGTCGTATGTATATACATTTAAAGTCGGATTTTAAATGATTTTACTATTTGCAAAATCATGCTGCTCCGATCAGTTTTAGATTTTGCTAACAGTTTTACAATCGAAGTTTTCCTTAAATTTGTTTTTATTTTTAAAATCTAAAAACCCGATAAGCTAAGACGAAATGTTTCCAAACTACTTATTACCTTTCAAATCGTGGATTTGTAAAAACAAAATAAAAACATAAATTGGCCCCGTTGCGTACACACACACGCACGCTAAAATGCGTATTTACACCCCCAACCATTAGATATGTGGAAGTGTGCGTGTGTGTGTGCATTTCACCTGACTAAGGAAGTAAGATTTGCTTAAGTTCAAATTCATGATAATACTGATATTCTATTGCTAAAAGAATATCATTTTCATTTCCACAACAGGTTTGAGACATTTTCAAACGGATTTTTGTGTTTTAAAATTAAATAATATTAAAAAAACATAAATATTCAAATCAGTTAATTTTTTTGGCTATTTCCTACACTTGCGTCATATTGTTTAAACAAATGGAAATGTTTAAACAATTTCATTCACGGCTTCTCCCCCTACCTGCCTTTCTGACATTGTTAATATAATCCTAATCAAGGTGAAAAATTAATGAAAACAAAATACTGAAAACCAAATAATTATTCTAAAATGAGAATTTTTGCTTTTGCTAATCCTTAGCGAAATTGCAAGGTGATCATGGTAAATCTTTTGCTCCTTATTTATTAACCGTTTGCTTTAATGTCAGCAAGAACTTCCAAGCTGTAGCTCAGATGGTTATGTTGTACGTAAAGGAAACATAGTCTATAGGTCGTGGGTTCAAACCCACCACAATTCTTACCAATAATGATGTTGACATAATTATTTCTTTTCCACTTTGTAAACTATTTTTAGGTAGATGGTAAAGAGCGGAATGCCAAATGAGTATTCCATAACCTCTCAGAACAAAGTAAAAAAAAATAAGAGAACTCCAATTTTGAATAGAACTTTGATTTAAACACAAACGACCTTTAGATTACAAGGCTTTAGGTTTTGGTTTTACATTTAAAGTTTTCCTTAAAATTCTTTTATTTTTAAAATCCAAAAACCCGTTTAGCTAACACGAAATGTTTTAGAACTTTTGACAAACGGTTGTAAAAAACAATAGAGAAAAATATATTTTACAAACTAAATATATATGTGTGTGAGTGTGTTTATGTGTGTGCATTACAGATTTGTTTTATTACTGATTTTTATGTTTTAAAATTTAAATCGCATTGATAATACTGGAAAAAAAACATAAATATTCAAACCATAATCTTGCTCTTCCTTACACGCGGCTCATATTGTTTAAACAAATGGAAATGTTTAAACAATTTGATTCACGGTTTCTCTATTCACCTAAATTCCTTTTTTATTATTAGTAGAATTTTTAATCTTGATTTCCGCAGGCGAAGCTGCGGGCGACCCTGCTAGTTTTTTAATAAAACTTTATCTCCTACGGATATATATATATTATTAATGTTTTTATCATATATTTCCTTATTCTTTTTCTTGTTATCTTCTATCATTATCCTAGCTCTTTTATATGCTACTTCTAACCTGTATTTACTTTCTTTTGCTTAATCTTCTATATTATAAATTACTTCTATTCTATTTATACTATTAAAATGTTTTGGGGAATTATTAGTTTTCCCAAAGACTAATTCATATGGGCAATAACTATGTGCCATGAAAGGGGTCGTGTTGAAACAGTATAAAAAATATTGAAGCCAAATGTCCCAGTCAGTTTTATCAACTGATATGTATGAATGTATGTATCCGTTGAAAGTTCTATGACTTCTCTCTACTATTCCAACTGTCTAATGGTGGTAAGCAGTTGAAGTTAAATTTGCATATGTCTTGTATAATCGAATTTTTATATTCTGTTCCCATGTCCGAAATGAACGTCTTCATTGCACCGTACTTTAGAATACAATTCTCAAATATAGCTTTTGCAACAGTGTTGGCACTTTTATTGGCAATTGGAATGGAAACTAAATATTTTGTTAAATCACATATAAGTGTGACTGCATATTCATTACCATTATCTGATTTTGGTAGCGGACCGATTGTGTCCACTATCACTCTGTCGAAAGCATTTATTGGAATGTCTGTAATTGTCATAGGAGTCCTTGTATGTGTCGTCACTTTTGATTTTTGGCATGTTTGACATCTTCGTATGTACTCTGTAATGTATCGAGTCATACCTTTCCAAAAGTAATGTGTTTTGACCTTGGCCAAGGTTTTGGTAATGCCTGTGTGACCTCCTTGTACTGGATCGTTGTGAAATGTAGAATAGCTTCTTTTTCTTTTTCATTTCCTATTAGGGTCACCGGGTTGAGTAGCGCTACTCTCAATGATTTTAATATTCTATTGCCCATTTTCTTAAAATTATCAATTGAAACTTGTTCAAAGATATTTTCCCACGGTGCCATTTTTAGATTGCTGATATTATATATACCGGCTTGCATTTCAAGCCTTCGGACGAACTGACCTAAGTCAAGAATTCCATTGATAAATAAATCGCTAACATTATATCTCGCAGTAATTGTTTTTCCACGTTTAAAATAACAAGTCATATTTTTTACTTGCAAGGTCACTACTTTACCTACTTCGTCATTATTAATGACTTCGAATACGTTGGGCTTTGAAGCTTTTTCTATAGATTGCCTATGCAATTCTATTTGTTTTTCTCCAGCGCAGGATTTCTGTCTGCTTTGATATCGTGTAGTGACCTTATTTATATTTCTTCTGATAGTAGAAGATTTGAGTTTATTCCTTCTCCAGTGTTTCTTCCTGGGGGATGTCCTGTTTGCAGGCTCCCTGTGAAGTGAGCGCTTAGGAGTAGTTTTTGGGACTCTTTACTAGAGTCTCGCGATGAACCGTCAGCCTTTTGAAGATAGCCCAAGGATGCGGCTGTCTTAGCAAGTATTTTTCTGAGCCTGGCGGCATCTGTTGTTTTTTCAATATCTGAGCAGAAGTTCTGCCATGCAGTTCCTGTTGGCCTTTTTGTATGTGGCTAGTTCCTTTTGGTAACTTTGCCAGTTTATGTCCTCATTTGTAGCTTTCGCTCTGTTGAACAGGCCTCTGCATTTGGTTCTGAGGATTGTTAATTGCTGGATCCACCAAGGAGGTTTTTTTTCCTCTTGATTTTCCTAAGGGGCATGCAGCTGTGAATGCCGCGTTGCATGTTTCTGTGAATTTATTTACTATATTATCTAGCTCCTGAGGGCAAAAGGTGTTTTCTAGCGGCTACATGGCGAGGAAGTTCGACAGAATTTCTTTGTACTGTAACTGTGTTTATAAGTGAATCTGATACCAAGGTTAGATCTATGATCGTTTGGCACGTTTTTGTTATAAAAGTGAGATGTAGTTTGAAAGAGGAAGTGTGTAGGTAGTGTGTGGGGTATATTGGGTGGAGCGGGTAACGGCTTAGTTAGAGTGTCAGCAAGTTGGTTCTCTGTGGAAATATACTCGATAGAAATTAAATTATTTTCTATTTTATCTCTAGTAAAATTATATTTTATATCAGTACTAGCAATACCCGAAGCGACGTTGTCCGCTACTATTAGCAAAGCATTTTATGCTTTAGGTAGTAACCTGATGTTATTATATTTAGGGATTTTACTCGGATATTAATTAGAATTCTGAAATACGATAAGATCACGTTATTACCACAGTAAACCCCACCTACTATTTTACCATAACTCTTAACCATAACTTACCTTTCCTTTACACCGCCTTAACTTTACCTGTCTTTCACCCCAGGCACACTTTTTAACACCCTAATGCTGGCCTTAACCCCAATGTAACCTGTAGGTCCCCCGCTTTGTATAATAATCACTCACACACAAGTTTGGGTTTTTGATCCATTTATTTTATTCATTTTAAAACAGTCACTTGACACATTTCTTATTAATTACAAAATTTGGGTCAATCCCCCTTTTAGGGGTGTTGGCTTGTTAGTTAGACGCGAGAGACTGATTTCTCCCCATTTCCTTAACTCCTTCTTAGCTCTGTATCCGGGAGCAGCGCTGTCGGTCAAGCCGGCAACGGCGCAGCGGATTTATGTGTTAGCCTAATTACATATAAATCTTATACATACTTGAGAGTGGTGCTCAGAGAGGGAATGTTATGTGCACTTACAATCAAATCAAATTTTGCTGTCGCCAAGCTGTGGGAACTGTTGACGCAGCCGCTTATAGCCCGCGGAAGGCGTGCGCGATCGGATTGCGTTTGCATTTGAAGAGTGCTGATCCTGCATATTCGGCATTGACATTGTTACCGTTGGTACAGTGTATACTCTATATACGTGCATACTACATCTCCCTCCTTTTGAAAAATAACGTAATACTATGGTTATTTTAGAAGTTTTTATTTCTTATTATTATTTATTTATTGGTATATAAAAAAAATTTTTTTTGTACTTTTATTGAATTTTGGCGAATATATATTTATTTCATTTAAACCAATTTGGTTATGGGAAGCGTATTTCGTTCCCCTTATTTGTATATATGTATATATAAAAGTTTTAAAAATATTGAATAAAAATTTATGAAAATATGCAAATTATATTTGTAAATGAAATTAACTGGAATAGTTTTAAAAATGAATAATTTTATTTATTAATAAAAGTTGTGTATCTGTATGGTTGATCAGGCCATACTAGATGTCAAAGTGTTTATGAATAAAAAATTTTAAGTCTATCTTTATGAACTGTTTGTTTTTTATTTTTCATGTTTGAGATAATATTTTCTCTTTCTCCTATTTCCGTTACAGTATACGGACCTGTATATTTAAAATCTATCTTATGCCCTGTTTCATCTAAATCAATATAATTGAAGACTATTAAAAAAGTCAGTGTGGAAATTCACCCAGAACGGATTGACATAAAAATCTGAAAAAAAACCATAAATTCGGAAATAATTAGGAGCCGAGTGTATGATATAAATTAGAGCCATAAGCGGCCCCAAAGTGCCCCAAAATTCGATTTGTTTTTATCTTAATTTTTTCTTTTGCAATTTTTCTGTTATAAATGTTGTCAAAATGGTTTAAAAAATGGCTCTTCATAATTTTATGGGATACCCGCAAATAACTGCATTTAAACTTTTTTGAAATTCAGCCCCCTTCGTCAAGGTCGCCAATTTGGTTTATTTTATTGTGACGTCATGGGCTCCCACCTATGCGTTGTTGTTTTTTTTATTCAGACGTTCCTCCAAGTGTTACCGTGCAAAGGCAAGGAAAAATACCACAGCCACAAAACACCAAATTGCGCGCCTGAAAATGCGAATATATCGATAATTTTTTTTTGTTGCTTCATTCTTTTAGCTAAACGTTAAATTTTAAATTATCGGTGGAGCTATCCAATTCCCCTTAAGAAAATTTCAAGGAAAAGTCGTATGTATATACATTTAAAGTCGGATTTTAAATGATTTTACTATTTGCAAAATCATGCTGCTCCGATCAGTTTTAGATTTTGCTAACAGTTTTACAATCGAAGTTTTCCTTAAATTTGTTTTTATTTTTAAAATCTAAAAACCCGATAAGCTAAGACGAAATGTTTCCAAACTACTTATTACCTTTCAAATCGTGGATTTGTAAAAACAAAATAAAAACATAAATTGGCCCCGTTGCGTACACACACACGCACGCTAAAATGCGTATTTACACCCCCAACCATTAGATATGTGGAAGTGTGCGTGTGTGTGTGCATTTCACCTGACTAAGGAAGTAAGATTTGCTTAAGTTCAAATTCATGATAATACTGATATTCTATTGCTAAAAGAATATCATTTTCATTTCCACAACAGGTTTGAGACATTTTCAAACGGATTTTTGTGTTTTAAAATTAAATAATATTAAAAAAACATAAATATTCAAATCAGTTAATTTTTTTGGCTATTTCCTACACTTGCGTCATATTGTTTAAACAAATGGAAATGTTTAAACAATTTCATTCACGGCTTCTCCCCCTACCTGCCTTTCTGACATTGTTAATATAATCCTAATCAAGGTGAAAAATTAATGAAAACAAAATACTGAAAACCAAATAATTATTCTAAAATGAGAATTTTTGCTTTTGCTAATCCTTAGCGAAATTGCAAGGTGATCATGGTAAATCTTTTGCTCCTTATTTATTAACCGTTTGCTTTAATGTCAGCAAGAACTTCCAAGCTGTAGCTCAGATGGTTATGTTGTACGTAAAGGAAACATAGTCTATAGGTCGTGGGTTCAAACCCACCACAATTCTTACCAATAATGATGTTGACATAATTATTTCTTTTCCACTTTGTAAACTATTTTTAGGTAGATGGTAAAGAGCGGAATGCCAAATGAGTATTCCATAACCTCTCAGAACAAAGTAAAAAAAAATAAGAGAACTCCAATTTTGAATAGAACTTTGATTTAAACACAAACGACCTTTAGATTACAAGGCTTTAGGTTTTGGTTTTACATTTAAAGTTTTCCTTAAAATTCTTTTATTTTTAAAATCCAAAAACCCGTTTAGCTAACACGAAATGTTTTAGAACTTTTGACAAACGGTTGTAAAAAACAATAGAGAAAAATATATTTTACAAACTAAATATATATGTGTGTGAGTGTGTTTATGTGTGTGCATTACAGATTTGTTTTATTACTGATTTTTATGTTTTAAAATTTAAATCGCATTGATAATACTGGAAAAAAAACATAAATATTCAAACCATAATCTTGCTCTTCCTTACACGCGGCTCATATTGTTTAAACAAATGGAAATGTTTAAACAATTTGATTCACGGTTTCTCTATTCACCTAAATTCCTTTTTTATTATTAGTAGAATTTTTAATCTTGATTTCCGCAGGCGAAGCTGCGGGCGACCCTGCTAGTTTTTTAATAAAACTTTATCTCCTACGGATATATATATATTATTAATGTTTTTATCATATATTTCCTTATTCTTTTTCTTGTTATCTTCTATCATTATCCTAGCTCTTTTATATGCTACTTCTAACCTGTATTTACTTTCTTTTGCTTAATCTTCTATATTATAAATTACTTCTATTCTATTTATACTATTAAAATGTTTTGGGGAATTATTAGTTTTCCCAAAGACTAATTCATATGGGCAATAACTATGTGCCATGAAAGGGGTCGTGTTGAAACAGTATAAAAAATATTGAAGCCAAATGTCCCAGTCAGTTTTATCAACTGATATGTATGAATGTATGTATCCGTTGAAAGTTCTATGACTTCTCTCTACTATTCCAACTGTCTAATGGTGGTAAGCAGTTGAAGTTAAATTTGCATATGTCTTGTATAATCGAATTTTTATATTCTGTTCCCATGTCCGAAATGAACGTCTTCATTGCACCGTACTTTAGAATACAATTCTCAAATATAGCTTTTGCAACAGTGTTGGCACTTTTATTGGCAATTGGAATGGAAACTAAATATTTTGTTAAATCACATATAAGTGTGACTGCATATTCATTACCATTATCTGATTTTGGTAGCGGACCGATTGTGTCCACTATCACTCTGTCGAAAGCATTTATTGGAATGTCTGTAATTGTCATAGGAGTCCTTGTATGTGTCGTCACTTTTGATTTTTGGCATGTTTGACATCTTCGTATGTACTCTGTAATGTATCGAGTCATACCTTTCCAAAAGTAATGTGTTTTGACCTTGGCCAAGGTTTTGGTAATGCCTGTGTGACCTCCTTGTACTGGATCGTTGTGAAATGTAGAATAGCTTCTTTTTCTTTTTCATTTCCTATTAGGGTCACCGGGTTGAGTAGCGCTACTCTCAATGATTTTAATATTCTATTGCCCATTTTCTTAAAATTATCAATTGAAACTTGTTCAAAGATATTTTCCCACGGTGCCATTTTTAGATTGCTGATATTATATATACCGGCTTGCATTTCAAGCCTTCGGACGAACTGACCTAAGTCAAGAATTCCATTGATAAATAAATCGCTAACATTATATCTCGCAGTAATTGTTTTTCCACGTTTAAAATAACAAGTCATATTTTTTACTTGCAAGGTCACTACTTTACCTACTTCGTCATTATTAATGACTTCGAATACGTTGGGCTTTGAAGCTTTTTCTATAGATTGCCTATGCAATTCTATTTGTTTTTCTCCAGCGCAGGATTTCTGTCTGCTTTGATATCGTGTAGTGACCTTATTTATATTTCTGGTAATGTTTTTTAGTTCTTCGATGGTTATGGTTATTCTTGATAACGCATCTGCTACGTAATTATCTTTACCCTTTAGATTCTCTACTGTGAAATCTAATTCAAGTCTCATGCGTGTCAGTTTGGAGCTAGGATTTGTAATTGAAAACAAGTACGTGAGTGGTCTGTGATCTGTTTTGACAGTGAAGTGTCTGCCATAGATATATGGACTGAAGTATGTTATTGCCCAATGAATTGCTGCCAGTTCTTGTTCTGTTTTACTTTTGTTACTTTCACCCTTTGTAAATGCTCTAGATGCGTATGCTACTGGAAGTTGGAGTCCATTTTTGTTTTGAGTTAAAACTGCTTCACACGCTTGCTTACTTGCATCTGTAATTATGCAAAATTCTATGCAAAGTAGGGCCTTTTAATGCCGATTTCAGATGTTCGAAGGCAGTTTGGCAATTAGTTGTCCATTCGAATTTTACATTTTTATACCCTTGCAGTGGGTATATTGATTTCAGAAGTTTGCAACGCAGTGAAGGAGACGTTTCCGACCCTATAAAGTTTATATGTATAGTCTTGGTCAGCGTGACTAGACGAGTCGATCTAGCCATGTCCGTCTGTCCGTCCGTCCGTCCGTCCGTCCGTTTCTTGTGTTTCAATTTCATCTTTTTGGCTATGAGGACTTCCATAGTTTTTAATATATACTGGTTCATCGTCCTTCAATCTCAATTTTTGCTTATACAAATTGTTTGTTTTTATCGATTCAGTATCTAATCCGAATACGTCACTATATTTTGTGCAAAGTGTTGTTAGTTGTTTATGGAATTGTGGTGGGAAGTTTTTTGAAAGTTGTGTAATGACTGATTTGTCCCTGTTTTCCAAATCTGTTTTTATTACTTCGTATTTGTCGTATTAAGTAGTCTTATAAATGTATTTGGGGATGTTGCTATGGTATTTGCTATATAAATGTCATGCTGAATTTTTTGATTTGGAATTAATATATTATCTTTTGCTGAATCTCATTCGATTCTTCGAACAACTTGAGATCTTGCTGGCAGAATGATTGAATTATTGCCAGAACTGTATGTTATTGGAACATAAATTGGGTATTTTAGATTATTTGGTCTAATTATAAGCCAGTCTTCGGATGGCTTGAAGTCTAGTTGACAATTATATTTTTTAATGATATCGATTCCTAGTATTCCATCGTAAGGAAAAGCAATTTGCGAATGTACTATATGAAAGTCGTGTGGAATTATGTACTTGGATGTTTGGATTTCAATAGAAGTTAGCCCTTTTGATTTGGTACCTTCTTGACTTATTCCTTGTATATTTATTATATAATTATCTTGGATGTATTTAAAACCATCAGAATTTTCTTTTAATATGGATATTTCCGCACCAATGTCTCCTGTTTCTACATTTATAAAAGTGACGAATGTGTTTTGACTGAGATTGATGGCGTGAACTTTAATATTTTCTACTGCTGTGTACCTCAAGGTTGTTGGGAGTTCTCCGAAGCCGTTTGGGCTACCCTAACATTGCTGTTGTTATTATTATTATTATTATTGTTAGAGTTATTACCTCCATTTTGATGGTTATTCCCTCTATAATTTCCTCTATTGTTTCCTCTTTTGTTTTCTCTATAATTGTTGTTGTAATTCTGTCCGTTGTTGCGTGTATAATTATTTTTATAATTATTATTATTATTATAATTATTATTATTATTATAATTATTATTATTATTATTATTATTATTATTATTATTATATATATTATTATTATTATTATTATTATTATTATTATTATTATTATTATTATTATTATTATTATTATTATTATTATTATTATTATTATTATTATTATTATTATTATTATTATTATTATTATTATTATTATTATTATTATTATTATTATTATTATTATTATTATTATTATTATTATTATTATTATTATTATTATTATTATTATTATTATTATTATTATTATTATTATTATTATTATTATTATTATTATTATTATTATTATTATTATTATTATTATTATTATTATTATTATTATTATTATTATTATTATTATTATTATTATTATTATTATTATTATTATTATTATTATTATTATTATTATTATTATTATTATTATTATTATTATTATTATTATTATTATTATTATTATTATTATTATTATTATTATTATTATTATTATTATTATTATTATTATTATTATTATTATTATTATTATTATTATTATTATTATTATTATTATTATTATTATTATTATTATTATTATTATTATTATTATTATTATTATTATTATTATTATTATTATTATTATTATTATTATTATTATTATTATTATTATTATTATTATTATTATTATTATTATTATTATTATTATTATTATTATTATTATTATTATTATTATTATTATTATTATTATTATTATTATTATTATTATTATTATTATTATTATTATTATTATTATTATTATTATTATTATTATTATTATTATTATTATTATTATTATTATTATTATTATTATTATTATTATTATTATTATTATTATTATTATTATTATTATTATTATTATTATTATTATTATTATTATTATTATTATTATTATTATTATTATTATTATTATTATTATTATTATTATTATTATTATTATAATTATTATTATTGTTATAATAACTGCCGCGATAATTACCTCTATTATTGTAATTACCACGCTGGCTTTGGCCTCTTTGAGCGTATAGGATTGAATTGGCATTTCCTGTCATTTCAGTACTACATTGTATACACTTTGTGACACCTTCATTCATTGTATTGAAGTGTTCTGCTTCAAGAATGGTTTTGAGTCTACCATGTTCACAATTGTTGACCATTGTTGTGATGGCTTCTTTGGTACTGAATTTATCAGCATGTTTGGCTGGTAAGCCCTCATCGATATACGAAGCTTCAAGTAGCTTTCGTAAGTTATCAATTTCTGAGGTAAACTTTTCAGCGGTTTTTTCGTTTTGGGTTGTCTTTGCCATTTTTGCCTTTACTACGTCAGATGTTTCACCGACTATAGTATCTTGCAATTTTTGTATAATGGCACTTATAGTGGTTTCATTTTGTATTTTGTATAGGGTAGATCCTATTATTTTGGACTTTATTACTTCAACAGCTATGTCCTCAAATGTGCCTTTTGTCAGGTTGACTAACTTCAAGGCTGTTATAAATCTTTGAAGATGAAGTTATTTTCCATTAAATTCTGGGATGGCATTTGAGATGTCTTTTATGTAGGCCCGTTGGGCAGCTGCGTCCGTCATTATGTATGCTGTTGTCTCTATTACACTTGTTAAGGAGTTTAAGACTTCTTCTTCTTTCTCCTCCTCAATTTCTTCTTCCTGTTCCGGTCAATTTTTAAACGCCGGAATTGTTAGATCGTGAAGATCTTTTTCTTTTATATCAATATATTTGATCTGTTCTGAATCTTCTTCCTCATCTGATTCTATTTCTACTTGGTCTGGTAATTCTTGTTTTTCTGAGTTGGTTTATATATCGACAAAGTCTAGTGTTCTACCAAGTATGGAATGTTTTTTTATGACGGATTTTACCTTTACACCTGGGATGGTGGTCAATATAATTGCTTTAATGATGAAAAGTTGATAGACTAAAATCGTTTTCTTTAATAGTAGGTCTTGCAAATACAAAAATTTTTTTACCAACTATTTTAAGAATTGATGAAGCTACACGAGGATAATTAATATTTTCGGAAATCGCGTGTATTCCGGCGTACAGGTTTTTTTTTAATTTTAAATTTCCTTAAAAAATACTTTAATTTAAATTAAAAAATTTTTAAAAATATTTTTCTGAAAGATATTAAGATAGCCCACAAAGTTGCATACCAACAATTTATATAACTTAAACGAGTCTCAAGTGGTGCATAACTGAAAAATCGAAGCTTAATTACAACAAAATTATTTAAAAATAAACGGTAAGAGTTAAAAAAAAAAAACATAAAATCAAAAAAAAATTGTTTCTGCAGACATCAGTCCGGATTTATTTCACTCTTTGGTGCAGAAAGATTTGCCTATTCTTTCCACACTTGGTGTATTCTCTGCTGCTGTTGTCCGGGGCCTATGGGCTCAGGCGGCGCTGGTGCTGGTCCTTGCACAGGCAATATAGGATAATTTTTTCCATTGATGTTTTTTGATTAAGTTTTTTTTCTTTTATATATTTTGTTCTCTTTTTTTTTTTGACCCTTTTGGCTTTGGCGGCGCCGGTGCTGGTCCCGCACAGGCAAAGATTTCGGTAATTAATGTATTATTTTATTTTGTTTTTTTTTTTTTTTCATTTTTGTTTCCTTTCGGCCCTTTTGATTCGGTCGGCGCCGGTGCTGGTCCTCGCACAGGCAAGTCCTCGCTCTCTTGTTTTAAAGTTTCATAATTAATATTTGGTTTTTTTTGCTCTGCTTCACATTGATTTTTAAAAATAAAGTTCACAAAACGAAATAATTGCAGATTTGCATACCTTGACCAATTTGGAACTCATTGGTGTTCTTGATATTTTTTTTTGTAGCACTTTTCCAAGTGGACGATTTTTTATTTCAGCCTCCTTTGTCAAGGTCACCAATTTGGTTGTTTTTTATTGTCACGTCATGGGCTGCCACATATGAGTTGTTGTCTTACTTTTCTTCAGAGGTTCCTCTAAGTGTGACCGTGCAAAGGCAAAGGCAAAATACCATAGACAAAAGTACCAAATTGCGCGGCCAAAAACGCGAATATATCGATAATTTTTGTTGCTTCATTCTTTTAGTAAAACGTTAAATTTTAAGTTATGGATGGAGCTATTCAATTCCCTTTAAGGAAATTTCAAGGAAAATTCGTATGTCTGAGTCGCATTTTAAATGATTTTACTATTGGCAAAATCATGCTGCTCCGATCAGCTTTAGATTTTGGTAACAGTTTTACAATCGATGTTTTCCTTAAAATTGATTTTATTTTTAAAACCTAAGAACCCGATAAGCTAAGACAAAATGTATCCAAACTACTTATTACCTTTAAAATGTTGAATTACACGGGTTTACAAAAAAAAATTGATGAAATACGTGTAAAAAACGTTTTTTGCAATTTTTTAATTTCTTACTCGTGTTGTGGTAAACCGATTTCGGTCATCAAAGACTCATTTTAAATATAAAAGAATGCCCTTTAACTTTCTTATACACAGCATTGAGTTCCATTCATTGGTTTAGAAGCTACACTTCGTCAAAGCTGAAAAAGTTAAAAAAAAATGGAAAAAAACGGGCATAAATGGCTACTTTAAAAATACACGCCTAAAAACCGAAATTATTTTTATAGCTTATATGGTTAGATTGTACTTCGACAAAGAAAACAAGCCAATGATCGGTAAAATCCGCCAGTATATTTTTATACCCGTTACTCGTAGAGTAAAAGGGTATATTAGATTCGTGCAAAAGTATGTAACAGGCGGAAGGAAGCGTTTCCGATCATATAAAGTATATATATTCTTGATCAGGATCACTAGCCGAGTCGATCTAGCCATGTCCGTCTGTCTGTCCGTCTGTCTGTCCGTCTGTCTGTCCGTCTGTCTGTCCGTCTGTCTGTCCGTCTGTCTGTCCGTCTGTATGAACGCTGAGATCTTGGAAACTATAAAAGCTAGAAGATTGAGATTTGGCATGCAGATTCTAGGGGTTAATACGCAGCGCAAGTTTTTCACGCCGATGTGCCACGCCCTCTCTAACGTCCATAAACCGCGAAAAACTGTGACCCGTTCTGTATGAACGCTGAGATCTCGGAAACTATAAAAGCTAGAAGATTGGGATTTGGCATGCAGACTCTAGGGGTTATTACGCAGCGCAAGTTTTTCACGCCGATGTGCCACGCCCCCTCTAACACCCACAAACCGCGAAAAACTGTGGCACCCACAGTTTTTAAACTATATTAACGGGAAAAGAAATGTGTATTTGTTTCATCAATACATATTGATAGACCAAAGTGGGAAACCCCCCCTCCCCCCTAACGCCCACAAACCGCGAAAAACAGTGGCACCCGTCTGTATGAACGCTGAGATCTCGGAAACTATAAAAGCTAGAAGATTGGGATTTGGCATGCATATTCTAGGGGTTAATACGCAGCGCAAGTTTTTCACGCCGATATGCCACGCCCCCTCTAACGCCCACAAACCGCGAAAAACTGTGGCACCCACAGTTTTGAAGCTATATTAACGGGAAAAGCAATGTGTATTCGTTTCATCAATACATATTGATAGACCAAAGTTGGAAACCTCCCCTCCCCCCTAACGCTCACAAACCGCGAAAAGCTGTGGCGCCCATAGTTTTAAAGCTAGAGCAAAAGTGTAAACGCAATTTTGTTTGGGTTATTAACGCCTACCGAAATGTAGAAGAAATTTTTAAAATTTTTTGAAGCGGCTGCTTGGTTTGCCCTGCTTGAGACTGCTGACTTTAGCTGAGTAACGGGTATTTGATAGTCGAGGCACTCGACTATAGCGTTCCCTCTTGTTTTGATATGAATTTTTTAAGCTAGGAACAAAGGTGGTTTTTTGGCCGTTTACAGCTGTTAACTGAGGTTAACACGGCTCTAACAGGGCTGTTAGCTGTTTCCAACTGAAATAATCTATATAAAATCGAACCTTTGGTTGTTTATTGAGTTGATGGTCTTGTTAGTTTGCTTAAAGATGTATCTTTAAGTAGAAGTTATAAAAATAATTTATGTCAGCTTTTTTGCATTTTTTCCACATTTTTCAGCTCTGACAAAGTGTAGCTTCTAAACCAATGAATGGAACTCAATGCTGTGTATAAGAAAGTTAAAGGGCATTCTTTTACCTGTAAAATGATGAAATCGGTTTACCACAACTCGAGTTAGAAATTAAAAAAGTGCAAAAAACGTTTTTTACACTTTAAAAAAACTGTACCATACAAAAAATTAAAAGTGCCCATTTCTTACTCAGGGAGATGTATCTTAACCGAAAATCATAGTTTCATGAAGTGCGTATTTCATCAATTTTTTTTTGTAAACTAGTGTAATGAGTTTGCTGCCTTTCTCGCTTCGAAGTTCTCCTTGGCTTCCACCGCTGCGAGCTCCACGGGAATTATGCCGCTGATTACCAATATGGTTTCTGTGGAGACCGTTCGAAAGGCTGAGCTTACTCGTAGTGCTCCGAGCCTGTAGTCCCGATTTATCCCACTCAGGTAGCTTTCTTTACGCACAGCTTGGGCCCAGATTGGTGCTGCGTAGAGGATAAACAAGTTAGCTACATTGAAGAGCAGTCTCGGACTCGATGATTTCGGGCCTCTGTGGTTTAGCATCATGCGTGATAATGCCGCAGTGACACCACGGGACTTCTTATGCGCTTCCTGTAGGTGCTCTTTGTAGATTAGCCGTGTGTCTAGCATGACGCCTAGGTATTTAATGGCTCTTTTTGAGGTTATAGTCGAGTCTCCAACTATTATTTCTGACGTCTCCACCGTTTGTTTGCTGATTATGAGCACTGCTTCCGTTTTGTGTTCCACCAGTTCAAGGCCAGCTAGTATTAGCCAGTCCCCAATCATTCGGATGGCCCCGTTTTTTGTGCTCTCCACGTCCTCTTTGTTTTTTCTTACTACCACTATCGGAACGTCGTCGGCGAAACTTACGATGCTTACTCCTGGTTGAAAGTCCAGTCGTAGGATGCCATCATACATGGTGTTCCATAGTAGAGGGCCTAGAACGGACCCTTGCGGAACTCCGCCCGTGACCCTGTAGGTTTGTGGGCCGTCGTCTGTGAGGTAGTGTAGCCATCTGTTGTCGATGTAGTCGCTGACGATCGCCTTTAGATATGGTGGGATACCTAGTCTCTCGAGGGCCGAGATTATCCTGCTCCAGGATGCAGAGTTTAAAGCATTTTTTATGTCCAATGTGGCCACCAGACAGTACTCTTTGGTTCCTCCAAGCCAACGTGTACCCGCTACAGCCCACCGGGCTATTTCGTCTACCAGGGCATCCAGGGTTGATCCTAAAGCCATATTGGCTATCGGACAGTCCACCGGCAGCCTCTATTGCCTCGCTCAATCTTTCACTGATGATGCTTTCAAGCACTTTTCCCGCAGTGTCTAAGAGACAGATTGGTCTGTATGCAGACGGGTCGTCTCTAGCTTTCCCCGGTTTCGGTATGAGAACCAGGTTTTGCTGCTTCCACCTTGTTGGGAAACGGGATTGGGTCAGGCATTTTGTGTACATCCTAGCGAATGTTGCTGGAGCTAATCTCCATCTTGAGGGCCCTGTTTGGTATGCCGTCGGGACCGGGCGCCTTGTTGTTCGACAGTCGTTGGGCGATTCCGAAAACCTCTTCATGTGTCACTGGTTGAGTTTGGAGGATCGACGGGATGGCATCCTCTTATCGCTCTTCCTGTGCAGGAAACATTATATGTATCAGAATCTTGAAATCTTGGCCATTTGCCCCTTACTTTATCGATATCCTCTGTTAATCTGTACCCTTTATCATGCCAAAAATACCACAGCTTTACAGAGCCGCAGAAAAGACATACAATGGCTGACAGCCAAGTTAATTTTTAAACATTATTGGCTCAACAGCAACAATTTGCGCAGCAGTTGATGCAGCAACAACAAAAATTATTGGAATCCATACTCGCGCAAAACAGTGGTGCGAACATAGCCAGATCGGGAGAATTATACGTGTGTCCGCCGTTTCCAAACTTTAATAAAGACAATCAAAATTGGGAAACGTACCTCAAACAATTAACGCAGCACTTCTCCGCTTACTTGGTGCAAGCAGCAGATAGGAAAAAAGCATATTTTCTACCGTGGGCAGGGACTCACATATTTGAGCTTGTGAAAAATCTGTTTGGTAGCGAAAACTTGGACCAGCAGACATATGAACAAATAACGGAGAAACTAACAGACCATTTAAATCAGAAGCGTCATATTGTTGCTGCGCGCTACGAATTCTTCAAACGTCAGATGCAGGACTCACAGACACATAAGGAATGGGTCGCCGATCTACGTGGCATTGCTCGAGAGTGTCAATTTGTTGGTTAATCTGATGGGTGCTCATTTAATTACGGCTATGAAATGATCCGCGATCAAATAATTGTGCACACTCCATTCGACGCAATTCGCACAGCCGCTTTGCAGAAGTTGCAGCCGTCACTCGAAGACGTTCTCTCAATTGCCGAAACTTACGAGGCAATAACAAAGACAGTGGCAGTAATCAAGGAGAGTGAGAAGAGAGCTCTTGATGAAAACGCAGTATACACACAAAAGGGCAATCAGCAAAAACGAAATTTTTCTGATATTAAAGGCGGCAAAACTGCTTTAAAATCGTGCTCTGGCTGCGGACACTCTCACTCTCGCGAAAATTGCAAATTTCGGGAGGCAATTTGCCACAAATGTGCCAGAAAGGGTCACATTGCTGTCGTTTTCTTATCCAAGCAGTGAAAATACAAAAAAGACACCGATCAACAAAAAACCCGAAACAAAAACGCAGAGTCAATTCAAACAATTTACAACGTTTTCAGCTTGGTCAAGTTTAAAGGCAACAAAACTGTGATTGAAATGGAGCTCCTCAATACAATCGTATCCTTCCAAATGGATTCTTGTGCAACGGTGTCAGTATTGAACGTCAACACATACAAAAAGCTCAACAGCCCGAAACTGCAGAAGTGCGATCGAATCTTGCACGCATTCGGCTAACAACAAATTCCTGTACTGGGTGAGCTACACACTGTAGCGAAGTGTGGCAGCAAACTGGCAAATGTGGTGATCATTGTGGCTATTGTGGAGAACTCCAATAATCAGTTTGGCTTGGATTTGTTTAAAACATTTGATTTCAAATTGCAAACATCACTGAACAGCAGGGTACCCAAATGACCGATCTTTGCCAGAGATATAAGGAGGTATTTAAGCTTGGATAAGTTCAAGGAGGAAGCGCAGCGTCTCACACAAGCAGGTATTTGGAAACCCATAAACCCAACTGGGCATTGCCAATAGTACTAGCACCGAAGCCAGGTGGAGCACTACGAATCTGCGGCGATTTCAAGCAAGGCGTCAATTCCCAATATATAATAGCATTGCCGGCACGTGAGTCTTTGTTACACAAAATTCGTCACGGCACACATTTTTCCAAAATTGACCTCAAAGATGCTTACCTTCAAATGGAGTTAGACGATGCAGCGAAAGAAATTATGGTTGTCAACACGCCGTTGGGTCTTTTTTAGTACCAACGTTTGCCGTATGGAATAGCTAGCGCGCCAGCTATATTCCAGCGTCACCTGGAGCAACTTCTAAGTGAAATAGAAGGTTGCGGAAATCATCACGACGACATAATTATTTCAGCTCCTACAGTGGATCAACACCTAGCCAGACTCAAACAAATTTTATGCATTTTACAGGCAAATGGCATAAAATGTAAGAAAGATAAATGTTTCTTTCTAAGGGATGAAATTGAGTACCTCGGGAGAAGGGTCAGTGCAAAGGGCATCCTTCCGGATTCGTCAGGACTAGAAGCCGTTAAGGAAGCCTCTAATCTACAGCAGATAGATGCGTTCATGGGAAAAGTGAAGAATTTCTGCAATTTCATTCCAAATTATTCGCAGTTAGCTTCACCCCTAAAATTGCGTAGAAAGAACATTCCCTTCAGGTTGGGACCAGAGCAACAGCAAGCTTTCTCAGCTTTGAAAAAGCATATCCTCGACGCTACTGAGCTAGCACATTTCAACGAGAATCTTCCGCTTGTTTTAGCCACAGATGCATCCTCTTTCGGCATTGGTGTTGTATTGTCACACATACACCCAGATGGCAAGGAAAAACCAATACCTTTCGCATCGAAAACCCTTGACGTTCACCAAGTTCGATACAGCCAAATTGAAAAGGAAGCCCTTTCAATCATATTTGGGGTAAAGAAGTTTCATCAGTATTTGTATGGCAGGAAATTTATTCTCATAACTGATCACAAGCCGTTGGTCACAATCTTCAATCCTAGCAAGCATTTGTCAACAATGCCTTCAAACAGACTCCAGCGTTGGGCTATAGATGGCCTTCCACTTTGATATTAAATATCGCTCAACCACAGCTCATGGAAACGCAGACGCACTCTCTCGTCTTCCTATAAGCTCAGATCCCCTTTTCGACAAGGAAGAGGAATGCTATAGCATCGTCGATAGTACGTCAGCATGTCTGTATCGACGACGACATAGCCCAACTGACAAAGAGTTGCAGCGTTTGCAAGGTAGGCAACCCAGCCCCGGTAAAAGAGTTTCAAAGCTGGCCAAAAGCTTCAAGTGCCTGGGAAAGGATACACATCGACTTTGCGGGTCCTATATTTGACTCAATGTGGTTAATATGCGTCGATGCTTATTCTCAGTTCCCGTTCATAACCCAAATGTCGTCGACTACAACAGCAAATACAATATCAGCGATTACAGCTATTTTTGCAATTGAGGGTTACTCCAAGACAATTGTCAGTGATAATGGCTCTCAACTCACTGCAGAAACCTTTAAGGAATTTTGCCTTCACCATGGAATTAACCACCTTACAACCGTCACAGCCACGTCCATCTGGTATTCCCATCCGCAGCAGTACTCGTTCGCGCAAAGAAGTCAACCGTTTCCAACCCCCAGATTTCAGAAAGCGTAAAACTACTAACAATATGTAAATTTAGGGGAGAGATATGATATGTATCAGAATCTTGAAATCTTCGCCATTTGCCGCTTACTTTATCGATATTCTACGTTAATCTGTAACCTCTGACATGCCAAAAATACCACAGCTTTACAGAGCCGAATAAAGTCAGTTGGACATTTAATCGCAACCCGATCTGTCGTCTCCTTTCAATCGGAACACAACAAAACAAATGCCTGACAATCTCCCCAAGTGTTGAAGAGTCTGTTGGAGCACTGTTTTAAGCCCGTTCGTCTTCTTCATTACCACCTTATATGCTCTGCCCCATAGGTCGTACTCCGCTTCGTCACACAGTTCGTGAAAGCATCTCTTTTGCTGGTCTGTATGGCTTCTTTTAGGGCTTTCCTCTTTTGGGTGTAGATCTCCCTGAGGAACAGGAAGCTTTCATTTCCCCGCGACCTGTGGTAGGCTCTTCTAGCACTTATGCATTCTCGGCGGGCGTCTTCAATCTTCTGATTCCACCAGTAGACCGGTCTGTGTCCATTGAAACGTTTACTACATTGCATGCTGGCGTCGCAAGTCCCCTTGACTTTTGTCATCACCGCCTCTTCGTGTTCGAGTACTTCCATACCTTCTAGCATTGCCCTGAATGTTAGGATGTTTAGAGTCCCTTCCTTGTAGTGGCTGCGAGTTGAGCTTCTCGGCGCGGTTCATTGCGTCTTGAGAGTGGTAATAATGGCTCTATGGTCGCTCCCGGTGTAGGCTTCGCTAATTTCCCATGTAGCCGACGCTGCCAAGCGTGTACTTAGGAATGTGAGGTAGATTATCGGCTGTGCCCCTGTTTTGCTAAAAGTGGGTTTGACCCGGCGTTCAGAAGGAGTAAATCCAGTGAGGCGAATGCCTCTACCACTATTTTTTCTCTGGCGTTTGTGTACTCTGACCCCCATTCGGTGGCCTATGCGTTGAAATCGCCAGCAACCATCGCAGGCGAGTGTAGGCTGGCATCGATGACCAGGTTGTCGATTGCCTTGCTGAAGTCCTCGAGAGACCAGCTAGGGGGCAGGTAGCAGCTGCAAAATCCACAAGTCATTTAGCTTAGTCCTGACGTATCCTTTCTCAGCCTTTTCGCCACTAGGGTGTCTGGTATTTTGGCCACACGACTAGATAGCAGCCTTTTCCGTTGGATCCGCGACCCACGTGTTGGATCTAATAGTCCTATAGGGTTCGCTAAGAATTGCCCTATCTGTCCTGAGCTCTTCAATCGTTTGGGTGAGGAGATCCTGGGCCACCCTACAGTGATTGAGGTTTAATTGGATAAACCTTAACATTTAATTTTTTTGACAGCCTCGATGTACGCCGGGAATTTAAAGCTGCCCGATGGGTGGTTCGTTGGAAGGTCCTTTTTTTTGGCACAGAGAATGCAGTGTGTGTCCTTACTGCAGTTTCTGGCCTCATGTTCTTTCTCACCGCATTTAAAGCAAGCTTCTCTCAGGTCTTTGGCTGCTGTGAAGTTTGGGGATATGTGACCAAACTCGAGGCATTTGTAGCATCTCATTGCACTATGGGAAAAAAGTCAATTTTTTTGGCATAAAATCAACTTATTTTACAAATTATTTTTAAAAATAAAATATATTTTTTGAATTTACATACCCTAATTAGCCAAGAACCGTTATCTAAGATTTTTTACTAATAACACTATAGTGTTGATAAACGAACAAAGTCAGCTGTTCGATTGACTTTGTTTTGTGCGTAAATTAGTGAAAAATCTTTGCAAACTTTCACTGCTTATTTTGTGTAGCAACAAATTGGTTTATTATTTCTGTTCATAGCAAATCGTAGCAAAGGTATTTATAAATGTATCTTTGATTACATGTTTTGATTATTATGGCTTGTTGTTCAACTGTGAACAGTTTTATATGTGTATCTTTTTAGTTTAAAACTAACAAGTTTGTTTGTGTTCCGTGGTGTATAAATTATAAATGGCACAAAGTTGCAAAAAGGTAAAAACGCAAAGTTATTACCAAAAGTATCCTTAATATCACAAAACTAATCATTTTTGCAACTTTTTGCACGTTTTATCAAAAAAATTACTTATGTCCAGCAACTTATGAGATTGCACACGCTGAACTTCTCGAAGTTTGGGAGAGAAACAGCCGCTCGGAAGATGCTCTAAGAAACTACAAATTTCATTTATTGAAAAGGGCATGTCAAGTAATAAACCTAATTACAAAGGGCTTACATATAGAGAAGCAATACCCCGTTAAGGTTAAAATTGGCATCTGCTCATAGATAATATTTCACTTTTCTTGTAAAAGTTTTTTTTTTTTTATTTTTCTTTTTGTTTTTGGCAAATTTTAAAAATTAACAAAAACCGAAATTATTTTACCGTCTCACCAATATAAATAAAAATTTCTAAAATCGCTGTCAATTAATTTTTATTTGCTTCATGGGCGGTGGATGAAGGCAATGGTCCGATTCAAAAAGCAACAAAAACCGAAATTACACCCTAATCTTAATAGTATATATAAAAAATTTAAAATTTTTATCTTTAAAACTAGAGTTTATGCCAAAAAAATCGACTTTTTTCCCATAGGTTTGATTCGGCAAATAGCCCATCCGATTCGTATTTTGCCCTTGGTTAACAGCACGTTTGTTGTCGCTGTTAGCAGCGTCATTGTGGCTATCTGGCAGCCGCTTCTAGTGGCTCTGAGAGACCTAATTGTATCCACGGCGACTGATGAACCTCCAAGTTCATTGTTAACCGTCTCCGCTATTTCCGTTGCTTTGGCTCCGAGGGCTTTTCCGACTGCCATTTTTACCTCCTCTGCACTGTGGCCAGGGGCTTTCTTCAACCGCAGTAGCAGGGTCCATTAGCCGTCTTACGGATTGTTTGCACATCTCCGCTGACGTGGCTCAGGGACGCATCTTCTTTTACCGCTTTTAAGAGGTCAGCGTACGTCAGATTTCCGGCGCTAGCCACCACTATGGCATCCGTTCTAGTCCTGATCTGGCCCAGTTTTTTCCTTATTCCAGCGGGGTTCGGTTCAGCTCTTTTGCGGGGTTCGCCTTCTGGTTCCAGCCTACTTGCTTGCCTCCCATTAAACCTTCTCTTATTTGGTGGGGACCCACCTTGGCCGGTCGTTTGGTCTCGGGGCCTTTTCGGGGTCGCTTTCGCTCCCTCTAGGCCGCAGAGAAAGCTTACCGGTGGACTTCCTACTTCTAGTGAAGTTTGCGAGTTATTGGAGAGGGTTTCTGCCATCTCTTGTAGTTGCAGCAGTTCGATGAGTTGGTCACACATCGGCTAATTTATGTGCCTCTGGCCCTTGAACATGAGCGATAGGCTGTTCAGCGCGGATCCTATTCTGGTAACCGTATCCTCCAGGGACCCATTAGATCTCGGTAGCGGATCAGCATTGATCTGCACGTCCTTGCTTGCGTTCTGCGTTGGTGGCAATCTTACCATCGCGGAGCTTTTGGCGAATGGATTGTCCGCACTCATGCCTTTGTTTTGCCGGCAACGAGTTTCGTCCCTAAGGGGTTCTACCGAGGGCCAAAGATTTCCCCTTGACTTTCTATCGATGGGGGGTATACCGCCCCTTTTCGGTCCCCAGAGCCCCGGTTGCCCAGGCTCCGCGGAGGGGTTGGATGTTGTCGGATCCTTCACTTTCTGCCTCACTTCCCTCAGCAGACGATGGGAGCCCCAATAAGTAGGCAATCCGTATGTAAGCCCTGACAGAAGGTGAGAGCTACGACGTTTGTTTGTGCAAAAAACTGATCGGCCTAAAAGTATGCAATGGCTTACTGTCGTAAGCGCCCTGCGATAATCAGCTGTTAAGTTCGCTCTAAGCAGCACAGGCGACCAGCTGTTTGACCAGTTGCACGAGCGAAGAAAAAGAAAACGAAAACGCTTCATTCCACGCGGAAAAACTTTGTTTTTGGATTTCCCTTGGGGAGTGAGTGAGATGGGAGAGGTGTTTGAATCTGGAAGAATCCCTCTCCCTCTGTACTGGATAAAAACCCCCGTTTTTACCAGGCGTCGCCGTATCTTTCCTTCAGCGCGCTGGACAGTTTTGGTACGTACCACTTCCAGTAGGAGTCTCACGGCTAACTTTGTTTACTTTTTGGAGCACTGCAGGACGTTAACTTGGTTAAAACACAGGAGGTACTTTTAAACGCGACTGCACTTCTCAACCTGTGCGTGTGTGCGTATGTGTGTGCATTGCAGCTGACTAAGAAAATGAGATTTGCTTAAATTCAAATTCATGATAGTACTGATATTCTTTTGCTAAAAGAATATTTCCTTTTCACAAAAGATTTAAGACATTTTCTAACCGATTTTTGTGGTTTAAAATTCAAAATGAATTGATAATATTAAAAAAACTACGATGGCTATGTTGTACGTAAAGGAAACATAGTCTATAGGTCGTGGGTTCAAATCCACCGCAGTTCTTGTCAATAATTATGATGACATAATTATTCCTTTTTCACGTTGTGAGTATTTTTAGGTAGAGGGTAAAGGGGCGGAATGCCAAATGAGTATTCCATAACCTCTCAGAACAAAGTAAAAAAAAAAGAGAACACCAATTTTGACTAGAACTTTGATTTGAACACACGACCCTTAGATTTTGGTTTTTCATTTGAAGTTTTTCTTAAAATTCTTTTGTTTTTAAATCCCAAAATCGCATCTAGGGTTGATCTTCCCTTTCGGAACCTATATTGGCTGGGCTCTCAAGGGCGGTGTTCAGCCTTGCTGCTATGACTCTCTCGAAGACCTTCCCGATGGTGTCGAACAGATAGATGGGCCTGTACGACGAGGATTCTCCCGCTGGCTTGCCCGGCTTCAAGAGTAGCAGAAGTTTTTGGCGCTTCCACCGGTCGGGAAAGGTCCCTTCCACTAGGCACTTGTTAAACAAATCTGCTACCGCCATCGTCTGAAGAGAGAGCAGGGCCTTGACTGCTCCATTCGGGACTGAATCCGGTCCAGATGCCTTTTTATTGGGTAGGACCCAAGCAGTCGCCACCTCCGTTACAGGACATAAGGAGTCAGTGATTCCACTAGTGCAGCTGGGAATGGAGTGCCTTCGTACCGCTGGAAAAAGCGCTTCTACGATGGCTTCTAGGGCAGACGGGTCTGATGGCGATCTATTGCCGTCACTCCTACGCTTCTCAACCATCTTGTAAGCTCTTCCCCAAGGGTCGTTCTCGAGTTCGTCGCAGAGCGTCCAGTAGCATTCCTTCTTGCTGTCCCTAATCGATAGCTTAAGTGCTTAAGTTCGGTGTGCCCCTGGCACGCTGGACCAACCTCCTTGCCCGATGGCAGATCCTCTGCAGACTCGCGATTTCCTCCGTCCACAAGTACACAGGCGAATGGTGCATAGGGAATGTCCTTTGCTGGTCCATGCTTTGAACGCTGGCTTCCTCTAGATGAGCTGCCAGCTTGTTTGCTGCCTCGTCTGCAGTGCCCCCCTCGGAGACCGACAAGCCTTCCAGCGCTCTGGCAAAGGCTTGGGTCCTGAACGTGTCCTGTCGGTAGGCCTTCCTGTGTACAGCCGGCGGCAGTCTGTTACTCGCTGTGACGCCAATGCTCAGAGATATGGCTTCAAGATCACTGGCTGAGTACACATCGCCAATCCTCAAGAATGTTCGGCTGGCAAAGGAGCTGCTCACGAACGTGAGATCGATTATGGATACACCACTGGCTCTGTTAAAGGTTAGCTGGGAGCCCTCGTTAAGCAGGACAACATCGAGCGAGGCCACGGTGTCTGTGATAGCGCGTCCCCTGGCGTTTGTAGTTGGGCAACCCCACTCCTCGGCCCAGGCATTAAAGTCCCCTCCAACCACCACTTTGGTTTTCCATCGGAGGTCTCCGATGCTTGAATCTGGTCCGCGTTGATGTGCGCTGACCATCTGCGGAACCTGTGGCGCCCTCAAGGCCGGTGCCTTGGTCGCCGCGGACGCAGACTTTGTGCGATCGCCCTACTGCGGCCTGCAGCCCTCTATAGGTTGGGCTACCTCCTTGGGAAGACTCTGTGCGGTTTGAACTGATCTCGCTTTAGTCCAGACCTTAGTGGTTTGCTGTGCCTTTTCCGCGGTATCTTCCTTTCGATGCGAGCATTTTGGGCATACCATTACAGCCTCGGAACGCCCCTCCTTCTCGGCTGCGTCTGGTGCGTTCAGCCACGCTCCGATGCTGGACTGTAGCTGCTTCATGCGCGCTAGCTTAGCCTTTGTAGCCATCGTGATGTGGCGCACCTTGCCTTCGTTCACGCTGTTCAGGACTTCGTCCAGGATCCTCCCTAGCTCCTAAAGGTTGTCAAGGCAGGAGGGCTCCTCAGTTGCCTTGCATTTTTTTGGCCGCGTGCTCCTCTGGGCGTTCGGGCTGTTTTCGTCTAAGGCTCTTTTGGGGGTGTTGTTGTCCCCATGCTCAGTAGCCTTGTATGGCTCCAAGGTGCCTCCGTGGGTACGAACCGGTGATCGCAAGAGCCGGTTGCTCTTCCTAAAGGCCAAGTGACCTTCTTCGTTGTTTTTCTCTTGGCTTGGTGCTTTATCCTCCGTGGCGGCCAAGTCAGCCACCGCCACATCGGTTTTTTTTAGGAACATTTTGTTGGGCCTCCAGAATCCTTGCCCTGGCCGCGGGTTGTGGCTGCCACCTGGAGTATTTTCGTTTTTCGAAGACATTCCTTTAAAGAGTGCAATTTGGCTTAATCCAGGGCTGCATTTTATACCTGCTGCCAGGTGTGTTAGCTGATGGCCACTGTGGCTCAGACGCAGACCACACAGCCGCCCAATATGGGACAGACGCTACGTGGGATTTTTCCAGACCGGGTACTTTTGGAGACATCCATCGCCGGCCGAAGATTTCCCTCCGACGTATTGATGATGGAGGATATACCGCCCCGTCTCGGTCGCCAGAGCCCCGTTTTGGGTGTACCGCCTGGGCGGTGAGGATGGCAGTCAGTCAGTTCCATGACCTTTACCACCCGTTGGTCCCCCGAGCGTACCTCGACGGTGGAAAACGCCGAAATTCGTCCTCTTTGCCAAGGATCGCGAGCAGCAGCCCGAAAAAATGTGCTGCGGTTTTTGGCGCGATACACGAGTGAAGCTCGTAGCAATCAGCTTCCGGCAGGCGGCGATAGTAGCCACCATAGGGGGCGCTGTAGTGCAAAGCTCCGTGTGTGCAGACTCCTGTGAGTCGCCCGTTGACCAACACTGGTCGCAGCTGATTTTCGCGATCAGCTGACGTGTCCGGCGGAATTTTGTGGGGGCATCCACATTTGCTACACAAAGAGACAGTGGAAGAGAACGTTCGTTGTAGAAAATGGCGGTTTTTTTTGGCGGTTTGTGGCCGTTAGAGGGAACGTGGCACATCGGCGTGAAAAACTTGCGCTGCGTATTAACCTCTAGAATCTGCATACAAAGTGCCAACCTTCTAGCCTTTATAGTTTCCGCGATCTCAGCGTTCAAATAGGTCAAAATATTCTTAGCTATGCTAACCTTAACCTTTTTTGACCTAAAAAAGGCATATTTTTGATATGCCAATATTTTAAAAATTTCAAATTTTTTAGACGACAAACAAAAGCAAACAAAAGCAAGCCAAAATGCTCCAAAGCAACTGATGTCAAATTCTGTTAGTGTTGGAGCTCTAGATCACGAAAGTACAACACATTTTTTTTTCAAAGTGTTAAATTACGGACATTTTTCGAATTTCTTATAATATCTCGGCAGAAATTCACCCAATTGGACCAGTTTTCATTTAATTTTAAAGTCAATAGGTCAGAACTTAACTTTACCATACAGATCAATAAGTAAGGGCAGCGCAGCAGCTCGGCAAAGTTAAAAAATTTGTGTTTCAGTCGACTGTAAGACCGTCAAAACTCGAAAAAATCCTTCCGCTTCTCCAAGTAGAGATCATTAAATTCACCAACAGGAGGTGATTGTGGACATAAGGAATTCAGGGCCAAAGAACAAAATTGTGTCCGATAATTCCAAAGCTGCGCATCCGCGTGAGACAATGTCGGCTGGTTTACTCTTTCCTGGTACATGTCGCAAAGTTACATCAACCTATTGTTCTTGAATTGCAGATACTCTATTGGCATTAAAGCATTTGAGCTGTGACGAATGTAGATTTATCCAATGAAACACAATTTGCGAATCTGTCCAAAAGATTGTCGAATTGATTAAGTTTGTAATCTTGTCTTTCATTTTTTGCCATACGTTGCAGAGCAGACTTGCTACACATAACTCCGATCTCGGCAACGAAAGTGCCTTAGCTGGCGCCACCTTTGACTTTGAAATTATCAAAGTGATATAAACTGCCGTCGATTGTTGTGCGCAGGTAAATGCAACAGCCATATGCATGCTCTGATGCATCTAAAAACCAATGGATTTGTCATAAATATTGTGGCGGCGAATTTACAAATCGAGGTATTTTGACTTGGTTGACGTTCTGGAGATCCAACTCAATTCGATGCCAGTCAAAATTGAGGTTAAATGGTAGAGTGTCGTCCCATCCAAATTCTTGCAGCCAGAGTTGTTGAGCGAAGATTTTACAGTGAACGACCACTGGGCTGACCAAGACAAGTAAGTCGTAGAGACGAGCCAGGATTAAAATTACGCGTCGTTTGGCAATCTCTCTGCCCGATGGCAACGCATATCGAAAACAAAATAGTCTGATAGGGGCTTTCAATACATGCCAAGAGCCTTCGTCACATTGTCTCCGTTCGGCTTGATATGAAACTACGTATTTATTTTAATCTCATTGAGGGACTTGCGACCCATTTTTAAAGTGCCAGCCCTGCGTCGGCGAGAATTGTGTTAAATTCAAAGACCTTCTGCTGTAAATCTTCAATGGAATCAGCCCCTGTCAGCAGATCGTCGACGTACATGTCTTCGAGGAGTACAGAGGCGCCAACAGGATACTGCTCTTGTTTTCGTTGGGCGATGAACTGAAAACTCCTTATTGCTAGAAACGGTGCCATTCCATAGGTCACCGTATTGAGCTGATAGATTTTCGGTGGCTGCTCAGCTGAAGACCTCCCAAATATCAGTTAAAACTTGCGATCGTTTGGGTGTACCATAAATTGTCGGTACATTTTAGAGATGTCTGCAGTGAGAGCGTGCCTGTGAATGCGTAATGAGAGGAGTGTTAGCAAGAGCGTCCATAACAATATCATTAAGCGACGTGTTACTTGATGTTGTAGCTGACGCGTCGAATACTGCAAGTAGTTTCGTTGTTGAGCTGTCTGGACGTAGAACTCCATGGTGGGGAATAAAGTAGGTTGGCTGGGAGAGATCAACATGGTCTCTAACCTGCATGTGATTGAGCGAAAGATATTCGCTCATGAATTGGCTGTACATATCCCGTAGCAAAAAGTTGCGCTCTAGGCGCTTTTCCAGTTGTAGAAATCGAGATTTGGCTGTCTCCATTGATGTGCCCAGCACGTCAGGATAGTGCTTGAATGGTAAGCATACCTGAATGCGTCCGGAAGCTAGAACTTTTACCTGAGATTTGAAATGTTTCGTACAGACTCCTTCTTCCTCTGTGTGTGTTTGACGTTCTGTGCCTAGTTCTTCTATTTCCCAAAAACGCTGCAAGTTGACGCTGAGTTGGCGAACAGTTCTGTTTTGCATAGGAATGCGTGTGCCTTCACAATTCCAGGATCGTCGATTTTTCCGCCAATCAGTCACTCAAGTATGGAATTTGGCAAATGAGGTAGATTTGGACCCAGAGAAATTTTTCCTTCTCCCAAGAGTCCAAAGAATTCCTGGATACTGATTAAAATGCCGATCTTGTTTGGTTTGTAGAAGAAAGGGTCGGCCAGCTCGATTCCGACAGGAAGCTTCCATCCTTTGCTTTCGACAATGCTCTCCTGCTGGCTTTGAGTGATAGATTTGGTTATGGCGTATTCGAGCGTATTCCCCGTATTTGATTCTTGACTTTACTGTTGTGGTGACTGAGAACTTCATTATAGCACGTGCATCTGCTATGCCACGATCTCATATTGCTGCCGAACGCGGTTCAGCTGTAGCCGCTTTGCCAATTCTGAAGTTGATCTCCGATTCAGAGTCAAGGAGAGCTCGTACTTGTTGATAGGACCCACAGTTGTCTTTGATGAAAACCACTGCTGTTGGTATGAGAGCGCACCTGGACTATCTGGCTAGAAGGGATACTGCGTGAGTTGTGCAGTAATCCGCTTGAGAAGTGTTATTCATTGGCGATGTCGTGATGACCTGATAAGAAGGCTGTGTGAATCGGTGCAAACAGGTGTGGAGCAATCCCCGGCATATTAGGCACTAAAATTTGGAGCTGCACTTGCATGCCATGTGCCCTTTTCCGAGGCAATTTATGCACAAGGATAGTTGCTTTGCGATGTTGAAACACTCATCCACGGTGAGTGCAGCGAGTGATGGGCATTTACCGTTGTTGTGATCCGTTGATTTGCACTTTAGACAGCTGTTCTGAGCCGCGATAAATGCCTTACGTAGGTTGCCGTGGCGTTTGTAACGAACTGATAAAGTATGTCTGCTCACTACTAGATTCGTGCAGCTGGCTCAGAGAAGTTGTGTGTTCGTCTCACCAAATTTATATGAACGTGACTGGCCAGTAGTTCAGTGAGAAAACAACTAATTCGGTTCGAATTGGGTTTATTGCGGGTGTGATTTTTAGGCGGTCTCGATGGCTTTGGTTGGCCTCGTGGGCCTCGGTGTCCCAACTCCTACGGGTGTTGATACTGCGTCGACTCGGTGATCGCCCGCCTCGTCGACCCCTGTAGCTCCCTGTAGCTCCTTGTAGCTCCCTGTGGCTCCTCGCAAACGCTCGGCGATGCTGGTCTATGATGCGCTGACTCGACGACTACCCGTAGCGCCTCAGACTCGCACAAGCCGCGTTGGCTTAGAGAAGCGTCACCGTTCTCAGACTAGGGTAAACAGGTGCTGCGTTCTCCAGGCCAACGCCTCTTGACACTCAACCGCCTGTCCCTTGCTCTGTCCCGGATGGTCCCACTAGGGACCTGCTTTTACGCCTAGTGTAAACGAACGTTCCACCCTGGCCTCACCCTTTGCGTGTAATCCGTGACGTTTCTGCGTGATCGATGTTTTTGGTAGCTGATGTTGTAGATGACGATGTCCAGTAGTCTGCTCCCGTGGGTGTTTGCTGTAGCGTAGCCTCTGGTACTTGGGGTTCCGGTCATACGCCGATCTCGGGCTCGTAGAACCGCGGAGTTTCTCCAGGACAGCGCCTCTCGACCGCCCTTTACGTACAAGGTGAGTTCCAAAGTAAGCAGGACTTTTTTAATCTAGCGCCCTCTAGTGGCGTTTATCGACTTCCAGTAAAAATTTCATGACATTTCATCTATTGGAAGTGAGGTTATTGCGTTTTAAGTGTCACTATGTCATCGGTGTGAAAATGAGCTTCGAACAAAGAGCAAGGCGCGCTGAAGTCCAGAAATTCGCTGTGTCGACTTAGCGTATTATGAGAGTTGTCCCAAGATGGCAACTGGTCATAGTCTTGAGATCGATTGTATGCCTGCCGAGCATCTGAGTCCACCTTTAGGAGAACATTGTGAATTAGAATTGCATTGAGTATATCAGTTTCTGAGCCGAGTGATAGCAATGACCCGCGCAGTGCAGAAACGGTGTCCAAGATACAACGCAGCGAATTTTCGTCTTCGGGTTCCATGCTGGGTAGGGCGCAAAAGCTAGATATGTGCTCCAGAAAGATGAGTACCTTCTTGTCGTATCGCACCTTGAGGCGATTCATTGCTTTGGGATAGTTCTCCTCCACAACTTGAAAAAAGGACACAACACACAAGGCGGTGTCGGATAAGCAACTATGTAGCTAATTAAACTGGTCGACTGGGTTAATTGTGACGTCCTCGTCTACCAAGTGCGTAAATGGTTTGGTCATCTTATTGCGATTTAATTAATTTCCAAGTAGGGCTTTCCACTGTAGAAAGTATCGATAAATCAGTACTTCCAATTCAACTTTCCAGTGAATTGAGTTGCCAGAAGAAGAATGTAGACCAAAGGGGAGAACCAAATAATTAAGTTCCAATGCGAGTGTGTGAGTCATGAGACGGTTACATAACCGGGGTTATGTAAGTGATCCGACGGTGCTCCAATTTGAGTTCTTTTGGTTAGAGATTCTGCCGCTCGGACAGATCAAAATGATGCGAAGAGGAACACGAAATTGGTGGCACTATGATTATGAATGTTGTCCGAAAGAAATGTCACGAATTAGGTACGGGATCGTAGATGCGAGAACGATATCTCGCCACAAACGCTGTGTGCTGACCCGACTGATCAAATCTACGGTTGACCTTTTTAAAAAGAGTTCGCCGAAGTATGCCAATTGAACTTGAATTTGAACTTGATACAGAACGCGTGTCCTGTGACGGTCGCTAAAATGTACGCTTCCGATCGCAAAAAATCAGTGACTACTCTATTCTGGAGTTTACCAAAAACTTCGACACTTGTGTTGTTGTTAGTGCATTGGCTCTCTTATCGTTTCGTCGCGAACTTCACACGCGCGAAAAGCTTATCACTGACCAAACCGCAAGCTGTGCTTTCTACATCTACGTTGTTTTTCTACACGTATACATTAGACAATTAATTCAATAATTTACTATGTCTGCCTACTGCATTACACCTTGCCTTTTGCCTCTCGACAACCCACAATTGGTTGCTGGATGTGTGATTACATTGCTCACCCTAAATGTGCCGACCTTGGGCATAGTGCTGACCTAGTTGCAGACCGTACTAAATCGAATTCTGGTCTGGATTGGACCTGCCCCAGTTTCCACCATATTAAAGTCAATATAATGGCTTTTATAAGGCAAACTGATCTGGAGTACCAGTCCATACGTGCCGGATTTAAGTTCTTATTTAAAAGGTTTGAAAGGGCTGAGTCCAACTTTAAAGGCCGAATCCTGGCTGCCGTTTGCCACTATGCTGACGCTACCTCGGAACCCCTACCCGTTGCTACCAATTCCGGACCGGATACCGGCGCATCTTCTTGTATGCAATTTATCTACTGCTACAACTGCTGTCAGCTCCGGTCATGTTCCAACACTTGGATCCAACCGCTTGGCTTCCCGTAATGCCTCTACTGCTGTTGCTGACGGCTGCGCGGCAGACGCCTTGCCTGGACTTCCTCCTGCCACTGCCTCTTTTGGACCGCCCGATCCCGTCGCTCCCTACATCTACATCCCGTCGACTTTGACTAGACATCTACGTCGCGTGCTGCTGCTGTTGGCTCTGGCAGAATTTTGACGCCTGCTAATACGAACACGAGACCATTACAGTCAACCTTATGTGGAGTCGCTCAAAGGGAACCCATGCCCCTATCGGGCGTTGCACAAAAAAAGCTTATCTTTGTCTCCCGCTTTAATCCTGGTGCTTCTGAAGATGACGTCAAAAACCACCTGAGCAGCAAATTGAATGTTTCTCGATCCGTACTAACCGTCTTGAAGTTCAAGTTTAAGCAGAGACGTGAAATATCCTCGTTTAAAATTGGACTTCCTGAGGAACACCTAGATAAGGCTCTCGATGTTTCTATATGGCCTGAACATGTTATTGTTCATGAATATATAATCAAGATCAATCAATGGATCCACGGGCCTCAGATTCCTTCAACCAACTCCTCAAAAAATTAGATAATTGTTTTTCCCTACACTACCAGAACGTTCGCAGATTATTGGGCAAACTTAGTGCAAGTGAACAGTGTCTCCTTTGATGCTAATGTGATTGCTTTTGCCGAAACGAGGCTTAATTCCTCTGTCTGACTGCGAAATATTTGCTGGTAATTATGTTATCTATAGATGTGACCGATCAGTGCGTCTTAGCGGTAGTGTTCTCATTGCCGACAAGTCCAATCTTGTCTCTCAACGTATTCCGATAATTGGTACGGATAGTATATTACAGTTTGTCGCTGTTCAGATTAAACTTCACGATTATTTCGTTTTTGTATCATCCTCATACATACCTCCCCGGTCTTATATTAGCCTCTACCTCCAGCATTTGTATCAAATACAGAGTATTCACACAACCCTTGGCAATAACGATAATCTTATTGTTATGGGTGACTTTAATCTCCCTGCCATTTCTTGGATGCCCTCAAATGATTCAAGCGCTCTCGTTCCTACCAAAGCACATGAGTTTGTACACGGTCTTATTGATCTCTCATTAGGACAACTGAACTCAGTCCTTAACTGCTCAAGCAAAGTTTTAGACCTTATTTTTAAGGTGTACTTTCTTGCATTCAATGTGCCTCCGCCTGGTTAGGCGGTTATTAAGGGTAAACGTTATATGATTACACTTTTGTTCATTAATTTTGATACGCCAGTCTGATAGCCATTTCTCGACTACCACCAAATGATCAGCTAGTTGAGCTGTTGCTCTAGTTGGGCATCTCGAGCGGCTCAGAATTGCGGTGTCGTCAGCAAATGTGGACGTAGTCAACTTCTCGTTCGTAGGAATGTCTGCTGTGTATAGGACAAACAGGGTAGGGCCCAGTGCGCTACCTTGTGGGACTCCGGCTTCAATGTTATACTCATTGGATGACGTTGTATTGCATCTCACCTCGAAGCCTCTGTGGTAGAGGTAAGACTCAAGTAACTTTTGAGTGTTTTCTGGTAATAAATTTATGATTTTATGCATAGGGCCTTCAAGCCACACTCGGTCGAATGCCTGGGAGACGTCGAGGAATATCGCACAACAATATTCCCGATGTTCGAAGGCTGTACGAACTTCTGATGTTATCCGGTTGACTTGCACGATGGTTCAGTGGCTTTCTCGAAACCCGAATTGATGTGCCGGAATAACGTTTTGTTCTCTTAAATATGGTGTTGTGCGCGTGAGCAGGCATTTTTCTAGTACTTTGGATAGGCACGATAGTAAGCTATTGGCCTGTACGGTGAGGGAATTGTGTGGTCTCCCCCAGGCTTCGGTATCATTATAACCACAGACTTTTTCCATTTTTTGGGGTAGTAGCCAAGTTTGCTGATCCCGTTAAATAGTTTGCATAAAACATCCACTGCGCAGTTTGGAAGTTCAATTATCATTTTTGGGGTTATTAGGTCGCCCCCTGGAGCCTTCTTCGGTTTTAATTGCTTCCTGATGACATTAGCAATTTCAACAACAAAATCGGGTTAATTGCAATTTCAGAGCTAAGCGGCGGTAGTTGAAAAGAGTCTGTGGCGGCGTTTGGCTGAAATACATTTTGTAGGTGCAAGGCAAATGTTTCGGCTCTGTCTTCGTCACTGCGGGCCCAAGTACCCGAGGAGTTTCTAATAGGAATGACTGATTCTATCGGAGAGCTTAAATTTGGGTGGGCTCTTCACAAGGGAAGCTTTGTGCTGGTCGGCGACAGTCTCTTGACGTACCGGCGCTGCGCAAGCTCTTCTTCTTGCTTAAGGGTTTTGGTGGGTCTGCGGGTGGCTTCATTAAAGAGTTGCTTCAAAAGGGGCGATCTGCAAGATTGCCAAGCTCGTCGTAGGTGTCGTTTTTCCCGAATTAGTTGTTCGATTTGCAGATTAGTTTTGTAATGGCTGCTACGCACATTTGTCTCTTCTGGTGTTGAGATTTTGGCTGCTGCCAGGAGTACCGACTGTAGGGCAACAGCACAGGAGTCGATGTCATTCTCAGTGTCAAGCTGTGGTGTAAGCTCAATGTGGGAACTTACGTACTCTTTATATTTTAGCCAGTTAGTTCTATGCGAGGTCAGCCTGAAGGGGTGCTCGATTATATTGGGGCTTGGACATTGGGGAATTACGCAAATGAAGCAAATGGCATGGATATACAAATACAAAAACTTTCAGCACAATGTACTTTATGTCAACAACATAGCAATGCTTCACCAGCCCGTCAATTTTCTTATTGGTCTGCAACAGCAGAGCCTTGGCAGCGTATACATTTGGACTTCGCCGGACCCTTCTATAACGCAATGTGGCTTATTTGTATTGATGCACATTCGAAGTATCCATTCGTAATAAAAATGCAGTCTACTAGCCGAAGCCACAATCAACGCTCTTAAAATCATTTTCGCCAGCGAAGGTCTTCCTGACACCATAGTCACGGATAATGGCAGACCATTCATAGATGCAGAATTTCAATCTTTTTGTGCTACGCAAGGCATTAAACACCTCACATCGGCCCCGTTTCACCCCGCATCTAACGGGGAAGCAGAACGATTTGTTCGTACTTTCAAGCAAGCATTCAAAAAAGCCGTGGAGGAAGGAACGAACTCACTTTTAACTTTTTTGAGCTCTTTCAGAAGCACGCCTATCCCGAATTTAAATAAATCTCCGGCAGAGATTCTTCATGGGCGTCAGCAGAAAACCCTACTGGACCGACTACTACCTCCAATACCTATTAATGCCAGCCCTGAAGATCGTAAACATTCACTTATGTTCACGCCAAAAGGGCGTTTATATTTTGGAGGCAGTGTCGAGCGGCAGTTTTCTCCAGATCTCCACGTCACGCTCGCTCGCACTGCCCTTTGCTCTCCCTCTCCAACTCTCCCACAACTCTACTCTCCGCTCTGGAGCCGCTAAGCTAAGCTTCATGTAATTAGTTCTATTTTCAAGTGGCCAATAAACACACGCACGTCTCGCAATAACCCCGAAGTTTTTTTCTACCCGTGCTTTCGTTACCATTTCTGCGCGGTTATCCGCATTTCCCTGGAACTCAAGCGACTTCTACGATCAAGCCACCCCCGCCCCAACATTTTGGTCCAGTCGAGCCAGACTTCAAATATTGGATTTTTCATCTCCTGAAATTTTCCTGGATTTTCACCAGCAGCTACGGTGGCTTAAGCCGTTCCAGATAAGTTCCGCTTATTATTATTATTTGCCGGTCCTACAGCCAGTTGTCCGAACTCTATTTCGTTCAATTTGTTGTATTATATATCAAACAAAAACACCTCTTAACGAGGTAAAAAACTAGTGACGATCGCACCTTCAACATACAAAAGTTCTGATATCAACATTTGTGACGAAAGATGATTACACACATGATTAAATACTCTTTTTAAAATTTTTTTTTCGGCACTCTGCAATGCCTATAAGGGGAAAAAGGCTAGACTAGTTTTTAAGAACGCACGAGCATTCTCTTTGGCAGAGTGCCGAAAAAATAAATTTTAAAAAGTGTATTTAATCATGTGTGGGGGGGGGGGGAGAACTCCGCCGGGCGTGGACGGCGAGGTTGAACCGTTCCGGCTATACTCGGAACCTATGGGTGTCTACACTCCGGTTACACTCGGAGTCTACAGGGTGTCTACCCTCCGGATATACTCGGAGTCTACGGGTCTCTACACTCCGGATATACTCGGAGCCTACGGGGTTGTCTATACTCCGGATATACTCGGAGTCTACGGGTCTTTACCCTCCGGATATACTCGGAGTCTACGGGTCTCTACACTCCGGATATACTCGGAGCCTACGGGGTTGTCTATACTTCGGATATACTCGGAGTGTACGGGGTTATACGTTCCGGATATTCTCGGAGGAAAGAAAGCTAAGGGGGTTCTATACTCCGGCTGGGCTCGGAGTCTACGAGGATTCTAAGGGGGGAGGGGGAAAAGCTCTCGGCCGAAGTACGCCTGGTGGATGCGAAACCAAACACGCGTCGTAGGTCGGGATCAAGAAAGGGTGGGGTTAGGAGGAAAAGAAGTGTACGGGTAGAGAAATAACACGCAGGGTTTGGTTTTCAATTTCAGACCTATATTTTACAGTTATTAAGAGTAGCTCCCTGGCTGCTGCCCTCACAATGGATGTTCTTGCTTACTTGTAGCTTCGAGGATGTCAACTCGTGTCCCGCGGCTGAGCGTAGTGTATGTCAGGTTAGGTGCTTGGACCTGTGACTCTCTGGCGTGTCGGAGGGTTATTCGCGCACACGTCTACTCGCGGTGAAAGATCGGAAGCAAAGAGAGAGAGTCAGATTCCTAGAGATCGCACTCCAGCTCGCGTCGTGTTCTTTGAACCGGGTCGCTTTTATCGATCGCGATATCGATCGCCCACCTCATGAGTGCGATAGCGGGTTAGGGAGGTTCTGCTCGTGGTGTGTGTCTTGGCTTCACTAGCTAACTTAGTTTCTTCATATTTATAATCTTAAAGTTAATTATTAAATATGAAATAAGGGGACTCCGTGTCCAAATCTTAAAGTTAAATTATAATTTTATGAAATAAGGGGACTCCGTGTCCAAACCTTAAAGTTAATGATAATATTATCTTAAATACTAAATAGGTGGACTCCGATGCGCGGCACGAATAAATGAAGTTAGTACGCCCTCAGATTTAGGGCGTTACATTCCCTCCTTACTTCGGGGGGAGGAATGAAACGTTTCCCACGCCGTTCGACTTTATGGTGACCTGATATGAGCCCTCCGTGGTCGGGATCCTGAAGCGCTGTCGCGAGGTGTGGGCTGCGGGACGTCGGGCGCAAATGGCCTGCCAGACGGCGGTCGAGACTTGGCCGTCGGTGGTGTTACATGTCCACCCAGCCGGAAGCGAGTGGCGTTCGCCATCGGGGGGTGAACGATTTTCGGCGGCCGAATGTTCCAGCTCTGGGGTTGCCGTTGCATCCTGCGGGATGCCGTCCGGGTTCGAGAGCCATTCTCGTGACGGCTCCCAGCATAACCTCTCCATATCTGGTGAAATCTGCCCCAGCAGGAGGTCGAGGGTCGTGGGCGACGTTCCCATCGCGGTGTCCGATGGAGTAGAGGCTGCTGTTGTGGGGAGAAAGCAGTCGTGGGTGACTACCTCGGTGTCCGGTCCCTGTCCGCCAAGGGGAAGTGTGGGCTGGGCCGCCGTGTCGAAGGGTGTACCGCTTGGTGGTGGCGGATACGGTATTAGAGCGAGTGTGGGCTCCTTCCGTCGAAAACGCTTCCCGGTGCTCTCCTCGTCGTCGCTGGGTTCCGACTCCCATTCCATGGCTTCGCCCGTAGGGTAGTGCTGTGGAATGGACCCATCCCGTGTGGTGGATGTCCCAAAGGAAAGGCTCGTCGACGGCCCGCGAGAGAGCGTGGTGGATGATCCGAAGAAAGAGATCGTAGTCGGACCGCGGTAAAGTGTCGCGGACGGCCCACGAGGGAGCGAGGTGGACGGCCCTGGTCCCATCTCTACGTCCTGCGAACAGGTCAGGTCAGCGGGGCGTTCCGCCGGGACTCTGAGGTCTTCAGCTACCTCGGTCTCGTCAGGCCCCATGATGCGCAGGTAGATACGAGGTAGATCCAAGACCCCTGGTGATATCCGTACCGGTTCTCGCCCGTGTAGACATAGTGTGCCGCACCTTTCCTGGGATCGTCGTCGTCCTCACGGCTGCCCACCGAGTATGCATCCGCGTTATCGGAGTCGCTGGCATCCTTGACATAGGGCTCTTGTTCGTCCCGTCCTGCCTCGTCGTCACTGGAGTCGGGGGTCGGGTGATCTCGGTAATTTCCGCCGCGACCGCAAGGGTTATATTCCCTACCGCTTTCCGCTGACCCGGCTGGACTCGTGTAGCACTCAAAGGGAGTCGGGTAGATCCGATGTCCGGCCGCGTCCGTATAATGCGGCGAGGCTCACCCGGTTGGAAGTGGCGTCGGCATTGACTCGTTCTCGTAGTCGTGGGATTCCGGGGCGCAGCTCGACGCTGCCCGGCGGGATGATGTCCGAGCACAGGATCCGGGAGAGGATGGGGTCGCTCTTCCCGAGACTCCTGGCTGGCGCTTGTCCGTCGGGCATGACCGGGTGGATCTCTCGGCGTACGTCGTTCCTGGACGTAGCCGAGGACCCCGTGTGGTCGTCGGCTGGCGGTTACCTTGAACGCTGGGTTCAAGCCCCTCGTCGCTGTCGTCGGATGACAATACGATGGTCTCCATCTCTGCCCATCAGATCTGTGAAAGAAACAACTAAACTAGCTTAGTTCTATTGATGCTTAGCAATAGGGATAACTGGGCTGCAGCGAAAGAATCTCCTAACTTCATTATTAAGGTCTTACTGGCTTATGACAATTTTAAACTTAGCGGGGGCACAAAGGAAGGTTAGGGTACTTATGATCACCCCTCGTTGCTAATGGCGGTCGGTTGAGTTGGACTCCGGGACTGTCCGGGTTGATCGCCGGTGTCCTCTCTGGGAGCTTCGCTATCTTCATCGTCGGGGTTACCTGTGGAAGGAGAAACGAAAGCTTTTAAGTCTCCGATATTCGCAAGTCGCCCCTTCCGCTGGCCAGGTAGGCGGATCCGGACGACGTTGGGTAACGGGAAGGCGACCACTTTATACGGTCCGTCAAACTTCGGGGCGAGCTGTGCTGCGAACCCTTCTGCTGCTTTAGACAGATGATGTTGTCGCACAAGGACCAGTGATCCCATTTCGGGCTTCCAGGTTCGACGACATAGGTTATAATGTCTCCCCTGCTCTCGGCTGCCCTTTTGGAAGTTGTTTCGCACGATCTGGAAGATCTCCTTCAGGCGTTCCGCCCTTTCCGATGGGGTCGAGGACGTCGTTGCTGTTCCGGGAGTTACGCTGTCGTAACAGGATCCGGGTAGCCGTGGTTCTCTAGCTTGTAGGAGAAAGGCTGGGCTATACCCGGTCGATTCCGAGACACTTGTGTTGATCGCGAGTGAGAGTTCTGGTAGCAACATATCCCAGGTGTTCTGCACATTCTCCACGTACTGAGCGATCATAGTCTTCACCGTGCAATTCGCGCGCTCTGTCGGATTCTCTCGCGGGCAGTATGGGGCAGTGAATTGAGGTTCCACTCCCGTTTCCTTGAGGAAGTCTTTGAACGCCTTGCTGGTGAACTGTGAACCATTATCGCACACCAGTTTCCTCGGGGTTCCGAAGTGGCCGATGATCCGCTGGCGGAAAGCTCGTATCAAAGTCGCCGTACTTGCTCTGCGTAGGGGTATTAGTTCGACCCATTTTGTGAATATGTCGAAGAAGACGAGAAGCATGGTATTCCCTTCTTTGGAGCGGGGCAAAGGTCCGACGAAATCCGCACACAGAATGCCAAAGGGTTCGCTGACCTGTCTCGTTAGCATCTTTCCGGCCTGTTGTCGCTGTTCTGACTTGTATTTCTGGCACGGGATACATTGTCGCACGTGTCGTCGCACGTCGCGGAACATCCCCGGCCAGTAGTACTTCTGCGAGATCCTGATGATGGTTTTCCTAATTCCAAGATGTCCGGCGGTGGGGGCATCATGTCATTCATGTAGGATTCGATCCCGGTGTTCGGCTGCTACGCACAGCTTCCAGGGCACGTAGTCCTGGTCGTCTGGACGGTGGCCGAGATGGCGATATAGTTCTCCGTTTTCAATGATGAAATCGGGGAACTTCTGTGGGTCGTCCCGAACGTCCTTCATCTTTCTTTGCAGCCACTTGCACTGGTGCTCGCCGTCCGTGAGTCTCTGTAAGTGCTCTAGTGGTTGCCGGGAGAGAGCATCGGCTACCACGTTATACTTCCCGCGTCGGTAATGTACATCATACTGGTATTGCTGAAGCTCTAAGGCCCATCTGGCAATCCTTCCGGTGGGGTTTTCGATCTGGTCCAGCCATTTCAGGGCCAGGTGGTCGGTGATTACGTGGAACCTGTAGCCTTCGAGGTAGCATCGCAGTTTCCGTATTCCCCAGACGATGGCCAAACATTCCTTTTCCGTGGGCGAATAATTCAACTCCGCGGCATCGAGCTTGCGGCTGACGTAGGCAATGACTCGCTCCTGGCCGTCGATTTCCTGGGTTAGCACTCCCCCGAGTCCGTAGTTACTGGCGTCAGTTTGGAGCGTCATCTTGACGGAGAAGTCTGGGCACGCCAGCACTGGTGCGTCTGTCAGCAAACTCTTCAGCAGATCGAATGCATTCTGCTGCTCCGATTCCTACTTCCACCGTTGGTTTTTCCTTAGCAGGTTCGTCATGGGTTGGACCACCGAAGCAAAGTTGGGCACGAATCGTCGGTACCATGAGGCCATCCCGAGACATCTCCTTAGCTTTCGTAAACTAGTGGGAGGGCTCAGGTTTCGCACGGCGGCTACCTTGTCCGGGTCGGTGTGGATACCCTGGTCACTGATCACATGTCCGAGGTAGGCCAGTTTTCTCTTGAAGAAGGAGCCCTTTTCCTGGTTGATGCGCAGGTTAGCTCTCCTCAATCGTTCGAAAACTTTGCGCAGGTTGTCCATGTGTTCCTCTGGGCTGGCCCCAATGACAATAATGTAATCGAGGTAGGCGAACGCGTATGGGTCGAGGTCTGGTCCGATCACGCTATCTAGGGCTCGCTGAAAAGTTGCCGGGGCCGAATGCAGCCCGAAAGGCATGACGCGCCATTGAAATAGACCGCGTCCGGGTACCGTAAAGGCGGTACATGCCCTGCTATCTTTGGTCATTGGTATCTGCCAGTACCCGTTGCGCAGATCCAGGGTCGAAATGTATCTCGCGTTTCTCAGTCGTTCTAAGATGTGATTAATGCGTGGCAACGGGTACGCGTCCGGAATTGATTTCGCGTTTACTTGCCGATAGTCCACGCACATGCGCCACTGGCCGGTTTTCTTCCGGACTTTGGAAGCTGTAGTGGCTGTATCCCTATGGGATTTTCCCACCAACCGTCGTTGGGCTGCCACGGGGTTTTCCTGGAATTGCGTTGTATCCGGAGAAGCTGCCGCGCACAACGCGTTCGGTGCGCCGCTTCTCGCTGGTGATTCCTGCGTGTCCGATGGGCTTCTGGTCTTGCTAGGAGAAACTGCCGCGCACGCCGCGTTCGGTGCGCCGTTTCTCGCTGGTGATTCCTGCGTGTCCAATGGATGTCCGTTGGCTGAGTTGGGCGTAGTTTCGGGGCTGGGTGGTCTTCGCGATCGGAGTCGAGGCGGTGGTTCGGATGGGCTGCCTTGATTGTCAGGCCGTGGTTCATTGTATCTAATCGTCTGACCTTCTCTGGGTCTTTGTCGGGACAGCGTGAGGCTTGCCGTACCGCATCGTAGTGCCGATAGAAGCGAGGAAATCCATCCCTAGGATTAAAGGTTCCAGCATGGCGGGCATTACTAGAAGAGGAACCTGAATTGTCTTCCGGGCGAGCGTCACGTCCGCAAGGAGTAACCTCGTTACCTTGACTCGAGACGTGTCAGCGAGATTAATCTGGGTGCGAATCTCCCTAAACTGGTGTGGCTGACCGACTACGTCGGCGATGTCCTGGCTAATGAAACTCCTCGATGCCCTGGTGTCGATGGTGGCTAACCGTACGTGTCCGCCAAGGTCGACTTCCGCGGCGATCCTTACTCTCTCTACCCTAAGCGGTGCGGTTAATGTCGGTCCTCCGGTGGATTGGGTCCCGACGAATTCCGCCGGTCGAGGGGACCCATCCCGTTTCCCGGTTGTTGGCGTCGACAGCATTCGACTGTGCGGACGTCCCGTCGTCCGCAGTCCCAACAGAAGTACTGTCGAGGTTTCCGGCAGTCGATGCTGAAGTGTCCCGGTGTTCCGCAATTTCGGCAAGCATCCCGCACGTCGATTCGTCGTTCGGGTGCGGTCACCCGGTTAACCCTAGCTGGCGGGGCAGTTCTGGGCTCTGGCGATGTACGGGTTGGGTTCCGTAGGGGTGCTCTCTCAGCGAACGTGGGTTGGGTCTGACCTTGTGAAGGAGAGCGGTATGCTGTCGGATTTCTGGCGGCGGGATTATGGTTGTTCCTCCCGAGGCTCCGCTTCTGAACGGCCTCGAACTCGGTGGCCAATTGGGCTAATTCCCCAATGGTCCGGACCTCGCTGCGTCGATATACATCTGGTATTCCGGCGCAACGTTTTCGTATAGCCTATCCAGCTCTTGGTCTTCGTTGTAGCCCGCATGGCGCATGAGGACTCGAAGATCTAACATAAAATCTTTAAATGTTTCCCCTTCCAACTGCTCACGACTCCGAATCTGGTGGTCCAAGCGCTGGAGGTATCGGGGTAAGAGGAAAAACTCGAGGAATTCACGCCGAAATGTGTTCCAGTCAGCCCCTTGGAAGCGGCTTGTTTGGAGCCATTTGTCTGCTCTGCTCGTCAGTAGCTCTGCCATGGCTCGAGGAAGGAGTCCTAGTTCTATCCCGTAGGATAAGGCCCGACTTTCGACCTGCTCGATGAAGGCTAAGGGGTCTGAATATCCGTCAAATTGGAGGCCCCATTTACGAATTCGTTCGGGGACGCAAACCATCTCGCGGCGATTCCGGTCATGGCTCGGCTCCCTGAAAGTTTCTTGGTTACTGCCGACCGGAGAGGGGACAGTAACCGTGAGGCTAGGGGTAATTCGAGCTCGGTCTACGGGGGGGACACCGGGGGTTGCTCCGGCGCTTATGTTCGGGGCGGGGCCGTTGGGGCCGATTTTGTCTTCCCCCAAAGGTGCGGGGCTCGGGGCACGTGATGAATATTGTCTTCCTAGGTCGGCTAGTCGAGCCCACACCTCTTGGGTTTGTTCCGAATCTCTAACTAGGGAGACAAAGTTTCGCCGCAAATCGTCGACGGGTCCCTCGGCGGAAAATCCGAATTCGTCAGCGAAGGCTAGTAATTCGGCCTTTAAGCGGGAATAAATCCACCGCGAGGGAACCCCGGGATTGTGAAATAAGTGTGGAACGGGCTCACCGGCAATTTTCTGGTCGGGGTCCATGTTTGCAGCGAGTCTTTGGTGTGTTGTCGTCTTAAGATGATGTCTCCGTTTGTTGCAGTCTTTACGGGGCCTCTTGGGTTATATGTTTGTATTTTCACCGACACTCGATCGCGTGGATTGTACGGGGTCGCGAGTAAGCTCGTGGGCTTGATACCGGGCGCGTTCACTAGTTCGTCGAGGTTATTCTCCCCGGTCGCGGAAACCGTTAGACTACGTCACTCACTCGGGGCCTACGCACTCCCCATACAGGTGGTAGTTTTCCTGGTCTTTCTCCCTATCAGGTCCCTGCTCGGGCGCCACTTGTAACGCAGATTCTCTGGCCGGGGTAAAACCTCAGTCGGGGCCAAGGAACCTATACAAGAAATTTATATAGAAGGGTGGGACCTGTAGTAGGAATTTATATGGGGAGGTTGTTAGGCGCCCGGATACGAGTGCGCTTCGGCGGGGTAGTCGATCGTAAAGGGTTGTTTCCGCACGGATTCGATTCGCCAAGTAGACCTCTGCGTGCGAGAGCGGTTGGTCAAACCGATCTGAACGCGAAGAACTCCGCCGGGCGTGGCCCGTTGATCCGTTCCGGCTATACTATGGGTGTCTACACTCCGGAGCCTACGGGGTTGTCTATACTCCGGATATACTCGGAGTCTACAGGGTTATATATTCCGGATATTCTCGGAGGAAAGAAAGCTAAGGGGGTTCTATACTCCGGCTGGGATCGGAGTCTACGAGGATTCTAAGGGGGGAGGGGGAAAAGCTCTCGGCCGAAGTACGCCTGGTGGATGCGAAACCAAACACGAGTCGTAGGTCGGGATCAAGAACGGGTGGGGTTAGGAGGAGGGGAAGTGTACGGGTAGAGAAATAACACGCAGGGTTTGGTTTTTAATTTCAGACCTATATTTTACAGTTATTAAGCGTAGCTCCCTGGCTGCTGCCCTCACAATCGATGTTCTTGCTTACTTGTAGCTTCGAGGATGTCAACTCGTGTCGCGCGGCTGAGCGTAGTGTATGTCAGGTTAGGCGTTTGGACCTGTGACTCTCTGGCGTGTCGGAGGGTTATTCGCGCACACGTCTACTCGCGGTGAAAGATCGGAAGCAAAGAGAGAGAGTCAGATTCCTAGAGATCGCACTCCAGCTCGCGTCGTGTTCTTTGAACCGGTTCCCTTTTATCGATCGCGATATCGATCGCCCACCTCAGGAGTGCGATAGCGGGTTAGGGAGGTTCTGCTCGTGGTGTGTGTCTTGGCTTCACTAGCTAACTTAGTTTCTTCATATTTATAATCTTAAAGTTAATTATTAAATATGAAATAAGGGGACTCCGTGTCCAAATCTTAAAGTTAAATTAAAATTTTATGAAATAAGGGGACTCCGTGTCCAAACCTTAAAGTTAATGATAATATTATCTTAAATACTAAATAGGTGGACTCCGATGCGCGGCACGAATAAATGAAGCTTGTACGCCCTCAGATTTAGGGCGTTACAACTGTAAATATGTTTGCAGCAAATCAACATGCAATACAGAATTCGCAGAAGACCTCATTCGTGACATCATAGTTCTAAATACGCCACACGAAGCCGTACGCACCGCAGCGTTACAAAAGGTCAACCCGACTTTAGCAGACATCGTATTAATAGCAGAAAGCTTTGAAACAACGCAAGTGCTATATCGCACCGGTATGTAAAGCGAAAACAATGTCAGATTCCAGAAAATCAAGGTCTCCGGAAGTAAGCCAACGTCTCTCTTTGGAGCTACAAAGAACAATTAACAGCATTTCACAAAAGAAAATCGGTCGCAAATATTTTCCGAAGTTCGTGTGAACTACGCAGTAGTCCGATTCCAATTAGATTCTGGTGCCACTTGCAGGGTGATTGGAAAATAGACATACGCAAAATTGGGAAAGCCCATTCTGAAGACAATGGACGAAGAAAGCCTTGTTTGCTATGGCGGCAACCAAGTTAACATTTTGGGTATTCTAAGCGCAATTATTGAATACAAGAACATAAAATTAACAGCTCATCTGATCGTAACAGATGTTCAACACAACAGCGATATTTTAGGAACCGATCTATTGGGCGAGTTAAAGTTGTGTGCGTGCCAAGCAAACACTGTACACGCAATTGCACCAATAACAACAAAAACACATGTTGATATGCATTTTTTTGCAAAAAAATATGCAGCTGTTTTTACAAACGCACTAGGTCATTGTAAGTCGTAAAAGGCCAGCCTGCACTTGAAGCAAGGTTCAACCCCAAAATGCATCAAATCACGCCAAATACCATTTGCCTTAATGTGGGAATGGTATGGTAACCCATAACAGCTGGTCCCATAGAAGCAAGTTGGCAACCCAACGACGTGGCAAGCTTGCCGAAATCGAAGACGGGAGGGAGTTGAAAATTTGCGAAGACGAGAGTAAGACGTGCAAAAACGACGCTACGAGAAAAAAAGTGAAATCTGGAAGCCAGTTAAATTTAGCTAGTGGGCAGCCCCCATTGTTGTGGTACAAAAATCAGCAGCTACCATTAGAATATGTGGAGATTTCAAAGCCGTAAGCAACTGTTTAGAAGTAGACCAACACCCATTACCTCGAGTAAAGGAAATTTTCCATAAGCCCCCTATTTTTCAACGTTTGCTTGAACAAATCATTGCTGGTATACCGAGCACAGTAAATTATCTTGATGACATCATAATCGCATGTAACGTTGAATCTGTGCTAAGCCGCCTTCAAGAAAAAAACTTGACATGCCGCGTAAGCAAACGCAGTTTGATGGAAACGAAAATCGAGAATTTAGGCTACATCTGGATGAAAAGGGTACCAGCCCAGCACCCTCGAAAATTACAGCAATACAAAACCTGCCGCGCCCTACAAATTTAAAGAAACTACAAGCCTTTCTTGGTAAAATAAATTACTATAATAAATTCATCCCGAATTTTTCACAGGTGGCAGTCCCTTTAAATACATTACGTAAAGTCAAATTTCAATGGAGTAAGCCACAGGTGGATGTATTTATAGCCTTGAGAAATAAACTATGCAGCACGTCACTTCTAGCACATTTTGATGACAGCCTTCCAATTGTGCTCGCAACTGACGCATCGCCTAATGGCATAGGAGCCGTAATTTCGCAAACGTATCCAGATGGATCTGAAAAGCCAATCGCTTATGCTTCGAAAACTCTGGGTGAACACCAGCGCCGCTATAGTCAAATCGAAAAAGAAGCTTTGTCGATCATTTTGTTTTATTGCACACTGACTTTGTTCGTGTTATAATACCAACCGCAGCTCAAGAAAAAGTTCTTAAAATGGTACATATTGGACATTGGGGAATTACGCAAATGAAGCAAATGGCATGGATATACAAATACAGAAACTTTCAGTAAAATGTACTTTATGTCAACAACATAGCAATGCTTCACCAGCCCGTGAATTTTCTTATTGGTCTGCAACAGCAGAGCCTTGGCAGCGTATACATTTGGACTTCGCCGGACCCTTCTATAACGCAATGTGGCTTATTTGTATTGATGCACATTCGAAGAATCCATTCGTAATAAAAATGCAGTCTACAAGCCGAAGCCACAATCAACGCTCTTAAAATCATTTTCGCCAGCGAAGGTCTTCCCGACACCATAGTCACGGATAATGGCGGACCATTCATAGATGCAGAATTTTGAACTTTTTGTGCAACGCAAGGCATTAAACACCTCACATCGGCCCCGTTTCACCCCGCATCTAACGGGGAAGCAGAACGATTTGTTCGTACTTTCAAGCAAGCATTCAAAAAAGCCGTGGAGGAAGGAACGAACTCACTTTTAACTTTTTTGAGCTCTTTCAGAAGCACGCCTATCCCGAATTTAAATAAATCTCCGGCAGAGATTCTTCATGGGCGTCAGCAGAAAACCCTACTGGACCGACTACTACCTCCAATACCTATTAATGCCAGCCCTGAAGATCGTAAACATTCATTTATGTTCACGCCAAAAGGGCGTTTATATTTTGGAGGCAGTGTCGAGCCTCCAGATCTCCACGTCACGCTCGCTCGCACTGCCCTTTGCTCTCCCTCTCTAACACTCCCACAACTCTACTCTCCGCTCTGGAGCCGCTAAGCTAAGCTTCATGTAATTAGTTCTATTTTCAAGTGGCCAATAAACACGCACGTCTCGCAATAACACCGAAGTTTTTTTCTACCCGTGCTTTCGTTACCATTTCTGCGCGGTTATCCGCATTTCCCTGGAACTCAAGCGACTTCTACGATCAAGCCACCTCCGCCCCAACATTTTGGTCCAGTCGAGCCAGATTTCAAATATTGGATTTTTCATCTCCTGAAATTTTCCTGGATTTTCACCAGCAGCTACGGTGGCAGCTACGGTTGCTTATTTGCCGGTCATACAGCCAGTTGCCCGAACTCTATTTCGTTAAATTTGTTGCATTATATATCAAACAAAAACACCTCTTAACGAGGTAAAAAACTAGTGACGATCGCACCTTCAACATACAAAAGTTCTGATATCAACATTTGTGACGAAAGATGATTACACACATGATTAAATACTCTTTTTAAAATTTATTTTTTCGGCACTCTGCAATGCCTATAAGGGGAAAAAAGCTAGACTAGTTTTTAAGAACGCACGAGCATTTTCTTTGGCAGAGTGCCGAAAATCGTTAGAGCCGTTTTTGAGAAAAATAAAAAAAAGCTAACAAAAAAAAGTTTAAAATTTTTTTGTTTTGTGCATATGTTATTAGCTATTACATTTACACAAATTACACATAGGAGGCGCTTAAAGCATTTCAAAATACCTTTCAAACGAGATGCAGCGCTAGTGTGTAGCTTTAGTACTATAGAAGTTACGGCTTTCCGAATTTTAGCTATTTATAGCTGTTTTCCCGCTAAGCTACCGTGTTTTCCCTAAAGTGGTAGAACTAAAGTTTCTTATATCGAGCTGTTGAACATCATATCAAATGTTTTTACAAACGCACTAGGTCATTGTAAGTCGTAAAAGGCCAGCCTGCACTTGAAGCAAGGTTCAACCCCAAAATGCATCAAATCACGCCAAATACCATTTGCCTTAATGTGGGAATGGTATGGTAACCCATAACAGCTGGTCCCATAGAAGCAAGTTGGCAACCCAACGACGTGGCAAGCTTGCCGAAATCGAAGACGGGAGGGAGTCGAAAATTTGCGAAGACGAGAGTAAGACGTGCAAAAACGACGCTACGAGAAAAAAAGTGAAATCTGGAAGCCAGTTAAATTTAGCTAGTGGGCAGCCCCCATTGTTGTGGTACAAAAATCAGCAGCTACCATTAGAATATGTGGAGATTTCAAAGCCGTAAGCAACTGTTTAGAAGTAGACCAACACCCATTACCTCGAGTAAAGGAAATTTTCCATAAGCCCCCTATTTTTCAACGTTTGCTTGAACAAATCATTGCTGGTATACCGAGCACAGTAAATTATCTTGATGACATCATAATCGCATGTAACGTTGAATCTGTGCTAAGCCGCCTTCAAGAAAAAAACTTGACATGCCGCGTAAGCAAACGCAGTTTGATGGAAACGAAAATCGAGAATTTAGGCTACATCTGTATGAAAAGGGTACCAGCCCAGCACCCTCGAAAATTACAGCAATACAAAACCTGCCGCGCCCTACAAATTTAAAGAAACTACAAGCCTTTCTTGGTAAAATAAATTACTATAATAAATTCATCCCGAATTTTTCACAGGTGGCAGTCCCTTTAAATACATTACGTAAAGTCAAATTTCAATGGAGTAAGCCACAGGTGGATGTATTTATAGCCTTGAGAAATAAACTATGCAGCACGTCACTTCTAGCACATTTTGATGACAGCCTTCCAATTGTGCTCGCAACTGACGCATCGCCTAATGGCATAGGAGCCGTAATTTCGCAAACGTATCCAGATGGATCTGAAAAGCCAATCGCTTATGCTTCGAAAACTCTGGGTGAACACCAGCGCCGCTATAGTCAAATCGAAAAAGAAGCTTTGTCGATCATTTTGTTTTATTGCACACTGACTTTGTTCGTGTTATAATACCAACCGCAGCTCAAGAAAAAGTTCTTAAAATGGTACATATTGGACATTGGGGAATTACGCAAATGAAGCAAATGGCATGGATATACAAATACAGAAACTTTCAGTAAAATGTACTTTATGTCAACAACATAGCAATGCTTCACCAGCCCGTGAATTTTCTTATTGGTCTGCAACAGCAGAGCCTTGGCAGCGTATACATTTGGACTTCGCCGGACCCTTCTATAACGCAATGTGGCTTATTTGTATTGATGCACATTCGAAGAATCCATTCGTAATAAAAATGCAGTCTACAAGCCGAAGCCACAATCAACGCTCTTAAAATCATTTTCGCCAGCGAAGGTCTTCCCGACACCATAGTCACGGATAATGGCGGACCATTCATAGATGCAGAATTTTGAACTTTTTGTGCAACGCAAGGCATTAAACACCTCACATCGGCCCCGTTTCACCCCGCATCTAACGGGGAAGCAGAACGATTTGTTCGTACTTTCAAGCAAGCATTCAAAAAAGCCGTGGAGGAAGGAACGAACTCACTTTTAACTTTTTTGAGCTCTTTCAGAAGCACGCCTATCCCGAATTTAAATAAATCTCCGGCAGAGATTCTTCATGGGCGTCAGCAGAAAACCCTACTGGACCGACTACTACCTCCAATACCTATTAATGCCAGCCCTGAAGATCGTAAACATTCATTTATGTTCACGCCAAAAGGGCGTTTATATTTTGGAGGCAGTGTCGAGCCTCCAGATCTCCACGTCACGCTCGCTCGCACTGCCCTTTGCTCTCCCTCTCTAACACTCCCACAACTCTACTCTCCGCTCTGGAGCCGCTAAGCTAAGCTTCATGTAATTAGTTCTATTTTCAAGTGGCCAATAAACACGCACGTCTCGCAATAACACCGAAGTTTTTTTCTACCCGTGCTTTCGTTACCATTTCTGCGCGGTTATCCGCATTTCCCTGGAACTCAAGCGACTTCTACGATCAAGCCACCTCCGCCCCAACATTTTGGTCCAGTCGAGCCAGATTTCAAATATTGGATTTTTCATCTCCTGAAATTTTCCTGGATTTTCACCAGCAGCTACGGTGGCAGCTACGGTTGCTTATTTGCCGGTCATACAGCCAGTTGCCCGAACTCTATTTCGTTAAATTTGTTGCATTATATATCAAACAAAAACACCTCTTAACGAGGTAAAAAACTAGTGACGATCGCACCTTCAACATACAAAAGTTCTGATATCAACATTTGTGACGAAAGATGATTACACACATGATTAAATACTCTTTTTAAAATTTATTTTTTCGGCACTCTGCAATGCCTATAAGGGGAAAAAAGCTAGACTAGTTTTTAAGAACGCACGAGCATTTTCTTTGGCAGAGTGCCGAAAATCGTTAGAGCCGTTTTTGAGAAAAATAAAAAAAGCTAACAAAAAAAAGTTTAAAATTTTTTTGTTTTGTGCATATGTTATTAGCTATTACATTTACACAAATTACACATAGGAGGCGCTTAAAGCATTTCAAAATACCTTTCAAACGAGATGCAGCGCAAGTGTGTAGCTTTAGTACTATAGAAGTTACGGCTTTCCGAATTTTAGCTATTTATAGCTGTTTTCCCGCTAAGCTACCGTGTTTTTCCTAAAGTGGTAGAACTAAAGTTTCTTATATCGAGCTGTTGAACATCATATCAAATTTTCAGGACTTTAAAACCATGTTTTGGGACACACAGACAAACTAACAAACAGAATTAAATTTTCATTTTGGGAAGAAGAAGAAAAACTTGTTTTCGGTATAACTTTTGAGCGTCCGATTTTCTGATATGACCCCTCATATTAAGCGCATTTTCAGTAGGAATACATCTAACGTAGTGCGGGAGGCCAATTATCCCCACCGGCCCCAACAGATCAAAATTTCTAAATTTTCACTTTTACACTTTCATCGATCTCTCTTCCAAACCAATTGATTTTCCTGAAGTCTTGGTATGCAATCCTTTAAGTTTTAGCAATACCTTTATTTTGGTGTATTACTCATTACGATCGAACCATCATAGCAGATTTTCATTTTTTCATGTATATATAGTAGTCGCCTTCGCACACTCTCTTCACTACATGGACTGCCGTCCATAGTGATTGTCTAAATCAGAAAGCGATTAAATCCGACGCAACGGCATTTAATATATATTTCAATTCCTTTTGTTTGTGAGCGGCAATTTTTCCATTTTTTTTCCGTGCCCGAAATTTTGTATTGCCGTTCACACATTTCCAAATCCTTGGTACCAAACTTGTTCAAACATTGTGCACATACAAAACAAATAATTCAAAGTTCCAGTTTCCACGCGCCCATTTTTAATATTTTATTTGGTAAAAATATATTCGTGTTCTATGAATTCCATTTTTTTTCCAAGTGTGTGTAAAAATATATAATCCAGCCACAGTGAACATTTCAAATTCAAAGTGATCCGCCGAAATTGGCAGCTTTCGTTTTGTACTTTGTTTCCTGCTACGTGCATATATTTTTACAATAATATTCCAAAATACAGTCCACTTCAACTACTATTTCAAATACAGTCCACTGCAACTACAATTTCGAATACGGTCCACATCAACATAGTTTTCCTACGATCAATCCCAAATTATGTCCAATTCCAAATACAAAGCTTAAGTTTCTATAAATTTACACCGGCAATTAAGTTGTACAGTAGACAGAAAATATACATACATATATACATAAGTCGCCAAAACTCTTGCAATCGGTGCCCTTTCTCTATGCAGCTGTTCGCTGCAGACATACATATATACCTACTCGAAGTTTCCACAATTCCCGCAATCGGTGCCCATCCGCTATCCATCTGGTTCGTTACATACGTACATACATACGAGAACTCTTACATATTCCGAAACGCACCGTGGTTCCAGGGTATCCCAAAAATAACGAATATTATTCGTTCGTATATACTGGAGAAAAAAAAAACCATATTAATTAGTAATAATTACAAAATAATTTCTACTAAAACTAGTACATTAATTTTCGATCCGATTTCATCCGTACAGTGTGACCGTACTTTTGTGAAAATATGAATTATATATTTAAAAAATATTTATTTTTTGTAACTTATTCAAAAAAATTTAAAATCATTTAAAAATTTCACAACAAATTCGAGTGTGACCGTATATCCTTGCGACTATCGATTGGTTCCAAAAATTCCAATTCGCTTCTGAAAAATAATATTATTATTATTATTAATATTTTTGTGTAATCAATTTAAATTAAAATTTTATTCGTAATGGCAACCTCAACTTTAAACAAATTTATTGCCACAGCTGATCGTCTGAGCCATTTTCAGGCCAGTGTGAACAGTCCAGATGGTTTGATTCCATCCGTATCCGCCTGCAAGGTCCGTCGCGACCAAGTCCAAGCTTTATGGCGTAAAGTGGAGGACTCATACGACGTATGTTTAAAATGCATTGTGGCTGCAGGCGAAAGTGCCGCAGACTCCAAATCTGACCTCAAAATGAAATACTTTCAAACGTACGATATATACGGAAAGTTGGCCGCTCAGATCCTCGAACAAATACAACAGGGCTCCTCCCAACCGTCTCAACCTCCGGCATCTTCTCCCCAAGATTACATTTCGTTTGGCTGTCAGCTTCCTCCGATCGATACGGAGATTTTCTCAGGCGATTATCTTTGCTGGCCGACTTTCCGGGACCTTTACACGGCGATCTACATAGACAATCCTAGTCTAACGCCCGTTGAAAAGTTATTCCATTTAAATGCCAAAACCAGTGGCGAAGCTCATGATATAGTTTCCAAGTCCCCACTCACCAATAATGACTTCCGCTCAGCTTGGAAAAATCTAACTGAGCGTTTCGAAAACAAGCGGTTTCAGGTGAACAGCCATATAAAAACATTGTTCAACGTGCACTTCATTGCACAAGAGTCTGGAGAAGCCTTAAAGAGTCTTCAAAATACCATCCAAGGATGTTTAACTGCCTTAGAACTATCCGGCATTCAAATTGAGAATTGGGACCCTATTCTAGTCTACATTTGCTCCACAAAGCTACCAAAGCTTACGCTCTCATTATGGGAGCAATCCATCCAAAATAAAGCCGAAATTCCTACTTGGCTCGAGCTTAATTCCTTTTTAACTGAGCGCCATCGAACTCTAGAGACCGTCGATAGCATCCGGTCTGCTCATTCACTACATGTCCAGCCCAAAGAGACACATCGGATGGCAGAATTGCCATGGATCAATTCTTTCACTACGAGGGTAGTTCCGATACATAAAGTTTGCCACCTGTGTTCAAAGAAGAACCATCCCGTGCTTATATGTCCACGCTTCCTAAAATGGACGGTAAATGATCGATCGGCCTACATCCAAAATAAACAGTTGTGCTCCAACTGCTTCGCAAGCAGCCATAAATTGGAGGTTTGCACAAGCGCCCAAAGCTGCTTCACTTGCCAAAGTCGGAATCATACGCTGTTGCATCCAAGCAACAATTGTACAATGACCTCGATTCCATCAAAACCTTTAGGACCAGTGTCCGTCTCAATCCCACACAGAATTTCGTCCTTCTCAGCGCGTGTTTCCAACGCGTGTGGGACTAATAGAGTTTCCAATCCGGACCCGATTATAAGGGTCCTACAAAAAATTCCGATTATTGGGTTCCATATCCCGCCTTGGATGGCAGACGTTCCCGAGGCATTAAATCCTACCAATGCTGAGTCTGTCACAAGATCCATCCGCTACGGAAATGCAACTTCTTTCTACACCTTAGTGCCGAGAAACGCCTCGAAGAAGTAAATATCCACAAGTACTGCTCCAATTGCTTGGCCCACGATCACTCCCAAGACTCCTGCCGCAGTGAGCATCACTGCCACAAGTGTGGAAAGGGCCACCACACGCTGCTACACAAGGACTACGGATCTTCGCTTCCTTTATGTACCTGAGCCTACTATCCTGAGGTTCTTGCTACGGAGGTCCTCGCAAGGGGGGGAGAATGTTCACGCCAAAAGGGCGTTTATATTTTGGAGGCAGTGTCGAGCGGCAGTTTTCTGCAGATCTCCACGTCTCGCTCGCTCGCACTGCCCTTTGCTCTCACTCTACGCTCCGCTCTGGAGCCACTAAGCTAAGCTTCATGTAATTAGTTATATTTTCAAGTGGCCAATAAACACACGCACGTCGCGCAATAACCCCGAAGTTTTTTTCTACCCGTGTTTTCGTTACCATTTCTGCGCGGTTATCCGAATTTCCTTGGAACTCAAGCGACTTCTACGATCAAGCCACCCCCGCCCCAACAATAGACGACCCTGTTTTCGTTAGGAACTTTTCTGGATTATGTATGCAGTCTAAAGCGATCAAGGAATGCTCAGACGACATCGCAACCAAATGAAACCTCGTAGTTCCTGTTCAGTCAACGCCTCAACTAGCACCGCACAAGATGATCTAAAACAAAATCAACAGCCACTTCGCCGATCAAGCCGATTACTTCGAAAAAACCTTAACGCCGGTATTTCAAAGTAAGAGGGGAGGAGTGATGTATATCGAGCTATCAAGTTATGTGCCATCGTTATTCGATATCTAACGGCCCCTCTCTTTTCGATGTATAGATAAGATCGGCCGCTGTCTCTTGTATTGGTAATTTCTGAACACACCCGTATTTTGATCTGAGCCACTAATTTCAACCGAATTATAACTAATAAACGTAAGGAATGTGAAAATAACTCTTCACCTTGCGTTCTCTGTTATTTTATGACTTTAGTGAGTACCTACTTGTGCACCACCAACTCCGTTGAGTTACAACAAATATAATTATTTTAATACTTCTGATTTTTGATTTAAATTTGATAAAAATCGGACGTCTATATCATATTTGCCCTTGTACCTCATTTTGATCGTCAAGTAGACGATTATGTAAATCGACTCTGTTCTGACTAATTTCCTCTATAAATGAGGTCGACATAGTATTTGCAGTAACTACTCGTGTTTTGGAGGTGCCGTATCCTAGGACGCTGGATAAGCCAAAATGGGGTGATTGATCCTGTAAAGCTGGATAAACTGCTGTACACGAATTGGATGGTCGATCCTGTGAAGCTGGCTCAAGCTCTGTATCCTGGGAAGCTGGATAACTATGCGGTCCTGTGAAGCTGCATATCCTGTGAAGCTGGATTACTATGAAGTCCTGTGAAGGGTCCTGTGAAGATGCGTATCCTGTGAAGCTAGATAGGCTATGCTGGTATCCTATGAAGCTGGATAAGCTATGCGGGTATCCTGTAAAGCTGGTTATCCTGTGGAGCTGGATGAATTGGGTGTCGAGTTTGAAGGCGGTTGCAGGGTGTGATCCTTTGTTGGTAAAGGATCACTTTGACCTGTCCTGATGCGGATATTCCAGACTATACCATTCCCAGAAATGCTGTCTGTTTCCACCGCGTGACTAAACCTGAACGTATTTCTAGTCCGTGTACTTGCGGTAATGCTGTCAGTGCCTCTTCTATCCAGAAGTGCCCCGAAGTTGGAGCGGCCGAGTCGTTTGGGCTGTTTATTCTGGGAGCGGTTTGCCTTGCTGGGAAGGGATTGTTGCGGGTGCCTTTCATATTTATATGAAAACGCTTGTAGCGGGTGCCTTATTGGAAGGGCTTGCGGGTGCCTAATTAGAAGGGCTTGCGGGTGCCTTATTAGAAGGGCGGAAAATAAAGCTCCGGAGTTACAAGATGAATGATAACTGATTTATTCTGAATTGGACGCAAGCTTATATACTACTTGGAGCACGGAAGTTAAGTGTAAAGAATGGTGGAGTGGGTTGTATTTAGAAGTAGGTCAGTAAGTTTTGATTATGGTATAAAAATCTATAAAAATCTTCTAAAGTACAATGAATTCCTATAGTTATGTTTGGTGGAATATATTCCCTTAGAATTGATACCAAATTTTATGGAGTATCATATTCTATTATATGCCTTGTATTTCCAAATGTGTTTATCGACTCATGTATTGTATACTTCCCCGTTGCTATTAGCAATTGTTGCTTAAACTGCTTTAACTGTTTTCGGGTTTCTTGTATAACATTCTCAAAACTACTCTCTGCTGAGTGCTGAGTGTTTTGATTTGAGACCGATTCATTACTTTTTGTCAAGTTATTTATTTGGATTCTTGATAAGGCATCCCGACGACATTTGTTACTCCTGGCATATAAATAACTTTTAATGAATAACTTTCAATAAAAGAGTACCATCTCTTCATTTCAATATTTGGGTTTTTTTGAGAAATGGAAAACTATAAAGGTTGATGATCTGTAAAGATCTCAATGTTATTAACTCAATATAAATAATTCCGTAAATTTTTAAATGCCCAAACTATGGCTAAAAGTTCCTTTTTATACCCTTGCAGAGGGTATAATGATTTCAGTCAGAAGTTTGCAACGCAGTGAAGGAGACGTTTCCGACCCTATAAAGTATATATATTCTTGGTCAGCATGACTAGACGAATTTTGCACGAGTTTTCTGTAATATCATGTTAGGCCTAGGAAGCTTCTAAGCTCTCGAATATTTTTTGGAATTGGATATTTTAAGATTGTAGAAATTTTTTCGGGATCGGTTTTGATCACATTTTGAGAAACAACATATCCAAGAAAATTTGTTTCCAATTTAAAGAACTTTGATTTTTGGTTTGGGCTGTGGCCGTATCCCCTTAAAAATCACTCTTTTCATTTATAAGCTGTAGGGACAATGCTATCAATGCAATTTTAATTTAAGAACAAATATGTGTACTTCTTTGTAAATTGGAATTTGTTGCTTTCAAATTTCTTGTTTTGAATGAAATGAAAGCCTTTGGACACACACGAAAAGATGGGCATCCCATACAAAAGTAGCGAAGAAACGTAGTATTTTCCGATTCCATATTTGATCGATAATTATTCATTTTTAATTCGACAAATTTTGCATTGGCTAAAAGGAAATTAATAATTATACCCTTGCAGAGGGAAAAATAATGGAAAAAGGATTATAGCTTTGGTGTTTTTTGACATTTTACATAATGGTTTTGGGATTTTCTTTTTATACCCTTGCAGAGGGTATTATGATTTCAGTCAGAAGTTTGCAACTCAGTAAAGGAGCCGTTTCCGACCCCATAAAGTATATATATTCTTGATCAGCATGACTAGACGAGTGGATCTAACCATGTCCGTCCGTCTGTCCGACCTTCGTTTCTACGCAAACTAGTCTCTCAGTTTTTAAGCTATCGAGCTGAAACTTTACCAAAATTCGTCTTTCTATTGCAAGTACTATATAAGTTTGATGGCGGTTGCAGGTAAAGGATCACTTTGACCTGTCCGGATATTTCAAACTATACCGTTCCCAGAAATGCTGTCTGGTCTTGTCCACTTGTTTCCACCGCGTGACTAAACCTGAACGTATTTCTAGTCCGTGTACTTGCGGTAATGCTGTCAGTGCCTCTTCTATCAAGAAGTGCCCCGAAGTTGGAGCGGCCGAGTCGTTTGGGCTGTTAATTCTGGGAGCGGTTTGCCTTGCTGGGAAGGGATTGTAGCGGGTGCCGTATTGGAAGGGCTTGTAGCGGCTGCCTTTCATATTTATATGAAAAGGCTTGTAGCGGGTGCCTTATTAAGAGGGCTTGCGGGTGCCTTATTAGAAGGGCTTGCGGTCCAAGTGAATCAGCTAGGGCTTCCTTGTAAATGTGATCCTTACTTACGTAAGTGGGTGCAGTGTGGGTCAAATCTGTGCCATTAGGAACCCGGTCCTTATGGGTGTTGACGAGGCCTATTCCCGTAGGGCGGAAAATAAAGCCCCGGAGTTACAAGATATTATACGAAAATGTTGATTCGGTGCCCTTTATCCGGTGTAGACGTGTTCAAATTTTAAGGTAGGGTACCCTTTTTCCTGTTTAAGATTGCAGAAATAAACATTAAAAGGTTGCTGTGAATCTAGATATCATTACACAATCCTTAAATTAGGAAACCCGGTTTACCTAAGAATTGTCCCTCAAAGTACCTAAGAAGTCGGCGTTGGCCGACATTGAAAGGGTTATACGAAGGTTGATAACAGGTATAAACAATAATATATATTGACTCGTAATTCTAATCCCCAGATCTATGAGTAACAGTTGCCGAGCGACAACGTATACCACCGAAGTATTTCATTATTTTCTGTGCATGTTTTATACGCAGTATAAATACAGCGAAATTATAAGGTGAACAGTAAATGAATATTCACCAAGAATTATATGGTGAAAAGTGAATATAACCCATAGGTTAAGAGTGATTAAAAATCCTGCCGCAGTGAGCATCACTGCCACAAGTGTGGAAAGGGCCACCACACGCTGCTACACAAGGACTACGGATCTTCGCTTCCTTTATGTACCTGAGCCTACTATCCTGAGGTTCTTGCTACGGAGGTCCCCCCAGGGGGGGGAGAATGTTCACTCCAAAAGGGCGTTTATATTTTGGAGGCAGTGTCGAGCGGCAGTTTTCTGCAGATCTCCATGTCTCGCTCGCTCGCACTGCCCTTTGCTCTCACTCTACGCTCCGCTCTGGAGCCGCTAAGCTAAGCTTCATGTAATTAGTTATATTTTCAAGTGGCCAATAAACACACGCACGTCGCGCAATAACCCCGAAGTTTTTTTCTACCCGTGTTTTCGTTACCATTTCTGCGCGGTTATCCGAATTTCCTTGGAACTCAAGCGACTTCTACGATCAAGCCACCCCCGCCCCAACAATAGACGACCCTGTTTTCGTTAGGAACTTTTCTGGATTATGTATGCAGTCTAAAGCGATCAAGGAATGCTCAGACGACATCGCAACCAAATGAAACCTCGTAGTTCCTGTTCAGTCAACGCCTCAACTAGCACCGCACAAGATGATCTAAAACAAAATCAATAGCCACTTCGCCGATCAAGCCGATTACTTCGAAAAAACCTTAACGCCGGTATTTCAAAGTAAGAGGGGAGGAGTGATGTATATCGAGCTATCAAGTTATGCGCCATCGTTATTCGATATCTAACGGCCCCTCTCTTTTCGATGTATAGATAAGATCGGCCGCTGTCTCTTGTATTGGTAATTTCTGAACACACCCGTATTTTGATCTGAGCCACTAATTTCAACCGAATTATAACTAATAAACGTAAGGAATGTGAAAATAACTCTTCACCTTGCGTTCTCTGTTATTTTACGACTTTAGTGAGTACCTACTTGTGCACCACCAACTCCGTTGAGTTACAACAAATATAATTATTTTAATACTTCTGATTTTTGATTTAAATTTGATAAAAATCGGACGTCTATATCATATTTGCCCTTGTACCTCATTTTGATCGTCAAGTAGACGATTAGGTAAATCGACTCTGTTCTGACTAATTTCCTCTATAAATGAGGTCGACATAGTATTTGCAGTAACTACTCGTGTTTTGGAGGTGCCGTATCCTAGGTCGCTGGATAAGCCAAAATGGGGTGATTGATCCTGTGAAGCTGCATAAACTGCTGTCCCCAAATTGTATGAGGCTGGCTCAAACTGTGTATCCTGTGGAGCTGGATGAGCTGGGTATCTTGTGAAGCTGGATAACTATGCGGTCCTGTAGAGCTGCGTCTTCTGTGAAGCTGGATAACTATGCGGTCCTGTGAAGCTGAGTATCTTGTGAAGCTGGATAGCTATGCGGGTTTTCTGCGAAGCTGCGTTTCCTGTGAAGCTGGATAACTATGCGGTCCTGTGAAGCTGCGTATCCTGTGAAGCTGGATTACTATGAAGTCCTGTGAAGGGTCCTGTGAAGATGCGTATCCTATGAAGCTGGATAACTATGCGGTCCTGTGAAGCTGCGTATCCTGTGAAGCTGGATTACTATGAAGTCCTGTGAAGATGCGTATCCTGTGAAGCTGGATAGGCTATGCTGGTATCCTATGAAGCTGGATAAGCTATGCGGGTATCCTGTAAAGCTGGTTATCCTGTGGAGCTGGATGAACTGGGTGTCGAGTTTGAAGGCGGTTGCAGGGTGTGATCCTTTGTTGGTAAAGGATCACTTTGACCTGTCCTGATGCGGATATTCCAGACTATACCATTCCCAGAAATGCTGTCTGATCTTGTCCACTTGTTTCCACCGCGTGACTAAACCTGAACGTATTTCTAGTCCGTGTACTTGCGGTAATGCTGTCAGTGCCTCTTCTATCAAGAAGTGCCCCGAAGTTGGAGCGGCCGAGTCGTTTGGGCTGTTAATTCTGGGAGCGGTTTGCCTTGCTGGGAAGGGATTGTAGCGGGTGTCTTATTGGAAGGGCTTGTAGCGGCTGCCTTTCATATTTATATGAAAAGGCTTGTAGCGGGTGCCTTATTAAGAGGCCTTGCGGGTGCCTTATTAGAAGGGCTTGCGGGTGCCTTATTAGAAGAGCTTGCGGGTGCCTTATTGGTAGGGCTTTATTAGAAGGGCCTTATTAGAAGGGCTTGCGGGTGCCATATTGGAAGGGCTTGCGGGTGCCTAATTAGAAGGGCTTGCGAGTGCCTTATTAGAAGGGCGGAAAATAAAGCTCCGGAGTTACAAGATGGAATGATAACTGATTTATTCTGAATTGGACGCAAGCTTATATACTACTTGGAGCACGGAAGTTAAGTGTAAAGAATGGTGGAGTGGGTTGTATTTTGGAGTAGGTCAGTAAGTTTTGATTATGGTATAAAAATCTATAAAAATCTTCTAAAGTACAATGAATTCCTATAGTTATGTTTGGTGAAATATATTCCCTTAGAATTGATACCAAATTTTCTGGAGTATCATATTCTATTATATGCCTTGTATTTCCAAATGTGTTTATCGACTCATGTATTGTATACCTCCCCGTTGCTATTAGCAATTTTTGCTTAAACTGGTTTAAGGGTTTTCGGGTTTCTTGTATAACATTCTCAAAACTACTCTCTGCTGAGTGCTGAGTGTTTTAATTTGAGACCGATTCATTACTTTCTGTCAAGTTATTTATTTGGATTCTTGATAAGGCATCCCGACGACATTTGTTACTCCTGGCTTATAAATAACTTTTAATGAATAACTTTCAATAAAAGAGTACCATCTCTTCATTTCAATATTTGGGTTTTTTTTAAAAATGGAAAATTATAAAGGTTGATGATCTGTAAAGATCTCAATATTATTAACTCAATATAAATAATTCCGTAAATTTTTAAATGTCCAAACTATGGCTAAAAGTACCTTTTTATACCCTTGCAGAGGGTATAATGATTTCAGTCAGAAGTTTGCAACGCAGTGAAGGAGACGTTTCCGACCCTATAAAGTATATATATTCTTGGTCAGCATGACTAGACGAGTCGATCTAGCCATGTCCGTCTGTCCGTCCGTCTGTCCGTCTGTCCGTCCGTTTCTACGCAAACTAGTCCCTCAGTTTTGAAGCTATCGAGCTGAAACTTTACCAAAAGTCGTCTTTCTGTTGCAGGTAGTATATAAGTCGGAGCCGGTCGGATCGGACAACTATATCTTATAGCTCCCATAGGAATAATCGAAAAAATAATTGAAAAAAATTATATCTTATGTGTTTTTGACATATTACCTTATGCTCTTGAATATATCATTTTTTTAATTGTTCTGAATTTCGAATTCAATTTAAAAAAAATCGGACGACTATATCATATAGCTCCCATAGGAACGATCGGAAAACTAAAGGGAAATTAATAGGAACAAAATTATAGCTTTGTTAATTTTTATTTTATTCTCTTCTACTTTGTAATATAAGTTTATTTTATTATTTTAGAATTTCGAATTACGTTTAACATAAATTGGATGACTATATTATATAGCTGCCATAGGAAGGATCGATTAATTAATGTCAAAATACTCCGTAAACTGCTATAATTTTGTTTGTTGCAAATCGAAATTTAACATTTTTGTAATTTCAAATAGAATAGGAACGATCTGCAAGGGTATATAAACTTCGGCTGGCCGAAGCTAGCTTTCTTTCTTGTTATTAGTTTTAGAAATAAAAGTAATTGGTTTTCCTTCTTGAGACAGAATTTCTCCAATCGCTAAATCAGATGCGTCAGTGGTTAAAGTACATTTTTTTTTATAATCGGGTTGTACTTATTCTATTTGTGCGATTAAATTATCTTTGAGCTCGTTAAATCATTCAACTGTATGGAAGTTCCACGTGAAGCCTTTTTTGATACTTTGCCAGTTTCGCCTTCCAAATATTTGGTTAATGGTTTTGCAATTTTGGCGTAACTTTTACTTTTTTCAATTTTATGTAATATCATGTTAGGCCTAGGAAGCTTTTAAGCTCTCGAATATTTTTTGGAATTGGATATTTTAAGATTGTAGAAATTTTTTCGGGATCGGTTTTGATCACATTTTGAGAAACAACATATCCAAGAAAATTTGTTTCCAATTTAAAGAACTTTGATTTTTCAATAGAAATTTTCATGTTTGCGTTTAGCAAAATTTTAATTATGACAATTAAATCCGTGTAATGTTGTTTAATAGTATTTGAAAAAATAATAATGTCGTCCATATAGACATGACAAATCTTACAAACTTCGTCTTTTAATATATCATCCATTGCTCTTTGGAAAATTCTGGGCGCGTTAGTTAACCCGAATGGCAAGCGAAGGAATTTGTATTTACCATTATTTATTGAAAAAGAGTTTTTTTTAATATCTGTTTCTTTCATGAGAATCTGATGAAATCCAGATTCTAAATCAATGGTTAAAAAGTATTTGGCTTTCCAAAGTTTGACAAAATCCTGCATTGGGTATCTGTCGGGTATTGTATTTTCATTTAATTTTTTAAAGTCAATTACGAGACGGAGTTTTGGAGTTCCATCTTCGTTGAAGCCCTTTTTTGGTACTACTAATACATGGGAATTATAAGGACTCCTGCTTGGCCTTATAATTTCTTCTTTTAACATTCGATTTATTTCCGAATTTACAAAATCTGATGCAGACAGAGCATACGGATATTGTTTACTATATATGGGTCTATCATTTTCTGTATTTATTTCACCTCGAACATCAGTTCTAAATAGAATCTGCATATTTATTTTCGAGTGTTTTTTATTGATAATGTTTTGAATCTCATTCTCCAAATCATTCAATTGATTTGAAGATGATATTTTTATATTGGTGATTAAATATTTGTCGTCGTAGGAGTACGACGGCATGTTCAAACTTTTTCCCAAAACTTTTAATTTTGGCGGAAACAATTTTCACTTTGATTGCCCACTTTATCGGATCTGACTTGAGTCTCTTTATCAAAATATTTGTTTATGATAAGTTCTCTTAACGGAAGAATGGTATTTTCTTCAGATAAAGAATGTTGGTTTAAAACGTTCCCATTATCTTAATTCAATTTTTTTCCATTTTATTTTAATATTCCCTTAGCTGTGTCAATTACAGCTCCAATTTTCTTTAGTAGATTATATCCTATTAATAAATCTGATTCTAGTCCCTCTATTTCGTAAAACGTGTATCGCGTATTAAATATAGTTATCATATGATAATATTTAATTATTGAATATCCATTCACTGTGAATACTCTTTTATATATTGGGAGCTCATTCTAATTTTTATATATTCCTGTCTTTATATAACAAGAAGTTGCCCCAGTGTCAATTAATATTTTTAATTTTTTATTAATTGTTTTATCTGTCCGAATTAAGTAGGGTAGCCTACTCCTGAGCTTCGCCTAAAAAATGAACTGTCTCAATATTGTTGAGCCTCATTGTCTTGTTACCCGGTTGATTAACAGTTCCTGTGGGCACTCTTTTATTTTGTACCTGTTCCTGCTGATTGTATGGTTTCCTATATTGAGTCCATTTATTATAATTATTATTTTGATAATTATTTCCTTGATTAAAGTTATTATTGGGCCTATTCTGAATCTGCAAAGATTCGTCTATTTCCATAGGCTCTGGCTTATTCTGAGGTTGTCTGTATGAATTCCATTGATTTTGTTGATTATTAAAAGGTCTTCCCTGATTGAAATTATTATTTCGGTTCCGATTAAAATTTTTTGATTTTGCCAATTATTATTAAATTTACCTGATTTAATCAAAAATTTTTATGGTTCCTTTGATTACTTTTATAATTATTTAGTTGTCTTGGTTTGTTGTTTAAAAATATTTGACCGTTACTACTTTGGTTTGGCTCGGTAATTTTTTCTGTGTAGTTGTAAATTAATTTTAAAAATGTGCTCTCATGCTATTACTTTGAAGTTCCTATACTATAACCATAGCATTAGGTAAATCTTGGGGATTCATGGAAATATGACCGTTTAGGCCAGTAATAAAAACTCGAAGGGCGGTTTTTCTGTGTTTTTCATTAATTTCCTGAGTAATCGGTTTGTTTCGTCCGTAAGTCATAATTGTTTTCTTAATTAATAAAGTACATTTTCTATTGACTGCTCCATAATAGTCCATTATGGACTATGTATACTTAGTATACTTAACTACTGTTCAATTATATGGATGGGACGTTTGTCACTGTAGACAAAGTCTAGTCTGACCACTTGGCATCGAAGTTTAAAACAGTACCATTATGGGTTAAAGCGTCATTGGCCATCCCTGTTGTTTTGCTTCTTAATATAGATAAGGCTGAATAAAATCTTTCGCTACCTCTGGCATATTCCCCCATAGCTATTTTGGCTGATTCCCTCTAGCTAACATATTTGTCTTCTTCGCCCCTGTACTTTCTAACAGATTTAATGATCTCATAAGATGTTTCGTATTTAATATTTGGATAAACTATTTCTACTTGATAATCTTCGACTTTCTTTATTTTATTAGCAAGCTGTGATTTTAAACTTACTATCTCTTCTTTTAATGGATTCAAATCAAAACAAGAGGGAACGCTATAGTCGAGTGCCTCGACTATCAAATACCCGTTACTCAGCTAAAGCAAGCAGTCTCAAGCAGGGCAAGCCAAGCAGCCGCTTCAAAGTGGCGTCATCTACCGGCCATTTCATAATTTGAATTTAACTTTTTACTAAGTGGGACGATTTAAAAATTTTCTTTTACATTTCCGTAGGCATTAATAACCCAAACAAAATGGCGTTTAGACTTTTGCTCTAGCTTTAAAACTGTGGGCGCCACAGCTTTTCTCGGTTTGTGGGCGTTAGGGGGGAGGGGGGTTTCCCACTTTGGTCTATCAATATGTATTGATGAAACGAATATACATTCCTTTTCCCGTTAATCTAGCTTCCAAACTGTGGGTGCCACAGTTTTTCGCGGTTTGAGTTAGAGGGGGCGCTGCACATCGGCGTGAAAAACTTGCGCTGCGTATTAACCCCTAGAATCTGCATGCCAAATCGCAATCTTCTAGCTTTTATAGTTTCCGAGATCTCAGCGTTCATACAGACGGACAGACAGACGGACAGACGGACATGGCTAGATCGACTCGATACTTTATATGGTCGGAAACGCTTCCTTCTACCTGTTACATACTTTTGCACGAATCTAATATACTCTTTTACTCTACGAGTAACGGGAATAATGAATAATTTGTTTAATTAATTCTCCTACATTTATCATTGTGTTATTTGTATTTGTATGCTCTTGAGGGGTAATTACATTGTGAGGCCTTTTAATGCTAGGACCTGCTTGTTCTGGATTCATTTTTAAAATAATTTCAAAATCTTTAATTAACTCTTCCATTTTGTAATCTTATTTTTCTTATAGTTTCACTTAATTATATATTCTTGCTCACGACTTGTCCTTCCTTCAGCCGATGATCCTTGTTGGGGTCTTCTCTTGATTGATGATCCTGAAGGAATCTTCTATTTGTCCTCCATCTAAATTTGTTTGTCTTCCTTTTTAACTTGTTTGTCTTCCTTCTTCATTTGGCGAGGGATTGCCCTACAGTCTGGTAGTTTTTTCTTTATTCTTTTTAATGATTTTTTGTATTCAACTTATTAGTTGAATTTTTTTCTTTTGTAGATTTTTCTTGTGTATAATTAATTAATTAATTGTTCACTTTTTAAATTTTTGCTGGAGATGCTTTTTATACCCTTGCAGAGGGTATAATGATTTCAGTCAGAAGTTTGCAACGCAGTGAAGGAGACGTTTCCGACCCTATAAAGTATATATATTCTTGATCAGAATGACTAGACGAGTCGATCTAGCCATGTCCGTCTGTCCGTCTGTCCGTCTGTCCGTCCGTCTGTCCGTCCGTCCGTCCGTTTCTACGCAAACTAGTCCCTCAGTTTTGAAGCTATCGAGCTGAAACTTTACCAAAAGTCGTCTTTCTATTGCAGGTAGTATATAAGTCGGAGCCGGCCGGATCGGACAACTATATCTTATAGCTCCCATAGGAATAATCGAAAAAATAATTGAAAAAAAAATTATAACTTATGTGTTTTTTGACATATTACCTTATGCTCTTGGAAATATCATTTTTTCAACAGTTCTGAATTTCGAATTAAATTTTATAAAAATCGGACGACTATATCATATAGCTGCCATAGGAACTATCAGAAAATTAATGGCAAATTAATATGAACAAAATTACAGCTTCGGTGTCTTTTGACATATTTCCTTCTACTCTTTGGAATATCGTTTTTTTAATACTTCTGATTTTCGATTTAAATTTTATAAAAATTGGACGACTATATCATATAGCTCCCATAGGAATGATCGGAAAATTAATGGGAAATAAATAGGAAAAAAATTATAGCTTTGTTAATTTTTATTGTATTTTCTTCTACTCTTGAATATAACTTTATTTTATTATTTTAGAATTTCGAAATAAATTTTACATAAATCGGACGACTATATTATATAGCTCCCATAGGAATGATCAATCAATTATTGTCAAAATTGCTATAATTCGGTTTGTTCCAAATCGAAATTCAGATTTTTGTAATTTGTAATTAAATAGGAATTAACTGCAAGGGTATATAGACTTCGGCTGGCCGAAGCTAGCTTCCTTTCTTGTTTTATTTTATTGTTCACTTTTTTTTAACTTTTTGGTTGGTAATTATTTTATTTTTTTTTTATTTTAAAAATATGTTTAAATCAACACACACTTTTTTTGGTTTTCATTAGTTATTTTGATTTCAGGAGGATTATTACATTTATTGATTTCCTGCCTTTTTTATAACACAACTTTTTTATTTTCATCTGGTTGTATCTGGGTTTTCTTGGCCGCACTAAATTCCTTTTTCACATAAAAACTTTTTTGGACTTTTTAATTTTTATGCCTTGCTTTAGAATTTGTTTCTTAACTATGCGGCCCCACGTTGGGCGCCAATTAACTTTCTCCTAAGTGATTTGGTTAAAAAAATTTATATTTACTTAATTAACTTCACTTATCACTAACATTTCATAGGTTGCACTTACCGCTTTGATCTTATCCTTATTTCACTTCTATTGTTATGATTCTTTCGGATCTCAAAAACGGACTGACTACATTTGGGCTTAATGATTAATAATCATACCTCGGCTTAAGAGTCTTGAGTCATTCTCTTAATCAATTTTTGAAGATAAAATCCTTCAAAAACACGGGTTTACAAAAAAAAATTGATGAAATACGCACTTTATGAATTTATGATTTTCGGTTAAGGTACATCTCCCTGAGTTCGAAAATGGCACTTTTAATTTTTTGTATGGTACAGTTTTTTTTTTAAGTGTAAAAAACGTTTTTTGCATTTCTTTAATTTCTAACTCGAGTTGTGGTAAACCGATTTAGGCTATCAAAGACTCATTTTACGGGTAAAAGAATGACCTCTAACTTTCTTATAAACAGCATTGAGTTCAATTCATGGTTTAGCAGCTACACTTCGTCAAAGCTGAAAAAGTTGGAAAAAATGCAAAAAAGCTGGCATAAATGGCTACTTTAAAAATACACGCCTAAAAACCGAAATTATTTTTATAGCTTATATGGTTAGATGGTACTTCGACAAAAAAAAACAAGCTAATGATCGTTACTGTCCGCCAGTAAATTTTTTTGATATGAATTTTTTAAGCTCGGAACAACGTTGGTTTTTTGGCCGTTTACAGCTGTTAACTGAGGCTAACAGGGCTCTAACAGGGCTGTATACACCTTTTTTCCAACTGAAATAATCTATATAAAATCGACCCTTGGGTTGTTAATTGAGTTGATGGTATTGTTAGTTTGCTTAAAGATGTATCTTTAAGTAGAAGTTATAAAAATAATTTCGGTTTTTAGGCGTGTATTTTTAAAGAAGCCATTTGTGTCAGCTTTTTTGCATTTTTTCCAACTTTTTCAGCTGTGTATAAGAAAGTTAAAGGGCATTCTTTTACCTGTAAAATGAGTCTTTGATAGCCCAAATCGGTTTACCACAACTCGAGTTAGAAATTAAAGAAGTGCAAAAAACGTTTTTTACACTTAAAAAAAAACTGTACCATACAAAAAATTAAAAGTGCCATTTTCGAACTCAGGGAGATGCACCTTAGCCGAAAATCATAAATTCATTAAGTGCGTATTTCATCAATTTTTTTTTGTAAACCCGTGAAATTGATTTAGAGAATGACTCAAGAGAGTCGGCAAAATAGGATGATGAAATTTGGCAATTAAATCTGAAATCGAGATTCTGCCGGAAATCGGAGCTTCGAGGGTCGCTTTGAATATCGGCTTGGGATGTTTACAGAATCCGTTCAATGCGGAGTGTGAAATGATATGGGTGGGAACCACTTGAAGGCGTAGTTGAATGAAATAGCTGACTACGGGTTTATCTCGGAGTCAATTCTGAATTATTTGGAAATTTGGCTGGGCTCAAAGTTGTTTATGAATCGGGTAAGCAGCCCTAAGTAATCTGTTAATTAACTTACACACACATTGTAATTTTGTATTGTATTGTATTGTACATGTATTGAACATACATATAAGCAAATCAAAACATTCCAGCGGGAAAGTAAGAAGGAGGTTCTTAGACTGTTGGAAATCCTGTTCCTTTTAGCAGGGAGTGATGGAAAACTTGCTTCTTTTAGCAGACGACGGTGTAGGGAAAATGCAATTTCCTTTGGAAAACCATCTAGAAACCTCCTTCACCCCTTACTTTTTTGTGTCACCCCGGTGTATTTTGAAACCAGAGATCGAAGAAATGTAAGGGGTGAAGGAGGTTTTTCCCCTTCGCCTTGTATTGAAAAACCTCATGAAAATATGCTTTTTTCCAGAGGAATGTTCCCGCTGGGATATTCAAATATACATATGTACATTAGGGAGGACTTTTTAAGGTCAACTAAGCTCAGCATCTTAAATGATAGGTTTCAGTGTACAATAAATTTATGCGAAAACAGAAAAATTTTATTTCAACGTTTAGGCGGTGCGCAATGGCCCTAAACTTTCGCTAAAAATTACGTGTGAAAATAGGAATGTACTCCATTATATTTCTTATCAGATTTTAAACGACTTTTAAATAAATGATGGCAAATTTTTAAAATTAAATTTTTTTCTTTCTGTTATGTATTAAGGGAACCAAAAGGCAATTTATTAGAAGGTGAGAGTATGGCCTTAAAAATTGCATACAAAATAAGTCCGTTCCAATATACATACATATTTGATTAAAAGCTTGAATCTTATAAGATTAATAATTAACTTGGAAACATTTGGGCTTTGCTTACAGAATTTCTAGTAATTTTCTATTTTCTTCCATGGCGGAAATTAATTAGGACTCTTACTTCTGCTACAAAATTAAAAAATACTTTTTGAATTTAGCATTTGATCCACAGAACTAATTATTGATCGAAAATCATATTGATCTTTTAATTTACAAGCTTTAGGGACTTAACAATTTTTAAACTTTTATTTTCATATCTTACTTATTTAAAATTATTTTTAATGATTGTTACAGAACGAAGACAAGAGCAGAATTAATTCGTGTTTCTGCTGCTGTTATGGGTATCGAGTTTTCATATGCTGCCGAAACAGCGTTTGTTTCTCCGACGCTTTTAAAAATTGGAGTTGAGCATCAGCATATGACGTTGGTGTGGGCATTGTCCCCTTTGGTTGGATTTTTTCTTTGCCCTATTTTGGGATCCTTATCTGATCGCTGCAAGCTGAATATGGGGCGTCGGCGACCATTTATTCTTCTATTGTCTATAGGAGTCATTATCGGTAATTATTACATTTATTATTACTACTAATACTAATTATTCTTAGTGCCTTTTTGGTTTTAAAAAAAGTCGTTTTTACTACTAATTCCTCTTAAGCTGAGTTTGCAAACGCTGTTATGTAGAGGGTATTTTGGTCAGAAGATTTTAGCGGCTTGAAGAAAACGTTCCGATTCTTTCAAATATATGTATTCTTTATCAGGATCACTAGACGAGGCGATATAGTCACCTTCGCCTTTCCCTCAGTTTTAATACATTTTGCGAACTCAGCTTAAAAGCTACAAATTTTACATTCGTCATAAAATATGTGTACGCAGATATAGTTTGAAAGCAGCACCGATTGGACATCTCGGTATAATAGCTTTAGTTTTATTTATTATACCCGTTGCTCGTAGAGTAAAAGGGTATGTTGTATTTGTGCAAAAGTATGTAATAGTTAGAAGGTATATATATTCTTGATCAGGATCACTAGCCATGTCCGTCTCTCCGTCTGTATAACCGCTGAGATCTCGGAAACTATAAAAGCTAGAAGATTGGAACTTTGCATGCAGATTCTAAGGGTTAAGAGCGTAAGTTTTTCACGGCGATGTGCCACGACCCTCTAACGCCCAAAACCGCGAAAAACTGTGGCGCCCCAGTTTCTTTAAAACATGAATTCGTAGAGGCCTTGAGATTCCTTAAATTTTGGTATGTAACACGTTATTGTAAAAAGTCACGTTTGAAAATTATTCAAATACAAAAATGGCCACTTTTGTTGGCTCAGAACAACTAATCCTTCTCGAGCATTTACTTTTGTTTGTGCGTATCCAAACTGTATTTTAGACCGCTCCATTTAGAAAACTTTTTTTACGACTCTTGATAAAACCCGCTAGTTTAGCGGGAAGAATACGCTAGTACTAGATCCTATGGCAGCAAAAGTATAAAGAAGACAGTAGTAATTCTACTTGATATGACTCATGTTTAAAACAAAAAACCTGATATCAAACAAAAGCACCTCTTAACGAGGTAAAAAACAAGAAAGAACGCTATAGTCGAGTGCCTCAACTATCAAATACTCGTTACTCAGCTAAAGCAAGCAGTCTCAAGGCAGAAGGGCAAACCAAGCAGCCGCTTAAAAGTGGCTCCATCTACCGGACATTTCATTATTTGATTTTACCTTTTTACTGAGTGGGACGATTTAAAAAATTTAAAAACAAAATGGCGTTTACACTTTTGCTCTAGCTTTAAAACTGTGGGCGCCACAGCTTTTCGCAGTTTGTGGGCGTTACGGGGGAGGGGGACGTTTTCCACTTTGGTCTACCAATATGTATTGAAAAACCGAATACACATTTCTTTTCCCGTTAATCTAGCTTCAAAACTGTGGGCGTCACAGTTTTTCGCGGTTTTGGTCGTTAGAGGGTCGTGGCACATCGGCGTGAAAAACTTGCGCTACGTATTAACCCCTACAATCTGCATGCCAAATCTCAATCTTCTAGCTTTTATAGTTTCCGATATCTCAGCGTTCATACAGACGGACGGACAGACGGACATGGCTAGATCGACTCGGCTAGTGATCCTGATCAAGAATATATATACTTTATATGGTCGGAAACGCTTCCTTCTACCTGTTACATACTTTTGCACGAATCTAATATACCCTTTTACTCTACGAGTAACGGTTATAACTAGTGACGATCGCACCTTCAACATACAAAAGTTCTGATATCAACATTTGTGGCGAAAGATGATTAGGCTGGGATGACACATTCAATTTTGATCATCAATTTATTGTAACAATGTTTCCCTTATGGGAGTTCAAATGAGTGCGAGCGAGACAGAAATAACTTGAATTCGCCGCACAATTATTGAGGCTAGCAGCAGAGCAGTCGACAAAAATTGATTCGAGTAGATTCAATATTGAGCCTACGCACAATATCTAGACACACTGCGTGAAAAGTGCTGTCAAAGTAAAAAGCTGCTACTTTCACATCAGAACTTAATACCTATTCTTTTAAAAAAAATTATAAATGCAATTATATAAAAACTTTGATTGGTTAAAATAATTGAATATGGTGTGTAGGATTTAACGATAGGCATATGCGCAAAATAAATGATGAACATGGAAATTGATACATTCACACCAGCTTGGAAAACTTTTTAAAAATCCAGCCATTTATCCCAAAGATAAATAAGTACTGACGGAATTGTATTGGTTGTTGATATCAGAACTTTTGTTGAAGGTGATCCTCACTAGTTTTTTACCTCGTTAAAAGGTTTTTTGTTTGATTTAAATAACTTGAAATCCAAGTTAATAGATTACATGGAAGAAGAGAGTGGTTAACAGAGTCAAAGGCTGCATATATATAACGTCAGCCTGCATTTTATCGTTAAATCCCTTTATTACAATATATGATGGACGTTGATGCACTACGAGCAGTACAAACAAGTGGCCCAACGATACCAAGCACGTGCTTGTTACGCGCGGGACCCTTTATAATTTCGGGCAAAATGCGAGTTCGCGAGGAAAATACATGAAACAAATAAATACGGGACACATGGCTACAAACTATGATTGAAGCAAATGAGATAAAATTTTAGTTTTTAATACAGGGATAGAAGTTGAAGTACAAATTAAATGATAAAGATTATTATAATTAGTACAGAGAACGCGAAAGGGCTCATGCAGACTAAAATTAGATGTACATCGGGGCAAATTAAGAGGGTAATAGTTTCGTGTTAGTCTAACGGGAATATTAAAAGTTAAACGGTTTACCAGTTCTACAGAATCAATATCACCTCTTATAAGATTTTGCATAAAAATAGTACCAAGCATTATTCTACGGTTTTCAAGTGTAGGTAAATTAAGCAATAGAAATCTACTCTGGTAGGAAGGAAGCCTTACGTTTTGATCCCAGTTCAAACTACGAAGCGCAAAAAGAAGAAATTTTTTTTGTACCGACTCAATACGGTCGATGTGCACTTGATATTGAGGACTCCAAACAGAAGAACAATATTCCAAAATAGGACGGGCAAGGGAGGTAAATAACAATTTGGTTATATAAGGGTCATCAAATTCTTTTGACCAACGCTTTATAAATCCAAGAACACTCATAGCTTTGTTGACAGTCGACATTATGTGGCAGTCAAATTTAAGCTTCGGGTCCAAAAGAACACCCAAATCGTTTACTGAATATATACGATCAAGTGGGGAGTTCTGAAGCGAATAACTTAAAAACGTAGGGGTACCTCTATAAAAGGTCATTACGTTACATTTCAGGCAGTTCAAATTTAAGAGGTTATACTCACACCATATCTGAAAATTATCAATGTCTGATTGTAAGCCAAAACTAGACTCAATCTTATTATATGTCAAACAAAGCTTAACATCATCAGCATACATTAGTACACGAGAATGTGTTACGATATACGGAAGATCGTTAATAAACAAGGTAAACAGCAAAGGGCCCAAATGACTACCCTGGGGCACTCCCGATGTCACGTTAATCATTTTGGAGACAGCGTTCTTAAATATAACTCTCTGAGTCCTTCCATTCAAATAACTTGAAATCCAAGTTAATAAATTACATGGAAACCCAAGCTGATCTAATTTGAATAAAAGGAGAGAGTGGTTAACAGAGTCAAAAGCTTTGCTGAAATCTGTATATATAACATCAGTCTGCATTTTTTCTTAAATCCATTTATTACAAGAGATGACAATTCAAGGAGGTTAGTAGTGGTCGATCTTCTCTTAACAAAACCATGCTGACACGGTGATATTAGCGAGGAACATAAGTGTTGCAAGTGAGAAGTAATAATTCGTTCAAATGCTTTCGGAATTGCCGACAATTTAGAAATACCTCTATAATTCTGGGCATCCGCCTCTATAATTCTGGGATCCGCTTTCGCACTCTTGTTGTAAAGTGGAACAATAAAAGAGTTCTTCCAGATAGAGAAACTGTTAGGAACAACATTTTAGATTTGTTAATTTTTATTGTTGTCTCTTCTACTCTGGAATAAAACTTTAGTTGAGTAATTTAGAAAAATTAAGTTTTTGTTTAATTTTTAATACCTATATTCTTGATCAGGATCACTTGCCGAGTCTCTGTGTGTCTGTAAGTCTGTTTCAATATCGTTTGTGATCTCAGTTTAAGAGCCAGGGTAGATAAAACAAATTTTTGGTATATTTTTAGTGTTAAAATACAATGCGGGTTCTTTGCAATTGGCAGTTTGTTTATAGCCCTTTAACTTTTAACAAATCAAAATAAAAACCCATATTTAAATAGACAAACAAAGAGACTTAGTTATACCCGTTACTCGTAGAGTAAAAGGGTATATTAGATTCGTGCAAAAGTATGTAACAGGTAGAAAGAAGTATTTATAAGTATTTATAGTATTTATTTATAGTATTTATATTCTTGATCAGGATCACTAGCCGAGTCGATATAGCCATGTCCGTCTGTCCGTCCATCCGTCCGTCCGTCCGTCCGACCTTCCGTCTGTGGCACCCACAGTTTTGAAGCTAGATTAACGGGAAAAAGAATGTGTATTCGTTTCTTCAACACATATTGATTGACCAAAATGGGAAACCACCCTCCCCCCTAACGCCCACCAACCGCGAAAAGATGTGGCGCCCACAGATTGAAAGTTAGAGCACAAGTGTAAACGCCATTTTGTTTGGGTTATTAATGCCTATTGAAATGTAGAAGAAAATGTAGAATTCTTTTAATCGGACCACTCAGTAAATAAGCAAATAATGAAATATCCCGTAAATGGCGCCTCTTTTAAGCGGCTGCTTGGTTTGCCCTGCTTAAGACTGCTGGCTTTAGCTGAGTAACGGGTATTTGATAGTCGAGGCACTCGACTATAGCGATCTCTCTTGTTTTACCTTAATATTTATACTGGGTTTTGGGGATTTCAATTCTTGTTCATATTAATGTTATTTGAAGGTGCACTTGCGCACTTTTTCTTAAATCTTTATAAACGGCCTCACCCTAAAACAGCAAAACACACGCAAAAATGGTGAACAAATTTCAGTTACGATGAAATTTTTAAAGAACGGTAGACAGTTATGTTTCTAAATATATATTAATAATTAAAAAAATATTTTACATCGTCTTTTCAAAAGAATACCTTTTATTTAGTCGTAACTCGTTTATAAAAATAGTATGTGAGGGAAATACGTAGAACTCGCAACTTGGGCTACTTAGCTATGAGACGGGGCATAGCAAGCTGCGAGCAAATAAAATAACCCCCAACGAGCCCGAGCTGCAAGATATCTACGTGTGTTCCTTACGCCCTTCTTTATGAAAAATATTTGAATTGTACCGCCTAACGTTGTTATCGCTCTGTTAAATACTCGTTCTTGTTATGCGCTGCGTCGCACACTGGGGTGAGAGACCCCAAAAGTGACGATCAATTCAGCCGGCAAAAAATTTGAACATGTTATAACTTTGTATTTTGTAAAAGTAAAAAAAAAATAACATTTGGACTTTCTGTACAGTATTTTTTTTTTAAATTTTTTTCCTCGGGAAATTTTTCTTTGAAATTTCGGTTAAATTTACAAAAAAAATGGTTATTTATCATTTATAGCGCTGAAATATTATCCGAATCGTTTATGAATTTAATTAGACTACATCTATTAATACAACTTAGAATTGGTAGATATATGCGCGAAAAACAATAAGCTAAAAGTGGAAAAAAATCTTGTATTGCTTGTATTTATTAATTGAAAAAAGTGTATATGTATAACTTCAAAAATCTTAATAAAAACCATAATTTTAAAAAATGGTCTATGATTTAAATAATATAAGTATTAATCCGATTCATCTCGGTTTCGCCTTCGCTATCGGTCTTGTCGCTCATACATTCTGCTACTTTTAACAGAGTTAAAGCTTCCTTCGGAAAGGTGTGCACTTTTTTTTCGTCAAACCTCCGTTTACTAGATATTACTTGATCGGAGCTAATCAAGAACATATTCAAAATGTCCTGATTGATCTTCACCATATCCACTTTTCTCGAATAACATTCTCTGTATTTTTTTAAGTTTAATTGAGGATTGAGATAAAAATTGACTATTTACGTTGTTTAATAATTCACAAATGCCAATAACAGCTAACTAAAACCGCTGACTAAAGCAAATGAGCGACACAGCTGATCCAAACAACTGACCGAAACAGCTTACCAACCACCAGACATTCAAAAATAAAAAACAAGGAATTTTTGGTCTAATATCGTGCAACTTTGAATTAAAATAACTGTCTTGGGGCAGAACCGGGCACAGAACCCCTTGGTAAGGACTTAGATACATATCTCAAGAATTTAAAAAAAAAATGGTTACGTTTGGTTAAGTTTGAAGAAACTTTTGGTCTAAGTTACTATAAAAAACGTCACATTTGACAGGTGTTTTTAAATAAATTTTTTTTTAATAGAAATATACAAAAAAAAATTTTTTTTTAATAGAAATATTAAAAAAAAATATATTAAAAAACTTGTAAAAATAGTTAAGGACTTAAATTTATTATTCCCATTTTCAAAAAGTTAATTTGGTTTATTTTTATTGGAAAAGTCATCACTCAAATTGGTTTCTGTAAGACTTAGAACCATAATTCTTTCACTTCCTAATGCATAATTTTATTATCTTTCACCACATATAACTCACATTAAGCAAATCCAAAATTTGTTTTTTGAATTAATCGTCGCTCACCCCAGTGTGAAAGAAGAGAAGGAGCAAAGAAAGCTGTAATAAATGAATTTTCGTTGAATTCGGTCGATACGTTTCTCCTGGGACCAAAGTTGCTGGCCTGAAACAGGCATTTTTGCAGTTTGCCAATTTGGAGCAAACATTTTTTGGCGCTCCCCGTGTGGACTCAGAAGGACGTATCATCGTATATAGCAGACCATCTATACGTACATCCGCAATCTCAGTTTGGGCTTGTACTCGACACGCCGCTGGAATTCATCGTTTATATAGCAAATCAGCTTCACATACATACAGTCACCGTGGAATCTCAGTTTGGGCTTGTACTAGTAACAAATACTAAGTAACAAATTGGTAGCATTTCAGTTAATTATATACATACATAAGTCTATAGAATATTAGGCAAGGCGTAAGTTTTGAGGCAAACACGTGTCACGCATACAGTTGGTTCTTTAGTTGCTTTGTGTCGTTCTTCACATGCACATACCAACGCGCACATACCAGAACATACATACAGCACAAATACAGTTCACCGATCAGAGGGAGCTTTGAAAATCGTTGCAGCACTTTGATTGCGCTTAGCCCGAGTTTTGTGAGTTCGAGTTTTTCAATTTGTCTCTCTGCTGCAGAGTAACGGCTCACGCTTGCACTACAGCTCACATTCAATTAGGGTACAAAGTTAAAATAAGTTCAATCAATAACCTATCGCAACATTAGATAGCTGTGCTTTCTACTTGAGAATTCAATTTCAATTAAATCAGTGGGTGGCAAAGATTCACTTATATTGGCATTTTAGCGTAAAATTACATGGCTCCGAAGCGACGTTTAAGTCGTCAGCCAAATTCAAGTGTAAATGATGACAATGATGGCAACGATCGTGCTAATTCAGTACTCTCGCGACTTGAAAGTGTTAAGGGTGATATAGACCGCATGGGAGATTTTATGCAACAACAAATCGTATCCATTCGAGGCAGCGAATTAGAGTGCAGATTAGATATTTTAAACAATTACATAAATCGTGCATTTAATCTTCAAGGGGAAACTGTGTTAATTAATCCGGTATTGTCCTCGCGAGCTGAGCTTGAGGATAAGTGTGTAGCCACAAAATCTCTTTATATGTCAGCTAATGTACAAAATCGAAGATCACCATTGCTTAACTCGACCCTTAACACAACAAGCTCGCACAACAAAAATTTACCTCGAATAAATTTACCCAAGTTTTCCGGATGCTACTCAGAGTATAAGAACTTTATTGGCTTATTCACTAGTCTCATAGATAGCGATCAAACTCTTAGCGACGTGGAAAAATTATATCACCTGTTGTCATGTCTGGAGAAGAAAGCGTTAGGGACCGTGAAAGCATACCAAATAACTGAGACCAATTACCCAAAGGCACTGGCCGCCTTAAATCGGGTGTACAACAATCAGTGATTAATTTTTTTCGATTGTATTTCACGCCTTTTTGACATCCCCTCAATGCAGGGTCCGTCCGCCTTGTCACTGCGTCACATGATAGATACTGTCACAGCTATCTACGAATCATTGCTTTCGCTAGGCAGTGACAAGGTAATAGCAAATGCAATGCTCATACATATCGTTATGACAAAAGTGGACGCAGAAAGTTTGGACTTTCAAAACATTCCCCTTTGGCAGGACTGCCAAGATGCACTCAATAAACGCTACCAACATTTGGCAGCAGATGAAGCTACGTCAAGCACGAAAAAAGTCTCGTAAGCTGGGGCGGCCAAATTCTTCAAAGACCTTTAGTAAAACTTCCTTGTCCGTTTCCAATACCAATCGAACCCACGATCCAAAATGCTATTATTGCAAAGCTCCGGATCACTACATTCACGCGTGCAGTTCGTTTGTGGCCGCATCAGTCGCTACGCGATTCAAATTCGCTAAAACAATCCCATTATGTATAAACTGCCTAAGGAAAGCGCATTCCGTTCTTTCGTGTCAATCCTCTAAGTGCCGCGTGTGTTCGAAATCACATCATTCACTACTTCACAGTTACAGCTCCGAGCAGTTACAGCTATGAGCTAGATTCCACTCAAGAGCCGATTGTGTCGCAACCTTAGGTTAGGTTAGGTTTGAACGGCTGCCAGACTATCGTCTGGCACACTTAGACCTCTGTGGGTCCATTGTGATACCGTATGATCTCGTTGTCCCTTTTTTTCCGGGATCCCCCGTCTCTTATGTCTCGTCCTAGAGGCCTGGAGAGCATCTCATGATGATTAGCATGTCTTCCACCCTGAAGATTTTACAAAGGAGTTTAAATCCTTGAGATTGATCTCCGATTGTGCTTCAGTCTAAGCCTGCAGAGGGCTGGGCAGAAGCAGAGAAGGTGTTCCACCGTTTCTTCTTCTTCCTCGTCCCTGCAGCTTCTACAAAAGTCATTTTTTGGGGCTTTTAGTCTACCGGCATGTGTGCCGACTAGCCAGTGGCCTGTAAGGGCTCGAACTAACATGCCACACTCTGTGCGGCTAAGTTTGAGTAGTGCTAACGTTCTTTTATTGTTAATCACCGGCCATGTCTGATGTGTGATACGGCACTTTGGTGCATTCTGCCAATTAGTGTTGGCTTGTTTGATGAGTTCATTTCTAATGTTTAGCTTACAAGTTGCCATGGGCATGTCGACACTCTCCTTTTCTGGAAGGAGAGGCATGATGGTGCCCTGCCTGGCTAACTCATCCGCTATGCAGTTGCCTACGATGTCCCGGTAACCCGGAACCCATATTAGGCTGATAGTAAACTGCCTAGCCATCTCGTGGAGAGATTTGCGACAGTCTGCTATTGTTCGTGAGTTTGTGTTTGTCGAGTAGATTGATTTAATAGCTGCTTGGCTATCACTATATATATTAAGGTGTCTACCTAGGTTGGTGTTCCCTAAGCAGTCGAGTGCTTGGAAGACGCTACAGTGGTCCGGGAGTCTGAATGACTTCCTGATGCCTAATTGTTCGGAGTATACCCCTCCGCCAACGTGTCCGACCAGTTTTGAGCCATCTGTGTAAAAACAGATTGCGTCCTCCCTATCTGGGATCAGGGCCTCGAAGGGTGTGTGTCTATACTCATAGGGTTTACATAGGTCCGTTTTCTTCGGAATCGACTTATCATGCTGAAGTATATTGGCATGACCGTAAAGTTGGGCTTTCCATTGCCCAGTATCCCTTAGTCGAATGGCTGTCGATTTTGCCCTTTCCATGCCTGCTAAGTCCAGGCTCGGGAGGTTCAAGATCGCATTCAGCGCTTCGTTTGGGGTAGTTTTAAGAGCTCCACTAATACACAGAGCCGCCATCCGCTGTACTTTGTTTAGTGGAGTTAGGATACATCGTTTTCGTAGAGCGGTCCACCATAATGCCACTTCGTATAGGAGAATTGGCTTGACTACCGCTGTGTAGATCCAGTTTACAATTTTGGGGTGACATTCCCCATTTTAGCCCGATTGCCTTTTTACAGGAGTAAAGTGCGATTGTTGCCTTTTTGGTTCTCTCTTGGTTGTTCAAGCCCCATTTAAGGCGCTTATCTAATACCAACCCCAGGTATCTGGCGTGCTCGCTAAAAGAGAGATTGCAGTTATTTAGTGTGGGTGGGTTGAGTTGTGGGATCTTGTACCTATTCGTAAATAGGACAAGCTCCGTTTTTGAGGGATTTACCCGGATTCCGTTTTTTATCGTCCATTCCGATAGTATTTTTAGTTTTGCGGTCATAAGATCGCAGAGTGTTTGTGGATACTTTCCATTAAAAATGATGGCGACATCGTCTGCGTATGCCACCACTTTGCATCCTCCTCCTTCCAGGATTCGCAGTAGTCTATTTACTGTTCCACAGAAGGGGGGATAGAACGCCCCCTTGTGGGGTTCCTCTGTTCACTAGTCTAGTTTGGGTTGAGGCCCCTAGTGCGGCCGTGACCTTTCTGCTTATCAGCAGTTTATGGATCAGCCCCACTAGTTGAGCCTCAACCCCTAGTTCAGTGAGTGAATCCGTTATTGCTGTGGGTAGTACGTTGTTGAAGGCTCCTTCTATGTCTAGGAATGCGATCAGTGTGTACTCCTTATTGTTGAGTGATTTCTCGATGCTACTTACTACGACATGTAGCGCCGATTCTGTTGACTTACCCTTGGTGTAGGCGTGCTGTGCCTCGGACAGTTGTGCCGGGTTTATGGTGGCTCTCAGGTGTAGCCTCTCGAAGCTTTTAAGCAGGAAAGATGTCAGGCTTATTGGCCTGAAGTCCTTTGCTGTGGTGTGGGTGGCCTTTCCTGCCTTGGGAATGAAGACCGGTGATTTGTAGGGTTTGAAGCTCTGAATGGCCCATTTAATATTGCGGTCTGATATGAGGAGATCTAGATTGATCCCTTCACCGCCAATTCTTTCTGGAGGTTGCCCAGTTTGTTGGCTTCCCGGGAAGTGAGCGTCTAGAAGTAGGTCTAGGGACTCGTTTCTAGAGTCCGACCAGGATACATTCGCTTTCTGTAGATAGCCTAGGGCGCGGCTGTCTTGGAGAGTATTTTCCTGAGCCTTGCAGCATCAGTCGTTTCTTCTATATCAGAGCAGAAACTGTGCCATGCGGCTCGTTTCGCTCTTCTAAGGGCCTTTTTGTACGAGGCTAATTCGCGCTTGTAGCATTGCCAGTTCATTTCCTCGTTTCCTGCCTTTGCTCTGTTAAACAGGCCTCTGCAGCTGGATCTGAGGATTGATAGTTGTTGCGTCCACCAGGGGGGTTTTTTCTTCCCTCTTGGTTTCCCTATTGGGCATGTAACTTTGAAAGCCGAGTTGCACGCATTTGTGAATATATCTACCGTTTTATCCAGCTCATGTGGATCAGTTGTGTTTTCTGGCGGTTCCAATGGAAGGATATCCGTCAGAACTTCTTTGTACATGGGCCAGTCAGCCCTTCTGGGATTTGCGTAGCCGACCGGCAAGGGTAAATCAAGGGACAATATTGTTTCAATGAATCTATGGTCTGAGAAAGAGTGCTGGTCAGAGACGAACCAGTTACTGACTGCACTTACTAGCGAATCTGATACCAACGTTAGATCTATGATCGTTTGGCACACTTTGGTTATGAAGGTAGGGACATTGCCCCTATTGCATAAAAAAAAGGTTCGAGTTAAGAATAAAATCAAAAAGAGACTCACCTCTATCGTTGTTGTTTGGGCAACCCCACTGGGTGTGATGGGCGTTGGCGTCGCAGCCTATTACCAAACCTGTCTTGAGCTCTTCGCATTCCTTTGCCAGTCCTCTGACTAGCGCGTCTGGGGGGTCTTCCTCTTCTGAGGCCATGTAGGCCGATAGCAGCCTTATGGAGCCATTTTGCAGCTCCAGGCTTATTGCCGTGTTGTCTCCGTTGCTGTAATTGCGAAGCAGAAATGTATTAAGATGCCGTTTGGCTAAAATGCAGGTTCGAATTTTACCTTGTTTGGGGTCAAGCATCAGCTTGTATTCTTTTGTTCCTAGTCCAGCAACCTTGCCTCCTGCTATCCAAGGTTCCTGAACTAAGACCACGTCGGCTTCGCCTTTGGCAAGGCGAAGCAATAGGGCAGCGGACGCTGCTTTACTGTGGTGTAGGTTGATCTGCAGGAGTCTTAGTGACATCCCCAGCTGCAACCTCCACCACAGTAACGTCGGCCTCCGAATCGCTCAGGTCCACTTCATCGATTGCCGGTCCCAGCGCTCGCATCTCTCTGCTCAGCGATGAGTCGGTTGAATAGCCGTCCTCCGGCACACCAGGGGCCTCCACTTCCTCCGCAAGAACTTACTCAGCTGGGTTGCCGGCAGGGCTTCCTTTGGAACTGGAGTTTTTTGATGTAGATCTTGATGTGGACGGCGCTGTAGCCAAAGTTGAGCACCCCCCGAGCAGCCTCTATGGGAGCGATCGACTCCTTGTTTAGCACCACGATCGCCTGATTAACATCACCTGCGTGCTCCTCTACCTTTACGACTTTCCAGTCCTTAGTGGGGAGGTGTGGGTTGCACTCTTGCAACATATATAGGATATCCTCCGGTGATTTTATGGCTGCTGGGAGCCAAATTCTGGCTCGGGGTCTACTGGGGACGTCACACCAATCTAGTGCGACTATGTTCGCCCCATCGTAGCTCTATAGAGCGTTGCCTCTTCACCTGGGTGCCTTCCTGTTGGGTGCTCTCTTGCCCATAGTTTGGGAACACCGTCCTGGCCCACTCTACCTTCTTCAGCCATTCGGGCGAAGGCGTGGCGACTTTGCTTCTGGCATGTGAGCGCAGGGTTTGGGCGGCCATCCGTCTCTCTGCGTAAGTAAACTTCGTGACACCAGCGGGTGACCCGATCGACTTTGCTGCGCCTGCCGCTGTTTTAGGCGCAGATGCGCGCATAGCGGAGGCGTTAGCGACAGTCTTTCTGTCCCCCATCACCCCTTGTTTGGGATGAGGCCCTTTCTGAGCCTTACTGGTGTTTGCAACGGAGCCAACGTTCGTCGTTGCAGTGGTGGGTTTGTTGAGAGTACCCGTCTCTGGTTTTTTATTGTTATTAAGTGATGTTTCCATAATTGGTCCCACGAGCTGCGGAGAAGGGGAAAGGTCCGCCCGGGCAGAGATCCGCGGTACCCGGGTAGGGCGATAGTTAGAACAGGGGGTGGCCGTCTCCCTGAGCTCACCGTTCAAGACTGGGCTAGTTTTTGATCCGGGCCCCCAGCCAGTCTGACTCTCGGCACGGTCCGAATTACACCTTAGTCCGGCCCGGAGTGTAGGGTGTGTAGGGTTTTGGGGTTTGTGTAGAGCAACTATTTAGATGCGGCTGAACAAATCGCATCGTCGGTACTGCGCCGATGCAAGATACCCGCTGGTTGTCCGGGGCTGATTATTTGCTGGGGCTTCCGTCCACGATTCCGTGATTGACCTCTGCCACCAGTTTATTTACAGCTGACCTCCGGAAGTGGAGGTCGTTCGCTATCCGTAACCTGCGACCCGCTCGGTGGCCCCAGCTAGGCGGCTTCGGAACCATCTCACAAGTTCTTCAGGCCGAGTGTCGCAACCTTTGCCGACTCAAATCAGATTGTATTAGCTACAGCCCTTGTTAACATTACAGGTAGCAATGGTCAAATGCATATTGCTCGTGTGCTCTTAGATTCGGGGTCACAGGTGAACTTTATAACAGAGGAGCTGTTCAAAATTCTAATACTTAAGCGCGATCGAAAAGACACAAATCTTCTTGGAATAGGTCAATCAAATGTATCAGCTCGCCATGTACTCCCGAACACAAACATTTCAATTGGAAGCTGAGCTTATTGTTTTGAAGTCAATATCATCGTCCCAACCAGAGAGGGCAGTTTAAGAGTTAGACTGGAACCTTCCACAAACCTCAGAGAATTGACATATTGCTTGGTGCTGACGCATTTTTCGAGTTGTTAAAGGAAGGGAAATTCAAGCAAGAAACACATGGTCCTACAAAACTCCGTTTTTGGATGGATCGTATCAGGTCGATGCAAGTCATCAAAAACAAATTTCAAACAGGCTACCTCAATGTTCAAGATCATTGCAGTGTAGACATGTTGATTCGAAAATTCTGGGAAATAGAAAGTCTCCCGAGCGTTGCACAGAATAAATTTTACCCTCCGGAGCAAATTATGTGCGAAAGGGCATTCCTGGAGAGTATTGTTCGGTTATCCTCTGATCGACTCCAAGTTTCATTGCCATTTAAGTCCAGCCCGACTTATCTCGGTTCGTCTTTTGAAATCGCAAAAAGGCGGTTCCTAGCACTAGAAAGAAGGATGTCCAATAACCCAGAGGTAAATTCCATGAATGTTGCCTTTATGAAGGAGTACCACATGGCCACATGTCTGAGCCTCATTTCTTCATTCCTCATCAATGCGTGCTCAAACCGCAAAGTTCAACCACTAAACTTAGAGTGGTTTTCGATGCCTCGAGTAAGACAAGCTCTCAAGTGTCATTGAACGAATTGCTGATGATCGGACCAACTATACAGCCGTGTCTATACGCTACATTACTAAGGTTTCGTCTTTGCAAATACGCTATTACAGCAGATATCGTCAAGATGTACAGACAGGTGGAAATAACTGAATCCCATCGTAATTTTCAACTAATAGTTTGGAGGCAGTATAAGGATGAAAAATTACAAGTCTATCGTTTGAATACCATTACATACGGCACAGCCTGTGCACCGTTCCTAGCTATCTGCTGCCTCAAGTTCCTTAGTGAGATATATTCAGTTTCTCACCCTCTAGGATCCTTGGTCTTATCGAATAGCTTCTACGTTGACGATCTTTTGTCAGGCGCGGATACAATCGAGGAACTTACGACAATGCGAAACGACAAGCCATGCGCCAACAAAAAGATCTATGTTGTCCCTTACTGCTCGCCTATATGATCCACTCGGGCTTATCTGTCCTGTTGTCACAAAAGCCAAAATTCTCTTACAACAGATTTGGCTGCTCAAGTTAGAGTGGAACAGCCTTCAAGAAGAGTTGGACATATTAAAAATTCCAAGGCATGTAGGTACAACAAAAAGCACCGTATGTTAAATACATGGCTTTGCGGATTCCTCAACTGAGGCATACGGATGTTGCCTGTACATCCGTGTCGAACATCCACGTGGTGTGGAGTTAAATTGCTTACTGCAAAATCAAGAGTGCCCTCTCTGAAAACAAAGTCGGTACCACGACTGGAGCTTTGCGCGGCGCACTTGCTAGCCAACTTGTGGGAAGAAGTTCGTCCACTGATCGACTCTCCAGTTGAACGAGTGGTAATGTGGTCCAAATCAGATATCGTCTTGTATTGGCTGCAAACACATCCTTCAAAACAAAAAACCTTTGTTGCCAACCGAGTCAGTGAGATTTAAATGATGACATCATCGGCGAGTTGGCGAATTTAACAACTAGCCATGTTACAACACAACTCGATCCGAATCAGATAGAACAAATTGTAGAAAATTAATCTTCATTTCTAAAGGTAATGCGCATTGTGGCGTACTTCCTACGATTCGTCAACGCAACAAAATCTCGCTTGTGGTTGTCATTAAATCCTACCTCGGTTAAGCTTGGCTCGGCCTTTTTACTTGTTGTAAGCGTCATTCAGTAAAATGCATATAAAAGTGAATTCATAAAATTACAAAAATCACTTAAGTTGCCAGACTCACTTCAAAAATTAGGCCCATTCGTTGTGACTGAATCAATTGGAAAGCTTGAGGGGCCTTTGTTGCGAGTAGGAGGTCGATTGTTCAATGCTCAGTTAAGCTACAGAGTAAAGTTTCCGCTTCTTATGCCAAAGGGCAAAAGATTCGTGAGTTATACATTCAACATCAGCATAGAACAAACTGTCATGCAGGACCCAGAGCATTGGTTGGTCTTATTCGCCAAACAATATGGCTTATAAATGCTAGGCGCGAATGTAGCTCGGTCGTAAGACAATGTGTACATTGCTTTCGATACAAGCCAAAACTAGCTTTACAAATAATGGGTAACTTACCAGCCGACCGTTTGATGGGAACAAGGCCGTTTGCCATTAGTGAAGTTGACTTATTTGGACCGATTCGAGTATCGCTAGGAATTCGTGTTAAGCGTCCAATCAAGATGTATGTATCGATATTCATTTGCTTCCTGTCAAAAGCCGTTCATCTTGAACTCACCGCTAATACATTCATCCTGTGGTCGATTATCGCTGCCGGCTCAAGCCCAAACGATGGTGAAGCTATAACCCCTGGGCACCTCCTCGTCGGGACTAGCTTGGCGACCTTGCCACCAGCATCCGCTCAGGCAAATGGGGAACCGAATTTATCGTTCCTTTGTTCTTGTTACTCGCTGCGTCGCAGTTGCGAGTGATAGAAGAGAAGGAGCAAAGAAAGCAGTAATAAATGAATTTTCGTTGAATTCGGTCTATACGTTTCTCCTGGGACCAAAGTTGCTAGCCTGAAACAGACATTTTTGCAGTTTGCCAATTTGGAGCAAACACCTTTGTTTAAAAGTATTTTTTAATTTTTTTGTATATCTTATATTGATTTTAATAATAACGTTAAAATGTTGATTCGTTTTTAAGATAATTTTAAATTTAATTATTATAAATTATATTGCAAATAATGATTAACAATTTTTCAAAACTAGACTTAAATACCATCTTAATATTAAAAAATTAAATAAATTTATTAAGAATACCAGAATAAAAATACATATTTACAATTAGCTATACGCAATTAATAATTATATATATATATATATATTTCTTTTTTTCCATTATATATCCATTATATACTAGTAGAGTAAAAGGGCATATTAGATTCGAGCAAAAGTATGTAACAGGTAGAAGGAAGCGTTTCCGACCATATAAAGTATCGAGTCGATCTAGCCATGTCCGTCTCTCCGTCTGTCTGTCCGTCTGTCTGTCCGTCTGTCTGTCCGTCTGAATGAACGCTGAGATCTCGGAAACTATAAAAGCTAGAAGATTTTGATTTAGAATGCAGATTCTAGGGGTTAATACGCAGCGCAAGTTGTGCCACGCCCCTCTAACGCCCACAAACAGCGAAAAACTGTGGCACCCACAGTTTTGAGGCTAGATTAACGGAAAAAAGAATGTGTATTCGTTTCTTCAATACCTATTGATTGACCAATATATGAACCTCCCCCCCTAACGGGAAAAGGAATGTGTATTCGGTTCTTCAATACATATTGATAGACCAAAGTGGGAAACCCCCCTAACGCCCACAAACCGCGAAACGCTGTGGCGCCCACAGATTGAAAGTTAGAGCAAAGTGTCTACCGAAATTCTTTTAATCGTCCCACTCAGTAAAAGGTTATAATCAAATATTGAAATGTCCGGTAGATGGCGCCATCTACTACATTAAGCGGCTGCTTAGTTTGCCCTGCTTGAGACTGCTTGCTTTAGCTGAGTAACGGGTATTTGATAGTCGAGGCACTCGACTATAGCGTTCCCTCTTGTTTTTTTTTTGTATATTACACCATCTTTCTTGTCGCGACTTTGTCCGCGATAAGGACATTTTTTAATATATTAAACATTTTTTAATATATATAAAGTAAATTAATAATTTTATATGTATTTAAACACATTATTTACTTCAAATAGAAACATACACACGCACAAATCAAAACATATCCAAATCTAAATCTAAATAAATCATCAAAAATGCTTACAAAAATGCTGGAAATTTCAAAAATTAAACTTAAGCACTTATGTAAGCCATAGAAGTAACTATGATCCAAAAATCATTTTGATCGGAGCAGCAGTTTAAGTTTTTAAAATTCAAAACAAATTTTGACTTAAATTACTTTTCCCTCCGCCGTCCACACAGAACTACTCCTTCCCCTTATCAGTTTTTTGGCTCTTGCTCTCTCCGCCGTCGCTCACTTGGAATCCACTCTCGCGGTTTCGATTTTTTAAATCCGAAAGTAAATTTTCTATGTAGCCCCCAAATTATGGGGAATTTCGAAATTTCCGTTTGATTTCCAATTAGGCCTTTTCAAAACCTAAAATTCTGTAAAATCCAAATTTCGAAATTCCAACTACTTTAGAAGTTATGCATTTTAATAAATCTAATTTTTTCTTCCAAATATTGATGCTGGAGCTGTTTGGGACCACTGGAAGGACATATCGGATCTTAGAGGGCGGTTAGGCCCCCAATAGTATACTGTGCAAAAATTTGGCTGCTCTAGCTCTTACGGTTTGGGCTGTGGTCGTATACCCTTAAAAATTGGTCTTTTCATTTATAATCTTTAGAGATATGCATTTATTTATTAGATCATCTCTGAATTGAGACTAACAATAAGTATATAAAATCTTAAATTAAAAAGTTATCTGACAGTCAAGATGACTGACGCGAGATTAAAGGGCTCTAATAACTATTGGTGAGCTGGAAGGTCATTACGTTGCAATCGGGTCCGGTATGAGACCCTGGCTAGGCCCCTGGCGAGCTGGTTCGGATGAGAAGTTAGCTTGGTGTGGTAGGATGCTTTTTGTTTTGATATTTCGTCTTTTACGGGTAGAATGCCAAGATCTCTGGGGATGTTGTCGTTGCGAACATACCAAGGTGCCCCAGTGATAGTTCTCAGGATTTTTTATTGTGCTCGCTGGATAATGTCGATGTTGCTGCTGCTCGCGTTTCCCCACATCTGGGAGCCGTAGGTCCAGACTGTCTTAAGCGTTGAATTGTAGAGCAGGACCTTGAAGTCCATGCAGAGAGGGAAGCGGGCGTTTATGAGCCAATGCAGGCTATTGGATTTTAGTTTTAGATGAGTTTTCTTAGCTTCAATATGTCTCCGCTATGCAAGTCTCCTGTCTAGGTGAACGCCAAGGTACGTTACATCGTCAGCTTGTGGAAGTGGCGTGTTATTCAGAGTTAGCGGGGGACACGTTTGTATGTTAAGAGTAAACGTTATGTGTTTAAATTTTTGCGCATTTATTTTTATACGCCAGTCTGATAACCACCTCTCCATTACCACGAGATGATCAGCTAGTAGTGCTGTTGCCTGAAGTGGGCATTTGGACCGACTTATGATCGCGGTATCGTCTGCGAATGTGGAAGTAGTTAGCCGATCGTTCGTGGGAATATCTGCGGTGTAAAGGAGAAATAGCGTTGGACCAAGGGCGCTACCTTGGGGAACTCCAGCCTCTATAGTGTAATCATCGGATGTTGTAGTGTTGCATCTCACGGCGAATTCTCTGTTGTAAAGGTACGATTCAAGTAACCTGTGAGTGTTTTCCGGCAGGATTGCTCTGATTTTATGCATAAGGCCATCAAGCCACCCTCGATCGAAAGCCTGTGCTACGTCGAGGAATACCGCACTGCAGTATTCCCGATATTCGAACGCAGTCCGTATTTCTGTTGTTAATCTGTTGACTAAGAGAGCAAGTTCCATGGCTTTCTCGAAAGCCAAATTGATGTGCCGGAATAACGTTGTGCTCTTTCAGATATGGGATTATGCGCGTCAAAAGGCGTTTTTTGAGCAGTTTTGACAGACACGAAAGTCTTCTTTACCTGGCTTTGGGATCATTATGATTACCGATTTTTTCCCTTTTTTTGGGAAGTAGCCAAGTCGTGTTATCCCGTTAAAGAGTTTACAAATGACCTCAACTGCACAGTTTGGGAGTTCAATTAGCATTTTGGTAGTTATAAGATCCCCGCCTGGGGCCTTTTTTGGTTTCAATTGCTCGCTGATGACTTTTGCAACTTCGTTTGGTTGAAACAGAATTGGCTAAGTTTCAGTTTCAATTCGAATTGACGGCGACGGTAGTGCAAATGAATTTGTTGCAGGGTTTGGCTGAAAGACATTTCGAAGGCGTAAAGCAAATGTACAAGCTCTGTCTTTGTCGCTTCTGGCCCAGCTGCGTGAAGAGTCACTTATGGGAATTACTGTTTCGTCCGACGCACTTAGATTCGGGTGGGCCCTCCACAAGGGATACTTGGTGCTGGTGGGTGATAGTTTCTCATAGTTGTGCTTGTTGTAAGTCTGCGACCAGCTTCCTTGAGACTTTGTTTTGAGGATGGCGATCTGCTGGTTTGCCAAGCACGCCTTAAACGTCTTTTCTCCAAAACAAGCTGTTCGCTTACAAGGTTAGTTTTGTGTTGGTGTGTATTCCCATCCCTCCCTTGCGGTGTAGAGACTTTGGCTGCTGCGACGAGTCCAGACTCCAGTGCATCGGCATAGCAGTCGATGTCCTCCTTGATGTTAAGCTGTGGAGTTAGTTCAATATGGGAACTTACGAACTTTTTGAACTTCAGCCAGTTGGTTCGATGTGACGTCAGCCTGTGAGGGTGCTCAATTAATTCCGGGCTTTGAAGAAGATTTATTAGCTCTGGTGAGTGGTCCGATGATAGATCCAAAAGCGATTTAGCTGATATTAGATTGCGAGAAATATTTTTTGTCACAACAAAATCTATTAAATCAGGTAGTTTTCTAGGATTTGTAGGCCAGTATGTAGGGCTGCCTGGTGAAACGTAGTCCAGTTTGTTGCATGTTTTGATGAGTGGGTTATATAGTTGCCTTCCTTTAGGGGTCACAAGGCGGGATCCCCAGTGTGTGTGCTTGGCGTTGTAATCTTCTGCTGCTATGAATCGCTCTCCAAGTGAATTGTAGAAGTCCATGAATTGGTCTTCGGAGACTGTAAAACGGGGTGGGCAGTAAACAGCGGCAATGACAAGGTTGCAGTTGCTCAACTAAAATTTTATAGATGTAGCTTGCGGTTTCTTATTAAGATGCCGGTTCCGCCATGTGCTTTATGATCGGTGCTGTAGAACGCTTATCCCCGTATTTGAAAGTTATATTTGTTGGTGAGATGCGTTTCTGCCAGCAACATGACGTCGATGTGGTTTTCTTTCAGAAATTTAGTTATTTCAGGTTTATGCCGTGAAACACCGTTGGCGTTTCACAGAACTATTCGACGACGGCATTTCTGGGAGCGCGCCGTTGTCGCTCGTTGCATCCGACTTTTCATCTCCTGGACAGCCTCTGTAGTTTGCTGTGTGCTTTCCTTGGCAGTTTACACACTTTTTAGTGAGAGAGTCTTCCTTGTTGGCAGGGCAGGGTTCGGAGCCGTGGCAGTTTCCACAAGCTACACATACTGACCTGAGGGTGCAGTAAGCCCTGGTGTGTCCGTATTCCTGGCAATTTGTGCATTGCACTGGCCCGTTCCGTTTGTGCGGCTCTTCTACTATGATCCTCCGATCCAGCAGTTACTGCAACTTGTAGATCGGGTGCACTGCGTTTTTCTCAAAGTTCTGCTGTCAGGCTCCAGCTCGACCTTGAATAGTGGTTGCGGCTTCTTGTTTTTGTTCATAATGTTTATAACATTTTTGCACAAAAACCATTTTCTTTTAAAGCCTCTGTAATTTCAGAGGGGATCACATCGGGTTCTACTCCCTTATTCATAAGCGGAATAACATGAAAGTTATCTTTTCCGACTAGCTCAACTATTTTGTTGACTAGGGCATTCGAGGTCTTCTCCCGAATAAAGATAGGTGGCGGCTTCAATTTCCTTGGGGCTAATTGTTCAGGCTCTGTTTCGGGCTCCGCCAGGATGGAAAATCTATTTGCATTTAATGACCCGAGATTTTCAGGGCCTTTGTTTGTACGGTTAACTTTGGGCTTATTGCCGTCCGATTTGTTTGGGGGTGTTAGCTTGCGCTTGGAAATATTAATATAGCGATCCATGACTGTCTGTATGGCATGCCTGTTTGTTTTTGTCGTTTGACCCGATTTTTGCACTTAGTTGTGTTGTTGCTTTACCCGGTGCAGAAGAAGAGAGTGGAGTCGTTATTGCTTTGTTGGCGACAGAGACCGTTGTAATTGACGTAGTAGTATCTGTTGTTGTTGCACTAGGTGGCAGAAGCTCGGTTGGAGTTTTGCATTGCTCACTCCATGGCGTTTGTTTTTTAAGTTCTGAAAATTTGATATGATGTTCATCAGATCGATATAAGAAACTTTAGTTCTACCACTTTTGGAAAACCCCGCTAGTTTAGCGGGAAATCAGCTATAAATAGCTAAAATACGGAAGGCTGTAACTTCTAAACTACTGAAGATACGCGCTGTATCTCGTTTGAAAGGTATTTTGAAATGCTATAAGCGCCTTCTACATGTAATTTGTGTAAATGTAATAGTTAAAAATATATGCACAAAACAAAATTTTTATAAACTTTTTTTTTTAGCTTTTTTTATTTTTCTCAAAAACGGCTCTAACGATTTTCTTTAAAACTTTAGACTGTATAGCCCTTGAGATTCCTTAAATTTTGGTATTTAACACATTACTGTAAAAAGTAACGTTTGAAAATTATTCAAATACAAAAATTGCCACTTTTGTTAGCTCAGAACAATTAATCCTGCTCGAGCATTTAATTTTTAGACCGATCCATTTAGAAAACTTTTTTTACGACTTTTGTCAAAACTCGCTAGTTTAGTCAAAAGAAAACGCTAGTACTAAATCCTATAGCAGCAAAAGTATAAAGAAGACAGTAGTAGATATACTGGATATAAATCATGTTTAAAACAAACACCCCTGATATCAAACAAAAATACCTCTTGTATGTTAAAGGTGCGATCGTCACTAGTTTTTACCTCGTTAAGAGGTGTTTTGTTTGATAAAGAAGACAGTAGTAGATATAATTGATATAAATCATGTTAAAACAAAAACCCCTGATATCAAACAAAACACCTCTTAGCGAGGTAAAAGCTAGTGACGATCGCACCTTTAACATACAAAAGTTCTGATATCAACATTTGTGACGAAAGATGATTATACACATGACTAAATACACTTCTTAAAATTTATTTTTTCGGCACTCTAAAGGGGAAAAGGCTAGACTAATTTTTAAGAACACACAAACATTTTCAATTGCAGAGTGCCGAAAAAATAAATTTTAAAAAGTGTATTTAGTCATGTGTATAATCATCTTTCGTCACAAATGTTGATATCAGAACTTTTGTATGTTAAAGGTGCGATCGTCACTAGTTTTTACCTCGTTAAGAGGTATTTTGTTTGATATATAATATCCTTAAATCCTCTAAATCCCTTAAAGTAATATAAAGAGATTTCCTCATTTTTATTGACCAAAAATTCATATTGCGTAGTTAAAGCCTTTTCCCTTTTTAAACTTTGAAGTCCAAAACTAGTTGGAGGGACAAAGTCTCCTAAAAGGAAAACCCGATGCGCTGGTTGCTCTGCTACAACGTACAACGAAGCTCGCTTAATGCTCCTTTTAAGATGCACTGCGACTTTGCTGTAGGTTGCTCCTTGGCTCTTATGGATGGTAATAGCCTCAGCAGGAACAAGTGGAAATTGTTTTCGATCAATAGAAGAATGTCCCGAAGTTCCGCATTGGAATACTTGGGCTGTTTTATAAATTGGAGTCCAGTCTGGGTGATCATTTTCTCGAATTTTAGATCGCGCTATAGTACCGACAGTAGAGTCTGTAAATTTAATCCACAGGCTCGTAACTAATAATGAGCCGTTAACGATACAGTTGTCAATTCGCATTAATTGACCAGTTGCCCCATTTACAAGTCCATCATTTGTATCAATATTGACGGTAACCATATATTTTGCAGTTGTCTTCAGATGTAAAATATATGGTAGACCCTGAGTTTCAGAGGTCTTCATGTTTTGGGCATGTTGATTCTCGACTCTTTTCTGACATTTTAGCTGATTTAACTGTATCTACTGCAGTCGACACAAATTCTTCAGTTCTAATTTGGGCAAGCTTTATCGAGTTGTAATGGTTTACCTCAGCATTAGAACAGAATAAGTGAATTGCGTCGTCAGGAACATCGGTTGCTGGGAGAACTCTTGTCTTGAAAAGCTCAATATCTGCAGGTGTCATGTTGGACTCAAACATATTATTTAAAGCCAAAGCAGAAGCGTAGTCGTCACGTTGCCGCATTTTTTTCCGTTAGCTCGAAAATCATATCAATCAACTTGCATTGCATTGTATTTAAAGTGTCATTGCTTAAGGATCTTAAGGGACCAGTTGATTGATTAACAGGGAGTGAGAAGACTGAATGGAGCGAAGACCAGTGGAGAGAAGACCAGTAGGAGCAGAAAATAAAACCTTTGCGGAATCTGGTGCCCGAGGAAGTTTATTTGCTCGCCAAGTGATAAACTGATATATTGTAGAAATCAGTCTGCTTTATCCCACTCCGGCCCCTTCACCAACATACTCATAAAATGTTTTTTTGTCTGCAACATTATGCATTACGGGGGAGTAATATTGTCGTTGCTTAAAGTTGAGGGACCGGGTAAGCGAGCAAAGGTTATCGTCAGATACTATCGGAGGAAGTCTTATAAGAGGAAGTGCGCCATCTTCTGTATTATTTGCAGCATTGTCATCTTGGAGTACATTTACGTTTTGTCCGACGTCAGGCACTGCCAAAGACCTGAACTCTTCATCGAGGTATTGCTGGGGCTGGCCCCTCTGAAAGGGCGCCATTTTCTTACCTATCAACATTTTGCAGATCTTGAAGAACTCTCTCCAACTCCATGTCGTCAAACACATCATACTGCTCTTTGTTGCGTTTAATAATTTCAAAATTATTTCTAAATGTGCTTTCATTGTCGTTTGTATTGAGTTCCGTCTATTCACTTCTCCATGGAAAAAATAGCATTACATGCTCTCTAAAATAATCTGATGTAAGACATGTCAAATTCTTAAGGCATTCAGGTATCTCTGGAAAGTCGAAGCCATTCGAGAGACAAAAGAAATGATATTCTACCTTTTGGAAACTCCTTGACGACATGTGCTGCAAAATTGATATTTGCCAGATGGACTCGGAAACTTTCTACTTAAATAAAAGGCATTGTTTACTCTAAGGTTGGAGTATTTGGAAGATATAGTATGTAAGTTCAAACCACTTACCTGAGACGGAAACCACGTTCCTCCAAAGCACGTATAAAACTCCGCCCTTAATGTTTCGAAGATATTGTTCCCTTACAGCTCGATTCCTCCCTCGCTGGCGTTCCCGTTCATCCTCCGAAAGTTCAATTCTTGCAGCAATATTTCGCTGTGCCTGTCTTGATGATTCCGCCTGTCGATTTTGTGAGCTGGTCCTATATGTAAATAATCGCCCCTCAGCCATTTCCTGAATTTGCTGACCTCGAATTCTCCTCAGAAGTTTCCTGATGATGAACTGTGTTGATCCTGGCCTAGCGATGGGGTTGTTCCTAGTGATCCTATGAGCTGCAGCGTCCCGTGCGTGCTTAGGTCTATTCTCCACGATCGATCTCTAGGTAGCGTGGTCAGCAGTATTTCGCAACTGCTCTCGTCGACGCTCCTCGGAATCCGACCTGTCTATTGCACGTGCTGCAGCGTCCCGTGCGCGCTCAGGTCCTCGATTTTCCTCAACAGATCTCCCGGTGGTAATAAAAGAATTTGTTCCCAATAAACCGAGAACAAATAACTGGCCCCCCTTTGCGCCTAGTAAAACGCTGTCCACTGTGCCAAATAACAGGCCTTCCTCAGCTGCAAAAAACTAAAAAATTTATTTTTGGCCTATCAAAATGTTAGAGGACTAAATATGAAGCTACCAAAGCTTTATGCTGACTCCTCGGCATTTACGGACGATATCTTGGCTTTTACAGAAACTTGGCTGAAACCAGAGATAACTGACTCTGAAGTCTTGTCAAGCAACTTTAACACCTACATAATCGATCGCCTTTCCCGTAGGGGGGGCGGCGTTCTGATCGCCGTTACCTCTACCCTAAATTCTGAGGGAATTCACTCTCATGCTCCTGATGACGTTTTGTCAGTGTGAAAGTTTCCCTTCAATCTCTATCTATTTTTGTTACTTGTTCTTATATTCCACCTGGCTCTGACGCAATAATTTATGAGCAACATCTATCTGCTATTAAATCTGTTCTATCCTTTCTTTCCAACAGGGACCTTTTGATTGTTTTGGGTGACTTCAATCTCCCCGATATTTCTTGGTCACCTCCTACTGACTCACTTGTCGCTATACCTTTATCTGCCACTGATTTTGTTGATGGTGTTTTAGAATTATCGTTACAGCAAGTTAGCTTTATACGTAATTCATTAAATAGACAATTAGACCTTGTGTTTGTTTCTGATCCGTCTAAAGTCACGGTATCTAAAATTGACGCTCTTGTGGTACCAGAAGTCCGAGACCACCCTACAATTGAATTGACAATTTGCCTTCCCTATCTTGATACCCTCTCTCCTTTAGTTTCGCCAACTAAAATAAAATGTTTTCGTAAATGTGACTATAACAAACCTAACTATATGATTTCCCAAAATAATTGGACAGATTTTTATAACTGTATGGACATCGAAAGTGCCACTGAACTATTCTATAGCGTTTTAAACACTTTCTTTAATGAATGCGTTCCTGATAGGCTTCCTCCAATGCCGAACAGCCCCCTCTGGTTAACCAATGCGCTTCAAAGACTTAAAAATCTTCAAACAAACACTTATAAAAAGTATAAAAAATCTGGTAAGCCGAGCGTTTTTTCGAAATATGTAGTTGCTCGATCCGATTTAAATGTTCATTGCTATTCTATGTAATTAAATCGATGTAAATTTGAATTTTCAAATGATCCGAAGTAGTTTTATAACTTCGTTAACGCTAAGCGTAAGTTATCGGCATTACCTTCAGTGGTTCGTTTAAACTCAATGGAAGCATCGACGGATTCTGTAATTGCTGATTTATTTGCTGACTTTTTCCAAACTACTTATAGTTCGTCTTCTCTAACTCTAACTACCCTAATCCTTTAAATAGGGCAAATTGTATTTTTTCCCCAGTAATTACCGAAAGTTCTCTCTTAAAAGACTTAGAAACAACAACGCCAACTTATTCTCCCGGTCCTGATGGACTTCCTGGGTGTGTTCTTAAGTATTGTGCATCAACCATTTGCAAACCGATTCTTAAACTTTTTCATTTGTCTATTTCATCATCTGTTTTTTCAACTATCTGGAAGGAATCTTTCATTATTCCACTTCACAAAAAGGGTGCGAAGGCGGATGCCCAGAATTATAGAGGTATTTCTAAATTGTCGGCAATTCCTAAAGCATTTGAGCGTATTATTACATCTCATTTGCAACATTTGTGTTCCTCGCTATTATCACCGTGTCAGCATGGTTTTGTTAAGCGAAGATCGACCACCACGAACCTTCTTGAATTGGCATCCATTGTAATACAGGGATTTAAAGAAAAAATGCAGACTGACGTTATATATACAGACTTTAGCAAAGCCTTTGACTCTGTTAACCACTCTCTCCTTTTTTTCAAATTAGATCAGCTTGGGTTTCCATGTAATCTATTAACTTGGATTTCAAGTTATTTGAATAAAAGGACTCAGAGAGTTATATTTAAAAACGCTGTTTCCAAAATGGCCCACGTGACATCGGGAGTGCCCCAGGGTAGTCATTTGGGCCCTTTGTTGTTTTCCTTGTTTATTAACGATCTTCCCTCTATCGTAACGCACTCTCGTGTACTAATGTATGCTGATGATGTTAAGCTTTGTTTGACATATAATAAGATTGAGTCTAGTTTTGGCTTACAATCAGACATTGATAATTTTCAGATATGGTGTGGGTATAACCTCTTAAATTTGAACTGCCTGAAATGTAACGTAATGACCTTTTACAGAGGTACTCCTACGTTTATAAGTTATTCGCTTCAGAACTCCCCACTTGATCGTATATATTCAGTAAACGATTTAGGTGTTCTTCTGGACCCGAAGCTTAAATTTGACTGTCACATAATGTCGACTGTCAACAAAGCAATGAGTGTTCTTGGGTTTATAAAGCGTTGGTCAAAAGAATTTGATGACCCTTATATAACCAAATTATTATTTACCACCCTTGTCCGTCCTATTTTGGAATATTGTTCTTCAGTTTGGAGTCCACAATATCAAGTTCACATCGACCGTATTGAGTCGGTACAGAAAAAATGTCTTCTATTTGCCCTTCGTAGTTTGAACTGGGATCAAAACGTAAGGCTTCCTTCCTACCAGAGTAGATTACTATTGCTTAATTTACCTACACTTGAAAACCGTAGAATAATGCTTGGTACTATTTTTATGCAAAATCTTATAAGAGGTGATATTGATTCTGTAGAACTGGTAAGCCGTTTAACTTTTAATATTCCCGTTAGACTAACACGAAATTACTACCCTCTTAATTTGCCTCGATGTACAAATTTTACTCTGCATGAGCCCTTTCGCGTCCTATATAATAATTACAACAATCTTTATCAATTAATTTGTTCTTCAACTTCTATCCCTGTATTAAAAACTCAAATTTTATCTCATTTGCTTCAATCTTAGTTGTATCCACTAGAATCTTTATTTGTCCCGTCTCTATTTTGTCTCATGTATTTTCCTTGCGAGCTCGCATATTTGCCCAATTTGAAAACGGTACCGCGCGTAACAAGCACGTTCTTGGTATCGTTGGGCCACTTGTTTGTACTGCTCGTAGTGCATCAACGTCCATCATATATAATATGATCAGCCGTATTTTGCGACTGCTCTCGTCGTCGCTCCTCGGAATCCGACCTGGCTTGAAATATAATTATTCTGTAGTTCCAATTTGCTCCATGATTTACAAGTTAAATGAATAGTCTTGTTTGTATTTAGATTATATTTGTCTTGAGTGTTATTTGGGTTTATTTGATTTAGTTGGAAAAGCAATGGTGCCGCTCCAACGATCGAAGTGTCTCTGCTCTTTTACAATATTCTTTAAGCCTAATTAAGGCTAAGTCTCGTAGCTGCGCTGCTCGCAGGCGGCGGCAGAGAGACGGCTATGTACCTATATATCTATGTATAAAGGAATGTAGTTATATACATTGCTATGCGCTCTCAAGTGGAGGCGCGAGGGGTATGCATATGCTTTCCGTTCGTTACAATTATGCCGACGCTAGCACTTTCTGTGTGCCGGCCAAGACATAGCGATCGGTTAATATTTCGGCCACTTAGGGTTTATGATCGGGACTTTGAAATATGTAAACACTGCAAGAAAGTGTTACAGTGCGTACCCTTTAAGTACTTTCGGTACAATGGGTACTCTATATATGGGCGGTTCTTTTACAAACCGAACAGATTTGGCCAAAAAAATAAATTTCACATTTTTGATTTGCCTGAAACTTTTTTTACACATACTATTCGGAAAATAAGTAAACACGTGTATCAGGATTTGACCGAAAAAAAATTATTTTTTTAGTTAGAATTTTTTTAAGTTTGCTAAAAATCGTCAAATTTGGAAAAGTACCCTCTCATTGAAAATCTGTATCTCCCGTTATATGAATCCGATTGAGTTCATGTCTTTTTCATTAATTCCTCTAAAACCTCTTCTTTCAAAAAAAAATTTCTAAAAAAAAATTCGTTTTTAATTTCTTAAAAATAAAAACAAATTAAAATTTAAAAAAATTTTTTAACCATTGCCCCCACAAAAAAAAATTTTTTTTTATTTTAATATACGCGCCATATTGTTAGTTACAATCGATTTTTGTAAAAAGTTGGAGCCATTTTTAGTTTTTAAAAAAAAAAAAATTCTAAAAAAAAATTAGTTTTTAATTTCTTAAAAATAAAAACAAATTAAAATTTAAAAAAATTTTTTAACCATTGCCCCCACAAAAAAAAAAATTTTTTTTATTTTAATATACGCGCCATATTGTTAGTTACAATCGATTTTTGTAAAAAGTTTGAGCCATTTTTAGTTTTTTAAATATCGATTTTTTTTGAACAAGCCCTTGCCTTTCTTCTATAAACGCCCGCCAAAGCATGTAGTGCATCTCGCTCGCACTTATTACATGCTTATGGTTTTCATGCTTACTGTTCATCTAATCATATCTGACTAACAAATAAAAATTCTTTGCTGAAAATATTATATAATTATTTTTTTATTTACTTAGGTCATTATTTTAACAAAAGTTAATATTTTTTTAATGTTAAAAAACTATTTTTTTTAATGTTAAAAAAATAATATTTTTTTTCAATGTTGAAAAAACTTTAAAAAAATTTAATAATAAACAAAAAAATAATTCAATAATATTTTAAGCAAAGAATTCCTATTTGTTAGTCAGATATGGTCAACAGACTGTTTAATGACTCGTAAGCATGAAAACCATAAGCATGTAATAAGTGCGAGCGAGATGCACTACATGCTTTGGCGGGCGTTCATAGAAGAAAGGCAAGGGCTTGTTCAAAAAAATCGGTATTTAAAAAACTAAAAATGGCTCCAACTTTTTACAAAAACCGATTGTAACTAACAATATGGCGCGTATATTAAAATAAAAAAATTTTTTTTTTTGTGGGGGCAATGGTTAAAAATTTTTTCTAAATTTTAATTTGTTTTTATTTTTAAGAAATTAAAAACTAATTTTTTTAGAAATTTTTTTTTTTGAAAGAAGAGGTTTTAGAGGAATTAATGAAAAAGACATGAAGTCAATCGGATTCATATAACGGGAGATACAGATTTTCAATGAGAGGGTACTTTTCCAAATTTGACAATTTTTAGCAAACTTAAAAAAATTCTAACTAAAAAAATAATTTTTTTCGGTCAAATCCTGATACACGTGTTTAGTTATTTTCCGAATAGTATGTGTAAAAAAAGTTTCAGGCAAATCAAAAATGTGACCCAATAAAAAGTGTTCGGTTTGTAAAAGAACCGCCCATATGTGCATACTGCATCTCCCTCCTTTTGAAAAATAACGTAAAATAATGAAGTTATTTTTATAATAAAAATTTCTAATAAAAACATCCTTTTTCTTTATTTATTTTTTTATTGTATTATGTTATTAGAATCAAAGAAAATGAAATTATTAAAAGAATATGTGTATTTATTCATCTATGCATGTGTGTCTTTGTATGGCCAATTAAGTGCAATTTATGAAATAAAGATTTTTAATCTATCCTTATGAACTGTTTGTTTCTTATGTATATTATTTGTTTTTACTATGTATCTCTATCACCTATTTCCGTTACTAGATACGGACCCTTATGACCTGTCTCGTTTTTTAATATAACTTGGACCCTTATGATCTTTTTAATCTATCTGTACAATTTTCGTTTGAGAAGAAAATAGTCCGCAGTGGGCACCGCCAGTTATTGATAAGATTGGAAGTCGTCGCTGCTGATTGTCCACCTACCTAAACAAATTTAGGTCGATACAGGCAGGCCTGTGCACACATGTGTCACGTCAGGCCATAAAGGAATCCCACGATCGGTCACGTCCTGACACCATCTGCACGCGTACTTCGCGGGACTTCGCTATCTTAAGGAGTTATCATGTCTGTAGCCACCTGGTATTATTTTGATAGGATAAACCATGTATCTGATAAATGTAACCCAAAGTAGACCTAAGTAAATACCCCTTTGACCCAAGAACATGTATATAAACCCCATGCAATATTCAATAAAATCAGTACGACAAAAACTCTTTGCGTATTCACTTCTCCGCAGCCCAATTTGTATTGAACTTATTGCGGCGACTATTGCCACTGGTTTTGTACTTGAGGCACGCAACAAAAACCTATTTTCAGCATTTCAGGATTTAATTTTGATCCATACATTTGGTGACCCCCGACTTTGAATCGCAAATTATTCAAATTGGGACTCCAATTTGAAGACGCATCATCATATCAATTTTGATATAAATACTTATCCGAAGAGATATATTTTGTTCGATTTTGAACGCACGCATAGGTCATTGTTTGATCACAAACTTGAACCGCATTTTTGTTCAGATTTGCTCAGATTTGGTCAACTCGGCGAACCAAACTATATTGGATAACGTTTCATTTTTACATTTATTTTTTAAACCACGGTGTGAGTCGAGGCACATCATAACAAAATACCTCTAAAAGGTTTAATTTATAAAGTAATATGGCCTTATCAAATATTCAGTCCCTATTGGATGAGCAGAATGCGCTGGGCGAGCGCATTCAAAGCCTAATAAGAAATTTTAAAAAAGATTCCGACTCAAGGAAAACTAAGCCTGCGTATTTCACAGAGCGATTAGCGACTCTTGACGGCCTATGGTCTAATTTCGCTATTAGAGATGCCAAAATTCAGGAGATAGTTAAAGGAAAACCGATTGACAACGAGTATTTCCTTAATAATTATTTCATTAAAATAAAAAATCTCGTGATTGAGTATATACGAATCTCGCTACATAAAAAATGGAAACAGACTCGATTACGTCTACCGAAGAAGATTTGGAAATCGAATCCATGTTCCGCGAGCAAAGGGCGCTAATAGACAGCCTAGAGCGGATAATGAACAAAGTAACGCTCGAAACAAGCCAGCATTTTCCCGATACCTGATGGCCGAAGACGCCATAGTGTCCTATCAAGTGACGGTCGGTGGAGGAAAGAATATGGCGACAGTACCCAGTTCCCCTACGACGCCAGCATTGCCGCTGCCTAAGATAACAATTCCAAAATTTGATGGAAACTATTTACAATGGCAATAATTCCATGATTTATTCAAGAAGATGATTCATGAATCTGCACTACCCATTATACAAAAAATGTGGTATTTAAAAACAAATCTAAATGGAGAGGCCGAACGGTTAATTCGTCACTTGTCGCTAACAGAAAATAATTACGCTACAGCAAGGAAAATGTTGCAAGAGCGATATAACAACAGAAGAGTGCTATGTAATACTCTAATACAAAAATTGGTAGACTTTGCACCCATGTCCCACGATGCAAAAGGAATAAAGACAATGCATGATAACATAAAAGAAACGTTATCTGCATTAAATAATATGGAAATTAAAACAGACAATTGGGATCCAATCCTTCTCCATAGGTTAAGTTAGGTTAGGTTTGAACGGCTGCCAGACTATCGTCTGGCACACTTAGACCTCTGTGGGTGATACCGTATGATCTCATTGTCCCTTTTTTTACGGGAACCCCCGTCTCTTGTGTCTCGTCCTAGAGACCTAGAGAGCATCTCATGATGATTAGCATGTCTTCCACCCTGAAGATTTTACAAAGGAGTTTAAATCCTTGAGATTGATCTCCGATATTTCGTTCAGATCGTTAAGGAAAGGGTATCCTAAGTGCTTCAGTCTAAGCCTGCAGAGGGCTGGGCAGTAGCAGAGAAGGTGTTCCACCGTTTCTTCTTCTTCCTCGTCCCTGCAGCTTCTACAAAAGTCATTTTTTGGGGCTTTTAGTCTACCGGCATGTGTCCCGACTAGCCAGTGGCCTGTAAGGGCTCGAACTAACATGCCACACTCTGTGCGGCTAAGTTTGAGTAGTGCTAACGTTCTTTTATTGTTAATCACCGGCCATGTCTGATGTGTGATACGGCACTTTGGTGCATTCTGCCAATTAGTGTTGGCTTGTTTGATGAGTTCGTTTCTAATGTTTAGCTTACAAGTTGCCATGGGCATACCGACACTCTCCTTTTCCGGAAGGAGAGGCATGATGGTGCCCTGCCTGGCTAACTCATCCGCTATGCAGTTGCCTACGATGTCCCGGTGACCCGGAACCCATATTAGGCTGATAGTAAACTGCCTAGCCATCTCGTGGAGAGATTTGCGACAGTCTGCTATTGTTCGTGAGTTTGTGTTTGTCGAGTAGATTGATTTAATAGCTGCTTGGCTATCACTATATATATTAAGGTGTCTACTTAGGTTGGTGTTCCCTAAGCAGTCGACTGCCTCCTTTATAGCGTGTACTTCCGCTTGGAAGACGCTACAGTGGTCCGGGAGTCTGAATGACTTCCTGATGCCTAATTGTTCGGAGAATACCCCTCCGCCAACGTGTCCGTCCAGTTTTGAGCCGTCTGTGTAAAAACAGATTGGGTCTGGCGAGCCTGGTCTGCCCTGCTGCCATTCCTCCCTATCTGGGATCAGGGCCTCGAAGGGTGTGTGTCTGTACTCATAGGATTTACATAGGTCCGTTTTCTTAGGAATTGACTTATCATGCTGAAGTATATTGGCATGACCGTAAAGTTGGGCTTTCCATTTCCCAGTATCCCTTAGTCGAATGGCTGTCGATTTTGCCCTTTCCATGCCTGCTAAGTCCAGGCTCGGGAGGTTCAAGATCGCATTCAGCGCTTCGTTTGGGGTAGTTTTAAGAGCTGCACTAATACACAGAGCCGCCATCCGCTGTACTTTGTTTAGTGGAGTTAGGATACATCGTTTTCGTAGAGCGGTCCACCATAATGCCACTTCGTATAGGAGAATTGGCTTGACTACCGCTGTGTAGATCCAGTTTACAATTTTGGGTGACATTCCCCATTTTAGCCCAATTGCCTTTTTACAGGAGTAAAGTGCTATTGTTGCCTTTTTGGTTCTCTCTTGGTTGTTCAAGCCCCATTTAAGGCGCTTATCTAATACCAACCCCAGGTATCTGGCGTGCTCGCTAAAAGAGAGATTGCAGTTATTTAGTGTGGGTGGGTTGAGTTGTGGGATCTTGTACCTATTCGTAAATAGGACAAGCTCCGTTTTTGAGGGATTTACCCCGAGTCCGTTTTTTATCGTCCATTCCGATAGTATTTTTAGTTTTGCGGTCATAAGATCGCAGAGTGTTTGTGGATACCTGCCATTAAAAATGATGGCGACATCGTCTGCGTATGCCACCACTTTGCATCCTCCTCCTTCCAGGATTCGCAGTAGTCTATTTACTGCGATGTTCCACAGAAGGGGGGATAGAACGCCCCCTTGTGGGGTTCCTCTGTTCACTAGTCTAGTTTGGGTTGAGGCCCCTAGTGCGGCCGTGACCATTCTGCTTATCAGCAGTTTATGGATCAGCCCCACTAGTTGAGCCTCAACCCCTAGTTCAGTGAGTGAATTCGTTATTGCTGTGGGTAGTACGTTGTTGAAGGCTCCTTCTATGTCTAGGAATGCGATCAGTGTGTACTCCTTATTGTTGAGTGATTTCTCGATGCTACTTACCACGACATGTAGCGCCGATTCTGTTGACTTACCCTTGGTGTAGGCGTGCTGTGCCTCGGACAGTTGTGCCGGGTTTATGGTGGCTCTCAGGTGTAGGCTTAACAGCCTCTCGAAGCTTTTAAGCAGGAAAGATGTCAGGCTTATTGGCCTGAAGTCCTTTGCTGTGGTGTGGGTGGCCTTTCCTGCCTTGGGAATGAAGACCACTTTCGTTTCCCGCCATCCGGTTGGTAGCTCTCCTACCGCTAAAATGGTGCGGAAGATTTTACTAAGCCAGTTTATAGCTAGCTGACCAGCTTGTTGGATATGTGCCGGTATTATACCGTCTGGTCCCGGTGATTTGTAGGGTTTGAAGCTCTGAATGGCCCATTTAATATTGCGGTCTGATATGAGGAGATCTAGATTGATCCCTTCTCCGCCAATTCTTTCTGGAGGTTGCCCAGTTTGTTGGCTTCCCGGGAAGTGAGCGTCTAGGAGTAGGTCTAGGGACTCGCTGCTAGAGTCCGACCAGGATCCATTTGCTTTCTGTAGATAGCCTAGGGGCGCGGCTGTCTTGGAGAGTATTTTCCTGAGCCTTGCAGCATCAGTCGTTTCTTCTATATCAGAGCAGAAACTGTGCCATGCGGCTCGTTTCGCTCTTCTAAGGGCCTTTTTGTACGAGGCTAATTCGCGTTTGTATCATTGCCAGTTCATTTCCTCGTTCCCTGCCTTTGCTCTGTTAAACAGGCCTGGATCTGAGGATTGATAGTTGTTGCGTCCACCAGGGGGGTTTTTTCTTCCCTCTTGGTTTCCCTATTGGGCATGCAACTTTGAAAGCCGAGTTGCACTCATTTCTGAATATATCTACTGTTTTATCCAGCTCATGTGGATCAGTTGTGTTTTCTGGCGGTTCCATTGGAAGGATATCCATCAGAACTTCTTTGTACATGGGCCAGTCAGCCCATCTGGGATTTGCGTAGCCGACCGGCAAGGGTGAATCAAGGGACAATATTGTTTCAATGAAACTATGGTCTGAGAAAGAGTGCTGGTCAGAGACGAACCAGTTACTGACTGCACTTACCAGCGAATCTGATACCAACGTTAGATCTATGATCGTTTGGCACACTTTGGTTATGAAGGTAGGGACATTTCCCCTATTGCATAAAAATAGGTTCGAGTTAAGAATAAAATCAAAAAGAGACTCACCTCTATCGTTGTTGTATGGGCAACCCCACTGGGTGTGATGGGCGTTGGCGTCGCAGCCTATTACCAAACCTGTCTTGAGCTCTTCGCATTCCTTTGCCAGTCCTCTGACTAGCGCGTCTGGGGGGTCTACCTCTTCTGAGGCCATGTAGGCCGATAGCAGCCTTATGGAGCCAATTTGCAGCTCCAGGCTTATTGCCGTGTTGTCTCCGTTGCTGTAATTGCGAAGCAGAAATGTATTAAGATGCCGTTTGGCTAAAATGCAGGTTCGAATTTTACCTTGTTTGGGGTCAAGCATCAGCTTGTATTCTTTTGTTCCTAGTCCAGCAACCTTGCCTCCTGCTATCCAAGGTTCCTGAACTAAGACCACGTCGGCTTCGCCTTTGGCAAGGCGAAGCAATAGGGCAGCGGACGCTGCTTTACTGTGGTGTAGGTTGATCTGCAGGAGTCTTAGTGACATCCCCAGCTGCAACCTCCACCACAGTAACGTCGGCCTCCGAATCGCTCAGGTCCACTTCATCGATTGCCGGTCCCAGCGCTCGCATATCTCTGCTCAGCGATGAGTCGGTTGAATAGCCGTCCTCCGGCACACCAGGGGCCTCCACTTCCTCCGCAAGAACTTACTCAGCTGGGTTGCCGGCAGGGCTTCCTTTGGAACTGGAGTCCCCTTTGTAGATCTTGATGTGGACGGCGCTGTAGCCAAAGTTGAGCACCCCCCGAGCAGCCTCTATGGGAGCGATCGACTCCTTGTTTAGCATCACGATCGCCTGATTAACATCACCTGCGTGCTCCTCTACCTTTACGACTTTCCAGTCCTTAGTGGGGAGGTGTGGGTTGCACTCTTGCAACATATATAGGATATCCTCTGGTGATTTTATGGCTGCTGGGAGCTAAATTCTGGCTCGGGGTCTACTGGGGACGTCACACCAATCTAGTGCGACTATGTTCGCCCCATCGTAGACTGCACCGAGCTGCGCTGTCGCCTGGTTATATAGATCAGCTGATCGCTGATTGTCGCAGGCCACCACCTTTACACTGCCCTGGTACCAGCCCGCGTCCATGCAGCAAGGCGATGAACCGGGCTTCTCGCATACCATACGCAGGCATATGAGAGACAGCTGGGACTCAACCGCCTTCCATTTGTTTCTGGGGATCCTGCTCTCCGGATTTCCCCTGTCAACGAGTCCCAGAAGGACCCGATCTTTTGCGATCTCGGCAAAGGAGACCGACGGCTGGATCTTCGATCTCTTCGCCGACGGACCAGGCAGCTCTATAGAGCGTTGCCTCTTCACCTGGGTGCCTTCCTGTTGGGTGCTCTCTTGCCCATAGTTTGGGAACACCGTCCTGGCCCACTCTACCTTCTTCAGCCATTCGGGCGAAGGCGTGGCGACTTTGCTTCTGGCATGTGAGCGCAGGGTTTGGGCGGCCATGTGTCTCTGCGTAAGTAAACTTCGTGACACCAGCGGGTGACCCGATCGACTTTGCTGCGCCTGCCGCTGTTTTATGCGCAGATGCGCGCATAGTGGAGGCGTTAGCGACAGTCTTTCTGTCCCCCATCACCCCTTGTTTGGGATGAGGCCCCTTCTGAGCCTTACTGGTGTTTGCAACAGAGCCAACGCTCGTCGTTGCAGTGGTGGGTTTGTTGAGAGTACCCGTCTCTGGTTTTTTATTGTTTTTTGTTGATGCTTCCATATTTGGTCTCACGAGTTGCGGAGAAGGGGAAAGGTCCGCCCGGGCAGAGATCCGCGGTACCCGGGTAGGGCGATAGTTAGAACAGGGGGTCGCCGTCTCCCTGAGCTCACCGTTCAAGACTGGGCTAGTTTTTGATCCGGGCCCCCAGCCAGGCTGACTCTCGGCACGGTCCGAATTACACCTTAGTCCGGCCCGGAGTGAGATGATGTTTGGGAGAGGAGGGGGTAGGTGGTGTGTAGGGTTTTGGGGTTTGTGTAGAGCAACTATTTAGATGCGGCTGAACAAATCGCATCGTCGGTACTGCGCCAAGATGCAAGATACCCGCTGGTTGTCCGGGGCTGATTATTTGCTGGGGCTTCCGTCCACGATTCCGTGATTGACTTCTGCCACCAGTTTATTCACAGCTGACCTCCGGAAGTGGAGGTCGTTCGCTATCCGCAACCTGCGACCCGCTCGGTGGCCCCAGCTAGGCGGCTTCGGAACCATCTCACAAGTTCTTCAGGCCGAGATCCTTCTCCATATTTTAACGAAGAAATTGGATCGCCAAACACATTTGCTGTATGAACAATCAATTCCGGATACACGGAATTTGCAATCCATACAGGAATTTTTGGAGTTCCTGGAGCAACGGTTCCTAACACTAGAGGTCATCTCCGCCGATAAACCTAAAAAGACGGGCACTTGTGCTGCAGGAACGGAAGCACAATTCAATTGCTTCTTTTGCAAAAAACCAAATCATAGCATTTTTAAATGTAATGATTTCTTAAAAAAGACGCCATCAGAGCGTCTCAACTGGACGCAGAAAAATAAATTATGCGTAAAATGCCTAAGTACCAACCACACTGCCAAAACATGCACAAAGAGAGATTGCTTTAAGTGCAACAAAAAACATAATACGCTGCTACATTTGGAAAAAGTGGCTGATAATCTGGATGTAATTACTGCGGCGTCAGTAAGTGGTAAACAATCCAGCTATATATTGTTAGCCACTGCGAGAGTGATAATCCAAGGCAATAATGGACAAATGGCAGAATTCAGAGCACTCTTAGACTCTGGATCCCAGATAAATGCAATTTCTGAAAGAGCAATTCAGAAATTGTCATTAAAAACAACCAACTCTATGCTCAAAATAAATGGCATAGGTGGTAAAGGACACACATCGAACTCGAGGGTAAATGTCGAGATAAAATCGAAATATGGAGAATTTACCTCCAGACTAGAAGCGATGGTAATGCCCCATATAGTTGCTGATCAGCCGACATATCCGATTTCGACAGAAAAATGGAAGATCCCGAAAAACATTACGTTGGTTGACCCGAGTTTTGGAAGTCCAGGAAAGATTGATGTACAGATTGGAGCTGAACATTACTTCGAAATAATGCAATCCGAGAACATAAACATCCAAAGGGGATTGCCAAGATTACAAAATACCAAACTTGGCTGGATTGTAGCAGGAAAGATAGCTGATCAACGAGCAACAGCGGCTGTGTGTGCGGTACTAACGGAAGAAGAAAAGGTGGATGAACAACTGGTAAAGTTCTGGGAGCTTGATAATTTTCAACCAGACAGAAAATGTTACTCGCCAGTTGAGAAACAATGTGAGTCTCACTTCCTTCAAAACATTCAGCGAGCACAGGACTCCAGATTTATCGTCCAACTACCCTTTCTGGAGCATACATCAGCGCTGGGGGAGAGTCGTGACATTGCCACGCGACGATTCTTATCCCTGGAGAAACGATTGCAGAGGGATCAAGCGATCAAGCAAGGATATATTGACTTCATGAAGGAGTATGAAGTACTTGGGCACATGAAGGAAGTTCCTCTGGTAAATTTACCAAGGACACATTATTTCATACCGCATCATTGTGTCTTAAAACCTGAAAGTCACACAACGAAACTACGTGTTGTATTTGATGCATCAGCCGTAACGTCTTCAGGAAAATCATTAAATGATTTATTGCACAAAGGCCCAACAGTGCAAAGTACATTGATGTCTATACTATTACGGTTTAGAATACACAAATATGTATTCACTGCCGATATCGAAAAAATGTATAGACAAATCTGGATAAACCCGAAGGATCAACATTATCAAATGATAGTATGGAGAAACGACCCGTCAGAAGAATTAAAACACTATCGTTTGAAAACTGTTACGTATGGCACAAAATCAGCACCATACTTAGCAACAAAATGCTTGGAGCATTTGGCAAGTAAACAAATGCCGCACTATTCAGTTGGGTCCCATGCCCTAAAAAATGATTTTTACGTGGATGATTGCATAACTGGAGCAAATACAATACCAGAAGCCCTTCAAATAAGAACTGAGCTTAACAAAAGTTTGTTGAGTTCAGTCTTTAAATTGCGAAAATGGTGCGCAAATAGCAACCAACTTCTACAGGGATTGAATAAAGAAGACATCATCCCTGAAGTTCAATTGGAAGATACTGCATATGAGGATTGCAGCGTCAAAACTCTTGGAATTATCTGGAATCCCAAGATTGATCAACTTTGCGGCAAAACACAAATTGCCACAAACACTAAAATAACGAGACGCGACGTTGTCTCGGAAATATTTAAAATATTTGATCCTCTTGGACTATTCTCTCCAGTAGTCATAAAGGCCAAAATATTTATGCAAGGCCTGACCAAGGAGAAATTTGAATACAATGAGGAACTACCGGAACAACTACAGAAGCAATGGATTGCATTCCGAGAAAGCTTACAGGCTTTAAATGAAATAAAAATTTCACGACACGTTTTCGAAGGTAAAATACCCACGATGAAGGAAATTCACACATTTGTGGATGCTTCAGAAAATGCGTATGCAGCGGCCGTATATCTTCGCGCAGTTCACAAGGACAAGAGGGTGACTGTACAATTGCTATGTGCTAAATCGCATTTAGCTCCAGTAAACGCGATCACCCTTCCTCGACTGGAATTGAAGGCAGCAGTACTAGGTGCACAACTGACGTCCACAGTAAAAGAACAGCTCTCAATGCAAGAAATTCCTACATATTTCTGGGCAGATTCGGAAATTGTTCTGTCATGGATAAATAGCTCTACCACAATAAAGGATAAATTTGTGGCGACAAGAATCACGACGATCCAGGAAACATCGCTACAAAAGGAATGGAGACATGTCCCATCTGAGCAAAACGCCGCGGATGTAGCATCAAGAGGAATATGTGGCTCTAAATTTGCAAGTCACAGCCTTTGGTTTTTTGGCCCATTATTTTTATATGGACCACCATCAACATGGCCAGCTCCGTTTATTGCCTCCAAAATTGAACGCCTGGCTAAACCTGCTGAAACCTCGTTAGGAGCAGTTAAGGATGATGAGTTTATATCCAAAATAAATCACGGCAATTCATTTTCCAAACTACTAAGGATAGTGGCTTATATCATGAGGATAAAACAGAAACCTCTAGTTGCAGGTGCAACGATAAACCTGAAAGAACTTGAACGTGCCAGAAAAATAGTTCCTCGCATCATCCAGCAGAAGCACTTCAGCGCAGATATAAAACATTTAAAGAAATCTCGTGAAGTCGAAAGGAGCAGCAACATTAGCACTCTCACACCGTTTGTAGATCAGGACGATCTCATCCGAGTTGGAGGCAGACTAGAAGCAGCTGAGCTATCGTTTGATGCTAAGCACCCTATACTACTTCCGTATAATGACCCGATAGTCAAACTAATCTTTGAAAAAATACATAAGGAGAATATGCATTGTGGAGCCCAAGCATTAGTGGCCACATCAAGGCAGAAATACTGGACTATAAAAGCAAAAACAATTGCCCGAAATGACGTCCTCAGCTGTGTAAAATGTACCAGAGCCAAACCTAAGTTATTGGAACAAATTATGGGACATCTACCCCCATTGCGAGTAACGCAAGCAAGACCATTTCTAAATTCCGGCGATGATTATTGTGGACCCTTTAAAATCCATTATAAAATTAGAGGAAAGAAACCACATACAGCATACATTGCAATATTTTGCTGTTTCGCCACTAAGGCTGTGCATCTGGAATTAGTCAGCGATCTAACAACTGAGGCCTTTTTGGGAGCACTGCGTCGTTTTATCAGTCGACGTGGAAAATGCCAAACATTGCATTGTGATAATGCAACCAATTTTGTTGGAGCCATGAATAAGCTCCAGGAGTTGGAAGAAGCCATATTTTCAAAGAAGGCCAGAGAAACCATTGTTGAAAGCTGCATTAACAAAGGTGTCAACTTTAAATTCATTTCGCCAAGGGCACCTCATTTTGGAGGCTTATGGGAAGCTGCGGTGAAATCAGCTAAGCATTTGTTACTTAAAAATGTAACCACAGCTAATCTAACATATGAAGAGTTAGAGACGGTTATAGTCGAGATTAAAGCAATATTAAATTCTCGACCTTTGGTCCCAATGTCATCAGATCCAAATGATTTGACAGCAATAACTCCTGGTCATTTTCTGATTGGAGAACCACTCACCGCCCAAGCTGACAGCGAGCCCTCTCAGCAACCACAGTCGTTAGGACAAAGATGGCAAGCTGTGTCAAAGCTAAAGCATGCTTTTTGGAGTCAATGGTCAACCGACTATCTTCAACAACTGCAGCAAAGGCAAAAGTGGAGATGATGATCGCATCAGCGAACATAAAGGAAGGAGCCTTAGTGTTGATTAAAGAGGACAATACACCGGTACTACAGTGGACAATGGGACGAGTTGTCAAGATTTTCCACGGAAAGGACAATTTTGTCAGAGTAGTGGAGGTAAAAACATCGAAAGGATTCTTCAAGCGCGATATCCAGCATATAGCTCCACTATTCCCAGAAGAAGAACCTGTGCATAAGCACCCGATATCCGAGGACACTGCCACTGAAGATAACGACGCTGAGGAAAATACGTCAAAGAGGAAGAAGACATCAACTATGTCTACGTTGGCAATGACATTGATCGTAATGCTCCTACTATTACCATTAACTGTTGCACAATCGATCAACGTGACACAATTTACGTCAAGGCCTGGAATTCTCTTTGAAAAAATTGGAAAGGGACAACTTGCCACCACAGATTGGTCCATAGTTGTATATTACAATTTAAATCCCTACTGGCATGATATGAACACATTTTCCATGGGAGTTACAAAAATTGGCCATTTATGCACACAATTACCACAGAAGGAAGCATGTACAAGTATGTACCATCACCTAAAACATTTGGAGGAAGACCTGCAGTCGGAAAATATGCTATTGGCAAGAACGCGAAAGCCAAGAGCACCACTCGACATCGTTGGAAACATAGCAAACAGTCTGTTTGGCGTACTAGACTCCACATATGCTAAAGAAATGGCTAACACGATAACAAAGGTTAAAGGTAATGAGGAACACTTATTAGTCTTATTAAAGAATCAAACGTCGCTAATCGATTCCACAATTAATGTTATAAAGAGAGATGAAATTTCTAACTCAAAGCGACTAAAGTTGATTGAGAGTTACATCGCTGACACAAAAAGTACCACCAGTGTATTTAATACGCTATCATGGTATACATCACTGTCAACTCAACTCGCTATGCTAGCTTCGAATCTCCAACGCGTACAAACGGAGCTAATAAATGTACTAACCGATATTTGGCACAACAAAATAAGTCCTATGTTGATATCACCACGACAGTTAAAGGAGCAGCTGGAAAAAATACGAAGTCACTTAAAAGCTGGACAACTTCTCCCAGTTTCTTCAGATAACATCCTCATGGCATACCAGATGATGAAGGGTGAAGGAGCTATTGTAGAGAATCATGTCATCATTAAAGTCAACATTCCGTTGATTTCGTCACAAGTCCTAGACATCTACAAACTGACTCCAATTCCTTTCGTATCTAAAGATGGGATCCAGACAATTGAAGCAAGGTCACCTTTTCTGGCCATCAACAGTCATCGTGATGAATTCGTCGAGATGTCTGAAGCGGACATAAAAACTTGTCAAGAAAGAGCAAAGAACGACTTCATTTGCTATAATAAACAAGCAATGTTTTCATCAGAAACAAGTTGTGAGATGAAATTATTTCATAACAAAACGGATGCCTCTTGTAAATTAATAAATACACAGAGATCATTTCTCTGGCTTGGAACGTATGCCGAGAATCAATGGATTTTTGCAACAAAATCATGCTTAAAGCTCTCTGCTGTGTGCGTCGATGGAACATCGGACATAGAGTTACAAGGTTCAGGACGTTTAAATGCCAGACCTGGATGTACAATTCGTAACTCATTAATGACAATAACGACACAAGGCGTTGCAGAAACCAAGCTACAAACATCATACGCTCGATTTGGAGACATCGATCTACAAGAAATTATCCCAACAAAGTTCAAAACTACACATCCAGTTGAGGTTGAAAAATTGAATGCCGATGACCTGCTGCAACGAAAAATTGAACTTTTTCCGTCAACCACATTCACGCTACCACACAAACTCTCAACTATTGAGCATCATCACATTGCCATCTATATTGGATTAATTTTCATGATGATCATTAGCATTGTTCATCTTGTTAAAAAATGGCAAGTGACTCGACAACATCCTCAAAGGCGTAATACACCTGCCAGTACAGCCACTCTCTCAACTCAACCATTTACAATCAACATTAATGATTGTTGAACGTCCGTTCAACGGGCGGGAGAATGTACAATTTTCGTTTGAGAAGAAAATAGTCCGCAGTGGCCACCGCCAGTTATTGATAAGATTGGAAGTCGTCGCTGCTGATTGTCCACCTACCTAAACAAATTTAGGTCGATACAGGCAGGCCTGTGCACACATGTGTCACGTCAGGCCATAAAGGAATCCCACGATCGGTCACGTCCTGACACCATCTGCACGCGTACTTCGCGGGACTTCGCTATCTTAAGGAGTTATCATGTCTGTAGCCACCTGGTATTGTTTTGATAGGATAAACCATGTATCTGATAAATGTAACCCAAAGTAGACCTAAGTAAATACCCCTTTGACCCAAGAACATGTATATAAACCCCATGCAATATTCAATAAAATCAGTACGACAAAAACTCTTTGAGTATTCACTTCTCCGCAGCCCAATTTGTATTGAACTTATTGCGGCGACTATTGCCACTGGTATTGTACTTGAGGCACGCAACAAAAACCTATTTTCAGCATTTCAGGATTTAATTTTGATCCATACACTATCCTTATGAACTGTTTGTTTCTTATGTATATCATTTGTTATTACTATGTATCTCTATCTCCTATTTCCGTTACTATATACGCACCCACTGATATATCTATATGACTTACTTTATGATCGTATAGTAGTTTATTTCTATTCTTATTTGCTTCTAACATAACTCTAGCTCTTTTGTAGGCTACTTCTAATCTATACTTACTCTCCTTAGCATAGTCATCTATATTATATAGTGCTTCTACACTATCTATGGTATTCAAATGTTTCGGTAAATTACTTGTTTTACCAAATACTAGCTCATATGGACAATAAGTATGTAACATAGAGGGGGTCGTGTTGAAACAAAAGACAAATTATTGAAGCCATACGTCCCAATCAGTTTTATCAACCGATATGTAGGATAGTATGTACTCATTGAAAGTTCTATGACTTATTTGTATTGTTCCAACTGTCTGGTGGTAGTGCGCTGTGGATGTAATATTTTCAATATTTAAATATTTGCACAAATCGTCTATAATTGAATTCTTATATTATGTTCCCATGTCCGTAATGAACGTCTTCATTAGACCGTACTTCAGGATAAAGGATTCAAATATTGCTTTAGCGACAGTATTAGCATTTTTATTCGGAACAGGTATGGCAACTAAATATTTAGTTAAATCACATATTAAAGTGACTGCAAACTCATTGCCATTTTCTGATTTTGGTAGTGGAACTATAGTGCCCACTATCACTCTGTCGAAAGCATTTATTGGTGTGTCTGTAATTGTTAAAGGGGTCTTTGAGTGTTTAGTTATTTTGGCTTTCTGGCATTTTTGACATTTTCTTACGTACTCAGTTATATCTTTAGACATACTTTTCCAGTAATAGTGTCTTTTTACTTTGGCCAAAGTTTTTGATATGCCAGTATGACCTCCTTGAATTGGATCATCATGAAATGTAGACAAAATTGCTTCTTTTTCTTTTAAATTTGTTATTTCGGTCACCGGGTTGAGTAGCGCTACTCTTAATGTTTTCAACATTTTATTGCCCATTAATTTGAAATTATCTATTGAAGTATGTTCAAAAATAATAATGGCTCCAACTTTTAGCAAAAACCGATTGTAACTAACAATATGGCGCATATATTGAAATAAAAAAAAAAAATTTTTTGTGGGGCAATGCCTAAAAAATTTTTTTTTATATATTAATCTATTTTTATTTTTAAGAAATTTAAAACTTGTTTTTTTAGACTTTTTTTTTGAAAGAAGAGGTTTTAGAGATATTAATGCAAGAGACATTAAGTTAATCGGATTCATATAACCGGAGATACAGATTTTCAATGAGAGGGTACTTTTTCAAATTTCACCATTTTTGACAAACTTAAAAAAATTCTAACTAAAAAAATAATTTTTTTTCGGTCAAATCCTGATACACGTGTTTACTTATTTCCCAAATAATACGTGTAAAAAAAGTTTTGGACAAATCAAAAATGTGAATTTTTTTTTTTGCAAAATCTTTTGGTTTGGTTTGGTTTGTAAAAGAACGGCCCATATTAATGTGCTAGTCACGTGTATTATGGGATACAAATTTTAATTAAAACACATACTTTTTACAAATTTAAACTGATGTTGGGTTACTTAAGCTAATTTAAATTAATTTCTCTCATTAAATTAACGGTTTGAAGGTTATACACCTTATTTTATTAATTTATTTAATTTTGATTTAAAATTCGGTGCGCTCTTAATTATTTTTAATCCATTGGGAAGTTCGTTCCAATACCGAACAGCAAAAATAAAGAATTGTTTTTCAGAAAATTTTCTTTTGTGTCTTATGCATGCAATGTTATTTGTTCGTCTTGAACTGGTATGCGTAAGTTTTTTGTAAAGATAGCCATCTGGCCGGGAAACTTCCCTGACGGAAAATTGAAGATTTATCCAATAACAGACTGTGGCCTCACTATCTTAGAAACCACGCTGTTAACTCGATATTTGCCAAAATGCCCTTTCCTCAACTACATTTCATTACCAACATCGAAATGTTTTTCACCAAACTGGAGAGTTGGTTTTTGCTGCAAGGCCTCGGTGCACGCAAAGAACAAGAGAAGTACGCAGCAGTAATCGCATACGCTGACCCCAAATACCTCGATCAAGTGCACGATCTTGTCAATAACCCACCGCAAACGAATCCGTACTCCACACTTTGTCCACACACAGAGATGGTGCGCCTCGACAGACTTGCGACAGGAATCCAACTCGGCGACGGTCGTCCAAGTCATCTACTCAGCCAACTGCAGCAAACTAACGCCACCAATGACGAATCGGCTGTGCGTCGCTACTGGATCAAGCTCGAAAGCTCTCCCAACACTACCCTCGCACAGCTCGCAACTGCTGCTGATGCCGTGATGGATTCTCTTAGCTACGACACTTCAAGCCACATGTGTGCGGTATCACAGCAAAACACCCACCATGCTTCATAGGAAGATCGCATCACACAACTAGGTAAACGCTTGAATGAGAATGACAAGATTTTACAGCAGATCAACAACAAACTAATGCCAACTCCGACAATTGGAATAGAAAAAACTACTGCTGATACGCTTTCCCGCATCTCAACAACGGTTCGTGTGGCCCTAAATGCACAAGGACATTTCTCAATTCGTAAAACACTGCGTTCCTTGCCAAAAATCGAATATTTCCCGACACGTCCGCTCGCCGCTGCAGCATTTTACGCTTCCTACTCAAAGATTCGACCACATCAACTTGGATCTCATCGGACCCTTACCTCAATCAGGTCAATATAGATACTGTTTAACAATCATCGACCGTTATACACGTTGGCCGGAAGCCATCGCAATCGAGGACATGCACGCCAACGCGGTAGCCTCAGCACTCATCTGCTCGTGGATCTCAAGATTTGGAGTTCCAGCCCGCATCACAACAGACCAAGGAAGGCAGTTCGAGTAAAAATTGTTCTAAGAATTGTCACGAATGCTAGGAATAGACCACCTTCGTACAACAGCATATGACCCGCAAGTGAATGGAATTATCGAACGATGGCACAGAACAGTCAAGGCAGCCATCATGTGCAAAAATCGCGTAAATTGACCACAGAAACTTCCAATGATCCTGCTCGGGTTGCGCTCAGCATTTAAGCCAGACATCCAAACAACATCAGCACAACTTGTGTACGGCACAACTCTTCGCCTGCCAGGAGAATTTTTTCATCAAAAGTCAAACTTCCAACTGCAGACTGAGTTCGCAAAGGAACTGGATGAAATTATGCGAGAAATACGGCCAATCCAGACGGCACATCACGACTCATCAAAGCCTTTTGTTTTTAAAGAGTTGGAAAATGCAACACACGTGTTCCTACGCAACGACACTGCTCACACATGAACATGGTCTTGTTTGTAATATTGATTTGCCTCACACTGTGAGTTTAAAAATACCAATTGTAATCTGTAAACCAAAATATCAGTGCATGAGTTCAAATGCTGTCAACGCTATGTTTAAGTTAAGCAACGCCAATGCAGCGTTCCAAAAATATGTCTAAGAACGCTTATCTATTTATATTCTAATGCGCCCCTTTCCCCGAAGCATTGGTTCATACTATTGTACTCCGCTGTACCCTATCTAAGCTAGTGTTTTACAAAATAAAAATAAGTTTGAATTATCAACTCGGCAAATGTGGATTTATTTCTTTTGGGATTGAACATCTTTACATTTTGGTCCTTCGAGCTAAACTTTGTAGTCATCCCCACCAGTGGTAAAAGGCTCAGAGTTGTAGCTGGAACCTTAAAGTCTGATTTTTTGCGAGCGCACGATCAGCTACAGTCTGCAAAAATAAAATAAAATAAAAACTTATGTCTTCCCCCACCAGTGGTAAGAGACCAAGTAAATTCTAAATAACACAAGTTTTACTTGCTAAATAAAATAAGCCAAACTATGTGAGAATAATTTATCTTTCGACGAAAGTGTCGAAGATTTAGAATTTGACTTCAAAAACATTTTGGACATCCTGAAAGAAAGGATGAATGCTTCCGAAGCAAAAACGGAAGGCAATAGTGGGGTTATGGTAAAGGAAAGGGCTGATAACCTTCCTGTGTTATTAAAAATAAAAGTTCCCACATTTTCCGGAGAAGGACAAGATTGGGACTTATTTTCGGAATTACATCTCTAAAAGTTAATTACTTACAAACCGCTCTCAAAGGCGAAGCAAGGAGTATGGTCGCTCACTTGCTAATCGGTTCTGCCGAAAATTATAATGCCGCTTGGGAACTATTAACCAAGCGGTATGAAAACAAGAGACAAATATTCTCCGATCAGCTGAATCGGTTGATCGATTTGCCCATGCTAGACAAAGATTCAGCTAAACAAGTTAAACTGTTTATTGACTCAATAAATGAATCGATTCATTTAACGAAGTCAAAAGCAAGTTTAAATGAAGATGTTGATGTGATTTTCGCGCACATCGTCATTCGAAAATTTAATAAAGAAGCGTTAAAATTATATGAAACGCATATAAAGAAAACTAAGGAAATCCAATTACTAGACGACGTAATGGATTTCTTAGAACAACGTAATAGTTCTCTTGCCTCATCAAATGGTGAGGAAAAGAAGCCTTTTAAAAGAATGGTAAATACCTCTGTAAAAGAAGGCTGTCTACTTTGTAAAATGGTTGGCCACTTTGTGTCAAATTGCTATAAATCTAAGGGAATAAGTCCGGAAAGAGAGGAATTTATAAAAAAAAAACAGCGCTTGTGCAATAGGTGCTTTAAGCATTCTTTATTTAAAATGTGTAATTCTGAATATTTATGTTCAGTTTGCAAAAAACTACATCATACAATGCTCCATGTCCCAACAGATAAAAGGGAGAAAGTAAACACTTGTGTCACAAAAGAACAAGCGTTTCTAGCCACAGCCCTAATTAAAGTAAAGTCAAAAAATGGTGGCATTAATTGATAGTGGGTCGCAGTGCACTATTATATCGGAAGAAGCTGCACCAATATTAAATTTAACGAGGAAAAAGAGCTTCACTGAGGTTAGTGGAGTCTCTGACACTTGTATCTCAAAGCATAAAGTAAATTTAAGTATAAAAATGCGCGATAATAAAAAAGATTGTCTTAGCATTGAAGCCATCATTCAAACATTGAATATTGATAAATCTAAGTGGACGAAATATACGTTGGCGGACCCTCACTTTAATAAACCAAGTAGGGTAGATCTTATTATAGGAGTGGATTTATATCCCCATATAGTTAAAGACGGAGTAGTTAAAATAGACGGACTACTAGGTCAAAATACGGAATTCGGGTGGATTGTATCCGGGTGCACCAAATCAAAAGGTGAAAAATTAATTGTGGCTACTACTGTGGAAGTAGAAAACTTAGACCGGTTTTGGGAAATGGAAAATGAAAATAATGATATTGAGGAAGAAATTTGTGAAAAACATTTCTTAGAGACCACTAAAATAGATAAAAATGGGAGATATGTGGTCAAAATTCCATTTAAAAATGAAAAAGAATTAGGAGACTCCAAAGCGCAGGCCATAGCGCGATTTTATAATTTGGAAAGAAAATTAAATAAAAATATAAAACTTAAAGAAAATTATATTAAATTCATGCATGAATATATAAACTTGGGCCACATGTGTAACGGGTCGTTTAATTAAATCCTTCGAGGCACTCTCTGTCTAACGTAGGTGTCCAGCTAAGCTCAGGGAAAATGGGGTGGTTCTTGTGCCTCTTAGGATGCATCCGTCACTCGAATAATTTGTAGACAGAGTGTAGCAAGTGAAATAGGGAATTATAGAAAGTATGAAAATAAATGCGGAACCAGGCAAGCTCGATCAGAGAATTTAGGGTGGAATTATTCTCTTTTGATAGGGTGTAGAAATACCGCCGAGGTGATGATTACTTAAGGTGCTTAAATAAAGGATTTCATGATTTCATTCAGGTTATAATTCAAAATTTTCTTTACAATGTGTGCCTAAAACTAGGATAATACATATACATTTCAGTGAATTTATATTCATTTATATTGACTTCAAGATTTTACAGACTTCAAATAATGATCGCGAGTTATAGTTTACAGAGGTTTACTCGGTGTGCTGACGATAGGGTTTTTTTTTTCATACAATTTGGTGAGGTGTTCTCGGCTATGCCGTACTTACGATCAGGTTCTCCGATGTCGACAGGCCTGTGGACGACGTTTTGACCTTGTAGATAATGGTTAAGTTTAAAATGTATATGAAAAGTTTCCTCGTCAGCAGCACATGTAACGCAAAATGATATTATAAGTAAGGGTAAATTAAATTATTTTAAAGTAAAAATATAAAAGAAAAGGGATATTCAAAATAATCAATATTAATACAAAATATGGTTATAGTTGTATTATACACAAAATTCCAAGTCGTTTAGATGCACAAATGGGTTTGAATAAGTGCTGATGAATCTCGATGAAAGTTGCAGGGGGGGGGGGGAGATCCCGTATATTCTCAAAGAAAAATTGACAGATCCGATGCGGCAACAAATTCGCAGGAAAAATAACTCGCAATCGTCTCTCAAAATAAGGCTGTTAGACCGTTGCTCCCGCGCTGCCGCCATTGCATGCGTAGGATGGCGAGCGAATTTGGCCCCAAAAAGTGCGATGATTGGCCACCAAGAACGGTTTAATTTGGCGGGCGGTTGGTCATCCAGACAACGAGGTTTTTCTTCAGAATTAATTAATGCCCAACCTGGGCTTGATGCTGGAGGGACCCTACAGAAACAGGTTGAGGTTATATTCTTGTCACATACTTTTCACTAATTCTTACCCTAGCCAAGTAGGTACTTAGGGGGCTGGAACCACTACACACAACTGAGGGGGGGTAGCTAATTATATTTAAATATATTTTTATTGGCAAAGTTATTTCCAGTTTCACACGTGTTTTATTTTTAAATCGGTTGCCACGGGATAATTCGAGATAAACTTATCTTTGCCACCGGTATCGAGAGAATGAGAACGGGGTTAGAACGGAAACGGGGGTGTAAAATTTAAGCTCAGCTTGACATGTGCATTGGATCAGCTGCTTAGCCTCGATAGATACCAAAAGATATATACTAGATAAGCTTTTGCTCATGACTGCGTTTATTTTCCCTCACTAAATATAATTTTAAACTATTCTCACCCTCACACCACAGTTTTGATCTTTACCGTACTGGTAATGATAAAAGCTGAAAAAGGGTGATACCAAAAATTATTATGCTTTCCAAATATCTTTCGCATGGAAATTTCCCAAAAATTTGCCGTTAGTATCTTCTAAGCCATAGATGTTTTGACCTAACTTGCTCTTGATTCTAGCCTTTATTCCTACGGGTGCTAGTTTGGCGTTAAAATGGGAAGCTAAGTTACTGAGTTGAAAATTTCTTTTTATAACTTCATCATCAATATCAAAAGTTCGCGGTTTACTTCTCAAGTTATAAGTATGCTGATTCTTCATGTAAGCCTTTTCTAGGTTCTTGCCTATGTCGGAACGTAACTTTGAGAATTCATCCTCTCGATTTAATCTGACTGTGTTCTCATTTAATATTCCGAGTGTTTTTAGCAACTTGTAGTCCTCGCCGTGGGTAATCATATGTTGCCCAAACACAATGAAATATGGAACCATTCCGACGGATTGGTGTATGGAGTTTCGGAGGGCGCAATTGATAGCACTAAGAAAGGTATCCCATTCCCGTTGATCCTTTCGGACATAAGATCGAAGGGCCGCGTTAATGGAGCGGTTAACCCGTTCGGCAGCATTTGATTGCGGGGCATAAGCTCCTGTACACAAATGTTGAATACCATGTTTTAAAAGAAAACCCGCGAATTTGTGACTTTTGAACTGGGTTCCATTGTCACTAACAACAATTTGTGGAACGCCGAAACAAGGAAACAAATTATCTCCTAGGTATTCAATTACCACCTTCGACGTGAATTTGCGAACAGCTTTTAAAAACGTGAACTTTGAGAAGTGGTCTAGGACGATCAGAATGCCAATGTTACCCTTTTTCGATCGTGGAAAAGGCCCAATAAAATCAATGTACAGCCGCTGAAACGGTCGTTCGCTGATCACCTGGCTCCCCATTGGAGGTTTTAGAATACCCGTTGGATGTTTTGATGTACGGCACAGCTCACACTTAGCAATGTATTCGCGGACCTCTGCAGCCAGTTTTGGCCAGTAAAAGCTACGCCGTATTTTCTCTAAGCATTTGGCCACGCCACAGTGTGCCGAGGCGGGCTGGTCGTGATTAGAACGGATTACTTCCAGGCGAAGTTCCGATGGAACAAATAATTTCCAGCATTCGTCCTGGTTTTCTGAAGTAGCAAAACAGGTACGATGGTATATATAGTCGTCAATTACCTGAAAGTCTGGTAAATTAGCTTGTTTAAACTTTTCTCTTAGCTCTGTATACTCATTAGATTGAAAGGCGATAGATTTCAAATCAATACTAGGCAATGAGTCCAATTTGATTTCCGCTATGTTATCATCCTCCTCAAAGGACCGCGACAGGGCGTCGGGCACTACATTATCACACCCTTTGCGATGCTCTATGTCAAAAACGAATCCTTGTAATTTAATGGCCCATCTTGCTAATCTTCCACTTAGGTCTGACTGGTTAATTAACCAACGGAGGCTGGCATGATCGGTTACAATCTTAAAAGGGTGTCCTTCTATATACATTCGGAACTTTTTCACGGCTAAGACGACAGCAAGGCATTAAAGTTCCGTTACCGTGTAATTTCTTTGCGCTTTAGTCAATTTTTTTGACATGTACGCAATAGGTCTTTCGATGCCTGCTTCGTCACACTGCGATAAGACCGCACCCACTCCATGAAGGGATGCGTCGCATTGCACAATGAAGGATTTTTCGTAATCTGGGTGTACTAACAAAGGTGCGGAGCAGAGCCGAGATTTGATTTCTTCAAAAGCCGACTGAGTGCAATCATTCCAACAGAATGGTTTCTTGCCCAGAAGCTCCGTCAGTGGAAAAATGACCGTTAAGTACTGCGATATAAAGCGCTGGTACCAGCCGGTCATTCCTAAAAACCTTCGAAGCTGGCGTTGAGTCTTAGGCGCTGGAAATTCGGCCACTGCTCGAACTTTTTCGGGGTTTATTTGTAAGGTTCCTCCTCCAACTATATACCCAAGATATTCAACCTGCTTTAATCCGAATTGGCTTTTCGTTACATTTATTGTTAGGCCCGCTTTTCGTAACTGACTAGCGACCTCAGCCAAATGCATCAAGTGCTCCTCGAAATTTGAGGACAAAATTAACAAGTCATCTAAGTATACTAGAACATGGGTCTTCAACTTGAAGGGAATAACGACATCCATAAGGCGACACAACGTTTGTGGGGCGTTGGTAAGCCCGAACGGCATCCTTTTAAACTGATACAAGGGGCGGTTAGGCACCGTGAAGGCAGTCTTAGCCCGTGATTCCGGGTCTAACGCAATTTGCCAAAATGCATCTTTTAGATCAATTTTCGAAATACAATGCACAGGATGTAGCCGACTTATTAATCCATCTAGGATGGGCATTGGATATGCGTCTTTCACTGTAATTGAATTTAACTTTCGTGCATCTAGGCAAAATCTTACTTTGCCGGGCTTAACAATTAAGGTCACGGGCGAAGACCATGGGGACGTAGGAGCTTCTTCGATAACGTCTTGGGATATCATTCGGTCAATTTCATCACATAGTAATTTTTCCCTAGCCGGAAATAAGGGATAAAATCTTTGTTTTATGGGCTTTGCTATGGACGTATCGATGGAGTGCTCCACTAACAGTGTTTTTCCTAAACCGTCTTTTTCAAACGAAGGAAACAAATTAATTACTGACTGCAACCTCAATATGTCTGCCGAACTGAGAACTAATCTCTCGGGATTTTCTAAGTGATCAACTTGAAGTTCGTTTATGTTACCCGCTATAGAAATAGAGATTCCAAATTCGTTCCAAAAGTCCATTCCACATATGACGTTTTGGTTTATGGATGGTACTATCAAAAAAGACATGTCCCTTTGCACAGAGTTAAACGAAATAGGTATTGAATATATGCCTACCACCACCTGTGTTTGCCCATCGGCAGTTTTAACTATTCCCTTTAGCGGTCTTAAGGGACACTTTTGTAAGATAATGCGTTGCGCTAATTCTCCACCGATAACGCTCTGGTTGGCTCCGCTATCCAATAATGCTAGGTAAAGGTGATCTAATATTTCTAAATGAGTGAAAGGCCGTATATCGTTTTTCTTATGAACGAGTGCTGAGATAATACATTTCTTTAAATATTTCTTGTCCCTATAATACGATCGAATACGCTCCGATGACCGTGTTTGAAATTTATCACCTTCCGGTTGATGTTGCGTTTCTTGCTGAGGTGCTTGCATACGAATGTGATAAGGTGAGAAATTGAAAAAACTGTTAGTGGCTATGGTTTCAGGACTGGGGAACCCTTTTAAATCCGAGACTTGTTGTGGACATTCGACTAAGGGAGGCGACGAATATCCCGTGCTAAGTTTTCCGGCGTTTTTATTGCATTTTAGGCAGTGGGGCTGTATGTGTTAGCTAGGCCGCAACCGTAGCAAAATACGCGCCTAGACTTTAGACAGTCTTGATATCTGTGCCCTATCTCATCACAGTTCCAACACTTAATTTTGTCGGAAGAACGAATTACACACACCTCCTCCGGGGAGGGAATAGGTTCATCTTCCTCGCTGTCTATAATCTCTTCTTCAGCCTGAATAGCATTAAGAGAATTTCTGAGAGCCGGACGGGCATTAGGCCTGGACCGGGAGCTCCTGAAAAATTCCTCATGCCTATGACACTCTTTCCGTAGAACAGCTAGACTGGGAGTGGGAACGTGTAAGAGCTCATGTTTCAACTCGGTTCGTAAATTGTACCTTACTTCTGTCGTTAAATCTGACTCGGATAAAGGTTCCCTAAGGGCATCCGCGATTATCAACATCGCGTCTAGAAATTCATCGAACGATTCAGTGGTACCTTGTTTTCGCCGCCGTAATGCATTCTTGATGTCCCGATCCTTTCGTTGGTCTCGGTACCTATCCTTTAGGCGATCGCACAAATCAAACCAAGTCATCATATCTGAGCTTCGATGCACACGCCAATAAAAAGTCAATGCTGATCCCGAAAATAAGAGATTAGCAAACTGAAACAACAGATCGAAGTTTCCATTAAGGCACTGCGTTGTCAAGCAATTAACCCGATATATAAAATCTTCGATAGGAATGTCAGTACTAGAGCCGCTGAATTTCAGATGCCAATTGGAAATTACACTCGAAACCCTATCTGGTCTTTCTGCCGAATAGTCATTTACATTCGCTTGATGATTAGAATAAAAACGTCTCGAATTATTGTCTCTGAAGTTACTCAATCGCGGCAAGTTATTGTGGTCCCATTCCAGCTGTGCCTCTGAGCGAGCGTCTCGATTGTGTGAGCCCAGGTTTAAATTCGCTAAAGATTCACCAATTCGATCTGAAATTGTTTCTACCAAGCTCGTCCTATGGGTTTCCAAAGAAACAGCTATTATTTGTTGAACTCTTTCTTCGGACAAACTTTGCGGATTTGAAGCTATACTTTGACGACTTGGCTCGCGACTTGTTGTATTTGGCACTGACCTTGGGAGATTAGAAGTGTTTTGTACATTCCGTGAACTATTCCTGGTTGGTGGTCGGTTTCTTGGTACGGTACCTGTTCTTAAACTACCCGCAGTTGCACTTGGCCCTTGAACAATCTGAACCCTTGGTTCTATGGGTAGTAGTACAGACTCTTGATTTAATACTCCCGCCCGAGTACAATTCTGTCGACACAATGGACAGGTCTCGTTAGTTTCTAGCCAAGTTAGAAGACACGATTTATGGTACTGGTGTCTGCATGGGGTTGTTATAAGTTCGGCGTCATTGTTAGCCTCATTACAAATAGTACAGAAAAATGGTTCATTGGCTGATGCCAATGCAACGAGGTTTTCAACACTACGCCTAACAGCCATCTTTTGAGAATTGATTTTGTATTTTGTCTTATTTTTATAATTTATTTAATAACTTTTTTTTCTATTAAAATTTTTTTTTTTTTATTTGTTTATCTTTTTGTTGTTTTTTTTAAAGAGATTTGTTACCTTAATTAGTCGGAGAAATTTTCTTTGATTTGATGATAATAAGAATTTTTATATTTTTGGTAGGGCTTATCCTTAAGTAATATCACCTCAGAGTATTTTTGATTTATTATTCAAGTTAATATCTGCATGCCTGGTGTTCCGTTACTGATTTAAATATAAATAGCTTTTGAATTCACCTTCGTGTAAAAGAGGAACATGCCCACAATATATAAAGCATGAACGCTTCTCAATTTTACAACGATTTGAAAGGGTATTTAAAATTAAATTACGTGGTGTAGTCTTCGTCTTTTTTTTTACAGAACCAAATTCCTACGAAATTCAACTTTAAATATGTGTAAAAGTACCGTTTCATATAGTCTATTTTCTGGTTGCATCAATTTTAATTTTACAATTCCAAGGTTTTTAGACTACATGAATTCAGAAACTAAGAAAAATGTTTGGCTGAATCTTTGATAAAAAAAAGGGGGGAAGAAAAGATAGTAGGGAAATATATTTTGAAGCTTGACCTTTGGCACATAAATAATATTTAGCTTTATTCTTTTTTTTTTTATGTGTTCCTTTAAATCGGTTTAAACCTAGTCTTGCCTCACCGTGGGCGCCAATTCTGTAACGGGTCGTTTAATTAAATCCTTCGAGGCACTCTCTGTCTAACGTAGGTGTCCAGCTAAGCTCAGGGAAAATGGGGTGGTTCTTGTGCCTCTTAGGATGCATCCGTCACTCGAATAATTTGTAGACAGAGTGTAGCAAGTGAAATAGGGAATTATAGAAAGTATGAAAATAAATGCGGAACCAGGCAAGCTCGATCAGAGAATTTAGGGTGGAATTATTCTCTTTTGATAGGGTGTAGAAATACCGCCGAGGTGATGATTACTTAAGGTGCTTAAATAAAGGATTTCATGATTTCATTCAGGTTTTAATTCAAAATTTTCTTTACAATGTGTGCCTAAAACTAGGATAATACATATAAATTTCAGTGAATTTATATTCATTTATATTGACTTCAAGATTTTACAGACTTCAAATAATGATCGCGAGTTATAGTTTACAGAGGTTTACTCGGTGTGCTGACGATAGGGTTTTTTTTTTCATACAATTTGGTGAGGTGTTCTAGGCTATGCCGTACTTACGACAAGGTTCTCCGATGTCGACAGGCCTGTGGACGACGTTTTGACCTTGTAGATAATGGTTAAGTTTAAAATGTATATGAAAAGTTTCCTCGTCAGCAGCACATGTAACGCAAAATGATATTATAAGTAAGGGTAAATTAAATTATTTTAAAGTAAAAATATAAAAGAAAAGGGATATTCAAAATAATTAATATTAATACAAAATATGGTTATAGTTGTATTATACACAAAATTCCAAGTCGTTTAGATGCACAAATGTGTTTGAATAAGTGCTGATGAATCTCGATGAAAGTTGCAGGGGGGGGGGGGGGGAAGAACCCGTATATTCTCAAAGAAAAATTGACAGATCCGATGCGGCAACAAATTCGCAGGAAAAATAACTCGCAATCGTCTCTCAAAATAAGGCTGTTAGACCGTTGCTCCCGCGCTGCCGCCAATGCATGCGTAGGATGGCGAGCGAATTGGCCCCAAAAAGTGCGATGATTGGCCACCAAGACGGTTTAATTTGGCGGGCGGTTGGTCATCCAGACAACGAGGTTTTTCTTCAGAATTAATTAATGCCCAACCTGGGCTTGATGCTGGAGGGACCCTACAGAAACAGGTTGAGGTTATATTCTTGTCACACACTTTTCACTAATTCTTACCCTAGCCAAGTAGGTACTTAGGGGGCTGGAACCACTACACACAACTGAGGGGGGGGTAGCTAATTATATTTAAATATATTTTTATTGGCAAAGTTATTTCCAGTTTCACACGTGTTTTATTTTTAAATCGGTTGCCACGGGATAATTCGAGATAAACTTATCTTTGCCACCGGTATCGAGAGAATGAGAACGGGGTTAGAACGGAAACGGGGGTGTAAAATTTAAGCTCAGCTTGACATGTGCATTGGATCAGCTGCTTAGCCTCGATAGATACCAAAAGATATATACTAGATAAGCTTTTGCTCATGACTGCGTTTATTTTCCCTCACTAAATATAATTTTAAACTATTCTCACCCTCACACATGATAGAGTCCAAGAAAGACGGAAAATATTATTTACCCCATCAAGGTGTTGTAAGAGAATCAAGCCTTACAGCAAAATTAAGGGTAGTGTTCGATGCCTCAGCGAAAACTACAAACAATAAAAGTCTAAATGACATTATGTGGGTTGGGCCAAGAGTCCAAAAAGATATATTTGATATCGTTGTCAAATGACGTAAATGGCCATTTGTAGTATCGGCGGACATTGAGAAAATGTACCGGCAAATAAACATTGAAGAACATGAAGAAGATCAACAATATTTGCACATTATTTGGAGAGATTCCCCAAATATAAAATTAAAAGATTACAAATTAACCGTTATATACGGAACAGCATCAGCATCCTATTTAGCCACAAGAGTGCTTGCTGAAATTTCGAATAGATGCGAAAATCTATCGATTAAGGAAATAATCAGAAATGATTTTTATATGGATGACCTAATGACAGTTGCTAATTCCATAAGAGAAGCCAAAGATCACGTTGAACATATAAACTTTGAATTAGAAAAGGTGGGTCTTAACTTAAGAAAATGGATCTAGAATTTCTCAGAAATTGTGGAAGCTTTGGAAAGCAAAGAAGAAAATAAAATATTAGATTCGAGAAAATGAATCCATTAAAACTCTGAGGCTTCAATGGGAACCAATTAAAGATGAATGTGAACACGGCGCTAATATTAATAAACGTTGTCTCCAGTAACCATAGTAGGAAAATTATTTATTCAAAAGCTATGGTTGACAGAGCAAAAATGGGATCAGAACTTGTCAGACCCAGATGCCAAAGAATGGAAAGCCTTTAAAGAGAACTTAACATCTCTTGAAGGAATTAGAATCCCCAGGTGGGTTAAATCCCAGGAAGATATGCCAGTACAAATTCACGGATTCTCTGATGCGTCCGAAAAAGCGTACGCAGCCGTAGTATATGCCAAAGTGGGATCCTCCTCTATGATTATAGCTAGCAAGAGCAAGGTTAATCCGAAGAAAAATAGAAAAACCATCCCTAAATTAGAGCTATGTGCTGCACATCTTCTATCAAAACTAATAGATAGAGTTAGGACAGTAATTGGAGGGGAAGCAAAGGCATATGGATGGAGTGATTCAACGATCACACTAGCATGGATTAAAAATGGGAATAATAAAGACAAATTTATTCGACGGCAAACTGACAAAATAAGAACATTTAAGAACATTGATTGGAGACACGTTAGATCAGAAGACAATCCAGCAGACGTAGCGTCAAGGGGAATAACACCAGAAAAATTGCTAGAAGGTGCAATTTGGTGGAACGGACCTCAATGGTTGGCCAAATCAGAAAAATACTGGCCGAAAGAGGAACAAGTAGATTGTATAATTGTCAGTACCGCCTTAACAGGGAAATCAAGCCAGTTAATACTATCAATAAAAGAAAGATACTCCTGTATGCAAAAATTAGAAAGAATTATTGCATATTCCTTAAGATTTATTGAGGTAAAGTTAAAAACGAAATCGTTTCCCACATATTTGACAGTGAATGAATTAAAATTGGCAAGAATTTTAATAATAAAACAGCAACAGAAAAGTCAATTTAGTTCAGAAATAAAGTGCTTAAGGCACTAACAGGATATGGGAACTAAAACCAAAATATTAGGATTAAATCCATTTTTAGATAAAGATGGATTATTAAGAGTTGGAGGTAGATTACAGAACTCCAGCGCAGAATTTTCTATAAAACATCCCTTAATTTTAGATAAGTGTTATTTAACCTTATTAATAATCAGAAATGCACATAGGGAAACATTGCACGGCGGAATTAACCTTATGCGAAATTATATTCAAAGAAAATTTTGGATATTCGGATTAAGGAACAGCCTAAAGCATTATCTAAAACAATGTATTAAATGTGCAAGATACATACAAATTACAGCTGAACAAATCATGGGAAATTTACAGAGTTACTATAGCTCACCCGTTTCTGAATACTGGAGTCTACTATGCTGGCCCATATCATATAAGATGCTAAAAAAATCGAGGCCAGAAATCGTATAAAAGTTACATTGCTGTATTTGTATGTATGGAAACCAAGGCTATCCATTTAGAAGTTGTAAGTGATTTGACTTCAGGTGCCTTTTTAGCTGCATTAAGGAGATTCTTTTCAAGAAGAGGAAAATGTGCTAAAATGTTTTCAGATAATGGGACAAATTTCGTGGGAGCCGCCAGAAAATTGGATGAAGATCTACAGAAGGCACTCAACGAAAATATTAAAATTATGCCAACATTAGAAAACGAACAAATTGAATGGCATTTTATTCCCCTGGCAGGGGGAGGTATTTGGGTAGCTGGGGTGAAATCTGTTAAATATCACCTAAAAAGAATAATTGGGGGGGCTAATAATCTAACTCATGAAGAGATGGCAACTCTATTATACCAAACTGAAGCGGTATTAAATTCAAGACCATTATATACAACTAATACTGACATTGACGATTGGGAAGTTTTGACACCAGGTCACTTCCTGATAGGAAGGCCCACACTAGGACCTATTGAGACCATTTCCGAGGAAAGAATTGGAAATTTAGATAGAGTGAAATTAATTCAGAAAATGAAAAGCGAATTTTGGGTTAAATTGAAGAATGCTTATTTAAACACTCTTCAACAAAGAAATAAATGGAAATTAGGAATGCCAAACCTTAATAAAGGTCAAATTGTATTACTAAAAGATGAAAATTGTCATCCCGCTAGATGGCCCTTGGGAAAAGTAGAAGAAATACATAAGGGAAAAGACGACCGAGTCAGAGTAGTAAAAGTAAAACTACAAGATGGTTCAATTTTAAAACCTATTACAAAAGTTTGTCCTCTAACTGGAATTGAGGCTGAAGAGAGCGAATCACCTATCTCGGTCAAGCAGACTAAGGGTAAGGGTACTCGCAGTAGCCCTAGAATCCATAAACTTGGATTAATGGCGATAATGTTAATGCTAATGTTATTTTGCCAGGTGTCTAATGCAAGTTCACCTACGCAAGGGAATCAAAAGTGGTAGTAGATCCAATGGGAGACGTCGAAGTCTTAGCCTCATCTTGGGATCTAATTGTATATTATAACATGGATCCATATTTCGACATGATAAGAAAGGGAAAACTGTTGAATGGAAAAATGAGAGTGGTGTGTGACAAGCTTCATGGGTTTGAAGATCAATGTAATACTGTTCTTGATAATACTTAACGACAGATTACAGATTTAGAAGAGAACAATAAACTGTTTATGACTCAGGATAGGAAAAGATATAAGCGAGCTCCATTCGAGTTTATGGGCTCTCTCTATCACATACTTTTTGGTATAATGGACGCTGAAGATAGGGATAACTTAGAGGGTAACATGAAGAACCTCTTAGATAACCAGCAAAATACTGCAGAATTGGTTAAAAAGTAAACCTCTGTAGTAGAATCAACAATAAATATCCTGAAAAGAAGTACGGATGATATAAACTCAAATTTTCGAAGTATGACTACGTGAATAGAAAACATAACAGAAGTTTTGAAAGAAAGTTACTATGTCTATAAGAGTCAATTGATTTATTTACGGTAACAAAATAATTAACTTCTTTAATTGAAGAATGTGAAAAGATTCAAGCAGGTGTAATAAGCTTACTCATAGATAAAAACCATGGTAGATTGAATCCAAATATTTTAAGGCCAATGCAACTAAAAAAGGAAATTTCCAGAATTAAGGATGCATTACTAGAAACCTTAGTACTACCAGGTAAAAGAACAGGAACTGAGTTAAAGGAAATTTACACGTTATACACAGCTAAAGGAATTTTTGTCGATAATAAGTTAATTTTGAATGTCAAAATTTCCTTATTTGGTAGACACCCTTCCCATCTTTTTAGAGTAATTCCTATGCCAGTCAAAATTAACAATGAGGTAATTATAGCAGACTTAAATTCGAAATATTTAGTTTACAATTTTGAAATAGACCCCTATCATCTAATATCGGAAGCTACCTTAAGTAGCTGTCAAAAATGGAAAGCTAATAACGTAATATGTGAAGGTAATTGGCCTTGGAATAGCGCTAATGACAATACTTGCGAAATAGCTCCCTTTAAACCAAATAGTCCCTCTAATTATATTTATAAAAAAATGACTCAGATCAATTCTTACTGGGTTGAGTTGCAAAAGAAAGGTAGTTGGCTATTTAAGGTTCCAGAAATAACTAAAGCTAGAATTCAATGTAAAAATTTATCGCAAGAATTAATAGACCTGCCTGAGCAAGGAATTTTAACGATTGTGTCTGGTTGCACTATAAGAACAGACGACAAAGTATTAATAGCTCATCATAGTATTCAGTCAGAAGCTTATGAGCCAATATCAGTTTCTTATGTGAGTAATATAAGTAAGATTCCAAGTATTGTTTGGAATCCATTAACATTGCCGATTATTGACCACAATAAAGAGTTAGAAAAACTAACGAATGAATTACAAGGACTGAATTTTCATCACCTGTCAGGTCATGCGGCATTAATCGTAGGTTTAGTAATTATATTAATTTTAATTGTTTATATGATAAAACGAATAAATGTAGCAAGACGAATGCAGGCCATAATTCTTCCTGGCCCCTTGCAGAATGTTCATACATGAACATGGTTTTGTTTGTAATATTGATTTGCCTCACACTGTGAGTTTAAAAATACCAATTGTAATCTTTAAACCAAAATATCAGTGCATGAGTTCAAATGCTATCAACGCTATGTTTAAGTTGAGCAACGCCAATGCAGCGTTCCAAAAATATGTCTAAGAACGCTTATCTATTTATATTCTAATGCGCCCCTTTCCCCGACGCATTGGTCCATACTATTGTACTCCGCTGTACCCTATATAAGCTAGTGTTTTACAAAATAAAAATCAGTTTGAATTATCAACTCAGCAAATGTGGATTTCTTTCTTTTGGGATTGAACATCTTTACAGACACCGTCCGTGGATCCCTTCAGCCGCCCTATGAAGGCCCTTTGAAGTAAAAGAAAAGCAAACCAAATACTTCACCATAAACACCGGCGCCCGATGCATTAAAGTTTCTATTGACCGACTCAAACCAGCGTTTATAGAGGCTCCGCAGGCAACACCTTCACTACCAAATCCATCCAGTAACTCCAACATCAGGACTGAAGACATCCCCGACGCCCCCTGTGGTTAATCAACCTTCAAGACCTCGTCGCACAATTAGACTCCCTGATCGTTTCACAAAAAAAAAAGATGTCAATTTAGTTCTTAAAATATTAATTCAAAAATACAAAATACCGTTTAAATCTAAAAGCTCTGTGTTTTCTTAAGGTTCTACATATTTATATGGTTGTTAGGCAACCATAACTTTATCGATTGTGCAATTTTTATCCTTTGCTTTGACTTCATGCTGCGTGGAATAACTTCTGGCTAGCTCTAAAGGTAAACCATCTGTTATATATGCACCTTCTAAGGCTTTCGTCATCTGCTCAATTTCTTGTGAGTATTGGTTAGCAGTTTTATTGCGCTGCTGTAGGTTCATCAGCTTCGCTGATAATACTTCTACAGTTTCGCCTTTGACGTTGCCTCTTAGTCTGGAAATCACTTCAGTAATTGTTGTTTCATTACCGATTAGATTTCAGGCGACACCTTTTAGCTTTGTTTTAATTTAATGCTTCGTGCTCGCCTTTTATTGATTCTATTATTTGAAAAGCATCAATAAAACTTGTTACATTTTTAGCCATCAAAAACTGGTATAAGCTTGGATGCTTTATTAATAAAATCAATATTTGATTGTGCCATTGTGATAGAGTTACTTATTTTGTTTTCTATAACACTCGAAGTATCTGAATCTGTTGAATTGTCCAGATCAGTGTATACCGGAACAGTAATATTATTCAAATCTTGATCTTCTATTTTGAGGTTTACTTCGGGAAGCTCTTCTGACTCCGATTCGTTCGTTTCTGTTGATTCCGGGTCAGGTGCAGTGTCAACTGCTATTGGAGTGTTTAGAACGGTTGGTACCGATATTTCTAAACTGAACTTTTGTTTAACAAATATTAAATTAGATCGTAGTCGTATCAAAAGTTTCGATACCTGTGACCAATGATCTTGATTTAATCTTTCCCTGTGATCATGTATTAGCATTCGCGCTTCATTAAAGCACTCTACTAATATTTCAACATGCTTCCTAACCGTGTTCTTTTGGATAGGTCTATTCTGAGTTAGTGACTTGTATGATCTGTCAAAATTAGTTTTTATGTTTGATAATTCCCCATACAATTTGTTCCATTCCATGCCTTTAGTTTAGCCATACTTTGTAAAAAGAATATATTGAAATATTTATTTTTTTGTTATTTCATTTTCTTAGAATTTAGGTGTCAACATTTATGTGTAATAACCGTTGTTTGTGCTGTTTTTTTTTATATTTATTTATTTTGCTTCAAAAAATTTATCCAGGTCATTTCCCCGGCTCATATACCTCTTTTTCAGACAATAATTACGCAGCTTGTAAATTTTGTAAAAGAAAGTGGCGCACATGATAACAACAATGATTATCAAGAGTATATGTACCCATGTAAGCTACCACAAGTTGTGCCTTGTGGTACTCTATTTTGGAGTGTTTCCTTTAAAAATTCAAGCTCATAAAGTTTTTGCGCCGTCGTCCATGCGGGCGGTGTTGATTGAGCAAATAGCAGCCACTTTATGCGGGCTATTCTTTTGTTAATTTTATTTTTCTGACCTCCACGTACCATCACGCACACTCTACTCACTCAGACGTGTTTTTTTTTGGTATATCCTCCTTGTATTATTGCCACAATCTTCCCGATCCGCTGGTCCTTGTGACTCTAGTCACGATCGCCAAGAAATATAATTATCGGCAAGATGACGAAGGACAAGGGCCAAACGCAATACGTTCGAGCATCACAGAAAATTTCCTAATTGCGACAGAAAAACTCTTTCTAGATCATTTGAATAAGGAGTCTTAAAACTCTCAAGGCAGCAACAGCGAAAAAAGAAATAACGGGATCGAAGAAGGTTCGCCTAACATGTGCGCCTCGGAAGCTAGCTGACGATCACAACAATTCCAGCGAAAGTGAAACAAAGTTTTCCGATTTGTCCCAATCTGATATCCTGCATTTGCTTGGGTCACGGAGGGTCCAATCTATGAGATAGTCGCAGCGAAAAGAGGTCGTTTTTAAATTACTATTATCAATTATATCAATTGTTTTTTTAAATAAATAATATAGGTACATATTCATTTTTTACGTTTAATTAATTTTAATTATTTTAATTTGTCTAATTTTATTATGGTCTATATCAGTGGCGGATCTAGGATTTGTTGCATACTTTTTGAATACAAAAATTCCTTTCATTTTTCATGAATCCGCTCATGGTCTATATGAACTTATAGAAATCATTTAATTAAATGATTTTTTCGAAAGGAATTTACATTTTTTGAGAGGGAACGGTTTTAATGACTAATTATGCATTTTGAGAGAGTATTTTGAATTTTTTCTCGATATAAAACGCGTTCTCGCCTCGGCCATTTACAACACAATTTTTCTAATAAGATTTGATAATTAAACAGCATCGAGATTCCTTATTCTTTGTATCCTACATCAGGTAATAAAAAAGCTTCTTACTTCAACACCGATTTAAATACCGAAATATTACATTTTGCCTCTAGGTCTGGCTAGGCTTTCCCATTTATTAAAACTTTTAAAGTAGTCAAAAAATGTGACAAACGAATTTAAAAAATAAAACCAAGTCAGGGCCTCCTATTTGAAAATAATATATTTGATGAAAGACAATTCGCAGACCCCAAAACGCGTTTTTTTCAAAAAAAAATTCTTCTGGCATACCCTAAATACCTCAATGCGCACCGTATAGGCGGGTGAGAGTGGGACCTTAAAAATTTCCATACAAATGTGGACCGCCCTAATGTGCATACTACACTTTTGCGCGTACTGCAGCGTCCCGTGTGCGCTCGGATCCTCTACATTCATTGATAGATCTCCAGATAGCGTGGTTAGCAGTATTTTGCACCTGCTGTCGTCGTCGCTCTTCAGAATCCGACCTGGCTATTGCGCGTGCTGCAGCGTTCTATGCGCGCTCGGGTCCACGATTTTCCCCAACAGATCTCCAGGTAGCATGATCAGCAGCATTTCGCGACTGCTCTCGGCGTCGCTCTTCGGAATCCGACCTAGAGATTGCGTGCGCTGCAGTATTCTGCACTTGCTCTCGTCTGCGCTCCTCGAGATCTGACCTGACTATTGCCCGATGGGCAATGTTCCTTAATCGTTCAATGGCTCGAACTCTTTCACTTCTCCTTCTCTGAGAGCGAGCAGTGGAATTTCTCGAGCGAGCCTCTTCTGCTATCTCTAAATTACTGGCGCGGTCCAAGGAAATGTGCTGTGCATTACGGGTCATTATTTGGAATGCGTTTTGAGCATATTGGGAGCGGCATATTCATGCTGCTCTTGAGATAAAGAAAATATGCGCGGCATTTTCTTTATTTTGCTGTTAAAAAATAAATGTATACGAGTTAACGGGTTTTGATTAATTACATGAATAACAGAATTACAACAAACCATTTCTTTAAATGATTTAATCTCGTTTGCTTTTAGTTTAGGATCAAAATGGAAATCTCGTTGGTCAGAATTCTGGTGAAATATTTATTTCATGTTTATAAGCATTCCACCTGATTTTTACCAAAAGGGACTATTTTCGCTATATTACAGATTTTTTAATCCTTTTCTTTATAGAAATACTTACCAAATGAAAAAGTATAATAATACTTTATTATTTTAAATTTTGTATACACTTTTCACCTTGTACCTTTTGATGGATTTTTAATCACTCTTAACCTTTATGGGTTACATTCACTTTTAACCATATACTTCTTGGTGAATATTCATTTACTGTTTACCTTATAATTTCGCTGTATTTATACTGCGTATAAAACATACACACACAACTTTTACTCACAGATCTGGGGATTAGACTTACAAGTCAATATATATGATTGGATTATACCTTGTATCAATCTTCGGATAACCCTTTCGATGTCGGCCAACGCTGACTTCTTAGGTAAATCAGGTAAACCGGGTTAATTACCTAATTTGAGGGACAATTCTTAGGTAAACCGGGTTAATTACCTAATTTAAGGTTTGTGTAATGATATCTAGCTTCACGGCAACCTTCTAATGTTTATTTCTGCAATCTTAAATAAGAAAAATGGTATACCTAGACACCCTACCTTACAATTTGAACACGTGTACACCGGACAAAGGACACCAAATCAATATTTTTGTTTATAAAAATTTACCATTCATTTTCTGATAGTTCCTATGGCAGCTATATGATATAGTCTTCCGATTTTTTAATATTTCAATCAAAAATCAGATGTATTAAAAAAATTACAATCCCAAGAGTAGAGGAAATATGTCAAAATACACCGAATCTAAATTTTTGTTCATATTAATTTACCATTAATTTTCTGATAGTTTCTATGGTAGCTATATGATTTTTATCTTATTTAAATAAGAAGTATTAAAATAATTATATTTTTTTAAAGCTTTTGGTAATATGTCAATAAACACCGAAGCTATATTTTTGTTCCATTATTTTTCCGATTATTCCTATGGAAGCTTTACGATATAGCTGTCCGATCCGACTGGATCCGACTTATATACTATCTGCAATAGAAAGACGACTTTTGGTAAAGTTTCAGCTCGATAGCTTTAAAACTGAGAGACTAGTTTGCGTAGAAACGAAGGTCGGACGGACAGACGGACATGGCTAGATCGGCTCGTCTAGTCATGCTGATCAAGAATGTATATACTTTATGGGGTTGGAAACGGCTCCTTTACTGCTTTGCAAACTTCTGACTGAAATCATAATACCCTCTGCAAGGGTATTAAAAGATATTCCCAAAGGCATTAGGTAATATGTCAAAAAACACCAAAGCTATAAATCTTTTTCCATTAATTTTCCGATTATTCCTATGGGAGCTATAAGATATAGTTGTCCGATCCGGCTGGTTCCGACTTATATACTACCTGCAATAGAAAGACGACTTCTGGGACTAGTGGACTAGACGGACATGGCTAGATCGACTCGTCTAGTGATACTGATCAAGAATATATATGCTTTATGGGGTCGGAAACGTATCCTTCACTGCGTTGCTAACTTCTGACTGATATTATTATACCCTCTGCAAAGGTAGAATTATTAATTTCCTTTCAGTCAATGTAAAATTTGTCGAATTTAAAATTAATAATTATCGATCTAATGTGGAATCGGAAAATAATACGTTACTTCGCTACAATGTATGGGATGCCAATCTTTTCGTGTGTGCAAAGGTTTTCATTTCATTCAAAACAAGAAATTTGAAATCAACAAATTCCAATTTACAAACAAATACACATATTTGTTCTTATTGCATTGCATTGATACATAGAGAAAAAAAGCCAAGATCATTGCACTCAAATTACGAACCATCGTTCTTAAAAACCGGGTAAGCACAAATGTTCTCATTTCGAGTTGAATGTTCTGAACATCAGAACGAAATGGTGTCAGCTAAAAATCCGACATTAAGTTCATTCCGTTCTATTTTCAAGTTAATTTTGGTCTTAATATAAATATAAATATAGAACAGTTTTTAGCTAACTCGAGGTCATGCCGGCTTAGACTTCAAGAAGTCCAAGACGTCGGCATTATGTCAACACACAAAAAGGAGCGAAGAGGCTTCACTGTACATGCATGTTTCATGTAGTAGCCAACTACAATCATCAGTCATCAATCATCATCCGTTCTCACACTAAGAAAATTTTGAGATAGTGTAGTTTTTGAGAACATAATCGATTTGATATAAGAACCATGTGCTAAAATAGTAACTTTTCGTTCTTATTTGAAGAACATTTTAAGCTCAACTAGATTTTAAGAACCAATTCAACTCAATTCAAGCACATTTAAAACATTTTGAACTTAAAAAAGCCTTTCTATTTTTAAGAACATTTTCAACTCAGATGAGAACGTCAGAATTCTCTCTGTGTGCATTTCCCCTAGCAGGGTAATGCAATGTCGCATGCCCGGAGCAATGCAGTGTCCAGCTAAGGCGACTGGTTCAACCCCTTGAATCAGTAGCCATGGTTGATTTTCCAAACAAACCAGTATAAACGACGAGGCTGAGGATATCCGGACTGCGATGTCAACCCAAACGTCGATCGGAAGTACGACTGCTATCATCGGCGGGCACGGGGAGGAGCAATCCTCTCTGCGTGTCGCCAGCGGTCGAACCCCTGGGATGACGGGAGCAGGTCATCTCAGCGGCAACGCTACTGCCATAACATCTCAGACAAAGTTAAGTCGCACAGGTGCCGTTGTCGCAGTATACTCGGACTCGGAGAGCGTGCTAAACAAAGCCAAAACAAGTCATACCCGCTTGCCTGAACCCAGTTCCAACTCCCATCGTAGGAAAGACCCGAATCGTAGAAGCGAGGGTATGAAGACTAAGGCGCGATACAAGGCAGCCCACAAGATAAAAAACCGGCTCCAGGACAAAGCGACTCTTTCCCAGGAGGAGTAGGAAAAGCTTGCCTGGGCAGAACAAAAGGTTGAGGATGGAAGGCTGCACTTCACAAGCAAACCCGCGATGGCGTCAACAAGCGAATTTGCGAACAAGGTAGAGGAGTTTGCCAACAAAAGGCAACGCTCACACGATAGTGCCACCAAGGTGGTGAGCAAGCGGAAACGCGGGCCCAAGGAAGCAGGCCCTCCGCGACCCAAAGTAGCAGTGAAGCTCAACAAAAAGGCCAGGGTCAGTGATGTATTCAACCGACACCTGATCGTGGCACTCATTGTCAGGAACGACGAGAATGGGATCGTACATGCGCGACTCGTTGAGTCTCTCTGTGAACGTATGGATCGATGGTGCAGGGTGCCTGAACGGTGTTAAAATTCTGATGTGCAACGACGATCCGACCAGGAAATGGCTGACGCAAACGGTCGGCCAACTGGAGGCGTTGTGGGAGGGGGCCAAGAGGTAGGGGTGGTGGACAGGGAACTAATCCCATCCTCATCGCAATCCAAGGCGATCAGGCGCTGATGCTGCTTCAACGGCAGAATCCAGACGTCCCAACGGCAGATTGGCAGATTCTGCACATGGCCAACCCACTACTCAGTGAGGGGGCCAAAGTGTGGTTCTCCAAATCAACAAGGAGGCTGAGGATCTGCTGTACCCAAGATTCCGGAAGATGGCGTGGGGCATGGGTAGTGTCTACCTGCGTCTCAGTAAGCGCCACCCCGAAGACAAGGGCGCTCAAATCCTGCGGGTAGACGAGATGGAAAAGGACATAGGTCCCGAAGCCATCGTGGATGCCGGCCAGAACCTTGCTCTGGATGAATCGGAAGACGAAGAGGACGGTGACCGGACAGTTATAGCCATCCCGTCGAGCGGAGATGAGCCAGCTCAAGCTCAATCTTAATAAAAGCATAATCGCATCGGCGGAGCTCCTGATTGCCCTGGAGCAAGGATCCGTCGACATAGCCTTGGTTCAGGAGCCATGGATTGCCTCGGGCAATATCGTGGCCGGACTAAGGTCCTCAAACTACAAAACATTCTACTCACCAGCGGTAAGCAGGAACAGAAGCGCCTTACATGTAAGGCGCTGGGAATTCATGCTAGCCCTATGCCTCATTACAGCTCTGACGTCTTGACTACGCTGATGCTAGAAAGCGAGGAGAAGCGCCTCATGGTAGCGTCCTGCTCCTTGAGCAACTTAGTGGAATTCGGCTCAAAGGATGACCAACTTCTCATTGGTGCAGATGCCAATGCACACCACAGCGTATGGGGAAGCACCGACATCAACGACAGTGGTGAGTCACTCTAAGACTTTATTTTATCTACAAATTTATATATAGCAAACGTGTGGGAGGAACATACCTTCGTAGGAGGCACCTCATCAAACGTGCGAGATTTAACACTTGTAAAGGGATAGAGTACTTTGATCTCCGAATGGAGCGTCCTAAAAACGCCATACTTCTCAGACTATAGGTATATTCAGTTCAAATACTATTTTAAAATACCCCAAAGGTAACTGTCTATAGAAACCCCCGTAACACGAACTGGGAAAAGTTTAAAAGGACAGTGATCTTAAAACTCGCGACTAGCCCGGGTGCAGTAAAATCCGTGAAAGACAAAGAAACGTCCCTTGAGGCCCTGTCCAAGGAATTACTGGATGCGTATCACGCAGCATGCCCGACATCAAGAACAAAGAAGAAGACCAAGCCACCATGGTGGAATCGGGAACTGACACTCAAAAGAAGTAACCTCCGAGAATTCTTCAAAATCGCCAAAGAGGCAGACAATGAGATTATCAACGAGAAATACAAAATCCTACTTAGGGATTACAAGAAGGAATCACGCAGGGCACAGAGAAGCTCGTGGAGAAACTTCTGCTTCAGCATCGAGAACGTCCCGGAAACAGCTAGGCTCCGGGAGCTGCTTTCGAAGCAGCCTACCATACAGAGTCAGCTAAAGCGCGACGACGGACAGTGGACTGAGGGCAGTTCAGAGGCCCTAACAGCACTTATGCAATCGCACTTTCCAGGATGCACGGATGTCATAGACGCGAGCACGCACCAGGACAGCAGCTGGCGAAGAACGCCCCCCAAACGATCTAATAACACCAATGAAAATCAACTGGGCCATAGACTCTTTTGCGGGCTATAAGGCACCAGGACTTGATGGAATATTTCCAGACATGTTGCAGGCGACCAAGGAAAAGATCACCCCATGTTTGCATGAAATATACTCGGCATGTCTAAGAACGGGCTATATCCCAATCCAATGAAGGACTTCTCGGATTGTCTTCCTGCCAAAGGAAGGAAGGCCGATAAGTCTTATCTCTTTCATACTCAAAACTCTGGAAAAGCTGCTGGATCTACACATCAGGAATGATGTAGGGACACTTATGTCATCCAATCAGCATGCCTACACCAAAGGGAAATATGTAGAAACGGCACTAAACTCGCTAGTAGCAACCATTGAGAGAGCTTTCCCCGCACCAAAATCTGAACTTCAGCTCGTTTGCGATGCTTCCGATTTTGCAATCGGAGCAGTTTTGGAGCAGCGTACACACGGAAATTGGCAACCTCTAGGATTTTTCTCAAAGAAGCTGAGCAACACGGAGAAAAATTACTCGACGTACGACCGAGAACTGCTCGCGATATTCGAATCCATTAAATATTTCAAACACCTTGTTGACGGACGCATTTTTGTCATCAAAACGGATCACAAACCGCTCGTGTACGCATTTCAGCAGCGACCAGAGAAAGCATCACCGAGACAGCTACGACATTTGGCTTACATCTCTCAATTCTGCACGACTATTATGCAATCCGAAAATGCAGTCGCAGACGCTTTTTCAAGATTATGCTCTATAACAATGCCTACTGCCATCAAATTATCGCAAATCGAAGAGGAGCAAGCGTCAGATCCTGAATTGGTACACCTTTTAAAAGGAACCACATCTTTAAAACTTCAAAGGGTTCGATTTGATGACAACATTTCACTCTACTGCGATGTTTATACAGGCAGCGTTCGTCCTTATGTACCCGAATCTTTGCGAAATGCCGTGTTTTCGTTCATTCACGGTTTGTCTCATCCCAGTGGCCGGTCAACAGTTCGTCAAGTACGCCAAAAGTTTGTATGGCCCTCGATGAATAAAAATGTCCTCAACCACCTCTCACCAGAAAAGATCGAAGTGCCAAACGGTAGATTTGACCACGTTCACCTTGACATTGTGGTTATGCCATTAAAACAAAACTATCGGTACTGTCTGACTATGATTGATAGATTTACTCGATGGCCAGAAGCTGTACCTCTCTCAAATGTTACTGCTGAAACAATAGCTAAGGCGTTCTGGACCCACTGGATACCTCGATTTGGTTCTCCAAAAACGATAACAACGGACCAAGGAACACAATTTGAGTCAGCAGTTTTCAAACATCTTGCTAATCTGGTTGGAAGTAAACACATACACACGACGGCCTACCATCCTCAGTCAAACGGACTCATAGAGAGGTGGCACAGATCCTTTAAATCATCTTTGATGTGCAACAGAGGTACTCCGTGGCCAGAGTTACTGCCAACAGTTTTGCTTGGACTTCGTACATGTTTCAAGGAGGACATACACTCTTTAGCCTTAGAAATGGTATACGGAACACCTGTTCGACTGCCAAATGAATTTTTTACCGACTTGGACGATACGGTTGACCCAACCTCCTTTTTGAGCATCTTCCGAGAGCACATGCAAAAAGTGCGACCGACATCAACAGCACATCATACCAAGCAGAAGATGTTCGTATTAAAAGGGATTGATAAATGTACGCATGTATTTCTCCGTACTGACGCCGTAAAGCAGCCTCTAGAAGTTCCTTACACTGGACCTCATGAAATTGTCAGACGCGAAAACGATCGTGTTTTCACTATTAGACTCAATGGCCATGAGACTGCAATATCAGTTGATCGCCTCAAACCAGCATTTTTAGTAAAGGACGACCGCCAATGGAATTCAGAGGATGGTAACTCTAGACTGACCAGGACATATGAGAGAAGTCATAGAGTTAAATTTTCAAACCAGGATTCGTGACGCATTCACTGGAGGGGGAGTAATATGGTAGCAGCGCCAACTGAAGGTTGCCATCGGGCTAATGGGGAGCATCGTGGCAACACTGGTAGTTAGTCGGCCAGAATCAGCGAGCGACACACGTGTATTAATAATATTAATAATCTTTGTATTCCTTAATATCAATAAACGTTAATGGCAAACATACTTCGCCATAAACGGATCGTAGCTGGCGTCATCTGTGGGGTGGTTGGCAAACTAGGGTTAGGGGTAAGAGAAAGCGTAAGAGGTCTACAGGGCGAAATGTCAGTTGATTTCTGCTGAGAGCGTTTGCCATTTTGGCTGTTAAGGGGCTTGCCGCCAGCGGCAAGCGGCATCAGCGTTCTTTTCTATTTGAACCTTCCACCGACCGAGAAGTGAATCGTCAAAGTCAGTGTGCCAACAGTGCCAAAAGTCTTGAGCTGAGCGAACCTATCTGGAAGATTCTCAAAGGGAAAAGGCAACCAAATTTAATCATTTCGGCCGAGTCCTATTATTGAGGGTGAGTTTAAAATAAATGGAAGAAAATCAACGGGTCCGATCAGCAGCACATTATGTGATTTATAGGCTCGGCGATCAAAGACCAGAGTCTACGATATTCAATACCGGCGGGAACCCTTGAAACTGCAAGCAGCTGAGCCAGAAGTTCTCATTGGAGTTCTATTTCGGAGAGGGCGACCGGAAGCACGAGAAAATCGCGGGAGGAGAAGTGCTTAAAAGTTATCAAATGTCTAGCGTGAGGGTCTAAATTTACCCAGTCCCCGACTCCGTTTAAAGCTGTGAAAAACCCCATTAAAATGTGGCCTGAGAGTAGGTGAAAACCCATGGCGAAAAACCAGCCGAAAAACGCCATTTAACCTCAAATTTCCTTTGCCGTAAAGAAGAAGGGGAAAAAAAGAAAGAAGGAATAAGAGTAATTGGGAAAAAAAAGATGAAAGAATAGAATAGTTTTTTTTTATTTATTAATCCTAAGTACATTTTGTTATATGTTATTTTAAAGTGTATTTTGTGCTGCCAAAACTCCGGCATTGTGTTCCCTCTTTCGTATATATAAAAAAAACAAAGTTTAAAGTGAAAAATGGTATGGCCACTTACCCTCTGAAAAAAAAGTTTGAAAAGGCAATTTGAAAATGAAGAAGTGAAAGCCCCTGTGTCCCTCAAAAAAAAAACCTTTTTCTCCATTCGCAGCTTTTTCAGCCGACTTCGAAAAAAGCGCTTTCTTCGAGGAAGCCTCTGGAAAAATTGGTGAGCATTTAAAAATATTAAAAAAATATAATTTTTGGTGATAGGCGGCAATTTCAAATTTTCTAAATTTCATTATGTGGTGAGAGTGTGCGAAAGAAAAACCTAAAAAAAATAATTAAATGTAATTTGCCGAAGTATAATTTTCCCATCAGTATAACCGGCATTACGTAATGGCCCAAGAATAAGAAAGTAAAGACAATCGCGAAATTGGGTGCCAATACCGTAGGTTTGGTCAGCTTAAACCCACTCGACGCCAATATCGTAAATCGCTTTGCGTTTGCTCTCTCGTTGTGATTTAATATGCAAGTGGGAACGGTAACATGCCAACGTAACCTAACGTAATCAAAAGTTGAAACACCACACCAAAAAGATTTATATTTGTCATTTTTTGTATTTAAAGTAAATGTGAATCTAATTGGCATGCCGTCTTTAACGTATATATTTTTAAAATCTATTTATTGCACCTATCCCTAGTCATAAGAATTACCAACTACATTCATTACATTTATGCTACCTATTATATATTATCGCCATTTATTTTTCTTATAATATTTTTACCTATTTATTATATTTATATTATTTTTGTATTTGATGTTAGTCTCGGTTAGTGGGTTCAGCGATATAGATTTGGTTAGGATTTTAATTTGTTAGCTGATAAATAAAATGTTTATAATGTGGTAATTTGAGTGTCTGTCCTCGGCGGACATGAGACCCCCGTGAAGCCATAACCGCAAGAGGGACCGTTCTGGATGAAAAGAAAATGGTTACGGAACGGCCAATGGAAGGGTGGGCTGAATGCCGCCTCCTTAACAGCTGAGGTGGTAAAGTGGTAGATCCGACCGCAGGTGTAGGGGGCCTTACGCCCGACAATATCCCAAGTGTAGAAGTGTTTTCTCTCCCCGGCCTTAGTTTTGGTTTGTCATTGCACGCAAACTGAGTTTGAATAGTAATCGACCTGTTAAAGCAAAGATCCACCCCACTAGCCGACGAGCCAAAGCCGAATGATATTTTTGCGTGCGCTCTAACCCGTCCCTAACACCCAGCCTTGGCTCTTTATTTATATGATGTCCGTTACAGTGGTGAGTCCGACTCTGATGTATGGAGCCTTAGTGTAATAGCAAGCCACTGAAAAGAAGACCTACACCGAGCTTATGGAGAGAACACAGCGGCAGGCACTGGTCTGCATAACGGTAGCGCTGAGGTCAACCCCAACTAAAGCTCTAGAAACGATCCTCGGAATCGAGCCCATAGATATCCACGCTCACGCAAGAAAGGCAGCACAACGTATAGTTGCATCAGGCAATATGACGACGCAAAGCTTAGGACACAGTTCAATCGGCCGAAGCATGATCAACAAAACGGACTACATTCCAGGCAGAAGTCTTCGCCATAAGGAAAGCGGCAGAAGTGGCTTAAAGTATAAACCGATCATACGATGTGGTCAACTTGTTCGTGGACAGTCAAGCGGCTATAAGATCCATGCAGTCGTCAACGGTCAGTTCCAAAAATGTAATGGCGAGCAGGGAGGCACTAGATAACCTTAGCACGACGAAGTCAGTGCGGATCTATTGGGTTCCCAGCCACCAGGGCATCGATGGTAACCAGACAGCTGACGTTCTTGCAAAGAAGGGTGTAGAGCTGACGAACGACAGAGCGGAGAACGTGCTAGTTTCCCTTAGAACGCTTCAAAGCGCCCCGGAGAACCAGGCGGACACGCGAGCAAAAAGCAGGTGGAGGAATACCGAAAGTTGCCGAATTGCAAGAACAATGTGCAAAGAGCGCAATGAAAAACACAGGCAGCATGTACTGCATCTTCCTCGGAAAGACTGCAGACTGTCTGGCCGCATCACACACAACTACGATCGGAATACTAAACAGCCGCACCTGCAGGAAATGCGATGAACCGGGGGCTATCGAAACCCTGAAACATCTTATCTGCAACTGCCCGGCTCTCTCACGAGCAAGAACAAGATACCTCGGTGCCCCAGTTCTGACATCACTAGAAGACGCCTCCAGCAGGGAACCAGGCAAACTTCTTGCCTTCGCGAAATACAGCTCGATCCTTGTGGACATTAAAACCTAATAAAATATCTCGAGGTTCATACAGATTAGCCGGGCAACTAAGGGCCATATTGGCCTATTTGTGGCACCGTCCATGAAGGCCGTCCGTGCAACCTAACCTAACCTTATGTTTATGGGAGACTTTTATAAAATATGGCTCGAATTAAAGCTAGCTATGAAAGTGATGGGTACCTGCAATTAGGTATTGGTGGATTGCCTTCAAAAACGAGAAGACACTCTTTTAGAAAACCATATTGTAGTTTGCGCAGTCTATTTGGATCCTCGTATTCGTCGAGTTTTGAATAAAAACCCTCAAGACATAATCAGAGCAAGAGGTCATTTGAAGCAATTGTATTTACAGATACATGCTGTTTATATTCAAATAATTAAAAATGTCGCTTATACATTAATTTATAATTTGGTATGTTTTAATTTTTGCTGTAATTTTTTTAGAGCGATTTTCGTAAACAAATTCCTGAAGATGAACCAACATAGAGTTCCAATCAATCGAGCTCTCTCCTCAATGAGTTTCTTAACTCTTTTGAAGATAGTCAGAGCGTAGAGAGCTCCGACGTTTATGATGAGGACATCAAAAAGCATACAGCGAAATCGACAATTTTTGTCCCAAGCCAGTCGGTGTAAATACGGATGTCATGAGTTATTGGGAGGAGAAGAAATTCATATACCACTACCTCTATCAAATGGCAAAAGTGGTTCATTCTTACAGACCTAAGATGCAAGTTATCGTAGGATTCAATAAAACAACTTTTATTTGTAAAGCTAAATAACAAATTTAAATATTCTTCAACTAAAACCCTATGTTGAAAATATTTGCATATGCACCACTGTATATCTTATTCCTTTTTCTTCTGAGTTTTCACTAATGTAACGAGTAACGAATTCTCTTTCCTCTTTAAGTTCTGGTTCTGCCTGCGTGCAGCATTTTTAGTCAGTCTCTAATAAACCGTCAAACCGAATAGGTTATGGACCCAGGCCAGCAAGAAAACAACTGTGTAATAGTCGAAAAGATTTGACGATAATTAGAGATTCGGTTGTGTTTTAAAAAGATAAACAAGATGAGTTCGCAATACTCAATAGAAAAACTTGATATTGATAATTATAGTTCGTGGGCAGTGCAGATGAAAAGTCTGCTGATACACTCAGAACTTTGGTCAATTGTGTGCGGTCGTGAAATTAAAAACGAAAGTGGAACGGTTGCGGAGCAGGCAAACTTTGATAACAAGGATGAAAAGGCCCTCGCGAGTATTTTGTTTTGTATAAAGCCGTCCCAGATTAATTATGTTAAACACTGCAAGTCATCAATGGAAGCTTGGAAAAAGCTGGCTAGTGTTCACATGCCTAGTGGACCAGCTCGTAAAATACAGTTGTTTAAACAGTTGCTGTATATGAAAATGTCAGAGTCAGACAGTATCGCAGTGCATTTGTGTAATTTCAGTGACGTCATCGAGAAATTACAAGAGATCGACCAACCAGTCCCAGACGAAATGACCGTAATAATTTTGTTGTCCAGTCTATGTGATTCGTACGAAAATTTCGTAATCGCTATGGAGACGCGTGATTCTTTGCCGTCCTTGAGTTCTCTGAAAATTAAGCTGCTGGAAGAGGGAGAACGTCGAAAAGTTGGAGACAAAATATCAGATAGAGCAGAACAGAAAATTTACTCGTCGCGTGCCGAAAAGGAAAAGCCTAAGCATAAGAAAGACATGAAAAATGTGGAATATTGGAACTGCGGTCGTTACGGACATGTTTCGGCAAAGTGCTACTCAAAGAAAAACGCAAGACCAGAAAAGGATACCAATAGTGAGAGCAAAACGCGAGGAGAACAAGAAGTCGTTCTCGGTTTTCGCTGCCGCAGCGAGTCAGAAAGGACTAACGAAAAATATTTGGTGCGTTGACAGTGGGGCAACAGCCCATTTATGTGCAAACAAATCGTTATTTGTTTCAATTCGTAAGCATAAGGAAAAAATAATGCTGGTTGGAGAAAATTACATTGAGGCTGAAGGCATTGGAACAGTAAAACTGTTTTGGCAAGAAAACATTATTGAATTGGTTGATGTGTTGTTCGTACAAAAATTTCAGTGTAATTTTATTTCGGTGTCGAGAGCAACTAATAACGGGTTCGAAATAAATTTTTCGAAAAGTAGTGCGAATGTCAAGAATAAGAACGGCGAAACGGTATTAAAAGCGAACAAACAGAATGACTTGTTTATTTTCGAAAATATCCTCAGCAAATTGTTTTCGTCGATAATTGGTGCTAGTTTAATCAGCTGTGATCGGTTCCTTAGGGGTTTCTTATCGAGGAGCAACTGATAAGGTCTTGGAAAAAGCCTTGTGCGTGCTTTATGCAAATAATCCTTGCCGCCATGATCTCGTCGAATGTAAGATCGCTAGATACCCTTTCGCGAGATGAACTTCGTGTACGTTGAATAAATCCCTTCACTTAGCCGACGATGTGTACGAGCTTAAGCCAAGAAGATGAATTTAAGTTGCTTCAGCCAGTGTAGTCAATCAGTTTGATTTGACTTTTCCTTGTATGCGTTTATCTGTAAGAGATAAGATAAGATAAGTCGTTGAAATTTACCATGTATTGATCCTTGTCCCGTAGCCATAGATGCCCATTCCACCACAAATGGAAGACGATGAGATCAGCAGCCATCAGTTCCTGGACGCGCAGTCAGCTGGGTTTTCGAGGTTCTGTTCCCAACAAATGTTTTGAGTTGGGCTGGGGCATACGATAACCAAATTGTATGTCGGCATCATCTGTTTGTATAAATGGTGTGCTGGATACCCATTTCCCGAGTACAAGGTTTGCGCGAGACATCAGGTGAATTAGCTCGTTTCGATTTCAAAGCAGTAAGAACGTAATCGACATAGAAATCCTCCAGCAAGATTTTCGAAGCAGTCGGGAATTCCTATTGATGATCGACAGCAAGTTGTTCAAGCACTCGCACTTCCAGGAATGGTGCGCATGAAGTCCCGTAGATAAATGTGTACAATTGAAAATGCTTTATGGGATCGTATGGATCCTCTCTCCAAACGATTTTATGAAATTTGCGGTGCTTTTCGTCGACGCATTTTTAGCGGAACCTTTTTAAGATATCCGCTGAGAACGCATATCATATCTTCAAAAACAAAGGGACACCGCGAAAAGATCGCGCTGGATACTGGGCCCTGTAAACAGGGTGTCATTTTGGTGTTGATTGGAAGTTCCCCGATATACTTCCCGTTTTCATCGAGAAAGTGCTTCCGACTTGATCATCTTCTGGTTTCAATGGTGCGCTGCTATGAAAGTTTTTCAATTCCCAAACCTTTTGAAACGCATATATTCATTTTTTTGGTTAGTGCAACAGCGTTGCTTGGTTTCTATGTGATGAGTGAGGTTATAACCCATCCAAATACCATCCAAATGGGCGTAGACAACCAAATTATCCTCGGAGATTTGATATGCAAGGTGCTGCATCCTTTTGTCGTGTCTGCTTTCACCGAAGAGATTCCTGTGACTAAGATGAGAGATGCCGACCGTGTCAATCCAAGATCTTGAATGCAACACTCGGATACGTACGAGCTCTGAGCCCGTGTTGCGTTTTGAACATAAACCATGGAAGTTGGTAATTTGTTTCGCTTAACTTCCATTTCCTTTACAGATTTTTCAGTGCCCTGTGAACATACAAGAGATTGAGTGCCCTCTCCTTGGGCGAGATAACAAAGCGTCACCAAAGTGTTGTTGGGCACGCTCATGTTTCGCTCGTCCTTCCCTGCTATCTGTCAAGATTCTCCATATATTGTGAATTCGCTTGGATATGTATAAGGGAGTGATGATTTCCCTTGCATTGCCTATATTTGTATGTAGACTTGCACTTGCTAACCCCGTGACCAGGTTGCAAGCATGTTGCAAAATGTTTTAAAAATGTAGATATGGTACTTAAACCATTGGCCTTTTTTAAGGTTTTTACCAAATGAAATCAACCACGGTAAGTATGATTAATTAGTATATTTACGTCGCGCAGAGGAGAAATCCATGTTTTAATAGTAGGCGGTCTATAAATTAATACATATTTTATATTTTTATTAAAACAAGAAAGTAAGCTAACTTCGGCCATCCGAAGTTTATATACCCTTGCATGTTAAATTTAGATTTGCAACAAACAAAATTATAGCAGTTTACGGATTATTTTGACATTAATTGATCGATCCTTCCTATGGCAGCTATATAATATAGTCATCCAATTTGTGTTAAATTTAATTCGAAACTCTAAAATAATAAAGTAAACTTATACTCCAAAGTATAAGAGAATACAATAAAAATTAACAAAGCTATAATTTTATTCCTATTAATTTCGCTTTAGTTTTCCGATCGTTCCTATGGGAGCTATATGATACAGTCGTCCGATTTTTCTAAAATTGAATTCGAAATTCAGAACAGTTAAAAAAATGATAATTCCAAGAGCATAAGGTAATATGTCAAAAAACACATAAGTTACAATTTTTTTCAATTATTTTTCCGATTATTCCTATGGGAGCTATAAGATATAATTGTCCGATCCAGCCGGCTCCATCTTATATACTACCTGCAATAGAAAGACGACTTTTGGTAAAGTTTGCGTAGAAATAGACGGACGGACAGACGGACATGGCTAGATCGACTCGTCTAGTCATGCTGACCAAGAATATATATACTTTATAGGGTCGGAAACGTCTCCTTCACTGCGTTCCAAACTTCTGACTGAAATCAATATACCCTCTGCAAGGGTATAAAAATAAAATTCGTCTTGTATGTCTCCTTTTTGACGTCAACATTTTTATAATATATTCGTTTATATTCATAGTGAGACGAGTAATATCAATCTGCTCCCAAAAAAAAATTTACTTATTAAAATGGGACATAAACCGTATAACTTATTCGATTTTGATGAAATAAAAAAGGAATCAATTTGCAAAATATGCAAAAAAAAGTTTTGCAGGTTCCTACTTATCAAATTTAAAACGTCATCTTTCGGACCACCATAAGAACGTTTTCGATAAAGAGATGGATGATCAAAAAAACGTGTTAGAAAAGGAGACGAAGATCAAGTTTTCTGTCAGCATTACTAAAAGTGAAGTCACTGAGGCATGTATTGACCTAGCATCATCCTAAAAATGCCATTTTAGGTGCTGGATTCAGAAGCCTTTACCACACTGACCAGGGAAATCTTCGATGGTCTTAATATTAGCCCTGTTTCGTCAAGAAACATAATGTCATTAATTACAAGAAAATATAATGTAATGAAAGACTCTTTAAAGTTGTTATTTAAGAACAAAATACTATGTATTAAAATGGATACAGCTACTTTCGGACTTGTCGAACTGCACCAAAGGGATAGAAGATATTTTAAGTTCAATATTTTCAAGCACCAAATCTACAGCGTTACCACAGACAATGGCAGGAATATGCCTAAAGCCGTGTCTCTTTTAAACCGGGACCCTGCAACTAACTTGGATGATGATGAAGAGAAGAGATGAGATGATGAATTTAATGAGGATGACAAGCTAATTAAAACCTTTGACCCATTTTCTATCACATCTCTTAAATGTGCTGCCCATACCTTGCAATTAAGTGTAAAGGATTTTTTAAACAACCCGGAATGTGTCAAAATTACCGAAAAGCGCGTAGAGTAGTCAAAATTTTACGAACTCCATCGAACAGGTTTGTGTTAATAATAATATATTATTAAATATCATATTCTTAAGTTTTATAAATGTATAAGGTATAAGTCTTGCGCCCAAGGATTACCTCTACCCGTCATAGATGACCCAATTCGCTGGAGCTCAACTTACTTGATGTTTCAAAGACTGTTGGATTACGAAGACTTCTGTAAAAAAGTAAGGAAGGAAAGGCTTGCCTGGGCAGAGCAAAAGGTTGAGGATGGAAGGCTGCACTACGCAAGCAAACCCGCGATGGCGTCGACAAGCGGATTTGCGAACAAGGTAGAGGAGTTTGCTAATAAAAGACAACGCTCACATTCCGGTGAGCAAGCGAAACCGCCGGCCCAAGAAAGCAGGCCCTCCGCCACCCAAAGTAGCAGTGAAGCTCAACAAAAAGGCCAGGGTCAGTGATGTACTCAACCGACACCTGATCGTGGCACTCATTGACAGGAACGACGAGAATGGGAAGATGACGGAAGCGCGTTGGAAGATCGTCCATGCGCGACGATCTCTGTGGATCTCGGTGGACAGGGAACTAATCCCATCCTCACTAAAGGCGAAAGTGGTCTTCCCATCGCAATCCAAGGGGAACAGGCGCTGAAGCTGCTTCAACGGCAGAAGCCAGACGTACCAACGGCAGATTGGAAGATTCTGCACATGACCAACCCACTACCCAGTGAGGGGAGCCAAAGTGTGGTTCTCCAAATCAACAAGGAGGTGGAGTATCTGCTGTACCCAAGATTCGGGAAGATGGCGTGCGGCATGGGTAGTGTCTACCCGCGTCTCAAGAAGCGCCACCCCGAAGACAAGGTCGCACACATCCTGCAGGTAGGCGAGATGGAAAAGGACATAGGTTCCGAAGCCATCGTGGATGCCGGCCAGGACCGCGCTCTGGATGACGACAGTCTCTCTGTGAACGTATGGAAGAGGCCCCCACAGCCCCCATGCCCACATTCGATGGTGCAGGGTGGCTGAACGGTGTTAAAATCCTGAAGTGCAACGACGATCCGACCAGAAAATAGCTGACGCAAACGGTCGGCCAACTGGAGGCGTTGTGGGAGGGGGCCAAGCTAGAGGTGCTGGACAGGGAACTAGTCCCATCCTCACTAAAGGCGAAAGTGGTCTTCCCCATCGCAATCCAAGGGGATCAGGCGCTGAAGCTGCTTCAACGGCAGAAGCCAGACGTCCCAACGGCAGATTGGAAGATTCTGCACATGGCCAACCCACTACCCAGTGAGGGGGGCCAAAGTGTGGTTCTCCAAATCAACAAAGAGGCGGAGTATCTGCTGTACCCAAGATTCGGGAAGATGGCGCGGGGCATGGGTAGTGTCTACCTGCGTCTCAAGAAGCGCCACCCCGAAGACAAGGTCGCACACATCCTGCAGGTAGGCGAGATGGAAAAGGACATAGGTTCCGAAGCCATCGTGGATGCCGGCCAGGACCGCGCTCTGGATGACTCGGAAGTCGAAGAGGACAGTGACCGGACAGTTATAGCCAACCCGTCGAGCGGAGATGAGCCAGCCGCCCATGTCTCTGAGGGTGCTGCAGCTCAATCTTAATAAAAGCATAATCGCATCGGCGGAGCTCCTGATTGCCCTGGAGCAAGAGCCCGTCGACATAGTCTTGGTTCAGGAGCCTTGGATTGCTTTGGGCAATATCGTGGCCGGACTAAGGTCCTCAAACTACAACACATTCTACTCAACACCGGTAAGCAGAAACAGAAGCGCCGTATTTGTACGGAAGGGTATCCATGCTAACCTTATGCCTCATTACAGCTCTGACGACTTGACGGTGATGCTAGAAAGCGAGGTGAAGCGCCTCTTGGTAGCGTCCTGCTACATGGCACACGATAGACCGTCGCCACCAATGCACACCACAGCGTGTGGGGAAGCACCGACATCAACGACAGAGGTGAGTCACTCTTAGACTTTATTCTATCTACAAATTTATATATAGCAAACGTGGGAGAGGAACAAACCTTCGAAAGAGGCACCTCGTCAAACGTGCTATATATAACACTTGTAAAGGGACAGAGTACTTTGGTCTCCGAATGGAGGGTCCTAAAATCGCCATCCTTCTCAGATTATAAATATATTCTATAAAACCCCCCAGAACACGAACTGGGAAAAGTTTACAAGGGCAGTGACCTCAAAACTCGCGACTAGCCCGGGCGCAGTAAAATCCGTGAAAGACATAGAAACGTCCCTAGAGACCCTGTCCAAGGAATTACTGGATGCATATCACACAGCATGCCCGACATCAGAACAGAGAAGAAGACCAAGCCACCATTGTGGAATCGGGAACTGACACTCAAAAGAAATAACCTCCGAGAATTCTTCAAAATCGCCAAAGAGGTGGGAATGAGATCATCAACGAGGAATACAAAATCCTATTTAGGGATTACAAGAAGGAATCACGCAGGGCACAGAGAAACTCGTGGAGGAACTTCTGCTCCAGCATCAACAACGTCCCGGAAACAGCTAAGCTCCGGAAGCTGCTTTCGAAGCAGCCTACCATACAGAGTCAGCTAAAGCGCGACGAGGGACAGTGAACAGTGGACTGGAGGGCAGTGCAGAGGCCCTAAAAGCACTTATGCAATCGCACTTCCCAGGATGCCCGGATGTCCTAGACGCGAGCACGCACCAGGACATAGCAGCTGGCGAAGAACGCCCCCCAAACGATCTAATAACACCAATGAAAATCAACTGGGCCATAGAATCCTTTGCGGGCTATAAGGCACCAGGACTTGATGGAATATTTCCAGCCATGTTGCAGGCGACCAAGCAAAGGATCACCCCATGAAATATACTTGGCATGTCTAAGCACGGGTTATATCCCAATCCAATGGAGGACCTCTCGGATTGTGTTGCTCCCAAAGGTGGGAAAGTGCAGTCACTCGAACCCCAAGAATTGCAGACCGATAAGTCTTACCTCTTTCATACTCAAATTTCTGGAAAAGCTGCTGGATCTACACATCAGAAATGATGTAGGGAGACTTATGTCATCCAATCAGCATGCCTACACCGGGAAATCTGTGGAAACGGCACTACAGATATATCCGGAGCATTCAACAATGTCAAGACGGATGTTATAATGGATAGCCTAGAAGCGACCAGCACGAACCCCGCAGTAAGCCTCTGGATATGAAACCTGCTTAGCTGCAGAGGGGTACTTTCAGACTGGGGCACTGCTTCCATGGTAAAGGGGGCACACAGAGGCAATTTGGTGGTCGATGATCTAATTAAGAGATTCGAGAGGAGAGCGCCAAAAATAACTGCCTACGCGGACGACATAGGCATAATTATTACGGGAGTCTGTCCATCGACCCTCAGCTCCATAATGGAATCAACACTCAGGGAGATAAGTGAGTAGGCGGAAAAGGTGGGACTCAGTTTCAATGCGGACAAGACAGACCTCATTCTCTTTACTAAGAGATACAAGGTACCGAAATGGACACCCCCAAAAATTGGCACAACCAGTCTAGCCCCAAAAGCTTGACCTGTGTCTCGGAACAATACTGGACTGCAAGCTGGAATTGGAGACCCAATATATTAGAAAGGGTGAAAAAGGGCACCGTGGCGCTATATGCATCCAAGAAGATGCTTAGCAGCACATGGGGCCTGTCGCCTACTCTGATGCACTGCATCTACATCTCGGTGGTGCATCCGACTCTGATGTATGGAGCCTTAGTGTGGTGGAAAGCCACTGAAAAAAGACCTACACCGAGCTTATGGAGAGAACACAGCGGCAGGCACTAGTCTGCATAACGGGGGCGCTGAGGTCAACCCCAACTAAAGCTCTAGAAACGATCCTCGAAATTCCATAGATATCCACGCTCAACTAACTGCAGAAAAGGCAGCACAACGTCTAGTTGCCTCAGGTAATATGAAAACGCAAAGCTTCGGACACAGTTCAATCGGCCGAAGCATGATCAACAAAACGGACTACATGACCCCCAGAACGAGACCGGAGGTTAAAACAACCTTGTTCATGGACCCAGACGGAAATCGGGTTGGGACCAGACTCAACACTTCAACATATACACAGACGGCTCCAAGGTGGAAGGAGGAGTAGGACCGGGCTTATACTGTACGGACCCTAAAATGAGGGTGTCATATAAGCTACCCAGCGACTGTAGCATATTCCAGACAGAAGTCTTCGCTATAAGGAAAGCGGCAGAAGTGTCTCAAAGTATAAACCGATTATACATGTGGTCAACTTGTTCGTGGACAGCCAAGGGGCGATAAGATCCATGCAGTCGTCAACGGTCAGTTCCAAAAAAGTAATGGCGAGCAGATAGGCTCTAGATAACCTTAGCACGACGAAGTCAATGCGGATCTATTGGGCGCCCAGCCACCAGGGCATCAATGGCAACGAGACAGCTGACGTTCTTGCAAATAAGAGCGTAAAGTTGACGAACGACAGAACGAAGAATGTGCTATTTTCCCACAGAACGCTACAAAGCGTTCTTGCTCTCACCAGCAAGAACAAGACACCACGGTGCCCCAGTTATCACTAGAAGACGCCTCCATCAGGGAACCAGGCCAACTTCTTTCTTTCGCGAAATACACCTCGATCCTTGTGGACATTAAAACCTAATAAAATATTTCGTGGTTCATACAGATTAGCGGGACAACTAAGGGCCATATTGGCCTATGCGTGGCCCCGTCCATGAGGGCAGTCCGTGTAACCTAATCCAACATAATAACTGTAAATTCAGTAACCCTTTTTCACCATCATGAAATGTGTACAAACATTTTCACTGATAGCTACCTCAGAAAAATCTTAAAAAACAAGAAAGAAAATTAACTTTGGATGAAGTTCATATAGCCTTGCAGATCATTCCTATTCAATTAGAAATTACAAAATGTTAATTTATATTTAGTCGAGAATGTATTGTAACATTATTCGATCTCTCCTTCCTGTGGTGATAAATAAACACAGTTTATTTACGATTTGAGTGGACTGTATATAATTTATCGAACTTTATTTGAACTTTTTGTAGTTAAACCAAAAAATCTCATAATTTTGCGCAGTACAGGAAAATATTTAAAAATAACCAAAAGGGCAAAATTACTATATCGTATAACACAAAAAACGAAACTTTTAAAATGTAAATAATGGATGCACTGCGTTTATCAACAGGCAGCTAAATAATATAGTCGTCCGATTTATGTTAAAATGAATCACTATGGACGGCAATCCATGTAGTGACGAAGCGCCCTAGGAGAGTGTGCGAAAGCGACTACTATGTATACACGAAAAATGAAAATGAGTAATATACCAATTTAAAGGTACTGCTAAAACTTAAAGGATTGCATACCAAGACCTCAAGAAAATCAATTGGATTGGGAGAGAGAGCGTTGAAAATGTAAATGTGAAAATTTAGAAATTTGGTTCCGTTGGGGCGTACTGTGCTCGTTGCATTTTTACTGAAAATGCGCTTAATATGAGGGGTCACATCAGAAAATCAGAAATTTTTTTTCTTCTTCCCAAAATGAAAATTCAATTATGTTTGTCAGTTTGGCCCAAAACATGGTTTTAAAGCAGCGGTCGGCACACACATACGATAACATTTTGTTTTATGTTTATGTGTGTAATTTGCACTGGTCAACTCATCGATGTGTGTGTGCAGACTGCTGTCCTACATTGTACGTGAGAACCAGCGGATGGGCAGAGCAATTCCCTATGCTCACTTAATAGGGCGCTGCCGACCGCTGTTTTAAAGTGTAAATAATTTAATATGGTGTTCAAAAGCTCGATATAAGAACTTTTTTTTATACCCTTGCAGAGGGTATTATGATTTCAGTCAGAAGTTTGCCACTCAGTGAAGGTGACGTATCCGACCCTATAAAGTATATATATTCTTGATCAGCATGACTAGACGAGTCGATCTAGCCATGTCTGTCTGTCCGTCCGTCTGTCCGTCCGTCCGTTTCTATGCAAACTAGTCCCACAGTTTTGAAGCTATCAAGATGAAGCTTTAACAAAAGTCGTCTTTCTATTGCAGGTAGTATATAAGTCGGAACCAGCCGGATCGCACAACTATATCTTATAGCTCCCATAGGAAGGATCGGAAAACTAATGGACAAAAATTATAGCTTCGTTTTTTGACATATGACCTAAAGCTTTTGGGAATTTTATTATTTGAACTGTTCTGAATTTCGAAAAAAATTTTAGAAAATTTGCACGACTATATCATAGCTCCCATAGGAACGATCGGAAAATTAATGGGAAATTAATACACCCTTGCAGATCGTTCCTATTCTATTTGAAATTACAAAAATCTTAAATTTAGATTTGCAACAAACAAAATTATAGCAGTTTACGGATTATTTTGACATTAATTGATCGATCCTTCCTATGGCAGCTATATGATATAGTCATCCAATTTATGTTAAATTTAATTCGAAACTCTAAAATAATAAAATAAACTTATATTCCAAAGTAGATGAGAATACAATAAAAATTAGCAAAGCTTTAATTTTGTTCCTATTAATTTCCCTTTAGTTTTCCGATCGTTCCTATGGGAGCTATATGATATAGTCGTCCGATTTTTTTTAAATTGAATTCGAAATTCAGAACAATTAAAGAAATGATATATTCAAGAGCCTAAGGTAATATATCAAAAAACACATAAGTTATAATTTTTTTCCAATTATTTTTCCGATTATTTCTATGGGAGCTATAAGATATAGTTTTCCGATCCGGCCGGTTCCGACCTACTACCTGCAATAGAAAGACGACTTTTGGTAAAGTTTTATCTCGATAGCTTTAAAACTGAGGGACTAGTTTGCGTAGAAACGGACGGACAGACGGACATGGCTAGATCGGATAAAACTAATTTCGGTTCTTAGGCGTGTATTTTTAAAGTAGCCATTTATGCCAGGGTTTTTGCATTTTTTCCAACTTTTCCAATATTGACTAAGTGTATAAGAAAGTTAAAGGGCATTCTATTACATGTAAAATGAATGTTTGATGGGCAAATTCGGTTTATCAGAACTCGAGTTAGAAAACAAAAAAAAGGGCCAAAAAGGTTTTTTACACTTAAAAGAAAATCTGTACCATACAAAATATTTTAAGTGCCCCTTTTCTTATTCAGTGACCTTACCGGAAAACCAAGGTTTCCTTAAGTGCGTATTTCATCGATGTTTTTTTGTAAACTGGTGTTATGGGAAAAATTCAATAGCTATATCTGAAGTGGTGGGGGGCGTCGCAAATGTTTCTTCTTTGGAAGGCAGCTTCGTCGGCGTTGCGGCTGTTGCAAAATAGCCGGTGGCAAGCTGTGGGGGAGAGACAAGAGAACACTCGACGATCGCGTTGCAAGGAATGCAAAAAAAGAACACTTTGAAAACTTTTCGGTAATAGCGCGGACCGGCCGGGCGATGTATTTCATAGAGTTAACAAATGAGTACTGAAACTTAAGCTAATGAGCGCTGTGCTTCAGAGCGCTTTGGAGAGATCCCGGGCGTGGGAAGGCGGGAGAGCGGGAGAGCGGGAGAGCCTGGAAGTAGGCATTCGAAGAGCGGGGGATTTAAGAGCGGGGAAAGCGGCGTAAACATTCCGCCCCCCTTGCAATCGCTAGCGTTGCAACGAAGCCCCTAGGCCTGGTTGCAGGCACCTGACAGGATCCACCCGAAAGTCGTCCGCTGAGCCACTGGGAGTCCCTCGTCGACCAGGTGGAAGCCAGGACGGATGACTTTGCCGAAGACGTCCGCACCAAGGACCACGGAGATGGTTGCCGGTAGATAAAACCGCTCGTCGGCCAACGGGAGGTCGCTGTATTTGCTGACCACGGTGTCAGCAAGCTCTCGGATGGGGGTGCGGATGCGGACGTTTGGCTCCACCTTCAGGACTACCTCCAACTTGAAGTCGTCGTCGCGCTTCGACCGAATCGTCGCCGTACAAATCCGCTCGTCGCCGACGGTGGTAGTCGGCAAGCGGAACGCAGTCGCCAGGGATGCGTCGATGCAACTTGTCGGCGTACACGGGTCGATGAGGGCGGCTGTGTCGAACTTCTTGAGCCCGGTCTCCAGGATAACCATGGCCGTCGGCAGGACGTTGACGCTGTGCCGCTGCAGGAGGGACGACAGTGACGGTGCCGGTGTCGAGGAGGCTGAGCGCGGCGGAGAGGCAAGCGCTCTGCGAGTTGGCGGATCTTGCCGGCGCGAGCGCTGCTGAGAAGCGGCGGATGCCGAGCGCCCCGCCGGGGCCAGCGCTTGGCGAGTTGGCGGATTTTGCCGGCGCGAACGCTGATTAGACGCCGACGGCAGGGGGCGCTCGTGCATGTGGAGGAGCGTGTGGTGCTTCCCGCTGCACGTTTTACACTTGTCGCCACTGCGACAGCTCACGTCGGAGTGCTCGTGAGCGAGACAATTTGAGCAGTACTTATTAATAAGCACTGCCCGAAGCCGCTTCTCTGCGCTCAGCTTCAGGAACCTCTGGCACTTCCGAAGCGGATGGACTCCACGGCAGACTCGGCAGCGGTAGGAATTTATACCTCGAGTACGTCTGCTCTCCAATGCCTGAGCGCTGCGTGGACGAGGAGCCATGATGTGAGCTGGGAAGGAGTAATGGACGAAAAAAGAAAAAAACATATGGAGATAAGTTGAAAATGCTTAGATGGCGAGGATGGTTGGAGAATTATGCGGAGGACGTTGGTTGAGAAGGACGGTTGGAGTGTTCTCCTGGCAGCAGAACCACCTTAGTCACGGGACGCTTAATAATCCTGCGTGCCGTGAGAATGCCGACGACACGGACATTGCCGTCAGCCCCCGGAAAGACAGAGTCGATTCTGCCCAGGCGCCACTCATTCGAGGGTAGATTGTCTTCTTTGACGACTACCATGTCGCCAACGCGGAGATTTGCGGTCGGGGACTGCCACTTGTTACGCTTGTGGAGCTCCTTGAGATACTCCTCTTTCCATCGAGCTTGGAATTGCTGATGGAGCGCCTTTAAGTGTTGCCACCGATTTACAATGGACTTGGATTCCCCTTTTAATTCGGGCTCTACTATGGACAGAAGAGGTCCGCCGACGAGAAAATGCCCTGGTGTCAACGCCAAGAGATCAGTAGGATCTTCTGACATGGGAGATAGCGGTCTGGAATTTAGACAAGCTTCAATTTTTGCTAGGAGGGTTGAAAGCTCTTCAAAGGTGTACTTTCGAGTAGCGGTGGACTTGTAAAACAAGGTTTTGAAGCTTTTGACACCAGCTTCCCACAGGCCTCCCATATGGGGTGCCCCCGGAGGAATGAATTGCCAGTTGAGCTGCTGATGACTATACGCATCCGTCACAGACTCTTTTACGGCTTGTAGAAAATCTCGGGAGAGCAGGGTGGCAGCGCCGACAAAGGTTTTCCCATTGTCGGACTGCACTTGACGGGGACAACCTCTTCTGGATACGAACCGAGCGAAAGCGGCGAGAAATTTCTCGGTCGTCAGATCGGATGTAGGCTCTAGATGGATGGCCTTTGTAGAGAAACATACGAAAACCAACACATACCCTTTTGTAATTAGGCACGCTCTGCCTGTGTAATTTTTGATGTCGAAAGGGCCAGCGTAGTCCATCCCTGTGTACGTGAATGGCCGGGAAAAAGACACTCGCTCTTTCGGAAAACTTCCCATCATCTGGATTTGCAAGCGCTTCTTATGAATAACGCAGACCTTGCAGGAGTTAATCACGGCCTTTACCAAGTTCTTTATTCTCGGAATCCAGTATCTTGACCGGGTGAGACGTACGACTAACTGGTTACCTCCGTGCAACGTTATGAGATGCGTAAAGTTCACCAGTAGTCGAGAGAGTGAACATTCGTACGGGAGTATTATCGGATGTCGTTCGTCATATCGCAAGTTTTCGGAGGCCGTTATGCGGCCGCAAGCCCTTATAAGCCCTTTCTGATCTAGAAAGGGGTTTAAGGAGAGGATTGAACTTGTCGCGGACACAGGACGCTTTTGACTCAAGCAGCGATATTCATTAGAAAAATATCTGCGCTGAGTGCTAATGACCATGAGCCGTTCAGCGGCGACAAGTTCTTGGGCTTCTAGACGGACTTCCGACATCTGCGACTGTTTCTTACATCGCTGGACAAAACGGTGGACATACGCAAGGACCCGTAAAGCTCTATCTAATTTGGAAAAGCGATCAAGGATGTCTTCTGTCGGGATGGACGCCACATGGGCCTTGACAGGACGCCTTTCCACTTCGGTCACCTGTAAGTCGGTGCTTTGGGAAGGCCACTGATCTCGTGGCTTTGACAACCAAGTTGGTCCATGCCACCAAAGGGAGTTGTCGATCAGGTCTTGTAGAGGCACTCCTCGACTGGCCAAGTCAGCTGGATTGTGTTCGGATTGAACATGTGCCCAATTGGCTGCCTCTGTGGACTGGGTAATCTTTGTTACCCGATTGGCAACGAACGTTGTCCATTGGCATGCTGGCTTGGCTAGCCATGCAAGCACAATTGTGGAATCGGTCCAACAATGGAGTTTCGAGGACAGCATGGGCATATGGGGGAGGATGGATTCAGCCATCTCGGATAGCAATAGAGCTCCACACAGCTCTAGCCTTGGAAGCGACACAGTTTTGACTGGTGCCACGCGCGTCTTGGCTGTAAGGAGATGCACTAACGTCGTGTGCCCAATTTCTACGCGCACATAGATCGCAGCACCATACGCTTTTTGAGAGGCGTCACAGAATCCATGATGTTCGACTCGGAACTCTGGGCGGAAGGAAACCCATCTGGGAATTCGGACTTGATTTAGGACCGAGTAGCTTTGGAGAAAATCACGCCACTTTTGGCACAGTTCAATTGGGAGTTCATCATCCCACCCAAGATCATGAAGCCAGATCTCCTGCATGAAAATCTTGGCACAGACCACGAAAGGAGCGAGCCAGCCTGCTGGATCAAACAGCTTGGCGATTTGGGAAAGAACATGACGTTTCGTGAGCGTGGCTTCGTTGGATAGGTCTGGAGGGGCGAAGAAAAACTCATCGGATGTTGCTTTCCAACGGACTCCGAGAGTTTTCGCCGTGCTTTCCGTATCTATCTCGAGGAACTCGGCGTTTAAAAGATGACTGGTTTCGATATGAGCCAGAACTTCTTTATGGTTGGAGGTCCACTTTCTTAATGGAAAACCAGCCGAATCGAGAGCACTCTGCAACTCGCGAATGGTAAGGTGAGCCTCTTCTGCAGAGTCAGCTCCCGAAAGGACATCATCGACGTACATGCAACCACGAATAACTTTACTCGCCCTCGGATGGGTTAGTTGCACGTCGGTCGCCAGCTGTTGCAGGACCCGAATTGCCAGAAACGGTGCACAATTGACCCCAAACGTAACTGTTTTTAGCTCAAAATCGCGAATGTATCCTTCTCTATTGCGGAATAAGATACGTTGGAACGCTGTCTGCTTCGGATCTACCCAGATCTGCCGGTACATTTTCTCGATATCAGCACTGTACACAAAACGGAAATATCGCCACTTCAGGATCTGGATGGTTAGATCGGACTGTAGGACCGGGCCAGCATGAAGGATATCATTTAAGCTGACCCCATTGTCTGAAGGGCTGGAGGCGTTGAATACCACTCTAAGTTTGGTGGTCGTGCTCTCCGGTTTTAACACCGCGTGGTGTGGAAGGTAATAACATGCTGAATCGTGGGTAGGAGCGACTTCTCTCATGTGGTTGAGGTCGAGATATTCTTGAATCACTGAGTCGTACTTGGATTTTAGCGTACTGTCCCTTTTTAGCCGCTGCTCGTTTCTTAAATATTGAGCCAGCGCCAGGGATCTGGATTGTCCCAGGGAGCATTTCATGTTCTCAGGATCTCGAAACGGAAGACTCACGACATACCTGCCGGTATCGTCTTTTGTGGTGGTCCGAAGGAAATTATCCTCACAGATCACGTCGGATTCTTTTGCCACCTTTACTGGCAGATCCTCCACCTCCCAGAATTTGGTGAGGAGTTTATCGAGGGACGCTTCGTACGTGTGTGCAACACGCGTGGAAAAGGATGAAATCCGATCTTGCCTCGGAGCGGGTACTGGTCCTGTTAGAATCCAGCCGAAAATGGTCTCTTGACCGAGAAGAGAGCCACAGATATTCGCTCGGGTGCCGCTTAGTAGAATGGAAGGAAGTATATCGGCCCCGATTAAAAGATCTATTTGTGCGCTCTCATAAAACTTTGGATCCGCTAGTGGAAGTTCGGGAAGATCTCGCAGGAAATGTTGCGGAAGCGGACATGAGGGAAGATTTCCGGCTATTTGCGGAAGCACGTAGGCAGTGGTGTTTAACTGCAAACTAGGCCGGGTCGGAGAACGAATTGTAAATTGGCAGAGCTTTTTAGTCTCAGCGGAGACCGTTTGATTGAGCCCTGAGACCTGTGCCTGGATGACTTGGAACGGCAGCTTAATCAGGTTGAAAAGGCGCTCAGTAATGAAGGTCGCCTCAGATCCGGAGTCTATTAAGGCTCGCGCTTGGAAGTTGGAACCCTGATGGCATATATTAATGATGGCGGTGCCTAGGAGGACTGACCTAGAGCCTGCCGCAAAATAATTTTGAAGTGTTGGCTGCGTGCCACTGGCAGCCGAGGGACCGGGAGTATTCGGTCTGGATCTGGGCGATGGCGTTGGATTTGCGCGCGCTGGGGATGGGGTGCCTCGGTGTAGGAGGGTGTGATGGCGGCCGCGGCACGTGAAGCAATTATGTGCGCTTTCGCAGTCGCGCAGCTGATGTGTCCGCGCAAAGCAGTTCAAACACAGCTGTTTTCGTTTGATATAGGCGATGCGTTGGTCGACCGTCATCCGGAGAAACTGGGCGCATGTGCGTATTGGATGGTTCTCTCTATTACAGAGATCGCACCCTCTAGGTTGTCGAGGCGTTACCCTTGTCTCATAAGAATTTATTCTCCGAGACGCCGAGTTGGATGTGGATGCCCTGGGCTGAGCCTGACTAGAACCTGATGGTCGAACATCATCTATGGCTTCTAGGGTTCTGTGACGTTCCGTTAGGAAAACGTTTAGCTCATGCCACGTAGGGATCTCGGCTTTGTTGTGAAGGGACTGCTCCCATAGGGAAAGCGTAAGCTTAGGGAGTTTGGATGAGCACATATATACCAAGAGGCAATCCCAAGTTTCGACCTGAATACCGGACATTTCTAACGCCGTAAGGCACCCCTGGATGGTACTTTGAAGTTCTTTCAAAGCTGACCCAGACTCCTGTGTGACGGACGGCACATTGAAGAGTATCTTCAATTGACTGTTTACTAACAATCGCTTGTTTTCGAAACGCTCAGTGAGGTTATCCCACGCTGAGCGAAAGCCATCGTTAGTAAGTGGTGAATTTGCAACTATATTGTGAGCGTCGCCCCTCGTCTTAGCATTAAGATGGAATAGTTTCTCGACAGGAGTGAGTCTAGGATTGTTGATGTAAATTGCCGTGAATAGATCCCTGAAGGTTGGCCAACGAAGATAATCGCCGGTAAAAACCTCGGTATCGCACGGCGGAAGGTGGCAGCCTGACGGAATGTATGTCTGAGGAGTATCTGGAGTGGAGTTAGCTTGCGGATTTTGCTGAGTCTGCGCTATTTGGTCTGCTATTTGGGCGCCGCACCTTTCGTACGCGCTGTAGCAATAACCGTACTTAGACTTGAGGACTTTCAAGCTGTCAGCTGCGCTTTCTCCGGCTGCTACAAGGCACGCGGTACACGCATCGTACTCTTTTTTGATGCGGACCCATACCTCTTTGATTTCGTCTCGGCGAATATTGAGGACGGACAACGTAGGAGGGACCGCCGCGGGAATATTTATTCGCGATTCCAATTCGGAAAGTCGATCCGAGACTTCAATAAATTGGTTTAAGGCGAGTTCGGCAGCCGTTGCAACCATTTTCGTGCTGGCTCGCGTGGATCTTTCGATAGGAGAAGGAGCCCTTTTGGTAATTGGCGTCTTGACCTTTGTAGGTGTAGGCGTCCTTACAATGATTTTCGGAACTTTCGGTGATGAAACAGGGGATAGTTTGTGAGAACTTTCCCTGGACATACCAAACTAGGATGCTGTTTTGATTCGGAATGTGCGCGCTGATCTTTCGGACAAAAATCAGAAAAGAAATTACGGACTGGTGGAAATAGGGTCTCGACCTGCTAAAACAGTCGATATGCGTGGCTGAATTATTGTAAAAATAATCCCCAGGCTTTTGGTGAATCGATGGAGCAAGAATGGAAAAAATACCAAAAAATACTAAAAATAAAATACTGAAAAAATACTGTTCTTGATGAAGTATTTTCCGTTTAGTATTTTATTGAAGTGTGGATGGCCGAATTAGGATGGGATTGGATGTCCCCGGCAGTATATGGAAAAGTTAGTATTTTTCTCAATTTTAGAAAAAAAAAATATTGGGAGAAAACCAAAAAATACTTTGCAGTTGTATGCGGATGGTATTTTGTTTTTTAATTAATTTTCCTTTTTCCTTCCCGAAGAAAAATAATATATAGATGTATGGATATAAGGATATACCAAACTCAATAAATAAAAAATAAAATAAATACTGGAATGGAGTAATACTGGAATAAATGAAAATAATTTGGACGCAAATCGGGAACAATGTCAATAAAATTGATTTCACTGGATTCTGCGATGTCGACAGTATTTTATTTAATTTCTTTTTGTAAATTTAATTTTAAATTTTATAATTTAATTTTCAGTATTTATTCACGTTTATTAGAATTGAGCTTGGTATTTATGTGGAACAGCTCAAAATAAGAGCACTTGGAATGATGGAATGATGGATATAAAAATAATGCCCGAAAAGTTTCGTGCATAAAGCCCCTTTTGCGGGCTGTGTATGTATAAGTAAAGCTGGAATACGCGGGAATGCAGTTCGCACCCGAATATGTTTGAATAGGAAATAAAACACACTGAGACTCAAAAGTTATTTCACGTCGGCTTTGAAAATTTATTTAATATATATTTATGGATGGCCGACGGAAATACTTCGATGTTCGGGATGCGGTGTATTGGTAGAAAAAATATGTGTGGATATATGGAAATAATATATGGGTAATATATGGATGTAATATATGTGTAATATATGGATGTAATATATGTGTAATATGTGGATGTAATATATGTGTGATATATGTGTAATATGTGGATGTAATATATTTGGAATATGGATGTAGTATATGTGGAATATGTAATATGTATATTATATGTAATAAATATGTATAAGATGTGGAGTATATAGGTAATCAAGATGGCGGAAAATTTTTATTTAAAATTTTTTTTCCGGCGGGTATGTGTTGTGAGTTTTCGATTTATTGTGGACTGTATTTGGATTTTGAATTATGTATGCAAATATTTGTCACCGCGGATATACAGTAAAAAAAACAGTATCAGTGTATTAGTATTGTGGGCCTAAATTGGCGGAACACTTAATTTTTCGGTTCCCTTTTTGTGGGAAATTAATTGAATTTAATTTTTGAATTTAAGTTATTTTTTCACTGTTCACTGACTTTTCTTTCTCACTGTACGCTTGACTTTTTATTTGCACACTTTAATTTGGATTAATATTTTGTAATTTCTTCGATTTGATTTTGGATGTATTTTTACTGGATGTACGGCCAAATGCGAATATGAAACTTGTACATCAATATGCACAAGAAAAGGAATTGGAAAATAGGCAATATGGCCGCACGATAAAGGAGACGAAGAAATAGAAGACGGAATTGGAAATTATTAATGCCGTTGTCGGATTAAATCGGACTTGGATTTTAGACAAATCGCACAGAAAGTCAAACGAATTATGTTTTCGGATGGCTGACTGTCGACCGGCAGTTAATGTGGAATTAAATAAATTGCACTTATCTTATCCGGTTCGAATGGACCAAAAAATGAAGTGGTGGGGGGCGTCGCAAATGTTTCTTCTTTGGAAGGCAGCTTCGTCGGCGTTGCGGCTGTTGCAAAATAGCCGGTGGCAAGCTGTGGGGGAGAGACAAGAGAACACTCGACGATCGCGTTGCAAGGAATGCAAAAAAAGAACACTTTGAAAACTTTTCGGTAATAGCGCGGACCGGCCGGGCGATGTATTTCATAGAGTTAACAAATGAGTACTGAAACTTAAGCTAATGAGCGCTGTGCTTCAGAGCGCTTTGGAGAGATCCCGGGCGTGGGAAGGCGGGAGAGCGGGAGAGCGGGAGAGCCTGGAAGTAGGCATTCGAAGAGCGGGGGATTTAAGAGCGGGGAAAGCGGCGTAAACAATATCCATCCAATTTCAAACAATATAAAATAAGATTCTCCCAGAGTGGAGTGAAAGATCTGGATAATGAAACCCATCAAAATGAAGATGCGATTGAAAAACTTTCAGAAAGACAAACAGGCGGACAGACAGACACTAGAATTGGCATAAAAACAATCTCATAACTTTATTACTATTTATTTTCAAGGACTTCTTTTGGTTCCAAATGGCGAGACTTTAGGATATTGGTTTGGAGACGGAACTACAGATACTCAAGACGCATTTACAGAAATAAACAATTGGAAAAATCGTACTTATAATCAAACAACGTCACCGAAGACATCCCACACCTGGGGTATACTTTTCACTGTATTGGGAACCGTGCTTCTCGACTTTGATGCTGATGCTTGTCAAAGTCCGGCTCGAGCATACCTATTAGATGTATGCTTGCCAGAAGATCATGCGCGAGGTCTTTCCACATTCACTATAATGGCAGGCTTAGGAGGATTTTTTGGATATTCAATGGGAGGCCTAAACTGGGACGATACCGAAATCGGTAAGATGATTAAAATTGAAATCATTTTTCTCTTTGCTAAGATTATTATTTCAGGACGGCGATTGGGTGGACACGTGAAGGCCGTTTTTTCAATAATAACAATTATTTTTATTACATGTGTAGCCTTTACAATAACCAGTTTTCCGGAAATTCCGCTATGGATATTGGCAAACGTGAATACAAATAATTCTACGGGTGAAACGTTACCTACACTATTTAAATCATACGGTGCTTGTGACGGCGATGATGAACAGGTATATTTAAAATGACTAATAATATAAAATAATTATGTAAGCGAATTTATGTTCCCATATTTATTGCGTTGCACCCAACAAAAACCATAAATGATTGAACGATCATATTTTAGTGTTTGTTTAAAGAAAAACTATGTTTAACATTAGTCTAAACTCATAAGTTCAGTAAAGACGCATTTATCGACAAATTCAGTGTTACAGAAATCTATTAAAAACAACTTTTTCGTAAGGCCTACATTCAAAGTAATTGTACAGGAATAGCAGCCTAAAGACAAGGTAAATTGTCCCTAATCCGCTTAGGTAAAAGCAACGGTAAAAGTTTATTAAAATAGAGTTATTACATTTAGGACAATTTTTTTTTAAATTTTTTCCTTGCCCTGGAAATAAGAAATTAGACCTCTAAATTGTAGGCGGTAGTTCTTAACACAAAGGAAATGTGACCTCTGAACTTAGGGAGTTACATACACTAGTACGCTGTAAAAAATTTGATTTTGATACCCGTTACTCGTAGAGTAAAAAGGTAAATTATATTCATTTAAATATCCGCCTGTCTGTTTATATGAACGCTTAGATCTTGGAAACTAAAAAAAAAGTTCCTACGCAGCGCAAGTTGGTTTCAGCAAGGTGTCAAGCCCCCTCTAACGTCCACAAACCGCGAGAAGGCTGTGGCTACTACTGCCTTTCGCGTCTATTTTTATTTTAAAGTTTATTCGCTGAGTAACGGGTATCTAATAGTCGACGCACTCGACTTTAGCTTTATACCTCGTTTATCTTGTAGTATATAGTTTTATGTATACTTAAGAGAGGGGTAGGTTCTTGCAAACAAATTGATTTTTTTCTTGTCGATTAACATTTTAAGATTATACAATTTTAGTGAATGACACTCTTTTTTGTGTGTTGGCATAACCGACGTCTTGGACTTCTTGAAGTCTAAGCCGTCATGACCTGGAGTTAGCTAAAAACTTCTCTATAACAAAAAAAAAAAAAGGTTGTATTAAAAGCTAATCTTTGGACTTTAGAAGTTATGATAAAATTAGTACCCTAACCTCTAAAACTTTAGGTACGTCACACCGCATTGTTCAATGTTTAAGTGCGTTTTTCTCAACACCACTTTTTGAAAGTCCGTGTTCATCGGCATTTCTAAACGACTCAACCAATCGTTTTCAAATTTATCCCATATTTTTCAGCATAAAAAAACCAGCCGCCTGGGAAGCGTTTTTTTTATTTTTAACTTTAAATATTTTTTTAAGCCTTAAGGCAATGATTTTACTTTGGAAGATTAAAAAAAGTTCTTAAAAATTAAAAATAAAAAAAAGGTATAAAAATTAGTGGATTTATTTAAATGACACGTAATAATATACAAAAGGTTTGAATTGAATCCATCTAACCAGTTTTTATAGAAAAAATCGCAATGTTAGTTGATTTTTTGATGCCTAAGACACCACCCCACCACCCTCAGGGAGGGTAGTAGACTCGGACTCGGAGAGCGTGCTAAACGAAGCCAAAAAAAGGCATACCCGCATGCCTGAACCCGGTTCCAACTCCCAGCGTAGGAATGGGCCGAGTAGTAGAAGCGAGGGGATGAAGCCTAAGGCGCAATACAAGGCAGCTCTCAAGATTAAGAGCTCCAGGACAAAGCAACCCTTTCCCAGGAAGAGAAGGAAAAGCTTGCCTAGGCAGAGCCAAATGTTGAGGATGGAAGGCTGCACTTCACAAGCAAACCCGCGATGGCGTCGACAAGCGGATTTGCGAACAAGGTAGAGGAGTTTGCCAACAAAAGGCAACGCTCACACGAGAGTGCCGCCGAGGACATTCCGGTGAGCAAGAGGAAACGCGGGCCTAAGGAAGCAGGGAAGCTCAACAAGAAGGCCAGGGTCCGTGATGTACCGACACCTAATCGTGGCACTCATTAACAGGAACGACGAGAATAGGAAAATGAAGGAGGAGCGCTGAAAGATTGTCCATGCGCCACTCGTTGAGTCTCTCTCTGCACGTATGGAAGAGGGAACTGCAGCCCCCATGCCCACATTCGATGGTGCAACGACAATACAACCAGGAAATGACTAACGCAAACGGTCGGCCAACTGGAGGCGTTGGGGGAGGGGGCCAATCTAGAGGTGGTGGACAGGGAATTAATAGCATTCTCACTAAAGGATACTTTATTCAGCTTTCGATATGTTCGTTCCCTCATTTCCCACTGGTAACGCGTCTCATAAGCCCCCGTGGTTCTCTCGACGACTCTCTTTCTTAAAAAACTCCATGTCTTGACTTTTTAGGAAATATAAGAGAACTGGGCTGCAAGTTGACCATTCTAGGTTCCTAATTGCTCGTTCAAACTTTTTAGTCCACAATTCCGATTGTTACAACAGTTACCTAGACAGTTGCAGAATCGATGTCCAAGACAATCCGAAGCAGTTCTACGCATTCGTTAATTCAAAACGAAAATCGCAACAATTTCCATCTAGCCTTCATCTTGAAACAGTATCCGCCTCTAGTGACTCCGATATTGCGAACTTATAGCCTCTTCCCATAGAGCCCATCTGTATGAAACGGTTGGGATTTTTGACGAATGTGAAACTCGTGTTCCCACAGACCTTCCATCCACCATCTACCATCCACCATCCGATAACAGCTGATCTGAACAGCTGTGGCTCATCAAAACATAAACAAAGGTTGTTGAAGTACGAGATTAAAATGAACAATTTCCCAACTATTTTGGCTGTTGTTCAACAGCAAAACCTTAATTTGCTACAGCTTTTTAGAGCAGTCAAATCAGAGGAGTGGAATGATGACGAATTGGAGCTGTACGAATTTTTTTTTTCAACAAAAGATCATATACCAAGACGTGTGTGGATGGTGGTAAGTGCCGTCGTTCTATTCTAAAGTAAAGTTAAAGTTTGCGTTTTAAAACAGAAGCGATACGGGAAATTTTGGGAAAAGGATATACCCGAAAACAACGACGAGTTTTTCAAAGAGAGCTTTCGAATTAAGAAAAGGACCTTCTCGTTTTTGGTGGATCGCCTTGGAGTTTTGAAGAAAAAGGATACAGCAGCAGAAGCAATCGATCATCACAATTATAAGGGTATGTACTCAATTGTACTATTCGCTCTCGTGGATTACAGGTAAATTACCTTTTTCTAAGTGCACAACAGTCTTCTTATATCTTATATGTACTACAGATACAGATTCACCTACGTAAACATCGGATCTGCAGGGCGATGCCACGACTCTGCAATTTTTCAAAGGTCTAGCCTGGCAAGAAAAATGGTCTCTACTCCTTTTCTTAAGAAGAAAACCAGGGAAATATGCGGCGTAGAAGTTCCGGTGCTGCTTATAGGGGACTCGGCCTTTCGGTTCTCGCAAACGCTGATGAAACCGTACCCATTTTCTGTAACTGCATCCGCGGAGCAGCGGAATTTTAACTACAATCTCTCTAAAGCTAGACGAGTTGTAGAAAATGCATTCGGCTATTTAAAGGCAAGGTTCCGGTTTATTGGAAAAGGACTAGACAGTCATTATAAGAACAACAATGGAGTCATTCTAGCCTGCTGCATTTTGCATAATATTTTAAATGAGCACAACAGCACTATTAATGACAATTAGCAACCGACTGCAAGTGACCTACGCGAACAACCGTTGCGTACTAATATGTCTGCAGATTTCAGCCAGCCTGCTGAAAGAGTAAGATCAGCCATCGCCCAATATTGTGAAAATAGTGTTGGCTCGCGACTGGTACGAGAGACGTTCCTTCCACATAAAACACAGACTTCGAGTAGTTCACTTCAGAAACAGTCGATCAGAAAAATAACAACTGAAATCTTTATTTCATGTTAGCATTTGTATTAATTCAGTTACATAATATCTTACATTTGTGCTCTCCTCGTCTGCTTGCACGTCTACGCCGTTCGCCAACTTTTTACAACTGAGAAATTTCACTGCGTGGCTTTGGCAGCGGAGACGTGCAAGAGAGAAAGAGATGACAGTACCGCGGTTTTCGAAGCGGTAAATTCTCGAAAATTTTCGCGATCTTGCAGGGGCGCATCGGCGCCACCGCGGTTTTGGGCGCGTTGAGTACGGGGCGATGAATTGTGAGTGCGAATGAGACAAGATGTATGGTCGCGGCGGCGATATTTAAGTTGCCGACGCAACCAGTATGTCCGGTCCTTTCAGCAGAGCATGGTTGAGGGACACTCCGTTGACTTCAGCCGCTGTGTCCCATACCATCCGGGTTTTCTTCTTATTTGGGTTGGTAACAGTGAAGATCGGGAGATACCAGGAGTTTGAATTGGAGACTATATCCTCTCGAACTAACTGCCGGGTGTAGCCTTTCTCCTGATAACTCTTCATACTTTCAATCAAGAATTGGATAAGGGCCGGGTCCTTTGCCATCTTAGCCTCCAGACATCGTAGATGCCCCAGCGCCATAGGAAACGAGTTAGGAAGTATCATTTTATCGTATCTCCAGAGTAGCCCGGTTTGCCAACGCTTAGCTTCGGGGTCGAAGGTTGTCGTAGCCTCCATTATACAAGCAGCGCGTTCATCCTCCTTCGATCTAAGGGGCTTCTTGGCGACGGTTACGCCCAGAGATTCCAGCGCAAAGTGGTTTCTCATAGCCTCGTCCAGATCGTGCAGGCGGTCCCCGTTATCGCACTCGCAAACGTGCAAGATACGCGGGCGCGAAGCTTCACCAGAACACTGCCGTCCATAAGCAGACCAACCAAGTCTGCAACGTACCGCCACGATATCGTCTCCTTCTAGCTCTCGCACCTCGAGCGGAACGCTGGTTTTGATGTTATCTAGACCGATGATGAGTCTCGCCTTCGCATTGCGGTAGGTTGGCATTGGGATGGATTTAAGATCAGATCGCGACTTTATAAGTTCTTCCCCTAGGCTTTGGATAGGCAGGTCCAAATGAGCGACGGCCCTTACTCCCTTTAAATCATAGCGTGTTGCACCCTGGTTTGCAGCCGAGATTTGAAGGTTCACCAACTTGGAGGCCGGTTCCGTTTGGGGAATTTCCCCAGTCCAGCGCAGACAAAGCTCCTTTTCCGGGCCGTCTAGTCCCAACTCGTCGGCCAGATCCTTCTCTATCAGGGTGCAAGCGCCGCCTTCATCAACCAACGCAAAGGTATTTATGTAGCAGTTTCGACCATACAGCTGCACCTTGATGTAGCGGAACAGCGCCTTCGATGATTCTCCTCCATGAAACAGCACGGCTGGAGGCCTTCGGGATCCTGTTGTAGCGTTTCCTGCTTCCTCGGTTGCTTGGTAGGAGTGCAACAGGGCATGGTGGGTCCTTCTACAGCCGTCAACTCCGCAATCCCTTTTCGACCTGCAGCTTCGAACTGTGTGATCTTCTAGGCAGCAGTAACACAGGTTTTTATTTCCCACGAAGTCCCAACGCTGATTCCGAGACATGTCTAGGAAATCGGGACATAGCGACAGTAAGTGACCGCGTCCACATTTACGACAAGATGCACTTCTGTTGGTCCGATCACGGGTTTGCCTTTGGGGTTCGTCTGGTGGTGGAATTTCTGAATGTACAAGTATACGTTCTCTTGTGGTTCTGCGTTCCCCTATGTTTGGCGCATATGGCGTGACCATGCTGGCGCACATAGCGATATTGATCAGCCAGTTGTCGAACATTGACAGATTGGCAGTGATTCCTGTGTCGAGCCGGTGTCGGCCCCAGTCGAACTTCAGATCCGTCGGTAGTTTTTCAACAAGTTCCCATAGCAGAGCTGGATCATGTAGGTACTCGTGTACCCCTATCGCTTATATTGTCGCGCAGTAGTTCTGCACGGCCAGCGCTACTCGGATTATCGAATCCACGTTGTTGGATCTCACGGCGGGTTCTTCTCTTAGTTTTCGCTGGAGACTAGCGAAGATAACCTCAGGAGGCACATTAGCTTACCACGTACGGCCTCAAGTGCCGCTCCCTTAAGGGACCTTTGAAGGCGTATCAGGTTTTCCTCATTACTGAACCCGCATCTGTCTGTAGACTGTTCATAGTTGCTAATAAAAAGCAACCACTCCTCTGGCTTGCCGGTGAATACAGGAAGTTCTCTGTTACGAACTTGTCTTGCGGCTATGTGCATAGCCGATAATCCGGAGCCGCTTTGCCTAGGCGGTGTTGATTCCTCATACGCGCCTCCGTGGCCACGCGTTAGTAGCGGCTCTTGGTTATGAAACGGATCTGGCACCGGGTCCGGCTTTCTCAAGCCCCATGTGTTCGTCGAGTTGTTTAAGTGCGCCGTGTTGGCCTGAAAGGGCAAACTGATGCTTGTCCCGCACTTGTTGCTTTGGGTCAGGTGATTCCCAATGGCGGTGATGTCGAACTCGCCGGTTTGATTAAATAATTGTTCGCCGTTTGTTTTCTTTATGACTCCCGCGCCGACTGATTGGGGCGTGGACATCAGCCCGACTGGCTGATCTGCACTTGAGTGATCAGCTCCACCTGGTCCTTCCGGCATGCTTGTTAACGTTGAGTCAGTGGGTAGTCCGCCCGGAGGCGTGGTCAAATCACCTTTAGATTTGTCCTCCTCTTTGTCCTTGTTTCCCTCTGGAGGTGACATGGTCGATTCCTCACGTGACTCGGGTTACGTAAGCCTCTAGGTTATGTTGAGCCGCAACCGCGTTTAGGTTAGGGCTCCTCGCTCAGCGCTGAAGCTGCGCCTGGTACCAATATTTTTCCGGCCGCCAACGTCTCACACCGTGACACTTCTTCCTGTAGCGCAGGCTGACTTGAACTTGCCCCGGAAGGTTGCAGTCACGCCGTTAGATTCCGATTCATGGCTCCACGTTTCAGTCGGAAGAAATATTTCAGAATGTTGGCTCGCGACTGGTGCGAGAGACGTTCCTTCCACATAAAACACAGACTTCGAGTAGTTCACTTCAGAAACAGTCGATCAGAAAAATAACAACTGAAATCTTTATTTCATGTTAGCATTTGTGTTAATTCAGTTACATAATATCTTACATGTGTGCTCTCCTCGTCTGCTTGCACGTCTACGCCGTTTGCCAACTTTTTACAACTGCGCAATTTCACTGCGTGGCTTTGGCAGCGGAGACGTGCAAGAGAGAAAGAGATGACAGTACCGCGGTTTTCGAAGCGGTAAATTCTCGAAAATTTTCGCGATCTTGCAGGGGCGCATCGGCGCCACCGCGGTTTTGGGCGCGTTGAGTACGGGGCGGTGAATTGTGAGTGCGAATGGGACAAGATGCATGGTCGCGGCGGCGATATTTAAGTTGCGGACGCAACAAATAGAAATAAATAAAGTTCATTAAATACAAATATGTTTGATTTTGTTTTATTCTAACTTCATGTTAATTTTATTAGCTAATTTAATTTGTTTCTAGTTTTTTTTCTAATTGTTTCTAGTTTTTTTCTAATTATTCTGCCACCTCAAGACCTCCAACAAATCATTTTGAAACTGAGCTTGGCTGTCTGCCATTCTCGACATTATCTCCGTCTTCGCTCGCTGCTCCTCCAGCCTGTCTTTGGCTATCTCCACAAGCTCGGCCTTGTGGTCTACTTTGGCGCATTTGGCAGGGGGCGCATTGCTTCCAGAGGGTTGGCTTCCGCTACATATGGAGGCTTCATTGTCCTCTGGGTCCACCTCCAATGTCTCCACAAAGTATTCATTAAAATCTGTAATTACATAATGTTAGTTATTCGAAAAATAGAAATTAAGTCTGGGGACACACTCTCGTTCTCCACGTTCGACCTCTCCGTGTTGTGGATGCGGAATGCACCCAGGAATGAGTGAAGCACGTCGTAGTGCTGCCACGAAGATGGAGCGCCACCACTTGGCCCCATCTTATTTTTTTCCTGCCTGCATGGATTAAAATAATGGAATTTATTTATAATATATTAACGACGGTTGCACATAAAAGTTACCTGTACTTCTTGGTCAGGTTCTCAATTTTAGTTTGTACGTCCTTGTAGCCTATGTCATACCTAGCCTCCATCATGGACTGGGCCATCTCCATATGTATATGGACATTCTTGCGCGAGCTTCGCAACTGCTCTATGTTCTCCTGCCAAACGTCGATCAGCAGGAGCTCCATCTCCGCAGTCCACCTCAGCTTGCCGGTGTTGGTTCGCGTAATATCAACTTCAAAATTAATAACAATGAATAATAATAAATTAAAATACCTTTTATTGTTCATACCTGTTGCTTCAGCGCCTTCCATTTTTCAAATGTTCCCTGTCATTATTGTTTACATTTTCACTGTGAATGTTCAAATTCTCACTGTCAAGAAGAAGAACTCAGAGTTGCACCGAAAAATCATCGGCCAACTATCGCATAAAAGAGCCCGTCAAAGTCCGTCAAATTTTAACGGGGAACTAACTGGAAAATTTTCGGAACGGCTAAACCTTATGGACCATCCGTTCAACGGATGGTGGATGGTGGATGGCTCTCTGTGGGAAGACCCTATTATTCGCAAAATTTGTATACCCTTGCAGAGGGTATAATGATTTCAGTCAGAAGTTTGCAACGCAAACTAGTCTGAAACCGTTTCTACGCAAACTAGTCCCTCAGTTTTGAAGCTACCGAGCTGAAACTTTACCAAAAGTCGTCTTTCTATTGCAGGTAGTATATAAGTCGGAGCCGGCCGGATCGGACAACTATATCTTATAGCTCCCATTGGAATAATCGGAAAAATAATTGAAAAAAAATGATAACTTATGTGTTCTTTGACATATTACCTAATGCTCTAAGAAATATTATTTTTTTAACTGTTCTGAATTTCGAATTAAAATTTAGAAAAATCGGACTACTATATCATATAGCTCTCATAGGAACGATCGGAAAACTAAAGGGAAATTAATAGGAACAAAATTATAGATTTGTTAATTTTTATTGTATTCTCTTCTACTTTGGAATATAAGTTTATTTTATTATTTTAGAATTTCGAATTAAATTTAACATAAATTGGATGACAATTGGATGATGATATAGCTGCCATAGGAAGGATCGATCAATTAATGTCAAAATAATCCGTAAACTGCTATAATTTAGTTTGTTGCAAATCTAAATTTAAGATTTTTGTAATTTCAAATCGAATAGGAACGATCTGCAAGGGTATACAAACTTCGGCTGTTAGTAGAGGCCTGCTTCAATACATTCGAAAGTTGAATATATTTGAATTAATTCGAATGATCATGAATGAATTGAGTGACAGCACACAGTCAAATGAAAGCGAGTGAATTTGAATGATGCTGAGTTTGACAATTTTCGACATTCAATTCAGATGAATTATCCTGAAATATTCCTTAATATAAAACGACAAGGTAGGCATGTCAATAACATTCGAATCATTCGAGTTATTCGAGTTATTATTAGCAAAAATGAACAATACCAGCTAGTAGTGCTGCATCCGAAAGGATGTTTTCAGATGCACGAAACTTAATAACAGAAAAACGATGTTTAATTGCCACTAACGCGGACAGCACTAACAAAATTATGTTTTTACACGCCAATATAAATAAGTCTTAAACAATTAAAAAAAATGTTTCTTTGTATTTTTTAACTTTAATGTTATTAATTTATGATTTTGTTCTATTTAGATGCATTACAAGCCCTGCCCTTTGATATTTTTTATTATAGAATTAACTCGAATGAACTCAGTCAAAACTGTCATTATGTTTCATTCCCATTCGGGCGATATAGCTTGAATGTTGTGAGACTGAGTCTAAGGTGTTCATTCAAATTCACTCAAATTCTATTGAAGTTTCACTCATTCACACTCATTCATAAGGAACATGAATGATTCATAGGGCGATTTGAATGCATTCATGCAGATCTCTAGCTGTTAGCTTCCTTTCTTGTTCTAGTTTACGTACTCTTCTTTTAGTTACGATAACACCTCTTCCACCCATACCCTCTTCCTCACTCCTACTGTTTTTTCACACCCATAATTAGTGAGGATGATGTTTTACAACATTGGCAAACCATAAAATGTATGGTTCAGAGCCAAAAGAGAAAGACGTATTTATGGCATAAATACGTCTTTCTCTTTTGGCTCTGATCTTGTACCGAGCTGTATCATAAGAAAATGTGCCGAAGCTTTGTGCAAACCGTTAGCATAGGTCGGACATTAAAAACTACCGTGGTATTGCAAAACTAAGCGCGATCCCCAAGTTTTTCGAACAGCTTATTACCGCTCAGCTACAGCACCAATGCATCTCAATAATGTCCCCAACTCAGCATGGCTTTACGAAACGAAGATCAACGACTACAAATCTTCTTGAGTTTAATTCAGTTATCAGAAGCGCTTTTAAAAATGATAATCAAACTGATGGTTTTTCTACGGACTTCAGTAAAGCTTTCGATTCCGTGAACCATCAGTTACCCCTACTAGGACCACCTAGGACCCCCACTGTTTGGAATTTTCATAAATGACTTGCCCCAAGTTGTTCTCTCTGCTCATGTTATGTTGTATGCCGACGACGTAAAACTCTGTTTACCGTTATCGAATCCCGATTCCCATGCACTTTTGCAAGCTGATCTGAACAATCTGTATTCTTGGTGCATCCAGAATTTGTTGTTTTTGAACAACTCTAAATGTAACTTTATGTCCCTTTATCGGAAGAAGCTTCTCCTCACTACATATTCTATTGGGTCGAATGTTCTTGAACGCATAAATTCCGTTACAGACCTTGGAGTGTTATTCTTGAATTTCTTTAATCACATTGGTATCATAGATAGTAAAGCAAAAGGGATTATTGCCTTTGTTAAACGTCGGTCGAAGGAATTTGGGAACCCCTACACCACAAAACATTTGTACATTTCCTTGGTTCGTCCAATTCTTGAATATGGCTCGTGTGTTTGGTCACCCCAATATACTAATTATCAGGACCTTATCGAATCGGTACAGAAACAGTTTACGGTACGTGGTTTAAACACCTGCCATCGTACTGCGTCTACTTAACTTGCCCTCCCTCAAGAATCGTCGGACCTACCATGGCGTTATGTTTCTGCAAAAATTAATCACTTAACTTGTAAACTTAACTATCTACTTGGTCAAATGAGGTTCTCCATCCCTTTAAGGTCTACTCGGCACTTTCGACCTATTGCCCTCGATATTTGTAAAACGAATTTTGAGTTACATGATCCATTTTGCGTTTTATGTTCGCAACATAATGAAATGTATTTTTTGATATTTTCGGAATGCTCTGTTAATTTAATTGTAACAAACATCCTAAATTACCTGTTCTTGCCCCCTATCACTTGATGTGAGTGGGGTACTATGTTTATGTTGGCAGATATTTGCTAACTTTATTGTAATAAATAAATAAATAAAATAAATAAATAAATAAAGGCGAAAGTGGTCTTCCTCATCGCAATCCAAGGGAATCGGGCGCTGAAGCTGCTTCAATGGCAGAATCCACATGGCCAACCACTACCCAGTGAGGGGGGCCCAAACTGTGGTTCTCCATATCAACAAGAAGGCGGAAGATCTGCTGTACCCAAGATTCGGGAAGATGGCGTGGGGCATGGGTAGTGCCTACCTGCGTCAAAAAGCGCAACCCCGAAGACAAGATGGAGAAGGACATAGGCCCTGAAGTCATCATGGATTCCCAGGACATCGCTCTAGATGACTCGGAAGACGAATAGGACGGTGACCTGCCAGATATAGCCAACCCGTCGAGCGGAGATAAACCAGCCGCCCATGACTCTGAGGGTGCTGCAACTCAATCTTCATAAATGCATACTCGCATCGGCGGAGCTCCTGATTGCCCTGGAGCAAGAAGCCGTCGACATATCCTTATATCGTCGGCGGACTAAGGTCCTCAAACTACTACACATACTACTCACCAGCGGTAAGCAGGAACGGAAGCGCCATACTGGTACGGAAGGGTATCTATGCTAACCTTATGCCTCATTACAGCTCTGCCGACTTGACTACGGTGATGCTGTAAAGCGAGGAGAAGCGCCTCTTGGTATCGTCCTGCTACATGGCCCTCGATAGACCGGCGCCACCAGAAGAGCTGAGCAGCTTAGTGGAATTCGGCTGGAAGGATGAAAACTGGGGAAGCTGCGACATCAACGAAGAGGTAAGTCACTCTTAGACTTTATTCTATCTACTAATTTATGTATAGCAAACTTAAGGGAGGAACACACCTTCGTGGGTGACACCTCGCCTTATTGCAGGCGACCAAGGAAAAGATCACCCGATGGTTGTATGAAATATACTCGGCATGTCTAAGCACGGGTCATATCCCAATCCAATGGAGGACCTCTCGGATTGTCTTCCTCCCAAAGGTGGGGCCGATAAGTCTTACCTCTTTTTTACTTAAAACTCTGGAAAAGCTGCTGGCTTATGTCATCTAATCAGCATGCCTACACCAAAGGGAAATTTGTGGAAACGGCACTACACTCTCGTTGAGAGAGCCCTACACACTAAGGAATATGCCCTTGGAGTATTCGTAGGTATAACAATGTCAAGACGAATGCTATAATGGATCGCCTAGAAGCGACTAGCACGCACCCCGCAATATGCCTCTGTATAAGAAACCTGCTTAGCTGCAGGCGGGTACTTTCAGAGTAGGGCTCTGCTTCCATAAGAAAGGGGGCACACAGAGGCACAACACAAGGTCTGGTCCTCTCGCCTTTTCTCATTTTCTTTACAAAGAGATACAAAGTACCGAAATGTATACCTTAAAAATTGCCGCAACCAGGGTGACCCCGAAAACATAGGTCAAGTACCTCATTGCAATACTGGGCTCCAAGCTGGCATGGAGACCCAATGTATTGGAAAGGGTGGAAAAGGCGCTTTATGCATTAAAGAAGATGCTTAGCAGCACATGGGGCCTGTCGCCTACTCTGATGCACTGGATCTACATCTCGGTGATGCGTCCGACTCTGATGTATGGAGCCTTAATGTGGTGGCAAGCCACTGAAAAAAAGACATTCACCTACCTTATGGAGAGAACTCAGCGGCAGGCAATGGTCTGCATAACGGGGGCGCTGAGGTCAACCCCAACTGAAGCTCTAGAAACGATCCACGGAATCGACCATATAGATATCCACGCTCAGGGTTGGGAAAAATCCTATAGCTGAACCCTCCACGAGGGTGCCAACTGGGAATGGTACTCCAGTGCTTCGGGATGGCACCAGCTAAGATCTGGGTTTCGCAGACTGGGGCGGAGCTTTTTCCATAGCCATGCCACAAGCTTCTGCGATCTCTTATCATGTCTAAGGTGAAGGGCTGGATCAAGATGTCCTGCGGCCCGTGCCGATGATCAGCCTGGCTTGGGGCCCTTTTAAAACTCCCATAAATCCGGCGAGGAGCGAGGGTCCTAAATTAACTAGTAAGACAGAGGTTACTGAGCATAAGGGCAACCCAACGGCAGTCACTAATACTGGAGGAATGGCAGAGCTCACTGGAGCTAAGGTCAACTCCACCCCGGCGAAACAACAGCCAACTGGGCTCAATCGCCCCCTGGTCAGAGGCAAGGTGGTGACAGTACGAGTACAGCGCTCCTGTCACCTCGAGCCACCAGCAAGGTGCTACCACAAGCGCAGTTGCAACTCAGTCGGGTGCAGGAGTGAAGGGGAGGTCATCCACAAGCAAGGCCAAGATGGACAAGTACGGGGAGAGAAAATCCGCCGCCGCTTTCCTCAAAAGACAGGCTACAAGAGGAATCCTAAGCGACAACGCTCCCTGGAAAGCGCCGCTCAAAGCACTCCGAAAAAGATGGGTACGCACGTGCCCGTTGAGGCGAACAAAAGCTTTGCAGAAATGGCCAAGTATAAGATCCTTATTGGAATCCTGGACCAAGGCGACACGGAGGGTCGAATTCCAAGTGTTCGCGCCAAAGCGGCGCCCCCAGCCCCGGCCAATTTTCCCTCCAAGCGCCCCTGGAGCCTTGACAGTCGAGACAGCAGTTCCTCCAGATCGCTCGCATCTCGCTCTCTCGCACTGTTAAGTTTCTCCACTCCGCTCTCCAAGCGGCTCTTGGAGTTTTCCGCTCTGTAGTTTAAGTTAGTTCTAATTTGCAAGTGTAAGCGAAAAGTCGAGCAGTGAAGTTTTTTTGTGAAATAAACAGTGAAGTTTTACAACATTAAACCACATTGCGGCCGTATATTTTCTGCCCTGCGAACGTTTGCTCGAGATTGGAAACCCCGCCCCACTCCAGTTCATGGTCCATCGACCGGATTGTTGCAAAACAGGAGAAGTACCAGCGTCCAACCGGCGGATTTTCCAAGTTCAAGATAAGTACGAATATTCCATTATTCCATTGCCGACCAGTCAGATATTTCCCAAGAACCCAATTTTCTTATATCTGTCTGATCGGCCATTTCCATCTGCATACGATCGCCATATTCCGGCTTCTTTTTCGTATTGCCATTTCCATCTTCATACGACCGCCATTTTCCGGCTTTGCTTTTCATATTTCCCACTTTCCATACATATTCGTGTTCATACGCACATACAATAATCCTGATGTACACTCTTTAATGTAAGGAAAAACATTCACACTTCCATTCGGTTTGCACCCTGTGAACACTTACACAATACACTCCAATACAGTCCACATTATATCCAACGTCCAAATTATTTAAAATTACAATTTTAAAACACACATCCATACGCCTACGCAAACACACATATCTACATTATCTCCAATTTACAAATTTATTAAAAAATTTACAATTTTAAAACACACATCCATACGCCTACGCAAACACACATATCTACATTATCTCCAATTTACAAATTTATTAAAAAATTTACAATTTTAAAACACACATCCATACACCCTACAAACATTTCCAAATCGACATTTTAAAAATACAGTCCACAGCATTTATAATTTCCGAATATAAAATATACAATTTATACACATATTTCCGAGCTCCCACAAACACATATATACACAAATTAAAAACATATAATTCTGATGCCTGCGAATTAATAAGTACATATGCCCGTCCTTCGCAACATATGTAAATAAAGGAGAAACGCACATACGTTCACCCAGCACACCCTACAAAAATTGCAACAGCCATTTATTATTATATTATACATTGGCAAAATAACCTGTTCCCACCGAACCCATCATCACGATACGCCTGTCCAGAATTTGCATGGTATCTATTTCAGCACCGCTAATTCGCACACACCGGCGGCTCACATCCATTAAAATAAAAATAAATAAATACTTTTTGTGACCAAGCCGTGACGGTGCGCGATCTATATATTTTCCCATTCCTACCGCTCATTTTCGCAGCACAGCAACCGACTGCAAATATCTTGCAGAATATTATTTTTTCCACAGCAGCGATATTTTCCTCGCACGTTAAGATAGTTGTTGCGAAAACTTTGAAAGGGGTATTGGTGTTCCGTTTCCACATATTCCAAAGTAGGCCACGGAGCTGCAACACCAGGAAACAAAAGCGGACCGCTTGCAATCTATACCGAGGAAACTAAGAAGCCACTGCGATATATTAACATTTTGTTTTTTTTTGTTGTTTAAACAAAATCAAACTAAGTCCATACGATTTTCTGTCGCGTCGCTCTACTATACATTGACATTGTTGACATTCAGCTATTAGGATTCGAATATTTTTTTGGGCGTCTCCATACTCCATCCATATTGGTGGGACGTCTCATACTCCATCCATATTTGTTGGGCGTCTCCATACTACATCCATATTTGTGGGGCGTCTCCATACTCCATCCATATTTTTTGGGACGTCTCATACTCCATCCATATTTGTTGAGCGTCTCATACTCCATCCATATTTGTTGGGCGTCTCCATACTCCATCCATATTTGTGGGGCGCCTCATACTCCATCCATATTTGTTGGGCGTCTCCATACTCCATCCATATTTTTTGGGACGTTTTCATACTCCATCCAGGCATACATGTGAATTGCAGCACCACAAAAATACTAAATACTAAACATAAAAAATACTACATCAAGTACAGTATTTTTAGTATTTTTTGGTATTTTTGGTATTTTTTTGAAAAAAATCGGCACGACCACATTCCAAGACGGACTTTTCTGGAATGCCAGGAGACAAAACAAAGTTGTCAGTTCCGTCAGTAAATAAAACGCGATCGCTATCCGCATCACCACGCGCGCGCACCTCAAGCCCAGTAGGCCCAAAACCAATATCAAAGGCAAAGAGCGAAACTTCAGTAGCCAGCCAAGCAGGCGACAAGAAGTTGTCTGTTCCTACGATCCATCCGAAACGATTGTCTCTAAGTCCGCTCACGCCTAAAGTTAGGTCGCAACTCCAGACCAAGTCCGTAAAGTCGCTAGCAACTCGTTCTCAAGCAAAAATGAGCAACGACATCGCAATTGCAGCCCTTGCGCGGTTCATCACGGTGTCCGACCGTATGAGCCATTTTCGAGCGACCATAGAAACTCCAGGAGCTGCTGCTCCGTCCGTCCACACCTGCAAAGTTCGTAAAGAACAAGTCCGGTCACTCTGGGACAAAGCCGAGAAGGAATTTGAAGCGTGTCTAGACACGATTTCCAGCCTTACGACTGAAGAAGCGGCGGAGATTTTGGCAACTCTGCACCGAAAGTATGAGTATTGTTATTCGGTGTACGAGGAGCTATCGGTTCAGCTCAGCGAGCGAATGGACACTTCGCAGCACACGAGAACGAGCGCTACTACCGAGTCCACTTACATTCCGTCTGGGTGCCGGTTACCGCCATGCGATACTGAAGTATTCGAGGGAGATTATCTAAAGTGGCCAACATTTAGGGACCTTTTTACAGCAGTCTATGTCAACAATCCTAGGTTGACACCGGTCGAGAAACTTTTTCATCTCAACGCCAAAACTAGCGGCGAGGCTAAGGCAATCGTAGCCAAGTCCCCTCTCACAAATGAGGGTTTCGATTCTGCATGGGCAGCGCTTCGAGACCGTTTCGAAAATAAAAGACTGCTGGTAAACAGCCAACTCAAACTCCTTTTTAATTTGGGGTCCGTCACTTCCGAATCAGGCCAGGCCCTAAAAGATCTTCAGAGCACAATCCAAGGGTGTTTGACCGCCCTGGCTCATTCCAAAATTTCCACAGAGAACTGGGACTGTCTCCTGGTATTCCTGTGCTCCAGTAGATTACCAAGACTGACCCTCTCTCTATGGGAGCAGTCCCTTTCATCCAAATCCGACATTCCAACTTGGGATGAGATGAACACCTTTCTTGGTGACCGATACCGAACACTAGAGGCGATTGAGGATATGAAACCAAGCAGCAGCAATAACTCGACCACTAAAAGTCAACCCGTCTCCAGGAAGCTCAACTCCTTCGAAGCTAAGGTGGTCACGAAACCAAAAAATTGCGACCTGTGCTCAAAAGAGAGTCATCCAGTACGCTTATGCCAGCGGTTTCTCCAGATGTCCGTGGATGCGCGGGCGAATTACATAAAGAAAAAGCAGCTTTGCCTGAATTGTTTCGCGAGAGGCCACCAGCTACGTGAATGTACTAGCACTCACAGCTGTTTCACATGTCGAGCGCGGCATCATACGTTGCTGCATAAAGGCAACCCCAATTCCAGTGGGTCAACTGCCGGAAATAGTTCTTCGGCAAGGCCACAAAATCCAGCGGTACAGGGGGCCGCCAACGGTTCAGAAAATCTGCACGGTGTGCAGAATTATTTCGCAACCGGTGCTCGAGCGGTTTTGCTAGGCACGGCGATTATTGACATATGCCACTTGGGCACGAATTACAGGGCTCGCGCATTAATAGACTCGGGTTCTGAGGCTACGTTTATTACGGAACGCCTGTTCAACCTAATTAAGCTGCCATTCCGCCTCATCCGAGCCCAAGTTTCGGGCTTAAATCAGACCGTTTCCGCGCAGGCGACCAGGCTCTGCCACTTTTCCATTCGAGCCCCGAATAAGCCAGGTCTTCAGCTAGAGACGGCAGCTTACGTTTTGCCGGAATTGGCCGGGAAGCTACCGTCGTACCCAATCCCACGAGATTCGCTAACTGATTTACCCGCCATTCCCCTGGCAGATCCAACATTTTTGGAGAGCTCCCAGATAGATGTTCTGATAGGGGCCGACATTTTACCATCCGTTTTGCTGAGCGGCACGCGAACAAACATTTGTGGTTCTCTCCTAGGTCAGGAAACGATTTTTGGCTGGGTGCTTACCGGCCCAGTTTCTAGTACATATAGTCAAAATCGGGTATCAGCTTTCACGACCCAGATAACCGAAACGAGTGACAGGGGCTTAGAAAAACTTCTCACAAAGTTTTGGGAGGTGGAGAACATACCCACTAAAAGGGTAAAGGAATCCGATTCCTATTGCGAGAACAATTTTCTCCAAACCACCACTAGAGACGCAAGCGGGAGATACGTGGTAACGTTGCCGTTTCGCGAACCCGAAAATTTCGGAGCACAATTGGGGCAGTCGCGATCCAGTGCCCTGGCTCAGTTTCTTAGAAACGAAAACCGTTTGAAAAGAGACTTTCCATTAAAAGAGCAATACGACTCAGTCATTCAGGAGTATTTGGATCTGGGTCACATGAGAGAAATTCTCCCGTCATACGATTCCCCAAACTACTACCTTCCACACCACGCGGTGATCAAACCCGAGAGTACCACCACCAAACTTCGGGTGGTATTCAATGCCTCTAGCCCTTCAGCAAATGGGACAAGCTTGAACGATATTCTTCATGCTGGTCCAGTCCTACAATCTGATTTAACCATTCAGATCTTGAAGTAGCGTTATTTCCAATACGTATTCAGCGCAGATATTACCAAAATGTACCGTCAAATCTGGGTCGATCCCAAGCATACGCCATTCCAAAGAATCTTATTCCGGAAGAAAGACGGAGAAGTAGGCGATTTCGAATTAAAAACCGTTACTTTTGGTGTCAACTGTGCACCATTTCTGGCACTCCGTGTACTCCAACATTTGGCAGACGACGTAGAAAAGGACTTCCCTAAAGCAAGCAATATTATTCGACATTTTATGTACGTAGACGACGTTCTGGCAGGAACCACTTCCATACATGAGGCTCGACTTGCAATCAGCGAGCTTCGCCATGCTTTCAGCCGCGCCAGTTTCCCATTGAGAAAGTGGACAGCGAACCAGAAGCGCATACTCGAAGATATCCCAAACGAGCATCTACTCCACGAAGACTTTCGAGATCTTCACTCCGAAAGCTTTGCCAAAACACTGGGTGTTCGGTGGAATGCGACCTCGGACGAGTTTTATTTTGTTCCACCGCCAGTTGCGATTCAATCTACTCACACGAAGAGAGAGGTTCTTTCCCAAATTGCGAAGCTTTTTGACCCAGCCGGATGGCTGTCCCCGTTTATTGTCCGCTCAAAAATCTTTATGCAAGAAATTTGGCTGCAGGAGTTGGGCTGGGATGAAAATATCCCAGCAGAAATGAATAAGAGATGGCAAGATTTCTTACGCAGCTATTCCGAGCTTGAGCAGATCCGTATCCCGAGGTGGGTTGGTTTCCAGCCAGAGGCCAAAGTAGAGCATCATGGGTTTTGTGATGCGTCGCAGAAGGCATACGGGGCCGCTATATACTTGCGGGTGGAAGTTGGCCACAACATTATGACCCGTCTGCTTACCGCCAAAACCCGAGTCGCCCCTGTAAAGACGGTGTCCCTTCCACGGCTCGAGCTGTGTGGGGCAGTGCTGTTGTCCGAAATGATTGCAGCTATCCTTCCGAATATGCCAATTTCCGATTCCGACATTTTCTGTTGGACTGATTCCACCATCGTCCTGGCATGGTTGAATAAGCCGGCATGCCACTGGACCACGTTTGTAGCCAACCGAGTGACCAAGATTACACAGGTGACGAGCGCTGAGCATTGGGCGCATGTGCGATCTGACCACAATTCCGCGGACCTGGCCAGTCGAGGCGTTTCGTTACAGGAGCTGACTGATAGCCAACTCTGGTGGGAAGGACCGGACTGGTTACAACAGCCAAAGGACAAGTGGCCAACACGGTGGCTTGAAACTCCAGTCACAGGCTTAGAGCAGCGTGCTGTTAAGGTCAATTTCGCACAGACCCCATCCGAAGATTTGCTGGAACGATTCTCCTCGTTGGATAAGGCTCTGCGGGTCCTTGCGTACGTATTACGGTTCATTCAACGCTGCCGCAAGATGCCGAGGGACTCTGCTGCCCGACCTACCAAGGAAGAGGTCCGAGAAGCTGAAAGAGTCCTCATTCGTTGCGCTCAGCGGGGAGAATATACCCAAGAGCTCAAATTCCTAAGCGATAAGCGTCCGATTCCAGTTTCCAGCCCGATCGCCAACCTGTTTCCATTTTTAGACCAACCAGGCCTGCTAAGGGCATGTGGTCGCGTTAAAACCTCAACGGCCCTTCAGTATGACGAGCGGCATCCTATTATATTGCCATACAACTGTCGTTTAGCTCGTCTTCTCGTCCGTTTTTCGCACCAGATTTCCCTGCATGGTGGCAATCAACTAGTGGTACGCCTCATCCGATCGAAGTATTGGATTCCTAAACTCAAGAATCTAGTAAAAGCGGTGCTGAGCTCCTGCAAGGTGTGCACAATTTACAAGAAGAGAGTACAGACGCAATTAATGGGCGACCTCCCGACCGATCGAGTGTCCTTCTCCAGGCCATTTACATATACGGGCATGGATTATGCAGGACCGTTCGAGATAAAGAACTATACGGGGAGAGCATGTCTTATTACCAAGGGATATGTTTGTGTGTTTGTGTGTTTTTCCACTAAGGCTATTCACTTAGAGCCTACGTCCGATCTGACAACGGAGAAGTTCCTCGCGGCATTTGCCCGTTTCGTAGCGAGGAGAGGTTGTCCTCAGCGGGTCCATTCAGATAATGGCAAAACCTTTGTGGGGGCCGCGACTCTACTTTCTCGGGATTTCATGCGGACGATCAAAGAGTCGGTAATTGGAACGTATAGCCACCAGGGACTCTTGTGGCGGTTCATTCCACCAGGAGCGCCACATATGGGAGGATTGTGGGAGGCTGGAGTAAAAAGCTTCAAGGCACTCTTCTACAAGTCAACGTCAAGTCGGAAGTACACGTTTGAAGAGTTCGCCACCCTTCTCGCCAAAGTTGAAGCATGCCTCAATTCCAGGCCGTTGTCTCCCATGTCTGAAGATCCTTCTGAGTTATTGGCATTGACGCCAGGCCACTTTCTGATTGGGGGGCCATTGCTTTCCACAGCTGAGCCCGAAATTAAGGGCGAAGCGCAGTCGATTATAAATCGCTGGCAACACTTGAAGGCCCTGCATCAGCAGTTCAGTGCGCGATGGAAAGAGGAGTACTTGAAAGAACTTCACAAGCGCAATAAGTGGCAGAATCCTTCCCGAGACATCCAAGTCGATGATATGGTGGTCGTCAAAGAAGACAATATGCCGTCGAATGAATGGCGGCTCGGGAGAGTGGTATCTGTTCTTCCAGGAGCCGATAGTAGAGTTCGCGTAGTAGAAGTCCTTACTGCTCGAGGGACAATAACACGTCCTATCCACAAACTAGTTCTTCTGCCTATGGAGGACAAGGCAATCTCCGCACTTCCGCAATAATAACTTAAGTCCTCATTCTAGTACTTCTTCCTATGGAGGCCAAGGCCACCTCCGCTTTCCGAAAATAGTGGCTTCTGTCCTTATTTTTCAAAATCCGTTCACAAATTGTTACTAAATTTGCTTATCATTTTTATTAAAGCATCGAAACCATGGCTCCACGACCACGCAGCGCCCAAACTTTGGACGACAGACGTTCACGAGGTACTCGATCCTACCGTTGCCGAGTCTGTCGGGGAATCCATCCTCTACGGAAGTGCACCCGCTTCCTTAGGCTCAGCACGGAGAAGCGGCTCCGCGCCGTCCTCACCAATCGCCGTCCCCGCCACGTCGCCAATCGCCGTCCTCGCAATATCGCGGATCGACCAACCGGCTGTCACGAGCAGTCTCGCGGTCTCCATCGCCAGCGGCACGGGAAGCACGGACACCGGTCCGACGTCCAGCGTCAGCAGCAACTCCATCAGTGGCGGCTCTCCTGCAGCTTCAGAGCCTCCACATTCTTCCGACGGCCATCGTGTTGCTGGAGTCTGGGGCCACCACCTTCGAGACGGCCGCGTTAATCGACCCTTGCACGCCCGTCAGCACTATCGACAGCTCCCTGGCAACTGCGTTCAAGTTGCCCACGACGACAGTGAGAGGCGAAGAAGTCTGCTCGACGACAATCCGGTCGAGGACGGGCGATTTCAAGATCGACGTGCTGCTGAAGATCAGTCAGAGTCTACGCATCCGCACTCCGATCCGCGCGCTAAGCGATTCGATGCGAGCCCAATTTGAGGACATCCGTCTGGCCGATGAGCAGTTCCATCGCCCAGCAACAATATCGCTGGTGTTGGGCTCGGACGTATACCCCGACGTAATCAGACCCGGGTTCCTAAATATAAGTGATGGGCTGCCCGTTGCCCAGGCCACGGTCTTTGGATGGGTCGTGTCTGGAGCATGCAGACACGCCTAAGGACTAATCCTTTGCGACGTTCGCCCTCGCAAGGGGGGGGAGAATGTTCGCGCCAAAGCGGCGCCCCCAGCCCCGGCCAATTTTCCCTCCAAGCGCCCCTGGAGCCTTGACAGTCGAGACAGCAGTTCCTCCAGATCGCTCGCATCTCGCTCTCTCGCACTGTTAAGTGTCTCCACTCCGCTCTCCAAGCGGCTCTTGGAGTTTTCCGCTCTGTAGTTTAAGTTAGTTCTAATTTGCAAGTGTAAGCGAAAAGTCGAGCAGTGAAGTTTTTTTGTGAAATAAACAGTGAAGTTTTACAACATTAAACCACATTGCGGCCGTATATTTTCTGCCCTGCGAACGTTTGCTCGAGATTGGAAACCCCGCCCCACTCCAGTTCACCAAGGAATCAGTGGAAGTGATTCAGCAGGCTGGGTCATGGGTGAGGAGTTCGGTGATGACCTGAACTCTACAGTGATAGAGGCGAATCTGCACGATGTCTCGAGTGGTCCTGCAGATAAGCCTCCACCACTGTAAAGCAACCCCTGCTTCGTCTAGCGAGAGACGAAGCCCACCTAGTGTTGATTCAGGAGTCCTGGACTGTATCCAATAAGCTCTGTGGACTCAGCACCCCAAAATATAATCTGCTCGCAGCTCAAGGAGAAGGTAAAATCCCTTCTTGCATTTTAGCTAAAAAGTACCTTAGTGCATTTATGCGAGAGTCGGTGTATATTGCGTGCGGCACCCCTCCCAATTTAACATCTCGCCTGAAATAGGAAATTTGTAGGGTTTACGATTTTCTAAGCCCCATCATTATTTTTATACTATTCAAAAAATAAAAATATTGATTTTGTGCGCATATTTACTATAAAGTCCACCAATTCTAAGTATTCTTAATAGATGTAGTCTAATTAAATACATAAACAATTCGGGTAAAATTTCAGCAATGCTGACCCTACATCGATAAGTCTGGAGTTCCAAGACAGGTCGCTGCGTGTAGCGGCAACATACTTACACCAGAAAAAATTTCGATACGAAACTTAGGTCAATTTTACATTACTTAAGATCCATTTTAACATGATATAGACCCGGTAAAATGTATATGGTCGAAATGTAAACAACATGTTCGAAGTACGTACGAAGCACACTTGGTGAGAGACCCCAATAGTGACTATCAATTCAGCCGGCAAAAAATTTGAACATGTTATACTTTTGTATTTGGTATTTGATTATTAAAAGTAAAAAAAATAACATTCGGTCTTTTTTTTTAAATAAATTTTTTTCTTGGCATATTTTATCAAAATTTTGGGAATATTTACAAACTAATTAGTAATTTTTAATTTATAGCGCTGAAATTTTACCCGAACCTTGTATTGCTTGTATTTATTAAATTGAAAAAGTGTATATGTATAACTTCGAACTTATTAATGAAAACCATAATTTTACAAAATATTCTTTGATTTAAATAATATAAGTATTAATCCCATCCATCTCGGTTTCGCCTTCGCTATCGGTCTTGTCGCTCATACATTCTGCTGCTTTTAACAGAGTTAAAGCTTCCTTCGAAAAGGTGTGCACTTTTTTTTCGGCTAACTTTCGTTTACTAGATATTATTTAATGGGAGCTAATCAAGAACGTATTCAAAATGTCCTGGTTGCTCTTCACATTCTCTGTATTTTTTTTAAGTTTAATGGAAGATTGAGTTTAAAATTGACTATTTACTTCGTTTAATAATTCACAAGTGCCAAAAACAGCTAACTAAAACAGCTGACTAAAGCAGATGGGAGACACAGCTGATCCAAACAACTGACCGAAACTGCTACCAACACCTGACATTCAAAAATAAAAAAAACGTATTTTTTGTAAAATATCGTGAAACTTTGAATTAAAATAACTGTCTTGGGGCAGAACGGGGCACGGAACCCCGTTTGTAGGGACTTAGATATATATCTCAAGAATAAAAAAAAAAATGGTTACGTTTTTACGTTAATTTACAATAAAAAACGTCAAATTTTACAGGTAATTTTAAATAAAATTTTTTTAATAGCATAACAATAATGATGGGGCTTAGAAAATCGTAAACTCTACGAATTTCCTATTTCAGGCGAGATGTTAAATTGGGAGGGGTGCCGCACGCATAATACAAAAATTTTCCGACTCTCGCTCGCCAGAAATTAGGTTAATGTTCTGGCCACTCCCCCAAGGTGCCTATGTTCATTATTTCCATAAAAACTTGCGTGCAAAGGACAAGCTAATCTTGGTAAAAGGATCACGACTCATATTAGCCATCAGGAAATGATTTACAGACAGACAGAAGGAAAGGATCTACTGCATCAGGTTACGCCTCAGAACGCCCAAGCCCTCTGATGTTTTGAGGCTTGGCTTGCCCACCCAACCTATGGCTATTATAATCCTGTTAATAGAGTTAATTTCGTCAAAAATAGCCCCTTCGTTCGAGGGTCTCAAAGGGTCATGTTAGCTCGGGTCAAAAATGGGGTTTCAGCACTGTTGACGCTGCCAGCTTTTTGGCAGCTTTATTTATTCAAATAACAAACTCGTATATTTAATCGTTATAATATATATTTATTTGAGTTTAAATTGCGGGGCAACAACGACAACGACAATGTATATCTCTCCGATCAACGAGCATAACCAAAAGTGACAAAAGTAATGTTAACGACGAAGAAAAAGAGAGTGAAAGAGTGAGAGTGAGAAAGCAGTTAATGCTAACAATCGATTGTTTACGTTTTAATTTTAATTTGGCTGTAAAGATTTGTCTGCACATTATAAAAGTTTATTTACTTGCTCTTCTCTTCTCTTCTCTTCTCTTCTCTTCTCTTCTCTTCTCTTCTCTTCTCTTCTCTTCTCTTCTCTTCTCTTCTCTTCTCTTCTCTTCTCTTCTCTTCTCTTCTCTTCTCTTCTCTTCTCTTCTCTTCTCTTCTCTTCTCTTCTCTTCTCTTCTCTTCTCTTCTCTTCTCTTCTCTTCTCTTCTCTTCTCTTCTCTTCTCTTCTCTTCTCTTCTCTTCTCTTCTCTTCTCTTCTCTTCTCTTCTCTTCTCTTCTCTTCTCTTCTCTTCTCTTCTCTTCTCTTCTCTTCTCTTCTCTTCTCTTCTCTTCTCTTCTCTCTCTTCTCTTCTCTTCTCTTCTCTTCTCTTCTCTTCTCTTCTCTTCTCTTCTCTTCTTCTTCTCTTCTCTTCTCTTCTCTTCTCTTCTCTTCTCTTCTCTTCTCTTCTCTTCTCTTCTCTTCTCTTCTCTTCTCTCCTCTTCTTCTTCTCTTCTCTTCTCTTCTCTTCTCTTCTCTTCCTTCTCTTCTCTTCTCTTCTCTTCTCTTCTCCTCTTCTCTTCTCTTCTCTTCTCTTCTCTTCTCTTCTCTTCTCTTCTCTTCTCTTCTCTTCTCTTCTCTTCTCTTCTATTCTCTTCTCTTCTCTTCTCTTCTCTTCTCTTCTCTTCTCTTCTCTTCTCTTCTCTTCTCTTCTCTTCTCTTCTCTTCTCTTCTCTCTTCTCTTCTCTTCTCTTCTCTTCTCTTCTCTTCTCTTCTCTTCTCTTCTCTCTTCTCTTCTCTTCTCTTCTCTTCTCTTCTCTTCTCTTCTCTTCTTCTTCTCTTCTCTTCTCTTCTCTTCTCTTCTCTTCTCTTCTCTTCTCTTCTCTTCTCTTCTCTTCTCTTCTCTTCTTCTTCTCTTCTCTTCTCTTCTCTTCTCTTCTCTTCTTCTTCTCTTCTCTTCTCTTCTCTTCTCTCTCTTCTCTTCTCTTCTCTTCTCTTCTCTTCTCTTCTCTTCTCTTCTCTTCTCTTCTCTTCTCTTCTTCTTCTCTTCTCTTCTCTTCTCTTCTCTTCTCTTCTCTCTCTTCTCTTCTCTTCTCTTCTCTTCTCTCTCTCTTCTCTTCTCTCTCTCTTCTCTTCTTCTTCTCTTCTCTCTTCTCTTCTTCTTCTCTTCTCTTCTCTTCTTCTTCTCTTCTCTTCTCTCTCTCTTCTTCTTCTCTCTCTCTTCTCTTCTCTTCTCTTCTCTTCTCTCTCTCTTCTCTTCTCTTCTCTTCTCTTCTCTTCTCTTCTCTCTCTCTTCTTCTTCTTCTTCTCTTCTCTCTTCTCTTCTTCTTCTCTTCTTCTCTCTTCTCTTCTCTTCTCTTCTCTTCTCTTCTCTTCTCTTCTCTTCTCTTCTCTTCTCTTCTCTTCTCTTCTCTTCTCTTCTCTTCTCTTCTCTTCTCTTACTACTACAACAACTTCGAACCACTTCTCGCCATGCTTATTCTTTCGTTTTCTTGGGAATTTTTTGGGAATTTCCTCTGGTCCACGGAAAAAAATTAACAAAATAGAACTTATTTACTATTTATTAGACTAATTAAAATTATTCTCTATTTAAAAAAAAACTACCGCCTCTCGTTCTGCGAATCACTCGCTTTTTAAGACTTCTGCCTCTAGGCCAACATTTGCTGCCGTTGACAGATCTCCTCCGGGAAACTTTAACTCCGCGCGAGAGGGTCGCCGATCACACGCTTCGAGACTGGCTCACTTTTTAGCCACCTTTCCGCCGAAAAACTGACTTTTCTTTTAGTCAGACTTCACCCACGCTTCGCGGAGAACCACTTCTCGCCATGCTTATTCTTTCGTTTTCTTGGGAATTTTTTGGGAATTTCCTCTGGTCCACGGAAAAAAATTAACAAAATAGAACTTATTTACTATTTATTAGACTAATTAAAATTATTCTCTATTTAAAAAAAAACTACCGCCTCTCTTTCTGCGAATCACTCGCTTTTTAAGACTTCTGCCTCTAGGCCAACATTTGCTGCCGTTGACAGATCTCCTCCGGGAAACTTTAACTCCGCGCGAGAGGGTCGCCGATCACACGCTTCGAGACTGGCTCACTTTTTAGCCACCTTTCCGCCGAAAAACTGACTTTTCTTTTAGTCAGACTTCACCCACGCTTCGCGGAGAAAAAAAACTGAGCGCTTTCAAGCGCGGTTGTTCTTGGACTGTTCTCTCGACCCACAGGTTCAGAGTTGTGCCTAATGAGTGGAACTCAAGCCCTGCATTGAGCTTTTTGCTTATGCATATACTTCTCAACTGTAAATGCAATTAAACCCCAAAATAAATATTTATAAATGATCGCTGGTCCTGGCTGCTGAGTTCCACCATTGGCTTCAAAAATCTGTGAGGTCCGTTTCCACCAATTTAAGTTGCCTGATTTTCTTCCGTGACGAGGTAAAATTTATAAAAGCGCTAAGGGCCGTTTTCTCGTCCGTCCTGAAAAGTACAATTTAGCCAATGGAAGGATAAATTTATCCCGGCGGCAAATCGGTTTTCGTTTTCTCGTCCGTTATTTAAAACTCAAAATAAAAGGCACACTAATTAGAGACTAGGTGGCAACCCCAAATCAGAAGAGTTTTGTCAAAAATGAATCGAAAAACTATGGAAAAATACCAGAAAACAGACATATTAACAGCTGATGATCTAAACAACATTTCATACTAAAAAATTTTAGACGACTATTATTAAAAAAATTGCTGTCATGTGATGATCCTGGTCACCTTGCCACCAAATCCTGAAATTCTAATTTCGCATTGCAGACAGCTTCCACATTTATAGAAAAGTAACCTTTTATATTCCGATATATCTTTCCGGAATAGCCCCCAGGAGATTGAATTCGTACGTGCGTGCAATCTATGGCTCCTATAACTTACGGAAACTTGGCTATTTTATAAAAATCAACAACATTTTCTTGAAGATCTTCAATAGGCGGGAACTTAATAAATTGTTTTGATAAAGACGATATAGCAAAAAAAACTTCCCTTACAACTCGACTGGCTGTGGCCACGCTAACACCACAAAAATCACCAACAGTTATAAGAAAACTGCCGCTTGCGTAGAAGCTATTAGAAGCTTAACCCATGGCTGTATTGTCGTTTCCCTGTAATAAGTGTTTTTGATTATAAGGAATGAGTTAAAACAAATGAATTCTCTAACTTCTTTACATTAGATTCAAGTCGCAAAACAATTTTTTTGCAAAACAAATAATGCCGTGCTTTTGCACAAGCGAAACCTTTTAACAAATTCTTCATCACTGTAATGTTCGAACTAATTTCTCTGGTCTTGATATCTGCGCCGATAGGTTCGCACTTCAGACAATTCGACGATATCCCACAGAGTTTGAAGATAAATCGCTCGGAATTTTATTTTAAAATAAATTAGATGATTTTAACAATTTTGATTCATATTTAACTGTAAATAGAATCAGCTGTTTTCGAATGAAGAGTGTAACCAGATTGACAACGCTCAAATGTCTGGCAACACTTGCACACAATCCAACCGCACAAATTTTGCACGGTGGATGAAGTACCATGACAACATTTGTCGCTACCTGCGCTAACATAAGGACGAGTAAACCATTTTTTGTTTATCGCTCCGTTGTCCCGGCAGGCAAACTAAAGTACGGACGAGAAAACGGCCCTAAGCCTAGTAAATATTATAATTTTAGCAAGAATTTCTTTACAAACCTCAACCCTTTCTTAAACGAAAAAACAAGTTTCAACTTCGGCTTTACATTGTGAGATTTCTGTAAGACTTAAGACCATAATTCTTTCACTTCCTAATGGAGAATTTTATTATCTTTCACCACATATAACTCACATTAAGCAAATCAAAAGTTTGTTTTTTGAATTAATCGTCACTTTTGGGGTCGCTCAGCACAGTGTGCGTCAGGTCGAGTTTCGAATCTGTCTTCTCGCTTCAACTCACGTCATTTTGCTCTCCATATGGGTTATTGCTTTTTTTCGAAGTGAGAGAGTCTCCGAGAGAGAAAATTCGGCAAAATGATATTATTTAATATCAATTTGATGAGTATTTTATGTAAAAACGATATGGGTATGAATAACATGATATTTACTTGGCCATATCGATTTTATGGGGACATACTTTTATTTTGTGTGTAGTATACGAAATTATATACCCGATACCGGGTCGCAATCTGTGGAAACTTGTAAAGGTCTGCGAAGATTGTGGCACTTGCCTGCTGATCGGATGCGACGCAAATGCCCACCATGAGTTGTGGGGCAGCACCAACACAAGTGAGAGGGGTGAGTCACTTTTTGAATACCTTCTTTCCTCAAACCTACTTATCTGCAACAGGGGAAACGACCGCACTTTTGTAATTAAGGAGAGGAAGGAGCTTGCAGGGTAGAGTGTTTCTAAAGAACACTCCTTCTCAGATCACAAATATATTGAACGAGTAATGTTCTCAAACCCCCGTAGAACCAACTTGGCAGCTTTTAATAACAGACTGGCTAAAGCCCTAACAGCTCATCCAGAGCAGATCTTCCATCGGAGGAACATCTCAATTATCTTACGACAGCTTCACTGAAGCCTGTACCAACACATATAAAGCATGCTGTTCAATCAGCAAGCCGGGAGGCAAATGAAAACCACCCTGGTGGAAGCAAGAAATAGACAAGCTGAGGGTAAAATGTAGGAAACTCTTCAACAGAGCATAAAAACTAAGCTCAATTCAAAAAGCTCATTAGGCAGGCATTGAATCCTCGGAAGCTGCAAGATTACGAAAGGTACTCACAAAATCATTATCGAATCTGGGATATCTCAACAGACAGGATGACTCGTTGACTTCTTCTAGTGAAGAAACACTAACTCTATTACTAGACACGCACTTTCCAGGAAACACCACAAGCGACCCACAATCACGCCACCCGGTTAAAGTATTGGATAACATTATGATTAGACATTATGATTAAATTAAGGTACTGTGGGAACCAAGTCATATAGGTATAACAGGTGATGGTGAATAGATCACGCTAAGTGGTTTGTAAGACAACTTTCAATTGGGTTGATAGAAAAATAACCAAATATGTCACAAAGAGAATTTACGTGTATTCATGTTGGAAGCTCGTGGCTAAGAGAGAGAGAGAGAGAGAGCCAAAAATCGAGAGACCAGACCATCTCAAGAAGAAATTTCTTACGTACTATAGAAAAATACCAAAATTATTGTTAATAGTTATGAGGTTCCTCAACATCCCGGCCCACCCTGAAACTAAGTTTCTGAGTTAGGCAAAATGGCAATTTTGGAAATGGGTCTGACAAGTTCTCCTGATGAAGTTCGCAGCTTTACGGAGCGCACCAACCCGTCCTTGCCTGGATAGACTTCAATCACGCGCGCCAGAGTCCAAGCGGCGGGGGGTGTGTTTGAGTCCTTGATGATCGCCATATCCCCAGTAGCAACGTTCTTCCTTTCTGTATTCCACTTAGGGCGCTGTTGAAGTGTAGTGAGGTACTCCTGATGCCATCTCTTCCAAAAGCCTTGTAGCATTGCCTGTACATTTTGCCAGTAATCCAGTCGGTTAACTGCTATATGTCCAAGATCGCCCTCTGGAACTGAAGTATAAGGGCGCCCAATCAGAAGGTGTGCGGGTGACAAGTAAGAAACCTCGATGTCTGACGTAGCGAAGAGAGGGCGTGAATTGACGACGGACTCAATCTGAGCCAGAAGGGTATGCATTTGGTATGAAACTCCATTTGATACCCTCGCTGGCCAACGCTTGTGTTACTTGAGCGTTATGCTGCTGCGACAGGACGAGCTTATGCATATCGTCTAACACCTTCTTTGCTCCCACGAAGTTGCGACCGTTGTCGCTGAAGATGTGGGTACACTTGCCTCGACGGGAGATAAAGCGACGAAGTGCAGCGAGAAATGTCTCCGTGCTGAGATCAGTAGCCAACTCCAGGTGAATTGCGGAGGTCACTAGGCAGACAAATAGGCAGATGTATCCTTTTTCCTTTCTTGGATTCCGTCCCTTGTGCACTTTGACCAGAAGCGGTCCGGCATAGTCGCACCCAGTATTTTCAAATGGGTATGCTTGACGTACCCGAACAGCTGGCAAGTCCGCCATGTATTGCTCAGTTGTTTTGTGGCGTTGGCGAAAACATTTCTGACAAGCATGTGTAAGCTTGCGAATCATGTTGCGTGCGCCAACTATCCAATATTGTTGGCGAACGATGACGAAAAGTGCTGTCACACCTGGATGAAGATGTATCCTGTGCTCGTGCTCCAAAATAAGCAGAGAAATGCGATGATGTTTCGGCAGAATAATTGGATGCTTGACTTCTTCCGGTAGTAGCGAGTTTGAGAGGCGCCCACCTACACGAAGCAGGCCGTTCTTACAAACTATGGGTGAGAGTGTTCGAAGTGTTGACAAATTTGCCACAGCTTTTCCCCTTTGCAAGAGGTGTAGATCGGATGAGAAGATTCCTTGAGCCTGCCTTAGGCAGTAAATGCGGGCCTCGCTGATTTCTTCAAATGTAAGTGTGAGGTTTGTCGGAATCCTTTTCTTCATTCTGCTTCGATTTATAAAGCGTAGAACATAAGCAGTGCAGCGAATCAGCTTGGTCCAGGAAGAAACTCGAAGCGATAGACACTCAATCGAGGACGCTTCAGGTTCAATACGGCTGCATAGTGAAGAGGATTTCAGCCCATCCATCATGGGCGTGTCCAAAATTGTGTTGGGATTGTTGCCATTGCGGAGCTTTGAAGCAAGAAGATCGTTGAAGTGTAGCCAATGTGGACCCTTCCACCACAGTTCATAGCTCATGAGATTGACCGCTAGCATTCCCCTCGAAGCGCAATCGGCAGGGTTATCCTTTGAGCCAACGTGATGCCATGCGCTGCGTGGTATGACATCTAGGATCTCCGAAGTACGGTTGGCGATAAAGGTTTTCAGCTTTGATGGTGTGTGCGACAGCCACGAAAGGACAATAGTAGAATCGCACCAAGCATGCACAATTATGTCCTTGTGATGCAAGCCTTCTTTAACAGCACGGAGAAGGCGAGTGAGCAGCAGCGCTCCGCAGAGCTCCAGCCGAGGAAGACTTTGTTGCTTTAGTGGCGCAACGCGTGTTTTAGCTGCCATAAGTGACACCAAGCATGTGCCGTCAGCGTTGCTTACACGGCTGTATACGACAGCGGCATATGCCTTTATAGAGGCGTCTGAAAATCCGTGTAATTCGATTTTTCCCAATTCGTTGGGTACATAACGTGGGATCCTTAGGTTTGTTATGTAGTTGATATCATCGCGACAGGTCTGCCACCACTCAGCCGCTTCGGTGGGAGTTTTGAATCCCAGTCCAGGTCAAGTAGCCAGAGTTCTTGGAAAAGGATCTTGAACTGTACTACCACAGGCGCCAGAATACCTAGAGGATCAAAAATTCGTGAGACATCCGACAATACTTGCCGCTTAGTAGCTTCCGGCTCCGTAGAAAGTGACGCTTTGTAGGACAGGACGTCGTCTTGGGGATTCCACTGCATTCCTAAAACCTTATCCACACTGGTTATTGGGAGCTCGTCTTGTCTGGTGTGGCTGATGCGGCTGCTGTTAGACACCCTTTTGCCAAGCTCAAGCTTAGCCTTGGACATCAGCTGGATGAGTTCGTCGCGGCGGCTAATTAATTCGTCTTCAGTTTCAGCGCCGGTGAGGACATCGTCTACGTAAAAGTCCTCAAGCGCAATTTTTGATGCTGTGGGAAACTCATCCTGGTGGTCTCGCGCAACTTGTTCCATAGGTAACTGTGCAGAGTTCAAAGTGTTGAAGAGGATCATTCGGAGCATCTCTCCATACGATCCGTTGAAAGTTGCGGTGCTTAGGGGCAACCCAGATCTGGCGAAACATTTTGACTATGTCAGCCGAAAACACAAACTTGTGCATTCGAAAGCGAAGGCATACATGAAAAAGATTACGTTGAATGCTGGGTCCGATGTGTAAGGCGTCATTTAGAGCGTTGCCGTTTACGTCTTCAAATGACCCGTCAAATACCACGCGCAGCTTCTTTCCTAGAACTGGGTGGTGTGGCATGTAAAACGTTTTGGCTGATGTACTGCATTCTTCTGGGGCCAGCTTACGCATATGACCTAGGCTTAGATATTCGTTCATAAATTTTGAATATTGCTTGCGTAGCTCCGTATCACGCTGTAGGCGACGTTCCACAGCATAGAAGCGTGAGACTGCGCCCTGCAGGCTGTCTCCGAACTCTTGGCATTCCTGTTTGAAAGGCAATTCAACGATGTATTTGCCGTCTGGGTCTCGGGAATGTGTGGTCAGAAAGTGTTGCTCCACCCTTTCGTGCGAAGGGTCCTGTTGAGTCTGCTCAGTGTTATCCTCGATCTCCCAAAAGCGTTGAAGAGAGGCGTTTATGTCAACAGTAGTCATAAGCGTGTTGGCGGTTACTGGGTGCGGCATTGCAACGGAAGTGATTATCCATCCAAAGATCGAGCTGATGGCAATAATATTTCCATCGGCGTCAAATTTTCTGTCACCTGACAGAACGGACCAAATTTGTTCATTTCCCAGTAAAATGTCAAGATGTGTTAAACGAAGTATCGGCTAACTGGAGTCCATCGTAGATCCTTAAAGCTGCTTCGTCAATGTCGTCCCGTTGAAGTGATGATGTGATTTTGCCCAGCACATGGGCTGCAACAACAATCGTATGCAGTGACACCATTGATTTGATGTGCAACGTTGACAATCCTCTAGTAATTTCGGCCTTGACGGAATATATTCCGGAAACTAGTATTCTTGAGGGTGAACGTGCGAGCCCAAGTGCGTTGACGCATCGTTCAGAAACGTAGGATAGCTCAGAGCCGCTATCCAAAAGCACACGGCAAATTGTGTAAGTACCTTTAGAGTTTTGGACATACACCAAAGCTGTGGGTAATGTGCTTCTTTTGAGTCCCGATGACTGTGTTATTGAGGTGCTGTTTTGCGTCTGGGCGACCAAAGTTGAGCTACATCCAGAAGTTTGAGGACTGGCCTGTGCAGTGTCCGCAGGAGCGGTTGTCATGGAATCCATGTTTTCAGGATGTACAAGAGAATGATGACGGCCATTGCAGTGCTTGCACGAATGTTTTGATTGACATTGTGAAGATCGGTGGCCAGGGCGTAGACAATTGAAACAAAGGAGCGCCGATGTTCGATGTTCAGATTTTGAAATTGAGAGCATTTATACAGCTGATGGTCACCAGAGCCACACTTGCCACAATTGCCACGGTTCACTGCAATAAGTGTGCGCTTCGCTTTGACAGGCTTGTCCGTGTGGCTGCCGGGATCGAGTTTGATTGCCGATGTAGCTTGGCTTAATTCAAAATCCTCGCAACGATCATCAAGGAATTTAAACAAGTCTGTAACGGTTGGCGTCGCAGAGCTTCTGGTGTCCTCTATCCACTTCCTTCTAGAGTCGGGCTCAATTTTAGCCAGTACAAGATGAATCACCCAGCAGTCACGGGTGGTCTCCCCTACTGCATCTAGCCCACGAAAGATTTCATTGGCGCCATCAGTAAGTTTGCGTAGATTAGATACCTCGCCGTTGGGGGCAGCAGCCAGTCCCATGAAAGTGTCCAGTAAGGAGTTCACGATATGCCTTGGGCGGTCATAGCGTTCATTCAGGCGTTCCCATGCTGAATCGTAAGCTGATTCCGTAATGGACATGTGGCTGAGAAGATTGGCTGCTTCACCAACTATGAAAGACTTAAGGTAGTGAAACTTTTGAATCTTTCCCAGATGAGTCTTGTTGTGGACAGTGCTCTCGTAAATGTCCTTAAAGGCTGGCCATTCCTTGTAGTCTCCACCAAAGGGTTTGATGTGGATTTTCGGCAACGGGTTTTCAGTTAAGGAAACTGCAGCAGGCGGCGGCGTGGCCAAGGCAGGTGTTCGGTTCTCAGAAAGTCGCTGAAAGAACTCACTTTGCTGTTGCAGCAATGTGGCCATGTTGTGATCCGCTTGAGGTATGGCGCTTGGCTGAAGTTCGCTCTTTAACGACGCGAACAAAGTAAGCGCGTGCAGGTACTTCTCCTCATACACTTGGAAGTCTTCGGTAGGATCCTCGAAACCCTCCACGCTGTCGTACAAGTGCATTTCATCAGTGATCTACTCAAGGCTCCTGAATGCTTGATTTAGCCGTGTCAGCATGGCATCGACTCCGGAGTAAGTACTCTGTGGAGGTGGATTCTCGATGTAATTGACAAAGCGAGTTACGGTTGCCTTTAGCCGACCACGTGCTTGGGTAAGTCGTTTCAGTGTCTGTTGCTCCATGGTGTGCAGATTCAGTTATGCAGATGCGGAAGTATCCGGCTCTCGAAGGACCAGAAATGATGGTGAATAGATCACGCTAAGTGGTTTGTAAGACCACTTTCAATTGGGTTGATAGAAAAATAACCAAATATGTCACAAAGAGAATTTACGTTTATTCATGTTGGAAGCTCGTGGCTAAGAGAGAGAGAGAGAGAGAGCCAAAAATCGAGAGACCAGACCATCTCAAGAAGAAATATCTTACGTACTATAGAAAAATACCAAAATTATTGTTAATAGTTATGAGGTTCCTCAACAACAGGAAAAGAATTTTCCGACAAAGCCGCTAAAGCAGCCACGATAAATAAATCAGATATAGACAGATATTTAAAATCAACACTCTTAATTTTTCTTCACACCGGCTAAATCAAACTTCTACCTGGTACCGAACGTTTAAAGACTGCCAACTTAATATTGCCAACTACGCAAAAAACCCTTTCTTTGCCAGGCTGACAAGAATTGAACAAACCAAACTTATACGGCTATGCCAATGGGCATACTAAGCTGACCCATGCAAATAGATTTTCTCAACCTCCATCTAACCATTTCCAATTCTCTAACAACCTGGATACATCAATCAAACATATTTTAAACGAATGCCCATCCTTTCAAAACATTAGACCCTCATTACCAAACTTCGATCTCATCCCTTTCTTAACCAATCCAAAATCTCGCCATGCTTATTCTTTCGTTTTCTTGTACATTCCCTTTTTTTTTGGGAATTTCCTCTGGTCCACGGAAAAAAATTAACAAAATAGAACTTATTCACTATTTATTAGACAAATTAAAATTATTCTCTATTTAAAAAAAAACTACCGCCTCTCTTTCTGCGAATCACTCGCTTTTTAAGACTTCTGCCTCTAGGCCAACATTTGCTGCCGTTGACAGATCTCCTCCGGGAAACTTTAACTCGCGCGAGAGGGTCGCCGATCACACGCTTCGAGACTGGCTCACTTTTTAGCCACCTTTCCGCCGAAAAACTGACTTTTCTTTTAGTCAGACTTCACCCACGCTTCGCGGAGAAAAAAAACTGAGCGCTTTCAAGCGCGGTTGTTCTTGGACTGTTCTCTCGACCCACAGGTTCAGAGTTGTGCCTAATGAGTGGAACTCAAGCCCTGCATTGAGCTTTTTGCTTATGCATATACTTCTCAACTGTAAATGCAATTAAACCCCAAAATAAATATTTATAAATGATCGCTGGTCCTGGCTGCTGAGTTCCACCATTGGTTTCAAAAATCTGTGAGGTCCGTTTCCACCAATTTAAGTTGCCTGATTTTCTTCCGTGACGAGGTAAAATTTATAAAAGCGCTAAGGGCCGTTTTCTCGTCCGTCCTGAAAAGTACAATTTAGCCAATGGAAGGATAAATTTATCCCGGCGGCAAATCGGTTTTCGTTTTCTCGTCCGTTATTTAAAACTCAAAATAAAAGGCACACTAATTAGAGATAGGTGGCAACCCCAAATCAGAAGAGTTAACTAATTGTCAAAAATGAATCGAAAAACTATGGAAAAATACCAGAAAACAGACATATTAACAGCTGATGATCTAAACAACATTTCATACTAAAAAATTTTAGACGACTATTATTAAAAAAATTGCGTCATGTGATGATCCTGGTCACCTTGCCACCAAATCCTGAAATTCTAATTTCGCATTGCAGACAGCTTCCACATTTATAGAAAAGTAACCTTTTATATTCCGATATATCTTTCCGGAATAGCCCCCAGGAGATTGAATTCGTACGTGCGTGCAATCTATGGCTCCTATAACTTACGGAAACTTGGCTATTTTATAAAAATCAACAACATTTTCTTGAAGATCTTCAATAGGCGGGAACTTAATAAATTGTTTTGATAAAGACGATATAGCAAAAAAAACTTCCCTTACAACTCGACTGGCTGTGGCCACGCTAACACCACAAAAATCACCAACAGTTATAAGAAAACTGCCGCTTGCGTAGAAGCTATTAGAAGCTTAACCCATGGCTGTATTGTCGTTTCCCTGTAATAAGTGTTTTTGATTATAAGGAATGAGTTAAAACAAATGAATTCTCTAACTTCTTTACATTAGATTCAAGTCGCAAAACAATTTTTTTGCAAAACAAATAATGCCGTGCTTTTGCACAAGCGAAACCTTTTAACAAATTCTTCATCACTGTAATGTTCGAACTAATTTCTCTGGTCTTGATATCTGCGCCGATAGGTTCGCACTTCAGACAATTCGACGATATCCCACAGAGTTTGAAGATAAATCGCTCGGAATTTTATTTTAAAATAAATTAGATGATTTTAACAATTTTGATTCATATTTAACTGTAAATAGAATCAGCTGTTTTCGAATGAAGAGTGTAACCAGATTGACAACGCTCAAATGTCTGGCAACACTTGCACACAATCCAACCGCACAAATTTTGCACGGTGGATGAAGTACCATGACAACATTTGTCGCTACCTGCGCTAACATAAGGACGAGTAAACCATTTTTTGTTTATCGCTCCGTTGTCCCGGCAGGCAAACTAAAGTACGGACGAGAAAACGGCCCTAAGCCTAGTAATTTATAATTTTAGCAAGAATTTCTTTACAAACCTCAACCCTTTCTTAAACGAAAAAACAAGTTTCAACTTCGGCTTTACATTGTGAGATTTCTGTAAGACTTAAGACCATAATTCTTTCACTTCCTAATGGAGAATTTTATTATCTTTCACCACATATAACTCACATTAAGCAAATCAAAAGTTTGTTTTTTGATTTCGTCACTTTTGGGGTCGCTCAGCACAGTGTGCGTCAGGTCGAGTTTCGAGTCTTCTCGCTTCAACTCACGTCATTTTGCTCTCCATATGGGTTATTGCTTTTTTTCGAAGTGAGAGAGTCTCCGAGAGAGAAAATTCGGCAAAATGATATTATTTAATATCAATTTGATGAGTATTTTATGTAAAAACGATATGGGTATGAATAACATGATATTTACTTGGCCATATCGATTTTATGGGGACATACTTTTATTTTGTGTGTAGTATACGAAATTATATACCCGATACCGGGTCGCAATCTGTGGAAACTTGTAAAGGTCTGCGAAGATTGTGGCACTTGCCTGCTGATCGGATGCGACGCAAATGCCCACCATGAGTTGTGGGGCGCACCAACACAAGTGAGAGGGGTGAGTCACTTTTTGAATACCTTCTTTCCTCAAACCTACTTATCTGCAACAGGGGAAACGACCGCACTTTTGTAATTAAGGAGAGGAAGGAGCTTGCAGGGTAGAGTGTTTCTAAAGAACACTCCTTCTCAGATCACAAATTTTGAACGAGTAATGTTCTCAAACCCCCGTAGAACCAACTTGGCAGCTTTTAATAACAGACTGGCTAAAGCCCTAACAGCTCATCCAGAGCAGATCTTCCATCGGAGGAACATCTCAATTATCTTACGACAGCTTCACTGAAGCCTGTACCAACACATATAAAGCATGCTGTTCAATCAGCAAGCCGGGAGGCAAATGAAAACCACCCTGGTGGAAGCAAGAAATAGACAAGCTGAGGGTAAAATGTAGGAAACTCTTCAACAGAGCATAAAAACTAAGTCAATTCAAAAAGCTCATTAGGCAGGCATTGAATCCTCGGAAGCTGCAAGATTACGAAAGGTATCACAAAATCATTATCGAATCTGGGATATCTCAACAGACAGGATGACTCGTTGACTTCTTCTAGTGAAGAAACACTAGCTCTATTACTAGACACGCACTTTCCAGGAAACACCACAAGCGACCCACAATCACGCCACCCGGTTAAAGTTTGGATAACATTTATTAGACATTATATTAAATTAAGGTACTGTGGGAACCAAGTCATGTAGGTATAACAGGTGATGGTGAATAGATCACGCTAAGTGGTTTGTAAGACCACTTTCAATTGGGTTGATAGAAAAATAACCAAATATGTCACAAAGAGAATTTACGCTTTATTCATGTTGGAAGCTCGTGGCTAAGAGAGAGAGAGAGAGCCAAAAATCGAGAGACCAGACCATCTCAAGAAGAAATATCTTACGTACTATAGAAAAATACCAAAATTATTGTTAATAGTTATGAGGTTCCTCAACATCCCGGCCCACCCTGAAACTAAGTTTCTGAGTTAGGCAAAATGGCAATTTTGGAAATGGGTCTGACAAGTTCTCCTGATGAAGTTCGCAGCTTTACGGAGCGCACCAGCCCGTCCTTGCCTGGATAGACTTCAATCACGCGCGCCAGAGTCCAAGCGGCGGGGGGTGTGTTTGAGTCCTTGATGATCGCCATATCCCCAGTAGCAACGTTCTTCCTTTCTGTATTCCACTTAGGGCGCTGTTGAAGTGTAGTGAGGTACTCCTGATGCCATCTCTTCCAAAAGCCTTGTAGCATTGCCTGTACATTTTGCCAGTAATCCAGTCGGTTAACTGCTATATGTCCAAGATCGCCCTCTGGAACTGAAGTATAAGGGCGCCCAATCAGAAGGTGTGCGGGTGACAAGTAAGAAACCTCGATGTCTGACGTAGCGAAGAGAGGGCGTGAATTGACGACGGACTCAATCTGAGCCAGAAGGGTATGCATTTGCTCAAATGTGAGGATGGAATTCCCGATGACACGACGCAGATGAAGCTTTACAGAGCGAACAGCTGATTCCCATTTTCCGCCCCAGTGGGGTGCGTGCGGTGGTATGAAACTCCATTTGATACCCTCGCTGGCCAACGCTTGTGTTACTTGAGTGTTATGCTGCTGCGACAGGACGAGCTTATGCATATCGTCTAACACCTTCTTTGCTCCCACGAAGTTGCGACCGTTGTCGCTGAAGATGTGGGTACACTTGCCTCGACGGGAGATAAAGCGACGAAGTGCAGCGAGAAATGTCTCCGTGCTGAGATCAGTAGCCAACTCCAGGTGAATTGCGGAGGTCACTAGGCAGACAAATAGGCAGATGTATCCTTTTTCCTTTCTTGGATTCCGTCCCTTGTGCACTTTGAGCAGAAGCGGTCCGGCATAGTCGCACCCAGTATTTTCAAATGGGTATGCTTGACGTACCCGAACAGCTGGCAAGTCCGCCATGTATTGCTCAGTTGTTTTGTGGCGTTGGCGAAAACATTTCTGACAAGCATGTGTAAGCTTGCGAATCATGTTGCGTGCGCCAACTATCCAATATTGTTGGCGAACGATGACGAAAAGTGCTGTCACACCTGGATGAAGATGTATCCTGTGCTCGTGCTCCAAAATAAGCAGAGAAATGCGATGATGTTTCGGCAGAATAATTGGATGCTTGACTTCTTCCGGTAGTAGCGAGTTTGAGAGGCGCCCACCTACACGAAGCAGGCCGTTCTTACAAACTATGGGTGAGAGTGTTCGAAGTGTTGACGAATTTGCCACAGCTTTTCCCCTTTGCAAGAGGTGTAGATCGGATGAGAAGATTCCTTGAGCCTGCCTTAGGCAGTAAATGCGGGCCTCGCTGATTTCTTCAAATGTAAGTGTGAGGTTTGACGGAATCCTTTTCTTCATTCTGCTTCGATTTATAAAGCGTAGAACATAAGCAGTGCAGCGAATCAGCTTGGTCCAGGAAGAAACTCGAAGCGATAGACACTCAATCGAGGACGCTTCAGGTTCAATACGGCTGCATAGTGAAGAGGATTTCAGCCCATCCATCATGGGCGTGTCCAAAATTGTGTTGGGATTGTTGCCATTACGGAGCTTTGAAGCAAGAAGATCGTTGAAGTGTAGCCAATGTGGACCCTTCCACCACAGTTCATAGCTCATGAGATTGGCCGCTAGCATTCCCCTCGAAGCGCAATCGGCAGGGTTATCCTTTGAGCCAACGTGATGCCATGCGCTGCGTGGTATGACATCCAGGATCTCCGAAGTACGGTTGGCGATAAAGGTTTTCAGCTTTGATGGTGTGTGCGACAGCCACGAAAGGACAATAGTAGAATCGCACCAAGCATGCACAATTATGTCCTTGTGATGCAAGCCTTCTTTAACAGCACGGAGAAGGCGAGTGAGCAGCAGCGCTCCGCAGAGCTCCAGCCGAGGAAGACTTTGTTGCTTTAGTGGCGCAACGCGTGTTTTAGCTGCCATAAGTGACACCAAGCATGTGCCGTCAGCGTTGCTTACACGGCTGTATACGACAGCGGCATATGCCTTTATAGAGGCGTCTGAAAATCCGTGTAATTCGATTTTTCCCAATTCGTTGGGTACATAACGTGGGATCCTTAGGTTTGTTATGTAGTTGATATCATCGCGACAGGTCTGCCACCACTCAGCCAGCTTCGGTGGGAGTTTTGAATCCCAGTCCAGGTCAAGTAGCCAGAGTTCTTGGAAAAGGATCTTGAACTGTACTACCACAGGCGCCAGAATACCTAGAGGATCAAAAATTCGTGAGACATCCGACAATACTTGCCGCTTAGTAGCTTCTGGCTCCGTAGAAAGTGACGCTTTGTAGGACAGGACGTCGTCTTGGGGATTCCACTGCATTCCTAAAACCTTAACCACACTGGTTATTGGGAGCTCGTCTTGTCTGGTGTGGCTGATGCGGCTGCTGTTAGACACCCATTTGCCAAGCTCAAGCTTAGCCTTGGACATCAGCTGGATGAGTTCGTCGCGGCGGCTAATTAATTCGTCTTCAGTTTCAGCGCCGGTGAGGACATCGTCTACGTAAAAGTCCTCAAGCACAATTTTTGATGCTGTGGGAAACTCATCCTGGTGGTCTCGCGCTAGTTGTTCCAGTACTCTGACAGCAAGAAACGGTGCACAACTTGTTCCATAGGTAACTGTGCAGAGTTCAAAGTGTTGAAGAGGATCATTCGGAGCATCTCTCCATACGATCCGTTGAAAGTTGCGGTGCTTAGGGGCAACCCAGATCTGGCGAAACATTTTGACTATGTCAGCCGAAAACACAAACTTGTGCATTCGAAAGCGAAGGCATACATGAAAAAGATTACGTTGAATGCTGGGTCCGATGTGTAAGGCGTCATTTAGAGCGTTGCCGTTTACGTCTTCAAATGACCCGTCAAATACCACGCGCAGCTTCTTTCCTAGGACTGGGTGGTGTGGCATGTAAAACGTTTTGGCTGATGTACTGCATTCTTCTGGGGCCAGCTTACGCATATGACCTAGGCTTAGATATTCGTTCATAAATTTTGAATATTGCTTGCGTAGCTCCGTATCACGCTGTAGGCGACGTTCCACAGCATAGAAGCGTGAGACTGCGCCCTGCAGGCTGTCTCCGAACTCTTGGCATTCCTGTTTGAAAGGCAATTCAACGATGTATTTGCCGTCTGGGTCTCGGGAATGTGTGGTCAGAAAGTGTTGCTCCACCCTTTCGTGCGAAGGGTCCTGTTGAGTTTGCTCAGTGTTATCCTCGATCTCCCAAAAGCGTTGAAGAGAGGCGTTTATGTCAACAGTAGTCATAAGCGTGTTGGCGGTTACTGGGTGCGGCATTGCAACGGAAGTGATTATCCATCCAAAGATCGAGCTGATGGCAATAATATTTCCATCGGCGTCATATTTTCTGTCACCTGACAGAACGGACCAAATTTGTTCATTTCCCAGTAAAATGTCTACAGGGTAAGATGTGTTAAACGAAGTATCGGCTAACTGGAGTCCATCGTAGATCCTTAAAGCTGCTTCGTCAATGTCGTCCCGTTGAAGTGATGATGTGATTTTGCCCAGCACATGGGCTGCAACAACAATCGTATGCAGTGACACCATTGATTTGATGTGCAACGTTGACAATCCTCTAGTAGTTTCGGCCTTGACGGAAGATATTCCGGAAACTAGTATTCTTGAGGGTGAACGTGCGAGCCCAAGTGCGTTGACGCATCGTTCAGAAACGTAGGATAGCTCAGAGCCGCTATCCAAAAGCACACGGCAAATTGTGTAAGTACCTTTAGAGTTTTGGACATACACCAAAGCTGTGGGTAATGTGCTTCTTTTGAGTCCCGATGACTGTGTTATTGAGGTGCTGTTTTGCGTCTGGGCGACCAAAGTTGAGCTACATCCAGAAGTTTGAGGACTGGCCTGTGCAGTGTCCGCAGGAGCGGTTGTCATGGAATCCATGTTTTCAGGATGTACAAGAGAATGATGACGGCCATTGCAGTGCTTGCACGAATGTTTTGATTGACATTGTGAAGATCGGTGGCCAGGGCGTAGACAATTGAAGCAAAGCGACTTTCCTTTCACAAAGGAGCGCCGATGTTCGATGTTCAGATTTTGAAATTGAGAGCATTTATACAGCTGATGGTCACCAGAGCCACACTTGCCACAATTGCCACGGTTCACTGCAATAAGTGTGCGCTTCGCTTTGACAGGCTTGTCCGTGTGGCTGCCGGGATCGAGTTTGATTGCCGATGTAGCTTGGCTTAATTCAAAATCCTCGCAACGATCATCAAGGAATTTAAACAAGTCTGTAACGGTTGGCGTCGCAGAGCTTCTGGTGTCCTCTATCCACTTCCTTCTAGAGTCGGGATCAATTTTAGCCAGTACAAGATGAATCACCCAGCAGTCACGGGTGGTCTCCCCTACTGCATCTAGCCCACGAATGATTTCATTGGCGCCATCAGTAAGTTTGCGTAGATTAGATACCTCGCCGTTGGGGGCAGCAGCCAGTCCCATGAAAGTGTCCAGTAAGGAGTTCACGATATGCCTTGGGCGGTCATAGCGTTCATTCAGGCGTTCCCATGCTGAATCGTAAGCTGATTCCGTAATGGACATGTGGCTGAGAAGATTGGCTGCTTCACCAACTATGAAAGACTTAAGGTAGTGAAACTTTTGAATCTTTCCCAGATGAGTCTTGTTGTGGACAGTGCTCTCGTAAATGTCCTTAAAGGCTGGCCATTCCTTGTAGTCTCCACCAAAGGGTTTGATGTGGATTTTCGGCAACGGGTTTTCAGTTAAGGAAACTGCAGCAGGCGGCGGCGTGGCCAAGGCAGGTGTTCGGTTCTCAGAAAGTCGCTGAAAGAACTCACTTTGCTGTTGCAGCAATGTGGCCATGTTGTGATCCGCTTGAGGTATGGCGCTTGGCTGAAGTTCGCTCTTTAACGACGCGAACAAAGTAAGCGCGTGCAGGTACTTCTCCTCATACACTTGGAAGTCTTCGGTAGGATCCTCGAAACCCTCCACGCTGTCGTACAAGTGCATTTCGTCAGTGATCTCCTCAAGGCTCCTGAATGCTTGATTTAGCCGTGTCAGCATGGCATCGACTCCGGAGTAAGTACTCTGTGGAGGTGGATTCTCGATGTAATTGACCAAGCGAGTTACGGTTGCCTTTAGCCGACCACGTGCTTGGGTAAGTCGTTTCAGTGTCTGTTGCTCCATGGTGTGCAGATTCAGTTATGCAGATGCGGAAGTATCCGGCTCTCGAAGGACCAGAAATGATGGTGAATAGATCACGCTAAGTGGTTTGTAAGACCACTTTCAATTGGGTTGATAGAAAAATAACCAAATATTTCACAAAGAGAATTTACGCTTTATTCATGTTGGAAGCTCGTGGCTAAGAGAGAGAGAGAGAGAGCCAAAAATCGAGAGACCAGACCATCTCAAGAAGAAATATCTTACGTACTATAGAAAAATACCAAAATTATTGTTAATAGTTATGAGGTTCCTCAACAACAGGAAAAGAATTTTCCGACAAAGCCGCTAAAGCAGCCACGTTTAAAGACTGCCAACTTAATATTGCCAACTACACAAAAAACCCTTTCTTTGCCAGGCTGACAAGAATTGAACAAACCAAACTTATACGGCTATGCCAATGGGCATACTAAGCTGACCCATGCAAATAGATTTTCTCAACCTCCATCTAACCATTTCCAATTCTCTAACAACCTGGATACATCAATCAAACATATTTTAAACGAATGCCCATCCTTTCAAAACATTAGACCCTCATTACCGAACTTCGATCTCATCCCTTTCTTAACCAATCCAAAATCTCGCCATGCTTATTCTTTCGTTTTCTTGTACATTTCCTTTTTTTTGGGAATTTCCTCTGGTCCACGGAAAAAAATTAACAAAATAGAACTTATTCACTATTTATTAGACTTATTAAAATTATTCTCTATTTAAAAAAAAACTACCGCCTCTCTTTCTGCGAATCACTCGCTTTTTAAGACTTCTGCCTCTAGGCCAACATTTGCTGCCGTTGACAGATCTCCTCCGGGAAACTTTAACTCCGCGCGAGAGGGTCGCCGATCACACGCTTCGAGACTGGCTCACTTTTTAGCCACCTTTCCGCCGAAAAACTGACTTTTCTTTTAGTCAGACTTCACCCACGCTTCGCGGAGAAAAAAAACTGAGCGCTTTCAAGCGCGGTTGTTCTTGGACTGTTCTCTCGACCCACAGGTTCAGAGTTGTGCCTAATGAGTGGAACTCAAGCCCTGCATTGAGCTTTTTGCTTATGCATATACTTCTCAACTGTAAATGCAATTAAACCCCAAAATAAATATTTATAAATGATCGCTGGTCCTGGCTGCTGAGTTCCACCATTGGCTTCAAAAATCTGTGAGGTCCGTTTCCACCAATTTAAGTTGCCTGATTTTCTTCCGTGACGAGGTAAAATTTATAAAAGCGCTAAGGGCCGTTTTCTCGTCCGTCCTGAAAAGTACAATTTAGCCAATGGAAGGATAAATTTATCCCGGCGGCAAATCGGTTTTCGTTTTCTCGTCCGTTATTTAAAACTCAAAATAAAAGGCACACTAATTAGAGACTAGGTGGCAACCCCAAATCAGAAGAGTTAACTAATTGTCAAAAATGAATCGAAAAACTATGGAAAAATACCAGAAAACAGACATATTAACAGCTGATGATCTAAACAACATTTCATACTAAAAAATTTTAGACGACTATTATTAAAAAAATTGCTGTCATGTGATGATCCTGGTCACCTTGCCACCAAATCCTGAAATTCTAATTTCGCATTGCAGACAGCTTCCACATTTATAGAAAAGTAACCTTTTATATTCCGATATATCTTTCCGGAATAGCCCCCAGGAGATTGAATTCGTACGTGCGTGCAATCTATGGCTCCTATAACTTACGGAAACTTGGCTATTTTATAAAAATCAACAACATTTTCTTGAAGATCTTCAATAGGCGGGAACTTAATAAATTGTTTTGATAAAGACGATATAGCAAAAGAAACTTCCCTTACAACTCGACTGGCTGTGGCCACGCTAACACCACAAAAATCGGCAACAGTTATAAGAAAACTGCCGCTTGCGTAGAAGCTATTAGAAGCTTAACCCATGGCTGTATTGTCGTTTCCCTGTAATAAGTGTTTTTGATTATAAGGAATGAGTTAAAACAAATGAATTCTCTAACTTCTTTACATTAGATTCAAGTCGCAAAACAATTTTTTTGCAAAACAAATAATGCCGTGCTTTTGCACAAGCGAAACCTTTTAACAAATTCTTCATCACTGTAATGTTCGAACTAATTTCTCTGGTCTTGATATCTGCGCCGATAGGTTCGCACTTCAGACAATTCAACGATATCCCACAGAGTTTGAAGATAAATCGCTCGGGAATTTATTTTAAAACAAGAGGGAACGCTATAGTCGAGTGCCTCGACTATCAAATACCCGTTACTCAGCTAAAGTCAGCAGTCTCAAGCAGGGCAAACCAAGCAGCCGCTTCAAAAAATTTAAAAAATTTCTTCTACATTTCGGTAGGCGTTAATAACCCAAACAAAATTGCGTTTACACTTTTGCTCTAGCTTTAAAACTATGGGCGCCACAGCTTTTCGCGGTTTGTGGGCGTTAGGGGGGAGGGGGGTTTCCAACTTTGGTCTATCAATATGTATTGATGAAACAAATACACATTTCTTTTCCCGTTAATCTAGCTTCAAAACTGTGGGTGCCACAGTTTTTCGCGGTTTGTGGGCGTTAGAAGGGGCGTGGCATATCGGCGTGAAAAACTTGCGCTGCGTATTAACCCCTAGAATCTGCATGCTAAATCCCAATCTTCTAGCTTTTATAGTTTCCGAGATCTCAGCGTTCATACAGACGGGTGCCACTGTTTTTCGCGGTTTGTGGGCGTTAGGGGGGAGGGGGGTTTCCCACTTTGGTCTATCAATATGTATTGATGAAACGAATACACATTGCTTTTCCCGTTAATATAGCTTCAAAACTGTGGGTGCCACAGTTTTTCGCGGTTTGTGGGTGTTAGAGGGGGCGTGGCACATCGGCGTGAAAAACTTGCGCTGCGTAATAACCCCTAGAATCTGCATGCCAAATCCCAATCTTCTAGCTTTTATAGTTTCCGAGATCTCAGCGTTCATACAGAACGGGTCACAGTTTTTCGCGGTTTGTGGGCGTTAGAGAGGGCGTGGCACATCGGCGTGAAAAACTTGCGCTGCGTATTAACCCCTAGAATCTGCATGCCAAATCTCAATCTTCTAGCTTTTATAGTTTCCAAGATCTCAGCGTTCATACAGACGGACAGACGGACAGACGGACAGACAGACGGACAGACAGACGGACAGACGGACAGACGGACAGACGGACAGACGGACAGACGGACATGGCTAGATCGACTCGGCTAGTGATCCTGATCAAGAATATATATACTTTATATGGTCGGAAACGCTTTCTTCTGCCTGTTACATACTTTTGCACGAATCTAATATACCCTTTTACTCTACGAGTAACGGGTATAATAAATTAGATGATTTTAACAATTTTGATTCATATTTAACTGTAAATAGAATCAGCTGTTTTCGAATGAAGAGTGTAACCAGATTGACAACGCTCAAATGTCTGGCAACACTTGCACACAATCCAACCGCACAAATTTTGCACGGTGGATGAAGTACCATGACAACATTTGTCGCTACCTGCGCTAACATAAGGACGAGTAAACCATTTTTTGTTTATCGCTCCGTTGTCCCGGCAGGCAAACTAAAGTACGGACGAGAAAACGGCCCTAAGCCTAGTAAATATTATAATTTTAGCAAGAATTTCTTTACAAACCTCAACCCTTTCTTAAACGAAAAAACAAGTTTCAACTTCGGCTTTACATTGTGAGATTTCTGTAAGACTTAAGACCATAATTCTTTCACTTCCTAATGGAGAATTTTATTATCTTTCACCACATATAACTCACATTAAGCAAATCAAAAGTTTGTTTTTTGAATTAATCGTCACTTTTGGGGTCGCTCAGCACAGTGTGCGTCAGGTCGAATTTCGAATCTGTCTTCTCGCTTCAACTCACGTCATTTTGCTCTCCATATGGGTTATTGCTTTTTTTCGAAGTGAGAGAGTCTCCGAGAGAGAAAATTCGGCAAAATGATATTATTTAATATCAATTTGATGAGTATTTTATGTAAAAACGATATGGGTATGAATAACATGATATTTACTTGGCCATATCGATTTTATGGGGACATACTTTTATTTTGTGTGTAGTATACGAAATTATATACCCGATACCGGGTCGCAATCTGTGGAAACTTGTAAAGGTCTGCGAAGATTGTGGCACTTGCCTGCTGATCGGATGCGACGCAAATGCCCACCATGAGTTGTGGGGCAGCACCAACACAAGTGAGAGGGGTGAGTTACTTTTTGAATACCTTCTTTCCTCAAACCTACTTATCTGCAACAGGGGAAACGACCGCACTTTTGTAATTAAGGAGAGGAAGGAGCTTGCAGGGTAGAGTGTTTCTAAAGAACACTCCTTCTCAGATCACAAATATATTGAACGAGTAATGTTCTCAAACCCCCGTAGAACCAACTTGGCAGCTTTTAATAACAGACTGGCTAAAGCCCTAACAGCTCATCCAGAGCAGATCTTCCATCGGAGGAACATCTCAATTATCTTACGACAGCTTCACTGAAGCCTGTACCAACACATACAAAGCATGCTGTTCAATCAGCAAGCCGGGAGGCAAATGAAAACCACCCTGGTGGAAGCAAGAAATAGACAAGCTGAGGGTAAAATGTAGGAAACTCTTCAACAGAGCATAAAAACTAAGCTCAATTCAAAAAGCTCATTAGGCAGGCATTGAATCCTCGGAAGCTGCAAGATTACGAAAGGTACTCACAAAATCATTCTCGAATCTGGGATATCTCAACAGACAGGATGACTCGTTGACTTCTTCTAGTGAAGAAACACTAACTCTATTACTAGACACGCACTTTCCAGGAAACACCACAAGCGACCCACAATCACGCCACCCGGTTAAAGTATTGGATAACATTATGATTAGACATTATGATTAAATTAAGGTACTGTGGGAACCAAGTCATGTAGGTATAACAGGAAAAGAATTTTCCGACAAAGCCGCTAAAGCAGCCACGATAAATAAATCAGATATAGACAGATATTTAAAATCAACACTCTTAATTTTTCTTCACACCGGCTAAATCAAACTTCTACCTGGTACCGAACGTTTAAAGACTGCCAACTTAATATTGCCAACTACACAAAAAACCCTTTCTTTGCCAGGCTGACAAGAATTGAACAAACCAAACTTATACGGCTATGCCAATGGGCATACTAAGCTGACCCATGCAAATAGATTTTCTCAACCTCCATCTAACCATTTCCAATTCTCTAACAACCTGGATACATCAATCAAACATATTTTAAACGAATGCCCATCCTTTCAAAACATTAGACCCTCATTACCGAACTTCGATCTCATCCCTTTCTTAACCAATCCAAAACCGGAAAACCTACTTATTATCTTCATTTTCCTTAAAAAAGCCAAATTACTTAATCGCCTGTAAGACATACCCATTATAAACATATGTATACCCATTATATCTATTATTACTTTCTAAAATCAAATGTTAATCTTAAGATTGTTTGCCTGGCAAGTATGGCAAATGGCAACTGTATCAAATGTGGCAAATGGTTGGGTGATGAGCACCCCAGAAACTAAGAAGCTAGCACTGTGACAGAAGTCTGAACTTGAAATAACTAATGTCATAAAAAATCGTCGTAAACTAGAAAACATACTTAGCTCAGCTGTTAGTATGCGCGTTCAAGATCTACGAAGATGAGGGTTCGAGCCCTGCTGCAAAATCGCCGATGATTACGTTTTAATAAAGCTCAAACTAAAAAGTTTTTATAAATCAGGGTCTAATTTTTTTTCATTATCAACCAAAAATACTAAAAAAAAACAGAAAACAAGAAAGGAAGCTAACTTCGGTCAGCCGAAGTTTATATACCCTTGCAGATCGTTCCTATTCTATTTGAAATTACAAAAATGTTCAATTTAGATTTGCAACAAACAAAATTATAGCAGTTTACGGAGTATTTTGACATTAATTGATCGATCCTTCCTATGCACTATGGGAAAAAAGTCGATTTTTTTGGCATAAACTCTAGTTTTAAAGATAAAAATTAAAAATTTTTTATATATACTATTAAGATTAAAATGTAATTTCGGTTTTTGTTGCTTTTTGAATCGGACCATTGCCTTCATCCACCGCCCATGAAGCAAATAAAAATTAATTGACAGCGATTTTAGAAATGTTTATTTATATTGGTGAGACGGTAAAATAATTTCGGTTTTTGTTAATTTTTAAAATTTGCCAAAAACAAAAAGAAAAATAAAAAAAAAAAACTTTTACAAGAAAAGTGAAATATTATCTATGAGCAGATGCCAATTTTAACCTTAACGGGGTATTGCTTCTCTATATGTGAGCCCTTTGTAATTAGGTTTATTACTTGACATGGCCTTTTCAATAAATGAAATTTGTAGTTTCTTAGAGCATCTTCCGAGCGGCTGTTTCTCTCCCAAACTTCGAGAAGTTCAGCGTGTGCAAGCTCATAAGTTGCTGGACATAAGTAATTTTTTTGATAAAACGTGCAAAAAGTTGCAAAAATGATTAGTTTTGCGATATTAAGGATACTTTTGGTAATAACTTTGCGTTTCTACCTTTTTGCAACTTTGTGCCATTTATAATTTATACACCACGGAACACAAACAAACTTGTTAGTTTTAAACTAAAAAGATACACATATAAAACTGTTCACAGTTGAACAACAAGCCATAATAATCAAAACATGTAATCTAAGATACATTTATAAATACCTTTGCTACGATTTGCTATGATCAGAAATAATAAACCAATTTGTTACTACACAAAATAAGCAGTGAAAGTTTGCAAAGATTTTTCACTAATTTACGCACAAAACAAAGTCAATCGAACAGCTGACTTTGTTCGTTATCAACACTATAGTGTTATTAGTAAAAAATCTTAGATAACGGTTCTTGGCTAATTAGGGTATGTAAATTCAAAAAATATATTTTATTTTTAAAAATAATTTGTTAAATAAGTTGATTTTATGCCAAAAAAATTGACTTTTTTTCCATAGTGCTATGGCAGCTATATAATGTAGTCATCCAATTTATGTTTATTTAAAATAATAAAATAAACTTATATTCCAAAGTAGAAGAAAATACAATAAAAATTAACAAAGCTATATGATATAGTCGTCCGATTTTTCTAAAATTTAATTCGAAATTTCAGAACAGTTAAAAAAATGATATTTCCAAGAGCAAAAGGTAATATGTCAAATAACACATAAGTTATAATTTTTTCAATTATTTTTCCGATTATTCCTATGGGAGCGATAAGATATAGTTGTCCGATCCGGCCGGCTCCGACTTATATACTACCTGCAACAGAAAGACGACTTTTGGTAAAGTTTCAGCTTGATAACTACTTTAGCGATTTTTATGATCAATAAAAGCGACAGCGATATTATGATCAATAATCGGTAATATTAATGGATTACAATAATTACTTGGTACCTTACTTATCACTATGTACGGCAGTCCAAGTAGTGACGAAGCGCACAAGGAAAGTGTGCGAAGGCGAATACTATATATACACGAAGAAATAAAATTCTGCTGTGATAGTCCGATCGTAATTGGTTAAACCACCAAATTAAATATAGTGCTAAAACTTAAAGGATTGCATAACAAGACCTCAAGAAAATCAATTGGTTTGGGAGAGAGAGCGGTGAAAGTGTAAAAGTGAAAATTTAGAAATTTTTATCTGTTGGGGCCAGTGCGGATAATTGACCCCTCGCACTACGTTAGTTGTATCCCACTGAAAATGTGCTTAGCTTGGTCATATCGTAAAAAGTTATACCGAAAACAAGTTTGTGGGGGGCTATTCAAAATGAAAATTTAATTCTGTTTGTTAGTTTGTCTGCCTGTCCCAAAACATGGTTTCAAAGATCGATTTAGCGTCGCTTGTGAACGGTTGTGTTTACCAATGTGCTCTGAGCTTTTGTTTTATTTCGTGATCTTTTTGCAAGTGTCTTGTGTTTGTTTATCAACAAAGTTTGGCCTAACAACTGTGTTAGTGTTTTAAATAGATCTCCCAGTTAAAGGGTACGTGGTTAAAGTTTATTTTAACTTTTCCATTTCTTTTGTTTAATATCTTTGCTTTGTTAGTATAATTTGCACTCTCCTAATTTTTGCTGAAACTCTTGTACTCTCTCTCTTCTCTCTCTCCCTCTAAATTTCACTCCTCTGTAAATTTCACTCTCTTTGAACCACTCTAAATTTCGTGTAGACTTTTGGGTGCTTTCTCATTGTCTCTCTCGCGCCTGCTTTACATTGTAACTGTCCGTGCGTTATAGTTGTTGGTGCCCCACAAGCCACGCTCAGTCGGTAGAATACTTTTCTCTCGCGCTCTCTGGCTTTCGATTTAATTCGTGATCCGCGCTCTTATACTTTTTGTGCTTTGTGTCTTTGCGGTTTTGGAATTTGATCCCTGTGTCAAATTTACTTCAGGTACTTTTCAAATTTTATTTTATTTTCCTTATAAATTTACCTTTTGTTTTTTTCTTATAATGTCCCTTATTTGCTCAATGAAAAATTGTACTCTTTCTTCTTCACCTGCTGAAAATTTTATTTTTTGCCGGTTCTGCGAAGCGATCATGCATGTTAAATGTGCAGGATTTAATGGCAGAGTTAAAGACATTCTTGAGCGGCGTGCCGGTCTCATGTGGGCATGTGAGACCTGCAGAACACTGGTAAGTGATATGACTAGCTTTATGAGGCTGACTCGAGACGGCGTTTTGAATCTTTCGGGAGTTATTAAAAAGCTCAATGGAGGGTTTGATTCCGTTTGTGCCCGCTTTAATAATAAAAAATTACTAACCGAGTCGCCCAAACGCAAAAAAGCTAGTTCAACGGCAGTAAAAAGATTGGTGGCACCCACCCCAAATGCGAACCCGGTAACTGCGGCAATTTCGGTTGATTCAGCTGTGGCAATGGATACCGCAGGGTCCGGCGGAGTCCCTGTTTCTGGAGGTCTTGTCGGGAAAAAATCTTCAGAGCCGGCGAAGATATCAAATTCGGTGCAAACTGTACCCGTAGGTACAGTAGGTACTGTATCTGGCTCTCAGCCGAGTCAGGTTCAGACTGCTGATGGGGGGCGAAAGAAACTTTCAGTTGTTCCACATAGGAAACACCTATTTGTTTTTAGATTTACCCCAGATACCAAATCTGATGTTTTGGAATTTATACGAGAAAAATTCCCATCCGAGGATATTGCGGTTAAACAATTTCGATTTTCGTACGCCCGTAGAATATCATCTTTGCACCGCCTGATGTGTTTAATGTACTAATTTCTGAAAGCTTTTGGCTTAATCATGATCTGGTAATAAAAGAATTGGTTCCCAATAAACCGAGAGGAAATAACAGGCCTCCCACTGCGCCTAATAAAAGGCTTTCCACTGTGCCAAACAACAGGCCTTCCACAGCGCCAAAAAACTAAAAAATTTTTACTGATTGCCGTTACCTCTATTTTAACATCGGAGAGACTTACCTTTCATATCCCTAACGAAATTGAATTTGTTAGTGTCAAATTTTCCCTGCAATCCTTATCTATTTTTGTAACCTGCTCTTATATTCCTCCTTGCTCTGATTTCTTCATTTATGAGCACCATCTGTCTGCTATATAATCCGTTCTATCCCTTCTTTCCAACAGATACATTTTTATTGTTTTGGGTGACTTTAATCTCCCTAATATCTCTTGGTCTCTTCCTACTGATCTACTTGCCGCTACACCTTTATCCGCCCATGATTTTGTGGATGGCCTTCTCGAATTATCGTTACAGGAAGTAAGCTTTATACGAAATTCACTAAATAGACAATTGGACCTTGTATTTGTTTCAGATCCGCATGAAGTAACGGTATCTAGAATTGACGCACTTGTTGTACCTGAAGACCGATATCATTCTACATTGGAATTGCCAATTGGCCTCCCCTGTACTGATACCCTTTCTCCTTTAGTTTCTCAAACTAAAATGAGATGTTTTCGTAAATGTGACTATAATAAACTAAATTATATGATTTCGCAATATATGTTCAAACATGAACACGTTTTATAGATATATTTAGGTAAACCGTATTTTACAATGAGGTCATAAACTGTAACCCAAATATGGGATGTCCCAAGAAGGGTCGAATATCCTACGCACATAAGCGATAACATATGTGCACTATAAAAACCCAAAGATAAGCAGGTATGTCTGCGTGGGTCATTAGATTCGAATAAAATAAGATTCTCATGTTAGCTACGTAAGAGTTGAATATATAACTGATTTCTAGTTTGAAATAGTAACTCAACAAATGAAGACGTCCTTATTTCGGGTCGCTCTATTCAATATAATTGGACTGATTTGTACAATTGCATGGATATCGAAAGTGCAATTGAACTTTTCTATAGCATTTTAAAAACTTTTTTTGACGAATGCGTTCCTGGCAGACTTCCTCCGAAGCTAAACAGGCCTCCTTGGTTTAACAATGCGCTTCAAAGACTTAAAAATCTTAAATCCAACACTTATAATAAGTATAAAAAATCGGATAAGCCATCTGATTTTTCGAAATATGTGGTGGCTCGTTCAGATTTCACTGTTCTCAACAGTCATTGCTATTCTATGTATTTAAATCGATATAAATTCGAATTTTCGAATGATCCGAAGCAGTTTTATAACTTTTTTAATGCAAAGCGTATGTCTTCGGTATTGCCTTCTTCGGTATGTTTAAACTCAAAAAAAGCATCGACGGATTCTGAAATTGCGGATTTATTTGCCGAGTTTTTTAAAACTACTTGTATTTAATTGTATTTTTACCCCTGTAATTACCGAAAGTTCTCTCTTAAAGGATTAAGCAACAACAACGCCAACTTATTCTCACGGTCCTGATGGACTCCCTGGGTGTGTGCTTAAGTTTTGTGCTTCAACCATTTGTAAACCGATTCCTAAACTTTTTCACTTGTCTATTTCATCATCAGTTTTTCCAACTACCTGGAAGGACTCTTTCATTTTTGCACTCCACAAAAAGGGTGCGAAGGCGGATGCCCAGAATTATAGAGGTATTTCTAAATTGTCGGCAATTCCGAAAGCATTTGAACGTATTATTACTTCTCATTTGCAACACTTATGTTCCTTGCTAATATCACCGTGTCAGCATGGTTTTGTTAAGCGAAGATCGACCACCACTAACCTCCTTGAATTGTCATCTGTTGTAATAAATGGATTTAAGAAAAATATGCAGACTGATGTTATATATATAGATTTCAGCAAAGCTTTTGACTCTGTTAACCACTCTTTCCTTTTATTAAAATTGTATCAGCTTGGGTTTCCATGTAATCTATTAACTTGGATTTCAAGTTATTTGAATGGAAGGACTCAGAGAGTTATATTTAAGAACGCTGTCTCCAAAATGATCCACGTGACATCGGGAGTGCCCCAGGGTAGTCATTTGGGCCCTTTGCTGTTTACCTTGTTTATTAACGATCTTCCCTCTATCGTAACACACTCTCGTGTAATGTATGCTGATGATGTTAAGCTTTGTTTGACCTATAATAATATTGAGTCTAGTTTTAACTTACAATCAGACATTGATAATTTTCAGATATGGTGTGAGTATAACCTCTTAAATTTATTTTAAATTTTTAAGTTATGCGCTTCAGAACTCCCCACTTGATCGTATATATTCAGTAAACGATTTAGGTGTTCTTTTGGACCCGAAGCTTAAATTTGACTGCCACATAATGTCGACTGTCAACAAAGCTATGAATGTTCTTGGATTTATAAAGCGTTGGTCAAAAGAATTTGATGACCCTTATATAACCAAATTGTTATTTACCTTCCTTGTCCGTCCTATTTTGGAATATTGTTCTTCTGTTTGGAATCCACAATATCAAGTGCACATCGACCGTATTGAGTCGGTACAAAAAAAATTTCTTCTTTTTGCGCTTCGTAGTTTGAACTGGGATCAAAACGTAAGGCTTCCTTCCTACCAGAGTAGATTACTATTGCTTAATTTACCTACACTTGAAAACCGTAGAATAATGCTTGGTACTATCTTTATGCATAATCTTATAAGAGGTGATATTGATTCTGTAGAACTGGTAAACCGTTTAACTTTTAATATTCCCGTTAGACTAACACGAAATTATTACCCTCTTAATTTGCCCCGATGTACATCTAATTTTAGTCTGCATGAGACCTTTCGCGTTCTCTGTACTAATTATAACAATCTTTATCCTTTAATTTGTACTCCAACTTCTATCCCTGTATTAAAAACTAAAATTTAATCTAATTTGCTTCAATCATAGTTGTAGCCAAGTGTCTCGCGAAACACGTGCTTGGTATCGTTGGGCCACTTGTTTGTACTGCTCGTAGTGCATCAACGTCCATCATATATAAAGACCTGAAAATTTGATATGATATTCAACAGCTCGATATAAGAAGCTCGATTAGTTCTACCACATTTGGAATTTATAGCGGAAAAACGGCTATAAATAGCTAAAAGTCATAAGGCCGTAACTTCTGAAGTACTAAAGCTACACCCTTGTGCTGAACCTCGCTTAAAAGGTATTTTGAAATGCTATAAATGCCTCCTAAATGTTATTTTTGCAAATGCAATAGTTAAAAAATTAAAGAACAAATTTATTAAACTTTTTTTTTAGCATTTTTGTATTTTTTTTAAACAGCTCTAACGATTTTCTTTAAAACTTTAAGCTTTATAGCCCTTGAGATTCCTTAAATTTTGATATACATTGCTGTAAAAAGTCACGTTTAAAAGTTATTCAGAAACAAAAATAGCCACTTTTGCCAGCTCAAAACAACTAACGTATTTTGGGGTCAAGGAATCGTTAAGATTGTTTTAAACCATTCCTTTTAGGAACTTTTGTTTTACGACTTTTAAAAAACCCGCTGTCTTAGCGGGAAGAAAACTCTAATATTAGATCCTTTGGCAGCAAAAGTATAGGGAGGACATTAATATATACATTTGATATGACTCATGTTTAAAACAAAAACTTCTGATATCAAACAAAAACACCTCTTAGATCTGTATCGAGTCGAGTCCCAATCCCCTTCTTTAATACACTACAAAAAAATAGTTTTCTCTATACAATATACACTATGATGTAACCGAGTGTTACAAAAAATATATATATCAATCATTTGTCCTGGTAGCTGGAGTAAGCGCTAAGATTATATGTTCTAAGTACATTCTTAATATTTCGTAGTGGTTAATTTAACGTAACAAAATGTTACTACAAACAAACTACAAAAGCTCCAACGAAATCTTCAAAAGCGAGACAAACAAAACTAAGAAATGATAAAGAGAAAAGCAAATACTAAATTGTGAGTCTTTTGCAACTAAATAGAAAATCCTACGAATTACACTAAATGTATTCAATAAATTAAAGCGTTAACTTTGCGCTGCGAAATGTAAAGAAAATATGGTCAAGAAAAAGAAGGAATTTGCCATCTAACAAAATAATAGAAACGTATATAAGCGAAACCAAAATTTTTTCCAAATCCAATGAAAATCCAGAGGAGGACCATCCGGGTCTCTCAGCATCTGACAAAAAAGCGCTGCTTGTGCAGGTGTAGTTGCTGCTGCTTCCGGCGATAACGAGTTAAAAAACTAGTGACGATCGCACCTTCAACATACAAATGTTCTGATATCAACATTTGTCGCGAAAGATGATTACACACATGATTAAATACACTTTTTTCAGTCAGAAGTTTGCAACGCAGTGAAGGAGACGTTTCCGACCCTATAAAGTATATATATTCTTGGTCAGCATGACTAGACGAGTCGTTCTAGCCATGTCCGTCTGTCTGTCCGTCCGTTTCTACACAAACTAGTCCCTCAGTAAGCTATCGAGGTGAAACTTTACCAAAAGACGTCTTTCTATTGCAGGTAGTATATAAGTCGGAGCCGGTCGGATCGGACAACTATATCTTATAGCAACTATATATTTATCCTTTCTTGTTGGTATTAAATCTTTACATTTTCTAAGCATTTCGAAGTATACGTCCATACTATAAAATATTATTAAATTTCAAGAGGAGGCTACAATTGGGTCCAAATATATTTCCAAAGTATTATTTATCTTCTCTATTGCATAAATTGGCTGATCAGCTTTAGCCGATGCACTAGATAATTGGCAGAATATAAATAATAGCATAGCCATTACAAAACCAAGTTTTGAGATCTTTGATGTACCTCTTGTTTGTCTTTTTGGTTTTGTCTCATCAGGATCAGATTCCATTTTATCGACAGACTTTATTCCGCCTAGGGGACAAACTTTTTCCATCTTTCTCATTGGCCACCTGGTTGGATGACTGTTTTCATCTTTCAACAAAACCATTTGTCCTTCCTCTATATTTGGACTTTCCCTCTTTTACTTATTTCTCTGTTGTAGAGTATGTAAATACTCCTCTTTCCATTAAACCCAGAAGTCTCTTCTATTTTTTTGGATAAATGTCCACCTATCTAAATTACCAATTTGCTCATTTTCAATTGGTTCAACGATTTCTAACGGTGGTCTACCAATCAAGAAATGACCCGGAGTTAATACTTCATGTTGATCCATCTCATTTTCAGAAGTATACAATGGTCTCGAATTCAAGCATGCTTCTATTTGACATAAAAGTGTTGACATCTATTCGTATGTCAGACTATTTTCCCCTATTACCCGTTTCAAATGGTACTTCATGGATTTAACTCCAGATTCCCAAATACCTCCGAAGTGAGGTCCTGCCGGGGGGATAAAATGCCAATCAATCCTATCTTTTTAAAGCTGCGCGGCAATCATTGTGTTTTCCTTGATTGCTTTAACTAACTCTTGATCCAACTTTCTAGAATAGATATTGGCAACCTTTCCTCTTCTAGCAACAAATCTTCTTAAGGCTGCTAGGAATGCATCCGAGGTTAAGTCACTTACCATTTCAAGATGTATGGCTTTGGTGGCCATACACACAAATTCGGCTATGTATCCTTTCGATACGATACGCGATTCTTGGAACATTTAACAAAATAAGGACCTGCGTATTCTATTCCAGTATTTAAGAATGGGTACGACATCGTAACTCTGTATTTAGGCAGATTGCCCATTATTTGTTGAGCAGTATTTTGTCTGTACCTAGCACACTTGACACATTCTCTCAAATACTTCTTTAAGAATTTCTTTAGTCCGAAAATCCAATATTTCCTTTGGATATAATTTCGCATTAAGTTTATTCCTCCATGCAAGGTTTCTTTATCATCCTTTTGGATCAGTAAGTTTGCTAAATGGCACTTGTCAAAAATTATTGGATGCTTTACTTCAAATTCTGCATTGGAGTTTTGTAGTCTCCCTCCCACTCGCAGTATACAATACTTATCTAAAAATGGGTTAAACGACAATATCCTATTACTTGTCTTACCTTTTTTTGTTTCCAGGCAATTTATCTCAGACTGAATTGATATTCTTGCTGTTTCTTAATTATGATCTTTTCAGCTCGTTTTAGCTCCTTTACGGATAGGAAAGAGGGATAAGATTCTTTCTTTATTTTTAATTGCATGAATTTATTTAAATATACTATTATTCTTACAACTTTTTTAATGCTGAAAAACTTCTCCAGTAATTTGTAAATGGGATCATCGGTTTTGTTATTTAAAATTGAATTTACCAAAACTACATCTTTTTCGGATTGCTGTCGGCCAATGCTCCTTTGACTCAGATAGCCATTTCGGACCTTTCCAGCATAAATCACAGGCGGTCAGTTGGCTAGAACTAATTCCTCTAGATGATAAATCTGCCGGATTTTCTTCAGACTTCACATGGTTCCATTCGATGTTATTTAATTTTCGAATGTCATCCGTTCTACGTCTAATGAACTTGACCTTACTATCACCATTTTTAATCCATGCTAAAGTGATAGTAGAATCACTCCAAGCATATATTTCTACTTTAGTACCAATGGATTTAATTATCCGTTTGATCAATTCACTAAGCAAGTGAGCTGCACATAACTCTAGCTTGGGAATGGTTTTTCTATTTTTAATTGGATTAATTCTACTTTTGCTGGCTATTATGTTTACACAATTCCCTACTTTAGTGTATACCACTGCTGCATAAGCCTTTTCGGAAGCGTCAGCAAATCCATGAAGCTGTATTATTGACCAATTTTTGGAACTAATCCATCTTGGGATTCGAATTTTTTCTAAAAGCAATAAATTTTCTTTCTAACTTACCCAATATTCTTTTTCTTCCTTGGATAATTCTTGATCCCATTCACTCTTACTTATCCATAATTTTTGAATAAAAAGTTTTCCTAAAATAGTTACAGGAGCCAACCATCCCAAAGGGTCATATATTTTTGATAATGTTGATAGCACCATCCTTTTTTTAATGTTTTTCGAATCCCCGCAATTTAATTTTCCACAAGAGTGAGAACCTTGTTATCTTCTGTATCTTCTAAAGTTTCCATTATTTTTAAACTGTTTGAAATCCATTTTCTTAAATTCATTCCCACTTTTCGTAATTCTTGAGAAATTAATTTAATTAAATGATTGGCATCTTCTATAGAATCAGCCCCGTCATTAGGTCATCTATATAAAAATCATTCCTACTTATCTCACTTACATCTTTGTTTTTGCATTTATCAACAATAACTACTAGAACTCTAGTAGCTAAATATGGCGCAGATACAGTACCATATGTGACTGTTGTCAATTTATAATTTTTAATTTTTTCATCTGGAGAATCTCTCCATAAAATATATTGGTACTCCTGATCGTTATCATTAATATATATCTGACGATACATTTTTTCAACGTCCGCAGATACAACAAATTCCCATTTTCTCCAAAAATATTTCTCCACTTCGACCATATGTCCTAAATCCATATATTCATGCATGAATTTAGCATAGTCTAACCTTAGTTTTTCATTTCTTTTTAATTTTTTCTCAAGATTCATAAAGCGAGCCATTGCCTGTTTCCCCGAATCTCCTAAGGTGACATAATCTTTAAATGAAATTGACACAATATATCGACCATCTGAATCTTTTTTTGTAGTTTTTATGAAATGATTTTCACATATTTCAGACACGATATCATTTTTGTCTTCTTCCTCGACTTATATACCGATGCAAATCTTTAAATTCGATGGTGGTTGCTACAATTGTCTTCTTACTTTTGGATTTTTTGCATCCAGAGGCAATCCACCCGTTTGACCACTCCATTCTGCAGAATGTGAGTGTATAGATCTGCCCCAATTATCAGATCTACACGACCCGGCCTATTAAAGTCTGGGTCAGCCAAATTGTACTTCTCCCACTTGGATTTGTCAACATTAACTGTGCTGACTGGGAGTGCCCTCATTAATTTCGGAAGTATTAGTGCTTCAGCTCTTATCGTTTTTTGGGAATTATTTCGTTTTATTGAAAGATATACTTTGTGCTTTGTGATCTCTGTCTGAGAACGAATTTTGGGTAATTTCAGAATCTGCGAAGATTCTTTTGAAATTGTTGCGCTTTTAGAACCACTGTCCAAGTACTTTTACAAGTCCAAGTCCCGTACTTTTACACAACTGTTAGTAGTCAACTCTTTGTTAAATTTTCGTATTATTATGTGTCCAAAAACTATATCAACTTCGTCAGAAATTTGTGCCTTTAATTGTATCATGTGAATTGACTCATTAATAGTGTCAATAAACATTCTTAATTGCCGAACTGATTCCACATTCAGATTTTGGAGATCAAGAAGGCGATTTATTTGATCGGAAAAAATTTTTATTTTCGTACCGCTTGGTTAATAATTCCCAAGCGGCCTCATCATTTTCCCCCGATCCCAACAATAAGTGAGAAACCACATTTCTGGCTTCTCCCTAAAAGTAAATTTCAGGGTAGAACTGAGATCCTCCCTTAAATGTATGAGTTCATTAAATCGAGTATTACTATAAAACAGTTGAAGTCCATTTGTGTCATGTTCCCCAAGCCCAAACCATAAGACCTAAAATTCTGGAAAAAATTGGGTTTAAATCGTGTGTTAGAGGAGGTGTGCACTAAGAAAGGCTTTTTTAAAATTCGGCTCCTAAGGATTCCCAGGAATTTCCAAAAATTCTAAATTTCTTGATTAAAACATTAACCATTCCCACAGTTTTCAACCAAACATGTTGATATTTTTTTTTAAGCTTTATTTGTGGAAATCTTTGAATATGAGCTCCAACCGACTTCCGGTTGGGGCACTTAATTAATTTTTCGGCACCGATTATGCGATCGGATCCGTTTCTGGTTTAAAGTGTGGAGCTATGCCATATAATCAATAAGGTATTTTTTTTTTGGAGCCACGGTTGATTTTATATAATTGTTTTTATAAGATTTAGGGGGTTGCGGGGGGCCTTTTTGGCAGCACGTTGTTTTTGTTTTTTTTATGCTTTGGCAGTTCGCAGCACTCACGAACGAATTCCGAACACAGCTCTCACAAAAACAACGTCAGCAGAAGCAGAGCGAGAGAGTAAAGAGCACAGAGAGTCATTTGAAGCGCAAGAGAGGCGGCCAAAGTTTTTTTTGCTGGTTTAGAAACACCTGATCAAAATTTCACAATTTGGATACCAGAACGGATTATCTAATGAATGCAATTCTAAGTTAAAATGTGAAGCTAATCCGTTAAATCCAAAGGGAATTTGCGGTTTGACTTTAAATAATTTTTAGAATGGATTTCAAGGAGAGAGCAGTGCCAAATTTTCAGTGGTCAAAATTACATGTAAAAACGAAAACATACACATCGACAAGTCGGCATGTACATATATGTATGTAAAATTATCTAAGCACAAGTTTTGAAAGAATGGTTATAGAGGATGGGCACACGAAGGAAATTTTTTGAAAGATGTATATCCAAAAGATTCACAAGAAACCTTAACAATTGCAAAATTTTGACTTTTAGATCGAATTACTCCCACAGTTTAAACCCAAAAGAGTGCTTTAGGTGCGCCATGTTTTAGTTTTCTTTTATTTCAAGAAATATTTTAATCGAGGTGGTGAGCCCCAACCGACATGGCGGCACTTAATTTTGTTTAACCTACCGATCCTGCGTTTTTCGCTTAAACCATGTTGACCATAGCGTTCCATAGGTATTTGTGTGTTATTGTTTATATTTTGTTTTAAGTTTTAAAGGTTATTTGGGGTTAATTGGCAGCACGCTGACTTTTTTTTCCTTTTAGCTGACAATTTAACTGACCAAAATGGTAGATTAACAATACCAGAACGCATGAGTTAAGGTGGGAATAAGGTGAGGTTAATGCGGGGTTAAAGTTTCGGTTAAGGCGTTATTAGCTAGATAAGGGTGAACTTATGTAAAGAAAGTTTTCCACTTAAAGTGGAATTAATTAGGCAAGAAAATATTTTTTTTCATGTAAGACTAGAGTGGGGTAATTGTTGGCTAAGGAAGGAAAAAACTGTTGTTATGGTAGAGAAAGTTGGTTAAAATAATTGTTTTTCGGCGTTAAGGCTGAGTATGGATAGTTAGTGGTTAGGCGAGGAAATAGTGAAAACAGCATTAGGGTGTTACAAAATTGTTCCGGGGGTAAGAGACAGGTAGTGTTAAGGCAGTGTAAAGGAAAGGTAAGTTATGGTTAGGGGTTATCGTAAAATATTAGGTGGGGTTTACTATGGTAATAACCTGATCTTGTCATATTTCACAATTAATTAATATCCGAGTAAAATCCAGAAATATAATAAAATCAGGTTACTATCTAAAGCATGAAATGCTTTGTTAATAGTAGCGGACAACGTCGCTTCGGGTATTGCTAGTAACTCATAAAATAGGTCCCAATCTTTGGAATCTACCTGAATTTTAGGCAGCGTAGGCAAATCATCAGTTTTATGATTTCCAACTTTTACCTTTTTTTGGCACAATTTCCTCGAGTTTCCTTCTCACGTCTTTGGTGACCATTGAAATATCGAACTCTAATTCGTCCAATATATCATTATAACTTTTAATAGTGACATCTGTTGTGTTTCCCTGCTTTAAGACAACTAGCTTATCCCAATAAAAATGGAGCTTCCCAATTCTATTTTCAAAAGTTTTAATTTTATCGTTTTGAATGTCCTTAAATGTGTCTTTTAAATATTTATTTAACTGCTCTATTGCAGTATCTAACTGGCTTTCGCAGTTAAAATTTGTTTCGATATTTTGCTCTTTTACCATTAATTTACCCTCGGACTTATCGGACTCTGTTAAAACTTTGTCTATTCTGACTTTTATTCTATTAAACATGGCTATTATTTGCTCGTAATGATTCTTAGTGAAGTAGTCATGTTCGACTACGCCAATATGAATCAGAGCTTTATGATTTTCAAGGCACTCAGCCTGCAGCTCATCGAATTGTTTCAAATATTGGAAAGATAAGCTAGGGAGCTCTTCAAGCGCCTTACTGGCATCTGTAATCTCAGCCTGCTGTTTTTTCAGTGGGATCGTTTGTTTGGACAACATTTTGTATTATTATTTTTTTTTAATTATTTAATTTTAATATTTAATTAGAAATTTGAACTTAATACTTTTAATAAATTTTTGTATAATATATATATATATATATATATATGTAAGGTGGCATCGGTACAATCAAGTTGGCACACCCATCCTTGACACACACCACCCATCATTCTCACCCATGGCTAATTTGCTAAATTTGGACAGATGATAAGTTTGCAGCGCCGAAGAAGACAAGAGAAGGAAGTACAAGAAGTAGTCACAGAAGCAAGTCGAAGAAGCCAGTTGCAGAAGTCGTAATAAAGTTGAAAGTTGTCAAAAGTAGTCGCGAATTTCTGTCGGTCATTTGAAATCTGTATTAATATCATTTACCTGTTCGGCTATATACTTAATCGTATCCATAATAAATAAACCTATAATCTTATAATAAATCTTACATGGGGGCTCAACTGATCCGAGCATCCAGTTAAATGAACTATGTGAAACAATTAACTCTTTGTGAAATGGTTTAAGAAGTTGTGAAATTATGATGAGAACAAATAAAAAGAAGAAAAATACTGCGCAAATAAATTGGCATTGGCGAAAAAACATTCAACATAGGCGATCAAAGTAGTGAAAAAGAGACAACTATTGCAGAGCTCAAGCCGATACATACACAATCTCAACTTGACGAAAGTTTGCCATTAAAATCGGACGAAGTGGACCAGGAATTTGCAGACAAAATGAGCAATAGAGACTTGGAAGATTCACACACATTTGTGAACAATGGTGACTTGGCCAAACTAATAAAAATGATTGCAGAAAAATGCGAAATTGGTGAAAATAAAAGTGGTGTTTTGGTGGAAAGCTTTGCGAAAGTGGTTCCTAATTTTGACGGTGTCTCGATCCCCATTAGGCAATGGTTGGTGAATTTTGATGAAAACGCAGAAGCTTACGAATTAAACGAGAAGCAAAAATACGTCAACGCCAGAAACAAAATGAGTGGAACAGCTAAATTGTTCCTCGGAACGGTTGCAGTATCAAACTAAGAAGATTTGTGTGAAGTTTTAATTGACGAATTCGACAAACAGTTAAGTAGTGCGGAAATTCACAAAATACAAAGAAACCGTAAAAAACGCGCGTCGGAAAATTTCCATGAATATGTTCTCCAGATGCGAAAGATTGCAGCACTGGGTCATATCGAGGATCAGTCGATAATAAGCTATATCGTAGATGGCTTAGAGGTGCGTGATGACTTAAAATTTCCACTGTATACTTCGACGTCATTTAAGGAGCTCAGAACTCGGTTTGAGTTGGCAGAGTCGGTTGCTAAAAACAATTCGTTCAAACGTAAGCCGAATTTCGATCGCGCTGAAAAACAAGAAAATCCATTTAACCGAAAGCAACAGCATTGCTATAGCTGTGGGTCCGCTGACCATAAGATAGCTAAATGTAAGGGCGACCTAAAATGCTTCAAGTGCAACGGTGTGGGCCATATTGCCAAACATTGTCCAGACGTTAAGCCCAATGTGAATGTCGTGTTCAAAGAAAATCGCGTCAAGGAGATGGAAATCGGGAAAAATAAAATGATGTGCTTGATTGACACTGGAGCAGACGTTTCATTGATGCGCAAGGAAAAATTAAAAAAGACTTTCGGTAATCGTGTATTACAAAAATCTTCTCTAAAGCTGTTCGGTTTAGGCAACGTCGCAACCTCAGTGCTTGGTGAATTTTCGGACGCGGTTGAAGTTGATGGACTTATAACTACGCACACGTTTCTAGTTGTTCCGGACGTAAACCTTAAAGTTGACATTTTGGTCGGTTACGATTTCCTAGAGAAATTCACTATAGCTCTAACTAGTAGCGGTTATACCTTTGCGGCGACACAGATGGAAAATAATGAAGAACCCTTCCAGTCAAATGTATTCAACGTGGTAAGCTCTACCGAAGATTTTGATATAAACGTAAATCCCAAACATGCGACTGCTGTGAAAGAAATGATATACAACTACAAGCCGAAAAGTAACCCTGAAGAATGCCCAATAAAACTGAGTATCATACCAAAGGACAGCATTGTCTTCCGTGAAAGTCCAAGTCGCTTGTCGATCCCTGAGCGAGAATTTGTTAGGAAACAAGTAAAGGAATGGCTAAGCAGTGGGATTATTCGAGAATCGTGTTCGGACGTAGCAAGCAAGGTAGTTCTGGCCAAAAAGAAAGAAGGAACGTACAGATTATGCGTAGACTATCGCAAATTAAATACTCTTGTTTTGAAAGATAGATTCCCCGTTCCCATCGTAGAGGAGGTCTTAGAGAAGATGCAAGCAGCCAAATTTTTTACAGTAATGGACCTAAGAAACGGTTTTTTCCATGTTGCAGTTGTCGAGCAATGCCGAAAATACACAGCATTTGTTACAAAGGAAGGTCTTTACGAATTTAACAGAGCTCCTTTCGGATTCTGTAACTCACCGGCCGTCTTCATTCGATATGTTAACTATATCTTCCAGAAGTTAATAAATGATGGCATAATGGAGATATACGTAGATGACATAGTTGTGTTTGGTGATTCAGCGGAGCAATGCATTAAAAACATGCAGATCGTCTTAAAGCAGGGTGAAAAGTTTGGCTTGGAAATAAAATGGTCAAAATGCCAATTCTTGAAGAAGAAGATAAGCTTTTTGGGACACGAAATAGAAAACGGACATGTTTGGCCAGGCCAGGAAAAAATAAAAGCTGTGAAAAATTTTCCTATACCCAAAAATATAAGAGGAGTACAGGCTTTTCTTGGACTGACGGGGTATTTCCGAAAATTTATCCGAGAGTACGCATTAATGGCAAGACCACTCTCTGAAAAGAAAGACGCAGAATTTAAAATCGATAGTTTGCAGATTCGAGCTGTAGAAAACCTAAAGGCGTCTTTAACAAGCGAGCCCGTCCTAAAAATTTTCAAATTTCGAACTGCTCATAATTTTGGTCACATGGGATCAGAGAAAACAAAGCATGCAATTCAACAGGAGTACTTCATACCTCATTTAGACAAAAAAGGGACGGAAGTTATTGCAAATTGCAACGAGTGTATAACCCACAATAGAAAACGCGGAAAACAAGAAGATTACTTGCATTGCATTGACAAGGGAGATAAGCCGTTATCAACCCTCCACGTCGATCATCTAGGATCCTTAGATATAACCGCAAAGAAGTACAAGTACATATTCGCTGTTATTGATAGCTTTTCAAAATATACCTGGATATATCCCACTAAATCGACTGACGCTCCTGAAGTCATAAAACATCTCAGTTCATGGGTAGCCATTTTTGGAAACCCTCAGCGTATCATCAGCGACAAGGGGACTGCTTTTACGTCTAAACCTTTCAAGGAGTTCTGTGCTGACGGAAAGATTGAACACATCGAAAATACTACAGGGATCCCCAGAGGAAATGGGCAGATTGATAGAGTCAAGAGGGTCATCATTTCAGTATTGGCCAAAATGTCTACCGCCGAGCCATCGAAGTGGTATCAATACACTTCTCAGGTGCAACGGGCGATCAACGCACACGTTCTTCAACAAAATTTACTCCATTTGAAATTTTGTTTGGAGTTAAGATGAGAAATGAGTCAGATGCAGATTTGGTAAACATCCTTCAGGAGGAACTACTGTCAGGCGTTCAAGACGAGCGCAACCGAATAAGAACAGAAGCAAGAAACCAGATCGAAAAAGCGCAACAAACGTACAAGCGGAACTTTGACAAAAAAAGGAAAGGCCACCACGGATATCAATTAGGTGACTTAGTCGCTATTAGAGTAACTCAATTCGTCAACGGGAAAAAGCTGTCAAAAAAGTTTATAGGACCTTACGAAGTCATCAACGTAAAGCGGAACGGTCGATATGACGTTCAAAAATCTGCAGAGTTCCAAGGCCCAAATCAGACGTCAACCGCTGCTGATTCCATGAAATTGTGGCGTTACTTTGGTTGTAGCGAAGACGAAGACGACGAGGACGAAGGATCATCTGGGTCAGATGATGATCAGGATGGCCGAGTGTAAGGTGGCATCGGTACAATCACCTCACAAGTTGGCACACCCATCCTTGACACACACCACCCATCATTCCCACCCATGACTAATTTGCTAAATTTGTACAATTATAAGTTTGCAGCGCCGAAGAAGACAAGAGAAGGAAGTACAAGAAGTAGTCACAGAAGCAAGTCGAAGAAGCCAGTTGCAGAAGTCGTAATAAAGTTGAAAGTTGTCAAAAGTAGTCGCGAATTTCTGTCGGTCATTTAAAATCTGTATTAATATCATTTACCTGTTCGGCTATATACTTAATGGTATCCATAATAAATAAACCTATAATCTTATAATAAATCTTACACATATATATATATATATATATATACAAAATTATATATATATATATATACAAAATTATATTATTATATTATATTAGATTTATATATATATATATATATATGCATATATATATATATAAATCTAATATAATATAATAATATAATATTGTATGATGATGATCAGGATGGCCGAGTGTAAGGTGGCATCGGTACAATCACCTCACAAGTTGGCACACCCATCCTTGACACACACCACCCATCATTCCCACCCATGGCTAATTTGCTAAATTTGTACAGATTATAAGTTTGCAGCGCCGAAGAAGACAAGAGAAGGAAGTACAAGAAGTAGTCACAGAAGCAAGTCGAAGTATATATATATATATATATATATAAATCTAATATAATATAATAATATAATTTTGTATTATTAAATAATTATGAATGCAATGTTACATATAGGACTTATCTGATCCTATATATTTGTTTTTGCTGTTGTTGTTGTCGCTGCTGAGTCTTCGCTGTTATTTTGGCTGATCTTGCCGCTATTGATTTTTTGCCGCTGTAGATTTTTTCCGATGCTGTCGATCTTGTAGTTGTATTGTCGTCGTAGAAAGCTGGAGTCTTCGAAAGCCTGGTGTTTATTGCCGTTACAGATGATTTAATTTTGTTTTTTTTTTTTACTTTTGGAGTCTTTTTTTTTAATTTAGTTTTTTTTTTTTTTGGAGTCACTTTGTTTAATTTGTTGTATTTCTTTTACACTTTTGTTGGGAGTCACTCTATTTTATTTAATTTGTATTCACTTTTGTTTTATTTTAATTTTATTATTTTTTTAAAACTTTTTGTTGGGAGTCACGTCACTGTTGTTGTTATATCGGGAGTAAGTTTAACTTATTTTCCCATATTTGAACACATTCGATGTCGGACTCGAATACGCCTGATTTTATTTAAATCACTTTTTCGATGTTGAAGGCCTCGAAAATGCAACAAAATATTTTTGCTCGATGGCAAAAATTATATATCTTTTTTTTCACTTGTCGATTATTTGACTACTTTACAAAAAATTTTTAGTTTTTTGCTAATCATATAATTGTTAAAAATTTATTAACATAAAAGATTCCCTTGTATCTTTTTATACCCGTTACTCGTAGAGTAAAAGGGTATATTAGATTCGTGCAAAAGTATGTAACAGGCAGAAGGAAGCGTTTCCGACCATATAAAGTATATATATTCTTGATCAGGATCACTAGCCGAGTCGATCTAGCCATGTCCGTCTGTCCGTCTGTCCGTCTGTCTGTCCGTCTGTCCGTCTGTCTGTCCGTCTGTCCGTCTGTATGAACGCTGAGTTCTTGGAAACTATAAAAGCTAGAAGATTGAGATTTAGCATGCAGATTCTAGGGGTTAATACGCAGCGCAAGTTTTTCACGCCGATGTGCCACGCCTTCTCTAACGCCCACAAACCGCGAAAAACTGTGACCCGTTCTGTATGAACGCTGAGATTTCGGAAACTATAAAAGCTAGAAGATTGGGATTTGGCATGCAGATTCTAGGGGTTATTACGCAGCGCAAGTTTTTCACGCCGATGTGCCACGCCCCCTCTAACACCCACAAACCGCGAAAAACTATTGCACCCACAGTTTTGAAGCTATATTAACGGGAAAAGAAATGTGTATTTGTTTCATCAATACATATTGATAGACCAAAGTGGGAAACCCCCCCTCCCCCTTAACGCCCACAAACCGCGAAAAACAGTGGCACCCGTCTGTATGAACGCTGAGATCTCGGAAACTATAAAAGCTAGAAGATTGGGATTTGGCATGTAGATTCCAGGGGTTATTACGCAGCGCAAGTTTTTCACGCCGATATTTTTTTTTAAGCTTTATTTGTGGAAATCTTTGAATATGAGCTCCAACCGACTTCCGGTTGGGGCACTTAATTAATTTTTCGGCACCGATTATGCGATCGGATCCGTTTCTGGTTTAAAGTGTGGAGCTATGCCATATAATCAATAAGGTATTTTTTTTTTGGAGCCACGGTTGATTTTATATAATTGTTTTTATAAGATTTAGGGGGTTGCGGGGGGCCTTTTTGGCAGCACGTTGTTTTTGTTTTTTTTATGCTTTGGCAGTTCGCAGCACTCACGAACGAATTCCGAACACAGCTCTCACAAAAACAACGTCAGCAGAAGCAGAGCGAGAGAGTAAAGAGCACAGAGAGTCATTTGAAGCGCAAGAGAGGCGGCCAAAGTTTTTTTTGCTGGTTTAGAAACACCTGATCAAAATTTCACAATTTGGATACCAGAACGGATTATCTAATGAATGCAATTCTAAGTTAAAATGTGAAGCTAATCCGTTAAATCCAAAGGGAATTTTCGGTTTGACTTTAAATAATTTTTAGAATGGATTTCAAGGAGAGAGCAGTGCCAAATTTTCAGTGGTCAAAATTACATGTAAAAACGAAAACACACACATCGACAAGTCGGCATGTACATATATGTATGTAAAATTATCTAAGCACAAGTTTTGAAAGAATGGTTATATAGGATGGGCACACGAAGGAAATTTTTTGAAAGATGTATATCCAAAAGATTCACAAGAAACCTTAACAATTGCAAAATTTTGACTTTTAGATCGAATTACTCCCACAGTTTAAACCCAAAAGAGTGCTTTAGGTGCGCCATGTTTTAGTTTTCTTTTATTTCCGGAAATATTTTAATCGAGGTGGTGAGCCCCAACCGACATGGCGGCACTTAATTTTGTTTAACCTACCGATCCTGCGTTTTTCGCTTAAACCATGTTGACCATAGCGTTCCATAGGTATTTGTGTGTTATTGTTTATATTTTGTTTTAAGTTTTAAAGGTTATTTGGGGTTAATTGGCAGCACGCTGACTTTTTTTCCTTTTAGCTGACAATTTAACTGACCAAAATGGTAGATTAACAATACCAGAACGCATGAGTTAAGGTGGGAATAAGGTGAGGTTAATGCGGGGTTAAAGTTTCGGTTAAGGCGTTATTAGCTAGATAAGGGTGACGGTATAACTTATGTAAAGAAAGTTTTCCACTTAAAGTGGAATTAATTAGGCAAGAAAATATTTTTTCATGTAAGACTAGAGTGGGGTAATTGTTGGCTAAGGAAGGAAAAAACTATTGTTATGGTAGAGAAAGTTGGTTAAAATAATTGTTTTTCGGCGTTAAGGCTGAGTATGGATAGTTAGTGGTTAGGCGAGGAAATAGTGAAAACAGCATTAGGGTGTTACAAAATTGTTCCGGGGGTAAGAGACAGGTAGTGTTAAGGCAGTGTAAAGGAAAGGTAAGTTATGGTTAGGGGTTATCGTAAAATATTAGGTGGGGTTTACTATGGTAATAACCTGATCTTGTCATATTTCACAATTAATTAATATCCGAGTAAAATCCAGAAATATAATAAAATCAGGTTACTATCTAAAGCATGAAATGCTTTGTTAATAGTAGCGGACAACGTCGCTTCGGGTATTGCTAGTAACTCATAAAATAGGTCCCAATCTTTGGAATCTACCTGAATTTTAGGCAGCGTAGGCAAATCATCAGTTTTATGATTTCCAACTTTTACCTTTTTTTTGGCACAATTTCCTCGAGTTTCCTTCTCACGTCTTTGGTGACCATTGAAATATCGAACTCTAATTCGTCCAATATATCATTATAACTTTTAATAGTGACATCTGTTGTGTTTCCCTGCTTTAAGACAACTAGCTTATCCCAATAAAAATGGAGCTTCCCAATTCTATTTTCAAAAGTTTTAATTTTATCGTTTTGAATGTCCTTAAATGTGTCTTTTAAATATTTATTTAACTGCTCTATTGCAGTATCTAACTGGCTTTCGCAGTTAAAATTTGTTTCGATATTTTGCTCTTTTACCATTAATTTACCCTCGGACTTATCGGACTCAGTTAAAACTTTGTCTATTCTGACTTTTATTCTATTAAACATGGCTATTATTTGCTCGTAATGATTCTTAGTGAAGTAGTCATGTTCGACTACGCCAATATGAATCAGAGCTTTATGATTTTCAAGGCACTCAGCCTGCAGCTCATCGAATTGTTTCAAATATTGGAAAGATAAGCTAGGGAGCTCTTCAAGAGCCTTACTGGCATCTGTAATCTCAGCCTGCTGTTTTTTCAGTGGGATCGTTTGTTTGGACAACATTTTGTATTATTATTTTTTTTTAATTATTTAATTTTAATATTTAATTAGAAATTTGAACTTAATACTTTTAATAAATTTTTGTATAATATATATATATATATATATATATATGTAAGGTGGCATCGGTACAATCAAGTTGGCACACCCATCCTTGACACACACCACCCATCATTCTCACCCATGGCTAATTTGCTAAATTTGGACAGATGATAAGTTTGCAGCGCCGAAGAAGACAAGAGAAGGAAGTACAAGAAGTAGTCACAGAAGCAAGTCGAAGAAGCCAGTTGCAGAAGTCGTAATAAAGTTGAAAGTTGTCAAAAGTAGTCGCGAATTTCTGTCGGTCATTTGAAATCTGTATTAATATCATTTACCTGTTCGGCTATATACTTAATCGTATCCATAATAAATAAACCTATAATCTTATAATAAATCTTACATGGGGGCTCAACCGATCCGAGCATCCAGTTAAATGAACTATGTGAAACAATTAACTCTTTGTGAAATGGTTTAAGAAGTTGTGAAATTATGATGAGAACAAATAAAAAGAAGAAAAATACTGCGCAAATAAATAATTCTACGACAGCAAAGAAGAATCCTGAAAAACTTAACGAAGATATGCAAAACAGCACATTTCAATTAAATAGAAGGAGCATTGGCGAAAAAACATTCAACATAGGCGATCAAAGTAGTGAAAAAGAGACAACTATTGCAGAGCTCAAGCCGATACATACACAATCTCAACTTGACGAAAGTTTGCCATTAAAATCGGACGAAGTGGACCAGGAATTTGCAGACAAAATGAGCAATAGAGACTTGGAAGATTCACACACATTTGTGAACAATGGTGACTTGGCCAAACTAATAAAAATGATTGCAGAAAAATGTGAAATTGGTGAAAATAAAAGTGGTGTTTCGGTGGAAAGCTTTGCGAAAGTGGTTCCTAATTTTGACGGTGTCTCGATCCCCATTAGGCAATGGTTGGTGAATTTTGATGAAAACGCAGAAGCTTACGAATTAAACGAGAAGCAAAAATACGTCAACGCCACAAACAAAATGAGTGGAACAGCTAAATTGTTCCTCGGAACGGTTGCAGTATCAAACTAAGAAGATTTGTGTGAAGTTTTAATTGACGAATTCGACAAACAGTTAAGTAGTGCGGAAATTCACAAAATACAAAGAAACCGTAAAAAACGCGCGTCGGAAAATTTCCATGAATATGTTCTCCAGATGCGAAAGATTGCAGCACTGGGTCATATCGAGGATCAGTCGATAATAAGCTATATCGTAGATGGCTTAGAGGTGCGTGATGACTTAAAATTTCCACTGTATACTTCGACGTCATTTAAGGAGCTCAGAACTCGGTTTGAGTTGGCAGAGTCGGTTGCTAAAAACAATTCGTTCAAACGTAAGCCGAATTTCGATCGCGCTGAAAAACAAGAAAATCCATTTAACCGAAAGCAACAGCATTGCTATAGCTGTGGGTCCGCTGACCATAAGATAGCTAAATGTAAGGGCGACCTAAAATGCTTCAAGTGCAATGGTGTGGGCCATATTGCCAAACATTGTCCAGACGTTAAGCCCAATGTGAATGTCGTGTTCAAAGAAAATCGCGTCAAGGAGATGGAAATCGGGAAAAATAAAATGATGTGCTTGATTGACACTGGAGCAGACGTTTCATTGATGCGCAAGGAAAAATTTAAAAAGACTTTCGGTAATCGTGTATTACAAAAATCTTCTCTAAAGCTGTTCGGTTTAGGCAACGTCGCAACCTCAGTGCTTGGTGAATTTTCGGACGCGGTTGAAGTTGATGGACTTATAACTACGCACACGTTTCTAGTTGTTCCGGACGTAAACCTTAAAGTTGACATTTTGGTCGGTTACGATTTCCTAGAGAAATTCACTATAGCTCTAACTAGTAGCGGTTATACCTTTGCGGCGACACAGATGGAAAATAATGAAGAACCCTTCCAGTCAAATGTATTCAACGTGGTAAGCTCTACCGAAGATTTTGATATAAACGTAAATCCCAAACATGCGACTGCTGTGAAAGAAATGATATACAACTACAAGCCGAAAAGTAACCCTGAAGAATGCCCAATAAAACTGAGTATCATACCAAAGGACAGCATTGTCTTCCGTGAAAGTCCAAGTCGCTTGTCGATCCCTGAGCGAGAATTTGTTAGGAAACAAGTAAAGGAATGGCTAAGCAGTGGGATTATTCGAGAATCGTGTTCGGACGTAGCAAGCAAGGTAGTTCTGGCCAAAAAGAAAGAAGGAACGTACAGATTATGCGTAGACTATCGCAAATTAAATACTCTTGTTTTGAAAGATAGATTCCCCGTTCCCATCGTAGAGGAGGTCTTAGAGAAGATGCAAGCAGCCAAATTTTTTACAGTAATGGACCTAAGAAACGGTTTTTTCCATGTTGCAGTTGTCGAGCAATGCCGAAAATACACAGCATTTGTTACAAAGGAAGGTCTTTACGAATTTAACAGAGCTCCTTTCGGATTCTGTAACTCACCGGCCGTCTTCATTCGATATGTTAACTATATCTTCCAGAAGTTAATAAATGATGGCATAATGGAGATATACGTAGATGACATAGTTGTGTTTGGTGATTCAGCGGAGCAATGCATTAAAAACATGCAGATCGTCTTAAAGCAGGGTGAAAAGTTTGGCTTGGAAATAAAATGGTCAAAATGCCAATTCTTGAAGAAGAAGATAAGCTTTTTGGGACACGAAATAGAAAACGGACATGTTTGGCCAGGCCAGGAAAAAATAAAAGCTGTGAAAAATTTTCCTATACCCAAAAATATAAGAGGAGTACAGGCTTTTCTTGGACTGACGGGGTATTTCCGAAAATTTATCCGAGAGTACGCATTAATGGCAAGACCACTCACTGAAAAGAAAGACGCAGAATTTAAAATCGATAGTTTGCAGATTCGAGCTGTAGAAAACCTAAAGGCGTCTTTAACAAGCGAGCCCGTCCTAAAAATTTTCAAATTTCGAACTGCTCATAATTTTGGTCACATGGGATCAAAGAAAACAAAGCATGCAATTCAACAGGAGTACTTCATACCTCATTTAGACAAAAAAGGGACGGAAGTTATTGCAAATTGCAACGAGTGTATAACCCACAATAGAAAACGCGGAAAACAAGAAGATTACTTGCATTGCATTGACAAGGGAGATAAGCCGTTATCAACCCTCCACGTCGATCATCTAGGATCCTTAGATATAACCGCAAAGAAGTACAAGTACATATTCGCTGTTATTGATAGCTTTTCAAAATATACCTAGATATATCCCACTAAATCGACTGACGCTCCTGAAGTCATAAAACATCTCAGTTCATGGGTAGCCATTTTTGGAAACCCTCAGCGTATCATCAGCGACAAGGGGACTGCTTTTACGTCTAAACCTTTCAAGGAGTTCTGTGCTGACGGAAAGATTGAACACATCGAAAATACTACAGGGATCCCCAGAGGAAATGGGCAGATTGAAAGAGTCAAGAGGGTCATCATTTCAGTATTGGCCAAAATGTCTACCGCCGAGCCATCGAAGTGGTATCAATACACTTCTCAGGTGCAACGGGCGATCAACGCACACGTTCTTCAACAAAATTTACTCCATTTGAAATTTTGTTTGGAGTTAAGATGAGAAATGAGTCAGATGCAGATTTGGTAAACATCCTTCAGGAGGAACTACTGTCAGGCGTTCAAGACGAGCGCAACCGAATAAGAACAGAAGCAAGAAACCAGATCGAAAAAGCGCAACAAACGTACAAGCGGAACTTTGACAAAAAAAGGAAAGGCCACCACGGATATCAATTAGGTGACTTAGTCGCTATTAGAGTAACTCAATTCGTCAACGGGAAAAAGCTGTCAAAAAAGTTTATAGGACCTTACGAAGTCATCAACGTAAAGCGGAACGGTCGATATGACGTTCAAAAATCTGCAGAGTTCCAAGGCCCAAATCAGACGTCAACCGCTGCTGATTCCATGAAATTGTGGCGTTACTTTGGTTGTAGCGAAGACGAAGACGACGAGGACGAAGGATCATCTGGGTCAGATGATGATCAGGATGGCCGAGTGTAAGGTGGCATCGGTACAATTACCTCACAAGTTGGCACACCCATCCTTGACACACACCACCCATCATTCCCACCCATGACTAATTTGCTAAATTTGTACAATTATAAGTTTGCAGCGCCGAAGAAGACAAGAGAAGGAAGTACAAGAAGTAGTCACAGAAGCAAGTCGAAGAAGCCAGTTGCAGAAGTCGTAATAAAGTTGAAAGTTGTCAAAAGTAGTCGCGAATTTCTGTCGGTCATTTGAAATCTGTATTAATATCATTTACCTGTTCGGCTATATACTTAATGGTATCCATAATAAATAAACCTATAATCTTATAATAAATCTTACACATATATATATATATATATATATATATATATATATATATATATATATATATATATATATATATATATATATATATATATATATACAAAATTATATATATATATATATATACAAAATTATATTATTATATTATATTAGATTTATATATATATATATATCATATATATATATATCATATATGGATATATCATTCCCACCCATGACTAATTTGCTAAATTTGTACAATTATAAGTTTGCAGCGCCGAAGAAGACAAGAGAAGGAAGTACAAGAAGTAGTCACAGAAGCAAGTCGAAGAAGCCAGTTGCAGAAGTCGTAATAAAGTTGAAAGTTGTCAAAAGTAGTCGCGAATTTCTGTCGGTCATTTGAAATCTGTATTAATATCATTTACCTGTTCGGCTATATACTTAATGGTATCCATAATAAATAAACCTATAATCTTATAATAAATCTTACACAATATATATATATATATATATATATATATATATATATATATATATATACAAAATTATATATATATATATATATACAAAATTATATTATTATATTATATTAGATTTATATATATATATATATATATAAATCTAATATATATATATATATATATATATATAAATCTAATATAATATAATAATATAATATTGTATGATGATGATCAGGATGGCCGAGTGTAAGGTGGCATCGGTACAATCACCTCACAAGTTGGCACACCCATCCTTGACACACACCACCCATCATTCCCACCCATGGCTAATTTGCTAAATTTGTACAGATTATAAGTTTGCAGCGCCGAAGAAGACAAGAGAAGGAAGTACAAGAAGTAGTCACAGAAGCAAGTCGAAGTATATATATATATATATATATATAAATCTAATATAATATAATAATATAATTTTGTATTATTAAATAATTATGAATGCAATGTTACATATAGGACTTATCTGATCCTATATATTTGTTTTTGCTGTTGTTGTTGTCGCTGCTGAGTCTTCGCTGTTATTTTGGCTGATCTTGCCGCTATTGATTTTTTGCCGCTGTAGATTTTTTCCGATGCTGTCGATCTTGTAGTTGTATTGTCGTCGTAGAAAGCTGGAGTCTTCGAAAGCCTGGTGTTTATTGCCGTTACAGATGATTTAATTTTGTTTTTTTTTTTTTACTTTTGGAGTCTTTTTTTTTTTATTTAGTTTTTTTTTTTTTTGGAGTCACTTTGTTTAATTTGTTGTATTTCTTTTACACTTTGTTGGGAGTCACTCTATTTTATTTAATTTGTATTCACTTTTGTTTTATTTTAATTTTATTATTTTTTTAAAACTTTTTGTTGGGAGTCACGTCACTGTTGTTGTTATATCGGGAGTAAGTTTAACTTATTTTCCCATATTTGAACACATTCGATGTCGGACTCGAATACGCCTGATTTTATTTAAATCACTTTTTCGATGTTGAAGGCCTCGAAAATGCAACAAAATATTTTTGCTCGATGGCAAAAATTATATATCTTTTTTTTTCACTTGTCGATTATTTGACTACTTTACAAAAAATTTTTAGTTTTTTGCTAATCATATAATTGTTAAAAATTTATTAACATAAAAGATTCCCTTGTATCTTTTTATACCCGTTACTCGTAGAGTAAAAGGGTATATTAGATTCGTGCAAAAATATGTAACAGGCAGAAGGAAGCGTTTCCGACCATATAAAGTATATATATTCTTGATCAGGATCACTAGCCGAGTCGATCTAGCCATGTCCGTCTGTCCGTCTGTCTGTCCGTCTGTCCGTCTGTCTGTCCGTCTGTCCGTCTGTATGAACGCTGAGTTCTTGGAAACTATAAAAGCTAGAAGATTGAGATTTAGCATGCAGATTCTAGGGGTTAATACGCAGCGCAAGTTTTTCACGCCGATGTGCCACGCCTTCTCTAACGCCCACAAGCCGCGAAAAACTGTGACCCGTTCTGTATGAACGCTGAGATTTCGGAAACTATAAAAGCTAGAAGATTGGGATTTGGCATGCAGATTCTAGGGGTTATTACGCAGCGCAAGTTTTTCACGCCGATGTGCCACGCCCCCTCTAACACCCACAAACCGCGAAAAACTATTGCACCCACAGTTTTGAAGCTATATTAACGGGAAAAGAAATGTGTATTTGTTTCATCAATACATATTGATAGACCAAAGTGGGAAACCCCCCCTCCCCCTTAACGCCCACAAACCGCGAAAAACAGTGGCACCCGTCTGTATGAACGCTGAGATCTCGGAAACTATAAAAGCTAGAAGATTGGGATTTGGCATGTAGATTCTAGGGGTTATTACGCAGCGCAAGTTTTTCACGCCGATATGCCACGCCCCCTCTAACGCCCACAAACCGCGAAAAACTGTGGAACCCACAGTTTTGAAGCTATATTAACGCCCACAAACCGCGAAAAGCTGTGGCGCCCATAGTTTTAAAGCTAGAGCAAAAGTCTAAACGCAATTTTGTTTGGGTTATTAACGCCTACTGAAATGTAGAAGAAATTTTTTAAATGTTTTGAAGCGGCTGCTTGGTTTGCCCTGCTTGAGACTGCTGACTTTAGCTGAGTAACGGGTATTTGATAGTCGAGGCACTCGACTATAGCGTTCCCTCTTGTTGCTTTATAAATTTATACTCTGTCTTTTTACCACTGGTGGGGAAAGAAAAAGAGGCAATTATTTTTAGAATTACTTTCGAATTGAGCGGATGGACGAGCTTTCAGCGCTCGCTAGGAACATGAAGTCGGGCCCCAAAGCTCTTCCCCTCTATCTTCCAAAACTCCAACAGCACCTGCTAGCGAAGCTGGGTTTCGCTCTTAAATTGTCACCTTATAATTTCTCATTAAATATTAAATTGAGAACAGCAACGTAGTTCTCAAGCTCTTCTGCAAGCAATATAAAGGTCTTAAAATATCCCACATAAATGCCCAGAGTCTTTCCAAAAATATTGAAGAATTCAGATACTTGTTCGTTAACTCCGGAGTCGATGCTATATGTGTTTCTGAGACATGGTTTTCGTCCGATGTTAGTGATTGTCTTGTCTCATGAGAAGGATTTATTTGCTGATCGTGATGGACACGCGGGAGGTGTTGTAATTTATTTAAATAAAAAATTTAAAGCCAAAGTAGTCAACAAAAATGAATCAAATAGTACAATAGAATATCTATTTATTCAACTTGCGGCATCTGTCCAAACAGAAAAATTACTTCTGGGTTGCGTCTACCAACCCAATAGAACCACTGACTATACCGAATTTTTGGCCCTTTTCTGTGATATATCTATGACGTATAGCAATATAATATTGACGGGGGATATGAAAAGCAATGCTCTAAACGAAAAACATCTTGTCAATAACATGGAATCTCGACATTTCCAACGCATTTTACTAGTACCTGCAACACTCTCCTAGACGTATTTTTCGTAAACAAACCTAACAATGTTCTTTTATATGACCAGGTCTCAGTACCAGCATTCTCTAAACATGACCTTATATTCATTACCTTTGACATTTCTATTGATAATACTGACCACCAAATTACTTTTAGGTACTTCAAAATTTCTGACTACAATCTGTTAGGCTGGGATGAAACATTAAATTTTTATCATCAATTCATTGTAACAATTTTTCCCTTATGGGAGTTCAAATGAGTGCGAGCGAGACAGGAATAACATGAATTCGACGCACAATTATTGATGCTAGCAGCAGAGCAGTCGGCAAAAATTAATTCTAGTAGATTCAATATTGAGCCTACGCACAATATCTAGGCACACTGCGTGAAAAGTGCTGTTAAAGTAAATATGGATCTGAAGAAGGCTGCTACTTTGACATCAGAACTTAATAACTCTTCTTTTAAAAAAATTAAAAAAACGCACAGAAAAATAAAAGGAAGAAATTCTCTGTAAACTGGTTGTTGAAAAGGGGGAAGCAAGTAAATCATAGATTTGTGAAAACTTTGATTGGTTAAAATAATAGAATATGGTGTCTAGGATTTAACCATAGGCATATGCACAAAATAAATGATGAAGATGGAAATTTATACATTCACACCAGCCTGGAAAACTTTAAAAAAAAACAAGCCATTTATCCAAAAGATAAATACGTCCTACAAGTTACTCGACGATACCTTGCCACAGGTTTTGTTTGTCCATTAATTTTGAATTTGAACTAGTATCCGTTTTTTGTCAAATGTAAGTGTTACCGTTTATAGTTCAAATTCCGTAAAAATTTTACAAATACTAAATACAAATAAGCGTTATTGGGAAAATAAATACATTTTAAGGTACTGTCATTTGAACTCACCAGGTTCGCCGCACAATAAATTGATGATAAAAATTAAATGTGTCATCCCAGCCTTATCTGATGTCAGGAACTCTTGATATTTTTGAGGTTCAAGCCAAGACATCTTAACTGCCAAATTGCGGCCCAAGCTGGACTTAGAGCAAATAGCTGAGTAGCGCTTTAGGTTGTGTGAGCGAGTAAAAAAATGAGAGCGGCATAGTTAGCTCTCTCTCTCTCTTTTGTAATGTAGTTGAGGTTCTCTTTCACAGGCACTTCGAGAAGCGCTTCATCGAGGAATGGATTAAAGTAAGTCAATTGCTATTTAAGAATTTCAACCACCCCCTTTTTAAATCAAATAAATGCCGACTCAACCTAAGCGAGTATTTAAGATTAACAAAAAGAAAAAACAAAAAACTATGATAATTAAAGCTATTTTAATTCAGTCCAAAACCCAAGAAAGAGAAAAAAAAACATTTAAATCCGAAAATATAATCCTAAATAAATCAAACCCAAAACTCCCTGCTCGCAAAGAAAAAAATATAAATAATGGCATAAGTTTACCCGTTCTCTACATTACTCTCAACATTAATATTTTTCTGTGTAAACTATGAGCCGTATCTACATGAGCTCTGGAAAATTTAGAGATCGCTCTATTTAGTTTTTATACATTACTAGCAGGTCGCCCGCAACTTCGCCTGCGGAAATCAAGATTGAAAATTTTACAAATATGTTTTTTTTATCATAATAAAAAAGGAAAACAGGTGGGAGGAGAAGCCGCGAATCAAATTGTTTAAACATTTAAATTTGTTTAAACAATATGAGGCGCGTGTAAGGAAGAGCAAGAGAATCTATTGGTTTAAATATTTATATTTTTTTCAATATTATCAATGCAATTTAAATTAATTTAAAACAGAAAAATCAATAAGAAAACAAATCTTACTTCCTTAGTCAGCTGCAATGCACACACATATATATTTAGTTTGTAAAATACGCATTTTTATGTTGTTGCCGTGAGTTTATTTTTTTTCTATTCTTTTTTACAACTCCACAGTTTGTCAAAAGTTTTAAAACATTTCGTGTTAGCTAAACGGTTTTTTGGATTTTAAAAATAAAAGAATTATAAGGAAAGCTTCAAATGTAAAACCAAAATCTAAAGCCTTATAATCTTAAGGTCGTGTGTTCAAATCAAAGTTCTAGTCAAAATTGGAGTTCTGTTAATTTTTTTTTTACTTTGTTCTCAGAGGTTATGGAATACTCATTTGGCATTCCGCTCTTTACCCTCTACCTAAAAATAGTTTACAAAGTGAAAAAGAAATAATTATGTCAACATCATTATTGGCAAGAATTGCGGTTGGTTTGAACCCACGACCTATAGACTATGTTTCCTTTACTTACAACATAACATTTCTGAACTAAAAGAAGTTCTTGCTGACATTAATACAAACACTTAACAAATAAGGAGCAAAAGTTTTACCTTGATCACTTTGCAATTTCGCTAAGGATGAGCAAAAGAAGAATAAAAAGTCAAAAGAAGTTAAATTCTTTTTACAAAAAGCACATATACTGTGCTACTTAAAGTGACCTAACTGGAGACATTTTTTTTGAACCATTAGTTTAACAATAACAAAATCAAAAGAGAAGCAAATATTTATGTGATTTAGAACATCAAGAAAATTAATTCCCATTTAAGAATTATTTTTTGGGTTTCAGTACTTTGTTTTTATTAATTTTTTACCTTGATTTGGATTATATTAACAATGTCAGAAAGGCAGGTAAGGGGAGAAGCCGTGAATGTTTAAACATTTCCATTTGTTTAAACAATATGAGGCAAGTGTAGAATAAAGCAAAAGAATTAATTGATTTGAATATTTATGTTTTTTTTTAATTTATCAATGCATTTTGAATTTTAAAACACAAAAATCGGTTTGAAAATGTCTTAAACCTGTTGTGGAAATGAAAATGAAAATTTTTAGCAAAAGGATATCGGTATTATCATGAATTTGAATTTAAGCAAATCTCACTTCCTTAGTCAGCTGAAATGCACACACACACACGCACACTTGCACATATCTAATGGTTGGAGGTCTAAATACGCATTTTAGCGTGCGTGTGTGTGTACGCAACGGGGCCAATTTATGTTTTTATTTTGTTTTTACAAACCCACAGTTTGTCAATAATTCAACATTTGAAAGGTAATAAGTAATTTGGAAACATTAACGGGTTTTTGAATTTAAAAAAAATAAAAACAAATTTAAGGAAAACTTCGATTACCAAAATCTAAAACTGATCGGAGCAGCATGATTTTGCAAATAGTAAAATCATTTAAAAACCGACTTTAAATGTATATGCATACGAATTTTCCTTGAAATTTGCTTAAGGGGAATTGAATAGCTCCACCGATAATTTAAAATTTAACGTTTAGCTAAAAGAATGAAGCAACAAAAAAAAATTATCGATATATTCGCATTTTTAGGCGCGCGATTTGGTGTTTTGTGGCTGTGGTATTTTTCCTTGCCTTTGCACGGTCACACTTAGAGGAACGTCTGAATAAAAAAAACAACAACACATAGGTGGGAGCCCATGACGTCACAATAAAAAAAAACAAATTGGCGACCTTGACGAAGGGGGCTGAATTTCAAAAAAGTTTAAATGCAGTTATTTGCGGGTATCCCATAAAATTATGAAGAGCCATTTTTTAAACCATTTTGACAACATTTATAACAGAAAAATTGCAAAAGAAAAAATTAAGAAAAAAACAAATCGAATTTTGGGGCACTTTGGGGCCGCTTATGGCTCTAATTTATATCATACACTCGGCTCCTAATTATTTCCGAATTTATGGTTTTTTTTAAGATTTTTATGTCAATCCGTTCTGGGTGAATTTCCACACTGACTTTTTTAATAGTCTTCAATTATATTGATTTAGATATTCACATTTTTATACACAAATTATACTGTAATAATTTCTTAGGCTCCTAATGTTCTTACGTCCTTGTTCGTCCTTGTCTGTCCTTTCTTAGTTCAATAGTCCGGTCCTTAGTCCTGAGGAGATTTCTCGTATCCTTTATGTAGCTCGCGAATTAATAATGTTTTATTGTTTAGATATAGAGAAAGTATCCGCGTTAAATAAATTTAGCCGGAACCAGCGCGTGCTACAATGTCATCTGCTTTCATTAAACGAAGTACGTGATTCGCTACAGTATTTAATAAATAACAATAAACTTATTTGGCGCCCAAACGTGTGTGGCCCGATTCTGTCATGGCGACAGATCGATCCGGCAAGGCCAGATCCATTAAAAAGAAAAATATATATATTTAAAACCGTCAACAACATCAGACGTTAGTCAAGGGAATCTCCACAGCATTCATCCTCTAGATTAGTCGCATCGAGCAGTGATTTAATAATCAAAACTCCTTGCATACAATTAGGCTGCTGGAAAAGTTTTAGCTATTTAGCTTTAAAGCCGCGACCTAATTAAACTTACGCATAGGGCGATGTTTATTGGCTTAATAAATTTGCCATCCCGTCTTTAAGCGTGGGTAGTATTAATTTTTTTGTACTGAAGTTTTATATGGAATTGAACAGAACACTTGTTGCCGGTTGCCTGGTATATCTGGTATAGTCTGTGTATTATTCGAAGTTCAAGAATTTTATTAATACAAGATGTTAAATGTAAGATTTAGAGTCTGTTTTCGAGAATCTGAATAATAGGAGCCGGATGTTGCCGTTTTGCCATGCGGTGAACCGATTAATTAGGTTTTCCTTAATAGATCTTCATCTGAAAACGATATCTTTCACCTTTCTAGTCAATTTTTTTGTAATTTATTTTGTTTTGAGTATTAATCTTTTTGTAGTGCAGTTTTAGGCGGAATTGTACAGAACACTTTCGGCCGTTTGCTTGGTGTGTCTGGTATAGTCTGTCTATAATAGAAGTTGCAAAAAGTTAATTGATACAAGATGTTAAATGTAAGATTAGTGAATCTGTTACATACAAATCCTGATATTACAGGAGCCTCTTGTTGCCGTTTGCCTTGAGGTGAACCTTTTTATTGTTTTTGAGTTAATAGTTCGTCATCTGAAAACGACATCTTCCACTTGTAATTCCATTTTATTATTAAAAGTTTTAGAGTCAATAGTATTAAATTTCATTACCGACAGGACTTTGTTTGGACAAGGAACTTTACAAAAGGAAAACAGGATACGATTGCATGGCACCCCAGATTTTTGAAAGTTTTATTTTGATTTTTGATTTTTTCGTTTATTTATTTTTATACCCGTTACTCGTAGAGTAAAAGGGTATATTAGATTCGTGCAAAAGTATGTAACAGGCAGAAGGAAGCGTTTCCGACCATATAAAGTATATATATTCTTGATCAGGATCAGGATTAATTCGCGAGTCGCGAATTAATAATGTTTTATTGTTTAGATATAGAGAAAGTATCCGCGTTAAATAAATTTAGCCGGAACCAGCGCGTGCTACAATGTCATCTGCTTTCATTAAACGAAGTACGTGATTCGCTACAGTATTTAATAAATAACAATAAACTTATTTGGCGCCCAAACGTGTGTGGCCCGATTCTGTCATGGCGACAGATCGATCCGGCAAGGCCAGATCCATTAAAAAGAAAAATATATATATTTAAAACCGTCAACAACATCAGACGTTAGTCAAGGGAATCTCCACAGCATTCATCCTCTAGATTAGTCGCATCGAGCAGTGATTTAATAATCAAAACTCCTTGCATACAATTAGGCTGCTGGAAAAGTTTTAGCTATTTAGCTTTAAAGCCGCGACCTAATTAAACTTACGCATAGGGCGATGTTTATTGGCTTAATAAATTTGCCATCCCGTCTTTAAGCGTGGGTAGTATTAATTTTTTTGTACTGAAGTTTTATATGGAATTGAACAGAACACTTGTTGCCGGTTGCCTGGTATATCTGGTATAGTCTGTGTTTTATTCGAAGTTCAAGAATTTTATTAATACAAGATGTTAAATGTAAGATTTAGAGTCTGTTTTCGAGAATCTGAATAATAGGAGCCGGATGTTGCCGTTTTGCCATGCGGTGAACCGATTAATTAGGTTTTCCTTAATAGATCTTCATCTGAAAACGATATCTTTCACCTTTCTAGTCAATTTTTTTGTAATTTATTTTGTTTTGAGTATTAATCTTTTTGTAGTGCAGTTTTAGGCGGAATTGTACAGAACACTTTCGGCCGTTTGCTTGGTGTGTCTGGTATAGTCTGTCTATAATAGAAGTTGCAAAAAGTTAATTGATACAAGATGTTAAATGTAAGATTAGTGAATCTGTTACATACAAATCCTGATATTACAGGAGCCTCTTGTTGCCGTTTGCCTTGAGGTGAACCTTTTTATTGTTTTTGAGTTAATAGTTCGTCATCTGAAAACGACATCTTCCACTTGTAATTGCATTTTATTATTAAAAGTTTTAGAGTCAATAGTATTAAATTTCATTACCGACAGGACTTTGTTTGGACAAGGAACTTTACAAAAGGAAAACAGGATACGATTGCATGGCACCCCAGATTTTTGAAAGTTTTATTTTGATTTTTGATTTTTTTCGTTTATTTATTTTTATACCCGTTACTCGTAGAGTAAAAGGGTATATTAGATTCGTGCAAAAGTATGTAACAGGCAGAAGGAAGCGTTTCCGACCATATAAAGTATATATATTCTTGATCAGGATCACTAGCCGAGTCGATCTAGCCATGTCCGTCTGTCCGTCTGTCCGTCTGTCTGTCCGTCTGTCCGTCTGTCCGTCTGTATGAACGCTGAGATCTCGGAAACTATAAAAGCTAGAAGATTGGGATTTGGCATGCAGATTCTAGGAGTTAATACGCAGCGCAAGTTTTTCACGCCGATGTGCCACGCCCCCTCTAACGCCCACAAACCGCGAAAAACTGTGACCCGTTCTGTATGAACGCTGAGATCTCGGAAACTATAAAAGCTAGAAGATTGGGATTTGGCAAGCAGATTCTAGGGGTTAATATGCAGCGCAAGTTTTTCACGCCGATGTGCCACGCCCCCTCTAACGCCCACAAACCGCGAAAAACTGTGGCACCCACAGTTTTGAAGCTATATTAACGGGAAAAGAAATGTGTATTTGTTTCATCAATACATATTGATAGACCAAAGTGGGAAACTCCCCCTCCCCCCTAACGCCCACAAACCGCGAAAAACAGTGGCACCCGTCTGTATGAACGCTGAGATCTCGGAAACTATAAAAGCTAGAAGATTGGGATTTGGCATGCAGATTCTAGAGGTTAATACGCAGCACAAGTTTTTCACGCTGATGTGCCACGCCCCCTCTAACGCCCACAAACCGCGAAAAACTGTGGCACCCACATTTTTGAAGCTATATTAACGGGAAAAGAAATGTGTATTCGTTTCATCAATACATATTGATAGACCAAAGTTGGAAACCCCCTCCCCCCTAACGCCCACAAACCGCGAAAAGCTGTGGCGCCCATAGTTTTAAAGCTAGAGCAAAAGTGTAAACGTTATTTTGTTTGGGTTATTAACGCCTACCGAAATGTAGAAGAAATTTTTTAAATTTTTTGAAGCGGCTGCTTGGTTTGCCCTGCTTGAGACTGCTGACCTTAGTTGAGTAACGGGTATTTGATAGTCGAGGCACTCGACTATAGCGTTCCCTCTTGTTATACCCGTTACTCGTAGAGTAAAAGGGTATATTAGATTCGTGCAAAAGTATGTAACAGGCAGAAGGAAGCGTTTCCGATCATATAAAGTATATATATTCTTGATCAGGATCACTAGCCGAGTCGATCTAGCCATGTCCGTCTGTCCGTCTGTCCGTCTGTCTGTCCGTCTGTCCGTCTGTCCGTCTGTATGAACGCTGAGATCTCGGAAACTATAAAAGCTAGAAGATTGGGATTTGGCATGCAGATTCTAGGAGTTAATACGCAGCGCAAGTTTTTCACGCCGATGTGCCACGCCCCCTCTAACGCCCACAAACCGCGAAAAACTGTGACCCGTTCTGTATGAACGCTGAGATCTCGGAAACTATAAAAGCTAGAAGATTGGGATTTGGCAAGCAGATTCTAGGGGTTAATATGCAGCGCAAGTTTTTCACGCCGATGTGCCACGCCCCCTCTAACGCCCACAAACCGCGAAAAACTGTGGCACCCACAGTTTTGAAGCTATATTAACGGGAAAAGAAATGTGTATTTGTTTCATCAATACATATTGATAGACCAAAGTGGGAAACTCCCTCCCCCCTAACGCCCACAAACCGCGAAAAACAGTGGCACCCGTCTGTATGAACGCTGAGATCTCGGAAACTATAAAAGCTAGAAGATTGGGATTTGGCATGCAGATTCTAGAGGTTAATACGCAGCACAAGTTTTTCACGCCGATGTGCCACGCCCCCTCTAACGCCCACAAACCGCGAAAAACTGTGGCACCCACATTTTTGAAGCTATATTAACGGGAAAAGAAATGTGTATTCGTTTCATCAATACATATTGATAGACCAAAGTTGGAAACCCCCTCCCCCCTAACGCCCACAAACCGCGAAAAGCTGTGGCGCCCATAGTTTTAAAGCTAGAGCAAAAGTGTAAACGTTATTTTGTTTGGGTTATTAACGCCTACCGAAATGTAGAAGAAATTTTTTAAATTTTTTGAAGCGGCTGCTTGGTTTGCCCTGCTTGAGACTGCTGACCTTAGTTGAGTAACGGGTATTTGATAGTCGAGGCACTCGACTATAGCGTTCCCTCTTGTTATACCCGTTACTCGTAGAGTAAAAGGGTATATTAGATTCGTGCAAAAGTATGTAACAGGCAGAAGGAAGCGTTTCCGACCATATAAAGTATATATATTCTTGATCAGGATCACTAGCCGAGTCGATCTAGCCATGTCCGTCTGTCCGTCTGTCCGTCTGTCTGTCCGTCTGTATGAACGCTGAGATCTCGGAAACTATAAAAGCTAGAAGATTGGGATTTGGCATGCAGATTCTAGGAGTTAATACGCAGCGCAAGTTTTTCACGCCGATGTGCCACGCCCCCTCTAACGCCCACAAACCGCGAAAAACTGTGACCCGTTCTGTATGAACGCTGAGATCTCGGAAACTATAAAAGCTAGAAGATTGGGATTTGGCAAGCAGATTCTAGGGGTTAATATGCAGCGCAAGTTTTTCACGCCGATGTGCCACGCCCCCTCTAACGCCCACAAACCGCGAAAAACTGTGGCACCCACAGTTTTGAAGCTATATTAACGGGAAAAGAAATGTGTATTTGTTTCATCAATACATATTGATAGACCAAAGTGGGAAACTCCCCTCCCCCTAACGCCCACAAACCGCGAAAAACAGTGGCACCCGTCTGTATGAACGCTGAGATCTCGGAAACTATAAAAGCTAGAAGATTGGGATTTGGCATGCAGATTCTAGAGGTTAATACGCAGCACAAGTTTTTCACGCCGATGTGCCATGCCCCCTCTAACGCCCACAAACCGCGAAAAACTGTGGCACCCACATTTTTGAAGCTATATTAACGGGAAAAGAAATGTGTATTCGTTTCATCAATACATATTGATAGACCAAAGTTGGAAACCCCCCTCCCCCCTAACGCCCACAAACCGCGAAAAGCTGTGGCGCCCATAGTTTTAAAGCTAGAGCAAAAGTGTAAACGTTATTTTGTTTGGGTTATTAACGCCTACCGAAATGTAGAAGAAATTTTTTAAATTTTTTGAAGCGGCTGCTTGGTTTGCCCTGCTTGAGACTGCTGACCTTAGTTGAGTAACGGGTATTTGATAGTCGAGGCACTCGACTATAGCGTTCCCTCTTGTTATACCCGTTACTCGTAGAGTAAAAGGGTATATTAGATTCGTGCAAAAGTATGTAACAGGCAGAAGGAAGCGTTTCCGACCATATAAAGTATATATATTCTTGATCAGGATCACTAGCCGAGTCGATCTAGCCATGTCCGTCTGTCCGTCTGTCCGTCTGTCTGTCCGTCTGTATGAACGCTGAGATCTCGGAAACTATAAAAGCTAGAAGATTGGGATTTGGCATGCAGATTCTAGGAGTTAATACGCAGCGCAAGTTTTTCACGCCGATGTGCCACGCCCCCTCTAACGCCCACAAACCGCGAAAAACTGTGACCCGTTCTGTATGAACGCTGAGATCTCGGAAACTATAAAAGCTAGAAGATTGGGATTTGGCATGCAGATTCTAGGAGTTAATACGCAGCGCAAGTTTTTCACGCCGATGTGCCACGCCCCCTCTAACGCCCACAAACCGCGAAAAACTGTGACCCGTTCTGTATGAACGCTGAGATCTCGGAAACTATAAAAGCTAGAAGATTGGAATTTGGCAAGCAGATTCTAGGGGTTAATATGCAGCGCAAGTTTTTCACGCCGATGTGCCACGCCCCCTCTAACGCCCACAAACCGCGAAAAACTGTGGCACCCACAGTTTTGAAGCTATATTAACGGGAAAAGAAATGTGTATTTGTTTCATCAATACATATTGATAGACCAAAGTGGAAACTCCCCTCCCCCCTAACGCCCACAAACCGCGAAAAACAGTGGCACCCGTCTGTATGAACGCTGAGATCTCGGAAACTATAAAAGCTAGAAGATTGGGATTTGGCATGCAGATTCTAGAGGTTAATACGCAGCACAAGTTTTTCACGCCGATGTGCCACGCCCCCTCTAACGCCCACAAACCGCGAAAAACTGTGGCACCCACTTTTTTGAAGCTATATTAACGGGAAAAGAAATGTGTATTCGTTTCATCAATACATATTGATAGACCAAAGTTGGAAACCCCCCTCCCCCCTAACGCCCACAAACCGCGAAAAGCTGTGGCGCCCATAGTTTTAAAGCTAGAGCAAAAGTGTAAACGTTATTTTGTTTGGGTTATTAACGCCTACCGAAATGTAGAAGAAATTTTTTAAATTTTTTGAAGCGGCTGCTTGGTTTGCCCTGCTTGAGACTGCTGACCTTAGTTGAGTAACGGGTATTTGATAGTCGAGGCACTCGACTATAGCGTTCCCTCTTGTTTTTTTTTTGTATTTCTTTATTTTTTTCTGTTTGATTATTCAAACTATTTATTTATTTATTTATTCATTTATTTATTTATTTGTTAAATTATTTATTTTTTTATTTATTTATTTATCTATTTATTTATGTATTTGTTTTTTTTATTTATTTATTTGTATTAGTTGGTAAATAATGATAGGTTTTTGAAATGCCCCTAGCACACAGCACAGAAGATCTAACTAAAATAGTAGAACGTTTGTCAATTCTGCGTAAAAGTTAGCAGTTGATCTTCCAACTAAACCTTCTGGCTCGAAAAGCGAAACTCCAAGAGTGCCGCTTAACGCTAGTCGAAATCACAATGTCAAATTCTAATAGTTTAGACCAGGCTCTAGTCCAGACTGGACCGCCAAAGGATTTTCAAACTGCTATGGTCCAAAGTATAAGTCAAGCCATTTCACAGGCTATAGCGGAGGCGATGGCCCAGCAAACAAAAGAGCTTGTTAAATTGTTAGACCAAGAAACCGAAGAGATCACTAAAGCTTTTACAGAAGGACTCAAAAAACGAAGTCAAAATCAATTCCCCAATCAGATAGTACTAGATCCGATCGAGAATCAGGCTTATACAGCTCAGCAGACACCACAACATGTAGATCCGATCGAGAACCAGGCTTATGCAGATCAGCAAGTACCACAAAACGTAGATCCGATCGAGAACCAGGCTTATGCAGTTCAGCAAACACCACAAAATTTAAATCGAAGTTTGAGTGGCAATCAATCGCCGGCCTCAGCCCCGAGTTTGATGAGCTCTGACCAAATTGCCCAAATCATGTGTGGCTGGAAGCTACGCTTCTCAGGAAAAGGCCCAATGACCATCGACGACTTTATATACAGAGTCGAAGCGTTAGCGGGACAAACATTGCAGGGTAATCTTGAGCTAATGGCTCAAAACGCTAATATTTTGTTTGAGGGAATGGTGAGCGATTGGTACTGGCGGTACCACAAAAGTGTTTCTGAGGTGCGTTGGTATGAGTTGTGCGCAGCATTAAAGGGCCAATTTAAGGATAATCTATCTGATCGAAGTATTAGGGCGGAATTAGAGCAGAGGAAACAACGCGAAAATGAATCGTTTGATAACTTTTATACGGTAATTTCATCGCTCTCAGATAGACTGTCGCAGCCCATGACTGACCAATCAATGGTAGAAATACTACGGCATAATCTTCTTCCGGAAATACAACGGGGATTACTGTATGAGTCGGCTGACTCTGTATCAAAATTGAGAAGCCTTGTGAGAGCCCGTGAAATATTAATGAAAAATTTAGGAAAATATTTAGGAACCATACAGCAGCCGTCACAAAAGCACCATTGCTCGGCAAGTCAATACCAAATAGAACCAAAGCCAGATTGCGTAGGCTCGGATAAAGATCAAGAGTTAGCAGCGATGAATATGTCTTCTTGGTATTACAATGAGAAAGGGCCTCAGGCAGTGGAAATTACCGACAAGCTGGTATCTCCCTTGTGGCAATAGCTCACCCCAAGTGAGATTTTGGTGGGGGGGAACTGTAGGATTGCTTGTCGTTTGGCTTGAAAATGTTTCGGCCCAAAAGTATGCAACAGAGTTTGGTCTACAAGGTTTGGCAGAAATATATCTCTTGAGCCAGAAATCTCAAACTTCATCAAATTGGTGAATAGGCTTGAGCGACAGGTCGGACTCAGGGTCCCGACCCGAAGTAGGAACACACCAAAATTACCAGTCGAGAAAGTTGCAAGTGCAGTGAGCAGTAAAGTTATATATGACAAAGAAAATATCAAAAATTACCAAAATCCGGCAAGGGCCGTCTCAACTTGTTTATAAAAGTGCTAAAGTGCCAACCCCTAGTGGGTAAGTTTCTTTTTTGGAAAGGAAGTGAAGAAACGGTGTCAGAACGCCTTGATGTTTCAGGTGGCAGTTACATAACACCGAGTGCACTAAATGCCAAGCTTGGGCTGAAGAATTGAGTGGAGGAAAAGCCAACAGGAAGGAAATCACAAACCTTCACACAACCAACCAACCAATCGAAGCTGCAGCAACCTTCAAATCCCGCCGCAACAACAGCGCTGAAATTTTTATTTTTTACACATTCTACATATTTTCTACATCACTTTTATATATTGTAGAGTAGCCCGTAGCCAACCTAATTTAGGCTAGGCAAAGTTTTACCGGCAATAAGCCGAGGGGGAAACAAACCCCAATCATAATGATTTAAAATCTTCTGAAATAGCCAATCAAATTTAAACCCAGTTACAACCAGGGAGCAAGCAAATTTTACGCGGCATATTACGCCGCCAGATCAGCAGCAGCAATTTAGTTTAAGTAGTTGTAAGAGAGTAGTAAAAATTCAACATTTAAGAGAAAAAGACATTAGCCAGAGAGTTATGCATTAGAGCAGTCCCTTATGTCATTTTCCTTTTCCTTCCCCTTTTAAGTAGTCCCCTCTCACACATCTTAACTGTCAAATTGCGGCACTAGCTGGACTTAGAGCAAATAGCTGAGTACCGCTTTAGGTTGTGTGAGCGAATAAAAAAACAAGAAAGGAAGCTAACTTCGGCCAGCCGAAGTTTATATACCCTTGCTGATCGTTCCTATTCAATTTGAAATTACAACAATGTTAAATATAGATTTGCAAACAACAACGAACAAAATTATAGCAGCGCACATATTATATTGACAATAATTGATCGATCCATCCTATGGCAGCTATATAATATAGTCATCCAATTTATGTTAAATTTAATTCAAAATTCTAAAATAATAAAATAAACTTATATTCCAAAGTAGAAAAGAATACAATAAAAATTAACAAAGCTATAACTTTGTTCCTATTAATTTCTCTTTAGTTTTCCGATCGTTCCTATGGGAGCTATATGATATAGTAGTCCGATTTTTCTAAAATTTAATTCGAAATTCAGAACAGTTAAAAGAATGATATTTCCAAGAGTTATATGTCAAAAAACACAAAATTTATAATTTTTTTTCAATTATTTTTCCGAATATTCCTATGGGAGCTATAAGATATAGTTGTCCGATCCGGCCGGCTCCGAGTTATATACCACCTGCAAGAGAAAGACGACTTTTGGTAAAGTTTTAGCTCGATAGCTTCAAAACTGTGGGACTAGTATGCGTAGAAACGGACGGACGGACGGACAGACGGACGGACAGACGGACATGGCTAGATCGACTCGTCTAGTCATGCTGACCAAGAATATATATACTTTATAGGGTTGGAAATGTCTCCTTCACTGCGTTGCAAACTTCTGACTGAAATCAATATACCCTCTGCAAGGGTATAATGAGAGCGGCATAGTTAGCTCTCTCTCTTTTGTAATGTAGTTGAGGTTCTCTTTCACAGGCACTTCGAAAAGCGCTTCATCGAGGAATGGATTAAAGTTAGTCAATTGCCATTTAAGAAATTCAACAACCCCCTTTTTAAATCAAATAAATGCCGACTCAACCTAAGCGAGTATTTAAGATTAACAAAAAGAAAAAACAAAAAACTATGATAATTAAAGCTATTTTAATTCAGTCCAAAACCCAAGAAAGAGAAAAAAAAAACATTTAAGTCCGAAAATATAATCTTAAATAAATCAAACCCAAAACTCCCTGCTCGCAAAGAAAAAAATATAAATAATGGCATAAGTTTACCCGTTCTCTACATTACTCTCTACATTAATATTTTTCTGTGTAAACTATGAGCCGTATCTACATGAGCTCTGGAAAATTTAGAGATCGCTCTTTTTAGTTTTTATACATTATATTCACATTTTTATACACAAATTATACTGTAATCATTTCTTAGGCTCCTAATGTTCTTGTTAAGAATTAATTTTTGTCAGCTTTTAGGTTTATTCTATGTTTAATAATAAAATTTATAATGTTTTCTAAAGTGGAGTAGTTTTCAATAGGGAAGCCATGCGTCGTCGAATGTTGTCTGTCGTGTAAAGTGTAGTCGCTTTTTAGGGATCGCCATAAATGTAGCTGGTCAATGGTGATCAAGGTAGGGTGGGCAAGTCAGTACAAACAACCGCTGGCATAAAGGCACTACGTCCTTGTTCGTCCTTGTCTGTCCTTTCTTAGTTCAATAGTCCGGTCCTTAGTCCTGAGGAGATTTCTCGTATCCTTTATGTAGCACGCGAATTAATAATGTTTTATTGTTTAGATATAGAGAAAGTATCCGCGTTAAATAAATTTATCCCCGACCCCCTCTACTGGTAACTCAAGCCGGAACCAGCGCGTGCTACAATGTCATCTGCTCTCATTAAACGAAGTACGTGGTTCGCTACACTAATTCTGCCCGCTGCTCTTCTCCTGAATATGCTGGCTGCGTGGCTGAACGTTGCGCGGGGCTCTACTGGAGTTCTCCACTTGAGGCCACCAACGATCGACCGATCTCCCTTCTGGCTCGTTTCACTCAAACCGTAGGGCTCTCCGGGAGTAATCCAATCAAGACCACAAACGATTGATCGATCTCCCTTCTAGCCGATAGGCTTCTCCCTGAGTTCATGATTTCTTGTCGCATGCTTACACCGCTCAAACTCTGTTCGACTCTCCAGGCGAGATGGGTGGATTTGGTCGAGACAGAAATGAAGCCGATCGCCTTGACCTAGCCGTATGATGCCCTCTGGACCTCAGCAACCTGCGTCTCAATTCGGAGATTCCTGGCGGTTCAATCCCGAACTTCTCGACGTAGCGATCTTGCTCCTTGTAGGCTCCCACGGCGCTGCTTCCGGCGATTCGACTTGTTGTTGTTCACTTGTAGTTCACAGTACTGGCTGACTTGTTCACTTTTATATCTGGACTGATCTTGATAGATTGACTCTTCGTGATCAACTGATCCTGTTGCCAGCACCCGGCGGCATTATATAGGGCCTCTGGGAACCGTTATTTCTGCCCGCCGCATCTCTCCACTCCGGGTCTAAAGTCCGTTGCTCTTGCTTGACCCACTTGCCTTTCACGCGCGGCCTTAATTTGTGTTTCTGCTTCTCTGCTTATTCTTTTGGTGCCTGTGGCACGCCTGTGCGTCGCTCCGCTCCTGGACCAAAGTCCACGGCAGAGTCCAAAGTCCGGCGCAGATCCGTTATTTCCCCTTTTGCACACGGCACTCTGGCTCTGCCTGCGAAGTCTCCACTCTCTCACTCTCCGCTCCTTGCTCTCCAAACTCTCTTTGGCAGAGTTCTCTCTCCTAACCTCGAAGTCTCCAAACTCTCATTCTCCACTTCTCGGTCTCCAAACTCTCATTCTCCCGCTACTTAGCCGCGTAACTGGTAAGCTACCGGCCATCCGTAGTTTTGCTGCGGGAATTTGTGGGGAGTTATTCAACTCCTCACACTTTATTAAATAATTTAAATAGTTAATATATTAATATGCTTTTTAATAATTTAAACAGTTATAATATTAATTATACTAGTAAATACTTTAAATAATTAAAAAAGGTAATATATTAAATATACGTACTATTAAATACATTAAATAATTAGAATTGTTAAAATAATTAATATGCTATTAAATATATTACATAATTGAGATATACGACCTTACGAGTTGTGTTTACTCACACAATCATGTGCACTCTCTTTTTTGATTTTTACGCTCTCAACTTTGTGCGAGCGGAGAGAGCGAGATTTTCGTCCCCACCAAAAAACCCAGCGGCGAACAGGCGAATGGGGTCTGGAGATAACGACCTTAGGAGTTGTGTTTACTCACACAATCATGTGCACTCTCTTTTTTGATTTTTACGCTCTCAACTTTGTGCGAGCGGAGAGAGCGAGATTTTCGTCGCCACCAAAAAACCCAGCGGCGAACAGGCGAATGAAGTCTGTTTGTCGTCAGAGGAATTGTAATCAGAGCTCCTATGACTTCGTTTTTTCGTTCGCTAAAGGTTTCCCTTTGTTAGAAATCACAAATACACTCACAAATTATTGCCATGTATTCGTTTTTCATTTCCCCTCCGTCACGTTTGAGCTTTGAAATTTCAATAATAATTACATTAATTTTGAGTATAGTTTAACGAACTTAAAAAAGCACAGGCGATAGCCTAGCGGTTAGACACTCCATCCTGTATATATTAACACCCGTGTTCAATTCCTATACCAGAACATAATATTTTTTTTTTTAGAAATCAACTGCATTACAATCCAGTATACGATTTTCAAATTGTATGATGAATTTTCACCATTCTGTCTACATTTTGCATTAAAATGTAACGAGTTCGTAATGGAGACCCGAAGCATACTTTTCCCATTACTAGTAATGCAGATTGTGTCCGGGCCACATTACAAGGCGGCCATGCCTATGGCACAGTAATCCAAGATGTAATCGGTTGTTTAAGTAATGCAATCGTAATAAATTTCGTAATGGCAATATTCGCCGCTGGGATATTGCAAAACGAACGTATAGCCGTTACTCATCTTAGACATTATATTGGTCTTTGGTCGAACAGAGTATACGAAAAATGATCTTTCTGATAACACAGACCTGTGCCTGACTGAAGAGATCTTGTTTATCCTTAGTGATGTGGTAAATGGTAATTTTTCGTATAGGTAAACGGCCGCTAGTGGCCGTTGCTGACTCTTGGTCGCCTTGTCGATCCGGTGCTCCCCTTGTGGACTGCGAGCTCCGGTTCCGTGAACTCCCTGAAGATCCTTGTAGCTCCCTGCAGAGGCTCGAAGCTCCCTGGAGATCCTTCACGCTCCCTGACGACTACTCGTCGCGCCTTAGACTCGCCAGAAGATCGGCTGCACGGGTTTAGGGAAGCGTCACCGTTCTCAGACTAGGGTAAACAGAGGCCGCGATCTCCAGGAATCTCTCCTTTCGACACACCACCGCCTGTCCCTGGCTCTGTGCCGGATGGTCCCACTAGGGCTTAACTCAGATCGCACTGGCAGTCCAAGTTACGCAGGGATGCTGCCGAGCGCTTCACCTTGCTTCAACGCCTAGTGTAAACGAACGTTCCGCCCTAGCTTCACCCCTTGGCTTATCGTCCGTGACGTTTCCTTGTAGCTCGCTCTGTCGTGGTGTAGTGGCTGGCCCGTTGCTAATGCTGCCCGTCGTTCTCCTCCTGAATATGCTGGCTGCGTGGCTGGACGTTGCGTGGCTTCTGGTACTCGGGATCTTGGTCATACGCCAATCCGGGACTACACGACTTAACCGCGGGGCTCTACTGGAGTTCTCCACTTGAGGCCACCAACGATCGACCGTAGGGCTCTCCTGGAGTACTCCACTCAAGACCACAAACGATTGATCGATCTCCCTTCTGGCCGATAGGCTTCTCCCTGAGTTCATGATTTCTTGTCGCAGGCTTACACCGCTCAAACTCTGTTTGACTCTCCAGGCGAGATGGGTGGATTTGGTCGAGACAGAAATGAAGCGGATCGCCTTAACCTAGCCGTGTGATGCCCTCTGGACCTCAGCAACTTGCGTCTTAATTCGGAGATTCCTGGCGGTTCAATCCCGAACGTCTCGACGTAGCGATCTTGCTCCTTGTAGGCTCCCACGGCGCTGCTTCCGGCGATTCGACTTGTTGTTGTTGAATTGTAGTTCACTGCTGACTTGTTCACTTTTATATCTGGACTGATCTTGATAGATTGACTCTTCGTGATCGACTGATCCTGTTGCAAGCACCAGGCGGCAATATATAGGTCCTCTGGGAACCGTTATTTCCCTCTTTCTCTCTGCCCGCCGCATCTCTCCACTCCGGGTCTAAAGTCCGTTGCTCCTGCTTGACCCACTTGCCTTTCACGCGCGGCCTTAATTTGTGTTTCTGCTGCTCTGCTTATTCTTTTGGTGCCTGTGGCACGCCTGTGCGTCGCTCCGCTGCTGGGATGTGGCACTTGTCCTCCTGGACCAAAGTCCACGGCAGAGTCCAAAGTCCGGTGCAGGTCCGTTATTTCCCTTTTGCACAGGGCACTCTGGCTCTGTCCGCGAAGTCTCTACTCTCTCACTCTCCGCTCCTTGATCTCCAAACTCTCTTTGCCAGAGTTCTCTCTCCCTGGAGTTGGAGTCTCCACTCTCTCATTCTCCACCCTTTGGTCTCCAAACTCTCTTTGACAGAGCTCTCTCAATGGAGTTGGACTCTCCATTCTCTCATTCTCCACTCTCACTCTCCAAACTCTCTTCGCCCTGCCGCTACTACGCTAATTTGCCGTAACGGTAAGCGGCCGGCCCTCTGTATGGTTAGCTGCGGGAATTTGTGGGGAGTTATTCAACTCCTCACACTACCTTATATGGTCCAGTGTATTTAAAGTCTAGCTTGTGCCCTGTTTAATTTTTTAGTAAAACTTGGTCTCCGATTTTTAATTAAAGTTAAAAATATTTCTGTCATAGTTAAGTTTTTGTTTGTGTTTATGGTATTCTAGCATTAATCTAGCTCTCTTAAATTCTTGTTCAAGTCTAAACATAGATTCTTTAGCGTAATAATCTGTATTATATTATGGTTTTATAGCAGCAGTCGGCAGCGCCCTATTAAGTGAGCATAGGGAATTGTTCTGCCCATCCGCTGCCTCTCACGTACAATGTAGAACAGCGGTCTGCACACACACATCGATGAGTTCCTTAGTGCAAATTACACACACAACCATAAAACAAAATGTCATCGTATGTGTGTGCCGAACCACAACTCGAGTTAGAAATTAAAGAAGTGCAAGAAACGTTTCTTACACTTAAAAAAAAACTGTATCATACAAAAAATTAAAAGTGCCATTTTCGAACTCAGAGAGATGTACCTTAACCGAAAATCATAAATTCATAAAGTGCGTATTTCATCAATTTTTTTTTGTAAACCCGTGTTATCGAATTTTTGTATTCTGTACCCATGTTCAGAATAAAATCTTCGAATATAGCTTTTGCTACTGTTTTTGCACTTTTGTTTTGGATTGGTATTGCTACAAGGTACTTAATTAAATCGCAAATTAGCGTTACTATGTATTCATTTCCTTGTTCAGATTTAGGTAGTGGACCGATCGTATCCACAATTACCCTATCGAAAGACGTTTGTTGCGTTTCGGTGATAGTTAATGGGGTCTTTGTATGTTTTGTTGTCTTTGCATTTTGGCATTTAGGACATTTTCTTATACATTTTGTTATATCTTTGGTCATGTTTTTCCAATAATAATGCCTTTTTTATTTTTGCTAATGTTCTAGCTATGCCCGTATGACCTCCTTGTATTGAATCATCATGGAATGTAAACAGTAATTCTTCTCTCTCGTTATCATTATTTAATAATTGGGTTACCGGCTTAAGTAGCGCTACTCTTAATGATTGTAATTTTTTATTGCCCATAATTTGAAAAGATTCCATTGAAATGGTTTCAAAGATCTTTTCGCTCGGTGCCACTTTGAGTTGGCTGATATTAAGTATACCGGCTTCTTTTTCAAGCCTTTGAAAGAACTGACCTAAGTCGAGAATTTCATTGGTGTACAAATCGCTAGCATCAATTTTCGCTATAACCTTTTTTCCATGCTTTAGTAAGCAAAGTGAATCAGTTACTCGCAAGGTCACTACTTTTCGAACCTCGTCATTAACAATGACTTCGTATACGTTGGGCTGAGAAGCTTTATTTAGAATATGCCTAGGCAAATCTATTTTTGATTTTCAAAAATCATAAAAAATACAAGGAAAAATATGTTGCAATTTTTTTTGCAGTTATTATTTATTTTGCTTGGGGAAAATCTTTGCATCAAAACATTTTTGTTTTAAGCCCCAGGAAAAAGTTTAAAATTTGACTTTCATAAAAAACTGCGAGTTTATTTTGTTTTTTATTTCTTATTGAGACCAATTATTTTTTTTGTTATATTTTATATATACGAATTTGTTAATAAATATTCAAAGAATAAACACAAAAAATTTGGATTCATTTCCTTTACTAATAACTTTTTAATACGTACCCAAAGTCAATAGTGGCAAACATGTACTCAGTTTTGCTCTCCACTGTAAGTGTATTTAATTGAAAAATTTCTGAGTTATTTGTTGTATTTAGAATTCGGACAAAGGTGTTTTTAGAATCTGCAATGGAATTTCCAATGAATACTCCAATTTGGATTTCTTGGTTTGGTATTAGTATATACCTGGTTGCTGAATTTATAGTTATTTTTTGGACGACTTCAGATTTTGCTGGTAAAATTGTCGAATTATTTTCGAGTGTATGATTTAACGAAATATTAATCGGATTATAGAGATTATCTGGTTTCAGTAGAAGCCAATCATTTTCTGGTTTTAAATCTATTTGACAATTGAATTTGTTCATAAAATCTATTCCTATAATTCCATCACATGGAATAGGAAAGTTGGACGTTACTATATGGAAATTATGTGGTATAGCATAGTTGCCTGACAAAAGTTATATTGCTGCTAAACCTTTTGAATTTGTTGCTCCTTTACCAACGCCTGATATTTGCGTAATATTTTTATAGTCAACATTGTTAAATGAGTCTGAGGATTCTTTGATTAAAGAGATGTCTGCACCAGTATCAACTAGTAATGTATATAATTTATTTGTGTTTTCATTTTTAAGTGAAATAAAAAGATTGAAGTAAAGATTGATAGTGTGAACCGTATCCTTTACTGGGTTTTTTATCTTAAGGGTTTTTTTTTGGTTTTCCGAAGTTGTTTATATTTGTCGGACATTATTGTTGTTATTTTGTCTGATTGCGTTTGTATTGGTATTGTTATTACCGTTGGCGTTGTTATTGGAGTTGTATCAATTATTGTTTCCACCACGGTTGTTTCCTCTATAATTACCGCGACCTCTGTTGTTATTGTTGGTCTGGTTATTATAGTTTCGGTTATAACCGTTATTTTGGTTATAACCATTGTTTTGGTAATATCCATTATTTTCATAATTACCTCTGTTGTTACCCCTACCGCGATAATTATTTCTGAAGTTATTACCACGATAGTTGTTTCCTTTTTGTGTGTATAGGATCGAGTTAGCGTTGCCTGTCATCTCAGTACTACACTGTATGTACTTCGTGACGATTTCGTTCATTGCTGAAAAGTTGCCAGCTCACAATTTTTGATCATTGTGGTTATAGCTTCCTTTGGGCTGAACTTGTCGGCATGTTCAGCCGGTAGCCTTCATCAATGTATGAAGCTTCAAGGAGCTTTCGTAGGTTGTCTATTTCATTTATAAATTTTTCTGCTGTTTTGCCTTTTTGGCATGTTTTAGCCATTTTTGCTTTGACAAAGTCAGAGGTCTCACCGACAATAGTCTCTTGCAGTTTTTGGATTATTGAGCTTATCGTTAGTTCATTTTGATTTGACGACTTCTACAGCCAAATTTTCAAACGTTCCCTTTGTCAGGTCAACCAGCTTCAAAGCTGTTACAAATCTATGCAAGTGTAGTTTTTGTCCGTTAAATTCCGGAATGGCACTTGATATTTCTTTAATATATGCCCGTTGGGCAGCTGGATCTGCCATTATGTTTTCTTTTGTTTTCTACTATATTTGTATCTGAATCTATATTTTCGTCTTCTTCTGTTTCTGACTCTACTGCTGTAATAAATGCAGGGATTGATAGATCGTGTAGATCTTTATACCCTTGCATAGGGTATATTGATTTCAGTCAGAAGTTTGCAACGCAGTGAAGGAGACGTTTCCGACCCTATAAAGTATATATATTCTTAGTCAGCATGACTAGGCGAGTCGATCTAGCCATGTCCGTCCGTCCTTCTGTCCGTCCGTTTCTACGCAAACTAGTCCCTCAGTTTTGAAGCTTTCGAGCTAAAACTTTACCAAAAGTCGTCTTTCTATTGCAGGTAGTATATAAGTCGGAGCCGGCCGGATCGGACAACTATATCTTATAGCTTCCATAGGAATAATCGGAAAAATAATTGAAAAAAAATTATAACTTATGTGTGTTTTGACATATTACCTTATGCTCTTGGAAATATAATTTTTTAACTGTTCTGAATTTCGAATAAAAATTTTAGAAAAATCGGACTACTATATCATATAGCTCCCATAGGAAGGATCGGAAAACTAAAGGGAAATTAATAGGAACAAAATTATAGCTTTATTGTATTCTGTTGAAACTATGTAATGTTAATCAAAGCAACAAATGTAAATGATATGATCTGCTCTATATGCCCAATATCATAAAGAGATGAGAATCATATGTGAAAGCTTAAAAGTAACGGCTTATCTCTCTTCCATCATTTATATTCTAAAGATGTGTAGATAAGCGTGACTCTAACCCATTCAGCAGTCAGTCAGCTTCAAGCCGCAGATCACGCGAGTTATGTACCAACCGTTCAAATATACTTAGACAATAAAAGAGCATTTATTCTTTAACCTACAAGTCCACGTGTTTCTTTCATTCGCTGCATCAGGTTATGGGCCCAGTCCATATACCCGCGCAATAAAATAACACTTCACCTGAAGGCCGTCATAGTTAGTTTTGGTCGCGAAAAATGTCCGGCGCATTTATAAAAATTGAGCCGCTTTGTGCGGATAACTATGATACGTGGAAAGTTCAAATGCGGACAGTGCTCGTGAAAAACGACCTGTGGCAATACGTGGACGGTACGAAGGAGTGCGACAATATACGAGAGCACATAAACGAAACATTTGAAGCCGTTAAGAAATTAAGGGAAATCGGCGTAGCAATCGGAGACGACTTATTGGCCATTATTTTACTCTACAGCCTGCCAGACACCTTCGAAACGTTTAGATGTGCGATGGAAGCAAGGGATTACTTACCACGCCCAGAATTCTTAAAAGTCAAAATATTAGAAGAGGCCGAAGCCAGAAAAAATAGACACGTGCCAGATGAACAAAACGCAATGTTCGCGAAACGTCGCAAGGACCGGAGTGGAAAGCAAACTTGAAACAAAGAGACTAGAAAATGCTTTAACTGTAACAAAGTCGGGCACATATCCAAAAACTGCTGGAATAAAACGAATGGAAAGGGCGAAGAGCCCGATCATAGAGAGAGAGCAGAGGAATCGACATTCGCATGCCAGGCAAATTTCTGCGCGAATAAAGCTGTCGTTTGGTGCTTAGACAGCGGTTGTACAGCGCACATGAGCTCAAACACGAATCTATTTGAAAACATAAAAGAAATAAAGAGAACTTTACATTTGGCCAACGACGAGACGACAACTATAAGTGGTGTGGGTGAAATTAAAATCGCAGTCGACGACAAAGGAGAGAAGAAAAACATTACTCTCACAGACGTGCATTACGTTCCTGATCTCAGGCAGAGCTTGCTGTCAATATCAAAGATTACGGATAAGGGATACGAGGTACACTTCAGGAAAGACGAGGCTGTAATCGTGAAGGGCAACAAAGAAATTTGGTTACGCGCACAAAGGCGCGGAAACCTGTATTATTTGGACAGCGTAGAGCATCAATCAAATAACATCGAGAAAATCAACTTGAGCAACATCAACGGATGGCATTATCGAATGGGACACCTGAACGAACGAGATCTAAAGAACATGGCAAATGAAGGTAAAGTGCACGGAATGAATATAAAAGAAAACGAAAAAATGTCGGAGTGCGAAATCTGTGTGAGCGAAAAACAAGCGGCGAATTCGTACAAAAGCTCTCCTGGAAGCAGAACAGCTGAGCTACTGGAAGTAGTACACAGCGACGTGTGCGGGCCCATGCGAAAAGAATCCATGGGCGGATGCAAGTACTACGTAACATTTATTAATGATTACTCCAGATATTGCGACGTTACGTTCATTAAACAGAACTCCGACGTATTTAAAGCTTTCGTCGATTATAAGGCCGCCGCTGAAAATTATACTGGAAAGAAAATAAAGATGCTACAATCTGACAATGTAACGGAGTACTGTAACAAGGAATTCGACGCCTACCTAGCAAAGAACGGGATTAAACGAAGACTAAGTGCACCACATACCCCCAAACAAAACGTCCTAGCAGAAAGGCAAAACAGGACGCTAGTCGAGATGGCCAGATGCATGCTAAGGCAAGCAGGAGCACCTGGTACTTTTTGGGCTGAAGCCGTGAACACCGCGTGCTACATACGTAACCGATGTTCAACAGCAGGATTTTCAGGAGATATTCCCTATACGTATTGGACAAAGAAAACTGCGTCAGTGGCACACCTGAGAGCTTTCGGCACCAAGGCATTTGCGCTCGAAAAGGGCGTCAACAAGGGAAAATTTGATTCCAGATCAATTGAATGCATCTTGGTTGGATATGCAGCTACCTCAAAGGCATATCGACTTTATGTACCGGAAAGGCGAAAAGTAATAATTTCTAATGACGTAAAATTTCGGAGTCTTCCAGGTTTCAATACCAATTTTGAGGAATTTTATACGGAGCCCAACTCAGAAGAGATTAGCATCGAGATGACGACCACGAAAATCAGGCAGGATGATCTTTAAGTGGATCCGTCGGTGGATTCTTCACAAGAACCCACTATTTCGACGCAACGCCGTGGCAGAGGGCGCCCGAAAACACTTCGAAGCGGATTCCGTGGTAGGCCACGAAAAATCTATCAACAACCGAATGCAGAACAGAACAATGCAGACGACGCGGACAGCGAGGAACTAGAAAGCGACGAACCTTACGAAGAGTGTGAGATAGCCAATGCATTATTTGACGATCCTGTAAATATTGCAGAAGCGAAAAGCTCTGACGATGCGGATAACTGGGTGAAGGCGATCGAAGACGAATTTATGGCGCATCTGAAAAATAAAACGTGGGACATCGTGGAGCAACCAGATGACCGAAAGACGATAGGCAACAGAATGGTTTTCCGCACGAAGGATACTGGAAGCGATGAGTACAAGAAAAAAGTGCGTTTGGTGGCCAAAGGTTACGCACAGAGACCAGGTGAGGATTTCCAGGAAACATACTCACCCGTAGTTCGATTCAGTACGATCCGACTCCTCATGGCATTATCCGTGGAAGCGTGTATGGAAGTTCACCAAATGGACGTTGTGACAGCCTACTTAAATGGAGAGCTCGAGGAGAAAATCTTTATGGAAATTCCTGAGGGATTTCGCAATTTCGTCACCAGAATGGCAACTGGCGCGCCTATTGGATCAAACGGGCCTATTGGATCGAAATTCCACCGAAACAGCGAAAAACTGGATTCACAACATGAGCAAACATCAAAAGCCTGTATGTGTGCTTCGAAAGGCGTTATATGGACTACGACAGTCCGGACTAAGATGGCATCAAAAGCTAACTGCGAAGTTGGTAGACAGTGGATTGATAGCGACCAAAGAAGATCCATGCTTATTCGTGAAACGGCGAGGAGAGAAAATATTACTGGTAATCATTTACGTCGACGACCTTCTTCTTGCCTCGAACCATACCGCATGGATAGATGAAACCAAATCGAATCTCACGGAAGCGTTCGAAATGAAGGATATGGGCACTGTCAACGCCTGCCTAGGTATGGAGTTCCTGCAAAACGTGAAGGAGAACTGGATATTTATCTCGGAGGAGCAGTATATCAAAAAAATCTTAACCAGATTCGAGATGTCGGAATGCAAACCAGCATTGACCCCCATTGAAGCGAAGAGCAAACTCAAACACCCCGACGAAGCTGATGAAGCGGAAATGAAGAAATACCCTTATCAAAACTTAATCGGTGCTTTAATGTTTCTTTCAGCTTCCACCCGTCCTGACATTACGTTTGCTGTCAGTTTTCTGAGCCAGTTCAACGCGAATTACAATGGGGAGCACTGGAAAGCAGCGAAACGCGTCCTACGGTATCCTTCTGGGACAAAAGGACTGGGGCTGTTATATTATCCGAGCAAAGAAGATCTGTACGGTGTGGCCGACGCCGACTGGGGAGCCAACCTCAGCGATAGACGCTCCTACTCTGGACAAGCGTTTGTGTTGTCGGGCGCAGCTATATGTTGGGAAGCCCGAAAACAGCGAACTTTGGAACTTTCGAGCACGGAATCGGAGTATCTGGCCATGTCCGAAGCAGTCAAAGAGGCCATATACTTAAGGAGTCTCTTAACCAGCATTGGGAGAGGTTGCGACTCGATCCGTATATTCAACGACAACCAAGGCGCCCAAAAATTAGCTACTGGATTTGCTTATAACCCGCGCACCAAACACATCGACGTGCGCCACCACTACATTTAAGAGAAGCAGCGAAGTGGTGACATTCAAATCGAGTACATGCCGACCGAACTTATGCCAGCAAATGTATTGACTAAGGGTCTTAGCCAAAATAAGCATAAAACCTGCGTCACTGAAATGTGAATTTAACTTGTAACTTTGAGAGGGCGTGTTGAAACTATGTAATGTTAATCAAAGCAACAAATGTAAATGATATGATCTGCTCTATATGCCCAATATCATAAAGAGATGAGAATCATATGTAAAAGGTTAAAAGTAACGGCTTATCTCTCTTTCATCATTTATATTCTAAAGAAGTGTAGATAAGCGTGACTTTAACCCTTTCACGAGAGTTATGTACCAACCGTTCAAATATACTTAGACAATAAAAGAGCATTTATTCTTTAACCTACAAGTCCACGTGTTTATTTCATTCGCTGCATCATATTCTCTTCTACTTTGGAATAGAAGTTTATTTTATTATTTTAGAATTTCGAATTAAATTTAACATAAATTGGATGACTATATTATATAGCTGCCATAGGAAGAATCGATCAATTAATGTCAAAATAATCCGTAAACAGCTATAATTTTGTTTGGTGCAAATCTAAATTTAACATTTTTATAATTTCAAATAGAATAATAACGATCTGCAAGGGTATATAAACTTCGTCTGGCCGAAGTTAGCTTTCTTTCTAGTTTTCTATAATTATATTAATTTTCAATTTTTTTTTAAATACCGATCGCTGTTTTTATTCATATTAGAACTCTTTTTTTAATTATAATAACAAAAATTACAAATTGAAGTTAAAGTATTTATTATTCTTTATTTTTTTAAACCTAACTTAATTTTTTAAACTCTAATTTAAACAAAGATACAATTTTTTCAACATTTAAACCAAGCTATGTTTACTTTCTTGTAATGATGTTTCTATCAGAACCGAAGAATGTAGAAATGGTAATTAAAGGGTTTGAACCCACAACCAGCAGATAACATTCCATTTAGATGCAACCTCAAACACCTGAGCTACGTTACCACTTAAACGCACTGTAGCAAATGGTCATTTAGTGGTACGTATAAAAATCATATATTTTGTGTTATTTAAAGTAAATGTCTACAACCTGATTAGGTTGACAATAACAAAATTAAAAGAGAAGCAAATATTTATGTGATTTAAAACATCAAGAAAATTAATTCGCATTTAAGAATTATTTTTTGGTTTTCAGTATTTTGTTTTTATTAATTTTTCACCTTGATTACGATTATATTAACAATGTCAGAAAGGCAGGTGGGGGGAGAAGCCGTGAATGAAATTGTTTCAACATTTCCATTTGTTTAAACAATTTGAGGCAAGTGTAGGAAATAGCAAAAGAATTAATCGATTTGAATATTTATGTTTTTTTAATATTATCAATGCATTTTGAATTTTAAAACACAAAAATCGGGTTGAAAATGTCTTAAACATATTGTGGAAACGAAAATGATATTCTTTTAGCAAAAGGATATCATTAAATAATATCAGTATTATCATGAATTTACACTTAAGCAAATCTCACTTCCTTAGTCAGCTGAAATGCACACACACACACGCACACATATCTAATGGTTGGGGGTGTAAATACGCATTTTAGCGTGCGTGTGTGTGTACGCAACGGGGCGAATTTGTGTTTTTATTTTGTTTTTACAAATCCACAGTTTGTCAATAATTCAAAATTTTTAAGGTAATAAGTAGTTCGGAAACTTTTCGTCTTAGCTAATCGGGTTTTTGGATTTTAAAAATAAAAACAAATTGAAGGAAAACTTCAATTTGTACTTCTACCGATTGTAAAACTGTTACAAAAATCTAAAACTGATCGCAGCAGCATGATTTCGCAAATAGTAAAGTCATTTAAAATCCGACTCAGAATTTAAATGTATATACACGAATTTTCCTTGAAATTTGCTTACAGGGAATTGAATAGCTCCACCGATAATTTAAAATTTAACGTTTAGCTAAAAGATTGAAGCAACAAAAAAAATTATCGATATATTCGCATTTTTAGGCGCGCAATTTGGCGATTTGTGGCTGTGGTTTTTTCCTTGGCCTTTGCACGGTCACACTTAGAGGAACGTCTGAATAAAAAAAAACAACAACAAATATGTGGGGGCCCATAATAAAAAAAAACAAAAGGAATAATTGGCGACCTTGACAAAGGGGGCTGAATTTCAAAAAATTTTAAATGCAGTTATTTGCGGGTATCCCATAAAATTATGACGAGCCATTTTTTAAGGCATTTTAATAACCTTTATAACAGAAAAATTGCAAAAGAAAAAATTAAGAAAAAAACAAATTGAATTTTGAGGCACTTTGGGGCCGCCTATGGTTCTAATTTATATTCTACACTCGGCTTCTAATTATTTCCGAATTTATGTTTTTTTTTAGATTTTTATGTCAATCCGTTCTGGGTGAATTTACCTACTGAATATTTTTTATAGGGACTCTTTTATCTATTAGTTTGATTGGCTGAATCAATCGCCAGGTAGCAACTTCAAAGCTTTGTGCGGTTATTGTAAAACAGAAATTGTTGCGCACCACAAAGGATTAGACGAACATGCTGCTACCAAAAAATGTTTAGAAATGTTGGTGAGAAGAAAACACTTTATAGGAATGCTGTTTTGGATACAATTTTAAACCCCAAAAAGAGGAAAGTAGGAAGAGGGCTGAGTTTAAAATTTCATTTCGAAACACTGCGGTATTCTTGCAGTGGATCATTTGTGTGAGGTGATCTCAGATTTGGATATAAACTCTTAAGCTTTAACGAATATCAAACTGCACCGCACAAAATGTAGAGGTAAATTTAACGATATTTAAAACGCATATGCAAATGCATTGAAAGCTTTTTTCGACATTCACTGTGTCAATTGTTGTTATGTCTGATCATGAATGTTTTGTCGCCATGCCTTTTGGAAGACCTCATTAAAGATATCGGAGATTCTCACTTCTCACTGATAGTGGATGAAACTACAGCCTTAGACACGACGAAAATCATGTGCATGATCGGTACAAAATTAGTGACGACCGCACATTCAACATACAAAAGTTCTGATATCAACATTTGTGACGAAAAATGATTACACACATGATTTAATACACTTTTTAAAATTAACTTTTTCGGCACGCTGCAATATAAAATGCCTATAAAGGGAAAGATTTAAGCGTGCCGAAAAAGGGAATTTTAAAAAGTGTATTAAAAATCATTTTTCGTCACAAATGTTGATATCAGAACTTTTGTATGTTGAATGTGCGGTCGTCACTAGTTTTTTACCTCGTTAAGACGTTTTTTTTTTATATAAGAAGTTTTTGTTTTAAACATGAGTCATAGCAAATATATTTACTGCTTTTCTCTTTATATTTTTGCTGCCATACGATCTAATACTGGAGTTTTCTTCCCGCTAAACTAGAGGGTTTTTTTTTTTCAAAAAAAGGAAAACAAAAGTTTCCTAAGGGGAACGGCTAAAAACAATTTTATACATGTGGTGATTAGCGGCGAGGCAAATTTTCAGGAAAATTAAATTAAATATGAAAGTTAGACTTATACCTTGTAAATGTAAGTAAGATTTTGTTCTCACCACATTGGTTTTTGGGCATTCAAGTAAGCATTAAATGTTTTTCATACTAATCTGAAACTGGTTCCACTTTTCATCACTCAATTACACCCAAACGTGCATTTTTATGAGAAAAAGTGTTGTATACTAAAAGTTGAGAAATCTCAAGAGCTATAAAGTTTCAAATTTAAAAAGAAATCGTTAGAGCCGTTTTGCCGAATATAGCTAAAAAGTGATTTAAAAAAACAACTTTTAGCCATAAATTTTAAACTATTGCATTTAGCCAATTTTACCGAAGGCAACGATATTAGCATATTAAATTACCTTCATAAATTGCTGCTAAACACAGTAAAATTTAGTTCAGGATCCTAAGACCACGATTTGATGCATACCCACAAACAAAGGGACAAATTTAAATTTATTTTGGGAAGAAGAAGAAAATCTTGTTTTCGGTATAACTTTTGAAAGGAGAACGTGACCCCTCATATTAAGTGCATTTTCAGTAAGAATACAACGAGCTTAGTGCAAGGGGCCAATTAATCCTGCCGGCCCCAACGGATCTAAAATGCCAGATTTTCACTTTTGCACTTTTACCGCTCTCTCCCCCAAATCAATTGATTTTCTTGAGGTCTTTGTATGCAATCCTTTTAGTTTTTGCGATACCTTTTAAATTGGTGTATCACTCGCTAGGTTCGGACCATTACAGCAGATTTTCAATTCTGCGGCTATATAATAGTAGTCGCCTTCGCACACTACATGGACTGCAGTTCATAGTTATATTAATTCTTTTTTGGTTTTTTCAAAATGAAATTAAATTAATTCCATACGATTGTTTTGGTTGGCGTCGCTCCACTACACCTTTACATCGTTTACGTTTCGCTATTTGAATTTTTCATATTTTGGCGCTGAACCTGTATCTCCTGGTGCTCTTCGTCACTACGTGGACTGCCGTCCACAATGATCTTCCGCAAGTTAGCGATTGCGTCGTTTTTTTCCTTTGGAATCTAATCCGGTGATCCGCAACAGTGTGACCACATTCTAGGACAGACTTTTCCGGGCGGGTCTGATTTTTACAAAGCCAACAAGAGTTGCCAGTTAATCTGATTTCTGAGATGTCAGGAGGACCCAATAAAGAGTTATCAGTTCCGCCTGCAAATAAAATACGATTACTATTCGAATCTCCTCGCGCGCGCACAGCAATCCCATTAGTCCCAAATCGATCACGAAGGCAAAGAGCGAAACTTCATTAGCCACCCGAGGAGACGACAAGCAGCTGTCTGTTCTTACAAGCCATCATAAACGATCATCTCTGAGTCCGCTCACGCCTAAAGTTAGGCCACTAGTCTAGACCAAGTCCGTAAAGTCGCTAAAAACTCGTTCCCAAACAAAAACGTTGTCCGATCGTATGAGCCATTTCAGAGCGACGATTGTCTGTCCAGATCTGCCAAGTCCGTAAGAAACAAGTCCGCTGACTCTGGGACAAAGTCGAAAAGGAATTTGAAGCTTGTCTAGACACAATTTCCAGTATGACGATTGCTATTCGGTGTATGAAGAGCTAGCGGTTCAGATCACCGAGCTAATCGACCGAGCCAATTCTCAGCAACCAATGGCTAGCACCAATAATCAGTCAAATTAACGCTTCAAGACCGTTTCGAAAACAAAAGACTTTTAGTAAACAGTTCACTCAAGCTTCCTTTTTGACTTGAGTTCCGTCAATGCCGAAACTGGCCACAAGCCACTCGAAAAGAGCTTCAGAGCACCATCCAAGGGCGCCTGAGAGCATTCCGCAACATGTCCTGAGAGATTTGCCAAACCTTCAATGGGCAGATTTCACATTTCTCCAGAGTTCCTAGATAGACGTTCTTATCGGAACGTCCGTGCTGCTGAGCGGCACAAAGACTAACATCTGCGATTCTCTATTTGGGCAAGAGACCATCTTCGGGTGGGTGCTCACAGGTCCAGTTTCCATGTCTACAAGCAACCGTGTCTCAGCCTTTACGACTCAAATTTCAAAGATTCCTTTTGCGAAAGTAATTTTCTACGAACCACGACTAGAGACTCGAGCGGGACCCGATCATTGTGGATCTGAGTTGGGATACGCAAGGTCTATAGCACTTGCTCAGTTTTAAAAAATAGTTTACAAAGAGACTCTCCATTAAATGAGCAGTAAAACTCTGTGATCCTAGAATATTTGGATTTAGGCCTTATGAGAGAGGTTTCGCCAACTCACAGTTCTCCAAATTACTACCTTTCACATCATGCGATGATAAAACCCGAAAGCACCACGACGAAACTGAGAGATTTGCCAAACCTTCAATGGGCAGATTTCACATTTCTCCAGAGTTCCTAGATAGACGTTCTTATCGGAACGTCCGTGCTGCTGAGCGGCACAAAGACTAACATCTGCGATTCTCTATTTGGGCAAGAGACCATCTTCGGGTGGGTGCTCACAGGTCCAGTTTCCATGTCTACAAGCAACCGTGTCTCAGCCTTTACGACTCAAATTTCAAAGATTCCTTTTGCGAAAGTAATTTTCTACGAACCACGACTAGAGACTCGAGCGGGACCCGATCATTGTGGATCTGAGTTGGGATACGCAAGGTCTATAGCACTTGCTCAGTTTTAAAAAATAGTTTACAAAGAGACTCTCCATTAAATGAGCAGTAAAACTCTGTGATCCTAGAATATTTGGATTTAGGCCTTATGAGAGAGGTTTCGCCAACTCACAGTTCTCCAAATTACTACCTTTCACATCATGCGATGATAAAACCCGAAAGCAGCACGACGAAACTGAGTGCGGTATTTAACGCTTCCATCCCTTCAGCAAATGGAAGTATTGTATTGAAAGTAAATACAATTGAAATTACAAGTGGTGAAGTTCTACATCCTTCTTCGTTTTCATTTTACAAAGTGTGTGAAAGACCCCCAGAGCAGACTTCTGCTCAACTTTGACGATCGAGTGCGAATCGTCACAACATTTTGGTGGCCCATGAGGGGAACATACACTCATAACTTCATCAGCTTCCAATAGTTGTACATTTACTTCAATCTTTGTGCTTACTTGTGTGCAAAACTTATATTAATTTAAACCAGCAAACTTACGTAATATTCGCAACGTGCATCGCCATAACGGAACCTCGAATAACGGAGAATCAAGAAATCAAGGAGAACAACGGATTCAACCGGTGCCTATTGCCGCCTCCCTCTACACTCTACTTCGTGAAGTTGCTAGCCCCTTCTCCAAATTTGAGCTAAACGAGCCAAAAAACTGAAACAGGTGAGTGTGGTTGTGAGAGTGTAATTGCGGGGTATTTCAAAGTAGAGTGCAATAGGAAAACATTAGAATGGGTAAAAATGATAAAACTGAAAGTAATGATAGTGATTCGGCACAACAAAGTTTGACACCATTGGTTGTGGTCGATCCGTTTGCAGACATGTACGCAATTCAGATGGACTTATCTTCCAGGTTAGCCCAACTAATTAAAAATGCTAAAAAGGACGGTCAAATAAAGAAAACTAAATCCTACTATGAATTTCGCCTCAACAAGCTCAATGAACTTTACAAAACAATTTTACACAAATCATCAAGCTCTCATTTTACAGCAATGTCCCCGCTCTCATCTATATTTTGCGGACACTGTTGAACACCAATTTGAGCAATCATATAGTGACATTTATTGTTCATTCGCTGATGAATACGAAATTAAGTTTCCAGTCCCAGTACAAGTGTCAGTGGATCAATCCATAAATAACACCTCTGTATGCACGCCTGTTTCCACAATTCAGCTGCCGAAATTGCCCGTACCCAACTTTTCAGGAAATTTTGCGGATTCGCCATCTTTTTATGACAGCTTTACTCAACTAATACATGAAAATCCATCCCTTTCCAACATTCAAAAATTTCATTTCTTGAAGAAAGCTCTACCGGACGGACGAGATCAGGATATAAACCATATGGCATCAACGGAAACCAACTATTCAGTGGCATGGAACCTTGTAGTAAAACGATACAACAACCCTCGGCTGCAGTTCATGTACAACATGAATGCACTGTACAGAATCGAGCCACTGTCCAAGGAGATTGCGGGAGACCTTAGGAATTTGTTAAACTTGGCCAATGTATGTATCAGTGAATTCCGACGACTACACATTGCCATTGATTCCTGTGATCATTGGTTGGTACATCACCTACTTACAAAGCTGCCTATCAGCACAACACAGGCCTGGGAGCATTCCCTGGGCAACAACGTGGAAATACCCACCTTCACAAAGCTGGAGGTGTTTCTTCACAATCGATTGGTCAGCATCGACCTAGTTGAGAGTAGGAAACCAGCCGTTCCAGTAAGATCTTCATGTATACCGTCGACAAACCATCGGCAGACAACCAGACCATCAGGAAACTCCACTTTTAGAGGACACAGCTTCCACAGCACCTTTGAGTCTGGATCCATCAGGTGCCCGCTCTGCCAACAGAATCACGTTCTAAGACGGTGCCCGGATTTCCTTGCCAAGGATTGTTTCGCTCGAAAGGTTATAGTCGACCGTTCAAGGGCATGCATCAATTGCCTTAGTTCTTCTCATTCTCTTAGTCAATGCAGCAGCAACCGCAACTGCTCGCAATGTGGTCAACGGCACCACACTTTGTTACATTTTCCGAATGCTAAACAAAGTTTCTCATTGACTCCTGGAGCATCACGACAGCATGCTTCAGACTCTTTTCGTAGCGCAGACGCTACACAGAATGCTCCACCGACGCAACTCTTAGCCGCAGTTGCATCCAATCTGAAATCAACCACACTTCTTGCTACTGCACTGGTTCGGATCGTAAATAACTCCACCGGACAGTCAGCTTTAGTTCGAGCTCTCATCGATCATGGATCGGAAGGCACCCTCATCACGGAAAACATCGTTCAATCGCTCAGACTCAAACGGCATCCTGTACGAGCTGAGATCACGGGAATTGGTAATGCGTCCCATAATCAGTGCAGGCACAGCACCGACTTCACCATAGTCTCATGTTCATCTCAATTTAATGCCTACGTGTCCTCAGCCTTCATCCTTCGGTCGCTAACAGGTCATTTACCTAAACAAAATGTAAGCATTAAGTCCTGCAAACATCTCCAAGGGTTACCTTTCGCAGATCCTAATTTCATCAAGTCGGGTCGCATTGACCTACTTATCGGGGTCGACATTATCCCACAACTAATGCTTCCGGACATACGCAAGGGGACGGTTGCAGAGCCAATTGCACAAAACACACAGCTGGGCTGGATAGTTTTTGGACCAGCCGAAGCAGTCCAGACTTCTTCAATTTCTATTCGTTGTAATTTGGCAAACCTAAACAACATGGTGCAGAGGTTTTTCGAATTGGATCAAGTTTCCACGACAAGACAACTCACCGCAGAGGAGAAATGGTGTGAAGATCATTTTCAACAAACTCATATCCGCCAGCCGAATGGGAAATATTTAGTCCGTTTACCTCTAAAAACTTTGTTTGATCCCACACAGGTGCTCGGCCGGTCAAGGCAAATTGCATTAAACCGTTTCCATGCTCTCGAAAGGAAACTTGATCATCGGTTAGACTTTAGTCAACAGTATGCCAGCACTATTCAAGAGTACTTTGATCTAAAGCAGATAAAAGAGGTAGCAAGCACTGAATAGGAACACACCAGGATCAACGCTCAAAGGCAGCTCTCAATCTCCGCGTGCACAGTTCCGCATCATGCTGTGATTAAAGAAGACAGTCTAACTACAAAGATGCGCGTCGTATACGACGCATCGTGTAAAACGTCTAAAGGGAGGTCGTTGAATGACATTCTATGCACGGGTCCCGCCCTACAAAACGATCTCGGAGGAGTCACACTCAATTGGCGTCTCCATCGGTATGTCTTCGTGGCCGATATATCAAAAATGTATCGCTGCATTGATATGCATGAAGAAGATGCCCAGTATCAGCGAATTTTCTGGCGAGACAAAAAAGGACTCATTAAGGAACATTTTTTGACTACAGTAACGTTTGGCACAGCCTCGGCATCCTTCACAGCTATTCGAGTCATCCATCCGATGAACGCGAACGCTATCCTCTGGCTGAGCAGGTCCTTAAACGAGAAATCTATGTGGATGATGTTCAAACAGGACATGAGACCATCGACGGAGCTGTCAAAATTCGCAATGATGTCATCGCAGCTCTGCAATCCGCAGGCATGGAGCTAAAGAAGTGGGCATCCCATAAAACGCATATGCAAATGCATTGAAAGCTTTTTTCGACATTCACTGTGTCAATTGTTGTTATGTCTGATCATGAATGTTTTGTCGCCATGCCTTTTGGAAGACCTCATTAAAGATATCGGAGATTCTCACTTCTCTCTGATAGTGGATGAAACTACAGCCTTAGACACGACGAAAATCATGTGCATGATCGGTACAAAATTAGTGACGACCGCACATTCAACATACAAAAGTTCTGATATCAACATTTGTGACGAAAAATGATTACACACATGATTTAATACACTTTTTAAAATTAACTTTTTCGGCACGCTGCAATATAAAATGCCTATAAAGGGAAAGATTTAAGCGTGCCGAAAAAGGGAATTTTAAAAAGTGTATTAAAAATCATTTTTCGTCACAAATGTTGATATCAGAACTTTTGTATGTTGAATGTGCGGTCGTCACTAGTTTTTTACCTCGTTAAGACGTTTTTTTTTATATAAGAAGTTTTTGTTTTAAACATGAGTCATATCAAATATATTTACTGCTTTTCTCTTTATATTTTTGCTGCCATAGGATCTAATACTGGAGTTTTCTTCCCGCCAAACTAGAGGGTTTTTTTTTTCAAAAAAAGGAAAACAAAAGTTTCCTAAGGGGAACGGCTAAAAACAATTTTATACATGTGGTGATTAGCGGCGAGGCAAATTTTCAGGAAAATTAAATTAAATATGAAAGTTAGACTTATACCTTGTAAATGTAAGTAAGATTTTGTTCTCACCACATTGGTTTTTGGGCATTCAAGTAAGCATTAAATGTTTTTCATACTAATCTGAAACTGGTTCCACTTTTCATCACTCAATTACACCCAAACGTGCATTTTTATGAGAAAAAGTGTTGTATACTAAAAGTTGAGAAATCTCAAGGGCTATAAAGTTTCAAATTTAAAAAGAAATCGTTAGAGCCGTTTTGCCGAAAATAGCTAAAAAGTGATTTAAAAAAACAACTTTTAGCCATAAATTTTAAACTATTGCATTTAGCCAATTTTACCGAAGGCAACGATATTAGCATATTAAATTACCTTCATAAATTGCTGCTAAACACAGTAAAATTTAGTTCAGGATCCTAAGACCACGATTTGATGCATACCCACAAACAAAGGGACAAATTTAAATTTATTTTGGGAAGAAGAAGAAAATCTTGTTTTCGGTATAACTTTTGAAAGGAGAACGTGACCCCTCATATTAAGTGCATTTTCAGTAAGAATACAACGAGCTTAGTGCAAGGGGCCAATTAATCCGCCAGCCCCAACGATCTAAAATGCCAGATTTTCATTTTGCACTTTTACCGCTCTCTCCCCCAAATCAATTGATTTTCTTGAGGTCTTTGTATGCAATCCTTTTAGTTTTTGCGATACCTTTTAAATTGGTGTATCACTCGCTAGGTTCGGACCATTACAGCAGATTTTCAATTCTGCGGCTATATAATAGTAGTCGCCTTCGACACTAATGGACTGCAGTTCATAGTTATATTAATTCTTTTTTGGTTTTTTCAAAATGAAATTAAATTAATTCCATACGATTGTTTTGGTTGGCGTCGCTCCACTACACCTTTACATCGTTTACGTTTCGCTATTTGAATTTTTCATATTTTGGCGCTGAACCTGTATCTCCTGGTGCTCTTCGTCACTACGTGGACTGCCGTCCACAATGATCTTCCGCAAGTTAGCGATTGCGTCGTTTTTTTCCTTTGGAATCTAATCCGGTGATCCGCAACAGTGTGACCACATTCTAGGACAGACTTTTCCGGGCGGGTCTGATTTTTACAAAGCCAACAAGAGTTGCCAGTTAATCTGATTTCTGAGATGTCAGGAGGACCCAATAAAGAGTTATCAGTTCCGCCTGCAAATAAAATACATTATATCGAATCTCCTCGCGGGCACAGCGATCCATTAGTCCCAAACGATCACGAAGGCAAAGAGCGAAACTTTAGCACCCGAGGAGACGACAAGCAGCTGTCTGTTCACAAGATCATAAACGATATGAGTCCGCTACGCTAAAGTAGGATAGTTAGACCAAGTCCGTAAAGTCGCTAAAAACTCGTTCCAAACAAAAACGTTGTCCGATCGTATGAGCATTTCAGAGCGACGTTGTCGTCCAGATGAAGTCCGTAAGAAACAAGTCCGTGACTTGGGACAAAGTCGAAAAGGAATTTGAAGCTTGTCTAGACACAATTTCCAGTATGACGATTGCTATTCGGTGTATGAAGAGCTAGCGGTTAGATACCGAGCTAATCGACCGAGCCAATTCTCAGCAACCAATGGCTAGCACCAATAATCAGTCAAATTAACGCTTCAAGACCGTTTCGAAAACAAAAGATTTTAGAAACAGTTCACTCAAGCTTCCTTTTTGACTTGAGTTCCGTCAATGCCGAAACGGCCACAAGCCACTCGAAAAGAGCTTCAGAGCACCATCCAAGGGCGCTGAGAGATTCCGAACATGTCCTGAGAGATTTGCCAAACCTTCAATGGGCAGATTTCACATTTCTCCAGAGTTCCTAGATAGACGTTCTTATCGGAACGTCCGTGCTGTGAGGGACAAAGACTAACATCTGCGATTCTCTATTTGGGCAAGAGACCATCTTCGGGTGGGTGCTCACAGGTCCAGTTTCCATGTCTACAAGCAACCGTGTCTCAGCCTTTACGACTCAAATTGCAAAGATTCCTTTTGCGAAAGTAATTTTCTACGAACCACGACTAGAGACTCGAGCGGGACCCGATCATTGTGGATCTGAGTTGGGATACGCAAGGTCTATAGCACTTGCTCAGTTTTAAAAAATAGTTTACAAAGAGACTCTCCATTAAATGAGCAGTAAAACTCTGTGATCCTAGATATTTGGATTTAGGCCTTATGAGAGAGGTTTCGCCAACTCACAGTTTCAAATTACTACCTTTCACATCATGCGATAATAAAACCCGAAAGCACCACGACGAAACTGAGTGCGGTATTTAACGCTTCCAGCCCTTCAGCAAATGGGACAAGCTTAAATGATGTGCTTCATGCCGGTCCAGTCCTCCAATCTGACTTAACGATTCTGATTCATAACTTTGTCTTTAGTGCGGACATTACGAAAATGTAAATGCAGATCTTGGTGATCAAAGATACGCCCTCAAAGAATCGAAAAAGAAGGTGAACGTATTTCAGAAATTCAAATAGCATCTTTTTCATGCTAAATTTCTGAATTTTTATGTCAAAAGCACGGCCAAAACTCTTGGCATTCGCTGGAAAGCAACTACCGACGAGTTCTATTTCGTGCCCCCAGAAATATCCGTGAAGTCCTGATATACGAAAAGAGAACTTCTATCCATCGTCCAGGCAAAAATCTTTATGCAGGGGATCTGGCTGCAGGAGTAAGGCTGAGATGACAAGCTTTCAGGCGAAATGAGCCATAGATGGCAAATGTTTCTGCGAAGTTATTCCGATCTCGATCAAATTTGTATTCCGAGATGGGTCGGGTATCAGCCCCAGGTAAAAATCGAGCATAACGGTTTCTGTGACGCGTCCCAAAATGCCTATGAGCCTGCTCTGAGATTCCATCATCGTCCTGGCATGGTTAAAAAAACTAGCCTGCTCCTGGACCACATTCGAAGCCAACCGCGAAACCAAAATAGCTCAAGGTCCAAAGGTTGAGAATTGGTCACACGTGCGATCAGAACAAAAATCTGCCAACCTAGCTAGTCGTGGCTGATTTAAAACACTGATTTAAAACAGCGCGCGGTAAAAGTTCATTTCATAAAGTTCCCCGCAGATAATTTCCTTGAACGCTTCTCCAGACTGGTCAAGGCTTTACGATTCCCAGCTTACATCCAAAGGTTCCTAAATAGCTGTCGTAAGGCTCCGGTAGGTCCGGATAGGCAGGTCAGTAATCTGAAAATCCGGGAGGCTGAGAGAACCTGCATAATACTGGCCCAGCGCGAAGAGTACGCACACGAGCTTTGATTGTTGCGAAGTAAAAGTTCCATTCCTGCATCGAACCAAATTGCAAATGTATTTCCATTCATAGACCAACATGGCCTCTTAAGAGCATGTGGTCGCTTAACTGCCTCCAAAGTCCTGCAGTATGACGAGCGCCATCCTGTAATACTCCCGTACAGCTGTCAACCATATCGCCTTCTTGTCCAATTCACGCACCAAATTACGCTTCATGGCGGTAACCAATTGTATTTCTAAAACCAAGAATCTGGTGAAAGGTATATTGTGGTAAGTGGTAAGTGGTTTCCATCCATGCAAGGTGTGCACCATTTATAACAAGAAAGGAAGCTAACTTCGGCCAGCCGAAGTCTATATACCCTTGCAGTTAATTCCTATTTAATTACAAATTACAAAAATCTGAATTTCGATTTGGAACAAACCGAATTATAGCAATTTTGACAATAATTGATTGATCATTCCTATGGGAGCTATATAATATAGTCGTCCGATATATGTAAAATTTATTTGGAAATTCTGAAATAATAAAATAAAGTTTTATTCAAGAGTAGAAGAGAATACAATAAAAATTAACAAAGCTATAATTGTTTTTCTATTAATTTCCCATTAATTTCCCGATCATTCCTATGGGAGCTATATGATATAGTCGTCCGATTTTTATAAAATTTAAATCGAAAATCAGAAGTATTATACTTATATACTACCTGCAACAGAAATACGACTTTTGGTAAAGTTTCAGCTCGATAGCTTAAAAACTGAGCGACTAGTTTGCGTAGAAACGGACGGACGGACAGACGGACAGACGGACGGACAGACGGACGGACAGACGGACAGACGGACATGGCTAGATCGACTCGTCTAGTCATGCTGACCAAGAATATATATACTTTATAGGGTCTGAAACGTCTCCTTCACTGCGTTGCAACCTTCTGACTGAAATCATTATACCCTCTGCAAGGGTATAAAAAGGGGCTGCAAACCCAATTAATGAGCGATTTTCCGACTGATTGGGCCACTTTTTCCAGGCCATTTCCCTACACCGGTATTGAACGGGTGTTTCTGGCATTTTTTGGAGAAGCTCAACAGCTGTTCCCTAATTCCCAAATTTGTACATTAAATAAACAATAAGTCGAAGATTGAAAGTAAATACAATTGAAATTACAAGTGGTGAAGTTCTACATCCTTCTTCGTTTTCATTTTACAAAGTGTGTGAAAGACCCCCAGAGCAGACTTCTGCTCAACTTTGACGATCGAGTGCGAATCGTCACAACATTTTGGTGGCCCATGAGGGGAACATACACTCATAACTTCATCAGCTTCCAATAGTTGTACATTTACTTCAATCTTTGTGCTTACTTGTGTGCAAAACTTATATTAATTTAAACCAGCAAACTTACGTAATATTCGCAACGTGCATCGCCATAACGGAACCTCGAATAACGGAGAATCACGAAATCAAGGAGAACAACGGATTCAACCGGTGCCTATTGCCGCCTCCCTCTACACTCTACTTCGTGAAGTTGCTAGCCCCTTCTCCAAATTTGAGCTAAACGAGCCAAAAAACTGAAACAGGTGAGTGTGGTTGTGAGAGTGTAATTGCGGGGTATTTCAAAGTAGAGTGCAATAGGAAAACATTAGAATGGGTAAAAATGATAAAACTGAAAGTAATGATAGTGATTCGGCACAACAAAGTTTGACACCATTGGTTGTGGTCGATCCGTTTGCAGACATGTACGCAATTCAGATGGACTTATCTTCCAGGTTAGCCCAACTAATTAAAAATGCTAAAAAGGACGGTCAAATAAAGAAAACTAAATCCTACTATGAATTTCGACTCAACAAGCTCAATGAACTTTCAAAACAATTTTACACAAATCATCAAGCTCTCATTTTACAGCAATGTCCCCGCTCTCATCCATATTTTGCGGACACTGTTGAACACCAATTTGAGCAATCATATAGTGACATTTATTGTTCATTCGCTGATGAATACGAAACCAAGTTTCCAGTCCCAGTACAAGTGTCAGTGGATCAATCCATAAATAACACCTCTGTATGCACGCCTGTTTCCACAATTCAGCTGCCGAAATTGCCCGTACCCAACTTTTCAGGAAATTTTGCGGATTGGCCATCTTTTTATGACAGCTTTACTCAACTAATACATGAAAATCCATCCCTTTCCAACATTCAAAAATTTCATTTCTTGAAGAAAGCTCTACCGGACGGACGAGATCAGGATATAAACCATATGGCATTAACGGAAACCAACTATTCAGTGGCATGGAACCTTGTAGTAAAACGATACAACAACCCTCGGCTGCAGTTCATGTACAACATGAATGCACTGTACGGAATCGAGCCACTGTCCAAGGAGATTGCGGTGGACCTTAGGAATTTGTTAAACTTGGCCAATGTATGTATCAGTGAATTCCGACGACTACACATTGCCATTGATTCCTGTGATCATTGGTTGGTACATCACCTACTTACAAAGCTGCCTATCAGCACAACACAGGCCTGGGAGCATTCCCTGGGCAACAACGTGGAAATACCCACCTTCACAAAGCTGGAGGTGTTTCTTCACAATCGATTGGTCAGCATCGACCTAATTGAGAGTAGGAAACCAGCCGTTCCAGTAAGATCTTCATGTATACCATCGACAAACCATCGCCAGACAACCAGACCATCAGGAAACTCCACTTTTAGAGGACACAGCTTCCACAGCACCTTTGAGTCTGGATCCATCAGGTGCCCGCTCTGCCAACAGAATCACGTTCTAAGACGGTGCCCGGATTTCCTTGCCAAGGATTGTTTCGCGCGAAAGGTTATAGTCGACCGTTCAAAGGCATGCATCAATTGCCTTAGTTCTTCTCATTCTCTTAGTCAATGCAGCAGCAACCGCAACTGCTCGCAATGTGGTCAACGGCACCACACTTTGTTACATTTTCCGAATGCTCAACAAAGTTCCTCATTGACTCCTGGAGCATCACGACAGCATGCTTCAGACTCTTTTCGTAGCGCAGACGCTACACAGAATGCTCCACCGACGCAACTCTTAGCCGCAGTTGCCTCCAATCTGAAATCAACCACACTTCTTGCTACTGCACTGGTTCGGATCGTAAATAACTCCACCGGACAGTCAGCTTTAGTTCGAGCTCTCATCGATCATGGATCGGAAGGCACCCTCATCACGGAAAACATCGTTCAATCGCTCAGACTCAAACGGCATCCTGTACGAGCTGAGATCACGGGAATTGGTAATGCGTCCCATAATCAGTGCAGGCACAGCACCGACTTCACCATAGTCTCATGTTCATCTCAATTTAATGCCTACGTGTCCTCAGCCTTCATCCTTCGGTCGCTAACAGGTCATTTACCTAAACAAAATGTAAGCATTAAGTCCTGCAAACATCTCCAAGGGTTACCTTTCGCAGATCCTAATTTCATCAAGTCGGGTCGCATTGACCTACTTATCGGGGTCGACATTATCCCACAACTAATGCTTCCGGACATACGCAAGGGGACGGTTGCAGAGCCAATTGCACAAAACACACAGCTAGGCTGGATAGTTTTTGGACCAGCCGAAGCAGTCCAGACTTCTTCAATTTCTATTCGTTGTAATTTGGCAAACCTAAACAACATGGTGCAGAGGTTTTTCGAATTGGATCAAGTTTCCACGACAAGACAACTCACCGCAGAGGAGAAATGGTGTGAAGACCATTTTCAACAAAGTCATATCCGCCAGCCGAATGGGAAATATTTAGTCCGTTTACCTCTAAAAACTTTGTTTGATCCCACACAGGTGCTCGGCCGGTCAAGGCAAATTGCATTAAACCGTTTCCATGCTCTCGAAAGGAAACTTGATCATCGGTTAGACTTTAGTCAACAGTATGCCAGCACTATTCAAGAGTACTTTGATCTAAAGCAGATAAAAGAGGTAGCAAGCACTGAATAGGAACACACCAGGATCAACGCTCAAAGGCAGCTCTCAATCTCCGCGTGCACAGTTCCGCATCATGCTGTGATTAAAGAAGACAGTCTAACTACAAAGATGCGCGTCGTATACGACGCATCGTGTAAAACGTCTAAAGGGAGGTCGTTGAATGACATTCTATGCACGGGTCCCGCCCTACAAAACGATCTCGGAGGAGTCACACTCAATTGGCGTCTCCATCGGTATGTCTTCGTGGCCGATATATCAAAAATGTATCGCTGCATTGATATGCATGAAGAAGATGCCCAGTATCAGCGAATTTTCTGGCGAGACAAAAAAGGACTCATTAAGGAACATTTTTTGACTACAGTAACGTTTGGCACAGCCTCGGCACCCTTCACAGCTATTCGAGTCATCCATCCGATGAGCGCGAACGCTATCCTCTGGCTGAGCAGGTCCTTAAACGAGAAATCTATGTGGATGATGTTTAAACAGGACATGAGACCATCGACGGAGCTGTCAAAATTCGCAATGATGTCATCGCAGCTCTGCAATCCGCAGGCATGGAGCTAAAGAAGTGGGCATCCAATCATCCAGCTATCTTAGAAGGCATCCCAACTACAGATCTCTCTAACAGCAGCATTTTTGAGATAGACAACAAAGACTCCATTAAAACGTTAGGGTTGTATTGGCATCCAAACAATGATGTTTTTGGTTTTAATCTCAAGTTTTCCATTAATCCTACATTCACTAAACGATCTATACTCTCCACAGTAGCACGCTTATTCGATCCGTTGGGATACCTGGCACCAGTAATCATTGCTGCCAAAATCCTGTTAAAGGAAGTTTGGAGTTTTCGTATCGAGCGCAAAGAGGAGCCCCCAGCGTCGTTAGATTGGGAGGAACCCTTAGCAGATCAACTCGCCGAGCAGTGGCAACCAATCAGTCAAGAGCTTCCCGACATTCAAGAGATACACATCCCTCGCTGGTTAGGATTCGATCTAAGGCATGTCTCGACTCTGCAACTACACATGTTTTGTGACGGCTCATCCAAGGCGTATGCAGCATGCGCTTATCTCCGAGCTAGTTGTACAGATGGTTCGGTGCAGGTCAACTTATTAGCCGCCCGTAGTCGAGTCACACCTGTTAAACCGCTAACAATTCCGAGAGTGGAGTTATCAGGAGCTGTGCTGTGTACACAATTAGCCGAGTGGATTATCAACCAACTTCAAGTATCACATCACACCATATCTGTACACTACTGGTCAGATGCAATGATAGTGCTGTATTGGATCAGCGGTGACCCCAAACGTTGGAAGACATTTGTGTCGAACAGAATTGGAACAATCCTGGACGCAAGTTCGCCCTCGCAGTAGAGACACGTGCTTACGCAAGAGAACCCGTCAGATTGTGCTACGCGCGGCCTCACCCCTTCCCAACTGAAGCATCATACGCTTTGGTGGAAGGGACCACATTGGCTGCATCTTTCCGAGGAGCACTGGCCATCCAATCCAATTCTGTCCCCAAGATCAGAACTTATTTCGGGGGAGCAATCCGTAAAACCCACATTTGTACAGAAAAGCAACCGTTTATCGAATTATATTCCTCCTATAACAAACTCTTATTCATTACAGCCTACGTCAAACGATTTATTCATAATACTCGTCACAAAAAATCGTATAGACTCACCGGCCCTATCAAGGTATTTGAATTCCAACAGGCTTTGTTTGCACTGGTGCGGATTGTTCAACAAGAAGTCTATCCGGAGGAGTTATCAAGACTCCGATCCAATAAATTCTTATCTAGACATAATAAGCTCAGCCAGCTTTCACCGTTTCTCGACGATCAGGGGCTCATGAGAGTTAAATGCAGACTTAAAAATGCTTTACAGCTCTCCATATTTCAACGTACACCAATAATCCTTCCAAAGGCACACCACCTGACTGTTTTGATTATAAGGAACGCTCATCAAAACACCTTACATGGCGGTGTGCAACTAACGTTAGCTACGATTCATCAAATATTTACCAGCGCACCGTGTCAATCCGCCCAAACGGGCGTTCGATGCAACTGGAGTTGATTACACTGGCGCGATTGAGATAAAGTCATCCAGATTCAGAGGACACACTTGCTATAAAGCATACATTGCGGTTTTCATTTGCTTAGCAAGCAAAGCGATTCATTTGGAAGCGGTCACGGGAATGTTAGCACAGCATTTTCTGTGGGCACTGCAGCATTTTATCGGCCGTAGAGGTTTTTGTCAACATCTATACAGCGACTGTGGAACCAACTTTATCTCATCCGACAAATCTCTAAAGCTGTGCACCAAGGATTTCTAACAAGGAGTTGAAGAGACCGTAGTTTCCGAACTTACTCGTCGAAACATTCAATGGCATTTTAACCCCTCACACAGTCCAAATTTTGGAGGACTCTGGAAATCCAACGTTATAGCTGTTAAAACCCATCTTCATCGAACGTGTAATGGTTTTCCAATGACGTACGAGCAGCTGTCTACGATTCTTGTCCAGATAGAAGTGTGCTTGAACTCTAGACCATTATGCCCTTTAACGTCCAACTTAGATGATTTGCACGCACTAACCCCGGCACATTTTTTGATCGGTGATTCCATGATGTCACTCCCTGAGTCTAGCCTTAAGGATTCTTCACTAAACACAGAGTTTCTGAACGGGCAAAGGATGTTTTGCAACTTTTGGAGAAAATGGAGTGCAGATTGGCTTTCTCATCTACAAACGCGCCCCAAGTGGCGCCACGAAACTGACAACCTTCAGCGTAACGACATGATCATCATCAAGGACGATCGAACTGGTCCTTCTGACTGGAAATTAGGGCGAATCATCAACTTACATCCTGTTGCCGATGGGCTCGTTCGAGTAGCTATAATCAAGACCTCAACCGGAATTTACAAGAGGTCGGTTTCAAAAATTTGCCGTTTACCCTTGCCAAGATTTACTGAAGAATCTAGCCCGAGCACAAAACCCATGCACCTTTGAATATACCCGCATTCATTCCATAACACACTTTAACCTTTTTTAGAGTCCATGGTCGAAGGCTTTGAATACTGGGTCCAGTATTGGGGGCGGCATGAACGGGCGTATCTGGCATTTTTTGGAGAAGCTCAACAGCTCTTTCTGGCGACTCCGAGAAGCAGTGCACAACAGTGCCACCATTCGCAGCGCAACAACGACAAGAGGAAGAAAAATAAGGAGAAGCTGGTCGCGTTTTAAAACCGATTTTGTTCTATTCCCTAATTTGTACATTAGATAAACAATAAGTCGAAGATTGAAAGTAAATACAATTGAAATTACAAGTGGTGAAGTTCTACATCCTTCTTCGTTTTCATTTTACAAGGTGTGTAAAAGACCCCCAGAGCAGACTTCTGCTCAACTTTGACGATCGAGTGCGAATCGTCACAACAGGTATCTATTTCGTTTGTATATCGTTTGCGCGTTTTGTTGCTAGACGGGGGTCTATTCCAGGGGGTCTATTCCAGGGGGTCTATTCCAGGGGGTCTATTCCAATAACGGCAAAACCTTTCTTGGGTCCTCAACTCCTAAACCCGTGATCTTACGCAAGCACTAAAGGAGTCTGTGACTGATGCGCATAGCCATCAATGACTCGTGTGGCTTTTCATACCACCAGGAGCTCCGCATATGGGAGGACTGTGGAAGGCAGGAGTAAAGAGCTTTAAAACTTTGTTTTACAAATCCACGTTCGCTCGCAAGGATACCTTTGAAGAGCTCTCCACGCTTCTTGGCAAAATTGAAACTTGCCTTAATTCCAGGTCGCTTTCTCCTATGTCTGAAGACCCGTCAGACTTGCTGGCACTGACGCCAGGCCATTTCCTGGTGGAACTCCACGGTGGAACTCGAAAATAAAGGCGAAGCCAAGTCGATTATAAATCGATGGCAATATCTCAAGGCCCAGCCTCAGCAATTTAGTGCCCGACGGAAAGCAGAGAATGGGGGGAATGGGATGTTGAATGTTCCAGTTTAGTTTCAACCGGCTCTGGAGTCCTAACAGTCGAGAGAGCAGTTTTTCTAGAAAAACCGCCATCCTGGATTTATTTTTAAAGTCATACATTTTTGAATGATGTTAATCGAAAGACTGCGAAGGTAAAAATTAGTTTCAGATTTGGTTTAGATCCATTTCTTGTTTTTCATGATATTTGGCTGCTACTTAGTAAAAGTCTTATACAAACATATGTTCCATTACCTACAGGTTCCGCGGTATAGCTAAGAATACAAAAAACCGATGTTTTCCGACATTTTGAATACGTGATAGGTGATGGAAAATAATTTTGTATGGGACTTTTACTCAGGAGAACCTTAATATCATGGAAAACTAGAAATGGTTCGTGAAAATTTCACAAAGCCTAATATTGTGTTCCTGTGTTATTTATATTTTGTATTTAGTACAAATTAGTTTTAATTTACAAGTTTTTAATATTCAATGAGGCCATAGAACAAAAACCGGACAGCGAAGCGCCAAGCACGTCTAAAGCCGCTTCAGCATTTCAAAGAAAAGCGGTAATGTTTACAGTCCTGGTCAATCAAAATCAATTGAAAATGTGCAATATTCGGATAGAATGGAAAATGACGACCACATCGTCGTTCCACAATTCTGGAAGCAAAATTCTCAATATCAACCAATTTTGTTCAAAATAGCAGAAGTAGAATTATCTGTACCGGAGACACAAGTTTCGGTAGAGAGCATTTAGTGCATTGCCTTACGTTTACACTAAACTGGTAACCAGACTGAGTTCCGACACATTACAAAACATGTTAATTGTTAAACTAAATAAAAACATATTAAACACTATTTTAAATAAGACAATAATACACAATAAATAAATTTTTAAAAACAATTTAAAAAATGTCTTATTTCTTTTTATAAAAGAATGATAAAATATGTTAATATATATCATATCTCTTAAAGCCAATATTGCAATTCTGGAGCCAGACCGTCAGTTTGCTTAACAGTCATCAACCGGCCGACGCAGCGAAAATAGCTTACCTCACAAATCGGAAGTAGAGCAGTAATTTGACTAGCACTGCATATAGCACTTTGACCCACTGCGAGTTATGACGAATAGCTGTAATTTCATTTTCCCTTTCTCCATATTTTGTTAACGTAAACACTTTTGTACCTATCAGTATCAATCTAAGAATTCAACTGACTGATTACTCACTAACCAAACTCCTAGTCCACCTAGTTCCAAGTGCTAGTTGCGACGACTACAGGCAGACAGTTCATGTGCTGTATGCCAGGCATCTAAGCCGAGTACTAACAATATGAAAAACCGGGAATTCTTTAGAAAATGTGGTCATTTATATATTTGATGGACGTTGATGCACTACGAGCAGTACAAACAAGTGGCCCAGCGATACCAAGCACGTGCTTGTTACGCGCGGGCCCCTTTATCAATTCGGGCAAAAATGAGAGGAAAATACATGAAACAAATAAATACGGGACACATGACTACAACTATGATTGAAGCAAAAGAGATAAAATTTTAGTTTCTAATACAAGGATAGAAGTTAAAGTACAAATTAAATGATAAAGATTGTTATAATTAGTACAGAGAACGCGAAAGGTCTCTTGCAGACTAAAATTAGATGTACATCGGGGCAAATTAAGAGGGAAATAATTTCGTGTTAGTCTAACGGGAATATTAAAAGTTAAACGGTTTACCAGTTCTACAGAATCAATATCACCTCTTATAAAATTTTGCATAAAGATAGTACCAAGCATTATCCTACGGTGTAGTTAAATTAAGCAATAGTAATATACTCTGGTAGAAAGGAAGTCTTACGTTTTGATCCCAGTTCAAACTACGATGCGCAAAAAGAAGAAATTTTTTTTTGTACCGACTCAATACGGTCGATGTGCACTTGGAATTGTGGACTCAAAATTGAAGAACAATATTCCAAAATAGGTCGGACAAGGAAGGTAAATAACAATTTGGTTATGTATGGGTCATCAAATTCTTTTGACCAACGCTTTATAAATCCAAGAACACTCATAGCTTTGTTGACAGTCGTCATTATGTGGCAGTCAAATTTAAGCTTAGGGTCCAAAAGAACACCTAAATCGTTTACTGAATATATACGATCAAGTGGGGAGTTCTGAAGCGAATAACTTATAAACGTAGGAGTACCTCTATAAAAAGTCATTACGTTACATTTCAGGCAGTTCAAATTTAAGAGCTTATACTCACACCATATCTGAAAATTATCAATGTCTGATTGTAAGCCAAAACCAGACCCTCTATTAAATGTCAAACAAAGCTTAACATCATCAGAATACATTAGTACACGAGAATGTGTTAAGATAGAGGGAAGATCGTTAATAAACAAGGTAAACAGCAAAGGGCCCAAATGACTACCCTGGGGCACTCCCGATGTCACGTGGATCATTTTGGAGACAGCGTTCTTAAATATAACTCTCTGAGTCCTTCCATTCAAATAACTTGAAATCCAAGTTAATAGATTACATGGAAACCCAAGCTGATCTAATTTGAATAAAAGGAGAGAGTGGTTAACAGAGTCAAAAGCTTTGCTGAAATCTGTTTATATAACATACGTCTACATTTTTTCTTAAATCCATTTATTACAACAGATGACAATTCAAGAAGGTTAGTGGTGGTCGATCTTCTCTTGACAAAACCATGCTGACACGGTGATATTAGCGAGGAAATGAGAAGTAAAATACGTTCAAATGCTTTCGGAATTGCCGACAATTTAGAAATACCTCTATAGTTCTGGGCATCCGCCTTCGCACCCTTTTTGTGGAATGGAATAATGAAAGAGTACTTCCAGATAGTTGGAAAAATTGATGATGAAATAGACAAGTGAAAAAGTTTAAGAATCGGTTTACAAATGGTTGAAGCACAAAACTTAAGCACACACCCAGGGACTCCATCAGGACCGGGAGAATAAGTGGCGTTGTTGTTGCTAAAAATATAGCAGCATCATAATGTATCCGGAAAACAGAAATTTTACTTCCGAACAAGTATGTTAAGTATTAACATAACAATGATGTACGAAATCGAAATTATTTCGTACACGTCAGAAATAAAGTGCACGACGTATCGTACAAGTCAGAATAAAATACATGCATTTTTCTCGTGTCTATTATTTTAATATAATACTTCACATTTTACTTAAAACATGTGTTGTAGAGAATAACCTTCATGGTCCGGAACTTGTTAGTATATTTTCGAACTCTGCCCTAATTATCATATTAAGATACGGTCACACATGTTAAGCTTCCAACATTCCAAGAAAATGCGTGGAAAAGACGAAGCGTAGGTAACTAAGACTATGAAGTTTTATGAAGCTAATTTGTTATTGAAAACAGGAAATAAAACCTACAACTCCACTGGGAGACGAGAACTGGGAACCTCCTTGTTTGGATTGTGGTTATATACGCAAATCCGCGTTTGGAATCAACATCTTTTATTTCGCTTCTGGTCCAATACGAGGGACTTATTGAACTGTACGCACGGGTCGTGACTGCGCGGGACAGAGTGTCAATAGCCATTTGGAGAAGCAAAACGAGTCCACAAGAAGAAGTGTGGTAATACGGAGCCAGCAAAGTGCGCGGCTGGTGGTTGGATTGCGCAACCGGAGAGTGCGTGTATTGTCGTCTCACTCTTGCCAGTGGAACATTGCGGAGCGTCGAGACGAGCGCGCACCATCCATAAACTTGGAAGACACGTGGTCCGGAGAGGTAAGTGCCGTTAGGTTGCTGATTGGGGGGCAAGGGTTGTCACTGGTAAGGTTATCTAGAGTTAGGCAGCAATGAGCGAGGCAAGCGCAACCGGCGGCACCCACGAGGAGAACGAGAAAAAATTGAAAATGCGGTATTAATGAAGTTTAGACAGAAAAGGATCGGTGTGTGCGCCGATATAGCTGAAATGTTTCACCAAGTCATGATACGCGAAGAAGACCGGCCTGCACAACGAATTCTTTGGAGAAAATCTCTGTCCGACGATATTAAGGTATACGAAATGCAGGTAATGACATTTGGAGCCAGATGTTCGCCTGCCTCAGTCCAGTATGTTAAAAACCGAAATGCACTTGAATACGAGCGGGTATTTCCAGAAGCGGTTGACGCAATAATTAAGAACCATTATGTAGACGACCTAGTGCACTGCTTTGCATCTGAGGATGAAGCAGTGAGGATTAGTAGAGAGATAGTTGAAATTCATAGGCGGGGTGGCTTCGAGCTAAAGAGGTTCGTCTCCAACTCCAGCACCTTTAATAAGGTATTTGCAGAAGGTGTGCGTGATTCAGTGCGCCTTGACAAAAGAGATTCTTCTCACTACCAAAAGGTATTGGGATTGATTTGGCACACGAACAGCGATGAGTTTGGGTTTTCATTATCGTTCCAAAAAATTGATTGAAGACTATTTGCAGAATCCAAAACACGTACGGAGAGACAAGTACTTCAAGTCGCAATGTCAATCTTCGATCCGTTCGGATTCCTATCCGAATACTCTCTGATGGCCAAGCTACTCCTCCAATCGATTTGGCAAAAGAAAACGGAGTGGGACCAACCGATAGGAGACGATGATCTGGACCAATGGAATCGATGGCTAAGTCGCCTGACCGAGGTCAGCCAAATCAGCGTACCACGGTGTTACGGAGTGGATTTCTTTCACGCCTCAGTCGAGTTGCAAATATTCTGTGACGCGAGCGAGCTTGCCTATGCAGCGGTCGGCTCCTGGCGCATACCCACAGAATTCGGATGGACCAGTGCGTTTATAATGGGAAAGACGAAGTGCGCCCCGGTGAAACTCTCCACGGTGCCCAGGCTCGAGCTGCTGGCGGCCGTGTTAGGAGTTCGATTGATAAATACCATTTTGCAAGGCCACGACGTTCAGCCGACACGCGTGGTTATGTGGTCAGATTCGAAAACCGTTCTGGCGTGGATAAGATCTGACCATAGGAGATACAAACCACATGTTGCACACCGAGTCGACGAGATTCTGGAAGCTTTCGCCAATGCTGGACCAAGAGGGAGTGATACGCATGAACGGCCGCATTAACAATGCCATTGCCGTCGAAGAGGCAACTAGACGCCCGATACTGTTACCTAAGAAAAACTACGTAACCCAGCTAATTGTCGACCAATATCACGAGAAATGGAACCACCAGAACGAAAACACTATCATGGCCGAGTTACGCCGAAATTATTACATACCGCACTGCCGGCGGGCAGTTCGTAGGGCCGCAAGAGATTGTAAGATATGTCAGATACAAAGAATTTCCGCAAAGAATCCCCAAATGGGGCAACTTCCACGTGATAGACTCTCTCCGTTTGTGCGACCCTTCTCTTATGTAGGCATCGACTACATGGGACCTTTCTTAATAGTAAGAGGCAGAGGAACAGAGAAACGATGGATCTGCCTGTTCACATGCCTGACGATAAGGGCCGTCCACCTAGAGATCGCCAGGGACCTGACTACTGATACCTGCGCGAGAATTCTGCATAACTTCATGGCACGTCGTGGAAAACCCGTCCGAATCCGCTCTGATAATGGAACCAACTTGGTGGGCGCCGAACGAGAATTGAGAGAGGAAATTCAAAGGCTCGACCATAATAAGATCGCTGACGAGATGGCGACCGAAAATATCGAATGGCTATTCAATTGCCCCCTTAACCCCCACCAAGGGGGATGCTGGGAACGACTAGTAAGGAGCGTTAAACGAGCCATCGGACATGTTTTATACCAAGGGAATCTGAAGGAGGATATGTTATACAGTCTAATGTGCAGGGCTGAGAATATAGTAAATTCCCGGCCGCTCACACATATTGCTCTAGATGTCCCATCCGACGACCCGATAACCCCTAATCACTTCCTTTTAGGTACTGCCAACTCTACCCAGACACCACATCCGCAGGAGGAGGCCTATCAGTCCACAAGAAAGGACTGGCGCATCGTCCAGCAACTCGCACACTCGGTTTGGCGCAAGTGACCTCTGCCGGCGGACGAAATGGTATATGCCCGTATCACCACTCAAGGTAGGAGACGTCGTTATCGTCTGCGACGGAGCCGTTCATCGTTCGCAGTGGAAGAAGGGAAGAATCACATCCATTATACCAGGAAGTGACGGCCAGGTCCGCTCGGCTACGGTACACACCAGCTCAGGAGATTTCCGCCGCCCAGCTTGCATGCTGGCCAGACTAAACGTTGGTGAATCTGAGGAGGATTAGATTCACGGTGGTGGGGATGTTGTAGAGAATAACCTTAATGGTCCGGAACTTGTTAGTATATTTTCGAACTCTGCCCTAATTATCATATTAAGATACGGTCACACATGTTAAGCTTCCAACATTCCAAGAAAATGCGTGGAAAAGACGAAGCGTAGGTACCTAAGACTATGAAGTTTTATGAAGCTAATTGTTATTGAAAAAAGGAAATAAAACCTACAACTCCACTGGGAGACGAGAACTGGGAACCTCCTTGTTTGGATTGTGGTTATATACGCAAGTCCGCGTTTGGAATCAACAACATGTATGATACACAAGGCATCGTTTTGTATAGTACTTTGTGTGTTATTTTCCGAACCACGGTAAAATACCAGAATGGACCAGTGACGGACCAGGTGTCCTCCACCGAGGAGCAGCCAACCGGAAACTCGGAGAAGCATCGAGAAGCAGCCAACCACAAACAACAGGAAAGCAAAGTTTGGAGGAGCATGAGTCCACCACCGAGGAGCAGCTAACCCAAAACAAAAACAATGAAAAGGAGAGAGAGTGCGCGGAGCAGATGGCCAGGAAGAAGCAGAGAGAAAAAATGAGTAGGAGAGCGGAGATAGCAAGTGCTAAGAATGATTAAAACCAGCCGGATCTGTCGAAAGAACTCCGAATCGCGACCAGAGGAACGGGAAACGTTAGCAGGAAATCTACAAGGATAGCCCTGCGGGAGAAAAAGGGAAGAATAATAAGATCCAGTCCAGATCCGTGCCTAACGAATTATAAATCCAAGCGACGAAGATGGATGCAACAGCAGCGTCAGCAGGTTCAAGGCTGCCGTTCCTATACCCATGGTGGACCATCCAACGCCGTAGGAGGGTGGCACAGCCGCAGAGGCAACGCAGACCAGCGCAGCAAGTGCTGGCTTCGCCGCTAGACTCACCTTACGAGTCGGAGGACCGTTAGATCCAGCTGGACGGGACAGGGACAGAATCCGACGATAGTTGTCGATTGGCGTATCCGGACAGTCCTTTGGTGGAGTGGAACAGCGGCGAGAGCAACAGCGACTTCTACGATTGAGACGGCTGCCCGAAAGCCTACAACCCTCAGAGCAGTCCGGATCCGTGGCGTGTTCCACAATTATCATCCGTTATCTGAGTCTAAGGAAGAGGTGATCGTATTATTGTCCGACAAGGAACAGAGAAGCGAGGGTGAGCAGCCGGTGGCTTCTGGCAATCATCCTCTTACCTGCAGTGGCAGACGTCGACACCGATGGGGAAGCGGAAGGCTTTCCTGGTCCAGTTGATGGGTAAAAGGCCTCCAGGGATATCGGAGCACCGCGAGGGATCCACAACGGTCTGGCCGCCGCCAGCGACCGAGGTATTAACCACACCAGCGGGGGAAGCAGAAGAGCTGAGAGATCCGATGGACGCGGAACAGCCGGTGGAAGCAGGGCAACCGACGAAAAGTACACCGCCGCCATCTCCAGCACGCTCGATGGTACCGCTGACACCGCCGCGGAGGACTTGAAGAAGTGTGAGTGGGAGTGGCCTAAACCAAGACGGCGGCCACCAACGGTGTAGTCCGCGCCCGAGCAGCCGGCTCAACGGTTACCACCACTGGTGATCCGAGTCCTGAAGGAGCAAGCACCTTGGAAAGAGGAAAAAAAGGGGTGTGTCCACTCTACGCATGGCAGAAGTGAAACTTCTATTATTCCTCTCTCAGCCGTTCCTCTGTCTGTACCGCCAGTGGGCTATTGATTGGTCCTTTTTTTCGACCTGGCAATATAAACATGTAATTTGACTTCTCTTTCTCCATCGGTTTGTTTACCTTTGAAAGTCGACAGCTATGCGCTGCAGCGATTCGCGATAAACCACTGCAACCTTTTTCGGCGCCGTGGCCGTGGCGCCACTCGATTTGCTTTCACTCTGACATCTTTCGAGCGATTTCATGTGAAAAAGGTTGCAGTGGTTTATCGCTCGTTCTCGCCCAATATTATCGCTTCGCTTCTTGCTCGCACTCTGACATCAGCCTAAAGGGTGAGAGGTATGTCACAGATATGATTTCCGCTTAAAAATCGTATTCTCACATTCTAAGGTGGTCTCAACGCAATAGCTGCTCTCTTTTGAGGACATTTGTGCCAGTCTATCGCTTGAGAGAGACGGAGAGGTAAACATTTTTAACGTTCTCAGCAGAGCTGACGAGACCACCTTATTTATGTATTTGCACTATGTGCGAGCGAGCTCAGAGAGGAAAGAAGAGGATAGGGAATACGATACGAAGTAGGGGTCAAAGGCCTCACCCACGCAGAGTCGACGAAACGACGAGCCAAGGAGGTGTGGAAGAGTGACCGAGCTGTGCGCGCAAGCCGACAAGTTCGTGCGTTTTCGCCGACGAGCGGAGGCACTGACAACCAGGATTGCCAAGAGGCAGCCTAGTCAGAGCTCAGGACGATATGCCCTAGCGAATCGGCGGTAGCGGCCGCTGGGTAAGTGCCGTCAACGGCAAATTTTATGCGGAAATGGAGACCTTGGACGAGAAATGGAGTGGCGTTCAAACGGCACATCGGCAAGGAAAACTTGTGCTGCGTATTAACTCCTAGAATCTGCAGTCAAAATGCCAATCTTTTAGCTTTTATTGTTTCCGAAATCTCAGCGATGATACAGCCGGACATGTCTAAATCGACACGGCTAGTAATCCTGATCAAGAATATATATTAGGGTGAGTCGATTTGGGAGCCTAAAAATCGAATAGGGGGAACGCATTCTTGAAATGATTCTAAGGCTGGGATGAAACATTAAATTTTTATCATCAATTCATTGTAACAATTTTTCCCTTATGGGAGTTCAAATGAGTGCGAGCGAGACAGAAATAATTCGACGCACAATTATTGATGCTAGCAGCAGAGCAGTCGGCAAAAATTAATTCTAGTAGATTCAATATTGAGCCTACGCACAATATCTAGGCACACTACGTGAAAAGTGCTGTCAAAGTAAATATGGATCTGAAAAAGGCTGCTACTTTCACATTAGAACTTAATACCTATTCTTTTAAAAAAATTATAAAATGCGGGAACAAATAAATGGAAGAAATTTTCGGCAAACTGGTTGTTGAAAAGGAATGAATTTTAACTAGTATCCTATTTTTTGTGAAATGTAAGTGTAAACGTTTATAGTTAAAATTCGGTAAAAATTTTACAAATTCTAAGCCCAAATAAGCGTTATGGGGAAAAATTAATACATTTTAAGGTTCTGTCATTTGAATTCGCCAGGTTCGCCGCACAATAAATTAATGATAAAAATTAAATTTGTCATCCCAGCCTAAGCATCATTGCCGAACGAAATTGAAACGGTTTCAGCCGTTTAAGTCAAAATTTAAGTTTTATCGACTCTAGTAAAGGTAGGGGGAATAAAGTAAGTAGGAATATATGTAAATTTTATGTTATACATTATTAATATTATATTAAAATAAATGCGAACTAGCACCCTGATCGCCCAGCATCTTTTGCTAAGTTAAAATTGTTCCCTATTCCGTAGATAAAAACTGGAGAACAACCAACAAACATCACCCTAAACAACAGTGTGGTTGATGAAACCAGTTTCATCGAAAATTCTGACATCATACAAGAAAATTCTGAGGCTCGAAATGAAGATTTAATGCATAGCAAAAACACATTGGAAGTAGAATCCCTGCGTCACTATTTACTTTCCATTGTTTATATGCCGTTATCTTTGAGGATGATATGCGTGACAAATCTTTTTTGCTGGATGGCGCATGTCTGTTACTCGCTATACTTTACTGATTTTGTAGGCGAGGCAGTTTTTAAAGGGGACCCCAAGGCTGTCCTAGGATCTGTGCTGCAGCTACGATATGAAGAAGGTGTACGATTTGGATGTTGGGGCATGGCAATGTACTCCCTTTCATGCTCCTTTTACTCACTTATAATTGAAAAACTGATTCACCGTTTTAGGTATGCCATTAAGCTGTACAACTAGAAAAATTTTCACTAAATATTTGTCAATTCTTTTATACTTTTATAGGGCTAAGTCTGTGTACGTTGGAGGACTTCTATTTTATTGTATAGGAATGGCCTTAATGGCATTAACTCGAGCAAAACTAAGCGTATTAGTATTTAGTTGGACAGCGGGTATTATGTACTCTACACTATTTACTATGCCATATCTTCTGATTGCTCACTACCATAATGTTTCAACAGTAAGTATTACAGATAACATTAAACCATTTTTAAACGAAACACAAAATTATAATGTGAATCTGTTTACCTAATTTATATAGAATCAAACAAAAACACCTCTTAACGAGGTAAAAAACAAGAGAGAACGCTATAGTCGAGTGCCTCGTCTATCAAATACCCGTTACTGAGCTAAAGCAAAGAGTCTCAAGCTGGGCAAACCAAACAGTCGCTTAAAAGTTTCGCCATAATTTGCTTATAACTTTTCTTTGAGTGGTCCGATTTCAAAAATTTCATCTAAATTTCGGTAGACCCTAAAACCCCAAACAAAATGGCGTTTACACTTTTGCTTTATCTTCTTGATACACTTTAAACAGGGACCGAAAATAACAGTTATTTTATTTAAAAGTCCTTTAAAATAAAATATGAAGAAAAAACGGTCGAATTATTCTAATGAATGAAATCTGTTGATTCATGCAATAAACCTTTATCGTGGGACTTTTATATATTCCACAATAAATAACAAGTATTCAAAGACTTTTATTTTACTTTTCAGAGGATAACAGTTATCGAAAGACTTTAATTATAAAAGTCCTGACTGATATATTCGAAAGACTTTTAAAATATCAAGCAGTCAGCTACTTTTACTTTTGTGATTTATATTTTCCGTACAATATAAAAAGCCAGTCGCATTCTAGCTTTAGGGCTAGTACACAACCCAACAAAAAGTCGTCCAAAGCAAAAAACTTCATATGAAAAAAAATTTCTTTACGTTTTTTTCATATTAAGTTTTTTGTTTTAGATGACTTTTTGTTTGGTATGTTTAGTATAAAGTGTAAAAAAAAGGGAAAAATTTAATATAGGTCGAAATCCAAATTTAATAGTGCGACAGTTTTTCGTAGCCCTTCCGAATGCGGTACAGTGCAGTATGTGTAAAATTGAATTGAACGGGAATCACTTGACCAATATGGTTCGGCACTTAAAGTCGAAGCACAAAATAAAAAATTAAAGGTTAATAATATAACTTCCATTAAATGTTCCGCCCACACTATGCCACTGTCGGTCCATGATTTTCTTAAAATTTCAAATTACAAAGACATCATTTCTAGTGCACTTTCAATTTTGATATTGAATAGAAAAAGAAATAAACTAACGTTGAACTAATTGGTTTTTTTTTCTTGGATTATTAAGCGAGATTTTTTAAAAAGACTTTTATTGAAATGCTTGCAAATAAAAGTCTCCCAGAGACTTTTTTCAAAAAAGTAAGTCTCGCTCTGCTATTTTTGACTTTTATTTTAAAAGTCTTTTAATAACAGTTATTCTGTGTGAGATATATAAAAGTCTTTTCATAACATGTATTTTGTGACAGATAAATAAAAGTCAGGAGAATAACTGATGACTAATAACCGATGACTTTTATTTTAAAAGTTATAACTGTTATAGTCCCTGCTTTTAAATACACTTTTTAAAATTCACTTTTGTAAAAGTAAATGGAATGTTTTAAAAAAAAATTTAACGATTTCTAGACCCTAAATTACAGTTTGGATACGCACATACAACATGTAATGCGTGGGCAGCGTTTATCGTTTTGAGCTGGCAAAAGTGGAGATTTTCGTTTCTGAATATCTTTTAAACTTTTTACAGTAATGTGTTGTATACCAAAATTTAAAGAATCTCAAGGGTTATAAAGTTTAAAGTTTCAAAGAAAATCTTTAGAGCCGTTTTTGAGAAAAATAAAAAAAAAGCTAAACAAAGTTGCATTTACACAATTTACATTGAGGAGGCGCTTATAGCATTTCGAAATACCTTTTAAGTGAGGTACATCATAAGTCTGTAGCTTCAGTACTTCAGAAGTTATGGCCTTCCTAATTTTAGCTATTTATAGCTGTTTTCCCGCTAAACTAGCGGGTTATTCCAAACGTGGCAGAACAAAAATTTTTTATATCGAGCTGTTGAACATCATATTAAATTTTCAGGACTGTTTTAGGTCACACAGACAAACTGACAAACAGAATTAAATTTTCATTTTGGGAAGAAGAAGAAAATCTTGTTTTCGGTTTCTTTTTAACGCAGCGTCGGATTTTCTAATATTAAGCGCATTTTCAGTAAGAATACAACAAGCGTAGTGCGAGTGGCCAATTATCCCCACCGGCTCCATCAGACAAAATTTTACTTTTACAATTTCACCGCTTTCTCTCCCAAAACAATTGATTTTCTTGAGTTCTTGGTATGCAATCCTTTAAGTTTTAGCAATAACTTTAAATTGATGTATCACTCGATAGGATCGGACCATTACAGCAGATTTTCAATTTTGCGGCTATATTGCGACTACTATCGCTTTCGCACACTCTCCTTGTGCGCTTCGTCGGTACATGGACTGTCATCCATAGTGATTTTTCCAAAAAAAAAGAATTAAAATTTTCTAAACTGCACCTGTGTATTTTCTTTTTTTTCTTGCCCAACTTCAATCAAAATTACCTGTAATGCCACGGAAATTATCATGAGTGAAGGAAAAATCTAGACCAAGGCAGGGCCTAATACCCTTTTTATATTCAAGCATCAGTATGAAATAATTCTTCGAATGAACTTGTTAAAAGACAAAAAGAGAATAAAAGTGTACAGCTTAAATGAACGCAAATGTTCAGCAAACAGCCTCAGATACCGATTAATTTAAAGGGAAACTTCTTAGAGCCATGATGGATGCAGGGTCTTGCACTAATCTACTATCGTTTGAAAAAAGAATAAAAAGAATAAGTCCGCATTAGAATGACCTAATTCGCCCGTATCAAAGGATCAATCATTTAATTTTGCTATCAATGAACTAAAAGAATGCATTATATACAGGTTACAAGACTTGAAAAAGGAAAAAAAAAATTTTAAAACATATTCTTTGAATTTAATTATATTTATTAAAGGCAAGGCGAAAGTTTGACTTTTGCAAGTACTATTTAACATTTAATACAATCGGAACAAGACTCTATACCTTATACAGTATTCCAAACAAATTACGGTCATTATGAATACTCAAAGATACATTAACAATTTATTAAAAATTTTAATCTATAAAGATTGTTTAGTTTGTTTGTTTTAAAACTATTAATATTACAATTAGACAAATTTGAATTCATGCAGGTTCCTCTTTTAGGCGGAACGCTGACTTTAATAGATAGACTTTATTCACATTCGACGATCTTAAAGTAATTAAAATTTCACAAATATACGTGTGCTTCTTGCAACTGTTCTATGCGAGATTCTGGCAGCGAGAGAGTGTAGCGGTGCGTTGCCAACTTTATACTCACGTTGCATTTGGGTATCGAGTACATTTTTAATTATCGAGTACAGAAAGGGAAGGAAAGATCAGAAGGTGAGACCGCTTCTAGTGGTCCTTGTCATTCCACTACCGCATCCCACAATCGGCCCTCCTGACGCAGGATTTGCCTTCATGTACTCTGCGACTGATGTTGTTTTAAAAGACTCTTCACCTTCTCCTACTCGCTCGACTTCATACCTTCCATGGTTACAGACTTTAACTACTTTAAACGGCCCTAAGTACTTTCCTTTCAGTTTTAGCCCAGTACCATACTGCGTGCGTTTAATAGCTACCAAATCGTTTACTTGGAATTTTTTTTCAACCTTTCTTTTGGCATCAAAAGCTTTCTTGTTCTCAACCTGGATACTCTGAATGTTATCCCTGGTTTTCTTCCTTATTTCGTCGCGTTCATCATCTAACTCAGAAATCAAACAATCTTGGATCAATGATTGTATCTGGACATCTCCTGAGATACGCATATCTAGTTACTGTTGCTTATACCAGCACCCTGGACTTTCATGGCTAAGTTTGGATAGCATTGGAACAACTACTTTGTGCATGCGTTCTACCTGTCTGTTTCCCCTAGGTACGCCTGTCGCAATCAGCAAATGTTGTATTTTCTCCCTATCGCAGTACTCCTTGAACAGGTGGGAAGTGAAGGCAGCTCCACGGTCCGAAACTATCCTGTACGGATTTCCAAAGCAAGCGGCCTGACGCTCCACACAACCAAGAACCTCCCCAACCCCTGTACTTCGAGTAGGATACAGCCACACATTTTTTGAAAACGCATCTACAACGACGAAGATCTGAGTGTAGCACTTTTTGGTCAACCGCGTTGGGCCAACATGATCGACATGGTATGTGACGAGCGGCTTGTCTCCTTTGTAGATCGTTGTAAGGAACCCTTCTTGCCTGCCAGCTTTTGCGTTCACAAGAATGCACTCTACGTTGCTATCGACGACTCGCGAGGCCTTTTCCTTAAGCTTGGGAATATAGTATGACTTTTCAATCAAGTCCTGAGTTTTCTTCGACGAAAAGTGTCCATGCTTTTAAATGGTTTGGATGATTTCGGTTTCCATGGGTGAAGGAACCACTAGCAACTCTTCAAATCGCAATGCTAAGATATCACTTCTCTTCATTTTACAAAATTATCCTGTAGAAAATAAAGTTTAAACAATGTGTTCTCCAAATCAACAAGGAGGCGGAGGATCTGCTGTACCCAAGATTCGGGAAGATGGCGTCGGGCATGGGTAGTGTCTACCTGCGTCTCAAGAAGCGCCACCCGGAAGGCAAGGGCGCACACGACGCTACCGTCGCCACCAGAAGAGCTGAGCAACTTAGTGGAATTCGGCTCAAAGGATGACCAACTCCTCATTGGAGCAGATGCCAATGCACACCACAGCGTGTGGGGAAGCACTGACATCAACGACAGATGTGAGTCACTCTTTAACTTTATTCTATCTACAAAATTTATATATAGCAAACGTGGGGGAGGAACACACCTTCGTAGGAGGCACCTCGTCAAATGTGCTAGATATAACACTTGTAAAGGGACAGAGTACTTTGGTCTCCGAATGGAGGGTCCTAAAAACGATATGATTTTAAAAGTATCCCAAAGGTAACTGTCCACAGAAACCCCCGAAATACGAACTGGGAAAAGTTTACAAGAACAGTGACCTCAAAACTCTTGACTAGCCCGGGCGCAGTAAAATCCTTGAAAGACATAGAAACGTCCCTAGAGACCCTGTCCAAGGAATTACTGGATGCGTATCACGCAGCATGCCCGACATCAAGAACAAGGAAGAAGACCAAGCCACCATGGTGGAATCGGGAATTGACACTCAAAAGAAATAACCTCCGAGAATTCTTCAAAATCGCCAAAGAGGCAGACAATGAGATCATCAACGAGGAATACAATATCCTACTTAGGGATTACAAGAAGGAATCACGCCGGGCACAGAGAAGCTCGTGGAGAAACATCACTTATGCAATCGCACTTCCCAGGATGTACGGATGTCCTAGACGCCAGCACGCACCAGGACATAGTAGCTGGCGAAGAACGCCCCCTAAACGATCTAATAACACCAATGAAAATCAAATAAGCCATAGACTCCTTTGCGGCCCATAAGTCACCAGGGCTTGAATATTATTATTATTTATTTAATATTTTCAGCCATGTTGCAGGCGACCGAGGAAAGGAGGAAAGGTTGTATGAAATATACTCGGCATGTCTAAGCACGGGCTGTATCCCAATCCAATGGAGGACCTTTCGGATTGTCTTCCTCCCAAAGGTGAGAAAGTGCAGTCACGCGAGCCCCAATGATTACAGGAGGTAAGTCTTACCTCTTTCATACTCAAAACTCTGGAAACTCTGCTGGATCTACACATCAGGAATGATGAAGGGAGACTTATATCACCCAATCAGCATGCCTACACCAAAGGGAAATCTGTGGAAACGGCACTACACTCGCTAGTAGCAACCGTTGAGAGAGCCCTACACATAAAAGAATATGCCCTTGGAGTATTCGTAGATATATCCGGAGCATTTAACAATGTCAAGACGCATGCTATAATGGATCGCCTAGAAGCGACTAGCACGCACCCAGCAGTAAGCCTCTGGATAAGAAACCTGCTTGGCTGCAGGCGGGTACTTTCAGAGTGGGGCACCCTTTACCATGGAAGGGGGCACACAGAGGCACACCACAAGGTTTTCTCGCCTCTTCTATGGAATTTGGTGGTCGATGATCTAATTAAGAGATTCGAGAGGAGAGCCCCAAAAATAACTGCCAACGCGGACGACATAGGCATAATTATTACGGGAGTCTGTCCATCGACCCTCAGCTCCATAATGGAATCAACACTCATGGAGGTGGGACTCAGTATCAATGCGGATAAGACAAACCTCATTCTCTTTACTAAGAGATACAAGGTACCAAAATGGACCCCAAAAAAATGGCGCAACCAGGCTGACCCCGAAAGCACATGTCAAGTACCTCGGAATAATACTGGACTGCAAGCTGGCATGGAGACACAATATATTAGAAAGGGTGAAAAGGCCACCGTGGCGTTATATGCATCCAAGAAGATGCTTAGCAGCACATGGGGCCTGTCGCCTACTATGATGCACTGGATCTACATCTCGGTGGTGCGTCCGACTCTGATGTATGGAGTCTTAGTGTGGTGGCAAGAGAGAACTCAGCGGCAGGCACTGGTCTGCATAACTGGGGCGCTGAGGTCAACCCCAACTAAAGCTCTAAAAACGATCCTCGGAATCGACCCCATAGATAGCCACGCTCAACTAACTGCAGGAAAGGCAGCACAACGTCTAGTTGCATCAGGCAATATGACGACGCATAGCTTCGGACACAGTTCAATCGGCCGAAGCATGATCAACAAAACGGTGGAGGGTGGAGGTAATTAATTATGCTAGCTAGGGTAATAAATTAGGTCAAGGTGACAGGTGTGGGGGTAATTAAAGTTAATGGGTGCGTGACGGGTGATCGTTAATTAGGGTAATAAATTAGGGTAAGGTGACAGGTGACCGTTGCTTATATCCAGAAATCCAATCCAGAAATCCTATCCAGAAATCCAGGATCCTAGTTAAGCGGGGTGTGATGGGTGTCCGTTACTAAGATCTAGAAAATGGGGTGAAACGAGGGAAGAGAACCTAATAAGGCGGGGGAGATGTTAAGCGGGGTGTGACGGTTGACCGTTGCTTATATCTAGAAAATCGGGTAAACGAGGGGAGGGATCCTAGTTAAGCGGGGTGTGACGGGTGACCGTTGCTTATATCCAGAAATCCAGGATTCTAGTTAAGCGGGGTGTGACGGGTGTCCGTTACTAAGATCTAGAAAATCGGGTAAACGAGGGGAGGGATCCTAGTTAAGCGGGGGAGATGTAAGGCGGGGTGTGACGGGTGACCGTTGCTTATATCTGGGACATGGGGTAAGATCTAGAAAATGTCACGGGTTGTTGACACGTTCACACGTGAACGTGGTAACTTGATTATCATAACGAACACTCAAAAAACAGCTGAAAGCAAACACCCTTGTATAGGGGATCCCTTTGCTTGCCACTGAGAAGCAAACATCCACCCCAATAAAAGAAGAAATACATTTGAATTTAGGTCATGCATTTAGGTCATGTTTATTTGGAAATTTGTAACAGGCTTTTCTTATACACTAAATATGATGACATTATTTTTAAGGCACCGTCTCGATGATTTTTATAGAAAAAGCAGGCACATTCATATTCCCCGAATCCATTATTACAAAACGTAAAATGATCGCCATATAACGTTTTGTTAAGATCTTCTTCTCCTTTATCCATGAACATATTCCTTGTATCGATGAGATATTTTAAATCTTCTTTAAAAATTTCCTCACCAAATTGGGATGTGAAATTATTGATTCGGCTTATTAATCCACTTTGTCTGTTATCCATTGTAATGTATAAGTGTTAGACCATAGTTCCATTGCAAAAATTTAAAATATTGTGTGCATTGTTTAGAGCACAAATACCGTTTTTAATATGTATTGAGCAAAATGGGAATTGGTTTATGTTTACGGTGTTTAATGGTGGGCAACCCAATTCCTCAACATCTCTTATGTGCGGTGATCTGAGAAAGATTTCTAGAAAACGTTTCTTTTCAATTCCCTTGCATAAAACCTCCTTTCCCGAAGTGATTTGTTTAATATATTTTCTTGTTTGCTTAAAGTTGTTTATTCCATCGTTCCAAAAAATTTTATGATGGTTTTTGGTGAGCCAGAGAGCAGTTTTTCATGACTTGTTATTAAGATGAGTGAAATCAAATAAGGGTTGTATAACGAAATTATTATTAAATTTATTTTCTTTGCTAAATACAACTCCAATTTCCTTTAGAATGAACTTGTCGTTGTTATCAAAAAAATCCTTGTACATCAATTGCAACTAGATCTTTCTCCATTTTATGTGGTTGTTATGTTGTTAGACAATTCTTGGACCAACCCAGTTAGAGGACTATACTCAACTAAACGATCGTGAGTAAGGAGACAATATGCTTGGGTGTTTTCATGGTTTGCTTTTTTCAAATCGATTGAAATTCTCACGTCGATAGGTCCCGATTTAACTGTTTCATTTTGATATGAAAGGTCAACTACAATAATAGGTTTACTTTTAAATTCTGTCGGTGTTAAAAATGGTTCTGCTGGGCAGTTGTAATAACTCTTTTGAAACCTTGCATACATATCATAAAGGTGTGCATATTTGTCATTTTCAAAGTTTACATTTAAGTCATCATATGGATACGTTTCTGAATTCAAGTGGACTTTCAGGTTGGATAAATTATTTGTAATTAGTTCTCCATTTATGGGTTGTTTTTTTTTTTGTTTTAATATACATACATTTTAATTTTTGCAGCATCACTGGGTGTTACATGAGGAATTTTCCAGCTAATATTAGTCATTTCCAAAACATATGTATGGTTTGCTTTGTTTCTAACATATACGGCATCCAGATTTTTTGTCAACAAAAGTACAAGTTCATGCTTACAATTCAGTAAAACTTTTCTATAATCCTCAGCAAACCCCATTACATTTTTTAAGGGTAGCGAGAAATTAAAATTAGATTTTGTAGTAATATCATTTCCACCACTCCATCCAGCATTTAAAAGTTTCCGACTATCCTGACGACTTTCCGATAGATAATTTTTAAGTGTGGTGCTCATACCAACAAACCGGGTTCTATCAATTTCATATCCATTTATTTCATATCTAATTTCATCAATAAAATTTGCCATACAATTATTGCGAAACGTAACATCGATATTATCAGTGGTGCTTGTACCATCGGCTGCTACTCTCTTAACAACTCCTTGAAAATTAAGATAGCTTTCGTGAGGAAGTACATACAAGTCCTGATTTTGAATACATATACGTATTTCATCGTTTGCTTTAAATGTTTGATGATATGAGGAATATGTATAATATTCCTTTTTCGAAATACTTTCATCTGAAAACGGTCTCTCACGAACATTTAAAATTTCATTCATTTTTAATTGCTTCTTATTATTATTATCAGATTTGAATTTTGAAGCCCAGTGATTTTAAAAACAATTTGTTTTTTAATGTAAGACCCTTTCGAATTAATCCTTTTCCTTTAGCTTTACAACTGCTAGTGCGCGGTTGATGAAGTATACCGTTGCTTTTATTGTAAATTATCATCCTATTGCTCGAATATGTATGCGAATTGTTACGTTTTCGCCACGCAAATTCAATAAATCACCGTTCTGATCAACGATATGTATTGAGAGGGTACTTATTTCTCTGCAGTTAATAGGTAAATAGATGAGATTGTGTGGTGTCACAGTCATTTTATAGCCCGGTGGAACCGAAATTGCAAAGTCATGTAATACGTTATTTGGTGTATTATCAACGTAAGAACCACTCACAATATTACATTCCAAACGAATCGAATTAATTTTTAAAATGTTGGCAGCATTATCGGACAAGTGATATTGGTTTGCCCTCAACACTCTTTGCTTAAATCCAAACAAATTACCTATTGACCTCTCCTTATTAAAGTACACATCCTCTTTACTGCTAAATATTTCCACTTGAAGTGTATTGTTATTGCTTACAATTTTCACTGTATTTTCTAGTTTGTAATCCTTTAACTTGTTGTAAATAAATTGAGAAATATCGTTGAGTTCATAGAAGCCGGTGGGAATAATAATAACTTTATCACCAATATGAAAGAGATTGTTATTTACATCCACGTTGGGAATTGAGTTGTACATGTTAAACTCAATTAGCGCACACTCATATTCCCCGATTAATTCAATTGGTGGGAAATAAACTGTGTTTATAACGGAACTGTTTTTCAACTGGGTGTGATACAACCCCGCCCCCCAAACTTATATTAAAATTAAAGAACAATAAATTGGTCAAATCCTTTTCTATAGCGTCCCCTATCAATATTGTCATCCTTATCCATATTCCATATTTATCATCCCAACATTTTTGACAAATTTTCGTAAATGTCTCATATTTCATGTCAGGCATGATATGATCCCAAAATATGTGTCGCATATTTAAATCATCCTGTTTAAACATAATAATTACATTTGCATTGTCTCGTATAAGATGTTTTGGTATCCGCGTATATGTTTGACACAAATAAAAAGAATCAATATTTTGGTGACGGCCCATACAGAAATATGAGCGTATATTATCCTGTTTCTCACAAGCCACATCGTCGAAAATCATGATTTAATTATTTTTTGCTTCGGTGGGTGCTAAAACAGTTTCGTTCTGAGAATTCTCTGGGATGATAACCCATACCCTTTATCGGTTTTATTAGCTTTTCCAAGTAATCATATTTCGGTTGGTATAGACTTTTTGAAAATGGGGTTTCTGAATCGTATAAAATGGGGTTTCTGAATCTAAAGTGGAGGGTGGAGGTAATTAAATATTTTGATGGACGTTGATGCACTACGAGCAGTACAAACAAGTGGCCCAACGATACAAAGCACGTGCTTGTTACGCGCGGGACCCTTTATAATTTCGGGCAAAATGCGAGTTCGCGAGGAAAATACATGAAACAAATAAATACGGGACACATGGCTACAAACTATGATTGAAGCAAATGAGATAAAATTTTAGTTTTTAATACAGGGATAGAAGTTGAAGTACAAATTAAATGATAAAGATTGTTATAATTAGTACAGAGAACGCGAAAGGGCTCATGCAGAGCATGAGAGCATTATTCTACGATTTTCAAGTGTAGGTAAATTAAGCAATAGTAATCTACTCTGGTAGGAAGGAAGCCTTACGTTTTGATCCCAGTTCAAACTACGAAGCGCAAAAAGAAGAAATTTTTTTTGTACCGACTCAATACGGTCGATGTGCACTTGATATTGAGGACTCCAAACAGAAGAACAATATTCCAAAATAGGACGGACAAGGGAGGTAAATAACAATTTGGTTATATAAGGGTCATCAAATTCTTTTGACCAACGCTTTATAAATCCAAGAACACTCATAGCCTTGTTGACAGTCGACATTATGTGGCAGTCAAATTTAAGCTTCGGGTCCAAAAGAACACCTAAATCGTTTACTGAATATATACGATCAAGTGGGGAGTTCTGAAGCGAATAACTTAAAAACGTAGGGGTACCTCTATAATAGGTCATTACGTTACATTTCAGGCAGTTCAAATTTAAGAGGTTATACTCACACCATATCTGAAAATTATCAATGTCTGATTGTAAGCCAAAACTAGACTCAATCTTATTATATGTCAAACAAAGCTTAACATCATCAGCATACATTAGTACACGAGAATGTGTTACGATAGACGGAAGATCGTTAATAAACAAGGTAAACAGCAAAGGGCCCAAATGACTACCCTGGGGCACTCCCGATGTCACGTTGATCATTTTGGAGACAGCGTTCTTAAATATAACTCTCTGAGTCCTTCCATTCAAATAACTTGAAATCCAAGTTAATAGATTACATGGAAACCCAAGCTGATCTAATTTGAATAAAAGGAGAGAGTGGTTAACAGAGTCAAAAGCTTTGCTGAAATCTGTATATATAACATCAGTCTGCATTTTTTTCTTAAATCCATTTATTACAAGAGATGACAATTCAAGGAGGTTAGTAGTGGTCGATCTTCTCTTAACAAAACCATGCTGACACGGTGATATTAGCGAGGAACATAAGTGTTGCAAGTGAGAAGTAATAATTCGTTCAAATGCTTTCGGAATTGCCGACAATTTAGAAATACCTCTATAATTCTGGGCATCCGCCTTCGCACCCTTTTTGTGGAGTGGAATAATGAAAGAGTCCTTCCAGATAGTTGGAAAAATTGATGATGAAATAGACAAGTGAAAAAGTTTAAGAATCGGTTTACAAATGGTTGAAGCACAAAACTTAAGCACACACCCAGGGAGTCCATCAGGACCGGGAGAATAAGTTGGAGTTGTTGTTTCTAAGTCTCTTAAGAGAGAAATTTCGGTAATTACGGGGGAAAAAATACAATTAGCTCTGTTTAAGGGGTTAGGGTAGATAGAATTTGACCAAGCAGCCGAACTATAAGTAGTTTGGAAAAACTCGGCAAATAAATCCGCAATTTCAGAATCCGTCGATGCCTCTTTTGAGTTTAAACGCACCGAAGAAGGCAATGCCGAAGACTTACGCTTAGCATTAACAAAGTTATAAAACTGTTTCGGATCATTTGAAAATTCGAATTTACATCGATTTAAATACATAGAATAGCAGTGACTGTTGAGAACATTGAAATCTGAACGAGCCACCACATATTTCGAAAAATCAGATGGCTTACCCGATTTTTTATATTTATTATAAGTGTTGGATTTAAGATTTTTAAGTCTTTGAAGCGCATTGTTAAACCAAGGAGGCCTATTTTGCTTCGGAGGAAGCCTGTCAGGAACGCATTCGTCAAAAAAAGTGTTTAAAACGCTATAGAAATGTTCAATTGCACTTTCGATGTCCATGCAATTGTACAAATCAGTCCAATCATATAATTTAATTTATTATAGTCACATTTACGAAAACATCTCACTTTAGTTTGAGAAACTAAAGGAGAAAGGGTATCAGTACAGGGGAGGCCAATTGTCAATTCCAATGTAGGATGATATCGGTCTTCAGGTACAACAAGTGCGTAATTCTAGATAGTTACTTCATGCGGATCTGAAACAAATACAAGTCAATTGTTGTTTATTGAATCCTGTTTCTAAAGCCACATGTCGAAAATATGATTTAATTATTTTTTGCTTCGGTGGGTGCTAAAACAGTTTCGTTCTGAGAATTCTCTGGGATGATAACCCATACCCTTTATCGGTTTTATTAGCTTTTCCAAGTAATCATATTTCGGTTGGTATAGACTTTTTGAAAATGGGGTTTCTGAATCGTATAAAATGGGGTTTCTGAATCTAAAGTGGAGGGTGGAGGTAATTAAATATTTTGATGGACGTTGATGCACTACGAGCAGTACAAACAAGTGGCCCAACGATACCAAGCACGTGCTTGTTACGCGCGGGACCCTTTATAATTTCGGGCAAAAATGCGAGTTCGCGAGGAAAATACATGAAACAAATAAATACGGGACACATGGCTACAAACTATGATTGAAGCAAATGAGATAAAATTTTAGTTTTTAATACAGGGATAGAAGTTGAAGTACAAATTAAATGATAAAGATTGTTATAATTAGTACAGAGAACGCGAAAGGGCTCATGCAGAAAAAGCATGAGTACCAAGCATTATTCTACGGTTTTCAAGTGTAGGTAAATTAAGCAATAGTAATCTACTCTGGTAGGAAGGAAGCCTTACGTTTTGATCCCAGTTCAAACTACGAAGCGCAAAAAGAAGAAATTTTTTTTGTACCGACTCAATACGGTCGATGTGCACTTGATATTGAGGACTCCAAACAGAAGAACAATATTCCAAAATAGGACGGACAAGGGAGGTAAATAACAATTTGGTTATATAAGGGTCATCAAATTCTTTTGACCAACGCTTTATAAATCCAAGAACACTCATAGCTTTGTTGACAGTCGACATTATGTGGCAGTCAAATTTAAGCTTCGGGTCCAAAAGAACACCTAAATCGTTTACTGAATATATACGATCAAGTGGGGAGTTCTGAAGCGAATAACTTAAAAACGTAGGGGTACCTCTATAAAAGGTCATTACGTTACATTTCAGGCAGTTCAAATTTAAGAGGTTATACTCACACCATATCTGAAAATTATCAATGTCTGATTGTAAGCCAAAACTAGACTCAATCTTATTATATGTCAAACAAAGCTTAACATCATCAGCATACATTAGTACACGAGAATGTGTTACGATAGACGGAAGATCGTTAATAAACAAGGTAAACAGCAAAGGGCCCAAATGACTACCCTGGGGCACTCCCGATGTCACGTTGATCATTTTGGAGACAGCGTTCTTAAATATAACTCTCTGAGTCCTTCCATTCAAATAACTTGAAATCCAAGTTAATAGATTACATGGAAACCCAAGCTGATCTAATTTGAATAAAAGGAGAGAGTGGTTAACAGAGTCAAAAGCTTTGCTGAAATCTGTATATATAACATCAGTCTGCATTTTTTTCTTAAATCCATTTATTACAAGAGATGACAATTCAAGGAGGTTAGTAGTGGTCGATCTTCTCTTAACAAAACCATGCTGACACGGTGATATTAGCGAGGAACATAAGTGTTGCAAGTGAGAAGTAATAATTCGTTCAAATGCTTTCGGAATTGCCGACAATTTAGAAATACCTCTATAATTCTGGGCATCCGCCTTCGCACCCTTTTTGTGGAGTGGAATAATGAAAGAGTCCTTCCAGATAGTTGGAAAAATTGATGATGAAATAGACAAGTGAAAAAGTTTAAGAATCGGTTTACAAATGGTTGAAGCACAAAACTTAAGCACACACCCAGGGAGTCCATCAGGACCGGGAGAATAAGTTGGAGTTGTTGTTTCTAAGTCTCTTAAGAGAGAAATTTCGGTAATTACGGGGGAAAAAATACAATTAGCTCTGTTTAAGGGGTTAGGGTAGATAGAATTTGACCAAGCAGCCGAACTATAAGTAGTTTGGAAAAACTCGGCAAATAAATCCGCAATGTCAGAATCCGTCGATGCCTCTTTTGAGTTTAAACGCACCGAAGAAGGCAATGCCGAAGACTTACGCTTAGCATTAACAAAGTTATAAAACTGTTTCGGATCATTTGAAAATTCGAATTTACATCGATTTAAATACATAGAATAGCAGTGACTGTTGAGAACATTGAAATCTGAACGAGCCACCACATATTTCGAAAAATCAGATGGCTTACCCGATTTTTTATATTTATTATAAGTGTTGGATTTAAGATTTTTAAGTCTTTGAAGCGCATTGTTAAACCAAGGAGGCCTATTTTGCTTCGGAGGAAGCCTGTCAGGAACGCATTCGTCAAAAAAAGTGTTTAAAACGCTATAGAAATGTTCAATTGCACTTTCGATATCCATGCAATTGTACAAATCAGTCCAATCATATTGCGAAATCATATAATTTAATTTATTATAGTCACATTTACGAAAACATCTCACTTTAGTTTGAGAAACTAAAGGAGAAAGGGTATCAGTACAGGGGAGGCCAATTGTCAATTCCAATGTAGGATGATATCGGTCTTCAGGTACAACAAGTGCGTCAATTCTAGATACCGTTACTTCATGCGGATCTGAAACAAATACAAGGTCCAATTGTCTGTTTATTGAATTTCGTATAAAGCTTACTTGCTGTAACGATAATTCAAGAAGGCCATCCACAAAATCATGGGCTGATAAAGGTGTAGCGGCAGGTGAGTCAGTAGGAAGAGACCAAGAGATATTAGGGAGATTAAAGTCACCCAAAACAATCAAAAGGTCTCTGTTGGAAAGAAGGGATATAACGGATTTAATAGCAGACAGATGGTGTTCATAAATGAAAAAATCTGAGCCAGGAGGAATATAAGAGCAGGTTACAAAAATAGATAAGGATTGCAGGGAAACTCTGACACTAGCAAATTCAATTTCGTTAGAGATATGAAAGTTAAGTCTCTCCGATGTTAAACTAGAGGTAACGGCAATCAGTACACAACCCCCCCCACCGTGGGGAGCGATCGGTCCTATAGGTATTAAAATTTTTTGCCAGAACTTCAGAGTCAGATATCTCTGGTTTCAGCCAAGTTTCCGTAAAAGCCAAAATATCTTCAGTAAATGCTGAGGAGTCAGCATAAAGCTTTGGTAGCTTCATATTGAGTCCTCTAACATTTTGATAAGCCAAAAATACATTTTTTAGTTTTTTGGCGCCGTGGCAGGTCTGCTATTTGGCACAGTGGAAAGCCTTTTATTAGGCGCAGTGGGAGGCCTGTTATTTGTTCTCGGTTTATTGGGAACAAATTCTTTAATTACCAAATCATCATTAAGCCAAAAGCTTTCAGAAAGTAGTACATTAAACACATCAGGCGGAGCAAATATTTTAAAAGATGAAATTCTACGGGCGTACGAAAATCGAAATTGTTCAACCGCAATATCCTCGGATGGGAATTTTTCTCGTATAAATTCCAAAACATCCTCAGATTTGGTATCCGGGGTAAATCTAGAAACAAATAATTGTTTCCTATGTGGAACAACTGAAAGTTTCTTTCGCCCCCCAGCAGCAGTATGAACCTCACTCGGCTGAGAGCCAGATACAGTACCTACTGTACCTATGGGTACAGTTTGCACCGAATTTGATATCTCCACCGGCTCAGAAGATTTTTTCCCGACAAGACATCCAGCAACAGGGACTCCGTCGGACCCTGCGGTACCCATTGCCACCGCTGAATCGACAGAAATTGCTGAAGTTACCGGGTTCGCAATAGGGGTGGGTGCCACCAATTTTTTTAATGCCGTTGAGCTAGCTTTTTTGCGTTTGGGCGACTCGGTTAGTAATTTTTTATTATTAAACTGGGCACAAACGGAATCAAACCCTTCATTGAGCTTTTTAATAACTCCCGAAAGATTCAAAAGGCCGTCTCGAGTCTGCCTCATAAAGCTAGTCATATCACTTACCAGTGTTCTGCAGGTCTCGCATGCCCACATGAGACCGGCACGCTGCTCAAGAAAGTCTTTCACTCTGCCATTAAATCCTGCACATTTAACATGCATGATCGTTTCGCAGAACCGGCAGAAAATAAAATCTTCACCAGAAGAAAGAGTACAATTTTTCATTGAGCAAATAAGGGCCATTATAAAAAAAAATCAAAATGTAAATATTTAAGAAAATAAAATAAAATTTGAAAAGTACCTGAAGTAAATTTGACACTGGGATCAAATTCCAAAACCGCAAAGACACAAAGCTCAAAAAGTATAAGAGCGCGGATCACGAATAAAATCGAAGAGAGCGCGAGAGAAAAAGTATTCTATCGACTGAGCGTGGCTTGTGGAACACCAACAAACTATAACGCACGGACAGTTACAATGTAAAACAGGCGAGAGAGACAGTGAGAAAGCACCCAAAAGTCTACACGAAATTTAGAGATGTACAAAGAGAGAGAAATTTACAGTTATAATAGAGAGCGGGAGAGAGAGAAGAGAGAGAGAGTACAAAAGTTTCAGCAAAAATTAGGAGAGTGCAAATTACACTAACAAAGCAAAGATATTAAACAAATCTAATGGAAAAGTTAAAATAAACTATAACCACGTACCCGTTAACTGGGAGATCAATTTAAACCACTAACACAGTTGTTAGGCTAAACTTTGTTAATAAAATAAACACAAGACACCTGTAAAAGATCACGAAATAAAGCAAAAACGCAGAGCACAATGGTAAACACAACCGTTCACAAGCGACGCTAAATCGACTGCTTGTATGCTAATTAGGGTAATAAATTAGGTCAAGGTGACAGGTGTGGGGGTAATTAAAGTTAATGGGTGCGTGACGGGTGATCGTTAATTAGGGTAATAAATTAGGGTAAGGTGACAGGTGACCGTTGCTTATATCCAGAAATCCTATCCAGAAATCCAGGATCCTAGTTAAGCGGGATGTGATGTGTCCGTTACTAAGATCTAGAAAATGGGGTGAAACGAGGGAAGAGAACCTAATAAGGCGGGGGAGATGTTAAGCGGGGTGTGACGGGTGACCGTTGCTTATATCTAGAAAATCGGGTAAACGAGGGGAGGGATCCTAGTTAAGCGGGGTGTGACGGGTGACCGTTGCTTATATCCAGAAATCCAGGATTCTAGTTAAGCGGGGTGTGACGGGTGTCCGTTACTAAGATCTAGAAAATCGGGTAAACGAGGGGAGGGATCCTAGTTAAGCGGGGGAGATGTTAGGCGGGGTGTGACGGGTGACCGTTGCTTATATCTAGGACATGGGGTGAAACGAGGGGAAAGAAAGTGTGACGGGTGGCCGTTGATTATATCCAGAAATCCGGGGTCCTAGTTAAGCGGAGTGTGACGGGTGAACATTACTAAGATCTAGAAAATGTCACGGGTTGTTGACACGTTCACACGTGAACGTGGTAACTTGATTATCATAACGAACACTCAAAAAACAGCTGAAAGCAAACACCCTTGTATAGGGGATCCCTTTGCTTGCCACTGAGAAGCAAACATCCACCCCAATAAAAGAAGAAATACATTTGAATTTAGGTCATGCATTTAGGTCATGTTTATTTGGAAATTTGTAACAGGCTTTTCTTATACACTAAATATGATGACATTATTTTTAAGGCACCGTCTCGATGATTTTTATAGAAAAAGCAGTGACATTCATATTCCCCGAATCCATTATTACAAAACGTAAAATGATCGCCATATAACGTTTTGTTAAGATCGTCTTCTCCTTTATCCATGAACATATTCCTTGTATCGATGAGATATTTTAAATCTTCTTTAAAAATTTCCTCACCAAATTGGGATGTGAAATTATTGATTCGGCTTATTAATCCACTTTGTCTGTTATCCATTGTAATGTATAAGTGTTAGACCATAGTTCCATTGCAAAAATTTAAAATATTGTGTGCATTGTTTAGAGCACAAATACCGTTTTTAATATGTATTGAGCAAAATGGGAATTGGTTTATGTTTACGGTGTTTAATGGTGGGCCCTCAACATCTCTTATGTGCGGTGATCTGAGAAAGATTTCTAGAAAACGTTTCTTTTCAATTCCCTTGCATAAAACCTCCTTTCCCGAAGTGATTTGTTTAATATATTTTCTTGTTTGCTTAAGGGGGGACATCTGAGTAAAATTTTTAAAAAATCTGTTCGTGCAAATCACGAAGGCCAATACGGCAATTTATTTTAACTAATAATTCGGACAGACAAGAATAGTACTTGTAGACACTTTCGTTTCCAAATTGAGAGTGATCCAATCACATTTATTCAAACTCTTCTAGAGCCATTATATGAGTTTCAAAGTTACAATAGTGGTTCTCGCGAGTGCGAGGGAGCGAAAGCTCTTTTTAATACGAGAGGGAAAGTTCGACTTCATGAGATCTTAGGTACTAATTGTTACATTCTTTTACAAAAGTAAATCGCCACCGAATTGACTGAACATCGGCCGCGTTGACAGCATTAACATACAAATGCTTCAACTAATAGGAATAGGTGCAAGGCGGTGAATGGAGCGTTTATATAGACCCGATTTGGTTCTGACTATAGCCACGCGAACCTTCCCATCATGTCCTGGAATGGCCTCTACGACTATGCCTATTATCCACAGCTGGGGGGGAACGTTGTCTTCGTGGATTGCCACCACTGTTCCGATCTGAAGATTGTCCACGCCTTTGGTCCATTTCCCTCGCTGCTGTAGGCTCAAAAGATAGTCCCTCGACCAGTCGCTCCAAAACCGCTGTTTGATTGCTGAGACTAGCTGCCATCTCTGCAAGTACGTGAGGTTGCCGTTTGCCTTTGGCTGCGCGGATGCGGGCGGCAGCGTTGCTAGCGTTGTGCCTACTAGCAGATGAGCTGGCGTGACAACCTCTCCCTCGTTGGGACTGCCACTGTCTACGATGAGCGGCCTCGAATTTAGGACGGCTTCCACTTCCACTATGACGGTATGGAGTTCGTCCTCCTTCAGAATAGCGCTGCCCATGGCTCTGAGAAGAAGATGCTTGGCCGATTTTACGGCCGCCTCCCAAAGGCCGCCTATATGTGGCGCTCTGGGAGGGATGAATTCGATGGTGAATCGGTGGGCCGCAGCATACGACATGATGCTCTGGTCTTTGGTGTCGACAGGTTCCAAAAGCTCCTTCAGGATTCGAGCAGCTCCCACAAAATTCGTGGCGTTGTCGCAATAAAGTTTGACAACAGGACCACGACGACCCACAAACCTGGATAAGCATAAAATAAATGTATTAGACGTCAAATCTTTCACAATTTCCAAATGTACAGCCTTGGAAGCAAAGCAGACAAACACTGCTATGTACATCTTGATTGGCTGCTTTCCCCGAATTCCAAGTGAGACTTTAACAGGCCCAAAGAGATCCACTCCGCTTACTTCAAAGGGTCTGTTTCCATGCAATCGGTCTCTTGGTAAATTACCCATTATCTGTGATAGAAGTTTTGGTTTATAGTGAAAACAATGAACGCACTGCCGTACAATGGTACTGCACTCGCGACGTGCGTTAATAAGCCAAATCACTTGTCTGAGAAGCCCAACCAACGACCGTGGACCCGCGTGACAGTTGGTTCTATGTAAGTGTCTCAAGTATAGGGTCACAAATTTGCAATTTTTAGGCATTAACAAGGGAAATTTAGCATTGTGAGCAAGGGGGGCATGTAGAAGACGACCACCTACTCGCAACAAAGAATATGACGACGTTCCAGACTGTTCAACTGATAGAAAAGGATTTAATTTTTGAATTCCAGCACGGATGTTAGCGGATTTTTCTAGTTTTACAATTTCTTCAGCAAATGCCGTCTTTTGAATAGCTTCAACTACTTTAAGAAACGCTGTACCAAGCTCGTCCGCTGAAGGACAAATTGAATTCCAAGACATCTTTTTTCTTCGGTTGATAAATCGATACATATAAGCCACAATGCGAACTACTTTCAGATACGACGATGACCTTTCTACAATATTTAACATCGGGCTTACTTCAACATCGGCCGCGATGAGAGCAACGTGTGCCTTTTTGGTTTCTAGTGCTGCGTCTATTTCTGATAGCTGAAAATGAGAATTTATTGGCCAGCACTCGGCTTCCTTCTGTAAAAAGCTAGGACCATTGTACCAAAATGAGGTATTTAGCTCATCAACAGAGCATCCTCGCGAGACTAAATCCGCAGGATTTTCCTTGGTTGGCACATGCCGCCAAACAGCTGATGACACAATGTCTTGTATATCAGCAATTCGATTAGAGACAAATGTAGCCAGCTGAGATGGATGAGTTTGTATCCAGTGAAGAACTACTTCAGAATCGGACCATAGGACAACACTATCGACTGGAAAGGTGATGATGGTGCGAACTTCTTCCCAAAGCTTTGCCAACAAATGCGCTGCACATAGCTCTAGTCTGGGCACCGTCTTTGTTTTTAAAGGTGCAATCCTAGATTTTGCTGTTAGCAACTGCACCGACACCCCACTTGGCTCAACCACTCTAACGTAAAGGCAGCACCCATAGGCCCGAGTAGAAGCATCAGCAAACCCATGAATTTGACACGATGCTTGTTTGCGTGTTCCAACGAATCTTGGAATAACCAATTTGTCCAAGAATGCATAGTCATTTTTTACCAGGTTCCACTTCTTTTCAAAGTCTTGGGGCACAGGGTCATCCCAGTTCAGACTCAAAAGCCAAGCCTCTTGCAGAAATATTTTCGATCTAGTTATTATTGGGCATAACAATCCCAAAGGATCAAAAAGTGTGGCTATAAAGGACAAGATCGATCTTTTTGTAACCACCTGATCTGTGGAAACTTTCCTAACGCCATACTTGAAAACGTCAGTCTGTGGATTCCATGTCAACCCCAGAGTCTTGAGATCTTGACGATCTCCTTGTAAAATTTCCGCATTCGATTTGTCGCTTGTACCTGTTTTGCAATTCGAAGCCCATTTTGTCAAAACAAAGCCCGCTGGTTCCAGGATCTCAATTAGCTCGCGACGAAGAACAGCCATTCCCTGCTCTGTGTCCGCTCCGGTGAGCAGATCATCGACGTAGAAGTCCGTGCTGAGACATCTTGCACCTTGAGGATGAGATTGCAAATGGGTCTCGCTAAGATACTTTAAGCATCTTACTGCAAGAAATGGAGCACTTGCTGTTCCATAAGTAACCGTATTTAGGCGATAAGTTTTTAAGGGGCTGGCAGCATCTCTTCTCCATACAATTAATTGAAAAATTCGTTGCGCCTCGTCAACCTCCACTTGACGGTACATTTTAGTTATGTCTGCAACAAGTGCGTATTTGCGACAACGAAACCTGAGGAGAGTGGAATACAAGCATGGCTGTATTGTTGGTCCTACCATAAGAAGGTCATTAAGCGATACTTGAGAAGTAGTCTTGCAAGATGCATCAAATACCACTCTAAGCTTAGTGGATGTGCTTTGTGGACGTTCTACACATTGGTAGGGTATAAAACAATGCGAATCTTTCGGAATTGAACCCTCGATTGCAGTCATATGTCCGAGAGCCAAATACTCTTCCATGAATTGATTAAACATTAACTGCGTGTTCGGATTTTTAGTTAATCGTCTCTCTAACGATAAAAAACGCCTTCTCGCCATCTCAAACGATGATCCGAGACACGTTGGGCTAGATTTAAACGGTAAGGATACTTGCAATCGACCTGAGGGTAAACGAACAATTGTTTCTCGAAAGATTTTCTCACAAAGCATTTCTTCTGGGGTATATAGTTTGTCGCCCGAAACATTTGGAACTTGTTCCAACTCCCAGAATCGTTTAACTAGTTTTTCAAGTGGACCAGACTCCTCAACTATGCTCACCAAAGAACACGCTTCAGTCCCTTGGGGTTGTTTTGATTTACACCGCCCTGACACCACCCAACCAAAAACAGTGTTTTGCAAAGTCAGTGTATTTTCTTGTTTAATTTGGCCATCTTTTAAAAGATCAAAAAACGCGTCTGCTCCGAGCAGCAGATCTACTTTTTGTGGCTTATAAAAGGCTGGATCAGCAAGCTGTATATTTGGAGGAATATTAATAGATTTAATTGAAACGCCTTTTTCTGGGTGATAAGAGGAAATAGATTTTAGAACGACGAAGTCAGCAACCATTTCATACTTTTGAATGCGAGAACTAATTGTTGTTTGCACAACTTGGTGCGCAGATAAGCTTGATTTTCCAATTCCCAACAAGTTAATTTCTTTTCGAATCCGCTTTAGCTGCAAACTTCTCGCCAACTCGTCCGTTATAAAATTGACCTGGGAACCTGAATCCAAAAGTACCCTGGCTGGCTGAATCTGAGAAGAGCCACCTTTAATATCTACAATTGCTGTCGCCAAAACAACTTGCTGTGCATCGAGGGTGCTTGCATGATTCGACGACAACACGTTTGAGTGTTGAGCTGCTTGCATTCCTATATGGCTTGCCGCTGGATCTAAATTTTGTTGTATGTTTGCGTCAGCAGTATAGCGATGTAACAATGTATGGTGGGGTTTTGAGCATACTCTGCAGTGAGCTGATTTGCAGGCGGATATATTATGCCCCTTTCCCAAACAATTTATGCAAAGTGGGACCCCTTTGGCAAATTTAAAACGAGCCATGACAGAAGCAGCTGAGAATGATGGACATGTCGTGATAAAATGGTCATTAGACTTGCAGAACGAACATTTGGCTGTTTCCGGGGTTCTAATTGTTTGTGATACTGCCAGTGAAGTTTTGCCAAATTGCTTGTTTCTAGTATCTTGTTGTCCTTTGCGACCTTTTGAGCGTCCACTTGTAGCCTCTTCAGCCGACAAATGCTGAAAACGCTTATTAAGGGCAGTAACACACTCAGACCATAACGGGATTTTTTGGTAATCTAAATTCTCTTCCCACCTAGAGCGAGTCTTTCCGTCAACCTTTGACATGACAATGTGAATTAATAGTGCGTTTGCAATAACCTTTTCGTCGCCAACGGACAACAAGGACTCATATATTGCCGATACTGTATCAATAAGCGACCGCAATGCGCTTGCAGATGGACTTTGGATAGACTGTATCTCAAAAAGTCGAGATATGCCATCAAAAAATATTAGGCACTCGTTGTCATAAACTTGCTTTAGAGCAGCAAGTGCCTTTGCATAATTCTGATCCGTCACCTGAAAGGCTTTTACAGTACCTAACGCTTCGCTTTCTAAGCAACATAATAAATGATTAAACTTTTCAACGTTGCTTAGGGATGGGTCACTATCAATTATGCTCGAAAATAATCCAATAAAGTTTTTGAATTCAGAATATTTACCACCAAACTTGGGCAACTGCATTCGAGGAAGGTGTCTAGTATTCGATAGAGTTGTATTAAACACTGATTCGTTTAGATTGCTTGACGGGGCTGGAGTTTTTACTGACAATAACAATGCTCTGGTTAGCACGCATAAATCTTCAAGTTCAGATCGCGATGCCAAGTCCGGATCGACATCCTCAATTTGCAGTTGTAACGAAAATGCGCGATCTATATACGTATCTAAAATACTCAAACGACAATCCAACTGTTCAGAGTTAAACGAAATCTTTTTATTTTCCACGGCTTTAGCTATACGATTTATATCCTTCTTAACTGAATCCAATTTTCTCAAAATATTTTCTGATTCAGCTTCTACAATAGAAGTATTGCTGTCAGAAGCTCCACGACGTTTAGGCATTTTTAGAAAATTACAAACAAAATTTTAATTATTTAGCAAAGCTATAATTGTTGAAATGTTCCACTGTAACTCTGAACCAAATTACTCAAAACAATCGAACTCCGTATTAGTGATCTCCAATTAAATAAGCGCAGTGATATCCAAAAATAATTTTTTTTTTTTTTAATTATTGTGCAAAGCTGTTATTACATATTCACAATGTACCACTGTCACTCCAAACCAAATCACTTAAAAGGGCTCAATGTGGCTCGAATATAAGAGTGACTTCCAAATAGACGAGCGCAGTGCAAACAATGAGTGAAAAGCTACCATGCAAATCACTCAACTTTTTTGATGTATATAAGCTGGGCTTAGCTGCGGTCAAGGGGCTTAAATAACTGTATGCACTTATGTATGCAGCCACAGCAAAACGAAACTGGCACAAAGAGAAGACGATTACCAACGATACGGTACTTCTTTTCTTGTGACCCTTTTTACTGGTACTTGCGAATTAGCGGTTATATATATGTGGCCTTATGCAATGTGCATCTGCCTTTATGAAATATATTTTATTAGGGTTTTACCTTATTTGTTTGATGCCAACTATTTTTGTAATAAGGCATTCTCACTCTCAAACCAATTTTTGCGATGAGGGCTTTTAATCCAAATTTAATTGCCCGGCGTCCAGAAATCGGCTCCAACCAAATTTTCCAAATGACTCCAACGACCTGGCTCCAACGAAATGGGTCCGACGAAAGTGTCCAAAGATATAAACTCGAAGTGTCCAATTTTATGGCACAAAATGTCCACCTGGGGGGCGCCAAAATGTTCGTGCAAATCACGAAGGCCAATACGGCAATTTATTTTTAACTAATAATTCGGACAGACAAGAATAGTACTTGTAGACACTTTCGTTTCCAAATTGAGAGTGATCCAATCACATTTATTCAAACTCTTCTAGAGCCATTATATGAGTTTCAAAGTTACAATAGTGGTTCTCGCGAGTGCGAGGGAGCGAAAGCTCTTTTTAATACGAGAGGGAAAGTTCGACTTCATGAGATCTTAGGTACTAATTGTTACATTCTTTTACAAAAGTAAATCGCCACCGAATTGACTGAATAAAATCCAACAAATTTTTTTTTGTTTAAAATATTCTTTAGGGTCTTAAAATAACATACCAAAAGATAGAGTCCGGGAAATGTGTCTAAGTATCGAAATTTTCCATTCTACCGCGATGCCTCATATGTATATCCCAGGCACCTTAAAACTTTAAACGCGTTTTTCTCGAAACCACTTTTTTTGAGACTGCCGGAAACATAACTCGAACAAATCACAGTATATTTAAAATACTCATGTCTATCGACACACGTAGGATTTTTTTTTTATATTGGGTACTTTTTTTTATTAACACTTTTGTGACGTTTTTTTCCATCACTTTTATTCAATCTCTCACCATTTTGCAAAAAATCAATATATCGATAGCCGTTGATGTATAGAAACTAACTGAATTGGAATTTTTCCTCTAGATCAAAAATTACGGGCGATAGCTTTCCGGCCATGGACCCCCTTCAATTAAAAAGGGCCTACGAAGAAATGCTGCAGAGCCGCCATTTTGTTTTTGATTTTTTTGAAAAAAATTTATTTTGTACTTCGAACCTAATCTTATTAAACCTAGTTTACAAATTTTCGATTGGCCTTTTCATTTGGTCAAAAAAAATTCCTGAAAATCCGCTTTTTTTTGTCCGTTTACTCAGATGTCCCCCCTTAAAGTTGTTTATTCCATCGTTCCAAAAAATTTTATGATGGTTTTTGGTGAGCCAGAGAGCAGTTTTTCGTGACTTGTTATTAAGATGAGTGAAATCAAATAAGGGTTGTATAACGAAATTATTATTAAATTTATTTTCTTTGCTAAATACAACTCCAATTTCCTTTAGAATGAACTTGTCGTTGTTATCAAAAAATCCTTGTACATCAATTGCAACTAGATCTTTCTCCATTTTATGTGGTTGTTATGTTGTTAGACAATTCTTGGACCAACCCAGTTAGAGGACTATACTCAACTAAACGATCGTGAGTAAGGAGACAATATGCTTGGGTGTTTTCATGGTTTGCCTTTTTCAAATCGATTGAAATTCTCACGTCGATAGGTCCCGATTTAACTGTTTCATTTTGATATGAAAGGTCAACTACAAAAATAGGTTTACTTTTAAATTCTGTCGGTGTTAAAAATGGTTCTGCTGGGCAGTTGTAATAACTCTTTTGAAACCTTGCATACATATCATAAAGGTGTGCATATTTATCATTTTCAAAGTTTACATTTAAGTCATCATATGGATACGTTTCTGAATTCAAGTGGACTTTCAGGTTGGATAAATTATTTGTAATTAGTTCTCCATTTAATATACATACATTTTAATTTTTGCAGCATCACTGGGTGTTACATGAGGAATTTTCCAGCTAATATTAGTCATTTCCAAAACATATGTATGGTTTGCTTTGTTTTTAACATATACGGCATCCAGATTTTTTGTCAACAAAAGTACAAGTTCATGCTTACAATTCAGTAAAACTTTTCTATAATCCTCAGCAAACCCCATTACATTTTTTAAGGGTAGCGAGAAATTAAAATTAGATTTTGTAGTAATATCATTTCCACCACTCCATCCAGCATTTAAAAGTTTCCGACTATCCTGACGACTTTCCGATAGATAATTTTTAAGTGTGGTGCTCATACCAACAAACCGGGTTCTATCAATTTCATATCCATTTATTTCATATCTAATTTCATCAATAAAATTTGCCATACAATTATTGCGAAACGTAACATCGATATTATCAGTGGTGCTTGTACCATCGGCTGCTACTCTCTTAACAACTCCTTGAAAATTAAGATAGCTTTCGTGAGGAAGTACATACAAGTCCTGATTTTGAATACATATACGTATTTCATCGTTTGCTTTAAATGTTTGATGATATGAGGAATATGTATGATATTCCTTTTTCGAAATACTTTCATCTGAAAACGGTCTCTCACGAACATTTAAAATTTCATTCATTTTTAATTGCTTCTTATTATTATTATCAGATTTGAATTTTGAAGCCCAGTGATTTTAAAAACAATTTGTTTTTTAATGTAAGACCCTTTCGAATTAATCCTTTTCCTTTAGCTTTACAACTGCTAGTGCGCAGTTGATGAAGTATACCGTTGCTTTTATTGTAAATTATCATCCTATTGCTCGAATATGTATGCGAATTGTTACGTTTTCGCCACGCAAATTCAATAAATCACCGTTCTGATCAACGATATGTATTGAGAGGGTACTTATTTCTCTGCAGTTAATAGGTAAATAGATGAGATTGTGTGGTGTCACAGTCATTTTATAGCCCGGTGGAACCGAAATTGCAAAGTCATGTAATACGTTATTTGGTGTATTATCAACGTAAGAACCACTCACAATATTACATTCCAAACGAATCGAATTAATTTTTAAAATGTTGACAGCATTATCGGACAAGTGATATTGGTTTGCCCTCAACACTCTTTGCTTAAATCCAAACAAATTACCTATTGACCTCTCCTTATTAAAGTACACATCCTCTTTACTGCTAAATATTTCCACTTGAAGTGTATTGTTATTGCTTACAATTTTCACTGTATTTTCTAGTTTGTAATCCTTTAACTTGTTGTAAATAAATTGAGAAATATCGTTGAGTTCATAGGAGCCGGTGGGAATAATAATAACTTTATCACCAATATGAAAGAGATTGTTATTTACATCCACGTTGGGAATTGAGTTGTACATGTTAAACTCAATTAGCGCACACTCATATTCCCCGATTAATTCAATTGGTGGGAAATAAACTGTGTTTATAACGGAACTGTTTTTCAACTGGGTGTCATACAACCCCGCCCCCCAAACTTATATTAAAATTAAAGAACAATAAATTGGTCATATCCTTTTCTATATCGTCCCCTATCAATATTGTCATCCTTACTTATAAATAAAAATCCATATTTATCATCCCAACATTTTTGACAAATTTTCTTAAATGTCTCATATTTCATGTCAGGCATGATATGATCCCGAAATATGTGTCGCATATTTAAATCATCCTGTTTAAACATAATAATTACATTTGCATTGTCTCGTATAAGATGTTTTGGTATCCGCGTATATGTTTGACACAAATAAAAAGAATCAATATTTTGGTGACGGCCCATACAGAAATAGGAGCGTATATTATCCTGTTTCTCACAAGCCACATCGTCGAAAATCATGATTTAATTATTTTTTGCTTCGGTGGATGCTAAAACAGTTTCGTTCTGAGAGAATGTATGATAACCCATACCCTTTATCGGTTTTATTAGCTTTTCCAAGTAATCATATTTCGGTTGGTATAGACTTTTTGAAAACACTTATATATTTTCAAATCTCAAACCATTTGGACTCTCAATTAGACTGATCATTACATTAATTTTCCCGCAGTTGGATGGACCCACCACAAGGGCTCTAATTGTGTTTGGTAATAATTCACTGTGACGTGGTGGTTGTTTAACATTGTTCACGTTCTCAATGTTACGAACAAGAATGTTATTTTTTTGCTTTATTAATCGCATCCTAATATAAATATGTTTATTCCGTGATAAATCTTCAATGAATAAAGACAATATACAATGGGGAAACGATTTTATAATCACATCAGTCATTATTTACATCGTAAACGTGGAAGTGGTCTTATTAATAAGTTAATAGATTCTCTTCCGATTGAGTTTCATATTCCTGGATATAACTATTGTGGACCCGGTACAAAGCTTGCAGAGCGCTTACAGCGTGGAGATCACGGAATTAATCAGTTGGATGAAGCTTGCAAGGTTCACGATATTGCCTATTCACAAAACAAGGATGTAAGCATTCGACATAAGGCAGATTCTGTATTAATTAACAAGGCTTGGGAGCGAGTAAAGGCGAAGGATAGTTCTCTTAAGGAGCGAGCAGCAGCATATTTTGTAACTAATATTATGAAAGCAAAGAAACATTTTGGAATGGGTGTTCGGAAGCGAAATAAGAAAAAACCGAAGAAGAGGAGGCGTAGGAGGATGAAAATAAATAGACTATCATCTGTTGTAAGAGAAGCTAGTCGGGAATTGAAAAAACGAAAACCTCTGGATGTGGTTAATGCAATTAAAATTGCACGTAAAGCAATACATAATTCAATCGGATCTAAGAAAAACGTTAAAGTTCCTCGAATAATTAATGTACCCAAAATGGGAGGTTTTTTACCACTGGTACCCATCTTAACGACATTAAGTGCTATAGGTAGTTTAGCTTCAGGAACTTCTAGTATCGCAAAATTAATAACAAACGCAAAAATTGCTAAGCAACAGCTAGAAGAAAATAAAAGACATAACCGAAAGATGGAAGAAGTTTCCGTGGGTGAAGGTCTATACTTAAAAACCCATAAAAATGGTTACGGGTTATACCTAAAACCATACAACAGTCGTGGTGGGAGAATGAAGAAACAAAAAAACTAATTGGTCAGCTACCCAAAAGAGCATTAACAAATATTGATATAATGGAATTTGCTCAAAGAAACATACCGCATTTTAGGGGGATGTTTATGAGAGACTCTCTCCCAAAAACACCTAAAAATATTGAGAGTGGAGTGATTAACTTGGATGACTCGAAATCAAGGGGTACACATTGGGTAGCTTACCACAAAAACAGAAACAATATATTCTATTTCGATAGTTTTGGAAATTTACAACCACCAAAAGAAGTTGTGATCTCGAGTTAGCTAAAAACTTCTCTATAACAAAAAAAGGTCGTATTAAAAGCTAATCTTTGGACAAAAAACGGTCAATACGCCGTAAAAGGCTGCTATATGGAAGCCTAAAAATATGCATTAGTGCATATTCTTCTCAATCTGTCACGGAACTCTGATAGAGATCAAAGACAGAACAAAGTCCAACAAACACTAAGGGCTTGATCAGCTTTTCGAAGTTTACCGCTCTGGCGACGCTATAATTCCCAACCAGTTATAGCGCGGCTTGCATGGTAACCCACTTCGATCGTTGACCAAGACAGCGATTTCACTGCTGAAGATTGTAGTTGGCTACTACATGAAACATGCATGTACAGTGAAGCCTCTTCGCTCCTTTTTGTGTGTTGGCATAATGCCGACGTCTTGGACTTCTTGAAGTCTAAGTCGGCATGACCTCGAGTTAGCTAAAAACTGCTCTATAACAAAAAATGGTCGTATTAAAAGCTAATCTTTGGACAAAAAACGGTCAACACGCCGTAAAAGGCTGCTATATGGAAGCCTAAAAATATGCATTAGTGCATATTCTTCTCAATCTGTCACGGAACTCTGATAGAGATCAAAGACAGAACAAAGTCCAACACACACTAAGGGCTTGATCAGCTTTTCGAAGTTTACCGCTCTGGCGACGCTATTATTCCCAACCAGTTATAGCGCGGCTTGCATGGTAACCCACTTCGATCGTTGACCAAGACAGCGATTTCACTGCTGAAGATTGTAGTTGGCTACTACATGAAACATGCATGTACAGTGAAGCCTCTTCGCTCCTTTTTGTGTGTTGGCATAATGCCGACGTCTTGGACTTCTTGTTAGACTTCAAGAAGTCCAAGACCTCGGCATGACCTCGAGTTAGCTAAAAACTTCTCTATAACAAAAAAAGGTCGTATTAAAAGCTAATCTTTGGATTGCTGTAAATTTTTATAATGAATGATATAATTTTTTTTATTTCCGAGGTCTGCAATTAATTTTTTTAATTTTTCGCTATTAGTTGCTAACTTTGTTGTTGAACAAAACGGTAAATCGCTATGTAAATCATGGATACTGTATGGATAGTCCAAGTCCACTTCTAAAATATATCCATAATGACCATCGCTTGGAATATTTTCTACTGATAAATTTTCTATGTCTATTGGAGACAACTACTTAAACCCTTGGTAAGGTAAAGGTTGAGACATTGCCCAACCATACAAATTATTTGCATCTAAATACATTAAAAATGTTGACTCTTTACTATCATCATAGTCTCTTAAATATTTATTATTTGCTTTAGTATATCTGTGGCAGCATTGTACCAAACCACCCCGAATTCCACTTTGTATAAATTTATACATATCAATATCAGTTATCAACTGTAACTCAATTTGGGTGGTTTTCAGCATTGCCTGCTAAGATAAACCTGGTGTTGTATAAAAATGAGCTGGGTCAAGGGAATAAATTTTCATGCAAATTAAACAGAAATTTTCAAAAACGTCAGTTAATAATAATACATTAGTTTTTAAATAAATCTCTAGATAATCCTTTAGAGATTTACAGGAAAATTGTGTCCAAACTCTAACAGCATGACTATAATCCTCTTGAGAACATTGCTTTTCAGTAAACTGATTATAAAATTGGTCTATTGATGGTAAACAAGTTTCATCTAGTCTATGCTCTGAATCAAGATATTCATATGGGAATACACCTTTCTTCCGCATAAGCCTAAATTCATTTTCACAATTAAAATGTGATCTTACTGATTTAAGTTGATCATCTTCTAAATTGGACGCTAAGGCATCTAGACTAGATGACATAAATCTAAATGTGTCTAGAAATCTTATCTCAAAACTGTTTCCACATTCATTTTCAATGTTTTTCATTACTGAAATGAAGTGCTCCTTGTTTATGGGAATAACTTTAATTTCTCCAGGTATAAGCGTCAATTCTTTGATAAACAAGTGACAATCATATTTGGAAAAATTGTGGAAGAAAACTGGGATGAAATTGGACGTTTTCAATTCTAAATTACATTTAGAATGAGCTGCTCCCCTGTATCTACCTGTATAATGACAATGATCTCGAACCCTATCATTTGCTAAAGCCTTTTCACAAATATGGCAATTCAGGGCATACTCAAAATCATATTCATCCTCTGGTTTCATTACTATAGGAACAACTTTACTCAGATATTTTGTATGAATAGTTTTTAAGTTATTTACAAGGGAATTAACAAAATTTATAGCTGAATTACCTCCCGTTTCCATTACGAATTTATCTAAACTAGAATCATATGCACACTTTATAAAGTAAGCATATTAAATTGGTAAATGTTCATTTACATTAAATAGTTTAGGACTTACATCAATATTTTTACGACGAAGTACGCATCGAAATCTGCATACACTGCGAACGGAACTTTTAGTTGATGACGCAGTGCCGTATACTTCAATGTCGAATTATGTGGGTTTGGGAGAGTGGCAACCTTTCCACTGCAAAGCTCCTTGTGACGAAGTGCGCGACTTGCACTTGATGAAAAATTTAAGCAGGTATTGCAAAACCATGTCCGTTCCTTATGTAGACTATTTTGTGATTTCATTAGTCTATTAAATAAAAGAAAATATAGCAAATAATGTATCTTTAAGAAGTAAAAGTAGATCTATAATAAGTAAAATTCATACCTTGAAATATTTTTTATCCATGTGTAGTGACCGAATCCGTTTCCTTCCAGGAAGAGTATATTTATGTGAGTCGGCTTTTCAACTCCAGAATGATAAAGAGGTCCAATTATACTTTCACTTTCCTCATCGTATCCAAAAACGTTAATGCTCAATGTAACGTTTTTTTGTATGAAAATGTTTTTGTCCTTTATTTTGAGTGGGAATGTCAACCCACTGAAATCCAAAACTAGTCCAGACTGTAATACGATTCTTTCGGCACTTATATTAACTTTATATGTGTAGCACATACTAGGGTTACTTGTTGACTTTGTAAGTGCCGAAATCAATGACCATTAAAAACAGTATGAATCATTTTTATTTTGGACATTAATTATTACTTTTTTCGAAAAAAGCTTGAGTGCTGTTGGGATAAATGAGGATCCAGAAAGCGGTTTAAATTGATTGAATTTCATTTCCACTCGAATTATGCGAAGTAGGGTCCACCCGCTATCCCTTTCCTGAAACTCTTCCATTTTTATTTTCAGTTGGTCTGAGTGATTGGTGAATATGTGGTCTATATCCGAGTGGCTTGTAACAACTTCCATTTTGCTTTGGAATTGTTTGGTCTCCGTTTTTAAATCATCATCTTTCACGAGCATATATTCCGCAAAAAGCTCAAAATTAACTTTACCGGACATATAGCTTTGAAGCACATTAATTAAATGAGATTTTAAAGCCTCTCCTGCTTCGAAGAGGAACTCTTCCGGGTATCTTAATTCCTCTCCTTCATTAACATACATATAATGGAGGATTCGTCCCTTGAATCCATCGGAAATCTTTTTGATTCTTCCATCTAAAGGTTCTATAGCACTAGTTTACAACTTTAGATTTTTTTTATATATAAACGCTAGGACCCATTTTTTCCGATTACTCTTGAGTCACTGATCACCATAAAGAAAATAAAAAAATTTTCCAAAGAATCGTTTTGGAGATATTCGAGATAGCCAGATTTTGGACCACTTGTTTTGTTTAACTTAACAGTTCCCAAAAACCGATGGTCCTATAATTTTGAAGGAAATAGATGCACCTTTCCGAGAAGGTATGTCGCTTTGCGATCGGACGTGAATTAATGGAGATCTACCATCTGAAAGTAAAAAATAAATTTCATTTCTGGCTTTTTTGTTTAATAGCTAGATTTCACACAATTTTAAAAAATATTAATAAATATTTATAAATTATTTTGAGCATACAGATCTAAAGAGCCGTTTGTCCCAAACAATTGAGGCCAATTATTTCCAAATCGAGTGTACATTCTAGGAGATATGCATATTCTAGCGAAATGACTCAAAGTCATCATAAGTCAGCAGTGGTACCAAACATGTTTTTCAAGAGATGTCGCTGTTTTTTCGATTTTATATTTCAAGAAACGATCAAAATGGTGTTATTTATTGTATGTACACTTGATTGAAAAACATTTAAATAATTAAAAAAAATATTTTTTTTTAATTTTTGGTTTTTTTGACAAAAATAAATTTTGATTTTTTTAAAAATGTCTTTAAATGGTTTTTAATTAAGTGTACATACAATAAATAACACTATTTTAATCGTTTCTCGAAATAGAAATTTCGGAAAAACAGGCAACATCCATTGAAAAGCATTTTTAGTACCACTGCTGACTTATGATGACTTTGAGTCATTTGGCTAAAATATGCATATCTCCTAGAATGTACACTCGATTTGGAAATAATTGGCCTCAATTGTTTGGGACAAACGGCTCTTTAGATCTGTATGCTCAAAATAATTTATAAATATTTATTAATATTTTTTAAAATTGTGTGAAATCTAGCTATTAAACAAAAAAGCCAGAAATGAAACTTTTTTTTTACTTTCAGATGGTAAATCTCCATTAATTCACGTCCGATCGCAAAGCGACATACCTTCTCGGAAAGGTGCATCTATTTCCTTCAAAATGGGACCAGTTTCAAAATTATAGGACCATCGGTTTTTGGGAACTGTTAAGTTAAACAAAACAAGTGGTCCAAAATCTGGCTATCTCGAATATCTCCAAAACGATTCTTTGGAAAATTTTTTTATTTTCTTTATGGTGATCAGTGACTCAAGAGTAATCGGAAAAAATGGGTCCCAGCGTTTATGTATTTTGGCTGTAAACTAGTGTAGCATTCCGCTTGTGCTCCTCGGTGCGAGCATGGTGATTCCATTGTATGCCCATCGGGATGAAACGACGGCACCACTCGCAATATTGTTAGGCTTGGTTATTCATTTTTGGTTTTTATTTTTTTAAAGAGTTACAAATGTAATTAATTTATAGATTGTTTAAATTTTATTTTTTCACAAAGTCACTTAACAAATTTAAAAACTGATTTTTGTTTTAAATTTTTCAACAGTAATTGTTCTCGCAAAGACACTTAACAGTTATAGTCGTTGATAAGATCACTTTACTATTTTCGAATCTGGTAAAAGAGTAGTTCACTTCAAGAAAATTTGATTATATTGATCTGAATTCAACGAAATTCTGAGTTAAATATAACTTAAATTAGTATGAACTTAAACTATAGTTTGTAAAATAAAAAATTGGAGATGCAACGATTTGATTGGTTGTTGACAATATTTTCCTAACATTTAATATAAGAAATTTTCTTTGCATTATTTCGATTGGTTGATTCCATCGAATATTTGATGGCGGGGGAGGGAAGGGGGGGGGGGGGGGAGGGGGTGAAAGTGAACAGTGTCTAAAACCAGGTTGTTGACTACTCGGTTTCTAAAACTTGGCATTTGCCTAACTAAAACTTCTTGCGAGGGAGGGATGATGGTGGAAGAAAGCAGAATTCTCAAAAATAAAGAGGGGTGAAAAGTGCCTAGAAACTAGGTTTTTAAAACTTAGCATTTGTCTAACTAAAACTTCTCAAAGGGATGATTGCGAGGGAGGGAAGGTGGTGGAAAATGATTGCTCCCCATATGAAGAGGGGATAAAAGTGAGAAGTAACTGGAAAGGAACTTCAGTTCGAATTCAAAGTCCACTGGATTCTTGTTAGAGCAATCAGCTGCAGCAACGATAACAAAACAGTTAAGCAAGAAAACAATAAAAACAACAAAAAACAACAAAAACAACAAAATAGTTAACAAGAAAACAACAAAAAACAAATCAGTTAAGCAAGAAAACAATAAAAAACAACAAAAAACAACAAAAAACAAATCAGTTAAGCAAGAAAACAACAAAAAACAACAGCAACATCATCAAGAAACAACACCAACATCATCAAGAAACACCAGTTATACATCAAGAAACAACAAAACATCATGAATACCAACAACGACGTGTGTGATGAAATCACCAATTTCCTCACTGAAAATGGTGAATTCATGTTTGAGGAACATCGGCAGACCCTGGAGATGATTTTCTCCAAACTTCAATGGATGGAGAAAGTTGGTGAGAGAAAATCAAAATATGGCGTCCATATGCTATCATGTCCCTGGGCCGACGATGATGTAAGAGAGGGTCCGGATACATGTCAATGCCACCAGGCACCATACCTTAGGATTAAAGCTAATGATTTAATAAACAAATACAATAAACTTAACCTTAAATTTAAAAAATAAATAATTCAAAATAAATCTATAATTTTATAATTATAAAACGAATTAAAAAAAGTAAAAATAAAAAAATAATTTTTTAAATTCAAATTTGTATCTTCTTTTGCTATTGGGGTGGGTATTTGCTTTTAGCTTTTTCTTTTCAGTTTAAAAAAAAAAATCTAAATATGTTTACAGTGGTGTGCCTGCTTTTTCTATAAAAATCATCGAGACGGTGCTTTAAAAATAATGTCATCATATTTAGTGTATAAGAAAAGCCTGTTACAAATTTCCAAATAAACATGACCTAAATGCATGACCTAAATTCAAATGTATTTCTTTTTTTATTGGGGTGGATGTTTGCTTCTCAGTGGCAAGCAAAGGGATCCCCTAAACAAGGGTGTTTGCTTTCAGCTGTTTTTTGAGTGTTCGTTATGCTAATCAAGTTACCGCGTTCACGTGTGAACGTGTCAACAACCCGTGACATTTTCTAGATCTTAGTAATGCTCACCCGTCACACTCCGCTTAACTAGGACCCCGGATTTCTGGATATAATCAACGGTCACCCGTCACACTTTCTTCCCCCTCGTTTCACCCCATGTCCTAGATATAAGCAACGGTCACCCGTCACACTCCGCTTAACATCTCCCCCGCCTTATTAGGTTCCCTCCCCTCGTTTCATCCCATTTTCTAGATCTTAGTAACGGACACCCGTCACACCCCGCTTAACTAGGATCCTGGATTTCTGGATATAAGCAACGGTCACCCGTCACACTCCGCTTAACATCTCCCCCGCCTTATTAGGTTCCCTCCCCTCGTTTCATCCGATTTTCTAGATCTTAGTAACGGACACCCGTCACACCCCGCTTAACTAGAATTCTGGATTTCTGGATAGGATTTCTGGATATAAGCAACGGTCACCTGTCGCCTTACCCTAATTTATTACCCTAATTAACGTCACGCACCCATTAACTTTAATTACCCCCACACCTGTCACCTTGATCTGATTTATTACCCTAATTAGCATAATTAATTACCTCCCCCTCCCCTTTAGATTCAGAAACCCCATTTTATACGATTCAGAAACCCCATTTTCTAACTACTGATGAAGTCTCGGCAAGACTCAGGCAAGTCTCGCCGAATTCCAAGAACAATGTGCAAAGAGCGCAATGAGAAACTCAAGCAGTATGTACTGCATCTTCCACTGAAAGTTGGAATCCTCTCAGGCCACAGTCTGGCCGCATCACACGCAACCACGATCGGAATACAGAACAGCCGCACCTGCGGGAAATGCAATGAACCGTGGGCTATCGAAACCCTGGAACATCTTATGTGCAACTGCCCACGCTCTGTCGAATGGGTAGCCATATTCCTAAAATTGCAGGTTCCTCTCTCTATCTTTAATAGATAGACTTTATTCACATTTGACGAACTTAAAGTAATTAAAATTTCACAAATATACGTGTGCTTCTTGCGACTGTTCTATGCGAGATTCTGGCAGCGAGAGAGTGTAGCGGTGCGTTGCCAACTTTACACTCACGTTGCATTTGGGTACATTTTTAATTATCGAGTACAGAAAGGGAAGGAAAGATCAGAAGGCGAGACCGCTTCTTCATTTATGAAAAGGGAACAGAGTTTTTAGGTCATATAGTAACTACTACTAGGTTCGGTGTGGTGAGGTTCTTCAAGGGCGCAACTCTTTACTTTTAGCAAAGAAAATTCGATGATACCACGCTAGCATGCATGAAACGTGGCCATGCTTGCATGCATTACAAAATGCTCTTCGCAGGAAGAGTTCTGCTGTAAAACAAAGCAAGCAACTCTTGCTATCTGTGACATGTGCCCCAACCAAGACAAGTGTAAAGATTGCGGTAAGGACTCATCCCAGTTAAGCTTAACTTTTCATAGTTGTTGCTGCCTCACAAGCCAAGCTCAGTCGATAGAAGATTATTTCTCTCGCGCTCTCTTGTATTCAAATTAATTCGCGATGTCGCGCTCTTATATTTTTCGTGTTTTGTCTGTTTGCGGTTTTGGTATTTGAACCCAGTGGCAAATTTACTAGAGGTAGTTTTGAACATTTTATTTTCATTGACCTTAATAAACTTTTTTCCCTTAAAATGGCTCTTATCTGTTCTAAGAAAAATTTTTTTCTTTCCAATTCTCCTAATGAATCGATTATTATCTGCTGGCTCTGTGAGTCGATTAGGTACGTCAAATGTGCAGGATGGCAGAGTTAAAGTCTTCATAAAAGACCGGTACGCATACCGGTCTCATGTGGGAATGTGAGACCTGCAAGAAAATGACAGTCGAGATGAGCAGCTTTATGAGGCAGACTCTGGACAGCCTATAGAATATCTCAAGTGCTTTTAAAAAGCTTAATGAGGGGTTTAATTCCGTTTGTGCCCAATTTATTAATAAGAAATTATTAACCGAGTCGCCCAAAGGCAAAAAATCTGGCTTAAGGGCAGTTAATGCGACCGTGGGACAAAACCCAACACTATATTCGGTAGCGGCAACAGTTTCTGTCGGCACAGGGCCAACTAAGCCAACTGTGCCTATGGAAACATCCAATTGCAGAGGGGTTCCTGATCTGGAAGCCAATTTGAGGCCAAGAATTCGGTGCCGACCGTACCTATAGGTACTGTAGGTATTCTTTCTAGGTTTACGCCGAGCGACGTTGAGATTGCTGCTGAGGGCGTAAGAAACTTTCAGTTGTTCCACATAAGAAGCAATTATTTGTTTCTGGATTTACCCCGGATACCAAATCTAAGGATGTTTTGGAATTTGTACGAGAAAAATTCCCGTCCGAGGACATTGCACGCCCTTAGAATATCATCTTTTAAAATATTTTCTCCGCCTGATGTGTTTAATGTACTACTTTTTGAAAGCTTTTGGCTTAATGATGATTTGGTTAGGTTAGGTTACACGGACGGCCCTCATGTGTCCGATTAATCTATATGAACCTCGAGATATTTTATTCGGTTTTAATGTCCATAAGGATCGAGGTGTATTTCGGAGGCAAGAAGTTCGCCTGGTTCCCTGCTGGAGCCGTTTTCTAGTGATGCCAACACTGGGGCACCGAGGTATCTTCTTCTTGCTCGTGAGAGCCGGGCACGTGCAGATCAGATGTTCCAGGGTTTCGATAGCCCTTGGTTCATCGCATTTCCTGCAGGTGCGGCTGTTGGGTATTCTGATCGTAGTACCTTGTGATGCGGCCAGACAGTGGCCTATTCTTCTTGCAATTTGACAAGTCTCGGTAATCCTCACCCTGCTTTTTGCTCGCGTGTCCGCCTGGTTTTCCAGGGCGCTTTGTAGCGTTCTGAGGTTCGTCAGCTTTACGCCCTCCTTTCCAAGTACGTCAGCTGTCTCGTTGCCATCAATGCCCTTGTGGCTGGGAACCCAATAGATCCGCACTGTCACTGTGTGCGTTGTAAACTGAAAAGCCTTTTTGTGCGTTTGGCGTCAACTTTGGGCCATGTCAGGCGACTTATGTTACAGTGAGTGGTATTGTTCCACATTTCTTGTTCAAGGGATCTGAAAACTTCCCTTGTCCTGATCTTAATATGGCTAGGGGCATACGGAAGTCCTCCTGGTCTTGAATGAGAGCTGAGGTAGTGCCGCGTCTGGCCAATTCATCAGCTATTTCATTCCCCTCAATATTTTGGTGCCCTTGCACCCAGATTAGGGAGATAACGAACTGCTGTGCCATCTCTTGAAGCGATTTGCGGCAGTTGTTCACTATCGTCGAGTTTGAGGATAGCGCACGGAGTGACTTTATTGCTGCCTGACTGTCTGAGTAAATGTTGATTACTCCGTTTTTAAGGCTAGAGTGGCGTATGCAACTAAAATCCTCGCTTATGGCTAGAATCTCTGCCTGAAAAACGCAGCAGTGCACTATGGGTAATTTGACCCCTTTTTGTGGCATTAATTAATAACTCGAAAACGAAGCAACATTTTTGGGCTCTGTTTTTAGAGTTAAGTTAATAATAACACCAGTTTACAAAATAAAATTGATGAAATACGCACTTCATGAAACTATGATTTTCGGTTAAGGTACATCTCCCTGAGTAAGAAATGGGCACTTTTAATTTTTTGTATGGTACAGTTTTTTTTTAAAGTGTAAAAAACGTTTTTTGCACTTTTTCATTTTCTATCTCGAGTTCTGATAAACCGATTTTTGTCATCAAATACTCATTTTACAGGTAAAAGAATGCACTTTAAAAATACACGCCTAAAAACCGAAATTATTTTTATAACTTCTACTTAAAGATACATCTTTAAGCAAACTAACAAGACCATCAACTCAATTAACAACCAAAGCTTCGCTTTTATATAGATTATTTTAGTTGGAAGAAAGGTGTATTACAGCACTGTTAGAGCCCTGTTAACCTCATTTTTCCAACTTTTTCAGCTTTGACGAAGTGTAGCTTCTAAACCAATGAATGGAACTCAATGCTGTGTATAAGAAAGTTAAAGGTTATTCTTTTACCTGTAAAATGAGTCTTTGATAGCCTAAATCGGTTTACCACAACTCGAGTTAGAAATTAAAGAAGTGCAAAAAACGTCTTTTACACTTTAAAAAAAAACTGTACCATACAAAAAATTGAAAGTGCCCATTTCTTACTCAGGAAGATGTACCTTAACCGAAAATCACAGTTTCATAAAGTGCGTATTTCATCAATTTTTTTTTTGTAAACCCGTGTAATGAAATCTATTCATTTTATCTAAAATGGGCGTGGTCGGCCCTTTTCTTAATTTTTTTAATTTTTTTTTTTTAAGAGGGTTCAGGAAAGTAGGAAAACCTGTAATAGAAAATTCTAGAATTTGGTTTTCAATAATGTGTTTATTTTGTCGGACACAAAGCCAGCAACTTTAAAACATAAGCCAAGTCAGGTTGTGCGCGGTTCCGAGCAGCTGCGCTTGAATTAATAAACTAACATTGCCTGCCTTAAATTATGCTAGATCGGAAGGTTCTTTTCTCTGGGTTCTTTCCTTTTTTGAAAGGTAAGACAGAGCTGGCCGTCCAACAGGTCCTATTCGTGTTTGAATGGGTACAACTGTATGGGAGCTTAGCCAAAAAGAATGACATCGCTTGAATTGCTTTAAGTTTCTTTTAGCCTTTAGGCAGTAATCGCATATTTTATAATAAATGATTTTACTTCTGGCTTCTAAAAGTTTCTCATCGCGACTAGTACAAGGTCCACATATAGCCGATCTCATATAATTGAATATTGTAATTTCCTTGAAACTCTTCTTCGCCTCTGACATCCAGCTTTCAAACAGCGCGCTGCTTGCGAAAGTTAGGTTGGTACCTAAATATTTAAATATCATAGGAAGTGCGCAAAAGTGCACTTTTATACTAACTGAGTATAATAAGAATTGACTACTCTACAACATAAAACAAGTTTTAGAGCTGGACTCACTTTGTAGCTCTAATTAAAGATTATAATTTACTACATGTTTTAAGTTTTTTTAAGGTTAGAACTTACACAAGATTATAGGGACACCACAATAAAAATCTACAATTCACGATCACAAACACATATTACAAACCACTCTGAATGGACTGCATTTCAAGAACAGCTCTTAAATTGATCAATTTCACACTTTTTTTAACTTTTAAGTTTTAAGGAAAATTTGCGTTTTAGCAGCGCTGCCATCTCGTTCGAACAACGGCTGGCTTTCACAGCTGATTACTTAACAGTGGTGCGCTCTGTTAAATTTTTCTGTTAGTAACATTTGAGATTGATGTTATCCTAATACATTGTGATTAAAAAAACCAATTTCTAACGACTTTTAAAAAATGGGTTTTGGCCAAAAAAAGTGGTCAAATAACCCATAGTGCAGTGGTGCGGAAGACGAAAGTGTATTTTGATAATGAGTAGTTCACAGAAGAAAAATCCTGCAACTCGATTGTCGAGTTTGGAGCCGTCTGTGAAGAAATTTATACAGTCATTTTGTTCAAAGGGGCGAGCCGCCCTAGCCTCCCTGGAGGGAAAGGCTGTTTTAAACGTTATGGTGGTGTGTTCCACGGGTGTGCAATAATCTGTTGATTTCATGTTTGCGCCATTTATTAGGATGGAGTGCCCGTATTGTTGCACTGTCCAGCAGTTTGCGTCTCTCAGACGTCGTGCTGTGATAGTGGCAGTTTATTTTGCCATTAGTAGAATGGGGGATATGCTAGTAATAGCGTTGAGTGCTTCACTAGAGGTTGTTCTAAGAGCTCCTGTCATGCAGAGTTGAGCTACTCTCTGCACCTTAGCGCCCTCAGTTTTTAACTGTTCAGTAGCGCTGGGCACCAAATAGATATCCCATATAGGAGGACGGGTCTTACTATGGCGCTATATAGCCAGCTAAGTACATACACATCCGCCATTTGAGGCCTACTGCCTTCTTGCAAGTGAAGAGTGCAATGTAAACTTTTCACACTCTATCCCATATAGTGAGATTCCAATTTAGTTTCTTATGTAGTACAAGTTTCTTATTTTGCACTATCGCCAAACTCTAGAACGGAAATATTTAATTTTGGGGCAGATTGCTTTGTGATCTTATACTTCCTAGAGAAGAGAATAAGGTCGGTTTTACTTGGATTTACGTTTAACCCACTTTTAAATGCCCATCTTAACAGTTTTCTTAGTTTAACTGTCATGATGTCACAGAGGCTTTGCGGAAACTTTCCCCATAACAACATTATCGTCAGCATAGGCAACAATCCAATGTATTGGACGGGGAACTAGACCCTATCCTGAAAGAAGACTCCGCAATTAACTTCCAGAGAGGTTGCTCACACCCAAGCGTAAGGCTCACCTTTTCCGATCGCTGTCGGTTGCAGAGTGACTTGAACTGGGCAACCGGCGCTATTTCTGCCAGCTATTTCTTTTGGCGCGCCCGCCTGCCTATTTGAATTTGAATTTGTTTTGCTTCATGCTTTTATTCACTTTAACCAAACTTATTATTATATTTATCCTATTTTTTATATACTCTCTATCGCTTCATGCTTTAATTCTCTCTTACCCTAAACTTATTCTTATATTTTATATTTAATTATATTGTGCGCTCTGGAGCGTCACAAGTTTGTGTTGTGTGTGAGGCTTTGCCGGCCTTGGGTATAAAAACTACTTTGGACGTTAGCCAAGAAGCGGAAATGTGGCCTAACGCCGTAATGTTTGTGAAAATGGCTTTTAGCCAAGGGACAGCAAGATCTTCCCCTTGCTCCAACTGTGTCGGGAATATCCCATCGGGACCTGGGGATTTATAGGGAGCGAAGCTATTTATAGCCCATTTAATGTTGGACTCAGTCATAATGTTATCCAATACTTTAACCGGGTGGTGTGATTGTGGGTCGCTTGTTTGGGGACTTGAGGTGTTTCCTGGAAAGTGCGTATCTAGTAATACGTTAAGTATTAGTTAAGTGTTAACATTTCTATTAAAACAAAGTTATTTAAAATTACCTCTAAAATTTGACGTTTTTTATAGTAAATTAACGTAAAAACGTAACCATTTTTTTTTAGTTCTCGAGATATTTATCTAAGTCCCCACCAAGGGGTTCCGTGCACCGTTATGCCCCAAGACAGTTATTTTAATTCAATGTTGCACGATATTTCACAAAAAATACTTTTTTTTATTTTTGAATGTCAGGTGTTGGTAAGCTATTTCGGTCAGTTGTTTGGATCAGCTGTGTCGCTCATCTGCTTTAGTCAGCTGTTTTAGTTAGCACTTGTGAATTATTAAACAAAGTAAATAGTCTATTTTAAACTCAATCTTCCATTAAAATTAATAAAAAAAAAACAGAGAATTTTATTCAAGAAAAGTGGATATGGTGATGAGCAACCAGGACATTTTGAATATTTTCTTGATTAGCTCCGATCAAATAATATCTAGTAAATGGAAATCATAGAATATTATTTAAAATTATGGTTTTCATTAATAAATTCGAAGTTATACATATAAACTTTTTTTATTTAATAAATACAAGTATTTCAAGGTGTTTTCCCATTCTTAGCATATGGTTTTTGGCGCATATTTACTATATTGTCTCTCAATTCTCGGTATTCTTAATATGTAGTCTAATTAAATATATAAACAATTCGGGTGAAATTTCAGCGCTATAAATTAAAAATTACCAATTTGTTTGTAAATGTACCCGAAATTTCGATAAAATGTATCAAGAAGAAAATCGATTAAATAAAAAATACTATACGGAAACTTCGAATGCTATTTTTTTTACTTTTAATAATCGAATACAAAATCATAACATGTTTAATTTTTTGCTGGCTGAATTGATCGTCACTATTGGGGTCTCTCACCCTAGGGTGTGACGTACTTCGAAAATGTTTACATTTCGACCATATCTTAATTGATCTCATTGATCTTAAATAATGTAAAATTGACCTACGTTTCGAATGCTGCCGCTACACGTAGCGACCGGTCTTGGAGTCGTGAGTCGGTACCTTCATGACCCAGCCTGCTGAAACCCTGGAGAAGGGATGCATCGGATATCACCGACTGGCAGTCCTCCTTATTTCTGCCTTGCTCCTCCATCTTGGTTCTTCGTCCTTCTGTTTGGTGTCCGACTTGTACATTCTGATGCGCACCGAGTTAAAACCGAAGTTTAGCTCTCCGTGCATAGACTCGATGGGTGCGATCGAGTCCTTATTCAGGATCAGCAATACCTGACGCAAAGGGCCCTGCGTCTCTTCCACCTTTGCCACCTTCCAGTCGGAGGATGGCAGGCTAGGGTTGGTAAAATTAATATGAAACATTTTTAATTTGAATACGGTTTTTTTTTTAATTCTGAAAGTATTAACGAAAAATATACTTAAATATTTCAATATTAAATTAAGCATTTTAATATGTTTCGTATTTAATTCAATGTTTTTTGTAAGAAATTTAAATACGAATTATGAGTCTTCTTATTCAAGAGGCAGATATTTAAATTTACTGTTCCATTTTTATATCAGTGTATTTGTATTGCTTTGTATTCTCACACTTTTGAATTTAGGGATTACAAAAATATTAACTACACAGAACTGGAAGTAGAATATAATAATTGCGATTCACTTAATGTGGAGTGAAATGCTGAAGGCCTGGAATGCATTTTTCCAAAATGTATTAAATTACTAGCTTTCCCGGCCCGTCTTTGTCCGCGATAAGGAATTTTGTTAATATATTTTTAATATATATACCATTTTTTTAGTTTTCCCCATTTTTAAAAGGGTTTAAAAATTTAAAAAGGTTTTGCATTCGCTAAATGGAAATTAATCTGCGATAAGGATATTTTTTAATATATTAACCTTTTTTTAGATTTTCCAATTGTTATTATTATTTTTAAGCCCGTCAAATAATTTAAAAAGATTTTGCATTGGCTAAAAGGAAATGAATCATTTTATTTGTATTTAAACACATCATCTAATTTTAAATAGAAACATACACACGCACATATGTATGTATAAGCAAATCAAAACATATCCAAATACACGCACATACATAAAAATTTTAAAAAATTAACTATCATCCAAAAATTATCTTGATCGGAGCAGCAGTTTACGTTTTAAAACTTTAAACCAAATTATGGTGGATTTTTAAATTTCCGTTTGATTTCCAATTAGGCCTTTTCAAAACCTAAAATTCGGTAAAATCCAAATTTTGAAATTCGAATTCTTTAGAAGTTATGCATTTAAATAAATATAATTTTTTCTTTCAAATATTGATGCTGGAACTGTTTGGGGCCACTGGGGGGACATATCGAATATTAGTGGGCGGTTAAGCCCCCAGTAGTATTCTGTGCAAAAATTTGGCTGGTCTAGCTCTTACGGTTTGGGCTGTGGCCGTATCCCCTTAAAAATCGGTCTTTTCATTTATAAGCTGTTGGGATTACTACCCTTACTCTTTTGCCATGTTACACATATTATGAACAAAGCAATTACCACATCCACTTTTCCCTCTGCATGGAAGTACGCAAAAATTGTCCGTATACCGAAAAGTCAAACTGAATTTAACTATCGCAAAATGTTTGCAAGCGGTCTAAGAAATGATAGAAACCCGCGAGCTTTTACTAAAGTCTCGTTAAATGTTCGCAAGCGGACTCAAAAAAGAGCGTTTAGTAAACAAAAACCGGGCGACATATTTTTCAGCCTTATGTCCAGTTTTCATTAACTTTTGAGCTCGTTTACGATAGTTTTACGAGACTTTACCATTATTGTATCACTTCTGTTCATGTTTCCATGGTAACTGACTGATGCGCAGTTCCTCGGACACGGAATCGTTCGTTTCTTTTCGTTTCTTTTGTGCGTGTGTTCTTTTCTGATTAGAAACTAGCAGAGTGCAGTCGTACCAAGCCGGAATTGTTTAAAAGTGTTATATTAAGTATACAAATTCGGTAATTTAATTCTAATTGAGTGTTTAGTTTTGTGCTGTGACCCAAAGAGTGAGTTAAAACGCCTTTAAAACAAAAAAAAAAAACAGAAATAAATAAAAAATCACATGTGCGTTCTTCTTCGTTTTTTAGCCTTCTTCTTGGAATTTTGCGGATTTCTGAACTTACGATGTCAGGCGAGAAAGCGTTTGACAAATGGATTCGAAGTTACTCTAGCTATCCGTAGTAAGTATTTTTTATATGAATAATTAAATTACAATGCACAATATTACAAAATCGTTTTTTTTACAGCGGGATTTAAAGAAAATTTTTCCTAGGAGATGCCGATTTCGACAGGATAACACAGAAGTTTTTCCAGTACGCCCAGGACAGATATTAAAATAAAAAAGAAAAACCAAAAATATAGTACTGCTTTCACTGTGGGAATGAAATGGAATGAAACACCTTTTTTAATATCTTTTTCGATCCGCTATTAATATTAATTTCGGCTCGTTAATGATATTAAAATCGCCTCGCTAAAGATATCACCAAAGCCTCGCAAACGATCCGTTTTCTCTGCCACAAACTGAGCGACCAGTGATTCGTTTTTTTATCGTTTTCGGATCCGAGGCGATAGTCGTTTTCCGTTTAAGTTTCGCGTAACTATCGTTTGCGATATCGCTAACGAACCTTTGGTCAACTGGGAAACTTTCTCTGCCACAAACTGAGCGATCAGTGATTCGTTTTTTTATCGTTTTCGGATCCGAGGCGATAGTCGTTTTTCGTTTAAGTTTTGCGTAACTATCGTTTGCGATGTCGCTAACGAACCTTTGGTCAACTGGGTCCCTGCTTTTCAAAATGAATAACTGGGCCACTGAAAACGGACTATGTCTAGACCCAAAATTAATTATATAAAAAAAAACCTTCAACAGTTCGCAATTCCCGAATTTAAAAATTGGAAATAGCCCAATCAAATATGAAGTATCTGCGGCAAACATATGAACTTCTGAGCCAGCTTTCTACTTTTCAGTCGCTCTTGCCAACTCAGCTACGTATGCTAGTGGCCAAAACTATTTTGGATCCCACCTTTTTTTATGGTGTTGACATTTTTGGGCATTGCGACACTCAAGATACGCAAAAATTAACTATTGCTTGTAACTTAGTCGTCCGTTACGTATTAAATCTTCGTCGCACTGACTACACTTCCCACCCAGTTAATAATATTCTTGACCTTAGCCTTAGTCAGTGGATTGATTTCAAGACATGTTTTAATTTCAAAAGATTGTGTGCACCCGTGAGCGGTCTTACTTTTTTTTCAGAAACTTCATCAAGCTTAATCGCAACGAACACAAAACTTTATTATCCCTATTTTTAAAACCCTATGTTCGTGGAGGCAATACTTTATTACTAATAAATTATTAAGCTATTCACCTATGGAACAATCTACCTCATGCTGTTAAAAACATCAGAAGCGCGTCACAGTTTATCTCTAAAATCAAAGAATTATTGCATGCTTAAGGATATTTGCAAACTTATATTCAAATTGTGAACTTTTTTTTGTTAATTTTTAAGTAGTGGATCAAAGAAAGCTGCGTCTCTGTTCCCCTGCAAATTTACTTGTAAGTTGTTGTGCAAAGTGTGTGGTTCCATAACTTAGTGCGTGAAATTTGTTGATAAATTTAACTTAATTAAAGCCCTGTCATACCTACGACCTATGTAAGTAAAAATATATTTGCTCAATTTACGCTATTCTGTAATTTTTATTTGACCACGTTTTTCCTAAAAAAAAGAAAACGATAATGCGTTGTATTTCATATATATGTACATACATATGTATGTACACTACGGCGGTCCAAAAAATAAAATTGTAATCGTTAATCACCCTTTCATATGGTAGATTAAAGTGTAAAAAAAATGTAATTGAAAACTAAACATTTTTGTTATGAAATTTAGAGCTTGCAAAATGGTTCTAAAGATTCCTTAAAAAGTACTCATACGACACGTATGACAGTCAGTGCTTTATCGAAAAATATCATTCTCCTATTTCAAACATTGTCAAATTTGGAATTTTGTTAGAATACTTGGTTTAAAAGGGGAAAGCAATGACAGTAATGCGCAGCGATTAAAAGGGTGAGAGTAGGACCTTAAAAATGTCCATACAAATGTGGACCGCCCTAATGTACACAAATGTGTATATTTATTTACTTACATATTTAATATCCAATTGTTTTTTACAGCTTATGTATGTTAATTTTTACAAAACTTATAATGTATACATAATAAAACAAGAAAGAACGCTTAGTCGAGTGCCTCGACTATCAAATACCCGTTACTCCGCTAAGGCAAGCAGCCTCAAGCAGGGCAAAGCAAGCAGCCGCATTCAAAAATGTAAACATAAACATAACCCAAACAAAATAGCGTTTACACTTTTGCGAATACACATTCCTTTTCCCGTTAATCTAGCTTCAAAACTGTGGGTGCCACAGTTTTTCGCGGTTTGTGGTCATTAGAGGGGGCGTGGCACATCGGCGTGAAAAAATTGCGCTGCGTATTAACCCCTAGAATCTGCATTCCAAATCCCAATCTTCTAGCTTTTATAGTTTCCGAGATCTCAGCGTTCACACAGACGGGTGCCACAGTTTTTCGCGGTTTGTGGGCGTTAGAGGGGGCGTGGCGCATCGGCTTGAAAAACTTGCGCTGCGTATTAACCCCTAGAATCTGCATGCCAAATCCCAATCTTCTAGAGATCTCAGCGTTCATGCAGACGGACAGACGGAGAGACGGACAGACAGACGGACAGTCAGACGCGCAGACGGACGGACGGACAGACGGACATGGCTAGATCGACTCGGCTAGTGATCCTGATCAAGAATATATATACTTTATATGGTCGGAAACGCTCCCTTCTACCTGTTACATACTTTTGCACGAATCTAATATACCCTTTTACTCTACGAATAACGGGTATAATAATATAAATATAATATATACATGTATAGATAAAAATATATATAATAATATTTTGTTTCAGGAGCCGGTGCTTCTTACAAATAAGTAGATAAGTAAATTGAAAATATATTTTTGTACATTAAGTTCACTAATAAATTATAACCTTTTAGCAATTAAGTGTACATTTAAGTTATAAAACCATATTAATAGGGTCTTCCCACAGAGAGCCATCCACCATCCACCATCCGTTGAACGGATGGTCCATAAGGTTTTGCCGTTCCGAAAATTTTCCAGTTAGTTCCCCGTTAAAATTTGACGGACTTTGACGGGCTATTTTATGCGATAGTTAGCCGATGATTTTTCGGTGCAACTCTGAATTCTTCCTCCTGACTGTGAAAATTGGAACGTTGACTACGAAATCATATTCAAACCAATGGCGGGAAAAAATTTAAAAATGTTTAAGCTTGTTGATTTTTGGAAATTCATTATTAATATTTAGTTTGTTGTAAGCGAAAAGGGCATTGCAAGCCAATTATTATGTGTGGGCCAAAATTTAAGCTATTGTGGGACCGAAAACATTATTTTTTGCTGAGAAGATTCAAAACATATTGTGCAATACTTAAATAATCACCAATTTTAGTTACAAGTGTAGTATATACTACTTTAAAGTTTAATATTGCTTTAAATGACCAAACAGCACATAATTGGTTTTGTTTACATTTTTGCTCTATTAATATTGACTAGACAGTGGCGTAGTAAGAACGGAGTGTGGGGGTTTTGGAGGTTAGGCTCCCCCCCGTCAGCAATTTGTATGCAGATTTGTTGCAGGATATGCTCTAACATTGGATATATGTTTTAAACTATTATCGTATGCTATTTATTATACCCGTTACTCGTAGAGTAAAAGGGTATATTAGATTCGTGCAAAAGTATGTAACAGGCAGAAGGAAGCGTTTCCGACCATATAAAGTATATATATTCTTGATCAGGATCACTAGCCGAGTCGATCTAGCCATGTCCGTCTGTCCGTCTGTCCGTCTGTCTGTCCGTCTGTATGAACGCTGAGATCTCGGAAACTATAAAAGCTAGAAGATTGAGATTTGGCATGCAGATTCTAGGGGTTAATACGCAGCGCAAGTTTTTCACGCCGATGTGCCACGCCCTCTGTAACGCCCACAAACCGCGAAAAACTGTGACCCGTTCTGTATGAACGCTGAGATCTCGGAAACTATAAAAGCTAGAAGATTGGGATTTGGCATGCAGATTCTAGGGGTTAATACGCAGCGCAAGTTTTTCACGCCGATGTGCCACGCCCCCTCTAACGCCCACAAACCGCGAAAAACTGTGGCACCCACAGTTTTGAAGCTATATTAACGGGAAAAGAAATGTGTATTTGTTTCATCAATACATATTGATAGACCAAAGTGGGAAACCCCCCTCCCCCCTAACGCCCACAAACCGCGAAAAACAGTGGCACCCGTCTGTATGAACGCTGAGATCTCGGAAACTATAAAAGCTAGAAGATTGGGATTTCGCATGCAGATTCTAGGGGTTAATACGCAGCGCAAGATTTTCACGCCGATATGCCACGCCCCCTCTAACGCCCACAAACCGCGAAAAACTGTGGCACCCACACTTTTGAAGCTATATTAACGGGAAAAGCAATGTGTATTCGTTTCATCAATACATATTGATAGACCAAAGTTGGAAACCCCCCCCCCCCTAACGCCCACAAACCGCGAAAAGCTGTGGCGCCCATAGTTTTAAAGCTAGAGCAAAAGTGTAAACGCAATTTTGTTTGGGTTATTAACGCCTACCGAAATGTAGAAGAAATATTTTTAATTTTTTGATGCGGTTGCTTGGTTTGCCCTGCTTGAGACTGCTGACTTTAGCTGAGTAACGGGTATTTGATAGTCGAGGCACTCGACTATAGCGTTCCCTCTTGTTTTGTTTTATTCTACAATAAGATTAGGAGAACAACATTATACAACTGTTTTCCCGAGTTAAGACCCCCTTTAATAATTTTGACATGAGCAACTGCTCTTCAAGTCAGCTGTTATCGGATGGTGGAAGGTATTTCACATTTGTCAAAAATCCCAACCGTTTCACACGGATGGACTCTATGGGAAGAGGCTATAAAAATTTAGATCTATTATCAAAATCAAATGAAATAAAAATAAATCAATTAAAAAAGAAAAAGAGAAGAAGAAGCGTGTAATCTCAATACCGACATCGGTTCATCTTGAAATCGAAATCGATTCGATGTTGAAATTTGGATTTCAGAATTGATTATGGCTCGAAAAACTGAAATCAAGAACGATTTATGCTTGAATCCGAATCGGTTTATCTTGAAATCGACATCGATTCGATGTTGAAACCGAGAAGACGTCATCTTGATATCGAGAGCACACGTGCTAAAAAGCCATTCCCAAAACCGAGATGACATCGATGTTGATTTTAGTATTTTTAGTATGATTCGATCTTGGCTAGGTTTTGTGATCGAAAATACTAAAATCAACATCGATGAGAAGGGTTTTTTTCTCGGTGTAGGTGCCTTTTTCCGTAACCTGATCAGCATGCACTTTCGGCGTTAGTCCAGCGGCCGTGTTGCACAGAAAAAGCGGCTCAGAGGCGCAACCCAGTAAGCTCAGCTGAATCAAGACCCCGCTTAAGGCTCATCATTACACATACACGTGGGGCTGGTTTCCTTTCACTAATACTTTCTTTACTTTACTTTGATTTACTAACGTTCGCACTTCGGAGATCCTTTCCGCCGTGCCAATGCTCTTCTTGTCGCTGTGGTCCGTCCACGTAAGTTCGGCTTGGCCTTTACAGCACGGAGTTTTACGCTTTGCGGGACGGAGTTCCGATTTGCAGCATGATTTTTGTTTATAGTAAAATGTGAGGGCGTTTTACCCAACCTTACAGTAGAACATTTAAATTATTTATTTTATTTACAAATTGTTTACTCAACCCGATGTGACTAACGCAACAAATATATGTCTTTAGTTGTAGCTTAGGATATAAATAAATAAATGAAATGCTGCAATCAAAATAAAAGACAATTTTCCGTCCTTTGTTCTTAATAGTTCTTGTTCTATTTTATCTTATTCGATTTTCCCAACAGAACCGATTTCAGTCAAACAAATATAACCAGGAGCTTTAAAAATGTTTGACGGGAACACTACTATTATTTTGACCGTAGCTGTTCTTTTTCTCAGAATCCATGCGTCAGAATTTTTTTGGAGAACGCAGTTTAAATTGGGCATCCCAAGCGATGGATTTTATAGTATCCATCGGGTAAAGAAATAAAAACCATTAATTTTGTAATAAAAAAGTAGGTTAGCTGAGTAACATGTAACATGTTAGCTGAGTAACAATGGTCGAGACACTCGGCTAGAGTTTTAATACCCGTTACTCGTAGAGTAAAAGGGTATATTGTAGTCTAGTCACACTATGTGGGGTAACCTATCCAGTAACCCGATTACCCCGATCACAAAAAAGTGTTTCCGTTGGTTTAATTCCGAATATCGGATAATGACAGCTAGTGTTTGTTGTTTTATTTGTTTATTTTACTAGGGATGGACCTTTAACGATAGGAAATGAATATATTTTGTAATAAAATACAAAAAATATACCCACAAATACCAAAGACCCTAAAAGTACCTCACTTTTGTCCACATCTAGTTGCCTATACAAAACCTATGTAAAAAAACAGGGTTATGTCAATAACCCCATAACTCCATAACTCTACCCTAGCGTAAATAGGCTTTTAGATTCGTGCAAAAGTATGTAACAGGCAGAAGGAAGCGTTTCCGACCATATAAAGAATATGTATTCTTGATTAGGATAACTAGCCGAGTTGATCTAGCCATGTCCGACTGTCCGTCCGTCCGTCTGTCCGTCTGTATGAACGCTGAGATCTCGGAAACTATAAAAGCTAGAAGATTGGGATTTGGCATGCAGATTCTAGGGGCTAATACGCAGCGCAAGTTTTTCACGCCGATGCGCCGCGCCCCTCTAACGCCCACAAACCACGAAAAACTTTGGGTGCCACAGCTAGATTAACGGGAAATGGAATGTGTGTTCGTTTCTTCAATACATATTGATTGATCAAAATGGGAAACCCCCTCCCCCCTAACGCCCACAAACCGCGAAAAGCTGTGGCGCCCGTCTGTATGAACGCTGAGATCTCGGAAACTATAGAAGCTAGAAGATTGGGAATTGGCATGCAGATTCTAGGGGTTAATACGCAGCGCAAGTTTTTCACGCCGATGTGCCACGCCCCCTCTAATGCCCACAAACAACGAAAAACTGTGGGTGCCACAGCTAGATTAACGGGAAAAGGAATGTGTATTCGTTTCTTCAATACATATTGATTGATCAAAATGGGAAACCCCCTCCCCCCTAACGCCCACAAACCGCAAAAGCTGTGGCGCCCACATTTTTAAAGCTAGAGCAAAAGTGTAAACGCTATTTTGTTTGGGTTATTAATGCCTACCGAAATGTAGAAGAAATTTTTTAGATTTAAGCAGCTGCTTGCTTTGCCCTGCTTGAGACTACTTGCCTTAGCGGAGTAACGGGTATTTGATAGTCGAGGCACTCGACTATAGCATTCTTACTTGTTTTAAATCGGACCACTCAGTAAAAACTTATAAGCAAATAATGAAATGTCCGGTAGATGGCGCCACTTTTAGGCCACTGCTTGGTTTGCCCTGCTTGATACTGCTTGCTTTAGTTGAGTAACGGGTATTTGATAGTCGAGGCACTCGACTATAGCATTCTCTCTTGTTTCATTTGTTTTGCAATTTATAAAAACATATGTGTAGAAAATCTCTTGTCGCCTTCTATTTACATATCGATCCAATTTTATTTTTAAATTGGTTTCCGCAAGTATCGCGTATCTGATAGTCGAGGCACTCGATTATAGCGTATCTTTTTATTAAAGTTTGCTTATTAAAAATGTATGTTCTCTTTTCAGTTTGAATTAGATGAAAATGGTGCTCCAAAACTTGGATCAGGACTACGAGGATTGGGAACTGATATTGCTATTATAAGTAGCATGGTTTTTTTAGCCCAATTTATTTTATCTTTGTGTATGGGGACAATTATAAAAATGTCTGGAACCACTACAGCTGTTATTAGTACCGCCAGTTTTTTAAGTTTTTGTGGAGCTTTGTCCGCTACTAAGATAATGTACTTAGATCTATAAACTTATTTAAAAATAAAATAAAAAAAATTAAATTTTACGAAGAAAACAGAAATAATCTGATTTCGAATTTAATTCCCAAGTGGCAGATGTGTTAAGACTGTGGGCGCCACAGTTTTTCGCGGTTTGTGACCGTTAGGGGGGGCGTGGCACATCGGCGTAAAAAACTTGCGTATTAACCCCTGCATGCAAAGTACCAACCTTCTAGCTTTTATAGTTTCCGATATCTCAGCGTTCATACAGACGGACAGACAGACGGACGGACGGACAGACGGGCATGGCTAGATCGACTCGGCTAGTGATTCTGATCAAGAATATATATACTTTATATGGTCGGAAACGCTTCCTTCTGCCTGTTACATACTTTTGCACGAAGCAAATATATAAAAATACCAATAAGTTGGGTTCAAGTCTATGGTGATGCCAACCTAAAAGGCGATTAGGAATTCGCGTATTGATTTTGTTGCTCTATTTTTAGCGACCAATGTCATTATTCTTAGTCAATGCTATTGTTGATACAGATACAGATCATACGTCTTTTCCTTCAGTTTATTTGAGGGAGAAAGATTTACTTAGAGTCAACAACGAACCTCGATGCAAAGGGGCGGGGAGCAATCAGCGTTGACTCAGCGAAACAAGCGAAGAAATGTGCAATTTGACGACCTTTTGGGTGTCAAACGGTCAGAAAGACGACCGCAATCGACGTACTGGTAACCATACACCGGCAGCTAGCAAAGTGCATCAGTCGGGCGTTGACACTACAAATAGGGGAAATCATAGGTGGAAACACCTAAGTAACCCAATCTATCACGGGAATCGAGAAAAAGCTCCCTAGCCGGATAGAGAAGTTTTTTTCTTTGTGTGTGTTTTCGGTGACTGTAACCATAGTGTCCGCACGTTTGATTGACCAAAAAAATGTTTCCACGCCCACTCTAACGCCTACAAACCCATTAACGCAAAAACCGAGCTAGCGCCTACATTTCCGCCTTTAATGGCCAGTGGTATTAATATCTTGCGGTAGATGGCGTATTACAATTTTAAATAAAATTGCCGCGATATAGCTCCAAGGCCATTAACGGGATAAGCGTTAATTCCCGCTAAGGATTTCTTTAGAGGCAATTGCGATTGTTTTCATTTGTCAATAGCTACTAAAGTGCCAAAAACTATGCAAATTACAAAATTTGGAAAAAAGTTAGCCAAATTCAAGGTCAGAGTCAGACAATAGAATATATGTGTGTGTATGTATGTAATACAGTTGAAATAGCCCGGTAAATATAACTCCTTTCAAACAAAGCTATTCGCTATACCCGTTACACGTTTTTTAAAGAGCCAATACAAACATTTAGATTTTAATATACATGCTTTATACACGCTTTAACAATGTTTAATTTATATTAAAGTTGTTTGGCTGTCGTCGCCGTCGCCGGGGCAACTGTTGGTAACGAGTGATCTGCAGATATATGGTCTTCATCAACTGCACCAACTACCGGCAGGGAAGAATTGGTGCGGGTGGAGGAGGCTCGATTGAAGTCCATAAGTGTTCTAGCAATAGGGCTCAGTTGCATTGAGGCGGAAGACTGTGAAACATTTAAGTTATTATTAGAATTAGAATTGACGCACTTGTTGTACCTGAAGACCGATATCATCCTACATTGGAATTGACAATTGGCCTCCCCTGTACTGATACCCTTTCTCCTTTAGTTTCTCAAACTAAAGTGAGATGTTTTCGTAAATGTGACTATAATAAATTAAATTATATGATTTCGCAATATGATTGGACTGATTTGTACAATTGCATGGATATCGAAAGTGCAATTGAACATTTCTATAGCGTTTTAAACACTTTTTTTGACGAATGCGTCCCTGACAGGCTTCCTCCGAAGCAAAACAGGCCTCCTTGGTTTAATAATGCTCTTCAAAGACTTAAAAATCTTAAATCCAACACTTATAATAAGTATAAAAAATCGGGTAAGCCATCTGATTTTTCGAAATATGTGGTGGCTCGTTCAGATTTCAATGTTCTCAACAGTCACTGCTATTCTATGTATTTAAATCGATGTAAATTCGAATTTTCAAATGATCCGAAGCAGTTTTATAACTTTGTTAATGCCAAGCGTAAGTCTTCGGCATTGCCTTCTTCGGTGCCCTTAAACTCAAAAGAGGCATCGACTGATTCTGAAATTGCGGATTTATTTGCCGAGTTTTTCCAAACTACTTATAGTTCGGCTGCTTGGTCAAAATCTATCTACCCTAACCCCTTAAACAGAGCTAATTGTATTTTTTCCCCCGTAATTACCGAAATTTCTCTCTTAAGAGACTTAGAAACAACAACGCCAACTTATTCTCCCGGTCCTGATGAACTTCCTGGGTGTGTGCTTAAGTTTTGTGCTTCAACCATTTGTAAACCGATTCTTAAACTTTTCCACTTGTCTATTTCATCATCAATTTTTCCAACTATCTGGAAGGACTCTTTCATTATTCCACTCCACAAAAAGGGTGCGAAGGCGGATGCCCAGAATTATAGAGGTATTTCTAAATTGTCGGCAATTCTGAAAGCATTTGAACGAATTATTACTTCTCACTTGCAACACCTATGTTCCTCGCTAATATCACCGTGTCAGCATGGTTTTGTTAAGAGAAGATCGACCACTACTAACCTCCTTGAATTGTCATCTCTTGTAATAAATGGATTTAAGAAAAAAATGCAGACTGATGTTATATATACAGATTTCAGCAAAGCTTTTGACTCTGTTAACCACTCTCTCCTTTTATTCAAATTAGATCAGCTTGGGTTTCCATGTAATCTATTAACTTGGATTTCAAGTTATTTGAATGGAAGGACTCAGAGAGTTATATTTAAGAACGCTGTCTCCAAAATGATCCACGTGACATCGGGAGTGCCCCAGGGTAGTCATTTGGGCCCTTTGCTGTTTACCTTGTTTATTAACGATCTTCCGTCTATCGTAACACATTCTCGTGTACTAATGTATGCTGATAATGTTAAGCTTTGTTTGACATATAATAAGATTGAGTCTAGTTTTGGCTTACAATCAGACATTGATAATTTTCAGATATGGTGTGAGTATAACCTCTTAAATTTGAACTGCCTGAAATGTAATGTAATGACCTTTTATAGAGGTACCCCTACGTTTTTAAGTTATGCGCTTCAGAACTCCCCACTTGATCGTATATAGTCAGTAAACGATTTAGGTGTTCTTTTGGACCCGAAGCTTAAATTTGACTGCCACATAATGTCGACTGTCAACAAAGCTATGAATGTTCTTGGATTTATAAAGCGTTGGTCAAAAGAATTTGATGACCCTTATATAACCAAATTGTTATTTACCTCCCTTATCCGTCCTATTTTGGAATATTGTTCTTCTGTTTGGAGTCCACAATATCAAGTGCACATCGACCGTATTGAGTCGGTACAAAATTTCTTCTTTTTGCGCTTCGTAGTTTTAACTGGGATCAAAACGTAAGGCTTCCTTCCTACCAGAGTAGATTACTATTGCTCAATTTACCTACACTTGAAAACCGTAGAATAATGCTTGGTACTATTTTTATGCAAAATCTTATAAGAGGTGATATCGATTCTGTAGAACTGGTGTGAGGAGTTGAATAACTCCCCACAAATTCCCGCAGCAAAACCACCAATGGCCGGCCGCTTACCAATTACTCGGCGAACTAGCGGGGTAGCGGCCCGGCGAAGAGTAAATGGAGAGACCCTTGCAAGTAGAGAGTTTGGAGAAAGGGAGTTCGGAGAGACTCTTGCAAAAGAGAGTTTGGAGAGTGAGAGTTTGGAGACCGAGAAGTGGAGAATGAGAGTTGGAGACTTCGAGGATAGGAGAGAGAACTCTGCCAAAGAGAGTTTGGAGAGCGAGAGGCGGAGAGTGAGAGAGTGGAGACTTCGCAGGCAGAGCCAGAGTGCCGTGTGCAAAAGGGGAAATAACGGATCTGCACCGGACTTTGGGACTCTGCCGTGGACTTTGATCCAGGAGGACAAGTGCCACATCTCAGCAGCGGAGCGACGCACAGACGTGCCACAGGCACCAAAAACTTAAGCGGAGCAGCGGCAACACCCAGTAACACAAATTAAGGCCGTGCGTGAAGGACAAGTGGGTCAAACAGGATCCACGGACTTTGGACCCGGAGTGGAGAGATGCCGCGGCCAGAGCTCAAAAGGGAAATAACGGCACCCGGAGGCCCTATATAAAGCCGCCGGGCGCTGGCAGCAGGATCAGTCGATCACAAGGTGTCAACCCGTAAAGATCAGTCAAGATAACAAAGTGAACCAGTGCCAAGTAATCTACAAGTGAAACACAAGCCCAGTCGTCGGAAGCAGCGCCGTGGGAGCCTTCAAGGAGCAAGATCGCTACGTCGAGACGTTCGGGATTGGACCACCAGGAATCTCCGAATTGAGACACAGGTAGCTGAGGTCCAGAGGGCATCACACGGCTAAGTCAAAGCGGACCGTCCTACTCCTGTTACGACTAAATCCTCGCATTACGCTTGGCGTGTCTAGCAGAGTCGAGTAGTGAAGTCCTGCGACAAGAGATCAAAACTCGGGGCGAGAGCCATCTAAACCCAGGGTGCCTTGTTCCAAATACTCCTTTGTCGGGTCCCGGCGTAAGCCCAGTCCGTCAAGTGGAACTCGAACAGGTCCTGGCGAGACCAGCCAGAAAGGGCGAACCTGTTATCATCTCCAGGCGCTGTCCTAGAGAAACCTAACGGTTCACGAACCCGGGATCGGCGTGTGTCCAAACCCCGAGTACCATAAGCCACGCCACGTCCAGCCTCACAACCAGCACCTCCAGGAGCGAGGCGCAGGACATCGTCAGCTACAGCACCCGCCAGAAGGGACACCGAGCTACGCGGAAACGTCACGGGCTATAAGCAAGAGGGTCAGACCAGGGTGGAACGTTCGTTTGCACTAGGCGTAAAAGCGAGGTGGAGCGCTAGACAGATTCCTGGTGTTACCTCGACTGTCAGCGCGATCCGAGCGAAACCCCAGTGGGACCATCCGGGACAGAGAATGGGACAGGCGGCTGTGTGTCTATTGGCGTGGGCCTGTAGAGCGCAGCACCTGTTCACCCTAGTCTGGGAACGGTGACGCTTCCCTAAGCCCACACGGCTGATCGCCTTGTGAGTCCGAGGCGCTACAAGTAGTCGTCGGGCCCGTACATCGTGCACGAGCATCGTCGAGCATCACCGAGCGTCTTCGCGGGACTACAGGGATCTGCAGGACCGGAGCACGGAGTCAACGAGGCCAGCGACCACCGAGGCGACGCAGCAACGTGCGGAGACGAGCATCCCCAGGAGACACCGAGGACCCCGAGTGGCGACATCCAGGCCCAACCCGCCATTGAGCCCGCTGTAATTACACCCGCAATAAACCCTATCCGAACCCGTTAATTCTGTGCTTTTCACTGATCCCCTGGGCGGTCACGTTTATTATAAATTTGGTGGGACGAACACACAACTTCTCTGAGCTAGCCGCACGAATCTCGTAGCGAGCAGACATACAAAATCAGTTCGTTACATCTGGCGCCCAAAACGTGATTGTCCCAGCAGTGAAAGCGACTTAAAGCAGAATGGGAAAGAAGTGGATTTACCGCCTTAAGACAGAGGACTTCGCCTACGTCGCACAGAGGCTAGGCATCGCTCTGGAAGGCAAAGCGGAAGACAAGAGAAGGGCACTGTCCGAATACTACTCTGAGACAGAGAACGACCCGAAACTTGCCGCGATCTGGAGCGAGTTGGAGGCAGCATACCCCGAGAAAATAAGCCCAAGCATCACACTGACACCCGCCGAAGGGGAAGACCTACTGGAGAGTCTGAGCTTTGACAACATGCAAAAGGAGAGTCAAAAGAGAGAGCGAAGTCAGGAGAGGAAAACCGCAGCGCCGATACCGACACCTAGCCAACCAGACTATGCCAAGGTCGCCAAACAAGTACGCGAATGGTCCTTCAGATTCGACGGTGTCGAGAAACCATTCGAGTTCCTGGAGCAAGTGGAATGGTCCGCCAACACATACGGCTTAGACTTGGACATGATTCCCCGAGCTATGCCAGAACTACTCAAGGGAAGGGCATTGAAGTGGTTCATCTCCAATAACAAGCACTGGAGAACTTGGGCGGAATTCATCGAGAGCTTTCACACCTATTTCCTGCCAAGAGATTTCTTTACGAAACTTACAGATCAGGTCAAGCAACGGAAGCAGGGCTACAGCGAGTCGTTCAAAGACTATATGATCGACATGCAGACGCTGATGAGACCGCTTGGGTATTCGACAAAAGAAACGCTCAACATCATAAAAGAAAACTGCACGCCGAATCTCAGAATTGCCCTCAGGGCCTACAAAGTATCCGACTTAGACACGCTGATGATCCTAGCCGATGAATACGAGGAACTGGATAAGGAGCGGGAAGCATTCGCTCAGGAGAACCAATTCTCAAAGGCAAAGCCTGCAACCCGTCCGCAAGCTATATGCAGAAGGTGCGAAGACACCGGCGACCAAGAACCTCAACGAAACCATCAGCGGTCACCAACACAACAGGGCTATGAGCGGCAGCCAACCAACGCCCCGAATAACGGCCAATGGTCACCACCACAGCAAGGCCAACGGCATCAGGCGACCGACGCAGCCTATGAGCGCCAATGGGCACAACACCAGAGCCAACAGAGGCAGCCAACCCAAGCCGCGTGGAGGCCACCAAACACAACTCAGAGGCCACGAGGGAATACCCACATTACAGACCCCCAGGAGGCCTGTCGGAAATGTGGCGGATCCGGGCACTGGGAACGTGGCTGCCGAAACCAACGCTTGCTGTTCTTCTGGGTGTGCGGCAAAGTGGGTGTCAGGAGCGTCGAATGCTGCCAGCAAGCGGGAAATGGCCGGCGATCCCAGCCGCAGAGAGGCGGAAGGGGATCGCAAAATGCTACCTCTCCAAACTAACTGGCAAGCTGATTGAGGAGGAGCAGCAGTTGTCCGCAGCGGTAACGATTGGTGGAGGCACGTATAAAGCCACAATCGACACCGGGGCAACAGCGAGCTTCATAAGCGAGGAACTGGCGGACAACCTGGCTGCCCTCGGAAAAATCACGAGGACGAGGCGGCAAGTTAGGTTGGCAGACGGAAGATGCGGAAGGATCAACGCACAGTTCTATGTGGAAGTCGAATTCGGGAACAAAAGACTGACAATGAGCCTGCTAATACTACCAGGGGTAGTAGATTCGTTGGTGTTGGGGTGGAACTTTCTAACACAAGTCGGAACCGAGATAAAGTGTGCAGGGCACGAAATAATAATACCAGCCAGGAATCGACACAATGGATGGCTCGAGGAGAAGCTATCAGTGGCAGTCGTGCAAGAGACACACGAGGACAACGGCATAATGAAATTCCTGGAAGTAGAGCTGGCGGACTTCAGTACCATGACGGGAACATCTAACATGGCAGAGCACCAGATCACGATGAAGGACGACAAACCGATCAAGCAGCGATACTACCCCAAGAATCCGAAAGTTCAAGGGGAAATCAATGCGAAGGTAGACGAGCTCCTTCAAATGGGGTTCATAGAGCATTCAAAGAGCCCATACAGCTCCCCCATCGTGATGGTGAGAAAGAAGACAGGCAAGTGGAGGCTATGCGTAGATTTCAGGCAGATCAACGCGAAATCTGTAAAGGACGCCTACCCCATGCCCCGCATAAACTACATCCTAGATCAGCTGAAGGAGGCGCGGTATATCAGCAGTTTGGACCTGAAGGATGGATACTGGCAAATCCCTCTGGAGGAAAGCAGTAGGCAATACACCGCTTTCACAGTGCCTGGCAAAGGGCTATTCCAGTGGAGGGTAATGCCATTTGGTCTACACTCAGCGTCCGCAACGTTCCAACGAGTTCTAGACCAGGTAATCGGACCCGAAATGTCACCGCATGCATTCGCCTACCAAGATGACATCATAGTGATTGGGCGCACGCTGGAGGAACACACAGAAAACCTGAAAGAGGTGTTCCGACGCCTAAAGGACGCAAACCTCAGGATCAACCCGGAAAAGTGCCAATTTTTCAAGAAAGAGCTGCTGTACCTAGGACACCGAGTGACTAGCGAAGGAATAGGCACAGATCCGGAAAAGGTAGCGGCCATCGCTGAATTGAAACCACCCTCAACCGTCAAAGAACTTCGGCAATACCTGGGAGTAGCGTCGTGGTACCGCCGATTCGTGCCAGATTTTGCCAAGATAGTCAAACCATTAAATGACTTACTACGGAAAGGCAGTAAATGGGAATGGACACAGAAGCACCAGATGGCATTTGAGGAAGTGAAGGCTAGACTTGTGGCAGATTCCGTATTAGCGTGCCCGGATTTTAACAAATCGTTCACCCTACAAACGGATGCCAGCGACTACGGCATCGGAGCAATATTAACCCAGGACACCGATAGAGGAGAGAAGGTCATATCCTATTCAAGCCGAACGCTCAACGGCGCGGAGAAGAACTACTCAACGACAGAAAAGGAGTGCTTGGCAATTGTCTGGGCAATCCGAAAACTCAAGCCATATCTGGAAGGCTACCACTTTAAAGTGGTAACCGACCATATGGCCCTGAAGTGGCTCAACAGCATAGAAAGCCCTTCAGGGAGGATCGCCATATGGGCCCTGGAGTTGCAGCAGTACGACTTTGAGATAGCGTACAGGAAGGGACAGCTGAACGTGGTGGCAGACGCTCTGTCAAGGCAGCCATTGCCCGAGACGCTTAGAGGCATACAAGAGACATCGGCAGCAGAAGCTTCAGCAGCGTGCAGCTGGTTTCAGGAGATGCGCGACAAGATAAGGACCCAACCGCAGAAGTACCCGGACTACGTTATGGAAGGCGAGAATCTGTACAGAAGCATACCACATAGAGCAGGCAGCGAGGATGTCGTTACATGGAAGATGTGCGTCCCGAGGGCTCTGCGAGAAACGGTGCTGAAAGAAAACCACGACTCACCAGCAGCTGGGCACGTAGGAAGCCGAAGGACAATAGCACGGCTGGCCGCCCGATACTACTGGCCAGGTATGCATAGAGACGCCAGAGCCCACGTAAGGAAATGCGAAACCTGCATGAGATTCAAGCCGAATCAAAGGCAGGCGGCGGGCAAAATGCTAACCCAAGTGCCAGAGGAACCGTGGGCCACAGTATGCGCGGACTTCGTTGGACCCCTACCGCGATCGAAGCACGGCAATTCAATGCTGCTGGTGCTTATAGACAGGTTCTCTAAATGGACGGAACTAGTGCCGCTACGCAGTGCGACTGCCGAATCGCTTAAAAAGGCGTTCAGGGAGCGGATAATTGCAAGGTATGGGGCCCCGAAGGTGGTCATAACGGACAATGGAGTGCAGTTTGCGAGTCGGATTTTTAAAAATTTTCTGGCGGAGATGGGTATCAGACAGCAATTCACCGCACCCTATACGCCGCAAGAAAACCCGACGGAGCGAGCAAACAGGACGGTCAAAACTATGATTGCACAGTTCGCAGGGCAAGACCAAAGAACATGGGACGAAAAGTGGCCTGAGATCATGCTGGCCGTCAACTCCAGTGTATCAGAGTCCACTGTATACACACCATCGTTTCTTATCCAAGGCAGGGAGCCACGACTACCGAGCGCCCTTTACGACAGAGAAACCCTAGGCACCGGACGAGCCACGGAAACCCCGGATGAAAACGCCCAGAAACTCCACGAAACCTTCGAGATCGTAAGGCGAAATCTAGAGAAGGCCTCCCAGGATCAGGCTAGGTATTACAACCTAAGGAGGAGGCAATGGACGCCGGCGGTGGGCGACGTAGTCTGGGCTAAGGAACACCACCTGTCCAAAGCTGTAGAAGGGTTCGCCGCAAAACTGGCCCCTAGGTACGACGGGCCCTACCAGGTCGTAGATTTCGTCTCGCCGGTGATCTGCAAAATTCGGAACGTTAATACAAAGAAAGAGCGGACCATCCATGTTAGCGAGCTTAAACAACAACAAACACAGAACGCAAGCGAGCAACCCGCAGACACCACGGAATATTAACAAAATGGAAGACACAAATTGCGAGGCACGTGGATTATGCGTCAGGCCGAAGCGAGAGTCATCCAATACACGCCAGGCAACAAGGATACAGTCACAAGGATACGGCACAAGGATAACATCAAGGATATTGCGAGGCAATTGGATTAAGCGTCAGGCCTAAGCGAGAATCATCCAAGACACGCCAGGCAACGAGGATACTACAAGGATACACCAACAAGGATCTACCGCACAGGGACTCCGACTCCGAGGCCACAGGATTCTGCGTCAGGCATCACGCTTGAGTCATCCCAGATTACGCCAGGGAGGAAAAAGTATGCGTGGAAGACCTATTCTACTTATCCCGAGGAAAGGGGGGAGACGGTACAGCTTTAGGGCTATACCGTAGCCAGCCGAAAATCCCGCACAGAGAACAAGCTCAACCAAGTCGCCGAAAACCCTGAAATGCAAACAAATGAATGCCGGGTCAAGCTGAATTTGGCAACTCACCACGGGTAAACAAACCTGGCTGCTGACAGAGCGCGACAACCAACGGCGCAGCCACAGCCTAACCTGTTAAGGGCATTGACCCCAAAGCCAAGGGCAAGGAAGGGCATAGTTGCCGCATCTGGAAGGAAACAAGTTAGAAACAAAAACACAAACACCGAAACTTGCACTTACAAAAACAAAGATTGCAAAATCACCATGAAGTAGGGACGGGGGCGCCTCGATAGGGCGGTCGATTGGCACGGACGATAGTGCGATCGATGGGCACACGATATATGGCAAAATCATGGTGAAGAAAATATCGCGAACGATCAAGTGGCAACGCCGCCCCAGCGATATCGATAGCTGATGGGTATCGATATCGTGGGGAGTTCCGCTGGGTTATCGGGATCTGATGGGTGTCGATGCCCAGTGTGACCAGACGAGAAGAGCAGCGCGGGAAACTTGAACGAAGGCCCGCTGGTTATCGATAGCTGATGGGTGTCGATGACCAGTGGGACCAGATGGACGATCGGCGCGGGAGTTTCAAATTGCTGCAACGACGACGACCGGCGCCGTAGAAACTCTCGGAGTTGAAAGCGTCGAGGGAGCGTCGAGGGAGCAACGATGGGAGTCGACAAAAGCATCGCGTAGACTCAACGGCTAGGATACACGAGGAAACGCCGGCGAGTAGAAGCGAAGTTTTTAAAAGTTTCCCGAAGTAAGGGGGGGATGTGAGGAGTTGAATAACTCCCCACAAATTCCCGCAGCAAAACCACCAATGGCCGGCCGCTTACCAATTACTTGGCGAACTAGCGGGGTAGCGGCCCGGCGAAGAGTAAATGGAGAGACCCTTGCAAGTAGAGAGTTTGGAGAAAGGGAGTTCGGAGAGACTCTTGCAAAAGAGAGTTTGGAGAGTGAGAGTTTGGAGACCGAGAAGTGGAGAATGAGAGTTGGAGACTTCGAGGATAGGAGAGAGAACTCTGCCAAAGAGAGCGAGAGGCGGAGAGTGAGAGAGTGGAGACTTCGCAGGCAGAGCCAGAGTGCCGTGTGCAAAAGGGGAAATAACGGATCTGCACCGGACTTTGGGACTCTGCCGTGGACTTTGATCCAGGAGGACAAGTGCCACATCTCAGCAGCGGAGCGACGCACAGACGTGCCACAGGCACCAAAAACTTAAGCGGAGCAGCGGCAACACCCAGTAACACAAATTAAGGCCGTGCGTGAAGGACAAGTGGGTCGAACAGGATCCACGGACTTTGGACCCGGAGTGGAGAGATGCCGCGGCCAGAGCTCAAAAGGGAAATAACGGCACCCGGAGGCCCTATATAAAGCCGCCGGGCGCTGGCAGCAGGATCAGTCGATCACAAGGTGTCAACCCGTAAAGATCAGTCAAGATAACAAAGTGAACCAGTGCCAAGTAATCTACAAGTGAAACACAAGCCCAGTCGTCGGAAGCAGCGCCGTGGGAGCCTTCAAGGAGCAAGATCGCTACGTCGAGACGTTCGGGATTGGACCACCAGTAATCTCCGAATTGAGACACAGGTAGCTGAGGTCCAGAGGGCATCACACGGCTAAGTCAAAGCGGACCGTCCTACTCCTGTTACGACTAAATCCTCGCATTACGCTTGGCGTGTCTAGCAGAGCCGAGTAGTGAAGTCCTGCGACAAGAGATCAAAACTCGGGGCGAGAGCCATCTAAACCCAGGGTGCCTTGTTCCAAATACTCCTTTGTCGGGTCCCGGCGTAAGCCCAGTCCGTCAAGTGGAACTCGAACAGGTCCTGGCGAGACCAGCCAGAAAGGGCGAACCTGTTATCATCTCCAGGCGCTGTCCTAGAGAAACCTAACGGTTCACGAACCCGGGATCGGCGTGTGTCCAAACCCCGAGTACCATAAGCCACGCCACGTCCAGCCTCACAACCAGCACCTCCAGGAGCGAGGCGCAGGACATCGTCAGCTACAGCACCCGCCAGAAGGGACACCGAGCTACGCGGAAACGTCACGGGCAATAAGCAAGAGGGTCAGACCAGGGTGGAACGTTCGTTTGCACTAGGCGTAAAAGCGAGGTGGAGCGCTAGACAGATTCCTGCTGTTACCTCGACTGTCAGCGCGATCCGAGCGAAACCCCAGTGGGACCATCCGGGACAGAGCAAGGGACAGGCGGCTGTGTGTCTATTGGCGTGGGCCTGTAGAGCGCAGCACCTGTTCACCCTAGTCTGGGAACGGTGACGCTTCCCTAAGCCCACACGGCTGATCGCCTTGTGAGTCCGAGGCGCTACAAGTAGTCGTCGGGCCCGTACATCGTGCACGAGCATCGTCGAGCATCACCGAGCGTCTTCGCGGGACTACAGGGATCTGCAGGACCGGAGCACGGAGTCAACGAGGCCAGCGACCACCGAGGCGACGCAGCAACGTGCGGAGACGAGCATCCCCAGGGGACACCGAGGACCCCGAGTGGCGACATCCAGGCCCAACCCGCCATTGAGCCCGCTGTAATTACACCCGCAATAAACCCTATCCGAACACACAACTTCTCTGAGCTAGCCGCACGAATCTCGTAGCGAGCTGGTAAACCGTTTAACTTTTAATATTCCCGTTAGACTAACGCGAAAATATTACCCTCTTAATTTGCCCCGATGTACATCTAATTTTAGTCTGCATGAGCCCTTTCGCGTTCTCTGTACTAATTATAACAATCTTTATCATTTAATTTGTACTTCAACTTCGATCCCTGTATTAAAAACTAAAATTTTATCTCATTTGCTTCAATCATAGTTGTAGCCATGTATCCCGTATTTATTTGTTTCATGTATTTTGTTTCATGTATTATTTCGCGAACTCGCTTTTTTGCCCGAAATTATAAAGGGTCCCGCGCGTAACAAGCACGTGCTTGGTATCGTTGGGCCACTTGTTTGTACTGCTCGTAGTGCATCAACGTCCATCATATTAAGCGAAGAGCATGTTTGGGGGACATTTAGCATTTTCCGGTTCTAAAAATGTGATTCTGCAGAGCAGAATTTCTCTTGAAGCTCGCGGAAACCAGTCGACAGGGCTTGGAACTCCTGGTGGGTTTGTCGCATGAATGATTTCATATCTACCTCAATATGCCTGCAGTTTGGGCAGGTCCAGTTAAGGTCAATCCGTAATTTAAGCTTGTCCACAATTGGGCCACAATTGGGCAAGTCTAGTTAAGGTCAATCCGTAATTTAAGCTTGTCCACAATTGGGCCACTTGTCCGCCCTAGCTCCTCGCAGATAGGATGTGCCAAATTGTCACAAATCGAGCAGCAAATCGAAATTTGGCGTGAATTTATTTTGTTGCCAAAAGAACAGGAACAGGAAGACTTTTAGGCCACTGCTTGGTTTGCCCTGCTTCCGGTAGATTTAGGCAGCTGCTTGCTTTGCCCTGCTTGAGACTACTTGCCTTAGCGGAGTAACGGGTATTTGATAGTCGAGGCACTCGACTATAGCATTCTTACTTGTTTTAAATCGGACCACTCAGTAAAAACTTATAAGCAAATAATGAAATGTCCGGTAGATGGCGCCACTTTTAGGCCACTGCTTGGTTTGCCCTGCTTGATACTGCTTGCTTTAGTTGAGTAACGGGTATTTGATAGTCGAGGCACTCGACTATAGCATTCTCTCTTGTTTCATTTGTTTTGCAATTTATAAAAACATATGTGTAGAAAATCTCTTGTCGCCTTCTATTTACATATCGATCCAATTTTATTTTTAAATTGGTTTCCGCAAGTATCGCGTATCTGATAGTCGAGGCACTCGATTATAGCGTATCTTTTTATTAAAGTTTGCTTATTAAAAATGTATGTTCTCTTTTCAGTTTGAATTAGATGAAAATGGTGCTCCAAAACTTGGATCAGGACTACGAGGATTGGGAACTGATATTGCTATTATAAGTAGCATGGTTTTTTTAGCCCAATTTATTTTATCTTTGTGTATGGGGACAATTATAAAAATGTCTGGAACCACTACAGCTGTTATTAGTACCGCCAGTTTTTTAAGTTTTTGTGGAGCTTTGTCCGCTACTAAGATAATGTACTTAGATCTATAAACTTATTTAAAAATAAAATAAAAAAAATTAAATTTTACGAAGAAAACAGAAATAATCTGATTTCGAATTTAATTCCCAAGTGGCAGATGTGCTAAGACTGTGGGCTCCACAGTTTTTCGCGGTTTGTGACCGTTAGGGGGGGGGGGGGGGGTTCCCATATTGGTCAATCAATAGGTATTGAAGAAACGAATACACATTCCTTTTCCCATTAATCTAGCTTCAAAACTGTGGGCGCCACAGTTTTTCGCGGTTTGTGGGCGTTAGAGGGGGCGTGGCACATCGGCGTAAAAAACTTGCGTATTAACCCCTGCATGCAAAGTACCAACCTTCTAGCTTTTATAGTTTCCGATATCTCAGCGTTCATACAGACGGACAGACAGAAGGACGGACGGACAGACGGGCATGGCTAGATCGACTCGGCTAGTGATTCTGATCAAGAATATATATACTTTATATGGTCGGAAACGCTTCCTTCTGCCTGTTACATACTTTTGCACGAAGCAAATATATAAAAATACCAATAAGTTGGGTTCAAGTCTATGATGCCAACCTAAAAGGCGATTAGGAATTCGCGTATTGATTTTGTTGCTCTATTTTTAGCGACCATTGTCATTATTCTTAGTCAATGCTATTGTTGATACAGATACAGATCATACGTCTTTTCCTTCAGTTTATTTGAGGGAGAAAGATTTACTTAGAGTCAACAACGAACCTCGATGCAAAGGGGCGGGGAGCAATCAGCGTTGACTCAGCGAAACAAGCGAAGAAATGTGCAATTTGACGACCTTTTGGGTGTCAAACGGTCAGAAAGACGACCGCAATCGACCTACTGGTAACCATACACCGGCAGCTAGCAAAGTGCATCAGTCGGGCGTTGACACTACAAATAGGGGAAATCATAGGTGGAAACACCCAAGTAACCCAATCTATCACGGGAATCGAGAAAAAGCTCCCTAGCCGGATAGAGAATTTTTTTTCTTTGTGTGTGTTTTCGGTGACTGTAACCATAGTGTCCGCACGTTTGATTGACCAAAAAAATGTTTCCACGCCCACTCTAACGCCCACAAACCCATTAACGCAAAAACCGAGCTAGCGCCTACATTTCCGCCTTTAATGGCCAGTGGTATTAATATCTTGCGGTAGATGGCGTATTACAATTTTAAATAAAATTGCCGCGATATAGCTCCAAGGCCATTAACGGGATAAGCGTTAATTCCCGCTAAGGATTTCTTTAGAGGCAATTGCGATTGTTTTCATTTGTCAATAGCTACTAAAGTGCCAAAAACTATGCAAATTACAACATTTGGAAAAAAGTTAGCCAAATTCAAGGTCAGAGTCAGACAATAGAATATATGTGTGTGTATGTATGTAATACAGTTGAAATAGCCCGGCAAATATAACTCCTTTCAAACAAAGCTATTCGCTATACCCGTTACACGTTTTTTAAAGAGCCAATACAAACATTTAGATTTTAATATACATGCTTTATACACGCTTTAACAATGTTTAATTTATATTAAAGTTGTTTGGCTGTCGTCGCCGTCGCCGGGGCAACTGTTGGTAACGAGTGATCTGCAGATATATGGTCTTCATCAACTGCACCAACTACCGGCAGGGAAGAATTGGTGCGGGTGGAGGAGGCTCGATTGAAGTCCATAAGTGTTCTAGCAATAGGGCTCAGTTGCATTGAGGCGGAAGACTGTGAAACATTTAAGTTATTATTAGAATTAGAATTGACGCACTTGTTGTACCTGAAGACCGATATCATCCTACATTGGAATTGACAATTGGCCTCCCCTGTACTGATACCCTTTCTCCTTTAGTTTCTCAAACTAAAGTGAGATGTTTTCGTAAATGTGACTATAATAAATTAAATTATATGATTTCGCAATATGATTGGACTGATTTGTACAATTGCATGGATATCGAAAGTGCAATTGAACATTTCTATAGCGTTTTAAACACTTTTTTTGACGAATGCGTCCCTGACAGGCTTCCTCCGAAGCAAAACAGGCCTCCTTGGTTTAATAATGCTCTTCAAAGACTTAAAAATCTTAAATCCAACACTTATAATAAGTATAAAAAATCGGGTAAGCCATCTGATTTTTCGAAATATGTGGTGGCTCGTTCAGATTTCAATGTTCTCAACAGTCACTGCTATTCTATGTATTTAAATCGATGTAAATTCGAATTTTCAAATGATCCGAAGCAGTTTTATAACTTTGTTAATGCCAAGCGTAAGTCTTCGGCATTGCCTTCTTCGGTGCCCTTAAACTCAAAAGAGGCATCGACTGATTCTGAAATTGCGGATTTATTTGCCGAGTTTTTCCAAACTACTTATAGTTCGGCTGCTTGGTCAAAATCTATCTACCCTAACCCCTTAAACAGAGCTAATTGTATTTTTTCCCCCGTAATTACCGAAATTTCTCTCTTAAGAGACTTAGAAACAACAACGCCAACTTATTCTCCCGGTCCTGATGAACTTCCTGGGTGTGTGCTTAAGTTTTGTGCTTCAACCATTTGTAAACCGATTCTTAAACTTTTCCACTTGTCTATTTCATCATCAATTTTTCCAACTATCTGGAAGGACTCTTTCATTATTCCACTCCACAAAAAGGGTGCGAAGGCGGATGCCCAGAATTATAGAGGTATTTCTAAATTGTCGGCAATTCTGAAAGCATTTGAACGAATTATTACTTCTCATTTGCAACACCTATGTTCCTCGCTAATATCACCGTGTCAGCATGGTTTTGTTAAGAGAAGATCGACCACTACTAACCTCCTTGAATTGTCATCTCTTGTAATAAATGGATTTAAGAAAAAAATGCAGACTGATGTTATATATACAGATTTCAGCAAAGCTTTTGACTCTGTTAACCACTCTCTCCTTTTATTCAAATTAGATCAGCTTGGGTTTCCATGTAATCTATTAACTTGGATTTCAAGTTATTTGAATGGAAGGACTCAGAGAGTTATATTTAAGAACGCTGTCTCCAAAATGATCCACGTGACATCGGGAGTGCCCCAGGGTAGTCATTTGGGCCCTTTGCTGTTTACCTTGTTTATTAACGATCTTCCGTCTATCGTAACACATTCTCGTGTACTAATGTATGCTGATGATGTTAAGCTTTGTTTGACATATAATAAGATTGAGTCTAGTTTTGGCTTACAATCAGACATTGATTATTTTCTGATATGGTGTGAGTATAACCTCTTAAATTTGAACTGCCTGAAATGTAATGTAATGACCTTTTATAGAGGTACCCCTACGTTTTTAAGTTATGCGCTTCAGAACTCCCCACTTGATCGTATATATTCAGTAAACGATTTAGGTGTTCTTTTGGACCCGAAGCTTAAATTTGACTGCCACATAATGTCGACTGTCAACAAAGCTATGAATGTTCTTGGATTTATAAAGCGTTGGTCAAAAGAATTTGATGACCCTTATATAACCAAATTGTTATTTACCTCCCTTGTCCGTCCTATTTTGGAATATTGTTCTTCTGTTTGGAGTCCACAATATCAAGTGCACATCGACCGTATTGAGTCGGTACAAAATTTCTTCTTTTTGCGCTTCGTAGTTTGAAGTGGGATCAAAACGTAAGGCTTCCTTCCTACCAGAGTAGATTACTATTGCTCAATTTACCTACACTTGAAAACCGTAGAATAATGCTTGGTACTATTTTTATGCAAAATCTTATAAGAGGTGATATCGATTCTGTAGAACTGGTAAACCGTTTAACTTTTAATATTCCCGTTAGACTAACACGAAACTATTACCCTCTTAATTTGCCCCGATGTACATCTAATTTTAGTCTGCATGAGCCCTTTCGCGTTCTCTGTACTAATTATAACAATCTTTATCATTTAATTTGTACTTCAACTTCGATCGCTGTATTAAAAACTAAAATTTTATCTCATTTGCTTCAATCATAGTTGTAGCCATGTGTCCCGTATTTATTTGTTTCATGTATTTTGTTTCATGTATTATTTCGCGAACTCGCTTTTTTGCCCGAAATTATAAAGGGTCCCGCGCGTAACAAGCACGTGCTTGGTATCGTTGGGCCACTTGTTTGTACTGCTCGTAGTGCATCAACGTCCATCATATTAAGCGAAGAGCATGTTTGGGGGACATTTAGCATTTTCCGGTTCTTAAAATGTGATTCTGCAGAGCAGAATTTCTCTTGAAGCTTTCCACAATTGGGCAAGTCTAGTTAAGGTCAATCCGTAATTTAAGCTTGGCATTTGTATTTGTATTTGTATTTGTATTTGTATTTGTATTTGTATTTGTATTTGTATTTGTATTTGTATTTGTATTTGTATTTGTATTTGTATTTGTATTTGTATTTGTATTTGTATTTGTATTTGTATTTGTATTTGTATTTGTATTTGTATTTGTATTTGTATTTGTATTTGTATTTGTATTTGTATTTGTATTTGTATTTGTATTTGTATTTGTATTTGTATTTGTATTTGTATTTGTATTTGTATTTGTATTTGTATTTGTATTTGTATTTGTATTTGTATTTGTATTTGTATTTGTATTTGTATTTGTATTTGTATTTGTATTTGTATTTGTATTTGTATTTGTATTTGTATTTGTATTTGTATTTGTATTTGTATTTGTATTTGTATTTGTATTTGTATTTGTATTTGTATTTGTATTTGTATTTGTATTTGTATTTGTATTTGTATTTGTATTTGTATTTGTATTTGTATTTGTATTTGTATTTGTATTTGTATTTGTATTTGTATTTGTATTTGTATTTGTATTTGTATTTGTATTTGTATTTGTATTTGTATTTGTATTTGTATTTGTATTTGTATTTGTATTTGTATTTGTATTTGTATTTGTATTTGTATTTGTATTTGTATTTGTATTTGTATTTGTATTTGTATTTGTATTTGTATTTGTATTTGTATTTGTATTTGTATTTGTATTTGTATTTGTATTTGTATTTGTATTTGTATTTGTATTTGTATTTGTATTTGTATTTGTATTTGTATTTGTATTTGTATTTGTATTTGTATTTGTATTTGTATTTGTATTTGTATTTGTATTTGTATTTGTATTTGTATTTGTATTTGTATTTGTATTTGTATTTGTATTTGTATTTGTATTTGTATTTGTATTTGTATTTGTATTTGTATTTGTATTTGTATTTGTATTTGTATTTGTATTTGTATTTGTATTTGTATTTGTATTTGTATTTGTATTTGTATTTGTATTTGTATTTGTATTTGTATTTGTATTTGTATTTGTATTTGTATTTGTATTTGTATTTGTATTTGTATTTGTATTTGTATTTGTATTTGTATTTGTATTTGTATTTGTATTTGTATTTGTATTTGTATTTGTATTTGTATTTGTATTTGTATTTGTATTTGTATTTGTATTTGTATTTGTATTTGTATTTGTATTTGTATTTGTATTTGTATTTGTATTTGTATTTGTATTTGTATTTGTATTTGTATTTGTATTTGTATTTGTATTTGTATTTGTATTTGTATTTGTATTTGTATTTGTATTTGTATTTGTATTTGTATTTGTATTTGTATTTGTATTTGTATTTGTATTTGTATTTGTATTTGTATTTGTATTTGTATTTGTATTTGTATTTGTATTTGTATTTGTATTTGTATTTGTATTTGTATTTGTATTTGTATTTGTATTTGTATTTGTATTTGTATTTGTATTTGTATTTGTATTTGTATTTGTATTTGTATTTGTATTTGTATTTGTATTTGTATTTGTATTTGTATTTGTATTTGTATTTGTATTTGTATTTGTATTTGTATTTGTATTTGTATTTGTATTTGTATTTGTATTTGTATTTGTATTTGTATTTGTATTTGTATTTGTATTTGTATTTGTATTTGTATTTGTATTTGTATTTGTATTTGTATTTGTATTTGTATTTGTATTTGTATTTGTATTTGTATTTGTATTTGTATTTGTATTTGTATTTGTATTTGTATTTGTATTTGTATTTGTATTTGTATTTGTATTTGTATTTGTATTTGTATTTGTATTTGTATTTGTATTTGTATTTGTATTTGTATTTGTATTTGTATTTGTATTTGTATTTGTGTGGAGGAGGCTCGATTGAAGTCCATAAGTGTTCTAGCAATAGGGCTCAGTTGCATTGAGGCGGAAGACTGTGAAACATTTAAGTTATTATTAGAATTAGAATTGACGCACTTGTTGTACCTGAAGACCGATATCATCCTACATTGGAATTGACAATTGGCCTCCCCTGTACTGATACCCTTTCTCCTTTAGTTTCTCAAACTAAAGTGAGATGTTTTCGTAAATGTGACTATAATAAATTAAATTATATGATTTCGCAATATGATTGGACTGATTTGTACAATTGCATGGATATCGAAAGTGCAATTGAACATTTCTATAGCGTTTTAAACACTTTTTTTGACGAATGCGTCCCTGACAGGCTTCCTCCGAAGCAAAACAGAGAGTTATATTTAAGAACGCTGTCTCCAAAATGATCCACGTGACATCGGGAGTGCCCCAGGGTAGTCATTTGGGCCCTTTGCTGTTTACCTTGTTTATTAACGATCTTCCGTCTATCGTAACACATTCTCGTGTACTAATGTATGCTGATGATGTTAAGCTTTGTTTGACATATAATAAGATTGAGTCTAGTTTTGGCTTACAATCAGACATTGATTATTTTCTGATATGGTGTGAGTATAACCTCTTAAATTTGAACTGCCTGAAATGTAATGTAATGACCTTTTATAGAGGTACCCCTACGTTTTTAAGTTATGCGCTTCAGAACTCCCCACTTGATCGTATATATTCAGTAAACGATTTAGGTGTTCTTTTGGACCCGAAGCTTAAATTTGACTGCCACATAATGTCGACTGTCAACAAAGCTATGAATGTTCTTGGATTTATAAAGCGTTGGTCAAAAGAATTTGATGACCCTTATATAACCAAATTGTTATTTACCTCCCTTGTCCGTCCTATTTTGGAATATTGTTCTTCTGTTTGGAGTCCACAATATCAAGTGCACATCGACCGTATTGAGTCGGTACAAAATTTCTTCTTTTTGCGCTTCGTAGTTTGAAGTGGGATCAAAACGTAAGGCTTCCTTCCTACCAGAGTAGATTACTATTGCTCAATTTACCTACACTTGAAAACCGTAGAATAATGCTTGGTACTATTTTTATGCAAAATCTTATAAGAGGTGATATCGATTCTGTAGAACTGGTAAACCGTTTAACTTTTAATATTCCCGTTATATATATTTGTATTTGTATTTGTATTTGTATTTGTATTTGTATTTGTATTTGTATTTGTATTTGTATTTGTATTTGTATTTGTATTTGTATTTGTATTTGTATTTGTATTTGTATTTGTATTTGTATTTGTATTTGTATTTGTATTTGTATTTGTATTTGTATTTGTATTTGTATTTGTATTTGTATTTGTATTTGTATTTGTATTTGTATTTGTATTTGTATTTGTATTTGTATTTGTATTTGTATTTGTATTTGTATTTGTATTTGTATTTGTATTTGTATTTGTATTTGTATTTGTATTTGTATTTGTATTTGTATTTGTATTTGTATTTGTATTTGTATTTGTATTTGTATTTGTATTTGTATTTGTATTTGTATTTGTATTTGTATTTGTATTTGTATTTGTATTTGTATTTGTATTTGTATTTGTATTTGTATTTGTATTTGTATTTGTATTTGTATTTGTATTTGTATTTGTATTTGTATTTGTATTTGTATTTGTATTTGTATTTGTATTTGTATTTGTATTTGTATTTGTATTTGTATTTGTATTTGTATTTGTATTTGTATTTGTATTTGTATTTGTATTTGTATTTGTATTTGTATTTGTATTTGTATTTGTATTTGTATTTGTATTTGTATTTGTATTTGTATTTGTATTTGTATTTGTATTTGTATTTGTATTTGTATTTGTATTTGTATTTGTATTTGTATTTGTATTTGTATTTGTATTTGTATTTGTATTTGTATTTGTATTTGTATTTGTATTTGTATTTGTATTTGTATTTGTATTTGTATTTGTATTTGTATTTGTATTTGTATTTGTATTTGTATTTGTATTTGTATTTGTATTTGTATTTGTATTTGTATTTGTATTTGTATTTGTATTTGTATTTGTATTTGTATTTGTATTTGTATTTGTATTTGTATTTGTATTTGTATTTGTATTTGTATTTGTATTTGTATTTGTATTTGTATTTGTATTTGTATTTGTATTTGTATTATTTGTATTTGTGTGGAGGAGGCTCGATTGAAGTCCATAAGTGTTCTAGCAATAGGGCTCAGTTGCATTGAGGCGGAAGACTGTGAAACATTTAAGTTATTATTAGAATTAGAATTGACGCACTTGTTGTACCTGAAGACCGATATCATCCTACATTGGAATTGACAATTGGCCTCCCCTGTACTGATACCCTTTCTCCTTTAGTTTCTCAAACTAAAGTGAGATGTTTTCGTAAATGTGACTATAATAAATTAAATTATATGATTTCGCAATATGATTGGACTGATTTGTACAATTGCATGGATATCGAAAGTGCAATTGAACATTTCTATAGCGTTTTAAACACTTTTTTTGACGAATGCGTCCCTGACAGGCTTCCTCCGAAGCAAAACAGGCCTCCTTGGTTTAATAATGCTCTTCAAAGACTTAAAAATCTTAAATCCAACACTTATAATAAGTATAAAAAATCGGGTAAGCCATCTGATTTTTCGAAATATGTGGTGGCTCGTTCAGATTTCAATGTTCTCAACAGTCACTGCTATTCTATGTATTTAAATCGATGTAAATTCGAATTTTCAAAAGATCCGAAGCAGTTTTATAACTTTGTTAATGCCAAGCGTAAGTCTTCAGCATTGCCTTCTTCGGTGCCCTTAAACTCAAAAGAGGCATCGACTGATTCTGAAATTGCGGATTTATTTGCCGAGTTTTTCCAAACTACTTATAGTTCGGCTGCTTGGTCAAAATCTATCTACCCTAACCCCTTAAACAGAGCTAATTGTATTTTTTCCCCCGTAATTACCGAAATTTCTCTCTTAAGAGACTTAGAAACAACAACGCCAACTTATTCTCCCGGTCCTGATGAACTTCCTGGGTGTGTGCTTAAGTTTTGTGCTTCAACCATTTGTAAACCGATTCTTAAACTTTTCCACTTGTCTATTTCATCATCAATTTTTCCAACTATCTGGAAGGACTCTTTCATTATTCCACTCCACAAAAAGGGTGCAAAGGCGGATGCCCAGAATTATAGAGGTATTTCTAAATTGTCGGCAATTCTGAAAGCATTTGAACGAATTATTACTTCTCACTTGCAACACCTATGTTCCTCGCTAATATCACCGTGTCAGCATGGTTTTGTTAAGAGAAGATCGACCACTACTAACCTCCTTGAATTGTCATCTCTTGTAATAAATGGATTTAAGAAAAAAATGCAGACTGATGTTATATATACAGATTTCAGCAAAGCTTTTGACTCTGTTAACCACTCTCTCCTTTTATTCAAATTAGATCAGCTTGGGTTTCCATGTAATCTATTAACTTGGATTTCAAGTTATTTGAATGGAAGGACTCAGAGAGTTATATTTAAGAACGCTGTCTCCAAAATGATCCACGTGACATCGGGAGTGCCCCAGGGTAGTCATTTGGGCCCTTTGCTGTTTACCTTGTTTATTAACGATCTTCCGTCTATCGTAACACATTCTCGTGTACTAATGTATGCTGATGATGTTAAGCTTTGTTTGACATATAATAAGATTGAGTCTAGTTTTGGCTTACAATCAGACATTGATTATTTTCTGATATGGTGTGAGTATAACCTCTTAAATTTGAACTGCCTGAAATGTAATGTAATGACCTTTTATAGAGGTACCCCTACGTTTTTAAGTTATGCGCTTCAGAACTCCCCACTTGATCGTATATATTCAGTAAACGATTTAGGTGTTCTTTTGGACCCGAAGCTTAAATTTGACTGCCACATAATGTCGACTGTCAACAAAGCTATGAATGTTCTTGGATTTATAAAGCGTTGGTCAAAAGAATTTGATGACCCTTATATAACCAAATTGTTATTTACCTCCCTTGTCCGTCCTATTTTGGAATATTGTTCTTCTGTTTGGAGTCCACAATATCAAGTGCACATCGACCGTATTGAGTCGGTACAAAATTTCTTCTTTTTGCGCTTCGTAGTTTGAAGTGGGATCAAAACGTAAGGCTTCCTTCCTACCAGAGTAGATTACTATTGCTCAATTTACCTACACTTGAAAACCGTAGAATAATGCTTGGTACTATTTTTATGCAAAATCTTATAAGAGGTGATATCGATTCTGTAGAACTGGTAAACCGTTTAACTTTTAATATTCCCGTTAGACTAACACGAAACTATTACCCTCTTAATTTGCCCCGATGTACATCTAATTTTAGTCTGCATGAGCCCTTTCGCGTTCTCTGTACTAATTATAACAATCTTTATCATTTAATTTGTACTTCAACTTCGATCGCTGTATTAAAAACTAAAATTTTATCTCATTTGCTTCAATCATAGTTGTAGCCATGTGTCCCGTATTTATTTGTTTCATGTATTTTGTTTCATGTATTATTTCGCGAACTCGCTTTTTTGCCCGAAATTATAAAGGGTCCCGCGCGTAACAAGCACGTGCTTGGTATCGTTGGGCCACTTGTTTGTACTGCTCGTAGTGCATCAACGTCCATCATATTAAGCGAAGAGCATGTTTGGGGGACATTTAGCATTTTCCGGTTCTTAAAATGTGATTCTGCAGAGCAGAATTTCTCTTGAAGCTTTCCACAATTGGGCAAGTCTAGTTAAGGTCAATCCGTAATTTAAGCTTGGCATTTGCATTTGTATTTGTATTTGTATTTGTATTTGTATTTGTATTTGTATTTGTATTTGTATTTGTATTTGTATTTGTATTTGTATTTGTATTTGTATTTGTATTTGTATTTGTATTTGTATTTGTATTTGTATTTGTATTTGTATTTGTATTTGTATTTGTATTTGTATTTGTATTTGTATTTGTATTTGTATTTGTATTTGTATTTGTATTTGTATTTGTATTTGTATTTGTATTTGTATTTGTATTTGTATTTGTATTTGTATTTGTATTTGTATTTGTATTTGTATTTGTATTTGTATTTGTATTTGTATTTGTATTTGTATTTGTATTTGTATTTGTATTTGTATTTGTATTTGTATTTGTATTTGTATTTGTATTTGTATTTGTATTTGTATTTGTATTTGTATTTGTATTTGTATTTGTATTTGTATTTGTATTTGTATTTGTATTTGTATTTGTATTTGTATTTGTATTTGTATTTGTATTTGTATTTGTATTTGTATTTGTATTTGTATTTGTATTTGTATTTGTATTTGTATTTGTATTTGTATTTGTATTTGTATTTGTATTTGTATTTGTATTTGTATTTGTATTTGTATTTGTATTTGTATTTGTATTTGTATTTGTATTTGTATTTGTATTTGTATTTGTATTTGTATTTGTATTTGTATTTGTATTTGTATTTGTATTTGTATTTGTATTTGTATTTGTATTTGTATTTGTATTTGTATTTGTATTTGTATTTGTATTTGTATTTGTATTTGTATTTGTATTTGTATTTGTATTTGTATTTGTATTTGTATTTGTATTTGTATTTGTATTTGTATTTGTATTTGTATTTGTATTTGTATTTGTATTTGTATTTGTATTTGTATTTGTATTTGTATTTGTATTTGTATTTGTATTTGTATTTGTATTTGTATTTGTATTTGTATTTGTATTTGTATTTGTATTTGTATTTGTATTTGTATTTGTATTTGTATTTGTATTTGTATTTGTATTTGTATTTGTATTTGTATTTGTATTTGTATTTGTATTTGTATTTGTATTTGTATTTGTATTTGTATTTGTATTTGTATTTGTATTTGTATTTGTATTTGTATTTGTATTTGTATTTGTATTTGTATTTGTATTTGTATTTGTATTTGTATTTGTATTTGTATTTGTATTTGTATTTGTATTTGTATTTGTATTTGTATTTGTATTTGTATTTGTATTTGTATTTGTATTTGTATTTGTATTTGTATTTGTATTTGTATTTGTATTTGTATTTGTATTTGTATTTGTATTTGTATTTGTATTTGTATTTGTATTTGTATTTGTATTTGTATTTGTATTTGTATTTGTATTTGTATTTGTATTTGTATTTGTATTTGTATTTGTATTTGTATTTGTATTTGTATTTGTATTTGTATTTGTATTTGTATTTGTATTTGTATTTGTATTTGTATTTGTATTAACCCATTCCACTGGTTCCTTGGAATTCGACCCTCCGTGTCGCCTTGGACTAGGATTCCAATACGGATCTTATACTTGGCCATTTCTGCAAAGCTTTTGTTCGCCTCAACGGGCACGTGCGTACACATCTTTTTCGGAGTGCTTTGAGCGGCGCTTTCCTGGGAGCGTTGTCGCTTAGGATTCCTCTTGTAGCCTGTCTTTTGAGGAAAGCGCGGCGGATTTCCTCTCTCCGTACCTGTCCATCTTGGCCTTAGTTGTGGATGACCTCCCCTTCACCCCTGCACCCGACTGAGTTGCATACTTGGTCCATACTGGTCCATACTGGTTCCCACGAGTGGCGGAGAAAGGGTGGTGCACCTCCCACAGAGATCCGCACTACGGGAGGTAGGGCTGGCTGATCTGGAGGGCGCCAGGTATCCGGATGCTCCATTTGCTACTGGGCTATTTTTAAAGGGCCCCAGCCAGGCTGATCATCGGCACGGGCGCAAGACGACCTTGATCCAGCCCTTCTCCTTAGCCATGATAAGAGATCGCAAAAGCATGTGGCATGGCTATGGATAAAGCTCCGCCAAAGTCTGCGAAACCCAGATCTCAGCTGGTGCCGTCCCGAGGGACACTGGAGCACCATTCCCAGTTGGCACCCTCGTGGAGGGTTCAGCTATAGGATTTTTCCCAACCCTGCAGTTAGTTCCGCGTAGATATCTATGGTGTCGATTCCGAGGATCGTTTCTAGAGCTTTAGTTGGGGTTGACCTCAGCGCCCCCGTTATGGTCTGAACCATTGCCTGCCGCTGAGTTTTCTCCATAAGGTCGGTGTATGTCTTCTTTTCAGTGGCTTGCTACCACACAAATGCTCCATACATCAGAGTCGGACGCACCACCGAGATGTAGATCCAGTGCATCAGAGTAGGCGACATGCCCCATGTGCTGCTAAGCATCTTCTTAGATGCATATAGCAACCCGATGGCATTTTTCACCCTTTCTAATATATTGGGTCTCCATGCCAGCTTGCAGTCCAGTATTGTTCCGAGGTACTTGACCTGCGTTTTCGGGGTCAGCCTGGTTGCGCCAATTTTTGGGGGGGTCCATTTCGGTACCTTGTATCTCTTAGTAAAGAGAATGAGGTCCGTCTTGTCCGCATTGATACTGAGTCCCACCACCCTGAGTGTTGATTCCATTATGGAGCTGAGTGTCGATGGACAGACTCCCGTAATAATTATGCCTATGTCGTCCGCGTAGGCAGTTATTTTTGGGGCTCTCCTCTCGAATCTCTTACTTAGATCATCGACCTCCAAATTCCATAGAAGAGGCGAGAGGACCCATCCTTGTGGTGGACCTCTGTGTGCTCCCTTTACCATGGAAGCAGTGTCCCACTCTGAAAGTACCCGCCTGCAGCTAAGCAGGTTTCTTATCCAGAGGCTTACTGCTGGGTGCGTGCTAGTCGCTTCTAGGCGATCCATTATAGCATCCGTCTTGACATTGTTAAATACTCCGGATATATCTACGAATACTCCAAGCGCATATTCCTTAATGTGTAGGGCTCTCTCAACGGTTGCTACTAGCGAGTGTAGTGCCGTTTCTACATTTTTCCCTTTGGGATGATATAAGTCTCCCTACAGCAACATGGCTGGAAATATTCCATCAAGTCCTGGTGCCTTATAGCCCGCAAAGGAGTCTATGACCCAGTTGATTTTCATTGGTGTTATTAGATCGTTTGGGGGGCGTTCTTCGCCAGCTGCTATGTCCTGGTGCATGCTCGCGTCTAGGACATCCGGGCATCCTGGGAAGTGCGATTGAGTAAGTGCTGTTAGGGCGTCTGCACTGCCCTCAGCCCACTGTCCGTCGTCGCGCTTTAGCTGACTCTGTATGGTAGGCTGCTTTGAAAGCAGCTTCCGGAGCCTAGCTGTTTCCGGGACGTTGTTGATGCTGGAGCAGAAGTTCCTCCACGAGTTTCTCTGTGCCCTGCGTGATTCCTTCTTGTAATCCCTAAATAGGATTTTGTATTCCTCGTTGATGATCTTATTCCCACCTCTTTGGTGACTTTGAGGTTATTTGGAGGTTATTTCTTTTGAGTGTCAGTTCCCGATTCCACAATGGTGGCTTAGTCTTCTTCTTTGTTCTTGATGTCGGGCTGCATGATATGCATCCAGTAATTCCTTGGACAGGGTCTCTAGGGACGTTTCTATGTCTTTCACGGATTTTACTGCGCCCGGGCTAGTCAAGAGTTTTGAGGTCACTGTTCTTGTAAACTTTTCCCAGTTCGTATTTCGGGGGTTTCTATGGACAGTTACCTTTGGGGTACTTTTAAAATCGTATCTGAACTGAATATACCTATGGTCTCAAAAGTATGGTGTTTTTAGGCCCCTCCATTCGGAGACCAAAGTACTCTGTCCCTTTACAATTGTTATATCTAGCACGGTTGACAAGGTGCCTCCTACGAAGGTGTGTTCCTCCCCCACGTTTGCTATATATAATTTGTAGATAGAATAATGTCTAAGAGTGACTCACATCTGTCGTTGATGTCGGTGCTTCCCCATACGCTGTGGTGTGCATTGGCATCTGCACCAATGAGGAGTTCGTCATCCTTCGAGCCGAATTCCACTAAGTTGATCAGCTCTTCTGGTGGCGACGGTCTGCCATGTAGCAGAACGCTACCAAGAGGCGCTTTCCTTCGCTTTCTAGCATCACCGTCAAGACGTCAGACCTGTAATGAGACATAAGGCTAGCATGAATACCCTTCCGTACAAGTACGGCGCTTCTGTTCCTGCTTACCGGTGTTGAGTAGAATGTGTTTCCTTTTGTTGGCAAACTCCTCTACGTTGTTCGCAAATCCGCTTGTCGACGCCATCGCTGGTTTGCTTATGATGTGCAGCCTTCCATCCTCAACCTTTTGCTCTACCCAGGCTAGCCTTTCCTTCTCCTCTTGGGAAAAGGTCGCTTTGTCCTGGAGCCGGCTCTTAATCTTGAGGGCTGCCTTGTATTGCGCCTTAGCCTTCATACCCTCGCTTCTACGATTCGGCCCTTTCCTACGATGGGAGTTGGAACCGGGTTCAGGCAAGCGGCTATGGCTTGTTTTGGCTTCGTTTAGCACGCTCTCCGAGTCCGAGTCTTCTACGACACAGGCACCCAGAGGTTCGACCGCTGGCGACACGCAGAGAGGATTGCTCCTCCCCGTACTTCCCATCGACGTTTGGGCTGACATCCCAGCCCGGATTTCTTCAGCATCGTCGTTCATACTGGTTTGTTTTCAGGGGAACCACACACTTGCGTTTTATGCCAATCGCCAGGCACCTCCAACCATGGCCACTGATTCAAGGGGTTGTCGCCTTAGCTTGACACGGCATTGCCCCGGGCAGGACAAGCGACATTGCATTACCCTGCTCAGGGAAATGCAGTGACTATTGCCCAGCCGGCACCCTCGTAAAGGGTTCAGCTGGAGGATTTTCGCCAGCCTGTTAATTACCTCGACGCATTTTTTTAACGAAGGTAATTTTGAAATTTGAGCTGGTACGCCAAACTCGTAGAATAATGCTTGGTACTATTTTTATGCAAAATCTTATAAGAGGTGATATCGATTCTGTAGAACTGGTAAACCGTTTAACTTTTAATATTCCCGTTAGACTAACACGAAACTATTACCCTCTTAATTTGCCCCGATGTACATCTAATTTTAGTCTGCATGAGCCCTTTCGCGTTCTCTGTACTAATTATAACAATCTTTATCATTTAATTTGTACTTCAACTTCGATCGCTGTATTAAAAACTAAAATTTTATCTCATTTGCTTCAATCATAGTTGTAGCCATGTGTCCCGTATTTATTTGTTTCATGTATTTTGTTTCATGTATTATTTCGCGAACTCGCTTTTTTGCCCGAAATTATAAAGGGTCCCGCGCGTAACAAGCACGTGCTTGGTATCGTTGGGCCACTTGTTTGTACTGCTCGTAGTGCATCAACGTCCATCATATTAAGCGAAGAGCATGTTTGGGGGACATTTAGCATTTTCCGGTTCTTAAAATGTGATTCTGCAGAGCAGAATTTCTCTTGAAGCTTTCCACAATTGGGCAAGTCTAGTTAAGGTCAATCCGTAATTTAAGCTTGGCATTTGCATTTGTATTTGTATTTGTATTTGTATTTGTATTTGTATTTGTATTTGTATTTGTATTTGTATTTGTATTTGTATTTGTATTTGTATTTGTATTTGTATTTGTATTTGTATTTGTATTTGTATTTGTATTTGTATTTGTATTTGTATTTGTATTTGTATTTGTATTTGTATTTGTATTTGTATTTGTATTTGTATTTGTATTTGTATTTGTATTTGTATTTGTATTTGTATTTGTATTTGTATTTGTATTTGTATTTGTATTTGTATTTGTATTTGTATTTGTATTTGTATTTGTATTTGTATTTGTATTTGTATTTGTATTTGTATTTGTATTTGTATTTGTATTTGTATTTGTATTTGTATTTGTATTTGTATTTGTATTTGTATTTGTATTTGTATTTGTATTTGTATTTGTATTTGTATTTGTATTTGTATTTGTATTTGTATTTGTATTTGTATTTGTATTTGTATTTGTATTTGTATTTGTATTTGTATTTGTATTTGTATTTGTATTTGTATTTGTATTTGTATTTGTATTTGTATTTGTATTTGTATTTGTATTTGTATTTGTATTTGTATTTGTATTTGTATTTGTATTTGTATTTGTATTTGTATTTGTATTTGTATTTGTATTTGTATTTGTATTTGTATTTGTATTTGTATTTGTATTTGTATTTGTATTTGTATTTGTATTTGTATTTGTATTTGTATTTGTATTTGTATTTGTATTTGTATTTGTATTTGTATTTGTATTTGTATTTGTATTTGTATTTGTATTTGTATTTGTATTTGTATTTGTATTTGTATTTGTATTTGTATTTGTATTTGTATTTGTATTTGTATTTGTATTTGTATTTGTATTTGTATTTGTATTTGTATTTGTATTTGTATTTGTATTTGTATTTGTATTTGTATTTGTATTTGTATTTGTATTTGTATTTGTATTTGTATTTGTATTTGTATTTGTATTTGTATTTGTATTTGTATTTGTATTTGTATTTGTATTTGTATTTGTATTTGTATTTGTATTTGTATTTGTATTTGTATTTGTATTTGTATTTGTATTTGTATTTGTATTTGTATTTGTATTTGTATTTGTATTTGTATTTGTATTTGTATTTGTATTTGTATTTGTATTTGTATTTGTATTTGTATTTGTATTTGTATTTGTATTTGTATTTGTATTTGTATTTGTATTTGTATTTGTATTTGTATTTGTATTTGTATTTGTATTTGTATTTGTATTTGTATTTGTATTTGTATTTGTATTTGTATTTGTATTTGTATTTGTATTTGTATTTGTATTTGTATTTGTATTTGTATTTGTATTTGTATTTGTATTTGTATTTGTATTTGTATTTGTATTTGTATTTGTATTTGTATTTGTATTTGTATTTGTATTTGTATTTGTATTTGTATTTGTATTTGTATTTGTATTTGTATTTGTATTTGTATTTGTATTTGTATTTGTATTTGTATTTGTATTTGTATTTGTATTTGTATTTGTATTTGTATTTGTATTTGTATTTGTATTTGTATTTGTATTTGTATTTGTATTTGTATTTGTATTTGTATTTGTATTTGTATTTGTATTTGTATTTGTATTTGTATTTGTATTTGTATTTGTATTTGTATTTGTATTTGTATTTGTATTTGTATTTGTATTTGTATTTGTATTTGTATTTGTATTTGTATTTGTATTTGTATTTGTATTTGTATTTGTATTTGTATTTGTATTTGTATTTGTATTTGTATTTGTATTTGTATTTGTATTTGTATTTGTATTTGTATTTGTATTTGTATTTGTATTTGTATTTGTATTTGTATTTGTATTTGTATTTGTATTTGTATTTGTATTTGTATTTGTATTTGTATTTGTATTTGTATTTGTATTTGTATTTGTATTTGTATTTGTATTTGTATTTGTATTTGTATTTGTATTTGTATTTGTATTTGTATTTGTATTTGTATTTGTATGTTTTAGTTAGCACTTGTGAATTATTAAACAAAGTAAATAGCCAATTTTAAACTCAATATTCCATTAAACTTTATAAAAACAAGAAAGGAAGCTAACCTCGGCCAGCCGAAGTCTATATACTTTTTTAGTTAATTCCTATTAAATTACAAATTACAAAAATCTTAATTTAGATTTTCAACAAACCAAATTATATCAATTTTCGTAATATTTTGACAATAATTGACAATAATAAAACAGCGACCAGCTTGGCACCCGGGTAGACCTCACCCACAATAGGTTCGGTTGCTTTCAGTAGCTTTACCGACCTAGTTACCCTGGTACCACCCCGCATCTTTGCAGATTGGTGGGGGTCTAGGGTCCGCTTCCAGCACCTCGAAGCATTGTACACCCAGTGCTGCCTTAACCCATTCCACTGGTTCCTTGGAATTCGACCCTCCGTGTCGCCTTGGACTAGGATTCCAATACGGATCTTATACTTGGCCATTTCTGCAAAGCTTTTGTTCGCCTCAACGGGCACGTGCGTACACATCTTTTTCGGAGTGCTTTGAGCGGCGCTTTCCTGGGAGCGTTGTCGCTTAGGATTCCTCTTGTAGCCTGTCTTTTGAGGAAAGCGCGGCGGATTTCCTCTCTCCGTACCTGTCCATCTTGGCCTTAGTTGTGGATGACCTCCCCTTCACCCCTGCACCCGACTGAGTTGCATACTTGGTCCATACTGGTCCATACTGGTTCCCACGAGTGGCGGAGAAAGGGTGGTGCACCTCCCACAGAGATCCGCACTACGGGAGGTAGGGCTGGCTGATCTGGAGGGCGCCAGGTATCCGGATGCTCCATTTGCTACTGGGCTATTTTTAAAGGGCCCCAGCCAGGCTGATCATCGGCACGGGCGCAAGACGACCTTGATCCAGCCCTTCTCCTTAGCCATGATAAGAGATCGCAAAAGCATGTGGCATGGCTATGGATAAAGCTCCGCCAAAGTCTGCGAAACCCAGATCTCAGCTGGTGCCGTCCCGAGGGACACTGGAGCACCATTCCCAGTTGGCACCCTCGTGGAGGGTTCAGCTATAGGATTTTTCCCAACCCTGCAGTTAGTTCCGCGTAGATATCTATGGTGTCGATTCCGAGGATCGTTTCTAGAGCTTTAGTTGGGGTTGACCTCAGCGCCCCCGTTATGGTCTGAACCATTGCCTGCCGCTGAGTTTTCTCCATAAGGTCGGTGTATGTCTTCTTTTCAGTGGCTTGCTACCACACAAATGCTCCATACATCAGAGTCGGACGCACCACCGAGATGTAGATCCAGTGCATCAGAGTAGGCGACATGCCCCATGTGCTGCTAAGCATCTTCTTAGATGCATATAGCAACCCGATGGCATTTTTCACCCTTTCTAATATATTGGGTCTCCATGCCAGCTTGCAGTCCAGTATTGTTCCGAGGTACTTGACCTGCGTTTTCGGGGTCAGCCTGGTTGCGCCAATTTTTGGGGGGGTCCATTTCGGTACCTTGTATCTCTTAGTAAAGAGAATGAGGTCCGTCTTGTCCGCATTGATACTGAGTCCCACCACCCTGAGTGTTGATTCCATTATGGAGCTGAGTGTCGATGGACAGACTCCCGTAATAATTATGCCTATGTCGTCCGCGTAGGCAGTTATTTTTGGGGCTCTCCTCTCGAATCTCTTACTTAGATCATCGACCTCCAAATTCCATAGAAGAGGCGAGAGGACCCATCCTTGTGGTGGACCTCTGTGTGCTCCCTTTACCATGGAAGCAGTGTCCCACTCTGAAAGTACCCGCCTGCAGCTAAGCAGGTTTCTTATCCAGAGGCTTACTGCTGGGTGCGTGCTAGTCGCTTCTAGGCGATCCATTATAGCATCCGTCTTGACATTGTTAAATACTCCGGATATATCTACGAATACTCCAAGCGCATATTCCTTAATGTGTAGGGCTCTCTCAACGGTTGCTACTAGCGAGTGTAGTGCCGTTTCTACAGATTTCCCTTTGGGATGATATAAGTCTCCCTACAGCAACATGGCTGGAAATATTCCATCAAGTCCTGGTGCCTTATAGCCCGCAAAGGAGTCTATGACCCAGTTGATTTTCATTGGTGTTATTAGATCGTTTGGGGGGCGTTCTTCGCCAGCTGCTATGTCCTGGTGCATGCTCGCGTCTAGGACATCCGGGCATCCTGGGAAGTGCGATTGAGTAAGTGCTGTTAGGGCGTCTGCACTGCCCTCAGCCCACTGTCCGTCGTCGCGCTTTAGCTGACTCTGTATGGTAGGCTGCTTTGAAAGCAGCTTCCGGAGCCTAGCTGTTTCCGGGACGTTGTTGATGCTGGAGCAGAAGTTCCTCCACGAGTTTCTCTGTGCCCTGCGTGATTCCTTCTTGTAATCCCTAAATAGGATTTTGTATTCCTCGTTGATGATCTTATTCCCACCTCTTTGGTGACTTTGAGGTTATTTGGAGGTTATTTCTTTTGAGTGTCAGTTCCCGATTCCACAATGGTGGCTTAGTCTTCTTCTTTGTTCTTGATGTCGGGCTGCATGATATGCATCCAGTAATTCCTTGGACAGGGTCTCTAGGGACGTTTCTATGTCTTTCACGGATTTTACTGCGCCCGGGCTAGTCAAGAGTTTTGAGGTCACTGTTCTTGTAAACTTTTCCCAGTTCGTATTTCGGGGGTTTCTATGGACAGTTACCTTTGGGGTACTTTTAAAATCGTATCTGAACTGAATATACCTATGGTCTCAAAAGTATGGTGTTTTTAGGCCCCTCCATTCGGAGACCAAAGTACTCTGTCCCTTTACAATTGTTATATCTAGCACGGTTGACAAGGTGCCTCCTACGAAGGTGTGTTCCTCCCCCACGTTTGCTATATATAATTTGTAGATAGAATAATGTCTAAGAGTGACTCACATCTGTCGTTGATGTCGGTGCTTCCCCATACGCTGTGGTGTGCATTGGCATCTGCACCAATGAGGAGTTCGTCATCCTTCGAGCCGAATTCCACTAAGTTGATCAGCTCTTCTGGTGGCGACGGTCTGCCATGTAGCAGAACGCTACCAAGAGGCGCTTTCCTTCGCTTTCTAGCATCACCGTCAAGTCGTCAGACCTGTAATGAGACATAAGGCTAGCATGAATACCCTTCCGTACAAGTACGGCGCTTCTGTTCCTGCTTACCGGTGTTGAGTAGAATGTGTTTCCTTTTGTTGGCAAACTCCTCTACGTTGTTCGCAAATCCGCTTGTCGACGCCATCGCTGGTTTGCTTATGATGTGCAGCCTTCCATCCTCAACCTTTTGCTCTACCCAGGCTAGCCTTTCCTTCTCCTCTTGGGAAAAGGTCGCTTTGTCCTGGAGCCGGCTCTTAATCTTGAGGGCTGCCTTGTATTGCGCCTTAGCCTTCATACCCTCGCTTCTACGATTCGGCCCTTTCCTACGATGGGAGTTGGAACCGGGTTCAGGTAAGCGGCTATGGCTTGTTTTGGCTTCGTTTAGCACGCTCTCCGAGTCCGAGTCTTCTACGACACAGGCACCCAGAGGTTCGACCGCTGGCGACACGCAGAGAGGATTGCTCCTCCCCGTACTTCCCATCGACGTTTGGGCTGACATCCCAGCCCGGATTTCTTCAGCATCGTCGTTCATACTGGTTTGTTTTCAGGGGAACCACACACTTGCGTTTTATGCCAATCGCCAGGCACCTCCAACCATGGCCACTGATTCAAGGGGTTGTCGCCTTAGCTTGACACGGCATTGCCCCGGGCAGGACAAGCGACATTGCATTACCCTGCTCAGGGAAATGCAGTGACTATTGCCCAGCCGGCACCCTCGTAAAGGGTTCAGCTGGAGGATTTTCGCCAGCCTGTTAATTACCTCGACGCATTTTTTTAACGAAGGTAATTTTGAAATTTGAGCTGGTACGCCAAACTCGATGGTCTTTGACCAGCGTTTTCGTTGAAATTTGCCAAAAGAAGATCCTAAAAAAGGGTTTATTAGAAAATTTTATTAATTTTATTAAAAAGCTAAAAATAATATTTAAAAAATTAGGCGATTGTTGCGGATTTGTTGTCCGTATAGTTTGACCCGGAGTCTTCGAAATCATCTACAAAATATATATAACTATATTTATAGTGCTTACAAAAAACATAACAATAATTCTTATTTTAATAAATTAATTTTTACAAAAAAATTCGATACGAAACGTAGGTCAATTTCATATTATTTAAGATCAATTTTAATGGGCCCATGTAAAATTGACATGGTCGAAATGTAAACATCATGTTCGAAGTACGTCAGTTCGAATTGCGAATCTGGCTTTCTCGTTTGGCGTATCGCTCTCTTTTTCGAAGTGAGACAGTCTCCGAGAAAGAAAATTCGGCAAAATGACATTATATAATAGCAATTTGATGAGTATTTCATGTAAAAACGATGCGGGTATGAATTACCTGACATTTACATGGCCATATCGAATTTACGGGAACATGGTTTTTTTTGTGTGCATTTAAGGAAACCTTTGTTTTTCGTTAAACTGGTGTTATATTTAAAGTAAATAATTTATTTCATTGTTTATACTCGAACATGCTGGTCAAAAAATGTGTGCTATATTTTTCTAATAATTAATTAATTTTAGTCTTAAAATAAATCACATTTTTTTTTGTTTGTAAACAAAATTGTATGTCAAGATATTGTGCTAGATTAGAGCCAGATCAACCACCTACAATTATCACCGTTAAACAGAAATTATGATCATAAAAGTTAACCAAATTTAAAAAATATGTAAGCCATTGGCACCGATGAACATTACTCACTATTTGTTAACGGAACAGGAATGGATTCATCCTCTGGATCGTCGTTTCATAAAACTGTCATTAGCATTTTTGACACCTCTGTTATTTCTGCTACTGATACATGCTCTTATGTAGATCCTTGTGGTGTCCTATAAAGTTTGCAAGTCTGTCTATTTGCATATCTTCTACATTTAACGGAGAGGTATACGTAGCTAAATGTTTTCTGAGCATAGTGTTTCATGGTCGAGGTAAGAGGAGAAAGGCGTTCCACAGGGAAGCGTCCTGGGTCCCGTATTATATACCCTGTTCACCTCTGACCTGCCTTCTATTAATGCACCGGACACTCTTCTTGCCACCTACGCTGACGACACTGCCTTTCTTGTGAATTCCACCTGCCAAATTGAAGCATCAAGAATAACCCAGGAATATACCGACTCCTACGGCAAGTGGACAAACAGGTGGAATATTGCAATTAATGGCAGAAAATCGCAACACTGCACTTTCACGTTGCGAGGACAGATCCTTCCAACGGTTGAGCTCCATAACACCACCATCCCACAATCTCCCCAGGCGCAGTACCTGGGTCTGATCCTGGACAAACGGCTCACCTGGAAGCAGCACACAACAAAAATAGCCGCTACTTGTCGCGCTAAGCTAAGGAAGCTCAACTGGATGCTCAAATCAACGAGCAAGCTCAGCCTGGCCAACAAAGTGTTGCTATTTAGAACAAGTGTGGTGCCCTCAATGACGTACTGCATCCAACATGCCCTCTGTCAGGGAGCAGATTACCGCCACTCGAGTCGGTATAACGAACGCCTCTCAGCACACCCCAACCACCTAGCTGCTTCCTTGGCCAACCCGACGATTAGGAGGAGGCTAAAGCGAAGGCATCCCGGCGATCTCTGGACTAGAGGACGTCATGTCCCACGCGTCCTGAAGCAGTAATTGCGTTGTATTGTTGTTTCAATTTAGTATCATAAGTAATAAGTTATAAAAAATTTCTTAATCGCCATTCTGTTATGTATTTGTTCCTTTTTGTACTCTGCATTTTATTGCCATTAAATTAACTGATCAATGTATTAAACTCTATGTGTTATATTAAAAAAAAAAAAAAAAAAATCTGAGCATAGTACCTCTTCAAGCCATTGGAAACCTAGCTCCACACCTTTCCGCAAACATTTTTAAAATTGGACACGCCCTTCAATAAGGTTTCGCTAAGAACTTACACTGGGCAACGCTGAATATATAGACGTTTGTTTCTTTTCAGTAAAATCAGTAAAAATAACATCAGTTTGGCATTTATTAAGGAAACCTCAATGTTGACCGTAGTTGACCGATGCCTAACAAAGCCGTACCGAGCAGGAGATATTAAGCATGTAATAAGAGCGCGCGAGATGCAACATGCTTTGGCGTGCGTTCATAGAAGAAAGGGGAGGGCTTGTTAAAAAACGTTCGATATTTAAAACACTAACAAGAGGGAACGGTATAGTCGAGTGCCTCGACTATCAAATACCCGTTACTCAGCTAAAGCAAGCAGTCTCAAGCAGGGCAAGCCAAGCAGCCGCTTTAAAGTGGCGTCATCTACCGGCCATTTCATAATTTGATTATAACTTTTTACTGAGTGGGACGATTTAAAAAATTCTACATTTCGGTAGGCATTAATAACCCAAACAAAATGGCGTTTACACTTTTGCTCTAGCTTTAAAATTGTGGGCGCCACAGCTTTTCGCGGTTTGTGGGCGTTAGGGGGAAGGGGGGTTTTCCACTTTGGTCTATCAATATGTATTGATGAAACGAATACACATTCCTTTTCCCGTTAATCTAGCTTCAAAATTGTGGGTGCCGCAGTTTTTCGCGGTTTGTGGGCGTTAGAGGGGGCGTGGCACATCGGCGTGAAAAACTTGCGCTTCTAGCTTTTATAGTTTCCGAGATCTCAGCGTTCATACAGACGGGTGCCAAGGTTTTTCGCGGTTTGTGGGCGTTAGGGGGGAGGGGGGGTTTCCCACTTTGGTCTATCAATATGTATTGAAGAAACGAATACACATTCCTTTTCCCGTTAATCTAGCTTCAAAACTGTGGGTGCCACAGTTTTTCGCAGTTTGTGGGGGTTAGAGGAGGCGTGGCACATCGGCGAGAAAAACTTGCCTGCGTATTAACCCCTAGAATCTGCATGCCAAATCTCAATCTTCTAGCTTTTATAGTTTCCGAGATCTCAGCGTTCATACAGACGGGTTCCACAGTTTTTCGCGGTTTGTGGGCGTTAGAGGGGGCGTGGCACATCGGCGAGAAAAACTTGCGCTGCGTATTAACCCCTAGAATCTGCATGCCAAATCTCAATCTTCTAGCTTTTATAGTTTCCGAGATCTCAGCGTTCATACAGACGGACGGACAGACGGACATGGCTAGATCGACTCGGCTAGTGATCCTGATCAAGAATATATATACTTTATATGGTCGGAAACGCTTCCTTCTACCTGTTACATACTTTTGCACGAATCTAATATACCCTTTTACTCTACGAGTAACGGGTATAAAAATGGCTCCAACTTTTTACAAAACCCGATTGCAACTAACAACATAACGCATATATAAAAATAAAAAAAATAAAAAATTTTGTGTGGGGCAATGGTTAAAAAATTTTTTTAAAATCTTAATTTGTTTTTATTTTTAAGAAATTAAAAAGTTTTTTTTCTGAAAGAAGAGGTTTTAGATGAAATAATGCAAAAGGCATGAAGTCAATCGGATTTATGTAACCGGAGATACAAATTTTCCATGAGAGGGTACTTTTTCAAATATGACAATTTTTGGCAAACTTAAAAAACATCTAACTAAAAAAATAATTTTTTTTCGGTCAAATCCTGAAACATGTGTTTACTTATTTTCCGAATAGTATCTGAAAAAAAGGTTTCAAGCAAATCAAAAATGTGACCCCACAAAAGGTGTTCGGTTTGTAAAAGGACCGCCCATATGTTAATGTTGGCGGGTGACCAACTGTTCGAAAAGCTTCGGTATAGCAGAGAGTTTAGCAATACCGCGGTAGTTTTCAACATCGGATCTTGGGCCTCTTTTATGCAGAGGAATGATGAAATATTCACTCCAAATTCTCGGGAATTAAGAAAGAAGCAGAGATTTGTTGAATAAAAAAGTGATTGGCCAGGACAAAGCTTCGGCACAGTTTCTGACGACACAGCTTAGTATCTTATCAAGACCCGGTAGAAAACGATATTTCAAGGGACAGCAAGGCTTTGAGAACGTCTTTGACTTCAAAATATGGAACATAGATATTATTAATGTGGGATAGAGGGTAAGGATAAGGAGTAGAGGAGATATAGGACTGTGTAGGTTGACTGGAAAAATTTGGCAAAAAGATTATAAATGTTTGATGATGAGGGCTTTTATAATGAAGAGATGAGGGATAACTGTTACACTTTCTTTTAGAATTCACAAAGGAATAAAAATGTTTAGGATCCAAGCGTATGTTTTCTCTACATTGAGCAATGTAGCGAGCATAACTCTGATAGCAGCAAGAGTAAATTCAGAGCGGATCGAGACGTACTGCGCCAGGTCTACTGATAGATTGATTTTTAAATATTTTTTGTATAGCCTCGATTTTTTGTTTTTGAGGTAAGATAAGTGCTTATTAAACCATGGGGGCTTGGGCGGGTCAATAACACATACATCTGGGACGAAAATGTTGATCGACGAATGCAAGAACTCATAAAACGTTGACACTGCAGTCTCTAGATCATAACATGATTTTAGTGGTGACCAATCAATAGCACCCAAATGTTGTCTCAAACTGTTAAAATTGGCTCTGCGGAAACAATTGACTCGTGTGGCCGATAAACTACGAGTTCCTGCGTTAATCTCAACTTTCAATAACAAGGTAGGTGGTAGGGATCTTCTGGTGTGGAAAAGGGTGAGCATCTAAACACAATTGTAAGGGTCTCGTTATTAACAAAGATTAAATCTAGAAGCCTGTCTTTATTAATCTGACCCAAAAACAAATTAGATAGGGCGTCGATAAAATCATGTTGACTCTCAGTAAAAAGAAGATTGGAGTCAGGTGAAGTCACCCAAAACAGGTTAGGCAAGTTAAAGTCACTCATTACAATGAAATGATCTTCATCACCAATTGCAGAAGAAACTAAGCCAATTGCAGAAAGGTGCATTAAATACAGAGATACGTCAGATTTAGGTGGAATATACGAGCAAGTTAAGTAAATGTTTGTATGACTTAAAGATATTTTGACTGCTATAAATTCAATGGAATGAACATTCTCAAAAGCAAAAAGCTCTGAAGACAGTGAATTGTAAACTGCAAATAAAACGCCTCCACCTAGGGTGGGGCGATCAATTCTATAAACAACAAAGAGGCGGAAGAATTAAGCCAAGTTTCCGTTAAAGCTATTACGTCTGCATCGGTGGAAAGACTGTTAACATACACCTTACTCAGTTTTCCCAGTAGACTACGCAATGGTTGCCCAAAATGGTAAGACATTCTTAGAAAGTTCCTTAGATCCGTTTCAGTTGAAGTTATCAAACTAAATGAAAAATTGTACAGAAACAAATGTGGCTTATTTTTTTTTAATTTGACGATATTTTAAAAGGGGACTTGCTTATATAGAAAACCGCAAAGTTTAAGGAATATTTGATAAATAATAACGTAATTAAACTTAAACAGTATCTGGATAAAGTAGCCTTTTAACAACGCAAAATAGGGGTTTCAAATTCAGTAATATATCTGTGCTGGCTACTATGATATTTTTCACGAAAAAACCAGTATTTTTCATTCGCGTTTGGGGGGGGGGGTCAAACGTCATTTTAGACCACAAGTTTGTTCGCCAATATTGCTTAGAATCCTTTAAAGATTACGTTCCCTCTATACGATTCATCACTTTTTTCGGCCCCATACAAATCGACCCGCCCTACTACGCATATTTTGGTAGAGTATTGACAAGTTATTTAGTTTTTTGGACCAGCTGAACTGGAGCCCCTAATTTTGTCCTTTTGGAGATACTCGTGAACTAACGTATCCACTGGCCAAATTGTAGAATCAAGTGCTTTGGAGAACAAATGGTCTTTAAGAAGAATTTTAAATGAAGATATTTGTAGACAGAAAAAGCGTTATCCGGAGCAAGAAGTTTTTCGCAAAGGTAGATTCTCACATCCTCGGTAGTGGCTTCTGGGTTAAGTCTGGATACAAATATACATTTTTGAATGACACCACTTAGAGGATGCCCTGCGCTTTTTTTCTGGTCAGATCGACTTGGAACACCACTCAAAGGGATGTTAGAGCGACCCAGAGCCACCTGGCTTGGGCCAGTCAGAGTGACGAGGTTTTGTTCCGGTGGAATATTACCAGGGGATGCCGTAGCCAATGCAGCGTGCGACTGCATTGGTAAATTTTATGTAGATCCAGATGGAGTACTAGGAGCAAGTGGAAGGGACGGTGTAAGATAGTTTGGAGAATGTTCCATGTTGTTAGCGCCAGTAGGAGTAGAAAGCATCGTGGTTGGCAGCCCGTTTGCAGAAATTTGAAATTCATTTGGAATCTTCCTTTTCAGTGATTCACTTAGAATCTTAAGACCGAGAAACTGGAATTCCACTGCCAGGAATTTCTCGTTCATAGAGCTGAGGAGTTTTCGAACATCCATAAATCCGGTCCTAGTTTGCCTCATGAAGGTGCGCATTTTATCCGTCATCTCACGGCAGGCGGTGCAAGACCAGGTGAAGCCGACTTTTTTGGAGATTAAATCCCCAACACGGTTATTGAAACCGGTTACGGCACACTTAACGTGCGAGCAGTTGTCACACAGCCAGCATATAAGGTAAGTTTCTCCGCTGATAATTTTATTATACTCGCATTTTCTAGCAGTGCAAATGATAGTCTTCTTGGCTGAGTATCCGGTCACTGTGCGGCAGCAGGGCAAAGAGCAGTCAGATGTAAGAGTCGAAGAGCAGAGCAGCAGCAGCCCAGAGAGATGCAGTTAGAGCTCCAGAATCGAACGAAGCGAAGTGCAGTGATTGCAAGTTTGTGTAAAAGTTCGTGGCAATCACAAATAGAGCAGTTTCACCAAGAACAAAACTTTATGTTTAGCGGTGATGCTGGCAAAACAGAGCCGTGTGAGTGTTCGCGGTAAACACAGAGAGAGCAATTACACCAACAAAATAATCTTTAGGTTTAGCGGTAACTCTGGTAAAACAGAGCATTAGCAAATATGTTCTGTTGCCAATTTAGTTTTACAAGTTATTATGTAAATGTCATTTAAAATTATTCAGACGGATTGTATTGTTTAAGATGGCAATGTTACTGACTATATATATATATATATATATTTAGATATATAAATACGCCAGTCTTTTTTCTATATTTTAAAATAGTCTCTATACAAAATTTATCAAAAGGCGTAAGAAGCACTGGAACCGTTCTATTCAGCTTTCCGCGAATTGTTAGTCTTGTATATTTACTGGCAATCTCTTGTGATTCCTTTGATAGGGATGCGAAATTTTCACGGTCCATATTTTCCTCAATGGCGTGGCCAGTGTTATCATTCTCAATTGTGAGTCGTTCAATTTCACCAGCTCGTCGTCGATTAAAAATTTGCAGGGCGATAAGTGTACTTTGAATCAACGAGTTTCATGCATTTAAATCAAATTTATCTTTTAATCCGTGAAGATCTCTTTCTGAGTTATTTCTGACATAATAAAAGCTTTTTCATATCTTCCTTACACGAAAGAATGGTTCGTGCTGAACGTTTGATTTTCGACTGATCCTCACATACTTTTTGGTTTATAAAAATCAAAATTTCAGCTTCCCTTAAAACTAAAAAAATCTTTTACTGATTTTTTTTGATCGTCATTCTGTGTTTTTATGCTTTGTGCCATTAGTCCATAAGCGCATTTTTCGTTAACCCGGTTAGTCGCTACCGAAGGCGTTTTAAAATATAGAGTGGTTAGATTCCATTTGGCAACAGAACGAATGCCGCATACAAGAACGTCTAAATGTTTCGGTGCAATGGCGTCTTTGAGCTCTCGAATGCCTTCAGAATTTTTTTTTATTCCATAACCAATCTGCTAAGCAACCTTTTATTCGCTCGAATCATGTCATATTGAAGTTCATTGTGGCGGAAGCATTGTTCATTTGCATATAATATTATAAGCTCATCGTAAAGTAGGTTTCGTGAAATTTCGTAATTTAACACCGGCAATACTTTTTCCCGTAAAACATGGACAGCAGAGTGATGGACAAATCCTGTTTTGGCACGACCATTCTTAAGTAAATCACGAGTTCATTTTTTATGACTACTACCTGCGCAGTTTTTTACATGGCTGCGCAAAGTGCTCTTTGGAAAGAAACCACAACAAAATAAGCAGCAAACAAAATCAGCAGCCTGGTTTTTTGAGTTTTTTTGTTTCTGTCGAGGAACAATCAAAATGCTTTTGTTAAACTGTTTATTTGTGTTATACATGAAGTCGCCTTTCTTTCTAATTTCATCAATTAATTGTTTCCTCATTTCGTCATATTTTGGAAGACAATTAAATTTCCTCACTGCGCTCTCATTCTTATGAACGAGTTGCAAATGGCGTGCAAATTTTGTTTGCAGTTTATGACAGAACATACAAAAATGTTTTTCGATTTTTCTATCAATTTTGTGGTCGAAATAATCAAGTTTCTTACGTCATATAAAGGAACATCAGGCCTATAAGAAAAATTTTGAGATGCCGCGGTATTACTTAAAGAGAGATTTGAGGAGCTTAGTATATAGGATGAATCTGAGAAATCTAATTAAAAATTTAATTTTATTAATTTAAAAAAGATTTATGTGGCTTCTCTGTATCGGGGTTGTCACATAAATTTGTTTCAGCCAAATATAGGTTTTTTTTTGACATCACCGTTCGAAGTTTAAATTTCTTCATGGAATATTATTTTTATATAATTTAAAGGGTACAAACAGGATTTCAACAAAATAACAAAAGTCAGTCAACCAGTGCCAAGTAATATACAAGTGAAACACAAGCCAAGTCGTCGGAAGCAGCGCCGTGGGAGCCTTCAAGGAGCAAAATCGCTACGTCAAGACGTTCGGGATTGGATCACCAGGAATCGCCGAATTTAGACGCAGGTAGCTAAGAGCCAAATGGCCTCACACGGCTTAGTCACGGCAAACCGTTTCTACTTCTGTGCGACTAAGCCCTCGCATTACGCTTGGCGTGTCTATCTGAGTTGAGCAGTGAAGTCCTGCGACAAGAGATCGAGAACTCGGGGTGAGTGCCATCTAAACCCAGGGTGCCTTGTTCCAAACACTACTTTGGCGGGTCCCGGCGTCAGCGCAGTCCGTGAAGGGGAAATCGAACGCGGCCAGCCAGAAAGGGCGTACAGTAGGCCGGTTGTCATCTCAAGGCGCTGTCCTAGAGAAACCTAACTGTTATACGAGCCCGGGACCGGCGTGTACCCAAACCCCGAGTACCAGAAGCCACGCTACGTCCAACCTCACCAGCACACCCAGAAGCAAGGCACAGGACATCGTCAGCTACAGCGCCAGCCAGAACGGACATCGAGTTACGCGGAAACGTCACGGTCAACAAGCAAGAGGGTCAGGCCTGGGTGGAACGTTCGTTTGCACTAGGCGTAAAAGGAAGGTGGAGCGCTAGGCAGATTCCTGGTATGACCTCGACTGTCAGCGCGATCCGCGCAAAACCCTAGTAGGACCATCCGGGACAGAGCCAGGGATAGGCGGTTATGTGTCTATAGGCGTAGACCTGTAGAGCGCAGCACTTGTTCACCCTAGTCTGGGAACGGTGACGCTTCCCTAAGCCCACACGGCTGATCGCTTTGTGAGTACGAGGCGCTACAAGTAGTGGTCGAGCCCATACATCATGGACGAGCATCGCCGAGCATCTACACAGAGCTACAGGACCGGAGCACGGAATCAATGAGGCAGGCGATGCGACAAACCGACGTGCAGGGACGAGCATCCCCAGGAGACACCGAGGACCACGAGTGGCGACACCAAGGCCAACCAAGCCATCAAGCCCGCTGTAATCACACCCGCAATAAATCCAATTGTATTTGTATTTGTATTTGTATTTGTATTTGTATTTGTATTTGTATTTGTATTTGTATTTGTATTTGTATTTGTATTTGTATTTGTATTTGTATTTGTATTTGTATTTGTATTTGTATTTGTATTTGTATTTGTATTTGTATTTGTATTTGTATTTGTATTTGTATTTGTATTTGTATTTGTATTTGTATTTGTATTTGTATTTGTATTTGTATTTGTATTTGTATTTGTATTTGTATTTGTATTTGTATTTGTATTTGTATTTGTATTTGTATTTGTATTTGTATTTGTATTTGTATTTGTATTTGTATTTGTATTTGTATTTGTATTTGTATTTGTATTTGTATTTGTATTTGTATTTGTATTTGTATTTGTATTTGTATTTGTATTTGTATTTGTATTTGTATTTGTATTTGTATTTGTATTTGTATTTGTATTTGTATTTGTATTTGTATTTGTATTTGTATTTGTATTTGTATTTGTATTTGTATTTGTATTTGTATTTGTATTTGTATTTGTATTTGTATTTGTATTTGTATTTGTATTTGTATTTGTATTTGTATTTGTATTTGTATTTGTATTTGTATGTTTTAGTTAGCACTTGTGAATTATTAAACAAAGTAAATAGTCAATTTTAAACTCAATATTCCATTAAACTTTATAAAAACAAGAAAGGAAGCTAACCTCGGCCAGCCGAAGTCTATATACTTTTTTAGTTAATTCCTATTAAATTACAAATTACAAAAATCTTAATTTAGATTTTCAACAAACCAAATTATATCAATTTTCGTAATATTTTGACAATAATTGACAATAATAAAACAGCGACCAGCTTGGCACCCGGGTAGACCTCACCCACAATAGGTTCGGTTGCTTTCAGTAGCTTTACCGACCTAGTTACCCTGGTACCACCCCGCATCTTTGCAGATTGGTGGGGGTCTAGGGTCCGCTTCCAGCACCTCGAAGCATTGTACACCCAGTGCTGCCTTAACCCATTCCACTGGTTCCTTGGAATTCGACCCTCCGTGTCGCCTTGGACTAGGATTCCAATACGGATCTTATACTTGGCCATTTCTGCAAAGCTTTTGTTCGCCTCAACGGGCACGTGCGTACACATCTTTTTCGGAGTGCTTTGAGCGGCGCTTTCCTGGGAGCGTTGTCGCTTAGGATTCCTCTTGTAGCCTGTCTTTTGAGGAAAGCGCGGCGGATTTCCTCTCTCCGTACCTGTCCATCTTGGCCTTAGTTGTGGATGACCTCCCCTTCACCCCTGCACCCGACTGAGTTGCATACTTGGTCCATACTGGTCCATACTGGTTCCCACGAGTGGCGGAGAAAGGGTGGTGCACCTCCCACAGAGATCCGCACTACGGGAGGTAGGGCTGGCTGATCTGGAGGGCGCCAGGTATCCGGATGCTCCATTTGCTACTGGGCTATTTTTAAAGGGCCCCAGCCAGGCTGATCATCGGCACGGGCGCAAGACGACCTTGATCCAGCCCTTCTCCTTAGCCATGATAAGAGATCGCAAAAGCATGTGGCATGGCTATGGATAAAGCTCCGCCAAAGTCTGCGAAACCCAGATCTCAGCTGGTGCCGTCCCGAGGGACACTGGAGCACCATTCCCAGTTGGCACCCTCGTGGAGGGTTCAGCTATAGGATTTTTCCCAACCCTGCAGTTAGTTCCGCGTAGATATCTATGGTGTCGATTCCGAGGATCGTTTCTAGAGCTTTAGTTGGGGTTGACCTCAGCGCCCCCGTTATGGTCTGAACCATTGCCTGCCGCTAAGTTTTCTCCATAAGGTCGGTGTATGTCTTCTTTTCAGTGGCTTGCTACCACACAAATGCTCCATACATCAGAGTCGGACGCACCACCGAGATGTAGATCCAGTGCATCAGAGTAGGCGACATGCCCCATGTGCTGCTAAGCATCTTCTTAGATGCATATAGCAACCCGATGGCATTTTTCACCCTTTCTAATATATTGGGTCTCCATGCCAGCTTGCAGTCCAGTATTGTTCCGAGGTACTTGACCTGCGTTTTCGGGGTCAGCCTGGTTGCGCCAATTTTTGGGGGGGTCCATTTCGGTACCTTGTATCTCTTAGTAAAGAGAATGAGGTCCGTCTTGTCCGCATTGATACTGAGTCCCACCACCCTGAGTGTTGATTCCATTATGGAGCTGAGTGTCGATGGACAGACTCCCGTAATAATTATGCCTATGTCGTCCGCGTAGGCAGTTATTTTTGGGGCTCTCCTCTCGAATCTCTTACTTAGATCATCGACCTCCAAATTCCATAGAAGAGGCGAGAGGACCCATCCTTGTGGTGGACCTCTGTGTGCTCCCTTTACCATGGAAGCAGTGTCCCACTCTGAAAGTACCCGCCTGCAGCTAAGCAGGTTTCTTATCCAGAGGCTTACTGCTGGGTGCGTGCTAGTCGCTTCTAGGCGATCCATTATAGCATCCGTCTTGACATTGTTAAATACTCCGGATATATCTACGAATACTCCAAGCGCATATTCCTTAATGTGTAGGGCTCTCTCAACGGTTGCTACTAGCGAGTGTAGTGCCGTTTCTACAGATTTCCCTTTGGGATGATATAAGTCTCCCTACAGCAACATGGCTGGAAATATTCCATCAAGTCCTGGTGCCTTATAGCCCGCAAAGGAGTCTATGACCCAGTTGATTTTCATTGGTGTTATTAGATCGTTTGGGGGGCGTTCTTCGCCAGCTGCTATGTCCTGGTGCATGCTCGCGTCTAGGACATCCGGGCATCCTGGGAAGTGCGATTGAGTAAGTGCTGTTAGGGCGTCTGCACTGCCCTCAGCCCACTGTCCGTCGTCGCGCTTTAGCTGACTCTGTATGGTAGGCTGCTTTGAAAGCAGCTTCCGGAGCCTAGCTGTTTCCGGGACGTTGTTGATGCTGGAGCAGAAGTTCCTCCACGAGTTTCTCTGTGCCCTGCGTGATTCCTTCTTGTAATCCCTAAATAGGATTTTGTATTCCTCGTTGATGATCTTATTCCCACCTCTTTGGTGACTTTGAGGTTATTTGGAGGTTATTTCTTTTGAGTGTCAGTTCCCGATTCCACAATGGTGGCTTAGTCTTCTTCTTTGTTCTTGATGTCGGGCTGCATGATATGCATCCAGTAATTCCTTGGACAGGGTCTCTAGGGACGTTTCTATGTCTTTCACGGATTTTACTGCGCCCGGGCTAGTCAAGAGTTTTGAGGTCACTGTTCTTGTAAACTTTTCCCAGTTCGTATTTCGGGGGTTTCTATGGACAGTTACCTTTGGGGTACTTTTAAAATCGTATCTGAACTGAATATACCTATGGTCTCAAAAGTATGGTGTTTTTAGGCCCCTCCATTCGGAGACCAAAGTACTCTGTCCCTTTACAATTGTTATATCTAGCACGGTTGACAAGGTGCCTCCTACGAAGGTGTGTTCCTCCCCCACGTTTGCTATATATAATTTGTAGATAGAATAATGTCTAAGAGTGACTCACATCTGTCGTTGATGTCGGTGCTTCCCCATACGCTGTGGTGTGCATTGGCATCTGCACCAATGAGGAGTTCGTCATCCTTCGAGCCGAATTCCACTAAGTTGATCAGCTCTTCTGGTGGCGACGGTCTGCCATGTAGCAGAACGCTACCAAGAGGCGCTTTCCTTCGCTTTCTAGCATCACCGTCAAGTCGTCAGACCTGTAATGAGACATAAGGCTAGCATGAATACCCTTCCGTACAAGTACGGCGCTTCTGTTCCTGCTTACCGGTGTTGAGTAGAATGTGTTTCCTTTTGTTGGCAAACTCCTCTACGTTGTTCGCAAATCCGCTTGTCGACGCCATCGCTGGTTTGCTTATGATGTGCAGCCTTCCATCCTCAACCTTTTGCTCTACCCAGGCTAGCCTTTCCTTCTCCTCTTGGGAAAAGGTCGCTTTGTCCTGGAGCCGGCTCTTAATCTTGAGGGCTGCCTTGTATTGCGCCTTAGCCTTCATACCCTCGCTTCTACGATTCGGCCCTTTCCTACGATGGGAGTTGGAACCGGGTTCAGGTAAGCGGCTATGGCTTGTTTTGGCTTCGTTTAGCACGCTCTCCGAGTCCGAGTCTTCTACGACACAGGCACCCAGAGGTTCGACCGCTGGCGACACGCAGAGAGGATTGCTCCTCCCCGTACTTCCCATCGACGTTTGGGCTGACATCCCAGCCCGGATTTCTTCAGCATCGTCGTTCATACTGGTTTGTTTTCAGGGGAACCACACACTTGCGTTTTATGCCAATCGCCAGGCACCTCCAACCATGGCCACTGATTCAAGGGGTTGTCGCCTTAGCTTGACACGGCATTGCCCCGGGCAGGACAAGCGACATTGCATTACCCTGCTCAGGGAAATGCAGTGACTATTGCCCAGCCGGCACCCTCGTAAAGGGTTCAGCTGGAGGATTTTCGCCAGCCTGTTAATTACCTCGACGCATTTTTTTAACGAAGGTAATTTTGAAATTTGAGCTGGTACGCCAAACTCGATGGTCTTTGACCAGCGTTTTCGTTGAAATTTGCCAAAAGAAGATCCTAAAAAAGGGTTTATTAGAAAATTTTATTAATTTTATTAAAAAGCTAAAAATAATATTTAAAAAATTAGGCGATTGTTGCGGATTTGTTGTCCGTATAGTTTGACCCGGAGTCTTCGAAATCATCTACAAAATATATATAACTATATTTATAGTGCTTACAAAAAACATAACAATAATTCTTATTTTAATAAATTAATTTTTACAAAAAAAATTCGATACGAAACGTAGGTCAATTTCATATTATTTAAGATCAATTTTAATGGGCCCATGTAAAATTGACATGGTCGAAATGTAAACATCATGTTCGAAGTACGTCAGTTCGAATTGCGAATCTGGCTTTCTCGTTTGGCGTATCGCTCTCTTTTTCGAAGTGAGACAGTCTCCGAGAAAGAAAATTCGGCAAAATGACATTATATAATAGCAATTTGATGAGTATTTCATGTAAAAACGATGCGGGTATGAATTACCTGACATTTACATGGCCATATCGAATTTACGGGAACATGGTTTTTTTTTGTGTGCATTTAAGGAAACCTTTGTTTTTCGTTAAACTGGTGTTATATTTAAAGTAAATAATTTATTTCATTGTTTATACTCGAACATGCTGGTCAAAAAATGTGTGCTATATTTTTCTAATAATTAATTAATTTTAGTCTTAAAATAAATCACATTTTTTTTTGTTTGTAAACAAAATTGTATGTCAAGATATTGTGCTAGATTAGAGCCAGATCAACCACCTACAATTATCACCGTTAAACAGAAATTATGATCATAAAAGTTAACCAAATTTAAAAAATATGTAAGCCATTGGCACCGATGAACATTACTCACTATTTGTTAACGGAACAGGAATGGATTCATCCTCTGGATCGTCGTTTCATAAAACTGTCATTAGCATTTTTGACACCTCTGTTATTTCTGCTACTGATACATGCTCTTATGTAGATCCTTGTGGTGTCCTATAAAGTTTGCAAGTCTGTCTATTTGCATATCTTCTACATTTAACGGAGAGGTATACGTAGCTAAATGTTTTCTGAGCATAGTGTTTCATGGTCGAGGTAAGAGGAGAAAGGCGTTCCACAGGGAAGCGTCCTGGGTCCCGTATTATATACCCTGTTCACCTCTGACCTGCCTTCTATTAATGCACCGGACACTCTTCTTGCCACCTACGCTGACGACACTGCCTTTCTTGTGAATTCCACCTGCCAAATTGAAGCATCAAGAATAACCCAGGAATATACCGACTCCTACGGCAAGTGGACAAACAGGTGGAATATTGCAATTAATGGCAGAAAATCGCAACACTGCACTTTCACGTTGCGAGGACAGATCCTTCCAACGGTTGAGCTCCATAACACCACCATCCCACAATCTCCCCAGGCGCAGTACCTGGGTCTGATCCTGGACAAACGGCTCACCTGGAAGCAGCACACAACAAAAATAGCCGCTACTTGTCGCGCTAAGCTAAGGAAGCTCAACTGGATGCTCAAATCAACGAGCAAGCTCAGCCTGGCCAACAAAGTGTTGCTATTTAGAACAAGTGTGGTGCCCTCAATGACGTACTGCATCCAACATGCCCTCTGTCAGGGAGCAGATTACCGCCACTCGAGTCGGTATAACGAACGCCTCTCAGCACACCCCAACCACCTAGCTGCTTCCTTGGCCAACCCGACGATTAGGAGGAGGCTAAAGCGAAGGCATCCCGGCGATCTCTGGACTAGAGGACGTCATGTCCCACGCGTCCTGAAGCAGTAATTGCGTTGTATTGTTGTTTCAATTTAGTATCATAAGTAATAAGTTATAAAAAATTTCTTAATCGCCATTCTGTTATGTATTTGTTCCTTTTTGTACTCTGCATTTTATTGCCATTAAATTAACTGATCAATGTATTAAACTCTATGTGTTATATTAAAAAAAAAAAAAAAAAAAAATCTGAGCATAGTACCTCTTCAAGCCATTGGAAACCTAGCTCCACACCTTTCCGCAAACATTTTTAAAATTGGACACGCCCTTCAATAAGGTTTCGCTAAGAACTTACACTGGGCAACGCTGAATATATAGACGTTTGTTTCTTTTCAGTAAAATCAGTAAAAATAACATCAGTTTGGCATTTATTAAGGAAACCTCAATGTTGACCGTAGTTGACCGATGCCTAACAAAGCCGTACCGAGCAGGAGATATTAAGCATGTAATAAGAGCGCGCGAGATGCAACATGCTTTGGCGTGCGTTCATAGAAGAAAGGGGAGGGCTTGTTAAAAAACGTTCGATATTTAAAACACTAACAAGAGGGAACGGTATAGTCGAGTGCCTCGACTATCAAATACCCGTTACTCAGCTAAAGCAAGCAGTCTCAAGCAGGGCAAGCCAAGCAGCCGCTTTAAAGTGGCGTCATCTACCGGCCATTTCATAATTTGATTATAACTTTTTACTGAGTGGGACGATTTAAAAAATTCTACATTTCGGTAGGCATTAATAACCCAAACAAAATGGCGTTTACACTTTTGCTCTAGCTTTAAAATTGTGGGCGCCACAGCTTTTCGCGGTTTGTGGGCGTTAGGGGGAAGGGGGTTTTCCACTTTGGTCTATCAATATGTATTGATGAAACGAATACACATTCCTTTTCCCGTTAATCTAGCTTCAAAATTGTGGGTGCCGCAGTTTTTCGCGGTTTGTGGGCGTTAGAGGGGGCGTGGCACATCGGCGTGAAAAACTTGCGCTTCTAGCTTTTATAGTTTCCGAGATCTCAGCGTTCATACAGACGGGTGCCAAGGTTTTTCGCGGTTTGTGGGCGTTAGGGGGGGGGGGGGGGTTTCCCACTTTGGTCTATCAATATGTATTGAAGAAACGAATACACATTCCTTTTCCCGTTAATCTAGCTTCAAAACTGTGGGTGCCACAGTTTTTCGCAGTTTGTGGGGGTTAGAGGAGGCGTGGCACATCGGCGAGAAAAACTTGCCTGCGTATTAACCCCTAGAATCTGCATGCCAAATCTCAATCTTCTAGCTTTTATAGTTTCCGAGATCTCAGCGTTCATACAGACGGGTTCCACAGTTTTTCGCGGTTTGTGGGCGTTAGAGGGGGCGTGGCACATCGGCGAGAAAAACTTGCGCTGCGTATTAACCCCTAGAATCTGCATGCCAAATCTCAATCTTCTAGCTTTTATAGTTTCCGAGATCTCAGCGTTCATACAGACGGACGGACAGACGGACATGGCTAGATCGACTCGGCTAGTGATCCTGATCAAGAATATATATACTTTATATGGTCGGAAACGCTTCCTTCTACCTGTTACATACTTTTGCACGAATCTAATATACCCTTTTACTCTACGAGTAACGGGTATAAAAATGGCTCCAACTTTTTACAAAACCCGATTGCAACTAACAACATAACGCATATATAAAAATAAAAAAAATAAAAAATTTTGTGTGGGGCAATGCTTAAAAATGTTTTAAAATCTTAATTTGTTTTTATTTTTCCGAAATTAAAAATTTTTTTTTTCTGAAAGAAGAGGTTTTAGATGAAATAATGCAAAAGGCATGAAGTCAATCGGATTTATGTAACCGGAGATACAAATTTTCCATGAGAGGGTACTTTTTCAAATATGACAATTTTTGGCAAACTTAAAAAACATCTAACTAAAAAAATAATTTTTTTTCGGTCAAATCCTGAAACATGTGTTTACTTATTTTCCGAATAGTATCTGAAAAAAAGGTTTCAAGCAAATCAAAAATGTGACCCCACAAAAGGTGTTCGGTTTGTAAAAGGACCGCCCATATGTTAATGTTGGCGGGTGACCAACTGTTCGAAAAGCTTCGGTATAGCAGAGAGTTTAGCAATACCGCGGTAGTTTTCAACATCGGATCTTGGGCCTCTTTTATGCAGAGGAATGATGAAATATTCACTCCAAATTCTCGGGAATTAAGAAAGAAGCAGAGATTTGTTGAATAAAAAAGTGATTGGCCAGGACAAAGCTTCGGCACAGTTTCTGACGACACAGCTTAGTATCTTATCAAGACCCGGTAGAAAACGATATTTCAAGGGACAGCAAGGCTTTGAGAACGTCTTTGACTTCAAAATATGGAACATAGATATTATTAATGTGGGATAGAGGGTAAGGATAAGGAGTAGAGGAGATATAGGACTGTGTAGGTTGACTGGAAAAATTTGGCAAAAAGATTATAAATGTTTGATGATGAGGGCTTTTATAATGAAGAGATGAGGGATAACTGTTACACTTTCTTTTAGAATTCACAAAGGAATAAAAATGTTTAGGATCCAAGCGTATGTTTTCTCTACATTGAGCAATGTAGCGAGCATAACTCTGATAGCAGCAAGAGTAAATTCAGAGCGGATCGAGACGTACTGCGCCAGGTCTACTGATAGATTGATTTTTAAATATTTTTTGTATAGCCTCGATTTTTTGTTTTTGAGGTAAGATAAGTGCTTATTAAACCATGGGGGCTTGGGCGGGTCAATAACACATACATCTGGGACGAAAATGTTGATCGACGAATGCAAGAACTCATAAAACGTTGACACTGCAGTCTCTAGATCATAACATGATTTTAGTGGTGACCAATCAATAGCACCCAAATGTTGTCTCAAACTGTTAAAATTGGCTCTGCGGAAACAATTGACTCGTGTGGCCGATAAACTACGAGTTCCTGCGTTAATCTCAACTTTCAATAACAAGGTAGGTGGTAGGGATCTTCTGGTGTGGAAAAGGGTGAGCATCTAAACACAATTGTAAGGGTCTCGTTATTAACAAAGATTAAATCTAGAAGCCTGTCTTTATTAATCTGACCCAAAAACAAATTAGATAGGGCGTCGATAAAATCATGTTGACTCTCAGTAAAAAGAAGATTGGAGTCAGGTGAAGTCACCCAAAACAGGTTAGGCAAGTTAAAGTCACTCATTACAATGAAATGATCTTCATCACCAATTGCAGAAGAAACTAAGCCAATTGCAGAAAGGTGCATTAAATACAGAGATACGTCAGATTTAGGTGGAATATACGAGCAAGTTAAGTAAATGTTTGTATGACTTAAAGATATTTTGACTGCTATAAATTCAATGGAATGAACATTCTCAAAAGCAAAAAGCTCTGAAGACAGTGAATTGTAAACTGCAAATAAAACGCCTCCACCTAGGGTGGGGCGATCAATTCTATAAACAACAAAGAGGCGGAAGAATTAAGCCAAGTTTCCGTTAAAGCTATTACGTCTGCATCGGTGGAAAGACTGTTAACATACACCTTACTCAGTTTTCCCAGTAGACTACGCAATGGTTGCCCAAAATGGTAAGACATTCTTAGAAAGTTCCTTAGATCCGTTTCAGTTGAAGTTATCAAACTAAATGAAAAATTGTACAGAAACAAATGTGGCTTATTTTTTTTTAATTTGACGATATTTTAAAAGGGGACTTGCTTATATAGAAAACCGCAAAGTTTAAGGAATATTTGATAAATAATAACGTAATTAAACTTAAACAGTATCTGGATAAAGTAGCCTTTTAACAACGCAAAATAGGGGTTTCAAATTCAGTAATATATCTGTGCTGGCTACTATGATATTTTTCACGAAAAAACCAGTATTTTTCATTCGCGTTTGGGGGGGGGGGGTCAAACGTCATTTTAGACCACAAGTTTGTTCGCCAATATTGCTTAGAATCCTTTAAAGATTACGTTCCCTCTATACGATTCATCACTTTTTTCGGCCCCATACAAATCGACCCGCCCTACTACGCATATTTTGGTAGAGTATTGACAAGTTATTTAGTTTTTTGGACCAGCTGAACTGGAGCCCCTAATTTTGTCCTTTTGGAGATACTCGTGAACTAACGTATCCACTGGCCAAATTGTAGAATCAAGTGCTTTGGAGAACAAATGGTCTTTAAGAAGAATTTTAAATGAAGATATTTGTAGACAGAAAAAGCGTTATCCGGAGCAAGAAGTTTTTCGCAAAGGTAGATTCTCACATCCTCGGTAGTGGCTTCTGGGTTAAGTCTGGATACAAATATACATTTTTGAATGACACCACTTAGAGGATGCCCTGCGCTTTTTTTCTGGTCAGATCGACTTGGAACACCACTCAAAGGGATGTTAGAGCGACCCAGAGCCACCTGGCTTGGGCCAGTCAGAGTGACGAGGTTTTGTTCCGGTGGAATATTACCAGGGGATGCCGTAGCCAATGCAGCGTGCGACTGCATTGGTAAATTTTATGTAGATCCAGATGGAGTACTAGGAGCAAGTGGAAGGGACGGTGTAAGATAGTTTGGAGAATGTTCCATGTTGTTAGCGCCAGTAGGAGTAGAAAGCATCGTGGTTGGCAGCCCGTTTGCAGAAATTTGAAATTCATTTGGAATCTTCCTTTTCAGTGATTCACTTAGAATCTTAAGACCGAGAAACTGGAATTCCACTGCCAGGAATTTCTCGTTCATAGAGCTGAGGAGTTTTCGAACATCCATAAATCCGGTCCTAGTTTGCCTCATGAAGGTGCGCATTTTATCCGTCATCTCACGGCAGGCGGTGCAAGACCAGGTGAAGCCGACTTTTTTGGAGATTAAATCCCCAACACGGTTATTGAAACCGGTTACGGCACACTTAACGTGCGAGCAGTTGTCACACAGCCAGCATATAAGGTAAGTTTCTCCGCTGATAATTTTATTATACTCGCATTTTCTAGCAGTGCAAATGATAGTCTTCTTGGCTGAGTATCCGGTCACTGTGCGGCAGCAGGGCAAAGAGCAGTCAGATGTAAGAGTCGAAGAGCAGAGCAGCAGCAGCCCAGAGAGATGCAGTTAGAGCTCCAGAATCGAACGAAGCGAAGTGCAGTGATTGCAAGTTTGTGTAAAAGTTCGTGGCAATCACAAATAGAGCAGTTTCACCAAGAACAAAACTTTATGTTTAGCGGTGATGCTGGCAAAACAGAGCCGTGTGAGTGTTCGCGGTAAACACAGAGAGAGCAATTACACCAACAAAATAATCTTTAGGTTTAGCGGTAACTCTGGTAAAACAGAGCATTAGCAAATATGTTCTGTTGCCAATTTAGTTTTACAAGTTATTATGTAAATGTCATTTAAAATTATTCAGACGGATTGTATTGTTTAAGATGGCAATGTTACTGACTATATATATATATATATATATTTAGATATATAAATACGCCAGTCTTTTTTCTATATTTTAAAATAGTCTCTATACAAAATTTATCAAAAGGCGTAAGAAGCACTGGAACCGTTCTATTCAGCTTTCCGCGAATTGTTAGTCTTGTATATTTACTGGCAATCTCTTGTGATTCCTTTGATAGGGATGCGAAATTTTCACGGTCCATATTTTCCTCAATGGCGTGGCCAGTGTTATCATTCTCAATTGTGAGTCGTTCAATTTCACCAGCTCGTCGTCGATTAAAAATTTGCAGGGCGATAAGTGTACTTTGAATCAACGAGTTTCATGCATTTAAATCAAATTTATCTTTTAATCCGTGAAGATCTCTTTCTGAGTTATTTCTGACATAATAAAAGCTTTTTCATATCTTCCTTACACGAAAGAATGGTTCGTGCTGAACGTTTGATTTTCGACTGATCCTCACATACTTTTTGGTTTATAAAAATCAAAATTTCAGCTTCCCTTAAAACTAAAAAATCTTTTACTGATTTTTTTTGATCGTCATTCTGTGTTTTTATGCTTTGTGCCATTAGTCCATAAGCGCATTTTTCGTTAACCCGGTTAGTCGCTACCGAAGGCGTTTTAAAATATAGAGTGGTTAGATTCCATTTGGCAACAGAACGAATGCCGCATACAAGAACGTCTAAATGTTTCGGTGCAATGGCGTCTTTGAGCTCTCGAATGCCTTCAGAATTTTTTTTTATTCCATAACCAATCTGCTAAGCAACCTTTTATTCGCTCGAATCATGTCATATTGAAGTTCATTGTGGCGGAAGCATTGTTCATTTGCATATAATATTATAAGCTCATCGTAAAGTAGGTTTCGTGAAATTTCGTAATTTAACACCGGCAATACTTTTTCCCGTAAAACATGGACAGCAGAGTGATGGACAAATCCTGTTTTGGCACGACCATTCTTAAGTAAATCACGAGTTCATTTTTTATGACTACTACCTGCGCAGTTTTTTACATGGCTGCGCAAAGTGCTCTTTGGAAAGAAACCACAACAAAATAAGCAGCAAACAAAATCAGCAGCCTGGTTTTTTGAGTTTTTTTGTTTCTGTCGAGGAACAATCAAAATGCTTTTGTTAAACTGTTTATTTGTGTTATACATGAAGTCGCCTTTCTTTCTAATTTCATCAATTAATTGTTTCCTCATTTCGTCATATTTTGGAAGACAATTAAATTTCCTCACTGCGCTCTCATTCTTATGAACGAGTTGCAAATGGCGTGCAAATTTTGTTTGCAGTTTATGACAGAACATACAAAAATGTTTTTCGATTTTTCTATCAATTTTGTGGTCGAAATAATCAAGTTTCTTACGTCATATAAAGGAACATCAGGCCTATAAGAAAAATTTTGAGATGCCGCGGTATTACTTAAAGAGAGATTTGAGGAGCTTAGTATATAGGATGAATCTGAGAAATCTAATTAAAAATTTAATTTTATTAATTTAAAAAAGATTTATGTGGCTTCTCTGTATCGGGGTTGTCACATAAATTTGTTTCAGCCAAATATAGGTTTTTTTTTGACATCACCGTTCGAAGTTTAAATTTCTTCATGGAATATTATTTTTATATAATTTAAAGGGTACAAACAGGATTTCAACAAAATAACAAAAGTCAGTCAACCAGTGCCAAGTAATATACAAGTGAAACACAAGCCAAGTCGTCGGAAGCAGCGCCGTGGGAGCCTTCAAGGAGCAAAATCGCTACGTCAAGACGTTCGGGATTGGATCACCAGGAATCGCCGAATTTAGACGCAGGTAGCTAAGAGCCAAATGGCCTCACACGGCTTAGTCACGGCAAACCGTTTCTACTTCTGTGCGACTAAGCCCTCGCATTACGCTTGGCGTGTCTATCTGAGTTGAGCAGTGAAGTCCTGCGACAAGAGATCGAGAACTCGGGGTGAGTGCCATCTAAACCCAGGGTGCCTTGTTCCAAACACTACTTTGGCGGGTCCCGGCGTCAGCGCAGTCCGTGAAGGGGAAATCGAACGCGGCCAGCCAGAAAGGGCGTACAGTAGGCCGGTTGTCATCTCAAGGCGCTGTCCTAGAGAAACCTAACTGTTATACGAGCCCGGGACCGGCGTGTACCCAAACCCCGAGTACCAGAAGCCACGCTACGTCCAACCTCACCAGCACACCCAGAAGCAAGGCACAGGACATCGTCAGCTACAGCGCCAGCCAGAACGGACATCGAGTTACGCGGAAACGTCACGGTCAACAAGCAAGAGGGTCAGGCCTGGGTGGAACGTTCGTTTGCACTAGGCGTAAAAGGAAGGTGGAGCGCTAGGCAGATTCCTGGTATGACCTCGACTGTCAGCGCGATCCGCGCAAAACCCTAGTAGGACCATCCGGGACAGAGCCAGAGTCTATAGGCGTAGACCTGTAGAGCGCAGCACTTGTTCACCCTAGTCTGGGAACGGTGACGCTTCCCTAAGCCCACACGGCTGATCGCTTTGTGAGTACGAGGCGCTACAAGTAGTGGTCGAGCCCATACATCATGGACGAGCATCGCCGAGCATCTACACAGAGCTACAGGACCGGAGCACGGAATCAATGAGGCAGGCGATGCGACAAACCGACGTGCAGGGACGAGCATCCCCAGGAGACACCGAGGACCACGAGTGGCGACACCAAGGCCAACCAAGCCATCAAGCCCGCTGTAATCACACCCGCAATAAATCCAATTGGAACCTCTGAATTCTGTGCTTTCTCACTGATCTACTGGGCGGTCACGTTTATATAAATTTGGTGGGACGAACACACAACTTCACTGAGCTAGCCGCACGAATCTCGTACCGAGCAGGCAACAAAATCAGTTCGTTACAATATATTTTTTGGATGTTGTTGCATTTTTAGGGTTATATCTTATGACTACTACCTGCGCAGTTTTTTACATGGCTGCGCAAAGTGCTCTTTGGAAAGAAACCACAACAAAATAAGCAGCAAACAAAATCAGCAGCCTGGTTTTTTGAGTTTTTTTGTTTCTGTCGAGGAACAATCAAAATGCTTTTGTTAAACTGTTTATTTGTGTTATACATGAAGTCGCCTTTCTTTCTAATTTCATCAATTAATTGTTTCCTCATTTCGTCATATTTTGGAAGACAATTAAATTTCCTCACTGCGCTCTCATTCTTATGAACGAGTTGCAAATGGCGTGCAAATTTTGTTTGCAGTTTATGACAGAACATACAAAAATGTTTTTAGATTTTTCTATCAATTTTGTGGTCGAAATAATCAAGTTTCTTACGTCATATAAAGGAACATCAGGCCTATAGGAAAAATTTTGAGATGCCGCGGTATTACTTAAAGAGAGAGCTTAGTATATAGGATAAATCTGCGAAATCTAATTAAAAATTTAATTTTATTAATTTAAAAAAGATTTATGTGGCTTCTCTGTATCGGGGTTGTCACATAAATTTGTTTCAGCCAAATATAGGTTTTTTTTTGACATCACCGTTCGAAGTTTAAATTTCTTCATGGAATATTATTTTTATATAATTTAAAGGGTACAAACAGGATTTCAACAAAATAACAAAAGTCAGTCAACCAGTGCCAAGTAATATACAAGTGAATCACCTCTTAACGAGGTAAAAAACTAGTGACGATCGCACCTTAAACATACAAAAGTTCTGATATCAACATTTGTGACGAAAGATGATTACACACATGATTAAATACACTTTTTAAAATTTATTTTTTTCGGCACTCTAGTTTTAAGAACATACGAACATTTTCTATTGCAGAGTGCCGAAAAAATTAATTTTAAAAAGTGTATTTAATCATCTGTGTAATCATCTCTCGTTTTGTCCAAAGTCGTAAAAAAAAGTTTTCAAAATGGATCGGTCTAAAATACAGTTTGGATACGTACAAACAAAATTAAATGCTTGAGCAGGATTAGTTGTTCTCAGCTAACAAAAGTGGCCATTTTTGTTTTTGAATAATTTTCAAACGTTACTTTTTACAATAACGTGTTACATACCAAAATATAAGGAATCTAAAGGCCTCTACAGATTAATGTTTTAAAGAAAAAGTTTCCTAAATAGACTGGTTTAAAATAAATTTAGCGACTCCTTGACCCTACAGTTTGGATCTGCACTTACACAATTTAATGCTTAGGCAGCGTTAGTTGTTTTGAGCTAGCAAAAGTGGCCATTTTCGTTTCTGAATAACTTTTAAACGTGACCTTTTACAGTAATGTGTTATATACCAAAATTTAAGGAATCTCAAGGGCTATACAGTCTAAAGTTTTAAAGAAAATCGTTATAGCCGTTTTTGAGAAAGATAAAAAAAAATTTAAAAAATTTTGTTTTGTGCATATATTTTTAACTATTTCATTTACACAAATTACATGTAGAAGGCGCTTATAGCATTTCAAAATACCTTTCAAACGAGATACAGTAGATACTGTAGCTTCAGTACTTTAGAAGTTACATCCTTCCGTATTTTCCATTTCGGTACCTTGTATCTCTTAGTAAAGAGAATGAGGTCCGTCTTGTCCGCATTGATACTGAGTCCCACCACCCTGAGTGTTGATTCCATTATGGAGCTGAGTGTCGATGGACAGACTCCCGTAATAATTATGCCTATGTCGTCCGCGTAGGCAGTTATTTTTGGGGCTCTCCTCTCGAATCTCTTACTTAGATCATCGACCTCCAAATTCCATAGAAGAGGCGAGAGGACCCATCCTTGTGGTGGACCTCTGTGTGCTCCCTTTACCATGGAAGCAGTGTCCCACTCTGAAAGTACCCGCCTGCAGCTAAGCAGGTTTCTTATCCAGAGGCTTACTGCTGGGTGCGTGCTAGTCGCTTCTAGGCGATCCATTATAGCATCCGTCTTGACATTGTTAAATACTCCGGATATATCTACGAATACTCCAAGCGCATATTCCTTAATGTGTAGGGCTCTCTCAACGGTTGCTACTAGCGAGTGTAGTGCCGTTTCTACAGATTTCCCTTTGGGATGATATAAGTCTCCCTACAGCAACATGGCTGGAAATATTCCATCAAGTCCTGGTGCCTTATAGCCCGCAAAGGAGTCTATGACCCAGTTGATTTTCATTGGTGTTATTAGATCGTTTGGGGGGCGTTCTTCGCCAGCTGCTATGTCCTGGTGCATGCTCGCGTCTAGGACATCCGGGCATCCTGGGAAGTGCGATTGAGTAAGTGCTGTTAGGGCGTCTGCACTGCCCTCAGCCCACTGTCCGTCGTCGCGCTTTAGCTGACTCTGTATGGTAGGCTGCTTTGAAAGCAGCTTCCGGAGCCTAGCTGTTTCCGGGACGTTGTTGATGCTGGAGCAGAAGTTCCTCCACGAGTTTCTCTGTGCCCTGCGTGATTCCTTCTTGTAATCCCTAAATAGGATTTTGTATTCCTCGTTGATGATCTTATTCCCACCTCTTTGGTGACTTTGAGGTTATTTGGAGGTTATTTCTTTTGAGTGTCAGTTCCCGATTCCACAATGGTGGCTTAGTCTTCTTCTTTGTTCTTGATGTCGGGCTGCATGATATGCATCCAGTAATTCCTTGGACAGGGTCTCTAGGGACGTTTCTATGTCTTTCACGGATTTTACTGCGCCCGGGCTAGTCAAGAGTTTTGAGGTCACTGTTCTTGTAAACTTTTCCCAGTTCGTATTTCGGGGGTTTCTATGGACAGTTACCTTTGGGGTACTTTTAAAATCGTATCTGAACTGAATATACCTATGGTCTCAAAAGTATGGTGTTTTTAGGCCCCTCCATTCGGAGACCAAAGTACTCTGTCCCTTTACAATTGTTATATCTAGCACGGTTGACAAGGTGCCTCCTACGAAGGTGTGTTCCTCCCCCACGTTTGCTATATATAATTTGTAGATAGAATAATGTCTAAGAGTGACTCACATCTGTCGTTGATGTCGGTGCTTCCCCATACGCTGTGGTGTGCATTGGCATCTGCACCAATGAGGAGTTCGTCATCCTTCGAGCCGAATTCCACTAAGTTGATCAGCTCTTCTGGTGGCGACGGTCTGCCATGTAGCAGAACGCTACCAAGAGGCGCTTTCCTTCGCTTTCTAGCATCACCGTCAAGTCGTCAGACCTGTAATGAGACATAAGGCTAGCATGAATACCCTTCCGTACAAGTACGGCGCTTCTGTTCCTGCTTACCGGTGTTGAGTAGAATGTGTTTCCTTTTGTTGGCAAACTCCTCTACGTTGTTCGCAAATCCGCTTGTCGACGCCATCGCTGGTTTGCTTATGATGTGCAGCCTTCCATCCTCAACCTTTTGCTCTACCCAGGCTAGCCTTTCCTTCTCCTCTTGGGAAAAGGTCGCTTTGTCCTGGAGCCGGCTCTTAATCTTGAGGGCTGCCTTGTATTGCGCCTTAGCCTTCATACCCTCGCTTCTACGATTCGGCCCTTTCCTACGATGGGAGTTGGAACCGGGTTCAGGTAAGCGGCTATGGCTTGTTTTGGCTTCGTTTAGCACGCTCTCCGAGTCCGAGTCTTCTACGACACAGGCACCCAGAGGTTCGACCGCTGGCGACACGCAGAGAGGATTGCTCCTCCCCGTACTTCCCATCGACGTTTGGGCTGACATCCCAGCCCGGATTTCTTCAGCATCGTCGTTCATACTGGTTTGTTTTCAGGGGAACCACACACTTGCGTTTTATGCCAATCGCCAGGCACCTCCAACCATGGCCACTGATTCAAGGGGTTGTCGCCTTAGCTTGACACGGCATTGCCCCGGGCAGGACAAGCGACATTGCATTACCCTGCTCAGGGAAATGCAGTGACTATTGCCCAGCCGGCACCCTCGTAAAGGGTTCAGCTGGAGGATTTTCGCCAGCCTGTTAATTACCTCGACGCATTTTTTTAACGAAGGTAATTTTGAAATTTGAGCTGGTACGCCAAACTCGATGGTCTTTGACCAGCGTTTTCGTTGAAATTTGCCAAAAGAAGATCCTAAAAAAGGGTTTATTAGAAAATTTTATTAATTTTATTAAAAAGCTAAAAATAATATTTAAAAAATTAGGCGATTGTTGCGGATTTGTTGTCCGTATAGTTTGACCCGGAGTCTTCGAAATCATCTACAAAATATATATAACTATATTTATAGTGCTTACAAAAAACATAACAATAATTCTTATTTTAATAAATTAATTTTTACAAAAAAAATTCGATACGAAACGTAGGTCAATTTCATATTATTTAAGATCAATTTTAATGGGCCCATGTAAAATTGACATGGTCGAAATGTAAACATCATGTTCGAAGTACGTCAGTTCGAATTGCGAATCTGGCTTTCTCGTTTGGCGTATCGCTCTCTTTTTCGAAGTGAGACAGTCTCCGAGAAAGAAAATTCGGCAAAATGACATTATATAATAGCAATTTGATGAGTATTTCATGTAAAAACGATGCGGGTATGAATTACCTGACATTTACATGGCCATATCGAATTTACGGGAACATGGTTTTTTTTTGTGTGCATTTAAGGAAACCTTTGTTTTTCGTTAAACTGGTGTTATATTTAAAGTAAATAATTTATTTCATTGTTTATACTCGAACATGCTGGTCAAAAAATGTGTGCTATATTTTTCTAATAATTAATTAATTTTAGTCTTAAAATAAATCACATTTTTTTTTGTTTGTAAACAAAATTGTATGTCAAGATATTGTGCTAGATTAGAGCCAGATCAACCACCTACAATTATCACCGTTAAACAGAAATTATGATCATAAAAGTTAACCAAATTTAAAAAATATGTAAGCCATTGGCACCGATGAACATTACTCACTATTTGTTAACGGAACAGGAATGGATTCATCCTCTGGATCGTCGTTTCATAAAACTGTCATTAGCATTTTTGACACCTCTGTTATTTCTGCTACTGATACATGCTCTTATGTAGATCCTTGTGGTGTCCTATAAAGTTTGCAAGTCTGTCTATTTGCATATCTTCTACATTTAACGGAGAGGTATACGTAGCTAAATGTTTTCTGAGCATAGTGTTTCATGGTCGAGGTAAGAGGAGAAAGGCGTTCCACAGGGAAGCGTCCTGGGTCCCGTATTATATACCCTGTTCACCTCTGACCTGCCTTCTATTAATGCACCGGACACTCTTCTTGCCACCTACGCTGACGACACTGCCTTTCTTGTGAATTCCACCTGCCAAATTGAAGCATCAAGAATAACCCAGGAATATACCGACTCCTACGGCAAGTGGACAAACAGGTGGAATATTGCAATTAATGGCAGAAAATCGCAACACTGCACTTTCACGTTGCGAGGACAGATCCTTCCAACGGTTGAGCTCCATAACACCACCATCCCACAATCTCCCCAGGCGCAGTACCTGGGTCTGATCCTGGACAAACGGCTCACCTGGAAGCAGCACACAACAAAAATAGCCGCTACTTGTCGCGCTAAGCTAAGGAAGCTCAACTGGATGCTCAAATCAACGAGCAAGCTCAGCCTGGCCAACAAAGTGTTGCTATTTAGAACAAGTGTGGTGCCCTCAATGACGTACTGCATCCAACATGCCCTCTGTCAGGGAGCAGATTACCGCCACTCGAGTCGGTATAACGAACGCCTCTCAGCACACCCCAACCACCTAGCTGCTTCCTTGGCCAACCCGACGATTAGGAGGAGGCTAAAGCGAAGGCATCCCGGCGATCTCTGGACTAGAGGACGTCATGTCCCACGCGTCCTGAAGCAGTAATTGCGTTGTATTGTTGTTTCAATTTAGTATCATAAGTAATAAGTTATAAAAAATTTCTTAATCGCCATTCTGTTATGTATTTGTTCCTTTTTGTACTCTGCATTTTATTGCCATTAAATTAACTGATCAATGTATTAAACTCTATGTGTTATATTAAAAAAAAAAAAAAAAAATCTGAGCATAGTACCTCTTCAAGCCATTGGAAACCTAGCTCCACACCTTTCCGCAAACATTTTTAAAATTGGACACGCCCTTCAATAAGGTTTCGCTAAGAACTTACACTGGGCAACGCTGAATATATAGACGTTTGTTTCTTTTCAGTAAAATCAGTAAAAATAACATCAGTTTGGCATTTATTAAGGAAACCTCAATGTTGACCGTAGTTGACCGATGCCTAACAAAGCCGTACCGAGCAGGAGATATTAAGCATGTAATAAGAGCGCGCGAGATGCAACATGCTTTGGCGTGCGTTCATAGAAGAAAGGGGAGGGCTTGTTAAAAAACGTTCGATATTTAAAACACTAACAAGAGGGAACGGTATAGTCGAGTGCCTCGACTATCAAATACCCGTTACTCAGCTAAAGCAAGCAGTCTCAAGCAGGGCAAGCCAAGCAGCCGCTTTAAAGTGGCGTCATCTACCGGCCATTTCATAATTTGATTATAACTTTTTACTGAGTGGGACGATTTAAAAAATTCTACATTTCGGTAGGCATTAATAACCCAAACAAAATGGCGTTTACACTTTTGCTCTAGCTTTAAAATTGTGGGCGCCACAGCTTTTCGCGGTTTGTGGGCGTTAGGGGGAAGGGGGTTTTCCACTTTGGTCTATCAATATGTATTGATGAAACGAATACACATTCCTTTTCCCGTTAATCTAGCTTCAAAATTGTGGGTGCCGCAGTTTTTCGCGGTTTGTGGGCGTTAGAGGGGGCGTGGCACATCGGCGTGAAAAACTTGCGCTTCTAGCTTTTATAGTTTCCGAGATCTCAGCGTTCATACAGACGGGTGCCAAGGTTTTTCGCGGTTTGTGGGCGTTAGGGGGGAGGGGGGGTTTCCCACTTTGGTCTATCAATATGTATTGAAGAAACGAATACACATTCCTTTTCCCGTTAATCTAGCTTCAAAACTGTGGGTGCCACAGTTTTTCGCAGTTTGTGGGGGTTAGAGGAGGCGTGGCACATCGGCGAGAAAAACTTGCCTGCGTATTAACCCCTAGAATCTGCATGCCAAATCTCAATCTTCTAGCTTTTATAGTTTCCGAGATCTCAGCGTTCATACAGACGGGTTCCACAGTTTTTCGCGGTTTGTGGGCGTTAGAGGGGGCGTGGCACATCGGCGAGAAAAACTTGCGCTGCGTATTAACCCCTAGAATCTGCATGCCAAATCTCAATCTTCTAGCTTTTATAGTTTCCGAGATCTCAGCGTTCATACAGACGGACGGACAGACGGACATGGCTAGATCGACTCGGCTAGTGATCCTGATCAAGAATATATATACTTTATATGGTCGGAAACGCTTCCTTCTACCTGTTACATACTTTTGCACGAATCTAATATACCCTTTTACTCTACGAGTAACGGGTATAAAAATGGCTCCAACTTTTTACAAAACCCGATTGCAACTAACAACATAACGCATATATAAAAATAAAAAAAATAAAAAATTTTGTGTGGGGCAATGGTTAAAAAATTTTTTTAAAATCTTAATTTGTTTTTATTTTTAAGAAATTAAAAAGTTTTTTTTCTGAAAGAAGAGGTTTTAGATGAAATAATGCAAAAGGCATGAAGTCAATCGGATTTATGTAACCGGAGATACAAATTTTCCATGAGAGGGTACTTTTTCAAATATGACAATTTTTGGCAAACTTAAAAAACATCTAACTAAAAAAATAATTTTTTTTCGGTCAAATCCTGAAACATGTGTTTACTTATTTTCCGAATAGTATCTGAAAAAAAGGTTTCAAGCAAATCAAAAATGTGACCCCACAAAAGGTGTTCGGTTTGTAAAAGGACCGCCCATATGTTAATGTTGGCGGGTGACCAACTGTTCGAAAAGCTTCGGTATAGCAGAGAGTTTAGCAATACCGCGGTAGTTTTCAACATCGGATCTTGGGCCTCTTTTATGCAGAGGAATGATGAAATATTCACTCCAAATTCTCGGGAATTAAGAAAGAAGCAGAGATTTGTTGAATAAAAAAGTGATTGGCCAGGACAAAGCTTCGGCACAGTTTCTGACGACACAGCTTAGTATCTTATCAAGACCCGGTAGAAAACGATATTTCAAGGGACAGCAAGGCTTTGAGAACGTCTTTGACTTCAAAATATGGAACATAGATATTATTAATGTGGGATAGAGGGTAAGGATAAGGAGTAGAGGAGATATAGGACTGTGTAGGTTGACTGGAAAAATTTGGCAAAAAGATTATAAATGTTTGATGATGAGGGCTTTTATAATGAAGAGATGAGGGATAACTGTTACACTTTCTTTTAGAATTCACAAAGGAATAAAAATGTTTAGGATCCAAGCGTATGTTTTCTCTACATTGAGCAATGTAGCGAGCATAACTCTGATAGCAGCAAGAGTAAATTCAGAGCGGATCGAGACGTACTGCGCCAGGTCTACTGATAGATTGATTTTTAAATATTTTTTGTATAGCCTCGATTTTTTGTTTTTGAGGTAAGATAAGTGCTTATTAAACCATGGGGGCTTGGGCGGGTCAATAACACATACATCTGGGACGAAAATGTTGATCGACGAATGCAAGAACTCATAAAACGTTGACACTGCAGTCTCTAGATCATAACATGATTTTAGTGGTGACCAATCAATAGCACCCAAATGTTGTCTCAAACTGTTAAAATTGGCTCTGCGGAAACAATTGACTCGTGTGGCCGATAAACTACGAGTTCCTGCGTTAATCTCAACTTTCAATAACAAGGTAGGTGGTAGGGATCTTCTGGTGTGGAAAAGGGTGAGCATCTAAACACAATTGTAAGGGTCTCGTTATTAACAAAGATTAAATCTAGAAGCCTGTCTTTATTAATCTGACCCAAAAACAAATTAGATAGGGCGTCGATAAAATCATGTTGACTCTCAGTAAAAAGAAGATTGGAGTCAGGTGAAGTCACCCAAAACAGGTTAGGCAAGTTAAAGTCACTCATTACAATGAAATGATCTTCATCACCAATTGCAGAAGAAACTAAGCCAATTGCAGAAAGGTGCATTAAATACAGAGATACGTCAGATTTAGGTGGAATATACGAGCAAGTTAAGTAAATGTTTGTATGACTTAAAGATATTTTGACTGCTATAAATTCAATGGAATGAACATTCTCAAAAGCAAAAAGCTCTGAAGACAGTGAATTGTAAACTGCAAATAAAACGCCTCCACCTAGGGTGGGGCGATCAATTCTATAAACAACAAAGAGGCGGAAGAATTAAGCCAAGTTTCCGTTAAAGCTATTACGTCTGCATCGGTGGAAAGACTGTTAACATACACCTTACTCAGTTTTCCCAGTAGACTACGCAATGGTTGCCCAAAATGGTAAGACATTCTTAGAAAGTTCCTTAGATCCGTTTCAGTTGAAGTTATCAAACTAAATGAAAAATTGTACAGAAACAAATGTGGCTTATTTTTTTTTAATTTGACGATATTTTAAAAGGGGACTTGCTTATATAGAAAACCGCAAAGTTTAAGGAATATTTGATAAATAATAACGTAATTAAACTTAAACAGTATCTGGATAAAGTAGCCTTTTAACAACGCAAAATAGGGGTTTCAAATTCAGTAATATATCTGTGCTGGCTACTATGATATTTTTCACGAAAAAACCAGTATTTTTCATTCGCGTTTGGGGGGGGGGTCAAACGTCATTTTAGACCACAAGTTTGTTCGCCAATATTGCTTAGAATCCTTTAAAGATTACGTTCCCTCTATACGATTCATCACTTTTTTCGGCCCCATACAAATCGACCCGCCCTACTACGCATATTTTAGTAGAGTATTGACAAGTTATTTAGTTTTTTGGACCAGCTGAACTGGAGCCCCTAATTTTGTCCTTTTGGAGATACTCGTGAACTAACGTATCCACTGGCCAAATTGTAGAATCAAGTGCTTTGGAGAACAAATGGTCTTTAAGAAGAATTTTAAATGAAGATATTTGTAGACAGAAAAAGCGTTATCCGGAGCAAGAAGTTTTTCGCAAAGGTAGATTCTCACATCCTCGGTAGTGGCTTCTGGGTTAAGTCTGGATACAAATATACATTTTTGAATGACACCACTTAGAGGATGCCCTGCGCTTTTTTTCTGGTCAGATCGACTTGGAACACCACTCAAAGGGATGTTAGAGCGACCCAGAGCCACCTGGCTTGGGCCAGTCAGAGTGACGAGGTTTTGTTCCGGTGGAATATTACCAGGGGATGCCGTAGCCAATGCAGCGTGCGACTGCATTGGTAAATTTTATGTAGATCCAGATGGAGTACTAGGAGCAAGTGGAAGGGACGGTGTAAGATAGTTTGGAGAATGTTCCATGTTGTTAGCGCCAGTAGGAGTAGAAAGCATCGTGGTTGGCAGCCCGTTTGCAGAAATTTGAAATTCATTTGGAATCTTCCTTTTCAGTGATTCACTTAGAATCTTAAGACCGAGAAACTGGAATTCCACTGCCAGGAATTTCTCGTTCATAGAGCTGAGGAGTTTTCGAACATCCATAAATCCGGTCCTAGTTTGCCTCATGAAGGTGCGCATTTTATCCGTCATCTCACGGCAGGCGGTGCAAGACCAGGTGAAGCCGACTTTTTTGGAGATTAAATCCCCAACACGGTTATTGAAACCGGTTACGGCACACTTAACGTGCGAGCAGTTGTCACACAGCCAGCATATAAGGTAAGTTTCTCCGCTGATAATTTTATTATACTCGCATTTTCTAGCAGTGCAAATGATAGTCTTCTTGGCTGAGTATCCGGTCACTGTGCGGCAGCAGGGCAAAGAGCAGTCAGATGTAAGAGTCGAAGAGCAGAGCAGCAGCAGCCCAGAGAGATGCAGTTAGAGCTCCAGAATCGAACGAAGCGAAGTGCAGTGATTGCAAGTTTGTGTAAAAGTTCGTGGCAATCACAAATAGAGCAGTTTCACCAAGAACAAAACTTTATGTTTAGCGGTGATGCTGGCAAAACAGAGCCGTGTGAGTGTTCGCGGTAAACACAGAGAGAGCAATTACACCAACAAAATAATCTTTAGGTTTAGCGGTAACTCTGGTAAAACAGAGCATTAGCAAATATGTTCTGTTGCCAATTTAGTTTTACAAGTTATTATGTAAATGTCATTTAAAATTATTCAGACGGATTGTATTGTTTAAGATGGCAATGTTACTGACTATATATATATATATATATATTTAGATATATAAATACGCCAGTCTTTTTTCTATATTTTAAAATAGTCTCTATACAAAATTTATCAAAAGGCGTAAGAAGCACTGGAACCGTTCTATTCAGCTTTCCGCGAATTGTTAGTCTTGTATATTTACTGGCAATCTCTTGTGATTCCTTTGATAGGGATGCGAAATTTTCACGGTCCATATTTTCCTCAATGGCGTGGCCAGTGTTATCATTCTCAATTGTGAGTCGTTCAATTTCACCAGCTCGTCGTCGATTAAAAATTTGCAGGGCGATAAGTGTACTTTGAATCAACGAGTTTCATGCATTTAAATCAAATTTATCTTTTAATCCGTGAAGATCTCTTTCTGAGTTATTTCTGACATAATAAAAGCTTTTTCATATCTTCCTTACACGAAAGAATGGTTCGTGCTGAACGTTTGATTTTCGACTGATCCTCACATACTTTTTGGTTTATAAAAATCAAAATTTCAGCTTCCCTTAAAACTAAAAAATCTTTTACTGATTTTTTTTGATCGTCATTCTGTGTTTTTATGCTTTGTGCCATTAGTCCATAAGCGCATTTTTCGTTAACCCGGTTAGTCGCTACCGAAGGCGTTTTAAAATATAGAGTGGTTAGATTCCATTTGGCAACAGAACGAATGCCGCATACAAGAACGTCTAAATGTTTCGTTGCAATGGCGTCTTTGAGCTCTCGAATGCCTTCAGAATTTTTTTTTATTCCATAACCAATCTGCTAAGCAACCTTTTATTCGCTCGAATCATGTCATATTGAAGTTCATTGTGGCGGAAGCATTGTTCATTTGCATATAATATTATAAGCTCATCGTAAAGTAGGTTTCGTGAAATTTCGTAATTTAACACCGGCAATACTTTTTCCCGTAAAACATGGACAGCAGAGTGATGGACAAATCCTGTTTTGGCACGACCATTCTTAAGTAAATCACGAGTTCATTTTTTATGACTACTACCTGCGCAGTTTTTTACATGGCTGCGCAAAGTGCTCTTTGGAAAGAAACCACAACAAAATAAGCAGCAAACAAAATCAGCAGCCTGGTTTTTTGAGTTTTTTTGTTTCTGTCGAGGAACAATCAAAATGCTTTTGTTAAACTGTTTATTTGTGTTATACATGAAGTCGCCTTTCTTTCTAATTTCATCAATTAATTGTTTCCTCATTTCGTCATATTTTGGAAGACAATTAAATTTCCTCACTGCGCTCTCATTCTTATGAACGAGTTGCAAATGGCGTGCAAATTTTGTTTGCAGTTTATGACAGAACATACAAAAATGTTTTTCGATTTTTCTATCAATTTTGTGGTCGAAATAATCAAGTTTCTTACGTCATATAAAGGAACATCAGGCCTATAAGAAAAATTTTGAGATGCCGCGGTATTACTTAAAGAGAGATTTGAGGAGCTTAGTATATAGGATGAATCTGAGAAATCTAATTAAAAATTTAATTTTATTAATTTAAAAAAGATTTATGTGGCTTCTCTGTATCGGGGTTGTCACATAAATTTGTTTCAGCCAAATATAGGTTTTTTTTTGACATCACCGTTCGAAGTTTAAATTTCTTCATGGAATATTATTTTTATATAATTTAAAGGGTACAAACAGGATTTCAACAAAATAACAAAAGTCAGTCAACCAGTGCCAAGTAATATACAAGTGAAACACAAGCCAAGTCGTCGGAAGCAGCGCCGTGGGAGCCTTCAAGGAGCAAAATCGCTACGTCAAGACGTTCGGGATTGGATCACCAGGAATCGCCGAATTTAGACGCAGGTAGCTAAGAGCCAAATGGCCTCACACGGCTTAGTCACGGCAAACCGTTTCTACTTCTGTGCGACTAAGCCCTCGCATTACGCTTGGCGTGTCTATCTGAGTTGAGCAGTGAAGTCCTGCGACAAGAGATCGAGAACTCGGGGTGAGTGCCATCTAAACCCAGGGTGCCTTGTTCCAAACACTACTTTGGCGGGTCCCGGCGTCAGCGCAGTCCGTGAAGGGGAAATCGAACGCGGCCAGCCAGAAAGGGCGTACAGTAGGCCGGTTGTCATCTCAAGGCGCTGTCCTAGAGAAACCTAACTGTTATACGAGCCCGGGACCGGCGTGTACCCAAACCCCGAGTACCAGAAGCCACGCTACGTCCAACCTCACCAGCACACCCAGAAGCAAGGCACAGGACATCGTCAGCTACAGCGCCAGCCAGAACGGACATCGAGTTACGCGGAAACGTCACGGTCAACAAGCAAGAGGGTCAGGCCTGGGTGGAACGTTCGTTTGCACTAGGCGTAAAAGGAAGGTGGAGCGCTAGGCAGATTCCTGGTATGACCTCGACTGTCAGCGCGATCCGCGCAAAACCCTAGTAGGACCATCCGGGACAGAGCCAGGGATAGGCGGTTATGTGTCTATAGGCGTAGACCTGTAGAGCGCAGCACTTGTTCACCCTAGTCTGGGAACGGTGACGCTTCCCTAAGCCCACACGGCTGATCGCTTTGTGAGTACGAGGCGCTACAAGTAGTGGTCGAGCCCATACATCATGGACGAGCATCGCCGAGCATCTACACAGAGCTACAGGACCGGAGCACGGAATCAATGAGGCAGGCGATGCGACAAACCGACGTGCAGGGACGAGCATCCCCAGGAGACACCGAGGACCACGAGTGGCGACACCAAGGCCAACCAAGCCATCAAGCCCGCTGTAATCACACCCGCAATAAATCCAATTGGAACCTCTGAATTCTGTGCTTTCTCACTGATCTACTGGGCGGTCACGTTTATATAAATTTGGTGGGACGAACACACAACTTCACTGAGCTAGCCGCACGAATCTCGTACCGAGCAGGCAACAAAATCAGTTCGTTACAATATATTTTTTGGATGTTGTTGCATTTTTAGGGTTATATCTTATGACTACTACCTGCGCAGTTTTTTACATGGCTGCGCAAAGTGCTCTTTGGAAAGAAACCACAACAAAATAAGCAGCAAACAAAATCAGCAGCCTGGTTTTTTGAGTTTTTTTGTTTCTGTCGAGGAACAATCAAAATGCTTTTGTTAAACTGTTTATTTGTGTTATACATGAAGTCGCCTTTCTTTCTAATTTCATCAATTAATTGTTTCCTCATTTCGTCATATTTTGGAAGACAATTAAATTTCCTCACTGCGCTCTCATTCTTATGAACGAGTTGCAAATGGCGTGCAAATTTTGTTTGCAGTTTATGACAGAACATACAAAAATGTTTTTCGATTTTTCTATCAATTTTGTGGTCGAAATAATCAAGTTTCTTACGTCATATAAAGGAACATCAGGCCTATAGGAAAAATTTTGAGATGCCGCGGTATTACTTAAAGAGAGAGCTTAGTATATAGGATAAATCTGCGAAATCTAATTAAAAATTTAATTTTATTAATTTAAAAAAGATTTATGTGGCTTCTCTGTATCGGGGTTGTCACATAAATTTGTTTCAGCCAAATATAGGTTTTTTTTTGACATCACCGTTCGAAGTTTAAATTTCTTCATGGAATATTATTTTTATATAATTTAAAGGGTACAAACAGGATTTCAACAAAATAACAAAAGTCAGTCAACCAGTGCCAAGTAATATACAAGTGAATCACCTCTTAACGAGGTAAAAAACTAGTGACGATCGCACCTTAAACATACAAAAGTTCTGATATCAACATTTGTGACGAAAGATGATTACACACATGATTAAATACACTTTTTAAAATTAATTTTTTCGGCACTCTAGTTTTAAGAACATACGAACATTTTCTATTGCAGAGTGCCGAAAAAATTAATTTTAAAAAGTGTATTTAATCATCTGTGTAATCATCTCTCGTTTTGTCCAAAGTCGTAAAAAAAAGTTTTCAAAATGGATCGGTCTAAAATACAGTTTGGATACGTACAAACAAAATTAAATGCTTGAGCAGGATTAGTTGTTCTCAGCTAACAAAAGTGGCCATTTTTGTTTTTGAATAATTTTCAAACGTTACTTTTTACAATAACGTGTTACATACCAAAATATAAGGAATCTAAAGGCCTCTACAGATTAATGTTTTAAAGAAAAAGTTTCCTAAATAGACTGGTTTAAAATAAATTTAGCGACTCCTTGACCCTACAGTTTGGATCTGCACTTACACAATTTAATGCTTAGGCAGCGTTAGTTGTTTTGAGCTAGCAAAAGTGGCCATTTTCGTTTCTGAATAACTTTTAAACGTGACCTTTTACAGTAATGTGTTATATACCAAAATTTAAGGAATCTCAAGGGCTATACAGTCTAAAGTTTTAAAGAAAATCGTTATAGCCGTTTTTGAGAAAGATAAAAAAAAATTTAAAAAATTTTGTTTTGTGCATATATTTTTAACTATTTCATTTACACAAATTACATGTAGAAGGCACTTATAGCATTTCAAAATACCTTTCAAACGAGATACAGTAGATACTGTAGCTTCAGTACTTTAGAAGTTACATCCTTCCGTATTTTAGCTATTTATAGCTGTTTTCCCGCCAAACTAGCGGGTTTTTCCAAAAGTGGTAGAACAAAAGTTTCTTATATCGATCTGATGAACATCATATCAAAATTTTCAGAACTTAAAAAAACATGTTTTGGACAAACTGACAAACTTGCAAAGTTCTATGTACCTAAGCGCAAGCGGTGGTCAAGAAGTACAGTACCGCACACTGCACAGTGGAAATTAGTTATTTGCAAGTGATAAAAGCTAAAAATAAATTTATCAAAAATGCCAAACGACACAACTTTTGCTGCTCCAGAGCAGGGAGTGAAGCATCTTAAATTGAAGGCGGAATCAATTCTTGCTAAGGCTATAGCCTGTGAGCAGGCCCTGACTGTTGAGAAGCTCCAGGCGATGAGTGAGGAAGAGTTAGAGCTTCGTGTTAAGTTCTTCGAGGAGAACAAAACAACATTTAGCCAGGTCCATGATAGTCTTGAAAGGCAGGATTTTAATGAAATCGGCAGTCAGGTTCGCGATGATTTCGAAGAGCTCATCATATCAATTCAAATCAAGCTAAGTCGTGAATTGGGTAAGCGTCAACGTTCAGCAATTCGAAATTCCACGCTCAGACCAGGTGCGCTCATTAGAAATTTGTGATAGAAACTATACAGTAGCCTTGGACTTGTTGAACAACCGTTTCAATAATAAGCGTCTAATTTTCCAATCCCATATAATGGCACTTTTGGGTCTCCCTAAAGTGGACATGCCGTCCGCAACGAAGCTGAGAGATATGTCTGATAAAATAAATGCTAATCTCCGTGCTCTTCAGTCAATGGGTTCCCTTGAGCAAATTTCAAACTGCATTCTGGTTCACGTTTTACTCCAAAAATTAGATAGCAAAACTCAGGCCAATTGGGAAGAGCCTGCGGCTATTGATGAAATTCCTTCGGTTGATCAATTTACAACAATTTTGTCCAAGCGTTGTCAAAAATTGGAAAATGTAGAGCACACTACGGCCTTGTACTCAAATAATACACAATCAGGAAGAAGCCGCAACAGAAGCATCTTAATTGCCACAAACACTTTGGGAACTGGATGTGCTGTGTGTGACAACAGTGGCCATTCAATTTACAGCTGTGTTCAATTCGCCAATCTGTCAGTACAAGAGCGAAAGGTAAAGGAATTAGCGCTCTGTCTTAATTGCTTAAAAAAGGGACATCAAATACGCAATTGTAAGTCAAGCTGCTGTCGAACTTGCAGGTCCAAGCATCACACCCTTTTGCATCTTGGCACTCAGTCCTCGACCCAGGTTCTGCGAGCTCCCGTTGCAGAACAAACTACGCCAATTGCAACTACGTCAAGCCCTTCTACCTCTTTGCTGGCTCAGAATTTGGATTCTGACATTGTGTTTCTTGCAACTGCAGTCATAAGCGTTCAAAGTCGATCAGGCGCCGTGCGCTGCTAGACTCGGGATCTCAAGTTCACATTGTGACTTCCCGGCTCGCTCACCAGTTGCAATTGCATAAAACGAAGTCTACCGCATCAGTTGCTGGTCTTGGAGATGCTCGATTTGACTCTGCAGGAGTCTCCGTTTGCATTAAGCTAAAGTCGCATACCTCAGATTACTTCGCATGCCTGTCTGCTCTTGTTGCTTCAGCGATTACTGACAATCAACCTAGTTTAACCGTTAAACCCGATGGCTGGAAAATTCCCTCAAATATTCAGCTAGCCGATCCTGAATTCTATAAATCTCTTCTAATTGGTGCAAGCAGGTTTTTTGAGCTATTATCAGTAGGGCAGATAAAGTTGGCTGCTGGGTTACCCCTATTGCAGAAAACGAGGCTTGGTTGGATCGTTACAGGAGGTGGATCTTGTCCTCTCAAGACAACTGCATTACACTGTCAAACTGTGCAGCGTGAATTGGTTAATGCCGAAGTTCATATGGATGAACTTGTCCGTCGCTTTTGGGAAGTTGAGAGCTGTGGTGAAGGCGTGGTTATAGCCACCAAAGAAGAACTGGAGTGTGAGGCTCATTTCAAGGCCAACTTTCGTCGATTAGACTCTGGTGAATATTCCGTACGACTACCTCTAGTGCTACTGGGTGAATCGTACAATCAAGCTTATCGTCGGTTTCTTAATTTGGAGAACAAGCTAGAGCGCAAGCCAGAAGTTAAGGTTCAATATTCGTCATTTATTCGTGAATATTTGAATTTGAATCACATGTCCGTCGTGCCCAGAGACTCCATTAACCTTTGCAAATATTTTCTGCCCCATCATTGCGTTTTCAAGGAAGACAGCACCACGACTAAATTGCGAGTCGTTTTTGATGGGTCTGCCAAAACGTCAAGTGGACATTCCCTTAACGAGGTTCTCATGGCAGCGCCTACCATTCAACAGAAGCTGTTCAACACGCTGCTACAGTTTCGGACTTTCCCCGTGGCATTGACTGGTGACATCTGCAAGATGAATCGATGTGTTCGCGTGGCTGAACCCGATAGCTATCTTCAATGTATTCTTTGGCGTGATTTACCGGACCAAGAGGTGCAGGTATTCAAGCTTGATACCGTAACCTATGGAACTAAGCCTGCAGCCTTTTTATCCGTTCGAACGATGCATCAATTGGCGAGTGATGAGAAGAGCACATTTCCAATCGGTTCAAAAATCACCTTGCGGGACTTCTACGTGTACGATCTGATCACAGGAGGCCAATCAACACAGGAAGTCCTTGAAATCATGTCTCAAACAAAGGGCTTGTTCCAACGAGCGTGGTGTCCTTGAACAAATTCCGGACTCTGAAAAGGAAACATTCCTGAAGTTTGACGATGGCAGCGACTTTACCAAGACTCTGGGTCTTGCTTGGGACCCTGCAGCGAATGTCTTTTGTTTTTCTTTTTCTCCCATACAGCTCTCTCCAAAGCCATGTAAACGACTGGTGCTTTCCACAATTGCTCGGGTTTACGATCCGCTTGGTCTCATTGGTCCTGTGGTTGCCAAGGCCAAAATCTTCCTGCAACAAGTCTGGAGAGAGAAGTTAGAGTGGGATGAGAGCTTTCCTGAGGCACTCAACACGTCATGGCTGAAACTGTCGTCTGACATGGGTCGTACCCAACAAATGAAGTTTCCTCGACTGGCGGTGCATCTGAATGGCGCCATTGAGGTCCACGGATTCTGTGACGCTAGCATCGACGCATATGGAGGATGCATCTATCTCGTTTCAATAGCAGACGGCAAACGAAAGGTGCATCTATTTTGCTCAAAATCTCGTGTGGCGCCTTTGAAGACTCTCACGGTTCCCAAACTAGAGCTGTGCGCTGCTGTACTACTGGCTCAACTGATGGACGTACGCAACATGAATCTCTTCGATTGCCAGTTTTATTGCTGGTCGGACTCTGCTGTAGCGTTATCATGGATAAGCGATAAACCTTCACGTTTTCAAGTTTTTATTGCTAATCGAATATCTTTAATTCAAGAGCCGGTAAAGCGCCAATTCGGTAAATAGCGCCAATTCAAGCCACTGGATGAATTGGCGCTATTTACCGACTGACTGCAATCCAGCCGACATTTTGTCAAGAGGTGCTTCCCCGAGCGAGCTAATGGAATCTTCCCTTTGGTTCAGAGGCCCAGAATTTCTTCTCAAGAATCAGCACGGTTGGCCTGAATCATGTTTACTTGTGAACACTCTTCCCGAGCTCAGAAGGCGCATTTTGGTTGGCATCGCTAAGGAAGTGGATCCATCTTTAAAATGCAAATTTGTGAACTCTTGGCAAAAGATGACCCACACCTTTGGATACGTCTACAAATTTGTTCACCGCATAGGACGTCCTGGTCTCGACGTCGAAGATGTAAAAATGGGCACTCAGATGCTTATCAGAAGTATCCAAATGAGCAACCTGGCTGATGACTACTGGAGGCTGCATTCTAAGCGGCAAATTACATCATCCAGCATACATAATCGGAAAAACTTGCATTCTGGTCCTCGAGCTCTGCTCGCTAGCCTGCGTCTTCAATTTTGGCCGATAGGTGGCCGAAAACAAGTATCATATGCATCCGAGCTAAACCACAATTAGCTCAGCATTTAATGGCTGACCTACCTAAGGATCGTGTAAATGCAACGTCAACGTTCATGGTTACTGGTTTGGATTTCTGCGGGCCATTTTGCTACAAAACTGGAGTTCGAAGCAAGATGCCTGTCAAAACGTACGTCTGCGTTTTTATCTGTTTTGCGACGAAAGCGATCCACCTGGAGCTTGTTCAGGATCTTTCAACGCAATCATTCTTGGGAGCATTGAAGCGGTTTATTCTCACCAGAGGAAAACCTGCCCGGATATGGTCAGATAAAGCTACGAACTTCGTTGGAGCTAAAAACGAGCTGGCTGAGCTGAGGAATTTATTTCTGTCTGGCCCCCACATTCGAGCTATAGAGGAGTTCTGCCTGGAAGATTCAATTGAGTGGCGTTTTATTCCCCCTCGGTCGCCTCACTTTGGAGGCCTCTGGGAGGCTGCAGTCAAAACGGCCAAATTTCATTTCTATCGTGCTGTTGGCCCATCTTTATTATCTTTCGATGAACTGCGTACACTCGTTTGCCACATTGTGGCAATTATCAACTCACGACCTTTACTCCCTCTTTCAGAGAATCCGGCAGATCTTGAGATCTTCCGCTGGTGCTGTACTCTGAGCCTGACGTCATAAATCTGAACTTCAACCGTTTGGACCGCTGGCAGAGAATCGCATACTTTCAACAAATCTTCTGGTCACGGTGGCGTGAAGAATATCTGACTCTGTTGCAGCAGCGGTCAAAGTGGCGTACCTCCAAACCTGCGCTACAAGTAAACGATATCGTCCTGGTTCAAAACGAGAACTTGCCTCCTCTTAAATGGCCATTAGCCAGGGTCATGGAATTGGTGCCTGGATCTGATGGAGTTGCTCGTGTGGCAGTAATACGAACAGCAACTGCCATCACTCGAAGAGCTGTCCGCAAGTTGTGCGTGCTGCCGAAGCAGGATCTGGTTGAAAGCCCTGGACTTCAAACGGGGGGAGAATGTTCGGTCATGCCGCAGCCTAATTAAAATCCTAAAATTCAAAGTCTTAACGTAAACTAATTTCTCGATGTTTGTTTTTGCCTTTTCCATTTGCCCTGTGTGGCAACTCTGTCATTTGCTGTAATTGCTACTCCTTTTTGAACTTCATTTGTCTGTCGTTGACTTGCTTTTCGTCTACGGCAAGCATCTATTGTTAGTTCGATTTTGTACTCGCTTGCTAAAGGCACGTTCGCTGATCGTCTGCCTATTTTCCTTTCGGTTAATATTTTCGCTTGTTAAAGGCACAGACAAACTGGTCTGCCTGCCCAACCAAATCAATATAAACAAAACCCTTGTAATTAAGGCCTTGTTGCCATAGAATAAACTTGGTGCATAATTAATTGAAAATTTATGCGGTTTCTATTTTATTTCGGCAAAGGTTTAGAGTTAGTGAAAAAGCTCACTGACCCAGCAAACTCTTTAGGAAGCATTTAATCTTTTGCATACTTTTTTACGTCCCATTAAATGACCCTTTGCCGTAATTCATTTAAGTGATGTTGTAGCTCTGGTGGTTAGTGTTGCACGTAAATGCAACGTAACCTGTTGGTCGTGGGTTCAAGCACACTTCAGTTTTTGCCAAAATTGATGCTGGAATTATTTTTTTTTTTACTTTGTAAACTATTTTTATGTGCTATCCAAATATTACGTAATCAATTAATGCTTAATTATTTTTGTCTTTTTATTCTTCTCTTTCTCATCTTTAGCAAAGTGCAAGTGAACAATAATAACACCAACTCTTTAGGAAGCATTTAATCTTTTGCATACTTTTTTACGGCCCATTAAATGACCCTCTGCCGTAATTCATTTAACGTAAATGCAACGTAACCTGTTGGTCGTGGATTCAAGCCCACTTCAGTTCTTGCCAAACTTGATGTTGGCATTATTTTTTTTTTACTTGTGTAAATCAATTAATCAATTAATGCTTGAAAAGGGAGGGTGGGGGTTGTCTTTGTCAGCCAAATGATATCTTATTAGAAAAAAGGATTACATGGTGGACCATGTTTTTGTGGGTCCAAAAGCGTCAAAATTATTATAACGTTATACATGAGCCTATACTTAATTTTAAAATACTTTTTTTCTGTTCTTCTACTTTACTTCTTTGGTGGAGTGCAGCTGCACATAGAATCAAGAGAGAGATGAGATAAAAATTAAATTAATGGTTTTTTTTTGTTTTTGTTAGATACCCGTATTTTCTCTTATTTTCTTAACTTTAATTTTGGCAAGAGGATTGAATCTGCTTCTCCTATACTTTAATCTGCCAATTTTCAAAGAGCTTTGTGGACTAGAGTGTAAATGCACCTATGAGTAATGAATGCAGAATGTTGAGGGGAGTTTTTGGTTTTATGGGCTCAAATACCGCCCAAAGCTTCGAATTTTTTACTCCTTTTTTTTGTAATGCAGATTTTTATTCACAACACAAATTTGTTTTACAAAAACCAAAAAAAACGAAAGCAAAGAGAGGAAGTTAAGAGAAATATATTGTGTAGTGATATGCTTTGCAAAACATATTTCATTAATTTGTCTGCAAATTGGTTTTACAGTTTTCTCTTGGCAATTAGTTATCGTTGAGTTTTCTTGATGAAGAAGAAAAGTGTTGTAATCAATTTTCATACATTAAAACCAGTTAAATTGTGATTACACAAATTATTGTTTAAACTTTATTTCCATTAACCATTTTGTGGTAAGACAGAATCTTTCTTAAATAAAATTAAGTTGATATTTGGTTGCCAAGGCGGAGTTTGTAATATTGTGTACACTGAAAATAATTTCAGTGACGCCACTTAGCCATTTATTAAAGTTACTTTACAACAATAAGTTGTTTAACCGATTAGACCTTGAGCTTAGAAAAAAACTCTATAGCTGACCCTATAGCTTTAATGGTCAAAATAACAAACTTTTGTTTGTTGAATTGTTAAACTAAGCGTTATACATTTTGAAAAAAATAATTTTCAAAACTGTTGCTTTAACCAATCTATCTGTAATCGGCAGACTTTTTTAAAAATTAAAATTTCTTAATATTTTAAAATTGAGGAAGCTTAAATTTAGTTAGCTTTTTGGTTGCCAAGACGAAGCTTGTATAACACACTCTGTAATTTCAAAATAATTTGAGTAACGTCTATTAAACCTATTACAAAAGCTAAAAAGCAATAAGTTATATTAAACCGGTTAGACCTTGAGTTTACAAAATAACTTCAAAGCTGCTTCTACAGCTTTAATGGTCAAAATAACAAACTTTTGTTTGTTGGATTGTAAAATTAAGCGTTATACATTTTGAAAATTATAATTTTCAAAACTGTTGCCATAAGCAATCTATCTGTAAATGGCAGACTTCTTTAAAACTTGAAATTTATTAACATTTCAAAATTAAGTTACATTTAGTTTTGCATGAAAATTATTTAAATAACATTTATACGCATGTTACTTATTAGTCTTAACTAACTGAACTATTATCGTTATATCTGCAAATCTTTGCTGTGCAGTGTCAAGTTTTTTTGCAATATATTTTGCAAATATATAAACATCAATATTAATATTGCGAAAACTTATATATTTAAAAAAAGTTAGATAAATAACTATTTAAATTACAAGTATATTTTAATAGCATTTTAAAATATTGATTTTTTTCTAAATTTACTGCTTACAATGGAAGTAGTGTATTTAGATATAGATGGTGCTCTGGTATCTCACTCTGTTGCCCATATAACAGGTGATGGAGCTTGCTTATTCCGAGCCGTGTCCTACGTTTTGTTTGACAATGAAAGGTATGATGATGTAATTCGAAACTCAATAGTTAGATTAGTAGTTAGCCAATGGAGTTCGTTTGCTAATGCCACTAATAATTCTAATGGAAATCCTTATCCCAATCCTGTGGATTATGAAAACGACATGATTAAACCGCACACGTATTGTTCGTTTGCTGAGCTAACAGCTGCTGGTACCCTACTGTACCTAACTGTACCCTATTTATATAGAAATTTACTATTATCAAAACCGGATTGCTGTTACTGGTAAAGAGGGCAGTACCATAAAAAGACTTCGTTTCAGTGAAAAAGGAGGAGGACATTATGATGTCTACAAGCCTATTGAAACCTTTAATGATAGTAGCTCTCCCACTCAAAATATATTACAAGTTCCCTAAAAAGAACACTAAAAGAAGAGTTGAACTTACTGATTTTACTCGAAAAAAAAACAGAAAAAGATTTAAAATAAGAACTATTATGATAGACATCGTGAGGAACGAAACACAAAAAATGTAACACAACCAATTAATACAAAGCGTGCACATTCGTGGGATGCAAAAAATAATTCTGGTTTTTTATACGATTTAAATCTGGCATACAAATCTGATAAATTGGAATAATGAATAATAGATGCTCATGTTGTGGCGCCTTAAAATGGAAGAAGGAGTCAAAAGGTATGTGTTACAAAGAGGGAAAAGTTCAGCTTCCATCTTTTAAAACATTACCAGATCCTCTTTCAAGTCTTTGATACGGTGATCACCCAGACCATACACATTTAATGGGCCTTACCAGAAAATATAATAATTGCTTTCAGATGACTTCATTTGGTGCGACAAAAGTTATTAATGAAGGATATATGCCCACATTTAAGGTGAAGGGACAAGTTGGTAGTGTTTTGCCAGCTTCTGAAAAGGAAGCTCAGTTTCTTCAAATTTATTTTATTGGCGAGGACAATGCAGAAGCCGATTTAAGGTGTAAAAACAGTCCTGGAGTTAAAAATGAGTTAGTTAAATCACTGCAGTCGATGCTGCATAAAAGTAATCCATATGTTAAGGATTTTAAAACTGCTCTTAAAAGAGTTCCAAAGAATTGTAGCCATTTTAAAATGGTTATTCACGCCAATAAAAGGCCTGTTAGGGCTCATAGAGGTTGTTATAACGCATCCCAAGCAAATGAGGTCGCTTTGGTATTAGTTGACCAACAATTCGAAAAAAGGGACATTATTGTTGATGGTTATAATAATCAATTAAAAAGAATCAGTGAACTTCACCGATCTTATGACGCCCTACAATATCCATTAATTTTTTGTCATGGAGAAGATGGTTATACTACAGATATACCCAAAATTGAGCTTGTTTCAAAAAAAAAACAAGAGGGAACGCTATAGTCGAGTGCCTCGACTATCAAATACCCGTTACTCAACTAAGGTCAGCAGTCTCAAGCAGGGCAAACCAAGCAGCCGCTTCAAAAAATTTAAAAAATTTCTTCTACATTTCGGTAGGCGTTAATAACCCAAACAAAATAACGTTTACACTTTTGCTCTAGCTTTAAAACTATGGGCGCCACAGCTTTTCGCGGTTTGTGGGCGTTAGGGGGGAGGGGGTTTCCAACTTTGGTCTATCAATATGTATTGATGAAACGAATACACATTTCTTTTCCCGTTAATATAGCTTCAAAAATGTGGGTGCCACAGTTTTTCGCGGTTTGTGGGCGTTAGAGGGGGCGTGGCACATCGGCGTGAAAAACTTGTGCTGCGTATTAACCTCTAGAATCTGCATGCCAAATCCCAATCTTCTAGCTTTTATAGTTTCCGAGATCTCAGCGTTCATACAGACGGGTGCCACTGTTTTTCGCGGTTTGTGGGCGTTAGGGGGGAGGGGGAGTTTCCCACTTTGGTCTATCAATATGTATTGATGAAACAAATACACATTTCTTTTCCCGTTAATATAGCTTCAAAACTGTGGGTGCCACAGTTTTTCGCGGTTTGTGGGCGTTAGAGGGGGCGTGGCACATCGGCGTGAAAAACTTGCGCTGCATATTAACCCCTAGAATCTGCTTGCCAAATCCCAATCTTCTAGCTTTTATAGTTTCCGAGATCTCAGCGTTCATACAGAACGGGTCACAGTTTTTCGCGGTTTGTGGGCGTTAGAGGGGGCGTGGCACATCGGCGTGAAAAACTTGCGCTGCGTATTAACTCCTAGAATCTGCATGCCAAATCCCAATCTTCTAGCTTTTATAGTTTCCGAGATCTCAGCGTTCATACAGACGGACAGACGGACAGACGGACAGACGGACAGACAGACGGACAGACAGACGGACAGACGGACAGACGGACATGGCTAGATCGACTCGGCTAGTGATCCTGATCAAGAATATATATACTTTATATGGTCGGAAACGCTTCCTTCTGCCTGTTACATACTTTTGCACGAATCTAATATACCCTTTTACTCTACGAGTAACGGGTATAAACATTAAGAAAACAGTCTCAGCATTACATTTTCACAGTTTCCGAATATTGCTTAAAGAAACTGAATTTAACCACCTTCACTATTATAGAGCTCTCTTCAGCCAATTTTTGGTTGATATGTATGCTAAAATAGAAACAGAAAAACTTAATTTTATTCGGCTAAATCAAACAAAGCTGAGAGCAGAAAGCTACATACATCTTCAAGATGCTATAGGTAGGAACGATGTAGATTTAGCTCAGTTTGGACAGATGGTAATTTTACCTTCTTCCTTTACTGGTTCGCCAAGGTACATGCTCGAAAAAACTCAAGATGCCATAACGTATGTTCGTTATTATGGTCGTCCTGATCTTTTTATAACATTTACCTGTAATCCTAAATGGGAAAAAATAAAAAGTGCACTAATTTTAGGGTAGAAGCCTCACGATCGTCATGATGTTATTTCCCGAGTCTTTCATTTAAAGGTCAAAGCTTTAATGTCTTTAATTAATAAACATAGTTTGCTTGGGGAAGTGCAATGCTTTATGTATAGTATACGATAGAGTGGCAGAAACGTGGTCTTCGGCATGCACATATACTGATTCAGTTAAAGTCTAAGATCACGCCTCAACAAATTGATTCCATTATATATGCAGAAATTCCAGATTTTGAAAAGGATCGTCTCCTATATGAGATTGTTAAGGCTAATATGATTCATGGGCCATGTGGCCCATAAAATCGCCATGTATAATTATTCCAAAAAATGTCCGCGATCGTTGCTTAAGGAAACTGTTACCAGAAAAGATGGTTACCCTAAATATAGGCGAAGATCGCCTGACGATGGTGGCTTCACCATAGAAATTAATGGAAACATAATTGAAAATAGGTGGGTAGTGCCTTATAATTGTGTTCTCTTGCGGACCTTTGACGCTCATATTAATGTAGAGGTCTGCAGTTCAATAAAATCAATTAAATACGTTTGCAAATTCATCAATAAGGGCAGTGATCAAGCTACAGTTACTCTGGAAGGACAAAAGAATGAGATTCAATTTTATCAAAGTGGTCGATATATCAGTAGTTCAGAAGCAGTATGGAGAATTCTTGCTTTCCCAATTCATGAGAGGTTTCCGGCTGTTGTTCATTTGTCTGTCCATTTAGAAAATGGTCAACGAATATATTTTTATCCTAATAATCAAAATCAATTAGTTAACCAGTTAAACAACACATCAATGACGACCCTGACTGGGTTTCACCCTGGCCGTCAGCCGTCGGGTACACAGGAGGACCAACAGGAGACTCGTCCCCTGCCGTAACTGTGTGCACCGACTATACTCTCCCCGTGAGGGCGGCTGGAAGCAGGTCCACAGTCTAGCTATGACTATGGATGCTGACGAATCGTAGTCGGGCGGACCTGGGTACGACCCGTGCCCACTGACTTTCAGGTTCGCAGCTGAGGGGTAAATCCAGTTGTGTCTTAACGGAGCCTTCCCAGGGCCGGGCAACCCTGGGTCGGAAGTGGCCTTGCCGTGGCTTTGGGGGAGTCACGGTCGACCTTTTATAGAGCCCCAATAACCCTCAGGCCCGCCGCGTTTGCGTGGTCGAGCAACGCGGGCGATTATGAATTGACAATGAAAACTAACACCGTAGCTTCGGACCTCACGGGGGAGGTTAAACCCCACACCGATTCCGCTACCATCCAGGAGGGGCCGCGAACACCCAGCCAGGGTGCTCCGGCTCCGATGGGAACGGAGGGGGCTGCTAAGACCAGCACCCCTCTAGACAACAAAAACACCCACCCACACAACAGCGGAACCCAGCCGGGTACCAGCTAGGCAGCCACTGCTACGCATCAGCAGCGTAAGGCCATGGTCAGTCGGGCCCGTTTCATTCTCGGCAAGATTGCCAAAAATGAGGCAGAGGGCAAGACCGACCAGCACGATGCGGAGGACAAGACTCGATGCCTTGCGGAGATCGCAGACTTCGAGGAATACATTGAAAAGACGTTTTCCCAGCCGGGGTAGGTTCAGGGGGTTTGGCCGGGGCCTCCACAAAAATGTATAAACTTATAGTGGACGATGTGGGTTCAGTTAGTGCATTTATAGGCGTGGTCTCAGAGGTAAGAGAGGGTGAGTAGTCAAGGCAGTACGAATATGCCCTCGGAAGGGGTTCCGTGTCAATTATAATCTCTACCAAAAGAGCCGAGCGTGTTCAGGGTCGATAATGGGCCCCTCACGTACTCTTGGATATGCTTGGGGTTGTCCGAGCACCACACTGAAAGTTCGGACGGATCCAGAACCTTTAGAACCACCTACGGGAAATCCGGGCGGGTCTCAGGATACCTATGGTTTTACTACAAATTGATGTGGACAGGCCAGGGTTCTCGACGTTAACCGTAGAACCTGGACGGATCCTAGATTTTATAATTAACTACGGAAATCCGGGCAGGCTCAAGATATCTACGGGTTTATGGATTGCCGGTTCAGGTGGTGACTGTTAATTATAAAATCCGGGCGGACCCAGGATTCTTATAATCAATTACGGGGTGGTCTAGGGTATCAATATTAATCATAAAATTCGGGCGAACCAGAATTCTATAACGAACTACTTTAAAAGGCCAGAACTTCCAGGTAACTACTATTTAAAGCCGGGCAAACCCAGAGCTTCTTATTAACTACTATTAAAGTCGGGCAAAACCAGAACTTCTTATTAACTACTATTAAAGTCGGCCAAACGCAGAACTTCTTATTAACTACTATTTAAAGTCGGGCAAACCCAGAACTTCTGATTAACTACTATTTAAAGTCGGGCAAACCCAGAACTTCTAATTAACTACTATTTAAAGTCGGGAAAACCCAGAACTTCTAATTAACTACAATAATTAATACTGGGGGCAAGTAAGGTTATAAATTTAAGGGTTATAGGTCATAAACAGACTCAATATTAGTTCTAGGTTATTTATTATTTTTTGATTTGACCGCCGAGATTATGTTACGGGTTATTTTGGTTATTTTCTACACTTGTTTAACGGGGCAGATATTCCGGTTTTAATAAAATGAAACACACGCATCAATCAATTTTGATCTTAATTAGTTCCACTTTTATTCACTTTGTTCTTTCACTTCTTGCTTATTTCTTTTCCTTGATTTTTAAACCATTGCTCTTTTCTCGAGACTTTCCTTGCTGCACCAGATACTAACTAGTGGTAGACTGTACCACGTGCTTACCCTACAGCCGCGTGTCTCTGCTTAACCCTATTCCCGGTTTCTCCACGACATTCCGATCCGTTTCAGTCCTCGCACTCGACTGACTCCTCGGCGTTTTTCCCTCTGCCTTCCACCCTCGCAGCCGTGTCCTTTTTTGTATTTCACCACACCGCGGCGCGTGTCTACGCGCTGTCGCTGAGGTGAGCTTTTGTCGCTAGACTCTCCGATCGCACGTTCACGCGCTCCCACTCCGTCGTGAGCTTTCTCGTTGGCCTACGTGGCTTATTGTTGTCTTTCGTTCTCTCTGGCGTCGGCCGCGCCGTCGCCGTCGTATATTTCACCGCTCTGCTTTTCCGTTCGTTTGTTACTTCTCGCGCTGTCTAGCGTCGGCTGCGCCGTCGCCGTCGTATACTTTGTCGCTGTGCTTAGCGTCGGCTGCGCCGTCGCCGTCGTGATTTGTCGCTTCTCTTTTCGTCTGGCGCCGACTGTACTTTTCTTGGGCTTGGGGATGTGAATAACAAAACAATAATAATGGCAATATTGATTAAATATAATATGATAATATTGATAATAATAATAATAATAATAATAATAATAATAATAATGAATGCCGCCCTTCTCCCCTCCGTGGGGCTTTGGGCATTTATGTGGCGGCGTCGGAATCGGCGTCACACCCTCCCCTTACTTGACCGGCCGAAGGGTTACGGTGAGTGTCATCTGACCCTTGGCGTCGACGTTCCTGGTCACTCGGTAGAGGCCGCCATCGCATATCCGGGAAAAGCGATCCCGCTTAGGTCCCCGCGGTGTGAGACTCGTCAACTCCTCTACAAGTTCCCGTATAGACCCTCCAGGCCTCAGGAGCTTCCACTAACGTGTTTGGTGGGTCATCGACTCCTGCCTGCTCTAGTGACTCGATGTCGTCGAGCAATTCGTCCAGGCTATAGACCGTGTTGGTGTCGCCGAGCTCCCCTAGCAGGTTCAGATTGAGTTCGTCGTCGTCCTCCGCCGCCGCTTCGGGATGGGCATGTTCCTCCTGCGGTGGCCGGGCTTCTGTTCCCTGCGATGGTCGGGTTTCTGTTTCCTGCGATGGTCGGGTTTCCTCTTCCTGGAGAGATCGGGCTTCTGTGGGTTCGGCCGTCGTGATTTGGGACGTTCGTCGACGTAGGCTCAGCGATGGGAACTGGGAGTCCTGGTCCACTTCCCAGTCGTCTACAGGAGACTCCACGTACCTACGGCGGAGGATGGCTTGACCGTCGGTCAAGTCCTCGTCATCCTCGGATGTTGCTGATTCCCAGGTGCAATATTTCTGCCGGCGCCTGTGGTTACGGAGTTGCCTCTGTGTTTTCCTTCCGTTACTTCCTGGTCCCGCTGTCCCTCGTCGTCCGTCGTAGCCCCTCCTGTTGTCGGATTACATGTGTGACCTCCGGGAGCTTCGTGGGGTGGGGCCGTTTCTACTTGTGACTCTTGGGACACCGGTTCGTTGCGCCCGTCGTCGTCGTTATGTCCTATGTCCTGCTCTCTCCATGCCGGACGTTCGGCCAAGGGGGGTGCGCAGTGGTAGTCCTCTCCCTCTCGTATGAAGCTGGCCGTCAACACTCCATCCTCGTCGTCTTCTTCGTCCGATTCTTCGTCGCCTTGCCATCGGTCCAGGGTTGCCTCCGCTCGGTGTTGGTAGATACCCCGCCCTATTCTGGGGTCGCGTAGGCGTCCTCCCGGTGGGGCCCAGTCTTCTCGCCAGGGCTCGTAGATTTCCCCAGGTTCGGTACTATAATGCGGGTGTCGCCGGTCGGCTTCGGGAAAGGGGTGACCCGTATATGCCGGGCCTGAGGAGAACCCTGCCGACTGGTCTGATTGTGGGGAGGCATAACCGTACGATTCGTACCAGGGTGAGGTATCCCCGTCGGGCTCGTCGGTCAAATCTTCGTCCTCCGAATCGACTTGTTCTTCGCTGTCGTTGCTATCCGCCGTGGTGAGGTCAATGGGTTCCTCGGTGGACATGGACCGGTCGTCGCCATCCTCCTCGAACCATTCTTCGGTTGAGTCCGAATCGCCCCTATTTTCCTCGTCTTCCATCTTACCTGTGAAGGGAAAGATATCTTATCTTACGGAAGCGGTCCTAAATCTCTGACTTCCCTACCTACTGGTGCAGCTTACAATAGACGTCTTATATTTAGTTACAATTGATATATATATAAATGTAAGTTATATTTATAATATAGTAGTATTGTACTATGCCTTACGAGACTTCTTCGGCCGTGGGCGTTCCCTCGTCACGGAATTCTCGCGGCTCTGCGATGTTGGCCACTCGTCTCTTGCGTTCTCCGGGTTTCTGGATTCGGACTATGTTCGGCGATATGAATTTGACTACCCGGAATGCGCCGTCGTACTTCGGCGCCAACTTTGCCGCAAAGCCGTCAGTTCCCTTCGACAGATGATGCTGTTTGACCAGCACGAGTGAGCCCAGGTTGGGACGCCATTCCCGTCTCCTCAGGTTATAGTGACGCACCTGGTCGGCGCTGGCCGACCCGTTCCCGTTCCCTTTCGTCATTTCTTCATACAAGGCCTTAGGCATCCTCGGTTCGCGACCATGCATCAAGAACGTAGGGCTGTAGTTGGTAGTGTCTGAAATGCTCGAGTTCACTGCTAAGGTCATCTCAGGTAAAAGGTTGTCCCAACCGGACTGTTCACCTTCAATGAACTGGGCGATTATAGTCTTGACGGTGCGATTCGCCCGCTCCGTTGGATTCTCGTGTGGTGAGTATGGTGCCGTGTACTGTAGTTCGCATCCGAGTTCTTGTATGTATCCCTTGAAGGCACTGCTCGTAAACTGTGTTCCGTTGTCACACACGAATACTCGGGGGACTCCAAAATGTCCGAGAATACGTTCGCGGAATGCCTTGAGTAGCGTCGCCGTGGTTGCCTTCCGGAGAGGTACAAGTTCGTCCCATTTGGAGAATGCGTCAAAGAATACTAACAGCATGGTGTTACCTGTCTTTGATTTTGGCAAGGCCCCACGAAGTCGGAACACCAGACCGAGCAGGGTTCTTCTATGCGCCAGGTCAACATGTGACCTTCCGGTTTTCCTGGTTAACCTTGAACTATTGACATGTTAGACAGCTTTGTACATGCATCTTGACATCGCGGTACATTCCGGGCCAATAATATTTCGAGGCGACACGTAAGATTGTCTTTCTTATTCCGAAGTGGCCCGCTGTCGGGGCGTCGTGGCACTCCTCTAATACCCGTCTCCGGTGATGATGTGGTACGAATAGCTTCCACGGTACGAAATCTGCGTCGTCTGGTCGAGTCCCAAGACGGCGATAGATTTGTCCATTCTCATAAGCGAAATCAGGAAACTCCTCTGGATTTGTTCTCGTTTTTGTACCCATCATTTACATCCTTCTTTATCTCCTTCCGTTCGTTGGAGTACGACCAGGGGTTGGCGGGATAGGGTGTCCGCGACGACGCTTTGGCATCCTTTCCTATAGTTCACCGAGTATCGGAACTGCTGTAACTCGAAAGCCCATCGGGCTTTTCGGCCAGACGGACTTTCGATTGAATTCAACCACTTCAACGCAAGGTGATCTGTGATAATTGTGAATTCGTATCCCTCGAGGTAACAACGCCACTTCCGTATAGCCCACACGACTGCTAAACATTCTTTCTCAGTCGTGGTGTAGTTTTCCTCAGCTTTCTCTAGTCTACGAATGATGTAGGCGATAACCCTTTCAGTTCCTTCTGTCTCCTGAGTTAATACCGCGCCCAATCCAACGTCGCTTGCGTCTGTCTGGACTGTGAATCGGTGATCGAAGTTTGGACAAGGTAAAGTGGGGGCACTCGTCAGCCGGTTCTTTAGTTCGTCGAATGCGAACTGTTCTTCTGCGTCCCAGTGCCACTTAGTACCCTTGCGTAGTAGCTTCGTCATAGGTTGTACGATCGTCGCGAAGTTGGGTACAAATCTCCGGTACCACGAGGCCATCCCCAGACACCGCCTAAGTTCTTTCAAGGATGTGGGTGGCTGTAGCTCTTTTACCGCTGCTACTTTGTCGGGATCTGTGTGAATACCAGCTTCGCTTACCATGTGTCCTAGATACTTGAGTTTCCTTTTAAAGAACGAGCATTTTTCCTTGTTAATCCGTAAGTTAGCCGCTCTGAGTCTTCGGAATACTTCTTGGAGGTTCCGTGCGTGCTCTGCTAAGTCTCTCCCGATTACCACTATATCATCCAGATAAGCAAACTCAAAAGGATCTAGTTCGGGCCCGATGACACTATTGCTATCCGGTGCCAATAAACACTTTTCAGATCTAGTGTCGACAGAACTCGGGCCTGGCTAAGTCGTTCGAGGATATAATTGATTCGTGGCGTCGGGTACGCGTCTGGAACCGACCTGGCGTTTAGTTGTCGAAAATCGACACACATACGCCACTCGTCGTTCTTTTTGCGTACAAGGACAATGGGTGCGCTATACGGGCTTTTAGACGGTTCTATCTGTCCTGCAGCTAGCAATTCGTTCACCTGTTTGTCGATGACGCTGATTCTTCGGATAGTACCGTTGTTTCACTGCCGTTCGTCTCGCATCGTGATAGTATGACACACCTGCGCGATGTGTGACAAACCTGACATCCCTTCGAATCAACTGAGTACTCGTTCAAGGAACCGGTCGATATATTCCTGAGCGGCTGGGGGCCAGTCTTCCTCTTGCTGAAGGGGGACGATACTTCCTGCTAGTTTTTCTCGCCTTTCTTGATCATTTCCCAGCTCGGTCCTAGTGACGCTTGCGGCTCCCTCTGTTGTCTTTCCTGTCTCTAGCCCTTGTAGACTGGCCATGATCGGTCGACTTTCCGCTTGGGGTCTCGGGTTTGGTATAGTCTCCCGAAGGTTGAGGCGTGCTCGTCCGCACCGTATGGTAGTACCGATCGCACAGAGGAAGTCGAGTCCTAGTATGACTTTATCTAACATCGAGTTCATAACTAACAGCGCTATCTCTACTGTCTGCCCTCCAAAATGTAGATTGGCGACTACCATCCCCGTGATACTGACGCTGGTCCCGTCCACCAGCCGTATGTCAGTGCATACCTCTCTAACCGTTACTGACGCTTCTAGCTGTCCAAGGAGCGCACTATAGGCTGGATGACCACTTTTTGTGGCCAAAATTAATAACTGAAAAACTAAACGAGATATTTGGGTTCTGTTTTTTGATATTGGTTTATAATAAGCAAAGGAACATATTTTGAGAAAAAGGGCGTGGCACCGCCCTTTTTTTAGTAGGAATTACATGTTTAGTGACTTAAAGTAAAATAGAAAAACATGAACATGAAACTTAACTTTAAAAAACGAATTATTTAAGTCCGTCTTTTTGATTTGGGCTCAGAATAAGTCAAGGAACATATTTTGAAAAAAAAAAATAGGCGTGTCACCGACCCCTCGTGCCAGGAATTACATACATATCATTAAATTCACATGTTACTCGAGATGAAACTTTACCAAAAGTCGTCTTTCTATCGCAGGTAGTATATAAGTCCGAACCAGCCGGATCGGATAACTATATCTTATAGCTCCCATAGGAAGGATCGGAAAAATAATGGAAACAAAATTGTATCTTCGGTGTTTTTTGACAGATTACATTTCGCTCTTGGGAATATAATTTTTTTAACTGTCCCGAATTTCGAATTAAATTTTAGAAAAATCGGACGACTATATCATATAGCTCCCATTGGAACTGCTCGTTGCAGCAGACCTCCAAATGCCAAGCAACTCTTCATTTTGAAACCTGAGGTGTCGACCTGAAAAGTGAAATTTCGCAGAAAGTGGGCAAAAGTGGACTTTGAGATTACATTCATATGAAAAAGAATTTAATAGTCTACAACACAGTATAAATATTAAGGTGAAACTAGGTCACATTCGTTTTGTTACTCTATGTAAAGATTAGTTTTTATTTCATTTTTCTACACGTCGAATGGTTGTTAAAAATACTAAGTTACGTGGACAGCACGATCAATTCCAACAGTTGGACATCACAAACACAAAGTACAAACCACTATCTTTCGATGTCATTATATTGTGTGTTTTAAAAACTTAGATAAATTCACTTTTAATCAATTTTTATTTAATTGTTCCTTTCGCCAAAAATCGCACATGTTCACAACACTGCCAACAGCTGTTTTTTAACAGCCTGTACCTTAACAGTGCGAGCCTCTGTTAAAATTTCTGGTACGTAACATTAAGCTCTGATGTTATCCTAACAGAATGACGTCATTGTATCTTAATTTTAAGGACTTTTAAAAAATGACTTTTGGCCACCTAAAGTGGTCATCCAGCCTATAGTGGAGCGTCTCGTTAATAAAACTCCTTGTAGTTCCACTGTCAACCGTGGCCAAGACCGGGACGTCTGCGATCTTTATTTGCGCCACGATCTTCCCGTCTTCTACGCGCAAGGGCGCACCTATTCTCGGGTCTCTGTTATTCTCGTCCCCAACTGTTCCCGGTCCTGTCGGGGACGCTGGTCGTTTCCCGACCCCGGGCGTCTGGAACAATCGATCGTCCTAACCCCCTCCCGCCTACAATCCCAACACACTAGACGTCGGGGGTTCTGACAATCTCTCACGAAGTGACCTTCTACGCCGCAGTTGAAACATATTCGTCTAAGAAGTCTAAGAACTCCCAACGGAATACTTTCCACGTGGCCCCTTGTAATTGGCTCGTCCTAAACCACCAGGAAGCCCTATCTCTGAGCGTTTCCGTCATCACCCTGGGCAACTGCAAAAAAGGAAGAGCGTACGATATACCCCTCTCTTCTAGTTCTTCTAGAAACGCCAAGGGGTCGGTGTGGCCGTTGAATTTGAGTCCCCATTTCCGAACTTGTTCGGCTACGGCGACGTGTACCGTAGTCCGCCCGTACATACTTCCGTGGGCCGTTTCACCCGCTTGGTTCTGGTCATGGTCATGGTAACGGTCTGCGCCCTTCTCTGCGGCACGGGCCCGTTATGTGTAGTTGGACTGACCTGTGGTCGGGGTCGGTTCCATCCGATCGTTGGGTGCCGGAAGTGGACCCCCCGGCTATAAAATGAATTTCTAATTCGGCCAATCGGGCCTTTTGATTTGGAGAGAGCTCACCTGTTTTAACCACCTCGGCAAACCGTTTCCTCATCTCGTCTACTTTTCCTGATATTTTACTCCGATCGTTCGCGATCAGACCCACGAAAGTCCCTGCTCGGGCGCCATTGTAAAGACGTTTTCCCAGCCGGGGTAGGTTCAGGGGGTTTGACCGGGGCCTCAATAAAAATTTATAAACTTACAGTGGACGCTGTGGGTTCAGTTAGTGCATTTATAGGCGTGGTCTAAGAGGTAAGAGAGGGTGAGTAGTCAAGGCAGTACGAATATGCCCTCGGAAGGGGTTCCGTGTCAATTATAATCTCTAGCAAAAGACCCGGGCGTGTTCAGGGTCGATAACACCAGTTTACAAAAAAAAATTGATGAAATACGCACTTCATGAAAATATGATTTTCGTTTAAGGTACATCTCCCTGAGTAAGTAATGGGCACTTTTAATTTTTGGTATGGTACAGTTTTTTTTTAAAGTGTAAAAAACGTTTTTGGAACTTTTTCATTTTTTATCTCGATTTTTGTCATCAAATACTCATTTTACAGGTAAAAGAATGCACTTTCTTATACACAGCATTGAGTTCCATTCATTGGTTTAGAAGCTAAACTTTGTCAAAGCTGAAAAAGTTGGAAAAAATGCAAAAAAGCTGACATAAATGGCTACTTTAAAAATACACGCCTAAAAACCGAAATTATTTTTATAAAGGTTCTCCTATGGTTTTACTACAAATTCATGTGGACAGGCCAGGGTTCTCGACGTTAACCGTAGAACCTGGACGGATACTAGATTTTATAATTAACTACGGAAATCCGGGCAGGCTCAAGATATCTACGGGTTTATGGATTGCCGGTTCAGGTGGTGATTCTTATTCTCAATTACGGGGTGGTCTAGGGTATCAATATTAATCATAAAATTCGGGCGAACCCAGAATTCTATATCGAACTACTTTAAAAGGCCGGGCACACCCAGAACTTCCAGGTTACTACTATTTAAAGCCGGGCAAACCCAGAGCTTCTTATTAACTACTATTAAAGTCGGGCAAAACCAGAACTTCTTATTAACTACTATTAAAGTCGGGCAAACCCAGAACTTCTTATTAACTACTATTTAAAGTCGGGCAAACCCAGAACTTCTGATTAACTACTATTTAAAGTCGGGCAAACCCAGATTAGATTATTAGAAGTAATTGACTACTATTTAAAGTCGGGCAAACCCAGAACTTCAAATTAACTACTATTTAAAGTCGGGCAAACGCAGAACTTCTGATTAACTACAATAATTAATACAGGGGGCAAGTTAGGTTATAAAGTTATAAACAGACTCACTATTAGTTCTAGGTTATTTATTATTTATTGATTTGACCGCCGAGATTATGTTACGGGTTATTTTGGTTATTTTCTGAGGGCTGCTGAGGGCTCAGAACCCAGAAGTGCCACAGAGGACTGGGCGATACTCAAGGTAGAGAAGGAGATGAAGACGAGCCAGCCGTTCCTCTTCCTCATCAACCAGCGTTGCCTGCCGCAGCTTGAGAAGGCCGACTACAAAATCCGGTACGGCCTACGGAAGGCCAAGATCAAGGTCTTCCTGGCAGAGCCGGATGATGTTCTCGAGGACGTCGATGACACCAACAAGCTGTTGGATGACCTGGTCATCGAAGACAAGACCCCAGACGTAACACCCAACACCGATGCCTAAAGCCGTGCAGATTAACCTGAAGCACAGCACGAATGCTTCAGCCAATCTTGCAGTTCTTCTCAGTGAGAGGAACATTGACATAGGCATCGTTCAAGAACCATGTATTTGAGACGGACAAATCTCGGGTCTAACACAACAAGGATATACACTCTTTTATACTAACTCGACAGGTAGCCGAGAGCAGGTATTATTATAAAGAATAACTATAACGCACTTCTTTGCCCCAATCTTAGTACACCGGATATAGCGGTGGCTAGATTCGTGGCGGCGGATGGGACATCGATGGTGATAGCCTCATCCTACATGGCCCATGAGGTACCGGCTCCACCTGAGCCACTCATCAAGCTGCTGCATTGGGCGGAAGACACTAAGACGACCCTGGTGCTCAGATACGACGCTAACACGAGGCACACACTATGGGGATGCTCGGAAACTAACGAAAGGGGTGAGTCTCTTTTTGATAATATTATTTGCCGCAACATCACCATATGTAATAGAGGTAACACACCCACCTTTATATTCCCAAGCACTAGGGAATTTCAGGGATGGGAAGAGGTGTTAGACCTCACTTTACAGACAGAATTTAGTAAATATAAGGTTGAAAAGTGGATAGTGTCGAAACAAAATTCCTTTTCAGATCACAGGTACATTTTCTTCGAAATTTCGATTCCGATTAGCAAACCGAAACCGAAATGTAACCCCCGTAGAACAAACTGGGACAAATTCGGTGAGATAGTCCACTCGAAAGTTAGTAACAGGAGAATACGGGTACAAACCTCTACGACGACCCTGGACAAGGAAGTAGAGGACCTAACAAACATTCAAAACAATGCATATAAGGAAACATGCAAGGTTTCATACTCTACAAAACAACACCCTTTATGGTGGACCAAAGAGCTTTGCACTCTGAGAAAGAGGGCAAGAAAAGCCTATAACTCCAGCTATGCTACCAAGGAATGGGAACCACACAAAGAAGCTCAAAAAGCATACAAAAAAGCGATATACGCAGCCAAGAAAGACTCTTGGAGGACTTACTGCGAATCGCTCGAAGGTATAAAGGACTCGGCTAGACTAAGCAAGATCCTTGCTAAAGGGTATAACAGCCCAACTCTGATACACAAACAAGACGGATCAGCGATTACAACAGTGGAAGAATCCATTGAGGCACTAGTGGATACACACTTTCCAGGCAACCTTCGAGAAAAGCCAGCACCTACTGAAGGTCAGAGGGCTCATCAACCAACACACACAAGGGATATCATAACCATTGAAAGAATCAAATGGGCGATAAACTCTTTCGATAAATACAAGAGTCCGGATCCAGACGGTATTTTCCCGGCAATGCTTCAAGCAACACAGGTCAGCATCAGTAGGTTGCATCAGACTAACACACATACCGCTTATATGGAAGGAAGTCAAAGTTGTATTCATACCAAAACCAGGAAGAAGAGGTCATATCCTAGCAAAGGACTACAGGTCCAGGAAAACACCGAGAAGCAGCATCTATCGGACGCTCAGCATGCGTACCGAAAGGGCAGATCGACAGAAACAGCACTACACGAAGTAGTCTGCCACATAGAAAAATCGCTACATTTTAACCAATATACAATGGCCACCTTCTTAGATATAGAAGGTGCGTTTAATAATGTAAACGGCGAATCCATACAGAGCTCCCTCAACTTCCTCCCTCGGCATTGAAGGAGACATCAGAGCTTGTATCGGAGTAATGCTCACGAGCAGGACGATAACAGCCGAACTGAGTGGCACTTACCTCACACGCTTTGAGAAGAGAGGCACACCTCACCACTGCTCTGGCTTATCAACATGAACGACATATTTAGAGAACTCAATAGCGGAGGAGTAAAAGTAGTAGCCTACGCAGACAACGTATTGTTGCTAGTATCAGGACCATTCCCAGATGTCATTCGTAACATAATGACGGGGGCCCTTACCTGACTCAATGGATGGGCAAAAACATGCGGACTGGGTATAAACCCGAGTAAAACCGAACTAATGCTCTTCACGCGAAGAACAAAGATCCCAACATACCAAAAATAGATGGAATCGAACTCGAGCTATCGGATAAAGCTAAGTATCTAGGAGTGGTACTAGACCCGAAACTCTCGTGAAAACTGAACATCACGGAACGAGTAAGAAAGGCCAGCATAGCATTCTACTCGTGCACGAAAGGCTTACTAGAAGATGACCAACACTGGGAATATACTCTTAAAGAAGCCGCTTTATGTAAATCGCCAATTCAATTACGTGATTTATTTGTGGTAATGTTAGTAAATTGTCAAATGGCTGATGCCGCACAATTTTGGGAAATGTATAAAGAAAGCTTTTCAGAAGACATTTTGTACGAATTTTCTCTAATAGTGGCAGAAGTCAATCAATGTTTAATGGATAGGGTGTTTAATAAATGTCTTACTTTAATCGAAGATATAACACTGTCAATTGGAGGGACGTGTCTATTAGACTATAATATGCCCGAACCGATTAGAGTTAGTAGACCACTTATAAATAGGGAATATATAAACAAAATAAATTACAATATTAGTGAATGTGAATTAAGTAAAGACGAAAATTCCCTAAATGTTGAGCAAAGAATGGTATTTCAAAAAATATTATAAAGTGTTTAAAATAAAAACGGTAAAATATATTTTTCGGATGCCCCCGGTGGCACAGGCAAGACATTTTTATTGAATTTGTTGTTAGCAAAAATACGAAAAAATAATAATGTAGCATTGGCTGTTGCATCTTCAGGGATAGCTGCTACACTGTTAAATGGAGGTCGCACAGCCCACTCAATGTTTAAACTTCCTTTGGATTTAATAAATGTAGAATTACCATGTTGCTCAATATCTAAACGGTCTAACATGTCATTGGTTTTTCAAGAATGTGGACTTATTGTTTGGGACGAATGCACCATGGCTCATAAGGGTGGATTTGAAGCTTTGAATAGAATGTTGTAAGATATTTTAAATTTTCAAATGAAATAAATTTGAATTTTCAAATGATCCGAAGCAGTTTTATAACTTTGTTAATGCCAAGCGTAAGTCTTCGGCATTGCCTTCTTCGGTACGTTTAAACTCAAAAGAGGCATCGACGGATTCTGAAATTGCGGATTTATTTGCCGAGTTTTTCTAAACTACTTATAGTTCGGCTGCTTGGTCAAAATCTATCTACCCTAACCCCTTAAACTGAGCTAAATGTGTTTTTTCCCCCGTAATTACCGAAATTTCTCTCTTAAGAGACTTAGAAACAACAACGCCAACTTATTCTCCCGGTCCTGATGGACTTCCTGGGTGTGTGCTTAAGTTTTGTGCTTCAACCATTTGTAAACCGATTCTTAAACTTTTTCACTTGTCTATTTCATCATCAATTTTTCCAACTATCATTATTCCACTCCACAAAAAGGGTGCGAAGGCGGATGCCCAGAATTATAGAGGTATTTCTAAATTGTCGGCAATTCCGAAAGCATTTGAACGAATTATTACTTCTCACTTGCAACACTTATGTTCCTCGCTAATATCACCGTGTCAGCATGGTTTTGTTAAGAGAAGATCGACCACTACTAACCTCCTTGAATTGTCATCTCTTGTAATAAATGGATTTAAGAAAAAAATGCAGACTGATGTTATATATACAGATTTCAGCAAAGCTTTTGACTCTGTTAACCACTCTCTCCTTTTATTCAAATTAGATCAGCTTGGGTTTCCATGTAATCTATTAACTTGGATTTCAAGTTATTTGAATGGAAGGACTCAGAGAGTTATATTTAAGAACGCTGTCTCCAAAATGATCCACGTGACATCGGGAGTGCCCCAGGGTAGTCATTTGGGCCCTTTGCTGTTTACCTTGTTTATTAACGATCTTCCGTCTATCGTAACACATTCTCGTGTACTAATGTATGCTGATGATGTTAAGCTTTGTTTGACTCACCACTTGATCGTATATATTCAGTAAAACGATTTAGGTGTTCTTTTGGACCCGAAGCTTAAATTTGACTGCCACATAATGTCGACTGTCAACAAAGCTATGAGTGTTCTTGGATTTATAAAGCGTTGGTCAAAAGAATTTGATGACCCTTATATAAACAAATTGTTATTTACCTCCCTTGTCCGTCCTATTTTGGAATATTGTTCTTCTGTTTGGAGTCCACAATATCAAGTGCACATCGACCTTATTGAGTCGGTACAAAAAAAATTTCTTCTTTTTGCGCTTTGTAGTTTGAACTGGGATCAAAACGTAAGGCATCCTTCCTACCAGCGTAGATTACTATTGCTTAATTTACCTACACTTGAAAACCGTACAATAATGCTTGGAACTATTTTTATGCAAAATCTTATAAGAGGTGATATTGATTCTGTAGAACTGGTAAACCGTTTAACTTTTAATATTCCCGTTAGACTAACACGAAACTATTATCCTCTTAATTTGCCCCGATGTACATCTAATTTTAGTCTGCATGAGCCCTTTCGCGTTCTCTGTACTAATTATAACAATCTTTATCATTTAAATTAAAAACTAAAATTTTATCCCATTTGCTTCAACCATAGTTGTAGCCATGTGTCCCGTATTTATTTGTTTCATGTATTTTCCTCGCGTATTCGCATTTTTTCCCGAAATTATAAAGGGTCCCGCGCGTAGCAAGCACGTGCTTGGTATCGTTGGGCCACTTGTTTGTACTGCTCGTAGTGCATCAACGTCCATCATATAATAATAATTCGTGATAATGATTTTCTAATGGGAGGTATCACGGTTTTATTATCTGGAGATTTTCGACAAACGCTTCCTGTTGTTGCTAGAGGGACAAGGGCCTACAATTCAAAAATTGTGCCCAACTAAAAACATGCGTGTGCATTCTTCCCTTGAAGAACTCACATCAAAAATCATTAGATTCATTTTCGGAGAGAGCAATATTGACTGCTAGAAATGATAGAGCTGTGTTAATAAATTTCTCGGTGAGGTTAGTACTTTTGTAATCCGCCTGTCGAACGAAATATAATAAATTATTTAGAATAATCGAACACACTATTACATTATCTAGCTATTTTTAATCATTTCTTAATTTTTATAATATATTAAAACTTTGACTTTTCAGCGGCGAGTATCAGCCTTTTGTTTGTATGAACAAGCACAAAAGCCCTCAGAGCGACGTTTGTAGTCGTGAATAGTCAGCAATTTGTTGACGTGTGCACCTTGTACAGGTGGTAAATTCGATACTCTCCGCTAACAAACTTTATGGGTCAATTAAAGCAATTCCGTATGTATTACCCATAATAATATTAATAATATTACATGAATGGCCCTAGCCAATATTTTATTCAATAAACTTATAAGGTTTTTTTTTTACATATATGTTTTGTTTATTGAATCTTCTCTATAATGAGACTAACAATAAGTATATCAAAACTAAATAATATAACTTAAATTACAGTCATGTAGACTGAATCTGGACTAACGGACCCTAATACACAGGAACACAAAATTAAACTTTGTGAAATTTCCACGAACCATTTCTAGTTTTCCATGATATTTGGGTTCTCCTGAGTAAAAGTCCCATACAAAATTATTTTCCATCACCTCCAGTTTCCGCGGTATAGCTAAGAATACAAAAAACCGATGTTTGCCGACATTTTGAATTACGTGGCCTTTGTTATTGGTCTTACCCTAATTATGTTCGCTGAAATCTTCTCTCAATACATCACGGCTCTACCAAAAACCATTTCCCATGTCTTTGGAATTAGACGCCAAAGTTGAAACTCCCCAAATTTTCACAATTTCTCTGATGAAAAAACAATTCTGAGAATTAAATCTTGAATGGAACTAATTTTTATTATTCGTTGAATCTATTGTTCATTGTATGCTTTAATTTCGGTTTAAGGCGTTTTTATGAGGACATTTTATTGGATTTATTAAACGAATAAAACCGCTGTTTTAGTTTTATCATCTACTCCTATTTGACGTCAAATTTCAAATAAGTCTAGTCAACCTTAGAATGAGAGAAAATATGTATCTGTTTATTTTGGAGAATTTTTAAATCCCTTCAGGGCTAACATTCTAAGGTTGACCCGTGTTAGGTTCCTTGCGATATTATTTGGGTGCAGCGTAAGCTTATTATAGTAGGCCGCTTTCTGCTTTGATATTTTATCTTTAATCGGTGGTATGCCCAGATCGCTGTGGATGTTTTCGCTCCCAACATACCATGGTACCCCAGTAATAGTTCGCAGGATTTTTGTGTGTGAGCGCTGTATGTTGTCAACGTTGCTGTTGCTTGCATTCCCCCACAGCTGGGAGCCGTAAGTCCAAATGGGTTTAAGGGTTGAGTTGTAGAGAAGAACTTTAAAGTCCAGACACAGGGGTGATCGAAAATTTATAACCCAGTGTAGGCTGCTAGCTTTCAGTTTTCTTGCATTCAATGTGCCTCCGCCAGGTTAGGCGCCTGTCGAGGTGTATGCCGAAATATGTTACATCGTTGGCTTGGGGGATCTGCGTATTATTCAAAGTTAACGGGGGGCACGATTGTCTATTAGGGGTAAACGTTATATGTTTACACATTTGTTCATTAATTTTGATACGCCAGTCTGATAACCATTTCTCGACTACCACCAAATGATCAGCTAGTTGAGCTGTTCCTCTAGTTGGGCATCTCGAGCGGCTCAGAATTGCGGTGTCGTCAGCAAATGTGGACGTGATCCGCGGTACCCGAGGAGTTTCTAATAGGAGTGACTGATTCTATCGGAGAGCTTAAATTTGGTTGGGCTCTACACAAGGGATGCTTTGTGCTGGTCGGCGACAGTCTCTCGATGTACCGGCGCTGCAAAAGCTCTTCTTCTTGCTTAAGGGTTTTGGTGAGTCTGCGGGTAACTTCATTAAAGAGTTGCTTTGAATGAGGCGATCTGCAAGATTGCCAAGCTCGTCGTAGGCGTCGTTTTTTCCCGAACTAGTTGTTCGATTTTCAGATTAGTGTTGTAATGGCTGCTACGCAGAATTGTCTCTTCTGGTGTTGAGATTTTGGCTGCTGCCACGAGTACCGACTCCAGGGCATCAGCACAGAAGTCAATGTCATTCTCAGTGTCAAGGTGTGGTGTAAGCACAATGTGGGAACTTACGTACTTTTAGTACTTTAGCCAGTTAGTTCTATGCGAGGTCAGCCTAAGGGGTGCTCGATTATATTGGGGCTTTGAAGGAGAGTTATTAAAACAGGCGAGTGATCCGATGATAAGTCCGAAAGCGATTTTTCGCTTACTAAGGTGGCGCTTGGGAGGTTCTTGGTCACAGCGAAGTCAATTAATTCCGGAAGTTTTCTGGGATCAGTTGGCCAGTATGTGGGTCTGCCAGGAGAGACATAGTCGAGTTTGATGCTCAAATTTATAATTGCTTTTTAAAGTTGTCTTCCTTTAGGTGTCACGAGTCTTGATCCCCAGTGCATGTGCTTGGCGTTGTAGTCTCCTCCTGCTAAAAAGCGATCTCCGATTGAATTATAGAAGTCTCAGAATTGCTCTTCAGTTATTGTAAAACGCGGTGGATAATAGACAGCGGCTATAGTGATACTGCCGTTGCCTGCTTAGAGTTTTGTAGACGTAGCCTGCAAATAATTTGTTGCAAACCTCTGGTGAAAGTGGTGATTTATGCGTTCCCTGATTAAGATTCCGGTTCCGCCGTGGGCCTTGCCATCCGGATGATCTGTGCACTATAAGGTATACCCTCTTATTTGGAAGTTGTATTTACTTGTCAGATGAGTTTCTGCCAGCAGCATTACATCTATTTGGTTTTCATTGAGGAATTGAGTTATTTCAAGTTTGTGTCGTGAAACGCCATTGGCATTCCACATGGATATTCGAAGGCAAGACATTGTGAAGAATCACATTTTGAAGTTAAAGATAGTTTTATGATTTTTGTTTAGATTTAAGTACATATATACGGCAGTAGGTTAAGAGAAATGAATCCTGAATAATATAATTTAAATTAGCCCTAAGCGACCGCCAAAACTATCGAATAAGCTAGGAGAATAGCTAGGTTTCCCCGCCGAAGTCAGGACACAAACCACGATCACGTTACAAAAAAAAAATACTAGAAACGAACCACCACGACGAAATCCCAAAAACAGGTTTTCCAGACAAGAGAGCGACGACCACACTGTGCTCGGGGACTTCAAGCGGGAACGACGCGCGTGAAGAACTGCTGGTGAAAAAAACCCAACGAGTGAATCCAAGAAAAGGAAAACGGCAAGTCCACGTGGCAAAGGAGTTCAAAAGCAGAGGCGAAAACACCGGGACACTGGCTTCGGCAACTAGGGTGAGCATAATGAGTGCGACAGGGACAGACAGGGCCTAGGAAAGGAAAACCTTTGAAATAAAACCAGTAACTCAAAAATCAAAAACACGGAAATACTTAGGGCCGCCAGTGTTACCTCCGATTATGCCGTCTGCGAGTACTCCGGGCATTTTCGTAGGGGTTTTCTTAGCAGGATCAGCCGCGACAGTGCCGTCTGTGAGTATTCCGGGCCTGTTCACCATATTTAGGGCCGCCAGTGTTACCTCCGATTATGCCGTCTGCGAGTACTCCGGGCATTTTTCGTAGAGGTTTTCTTAGCAGGATCAGCCGCGACAGTGCCGTCTGTGAGTATTCCGGGCCTGTTCACCATATTTAGGGCCGCCAGTGTTACCTCCGATTATGCCGTCTGCGAGTACTCCGGGCATTTTCGTAGAGGTTTCGCAGCAAGATCAACCGCGACAGTGCCGTCTGTGAGTATTCCGGGCCTGTTCACCATATTTAGGGCCGCCAGTGTTACCTCCGATTATGCCGTCTGCGAGTACTCCGGGCATTTTCGTAGAGGTTTCTCAGCAAGATCAGCCGCGACAGTGCCGTCTGTGAGTATTCCGGGCCTGTTCACAATATTTAGGGCCGCCAGTGTTACCTCCGATTATGCCGTCTGCGAGTACTCCGGGCATTTTCGTAGAGGTTTCGCAGCAAGATCAGCCGCGACAGTGCCGTCTGTGAGTATTCCGGGCCTGTTCACCATATTTAGGGCCGCCAGTGTTACCTCCGATTATGCCGTATGCGAGTACTCCGGGCATTTTCGTAGAGGTTTTCTCAGCAAGATCAGCCGCGACAGTGCCGTCTGTGAGTATTCCGGGCCTGTTCACAATATTTAGGGCCGCCAGTGTTACCTCCGATTATGCCGTCTGCGAGTACTCCGGGCATTTTCGTAGGGGTTTTCTTAGCAGGATCAGCCGCGACAGTGCCGTCTGCGAGTATTCCGGGCCTGTTCGCCATAGTTCGTACCACTAGTGTTAGCTTCATAGGGTTTTCACTGTAGTGTCAACCGCTTTGTGGCCGCCGGTGCGTGTCCAGGCCATCCACCGCGTTTGTACACGACTCGGTGACCCGAGTAAGAATTTCCCAAAGAAAACATCTTGATACCCGTCCCTCAACTGTCTCAAAGATAATAAATTTATCTGATGAGGATCCTGGGCGGACTGAGACGCCGACCCCAGCAAAAAGCATCCTTACAACATTTATTTAGATTGTTGGGATGTTAGCAAATTTATTAAAATGTTTTGATTTTGCATAAGGTTTTCCATCGTTGTTTTCATGAAGGACATAAATTCCATCATTCCCTGTTGTAAAGTCAGCATCATGGTTTGGATGTTGTTTGGTATTTGTCCAATAGGCTGCTGAGGTGTGATTATATTTTGCCCAGAGCATTGAATTTGTGGGATCCCCGTCTGGTTGTCAAGTCCTGATTATTATACCTTTCAATGTCTCTATTATCTCATTTTTGGATACGTCGGGCTTTATCCCCTTTAGCACCACTTGCAAGCCCTTGCTACTTTTGAGCTGGTACGTGTAGTAGGGTTTCTTAACTTCGTCTAGGTATTTGGTTATAGCTCTGATTTGATCTTCAGTTTTAGCTTGAATCTTGGTTTCGTGTATATTCCCTTTGACAAGAGGAGTAACATAAAAGTTGTCATTCTCGACCAGCGCAACAATTTTCTTTACTAGGGCATTTGAGTTTTGTTTCCTTATGTAAATTGGTGGGGGCTTTGGCCCCAGCCTCGGATTGATTATTTTCAATATATGACAACAGGGCGAATCTGTTGTTACTAGATGCCCCTGGTTGTTCGCTGCCTTTATTGGGGCAATTTTGTTTTGGTTTATTTCCACCCATTTTATTTTGCTGACTTAACTTTCGTTTGATTTGGATGTAGCGATCCATGCCAGTCTGTATAGCCGGACCGACTTGTTGTTGTTTTGTATAGCCGTTATTGGCTGTGTAGTTTTATTCGGCGCTGCAGAAGTTGCTAACGCATTCGAAATCGCGTTGTTGATTACGGAGACCGTTGATGTTGTTGTTGCAGTGGTTGCGGTTGCAGAAATTAACGAGGTCGCAGTGCTCGTGGCTGGTGAGCAGTGAGTCGAAGCTGGGGGTGGGGCTTTACACTGCAAGCTCCATGAAGTGGGAGTTGGTGTGAGTAGGGCGGGAGAATAAGACCATGTCCTTGCACTGTCAATTGTCAGTAGGGCTGAGTTGCTCTTCGAAGAAGTTCTCTCTACTTCTACATCACGGGTTGAGAAATAAGGGATATAACTGTTTCTCTGTTATTACACTACTCCAGTATTTTTATACCCGTTACTCGTAGAGTAAAAGGAGCAGCTAGTTCCCGTTGTGAACGTTAAGGCTGACTAGAAGGAGGAGAAGAGCTGTTAGGTAAGTGCGTAGAAGCTTCCAACACCTCTAGCTAGGGACATTTTTTTTTTGGTGGGGCTAAAGTATTGGGCAGGTCTTCACTGAGGAGATACTTAGTAATCGCAAAACAGCACCCCTCATTATTTTTGTTTTGTATTCACAAACTTTTAGTCAGCGTTTATAGCTGATCGCGCGTGTGACCGTGTCTTAAGAATAAGAAAGAGTAAAGTGAGTGACACTACTTACGGGCACAAGTGAACTCGAAATAGTGAAAATTATATTAAAAGAACGAACTTTCTGGACTAAATGAAGGAAGCAAAGAAAAAAGTACTTTTCCAGCCCGCGACGGGGAGAATCACGCGTTCCGAAACACGGGGAGCAAATCAAGCACGCAGAAGTGCTAGTGCCGACACCACGCCACAGAGATCCAGCTCTTTGGACAGAGACATCCTGAGTATCTTTCGCGAATCAGAAGAGCAAGCCGAAGTAGATCCATTGAAGACAACGTGGATCAATTGGACGACACCGAAATAGCTGTACGGGGAAAGGATTTGCCCTTGGGACAGCCAAAGGTACGCTCAATATGAGGCCAATCCGACCAGCAGTCTGGAAGCGGCCGAGAGAAGAGAGCAGATTATACGGGCGCTGATAAAGCAGCATGAATAAAACTGAGGCAGATATGCGAACGCAGATAGAAGCACTAAAGGCGCAAGTAGTGGAATTGCGATCTTCGCAATCCATGAGGGTAGAGCAACAAGTACTGCAACCACCGAATCGATTTACGCCAAACCCATCTGACAGTTTCTTGAGGTACCAAGAGATTCCGCCTCTCGAACCTTTGTCGCAGGCGACGCTCAACAGCCAGATGCATCGGCTTTGAGATCACCGGCGCCCAGATGCGCCCCCACCGTGCCAGCCAAGAAACAACTTCCCGGACTTTTCTTAACTCGGTAGTGACCTGATGAAGATCACGGAGTTGATGGAACGGCGTCAAGGGCAAAACGAATCCTTTAGTGAGTATGTATCGGATATGCATAACCTGCAATTCAGATTGCAGAACAAGCTAGAAGAAGAAAAGTTTGTCGAACTCCTCAAGGGCAATTTAAATGCTCAGATGGGAAGCTTGTTGCTGACATCCCCGATTAGGTCTCTAGCGGAGCTGTAAAAGGAAGGACTTAGAGTGTATCGCTGGTTAAGAAGTAAGTAGCACGGTCGCAAGAAATAGGCCGGTCAGTGAAATCGATGAATACTGCACGGATCAGGATTTTCCAAACGCTGTTACAGTGGAAGAGTTCAATCGGAAGCGGCGAGACGCTCGAACTGGGTACGAAGACACACAAGGATGCAGAGGACCGCTACACGAGTTAGTCTGTTTTAAATGTGGCAGAGCCGCGGACTTCTATAAAAAACATCCAAAAAAGAGGCGATGCAGACTCGAACCCAGCGGCTTTTCCGTCAGGCCAGGACAGGACAGCCGGACGGACCAAGGCGGTAACATTCCCGTAGAAAACACCATGACCAGACAATTTCAATCCCATAAGAACCTAGAACAACGAGAAAGGGAGTATGAACTGGCCCGACAGCGTATCTTCCACGGCTCAGAAGTCACAGACAATACGACACGGGACGTACGGAAGATGCAGAAGCTGTATGAAACCCGAGCAGAATATCGCAAGTTAAGGCAGAAAGTTGTAGACACGGTAGTAAGCGTACAAAACGATAACCGTTTCTTTGCTAAAGCCAAAGTCGATGGGGAGGAGATACTAGTGTTACTGGATACAGGTGCTAGTGCGAACTATATTGGCAGAGGAGCGGAAGCCTACTTAAGGAACCGGACGCGGCCCATAAGGAAGCTAACCGAAGAGTGTGTACGCACTTGAGCAATAACCCTACCAGTGGAATGGGAAGGAAGACTAAGAACCTGGAATTTCTGATAGTACCAGGTTTGACGGGATACGTTTGGTCTAACATTCCTTGGAAAAGGCGGACGCGAAATGGCAGCCATCGAAGCACAACCGGAGTACTAATTAATGACCAAAGACTTGGATATGAACGATACCCCAAAGCCCAAAACCGCTTATATGCTTCATCAGCTATCGCCAGAACAACACAGTAAGCTGAGGCAGGTAATTGAAACATATCCATCTTGTCTAGATAAAGGTTTAGGGAAGACCAACTTGGAGCAACATATAATCGAAGTTACCGACAAGGACCTACCAATCAAGCAGCAACATTATACGATTTACCCAGCGAAGCAAAAGCTGGTGACCGCATGCTTGGTCTAGGCGTGATCGAAAAGAGCAACAGCAGCTAAAGTTCACCAGTGACTCTAGTACAGAAAGTCCAGAAAAATCGCCTGTGCCTCGACTCACGGAAAGTCAATTCCCGGACAATCAAAGATGCTGTAACGAACTGATTTTGATGTCTGCTCGCTACGAGATTCGTGCGGCTAGCTCAGAGAAGTTGTGTGTTCGTCCCACCAAATTTATATAAACGTGACCACCCAGGGGATCACTGAAAGGCACAGAATTAACGGGTTCGAATAGGGTTTATTGCGGGTGTGATTACAGCGGGGTCAATGGCGGGTTGGGCCTGGGTGTCGCCACTCGGGGTCCTCGGTGTCTCCTGGGGATGCTCGTCTCCGCACGTTGCTGCGTCGCCTCGGTGATCGCTGGCCTCGTTTACTCCGTGCTCCGGTCCTTAAAAATGCGATTCGCAAACTGGACTCCGTTGTCCGTTATAACCACCTTCGGGGCCCCATACCTTGCAATTATCCCCTCCCTGAACGCCTTTTTAAGCGATTCGGCTGTCGCACTGCGTAGCGGCACTAGTTCCGTCCATTTAGAGAACCTGTCTATAAGCACCAGTAGCATTGAATTGCCGTGCTTCGAACGCGGTAGGGGTCCAACGAAGTTCGCGCATACTGTGGCCCACGGTTCCTCTGGCACTTGGGTTAGCATTTTGCCCGCTGCCTGCTTTTGGTTTGGCTTGAACCTCATGCAGGTTTCGCATTTCCTTACGTGGGCTCTGGCGTCTCTATGCATACCCGGCCAGTAGTATCGGGCTGCCAGACGTGCTATTGTCCTTCGGCTTCCTACGTGCCCAGCTGCTGGTGAATCGTGGTTTTCTTTCAGCACCGTTTCTCGTAGAGCCCTCAGGACGCACATCTTCCATGTAACGACATCCTCGCTGCCCGCTCTATGTGGTATGCTTCTGTACAGATTGTTGCCTTCCATAACGTAGTCCGGGGCCTCCGGGTACCGTTATTTCCCCTTTGCGCTCTCTCCGCGGCATCTCTCCACTCCGGGTCCAAAGTCCGTGGATCCTGTTTGACCCACTTGTCCTTCACGCCCGGCTTCCAACCGCAGTTCCGCATGTCGCCGCCGTCCCGCTGATTCCAATGGTGCATGTAGCACGTCTGTGCGCCACTCAGCCTCTGAGATGTGGCACTTCTTAATTCCTGTCCAAAGTCTACGGCAGAGTCCAAAGTCCGGTGCTGTTCCGTTATTTCCCTTTTGCACACGGCACTCTGGCTCTGCCTGAGAAGTCTCCACTCTCTCACTCTCCGAACCTTGGTCTCCAAACTCTCTTTGCCAGAGTTCTCTCTCTCTGGAGTTGCATTCTCCACTCTCTCACTTGGTCTACAAACTCTCATTGACAGAGTTCTCTCTCTCCAACTTGATGTCTCCATTCTGTTACGTGAGCATATTAGTGCCCCAGTCCTGTAAAGGACTCGGGCCGAGGGAAAGTCATCCGATGTTCAGGCACCAATTTTGCCGGCATAAGCTCGCCGGATGGGGTGGGTTCTTGGTAAGACTTTCTCCTCTCCAACATAACGAGAATAAATATTAAGATGCCTGAAAAAATAGTATGAGTCGTAAAGTCCGTCGGTCATCAGTCTACATTGCCCCACAAGCTTAGCTGTCGCTTGATCGTAACACGATCGGGCAATGTTTCGGCCACATTCCCTCCCCTTCACACAATCGTGTGCCAAATGGATCGTCGCGGGCCGCGCAATACGATCCCCTATTGTCAAGGTTGTCCGTTAAAAGTTATGTCATTATTCTTCACCTACTCCACTTGTCGCGTCAGCACCCCCCTTGTTGAAAACTTAGCACTTCATGGTTTTAAGTTCGTTTTCACATTATAATTTTATTGGATAAAATATTGGCTAGTGCCATTAATGAGTAATACTATTATTGGGAGTACAAATACATTTAATTTTCATTGACCAACAAAGGTTGTTAGCGGAGAGTATCGAATTTACCACCCGTACAGGGTGCACACGTCAGCAAATTGCTGACTATTCACGACTACAAACGTCGCTCTGAGGGGCTCTTGTGATTGTTCATACAAACACAAGGCTGATACTCGCCGCTGAAAAGTAAATTTCTAATTATATTTTATAAAGTACAATAAAAGGTATACTGACTGATATAGACTGTTGTAATGCCTTGAGGAGGCCTAAAGTGGAAAATTTACTCCAGATAGTCAAACAAAGGCACGGATATATATATTTGGTGGATAAAAAGGAACCGAGTTCCGACAAACTTACCCCTTTAAGTCCTGGGCGATGAGATCTCGACGCTCCGGATCCTGGGTTTAGAAGATATAATTTATATATATATATATATACGTGCAAAACACTATCGTTAAAAGACACAATTAAAAAAAAAGCTGGTTCTTAAACACATTCACTTATTGTATATATATATATATATATATATTTATGTAGGTATGTATGTTTTATGCAGGTATGTCGGCGGCACACGTCTGGTTTGATGAGTTGCGGGCAGCGGCGTCTCCGATGTCTTGCTCCCTTCACTTTGTATCGTTGTTGTTGCACTTGCATTCATAAATGCTTGAGTTCACAATTTGTTTATCTTTTGTTTTTGATTCACGTTTGTCTGTATTTAAGGCATTTAATTGCCTTTATTCTTGTCACTTTGTTATAGTTTTTAAGTCTTGTTCTGGTGCTTTATCTTTCTTTAGACCTGGCGACATATCGCCTGTTCCAGGGAGTGTTTTTAGTCCCGACGTCCTTGTACCGATCGCTTGTACATCTTGATCACTTTATGGATGATTAAGATGACAAACTAGCCATGACGATCTTCAGATTATGGTTCACGTCCTGAATGTCGTCCTTGTGATCTATTATTTTGACGGTGTTGATCACATTGCCCGTACTGAGGTCCACTTTGGAACTGGTTCCACCCATGGTAAAGTCCTTGATAATGATAATAACGCTTTTCCAGGACGAGGATACCGGAGGATTTCTTCCCAGGATATGTTCACTAGCTCCTATAGACTTCTTTCATGGAGGGTTGCTGTTCATCGACGCCGAACAGGTCTTCCTTCGAGGACGTTGATTTATTTAGCCACTGTAACAGGACTTCCTTCAGGATATGTTGTGGTCATCAATGGCAAACAAGACTATCTTCAGGATTCCTGGTCTTGTCTGTATTCATTGGCGGCTTTGGGAATATAGTGCTTACACTATAATGCTGTGAGATCAGAGTGAACTCTGTCTGTCTTTTCTACCTGGCTACGGTGTTTTATACCAGTGTAGAGCTTTTTCTAGCCCCCCGTGATATTTGGGATATTTAGGTGTTCCCACCTATGAGTTCCCCTACCTGTAGTGTCAACGCCCAACCGATGCACTTTGCCCGCTGCCGGTGTATTGTTACCAGTAGGTCGATCGCGGTCGTTGTTCTGACCGAAAAGATCGTCAAATTGCTCATTTCTTTGCTTGTTTCGGTGAGTCAACGGGTCGATTGCCCCTCTCCCTTTGCCTTGAGATTCGCTGTTGTTTTCTACGTGCATCTTTCTCCATCAAATAAAATGACGAAGAGGGCGAACGTAACAGGCTCGAAGATATCGATGCGGAAACGCATGGAATGACTTCGCAAAAAAGAATCTTCGTACGACCATCGAATAAGTGCTTGGTTTCTCCTGTTTTTTTTTTTTTTTTTTTTTTTTTTTTATATTCGGGCGCCCTTAAACGTGTGGCTTCGACCCACTCCTGCACCAAGAGTCTCATGTTCATCCGACTGCTCTAACCGGGTTATTGTCAAACTATTAATTATAGGCCTATATGGATAATTATGTTGGTGGGGTTTTTGCTCAAGGTCCTCCTGCAGTCCTTGTAGTAGACCTTTGAGGCGCTCCTCGTAGGCCAGACGTTGCCGGATATTCCTTTTACAATGTGAAATTCGTCTTTTATTTCGCCGGTCCGGCTCTTCTTTCCTGAGTTCCTGGATTTCCGTCCACAGCTGCTGGATGCAGTGGAAGTCTGCACGCATGCTGCCATGTGCCTCCTTTATTTTGGTGGAAATCACCGTCACGCGGTGGTCACATTCCTCGATAGACCCCCGTAAGGCTTGCACCTTACGAGCGGTCTCGGTAATCTCCTGTAGCTGTTCGAGATTGGTCTTCATCATGCTGAATGACAGCAGTCCCCTTGTCGAGGTTAATATAGCGGACCCGCTCCACCGGATTCCATGCTCTCTAGTCCTATTCCGACGTACTCGGGTACTCCGTATTGATGGAAAATTCGGGTTTCGAGGAATTTGACTACCTATGACGCCACTGCATGTCTCATAGGCTGCAGCCAGACAAATTTGGAGAAATGATCGAGGCATACAAAAATCACTGAGTTCCCAGTTTTGGTTCTTGGATACGGCCCCATAAAGTCGATAAACAACCTTTGACCGGCTCGTTCCGTGACCCTTTGTTCTCCCATGGGTGGGCGGTTATTTTTGTTGGTGGTCTTGCTGATCTTACAGACCTCGCACTCTTTCACTACCTTTTGCACATCTACTGCCATCCCTGGCCAGTAGTAAAACTGTCTCAGTTTGGCTAGGGACTTGTGCAAACCCACATGCCCTGCGGTCATGGCATGATGTGCTCTCCAGACTAAATCAGATCGCAGCTCGGCGGGTACCCAAAGCTTCCATGCTCGAGTTTCATCGACGGCATCGCCCGAGCTGAACCCTATCCGCTTGTATACAAAGCCGTCCGTTGTTTGTACGTCTGGGCCTTTTAACACACTTTGGTCCACTGCCTGCACTAATTTCATGTATTCCGGGGATTGGAAGGCCGTCGAGTCCAGGTTAATCTGTATGTCTTGTTCTTCCGCTTTTGCTTTCTGTACCTCGTCCATATGCACTCGTGAGAGAGCGTCTGGTACTACGTTAAGTGCTCCTTTCCGATGCTCGATGGTAAAGTCGAACGCTTGCAGCTTCAGACTCCATCGTGCTAATCTGCCGGATAGATCCTTTTGACCCATCAGCCATTTTAGACTAGCATGATCGGTGATCACTTTGAACGGCATTCCTTCTACGTAAGCGCGGAATTTGGTGATGCTGAGAAGGGCGGCATAGCATTCGAGCTCTGTTATGCTATAATTCCGCTGTGCCTTGTTCAGTTTGGCTGACATGTAGGCGATCGGATGTTCGCCGCCTGAGTCAGCAGTCTGAAACAAAACTCCTCCTACTCCAGTTGTTGATGCATCGCACTGAATGGTAAAGGGTTCTTTAAAGTCAGGGGTGACAAGTACAGGTGCTGATGCCATGTTCGCTTTTAGTTCTTCAAATGCCTTAATTGCCTCTTCGGACAATTCAAATTTCTTAACGCGATCTTTCTTCAAACAATCATGAAGAGGTGCCGCTGTTTGGGCATAGTTTTGAATAAACCTCCTGTACCAGCCAGTCATCCCCAAAAACCTACGCATCTGTTTGGGAGAGCTTGGTTGAGGAAATTCCTGGATTGACTGGATTTTCGAATCGTCCGTTCGTATGCATCCCCCTCCTACTACATAGCCTAGATATCTAGCTTGGCTATAGCAAAACTTACTTTTGTCGACATTTATTGTCAGTTTTGCACGCTGCAAGCAGTCACTGACCTGGCTCAACATATCCAGGTGTTTTTCAAAAGTAGGTGAACAAACCAGTAGGTCATCGAGGTACACGAATACATTCTCGCGAAGCGACGCCGGTATTACTTTATCCATTAGTCGGCACATTCTTTGCGCTGCATTGCACAGGCCGAAAGGCATGACTGTAAATTGATATAGTGGTCTGCCGGGTACTGTAAACGCGGTCTTCTCTCTACTTTTTGTTTCCAAAGGTATTTGCCAAAAAGCGTCTTTTAAATCGATTGCGGAAATATAGTATGTTTCCTGTAAACGACTTAACAGACCCTCGATGTGTGGCAAAGGGTATGCATCTTTGATAGTCCGAGAATTGACATTGCGAGCGTCGAGGCAAAGGCGATTTTTCTGGCCTTTCTGGACTAGAGTCACTGGTGAACTCCAGCTGCTGTTGCTCTCTTCGATCACACCTAGACCAAGCATGCGATCTAGCTCGGCATACACCAGCTTTTGCTTAGCTGGGGAAAGCGGATAATGCCGCTGCTTGATCGGCAGGTCCTCGTCGGTTACTTCTATTACATGCTGCTCCAAGCTGGTCTTTCCTAAACCTTTATCCAGACATGATGGGTATGTCTCAATTACTCGCCTCAGCTTACTGTGTTGTTCTGGAGATAGCTGATGAGGCATGTAAGCGGTTTCGGGCTTAGGAGGGTCGTTCATATCCAAGTCTCCAGTCATTAAGTCGTATTCCGGTGGTGCTTCGATGGCTGCAAACTCGGTTCCGCCCTTACCAAGAAATGTTAGGCCAAACGTATCCCAGAAGTTAATTCCAAAATAAAAACGTTGTGTCAGACCTGGTACTATCGAAAATTCCAGATCCTTGGTCTCTCCTTCCCATTCCACAGGTAGGGTTATTGCTCCGACTACTCGAGTTTCTCCGCCACTAGCTGTGCGCACACATTCTTCGCTAAGCTTCCTTATGGGCCGCGTCCGGTTCCTTAAGAAGGCTTCCGCTCCTCTGCCAATGCAATTCGCACTAGCGCCTGTATCCAGTAACGCTAGTATTTCTTCTCCGTCGACTTTAGTTTTGGCAAAGAAACGGTTATCGTTTTGTATGCTTACTACCGTGTCTACTACTTTCTGCTTAAGCCTGCGATACTCTGCTCGGGTGTCATATAGCTGTGCAATTTTCGGGTGTCCCGTGTGGTGTTATCAGTATCTTCTGAGCCGTGGAAGATACGCTGTTTTGTCAGATCTTACTCCCTCTTTCGTTGTTCTAGGCTCTTATGGGGAGAGATTTGTCTGGGCGTGGTTGTCTCTACGGGAATGTGACTGCCTTGGTCCGCCCGGCTGCCCCGGTCTGGCCTGACGGACTCCGCGGAAAAGCCGCAGGGCTGGCGTCTCCTACCTTCTCACACACTCTACAAGTGGCGTCATGGAATCTAGTAAGGCAGGTATCTTCTTTTGGATGCGTTCTATAAAAATCCGCAGATCTGCCGCATTTATAGCAGACCAATTCGTGGAGTAGTCCTTGGCATCCCTGTCCGTTTCCTAGTCCTGATCGGGTGTCTCTTCGCTTCCGGTTAAATTCTTCCACAGTCACCGCGTCTGGAAAATCCTGCGGCGTTTGGGAATCCTCGAGCTCACTAACCGGCCTGCTTCGCGCGGCCCTGCCATTACTCCGTAACCAGCGGTCCACTCTAAATCCTTCCTTCTTCAGATCCGCTAGAGACCTAATTGGGGATGTCAGCAACAAGCTTCCCATCTGGGCATTTAGATTATCCTTGATGAGCTCAACGAACTTTTCATCCTCTAGCTTGTTCTGCAATCTGAAATGCAGGTTATGCATATCAGATACATAATCGCTAAAAGATTCGTTTTGCCCTTGTCGCCGTTCCATCAACTCCTTGATCTTCATCAGGTCACTCCCGGATGAGGAAAAAGCTCGTTTCATTTCTCTCGTTAACGAGTAGTAGTCAAACTCGTAGTCCTCGGCTCGATCTTCCATCAGCTGCCAATACCACTTGCTGGCAGCTCCTACCAACAGGCTATGGAATTCTCGGAACACTTGCCGCCTGTCTATCCCATAAAGTTCTTGCAGCCGTTCGACGCGGAACAAGAAACTTTCGACCGTCATACTGCGAGTGGTTCCATCGAACTTCAGATTCCATTTGTCTAATCGGGCTCCTTTCGACGCCTGGAATAGCGGACTCTGGTCAAATTCTGCGTGGCGTGGATAACTCGTCTCCGGGCAGTTATTTCTTGGCTGGTTCGATGGGGGTGCCTCTGTGCGGCGGTGATCTCGAAGCCGATGCATCTGGCTGTTGAGCGTCTCCTGCGACAACGGTTCGAGAGGCGGAGTCTCTTGGTACCTCAAGAAACTGTCAGATGGGTTTGTCGTAGATCGATTCGGTGGTTGCAGTACCTGTTGCTCCACTCCCATGGACTGCGAAGCACGCAGTTCTACTACTTGCGCCTTTAGTGCTTCTATCTGTGCTCGCATATCTGCCTCGGTTTCATTATGCTGCTTTATTAGCGCACGCATAATCTCCTCTCTTCTCTCGGCCGCTTCGAGTCTGCTGGTCGGATTGGCCTCATATTGCGGGAGCACACTTGAGCGTCCCTTTGGCTGTCCCAAGGGCAAGTCCTTTCCCCCTACGGCTCCTTCGGTGTCATCAAATTGATCCATGTTGTCTTCAATGGATCTACTCTCGTCTTGCTCTTCCGATTCGCGGAAGATACTCAGGTTGTCTCTGTCCAAAGAGCTGGTTCTCTGTGGTGTGGTGTCGGCACTAGCACTTCTGCGTGCTTGATTTGCTCCCCGTGTTGCGGAACGCGTGATTCTCCCCGTCGCGGGCTGGAAAAGCACTTTTTTCTTTGCTCCCTTCATTGAGTCCAGGGAGTTCGTTCTTTTAATATATATACTTTTCAATATTTCGTGTTCACTTGTGCCCGTAAGCAATGTCAATCACTTCACTCTTTCTTATTATTAACACACGGTCACTCGCGCAATCAGCTATAAACGCTGACTAAAGGTTTGCGAATACAAATAACAATGATGAGGGGACTGCTTTACGATTAATAAGTATCTCTTCGGTGAAGAATCTGTCCGATATTTACGCCCCACTAAAAAACAAATATCCCTAGCTAGAGGTATTAGCAGCTTCTACACAACTGGGTTCCACTGAACTAACAGCTTCCCTTCTAGTCAGCTTTGACGTTCACAATGGGAACTAGCTGCGCCTAAAAGAAAAGTCTGTCCAAAATCCCCCTCCCGCCAGTCGTCGGAAATACGGTTATCTGACCGATCATTCTCGGGATCCACAACCGTCTTCCTATTTCTCTGGACTCGAGCCTATCAAACGACCGGACCATCCAGCCTAGTACGTCGTGTAGCGTCGGCCAGAGAAACTAAAATACGTCCCCCGCCCATATATGTCAAAGGAAGCCGTAAAGACTCGAGCCTATCAAACGACCGGACTCTTGGCCTAGTACGTCGTGTAGCGTCGGCTTTACGTTTCCTGTCAGTTCCCCCACCCACCTTTTTCTGTCCTGGATCGACAAATGCACAATAGATCCGCACCGCAATGGCTAAATGCGTTACCGTAACATCTGCGCTCCTGCTCTTTCTGGACTCGAGCCTATCAAACGACCGGGCTCCGCCTAGTACGTCGTGTAGCGTCGGCCAAAAAGCACATCTAAATTGCATTTACGTTAATTTTAAAAAGCGTCAGTCGGCATATAGTTGTACAGTATTATACAAGGACACCTCGTATTTCCCCCAGGAAATTGAAGTAATTTTCTAATGAAAGAAACAAAGGCTATCTATGATTTTAAAAATATAATGAAAAGTCCTAAAGTCATACCTCTATTCTGAGACAAAATTCTGATTGAGTGGCCACTCAATTCTGACTGTCGCAGAAGTTGGGGACTTTTGAATTAGGTAGTTTAAAAATAGAAACAAATTAATAGGCACGTGCTAATCTACTTAAAAACCCTTGTCCTTAAGGAATATGAAATAGTCCTTCGTTGGGCGCCAATTCTGTTACGTGGGCATATTAGTGCCCCAGTCCTGTAAAGGACTCGGGCCGAGGGAAAGTCATCCGATGTTCAGGCACCAATTTTGCCGGCATAAGCTCGCCGGATGGGGTGGGTTCTTGGTAAGACTTTCTCCTCTCCAACATAACGAGAATAAATATTAAGATGCCTGAAAAAAATAGTATGAGTCGTAAAGTCCGTCGGTCATCAGTCTACATTGCCCCACAAGCTTAGCTGTCGCTTGATCGTAACACGATCGGGCAATGTTTCGGCCACATTCCCTCCCCTTCACACAATCGTGTGCCAAATGGATCGTCGCGGGCCGCGCAATACGATCCCCTGTTGTCAAGGTTGTCCGTTAAAAGTTATGTCATTATTCTTCACCTACTCCACTTGTCGCGTCAGCACCCCCCTTGTTGAAAACTTAGCACTTCATGGTTTTAAGTTCGTTTTCACATTATAATTTTATTGCATAAAATATTGGCTAGTGCCATTAATGAGTAATACTATTATTGGGAGTACAAATACATTTAATTTTCATTGACCAACAAAGGTTGTAAGCGGAGAGTATCGAATTTACCACCCGTACAGGGTGCACACGTCAGCAAATTGCTGACTATTCACGACTACAAACGTCGCTCTGAGGGGCTCTTGTGATTGTTCATACAAACACAAGGCTGATACTCGCCGCTGAAAAGTAAATTTCTAATTATATTTTATAAAGTACAATAAAAGGTATACTGACTGATATAGACTGTTGTAATGCCTTGAGGAGGCCTAAAGTGGAAAATTTACTCCAGATAGTCAAACAAAGGCACGGATATATATATTTGGTGGATAAAAAGGAACCGAGTTCCGACAAACTTACCCCTTTAAGTCCTGGGCGATGAGATCTCGACGCTCCGGATCCTGGGTTTAGAAGATATAATTTGTATATATATATATATACGTGCAAAACACTATCGTTAAAAGACACAATTAAAAAAAAAGCTGGTTCTTAAACACAATCACTTATTGTATATATATATATATATATTTATGTAGGTATGTATGTTTTATGCAGGTATGTCGGTGTATCACACGGCGGCACACGTCTGGTTTGATGAGTTGCGGGCAGCGGCGTCTCCGATGTCTTGCTCCCTTCACTTTGTATCGTTGTTGTTGCACTTGCATTCATAAATGCTTGAGTTCACAATTTGTTTATCTTTTGATTTTGATTCACGTTTGTCTGTATTTAAGGCATTTAATTGCCTTTATTCTTGTCACTTTGTTATAGTTTTTAAGTCTTGTTCTGGTGCTTTATCTTTCTTTAGACCTGGCGACATATCGCCTGTTCCAGGGCGTGTTTTTAGTCCCGACGTCCTTGTACCGATCGCTTGTACATCTTGATCACTTTAAGGATGATTAGGATGACAAACATAGCCATGACGATCTTCAGATTATGGTTCACGTCCTGAATGTCGTCCTTGTGATCTATTATTTTGACGGTGTTGATCACATTGCCCGTACTGAGGTCCACTTTGGAACTGGTTCCACCCATGGTAAAGTCCTTGATAATGATAATAACGCTTTTCCAGGACGAGGATACCGGAGGATTTCTTCCCAGGATATGTTCACTAGCTCCTATAGACTTCTTTCATGGAGGGTTGCTGTTCATCGACGCCGAACAGGTCTTCCTTCGAGGACGTTGATTTATTTAGCCACTGTAACAGGACTTCCTTCAGGATATGTTGTGATCATCAATGGCAAACAAGACTATCTTCAGGATTCCTGGTCTTGTCTGTATTCATTGGCGGCTTTGGGAATATAGTGCTTTCACTATAATGCTGTGAGATCAGAGTGAACTCTGTCTGTCTTTTCTACCTGGCTACGGTGTTTTATACCAGTGTAGAGCTTTTTCTAGTCCCCCGTGATATTTGGGATATTTAGGTGTTCCCACCTATGAGTTCCCCTATCTGTAGTGTCAACGCCCAACCGATGCACTTTGCCCGCTGCCGGTGTATTGTTACCAGTAGGTCGATCGCGGTCGTTGTTCTGACCGAAAAGATCGTCAAATTGCACATTCCTTTGCTTGTTTCGGTGAGTCAACGGGTAGATTGCCCCTCTCCCTTTGCCTTGAGATTCGCTGTTGTTTTCTACGTGCATCTTTCTCCATCAAATAAAATGACGAAGAGGGCGAACGTAACAATTCTCTCACTCTCCAAACTCTCATCCTCATCCTTGTTCTCCAATCTCTCTTCGCCGCACCGCTACTACGCGAATTCACCGCGTAACTGGTAAGCGGCCGGCCATCCGTTATTCTTGCTGCTGGAATTTGTGGGCAGTTATTCAACTCCTCACATTCCCCCCTTACTTCGGGAAATTTTAAATTTGGCTCCTACTCTCCGGCGTTTCCTTGCATTTACAAGCCTTCGAGTCCTCGTGATATTCTGCTCGTTCCCTCAGCGCTCCCTCGTTGCTTCCCTCGACGCTCCCTCGACGCTTTCAACTCCGTGAGTTTCTACGGCGCCGGTCGTCCTCTTGCAGCAACTTTCAAAACTCCCGCGCCGATCATCCATCTGGTCCCACTGGTCATCGACACCCATCAGCTACCGATAACCAGCGGGCCTTCGTTCAAGTTTCCCGCGCTGTTTTTCCGGTCTGGTCACACTGGGCATCGACACCCATCAGATCCCGATAACCCAGTGGAACTCCCCATGATATCGACACCCATCAGCTATCGATATCGCTGGGGCGGCGTTGCCACTTGGTCGTTTGCGATATTCACCTTACCATTATGTTTCCAAATATCGTGTGCCCATCGATCGCACTATCGTCCGTGCTAATCGACCGCCTTATCGAGGCGCCCCCGTCCCTAGTTCATGGTGAGTTTGCACAATTGTTCTGTAAGTACCGATTTCACTGGATTTGTTTTTGTGTTTCTTTCCTTATTCATCCCTCTCCTTTCAGATGCTGCAACTATGCCCTTCCTTGCCCTTGGTTTTGGGGTCAATGCCCTTAGCAGGTTAGGCTGCGGCTGCGCCGTTGGTTGTCGCGCTCTGTCCGCAGCCAGGTTTGTTTACCCGTGGTGAGTTGCCAAATTTAGCTGGACCGGCATTCATTTGTTTGTATTTCAGGGTTTTCGGCGACTTGGTTGTGCTTGTTTTCTGTCCGGGATTTTCGGCTGGCTACGGTATAGCCCTAAAGCTGTACCGTCTCCCCCCTTTCCTCGGGATAAGTAGAATAGGTCTTCCGCGCATACTTTTTCCTCCCTGGCGTAATCTGGGATGACTCAGGCGTGATGCCTGACGCAGAATCCTGTGGCCTCGGAGTCAGAGTCCCTGTGCGGTAGATCCTTGTTGGTGTATCCTTGTGGTATCCTTGTTGCCTGGTGTGTCTTGGATGACTCTCGCTTAGGCTTGACGCATAATCCAATTGCCTGGCAATATCCTTGATGTTATCCCTGTGCCGTAATCTTGTTGCCTGGCGTTATCCTGGATGTCTCTCGCTTCGGCCTGACGCAATCATAGTTTTGACCGTCCTGTTTGCTCGCTCCGTCGGGTTTTCTTGCGGCGTATAGGGTGCGGTGAATTGCTGTCTAATACCCATCTCCGTCAGAAAATTTTTAAAAATGCGACTCGCAAACTGGACTCCTCATGCAGGTTTCGCATTTCCTTACGTGGGCTCTGGCGTCTCTATGCATACCCGGCCAGTAGTATCGGGCTGCCAGACGTGCTATTGTCCTTCGGCTTCCTACGTGCCCAGCTGCTGGTGAATCGTGGTTTTCTTTCAGCACCGTTTCTCGTAGAGCCCTCGGGACGCACTTCTTCCATATAACGACATCCTCGCTGACCGTTCTATATGGTACGCTTCTGTACAGATTGTCGCCTTCTATAACGTAGTCCGGGTACTTTTACGGTTGGTTCCTTATCCTATCACACATCTCTCGAAACCAACTGCACGCTGCTGAAGCTTCCGCCGCCGATGTCTCCTTTATGCCTCTGAGCGTTTCGGGCAATGGCTGCCTTGACAGAGCGTCTGCCACCACTTTCAGCTGTCCCTTTCTGTACGCTATCTCAAAGTCGTACTGCTGCAACTCCAGGGCCCATCTGGCGATCCTCCCTGAAGGGCTTTCTATGCTGTTGAGCCACTTCAGGGCCATATGGTCGGTTACTACCTTAAAGTGGTAGCCTCCCAGATATGGCTTGAGTTTTCGGATCGCCCAGACAATTGCCAAGCACTCCTTTTCTGTCGTTGAGTAGTTCTTCTTCGCGCCGTTGAGAGTTCGGCTTGAATAGGATATGACCTTCTCTCCTCTATCGGTGTCCTGGGTTAATATTGCTCCGATGCCGTAGTCGCTGGCATCCGTTTGTAGGGTGAACGTTTTGTTGAAATCCGGGCACGCTAATACGGCATCTGCCACAAGTCTAGCCTTCACTTCCTCAAATGCCATCTGGTGCTCCTGTGTCCATTCCCATTTACTGCCTTTGCGTAGTAAGTCATTCAATGGTTTGACTATTTTGGCAAAATCTGGCACGAATCGGCGGTACCATGACGCTACTCCCAGGTATTGTCGAAGCTCTTTGACGGTTGAGGGTAATTTCAATTCGGCGATGGCCGCTACTTTTTCCGGATCTGTACCTATTCCTTGGCTAGTTACTCGGTGTCCTAGGTACAGCATCTCTTTCTTGTAAAATTAGCACTTTTCCGGGTTGATCCAGAGGTTGGCTTACTTTAGGCGTCGGAACACCTCTTTCAGGTTTTCCGTGTGTTCCTCCACCGTGCGTCCAATCACTATGATGTCATCTTAATAGGCGAATGCATGCGGTGACATTTCGGGTCCGATTACTTGGTCTAAAATTCGTTGGAACGTTGGGGATTCTGAGTGTAGACCAAATGGCATTACCCTCCACTGGAATAGCCCTTTGCCTGGCACTGTGAGAGCCGTGTATTGCCTGCTGCTTTCCTCCAGTGGGATTTGCCAGTATCCATCCTTCAGGTCCAAACTGCTGATGTACCGCGCCTCCTTTAGCTGATCTAGGATGTAGTTTATGCGGGGCATGGGGTAGGCGTCCTTTACAGATTTCGCGATGATCTGCCTGAAATCTACGCATAGTCTCCACTTGCCTGTTTTCTTTCTCACCATCACGATGGGGGAGCTATATGGGCTCTTTGAATGCTCTATGAACCCCATTTGAAGGAGCTCGTCTACCTTCGCATTGATTTCCCCTTGAACTTTCGGATTCTTGGGGTAGTATCGCTGCTTGATCGGTTTGTCGTCCTTCATCGTGTTCTGGTGCTCTGCCATGTTAGATGTTCCCGTCATGGTACTGAAATCCGCCAGCTCTACTTCCAGGAATTTCATTATGCCGTTGTCCTCGTGTGTCTCTTGCACGACTGCCACTGATAGCTTCTCCTCGAGCCATCCATTGTGTCGATTCCTGGCTGGTATTATTATTTCGTGCCCTGCACACTTTATCTCGGTTCCGACTTGTGTTAGAAAGTTCCACCCCAACACCAACGAATCTACTACCCCTGGTAGTATTAGCAGGCTCATTGTCAGTCTTTTGTTCCCGAATTCGACTTCCACATAGAGCTGTGCGTTGATCCTTCCGCATCTTCCGTCTGCCAACCTAACTTGCCGCCTCGTCTTCGTGATTTTTCCGAGGGCAGCCAGGTTGTCCGCCAGTTCCTCGCTTATGAAGCTCGCTGTTGCCCCGGTGTCGATTGTGGCTTTATACGTGCCTCCACCAATCGTTACCGCTGCGGACAACTGCTGCTCCTCCTCAATCAGCTTGCCAGTTAGTTTGGAGAGGTAGCATTTTGCGATCCCCTTCCGCCTCTCTGCGGCTTGGATCGCCGGCCATTTCCTGCTTGCTGGCAGCATTCGACGCTCCTGACACCCACTTTGCCGCACACCCTGCAGAACAGCAATCGTTGGATTCGGCAGCCACGTTCCCAGTGTCCGGATCCGCCACATTTCCGACAGGCCTCCTGGGGGTCTGTAATGTGGGTATTCCCTCGTGGCCTCTGAGTTGTGTTTGGTGGCCTCCACGCGGCTTGGGTTGGCTGCCTCTGTTGGCTCTGGTGTTGTGCCCATTGGCGCTCATAGGCTGCGTCGGTCGCCTGATGCCGTTGGCCTTGCTGTGGTGGTGACCATTGTCCGTTATTCGGGGCGTTGGTTGGCTGCCGCTCATAGCCCTGTTGTGTTGGTGACCGCTGATGGTTGCGTTGAGGTTCTTGGTCGCCGATGTCTTCGCACCTTCTGCATATAGCTTGCGGACGGGTTGCAGGCTTTGCCTTTGAGAATTGGTTCTCCTGAGCGAATGCTTCCCGCTCCTTATCCAGTTCCTCGTATTCATCGGCTAGGATCATCAGCGTGTCTAAGTCAGATACTTTGTAGGCCCTGAGGGCAATTCTGAGATTCGGCGTGCAGTTTTCTTTTATGATGTTGAGTGTTTCTTTTGTCGAATACCCAAGCGGTCTCATCAGCGTCTGCATGTCGATCATATAGTCTTTGAACGACTCGCTGTAGCCCTGCTTCCTCGGTTTCTCGGTGTCTCCTGGGGATGCTCGTCTCCGCACGTTGCAGCGTCGCCTCGGTGATCGCTGGCCTCGTTGACTCCGTGCTCCGGTCCTGCAGATCCCTGTAGTTCCGTGAAGACGCTAAGTGATGCTCGACGATGCTCGTGCACGATGTATGGGCCCGACGACTACTTGTAGCGCCTCGGACTCACAAGGCGATCAGCCGTGTGGGCTTAGGGAAGCGTCACCGTTCCCAGACTAGGGTCAGGGTCTCTACAGGCCTACGCCAATAGACACACAACCGCCTGTCCCTTGCTCTGTCCCGGATGGTCCCACTAGGGTTTCGCTCGGATCGCGCTGACAGTCGAGGTAACACCAGGAATCTGCCTAGCGCTCCACCTCGCTTTTACGCCTAGTGCAAACGAACGTTCCACCCTGGTCTGACCCTCTTGCTTGTTGCCCGTGACGTTTCCACGTAGCTCGGTGTCCCTTCTGGCGAGTGCTGTAGCTGACGATGTCCTGCGCCTCGCTCCTGGAGGTGCTGGTTGTGAGGCTGGACGTGGCGTGGCTTCTGGTACTCGGGGTTTGGACACACGCCGATCCCGGGTTCGTGAACCGTTAGGTTTCTCTAGGACAGCGCCTTGCGATGGTAACCGGTTCGCCCTTTCTGGCTGGTCTCGATGGTCTCGCCAGGACCTGTTCGAGTTCCACTTGACGGACTGGGCTTACGCCGGGACCCGACAAAGGAGTATTTGGAACAAGGCACCCTGGGTTTAGATGGCTCTCGCTCCGAGTTTTCGATCTCTTGTCGCAGGACTTCACTGCTCAACTCTAATAGACACGCCAAGCGTAATACGAGGATTTAGTCGTAACAGGAGTAGAACGGTCCGCTTTGACTTAGCCGTGTGATGCCCTCTGGACCTCAGCTACCTGTGTCTCAATTCGGAGATTCCTGGTGGTCCAATCCCGAACGTCTCGACGTAGCGATCTTGCTCCTTGAAGGCTCCCACGGCGCTGCTTCCGACGACTGGGCTTGTGTTTCACTTGTAGATTACTTGGCACTGGTTCACTTTGTTATCTTGACTGATCTTTACGGGTTGACACCTTGTGATCGACTGATCCTGCTGCCAGCGCCCGGCGGCTTTATATAGGGCCTCCGGGTACCGTTGTTTCCCCTTTGCGCTCTCTCCGCGGCATCTCTCCACTCTGGGTCCAAAGTCCGTGGATCCTGTTTGACCCACTTGTCCTTCACGCCCGGCTTCCAACCGCAGTTCCGCATGTCGCCGCCGTCCCGCTGATTCCAATGGTGCATGTGGCACGCCTGTGCGCCACTCAGCCTCTGAGATGTGGCACTTCTTAATTCCGGTCCAAAGTCCACGGCAGAGTCCAAAGTCCGGTGCTGTTCCGTTATTTCCCTTTTGCACACGGCACTCTGGCTCTGACTGAGAAGTCTCCACTCTCTCACTCTCCGAACCTTGGTCTCCAAACTCTCTTTGCCAGAGTTCTCTCTCTCTGGAGTTGCATTCTCCACTCTCTCATTTGGTCTACAAACTCTCATTGACAGAGTTCTCTCTCTCCAACTTGATGTCTCCATTCTCTCACTCTCCAAACTCTCATCCTCATCCTTGTTCTCCAATCTCTCTTCGCCGCACCGCTACTACGCGAATTCACCGCGTAACTGGTAGGCGGCCGGCCATCCGTTATTCTTGCTGCTGGAATTTGTGGGGAGTTATTCAACTCCTCACAATGCATACCCGTTGCCACACATCAAGGGTCTGTTAAGTCGTTTACAGGAAACATACTATATTTCCGAAATCGATTTAAAAGACGATTTTTGGCAAATACCCCTTGAAACAAAAAGTAGAGAGAAAACCGCGTTTACGGTACCCGGCAAACCGCTCTATCAGTTTACAGTCATGCCGTTCGGCCTGTGCAATGCAGCGCAAAGAATGTGCCGACTAATGGATAAAGTAATACCGGCGTCGCTACGCGAGAATGTATTCGTGTTCCTCTATGACCTACTGGTTTGTTCACCTACTTTTGAAAAACACCTGGATATGTTGAGCCAGGTCAGTGACTGCTTGCAGCGGGCAAAACTGACAATAAATGTCGACAAAAGTAAGTTTTGCTATAGCCAGGCTAGATATCTAGGATATGTAGTAGGGGGAGAATGCATACGAACAGACGATTCCAAAATCCAATCGATCCAAGAATTTCCTCAACCAAGCTCTCCTAAACAGATGCGAGGGTTTTTGGGTATGACTGGCTGGTACAGGAGGTTTATTCAAAACTACGCCTAAACAGCGGCCCCTCTTCATGATTGTTTAAATAAAGACCGCGTCAAAAAATTTGAATTGTCCGAAGAGGCAATTAAGGAATTTGAAGAACTAAAAGCTAACATGGCATCAGCACCTGTACTTGTCACCCCTGACCATAAAAAAGCCCTTCACCATCCAATGCGATGAATCAACGACTGGAGTAGGAGGAGTTTTGTTTCAGACGGATGACTCAGGCGGCGAACACCCGATCGCCTACATGTCAGCCAAACTGAACAAGGCATAGCGGAATTATAGCATAACAGAGCTTGAATGCTAAGCCGCGCTTACGTAGAAGAAATGCCGTTCACCGATCATGCTAGTCTAAAATGTCTGATGGGTCAAAAGGATAGACTAGCACAATGGAGTCTGAAGCTGCAAGCGTTGGACTTCACCCTCTCACGAGTGCATATGGACGAGCTACAGAAAGCGAAAGCGGAAGAACAAGATATACAGATAAACCTGGACTCGACGGCTTTCCAATCCCCGGAATACGTGAAATTAGTGCAGGCAGTGACCAAAGTGTGTTAAAGGGCCCAGACGTACAAGCTGAGAGAGCGGAGAGGGTAAACCGATCGGTGCTCTAAATTTTGCGGGCAACGATTGCATCGGATCAGCGAAATTGGGATACCCATTTAAGCCGAATAGAATGTACCCTTAGGAGTGGCAGACACGAATCGATAGGCATGGATCCCTACTTTGCCATGTTTGGGACACAAATGATTACACACGCCTCTGCCTATCCGATATTAAGGAAGCTGGGAGGGATCAAGGCCGGAGACTCGCAGATAAACCTGCCAGATAAATTGGACCTCATCCGACAAAAAGTGAGCCAGAGGCTCGCTTGACCCCCTAAATGAAATCCGAGGATCCGAGGAGAGTGAAAAAGCTCGGAAAAGGTGCCGCTATATAAGCCCAGCAACGCGACGGCACCTTACCAGAAGCAATATGTGGACCCCTGATATGTACCCGCAAGTTGTGAGAGCTGCACGCCAGATCCACAAATTGCGCAACAAGATACATGACGACATAGCCTACCTTAACTCCCTAATGGAGCCCGTGTCCGGGCTCCAACAGATCCTGGAACGAGCAGAAGACGAGATCCAGCTACGCTGGATCTAGATTTTGATGCAACCCGAGGAAGAGGAGGGGAACATCGGCCTCCGGAAGGAGATACAGGAACTGAAACGAGCAAAGCGGCGAGACCGGGCCCAGCTGCGCCGAAGCCAGGAACAGCTGGCGGACTATCGGATGGACGTGAACAGGAGGCAGGACCGGCGGTTGTTAAGATCAGTAAACCGCGCTACCTCCAAATTAAGGAGGCAGCATTCACAATACGCCGCCGAGGCTCGAAGAGACCTCAGGAAAATACTTAATTGAAAAGATTAAAAAGAAAAAAAATATATAATAAAAACAACTCAAGAAAAATTACAATTACGTATTCTTATTTTTTGGGCGGCTTAAGTTTCAAGGGAAAAACAGCGATATAACCCAAATCGTCAAATAGCGATTTTGTTTTATCTTTCTTTCCTTTTTGTTATTGGCCATAGCACGTATTTTGATTTACAAGTATTCATTTTCAGCTTTTTCTCTAATCCGATATTGTCTTTTACAGGTATGTGTGTATTCATGTGATAATATGAAAACGTATTAATGCAATTCGGCATCCCTCAAGTAAAATTGAAAAATATGATGTGATTCACAACCTTGGCACGATCGTAAAATTATTTAATTCACGCTGCCAAACAAAAACTAATTGAACGAAAATAGCCCATCCTCACATGGAACTCAAAAATTTGTTAATTATTTTGATTAAGAAAAGAGCAAAATATATTTTACAGTGTATTTTACATAACATAATGTACGAATGATGAAATTTAATAGCCTGACTAGCTTATTCAATAGAACATGAGACTCGTTAGCACAGGAGTGAGGCGCCTAAATAGAAGAAAAAAAAACAGGCGAAACCAAGGTGGCCGTACGAAGATTTCTTTTGCGAAGTCATTCCATGCGTCGACGCATCGAACACTTCGAGCCTGTTAGGTACAACAACGAATCTTAAGGCAAAGGGAGAGGGGCGATCGAGCCGTTAACTCACCTTAAGCAAGCAAGGGAAAGTGCAATTTGGCGATCTTTTGGGGTGGCATACGGTCAGAACAACGATCAACCTGCTGGTAACCCTACACCAGCACCTGGAAAAGTACATCAGTCGGGCATTGACACTACTGATAGGGGAAATCATAGGTGGGAACACCTAAATAACCCAATTTATCACGGGGGCCGAGAAAAAGTTCTATACTGGTATAAAAGAAAGTAACCGCATAGAGAAGGCAGACAGAATTTATTCTGATCTCCAGGGCACTGTAGTGTACGCACTGTGTTCCCCAACGCCATCGAAGACTGGAGCCTAAACCGAGGAGCTGAAGGAAGTCCTTGAGCATTTCGCAGCACTGCTACCACACTGAAGGAAGTTCTTCCGTGCTGCCCACGAAGTCCATTGAGGGATGTTCTTCTACATCCTAGCCTGAAAGACGAGCGTTAATTTGCAAGGACGACATTCAGGAAGTCAACCGAAACTTGAAGATTGTGATCTGCCTCATCACCGTTGTAGCCGTCTTGAAAGTGCTCCAGATGTACAAGCGTTCCGTGCAAGGACGCCGTGACCAGAAACACGCCATGGAGCAAATGGAGCAAAAGCATAGGCAATTAATGCATTAATTGAAAGCAAAAGTGCAAAAGAAAATTACAAGTGCAGTGACATTGGAGACGCTGCTGCCGACGTGGGCCGCCGTGGGATCTACATACATACATGCATAGACATATATACCTGCATATCATAAGTGATTGTGTTTAAAACCCAAGTTTTTTTTTGTGTGTGTTTTTAACGATAGTGTTTTGCACGTATATATATATATATGTTTATAATGTCTTCAGAAGCCCAGGATCCAGCGCGTCGAGGTCTCATCGCCCAGGATTAACAAAGGGGTAAGTTTGTCGGAACACAGTTCCTTTATCAACCATTTATATAAATATATATATATCGGGGCATCATGATTAACACGCAGGCCTTAGCAGTCACCCTTAAGAATAAGCCTCATTTTTAGATTAAAGTAAAGTATGTATTGTCCAAAGTAAGTTCACCTATCACTATAACTGATCTAGAGCATTTGTACATTGAGACCTTCCGTCTTGACTTTTCCCCACTTATCCATTGTATAAAAGTAGAAAAAGCCATAGTTTGTGCCACAGTGCCTAAGACGGCCGGCACTTTTGCCAGCCCAAAACAACTAACGCTGCCTAAGCATTGAATTTTGTATGTGCGTATCCGAACTGAAGGGTCAAGGAATCGTGAAAATTTCTTTAAACCAGTCCATTTAAGAAACTTTTGTTCTACGACCTTTGAAAAAAAAGCTGGTTTGGCGGGAAAACCGCTAGAAAAGACTAAATTTCGTAAGGGCGTAACTTGCGAAATAAAATTAAAGGTATTTTTAAATAAAATAAACGCCTCCTTAACAAAATGTATGTAAATGCAATGGTTAAAAAACCATAAGCAATATATTTTTTTTAACTTTTTTTTTTATTTTTTTTTTTCAAAAACGGCTCTAACGATTTTCTGATAATTTTGGTCAATCAATATGTATTGAAGAAACGAATACACATTCCTTTTCCCGTTAATCTAGCTTCAAAACTGTGGGTGCCACAGTTTTTCGCGGTTTGTGGGCGTCAGAGGAGGCGTGGCACATATTAACCGGACGGACGGACGGACGGACGGACTGACAGACGGACAGACGGACTGACAGACGGACAGACGGACTGACAGACGGACAGACGGACATGGCTAGATCGACTCGGCTAGTGATCCTGATCAAGAATATATATACTTTATATGGTCGGAAACGCTTCCTTCTACCTGTTACATACTTTTGCACGAATATAATATACCCTTTTAATCTACGAGTAACGGGTATAAAAACACCTCTTAACGAGGTAAAAAACTAGTGACGACCGCACATTCAACATACAAAAGTTCTGTTATCAACATTTGTGACGAAAAATGATTACACACATGATTAACCCTCTAAGACTACTTTCCAAAATAATAGAAGAAATGAATAAAAATATTTTTTTTTAAGTGAATGAATGCTTCTAAGCTTAAATATGTGCTTAGAAATAACGTAAAATCTTCGGTTCACCTGCAAGGTGTGAAGAAAGGTAAGCGGGCCTGAAGGCACGCTTGGGGCTTTGAGTGAAGAAAACACATTTGCAAGTAATGAAGTTTTTTTTATTTTTGCTTATGATATTCTACAAAACAGTTTTTGTTCGCTGTGCATCACAAATGCAGATTGCATTTTGTACATATGCATAGTGTTGCCGCCGAAATCTTGCCTAAAACCAATAAGCCCGATTAAAGGGTATTCCATCTCCAAATCAGCTGCACAACAGAACTGTTACTTGCGGAGCTTTGGTGTATGCGAGGCCGCGACGTACAGCCATGCAAAACGGCCGACAGTTTGCTGCTGATATTCGGAGACGATGTTTTAAAGCGCACCAAATAGTGAAAATAAAGTAAATCATTGAACATTAACCTCGTGTATTACTTTGGGCGCTGTTAAAAGCGTATTCGCAGCCAGGCAACTCAACATTCTTTAAAACATCGTAACTAGCCAAGGAACACTTACATGTGAAAAATCGTTGGCGACAAATTACATACATCCAAGTGAGATAACCACCACGTGAAGATGCCAGATATTGAAACGCCGAGCGGAACGTTTCACTGCAGAAAATGTAAACTGGAGGATGATGACCGAATGGTACAATGCTGCCGCTGCAGCTCATGGTATCACTTTGCGTGCGTCGGCGCCAACAACGCTGGCACCGGCGTTAGCTGGAGCTGCGAGTGCAGTAACAAGCTGCATGATACAACAGCTGCCAGAGCTACAACAGACCTCCTCCTCGATCATGAGAACCCACTGCAAGCGGGTAAACCCCAAGCGTCCTCGTCACCGGTGGCAGAAAACTCACTCGTTGACCTGGGTTACATAATTTCAACAGTGAGCACAGCCCAAGGAATGGTTTCCACCCTGACAACGAACACCACTACGGTGGCTGGCAAGTGGACTCGACATGTAAGAAATGGCCTACAATTAACGACACGGCTTTAACATCACACAGCAACCCCTCACACTACTTGCACCACGAGGAGCTGCCACCACACACGTGTATAACCTCAACATGTGCAGTGAGTGCGAATCGATAACCGTCTGCAAGCACAACCTCAATCGCGCGGGCGCACGGGGCGACAAACACATCGACCATGTGGGACTGGCAGGGTGCAGGCAAGTGTGCTACAGTCCCTGAAGCTTATAAAACCCCACCCCCGCAGAACGTACCAAGCGCCGCACAAATCGCTGCCCGCCAAGCGATCCCTAAAGAGTTACCCACTTTCGACGGCAACCCCGAAAGCTGGCCACTGTTCTTCAGTAGCTACCAAACCAGTACCGAGATCGCAGGCTACACTCAAGCGGAAAATCTTATGCGCCTGCAAGCAAGCCTCAAGGGCCAAGCCAGGAATGTAGCCCAGAGCAAATTAATGCTACCGGCAATGGTGCCAGAAATCATAAAAACTCTGCAAATGTGCTTTGGGCGACCCGAACTTATTCTCCGCTCGGTGCTCAACAAGGTCAAACAAGTCCCGCCTCCCAGGGACTAGCTAGAGACGCCTTTTGAATACGCTCTAGGCGTACGTAACGTTTACTCGACGATGGAAGCGTGCGAACTTAAGGACCACATGAGCAACCCGATGCTCGTGCAAGAGCTCGTGGACAAGCTACCCTCCCAACTCAAGCTGCAGTGGGCAATGTATGCCAGGAACGGAGACTCATCATCAGTACGGATCTTTAGTGAATGGCTATACGAAATTGCTGAGGCAGCCAGCAAGGTTACGACGCCGTTCTACAACACGAGGAACGCCACTCTGCATTACCATACGGAGGAAACGGATCACGAAGATAGCAGAGCCAAGTGCATAGCTTGCCAAAGCGCGGACCACAAACTTCATAACTGCCCGGAGTTTGAGTCTATGGCCCTGGAGGAAAGGCTACGCGTTGTACGCGTCAATAAACTATGCCATAATTGCCTAAACCGGCATCGTCGAAAGTGCTTCCTGAGAAAAGTATGCGGCATCAACGGCTGCAGGCAAAGCCACCATCCGTTGATTGATAGAGGGCTGCAACCAGACGCGTCGCGGCCAGCTATAACTTCCGACGAAGTCCCTCACCACCATAACGGACTGCTCCACACTCATCGGCATATGGAAAAAACAAATTTCCGCATTGTTCCAATTAATATTCATTACAATCAACAATCACTACATACCTTTGCATTTCTAGATGAGGGCTCCTCCGTCACCCTTATCGACAGAAAGGTCTTCGAGCAACTGAATGTGAAGGGCGTCAGGCAATCCCTTTGCCTAAGGTGGACGAACAATACCACACACACCGATCACGCATCCGAACGATCTTCACTCACCGTATCCAACGCTCGCACCGGATCTAAGTTCAAGCTGAGGGATGTACACAGCGTAGAGTGCCTCAACCTGCCCGCGCAATCAGTCGATATGAGCGAGCTCGCCCAAAGATTCCGATATCTAAGAGGTCTCCCAATCGAATCATAGGATGGATACTACAAAGCTGAAACACAAGGGGACCAGCAACAGAGCGGGTCAATGTGCACGTTTGTAGCTGCAGCCAACTAGAAGCTGACTTACACGAAGCCATAAGGCAAACATTTGGCATGGAAACAGCTACACAACGCAAATTGCTGTCAGCAGAGGTTAGTCAAGCCCTGAGCCACCTACAATCAACTGCCGTTTTCAACGATGGACGAAACAGGCTTAAGTGCCTGCAACGCAAGTTTCTCCAGCAAAGCGAGCTGAGAGAGCAAACTCAAAAAGAAGTGGACAATCTTATCAATAAGGGTTACGCACGCAAGTTAACTTCCAAGGAGATCGTCGAACAAAACGAGCGGGCGTGGTATCTGCCTACCTTCATAACTATCAACCCTAACAAGCCAAGGATCTGACCTGCTGAAACCACTTTTCGACCTACTAGTTTCGTTCAGTGTCGGCAAGGTCGCAATCTGCGGCGATATAGCAGAGATGTTCCATCAGATAAGAGTCCGACCCACGGATGCACACGCACAAAGGTTCCTGTGGTGGGACCACGGGGAGAAAGCTGGACAACCTTCAGTATACTCTATGAGCGCCCCTACATTCGGAATTAATTGTGCCCCATTTATCGCGCACTATATCCGCGACGTCAATGCAGAGCGCTTCCAGAACATTTACCCAACGGCCGCGAACGGCATTAAGAATTATCACTACGTGGACGATTTCCTATACAGCGACGTTAGCGTTGAAGCCGTCAACAAAATCTCCACCCAAGTGAAACAAATCCACTCGGCGGGCGGCTTTAACATTCGCAACTGGTCATCAAACTCCGAAGAAGTCCTCCGCAAGTTGGACGCCACTACAAACTCTCCGCTGCAGGTGGAAATTGCAGCCACAGAAAAGGTGCTCGGTCTGTACTGGATGCCCAATCCTGAAAAGTTTGTTTTCAACTTGAAATTTGCTTGGCTGAAACGCAATGTACTGGGAGAAGACGTGCCACCAACCAAGCGCGAGTTACTACAGGTACTAATGTCAATCTACGATCCATTGGCATTTATTTCGTGCTACACAATCGCGCTAAAAATCTTGCTACAAGAAGTATGGCGACGCTCGATCAACTGGGATGAACGTCTACCATTCGAGCTAGTACCCAAATGGGCACAATGGAAACGCTCGTTGCCGATTATTGCAGCGATACGAATTCCAAGATGCTACTCCCATTCAGATGACTACGTGAGCGATGTGCAGCTGCACACATTTGGGGACGCCAGCGAAATGGCTTACGCAGCGGTCTGCTATCTACGCATATGCCACGGAGAGTCAACCTACCTAAGTTTTGCGGCATCGAAGGCAAAGGTAGCCCCTCTTAGTCCAGTATCGATTCCCAGGATGGAGCTTCAAGCCGCGGTTATCGGAGCAAGACTCAGCAAGCAGATCCTCAGCAACTCACGACTTCAAATAAAATCCTTCTGGTACTGGTCCGACTCCAAAACCGTCCTAAGCTAGCTGCGCATGGACCCACGGAAATTTCAGCAGTATGTTATGCATAGAGTTGGTAAAGTCCTGGAACAGACCAACGTGAACCAATGGCGGTGGGTACCTACCCACGTTAACCCCGCGGATCTCGCAACGAAATCCACCAGTCTTAAGAACGCCAACCCATGGCTAACGGCCCGGAGTTCCTGCTGCTTCAGCCATCCCAGTGGCCAGAGCCCTGCGAACTCGGCACAACGCGAGAGGAAATACGCCAAGGACTGCTTGCCATTCACACTGGAACTCTTCGACCCCTCCTAAACGAAGATTACTTCTCAGACTGGCGTAGATTGTATCGTGCTCTAGCCGTCTTCTTGCTTTACATAGAGCGACTACGAGCAAAGGTGCGCAAGGAACCACTACCGAGAAGCGTATCCTGCCAGTTAGTGCAACACGCACAAATCATCCTATGGCGCTACGCCCAGGCTTCCGAGTTTGCGTCGGAGATCCAATGCTTGGATCAAGGTAAATGTATTCACCGCAAGTCCAAACTAATAAGTTTGAACATTTTTCTAGATCACCACAAGCTTCTCTGGATTTGCGGACGAGCGGAAAACTTAAATAGCCAACAACAAATCGTACTGCCCTACGCACACCCTACAACACGCCTTATAGTGGTATGGCATCACAATGAAATGCACCACACATCCCACGAGGGGTGCATAAACCGAATCCGATGCACCTTCTATATTCCACGATTGCGAGTCCTCTACAAGAACGTGCGCAAGTCCTGTCAACGGTGCAGGTTAGAGACCGCCAGACCAGATGTTCCACAAATGGCTGCCTTGCCAGCCGCTCGACTGGCATCATTCCAACGACCGTTCACATACGTGGGTATTGACTATTTCGGCCCGATGTTGGTCAGTGTCGGACGCCGCAGGGAGAAGCGTTGGGGAGTCATTTTCACCTGCCTTACCATTCGGGCAGTCCATTTGGAGCTGGCAAATTTCCTTGATACGGCCTCGTGTGTTATGGTTATTCGCAACTTTATTAACCGAAGAGGATCACCCCGGGAAATCTTCTCGGACAACGGGACTAACTTCAAGGCCGCCTAAAAAATCGTCTGCGAAGAAAGCCTGAGAATCGACTACGAAGAAGTGGGAGTAGCGTTCGATCAAATCCAATGGAAATTCAACCCACCAGCCGCCCCTCATATGGGGGGAGCTTGGGAGCGGCTCGTCCGCTCAATTAAAAAGGTGGAATTCATAGTCAACGCCCGACCGCTTACGTTCGTGTCACTCGATTCAAAAGACGACGATGCTACTGGGATCAGCGAGTTGCCACAAGCCAGTCGTCGAATCGACAAACAACGTGCGACATATGTGGCAGTCTACCCAACTATTTGCTGACCATTTCTGGAGACGCTGGGTCCGCGAATACGTCCCATATCTAGCTCGAAGAGGAAAATGGTTTATGAAGCGACCACCCATAACCATCGGCGACGTCGTCCTTATCGTGGACGAGAGCCACGAAACAGTTGACTTAAAGGCATCATTGAAGAAACAACTTTGGCGAGGGACGGCCAGGTTAGGCAGGTATCCGTAAGGACTACAAAGGGAACGCTTCGAAGGCCCGTAGCCAAGATCGCTGTGCTGGACGTCGGCACTGATGAGGGTGAACACGCCCACAAAGAGAGCAGTTTACGGGGGGGAGTATGTTGCCGCCAAAATCTTGCCTAAAACCAATAAGACCGATTAAAGGGTATTCCATCTCCAAATCAGCTGCACAACAGAACCGTTACTTGCGGAGCTTTTTTAATGCGAGGCCGCGACGTACAGCCATGAAAAACAGGCGACAGTTTGCTGCTGATATTCGGAGACGATGTTTTAAAGCGCACCAAATAGTGAAAATAAAGTAAATCATTGAACATTAACCTCGTGTATTAATTTGGACGCTGTTAAAAGCGTATTCGCAGCCAGGCAACTCAACACATAGCGTTTGTGAAGTTTTGCAGTGCTTGCAACATCTTTTTCCACTAGTTCGATCCAACCAATGTGGGAAATGGTTTAGCTGGTCAAACCGCAAGTCCGATATTGGATGTTTTGATTTTTGACCACGTTTGGGATCATTCAGTAAAGGTCGATGAGAGAGTGGAGATGGGGAATTTCTTGTTCGTCCTGACTGAGAGGATTTGCCGATCACGGTAAAGAAACATTTTTGGTATTGATTGGACGACCCGGTAAGTTTTTGTTTTTATATGTCACCAGCCCTGCGGCTAGTGTTTCGCGAAAGTCTGGGAGTGCGAGTAATTTGTCTTGGCTTTCGTTTTCTGTTTGGATACGACTGTGTAAAATTTAGGCGTTGGTGGCTGCCATATCAATTAGGTGATACAAAATTCGTGCTGCGGCATCCCGAGTTTTTGCTCTGATATGATAGTCTCCCATTAGGCCGTCCATGAGATCTACGCCGCCCATGTGAGCGTTATACTCATGTACAATTTGGGGGCAATCAATTGAAATGTGTCGCTTAGCTTTTCTGTCAAAACGAGCAGCCTACGGTTTGTGTTAAGCGCACTACAATGTTGGGCGAAGCACTAAGATCTGGGTGAGCAGGTAAGACCACATTATCACCTGCACCGCTGTAGATCTTAAAGCGGTATGCGTATCCAAATGAATCGCACAATACAAATAGTTTAATGCCCCACTTGTGCGGCTTATTTGGCGTGTACTGACGCAGGTAGTGATTCAAACCGTTTGTTCAGACAGCCTACAAATTCTCGCGTACGGAACAAAGGATCGTAGCCTGGCTCACCCTTTTTGATCCGTTCGCGCTCATCACGTAGCGAAAAGTTCTTTTTAATTGCCTCGAATCTGCTTCGGGGCATGGGTATAGGGAGCATAGGGTATAGGTCCGAGCGCATTTTGTCCCCAGTAGCTCTTCAGATTTGGATAGCGATAAATGGACATGAATATCAAAATACCTATGTAATGTTATACCTCATCAGAATTAATTTTGAACTTATTGTTAATATCCTCCTTTAAAGCTGCGCGCATGATTTTGTCGACGATCATATTTATGATTTCCGCATTAAAGAAATAGCAAAAGAGCTGTAGAGAAGTTTCAAGCTCCTTTATTTCTGCTGGCAGCGAAAAATCGCCTCGAAATGCTACATTGTTGACATGCAACTGCATACATTACACTCGCCACACAATCTTACTCAAATCTTTCGTTATTGATTCAATACCTGTGTAAAAAAACCAATTATTCACAAAAATAACACATAGGAATTAAATTTAGCTTACCAGCTCCATTGAATCCACCAGAAGTTGGCGAGGATGCGCAAGTTATCCAACCCAAGATCCCAGGCTCCTTACCCAGTTTGTAAACAACTTCTAGCTGGGAACTTCTTACTCAGCTTTCCCACGAAATCCAAAGCTCTTATTTATCTTCCCCACTCCAATAAGAATTCATTATTAAGTTCCAAATGCGTCGCGGTCCTTCTACTGTAAACAATTGCGCTTGCGCCGCAGGCCTAATAAACCAAGGCAAAATAACTATAATAACTATAATAATAATTATAGGAATACCAACAACTTGAGGTTTAATCAACCCGATAATCAGAATAAAAATAATAATAAATAATAAAAATCAATATTGGAATCATGGTAGACAATATTATCCCCAACAAAATAGTCAAAATCAATGGAATTCCTATAAACCTCAACAGAATAAACCAGAATCGATGGACGTTGATGAATCCATACAGGTTCAGAATGGGCCAACAAAGAACAATAATCAGGGTTATAAAAATTATAGCAACACTAATTATAACCAGAATAAATGGAATCAGTATAAAAAGCCAGAGGCACAAACAACAGTTAACCAACCGGCTAATAAAACAATGCGTTTAAATAACATCGAAGAGGACCATTTTTTAGGAGAGAATCCGGAGTAGTATTACCCTACATAATACGAAAAGATAGTAAACTAAATAAAAAACTAAAAATTTTAATTGACACAGGGGCAACTTCATGCTACATCAGAATGGGGATCTATAAAAATAAAAACGAACTTCCTATATATAAAAGAGTATCTACGGTTAATGGATATTCTATAATTAAATATTATCACATGGCAACGATATTCGATACTCGTTACACATTTTATGAAATCGAGGGGTTAAAATCAGACTCACTAATAGGTTACAATTTTTTGAAAAAAATCGGAGCTGTAATCGACACCGAAAAAGGGGTAATGAAATATGGAGATGAAGAAGAAAAATTGATTTATGATAACGACAGCTCTTGCAACCAACTTTCAAAAAAGAATGTCAACTAAAACGTTAATTCAGCTGGATGACCCAGCTATTAAAGCTTTTAACGAGCTAAAAGAAAGTCTCATTGCTCAAATAGAACTGGTTCAACCAGACTATAGTAAAAAATTTACATTAACCGCAGATGCTTCGGACGTCGCTATTGGCGCGGTATTATCCCAAGAAGGTAAACCTATAACATTTATTTCAAAAACCCTGTCTAAAACTGAACGAGTCTATGCAACTAACAAAAAGGAAATTTTGGCAATAGTGTGGGCTCTGAAATATTTAAGAAATTACCTATACGGAGTGATTGGAATTGAAATTCAAACCGATCATCAACCATTATCCTTTGCAATTTCGGATAAAAATCCAAATATAGAAATGAAACGCTGGTATTCATTTATAGAAAGTTTCACTCCAAAGGTCATATATAAACCAGGCGCAACTAACGAAGTTGCCGACGCTTTATCACGAATACAGATTAACAATTTGTCCGATAGCAATCAGTCGGAACCATCCGAGTCCGATCAAAATATCGAAAATGTAATTGAAGAAAAAAAAAACCCTTAAACCAGTTTATGATTCAATTATTAATAACAAAGGCTAGGTTCACAGTTCTTGAATCTGTTAACGAATTTAATAATACCAGACATATAGTCGACACTCCGGAAAATGTGGTTTCAATTCTAAGAGAATATTTACAACCAAATGTCACCGTCGGTACACATTGTACACTTGAAAACATTTATATAATTCAAAAACCTTTAAAAGAACACATCGTTAATAAATTCCTTTACACAAGGACATTTCTTCAAGATGTAGAAAACAATGAAGACAAGGCTATTATAATAGAAGAAACACATAGTAAAGCTCACCTAGGACTAGATGAAAACTACAAACAAATAGGTAGATTGTATTACTGGCCCGAGTTATTTTCAAAATTAAAAGAATATATGTATTAAAAACTGTAATATTTGCAATGAAAACAAATATAATAGACATCCAATTAAAATTCCTATTGGTGAAGCCCCAATTCCATCTAAAGAGGGCGAAAATTGACATATTGATATATATTATGTGCAAAGTCTCATTTTTATACCCGTTACTCGTAGAGTAAAAGGGTATATTAGATTCGTGCAAAAGTATGTAACAGGCAGAAGGAAGCGTTTCCGACCATATAAAGTATATATATTCTTGATCAGGATCACTAGCCGAGTCGATCTAGCCATGTCCGTCTGTCCGTCTGTCCGTCTGTCTGTCCGTCTGTCCGTCTGTCCGTCTGTCCGTCTGTATGAACGCTGAGATCTTGGAAACTATAAAAGCTAGAAGATTGAGATTTGGCATGCAGATTCTAGGGGTTAATACGCAGCGCAAGTTTTTCACGCCGATGTGCCACGCCCCCTCTAACGCCCACAAACCGCGAAAAACTGTGACCCGTTCTGTATGAACGCTGAGATCTCGGAAACTATAAAAGCTAGAAGATTGGGATTTGGCATGCAGATTCTAGGGGTTATTACGCAGCGCAAGTTTTTCACGCCAAAGTGCCACGCCCCCTCTAACACCCACAAACCGCGAAAAACTGTGGCACCCACAGTTTTGAAGCTATATTAACGGGAGAAGAAATGTGTATTTGTTTCATCAATACTTATTGATATACCAAAGTGGGAAACCCCCCCTCCCCCCTAACGCCCACAAACCGCGAAAAACAGTGGCACCCGTCTGTATGAACGCTGAGATCTCGGAAACTATAAAAGCTAGAAGATTGGGATTTGGCATGCAGATTCTAGGGGTTAATACGCAGCGCAAGTTTTTCACGCCAAAGTGCCACGCCCCCTCTAACGCTTACAAACCGCGAAAAACTGTGGCACCCAGAGTTTTGAAGCTATATTAACGGGAAAAGCAATGTGTATTCGTTTCATCAATACATATTGATAGACCAAAGTTGGAAACCCCCCTCCCCCTAACGCCCACAAACCGCGAAAAGCTGTGGCGCCCATAGTTTTAAAGCTAGAGCAAAAGTGTAAACGCAATTTTGTTTGGGATATTAACGCCTACCGAAATGTAGAAGAAATTTTTTAAATTTTTTGAAGCGGCTGCTTGGTTTGCCTTGCTTGAGACTGCTGACTTTAGCTGAGTAACGGGTATTTGATAGTCGAGGCACTCGACTATAGCGTTCCCTCTTGTTATAACTTGTATTGACGCCTATTTAAAATTTCTAGTAGATAAAGAAATCCAAAATAAATTAAATATTGAAAATAAAGTAATAATAAAGTAAAGTACTTCAACAATTCCCTCTAGCCAAGGTAATGACCGATAATGAACGGAGCTTTACTTCTGCGCAATTTAAATCCTTTGCACAAAGAAGCGGTTTAACTTTACATTACGCAGACCCAAGACACAGTACCTCAAACGGTCAAGTTGAAAGGGCACATTCGACATTAACAGAATTAGCCCGTTGCCTTAAAGAGCAATTTAATTTAACCGACTATACTGTAGAAGCGCTTGTCGCTGGCTTTGATATCAAATACAATGAACAAAACCAATATGCCTAAAAGCAGGCAATGGTTTTCGACACCGGCTCAACTTCTGATTAAGCTTTAGTTCAGTTGTCCCAAATAGCCAAAATTTTGCCGTTTTCATATAAATTAGGAATTCGCTAAGTCAAGGATAAATATTAAGTATTGAGTTAATCTTGTAATAAGAATTAAAATTAATGGAATTTTCCTTTTATAATTTGGAAAAATCGGGAAAAAATAAAAGGAAAACTCAAGTCGATAAAATTAGCTAGTTTATAGCTTGGAAGTAGTAGGGTTTTGCTCCTAGTTCCAGGGATGATACCCTTTTTCCAGTGTCACGGTGACACTGGAAACAATCATGGCGTTCGGAAATAGGGTCTATAAGCGAGATCTTAACCCTGAGCTCGGCCTATTCGCCGCTGAACCCCCAAGAAGATCACATCGTTACTTTGAAAGAGTCTTCTTTTTAACCACCCTTGGGCAAGCCTAGCAAGGCTGATCAACGTGGTCGACAGCAGCAATAGGTATTTACGCCTTTATTGGTTTTTAAAAAAAAAAAAGGTAACTAATAACCTGCAATGAGCAGCAGATTATAATTCGAAGTAATTACGGGTTAATTGTGTTTCCAGGCCATCATCGAAAAACCCAGATTCTCTTCGCCGCAGAATTTCGCTTTTGCAAGTTTAAAAGCTTGTGAGGGCAAAGAGAGGGAGAGGGGCCAATACCAACAGCTAGTTATGTTCACCAGCAGCTAAGCAGTACTCGCCGGAAAATCTCCAGAGGAAGTCGTACGATCGGCAGATCCGCCGCCGCTGCGATCTAGCTCGGAAAGTCGCTTAAAAGTAGCTTCGAATTTCGCCGGTAGTTCCGCAAAGTGGGAAAAGGCCGAAAAGTGCGGAAAAATCGTGGTTTTTGCCATGTGCAGGGCGGTTGCCTAACCCCCGTAGTGCGGTTACATAACCTTACCAGATAGGAGTTACGTAATGCCTGTGAAATACCCATAACTCCCATGGGCAAGATTTTGCGCTAATATAAAATCAGTGCAAAAGGTATGGGCGGGAATTAGTGTTAATTTTTTTTTTGTATTATTTTTGGTTAATTTATTGGAGAAAAGCTAAGATGAAGAAAATCTGAAGTAGAAAAAGGAAATCGAAAATGTGAGAGAATGGTGTGGTGAAAAATAATGTGAAAAATAACGATAAATAATACGCATATTTGAAAGTGCAAGAAGCAATAATTAAATAGAAAAAGAAGGAAAAAAAAGGAAATTATGGAAAAAATAACAACAAAAAAAACAAAATGTATATTAAAATGTGGAAAAATTGAGATTCAAAAGAAAATATAAAAAATGAAGGGCTAAAATAAAAGTGTCGTGTTTTGGTGCAGTTTAAACAAAAACAATTAAATAAAATTTAGTAATAATTGCAATGAAAGAAAAAAAAAAAAGATATATAAAAAGTGAAAAAAAGCATTGCCAGCCAACAATCGAGAGTGATCTAAAAGTTTATAGGTAAACCCATTGAAACCGAAAGTGAATTATGTTTGAGAGTCACTGGATAACAAAAAATGAGAGTGATCTAAAATCTTCTATACCCCTCCCCAAAAAATTCGCCGAAAGCGCTTTTGCCGGACTGGAAATATAGAGGTAAGTTTTCCAAAAACCTACTTAAATGGGTAAAACCATCGGTTTCTTAGAGTTTCGCTGCTAAACTAAAAGAAAAAAAGTAAAGTAAATGGAACGTAAAGTAAATGGAAAGTAAAGTAAAGTAAATTAAATTAAAACCAATAAAGCACCCCTGATTACGGCCTCCCGAAAATTTTAGTACTGGAATTAAAATTCCCATTTAATTTAAAACCATCCGACACTTCTGTTTTCTTTTGCCAACCAAATAAAATAAAACTAAGAATCATATAACCCCTACATACCCCCGCATATATATATTTATAATGAATAAAATTTGCAAATTATTTTTATATTTATCTTTATACCATATTATCTACCCACAGCACCATTCTCACGATTTCTCTCTCAGTGCTTAATAACAAATAAATTATGTTAATATGTAGGAAATAATAAAACTTTGCGAGATTTTTATAAGAAATTAAAGAGTACCTATTTTTGGTAGGAGTTAATAATGAAGCTTTTATGAACTTTAAAGAAGGAGAATTATTATGAATAAAATATACGGATTTAAAATGAACAACTACTAAGTTTCTTAAACTAAGGGTCATTTGGTAGGAGTTAATAATGAAGCTTTTATGAACTTTAAAGAAGGAGAATTATTATGAATGAATAAAATATACGGATTTAAAATGAACAACTACTAAGTTTCTTAAACTAAGGGAACGGAGTAGTAACAAAACGCAAACTTGGTTTTAGGGACCATTTGGTAAAAAAAAAGTGTATTTAATAATTTCTGGAGTAAATGGTCAAGGTTGGGTGGGCTACTACAAGTTGCTGCAACAACATCGTCACCAACAACAATCAAGCCGCAAGTTTTTTTAGAAAAAGTCTTTCTTCTATTGTAAATTCTCTTTCTTTGTTTTTTTTATTGATTTGGGCGAGCAAATTCCCTATACTCCCTTAGCACGCGAAATCAAATAATATTATAGCATACATCGCCAGCATTTCGAGCAGTACACTTAGAAACAAGAGGGAACGCTATAGTCGAGTGCCTCGACTATCAAATACCCGTTACTCAGCTAAAGTCAGCAGTCTCAAGCAGGGCAAACCAAGCAGCCGCTTTAAAAAATTTTTAAAATTTCTTCTACATTTCGGTAGGCGTTAATAGCCCAAACAAAAATTGCGTTTACACTTTTGCTCTAGCTTTAAAACTATGGGCGCCACAGCTTTTCGCGGTTTGTGGGCGTTAGGGGGGAGGGGGGTTTCCAACTTTGGTCTATCAATATGTATTGATGAAACGAATACACATTGCTTTTCCCGTTAATATAGCTTCAAAACTGTGGGTGCCACAGTTTTTCGCGGTTTGTGGGCGTTAGAGGGGGCGTGGCATATCGGCGTGAAAAACTTGCGCTGCGTATTAACCCCTAGAATCTGCATGCCAAATCCCAATCTTCTAGCTTTTATAGTTTCCGAGATCTCAGCGTTCATACAGACGGGTGCCACTGTTTTTCGCGGTTTGTGGGCGTTAGGGGGGAGGGGGGGTTTCCCACTTTGGTCTATCAATATGTATTGATGAAACAAATACACATTCCTTTTCCCGTTAATATAGCTTCAAAACTGTGGGTGCCACAGTTTTTCGCGGTTTGTGGGTGTTAGAGGGGGCGTGGCACATCGGCGTGAAAAACTTGCGCTGGGTAATAACCCCTAGAATCTGCATGCCAAATCCCAATCTTCTAGCTTTTATAGTTTCCGAGATCTCAGCGTTCATACAGACCGGGTCACAGTTTTTCGCGGTTTGTGGGCGTTAGAGAGGGCGTGGCACATCGGCGTGAAAAACTTGCGCTGCGTATTAACCCCTAGAATCTGCATGCCAAATCTCAAACTTCCAGCTTTTATAGTTTCCAAGATCTCAGCGTTCATACAGACGGACAGACGGACAGACGGACAGACAGACGGACAGACGGACAGACGGACATGGCTAGATCGACTCGGCTAGTGATCCTGATCAAGAATATATATACTTTATATGGTCGGAAACGCTTCCTTCTGCCTGTTACATACTTTTGCACGAATCTAATATACCCTTTTACTCTACGAGTAACGGGTATAAAAAGAGCTACGTCCATCAGCTGGTCATAGCCGAGTACCCTGGTATTTCTGTTAACCCTTTATATGCTACAACACCGAAATTGTAATACGAGCCGCGCAAGAATATAAAAAAACCATTCATTCAACAACCAACCAAAAACCCTTTGACATACTTTATAATAAAATTGAGCACGATACTCTTCCTCTATTGTTAAGAACTACACAAGAGAAAATGTTAGAGGGACATAACAAGGACAGAATGGAGAATGAATATCTCGAAGGTGAAGTTATTTTTGAAAAGAAGCATGGGGAAAGAAACAAGCTTAATTCTCGATATAAAAGACAAGTAGTTAAGGAAATTCTACCCAATAAGGTTATTATAAATAATAGGAACCGTACTATAATAAAGACAACATCAAATTTTAAACATCATTTTTTTTTTAAATTACAGAAAATGAATTCAAAAATATACGTATTGTTGATGATAGTCGCTACCAATTCCGAAATAAGGGACTATACGAAGCATGATTTTTTTATTTACAAGGATACTAAAGACGTTCTAATTTATGAATCTTACGCTGACCTAATCCATATAACTAATCTAAGTCTATATAAAAACATAATTCAACTAGAATCAACTCACTTAAATATAAGCAATCAGAATTCACAGTGGGAAATTTCCTATGACTTCCTATGACATTATTAAAATTCTTTTCTCGCAAATTACACCCAGTAGAGCTAAAAGGGGAATCAACGAATTAGGTACACTTTGGAAATGGATAGCAGGAACACCAGATCATGATGATAACAATCATAGTAACAATCAATTTGTAATTAAATCAAAATTATTCAAAAAAATAAAAACCCGCTTAGAAAACACCGCCTTCGTCTGCTAACTTACGATCTTATGAATTTAATGGATACAGTAACATTAGCAAAAATAGATGTTTTCAACACTAAAATTCTAAAGACTGAAGACATCCAGGAAATTTTTAAACACGAACAAAAACGTGTAGTGATTAGAGACATATTAGATATTTCTAATTTAAAATCGCCATACACCAAGAGTTAATTATAATATATATAAAATACCCCATTATTACAAACCGTTGCGAAGTGTATAACCCACGATCGATCTCACACCATGATGGAAAACTCTTAATTGATATTCAGGTCGCTAAATGTAAAAATAAGTATTATGTAATCTCTAATTTTAAGACAGAAGTATTTAATAACTATGGCACTTTAAGCCCAGACAGCACTTGTTTTACCAGACTACTAAATAGAGAAAAATCTCGATGTAATAAAATCAGAGAATATAATAAAAAAATTGATGTAATCCAAGAGGAGCCATTTTTATTTAATACTGTAAATGATACTCATTTAAATGGGTCATTTTTAATCGCCTTTTATGGCACTACTTTAATAAATAATATTTCCTACACTAATGTAGACCATAAGATATTGGAATATATCACTGCTAAACAATATAATAATTTCCTAATATCCGAATATCTTATGTCAAACGATTCGGAACTTACTTTTGATAACATTAACATATTAAACCCTTTTATGCAAATTAAACAAACTCAAATCCCAATAACATTAATATGGATCATATTTACTTTAATATATTTAATTATCACAATTTTATTAAAATTCAAAAAATATCTAATATGCAAACCACTACATGCTCATATTGAAGCAGAAACCGAAAATATTATATCCAACAATGCAAATACCATTGAAGATGAAATTGTAGTCGGGTTGACCACTCATTTAAATTCGCTTTATCCATCAGTTCCAATGAATCGGGACGATCCAATTTAGGATGGGGGGAGTTATCCAACCCAAGATCCCAGGCTCCTTACCCAGTTTGTAAACAACTTCTAGCTGGGAACTTCTTACTCAGCTTTCCCACGAAATCCAAAGCTCTTATTTATCTTCCCCACTCCAACCGCTGCGCCGCGGTTCTTCTGATATAAACATTTGCGCCGCAGGCCTTCTACTGTAAACTAAGCCGGGTCTCTAAAATGTAAACATTATTATCCGGTCAGCTCCCAGCGAGGCCCAAAATTGCAGAGTAATCTGTTTAATCGATTTCCACAATCAAACCAATAATTGCATCACCCAATTTATTCCGACTCTCTTGAGTCCATCTCTTATTCAATTCTTGACAAGTTCCTAGATTCTCTTAAACCGAGGTTTGCTTATCAGATAATCGGCCCTTGATGGGGCAGTCCGTTTTTGCATCCGAATTGATCGGTCGACCCAATAGAGTATTGTGAGCAGTGAAAATTAAATAAGTTCGGTACTAATAGAAATCGTGTAAACTAGTGAATAAGAAAAGTGAAAAAATAAAAATATATTTTTTTTTCTAAAATTCGCTAAGCGTCTTATTAATTCGCACGCCGAATCTTCAATGATTGGTAATGGTGATCGCGGCCTTTTCGGAGTTTTCTTGGAAGTCTCAGCTTCCTGTACATTGTTTGGGACATTTTCAACATTAGTCTCAATAAATTATATGGTCTCAGCATCCTCTAATGCAGTATTAAGAGCCTCCAATATATCAAAGTCGTCATCCTCGTCGTCACTTGAGCTCAACACTTCTTCATCCGACGGAACTGAGTCAAATATCTTGAGCAACTGCTCATCTGTCAAGTCGGACAGCTTATACCGGGCCCGGTTTGCCATTTTCTATAATATTTTTAATTCTATTAAGTAAAGTCATTAGCTGGCAACAAAAGTTGTCTTGGATCCCCAAACGTGCCTCAAGGCACGTATAACTATTTCGCTGTCACAACGCATTTCTTTTATATATTTGCAAATCTGCAACTTAATTCTAATAGTAAATAAACTTACCTTTGAAGAAAAAATAATGATCTGGATAGGTTTTATATATTTACTATTACTTGAACAGTAAAACACAACATACAATCTAACGATTTATTTTTAAATTTGAAACTATATAGCCCTTGGGATTCCTCAGCTTTTAGTATATAACACATTATCTCATAAAAATGCACGTTTGGATGTAATTGAGCGATAAAAAGTGCAACCCGTTTTAGATAGGTATGGAAAACACTTCATGCTTACTTGAATGCCCAAAAGCCAATTTGATGATAACAAATTGAACAAATTGAAAATTAGCCTCGCCGCCAGTCATCACAGTCATAGGAAGCGCACAAAAAAGAGTGTGCGAAGACGACTACTATATATAGCCGCAAAATTGAAAATCTGCTGTAATGGTCCGATCCCAGCGAGTGATACACCAATTTAAAGGTAGCGCAAAAACTAATAGGATTGCATACCAAGTCCTCAAGAAAATCAATTGGTTTGAGAAAAAGAGCGGTGAAAACAGCTATAAATAGCTGAAATTTGAAAGGCTGCAGAGTCAAGGAATCGTTAAAATTATTTTAAGCCGTTCCACAAAAGAGTCCTTTGTTTTACAACTTTAAAAAAAACCCGCTAGTTTAGCGTGATAAAAACGCTAATATTAGATCCTAATGCATTAAAAGTATAAAGAAGAGAGAAGGATATATATTTTATATGACTTACGTTTAAAAAAAACTTCTGATATCAAATAAAAACACCTCCTAACGAGGTAAAAAATACCGCACATACAAAAGTTCTGATATCAACATTTGTGACGAAAAATGATTATACACATGATAAATACACTTATTAAAATTTCTACATTTCGGTAAGTATTAATAACCCAAAGAAAATAACGTTTACACTTTTGCTTTCGCTTTAAATCTATGGGAGCCACAGCTTTTCGCGGTTTGTGGGCATTAGGGGGGAGGGGCGGTTTCCCATTTTGGTCAATCAATATGTATTGAAAAAACGAATACACATTCCTTTTCCCGTTAATCCAGCTTCAAAACTGTGGGTGCCACTGTTTTTTGCGGTTTGTGGAGTTAGAGGGGGCGTGGCACATCGGGGTGAATAACTTGCGTTGCGTATTAACCACTCTGCTTGCCAAGTCCCAACCTTCTAGCTATTATAGTTTCCGATATCTCAGCGTTCATACAGACGGACAGACGGTCGGACTGACGGACGGACTGACGGACGGACTGACGGACATGGCTAGATCGACTCGGCTAGTGATCCTGATCAAGAATATATATACTTTATATGGTCGGAAACGCTTCCTTCTACCTGTTACATACTTTTGCACGAATCTAATATACCCTTTTACTCTACGAGTAACGGATATAAAAATGAAATACCGCTGGGACATTTTTTATTAAAAGTGTGTTTTAAACATTTAAAACATAACATTGATTTTTGGGCTTGCTCTATTCTTTCAGATGGATTTAAAGCCCTAAATGTGTGACATTGAAATAATGTGTGTCCTACACCTTTACAAATAGGACACCTTTTAGTATCTAATTGACTTACATTGATACTAAATACCTTATTAACAGGCCTTGTATATTAACCGACTTAAATTACCAAAAATCACTATAGACGGCAATTGGTTTGGTAGAGAAAGCGGTGAAAGTGTAAAAGTGATCTGTTGGGATCTGTTGGGGCCGGTGGGTATAATTGGGTATAATTCCCCCCGTATTACGTTAGTTGTATTCCTACTGAAAATGCGCTTAATATGAGGGGTCATATCAGAAAATCGGACGATCCTTTCATAAGTTATACAGAAAACAAATTTGTGGGGGCCTAGTCAAAATGAAAATTTAATTCTGTTTGTCAGTTTGTCCAAAACATGTTTTTTAAGCTATGAAAATTTGATATGATGTTCATCAGATCGATATAAAAAACTTTAGTTCTATCACTCTTGGAAAAACCCGCTAGTTTAGCGGGAAAACAGCTATAAATAGCTAAAATTCTGAAAGCCGTAAATTCTATACTACTAAAGCTACAGAATCGTGCCATTCAACTATTCTGATATCAACATTTGTGACGAAAGATGATTACACACATGATTAAATTTTCGGCACTCTAAAGTGCTATAGAAAATGTTTGTATGTTTTTAAAAACTATTCTAGCCTTTTTCCCTTTATAGGCATTGCAGAGTGCCGAAAAAAAAAATTTTAAAAAGTGTATTTAGTCATGTGTTTAATCATTTTTCGTCACAAATGTTGATATCAGAACTTTTGTATGTTGAAGGTGCGATCGTCACTATTTTTTTACCTCGCTAAGAGGTGTTTTTGTTTGATAAGTTAACACCCTAAAAATATAACAATAAAAAATAAAAAAAAGAAAATAAATTCTTGCACAGTTCATTGCCCTTTTGCAATATCATTGTGCAAGAACGACCAATCAACAAATTTTGGCCTAAGCAATCCTATCATCATTTCCGAATTTCTGAGAAACTGTTCCCCACCTCCATATTCGACGACAGACGATTGGAACAGTGCTGAGCTTTGCCCCCACCTGCGTCTCCAACACCACACAAGCCCGAGAGCGCTGAACTACGTCCAAAAACCCCGCTACCAACTTTCTGATTTCGCTGACTCCACTGCAACTCGCAGTTGTCGTTTCCGCCGCCAACCGCTGACGTCGCCGCTGCCACCCGCTGACGTCTCCGCTGCCGTCGGTGCCGCCGCCGCTGCCACGATCGCCAATGCTTTAATAGGTTTCATTCCTTGTACAATTTTATACAAAAATCAGTCGATATTTAAAGAGCTAATAAACAAGTTCTTTAGATAAAAAAAATTTGTAAAATTTTTTATTTGTAAAAAGTAAAACTGGCGCCCGAACAGGGACCAGACAAAGTGAACGAAACAACAAAACGGGTAGTAAGTTCGCGAAAAAAAACTGCAAAAAATATTTTTTGTCTGGTTCCGTCTGGTTCAACAAGCGTTCTCGGTTCGACTCGAAGCCATCAATTTGACTTTCCGAAAAAAAGTGGTTTAAAAACCTAAACAATTTAATTTCGGTGGTCTACACTTCCTGCAAGTTCAGCACCCAGGAAACCCACAAAAAAGGAGCAGATTTCAGGAACCTCAGTAAGTCCGAAGGAACCAAACAGGATGAACTCCGAATCGCCCGCTGGAGTAGCCATATCAACAATCTTACTGTAAGTCTATACTCAATAAAAACCCTCCGCAAAAGGAAGGACAAACACCAATAAAAAAAGGGTGAAAAATTATTTTTAAACAAAAGTAAAAAGATCAAAACACAACAATTTACTGAAAAATCAGTATAAAATATTCCAATTTCGCGACTCTCAAAGAGACCCTCCGAAATAGAAAGAAAAGTCCAGCCACTAGACCTAGCATAATATAAATAAGAAATAAAAACAGATATTTATATTTTAACTGACAATTTACATTAATATTATTCACATCAATATCAATCGTTATTATCAACCTTATTATTATATAAATAATTATTTTCAGCTTTTAATAGAATTAATAACATTTAAATATGAACCAATTAAAGCAACCTCTACTGCTCTTGTAACTACAGTTGTGAATCAAATACTTACAAGAACTTTACCGAATCTTGTCCGACAAATCAATAACCCAATACATGATTTTTATAATCTGTCCGATCAATCAATTTCTCCAGAATATCGCGGAAACATAAATAAGCTAGACAGAATACCCGACATTGTGAAAAGTATTTGGGAGTTTTCTGAAGATAGATCCGAATTTAGTTCATGGAAAAAGGGCGTTGAGGGAATATTAAAAAGTTACGCAGGTCAAGAAGGAATCGCAAAGTACTTCGGAATTTTACATTCCATCCGCAACAAAATAACGGGAAATGCTGATACGGCTTTGGAATCATATAACATTCCACTTAATTGGAATGCAATATCAAAATGTTCGACATTGCACTACGTCGATAAACGGGACCTCAGTACTTTAGAATACCAAATGACCATGATAATCCAAACCAGTCAGCAATCAGTAGAAGAATTTCATCAATCTGTCTACAAACACCTTTCATTAATATTAAATAAAATCGGTTGTATGGACGTAAGTAAGGAATAACAACAATCGATGACCAAAATGTACCGAGATAAGGCTCTTGACACATTTATAAGAGGTTTAAGAGGTGATCTACCTCGACTCCTCGGAATGAGAGAATCAATAGATCTCCCATCTGCATTACATCTGTGTTTAAAATTGGAAAACCAAAATTATAGGGCCAACCACGCCAACTCCAAATTGACCCAAACCAACTTTAGAAATAATTTTCAGAAGCCAATTCCAGCCCCCCGAGCAAACCCTCCGAATAACTTTAGACCACAACCTCAATTTATTCAATACAGCCAATCTAAGCCGCCTGTACCCCCCAGACAGCACTATTACTATCAAAATTCCCAACCAATTAATACTTTTCCAAAAGTGTATTCAACACAACGACCTATTTATCCGACAGCCCCTAAGCCACAGCCCAAGCCAGAACCAATGGACATTGATTCTACTGTTCGTACACACAAAAAAATAAGCTATGTAAAATCAACATAGAAAAATAGTAGTTTACTATTTTCTGAAATTTTCATGTATTTTGTTGTTTTATTTTTTGGGTTATTGAATAGTATTTAACAATTAAAATAGTAGAAAAACTATCTACGAAATTGTCATGTATTTTGTTGTTTTATTCATTTGGCAAATAAATAGTAACGTCTCAATTAATATCGTAGCAAAACTATTTTATTTGTTCGCGTGTATTTTATTGTTTTATTTTTTGGGGCACTGAATAGTGACACCAAAATTAATATCGTAACACAACTATTTTTTTCCTTCATGTATTTTGTTGTTTTAGAAATACAATTATAAATTGTAGGTCAACTATTTTTCTGGACTTAGGGTGGCTAGAGTATCCCACTCAAAATCTCTAGGTCGTGAGTTCAAGTCCCGCCTTTGCAGATGATGTTTTTCCTTTTTTTTTTTTTTTGGTAAATGTTGATTTCAAGTCTATAGATTTTCCTCTAGGAAAATCATTCTTCTGTGGCCTACTGGTTAGAGTGCTCGACACCGATGACTGCGGCCCCGGTTCGAAGTAAAAACAGTTAAAAAATTAAATTAAAAATAACAACAATTTTTTTCGGGTAAAATACTATTTTGTAGGTCATCTCCTATTTTATAGGTAACCTACTATTTTTTTGGGCATTGTTTTTTTTTATGGGTTGGGGCAGTTTTCACTATTAAATCGTTGATTTTACATAGTTTTTTTTTTGTGTGTACTAATTTTGGTCAATCAATATGTATTGAAGAAACGAATACACATTCCTTAGCTTCAAAACTGTGGGTGCCACAGTTTTTTGCGGTTTGTGGGCGTTAGAGGAGGCGTGGCACATCGGAGTGAAAAACTTGCGCTGCGTATTAACCCCTAGAATCCGCATGCCAAATCTCAATCTTCTAGCTTTTATAGTTTCCGAGATCTCAGCGTTGTGGGCGTTAGAGGAGGCGTAGCACTTCGGCGTGAAAAACTTGCGCTGCGTATTAACCCCTAGAATCTGCATGCCAAATTTCAATCTTCTAGCTTTTATAGTTTCCGAGATCTCAGTCTCGGAGACGGCCAGACAGACGGACGGACGGACAGGCGGACGGACGGACAGACGGACGGACAGACGGACGGACGGACGGACGGACGGACGGACGGACGGACGGACGGACGGACGGACGGACGGACGGACGGACGGACGGACGGACGGACATGGCTAGATCGACTCGGCTAGTGATCCTGATCAAGAATATATATACTTTATATGGACGAAAACGCTTCCTTCTACCTGTTACATACTTTTGCACGAATCTAATATACCCTTTTACTCTACGAGTAACGGGTATAAATATTATTAGACACAGGTCAGAAGAAGCATAAAAATAACTCATCACAAAAGGGCAAACCTTTTTAACATCCCCAACACTAATGTTTAATTTTATCTCTTGCCAACTTTAAAATCATTTGACGCCATTTTGGGAAACGACTCCTTAAAAAGGTAGACGCAGTAATTAACACCCAAGAACAAACAATAATTATCAAAAACGGAAAAGTTATACCCTTGAGAGAAAGAATATTCAATTCAGTAAATACAATATTTAATAGAAGTTTTAAGTTAAGTTTTAGGCAGAGTATTATTTCTTAGTTTTTGGCGGTTTCCAGTAAATGTAAAAAATTTAAAGTGCCCTCAATGTGTTGGCCGGTGCCCACTTAGTATATTTCCTGACCACTTTTAAAGCCAACCGTCTTAAATTCAAAGAAATCGGAGTTCGAGTTTTATTTTCAATCAAAAAATAAAACTCAAGGAATAAGTTTTATTTTTCAATCAGAAAATAAAAATCAAAAAGTAAGCGTTATTTGTCAAGCGGAAAATAAAACTCAAAAAATAATCATTATTTCTAGACCTGAAATAAAACTCAAAAAATAATCATTACATTTTGAGATTTATGAAAAACTCAAAAAATAACGATTATCCTTCGAGTTTTAAATAAAAATTGGAAAAATACAAATTAAACCGGATATTGAAACTACGATGTATAAGAAATGTACTGGTATTGTTGTTTTTTTTTAGGATTCTTCTTTGACTATGATTTTTTTGTTTAAAAAAAATGAATAATGATTATTTACGGTCCCTGTGACAAACAGATTTAAATTTTCATTTTGGGAAGAAGAAGAAAATCTTGTTTTCGGTATAACTTCTGAACGGAGCATTTTCAGTAAAAATACAACAAGCGTAGTGCGAGGGGCCAATTATTTCCACCGGCCCCAAAAGATCCAAAAATCAATATTTTCACTTTTACACTTTCACCGCTCTTTCTCCCAAACCAATTGATTTTCTTGAGGTCTTGGTATGCAATCCTTTAATTTTTAGCAATACCTTTAATTTGGTGTATTACTCATTACGATCGGACTATTACTGCAGATTTTCAATTTTGCGGCTTTATATAGTAGTCGCCTTCGCACACTCTCCTGGTGCGCTTCGTCACTACATGGACTGCCGTCCATAGTGATACCCTCTGCAAGGGTATAAAAACCAAAACCATTAATTGGCGACCTTGACGAAGGGGGCTGAATTTCAAAAAAGTTTAAATGCAGTTCTTTTGCGAGTATCCCATAAAATTATGAAGAGCCTTTTTTTAAACATTTTGACAACATTTATAACAGAAAAATTGCAAAAGAAAAAATTAAGAAAAAAACAAATCGAATTATGGGGCACTTTGGGGCTTATGGCTCTAATTTATATCCTACACTCGGCTCCTAATTATTTCCGACTTAAGGTTTTTTTTTTAGATTTTTATGTCAATCCGTTCTGGATGAATTTTGACACTGAATATTTTTAAAGTGTCCAATTACTGGTTTAGAGAAATTAATTTTTTCGGCACTCTGCAATAAAAAATGTTTGTGCGTTCTTAAAAACTAGTCTAAAGTATTGAAGAAAATCGTTAAAGCCGTTTTTGAGAAAAATAAAAAAAAGCTTAAAAAAAAGTTTAACAAATTTTTGTTTTGTGCATATCTCTTTAACTATTATATTTACACAAATTACATATGGGCGGTTCTTTTACAAACCGAACACTTTTTATTGGGTCACATTTTTGATTTGCCCGAAACTTTTTTTACACGTACTATTCGGAAAATAAGTAAACACGTGTATTAGGATTTGACCAAAAAAAAATTATTTTTTTAGTTAGAATTTTTTTAAGTTTGCCAAAAATTGTCAAATTTGGAAAAGTACCCTCTCTTTGAAAATCTGTATCTCCGGATATATAATTCCGATTGACTTCATGTCTTTTTCATTAATTCCTCTAAAACCTCTTCTTTCAAAAAAAAATTTCTAAAAAAAAATTAGTTTTTAATTTCTTAAAAATAAAAACAAATTAAAATGTAAAAAAAAATTTAACCATTGCCCCCTCAAAAAATTTTTTTTTTTTTTTAATATATGCGCCGTAGTGTTAGATACAATCGGTTTTGTAAAAAGTTGGAGCCATTTTTAGTTTTTTAAATATCAAAAGTTTTTTAACAAGCCCTCGCCTTTCTTCTATGAACGCCCGCCAAAGCATGTTGTGCATCTCGCTCGATCTTATTACATGCTTATGGTTTCATGCTTACTGTTCATTTAATCATATCTGACTAACAATTAGGAATTCTTTGTTTAAATTATTATATAATTATTATACCCTTGCAGAGGGTATAATGATTTCAGTCAGAAGTTTGCAACGCAGTGAAGGAGACGTTTCAGACCCAATAAAGTATATATATTCTTGGTCAGCATGACTAGACTAGTCGATCCGTCCGTCTGTCCGTCTGTCCGTCCGTTTCTACGCAAGCTAGTCCCTCAGTTGTTAAGCTATCGAGCTGAAACTTTACCAAAAGTCGTCTTTCTATTGCAGGTAGTATATAAGTCGGAACCGGCCGGATCGGACAACTATATCTTATAGCTCCCATAGGAATAATCGGAAAAATAATTGAAAAAAAATTATAACTTATGTGTTTTTTGACATTTTACCTAATGCTCTTGGAAATATCATTTTTTTAACAGTTCTGAATTTCGAATTAAATTTAATAAAAATCGGACGACTATATCATATAGCTGCCATAGGAACTATCAGAAAACAAGAAAGGAAGCTAACTTTGGCCAGCCGAAGTTTATATACCATTGCAGATCGTTTCTATTCTATTTGAAATTACAAAAATGTTAAATTTAGATTTGCAACAAACAAAATTATAGCAGTTTACGGATTATTTTGACATTAATTGATCGATCTTTCCTATGGCAGCTATATAATATAGTCATATAATTTATGTTAAATTTAATTCGAAATTCTAAAATAATAAAAAAAACTTATATTCCAAAGTAGAAGAGAATACAATAAAAATTAACAAAGCAATAATTTTGTTCCTATTAATTTTCCTTTAATTTCCCGATCGTTCCAATGGGAGCTATATGATACAGTAGTCCGATTTTTCTAAAATTTAATTAGAAATTCAGAACAGTTAAAAAAGTGATATTTCCAAGAGCATAAGGTAATATGTCAAAAAACACATAAGTTATAATTTTTTTCAATTATTTTTACGATTATTCCTATGGGAGCTATAAGATATAGTTGTCCGATCCGGCCGGCTCCGAATTATATACTACCTGCAATATAAAGACGACTTTTGGTAAAATTTCAGCTCGATAGCTTCAAAACTGAGGGACTAGTTTGCGTAGAAACGGACGGACAGACGGACAGACGGACATGTCTAGATCGACTCGTTTCGTCATGCTGATCAAGAATATATATACTTTATGGGGTCGGAAACGTCTCCTTCATTGCGTTGCAAACTTCTGACTGAAATCATTAAACCCTCTGCAAGGGTATAAAAATTAATGGCAAATTAATATGAACAAAATTACAGCTTCGGTGTCTTTTGACATATTTCCTTCTACTCTTTGGAATATCATTTTTTTAATACTTCTGATTTTCGATTTAAATTTTATAAAAATCGGACGACAATATCATATAGCTCCCATAGGAACGGTCGGAAAAGTAATGGGAAATTAATAGGAGAAAAATTATAGCTCTGTTAATTTTTATTGTATTCTCTTCTACTCTTGAATATAACTTTATTTTATTTTTTCAAAATTTCGAAATAAATTTTACATAAATCGGACGACTATATTATATAGCTCCCATACGAATGATCAATCAATTATTGTCAAAATTGCTATAATTCGGTTTGTTCCAAATCGAAATTCAGATTTTTGTAATTTGTAATTAAACAGGAATAAACTGCAAGGGTATATAGACTTCGGCTGGCCGAAGTTAGCTTACTTTCTTGTTTTTTTATTTACTTAGGTCATTATTTTAGCAAAAGTTAATATTTTTTGAATGTTAAAAAAAACTTTTTTTTTTAATGTTAAAAAAATAATATTTTTTTTAATGTTGCAAAAACTTTAAAAAAATTCAATAATAAACAAAAAAATAATTTAATAATATTTTAAGCAAAGAATTCCTACTTGTTAGTCAGATATGATCAACATACTGTTAAATGACTCGTAAGCATGAACACCATAAGCATGTAATAATAGCATAGCATCATAGCAAACATTTTTTTTAAATTTTAATTTGTTTTTATTTTTAAGAAATTAAAAACTAATTTTTTTTTAGAAATTTTTTTTTGAAAGTAGAGGTTTTAGAGGAGTTAATGAAAAAGACATGAAGTCAATCGGATTCATATAACCGGAGATACAGATTTTCAAAGAGAGCGTACTTTTCCAAATTTGACAATTTTTGGCAAACTTAAAAAAATTCTAACTAAAAAAATAATTTTTTTTCGGTCAAATCCTGATATACGTGTTTACTTATTTTCCGAATAGTACGTGTAAAAAAAGTTTCGGGCAAATCAAAAATGTGAAATTTTTTTTTTGCCAAATCTGTTCGGTTTGTAAAAGAACGGCCCATATAGGGGGCGCTTATAGCATTTCAAAATACATTTCAAACGAGATACAGCACAAGTAGCTTTAGTAGTTTAGAAGTTACGACTTTCCAAATTTTAGTTATTTATAGTTGTTTTCCCGCTAAACTAGCGGGTTTTCCCAAAAATGGTAAAACAAACGATTTTTATATCGATCTGTTGAACATCATATTAAATTTTCAGAACTTAAAAAACATGTTTTGGACAAACTGACAACCTGACAAACAGAATTAAATTTTCATTTGGACTAGACCCCCAAAACTAGTTTTCGGTATAACTTTTAAACGGATCCGAAAAGATCCAAATTTATAAATTTTCACTTTTACACTTTCACCGCTCTCTCCCCCAAACCAATTGTTTTTCTTGATTTTTTTAGCAATACCTTAATTTGGTGTATTGTATACTCATTACGATCGGACTATCGGCGGCTATATATAGTAGTCGCCTTCGCATACTCTCCTTGTGCGGTTCATCACTACATGGACTGCCGCCCATAGTGATTTGGTGTACAAGTAGAAAACCGCCGTTTTTTTCATAATTTAATTTCCAAGCTTTTTAGGCGAAGGGAAGTTGATTGCTGAGTCACACCAAAGGAATCCGCCAGTACTTCCTGTTTCTGACAAGAATCTTCATCCAGCAGAGCCTACAAATCCGCGTCTTCAAACTTTTTCACAGGTCGATCCTTGCCTTCCACGTCAGACTCGCAATTTTTAAACTTTGCAAGCCATTCTCGACACGTTCTTTTACTTATACACGAATTATTATAAATATCTACGATCATTCGACACGCTTAAGCTGCCGATTTTTTGATCGCGAAAAGCAAAATCTCCCGCAAATGACGCTTATTTGGTTCGAAATTCGACATTTTCGTGCACCAACAAAATGATAGAAAATAAGAATACACAAACGAGACAATGTAGAGTTGTTAACCTATACTTTAGCTCGCCATTTGTCGTTCCCGATCAAAATTTATCACCATTTTGTGAAGATGGCACCACCTAGTCGAAAACGGCGGCTTTCTACTTGTACACCCAATATTATGTAACGACCCTGTTTCGGGAGGCGGTATAGTTCGACGGGGTCAGGGTTCGCGACAGATATTTATATTTCTTCCTCTAAGGATCAGTTTACATTCCTTTCCCCAATGAGGACACAGAAAAATAGCAATATAAGCTTTAGTAGTTTAGAACAGAATACAAAGTAGGCGAGTATTTCAAAGTGGTAGTATAATGAACGTGTGTCGGGTAGCCTTCTCTGCGTCCCGATGGGTCGGGATTGGTTGCGTCGTTGCTTCGGCGTCGAGGAAGGGCCAAGTGATGGACTGCTTGCGGTCATATTCGGCTCTACGAAAGGGCCGAGAGATGAACTGCTTGATGTCGCTAAAGCGGCGCTACAAATAAGCCGAATGATTTACAGGTGTCGGGATCCGACGCTAGGTCGCGTTATGGCCTGCTTGCTGACAAAGAGTCGTTAAACGATTATCGGTGACGTAGCGCTACGGCCAAGCGGTTCGCTGCTTGCTGCGAGCTTCGTCGCTATGGAAGTGCCGAGAAGTCGCGTCGGCGCTACGGAAGGGCCGAGAAATAAGCTTCGGCGTTACGGAAGGGCCGAGAAGTCGCGTCGGCGCTACGGAAGGGCCGAACTGCTTCGTCGTGAGTCCGTCGTATTCGTAGTGTTCTGGATCGTTGGGAACGATTGGATTGGATCTATAGTGGATTTCGGGAACGTAGGGCATAGTTAGTTTCGGTCTGCCGGGCATCGATAGTTTTGACCTGCCTTTCTACATCCGTTTCGTTTCCGAGTCGGGAGCCGGAAACGTGACTTCTGGGGGAACTCGATGAGGTGGGCCTGATTTCTAGGAAACCAGGCCGCCTCAGTGAGCATGACTGGGTCTGGGCTGATTTCCAAGAAACCACACCGGGACGCCAGTGATCCTCACCAGGTCGTAGAACCGATTTAAAACCGAGTTCTTACGGATCCACCACCACTGCCAATACTTTCTACCAGAACACTTACCAGGATATTTCTCCTTGTTGCTGGTGTGTTTCCTCGAAGATCTTCGGAACGCAAGTGACTCATCTGCAGTCTTGCCCAGAGTTGTCGATGTCGATGTCTATTTTACGCGTTTAAAAAGTTCGTTTTTATACCCTTTCAGAGGGTATAATGATTTTAGTCAGAAGTTTAGGAGGAGACGTTTCCGACCCCATAAAGTATATATATTCTTGATCAGCATGACTAGACGAATCGATCTAGTCATGTCCGTCTATCCGCCCGTCTGTCCGTCCGTTTCTACGCAAACTAATCCCTCAGTTCTAAAGCTATCGAGGTGAAACTTTACTATTGCAGGAAGTATATATAAGTCGGAACCGGCCGGATCGGACAACTATATCTTATAGCTCCCATAGAAATAATCGTAAAAATAATAGAAAAAAAATTATATCTTCGGTGTTTTTTGACATATTAACTATTGCTCTTGGGAATATCATTTTTTCAACTGTCCTGAATTTCGAGTTAAATTTTATAATTTTATAAATTAAATAGGATAATAGATAAATAGGATATATAGCTCCCATAGTAGCGATCGGAAAACTAAAGGGAAATTAATAAAAATGGTATTCTCATCTACTCTAAAGTATACCTTTATTTTATTATTTCAGAATTTCGAATTAAATTTAACATAGTAAGGATCGATCAATTAATGTCAATATAATACCAAAACTGCTATAATTGTGTTTGTTGCAAATCTAAATTTAACATTTTTGTAATTTCAAATTGAATTGGAATGATCTGCAAGGGTATATAAACTTCGGCTGACCGAAGTTAGCTTCCTATCTTATTTTTCTTTAGAGTTTCGGGTGCTGTTAGTCAAGGGTTTCTACATGGGGCTTTAGTTCGTTTACGTAGACTCCGAGCGTCTTTCCGGTCACCGTGTGTTTTATTGTTGATGTCGCCGCCGATATGAAACCCGTTACTTTGAATGCAAAAGTATGTAACAGGTAGACGGAAGCGTTTCCGACCATATAAAGTATATATATTCTTGATCAGGATCACTAGCCGAGTCGATCTAGCCATGTCCGTCCGTCCGTCTGTCTGTTCGTCTGTCTGTCCGTCTGTATGAACGCTAAGATCTCGAAAACTATAAAAGCTAGAAGATTGAAATTTGGCATGCAGATTCTAGGGGTTAATACGCAGCGCAAGTTTTTCACGCCGAAGTGCCACGCCTCCTCTAACGCCCACAACGCTGAGATCTCGGAAACTATAAAAGCTAGAAGACTGAGATTTGGCATGCGGATTCTAGGGGTTAATACGCAGCGCAAGTTTTTCACTCCGATGTGCCACGCCCCCTCTAACGCCCACAAACGTCGAAAAGCTATGGCTCCCACAGTTTTTAAGCTAGAGCAAAAGTGTAAACGCAATTTTGTTTGGGTTATTAATGCCTACGGAAATGTAGAAGAAAATTTTTAAATCGTCCCACTCAGTAAAAAGTTATAATCAAATTATGAAATGGCCGGTAGATGACGCCACTTTGAAGCGGCTGATTGGCTTGCCCTGCTTGAGACTGCTTGCTTTAGCTGAGTAACGGGTATTTGATAGTCGAGGCACTCGACTATAGCGTTCCCTCTTGTTTGGGACTTGTTTGGCCGGGAATCCAGTTGTTGTTGTTTTTCCCAGACTACGTCTTCTTTTTTGTGTCTCCATTCCCTTTTCCGGAGGTTATATGCACTAGCTTTGTCGAGAGACGCCTTTCCCAAGATCAGATGTGCTAGTGTTCTTGTGGCCATGTTTCGGGATTTTTTTCCAAGTCTAGGAGCTTCTGTTTAATCCAGATGTCTTTTTCGACTTCGGCTCAGTGTGCCTCTTCTTCTGGCATTCTGGGTAAAGCGTCTGCAACGACATGGAGATTTCCTTTGCGATAACGTATTTCAAACGAGTACGGCTGCTTTGCCAATGCCCATCTGACAATCCGTCTCGATGGGCTCTCTATCGAGGTTAGCCATTTTAGCGCCTGATGATCTGTGATAACTATAAAATGGTAACCTTCCAAGTACATGCTCAGTTTCGGTATGCCCCAGTGGATTGCCAGGCATTCCTTTTCAGTCGCTGAGTAGTTTGTCTTCTGACTGGCGTATTGAGTCAGGACCGCTCCTTATCCGCAGTTGCTGGTGCTTCTGTTAGTGCTTTTTTTAAGGTTTTGTGTTTCTTGTTCTGCCTTCTTGATCCACTTAAACTTTGTGTATTTTTTGACTAGTATGTACAGTGGTTGTGCCAGTTCGTGAAGTTCGGGACGAACCTTCTGTACCATGAAGCTACTCCCAGGAAGCTGTGTACTTGCTTTGTCGTCTCTGGGCTCTGGCATGTCTAGGATCGCGGCTATCTTTCCCGGGTTAGTGTGTATCCCCCTTGCGCTCACTACATGGCCTAGGTATCTGAGCTCTTCCTTGAAGAAGTGGCATTTTACTGTATTTATCCTCAGGTTTGCCTTACGTAGTCGTCTCACCACTTCCCGAGAAGCTCCACATACTCCCGTTTGGTACCCCCGATGACCACTATGTCATCCAGAAATGCGAATGCAAACGGTTCCATCTGTGGTCCGATGCCTGAGTCGAGAGCTCTTTAGAAGGCATTACTTTCCACTGAAACAGTCCGCAACCTGGTACGGTAAAAGCGGTGTACAATTACTACCGGCGAGCTGTAAGTGGAATGAGAGGGTTCGATAAGGTCTTGTGCTAGGAGGTCGTCCACTTGTTTACTTATTATTGTCTGCATGGCCGGGTTTCGAGAGTAATACCTCTGTTTAATTAGGAGATCGTGTTTCATGAAGATCGTATGCGTGGCATTGTGGTTAACTCCTTTGACTCTACAAATCATTTCCAGTTCCGTTTTAAGGATTTCTTGGATCTCTGCCTCTGTTAGATCGCCTGTCGGTAGTGCCCCAATGCCGTGACTCTTCCGTTTTCTATTCCTGTTTTTGCTTCTCTTGTTTTTGCTCATTCTTGCCGTGATGCCTCCGGACTGCAATATGACGTTACACTTTCCTAAAAAAGTCCATTCCCAGTAGAAGGTCCCTGATTACTTCGTTGAGGATTTGTAATGTCGTCGTGGTTGTTTGATTTCCGAGCTGTATTGGCACTTCCAATGCCTCCGTGACTGTTCAGTTTGTCCCGTCTGCTAGTCTAATGGCTTCGGTTACTTGCTTCCGTATCCTATGCCTGGCTATCCTGTTAGCTAGTTCTCTGGTGATTAAACTTCGTGTGGCTCCCGTGTCTATGGCCTCGCGAACTCCTGTGATACCTAGATTCACTGTTGTCGTCGAGCGTTAAAGTTCATTGCTGTTGCGGGTGTGGTGTTCGCCCTGGATGCCCGCTCTGATCCCATGGGCCTCTGGCTTTTCCCGTCGTTTCGTTCTGGCGACAGCAATAGATAGTGTGTATCCCATCCTGTCCGCATACCCAGCAATATACTCTTGGCGTGTTGTTGCTCTGAAGTGCTAAGTGTCCTTCTCCTTTGCACCTTGAACATCTATTATTCATGCTGAATGATCTCGAGATTACTCCTGCGGTCTCCAATGGTTTCTCGGTTGTCCCCCAAAATTTCCAGATGGTTGCTGCTGTGGCCAGTGACTTTCCGGTGTTTGTGTTGTGCGTTCCTATGGTTGGAGGGCCTCGAATTCCTCTGCTAACTGTAGGTATTCTTCCAGGGTTCGGCATTCTCCCCGTTTAGCACTCCTTTTAATTTCCACTCGACTGTTCCGGTACACCCACTCTAGTTTTTTTTCTTTTGTGAGTGTGGTAAACCTCATAATCTTCCGGAGTTCCCTCGCGTAATCCTTTGCTAGATCGTTTGTACCCTGGTTCCTGTATGTTATATTTTCCATTGCTTTCTCTTCGTGGTCCGCTGGTCTGTAGTACTCCAAGAAACTTTTGTGTTGGATGGGTGTGCCACCAGTCCACGGCGCATCCCCTGAACAATTTGAACATGGCTCCTGCTGCGTGATCGAGCTTTATTCCGTTGGCCTTTGCTAGCTCTTCCTTTCTGCAAATGAACTCTGTTGGGTCTCCCGTGCCGTCATATTCTTCTCCCCACCTTCGTATTACACCTATTGTGGCCACTTTGTCTGTTCTTCTGGGCTCGGGTACTGGTTTTCCGCTGCTTGTTGCTTGCATGTCCGTTATCTGTAGCAAGTTTTGTTTTTTCTCTAATTCGTCAGGTGCTGGTGATGGGGTCCTTGCGTGCTTTTGTGCCAGCTCTTGGAGACGTTTGGTGGTTTCTTCGCTGTGGGCACCTTTCTTTATGAACTCTGACATTTGTTTCCGCATGTCCTCGCACAGCGTTTCTGGCTCGATGTCGAATTCCATCAGATAGATTTCTAGTTGGGCCTTATTGCAATTGCTGATCCAGCCTCGAGTCAGCTTGTCTGCCATTTTTAATCTGTGTTGTGTTAAGGAAGAGGGTAAACGATCTTTGTTGTTGTTTTGAGGTTTCTGTCTGTTTGATTTTAATCTGCTCGGGCGCCACTGTAATGACCCTGTTTCGGGAGGCGGTATAGCTCGCCGGGGTCAGGGTTAGCGAAAGATATTTATATTTCTTTCTCTATAGTGTTACGTGGGCATTTTAGTGCCCTAGTCCTGTAAAGGACTTGGGCCGAGTGAAAGTCATCCGATGTTCAGGCACCAATTTTTGCCGGGATAAGCTCGCCGGTGGAATGGGTTCTTGGTAAGACTTTTTCCTCTCCAACATAACGAGAATAAATATTAAGATGCCTGAAAAATAGTAAGAGTCGTAAAGTCCGTCGGTCATCAGTCTACATTGCCCCACAAGCTTAGCTGTCGCTTGATCGTAACACGATCGGGTAATGTTTCGGCCACATTCCCTCCCCTTCACACAATCGTGTGCCAAGTGGATCGTCGCGGGCCGCGCAATACGATCCCCTATTGACAAGGTTGTCCGTCAAAAGTTATGTCATTGTTCACCTACTCCACTTATCGCGTCAGCACCCCCCTTGTTTATACAAACACAAGGCTGATACTCGCCACTGAAAAGTCAACTTCTAATTATATTTTCTACAGTACAACAAAAAGGTATACTGACTGATATAAACCAGGGAAGGAAAATAACTGTTATTTTTGTATTTTCAAATAAAAAAAATTAACGACAGGGAAGACTCCTAGAAAAAACCCAACTATACCACTGGCATTATAAAACATTGTATTTTACATATTCGCAATGATTTTTATTTTTGCAATTTTTATTTAAAACTCAAAAAATAATCGTTATTCTGTGTTTTATATAAAACTTGACATATGAAACTTATTCTCTGAGTTTTATTTTCTGATTGAAAAATAACAGTTATTCCTTGAGTTTTATATAAAAATCAAAACATAAAACTTATTCTCTGAGTTTTATATTTTCAATCAAAAATAAAACTTAAAACCGTTTAGTGGCGGCTGTGTAGGGGACTTAAATGTTTTAAAAATGTAGATCTGGTACTTGACCCATTGGCTTTTTTTAAGATTTTTACCAAATGAAATCAACCACGGTAAGTGGTTAACAGAAAACTTGATCTTGGTATCTTTTTCTAAAACGTTTTTTGGATCGTCCATCTCTTTATCGAAAACGTTTTTATGTATTAATTTATAGATCGCCTACTATTAAAACATGGATTTCTCCTCTGCGCGACGTAAATATATTAATTAATCATACTTACCGTGGTTGATTTCATTTGATAAAAATCTTGAAAAAAGCCAATGGGTCAAGTACCATATCTACATTTTTAAAACATTTAAATCCCCTACACAGCCGCCACTAAACAGTTTTGAGTTTTATTTTTAATGAAAAAATAAAACTCAGAGAATAAGTTTTATGTTTTGATTTTTATATAAAACTCAAGGAATAACTGTTATTTTTCAATCGGAAAATAAAACTCAGAGAATAAGTTTTATATGTCAAGTTTTATATAAAACTCACAGAATAACGATTATTTTTTGAGTTTTACTTAAAACTCATGGCATAATGATTAAAAATCGATTTTTAAAATAAAACTCATAACAGTTACGACCCCTAATATAAACTTGTGTAATGCCTTGAGGAGGCCTAAAGTGGAAAATTTACTTTAGATAGTCAAACAAAGGTACGGATATATATATATATGGTGGATAAAAAGGAACCGTGTTCCGACAAACTTACCCCTTAAAGCATATATATATCATAATGTTAGCTGCATGCGTTGACTTCAACGGTGGTGGAGAGACTCGGTTCTTAAATTACTCATCACTGTTCACTCGATGTCCTTTTGATTCGGTTTAGTTTGTTTGCATTAAAAAATGCCTCGCAATTCGTTCAGTTACTATTGTAACTATTGTAACTATCTTCACTGACGGACCTTTTGTTTCTAATCTTTTGATTTTTACTTGTTCAGCATTTTTAATTAATATACTGTTTTAACACATTTGGTCCTGGACACTACTTTTTCCAAAGTGGGCAATGGTCACTGCGCCTCGGAACAGATCGCTGCTATGTCTTAAGTAGCGTGGGCATCACGAGTGCTATGGAAATTAGCATCGGAGTACTGTTCGCTTGTCAGATGTCGTCCTTATGTCCGATCTTCTCCACGGTTTTGTTAACTTTAGCGGCGGTGTCTGATTCTTCAGATCCTTGCTAATCGATGGCGTGTCCTTATCAAGGACAGTAGAAGAGGACAACGGGTCTTGGTCTCCTGATGGCATTGGACCACGTGGGCAAATGCCCGAAGCGCGTGAGGAAAATCCTCCTCCCCGTCGGTATAAGAACAGAATAGATTATGTCCCCTTTCTCTATCCGGCTGGGGTTTTATTAGTGAATCTTTCTCCATCCAATAAATTGAAGGAGATACAAAAGATAGCAATATAAAGTAGACGTGTATTTCAAAGTGGTCGTACAATGGATGTGTCGGGTGATCGCCTTCTCTGCGTCCCGATGGGTCGGGGCTGGTTGCGTCGTTGCTTCGGCGTCGAGGAAGGGCAAGTGACTGCTTGCGGTCAGATTCGGCTCTACGAAAGGGCCGAGAGATGAACTGCTTGCTGTCGCTGGAGCGGCGCTACGGATAAGCCAAATGATTAACTGCTTGGTGTCGGAATCCGACGCTACGGAAGGGCCGAGTGATGGACTGCTTGCTACCGTGATCCGGCACTACGGAAGAACCGAGTGATGGACTGCTTGCTGTAGTGATCCGGCGCTACGGAAGGGCCGCGTGATAGACTGCTTGCTGACGAATAGTCGTGAACTGCTTGTCGGTGGCGTGGCGCTACGGAGCGCCAAGCGCTTCGCTGCCTGCTGCGAGCTTCGGCGCTACGGTAAGGCCGAGAAGTCGCGTCGGCGCTACGGAAGGGCCGAGAAGTCGCCTCGGCGCTACGAAAGGGCCGAGAGGTCGCGTAGGCGCAACGGAAGGGCCGAACTGCTTCGTCGTGAGCCCGTCGGGTTCTTAGTGTTCTGGATCGTTGGGAACGATCCGGGACCGGGACTCCAGTGATCCTCACCAGGTCGCAGAACCGATTTAAAACCGAGTTCTTACTGATCCACCACCACTGCCAATACTTTCTACCAGAACACTTACCCGGATATTTCTCCTCGTTGCTGATGTGTTTCCTCGAAAATCGTCGGAACGCAAGTGACTCATCTGGGGTCTTTCCTCCGCTTATATAGGCCCCGTTGAGTGTGACCAGAGCGGTCGATGTCGAGAATCCTGATTTCGATAAGTCGGCGTCGGGTCACGAATATATCGACTGCAGTCGACTATCGATATGTTAGTATGGCTAGTTATCGTTTTCTTTTGGGCACGCGTTTGAAAATTTTCTTTTTTAAGCGCTCGATTTGAAAATAGTGTTCTTTGCTTTCTTAAAAATGTATACTCTTTTTTTTACAGCTGGTAGGCGAAAAGAAGAGTCAATTATTTTTAAGGTGCTGGCCTAAGCTGTGAGTCCCTTACTATGGGTTGAGGAAAGCTGCAGAGTTGTCGAAGGACCAAATTTAAAGGTCCGAATTACATAAAACAACCTTTTCAGTTAAGTTCTGTATTAAAACTGAATTTTATTTTCTAAATCCCTGCTTAGGAAACTAACATGAAATTTGAATTTCAGACTTCACGCACAAGCAGACACACACACACATGGACTGTCGAGTAGGGGGTGTTACTCGAGTTCGTGGGTATGCATGTGCACTTTCTGATAGACATTCTCAGAAAATAGCGAGGGGTCACAATATTTTGAAATGCAATAAAACGATAAGATTCCCTCGGATACCAAACACAGTGATCATGATTTTGTAAAAGAACCGTCGAAAAAAACTCTGCTCCCGCTCATTATAGCCACTAATCGTGTCAGTGTTTCCTAGCCCATGGGAAAACCATGTTCGTTCGATGTTGCATAAGCGAAATGCAATTCAACCCCTTGACGGACGAGTCCAGAAATTTCTGAGGGTTTCTATTGAAGAATACTATATTACATTTAGGCAAATGATGGATCGGAATTGATTTTACCAAAATTGTATTATTGCTACTCCATCTCAGTACCTTTATAGAAAGTTATACTTCAGCCAAAATAAACTTTGCATTGTTTGCAGAGTATATACTGTAACGAACCCACCTAGAGGGTGCCCGTCACAATTACCCTAGTTTTAAGAGAAATGCCATGAAGTCAATTATCCTAGTTTTAAGAGAAATTCCATGAATTCCGTTAAATAAATATTAGTAAGTTATAGCTAAGTTCCGGGGTGGCAACGCCAACCGATATTTAGCCAAGACAAGTTCAGGTTCTAGGGTGGCAACGCCAGCCGATATTTAGCCAAGACAAGTTCAGGTTCTAGGGTGGCAACGCCAACCGATATTTAGCCAAGACAAGTTCAGGTTCTAGGGTGGCAACGCCAACCGATATTTAGCTTAGACACCTATAATACTAGAAATCCCGACCTAGGATACTAAAGTAGGAAAACACCAGAAATCCCAAAAACGGGAAAAAGGGGAAAGGGAGAAGAGCAGACAGGAAAGCTCTCTTCTCTCGGGATCGCGGAACGGGCAAGACGCGTGTTCGGGACTTTCGCTTTCGCTGTCAGAGGACAGAAGACAGGCCAGCTTAGACGCTTGACGCGAAGGTTCTCGCATTTCTAACCGCGTGTGTTCTGGTGATCGTAAGGCGGGTCAAAGATTTAGGAGACGGACCGGTCGAGGTTAGTACGACTAGGTTCACATGCGTTCAAAACGGTGTAGCGGACTCAAGTGAAGACAATTTCAATAAACGGCAAAGAATATATAATCGCACATTTCGACCACGTGTTTTTTTCCTTTACTAACCTTATCTCCACCGCTGTTTTCGGTAGTCGCATCCCGGTTCGTAGAAAATATTACCGTAGTGTCACTGGACCCGAATGTGGACGCCTTCCCATTCGGCCCAGTAATTTTCATCACCCTTTTCCGTAGTTTTGGGATTTGCGCGTGGACCCCCGTCCCGCCTTATCCGTTACCCTAGTTTTCCCACCTTTTCCGTAGTTTTGGAGATTTGCGCGTGAACCACAGTCCCGCCTTATCCGTTATCCTGGTTCTCCCACCTTTCCCTTAGCTTTGGGGATTCGTGCGTGGACACCCGTCCCGCCCGGCCTGGTACCCTAGTATAAAGGAAATCTGCCCTGAAAGATAAAACGATGAGTACTCCTAAGGGATCGGACGGTGAGTACGAAGAAGCCGATTTTATTAAAAACCCTGGTGTAGGAGTCCGCTGGATTTATGCTCGCCGGAAAGACGAACTCAACTCCCTTGCCGTTGAGTTCGGCTTTAAAGCTGATGGTACCGTCGAAGAGGCCCGAAAGGCGTTCGCCAGCCTGGTCAGCTCAGAATCCTTCCCACGACGGGTGTGGGACCGACTAACTCAGTTGTAGGAGCAGTACAGCAGTCGGGCAGCAGTCCATCCCCGACGGAGAAAAACGACGAGATGGGGCAATTTACGGAGTTCCTCCGGGTCCCCACCGGTTCCGTCGTTGCGCCGATCGAGGTCCTAGCCCGTCCTCGAGGGGTACATCCAGGGACTATACAAGGTGTCCAGGTGCCACCAGTAGACGTTCGCTCGACCGCGAGCCTACAGGGACAGGAGGTACGGAGCGATACGACTCCCACTCAACGCTTGCTCCCGGAGAAGATGTGTAAGAGGAACCTGCGATTCGACGGTAGCTCGGACCCATTGACGCTTATCGCCGCCCTCGAGGAGAAGATGACGACGTATAGGATAAATCCGGAAGAAATCCCACGGGCTATGTCCGAAATCCTGGAGGGCCCAGCGGCGCGGTGGTTTCGCACCAGCCACCTGCAGTCCTCCTCGTGGGGAACTTTCCGGAAGGAATTCCTGGATTTCTTTCTTCCTCCTCGATACTTCGAAAGGTTAGAGGACGAGATTCGGACTCGCGTGCAGAGGAAAGGAGAGCCTTTCAAGACATACTTGATCGAACTTAGGACGAATATGCAGCAGGCCGGATACCGAGAGGAGGAAGAGTTATACCGACCATACGAAAACATGGCCCCAGAGTATCGTCTGTACATTAAGCGCAGCGAATTTGCGACGATGAAGAAGCTGACCCACATGGCGACCGAGTATGAGAGCGTCAAGCAACTCGAGTCGACCCGAGGTGGAACCCCAGGAGGGACGAGCGGTGGCGACGAGGGATCGCGAACTCGACGGTCACCAAACCCCTTTCGAAACTCAGAGCCTATTGCACCGACAGGACACGCGACTCATCGGATGATCGGGCAAGGAACCCCACGAGTAGACGCACAGAGGGCCTGCGGCCGCTGCGGTGAGATCGGGCGAAGCGACGGCCCGATCCCAACCAGGCTCCGTTAAGGATTCACGGTGGGCTCATCACGGCAGCGGTAGAAGTCGGAGGAAAATGGGTGGACGCTACCGTCGACACCGGGGCATTGAGGAGCTTCGCCAGCGAAAGCTTTACAAACCTGGCCGCTCGCGCAGGCGAAGTTCGGGATGTCGTCACTATAGCATTGACCGATCGGTCATGTCTAGACGTGACGAAATTGTGGCGAGCTCCGGTCACGTTGGCAGGAACCACTGTGCTCTTACCCATGTTGGTGATGCCTACTATGCTAGATCGGGTGATACTTGGGATGGACTTCCTCAGAGCAGCAGGAACGCACGTGCAATGCGGGCAAGCCTCCCTCGACTTGCGCCCCGAACCCCGAGTAGTAGGAGACCCGCTGTTACTCCCGGTGTTCTTACCACGGAAGAACGACCGAGAAGAAGCGGTACAACCTGTCGCGTCTGGAGTCCAATCGGGGACTGCCGGACGAAGAGAAGAATCGGCACACCCCGTCGCGTCTGGAGTCCGATCGGGGACTGCCGGACAAAGGAAAGAAGCGGTACACCCTGTCACGTCCGGAGTCCAATCAGGGATTGCCGTACAAAGAGAGGAAGCGGTACACCCTGTCACGTCTGGAGTCCAATCGGGGACTGCCGGACAAAGGGAAGAAGCGGCAAACCCTCTCGAGGCTGGAGTCCAATTGGGGACTGCTAGACAAGAGGGAGTGGAGGTTCCCGACCCTACGCCAGGGCGGGCCACAATCACGCCATACGACGGCAGGACACCCGCTAGAACGGAGGCGGAAATACACGACGAAGAGCGACAGACCGCGCCTTTAAGTCTGGGACAACAAGGCTTCATCGACCGAGAATTAGCTTTATTCGAGAGTCTCCATGGGGTATCCCACGTCGCCGAACACCGTATCGTCATGCGCGACGACAAACCCCTAAAGCAAAGGTATTATCCCAGGAACCCGGCGATGCAACACGTCATCGATACCCAAGTCGAGGAACTGCTCCGCGCGGGAGCCATCGAGCCGTCCAGGAGCCCACACAGCGCACCAATCGTGTTGGTGAAGAAGAAGGCTGGCGACTGGCGCATGTGTGTCGACTATCGGCAGTTGAACGCACACTCGGTGCCCGACGCCTACCCGGTCCCGAGGATCAATCATATCCTAGAGAAGTTGCGTCACGCCCGGTACATCTCCACGTTGGATTTGAAAAACGGCTATTGGCAAATTCCCATGGCCAGGGATAGTCGTCAGTACACAGCCTTCACCGTCCCAGGTCGGGGACTGTACCAATGGAAGGTAATGCCCTTCGGGTTACACTCCGCCAGTGCCACGTTCCAACGTGCCCTGGACAGCGTCATCGGAGCGGAGATGGAGCCGGTCGCTTAGATGACATTATCGTCATTAGCTTTACGTAGGAGCAACACTTCGCTAACCTCGCCGAAGTCTTTCGCAGACTCCGGGCAGCCAACTTGAGGATAAATACGAAAAAGTGCACCTTTTTCAAGCAGAAACTGGTTTACCTCGGGCACGTGATTAGCGGCGAAGGGGTTCAGACAGATCCTGAGAAGGTGTCTGCAATTAATGGGTTGAAGACACCCACCAATCTCAAGGAACTCCGTCAATGGATCGGGATGGCATCTTGGTACCGAAGGTTCGTTCCTAACTTCGCTACCATCGTACAACCAGTAACCGCGCTATTGAAGAAAGGTCGGAAGTGGACATGGGGACCGGAACAGCAAACTGCCTTGGAAGAGATTAGAAGATGCCTGACCACCGCCCCTGTGTTGGGTTGTCCGGATTTTGACCGAAAGATCGTCTTGCAGACAGACGCGAGTGACGTCGGCTTGGGAGCGGTTTAATCTCAGGACATCGAGGACCAAGAGAAGGTAATCGCGTACGCCAGCCGTCGACTAACCCCTGCGGAACATAACTACACGACGACCGAGAAAGAGTGTCTGGCTATCATCTGGGCCATCAGGAAGATGCGCTGTTACCTGGAGGGTTACCGATTCGAGGTCGTTACCGACCACTTGGCCCTCAAATGGTTGAACTCTATCAAGAGCCCTTCCGGCCGAATAGCGCGCTGGGCCTTGGAATTGCAACAGTTCCAATTCGACGTGCGCTACCGACGAGGGAAGCTGAACGTCTTGACCGATGCTCTTTCGCGACAGCCCAGGGACGTACTTCAGGGTGCTGTCGAGCTCGAGGACCACTGCGAATGGACCAGGAAGATGAAAGAGAAAGTACACGACGAGCCCGAGAAGTTCTCCGATTATGCGCTCGAGAACGGCCAACTCTATAGGAATATGGGTCACAGAGCTGATGACAAGGACTACTTCCCGTGGAAGCTCTGTGTGCCCTCTTTTCAGAGGGCCCGTGTCATATACGAGTGTCATGATTCCCCGACCGCAGGACACTTGGGGGTCCGAAAGACGATCACCCGACTGTCCCAGAGGTATTTCTGGTCCGGCATGTACCGCGATGACAAACACCACGTGCGGCACTGCGAGTCTTGCCAGAAATTTAAGTCCACTCAGACCAAGGCCGCCGGGAAAACCCTTCGACATTCTCTGCGCTTTCGGGAACGCATACTCGGACGAGTGGGCATCCCCCGGAAATTCGTGTGCGACAATGGGACCCAGTTTACAAGTCGGGCCCTGAAAAGCTACTTCACCAAGCTCGGCGTGGAGATCCAGTACACGGCCCCGTATTGTCCCCAGGAGAATCCTACCGAAAGGATTAATCGTACTGTGAAGACGCTGATATCCCAGCTGTCGGAAGACGACCAAAGTTCCTGGGATAATATGCTGCCGGAGATTTCCCTCGCAATCAATAGTAGTGTGTCGGACTCGACGGGGTATACTCGGCATTTCTCACTCAGGGACGGGAGCTACGCCTGCCTGCGATGCTGTACGACGAACTCTCTCCTGGATCGGCGGCCATACATGCAGGTCCCGAAAGAAAGGCGTCGCATCTTCAAGGAATCTTCGACATCGTACGGTCGAATCTTCAACGTGCGTCTCTAGAGCAGGCGAGGCACTATAACCTTAGGAGGCGCGAATGGAGACCTACGCTCGGGAGTCAGGTTTGGCTGCGACAACACCCCTTATCAAAAGCGGCTGAGGGATTCGCCGCCAAACTTGCTCCTAAGTATGACGGTCCCTAAACCGTCGTGAAATTCACCTCTCCGAATCTGGTACGACTGCAGCGCCCGGGAGATCGACGGCGACAGGTCGCCAATCTATCGCAGCTTAAACCCTACTACGCGGTGGACACCTCCGACACGATCGATGACAACGCCACCGGGCCGAGTAACCCGGCACGGTAGGCATCTGGAACCACAAAATAACTTTAAGATCCATGCTTGTAATAGTTTAAGATTAATGAGTTCTTTGTTAGCTACACCGTTAGGTAGGAAGGTCGGATGGTGGGGATATATCAATAAGCCTAGATTACTATTTCAGATGGACGAGGTAATCGTATTGTCGGACGACTCCGACGGCATCGAGGCTTTCTACCCAAGGGAAGGCTCCGAGGACGGCCGTGAAGAGGGGGAGGAGGAGGAGTTCCCCACCGATGACGACTCTCAGGATCCCGGTGACTCGCGCTTCGCTGGGTTCCGCGGAGGTCGGTGGAGTCCCCGACCCGGTGAGTCACGGCGATGCTACCAGCCGACGTCACCCCAGCCAACCTCGTACCGTCTCGAAGATGATGAGGACGACGCCAGCGACTGTGACTCCGACCTATTCAGCCGACCCCCACGCTCCAGAGACAGCTCACCGCACCGCTACCCCAAAGGACGACGGCCAGGGGAACCGTTCTACAGCGAGTCGCAACGATCCGAGTCGGAAAAGGACTGTCCGTGGGCCAGGCGCAATCCCCGAGCCGGCCATCCAAGGTATTCGGGACCTAGGCCGCCGCGATTCCCGGACGTGTATCATTTTTACCACCATACGACCGAGGACCAGGTATGCAGGTGGCCCGGATATGTGTCACTCATGCGCGTCGACGTCCGTTCGGTGCTCATCAAAGTGCCTGGTTTACCCACCATCCCCTCCCCCGTACCCGACGCTGGAAGCCGGAGTAGAAGTTGACCTCCAGGCCAACCAACCGCCGTACGGCATGGCGGCCCGCTCGGAGGGGGAGGTGGCTAAAGGGTCGGTTAGTCCGACAACCCCACCCCGACGAGTTTCAACGACCCCAGCCACGTTCTCGCAAGGGGTCCAGACGTCTCCAGCACCCGGAAAGGACCGTCCACAGGGGGGAACGAACCAGGAAACCCAGACTTCGCCGCCCAATCGACAGGACTCGCGCCGATTGATCCAAACGCGGGTGCCATACGCACAGGGATCTCTAAGTCCCAGACACAGCGCTGGAGAATCGACGAGGATCGCTTCGTGTCCGGATTTGAGTTGGTCACGGACACCGAGGATGACGAGGAAGAGACTCCCCTGTTTCGCCGCTCCTTCGTGGCTGCCCCCCAGCAGGATCAGTCAGACGAGACCACACCCCCCAGAGCGGGGACACCCAACGATCCCCTAGTTGCGCTCATCCTGACGAACCGCTCACGGAATGGGAGGATCAGGTTCTGGATCAAGTCCTCTTGGACCTGTCGGAAGTTGAGTTCCCCGAACCGACCGCCAATGCAGTCCTCATGCGACGACCGCAGCAAGTGTGTCGCCCGTTGCTGCAATGGAAGTGGACCAACCGGCAGAAACAGAGGACGACCTGTGCCCACTGCCAGCAGGTTGGATCGGAGGTGACGGCCTACTCTGTCTGCCTCGGCGCGTTATCAGGCAGATAACTCAGAAAGTAGCAACTCGGAGTGGCCGCGGACGTCGAGTACGAATAGCCGTCGGAACGGGCGCCTACAGGTGCACCGTTACCATCAAGAGTGACGGACGCCTCTACATCGCGCCGCAGGAAGAAAGGGGGGGTGTGACGAACCCACCTAGAGGGTGCCCGTCACAATTACCCTAGTTTTAAGAGAAATGCCATGAAGTCAAATATCCTAGTTTTAAGAGGAATTCCATGATTTCCGTTAAATAAATATTAATAAGTTATAGCTAAGTTCCGGGGTGGCAACGCCAACCGATATTTAGCCAAGACAAGTTCAGGTTCTAGGGTGGCAACGCCAACCGATATTTAGCCAAGACAAGTTCAGGTTCTAGGGTGGCAACGCCAACCGATATTTAGCTTAGACACCTATAATACTAGAAATCCCGACCTAGGATACTAAAGTAGGAAAACACCAGAAATCCCAAAAACGGGAAAAAGGGGAAAGGGAGAAGGAGCAGACAGGAAAGCTCTCTTCTCTCGGGGTCGCGGAACGGGCAAGACGCGTGTTCGGGACTTTTGCTTTCGCTGTCAGAGGACAGAAGACAGGCCAGCTTAGACGCCTGACGCGAAGGTTCTCGCATTTCTAACCGCGTGTGTTCTGGTGATCGTAAGGCGGGTCAAAGATTTAGGAGACGGACCGGTCGAGGTTAGTACGACTAGGTTCACATGCGTTCAAAACGGTGTAGCGGACTCAAGTGAAGACAATTTCAATAAACGGCAAAGAATATATAATCGCACATTTCGACCACGTGTTTTTTTCCTTTACTAACCTCATCTCCACCGCTGTTTTCGGTCTGAACGTGGACACCCCTCCCGTTCGCCACGGTAGTCGCATCCCGGTTCGTAGAAAATATTACCGTAGTGTCACTGGACCCGAATGTAGACGCCTTCCCATTCGGCCTAGTAATTTTCATAACCCTTTTCCGTAGTTTTGGGATTTGCGCGTGGACCCCCGTCCGGCCTTATCCGTTACCCTAGTTTTCCCATCTTCCCCGTAGCTTTGGGGATTTGCGCGTGGACACCCGTCCCGCCTTATCCGTTACCCTAGATTTTTGTCACCTTTTCCGTTGTTTTGGAGATTTGCGCGTGGACCCCAGTCCCGCCTTATCCGTTATCCTGGTTCTCCCACCTTTCCCTTAGCTTTGGGGATTTGTGCGTGGACACCCGTCCCGCCCGGCCTGGTACCCTAGTATCTTCGCCCCCTTAAAACTGCCCGTTCACTTGTGGAACGGGACCCCTAGTCCGGTGTCTCGGTGATTTACAAATTTCTTGTAAAGGACTCTTGGATACGACTGAGATTTGTACCCCGGACGAGAAAGCATCCTTACAATACTTTTTAAAGGTGAATCTGAAGAAATGGATCTAAAAAGCTTTCAAAGTAAAATGACCATCATGAATAAAGATTCTGATATAGATTGTCTTTTCCATGAACATACCATGGAAATAGTTTTAAAAACTCAAGATTTTGAAGAGGGAGACAGAGGATGGTCGCTTATAAAAATAGTTCGCTCGGAAATGAATGTGAATCATTATACACCGTTGGCTGGATCGTCATTCATAGAGCAACCTCGTTTCCTTAATTTAAAAAGGTAATGACTAACGTGCGTAACGAAAACGATCATTATTATTTTAAATGGGGGTTGCTATCTGCCTTAAAAATCGTTTCACATCCACAAAGATGTTTATCGTACACAATTAATTTATCCTTGAAGATAATTCCTTCGTACTTCGAACTAAAGCTAGATTTCACAAGATTGACTTTTGCCCTTGAAATAAAATGTATATAAGCTTAATCGTTTTCGGGTATAATGAAGATACAAAGGAAATCATTGGACCACTTTTTCAATCGGATATGGGAAAACCTCTTCATATAAATATGTTGTTTTTGGAAGACGGTGGAAATGGACAGTCGTCAGCTAGCTTTCTTTGCGTTCGGACGTGCTTACAATTTTCGCTGTGTTGCTTCACCGGCCCAGCTTCGCGCCTCGGATGCTGTCCGCTGTTCTTCTTTGTGCCAGCTCCCCTCGTTCGTTGACCCATTTAATCAAGCTCTGGATATCGAGAGAGGAAATTTCACAAAAGTTCGAAATAAGAAGAGAAGGAACAATAAAAAGCCCAATAAGCATATTGTTGGAGTGGCCGCTAATGCCGAAGATATTCACTTTTTCCAATTAAGAAATTCTTACAGATCCGGCTGCTGTTTTAAAATATGTGTCCACCAAGCTTTAATGTGGATGCTAATTCTCTCACGTGTGTAAAACTTGTAAAAAAGATTTTGACGTTACAACTTTAAGGTTTGGAAATTTCAAGCTTGGTATCCCTGTTCAGCTTTACGATTCAGTCTTCAAGAATGAGTTTTGGCCAAACTCTGTTAAGGTCAAAAGATTTATTCATAGAGAACGGGTCATTGTAGAAGGGGAAGGAATCGTATCCAATTTGGAGGAGGCTGGACAAATTTTAACATCAAGTCATTCATCAAAAACTCGTAGTAATCGATACTGTAATTCGTGGGACATCTTCTGCAAATCTTTCCCAGTTCGCTACCAATATTCAACATCCCGCACCTCTCCAGCCATAGTTAAGTTTATCAGTTTATAATTCGGTTGCGGGTTTTCAACCGCCCAGCACCCACTAAAAATGGGTCACTGTTTGTCCGATTTACAATATGCAAGTCGGCATCCGGGTCTCAGAGCGTAGAAGCGAAGAATATATTGACGAATATACATATATTTAAGATATACATAACCAAATGGTACTATACATAAGTGCTGCCTGTGTGCAGCGTAGCTTATCCATTCTTATTTTTGTATAATAAAATCAGTTCGTTTTTGACAACCGACGCAACCCGTCTTTGGATCAAGACCCACAGAATACAAGTTTACGAGAGATGACCGATTGAGTATTGTGAGTCAAGGATTTAGACGAGAGAATATCCCTTCACATTCTTCTTTAAAAATCAATAAAGAGAATACGAACTAATTCGATTTCTACGTTTATCACCGTTTCAACGCAACCGACATCAACATACTTTGTTTCCGACCCCCGTTCGCCACCGACTGGTAACTGGCACAGCCGAACAAGAAAAAGTTCCGATAATGAAGGACCTTCTAGGAACAAATATAGTATTCATGCGAGTACAGCAGAGACAAGTGGAATATATGTGGTTACCAAATGACAAAAGAAAAAGTGTAATACCAAAATTGAAAAGTGAAAAAAACTAAAGGCAGAGACGTACAGAAAAATATATTAATAAAGAGGAAGTTCTGAAATCACAAACTCTAGATTAGCAGTCTCCTTCTTGTTTAGCGCATTATATCAGTCGAATAGTTCGCAAATCTAGAATTTGAAGAAAACTACCCATGACTCAAGATTATATAAAAAAAAAAAAAATGATTAAGGCTATTGCAAAAGGGAAAAAACTCGCTAGAAATCGAGAAAAAAAATATCATACACATACAAAATTACAACTACGAAACTTTATTCACACTTGAAAAATCTAACATATTTACCCCATGTCTTTATTTGGGTAATCTTTCAGAATATTCTGATATTAAGATTTCTAACCTCTTTGCAACTTTCTTTCAATCTACATACTCTTCTTTCCCCTATAATACATCAACTAGTTATCCATAAGCTTTGCCTCATATTAATAATATTCACATCCCTCTTTTTAAAATCAGTGACGTCCTAGACGGCATGCCAATAGTCAGCGAGTCTTTCTCAGCAGGTCCTGATAATATTACGAGCTGCATAATCAAGCAGTGTGCTGCATGTCTCTGCGGCCCGATTACTTTTTTACTTAACCCCTTATTAAAACTGTCATACTTTCCAAGTATTTGGAAGACATCCTTTTTAATGCCTCTTCTCAAGAAAGGTTCTAAAAATGACATTGAAAACTATCGCGGTATTGCCAGGCTGTCTGCGATTTCTAAACTTTTTGAACCTTTAGTAATATGTCACATTCAGCATATGTGTAGCTCAACTATTTCTACCTCCCAACACGGATTTGTCAAAAAACGTTCTACTTGTACAAATCTCCTTGAATTTTCGTCTCTAATTCACCGCAGTTTTCTAGAAAAGAAACAAACAGATGTCATTTTCACCGATTTCAGTAAGGCGTTTGATTCGGTTAACCACTTTTTACTTCTTCATAAACTATCTCTTATCGGATTTCCTCCCTACTTACATGAATGGATTTCGTCATACTAGTCGAACAGATCTCTGTTTTGTTCAAAAACGAAGTATCTTCCTTGGTAAATGTTACTTCGGGCGTACGACAAGGTAGGACCTGAGACCATTACTATTTATTTTGTTTATTAATGACCTCCCACAGGTTATGTCCCCCTGCACAGTTTTTATGTATGCTGATAACGTGAAAAACTGTATGTCGGTTTCCAACTTAAGCTCGCATTTTCTTATTCAGTCTGACGTTAATAAATTTCAGACTTGGACCTCAACAAACTTACTGTCACTGAATTATTCTAAATGTAAAATAATGTCGTTCTCCCCGCACTACTGCCCACACTGTCTCGTACACTCCTGGAAACTCATTATTGATCTTGGTGTATCGTTCGATAAAAAACTTTGTTTAATAACCATATTTCAGTTACAGTCAGTAAAGCTACCGGAGTCTTAGCCTTTATTAAACGTTGGGCAAAAGAGTTTTACGATCCATATACAACTAAATCGCTATACGTAAGCTTCCCAGCGGGAAAGCAAGAAGCAGGGAGTGATGGAAAACATACTTCTTTTGGCAGGCGACGGTGTAGGGAAAATGCAATTTCCTTTGGAAAACCATCTAGAAACCTCCTTCACCCCTCACTTTTTTGTGTCACCCCCGTGTATTTTGAAACCAGAGATGGAAAAAATGTAAGGGGTGAAGGGGGTTTTGTCCCATCCGCTTGTATGGAGAAACCTCATGAAAATATGCTTTTTTACCAGAGGAATGTTCCCGCTGGGTTAGTTCGCCCAATTATGGAGTACTGTTCTGAGGTATGGAAACCAAATGGTCCATATGATTACCAAAAGAATTTTATAGAATCGGTTCAAAAACAATTTTTACATATTTTTTACATATTAATTAAATCTCCGTTCGGGAGATCGTTAAGGTTTTTAGCAGGCACAGGTGCTCAGGTATCTTTTGTAGATCCGGGGTTAATACCGGCCGAACATCAGGTTGATATACCAAAAAATATTAATGTGGTAGGGGCGAAGGATATGTTTAAAAAAAAGAAGGTAGTGAAATATGAAATACTAGCTTTCCCGTCACGACTTTGTCCGCGATAAGGACATTTTTTTAGTATAAGTTAAGTCTTCTGCCTCTCAAGGCAGGAGCCTGTTAGCATCCTGTCTCCCAGGGCAGGAGTCCCCCATTGGTGCCCCGCAGCTTCCCAGTATGATTCCAAAGATCGTACAAGGTTTGAGGGCTACGTTATAATATTTTTATTAAACTTAAAATTAAATCAGTTTAAATCAGTATAATATAATAGAATTGGATAGTTCGTCGTCCAGCTCAAGTCTGACTCCACCAGTTTTTCCTTGGTACCGACCAGCTTCGTTGCGCTCACTGCAGACGTCACTGCTGGAGTCTAGTAGTTCTACGATCGTCTGCGCCAGCAAGGTGTTGTTGTTTCCAGCGGTCTGACGACACACACTGGGGTAAGAGACCCCAAAAGTGACGATCAATTCAGCCGGCCAAAAATTTGAACATGTTATAATTTTGTATTTTGTATTTGCTTATTAAAAGTAAAAAAAAAAACAAGAGAGAAATCTAACTTCGGCTAGCCGAAGTTTATATACACTTGCAACTCATTCCAATTCAATTTGAAATGAAAAAAATGTTAAATTTAGACTTGCAAACTACAACGAACAAAATTATAGCAGTTTAGGTATTATATTGACATTAATTGATCGATCCTTACTATGGCAGCTATATAATATCAAGCAAAAACACCTCTTAACGAGGTAAAAAACTAGTGACGATCGCACCTTAAACATACAAAAGTTCTGATATCAACATTTGTGTCGAAAAATGATTACACACATGATTAAATACGCTTTTTAAAATTTATTTTTTCGGCACAATTTTCGCTGTGTTGCTTCACCGGTCCAGCTTCGCGCCTCGGATGCTGTCCGCTGTTCTTCTTTGTGCCAGCTTCCCTCGTTCGTTGACCCATTTAATCAAGCTCTGGATATCGAGAGAGGAAATTTCACAAAAGTTCGAAATAAGAAGAGAAGGAACAATAAAAAGCCCAATAAGCATATTGTTGGAGTGGCCGCTAATGCCGAAGATATTCACTTTTTCCAATTAAGAAATTCTTACAGATCCGGCTGTTGTTTTAAAATATGTGTCTACCAAGCTTTAATGTAGATGCTAATTCTCTCACGTGTGTAAAACTTGTAAAAAAGATTTTCACGTTACAACTTTAAAGTTTGGAAATTTCAAGCTTGGTATCCCTGATCAGCTTTACGATTCAGTCTTCAAGAATGAGTTTTGGCCAAACTCTGTTAAGGTCAAAAGATTTATTCATAGAGAACGGGTCATTGTAGAAGGGGAAGGAATCGTATCCAATTTGGGGGAGGCTGGACAAATTTTAACATCAAGTCATTCATCAAAAACTCGTAGTAATCGATACTGTAATTCGTGAGACATCTTCTGCAAATCTTTCCCAGTCCGCTACCAATATTCAACATCCCGCACCTCTCCAGCCATAGTTAAGTTTATAAGCTACCAAGCATAATTCGGTTGCGGGCTTTCAACCGCCCAGCACCCACTAAAAATGGGTCACTGTTTGGCCGATTTACAATATGCAAGTCGGCATCCGGGTCTCAGAGCGTAGAAGCGATGAATATATTGACGAATATACATATATTTAAGATATACATAACCAAATGGTACTATACATAAGTGCTGCCTGTGTGCAGCGTAGCTTATCCATTCTTATTTTTGTATAATAAAATCAGTTCGTTTTTGACAACCGACGCAACCCGTCTTTGGATCAATCCAAACCGATTCTGAATAACATCACATAGCGAGACCCACAGAATACAAGTTAACGAGAGATGACCGATTGAGTATTGTGAGTCAAGGATTTAGACGAGAGAATATCCCTTCACATTCTTCTTTAAAAATCAATAAAGAGAATAAGAACTAATTCGATTTCTACGTTTATCACCGTTTCAACGCAACCGACATCAACATATTTTGTTTCCGACCCCCGTTCGCCACCGACTGGTAACTGGCACCGCCGAACAAGAAAAAGTTCCGATAATGAAGGACCTTCTAGGAACAAATATAGTATTCATGCGGTTACATATGTGGTTACCAAATGACAAAAGAAAAAGTGTAATACCAAAATTGAAAAGTGAAAAAAACTAAAGGCAGAGACGTACAGAAAAATATATTAATAAAAAGGAAGTTCTGAAATCACAAACTCTAGATTAGCAGTCTCCTTCTTGTTTAGCGCATTATATCAGTCGAATAGTTCACAAATCTAGAATTTGAAGAAAACTACCCATGACTCAAGATTATATAAAAAAAAAAAAATGATTAAGGCTATTGCAAAAGGGAAAAACCTCGCTAGAAATCGAGAGGATTCTCCGACTGCATTGGGCAGACCGGTCCTGACAATAAGCAATCAAATAGACGATTATAAGCGATTGAAAAGTTAAAAGAGAATTTAAAAAACGGAATTCCACGATGTTCCTAGTATTCGAAATATTCATAGAATCGAAAAGACATAAAAAATAATTTTGGAAACAGAAAAATCAATATCATACACATACAAAAACACAACTACGACACTTTATTCACACTTGAAAAATCTAACATATTTACCCCATGTCTTCATTTGGGTAATCTTTCAGAATATTCTCTTTGAAACTTTCATTCAATCTACATACTCTTCTTTCCCCTATAATACATCAACTAGTTATCCATAAGCTTTGCCTCATATTAATAATATTCACATCCCTCTTTTTAAAATCAGTGACGTCCTAGACGGCATGCCAATAGTCAGCGAGTCTTTCTCAGCAGGTCCTGATAATATTACGAGCTGCATAATCAAGCAGTGTGCTGCATGTCTCTGCGGCCCGATTACTTTTTCACTTAACCCCTTAATAAAACTGTCATACTTTCCAAGTATTTGGAAGACATCCTTTTTAATGCCTCTTCTCAAGAAAGGTTCTAAAAATGACATTGAAAACTATCGCGGTATTGCCAGGCTGTCTGCGATTTCTAAACTTTTTGAACCTTTAGTAACATGTCACATTCAGCATATGTGTAGCTCAACTATTTCTACCTCCCAACACGGATTTGTCAAAAAACGTTCTACTTGTACAAATCTCCTTGAATTTTCGTCTCTAATTCACCGCAGTTTTCTAGAAAAGAAACAAACAGATGTCATTTTCACCGATTTCAGTAAGGCGTTTGATTCGGTTAACCACTTTTTACTTCTTCATAAACTATCTCTTATCGGATTTCCTCCCTACTTACATGAATGGATTTCGTCATACTAGTCGAACAGATCTCTGTTTTGTTCAAAAACGAAGTATCTTCCTTGGCAAATGTTACTTCGGGCGTACGACAAGGTAGGACCTGAGACCATTACTATTTATTTTGTTTATTAATGACCTCCCACAGGTTATGTCCCCCTGCACAGTTTTTATGTATGCTGATAACGTGAAAAACTGTATGTCGGTTTCCAACTTAAGCTCTCATTTTCTTATTCAGTCTGACGTTAATAAATTTCAGACTTGGGCCTCAACAAACTTACTGCCACTGAATTATTCTAAATGTAAAATAATGTCGTTCTCCCGCACTACTGCCCACACTGTCTCGTACACTCCTGGAAACTCATTATTGATCTTGGTGTATCGTTCGATAAAAAACTTTGTTTAATAGCCATATTTCAGTTACAGTCAGTAAAGCTACCGGAGTCTTAGCCTTTATTAAACGTTGGGCAAAAGAGTTTTACGATCCATATACAACTAAATCGCTATACGTAAGCTTCCCAGCGGGAAAGCAAGAAGCAGGGAGTGATGGAAAACATACTTCTTTTGGCAGGCGACGGTGTAGGGAAAATGCAATTTCCTTTGGAAAACCATCTAGAAACCTCCTTCACCCCTCACTTTTTTGTGTCACCCCCGTGTATTTTGAAACCAGAGATGGAAAAAATGTAAGGGGTGAAGGGGGTTTTGTCCCATCCGCTTGTATGGAGAAACCTCATGAAAATATGCTTTTTTACCAGAGGAATGTTCCCGCTGGGTTAGTTCGCCCAATTATGGAGTACTGTTCTGAGGTATGGAAACCAAATGGTCCATATGATTACCAAAAGAATTTTATAGAATCGGTTCAAAAACAATTTTTACATATTTTTTACATATTAATTAAATCTCCGTTCGGGAGATCGTTAAGGTTTTTAGCAGGCACAGGTGCTCAGGTATCTTTTGTAGATCCGGGGTTAATACCGGCCGAACATCAGGTTGATATACCAAAAAATATTAATGTGGTAGGGGCGAAGGATATGTTTAAAAAAAAGAAGGTAGTGAAATATGAAATACTAGCTTTCCCGTCACGACTTTGTCCGCGATAAGGACATTTTTTTAGTATAAGTTAAGTCTTCTGCCTCTCAAGGCAGGAGCCTGTTAGCATCCTGTCTCCCAGGGCAGGAGCCCCCCATTGGTGCCCCGCAGCTTCCCAGTATGATTCCAAAGATCGTACAAGGTTTGAGGGCTACGTTATAACATTTTTATTAAATTTAAAATTAAATCAGTTTAAATCAGTATAATATAATAGAATTGGATAGTTCGTCGTCCAGCTCAAGTCTGACTCCACCAGTTTTTCCTTGGTACCGACCAGCTTCGTTGCGCTCACTGCAGACGTCGCTGCTGGAGTCTAGTAGTTCTACGATCGTCTGCGCCAGCAAGGTGTTGTTGTTTCCAGCGGTCTGACGACACACACTGGGGTAAGAGACCCCAAAAGTGACGATCAATTCAGCCGGCCAAAAATTTGAACATGTTATAATTTTGTATTTTGTATTTGCTTATTAAAAGTAAAAAAAAAAACAAGAGAGAAATCTAACTTCGGCTAGCCGAAGTTTATATACACTTGCAACTCATTCCAATTCAATTTGAAATGACAAAAATGTTAAATTTAGACTTGCAAACAACAACGAACAAAATTATAGCAGTTCAGGTATTATATTGACATTAATTGATCGATCCTTACTATGGCAGCTATATAATATCAAGCAAAAACACCTCTTAACGAGGTAAAAAACTAGTGACGATCGCACCTTAAACATACAAAAGTTCTGATATCAACATTTGTGTCGAAAAATGATTACACACATGATTAAATACGCTTTTTAAAATTTATTTTTTCGGCACTCTAGTTTTAAGAACTGACTAGTTTTTAAGAACACACGCCCATTTTCTATTGCAGAGTGCCGAAAAAAAAATTTTAAAAAGTGTATTTAATCATGTGTGTAATCATCTTTCGTCACAAATGTTGATATCAGAACTTTTGTATGTTTAAGGTGCGATCGTCACTAGTTTTTTACCTCGTTTAGAGGTGTTTTTGCTTGATATCAAGTGTTTTTGTTTTAAACATGAGTCATATCAAGTATATCTACTACTGTCTTCTTCATACTTTTGCTTTCATAGAATCTAGTACTAGCGTTTTATTCCCGCTAAACTAGCGGGTTTTGTCAAAAGTCGTAAAAAAGCTTTCTTTATGGAACGGTTTAAAATACAGCTTGGATACGCACAAACAAAATTTAATGCTCCAGAAGGATTAGTTGTTCTAAGCTAGCAAGAGTGGGCATTTTTGTATTTGAATAATTTTCAAACGAGACTTTTTACAATAACGTGTTACACACCAAAATTTAAGGAATCTCAAGGCCTATGCGGATTAATGTTTTAAAGAAAATCGTTAGAGCCGTTTTTAAAAAAATAAAAAAAAGCTAAAAAAAAAGTTTAAAAAAAAATTGTTTTGCTTATGGTTTTTTAACCATTGCATTTACATACATTTTGTTAAGGAGGCGTTTATTTTATATAAAAATACCTTTAATATGAGGTGAAGCACAAGCCTGTAGCATTATTATTTCGGACTATTACGGACTTACGAAATTTAGCCTTATCTAGCAGTTTTCCCGCCAAACTAGCTTGTTTTTTCAAAAGTCGTAAAACAAAAGTTTCCTAAATGGACTGGTTTCAACAAATTTTAACGATTCCTTGACCCTACAGTTTGGTTACGCACATACAAAATTCAACGCTTAGGCAGCGTTAGTTGTTGTGGGCTAGCCAAAGTGGCCATTTTCGTTTCTGAATAACTTTTAAACGTGACCTTTTACAGTAATGTGTTATATACCAAAATTTAAGGAATCTCAAGGGCTATATAGTTTAAAGTTTTAAAGAAAATCGTTAGAGCCGTTTTTGGAAATAATAAAAATAAGCTAAAAAAAAAGTTCAAAAATTGTGTGCATATCTTTTTAACTATTACATTTACACAAATTACATATAGGGGGCGCTTATAGCATTTCAAAATACCTTTCAAACGAGATGCAGCACAAGTCTGTTACGACCTTCCGTATTTTAGCTATTTTTAGCTTTTTTCCCGCTAAACTAGCGGGTTTTTCCAAAAGTGGTAGAACTAAAGTTTCTTATGTCGATATGTTGAACATCATATCAAATTTTCAGGACTTTAAAACCATGTTTTGGGACACACAGACAAACTGACAAACAGAATTAAATTTTCATTTTGAGTAGGCCCCCAGAAATTTGTTTTCGGTATAACTTTTGAACGGGGCGTCCGATTTTCTGATATGACCCCTCATATTAAGCGCATTTTCAGTAGAAATACAACTAACGTAGTGTGGGGCCCCACCGGCCCCAACAGATCCAAATTTCTAAATTTTCACTTTTACACTTTCACCGCTCTCTCTCCCAAACCAATTGATTTTCTTGAGGTCTTGGTATGCAATCCTTTAAGTTTTATCAATACCTTTAATTTGGTGTATTACTCATTACGATCGGACTATCACAGCAAATTTTTAAATTTTGTGGCTATATATAGTAGACGTCTTCGCACACTCTCCTGGTGCGCTTCGTCACTACATGGACTGCCGTCCATAGTGATAGTCGTCTGATTTATGTTAAATTTAATTCGAAATTCTAAAATAATAAAATAAAGTTATATTACAGAGTAGAAGAAAATACAATAAAAATTAACAAAGCAATAATTTTGTTTCTATTAATTTCCCTTTAGTTTTCCGATCGTTCCTTTGGGAGCTATATGATGTAGTCGTCCGATTTTTATAAAATTTAATTCGAAATTCAGAACAGTTAAAAAATGATATTTCCGGAAGCATAAGGTAATATGTCAAAAGCCACATAAGTTTTAATTTTTTTTCAATTATTTTTCCGATTATTCCTATGGGAGCTATAAGATATAGTTGTCCGACCCGGCCGGCTCCGACTTATATACTACCTGCAACAGAAAGATGACTTTTGGTAAAGTTTGAGCTCGATAGCTTAAAAACTGAGGGACTAGTTTGCGTAGAAACGGACGGACAGACGGACAGACGGACGGACAGACGGACAGACGGACATGGCTAGATCGACTGGTCTAGTCATGATGATCAAGAATATATATACTTTATAGGGTCGGAAACGTCTCCTTCACTGCGTTGCAAACTTCTGACTGAAATCATTATACCCTCTGCAAGGGTATAATAACATTTGGACTTTCCGTAGAGTATTTTTTTTTTTTAATAAATTTTTTTCCTTGATAAATTATTTGAAATTTCGGGTATATTCACAAAAAAATTGGTATTTTTTCATTTATAGCGCTGAAATTTTACCCGAATCGTTTATAAATTTAATTAGACTACATCTATTAAGAATACTTAGAATTGTTGGACTTTATAGTAAATATGCGCCAAAAACAAAATGCTAAAAATGGAAAAAACTTGTATTGCTTGTATTTATTAAATGAAAAAAGTGTATATGTATAACTTCGAATTTATTAATGAAAACCATAATTTTAAAAAATATTCTATGATTTGAATAATATAAGAATTAATCAGATTCCATCTCGCTTTCGCCTTCGCTATCGCTCTTGCCGCTCACATATTCTGCTGCTTTTAAGAGTTAAAGCTTCCTTCGGAAAGGTGTGCACTTTTTTTTCGGCAACTTCCGTTTTAGATATTGTTTGATTGGAGCTAATCAAGAACATATTCAAAATGTCCTGGTTGCTCTTCACCATATCCACTTTTCTAGAATAATTTTCTCTGTATTTTTTTCATTTTTTTCTGAGTTTAATTGAAGATTGAGATTAAATTTGACTATTGTTTATTAAATCACAAGTGCCAAAAACAGCTGACTAAAGCACATGAGCGACACAGCTGATCCAAGCAACTGACCGAAACACCTTACCAACACCTGACAAAATAAAAAAAACGTATTTTTTGTGAAATATCGTGCAACTTTGAATTAAAATAACTGTCATGGGGCAGAGCGGGGCACAGAACCCCTTCCTGAGGACTTAGATACATATCTCAAGAATTAAAAAAAAAATGGTTACGTTTGGTTACGTTTGAAGAAACTTTTGGTCTAATTTACTATAAAAAACGTCAAAATTTTACAGGTAATTTTAAATAAAATTTTCTTTAATAGAAATATTATTAAAAAAATAAGTAAAAATTTGTAAAAATAGTTAAGGGCTCAAATTTATTATTCCCATTTTCAAAAAGTTGTTTTGGATTATTTTTATTGGAAAAATCATTACTCAAAGTGACAAAAAAATATTAATTTTTCGTATTTTTAAAAACGAAAAAACAAAGTTTCAACTTAGGCTTCACATTGTGAGGTTTCTGTAAGACTTAGGACCATAATTCTTTCACTTCCTATTGCCGAATTTTATTATCTTTTACCACATACAACTCACATTAAGCAATTCCAAAATTTGTTTTTTGAATTAATCGTCACTTTTGGGGTTGCTCACCCCAGTGTGCGACAGCGGCAACGCTGCCGGAAAGGTGTTGTTGTGTGTTGTTTCCATAGTTGTTTCCATAGCGGCGAAATATCTGCTGAGCGCCCAAATCTCCCGGCCCCCCGTGCAGAGTCAGCATTCTATGTGCCGTTGACTCTTACGATATCCGGTGCCGGCCCAACGTCAGCAGAACTTCGCCGGCATGTGCGGCGATATTGGTAGGGGAATAGTTTAATAGCTGTGATGTTAAGTCCTACACCGTTGAAATTGGTGAGGAACAGCGTACCGTCATTAACTGATTTCATCACCACCTGATCGTTCCTCAAGTAGTCGCAGAAGGCGTGGCCTTCCTTGAGCAGCCTAGGTATACAGCCGGTATCTTCCAATTTCAAACCGTTGTGTTTCCAATGGAGAGGCAATCGCCAAGTACTGCGTAAGTTTCTTCGAGGTCCACTGCCAGTTTGCTAAACGGTAGCACTACCTGTTTTCCAGATATGATTGTGGGGTAAAGCAGCATCAGCCTATACATCTGATCCACAACTTTGGGTAGTGAAAGTACATAGAGAAGCGAGGTTCCATTAGTTAAAATCGATGGCTCCGCAAATTCCACTGCTTGACCACGTTCTGGTACGGAAGACTTTGAGTTTCCGCCAGGAGGTTTCTACTTCTTTTTGGTCCAGTAGGTTGGTGCTCACGACAGACGCCTTCGCCAACTGGCAAGCTCGCGTAGTTTTGCTAACTTGGTTCATCAGAATCGACGCCTTCTGCATCAGAACCGTGGCCACATGGGCGTCTCCATCAATGGCACCCGTGCCATCACGTCGTCTAGCTTCCGCAAGGAGTCATGGGCAGCGTCGAACAGTTTTGTATTTATTAGCACCTGCTGATTGTTGTTCCGAATTTCGCCATCCTGAGATTGGAGAATGGAATTCCAGTCGGAGGCGTCGGGAGAACCGGCAACCCACTTCCATGCGGATCCCAACCAGTCTACGGATTTCTATTGCGTGTTCTTGGAATCTATTTTTATAATTTTTCCTTTATAGTGTGTTATGCGTGACCTTTTTTTTTTGAATTATTGTTTTATGTTAAAGTATTTATTTCTTGTGTTTTTTATTTATTTATTTAGCTGAGTTTCGTAAAGCCTTTTCAGAGCCTTTTATATTTTGAGCCCCTACATTTTTCTGTAGGACTTATGAAAAATTTTTCCTGACTTTGTTTTGACTGTGATCCTGGCTTTTCCTTCAACAACCGAGGTTTCTTTTTGCTTTTTATTTTGGCAACATAGACCGTTTGTTGGCAACCATAATAGACCATATAATTGACCTGATCGTCGATCAGCGCATAAATGTTATGGGATTCCTTAGCTAATAATGGAATTTTACGTCCGGGAGTTATAGTCAAGGAATCATTTTTCCTGCCGATTATTGCGTTTAAAGTTTTTAGGGTGCCATCCCCTATAATACCATGGAAAGCGGTTAAGCCGGGGAGGACAAAGAATTTGATAAGGGAATCGTTGCCTATCGGCTTGAAGAAAGGTCCGGTTAACTGGTAAGTTATCTTTATTTATCCTGCTGCGGATTGAACTTGGAATGGCTTAGGCAATGAAGTACAACCCTTAGCTATCTTAGGGCTAATAAAGTTTTTATTCGAGCCAGTGTCTATGAGAAGCTGTAGCCTAGCCCCATCTTTCACGCCATGCTCTATGTATGGTACGCTAGAGATGCGTCGGTCATAAAATGTACTTCGTCAGTCCTATCAACTTCACCTTCAGTGCGGCATACTAGCTACGGAAGGCATTCGTTGAGGACGGAGAAGCGTTTAAATGGTACAATCTCTGAGATTTTCGAAAGGGAGTACCATTTGAAGAAGTGCTGGGGATGCGTTATACGCTAGGGTTTCCCTGGTTTTGATTGGAACGATAAGAGTGCCCTGATTGACTGGGCTTCATTTTTATTTCCTGCGGGTTTTAATATTTCTGGAAGGGTTGCGAATTTTTCCCCGCGTCTTGGTATTGGTATTGGTATTGGTCGTTGGGTGCCGAGTGGTTAAGCTGTGGACTACACAGGTGTATCTGGGGCGGTAATTCTGATAGTTAGGGAGTTTATTGGAGTATGTAGGGAGAGGAGAGGACATACCTGCGCCTTGGATGTCGGCGAAAGCTTCTAATAGATTTTTCAGTAATCTGATAATTAATAATTTTGAAAGGTCGTCGTTCAGGCCTCTAATGAACACGTCCAAGGCCCCATTTCTATAGGCTTCGACCAGAGCGTTCGCAACCTCCAGGCTTTGGCTGCCGTTCTTAAGGCAGCGAATTATAAGTGCAAAGTTGTTGTTAGCTTAAGTTGCACGGACGGCCCTCACGGACGGGGCCACGCATAGGCCAATATGGCCCTTAGTTGTCCGACTAATCTGTATGAACCTCGAGTTATTTTATTAGGTTTTAATGTCCACAAGGATCGAGGTGTATTTCGCGAAGGCAAGAAGTTCGCCTGGTTTCCTTCTGGATGCGTCTTCTAGTGATGCCAGAACTGGGGCATCGAGGTATCTTCTTCATGCTCGTGAAAGAGCCGGTCAGTTGCAGAAAAGATGTTCCAGGGTTTCGATAGCCGGCGGTTGTTCGAATTTCCTACAGGGTTGGCTGTTGAGTCTTCCGATCGTAGTTGCGTGTGATGCGGCCAGACAGTGGCCTGTGAGGATTCCCACTAACAGTCTGTAGTCTTTCCGAAGTAGATGCAGTACATACTGCCTGAGTTTTTCATTGCGCTCTTTGCACATTGTTCTTGCAATTCGGCAAGTGTCGGTAGTCCTCCATTTGCTTTTTGCTCGCGTGTCCGTCTGGCTCTCCAGGGCGCTTTGTAGCGTTCGTCAGCTCTACGCTTTCCTTCGCAAGAACGTCAGATGTCTCGTTACCATCGATGCCCTGGTGCCTGGGAACCCAATAGAATCGCACTGTCTTCGTCGTGCTAAGGCTATCCAGTGCCTCCCTGCTCCCTGCCATTACATTTTTGGAACTGACCATTGATGACTGCATGGATCTTATCGCCGCTTGGCTGTCCACGAACAGGTTGACCACATCGTATAGTCGGTTTGTATTTTCAACCTGATGCAACTAGACGTTGTGCTGCCTTTCCTGCAGTAAGGAAGATTCAGATTCTCAGATTTTCTCCCTGTTGTATAATGACGCGTTGCTCCCACATTTATTCGCTTTGTGTCTAAATTACCGATATTATTTACTCCCAAAATTTATATTCTCAACTCGGTTAAGCTTGCCGTGTGAATGCAAATTATTTATTTGTGCTAAAATCAATATCTTTATTAATATATTGGAAAATAATTAACGACGCGAGTGCATTGTTGTTGTTTCTTATTTGCATTGTTGTTTTGGCGCTCTCTCGCTCTGCTACATTTCTCAACTTTAGTCACCTGCTCTCATTTTCGGATTAACGGATCTTTTCTAAATTGGTCTTATTGCGCTCATTTCTTTCTTCTGCGTTTTCTTAGCCACATAGCTCTTTGTGGGCACCCATCTAAAGCTTCCTATTTACATTTTCTACTTTCTACATTCTACATTTTATATTACTTCAACTTGTAAATAATGTCTGCCTGCTGTGTTGTTGGTTGCCAATTTACTGGCAATATCACTTCTCGGCAGCCAGTTGTTAATTCCTGGTTATGTGAGAACATTGCGCACCCTTGACTTTGGGCATAGTGCGGCCCAAATTGCTGATCGCCAACCTGGACTGGACGTGCCCTACATGCCTACATGTCAAAATTGATATTAGAGCATTTATGAGGTAATAGGAGCTGGAGTTCCAGGCTTTACGTGCTGGATTTATGGACTTATTAAGTCGGTTTAATGTCTTGGATTCCAACTTTAAAAATCGGATTCTTCTAAATCAATCCTTATTATATATTAAACGAAAACACATCTTGACGAGGTAAAAAACTAGTGACGATCGCACCTTAAACATACAAAAGTTCTGATATCAACATTTGTGACGAAAGATGATTAAACACAAGATTAAATACACTTTTTAAAATCTATTTTTTCGGCACTCTAGTTTTAAGAACACACTAGTTTTTAAGAACATACGAACATTTTCTATTGCAGAGTGCCGAAAAAATAAATTTTAAAAAGTGTATTTAATCATGTGTGTAATCATCTTTCGTCACAAATGTTGATATCAGAACTTTTGTATGTTTAAGGTGCGATCGTCACTAGTTTTTTACCTCGTTTAGAGGTGTTTTTGCTTGATATCAAGTGTTTTTGTTTTAAACATGAGTCATATCAAGTATATCTACTACTGTCTTCTTCATACTTTTGCATCCATAGAATCTAGTACTAGCGTTTTATTCCCGCTAAACTAGCGGGTTTTGTCAAAAGTCGTAAAAAAGCTTTCTTTACAGCTTGGATACGCACAAACAAAATTTAATGCTCCAGAAGGATTAGTTGTTCTAAGCTAGCAAGAGTGGGCATTTTTGTATTTGAATAATTTTCAAACGAGACTTTTTACAATAACGTGTTACATACCAAAATTTAAGGAATCTCAAGGTCTATGCGGATTAATGTTTTAAAGAAAATCGTTAGAGCCGTTTTTAAAAAAATAAAAAAAAGCTAAAAAAAAGTTTAAAAAAAAATTGTTTTGCTTATGGTTTTTTAACCATTGCATTTACATACATTTTGTTAAGGAGGCGTTTATTTTATATAAAAATACCTTTAATATGAGGTGAAGCACAAGCCTGTAGCATTATTATTTCGGACTATTACGGACTTACGAAATTTAGCCTTATCTAGCAGTTTTCCCGCCAAACTAGCTTGTTTTTTCAAAAGTCGTAAAACAAAAGTTTCCTAAATGGACTGGTTTCAACAAATTTTAACGATTCCTTGACCCTACAGTTTGGTTACGCACATACAAAATTCAACGCTTAGGCAGCGTTAGTTGTTGTGGGCTAGCCAAAGTGGCCATTTTCGTTTCTGAATAACTTTTAAACGTGACCTTTTACAGTAATGTGTTATATACCAAAATTTAAGGAATCTCAAGGGCTATACAGTCTAACTTTTTAAAGAAAATCTTTAGAGCCTTTTTTGAGAAAGATAAAAAAAAAGTTTAAAAAAATTTTGTTTTGTGCATATATTTTTAACTTTTACATTTACACAAATTACATGTAGAAGGCGCTTATAGCATTTCAAAATACCTTTCAAACGTGATACAGCACAAGTCTGTAGCTTCAGTACTTTAGAAGTTACATCCTTCCGTATTTTAGCTATTTATAGCTGTTTTCCCGCTAAACTAGCGGGTTTTTCTAAATGTGGTAGAACTAAAGTTTCTTATATCGATCTGATGAACATCATATCAAATTTTCAGAACTTAAAAAACATGTTTTGGACAAACTGACAAACAGAATTAAATTTTCATTTTGAGTAGGCCCCCAGAAATTTGTTTTCGGTATAACTGAACAGAGCGTCCGATTTTCTGATATGACCCCTCATATTAAGCGCATTTTCAGTAGGAATACAACTAACTAACTGCGGGGGGCCAATTATCCCCACCGGCCCCAACAGATCCAAATTTCTAAATTTTCACTTTTGCACTTTCACAGCTCTCTCTCCCAAACCAATTGATTTTCTTGAGGTCTTGGTATGCAATCCTTTAAGTTTTAGCAATACCTTTAATTTGGTGTATTACTCATTACGATCGGACTATTACAGCAGATTTTAAATTTTGCGGCTATATATAGTAGTCGCCTTCGCACACTCTTCTGGTGCGCTTCGTTACTACATGGACTGCCGTCCATAGTGATAAATCGTAGTCCTACACTGCTTAATGTCTCTTTACATGTTCCAGATCTCGAGCAACCTCCCTCTTCCCAGTCCCACGCCGGCTATGTGTCGTGCGATGAGGACGATCCCAATGGAAACGAATCATCAGCGATTGAAGACAGGGTGCATTCTCTGCCAAATGCAGTTTCGCCTGAGTCATTAGCGCCTACTACCCGGTCACCGGCTGTTGCCACTTCGGCGACTCTGCCGCACCTTGTTCTGCCTCTAGCTGATACCCTTGCACGTGCTCCTGTCCCACTTACTAGCATGATCACTAGGAAGAACACCCATAGCCCAGTTCTCTCTTCCCCGGTACCACTCTCTGTCATGCAATGCTGCCATCACTCTGCTTAAAAAACAGGACATATGAGCCAAAAAAAACGGGAAAAAAACAATAACGATTAAAAAAGGACAGAAAAAAGGACAAAAGTTACTTCTTTTAAATATATGTGTTTATACTACTGGTCTACATTATGTATTTCATTTAAGTGGATTACATATTAAATTCAATTCTATAATGCTCTACTGCACCCGACTCACTACCTTCTTCGCTTGATCATTTTTAATTTAGCTTTTTTTTCTGATAAAAGAGAATAAAAATTACGATAATTTTAAAATCTTTTCCTTTTCTTTTTTTTTGCCGTAGAAAAAATCTTTATATAATGAAAATCCATCGATTTTTTTTTTTAATTTCATATAAATATGTATTATTTAAGTGTCTAACTGTGAGAATGATGGTTAAAACTGCCTCTTAGCGTATAAAAACATGTTAATACAAATACAACTAGCAAAAACAACACTCAAAAAACTATTTTTGAAAAAAGAACAGATTTCCGGACAGGGGATGTTTGAAATTTTTTCCGGACAAAGCCGTTAAAAAAAGGACAAATGTACCTAGGAAGTCTATTTTTGTGTCGAGTTTGAATGCAGCACTCACAGTTAACGACGTGATTCATCATATTGTCACAAAACTCTTCCTTCCAAATCAAAAAGGTACTGACAAATCAAAAGGTACTTGTTCCGGATGGACTGTTCTCCAAACTCTTGACCCTAATTTTTGGCGTGCTGGTATAAGTGTTCACGAATATATAAAAAAAAGGCTCGCTGCCATGACTTCCTTGTCGGCGCCCAGCTCTGCTTCAAATTCAAAAAACTAAATTTCCTAATTCACTATCAAAATCAAAATATTGTATTTTTTAATGCTCCTAGGACTGCATACCCACTACCTAATCTGAGCTCTATCTTCAAACCATTGATTAATGTATCTGATGTTCTTCAGAGTCTTGATACTCTTAAGCTCTATTTTTCACCGCGTTCCGACAGAATATCAAGTTTGATACTGAGGAATTGTTCGTCCTATCTAGCTCTTCCCTTAACATTGATATTTAGTTTCTCGCTAAGTCAAGGAATATTTCCATCCATATGGATGGAATCGTTTATTATTCCATTGCTTAAAAAAGGGAACAAGTCCGATATCTCAAATTATCGTGGTATTCCTAAGCTCAGTTTAATTCGTAAGCTTTTTGAAAAAATGATTACCTGTCAGTTGCAGCACATTGCCGGTTTATTTTTTCACCGTGTCAACTTCTACAAACCTACTAGAATTTACATCTTTAATTACTAGAGATTTCCTGACACATCATTAAACTGATGCGATTAATACTGATTTTTCTAAAGCTTTTGATTCTGTGAACCATAAACTTCTTCTTCCTCCAAACCTACTTGACTGGATACATTCTTACCTTTCTAAAAGAACTCAAATGGTCTGTTTTAACAATAAAATTTCCAAAATAATCAATGTTACTTCTGGAGTGCCACAGGGTAGCCACCTGGGTCCTTAACTCTTTGGCTTAATGATTAACGATCTTCCTAATGTTATAAAATCATCAAATATATTAATGTATGCAGATAACGTAAAGCTATGTTTGTCCATGTGTTTACCTAATTCATTTAATGACCTTAATCTAGATCTTGATTGTATACGTGGTTCAAGATTAACATGTTAAATGTAAACTACCCAAAATGTAACTTTGTGACCTTTTGTCGTTGTAATCCATCTCTGCATTCTTATTCTATCGGAAATAACGCTTTTGAACTCCTTTTTTTAGTTAAGGATCTTGGCGTTTTATTTGATCAAAAACTTATTTTTAAAGACCATATATTAACTATAACTAACAAAGCCAGAAGTCTCCTTGCATTTGTGAAGCGTTGGTCAAGGGAGTTTGATGATCCTTACACTACAAAGGTTTTGTATGTTTCTCTTGTTCGTCCGTCTATGGAATATGGCTCTTGTATACGGCCAAAAACAATTCCTTCTATTTGCTTTAAGAGGATTAAACTGGGACACAGGAAGACGATTGCCCTCTTATCATGCCCTTTACCATCGTAGAAAATGTCATGGAGTTATGTTTTTACATAAACTTATTAATGGTGATGTCGACTCCCCTTTCCTTCTTAGTTCCCTTACGTCGAATATTCCATGTCGTTTTCGTCCGTTATCCCTGTGTACGGTCATTTTCGTTGTCGTAATGTTCATTACGTAATGTTAGTGCATACCACAACCCTACAATCGATACCTGCTTGATGTCTATCGATCTCGAGACCCCGGTCCCTTTTGGAAAGCGGGACATCTCTAAGTTTTTTCCAATTATTACGATTGAAACACACATTTTGTGATACTGCCAACATTGTTTGATCTCTAAAATCAATTCAAATTAAATTCAGTGACATACTTGAAACAAACCCTGTGTTTTCCTAAAACGGCAACAGCAAAGTCCCCATAGCAGACTTCTGCTAATCATTGACTCCCGTATTCTATCGGCGCAGTCACAACATTTTTGGTGGCCCATGAGGGGAACCTGTTGTTAAATGTGCCAATGAATGGAATTTGAATTGATTTGGAACAAACAATTGGGCTCAAATTAATCTGAAACAAACGGCTATTAACCTATGCCACGTGGAACCACGCTTTCTACGAATAACGGACCGAAGAACAAGGGATCGCTGCGCGACGAATAACGGACAAAGGAAGGAGAGATTGCTGCGAGACGAATAACGGACCAAAGGAACGACGAATTGAAACTGGAAACTGCTACACAGACTGACTGGAAGCCGGTGAGTGTTTGTATGTGAGGGCTGTGATTTCAAGTGTGCTGTTGTAAATTCAATAAAACTATGGGTATCGACGATGAAAAGACAGGCAAACAAGCCAATCCTTCCCCATCCGACCAGTTTGCTGGTTTGCACGCGAGACAGAAGGATTTATGGAACAGGTTGACGCAACTCGAGCGTAACTTCAAGAAGGATAGCCAATCCCGAAAATCCAAACATTATTTTCTTCAGCGACTTAGCACGTTAAAGGATTTATCCACCCTGTTTGATGCGAATCACCAACAATTGGTCGATCAGCTGTGTCCCAGTCAACATGCATATTTCTCAGACAACCTATACGAGCGGTTTGTTGAAGAGCACCAGCACATCTTCTGCAACATCTCGGAAGAATACGACAACAAGTTCTCAGTGATAGCCCAAGGTTCCCCACCAATCGAGTCCGTCACTCCAATTTTATCATCCAACATTCCGCTTCCGAAGCTTCCAGTTCCACGCTTTTCGGGAAGCTTTACGGATTGGCCCTCGTTTTACGATGGTTTCCTACAACTCATCCATGACAACAACACTCTCTCTAACATCCAGAAGTTTCACTTTCTCAAGCAGGCCTTGCCCGAAGGACGGGACCAGGATGTCAGTCACATGGCATTAACGGATTCTGGGTATACGGTAGCCTGGGATCTCCTCGTCAAGTGCTACAACAATCCACGTCTCCACTTTATGCACACCATGGCGGCACTGTATGGTCTTGAGTCGGTTCCCAAGGAAGCTGCAGAAGGTATCAGGCGCGTGCTAACCCTGGCTAATGTTTGCATTAGTGATCTTCGACGTTTAAAAATAAACATTGATTCCTGCGATCACTGGCTAGTGCATCATCTGTTAACCAAACTACCAAGCAGCACTACGCAAGCGTGGGAGCACTCATTGGGGAGCTCCACCGTGATTCCAACCTTTTCGATGTTGGAGACTTTCCTGCTGGAGCGCTTAGTTAGCATCGACCTAATCGAAAATCGAAATCAACCACTTGGAACTCGTTTAGCACCAGGACAATCTTCCCATCCACGTGCGCCTAACCGATCCAACTTCAATTCCACTAACCGCCACAGTTTTCATGTGACTACGGAAATGGGAGCACCCCAGTGCACTCTCTGCCAAAGAAACCATGTTCTCCGGAGATGCCCCAGTTTTCTCGCGAAGGATTGCTTTGCTCGTAAGACGATCGTCGATCGCATAAAAGCATGCCTCAATTGTCTCAGCACAGGCCACGCGCTAAGTCACTGTGGCAGCACTCGCAATTGCTTACAGTGCGGCCAACGCCACCATACGCTACTGCATTTTCCGAACATAGCAACCCAGCCTACCAACTCTGCCCTATCGCGACAGCCAACGAATGGTGTCCATAGCGCGCAGGGCACCCAACAGAGCGTAGCATCCCGCTCATCTGTTTTGTCTCAACAGCACAGCCTAGCCCCCGGCTTAACGGCTTCGAACGAGACGCAACTCCTCAGCGCAGTTGCCACCTATCAAAATCCATCCACCACGATTCTCGCCACGGCCCTAATCCGAATTGTCAACGACCAAACGGGACAATCTGTTTTAGCCAGAGCGTTGATTGACCATGGCTCGGAAGGAACACTTATCACCGAAAGCTTAGTACAGACGCTGGGTCTCTCACGCACCCCTATATCTGCGGAAATAACAGGGATCGGCGACTCCTCTCACAATCGTTGTCGACATAGTACCAATTTTGTCCTAAGCTCGATTTCAGGTTCCCAGTTCACATCGTTTGTATCCACTGCATTTATTCTCCGTACACTTACAGGGCACCTTCCAAAATCGGATGTCGACCCTCGCTCATTCCAACACCTTAAAGGATTGCAACTCGCCGATCCCAATTTTGCCCGCTCCGGTCGTATTGACGTGCTTGTGGGCGTTGATCTTATTCCACAATTGATGCTCCCAGAAATTCGACGAGGAACTCATGAGGAACCAATCGCACAAAACACTCTTCTTGGTTGGATTGTTTTTGGACCAGTGAGGAAATCCATGACACACTCCATCACTGTCCGTTGTAACATCACGACGCTTGATCATCTGGTGCAAAGGTTCTTCGAACTAGATAGCGTGCCGTCTGAACGCCAACTCACCACAGAGGAACTATGGTGTGAAGAACACTTTCGTCAAACCCATGTTCGACAGCCCAACGGGAAATACATGGTTCGCTTACCACTGAAAACCTTGTTCGACCCGTCACAAGTTCTAGGCCGATCAAAACATATAGCCTTAAATCGTTTCTACACACTAGAGCGAAAATTGCAGCAGCGCGATAAGCTTCATCAACAATATGTCCAAGCAATCGAGGAATATTTTGACTTACAGCAAATACAGGAAGTCACTACAAGCGAAGACAGTCACTCTCATATCAACACAAATGGGAAGCTTGGCGTCTTCTGCAGCACGATTCCACACCATGCAGTCCTGAAGGAGGACAGCCTGGCGACTAAACTCAGGGTAGTCTACGACGCCTCTTGTAAGAGCTCCAACGGGAAATCACTGAATGACATTTTATGTACTGGCCCAGCTCTACAGAACGATTTGGGAGGAGTGATACTAAACTGGCGTTGTTATCGCTATGTTTTCGTGGCGGACATCCAAAGGATGTACCGATGTATCGAAATGCATCCAGAGGACTCTCAATTCCAGCGCATTTGGTGGCGTGACAAAACCGGAGAGTTGAAAGAGTTCCGTCTCACCACAGTTACCTTCGGAACAGCATCAGCGCCATACACAGCGATTCGGGTGATCCACCAAATAGCTCAGGACGAACGAGAAAATTATCCGCTAGCAGAAAAGGTACTGAAAAGGGAGATTTATGTTGATGACGTACAAAGCGGCCATGAGATCACGGACGGTGCCATTCGAGTGCGAAACGAGGTCATAGCAGCCCTCCGCTCGGTTGGTATGCATCTTCGAAAATGGGCAGCGAACCACCCGGCGTTGCCTAGCGATATTCCTAAAGTAGACCTCTTCAACCACTCAATCTTCGAAATGGACAATAAAGACAGCATTAAAACGCTTGGACTGTACTGGCAGCCAAACCCGGACGTCTACGGATTCAAAATCCATTTCTCGATCAATCCCACACTTTCAAAAAGGTCTCTTTTATCAACAGTGGCGCGGCTCTTCGATCCATTAGGATTTTTAGCACCCTTGATAGTCATGTCAAAAATTCTCCTCAAGGACGTATGGAGCTTCCGTATGCAGCAAACTGATGGCACTTACCGTGCACTCGATTGGACCGACATGCTACCAGAGTCTTTGGCAGCGCGTTGGCAGCGATATCTCGAACATCTTCCAGAAGTTCAACACATTCGCATACCACGCTGGTTCGGTTGCGATTTCAGCAATGTGATATCTCTTCAATTGCACATGTTCTCCGATGGGTCGTCCCTCGCGTATACAGCGTGTGCCTACCTTCGAGTACTCGACACTGCTGGAATTATGCATACACACTTAGTCGCAGCTCGCAGTAGGGTTACACCAACAAAGCCTCTCACCATACCAACTCTCGACAATTAATGGGTGATCTTCCATACCATCGTGTTAATCCGCCGAAAAGAGCGTTCGAAGCTACAGGTGTGGATTACACAGGATCTATCGATGTCAAGGCCTCGAGGTTCAGAGGACACACTACATACAAGGCCTATATTGCAGTATTCATTTGCCTCGCCAGTAAAGCTATCCATTTGGAGCTGGTGACAGGACTCACAGCACAACATTTTCTCTGGGCTCTCCAACGATTCATTGGACGCCGCGGTTTTGTGCGGCACATGTACAGTGACTGCGGCACAAATTTTATAGCAGCAGATAAATCCCTACAGTTGTGGTCTAACGAGTTCCGGCAGGAAATCAACCAGACAGTCGTCCCAGAACTCACAAAGCGCTATATTCAGTGGCACTTTAACCCCCCACACAGCCCAAACTTCGGAGGACTTTGGGAGGCTAACGTCAAAGCCGTAAAGTCTCATCTTCATCGTTCCTTCAAAGGATACCCAATGAGTTATGAACAATTATCAACCGTTCTTATCCAGATCGAGGCCTGTCTTAACTCTCGGCCATTATGCCCGTTAACCGCGGATATTAACGATCTGCAAGTATTGACTCCAGCTCATTTTCTCATCGGAGACTCCATGCAATCGCTTCCTACCCCCAGTGACAAGGACAAGTCGCTCAACACACAGTTCATGGAGGGACAACGGATCCTACGCCAGTTCTGGAAAAGGTGGAGCTCAGATTGGTTGTCTCACCTTCAGGCACGCCCTAAGTGGAGACAAGAGGAAGAAAACCTACAGGTCAATGACCTAGTTATTATCAAGGACGACAGGACAGGTCCAACCGATTGGAAACTAGGTCGTGTTATAGAATTACACCCTGGAGCCGATGGGATGGTACGAGTTGCAACAATCTATACAGGTTCGGGTACATATAAGCGATCAGTATCCAAGATCTGCAGATTACCCATCCCGAATTACACGGAAGCTAAAGTCGAGGAAGCTAATCTTGAACAATAGTGATACACGCATTTGATCTCACATCCATACCACAGCAAACATTTCACCTGTTTCTTTCAGTTACCATTAGAAGGATGTCTTAATGCTGGACCCAGCATTGCGGGGCGGCATGTACGGTCATTTTCGTTGTCGTAATGTTCATTACGTAATGTTAGTGCATACCACAACCCTAAAATCGATACCTGCTTGATGTCTATCGATCTCGAGACCCCGGTCCCTTTTGGAAAGCGGGACATCTCTAAGTTTTCTTCCAATTATTCCGATTAGAAACACACATTTTGTGATACTGCCAACATTGTTTAATCTCTAAAATCAATTCAAATTAAATTCAGTGACATACTTGAAACAAACCCTGTGTTTTCCTAAAACGGCAACAGCAAAGTCCCCATAGCAGACTTCTGCTAATCATTGACTCCCGTATTCTATCGGCGCAGTCACAACACCCTGCCAATATGTAGATCTAATTATGCCCTTCATGATCCTTTTCGTGTTCTTTGTGACGATTATAATTCACTGTGTCACGTCTTACTGTTTGAGCCCTAATGTATCTAATTACGACAAACTTATGTATTTTCTATCTTCTAATAATTTGTAAATTCCTATGTTACTAACCATTCTATGTGAGCATGTATTTTAAACTATCTATTGTTATATCGCCTTTTTCATGTCCGCGATTTCGTTTACTTGCCCAAACGGTTAAGGGCTTCGCGCATAACAAGCTTCGCTTGGTGTCGTAAGGGCCACTTCTTTTTACTGACCATAGTACATCAACGTCCATGAATCTCTTAATTAGATCGTCGACCACCAAATTCCATAGAAGACGCAAAGAGTACCCCACCTTGTGGTGTGAATCTCTGTGCTACCTTTACCATGAAAGCACTTCCTCACTATAAAAGTACCCGCCTGTAGCTAAGCAGGTTTCTTATCCAGAGGCTTATTGCGGGGTGCGTGCTAGTCGCTTCTGGACGATCCATTATAACATCCGTCTTGACATTGTTGAATGCTCCGGATATATATACTAAGTGTGTAGGGCTTTCTCAACGGTGTAGTGCCGGTTCCACAGATTTCCCTTTGGTGTAGGCATGCTGATTGGATAACATTAGTCACCCTACATCATTCCTAAATTGCAGATCCAGCAGCTTTTCCAGAGTTTTGAGTAAAAAAAAGGTAAGGCTTATCGGCCTGTAATCCTTGGGGCTGCCCTTTCCCGCCTTTGAGAGGATTGTATTGGGATACAGCCTGTGTTTAGACATGCAGAGAATATTTCATTCCGTGGTCGTCTGCAGAATGGCTGGAAATATTTCATCGAGTCCTGGTGCCTTATATCCCGCAAAGAAGTCTATGGCCCAGTTGATTTTCATTGGTGTAATTAGATCGTTTGGGAGGCGTTCTTCGCCAGCTGCTATGTCCTGGTGCGTGCTGGCGTCTAGGACATCCGTGCATCCTGGGAAGTGCGATTGCATAGGTGCTGTTAGGGTCTCTGCACTGCCCTCAGTCCACTGTCCGTCGTCGCGCTTTAGCTGACTCTGTATGGTAGGCTGCTTCGAAAACAGCTTCCGGAGCCTAGCTGTTTCCGGAACGTTCTCGATGCTGGAGCAGAAGTTTCTCCACGAGCTTCTCTGTGCCCTGCCTGATTCCTTCTTGTAATTCCTAAGTAGGCTTTTGTATTCCTCGTTGATGATCTCATTGTCGCCTCTTTGGCGATTTTAAAGAATTTTCGGAGGTTATTTCTTTTGAGTGTCAGTTCCCGATTCCACCTTGGTGGCTTCTTCATGAACTGAATAAACCTATGGTCTGAGAAGGATGGCGTTTTTAGGACACTTCAATCGGGGACCAAAGTACTCTGTCCCTTTACAAGTGTTATATCTAGAACGTTTGACGAGGTGCCTCCTACGAAGGTGTGTTCCTCCCCTACGTTTGCTATATATAAATTTGCAGATAGAATAAAGTCTAGAAGTGACTCACCTCTGTCGTTGATGTCGGTGCTTCCCCACACGCTGTGGTGTTCATTGGCATCTGCACCAATGAGGAGTTGGTCATCCTTCGAGCCGAATTCCACTAAGTTGCGCAACTTTTCTGGTGGTGACGTTCTATCGTGTGCCATGTAGCAGGACGCAACCTCGCTATCTAGCATCACCGTAGTCAAGTTGTAAGAGCTGTAATGAGGCATAAGGTTAGCATGGTTCCTGATTACTGCTGGTGAGTAGAATGTGTTGTAGTTTGAGGACCATAGTCCGGCCACGATATTGCTCGAGGCAATCCATGGCTCCTGCACCTTCGACGGGCCCTTGCTCCACGGCAATCAGAAGCTCTGCCGATGCGATTATGCTTTTATTAAGATTGAGCTGCAGCACCCTTAGAGTCATGGGCGGCTGTCTCATCTCCGCTCGACGGGTTGGCTATAACTGTCCGGTCACCGTCCTCTTCGTCTTCCGAGTCATCCAGAGCGAGGAGCTGGCCGGCATCCACGATGACTTCGGGGCCTATGTCCTTTTCCATCTCGCCTACCTACAGGATGTGTTCGCCCTTGTCTTCGGGGTGGCGCTTCTTAAGACGCAGGTAGACACTACCCATACCCCACGCCATCTTCCCGAATCTTGGGTACAGCAGATCCTCCGCCTTCTTGTTGTTGGAGAACCACACTTTGGCCCCCTCACTGGGTAGTCGGTTGGCCATGTGCAGAATCTTCCAATCTGCCGTTGGGACGTCTGGATTCTGCCGTTGCAGCAGCTTTAGCGCCTGATCCCCTTGGATTGCGAAGGGGAAGACCACTTTCACCTTTAGTAAGGATGGGATTAGTTCCCTGTCCACCACCTCTGGCCTGGCCCCTCTCACAACGCCTCCAGTTGGCCGACCGTTTGCGTTAGCCATTTCCTGGTCGGATCGTCGTTGCACTTCAGGATTTTAACACCGTTCAGCCACCCTGCACCATCGAATGTAGGCATGGGGTCTGTGGGTGCCTCTTCCATACGTTCACAGAGAGCCTCAATAAGTCGTGCATGGGAGATCTTCCAGTGCGCCTCCGTCATCTTCCCATTCTCGTCGTTTCTGTCAATAAGAGCCACGATCAGGTGTCGGTTGAGTACATCACTGACCCTGGCCTTTTTGTTGAGCTTCACTGCTACTTTGGGTGGCAGAGGGCCTGCTTCCTTGGGCCCGCGTTTCCGCTTGCTCGCCGGAGTGTCCTTGGCGGCACTCTCGTGTGAGCGTTGCCTTTTGTTGGCAAACTCCTCTATCTTGTTCGCAAATCCGCTTGTCGACGCTATCGCGTGTTTGCTTATGAAGTGCAGCCTTCCATCCTCAACCTTTTGCTCTGCCCAGGCTAGCCTTTCCTTCTCCTCTTGGAAAGGGTCACTTTGTCCACTTCTACGATTCGGCCCTTTCCTACGATGGAAGTTGGAACCGGGTTCTGGCAAGCGGGTATGGCTTGTTTTCGCTTCTTTTATCACGCTCTCCGAGTCCGAGTCTACTGCGACAACGGCAATCGTGCGACTTAACTTTGCCTGAGATGTTATGGCAATAGCATTGCCGCTGAGATGACCTGCTCCCGTCATCCCAGGGGTTCGACCGCTGACGACACGCAGAGAGGATTGCTTCCTTCCGTGCCCGCCGATGGTAGCAGTCGTACTTCCCATCGACGTTTGGGCTGACATCCCAGCCCGGATTTTTATCAGCATCGTCGTTCATACTGGTTTGTTTTTCAGGGGAACCACCCACTTGCGTTTTATGCCTACCGCCAGGCTATCAGTTACAATACTTTCAATGCAATTTAAATTTGCTCACAAATATGTATAATTGTTTGTAAATTGAAATTTGTTGTTTTCAAATTTCTTGTCTTGAATGATATGAAAACATTTGTACACACACGAAAAGATTGGCATCCCATACAAAAGTAGCGAAGTAAGGTATTATTATTAATTTTAATTTTAACTCGACCAATTTTGCATTGACTGAAAGGAAATTAATCATTTTATTTGTATTTGAACACATTATCTACTTTCAAGTAGAAACGTACACACAAATTGTGTGTTTGTATTGTATTGTACACGTTTTGTACATGCATTTAAGCAAATCAAAACATATCCAAATATTCATACATATGTAAATACGTATTTGACCAAAAGTTTGAATCTTAAGATTAATAATTCACTTGGAAGCATTTTAACTTTTCTTACAGAGTTTGTAGAATTTTCTATTATCTTCCATGGCAGAAATTTATTAGGGCTCTTACTTTTGCTAGAAAATGAAAAATACTTTTTGAAAGAAAAAAAAACTTAGCATTTGATCCTGGCTGCTCTAGCTCTTACGGTTTGGGCTGTGGCCAAACTCTTTTCATTTTGAAGCTGTAGGGTTTAATTGATCGATCATTTATATGACAGCTATATAATATAGTCGTCCGGTTTTTGTTTAATTTAATTCAAAATTTTGAAATAATAAAATAAAGTTATTTTCCAGAGTAATATAGAAGTGAATACAATAAGCACAAGAAAGGAAGCTAACTTCGGCCAGCCGAAGTTTATATACCCTTGCAGATCATTCCAATTCAATTTGCAACAAGCAAAATTATAGCAGTTTACGTATTATATTGACATTAATTGATCGATCCTTACTATGGCAGCTATATAATATAGTCGTCCGATTTATGTTAAATTTAATTCGAAATTCTGAAATGATAAAATAAAGTTATATTCCAGAGTAGAAGAGAATAGAATAAAATTTAACAAAGCTATAATTTTGTTTCTATTAATTTCCCTTCAGTTTCCGATATATTATAATATATGATATAGTTGACGATTTTTATAAAATTTAATTCGAAATTCAGGACAGTTGAAAAAATTATATTCCCAAGAGCAATGGTTAATATGTCATAAAACACCGAAGATATAATTTTTTTCAATTATTTTTAGGATTGTTCGTATGGGAGCTATAAGATATAGTTGTCCGATCCGGCCGGTTCCGACTTATATACTACCTGCAATAGAAAGACGACTTTTGGTAATGTTTCATCTCGATAGCATTAAAACTAAGGGACTAGTTTACGTAGAAACGGACGGACAGACGGACATGGCTAGATCGACTCGTCTAGTCATGCTGATCAAGAATATATATACTTTATGGGGTCGGAAACGTCTCCTTCACTGCGTTGATAACTTCTGACTAAAATCATTATACCCTCTGCAAGGGTATAGTTTTGCTTCTATTAATTTTTCTTTAATTTTCCGATCGTTCCTATGTAAGCTATATGATATAATCGTCCGATTTTTAAAAATTTTATTCGAAATTCAGGACAGTTAAAAAATGATATTAACAACATCATTAGGTAATCAAATAAAAACACCTCTTAACGAGGTAAAACACTAGTGACGACCGCACATTCAACATACAAAAGTTCTGATATCATGTGATTAAACACATGATTAAAAAAACTTTCTAAAATTCACTTTTTCGGCACGCTAAAACTTTAAAAAATAGTCCATCCTTTTTCCCTTAATAGGCATTTTATATTACAGCGTGCCGAAAAAGTGAATTTTAGAAAGTGTATTTAATCATGAGTTTAATCATTTTTCGTCACAAATGATGATATCAAAACTTTTGTATGTTGAATGTGCGATCGTCACTAGTGTTTTACCTCGTTAAGAGGTGTTTTTATTTGATATCAGAACTTTTTGTGTTAAACATGAGTCATATCAAATATGACTTTACAGTAATGTGTTATATACAAAAATTTAAGGAATCTCAAAGGAAACTCCTTGAGATTGCTTAAATTTTTGTTTAAAGTTTTAAAGAAAATCGTTAGAGCCGTATTTGAGAAAAAATAAGAAAAATCTAAAAATAAAGTTAAAAAAACTTTAAAGGAATTTTAATTGAATATGAAAGTTAGACTTGTACCTTGAAAATGCGTAATAAGAATTTGTCCTCCTCAAATTGGTTTTTGGGCATTCAAGTAAGTATAAAATGTTTTCCATACTAATCTGAAACGGGTTTCACTTTTCATCGCTCAATTGCATCCAAACGAGCATTTTTATGAGAAAATGTGTTTTATACTAAAAGTTGAGGAATCTCAAGGGCTATATAGTTTTAAATTTAAAAAGAAATCGTTAGAGCCGTTTTGCAGAAAATAGCCAAAAAGTGATTTAAAAAAACAACTTTTAGCCATAAATTTTAAACTATTGCATTTAGCTAGTTTCACCGAAGGCAACGCGGTTAGCATATTAAATATATATATATATATTGAAAATCTGCTGTAATGGTCCGATTCTAGCGAGTGATACACCAGTTTAAAGGTATTGCAAAAACTAAAAGGATTGCATACAAAGACCTCAAGAAAATCAATTGATTTGGGGGAGAGAGCGGTAAAAGTGCAAAAGTGAAAATCTGGCATTTTAGATCCGTTGGGGCCGGCAGGATTAATTGGCCCCTTGCATTACGCTCGTTGTATTTTTACTGAAAATGCGCTTAATATGAGGGGTCATATCAGAAAACGCTCCGTTCAAAAGTTATACCGAAAACAAGATTTTCTTCTTCTTCCCAAAATGAAATAATTTGTCCCTTTGTTTGTATGCATCAAATCGTGGTTTTAGGATCCTGAAATAAATTTGACTATGTTTAGCAGCAGGATATGAAAAACGTTTGTTCTACGACTTTTGGAAAAACCCGCTAGTTTGGCGGGAAATCATTAAAAAAAGCTAGATTTTGACCGCTTATAGTTTCTAAACGACTAAAGCTTCGGACTCGTGCTATACCTTGTTAAAAAGGTAATTCAATATGCTAATCGCGTTGCCTTCGGTAAAATGAGGTAAATGAAATAGTTTAAAATTTATGGTTAAAAGTTGTTTTTTTTAAATAACTTTTTGGCTATTATCTCCAAAACGGCTCTAACGATTTCTTTTTAAATTTGAAACTATATAGACCTTGGGATTTCTCAACTTTTAGTTTATAACACATTTTCTTATAAAAATGGGCGTTTGGATGTGATTGAGCGATGAAAAGTGCAACTCGTTTTAGATTAGTATAGAAAACACTACATGCTTACTTGAATGTCCAAAAACCAATTTAATGAGAACAAATTCTTATTAGACATTTTCAAAGTACAAGTCTAACTTCATATTTAATTTAAATTCCTTGAAAGTTTTTTTAAACTTTATTTTTAGATTTTTTTTATTTTTCTCAAAAACGGCTCTAACGATTTTCTTTAAAACTTTAATACAGTTTGGATACGCACATGCAAAATTTAATGCTTAGATGTTTTGGGCTGGCAAAAGTGGCAACTTTCGTTTCTGTATAACTTTTAAATATGACTTTACAGCAGGGGTGCTCAGTCCTATGGCACACGGGCACATTTGTTTTTGTTTTGGCACATAGCATACGGAGCGGCACATCCCATACTTTCCTAGGGCACACGCAAGTTCTTCTTTGTGTCGTTGTCCGTAACGAGCCAAGCCAACAACATTGATCTTTTTTTTTCGTCTCAGCTCACAATACAAATTGTTTTTGTCTTTTTCATGATTGTGTGTGAGTCGATACTCGCGTGCGTGTGATTTTCTTTTAATTGTGTTTGTAAATGCACTGCCATAAGGCAGCTTTGAGCACCCCTGCTTTACAGTAATGTGTTATAAAATGATTTTTGTCAGAAGTTTGCAACGCAGTGAAGGAGACTTTTCCGACCCCATAAAGTATATATATTCTTGATCAGCATGACTAGACGAGTCGATCTAGCCATGTCCGTCTGTCCGTCCGCCTGTCCGTCCGCCTGTCCGTCTGTCCGTCCGTCGTCCGTCTGTCCGTCCGTTTCTACGCAAACTAGTCCCTCAGTTTTAAAGCTATCGAGAAAAAACTTTACCAAAAGTCGTCTTTCTATTGCAGGTAGTATATAGGTCAGAACCGACCGGATCGGACAACTATATCTTATAGCTCCCATAGGAAAAATCGTAAAAATAATTGAAAAAAATTATATCTTCGGTGTTCTTTGACATATTAACTATTGCTTTTGGGAATATCACTTTTTCAGTTGTCCTGAATTTCGAATTAAGTTTTATAAAAAACGGACGACTATACCATATACCTCCCATAGGAACGATCGGAAAACTAAAGATTAATTAATAGAAACCAAATTATAGCTTTGTTAATTTTTATTGTATTCTCTTCTACTCTGGAATAAAACTTTATTTTATTATTTCAGAATTTCGAATTAAATTTAACATAAATCGGACTACTATATCATATAGCTCCCATAGGAAGGATCGATTAATTAATGTCAAAATACTCCGTAAACTGCTATAATTTTGTTTGTTGCAAATCTAAATTTAACATTTTTGTAATTTCAAATAGAATAGGAACGATCTGCAAGGGTATATAAACTTCGGCTGGCCGAAGTTAGCTTTCTTTCTTGTTGTATATAACACATTACTGTAAAGTCATATTTAAAAGTTATTCAAAAACGAAAGTAGCCAATTTTGCCAACCCAAGACAACTAAGCATTGAATTTTGTTTGTGCGTATTTAAACTGTATTTTAGGTTCAAGGAATCGTTAAAATTGTTTTATGCCGGTCCGCAAAAAGAGTCTTTTTTTTACGACTTAAAAAAAACCCGCTAGTTTAGCAAGAGGAAAACGTTAATATTAGATCCTATGGCAGGAAAAGTATAAAGAAAAGAGTAGTAGATATATTTTATATGACTCATGTTTAAAACAAAAAGTTCTGATATCAAATAAAAACACCTCTTAACGAGGTAAAAAACTAGTGACGACCGCACATTCAACATACAAAAGTTCTGATATCAACATTTGTGACGAAAAATGATTACACTCATGATTAAATACACTTTTAAAAATTCACTTTTTCGGCACGCTGCAATATAAAATGCCTATAAAGGGAAAAAGGAAATTTTAACGTGCCGAAAAAGTGAATTTTAAAAAGTGTATTTAATCATGAGTGTAATCATTTTTCGACACAAATGTTGATATCAGAACTTTTGTATGTTAAATGTGCGGTCGTCACTAGTTTTTTACCTCGTTAAGAGGTGTTTTTATTTGATATAATAGTAGTCGCCTTCGCACACTCTCCTTGTGCGCTTCGTCACTACATGGACTGCCGTCCATAGTGATATGTCAAAAAACACCGAAGCTTGAATTTTTTCCATTACTTTTCCGATCCTTCCTATGGGAGCTATAAGATTTAGTGGTCCGATCCTACCTGCAATAGAAAGACGACTTTTGGAAAATTTTCAGCCTGATAGCTAGACATGGCTAGATCGACTCAAAAATATATATATAGGGGAAATGTCTGTAGGTTGGGACGGTCTGTAAGTTGGAACACTCCATTTTCTCAAAAATTTTCCTCTAAACAAATTTTTTTATTTTTTTTTTTGAGTCTTTTTTAGTGACAAAACTTTTGGGGAAAACATTATAAGCCAGGCTCTAGCCACATTTAAGCTGTGAGAGTCGTGTACCATTTTTCACCAAAAAATTTTTTGTCCACATTTTTCAAAATTTTATAAAACATTAAAAAATAAATTGGTAAAAGGTTTAAAACATTAGTAATTTATCTGTTAAAAAAAGAATCAGCCTAATTTCACAGTCAGAAAAAAAGATATTCATTTTTTTCGAAAACTACCCATTTTGTGTAAGTTAGGACACTTTGAACGTCTAAGATGAGACACCCGTTTTGCATACAAAAGGGCTTCAGCCCAACACAAGTCGCTTTCTGCAGAGTAAATTTATCTGAAATTAGGGAAAATGTGATCGTTCAAAGAGAACTCGGAGTTATTTGTTATTTGATCAAAGTTCTTTAGAAATGGACGGGAAATAAGTTAAAACGAACTAAAATTAATGAAATTAACATAAATAAATAGTTTTTTTAAGTTTGGAGTACTTTTGGTGTGAGTTTTATTCATTTTTTAAAGTGTCCCAACTTTCAGACCTATTTTTCAAAATGCCGTTTTTTGACACTTTATTTTACAGCTAAAAGACTAAGCTTTCGATCGGAACCTAACACGTAAAGTTTTATAAGCGTATGTAAAAATGGGAGACTAAAAACAAAAGGTTACCATCCTACAGACCTCTCCCCTACTTTGTGGGGTCGGAAAGGGGTCCTTCACTGCGTTGCAAACTTCTGACTAAAATCATAATACCCTCTGCAAGGGAACAAAAAAAATTGGGGCTAAATAAAGGCTTTTTGCAATATAGATTTTACGGAGGGCGTAAAGCGGTTTTTCATATTCCCGTAGCAATAATCGGAAAACAAGAAAGGAAGCTAACTTCGGCCAGCCGAAGTTTATATACCTTTGCAGATCGTTCCTATTCTATTTGAAATTACAAAAATGTTCAATTTAATTTGTTGCAAACAAAATTATAGCAGTTTACGGAGTATTTTGACATTAATTAATCGATCCTTCCTATGGCAGCTATATAATATAGTCATCCTATTTATGTTAAATTTAATTCGAAACTCTAAAATAATAAAATAAACTTATATTCCAAAGTAGAAGAGAATACAATAAAAATTAACAAAGCTATAATTTTGTTCCTATTAATTTCCCTTTAGTTTTCCGATCGTTCCTATATGATAAAGTTGTCCGATTTTTCTAAAATTTAATTCGAAATTCAGAACAGTTGAAAAAATGATATTTCCAAGAGCATAAGGTAATATGTCAATAAACACATAAGTTATAATTTTTTTTCAATTATTTTTCCGATTATTCCTATGGGAGCTACAAGATATAGTTGTCCGATCCGGCCGATATTATATACTACCTGCAAAAGAAAGACGACTTTTGGTAAAGTTTCACCTCGATAGCTCAAAAACTGAGGGACTAGTTTGCGTAGAAACGGACGGACGGTCGGACAGACGGACAGACGGACATGGCTAGATCGACTGGTCTAGTCATGCTGACCAAGAATATATATACTTTATAGGGTCGCAGCATACAGCTGCGGTCAAAATAGTAGTAGTTTTGCAACCCAAGAAAGTGAGAAAAAACCATTAAGTGATTTTACGTCGTGTTAATGCACCAAATGTAAATAAAATTGCAAACCGATTTATTATGGACAATCGAGTCTGCTTCTAACAATTTATTTGGAATTGGATAATAAACCAATTGGAAAAGGTATGTAATTATTCTTACCTTAACTATTTAAAATTTTTTTTTTTCTAAAAGGTCTCTTGGAATATACAAACTCGTTTAAAAAAAACAAGAAAGAAAGCTAACTTCGGCCAGCCGAAGTTTATATACCCTTGCAGATCGTTCCTATTCTATTTGAAATTACAAATATGTTAAATTTAGATTTGCAACAAACAAAATTATAGCAGTTTACGGATTATTTGAACATTAATTGATCGATATTTCCTAACGCAGATATATAATATTGTCATCCAATTTATGTTAAATTTATTTCGAAATTCTAAAATAATAAAATAAACTTATATTCCAAAGTAGAAGAGAATACAATAAAAATTAACAAAGCTATAATTTTGTTCCTATTAATTTCCCTTTAGTTTTCCGATCGTTCCTATGGGAGCTATATGATATAGTCGTCCGATTTTTATAAAATTTAATTCGAAATTCAGAACAGTTAAAAAAATGATATTTCCAAGAGCATAAGGTAATAAAACTACTATTTTTTTGGTCATTTCCTATTTTTTATGGGTTGAGGCAGTTTTCACTAATAAGTAAGTAGTTGATTTTAAATGGTTTTTTTTGTGTGTAAGATCACAAATTAATGAAACAAAAACGACTACAATTTTTAATTGAAATGTAAAAAAATGGTTTTAAGAGTAAACATTTTTTTATATTTCTGCGATTTATTTTTCAGAATTTTATATCTCCAAAACATTTTTTTTTTCAGATATGTTTTGAGATTTTTTTAAAAGTGTACTGCAAAAAATGTATAACCGGTTTCGTGGGAAAAAATAAAAACGATCTCTTTAGTATGTAAAAGTATATTTCCTTCAGATGATCTACTTTTAAAAAGCATTTAAAACGTGCCAGCATTGTATATGAACAAACATTTCAGTTCTTATCACTACACATTCATTATTCCAATACCAATTTAACATTATGACATTGATGGCGAGCTCTAAACTCGTACATATGTATGTATATACAACGGTATTCAAGTATACTTTTAGAATTTTTACACCTCATTCGGTTTAAGCTCTCGTCGGTAGCAGACAAAAAGCTTGTTTCGTGCTCAGAGCAACTAAATAAGAGTCACACTTAGTATGTAATATAATTTAATTTACTAGTTTTTAAATACTTACAAATTTATAAAAAAATTACTATTTAATGATAACAAGTGAATAATAGGCATAAACATAAATATATTAACTTAAATTGCTTTCATTCGGTAACAGAAAAAAAGCTTGTTTTGTGCTCAGAGCAACTAAAGAAGAGTCACACTTAGTATGTAATATAATTTAATTTCCTAGTTTTTAAATACTTACAAATTTATAAAAAAAAATTACTATTTAATGATAACAAGTGAATAATAGGCAAAAACATAAATTAATAACTTAAATTGCTTTCATTCGTGACCAAAAGCCACATATTTCAAGGTAAAACGACTTCCAGAAAAACTCATCACATACCCTTGCAGAGGGTATTATAAGTTTGTAAAGCAGAGTACGTTTCAGACCCAAAATATATAAATATTCCAAATCATTTTCAAGAAATTTGGCGCCGCACACTAGTGTAAGCGACCCCAAAAATGACGATTAATTCAAAAAACAAATTTTGGAATTGCTTAATGTGAGTTGTATGTGGTAAAAGATAATAAAATTCGGCAATAGGAAGTGAAAGAATTATGGTCCTAAGTCTTACAGAAACCTCACAATGTGAAGCCTAAGTTGAAACTTTGTTTTTTCGTTTTTAAAAATACGAAAAATTAATATTTTTTTGTCACTTTGAGTAATGATTTTTCCAATAAAAATAATCCAAAACAACTTTTTGAAAATGGGAATAATAAATTTGAGCCCTTAACTATTTTTACAAATTTTTACTTATTTTTTTAATAATATTTCTATTAAAGAAAATTTTATTTAAAATTACCTGTAAAATTTTGACGTTTTTTATAGTAAATTAGACCAAAAGTTTCTTCAAACGTAACCAAACGTAACCATTTTTTTTTTAATTCTTGAGATATGTATCTAAGTCCTCAGGAAGGGGTTCTGTGCCCCGCTCTGCCCCAAGACAGTTATTTTAATTCAAATATTTCACAAAAAATACGTTTTTTTTAATTTTGAATGTCAGGTGTTGGTAAGGTGTTTCGGTCAGTTGTTTGGATCAGCTGTGTCGCTCATCTGCTTTAGTCAGCTGTTTCGGTCAGCTGTTTTTGGCACTTGTGATTTAGTGAACAAAGTAAATAGTCAAATTTAATCTCAATCTTCCATTAAACTTAAAAAAATACAGAGAATGTTATTCGAGAAAAGTGGATATGGTGAGGAGCAACCAGGACATTTTGAATATGTTCCGATCAGTGCACACCTTTTCGAAGGAAGCTTTAACTCTGTTAAAAGCAGTAGAATGAATGAGCGACAAGACCGATAGCGAAGGCGAAATCGAGATGGATCGGATTAATACTTATATTATTTAAATTATAAAATATTTTTTTAATTATGGTTTTCATATATAAATTCGAAGTTATACATATAAACTTTTTTCATTTAATAAATACAAGCAATAAAAGGTTTTTCCATTTTTAGCTTATTGTTTTTGTGCGCATATTTACTATAAAGTCCACCAATTCCAAGTATTCTTAAAAGATGTAGTCTAATTAAATACATAAATAATTCGGGTAAAATTTCAGCGCTATAAATGAAAAATTACCAATTTGTTTGTAAATATAGCCGATATTTCAAAAAATTGACCAAGGTAAAAAATTATTAAAAAAAATACTCTACGGAAAGTACAAATATTTTTTTTCTTTTAATAATCAAATACAAAATACAAAATTATAACATGTTCAAATTTTTGGCCGCCTGAATTGATCGTCACTTATGTGGTCTCACCCCAGTGTGCGCCGTGTAAAAGCTATTGATATAAAATTTAGTAAGTCGTTTTTGTACTCTTGCAGAGGGTATAATCATTATATATATATATATACATAAATATATATATTCTTGAGCAGAATAACTAAACAAGTCGAACAAGCCATGTACCTCGGTCCGTCCGTTTCTACGCAAACTAGTCTCTCAGTTTTCAAGCTATTGAATTTCGAACTACATTTAACATAAATCGGACGGCCTTATTATATTTCAAATTAATTTAAACATATATGGCTGCCATAGGTAAAATCGATCGAATAATCAAACTAATATATATATATATATATATATAATAAAAGAGTCCCTATAAAAAATATTCAGTAGGTAAATTCACCCAGAACGGATTGACATAAAAATCTAAAAAAAAAACCTAAATTCGGAAAAATTTAAGAGCTGAGTGTAGGATATAAATTAGAACCATAAGCGGCCCCAAAGTGCCCCATAATTCGATTTGTTTTTTCTTAATTTTTTCTTTTGCAATTTTTTTGTTATAAATGTTGTCATAATGGTTTTAAAAATGGCTCTTCATAATTTTATGGGATACCCGCAAATAACTGCATTTAAACTTTTTTGAAATTCAGCCCCCTTTTGTCAAAGTCGCCAATTATTCCTTTTGGTTTTTTTTATTGTGACGTCTTGGGCTCCCACCTATGTATTGTTGTTTTTTTTATTCAGACGTTCTTCTAAGTGTGACCGTGCAAAGACAAGGAAAAATACCACAGCCACAAAACACCAAATTGCGCTCCTAAAAATTCGAATATATGGATTTTTTTGTTGCTTAGCTATACGTTAAATTTTATTCAATTCCCCTTAAGAAAATTTCAAGGAAAATTCGTATGTACAGTTTGTCAAGTAATTGTTTGCAAAAGGGAAAATGGCATAGAAATTCTTTTTTAGATGGGGAATGTACAAGCAAATACTAGATTTTTTAATTTTTTTCTTTTGGGATGTTGTTTATTAAACTATTATCTTTCCGATTGCATCTTCATTTTCATTTTTCACCCTAAAACAGCCTAAAAAACAAGAAAAACTAAAAAATTACAAATATTGGGCTGTCAGTTTTAGATTTTGCTAACAGTTTTACAATCGAAGTTTTTCTTAAATTTGTTTTTATTTTTAAAATCTAAAAACTCAATAAGCTAATACGAAATGCTTCCAAGCTACTTATTACCTTTCAAATGTTGAATTATTGACAAACCGTGGATTTGCAAAATATAAACATAAATTGGCCCCGTTGCGTACACACACACGCACGCTAAATTGCGTATTTACACCCCCAACCATTAGATATGTGCAAGTATACGTGTGTGTGTGTGCATTTCAGCTGACTAAGGAAGTGAGATTTGCTTAAGTTCAAATTCATGATAATACTGATATCCTTTTGCTAAAAGAATATCATTTTCGTTTCCACAATAGGTTTAAGACATTTTCAAACCGATTTTTGTGTTTTAAAATCAACCTAATGGTTCAAAAAATTCTCAAGTCAGGTTGTGGACATTCACTTTAAAAAACACAATATATATGCTTTTTGTAAAAAGAATTTAACTTCTTTTGACTTTTTATTCCTCTTTTGCTAATCCTTAGCGAAATTTCAAAGTGATCATGGTAAAACTTTTGTTCCTTATTTATTAACCGTTTGCTTTAATGTCAGCAAGAACTTTCAAACTGTATACCACAATTCTTACCAATAATGATGTTGACATAATTATTTCTTTTTTATTTTGTAAACTATTTTTAGGTAGAGGGTAAAGAGCGGAATGTTAAATGAGTATTCCATAACCTCTCAGAACAATGTATAAAAAAAATTAAGAGAACTCCAATTTTGAATAGAACTTTGATTTAAACACAGACGACCTTTAGATTACAAGGCTTTAGATTTTGGTTTTACATTTGAAGTTTTCCTTAAAATTATATTATTTTTAAAATCTAAAAACCCGTTTAGCTAACACGAAATGTTTTAGAACTTTTGACAAACTGTTGTAAAAAAAAATAGAAAAAATATACTTACGGCAACAACATTAATGAAGGCAAAAAATGCATATTTTACAAACTAAATATATATGTGTGTGAGTGTGTTTATGTGTGTGCATAAGGAAGTAAGATTTGTTTTATTACTGATTTTTCTGTTTTAAAATTTAAATCGCATTGATAATATCGGAAAAAAACATAAATGATCAAACCAATAGATTATCTTGATCTTCCTTACACGCGCCTCATATTATTTAAACAAATGGAAATGTTTAAACAAATTGATTCAGGGCTTCTCCTTTCACCTGATTTCCTTTTTTATTATTAGTAGAATTTTTAATCTTGATTTCCGCAGGCGAAGCTGCGGGCGACCCTGCTAGTTGTTAATATAATTCTAATCAAGGTGAAAAATTAATTAAAACAAAATACTGAAAACCAAATAATAGAAATCAACCAAAAAAAATCACATAAATATTTGCTTCTCTTTTGTTTTTGTTATTGTCAAACTAATGGTTCAAAAAATATGTCTCCAGTCAGGTGGTAGACATTCACTATAAATAACACAAAATATGTGCTTCTTGTAAAAAGAATTTAAATTCTTTTGACTTTTTATTCTTCTTTTTCTCATCCTTAGCGAAATTGCAAAATGATCATGGTAAAACTTTTACTCCTTATTTATTAACCGTTTGCTTTGATGTCAGCAAGAACTTTCAAACTGTAGCTCAGATGGTTATGTTGTACGTAAAGGAAACATAGTCTATAGGTCGTTCAAACGTACCGCAATTCTTGCCAGTAATGATGTTGACATAATTATTTCTTTTTCACTTCGTAAACTATTTTTAGGTAGACGGTAAGGAGCGGAATGCCAAATGAGTATTCCATAACCTCTCAGAACAAAGTAAAAAAAAATTAATAGAACTCCAATTTTGACTAGAACTTTGATTTGAACACACGACCTTTAGATTTTGGTTTTACATTTGAAGTTTTCCTTAAAATTCTTTTATTTTTAAAATCCAAAAACCCGTTTAGCTAACACGAAATGTTTTGGAACTTTTGACAAACTGTGGAGTTGTAAAAAAGAATAGAAAAAAAATATACTCACGGGAACAACATAAATATAAGCAAAAAATGCGTATTTTACAAACTAAATATATATGTGTGTGCATTGCAGCTGACTAGGGAAGTAAGATTTGTTTTCTTACTGATTTTTCTGTTTTAAATTAATTTAAATCGCATTGATAATATTGAAAAAAACATAAATATTCAAACCAATAGATTCTCTTGCTCTTCTTTAAACGCGCCTCCTATTGTTTAAACAAATTGAAGTGTTTAAACAATTCTATTCACGGTTTCTCCTCCCACCTGTTTTCTTTTTTTATTATGATAAAAAAAAAAAAATATTTGTAAAATTGTCAATCTTGATTTCCGCAGGCAAAGCTGCGGGGACCCTGCTAGTGTCAAAATAATACGAAAACTGCTATAATTCCATTTGTTTCAAATACGCAAATAAATCTTAATAGGAATGATCTGCAAACAGCCTTATTTCAGATTCCGTATAGTAAAAGCCCGCTCCTACTGCTCCTTCCATCTTGGAGCCGTCTGTGTATATTTTGAGGTGTTGAGTCTGGTCCCGTTTTCCATTCGTCTATCCGTCTTATCAGCTTTGATACTGAGTCCCACCTTTTCCGCACACTCACAAATCTCCCTGAATGTTGATTCCATAATGGAACTAAGGAACAAACTCCCGCATAGGCTGTTATTTTTGATGCTTTCCTCTCGAATCTTTTAATTAGATCGTCGACCACCAAATTCCATAGGAGAGGCGAAAGAACCGAACATTGTGGTGTGTCTCTGTGTGCCCACTTCACTATGAAAGCAGTGCCACAATTTAAAAGTACTCGCCTGCAGCTAAGCAGGTTTCTTATCCAGAGGCTTATTGCGGTCGCTACTAGACGACCCATTATAGCATTCGTCTTGACATTTTTAAATGATCCGGATCTATCTACGTTCCGGATCTATCTTCGAAAATTTGTGCTAAATTTGTCGAAAAATTTGTCGAAAAAATAAATAGTACAAAACTAGTGAAAAAGCAAATTGTATCAAACTGGTATCTTTGTGACAAAAAAACCAAAAAAATTTTTAATTGGTAGAACAAATACATGTTAAAGTATAGTAAAAAGTCAACTGGAATTTAACTAGTTGCACTTGAACTACATATGATCCAAAAGTATAGCCTAGAGTGTAAATGTCTTGGGAAATTTAACACCAAACAAACCAAACAGTCGAGGTCCTCCTGTAACCGTAAATTGGTTACCAGCCACTAGTGCAAAACTAGTAGCAAATGGACTAGTTGTTTCCGATGACAAGCCTTTGAAAAATGAACCGGTTCGTTACAATGAAATGGACATACATAACTTGAACTAGTTAAGTTTCCTGACCCAACTCGTATTTTACTGGTCCAAAACTGATTCTGTTTCCTGCAGGGATGCTTTGCTATACCACCAACTCAAGTAAGAATTATAACTTAATTTCTTAATTTAATTTCTTAATATTTGTATGTAACAATAGAGCGGGCGTTTTCGTCTTAAAAACTGGTTTTGTCGGATAAACGGAATCGATTGAGTCACGCAACATTGGAAAATATTCTTCTTGTCCGGCTTAACCCAACTTACTTGGATAGTGCCATCGACAATTTAAGTTTATTTGAAGACGAGGAAGAAGAAGGGTGATTCGTGTTTCTTATTCCTTTTTACTTTTCTGTACTTAATTAAAATTTACTTAATAAATAAATTTGAATACTGCGACTTTTAATTTGTAATTTTGATTTCATCTGAATACTGTAAAAAAATATAGGTTTTTATTTTGATTTTTTGTTTTTGAATAAAATACTATTATTTATTTTATTTTTTTCAAATCACTTTAATGTGACAGAAAATATTTTCTTTCTCATTCTGGCAAAGAGACAAGTTAAAAAAATCGGTGCATAAGAAAGATGCAGAAAACAAAAAAAAAAACAAACATAAGCAAGAGCAGTAGCACATCAAAAAATAGCATGTGATCCTGCTCTCATTTCGCTCTCAATTTTTTGCTACCAATACTGCTACACAGAGCACAGAACTTCATTTTCTGCTACCGCTATTGCTATAGTTTCTCAAGCGACAAAACTACGAGCAAAGCAGAGCACTTACTTTCTCGCTATTTTGTTATGGCTATGCTACGGCTCTCGTCAAAAAGGGAGCGATATCAATAGCAAAACGAAATACTACAAGAGTAGCGTAGCTTTTCAAGCACTGACGGTTGCTACTAGCTAGTGTAGTGCCGGTTCCACAGATTTTCCTTTGGTGTAGGCGAGCTGGTTAGATGACATTAGTCACCCTACATCATTCCTAATTTGCAGATCCAGCAGCTTTTCCAGAGTTTTGAGTAAAACAAAGGTAAGGCTTATCGGCCTGTAATCCTTGGGGCTGCCCTTTCGCGCCTTTGAGAGGATTGTATTGGGATATAGCCTGTGTTTAGACATGCAGAGAATATTTCATTCCGTGGTCGCCTGCAGAATGGCTGGAAATATTTCATCGAGTCCTGGTGCCTTATAGCCCGCAAAGAAGTCTGTGGCCCAGTTGATTTTCATTGGTGTAATTAGATCGTTTGGGAGGCGTTCTTCGCCAGGTGCTATGTCCTGGTGCGTGCTGGCGTCCAGGACATTCGTGCATCCTGGGAAGTGCGATTGCATAAATGCTGTTAGGGCCTATTCTCTGCCCTCAGTCCACTGTGCGTCGTCGCGCTTTAGCTGACTCTGTATGGTAGGCTGAATCGAAAGCAGCTTCCGGAGTCTAGCTGTTTCCGGGATGTTCTCGATGCTGGGGCAGTAGTTTCTCCACGAGCTTTTCTGTGCCCTGTGCGGTTCGTTTTTGTAATGCCCAAGTTGGATTTTGTATTCCTCGTCGATGATCTTATTGTCTACCATTTTGGCGATTTTGAAGAATTCTCGGAGGCTATTTCGTTTGAGTGTTACTTCCAGATTCCGAATCCAGTAATTCCTTGGGAAGGGTCTTTAAGGACGTCAGCCATAATTCGTTTTAGATAATTTCTACATCATTTTTAGATCATTTCTTTAAAATTTCTACATCACTTTTAGATGATGCAGCATCATTTCTACATAATTTTGACATCATACTCTAAAAACTTCGGTCACACTACAAATAATAACATTTTTCGACTAGTGAAACTCTTAGCCGAACTGAGTACTAGGCTTTAGTTTGTTCTTGTCACACCACTTCAGCACAAACGCAGCCAAAGATCGAATTAGTTATTCTTTGGAATTCTAGTATTTTTTTTAGTATTTTCTTACATTATCTGAGTACTGCGATGTGGAAAGTTTCCACTAGAAACGTCCCAGTTAAAAACGTTAGCTACCTATTTGCCTCTTTCTTACTCCTATGGTTAGCTAGCTGTTTTTGTCGATGTGAGTACTATGCTTTAACCTATAAATATATTATATACTTCTAAGTTATATTATAAACTTAATAGCTTTCCCGGCGCGACTATGTCTTCCCTAAGCTGTTGAATTCCTGAATTGTTGAATTTCAGTCAGCTGTTAATCAGCTGTTCCATGCAAAGCTAACCTTCAGAAATTTCAGCAATTCAACAGCCTCGGGGCTGTTGAAAATTTTGTAGAATTGCTGAAAACCAGGTTGTCACCATTTTTAATACAAGTCATGGCAACTCTGTAGCAATTTAGTATTACCGGTAGAAATTATTTACTTTAAAATAAAATTAGAATGTATATTTGTAGTTACTTATTCCTCGGTACCAATTTTAGAGAATAACTAGCAATAAAAAGACAATCCTTACACATGTTAAGATCCGTGAAAATTTTCAACAAATTACAGCTTCTTACGAATTCATCAGGATTCATTTAGGGTCGTTCCTTCAATTGCTGAAATTTGCTGTTAAATTTTCAACAATTCAGCTATTTAACAGTTAGGAAATACCCCGATAAACAATTTTGTTAGTGGTGTCTTTATAAAATTAAAAAAAATACCACTTTGCGTTTAGCCAATTTCCCTATTGGCTTAGATTCGTAGATTTTGTCCAGTTGCCTGTGGTCATTTCTTTCTTTTCGCCCTAAAAAACTTTAAAACAAAAAATGTAATAATATAAATTTAAACTGGTTCTTCCCTTTCAGAGGACTAACTGTTAATTAAAAAGTTTTTAAGTTTTTAGTTTTTAAAATCCAAAACAAATTTTAATTTTAACTAGCAATACCCGAAGCGACGTTATCCGCTACTATTAGCAAAGCATTTCATGCTTTAGATAATAACCTGATTTTATTATATTTCATGATTTTACTCGGATATGAATTAGAATTCTGAAAAATGATTAGATCAGGTTATTACCTAATATTTTACCATAACCCCTAACCATAACTTACCTTTCCTTTACACTGCCTTAACCCTACCTGTCTCTTACCCCCGGAACAATTTTTTAACACTCTAATGCTGTTTTCACTATTTCCTCGCCTAACCCCTAACCATCCATACTCAGCCTTAATGCCGAAAAACCATTATTTTAACCAACTTTCTCTACCATAACACCAGTTTTTTCTTTCCTTAGCCAACAATTACCCCACTGTAGTCTTATAGCCTCTTCCCATAGAGTGAAACGGTTGGGATTTTTGACAAATGTGAAATTCGTGTTCCCACAGAGCTTCCATCCACCATCCACCTTCCACCATCCGATAACAGCTGACTTGAAGAGCAGTGTCGCATGTCAAAGTAGTTAAAGGGGGTCTCAACACGGGAAAAAAATATAATGTTGTTCTCCTAATCTTATTGTAGAATAAAACAAAATAAATTGCATACGATAATAGTTTAAAACATATATCCAATGTTAGAGCATATCCTAAAACAAATCTGCGTACAAATTGCTGACGGGGGAGAGCCTAACCTCCCGTACCCCCACACTCCGTTCTTACTACGCCACTGTCTAGCCAATATTAATAGTGCAAAAATGTAAACAAAACCAATTGTGTGCTGTTTGGTCATTTAAAGCAATATTAAACTAAATAGGAGAGTATATACTTCACTTTTAACTAATAGGGTCTTCCCACAGAGAGCCATCCACCATCCACCATCCGTTGAACGGATGGTCCATAAGGTTTTGCCGTTCCGAAAATTTTCCAGTTAGTTCCCCGTTAAAATTTGACGGACTTTGACGGGCTCTTTTATGCGATAGTTAGCCGATGATTTTTCGGTGCACCTCTGAATTCTTCCTACTGACTGTGAAAAATGGAACGTTGACTATGAAATCATATTCAAACCAATGGCGGGAAAAAATTTAAAAATGTTTAAGCTTGTTGATTTTTGGAAATTCCTTATTAACATTTAGTTTGTTGTAAGCGAAAAGGGCATTGGAAGCCAATTATAATGTGTGGGCCAAAATTTAAGCTATTCTGGGACCGAAAACATTATTTTTGCTGATAAGATTCAAAACATCGAGCTGTGGATGGTGGATGGATCTCTGTGGGAAGACCCTATTACATGAAAAAACAATATGTCTCTTGCCTAATTAATTCCACTTAAACATTTCTTTTTCTGGTTTGTCACCTTAACCCATCTGATCCTCGCAAAAGTCCAAAAAAAAACTTACTTTTCTCACATTTACCCTTTCTTTTCATTATTTTTACCGTCACCCTAATCTAGCTATTAACGCCTTAACCGAAACTTTAACCCCGCATTAACCTCACCTTTTCCCCATGCGTTCTGGTATTTTTAATCTACCATTTTGGTCAGCTAAATTGTCAGCTAAAAGGAAAACCAAACAGCGTGCTGCCAATTAACCCCAAATCCCCCATCCTCTACAATTCCTTCAAAACTTGTGTTTAGATAATTTTACATACATATATGTCCATGCCGACCTGTCAATGTGTGTGTGTATGGTTTCGTTTTTACCACTGAAAATTTTGCACTGCTCTCTCCTTGAAATCCATTCTAAAAATTATTTAAGGTCAAACCGAAAATTCCCTTTAAATTTAAAGGACTAGCCGCACATTTTGACTTAGAATTGCATCTTTATTGCACTTTAAACCAAAAACGGACCCGATCGCATAATAGGTGCGGAAAAATTAATTAAGTGCCCCAACCGGAAGTCTGGGGTTTCAAAGATTTCCACAAATAAAGCTTAAAATAAAAATATAAACTTGTTTGGTTGAAAACTATGGGAATGGTTAATGTTTTAATCAAGAAATTTTGAATTTTTGGAAATTCCTGGGAGTCCTAGGAGCCGAATTTTAAAAAATCCTTTCTTAGTGCACACCTTCTCTTACACACGATTCAGACCCAATTTTTTCCAGAATTTTAGGTCTTATGGTTTGGGCTGGGGGAACGCATATGGACTTCAACTCTTTTACAGTAATACTCGATAAACCCTTCCTTTCCTCACAGCTATACTCCCTATCTTATCAGTTTATTGGCTTTTGCTCTCTCAGCTGCCGCTTTCTTGGCATCCGCTGGGTTTCGCTCTCTAGGTAGATTCTAACAAAACCTGACGCAAAAACTAAGAAAATTTAAATCCGTCTTAAACAAAAATTCTAGAAATTTTAAAAATTAAACTTATAGCCCCTTCCCATAGAGTTCATCCGTGTGAAACGGTTGGGAAATTCGTGTTCCCACAGTGCTTCCATCCACCATCCACCTTCTACCATCCGATAACAGCTGACTTGAAGAGCAGTTGCTCATGTTAAAATAATTAAAGGGGGGTCTTAACTCGGGAAAATCGTTCAATAATGTGGTTCTCCTAATCTTATTGTAGAATAAAAGAAAATAAATAGTTTCTGCATACAAATTGCTGACGGGGGAGAACTTAACCTCACGTACACCCACACTCCGTTCTTACTATGTAACTGTCTAGCCAATATTAATAGTGCAAAAATGAAAACAAAACCAATTGTAAGCTGTTTGGTCATTATAGTAGTATATACTACACTTGTAACTAAAATTGATGATTATTTAAGTATTGCACAATATGTTTTGACAAACAATAATGTTTTCGGTCCCAGAATAGCTTAAATTTTGGCCCACCCATAACAATTTGCTTGCTATGGCCTTTTCGCTTACAACAAACTAAATATTAATAATGAATTTCCAAAAATCAACAAGCTTAAACATTTTTAAATTTTTTCCCGCCATTGGTTTGAATATGTTTTCGTAGTCAACGTTCCAATTTGCACAGTCAGGAGGAAGAATTCAGAGTTGCACCGAAAAATCATCGGATAACTATCGCATAAAAGAACCCGCCAAAGTCCGTCAAATTTTAACGGGGAACTAACTGAAAAATTTTCGGAACGGCAAAACCTTATGGACCATCCGTTCAACGGGTAGTGGATGGTGGATGGATCTCTGTGGGAAGACCCTATTAAGCATTTTAGCCATAGAAGAACTATTAATCCAAAAATCGTTTTAATTTGAAAAACGATTTAGATTTTTTAAATTCAAAAAATAAATTTAAATGAATCCCCCAGACTATGAACGATTCAGAATTTTTTTTTGATTTATAATTAGGCCTTTTTAAAGTTGGTAAAAAAAATATCGAAGTTTCAAACTCTTTATAAGTTAAAAATTTAAATAGATAAATTTTTTTGATGCAAATATGGTTGTTGGAGCTGGTTGGACCCACTGCACTATGGGCAAAAAATTCGAAAGTGAGGCATTTTTACATTTTTCTTGTTCTTTAGTATTACTTAAATTACTTTTTGTGGTTATTTACAATACTTAAAAGAACCCAAAATCCATTTTCATAGAATTTTAATTGCCTTTTTCCCCCTGAGAAAGTCGAAAGTTTGAAATAAGGTCACACGTTTACAAAAAGGGATGAGAACTTTGTCATTTTTACATTGCTTTTTCTCTGGCTATTGTAAACGAACCAAAGAAGTTTAACTATGAAAACGAAGAGTGAAGGTATATTAAATAAATTGTTAGTACTAGATGTTTGTATGTGTATGTGTGCTTTGTGCTTTATGTGTATGTATGTATGTGCTTTATTGTCCAATTGTTCAATGTGTTGTTGCTTAATTTTTAAATGACAAATAAGAAATGTATTTTTGCTTTCTGTGGAGTGTAACTTGTGAGTATTGGACGGTATAGGCAAGGTAAAAATTGGAAGTTATAAACAAAACAATTGTTAATCGAACCCTGTCAACACTTTTGGCACGTTTTACGGAAAACGTACATGTTGTAGTTGCATTCGAGTTTTGTCACTACACATTACCTAATGTTTGGATCGACAACAACCGGCAACAATTCGCTGTCATGGAATTAAGCGATAGTCAGCATTCAATAGTCAAAAAGAAAATTAAGGCGTTTTTTGCTTAGTCTCTTAGTCTCAATTTGATAATGGACCGATTCAAGGAAAAACATTTCCCAATGTCTCCAACTGTCCGCAAGGTATTAGTATACGGTCACGAAATTATTGAATGTTCCATAGGTTCCATGGCTAAAAACGCCTCAGAAGCGCGAAACAAATTATACAAACGCGATAGAAATACAGCCGGTTAGGTATAATGACAGACGTGTTTAACAAAGCATTAGATTCTTCTGAAACACTGCTGTCCACAATTAATCTATAGGAAAAAAAGTTTAACACGCAAAAAGATCTGCCAAAAGATGTTATAGCTCTTTTGTAATCTTTGTAGGTTGAACTCTTAAGAATAGGAATATGTGCAGACAACAATAATAATGATGTCGATAAAGCCAGAGATCCTTGTTTTGGAAGAAGAGTTTTGGGACGAGTAAAAAATAGATTTCACTTACAGGTGTAACTAACGATTTTAAAAAACTTTACAGGGACACGGATTATTCAGTTTTGCGAGCAAGGGTCTAGTAAATATTAATAAGCAAATACATTTCTTTTAAATCGTTGCCTTCAAATGTACTAATGCAGCGTGGGCGGTGGATGGAGACATGGTAAAAATTTAACAAAAACCGAAATTGTATTACAGTCTTACCAACACAAAAAACATTTTGTTTAAATCCTTGCCTTTAAATTTATATATGAGGCGTGGGCGGATGAAGATGTGGTCAGATTCAAAAAGCTTCAATAACCGAAATTACATCTTAGTCTTAAAAGTATAAAAAAAATGTTTAATTTCTATCTTTAATGTTTATGCCTCAATAAACGGAATTTTTGCCAATGGTGCACTGGGGGGACATATCGGATCTTAGTTGGCGGTTTGGCTTCCATTAGAACACTGTGCAAAAATTTATCTGCTTTAGATTTTACGGTTCGTGGTGTGGTCATATCCCCTTAAAAATCGGTCCTTTACTTTGATATAAGCTTCAGGGATTCAATAACAAGTGTATTGGCTAAAAATACGATTTTTTCTTTTACGTTATCTTGTAGTATATAGTTTTTATAATAATTATGCCAAAAATTTTAATGATCGGACTATTTGAGGCAAAGATACAGCCTTATATACCTCTGGGTATCGAAGCAGGAAACTTAAAAACAGGGACCGACTTGTTCACTTAGAAAAGTGCTACAAAAAAAATTAAGAACACTAATGAGTTCCAAATTGGTCAAGTTATGCAAATCTGGAATCATTTTTATTTTGTGAGTTATATTTTGGTAAATATTATTTCGTTATTGTTAAGTAAAAATTATGTCTGATTATGTGTGCGTTTTATTTTATACAACTTAAAGTAAAACTCAATTCGAATTTGGGGCATGGTATTGGGAATTTAAATATGGTTTAAATTTGTTCTTGTTCGTTTGGCAATGTAGTTTTAGTACATATAATAAAAAAAATTTTATTTTAACATTAAACTATTTTAAAAATGGATTTAAGGTGCAAAATGGGACTTTTTGTACAACTTTTTTGTAAAGGCAGGATAAATATTGGTTTTTATGGTTTGATAACTTTGGATTAAGTTGCAAGATCTTTGAAGTTGTTCGCAATACAAAGTGAAGCCGAAAGAATTCACGAATTTAAATTGATCCGTTCTTGTGTAAAGTATCGGCAAAATATCATGGTCATAATTTAGATATATTTACTTAAGAATGAAGCAATTTTTACTTGAAGTATTCGCGATTCCAATTTTTTCCCAAAAGGACACGGGATTTGCTAATGCTTTTATTGATAATATGAATTGTGTTATCACTATGGACGGCAGTCCATGTAGTGACGAAGCGCACCAGGAGAGTGTGCGAAGGCGACTACTATATATAGCCGCAAAATTGAAAATCTGCTGTAATAGTCCGATCGTAATGAGTAATACACCAAATTAAAGGTATTGCTAAAACTTAAAGGATTGCATACCAAGACCTCAGACAGCTCGATATAAGAAACTTTAGTTCTACCACTTTTGGAAAAACCCGCTAGTTTAGCGGGAAAACAGCTATAAATAGCTAAAATACGAAAGGCTGTAACTTCTAAAGTACTGAAGCTACAGACTTGTGCTGGTTCTCGTTTGAAAGGTATTTTGAAATGCTATAAGCGCCCCTATATAATTTGTGTAAATGTAATAGTTAAAAAGATATGCACAAAACAATATTTAAAAAAAATTTTTTTTTTTTGTTTTTTTTTTTTTTCAAAAACGGCTCTAACGATTTTCTTTAGAACTTTAGACAGGATAGCCCTTAAGATTCCTTAAATTTTGGTATATAACACATTACTGTAAAAAGTCACGTTTAAAAGTTATTCAGAAACGAAAATGACTACTTTTGCCAGCCCAAAACAACTAACGCTGCCTAAGCATTGAATTTTGTAAGGGCGTATCCAAACTGTAGGGTCAAGGAATCGCTAAAATGGTTTTAAACCAGTCCATTTAGGAAACTTTTGTTTTACGACTTTTGAAAAAACAAGCTAGTTTGGCGGGAAAACCGCTAAAAAAAGGCAACATTTCGTAAGTCCGTAACTTGCGAAATATTAATGCTACAGACTTGTGATTCACCTCATATTGAAGGTATTTTTATATAAAATAAACGCCTCCTTAACATCAAAGTTCTGATATCAACATTTGTGACGAAAGATGATTAAACACAAGATTAAATACACTTTTTTTAAATCTATTTTTTCGGCACAAATACTATACTTCTTAAACGTTTCGGATTGTATATAATATGATGAGTGTTTCGGCTTTATAAGAGCATAGTCATTGGCTACTATAGATGAAAAAAAGTGACAAAAAGTACTTCAGTAAAATCCATTGTAGCTAAAGAAGTAGATGTCGCCCAACTTTCTGATTGAACTCTGTTAAAGTTAAAGGTTCAAAGTACCATTTCCACTAAACGCTACGAAGCGTTTTCTTGCTATTATGCCAGAAGAAGTGCCTAAAAATCGAAAATTTCGAACTTTGACCACGGTTTTCTCAAAACTGTGCCGTGATGAAAAAATTCCAAATATGAGGTAGTAATCTACAGTTAAAATTCTTTCAGGTTTTGTAGCGTTTAGGGTTGGGCCAAAAAAAATTCGGATTTTGTTGACCTGTGTAATTGATTGATCATTCTTATGGCAGCTATATAATATAGTAGTCCGATTTATGTTCAATTTATTTCGAAATTCTGAAATAATAAAATAAAGTTATATTCCAGAGTAGAAGTGAATACAATAAAAGTTAACAAAGCTATAATTTTGTAACTATTAATTATCTTTAGTTTTCCGATCATTCCTATGGGAGCTATATGATATAGTTGTCCGATGTTTATAAAATTTTATTCGAAGTTCAGGTCACTTAAAAAAAAATATTTCCAAGAGTAATATGTCAAAAAACACCGAAGGTATTATTTTTTTAAAATTATTATTCCTATGGAAGCTATTAGATATAGTTGTCCGATCCGGCTGGTTCCGATTTATATACTTCCTGCAGCAGAAAGACGACTTTTGGTAAAGTTTCATCTTGATAGTTCTAGAACTGAGAGACTAGTTAGCGTAGAAACGGGCGGACAGACGGACATGGCTAGATAGACTCGTATAGTCATACTGATTAAGAATATATATTCGGTATGGGGAAACGTCTCCTTCACTGCGCTGCAAACTTCAGACTAAAATCTTTATACACTCTGCAAAGGTATAAAAATAGAATGAGCTTGTTTGTGTGAGAATACGATTTTTTAGCCGAAATCATTTCTGTGACATCAATAAAGCTGCACACCTTTCACCCATTAGACTGCGAATCCGCTACAGTGCACAGCTGTCGAAATCGATCAAGGAGAAGAAGTTAAATTACATGTAAATGGACCAAACACGGCCCACTGGCGGTAGAGACAGAGGTAAAACGATTTACAGCCTCCCAAAACCCAAGCTAAAACGGCTGAGAGAGGAATACTAGAAGTTTCTCTTCTGTCGTGCGTAGGCTGGACACACCTCTTTTTTTTAATTTTTATATTTCTCTTGATGGGGGCTTTAGTATTGAGAAAACCCGTGGAACTATGAGTTACATGTCAATGATGTGCACTAATGCAATCTGTATAATAGTTATACCCGTTTCTCGTAGAGTAAAAGGGTAAAGAAAAAAAGGAAAAAAAGGAAGGAAGGGAGGATAAGCCGTGAATCAAATTGTTTACACATTTCAATTTGTTTAAATAATATGAGGCACGTGTAAGGAAGAGCGAGAGAATCTATTGGTTTAAATATGTATTTTTTTTTCAATATTATCAATGCGATTTAAATTAATTTAAAACTGAAAAATCAGTAAGAAAATAAATCTTACTTTCTTAGTCAGCTACAATGCACACACATATATATTTAGCTTGTAAAATACGCATTTTTTGCTTATATTTATGTTGTTGCCGTGAGTATGGGAGGTAGGTAGAAGTGTTGAGGTCACCTCTGAGGACCTCCAAGTAGAGCTGAGCTCCGTTTTGATCCACACCCTCGTAAATTGCTGTCTCCGCGTTCTCTTGAGTACCAGCCTGCGTCGTTTAGAAAACCTAGGATTGCACTTATCCCCTGCTTTCCTATTTCTCCCAATGATTCCAGCTGATACGCCCCGAAGTATCTCGCCCTGATATGGTTTAGTGCTGGGCAATGACACATCATGTGCTCAGGTGTCTCCTGTGTGTCTGTTTCTTTGCAGCTTCTGCAATTAGCGTTGTACGGAAGCCCCATCTTCATGGCTTGCGTGCCAATAGCCCAATGGCCTGTGATGAGTGCCGTGATCCTTCTAATATACCTTTTACTTTTGGTTATTAGCTCTCGAGTTCTCTTGCTATTGATGGTTGGCCAGCAGAGTTTTGATCTCCTGAGACCCTGCTTTTCCGACCAACTTTTACTAGCTTGTGTTTTGTAGTGTTCGTGAATCCTTGCTTGTACTGTATTTAGGGATTCAGGTAGACTAGTTGTATAGGAGTCGTCTGCCGACCCCATTCGTGCAAGTTCATTCGCCTTTTCGTTTCCTGGTATATCATTGTGCCCTGGCACCCATGTTATCTGTACATGGTTGTTTGTTGCTAGTATGTTAAGGGCCGACTTACAATCGGCTACAAGTGTCGAGTTGGTTCTTGCTGCTGCGAGAGATTTGATAGCCGCTTGGCTATCAGAGTATATCCTTATCTTGGTATTCCTGAGGCATTGCTGAATCGAAAGCTTGGCAGCTTCTAATATAGCAAGTACCTCAGCCTGAAAAACTGTCGCTGATTCTGGGAGGTGGAATTTCGATCCTATCCCCCAGCTTTCAGCAAAAATTCCAGCCCCTACACCACAGTCCATCTTAAAGCCGTTAGTGTAGAGTGATACCTCATCTTGTCCGGTTACTCTGTCATTCTCCAGTCTTCCCTCGTTGGAAAGGTAGTCGTAAATCCGTTTCCAAATCTTATCTCCGCTGTCATATAATCCGTATTGTTCTTTGCCAGATAGCTGCTGTCCTCTAAGATGCGGCAGTGCCCTGTGTGGTAGCCTTTCCAGCATTTGCTTGCCTTCAGTCTGGCCGCACTGTGCGCTGCTGTATCCTTTATGAAAAGTTCTATCGACATTATATCCAGAATAGTGTTCAACGCGGCAGCCGGGCATGATCTTAATGCTCCTGTAGCTCCTGCGCAAGCTGATCTCTGTATTCTTGTCAGCTTGGTAATATTGTATGCTCTTGTCAGGGCTGGCCACCAGACTAGTGCCCCGTATGTGAGAATTGGCCTTACAACTGCTGTGTAAAGCCATAATATTATCTTAGGGTGTATACCCTAGTTTTTGCCGAACATTTTCCTGCACGAGTAGAATGCTATCCTGGCCTTTCTTACTCGTTCCGTGATGTTCAGTTTTTTAATTTTTTAGTTTCCTTAAATTTTGGTATATAACACATTACTGTAAAAAGTCACGTTTAAAAGTTATTCAGAAACGAAAATGACTACTTTTGCCAGCCCAAAACAACTAACGCTGCCTAAGCACTGAATTTTGTAAGGGCGTATCCAAACTGTAGGGTCAAGGAATCGCTAAAATGGTTTTAAACCAGTTCATTTAAGAAACTTTTGTTTTACGACTTTTGAAAAAACAAGCTAGTTTGGCGGGAAAACCGCTAAAAAAAGGCCACATTTCGTAAGTCCGTAACTTGCGAAATATTAATGCTACAGACTTGTATTGAAGGTATTTTTATATAAAATAAACGCCTCCTTAACATCAAAGTTCTGATATCAACATTTGTGACGAAAGATGATTAAACACAAGATTAAATACACTTTTTTAAAATCTATTTTTTCGGCACTCTGCATTGCATTGCATTATTAAATACAAATACTAATACTTTAAATTTTTAAATTCTTTTAAATTCTTAGGAGCATTGATGAAAAATACTAAAAAACTAAAATTAATAATAACAATCTTATTAACTTAGAAAACACAATTTAAAACCCAAAATATATATAAATAAATAAAATGATGTAAGTAAAATGAAATAAATGAATAAAAAGATGTCTGTAATTTCTTTCTTCAATGAAATAAATTACGAAATTTTGGAAAAAGTCATACATGATATCACCTGTCACACAGGTGACACGATGATGGATTTTCAGAAGTAACATTTCATTAGACAAATTCTGAACGTCACACGTCATGTCACGAGGTGGTGACCTCTCATATGACCAATTTTTTCAAGGCACTGTCACGAGTGTATACGAAAAATGTGTATAATTACAGTTTCGAGGGCGGCGAAATTTAGTCGTTTTTCTGCCGCGAACTTATGTCACTTTAAAGCGTCTTAAGTTCACCATAACTAATTTGGAAACTTTATAATTTCGCGCGGACTTATGTCGTTTGGAAACGACATAATTCCGCGGCTGGCAAAATTATGTCTTCTTTTTGCGGCGGACTTATGACGTTCTTAAACGTTTCGGATTGTATATAATATGATGAATGTTTCGGCTTTAGCATTAACAGTAAACATTTTAAACAATAAGAGCATAGTCATTGGCTACCATAGATGAAAAAAAGTGACAAAAAGTACTTCAGTAAAATCCATGGTAGCTAAAGAAGTAGATGTCGCCCAACTTTCTGATTGAACTCTGTTAAAGTTAAAGGTTCAAAGTACCATTTCCACTAAACTGTAGCTCTGGGCTACGAAGCGTTTTCTTGCTATTATGCCAGAAGAAGTGCCTAAAAATCGAAAATTTCGAACTTTGACCACGGTTTTCTCAAAACTGTGCCGTGATGAAAAATTCCAAATATGAGGTAGTAATCTACAGTTAAAATTCTTTCAGATTTTGTAGCGTTTAGGGTTGGGCCAAAAAAACTCGGATTTTGTTGACCTGTGTAATTGATTGATCATTCTTATGGCAGCTATATAATATAGTAGTCCGATTTATGTTCAATTTATTTCGAAATTCTGAAATAATAAAATAAAGTTATATTCCAGAGTAGAAGTGAATACAATAAAAGTTAACAAAGCTATAATTTTGTAACTATTAATTATCTTTAGTTTTCCGATCATTCCTATGGGAGCTATATGATATAGTTGTCCGATGTTTATAAAATTTCATTCGAATTTCAGGTCACTTAAAAAAAAATATTTCCAAGAGTAATATGTCAAAAAACACCGAAGGTATTATTTTTTTAAATTATTTTTCCGATTATTCCTATGGAAGCTATTAGATATAGTTGTCCGATCCGGCTGGTTCCGATTTATATACTTCCTGCAGCAGAAAGACGACTTTTGGTAAAGTTTCATCTTGATAGTTCTAGAACTGAGAGACTAGTTAGCGTAGAAACGGGCGGACAGACGGACATGGCTAGATAGACTCGTATAGTCATACTGATTAAGAATATATATTCGGTATGGGGAAACGTCTCCTTCACTGCGCTGCAAACTTCAGACTAAAATCTTTATACACTCTGCAAAGGTATAAAAATAGAATGAGCTTGTTTGTGTGAGAATACGATTTTTTAGCCGAAATCATTTCTGTGACATCAATAAAGCTGCACACCTTTCACCCATTAGACTGCGAATCCGCTGCAGTGCACAGCTGTCGAAATCGATCAAGGAGAAGAAGTTAAATTACATGTAAATGGACCAAACACGGCCCACTGGCGGTAGAGACAGAGGTAAAACGATTTACAGCCTCCCAAAACCCAAGCTAAAACGGCTGAGAGAGGAATACTAGAAGTTTCTCTTCTGTCGTGCGTAGGCTGGACACACCTCTTTTTTTTAATTTTTATATTTCTCTTGATGGGGGCTTTAGTATTGAGAAAACCCGTGGAACTATGAGTTACATGTCAATGATGTGCACTAATGCAATCTGTATAATAGTTATACCCGTTTCTCGTAGAGTAAAAGGGTAAAGAAAAAAAGGAAAAAAAGGAAGGAAGGGAGGATAAGCCGTGAATCAAATTGTTTACACATTTCAATTTGTTTAAATAATATGAGGCACGTGTAAGGAAGAGCGAGAGAATCTATTGGTTTAAATATGTATTTTTTTTCAATATTATCAATGCGATTTAAATTAATTTAAAACTGAAAAATCAGTAAGAAAATAAATCTTACTTTCTTAGTCAGCTACAATGCACACACATATATATTTAGCTTGTAAAATACGCATTTTTTGCTTATATTTATGTTGTTGCCGTGAGTATGGGAGGTAGGTAGAAGTGTTGAGGTCACCTCTGAGGACCTCCAAGTAGAGCTGAGCTCCGTTTTGATCCACACCCTCGTAAATTGCTGTCTCCGCGTTCTCTTGAGTACCAGCCTGCGTCGTTTAGAAAACCTAGGATTGCACTTATCCCCTGCTTTCCTATTTCTCCCAATGATTCCAGCTGATACGCCCCGAAGTATCTCGCCCTGATATGGTTTAGTGCTGGGCAATGACACATCATGTGCTCAGGTGTCTCCTGTGTGTCTGTTTCTTTGCAGCTTCTGCAATTAGCGTTGTACGGAAGCCCCATCTTCATGGCTTGCGTGCCAATAGCCCAATGGCCTGTGATGAGTGCCGTGATCCTTCTAATATCCCTTTTACTTTTGGTTATTAGCTCTCGAGTTCTCTTGCTATTGATGGTTGGCCAGCAGAGTTTTGATCTCCTGAGACCCTGCTTTTCCGACCAACTTTTACTAGCTTGTGTTTTGTAGTGTTCGTGAATCCTTGCTTGTACTGTATTTAGGGATTCAGGTAGACTAGTTGTATAGGAGTCGTCTGCCGACCCCATTCGTGCAAGTTCATTCGCCTTTTCGTTTCCTGGTATATCATTGTGCCCTGGCACCCATGTTATCTGTACATGGTTGTTTGTTGCTAGTATGTTAAGGGCCGACTTACAATCGGCTACAAGTGTCGAGTTGGTTCTTGCTGCTGCGAGAGATTTGATAGCCGCTTGGCTATCAGAGTATATCCTTATCTTGGTATTCCTGAGGCATTGCTGAATCGAAAGCTTGGCAGCTTCTAATATAGCAAGTACCTCAGCCTGAAAAACTGTCGCTGATTCTGGGAGGTGGAATTTCGATCCTATCCCCCAGCTTTCAGCAAAAATTCCAGCCCCTACACCACAGTCCATCTTGAAGCCGTTAGTGTAGAGTGATACCTCATCTTGTCCGGTTACTCTGTCATTCTCCAGTCTTCCCTCGTTGGAAAGGTAGTCGTAAATCCGTTTCCAAATCTTATCTCCGCTGTCATATAATCCGTATTGTTCTTTGCCAGATAGCTGCTGTCCTCTAAGATGCGGCAGTGCCCTGTGTGGTAGCCTTTCCAGCATTTGCTTGCCTTCAGTCTGGCCGCACTGTGCGCTGCTGTATCCTTTATGAAAAGTTCTATCGACATTATATCCAGAATAGTGTTCAACGCGGCAGCCGGGCATGATCTTAATGCTCCTGTAGCTCCTGCGCAAGCTGATCTCTGTATTCTTGTCAGCTTGGTAATATTGTATGCTCTTGTCAGGGCTGGCCACCAGACTAGTGCCCCGTATGTGAGAATTGGCCTTACAACTGCTGTGTAAAGCCATAATATTATCTTAGGGTGTATACCCTAGTTTTTGCCGAACATTTTCCTGCACGACTAGAATGCTATCCTGGCCTTTCTTACTCGTTCCGTGATGTTCAGTTTTTTAATTTTTTAGTTTCCTTAAATTTTGGTATATAACACATTACTGTAAAAAGTCACGTTTAAAAGTTATTCAGAAACGAAAATGACTACTTTTGCCAGCCCAAAACAACTAACGCTGCCTAAGCACTGAATTTTGTAAGGGCGTATCCAAACTGTAGGGTCAAGGAATCGCTAAAATGGTTTTAAACCAGTTCATTTAGGAAACTTTTGTTTTACGACTTTTGAAAAAACAAGCTAGTTTGGCGGGAAAACCGCTAAAAAAAGGCAACATTTCGTAAGTCCGTAACTTGCGAAATATTAATGCTACAGACTTGTATTGAAGGTATTTTTATATAAAATAAACGCCTCCTTAACATCAAAGTTCTGATATCAACATTTGTGACGAAAGATGATTAAACACAAGATTAAATACACTTTTTTAAAATCTATTTTTTCGGCACTCTGCATTGCATTGCATTATTAAATACAAATACTAATACTTTAAATTTTTAAATTCTTTTAAATTCTTAGGAGCATTGATGAAAAATACTAAAAAACTAAAATTAATAATAACAATCTTATTAACTTAGATAACACAATTTAAAACCCAAAATATATATAAATAAATAAAATGATGTAAGTAAAATGAAATAAATGAATAAAAAGATGTCTGTAATTTCTTTCTTCAATGAAATAAATTACGAAATTTTGGAAAAAGTCATACATGATATCACCTGTCACACAGGTGACACGATGATGGATTTTCAGAAGTAACATTTCATTAGACAAATTCTGAACGTCACACGTCATGTCACGAGGTGGTGACCTCTCATATGACCAATTTTTTCAAGGCACTGTCACGAGTGTATACGAAAAATGTGTATAATTACAGTTTCGAGGGCGGCGAAATTTAGTCGTTTTTCTGCCGCGAACTTATGTCACTTTAAAGCGTCTTAAGTTCACCATAACTAATTTGGAAACTTTATAATTTCGCGCGGACTTATGTCGTTTGGAAACGACATAATTCCGCGGCTGGCAAAATTATGTCTTCTTTTTGCGGCGGACTTATGACGTTCTTAAACGTTTCGGATTGTATATAATATGATGAGTGTTTCGGCTTTAGCATTAACAGTAAACATTTTAAACAATAAGAGCATAGTCATTGGCTACCATAGATGAAAAAAAGTGACAAAAAGTACTTCAGTAAAATCCATGGTAGCTAAAGAAGTAGATGTCGCCCAACTGTCTGATTGAACTCTGTTAAAGTTAAAGGTTCAAAGTACCATTTCCACTAAACTGTAGCTCTGGGCTACGAAGCGTTTTCTTGCTATTATGCCAGAAGAAGTGCCTAAAAATCGAAAATTTCGAACTTTGACCACGGTTTTCTCAAAACTGTGCCGTGATGAAAAATTCCAAATATGAGGTAGTAATCTACAGTTAAAATTCTTTCAGATTTTGTAGCGTTTAGGGTTGGGCCAAAAAAACTCGGATTTTGTTGACCTGTGTAATTGATTGATCATTCTTATGGCAGCTATATAATATAGTAGTCCGATTTATGTTCAATTTATTTCGAAATTCTGAAATAATAAAATAAAGTTATATTCCAGAGTAGAAGTGAATACAATAAAAGTTAACAAAGCTATAATTTTGTAACTATTAATTATCTTTAGTTTTCCGATCATTCCTATGGGAGCTATATGATATAGTTGTCCGATGTTTATAAAATTTCATTCGAATTTCAGGTCACTTAAAAAAAAATATTTCCAAGAGTAATATGTCAAAAAACACCGAAGGTATTATTTTTTTAAATTATTTTTCCGATTATTCCTATGGAAGCTATTAGATATAGTTGTCCGATCCGGCTGGTTCCGATTTATATACTTCCTGCAGCAGAAAGACGACTTTTGGTAAAGATTCATCTTGATAGTTCTAGAACTGAGAGACTAGTTAGCGTTGAAACGGGCGGACAGACGGACATGGCTAGATAGACTCGTATAGTCATACTGATTAAGAATATATATTCGGTATGGGGAAACGTCTCCTTCACTGCGCTGCAAACTTCAGACTAAAATCTTTATACACTCTGCAAAGGTATAAAAATAGAATGAGCTTGTTTGTGTGAGAATACGATTTTTTAGCCGAAATCATTTCTGTGACATCAATAAAGCTGCACACCTTTCACCCTTTAGACTGCGAATCCGCTGCAGTGCACAGCTGTCGACTTTCAAAGGTAAACAAATCGATCAAGGAGAAGAAGTTAAATTACATGTAAATGGACCAAACACGGCCCACTGGCGGTAGAGACAGAGGTAAAACGATTTACAGCCTCCCAAAACCCAAGCTAAAACGGCTGAGAGAGGAATACTAGAAGTTTCTCTTCTGTCGTGCGTAGGCTGGACACACCTCTTTTTTTTAATTTTTATTTTTCTCTTGATGGGGGCTTTAGTATTGAGAAAACCCGCGGAACTATGAGTTACATGTCAATGATGTGCACTAATGCAATCTGTAAAATAGTTATACCCGTTTCTCTGAACTGAAAAATCAGTAAGAAAATAAATCTTACTTTCTTAGTCAGCTACAATGCACACACATATATATTTAGCTTGTAAAATACGCATTTTTTGCTTATATTTATGTTGTTGCCGTGAGTATGGGAGGTAGGTAGAAGTGTTGAGGTCACCTCTGAGGACCTCCAAGTAGAGCTGAGCTCCGTTTTGATCCACACCCTCGTAAATTGCTGTCTCCACGTTCTCTTCAGTACCAGCCTGCGTCGTTTAGAAAACCTAGGATTGCACTTATCCCCTGCTTTCTTATTTCTCCCAATAATTCCAGCTGATACGCCCCGAAGTATCTCGCCCTGATATGGTTTAGTGCTGGGCAATGACACATCATGTGCTCAGGTGTCTCCTGTGTGTCTGTTTCTTTGCAGCTTCTGCAATTAGCGTTGTACGGAGGCCCCATCTTCATGGCTTGCGTGCCAATAGCCCAATGGCCTGTGATGAGTGCCGTGATCCTTCTAATATCCCTTTTACTTTTGGTTATTAGCTCTCGAGTTCTCTTGCTATTGATGGTTGGCCAGCAGAGTTTTGATCTCCTGAGACCCTGCTTTTCCGACCAACTTTTACTAGCTTGTGTTTTGTAGTGTTCGTGAATCCTTGCTTGTACTGTATTTAGGGATTCAGGTAGACTAGTTGTATAGGAGTCGTCTGCCGACCCCATTCGTGCAAGTTCATTCGCCTTTTCGTTTCCTGGTATATCATTGTGCCCTGGCACCCATGTTATCTGTACATGGTTGTTTGTTGCTAGTATGTTAAGGGCCGACTTACAATCGGCTACTAGTGTCGAGTTGGTTCTTGCTGCTCGAGAGATTTGATAGCCGCTTGGCTATCAGAGTATATCCTTATCTTGGTATTCCTGAGGCATTGCTGAATCGAAAGCTTGGCAGCTTCTAATATAGCAAGTACCTCAGCCTGGAAAACTGTCGCTGATTCTGGGAGGTGGAATTTCGATCCTATCCCCCAGCTTTCAGCGAAAATTCCAGCCCCTACACCACAGTTCACCTTGAAGCCGTTAGTGTAGAGTGATACCTCATCTTGTCCGGTTACTCTGTCATTCTCCAGTCTTCCCTCGTTGGAAAGGTAGTCGTAAATCCGTTTCCAAATCTTATCTCCGCTGTCATATAATCCGTATTGTTCTTTGCCAGATAGCTGCTGTCCTCTAAGATGCGGCAGTGCCCTGTGTGGTAGCCTTTCCAGCATTTGCTTGCCTTCAGTCTGGCCGCACTGTGCGCTGCTGTATCCTTTATGAAAAGTTCTATCGACATTATATCCAGAATAGTGTTCAACGCGGCAGCCGGGCATGATCTTAATGCTCCTGTAGCTCCTGCGCAAGCTGATCTCTGTATTCTTGTCAGCTTGGTAATATTGTATGCTCTTGTCAGGGCTGGCCACCAGACTAGTGCCCCGTATGTGAGAATTGGCCTTACAACTGCTGTGTAAAGCCATAATATTATCTTAGGGTGTATACCCCAGTTTTTGCCGAACATTTTCCTGCACGAGTAGAATGCTATCCTGCCCTTTCTTACTCGTTCCGTGATGTTCAGTTTCCACGAGAGTTTCGGGTCTAGTATCACTCCTAGATACTTAGCTCTACCCGATAGCTCGAGTTCGATTCCATCTTTTTTTGGCTTAGTTCGGTTTTACTCGGATTTATACCCAGTCCGCAGGTTTTTGCCCATTCATTGAGTCGGGTAAGGCCCCCGTCATTATGTTACTAATGACATCTGGGAATGGTCCTGATACTAGCAACACTACGTCGTCTGCGTAGGCTACTACTTTTACTCCTCCGCTATTGAGTTCTCTCAATATGTCGTTCATGTTGATAAGCCAAAGCAGTGGTGATAGAACCCCGCCCTGAGGTGTGCCTCTCTTCACAAAGCGTGTGAGGTAAGTGCCACTCAGTTCGGCTGTTATCGTCCTGCTCGTGAGCATAACTCCGATCCAAGCTCTGATGTCTCCTTCAATGCCGATCGAGTTGAGGGAGCTTAGTATGGATTCGGCGTTTACATTATTGAACATCTATGTCTAAGAAGGTGGCCATTGTATATTGGTTAAAATGCAGCGATTTTTCTATGTGGCAGACTACTTCGTGTAGTGCCGTCTCTGTCAATCTGCCCTTTCGGTACGCATGCTGAGCTTTCGATAGATGCTGCTTCTCGGTGTTTTCCCGGATATGAATATCGATAATTCTCTCCAGCGTTTTCATTAGGAAGGAGGTAAGGCTGATCGGCCTGTAGTCCTTTGCTAGGATATGACCTCATCTTCCTGGTTTTGGTATGAATACAACTTTGGCTTCCTTCCATAGAAGCGGTATGTTTGTTAGTCTGATGCAAGCCATGTAAATGGCTTGTAGCCACCTACTGATGCTGACCTGTGTTGCTTGAAGCATTGCCGGGAAAATACCGTCTGGCCCCGGACTCTTGTATTTATCGAAAGAGTTTATCGCCCATTTGATTCTTTCAATGGTTATGATATCCCTTGTGTGTGTTGGTTGATGAGCCCTCTGACCTTCAGTAGGTGCTGGCTTTTCTCGAAGGTTGCCTGGAAAGTGTGAATCCACTAGTGTCTCAATGGATTCTTCCACTGTTGTAGTCGCTGATCCGTCTTGTTTGTGTAACAGAGTTGGGCTGTTATACCTTTTAGCAAGCACCTTGCTTAGTCTAGCCGAGTCCTTTATACCTTCAAGCGATTCGCAGTAAGTCCTCCAAGAGTCTTTCTTGGCTGCGTATATCCCATTTCTTTTATGCTTCCCATTCCTTGGTAGCATAGCTGGAGTTATAGGCTTTTCTTGCCCTCTTTCTCAGAGTGCAAAGCTCTTTGGTCCACCATAAAGGGTGTTGTTTCTTAGAGTATGAAACCTTACATGTTTCCTTATATGCATTGTTTAGAATGTTTGTTAGGTCCTCTACTTCCTTGTCCAGGGTCGTCGTAGAGGTTTGTACCCGTATTCTCCTGTTACTATCTCACCGAATTTGTCCCAGTTTGTTCTACGGGGGTTACGTTTCGGTTCCGGTTTGCAAATCGGAATCGAAATTTCGAAGAAAATGTACCTGTGATCTAAAAACGAATTTTGTTTCGACACTATCCACCTTTCAACCTTATATTTACTAAATTCTAAAATCCCTGAAATTCCCTAGTGCTTGGGAATTGTGCTGAATATAAAGGTGGGTGTGTTACCTCTATTACATATGGTGATGTTGCGGCGAGTAATATTATCAAAAAGAGACTCACCCCTTTCGTTAGTTTCCGAGCTTCCCCATAGTGTGTGCCCCGTGTTAGCGTCGAGCACCAGGGTCGTCTTAGTGTCTTCCGCCCATTGCAGCAGCTTGATGACTGGCTCAGGTGGAGCCGGTACCTCATGGGACATGTAGGATGAGGTTATCACCATCGATGTCCCATTCGCCGCCACGAATCTGGCCACTGCTAGATCCGGTGTACTAAGATTGGGGCAAAGAAGTGCGTTATAGTTATTCTTTATAATAATACCTGCTCTCGGCCTACCTGTCGAGTTAGGATAAAAGAGTGTATATCCTTGTTGTGTTAGACCCGAGATTTTTCCGTCTCGAATCCATGGTTCTTGATGCCTATGTCAATGTTCCTCTCACTGAGAAGAACTGCAAGATTGGCTGAAGCATTCGTGCTGTGCTTCAGGTTAATCTGCACGACTTTAGGCATCGGTGTTGGGTGTTACGTCTGGGGTCTTGTCGTCGATGACTAGGTCATCCAACAGCTTGTTGGTGTCATCGACCTCCTCTGTGTGCACTTCTGGGTTCTGAGCCCTCAGCAGCGACAGCACCTTTTCTTGGTCAGTCTGCTCCTTTGGCAACCAAATGCGAGCCCGCGGCCTCCTTGGAATCTCCCTGGCATGGACGAGCCTAATGCTAAGGCCGTCCCATGCATTTCCAATCTTGGATATGCATTCCGCTAGGTAGGACCTCGAGAACGAGTCATCGCACTTGATCACCCGGTGCCCTCTGACCATGTCCGAAGAGTCGAAGGAGGGGATCGGACCATTTGGCACGGCTGATAGCCTTCAGCTATCATGTCGGCCACCTTGATCTCGATCTCCTCCCACTTCTCCGACCGCAGGCGTCCGTCGTCGTGAAGGTCGTCCACCAGTGCCAATGCGAGGCTGTCTCTGGCTACGTCGCTGAACTTCTTAGCCTTCTTCACAAAGGAGGTCGGTCTTGGCCTCCCCTGAGCGTCCTTTGCCCGTTTGGGTGCGCTCTCGCTTGCCTCGTGCGAGCGGTCCCTCTTCGTATTGGCTTGGGTGGCCTCCTGGCGCGACCTCATGTATTCCTCGAAGTCTGCGATCTCCGCAAGGCATCGAGTCTTGACCTCCGCATCGCGCTGGTCGGTCTTGCCCTCTGCCTCATTCTTGACAATCTTGCCGAGAATGAAACGGGCCCGACTGACCTTGGCCTTGCGCTGCTGATGCGTAGCAGTGGCTGCCTTGGGTGTTTTTGTTGTCTAGAGGGGTGCTGGTCTTAGCAGCCCCTTCCGTTCCCATTGGAGCCGGAGCACCCTGGCTGGGTGTTCGCGGTCTCTCCTCGATGGTAGCGGAATCGGTGTAAGGTTTAACCTCTTCTGTGAGGTCCGAAGCTACGGTTTAGTTAGTTTTCATTGTCAATACATAATCGACCGCGTTGCTCGACCAGGCAAGCGCGGCGGGCATGAGGGTTATTAGGGCTCTATAAAAGGTCGACCGTGGCTCCGCCCCAAAGCCACGGCAAGGCCACTTCCGACCCAGGGTTGCCCGGCCCTGGGAAGGCTTCGTTAAGACACAGCTGGATTTACCCCTCAGCTGCGAACCTGAAAGTCAGTGGGCACGGGTCGCTTGACACGCCTGACTTGAGGGTAGGCACTTTAAAGACCTACCCAGGTCCGCCCGACAACGATTCGTCAGCATCCATAGTCCTAGCTAGACTGTGGACCTGCTTCCAGCCGCCCTCACGGGGAGAGTATAGTCGCACTACCTTCGGTGGACACAGTTACGGCAGGGGACGAGTCCCCCGTTGGTCCCCCTGTGTACCCGACGGCTGACGGCCTGACGTGAGTATATTTCTTTCTATTCTTTTTTACAACTCCACAGTCAAAAGTTCTAAAACATTTAGTGTTAGCTAAACGGGTTTTTGGATTTTAAAAATGAAAGAATTTCAAGGAAAACTTCAAATGTAAAAGCAAAATCTAAAGCCTTGTAATCTAAAGGTCGTGTGTTCAAATCAAAGTTCTAGTCAAAATTGGAGTTCTATTAATTATTTTTTACTTTGTTCTGAGAGGTTATGGAATACTCATTTGACATTCCGCTCTTTACCCTCTACCTAAAAATAGTTTACAAAATGAAAAAGAAATAATTATGTCAACATCATTATTGGCAAGAATTGCGGTGGGTTTGAACTCACGACCTATAGACTATGTTTCCTTAACGTACAACATAACCATCTGAGCTACAGTTTGAAAGTTCTTGCTGGTAAAACTTTTACTCCTTATTTATTAACCGTTTGCTTTAATGTTAATAAATAAGGAGTAAAAGTTCTACTATGATCACTTTGCAATTTCGCTAAGGATGAGAAAAAGAAGAATAAAAAGTCAAAAGAAGCTAAAATCTTTATACAAAAACCACATATTTTGTGTTATTTAATGTGAATGTCTACGACCTGACTGGAGACATATTTTTTGAACCTTTAGGTTGACAATAACAAAAACGAATGAGAAGCAAATATTTATGTGATTTAGAAGAACATCAAGAAAATTAATTCGCATTTTTGAATTATTATTTGGTTTTCAGTATTTCGTTTTAATTAATTTTTCACATTGATTAGGATTATATTAACAATGTCAGAAAGGCAGGTGCCGTGAATGAAATTGTTTAAACATTTCAATTTGTTTAAACAATATGAGGCAGTGTAGGAAATAGCAAAAGAAACAATATATTTGAATTTTTATGTTTTTTTTTAATATTAATAATGCATTTTGAATTTTCAAACACAAAAATCAGTTTGAAAAAGTCTTAAACCTGTTCCGGAAATGAAAATGATATTCTTTTAGCAAAAGGATATCAGTATAATCATGAATTTGAACTTAAGCACATCTCACTTCCTTAGTCAGCTGAAATGCACACACACACACGTATACTTGCACATATCTAATGGTTGGGAGTGTAAATAAGCATGTTAGCGTGCGTGTGTGTGTACGCAACGGGGCGAATTTATGTTTTTATTTTGTTTTTACAAATCCACAGTTTGTCAATAATTCAACATTTGAAAAGTAATACAGTAAAACTGTTACCAAAATCTAAAACTGATCGGAGCAGCATGATTTTGCAAATAGTAAAATCATTTAAAATTCGACTTAGAATTTAAATGTATATACATACGAATTTTCCTTGAAATTTTCTTAAAGGGAATTGAAAAGCTCCACCGATAATTTAAAATTTAACGTTTAGCTAAAAGAGTGAAGCAACAAAAAAAAAATTATCGATATATTTGCATTTTTAGCCGGCAATTTGGTAGTCCATGACGTCCTAGTAAAAAAAAACCAAAAGGAATAATTGGCGACCTTGATAAAGGGGGCTGAATTTGCGGGTATCCCATAAAATTATGAAGAGCCATTTTTTAAACCAGTTTGACAACATTTATAACAGAAAAATTGCAAAAGAAAAAATTAAGAAAAAACAAATCGAATTTTGGGGCACTTTGGGGCCGCTTATGGTTCTAATTTATATCCTACACTCGGCTCCTAATTATTTCCGAATTTATGTTTTTTTTTAGATTTTTATGTCAATCCGTTCTGGGTGAATTTACCTACTGAATATTTTTTATAGGGTCTCTTTTATTATATTAGTTTGATTAACTTTTGTAGCCAAAAAATAATTTTTTCAAAAATCGAATTTAGTTCAAGCAGCGGTCATTCCCGTCGTATTCCATATTTCCCAAATTCTTTCGTTCAGCCTCAAGAAATTTGATTAAACTGACTAAATGCTCTTGGATTTCGGATCTCGGATAAGCCTTTCTCGCGAAACCACGACCACCGCAAGGCATTTGGCTAAAAATACTTCACTTTTGTATTTTTTTTATTTTGAACCTAACAGAACCTTAAATTATGTGATATTAAAAATACTTTTAAAAATTAATTTATGTTTTATATTACAGATTACGATGATTGACTTCAAAAATCTTTTATTCGCAATGTGTTCGATTTTAGCGGTAGATCCTTCCGCACCGTTTCCTCAACAAAACAGAAACGCACAGAAAAATATTGAAGAAATATTTAACACTAACAGTAATCAACCTGCTCCACAGAACAGCGGAATAGGATTCGTGGTTACACCTGAGCCTTTAGATCCCATAACTTCACAAAAGGACTTTAATTCAATTAGTGGCAAAGCAACATCATGCAATTGCGTACCTTACTATAAGTGCGACCCATCTACAAATAGTGTGACTGAGGACGAATCTTTTGATGGATTTGGTGTAATAGATATTCGTTTCAACGCCGATGATCCCATATGTCCAGCGTCAGTAGACGTGTGTTGTGCGGATAACAGGACGCGCACTGTTACCTTAAATCCAACACCTTTAACTCAAAGGCCAAACCAACTACGGGGCTGCGGTGTTCGCAACACAGGTGGATTAGATTTTACTTTATCTGGTGTAACGCAAAATGAAGCAGGCTTTGGCGAGTTTCCGTGGACGGTGGCTTTATTGCACTCCGGAAACTTGAGCTATTTCTGTGCTGGGTCACTTATACATCAACAGGTAGTTTTAACTGCGATGCACTGTGTTGAAGCGCATGGAACTGAATCAATTACTGTCCGTGCAGGAGAGTGGGACACACAGACAACGAAAGAGCGCCTACCGTATCAAGAAAGAACGGCGCGAACGGTTATAAAACATCCACAGTACAAGAGCAGAAGCTTAGCAAATGATTTTGCTCTTATAATTTTGAGTGAGCCGCTTGTCTTGAATGATCACATCAACGTTATATGTTTACCAAAACCGAATTCCATGTCGGAACCCTCTACCACATGTTTTTCCACAGGCTGGGGAAAGGATGTTTTTGGTTCTGTTGGGAAATATAGTGTCATAATGAAACGTGTGCCGTTGCCAATTGTCGCATTTAATTTTTGCCAAGCACAGCTCAGAAATACTCGGCTTGGACCTAAGTTTGCCTTGGATAGGTCATTCATATGCGCAGGTGGCCAGCGCGGCATTGATACCTGTCAAGGCGATGGTGGAGCCCCATTAGTGTGTCCAATTGGAACAGCATCAGAAAACCGATATCAGCAGAGCGGTATAGTGGCTTGGGGAATTGGTTGCAATGATGAAGTCCCAGCAGCTTACGCCAATGTAGCTCTGTCACGAGATTGGATTGACCAGCAAATGTTAGCCAATGGCTTCGGAACGGATGTTTACACTGCCTGACCTATGAATTCGGTAGCCAAAGAAATTTAAAATAAAATAAATAAATAAACAAAAATTGTTTACAAATTAGGGTTTTCACCAGTCCTGGCAAGTATGGCAAATGGCAGCTGTGGCAAGGGTAGGCAATGATAGACCTGCCATAGGAAATGCAATACTTAAATATTATTTAAAAGTGTAGGATATACTATAGTATTATAATATTTAAGTTTTGCACAATATGTTTTGAATCTGTCTGTAAAAATTAATGTTCTTAATAGCATTCTCCTATTAAATTTCAATTTACTTTAAATGACCAAACAGCACACAATTTGTTTTGCTTAAAATTTTGCCATTTTAATATTGGCTAGTAAGTAGTAAGAACGGAGCAATTTGTATGTATTAGAAGCAATTTGTATTATAACATTTAAGATAGACATTTATGTAGATATGTAGATCATTTATAAAGTCTTATCGTAAACTATTAATTTTTTTATTCTACAAAAAGATTAGGAGAACAACATTTTAGAACAGCTTTGTTGAATTGAAATTCCTCATTCATTATTTTGAGATAAGCAACGGCTCTTCAAGTCAGCTGTTATCGGATATGGATGAAGTTCTGTAAGAATACGAGTTTCCCATTTGCCAAAGATCTCAAACGTTTTACACGGATCGACTCGGATTTTATACAATCCATTAAGTTTATTCTATAGCCTCTTTCCATAGGGTCCATCCGTGTGAAACGGTTGGGATTTTTGACAAATGGGAAATTCGTGAGCCCACAGAGCTTCCATCCACCATACGATAACAGCTGACTTGAAGAGCAGTTGCTCATGTCAAAATAATTTAAGAGGGGTCTCAACGCGGGAAAACAGTTGTATAATGTTCTTCTCCTAATCTTATTGTAGAATAAAACAAAATAAATAGCATAGGATAATAGTTTAAAACAGGGCTGTGAACCACTACGGAGCTGAACCACTCCGAAATCCGGAGCGCCGAATTTCGACTTCATTATTTAATTTTAAAAAAAACTGATTTATTTGAACCCTGCTCCGGCTCATCTATGAACCGGTTCGCAAACCGGAACCTTATCCGACGATTAGGTTTGAACCCCGAACCGAATCCATGCCAAAATAACATGCGTTCACAGCCCTGGTTTAAAACATCCAATGTTAGAGCATATCCTACAACAAATCTGCATACAAATTGCTGACGGGGGAGAGCCTAACCTCACGTACCCCCACACTCCGTTCTTACTACGTCACTGTCTAGCCAATATTAATAGTGCAAAAATGAAAACAAAACCAATTGTATGCTGTTTGGTCATTTAAAGCAACATTGAACTTTATTGTAGTATTGTAACTAAAATTGGTGCTTATTTAAGTATTGCACAATATAATTTGAATCTTCTCAGCAAAAAATTATGTTTTCGGCACCAAAATAGTTTAAATTTTGGCCCACCCATAATAATTTGCTTGCAATGGCCTTTTAATAATAATAATAATTTTATTGATATAATATCCTAGCGCTGCAAGCGTAAGCTTATTATTATTGCGCTAGTCACTTTGACAAAAAATAGATTATTACATTTTTATATGATACTTAAAAGCTAACAATATTCAAAATCATTAAATTAGCGAACATTGACATTTAATTCTTATATACTATACACTTTTTTATTTTTATTTTGATTATTTTATTTGTTTTTTTTTACGTTTTTATGATTTTTACCTAATATTACTTATTTCTACTTTTATTTTGATTTTATAAATTCTTTAATTTTAATTGAGAATTGAGTTGCGCTCCTAATAGTTTTGAATTGATGGGGAAGATTGTTAATAAAAACTGCCTCTTCGAACAAATCGTTAAAGTACGAGGACATAGGTAATTATTTGTTCTTTGGGAAGTAGCAGGAAATAGCTTCCGATATATTGTAAAAGTATACCAAAGTTCTAAAATCTATCTAGTTGGTCAAGTTAAGGTCAAGAATTTTATATTTTAAATGTGATACATGGTCATATCGTCTTAAATTAAACACATGACGGACAATTGCGTTGAAGGCAACTACTAGTGTGCGCATATCACGCACGTCACAGTGACCAAAAATTTCTATGCCATAGAAGAGATTGGGAACAAGCTTTAGAGATTAACAATCTTATTTGTTCAGGTACAAATGATTTTGATCCGGAAAGCTGACGCAACATATGTTCGACCAGTTGCTTTAGCTATATGCTTGCTCAATGATAAGGTTTTGCTAAAGGTTATGCCAAGATGTACAACATGATCTTCGTAGCTAATAGCCGCATTATTTATATATTATTTTGGGAGAACACTTGTGTCGATCACCCTTTTACTAATTACTATACACTTTGATTTTTTTGGATTTATTCCCAAGCCTTTATTGTTAGCCCACTTCTCAATTATGGATAACAAGTCACTAGGTAAATCATTCACATAAATAGAAAACAACAATGGTCCTAACACAGATCCTTGAGGTACTCCCCTTGTAAGTTGCCTAAAGGAGGAGATATTCATCCCAGAGACTACAGCTTGTACTCGATCTGTTAGGTAGGATTTAACAAGCGTGACCGCTGTGCTTGAAAAGTTAAAAATATTATGGAGTTTTGCACACAGTATGTTGTGATTCACTGAATCAAAGGCTTTGCTGTGATCAAGTAGAGTCAAAAATGTAACACAATTCTTATCAAGCTGCTGCCTGACATCTTCCACAATATCAGTAATGGTACTAATACAACTTCTTTTCCTTCGGAAACCAGACTGTTTGTCGTGGAACAGTGAATTGTCGTGCAAAAAAGTTTGTATTTGGGAGGACATAGGGTTTTCAAGAACTTTTGACAGGAATTGACACACATGAAACTAAAACTATTATCACAGATAGGTACAGTATTCAGGTACGTATTGCATGTCGCTTCAGGTACATCAATTTCAGAAAATGTTTGGTTAAGTTTTTCGACATTGGCGTTTGATTCAGTCTTCTGTGTGCATTTTCCTATTCCTAACTTGTTAAATTCGGCCCAACAGAGCTTAGCAGAAGAGCAATTTTCAAATTTACGCTTACAACAAACTAAATATTTATAATAAATTTCCAAAAATCAACAAGCTTAAACATTTTTTAAAATTGGTTTGAATCACGGCTGTGAACCACTCCGGAGCTGAACCACTCCGAACCGGAGTCGTTCACATTTTTTAGAAAATGAACCGAACCGTAAACCGGAGCGCCGATTTTTTTTTATAATTGAACCGGAACCGAACCGGAAATATTATTTTTAAAATTCGGTTGCGTTCACGGAAAATTTCTTTTTGTATTGCGCTTTTTCATTCAACATTGTGGGGAATTTTCTGAACGTATTAACATAGTTTATTTACTGAGGGAAATAAAAATACTCAAATATTTTGCATTGCATAGGCATTGCGTACATCTAATTCAATCAATCTAATAATATATCTTTCATAATTAAATTCATTGTGGTATACTAATATGAGAGTATTTCCAGTAATGCTATGACGATTTTCTATGCGGAATGTTAAAAAAATTTGTTAGCATTTTGAATTGATTATGTGAATGTAACAAAAATAAATTGTTAATTTGTATGAATTAATAATAAATTGATTTATTTGAACCCTGGTTCGAACCTGAACCCTGCTCCGACTTATAAATGAACCGGTTCGCAAACCGGTACTTTATCTGTTGACTAGGTTTGAACCCCGAACCAAACCCATGCAAAAGTAATATGGGTTCACAGCCCTGGTTTGAATATGTTTTTGTAGTCAACGTTCCAATTTTCACAGTCAAAAGGATGAATTCAGAGTTGCAAATCATCGCCTAACTATCGCATAAAAGAGCCCGTCAAAGTCCGTCAAATTTTAACGAGGAACTAACTGGAACATTTTCGGAACGGCAAAACCTTATGGACCATCCGTTCAACGGATAGTGGATGGTGGATGGATCTCTGTGGGAAAACCCTATAAGTTTATTGCAGCTCCTGTGTCTTTCAAAGTAAGATTGTTTATTATTGAGCACTTTATTGCCTGTTATAAAGTTATTTATTTGTGCTGCCATCAGGTTTTCAAAAAATTTGGACTGGTATGGGAGAGTTAATATGAGCCTATATTCAATTTTATACACGTTACTTTTAGAGTAAAAGGGTATATGGGCATTTACATTAAAAAGTCTTACCTTATAACTCTTTCTGAGTGGTCCGATTTAAAAAATGTCTTTTACATTTCGGTAGGCATTAATAACCCAAACAAAATGGCGTTTAAATTTTTTGGCCTAGCTTCAAAACTGTGGGCACCACAGTTTTTCGTGGTTTTTGGGCGTTAGGGGTGGGTGTCCCATTTTGGTCAATCAATAGGTATTTAAGAAACGAATACACATTCCTTATCCCGTTAGTCTAGCTTCAAAACTGTGGGCGCCACATTTTTTCGCGGTTTGTGGGTGTTAGAGGGGGTGTGGCACATCGGCGTGCTTGCGCTGCGTATTAACCCCTAGAATCTGCATGCAAAGTGACAACCTCCTAGCTTTTATAGTTTTCGAGATCTCAGCGTTCATACATACGGACAGCAGGACGGGCGGACAGACGGAATCGGCTAGTGATCCTGATCAAGAATATATATACTTTATAGGGTCGGAAACGCTTCCTTCTACCTGTTACATACTTTTGCACGATTACAATATAACATTTTTGTTCAAGAAGAACACCTTTTTATAATAAATATAATACTTTACGAGTTCGGTACATGTCAATATGATAATTGATCTAGAGCCGTAAATAACGATCTGTAACTCAAACCCTACAAGGGTGCAGTGCTAGCACTTGTAATCCTAAGTACAGGCCACTTGAGCCTGACCATAAATATAGTTCTCACACTGCACAAAGGGTCGCTTTCATGTTAGTTACGTAAGCAAAGACTTAATGAAATAAAATCAGTTTTTATACAGAACTCAACGGTGAAAGTTCTTTTCCTTATCATAGGATCCCTTTCACTTTTACTCTAACTTTCCCCCTTTTTCCTTTGCCGACAACAGAATATAAACACTAAGGGCCGTTTTCTCGTCCGTACTTTAGTTTGCCTGCCGGGACAACGGAGCGATAAACAAAAAAATGGTTTACTAGTCCTTTAGTTAGCGCAGGTAGCGACAAATTTTGTCTCGGTACTTCATCAACCGTGCCAAATTTGTGCGGTTGGATTGTGCCCAAGTGTTGCCAGACATTCGAGAGTTGTCAATCGGGTTCCACTCTTCATTCGAAAACAGCTGATTCTATTTACAGTTAAAAATTAATGAAAATGGTTCAAGTCATCTAATTTATTTTAAAATGAATTCCCCAACGATTTATCTTCAAACTCTGTGGGATGTCGTCGAATTGTCTGACGTGCGAACCTATCGGCGCAGATATCAAGACCAGAGAAATTACTTCGAACATTACAGTGATGAAGAATTTGTTAAAAGGCTTCGCATGTGCAAAAGCACGGCACTATTTGTTTTGCAAAAAATTGTTTTGCGACTTGAATCTAAAGAAAGGAGGTAAGAGCATTCATTTGGTTTAACTAATTCCATATAATCAAAAACCATTATTACAGGGAAACGACAATACAGCTATAAGTTAAGCTTCTAATAGCTCTTAGATTCTACGCAATATGTTTTTGTTCTCCGAAACCAGTTCTACAAGGAATAATTTTTACTGCGATACTTCTTTTCTGCCGACATTGTTTTTTTTATTAGTTTGAAATGTTGTTTATATCATCAGCTGTTAGTATGACTGTTTTATGCTATTTGTTTGATCACACACGAGTCTAGTGTGGATCAAGTCTGTGCCATAAGGATGCCGTTCCTTATGGGTGTTGACGAGGCCTATTCCCGTAGGTCGAAAAATAAAACCCCGGAGTTACAAGATGGAATGATAACTGATTTATTCTGATTTGACGCAAGCTTATATAGTACTTGAAGAACGGAAGTTAAGTGTACAGAATAGTGGAGTGGGTTGTATCTGGAGTAGGTCAGTAAATTTTGATTATGGTAGCGGTTAACGTTATTGGGTCGGCTGACACTGCAGAATGTGCTCACCGCTTGGCGGTTTGGTGCGACATCGAGTCAACCGTTGACATTGACTATGTAGAATATGCTGATCAGCAATATTATATATATATAATATATATATATATAATATTTTAAATGACGGACGAGAAAACGAAAACCGATTTGACGCCGGGATAAATTTATCCTTTCATTAGCTAAATTTTACATTGCAGGACGGACGAGAAAATGGCCCTAAGAGATGTAACGAGAAGCAAGAAAATGTGTTGAGGCAGCGTAATTTTTGTCAAACTCGACTCACACGTATTCATTCTATTTATAGAGTGCCGTTACTTTACTTCTGGAATTTACATTGTTTTAGATTATTTTACTTCTTTTTTTTAAATTTTTGTTGTAATTTTTTAGTTGTTTTTTATATTTGTTTGTAGTTTTTTGTTTGTTTTATATATTTTTAGTAAAGTTTTAAAAGCAGAAGCAATTTGAGCAAATCTTTTAACTTCATTAATTTTGAACTAAAAACTTATGAAATTCGCACCCGAGTTTACTTTTATAACTTTTTTTGTATAATTTCAATTCAATTCAGGGACCAAAAAAAAAAACAAAAATTGTATTTCTTAAACAAAAAAGCAACCACACTATCCCTAGAAACAAATGATTTACACCGAAATCATTCAATCCAATAATGGTCTTCACCTTGCCTTCAATTTTAAATATTTATATTGAATAAACAATGTTAAAAAAAGGCTTTTTTCAGTCGGAGTTGAACTCGGCCCAACAAGATCCGCAGTTGTGCGACTTCATCCCTAGTCCACAAGACCTTGTTACGGGGCGTCAGGCAGAAGCGACATTTAGCTTATTTCGAAGCAGAAATTATACAGTAACACAACCAAAGAATCTAACACGGAAAACGCACACTAGGAAGATTGTAAATCCACTTTCTGAATTCACACCAAAAATTTTGCCGTACATTCAGTTGTATGGGCGTTACACCTTTTAGTAATTATATTCTCGTTGGTCAGGCGTTCTCCTACACAGGTGAGTTATCATCAAAAAACGCCACCTGCGACATATCGACATATATTTTTGAGTCTTCGCTCGCGCTGTTCAGCTCGTAAATAAAAAGAGCCATGATTTTCAAAAAGTAATTTAACTTCGGTCGCGTGTAGACGTGTTTTCTTAACGCTCCGGAAAAACTATTATTCACTCAGTCGAAAACGTTTGAAAAATTTACAAAGGCGAGGTGTTGCGTTTCGCAATGCCAATCGCATATCGTTAAATAAAGTTTTAATTAATTAATTAATTAATCTTTACGTACTATTAATAAACAAATGATTAAGAACGTGGATCGCACTCAACGCCAAAAACAACAAGACGAAGCCCGTGAAAAAATTCAGAGAGAGCAAGACAAAAGTCGTCTTTCTCTGGCCCGTAACAATGCTTATTCTCTTTCAGAACCGAAAGTGCAACTTTACTAACCGCCGAAAACCACTGAAACGCCATGGAGTGAGCAATGCAAAACTCCAACTGAGCTTCTGCCACCTAGTGCAACAACAACAGATACTACTACGTCAACTACAACGGTCTCTGTCGCCAACAAAGCAATAACGACTCCACTCTCTTCTTCTGCAGCGGGTAATGCAACAACACAACCAAGTGCAAAAAACGGGTCAAACGACAAAAAAAAAAAAATAGAAGAAATGACAATTCCGCAAGCGGGTTCGGCCATACAGACAGGCATGGATCGCTATATTAATATTTCCAAGCGCAAGCTAACACCCCCAAACAAATCTGACGGAAATAAGCCCAAAGTTAACAGTACAAACAACGGCCCTGAAAATCTCGGGTCATTAAATGCAAATAAATTTTCCACCCTGGCGGACCCCGAAACAGAATCTGAACAATTAGCCCCAAGGAAACTGAAGCCGCCACCTATCTTTATTCGGGAGAAGATTTCGAATGCCCTAGTCAACAAAATAGTTTAGCTAGTCGGAAAAGATAACTTTCATGTTATTCCGCTTATGATAGGGAATATAAGCGAAACTAAACTGCAAACCAAAACCGAAGACGATTTCCGAGCAGTGTCAAAGTACTTAAAACATGCTAAAAAGAATTACTACACGTACCAGCTAAAAAGCTGCAAAGGCTTACAAGTTGTGCTTAAGGGAATAGAACCCGATGTGACCCCCTTTAAAATTACAGATGCTTTAAAAGAAAATGGTTTTTGTGCAAAAAATGTTACAAACATTATGAACAAAAAGAAGAAGCCGCATCCATTATTCAAGGTCGAGCTGGAGCCTGACAACAGAACTTTGAAAAAAAATGCAGTGTACCCGATCTACAAGTTGCAGTACCTGCTGCATCGAAGGATCACAGTAGAAGTGGGGGAGGGGGATCTTTCTCTGCAACGAACTTTCTCTTCCACTGTCTCTTTGTCCCCCACAAATTCCGCCGGTCACGTCAGTTGATCGCGAAAATCAGCTGCGACCAATGTTGGTCAACGGGCGACTCACAGGAGTCTGGCAGCGCTGCAGCTCTGCACACACGGAGCTTTGCACTACAGCGCCCCCTATGGCGGCTACTATCGCTGCCTGCCGGAAGATGATTGCTACGAGCTTCACTTGTGGATCGTGCCAAAAACCGTAGCACATTTTTTCGGGCTAGATGCGATCGGTAAAGTAACACGGAGCTTTGCACTACAGCGCCCCCTATGGCTGCTACTATCGCTGCCTGCCGGAAGATGATTGCTACGAGCTTCACTTGTGGATCGTGCCAAAAACCGTAGCACACTTTTTCGGGCTGCTGCTCGCGATCCTTGGCAAAGAGGACGAATTCTGGAATTTTTCACCGTCGAGGTACGCACGGGGGACCAATGGGTGGTAAAGGTCATGGAACTGACTGACTGCCATCCTCACCGCCCAAGGCGGTACACCCAAAACGGGGCTCTGGCGACCGAGACGGGGTGGTATAGCCTCCATCATCAATACGTCGGAGGGAAATCTTCGGCCGGCGATGGATGTCCCCAAACGTACCCGGTCTGGAAAAAACCCACGTCTGTCCCATATTGGGTGGCCGGCAGCTAACACACCTGGGAGCAGGTATAAAATGCAGCCCCGCATTGGGCCAAAATGCACTATCTAAAGGAATGTCTTCGAAAAACGAAACTACTCCAGGTGGCAGCCACCCGCGGGGGAACCCGCGGCCAGGGCAAGGATTCTGGAGGCCCAACAAAATGTTCCTAAAGAAACCGATGTGGCGGTGGCTGACTTGGCCGCCACGGAGGTTAAAGCACCAAGCCAAGAGAAAAGCAACGAAGAAGGGCCCTTAGCCTTTAGGAAGAGCAACCGGCTCTTGCGTTCACCGGTTCATACCCCCGGAGGCACCTTGGAGCCATACAAGGCTACTGAGCATGGGGACAACAACACCCCCAAAAGAGCCCTAGACGAGACCAGCCCGAACGCCCAGAGGAGCACGCCGTCAAAAAAATGCAGGGCAACGGAGGAGCCCTCCTGCCTTGACAGCCTGTCGGAGCTAGGGAGGATCCTCGACGAAGTCCTGAACAGCGTGAACGAAGGCAAGGTGCGCCACATCACGATGGCTACAAAGGCTAAGCTAGCGCGCATGAAGCAGCTACAGTCCAGCATCGGAGCGTGGCTGGAAGATACCGCGAAAAGGCATAGCAAACCACTAAGGTCTGGACTAAGGCGAGTTCAGTTCAAACCGCACAGAGTCTCCCCAAGGAGGTACCTCAACCCATAGAGGGCAGCAGGCCGCAGCAGGGCGATCGCACAAAGGCCGCGTCCGTGGCTACCAAGGCACCTGCCTCGAGGGTGCCACAGGTTCAGCAGTTGGTCAGCGCACATCAACGCGGACCATATTCAAGCGTCGGCACAGGGCCAGGAAGCGGATGGAGCACCGTGACCAGGAGAGCGAGAGGCAAGTCAAAAAAAGGCCAGCGTGAGCGCCCGGAAGTTGTCGTCGTAAAAGCTGAAGGGAAAACCTACAGCGAAATTTTGGCGATGGTCACTAGAAGGGACGATAACCAACTCTCAGACTTGGGCAGCTGCGTGAACAAGGTCCGGCGCACGGCAAATGGCAATCTCCTCCTAGAAGTGGCCAAATCAAGTGAGAAGAGCGCAGAAAAAATTAGGGAGAACATAGCGCAAGTCCTTAGCAGCAACGCCGAGGTCCGCGCTATAACTGAGGACTCCAAGGTGACGGTCTTCGAAGTCAGAGGTCTTGACGCGCTGGTGAGGGAGCCGGAGCTTTCAGCTGCAATCGCTAAGCAGTTTGGAATAGATGCGAGAAAAGTGAAGGTCCGCAGTATCCGCCCTAGCTTTTCTGGGACACAGACGGCCGTGTTCAGCCTGCCAGTTCCCCAAGGAAAAATGGTTACGAGCCACAGGCAGATCAGGATCGGCTGGTCCGTATGCCGGATCCGGGAGTTGGGCGGTCCACCGCGATGTTTCAAGTGTCTGGAGCCCCATCGATAGGAGCGGGAATTGCTTCAAGTGCGGTGAGCCGGGCCACATGGCCGCAGGCTGCTCCAAGGAACCGCGGTGCCTCACCTGCGCCGCAGCGGGCAAAAAGGATACGTCGCACCAGACAGGCAGCAAAAAATGCCCCTCCGGAAGCAGTGGTGCTAGCTCAACATCGACCCCATGCAATTGATTCAGCTAAACATGAATCACTGCAGGGCGGCTTAGGATCTGCTCATGCAGACCGTTCGAGAGCTGGGCGTGGAGGTGGCAATTTTGGGCGAACCTTACAAGGTCGGAAACGATCGACGATGGGCCGCTGATATAAATATCAAAGCAGCCCTATGGCTTTGCGGCGGAGACGGGCTCGAGATGACCAACATCAGGGCGGACAATGGGTTCGTCCGCGCAAAAATTAGAGACCTCTGGGTGTACAGCTGCTACCTAGCCCCAAGCGTTTCCGTGAGAACTTCGAACGGGTCATGGACGACCTCCTGCTTAACGAGGCCTCCTGCTTAACGAGGGCTCCCAGCAAACCTGGACTCCCTCAATGAAACGTACAAGGCTGCAAAGAAGGCACTTAAGCTATCGATCAGGGACAGCAAGAGGGAATGCTACTGGAAGCTCTGCGACGAACTCGAGAACGACCCTTGGGGAAGAGCGTACAAGATGGTTGTAAAGCGTATGAGTGCAGGAAATAGATCGCCTTCAGACCCGTCGGCCCTAGAAGCCATCGTACAAGTGCTTTTTCCAGCGGCACGTAGGCACTCCATTCCCCGCTGGAATCAGTGACTCCATATGTCCTGTCACGGAGGCTGAACTCCTGGCGATTGCTAGGGTCCTACCCAATAAAAAGGAACCTGGACCGGATTCAGTCCCGAATGGAGCAGTCAAGGCCCTGCTCTCTCTTCAGACGAAGGCGGTAGCAGATTTGTTCAACAAGTGCCTAGTGGAAGGGACCTTTCCCGACCGGTGGAAGCGCCAAAAACTTCTGCTACTCTCGAAGCCGGGCAAGCCAGCGGGAGAACCCTCGTCGTACAGGCCCATCTGTCTGTTGGACACCATTGGGAAGGTCTTCGAGACGGTCATGCAGCAAGGCTGAACGCCGCCCTTGAGAGCGCAGGAGGACTTTCTTCCAGCCAATATAGGTTCCGAAAGGGAAGGTCAACCCTAGATGCGATCGGTAAAGTAACCAGGGAGGGACGAAGGAGTATTGCCTCGTAGTGACCCTCGACATCCGGAATGCGTTCAACACGGCGGATTGGGGAAGGGCGCTGGAGTTTCTAAGATCCTTCAACATCCCCGGGTACTTATTGAACGAGGCCACAGCTACCTCAGCAAAAGGCAGCTGTCCGTCGACACCTCATCCGGACCTAGGATCTACGAGGTCACAGCTACCTCAGCAAAAGGCAGCTGTCCGTCGACACCTCATCCGGACCTAGGATCTACGAGGTCACTGCCGGAGTCCCACAGGGTTCGGTGCTCGGGCTTTTACTGTGGAACACTATGTATGACGGTGTCCTTAGGCTCCCAATGCCAAGCAACACCAGCATAGTCGGCTTCGCCGATGACGTGGCGCTGGTAGTGGTCTCCAAGCATGTGCCAACTATAGTCGCGGCTGCCAACAGGGTGATCCAAGCGGTGGAGGCGTGGCTTTCTGTGGCGGGCTTGGAACTGACAGCACAGAAAACGGAGGCTTTCCTAATCTCGAGCAGCAAAGTGGTGGAGACGGCGGATATCCTGGTCGGTGGGACTACAATCCAGTCTTAGCGTGCGCTGAAGTATCTGGGAGTGATGCTAGACACCCGCCTGTCGTTCCGCGAGCACCTCGAGTACGCGAACAAGAAATCGAGGGAGACGTCAAGATCACTTTGCAGGATCCTGCGGAACATGAGAGGGCCGAAACAGGACAAGAGGATACTCCTCGCGAGCGTGGTCAAGTCACAATTGCTGTACGCTGCACCGGTGTGGGCGGAGGCCACGGCTAAGGATAGCTACATGCGAGAGGTCAACTCGACATATCGTCTGTGCGCTATCAGAATATCGTGCGCTTTTAGAACCATTTCTGACGATGCGGTTTTAGTTATCGCTGGCCAAGTCCCGCTGGGAGAACTGGTACGGGAATCCAAGGACATCCACACCACCCTGAGTCTCATCCAGGAAGATCCGAGGGCCAAAGCCGAGGCCAGGGCCCCCTCCAGAATGCAGAGCGTCAGCAACTGGCAGAAAGCATGGGATATCTCGAGCTAATCCCCTGCATCGAGGCGTGGGTAAACCGCAAGCATGGCCAGGTTGACTACTACCTAACGCAGGCGCTAAGCGGGCATGGCTGCTTCCGGAGCTACCTAAAGCAGTACGGACACGAGACGGAGGATGGTTGCCCAGATTGCGGGATTGCGGAGGACGCTCAGCACGTCCTGTTTGAGTGCCACCGGTTCAACCACGAGCGCCAAGTGCTAGAGGAGATAGCCGGGGCAAGAGTCCTACCTGAAACCCTCGTTCCCCTGATGATAGGGAATCAAAGAACGTGGGAGGCAGCAGCAGCATTCGCAGCAAGCGTTTTGCGGACGCTGCGATCGCTGGAGAGGGAAAGGAGAGGAGCAGCGGTTTAGGTGGCCAATTTTCGCGCGAAGCCTTGCAACCTTGCGGCGGTACCGTGCGATGTCGCCCCCTAATCACGCATAGTCCTTATTGTTAGTTTAGATTATAACTGTTGTTAATAAAGGAATACCAAAAAAAAAAATAAACAAACCCTCAAGTCAGTATGTGTAGCTTGTGGAAACTGCCACGGCTCCGAACCCTGCCCTGCCTCTCTCACTAAAAAGTGTGTAAACTGCAAGTCGGATGCAACGAGCGGCAACGGCACGCTCCCAGAACACACAGAACACTTACATGAGATCGCAAACGACACCGGAAGTTTTCTTCGCAAAAACAGCCAGGTCATCGTTTGGCCCTTAAATTACCACCGGCATACCACGGCATTTCTTACGCAGTGCTCTATGATCAGGCACAGCTCACATAGAGCCGAAAATTAATAACATCCAGCAGCCCATGGGACGGCCACAAAGTAACATGCAAACTATGATGAACACTTTGCAACAAAATATGATGGAATTTATGTCCTTCATGAAAACTACCATTCAAACCCTTATGCAAAACCAAAACATCTTGTTACAAATGCTTGCAGCTCAGCAGTCCAAATAAACTATGCCCATGGGACAGCCACAAAGTAACATGAAAACTATGATAACCACTTTGCAAACAAAATATGATGGAATTTATGTCCTTCATAAAAACCACCATGCAAACCCTTATGCAAAACCAAAACATCTTGTTACACATGCTTGCAGCTCAGCAGTCCAAATAAACTATGCCTAGTCTTCGAAGAACTCTGTGGAACGCCAACGGTGTTTCACGGCATAAACCTGAAATAACTCAATTTCTGAACGAAAACCACATCGACGTTATGTTGCTGGCAGAAACCCATCTCACCAGCAAATATAACTTTCAAATACGGGGATACACGTTCTACAGCACCGATCATAAAGCACATGGCGGAACCGGCATCTTAATAAGAGACCACACTTTCACAAAAGGTTTCCAAAAAATTATTTGCAAGCTACATCGATAAAATTACAGTTGGCAACTGCAACCTTGCCATTGCCGCTGTTTACTGCCCACCCCGTTTTACAGTCACCGAAGACCAATTCATAGACTTCTACAATTCACTTGGAGAGTGACACACACTGGGGATCCCGCCTTGTTACCCCTAAGGGAAGGCAACTATATAACGCACTCATCAAAACATGCAACAAACTGGACTACGTTTCACCAGGCAGCCCTACATACTGTCCTACAAATCCTAGAAAACTACCTGATTTAATTGATTTTGCTGTGACAAAAAATATTTCTCGTAATCTAATATCAGCTAAATCGCTTTTGGATCTATCATCGGACCACTCACCAGTGCTAATAAATCTTCTTCAAAGCCCGGAATTAATTGAGCACCCTCGCAGGCTGACGTCACATCGAACCAACTGGCTGAAGTTCAAAAAGTACGTAAGTTCCCACATTGAACTAATTCTACAGCTCAACATCAAGGAGGACATCGACTGCTATGCCGATGCACTGGAGTCTGTACACGTCGCAGCAGCCAAAGTATCTACACCGCAAGGGAGCGATGGGCACACACACCAACACAAAACTAACCTTGAAATCAAACAGCTTGTTTTGGAGAAAAGACGTTTGAGGCGTGCTTGGCAAACCAGCAGATCGCCATCCTTAAAACAAAGTTTTTAGGAAGCTGGTCGCAGACTTACCAGGGCCCTAAGACACGAAGAAGTAAAAGCACAACGCTAGTACATTGAGAAACTATCACCCACCAGCACCAAGCATCCCTTGTGTAATTCCCTTAAGAGACTCCTCAGGCAGCTGGGCCAGAAGCGACAAAGACAGAGCTTGTACATTTGCTTTACACCTTCGAAATGTCTTTCAGCCAAACCCTGCAAGAAATTCATTTGCACTACCGTCGCCGTCAATTCGAATTGAAACTGAAACGGAGCCAATTCTGTTTCAACCAAACGAAGTTGCATAAGTCATCAGCGAGCAATAGAAACCAAAAAAGGCCCAAGGCGGTGATCTAATAACTCCCAAAATGCTAATTGAACTCCCAAACTGTGCAGTTGAGGGATAACACGGCCTGGGTACTTCCCAAAAAAATTGAAAAAATCGGTAATCATAATGATCCCAAAGCCAGGAGAAGATCACACAATATCAGCCTACAGACCGATAAGTTTATCGTCTGTCTGTCAAAACTGCTCGAAAAATGCCTTTTGACGCGCATGATTCATATCTAAAAGAGCACAACGTTATTCCGGCACATCAATTTGGCTTTCGAGAAAGCCATGAAACAATAGAGCAAGTCAACAGATTAACAACAGAAATACGGACTGCGTTCGAATATCGGGAATACTGCAGTGCGGTATTCCTTGACGTTGCACAGGCTTTCGAACGAGTCTGGCTTGATGGCCTTATGCATAAAATCAGAGCTATCCTGCCGGAAAACACTCACAGGTTACTTGAATCGTACCTTTACAACAGAAAATTCGCCGTGAGAAGCAACACTACAACATCCGACGATTACACTAAAGAGGCTGGTGTTCCACAAGGTAGCGTCCTTGGTCCAACGCTATTTCTCCTTTACACCGCAGATATTCCCACGAACAATCGGCTAACTACTTCGACATTCGCAGACGATACCGCGATCATACATCATCTAAAACTAAAATCCAATAGCCTCCATTGGCTCATAAACGCCCGCTCCCCTCTCTGCCTGGACTTCAAGGTCCTTCTCTACAATTCAACGCTTAAGCCAGTCTGGACCTACGGCTCCCAGTTGGGGGGAAACGCGAGCAGCAGCAACATCGACATTATCCAGCGAGCACAATCAAAAATCCTGAGAACTATCACTGGGGCACCTTGGTATGTTCGGAACGACAACATCCACAGATATCTTGGGATTCTACCCGTTAAAGACGAAATATCAAAACAAAAAGCGTCCTACCACACCAAGCTAACTTCTCATCCGAACCAGCTCGCCAGGGGCCTAGCCAGGGTCTCATACCGGACTCGATTGCAACGTAATGACCTTCCAGCTCAGCAATAGTTATTAGAGCCCTTTAGTCTCGCGTCAGTCATCTTGACTGTCAGATAACTTTTTATACCCTTGCAGAGGGTATTATAATTTTGGTCAAAAGTTTGTAACGCAGTGAAGGAGACGTTTCCAACCCCATAAAGTATATATATTCTTGATCAGGATCAATAGGGGAGTCGATATAGCCATGTCCGTCTGTCCGTCTGTTTCAATACCGTTTGCGAGCTCAGTTTAAAAGATAGCGATTTGAAACTTCCAAAGTCGTCCTAAAACATGTGTATGCAGATCAAGTTTGAAAACCGACCCGATCGGACGTCTATATCCTATAGCTCCCATGGGAACAATCGGATATACATAGCTTTAAAAAAAATGAAGATTTTTCGCGTATTGTAAAAGCTATTTACATGAATCTTTCCAAATCGTATATTTTCGCGAATACCTTGATCAGGGTAAAAGCGCGTGCCGATCGGACGTCTATATCCTATAGCTCCCATATAAATAATAGGGTGAAATCGGTTAAAACTTGACGTTTTCCAGGATATTTCGCGCATTGTAAAAGCTTCTTTCAAAATCGTATTTTTTTGCGCATGCCTTGATCAGGGTAAAAGCGCGTGCCGATCGGACGTCTATATCCTATAGCTCCCATAGGAACAATCGGATATACATAGCTTTCAAAAAATGATGATTTTTCTTGCATTGTAAAAGCTATTGACATTAATATTTCCAATTGTATTTTTTTGCGCATACCTTGTCCAGGTTAAAAGCGCGTGAGGATTGGACGTCTATATCCTATAGCTCCCTTAGGAATAATAGGGTGAGATCGGTTAAAATTTGATTTTTCATGATATTTCGCGCAGTCTAATAGCTATTGACATGAATCTTACCAAATCGTATTTTTTGTGCATACCTAAAGCAGGGTAAAGGCGCTTGCCGATCGGATGTCTATATCTTATAGCTTCCATAGGAACAATAGTTAAAAGCTGTCAAAATATCAATTTTTTTCTGTTTTTTGCCTTTTTGCAGTCTAAAAGCTATTGACATGAAACTATCCAAATCGAATTTATTTATGTATACCTTGCTCAGGGTAAAAGTTCTTGCCAATCAGACTACTATATATATCTACCTCAGCTGCCATTTAAAATTTTAATTTGCTACATATAGGAAATCTTTTTTTATATATTATTAGACAAAATTTACTTTTTAGACAAAATGTAATTTTTATACCCTTGCAGATATTATAATTTTGGTCAGAAGTTTGTAACGCAGTGAAGGAGACGTTTCCGACCCCATAAAGTATATATATTCTTGATCAGGATCAATAGGGGAGTCGATATAGCCATGTCCGTCTGTCCGTCTGTTTCAATAGGTACCGTTTGCGAGCTCAGTTTAAAAGATAGCGATTTGAAACTTTCAAAGTCGTCCTAAAACATGTGTATGCAGATCAAGTTTGAAAACCGACCCGATCGGACGTCTATATCCTATAGCTCCCATAGGAACAATCGGATATACATAGCTTTCAAAAAATGAAAATTTTTCGCGTATCGTAAAAGCTATTTACATGAATCTTTCCAAATCGTATATTTTCGCGAATACCTTGATCAGGGTAAAAGCGCGTGCCGATCGGACGTCTATATCCTATAGCTCCCATATAAATAATAGGGTGAAATCGGTTAAAACTTGACGTTTTCCAGGATATTTCGCGCATTGTAAAAGCTTCTTTCCAAATCGTATTTTTTTGCGCATGCCTTGATCAGGGTAAAAGCGCGTGCCGATCGGACGTCTATATCCTATAGCTCCCATAGGAACAATCGGATATACATAGCTTTCAAAAAATGATGATTTTTCTTGCATTGTAAAAGCTATTGACATTAATATTTCCAATTGTATTTTTTTGCGCATACCTTGTCCAGGTTAAAAGCGCGTGACGATTGGACGTCTATATCCTATAGCTCCCATAGGAATAATAGGGTGAGATCGGTTAAAATTTGATTTTTCATGATATTTCGCGCAGTCTAATAGCTATTGACATGAATCTTACCAAATCGTATTTTTTGTGCATACCTTAAGCAGGGTAAAGGCGCTTGCCGATCGGACGTCTATATCTTATAGCTTCCATAGGAACAATAGTTAAAAGCTGTCAAAATATCAATTTTTTTCTGTTTTTTGCCTTTTTGCAGTCTAAAAGCTATTGACATGAAACTATCCAAATCGAATTTATTTATGTATACCTTGCTCAGGGTAAAAGTTCTTGCCAATCAGACTACTATATATATCTATCTCAGCTGCCATTTAAAATTTTAATTTGCTACATATAGGAAATCTTTTTTTATATATTATTAGACAAAATTTACTTTTTAGACAAAATTTAATTTTTATACCCTTGCAGATATTATAATTTTGGTCAGAAGTTTGTAACGCAGTAAATGAGACGTTTCCGACCCCATAAAGTATATATATTCTTGATCAGGATCAGTAGGGGAGTCGATATAGCCATGTCCGACCGTCCGTCCGTCCGTCTGTCCGTCTATTTTAATACCGTTTGCGAGCTCAGTTTAAAAGATAGCGATTTGAAACTTTCACAGTCGTCCTAAAACATGTGTACGCAGATCAAGTTTGAAAACCGACCCGATCGGACGTCTATATCCTATAGCTCCCATAGGAACAATCGGATATACATAGCTTTCAAAAAATGAACATTTTTCGCGCATTGTAAAAGCTATTGAAATGAATCTTTCCAAATCCTATTTTTTTGCGAATACCTTGATCAGGGTAAAAGCGCGTGCCGATCGGACGTCTATATCTTATAGCTCCCATAGGAATAATGGGGTGAAATCGGTTAAAATTTTACGTTTTTCAGATTTTTTCGCGCATTGTAAAAGCTATTGACATGAATTTTTTCCAATCGTATTTTTTTGTGCATACCTTGATCAGAGTAAAGGCGCTTGCCGATCGGACGTCTATATACTATAGCTCCCATAGGAACAAAAGGGTGACATCGGCCCAAATTTGTCCCTTGTATAAAGAAGACTTCGTGTTTTTTTTACTGAATTAGGATTCTTTTTGTTACTTTGAGACTTATAGCAGACTGCAAGGGTATTAGCTTCCGTCCTCGTTTTAATAAATTTGGCTTTTATTTATAGAATCTTCTCTTAATTTCGAGACTAACAATAAGTTTACGAATCTTAATATTAAAATTTAACTACCAGTTTACTAAGACTTCATTCTGGTTGCGAGTCCCTCAAGTCGGGCGCTGGGTAGGTAAATCATTGCGACGAAGACGTGATTGGTTGCTCAACCTCTTTAGACCTCTCGCCAGGTGGTTAGGGTGCAACAATAGCTTGGTAAAGAACTTTTTCTTTTTTTCTGTGATCACTTCTTTAACTGATAGAATGTTTAAGTCGCGATGTATGTTTTCGTTGCGAATGTACCACGGCGCCCAGGGGATTGTTCTTAAGATCTTCGACTGAACTCGCTGGACTAGGTCAATATTGCTATTGCTGGCGTTCCCCCATAACTGGGAGCCGTACATCCATATAGGTTTTAGTACCGAGTTGTACAGCAGGACTTTGTATTAAAGGCTAAGGGGAGACCGAGCGTTGATGAGCCAGTGGAGGCTACTGGCCTTTAGCTTCAGGTGCGTTCTTTTGGCTTCAATGTGCCGACGCCATGTTAGCCTTCTGTCTAGGTGTACTCCTAGATATGTTGCTTCGTTTGCCTGCGGGAGTAAGGTGTTGTTTAGCGTAAGCGGCGGGCAGTTTTGCCTGTTTAGGGTGAACGTAACGTAACGTAAAATGCTTGCATTTTTGTTCGTTCACTTTAATTTGCCAATCTGAAAGCCATTTTTCAACATCGGCCAGATGAGAAGCTAGCTGAGCAGTTGCTTGCATCGGGCATATTGAGCGGCTAAGAATAACTGTATCATCAGTCGTAAAGGTAAGACTCTAAAAGCTTGTGGGTGTTGTAGGGGAGCATTGTCTTAATCTTGTACATTAGACCTTCTAGCCAGATTCTATCAAATGCTTGAGAGACATCTACAAATATGGCAGTACAGTACTCTTGTTTTTTGAACGCGTTCCGAATTTCTGATGTTATCCGGTTGACCTGCTCAATTGTTAAGTGAAACCCAAATTGATGCGACGGGATTCCTTCCTTCAACCAAACGAAGTTGCATAAGTCATCAGCGAGCAATAGAAACCAAAAAAGGCCCAAGGCGGTGATCTAATAACTCCCAAAATGCTAATTGAACTCCCAAACTGTGCAGTTGAGGGATAACACGGCCTGGGTACTTCCCAAAAAAATTAAAAAAAATCGGTAATCATAATGATCCCAAAGCCAGGAGAAGATCACACAATATCAGCTTCCTACAGACCGATAAGTTTACTCTCGTGTCTGTCAAAACTGCTCGAAAAATGCCTTTTGACGGGCATGATTCATATCTAAAAGAGCACAACGTTATTCCGGCACATCAATTTGGCTTTCGAGAAAGCCATGAAACAATAGAGCAATTCAACAGATTAACAACAGAAATGCGGACTGCGTTCGAATATCGGGAATACTGCAGTGCGGTATTCCTTGACGTTGCACAGGCTTTCGAACGAGTCTGGCTTGATGGCCTTATGCATAAAATCAGAGCTATCCTGCCGGAAAACACTCACAGGTTACTTGAATCGTACCTTTACAACAGAGAATTCGCCGTGAGAAGCAACACTACAACATCCGACGATTTGTAGTGTCCAACTTAGGTACATAAATTTACAAACATTTCGGTCTGCCCTCGCTATGCAGTTTCTCGGTAGCTGGTGGAATGACAGAGACCGCGTAGATCATCCGATACTACCGCTATGATAAAGCTTTTTGGTTCAGAATAGATTATTGGAAGTACAGACTCCAGAAAATATTCACGTACAACCATTCCACTTATACGCCTTGAACTATTCACACGTATATTCTTTTGTCAACGTCAGTGTTTGTACTTCGAGTGAAAATTATAAAGGTTATCCACGTGGAGTTCAAGTAAGCTTTAACAAAAGTGAATTTAGATTAAACCACCAATTAATAGTGCCACAAATTAAAACAGGGAACTACCCAAAAATCCGAGTGAAAAATTCAGAAGGGGTAAATTTCGAATTCAGCGATTCGGAGCGATCGCGGGAATCGTCCACCGTTCAGGCACCTAGCAAAGCGGCTAATTCGATCCGAGAAAATTTGTGAACCAGCTTGGAAAACCCCCAAATTTGTCTAAGGCGAAGCTGCCGCCCACCGGGCATAGCCAGTGCAGACACGTGGGAATACGGATAACGCAGCCGCTACAGCTTCAGTCGCCAAGAAAGAGCTACCCTTCTACGCCTACGACTACACGAGATTATAAGCAATTGTAGCGATTAGCTGGATTCACCCCTATAAGGAACCCTTTCCCTGTCCCGGCCTCAAAAGAAAAACCGGTACAGGTTGACAAGTGCCCCAAAACGTATTGCAGCGTCATAACTGAATTCAAATACCTGCTCAGATTCTTACCTCTGTTTTGATTCTCGTTCCGTGGAACTCTTGTCATAAGTTTCCACACTGCCGCAGTTTGACCAACTTCGTTGCGATTAAAATTTGTTAAAATTATAAAAGAAAACCTTCTTAAAGTAGCTTATATTTGTTTATTGCCATGTATTAATATAATTTGTCTTGATTATAATTAATTACATAATTATCTATAACTAAAATCTATAAGTACAGTGAGCAATATAAATTTGGGTAGCTTGGAATATTTCTCTTTATATATATATAACTTAAATTCTTAAAGGTCTACTATTATACAGAGCACTTACATAAACATCGGAATCATCTTGGGCCCAACGATACATCGATGCATATGATTTAAACGTCTGTGAGTATTACAATACAAGAATGCATGCTTACTTCTTGTAATACACCATTTATATATATATACTGATTTGAAACTATATATTTCACCACAAGCCCCAAGTAATTATTTAGTAATTGAAAACAACAAATGAAGAAAGGTATATAGGCGATTAATGTTAAATGTAAGAATAATTGTTACTCTTTTGTGTTGTTATTGAATATCGAAATTAAAATGGAATCTCTGTACATAATTGTAAAAATGATCATGATGGCCTAAATTATTTATATCTCTGTCGGTCGAGTACTTATGCTTATCTCACAAAAACTTCAGTAGTAGAACAATAATCTGTGTATTGGGGCAACGCCTGAATTAAATAAGTTGCCATGGTTGGGTGGGTAGAGATAGGGGACAACTAACATCTTTGATCCCTTAACCAGATATAAATTTTCTCTAATCTACCAATTCATTCAAATGCGTGTCGGCGCAGCCTAGGATATTAACGTAAACTCCCTATTATTTTTTATACTTTGTTTTTTTTTTTTTTGATCAGCGCATTAAACATTGATTTGTGTTAGTAAACTTAGGTAGCTGGGAGAGAAAGGACCCCGACCAATCCGACGAGCTGGACCCGAGCACCGCTAGAATGCGCACCGTCGATCCCAGTTCCTTTTTTTTAATAGTGAGTCAGAACCAACATCATGTGGCCAGTGTGATAGAAAGAGTCTTATAGATTTTGGCATCGCTTCTTGTCCTAAACTGAACACTACACAATCTGGCGCCCAACGTGGGGCGAAAAGGATATTTTCCGTCCCAATTTTGCTCTAAAAATCCATCTTTTTATAGAAATTTCAACTTTTAAGGCCACTTTTTATAAATTATTTCGATGACTGATTTGGATGCATCTGAACTCCAACGGTGGAATTAGCGATTGCAATTCGGTTCCGGATAGATCGACCCCGTTGGATTCAGGCTGACCAAAGAAAGTTCGAGAAAAGCTAACTCTAAATGAGTCGGAAATACAATGTTCTGGAGCGTTTCGGACATTGTCCATCAATTTGAGTAGTTCTAAAACTTCATTAGCTGAAACAATAGAAGAAGAGGTAGAAGAGAATACTTTATCGGGTACACTGCACTTTGTGAGAGAATGAGTTAAGGAAAGACTGACAGAGAGATATAAACAAATTCAATTTTTGGAGATTTTTGTGGTTTGGTTTGCGTTAAAAGAAGAATCAAGAAAATGGCAGTATCACATAGTAATGAAAACATCGATGCTGTCATCCAGTAGATACCTTTTGCTCAATTTGTAATGAAGTAATATTAAGTACGGAACTAACGGCAAGCACTCCATGTAAACACAGATTTCATGATAAATGTATTGCTGAAGCAATTCGAGTCACACCGGCGTGTCCAACCTGTGCTGCGTGTTGTCTTCTTTCACAATTAAACTATAATAATAATAATTTGGCCGCGGAAATGGGAAATGTTCCTGGTAGGGAGGAAGCTAGAAACGAAGAAGTGGCAGTAGAAATTCAGGCAAGAAATGACCAAAGAGGAGCTAGATTCCAAACTAAAAGTCGAAATAGAGGTAGGCCTTCTAGTTTAAGGACAGGCATGTCTACTAGATCCAAAACACGCCACTTAGAAGACTTTCGAGCTGACGAGGATGATCTATTTTCTAAAAAAACCCAAAGCGAATTAATAAAATATCTACAAGAAACTTTAAGTGTACAACAGGCTAATATAATGGATGATATGGTTGAGTTTCGTAAACGGGTTGAGGAAGCTGAGACTGATCTAGATATATGGGAAAAGATAAGGAAAAGGCGACAAGGCGAAAGCGAAGCTTTTGATGATTATCAATGCGCAATAGAAGATCTAGCTGATAGGCTTCAGCAAGGCATGTCCGAAGGTCAATTAGTTGATTTGCTGATTAGGAATGCTAAACCTAGTTTACATCATGAGTTACTCCACTTACGAATATCGAATAGATCCCAATTACGTGTTGAAGTTCGAAAACATGAACAGTTCTACAACGAAATAAAAACTTTTAAGCCACGCACGCTACGTTCTTATATAAATGAATTAACGGATTCATACGAAAACGAAAACCAAGTAGAGTCGCATGAAACAGAACCGGAAGTGCTAGAGTTTCAACGAAAGCCTTCCAGTCTCATTTGTTGGAATTGTGAAAAACCCGATCATAGGTTTGATGATTGTTTAGAACCGCGTACTATTTTTTGTTATGGGTGTGGTGCTCGAGATGTTTTTAAGCCACGATGTCTAAGGTGTAACCCTACGGGAAACCGACCGGCGGGTGTGTTTCGCAACAAAAAGTAGACACGCCCGATACACCTAAAGTCGTTATGTTCCCTGACACGTCCCTAGAGAAAACGAATGAATTATATACAAAAGAAGTCCCTGAAGAACATCCGAAACCGCATTTTTCTACCATTCCATTACATATAAGGCTAGATAATTATAATAAGCTTCGAGAACAATTATTTGCCGAATCTATAATTTCTAAGATAAATCTTAATCCACATAGATCTACAAAACGTCTTAGGCATTATTGGAAATCTATCCGCTCTGATCGTAAGAAAATTATATCAGCAATTATTAATAATTCTGATGATAGACTTTACGCAGAAGTGTGTATCGAAGGAAATAAATACACAGCTCTCTTAGATTCTGGCGCTACTATAAGCTGTGCAGGCGGTAAGGTAGCGAAATTTCTCTTGTCTCTAAGCAAAACAAAAAGATGCTCTGGAAGCATTCGAGCTGCCAATGGAACCCAGAGTGAAGTCGTTGGGAAGTTGGTAACGGAAGTAACGTTTAGAGGGAAAACAGCATTGTTAGATATTTTCCTTATTCCCGGGCTTAAACAAGAAATATATCTTGGAATTGACTTCTGGCATAAATCCGGGTTAACGAAGAAAATAACTTGCAAACAGGAAGTTCCAGAACTCGATGTAGGTAAAGAAGGTCTTGAGCAAGAGCCGCCAAAATGGCATAAGTTGTCCGAAGATCAGCAGAGTCGTTTGAATTCCATCATTAAAGTGTTTCCATCATTTTCAAAAGAAGGTTTGGGAAGAACCACCTTAATTCAGCATAAAATTGAAGTTGAACCAGTCAGACCCATTAAACAGAGACATTGGCCAGTTTCACCAGCCATAGAGAAACTGATGTTTACTGAAGTTGATCACATGCTGGCACTGGACGTGATTGAAGAGTCTTCTAGTCCGTGGAGCAGTAATTGCGTCTTGGTGCGAAAGGGAGAAAAGAGTAGGCTTTGTTTGGATTCCCGTGAGGTCAATAAGGTCACTGTTAAAGACGCGTATCCGCTACCCCATATTGACGGGATTTTAAGTCGGTTACCGCCTGCAAAATACATAACGGGAATAGGTATGAAACACGCCTTTTGGCAGATCCCACTCGACGAAAAATCACGGCAATATACAGCCTTCACGATTCCAAACAGACCACTATACCAATACAAAACGATGCCCTTCGGGCTTTGCAATGCGCCGCAAACCCTTTGTCGGCTAATGGACCAGGTTATACCTGCGCATCTAAGAACCAAAGTTTTTGTGTATTTGGATGACCTGCTAGTCCTGTCAGAAGACTTCGAGTCTCATTTGGTTATACTCCTGGAAATTGCTGGTTGTCTAAGAAAGGCTAATTTGACGATTAATATCGAAAAATCAAAGTTTTGTATGCGAGAAATAAAATATTTGGGCTTTATAATCAGAGGAGGACAGATTTTAACAGACCCTGTTTCTCTAAAACAGCTGCGTAGGTTTTTAGGCTTATCTGGCTGGTATCGACGATTTGTCGAAAATTACGCCACTATAAGCTTTCCACTGACCGAGCTATTAAAAACAAAGAAAACGTTGTCTTGGAATGAGGAAGCTGGAAAAGCTTTTGACCTCTTAAAATCTTGCCTTACTTCAGCTCCAATTTTGATTACTCCTGACTTCTCAAAACAGTTTATTCTACTATGTGATGCCAGCACATATGGAATTGGTTGCGTTCTAGCTCAAGAGCAAGAGGGTGTGGAATTACCTATCGCCTACATGTCGGAAAAATTGTCAAAATGCCAACGGAACTACACTGTTAGTGAGTTGGAATGCTTAGCCGTTATTAAAGGCATTAAAAAGTTTCGCCCATACATAGAAGGTCAAAAGTTCCTGGTTGTTACTGATCATGCCGCACTACAATGGCTGATGAGGCAAAAAGACCTGTCGGGACGTCTAGCAAGATGGTCGATGAAATTACAATCTTTTAACTTTTCGATTACGCATAGGAGAGCCTCGGAAAATATTGTAGCTGATGCATTGTCACGTCAGGCTCAGCCTGAAATAGAGTCAATGGTTGCGAGTGGGCCTATTATTGATTTGCGTTCGGATCAATTTAAATCAACAGAATATCTTAGTTTAATTGATAGAATTAAAGATAATCAGGAAAGACTTCAGGACTTGAAAGTGATAGATGGATACGTTTACAAAAGAACCGAGTTTGCTGAGGAAGGAGACAACAAAAGGGAGTCGTGGAAACTTTGGGTTCCTTCGGCTTTGATTCCAGATATATTACATCAAGCACATGATTCACAAAGTTCGGCACATTGTGGGATGGGCAAAACGGTCGAAAAAATAAAGCGGTGCTTGTTTTGGCCACGAATGGTTAGCCAAATTAGAGAATATATTTCTGAATGTCATATCTGTCGATCTACTAAAAGTCCGAATAAAATTTTAAAACCCCAAATGGTCCATTAACATCAGATCGGCCATTTCAATGTCTGTATATGGACCTCTTGGGTCCATACCCTCGTACAAAGAGTGGGAATATTGGGTTGCTAATAGTTGTAGATCACAATACGAAATTCCACTTCCTTTGCCCACTTAAGAAGTTCACTGCGCCTAAGATAATCGACTACCTTCAGAATTTTATATTTTTCACCTTTGGCGTGCCAGAAATTGTTTTAACAGACAATGGATCGCAATTTAAGTCTAGTGTTTTTGAAGCCTTCCTAACTAGTTTTGGAATTACCCATCGATGTACAGCCATATATTCTCCCCAGGCCAATGCTAGTGAAAGAGTAAACAGGTCAGTTTTGGCAGCAATTCGCGCGTATATTGGTAACGACCACTCCAACTGGGATGCAAATTTAAACGCGATCAGCGGTGCACTCCGAGCGGCGTTACATAGAAGTACTGGGTTTTCCCCATACTTCCTAGCTTTTGGTCAAAACATGATTCTGAACGGAAATGACTATGGTCTTTTGCGCAAACTGAATATACTTAACGATGACGTCATTCTAGACTACCCAGATATGTTAAAGCTCGCCAGAGAAGAGGCCAAGAAAAACATAAATAAGTCATTTGAAGTTAATGCTAGAAAATATAACCTTCGTAGTAGAAACATAGAACTCAAAGCCGGCGATGAAGTTTTCGCACGCAACTTCACTCAAAGCAACGCCAGTAAGAAATTCAGTTCCAAATTAGCCCCTGTTTTTATAGCAGCTAAAGTCCTAAAGAAGAGGAGTCCATTTTACTATGAGTTGCTTAACGTAGACGGGAAGAAGCTTGGAGTTTATCACCTCAAAGATATTCAGACCAAAAATAAGTAGAATCCGAACAATTCAGATAATGCTCCTTCGAAGTGGTCTTGTTCCATTATCTGCGGTTGTAGTGTCCAACTTAGGTACATAAATTTACAAACATTTCGGTCTGCCCTCGCTATGCAGTTTGTCGGTAGCTGGTGGAATGACAGAGACCGCGTAGATCATCCGATACTACCGCTATGATAAAGCTTTTTGGTTCAGAATAGATTATTGGAAGTACAGACTCCAGAAAATATTCACGTACAATCATTCCACTTATACGCCTTGAACTATTCACACGTATATTCTTTTGTCAACGTCAGTGTTTGTACTTCAAGTGAAAATTATAAAGGTTATCCACGTGGAGTTCAAGTAAGCTTTAACAAAAGTGAATCTAGATTGAACCACCAATTAATAGTGCCACAAATTAAAACAGGGAACTACCCAAAAATCCGAGTGAAAAATTCAGAAGGGGTAAATTTCGAATTCAGCGATTCGGAGCGATCGCGGGAATCGTCCACCGTCCAGGCACCTAGCAAAGCGGCTAATTCGACTACACGAGATTATAAGCAATTGTAGCGATTAGCTGGATTCACCCCTATAAGGAACCCTTTCCCTGTCCCGGCCTCAAAAGAAAAACCGGTACAGGTTGACAAGTGCCCCAAAACGTATTGCAGCGTCATAACTGAATTCAAATACCTGCTCAGATTCTTACCTCTGTTTTGATTCTCGTTCCGTGGAACTCTTGTCATAAGTTTCCACACTGACGCAGTTTGACCAACTTCGTTGCGATTAAAATTTGTTAAAATTATAAAAGAAAACCTTCTTAAAGTAGCTTATATTTGTTTATTGCCATGTATTAATATAATTTGTCTTGATTATGATTAATTACATAATTATCTATAACTAAAATCTATAAGTACAGTGAGCAATATGAATTTGGGTAGCTTGGAATATTTCTCTTTATATATATATAACTTAAATTCTTAAACGTCTACTATTATACAGAGCACTTACATAAACATCGGAATCATCTTGGGCCCAACGATACATCGATGCATATGATTTAAACGTCTGTGAGTATTACAATACAAGAATGCATGCTTACTTCTTGTAATACACCATTTATATATATATATATATACTGATTTGAAACTATATATTCCACCACAAGCCCCAAGTAATTATTTAGTAATTGAAAACAACAAATGAAGAAAGGTATATAGGCGATTAATGTTAAATGTAAGAATAATTGTTACTCTTTTGTGTTGTTATTGAATATCGAAATTAAAATGGAATCTCTGTACATAATTGTAAAAATGATCATGATGGCCTAAATTATTTATATCTCTGTCGGTCGAGTACTTATGCTTATCTCACAAAAACTTCAGTAGTAGAACAATAATCTGTGTATTGGGGCAACGCCTGAATTAAATAAGTTGCCATGGTTGGGTGGGTAGAGATAGCGGACAACTAACATCTTTGATCCCTTAACCAGATATAAATTTTCTCTAATCTACCAATTCATTCAAATGCGTGTCGGCGCAGCCTAGGATATTAACGTAAACTCCCTATTATTTTTTATACTTTGTTTTTTTTTTTTTTTGATCAGCGCATTAAACATTGATTTGTGTTAGTAAACTTAGGTAGCTGGGAGAGAAAGGACCCCGACCAATCCGACGAGCTGGACCCGAGCACCGCTAGAATGCGCACCGTCGATCCCAGTTCCTTTTTTTTAATAGTGAGTCAGAACCAACATCATGTGGCCAGTGTGATAGAAAGAGTCTTATAGATTTTGGCATCGCTTCTTGTCCTAAACTGAACACTACAGATTACACTAAAGAGGCTGGTGTTCTACAAGGTAGCGTCCTTGGTCCAACGCTATTTCTCCTTTACACCGCAGATATTCCCACGAACAATCGGCTAACTACTTCGACATTCGCAGACGATACCGCGATCATAAGTCGGTCCAAATGCCCAATTCAGGCAACAGCACCACTAGCTGATCATCTCGTGGTAATGGAGAGGTGGTTATCAGACTGGCGTATAAAACTAAATGCGCAAAAATGTAAACACATAACGTTTACTCTTAACAGACAAACGTGTCCCCCGCTAACTCTGAATAGCACGCCACTTCCACAAGCTGACGATGTAACGTACCTTGGCGGTCACCTGGACAGGAGACTTACATCATCTAAAACTAAAATCCAATAGCCTCCATTGGCTCATAAACGCCCGCTCCCCTCTCTGCCTGGACTTCAAGGTCCTTCTCTACAATTCAACGCTTAAGCCAGTCTGGAACTACGGCTCCCAGTTGTGGGGAAACGCGAGCAGCAGCAACATCGACATTATCCAGCGAGCACAATCAAAAATCCTGAGAACTATCACTGGGGCACCTTGGTATGTTCGGAACGACAACATCCACAGATATCTTGGGATTCTACCCGTTAAAGACGAAATATCAAAACAAAAAGCGTCCTACCACACCAAGCTAACTTCTCATCCGAACCAGCTCGCCAGGGGCCTAGCCAGGGTCTCATACCGGACTCGATTGCAACGTAATGACCTTCAAGCTCAGCAATAGTTATTAGAGCCCTTTAATCTCGCGTCAGTCATCTTGACTGTCAGATAACTTTTTATACCCTTGCAGAGGGTATTATAATTTTGGTCAAAAGTTTGTAACGCAGTGAAGGAGACGTTTCCAACCCCATAAAGTATATATATTCTTGATCAGGATCAATAGGGGAGTCGATATAGCCATGTCCGTCTGTCCGTCTGTTTCAATACCTTTTGCGAGCTCAGTTTAAAAGATAGCGATTTGAAACTTTCAAAGTCGTCCTAAAACATGTGTATGCAGATCAAGTTTGAAAACCGACCCGATCGGACGTCTATATCCTATAGCTCCCATGGGAACAATCGGATATACATAGCTTTAAAAAAATGAAGATTTTTCGCGTATTGTAAAAGCTATTTACATGAATCTTTCCAAATCGTACATTTTCGCGAATACCTTGATCAGGGAAAAAGCGCGTGCCGATCGGACGTCTATATCCTATAGCTCCCATATAAATAATAGGGTGAAATCGGTTAAAACTTGACGTTTTCCAGGATATTTCGCGCATTGTAAAAGCTTCTTTCCAAATCGTATTTTTTTGCGCATGCCTTGATCAGGGTAAAAGCACGTGCCGATCGGACGTCTATATCCTATAGCTCCCATAGGAACAATCGGATATACATAGCTTTCAAAAAATGATGATTTTTCTTGCATTGTAAAAGCTATTGACATTAATATTTCCAATTGTATTTTTTTGCGCATACCTTGTCCAGGTTAAAAGCGCGTGAGGATTGGACGTCTATATCCTATAGCTCCCTTAGGAATAATAGGGTGAGATCGGTTAAAATTTGATTTTTCATGATATTTCGCGCAGTCTAATAGCTATTGACATGAATCTTACCAAATCGTATTTTTTGTTCATACCTATATCTTATAGCTTCCATAGGAACAATAGTTAAAATCTGTCAAAATATCAATTTTTTTCTGTTTTTTGCCTTTTTGCAGTCTAAAAGCTATTGACATGAAACTATACAAATCGAATTTATTTATGTATACCTTGCTCAGGGTAAAAGTTCTTGCCAATCAGACTACTATATATATCAACCTCAGCTGCCATTTAAAATTTTAATTTGCTACATATAGGAAATCTTTTTTTATATATTATTAGACAAAATTTACTTTTTAGACAAAATTTAATTTTTATACCCTTGCAGAGGGTATTATAATTTTGGTCAGAAGTTTGTAACGCAGTGAAGGAGACGTTTCCGACCCCATAAAGTATATATATTCTTGATCAGGATCAGTAGGGGAGTCGATATAGCCATGTCCGACCGTCCGTCCGTCCGTCTGTCCGTCTATTTTAATACCGTTTGCGAGCTCAGTTTAAAAGATAGCGATTTGAAACTTTCACAGTCGTCCTAAAACATGTGTACGCAGATCAAGTTTGAAAACCGACCCGATCGGACGTCTATATCCTATAGCTCCCATAGGAACAATCGGATATACATAGCTTTCAAAAAATGAACATTTTTCGCGCATTGTAAAAGCTATTGAAATGAATCTTTCCAAATCCTATTTTTTTGCGAATACCTTGATCAGGGTAAAAGCGCGTGCCGATCGGACGTCTATATCTTATAGCTCCCATAGGAATAATGGGGTGAAATCGGTTAAAATTTTACGTTTTTCAGATTTTTTCGCGCATTGTAAAAGCTATTGACATGAATTTTTTCCAATCGTATTTTTTTGTGCATACCTTGATCAGAGTAAAGGCGCTTGCCGATCGGACGTCTATATACTATAGCTCCCATAGGAACAAAAGGGTGACATCGGCCCAAATTTGTCCCTTGTATAAAGAAGACTTCGTGTTTTTTTTACTGAATTAGGATTCTTTTTGTTACTTTGAGACTTATAGCAGACTGCAAGGGTATTAGCTTCCGTCCTCGTTTTAATAAATTTGGCTTTTATTTATAGAATCTTCTCTTAATTTCGAGACTAACAATAAGTTTACGAATCTTAATATTAAAATTTAACTACCAGTTTACTAAGACTTCATTCTGGTTGCGAGTCCCTCAAGTCGGGCGCTGGGTAGGTAAAAGCTCAACCTCTTTAGACCTCTTTAGACCTCTCGCCAGGTGGTTAGGGTGCAACAATAGCTTGGTAAAGAACTTTTTCTTTTTTTCTGTGATCACTTCTTTAACTGATAGAATGTTTAAGTCGCGATGTATGTTTTCGTTGCGAATGTACCACGGCGCCCAGGGGATTGTTCTTAAGATCTTCGACTGAACTCGCTGGACTAGGTCAATATTGCTATTGCTGGCGTTCCCCCATAACTGGGAGCCGTACATCCATATAGGTTTTAGTACCGAGTTGTACAGCAGGACTTTGTATTAAAGGCTAAGGGGAGACCGAGCGTTGATGAGCCAGTGGAGGCTACTGGCCTTTAGCTTCAGGTGCGTTCTTTTGGCTTCAATGTGCCGACGCCATGTTAGCCTTCTGTCTAGGTGTACTCCTAGATATGTTGCTTCGTTTGCCTGCGGGAGTAAGGTGTTGTTTAGCGTAAGCGGCGGGCAGTTTTGCCTGTTTAGGGTGAACGTAACGTAACGTAAAATGCTTGCATTTTTGTTCGTTCACTTTAATTTGCCAATCTGAAAGCCATTTTTCAACATCGGCCAGATGAGAAGCTAGCTGAGCAGTTGCTTGCATCGGGCATATTGAGCGGCTAAGAATAACTGTATCATCAGTCGTAAAGGTAAGACTCTAAAAGCTTGTGGGTGTTGTAGGGGAGCATTGTCTTAATCTTGTACATTAGACCTTCTAGCCAGATTCTATCAAATGCTTGAGAGACATCTACAAATATGGCAGTACAGTACTCTTGTTTTTTGAACGCGTTCCGAATTTCTGATGTTATCCGGTTGACCTGCTCAATTGTTAAGTGAAACCCAAATTGATGCGACGGGATACCTTCCTGGAGTCTTAGGTATGTTTTTATCCGAAGCAATGCGCATTTTTCAAAGAGTTTAGATAAGCTACTTGCGTTATAGGTCTATATGACGTGGGGACTGTGTGGTCTTTTCCCGGCTTTGCTATCATTATTATAATTGATAGTAGCCAAGTTTTGCCATGGCATTGAAAAGCTGGGTGATAGTGCAAACGGCGCAATATGGGAGCTCAATAATCATTTTGGGAGTTATGAGGTCGCAGCCCGGGGATTTTTTCGGATTCAATTGATTTTTGATGATGTTAACGATTTCGTTTGGGCGACAGTCAATTGTCTCATGTTGAGGCTGAGGCTCGTATGGTAATGTCGGCAAAATAAACTCACTAGTGTCAGGATTTGGTTGAAACGCATTTTAAGGTGGTTGGCGAACGTTCTGGCTCTGTCTGCATCGTTGCGCGCCCATCCGCCTGTGGGATTTCTAATAGGCATCACGGTTTCTTTCGGTGAGCTCAGAGTTTGGTGAGCTCTCCATAATGAGTGTTTTGTACTAGAAGCTGACAATTGCTCTATGTAGCGGCGGGGAACATATTCTTCTTCATGCTGTAGCTAAAGCCCTGCAGCATGAAGAAGAATATGTAAGTTGACGTGATGCATGTCTTAAGCTTTGCCTAGCAGATGGCGATCTGTAGAATTGCCACTCTCGACGTAAGCGTCGCTTTTCGAGGACGAGCTGTTTGATTTGTAGATTTGTCTTCTTTTGATTACATTATTATTTATAGTTTTAGGTGTTGAAGCTCGAGCTGCAGAGACGAGTACAGACTCCAGTGAATTAACAAAGCTGTTTACATCGGCTTCAACATTGAGATATGGACTTAGATGAGAGATGAGACCCCTGGAAGGCATGCGGCGCTTATCGTATTCTTAGGAATGTTTTTGGTAATCGCAAAGTCTAATCAATCGGGTAGTTTTTTTGGGTCTGCCGGGCAGTATGTTGGTGTGCCAGAAAAAACATAGTCGAACGTGTTCTTGGCTTTGATAATTGCATTATAGAGCTGCTTTCCTTTTGGGGGCGACATTTTTCGCGCATTGTAAAAGCTATTGAAATGAATCTTTCCAAATCCTATTTTTTTGCGAATACCTTGATCAGGGTAAAAGCGCGTGCCGATCGGACGTCTATATCTTATAGCTCCCATAGGAATAATGGGGTGAAATCGGTTAAAATTTTACGTTTTTCAGATTTTTTCGCGCATTGTAAAAGCTATTGACATGAATTTTTTCCAATCGTATTTTTTTGTGCATACCTTGATCAGAGTAAAGGCGCTTGCCGATCGGACGTCTATATACTATAGCTCCCATAGGAACAAAAGGGTGACATCGGCCCAAATTTGTCCCTTGTATAAAGAAGACTTCGTGTTTTTTTTACTGAATTAGGATTCTTTTTGTTACTTTGAGACTTATAGCAGACTGCAAGGGTATTAGCTTCCGTCCTCGTTTTAATAAATTTGGCTTTTATTTATAGAATCTTCTCTTAATTTCGAGACTAACAATAAGTTTACGAATCTTAATATTAAAATTTAACTACCAGTTTACTAAGACTTCATTCTGGTTGCGAGTCCCTCAAGTCGGGCGCTGGGTAGGTAAATCATTGCGACGAAGACGTGATTGGTTGCTCAACCTCTTTAGACCTCTCGCCAGGTGGTTAGGGTGCAACAATAGCTTGGTAAAGAACTTTTTCTTTTTTTCTGTGATCACTTCTTTAACTGATAGAATGTTTAAGTCGCGATGTATGTTTTCGTTGCGAATGTACCACGGCGCCCAGGGGATTGTTCTTAAGATCTTCGACTGAACTCGCTGGACTAGGTCAATATTGCTATTGCTGGCGTTCCCCCATAACTGGGAGCCGTACATCCATATAGGTTTTAGTACCGAGTTGTACAGCAGGACTTTGTATTAAAGGCTAAGGGGAGACCGAGCGTTGATGAGCCAGTGGAGGCTACTGGCCTTTAGCTTCAGGTGCGTTCTTTTGGCTTCAATGTGCCGACGCCATGTTAGCCTTCTGTCTAGGTGTACTCCTAGATATGTTGCTTCGTTTGCCTGCGGGAGTAAGGTGTTGTTTAGCGTAAGCGGCGGGCAGTTTTGCCTGTTTAGGGTGAACGTAACGTAACGTAAAATGCTTGCATTTTTGTTCGTTCACTTTAATTTGCCAATCTGAAAGCCATTTTTCAACATCGGCCAGATGAGAAGCTAGCTGAGCAGTTGCTTGCATCGGGCATATTGAGCGGCTAAGAATAACTGTATCATCAGTCGTAAAGGTAAGACTCTAAAAGCTTGTGGGTGTTGTAGGGGAGCATTGTCTTAATCTTGTACATTAGACCTTCTAGCCAGATTCTATCAAATGCTTGAGAGACATCTACAAATATGGCAGTACAGTACTCTTGTTTTTTGAACGCGTTCCGAATTTCTGATGTTATCCGGTTGACCTGCTCAATTGTTAAGTGAAACCCAAATTGATGCGACGGGATTCCTTCCTGGAGTCTTAGGTATGTTTTTATCCGAAGCAATGCGCATTTTTCAAAGAGTTTAGATAAGCTACTTGCGTTATAGGTCTATATGACGTGGGGACTGTGTGGTCTTTTCCCGGCTTTGCTATCATTATTATAATTGATAGTAGCCAAGTTTTGCCATGGCATTGAAAAGCTGGGTGATAGTGCAAACGGCGCAATATGGGAGCTCAATAATCATTTTGGGAGTTATGAGGTCGCAGCCCGGGGATTTTTTCGGATTCAATTGATTTTTGATGATGTTAACGATTTCGTTTGGGCGCAGTCAATTGTCTCATGTTGAGGCTGAGGCTCGTATGGTAATGTCGGCAAAGTAAACTCACTAGTGTCAGGATTTGGTTGAAACGCATTTTAAGGTGGTTGGCGAACGTTCTGGCTCTGTCTGCATCGTTGCGCGCCCATCCGCCTGTGGGATTTCTAATAGGCATCACGGTTTCTTTCGGTGAGCTCAGAGTTTGGTGAGCTCTCCATAATGAGTGTTTTGTACTAGAAGCTGACAATTGCTCTATGTAGCGGCGGGGAACATATTCTTCTTCATGCTGTAGCTAAAGCCCTACAGCATGAAGAAGAATATGTAAGTTGACGTGATGCATGTCTTAAGCTTTGCCTAGCAGATGGCGATCTGTAGAATTGCCACTCTCGACGTAAGCGTCGCTTTTCGAGGACGAGCTGTTTGATTTGTAGATTTGTCTTCTTTTGATTACATTATTATTTATAGTTTTAGGTGTTGAAGCTCGAGCTGCAGAGACGAGTACAGACTCCAGTGAATTAACAAAGCTGTTTACATCGGCTTCAACATTGAGATATGGACTTAGATGAGAGATGAGACCCCTGGAAGGCATGCGGCGCTTATCGTATTCTTAGGAATGTTTTTGGTAATCGCAAAGTCTAATCAATCGGGTAGTTTTTTTGGGTCTGCCGGGCAGTATGTTGGTGTGCCAGAAAAAACATAGTCGAACGTGTTCTTGGCTTTGATAATTGCATTATAGAGCTGCTTTCCTTTTGGGGGCACGAGACGAGATCCTCAGTGTGTGTGCTTGGCATTGAAGTGTCCTGCTGCTATGAAGTGGTCTCCTAGCGTGTTGAAGAACTGCATAAGCTCTTCTTCAGCTATAGGAAAGCGAGGGGGGCAATATACGTCGGCTAGTGTATGTTGGTTGCCAGTATTTAGCTGTATACTTATAGATGTGGTCTGTAGGTAGTCTTTAGCAAATTTGTTATGATAGTGGTGCTTATTATTAGAATTCCAGTCCCACCATGTGCTTTACCGACTGGATGATTTGTTCCGTAGAATGAATATCCCCGTAGTTGTATTTTTTTGTAAGGTGTTTAAGGTGCATATCATAGCTTCAAAGTTGCTTTTTGGCTGCTACAGCGATTGATGCTGCTGAGCTGTGTTCGGTTCTTGGTATGCTGATTGCAGAAATGAATTTTTTAAAGGGGTAGCCAGTCCTGATTTTAGAGCACTTGTGTATGTCACATTTTTGTCAGAGGTTAGTGAGGACCTGGCTGCAGCCGAGAAGAAGTCTTCAAAGTTTGATCTGGAAGCTGTTTATATTGGGTGTGGGCAGTAATTCCTCTCTGGTAGATGCGACTTTTCAGCTCCTTATAAACTGGGCAACCTCTATAGTTAGCAGTGTGATTGCCACCGCAGTTGCCACACTTTTTCGAGTTGCAGTCATCTTTGCTCGCTGGGCACTGTGCGGAGCTTTCCACAAACTACACACACCGGGCGCAATTTACAGTATGACCTTGTATGGCCATATTCTTGGCAGTTCGCACATTGTACCGGGCCATTGCGTTTGTGCGGTTCCTATAGATACGGCGGTGCAGCAGGAACTGAAGATTGTATATAGGGTGCACATCGTATTTCTTCAAGCGCTTACTTTCTGGTTGTCACTCCGTGCGCTATCCTCAAACTCGACGATAGTGAACAACTGCCGCAAATCTCTTCAAGAGATGGCACAGTAGTTCGTTATCTCCAGGTGCCAGGGCACCAAAATATTGAGGGGAACAAAATAACTGACGAATTGGCCAGACGCGGCACTACCGCAGTTCTCCTTCAAGACAAGGAGGGCTTCCGTATGCCCCTAGCCATTTTTAAGCTCAGTTAAGAGAAGTTTTCAGATCCGTGGAACAAGAAATGTGGAACAGTACCACTCACTGTAACATTTGTCGCCTGACATGGCCAAAAGTTGGGGCCAAACGCAAAAAAGGGCTTTTCAGTAATCAGGCGTAGGAAGAAGTATTCAAGAGAATAATTTCTTCACAATCTAGCTAAATTAGCACCTGTACCCCCGAAGAAAATAGCAGTTTTCATAAAGGAAACGGGCTGGAGCTTGAACTCTTTCTAATTTTCGTGGTAAAAGGGTACATATGATGCATTGCCGTATCACAACCGGCCGGCGATAGCCAAAGTGGGCTGACCTTGTGTCAGCCGCCGCGCTAACCTAACCTTACTTTCTGGTTTGAGCTCGACCTTAAAGAGTGGCTGCGGCTTTCTAACCCTGTTAAGGAAATTGAAGACTGTTTTAGCGCTAAATGCCTTTTCTTATAGCGCCTTTGTTTTCTCTGCAGGCGTTACATCGGACTCTATGCCCTTAGGGCCCTTGCTGCTTTTTAGCTGATACGTGTAAAAGTTCTTTTTATTCTAGGTAAGATATTTCGATAATACTCTGTAGTTATCTTCAGACTTCATTTGAACTTTTGTTTCCTGAATGTTGCCCTTTACAGGGGGTATTATGTGGAAGTTATCCTTACCAATAAGCTCAATAATTTTGTTGACAAGAACGTTGGAACTTTTTTCTGGTATATAAATAGGCGGAGGCTTTGAATTCTTTTTTTGACTTTAGTAGATTCGGCCGCCTCATCCTTGTGGGCGTCTGCCAAGATTTTAAATCGGTTAGGGTTTCGGTTGCTGCTAGGCTAGCATTACCACGGGTTATTTCGCGCTGAGAATTTAGGGGGATCAGCTTCCTTTTGATTTGGATGTAGCGATCCATACCAGTCTGCACAGCCAGCTTGGGATGTTCATTGTTTTGGTTCTGTTTTTGGGCCGGCGCAGCGGGAGACGTATTAATATTTGCCGATGATGTCGTTAATCGCGCTGTCGATGGTGGCAGTTGTTGTTGTTACGGTTGACAATGTCAAATAAATTGCGGTGCTAGTTACTGCGCTTTTTGGCTGCAGAGACACCAATGGTAGCGAGGGAGAGCAAGATCGCGCAATCTAGCGCTCTCTGCGTTCAAGAATTCAGTCAATTTGGGGGTAATTGCATTATCAGAGCTTGCATTATTATCGGCTTTTTTAAAAGAAAAGTTCGCGTTGTTTCTTTGTACTGAGAGCCGCCTTTCGTCTTGCTCTCGTTGACGTTGTGTGCGAACGTCGTTCATTGTAATTAAGGTTGTGTGAGGAGTTGAGTAACTCCCCACAAATTCCCGCAGCAAAACTACCGATGGCCGGCCGCTTACCAATTACTCGGCGAATTAGCGGGGTAGCAGCGCGGCGAAGAGCAAATGGAGAGACTCTTGCAAGTAGAGAGTTTGGAGAGACTCTTGCAAAAGAGAGTTTGGAGAGTGAGAGTTTGGAGACCGAGAAGTGGAGAATGAGAGTTTGGAGACTTCGAGGATAGGGGAGAGAACTCTGCCAAAGAGAGTTTGGAGAGCGAGAAGCGGAGAATGAGGGAGTGGAGACTTCGCAGGCAGAGCCAGAGTGCCGTGTGCAAAAGGGAAATAACGGAACAGCACCGGACTTTGGACTCTGCCGTGGACTTTGGACCAGAAGTAGAAGTGCCACATCTCGGAGGCTGAGCGACGCACAGGCGTGCCACATGCACCATTGGAATCAGCGGGACGGCGGCAACATGCGGAACTGCAAATGGAAGCCGGGCGTAAAGGACAAGTGGGTCTAACAGGATCCACGGACTTTGGACCTGGAGTGGAGAGATGCCGCGGAGAGAGCGCAAAGGGGAAATAACAGTACCGGGAGGCCCTATATAAAGCCGCCGGGCGCTGGCAGCGAGGAGAGTCGATCGGAAGGAGTCAGGCCGTCAAGATCAGTCAAGATATCAAAGTGAATAAGTCAGCCAATCAGTGCCAAGTAATCTACAAGTGAAGACACAAGTCGAGTCGTCGGAAGCAGCGCCGTGGGAGCCTACAAGGAGCAAGATCGTACCCCAAGTACCAAAGCCACGCTACGTCCAACCTCACAACCAACGCACCCCGGAGCAGAGCGTCGGACATCGAGCTGCACGGAAACGTCACGAACGAGCTAGCGGGTGAGGCCAGGGTGGAACGTTCGTTTACACCAGGCGTAAGGCAAGGTGAAGCACTAGGCAGCCTCCAGGTATCTACCTAGACTGTCAGCGCGATCCGAGCAAGAGCCTAGTGGGACCGTCCGGGACAGAGCCAGGGACAGGCGGTTGTGTGTCTATAGGCGTTGCCCTGTAGAGCGCAGCTCCTGTTCACCCTAGTCTGAGAACGGTGACGCTTCCCTAAGCCCACACGGCTGATCTCCTTGCGAGTCCGAGGCGCTACGTGTGGTCGGCGAGTCAACGCATCGGAGCAGAACATCGCCGAGCGTCCACAGGGAGCTACAGGGAGCCACAAGACCGGAGCACGGAGTCAACGAGGAAGGCAATCACCGAGGCATCGCACCGTCTTGGAGAGACGAGCATCACTGGGAGGCACCGAGGACCACGAGTGGCGGCACCAAGGCCATCCGAGCCACCAAGCCCGCTGTAATCATACCCGCAATAAAACCAATTCGAACCCGTGAATTCTGTGCCTTCTCACTGATCTACTGGGCGGTCACGTTTATATAAATTTGGTGGGACGAACACATAACTTCTCTGAGCTAGCCGCACGAATCTCGTAGCGAGCAGACCTACAAAATCAGTTCGTTACATCTGGCGCCCAAAACGTGATTGTCCCAGCAGTGAGAGCAACGTAAAGCAGAATGGGGAAGAAATGGATTTACCGCCTCAAGACAGAGGATTTTGCCTACGTCTCAGAGAGGCTAAACATCGCTCTGGAAGGAAGAACAGACGACAAAAGAAAGGCATTGTCAGAATACTATTCTGAGACGGAGAACGACCCAAAACTTGCCGGGATCTGGTTCGAGCTAGAGGCAGCATACCCCGAGAAAACAGCCCCAAGCATCACATTGACTCCCGCCGAAGGGGAGGACCTATTGGCAAGCCTGAGCATCGACAACATGCAAAAGGAGGCACAGAAGAGAGTGCCGAGCCCGGAAAAGAAAGAGACAGAGTGCGTACAGAAAACAGCAACACCGGTACGGAGTCCGGCTCCGACACCCAGCCAGCCAAGTCCGCGAATGGTCATTCAGGTTCGACGGCGTTGAAAAACCATTCGAATTTCTGGAGCAAGTGGAATGGTCCGCCAACACATACGGCCTGGACCTAGACATGATTCCCCGAGCGATGCCGGAGTTACTCACCGGAAAAGCTTTGAAATGGTTTATTTCCAACAATAAACAATGGAAAACCTGGGCAGAATTTATAGAAAGTTTCCACACTTATTTTTTGCCGAGAGACTTCTTTACAAAGTTGTCGGATCAAGTCAAGCGGCGGAAGCAAGGGTATTGCGAGGCTTTCAAGGATTACATGATTGACATGCAGACGTTGATGAGGCCACTCAATTATTCCCCGGAGGAGACGCTAAGCATCATCAAGGAAAACTGCACGCCGAACCTTAGAATCTCCCTAAAGGCCTATACAGTCTCGGACTTGGACACGTTGATGATCCTAGCCGATGAGTATGAGGATCTGGAGAGAGAACGAGAAACATTCGCACAGGAGAACAAATTCTCAAGAACAAAATCGGCAGCTCCGGCGCAAGCTATGTGCAGAAGGTGCGAAGACATCGGCGATCAGGAACCTCGAGGGAACAATCAGCGAACACCAACACAACAGGTCCATCAGCTGCAGCCAACCAACGCCCCGAATAACGGCCAAGGGACACCACCACAGCAAGGCCAACGGTATCAGGCAACCGACGCAGCCTATGAAGGCCAATGGACACAACACTGGCAACAGAGACAACCAACCCAAAACGCATGGAGGCCACCAAACACAACCCAGAGGCCACGAGGGAGTACCCACATCGCAGAGCCCCAGGAGGCCTGTCGAAAATGTGGCGGATCCGGACACTGGGAACGCGGTTGCCGAAACCAACGGTTGATATTCTGCTGGGTGTGCGGCAAAGTAGGAATCAGAAGCGTCGAGTGCTGCCAACGGACGGGAAATGGCCAGCGATCCCAGCCGCAGAGAGGCGGAAGGGGATCGCAAAATGCTACCTCTCCAAACTAACTGGCATGCTAATCGAGGAGGAGCAGCAGTTGTCCGCAGCGGTGACGATTGGTGGAGGCACGTACAAAGCCACAATCGACACCGGGGCAACAGCAAGCTTCATAAGTGAAGAGCTGGCGGACAACCTTGCTGCCCTCGGAAAGATTACGAGGACAAGACGGCAAGTTAGGTTGGCAGACGGCAGATGCGGCGGAATCAATGCACAGCTCGATGTGGAAGTCGAATTCGGAAACAAGCGACTGACCATGAGCCTGCTGATACTACCAGGGGTAGTGGATTCATTGGTGTTGGGATGGAACTTTCTAACACGAGTCGGAACCGAGATAAAGTGTGCTGGACACGAAATAAAACAAGAGGGAACGCTATAGTCGAGTGCCTCGACTATCAAATACCCGTTACTCAGCTAAAGTCAGCAGTCTCAAGCAGGGCAAACCAAGCAGCCGCTTCAAAAAATTTAAAAAATTTCTTCTACATTTCGGTAGGCGTTAATAACCCAAACAAAATTGCGTTTACACTTTTGCTCTAGCTTTAAAACTATGGGCGCCACAGCTTTTCGCGGTTTGTGGGCGTTAGGGGGGGGGGGGGTTTCCAACTTTGGTATATCAATATGTATTGATGAAACGAATACACATTGCTTTTCCCGTTAATATAGCTTCAAAACTGTGGGTGCCACAGTTTTTCGCGGTTTGTGGGCGTTAGAGGGGGCGTGGCACATCGGCGTGAAAAACTTGCGCTGCGTATTAACCCCTAGAATCTGCATGCCAAATCCCAATCTTCTAGCTTTTATAGTTTCCGAGATCTCAGCGTTCATACTGAACGGGTCACAGTTTTTCGCGGTTTGTGGGCGTTAGAGAGGGCGTGGCACATCGGCGTGAAAAACTTGCGCTGCGTATTAACCCCCAGAATCTGCATGCCAAATCTCAATCTTCTAGCTTTTATAGTTTCCAAGATCTCAGCGTTCATACAGACGGACGGACGGACAGACGGACGGACAGACGGACAGACGGACAGACGGACAGACGGACTGGCTAGATCGACTCGGCTAGTGATCCTGATCAAGAATATATATACTTTATATGGTCGGAAACGCTTCCTTCTGCCTGTTACATACTTTTGCACGAATCTAATATACCCTTTTACTCTACGAGTAACGGGTATAAATACCAGCCAGGAATCGACACAATGGATGGCTCGAGGAGAAACTATCAGTGGCAGTCATGCAAGAACCAAGCGAGGATAACGACACAACGAGATTCCTGGAAGTAGAGCTGGCGGACTTCAATACCATGACGGGAACATCAAACATGGCAGAGCACCAGATCACGATGAAGGACGACAAACCTATCAAGCAGCGATACTACCCAAAGAATCCAAAAGTTCAAGGGGAAATCAATGCGAAGGTAGACGAGCTCCTTCAAATGGGGTTCATAGAGCATTCAAAGAGCCCATACAGCTCCCCCATCGTGATGGTGAGAAAGAAGACAGGCAAATGGAGACTATGCGTAGACTTCAGGCAGATCAACGCGAAGTCTGTAAAGGACGCCTACCCCATGCCCCGCATAAACTACATCCTAGATCAGCTAAAAGAGGCGCGGTACATCAGCAGCTTGGACCTGAAGGATGGATACTGGCAAATCCCACTGGAGGAAAACAGCAGGCAATACACGGCTTTCACAGTGCCAGGCAAAGGGCTATTCCAGTGGAGGGTAATGCCATTTGGTCTACACTCGGCGTCCGCAACGTTCCAACGAGTTCTGGACCAAGTAATCGGACCCGAAATGTCACCGCATGCATTCGCCTACCAAGATGACATTATAGTGATTGGACGCACGCTGGAGGAACACACAGAAAACCTAAAAGAAGTGTTCCGACGCCTAAAGGATGCAAACCTCAGGATCAACCCGGAAAAGTGCCAATTTTTCAAGAAAGAGCTGCTGTATCTAGGACACCGAGTGACTAGCGAAGGAATTGGTACAGATCCGGAGAAAGTAGCGGCCATCGCCGAATTGGAACCACCCTCAACCGTCAAAGAACTTCGGCAATACCTGGGAGTAGCGTCGTGGTACCGCCGATTTGTGCCAGATTTTGCCAAAATAGTCAAACCATTGAATGACTTATTACGCAAAGGCAATAAATGGGAATGGACACAAGACCACCAGATGGCATTTGAGGAAGTTAAGGCTAGACTTGTGGCAGATCCGGTATTAGCATGCCCGGATTTTAACAAAACGTTCACCCTGCAAACGGATGCCAGCGACTACGGAATCGGAGCGATATTAACCCAAGACACGGAAAGAGGGGAAAAGGTAATATCCTATTCAAGCCGGACGCTCAACGGCGCTGAGAAGAACTACTCAACGACGGAAAAAGAGTGCTTGGCAATTGTCTGGGCGATCCGAAAACTCAAGCCGTATCTGGAAGGTTACCACTTTAAAGTAGTAACCGACCATATGGCCCTGAAGTGGCTCAACAGCATAGAAAGCCCTTCAGGAAGGATCGCCAGATGGGCCCTGGAATTGCAGCAGTACGACTTTGAGATAGCGTACAGGAAGGGACAACTGAACGTGGTAGCGGACGCTCTGTCAAGGCAGCCATTGCCGGAAACGATTCGAGGCATGAAGGAGACATCGGCGGAGGAAGCTTCAGCAACGTGCAGCTGGTTTCAAGATATGTGCGATAAGATAAGGACCCAACCGCAAAAGTACCCGGACTACGTTATGGAAGGCGAGAATATGTACAGAAGCATACCACATAGAGCGGGCAGTGAGGATGTCGTTACCTGGAAGATGTGCGTCCCGAAAGCTCTACGGGAAACAGTGCTGAAGGAAAACCACGACTCACCAGCAGCTGGGCACGTAGGAAGCCGAAGGACAATAGCACGTCTGGCAGCTCGATACTACTGGCCAGGTATGCATAGAGACGCCAGAGCACACGTAAGGAAATGCGAAACCTGCATGAGGTTCAAGCCGAATCAAATGCAGGCGGCGGGAAAAATGCTAACCCAAGTGCCAGAGGAACCGTGGGCCACAGTATGCGCAGACTTCGTTGGACCCCTACCGCGATCGAAGCATGGCAATTCAATGCTACTGGTGCTCATAGACAGGTTCTCTAAATGGACGGAACTAGTGCCGCTACGCAGTGCGACAGCCGAATCTCTTAAAAAGGCGTTTAGGGAACGTATAATTGCAAGGTATGGGGTCCCGAAGGTGGTTATAACGGACAACGGAGTGCAGTTTGCGAGTCGCATTTTCAAAAATTTTTTGGCGAAAATGGGTATCAGACAGCAATTCACCGCCCCCTATACGCCGCAAGAAAACCCGACGGAGCGGGCAAATAGGACGGTAAAAACAATGATTGCCCAGTTCGCAGGACAAGATCAGAGAACATGGGACGAAAAATGGCCGGAGATCATGCTGGCCGTCAACTCAAGCATATCGGAATCCACTGGATACACCCCATCGTTTCTTACCCAAGGCAGAGAGCCACGACTACCGAGCGCCCTTTACGACAGAGAAACCTTAGGCACCGGACGGGCCACGGAAACCCCGAATGAAAACGCCGAGAAACTACAGGAAATCTTCGAGATCGTAAGGCGAAATCTAGAGAAGGCCTCCCAGGACCAGGCTAGGTATTACAACCTAAGGAGGAGGCAATGGACGCCGGCGGTGGGCGACGTAGTCTGGGCCAAGGAACACCACCTGTCAAAAGCTGCAGAAGGGTTTGCCGCAAAATTGGCACCTAGGTATGACGGGCCCTACCAGGTCGTAGATTTCGTCTCACCAGTGATATGCAAAATACGGAACGTAAACACAAAGAAGGAACGGACCATACATGTAAGCGAGCTCAAACAGCAACAAACACAAGACACAAGCGAGCAACAGCATCAGGCAGACGCAACGGAAAAACAACAACATTGAGAACCCAGGAAACACCAGTAAATTGCCGAGGAAATTCCAGGGAACAGCCGAGGACAAGCCAGGGAACTGCCGAGGAAACTCCATGGACCATCCGAGGAAACGCCAGTAAATTGCCGAGGACACGCCAGGGAACCGCCGAGGAAATGCCAGGGAACCGCCGAGGAAATTCCAGGGAACCGCCGAGGAAATTCCAGGGAACCGCCGAGGAAATTCCAGGGAACCGCCGAGGAAATTCCAGGGAACAGCCGAGGACACGCCAGGGAACCGCCGAGGAATAACAAGGATACATTCACAAGGATACACCAACAAGGATACATTCACAAGGATACACCAACAAGGATACACCAACAAGGATAACATCAAGGACACTGCGAGGCAACCGGATTGAACATCAGGCATAAACGAGAGTCATCCAAAATACGCCAAGCAACAAGGATACAATCGCAAGCATACCAAGGATACAATCACAAGGATACCACAAGGATACACCAACAAGGGTCCACCAACAAGGACACAACACCAAGGCTACAGATACAAGTCAAAGCAAAAACCTTAAAGAGCCCAGAACCATGACGGCCGAGGCCTCGTGAAAAACTAAAACCAAACTAAGTCGTTGCCATGTCGAAGAAAGAGGGAAGACGGCACAGCAGAGAGCTGTACCGTAAGACCAATTGGGCGGCCAGGAGAAATAACGGGACCGAGCAAAGAGGACGGCTCGAAACCGAGGTTTCGTCAGAGGGGGATCAGGCTACAGGCTGGCATTCGAAAAAGTCATCATGAGCTCAAGGGTTACACGTTCAGAAGCGCGCAGGAGGATGGCTGCCCAGCAGCAACCCGAAGGATCCAGCCCGGGGCAAGGATGGTCGACCATCCGTCGGCCTACCCAAGCTCCGCGGCGGATCCCGACGCAGGCCAAGGAGAAGGACCCCATGCCGGATCCCTCGGTCAGTTCGGACAGCGACGTGATGATCCTGGAGGACTCCGAGGAGGAAGCGAGGGAGTGGCGGATCTGCAACGCAGTGGACCCAACCGAGCAGCGCATCCCGGTCGGAACGGTGGGCCACGCTAGGCGGAGGAAGGCCAAGCCGAAGGCCAAGGTGGCGGCCCCATTAGGCCATGCCGAGGCTGTTATCCAAGCTACGGTGGAACAGCAGCGGAAGAGGAAGGCGGAGGTGAACGAGCAGCAGCAGCAGGAGGAACAGCGGCAGCAGCAGGAGGAACAGCGGCAGCAGCATGAAGAGTGGCGGCGAATGATGTGGCAGGAGGCCGAAAAGGCGCACCGACGGCACCTGCAGGAGCAGGCCGAAGTTGAGCGCCTGCTGAAGAGGGCGGAGGAGGAGGAACGCCAGCTGTGGGAGCCCCCACAAGCGGTTCCGATGACCCCGCGGTACACGCCGGAGGAACGCGGCCCGAGGACGATCGATCCCGAGGATTCGTGGATTCCGTCGCCACCGCGCTGGATCCCGGAGGTGCCCCCAACGCCCCGATACGAAGGGGCATGGGAGCAAGGCGCACCGACGGAGGACGTGGCCGAGGCCCTGGAGGAGGTGGAAAAGTGGAGGCCAGCGCGACCGCCCACACCTCGGTTTCAGCAGCCGCAACCACAGCCCGAGCCGCAGCAGCAGCAACACCAGCCCGAGCCGCAGCAGCAGCAACCACAGCCCGAGACGCAGCAGCAGCAGCCGCAGCCCGAGCCGCCACACCAGCCGTCGCTGGAGGCGACGTTCGTGCGGACCGACATCCCGGCGGCCCACGTCAGCAACAGCCTGCGGCAGTTTGTGACGGAGGGCGTTCGCTGGCGGCAGCAGACTGTCATTTGGACCTGGCCGGAGGGTCCCGCGGAGGACAACGAACCGCCGGCGGAAACGCGCATCTGGGAGGAGGCTCCGCAAGGCAACCCGCGAACCTTTGGAGAAGGGGTAGGCCGGAGGTCTGGACGCCGCCAACGCCGAGCACGGGTCCACCGACGCCGCCAACACCGAGCACGGGCCCACCGACGCCGGCAGAGGTCGCGACGGAGCGAGACGGGCCGCTGGAGAAGGGACCCTGGGTTTGGCCCGAGCCCGTTGCGAGCGGCAGACCCAGGCTGCTGCGCCAGCACTCGGAACCGGTGACGACAACGGCGGCGAAGCGACCCATGTTGATGCGGCAGGTGTCCGCGCCCACAAGCGGAGAGTGGCAGGAAGTCGCCCAGGACGAGTGGCCGGCGGGAATAATGGAGGAGCCCGAGGTGATGATAGCGCGACGCAAAGGCGGCAGACGATGCGTCCGTGTCGCCATGGGTGACCGCGTGTACCGGGTGCGGCTATGCGCTAGGGACGTCAGGGTTTTCCGCCAATAAATGCACCGAGAAACAAAACCGAATGTTTACAAATGGGTAACCGACACGAAAACACGCACGAAAGTCGGCTGGAAAACAAAACAGGGGCATTCATAGGGTGGCAGCAACCTGGAATAAAAACAAAAGGGTTAGCTTCACAAAAGAAAAGCTGAACTGCATACCAAATACTCACCTGTTGCGTGTGGCAGCTGCCATGCATGGAAACACATTTCGTTCCTATTCTCGCGAGCATTGCCAACATAGAGCAAAGCCTGATCCGCTGAGGACATGTCAAGGGCAAGGAAGAGAGAGGAAAAGATTAGAGAGAAAGAAAAGGGAAAGGTGAAAGAACTTACCGAGGAATTTAGCTACATCATCATGAAGTAGGGACGGGGGCGCCTCGATAGGGCGGTCGATTGGCGCGGACGATAGTGCGATCGATGGGCACACGATATATGGCAAAATCATGGTGAAGAAAATATCGCGAACGATCAAGTGGCAACGCCGCCCCAGCGATATCGATAGCTGATGGGTATCGATATCGTGGGGAGTTCCGCTGGGTTATCGGGATCTGATGGGTGTCGATGCCCAGTGTGACCAGACCGGAAAACAGCGCGGGAAACTTGAACGAAGGCCCGCTGGTTATCGATAGCTGATGGGTGTCGATGACCAGTGGGACCAGATGGAGGATCGGCGCGGGAGTTTTGAAAGTTGCGGAAAGAGGACGACCGGCGCCGTAGAAACTCACGGAGTTGAAAGCGTCGAGGGAGCGTCGAGGGAAGCAACGAGGGAGCGCCGGGGGAACGAGCAGAACATGACAAGGACTCGAAGGCTAGTGAATACAAGGAAACGCCGGAGAGTAGAAGCCAAGTTTTAAAAATTTCCCGAAGTAAGGGGGGAATGTGAGGAGTTGAATAACTCCCACAAATAACAGCAGCAAAACTACCGATGGCCGGCCGCTTACCAATTACTCGGCGAAGTAGCGGGGTAGCGGCGCGGCGAAGAGCAAATGGAGAGACTCTTGCAAGTAGAGAGTTTGGAGAGACTCTTGCAAAAGAGAGTTTGGAGAGTGAGAGTTTGGAGACCGAGAAGTGGAGAATGAGAGTTTGGAGACTTCGAGGATAGGGGAGAGAACTCTGCCAAAGAGAGTTTGGAGAGCGAGAAGCGGAGAATGAGGGAGTGGAGACTTCGCAGGCAGAGCCAGAGTGCCGTGTGCAAAAGGGAAATAACGGAACAGCACCGGACTTTGGACTCTGCCGTGGACTTTGGACCAGAAGTAGAAGTGCCACATCTCGGAGGCTGAGCGACGCACAGGCGTGCCACATGCACCATTGGAATCAGCGGGACGGCGGCAACATGCGGAACTGCAAATGGAAGCCGGGCGTAAAGGACAAGTGGGTCTAACAGGATCCACGGACTTTGGACCTGGAGTGGAGAGATGCCAATCGTGATTTCAAGGCGCTGTCCTAGAGAGAACAGGCTGTTGGTCGTTTCAAGGCGCTGTCCTAGAGCGACTAGGCCCGTCGTGATTTCAAGGCGCTGTCCTAGAGAGAACAGGCTGTTGGTCGTTTCAAGGCGCTGTCCTAGAGCGACTAGGCCCGTCGTGATTTCAAGGCGCTGTCCTAGAAAGAACAGACCGTTTGTCAGTTCAAGGCGCTGGCCTAGAAAGACCCACGGTTTCACGAGCCGTGACCGGCGGGTCCGTAACCCCAAGTACCAAAGCCACGCTACGTCCAACCTCACAACCAACGCACCCCGGAGCAGAGCGTCGGACATCGAGCTGCACGGAAACGTCACGAACGAGCTAGCGGGTGAGGCCAGGGTGGAACGTTCGTTTACACCAGGCGTAAGGCAAGGTGAAGCACTAGGCAGCCTCCAGGTATCTACCTAGACTGTCAGCGCGATCCGAGCAAGAGCCTAGTGGGACCGTCCGGGACAGAGCCAGGGACAGGCGGTTGTGTGTCTATAGGCGTTGCCCTGTAGAGCGCAGCTCCTGTTCACCCTAGTCTGAGAACGGTGACTCTTCCCTAAGCCCACACGGCTGATCTCCTTGCGAGTCCGAGGCGCTACGTGTGGTCGGCGAGTCAACGCATCGGAGCAGAACATCGCCGAGCGTCCACAGGGAGCTACAGGGAGCCACAAGACCGGAGCACGGAGTCAACGAGGAAGGCAATCACCGAGGCATCGCACCGTCTTGGAGAGACGAGCATCACTGGGAGGCACCGAGGACCACGAGTGGCGGCACCAAGGCCATCCGAGCCACCAAGCCCGCTGTAATCATACCCGCAATAAAACCAATTCGAACCCGTGAATTCTGTGCCTTCTCACTGATCTACTGGGCGGTCACGTTTATATAAATTTGGTGGGACGAACACATAACTTCTCTGAGCTAGCCGCACGAATCACGTAGCGAGCAGACCTACAAAATCAGTTCGTTACAGTTGATTTAGTTAAAGTTTTAAGTGTTATGTTTAATTTTAATTAATTAATTAATTAGGGGAGTGTAAGCTAATGTGACGAGTAGTAATGTGACGAAAAAATTATGCTTATTATTTTTATGGTGTGTAGGTTACGCTTTATTTTACTATTATAATTCTGCAAGTCACCATAGCGCGAAACAGTTTGCATACTATCAAGAAAAAACAAAACGGCCTTATGGCAGTGCATTTACAAACACAATTAAAAGAAAATCACACGCACGCGAGTAACGACTCACACACAGTCATGAAAAAGACAAGAAAAATTTACATTGTGAGTTGAGACGAAAAAAACGTTCAATGGAATTGTTCTTGGCTCGTTACGAACAGCGACACAAAGAAGAACTTGCGTGTGCTCTAGAAAAGTATGGGATGTGCTGTTCCGTATGCTATGTGCCAAAAGAAATACAAATGTGGCCGTGTGCCATAGGACTGAGCACCCCTGCTATATAGGAACAGCAGGGACCAGCAGTCATGAAATGATAAACATTTTAAGTAAGAAACAAGCTGGTCTTAAAGTTTGTTACATCAATGCCCAAAGCTTAACTAAGGCAAGAAAGGAAGCTAACTTCGGCCAGCCGAAGCTTATATACCCTTGCAGATCATTCCAATTCAACTTGAAATTACAAAAATGTTAAATTTAGATTTTCAACAAACAAAATTAAAGCAGTTTACGTATTATATTGACATTAATTGAGCCATCCTTACTCTGGCAAGTATATAATATAGTCATCCGATTTATGTTAAATTTAATTCGAAGTTCTGAAATAATAAAATTAAGTTATATTCCAGAGTAAAAGAAAATATAATAAAAATTAACAAAGCTATAATTTTGTTTCTATTAATTTCCCTTTAGTTTTCCGATCGCTCCTATGGGAGCTGTAAGATATGGTCGTCCTTGTTTCATATAAAATTTAATTCAAAATTCAGGACAGTTGAAAAAATAATATTCCCAAGAGCAATAGTTAAGATATAATTTTTTTTCAATTAGTTTTACGATTTTTCCTATGGGAGCTATAAGATATAGTTGTCCTATCCGGCCGGTTCCGACTTATATACTACCTGCAATAAAAAGACGACTTTTGGTAAAGTTTCATCTCGATAGCTTTAAAACGGAGGGACTAGTTTGCGTAGAAACGGACGGACAGACGGACAGACGGACAGACGCACAGACGGACATGGCTAGATCGACTCGTCTAGTCATGCTGATCAAGAATATATATACTTTATGGGGTCGGAAACGTCTCCTTCACTGCGTTGCAAACTTCTGACTAAAATCATTATACCCACTGCAAGGGTATAAAAATGGATGAATTTAAGAATATGTGTGTCCGTTCTAATGTCAATGTTATTTGCGTGTCAGAAACATGGTTTGTACCGGGTATTTCTGTTGTTAATTGTTGTGGATATAAGTTATTTTGATCTGATCAAGATGGCCACGGAGGGGGTGTTGCGATTTATATTAACCAAAGACTCAAAGAACTCAAATTTGATTTTTAGCCACCCTGTTGGTTGTGCTCTAACGATGGGCGCACAAGAGATACATATAAAAGCTTGGTTGTATTCGGGTCATCAAACTCCTTAGACCAACGCTTCGTAAAGGCTAAAAGGCTCCTAGCTTTATTACAAATTAGTGCTATGTGATCATTAAAACAAAGTTTATGCTTAAATAAAACTCCCAGGTCTTGTACAGTAGAAATACGTTGAAGGACATTGTTGTCAATAGAGTACGAATTCAAAGACGGATTACAACGATAAAAGGTCATAACATTACATTTAGAATAGTTGTGATATAAATTATTGAGTTTGCACCAAGTCTGTTATATCGTTATATTTCACCCTCTGAGAGCAGTCTGTGAGGTATGAATGTAACCACGTTAACCACTTTGGAGGGAGAACAAGAATCCGGTAATGACATGAACAAACACAGTTTATCGTCGTCAGCAAACATTAAAACAGTTGCGGACTCAATAACTTGAGGTAAGTCGTTGATCAACAGCCCAAATAATAAGGGTCCCAAATGACTTCCTTGAGGTACACCAGAGGTAGCATTTATAGTTTTGGACGTTATATCGTTATATTTCACCCTCTGAGAGCATTCTGTGAGGTATGAATGTAACCACTTTGGAGGGAACGCCATAAGGTTCAGTTTTTTATTAAGTACACAGTGGTTTACCGAGTCAAACGCTTTGGAAAAGCCTCGGTTGACTAATGAGGTAAACTCAAGCAAATTGCTGGTAGTAAACTTACCCCAAGGTATAGGGAAGAAAAAATCAAAGCAGACCTCGGGACAACGGTCCTTATAAAAGGGAGGGTCGTTCATAAAGATAATTTACGTTAAGAGCATCGAAAATCAAGAATTTCATTATTTTTCTTCAGTGACCACGTAAGCTACACGAATGTAGACCTGACATAGGCAACAGAATTGGCTTAAGTTTATTTATTGAACATTTGTCAAATCCTACTAATCACCTCAAAATTAAAAAAAAAAAAAAAAACATTTGTATCATTTTTCGCGTCATTCTCTTTAGCACAGGTTAAAGGTAGTTGATGAAATGCTATACCTTAATGATTTCAAAAGCTTTAAGTCCACGCAATCGGAGATACGATAGAAAAGGTACTATCTCTTACTATGAAAAAATGCGCAAACAAACAACATTCAAAGCACTCGCTGCCTGGATCTGAACACTTACTAAACCACAAATGTTGTCAATTCCCTTTCCAGATACTTTAGAACCAAATATCAAAACAAATATGTTCAAACAATAAGCGTTTTACGATTACCCCTGAACAAATTAATGATTCACCAACACATTGTTAGGTATAATTTCTGTTCTAAGTATAATTGTAATTAATATGTTAAAACATAAAGAAATTCAAAGTAGCATAGGAAAAATATCTAACATCCTAAATTCTATCTTTTGCTAAAAAACTTGCCCATGAATACTGCAACGCTGCACTAAGTTATTACATCAACCAGTTAAGCCGACAATGGTCTCATAATTCGATTTTTCCGAAACGCACAAATCATCCAATTGATCTATCATTCCAGTGGCCAAACGCAGTACCAAGTACGAGATTTATTGGCAGAGTAACAACCTGATGAGCAGTTTCCAATGGATCCCCGATGAAGTCGACATTGCATATTTTAAGAAGTCTGGGGACAGCCTTCGTCTTAGAAAGGGAGGAGTTAACACAATCACAAGTTAACGTAATCAAGAAAACAGTTCTTTTGCAGTAATAGGGCGAGCTTTAGCAATAAGAATATTCCTGTACTTAGTTCTCGGACGTAGATCGAGCTTTAGAGATAAGATCAATGCTGTATACTCATCAGTCGGTTTTTGGATATCAGAAGCGCCGGTCATCACCGCGCAAGTTAGCAATAAAAGTCTACTCAACTCACGCAAACCACGTTGATAGTTATGTAATCAATCGACAACGCTAGACAGCGGATCGAATAAATAAACTTTAATCCTAAACAACAAACTCAAAACCTCTTAATTTGTATAACAAAGAGTGGCCTAATTAACAACTGAGTCGTCATCGGAGGTAGCCTGAAAATATATGTGAAATATTTTATGATGTATGTTAAATATGTACAAATTATTATTATTATTTATTTATTTAGCATCCTAGCACTACAAGTAAAAGAACTCTTAATTTAATGTGCTAGTCACGTTGGGTTAGGTATAGATGATTTTACAATGTTCTTATTCTAGGTTACAAATTTGAAGTCAGAAGTTTGTAACGCAGTGAAGGAGACGTTTCCGACCCCATAAAGTATATATATTCTTGATCAGAATCAATAGGGGAGTCGATATAGCCATGTCCGTCTGTCCGTCTGTTTCAATACCGTTTGCGAGCTCAGTTTAAAAGCTAGCGACTTAAAACTTTTACAGTCATTCTAAAACATGTATACGCAGATCATGTTTGAAAATCGACCCGATCGTACGTTTATATCCTATAGCTCCCATAGGAACAATCGGATATAACTTGCAAGTACTGAAGATTTTTCGCGCAGTGTAAAAACTATTGACATTAATCTTTTCAAATCGTATTTTTTTGTGCATACCTTGATCAGGGTAAAAGCGCGTGCCGATCGGAAGTCTATATCCTTATAGCTCCCATAGGAATAATAGGGTGAAATCGGCCCAAATTTGTCCCTTGTATTAAGAAGACTTTGTGTTTTTTTACCGAATTAGGATTCTTTCTTTCTTTTTCTTTTTGTTACTTTGAGACTTTTAGCAAACTGCAAGGGTCCTCGTTTTTAACTTAAAAGGTAGATTTTCTGATAAGGTGTGTGGTTAGGCTAAGTTTGTATTTTTGGGCTGCATCGCAGCTTCCAAAAACTTCAACGCCATGCAGTAGAGATGGAGTCAGATAGGTCTTTGCAAGTAGTAATCGGATTTCGAGTGGGAGATATTGCTGGCTTACATTAAGTTGTCTTAACAGTACATACGTTTTTCCTACTGCTCCATTTATGTGGTCGTTCCAGTGTGCTGTGTGCTGTTGAAAGTGAACCCAAGGTTAACTCCGTGGTCAATATAGGATAGTGTTGTATTCTCAATAAGGACTGGTTGTAAACTTTCAGCTTTAATTTTTTTCTTGTAAATGACCATACATTTAGATTTGTTGGGGTTCAAAGCTAGACCATTTGCACGTGTCCATTGGGTAATACATTGTAGGTCAGAATTACAAGCACGATTACAGTCATTAATACGACATAGATTCCCACTAACATATAAATGAACATCATCGGCGTACATATTGATTTTACTATAGGACACTACAGTGGGAAGATCATTTACATACATTGAAAACAAGATAGGCCCGAAAACAGACCTTTGCCGTACACCCCGTGTAGTACATAAAAATGAAGACGCACGAAATGATGAGACAGCACATTGATGACGGTTATTTAGATAGGACGACAAAAGTTTAACAGAGGTTTCGGAAAAATTAAAAAGGTTCGTGAATTTACTGCACAGAATTTTATGATTTACCGTATCGAAAGCTTTGCTGAAATCGAGGAGTGTGAGCAGTGTTACTTGACTATTGGCGACTTCAGAAATCTTTATTATAGCTGTTGTGCAGCTTCTGAATGGACGAAACACTGATTGTAAATTAAATATAAGGTTGTTTTGTAAAGTAAATTTTTTATCTGTGATGCCATTATTTGCTCGAAAGCTTTTGAAAGATAGGAAACAAGAAAGAAAGCTAACTTCGGCCAGCCGAAGTTTGTATACCCTTGCAGATCGTTCCTATTCGATTTGAACTTGCAAAAATCTTAAATTTAGATTTGCAACAAACAAAATTATAACAGTTTACGGATTATTTTGACATTAATTGATCGATCCTTCCTATGGCAGCTATATTATATAGTCATCCAATTTATATTAAATTTAACTCGAAATTATAAAATAATAAAATAAACTTATATTCCAAAGTAGAAGATAATACAATAAAAATTAACAAAGCTATAATTTTGTTCCTATTCATTTTCCTTTAGCTATATGATATAGTCCTCCGATTTTTATAAAATTTAATTCGAAATTCAGAACAGTTAAAAAAATAATATTTCCAGGAGCATAAAGTAATATGTCAAAAAAGACAGAGGTTATAATTTTTTTTCAATTATTTTTCCGATTATTCCTATGGGAGCTATAAGATATAGTTGTCCGATACGGCCGGCTCCGGCCTAGATACTACCTGCGACGGAAAGACGACTTTTGGTAAAGTTTCAGCTCGATAGCTTAAAAACTGATGGACTAGTTTGCGTAGAAACGGACGGACAGACGGACAGACGGACGGACAGACGGCCATGGCTAGATCGACTCGTCTAGTCATTCTGACCAAGAATATATATACTTTATAGGGTCGGAAACGTCTCCTTCACTGCGTTGCAAACTTCTGACTGAAATCATTATACCCTCTGTAAGGGTATAACAAGGAGGGAGGAAAGGATTGACATTCACAAATGAATAAAATAGTTTGAGATTACTTTTAAAGTCACTTTTACATCGAGCTAGGTAGTTATTGTAGCATTCAAAATTATGTTTTAAGTATTCTGATTTGACTACCTAATATTTGGCAACGTCCGTCTGCGAGCCAGTTTGTTTAAATCATTTAAAAAGTCTGGATTTTTTGTTCTTAAGATAAGAAAGCTGACGAGTAAACCACGGAGAGCTGTACGGAGTTTTACCACTAAAAAGTGGTACATATTTATCAAACAAACTGTAAAGGACACCATAGAAATACGCCACACCATCCGCAATAGGGACATCTGTTAGGCATGACCAATCAGTTATAGATAACGAATGCAAAAGCTGCGAATAAATCGTTCTTCTAAAGCAAAATCTTAGCTGTGGCCTTGCTGAAGCTCTCGCAGAGTGGAAAATACCATTTAAAGATAGCTGGAATAGAGGAGGAACTCGAGACACAGACACGTCACAGTTTTCCGATCCAAAAGTTAAGTCTAAAATTCGCTCATTGTGATTGGAAATCCAATTTATCTGCAGCAAAGATAGTTCAATGAGGCCTTCAATAAAGTCATTTTGAGTTCTGGGAGTCATTGATATCTTATATCATTACTCTGAAACCAAGAGACATTTGGGAGATTAAAGTCACCAAGAACAATAAGGTGATCATTATCGTCAGCCAACGAAGATACATGACGTATTGCAGACAGGTGGAGTAAATACATGTTTATTTCAGACCCTGGAGGTATGTAAGAGCAGGTAATCAACATATTAGACTTTGGAAGGGAGAGTTTGACAGAAATAGATTCAATACCTGAGGAGTTAGGAGTGTTAATAAGCTCTGAAGTCAAGTTGGATTTAACCGCAATTAGGACCCCCCGCCACGACGACACGAACGATCATTTCTATAAATAAAGTAGTTTTTAGACAAAATTTCACTATCATTTACAGTCGAGTAAAGCCAGGTTTCAGAAAAAGCAATAACATTTGCATCAATAGTAGTACTATCTAGAAATAGTTTAGAGAGCTTATTTAGCAAACCTCGAACATTTTGATAGTGAATCAAGAAATCTATTTTTTTGAAACCCTTTTAGGTTCTAACTGTCGAATTGTCTTTTTTTCAAGTACTCATGCACAATAGTATTTTCTGGCCAAAAACTTGAACAATTAATTTTACTAAACAGCTCATCCGGAACATGAATTTTAAAGGAAGAGTAATCCCTTCTGAGTTTAAAATTAAATTTGGTAATGACGACAGCATTGGGATCAGTAAGAGAGAGTCTTGTGAAAATATGTTGCAGAGGCCAACAGTCTCGACACAAAAAACCTTTTTTTGGGAGCCAAGGCCGCCAGAGAAACAGGTGCTGGAGATCTTTTAGTTGGTGGACTCCGGGCAATAGCCACGAGAGGCTTCACAGGGGCTATTGCCCGGTCGGATACAGCGGTCGAAGAGCACCGCGAGAGTCGGGCAGAAGGGGTCAGATGCTGAAGAAACCGCACAGAGCGAAATGCACCGATTGCAAGTTTGTTTGAATGCTCGCGCAAATACAGAGTTTCAACAACAACATAAACTATGGGTTTTGCGGTAACGCTGGCAAAACAGAGCAGTAGCAAAAATATTTTGTTCACAATTTAATTTTTGCAAATAGTAAAGTCACTGTCCATTTGATTAACCGAATGGCACGTATTAAACAAGATTGCAGGGTTACTGACAAAATGTCCAAAATCTGAGCAGAACGCAATAGGTTTTCACAGGAAAAACACGATGTGAAGGAAGAGCGCCGAAAACCACGTCCGAATACTTGAACAGTTTAAGAGCTTCTGAGTGCTGTTGAGTACATATTTATTTAAATCACATCTACTAAAAGTTTTTCAAAACTCCTAATTGGTTGTCTTTACAGACCAAATAGAACAGTTCCTTACGCTGATGAAATCGACATATGGGCCATCCTCTGCTGTCGCACGCGACATTCGTACGGTTTAAAGCCGAAAAAAAGGATGTTCCCGGGCGTTTTTTTTTCGCATTGGGCTCAAATGAAAGGTCTTGATTAGCACTTTAATTGATGAAAAGGCTTACTTTAGACTATTTTTCGTTTTTAAGATATTTACAAAGAACGACGTTTTTACCTTTGAATATTACCTTTACCTTTACCTTTACCTTTACCTTTACCTTTACCTTTACCTTTACCTTTACCTTTACCTTTACCTTTACCTTTACCTTTACCTTTACCTTTACCTTTACCTTTACCTTTACCTTTACCTTTACCTTTACCTTTACCTTTACCTTTACCTTTACCTTTACCTTTACCTTTACCTTTACCTTTACCTTTACCTTTACCTTTACCTTTACCTTTACCTTTACCTTTACCTTTACCTTTACCTTTACCTTTACCTTTACCTTTACCTTTACCTTTACCTTTACCTTTACCTTTACCTTTACCTTTACCTTTACCTTTACCTTTACCTTTACCTTTACCTTTACCTTTACCTTTACCTTTACCTTTACCTTTACCTTTACCTTTACCTTTACCTTTACCTTTACCTTTACCTTTACCTTTACCTTTACCTTTACCTTTACCTTTACCTTTACCTTTACCTTTACCTTTACCTTTACCTTTACCTTTACCTTTACCTTTACCTTTACCTTTACCTTTACCTTACCTTTACCTTTACCTTTACCTTTACCTTTACCTTTACCTTTACCTTTACCTTTACCTTTACCTTTACCTTTACCTTTACCTTTACCTTTACCTTTACCTTTACCTTTACCTTTACCTTTACCTTTACCTTTACCTTTACCTTTACCTTTACCTTTACCTTTACCTTTACCTTTACCTTTACCTTTACCTTTACCTTTACCTTTACCTTTACCTTTACCTTTACCTTTACCTTTACCTTTACCTTTACCTTTACCTTTACCTTTACCTTTACCTTTACCTTTACCTTTACCTTTACCTTTACCTTTACCTTTACCTTTACCTTTACCTTTACCTTTACCTTTACCTTTACCTTTACCTTTACCTTTACCTTTACCTTTACCTTTACCTTTACCTTTACCTTTACCTTTACCTTTACCTTTACCTTTACCTTTACCTTTACCTTTACCTTTACCTTTACCTTTACCTTTACCTTTACCTTTACCTTTACCTTTACCTTTACCTTTACCTTTACCTTTACCTTTACCTTTACCTTTACCTTTACCTTTACCTTTACCTTTACCTTTACCTTTACCTTTACCTTTACCTTTACCTTTACCTTTTACCTTTACCTTTACCTTTACCTTACCTTTACCTTTACCTTTACCTTTACCTTTACCTTTACCTTTACCTTTACCTTTACCTTTACCTTTACCTTTACCTTTACCTTTACCTTTACCTTTACCTTTACCTTTACCTTTACCTTTACCTTTACCTTTACCTTTACCTTTACCTTTACCTTTACCTTTACCTCTTACCTTTACCTTTACCTTTACCTTTACCTTTACCTTTACCTTTACCTTTACCTTTACCTTTACCTTTACCTTTACCTTTACCTTTACCTTTACCTTTACCTTTACCTTTACCTTTACCTTTACCTTTACCTTTACCTTTACCTTTACCTTTACCTTTACCTTTACCTTTACCTTTACCTTTACCTTTACCTTTACCTTTACCTTTACCTTTACCTTTACCTTTACCTTTACCTTTACCTTTACCTTTACCTTTACCTTTCATTTTCTTTAAGCATATCATATTTTTTTGCCAGGACTTCAAGGACTTTTATCTTTCTATTCGTAACTTTTGGTAACGCTTTCTCCACTTTTTTGAATGCTTCTTCCTAACTTTTGTCTACATTCGTAAGGCGCGGTTTGCCTTAGTTGTGCGAGTTGCTTTTCTAATTTACTTTGCGGTAACATCCGTTGCCTTATCCGATTATATTTTCGATTTTCTTCTGTTATTTCCTAATTACTTTTAGTCAGCGCTTTCCATGTCTTTCTATATTGGCGCATTCTTTCGCTATTTTTATACCCGTTTCTCGTAGAGTAAAAGAGTATATTAGATTCGTGCAAAAAATATGTAGCAGGTAGAAGGAAGCGTTTCCGACCATATAAAGTATATATATTTTTGATCAGGATCACTAGCCGAGTCGATCTAGCCATGTCCGTCTGTCCGTCCGTCTGCCTGTTCGTCTGTATGAACGCTGAGATCTCGGAAACTATAAAAACTAGAAGATGGGATTTGGCATGCAGATTTTAGGGGTTAATACGCATCGCAAGGTTTTCACGCCGGTGTGCCACGCCCCCTCTAACGCCCACAAACTGCGAAAAACTGTGGCACCCACAGTTTTGCAGCTAGATTAACGGGAAAAGGAATGTGTTATCGTTTTTAAATACCTATTAATTGACTAATATATGTTATATTTTTTATTAATATAGAAAAAAAAATTAACAAATTTTTTGTTTTGACATACCTTGTTGTACGTTACATACTTTGATCAAGTTTTAAAATTAAACCGTGGTATACTTTAAATCCAAATTTTTTTATTTAACTGCTTACGATAAAGTGAGTTTGAAACCAAAGAGCCATGCGTATTGAACAAAAACTTTAGAAGCACTGACTACAAGTGTTATTTTAAACTGTCACACCCAACATTTAAATATTCGGAAAGGTAGATAAGAAAATCACCGTAATTAGCTCTCGCAAAGCTTCTTTGAAATTTTACTTATGTTCTTTGAATATGAATCGAGATTTAAAAAAGCTTTTGCCAATGCATAAAGCCATACATTAAGAATATTACTCAAAACAAAACTAGCAATGATAATGTGCAAAACAGAACTTTTGCACTTGTTCGACTTTGCACTTGCTTGCTTATTTTCAAATGTGTTATAAGTAAATGCCAATTTTGCTTTGATTAGTTAAATTCAATCGATTTTCTATAAAAAAATGTAAATGCGATATATTTTTAGGGACTTTTAATTTTTCGGCTGCGGTTGACATTCCCAGAGAATTGCCCATACCAACATAATTCTAGCAGACGATATGAATAGCAACATGTTAATTGAGCATCACCTATCGAATAACATGGCAGCGCTAGGACTGCATCTAGTTAACTCCAGCCACGCGACGCATTTCTCATGCACAACTGAAACATTATTGGACGTATTTTTTGTTAATGACAACTCTAAGATCCTTTTATATGACCAAATTTCAGTTCTGGCATTTTCAAAATATGACCTCATTTTTCTAACATACAATCTTGACATCCAAAATAATTACCTTTCCATAGAATATAGAGACTTTAAAAAACTCTTCCGAGTTTTTTTTATGCGATTGGAATTCAATTTATTCCATGACCACGGTCATGGTCGGTCAAGTCAACAAATTGCAGTCTAGTGTTGTCCAAATTTATAACAAACTAGTCCCACTACGTAAGAAGTCCTTCAGACCTAGTGAACAACCCTGGTTTGATGAAAATGTTAAAAATATAATACAAATGAGAAACCTGGCATACAACAAGTGGAAGCGTTACAGGACAAACTATCTGTATAAAAATTTTAGGAAACTTCATAAGAAGGTCCATATGTCATTAAACCAGGCCAAACGCTTAGACTACCGCTCAAAGTTTGAAGAAGCTATAAATACCAAACAAACTTGGTCTGTCGTAAAAACCCTAGAAACTGGAAAGAAACCCATATCAATAACACATTGATGTTAACCACCTCAATAATTTATTCGTTAATGTACCAGTACCTGATATCGTTTCTAACTCGTACCTGAACACATCTCGCTTACTCAACTGTGATAATAGGTTTAGCTTTTTAAAGTAAAATCAAACGCCACCGGTCTGGACGATATTAATCCAACATTTTTAAAAATTATACTGCCTCAAATTTTACCATATGTTTCCTATATTTTTAACTCTGCCATTACTTACAAAAATCATACCAATACCAAAGGATAACGATGAGTATAGGCCTATAGCTATTTTTATACCCTTCCAAAGGGTATACTGATTTCAGTCAGAAGTTTGCAACGCAGTGAAGGAGACGTTTCCGACCCTATAAAGTATATATATTCTTGGTCAGCATGACTAGACGAGTCGATCTAGCCATGTCCGCCTGTCCGTCCGTCTGTCCGTCCGTCCGTTTCTACGTCCCTCAGTTTTGAAGTTATCGAGCTAAAACTTTACCAAAGGTCGTCTTTCTATTGCAAGTAGTATATAAGTCGGAGCCGGCCGGATTGGACAACTATATCTTATAGCTCCCATAGGAATAATCGGAAAAATAATTGAAAAAAAATTATAACCTCTGTGTTTTTTGACATATTACCTTATGCTCTTAGAAATATCATTTTTTTAACTGTTATGAATTTCGAATTAAAATTAAGAAAAATCGGACGACTATATCATATAGCTCCCATAGGAACGATCGGAAAACTAAAGGGAAATTAATAGGAACAAATTTATAGCTTTGTTAATTTGTATTGTATTCTCTTCTACTTTGGAATATAAGTTTATTTTATTATTTTATAATTTCGAGTTAAATTTAATATAAATTGGATGACTATATAATATAGCTGCCATAGGAAGGATCGATCAATTAATGTCAAAATAATCCGTAAACTGTTATAATTTTGTTTGTTGCAAATCTAAATTTAAGATTTTTGCAAGTTCAAATCGAATAGGAACGATCTGCAAGGGTATACAAACTTCGGCTGGCCGAAGTTAGCTTTCTTTCTTGTTTCCTATCTTTCAAAAGCTTTCGAGCAAATAATGGCATCACAGATAAAAAATTTACTTTACAAAACAACCTTATATTTAATTTACAATCAGTGTTTCGTCCATTCAGAAGCTGCACAACAGCTATAATAAAGATTTCTGAAGTCGCCAATAGTCAAGTAACACTGCTCACACTCCTCGATTTCAGCAAAGCTTTCGATACGGTAAATCATAAAATTCTGTGCAGTAAATTCACGAACCTTTTTAATTTTTCCGAAACCTCTGTTAAACTTTTGTCGTCCTATCTAAATAACCGTCATCAATGTGCTGTCTCATCATTTCGTGCGTCTTCATTTTTATGTACTACACGGGGTGTACGGCAAAGGTCTGTTTTCGGGCCTATCTTGTTTTCAATGTATGTAAATGATCTTCCCACTGTAGTGTCCTATAGTAAAATCAATATGTACGCCGATGATGTTCATTTATATGTTAGTGGGAATCTATGTCGTATTAATGACTGTAATCGTGCTTGTAATTCTGACCTACAATGTATTACCCAATGGACACGTGCAAATGGTCTAGCTTTGAACCCCAACAAATCTAAATGTATGGTCATTTACAAGAAAAAAATTAAAGCTGAAAGTTTACAACCAGTCCTTATTGAGAATACAACACTATCCTATATTGACCACGGAGTTAACCTTGGGTTCACTTTCAACAGCACACAGCACACTGGAACGACCACATAAATGGAGCAGTAGGAAAAACGTATGTACTGTTAAGACAACTTAATGTAAGCCAGCAATATCTCCCACTCGAAATCCGATTACTACTTGCAAAGACCTATCTGACTCCATCTCTACTGCATGGCGTTGAAGTTTTTGGAAGCTGTTGAGAAGGCCAAAAATGTCCCTGAGTCGGGAATAAGGCCTGCCTAAGTTAATTTTGACCCGTTCGTCTAGAGCGCATAGATACATCAGGATTCACCAAAGGGACTGGATCGTGCCTTTCCTGGTTGTTGTAAATAGGAACCTGGCGTTTGCTAAAATAAGGGTTTTTATTTTGTATGGGCATAATTGAGTTCCCATTCCTATCATTGTGTCTTTGGTCGGTTTTTTGAACTTTGTCTCCTAAACTTCTGGAAAAATTAGGAGCAAATTGATAACGTTCGTGGTTAGATTCAACCTCTTGCGCTAGGGCGGGAGCTGTTGGTAGGTCTTTCGGACTTTTCGCAAAAAGAATATCGCTCATTTCTTTGCCCCAGTTATAAACACACGTAGTGCGTCCATCCTGTACTTTTCATTAAGTGACATCGCCAAGGCACCATCGAATGTCATTATTGTCTTGTTGGTAAGCAAGGTAAGTTTTTTCTCGACTTCGTCGTAAAATTCGGTGGTAGTCAAGTCGCCCTGTCGTAATGTTGATAACTCATGTTCGATTAGATAGATCGGCCTTTTGTCAGCATATGTGAAATCAAGACGGCTGATCATTGCTTTGAAATTCAACGGAGTATTAAATGAAGCCAACAACGTATTTGCTGAGCCTTTTACTTTGTTTCGCATACCAAGAGCTTGGTAAAACGTTGAGCTGCCCTCGTATTTTTCAAAAACTTTAAAAGCGACATGAGCCGCTTTTCTCCACGACACATCAGTTTCACTTTTACCTTCAAAGTCTGACAAAGACTTTATTATATCAAGCGGTTCTTTACAAACAACACCCTCTATAATCTCAGCATCTGTGTAAGTTTCCACCTCTGGGGTGCCAACTGTTAACTTCTGAATTCGCTCACTAACCTCTTGCAATTGCCTTTCAAATGATTGTTTTTGAACAACAGCACTCTCTACGATTGTTTTTAACTGAGCTTCACTCAGCGCCATTTCGCAAGATGTATTTTTTCTTGACCACCAATTATTTTCTAACAAGTTATTTCGTTCTGCACTATCGGTTTGCTTTGCTTGATTCGCTGACCACTTATTCAAATTTGACACGAGGTCTTCTAAAATATTTTCACTGTTACTCATGTGATTTTGTCATCAATACTCTTTGCACAAATTATATAATGAGAAATATAAGAATTTTCGATTCGTGCAATAAGCGTTATACTTAATAGTGCTTAAGGAAAGGTTACATATATGGTAAATTGGGTCTTATGATAAAGTGAAAAAAATATGTTATTGTTGAGGTTAGAAGTCGCCGCTGCTGGTGCTGTTGTCTCTGGCTGCTCCAGTTGTTGGTATCTCTGGATACTCCAGTTGTTGTTGTTTCTCGATACTCCAGTTGTATGTGTCTCTCGACACTCCAGTTGTTGTTGGCTTTTAATTTATTTGGGCGCCAATTAAGAGGTTTTGAGTTTGCTGTTTAGGATTAAAGTTTATTTATTCGATCCGCTGTCTAGCGTGGTCGATTGATTACATAACTATCAACGTGGTTTGCGTTGAGTAGACTTTTATTGCTAACTTGCGCGGTGATGACCGGCGCTTATGATATCCAAAAATCGACTGATGAGTATACAGCATTGATCTTATCTCTAAAGCTTGATCTACGTCCGAGAACTAAGTACAGGAATATTCTTATTGCTAAAGCTCGCCCTATTACTGCACAAGAACTGTTTTCTTGATTACGTTAACTTGTGATTGTGTTAACTTACATACATATATTCAGATCTGAAACGTGGACTAGAAATATGGGGGACAACAAAAAAAAACGCGCCTAAAACTTTACCTCAATGGTGGTGTGGAAAAGTGTTCATTAAAATGATTTTAAACAAGAAAGGAAGCTAACTTCGGCCAGCCGAAGTCTATATACCCTTGCAGTTAAATCCTATTTAATTACAAATTACATAAATCTGAATTTCGATTTGGAACAAACCGAATTATAGCAATTTTGACAATAATTGATTGATCATTCCTATGGGAGCTACATAATATAGTCGTCCGATTTATGTAAAATTTATTTCGAAATTCTGAAATAATAAAATAAAGTTATATTCAAGAGTAGAAGAGAATACAATAAAAATTACCAAAGCTATAATTTTTTTCCTATTAATTTTCCATTAATTTTCCGATCGTTCCTATGGGAGCTATATGATATAGTCGTCCGATTTTTATAAAATTTAATTCGAAATTCAGGACAAATAAAAAAATTATATTCCCAAGAGCAGAAGGTAATATGTCAAAAAACACATAAGTTATATTTTTTTTCAATTAATTTTCCGATTATTCCTATGGGAGCTATAAGATATAGTTGTCCGATCCGGCCGGTTCCGACTTATATACTACCTGCAACAGAAAGACGACTTTTGGTAAAGTTTCAGCTCGATAGCTTAAAAACTGATGGACTAGTTTGCGTAGAAACGGACGGACAGACGGACAGACGGACGGACAGACGGCCATGGCTAGATCGACTCGTCTAGTCATGCTGACCAAGAATATATATACTTTATAGGGTCGGAAACGTCTCCTTCACTGCGTTGCAAACTTCTGACTGAAATCATTATACCCTCTGCAAGGGTATAAAAATATAAATTTACAAAAATGAAAAAAATATAAAAAAAAATGTATAGGAACTCATTTAAACTACTAATTAATTTTATAGGAACTCATTTAAATAATCAATTCATTTTATAGGAAACCATTAAAATTGAATTACTTTAATTGAAAATATGAGAAAAGCACCCTTGTTTTATATAGCAAAACCGGGAACTTTGAAATTCAATTACAAGAAAACCATGGCCTACCTCCAAGTACTTAAATTCTTAAGAAATCGCAGTCCATCGAGGATAATTTTTTCGCGAAATTCAGGGGTTAGTCCGCTAATCTAGAGTATGACCAAAAATTCTTGAGATTCCAAAAGACTGGAAATATATTATATCTAAAAGATTTTTATTAAAAATAAACAAATGTTATTGATTTTCAGTTGTTAATATACATATTCTACTTGTGGGTCCGAGAGCGTATCGTCTACGTATGAAGCTAAGACATCTCTTTATTTGTTAGTTACTCAATATAAAAAGCTTTTTTTGCAGAAATACTTTGCAGTAAAGCTAGCTCTCAAAGCGTAAATACAGCTGTACCCTTCTTTCGGCTGAAATACGAACAAAGGTCGTTAGAACAGAGCCACACTAGCTTTTAAAAAGTTCCTTTGAAATCAGTGTGTTTCTCTTAAAAGCTCCGAGACCATCTCAATCTCACTATATCACTCGGAAAGCTGCCGACGAGTGTAATGCCGTTAGTCAGTTCAGCATCTTGGACCAACAATCAAAGCATGTTTCGTAAGGCGCACAAGTATTCAGTGAGTGACTGTGAGCTGTCAAACATTGCCGCAATCGAAGCGCTACTCCGAACGAAGTGGATTTTAAAAATAAAACGCGGCTTGCTAACTGACTTTACAAAGTGAATATAAATAATCATTCTTAAAAATAAAAAAGAGATTAAAAAAAGGTTATTAAATAAATTGTGAAAGAGCAAAAAAGAATGTTGTCCTCTTGACTAAAAAATAATGTTGGATTTCGAACCTACATAGATAAGTCTTGAAGTCAACTTCACTTTATTAAAGAAATAAGCTCTTAGAAGCTGCGATTGCTGAAATATATATCAAAATAAATGCAACCCAAGAAAGTGAACGATCTAATAACAGTGTTGAGAAAAAACCATTAAGTGATTTTAGGTCGTGTTAATGCACCAAATGTAAATAAAATTGCAAACCGATTTATTATGGACAATCGAGTCTGCTTCTAACAATTTATTTGGATTTGGATAATAAACCAATTGGAAAAGGTATGTAATTATTCTTACCTGACCTATTTAAAAATTTTTTTTTTCTAAAAGGTCTCTTGGAATATACAAACTCGTTTAAAAAACAAGAAAGAAAGCTAGTTTCGGCCAGCCGAAGCTTATATACCCTTGCAGATCGTTTCTATTCTATTTGAAATTACAAAAATGTTAAATTTAGATTTGCAACTAACAAAATTATAGCAGTTTACGGAGTATTTTGACATTTATAAATCGATCCCTCCTATGACAGCTATATTATATAGTCATCCAATTTATGTTATATTTAATTCTAAATTCTAAAATAATAAAATAAACTTATAATCCAAAGTAGAAGGGAATACAATAAAAATTAACAAAGCTATAATTTTGTTCATATTAATTTCCCTTTAGTTTTCCGATTGTTCCTATGGGAGCTATATAATATAGTCCTCCGATTTTTATAAAATTGAATTCGAAATTCAGAACAAAAGTTATAATTTATTTTCAATTATTTTTCCGATTATTCCTATGGGAGCTATAAGATATAGTTGTCCGATCCGGCCGGCTTCGACTTATATACTACCTGCAACAGAAAGACGACTTTTGGTAAAGTTTCAGCTCGATAGCTTAAAAACTGAGGGACGTAGAAACGGACGGACGGACAGGCGGACATGGCTAGATCGACTCGTCTAGTCATGTTGACCAAGAATATATATACTTTATAGGGTCGGAAACGTCTCCTCCACTGCGTTGCAAACTTCTGACTGAATTCATAATACCCTCTGCAAGGGTATAAAAACATATAGCTCCGGTGTTTTTGGAGATATACATTTGGAAATATTATTATTTAAACTGTTCTGAATTTCAAATTAAATTTTAGAAAAATCGGTCGACACTCCCATAAGAAAGATAGGAAAATTAATAGGAAAAAAATGTTAGCTTCGTTAATTTCTATTTAGCCTCTTTTACTCTGGAATATCACTAATTCAGAATATTGAAATAAATTTAACATCTATCTAACGACTATATTATATACCTGGAATAAGAAGGACCGATCGAATAACGTCAAAATAATATGCAATTGCAAAATAAATGCAACATATACGCAAGTAAATGTAATTTTAACTTTTTTGTATTTTGTAATTGAATACGAATTATCTGCAAGGGTATATAAACTTCCGCTGGCCGAAGTTAGCTTCTGTTCTTGTTTATTAATAAAGTTTAGAATATATATACTTTATAGAGTTTCATTTACGTAAAACATAACCAACTGAGCTACACTTTCACTTGCTGACATTAAAGCAAACGGTCCATAAATAAGGAGAGAAGTTCAATTCTTTTACAAAAAGCACATATTTTGTGTTATTTAAAGTGAATGTCTAGGACTTGACTGGGGACATAAACAAAAGAGAACCAAACATTTATGTGGACAATGTTGATGCTTTGTTTGTTTGCCTATTTTATAAATGGGCAGCAAAAAAATGAATTCGCTATTAACCGCATTTTAGAATAATTATTTTATTTTCAGTATTTTCGGCATAATTTCGTAAGTCCGTAACTTGCGAAATATTAATGCTACAGACTTATGCTTCACTTCATATTAAAGGTATTTTTAAATAAAATAAACGCATCCTTAAAAAAAATGCATTTAAGTGCAATGGTTAAAAAACATGAGGCAAAACTTTTTTTTTCAAATTTTTTTTTTAGCTATTTTTATTTTTCTCAAAAACGGCTCTAACGATTTTCTTTAAAACATTAATCCATAGAGGCCTTGAGATTCCTTAAATTTTGGTATGTAACACGTTATTGTAAAAAGTCACGTTTGAAAATTATTTAAATAGAAAAATGGCCATTTTTGTTAGCTTAGAACAACTAATCCTGCTCGAGCATTTAACTTTGTTTGTGCGTATCCAAACTGTATTTTAAACCGTTCCATATAGAAAACTTTTTTTTACGACTTTTGACAAAACCCGCTAGTTAAGCGGGAAGAAAACGCTAGTACTAGATCCTATGGAAGCAAAAGTATAAAGATATGATATGACTCATGTGTAAAACAAAAACCCCTGATATCAAACAAAAACACCTCTTAACGAGGTAAAAAACTAGTGGCGATCGCACCTTAAACATACAAAAGTTGTGATGTCAACATTTGTGACGAAAGATGATTACACACATGATTAAATACACTTTTTATAATTTATTTTATCGGCAGAAGTGAATTTGTTAACATTATCGGATTTCCCTTTAACAGAACTAAATTTCCCTTATTTGTTTTAAAATAGTGTTGGAAACTGCTCGAGCGTACAAAGTTGCCAAAGTCCAAAAATGTCTATAAAATGTCCCCCTAACAAATTTCACATGAAATAATGTGGTATTCCGAACAAAAATACTTATTTCGTTAATTAGGAACGAAATACTTACCTATTTCCATAACGTGACAACTCTAGGCCATTTTGACCAAATCCAAGTGTAATTTAGAACAAGGGGGCGGATTTGCATTAATTGTCAAGTCTAGAATTAGTCGGGTTTTGAGGTGCAACCACAAAATAATCCCTAATAAGTCAAATCTGCAATTAATTCCAATTCCGATTATGCAATTATGAACACAAAACATCAAGGAATTTGATAAAAACAACATTGTCCGTCTGTCCGTTTCTACGCAAACTAGTCCCTCAGTTTTCAAGCTATCAAAATTAAACTTTACCAAAAGTCGTCTTTCTATTGCAGGTAGTATATAAGTCGGAACCAGCCGGATCGGACAACTATATCTTATAGCTCCCATAGGAATAATCGAAAAAAAAATGAAAAAAAAATTATATCTTCGGTGTTTTTTGACATATTTCCTTCTGATTTTGGGAATATAATTTTTTTATTTGTCCTGAATTTCGAATTAAATTTTATAAATATCGTACAACTATATCATATAGCTCCCATAGGAACGATCGGAAACCTAAAGGGAAATTAATAGGAACAAAATTATAGCTTTGTTAATTTTTATTGTATTCTCTACTACTCTAGAATATAAATTTATTTTATTGTTTAAGAATTTCGAATTAAATTTAACATAAATCGGACGACTATATTATATAGCTGCGATAGAAATGATCAGTCAATTATTGTCAAAATAATACGAAAATTGCTATAATTTGGATTGTTGTAAATCACAATTTAGATTTTTGTAATTTGTAATTAAATAGTAATTAACTGCAAGGGTATATAGACTTCGGCTGGCCGAAGTTAGCTTTCTTTCTTGTTTTTCTTCTATATTCCCATTATTTTCCGATCGTTCCTATGGGCGCTATATAATATAGTCGTCCGATTTTGGTAAAATTAAATACGAAATTCAAAACTATAAAAAAGGGTGTGTCTGTAAATTGAGACACTTTTAAAAATGAATAAAAGTCACACCAAAAGTACTGCAAATTGAAAAATCTTATTTCTCGTCCATTTTAAAATAACTTTAACCATATAACAAATAAATCCAAATTTACTATGCAGAAAGCGAGTTCTATTGGGCTGAGGGCGTTTAAAAACTGTCTATAACATTTTAATCAATGTTTGGTAAGTAGAGGGATCAAATAATAACATCTCTTAATGAGATAAAAACTAGTGACGATAGCACCATCAACATGCAAAAGTACTGATATCAACACCCAGAAAAAAAAGAACGAAAAAAATCAAGAACATTTTTCATGATTTACGAACAATACGTTCGCTATTTTGTGTTCATGAAAAAGGAACGCTCGGGGTCAAATCACGAACATTTGGGTAAAATTGTGAACGCGTCGCAAAAAAAATGTTAAGCTTTGAACGATGGTTCTTAGATTTTGCACAATCGTTCTGAAATTGCGAACGCTGTTCATTAAGAATTTATTTTCCGGACCAAAAAACTTGGAAGTCTAGTTTCCCGTTTTCCGTGGCCCATCGGTTAGGACGTCCGTCTCTCACACATAGTAGCCCAGGTTCGAGCCCGCGAGAAGACGTCGTGAATCGAAACTTTTAGTAAGATATTATTTCTAATGCTTATATGTATTTCTAATAATAATTAAATTGTATGTGAACAACAACTAATATACAATATTTATTAATAATAATTCAACCACTTTAAGTAATGAGATTAAATACGTCTGCACCAGGCGCGCAGAAAAAAAACAGCAAGTCCAGAAATCTTGTTTTTGTTTTTTTTTTTATAAACTTTTCGTTCTCAAATCAACCCCAAATTTTTTTAAAATGACCCCATTCGTTCGGAATTAAACTCTAAAGTTTCGGTCAAATTCTATGAACGAGCGTTCATGAACTGACAACAAACGGGCTTACGCACTTTTTGACCCCGTTTGGGCTTGATTTTTGAACGTTTCGAACGGATTTTTTTCTGGGGTAACATTTATGAAGAAAAATTACTAGACACCTTAATAAACACACAAAAATATTCTTATTTATAGTATTTCATATTACCTTTTTAACGACGTGCAACACAAGACTGACAAGAAGTTACGGTCTTAAAAAAGGTAGCTATTTACGCTTCCTTTCCCGCTAAACTAGCGGGTGGTAAAACGGATTCTTATATTAAGCTGTTTAGGACCATATAACATTTCCGGAACTTAAGAAAAACGTTTTGCGACTGAAAACAGAATACAATTTGTATTTCGAACAGTCTCCAAAACCTTGTTTTGGTTATAACTTTTAAATAGAGAGTTGGATTTAACGATATGTCCTCATTTTAGGCGTAATTTTAACTTTAAGAATACAACTAGTGTGAGGGACTTTTGAAACCCCGGCTCCGGATTTTAATAACCTGGTCCTAAAACCAATTTAATTAATTTTGACTTTTACAAAAATAATGACTCAAAAATAATGACTTTCCAAACGGAATAATACACAAACTGACACAATTACGAGGACGAGAAAAACAAAATAGATATAGACAAACCAAAAACTTACAAATCTGTGATATATGTACATACAGCACACAAACCAGCCCAAGTAACGAATATTTTCTTTTCTAACATGAAAAGCAAAATAGACAAATTAGACAAGAATAATCTCATTTATAAGATTCCCTGTGCAGGAGACAAAAATACAAGCTGTGACAAAGTATACGTTGGCACGACAAAATGTAAATCAAAAACGAGAATCTCTGGACATCGATCGGACATAAACAAAATTCACGAAATAAATAGCCATAAAACAGCACTCACGACACACTGTAAGAGTACCGGTCACAGACCAGACTTCGATGCAGTGAGCATATTACAACAAGAAGAACATTACAACAAACGACTCACAATAGAGATGCTTCACATTATAAACACACCGACAAACATTAGGCTCAACTTTAAAACAGACACTGACAATTGCGGACATATACAGACACTTGCTAGAAAAGAACAAAATTAGTTTACAACTCCACGGCGGACAGATCGGACGTCGTGCGCTTTGATTTAAAAAGCAATGCATGTATAAACAAGGTTTAAAATGTTTTTTATGTCATTAAATTTACTATTTGTAAATATATGTAGCCCCTAAAGACGATCTCCGGAGGAAATCGAAATATATTGGGAAAACGCCAAAAAATAAAGCACGCAGACCTCGAGCCAGCCAAACCAATTGTTTGACTTTTCCCGATTTTTTTTCTAACCTTTTAAAACATAACATAACATTAATAACATACATATTTTTCCTTACAGATCTTACCTTCGGATGGTTTTAAAATGGATTCTTAAAAAATCAGAACTACCAATTATTTGGGTTCTCGCCTTAAAATTTCCTACCTAATTTACCTAAATATGGAAATTTATTGATGGAAAAAGCATTCGCTTACTGTTTGAAGCAGCATGTCAGAAAATATCTGCAAAGAACCACGGAAAAATTAAGACATTTTAAAGTCAAATTTGCAATGAAAGATATCCCTAAACTAGACTAAGAAAACTTTCACATCACAGTTTCAAAACAATCAACTGGGTACCAGTAAATATACAGCACTAAGGCTGGAACTTTGTGATGGAGTCGCGCCTGGAATTTAGAAGACAACGCTTTTATTCCCGACCACTTGATCTACGCGTGGTTTTTTTTGGTTGGGCTTTAATATGGACACAATACCTAAACTGCGTTTTCTGTGGTGAAAAATTGGGTAAGGTGCTATTTTAACTGTTTTAACTGTACACAAAAGCCGAAAAAGCATTATAGTTTTCCGTTACTACCAAAAAATATTTTTTCAAATTTTTAATTTTTTTTGGAGAATCTTTTGTTTTTAGTCTGCCATTTGGACATTCGCTTATGAATGAAAATGTTCCTGATGGGCCACCCCTGTTGCGAAGGTCCAGTTTTCCCCAAACTTTTTGACTTTTCCTGTTCACAAACACAAAAAAAAACTTCAATCGAACTGTTATGCAAAATTTTAAGTTTTACCGGAGTTATAGAGTCACTAAATGGCATATTTGGCACTTTTTCAAAAAAAATGCTCCAAAATTTTTTTTTATTAGTGCCCTAGTCCTGAAAAGGACTCGGGCCGAGGGAAAGTCATCCAATGTTCAGGGGTGGGTTCTTGGTAAGCCTTTCTCCTCTACAACATAAGGTTGGTCTGTCTACAATCTACATTACCCCACAAGCTTTTTTATTACCCTTGCAGTCTGCCATAAGTCTCAAAGTAACAAAAATAATCATAATTCGGTAAAAAAACACGAAGTCTTCTTAATACAAGGGACAAATTTTGTGTCGATTTCACCCTATTGTTCCTATATCCTAAAGCTCGGATATAGACGTCCGATCGTCACGCGCTTTTACCCTGATCAAGGTATGCACAAAAAAACAAGAGGGAACGCTATAGTCGAGTGCCTCGACTATCAAATACCCGTTACTCAGCTAAAGTCAGCAGTCTCAAGCAGGGCAAACCAAGCAGCCGCTTCAAAAAATTTAAAAAATTTCTTCTACATTTCGGTAGGCGTTAATAACCCAAACAAAATTGCGTTTACACTTTTGCTCTAGCTTTAAAACTATGGGCGCCACAGCTTTTCGCGGTTTGTGGGCGTTAGGGGGGGGGGGGTTTCCAACTTTGGTATATCAATATGTATTGATGAAACGAATACACATTGCTTTTCCCGTTAATATAGCTTCAAAACTGTGGGTGCCACAGTTTTTCGCGGTTTGTGGGCGTTAGAGGAGGCGTGGCATATCGGCGTGAAAAACTTGCGCTGCGTATTAACCACTAGAATCTGCATGCCAAATCCCAATCTTCTAGCTTTTATAGTTTCCGAGATCTCAGCGTTCATATAGACGGGTGCCACTGTTTTTCGCGGTTTGTGGGCGTTAGAGGGGAGGGGGGGTTTCCCATTTTGGTCTATCAATATGTATTGATAAACCAAATACACAATTTTTTTCCCGTTAATATAGCTTCAAAACTGTGGGTGCCACTGTTTTTCGCGGTTTGTGGGCGTTAGAGGGGGCGTGGCACATCGGCGTGAAAAACTTGCGCTGCGTATTAACCCCTAGAATCTGCATGCCAAATCCCAATCTTCTAGCTTTTATAGTTTCCGAGATCTCAGCGTTCATACTGAACGGGTCACAGTTTTTCGCGGTTTGTGGGCGTTAGAGAGGGCGTGGCACATCGGCGTGAAAAACTTGCGCTGCGTATTAACCCCCAGAATCTGCATGCCAAATCTCAATCTTCTAGCTTTTATAGTTTCCAAGATCTCAGCGTTCATACAGACGGACGGACAGACGGACAGACGGACATGGCTAGATCGACTCGGCTAGTGATCCTGATCAAGAATATATATACTTTATATGGTCGGAAACGCTTCCTTCTGCCTGTTACATACTTTTGCACGAATCTAATATACCCTTTTACTCTACGAGTAACGGGTATAAATACGATTTGGAAAGATTCATGTCAATAGCTTTTACTCTGCGCGAAATATCTTGAAAAACATCAAATTTTAACCGATTTCACCCTATTATTCCTATGGAAGCTATAGGATATAGACGTCCGATCGGCACGCGCTTTTACCCCGATCATGCGTACACATGTTTTAGGATGACTGTAAAAGTTTTAAGTCGCTAGCTTTATATCCTATAGCTCCCATAGAAACAATAGGGTGAAATAGGCCCAAATTTGTCCCTTGTATTAAGAAAACTTCTTGTTTTTTTTAATGAATTAGGATTCTTTTTGTTACTTTGAGACTTATAGCAGACTGCAAGGGTATTATAACTTCGGCTTGCTGAAGTTAGCTTCCTTCCTCGTTTTTAAATTACAGTCAGCTGTAAGGCAGTGTTGAAAGGTTCTCGACAGAATAGTATTGAAATCAGCTTTCTGATTTGGTGGTACTTTGAATTGCAAATAGTGTTGCTTAAGCTTACAGAGTTCCCAAATTCCGAAAACAAAGTCCTTTTTAAATGTCCCCTTTCAAATTTCACATACCGGCATGTACCAGGAACACTCGGAAGTGAATTTGTTAACATTATCGGATTTCCCTTAAACAGAACTAAATTTCCCTTATTTGTTTTCAAATAGTGTTGGACACTGCTCGAGCGTACAGAGTTACCAAAGTCCAAAAACAAAGTTCCTATTAAATGTCAAATTTCACATGAAATAATGTGGTATTCCAAACATAAATACTTATTTCGTTAATTAAGAAAAATTACACAGGCAGACAAAATATGACATGGGTCGGTGTCCAGGCCTGCCACCATTTAATTTCGATAAATGAGGCTTTTCTAAGCATAAGTTGCCACTACGACTATAGCCCATCAGCCCTGGTATTTGCGGTATCTTTAATTTAAGAAAATCACAAATTTTCTTCGACTTTTGGGATATATCTTCAAGAGTAGTAAACCAATTTTGGTAATGTTTTCGGAATTAAATAGTTACATGTCTCTTTTATACGGTCGTTTTGGAAAATTCCATCTATCTGAACCACAAGAGAAGGTGGGCGCATTCAAAATTTTAAAATCACAGCAAAGTTTAAAAATCTTCATTTGTGAACAGCGTTTAAAAATTAAATAAAAATATTTTCTTCTACAATGCATTTTTGATCCAAAGACACCTTATGTCCTTAATTATTGGGACACTCATCAGGTTTTTGTAAGTTGTTTTGGAATTTTTAAAATTAATTTTCTTACTTCCTTCACATGACGATTCACAAAAAGTGCCCAAACCTGTCACAATTTTAAATAACAAAAATCTATACGGTCTAAGTAGTTTTGCTTTGAATATAGGCACATGGGCGTAGCCTACGATTCTGTGAGGGGCTTAAACCCTTTAATGTACTTTGGGTGACAGTACAATTTAAATCTCAGTAGTTTTACCATAATTGACCAACCATCGAAAGACCAATTAAAACAATGAATAATCGAAAACATAGTATTAATTAGACATCATGAAAAGTTTAAAAGAACGTGAATATTATATCATAGTTGACTAATAAAAAAGCATGCTTAGAATCTTAATCATACAGCCCTGTTCCAGTTTTCACTCGAAAGTGAATTCGTTAACATTATCGGATTTCCCTTTAACAGAACTAAATTTCCCATATTTGTTAGGGACATTTTATAAATTTTCCTTTTGGTCCCAAATAAAACATCTGACTGACATAAGTACCCTTTGGCCAGAAGCGTTTGCTTTTAGTAAGCTTTAAAGCATAATGGCTTATTAAGTTTTGGCCCGCTGTAGTCCCCAATGATAAGGCATTACCTATAAACCAACTGAATGCATAAAATCGAAGCAAGAAGCCACAAATTTGTTTTTTTGCTAATTTTTAAATTGCTGTCAGCTGAAAGGCAGTGTTGCAAGGTTTCCGACAAAATAGTATTGAAAATCACTGGGGGAAATCAGCTGACTTGCTAAACTTATTTCAAACAATTAAATAGTGTTCGAAACTGCTCGAGCGTACAGAGTTGCCAAAGTCTAAAAACAAAGTTCCTATCAAATGTCCCCCTAAAATTTTACATGAAATAATGTCGTATTCCGAACCAAAATACTTATTTCGTTAATTAGGAAAAATTATCTTTCCTATAAAAGAACCATGAACCTTATCGGATAAGTTTAGAATAAGTCCCAACGAAATACTTAATAATTTCCATAACGTGACAACTCTAGGCCATTTTTACCAAATCCGAGTGGAATTAAGAACAAAGGCGGCGGATTTGCATTAATTGTAAGGGTAGAATTTATCAGGTTTTGAGGTGCAACCACAAAATAATTGCTAATAAGTCAAATATGCAATTAATTACAGTTCCAATAATGCAATTATGAACATAAAACATCAAGGAATTTGATAAAAATAATATTGTCATATAAAGATGACGCGAAGTATTTTTAAAAAATTAATTTTCATGCTGGCGGATTTAAATCCGCCTGTCAAATGCTTGGCGGAAAGTTTCCGTGTGAATTTTTCGGAAGTTAACAGAGTAACAACAGAGGGAAATTCAAATCCGTGCAGTTCTTTCGGAAGTGAGTCTTGGAACAGGTCTGGGAAATTCGATTCCGTGTGAATCTTTCGGGAGTGAAAACTAGAACAGGGCCGATATAATTGGTATTAAATTTTAGCTAGTGTCCAACTCTTTCCATGGGTTTTAAGTTTTTACTAACCTACCCAGTCGGCCCATTCCACATACAAATTATTATCACCGTCTGACCTATAATGATAATAGTAAAATGCAATTCACAACATGGCCTGTGGTACTTATTTAATCAATCAATCTACTAGCTTAGGAATCAAAAGTATGAAACAAAATTTTGTTAGCTAAACCTTTATTAAGAAATTTTCGTTACGTTAGCTTTTTGATTGCGGTAAGTTAGTTTACTTACTTATTTTGAAACGATCAATCTGCGATGAAATATTTTCATAATATAAAGCTTGCACCAAACATGACTTTATTATTTTAATGATTAAAAAAACTATTTACGCTTATTATACCCTTGTAGAGGGTATTATAAATTCAGTCAGAAGTTTGCAACGCAGAGAAGGAGACGTTTCCGACCCCATAAAGTATATATATTCTTGATCGGAATGACTAGACAAGTCGATCTAGTCGTGTCTGTCCGTTTCTACGCAAACTAGTCCCTCACTTTTAAAGCTATCAAGATGAACCTTTACCAAACGTCGTCTTTCTATTGCAGGTAGTATATAAGTCGGAACCAGCCGGATCGGACAACTATATCTTAAAGCTCCCATAGGAAGGATATATATACTTTCTGACTGAAATCATTATACCCTTGAAAGGGTATAAAAATTATCAGCCCTGTTCTAGTTTTCACTTCCGAAAGATTCACACGGAATCGAATTTCCCAGACCTGTTCCAAGACTCACTTCCGAAAGAACTGCACGGATTTGAATTTCCCTCTGTTGTTACTCTGTTAACTTCCGAAAAACTCACACGGAAACTTTCCGCCAAGCATTTTACAGGCGGATTTAAATCCGCCAGCATGAAAATTAATTTTTTAAAAATACTTCGCGTCATCTTTATATGACAATATTATTTTTATCAAATTCCTTGATGGTTTATGTTCATATTTGCATCATTGGAATTGGAATTAATTGAAGATTTGACTTATGAGGAATTATTTTGTGGTTGCACCTCAAAGCCCGACAAATTCTAGACTTGACAATTAATGCAAATCCGCCGCCCTTGTTCTAAATTCCACTCGGATTTAGTCAAAATTGCTTAGAGTTGTCACGGTATCAAAATAAGTAAGTATTTTGTTAGGACTTATTCTAAACTTATTTGATAAGGTTCATTCCTACTTAACGATATAAGTATTTTTGTTCGAAATACCACATTATTTCATGTGAAATTTGATAGGGGGACATTTGATAGGAACTTTGTTTTTAGATGTTGGCAACTCTGTACGCTCGAGCAGTTTCCAAAACTATTCAAAAACAAATAAGGGAAATTTAGTTCTGTTAAAGGGAAATCCGATAATGTTAACAAATTCACTTCCGAGTGAAAACTGGAACAGGCCGGTATATTATGTTAAGGGGAATTTCGACAATGCTAAGAAATTTTCTTCGGAGTAAAAACTGGAACAGCCCTGATAGTAAGTCTAAAGCATGGACAGCAACCAACGAAGTAGTAGGTAAATGGCTGTGGTACAGTCGTTGCATTCGTTGGTTGTTATCCATGCTATGTATAATATAATGTTTAATGGATTTTGCACCCACAGTAATAAGAGTCCGAGTCCCAAAATTATCGGGATGTAGTCCATGCTTCCTGTTTTTGAAGGATATTATGGCAAAAAGATGAAAAGACTTTATATTGTCGAATATAACATTTTTAAGTCCGTCTTGTTTATGAAATTGTAGAAGAGAGGTCTGTAAGTTGGGACAGTCAACTTTCTCATACTGTAATTGCTTAGAATTGTCTAGCAGCACCTTCGATTTTAAATTTAATTTAACTTTTAAAACTTTTTTTTACACTGATATAAAAATATAATAATAAAAATAAATATTTGCATTTTTAATGCAAAGATTCCTATTAAATATTTTAATAAATTACAAAAAAAAATATTTTATTGAATAATTAATTTAAGGAATGGAAATATTTTAATACATTGAAAATCTTATTTTACTTCATTAAAAAACAAAATTTTTATATTAAAATCAAAGTTTAAAGTTTTTAAAAGTAACTATTATTGTTAAATGTAAAATTTTTATACCCGTTACTCGTAGAGTAAAAGGGTATATTAGATTCGTGCAAAAGTAGTTAACAGGTAGAAGGAAGCGTTTCCAACCATATAAAGTATATATATTCTTGTTCACTAAAAAAATAACAAAATTTAAGAGTATATATTTTTTATAAATTTAACATATTTTTTAATAAAGATTAAAAAACAAAATGTTTTTTTTTTAATACGTTTACGTCAAAAAATTGTTTTCTTAAAAGAAAAGCGGGAATTCGCATTTTTTCAACAAAAATGTCTTTAAATTTGCGTCATTTTTAAGTGAGCTACATATTTGTTTCACTCAAAGAAAAGGGCTAATTATATTATGTTAAGGGGAATTTCGACAATGCTAAGAAATTTTCTTCGGAGTAAAAACTGGAACAGCCCTGATAGTAAGTCTAAAGCATGGACAGCAACCAACGAAATTAGTAGGTGAATGGCTGTGGTACAGTCGTTGCATTCGTTGGTTGTTATCCATGCGATGTATAATATAATGTTTAATGGATTTTGTACCCACAGTAATAAGAGTCCGAGTCCCAAAATTATCGGGATGTAGTCCATGCTTCCTGTTTTTGAAGGATATTATGGCAAAAAGATGAAAAGACTTTATATTGTCGAATATAACATTTTTAAGTCCGTCTCGTTTATGAAATTGTAGAAGAGAGGTCTGTAAGTTGGGACAGTCAACTTTCTCATATTGTAATTGCTTAGAATTGTCTAGCAGCACCTTCGATTTTAAATTTAATTTAACTTTTAAAACTTTTGTTACACTGATATAAAAATATAATAATAAAAATAAATATTTGCATTTTTAATGCAAAGATTCCTATTAAATATTTTAATAAATTACAAAAAAAAAATATTTTATTGATTAATTAATTTAAGTAATGGAAATATTTGAATACATTGAAAATCTTATTTTACTTCATTAAAAAACAAAATTTTTATATTAAAATCAAAGTTTAAAGTTTTTAAAAGTAACTATTATTGTTAAATGTAAAATTTTTATACCCGTTACTCGTAGAGTAAAAGGGTATATTAGATTCGTGCAAAAGTAGTTAACAGGTAGAGGGAAGCGTTTCCGACCATATAAAGTATACATATATGTTCTTGATCTGGATCACTAGCCATGTCCGTCTGTCCGTACGACTGTCCGTCCGTCTGTCCGTCCATTTGCCCGTCCGTCTGTCCGTCCGTTTGCCCGTCCGTCTGTCCGTCCGTCTGTCTGTCCGTCTGTATGAACGCTGAGATCTCGGAAACTATAAAAGCTAGAAGATTGAGAAAGAGAATTCGAATTTAAAATTTTTATGGAGCATTTTACTTTTTTAAATATTTTGACCCTTTTTTTGCACCCAAAATGTTTTGTTTTTAGTTTTGAAATGTTTTGCTTTTGAATGAGCGCCTAAAATGTTTATTTTTATTTTTAAAACGTAAATTTTCTTTTTTTGTATTGTATTTTCTTTAACTTATAAAAGCATTCTGCCACGAAAAAAATAATGTGGGCATGGCTTAGAGGCCAATTTTGTGCTTAGGGGAACGAGGTTCAAATCCCGCTCACAACACAACACTATTTTTTTTTATTAATTAGTAATCTTATCAATTTAACTTTTTTAACACAGTTTTGTTCTTAGTGTTGTTAAGGAAATGTTAAGTATGCGACTTAAAAACTTTTTACTTACTCTGCCTTTGCCGGGTTTAGAACCGGGGACCTTTTCCATCGGAGTCAGACGCCTTACCCATTGGGCCATCGCGCTATGTTACACACGAGTTTATTAGCTCAAGCCAAATGTAAAATTAGCTCGTTCAAGCATGCTCAACTTTAAAATGCAACTTTGAATAATATGTATGGGGAAATATTTCTTTTCCAATGTTTACTTTACCAAAATATTTTAAAACATTATTGTTTTCCAAATTATTTATGCGTTGTAGAATTATTTTTTGATTTTCCAAAACTTTTGTATTCACATAGTTTTTTAAAATCCTACGTTTTAAAATTTCTATGGCTTAAAATTTTTATAAAATGTTTTGTATTAGAATGACAGTTTAACACGACATTTTAAAAAATCTTATTTTCTCTGTGGTTTGCCCTGCTTGAGACTACTTGCCTTAGCTGAGTAACGGGTATTAGATAGTCGAGGCACTCGGCTATAGCGTTCTCTCTTGTCAAATATAAATTTAATAAAAAACGCAATGAATGAAAATCAAATGAATAAGCTGAAATTTCTTATCTTAATCTTATTTGCATTTGGACATCAGCTGTTTTTTTTTTAATGTTCTTTAAAAAGGACAAGTTAAAAAGTGTGAGCGAGGAATCTACTAGTTGAAAAGAATTGAAAATCTACTAAGAAAAAATTCCGATGAAAACAATTAACATACTGATCAAAAGGAATTATTATTCACTTCAAAATTTTATTTTAACATAAATCGGACGACTTTATTATATAGCTGCCATAGGAAGGTTAATCGAAATCTAAATTTAGCATTTTGTAATTTGTAATTGAATAAAAATGATCTGCAAGGGTATATAAACTTCGGCGGGCCGATAAAAAAACAAACTTTTGCTTCTCCACTTCCTGAAAAACCATCTAGCTTAGGGGGAAAACATTAAAAAAAGCTAGACTTTCGATGCTTGTAACTTCTGAACTACTAAACATGATACGGCAACATGCTACAGTTTGTTAAAGGGCCATTTTTAATGTTATTCGTTCTGCCTGTACACATTTTCATAAGTAAAACCGTTTCAAAGATATATTAAAAAGTATATTTTGCCGAATGAGAAAAATTTTAAAAGTGTATTTAGGTGGATTTTATTATACATTTTCGTCATAAAAGTTGATATCAGAACTTTTGTATGTTGAAGGGTCGATCGTCACTTGCTTTTTACCTTGTTAAGAGGTGTTTTTGCTAAAGCTATTGTTCAAGAAGAACACCTTTTTATAGTAAATTTAATGCTTTACGAGTTCGGTACATGGGAATATGTTAATTGATCTAGAGCCGTAAATAACGATCTGTAACTTAAAACCTACAAGGGTGCAGCGCCGAACAGTTGTAATCTTAAGTACAGGCCACTTGAGCCTGACAATAAATATAGTTCTCACGCTGTACAAAGGGTCGCCTTGCGGGGGACCGTTGATAAGGCTCCCGCTCAGGCAAACAGATGTGGTCTCTGCGTAGACCATAGATAAGTATATTATAAGAATTTCATGTTAGCTACGTAAGCGAAGACTTAGAAAAATTAAATCAGTTTTTTATACAGAACTCAACGGTGAAAGTTCTTTTCCTTATTACAGGACTCCTTTCAACTATTTTGACTTATTTTAAATAAATCCTACACTAGCTGTTTTTGTAAATTTTATTCGTTGTGAATCGCAATTTTCAAATAAGAAAAAGGACTTCAATGTTGATAAAATGTAGTATTCTGCTATTTCTAAACTTAGATTAATAATTGTTTTTTTTTGGTCGGGTTTTGTTTTTTTTTTAAATATGTATATTTTATTTACAGTTTTTATAATCAATTTACACATTTACTTACAATTAAAACATTTTATTTTAAAATCCAAGAACTTTAAATCTTTTGTGCATTATACAATTTATATAATACCAACAAGTACGGAACAACTTGACACTCTTAGGAAATCGCTGTCTTTTACTTACAATTTTCGTATTTGGCACATCATTTTACCTCGATTTCTTACGAGTTATTTTATAAGTTTATATCAGAGCTCGCAAATAACTCTCAACCGTTTTTTGTTTTGCGGTCTGCACTCTATCACAACCGAAAAAGACGATGCTACTTTGCTCTCGCTCTGAAAAGAACTTTTCGTTTCTCTTTGTTTTGGTTTTCGGTCAACCGTTCTCAGTTTTGTCGTTCATGTTATGCTCACTCAACAAGAACTTAGAGAGAGCGATCCATCTGAACGCTCGCTCATTGAGGGTCAGCAAAAGAGCGAAAAAACGACAAACTCATCGTAAACGGTCTTTTGTCTTTAGTGACTTTTTATTAACGCTTAGCAACAACTTTAACATGTTTATTAGATTTAGACATTATATTTATTGCTTATTCATTATTAAGCTTTACAACAAGTGTGGTTTTCAAGTAGACTGATCATTCGCATATACACTCATACAAATGCAAAGGACTTTTATTCTTTCCGCTCGATGCAAAACGGTCAGCAAATGAGCAGAGCAAAAAGGAAACACGAAATTTTGGTTGAGCACAGACCGTTCGTTCAAGAGACACTGGTGAACGGTTCTTGTCTGACTCTTTGCGCAAGTGGTGCACAAAAAACAGTTTTTTGGTGACTGCAAGAAACGGTCAACTGTTATTTGCGAGCTCTGGTTTATATTTGTTGGACATCCATGGTTACTCGAGGTGTTATGTTTTCTGTCCTGCTATAAAAGTAATTACAGATTTTTAAGAACTTTTTGCTCACCAAAAAATTAAAATCATAGAAACTAAACTATTCGTATATTAATTCTAAACTATTAAGTTTCAAAAATATCTTAATCAATACCAATATATAAGATTCTGAATTAATAACATGTGTAAGTGTCAAAATTCACCCAGAACGGATTGTCATAAAAATCTAAAAAAAAAACATAAATTCGGAAATAATTAGGACCCGAGTGTAGGATATAAATTAGAGCCATAAGCGGCCCCAAAGTGCCCCAAAAATTCGATTTGTTTTTTTCTTAATTTATATGTTGTTGTTTTTTTTATTCAGACGTTCCTCTAAGTGTGACTATGCAAAGGCAAGGAAAATACCACAGCCACAAAACACCAAATTGCGAGCCTAAAAATGCGAATATATCGATAATTTTTTATTTGTTGCTTCATTCTTTTAGCTAAATGTTCAATTTTAAATTATCGGTGGAGCTATCCAATTCCCCTTAAGAAAATTTCAAGAAAAATTCGTATGTATATACATTTAAAATCGGATTTTAAATGATTTTACTATTTGTAAAATTATGCTGCTCCGATCAGTTTTAGATTTTGGTAACAGTTTTACAATCGAAGTTTTCCTTAAATTGGTTTTTATTTTTAAAATCTAAAAACCCGATAAGCTAAGACGAAATGTTTCCAAACTACTTATTACCTTTCAAATGTTGAATTATTGACAAACCATGGATTTCTAAAAACAAAATAAAAACATAAATTGGCACCCTAAAATTCGTATTTACATCCCCAACCATTAGATATGTGCAAGTGTGCGTGTGTGTGTGCATTTCAGCTGACTAAGGAAGTGAGATTTGCTTAAGTTCAAATTCTTGATAATACTGATATCCTTTTGCTAAGAGAATATCATTTTCATTTCCACAATAGGTTTGAGACATTTTCAAACCGATTTTTGTGTTTTAAAATTCAAAATGCATTGATAATATTAAAAAAACATAAATATTCAAATCAATTAATTCTTTTGCTATTTCTTACACTTGCCTCACATTGTTTAAACAAATGGAAATGTTTAAACAATTTCATTCACGGCTTCTCCCCCTACCTGCCTTTCTGACATCTAAATCAATATAATTGAAGACTATTAAAAAAGTCAGTGTGGAAATTCACCCAGAACGGATTGACATAAAAATCTGAAAAAAAACCATAAATTCGGAAATAATTAGGAGCCGAGTGCATTATATAAATTAGAGCCTTAAGCGGCCCCAAAGTGCCCCAAAATTCGATTTGTTTTTTTCTTAATTTTTTCTTTTGCAATTTTTCTGTTATAAATGTTGTCAAAATGGTTTAAAAAATGGCTCTTCATAATTTTATGGGATACCCGCAACTAACTGCATTTAAACTTTTTTGAAATTCAGCCCCCTTCATCAAGGTCGCCAATTTGGTTTTTTTTATTGTGACGTCATGGGCTCCCACCTATATGTTGTTGTTTTTTTTATTCAGACGTTCCTCCAAGTGTTACCGTGCAAAGGCAAGGAAAAATACCACAGCCACAAAATGCCTAAAAATGCGCCTAAAAATGCGAATATATCGATAATTTTTTTTTTGTTGCTTCATTCTTTTAGCTAACCGTTAAATTTTAAATTATCGGTGGAGCTATCCAATTCCCCTTAAGAAAATTTCAAGGAAAAGTCGTATGTATATACATTTAACGTCGGATTTTAAATGATTTTACTATTTGCAAAATCATGCTGCTCCGATCAGTTTTAGATTTTGCTAACAGTTTTACAATCGAAGTTTTCCTTAAATTTGTTTTTATTTTTAAAATCTAAAAACCCGATAAGCTAAGACGAAATGTTTCCAAACTACTTATTACCTTTCAAATGTTGAATTATTGACAAATCGTGGATTTGTAAAAACAAAATAAAAACATAAATTGGCCCCGTTGCGTACACACACACGCACGCTAAAATGCGTATTTACACCCCCAACCATTAGATATGTGGAAGTGTTCGTGTGTGTGTGCATTTCACCTGACTAAGGAAGTAAGATTTGATTAAGTTCAAATTCATGATAATACTGATATTCTATTACTAAAAGAATATCATTTTCATTTCCACAACAGGTTTGAGACATTTTCAAACGGATTTTTGTGTTTTAAAATTAAATAATATTAAAAAAACATAAATATTCAAATCAGTTAATTCTTTTGCTATTTCCTACACTTGCGTCATATTGTTTAAACAAATGGAAATGTTTAAACAATTTCATTCACGGCTTCTCTCCCTACCTGCCTTTCTGACATTGTTAATATAATCCTAATCAAGGTGAAAAATTAATGAAAACAAAATACTGAAAACCAAATAATTATTCTAAAATGAGAATTTTTACTTTTGCTAATCCTTAGCGAAATTGCAAGGTGATCATGGTAAATCTTTTGCTCCTTATTTATTAACCGTTTGCTTTAATGTCAGCAAGAACTTCCAAACTGTAGCTCAGATGGTTATGTTGTACGTAAAGGAAACATAGTCTATAGGTCGTGGGTTCAAACCCACCACAATTCTTACCAATAATGATGTTGACATAATTATTTCTTTTCCACTTTGTAAACTATTTTTAGGTAGATGGTAAAGAGCGGAATGCCAAATGAGTATTCATAACCTCTCAGAACAAAGTAAAAAAAAATAAGAGAACTCCAATTTTGAATAAAACTTTGATTTAAACACAAACGACCTTTAGATTACAAGGCTTTAGGTTTTGGTTTTACATTTGAAGTTTTCCTTAAAATTCTTTTATTTTTAAAATCCAAAAACCCGTTTAGCTAACACGAAATGTTTTAGAACTTTTGACAAACGGTTGTATAAAAGAATAGAGAAAAATATATTTTACAAACTAAATATATATGTGTGTGAGTGTGTTTATGTGTGTGCATTACAGATTTGTTTTATTACTGATTTTTCTGTTTTAAAATTTAAATCGCATTGATAATATTGGAAAAAAAAACATAAATATTCAAACCATAATCTTGCTCTTCCTTACACGCGGCTCATATTGTTTAAACAAATGGAAATGTTTAAACAATTTGATTCACGGCTTCTCTATTCACCTAAATTCCTTTTTTATTATTAGTAGAATTTTTAATCTTGATTTCCGCAGGCGAAGCTGCGGGCGACCCTGCTAGTTGTTAATATAATCCTAATCAAGGTGAAAAGTTAATGAAAACAAAATACTGAAAGCCAAATATTTATTCTAAAATGCGAATTAATTTTCTTGATGTTCTTCTAAATCACATAAATATTTGCTTCTCTTTTGTTTTTGTTATTGTCAACTTAATGGTTAAAAAAAAATGCCTCAAGTCAGGTCGTAGACATTCAGTTTAAATAACACAATATATATTATAACTTCATTTGACTTTTTATTCTTCTTTTGCTCATCCTTAGCGAAATTGCAAAGTGATCATGGTAAAACATTTGCTCCTTATTTATTAACCGTTTGGTTTAATGTCAGCAAGAACTTCCAAACTGTAGCTCAGAAGGTTATGTTGTACGTAAAGGAAACATATTCTATGGGTCGTGGGTTGAAACCCACCGCAGTTCTTGCCAATAATGATGTTGACAAAATTAATTCTTTTTCATTTTGTAAACTATTTTTAGGTAGAGGGTAAAGAGCAGAATGCCAAATGAGTATTCCATAACCTCTCAGAACAAAGTAAAAAAAAAATTAATAGATCTCCAATTTTGACTAGAACTTTGATTTGAACACACGACCTTAAGATTATAAGGCTTTAGATTTTGGTTTTACATTTGAAGTTTTCCTTAAAATTCTTTTATTTTTAAAATCCAAAAACCCGTTGAGCTAACACTAAATGTTTTACAACTCTTGACAAACTGTGGAGTTGTAAAAAAGAATAGAAAGAAATATACTCACGGCAACAACATAAATATAAGCAAAAAATGCGTATTTTACAAACTAAATATATATGTGTGTGCATTGCAGCTGACTAAGGAAGTAAGATTTGTTTTCTTACTGATTTTTCTGTTTTAAATTAATTTAAATCGAATTGATAATATTGAAAAAAACATAAATATTCAAACCAATAGATTCTCTTGCTCTTCCTTACACGCGCCTAATATTGTTTAAGCAAATTGAAATGTTTAAACAATTTGATTCACGGTTTCTCCTCCCACCTGTTTTCCTTTTTTATTATGATAAAAAAAAACATATTTGTAAAATTTTCAATCTTGATTTCCGCAGGCGAAGCTGTGGGCGACCCTGCTAGTAATAAAATAAAGTTAAGTATATTCCAAAGTAGAAGAATATACAATAAAAACAAAAGAGATAACCCTATAGTCGAGTGCTTCGACTATCAAATACCCGTTACTCAGCTAAAGGAAGCATGGCAAATCAAGCAGCCGCTTAAAAGTGGCACCATCTACCAGACATTTCATTATTTGCTTATAACTTCTTACTGAGTGTCCCGATTTAAAAAATTTCTTCTACATTTCGGTAGGCATTAAATTAAACTTGCGCTGCGTATTAACCCCTAGAATCTGCACGACCCAAGACCCAATCTAGAAGATTTTATAGCTTTTATAGTTTCCGAGATCTCAGCGTTCACACAGACGGACAGACGGACAGACGGACGGGAGGACGGACATGGCTAGATCGACTCGGTTAGTGATCCTGATCAAGAATATATACTTTATATGGTCGGAAACGCTTCCTTTTACCTGTTACATACTTTTGCACGAATCTAATATACCCTTTTACTCTACGAGTATCGGGTATAATGAATAACGCTATAATTTTGTTTCTATGAATTTTCCTTTAGTTTTCCGATCTTTCCTATGGAAGCTATATGATACAGTCGTCCGATTTTTTTAAATTTAATTTGAAATTAAGGACAGGTAAAAAAGTTATATTCCCAAGATGGTATAATTTTTTTTCAATTATTTTTCCGGATATTCCTATGGGAGCTATAGTTGTCCGATCCGGTTGGTACCTGCAATAAAAAGACGACTTTTGGTAAAGTTTTATCTCGATAGCTTTAAAACTGAGGGACTAGTTTGCGTAGAAACGGACGGACAGACGGACGGACAGGCGAACATGGCTAGATCGCCTCGTCTAATCATGCTGACCAAGAATATATAGGGGAGAGGTCTGTAGGTTGGGACGGTCTGTAAGTTGGGACACTCCATTTTCCCAATATTTTTCCACTAAAAAATTTTTTTTTTCTTTTTTTTTTTGTAGTCCTTTTTAGTGACAAAACTTTTGGGGAAAACATATAAGCCAGGCTCTAGCCAGATTTAAGCTGTGAGAGTCGTGTACCATTTTTCATCAAACAAGTTTATTTCCACTTTTTTCAAAATTCTTTAAAAAATTAAAAACGTGCTTGAAATAAATTGGTAAACGGTTTAAAACATTAGTACTTTATCTGTTAACAAATTAGAAAAAGAATCATCTTAATTTGACAGTCAGAAAAAAAGTTATTCATTTTTTTTTAAAAACTACCCATTTTGTGAAAGTTGGGACACTTTGAGCGTCTAAGTTAAGACACCCGTTTTGCATACAAAAAGGCCTCAGCCCAACAGAGGTCGTCGCTTTCTGCAGAGAACATTTCTCTGATATTAGAGAAAATGTGATCGTTCTAAGAGCATTTCGGATTTATTTGTTATTTGGTCAAAGTTCTTTAAAAATGGAGGGGAAATAAGTAAAAACGAAATAAAATTGATTAAATTAACGTAAATAAATAGTTTTTTTATGTTTAGAGTACTTTTGGTGTGAGTTTTATTCATTTTTAAAAGTCTCCCAACTTACAGACCTTTTTTTTAGAATGTCGTTTTTTGACACTTTAAAAAAAAATTATTTTTTAGTTTTCCCTTAGGAAAAAAAATATTTTTTTGTTTTTCTTGAAGTTAAAAGACTAACCTTTTGATTTGTATCTAAAAAACAAAAGGTGTACCAACCTGCAGACCCTACCCCTATACTTTATGGGGTCGGAAACGTATCCTTCACTGCGTTGCAAACTTCTGACTAAAATCATTATATAGTTTTTTTACCTCTCCCGAATTTTGAATTAAATTTAGTAAAATCGGACGACTATATCATATAGCTCCCATAGAAACGATCAGAAAACTAAAGGGGAATTAATAGGAACAAAATTATATCTTTGTTAATTTTTTTTGTATTCTCTTCTACTCTGGAATATAACTTTATTTTATTATTTCAGAATTTCGAAATAAATTGTACATAAATCGGACAACTATATTATATGGCTGCCATAGGAATGATCAATCAATTATTGTCAAAATAATAAAAAAATTGCTATAATTTGGTTTGTTGCAAATCTAAATTCAGATGTTTGTAATTTGTAATTAAATAGGAATTAACTGCAAGGGTATATAGACTTCGGCTGGCCGAAGTTAGCTTCCTTTCTTGTTTTTTTTTTTAATGTAAGACCAGTTTAAAGTACACTTTAAATTATCCGTATTCGTTTTTGAAATAAACATGTTGTACTGGTCACCGATGCATCAGTAATCCGGTTACACGTTGTTTTGCTGAACGCGGGCAATATCAATTGGAAATTGTACATACTGAAGTGATTTTTTAAGTTGACTGTGTATTTTATTATTTCGCTGCCCAAACGGAAGTTCCTTGCACCACAGCCGATTATGGCGGAGTCACGGCTGGGACGAAAGTAAAGGGCGGAAAAATTATTGTGGCGGTCCAACTGACCCACTTTTGCAGTTCGTCAGCTCTACGCAATGCCGGTTGGTGGTGAGTCTTTTTATATCTGCCAATTGCCTTGCCTCTCTTAGTGGTTAATGACATGCGCAGTTCGTCCTTGCAAAGAGCAAATTCCCCGGGCCACTGCTCTCGCTGAGAAAATTTTTCGGCGACAGCTCGGGTTTCGAAGCTGCTGAATAGCGCTCGAATCCGACGACTGGCAACGCTTTAATACGGGGTCCTGGCGGAGTCTTCATTAGTTATTCGTGGATATCGCATCGACGCGGTCGTGTTTGAATCATACAGACCTTCTTTAGCTGCGTTCTGATGTTAACGTACCGCCTCGTAGGCGCTGTACTTAGCAAAGTAAGAAGGGAACTTCCAACTGCACGTGCTTTTTTCATGCCAAGATCAAGGTGTTTCTTTTAGTGTTTGTGTGCTTTTAAAATCTTCAAAAAGTTAAATATTTATTTGAGCTCTTAAAGCTTTTACAACAGTTCTGAAATGCCAATGCCAATGAAATTTGTGAGAAGATGAACGTAAAAAGGTCCAAACTGTGCTCTGAAACGCGAAATTAAGTGCTCAACTTAACCTAACTGCTCACGAATAACTGGAATTGGAATAACTAATAATACCAGACACTGCTTTACTGGGTCCTTACCTCAGCGACTTCCCTTTATCCGTTTAATTTAAATTATGCCGGCAGTTCTGTCAGCAAACAAACACATAAAGTATATGCATTCCCCAAATTGGTCTAGTATAATATGTGTGAAGAGAACCATTGCACCGCCCTTCGACAACCATTCACTGGCCAAACCTCCAGGCCCTTAGGTTACCGTCCAGAGTGGTGAAAAAAACTATTAAAAACTTAAAACCAAAAATCAAAAGCAAAAATTTCTGCTGGTTAAATAATACTATAAAGTTGTGCAAAAAAACACTATATCTGGCGAGATATTCTGATTATTTCTAAAGTTCTTTTACTTGATGGTTTTAGTGTATGTAATCTATTTCTCAAAGTCGACTTTAATAAAAACGTCTGCCAGGTCCGAGACCTACAGTGGTGACAAGTGGAATAATTTCGGCTGCTCGCATCCCAGGGAAAGATTGTCATTTGGCTAATGCAAGCTAAATTAGAAATGCCTTAAAAATCTTTCTGGATTCTTAGTATAATGCGCTGTTCAACGGAACTCTGCTATTAAAATCTTGTACTTTCCACATGCGTTAAAAATTAAGCTCTTTTGGGGAATTTGAAAAAGTCAGTGGGCTTTATCCTTTTAAATTAATTTTTCGAGGAAAATAAATTACTCAGTTTTTCTTCAGTTTAGTTTTAAGTTTAGGACAGAGCTAATTTAGCTCACCTATCTTTCTTAACATTACGACAAATATGCAGATCAGTCCTTAATCACAGTTAGTCCAGTCGACTTCTCACTGACCTTAATCACTTCCAAGATAATACATTAAAATACGTAACAAATGAATGCTGATAAAACACTGTGCGAAAAAGTGTGGTAATGATTTCGGGCTTATTAAATTACCCGTAAAACCGTAGGGTAGATTTTTGTTCAGTGGTAACAACATCAAAAAAAGTTTTTTTTAATGCTACAGAAGCTAAATAATTAAAACATACAATCGTCGTACATGAGTGTCATTATTGGAAATTTCGCATTGGGAGCTTCGACTGTAATGCGTTTATCTATCGAAGCCGACCAAGGCTTCCTCTGCTACGTTGTTAGTGGATCTACTGTCAGTAGACGTCTCACTATATCTCGTTGCCCTCTGCTAGAAAATGGATTACTCGATAGCCAGGAACCTGGTGCTTTCCTTCCTGTGCTTCATAAATTCGGTCACGGCAGATGGCGAAATCATTTTTCGTATCGATCCACTGGGTAAGCTTTAGTTAAAGTAAGCCAAAAATATAATTTAAAAAAAATGTATTTACATGCATAATTCTAACGTTCCTTTCTGAGTGCAAAATGTTTTTAAAAAAAAACCAAGCAGTTGCTTGAAAATGGCGCCATCTTCCAAACATTTCTATATTTGCTATAAACTTTTTAGTGAGTGGTCCGTGGTAATACTAAAGCCAACACCCAGAAAAAAATATGGACTTAAAACCCAAACAATTAACTTTAATTAAGATAATATGGACTAAATTTGGAGCTAAGGAATCTTAGACTTAGAATGCTAGCCCGGAAGGGATTTAAAAATTCTCTAAAATAAACAGATACATATTTACTCGCATTCTAAGGTTGCCTTGACTTATTTGAGATTTTACAGCAAATAGGAGTAGATGATAAAACTAAAACAGCGGTTTTTTTCGTTTAATAAATCCAATAAAGTGTCCTAATGAAAACGCCTTAAACCGAAATTAAAGCATACAATGAACAATAGATTCAACGAATAATACAAATTAGTTCCATTGAAGATTTAATTCTCAGAATTGTTTTTTCATCAGAGAAATTGTGAAAATTTTGGGAGTTTCAACTTTGGCGTCTAATTCCAAAGACATGGGCAATGGTTCACGATGGGGACTTTTTTTTAGTAGTGCCGTGATGTATTGAGAGTAGATTTCAGCGAACATAATTATGGTAAGTTCAATAACATAGGCCACGTAATTAAAAATGTCGGAAAACATCGGTTTTTTGTATTCTTAGCTATACCGCGGAACCTGTAGGTGATGGAAAATAATTTTGTATGGAACTTTTACTCATGGGAACCCAAATATCATGGAAAACTAGAAATGGTTCGTGGAATTTTTTGGCTGTGTACCTGTGTTATTAATCAATGGATTTTCAACTGAAAAAAAACTTTCAACTCATTGCACCAGTAGGACTCGAAGCGGGATCCTCTCGCTTTAAGGGCAGACACTTTACTAGTCGCACCATTAGACACTGTTAAGTACTTGTGTCTAAGCAACTGCTGATATTCAAGTGTATGTAAAAAATATCATTATTTTTTAAATAATTTATTAGATATTACAAATTTAAATATTTTGTATTCAAAAATTTTAAAAATAATTAATAATAATAATAATTGTGAGGGACACACTCGCTCACTGAGCTAACTTCTCAGCAGGGGCAAAATTTAAGATAAACATTGTTAATTTAACAGCATAGTCAACACAAGTACGGATTTTTTTTTAAGAAATGTCAAAAAATCTTCAAGCATTGTTTGATTTATCTTAAACAAATTTTAAGTGTTATTGCTAAATACGTATGTATGTGTTTATTGTAAAATGCTGCAATTTAGAGCGTCTTTAGTTATAGGTAATTTTCCTTTCATGTTTATACTAGCAATACCCGAAGCGACGTTGTCCGCTACTATTAGCAAAGCATTTCATGCTTTAGATAGTAACCTGATTTTATTATATTTCGGAATTTTACTCGGATATTAATTAAAATTCTGAATTATGATAAGATCAGGTTATTACCACAGTAAACCCCACCTAATATTTTACCATAACCTCTAACCATAACTTACCTTTCCTTTAAACTGCCTTAACCCTACCTGTCTCTTACCCCCGGAACAATTTTTTAACACCCTAATGCTGTTTTCACTATTTCCTCGCCTAACCCCTAACCATCCATACTCAGCCCTAACACCGAAAAACCATTATTTTAACCAACTTTCTCTACCATAACACCAGTTTTTTCTTTCCTTAGCCAACAATTACCCCACTCTAGTGTTACATGAAAAAAATATTTCCTTGCCTAATTAATTCCACTTAAACATTACTTTTTCTGGTTTGTCACCTTAAGCCACTTTATCCTCACAAAAGTCCAAAAAAAACTTACTTTTCTCACATTTACCCTTTCTTTACATTAGTTTTACCGTCACCCTAATCTAGCTAATAACGTCTTAACCGAAACTTTAACCCCGCATTAACCTCACTCATGCGTTCTGATATTCTTAATCTACCCTTTTGGTCAGCTAAGTTATCAGCTAAAAGGAAAACCAAACAGCGTGCTGCCAATTAACCCCAAATAACCTTTAAAACAAAACAAAATATAAACAATAACACACAAATACCTATGGAACGCTACGGTCAACATGTTTTAAGCGAAAAACGCAGGATCGGTAGGTTAAACAAAATTAAGTGCCCCCATGTCGGTTGGGGCTCACCACCTCGATTAAAATATTTCCGGAAATAAAAGAAAACTAAAACATGACGGACCTAAAGCACTATTTTGGGTTTAAGCTGTGGGAGTAATTCGATCTAAAAGTCAAAATTTTGCAATTTTTAAGGTTTCTTGTGAGTCTTTTGGATACACATCTTTCAAACAATTTCCTTAGTGCGCCCATCCTTTATAACAATTCTTTCAAAACTTGTGTTTAGTGTCCAATAAACTTATGCGAAAACAGAAAAATTTTATTTCAACGTTTAGGCGGTGCGCAATGGCCCTAAACTTTTGCTAAATATTACGTGTCAAAATAAGAATTTACTCCATTACATTTCTTGTCAGATTTCAAACGACTTTTAAATAAATTATGGCTAACGAAAGGATTTTCCTAATCGGCAACCTTAGACAAATATAAGTTTATTCCATGTTTTTTAAAACTTCGACTTAGCCTAGTGCGTAGAGCTTCTGACTCCGAATAAAAAATACCGGGTTCAATCCCAGACCCGACGATTTGTTTCTTTTTTTATGGAACTTCCACTTAAATAGCGATTCTGTTTGGGGAACATCCTGTTCTTTTGGTTTGTGAATAGACTAAGGTTGAAATCTTAAGTTTACGTCATTTTAAGTAAAATGTTAGTATTTAATATGAACGCCGCGGTCCAGAGAAAGCTTACTAAGCGATTTTTTTTTTGTAAGAACGATATCTGGCCACTCTACTCGTGGAAATCAATTGGAAAGAACGTGTATTATTAAAAACGCAACGAAAACGGGTTCTATATTGGAAACCCAACTCAGCCTTTGGCTACATTGCTGTTAGCAATTCCCTCCAGAGCAAGGTCTGGAAACATTTTGGCGACCGTGACAGCTCTAAAGGATAAGTCACACGCGCAAATACGATTGCGGATCTTTCATCGGGTCAATATAGAACTGCAATTCAAGTACATATCGGCCAGGGCTTCGCTGACCAATTCAACGAACGCAAATTGGTCAGAGCCTCACTGGACATCTCGGAAAGTCAACTAGGGCTTCGTTGGAGCAACTGATCAGTAGCAGTTTGCCAAAGCCTCGCTGGTGGATTTCACTTCGGTCAACCACAACCTCACTTCTGCGGATCACATTTCGGCAAACATAACCACACTTCGAAGCACGCAGCTATCACACACTTACACATCGCAAGTACACACACATATCTAAGTAACCTGTACCCATATACATGTAGAATACACCCAAAAAATATAAAGATTGTTGCGCCAAGTAGCTATTTCTATGAAAGGCTGAGATTCTTGCTGTTGCCCATTTTATCTTTAGTTCAGTTACAGGTGCCGCCGATAGGGGTCGAGCATACTTTTCAATTAAACTAGTCAGTTCTCGATCTTGAGTGTACGCATTGAACAATGGATAAGGCTGAGTCAATCAATCCTAACGAAGCAGGTCCACCCCAAGTAGAAGTTAATGACGCAAAACTTGTAAAATTACGAGTTCAGCGGACAACGATAGAGCGCAATATCAAAAATCTTAAAAGTCGTGTTCTCACTCTTGGGGCATCCGCTGAACCCACAGTGCTGGAGTGCAATTTGCAAATAGTTGAAAATTACTTTCGTACATTATGTCAGATTCAGTCAAACATCGAGGAAATTTTCTGCATCGACACGGGGAGAGCGCAAGTGGAAGAAATCTTCATTGATGTAAAATCAACAATTACACAGCTCATAAATAAGAGGCGTAAAGCCAGCCTCGTTGGAGACGATCCAAGTTTTCTGAACTCCACTGGCAACACAACGCACCAAAACCGATTACCTAATATCAAGTTGCCCAGTTTCGATGGAGTTTCAATACAATCCAGCGATCAGTTCCATCGCACGGGAGAATCGCCTCCGTCAACGGTGAAGCCACACCTTTCATTAGTTGTGCGAGCAGCTAAACTCGGTATACTTCCCACAGCAGTGGTCCAAGTCAAGGACAAACTCGGGGAACTTCATTATATTCGCGCCATGCTTGACTCCTGTTCAGAAGTCTATCTGATCACTGAAGAAACAGCCAAGCTTTTGAATTTGGAAAAATTCAAGGTATCTCAAGAAGTTTGCGGAATTTCAGATACGTGTCAACCAATCAAGTATAACGTTATAGTTACACTAAAATCACGCTTTTCTGAATTTGAATGGACTTCCACGTTTGCGGTAATAAATTCAATATGCACGCATCAACCTAGCAGCACCATTGGAATTCAGGATTGGAAGCTACCAACTAATGTCAATCTAGCCGACCCACACTTTTTCCAGTCGACCAAGGTTCATATGCTTATTAGTACCGAAGGCTTTTTCGAAGCATTCTCTTGGGTTTGGCAAGCCTAGTCTAATCAATACAGAATTCGGTTGGGTAGTAGGAGGAAATATCACATCAGCTCCAACAGTGCTTAAAGCCTTTCATTGCACACTTCACGAAAATCGCGCTGACACCGACACAATTTTAAATCGTTTTTGGAAAATCGAAGAGTATTGTACCTCTCCTCCTACATTTACGGATGAAGAGCAAGCGTGTGAAGTTCATTTCACACATTTAGTCGACGGACGGATTCAAGTGCGCCTTCCATTCAGCAATTCAAGTGCAGGTTTAGGTAATTCATTCAACATGGCTCAAAATCTTTGCTCAATGCTTGAGCGAAGACTCAACCGCTGTCCCGAATTAAAGGAAGGCTACGTAAACTTTATGAAAGAGTACGAGGCTTTGGGGCACATGTCGTCTCTTTAATCATTCGATTCCAACGTGCGACACTTTTTTATTCCGCATCATTGCGTACATAGACCTCAAAGCCTATCGACCAAACTCCGCGTTGTCTTCGACGGATCAGCTAAATCAACCTCGGGCAAATCACTAAACGATCTTTTACTCTGCGGACCGACAATTCAGCAGGATCTCATCACTACAGTTTTAGCCTTTAGACTACACCGGTTCGTTCTCACCGGTGATATCACTAAAATGTATCGCCAATTCATGATCGATCCTCGTGACCGATTATTCCAGCTGATCCTGTGGAGGGAAAACCCAACAGATCCAATAAAAGTATACCAATTAAACACCGTGACATACGGCCTATCATCAGCTCCGTTTTTAGCCATCCGAAGTTTACAATATTTAGCAAGCGTATCAAGGTCAGAATATCCTGCAGGAGCTTCAGTTTTGTGCAACGATCTTTACGTAGACGACCTCCTGACAGGTGCTAATACGGTAGAAGAATTACTGGAAAAGAAAAGACAGGTCGTACAAATATTGAGGAAGGGAAGCATGAGCATGTCGAAATTCAACAGCAACTCGCATATCATCGGAGGCTTATCAGCAACGGAAGTCGCCATCAAGTTTGAAGAAGAAGAAGTCACCAAAGCCCTTGGATTGTCGTGGCAGCCTCAAAAGGACTACTTCGTATACAGATACGACTTCTCGTCGGACAACACGTTTACTAAGCGAATTGTTTTGTCTACTATCGCAAGTCTCTTTGACGCACTAGGATTACTCAGTCCCTTAACCATACGATGTAAAATCCTGTTGCAAGATCTGCACATTCTCAAACTTGGATGGGACGAGCCACTCCCGGATTCACAAAATGAATTGTGGAGTGATTTAAAAAACGATTTGAAAAATACACCCAAACTGAAATGTCCTCAGCAGTCAGCCTTTCATGAGGAATTGAAGTTACTAGCAAAAAATCAATCTCTAAAGCCACACTTACAGGGTCTTGCTCCATTTATTCATATGATGGAATTAGATAATGTCAGTGTCAATGTGGTAAGGGAAGGCGGGCGATTAGCAAGATCAGCGTTGTCATTTGAGGCAAAATTTCCAGCAATCGTTCCACGAAACCATCGTTTCATTCAGCTGTTTATAGAATTCCTTCATAGAAAAAATCTACATGCAAATTCAAAAATACTCAATTCTCTCTCTCGAGAAAGGTTATGGATTGTCAACGCCAGAGTTCTAACTCGTCAGGTCGTCCGGAACTGCACGCATTGTTTTCATTACAAGCCAAGACTTACACAACAAATTATGGGGGATCTGCCTCCTGACCGACTTCACGCGGAACGCCCTTTCTCAATTGCAGGGGTTGATTTCTGTGGCCCATTTCAAACGTGCTATAAAATACGTGGCAAGCGACCATATAAAACATATGCGTCGATATTCATTTGCTTTGCTACGAAAGCTGTACACATTGAGGTGGTGTCCGAATTATCAACTAATGCATTTTTATTATGTCTTCGAAGATTCATCGGACGTCGATGCCTGCCTTCGAAACTGTACTGCGATAATGCTACCAATTTCTGTGGTGCAGCAAGGAAAATGGACGAATTTAAGCAACAGTTTTTCAGTACAGAGGTCATCGACGATCTTCACTCCTTCAGTGCGGTTAAAGGATTTGACTTTAACTTTATTCCGCCCCGAGCCCCACATTTCGGGGGGCTCTGGGAAGCCGCTGTGAAGTCAGCCAAAACCCTTTTACTGAAGAACATATCGGAGGCCAATCTCACGTACGAAGAGCTGGAGACAACGTTTGCTGAAATAGAGGCAATTCTCAATTCAAGGCCTATTGACCCACAATCAGATGATCCTAACGACGGAATCGCTCTAACGCCAGCTCATTTTCTGGTTGGTTCATCACTTTTGGCTGCTCCAGACGAGCGCATCTTCAAACCACAATCTACCACCCAGCTAAGTTATTTGAATCGATGGCAAAGGGTAACGTTTCTCAAGCAGCAGTTCTGGAGTATGTGGCAGCGGGATTACATACACGCCCTACAGCGTCGAGGAAAATGGAATACTCAACAAGCAAACATCAAAACGGGCCAACTTGTCATCATACATGAGGATAACACACCACCACAACATTGGATTCTCGCTCGCGTCGTTTCCGCAATCCCAGGAAAGGACTGGAAGGTTCGAGTTGTCGATCTACAAACTTCAAAGAACGTGCTGCGACGCCCAATTCATAAAATTGCTCCTCTTCCAATGGAATAGTTGAAAGATCACGGATCCTGCAACGGGGGGAGTATGTTTGGGGAACACCCTGTTCTTTTGGTTTGAAGGTTGAAATCTGAAGTTTACGTCATTTTAAGTAAAATGTTAGTATTTAATATGAACGCCGCGGTCCAGAGAAAGCTTTCTAAGCGATCTCTTTTTTGTAAGAACGATATTTGGACACTCTACTCGTGGAAATCAATTGGAAAGAACGTGTATTATTAAAAACGCAACGAAAACGAGTTCTATATTGGAAACCCAACTCATCCTTTGGCTACAATGCTGCTAGCAATTCCCTCCAGAGCAAGGTCTGGAAACAGATTCTATTTTACAATTTTAAAGATTACGGGTCAGAGTTATAATTGAAGAAATGCTGGTTAATGTTACGACAATGCTAACTATTATTTTTAAGTTGTATTTGTCTTACTGTACTTGGATTTTAGGAACAACATAGATACTATTTGGCGTACTGTCAAAGTATGAAATCAAGTCTACGGTATCTAAATAAACATAAAATATGCGCAATAAACTTTAAAGCCATTGCGCACCGCTTAAAACTCATTATTTTTAACCTTTTCTTTCTGTTATTTATTAAGGGAACCAAAAGGCAATTTATTAGAGGGTGAGGGTATGGCCCTAAAAATTTCATACAAAATAAGTCCGCCCTAATGTACATGCCGACTTGTCGATGTGTGTGTGTGTGTTCGTTTGAAAATTCCCTTTGGATTTAACGGATTAGCTTCACATTTTGACTTAGATTGCATTCATTAGATAATCCGTTCTGGTATCCAAATTTTGAAATTTTGATCAGGTGTTTCTAAACCAGCAAAAACAAGAAATAAAGCTAACTTCGGCCAGCCGAAGTTTATATACCCTTGCAGATCGTTCCTATTCTATTTGAAATTACAAAAATGTTAAATTTAGATTTGCAACAAACAAAATTACGGAGTATTTTGACATTAATTATCCGATCCTTCCTATGGCAGCTATATAATATAGTCATCCAATTTATGTTAAATTTAATTCGAAATTCTAAAATAATAAAATAAACTTATATTCCAAAGTAGAAGAGAATACAATAAAAATTGACAAAGCTTTAATTTTGTTTTTATTAATTTCCCTTTAGTTTTCCGATCGTTCCTATGGGAGCTATATGATAAAGTCGTCCGATTTTTATAAAATTTAATTCGAAATTCACGAGAGTTGAAAAAATGATATTCCTAAGAGCAATAGTTAATATGTCAAAAAACACTGAAGATATAATTTTTTTCAATTATTTTTCCGATTATTCCAATGGGAGCTATAAGATATAGTTGTCCGATCCGGCCGGCTCCGACCTATATACTACCTGCAACGGAAAGACGACTTTTGGTAAAGTTTCAGCTCGATAGCTTAAAAACTGAGGGACTAGTTTGCGTAGAAACGGACGGACGGACGGACAGACGGACCGACAGAGGGACAGACGGACATGGCTAGATCGACTCGTCTAGTCATGCTGACCAAGAATATATATACTTTATAGGGTCGGAAACGTCTCCTTCACTGCGTTTCAAACTTCTGACTAAAATCATTATACCCTCTGCAAGGGTACAAGAACTTTGGCCGCCTATCTTGCGCTTCAAATAACTCTCTCTGCTCTTTACTCTCTCACTCTGCTTCTGCTGACGTTGTTTTTGTGAGAGCTGTGTTCGGAATTTGTTCGTGAGTGCTGCGAACTGCCGAAGCATTCAAAAAACAAAAACAACGTGCTGCCAAAAGGGCCCCCGCAACCCCATAAATCTTATAAAAACAATTATATAAAATTAACCGTGGGTCAAAAAAAAAAATACCTCATTGATTGTATGGCATAGCTTCACACTTTAAACCAAAAACGGATCCGATCGCATAATCGGTGCGGAAAAATTAATTAAGTGCCCCAACCGGAAGTTGGTTAAAGCTCATCTTCTGGGGTTTTAAAGATTTCCACAAATAAAGCTTAAAATAAAAATATAAACATGTTTGGTTGAAAACTGTGGGAATGGTTAATGTTTTAATCAAAAAATTTTGAATTTTTGGAAAATCCTGGGAGTCCTTAGGAGCCGAATTTTAAAAAATCTTTTCTTAGTACACACCTCCTCTAACACACGATTCAGACCCAATTTTTTCCAGAATTTTAGGTCTTATGGTTTGGGCTGGGGGAACAGGACGCAAATGGACTTCAACTCTTTTTTAGTAATACTTGATAACACACAAATACCTATGGAACGATACGGTCAACATGGCTTAAGCGAAAAACGCAGGATCGGTAGGTAGGTAGAAGTGGTGAGGTTCCCTCTGAGGCCCACCAAGTAGAGCTGAGCTCCGTTTTGATCCACACCATCGTAAATTGTTGTCTCCGCGCTCTCTTCAGTACCAGTCTGCGTCATGTAGAAAACCTAGGATTGCAGTTATCCTCTGCTTTCCTATCTCTCCCAATGATTCCAGCTGATACGCCCCGAAGTATCTCCCCCTGATATGGTTTAGTGCTGGGCAATGACACATCATGTGCTCAGGTGTCTCCTGTATGTCTGTTTCTTTGCAGCTTCTGCAATTAGCGTTGTACGGAAGCCCCATCTTCATGGCTTGCGTGCCAATAGCCCAATGGCCTGTGATGAGTGCCGTGATCCTTCTAATATCCCTTTTACTTTTGGTTATTAGCTCTCGAGTTCTCTTGCTATTGATTGTTGGCCAGCAGAGTTTTGATCTCCTGAGACCCTGCTTTTCCGACCAACTTTTACTAGCTTGTGTTTTGTAGTGTTCGTGAATCCTTGCTTGTACTGTATTTAGGGATTCAGGTAGACTAGTTGTATAGGAGTCGTCTGCCGACCCCATTCGTGCAAGTTCATTCGCCTTTTCGTTTCCTGGTATATCATTGTGCCCTGGCACCCATGTTATCTGTACATGGTTGTTTGTTGCTAGTATGTTAAGGGCCGACTTACAATCGGCTACTAGTGTCGAGTTGGTTCTTGCTGCTGCGAGAGATTTGATAGCCGCTTGGCTATCAGAGTATATCCTTATCTTGGTATTCCTGAGGCATTGCTGAATCGAAAGCTTGGCAGCTTCTAATATAGCAAGTACCTCAGCCTGGAAAACTGTCGCTGATTCTGGGAGGTGGAATTTCGATCCTATCCCCCAGCTTTCAGCGAAAATTCCAGCCCCTACACCACAGTTCACCTTGAAGCCGTTAGTGTAGAGTGATACCTCATCTTGTCCGGTTACTCTGTCATTCTCCAGTCTTCCCTCGTTGGAAAGGTAGTCGTAAATCCGTTTCCAAATCTTATCTCCGCTGTCATATAATCCGTATTGTTCTTTGCCAGATAGCTGCTGTCCTCTAAGATGGCCGCACTGTGCGCTGCTGTATCCTTTATGAAAAGTTCTATCGACATTATATCCAGAATAGTGTTCAACGCGGCAGCCGGGCATGATCTTAATGCTCCTGTAGCTCCTGCGCAAGCTGATCTCTGTATTCTTGTCAGCTTGGTAATATTGTATGCTCTTGTCAGGGCTGGCCACCAGACTAGTGCCCCGTATGTGAGAATTGGCCTTACAACTGCTGTGTAAAGCCATAATATTATCTTAGGGTGTATACCCCAGTTTTTGCCGAACATTTTCCTGCACGAGTAGAATGCTATCCTTTCTTACTCGTTCCGTGATGTTCAGTTTCCACGAGAGTTTCGGGTCTAGTATCACTCCTAGATACTTAGCTCTACCCGATAGCTCGAGTTCGATTCCATCTTTTTTTGGCTTAGTTCGGTTTTACTCGGATTTATACCCAGTCCGCAGGTTTTTGCCCATTCATTGAGTCGGGTAAGGCCCCCGTCATTATGTTACTAATGACATCTGGGAATGGTCCTGATACTAGCAACACTACGTCGTCTGCGTAGGCTACTACTTTTACTCCTCCGCTATTGAGTTCTCTCAATATGTCGTTCATGTTGATAAGCCAAAGCAGTGGTGATAGAACTCCGCCCTGAGGTGTGCCTCTCTTCACAAAGCGTGTGAGGTAAGTGCCACTCAGTTCGGCTGTTATCGTCCTGCTCGTGAGCATAACTCCGATCCAAGCTCTGATGTCTCCTTCAATGCCGATCGAGTTGAGGGAGCTTAGTATGGATTCGGCGTTTACATTATTGAACATCTATGTCTAAGAAGGTGGCCATTGTATATTGGTTAAAATGCAGCGATTTTTCTATGTGGCAGACTACTTCGTGTAGTGCCGTCTCTGTCAATCTGCCCTTTCGGTACGCATGCTGAGCTTTCGATAGATGCTGCTTCTCGGTGTTTTCCCGGATATGAATATCGATAATTCTCTCCAGCGTTTTCATTAGGAAGGAGGTAAGGCTGATCGGCCTGTAGTCCTTTGCTAGGATATGACCTCATCTTCCTGGTTTTGGTATGAATACAACTTTGGCTTCCTTCCATAGAAGCGGTATGTGTGTTAGTCTGATGCAAGCCATGTAAATGGCTTGTAGCCACCTACTGATGCTGACCTGTGTTGCTTGAAGCATTGCCGGGAAAATACCGTCTGGCCCCGGACTCTTGTATTTATCGAAAGAGTTTATCGCCCATTTGATTCTTTCAATGGTTATGATATCCCTTGTGTGTGTTGGTTGATGAGCCCTCTGACCTTCAGTAGGTGCTGGCTTTTCTCGAAGGTTGCCTGGAAAGTGTGAATCCACTAGTGTCTCAATGGATTCTTCCACTGTTGTAGTCGCTGATCCGTCTTGTTTGTGTAACAGAGTTGGGCTGTTATACCTTTTAGCAAGCACCTTGCTTAGTCTAGCCGAGTCCTTTATACCTTCAAGCGATTCGCAGTAAGTCCTCCAAGAGTCTTTCTTGGCTGCGTATATCCCATTTCTTTTATGCTTCCCATTCCTTGGTAGCATAGCTGGAGTTATAGGCTTTTCTTGCCCTCTTTCTCAGAGTGCAAAGCTCTTTGGTCCACCATAAAGGGTGTTGTTTCTTAGAGTATGAAACCTTACATGTTTCCTTATATGCATTGTTTAGAATGTTTGTTAGGTCCTCTACTTCCTTGTCCAGGGTCGTCGTAGAGGTTTGTACCCGTATTCTCCTGTTACTAACTTTCGAGAGGACTATCTCACCGAATTTGTCCCGGTTTGTTCTACGGGTTTCGGTTCCGGTTTGCTAATCGGAATCGAAATTTCCAAAAAAATGTACCTGTGATCTGAAAAGGAATTTTGTTTCGACACTATCCACCTTTCAACCTTATATTTACTAAATTCTGAAATCCCTGAAATTCCCTAGTGCTTGGAAATTGTGCTGAATATAAAGGTGGGTGTCCGCAACATCACCATATTATTAAAAAGAGACTCACCCCTTTCGTTAGTTTCTGAGCTTCCCCATAGTGTGTGCCCCGTGTTAGCGTCGCATCCGAGCACCAGGGTCGTCTTAGTGTCTTCCGTACATTGCAGCAGCTTGATGACTGGCTCAGGTGGAGCCGGTACCTCATGGGACATGTAGGATGAGGCTATCACCATCGATGTCCCATTCGCCGCCACGAATCTGGCCAATGCTAGATCCGGTGTACTAAGATTGGGGCAAAGAAGTGCGTTATAGTCATTCTTTATAATAATACCTGCTCTCGGCCTACCTTTCGAGTTACTATAAAAGAGTGTATATCCTTGTTGTGTTAGACGCGAGATTTGTCCGTCTCGAATCCATGGTTCTTGATGCCTATGTCAATGTTCCTCTCACTGAGAAGAACTGCAAGATTGGCTGAAGCATTCGTGCTGTGCTTCAGGTTAATCTGCACGACTTTAGGCATCGGTGTTGGGTGTTACGTCTGGGGTCTTGTCGTCGATGACTAGGTCATCCAACAGCTTGTTGGTGTCATCGACCTCCTCTGTGTGCACTTCTGGGTTCTGAGCCCTCAGCAGCGACAGCACCTTTTCTTGGTCAGTCTGCTCCTTTGGCAACCAAATGCGAGCCCGCGGCCTCCTTGGAATCTCCCTGGCATGGACGAGCCTAATGCTAAGGCCGTCCCATGCATTTCCAATCTTGGATATGCATTCCGCTAGGTAGGACCTCGAGAACGAGTCATCGCACTTGATCACCCGGTGCCATGTCCGAAGAGTCGAAGGAGGGGATCGGACCATTTGGCACGGCTGATAGCCTTCAGCTATCATGTCGGCCACCTTGATCTCGATCTCCTCCCAGTTCTCCGACAGCAGGCGTCCGTCGTCGCGAAGGTCGTCCACCAGTGCCATCGCGAGGCTGTCTCTGGCTACGACGCTGAACTTCTTGGCCTTCTTTACAAAGGAGGTCGGTCTTGGCCTCCCCTGAGCGTCCTTTGCCCGTTTGGGTGCGCTCTCGCTTGCCTCGTGCGAGCGGTCCCTCTTCGTGTTGGCTTGTGGCGCGTCCTCATGTATTCCTCGAAGTCTGCGATCTTCGCAAGGAATCGAGTCTTGACCTCCGCACCGCGCTGGTCGGTCTTGCCCTCTGCCTCATTCTTGGCAATCTTGCCAAGAATGAAGCGGGTTCGACTGACCTTGGCCTTGCGCTGCTGATGCGTAGCAGTGGCTGCCTTGCTGGTACCCGGCTGTAGCTCCTGCGCAAGCTGATCTCTGTATTCTTGTCAGCTTGGTAATATTGTATGCTCTTGTCAGGGCTGGCCACCAGACTAGTGCCCCGTATGTGAGAATTGGCCTTACAACTGCTGTGTAAAGCCATAATATTATCTTAGGGTGTATACCCCAGTTTTTGCCGAACATTTTCCTGCACGAGTAGAATGTTATGCTGGCCTTTCTTACTCGTTCCGTGATGTTCAGTTTCCACGAGAGTTTCGGGTCTAGTATCACTCCTAGATACTTAGCTCTACCCAATAGCTCGAGTTCGATTCCATCTATTTTTGGCTTAGTTCGGTTTTTCTCGGGTTTATACCTAGTCCGCAGGTTCTTGCCCATTCATTGAGTCGGGTAGGGGCCCCGTCATTATGTTACTAATGACATCTGGGAATGGCCCTGATACTAGCAACACTACGTCGTCTGCGTAGGCTACTACTTTTCCTTCTCCGCTATTGAGTTCTCTCAATATGTCGTTAATGTTGATAAGCAGTGGTAATAGAACCCCGCCCTGAGGTGTGCCTCTCTTCACAAAGCGTGTGAGGTAAGAGCCACTCGGTTCGGCTGTTATCGTCCTGCTCGTGAGCATAACTCCGATCCATGCTCTGATGTCTCCTTTAATGCCGATCGAGTTGAGGGAGCTCAGTATGGATTCGGCGTTTACATTATTGAACGCACCTTCTATATCTAAGAAGGTGGCCATTGTATATTGGTTAAAATGTAGCGATTTTTCTATGTGGCAGACTACTTCGTGTAGTGCCGTTTCTGTCGATCTGGCCTGCTTCTCGGTGTTTTCCCGGATATGAATATCGATAAATTTCTCCAGCGTTTTCATTGGGAAGGAGTTAGGCTGATCGGCCTGTAGTCCTTTGCTAGGATATGACCTCATCTTCCTGGTTTTGGTATGAATACAACTTTGGCTTCCTTCCATAGAAGCGGTATGTGTGTTAGTCTGATGCAAGCCAAGTAAATGGCTTGTAGCCACCTACTGATGCTGACCTGTGTTGCTTGAAACATTGCCGGGAAAATACCGTCTGGCCCCGGACTCTTGTATTTATCGAAAGAGTTTATCGCCCATTTGATTCTTTCAATGGTTATGATATCCCTTGTGTGTGTTGGTTGATGAGCCCTCTGACCTTCAGTAGGGGCTGGCTTTTCTCGAAGGTTGCCTGGAAAGTGTGAATCCACTAGTGTCTCAATGGATTCTTCCACTGTTGTAGTCGCTGATCCGTCTTGTTTGTGTAACAGAGTTGGACTGTTATACCTTTTAGCAAGGACCTTGCTTAGTCTAGCCGAGTCCTTTATACCTTCAAGCGATTCGCAGTAAGTCCTCCAAGAGTCTTTCTTGGCTGCGTATATCCCATTTCTGTTATGCTTCCCATTCCTTGGTAGCATAGCTGGAGTTATAGGCTTTTCTTGCCCTCTTTCTCAGAGTGCAAAGCTCTTTGGTCCACCATAAAGGGTGTTGTTTCTTAGAGTATGAAACCTTACATGTTTCCTTATATGCATTGTTTAGAATGTTTGTTAGGTCCTCTACTTCCTTGTCCAGGGTCGTCGTAGAGGTTTGTACCCGTATTCTCCTGTTACTAACTTTCGAGAGGACTATCTCACCGAATTTGTCCCGGTTTGTTCTACGGGTTTCGGTTCCGGTTTGCTAATCGGAATCGAAATTTCCAAAAAAATGTACCTGTGATCTGAAAAGGAATTTTGTTTCGACACTATCCACCTTTCAACCTTATATTTACTAAATTCTGAAATCCCTGAAATTCCCTAGTGCTTGGAAATTGTGCTGAATATAAAGGTGGGTGTCCGCAACATCACCATATTATTAAAAAGAGACTCACCCCTTTCGTTAGTTTCTGAGCTTCCCCATAGTGTGTGCCCCGTGTTAGCGTCGCATCCGAGCACCAGGGTCGTCTTAGTGTCTTCCGTACATTGCAGCAGCTTGATGACTGGCTCAGGTGGAGCCGGTACCTCATGGGACATGTAGGATGAGGCTATCACCATCGATGTCCCATTCGCCGCCACGAATCTGGCCAATGCTAGATCCGGTGTACTAAGATTGGGGCAAAGAAGTGCGTTATAGTTATTCTTTATAATAATACCTGCTCTCGGCCTACCTGTCGAGTTACTATAAAAGAGTGTATATCCTTGTTGTGTTAGACGCGAGATTTGTCCGTCTCGAATCCATGGTTCTTGATGCCAATGTTCCTCTCACTGAGAAGAACTGCAAGATTGGCTGAAGCATTCGTGCTGTGCTTCAGGTTAATCTGCACGACTTTAGGCATCGGTGTTGGGTGTTACGTCTGGGGTCTTGTCGTCGATGACTAGGTCATCCAACAGCTTGTTGGTGTCATCGACCTCCTCTGTGTGCACTTCTGGGTTCTGAGCCCTCAGCAGCGACAGCACCTTTTCTTGGTCAGTCTGCTCCTTTGGCAACCAAATGCGAGCCCGCGGCCTCCTTGGAATCTCCCTGGCATGGACGAGCCTAATGCTAAGGCCGTCCCATGCATTTCCAATCTTGGATATGCATTCCGCTAGGTAGGACCTCGAGAACGAGTCATCGCACTTGATCACCCGGTGCCATGTCCGAAGAGTCGAAGGAGGGGATCGGACCATTTGGCACGGCTGATAGCCTTCAGCTATCATGTCGGCCACCTTGATCTCGATCTCCTCCCAGTTCTCCGACAGCAGGCGTCCGTCGTCGCGAAGGTCGTCCACCAGTGCCATCGCGAGGCTGTCTCTGGCTACGACGCTGAACTTCTTGGCCTTCTTTACAAAGGAGGTCGGTCTTGGCCTCCCCTGAGCGTCCTTTGCCCGTTTGGGTGCGCTCTCGCTTGCCTCGTGCGAGCGGTCCCTCTTCGTGTTGGCTTGTGGCGCGTCCTCATGTTAATATTTATATATTTATTTATTTAATATTTTCCTAGCGCGACAAGTGATTACTTATATTTATAGCGCTAGTCACAATGAATGGTATACAAAATATAACTTTAGCTTATAACTTCTATGCTTACTGTTAACCTTATACATTTCATTAGATTTCATTAAATATTATTCTATAATTATTATTTAAAATTATTAAAAATTATTATATTTATTTCTAATTTTTGTAGTGTGTCAATAAGGCATGTTTAAATTGTGGAACACTCTTAATTGTTTTGAGGCGATGTGGTAGTTCATTCCAAAAACGTACAGCATAGACAAAGAACTGATTTTCAGAGACTGACAGTCTATATCTGCGACATATTACATTATTTGTCCTTCGGGAAGATGTAAAAATCAGTTCTTCATACAAATAGTTAGGCTCCTTGGTATTTATAATTTTATGAAGAAGCAATAATGCCCTAAGTTTAATCCAGTCGGACAGGTGAAGATCAAATATTTTATGGGAGAAACGCGAGATGGAGTGCCCCCTTTTTACATTAAACACATATCTAGCAACACTATTAAATACAACATTTAGCTTTTTCATACTTTGAGCATCACTATTACCAAATATTTCAACTCCATAAAATAAAATCGGGGTGACTATGGCCTTTGCAATTAAAAGACGGCAGTTCTCTGGTATGAAAGACTGGGTATAATTAAGAGCCCTAAGGCATCCATATATTTTCCCTACCACCTGAGTGATATGGTCATTCCACTTCAAACTTTTATTAAAAGTAATACCTAAATTTTTTACTTTTTCCACATACTCAATTGTTTCATTCCCCATTTTAAGTGGTGCCAAAACGCTTGTGTCTATTTCGGTTTTATGGATTACAACGCATTTAGTTTTGCTAGGGTTAAGCTGGAGACCGTTTTTGAAAGACCAATTTTTTAAAACAGCTAGCTCCTTGTTGACTACAGAAACACATTCATCAACTTTGCACAACGGACGAGATACATACATCTGAACATCGTCTGCATACATATGGACATTACACGAAGATATTATATTAGGAATTTCATTAACATACATGGTAAACAACAAAGGACCTAACACTGACCCCTGAGGGACACCCCTTGTCAGCACAAGGAAGGATGAGCTTTCCGTTGGTGTTACAACTGCCTGCCTTCTACCAGTCAAATAGGAACGAATTAACTTCTGTGCCGTATTAGTACGGCGAGCCCGCGGCCTCCTTGGAATCTCCCTGGCATGGACGAGCCTAATGCTAAGGCCGTCCCATGCATTTCCAATCTTGGATATGCATTCCGCTAGGTAGGACCTCGAGAACGAGTCATCGCACTTGATCACCCGGTGCCATGTCCGAAGAGTCGAAGGAGGGGATCGGACCATTTGGCACGGCTGATAGCCTTCAGCTATCATGTCGGCCACCTTGATCTCGATCTCCTCCCAGTTCTCCGACAGCAGGCGTCCGTCGTCGCGAAGGTCGTCCACCAGTGCCATCGCGAGGCTGTCTCTGGCTACGACGCTGAACTTCTTGGCCTTCTTTACAAAGGAGGTCGGTCTTGGCCTCCCCTGAGCGTCCTTTGCCCGTTTGGGTGCGCTCTCGCTTGCCTCGTGCGAGCGGTCCCTCTTCGTGTTGGCTTGTGGCGCGTCCTCATGTATTCCTCGAAGTCTGCGATCTTCGCAAGGAATCGAGTCTTGACCTCCGCATCGCGCTGGTCGGTCTTGCCCTCTGCCTCATTCTTGGCAATCTTGCCAAGAATGAAGCGGGTTCGACTGACCTTGGCCTTGCGCTGCTGATGCGTAGCAGTGGCTGCCTTGCTGGTACCCGGCTGTAGCTCCTGCGCAAGCTGATCTCTGTATTCTTGTCAGCTTGGTAATATTGTATGCTCTTGTCAGGGCTGGCCACCAGACTAGTGCCCCGTATGTGAGAATTGGCCTTACAACTGCTGTGTAAAGCCATAATATTATCTTAGGGTGTATACCCCAGTTTTTGCCGAACATTTTCCTGCACGAGTAGAATGTTATGCTGGCCTTTCTTACTCGTTCCGTGATGTTCAGTTTCCACGAGAGTTTCGGGTCTAGTATCACTCCTAGATACTTAGCTCTACCCAATAGCTCGAGTTCGATTCCATCTATTTTTGGCTTAGTTCGGTTTTTCTCGGGTTTATACCTAGTCCGCAGGTTCTTGCCCATTCATTGAGTCGGGTAGGGGCCCCGTCATTATGTTACTAATGACATCTGGGAATGGCCCTGATACTAGCAACACTACGTCGTCTGCGTAGGCTACTACTTTTCCTTCTCCGCTATTGAGTTCTCTCAATATGTCGTTAATGTTGATAAGCAGTGGTAATAGAACCCCGCCCTGAGGTGTGCCTCTCTTCACAAAGCGTGTGAGGTAAGAGCCACTCGGTTCGGCTGTTATCGTCCTGCTCGTGAGCATAACTCCGATCCATGCTCTGATGTCTCCTTTAATGCCGATCGAGTTGAGGGAGCTCAGTATGGATTCGGCGTTTACATTATTGAACGCACCTTCTATATCTAAGAAGGTGGCCATTGTATATTGGTTAAAATGTAGCGATTTTTCTATGTGGCAGACTACTTCGTGTAGTGCCGTTTCTGTCGATCTGGCCTGCTTCTCGGTGTTTTCCCGGATATGAATATCGATAAATTTCTCCAGCGTTTTCATTGGGAAGGAGTTAGGCTGATCGGCCTGTAGTCCTTTGCTAGGATATGACCTCATCTTCCTGGTTTTGGTATGAATACAACTTTGGCTTCCTTCCATAGAAGCGGTATGTGTGTTAGTCTGATGCAAGCCAAGTAAATGGCTTGTAGCCACCTACTGATGCTGACCTGTGTTGCTTGAAACATTGCCGGGAAAATACCGTCTGGCCCCGGACTCTTGTATTTATCGAAAGAGTTTATCGCCCATTTGATTCTTTCAATGGTTATGATATCCCTTGTGTGTGTTGGTTGATGAGCCCTCTGACCTTCAGTAGGGGCTGGCTTTTCTCGAAGGTTGCCTGGAAAGTGTGAATCCACTAGTGTCTCAATGGATTCTTCCACTGTTGTAGTCGCTGATCCGTCTTGTTTGTGTAACAGAGTTGGACTGTTATACCTTTTAGCAAGGACCTTGCTTAGTCTAGCCGAGTCCTTTATACCTTCAAGCGATTCGCAGTAAGTCCTCCAAGAGTCTTTCTTGGCTGCGTATATCCCATTTCTGTTATGCTTCCCATTCCTTGGTAGCATAGCTGGAGTTATAGGCTTTTCTTGCCCTCTTTCTCAGAGTGCAAAGCTCTTTGGTCCACCATAAAGGGTGTTGTTTCTTAGAGTATGAAACCTTACATGTTTCCTTATATGCATTGTTTAGAATGTTTGTTAGGTCCTCTACTTCCTTGTCCAGGGTCGTCGTAGAGGTTTGTACCCGTATTCTCCTGTTACTAACTTTCGAGAGGACTATCTCACCGAATTTGTCCCGGTTTGTTCTACGGGTTTCGGTTCCGGTTTGCTAATCGGAATCGAAATTTCCAAAAAAATGTACCTGTGATCTGAAAAGGAATTTTGTTTCGACACTATCCACCTTTCAACCTTATATTTACTAAATTCTGAAATCCCTGAAATTCCCTAGTGCTTGGAAATTGTGCTGAATATAAAGGTGGGTGTCCGCAACATCACCATATTATTAAAAAGAGACTCACCCCTTTCGTTAGTTTCTGAGCTTCCCCATAGTGTGTGCCCCGTGTTAGCGTCGCATCCGAGCACCAGGGTCGTCTTAGTGTCTTCCGTACATTGCAGCAGCTTGATGACTGGCTCAGGTGGAGCCGGTACCTCATGGGACATGTAGGATGAGGCTATCACCATCGATGTCCCATTCGCCGCCACGAATCTGGCCAATGCTAGATCCGGTGTACTAAGATTGGGGCAAAGAAGTGCGTTATAGTTATTCTTTATAATAATACCTGCTCTCGGCCTACCTGTCGAGTTACTATAAAAGAGTGTATATCCTTGTTGTGTTAGACGCGAGATTTGTCCGTCTCGAATCCATGGTTCTTGATGCCAATGTTCCTCTCACTGAGAAGAACTGCAAGATTGGCTGAAGCATTCGTGCTGTGCTTCAGGTTAATCTGCACGACTTTAGGCATCGGTGTTGGGTGTTACGTCTGGGGTCTTGTCGTCGATGACTAGGTCATCCAACAGCTTGTTGGTGTCATCGACCTCCTCTGTGTGCACTTCTGGGTTCTGAGCCCTCAGCAGCGACAGCACCTTTTCTTGGTCAGTCTGCTCCTTTGGCAACCAAATGCGAGCCCGCGGCCTCCTTGGAATCTCCCTGGCATGGACGAGCCTAATGCTAAGGCCGTCCCATGCATTTCCAATCTTGGATATGCATTCCGCTAGGTAGGACCTCGAGAACGAGTCATCGCACTTGATCACCCGGTGCCATGTCCGAAGAGTCGAAGGAGGGGATCGGACCATTTGGCACGGCTGATAGCCTTCAGCTATCATGTCGGCCACCTTGATCTCGATCTCCTCCCAGTTCTCCGACAGCAGGCGTCCGTCGTCGCGAAGGTCGTCCACCAGTGCCATCGCGAGGCTGTCTCTGGCTACGACGCTGAACTTCTTGGCCTTCTTTACAAAGGAGGTCGGTCTTGGCCTCCCCTGAGCGTCCTTTGCCCGTTTGGGTGCGCTCTCGCTTGCCTCGTGCGAGCGGTCCCTCTTCGTGTTGGCTTGTGGCGCGTCCTCATGTTAATATTTATATATTTATTTATTTAATATTTTCCTAGCGCGACAAGTGATTACTTATATTTATAGCGCTAGTCACAATGAATGGTATACAAAATATAACTTTAGCTTATAACTTCTATGCTTACTGTTAACCTTATACATTTCATTAGATTTCATTAAATATTATTCTATAATTATTATTTAAAATTATTAAAAATTATTATATTTATTTCTAATTTTTGTAGTGTGTCAATAAGGCATGTTTAAATTGTGGAACACTCTTAATTGTTTTGAGGCGATGTGGTAGTTCATTCCAAAAACGTACAGCATAGACAAAGAACTGATTTTCAGAGACTGACAGTCTATATCTGCGACATATTACATTATTTGTCCTTCGGGAAGATGTAAAAATCAGTTCTTCATACAAATAGTTAGGCTCCTTGGTATTTATAATTTTATGAAGAAGCAATAATGCCCTAAGTTTAATCCAGTCGGACAGGTGAAGATCAAATATTTTATGGGAGAAACGCGAGATGGAGTGCCCCCTTTTTACATTAAACACATATCTAGCAACACTATTAAATACAACATTTAGCTTTTTCATACTTTGAGCATCACTATTACCAAATATTTCAACTCCATAAAATAAAATCGGGGTGACTATGGCCTTTGCAATTAAAAGACGGCAGTTCTCTGGTATGAAAGACTGGGTATAATTAAGAGCCCTAAGGCATCCATATATTTTCCCTACCACCTGAGTGATATGGTCATTCCACTTCAAACTTTTATTAAAAGTAATACCTAAATTTTTTACTTTTTCCACATACTCAATTGTTTCATTCCCTATTTTAAGTGGTGCCAAAACGCTTGTGTCTATTTCGGTTTTATGGATTACAACGCATTTAGTTTTGCTAGGGTTAAGCTGGAGACCGTTTTTGAAAGACCAATTTTTTAAAACAGCTAGCTCCTTGTTGACTACAGAAACACATTCATCAACTTTGCACAACGGACGAGATACATACATCTGAACATCGTCTGCATACATATGGACATTACACGAAGATATTATATTAGGAATTTCATTAACATACATGGTAAACAACAAAGGACCTAACACTGACCCCTGAGGGACACCCCTTGTCAGCACAAGGAAGGATGAGCTTTCCGTTGGTGTTACAACTGCCTGCCTTCTACCAGTCAAATAGGAACGAATTAACTTCTGTGCCGTATTAGAGAACATGAACTTATTCGCTAGTTTTGAACATATAATATCGTGATTCACGGTGTCAAAAGCTTTGCTATAATCCAGCAGCGTCAGTAGTGTTACGTTACCCTCGTCAAGTTTTTTCCTAATGTCTTCTACAATTTTTAATAGAGCTGTCGTACAGCTCCTCGATTTCCTAAAACCCGACTGAGCCTTATTTAAAAAATTCTGTTCCTCAATATACTTATTTATTTGGTCAGCAATTAAACGTTCGCCGACTTTAGCCAAGAATGGTAGGACTGATATTGGACGAAAATCTTTGTTCGCTTTCGGAATAGGGATGATTCTTGCATCCTTCCATTGATCAGGGAAATGTGATGTAGTGAACATTGTATTTATTATGAACGTTATGTGGGGTAAAATTTTTGGTAAGATAATTTTTATAAATTTCGGGTCTATTCTATCAAGTCCGACAGCATTCGAGTGAATGTTTAAAACAGATTGCAGGACATCACACTCATTAACACAGGAAAAACTAAATCTACTATCACAGGATATATCACAGTAATCATTATATTCAGTATGCTCAGACAAGTCAGTATAGGAAACCTCAGGTACTTCACATTGCACGAATTTCTTATTTAGCTCATTAACGTTTATATCCAGGTCAGCGATAGCTTTTTGTTTTCCTATTCCTAAAGCCTTAAGTTCCTTCCAGGTTTTTCCCGCCACTAGAGCATCTTTAAACTTTCTATTATAGTAGTCACTTTTAGCGGTATATATCAGTTTGTTGACATTTTTCCTAGCAGTCTTAAATTGATTGCAAAAGTTACTAGTTTTATACCGTTTCCATTTCTCATGGGCCTCATCTCTCTGCCTAATTGCTATACAGATTTTTCTGTTAAACCATTCGTGCTTAAATCGTTTAGGAGTTATTATTTTAACGGGAACACACAAGTTATACAGACGCAGGACATTTTCTTGGAGAAAATCTATTTGTTCATTTACAGAAAATAAACTATACATAGCATTCCAATCACACGCATTACAGTTAAAATTTAAATTCTCGTAGTCAATCGTTCTAAAGTCTCTATATGTCTTGGGTGGTTGGTCAGTGTCGTCTATAAATATGTCATAAGAGATGAAAATAAGATCATGTTTTGAGAAGGCAGGTACTGAGACCTGGTCATATAAAAGTGTGTTATCCAGTGTGCTTACAAAGAATACGTCCAAGAGGGTGTTACAGGTACTAGTGAAGTGTGTTGCGTAAATTGAGTTTACCAGGTACATTGCAGCAGTTTCCATACTATTGGTCAAATGCTTCTCCAATAACATGTTACTGTTAAGGTCACCAGTTAGTAAAATTTCATTATACGTCAAAGATAAATCCTGAAAAAATGATATGAAATCAGTGTATTCCTCGAAGTCTGCGATCTTCGCAAGGAATCGAGTCTTGACCTCCGCATCGCGCTGGTCGGTCTTGCCCTCTGCCTCATTCTTGGCAATCTTGCCAAGAATGAAACGGGTTCGACTGACCTTGGCCTTGCGCTGCTGATGCGTAGCAGTGGCTGCCTTGCTGGTACCCGGCTGGGTTTCGTGGGTGGGTGTTTTTGTTGTCTAGAGGGGTGCTGGTCCTAGCAGCCCCTTCCGTTCCCTTCGGAGCCGGAGCACCCTGGCTGGGTGTTCGCGGTCCCTCCTCGATGGTAGCGGAATCGGTGTGAGGTTTAACCTCCCCTGTGAGGTCCGAAGCTACGGCTTAGTTAGTTTTCATTGTCAATACATAATCGACCGCGTTGTTCGACCAGGCAAGCGCGGCGGGCCTGAGGGTTATTAGGGCTCTATAAAAGGTCGACCGTGGCTCCGCCCCAAAGCCACGGCAAGGCCACTTCCGACCCAGGGTTGCCCGGCCCTGGGAAGGCTCCGTTAAGACACAGCTGGATTTACCCCTCAGCTGCGAACCTGAAAGTCAGTGGGCACGGGTCGCTTGACACGCCTGACTTGAGGGTAGGCACTTTAAAGACCTACCCAGGTCCGGCGCGGAATCGGTAGGTTAAACAAAATGAAGTGCCCCCATGTTCGGTTGGGGCTCACCACCTCGATTAAAATATTTCCGGAAATAAAAGAAAACTAAAACATGGCGCACCTAATTCGATCTAAAAGTCAAAATTTTGCAATTTTTAAGGTTTCTTGTGAGTCCTTTGGATACACATCTTTCAAACAATTTCCTTAGTGCGCCCATCGTCTATAACAATTCTTTCAAAACTGGTGTTTAGATATTTTTACATATGAACATGCCGACTTGTCCATGTGTGTGTGTGTGTGTTTTCGTTTTTACATGTAATTTTGACCACTGAAAATTTTGCACTGCTCTCTCCTTGAAATCCATTCTAAAAATTATTGAAATTCAAACCGAAAATTCCCGTTGGATTTCAGGGGGGTATGGTAAATTCGGCCAAAAAAAGGCATATTTTCACGAATTTTTTCAAACGATACGGTTAATGTTAGATAAATTATTTTATGATTATATCAAAGTGCAACAGTTAAACTATATTTTCTGCAGCCAATATCCGTGGGCGCCTCCAAAAAAAGAGGCTTTGCGGTGAACAGCATAACTCATTACTGGATCACCAGAAAAATATTAAAAAAATGTCCATTAGTTAAGATGTTTCTTGAGGTAATCACGTCGAGTTTTTTTTTTTTATTTTTTGGATTTTTTTTTAAACTTTAAAGTCAAAAACGTGATTTTAGCCTAAAAAATTGGATATATTAGTTATTATAAAATACAAAATTAAAAAAAAAGCTCGACGTGATTACCTGCGGATTTAGGTACAGAAATTATGTGCAAAATTTCAGAACGATTGGTACATTAGATTTTGATGGACAATGTTCACCGACTTAAAAAAACATACTTTTCAGGAGAACGATTTAAAGTTTTGGATATGTATAGAGACGGCAGAGAACGCCCCTCGTTCAAATGGTTATATTTTTTGTAATTTTCATCCGATTGACATGAAATTTTCACACAACATTCTTAACGTGTTGTACGTTAATAAAAAAAATTTAAATAAAAATTGAAAAAAAAGAATTAAATACCATACCCTCCCCTTAACGGATTAGCTTCACATTTTGACTTAGAATTGCATTCTTTAGATAATCCGTTCTGGTATCCAAAGTGTGAAATTTTGATCAGGTGTTTCTAAACCAGCAAAAAAAACTTTGGTCGCCTCTCTTGCGCTTCAAATGACTCTCTCTCACACAATCGGTGCGGAAAAATTTATTAAGTGCCCCAACAGGAAGTCGGTTGGAGCTCATCTTCTGGGGTTTCAAAGATTTCCACAAATAAAGCTTAAAATAAAAATATCAATTTGTTTGGTTAAAAACTGTTGGAATTCAAAGAAATTTTGAATTTTTGGAAATTCCTGGGAGTCCTTAGGAGCCGAATTTTAAAAAATCCTTTCTTAGTGCACACCTCCTCTAACACACGATTCAGACCCAATTTTTTTCAGAATTTTAGGTCTTATGGTTTGGGCTGGGGAAACATGACGCAAATGGACTTCAACTCTTTTATAGTAATACTCGATGATACTTTTCCTAAAAATACATTGCAGTCTTATGTACCTTTAAAAGTAATATTAAATGGCCCTGGACTTATGGGTAAACTTTTTTTAATATTATTTTTTTTATAGGCATATGCTATTTTTTACGTAGTGGACTATTTTACACACTATTTATTCCTTAAAATTTATGGCCTTAAATTGAACATTTATGGTAATGATCAAAATTACAAAAATGATCAAAATTACAAAAATTAAAACACACCAAAAATAGAAAAGACAGAAACCATTAACAAATCTGTGATATATATACCAAAGTTTTCCGAACGCCTCAGTCGCGCAACGTTTTTCAACAAGAATATTGTTACTATAGCCCATAAACCAGAATTTACAAATAAAAAATTTTTTAGCAACACAAAATCCAAAACACAAATACAAAAACAGTGTTGTATATAAGATTTCATGCGCTAGGGATATTGACGTAAGGTGCAATGAAGTGTATGTTGGCACAACAAAATCAAAACTAAAGAAGAGGCTAGCGGGACATAAATCGGACATCAGACGTAGTGCTGAAAGCTCAATCCAAAAAACAGCCCTTGTTGCCCACTGTGCGGACATTAGGCACTCACCAGACTCTGCGTCGGTCAGCAACTTGATACAAGAAAATTTTTACACACACTAGACTAAACTTCAAACAGACACAAAGAAAGTCGCACATATCAGCTCAGAGAAGATGGGTCGGAAAAAATTAAAATTTTGAATTTTGAATATGGGAATCGTTTGTCCACCGTTTGTCCATTTTTTTATTATTTATATAATTTGTTATTAAAAATATAAGAATAAAGACTTTTTAAAGATTTTCAAAAACCATTTAAAATATAACTAACTTAATTATAGATTTCGATTTAGGTAAACATTGTAAGAACAGAATTCTTACTTTTGGTTTAAATTTTTTTATTTATTTTTATACCATTGCTTACACTCGAGTACACAAGTGGTGTTTTTCGACCGCTCCGCAAAATTCACAAGTTTCTCGGACATATCCGTAAAATCGTCGAGCAAAATAATAAGCAAAACAAATATAAAGCAACAACAAACTAAAACTGGCTTTAACTTTTGGTTAAACACATTAAAAACACTAAAAGCGAGAAGTTAAAATCTTTAGTCGCAACCACACACAACCAAACGAAAATCGAAGCCGGCTAAAGAAAAACTCAAAAACACAAAGAATAAGAAGAAACACTCAAACAGCTGAAAGCAGAAAACATAATTCGGCCTATTCACCACACTCACAAAAAAACAGAAGAAGAAGAAAAACATGGTTCTTCCAGAGGGTAAGCGTTTAAAAGAAGCCTCTGGCTCTAAGCGCGGCCGCCCTTCAGACGCCCCCAATGACACCCCCTCACCTTTGCTAATAGCGGCCATAAATAGCCACTTTGATGAACAAGCCTTGCTGATAAAGTTGAGGATAGGATGCTCGAGGTGCTGAAGGAAAGGCTCCAAGGTGTGACCACTGAGCTGAATCGCATGGCCGATCGCATGTTAAAGCTGGAGAGGGAGGTGGAGGTGCTGCGCTCCCTGAAATCCTAAATTGGCACTGTGCAAGGTAAACTTGGTGCACAGCGTGCCGAAAGTGATGCGTGCGTAGTACGCATGCATGGAGTCCCCTTTGTAGCAGGCGAAAAACTACGGCCTCTGTTTAACAAGTTGTGTTTTTCGACAAACCTTGTTCCTGCGCCGAGAGTTCGCGACATTTTCAGGGTCCGGAAATCGCAAAATTCCCTGGTGGACCCTCCAATTCTAATAAAATTAGAAACGACAAGGGAAAAAGTGTCCCTTCTTCGCGCACTGGGTGAATACCGACGAACAACAAAACAACAACTGAGCATACACCTGTTGGGCTTTGACTCGCCGGCCGCTCTCTACGTTAACGAGCAGCTTTCGAGAGATAATTTCATTATCTTTAAAGAAGCCATGCGCTTAAAGAAGAAGAAATCTCTTGCTGCTGTATTTACGCGCCGTGGGATTGTGCACGTGAAGTGCAGTGAGAGAGATAACATCCACATTATCCAGCAGCTTGATGAGCTCTCAGCGTTCTCTGCTGCTGAGTCAGCTCTCTCCCTCTCTGGATCAGGTTCCCTGCTTGCCGAAGGTACCTCTCATGATCAAAATAGCTTTCGTCAATAACATCTCCTATGCAGTTGAACTCGTTAAGAGTATAGTTTTTAAGAGTAATTCTATCTTTCTATTTGTAATCTCTCTTTATCTAAATCTAGCTTGTGCCTTCTCAATTCATATGTGCGTTTCCCAATTTTCCGTATATCTTAATATTAATGCAGCTCAACACAAATAATGCAACAGCGAGCAGTCTGCTTTAAATTCTCTGTCAACAGAAAGTGGGGTTGACGGTTGTTCACATAAATGCTCAAAGCCTGGTCAGAAAAATGGATGAGTTTAGGGAACTATTTGTTGGTTCAAATGTTGATGTGGTCTGTGTTTCAGAAACATGGTTTGTCAGTGGCTATAGTGATGTCCCTTTTGAATGTGATGGTTATGTATTGTACAGATCCGACAGAGTAAACCACGCAGGTGGTGTAGCCATTTATGTAAGCAACAAATATACTGCGAAACTTATTCAATCAAATCCCATTGACAGCAGAGTTGAATATATGTTTTTAGATGTCGTAGATCGTCGTTTTAAATCAAAAATCCTAATCTGTTGTATTTATAGACCCCATCGAACAACTGAATATAATGAGCTCACACAGGCTGTATCTAATATATCTGTTGGGTACGAAAACGTTATCCTGGCTGGAGATCTTAATAGCAACATAATCAAAGAATAAAATGTGCAGAATGATTTTAGATCTCTTGGACTAAACTTGGTTAATTCCAACTTACCTACCCATTTCACTAGTACCTGCAGCTCTTTGTTAGATGTTTTCTTTGTTAGTGATCCGTCCAAAATCCTTCTCTATGATCAATTGTGTGTGCCATCGTTCTCCAAACATGACTTGATTTTTTTGACATATGATTTTATTTCTGACTAGCAGGGTCGCCCGCAGCTTCGCCTGCGGAAATCAAGATTAAATATTCTACTAATAATAAAAAAGGAATTTAGGTGAATAGAGAAGCCATGAATCAAATTGTTTAAACATTTCCATTTGTTTAAACAATATGAGCCGCGTGTAAGGAAGAGCTAGATTATGGTTTGAATATTTATGTTTTTTTTTCCAATATTATCAATGCGATTTAAATTTTAAAACAGAAAAATCAGTAATAAAACGCATCTGTAATGCACACACATAAACACACTCACACACATATATATTTAGTTTGTAAAATATATTTTTTCTCTATTCTTTTTTACAACCGTTTGTCAAAAGGTCTAAAACATTTCGTGTTAGCTAATCGGGTTTTTGGATTTTAAAAATAAAAAAATTTTAAGGAAAACTTCAAATGTAAAACGAAAATCTAAAGCCTTGAAATCTAAGGGTCGTTTGTGTTTAAATCAAAGTTCTATTCAAAATTGGAGTTCTCTTATTTTTTTTACTTTGTTCTGAGAGGTTATGGAATACTCATTTGGCATTCCGCTCTTTACCATCTACCTAAAAATAGTTTACAAAGTGGAAAAGAAATAATTATGTCAACATCATTATTGGTAAGAATTGTGGTGGGTTTGAACCCACGACCTATAGACTATGTTTCCTTTACGTACAACATAACCATCTGAGCTAAAGTTTGGAAGTTCTTGCTGACATTAAAGCAAACGGTTAATAAATAAGGAGCAAAAGATTTACCATGATCACCTTGCAATTTCGCTAAGGATTAGCAAAAGCAAAAATTCCCATTTTAGAATAATTATTTGGTTTTCAGTATTTTGTTTTCATTAATTTTTCACCTTGATTAGGATTATATTAACAATGTCAGAAAGGCAGGTAGGGGGAGAAGCCGTGAATGAAATTGTTTAAACATTTCCATTTGTTTAAACAATATGACGCAAGTGTAGGAAATAGCAAAAGAATTAACTGATTTGAATATTTATGTTTTTTTAATATTATTTAATTTTAAAACACAAAAATCCGTTTGAAAATGTCTCAAACCTGTTGTGGAAATGAAAATGATATTCTTTTAGCAATAGAATATCAGTATTATCATGAATTTGAACTTAAGCAAATCTTACTTCCTTAGTCAGGTGAAATGCACACACACACGCACACTTCCACATATCTAATGGTTGGGGGTGTAAATACGCATTTTAGCGTGCGTGTGTGTGTACGCAACGGGGCCAATTTATGTTTTTATTTTGTTTTTACAAATCCACGGTTTGTCAATAATTCAACATTTGAAAGGTAATAAGTAGTTTGGAAACATTTCGTCTTAGCTTATCGGGTTTTTAGATTTTAAAAATAGAAACAAATTTAAGGAAAACTCCGATTGTAAAACTGTTAGCAAAATCTAAAACTGATCGGAGCAGCATGATTTTGCAAATAGTAAAATCATTTAAAATCCGACTTTAAATGTATATACATACGACTTTTCCTTGAAATTTTCTTAAGGGGAATTGGATAGCTCCACCGATAATTTAAAATTTAACGTTTAGCTAAAAGAATGAAGCAACAAAAAAAAATTATCGATATATTCGCATTTTTAGGCGCGCAATTTGGTGTTTTGTGGCTGTGGTATTATTCCTTGCCTTTGCACGGTAACACTTGGAGGAACGTCTGAATAAAAAAAACAACAACATATAGGTGGGAGCCCATGACGTCACAATAAAAAAAAACCAAATTGGCGACCTTGACGAAGGGGTCTGAATTTCAAAAAAGTTTAAATGCAGTTATTTGCGGGTATCCCATAAAATTGTGAAGAGCCATTTTTAAACCATTTTGACAACATTTATAACAGAAAAATTGCAAAAGAAAAAATTAAGAAAAAAACAAATCGAATTTTGGGGCACTTTGGGGCCGCTTATGGCTCTAATTTATATCATACACTCGGCTCCTAATTATTTCCGAATTTATGGTTTTTTTCAGATTTTTATGTCAATCCGATCTGGGTGAATTTCCACACTGACTTTTTTAATAGTCTTCAATTATATTGATTTAGATGTCAGAAAGGCAGGTAGGGGGAGAAGCCGTGAATGAAATTGTTTAAACATTTCCATTTGTTTAAACAATATGAAGCAAGTGTAGGAAATAGCAAAAGAATTAACTGATTTAAATATTTATGTTTTTTTAATATTTTTTAATTTTAAAACACAAAAATCCGTTTGAAAATGTCTCAAACCTGTTGTGGAAATGAAAATGATATTCTTTTAGCAATAGAATATCAGTATTATCATGAATTTGAACTTAAGCAAATCTTACTTCCTTAGTCAGGTGAAATGCACACACACACGCACACTTCCACATATCTAATGGTTGGGGGTGTAAATACGCATTTTAGCGTGCGTGTGTGTGTACGCAACGGGGCCAATTTATGTTTTTATTTTGTTTTTACAAATCCACGGTTTGTCAATAATTCAACATTTGAAAGGTAATAAGTAGTTTGGAAACATTTCGTCTTAGCTTATCGGGTTTTTAGATTTTAAAAATAAAAACAAATTTAAGGAAAACTTCGATTGTAAAACTGTTACCAAAATCTAAAATGTATATACATACGACTTTTCCTTGAAATTTTCTTAAGGGGAATTGGATAGCTTCACCGATAATTTAAAATTTAACGTTTAGCTAAAAGAATGAAGCAACAAAAAAAAATTATCGATATATTCGCATTTTTAGGCGCGCAATTTGGTGTTTTGTGGCTGTGGTATTGTTCCTTGCCTTTGCACGGTAACACTTGGAGGAACGTCTGAATAAAAAAAACAACAACACATAGGTGGGAGCCCATGAGGTCACAATAAAAAAAACCAAATTGGCGACCTTGACGAAGGGGGCTGAATTTCAAAAAAGTTTAAATGCAGTTACTTGCGGGTATCCCATAAAATTATGAAGAGCCATTTTTTAAACCATTTTGACAACATTTATAACAGAAAAATTGCAAAAGAAAAAATTAAGAAAAAAACAAATCGAATTTTGGGGCACTTTGGGGCCGCTTATGGCTCTAATTTTATCATACACTCGGCTCCTATTATTTCCGAATTTTGGTTTTTTTTCAGATTTTTTGTCAATCCGTTCTGGGTGAATTTCCACACTGACTTTTTTAATAGTCTTCAATTATATTGATTTAGATAATTCACCCCGACTTTTTAGCTATAGAGACTAAAAATCAATCAATTGCAATAACCTACTAACCGAATTTGACAATTATGACTGGACCAGTATTTATAACTTGACTTCGGCACAGGACCAACTCCTATTATTTAACTCCAACATTCGACAGTTATTTGAGCACTGTGTCCCTTTAAAAACTAAAATACATAAACCAGCCAATCAACCTTGGTTTAATTTGGAAATTAAAAAACAAAATAACCTGCGGGATAATGCCTATAAACGCTGGAAAAGATATAAAACCGAGAGTCTGCACAGTATTTTCAAACAACTGAGAAATTTAGTTACGAAAATTATCTCCTCTTCTAAAAGTAGATTTTATAACAATAAATTCGCTAGTGCAGAGACCCCTAGTCAAGTTTGGAAGGATTTGAGGAGCCTGGGGATAGGTAAACAAAAATCAGCGGCTAAATCAGACCTTGATGTAGATGCCCTTAATAAGCAATTTTCTGAGGTTCCTTCTCTCATTCCAACACAAAATTTGTACCTGAACTCAACGACATCCTGTGATAATATTTTTAGCTTTATGTGTGTACGTCCATGTGATGTTCTTGAATGTATACTTAAAGTAAAATCAAACGCCGAAGGCCTAGATAACGTTAGTCCCAAGTTTATAAAAATGTTGCTCCCGAAATTAATTTGTCATATTACCCACATCTTTAATACTGTGTTTACCACCTCAATGTTTCCTGATTGTTGGAAAATCGCAAAAATTCTGCCCATCCCGAAATCAAAAAATGAATTTATACCAATATATATATTGCCCTTCTTAGCGAAGTCCTTTGAGCAGCTAGTTGCTCTCCAGATGCAAACTTTCCTGGAAAACAATCAACTTCTTAGTTGTAAGCAATCAGGTTTTAAAAAGCACAGAAGTTGTACAACTGCCATTTTAAAGATATCCGAAGATATACAGTGGGGAGCAAAACTGATTACATGTTTGCCACTATTGACTTTGGGTAGGGGAGTGTAGGGTAAGGTGACGAACGATTCGTTTTTTGAATGTAACTTTTCTAAAAATCAAAATTTTTTTAAAGTGTAAAAGCAGAAAGTTGCTGACATCTACTGAGAACATTTCTGTAAAATTTGAATTCAAAATTCCAACAGACCTAAATTCCACAACGTTTGGAGTGAACCATCCTTTTTTTGCACTTTAAAAAGTTGTAGGGTAATGTGACGAACGATTTGTTTTTTAATGTAACTTCACCAAAAATCAATATTTTTTAAAAGTGTAAAAGCAGAAAGTTGCTGTCATCTACTGAGCATATTTCTGCAAAATTAGGAGTCGAAATTCCAACGGTGCTAAATCCTACAGCTTTTAACGTGACCCATCCTTTTTGCACTTTCAAAAGTGTCAGATAAGGTGACGAACTGATGAATACACAATTAAACTCGATGCAGATGTCTAAAACAATATGAAAAAGCAATAAAACTGAAGCAGTTAATGTTATCTGGTAATATTATATGTCTTTTTAACAAAATCAACGATAACAATTCAAATTCTTGAATAAAAAAAGTTCGTCACAATACCCTACAAAAAGTTCGTCACAATACCCTACAAGGTAGACTTGGAGCAAACACGGTGTCACACTCAATAGGCGCAAAAGAAAAAAACGCGAAGTACCAAAAACTGTTGATAAAGATCTCATTTATATGTTCATATACTTAGCTGATTTTATTTTCCACTCATCTTCGCTCTGGCACTGCTGAAACACAAGTAAATTGAAAAGCTTTTCTAGTTTGGGCACCACATTTTTAGCGAAAATTACCTCACAAAAAAATTACCGGACTTCTTATTAATATTACTATAAATACATTGTCAACACGATAAGGGGAGACGACTACATTTATTTGGAATTTTTGTTGTGACGTCATATATGAGATTCGGCGAGTTCGTCACATTACCCTACTCGTCACATTACCCTACACTCCCCTACGCATTAACAAGTTATTAGTAAAGGAAATGAATCCAAATTTTTTGTGTTTATTCTTTGAATATTTATTAACAAATTCGTATATATCAAATATAACAAAAAAGAAATTTGGTCTCATTAAGAAATAAAAAACAAAATAAACTCGCAGTTTTTTATGAAAGTCAAATTTTAAACTTTTGTCCTGGGGCTTAAAACAAAAATGTTTTGATGCAAAGGTTTTCCCCAAGCAAAATAAATAATAACTGCAAAAAAAAAATTGCAAAATATTTTTCCTTGTATTTTGTATGATTTTTTGAATGGAAAGATCTCAGTAAAATTTTGTATGAAAAGGAGGAAAAAGCGGCTAAAATTGTAATTTTCAAAAAATCATAAAAAATACAAGGAAAAATATTTTGCAATTTTTTTTTTTGCAGTTATTATTTATTTTGCTTGGGGAAAACCTTTGCATCAAAACATTTTTGTTTTAAGCCCCAGGACAAAAGTTTAAAATTTGACTTTCATAAAAAACTGCGAGTTTATTTTGTTTTTTATTTCTTAATGAGACCAAATTTCTTTTTTTGTTATATTTTATATATACGAATTTGTTAATAAATATTCAAAGAATAAACACAAAATTTGGATTCATTTCCTTTACTAATAACTATGCGTACCCAAAGTCAATAGTGGCAAACATGTACTCAGTTTTGCTCACCACTGTACGCCAAAATATTGATGACAGTAAAGTAACCCTTTTAACACTTCTTGACTTTAGCAAAGCTTTTGACTCGATAAATCATGAAATTCTCTGTACAAAGATTCGCAACCTGTATAATTTCTCGGCAAGTGCAGTAAGCCTCATCCGAACATATCTTTCCTATAGGTTGCAGGCCGTGGTCTCCGGGTCGCTTAAGTCATCTTTTCTACCCCTCACACAGGGAGTCCCACAAGGCTCAGTTTTAGGTCCGCTTCTTTTCTCGTTATATGTAAATGACCTCCCTAAATGTATTTCTATATGTAATGTGCACCTTTATGCAGATGATGTCCAATTATATGTTAGTCGTCCGCTAAGTCAAATTAGTGAGTGTATCAGAATTAGCAACAATGAGATTAAACAAATAAATAATTGGGCTGATGCAAACGGGCTAAGACTAAATCCAGCCAAGTCCAAATGCCTATTAATATATAAAAAATCAATTAATCTTAGCTCCCTTCCGAAGATCCAGGTAAAAAATGTTGAAATAGACTTTGTTGAGCGAGCCACAAACCTAGGCATAGAATTTAACTCCACTTTAACTTGGGATGACCAAGTCACTAAAGCCACTGGAAAATCGTACGGCGTACTCAGGCAATTATCTTTAACCCAAAAACTAATTCCGCAAAATATTAGGATGCTAGTGGCGAAAACCTGCATTATCCCAATATTGTTCTACGGAATTGAAATATTCGGATCATGCAACGCCACAAGCATGCGAAAGCTACAAGTTGCCTTCAACTCCATTGCGCGATATGTTTTTAATGTAGACCGTAGGAATCACATAACAAGTCATGCTAATAAAATTTTCGATCTAAGCTTTGAGTCGTGGATTAAGTTGAAAACCTTGCTATTTCTGCATAAACTCCTAGTCAGAAAAGAGCCAAAATACCTACTTGAAGAATTGCAATTGGCTTCTTCGGCCAGAACAAACAACATTGTCTGCAAAAGATTAAAACTTGCGATGACTGAAAAGCACTTTTTTATTCAGGCCGTTCGCTATTGGAATGACCTCCCAAACCACTTAAAATGCATAAGAAATGAAGCGCACTTTAAAACAACTCTTTTAAATTACTTGAAGGGCACAAGCTAATTTTAATTTTAATTTTATTAGTTTTACATTTTTTTCTTCCTTTTTAAATTTTTAAATTTTCTTTTTTTCTCTACCTATTTTTTAAGCATTTATGTAATCTTCTGTAAAATGAATTTGTTTCTAAATGTCAAAATAATTATTGTTTCTTTAAGTGATATTGTACCTCTAGTTTCTAAGTAATTTTGTAATTACCACAAAGTGACCGATGTTAATCAAAAAGACATAGTCTTACATCATACGGGATAATAAATCAAATAAATAAATAAATAAAATAAATTATTGCTTTTTTCTATTAATAAATACGTTTATAATATCTATTTCGTCGCGAGGGATATTTATAGCTTAAAAAATGTATATTAAAGTCTTTTATATATTTTTGGTGTAAAGTGACAAAAAGTTTAAAACAAAGAGTGATATCCGTAAAAATTTGTTTTTATTTTAAATTTTTGCTGCAAAGAAAATTAAATTTACACACGATGCCAGCCAAGCCCGCTTTTGATGCCACTGCCTTAGTGAATGCACTTTACAGTGTTAATATATTTACAGAAAGTGGAACTGTGAAGCCAAGGAGTGAAAATGATTGGTTTAAAGCCAGCAATCATTTACAAGCACGAATCAGTGCTAAGGCTCTAAGTTTATATGCCTGAATCAATCGAAATGATATTCTGACTACTGTAAAACAAAGATGTGGCATTACGCAATCGGATATTACTGCTAATAATAGTACGTTAAACAATACCGCACCTGAAGAGGATCCGGAGTTCAAGATCAGCGAACCTTCAAAAAATGGACGTCTGCCTATTCTCTACTTAAATTTGCAATAAGATGAAGAGGAATGGAGATCAATTGCCCCTAAGGTGGATCAGAATAAGGATTTGCGATCAAGGAACTATCTACAACCCAGCTGGACGGATACAATTGCTAAGTCAGTGTCAGTTCCTCTTCCTTGTGAATTTAATGTTAAGAAGGTTTAAATTTTGAAGGATATTGCTGTGAATGCAGTTCAATATTAAAAGGACATTGCCTTGTGGAACCCGAAGAGCAGTGCGGTATATCGATTTCCGCTTCGGTACCAGACACACACACGGTACCAGGTACACACAGTAAGACACGGCGAGACGGATTGAAATCGGGAAAGAGTGGATTTATTATAAAGCGCCATTATGGAGAAAGGAAGCAACAAAAGAAATGAAAGATGATGACCCGGAGCCGAGCTACATCCCAAAGCTACCCACTCTTCGAAAGCTTCGTGAAGAGGCAACTAAAGTATACAAAGTGTAAAAAAAAATTCGGTCGACGCTACCTGAAGCGTTGTTTTACCGAAATGTTATGGAGGGAGACCACAGCATATTTCAATTTTGGCTGAACAAATTCATTAGTAAATCGGGACAATTTCCAGTAGAGGTCGTTTCCGATTTTTCGTTGACCCTGCTTAACGGAATAAGCTTTAGCTTTAATACGTATATTTCCAAATGTTTTAAAAACCTTTCTTCGGAGGAACACATAGAATGCATTGGCGTAGCGACAACATGCGAACAGAAGAACCCTTTTGCAGAAATAATAAAAGCAGTGGTCATAGTTGCACTGAGCGAGTTCTCCGGAGAAGATGAATCAGGAGATTATCTTTCGAGCCACAGGAATGAAAAGTATCTTCTCACCCGAATAGCCACATTTACTGCTATGGACCATGAGGAAAATGGGGATAATGTATATTTACCGGAAGAATCGGAGGAAATTGACGGAGATGATTCGGATTTCATATCAAGTATTAAAAAAAATGCCGAAGATGAATCGCCAAAGTGCAATTCTGCAAAGTGCCGGCCCAACCCGTATTATTTGCCGGAATTAATGTCACCTCTGCTAAAATTGTGCCAGTACCTTGTATTATGGACCAATGTGATGAAAGACAAATTCTTAATAAGATGTCGGTTCATCCGCACTGTTGGAAGCTTACTTTGAGGATCTCAAAAACACGGACATGAGTATAATCCACCGACCAGTGCGTGCAGATAAATTCGTGGTGCAACATATACAACATATACGCTGCATCGAAACTGTGTGCAAATTGGAGCGCGCCGCCATGAAGCACAAAAACTTAAAAGTTCGCGAATTTATAAAAGAGCAACAAATTAAAAATAAAATACGTGAAGAATAAGGAATTTTGGAGAATATTCCAGAAGAAAGCGACGTGAAATACCTTCTAAATGAAGAAAACTGGAAGGTGAAGAACAACACAAAAAATCATTCAGATTATAATGTCAAAGAAGACGTTGAAAATGAATGCATACGGATAACCCGACAGTGGCTTTGATAAACAAATATCCCGTCGAGGGAATTTCTGACAGCCTTTACTGCCATAGAGGTCTGATTATTGGAGCATTTATTGACCAAGCTCTTAATACCGTGTGCAGCAAGCCGCCGTTCACATAAAAGAAGTGTCACGAACGGCTGCAAGAGCCATGCATCAATACACCAACGGCTGGAGCTTATGGATTGTGAAAAAATCAAGGATCTCGGTGTTGCAAAGGCATTGCTAACCTTTGTTGAGGAATATTTTGGAGAATCAGAAGAAATATGCAGAGCATGCTTCGGAGAAGAGATCCTTGAAAGAGATCCAAGGCCCCATGTCATCATAGATCTGGCATTTGCAAGGCACTATGCGTTCCATAAAAAATCCGCTTCCGGCTCAACTGGTTCAACAACACTGCTCGAGTTACCACAGGAATTATTAATACAGAATAGAAAATACATTCTGAGTGGTGCCATTCCAGCGTCAGGAAATGGAATTGGGCACTACATTTCTTATTGCCGCAGACTTACAGGATATTGGGAAGTTCATGACGACATGTGCCGGCAATGGAAAAGATTCACGGCTTTTTTATATAGTTGTATATACGCAGACCGAGAAATATGTATTGTATATAAATTTTAAATTCGAATTTAAAAATAGAGTTATTTTTAAGACGATTCAATGTTATTTTATTGAAATTGTTATTAAATATTTGTAAGTGGTGGCCGAAAAGTGTTTATTAATATGTTTAGCTTTAAGAGTTGGGAAAACATAAATTAATTAGACCTAAAAGGTGTGCTAATGTTTTTTTTTAATTTTTCACTTCAATACAATTTTTTAAAGTTTTGACATTTTCAAAATTTTAAAGGGTCTGTCCGTCCGGCCGTCTGTATGAACGTTGAGATCTCGAAAAACGTAGACAAACTGTTCCATGAAAAACGTTTTGAAAATTTTGAGTTTTTAGTTTTTTGAAATTCAGTGAAAACGAAAAAGTGGTGTATTTTCTACAGTATTGACTTTTTTAAAATTCTAAAGGGTGAACAAACAGTGGACAAACGATTCCATGAAAAAAATGTTGAAAATGTTGACTTTTTAGTTTTTTTGAAATTCAGTGAAAACGAAAAAATGGTGTATTTTCTAAAGTTTTGACTTTTTCAAAATTCTAAAGGGTGGACAAACATGCACAAACGATTCCATGAAAAAAATTTTGAAAATTTTGACTTTTTAGTTTTTTGAAATTCAGTGAAAACGAAAAAGTTTTGTCTTTTTCAAAATTCTAAAGGAAGGACAAAGGTAGACAAACGATTTCATGAAAAAAATTTTGAAAAATTCCACTTGTTGATTTTCGAAATTCCATATTTTTATACCCGTTACTCGTAGAGTAAAAGGGTATATTAGATTCGTGCAAAAGTAGTTAACAGGTAGAAGGAAGCGTTTTCGACCATATAAAGTATATATATTCTTGATCAGGATCACTAGCCGAGTTGATCTAGCTATGTCCGTCTGTCCGTACGTCTGTCCGTCCGTCTGTCCGTCTGTCCGTCCGTCTGTTTGTTCGTTCGTCTGTCCATCCGTCTGCCTGTCCGTCTGTATGAACGCTGAGATCTCGGAAACTTTAAAAGCTAGAAGATTGGGATTTGGCATGCAGATTCTAGGGATTAATACTCAGCGCAAGTTATTCACGCCGATGTGCCATGCCCCCTCTAACGCACAAACCACGAAAAGCTGTGGCGCCCACAGTTTTAAACCTAGAGCCAAAGTGTAAACGCTGAAACTGGACGTGGACAAAAACAACGAAATGGTGGTCAAACGATTCCCATATTTAAAATTTAAAATTAAAATTTTTCCCGACCCAGCTTCTCTGCGCTCTCGTGCGCAAGTGGGTACCAGTGGCTGAGTCCTTGTGCAACGGATCAACTACCATTACACAGACACAAGGACTAAGAAAAAAACTTTTGGTGATTGTGAAAAACGCAAATGGATCGCGTATTTTGCCAGGTACTTTTGGACAGTGTTCGTACAGCTCCGAGCGGTCCGTATACGCTCTCGGTCTGATGCGCTCACCGAGGCAGACACAACTGACGCTGTAGCTCTAGTGTACTGCAGTTATGGATCTTAGAGCACACTATGAAGGTACGGGCCCACATATGGTACACGTCAAAATTACCTTTTCTTTTGCAAGCCAGGATATCTATGCCTCGGCACTCAAGGCATTCGCTGACTTTGATCTTGGCGTCGGTCGATATTCTCTCGGGCAGCGACTACGTTTAAACCATTTTCACCGGTCAAAAAAGGTGTTACATCCAGCGAAACATCATCGCTATTTCAACCATTTTTGAATGAGTTACCAGCGGCTGTTTATCTACAAAAACAATGCACAAGGCTCTTCACATTTAGGCATTGTTTCGGCGCTTTTGGGAGCTGAAGGATGTTAACTAATAATTCCATAAGAAACCAGATAACGACGAAGTTGAACAGCACTTTGTGAAGACGCATAGGCGGGACTCCAAGAGGCGTTACATTGTCAAACTTCCTTTAAAAAACTGTAATGAGACCTTTTCAGATTCATTACAAGGAGCACTTGCAAGGTTCAGGGGTGTAGAACGCTGCCTAAACAAGGACCCATATCTGCATTCACAATATGTACAATTTATGCATGGACATGAGCGAAAACTATCGTCAGGAGATATAGATAAAAACAAACCTAGATTTTACTTGCCTCGTTATCCATCATCATCATAAAAAATTTTACGGCTCATTCAAGAATACTTAAGGAAAATCCCCAAACGATGCTTTACACATTGGACAAAGCTTTCTACGAAACCTTTTCTCGATTTTTATGAATTTAAGAATGTTCAAGTGCGTCTTTTTCGTAGATATTGTCAACATGTGCAGAGAAACCTGGGTTTGTGTAAACGATTATAGGTACGAGTTTTCAACCGCGGAAAGAGTCTTATCGAAGCAGTTTTATACGGACGAGGTACTGACTGTAGCCCACGCAGAGGAAGAACTAATTCGCATTCAAAATTTGATGATCCAATTAATGAAATGTGCAGGCAGGTATCAGGTATCGCTGACGGAGCATCTTCTATAAAGCACAACATACAAGGCAAATGCTTTCCGCATTTTTGGCTCTCGGGGTATTCTGTCGATTTTGTTGATTTTGTTTTTGAATTGTCAAAATTCAACATGCTGCTCTAGTCTGCATAGAAACGGACAGATGGACATGGCTAGACGAACTCAGCTAGTGATCCTGATAAAGTATACATATACATCCGACCGTGTTCTTCACTGCGTCGCAGACATCTAACTGAAATTAAATTACAGTCTGCAAGGGTATAACAAGAGTACTGAAAACAAGATATTAATGCTAAAATGCGGTTAAATAGCGAATAGTTAGTCTTGCCTAAAAAAAATATTCATATCCCTTGTAAGTGATACCTTCATTATTATATTGACCTTTATCACACATTTTGTTACCTTTGCTATATTTAGATTATATTTATTCTCAAGGAATAACAAGTAATTTGGGTTAAATGGGTTTTATTTTTTTGTTATTCAGGAACAACAATTTAAAGAAAGCTACTTTGTGCAATTCTAAAATGTATGTTCTGTAGGTAATGATCGAATGGCTAACTCCATATTACTCGAGATATATCAATGTCGTTATAGAGACCTATTAGAATACAGTTAGCTTAAGACAAAAATAATTTTAAAATGGTGTTAAGGACAAATCTATCCGGAAAAAGTACAAAATGGCAGCACTGTCATCGACCCAAGCGATGAGGGCTGTAGGAGACCAAGGAGCTAGTGGGCTCTTATCAGAAGGCCGAGAACCAGGACCACTTCTAGACTGTTGAGATGCGGGGTGATATCAGGGTAATGTCAACCTGTCATCTGAACCCTCTGATCCGAAGGGTAATCTGGGATATACTTTTATAAAATGTAAAATAATATCAAAAAATCATTATTGGCACGTCTTAGAGGGTTTGACTGCGAACTATAAAAATTTCAATGCATCACTATCTCTATTTTTATCGAGTACCGTCCTTTCATATTAAAGCTAAAATTTTTCACTACTCAATTACTTACTAATTCAAAAATTTCAAGGCAAATTTTATGGATCCGCGAGTTTGAAAAAAATAATTTTGTTGCGCAGTTGAGGAAAAATGATTATAATAAAAGGCGTATTAAAGCTAGTGGACTTTAACTCAAATTTAGAAGTGTCATTAAAGCTTTTATTATTTTAAGCTACAAAAGTTTTGATATTTTAAGCACCGTTGAATCTTTATTTAAGTATTTGGTATTTTCCAGAAATAATACACGGTCCTTCTGCAACTATGTGAGATCTTTGTAGATCTGTAGTTTAATACATTTATAAAAAAAACAAGAGAGAACGCTATAGTCGAGTGCCTCGACTATTAGATACCCGTTACTCATCCAAACAACTTTAATATAAATATGCCTTCTTGTATGTTTTTCGCCGCTCGAATTAGCTTTCGATTTTAATCAGAGCTCGCAAATAACTCTCAACCGTTTTTTGTTTTGCGGTCTGCACTCTATCACAACCGAAAAAGACGATGCTACTTTGCTCTCGCTCTGAAAAGAACTTTTCGTTTCTCTTTGTTTTGGTTTTCGGTCAACCGTTCTCAGTTGCGTCGTTCATGTTATGCTCACTCAACAAGAACTTAGAGAGAGCGATCCATCTGAACGCTCGCTCATTGAGGGTCAGCAAAAGAGCGAAAAAACGAAAAACTCATCGTAAACGGTCTTTTGTCTTTAGTGACTTTTTATTAACGCTTAGCAACAACTTTAACATGTTTATTCGATTTAGACATTATATTTATTGCTTATTCATTATTAAGCTTTACAACAAGTGTGGTTTTCAAGTAGACTGATCATTCGCATATACACTCATACAAATGCAAAGGACTTTTATTCTTTCCGCTCGATGCAAAACGGTCAGCAAATGAGCAGAGCAAAAAGGAAACACGAAATTTTGGTTGAGCACAGACCGTTCGTTCAAGAGACACTGGTGAACGGTTCTTGTCTGACTCTTTGCGCAAGTGGTGCACAAAAAACAGTTTTTTGGTGACTGCAAGAAACGGTCAACTGTTATTTGCGAGCTCTGATTTTAATGATAAAATCGATACCCAGGGAACACCACGTGGAGGCCGTTGCATTGCAACGGGGTCTTTCAAACCAAAATAAAATTTGGGGACCTACGAGTCGACTTGAGTTACCAAACTTTATTCAAGTTTGGAATCTCCATGTTCCCCAAAAATGTTGCTTATCCGTAACATACGGAAGGCATACTTATGAATACCTTAATATAACCTAGAATTTTTTTTGGATTTTTAAAGTTTTTTTTAAATAAATAATTCTAATTAATTAATTTGTTTGTTTCTTTTTATTAATAAATAATTGATTTCCATACTAAAAATAATTTTTTTTTCGTTTTGATTTTATTAATTCTAATAAATTTAAAATGCGAAATTATTTAATATAATAAGAAATAACCAATAACTTTTTTTAAGTTCTAAAGTTTTTTTTTAAATAAATTATTTTAATCGACTTAACAAATTAGATTTTTTTGGGGTTTATTTTTTTTTTTTAATAAAGAAATAATTTAACTACTAACTAGAATTTTTTTTGTTTTTTGTTTTAGTAAATAATTATTCTCGCGACCGCGTTGAATTTGTTGACAAAATTTACGTTAATTTTGAGGCAAAGAGAAATGAATTTAATGATTTTACGTTAAATTGCTTGCAAGTAGAAATGGGCTCGGGATAGTTTACGTTAAGATAAATCGCTTTAAGATTGTTAAAAATTCGCAATCAGCAGACGGGTAAAAGTTCGCATACGAGAGTTAGTCGTAGACTGGAGCGATAGCAGAATAGTTTACAGCACTGCAAAGTTCTAACAGCTAGATTTTCTTGCACGGCTTCCCGCGCTTTTTACTAACAGCGAACTTTGTGCCGTCTCTCTCTAGCGCAGGTGAATGCACTTTTGAAAAATGACCACAGAAAAAAAAACGAAAGGGACAAAAAGTTCAAATTTTACATAAGAATTCGCCGATCTGTTATAGCCAGTGCCAAGAAAGAGAGAGCAATAAACACACTTCAATTAAATATGTATAATTATATTAGCTTAATATAAACATTGTTAAAGCGTGTTATGTATATTAAAATCTAAATGTTTGTATTTTTGTATAGTTTTAAAAAAACGAGTAACGGGTATAGCGAATAGCTTTGTTTGAAAGGAGTTATATTTGCCGGGCTATTGCAACTGTATTACATACATACACACATATATATGCTATTGTCTGACTCTGACCTTGAATTTGGCTAACTTTTTTCCAAATTTTGTAATTTGCATAGTTTTTGGCATTTTAGTAGGTATTGACAAATGAAAACAATCGCATTTGCCTATAAAGAAATCCTTAACGGGAATTAACGCTTATCCCGATGATGGCCTTGGAGCTAAAGCGCGACAATTTTATTTAAAATTTAAATACGCCATCTACCGCAAGATATTAATACCACTGGCGATTAAAGGCGGAAATGTAGGCGCTAGCCCGGTTTTTGCGTTAATGGGAATGTGGGCGTTAGAGTGGGCGTGGAAACATTTTTTTGTCAATTAATAGGTATTGCAGAAACTAATGAATATTCTTTTGCACGTTAATCTAGCTTCAAAACTGTGCCACAGTTTTTCGCGGTTTGCGGGCGTTAGGGGGGAGAGGGGGTGGTTTATTTTGGCCAATCCATAGGTATTGAAGAAACGAATACACATTCCTTTTCCCGTTAATCTAGCTGCAAAACTGTGGAGATCCGAGATCTCAGCATTCATACAGACGGGTGCCAAGGTTTTTCGCGGTTTGTGGGCGTTAGGGGGGAGGGGGTGTTGACCACTTTGGTCTATCAATATGTATTGAAGAAACGAATACACATTCCTTTTCCCGTTAATCTAGCTTCAAAACTGTGGGTGCCTCGTAGAGTAAAAAGGTATATTAGATTCGTGCAAATGTATGTAACAGGTAGAAGGAAGCGTTTCCGACCATATAAAGTATATATATTCTTGATCAGGATCACTAGCCGAGTCGATCTAGCCATGTCCGTCTGTCCGTCCGTCTGTATGAACGCTGAGATCTCGGAAACTATAAAAACTAGAAGATTGAGATTTGGCATGCAGATTCTAGGGGTTAATACGCAGCGCAAGTTTTTCACGCCGATGTGCCACGCCCCCTCTAACGCCCACCAACCGCGAAAAACTGTGGAACCCGTCCGTATGAACGCTGAGATCTCGGAAACTATAAAAGCTAGAAGATTGAGATTTGGCATGCAAATTCTAGGGGTTAATACGCAGGCAAGTTTTTCTCGCCGATGTGCCACGCCTCCTCTAACGCCCACAAACCGCGAAAAACTGTGGCACCCACAGTTTTGAAGCTAGATTAACGGGAAAAGGAATGTGTATTCGTTTCTTCAATACATATTGATAGACCAAAGTGGGCAACACCCCCTCCCCCCTAACGCCCACAAACCGCGAAAAACCTTGGCACCCGTCTGTATGAATGCTGAGATCTCGGATCTCCACAGTTTTGCAGCTAGATTAACGGGAAAAGGAATGTGTATTCGTTTCTTCAATACCTATGGATTGGCCAAAATAAACCACCCCCTCTCCCCCCTAACGCCCGCAAACCGCGAGAAACTGTGGCACCCACAGTTTTGAAGCTAGATTAACGTGCAAAAGAATATTCATTAGTTTCTGCAATACCTATTAATTGACAAAAAAATGTTTCCACGCCCACTCTAACGCCCACATTCCTATTAACGCAAAAACCGGGCTAGCGCCTACATTTCCGCCTTTAATCGCCAGTGGTATTAATATCTTGCGGTAGATGGCGTATTTAAATTTTAAATAAAATTGTCGCGCTTTAGCTCCAAGGCCATCATCGGGATAAGCGTTAATTCCCGTTAAGGATTTCTTTATAGGCAAATGCGATTGTTTTCATTTGTCAATACCTACTAAAATGCCAAAAACTATGCAAATTACAAAATTTGGAAAAAAGTTAGCCAAATTCAAGGTCAGAGTCAGACAATAGCATATATATGTGTGTATGTATGTAATACAGTTGCAATAGCCCGGCAAATATAACTCCTTTCAAACAAAGCTATTCGCTATACCCGTTACTCGTTTTTTTAAAACTATACAAAAATACAAACATTTAGATTTTAATATACATAACACGCTTTAACAATGTTTATATTAAGCTAATATAATTATACATATTTAATTGAAGTGTGTTTATTGCTCTCTCTTTCTTGGCACTGGCTATAACAGATCGGCGAATTCTTATGTAAAATTTGAACTTTTTGTCCCTTTCGTTTTTATACCCGTTACTCGTAGAGTAAAAGGGTATATTAGATTCGTGCAAAAGTATGTAACAGGCAGAAGGAAGCGTTTCCGACCATATAAAGTATATATATTCTTGATCAGGATCACTAGCCGAGTCGATCTAGCCATGTCCGTCTGTCCGTCTGTCCGTCTGTCCGTCTGTCCGTCTGTCTGTCCGTCTGTATGAACGCTGAGATCTTGGAAACTATAAAAGCTAGAAGATTGAGATTTGGCATGCAGATTCTAGGGGTTAATACGCAGCGCAAGTTTTTCACGCCGATGTGCCACGCCCTCTCTAACGCCCACAAACCGCGAAAAACTGTGACCCGTTCTGTATGAACGCTGAGATCTCGGAAACTATAAAAGCTAGAAGATTGGGATTTGGCATGCAGATTCTAGGGGTTAATACGCAGCGCAAGTTTTTCACGCCGATGTGCCACGCCCCCTCTAACGCCCACAAGCCGCGAAAAACTGTGGCACCCACAGTTTTGAAGCTATATTAACGGGAAAAAAATTGTGTATTTGGTTTATCAATACATATTGATAGACCAAAATGGGAAACCCCCCCTCCCCTCTAACGCCCACAAACCGCGAAAAACAGTGGCACCCGTCTATATGAACGCTGAGATCTCGGAAACTATAAAAGCTAGAAGATTGGGATTTGGCATGCAGATTCTAGGGGTTAATACGCAGCGCAAGTTTTTCACGCCGATATGCCACGCCTCCTCTAACGCCCACAAACCGCGAAAAACTGTGGCACCCACAGTTTTTAAGCTATATTAACGGGAAAAGCAATGTGTATTCGTTTCATCAATACATATTGATATACCAAAGTTGGAAACCCCCCCCCCCCCTAACGCCCACAAACCGCGAAAAGCTGTGGCGCCCATAGTTTTAAAGCTAGAGCAAAAGTGTAAACGCAATTTTGTTTGGGTTATTAACGCCTACCGAAATGTAGAAGAAATTTTTTAAATTTTTTGAAGCGGCTGCTTGGTTTGCCCTGCTTGAGACTGCTGACTTTAGCTGAGTAACGGGTATTTGATAGTCGAGGCACTCGACTATAGCGTTCCCTCTTGTTTTTTCTGTGGTCATTTTTCAAAAGTGCATTCACCTGCGCTAGAGAGAGACGGCACAAAGTTCGCTGTTAGTAAAAAGCGCGGGAAGCCGTGCAAGAAAATCTAGCTGTTAGAACTTTGCAGTGCTGTAAACTATTCTGCTATCGCTCCAGTCTACGACTAACTCTCGTATGCGAACTTTTACCCGTCTGCTGATTGCGAATTTTTAACAATCTTAAAGCGATTTATCTTAACGTAAACTATCCCGAACCCATTTCTACTTGCAAGCAATTTAACTTAAAATCATTAAATTCATTTCTCTTTGCCTCAAAATTAACGTAAATTTTGTCAACAAATTCAACGCGGTCGCGAGAATAATTATTTACTAAAACAAAAAACAAAAAAAATTCTAGTTAGTAGTTAAATTATTTCTTTATTAAAAAAAAAAATAAACCCCAAAAAAATCTAATTTGTTAAGTCGATTAAAATAATTTATTTTAAAAAAAACTTTAGAACTTAAAAAAAGTTATTGGTTATTTCTTATTATATTAAATATTATCGCATTTTCCATTTATTAGAATTAATAAAATCAAAACGAAAAAAAAATTATTTTTAGTATGGAAATCAATTATTTATTAATAAAAAAAAACAAACAAATTAATTAATTAGAATTATTTATTTAAAAAAAACCTTAAAAATCCAAAAAAAAATTCTACGTTATATTAAGGTATTCATAAGTATGCCTTCCGTATGTTACGGATAAGCAACATTTTTGGGGAACATGGAGATTCCAAACTTGAATAAAGTTTGGTAACTCAAGTCGACTCGTAGGTCCCCAAATTTTATTTTGGTTTGAAAGACCCCGTTGCAATGCAACGGCCTCCACGTGGTGTTCCCTGGGTATCGATTTTATCATTAAAATCGAAAGCTAATTCGAGCGGCGAAAAACATACAAGAAGGCATATTTATATTAAAGTTGTTTGGATGAGTAACGGGTATCTAATAGTCGAGGCACTCGACTATAGCGTTCTCCCTTGTTTTTTTTTCAATATTATCAATGCGATTTAAATTTTAAAATAGAAAAATCAATAAAAAAAACAAATCTTACTTCCTTAGTCAGATGCAATGCACACACATAAACACACTCACACACATATATATTTAGTTTGTAAAATACGCATTTTTTGCCTTCGGTAATGTTGCCGTGAGTATATTTTTTTTCTATTCATTTCGTGTTAGCTAAACGGGTTTTTGGATTTTAAAAATAAAAGAATTTTAAGGAAAAATTCAAATGTAAAACCAAAAACTAAATTCTTGTAATCTAAAGGTCGTGTGTGTTTAAATCAAGGTTCTATTCAAAATTGGAGTTCTCTTAATTTTTTTACTTTGTTCTGAGAGGTTATGAAATACTCATTTGGCATTCCGCTCTTTACCCTCTACCTAATAATAGTTGATAGTGAAAAAGTGAAAAAGAAATAATTATGTCAACAAAATTATTGGTAAGAATTGTGGTGGGTGAACCCACGACCTATAGACTATGTTTCCTTTACGTACAACATAACCATCTGAGCTACAGTTTGGAAGTTCTTGCTGACACTAAAGCAAACGGTTAATAAATAAGGAGCAAAAGTTTTACCATTATCACTTTGCAATTTCGCTAAGGATTAGCAAAAGAGGAATAAAAAGTCAAAAGAAGTTAAATTCTTTTTACAAAAAGCATATATATTGTGTTATTTAAAGTGAACGTCCACGATCTGACTTGAGACATTTTTTTGTACCCTTAGGTAGACAATAACAAAAACCATAGAGAAACCAATATTTATGTGATTTAAAAGAGCATCTAGAAAATTAATTCGCATTTTAGAATAATTATTTGGTTTTCAGTATTTTTTCATTAATTTTTTACCTTGATTAGGATTATATTAACAATGTCAGAAAGGCAGGTGGGGGGAGAAGCAGTGAATGAAATTGTTTAAACAAAAAAATTATTTGATTTGAATATTTATGTTTAAACCCGTTACTCGTAGAGTAAAAGGGTATATTAGATTCGTGCAAAAGTATGTAACAGGTAGAAGGAAACGTTTCCGACCATTTAAGTATGTATATTCTTGATCAGGATCACTAGCCGAGTCGATCTAGCCATGTCCGCCTGTCTGTCCGTCTGTATGAACGCTGAGATCTCGGAAACTATAAAAGCTAGAAGATTGGGATTTGGCATGCAGATTCTATGGGTTAATACGCAGCGCAAGTTTTTCTCAATAGGTATTAAAGAAACGAATATACATTCCTTTTCCCTTTAATCTAGCTTCAAAACTGTGGATGCCACAGTTTTTCTCGGTTTGTGGGCGTTAGAGGGGGCACATCGGCGTGAAAAACATTTCGTCTTATCGAGTTTTTGAATTTTAAAATTGAAAACAGTTTTAAAGGAAAACTTCGATTGTAAAACTGTTACCAAAATCTAAATCTGATCGGAGCAGCATGATTTTGCAAATAGTAAAATCATTTAAAGTCCGACTCAGAATTTAGATGTATAAACATACGAATTTTCCTTGAAATTTGCTTAAAGGGAATTGAATAGCTCCACCAATCCACCACTGAATACAAAAAACAACAACACATGTGTGGGAGCCCATGACGTCACAATAAAAAAAAACCAAGAGGAATAATTGGCGACCTTGACGAAGGGGGCTGAATTTCAAAAAAGTTTAAATGCAGTTATTTACGGGTATCCCATAAAATTATGAAGAGCCATTTTTTAAACCATTTAGACAACATTTATAACAGAAAAGTCGCAAACGAAAAAAATTAAGAAAAAAACAAATCGAATTACGGGTCACTTTGGGGCCGCTTATGGCTCTAATTTATATCGTACACTCGGCTCCTAATTATTTCCGAATTTATGTTTTTTTTTTAGATTTTTATGTCAATCCGTTCTGGGTGAATTTTGACACTGAATATTTTTAAAGTGTCCAATTATATTGAGATAATAAATGTATAAATTAATATGTTTTTCTTCTTTAACGTAGCTTTGTTATCCGCAACTTTGCGCACATATCAAAAAGCGGCTTGTGACTCGGATCAGGTGCTTATAGCCTGCCCCCGCGGTACCAGCATTTCAATAGAGTTTGCCCAATACAACAAGTTTGTGGCAAAGGGTAAGTTTTTTACCTTTCAATATAATATTTATTTTCTCGTTCTTCCGTCCTTCTTACAGATGGTTACAGCATCGAAGAGCTATGCCCAGTGTCTGGGGAAACAAGACCCGAAATACGAGGTCGGACAAGGCATTTGCTCCGTGGGTCCATCTTTGGGACACCCTCAGTGAAGATACCATCTAATAGATATATGAATGGCGGCTACGGCCTTGCAGTTCCAGTACAATCTGTCGGAGAAGCTAGTAGCACCACTGCAACTGGCTCTGCACCATTTTCTAGCACATCTCAATCTGTTGACGACGCACTAAGTCCCGATTACAACAATGATAATGGTATCGAAAACTGCATGTGGCCAAATGCATTACAGGTAATGTGACTTAGGGCAACTAAATACTTTGCATAAATTCTATTATTTTTACACCCGTTATATAAAGTACTTAGAAAATAAGCATTTTCCAGCCTATAATAAATCAAACAAACAGTTTCTCGCGGTTTGTGGGCGTTTGAGGGGGCGTGGCACATGGGCGTGAAAAACTTGCGCTGCGTATTAATCCCTCGAATCTGCATGCCAAGTCCCAATCTTCCAGCTTTTATAGTTTCCGAGATCTCAGCGTTCATACAGACGGACAGACGGACAGACGGACGGACAGACGGACAGACGGACAGACGGACGGACGGACGGACGGACTTGGCTAGATCGACTCGGCTAGTGATCCTGATCAAGAATATAACTACTTTATATGGTCGGAAACGCTTCCTTCTACCTGTTACATACTTTTGCACGAATCTGATATACCCTTTTACTCTACGAGTAACGGGTATAAATAGTTAGCGGTTAAGATCCTCAGAAAACAGCATGATGACCTTTTTGCAGCTCACAAAACAATTGCGTCGACTTGCAGTTATATTTCTGGCCAAGACTAGTTCAGAACGATTAGAAATATGTGAACTCTTGTGAAACATGCAAAGCTTCTAAAGCGTCAAATTATCTGTTACGACCGCGCTAGACAGACCTTAAGAATCAAAACGATTTTTATAAAAGCTATATAATATTATAGCTGTGCCTGGCGCGACTTCGTTCGCTTAAAATTAGTTTGGAGTACAGTTGTCAAGATTTTCTTATATTCCCACGTCCCCAAAGGTGGCGAAATTGACGCGTTTTTTTAATGTGGTATCTCCAATTAGACCTATTCCACTGAATCTTTCAAAGTTTAATAATAAAAATTACTTTAAGAACTCTGCGTAAACAACATTTTTAGAAGATCCTTCAGGAGCGAGAATAATAAGACTACTGGCAGAGCTAGCTCTAGAGCTAAATCTTCTCTAAGATCTGGTCCAGCCAGCTTTAAAGTCTGCCCTTGGGATTTATGTATAGTTATTGCAAAACAAACTTTTAGAGGGAATTGTGTCACGATTATGTTCTGATGGAGAACCATTAGACAGGAACGGTCTGGCAACTCCGAATTAAGTTGGCGAAAAATTGCAGAACGAGAACGACTCGAGCAAGGTCCGCTCCGCGAGAACGACACAAATTAAATAACGTTTAACTGTATCCATACATATTTGATAATCTAGTTGTTCATACTACTATTTCACCGTAAGCCGCTCTATCTATTCGCCTTGTTCCTGACATATCAACAGCGACCCACACATTTCCTTACACAACGACAAGGTATTGGAATGTGTGTGACATTCTCAGAAGTGGGATAGTGCGCAATAAGTGAAAACGAGCTAAAATAAATGGACACAACGTACAACAAAAGTAATTCACAATTCCGGGAAGAACTATTTAACTAAGAAGGCCCTACAACATAGGTGCAGAGAAGCGGGACTCTCGACATCGGGAAATCGTGAAGACATGCTTAAAAGATTGAACTCCCAAATAGAGACGATGAGTACATAAGTGCAGAAAACCAGTCACTTCAAAAGAAGGTTGTCGAGCTGGAGAGAGCTTCACGAGCGATCTTTTCACCCTTCAGTAATTTTATCACCAATCGAAAAATCTGCAACAGTACTCGAAGTTCATCAGCCAATGGTAGGGAGAAATCGAGTGATAAACTTCACGAAAAACGACAACAACAACCAATCGACCTACGATCCAACGAGATGCATGTGCAGAAGGTAGCGAACTTGAACATCAGTGATATTGTAGCGCTGCTTCCAGAATTCAATCCATCGTCTGGTAAATCCCTGGACTCACATCAATTTGTAAAGCGTGTCAACTTCCTTCGTAACGCTTATCGTTGGGATGATCGTAAGCTAATATTTGCTAAAGATGCTGGGTGCTGCTCGTTATTGGGTAGACTCTATGGATGAAATATTTAAAACATGGCCCCAGTTTACTGAACGATTTTTGAATGACTTCCCATGTCTCAGTAACCCGGCAGACGTTCACCTTAAGATGTCAAAAACGAATAGAGATTCCACCGAGTCACCGTCAGATTATTTCTACAAGATGCTCGCCTTAGGTAAAAAGGGTGAGTTACCACACACATTATTAACGGAATTAACGACTACGATTTAAAGAGAAAGATATCGAACAATTACGTTTCCTGTAACGATATTCTTGCACACTCCGCGCATAATATTATAAAGGATAACGCCATTCAAATGGCAAACAAACGGGATCTTAACGTCAGCCTTCAGAAGCCGAATCCTTTATTGAATACAAAACGTCCTTTCAACGATAAAGTCGAAGTATCGGTTATATGCTACAATTGTAAGATAGTTGGACATTATTCTTCTAAATGTCCTGAGCCCCAGCGCAAGCCTCGTTGCACGCACTGCAACCGCACAACACACGATTCTGCCAGCTGCCCCGATAACCAAAAGACAGGTCCAAAAATTAATAAAACTGACTCTGATTCTGATTCAGAAATCTCCAAATCGATTTCGGTAAACGGCAATGAAATTATTGCATTCGTAGATCCAGGCAGTACGCGGATCCTAATTCGAAAGTCATTCGCGTAGGTGTTCTACAACGATGTGCTGTTGGTGGTGGGAGATTCCTTTGTACACAGAAACTTTTCACAAAAATTGTAATTAACGACTCGGACTACGAAGTTGAAGCTTTGATTGTAGAAGATAAACTAATAACCGAAAATGTACTTTTGTGTAAGGATATCCTTGTCGCGATGAAAACAAATTGATCATTCTCGGTAATCAGTGTTATGTAGAGAATATTCGAAAAATTTAAACAAGCCAAGAGCGTTCCTCAGTTGAGAACGAACGCATAAACGAATTGATATTGGAAAACGCTTCTTGCTTTGCGGAGAAAGCTAATGAGCTCGGTAAATGTCCTCTAACCAAAATGGAAATAACTTTAATATCAAACATTCCCTGCTTTACTAAGCCTTACCGTACTCCTTTTGCCCTCAGACCTGTCGTCGGTAATATCCTCTCCGAGTTACTCGATAGTGCTATCATTCGTCCTTCGGACTCTCCTTATGCATCTGGAATTGTCGTCGTTGAAAAACAAAATGGTGAACATCGTCTTTGCGTCGACTACCGACGTCTCAACAGTATAACCGTCAAAATACCATTTTCAATGCCAAATCTGGAGAAGCAATTTGCCCAATTAGCTGGAAATGCCTATTTTTCTCAGCTGAACTTGCGTATGGGATATCAAGTCGAGGTTTGCGAATCATCCAAACAATTCACCGCATTTGTAACTTCAGACGGCCACTACGAATATAACAGGATGCCGTTCGGTCTCGTCAATGCTCCAGCAGTATTTCAAGCGGTCCTGAACAAAATAGTCAAACGAATGGAGCCAGGTGAGGTACTCGCATATCTAGATGACTTCATTGTTCCTAGCAAAACATTTGATGAGGGTATCCAACGACTCGACAAATTCTTCTGAATCCTGAAAGAGAGCGGTTTCTTCGCTACGATAAATGTAAATTACTTCAATCAGAAATAATAAATCTTGGGCCAATAAATCTTGAGCCATATTGTCAACAAAGATGGAATCACTCCTGGCGAAAACGAGATGAGCGCTATTAAAAACTTTAAAGTCTCCACTAGCGTAAAGGATATCAGACGATTTTTGGGTCTAACGGGATTCTTTCGAAAGTTTGTTGAAAACTACTTCTTAATTACAAGACCCCTTACACGACTGTTGCGTAAGGTAGAGCAAAACAGTTTTGATTGGGGAAATGACCAGCAACGGGCTTTTGTATATTCTAGGAAAACCCTTCCGACTCGTCACAGATTGTTCCGCCATCGCTAAGGTAAAACTCAATAAAGAATTGATCCCTCAAGTCGCACGTTGGTGAATTAAAATACTGGACTACGACTGCGAATTCATTCATCGTGATGGTTGTAAAATGGCTCATGTAAATGCCATGAGCCGCGATCCCGATTCACCTCCTGAAAAATCCTTACAGGAAATAGTGCGCACCATAATTACGGACGTCGATGATAGATTGCTAACTATGCAGCTTCAGGATGAGGCCATTGTCCTAATATTTGCTGTATTGAAAGAACATCGTACCGGAAATCAACTAAAACAACTTCAAGCTTATTACGTCATCAAAAATCACCGTCTATATCGTAAGGTCGAAAAAGGAATAGCCTTTGTTGTACCAAAGTCCGTGATGTGGCGCATTGTTAAGCTGTGTCATGATGATTTTGGTCATTTCGGCCTGGACAAAACAATTGGACGAATTCAAGAAAAGTTTTGGAATGCGGAAACACGTGAAAGAATATATTTCAACATACATTCAATGCTGCTACTACAAATGTAAAGGAGTCAAGCCCGAAGGTTGCATGCATTATATTGACGCCGATCCAGTACCATTTCGCAGGCTTCGCATCGATAATTTGGGACCGTTTATTCGAAGCCAACGCGGAAATACCCATATACTAGCCATATCCGATCCCTTTAGTAAATATCTAATTGTAATGGCAGTTAAAAGTACAAAAACCTTTCCAGTGCTGAACATTCTAAATGAAGTTTCCAGCTGCCGAAGATAATAATATCCGATCGTGGAACTGCGTTTACCTCGAAACAATTTGAAGAATACTGTAAGCACAACCAGATTCAACACATCAAAAACGCTGTGCGAACACCTCGTGCAAATGGACAAGTCGAGCGCGCAAACCAAGCTATTCTCAACTACGTACGCACAGTGAACGATCACCCGAAGGATTGGGATCTTACTTTATACAATCTGCAAAGAAAGAGCCTGCACAGGCTCTACTCGGGACGAGTAAATAAAGAATTTAGGCGATCATTTTAATATTAAGTGCACATTTTAATAATTCAAATAAGTGTCAAAATAATTCATAGTAATTCTCATAGTTTACTAACATTGTTTATAGAGTATATAATTTTATATAAAAAAAAATATGTTTTTTCTAAGTTATCAAAATTTAGATAAACAATAACAATAACATTTTTAAAAAATCCAACATTTTTTTTTTGCTTAAAATATTCTTTAGGGTCTTAAAAAAAGCATACCAAAAGATAGAGTCCGGCAAAAGTGTCTAAGTGTCGAAATTTTACATTATGCGGGGATTCCTCATATGTATATCCCAGGCACCTTCAACCTTTAAACGTGATTTTCTCGAAACCACTTTTTTTGGGACTGCCGGAAACATATCTCGAACAAATCTTAATCGATCGATTTAAAATTTTGACTGTACTCAAAATACTTATGTCTATCGACACACGTAGGATTTTTTTTTATATTGCTTACTTTTTTTTTATCAACAATTTTGGGACGTTTCTTTCAATCACTTTTTTCAATCACTCACCATTTTGCAAAAAATCAATATATCGCAAAAATCCTACGTGTGTCGATAGCTGTTGATGTATAGAAACTAACAAATTTTAGATCAAAAATTAAGGACGTTAGCTTTCCGGCCATGGACCCCCTTCAACAAAAAAGGGCCTACGAAGAAATGCTGCACAGCCGCCATTTTGTTTTTAATTTATTTGAAAAAAATCTAATATTATAAAACATACTTTACAAATTTTCGATTGGCTTTTTCATTTGGCCAAAAAAAATTCTAAAAAATCTTCTTTTTTCCCCCATTTACTCAGATGTCCCCCCTTAAGTTCAAAATTAACGTTAAGGCTAACAATCTAATTATTATTTATAAAAGGAAAAGGTCTCGAACAGCAGTCCATCTCTAGCAGCAACAGTTTTAGAGCCACTGCCTTGCGCCTACAGCTTCAGTTTTAAAGCCACCCCCGTAGCCACATCGGCACAGTTTCAGCCATTCGAGTTCCCTAAAGACGATCAAAAGTGGTACCGGTCACAATTATGGGGTCATTGGAGCACTATTTCTTCTTGTTGGTGAGGTTGCTTTGACGGTTTATCTAATCGTGGTCGTGCAGCTTACGCGACCTTTGATCCAGACATTGATTCGACGAATTAGCCTCTCCGATGGCCTGGTCTCTGCGATTCCACTAACCAATAAAACCGGGCTTAGTTATATCCAATCAAAAGTACCTCGTCGAAAAGTATCAGGCCCTCAAAGAGCCCTGGCGAGTACACGGCCTTATCCGCCAACTCACGAGTAGAAAAGATCTGTGATCTTAATTTCCACTCACGAAGAATTTATTAATCTTTACCTTTGATTTTTAATCACTTTTAATCGGTACTGTGATGTGAACGATAATTTGGATTGGAGTATTAAGTCATAGATTCCGGGTGACACGAGGTTGCTTTATGTCATAGATTTTGGACAACTTGCATTCGCACTTATGCAAGACGAAGCTTTCTGGTTATGAACCATAAAATGTCTTATACTTCAGAAGTTTCACTCAATGCCAATTATAAAGAGAACATTGAGAGCATAGATATTTGTACTTTCTATTTAAACTGGCCACTACATCCTTCAGGTTGTGATTTGTCCTCAGGCAGTTTAGGCACAGGTGTGCGCGTTTTGCAATGCTGGTGCGCTCTTTTGGATGGCACTTGTTAAAAGCAGTGAACCCTTGCAATAAGCGCAGGTTGCTTTAAAGGTCATAAATGCCCTTGATTTGTGTTGATTCTCTGATTATGGTATCCTGTGTATATCAGTTCCACCTACGGGGTGATCCCTTTCGCTTGCTTCAAGGTATTGACATCGGCGACTTAAAAATACGCAGCAATCGTCCCAGGATGGTAATTGCTCTGCTTTTCTTGATACTGCATTTTCGTCTCTGGATCCAGTTTGCTTAGCACCAGATGAATTATGATTGCATCCATTACGTTTACTGCTGATCCAAGTGAGAGAACTGATGATTGAATTGCGGATACCATATCGATGACATTCAAAAGTTTGGCTGCATTGGCATTCTCGATGTGTGGAACTGCAAACAAATATTAAATGTAGTCTAGGAAAATCAACATGTCGTTATCAACCATCCATTGCCTTCGGGTAGTTTTCCTCATTGATCTGCTCGATAGGCCACCATCCGTTTCTTCGAGATTTTAAAATGCACCAGCAAAACGTTTGCACTTTGCGTATTTTCCATCAAAACTCGGCAACTTTAGATTTGTCTATGTGATGATGACTGCCGAATTTAACGAATATTCAACGTCGTGTCTCCTGGAATGCTCGTCCCACGATTCCTCGATATTGCGGAGTTGCTTAAATTGTCATGAACAGGTCCTTATTTTTATCCAATAAGCATAGAAAATAATTTTATCAGAACTTTTTTTCTTATATTAATAACTATTAATATTAATAACTATTATATTAATAACGGCGCACTTTTGTGGCGTCTATATAAAATACCATTGCCTATTTTCCCCATTGCCTTAGCTTCGTGCAATTCTTCCTCTTCGCCTTAAAAATCTTTAAAACAAAAAAATGCAAATGCAATAAGCATCAAATTTGAAAACCAAATCATTAAAAAAAATTAAAAGCAGCGGCGTAGATTTTAAAAATTAAAAAGTTAATTTTTAATTTGTCCCCAAAATGATAATGGATTTTACATAAATCTCCCTCCTTTCCTCTGCTCCACCTCTTTTGGCAATCACTTTTGGCAGCAACGAAATGCGGGGTATAAACTCACAAAATCTAAAAAAATTCTTTAATATACATACTTAAATAATGCTTGAAATTTTAAAAATTTAACTTAAGCACCGGAGAATTAACTATTGATCAAAAAATCATCTTGATTGGAGCCGCGGTTTAAGTTTTTAAATTAAAAAGTTTATATTTGATATGTGCGAGCTATATATCTAATTTACATTTATTGTTGATATAGCGTTAGATTAATATGTGTACAAAGAATATATATATATATCGCGAGAGCGGCGTTGTTCTCCGTTGACTGCTGAAGTGTGATTGACTAATGCAGTGTGTATATGCTGCTGGTATACACAACACCCCTTAAGACCTGGATGATTGATCGGCGTAGATCAGGTAAATTCGAGGCCAGAGCAGATGGCGGTGGTGATTACCATAGGTCAGTTGTAACCATTGGTTCAGCTTCGTCATCTGATGACCTCTCAAATAATGATACTCCTTCGCCTCCCATTGAAGAAGATGGTTCGCGACTTCGTAACTGGTCGAGATGTCTCTTGATCACTCTTGCGTCGATAAAACGGACATTATATGAAATTGGTCCCGTTTGGGCAGTTGTCCAACCTTCCACACACTTGGGTCCAGCCGCGTACTTACGAGTCCACACTGTACTGCCTGTAATGAAATGTTTAATTAATTACCAATCGACATTATTGAGTTTGAAGCTTATCGAAAATTGTTTTCAATTCTCGGTTGAAAATTAATTCGGATGGCGAACGATTAGTAATTGCAAGGCATATTAATAGGTTCAGATCTATATTTGCATGGCTGTCCATTTTCTTAGATAGTTTTTTGTATTTTGATTCATTCTCTCGGCCTGCCCATGAAATGGCGAAGACTTTATGAGACGAATGAGGTTGTTCTCCGTAATGAGTTTGAATTCTTCAGAAGTAAATGCAGTTCCATTATCCGATTCCAGCTCGACTGGTAGACCATGGGTGGCAAACATCTGGCGTGGAAATTTGATTGCGGCCGCGGCTGAAGTTGAGCTCACTATGGCGACTTTCAAACACTTTGAATAAGAGTCGACCACCAAGCCAAGTACTTGGCAGACTCCCATCGGTGTGTTGCAGTTGAAGGCTTCTCGTTGCGCCCTTGCTGGCAAACCTTGCATTGCTTGACAGGTAGTAACAGGTAACAACTTTTTACAAAAACCGATTGTTACTAACACTATGGCGCATATATTAAAATAAAAATAAAATTTTTTTTTGTGGGGGCAATGGTTAAAAATTTTTAAGAAATTAAAAACTAATTTTTTTTAGAACATTTTTTTTGAAAGAAGAGGTTTTAGAGGAATTAATGAAAAAGACATGAAGTCAATTGGATTCATATAACCGGAGATACAGATTTTCAAAGGGAGGATACTTTTCCAAATTTGACAATTTTTGGCAAACTTAAAAAAATTATAACTTAAAAAATAATTTTTTTCGGTCAAGTTCTGATACACGTGTTTACTTATTTTTCGAATAGTACGTGTAAAAAAAGTTTCAGGCTAATCAAAAATGTTAAATTTTTTTTTGGCCAAATCTATTCGGTTTGTAAAAGAACGGCCCATATAAGTTCAAAATATGAGTAGATTTAACTTTAAAATCTTTCAAAATACTTTTGGTCACGATTGTATATTCTTGATCAGCATTAATCTAGTCATGTCCGTCCGTCTGTCCGTCCGTTTCTACGCAAACTAGTCTCTCAGTTTTAAAGCTATCGGGATGAAACTTTACCAAAAGTTGTTTTTCTGTAGTAGTATAGTATATAGTAGTATATAAGCCGGATCGGACAACTATATCTTATAGCTCTTATAGGAATAATCGGAAAAATAATGGAAAAGAAGTATAGCTTAGGTGTTTTTTGACATATTACCTTTTGCTTTTGGGAATATAACTTTTTTACCTGTTCTGAATTTCGAATTAAGTTTTTGAAAAATCAGACGACTATATCATATTGCTACCATTGGAACGATAGGAAAACTAAAGGGAAATTAATGAAAACAAAATTATAGCTTTGTTAATTTTTATTGTTGTTCTCTTCTACTTTGGAATATAACATTATTTTATTTTTTTTTGAATTTCGCATTAAGTTTAAACTAAGTCGGATGACTATATTATATAGCTGGCATAGGAAGGATCAATCAATTAATGTCAAAATAATTCGTAAGCTACTATAATTTTGTTTGTTGTATACCCTTGCAGAGGGTATTATAATTTTGGTCAGAAGTTTTAAACGCTGTGAAGGAGACGTTTCCGACCATATAAAGTATATATATTCTTGATCAGTATCAATAGGGGAGTCGATATAGCCATGTCCGTCTGTCCGTCTGTTTTAATACCGTTGGCGAGCTCAGCTTAAAAGCTAGCGACTTAAAACTTTTACAGTTATCCTGAAACATGTGTACGCAGATCATAGGAACAATCGGATATAACTTGCGAAAACTTAAGATTTTTCGCGCAGTGTATAAGCTATTGACATGAATCTTTCCAAATCGTATTTTTTTGTGCATACCTTCATCAGGCTAAAAGCGCTTGCCGATCGGAAGTCTATATCCTATAGCTCCAATAGGAATAATAGGGTGAAATCGGTTAAAATTTAATGTTTTACAGAATATTTCGCGCAGTGTAAGAGACATTGAAATGAATTTTTCCAAATCGTATTTTTTTGTGCATACCTTGATCAGGGTAAAGGCGCTTGCCGATCGGAAGTCTATATCCTATATCTCCCATAGAAACAATAGGGTGAAATCGGCCCAAATTTGTCCCTTGTATTAAGAAGACTTCGTGTTTTTTTTACCGAATTAGGATTCTTTTTGTTACTTTGAGACTTATGCAGACTGCAAGGGTATTAAAACTTCGGCTTGCCTAAGCTAGCTTCCGTCCTCGTTAAATTTCAAATTGAATAGGAATGATCTGCAAGGGTATATAAACTTCGGGCCGAGATTAGCTTCCTTTCTTGTTTTTATTGTATTCTTTTCTACTCTGGAATATAACTTTATTTTATTATTTCAGAATTTCGAATTAAGTTTAACATAAATCGGACGACTATATTATATAGCTGCCATAGGATGGCTCGATCAAATAATGTCAATATAATAAGTATATTGCTATAATTTTGTATATTGCAAATCTAAATTTAACATTTTCAAATTGAATAGGAATGTATTGCACTCGATTTTGTAATTTTGTCTGTATTTTCTGGAGATGCGGCGGTGTATGTACCGTGATCGCAGTCCTTTTTTTCTGAATTTTCTGCCTCGACGGCACTTTTACTCAAATTTTGGTCGCTTTCGTTCTGACCTTCTATTTGCAAAGAGAACAAATCGTTTAACTGGAGCTGCGGCGCTATGTATGTATGTATAGCTTTATCGCACTCCCTTTTGCTCTAAATTTTCTGCCTTGGCGGCAATTTCACTCAAAGTGGTCACTTTTCTTATATTCGTACGAAGAACAGAAGGAGTCACGATTAACGGCCACTATGTACAATTCTGTTGCTTGCTCGGCACCTGGTGCCCCTGTTTTGTTCTCTTTGTTTTAGTTTCTTAACTTTTTAAAGAATTGCTCACGAATTTAGTATCGCATCTTCGTTGCCAATATTTGATATGTGCGAGCTATATATCTAATTAACATTTATTGTTGATAAAACTTTTGATTAATAGTGTGTACAAAGAATATATGTGTATCTCCAAAGCGACGTTGCTCGCCGTTGACTGCTGAAGTGTAACTGACTAATGCAGTGTGTATATGCTGCTGGCATACACAACAGGTTATATCTTTTTGTTTATGATATAAATCTATCCCCATTACAAAAAGATCTACCTCACCTTTCTACAGTTCTCCTGCTTGCTCTATCGGCGGCATCTTTTGGCTGCTCTCTTGACTTTCAAGCTGCAACTCACGAAATCTAAAAAATTCTTTTAGGATTCTAAAAATTTGAAAAAAATAATCTTTAGCATTTGTATTATATTTTGTTTAGGATTTATCTTTATTCCCTTCCTTCACAACTCCTTCCCTCCCTTTTAACAGGGTTGCTTCCTCGGCGTTGCTCTATCAGCCATTACTCTCTTGGCGTTTGATTTCTCGACAGCCGCACGCTTCTGCAACAAAATGTGTCGCAAAAAAACCCACAAAATTGTAAAAATGAATCTTTAGCATTTTAGCCATAAAAGAACTAGAAAATATTTATTCATTTACTTTATTTATTTACTTCATTTCTATATGCCCTTTCGGTTGATTATTTTAATAGAACGATAATTGGGTCTAAAGTACAACTAATGCTCCTTTTTGTTTTATTTTTTCCAGTACTCCTTACTGCAAACTGTGGTAGAGGCTTGCCAAAAGAAAAAGCACTGCAAGTTCCACGGATCCCTTCAGTTTTACGGACAGGGCGCTAGCGGAGTAGGCGACTCATCTGGAACTAGCAGTTATTACAGCAGCACGGCCAGCTCCAATGCAATATACAGCGACCCGTGCCCCAAGCGCAGGAAAATTGTCGAAGTAGCCTACAAATGTCGCCCATGTAAGTCAGTCACATATAAATGTAAACTTCTAAAGTGCTTCGAGGATCAGATGCTTTGTGTGCATGTTCCCGTAAAAACGATATGGCCATATAAGGTCATGCAAAACCCAAATCGTTTTTACATGAAATACTACTTTCGACCAGTACAAATTTATCTGCCCGCATTTCAAATTTAAATTGATCTTAAAAAGTGCAAAATTGGTCTACGTTTCATCAAAGAGTATAAATATATAGAGAGGACATGTCATACAAAAGTGTCTTTCGTATGGCGGGTTCTAGCGGTGGAACCCAACAGTAGAACCCGCACTACTCGATTATAGTTGAAATCTAGTCGTTCGCGGCCCTGCTTGCCATTTGGCCTAGTGCACTATGGGAAAGAAGTCAATTTTTATACCCTTGCAGAGGGTATAATGATTTCAGTCCGAAGTTTACAACGCAGTGAAGGAGACGTTTCCGACCCTATATTCTTGATCAGCATAACTAGGCGAGTCGATCTAGACATGTCCGTCCGTCCGTCTGTGTTTCCGTTTCTACGCAAACTAGTCCCTCAGTTTTGAAGCTATCGAGATGAGACTTTAGCAAAAGTGGTTTTTCTATTGCAGGTAGTATATAAGTCGGATCCAGCCAGATCGGACAACTATATCTTACACCTCCCATAGGAATAATCGAAAAAATAATGGAAAAAATTATATCTTCGGTGTTTTTTGACAGATTACATTTTGCTCTTGTGAATATAGTTTTTCTAACTGTCCCAAATTTGGAATTAAATTTGAGAAAAATCGGACGACTATATCATATTAATAGGAACAAAATTATAGTTTTGTTAACTTTTATTGTATTCTCTTCTACTCTGGAATATAGCTTTATTTTAGTATTTCAGAATTTCGAAATAAATTTTACATAAATCGGACTACTATATTATATAGCTGCTATAGGAATGATCAATCAATTATTAATAATAATATAAAAATTGCTATAACTTGGTTTGTTGCTAATCTAAATTCAGATTTTTGCAATTTGTAATTAAATAGGAATTAACTGCAAGGGTTAGGAAGTTAGCTTCCTTTCTAGTTTTTGTTCATTTTCAATGTTTTTATTTTATTTTATTTTTTTATATTTTGTATTTTTTGTTTTGTTTTTCTTTTTTGCCATTTTTTTAGGTTTTTTTTCTATTGTGTTTTGTGCAAAATTTCTTAGCAGTAGAAAAGTTATTTAACTTTAAGTACAAAATCGCCAGTAAAGCAAATTTTAAAAATTCAGAGCGAATCATTTTTTTAATGTAGTTACCTTTGAACTAAGATAATAAATAAAATTAATTAGAAATTAAACTTTTTTATATTAATGAAATATTGTGTTGATTTAAAATTCAATTAAGCAAAAAAAAAATATGCATTTCGAGACATAAAAAAAAGAAGAAACAATATTAGAACACATCTGCCCTTTGCGGGGTTCGAACACGCATCAACATCGCTGATCAACGCTTTAACCAGCACGACCATAGACCGAGTTGAAAGCGTTGAGCAGGAAACCCTTTTCGACTTTTAAAAGTTCTTGGCCCTCGATTACCAAAATTTCAAAAATGTAATTTTGTCCAAAATGTTTTGCCACGTCCTAGCACAGATACACACAAAGCCCACTTACACTTATGCATTGTGTACTCAATAAACGAAATCTAAAAATAGAGCAAGCTCCTTCTCCCTTTTCCCCTTGCCGACAACATTTTGAAAACTAAATCAGAGTCATGCACTCTCTATATAATGTATACTCTATGTTTTCATATTGATTTTTTTTTGGGTTTGATCAAGCGTTATAGAAGAGTAAAGCACGCGCTTCTTCCGGCCATGTTGTTTGGTGGTATCGGTGTGAGGAAAAAAAACTAAACTCTTAATTATAGTCCAAAAGAGAGGATACCACAGACAGATATGCCATTTGCTGCGTACGAGCATCTGTACTTCTGAGGGCAATTCCTTTCCAAACTACACACAAAAAAACTATGTTAAATAAACTATTTAATAGTAAAACTAATCGTAGTTTACCTATAAAATATTAGGAGACCCAAAAAAATGTTATTTCAATAATTTTTGGTATTAATTTTTTCCCTTGTTTTTTATTTATATTTTTATATATGGAAGTTATTTAAAAACACATTTAACAATTAGTTAAACTTACTAATCTGCTTCTCAGCCTACGCTGGGCATCGAACCGCAATCTTCGAAGTCGAGCACTCTACTAGTAGGCTACTGAAAAATGATTTTTTGATTTTCACGACCCAGAGATTATGTGGCGGTCACTCTAAATACCTTAAGTTCATAAAAAATAGTTAATCTACAATTTAGAATTTTAAAAAAGAAGGAAAGCTAACTTCGTCTGGCCCAAGTTTATATACCCTTGCAGGTAAATGTTATATTTAGATTTACTTGCGAATTTGTTGCTACAAACAAAATTAAAGCAGTTTTCAATTATTTTGACATTATTCGATCGATCCTTCTTAGGGCAGCTATATAATATAGTGGGTCGATTTATGTTAAATTTAATTCGAAATTCTGAATGAATAAAATAAAAATATATTTTATATATATAGAAGAGACTACAATAGAAATTAACAAAGCTACAATTTTGTTCCTATTGATTTTCTGATCGTTCCTATGGGAGCTATATGATATGGATTTAGATTGAATTTAGAACAGTTTACATAATAATATTCCCAAAAGTTTTAAGTCATATGTTTTGCGATCCTTCCTATGGGAGCTATAAAATATAGTTGTCTGATCCGTCTGGATCTTATATACACTGGTCGGCATAATTAATTTGACAGGTTTGAAAGTTAAATCTACTCATATTTTGAACTTATAATATAAACTTTTGGCACCTATATAAAAAGAACACCACAATTCCGTTAAATGACACAAAAATGTTCTTAACCCGTTAAGCACCCTTTGGAAAGTGAGAAATTTTTAGAAATTATAAATTAATATAATATATAATCTTAAAACAAATATGTTTATGCAAAGTTTTTCCTCTAAGCAATTAATAATAACAGCAATGATTTCAGTCAGAAGTTTGCAACGCAGTGAAGGAGACGTTTCCGACCCTTTAAAGTATAAATATTCTTGGTCAGCATGACTAGACAAGTCGATCTAGCCATGTCCGTCTGTCCGCCTGTCCGCCTGTCCGTCTGTCCGTCCGTTTCTACGCAAACTAGTCCCTCAGTTTTAAAGCTATCGAGCTGAAACTTTACCAAAAGTCCTTCTGTTGCATGTAGTATATAAGTCGGAGCCGGCCGGATCGGACAACTATATCTTATAGCTCCCATAGGAATAATCGGAAAAATAATTGAAAAAAAATTATAACTTATGTGTTTTTTGGCATACCTTCTACGCTTGGGAATAACAGTTTTTTAATAGTTTTAAATTTCAAATTTAGCTCCCATAGGAACGATCGGAAAACTAAAGGGAAATTAATAGGAACAAAATTATAGCTTTGTTAATTTTTATTGTTGTTCTCTTCTACTTTGGAACATAAGTTTATTTTATTATTTTAGAATTTCGCATTAACTTTAACATAAATAGGATGACTATATTATATAGCTGCCATAGGAAGGATCGATTAATTAATGTCAAAATACTCCGTAAACTGCTATAATTTTGTTTTTTGCAAATCAAAATCTAACATTTTTGTAATTTCAAATAGAATAGGAACGATCTGCAAGGGTATATAAACTTCGGCTGTCCGAATTTAGCTTTCTTTCTTGTTTTTTTTTATGATTTTTTGAATGGAAAGATCTTAGTAAAATTTTGTGTGAAAAGAAGGAAAATGCGGATAAAATTGCCATTGCATTGCAATATTAAACTTTATAGGATTATATACTGTAGCAGGCTCGCCTCTTATAGTTCCAAAGGCACAAACACACGTATAATAAATATATATAAACAACAAGTATACCTCTAAGTTTATGTATAAGCCCAACGATTACTGTTATAATTATGTATGTATACACAAATGTTATAAGTATGTATGTATACGCAAATGTTATAATTATGTATGTATATGGAGAGCTAGATGAAATGCAACCCTGTAAACCAGAGAGCGGAGGTAGAGAATGAGGAGAGAGTCATTCGTTGTTTTGCAAGCGTGAAGTGTGGACGCGAAATAAAGATCTTAAACCAACAAACAACAACAAGTACTATTTAATAATAGCATAACTCGGACCCTTACAATACCTACTACACTTGTAACTAAAATTGGTGATTATTTAAGTATTGCACAATATGTTTTGAATCCTCTAAGCAAAAAATAATGTTTTCGGTCCCAGAATAGCTTAAAATTTGTCCCACTCATAACAATTTGCTTGCAATGGCCTTTTCGCTCACAGCAAACTTAATGAACGTTCCAGTTTTCACAGTCAGGAGGAAGAACTCAGAGTTGCACCGAAAAATCATCGGATAACTATCGCATAAAAGAGCCCGTCAAAGTCCGTCAAATTTTGGCGGGAAACTAACTGGAAAATTTTCGGAACGGCAAAACCTTATGGACCATCCGTTGAACGGATGGTGGATGGATCTCTGTGGGAAGGCCCTATAAAAGGGTATATTAAATTTGTGCAAAAGTATATAACAGGTAGAAGGAAACGTTTCCGCCCATATAAAGTATATATATTCTTGATCAGGATCACTAGCCGAGTCGATCTAGCCATGTCCGTCTGTCCGTCCGTCCGTCCGTATGAACGCTGAGATCTCGGAAAGATTCTAGGGGTTAGTACGCAGCGCAAGTTTTTCACGCCGATGCGCAGTGCAAGTTTTTTTTACGCGGATGTGCCACGCCCCCTCTAACGCCCACAAACCGCGAAAAACTGTGGCACCCGTCTGTATGAACGCTGAGATCTCGGAAACTATAAAAGCTAGAGGATTGGGATTCGGCATGCAGATTCTAGGGGTTAATACGCAGCGCAGATTGAGGCCTTCAAGCCACACTTGGTCGATAGCCTGAGAGGCGTCAAGGAATATCGCACTACAATATTCCAGATGTTCGAAGGCTGTACGAATTTCTGATGTTATGTGGTTGACTTGCTCGATGGTTCCGTGGCTCTCTCGAAACCCGAATTGATGTGCCGGGATTAAGTTTTGTTTTCTTAAATATGGTGTTATGCGCGTGAGCATACTTTTTTCTACTAATTTGAACAGGCACGATAGTAAGCTTATTGGCCTGTACGATGAGGGAATTGTGTGGTTTTTCCCAGGCTTCGGTATCATTATAACCACAGACTTTTTCCATTTTTTGGGGTAGTAGCCAAGTTTGTGATCCCGTTAAATAATTTACATATAACATTCACTGCGCAGTTTGGTAGTTTTATTATCATTTTTGACGTTATTAGGTCGCCCCCTGGAGCCTTGTTCGGTTTTAATTGCCTCCTAATGATATTAGCAATTACAGGTGCTTGAAACAAGATCTTGTTAATTGCAATTTCAGGGCTAAGCGGCGGTGTTGAAAAGAGTTTGTGGCGGCGTTTGGCTGAAATACATTTCGTAGGTGTAAAGCAAATGTTTCGGCTCTGTCTTTGTCGCTGCGGGCCCAAGTACCCGAGGAGTTTCTAATTGGAGTGACTGATTCTATCGGAGAGCTTAGATTTGGGTGAGCTCTCCACAAAGGATGTTTTGTTCTGGTCGGCGACAGTTTCTCGATGTACCGACGCTGCAGAAGCTCTTCTTCTTGCTTGAAGGTTTTGGTGAGTCTGCGGGTGGCTTCATTAAAGCGTTACTTCGAATGGGGCGATCTGCTGTGTTGCGGGTCTTAGGCGTCGTTTTTTGTACTAGTTGTTCGATTTGCATATTAGTTTTGTATTGGTTGCTACTCACAATTGTCTCTTCTGGTACTGACTCCAGGGCATCAGCAAAGGTATCGTTGTCATTTTCAATGTTTAATTGTGGTGTTAGCTCAATGTGAGAACTTACGTACTTTTTGTACTTTAGCCAGTTAGTTATAAAGCCTGAAGGGAAGCTCTCTTCTGGTGTTGAGATTTTGGCTGCTGCCACGAATACTGACTCCAGGGCATCAGCAAAGGAGTCGATGTCATTCTCAATATTTAATTGTGGTGTTAGCTCAATGTGGGAACTTACGTGCTTTAGCCAGTTAGTTCTATGCGTGGTCAGCGTGAAGGGGATTTGACCAGTCGGGACATTTGTTTCTCAGGCTAGAGGCAGACCGACCTCAAGGAACACGGCGACACAGGATGTCTCTCGATCATTCTGGTCGGACCCTAAAGGAAGGTTGTGCAGACTTCTAGAGTCCTACAAGCCGGGTGGCACTGGAGCGACGCCGTTGAGGAGCGACTCCGCAGGAAGCGACGAGGAGCATGACAGCCGGAGAGCAGCGACGCCGTCGAGGAGCGCCGCCGGGAAACGCACGCAGTGAATCTTGAGCCGAATCTTGAGGCACGACGCCGACCAGGTGAGCCGCAACAGCCAGCTGACGAAGAAACCAATTCCAGCGGAAAGCAAAACTTAATAACGTTTTCCGATTTATCCCAATCGGATATCTCTGCATTTTCTTGGGTCGCGGGCAGTCACGCAATACAAATTTGGTGGGACGAACACACAATATCTCTGAGCTAGTCGTGGCGTTTACGTAGATCAAACAGTTGTAACAGTTCGTTACACACAGCATTGAGTTCATCCATTCATTGGTTTAGAAGCTACACTTCGTCAAAGTTGGAAAAAATCCAAGAAAGAAGGCATAAATGGCTTCTTTAAAAATACACGCTTAAAAACCGAAGGTAAAATAGAAAATAAAAAAGTACCAAAAACATTTTTTGAACTTAAAAAAATCTGTACCATTACCATTTTCTTACTCAGAGAGATGTACCTTAACCGAAAATCATAGTTTCATGAAGTGCTTATTTCATCAATTTTTTTTTGTTAACTGGTGTTATTTAGATTGTTGGGATGTGAGCAGATTTATTAAAATATTTTGATTTTGCATAGGGTTTTGCATCGTTGTTTTCATGAAGGTTATAAATTCCATCCATTGTCCTAAAGCTTGCTGAGGTGTTATTATATTTTGCCCAGAGCATTTAGCTTGTGGGATCCCCGTCTGATTGCCAAGTCCTGATTTTAGGGCACTGGCGTATGAAACTCCCCCATTTGTGTTAAAGAAAACATCAAGTGTTGTTTGAAATTGCACGTAGGCATTTTGTGCATTCTGGGAGCCTGATTATTTTCCTTGTTGAAGCCGACTCTTCTGCTCTTTATAGACCGCAAGCCTCCACAAGCTACGCAGACTGATCGAAGCCCGCAGTTGTTTCGGTGTGCCCATACTCTTGGCAGTTTGTGCATTGCAGCGGACCATTTCGCTTATGCGGTTCGTCAACAGTAATCCTTCTATGCAACAGGAATTGCAGTTAAAAGTATTCTGTTAAAAGTATTAATTATATTTTTTGCGATGAACCCATTTTCTTTCAGTGCCTCTTATATCTCATAGGTCGATACTTTCAAGCCCTTTCTACTCTTGAGCTGGTACGTGTAGTAGGGTTTCTTAGCTTCGTCTAGATATTTGATTACAGCTCTGAATTGATCTTCAGTTTTAGCTTGAAGCTTTGTTTCGTGACAAGAGGAGTAACATAAAAATTGTCATTCCCGACCAGCGTAAACAATTTCTTACTAGGGCATTTGAGTTCTGTTCCCTAATGTAAGTTGGTGGGAGCTTTGGCTTCTTTCGTCCAGCTTCGTATTGATTATTCGCAATATCCGACAACAGGGCGAATCTGGTTTATTTCCAACCATTTTATTTTGCGGGCTTAGCTTCCGTTTGATTAGGATGTAACGATCCATGCCAGTCTGTATAGCCGGTCCCACTTGTTGTTGTTTGGTATTGCCGATATTGGCATTCGTATTTACAATTGGCTTTGTAATTTTATTGGGCGCTGCAGAAGTTGACGACGCATTCAAAATCGCGTTGTTTGTAACGGAGACCGTTGATGTTGTTGATGCAGGGGCTGAGGTTGCAGAAATTAACGAGGTTGCAGCACTCGTTGCTGGTGAGCTGTGAGTCGAAGCTGGGGGTGGGGTTCTACATTGCACGCTCCATGGAATGGGAGTTGGTGTGAGTAGGGCGGGAGAACAAGACCGTGCTCTCGCGCTTTCAATGTTCAGTAGGAATGAGTTGCTCCTTGAAGAAGTTATTTCTACTTCTGTATCACGGGTTCAGAAATATGACTTCTATATCCCTTAGCTCCCACAGGAACAATCGGATATAACTTGCAAATACTGAAAATTTTTCGCGCAGTGTAAAAGCTATTGACATGAATCTTTTCAAATCGTATTTTTTTGTGCATACCTTGATCAGGGTAAGGGCACTTGCCGATCGGACGTTTATATCCTATAGCTCCCATGGGAACAATAGGCCCAAATTTGTCCCTTGTATTAAGAAGACTTCGTGTTTTTTTTACCGAATTAGGATTCTTTTTGTTACTTTGAGACTTATAGCAGACTGCAAGGGTATTAAAAGTTCGACTTGCCGAAGCTAGCTTCCGTCCTCGTTAATTATTAATCTGAGTGTAAAGTTCTTGGCTAATTCTCTGTGTGGATCGTCTAATAGTATAGCGGGTACAGTTTTCCAAAATATATTCAACGGTGTTACAGAACTTATTTCCAACCGAAAACCGTTATGTACTTCAATGCATTAAAACAACCGTCTTCGGTTGGAAGTAATTTCTGTGAAACCCCCGATTGGTTGGACCTATTCTTTAATTTATAGAAATAAGCAGTAGTTTTATGAAAATGTTTAAAAACGAACATTTGATTTTTGGGACCGATGTCCTTAAGATACCGTGGTATTTCTGTCAACTACAGAAATACATTTTCAGCATTTTACCCATTAAGCTCGAAATGTATTTGCCTGTAAGACATAGAAACATATTCGACATATTTTGCATATTTGCATATGGGCATTTCCAGGGTGAGGGACGCGACATTTTTTCAACTTAAACTTTAAAAATAAGAATGACGCAGTATACATTTTTTACTTTTTATTTTTTTGTTGAATAGCTTAAATGCTCTTGTATTTATGTCAGTTCTTAGAAATAAAATAAAATAAGGGAAATACGGACGCGACAAAAATAGAACTGCAATATTGAAAACTTCAGAAAAACATTAAATTCTGCGAAACTAGATGGCGTATTTTTTTGAATTTTTTTTCCAGTATACCTGCTGAGTAACCAAACACATCAAAGCAAGTTCGGTGGCAAAACATCAGCGGTTTTTTTTCTAAAAATATTGCAAGAATATGGACGCGACAATTACGGACGCGACATGTTGCTACTTAACGAAAAATTGCAACTTTTTATTTTGTCAAAATGTTGCAGAGGTATTCTTGATGTTACTAAAGTTTCTGCTGTAAAGTTTGGTTAAATTATTTTAACGTTATCCACCTCTTTTTAATAGAATCATAGTTTTTATATAGCTCGTTCTATGAAAGCTATGAGACTAAGTGTTTAGAATTAAATTAACTTTTTCTAGTAAACGCAGAAATTTTATCAAAATACACCTGTTAAAGAATATTGGCAATTCTCTGCTGTGGCTTTAGATAGTAACCTGATTTTATTATAATTCGGGATTTTACTCGGATATTAATAAGAATTAAAAAAATATTTCCTTGCTTAATTAATTTGTCACTTTAACCCACCTGATCCTCGCAAAAGTCCAAAAAAACGTTTTTCATAGCAGCAAATAAGACAATTAGCTTCACCAAAAATTATAATCAATTGTTTTTTATAAATAAAAAATAAAAATTAGGGACGCGACAGACTTAAAATTTCGTTCAAAATGATAAGAGGCCAATTTTTTTTGTGAAAAAATTTTAATTAATTTGTTCCTACTAACCTTGCTTTAGAAATAAAAGCACGTTTATATGTGTCGCGAATTGCACGAGTGAAAGGAAAAAATAGCTTTTTTTTATTATGGACGCGACATTAAAAATTTGTAAAAACAAACTTCAAAAAAGGTATCAAAGCCATTAATATTTAAGATTTTTAAACTTTTTCCTAATAGCATTTGCCTCAAGCTATAATGTAGGATTGGTTGTTTGATCTTGAGACTTCCACAGAACGCATAGTAATATAACGAAAACACAACAAAATGTTGCTGAGATATACAGTATGTGTTGCTAGTGTTTCAAAACTGCATATCTTCTTGTAAAAAAATAATTTGGAAGAAAATGTAATTGATTTACAAAATATAGATACCAATGCTATTTTTAAACCAAAAAAGAAAATTTTCCGCCAACTTTTAATTTTTGGGGTTTGGTTGACTTTTTCCTGGAAATGCCCATATATTATGCATAAAAAATACGTATTTGTTATACGTCCTTTTCATTCGAATAAAATCTGGCGGTACTTGCAGCAAAAATGAAACAATAAAATTAAAATGTCTAGTTATGAGAAGCCCAGAAAAACTAAGAAATTAGAACTGTGGCAGAATTCTGAACTTAAAAAAACTAATAAAAATGCATCTTAAACTAAAAAACATACTTGGTACAGAAGAAGGGGTTTTAAACCCTGTTCCTGAAGTTTCATATTTATAATGTTGCAGAGGGTATAATGAGTCGATCTAGCCATGTCCGTCTATCCGTTTGCCCGACCGTTTGTTTCTACGCAAACTAGTCCCTCATTCTTAAAACTATCGGGATGAAGCTTTACCAAAATGCGTATTTTTATTGCAGGTATTATAAAAGTCAGATCGGACAACTATATCTTATAGCTCCCATAGCCATAATCGGAAAAATAATGGAAAAAATTATATTTTCGTTGTTTTTTGACATATTACTTTTTGCTCTCGAGAATATCATTTTTTTAACTATCCTGAAATTCGAACTAAATTTTAGAAAAATCGAACGACCATTTCATATAGCTCCCATAGGAACGATTGGAAAATTATGGAAAATTAATAGGTAAAAAATCTTAGCTTCTTTATTAATTCAGAATTTCGAATTAGGCCCTAGGAAGGATTGATCAAATAATACGAAAACTTATGTAATTTGAAAAGGAAAGGTATATAAACATCGGCTAGCCGAAGTTAATTTCCTTTCTTGGTTGAATTGTTCTGAGTTTCGTTAAATTATAGAAAAATCGAACGACTATATCATATAGCTCCCATAAGAATGATCGGAAATTTAATGGGAAAGTAATAGGAAAACTGTTTGCATTATTTTATTAATTCCGAATTTTGAATTAAATTTAACATAAATCGGACGACTTATTATATAGCTTTCATAGGAAGGATCGATCCAATAATGTCAAAATAATACGCAAATTGCTATTATTTTGTTTGCTGCAACATACAGGGGTGGTCAAAAGTATTTGCACAGTTCTTATGAGTAAGTACATACGTGTAATTTGTGCAAATACTTTTGACCACCCCCGTATACCTAAGTAAATCGAAATTTAACATTTTGTATTTTGTAATTGAATAGGAATGATCTGTGTAGGGGTGGGGGCGTCGCAAGGTCTTCTTCGTACGGAGGCAGCTTCGTCGGGCGTTGCGGCCATCGCGGTGCAAAATAGAAAAAATTAAACACGAGAGACTTTTTGTTAATTGCGCGGATCGACCGGGCGTTGTATTTCAGATCACTTGTCAAAGAGAACTAACTTAATCCTAATTAAGAGCTGCGCTTTAAAGCGCCGGGAGCGGGAAGGAGGGAAAGCTTGGAAACCACAAGCGTCCAGTGCGGGGGAGCGGGAGAACCGGAGAGCCTGGAATCGCGAGCATCCAGTGCTGGCGAGTAGGCGTTCGCAAAGAGGGAAGAGCGGGAAATTTAAGAGCGGAGAGAGCGGTGAAAACATTCCGCCCCCTTGCAATCGCTAGCGTTGCCAATGAATAAAAAATCCTGTTGTCTTGGCCGGACAGGATCCACCCGAATGCCGTACACGGGGCCACTGGGAGTCCCTCGTCGACTAAAAGGAAGCCCAGGACCACGGTGATGGTGGCCGGTAAGTAAAACCGCTCGTCGGCCAACGGGAGGTCACCGTATTGCTGACCACGGTCTCAGCGTGCTCTCGGATGGGGGTGCGGATGCGGATTTCTTTTAAATTCTTATGTTATTCGGTTACTTTTTTACTTAATTTAAATGGATTTAATTTAAATGGAATTTAATATTTAAATTCAATTCTATAATGCTCTACTGCGCCCGACTGACTACCTTTTTCGATTGATAATTTGACTATGCTACATTTTTTATGCGTATACGTAATAATTTATTATTACTTAAGTAAAAAACCCGAAGCAGAGTCCTAAAATTCTAACTGTTTTCTAACAAAAGGGCCAGAGAATAAAAATTGCAATAATTTTTAAATCTTTTCCTCTTTTTTTTGTCAAGAAAAATTTGTATATAATGAAAATCCATCGATCATATTCATTCATTCATATAAATAAGTATTATTTAAGAGTCTAACTGTGAGAAAGATAGTTAAAAAGGGTTCTAAGCGTTCAAAAACAGGTTTATACAAATACAAATAGCAACAAAAAACACTTAAAAACCTATATTTGAAAAAAGGACAGATTTCCGGATAGGGGATGTTTGAAATTTTTCCGGACAAGGTCGATAAAAAAAGGACAAATCTATCCGGATAAAGGACAAAATGGCAGCAAGCCCGCGTGCTGTAAGAATACTGACAACGCGGACATTGCCATCGGCTCCCGGAAATACAGAGTCGATTCTGCCAAGACGCCACTCATTCGAGGACAGATTGTCATCCTTGACGACTACCATGTCGCCAGCGCGGAGATTTGCGGTCGGGGATTGACACTATTTACGCTTGTTGAGCTCTTTCAGATACTCCTTTTTCCATCGAGCTTGGAATTGTTGAAGGAACGCCTTTACTTACTGATTCCCAATGGACTTGGATTCCCCCTTTACTTCGGGTTCCACTATGGACAGAAGAGGTCCGCCGACTAGAAAATGCTGTGGTGTCAACGCTAAGAGATCAGTGGGATCCTCTGACATAGTAGATAGCGGTATGGAATTTAGACAAGCTTCGATTTTCGCTAGGAGGGTAGAAAGCTCTTCAAACATGTACTTTCGCGTAGCGGTGGACTTGTAGAACAAGGTTTTGAAGCTCTTGACACCAGCTTCCCATAGCCCTCCCATGTGGGGTGCCCCCGGAGGAATGAATTGCCAGTTGAGCTGCTGATGCCTGTACGCATTAGTCAAAAACTCCCTTACGACTTGTAAAAAATCTCGGAAGAGCAGGGTGGCTGCGCCGACAAAGGTTTTCCCATTGTCGGACTGGACTTGACGAGGACAACCGAGCGAAAACCGCGAGAAATTTCTCGGTCGTAAGATCGGATGTAGGCTCTAGATGGATGGCCTTTTTAGAAAAACAGACGAAATCCAACACAGACCCTTTTGTGATAAGACAAGCCATTCCAGTATAATTCTTTATGTCGAAGGGGCCAGCGTAGTATATCCCTGTGTACGTGAATGGTCAGGAAAAAGAGACACGCTCTTTCGGTAAATTTCCCATCATCTGGACTTGAAATCGCCTTTTGTGGATAACGGAGACCTTGCAGGAGTTAATGACTGCCTTCACCAAGTTCTTTATTTTCGGAACCCAGTATCTGGACTGGGTGAGACGTACTACTAACTGGTTAATGTTACGCAACGTTATGAGATGCGGGAAGTTCACCAGTAGTCGCGAGAGGGCACATTTGTACGGGAGGATTATCGGATGTCGTTCATCATATTGCAAGTTTTCGGAGGCCGTTATGCGGCCGCACGCCCTTATAAGCCCTTTCTGGTCTAGAAAGGGATTTAAGGAGAGGATGGAACTTGTCACGGACCCAGGACGCTTTTGACTCAAGCAGCGATCATTTGCAAAATATCTGCGCTGAGTGCTGATGACCATGAGCCGTTCACCGGCGGCAAGTTCTTGGGCCTGCAGACGGACTTCCGGAATCGACGAATGTTTTTTACATCGCTGGTCAAAACTGTGGACATACGCAAGGACCCATAAAGCTTTATCTAACTTGGAAAAGCGTTCACTGATGTCTTCTATCGGAATGGACGCCACATGGGCCTTGACAGGACGCCTTTCCACTTCGGTCACCTGTAATTCGGTTCTTTAGGCAGGCTGATCTGATATCGTGGCTTTTGCAGCCAAAAAGGCCCATCCCACCAAAGAGAGTTGTGGATCAGTTCTGGTAGAGGCACTCCCCTACTGGTCTAGTCAGCTGGATTGTGTACGGATTTAACATGCGCCCAATTGGCTGCCTCTGTGGACTGGGTAATCTTTGTTACCCGATTGGCAACGAATGTTGTCCACTGGCATGCTGGTTTGTCTAGCCATGCCAGCACAATTGTGGAATCGCTCCAACAAGGAAGTTTTGAGGACAGGAGATTCAGTCTTCTCGGATAGCAATAGAGCTCACCACAGCTCTAGCCTGGGAAGTGACAGGCGCCATGCGCGTCTTCACCGTGAGAAGATGCACTAGCGTGTGTCCCATTTCGACGCGCACATAGATCGCAGCATCACAGAATTCGTGATGTTCCACTCTGAACTCTGCGCGGAAGGAAACCCATCTGGGAATTCTGACTTGATCTAGGACCGAGTAGCTTTGAAGAATATCACGCCACTTTTGGCACAGTTCAAGTGGAAGTTCATCATCCCACCCTATATCATGCAGCCAAATATCTTGCATGAAAATCTTGGCACAGACCACGAAAGGAGCGAGCCAGCTGGTTCAAACAGCATCGCAATTTGGGAAAGGACATGTCGTTTCGTGAGTGTAGCTTCGGTGGATAGGTCTGGGGGGGGCGAAGAAAAACTCATCGGATGTTGCTTTCATACGGACTCCGAGAGTTTTCGCGTTTCTTTCCGTATCTATTTCGAGAAAATCGGCAATTAAAAGATGATCGGGTTTGATATGAGCCCGAACTTCTTTGTAGTTGGAGGTTCCTTTCCTTAATGGTAAACCAGCCGAATCGAGGGCACTTTGCAATTCGCGAATTGTGAGGTGAGCCTCTTCTGCCGAGTCAGTTCCCGAAAGGACATCATCGACGTACATGCAACCACGAATAACTTTACTCGCCCTCGGATGGGTTAGTTGCACGTCGGTCGCTAGCTGTTGCATTACCCGAATTGCCAGGAACGGTGCACAATTGACCCCAAATGTAACGGTTTTTAGCTCAAATACGTTGGAACGCTTTCTGCTTCGTATTTACCCAGATCTGCCGGTACATTTTCTCGATATCCGCACTATACACAAATCGGAAATCAGGATCTGGATGGTTAGATCGGACTATAGGACCGGACCAGCATGAAGGATATCATTTAAGCTGACCGCATTGTCTGAAGGGCTGGAGGCGTTGAATGCCACTCGAAGTTTGGTGGTCGTGCTCCCCGGTTTTAACACTGCGTGGTGTGGCGGGTAGTAACACGCTGAATCGTGGTTAGGAAGGACCTTTCTCATGTGGTTGAGGTCGAGATATTCTTGAATCACTGAGTCGTACTTGGAATTTAGCGTACTGTCCCTTTTTAGCCGCTTCTCGTTTCTTAAGAATTAAGCCAGCGCCACGGATCTGGAATATTCTGGGGAGCATATAATGTTCTCAGGATCTCGAAATGGAAGTCTCACGACATACCTGCCGGTAACGTCTTTTGTGGTGGTCCGAAGGAAATTGTCCTCACAGATCACGTCGGATTCTTTTGCCACCTTTACTGGCAGATCCTCCACCTCCCAGAATTTGTTGAGGAGTTTATCGAGGGACGCTTCATACGTGTGTGCAACTTGCGTAGAAAAGGATGAAATTCGATCTTGCCTCGGAGCGTGTACTGGCCCTGTTAGAATCCAGCCGAAAATTGTCTCTTGACCGAGAAGAGAGCCACAGATGTTCGCTCGGGTACCGCTTAGTAGAATGGATGGAAGTATATCGGCCCCGATTAAATTAGAAGATATTTTTGCGCGCTCTCATAAAATACAGGATCCGCTAGTGGAAGTTCGGGAAGATTTCGCAGGAAAGTTGCGGAAGCGGACATGAGGGAAGATTTCCGGCTATTTGCGGAAGCACGTAGGCAGTGGTGTTTAACTGCAAACTAGGCCGGGTCGGAGAACGAATCGTAAATTGACACAGCTTTTTGGTCTCAACGGAGACCGTTTGATTAGGCCCTGAGACCTGTGCTTGGATAACCTGGAACGGCAGCTTAATCAGGTTGAAAAGGCGCTCAGTAATGAAGGTCGCCTCAGATCCGGAATCTATTAAAGCTCGCGCTTGGTAATTGCAACCCCGATGGCATATATTAATTATGGCGGTGCCTAGGAGGACTGACCTAGAGCCTGCCGCAAAATAATTTTGGAGCGTTGACTGCGTGCCACTGGCAGCCGAAGGACCGGGAGTATTTGGTCTGGATCTGTGCGTTGGCGTTGGATTTGCGCGCGCTGGGGATGGGCTGCCTCGGTGTAGGAGAGTATGATGGCGGCCGCGGCACGTAAAGCAGTTGTGTGAGCTTTCGCAATCGCGCAGCTGATGTGTCCGCGCAAAGCAGTTTAAACACAGCTGTTTTCTCTTGATATATGCGATGCGTTGGTCGACCGACATCTGGAGAAACTTGTCGCATTTGCGTACAGGATGGTTTTCTCTCTTCCAGAGATCGCACCCTTTCGGTTGTCTTGGGGCCACCCTTATGAATTTATTCTCCGAGACGCTGAGTTGGATGTGGATGACCTGGGCTGAGTCTGACTAGAACCTGATGGTCGAACATCATCGATGGCTTCTAGGGCCCTGTGACGCTCCGTTAAGAAAACGTTCAGCTCGTGCCAAGTAGGAATATTTGTTTTGTCGTGTAGCGACTGCTCCCATAAGGAAAGCGTGAGCTTAGGGAGTTTAGCGGAGCACATGTAAACTAGAATACAATCCCAATTCTCGATATTGATTTCGCACATTTCTAGCGCCTCGGGGCACCCTTGGATGGTGCTTTGCAACTCTCGTAAAGCTGTCCCAGATTCCTGAGTGACTGACTGCACATTAAACAATATTTTTAGTTGGCTGTTTACTAACAATCTTTTGTTTTCGAAACGCTCAGTTAGGTTAGCCCAAGCTGAACGAAAAATATCGTTAGTAAGAGGTGCCTTGAAAACTATAATGTGTGCATCGCCGCTCGTTTTGGCGTTAAGGTGAAATAATTTTTCGACTGGTGTAAGCCTCGGATTGTTAATATAAATGGCCGTAAACAGATCCCTAAAGGTTGGCCAGCGAAAATAATCACCGATGGAAACATCGGGATCGCACGGAGGAAGCCGGCAGCCTGACGAAATACATGTCTGGGAAAGATCAGCTGGCGTTGGGGTAGGTTGCGGAAGTTGCGGAGTTTGCGCTATCTGGTCTGCTACCTGGGCGCCGCACCTTTCGTACGCGCTAAAGCCAAACTTAGACTTGAGAACTGGCAAGCTAGCACTTTCTTCGGCCGCTACAATGCCCGCGGTGCATGCACTCTTTTTTGATACGGACCCATACCATTCGGATTTCGTCTCGGCGATTATTGAGAACGGAAAGCGTAGGAAGGACTGCCGAGGGAAGGCTCATTCTATTTTTCAGTTCGGAAAGTCGATCTGAAACTTCGATGAACTGGCTTAGTGCGAGTTCGGCAGCCGTGGTACCCATTTTTTTAACTTATTAGGTGAGGGCGACCTTACACTAATTTTTGATATTTCGTCCAACGGCATCCTAGTTTGGTATGTCCATGGAAGGTTCTAACAAGCTATCACCTGTTCCAACAAATGTACAAATCCATGTGCTCGCTGATTTTTCGGACAAAAAAACAGATAAAAAATTACTGACTTTTTCCCAATTTTTTTTTTTATCCCCAAAAAAAAAATCGAGTATAGATATATATGGAAATTTACCAAGCTCAATAAATAAGACAAAAAATACCCAAAAACAAGAAAGGAAGCTAACTTCGGCCAGCCGAAGTTTATATACCCTAATTTTTTTTCAATTATTTTTCCGATTATTCCTATGGGAGCTATAAGATATAGTTGTCCCATCCGGCCGGCTCCGACTTATATACTACCTGCAACAGAAAGACGAATTTTGGTAAAGTTTCAGCTCGATAGCTTAAAAACTGAGAGACTAGTTTGCGTAGAAACGGACGGACAGACGGACAGACGGACGGACAAACGGACATGGCTAGGTCGCCTCGTCTAGTCATGCTGACCAAGAATATATATACTTTATAGGGTCGGAAACGTCTCCTTCACTGCGTTGCAAACTTCTGACTAAAATCATTATACCCTCTGCAAGGGTATAAATATGGATGGCGCAAAAACATGGATGGAGAGGTCGCAACCAATATGGATGGAGTATGGAGAGGGCGCAAAAATATGTCGAGAAGAAAAACACACTGAGAAAGTTATTTCACGTCGGCTATAGGATTTTATTTAATATATTTATGGAGGGCCGACGGAAATACTTCGATGTTCGGGATTGGGGGTGATGATAAAATATATGTAACATATATGTAATATATACCCTGCAGGAAAAATGCGAACTAGTCTAAAAAACAACTAGTTGGGGTCTACACAATTTGTGCTAGTCGAAAAAATAAATAGTACAAAACTAGTAAAAAAAAACAACTTGTCTCGGACTGGTACCTTTCGGACTAGAAAAACTCCACAAATATCTAATTGATAAAAAAATACATGTTAAAGTATAGTTAACAAGCAACTGAAATTTAACTAGTTGCACTTGAACATACATATGATCCAAAAGTATAGCCTAGAGTGTAAATGTCTTGGGAAATTTAACACCAAACAAATCAAACAGTAAATTATTTTTTTGCTTTTTGTTTGTTAAGTTATGTTTTAGTTTTATTTTTAACTTAGTTTAATCTGTCGTAGGCAATATATATGTACAAAATAACTGTTTTAAAAAAATATCACACTAAAATTTATATACCTTGTTTGTGCATTACAAAATGTGATGCGTGTATGGCTCAATCAGCTAGTGTGTTTACAAATCCAAAGCTCCCCGGTTCAAGTCCTAGAGAGGGCGACTTGCCTCGAAAAAAGTAAGTTAGTTTTAATTCCATTTATTTATCATTTCCCATATTTAATTACAGATCTCAGCGTTCATACAGACGGACAGACAGACGGACATGGCTAGATCGACTCGGCTAGTGATCCTGATCAAGAATATATATGCTTTATGTGTTCGGAAAAGTTTCCTTACATACTTTTGCACGAATGTAATATACCCTTTTACTCTACGATTAACGGGTAAAAAAACAAATTTAAGGAAAACTTCGATTGTAAAACTGTTACCAAAATCTAAGACTGATCGGAGCAGCATGATTTTGCAAATAGTCATTTAAAATCCGACTCAGAATTTAAATGTATATACATACTAATTTTCCTTGAAATTTGCTTAAAGGGAATTGAATAGCACCACCGGTAATTTAAAATGTAACGTTTAGCTAAAAGAATGAAGCAACAAAAGAAGTCAATATATTCGCATTTTTATGCGCGCAATTTGGTATTTTGTGGCTGTGGTATTTTTCCTTTGCTTTTGCACGGTCACACTTAGAGGAACGTCTGAATAAAAAAACAACAACACATGTGGGAGCCCATGACGTCACAGTAAAAAAAAACGCTGGCAAGCTGTGGGAAGATAAGAACACTTGGCGATCGCGGTGCAAAATAGAAAAATGAAACACGAGAGACTTTTCGTTAATTTCACGGACCGACCGGGCGTTGCATTTCAGATCACTTGTCAAAGAGAACTAACTTAATCCTAATTAAGCGCTGCGCTTTAAAGCGCCGGGAGCGGGAAGACGGGAGAAATTCTGAAATAATAAAATAAAGTTATATTCCAGAATAGAGGAGAATACAATAAAAATTAACAAGAAAGGAAGCTAGCTTCGGCCAGCCGAAGTTTATATACCCTTGCAGATCGTTCCTATTCTATTTGAAATTACAAAAATGTTAAATTTAGATTTGCAAGCAACAACGAACGAAATTATAGCAGTTTAGGAATTATGTTGACATTAATTGATCGATCCTTACTATGGCAGCTATATAATATAGTTGTCCGATTTATGTTAAATTTAATTCGAAATTCTGAAATAATAAAATAAAGTTATATTCCAGAGTAGAAGAGAATACAATAAAAATTAACAAAGCTATAATTTGGTTTCTATTAATTTCCCTTTAGTTTTCCGATCGTTCCTATGGGAGCTATATGATATAGTCGTCCGATTTTTATAAAATTTAATTCGAAATTCAGGACAGTTGAAAAAATGATATTTCCAAAAGCAATAGTTAATATGTCAAAAAACACATAAGTTATAATTTTTTTTCAATTATTTTTCTGATTATTCCTATGGAAGCTATAAGATATAGTTGTCCGATCCGGCCGGCTCCGACTTATATACTACCTGCAATGGAAAGACGACTTTTGGTAAAGTTTCAGCTCGATACCTTCAAAACTGAGGGACTAGTTTGCGTAGAAACGGACGGACGGACGGACAGACGGACATGGCTAGATCGACTCGTCTTGTCATGCTGACCAAGTATATATATACTTTATAGGGTCGGAAACGTCTCCTTCACTGCGTTGCAAACTTCTGACTGAAATCATTATACCCTCTGCAAGGGTATAATTAACAAAGCTATAATTTTGTTCCTATTATTTTCCTTTAGTTTTCCGATCGTTCCTATGGGAGCTATATGATATAGTCGTCCGATTTTTATAAAATTAAATTCGAAATTCGGGACAGTTGAAAAAAAGTATATTCCCAAGAGCAAAATGTAATATGTAAAAGAACACCGAAGATATAATTTTTTCCATTATTTTTCCGATTACTCCAATGGAAGCTATAGGATATAGTTGTCCGATCCGGCTGGTTCCGACTTATATACTACCTGCAATAGAATGACGACTTTTGGTAAAGTTTCATCTCGATAGCTTCAAAACTGAGAGACTAGTTTGCGTAGAAACGGACAGACAGACGGGCAGACGGACATTGCTAGATCGACTCGTCTAGTCATGCTGATCAAGAATATATATACTTAATGGGGTCGGAAACGTCTCCTTCACTGCGTTGCAAACTTCTGAGTGAAATCATTATACCCTCTGCAAAGGTAAAAAAATGCTGGAAATTTCAAAAACTAAATTTAAGCACTTAAGCCATAGAATTAACTATGATCCAAAAACCATATTCATCGGAGGAGGGGTTTTGATTTTTTAAATCCGAAATTAAATTTTCTATGTAGCCCTTAAATTATGGGGATTTCGAAATTTCCCTTTGATTTCCAATTAGTCCTTTTCAAAACCTAAAATTTGGTGAAATCCAAATTTCGAAACTCAAACTACTTTAGAAGTTATGCATTTAAATAGATCTAATTTTTTCTTCCAAATATTAATGCTAGAGATGTTTGGGGCCACTGGGTGACATATTGGACATTAGCGGGCGGTTAGGCAAAAATTTGCCTGCTCCAGCTCTTACTGTTTGCGCTGTGGCCGTATCCCCTTCAAAATCGGTCTTTTAATTTATAATTCCTATGGAAGCTATATAATATAGTCGTTCGATTTATGTTAAATTTAATTCCAAATTCTGAATTTATAAAATAAAGTTATATTACAGAGTAGAAGAGACTAGAACAGAAATTAACGAAGTTAAAATATTGTTCTACTAATTTCCCATTAACGATATGGTATAGTCGTGCGATTTGTCTAAAAATTAATTCGAAATTTAGAACAGCTTAAATTCCGATCCTTCCTATGAGACCTATATGATATAGTTGTCCGATCCGGCTGGTTTCGTCTTATATACCTGCAATAAAAATAAGAGTTTTGGGAAAGTTTCAACCTGATAGCGTTAAAATTGAGAGACTAGTTTGCGTAGAAACGGTCAGATAGACGGACATACAAACAGACGGACATGGCTAGATCGACTCGTCTAGTCATGCTGATCAAGAATATATATACTTTAAGGGATCGGAAACGTCTCCTTCCCGTTGCAAACTTCTAACTGAAATCATTATACCCTCTGCAAGGGTATAAAAATTGATTTTAATTTTAGATTAGCTTACACTGACGTCTCTTACGGACGGGAGCACGCATAGGCCATTATGGCCCTTAGTTGTCCTACTGATCTGTATGAACCTTGAGAAACTTTAAGAGGTATTTATGTCCACAAGGATCGAAGTGTATTTCCCAATGGCAAGAAGTTCGCCTGGTTCCCTGATGGAGGCGTCGTCTAGTGATGCCAGAACTGGGGCACCGAGGTATCTTTTTTTTGCTCGTAAGAGAGCCGGGCAGTTGCAAATAAGATGTTCCAGGGTTTCGATAGCCCCCAGTTCATCGCATTTCCTGCAGGTGCGGCTGTTCAGTATTCCGAACGTGATGCGGCTAGACGGTGGCCTGAAAGGATTTCCACTTACAGTCTGCAGTCTCTCCGTAGAAGATGCAGTACATACTGCATGAGTTTCTCATTGCGCTCTTTGCACATTATTCTTGCAATTCGGAAAGTATTGGCAGAGTGGAAACTGGCACGTTCTCAGTTCTGTCGTTCGTCAGCTCTATGCCCTCCTTTGCAAGAATGTCAGTTGTCTCGTTGCCATCGATGCACTGGTTTCTGGGAATCCAATAGATCCCCACTGACTTCGTCGTGCTAAGGTTATCTAGTACCCGTCTTCTCGCCATTACATTTTCGGAACTGACCGTTAAAACTGCATGGATCTAATCGCTGTCCACGAACACGTTGACCACATCGTATGGTTGGTTTATATTCTGAGCCACTTCTGCCGCTTTTCTTATGGCAAAGACTTCTGCCGGGAATATGCTCCAGTCACTTGGTAGCTTATATGACATCCTTATTTCATGGTCCGTACAATATAAGCCCGCTCCTACTCTTCCTTTTATCTTGGAGCCGTCTGTGTATATATTAAGATGTCGAATCTGGTCCCTTAGACCGTTTTGTTGATCATGCTTCGGCCGATTGCACTGTGTTCGAAGCTTTGCGTCGTCATATTACCTGATGCAACTTGACGTTGTGTTGCCTTTCCTGCAGTTAGTTGAGCGTTGATATCTATGGGGTCGATTTCGAGGATCGTTTTTAGAGCTTTAGTTAAGGTTGACTTAGCGCCCCCGTTATGCAAACAAGTGCATACCGATGAGTTCTCTCCATAAGCTCTTCCTTTCAGTGGCTTGCCACCACACTAAGGCTCCATACATCAGAGTCGGATGGACAAATTCCCGTAATAAATATGCCTATGTCGTCCGCGTAAGCAGTTATTTTATGGGGTCCTCTCTCGAATCTCTTGTGGTGTGCCTCTGTGTGACCCCTTTCCCATGGAAGCAGTGCCCCACTCTGAAAGTGGGGCACCCGCCTGCAGCTAAGCAGGTTTTTTATCCAAAGGCTTATTGCGGGGTGCGTTCTGGTCGCTTCTAGGCGATCCATTATAGCATATGTCTTGACATTGTTGAATGCTCCGGATATAGTGTGCAGAGCTACTAGCGAATGTAGTGCCGTTTCCACAGATTTCCCTTTGGTGTAGGCATGCTGATTGGAGATTGGACTGATTGGAAGTTTTGAGTATGAAAGAGGTAAGGCTTATCGGTCTGTAATTCTTGGGGCTCGCGTGAGTGCACTTTCCCGCCTTTGGGAGGAGAACATTTTGGGAGGTTTTTCATTGGATTGGGATATAGTCCGTGCTTACATATGCCGAGTATATTTCATGCAGCCATGGGGTAATCCTTTCCTTGGTCGCGTGCAACATGGCTGGAAATATTCCATCAAGTCATTATATCCCGCATAGGAGTCTATGGCCCAGTTGATTTTGGTAGGTGGTTTTAGATCGTTTGGGGGGCGTTTTTCGCCAGTTGCTATGTCCTGGTGCGTGCTGGCGTCTAGGTCATCCGTGCCTCCTGTGAAGTGCGATTGCATAAGTGCTGTTAGGGCCTCTGCACTGCCCTCAGTCCACTGTCCGTCGTCGCGCCGTAGCTGACTCTGTACGGTAGGCTGCTTCCAAAGCAGCTTCCGGAATCTAGCTGTTTCCGGGGCGTCTCCTTCCTTGTTCTTCATGTCGAGCATGATGCGTGATACGCATCTAGTAATTCCATGGACAGGATCTCTAGGTACGTTTCTATGTCTTTCACGGATTTTTCTGCGCCCGGGTTAGTCGCGAGTTTTGAGGTCTCTGTCCCCCGGTTCGCATCTTGTTCCGGGGGTTTCTACAGACATTTAGCGTTTTTAGGACCAAAGTACTCTGTCCCTTTACAAGGTACCACCTACGAAGATGTGTTTGCTATATATAAATTAGTAGATAGAAGTCACCTCTGTCGTTTATGTCAGAACTTCCCTATACGCTGTGGTGTGCATTGGCATCTGCACCAATGAGAAGTTGGTCATCCTTCGAGCCGAATTCCACTAAGCTGCTCAGCTCTTCTCGTGGCGCCTATCTTTCGTGTGCCATTTAGCATGACGCTACCAAGAAAAGCTTCTTCTCGCTTTCTAGCATCACCGTAGTCAAGTCGTCAGATCTGTAATGAGGCATAAGGTTAGCATGGATACCCTTCCGTACAAGTACGGCGCTTCTGTTGAGGTCCTTAGTCCGGCAACGATATTGCCCACGCCAATCCATGGCTCCTGAACCAAGGCTATGTTGACGGCTCCTTGCTCCAGGACAATTAGGAGCTTCGTCGATGCCTTTTTGCATTTATGAAGATTGGGCAACTGGCTCATCTCCGCTCGACGGGTTGGCTATAAATGTCAGGTCAGCGTCCTCTTCGTCTTGCGGGTCATCTAGAGCGGCGTCCTTGGCGGCATCCACGATGTCTTCCGGACCTATGTCCTTCTCCATTTTGCCTGCCTGTAGGATGTGTGCGCCCTTGTCTTCGGGTTGGAGCTTCTTAAGACGCAGGTAGGCACTACCCATGACCCACGCCATCTTCCCAAATCTTGGGTACAGTAGATCCTCCGCCTCCACCACATTTCGGCACCCCTCACTGGGTAGTGGGTTGGCCATGTACAGAATCGTCAAATCCTCCATTGGGACGTCTGGGTTCTGCCGTTGAAGCAGCTTCAGCGCCTGATCTCCTTGGATTGCGATGGGGAAGACCACTTTCACCTTTAGTGAGGATGGGATTAATTCCCTGTCTACCACCTCTAGCTTAGCCCCCTCCCATAACGCCTTCAGTTGGCCGACCGTTTGCCTCAGCCATTTCCTGGTCGGATCGTCATTGCTCTTCAGGATATTAACACCGTTCAGCCACCCTGCACCATCGAATGTGGGTATGGGGGCTGTGGGTGCCTTTTCCATACATGCACAAAGAGACTCAACGAGTCGCGCATGGACGATCTTCCAGCGCGCCTCCGTCATCTTCCCATTTTCGTCGTTTCTGTCAATGAGAGCCACGATCAGGTGTCGGTTGAGTACATCACTGACTCGGCCTTCTTGTTGAGCTTCACTGCTACTTTGGGTGGCGGAGGGCCTGCTTCCTTGGGGCCGCATTTCCGCTTGCTCACCGAAATGTCCTTGGCAGCAATCACGTGTGAGCGCTGCCTTTTATTGGCAAACTTGCTTGTCGACGCCATCGCGGGATTGCGAAGTGCAGCCTTCCATCCTAAACTTTTTGCTCTGCCCAGCCTAGCCTTTCCTTCTCCTTCTGGGAAAGGGTCGTTTTGTCCTAGAGCCGGCACTTAATCTTGGGGGCTGCCTTGTATTGCGCCTTAGGCTTCATCCCCTCGCTTCAACGATTCGGCCCTTTCCTACCATGGGAGTTGAAAACGGGTTCAGGCAAGCGGGTATGGCTTGTTTTGGCTTCGTTTAGCACGCTCTCCGAGTCCGAGTCTACTACGATAACGGCACCGTGCGACTTAACTTTGCCTGGGATATCATGGCAGTAGCATTGCCACTGAGATGACCTGCTCCCGTCATCCCAGCGGTTCGAACGCTGGCGGCACGCTCCTCCCCGTGCCCGCCGATGATAGCAGTCGTACTTTCCATCGACGTTCGGGCTGACAGTCTAGCCCTGATTTCTTCCACCTCGTCGTTCAAAACTCGACTTGAGTTTTATGCCTAACGCCAGGCACCTCCAACCATGGCCACTGAATCAAAGGGTTGAACCAGTCGCCTTAGCTAAACACTGCATTGCCCCGGGCTGAACAAGTGACATTGCATTACCCTGCTCGGAAAAATGCAGTGACCATTGCCATGCCGGCACCCTCGTGGAGGGTTTAGCTGGAGGATTTTCGCCAGCCTTTTGGAGATTAACTCGGTATAAAATAAATAAAACGAACTTCAAGAGCGTTAACCTTCTTCAAGTTTCAAGTCTATTATTATTGAAAATAAAATGTGCTCCCGATTTTCCTTGATGAACTCTATCTTTAAAAACCTGCAAAACCTTACGGACTGTGGGTTATGGTTTCTGCAGATAATACGTTCAGATTCATCATCATACCCCAGCCAGATTGCATTTTAATTTGAGATATTTATATAAGCAAGGATATTCATAAAATATTTATCTATTTTTTTAGTGATCTAGGGGCAACTCTACCAAAAACTACCTCCTTCTTTGGGTTTTTAAAAAAAATTATTATGTAAACTAGTGTAATTAATTAAACTTTTGACACGTTTCATAGAAAAACAAGAGAGATCGCTATAGTCGAGTGCCTCGACTATTAGATACCCGTTACTCAGCCAAACAACTTTAATAAAAATATGCCTTCTTGACCGCCTTTTATGGCCAGTGGTATTAATATCTTGCGGTAGATGGCGTATTATACCACTGGCCATCAAAGGCGGACAAGAAGGCATATTTTTATGAAAGTTGTTAAAATCTTGCGGTAGATGGCGTAGATGGCGTATTACAATTTTAAATAGTACGCCATCTACCGCAAGATATTAATACCACTGGCCATTGAAGGCGGAAATGTAGGCGCTAGCCCGGTTTTTGCGTTAATGGGTTTGTGGGGGTTAAAGTGGTCGTGGAAACATTTTTTTTGGTCAATCAATATGTATTGAAGAAACTCTCGATTATAAATGTTAAGCGCCACAACTTTTCGCGGGGAGGGCGGGTTTCCCACTTGGGTCTATCAATATGTATTGATGAAACGAATACACATTCCTTTTCCCGTTAATCTAGCATCAAAACTGTGGGCGCTACAATTTTTCACGGTTTGTGGGCGTTAGAGTGGGCGTGGCACAGCGGCGTGAAAAACTTGCGCTGCGTATTAATCCCAAGAATCTGCATGCAAAATTCCAGTCTTCTAGCTTTTATAGTTTCCGAGATCTCAGCGTTCATACAGACGGACAGGCAGACAGACAGACAGACAGACAGACGGGCAGACGGGCAGACGGACATGGCTAGATCGACTCGGCTAGTGATCCTGATCAAGAATATATATACTTTATATTATGTTATATACTTTTGCACGATTCTAATATACCCTTTTACTCTACGAGTAACGGATATAATTAAGGCACACCCAATTTAGCTCAAAGATTTAGAGGGTTGCCAAAGAAACAGGGATTGTCACAAAAATATTTTTAAAATAGTTTTATGATATTCTAACATTTTTTATTGCAAAATTTTTTAAATTTTAGATGAGTTCCGAAGTAAGGTTGCTTGCCACAATGACGTAGCGCAGCTGGAGTGCAATCCGTACTCCCGGATAGCCATATACAGTGCAAGCTTTGGAAGAACCGAGTACGAAAGCATTCAGTGCCCACAACCGCAAGGCGTTCGCGAAGAAAGTAAGTAAGGGATGCAAAACACAATGGGGATAATGGCGATGTCTTTGTTAACTTATCTAAGCTTACGAAATTTAATCGATAATTTACTTTAGATATTTAAGTTTGCTTTTCCGGTGTAGTTGGGCTCACTGACCTTTTGTTTAATAATTCCTTGTTTATTTTGTCTACACTATTTTGAAAACAATTTTGTTATAGCTAAAAAACCTTTTGATACCTTCCTTCTAAGACTGGTATTAAATAATAATGAACTATAATATGAGAACCACGTGGTCAATCATAGCTTTACTTTTAGTAACACTTTATTCTGGAGTAGGCATATTTCCCCTGCCAACGGTAGAGCATACAAACATAGAAATTTGTACCCTAAATCGCACCAAAGAACTGACTTTCGCCCGTGGGGCAGCTGGCTTGTCCATTTAGAAAATTTTTCCTAAAAATTGCCTTTTAAAATTGGGTTAAATGTAGGGTACAAACAAAATTATAGTAGTTTACGAATTATTTTGACACTAATTGATTGATCCTTCCTATGGCAGCTATATAATATAGTCGTCCGATTTATGTCAAAATTAATTCAAAATTCTAAAATAAAAAAAAAATTCTGAAAAAAATATTCGAAAGTAGAATGGAATACAATAAAAATTAAGAAAGCTATAATTTTGTTCTTTAGTTTTCCGATCGTTCCGATAAGAGCTATATGATAAGTTGTCTAATTTTTCTAAAATTTAATTTTAAATTCAGGACTGTTGAAAATGTGATATTCTCAAGAGCAATAGTTAATATGACAAGAAACACAGAAGATATAATTTGTTTTAAATTATTTTTACGATTATTCCCATGGAAGCTATAAGATATAGTTGTCCGATCCGTCCGGTTCCGACTTATATACTTCCGGCAACAGTAAGACGACTTTTGGTAAAGTTTCATCTCGATAGCTTTAAAACTGAGGGACTAGTTGTTTAGAAACGGACGGACAGACGGACATGGCTAGATCGACTCGCCTAGTCATGCTGATCAAGAATATATAAACTGAGCTCACTACCAAGGATAAAAATGCACGTGATTAGACCATTTTCACACTTTTCGTGTGATTTTATTTAGCCTTTGTTTAAAAATAGGAAAATATTATAAAAAAATTTAGGGCAATTCGGCGTTGGAATCAGAAAGGATCAAAATCGAACAAAATCACCGCAAGTATTGGTAAAATTTAAAAATTAACCCCAAAAAGGATAATTTTGTACCTGTCTTGAATTTATGGGAAAATGGTCGTAAAATTAGAAAAATTCTCTCAATTTAGAAGGTTATTTTGATAAGTGTTTTACTATGTGAATGTTTTTGGTTATTTTGTTTTTGTAGCTTATAATCTTAATCGTTTGGTTCATGTATTTTATCCTTGGTTTAAATTTGGGTATGGGAGAGGTCTGTAGGTTGGGACGGTCTGTAAGATGGGACACTCCATTTTCTCAAAAGTTTTCAACTAAAAAAATTTTTTTTATTTTTTTTGTTTTAGTCTTTTTTAGCGACAAAACTTTTGGGGAAAATATTATAAGCCAGGCTCTAGCCAGATTTAAGCAGATTTAATAAGTTTTGTTCCACTTATTTCAAAATTCTTTAAAAAATTAAAAACGTCCTTGAAATAAATTGGTTAACAGTTCAAAACATTAGTACTTATCTGTTAACAAATTAAAAAAAGAATCAGATTAATTTGACAGTCAGAAAAAAAGTTATTCATTTCTTTTCGAAAACTTTGTGTAAGTTGGGACACGTTGGGCGTCTAAGTTGAGACACCCGTTTTGCATACAAAAAGACCTCAGCTCAACAGAGGTCGCTTTCTGCATAAAACATTTTTTCTGAAATTGGGGAAAATGTCATCGCTCAAAGAGCATTTCGGATTTATTTGTTATTTAGGCAAAGTTCTTTAAAAATGGAAAAAGTTTCAACGAAATAAAATTGATTAAATTAACGTAAATAAATAAAGTTTAGAGTACTTTTGGTGTGAGTTGTATTCATTTTTAAAAGTGTCCCAACTTACAGACTTTTTTAAAATGTCGTTTTTGACACTTTTAAAAAAAAATTATTTTTTAGTTTTCCCTAAGGAAAAAAAATATTTTTTTGTTTTTCTTGAAGTTAAAAGACTAACCTTTTTATTGGTATCTAATGCGTGAAGTTTCGTAGGCGAATATAAAAATGGGAGACTAAAAACCAAAGGTGTAACAACCTACAGACCGCTCCCTTATATTAATCGACTTTCGGACTATTATTATACCCTCGCAGATGGTATAATGATTTCAGTCAGAAGTTTGCAACGCAGTGAAGGAGACGTTTCCGATCCCATAAAGTATATATATTCTTGATCATACGAGTCGATATAGCCATGTCCGTCTGCCCGTCTGTCCGTCCGTCCGTCCGTCCGTCCGTCCGTCCGTCCGTTTCTACGCAAACTAGTCCCTCAGTTTTAAAGCTATCGAACTGAAACTGTACCAAAAGCCGTCTTTCTATTGCAGGTAGTATATAAGTCGGAACCGGCCGGATCGGACAACTATATCTTATAGCTAACATTGGAATAATCGTAAAAATAATTAAAAAAAATTATATCCTCGGTGTTTTTTGACAGATTACATTTTGCTCTTGGGAATATAATTTTTTTAACTGTCCCGAATTTCGAATTAAATTTTAGAAAAATCGGACGACTATATCATATAGCTCACATAGGAACGATCGGAAAACTAAAGGGAAATTAATAGAAACAAAATTATAGCTTTGTTAATTTTTATTGCATTCTCTTCTACTCTGGAATATAACTTTATTTTATTACTTCATAATTTCGAAATAAATTGTACATAAATCGGACGACTATATTATATAGCTACCATAGGAATGATCATTCAATTATTGTCAAAATAATACAACAATTTCTATAATTTGGTTTGTTGCAAGTCTAAATTCAGATTTTTCTAATTAAATAGGAATTAACTGCAAGGGTATATAGACTTCGGCTGGCCGAAGTTAGCTTCCTTTCTTGTTTTTATTGTACAATCTTTACTTCTCAGAGCCTCAATATATCTTTATAATAAGTTTACACCATCATTTTATCAAAGGAATCAAAACTTAATTTTTATACTCTTGCAGAGGGTATTTTGACTTGAGTCAGAAGTTTGCAACGCAGTGAAGGAGACGTTTCCGACCCCATAAAGTACAGATATTCCTGATCAGCATGACTAGACGAGTCGATCTAGCCATGTCCGTCTGTTTGTCTGTCTGTCCGTTTCTACGCAAACTATGTTTTTGTTTTTTGTATGCTTCGGCACTTCGCAGCACTCACGAACGAATTCCGAACACAGTTCTCACAAAAACAACGTCAGCAGAAGCAGAGCGAGAGAGTAAAGAGCAGAGAGAGTTATTTGAAGCGCAAGAGAGGCGGCCAATTTATTTTGCTGGCTTAGAAACACTTGGTCAAAATTTCACAATTTGGATACCAGAACGGATTATCTAATGAATGCAATTCTAAGTTTAAACGTGAAGCTAATCCGTTAAATCCAAAGGGAATTTTCGGTTTGACTCTAAATAATTTTTAGAATGGATTTCAAGGAGAGAGCAGTGCAAAATTTCAAAATTACATGTAAAAACGAAAACACACACACACACATCAACAAGTCGGTATGTACATATCTATATTTATGTAAAATTATCTAAACACAAGTTTTGAAAGAATTGTTATAAAGGATGGGCGCACCTAGGAAATTGTTTTAAAGATGTGTATCCAAAAAACTCACAAGAAACCTTAAAAATTGCAAAAAAAAGTGTCTTCTCTCTTTCAGTGAACGGTCGTGTTTTTGTTTTGCGCTCCGAATTTTTGTTCTTTTTGTCCATAAAGCATCGGGGTGTAATTTAAATTTTCTTACATTTATATAGCTTTTTATGTCCCTAACAACATCCGTTCGCTTCACGAGTGCATAGTGATTGTTTTGTGTTTAAATTAACAAAATTAGTTTGCACGCCCAGTCTCTGTGCAGTGTTTGTTGTTTATGTTTTATCTTTTGCAAAGCATTGCATTCTCCTTTTCTACCAAACGCTGCTTGGAGCGGTAAGAATCTGTACGGTAGTTACCCGCTCTCCCGCACTCCCGTATAAAACGTTGTTGTTGGCACAGCTAAAACTAACGCTCCCCCGCCTACTCACTCCCGCTCACTCTCTTTCGCTCTCTTACTCTCGTAGCTTTTTTCTCTTTGCACTGTGGTTCTTAATATCGCGATAATGGCTGTCTGTTGTTCGAAAATGCAAGTCGTTGATTTTGACTGAAAACAGAGCATTCCGTGCCATTCGTGCGACAGTATTTTTCATGCTAAATGCCTTGGCTACTCGGGCCTGGTTCGCGATGCAATCGACATGAGAAGTGGCTTGCGCTGCTATTGTGAAGAATGTATTGCTTATGAAACCCAGGCACTCTCTATAAGGCGGCTCACAAAAAGCACTGTAACGGAATTAATTCGTAACAGCCGTAGAAATACGGATCTGCTTGTGGCGCTTGAGTCGCAGCTCACTAGCCGTATGCTATCTGAGCCCGATTCACCTAAGCGTAAAAAGATCGCGGTCGATAGACAACCCACGGTTGTCGCTAGTGAAACTGTCTCTGGCGATCTGGGGTCTGCAGCTCAGCAGTCGATCTCAGCTGCCGCACAAATGGTACTGAGGTCGAAAGCTAAAAAAGATTCGGTTTCCGAATGTAAAGGACGTGAGATTTTGCCGCATGAGACACCCGAAAAATCTGTTGAAAAAAATACAGAAATGATTCCAACGCCGCATGTTGACTTAACGTCTGGAGTACCGACTGGAACTGGTAGTGCAGCCATAAATGCTGTAGTACCAAAACCTGTCACATGCGTGGTACCTAAAACAGTCACCTGTGTACCGCAGCGGAAACAAATTTTTGTTTCTTGGCTGAATCCTGACCTTTCATCCCTGGTCATTACGGCCTATATCCGTAACAAAGTTCAGATTGATGATCTAAAGGTTGAACGATTTAATTTTCCATATGCTAGGGAAGTATCATCATTTAAGATCGGTGTTCCCTGTGCTCATTTTGCAACGAAGACACTCGTGATGTCACAAGTGCCAAAGACCAATATAATGTCTAAGATGAGTAACGGCATTACGTTCGTTTTGCAATATGCAGCTTATTTTTTGGTGGCGATGAAAATTTCGCTCTCTCCGCTCGCACAAAGTTGAGAGCGTAAAAATCAACAAGAAAGGAAGCTAACTTCGGCCTGCCGAAGTCTATATACCCTTGCAGTTAATTCCTATTTAATTACAAATTACAAAAATCTGAATTTCGATTTGGAACAAACCGAATTATAGCAATTTTGACAATAATTGATTGATCATTCCTATGGGAGCTATATAATATAGTCGTCCGATTTACGTAAAATTTATTTCGAAATTCTGAAATAATAAAATAAAGTTATATTCAAGAGTAGAAGAGAATACAATAAAAATTAACAAAGCTATAATTTTTTTCCTATTAATTTTCCGATCATTCCTATGGGAGCTATATGATATAGTCGTCCGATTTTTATAAAATTTAAATCGAAAATCAGAAGTATTAAAAAAACGATATTCCAAAGAGTAGAAGGAAATGTGTCAAAAGACACTGAAGCTACAATTTTGTTCATATTAATTTGCCATTAATTTTCTGATAGTTCCTATGGCAGCTATATGATATAGTCGTCCGATTTTTATAAAATTTAATTCGAAATTCAGAACTGTTAAAAAAATGATATTTCCAAGAGCATAAGGTAATATGTCAAAAAACACATAAGTTATAATTTTTTTCAATTATTTTTCCGATTATTCCTATGGGAGCTATCACTATGGACGGCAGTCCATGTAGTGACGAAGCGCACCAGGAGAGTGTGCGAAGGCGACTACTATTATATAGCCGCAGAATTGAAAATCTGCTGTAATGGTCCGATCCTCGCGAGTGATACACCAAATTAAAGGTATTCCTAAAACTTAAAGGATTGCATACCAAGACCTCAAGTAAATCAATTGGTTTGGGAGAGAGAGCGGTGAAAGTGTAAAAGGGAAAATTTAGAAATTTGGATCTGTTGGGGCCGGTGGGGATAATCGGCCCCCCGCACTATGTTAGTTGTATTCCTACTGAAAATGCGCTTAATATGAGGGGTCATATCAGAAAATCGGACGCTCCGTTCAAAAGTTATACCGAAAACAAGATTTTCTTCTTCTTCCCAAAATGAAATTTTAATTCTGTTTGTCAGTTTGTCAGTTTGTCAGTTTGTCAGTTTGTCAGTTTGTCAGTTTGTCAGTTTGTCAGTTTGTCTGTGTGTCCCAAAACATGGTTTTAAAGTCCTGAAAATTTGATATGATGTTCAACAGCTCGATATAAGAAACTTTAGTTCTACCACTTTTGGAAAAACCCGCTAGTTTAGCGGGAAAACAGCTAAAAATAGCTAAAATACGGAAGGCTGTAACTTCTAAACTACTGAAGCTACAGACTTGTGCTGTATCTCGTTTGAAAGGTATTTTGAAATGCTGTAAGCGCCCCCTATATGTAATTTGTGTAAATGTTATAGTTAAAAAGATATGCACAAAACAAATTTTTTTTTAACTTTTAGCTTTTTTTTATTTTTCTCAAAAACGGCTCTAACGATTTTCTTTAAAACTTTAAACTGTATAGCCCTTGAGATTCCTTAAATTTTGGTATATAACACATTACTGTAAAAAGTCACGTTTAAAAGTTATTCAGAAACGAAAATGGCCACTTATGCTAGCCCAAAACAACTAACGCTGCCTAAAAGCATTGAATTTAGTATGTGCGTATCCAAAATGTATTTTAGGGTCAAGAAATCGTTAAAATTGTTTTAAAGCGTTCCATTATACAATTCTTAAAATTAATAAATAAATAAATAAATAAGTAAATAAATAAATAAGTAAATAAATAAATAAGTAAATAAATAAATAAGTAAATAAATAAATAAGTAAATAAATAAATAAATAAATAAATAAATAAATAAAAATAAATAAATAAGTAAATAAAAATTAAATGAATAAATAAATAATTAAGTAAATAAAAAAAAAATTAAATTATTAATTAATAAATAAATAAGTAAATAAATAAATTCATAAATGGGCGGTTCTTTTACAAACCGAACACTTTTTATTGGGTCACATTTTTGATTTGCCTGAAACTTTTTTTACGTATACTATTCTGAAAATAAGTAAACACGCGTATCAGGATTTGACCGAAAAAAATTATTTTTTTAGTTAGAATTTTTTTAAGTTGCCAAAAATCGTCAAATTTGGAAAAGTACCCTCTCATTGAAACTCTGTATCTCCGGTTATATGAATTGATTAACTTCATGTCTTTTTCATTAATTCCTCTTAAACCTCTTCTTTCAAAAAAAATGTCTAAAAAAAAAATGTTTTCATTTCTTAAAAATAAAAACAAATTAAGATTTAAAAAAAATGTTTAACCATTGCCCCCACAAAAAAAAACTTTTTTTATTTTTTTATATATGCGCTATAATGTTAATTATATAAAATCCCCGTACTGAACCCTCCTCGAGGGTGCCGACTGGTAATGACGCTACAGTGCCTAATCTTAGGTGGCGTTCAGCTAAGATTAGGGGTCAGAACTGTGTGCTCTGGTTTTTTCAATAGCCAAGCCATATGGGGACGACTCCTAGTCATGGTATTGGGGTACTTCGAATGTGATCAAAACAAAAACTTCTGATATCAAACAAAAACACCTCTTAACGAGGTATAAAAATAGTGACGATCGCACCTTCAACGTACAAAAGTTCTGATATCAAATTTTGTGACGAAAAATGATTTTAGATGCGACCAAATAAGTACGCTACCTAAAATTTATTCATTCGGCACGCTACAACAGAAAACTTTCGTGTAGATATTAAATATTTGTTAAAGCGGGCCGAAAGAGTAAATTTTAGGTAGCGTACTTATTTGGTCGCATCTAAAATCATTTTTCGTCACAAAATTTGATATCAGAACTTTTGTACGTTGAAGGTGCGATCGTCACTATTTTTATACCTCGTTAAGAGGTGTTTTTGTTTGATAAGATATAGTTGTCCGATCCGGCCGGCTCCGACTTATATACTACCTGCAACAGAAATACGACTTTTGGTAAAGTTTCAGCTCGATAGCTTAAAAACTGAGGGACTAGTTTGCGTAGAAACGGACGGACGGACGGACAGACGGACAGACGGACAGACGGACAGACGGACAGACGGACAGACGGACATGGCTAGATCGACTCGTCTAGTCATGCTGACCAAGAATATATATACTTTATAGGGTCTGAAACGTCTTCTTCACTGCGTTGCAAACTTCTGACTGAAATCATTATACCCTCTGCAAGGGTATAAAAAGGAGAGTGCACATGCTTGTGTGAGTAAATACATGTGCACACTTAGAATCGTGTTCTGTCGCTGTATGCGTGCATAAGAGCGGCTGGCTCTAGAGCGCTCTCTCTCTGGCTTTTGAGCAAGAGAGCCTGGAGCCAGCTCTAGAGCCAGCACCAAAAAATCGTGTGCAAAAAAATCGAATGGCGTTATCTATCTTCATGTTCTAATGTCTTTGCTTATACAAATTGGTTATATAAGAGGTCCCCCACTCGTGATATGTCACTTAGTATTTCACGTGGGACTTTAAAAATTTTTCCAATGGAATGTCACTTCTGAAAATGCATCATCGTGTCACCTGTGTGATTGGTGATTTCATGGATGACTTTTAAAAAATGTCATCAGGAATTTCTTTTAAAAAAAAATTCTTTCCGTACATTATTTAAAATAAAATACATACAAATTTATTTTCAATTTTTATTTACTCTTTCATTTTTATTGTATTTGGTTTTAAATTGATTTATAGATTTCTGCTTTGTTATTTTATTCTTAATGTTAAGCATCGCCTTCCTCAGGAATATGTCTGGGTCCGGATTATTTGGCCAATGCTTCTAAGCAAATTAAAGAGATACTTTTTAAAAATGAGTTTTAATTGTATATTTTTATTGTTACCTTTTAATACCTCGTACAGCCCCTTGCGGGACTTAAGCGATTTTTTGCCATTGGCCCCGACCAAATTATATACATTTAAAATCTTTTCAGAAACAACGTATTTAAAACGTCTTTCTTTGTTTGGAAATAAGAAATTGGTGCAAATTAAACCTAAAACCATTACAATATCGTAAAATTAAGGTTGCACTTACCTGCCTTTAGTTTTTAAACACTTGACACTAAATCAAATCAATTAATTAATTAATCAGCAAAAACCTCCTTCTCTTAGCAATCTTCGAAAAGAATGTAAATGCACCAAGTCTTTTTCTCACCCCTTTGCCATGCTTCTTTTGTTTCATCTTCGCTTTTGGCGCGTGCCAATGCTCCTATACCCTTTCTAAAGCGGTATATATCCGACTATATAATTTTTATTTTTTCAGTAAAAACGCAATTTCCTAAAGCTGTTAATAGTATAATATTTAAATAAATATTAATGGACCATTTTTTTAACAAAACTAAAAAATTAAATTCTAAAATCTAGTTAAATAAAAAATTTTATTGGTCAAATGTATTAGGTAAGTAAATCCAAATTTTCTATTTTTTTATGATTAAATCATTTAGGTTTATAACACGAAATTAATTAGATTATTTCGAAATACAATAATGCTCCTAAAATGTAAGGGAATACACATGTCGCTGCGTCACACAAATTTTACCGGCCAAATTTTGGTTGCTAGCTAAACATAATTGTAAAGCGCAAAAGAGAATAAAGGACCGGCCGCAATATGTGTGGGATAACACAAATTATAGTTTATTTGGGAAAGTTACAGAATGTTTCTTAACAAACTTAAATGAATGAATTGTTTGATTGATTTGACTTCACAAACCGACTTCTTTTCGGAACCACGCACTAGACGACCTTTTTTCCTTTAGACTCGCTTAACTCTTCTTTTTTTATAGTGTCGCATTTAAATACTCGATGCTTTTTTTAAATAAAGAATCGATATTCTTTAATGTACTCGATTAATAGTATTGGAAAACAAATAATAGTAGGAGTGAAATTCAAAATTACGTACAGGGCCTGAACCGTTGATGTCGCTGTTACTCTTACGCTGCAAGGCTGATTCACTTATACTAAATTCCCCAATCCTACATTCGGCCATCCTACAATTTATTCGCCCCTGAATAAACTCCATTTCTTCATGAACTCGGCTGCTGTAGTCGTTAAATTTGGCCCCTCATGGTTTCCTACTTTCTGTACTTCGTAGCGCCCATGTTTCATTTTCTTTGTGACCTTATAAGGTCCGAACAATTTTGGTCTAAGCTTCATGCCTACTCCATATTGAGTGCGTTTTATACCTACGAGATCACCTAGTTTGTAATCTGTTTCAATCTTTCTTTTATCATTAAACGTTTTTCTATTCTCCTGCTGAACCTTTTCAATATTTTTCTGAGCTGTTCTTCTTATTTCATCTCTTTCATCATTTAGTTCAACGATTTCAATGTCCTCGAAGAGCTTTCTAATGTCGTCATCTTTTTTACGCATATTTAATCCAGTAAGGATTTTAAAGGGAGAGTATTTGGTTGTTCTGGGAGGCGTGTCGTTAATAATTTGTTAGATTTTATCCACATGACAGTACCAGTTCGCTTGGTTGTTCTGGCAAAGTTTGCTTAGCATGGGTATAACAATCGTATGGATCCTTTCGACCTGTCCATTACCTCTCGGCATGCCGGTTGTTATGTGTAACAATTGGATTCGTTGGTCACTGCAATAGTCCTTAAAGGTACTCAATCCTTCCTTTTTTCCTCTCTTTGAGTCTATAATCAAGCACTCTACGCAACTCTTGACGAACCTTTCTACTTTGTCTTGAATGTTCTGGATATAATAGCATTTTTCTACAAGCTCCCGAGTCTTCTTAGCGCCGTAGTGGCCTTCTCGATGTACAATTCCAATTATTTCTCCATGCATGGATTCTGGGACGACTAGAAGCTCTTTTGTAAAATCTTTATAGAGAATGTTGTTTTTAACGAAAAAATCCTCGTAACACTCTGCGCTATCTAGAACTGTTTTTACGGCTTTAATCCACTCATCCTTGTTCTGGGCTTCTCTTAAACGATATTTGGTCGAATCTTCGATAAGAAAGCAAGTTAGGCGGCTGAGCGCATCGACGTGTTTCATCTGACTTCCCGCTCTATGCTGTACAGAAAACTTAAACTCTTGTAAGTACATAGCCCATCTGGCGACTCTAGGTGGGACATCGTCTTTTTTCATGGTCATCGCAAATGCTACGCAGTCGGTGACAATTTCAAAATTGATTCCCAACAGGTAAATGCGCCACTTCTTAACAGAGTTGATGACAGCTAATATAGCTCGTACGCGCTATATTTTTCCTCGCACTGTGTAGTCTTTCTGCTCATAAATTCTACTACGTGAAATAGTTGATCTTCTGAGTCCTTTTGCATGAGGATTTCACCGAATCCGAATTTACTCGCGTCCATATGAAATTAAGTTACGGCACAAGGATCGTACAGTTTAAGAACTGGGGCAGTGGCTAAAAGACTCTTCAAATTTTGAAAGCTGACTAAGCACTGATCATCAAGCTGACTGTTTTTCCCGTCACGCGACTTGTCTGTCTTGCGAAGTAGATCACTTAAGGTTTTTGCTTCCAGAGCATAGCCTTTCATGAAACGACGCAAATAAGATGTTAACCCCAAAAATCGTTCAAGTGCCTTTCTGCTTTGCGGCGCTGGGTAGTTAACAACTGCCTTGACCTTGTCCTCTGTTGGAGCAATCGTTGCGTTTTCTATTAGGTATCCAAGAAATGTTATTTTTCCCCTTAAGAACTGGCCTTTCTGCCACTTGATGCGCAACCCTGCTTTAGCTGCGACTTCTAAGACTTCCTTCAAAACAGATAGCCCTGATTTCTCATCTGCTGTTGGTATAATAATGTTGTCCATGTACACGACGATTTTGTTGGACTGCATTAGGTCTCTTAGCACAGCACCTACATAGCGGCAATATACTGCTGGGGAATTGCTTATACCAAATGGGACGTGCGTAAACTCACATTGTCCGTTATGTGTTACGAAGGAAGTGAACTTTCTAGACTCCACTTCGATAGGCATGTGAAAAAATCCGTTGGCTAAATCTAGGGTGGTGAAAACTTTGGAACCCTGCAAACGATCTAGCACATCATCGATTAACGCCATTGGAAAGTTGTCCCTTTTTATCTTCAGATTGAGCCTCCTATAATCGCAACAGAAACGTTTCGATCCACCTTTCTTTGATAAAACCACAGGTGATGCGTACTCTGAGCAACTCGGAATAACGATCCCTGCATCTAGCCATTCCTGAATTTGTTTTTCGATTAGAACTCTGTTCTCGTAGGATGTTCGCCTCGGATGTTGAAATATTGGTACATCATCTTCCAATATTATTTTCATCTCGACTAGAGACCTTATTGTCTGTTTCGGTTCGTATCCTGTGATAAGTTTTTCTATCTCCGATCTTTTTATATTATCCAAATGACTCAAATCGATTCTGTCAACTACGCTTTGCTTCTCTAGCATCTCTGAGACGCACATCGCCTTGAAAGTTTCAGCAAATTTAACTTCGGTTGTTTTTGCTATTAAGCGAATTCCAGTTGTGCTGAACAAAATGTCGACTTTCTGAAGGATATTGTTTCCAACGATAGCTGTATACTCTAAATCATCCCGTTTGACTACGTGGAAGGTTATTGTAAAGCTGATATTGTCAACGAAAACATCTAGGTCAAAACTTCCAATGGTAATAAGTTCACCTATCCCAATGCCTTTGAGATGTTTAATCTCTTTCTTAAGCCGAATACCTTCCAATTTTCTGAACACATCCTCTCTCATGAGGCTCAGATCGCTGCCTGAATCTACCATGGCTGTAAAAGAAATATTCTGAGCGCTGAAGCTTTTGTAGATAAGACCTGATTTTGGGGATATATCCTCAAGGACATTCGTTGGTTCCTTTTTGCCTGAAGAGGACTGCTGAGTTTCACCGCACTGTTTAGAAATGTGCCCAGTTTTGTGGCATTTGTAGCAAATAACTTCGTCGACGCAATCTTTTGCAAAATGACCCTTCTTTCCGCATTTGTAGCACTTTTTTGACGAACTGTTCAGAACCTTCTTTGCTTGCTTTTGATATACTTTCTTGTCTTCCTAATGTATAGCATTTCCTCTAACTTTCTCATAGATTTCAATCTCAATTTTTAAGTCCTTTACCGTTTTGGCTCTATATAAGCCAGCTTCGTTTGATTTGCTGTCAGGGACTCCTTCGATAAAGTAAGATACCAAACTCTCTTCCTCTAGCTTAATAGGCTTGCTCAGTTCCATCAGACTGTACAAATACTCCAAGCATGTTTCTGTAGCTTTCTTCTCTCATTGCCTTAACATTTTGTGAACATCGGCTGAACACAACTGCTTTCCAAACTCCTTTTGTAGCTCAGATTTTAGGATATTCCAACCACGCACTCCTGTCAAACTTCTAACAAAAAGCTTAGCTGCTTCGCTTAAAAGTTGTTTTGCGTAAATGTATTTTGTAGATTATCCCAACCAACAGTTATAGTTATATCCTCAAACTCGATTAACCAATGGTTAATGTCCTGCTGATCTGATCCCGAAAAACTTGAGATGCTATCCTGAACGTCTCTTAAGGTAAACCTGGAACTCATGGAGTTGACAGCATCTTGGAACATCGTACTCTGTGAACCAACCTCGCTTTCAATATCTTCTTCATCAACATCAACAGTATCTGGCACCTAGAAACGATCTAAAAGTCTATCTTGCAATGTGCTCTTCCTACCCTCCGTACTCAAGCCCAACTCAGTCAGCTTTTCTTTTAGTAAGGGTACTGTCAGCGATAAAATAGATCTTGCGTCCATGGTTGCGATAAGATGTCGTTCACAATGTTATACTTATACTTATTATACCCTTGCAGAGGGTATAATGATTTCAGTCAGAAGTTTGCAACGCAGTGAAGGAGACGTTTCAGACCCTATAAAGTATATATATTCTTGGTCAGCATGACTAGACGAGTCGATCTAGCCATGTCCGTCTGTCCGTCTGTCCGTCTGTCCGTCCGTCTGTCCGTCCGTCCGTCCGTTTCTACGCAAACTAGTCCCTCAGTTTTTAAGCTATCGAGCTGAAACTTTACCAAAAGTCGTATTTCTGTTGCAGGTAGTATATAAGTCGGAGCCGGCCGGATCGGACAACTATATCTTATAGCTCCCATAGGAATAATCGGAAAAATAATTGAAAAAAAAATTATAACTTATGTGTTTTTTGACATATTACCTTATGCTCTTGGAAATATCATTTTTTTAACAGTTCTGAATTTCGAATTAAATTTTATAAAAATCGGACGACTATATCATATAGCTGCCATAGGAACTATCAGAAAATTAATGGCAAATTAATATGAACAAAATTATAGCTTCGGTGTCTTTTGACATATTTCCTTCTACTCTTTGGAATATCGTTTTTTTAATACTTCTGATTTTCGATTTAAATTTTATAAAAATCGGACGACTATATCATATAGCTCCCATAGGAATGATCGGAAAATTAATGGGAAATTAATAGGAAAAAAATTATAGCTTTGTTAATTTTTATTGTATTCTCTTCTACTCTTGAATATAAGTTTATTTTATTATTTTAGAATTTCGAAATAAATTTTACATAAATCGGACGACTATATTATATAGCTCCCATAGGAATGATCAATCAATTATTATCAAAATTGCTATAATTCGGTTTGTTCCAAATCGAAATTCAGATTTTTGTAATTTGTAATTAAATAGGAATTAACTGCAAGGGTATATAGACTTGTTGTTATACTTATTCTCTACAAAATCAATTTACATAAACAAATTTTTGTCGAAATGTGCATAAGTTTAAATGAATGGAAAGAAAATACTCAAGTTTGCGTTGCAGCACTGGGTAGCACTGTGGTCTTCGTCAGCTGTTTCAACCTCAGCAAGTTGGCACTTCGTCTTAATAGCACCTTTGATTCTATGCGCCCTCATCGGCCTCTTTCAGATCTCATTCCAGCTCTTCTCCGGCAATGCTTCTCTGGTTCTGTGCGATCTCTCCTGGCGGGACCTCTTCTGGTGGAGTCTCTCTGTTAGACTCGCTTGTAGCCGCTACTTTGGTAGCCCCTTCTCGGACAGGACTGCAGGACTTCGTCTGGTTGGTCTCCTCTGGTAGCCCCTCTCGGACAGGACTGCAGGACTTCGTCTGGTGAAGCTCACTCGGCAGTGCTTCTGGTGTAGTCCGTCTCTTAGCAGGAGTTGCTAGTGGCAAAATGTCGACTGGCAGCGCTTCTTTGGTAGCGCATCTCTGATAGCCCTTCGACTGGCCAAATTCCAACGGTAGCACCTCTACTTGCCGTTTCTCTCTGCTGGCGCCACTTTGCTCGTCTCAATTGCGTTTTGCGTCTCCTCAGTTCAACATTTGTCGTGGTTACTTTGTAATATTACGTGTAATTGCCACCTCGCAAATACACGGTTAATTCTCCATTTTTATTCAGCACTTAGTTATAAATTGCATCGCCTTAGCCAATCTGTTGCAGGCCAAAATCAAACTTCTTGTCGTCTCTTTTACTCTAGTGTTCATCTGGTATTGCGAATTTTGCGTTCACTAATACCTGTAAAGCTTCATTCTTCTCCAATTTTCCGACGAGTGCGACTTCTCGTTCCTCACACACGTGAAAATTTCGCAAGAATTTTCTAGAACGCGTTGAGAAAATTTTAGGTAGTTTTTCACCTTAACTTCCCGATTTTTCTCTGTCTATAGAAAACTTTGCTCACTTTGTCTCGCTTTACATCAAGTTTTATTGTATGTTAGCGCATACAGTGTACATTCACTTTTCTGAACTTATTCCCGGACGAGCCCCCATTAAATTTGTGGGATAACACAAATTATAGTTTATTTGGGAAAGTTACAGAATGTTTCTTAACAAACTTAAATGAATGAATTGTTTGATTGATTTGACTTCACAAACCGACTTCTTTTCGGAACCACGCACTAGACGACCTCTTTTCCTTTCGACTCGCTTAACTCTTCTTTTTTTATAGTGTCGCATTTAAATACTCGATGCTTTTTTTAAATAAAGAATCGATATTCTTTAATGTACTCGATTAATAGTATTGGAAAACAAATAATAATAGGAGTGAAATTCAAATTCAAAATTACGTACAGGGCCTGAACCGTTGATGTCGCTGTTACTCTTACGCTGCAAAGATGATACACTTATACTAAATTCCCCAATCCTACATATGTCTCTGCTAGCGTCGAGTGCAGTCAAATTATAAGACAAAGAAAGAGATACAAATATATATAAATATCGGCTTCTCTTTCTAGCATGTCAACGCTGCGAACTGCTCTGCTGACGTCGACACCGTCCGAGCGTTTGGCCTCATGTATTGTCACCGTAATGTGAAGCCAGAACTGAAGCTTTGAAATTTTAATAATAATGAAATTCATTTGGGCGATAGCCTAGCGGTTAGACCCTCCATCGAGTATACGTTAACACCCGTGTTCAATTCCTGCACGAGAAAAAATATTTTTTTTTTAGAGTCCAGTATGCGATTTTCAAATTGTATGATGAATTTTCTCCAGTCTGTCTACATTTTGCATTACAATTTTGGAAAAGTAATGGAATTCGTAATGAAGACCCGAAGGTGATTCAACCTTAGCATACTTTTCCCATTACTAGTAATGCAGATTGTGTCCGGGCCACATTACAAGGCGGTCATGCATGCCTATGGATAAGTAATGCATTCGTAATCCATTTTGTAATGGCAATTTTCGCCGCTGGGTAGCTTCGTAAAGAGAGAGATTAAGAGAGAAGGGGTTGGTGAGAGAGTCGATATGCGTTCGTGTTCTGACCTATTCAGTTACGCTTAACTCGTCATTGCTTTTCGATTATTGAAATGAAAAAGGATAAAGAAATATCCGTTATGTGAATTTTTTGAGATTTTAAGACCTCAAAAGAAATTTTAAGATTTACTATTAAATCAAATATACTACTCATTTTCATAGTTTAAAATTCGAAAGCTCTATTTTTTGCTTATCTTTCCCGTGTCGTAACTGATAACCAATCCACCTAAAAAGAAGCAGTAGGGCTTTATAACAGGGTAAACAACCTTTACCAGTCTTAAATTTTTGTTGTGTATTTTTCAATGAATTTTTAACTATATAAGAATAAATTCACATCATTAATTGGTTGAGTCCTTAATATTTCTGAAGAATTGGAAGCACAAGTTTTTCTTACCAAGGGACCACTTTCAAGAGATTTCTTGGTTTGCCCTGCTTGCGACTCCTTGTCTTAGTTGAGTAACTGGTATTAAGTAGTCGTGGGACTCGGCTACAGCGGTCTCTCTTGTTTAATTTAATATATTACAGAATATTTAAGATAACTCGATATTTATAGCAAATATGGGGCATTTTCTTGATTTGAACGTTACACAAAAATGTTTACTGTTTTTCCTATAGCGTGTCTCGCCTCATATGCCACGGAGACCGTCATGCAAATTTGCCATGGAAGACGACGATGTAACCTGGCAGCCGATGCGAACACTTTTGGTAGCCCTTGCCAGCCAAATTCTCGAATGTACTTGAAAGTTGTTTATACATGCGGTAAGTGGAAGAGTTAAAATGTTTAATCTGGACCCGTTAATTAAACTGGGACCCATCTTCTTCTTGTTAATGTATAGTGCCAAAACAAGTTCTTAAGGAAAGCAAGGAGTTAGAAACGGAGCTGGATGAACCTGACGGTTTTGAGGGCGATATGAACGAGCTCTACGACGATGAGCTGATATACAAGGAGTCAGAGGCAATTCCTAAGCTTTACAGCAATACAACAACAGCAAGACGCGGGAACGGCACCAACGCAATGGGGTCGGGATCAAGCGCTAACTTGGCGAGCAATCAAACCACGATGAACAATTCCCTTTTTGTGGATGGCATGAATCCTGTTATGACACACAGCGCTGACTTGAGTCTAGAGGGTAAGTCATTACAGACTAAAAGAAAATCGTAAATTGAAATTAATTACCATGACTGATTGCCAAGTTCTTTTTGCATGCAAATTCTTAAGAAATCGTTGTCCATCATGTGTGAGAGGGGAGGTTTAGAAGCACAAACTATACAAACTACTTTCTCACGTCCACATATCACATATCTAATCTAACAAACCACTGGCCTAAACTTTATGGTTTACTTAATGTTAGCTTACCATTAACTATCGAGAGTTTATCGGGTGTTTAGTCACTGTTCTACAATTCGTCCATCCTGCGAACTTGATTCCCTGATCCTGATTTTTAAAGCTAAAGTTTAAACTAATTACAGTACTCTTATCGTACTAAAACAATGTTGAATCATATAAACTTATGTCTTACAATGATTTCGTTTTCCCTATTCATAGTCTTATATTTCGAGCACTCCAGACATCCTTGTACGGATTTCGCGAAACTTGAAAGCCTTCAACATCCTGGTAAAAAGAACCTGTCGTTCCGGAGCACTTTGGCTATAACATAGCCTTCTATATAATTCTATAACAATTCATTCTATAACAATAGTATCGTTTATTATTCCCAATTTTTCCCTAAACTAATCTACGATCTCTCCTTTCTGTTAAACACCAAAGAGCATTTTGCTCGGGATCTATTCAATGTTCTTGTGTACAGTGTTATTAAGGGTACATTCTACCTGCTCAGAAACCGTGTCCCATCGTGCACCGTTTTATGGCTCTGTAAGTTTTGCAATCATAGGCCGTATTCTCCCGTTTATACGTTCCACATGTCTGTTAGCTTCTGGGAGATAAAAATTCCCTGAGATAAAAATTCCTCTGTCTAACACAATCGACTTTAAAGTGCTTCACGCCCTGAAAAAGTCGCTTAATGTTTTTAAAACTTCTTTTGTATTTATCGCCTTGAAATATGTGTTTATATGATAAGTAACAACTCGAATGGCTCATCCCCTTTCGGAACGCTATGCAAAAATGCTCTCAATACGTTTTTAAAATAGCGTCATTTTCTGCCTCATAGCCTTTGTCAATGTGTCAACGTTTATAGTGGTATTTATGTAAAATATGACTGCATTTCTTCAGGGACATAAAATAATATTCTGTCGTCTTTTGATTTAAAATCTTCAGCTGATTGTTCTCTAGTTGTTCCCGAACTTGTAAATTATTTGTTAGCCTCTGTTAGCCTCAACCGTCAGTACATGACACCTACTTAGAGCACATACGTGCTGTATTTTATTTCCCGATCGGTGAACTACTTCACAATGAAAATTGTAAAGTTCGAGTGCCCACCGGGCAAATTCTAAGGTTTAGGTAGAACACATTTAAAGTGAGGGTTAAAGAATTGAAATCGGTTATTATATTAAAATGCCTTCCATAAAGGTAAATTCTCTATTTGAACTCAGGCTCTGTCGTTCGCTTTGTGAAATATAACACTGTATGAAGTTTTCCATTACCTTTTTTTGCATTGCGTTTCTCTGGTTTAGCTCTCGCCTAATTATTATACACCCAGAAAAAAATATGGACTTAAAACCCAAAAAATAGACTTAAATGAAGGTAATATGGACTAAATTTGGACCTAAGGAATCTTAGACTTATTTTAAGTCCATCTTGGTTAAGGCCATGATGGACTTAAAAATAGTTCATATTTTTCAAAAATTTGAGCACTCAGATTTTCATATAAGATTAAAAAAGCAATTAGACACTCGAAAATCTAATAAGGGCGTAGCGTAGGGGAACTATGCCAGCTCCCGGTTTTTTTGAATTGGGTTCGAGTCCAGCACAAGACATGTCTTTTTTTTGTATTGATTTTACAACTCAAAAAAACTTCCAACTCATTTGTCCCGGTCGGACTCGAACCGGGGCCCTCTCGGTTCAAGGGCAGACACCTTACCAGTAGCACCATCAGACACTGTTAAGTACATGTGTCTAAGCAATCTATGATATACAAGTGTATAAAAAAAACCGTTTATAAATTTTTAAGTAGAAACTTAACTATTTTGTATTTAAAAAATAATTAATAATAATAATAATAATTGTGAGCGGCGCACTCTCTCATTGAGCTAACATCTCATATGGGCCAAAATTTAAGATGAACATTGTTTATTTAACAGCATAGTTAACACATGTCAAATGTCAACAAATATTTAAAAATAGTTTGATTTATCTTAAACAAATGTTGACTGTTTTTGTTAAATACGTATGTATGTGTAAACTGCTGCAACTTAGATCGCCTTTTAAAATCCTTTAAAAATATTATTAAATGGCCTTAACCGTTGGGTAAACCTTTTATAAGTATTAAGATAGTAATTCCCTTTCTAATATAAAACATGGTTTGTCCCTAGATTTTTATACCCTTGCAGAGGGTATAATGATTTTAGTCAGAAGTTTGCCACGCAGTGAAGGAGACGTTTCCGACCCCATAAAGTATATTTATTCTTGATCAGCATGACTAGACGAGTCGATCTAGCCATGTCCATCTGTCCGTCCGTTTCTACGCAAACTAGTCCCTCCGTTTTAAAGCTATCGAGATGAAACTTTACTAAAAGTCGTCTTTCTATTGCAGGTAGTATATGAGTCGGAACCGGCCGGATCGGACAACTATATCTTATAGCTCCCATAGGAATAATCGTAAAAATAATTGAAAAAAAATTAAATCTTCGGTGTTTTTTTAATATTAATTATTAATTATTGCTTATTAATTGCTCTTGGGAATATAATTTTTTCAACTGTCCTGAATTTCGAATTAAATTTTCATATTTCTTTTTTTGAAGAAGAAAAAATACATAAAAGAGTGAAAGGGCACGGAACAAATTTTTTAATTCCAATTTTCTATTTTTATAAAAAGTACAGGCCAATTTGCCTGATCGATAGGCAAGGCACTGAACAGTGCATCAGCAGAATACGCAAGAAAATCTAAATTTAACATTTTGGTATTTGTAATTGAATAGGAAAGATCTGAAAGGGTGTATAAACTTTGACTAGCCGAAGCTAGCTTCCCTTCTTGTTTTTACATTGTTCTTACATAATTTTTATTTCATTTTTGCATAATTTCTACTACATTATTTCTACTTCATTTCTACATCAGTTCTACTACATTTCTACTACGAAATATTCATGCTTAAAGAGTCAATTGTACCTTAATACATGGTTTATAGTAGACATTGTTTGTATATCATTTCTACATCATTTCTACATAAGTTGTACATCATTTTAATGCGTTGATCAACGAGGGAGTTATGTCGTCTAAGAACGACAAATCTCCGCGCCTCTGAAAACGACATATCTCCGCGCGGAGATGCTTCGATTAAAAACAAAATATTTTCGCGCGGAGATATGTCGTTTATAGATGGACGTAGATATGTCGCGCGGAGATCTGACGCTATGCCCTCAGCAGCCAGGAACCTGTCACCCATGGAGTTCGGCTTCAGGAAGACGAGATCCACGTTGGATGTAATCGCGACACCGCAATAGAATGCAATAGAATGGACTAGATGGCGGAGAGACAGCAAGGCGTACTGCCTAGTCGTGACGCTTGACACTAGAAATACTTTCAACTCGTCATGCTGGGACGCTACCATGGATGCAATCCGGAAACTAGGAGTACCAGAGAACCTAGTATCGCATCGTTCAGTCCTACTTCAGTGACCGCAACCTACTCTACGACATTAGATATCATATGGAGTACTCCAAGGATTTGTCCTTGGACCGCTGCTCTGGAATGCGATGAACGATGGAGTTGTAGGGTTGGCACTACCAGGAAGAACGAGCGAGCTAGGCCCAGCGGATGACAAGCAGTCGTAATCGTGACCAAAATCCTTCCAGAAACAGAGCAACTAGGTAACGAAGAAGTGGCAACTATCGGAGAATGGCTCTCGTCTGTAGGTTTTAGCATAGCGCACAACAAAACCTAGGCTTGATTGAGTCGGCAAGCATCCAACACGTGGCCTTCACGATACAGCAAGAGCAATACGCTTTCTGGGAGTCATAATAGATTGCTTTTCAGGGAGCACTTCTATGAAGGTACCAAACGGGCCGCAAATGCTGCGAATAATCAACAAAAGAGGACCAAAACAAGGGCGCAGACTTCTTCTGCGTCCGGTAACTCGGGCAACAACGCTGTACGCCGCCCTATATGGGCCGAAGCTGTTAGCTCGGAGTCGTACAGGAAGGGCCGTGAATCCACCTACAGACTATACGCTCTCAGAGTTTGCTCAGGATTCCGCACGGTATCGAATAAAGCAGCCCTTATTATCTCCGGCATCATCCCCATCGATCTTTTGGCAGTCGAAGATAAGGAGATACACGAAGAAGTCGCCAAGCTTGAGAGGCGGTTCACCCCCACAGAGACGCGAGATCGACGCTAGAAAAAGGAGCCTAGTAATTTGGCAGGAGTTCTGGTACCATTATCAGGATTATCAGGAACTAAATTCTTCCCTACTATACCTTCCTTGTAAAAATACTGTACACACCACTCCCCCATCTCTATAAACCCTACCCCTAATAAGCAGACTGATTAAAAGTCAGTCTCTAATTAGCATTTGTTATAGTCAGACGTGTTTTCTTTTTCGCTATGAATTCTTATTCGTGTTCTGAGTGCAATGCTGAGATTATAGTAGCGCAGCTTCATGGTTTTAAGGCGGTCCGATGCTCATCTCTTTGCCGCCGTATTTTTTACCCTGCATATGTTGATCTCCCTGAGGATACCATTAGATTTTTTTTTTTTTTTTTTTTTTTACATATATGCTTTATTTATTGAATCTTCTCTATAATGAGACTAACAATAAGTATATCAAATCTTAATAATATAACTTAAATTACAACGGGCCCTAATATTTATAGCTGGGCTGGCAGGTCGTTTCGATGTAGACGAGATCGGTCTGAGACCCGTGTTAGGTTCCTTGCGAGATTATTTGGGTGCAGTGTAAGCTTATTATAGTAGGCCGCTTTCTGCTTTGATATTTCATCTTTAACCGGTGGTATGCCCAGATCCCTGTGGATGTTTTCGTTCCGAACATACCATGGTGCCCCAGTAATAGTTCGCAGGATTTTTGATTGTGAGCGCTGTATGATGTCAACGTTGCTGTTGCTCGCATTCCCCCACAGCTGGGAGCCGTAAGTCCAAATGGGTTTAAGGGTTGAGTTGTAGAGAAGAACTTTAAAGTCCAGACACAGGGGAGATCGAGAATTTATAATCCAGTGTAGGCTGCTAGCTTTCAGTTTTAGGTGTACTTTCTTGCATTCAATGTGCCTCCGCCAGGTTAGGCGCCTGTCGAGGTGTACGCCGAGATATTTTACATCGTTGGCTTGGGGGATCTGCGTATTATTCAAAGTTAACGGGGGGCACGATTGTCTATTAAGGGTAAACGTTATATGTTTACACTTTTGTTCATTAATTTTGATACGCCAGTCTGATAGCCATTTCTCGACTACCACTGAATGATCAGCTAGTTGAGCTGTTGCTCTAGTTGAGCATCTCGAGCGGCTTAGAATTGCGGTGTCGTCAGCAAATGTGGACGTGGTCAACCTCTCGTTCGTAGGAATGTCTGCTGTGTATAGGACAAACAGGGTAGGGCCCAGTGCGCTACCTTGTGGGACTCCGGCATCAATGTTATACTCGTTGGATGAGGTTGCATTGCATCTCACCTCGAAGACTCTGTGGTAGAGGTAAGACTCAATTAACTTATGAGTGTTTTCTGGTAATAAATTTGTGATTTTATGCATAAGGCCTTCAAGCCACACTCGGTCAAATGCCTGAGAGACGTCGAGGAATATCGCACTACAATATTCCCGATGTTCGAAGGCTGTACGGATTTCTGATGTTATCCGGTTGACTTGCTCGATGGTTCCGTGGCTTTCTTGAAACCCGAATTGATGTGCCGGAATTACGTTTTGTTCTCTTAAATATGGTGTTATGCGCGTGAGCAGGCATTTTTCTAGTAGTTTGGATAGGCACGGTAGTAAACTTATTGGCCTGTACGATGAGGGAATTGTGTGGTCTTTCCCAGGCTTCGGTATCATTATAACCACAGACTTTTTCCATTTTTTGGGGTAGTAGCCAAGTTTAGTGATCCCGTTAAATAGTTTGCATAAAACATCCACTGCGCAGTTTGGAAGTTCAATTATCATTTTTGGGGTTATTAGGTCGCCCCCTGGAGCCTTTTTCGGTTTTAGTTGCTTCCTGATGACATTAGCAATTTCAGGAGCTTGAAACAAAATCGGGTTAATTGCAATTTCAGAGCTAAGAGGCGGTAGTTGAAAAGAGTTTGTGGCGGCGTTTGGCTGAAATACGTTTTGTAGGTGCAAAGCAAATGTTTCGGCTCTGTCTTCGTCACTGCGGGCCCAAGTTCCCGAGGAGTTTCTAATAGGAGTGACTGATTCTATTGGAGAGCTTAAATTTGGGTGGGCTCTCCACAAGGGATGCTTTGTGCTGGTCGGCGACAGTCTCTCTATGTACCGGCGCTGCGCAAGCTCTTCTTCTTGCTTAAGGGTTTTGGTGAGTCTGCGGGTGGCTTCATTGAAGAGTTGCTTCGAGTGGGGCGATCTGCAAGATTGCCAAGCTCGTCGTAGGCGTCGTTTTTCCCGAACTAGGTGTTCGATTTGCAGATTAGTTTTGTAATGGCTGCTACGCCCAATTGTCTCTTCTGGTGTTGAGATTTTGGCTGCTGCCACGAGTACCGACTCCAGGGCAACAACACAGAAGTCGATGTCATTCTCAGTGTCAAGCTGTGGTGTAAGCTCAATGTGGGAACTTACATACTTTTTATATTTTAGCCAGTTAGTTCTATGCGAGGTCAGCCTGGATGGGTGCTCGATTATATTGGGGCTTTGAAGAAGAGGTATTAAAACGGGCGAGTGATCCGACGATAAGTCCGACAGCGATTTGGCGCTTACTAAGTTTCTTGGGATGTTCTTGGTCACAGCGAAGTCAATTAAGTCCGGAAGTTTTCTGGGATCAGTTGGCCAGTATGTGGGGCTGCCAGGAGAGACATAGTCGAGTTTATTGCTCAAATTTATAATTGCTTTATAAAGTTGTCTTCCTTTAGGTGTCACGAGTCTTGATCCCCAGTGCGTGTGCTTGGCGTTGTAGTCTCCTCCTGCTAAAAAGCGATCTCCGAGTGAATTATAGAATATAGAATCCAAGAATTGCTCTTCAGTTATTGTAAAACGCGGTGGGCAATAGACAGCGGCTATAGTGATACTGCCGTTGCCTGCTTGTAGTTTTATAGATGTAGCCTGCAAATAATTTGTTGCAAACCTCTGGTGAAAGTGGTGATTTATGCGTTCCCTGATTAAGATTCCGGTTCCACCGTGGGCCTTGCCATCCGGATGTTCTGTGCAGTATAAGGTATACCCTCTTATTTGGAAGTTGTATTTATTTGTTAGATGAGTTTCTGCCAGCAGCATTACATCTATTTGGTTTTCATTGAGGAATTGAGTTATTTCAAGTTTGTGCCGTGAAACGCCATTGGCATTCCACATGGATATTCGAAGGCAAGACATTTATTTAGATTGTTGGGATGTAAGCAAATTTATTAAAATGTTTTGATTTTGCATAAGGTTTTGCATCGTTGTTTTCATGAAGGACATAAATTCCATCATACCCTGTTGTAAAGTCAGCATCATGGTTTCGATGTTGCTTGAGGTGTGATTATATTTTGCCCAGAGCATTGAGTTTGTGGGGTTCCCGTCTGGTTGCCAAGTCCTGATTTTAAGGCACTGGCGTATGAAACTCCCCCATTTGTGTTGAGGGGCCCAAATGAAGATCTGGCTGCTTTCGCAAAGAAGACATCAGGTGTTGTTTGGGATTGCACGTAGGCATTTTGTGCATTCTGGGAGCGTGCGTATTTTGCCTGTTGCAGCCGACTCTTCAGCTCTTTATAGACCGGGCAGCCTCGGTAGTTTGCGGTATGATTTTCTCCACAGTTTCTTCGTCTTTGGGTCTTCTTTGTTTGCAGGGCACGGCTCGGAGTTGTGGAAGCCTCCACAAGCTACGCAGACAGATCGAAGCCCGCAGTTGTTTCTGGTGTGTCCATACTCTTGGCAGTTTGTGCATTGCAGCGGACCATTTCGCCTGTGCGGTTCTTCAACAGTAATCCTTCTATGCAAGAGGAATTGCAGTTTGTAGATCGGGTGCACTTCATTCTTCTTCAAGGCTCTGCTTTCTGGCTCCAGTTCGACCTTAAAGAGTGGTTGCGGCTTTTTATTTCTGTTGAGAATATTAATAATGTTTTTTGCAAGAAATCCTTTTTCTTTCAGTGCCTCTACTATCTCATTTTTGGATACGTCGGGCTCTATGCCCTTTAGCACCACTTGCAAGCCCTTGCTACTCTTGAGCTGGTACGTGTAGTAGGGTTTCTTAGCCTCATCTAGGTATTTGGTTATAGCTCTGAATTGGTCTTCAGTTTTAGCTTGAAGCTTGGTTTCGTGTATATTCCCTTTGACAAGAGGTGTAACATAAAAGTTGTCATTCCCGACCAGCGCAACGATTTTCTTTACTAGGGCATTTGAGTTATGTTCCCTTATGTAAATTGGTGGGGGCTTTGGCTTCTTTTGTACAGCCTGTCCAGTCTCGGATTGATTATTTTCAATATCAGACAACAGGGCGAATCTGTTACTAGATGCCCCTGGTTGTTCGTTGCCTTTATTGGGGCAATTTTGTTTTGGTTTATTTCCAACCATTTCATTTTGCGGGCTTAACTTTCGTTTGATTTGGATGTAGCGATCCATGCCAGTCTGTATAGCCGGACCGACTTGTTGTTGTTTTGTATTGCCGTTATTGGCACTCGTACTTACAGTTGGCTTTGTAGTTTTATTCGGCGCTGCAGAAGTTGCTAACGCATTCGAAATCGCGTTGTTGATTACGGAGACCGTTGATGTTGTTGTTGCAGTGGTTGCGGTTGCAGAAATTATCGAGGTCGCAGTGCTCGTGGCTGGTGAGTGAGTCGAAGCTGGGGGTGGGGTTCTACACTGCAAGCTCCATGAAGTGGGAGTTGGAGTTAGTAGGGCGGGAGAACAAGACCGTGCCCTCGCACTGTCAATGGTCAGTAGGGCTGAGTTGCTCTTTGAAGAAGCTCTCTCTACTTCTACATCACGGGTTGAGAAATAAGAGATATAACTGTTTCTCTGGTCTACGGAGCTTCTACGCTCATTTTTTGAATCGCCGCTCACTGAGCTATTAGTCGTGGCACTTCTTAGTTTTTTTTTTATAATAACTATGCACTAGTTTTTTACATAGCACCAATTATTATATATGTTTTTAATTTGTGTTTTTAGCAGTAGATTGCCTTTATTACACTACTCCAGTATTTGTAGGTTTTTGTTTTTTCACTTTTGACTGATTTTTTTTTCCGGAGCTCGCGCAAAACACGTCTGCACTCTCCGGGCGTTGACTTGAGATTAGATTAGATTATTAACAAATATGCCGAATCTACTCTAGCTTTGTGTAGGCATGTGTTGTAAGTTATGATTCACACTCCAAAATCTATGAAGTAATGGAGGAACTTCATGACCTGAATTGTCTATACATGGGTTTAAACTCAAAGCTTCTGAAGGTTTTTCGCATTTCTGCCACTGACAATAACAATGTCAGTCAGCGTAAAAAAGTTGTGCAGCCATTGACTCCAGCTTATTCAATTTGTCGTGAAAACATCCATGGAGACCTGGTTCCCCCCGCACCAGTTTCCACAGCCGCCAGGAACCATGAATAGAATCACAGGAACAGGAGGCAAATAGCTGGTCAAGCTCCTGGTTCTGAACAACTTGAATTCTTTCATATTGGTAGATTCAGGACACACGTAAAATCGAATTCTGTATGTGAACATATTGCAAGTGAGCTAGGCGTGAATACCACCTCTAGTCAAAAATGGTGTAGATGTTGCTACATTGGAATTAGTCAATTTTTAATTAGGAATACTTGAGCAGCACTATCAGATTGTGTTTAGTAATGCCTTCTGACACAATCTAATCAAAGTCAATCGATTCATCCACAGGGATATGGTAATCGTTGATGGGAACGTTCTGAATATGCACAAAATTAAAACGACATCAGCTGCTGTTTTCGTTGTATGTTTCGAGCGACATTCGTCAAACAATCTCTGGAGAAGGGCTCTCGTCTTATTTCATAAAGATTCCCGCTCTAAGCGCGCTCCACATTGACCGTAATGAGTCGTAGTTTGAACTGGGAACAAAAAGTAAGGCTACCTTCCTAACATAGTAGATTACTATTGCTCTATTTACCTACACTTGTAAATCGTAGGAAAATTCTTGTTACTATTTTTATGCATAAGTTTATAAGAGGGGACTCTCATCGACTGCTTTGTGTGGCTCTTGGCTCGATGGCTGCATCAACAACAACATTGCCCTTCTCTTCTCAACTTGGCGCCATTGTCATAGCTCTTAAGAACTAATTGCTCTTTGCTAAAAGTATCTAACAAATCTCAGGAATTTGTTAGAGGTTTTTGATTGTACTATTGTAGGTACAGCCCCATAAACGCGCAGCTCCATAGTTTATTTTCAAAACATCTCTGGAATGCAGGCAAAAGCGCAGCATGTGTACCTTGACACAACCCAGTGCGAGTTTGATGTTATAGTTTTCGTTGAAACATAACAACATAACATCAACATAAAATTTTAAACTGGGCGTCACCGCTACCGAAATTTGCAAATCCTAGAAAGTCCAAGGCTCACACCCATTGAGTGTCATAGGTCATTGCTACTAGGTAGTAGGGATACTATAGGTATCACAGTCATCCTTACTGTCATGCTTAGGGCTACTACATGTTCTATATATAATGTGTGTATAAGTATATGTATATACAAAGCTGCCACAATACACACATACATGAGATTGAAAAATTTATTACTATCTTCATTGTACTGTTGCTGACATAGGAGCTAGTACTAACTATTATAATTAAACTCATCAAACACCGTTTCGTATGGCCTACAATGTACAAGGATATTTCTGAATTTGTAAAAAACTGCGTCCCTTGCCAAAAATTGAAAAAACATTAGCAAAACTTGAATATGGTACAACCCTTCGCCATCCTGTAGAACTTTTTCATCAAAAGTCCAATTTCCAACCGCAGACGCGAGATATACGGCCAATCCAGACGGCACATCATGACTCTCATTCGTTTTTTAAGAGCTGGAACACTTAACTCACGTCTTCCTACGGAACGAGGTCCTTCGTGGATCTCTTCAGACTCTTCAGAAATAAAGGAAAAGCAAATACTTTACCATAAATACCGGCAACCGATGCATTAAAGTTTCTATTGACCGACCCAAGTCAGCTTTCATAGAGGCTCAGCAGCTAACACCTTTACTCCCAAAACCATCCAGAGACTCCAGCATCCGGACTGAAGAAATCGCGACGGCCCCTGCGGTTAATCAACTTTCAAGACCTCGTCGCACATATGGACTCCCTCTTCGTTTCCCAACATGAAGCCTACACTCATACAAATTTCTTTCTAAATTTTAGAGATCTCGCCTTTTTTGAATCAGCCTTTAAAATTAGAAAAAAATTTGTCTGGTTTTTAGATCTTCGCATTTAAATGTAGAAATTTTTTCTGGATTTAAAAATTAAAATCTGCCATTTTTTTGGGCTGTCTCTGAAAAAAAAAATTTTAATGGTGAAGTCGCCTTTGAATTCGAGAAAAAACAACCTTTAAAAATATAATAATAATGGTAAGAAGTTTGTAACGCAGTGAAGGAGACGTTTCCGACCCCATAATGTATATATATTCTTGATCAGGATCGATAGGGGAGTCGATATAGCCATGTCCGTGAGTCCGTGTGTTTCAATATCGTTTTCGAGCTCAGTTTGAAAAATCAGTTTCACTGTCATCCTAAAACAAGTGTACGCAGATCAAGTTTGAAAATCGACCCGATCGGACGTCTATATTCTATGGATCTCATAGGAACAATCGGATATAACTGGCAAAAACTTAAGATTTTTCGCTCAGTGTAAAAGCTATTGACATAAATCTTTCCAAATCGTATTTTTTTGTGCGTTCCTTGATCATGGTAAAAGCGCGTGCCGATTGGACGTCTATATCCTATAGCTCCCATAGAAATATTTTTTTTAATTTAATTAAATTTCTTGGACGTTGATCAGTACAAACAAGTGGCCCTTACGACATCCAACTAAGCTTGTTACGCGCGGAGTCCTTAACGGTTTGAGCAAGTAAACGAAATAGCGGACATGAAAAAAGACGATATAACAATAGACAGTTTAAAATTCATGCTCACATAGAATGGTTAGCAACATAGAAATTTACAAATTATTAGAAGATATAAAATACAAAAGTTTGTTGTAATTAGTTGCATTAGGGCTATCAAACAGTAAGACGTGTCACAGTGAATTATAATTGTCACAAAAAACACGAAAAGGATCATGAAGGGCATAATTAGATCTACATATTGGCAGGGATAACGGACGAAAACGACATGGAACATTCCAGTTAAGGGAACTAAGAAGGAAAGGGGAGTCGACATCACCATTTATAAGATTATGTAAAAACATAACTCCATGACATTTTCTATGATGGCAAAGGGCATGATAAGAGGGCAATCGTCTTCCTGTGTCCAAGTTTAACCCTCTTAAAGCAAATAGAAGGAATTGTTTTTGGACAGACTCTAGCATGTTTTGGTAACAGCTAATTTGAGGAGACCTTATACATGAGCCATATTCCATAGACGGACGAAGGATGTGTAAGGATCATCAAACTCCCTTGACCAACGCTTCCCAAATGCAAGGAGACTTCTGGCTTGTTTTATTATAGTTAATATATGGTCTTTAAAACTAAGTTTATGATCAAATAAAACGCCAAGATCCCTAACTGAAAAAATGAGTTCAAAAGCGTTATTTCCGATAGAATAAGGACACAGAGATGGATTGCAACGACAATAGGTCATAAAGATACATTTTGAGTAGTTTAAATTTAACATGTTAATCATGCACCACGTATACAATCAAGATCTAGTTGAAGGTCAATAAATTAATTAGGTAAACACATGGACAAACATAGCTTAACTTTATCTGCATACATAAATATAGTTGATGATTTTATAACATTAGGCAGATCGTTAATCATTAAGCCAAAGAATAAAGGACCCAGGTTGCTACCCTGTGGCACTCCAGAAGTAACATTGATTATTTTTGGAAATTTTATTGTTCAAACAGACCATTTAAGTTCTATTAGGAAGGTAAGAAAGTATCCAGTCAAGTAGGTTTGGAGGAAGAAGAAGTTTATGGTTCACAGAATCAAAAGCTTTAAAAAAAATTAGTATAAATCGCATCAGTTTAATGATGTGTCGGAAAACCTCTAGTAATTAATAATAAAAATTCTAGTAGGTTTGTAAAAGTAGAGTGAAGCCATGTTGACACGGTGAAATAATAGACCGGCAATGATGCTGCAACTGACAGGTAATAATTTTTTCAAAAAGTTTAGGAATTGAACTGAGCTTAGGAATACCACGATAATTTGAGATATCGGACTTGTTCCCTTTTTTAAGCAATGGAATAATAAACGATTCCTTCCATATGGATGGAAATCTTTCTTGACCTAGCGACAAACTAAATATAAATGTTAAGGGAGGAGCTTCGCATTTAAATGTAGAAATTTTTTCTGGATTTAAAAATTAAAATCTGCCATTTTTTTGGGCTGTCTCTGAAAAAAAAAATTTTAATGGTGAAGTCGCCTTTGAATTCGAGAAAAAACAACCTTTAAAAATATAATAATAATGGTAAGAAGTTTGTAACGCAGTGAAGGAGACGTTTCCGACCCCATAATGTATATATATTCTTGATCAGGATCGATAGGGGAGTCGATATAGCCATGTCCGTGAGTCCGTGTGTTTCAATATCGTTTTCGAGCTCAGTTTGAAAAATCAGTTTCACTGTCATCCTAAAACAAGTGTACGCAGATCAAGTTTGAAAATCGACCCGATCGGACGTCTATATTCTATGGATCTCATAGGAACAATCGGATATAACTGGCAAAAACTTAAGATTTTTCGCTCAGTGTAAAAGCTATTGACATAAATCTTTCCAAATCGTATTTTTTTGTGCGTTCCTTGATCATGGTAAAAGCGCGTGCCGATTGGACGTCTATATCCTATAGCTCCCATAGAAATATTTTTTTTAATTTAATTAAATTTCTTGGACGTTGATCAGTACAAACAAGTGGCCCTTACGACATCCAACTAAGCTTGTTACGCGCGGAGTCCTTAACGGTTTGAGCAAGTAAACGAAATAGCGGACATGAAAAAAGACGATATAACAATAGACAGTTTAAAATTCATGCTCACATAGAATGGTTAGCAACATAGAAATTTACAAATTATTAGAAGATATAAAATACAAAAGTTTGTTGTAATTAGTTGCATTAGGGCTATCAAACAGTAAGACGTGTCACAGTGAATTATAATTGTCACAAAAAACACGAAAAGGATCATGAAGGGCATAATTAGATCTACATATTGGCAGGGATAACGGACGAAAACGACATGGAACATTCCAGTTAAGGGAACTAAGAAGGAAAGGGGAGTCGACATCACCATTTATAAGATTATGTAAAAACATAACTCCATGACATTTTCTATGATGGCAAAGGGCATGATAAGAGGGCAATCGTCTTCCTGTGTCCAAGTTTAACCCTCTTAAAGCAAATAGAAGGAATTGTTTTTGGACAGACTCTAGCATGTTTTGGTAACAGCTAATTTGAGGAGACCTTATCCATGAGCCATATTCCATAGACGGACGAAGGATGTGTAAGGATCATCAAACTCCCTTGACCAACGCTTCCCAAATGCAAGGAGACTTCTGGCTTTGTTTATTATAGTTAATATATGGTCTTTAAAACTAAGTTTATGATCAAATAAAACGCCAAGATCCCTAACTGAAAAAATGAGTTCAAAAGCGTTATTTCCGATAGAATAAGGACACAGAGATGGATTGCAACGACAATAGGTCATAAAGATACATTTTGAGTAGTTTAAATTTAACATGTTAATCATGCACCACGTATACAATCAAGATCTAGTTGAAGGTCAATAAATTAATTAGGTAAACACATGGACAAACATAGCTTAACTTCATCTGCATACATAAATATAGTTGATGATTTTATAACATTAGGCAGATCGTTAATCATTAAGCCAAAGAATAAAGGACCCAGGTTGCTACCCTGTGGCACTCCAGAAGTAACATTGATTATTTTTGGAAATTTTATTGTTCAAACAGACCATTTAAGTTCTATTAGGAAGGTAAGAAAGTATCCAGTCAAGTAGGTTTGGAGGAAGAAGAAGTTTATGGTTCACAGAATCAAAAGCTTTAAAAAAAATTAGTATAAATTGCATCAGTTTAATGATGTGTCGGAAAACCTCTAGTAATTAATAATAAAAATTCTAGTAGGTTTGTAAAAGTAGAGTGAAGCCATGTTGACACGGTGAAATAATAGACCGGCAATGATGCTGCAACTGACAGGTAATAATTTTTTCAAAAAGTTTAGGAATTGAACTGAGCTTAGGAATACCACGATAATTTGAGATATCGGACTTGTTCCCTTTTTTAAGCAATGGAATAATAAACGATTCCTTCCATATGGATGGAAATCTTTCTTGACCTAGCGACAAACTAAATATAAATGTTAAGGGAGGAGCTAGATAGGACGAACAATTCCTCAGTATAAAACTTGGTATTCTGTCAGGACGCGGTTTAAAATAGAGCTTATGAGTATCAAGACTCTGAAGAACATCAGATACATTAATCAATGGTTTGAAGATAGAGTTCAGATGAGGTATTGGGTATGCAGTCCTAGGAGCATTACAAAATCCATTAATATTTTGATTTTGATAGTGAACACTTATACCAGCAGGCCAAAAATTAGGGTCGAGAGTTTGGAGAACAGTCCATCCGGAACAAGTATTTTAAATAAAGGATAATCTCTTATTTGTTTAAAATTAAATTTAGTGATGTCAATATCTTTTTGATTGGGAAGAGAGAGTTTGTGACAAAATGATGCATCACGTCGTTAACTGTGAGTGCTGCCTTCAATCTTGATATAAAAATAGACTTCCTAGGTACCATGACAGTGAGTGGTACCGGGGAAGAGAGAACTGGGCTATGGGGGTTCTTTCTAGTGATCATGCTAGTAAGTGTGGCAGGAGCAGATGCAAGGGTATCAGCTAGAGGCAGAACAAGGTGGGGCAGAGCCGCCGAAGTGGCAACAGCCGGTGACCGGTTAGTAGGCGCTAATGACTCAGGCGAAACTGCATTTGGCAGAGAATACACCCTGTCATCATCGCTGATGACTCGTTTCCTTTGGAATCGTTCTCATCGCACGACACAGCCGGCGTGGGACTGGGAAGAGGGAGGTTGCTCGAGATCTGGAACATGTAAAGACCCATTACGCAAGTTGGACTACGATTTCTATTTAATAAGGATTGATGTAGAAGAATCCGATCTTTAAAGTTAGGGTCGCAGACATTAAACCGACTTAATATGTAACGACCCTGGTTTGGGAGGCGGTATAGCTCGCCGTGGTCAGGGTTTGCGACAGATATTTACATTCTTCCTCTATAGATCGAGTTACCTCCCTTTCCCTATAAAGTGGGCGTGTATTTCGAAGTGGTCTTACAATAGTCGTGTGGGTGTGTATAGCTTGCTTTGTCGACTCGGCGTTACGGGTGGGCCGAGTGATGAGCTGCTTCCGGCGCTACGGAAAGGCCGGATGATCAACTGCTTGCTTCGTGAAGCTTGATTGGAGTGCTGCTGTCTCCGTGATCCGGCGCTAAGGAGGGCCAGGAGATGCGCTGCTCGAGACGTGGACTGCTTGTCAGTGACGGGGCGCTACGGGAGGGCCAAGAGTTTCACTGCATGCTGTGAGCTTCGGCGCTGTAATGCAGCCGAGAAGTCGTGTCGGCGCTACGGACGGGCCGGATGATCGCGTTGGCGTTGCAGAGGGCCGTGAAGTCGGCGTTACGGAGAGCCGACCGTAAAACTTCTTGGTGCGAACTTCGACGTTGTGGAAAGGCCGGGAAGTCGCGTCGGCGCTACGGAGCGAAGGCGGTGGCGCTGCAGTTGCGAGCTTCGGCGCTGTGGAAAGGCCGGATGTAGGACTGCTTGTCGGCGCTGTCGAATGGCCGAGAAGTCGTGTTGGCGCTGCAGGAGGGCCGTGCTCGTGTCGGCGTCGCGGAAGGGCCGAGTGGTGGATTGCTTCGTCGCGGTTCCGTCGGGTTCGTAGTGTTCTGGGTCGTTGGGAACGATAGGATTGGATTTCTAATGGGTTTCGGGATTGTAGGGCATCGTCAGTTTCGGTCTGCCGGGCATTGTCAGTTTCGATCTGCCTTGTCTACATCCGTTTCGTTTCCGGGTCGGGAGCCGGTAAGGTGACTTCTGGGGGAACTCGCTGAGGTTGGCCTGATTTCTAGGAAACCGGCCGCCTCAGTGAGCGTACCTGGGTCTGGGCTGATTTCTAGGAAACCACACCGGGACGCCAGTGATCCTCACCAGGTCGAAGAACCAATTTAAAACCGAATTCTTACGGATCCACCACCACTACCAAGACTATCTACCAGAACACTTACCCGGATATTTCTCCAAGTGACTCATCTGGGGTCTTGCCTCTGCGTATATAGGCCCCGATATCTCGATATCGATAACTCGTTATCGGGTCACGAATGTATTGATGGTAGTTGACAACCGATGTTTCGGCGGGGTTAGTGTGGCCAGGTATAGTGTTCGACTATCGATATATTAGTGTGGCCAGCTTATCCAGTTGTGCGAGCGGTTTGAAATTGTGCGGTTTTGGCGCGTATTTTGAATGTGGCGCGGCGTGGGGAGAATAAAGAGATAGATGTTTGTTTTTGGAATGTTCTTTATTATTTATGACGCTGGGTCGTCACAAATGAGTCCATAAATCCTGGAACTCCTGCTCCGTTTGCATCATAAATGCTTTAATATCAACATTGACATGTAGGCATGTAGGGCACGTCCAGTCCAGTTTGGCATGAGATCTAGTGCGATCAGCAATTTGGGACGCACTATGTCCAAAGTCAACACATTTAGCGTGCGCAATGTTCTCAATAACCAGCCATTAACAGTCTGCTGCCGAGAAGTGATTTTGCCAGTAAATTGGCAACCAACAACACAGCACAACACATTAACAGTCTGCTGCCGAGAAGTGATTTTGCCAGTAAATTGGCAACCAACAACACAGCAGGCAGACATTGTTTACAAGTTGAATTAAGATAAAATGTAGAAAGTAGAAAATGTAAATAGGAAACTTTAGATGAGTGCCAACAAAAAGCTGTGAGGCTAAAAAAACGCAGAGAAAAAAAGGAAATTCAGCAAAGATCCGTTAATCCGAAAATGAGAGCAGGTGACTGAAGTTGAGAGATGTAGCAGAGCGAGAGAGCGCCAAAACAACAATGCAAATAAGAAACAACAACAATGCACTCGCGTCGTTAACTATTTTTCAATATATTAATAAAGATAATGGTTTTATCACAAATAAATGATTTGCATTCACACGGCAAGCTCAACCGAGTTGAGAATATAAACTTTGGGAGTAAATAATATTGGTAATTTAGACAAAAAGCGAATAAATGTGGGAGCAAATATAAAACACGTCCATATACAACAGAGAGAGAATCTATCTATATAGGGTGAAATCGGTTAAAATTTGATGTTTTTCAGGATATTTCACGCAGTGTAAAAGATATTTACATGAATCTTTCCAAATCGTATTTTTTTGTACATACCTTGATCAGGGTAAAGGCGCTTGCCGATCGGCTGTCTATATCCTATAGCTCCCATAGGAACAATAGGGTGAAATCGCCCCACATTTATCCCTTGTTTTAAGAGGACTTCGTGTTGTTTTTGACCGAATTAGGATTCTTTTTGTTATTTTGAGACTTTTAGCAGACTGCAAGGGTATTAAAACTTCGGCATGCCGAAGTTAGCTTCCGCTATCGGTTTTCAATTTATTTTCCGCTCTGGCTAAAAATAATTCCCAACCAGTTCTAGCTCTGCTTGATAGCACTGCTGATAATTTTTTGGAGTCTAAGCCCAAAATGTTAGAAATATTCTTTCTTGGAAGAACCATAATATTTTTGTTTATAAGTGTTTGTTTGTTTATAAGTGTTTGTTTTTAGATTTTTAAGTCTTTGAAGCGCATTGGTATTGGGAAATCATATAGTTAAGTCTGTTAAAGTCACATTGTCGAAAACATCTCATTTTAGTTGGAGAAACTAAAGGAGAGACGGTATCAAGGTAGGGGAGGCTAATTGTCAATTCAATTGTAAGGTGGTATCGGTCAGTAGGAGGGGACCAAGAAATATCACGGAGATTGAAGTCACCCAAACCAATAAAAATGTCCCTGTTGAAAAGAAAGGATAGAAAAGATTTAATAGTAGATATATGTTGCTCATAAATTATTACGTCAGAGCCAGGTGGAATATAAGAACAAGTAACAAAAATAGATAGGGATTGCAAGGAAACTTTCACACTAACAAATTCAATGTCATCAGTGGCATGAGAATAGAGGTTGAGGTAACGGCGATCAGAACACATCCCCCTACGGAAAAGGCGATCGGTTCTGTAGGTGTTAAAGTTGTTTGACAGAACTTCAGAGTCAGTTATCTTTGGTTTCAGCCAAGTTACTATAAAAGCCAAGATATCATACATTTTGGTAAGCCAAAAATAAACTTTTCAGTTTTTTGGCACCTCTGGTCTGTTATTTGTTCTTGGTTTGTTAGGAACAAATTCTTTTATAACCAGATCATTATTAAGCCAAAAGCTTTCAAAAAGCAGTACTTTAAACACATAAGGCGGAGCAAATATTTTAAAAGACGATATCCTACGAGCATAAGAAAAGCGAAATTGTTCAACAGGAATGTCCTCGGATGGAAATTTTTCAGCTTGGCTTCTAGAAACAGGAACACCTCCGGAATTGGCTGTTTCCATATGCATAGTTGGATCAGTTGGCCCTGTGCCAACAGAAACTGCTGCCGCTGCCGAATTTAGTGTTGGGTTTTGTCCCACGGTCGCATTAACTGCCCTTGAGCCAGCTTTTTTGTTTTTAGGCAACTCGGTTAATAGTTTCTTATTATTAAATTGGGCACAAACGGAATTAAACCCCTCATTGAGCTTTTTAAAATCACTTGAGATATTCAATAGGCCCTCTCGAGTCTGCCTCATAAAGTTTCTCATCTTGACTGTCATTTCCTTGCAGGACTCACATGCCCACATGAGACCTGTACGCATTTCAATGAAGTCATTAACTCGGCCAGTAAATCCTGCACATTTGACGTGCAAGATCAAAACAAAAAAAATCTATATTTTTTTTTTAATAAAATCATTTAGTCCAAAGATTAGCTTTTTAGTTTTTTAAGTGTATTTTTAAGTGTATTTTCAGTGTTCTTCACCAGTTACAGACTTTAAAACCATTCAGAAATGAATGTTAATGCAATACGAACAAGATTAAAAAAATAAATTGGGAATCGGACAAAGATTTTTTTCAATTCGAATTTTTCGGTGGGCGCACAGCTATTTTCAATACAAAAATTTATTTTTCACATGAATGTTCGCTGTTCAACACAAGTGCTGCGGCTCACGCTGCTACTTTGCATGCGCACATACACGAAGAAATGCAAATTTGCTGTGATAGTCCGATCGTAATGTGTAATTCACCAAACTAAAGGTATTGCTAAGAATTAAATTGGCTTGGGAGAGAGAGCGGTGAAAGTGTAAAAGTGATTTTTTGGGGCCGGTGGGAATAATAGGCCCCTTGCACTACGTTAGTTGTATTCCAACTGAAAATGCGCTTAATTCGAGGGGTCATATCGTAAAAGTTATACGGAAAACAAATTTGTGGGGGCCTAGTCAAAATGAAAATTTAATTATGTTTGTCAGTTTGTCAGCTTGTCAGCTTGTCCAAAAAATGTTTTATTTAATATGCTGTTCAACAGATCGATATAAAAATCTTTAGTTCTACCACCTTTTGAAAAACCCGCTAGTTTAGCGGGAAGACAGCTATAAATAGCTCAAATTCAGAAGACCGTAACTTCTAAAATACTAAAGCTACAGACTTGTGCTGTACCTCGTTTGAAAGGTATTTAAAGCTAATGGCGCCCCCTATATGTAATTTGTGTAAATGTAATAGTTAAAAATATATGCACAAAACGAAAATTTTTTAAACTTGTTTTATTTCATGTGTGTAATTATCTTTTGCACAAATGGTGATATCAGAACTTTTGTATGTTGAAGGTGCGATCGTCACTAGTTTTTACCTCGTTAAAAGGTGTTTTTGTTTAATTAGAAGTACAGCAAGTACAGAGAGAGTGTGAGATTACATTAACAAACAGTTATAATATAAAGCGGGAGAGTGGAAGAGAGATTACAAGAGTTATAGCAAGTTTAGAGGGTATAAATATATATATGATAGACGTTGATGCACTACGAGCAGTACAAACACGTGGCCCAACGATACCAAGCACATGCTTGTTACGCGCGGGACCCTTTATCAATTCGGGCAAAAATGCGAGTTCGCGAGGAAAATACATGAAACAAATAAATACGGGACACATGGCTAAAACTATGATTGAAGCAAATGAGATAAAATTTTAGTTTTTAATACAGGGATAGAAGTTGAAGTGACAAATTAATTGCTAAAGATTGTTATAATTAGTACAGAGAACGCGAAAGGGCTTATGCAGACTAAAATTAGATGTACATAGGGGCAAATTAAGAGGGTAATAATTTCGTGTTAGTCTAACGGGAATATTAAAAGTTAAACGGTTTACCAGTTCTACAGAATCAATAACACCTCTTATAAGATTTTGCATAAAAGTAGTACCAAGCATTATTCTACGGTTTTCAAGTGTAGGTAAATTAAGCAATATTAATCTACTCTGGTAGGAAGGAAGCCTTACCCAGATCCCAGTTCAAACTACGAAACTACGAAGCGCAAAAAGAATATGATTGGGTACTAAGCCATTGAACACTCGATACACGTAGGAGATGACGAGCAAAGAACGAATGTATGATAACGATCTTTCAATGACTTCGTTAATTATTGTATTTTGTTCCTTGTTATGGCATATGGCCATTGCAGTCTTCTTCAATTCTGTCAGTGTAGGCAGTAAATCATTAAGTACTGGCCATGTCTCTGGTTCATGCTGTAAAAATGTAGGTCCCTTTAACCACATATTGTGCATTATCGATATCGGCCGCGTTATACGCCGAGGGCACGTGTCTCCATTCGACGTGCACTTTGTGCACCTCCGATACTCGATTTGCAACAAAACAATTTAATTGTGAGGTATGCATTCCCATCCATTGCAAAACAATTTTGGAATCGCTCCAATAGTAGATACCATTAATAAATGGTGTTAATTTATGTCAAAATTTACGAAATGTTATATTTAACAACACCGTTGCACATAGTTCTAGCCTAGGTAAAGTTTGCACCTTTATTGGTGACATTATGGCCTTTGCGATCAATTTACCAATACCTTCCTTTCCATTTTCACAGGGATATAGATGCATCTGCAAAGCCGTGAATTTGACCCTTATATTGATGAGAGGTGCAGACATATCTTGGTATTGACAGGTTGGTCAACTCATTAAAATCTAAAACGAGATCGTTCCAGAATATCTGTAGATCGTCGGGTATAGGTTGATCCCAATCAGGCCGTTTTAGCACAAGATTCTGAAGAAACATTTTACACCAAATAACAATAGGGCTAATCAATCCAAGTGAATCAAAGACTTTAGCTATCATAGAAAATATTGATCCTCTTGTGGTTCTTAGATAAGGTAAGAATTCAAAGCGAAAAATTAATTTATTTTTATTTTAAAGAGTTGCTATTAAATTTTGTCATTGTAAGACCGGCCATCGCTAGTAAAGCAGTAATCTGCGTTTTCTTTATTTCAAGTTCCTCTATATTGTCGGCTCCGGTTAGCAAGTCATCAACGTACAAAAAGGAACGTATCGAGTATGCACCGATTAAGAATTGTGTTTGAAATAGATTATACAACGTAAGCTAAGAATATCCAAAAACGGAGCAGAGGATAAGCCGTATGTTACGGTATTTAAGGCATAGGTCTGTAGAATATCCTTAGGGCCCGATCTCCACGCTATGAGTTGTACTATGTCCTGATAGGGCATTGCTGTTTAACCGAAATGACAAAATTGTTGTGACTTAATCTTGTTGGATAGTTGGTCCGACAAGAAGAATATCATTTAACGATGTGCCTGACGTAGTTTTTGCTGATGCGTCAAAGACGACCCGCAGCTTAGTTGTGAGACTACGTTCCCAATAGGCAACATACTCGTTCTTCGTACGAAATATACTCCTTCATAAACTCTACGTATGCCTTTCTCAGTGACGGGTCTCGTTCAAAGCGTTTTTCAAGAATATAAAATCGGATCTGAGCAATTTCTTTAAGGTGCAAGACTAGCGGTAAAACCCTTGAATGGCAGTCGTACCTGTATACGACACTTGTTTATTGATTAAGACATTTTTTACAAAATGCTCTTCACATAGGGATTCTTCTGCAGTTATTTTGGATGGAGAAATTTATATTCTTCGATTTCCCAAAATCGTTGTACCAAGTTTTCCAGGAAAGGCTGGTCCTAAACCAAATTTCATTGGTAATTTCAACTGGAATTGCCACCAATGATCCAGCCAAATTCCGTATTGATCAAGCTGGGCATGCGATACCCAATTGACCACTTGCCGACTCGGATATCATTAAAGAAGCCTTCGGTATTAATAAGAATGTCGATCTTTTTCGGATCATGAAAATTAGGATCAGCAAGAACTACTCCTTTGGGAAGTTTCCATTGAGAAATGTCTATATATTCTTGAGAGTGAAAGTTTAACGACCATTCGAAACTAGATATGTGTGATTTAATCGTAGCGAAAACATTAAAATGAATCTGCCGGCTCATGTCTGCAACACCGCTAACGGCCTGTGCTACGTGAGATCTGTCTAACTGCAAGCGTTTGGCAGTTTCTTCAGTTATTAAATTCAATTTGGAACAGGAATCCAAAAAGACGCGAACTGGATAGTAGTCGCCGCATTTGCTTTTGATAAACACAATCTCGGTTGGTAGTATACTGCTCTTTGTAGCACTAGTCAACATTATTCGTGCCGCCTCTGTCTCTTCTCTTGATTGTCCAATAGGGCTTAGATCTGTGCTTAAATTTTGACAGTGGCTAGTCGATACCATGGCCCGTTGAGTCTGAGTAAAAAAAAAAAATTCCCTTAATTTAAATCCATTGACTTTGATTTAAGGAATAATGGCTTTAAAATGGCTAACAAGTCTAAACGTGGACTTAAAAATTTTCATCCAATATAAATTTAAAGTCTAAATGGACTAAAAATGGACTTATGTAACTGTCCATATGGCCTTAAGTCCATTTGTAGTCCATTTGGACTTAAAATATATATGGTTAGATGGTACTTCGACAAAAAAAAACAAGCTAATAATCGTTACTATCCGCCAGTAAATTTTTTTGATATGAATTTTTTAAGCTCGGAACAACGTTGGTTTTTTGGCCGTTTACAGCTGTTAACTGAGGTTAACAGGGCTCTAACAGGGCTGTAATACACCTTTTTTCCAACTGAAATAATCTATATAAAATCGAACCTTTGGTTGTTAATTGAGTTGATGGTCTAGTTAGTTTGCTTAAAGATGTATCTTTTAGTAGAAGTTATAAAAATAATTTCGGTTTTTAGACGTGTATTTTTAAAGAAGCCATTTATGCCAGCTTTTTTGCATTTTTTCCACATTTTTCAGCTTTGACGAAGTGTAGCTTCTAAACCAATGAATGGAACTCAATGCTGCGTATAAGAAAGTTAAAGGGCATTCTTTTACCTGTAAAATGAGTCTTTGATAGACCAAATCGGTTTACCACAACTCGAGTTAGAAATTAAAGAAGTGCAAAAAACGTTTTTTACACTTTAAAAAAAACTGTACCATACAAAAAATTAAAAGTGCCCATTTCTTACTCAGGAAGATGTACCTTAACCGAAAATCATAGTTTCATGAAGTGCGTACTTCATCAATTTTTTTTTGTAAACTGGTGTTATCAATGGTGCAAAAATAAATATTTTGGGAACTGATCTCAAATCGATTTAAAACAAAATAAATGGTGTTTATAATGTTTTCACATCCAAAGAAAAGGGTCTCCAACTGTGCACAGCAAAGCACATGCATTTTGTTCCTTCCTTGTAATGGACACACATTTGGTTTTATGAAATCCTGAATCATTTTAGTAGGCACACTTTTTTTCTTAGTAATTGTTTGATTGCTACTAGAGCCCTGCACGAGTAGACTTGTAAACAGCTCTGAGCTAGAGCTTGTTTGTTTGTTTGTGACTTTCGAGTCATAGGTCATGGGATTATCAAATAAGCACGTAACAGCTCCAAACAAGCTCATGTGTCTAATAGCCTATTAACATTACAGTATTTTTTGGGGAAACGTTGGGAGGATGTTGAAAAAATGAAATTCAGGTTTACACTACCGTCTACCGTTTACCGTCTATGTTTTCCGTACCTAGTGTCAAGTGAAAAAAGTAAAATATGAATATTTCCATGCTTCCAATTATATTAGCTGCCGCTTAAGAGCAGCAACAAAAATTAAATCAGACCATTGCCGAATTATTGGAATTCGATGAAGGCATGGACAACATGGACGAAGAGGACATCAAAAACGCTTTCAGGGTCTGCTCAGTTCCGCAAAGTATTTGGATGCATGTGAGTCAATGTTTGTTAGCACAAATAAAAAGTAAATAAGCCAAAGCCCTTTTAGAAAAGATTTGGCCAATTCTGGGAAAAGGACGTAGCGGAAAACAATGAGGAGTTTTTTAAAGAAAGTTTTCGGATGGAGAAATATGTATATTTTCCATTTTAGTCTCAAGACTGCAAGTGCTGCAAAAACAGGACACATCATTTCGCAAAGCCATTCCTTTGCCAAAGCGTGTCGCAATGGCACTCTATACCTTGGGTAGCACGGCAGAATACCGGACTGTAGGAAAGCTGTTCGGAGTGTCAGACAACAGTGTTCAACAATATTCTTCATGAGTTTTGCCGGGCGTTTATTTCAGAGTTCGCAGAGGAGTACTTGCCAGCTAATTTTTTGACTGAAGAAATGGTTGATGACTGTGTCAAGGGATTTGAGAAAATATGATTTCCTACGACTGCCTACTTTTTCAGAAGCAGCAGCAAAAGCAACAGCTCATATTAAAAAGTTACATACAGTCGAAGTAAGAAAAAAGCTAACTTATGTGACTTTTGCTACTTCGACTGCCGAATTTTTAACACTGATTTCCTCAATGTATTGGTGCGATTGGTGAGAGCACTTTATAATATTAAGATACACATGTTACTCTACTCCAAGAACGTTTTCAGATGGATGCCATATTGAGATAAAGCCAACAGCAGCGGAGACTACAGATCACTTTAACTACAAGGGCTGGTACTCAATCGTTTTATTCGCTTGTGTTGATTGTCGGTAATATCTGAAACATATTTTTTCGAATATTGAGTTTATTAATTTAGAGCAGCGGTCGGCACACACATACAATGAAAATTTGTTTTATAGTTGTGTGAATAAATTGTATGGGGCAGCTCATCAATGTGCATGTGCAGGCCGCTGTTGTACAGTGTACGTGAGCGGCAGAGGATTGGCAGAACAATTCCCTATGCTCACTTAATAGGCCGCTGCCGACCGCTGATTTAGAGCGTAGTTATAGGTTTATCTATGCTAATGTTGGCTGTCCAGGGCGTTGCAATGACTCTCTTATATATCACAAGTCTGACCTTCGTCAAATTGTGGAGTCAGCTTTATTGCTTAACGAAAAAGAAAAGGACATTTGCGGAGCAAAGGTTCCGCTACTTCTCATTGGCGACTCGGCGTTTAAGTTTTTCCCGAATCTTATAAAGCCGTATTCCTCTTCAACTACAGCTTCAGTGCAACAAAAAATATTTAATTTGTCAAGAGCTAGACGCGTTGTTGAGAATGCATTTGGACATCTAAAAGCAAGGTTTCGTCGAATTGGGAAGTGATTAGATAGTCGACCAAAGAGTAATGCTGCTATTATTATTTGCTGTTGTATTCTTCATAATCTCTTGAATGCAAAAAACTCGAACATTAACGAAAGCTGGAATTTGGATCAAAACAGACACCGCCCACAGCCGGATGAAAGCAACATCTCATCTGATTTTGTCAGGTCGGTAGAGACCATTAGACGCGTTTTTGCAGACCATTTTCTTAATTTTAGTTAATGATCATAGTTTATCATGATTATTAATTAATTAAATTAAATAATTAAATTATAAATTATTTATTTTTGTTTTTTAAGATTTTAAGTAGAAAGCTTAAAACGCCACATTCTGCTCTGCCATTTGTAAATTTTATTCTAAAATAAATAAATTAAATCATAAATTATTTGGGTTTTGTGATCAACATGAACTCTTTATTTGTAAATCGTAATCTAAAATAATGAAATTATAAATTAATTGTTTTTATTGTTTGTTGTTAATTAAAATTTCAAGACGGCTGGCTTGAAACGACGCATTCTGTTCTGCCATTCCGCGGAGTATTTTCCTGGTCTCACTTTGGTGCTTACGGGTCTGCTGCTGTTGCTGCCTCTGTATATCGTTTCGCTCTCTAGCCAGAGCTATAAGCCCCTGGTGGGTTGCCAGCTTACCACGCTTCCTAGGTAGCTCTGCACCTGAGTAGGTCGCGCGGAAGGCAGTCTCCCCACCAGAGGTTGCTGCTTCCGAGCGTGTCTCAGTTATTGTCATCTCGGAGGGGTCCAGCTCGATAATATCCACCACAAAAACTCTGCGGTCCATCGAGGGTAATTTTTTCGCGATTTTTGAGGCACAGGCCCCTCTTCTAGACTACTACCGGAACATCAAAGGGCTGACGGTGGAATATTTTTAACCGTTTAGCTTGTCAAATTTGTATGACCGACTGAGACGGTAAACGGTAGATGTTGCCTAATGTGAATAGGCTTTAATGTGAATAGGCTTTAACGGATACTTTTAAAACAGTTCAGTTCAAAAAGCTCACAACAACAAAACAAACAAGTCAAACAGTTCAGCTTACTCGGACAGCTCGAACAGCTCTAGTGTCAAATATTTCTGGTTAATAAAACGAGCGAGTTCGTAATTATTGTTTATTTATATAGTCCGAAAAGTTTAGTTTTTCTTAACATTCGTAATGGCTTCTGCTCCACAGGTAAATATTGCCAAAGAAGCTACACTTTTTGGATGGACATGAAGAAAATGGAAATAAAATAATTGTCTCAAAAAACAATGATAGGTTTGCAGACTTTGTACGCAATTTTGCGAACATACTTAGCCACTATAACATTATACACCGAGGACTTTGATACCCTGAAGTGGTGGGAAACCAATAAAAACCAATTCCCACTATTATTTAAGGCAAGCTGCCAAGTTCTGGGAACCCCCGCAAACAGTGCTCCTTTTCTATGGCCGGAAATCTTATTTCAGAGAAGCGCATTGCCATTGCAACAAATCCAGAAATGATTAAACAAATAAAAATGTATCACATAAAAAACAACTTATTAGCCAAAATAAAAAAGTTGAACTGCTATAGTAATTTAATTAACATACATATTAAGCAAAATAATATTCCCCGAATTTCTTCAATCAGATTGCTTTTCCTACAAAAGCTCTGTTCCTACGTAACATTTTTTAGATATGTTCGGATACTTGATCTACTAAACTTGATCTATGATCTACTATACTTGCTTTTTTTCGATCAAACTTGATCTTAACTTGATCCGAAAATTTCTGTGAGCTGATTTAGTCGAACGGTTTTCCTGAAATTTGAGTTAAAGGGCATTTCGAGTATACTCGTGCAGGGCTCTAGTTGCTACCCATTTGCTCCTCAGTTTTAATTATCAATGTGTTATGAGATCGCTTTATGTGCTTTGACAAATTAGTACTATGATTACCCTATAAAATGCATACGAGTTACATACATATGTAAGTAATTACTTTATTAATTATTTTGAATTTTTTTTTTAAATTAATTATAATTAATCAGTTTATTTTTATACCCGTTACTCGTAGAGTAAAAGGGTATTAAAGCTAGATTAACGGGAAAAGAAATGTGTATTCGTTTCATCAATACATATTGATAGACCAAAGTGGGAAACCCCCTCCCCCCTAACGCCCACAAACCGCGAAAAGCTGTGGCGCCCACAGTTTTAAAGCTAGAGCAAAAGTGTAAACGCCATTTTGTTTAGGTTATTAATGCCTACGGATTAAAAGTAAAAAGTTATAATCAAATTATGAAATGGCCGGTAGATGACGCCACTTTGAAGCGGCTGCTTGGCTTGCCCTGCTTGAGACTGCTTGCTTTAGCTGAGTAACGGGTATTTGATAGTCGAGGCACTCGACTATAGCGTTCCTTCTTGTTATACTTACTTTCATTTGATGCCCACAATTCACACCATTTATTTTGATTAGGCACGTGCACGTGCTCGTGTTTGATAAAATGTCAAACGAGGAATACTTTCTTCACATGAACTTCTTTCTAACTTCTAGAATGAAGCTTGATAAAAGCAGACGGCTGAAGTATTCGTTGGGACTAGTTATCTCTTTTCTTCATATATAAAAAAACCGCTTAGAAATGCGCCCAAAATTCCGGATTTACAACCTGCTCAGACATTTTCTTTCATAAGAAGCACATGTGTTAAAAAGAAAGAAGCGCCACGGCGGAAAGTGGGACCTCAAATGCAGATTTCAGTATTTTTATTATTATCTAGTAAAGTACTGGTGCCAGCAATGCGGTAATCAGTTCTAATTTTAATTTTTGTTTTTTCGGTTATCTGTTCCGGGTCCGGTTCTGGTTTTATTCCATGGTTGTATCATAATGTATGTAGGGAAATACAAATTAATAATGTTTATTTCGGATATATAAAAAGTAAATTAAGAAAACAAAGGTTTTTATATGAACTTCATGACTTGTGCACTCTATGGATGACACTCTCTGTTCAATATTCGCAATCGACTGACTCAAACTTAAATTAATAATGCGCAATTTCTGTTAAGAAGAGGGTGATGGGTAAAGACATTCTTTGATGAAAAAAAATAGGAACTGGCTGATGAAATATGCTATGAGGTTGTAGAACTCCAAACAGTGTGTCCCCATATGAAATTAAATAGACTGCTTAAACCCCTAATATATCCATACCCCACAATCGACTATCCTTAATCTTTATTCGCCCCTGAATGAACCCGATTTTTTAATGTATTCGGCTGCTGTCGTAGTAATGTTAGGTCCCTCCTGATTCCCTTATTTTTTTAATTCATAACGCACGTGATTAAGTTTTTCAGTGACTTTGTATGGGCCAAAAAAAATGTTGGACGAAGTTTCATTCCAGTTCCGTACTGTGCGCTTTTTATGGCAACCAATTCTCCTACGGCATATTCAGTGTCTATCTGCCTTTTTTCGTTCAAACTCTTTCTGTTTTCTTGCTGGACTTTCTCTATATTCTGCTGAGGTTTCTTTCGTATCTCTTCACGTTCTTCATTTAGTTCTTTTATTTCTTTTACAAACCGAACAGATTTTGCAAAAAAAAATGTCACATTTTTGGTTTGCCTGAAACTTTTTTTACACCTACTATTCGAAAAATAAGTAAACACGTGTATCAGGATTTGACCAAAAAAAATGTAGTTTTTTGGTTAGAATTTTTTTAAGTTTGCCAAAAATTGTCAAATTTGAAAAGGTACCCACTCATTGAAAATCTGTATCTCCGGTTATATGAATGCGATTGACTTCATGTCTTCTGCATTAATTCCTCTAAAACCTCTTCTTTAAAAAAATGTCTAAAAAAAAAGTTTTTAATTTCTTAAAAATAAAAACAAATTAAGATTTAAAAAATTTTTTTTACCATGGCCCCACAAAAAAAAAGTTTTTTTTTTCTATATTAATATATGCGCCATATTGTTAGTTACAATCGGTTTTTGTAAAAAATTGGAGCCATATTTAGTTTTTTTAATATCAAAGTCTTTTTAACATGTCCACGACTTTTTTCTATGAACGCAAGCCAAAGCATGTAGTGCATCTCGCTCGCTCTTAGTAGATGCTTACGGTTTTCATACATACGAGTTAAATGAGTTTGTTGACCATATCTAACTAACAAATAGGAATTCTTTGCTTAAAATATTATTGAATTATTTGTTTGTTTAATATTGAATTTTTTTATAGTTTTTTTTTAACATTAAATAACAAGTACATTTTTTTTACATTAAAAAAAATAGTTTGTTGTATAATAAAAAATATTAACTTTTGTTAAAATAATGAACTAAATAAATAAAAAAATAATTAGATAATATTTTAAGCAAAGAATTCCTATTTGTTAGTCAGATATGATTAAATGACTCGTAAGCATGAAAACCATAAGCATGTAATAAGAGCGAGCGAGATGCACAACATGTTTTGGCGTGCGTTCATAGAAGAAAGGCGAGGGCTTGTTAAAAAACGTTCAATATTTAAAAAACTAAAAATGACTCCAGCTTTTTACAAAAACCGATTGTAACTAACAATATTATAATAAATATAAAAAAAAAAACATTTTTGTGGGGGCAATAGTTACAAATTTTTTTAAAATCGTAATTTGTTTTTATTTTTAAGAAATTAAAAACTTATTTTTTTAGACATTGTTTGTTAAAGAAGAGGTTTTAGAGGAATTTATGCAGAAGACATGAAGTCAATCGAATTCATATAACCGAAGATACAGATTTTCAATGAAAGGGTACTTTTTCAAATTTGACGATTTTTGGTAAACTTAAAAAAATTCGAACTAAAAAAATATTTTTTTTTCGGTCAAATCCTGATACACGTGTTTACTTATTTTCCGAATAGTACGTGTAAAAACAGTTTCAGGCAAATCAAAAATGTGACCCAATAAAAGGTGTTCGGTTTGTAAAAGAACCGCCCATATACAATCCTGTCAAGACTTGGAACGGACTGTACTTGGTTGTTCGAGGTGGAGTGTTATTGATTATCTGCTGAACTCTATTTACGTAACGATACCAATTCTATGGGTTTTCCTGGCACATTTTGCTGATCATCAGAATGATAATTTTGTGGATTCTTTCCTCTTGGCCGTTACCTCTGGGTACGCCTGTGGTAATGTCTAGAAGCTGGATTCCTTCGCGGTTGCAGTACTCGTTAAAGAGTCCTGAAGTGAAAGCGGTTCCCCTGTCGGTGACTATGCGGCGATGATTGCCGAAAACTGCTGCTTGCTTTTCCAGTTTTTCCAAGACTTCTTCGGTTCCAGTCGACTTTGTTGGATAATAAAGTCACACAAAATTGGAAAATCCATCCATCCAAATTCTCAATGGGACTGAGTAACCCTTCCTTTTTTCCACGCTTGGAGTTGATGATCAGGCATTCCACGCATCCTTTGACAACTCGTTCTACCCTCTGTTGAGTTCCAGGGATAAAATACGACTTTTCCAGGATATCGCGGATCTTCTTTACATTGAAGTGGCCCTCCCTGTGTGCTACGCTGATAGTTTCTTGGTCTCAGCCCTGTGCTCTACCTTAAATTCGAACTCTTGCAAAGCAATGGCCCATCTGGCAACTCTTGGTGGTAGGTCATCCTTCTTGATAGTCATTGCGAAAGCGTTGCAATCGGTAACTACGGTAAAAGGCTTTCCAAGGACATAAACTCGCCTATTTTTGAACGCATTTACAATTGCCAAAACTTCGAGATCGTGGGAACTGTACTTTTCTTCGCAACCGTTTGTTTTCCTGCTCATGAACTCAATAGGATGAAACTGCTAATCCTCTGCGTCTTTCTGCATTAAAACGGCTCCAAAGCCATATTTGCTTGCATCTGTATGCACTCGGATCGAACAGTTTAAGTACTGGTGGAGACACAAGTAGCTGTTTCAATAGGTTTAACGAAACTAATCCTTGCTCAGTCAACGTTAAATTTCTGTCATCCGCATATATGACGTGTGGACGAAGGAAGAACACACGTATTGATTTATTGTCTTTTATTTTATTTCACGTTCTCTCGTTCACGTTTCGCTTCAGACTGACTCTGCTGCGTGATCGCAGCTTTTTCCAACCCCCGTTCTCTTGTTCTCTCTCAGCTCTTTTTCAAGAGAGTGAGATAGCTATATATGTTCTAATAGATCGCTTAACATGTATAAGAGAGAGAGAACTATCTTATACATTCTAACGGGACTTAAAAGTAAACAACAACAACAATATTAACGAAATGTGTATACTAATGCGCAATTTCAATAACGCTCGTTATAACTGTAACTAAAATCACAGACATGGGTATTCTGTGTATTCCTAATGCGTAATTCTAATGTGGCCTGCTATAGACGTCAGACCCAAGTATCGCTGCATAGCTTGTCTGCTTTGAGGAATTGGACAGTTGACGACTTTAACCTTTTCGTTGGTGGTTCTTTATCGTGTAGCCTAAAAAATGTATCTTGCTCTTCAGAAATTGTGCTTTTTCCCACTTGATTCGTAAACCAGCCCTCGAATCGTGTAGCCTAAAAAATGTATCTTGCTCTTCAGAAATTGTGCTTTTTCCCACTTGATTCGTAAACCAGCCCTCGAAGCTATGTTCAATACTTTTTCTAACGCCTTCAGTCCTTCATTTTCGTCCCAACTTGGCACCATTATATCGTCCATATAGACAACGATCGTTTGCGTTTGAATAAGATCCCTCAAAGTAGCCGTGACATATCGACAGAAAACAGCCGGAGAATTTGAAATACCAAACGGTACATGAGTAAATTCGTACTGGCCGTTATCCGTCACGAACGCTATGAACTTCCTGGACTCTTCGTCAATCGGGACATGAAAGAAACCGTTCATTATGTCCAAGGTTGTGAATATTCTTGAGCCCTGCAACCTGTCGAGAACATCGTCAATTAAAGTAATCGGAAAATTGTCCTTCTTGATGTTTTGATTTAGTCGGCGAAAGTCGCAGCAAAATCATCTGGATCCGTCCTTTTTAGCTACCAGGACCACTGGCGAAGCATACTCTGAGGAGCTGGATACTCTAATTCCCTCTGCCAACCTGTTCTCGTATGACGTGCATTTTGGGCGTTGATATACAGGAATGTCGCTTCCAAAACGATTCTCATGCTTACTGAAGACTCAATTGATTTTATTGGCTTGTAATCTGTAACAAGCTGCAGTACCTTTAGTTTTTGCTTGTCGCCTAGGAGAGATAAATTAATTTTATCAGGGACAGAACTTTCCTCGACAATCTCCGTGACACACATTCCATTAAATGTCGATGCAAAGTCTCCCCCTTTTGCCCTGAACTCGACGCCGTTGGAACTGAAAACATGGAACATATTATTTCGTCCTTGTAATCCTTAGCAATATGGCCTTCGCTGTTACATTTAAAGCATTTCCTTTGAAAATTGCTCTGAGTCCGCTTACCTGTCGATTCCCTGTTCAAATTGTCATTGGTATATTCCTTGCCCTTTATCTTTTCGTAAATGCATACTTCAGCTTTAAGTTCCCTAATGGATTTCGCTCGATACAACCCTGCCTTGTTGACCTTGCTATCTGGGATGCCATCTACGAAGTACGATACTAGACTTTCCTCATCAAGACTTAACGGCTTGCTGATCTCCATTAAACTGTAGAGATACTCGAGGCATGTCTCTTTTGGTTGTTTTTGCCTTTGGCGCAAAATCTTGTGAATTCTTCCTTCAATGCGTTTTTCAAATCAATCCAACCCGTAACTCCTCTTGTGCTTTTGATGTAAAGCTTGGCTGCTCCAATCAGAAGTGGCTTGGCATAAATAAATTTTTGCAAATTATCCCAACCCACGGTAACTGCAACTTCATCGAATTCAGACAGCCAGTGATTTACGTCTTTCTGTTCGGAGCCAGAAAATGTCCTGAATATCGCGTAGGGTAAATCTCGAGCTACTCACAACATCCTCATCACCCTCGCCGTCCTCATCGTCATCCAAAACTAACCCAAAATGATCGAACAACCGATCCTGCAAAGCTCCTTTTTTGCCAGCTATATCCAAACCTAGTTCGGATAACTTTGCCCGTAGTAGAGGCACAGTCATAGCAAGGATCATAGCAAGCATCCATGGTAATGCGTTTAAGCCGTTTACAAAAAGTGGCACATTTCAATATTTAAATATTTTTATATAACAAAGTATAAATTTAATTTTCGTTAAACAATTCGTGTGATCAAAAAAGTTCAAATCAGATTAAATATTTAAAATCCCCTCAGTTGCTAACCACACCCAATTGGATTTTGCTGTCTGCGACGTCTTCTTGAATTTTGCCAATCCAGTCCACTCTGCTCAGGCTGCATTCCTGCTTTCGCCACAGGAAAACTCTTGTTGCAAAAATAGCAAGTGGCCAGTCTGCTGCTGTATGTCGTCGTTCTCTTCTCTCGTTGCCTTCCCTTGCCTTCGTCGAAAGGATCGCTTCTCGTTGTCCTTCTCTCAAACTTCAATCACAGGCACTATATTAAATTGTCGTGTCTCCTCTGTGTGACACTTTCCTTTGCGTAGATTTTGCGTTGCAAGTTTTTTGCGCGTTAGCTTTTTGGGCACGCACATTCTTTTCTACGTTTTTGCTGTAGTTATCTGTCAGAAAGAACTAATAAGAAATTCAAAATATTCGTATATATACGAATAAGCATATATGATTTGGAAAAACATGATAAATCAATAAAAATAATTCACAGCTACTTCCTCAAGATAGATCCCACTTTGAAACCAGCGGCATAAAATCCGTTGAATTTGGGGCTCTTTGTGAAAAATATAATGGTATTTCTTCAGTCTGGCCCTTTGGACGAAATCCTACTTTTAGACTTAAAAAACGCTATCGCTTGATCATCTACGGTCCAATAAAATTAATTTTTTTTCTAGTAATCGGCCATGAAAGGACAGATTTTTTTGCTTTGGAACCATGTTAAATTTGTCTTCCGTTCGCAAGATAAAAATGATTTTGTGAGGTAAAATATTGGAAGCTATGGGCGGGTTGATATGGAACGTCCCAACGATACCAAGCACGTGCTTGTTACGTGCGGGACCCTTTTTCAATTTGGGCAAAAATGCGAGTTTGCGAGGAAATTGTCTATTTAATGAATTTCGTATAAAGCTAACTTGCTGTAACGATAATTCTAAAAAACCATCTACAAAATCATGGGCAGATAAAGGTATAGCGACAAGTGAGTCAGTAGGAGGGGACCAAGAAATATCAGGGAGATTGAAGTCACCCAAAACAATCAAAAGGTCCCTGTTGGAAAGAAAGGATAAAACAGGGAGATTGAAGTCACCCAAAACAATCAAAAGGTCCCTGTTGGAAAGAAAGGATAAAACAGATTTAATAGCAGATATATGTTTCTCATAAATTATTACGTCAGAGCCAGGTGGAATATAATAACAAGTAACAAAAATAGATAAGGATTGAAGGGAAACTTTCACACTGACAAATTCAATGTCATCAGGGGCATGAGAGTGAATTCGCTCAGAATTTAGGGTAGAGGTAACGGCGATCAGAACGCCGCCCCCCTACCGGAAAGGCGATCGGTTCTGTAGGTGTTAAAGTTGCCTGACAAAACTTCAGAGTCAGTTATTTCTGGTTTCAGCCAAGTTTCTGTAAAAGCCAAGATATCGTCCGTAAATGCCGAGGAGTTAACATAAAGCTTTGGTAGCTTCATATTTAGTCCTCTAACATTTTGATAGGCCAAAAATAAATTTTTTAGTTTTTTTTTCCAAAAAATTATTAAGCCAAAAGCTTTCAGAAAGCAGTACTTTAAACACATCAGGCGGAGCAAATATTTTAAAAGACGATATCCTACGAGCGTAAGAAAAGCGAAATTGTTCCACAGCAATGTCCTCGGATGGGAATTTCCAAAACATCCTTGGATGTGGTATCTGGGGTAAATCTGGAAACGCATAGTTGCATCCGATGCGGAACAACTGACAGTTTCTTTCGACCCCCAGCAGCAATCTGAACGTCGCTCAGCTGAGGCCCAGAAACAGTACCCACAGTATCTATAGGTGCGGTCGGTCGAATTATTGGCCTTAGGTTGGCATCCAGAAACAGGAACACCTCCGGAATTGGCTGTTTCCATAGGCACAGTTGGCTCATTTGGCCTTGTGCCGACAGAAACTGCTGCCGCTACCGGATCTACAGTTGGGTTTTGCCCCACGGTCGCATTAACTGCCCTTGAGCCAGCTTTTTTGCGTTTGGGCGACTTGGTTAATAATTTTGTATTATTAAATTGGACACAAACGGAATTGAACCCCTCATTGAGCTTTTTAAGAGCACTTGAGATGTTCAATAGGCCGTCTCGAGTCTGCCTCATAAAGCTGCTCATCTCGACTGTCAATTCCTTGCAGGACTCACATGCCCACATGAGACCGGTACGCAATTCAATGAAGTCTTTTACTCTGCCAGTAAATCCTGCACATTTGACGTGCATGATCGACTCACAGAGCCTGCAGATAATAAACGATTCCTTAGGAGAATAGGGAAGAGAGCAATTTTTTTTTTAGGACAGATAAGAGCCATTTTAAGGGAAAAAAGTTTTTTTTAATTAAATGAAAATAAAATGTGAAAAACTACCTCGAGTAAATTTGGCACTGGGATCAAATACCAAAACCGCAAAGACATAAAAACACGAAAAATTAATTTGAATGCAAGAAGAATTAATTTGATGACAATAACGATAGTACTATGTTATAATTAGACATTGAAGAGACTCCATACAACAAGACGTGACTGAGATCATTATATTTATCACAAAGAACACGGAAAGGGTCATTAAGGGCAAAATTTGACCTGCACAATGGCAGAGACAGGGGGCGATACCGGCGAATTGTCCTGCATGGTACATTCCAGTTTAGGGAACTAAGGAGAAAGGAAGAGTCAACATCACCATTTATTATGTACTCACTCTAACCGCTTTTATTTACTCTCATGATACGGTTTTGTTTTTGATTTTGCGTTGTCCCTCCTTCTCGACGCAGAGAATTTACCTTTGAACGAAGAGGCGGGTTGAAAGTTAAAGTCCAGCATCAATGGTATTGGCAACCATTGGTAAAAATCCTGCTTACGAATATTATAATAAACGGCGAAGAAGATATGTAATTGAACTGTAATTTAGCTTGGACCCTGTCCTGTCACAGTCGCCAAAAATGTTTGAGCTCTATCTCAAGAGACAATTCCAAAGAATTGTTTGTGGAAGTTATATTCCGCACTTACAAAGACGACACGGTTATTATATCTTAGTTTGTATATTTCCTCATTGCGTTCAGATTATCGACTGCCTTCGTGTAACAATTTCTCGTCTGTCCTATGCTTTCGCGACGTAAGCTAAAACGACGATCGTCTCTAGGACAGCCGATTGCCATATGTGTATTAGAATTTAACATAGTATAAGAGAAAACTAACATAACAATTAAAGATCTAGTAAAATCGAACTTTAGTTAATCTTCTCCTCAACCAGTAACTTTTATTACTTGCTTTATTTTAACAGAAAACCAAGAACGCCTATTTTTGTATCTAATTGTCTTGGGCTCACTCGGAGTGCTCTTTTCGATAGTAATCATTGCAACTAGACTAGTGCTTCAAAAGCGAATTCTTACAACTGACTCACACCTAAACTCTATGGCCAAAGGAAGAGAAGACGCTGTTGAGGAGACAACTATACAAAGCGGCTTTAACGACACGATATCTGAAATAGATGCTGACATCGACCTGAAAACTTCTCTGCCACTACCCAGTGTGTCTAAAAAAGAGGTAAGCACTATTTAAGAGAGCCCATTTTTCGTCCACCTTCTTACCTACCACTACGTAGAACTACCTAACCTACTCGCCAGCCAGTAGCCTGTACACCGGTATCTCTGCCAACCAGATGCCTTCGGTGTGTAGCCCAGCACCTGCCGTCGGGCTCATTCCAAATTCGCTTCTGATGGGGACTCACCAATCACCTGACCTCATCGGCATAACATCGGGACCCTTTGTCACCACGACTGTTGCTAGTTCAGGCGGTCAGGGTCCGGTACCAGGGATTCTAGCCTCGGCTATTGTGATTGGATCTAACGCCCCAACTAGCAGCTCCATAAGTAAGTAATCTCGCTTGCTCATATGGCTTATTTTTCCAATACCGTTCTCCCTTACAAGGTACTATGATACCCATTACATCGCTGGGCCAGTATACGACGGCGCCAACAATCAGAGGTGGGTATATTTTAAACGCTGAAAGCATGGCCGTTCTTCAGCGGCCTAGTAGCACACCAACACCCCCGAGCTTGTTGTCCGGAAGTTCGCCAGCGCACCCTCCGCCAACAGGTCCCTCTTCGCTGGCCATCAATGTAAGCTCACAGGGCCATGTGTCCATACCTGTTCAGGGCACATCGACGTTGCGGCGCGCACAGCCGGCCATTTTGCAGCCGCAGCTTTCATACGACGGTACCGCCCCACGCACTCTCTCAACCGGCGTGGCCGTTGGCTCACAGTTCTACTACGGGTGACAAGGTACATTGGACTGCGACCCCCATGTATATGGTGCAGGATTACGTGTGGGAATGCGCGAAGATCCTTCAGTTTCGAGCAACTAGAAGTCGGCCGAAGTGACCGATCGTTAAAAAGCAATAGAGAACTTCCCCGCATCTTAGACATTAACTTCGGCCGCCCCAAGCTACAAAAAGTTTTGCAAAATGTTGGGCCAAGTGTAGAGGTATTCAGCCGGCTTTTCCCGCCCTAAAAATGACTCTAATCCAATCACTGTCTGCGAATTGTTAAGGGATACGCGGATGTTGTTTTGAACATGGATTAATAAACTATTTGACATAAAGGAAAAAAATTCAATTCAATTTAATTCAAGTGTAGCCACTTCCGAAATGATCTACGATAAAGAAATTTAGTTTTCCTTGACTGGTTTGCACTATGTAATGAAGGGACAAGCAGGTCGGTTACTGAAATATAATATATAAGGTTAATTCAGGCATTACTGACATTATCCCGAGCAAGGGTTTAGCAAGAACGAATTGTGCACACGTGGTTAATCATTGATCCCTCACGAGTTTAACTTTTTAGCGCACCTCATTCTTAAGCGTATCCCTGACCTAACACATTAAATCAACCGTTTCTATATCTGCTTGGTTTGATGTTTAATTTAAACTGTCAAGTGCCTTCCTAATTAGCATTTAAGTGTGTAGTCTCCGCGTATTTAGCATTGCGAGCGATAGGAGGTACCGCAATATAAAATGAGACGCGTGGGCAGATAAAATAAGCCTAACCAATAGATAGTTACATTTCCTTAATACGAGTTGTAAATAAATAGCGTTATAGTCATAATGTTCGTATGAAACAAAACTTACTTACATAGGAAAAATTATGTTAGTGGAAGTTTAGATAACTTAAATGAGTGCTTCCTGAAGATAAGAAGAAAACATTTCCAGACGTTCGAAGCCATAAGAAACACAATTATCCAAGTGTACAGATTAGGTTAGATTTAAGATGTGAAATAATTTATATATCATAACTGGTATTGGTGTATAAAAATGTTAAAGCGAATAGAAAAAAAATTGTATGCAGGCACTTACCAACCCAATTAAGTTCCCCTACGGCTATGCCACGGTATTGATCTTATATTATGTAAATGTATTGTATATTTGTACTATTAATTTAAAAGAAACCAATAAATTATATATTAAACTGAAATAAAAAGGTAAACCGTACCGTATTATTTATAACATTTTTCCGACTAGCAGGTGTTTAAGGGAGAGTGAACAGCGGGGTACGCTCTTTATCCGGGAATGTATATTGGTAGGGTCAACAGTTATGTATACATATATATTTTTTTTTTTTGATCTGAGGGGAGGAAATTGCCTTATGCCTCTCCCACTACCGTCGTAGATGTGGTATGTGGGGCTCGCACCCACTGAAGCCCCCAGCTCACCAGCCTCTAGCGCAGCAGCCACTCTCGTCTATACAATGCAAAGCTCTAGGGCTCATCTCTATTGGATTGCCAACCCATATTGTAACCGATGAACCGATGGTCTGCGTCCAGACTACCCTTGCTGTATCCTTTCCTCCAGTTTCTTTTTTCTTTACTCTTCCTTTCTTTACATTAGTCAGTCTATTCCGTTTCTGGTCTATAATGATTTCTTTTCTTTAACCTTAAGATCGTTCCAACATAGGCTTTAACGTAATTCTTGGTCGCCTCACTGTTAATCATGCGTTCATGCTGTAGCTCTTAGACTTTTGAAATATCTCTTGCTAAGAGATCAATCGGTATTACCCCCGCGGTGACTAGAGCTGGACTTGGACCGTTCTATAGGCGCTGATTATCCTCAATGCTTTTGTCCTTTGAACTTAAAGCAAGGCTTTTAGTCTGCACTTTACGTGAAGGGTGTCAGCCCAAACACACATCACATCCGCACAGCAGTATTGCATGGCTCACTTCCATTGGGAGTTTGCGTTTTGATTGGATTGGTTCGTCTATGTTTGAGTCTGCTAAGTGATTTTGCAGTGTTGGGCTCCAGCCGAACTCCTAGATATTTTATTACTTTCTGCGTCCTAATGATATTTTTTCCTAATCTCATATCTATTGCTAGTGGGAGACGCATTGTTGTTACCAGCAACAACTCGGTTTTTTTTCGTGGCCACCTGCAAACCGTTCTTGTCCATCCATCCTTTAATCCGGAGCATCACCGGGTTTTTATCTTACGCTGTATGTTTTCAGGGTTTCGAGCCGAGATATTTTGTTCGTATAAAAATTTTGGTCGCACTCAACAAACGACAAACAGTATACTCGGCTTTTTTTGCTCGGCTCGCTCACAGACCGTTTGGTCTTGAACGACGATGTGTGCATAGTGCAACTATACAAGGTAGTACACCGTTAACGATACAAATAGTACGTGCGAGTAAAAGAAGGAGGGATATCGCCAAAGGACGTTAAATTGCACCATGTTCTTTTTAAGAATTTCTTTTCATTTCTGTGCACAGTGGTATAGTAAGTATCATTGTGACACTTGATTTTCATGTTGGATTTTGAAGGTTTAATAATAAATAGAACAATAATTGAATTTTTCTTTTTATTCATTTATTTAGAATTAAGTTTAAAAATTAACAGTGCGTTTAAATGATCCGTATTTAATGAGCTCCGTCATTCACTTAGAATAAAATGTAAAGCTGAAAAAACTCTTTCAACTGAGACTTGAGTGGCAGGTGTGGCCAAAACTACTTATGCCACCGCACTTGGCGACTTGAGCCTTACATTTCTACAAAAATGCAATATATCGTCCTTGAACGGTAGACGACGATACATTTTGTCGAAGTTGTCTACTTCAAAATATATTTTGATCAGTTTTTCAGAAACTGGCTCTGGGATGAGGAAGAGGGGTCCATATGCATATGCAACAGTTGGTGTGGAGTAAACCTTTAATAATAAAGCAAAGAGAATATTGAGAGAGAATGTTGTAACTTATTTTTTACAAAAATAACTTAAAGCAGGTATTAGTGCATGACTAGGACAATTTACTTATTAAAACTAAAAACACATATATAAAAGCACCTATAAAATAAAGGATACAGGACCTCTACTTCAATTACAAACTCGTCCTACTAGGTTTAGCACAAACTACATATATATGGCGGATAATAAAGCTTGGTTTTCAAAAGTTTGTATTTTATAAGATTTTGGCTCTTCTTGCACTGCGATTCGAACTCCATCCATATAATGAAACAAGAGGGAACGCTATAGTCGAGTGCCTCGACTATCAAATACCCGTTACTCAGCTAAAGTCAGCAGTCTCAAGCAGGGCAAACCAAGCAGCCGCTTCAAAAAATTTAAAAAATTTCTTCTACATTTCGGTAGGCGTTAATAACCCAAACAAAATTGCGTTTACACTTTTGCTCTAGCTTTAAAACTATGGGCGCCACAGCTTTTCGCGGTTTGTGGGCGTTAGGGGGGGAGGGGGGTTTCCAACTTTGGTATATCAATATGTATTGATGAAACGAATACACACTGCTTTTCCCGTTAATATAGCTTCAAAACTGTGGGTGCCACAGTTTTTCGCGGTTTGTGGGCGTTAGAGGAGGCGTGGCATATCGGCGTGAAAAACTTGCGCTGCGTATTAACCCCTAGAATCTGCATGCCAAATCCCAATCTTCTAGCTTTTATAGTTTCCGAGATCTCAGCGTTCATATAGACGGGTGCCACTGTTTTTCGCGGTTTGTGGGCGTTAGAGGGGAGGGGGGGTTTCCCATTTTGGTCTATCAATATGTATTGATAAACCAAATACACAATTTTTTTCCCGTTAATATAGCTTCAAAACTGTGGGTGCCACAGTTTTTCGCGGCTTGTGGGCGTTAGAGGGGGCGTGGCACATCGGCGTGAAAAACTTGCGCTGCGTATTAACCCCTAGAATCTGCATGCCAAATCCCAATCTTCTAGCTTTTATAGTTTCCGAGATCTCAGCGTTCATACAGAACGGGTCACAGTTTTTCGCGGTTTGTGGGCGTTAGAGAGGGCGTGGCACATCGGCGTGAAAAACTTGCGCTGCGTATTAACCCCTAGAATCTGCATGCCAAATCTCAATCTTCTAGCTTTTATAGTTTCCAAGATCTCAGCGTTCATACAGACGGACAGACAGACGGACAGACGGACAGACGGACAGACGGACATGGCTAGATCGACTCGGCTAGTGATCCTGATCAAGAATATATATACTTTATATGGTCGGAAACGCTTCCTTCTGCCTGTTACATACTTTTGCACGAATCTAATATACCCTTTTACTCTACGAGTAACGGGTATAAAAATCACTATAAACTAAGTTTTCCTCCTGCAACTTTAAGATAGAATCATATGGGCCTTTGAACGCTACACTGAATGGACAGGAATTCTTTTAGCTCAAGTAGTTTTTCACCATTGGGTACCTTGAATTCCACCTAGTGACAACGTCGAGCAATGGTACGTTTTTATACCCGTACGTCTGTCTGTCCATCTGTCTGTCCGTCTGTATGAACGCTGAGATCTCGGAAACTATAAAAGCTAGAAGATTGGGATTTGGCATGCAGATTCTAGGGGTTAATACGCAGCGCAAGTTTTTCACGCCGATGTGCCACGCCCCCCCTAACGCCCACAAACCGCAAAAAACTGTGGCACCCACATTTTTGAAGCTATATTAACGGGAAAAGCAATGTGTATTCGTTTCATCAATACATATTGATAGACCAAAGTTGGAAACCCCCCCTCCCCCCTAACGCTCACAAACCGCGAAAAGCTGTGGCGCCCATAGTTTTAAAGCTAGAGCAAAAATGTAAACGTTATTTTGTTTGGGTTATTAACGCCTACCGAAACGTAGAAGAAATTTTTAAAATTTTTTGAAGCGGCTGCTCGGTTTGCCCTGCTTGAGACTGCTGACCTTAGCTGAGTAACGGGTATTTGATAGTCGAGGCACTCGACTATAGCGTTCCCTCTTGTTGTTGTGCTAGATTAAGGCACGTCTGCGCAGGTTATATATGTAGGAGTTATATCGTCAGGTTCGTCATCCATTATTATATCCCGTTTTTCCAGAACAAAATTCCAGAACAAATTTGCTTACATTTCTATAATTTTCAGAATTTAGTTAGACGGGATAATCATTCACAGTTTTTTTTTAATAAAGTAAAAGCTATCTTCAGCTCAAACACATCAAAATATATATTCGCTTAACATTTCATCAGACCTTAACTTGGCAGAATAATCCTTTAACATAATATCATAGAGTATAAGCTCTCTTCCGCTCAAGCTCAATCGTCTGGATATCAATTCACCGGTCATCAAAGGATAGTTTAGCAGGCTATTCACATACAAATTAGAGTACAACACTCCCTTCTGCATAAACTCATCCATTTGGATACCACTCCGCTCATACCACAGTATCGGACGCTTGCCGCATATTTGCGACGCTACGCACAATGTATAAACTTAGTCCTTTTCTTAGGTCGCAGATCTCTCGCTTCTACGTACGCTTCTTTTAGCGTCGTCAAGCTCTTCCATCATCTCATAAGTCTCTCGCTCATCAGGAAGACTGCGTACACTATCATGTGGATACTTATACATTCGATTAGTAGTTAATGACTTTAACATATAACGATCACCATCAAGCAGCTTAACTATAACATCGATATTCTCTTTAGCCTCTTCTCTACCTCTCTTCAGATCGACTCGCATTTATTCATTGATGGTCAACATTCCCATGGACCTCACCGCTTTCCTATGAACAGTTCTAACGGACTAGGTTGAGTCACTCGATTTGTGGTGCAGTTTATGGCCAATTTTATTTCGCTCAATGCCTCCTGCAACGAACGCTAGTCTCCACCACCGTTAACATCCCTTTTAGAACATTTATGACACGCTCTACCTGTCCATTCGCTATGCTAGCAGCTGTTGCTATCATATGCAAGTCAATGTTATTCTTGGAACAGAACTTCCGAATTTCACTACTGGTGAAGCATGTTTCCTTATCCGCTATAATCCTACTAGGGACGCCAAAAATCAATGCAACAAACTCTTCCTGAGCTCATTCGCCAGCTCTTTCTGAATTTCGCCACTATTTAAATCGGTTATGATTTTCGATATATTTTCATCGCGCTGCTGTTCGGATACTAGCCAGTTGGGAGTTATAGCGCCAAGTAAACTCGTACTTCCTTAACTTTGTTTATATTTGTCTGCGCTACTGCAGTGACAGGATTTCTTGAAAAACAATCAACATAAGCCATTTGGCTCCCGCGGAGTTAATACCGACTCGACTCGCCTTAATGGAATTACAATCCGTGTATACGGTAAACTTTCTACCACTCAAATAGTGGCGGAAGTATTTGATGGCTGTGTTCAAGCCAATGTTTCGAGCTCATAGGAGTTGTATTTAGATTCCGCTAACGTATTGCATTTGCTGTAATATTCAACTACCCTACGTTTGCCTTCTACCATATGTATCAGCATAGCGCCATAACCATTGGCGCTTGCATCCGTAAGTAACTCGGTTGAACATTTGGGATCAAAAATAATTAGTACTTGGTCACTTGTTAGCACTTTGATGATTTTTTGGCGAACTTCCCCATGCTGTTCCCTCCACTCATTTTTTGATTTTGATGTTAGTTGGTATACCGGCTTCATTTCTTCCAAAAATCGAGGGACGAATTGCCTGAAATAGGACGCTAGGTCTATAAACTGTCTAATCTGTGTGACTGAAGCTGGTTTAGGAAGTTGAGACATTTTTAGTATTTTTTGGGGATTGGGCTTTATTTCAACCTCCTTTATGACAAAGCCCAAGTATTGTAAGTAGGAATTGGCATTTTCTTACATTAAATGAAAACCATGACTTCGACAGCACGCTTAACACCACTTCCAATCTCTCGTATGCTTCCTCTTTAGAATTTGCAACGATCAGCACATTATTTAGAAATCGCCAAAGGGTTGGACTATGGCAAAAAACTGGTGAGGCGTTCTTCAACCCGAACGACATTCAACGGAATCGGGGTGTATAGGTATTTGGTAAAAATCACTGGACATATTTAAGAAAAATATTTTCCGCCGCTCAAGCGAACAATCTGGTCTGAGATTAATGGTAGGGGGTACCTAAATGATACTGTATTTGAGTTTAGTTCCCGATAATCGATACAGAGCCTGTCACTACCGTCTTTCTTTTTCACAAGTAACATTGGGCTAGCGAACGGAGAATTACTAGGTCTTATTACATTTGCTTCTAACATCTGCTGAATTTTATCCCTCACTATCTGCTTCTCATTTTCGCTAAGGCGATAAGGTCGCCTTTGAACAGTTTTGTTAATGTCAAGCAAGCGGATTTCCAGGGAGTCTAATGGTCAATAGAGATATAACCAACCGGCTGGAATACACAGAAAGGCATTCATGGAAATTTGGGCGGCCCTTAAGCATGTTTAGGAACACTGCAGCCGGCGTCGTTGCCTTCGGAGCGTTCTATGAATAGTTCCTTAAATTGCACCAAGCTTATTCCAGGAAATCAAATTTGAGATAGCCACTGCGCTGCGCTTCCGAGAAGCGATTCGCTGAGCGTCATTACCAAGGATGCACTTTCTTGCGGATGTTCACACAGGAGTTAGCACCACGCTGCTGCATCGGCGCTAGCACTTTAGGGATCAAACGTTGGGAGCACTGCCAAAACTGTACGCGTGCCAGGCACTTTCGAGAACCGTGCCGCTTTCAAGAGTTCTTTAAACATTTTTTTTTGCGTTTCTAGAAGCGTGCGCCAGTTATTTTCACTTCTGAAATAGGAGTTATATCATCAGGTTCGTCGGCCATTATTTTATCAATTTTTTCTTAGTGTACTCAACGCAGCAAGTCGCAATGATTTTCTTAGGCACGCACTTTCTTCTGTTCACTCTGCAGGGTTAACTCGAACTGCCCTGTTCTCATTTGCCATCACTCATCATTGCGCCACGCTCAGCAGGGATTTCGCTCTCCTTCCCCACCGCGCTCTCACACATCTGCAATTTTGGGCCGCGCTGGGTGCCTGACCGGCTTAGTTTACAGAAAAAGGACTGCGGCGCAATTGCTTACAATACACTATGGGGCATTTGACCACTTTTAGAGGCCTTAATTAATTACTCAGTCAATTTAAAAGATATAGACATGAAACTTTATCAGTCCCTGCGCATATTATGTATAAAAATCATCCGGATCGGACATCTATATCATATAGCTCCCCTAGGAACGATCAGATTACCTTTGTTGTTTTTTAATAGAAATGGACATAACTTTAGAAATAGCGATTATTTACGGTTTTAACATAATACTTAAAGTTTCATACAAATCGGACTCTATATCCCAAAGTTTTTAAAACAATGACAAATGTCAGAATTTACCATAAATTTTTACGACTTTTTGTTCTAGTTGTAGCAAAAATTTCGCTTTACAGCTTCTAAAGTGCTAAACTAATCAATGACACAGCTAGTTATTTATTCTTCATTTTAATAATATTATAAAGCCAGAAAACGCCTTTCTTCTTCAGCCCCCAGTGCAAACCCAATCCTTTGCAAAATTTGAGGTTATGGTCTAAAAAATTAAATTATAGAAAAAGTGGCAATAAGTGGCGATTCTGACTATATACGTTTTGACAAGAATTAAATACTCTACAAATCCCAATGGGTTTCAGAAGTGGACTCCGCTGGACTCGCTTTATTGCTCCATTTCCTACTACTTCCTTTGCCACTCAATTATAAGAAAAAAACTAATGATTTGCACCGTGTATAGCACCATCCTATTATTCCAATCCAAAAGGTTTTCCAAGATTGCTTTAAAAGTCAAATTTTAAGAACTTCAAATTTGCAAGCGAATCGTTGAATTTTAACAGATCGAAAGTCGCATTTGTAACAGCTGATTTAACAGCTGCTAAGTTAACAGAGACGCTCTCTATCGGATTTCCTGAAACGTAACATTGTTAAATGGTCTTCTGTTAACACATCCCCAAACAAGATTTTTTATTTTAACGACTTTTCAAAAATGGGTTTTGGCCAGCCAAAGTGGTCAAATGCCCCATAGTGTAATGGTTTGGGGTGTAAATACGCATTTTAGCGTGCGTGTGTGTGTACGCAACGGGGCGAATTTATGTTTTTATTTTGTTTTTACAAATCCACAGTTTGTCAATAATTCAACATTTTTAAGGTAATAAGTAGTTCGGAAACATTTCGTCTTAGCTTATCGGGTTTTTGGATTTTAAAAATAAAATCAAATTTAAGGAAAACTTCAATTTGTACTTCTACCGATTGTAAAACTGTTACAAACCAAAATCTAAAACTGATCGCAGCAGCATGATTTTACAAATAGTAAAGTCATTTAAAATCCGACTCAGAATATAAATGTATATACAAACGAATTTTCCTTGAAATTTGCTTAAAGGGAATTGAATAGCTCCACCGATAATTTAAAATTGAACGTTTAGCTAAAAGATTGAAGCAACAAAAAAAATTATCGATATATTCGCATTTTTAGGCGCGCAATTTGATGATTTGTGGCTGTGGTATTTTTCCTTGGCCTTTGCACTGTCACACTTAGAGGAACTTCTGAATAAAAAAACAAGAAAGGAAGCTAACTTCGGCCAGCCGAAGTTTATATACCCTTGCAGATCATTCCAATTCAATTTCAAATTACAAAAATGTTAAATTTAGATCTGCAAACAACAACGAACAAAATTATAGCAGCTTACGTATTATATTGACATTAATTGATCGATCCTTCCTATGGCAGCTATATAATATAGTCATCCAATTTATGTTAAATTTAATTCGAAATTCTAAAATAATAAAATAAATTTTGTAACGAACTGATTTTGATGTCTGCTCGCTACGAGATTCGTGCGGCTAGCTCAGAGAAGTTGTGTGTTCGTCCCACCAAATTTTTAATAAACGTGATCGCCCAGGGGATCAGTGAAAGGCACAGAATTAACGGGTTCGAATAGGGTTTATTGCGGGTATAATTACAGCGGGCTCAATGGCGGGTTGGGCCTGGATGTCGCCACTCGGGGTTCTCGGTGTCTCTTGGGGATGCTCGTCTCCGCACGTTGCTGCGTCGCCTCGGTGGTCGCTGGCCTCGTTGACTCCGTGCTCCGGTCCTGCAGATCCCTGTAGTCCCGTGAAGACGCTCGGTGATGCTCGACGATGCTCGTGCACGATGTACGGGCCCGACGACTACTTGTAGCGCCTCGGACTCACAAGGCGATCAGCCGTGTGGGCTTAGGGAAGCGTCACCGTTCCCAGACTAGGGTGAACAGGTGCTGCGCTCTACAGGCCCACGCCAATAGACACACAGCCGCCTGTCCCTTGCTCTGTCCCGGATGGTCCCACTAGGGTTTCGCTCGGATCGCGCTGACAGTCGAGGTAACACCAGGAATCTGCCTAGCGCTCCACCTCGCTTTTACGCCTAGTGCAAACGAACGTTCCACCCTGGTCTGACTCTCTTGCTTATTGCCCGTGACGTTTCCGCGTAGCTCGGTGTCCCTTCTGGCGGGTGCTGTAGCTGACGATGTCCTGCGCTGGACGTGGCGTGGCTTATGGTACTCGGGGTTTGGACACACGCCGATCCCGGGTTCGTGAACCGTTAGGTTTCTCTAGGATAGCGCCTTGAGATGATAACAGGTTCGCCCTTTCTGGCTGGTTCGAGGACCTATTCGAGTTCCACTTGACGGACTGGGCTTACGCCGGGAACCGACAAAGGAGTATTTGGAACAAGGCACCCTGGGTTTAGATGGCTCTCGCCCCGAGTTTTGATCTCTTGTCGCAGGACTTCACTACTCAACTCTGCTAGACACGCCAAGCGTCATGCGAGGATTTAGTCGTAATAGGAGTAGGACGGTCCGCTTTGACTTAGCCGTGTGATGCCCTCTGAACCTCAGCTACCTGTGTCTCAATTCGGAGATTCCTGGTGGTCCAATCCCGAACGTCTCGACGTAGCGATCTTGCTCCTTGAAGGCTCCCACGGCGCTGCTTCCGACGACTGGGCTTGTGTTTCACTTGTAGATTACTTGGCACTGGTTCACTTTGTTATCTTGACTGATCTTTACGGGTTGACACCTTGTGATCGACTGATCCTGCTACCAGCGCCCGGCGGCTTTATATAGCGCCTCCGGGTACCGTTATTTCCCCTTTGCGCTCTCTCCGCGGCATCTCTCCACTCCGGGTCCAACGTCCGTGAATCCTGTTTGACCCACTTGTCCTTCACGCCTGGCTTCCAACCGCCATTCCGCATGTTGTCGCCGTCCCGCTGACTCCACTGGTGCATGTGGCACGCCTGTGCGCCACTCAGCGTCTGAGATGTGGCACTTCTTAATTCCGGTCCAAAGTCCCAGGCCGAGTCCAAAGTCCGGTGCTGTTCCGTTATTTCCCTTTTGCACACGGCACTCTGGCTCTGCCTGCGAAGTCTCCACTCTCTCATTCTCCGCTTCTCGCTCTCCAAACTCTCTTTGGCAGAGTTCTCTCTCCTATCCTCGAAGTCTCCACTCTCTCCTTCTACACTTCTCGGTCTCCAAACTCTTACTCTCCAAACTCTCATTCTCCAAACTCTCTTCGCCGCACCGCTACTACGCGAATTCGCCGCGTAACTGGTAGGCGGCCGGCCATCCGTTATTCTTGCTGCTGGAATTTGTGGGGAGTTATTCAACTCCTCACATTCCCCCTTACTTCGGGAAATTTTAAAACTTGGCTTTTACTCTCCGGCGTTTCCTTGTATTCACTAGCCTTCGAGTCCTTGTCATGTTCTGCTCGTTCCCTCGGCGCTCCTTCGTTGCTTCCCTCGACGCTCCCCCGACGCTTTCAACTCCGTGAGTTTCTACGGCGCTGGTCGTCCTCTTGCCGCAACTTTCAAAACTCCCGCGCCGATCCTCCATCTGGTCCCACTGGTCATCGACACCCATCAGCTATCGATAACCAGCGGGCCTTCGTTCAAGTGTCCCGCGCTCTTTTCCTCGTCTGGTCACACTGGGCATCGACACCCATCAGATCCCGATAACCCAGCGGAACTCCCCATGTTATCGACACCCATCAGCTATCGATATCGCTGGGGCGGCGTTGCCACTTGGTCGCTTGCGATATTCACCTCACCATGATGTTTCCAAATATCGTGTGTCCATCGATCGCACTATCGTCCGTGCTAATCGACCGCCTTATCGAGGCGCCCCCGTCCCTAGTTCATGGTGAGTTTGCACAATTGTTCCTTAAGTGCCGATTTCACTGGATTTGTTTTTGTGTTTCTTTTCTTATTCATCCCTCTCCTTTCCGATGTCGCGACTATGCCCTTCCATGCTCTTGGTTTTGGGGTCAATGCCCTTAAAGGTTCGGCTGCGGCTGCGCCGTTGGTTGTCGCGCTCTGTCAGCAGCCAGGTTTGTTTACCCGTGGTGAGTTGCCAAATTCAGCTTGATCGGCATTCATTTGTTTGCATTTCAGGGTTTTCGGTGACTTGGTTACGCTTGTTTTCTGTCCGGGATGTTCGGCTGGCTACGGTATAGCCCTACAGCTGTACCGTCTCCCCCCTTTCCTCGGGATAAGTAGAATACGTCTTCCGCGCATACTTTTTCCTCCCTGGCGTAATCTGGGATGACTCAAGCGTGATGCCTGACGCAGAATCCTTGTTGCTGGCGTGTATTGGATGACTATCGCTTCGGCCTGACGCATAATCCAGATGCCTCGCATCCTTGATGTTATTCCTATGCTATCCTTGTGAGAGTCCTTGCTGCCTGGCGTTATCCTGGATGATTCTTGCTCCGGCCTGACGCATAGTCCAGATGCCTCGCATATCCTTGATGTTGTTCCTTTACCATATCCTTGTGAATGTCCTTCGTAGTGTCCGTGGGTTTCTCGCTTGTGTTTTGTGTTTGTTGTTGCTTGAGATCGCTAACGTGAATGGTCCGCTCTTTCTTTGTATTAACGTTCCGTATTTTGCAGATCACCGGCGAGACGAAATCTACGACCTGGTAGGGCCCGTCGTACCTGGGGGCCAATTTTGCGGCGAACCCTTCCACAGCTTTGGACAGGTGGTGTTCCTTAGCCCAGACTACGCCGGCGTCCATTGCCTCCTCCTTAGGTTGTAATACCTAGCCTGATCCTGGGAGGCCTTCTCTAGATTTCGCCTTACGATCTCGAAGGTTTCGTGGAGTTTCTGGGCGTTTTCATCCGGGGTTTCCGTCGATCTTCCGGTGCCTACAGTTTCTCTGTCGTAAAGGGCGCTCGGTAGTCGAGGCTCCCTGCCTTGGGTAAGAAAAGATGGGGTGTATCCAGTGGATTCTGATACGCTGGAGTTGACGGCCAGCATGATCTCCGGCCACTTCTCGTCCCATGTTCTTTGGTTTTGTCCTGCGAACTGTGCAATCATAGTTTTGACCGTCCTGTTTGCTCGCTCCGTCGGGTTTTCTTGCGGCGTATAGGGTGCGGTGAATTGCTGTCTAATACCCATCTCCGCCAGAAAATTTTTAAAAATCCGTCTCGCAAACTGCACTCCATTGTCCGTTATGACCACCTTCCGGGCCCCATACCTTGCAATTATCCGCTCCCTGAACGCCTTTTTAAGCGATTCGGCAGTCGCACTGCGTAGTGGCACTAGTTCCGTCCATTTCGAGAACCTGTCTATAAGCACCAGCAGCATTGAATTGGCGTGCTTCGACCGCGGTAGGGGTCCAACGAAGTCCGCGCATACTGTGGCCCACGGTTCCTCTGGCACTTGGGTTAGCATTTTGCCCGCCGCCTGCCTTTGATTCGGCTTGAATCTCATGCAGGTTTTGCATTTCCTTACGTGGGCTCTGGCGTCTCTATGCATACCTGGCCAGTAGTATCGGGCGGCCAGCCGTGCTATTGTCATTCGGCTTCCTACGTGCCCAGCTGCTGGTGAGTCGTGGTTTTCTTTCAGCACTGTTTCTCGCAGAGCCCTCGGGACGCACATCTTCCATGTAACGACATCCTCGCTGCCTGCTCTATGTGGTATGCTTCTGTACAGATTCTCGCCTTCCATAACGTAGTCCAGGTACTTCTGCGGTTGGGTCCTTATCTTGTCGCGCATCTCCTGAAACCAGCTGCACGCTGCTGAAGCTTCTGCTGCCGATGTCTCTTGTATGCCTGTAAGCGTCTCGGGCAATGGCTGCCTTGACAGAGCGTCTGCCACCACGTTCAGCTGTCCCTTCCTGTACGCTATCTCAAAGTCGTACTGCTGCAACTCCAGGGCCCATCTGGCGATCCTCCCTGAAGGGCTTTCTATGCTGTTGAGCCACTTCAGGGCCATATGGTCGGTTACCACTTTAAAGTGGTAGCCTTCCAGATATGGCTTGAGTTTTCGGATCGCCCATACAATTGCCAAGCACTCCTTTTCTGTCGTTGAGTAGTTCTTCTCCGCGCCGTTGAGCGTTCGGCTTGAATAGGATATGACCTTCTCTCCTCTATCGGTGTCCTGGGTTAATATTGCTCCGATGCCGTAGTCGCTGGCATCCGATTGTAGGGTGAACGATTTGTTAAAATCCGGGCACGCTAATACGGGATCTGCCACAAGTCTAGCCTTCACTTCCTCAAACGCCATCTGGTGCTCCTGTGTCCATTCCCATTTACTGCCTTTCCGTAGTAAGTCATTTAATGGTTTGACTATCTTGGCAAAATCTGGCACGAATCGGCGGTACCACGACGCTACTCCCAGGTATTGCCGAAGTTCTTTGACGGTTGAGGGTGGTTTCAATTCAGCGATGGCCGCTACCTTTTCCGGATCTGTGCCTATTCCTTCGCTAGTCACTCGGTGTCCTAGGTACAGCAGCTCTTTCTTGAAAAATTGGCACTTTTCCGGGTTGATCCTGAGGTTTGCGTCCTTTAGGCGTCGGAACACCTCTTTCAGGTTTTCTGTGTGTTCCTCCAGCGTGCGCCCAATCACTATAATGTCGTCTTGGTAGGCGAATGCATGCGGTGACATTTCGAGGAGAAGCTATCGGTGACAGTCGTGCAAGAGACACACGAGGACAACGACACAATGAAATTCCTGGAAGTAGAGCTGGCGGACTTCAGTACCATGTCGGGAACATCTAACATGGCAGAGCACCAGATCACGATGAAGGACGACAAACCGATCAAGCAGCGATACTACCCCAAGAATCCGAAAGTTCAAGGGGAAATCAATGCGAAGGTAGACGAGCTCCTTCAAATGGGGTTCATAGAGCATTCAAAGAGCCCATACAGCTCCCCCATCGTGATGGTGAGAAAGAAGACAGGCAAGTGGAGGCTATGCGTAGATTTCAGGCAGATCAACGCGAAATCTGTAAAGGACGCCTACCCCATGCCACGCGGCCATCGCCGAATTGAAACCACCCTCAACCGTCAAAGAACTTCGGCAATACCTGGGAGTAGCGTCGTGGTACCGCCGATTCGTGCCAGATTTTGCCAAGATAGTCAAACCATTAAATGATTTACTACGCAAAGGCAGTAAATGGGAATGGACACAGGGGCACCAGATGGCATTTGAGGAAGTGAAGGCTAGACTTGTGGCAGATCCCGTATTAGCGTGCCCGGATTTCAACAAATCGTTCACCCTACAAACGGATGCCAGCGACTACGGCATCGGAGCAATATTAACCCAGGACACCGATAGAGGAGAGAAGGTCATATACTATTCAAGCCGAACGCTCAACGGCGCGGAGAAGAACTACTGAACGACAGAAAAAGAGTGCTTGGCAATTGTATGGGCGATCCGAAAACTCAAGCCATATCTGGAAGGCTACCACTTTAAAGTGGTAACCGACCATATGGCCCTGAAGTGGCTCAACAGCATAGAAAGCCCTTTAGAGAGGATCGCCAGATGGGCCCTGGAGTTGAAGCAGTACGACTTTGAGATAGCGTACAGGAAGGGACAGCTGGTTTCAGGAGATGCGCGACAAGATAAGGACCCAACCGCAGAAGTACCCGGACTACGTTATGGAAGGCGAGAATCTGTACAGAAGCATACCACATAGAGCAGGCAGTGAGGATGTCGTTACATGGAAGATGTGCGTCCCGAGGGCTCTACGAGAAACGGTGCTGAAAGAAAACCATGACTCACCAGCAGCTGGGCACGTAGGAAGCCGCCCGATACTACTGGCCAGGTATGCATAGAGACGCCAGAGCTCACGTAAGGAAATGCGAAACCTGCATGAGATTCAAGCCGAATCAAAGGCAGGCGGCGGGCAAAATGCTAACCCAAGTGCCAGAGGAACCGTGGGCCACAGTATGCGCGGACTTCGTTGGACCCCTACCGCGGTCGAAGCACGCCAATTCAATGCTGCTGGTGCTTATAGACAGGTTCTCGAAATGGACGGAACTAGTGCCACTACGCAGTGCGACTGCCGAATCGCTTAAAAAGGCGTTCAGGGAGCGGATAATTGCAAGGTATGGGGCCCGGAAGGTGGTCATAACGGACAATGGAGTGCAGTTTGCGAGACGGATTTTTAAAAATTTTCTGGCGGAGATGGGTATTAGACAGCAATTCACCGCACCCTATACGCCGCAAGAAAACCCGACGGAGCGAGCAAACAGGACGGTCAAAACTATGATTGCACAGTTCGCAGGACAAAACCAAAGAACATGGGACGAGAAGTGGCCGGAGATCATGCTGGCCGTCAACTCCAGCGTATCAGAATCCACTGGATACACCCCATCTTTTCTTACCCAAGGCAGGGAGCCTCGACTACCGAGCGCCCTTTACGACAGAGAAACTGTAGGCACCGGAAGATCGACGGAAACCCCGGATGAAAACGCCCAGAAACTCCACGAAACCTTCGAGATCGTAAGGCGAAATCTAGAGAAGGCCTCCCAGGATCAGGCTAGGTATTACAACCTAAGGAGGAGGCAATGGACGCCGGCGTAGTCTGGGCTAAGGAACACCACCTGTCCAAAGCTGTGGAAGGGTTCGCCGCAAAATTGGCCCCCAGGTACGACGGGCCCTACCAGGTCGTAGATTTCGTCTCGCCGGTGATCTGCAAAATACGGAACGTTAATACAAAGAAAGAGCGGACCATTCACGTTAGCGATCTCAAGCAACAACAAACACAAAACACAAGCGAGAAACCCACGGACACTACGAAGGACATTCACAAGGATATGGTAAAGGAACAACATCAAGGATATGCGAGGCATCTGGACTATGCGTCAGGCCGGAGCAAGAATCATCCAGGATAACGCCAGGCAGCAAGGACTCTCACAAGGATAGCATAGGAATAACATCAAGGATGCGAGGCATCTGGATTATGCGTCAGGCCGAAGCGAGAGTCATCCAGGATAACGCCAGGCAGCAAGGACTCTCACAAGGATCGCATAGGGATAACATCAAGGATGCAAGGCATCTGTATTATGAGTCAGGCCGAAGCGAGAGTCATCCAGGATAACGCCAGGCAACCAGGACATTCACAAGGATGGCATAGGAATAACATCAAGGATGCGAGGCATCTGGATTATGCGTCAGGCCGAAGCGAGAGTCATCCAGGATAACGCCAGGCAACCAGGACATTTACAAGGATATGGCATAAGGATAACATCAAGGATGCGAGGCATCTGGATTATGCGTCAGGCCAAAGCGAGAGTCATCCAGGATAACGCCAGGCAACAAGGGATACAACAAAGGATATACCACCAAGGATATACCTCAAAGGATACACCAACAAGGACACAGCACAAGGATACACAGATACACATAAAACCACGGAAGATCTTAGAACCGTGGCGGCCGAGGTCTCGTTCCAGACTGACGAAAGAATCGCCAAGTCCATTGCTGTAACGAAAAAAGGGGGAAGACAGCACAGCAAAGAGAGCTGTACCGTAAGAGCAATGGGCGCCCAGGAAAATAACGGGATCAAACAAAGAGGACGGCTCGAAACCGAGGTTTCATCTGAGGGGAGCGAGCGATAGCCTGGCATTCGAAAAAAGTCATCATGAGCTCAAGAATAACACGATCTGAAGCGCGCCGGAGGATGGCTGCCCAGCAGCATCCGGAAGGCCAGGGAAAAGGACCCCATGCCGGATCCCGTGGTCAGCTCCGACAGCGATGTGGAGATCGTCGACGAGGCCAAGGACGACGCAAGGGCGTGGCGGCTCCACAAAGCGATGGACCCAGCCCTGAAACGCATCCCGGTCGGGGTCTTGGGCCAGGCCAGGCCGAAGAGGTCGCGGTCCAGTTCAAGGGAGGCAGTCCCGGAGCCGGAATCCAGGGCGGTGGGCCATGCCATGGCTGTCCACCAGGCCACGGTGGCCCACCGCAAGAAGGCGGAGCAGGACGAGCGGCGGCAGCAGGAGGCCCGGCGTCAGGAGAGGTCCTGCGGGAAATACAGCGGCACGAGGCGGCAAAGTTACATCGGCGAGAGCTGCAGAGGAAGGCCGAAATGGAGCGGCAAAGGAAGGAGGCGGAGGACGAGGAACGGGAGCTGTGGGAGACCCCGAAAGAGATTCCGATGACCCCGCGATATACGGCGGAAGAACGCGGCCCGGCTATCAACGCCGAGGAGTCGTGGCCGCCATCACCACCGCGCTGGATCCCGGAGGTGCCCCCAACGCCCCGATACGAAGGGGCATGGGAACAAGTGGCACCAAAAGACGACGATGCTGAGGCGATGGATGAGGCGGAGAGTTGGAGGCCGGCGCGACCGCCCACACCCCGGTTCGAGCGGCAGCAGCAATCGCAGCAGCCCGAGCCGCCGCAGCAATCGCAGCAGCCCGAGCAGCCGCAGCAGTCGCAGCAGCCCGAGCCGCCACAGCAGCAACAGCAGCCCGAACCGGAGGCGCAGTTCGTGCGCACGGAGATACCGGTGGACCACGTGAGCCACAGCGCGCGGATGTTTACGGCGGAGGGTGTTCGATGGCGGCAACAAACGGTCGTGTGGACTTGGCCGGAGGGTCCCGCGGAGGAGGGAAAGCAGCCGGCGGAAACGCGGATTTGGGAGGAGTCCCAGGGAGGCAACCCGCGCGATCCTCGACGCAGAGGCCGGCCGGAGGAATGGGTACCGCCAACACCGACGCCGAGCACGGATCTACCGACGCCGAGCACGGGAAAGGAAAACGAAAAGAAAGTTCGAAAAACTTACCAAGAAAATGCAAAATCACCATGAAGTAGGGACGGGGGCGCCTCGATAGGGCGGTCGATTGGCACGGACGATAGTGCGATCGATGGGCACACGATATCATGGTGAAGAAAATATCGCGAACGATCAAGTGGCAACGCCGCCCCAGCGATATCGATAGCTGATGGGTATCGATATCGTGGGAAGTTCCGCTGGGCTATTGATAGCTGATGGGTATCGATGACCAGTGGCACCAGACGAGAAAAACAGCGCGGAGAACTTGAACGAAGGCCCGCTGGGTATCGATAGCTGATGGGTATCGATGACCAGTGGGACCAGATGGAGGATCGGCGCGGGAGTTTCAAATTTCTGCAACGACGACGACCGGCGCCGTAGAAACTCTCGGAGTTGAAAGCGACGAGGGAGCGTCGAGGGAGCGTCGAGGGAGCAACGATGGAGCAACGAGGGAGCGCCGAGGGAATCGACAAAAGCATCGCGAAGACTCAACGGCTAGGATACACGAGGAAACGGCGAGTAGAAGCGAAGTTTTTAACAGTTTCCCGAAGTAAGGGGGGAATGTGAGGAGTTGAATAACTCCCCACAAATTCCCGCAGCAAAACTACCGATGGTCGGCCGCTTACCAATTACTCGGCGAATTAGCGGGGTAGCGGCGCGGCGAAGAGCAAATGGAGAGACTCTTGCAAGTAGAGAGTTTGGAGAGACTCTTGCAAAAGAGAGTTTGGAGAGTGAGAGTTTGGAGACCGAGAAGTGGAGAATGAGAGCTTGGAGACTTCGAGTGGAAGCCAGTTTGTGAAGGACAAGTGGGTCAAACAGGATTCACGCACGTTGGACCCGGAGTGGAGAGATGCCGCGGAGAGAGCGCAAAGGGGAAATAACGGTACCCGGAGGCGCTATATAAAGCCGCCGGGCGCTGGTAGCAGGATCAGTCGATCACAAGGTGTCAACCCGTAAAGATCAGTCAAGATAACAAAGTGAACCAGTGCCAAGTAATCTACAAGTGAAACACAAGCCCAGTCGTCGGAAGCAGCGCCGTGGGAGCCTTCAAGGAGCAAGATCGCTACGTCGAGACGTTCGGGATTGGACCACCAGGAATCTCCGAATTGAGACACAGGTAGCTGAGGTTCAGAGGGCATCACACGGCTAAGTCAAAGCGGACCGTCCTACTCCTGTTACGACTAAATCCTCGCATGACGCTTGGCGTGTCTAGCAGAGTTGAGTAGTGAAGTCCTGCGACAAGAGATTCAAAACTCGGGGTGAGAGCCATCTAAACCCAGGGTGCCTTGTTCCAAATACTCCTTGTCGGGTCCCGGCGTAAGCCCAGTTCGTCAAGTGGAACTCGAACAGGTCCTGGCGAGACCAGCCAGAAAGAGCGAACCGGTTATCATCTCAAGGCGCTATCCTAGAGAAACCTAAAGGTTCACGAACCCGGGATCGGCGTGTGTCCAAACCCCGAGTACCAGAAGCCACGCCATGTCCAGCCTCACAACCAGCACCTCCAGGAGCGAGGCGCAGGATATCGTCAGCTACAGCACCCGCCAGAAGGGACACCGAGCTACGTGGAAACGTCACGGGCAACAAGCAAGAGGGTCAGACCAGGGTGGAACGTTCGTTTGCACTAGGCGTAAAAGCGAGGTGGAGCGCTAGGCAGATTCCTAGTGTTACCTCGACTGTCAGCGCGATCCGAGCGAAACCCTAGTGGGACCATCCGGGACAGAGCAAGGGACAGGCGGTTGTGTGTCTATTGGCGTGGGCCTGTAGAGCGCAGCACCTGTTCACCCCAGTCTGGGAACGGTGACGATTCCCTAGGCCCACACGGCTGATCGCCTTGTGAGTCCGGGGCGCTACAAGTAGTCGTCGGGCCCATACATCGTGCACGAGCGTCGTCGAGCATTGCCGAGCATCTACACGGAGCTACAGGGATCTGCAGGACCGGAGCACGGAGTCAACGAGGCCAGCGGCCACCGAGGAGACGCAGTAACGTGCGGAGACGAGCATCCCCAGGAGACACCGAGGACCCCGAGTGGCGACATCCAGGCCCAACCCGCCATTGAGCCCGCTGTAGTCACACCCGCAATAAACCCTATTCGAACCCCTTAATTCTGTGCTTTTCACTGATCCCCTGGGCGGTCACGTTTATTATAAATTTGGTGGGACGAACACACAACTTCTCTGAGCTAGCCGCACTAATCTCGTAGCGAGCAGACAACAAAATCAGTTCGTTACAGTATGTTGAATGTGCGGTCGTCAGTAGTTTTTTACCTCGTTAAGACGTGTTTTTTTTATATAAGAAGTTTTTGTTTTAAACATAAGTCATATCAAATATATTTACTGCTTTTCTCTTTATATTGTTGCTGCCATAGGATCTAATACTGGCGTTTTCTTCCCGCTAAACTAGACGGTTTTTTTCAAAATAAGAAAAACAGAAGTTTCCTAAGGGGAACGGCTAAAAACAATTTTATACATGGGGTGATTAGCGGCGAGGCTAATTTTCAAGAAAATTAAATTAAATATGAAAGTTAGACTTATACCTTGAAAATATAAGTAAGATTTTGTTCTCACCACATTGGTTTTTGGGCATTCAAGTAAGCATTAAATGTTTTTCATACTAATCTGAAACGGGTTCCACTTTTCATCACTCAATTACACCCAAACGTGCATTTTTATGAGAAAAAGTGTTATACACTAAAAGTTTAGAAATCTCAAGGGCTATATAGGGCTATGCCGAAAATAGCTAAAAAGTGATTTAAAAAAACAACTTTTAGCCATAAATTTGTAACAAGATTGCTTTAAAAGTGAAATTTTAAAAACTTCAAATCTGCAAGCGAATCGTCGAATTTTAACAGATTGAAAGTCGCATTTGTAACAGCTGATTTAACAGCTGCTAAATTAACAGTGAGTAATACACCAAATTAAAGGTATTGCTAAACTTAAAGGATTTCATACCAAGACCTCAAGAGCGGTGAAAGTGTGAAAGTGTAAATTTAGAAATTTGGATCTGTTGGGGCCGGTGGGGATAATTGGCCCCCCGCACTACGATAGTTGTATTTCTATGTGAGGGGTCAAATCAGAAAATCGGACGCTCCGTTCAAAGGTTATACCGAAAACCAATTTCTGGGGGCCTAGTCAAAAAAAATTTAAATCTGTTTGTCAGTTTGTCCGTTTGTCCGCTTGTAAGTTTGTCCAAAACATGTTCTTTAAATTCTGAAAATTTGATATGATGTTCAACAGATCGATATAAAAAACTTTAGTTCTACCACTTTTGGAAAATCCCGCTAGTTTAGCGGGAAAACAGCTATAAATAGCTAAAATACGGAAGGCCTTAATTTCTATACTACTAAAGCTAAAGAATGCTAAGGTGCTGCATCGCGCTTGAAAGGTATTTTTAAATGCTATAAACACCCCATATATGTAATTTATGTAAATTTCATGATTAAAAAAATATGAACAAAAATTTTTTTTAGCTTTTTTTTAGGCTTTTTTATTTTTTTCAAAAACGGCTCTAACGATTTTCTTAAAAACTGTTTAGCCCTTGAGATTCCTTAAATTTTGGTATATAACACAATACTGTAAAAAGTCACGTTTAAAAGCTATTAAAAAACGAAAATCGCCACTTTTGCCAGCCCAAAACAACTAACGCTTCCTAAGCATTGAATTTTGTAAGTGCGTATTCAAACTGTAGGGTCAAGGAATCGTTAAAATTGTTTTAAACCCGTCCATTTAGGACAATTTTGTTTTGTTTCAGCAGCAAAGCGCCAGCGCTTCAATAATGAAGATACGGCTAAACAGCCATTAACTGTCCTGAAATTCGAATAAAATTTTTTTGTATCATATGGGAGTTATATAATGTTGGGAACGCTTGGTGAGATCGACCAAACGTGTTCTGAGTGTAACGCCTAAGGAGTTTGCTAATTGAAGCTGAAAACATAGTAAATAGCCGTCCTTTGACTCATCTTCCCGTTAACATAGATGATCCGGATCCTTTAACGCCTAATCATTTTTTGCTTGGGACAACTAATTCAACCCAAATGCCGAAAAAATAAATTTTAAAAAGTGTATTTAATCATGTGTGTAATCATCTTTCGTCACAAATGTTGATATCAGAACTTTTGTATGTTTAAGGTGCGATCGTCACTAGTTTTTTACCTCGTTAAGAGGTAAAATTTAAGGAATCTCAAGTGCTATAAAGTTTAAAGTTTTAAAGAAAATCGTTACAGCCGTTTTTGAAAAAAATAAAAATAAGCTAAAAAAAAAGTTTAAAAATTTTTGGTTTTGTGCATATCTTTTTAACTATTACATTTACACAAATTACATATGGGGGGCGCTTACAGCATTTCAAAATACCTTTCAAACGAGATACAGCACAAGTCTGTAGCTTCAGTAGTTTAGAAGTTACAGTCTTCCGTATTTTAGCTATTTTTAGCTTTTTTCCCGCTAAACTAGCGGGTTTTTCCAAAAGTGGTAGAACTAAAGTTTCTTATATCGATCTGTTGAACATCATATCAAATTTTCAGGACTTTAAAACCATGTTTTGGGACACACAGACAAACTGACAAACTGACAAACAGAATTCATATTTCATTTTGATTAGGCCCCCTCAAATTGGTTTTCGGTATAACTTTTGAACGGAGCGTTTTCTGATATGACCCCTCATATTAAGCGTATTTTCAGTAGGAATACAACTAATGTAGTGCGGGGCCCCACCGGCCCCAACAGATCCAAATTTCTAAATTTTCACTTTTACACTTTCACCGCTCTCTCTCCCAAACCAATTGATTTTCTTGAGGTCTTGGTATGCAATCCTTTAAGTTTTAGCAATACCTTTAATTTGGTGTATTACCCATTACGATCGGACTATCACAGCAGATTTTCAATTTTGCGGCTATATATAGTAGTCGCCTTCGCACACTCTCCTGGTGCGCTTCGTCACTACATGGACTGCCGTCCATAATGATTGATTGACCAAAATGAAAAACCTCCCTCCCCCTAACGACCACAAACCGCGAAAAGCTGTGGCGCCCACAGTTTTAAAGCTAGAGCAAAAGTGTAAACGCCATATGGTTTGGGTTATTAATGCCTACCGAAACGTAGATTTTTTTAATTTTTTAAATCGCCCCACTCAGTAAGAAGTTATAAGCAAATTATGAAATGTCCGGTAGGTGGCGCCACTTTTAAGCGTATATATGAAAACTTTATTCTTATTCTCAAACGAAATAATAGCGTGGCTGGTAAATTCGTCGGTCGTTGAACGAGAGCTTTAGCGATGGTCTTCCTATAACCTACTGTTAACTCGTTGGTTTTCCGATAGATTAATTTGCATATGTACGCTAGAGGGATAATATGGGGCGCCACAGTACTCCCCCAGTGAGGACGTCACGATTGGATTCTGCTGTCTCGAATAAGCGCGCACCACTCTTGCATTCGCTGAATCCATGGTGCGATCATCAATAACCATGTGTGCTGGTTTCGGTCGATCCACAGATACAGCGATCTCTTTGTTGTTAACTTCCAAAATAAATACATTATCCGTGTGTCGTCTTTAAACTTCATAAGGACTGGTATAAGGCGCTTCCAAAGGTTGTTTTACTGCATCTGTACGGATAAATATATGATAGCACTGATCAATCCCTTTGTGTCTAAACAGCTTCTCTTTTATATGATGGCTTGTTGGAAAAGGCTTTACGAGACGCATTTGTTCACTGAACGTGGATATAAAGGTCGAAGGGTTAGGCTCCGCATCGAGGTCGTTAAAGAATTCATTTGGAAGATGTAATGGAACTCCATATAACATTTCTGCGGCGGATGACTTTATATCTTCCTTGAAACACGTGCGAAATCCGAGTAGCGCAGACGAAAGTACTTTGGTCCACGCAGTACCAGTGTTGCACATCAATGCTGTCTTGAAAGATCGATGCCATCTTTCTACAAGTCCATTGGATTGGGGATGATAGGCTGTAGTATGAATATGTTGACATCCGAGGAACTTGGCGAGTTCCTTAAACAGTGCAGCCTCAAACTGGGTTCCCTGATCAGTGGTAATCGTCTTTGGGGCGCCTAATCGTGCAATCCTGTGGGTCCAAATGGAGGTGACTTGGAACGTGTATCTTTTCAGGAATCAACTGGTTGTGCTCGCTGATTTTAGAACGTTTACAAGCTATACAGTTTCTGCACCAGGTTGTCACATCCTTGTTCATGTGAGGCCAGACAAATTTTTGACGAACTTGCTGCAATGTTGCTCTGCCGCTTGGATGTGATAAGTTGTGAATGTAGGAAAATACTTGTTCACGAAGAGCCCGAGGAATTTAAGGCCGCGTTCGATCCGTTGATATGTCACAGCATATCCAAACATAGTTGTCAGAACTAGTCCTCTGCAGCTTGAATGAGGTGTTTCCTTGAAGCAGCCCTGCCAACTCCTGGTCTGACGCCTGCTACTCCTCTATCTCATCTGTAGTCACAGATACCGGCATTGAGATAGCACACAACCTCGAAAGAGCATCTTTTACATGAAAAATGGTTGTAGAAAATTGGGATATAAAGCTGACGAACTTGTCGAGGTGATGCCTTTTGCGGACGCTGTTTGAAGGCGTAAATGAGGGGCTTGTGATCCGTCTTAATTACAAAATTACGCGTTTCGATCAAATGCTTAAAATATTTGACTGCTTCGTAAATGGCCAATAATTTCCTGTCATAGGTACTGTAGTTTTTTTTTTTTTTTTCTCTGTAGAACTTAACTTTTTCGAGAAGAATCCCAGCGGCTGCCAACAATCATTTGTGAACTGCTCCACTACGGCTCCTATTGCCATGACGGAAGCATCACACCAATGCAAGTGCAGATCCTGGCGATTGAAAAGAAATGACTGCAGCTTCGGCTACGCTCTTTTTGCATTCTTCGAAGGACGAAATAAGTTCAGGAGTCCATATGATTTTGCGATGATCATTTTTCCTTACATTTTTTAGCAGCTCAGATAAAGGTGCTTGTATATGCGAGGAATGCGGAATGCATCGACGATAATAATTAACGATGCCAAAGAATCTTCCGAGCTGGTTGATAGTGTCTGGGCGAGGGTGGTTTTGAATGGCGTAAACCCGATCCCTTGGTGGTTTAACCCCATCACTATTAATGACATAGCTAAGAAAACGTACCTCTGATTGAGCTAACTGACATTTGTCCACGTTGATGCAAAGTCCATGCTTCTGAAGAACTTAAAGAACATTGCCAATATGGTCTTCGTGCTGATTTACGGAATTTGACATGATCAAAATGTCATCGATGTAACAATATACATAGTCAATGCCTAAAAAATGTTATCCATAAACCTTTGAAATGTTTGTGTGGCGTTCCTCAAAAGGGCATGTAAAGAAATTCGAAGAGACCAAATGGTGTGTATATAGCGGTCTTCGGAATGTCGGGCTCTGCCATGGGAATCTGGTAATAGGCTTTTACCAAATCCAAGGTGGTAAATATTCTTTTCCATGCAGTTGCTCGGTGAAATCTTGCAGGTTTGCTATCGGATACCGGTCTGGTATTGTGGCTGCATTCAGTTTCCGGTAGTCACCACATGCACGCCAGCCCCCGTCTTTATTGCCTACCATATGAAGTGGGCTGGACCAAGGACTATTGGAAGGGCGAAAAAATTCCTTTCATTAATAAAAAGTTTACCTCTGCCTTAGCAGCGGCGAGTTTCTCCCCAGCGAGTCGTCTGGGTCGATCATCATGTAATGGAGCTCCGTTAGTATTCGGTTTTGTCGCGGTGACAGATTCTTGGATCATCTTGGATATGGAGTGGGCCTTGCACGGTTGAGACAGAAACTTGATTTGACACATCTAGGAATGTGGTTGTTCTAAGACCCGTTATCGAGTCGACCCGTTTCAAGTCGATTAAAAATTGAAATTTTGTCAGGAAATCGGCACAAATTATTGCAGTTGGAACGTCGACTATGATGAAATTACAAGTAAAGCTGCTTTGAAGGTCTAAGTCAAGTGTTTTAACTATATTATAGTATGTCCTGATCATGGTTTGGTTGGCTGAAAACAATAGCAAACTGCTTGGCTTGATTTTCTGTTTCTCATTTGTAAAAGGTAAAACAGAGACCACTGACCCAGAGTCTATAAAGTAACGAATTCCTCATTTCTTATCGTAAATGTATAGTCGGTGATCTAATAGTTGGATTGGAGCATTTTGAAATTCGCTGGTGATGTCGTCGCTGTCGTCAACCACCGTGTTTGACGACAGTCGTGTTAGTTTAAAGTCTGGTTGAACGAGCAAGGGTTCCTGCACTTCCTGGCATTGGTACCAAAACGTTGATGATAGTAACATAATTGAAAGTTGGACTCTGTCATAGTTTGGACGTTTCTAAGACTACGCGGTGTGCCAGACGATCGGTTCGACGATGGTTTCTTTAAGCGCCTAACTTCGTCTTGTAAAGAATTTACTTGTTGGGACAAGGAACGTAGAGAATTAGCCGCATCTGTGAGGGTTCCGCCCTGTTCGAGGGCGTTTACATAGTTGTCCATAGGCGGAGCACTGTCAGATGCGATCGAAAATGTTGAAGTTGGCGTCATTGTCGCCTCGAGCATTTTGTCGGCCACTTTCGCCAGTTTGTCCAGATCAGATTTCTCCCAAACGGTTAAGGTTGTCCGAATAGACTGTGACATTTCTGCGAGAAAAAAGTGTGTGAATGATATTTTCGTTACCAGGCGTCGCATGTGTGTTAAAATATCGGATGGCTTAAGACCCGCAATCTCGCTTCCACGCAGAAGGTGATTGAGCATTGATTGGGGCGTCTCAGAAAATTTGTCTAGCAGCCGCGTCTTGAGAGCTTAATACTTGATGATCACCGGAGGACGTGTTACCAAATCCTCTACAGACAGAATAACATCTTCATCAAAATTCACTGCTATCAAATCAAACATATCCACATCATTGAGTGATGTTGTGAAGCCGGAATTAGCGCTCAACTTGTGCAAACCATAGCTGGGGATTTTTACGTGCGAAATTCGGTAACTTTATCTGAGAAGAATTTGTTCGCAAATCTTCAAGTTGCTGTTGAAACTCCCGAATTTGGGCAGTAAAATCGACATTTCCTCCTTCATCTATTGCGTCGTCGTTAGCGCTCTCGTTCTTAGTAAAAATAAGTCTTCTCGGAACCAGCGATCGCAAATTGTAGCGCGACTCTGCCATTAATCGGGTTTACTGGCTTTAAGAAGTTCTGGATGGTGTTGGTGCGGAAGCCAATCGATGTTTAAGCGTCGGGGTCACCAATTTGGCACATTAAAAATGCCAATGTTGTTTGCGTATCTGTTAAATTTGTCGGTCGTTGAACGAGAGCGTTAGCGATGGTTTTCCTATATCCTATTGTTAACTCGTTGGTTTTCCGATAGATTATATGATGGACGATGACGCACTACGAGCAGTACAAACAAGTGGCCCAACGATACCAAGCACGTGCTTGATACAAAATAGAGACGGGACAAATAATGATTCTAATGGTTAGAACTAAGATTGAAGCAAATGAGATAAAATTTTAGTTTTTAATACAGGAATAGAAGTTGAAGTGCAAATTAATTGATAAAAATTGTTGTAATTATTAAATAGGACGCGAATGGGCTCATGCAGAGTAAAATTTGATGTACATCGAGGCAAATTAAAAGGGGTAGTAATTTCGTGTTAGTCTAACGGGAACATTAAAAGTTAAACGGTTTACCAGTTCTACAGAGTCAATATCACCTCTTATAAGATTATGCATGAAAATAGTACCAAGCATCATTCTACGGTTTTCAAGTGTAGGTAAGTTAAGCAATAGTAATCTACTCTTATATGAAGGAAGCCTTACGTTTTGATCCCTGTTCAAACTACGAAGAGCAAAAAGAAGAAATTTTTTCTGTACCGACTCAATACGGTCGATGTGAACTTGATATTGTGGACTCCAAACTGAAGAACAATATTCCAAAATAGGACGGACAAGGGAGGTAAATAATAATTTGGTTATATAAGGGTCATTAAATTCTTTTGACCAGCGCTTTATAAACCCAAGAACACTCATTGCTTTGTCGACATTATGTAGCAGTCAAAATTAAGCTTCGGGTCCAGAAGAACACCTAAATCGTTTACTGCATGTATACGATCAAGTGGGGAGCTCTGAAGCGAATAACTTATAAACGTAGGAGTACCTCTGTAAAAGGTCATTACGTTACATTTTAGGCAGTTCAAATTTAAGAGGTTGTACTCACACCATATCTGAAAAAGATCAATGTCTGATTGTAAGCCAAAACCAGACGCAATACTATTATAAGTCAAACAAAGCTTAACATCATCAGCATACATTAGTACACGAGAGTGTGTTACGATAGAGGGAAGATCGTTAATAAACAAGGTAAACAGCAAAGGGCCCAAATGACTACCCTGGGGCACTCCCGATGTCACGTGGACCACTTTGGAAACAGCATTTTTAAATATAACTCTCTGAGTCCTTTTATTCCAATAACTTGAAATCCAAGTTAATAGATTACATGGAAACCCAAGCTGATCTAATTTGAAAAAAAGGGGAGAGTGGTTAACAGAGTCAAAGACTTTGGTGAAGTCTGTATATATAACGTCAGTCTGCATTTTTTCTTTAAATCCCTGTATTACAATGGATGTCAATTCAAGAAGGTTCGTGGTGGTCGATCTTTGCTTAACAAAACCATGCTGACACGGTGATATTAGCGAGGAACACAAATGTTGCAAATGAGATGTAATAATACGCTCAAATGCTTTAGGAATTGCCGACAATTTAGAAATACCTCTATAATTCTGGGCATCCGCCTTCGCACCCTTTTTGTGAAGTGGAATAATGTAAGATTCCTTCCAGATAGTTGGAAAAACAGATGATGAAATAGACAAATGAAAAAGTTTAAGAATCGGTTTGCAAATGGTTGATGCACAATACTTAAGAACTCACCCAGGAAGTCCATCAGGACCGGGAGAATAAGTTGGCGTTGTTGTTTCTAAGTCTCTTAAGAGCGAACTTTCGGTAATTACGGGGGAAAAAATACAATTTACCCTATTTAAGGGATTTGGGTAGTTAGAGTTTGACCAAAAAGACGAACTATAAGTAGTTTGGAAAAAGTCAGCAAATAAATCAGCAATTTCAGAATCCGTCGACGCTTCCATTGAGTTTAAACGAACCACTGAAGGTAATGCCGATGACTTACGCTTAGCGTTAACGAAGTTATAAAACTGCTTCGGATCATTTGAAAATTCAAAATTACATCGATTTAAATACATAGAATAGCAATGATTGTTAAGAACATTAAAATCGGAACGAGCAACTATGTATTTCGAAAAATCGCACGGCTTACCAGATTTTGTATACTTTTTATAAGTGTTTGTTCTAAGATTTTTTAGTGTTTGAAGCGCATTGGTAAACCAGGGGGGCCTGTTCGGCTTTGGAGGAAGCCTTAAAGAAAGTGTTTAAAACGCTATAGAATAGTTCAGTGGCACTTTCGATGTCCATACAGTTATAAAAATCTGTCCAATTATATTGGAAAATCATATAGTTAAGTTTGTTATAGTCACATTTACGAAAACATCTCATTTTAGTTGGCGAAACTAAAGGAGAGAGGGTATCAGGGTAGGGAAGGCAAATTGTCAATTCAATTGTAGGGTGGTATCGGTCTTCTGGTACCACAAGAGCGTCAATTTTAGATATCGTGACTTCAGACGGATCAGAAACAAACACAAGGTCTAATTGTCTATTTAATGAATTACGTATAAAGCTAACTTGCTGTAACGATAATTCTAAAAGACCATATACAAATAGAATGCCTTATAACTTACTTATACACAGCATTGATATCCAAACATGAGTTTAGATCTACACTTCGTCAAAGTTGAAAAAGTTAGAAAAAATACAAAAATGCTGGTATTGAGGAACCTTATAACTATTTACAATATTTAGGTATTTTTCAATAGTATTCAAGATATTTCTTCTTGAGATGGTTTATTCTATTTTAAGATCTATTCACTAACAGCTGGCATAAGTGGCTTTGTTAAAAATACACGCGAAAAAACCGAAATTATTTTTTATAGCTTATATGGTTTGATGGTACTTCGACAAAGAAAGCAAGCTAATGATCGTTACAATCTGCCAGTAATTTTTTTGATATGAATTTTAAGCTCGGCCCAACGGTGGTTTTTTGACCGTTCACAGCTGTTAACTGAGGTTAACATTTTTTCCAACTTATTCAGCTTTGACGAAGTGTAGCTTCTAAACCAATGAATGGAACTCAATGCTGTGTTTAAGAAAGTTTAAGGGCATTCTTTTACCTGTAAAATGGGTATTTGAGGACCAAATTCGGTTTATCAGAACTCGAGATAGAAAATAAAAAAGTCCGAAAAACGTTTTTACACTTAAAAAAAACTGTACCATACAAAAAATTAAAAGAGCCCATTTCTTACTCAGGGAGATGTACCGTAACCGAAAATCATAGTTTCATGAAGTGCGTATTTCATCAATTTTTTTTTGTAAGCTGGTGTAATGTTTACTCTGGAGACTTTTGACATAAAAATCTAAAAGAAAGATTATTTGTGAGTTTTTTCCATAAAACTCATAATCGTTACGTTCCCCGGTTAAAAGGCATTCTGTTACCTGTACAATGAGTCTTTGTTGGCCGAAATCGGTTTACCACAACTCAAGTTAAAAACAAGAGGGAACGCTATAGTCGAGTGCCTCGACTATCAAATACCCGTTACTCAGCTAAAGCAAGCTGTCTCAAGCAGGGCAAGCCGCTTCAAAGTGGCGTCGTCTACCGGCCTTTTCATAATTTGATTATAACTTTTTACTGAGTGGGACGATTTAAAAATTTTCTTCTACATTTCCGTAGGCATTAATAACCCAAACAAAATGGCGTTTGCACTTTTTCTTTAGCTTTAAAACTGTGGGCGCCACAGCTTTTCGTGGCTTGTGGGCGTTAGGGGGGAGGGGGGTTTCCCACCTTGGTCTATCAATATGTATTGATGAAACGAATACACATTCCTTTTCCCGTTAATCTAGCTTCAAAACTGTGGGTGCCACAGTTTTTCGCGCTTTGTGGGAGTGAAAGGGGGCGTAGCACATCGGTGTGAAAAACTTGCGCTCCCTAGAACCTGAATGCCAAATCCCAATCTTCTAGCTTTTATAGTTTCCGAGATCTCAGCGTTCATACAGACGAGAGGCACTGTTTTTCACGGTTTGTGGCCGTTTGGGGGGGTTCATATATTGGTCAATCAATAGGTATCTATCTTCAAAACTGTGGGTTGTAGTGTACGGGATTGCTGCAGAGCTAATTTTATCTCTATCCTTCGATAGTCGGTCATCTAAGCGGGTGGTAAATGCTACTAGAGAGGACCTTTTACACCTTCAAGCTTGGGATACGCACTCTTGGTGGGCTCGGGTCTAGCTCGCCGGATGTCGGGGTTCTTCCTTTCTTGAGAGGGTGCGGTTGTACGCTACCACAATTTATTAGTGCGTAATAATCAAAAGAACAATCAATCGATGCAAAGGCTAGGCTATCAAAACAATTAATAAAACATTGAAGCGCTCCGACACGCTATAAATCAACTGAGAAACTGATAAATTCCTTTTGGGGAACTAGATGTTATTATTCCGCAAGTCTTTACCCTCCCTTCCATGACAATGTTACTAAAATTCTTACATTGTCCCTAAGTCAAGATTAAATGATCTCTACTACGTTATTAAGGAAGTGATTGACATAAGTACTCGACAGACCATGGTTATTATTTATTCAAAATTCATTTTTAACCAATCGTATACTTCATTTATAATTATATTTATATACATTAATTTCCATTGATTCCAAATTCTGAGAATTTCTAACATAAGTATTAAGGTTTGATTTCGGGTTCAATAGTTTTCTTTTCAATCAATTTTAAATTTATGTGCAAGACTGCCAATATTTTTATAAATGTAAACTAAAAGAATTTCTCTCGACTAAGAATTACGACAGGGCGGCATTTATAGGTTTTTAAAATAGGTATAAAGTCATTTTCGTTTTAATGTGTACTCACGACCTTTTCTTTAGGTTCCATTAGACGTGTTGCAAAGTTGGGCCCAAGTTCACGTTGTCGTTGAGGAGCTGTTGGTCAAAATTTATAATAAAACCTACATTAAATGACCTATACAAATACCGCACTCGTGCTCATAAGAGATTTTCTTTTAAGAACAAATGAATGGATACACGAATGGTACTCCTAATAAGCGATCATCGATCGCCGTACGGTGGACGATGGGGAAGCCCTCGTTGGGGCTGGTCTATCCTCTGTCCACGACCAAAGTATGGTGGCATTCGCTGCACCTTGCGGTGGCACGATCCGAGTTGTCTCTGTGTGGCACTAGATAAGTGTTGTTGTCCCTGCGTTGGAGAAGGTGATCTGGATATCCTCGGTTTTCACGGACGGTGTCTAATTGCCAACACACGTGGGTGGTTGTGTAATCACGACGGCCGAGGTTATATTCTCCAGTGGGCCACTTCCGCCAATAATTTGAACAATTTGGTGCTGAGGCAATTGGGGTTAGCTGGCCTAAGACGTTCAGACTATAACCGGCCTAAAATAGGATAAGACTCCCTTAGTGGGGTCTACGGGTATACGTCTGACGTCACGCCTTTCTTTGCGGATCCCTAAGAAAAATCGGTTAGATTGTGAACCTACAAATCTTTATTGGTTTACCTTGCGCTCACTTTCACAAATTCACTTTCTAATATTAATAACCGCCGGGCAAAATTCTTGATCGCCGATCGCGATTATATAATCGGGCTGTTCAGTCAATTCGGTCGCGATTTACTTTTGTAAAAGAATGTAACAATTAGTACCTAAGATCTCATGAAGTCGAACTTTCCCTCTCGTATTAAAAAGAGCTTTCGCTCCCTCGCACTCGCGAGAACCACTATTGTAACTTTGAAACTCATATAATGGCTCTAGAAGAGTTTAAATAAATGTGATTGGATCACTCTCAATTTGGAAACGAAAGTGTCTACAAGTACTATTCTTGTCTGTCCGAATTATTAGTTAAAAATAAATTGCCGTATTGGCCTTCGTGATTTCGTCGAACATTTTTACGCCCCCGAGTGGACATTTTGTGCCATAAAATTGGACACTTCGAGTTTATATCTTTGGACACTTTCGTCGGACCCATTTCGTTGGAGCCAGGTCGTTGGAGTCATTTGGAAAATTTGGTTGGAGTCGATTTCTGGACGCCGGGCAATTAAATTTGGATTAAAAGCCCTCATCGCAAAAATTGGTTTGAGAGTGAGAATGCCTTATTACAAAAATAGTTGGCATCAAACAAATAAGGTAAAACCCTAATAAAATATATTTCATAAAGGCAGATGCACATTGCATAAGGCCACATATATATTACCGCTAATTCGCAAGTACCAGTTAAAAGTGTCACAAGAAAAGAAGTACCGTATCGTTGGTAATCGTATTCTCTTTGTGCCAGTTTCGTTTTGCTGTGGCTGCATACATAAGTGCATACAGTTATTTAAGCCCCTTGACCGCAGCTAAGCCCAGCTTATATACATCAAAAAAGTTGAGTGATTTGCATGGTAGCTTTTCACTCATTGTTTGCACTGCGCTCGTCTATTTGGAAGTCACTCTTATATTCGAGCCACATTGAGCCCTTTTAAGTGATTTGGTTTGGAGTGACAGTGGTACATTGTGAATATGTAATAACAGCTTTGCACAATAATTAAAAAAAAAAAAAATATTTTTGGATATCACTGCGCTTATTTAATTGGAGATCACTAATACGGAGTTCGATTGTTTTGAGTAATTTGGTTCAGAGTTACAGTGGAACATTTCAACAATTATAGCTTTGCTAAATAATTAAAATTTTGTTTGTAATTTTCTAAAAATGCCTAAACGTCGTGGAGCTTCTGACAGCAATACTTCTATTGTAGAAGCTGAATCAGAAAATATTTTGAGAAAATTGGATTCAGTTAAGAAGGATATAAATCGTATAGCTAAAACCGTGGAAAATAAAAAGATTTCGTTTAACTCTGAACAGTTGGATTGTCGTTTGAGTATTTTAGATACGTATATAGATCGCGCATTTTCGTTACAACTGCAAATTGAGGATGTCGATCCGGACTTGGCATCGCGATCTGAACTTGAAGATTTATGCGTGCTAACCAGAGCATTGTTATTGTCAGTAAAAACTCCAGCCCCGTCAAGCAATCTAAACGAATCAGTGTTTAATATAACTCTTTCGAATACTAGACACCTTTCTCGAATGCAGTTGCCCAAGTTTGGTGGTAAATATTCTGAATTCAAAAACTTTATTGGATTATTTTCGAGCATAATTGATAGTGACCCATCCCTAGGCAACGTTGAAAAGTTTAATCATTTATTATGTTGCTTAGAAAGCGAAGCGTTAGGTACTGTAAAAGCCTTTCAGGTGACGGATCAGAATTATGCAAAGGCACTTGCCGCTCTAAAGCAAGTTTATGACAACGAGTGCCTTATATTTTTTGATGGCATATCTCGACTTTTTGAGATACAGTCTATCCAAAGTCCATCTGCAAGCGCATTGCGGTCGCTTATTGATACAGTATCGGCAATATATGAGTCCTTGTTGTCCGTTGGCGACGAAAAGGTTATTGCAAACGCACTATTAATTCACATTGTCATGTCAAAAGTTGACGGAAAGACTCGCTCTAGGTGGGAAGAGAATTTAGATTACCAAAAAATCCCGTTATAATCTGAGTGTGTTACTGCCCTTAATAAGCGTTTTCAGCATTTGTCGGCTGAAGAGGCTACAAGTGGACGCTCAAAAGGTCGCAAAGGACAACAAGATACTAGAAACAAGCAATTTGGCAAAACTTCACTGGCAGTATCACAAACAATTAGAACCCCGGAAACAGCCAAATGTTCGTTCTGCAAGTCTAATGACCATTTTATCACGACATGTCCATCATTCTCAGCTGCTTCTGTTATGGCTCGTTTTAAATTTGCCAAAGGGGTCCCACTTTGCATAAATTGTTTGGGAAAGGGGCATAATATATCCGCCTGCAAATCAGCTCACTGCAGAGTATGCTCAAAACCCCACCATACATTGTTACATCGCTATACTGCTGACGCAAACATACAACAAAATTTAGATCCAGCGGCAAGCCATATAGGAATGCAAGCAGCTCAACACTCAATCGTGTTGTCGTCGAATCATGCAAGCACCCTCGATGCACAGCAAGTTGTTTTGGCGACAGCAATTGTAGATATTAAAGGTGGCTCTTGTCAGATTCAGCCAGCCAGGGTACTTTTGGATTCAGGTTCCCAGGTCAATTTTATAACGGACGAGTTGGCGAGAAGTTTGCAGCTAAAGCGGATTCGAAAAGAAATTAACTTGTTGGGTATTGGAAAATCAAGCTTATCTGCGCACCAAGTTGTGCAAACAACTATTAGTTCTCGCATTCAAAAGTATGAAATGGTTGCTGACTTCGTCGTTCTAAAATCTTTTTCCTCTTATCACCCAGAAAAAGGCGTTTCAATTAAATCTATTAATATTCCTCCAAATATACAGCTTGCTGATCCAGCCTTTTATAAGCCACAAAAAGTAGATCTGCTGCTCGGAGCAGACGCGTTTTTTGATCTTTTAAAAGATGGCCAAATTAAACAAGAAAATACACTGACTTTGCAAAACACTGTTTTTGGTTGGGTGGTGTCAGGGCGGTGTAAATCAAAACAACCCCAAGGGACTGAAGCGTGTTCTTTGGTGAGCATAGTTGAGGAGTCTGGTCCACTTGAAAAACTAGTTAAACGATTCTGGGAGTTGGAACAAGTTCCAAATGTTTCGGGCGACAAACTATATACCCCAGAAGAAATGCTTTGTGAGAAAATCTTTCGAGAAACAATTGTTCGTTTACCCTCAGGTCGATTGCAAGTATCCTTACCGTTTAAATCTAGCCCAACGTGTCTCGAATCATCGTTTGAGATGGCGAGAAGGCGTTTTATATCGTTAGAGAGACGATTAACTAAAAATCCGAACACGCAGTTAATGTTTAATCAATTCATGGAAGAGTATTTGGCTCTCGGACATATGACTGCAATCGAGGGTTCAATTCCGAAAGATTCGCATTGTTTTATACCCTACCAATGTGTAGAACGTCCACAAAGCACACCCACTAAGCTTAGAGTGGTATTTGATGCATCTTGCAAGACTACTTCTCAAGTATCGCTTAATGGCCTTCTTATGGTAGGACCAACAATACAGCCATGCTTGTATTCCACTCTCCTCAGGTTTCGTTGTCGCAAATACGCACTTGTTGCAGACATAACTAAAATGTACCGTCAAGTGGAGGTTGACGAGGCGTAACGAATTTTTCAATTAATTGTATGGAGAAGAGATGCTGCCAGCCCCTTAAAAACGTATCGCCTAAATACGGTTACTTATGGAACAGAAAGTGCTCCATTTTTTGCAGTAAGATGCTTAAAGTATCTTAGCGAGACCCATTTGCAATCTTCTACGTCGATGATCTGCTCACCGGAGCGGACACAGAGCAGGGAATGGCTGTTCTTCGTCGCGAGCTAATTGAGATCCTGGAACCAGCGGGCTTTGTTTTGACAAAATGGGCTTCGAATTGCAAAACAGGTACAAGCGACAAATCGAATGCGGAAATTTTACAAGGAGATCGTCAAGGTCTCAAGACTCTGGGGTTGACATGGAATCCACAGACTGACGTTTTCAAGTATGGCGTTAGGAAAGTTTCCACAGATCAGGTGGTTACAAAAAGATCGATCTTGTCCTTTATAGCCACACTTTTTGATCTTTTGGGATTGTTATGCCCAATAATAACTAGATCGAAAATATTTCTGCAAGAGGCTTGGCTTTTGAGTCTGAACTGGGATGACCCTGTGCCCCAAGACTTTGAAAAGAAGTGGAACCTGGTAAAAAATGACAAATTGGTTATTCCAAGATTAGTTGGAACACGCAAACAAGCATCGTGTTAAATTCATGGGTTTGCTGATGCTTCTATTCGGGCCTATGGGTGCTACCTTTACGTTAGAGTGGTTGAGCCAAGTGGGGTGTCGGTGCAGTTGCTAACAGCAAAATCTAGGATTGCACCTTTAAAAACAAAGACGGTGCCCAGACTAGAGCTATGTGCAGCGCATTTGTTGGCAAAGCTTTGGGAAGAAGTTCGCACCATCATCACTTTTCCAGTCGATAGTGTTGTCCTATGGTCCGATTCTGAAGTAGTTCTTCACTGGATACAAACTCATCCATTTCAACTGGCTACATTTGTCTCTAATCGAATTGCTGATATACAAGACATTGTGTCATCAGCTGTTTGGCGGCATGTGCCAACCAAGGAAAATCCTGCGGCTTAAGTCTCGCGAGGATGCTCTGTTGATGAGCTAAATACCTCATTTTGGTACAATGGTCCTAGCTTTTTACAGAAGGAAACCGAGTGCTGGCCAATAAATTCTCATTTTCAGCTATCAGAAATAGACGCAGCACTAGAAACCAAAAAGGCACACGTTGCTCTCATCGCGGCCGATTTTGAAGTAAGCCCGATGTTAAATATTGTAGAAAGGTCATCGTCGTATCTGAAAGTAGTTCGCATTGTGGCTTATATGTATCGATTTATCAACCGAAGAAAAAAGATGTCTTGGAATTCAATTTGTCCTTCAGCGGACGAGCTTGGTACAGCGTTTCTTAAAGTAGTTGAAGCTATTCAAAAGACGGCATTTGCTGAAGAAATTGTAAAACTAGAAAAATCCGCCAACATCCGTGCTGGAATTCAAAAATTAAATCCTTTTCTATCAGTTGAACAGTCTGGAACGTCGTCATATTCTTTGTTGCGAGTAGGTGGTCGTCTTCTACATGCCCCCCTTGCTCACAATGCTAAATTTCCCTTGTTAATTCCTAAAAATTGCAAATTTGTGACCCTATACTTGAGACACTTACATAGAACCAACTGTCACGCGGGTCCACGGTCGTTGGTTGGGCTTCTCAGGCAAGTGATTTGGCTTATTAACGCACGTCGCGAGTGCAGTACCATTGTACGGCAGTGCGTTCATTGTTTTCACTATAAACCAAAACTTCTATCACAGATAATGGGTAATTTAGCAAGAGACCGATTGCATGGAAACAGACCCTTTGAAGTAAGCGGAGTGGATCTCTTTGGGCCTGTTAAAGTCTCACTTGGAATTCGGGGAAAGCAGCCAATCAAGATGTACATAGCAGTGTTTGTCTGCTTTGCTTCCAAGGCTGTACATTTGGAAATTGTGAAAGATTTGACGTCTAATACATTTATTTTATGCTTATCCAGGTTTGTGGGTCGTCGTGGTCCTGTTGTCAAACTTTATTGCGACAACGCCACGAATTTTGTGGGAGCTGCTCGAATCCTGAAGGAGCTTTTGGAACCTGTCGACACCAACGACCAGAGCATCATGTCGTATGCTGCGGCCCACCGATTCACCATCGAATTCATCCCTCCCAGAGCGCCATATATAGGCGGCCTTTGGGAAGCGTCCGTAAAATCGGCCAAGCATCTTCTTCTCAGAGCTATTCTGAAGGAGGACGAACTCCATACCGTCATAGTGGAAGTGGAAGCCGTCCTAAATTCGAGGCCGCTCATCGTAGACAGTGGCAGTCCCAACGAGGGAGAGGTTGTCACGCCAGCTCTTCTGCTAGTAGGCACAACGCTAGCAACGCTGCCGCCCGCATCCGCGCAGCCAAAGGCAAACGGCCACCTCACGTACTGGCAGAGATGGCAGCTAGTCTCAGCAATCAAACAGCGGTTTTGGAGCGACTGGTCGAGGGACTATCTTTTGAGCCTACAGCAGCGAGGGAAATGGACCAAAGGCGTGGACAATCTTCAGATCGGAACAGTGGTGGCAATCCACGAAGACAACGTTCCCCCCAGCTGTGGATAATAGGCATAGTCGTAGAGGCCGTTCCAGGACATGATGGGAAGGTTCGCGTGGCTATAGTCAGAACCAAATCGGGTCTATATAAACGCTCCATTCACCGCCTTGCACCTATTCCTATTAGTTGAAGCATTTGTATGTTAATGCTGTCAACGCGGCCGATGTTCAGTCAATTCGGTGGCGATTTACTTTTGTAAAAGAATGTAACAATTAGTACCTAAGATCTCATGAAGTCGAACTTTCCCTCTCGTATTAAAAAGAGCTTTCGCTCCCTCGCACTCGCGAGAACCACTATTGTAACTTTGAAACTCATATAATGGCTCTAGAAGAGTTTGAATAAATGTGATTGGATCACTCTCAATTTGGAAACGAAAGTGTCTACAAGTACTATTCTTGTCTGTCCGAATTATTAGTTAAAAATAAATTGCCGTATTGGCCTTCGTGATTTGCACGAACACGGGCGTAATCACACGTGGTTAAATAGGTAACTTAGGCACAAGTCGAATGATCGAACGTTTTGCCAAGAGCGTATATCATAGAATGAATGCATAATTTGAAACGAAGTGCAGATAAGCCACGGTCGCAAAGCTTTCCGCTGCAGTTTTAAGCAACGGTTTAATCGTATGATTTTTGACCGTCGCGACTGATCTACTTATCTCTACTTATTGTTAAAGACATTGGTATTGGTAGAGAGTAATTCCCTAGGCCTCTGGCGCTGCGAAGTTGTATTTAGCTAAGCGAGGGAGGGGTGAATAGTTTTATATCGTAAAAGCTTAACTGGTCACTACAGGGTGTCACAGTTTGTTGCGGTTTGTAGGCGTTAGAGGAGGCGTGGCACATCGGCGAGAAGAACTTGCCTGCGTATTAACCCCTAGAATCTGCATGCCAAATCTCAATCTTCTAGCTTTTATAGTTTCCGAGATCTCAGCGTTCATACAGACGTACGGACGGACGGACGGACGGACGGACGGACAGACGGATGGACAGACGGACATGGCTAGATCGACTCGGCTAGTGATCCTGATCAAGAATATATATACTTTATATGGTCGGAAACGCTTCCTTCTACCTGTTATATACTTTTGCACGAATCTAATACACCCTTTTACTCTACCAGTAAGGGCTCTTCTAGCTTTTATAGTTTCCGAGATCTCAGCGTTCATACAGACGGGTGCCACAGTTTTTCGCGCTTTGTGGGCGTGAAAGGGGGCGTAGCACATCGGCGTGAAAAACTTGCGCTGCGAATTAATCCCTAGAATCTGCATGCCAAATCCCAATCTTCTAGCTTTTATAGTTTCCGAGATCTCAGCGTTCATACAGACGGGAGGCACTGTTTTTCACGGTTTGCGGCCGTTTGGGGGGGTTCATATATTGGTCAATCAATAGGTATCTATCTTCAAAACTGTGGGTGTCACAGTTTTTCGCGGTTTGTGGGCGTTAGAGGAGGCGTGGCACATCGGCGAGAAGAACTTGCCTGCGTATTAACCCCTAGAATCGGCATGCCAAATCTCAATCCTCTAGCTTTTATAGTTTCCGAGATCTCAGCGTTCATACAGACGGACGGACGGACAGACGGACGGACAGACGGACAGACGGACAGACGGACATGGCTAGATCGACTCGGCTAGTGATCCTGATCAAGAATATATATACTTTATGTGGTCGGAAACGCTTCCTTCTACCTGTTACATACTTTTGCACGAATCTAATACACCCTTTTACTCTACCAGTAAGGGCTCTTCTAGCTTTTATAGTTTCCGAGATCTCAGCGTTCTTACAGACGGGTGCCACAGTTTTTCGCCCTTTGTGGGCGTGAAAGGGGGCGTAGCACATCGGCGTGAAAAACTTGCGCTGCGAATTAATCCCTAGAATCTGCATGCCAAATCCCAATATTCTAGCTTTTATAGTTTCCGAGATCTCAGCGTTCATACAGACGGGAGGCACTGTTTTTCACGGTTTGCGGCCGCTTGGGGGGGTTCATATATTGGTCAATCAATAGGTATCTATCTTCAAAACTGTGGGTGTCACAGTTTTTCGCGGTTTGTGGGCGTTAGAGGAGGCGTGGCACATCGGCGAGAAGAACTTGCCTGCGTATTAACCCCTAGAATCTGCATGCCAAATCTCAATCTTCTAGCTTTTATAGTTTCCGAGATCTCAGCGTTCATACAGGCGGACGGACGGACAGACGGACGGGCAGACGGACAGACGAATATGGCTAGATCGACTCGGCTAGTGATCCTGATCAAGAATATATATACTTTATATGGTCGGAAACGCTTCCTTCTACCTGTTACATACTTTTGCACGAATCTAATATACCCTTTTACTCGACGAGTAACGGGTATAATTAAAAAAGTGTCAAAAGCGTTTTTTACCTTTTAATAAAAATGTCTTCCATAAAAGAATTGTAAGTGCCCTTTTCTTAATCAACAAGAGGGAACGCTATAGTCGAGTGCCTCGACTATCAAATACCCGTTACTCAGCTAAAGTCAGCAGTCTCAAGCAGGGCAAACCAAGCAGCCGCTTCAAAAAATTTAAAAAATTTCTTCTACATTTCGGTAGGCGTTAATAACCCAAACAAAATTGCGTTTACACTTTTGCTCTAGCTTTAAAACTATGGGCGCCACAGCTTTTCGCGGTTTGTGGGCGTTAGGGGGGAGGGGGGTTTCCAACTTTGGTCTATCAATATGTATTGATGAAACGAATACACATTGCTTTTCCCGTTAATATAGCTTCAAAACTGTGGGTGCCACAGTTTTTCGCGGTTTGTGGGCGTTAGAGGGGGCGTGGCATATCGGCGGGAAAAACTTGCCCTGCGTATTAACCCCTAGAATCTGTATACCAAATCCCAATCTTCTAGCTTTTATAGTTTCCGAGATCTCAGCGTTCATACAGACGGGTGCCACTGTTTTTCGCGGTTTGTGGGCGTTAGGGGGGGAGGGGGGTTTCCCACTTTGGTCTATCAATATGTATTGATGAAACAAATACACATTTCTTTTCCCGTTAATATAGCTTCAAAACTGTGGGTGCCACCGTTTTTCGCGGTTTGTGGGCGTTAGAGGGGGCGTGGCACATCGGCGTGAAAAACTTGCGCTGCGTAATAACCCCTAGAATCTGCATGCCAAATCCCAATCTTCTAGCTTTTATAGTTTCCGAGATCTCAGCGTTCATACAGAATGGGTCACAGTTTTTCGCGGTTTGTGGGCGTTAGAGAGGGCGTGGCACATCGGCGTGAAAAACTTGCGCTGCGTATTAACCCCTAGAATCTGCATGCCAAATCTCAATCTTCTAGCTTTTATAGTTTCCAAGATCTCAGCGTTCATACAGACGGACAGACGGACAGACGGACAGACAGACGGACAGACGGACAGACGGACAGACGGACAGACAGACGGACAGACGGACATGGCTAGATCGACTCGGCTAGTGATCCTGATCAAGAATATATATACTTTATATGGTCGGAAACGCTTCCTTCTGCCTGTTACATACTTTTGCACGAATCTAATATACCCTTTTACTCTACGAGTAACGGGTATAAAAAGACGTACCTTTCTGGATAACAAAGGTTCCCTTCATGGTATATTTTATCGATTTTTTTTTTTTAACTGGTGTTATTTGAATTTTGTTGACCATATGAATTTGACTCATTTGTCTTGTGTACAAAAGTGTTCCCGAATTGGGCCCTCAAATTGTTGCTTTAAGGTTCCTGTTCTTTACTATTTCATTCGGTATGTCATGTGTGTTCCTTAAAAATATTATAACTGAAATACGGCCGTTGAGGCCAGTTATAGAAACTCGTAGTGCTGTTTTCTATGTTTTTAATTTAGTTCAGTTGTGATTGGCTTATTCCTCCCATGGGTCATAATGGTTTTATTAATTAAGAGAGTTAATTTTTTTTAACCAAATTAGAAAATTCCATAATAGACTGTTTCCTTTCACTTTTTACACATAAGAGCTGCTCTAAAATATGTATTGGTCGTTTCTCACTAAAAACAAAATCTAATCTTGCCCTTATGGCATCAAAGTCCAGCATAGTTCCATTATGGGTTAAATAATCATTGGCAATGCCTGTAATTTTATTTCGAAGAATAGATAATGCCGAAAAGTATCTTTCACTTCCCCTTTTGTATTGTCTCATTGCTATTTACGACGATTCTCTCCAGCTTACATATCTAACCTCTTCGCCTTTATATTCTCGGACCGACTTATTGATTTCATAAAATGTATCGCACTTAACGTTTGGATCAATAGCTTCCACTTTGAAACCCTTAACCTTCTTTATATTGTGATTTAATTGTGTCCTTAAACTTGCGATCTTATTCTTGAAAGGAATCAATTCATTATTAACTATTTGCGCTATCAACCAACTAACATAACATATCTAACCTTTTCGCCTTTATATTCTCGGACCGACTTATTGATTTCATAAAATGTATCGCACTTAACGTTTGGATCAATATCTTCCACTTTGAAACCCTTAACCTTCTTTATATTGTTATTTAATTGTGTCCTTAAACTTGCGATCTCATTCTTGAAAGGAATCAATTCATTATTAACTATTTGCGCTATCAACCAACTAACCATCTGTGTATAAGCCTGGCTGCTAGAAGCCACTACAGGTAAGGGTGGCGTTATGGTGGGAATTTGTTTAAAATCGTTGATTAACGCTTCCACCTTGTTTGTTTTTATTTAATTTTTTAAATAAAAATGTTTTAAATATAAAACTAAAATTAAACAGCTCACTACTTTTCTTCTTGGTTTCCTTGGATATGGGATGTCTTCTTTGCGCTCGATGATCCGCGTTGGGGTCTGGATGGCCTTAAGCCCTTCCTTAAATTTTTTTCCGTGTAGCGAGGGATGGCCCTCAGCTTTCGCTTCAGTTTATGTTGAATTTGCATTAATTTATTTTTGTTGTTTAGTTATACCCGTTACTCGTAGAGTAAAAGGGTATATTAGATTCGTGCGAAAGTATGTAACAGGCAGAAGGAAGCGTTTATAAAGCAGGGCTGTGAACCACTCCGGAGCTGAACCACTCCGAACCGGAGTGGTTCACATTTTTTAGAAAACGAACCGAACCGTAATCCGGATCGCCGAATTTTTGTATAATTGAACCGGTACCGAACCGCAACTATTATTTTTGAATTCAGTTCGGTTCATAATATATAACTTCCAACTTCCAAAATATTTTGCAGTATGCGCATATTAAAATTACATGATTAAATTCATGGTAGTATACTAATAGTAGATGATTTGCAGTAATGCTATAAACGATTTTTTATGCGAAATGTTAAAAACAACATATTTGACATCTTGAATTGATTAATAACAAAAAAAAACGAGGAAAGTGGGCAAAGAGTTAATATATTTATTTTATTTTTTAATTTTATTATTTAATTAAAAAAAAATTAATTTATTTGAACCCTGGTTCGAACCTGAACCCTGCTCCGGCTCAGCAATGAACCGGTTCCCAAACCGGAACCTTATCTGACGATTAGGTTTTAACCCAGAACCGAACCCATGCCAAAATAACATGGGTTCACAGCCCTGTTATAAAGTATATATATTCTTGATCAGGATCACTAGCCGAGTCGATCTAGACATGTCCGTCTGTCAGTCCATCCGTCTGTCTGTCCGTCTGTATGAACGCTGAGATCTCGGAAACTATAAAAGCTAGAAGATTGGCACTTTGCAGAATCTAAGGGTTTATACGCAGCGTATGTTTTTCACGCCGATGTACCACGCCCCCTCTAACGCCCACAAACCGGGAAAAACTGTGGCGCCTACAGTTTTAAAGCTAGATTAACGGGAAAACGAATGTGTATTCGTTTCTTCAATATCTAGTGATTGGCCTAAATTGATTTTTTATTTTTGTTTGATATATTTTTGATTGTTTTAGTTTTTATTTATCCGTTTTTTTGTGAATAACAGTTTTGGGAACAGTGTTTTTAGTTACGATCACTAATTAAGCGTGTTGTTGCAATCAGAGGAGGATTATTTCATTTATTGATTTCCTTCTTTAGCTATTTTCACGATGCAACCACTTTTTATCATGTCATCGATTAAGGTTTTTGAGCGGTGCGAATTCCCTTGTTGTTTTGTTTTAAAACTTATTTCAGGAATTGTTATACCCTTGCAGAGGGTATAATGATTTTAGTCAGAAGAGTGAAACTCAGTGAAGGAGACGTTTCCGACCACATAAAGTATATATATTCTTGATCAGCGTGACTAGACGAGTCGATCTAGCCATGTCCGTCTGTCTGTCCGTCTGCCCGTCCTTTTCTACGCAAACTAGTCCCTCAGTTGAGTTGAAACTTTACCAAAAGTCGTGTTTCTATTGCCGGATCGGACAACTATATCTTATAATTAAAAAAAAAATTATATATATTGCTCTTGGGAATATCATTTTTTCAACTGTCCTAAATTTCGAATTAAATTTCATAAAAATCGGACGACTATATATATGATGGACGTTGATGCACTACGAGCAGTACAATCAAGTGGCCCAACGATACCAAGCACGTGCTTGTTACGCGCGGGACCTTTTATAATTTCGGGCAAAAATGCGAGTTCGCGAGGAAAATACATGAAACAAATAATTACGGGACACATGGCTACAACTATGATTGAAGCAAATGAGATAAAATTTTAGTTTTTAATACAGGGATAGAAGTTGAAGTACAAATTAAATGATAATGATTGTTATAATTAGTACAGAGAACGCGAAAGGGCTAAAAAAAGTACCAAGCATTATTTTACGGTTTTCAAGTGTAGGTAAATTAAGCAATAGTAATCTACTCTGGTAGGAAGGAAGCCTTACGTTTTGATCCCAGTTCAAACTACGAAGCGCAAAAAGAAGAAATTTTTTTTGTACCGACTCAATACAATCGATGTTATTGTGGACTCCAAACAGAAGAACAATATTCCAAAATAGGACGGACAAGGGAGGTAAATACAATTTTGTTATATAAGGGTCATCAAATTCTTTTGATCAACGCTTTATAAATCCAAGAACACTCATAGCTTTGTTGACAGTCGACATTATGTGGCACTCAAATTTAGTTTCGGGTCCAGAATAACACCTAAATCGTTTACTGAATGTATACGATCAAGTGAGGAGTTCTGAAGCGAATAACTTATAAACGTAGGAGTACCTCTATAGAAAGTTATTACGTTACATTTCAGGCAGTTCAAATTTAAGAGATTATACTCACACCATATCTGAAAATGGTCAATGTCTGATCGTAAGCCAAAACCAGACTCTATCTTATTATATGTCAAACAAAGCTTAACATCATCTGCATACATTAGTACACGAGAATGTGTTACGATAGAGGATAATAAACAAGGTAAACAGCAAAGGGCCCAAGTGATTACCCTGGGGCACTCCCGATGTCACGTGGATCATTTTGGAGACAGCGTTCTTAAATATAACTCCCTGAGTCCTTTCATGCAAATAACTTGAAATCCAAATTAATAGATTACATGGAAACCCAAGCTGATCTAATTTGAATAAAAGGAGAGAGTGGTTAACAGAGTCAAAAGCTTCGCTGAAATCTGTATATATAACGTCAGTCTGCATTTTTTTCTTAAATCCATTTATTACAACAGATGACAATTCAAGGAGGTTAGTGGTGGTCGATCTTCTCTTAACAAAACCATGCTGACACGTTGATATTAGCGAGGAACATAAGTGTTGCAAGTGAGAAGTAATAATTCGTTCAAATGCTTTCGGAATTGCCGACAATTTAGAAATACCTCTATAATTCTGGGCATCCGCCTTCGCATCCTTTTTGTGGAGTGGAATAATGAAAGATTCCTTCCAGATAGTTGGAAAAATTGATGATGAAATAGACAAGTAAAAAAGTTTAAGAATCGCTTTACAAATGGTTGAAGCACAAAACTTAAGCATACACCCAGGGAGTCCATCAGGACCGGGAGAATAAGTTGGCGTTGTTGTTTCTAAGTCTCTTATGAGAGAACTTTCGGCAAATAAATCCGCCATTTTAGAATCCGTCGATGCCCCTTTTGAGTTTAAACGTACCGAAGAAGGCAATGCCGAAAACTTACGCTTGGCATTAACAAAGTTATAAAACTGCTTCGGATCATTTGAAAATTCGAATTTACATCGAATAGCTGTGACTGTTGAGAACATTGAAATCTGAACAAGTCACCACATATTTCGAAAAATCAGATGGCTTACCCGATTTTTTATACTTATTATAAGTGTTGGATTTAAGATTTTTAAGTCTTTGAAGCGCATTGTTGAACCAAGAGCCTGTTTGGCTTCGGAGAAAGCCTGTCAGGAACGCATTCGTCAAAAAAAGTGTTTAAAACGCTATAGAAAAGTTCAATTGCACTTTCGATATCCATGCAATTGTACAAATCAGTCCAATTATATTGCAAAATCATATAATTTAATTTATTATGGTCACATTTACGAAAACATCTCACTTTAGTTTGAGAACCTAAAGGAGAAAGGGTATCAGTACAGGGGAGGCCAATTGTCAATTCCAATATAGGATGATATCGGTCTTCAGGTACAACAAGTGCGTCAATTCTAGATACCGTTACTTCATGCGGATCTGAAACAAATACAAGGTCCAATTGTCTGTTCATTGAATTTCGTATAAAGCTTACTTTCTGTAACGATAATTCGAGAAGGCCATCCACAAAATCATGGGCTGATAAAGGTGTAGCGGCAGGTGAGTCAGTAGGAAGAGACCAAGAGATATTAGGGAGATTAAAGTCACCCAAAACAATCAAAAGGTCTCTGTTGGAAAGAAGGGATATAACGGATTTAATAGCAGACAGATGGTGCTAATAAATTAAAAAATCAGAGCCAGGAGGAATATAAGAGCAGGTTACAAAAATAGATAAGGATTGCAGGGAAACTTTGACACTAACAAATTCAATTTCGTTAGAGACATGAAAGTTAAGTCTCTCCGATGTTAAACTAGAGATAACGGCAATCAGTACACCACCCCCCCTACGTGGGGAGCGATCGGTCCTATAGGTGTTAAAATTTTTTGCCAGAACTTCAGAGTCAGATATCTCTGGTTTCAGCCAAGTTTCCGTAAAAGCCAAAATATCTTCAGTAAATGCTGAGGAGTTAGCATAAAGCTTTGGTAGCTTCATATTTAGTCCTCTAACATTTTGATAAGCCAAAAATAAATTTTTTAGTTTTTTTGGCGCTGTGGAAGGCCTGCTATTTGGCACAGTGGAAAGGCTTTTATTAGGCGCAGTGGTTGCTCTCGGTTTATTGGGAACAAATTCTTTTATTACCAGATCATCATTAAGCCGAAAGCTTTCAGAAAGTAGTACATTAAACACATCAGGCGGAGCAAATATTTTAGAAGATGATATTCTACGGGCTTACGAAAATCAAAATTGTTCAACCGCAATATCCTCGGATGGGAATTTTTCTCGTATAAATTCCAAAATATCCTCAGATTTGGTATCCGGGGTAAATCTAGAAACAAATAATTGTTTCCTATGTGGAACAACTGAAAGTTTCTTTTGCCCCCCAGCAGCAGTCTGAACCTCATTCGGCTGAGAGCCAGATACAATACCTAATGTACCTATGGGTACAGTTTGCACCGAATTTGATATCTCCGCCGACTCAGAAGATTTTTTCCCGACAAGACCTCCAGCAACAGGGACTCCGTCGGACCCTGCGGTATCCATTGCCACCGCTGAATCGACAGAAATTGCTGCAGTTACCGGGTTCGCAATAGGGGTGGGTGCCACAAATTTTTTTAATGCCGTTGAGCCAACTTTTTTGCGTTGGGCCAATCGGTTAGTAATTTTTATACCCGTTACTCGTAGAGTAAAAGGGTGTATTAGATTCGTGCAAAAGTATGTAACAGGCAGAAGGAAGCGTTTCCGACCATATAAAGTATATATATTCTTGATCAGGATCACTAGCCGAGTCGATCTAGCCATGTCCGTCTGTCCGTCTGTCTGCCCGTCTGTCCGTCTGTATGAACGCTGAGATCTTGGAAACTATAAAAGCTAGAAGATTGAGATTTGGCATGCAGATTCTAGGGGTTAATACGCAGCGCAAGTTTTTCACGCCGATGTGCCACGCCCTCTCTAACGCCCACAAGCCGCGAAAAACTGTGACCCGTTCTGTATGAACGCTGAGATCTCGGAAACTATAAAAGCTAGAAGATTGGGATTTGGCATGCAGATTCTAGGGGTTATTACGCAGCGCAAGTTTTTCACGCCCATGTGCCACGCCCCCTCTAACACCCACAAACCGCGAAAAACTGTGGCACCCACAGTTTTGAAGCTATATTAACGGGAAAAGAAATGTGTATTTGTTTCATCAATACATATTGATAGACCAAAGTGGGAAACCCCCCTCCCCCCTAACGCCCACAAACCGCGAAAAGCTGTGGCGCCCATAGTTTTAAAGCAAGAGCAAAAAAGCGGCTGCTTGGTTTGCCCTGCTTGAGACTGCTGACTTTAGCTGAGTAACGGGTATTTGATAGTCGAGGCATTCGACTATAGCGTTCCCTCTTGTTTATTATTAAACTGGGCACAAACGGAATAAAACCCTTCATTGAGTTTTTTAATAACTCCCGAAGGATTCAAAAGGCCGTCTCGAGTCTGCCTCATAAAGCTAGTCATATCACTTAACAGTGTTTTGCAGGTCTCACATGCCCACATGAGACCGGCACGCTGCTCAAGAAAGTCTTTCACTCTGCCATTAAGTCCTGCACATTTAACATGCATGATCGTTTCGCAGAACCGGCAGAAAATAAAATCTTCACCAGAAGAAAGAGTACAATTTTCTATTGAGCAAATAAGGGCCATTATAAGAAAAATTCGAATGTAAATATTTAAGGAAATAAAATAAAATTTGAAAAGTACCTCAAGTAAATTTGCCACTGGGATCAAATTCCAAAACCGCAAAGACACAAAGCACAAAAAGTATAAGAGGATCACGAATTAAATCGAAGAGAGCGCGAGAGAAAAGTATTCTATCGACTGAGCGTGGCTTGTGGAACACCAACAAACTATAACGCACGGACAGTTACAATGTAAAGCAGGCGAGAGGGAGACAATGAGAAGGCACACAAAAGCCTACACGACATTTAGAGATGTACAAAGAGAGTGAAATTTACAGTTATAATAGAGTGCGGGAGAGAGAAGAGAGAGAGAGAACAAAAGTTTCAGCAAAAATTAGGAGAGTGCAAATTACACTAACAAAGCAAAGATATTAAACAAATCTAATGGAAAAGTTAAAATAAACTATAACCACGTACCCGTTAACTGGGAGATCAATTTAAACAACTAACACAGTTGTTAGGCTAAACTTTGTTAATAAAATAAACACAAGACACTTGCAAAAAATCACGAAATAAAGCAAAAACTCAGAGCACAATGGTAAATACAACCGTTCACAAGCGAAGCTAAATCGTTTATGATTTATAGTTTCCATAGGAACGAACGAAAAAGTAAAGGAAAATTAATAGAGACAAAATTATAGCTTTATTAATTTTTATTGTATTCTCTTCTACTCTGGAATATAACTTTATTTTATTATTTCAGAATTTCGAATTACATTTAACATAAATCGGGCGACTATATTATATAGCTGCCATAGTAAGGATCGATCAATTAAAGTCAATGTAATACGTAAACCGCTATAATTATGTTTGTAGCAAATCTAAATTTTACATTTTTGTAATTTTAAATTGAATTGGAAATATAAACTTCGGTTTCCTTTCTTGTTAAACTTTAATTTATACACTAATTACAACACTCTTTAGTATCTAACTTATTCACTGGTCACAATATTTTATTTATGAACTGATCAATTCGGATGCAAAAACGGACTGCCTGGCCAAGGGCCGATTAATTGATAAGGAAACCTCGGCTTAAGAGAATCTAGGCACTTAGATATTGAATAAGAGATTGACTCAAGAGAGTCGGAATCAATTGAATGATGAAAAATTTGATTTGATTGTGAAGATCAATTAAACAGATTACTCTGCAATTTTGAGCTGCGCTAGGTGCTGACCGGATGCTAATGTTTACATTTGAGGGGACCCGGCTTAATTTACAGAAAAAGGCGCAATTGTTTACAACAGCAGGACAGCGGCGCAATTGGAACTTAATAATGAATTCATTTGTGTGGGAATGCTGAGTAGGAAGTTCCCAGCTAGAAGTTGTTTACAAATTGGCTAAGGAGCCTGGGATCTTGGGTTGGCTCCCGCAAAATGCGACGCAAAATCTAAGAAAATCTAAACAAATTCTGTAAAAATACTAAAAAAATGTTAAAAACTTGACAAATTAAACTTAAGCATTTGGGCCATATAACTAACTATGATCCAAAAATCATCTTGATCGGAGCAGTGGTTTAGACTTTTTAACTCCGAAAGTCTATTTTAAATGTAGCCCCCCAAATTCTAAATTTCTAAATTACAACCCTTTTAGAAGTTAAGCATTTAAATATTTTTTCTTCCAAATGTTAATGCTGGAGGTGATTGGGGCCACGAGGGGACATATCGGATCCTAATGGGCGGTTAGGACCCCAATAGTATACTGTGCAAAAATTTGGCTGCTCTAGCTCTTACGGTTTGGGCTGTGGTCGTATCCCCTTAAAAATCAGTATTTCATTTTATAATATTTAGGAATAATTTATTTATACCCTTGCACTATTGGGTAAAAATCCACTTTTACTGGCACTTAGTCATTTTTTATAGGTGTTCCAATTGGAAAAAAAATAAATAAGAATGAACTAACAAAACATCAAACAATTATGCCTTATACTTAAAATGTTAATATTTAACAGTGTTAAACTAACAGCTGCAAGTCAACTACTGCTTACAAGGGCAAGTACGCTGGGTTTGCACATTTTTGGCCGTGATCTTGGTTATTTATTTATTTATGTAAAATACAAAAAGTAAACAAAAGAATGCAAGAACATGGTTATCACAGGTTTAGACTATGTGCAAAATCTAATAATTTGTCCAAATTGTGCGTGCTTATACTAACATTTTGCCACTTTTTACAACATTTGTCATTTTGTACAACAAATGCATATTAAGCTGGTTTCTGGGAAATAATTTTCAACTTTGGACAGCGTTTTGAAAAAGAGAACAAGTCTATGCTGTAGCCTAGTCAACACAGATTCCATAGGTGTTAGTCGCATTTTGCCTTTTTTTCAGATAAGTTCACTTTATTCATCTTTGTTTTGTATGCAGTAACACTAGTACAATTCACGCATTTTTGTATGGTAAATGTTCAGTACGATAAATATTCAGAAAAACACTATTCAGTTATTTTTGTTATTAAATATTATTTACTTTAAATTGTTTTACATCATCATTTGACTATACTTACCTTGCTATAAATGGTTTTAAATTAAAAATATTAAAACTTTTAATATTTTTGTTAGGAATTATTTTGAAAATATTAAATAAATTCGATTTCACCTCAAAAAAAATATTCAGAAAAACACTATTCAGTTATTTTTGTTATTAAATATTATTTACTTTAAATTGTTTTACATCATCATTTGACTATACTTACCTTGCTATAAATGGTTTTAAATTAAAAATATTAAAACTTTTAATATTTTTGTTAGGAATTATTTTGAAAATATTAAATAAATTCGATTTCACCTCAAAAAAATCTTTTTATAAAAGTTTCCAAATTTGCTTATTATTATTTTTAGAACTTTTTAGAAAAAAACTTTCAAATGTTACGTCGTTTTTAAGTAACAATAAATGCCAGTAAAAGTGGACTTTTACCCCATAGTGCCTTGCAGAAGGTATTATTATTTCAGTCAGAAGTTCGCAACGTGTGAAGGAGACGTTTCCGACCCCATAAAGTATACATATCACCATCACTAGACGAGTCGATCTAGCCATGTCCGTCTGTCCGTCCGTCCGTCCGTCCGTCCGTCCGTCCGTTCGTCCGTCCGTCCGTCCGTCCGTTTCTACGCAAACTAGTCCCTCAGTTTTGAAGCTATCGAGATGAAACTTTACCAAAAGTCGTCCTTCTCTTGCTGGTAGTATATAAGTCGGAATCAGCCGGACAACTATATCTTCTAGATCCCTTAGGAAATATCGAAAAAAATGCAACAAATATAAAAAAAATATTATTTAGGTTAGGTTAGGTTAGGTGAGAATGGTTGGGGATTATAGACTAATCCCCCCATTTAGGCCACATTGAGCCCCTTGGGATACCATATGATCTTAGAATCGATCCATTTCGCTAGCTCATGGGTTATTGGGTTTCTTGAACCAATTGGTTATTTTCAAAAAACAAAGAAGTTTGGGGATGCTTGTGCTTTGTATGGCCGCAAGGTTTGGAAGTGTGTAGCTACCTAGTGTTTGAAAACGCTTGAGGTTGTGCGCTGGACAGAAGCATAGGAGGTGTTCAATGTTCTCCTCTTCTTCTAGCTGTTTACAGCTACGGCAGGAGCTGTGGCCCATTTGGGCATTAATTAGAGTGGAGATGTCTGCCCTGTTGCATTGTAGCAGGGTTTTGGTTATTTTCGGGTTGTAATTACCCCAGGTAAGCCTGGAGGTGTGGCATGTCGAGATCGTATTCCACCGGTTGTTGTAGAGGGTATACAATCTTTGCTTGAGGAGAAGCTTACAGGTTGCTATGGGCATACCCACCGTGTCCTTATCGCGAAGGATGTCGGTGGTAGTCCCGTGTCTTGCTAGTTCGTCCGCTATGCAGTTGCATCAATGTTACGGTGTCCGGGCACCCAAATGACGTTGATTCTGAGATGAGTTGCCATCTCGTATAGATATTTGCCGCATTCAGAGATTGTAACAGAGTTAGTTGAATAGGAGTCGAGGGCTCTGAGGGTTGCTGGACTATCCGAAAAGATGAAGATGTCTGTGCCGCAGTGTTTTGATGCATCCAGGTAAGACATGGCTTCCTGGATTGCCATCACTTCCGCTTGGAAGAGACTGCAGTGATGTGGTAGTCGAAATGAGACTTTTATGTCTAGTTCAGGTGAGAAAACTCCCCCACTTCTTTGCAAGTTTAGCTTGGAGCCATCTGTGTATATATTAACGGCGTTCTCGATCTGGTGAGGGAGGTGGTCCCAGTCTATGCGGGTGGGTATGTACCTTGTATCTTTTTTCGAAGTTGACTATGGGTGGGACGTAGTCTGTTATGTTTGTAATATACCTCTGGTTTGTCAGCATAGTGGAGTGATCTGATGTGCCTGTTGACCAGGCCGACGCTTCGCGGATCCACAGCGCCGTTGCTGATGCCCAGCTTAAGGCAATCAGTTCAGAGGTTCAAGGTCAAGAATTGTGTTGAATGCTTCAGTGGCAGTGGTGCGTAGCGCCCCACTTATGCATAGTTCTGCGCTTCTTTGGATCTTGTGCAGATTCTTTAGGTTGCAATTCTTTTCTAGGGAGTGCCACCAGACGATGCTTCCGTAAAGAAGGATGGGTCTTCTAGATCCCATAGGAAATATCGAAAAAAAAATGCAACAAATATAAAAAAAATATTATTTAGGTTAGGTTAGGTTAGGTGAGAATGGTTGGGGATTATAGACTAATCCCCCCATTTAGGCCACATTGAGCCCCTTGGGATACCATATGATCTTAGAATCGATCCATTTCGCTAGCTCATGGGTTATTGGGTTTCTTGAACCAATTGGTTCTTTTCAAAAAACAAAGAAGTTTGGGGATGCTTGTGCTTTGTATGGCCGCAAGGTTTGGAAGTGTGTAGCTACATAGTGTTTGAAAAAGCTTGAGGTTGTGCGCTGGACAGAAGCATAGGAGGTGTTCAATGTTCTCCTCTTCTTCTAGCTGTTTACAGCTACGGCAGGAGCTGTGGCCCATTTGGGCATTAATTAGAGTGGAGATTAGAGTCTGCCCTGTTGCATTGTAGCAGGGTTTTGGTTCTTTTCGGGTTGTAATTACCCCAGGTGAGCCTGGAGGTGCGGCATGTCGAGATCGTATTCCACCGGTTGTTGGAGAGGGTATACAATCTTTGCTTGAGGAGAAGCTTACAGGTTGCTATGGGCATCCCACCGTGTCCTTATCGCGAAGGATGTCGGTGGTAGTCCCGTGCCTTGCTAGTTCGTCCGCTATGCAGTTGCCTCAATGTTACGGTGTCCGGGCACCCAAATGACGTTGATTCTGAGATGAGTGGCCATCTCGTATAGATATTTGCCGCATTCAGAGATTGTAACAGAGTTAGTTGAATAGGAGTCGAGGGCTCTGAGGGCTGCTGGACTATCCGAAAAGATGAAGATGTCTGTGCCGCAGTGTTTTGATGTATCCAGGTAAGACATGGCTTCCTGGATTGCCATCACTTCCGCTTGGAAGACACTGCAGTGATGTGGTAGTCGAAATGAGACTTTTATGTCTAGTTCAGGTGAGAAAACTCCCCCACTTCTTTGCAAGTTTAGCTTGGAGCCATCTGTGTATATATTAACGGCGTTCTCGATCTGGTGAGGGAGGTGGTCCCAGTCTATGCGGGTGGGTATGTACCTTGTATCTTTTTTCGAAGTTGACTATGGGTGGGACGTAGTCTGTTATGTTTGTAATATACCTCTGGTTTGTCAGCATAGTGGAGTGATCTGATGTGCCTGTTGACCAGGCCGACGCTTCGCGGATCCACAGCGCCGTTGCTGATGCCCAGCTTAAGGCAATCAGTTCAGAGGTTCAAGGTCAAGAATTGTGTTGAATGCTTCAGTGGCAGTGGTGCGTAGCGCCCCACTTATGCATAGTTCTGCGCTTCTTTGGATCTTGTGCAGATTCTTTAGGTTGCAATTCTTTTCTAGGGAGTGCCACCAGACGATGCTTCCGTAAAGAAGGATGGGTCTTCTAGATCCCATAGGAAATATCGAAAAAAAAATGCAACAAATATAAAAAAAATATTATTTAGGTTAGGTTAGGTTAGGTGAGAATGGTTGGGGATTATAGACTAATCCCCCCATTTAGGCCACATTGAGCCCCTTGGGATACCATATGATCTTAGAATCGATCCATTTCGCTAGCTCATGGGTTATTGGGTTTCTTGAACCAATTGGTTCTTTTCAAAAAACAAAGAAGTTTGGGGATGCTTGTGCTTTGTATGGCCGCAAGGTTTGGAAGTGTGTAGCTACATAGTGTTTGAAAAAGCTTGAGGTTGTGCGCTGGACAGAAGCATAGGAGGTGTTCAATGTTCTCCTCTTCTTCTAGCTGTTTACAGCTACGGCAGGAGCTGTGGCCCATTTGGGCATTAATTAGAGTGGAGATGTCTGCCCTGTTGCATTGTAGCAGGGTTTTGGTACTTTTCGGGTTGTAATTACCCCAGGTGAGCCTGGAGGTGCGGCATGTCGAGATCGTATTCCACCGGTTGTTGGAGAGGGTATACAAGCTTTGCTTGAGGAGAAGCTTACAGGTTGCTATGGGCATCCCACCGTGTCCTTATCGCGAAGGATGTCGGTGGTAGTCCCGTGTCTTGCTAGTTCGTCCGCTATGCAGTTGCCTCAATGTTACGGTGTCCGGGCACCCAAATGACGTTGATTCTGAGATGAGTGGCCATCTCGTATAGATATTTGCCGCATTCAGAGATTGTAACAGAGTTAGTTGAATAGGAGTCGAGGGCTCTGAGGGCTGCTGGACTATCCGAAAAGATGAAGATGTCTGTGCCGCAGTGTTTTGATGTATCCAGGTAAGACATGGCTTCCTGGATTGCCATCACTTCCGCTTGGAAGACACTGCAGTGATGTGGTAGTCGAAATGAGACTTTTATGTCTAGTTCAGGTGAGAAAACTCCCCCACTTCTTTGCAAGTTTAGCTTGGAGCCATCTGTGTATATATTAACGGCGTTCTCGATCTGGTGAGGGAGGTGGTCCCAGTCTATGCGGGTGGGTATGTACCTTGTATCTTTTTTCGAAGTTGACTATGGGTGGGACGTAGTCTGTTATGTTTGTAATATACCTCTGGTTTGTCAGCATAGTGGAGTGATCTGATGTGCCTGTTGACCAGGCCGACGCTTCGCGGATCCACAGCGCCGTTGCTGATGCCCAGCTTAAGGCAATCAGTTCAGAGGTTCAAAGTCAAGAATTGTGTTGAATGCTTCAGTGGCAGTGGTGCGTAGCGCCCCACTTATGCATAGTTCTGCGCTTCTTTGGATCTTGTGCAGATTCTTTAGGTTGCAATTCTTTTCTAGGGAGTGCCACCAGATGATGCTTCCGTAAAGAAGGATGGGTCTTCTAGATCCCATAGGAAATATCGAAAACAAAATGCAACAAATATAAAAAAAATATTATTTAGGTTAGGTTAGGTTAGGTGAGAATGCTTGGGGATTATAGACTAATCCCCCCATTTAGGCCACATTGAGCCCCTTGGGATACCATATGATCTTAGAATCGATCCATTTCGCTAGCTCATAGGTTATTGGGTTTCTTGAACCAATTGGTTCTTTTCAAAAAACAAAGAAGTTTGGGGATGCTTGTGCTTTGTATGGCCGCAAGGTTTGGAAGTGTGTAGCTACCTAGTGTTTGAAAACGCTTGAGGTTGTGCGCTGGACAGAAGCATAGGAGGTGTTCAATGTTCTCCTCTTCTTCTAGCTGTTTACAGCTACGGCAGGAGCTGTGGCCCATTTGGGCATTAATTAGAGTGGAGATGTCTGCCCTGTTGCATTGTAGCAGGGTTTTGGTTATTTTCGGGTTGTAATTACCCCAGGTAAGCCTGGAGGTGTGGCATGTCGAGATCGTATTCCACCGGTTGTTGTAGAGGGTATACAATCTTTGCTTGAGGAGAAGCTTACAGGTTGCTATGGGCATACCCACCGTGTCCTTATCGCGAAGGATGTCGGTGGTAGTCCCGTGTCTTGCTAGTTCGTCCGCTATTCAGTTGCCTCAATGTTACGGTGTCCGGGCACCCAAATGACGTTGATTCTGAGATGAGTGGCCATCTCGTATAGATATTTGCCGCATTCAGAGATTGTAACAGAGTTAGTTGAATAGGAGTCGAGGGCTCTGAGGGCTGCTGGACTATCCGAAAAGATGAAGATGTCTGTGCCGCAGTGTTTTGATGTATCCAGGTAAGACATGGCTTCCTGGATTGCCATCACTTCCGCTTGGAAGACACTGCAGTGATGTGGTAGTCGAAATGAGACTTTTATGTCTAGTTCAGGCGAGAAAACTCTCCCACTTCTTTGCAAGTTTAGCTTGGAGCCATCTGTGTATATATTAACGGCGTTCTCGATCTGGTGAGGGGGGTGGTCCCAGTCTATGCGGGTGGGTATGTACCTTGTATCTTTTTTCGAAGTTGACTATGGGTGGGACGTAGTCTGTTATGTTTGTAATATACCTCTGGTTTGTCAGCATAGTGGAGTGATCTGATGTGCCTGTTGACCAGGCCGACGCTTCGCGGATCCACAGCGCCGTTGCTGATGCCCAGCTTAAGGCAATCAGTTCAGAGGTTCAAGGTCAAGAATTGTGTTGAATGCTTCAGTGGCAGTGGTGCGTAGCGCCCCACTTATGCATAGTTCTGCGCTTCTTTGGATCTTGTGCAGATTCTTTAGGTTGCAATTCTTTTCTAGGGAGTGCCACCAGACGATGCTTCCGTAGAGAAGGATGGGTCTGACTATTGCCAGTGGACTATTGCGGGAAAGAAGCCCTACTTTCTCCATATCGTTTTTTTGCAGGCAAAGAGTGCTATGGATTGACATTGTTGAACGCTTCTTCTATGTCTATCAAGGCTGACAGGGAGTATTCCTTATTACGGAATCCTCTCTCTATACAAGATACTAAGGAGTGTAGGGGAGTACCGGTTGATCTACCTTTACGGTACGCGTATTGTGCGTTGGAGAGTCGGCTAGGGTTGGTAGATAGTCTGATGTGTGTGTCAATTAGCCTTTCAAGTGTCTTTAACAAGAAGGAGGAGAGGCTTATATGACGGAAGTCCTTTGGAGAGGTGTGAGAGGGCTTGCAGGCCTTCGGTATAAATATTACTTTGATGTTCATCCATCTGGATGGTATGTGATTCAGTGCCAGACAGCTGTGGAAGATGACCGTAAGCCAAAGGAAGGGTTGTATCTATTGTCCGTTGTAGTTGGGCTGTGAAGAAGCCATCAGGGCCAGGTGGGTTGAAGGGCTTAAAGGAGATTTGAGATTTTGACTATGATCTGCGCGACCGGCTGTTTCCGGTCCAGGTATCTTCATTGGTTTTTAGGTATCCAACGGAGATTTTGCTAAGATTCTTCTGAGTCTGGACGCCTCCACTGTAGATTCTATGCTACTGCAGAAGTTAGCCCATTCTCTTGGCTTTGATATTCTAATTTCCTTTGTATTGGCTGAGCTTCGTGTGGTACGTGTTTCAAGACGCTTCGCTGTTGTTAAACTTAGCTCTGTTGCAGTAGGTTCTGCACTCGCTTTTAAGAGCCGCCAGTGTGGTGTTCCACCAAGGCAGTTTGTATGTTTTTTTGACTGTCCTGCTTGGGCAGGCCTTTTTAATGGCCTCTCCACAGATATCAGTGAAAGTATTGACTAGGTTTTCTAATTCGTGACTGTCGAGTACGTGAGTTAGTGGGGTATTTAGGTTTCTAGCGAGGAGTTTTTTGTAGTAAAACCAGTTTGTAGGTTTTAGATTTCTAAAATTCTCGGGGGGAGGGCATTCTAGAGATATTGTAAATTCTACATATCGGTGGTCGGAGAAGGAGTGTTCAGCCCCCACTTTCCACTCTTTAAGTTGATTGAGTAGGGTATCAGATACTAAGGTAATGTCTAAGACTAATCTCATATTTCTAGTGATAAAAGTAGGGTCATTACCTTTGTTGCAGATAAATAAGTTGGATTCAAGGAGATAATCATAAAGTAACTCACCCCTTTAGTACTTCCCCATTGTGTGTGGTGTAAGTTGGCGTATCCACCCAGGATCAGTTTCTTAGATGAGTGTGTGTTTATGGGTTGTTGTGTAATGATGTTAGGTAATGGCCCAACTTGGTCATGAGCCAGGTAAAACGATGCTATAGTGTGATGGGAGTGTGAGTTTAGCTTCAGTATGACTGTGCTTAGCTCGCCTTCGCTAAACTGTGGGATTAGAAATGTGTTAAAGTGTGTTTTAGTAAGATTGCAGGTCCTAGGTTTACCCTTACCCTTAATATGAAAAAGCTTGTATGTGGGGTTGATAAGTTGATGTTGTCTCCAACAATCCATGGCTCTTGGATAAGGACTATGTCTATTTTGCCCGTTGCCAGGCGGGTGGAGAGGGCAGCTGATGCTGCCTAGCTGTGGTGCAGGTTAATCTGGAGGTACTGCACCATTATGGGGGCTCGGTGTCGTGGGTGCACAACTGCTTCAGGTTCTCGGTGAGTTCCGTATCAGTCGACACGTACCCTGTCTGGAGGGCCTCCTCGTGCTCCATCTCGTCGGCGCTCGGAGGTTCATAGGAGGCACAAGCAGCCAGGTTGTCCGCCGCTAATTTGTCCGTATCGTAGATGCGGAGTTGCACCTTGTCGAATCCGTAGTTGACACACAGGCATGTCTGGTTAAGAAGTATCACCACTTTCATGGTGACGCGCTGTCTTCTCGACCTTTACCATCTTCCAACCTTCTGTTGGAAGCTCTGTGTTGAACATTGTCAAGATGCTAAGAATAGCCTCTGGGTCAGAGGGTTCAGACGGCAACCACACCCTCGCCCTTGGTCTGGACGGGATATCCGCTGCCTCGCAGACTGCTAGCTTGGCCCCGGGGCAACCCCGCCAACTTTGGTAATGGCAGCTTTGTAGATCGCTGATAATCTCTCGTCCTCGCAGGCGATCAACTTGACGCTGCCCTGGTATCACCCTGCATCTGTGCAGTCGAGGGATTTCGTCCAGCACTTTCAAGTCCACCTTCGCAAGTGCCTGCCTAACCAGACCCCACTGGCTCCTTGGGATCCTGCCGTCTTCATCGTTCTGGTCGACGACGCCGATAATCTTTCGATCCTTTACCACTTAGGCAAAGGACCTAGACCACGTGCCGCGGCTGGTTGTCTTGGCTTTTTTGCTCGCTGGTTGAACCACTTCGATCGACCTCTCCCGTTTGTTGCTGATGCTGAAATCTGGTATTACCGCCTTTGCCCAGGTTATGTCCTCCTGGATCTTTAGGTAATCGTCCTTTGACGTCTGGTCCTCTCGTATAGGGCTGGTGGCCAGACGTTTCAAGATGCGGTGGGCCTTCTTACGTTCCAGTGGTCCTGCCTGGTTTTGTGGTGTCCGCTTAAACTCCTTAGCCCTGGTACTTACCACAAAGTCAGCCTTTGCACCCCCCTTCGGTTGGTTTAGCTGGTTAGCCGCCTCAGCGATGGTGGGTGTTTTGGCATGCAGTGGGGCTTTTGGTACGGCACCCTTGCTTTTTTGGTCGTCTGTGGTGGTGACTTCCGACTTTTTAAGAGTGTCGGGCTCTGTTCTTTCTTTATTGTTATTTATATTATTTAAACTCTCCATGACTCTTCCCACGAGCTGCGAAGAAAGGACAGGTCCCCCCGGGTAGAGATCAGCTGTACCCGGGTGAGGCTGGATTAGAACGGCCGGTCGCCACTTGCTTGAGCCCACTGTTAGAGACTGAGTTGGCTCTGCGAAATAAATCCCCAAAAAATAAATGAAATAATGCCCCAAATATTTGTATGGGGACAACAACAACTATTTTAGATGTCATTTTGGGGAGGTATTTAATTTTTTGGGGGAAAAAAATTGGGGACTTATTTCATATGCAGACTTAAATAGGTCTAAGTGTGCCAGGCAACGCCTGACAGCTATCACATCATAACCTAGCCTTGGTTTACTAGTATAATTGATGTAGAATTGAAGTAGAGTTGATGTACAAACATTGTCTACTATGAGCTTATATTCATGTACAAATAACCCTGTATTCATGAATATAATCAATCATTCTACCCAAGTATTCATGTACAAATAACCCTGTAATCATGAATATTTATAGTAAAAATGCTGTAGATATGATGCACAAATGTAGGGAAAACCATGCATAAATGTAAGGAAAACCATGCAGAAACGATGTAGAATTGATGTAGAAGTATTATATTTTTTCCATGCAAACATTTAAAAACATTTAGAGCATTACAAGTGGCCTTATTGCAGAAAAGATGTTGAAGATACCATGTAAGTCTTTATTTAATTTTAATTAATTAAAAAAAACGTAAAATACACACATCAAAACAACTAAAACAAATTTGGGGTGTTATTTTTTTTTCACCCGGGGTGAGATCAATGAATTTTAAGGAGGAGTTTGTGTGAGCTATTTGTCGGAGGCGGCAGCACAAGAGCGACGTCGGTACTGCTATGGCGCAGATACCCGCTGACTGTCCGGGGCTACATATTAGCGCTTCATGCTGGGTATCAACAACCACGCCTATTTGTAGCTACCCTGGATAACCAGGGCGTTCGCTATCCGCAACCTGCGACCCATTCGGGACCCTTCAGCTCAGCACCCTCCAAGCCATCCCACTACCTTATAGGCCGAAATATTATAATTTAAACTGTTCTGAATTTCGAATTAAATTTTAGAAAAATCGGACGACTAACACATATAGCTCCCATATGAACGATTGGAAAATTAATAGGAACAAATTTTTAGCTTCGTTATTTTTAATGGAATCTCTTCTGCTCTGGAATATAACTTAATTTTATTAATTCTGAATTTCGAATTTAATTTAACATAAATCGGACTACTATATTATATAGCTTCCCTAGGAAGGAACGATGGAAAATGTCCAAATAATACGAAAACAGCTGTAATTTTGTTTGTTGCAACAAATACGCCAATAAATCTAAATTTAATATTTTGGTATTTGTAATTAAATAGGAATGATCTGCAAGGGTATATGAACTTTGGCTGGCCGAAGTTAACTTCCCTTCTTGTTTTATTTTGACATTGTTCATGTCGAACGAGGTTCGCATCGCTGGTTCGGCATCACTGGTGGCCGAACCGGTTAAAAACCATGTAGTCTAAGCTTACGCCATTGTAAGGCAGTATCAAATAAAAAGTGAAACCGAACACAAGTGAAGTCAACCGCACCCCGTTTTCTAAATTCAGTTTTTGGGAGACCATTTTTTTTAAATTTCGAAGCCGGATATATTTTCATCGTTCTCCAGCTAAGTAATTCCAAAGGGTTTTTCCCACTATCATATATATATATATATTTTCCGCACAACCCCGCTCCACCGCTAAGGTCTCGATTCCGTGCGGAAATATTTATATTTATATATCTCCTTTGATCTCCACAACACTATTGGCACTTTCCGTGCAATTCCACGAAAATTAAAACACAAAAATTGAACAAAATCACACATATACATACACATACACACATATACATCCATCATCCATTTTTCACATTGGGTTTTAAACTAAAACACTTTGCCAGCACCCACCCGCCAAAAATCCATCAATTATCAACTTTCTTTGTAAATTAAAACACACAAAACAATAACCAACCAAAAATTAAAACCCAAAAAATTGAACAAAATCACACATATGTATCCATACACATAAACACACATATATCCATCCATTTTTTGTTCACCTTGGGCTTTAGACTGAAACACTTTGCCAGCACCCATCCGCCAACAATCCATTGTTTTTCAGATTTCTTTGTAAACATAACCAGCACACAAATAATAAAAAACCCGGCATACGAACATTGCTGCCGAACCACCTGCTTGGCATACTTGTCGGACCGGCGAGTCTAAGGGTGGCGGCAACCGTTTTTTGAGTCTTGCTCCGCGGCATCCCGAGTGGAAAACACAACCCAATAATTATTTAGCTGATATTTTATTAATTTTAATTATCGTTTGGTTGTTTTGTTTTGCACATTGGTGTGTGTGTGGCACACCGGGTGTTCCGGGCATTCCGTACCGCAACACATCGTACAGAGGTTAACAGGCCGTTCACACTACAGCGCATCTGGGACGCAACAAGAAATTCGATTAACTTTTCAAACTTAGAAATAAAAATAAATATAAATAAAATAAAAGAAAAAAAATAAAATAAAAAACAAAATAAAGAATAAAATAAATCCTTCAACAGCGATTCGATTCAGTTCAGTTCATATATTTTTACAAATATATTTATTTCACATTCCATCCAAGTTATATATCGTACTCACTTACACTTTTGTGATATATTGATTCGTGGTAAGGTTTTCTGACCAGCATCCAAATCGTTAAGCAGAAACACATTAAACAGCGACCGCTTCCACGTCTCCACTTAACTCGATTCACTTTCCAAACTTAGGAAGAAAAATACATATAATTATGTTGAAGCGTTTTTGTCCAAAAATAAAATAAAGCCTCAAGCAGCGTTCCGTTTCCACGCGTTCCGCCTCCATTCCTTCTGGTGCAGTCATATATGCGCCAAGACATACATCCAGTTCACATTCCATCCAATTTATATATCGTACCCACTTACACTTTTGGGATATATTGATTCGTGGTAAGGTTTTCTGACCAGCATCCAAATCGTTAAGCCGAGACGCATTAAACAGCGACAGCATCCACGTCCCTGTTCCTTTTCCGTCAGTGTAAGTGCAGGCTCCTACTCGAGCCTACTATGCCGATTGGTGAAGGTGAGGAACATAAAGTTCAGTTAACCGTCCCATTAGCCAGAACGTCCAGCCGGGCCAGAGCCAAAAGCGAGTCGTCACTACCCACCAAAAAGACAGCCCCTAGTAAAAGCTTAACTCCTTCAAAACCAGTGAAAACAGCTGCGTCACAGCTAGTTTTGTCCTCGCAAGTTACTAGATCAACTGCGAAAATGGCGGAAGCTGAAGCTAAAGCTGCCTTGACCAAGTTTGTGGCTGTGACCGATAGGGTCAGTCAGTTCGAAGCTAGGGTCAATACCCCAACAGACCCACCTCCGTCTGTTCACACTAATAAGGTCAGGCTTCAGCAGATACAGGCTCTTTGGGACAAAGTAGAGAAAGAATACGAGACGTGCTCTGAGGTTATTTCCGTATTAAATTGTACCGACACGATGGAAGTCATGCAAGCCAAGTATGACTACTGCTACTCTGTCTTTGAGCGATGCGCTGCAACACTAAACGAAACGATTGAAAGAGCTTGCGTTCAACCGATTCATGAACCGTCCACGCCGGTGTCTCAGCCTAGTGGATGCCGCGTACCTCCAATAGACTGTGAGATTTTCAGTGGCGACTATGTTCATTGGCCGACGTTCCGAGACCTTTTTTCCGCCATCTATGTCCAAAATCCGAGGCTTTCCGGCGTTGAAAAGTTGTTCCACCTCAACTCGAAAACGAGCGGAGAAGCAAAGTCTATTGTGGCGTTATCACCATTGACTAACGAAGGGTTTGAGTCCGCATGGGGAAATCTGCAGACTCGTTTCGAAAACAAGCGACTGCTCGTCAACAGCCAGCTAAAGATCCTGTTTAATCTTCCCACTGTTTCCCAAGAGTGTGGCAATTCCCTAAAGCACCTGGAGAGCACTGTCCAAGGTTGCTTGACAGCCTTAAAAATAGCTAAAGTAGACACAACAAATTGGGACTGCCTTCTCGTCTACCTGTGCTCCTCAAAGCTGCCGAAGCTGACATTGGCTCTGTGGGAACAGTCCCTCCTCAACCCATCCGAGATTCCAGGGTGGGAAGAATTCAAGACCTTCTTAAAAGGTCGTCATCGAACCCTGGAGGCAATTGAAGAATTTAAGCCTACCTTGAACACTCAATCCAGAGCCCCACGTCCTGAAGGTGGGCCCCGGATTATCCATAACTTTGAAAATAGGGTCACCGTAAATCCACAGTCGTGTAAACTTTGTCCAAGAGAGAACCATCCTATCCGTCTGTGTCCCCAGTTCCTAAATATGTCGGTTGCCGACAGGGAACAGTGTATTAAACAACAGAAACTCTGTCTGAACTGTTTTGCAAGAACCCACATGTTGAGAGACTGCACAAGTTCGCACAATTGCTATACGTGCAAAGGTCGCCACAATACTCTCCTCCATCGTAGCGGCCCTTCACAGCTCCAGTCCGCGTCAGTACCTGACCTCCAGCCAGAAATACAGTCCACTCCGTCGAACGTTCAAACGTACCTCGCCGTGAACACGCAAGGAGTCCTCCTGAGTACGGCGGTCATAGAGATCTGCCACTTGGGCATCAGGTACTCAGCTCGTGCCTTAATTGAGGTCACGTCGATGATGTTTTAGCGGGCGCCCACACGCAGCAGTCCGCTGTTTCAGCCATCAAAGAGCTCTGCGGTGCCCTCGAGAGTGCGGGTTTTCCACTGCGCAAGTGGACCTCGAATGAGAAGAAACTTTTACAGGGTATTCCAAAGGAGCACTTGATCAGGGCCGACTTTCTGGAGCTGGAAGACGCCAGTATGGCAAAAACTCTGGGAATCCGTTGGCACGCGACATCGGATAGTTTCTTTTTTTTCCGATGGATGTTTCTCTCCAAACAACCTACACCAAACGAGAGGTTTTATCCCAGATAGCCAAACTGTTTGACCCAGCAGGTTGGTTATCGCCATTTATTGTTCGGGCAAAAATTTTCATGCAAGAAATTTGGCTGCGGGAGTTAAGCTGGGACCAGCCTCTTCCGGTTGATCTTGTCACAAAGTGGCGTGACTTTCTTAAGGGATATCCAACATTAAAAGAAGTTCGCATTCCAAGATGGGTAAGATTTCATCCAGCCGCAAAGCTGCAATACCACGGGTTTTGCGATGCATCGCAGAGCGCCTATGGTGCTGCCATCTTCGTTCGCGTCGAAACGAGTGAGGGCTTTTTTACCCAATTGCTTTTATCCAAAACCCGAGTAGCTCCTGTAAAGTCCCTTTCCATACCGCGATTAGAGCTGTGCGGTGCGGTGCTTCTCTCCGAACTCGCTGCAGCAGTTCTCTCCGAAATGCCTCCTACTCAGTATGAGACATATTATTGGACAGACTCCACAATAGTGCTTGCATGGCTAAGCAAGCCAGCATGCACTTGGACTACGTTCGTTGCCAACAGAGTCGCGAAAGTTCACCAGCTCACCAACAGAGAACAGTGGTTTCATGTGATATCGGAAGATAACCCAGCTGATCTGGCGAGCAGGGGCGTCTCAGTCCATGAGCTCAGGGACAGCAACCTCTGGTGGCACGGTCCTGAGTGGCTGCGTCACAACCGGGAGCAGTGGCCACTCAATTCGTCGGTCCCGCTTGAAACAGAGCTCGAACAACGCCCGATAAGATGTAACGTCGCCAAAGCGCCTCCGGAAACTGACCTTTTGGAGCGGTTTTCATCATTCGAGAGGGCTTTACGCGTTCTCGCGTACGTATTCCGGTTTGCAAGACTGTGTCGCAAGCAAGATGTCAACGTAAAGTCGGAACTCACAGCTGCAGAGCTGTCTAACGTCCAAGAGAGGCTGATTGTGCTCACCCAACTCAATGAGTATCCAACAGAATGCAAGGCATTAGGCAAAAAGCAGCATATTCCAGTCTCCAGCACGATCTCCAATTTAAACCCCTTTGTCGACAGCCATGGTGTCTTAAGAGCAAGCGGTCGTCTACGAGCATCTGAGATGCTAAGCTATGATGAGAAACATCCAATCATCATTCCGGCAAGGTGCACTTTTGCCAAACTTTTGGTCCTCTTTACCCATCGCATATCCTTGCATGGGGGTAATCAATTGATGGTCCGACTTATTCGCTCCAAGTATTGGATACCCCAGCTGAGAAATCTGGTAAAAGTCACCATTCATTCCTGTCGGGTGTGTACCATCCACAAACAGAAGCTGCAAACTCAGCTGATGGGGGACTTGCCCTGCGCAAGATCTACATTTTCCAGAGCTTTTACCCACACGGGCGTTGACTTTGCGGGACCATTTGATATTAAAAACTATGTCGGTCGAGGGTGCAAGATAACAAAAGGGTATGTCTGCGTTTTTGTGTGTTTCAGTACCCGAGCCATCCATCTAGAAGCTACATCAGACTTGACCACTGAGAAGTTTCTGGCAGCCTTCTCGCGTTTCTCCGCACGACGTGGCTGTCCGCAACACATACATTCTGACAACGGGAAAACGTTTGTGGGAGCCTCCACGTCCCTATCCAAGGACTTCATTGAAGCCACGAGGTCTTTGATCCTATCCAATTACAGCCTTCAAAATGTGACCTGGCACTTTAACCCTCCTGCCGCCCCTCATATGGGAGGGCTATGGGAGGCCGGTGTCAAAAGCTTTAAGGCACACTTCTACAAGCATACGGCGGGCGGGAAGTACACATTTGAAGAGTTAGCCACCCTCCTATCGAAAATTGAGGCCTGTTTAAATTCGAGGCCTATTTCTCCAATGTCCGAAGACCCCACGGACCTCGTAGCTCTCAGCCCCGGACATTTCCTAGTCGGTGGGCCACTCCTTTCCGTGGCGGAGCCCGAGATTAAGGAAAACCCCATTTCCATTTTAAACCGATGGCGGCGGCTAAAGGCCCTGCATCAGCAATTTTGCTTACGCTGGAAAGAAGAGTACCTAAAGGAGCTCCATAAAAGGACTAAATGGCAATTTCCAACGCGAAATATTCAGACAGGGGACATGGTGGTGCTAAAAGAGGAGAATTTACCGCCAAATGAATGGCGGCTTGGGCGTATCCAACTGGTGTGCCCAGGCGCGGATGGCAAGACCCGAGTGGCAGAGGTTCTAACCGCACGAGGCACTATCCGACGACCAATCGCAAAGATGATCCGCCTTCCGATGGAGGCCTCCAGCTCCGAGTGATTCCGCCGTTTTCCTTCTTTTTTTTGGGTTAGCGACTGACAGCCAATCCTACTAGTCTTAAGTTCCTAAGTTCATATCATTCTGTATCGTCAGTCCTCATACATGTCACGATCATTCGCATCATACATCACCGCTAACCTTTGTTTACTCGTTTCCCCAGACTGTTCACGATGGCGCCAACCACGATCCAGCACGCTCGGCCACGCACAACCAACGGGTACAGGTGCCGCGTTTGCCGAGGGGTGCACGCACTGAGGAAGTGCCAACGGTTCCTCCGGCTCCCGGCGGTGAAGCGGCTCCGCGCGGTCCTGATCAACCAGTACTGTGCGAACTGCCTTGCTCACGAGCATTCCGGACAGTCCTGCCGCAGTAAGGCCAAGTGCCACGTATGCAGTGGAAATCACCACACCCTCTTGCACTTCCAAGAGTCCACATCGCCACGCTCGTCACGACCCCAAGGCCGACAGCAGTCACGACCCCAAGGACAGCAGCAGCAGAGAGCGGCGTCGACGACGTCGTTGCGCTCATCATCGCCGAAGGAGGTCTCCCCGACTCGAAGCCCTGCTACGGGCCCATCGTGCGCCGCTATCCTGCAGCGCACGAGTGTGAGCATCTTGCCAACTGCATCCATTTTGGTGGGGTCTGAGGAGAAACGGTTTGACGTCCGAGCTTTGGTGGATCCTTGCTGCCCCGTGAGTCGCATTCACGCATCCTTGGCAAAGGCTCTCAACCTTTCCGTCACCCGCGTAGGCGATGAGCGGGTGTGCACCACCGAAATCCGCTCAAAGTCGTCAAAAATGACCCGACAGCTGCTAATGCTGGTTGATGACCAGATGCAGACCCGAACTCCGGCCAAGCCCCTGGATCCGAAGGTCCGGGATGGCTTTCAAGACATCACTTTGGCTGATGACAGATGGTTCCACCCTTCCCTAGTGTCTGCTGTTTTGGGAGCCGACGTATACGCGGAATTAATTCTGCCAGGTATCCGCCCGAGTCAAAATGGACTGCCCATGGCTCAAAGTTCAGCCTTGGGCTGGCTCCTTTCGGGCACTTGCTCCCTGGCTTGATTCGCCACTCTCCCCATTGCGAGGGGGGGAGAATGTTCATGTCGAACGAGGTTCGCATCGCTGGTTCGGCATCACTGGTGGCCGAACCGGTTAAAAACCATGTAGTCTAAGCTTACGCCATTGTAAGGCAGTATCAAATAAAAAGTGAAACCGAACACAAGTGAAGTCAACCGCACCCCGTTTTCTAAATTCAGTTTTTGGGAGACCATTTTTTTGGAATTACCTTTTGGCAAGGACCCGCCCCAACAGACATTACTCGCATTACAGAGCGCAATTTTCAGCATAATTTGCGGCAGATGTATATTGTATTGTGAAGAGTATATTCGTGCAAAAATATGTAACATATATATTCTGTATCAGGATTACTAGCCAAGAATATCTAGCAATGTCCGTTTGTCCGTCTATCCGTCTGTATGAACGCTGAGATCAAAAATATAAAAAAATTTACACTTTGCATGCAGATTCTAAGTGCTAATATGCAGCGCAAGTTTTTCACACCGATGTGCCTGCTTCGAACGCCCACATACCGCGAGAAATTATGGCTCCCACAGTTTTGAAGCTAGACTAACGGGAAAAGGTATTGACCAAAATGTTAAAATATTCCCTCCAGTGTCATCCTCGAAAAGGGTCTCCTCTATGTAGTCATTTAATATTTGTACGGTGATGACCATGTTTCTTCCGTTATCAGGTGTAACAGTAACAGTTCTGTTATTACATTTTATTAAAATCAAATGAAAAATTAATTAAATTTTTACCTGATGATTTGATCATAAGTTATGCCGTAATCTGCGAGAATTTTGAATATTTTTTGCTTGGGGTATCGGATCATGTCCAACATCTTCACTACTATCTCAGTCCTGTTATTATTTGTGTGAATCACTTGCAGGTTCACACCTAGATCACTTTGTCCATCCTTGTCGCCACGTCAATTTTTAGCGATATTAGCTTGCCTTTCTCCAAAGCCCCTACGCCGTCTTTGGTGGAATGTTCTCGAGCGGACACTAAACTCATAATGTTTCTCGATGTGATTGGGTTCATCCTAAGAGCATGGTAAATTGTATCAACAATTTCGTTCAATCCCTCCAAGAATAGGAATGGTTTTCCATCTGCTGTCACTATTTTAATAAGTGAATTCACTCGCCAAATTCACCACGTCGAGTGACACGAAGAGCCTTCTTAGCAGTTTTGTACTCCTGCTCCTGGGTAGAAAAGCTTCCTCTACGTCTTGCTCGAGCGGCTTCTAGTTTTGAGGCATTTTTATCTTATGTACGGACCTTTTTCATAGGTTGGGATAGGGTTCAGTTCGGCCAGGATCCTCTACAGTTAAATTTGTAGAAACACAGGAAACAACGCGGTTTGGAAGTTTCTACTGGGATTTGTATTTGATTACTGGCATGAGTCTCCAGGTTTACGTAGAGTATACAGCTCGGAGACGTAAAGTTATTACCCGAAGGGGAAAACTGGCCGAGAGGGGGAACTATTAAGGGAGGGTCATCAGAAGTTTTAACGTGGCACACAGAAAACGGCAGGGAGGCGCTGCGTCAGCCGATAAGCCGATAAATAGGATGAGTGAAAATGATTCTTTTGCATTCCTCACATGTACGTGGTTCTGGTTTCTTTTCACTAGTCCTTCCTTATTTCACTCTAAATCGGTCATTTATTTCACACTCAAGTTGGCCATTCCCGTAACCTTACTAACTTCGGGGACCCTTACGCCTTGCTCCCGCCGTCTCCTTACGCTCCTCGTCGCTGACGTCCGTTCAGCTTCGTTGCCGCCAAAGAAAGAGAGTGAGCTTCTCTGATCGTGAGCTTGGCTTGTGCTTTACAACACGGAGTTTTGCACTTTGCAGCACATTTAGCGCTTAACACGCTTTTTTTTATAATTGACTATAATATAGTCGTTTTGACTTATAGTATTAGCTTTTCTGTCAATTTCGTTGATGAGAGTTGTTTTTCTCAGTCTATTAATGTTCCATTCCTTTTTTTCTAGGCTAATGTGACTTTCAGAACGATTTTGTCCGCCTTCTGACATCTTGTAGGAAACATACTCGTGATCGCTTCCGTTAAGAATTTCTAATACTTTCAATTCGGCAACCTTGTTTGCCATTTCCTTTACTTTCTGGTCTTCTAAATGTAGCTGTTGATCCTATGTTTGCAACTACCATCCCCAGTATTGCCGCTATGTCTGGAATTTTTCTGTCTCTGCAGTTGGTTGATGCCATGCCCCGTTCTTCCGCTCTTAAAATAAAGCCTGCTTGTAGAACCTTACTCTGAGCGTCCTTGGCAGAATCTTTGATATCGTCGAGCTTGCTTTGAAAAGTCTAAATGTCATCGAATGGTGTTAGGTACCAGCAACGAGTGCTGATATGTAAAAAATCCGTCTCAAAGCTTGGGTCCATTAAGCCGCGGCTTTCGTCTCATCTTCTGTTCACAGACCGTCCTCCCGAGTTTTGTATTGTTCGCAGATAATGGCTAGATCGACATGACGCTTCAATGCTATTTGGAGCAGCAGATCTTTGGCCGTTCTGCTTCTGTGCATATTTGCTTTTATTATCTTTCATTATCTGTTTTTAGTTGCGCCACTATGACATTTTGTTGTCCCCGAAAGGTGGTTTAATTCCTTCATTTCCTCCGCAGCGCAACTACAACACCTTACTGGTGTGTGCCCAGCCTGTCCGCATCTAATACATAGGTCCCTTGCAGTCCCTTTGCGAGGGTCCCCCTTTCAAGCATTTGTAGCATCGCATGGTGTCGATGCTTGGTCCATGTTTTTGGGTCCTTCAATATTTTCGCTGCACCTTCTGTGGTTAAGGTAACGAAGGCACGTCGTTGCCCCGAGCTATTTACTCCAGTCAGATGAATTCTGATTTCTTCGGTAGTATCTCCAATCCCAGTTTAATTACGGAAATGATTTCGCTTTCCTCTTTAATAATATCAATATCTCGAATTTCCAGTTTGGTTTGCTAACTCATGATCTTAACCATTGTATAACCCTTAAGCGTGTCCTTGATAGTCTCCCATAATAGTTCAGCTTTGCTTCCCCTAGACAATACTAGGAACACCTTAGCTGGTCTTGTTTTTTTATCGACTGATATTTTTCTGGTTTCAAACTATTTTGTAGGTCCCTCAGAACCTGTGCATAGCTCTTTCCTTCAGTTAGCCTTTCTAGCAAATCATCTGGTCGGGATCTTACTCTTGTCTTAAGTTTTTCTTTTTTTTCACGATTAACATCTCCTTTTATATTTCGTTCATCCAATTTTGTCTCTTTTCTCTGTTTTAGTCACTGTTTAAAACCATCTTTTGGTTTTTTATCTTTGTCTTTTTTGCTTAAGTCCTTCCTTTCGGTGGTCCTGTTTCTTTGAGGCTACCTCTCCATTAAGTTTTTCTCTTGGAAAACTTTTTCTATATTGTTTGGTGTTAAGTGGGTTGTCGTCCTCTCGTGTTAATCATGCTTATCACAAACAGACGAAACAGTTTCCATTGCTCGGGAAATAGTCCTTTCCAGATGCACTCACTAATCATATCGAGCAAAAGAATTAGTCGTCCTATAGATTCGGCAGGGATCTCCGAGACCGAAGTTTCTTCAATACGATTTTGCAGACCCATGGTCAGAGTTAACATCGTTGCAAAGGAACTTCTATTTTTTAATATTGGTATTCCGAATAGCAATATTAAGATTCATCCTAGCTTTTTTTTAATCCTGCTCCTGGGTAGTAAAGCTTCCTCTATGTTTTGCCCCGGTAAAGCGGCGTCTAGTTTTGAGGCATTCCTCTCTTAACATTTTTATTTAATTTTCCACCAACATGCTTCTTAATCTTGCCTCTGTGGGTTTTTGGACGCTTTTTTATATACTTGTCATAGTGTCATGGACCATATTCTCGTCGTTTTGCCATCCTGTTTTAGGTTAGGACGGGCATCACGGAAAGGGCCACGCATAGGCTAAAATGGCCCTTGGTTGTCCGATTGATGTGTATGAACCTCGAGATACTTTAAGAAGTTTTTATGTTTCCAAGGAAATTCGCCTGCTTCCCTGCTGAAACCGTCTTCTGGAGACGCCAAAACTGGGTCACCGAGGTACGTGCAGATAAGATGTTCAAGGGTTTCGATAGCCTCCGGTTCATTACATTTCCTACAGGTGCGGCTGTTGAGTATTCCGATCGCAATTGCGTGTGATGCGGCCATACAGTGGCCTAATTGGCCGGATTCCCACTAACAGTCTGCAGTCTTTCCGTAGAAGATGCAGTACATACTGGCTTAGTTTATGGCACATTATTCTTGCAATTTGGCAAGTCCAAACGACACCAAGTACGTGCTTGTAACGCGGTCCCCGCGCGAGAAGAATACATAAAACAAATAAAGACAGGACACATAATGAAAAATGCAATTAGGAGTGAAGCAAATGGGATAGCAGTTGAAATGCAAATTAAATTATAAAGGCTGTTATAATTTTTACATAGAATGCGAAAGGGCTCTGGCAGACTATAATTTGATATACATCGTGGCAAATTAAGAGGATGATATTTCCTGTTAGTCTACAGGGAACATTACAAGTAAGGCGGCTTACAAGTTCTACAGAATCAATATCACCTTTTATAAGATTATGCATAAAAATAGACCCAAGCATTTTCTACGATTTGCAAGTGTAGGTAAATTAAGCAATCTACTTTTAATATTAATTAATAATCTACTCTGGTAGGAAGGTAGCCTTACGTTTTGATCCCAGTTCAAACTACGTAGAGCAAAGAGAAGAAATTTTTTTGTACCTACTCTATACGGTCAATGTAAACTTGGTATAGTGGGCTCCAAACCGAAGAACAATATTCCAATATAGGACGGAAAAGGGAGGTAAATAATAATTTCGTTATATAAGGGTCATCAAATCCATTTGACCAACGATTTATAAACCAAAGAACACTCATAGCTTTGTTAACAGTCGACATTATTTGGCAGTCAAATTTAAGCTTCGAATCCAGAAGATCACCTAAATCGTTTACTGAATGTATACGGTCAAGTGGCGAGTTCAGAAGCGTATAACTAATAAACGTAGAAGTAAATCTATAAAAGGTCATAAAGTTACATTTTGAAAATCAAAGACCGTCAGTCATCATTTTATTGTTAACTTCATTTATTACAACAGATGACAATTCAAGTAGATTGGTGGTAGTCGAAAAAAAAAGTGGATGATACGGTGATATTAGCGATGAAATGAGAAGTTATACTGCGCTCAAATGCTTTTGGAATTGATGAAAATTTAGAAATAACTCTGTTGCGGCTAGAGTGAGCTTTTTCACTAGCACTGTTGGCCAATAAGGCGCTCGAGAATCCAATAATCAACCACTAAAATACAAACAAATTGTCCGAATTAACAATATAAGTGTTGTGTATGCCAGCAGCACATACACACTGCATTCGCCAGTCACACGTCAGCGGTCAACGGAGAACAACGTCGATCTCGCAATTCACATATATTCCTTGTACACACTATTCATCAACATTATGTTACAATAAATGTTAATTAGATATATAGCTCGCACATATCTAATATTGGCGACGAGGATGGGATGCTAAGTTCGCGAGCAATTCTGTAGAAAGTTTGGAAGTTTTAAAACAATAAGAACAACACAGTGGCGCCAGACGGCGTGCGTATACTCGTGGAATATCGAGAGCAAGCAACAGAATCGTAAATAGTTGCCGTTAATCGTGACTCCTTCTGTTCTTCGTACGAATAGAAGTAAAGCGACAAATGCAAGTGGAATTGCCGCCGAGGCAGAAAGTTCAAAGCAAAGGGAGTGCGATCAAGCCATACATTCATACATAGCGCCGCAGCTCCAGTTAAACGGTTAGTTCTCATTGCGAATGGAAGGTCAAAACGAAAACGACCAAAAATTGAGTGCACGTGCCGGCGTGGCAGAACATTCAGTAAAAGAGGAGTGCGATCAAGCTACATACCGCGCCGCAGCTCCAGCAGCCACAGACAAAACTACAAAACCGAGTGGAAAAACTAAAACGATGTCAACGGTGGGCAATTTGGAGCCGTTTGATTTGGATGAACCACACAAATGGATTTCGTATAAAGAGCGTTTCAACTTATACTTAGTGGCCAATGATGTCAAAGAAGAAGGACGGAAAAAAGCCGTTTTTCTCACACTGGCCGGTGCGCCACTCTTCGAACTCTTGACATCATTGGCATCCGCAACGAAGGTCAGTACATTGGAGTTAGCAGACATTTTTAAGTTGTTGACTGATCATTTGTCTCCACGCCCGTCGGAGATTGCTTCATTTTTCCATTTTCATAAACGTGACCAACATGTGGACGAGTCAGTCAACAACTACATGGCAGCACTACGCACCCTGGCGTTGGATTGCAATTTTGGCTCATCTTTGGATCGCATGCTACGCGATCGATTTGTGTGCGGAATGAGGGATGCGTCTTTGCAAAAAAGTTTCCTAGCTGAAGCCGATCTTACCGTTCAGAAGGTTTTAGAGCGTGCTATTACCAGTGAAGCCGCCGCAAACAGCGCTTTGGCAATACGACAGTCCAATCACTCACAACACAGTGATGTCCAAAGTACCATTGACATACATGACTTCGCTGCAAATCAAGTGCGGGCATCCCAACATAATTCTGCCAGCGTCAAAGGATTTTGCATCGGGTGCGGAGGACAGCACCATCGAAAACAGTGTCCATATCGTGAAACTGTTTGCAATTCTTGTGGCATCAAAGGCCACATTCAACGCGTCTGTCGTAAGGCGCAAAATTCGACATCATTATTAATGAGAAAACTTGTTCGTTCGAGGTCGACTCAGGATCACCCGTTACTATCATGAAAGAATCCGTCTTTAACTCAACTTGGTCAAACGGAAATCCAGGACTGTCCCAGTGCAACCTACCCTTGAGTGATTACCAAAAAAACTCAATCCCAGTAAAAGGAGTCATAGATGTATCGATCCATCGGAAAATAGATAATCTACCATTAATAATTACATCTGGCGGCGGGGCAAATTTAGTTGGCTGCAACTGGTTTGAACCTATGGGAATTCGTTTAGAGGGTATCCATACCCTTAACAGCCACATCAGTATCAAGGCCGTTTTAGACAAATTCGAACATCTATTTTCAAGCGAACTGGGTTGTTATACAGGACCGCCTGTGTCCCTGCGCATAGACACTACCGTCCCGCCAAAAAGACTGGCCCCACGAAGAATTCCTTTCGTCATTAAAAATCTTTACGAAGAAGAAATTAATCGTCTGTGCAGTCAAGGCATTCTACAACCAGTTCAATATTCGAAATGGGCCACGCCAACAGTTCCCGTCGTAAAAAAAGACGGGTCAATTCGAATCTGCGGAGACTACAAATCAACCGTAAATAAAGCAATTCAGCCACACTGTCACCAGATCCCAGCTACTAACCAATTACTAGCTTCGATCGAAGGTGGATCCATATTTGCAAAAATTGACCTCGCACAAGCCTACCAACAGCTCGTAGTTGATGACGATTCAGCGTTACTCCAAACAATATCCACTCATAAAGGAGCGTTTAAGGTCACACGACTTCAGTTCGGAATCGCATCAGCACCTGGAATTTTTCAAAGTCTAATTGAAAATATTCTACAAAATATTCCTGGAGTGCTGCCGTACTTCGACGACATCATCATTATGGCGAAATCAGAAGAGGAACTGGCATCACGTCTAAACCAGGTACTATCTCGTTCGGATCAGGCTGGACTGCGCCTCCGAAGAGACAAATGCGAATTTGGCGTGCCATCTGTGCAGTTTTTGGGTTTAAAGATCGATGCTTTGGGGATTCGACCGTCAAATTCCAAAGTCGAGGCGATTCAGAACGCACCAAAACCGAAAGATAAAAAGGAATTACAAGGATTTCTCGGTCTGGTAAATTTCTACCATGCATTTCTACCACACAAGGCCACGGTAGCAGAGCCGTTACACAGACTCTTAGACAAAAGCGCGCATTGGTCTTGGAATCAAAAACATGAAAGGGCATTTATTTTGTTGAAGCAACTTATTACCTCAGACGACCTTTTAATTCATTATGACGCACGATTGCCATTGGTATTGACATGTGATGCTTCTCCATATGGGCTCGGGGCAGTACTTAGCCACAAGATGCCGAATGGATCTGAGAGGCCCATTGCATTTTACTCGCGCACATTGTCAAAAGCTGAACGTAACTATGCCCAGATCGATCGAGAAGCCGTCGCCCTGGTGGCCGGAGTTTAGAAGTTCCACGACTACTTGTATGGCAATGTTTTCACACAGGTTACGGATCATCGCCCGTTATTAGGAATTCTGTCTGCTGCAAAACCAGTCCCTAATGTTATTTCGAATCAAATGCTTCGTCGTTCTATATTCCTGAGTGCCTATAACTACGATTTGATTCACCGTGCTGGATCAAAGATTAGCAACGCAGATTTTCTTAGCCGCTGCCCAATTTCATCATCCGGAGAAGGTAAACCTGCCGAAGAAATAATGATGATCGAACTGGCTGGTGTCCCAGCTGTGAGTGCACAACGCCTAGCACTCCTTACTTCTAAAGATGCAGTACTGTCGAAAGTGTTCAACTGGGTGTTAAGGGGATGGCCTTGCACCAAAATAGAGAGGTCAAATGAGCTATTTCCATACTATTCGCGCCGTGAGGAACTATCCGCCAACAGAGGCGTGTTGGTTTGGGGAAATCGAGCTGTAATTCCTCAAGCAGCCCGAGATCCTATTCTGATGGCGCTGCATGCGCCTCATCCTGGTATAGTGAAGATGAAAGCCCGCAGCTACGTGTGGTGGTCAGGCAATGCAAGGTTTGCCAACAAGGGCGCAACGAGAAGCCTTCGACTGCAACACACCGATGGGAGTCTGCCAAGTACCCTTGGTCTCGTATCCACATCGATTTCGCTGGACCGTTCCAGGGTAAAATCTTCTGCTTGGTAGTCGACTCTTATTCAAAGTGGTTGGAAGTCGCCGTGGTGAACTCAACGTCAGCCGCGGCCGCAATTAAATTCCTACGCCAGTTGTTCGCCACCCATGGTCTACCAGACGAGCTGGTATCGGATAATGGAACTGCATTTACTTCCGAAGAATTCAAGCTCTTTACGGAAAACAACCTCATTCGTCACATTAAGTCTGCGCCTTTTCACCCAGCCACAAATGGGCAGGCCGAAACGGGACCAATTTCACATAATGTCCGTTTAAACGACGCAAGAGTGATCAGGAGACATCTCGACCAGTTGCGAAGTCGTGAGCAAGATTCTTCAATGAAAGGCGAAGCAGATTCGCTAGTTGCGAATGCTTCGGATGACGAAGCTGCACCGATAATCGTGAACCCTAACATCGTTGAACTACAGGAAGAGCCAGTACCAATGGTTACCACTGATTTATGCGAACCACCACCGCCTTCTGCTCTGGCCTCGAATTCACCGGATCTACGCCGATCAAGTCGTCATAGAGTGGCGACACAATTTTACCAATCATCTGGGTGTTAAGGGGTGTTGTGTATGCCAGCAGCACATACACACTGCATTCGCCAGTCACACGTCAGCGGTCAATGGAGAACAACGTCGATCTCGCAATTCACATATATTCCTTGTACACACTATTCATCAACATTATGTTACAATAAATGTTAATTAGATATATAGCTCGCACATATCTAATAATTTACAAGCAGAGAAACTGGATGACTTGAGTGCGAGCGAGGAATAGGTTTCTTATTCTTTAATTTCTTCCCTTTCTTTTTCTTTCCTTTTTTTTGTGATCTACGTTAACCGCAACAAACTTATCGGGCCCAAATTTCTTTTTGCATCTTATATTCTTATTTGCTCTTCTCTACTTTTGTGTGTTAAAAATTTCGTACACCCAGAAAAAAAATTACATTGATTTAAGTCCACGTTCGTTAAATTAAGGAACGATGGACTAAAAATGGCTAAATAAGGCTATACATGGACTAAAAAGTTTTCATCCCATATAGGGATGAATATAGGGACCACCTCACGGAAAGCGCTTTCTACGAGGGAGTCACCAAAAACAGCGATGGGTAAGCGCAAATAATTTGTTCATACACTCAGAAAAAAATTTCCCTAATTTAAGTCCATTGACTTTGATTTAAGGAATAATGGCTTTAAAATGACTAACAAGTCTATACGTGAACTTAAAAATTTTCATCCCATACAAATTTTAAGTCAGCCTTGTGTTTTTATGAACAATCACAAGAGCCCTCAGAGCGACGTTTGTAGTCGTGAATATTCAGCAATTTGTTGACGTGTGCACCTTGTATAGGTGGAAAATTCGATACTCCCGCTAACAACTTTGGTTGGTCAATTAAAAAATTAAATTTATATGTATTCCCAATAATAATATTATTCATAAATGGCACTAGCCAATATTTTATTCAATAAATTTATAATGTGAAAACGAACTTAAAACCATGAAGTGCTAAGTTATCAACAAGGGGGGTGCTGACACGATAAGTGGAGTAGGTGAAGAACAATGACATAACTTTTGACGGACAACCTTGACAATAGGGGATCGCATTGCGCGGCCCGAGAAGTTCCATTTGACACACGATTGTGTGAAGGGGAGGGTATGTGGCCGAAACATGCCCGATCGTGTTACGATCAAGCGACAGCTAAGCTTGTGGGGCAATGTACACCAGTGGTGGCCAGCAAAAGCAGCACACATACAATAAAAGCACTCATTGCGTTTGTGTTAGTGCAAGACAACCCGAAGCTGGCTGCATGCGTGACGTTTTTCTGCTTTACACCGCGGAAAAAAATTTAAAAAAAGAATCGAATCAAAACAAGAGGGAACGATATAGTCGAATGCCTAGACTATCAAATACCCGTTACTCAGCTAAAGCAAGCAGTCTCAAGCAGGGCAAGCCAAGCAGCCGCTTCAAAGTGGGGTCGTCTACCGGCCATTTCATAATTTGATTATAACTTTGATTATAACTTTTTACCCTTTTATAGCCTCTTCCCATAGAGTCCATCCGTGTGAAACGGTTGGGATTTTTGACAAATGTGAAACTCGTGTTCCCACAGAGCTTCCATCCAACATCCACCTTCCACCATCCGATAACAGCTGACTTGAAAAGCAGTTGCTCATGTCAAAATAATTAAAGGGGGGTCTTAACTCGGAAAAGCAGTTGTATAATGTTGTTCTCCTAATCTTATTGTAGAATAAAACGAAATAAACAGCATACGATAATAGTTTAAAACATATATCAAATGTTTAAGCGTATACTACAACAAATCTGCATACAAATTGATGACGGGGAGAGCCTAACCCCCGTACCCCTACACTCCGTTCTTACTACGCCACTGTCTAGCCAATATTAATGGTGCAAAAATGTAAACAAAACCAATTGTGTGCTGTTTGGCCATTTAAAGCAATATTAAACTTTATAGGTGTATATACTACACTTGTAACTAAAATTGGTGATTATTTAAGTATTGCACAATATGTTTTGAATCTTCTTAGCAAAAAATAATGTTTTCGGTCCCATAATAGCTTAAATTTTGACCTACACATAATAATTGGCTTGCAATGACCTTTTCGCTTACAACAAACTAAATGTTAATAATGAATTTCCAAAAATCAACAAGCTTAAATATTTTTAAATTTTTTCCCGCCCTTGGTTTGAATATGATTTCATAGTCAACGTTCCAATTTTCACAGTCAGGAGGAAGAATTCAGAGTTGCACCGAAAAATTATCGGCTAACTATCGCATAAAAGAGCCCGTCAAAGGCCGTCAAATTTTAACGGGGAACTAACTGGAAAATTTTCGGAACGGCAAAACCTTATGGACCATCCGTTCAACGGATGGTGGATGGTGGATGGCTCTCTGTGGGAAGACCCTATTACTCTACGAGTAACGGGTATAATTATACTGTTTAACTTTAAAAACAATAAAAATTAAAATCAATAAATAAAAACACTTAAGGAAAATTTAAACGAAAAATAAAAATAATTCAACAGAAAAAGTTAACCGAAAAATTTAAAAATATTATACAAATAATTAAAAAAACAAAAACCAAAAATTCCTCAAAAAAAAATATTTAATAATACAAAGCTCAAAAAATGTCCGAAATATTAATTTCTTCCTTTTAATCCTTAATTCGTATAAGAACTGCCATATATTGGTCACAAAAGGAGTTTCTTCATGAAATATTTTTCGTAGTGAACTGAATCTGATTGCTGCTGCTCGGCGACGCTGAAGCTCTGCTGCGACGCAAAAAAAAGCGCGCCCAAGATGAAAACAACGAGCCAAAGACGCAAGCCGAAGCAACACGAACATATACAGAATACGTGAGCGCCGAAACGCTGGCAGCGCTGCGGCAGAAAAATTGCCTATCCCGTGGGCCCTGCGCGCTGCCTCTGCTGGCCACCACTGATGTAGACTGATGACCGACGGACTTTACGACTCTTACTATTTTTCAGGCATCTTAATATTTATTCTCGTTATGTTGGAGAGGAAAAAGTCTTACCAAAAACCCACCCCATCCGGCGAGATTATGCCGGCAAAAATTGGTGCCTGAACATCGGATGACTTTCACTCGGCCCAAGTCCTTTACAGGACTAGGGCACTAATATGCCCACGTAACAGACTCATGTTTAAAACAAAAACCCCTGATATCAAACAAAAACACCTCTTAACGAGGTAAAAAACTAGTGACGATCGCGCCTTCAACATACATAAGTTCTGATATTAACATGTGTGACGTAAGATAATTACACACATGATTAAAGACACTTCGTGAGGAGTTGAATAACTCCCCACAAATTCCAGCAGCAAGAATAACGGATAGCCGGCCGCCTACCAGTTACGCGGCGAATTCGCGTAGTAGCGGTGCGGCGAAGAGAGTGTGGAGAACAAGGATGAGGATGATAGTTTGGAGAGTGAGAGAATGGAGACATCAAGTTGGAAAGAGAGAACTCTGTCAACGAGAGTTTGTAGAACAAATGAGAGAGTGGAGAATCCAACTCCAAAGAGAGAGAACTCTGTCAAAGAGAGTTTGGAAACCAAGGATCGGAGAGTGAGAGAGTGGAGACTTCGCAGGCAGAGCCAGAGTGCAGTGTGCAAAAGGGAAATAACGGAACAGCACCGGACTTTTGACTCTGCCGTAGACTTTGGACCGGTATTAAGAAGTGCGACATCTCAAAGGCTGAGTGGCGCACAGGCGTGCCACATGCACCAATGGAATCAGCGGGACGGCGGCAACATGCGGAACTGCGGTTGGAAGCCGGGCGTGAAGGTCAAGTGGGTCAAACAGGATCCACGGACTTTGGACCCGTAGTGGAGAGATGCCGCAGCCAGAGCACAAAAGGGAAATACCGCCGGGCGCTGGCAGCAGGATCAGTCGATCACAAGGTGTCAACTCGTAAAGATCAGTCAAGATAACAAAGTGAATAAGTCAGTCAACCAGTGCCAAGTAATCTACAAGTGAAACACAAGCCAGGTCGTCGGATGCAGCGCCGTGGGAGCCTTCAAGGAGCAAGATCGCTACGTCGAGACGTTCGGGATTGGACCACCAGGAATCTCTGAATTGAGACACAGGTAGCTGAGGTCCAGAGGGCATCACACGGCTAAGTCAAGGCGAACCGATTCCTGTTACTCCTGTTACGACTAAGTCCTCGCATTACGCTTGGCGTGTCTATCAGAGTTGAGCAGTGAAGTCCTGCGACAAGAGATCGAAAACTCGGGGCGAGAGCCATCTAAACCCAGGGTGCCTTGTTCCAAATACTCCTTTGTCGGGTCCCGGCGTAAGCCCAGTCCGTCAAGTGGAACTCGAACAGGTCCTGGCGAGACCAGCCAGAAAGGGCGAACCGGTTATCATCTCAAGGCGCTGTCCTAGAGAAACCTAACGGTTCCTCACAACTAGCACCTCCAGGAGCGAGGCGCAGGACATCGTCAGGTACAGCACCCGCCAGAAGGGACACCGAGCTACGCGGAAACGTCACGGGCAACAAGCAAGAGGGTCACCAAGGTGGAACGTTCGTTTGCACTAGGCGTAAAAGCGAGGTGGAGCGCTAGACAGATTCCTGGTGTTACCTCGACTGTCAGCGCGATCCGAGCGAAACCCTAGTGGGAACATCCGGGACAGAGCAAGGGACAGGCGGCTGTGTGTCTATTGGCGTGGGCCTGTAGAGCGCAGCACCTGTTCACCCTAGTCTGGGAACGGTGACGCTTCCCTAAGCCCACACGGCTGATCGCCTTGTGAGTCCGAGGCGCTACAAGTAGTCGTCGGGCCCGTACATCGTGCACGAGCATCGTCGAGCATCACCGAGCGTCTTCACGGGACTACAGGGATCTGCAGGACCGGAGCACGGAGTCAACGAGGCCAGCGACCACCGAGGCGACGCAGCAACGTGCGGAGACGAGCATCCCCAGGGGACACCGAGGACCCCGAGTGGCGACATCCAGGCCCAACCCGCCATTGAGCCCGCTGTAATTATATCCGCAATAAACCCTATTCGAACCTGGTAATTCTGTGCCTTTCACTGATCCCCTGGGCGGTCACGTTTATTATAAATTTGGTGGGACGAACACACAACTTCTCTGAGCTAGCCGCACGAATCTCGTAGCGAGCAGACATCAAAATCAGTTCGTTACAACTTTTTAAAATTTATTTTTTCGGCACTCTGCAATAGAAAATGTTCGTGTGTTCTTAAAAACTAGTCTAGCCTTTTTCCCTTTATAGGCATTGCAAAGTGCTGAAAAAATAAATTTTAAAAAGTGTATTTAATCATGTTTGTAATCATCTTTCGTCACAAATGTTGATATCAGAACTATTGTATCTTAAAGGTGCGATCGTACTTAGTTTTTTACCTCGTTAAGAGGTGTTTTTGTTTGATTTAAAAGTCTGAAATAACTGTTACTTCATGACATAAATAAAAGGTGGTGAATAACGAATTAATGTCAAAATAATACGAAAACTGCTCTAATTTGGTTTGTTGCAAATCGTTTAAAGTTTTTGTAATTTGTAATTGAATAGGAATGATCTGCAAGGGTATATATAACGGGTGTTTTTTTAGAGGTATAGAAATTTAAGTTGCAATAAAACAACGATGGATTATTCGATTGACATGAATTTTTTTTATTCGAAAGATAATCTTGTGGCATTACATTTTAAATATGATTTAAAAGTATGACCGCCACGGCTGGCTCGGACGTAGTCCAATCTGGACGTCCAATTTTCGATGACTTTTCCCAACATTTATGGCCGTATATCGGCAATAACACGGGGAATGTTGTCTTCCAAACGGTCAAGCGTTTGTGGCTTATCTGCATAGACCAATGACTTTACATAGTCCCACAGAAAGTAGTCTAGCGGTGTTATATCACAAGATCTTGGTGGCCAATTCTTAGGTCCAAAAATTCTTAGGTCAATAAATTGAAATAAAATTGCACTATTTGCCAGAGTTGTTCAGGCGTGAGTCTATTCATGATGAATTGCCAAACCAAACTGAGAATAAATCACTTGACAGCTGTTAAATCGGTCGCCATCTTGAACAGTGATGCCAACTTAAAGTTCTATACCTCTGAATTTTGTTTTTTTTTTTTGGATATTGGTTTAGGGCAGCGGTCGGCAGCGCCCTATTAAGTGAGCATAGGGAATTGCTCTGCCCATCCGCTGCTTCTCGCGTACAATGTAGAACAGCGGTCTGCACACACACATCGATGAGTCGCCCAGTGCAAATTACACACACAAACATAAAACAAAATGTCATCGTATGTGTGTTCCGACCGCTGGTTTAGGGCAACTCATCGATGTGTGTGTGCAGACCGCTGTTCTACATTGTACGTGAGAGGCAGCGGATGGGCAGAACAATTCCCTATGCTCACTTAATAGGGCGCTGCCGACCGCTGGTTTAGGGTTTTCCAGAAATTTAGAATTTGGTCAGCGCTGTCTGCTTATTACATTATTATACAACTCAATTTTATTTTCCAAGATTGAAATTTTTGTATGTCGACGATTAATACATTTAGTTATAGTTATCTATTGATCTTGGGCATATAATTTTGTTTTAACTGTTTTAAATTTTGAATTAAATTTTAGAAAAATCGACGACTTATTGTAGAGCTCCCATAGGAGCGATCGGCAAAAATATTAGGATATTAATATGAAATAAGAAATTTATATACCCAGTTTATATACCTTTGCAGATCATTCCTATTCAATTTGAAATTACAGAAACGTTAAATTTAAATTTGCAACAAACAAAATTATAGCAGTTTGCGTATTATTTTGACATTAATCGACCGATCCTTCCTATGGCAGCAATATAATATAGTCGTCCGACTTATGTAAAATTTATTTCCAATTTCTAAAATAATAAAATAGAAGAGAATACAATAAAAATGTACAAAGCTACAATTTTGTTACTATTAATTTTCCATTATGGGAGCTATATGATACAAAAAAAATGTAATTCGAATTTCAGGACAGTTAATGGCTGTTTAACCGTATCTTCATTATTGAAGCGCTGGCGCTTTTCTGCTGAAGCAGATGTTGAAGGCAACTCTCTGCTGATCGAGGACAAATCTAGAAAAAAAAATTAATAGATATTTTTTACAAACCACTTTCCGAATATTTACCCATGCTTTCCGAAACTAGATCCTCAAAGTTCACCACATGAGAGAACGACAAAATGCGGTCAATTTGGTTGTATAGTGGCCAGCTAGACGGTGTTCTTCCACTGGGACCGATTTTCTCGCGTTCTTGTCTATTCAAAATAATAAATAAATCAAACAAAAACACCTCTTAACGAGGTAAAAACTAGTGACGATCGCACCTTCAACATACAAAAGTTCTGATATCAACATTTGTGACGAAAGATGATTACACACATGATTAAATACACTTTTTAAAATTTATTTTTTCGGAACTCTGCAATGCCTATAAAGGGAAAAAGGCTAGACTAGTTTTTAAGAACACACGAACTACTGCAGAGTGCCGAAAAAATAAATTTTATAAAGTGTATTTAATCATGTGTGTAATCATCTTTCGTCACAAATGTTGATATCTGAACTTTTGTATGTTGAAGATGCGATCGTCACTACTTTTTACCTCGTTAAGAGGTGTTTTTGTTTGATATCAGCGGTTTTTGTTTTAAACATGAGTCATATCATATCTTCATACTTTTGCTTCCATAGGATCTTGTACTAGCGTTTTCTTCCCGCTAAATTAGCGGGTTTTGTCAAAGTCGTAAAAAAAGTTTTCTATATGGAACGGTTTAAAATACAGTTTGGATACGCACAAACAAATTTAAATGCTCGATCAGGATTAGTTGTTCTAAGCTAACAAAAGTGGCCATTTTTGTATTTAAATAATTTTAAAACGTAACTTTTTACAATAACGTGTTACATACCAAAATTTAAGGAATCTCAAGGACTCTACGGATTAATGTTTTAATGAAAATCGTTAGAGCCGTTTTTGAGAAAAATAAAAAAAAAGCTAAAAAAAATTTTTTTAATTGTGTTGCCTATGGTTTTTTAACCATTGCATTTACATACATTTTGTTAAAAAGGCGTTTATTTTATTTAAAAATACCTTTAATAAGAGGTGAAGCACTAGTCTATAGCATTAATATTACGCAAGTTACGTACATGGGCGGTTCTTTTACAAACCGAACACTTTTTATTGGGTCACATTTTTGATTTGCCTGACACTTTTTTTCCACATACTATTCGGAAAATAAGTAAACACGTGTATCAAGATTTGACCGAAAAAAAATTATTTTTTTAGTTAGAATTTTTTTAAGTTAGCCAAAAATCGTAAAATTTGGAAAAGTACCCTCTCATTGAAAATCTGTATCTCCGGTTATATGAATCCGATTGACTTCATGTCTTTTTCATTAGTTCCTCTTAAACCTCTTCTTTCAAAAAAAATTTCTAAAAAAAAATAAGTTTTTAATTTCTTAAAAATAAAAACAAATTAAAATTTTAAAAAAATTTTTAGCCATTTTTTTTACGACTTTGACAAAACCCGCTAATTTAGCGGGAAGAAAACGCTAGTACAAGATCCTATGGAAGCAAAAGTATGAAGATCTGATATGACTCATGTTTAAAACAAAAACCGCTTATATCAAACAAAAACACCTCTTAACGAGGTAAAAAGTAGTGACGATCGCACCTTCAACATACAAAAGTTCAGATATCAACATTTGTGACGAAAGATATTTACACACATGATTAAATACACTTTATAAAATTTATTTTTTCGGCACTCTGCAGTAGTTCGTGTGTTCTTAAAAACTAGTCTAGCCTTTTTCCCTTTATAGGCATTGCAGAGTTCCGAAAAAATAAATTTTAAAAAGTGTATTTAATCATGTGTGTAATCATCTTTCGTCACAAATGTTGATATCAGAACTTTTGTATGTTGAAGGTGCGATCGTCACTAGTTTTTACCTCGTTAAGAGGTGTTTTTGTTTGATTTATTTATTATTTTGAATAGACAAGAACGCGAGAAAATCGGTCCCAGTGGAGGAACACCGTCTAGCTGGCCACTATACAACCAAATTGACCGCATTTTGTCGTTCTCTCATGTGGTGAACTTTGAGGATCTAGTTTCGGAAAGCATGGGTAAATATTCGGAAAGTGGTTTGTAAAAATTATCTATTAATTTTTTTTTTGTATCATATAGCTCCCATAAAGGAAAATTAATAGTAACAAAATTGTAGCTTTGTACATTTTTATTGTATTCTCTCCTATTTTATTATTTTAGAAATTGGAAATAAATTTTACATAAGTCGGACGACTATATTATATTGCTGCCATAGGAAGGATCGGTCGATTAATGTCAAAATAATACGCAAACTGCTATAATTTTGTATATTTTTTTTTTGTGGGGGCAATGGTTAAAATTTTTTTTAAAATTTTAATTTGTTTTTATTTTTAAGAAATTAAAAACTAATTTTTTTTTAGAAATTTTTTTTTGAAAGAAGAGGCTTTAGAGGAATTAATGAAAACGACATGAAGACAATCGGATTCATATAACCGTAGATACAGATTTTCAATGAGAGGGTATTTTTCCAAATTTGACGATTTTTGGCAAACTTAAAAAAATTCTAACTAAAAAAATAATTTTTTTTTTGGTCAAATTCTGATACACGTGTTTACTTATTTTCCGAATAGTATGTGTAAAAAAAGTTTCAGGCAAATCAAAAATGTGAAATTTTTTTTTTGGCCAAATCTGTTTGTTTTGTAAAAGAACCGCCAACATACGAAATTTAGCCTTTTCTAGCGGTTTGCCGGCCAAACTAGCTTGTTTTTTAAGAGTCGTAAAACAAAAGTTTTTCAAATGGACGGGTTTATAACAATTTTAACGATTCCTTGACCCTACAGTTTGGATACGCACTTACAAAATTCAATGCTTAGGCAGCGTTAGTTGTTTTGGGCTGGCAAAAGTGGCGATTTTCGTTTCTGAATAACTTTTAAACGTGACTTTTTACAGTAATGTGTTATATACCAAAATTTAAGGAATCTCAAGGGCTATATAGTTTAAAGTTTTAAAGAAAATTGTTAGAGCCGTTTTTGAGAACAGTTTGGAAGCTAGATTAACGGGAAAAGGAATGTGTATTCGTTTTTTCAATACCTATTGATTAATTAGCTGAGTAACGGGTATTTGATAGTCGAAGCACTCGACTATAGCGTTCCCTCTTGTTATAATATTATTTAAGTACAATAAATATGTGCTTACCTGCTGACATTTTTGTAAAGGTTACTTTGAATATTTTTTAAATATTGCGATGGGCATTTTGTCGAAAGTAAAAAACTACTTTGATTTTTGGTATTTTAGGCACGAAAACATCGAAATGTAGTAGCATTTTTTGTCGAATGCTACTTTCTCCCACCTCTAGAACCACTTAAAAATATATGGGAAAAATGTAACATAGACCAAAAAATGTCAAATTGCTACATTTAGCTCTGGTGAGGAAACGGCATTACTATTTATACTTCACTCTCCCCCATTTCGTTTCGTATCATTGAATATTTCTTTCTAAATACTATTTTAGTCAAATTTTTATACCCTTGCATAAGGTATAGTGATTTCACTCAAACGCGCGCAAGATGTGGGTCAGCATTTTTTAAGGGTCCTTTAATTCAACTGTGCCTAGGAGTTCAAAGAATCTGCGTGTGAATTTCAAGTTTCTAGTTTTTGTAGTTTCCAAGACCTCAGCGTTCGCACGGACAGACAGAAGGACACGTCTAGATCGACTCGGCTAGTGATTCTGATCATTATAGGGTCGGAAACGCTTTCTTCTATCTGTTACATACTTTTCTTCGAATGCAATATACTATTTTACTCTACGAGTAAGGGGTATACAAATTATAATTTGTTTGCTTATAAATGTTGTCAATTGTAATTTAATAGTAATTATCTGCAAGGGTATATAAACTTCAGCTGGCTAGCTTTCGTTCTTGTAATTCGTGAAATCTGCAAGAGCATTAAAACTTGCTCAAGCTGTTTACTTCAGTTCTGGTTCTAAAATATTTTTAATCCACACTTACTTTGAAGCTTAATAGTAATTTGAAATTGAGCTCGTTATTTAGCCTCGTCAAAATGATGAGGGTTGGAGGTTAGAGAAAATACGTGTTGCGTCTCTTCGCTATAAAAGTTAACCGAATAACAAATGAGATGCGCACGCTGTTCGTAAATAATTTAAATGTAATCATCAGCGTCAGTAATAGCAATAGGCACGGCTTTACATTAAAAATGAAATTAACCGTAAACTTCAGAAAATCGTGAATAAAATTTACTTTTTCTAGATACAATAAACTGATTTCTACACCGGTAAACAACATAGTAAATGTCACTCTCTTACCATTGTTTTAATTATTTTTTCAGCGATATATATCCTTACATGAAAATAGTAAAAATGAATGCATCGCATAATTAATTATTTTGTTATTATTATACCCATTACTCGTAAAGCAAAAGAATATATTTTATTTGGGCAAAAGTATATAACACTGGATCAGTTAAGGTTGTATTTAATTGCATATCAAGTTACATATTCAACCTACCACCAATGAATCATTTTTCGGAATTTTCACAAAAAATATTTAATGTCGACTTTAATGAATGGATAAAGATGCGGAACTTAATTTATCTTCACAAAATTTATTTTAGAAAAAGAACCCCTGTATCTATTTGAAAAACTGCAATTTACATCCTCTAGAAGAGCAAACAACCTGACTTGCATAAGACCTAGATCATTGACAGCAGAAAGACAATTTTTAATAAATGCTATTCGATCATGGAATCAGCTCCCCAGCCATATAAAGAATATTAGCAGTGCTATGCAATTTAAAACTTTTTATCCGTTACAATGCTATTAATCAAATTTCTTGTCTTGAATGAAACGAAAACATTTGTACACACACGAAAATATTGGCAACCCCTACAAATGTAGCGAGGTAACGTATTATTTTCCGATTCCACATTTGATCGATATTTATTATTTTAAACTCGACAAATTTTGCATTGGCTGAAAGGAAAATAATAATTATACCCGTTACTTATAGAGTAGAGTATACCGTTTTAATATTATATTTGTGCAAAAGTAGGTAGAAGGAAGCGTTTTCGACCATAGGGGTTAATACGCAGCGCAAGTTTTTCACGCCGATTTGCCACGCCCCCTTTGAAACTATAATAACGGGAAAAGGAATGTGTATTCGTTTCTTCAACACCTATTGATTGACCCCTCCTTCTCATCAGTTTTCTTGGCTTTTAGTCTCTCGGCCGTCGCTCACTTGGCATCTGCTCTCTGGGTTTCGCTCTCTCTCTCTTGGGTTGGCCAATTTTGGTCAATCAATTGGTATTGAAGAAACGTCGGCTTCTCAACAGCGCACACTGGGGTGAGAGACCCCATAGTAACGAACAATTCAGCCGGCAAAAAATTTGAACATGTTATAATTTGGTATTTTGTTTTTGATTATTAAAAGTAAAAAAAATATAATTTGGACTTTCTGTAGAGTATGTTTTTTTAATAAATTTTTTTCCTCGGTAATTATACCCGTTACTCGTATTGTAAAAGGGTATATTAGATTCGTGCAAAAGTATGTAACAGGCAGAAGGAAGCGTTTCCGACCATATAAAGTATATATATTCTTGATCAGGATCACTAGCCGAGTCGATCTAGCCCGTCTGTCCGTCTGTCCGTCTGTATGAACGCTGAGATCTTGGAAACTATAAAAGCTAGAAGATTGGGATTTGGCATGCAGATTCTAGGGGTTATTACGCAGCGCAAGTTTTTCACGCCGATGTGCCACGCCCCCTCTAACACCCACAAAACGCGAAAAACTGTGGCACCCACAGTTTTGAAGCTATATTAACGGGAAAAGAAATGTGTATTTGTTTCATCAATACCTATTGATTGACCAAAATGACCCACCCCCTCTCCCCCCTAACGCCCACAAACCGCGAAAAGCTGTGGCGCCCGTCTGTATGAACGCTGAGATCTCGGAAACTATAAAAGCTAGAAGATTGAGATTTGGCATGCAGATTCTAGGGGTTAATACGCAGCGTAAGTTTATTACGCCAATGTGCCACGACTCCTCTAACGCCTACAAACCGCGAAAAATTGTGGCGCCCACAGTTTGGAAGCTAGATTAACGGGAAAAGGAATGTGTATTCGTTTTTTCAATACCTATTGATTAATTAGCTGAGTAACGGGTATTTGATAGTCGAAGCACTCGACTATAGCGTTCCCTCTTGTTATAATATTATTTAAAAACAATAAATATGTGCTTACCTGCTGACATTTTTGTAAAGGTTACTTTGAATATTTTTTAAATATTGCGATGGGCTGTGAGGAGTTGAATAACTCCCCACAAATTCCCGCAGCCAAACTACCGATGGCCGGCCGCTTACCAATTACTCGGCGAATTAGCGGGGTAGCGGCGCGGCGAAGAGCAAACGGAGAGACTCTTGCAAGTAGAGAGTTTGGAGAAAGAGAGTTTGGAGAGACTCTTGCACAAGAGAGTTTGGAGAGTGAGAGTTTGGAGACCGAGAAGTGGAGAATGAGAGTTTGGAGACTTCGAGGGTAGGAGAGAGAACTCTGCCAAAGAGAGTTTGGAGAGCGAGAAGCGGAGAGTGAGAGAGTGGAGACTTCGCAGGCAGAGCCAGAGTGCCGTGTGCAAAAGGGGAAATAACGGATCTGCACCGGACTTTGGACTCTGCCGTGGACTTTGATCCAGGAGGACAAGTGCCACATCTCAGCAGCGGAGCGACGCACAGACGTGCCACAGGCACCAAAAACATAAGCGGAGCAGCGGCAACACCCAGAGACACAAGTTAAGGCCGTGCGTGAAGGACAAGTGGGTCAAACAGGATCCACGGACTTTGGACCCGGAGTGGAGAGATGCCGCGGCCAGAGCACAAAAGGGAAATAACGGTACCCCGAGGCCCTATATAATGCCGCCGGGCGCTGGCAACAGGATCAGTCGATCACAAGGTGTCAACCCGTAAAGATCAGTCAAGATAACAAAGTGAACCAGTGCCAAGTAATCTACAAGTGAAACACAAGCCCAGTCGTCGGAAGCAGCGCCGTGGGAGCCTTTAAGGAGCAAGATCGCTACGTCGAGACGTTCGGGATTGGACCACCAGGAATCTCCGAATTGAGACACAGGTAGCTGAGGTCCAGAGGGCATCACACGGCTAAGTCAAAGCGGACCGTCCTACTCCTGTTACGACTAAATCCTCGCATTACGCTTGGCGTGTCTAGCAGAGTTGAGTAGTGAAGTCCTGCGACAAGAGATCAAAAACTCGGGGCGAGAGCCATCTAAACCCAGGGTGCCTTGTTCCATATACTCCTTTGTCGGGTCCCGGCGTAAGCCCAGTCCGTCAAGTGGAACTCGAACAGGTCCTGGCGAGACCAGCCAGAAAGGGCGAACCGGTTATCATCTCAAGGCGCTGTCCTAGAGAAACCTAACGGTTCACGAACCCGGGATCGGCGTGTGTCCAAACCCCGAGTACCATAAGCCACGCCACGTCCAGCCTCACAACCAGCACCTCCAGGAGCGAGGCGCAGGATATCGTCAGCTACAGCACCCGCCAGAAGGGACACCGAGCTACGCGGAAACGTCACGGGCAATAAGCAAGAGGGTCAGACCAGGGTGGAACGTTCGTTTGCACTAGGCGTAAAAGCGAGGTGGAGCGCTAGGCAGATTCCTGGTGTTACCTCGACTGTCAGCGCGATCCGAGCGAAACCCTAGTGGGACCATCCGGGACAGAGCAAGGGACAGGCGGCTGTGTGTCTATTGGCGTGGGCCTGTAGAGCGCAGCACCTGTTCACCCTAGTCTGGGAACGGTGACGCTTCCCTAAGCCCACACGGCTGATCGCCTTGTGAGTCCGAGGCGCTACAAGTAGTCGTCGGGCCCGTACATCGTGCACGAGCATCGTCGAGCATCACCGAGCGTCTTCACGGGACTACAGGGATCTGCAGGACCGGAGCACGGAGTCAACGAGGCCAGCGACCACCGAGGCGACGCAGCAACGTGCGGAGACGAGCATCCCCAGGGGACACCGAGGACCCCGAGTGGCGACATCCAGGCCCAACCCGCCATTGAGCCCGCTGTAATTATATCCGCAATAAACCCTATTCGAACCTGTTAATTCTGTGCTTTTCACTGATCCCCTGGGCGGTCACGTTTATTATAAATTTGGTGGGACGAACACACAACTTCTCTGAGCTAGCCGCACGAATCTCGTAGCGAGCAGACAACAAAATCAGTTCGTTACATCTGGCGCCCAAAACGTGATTGTCCCAGCAGTGAAAGCGACTTAAAGCAGAATGGGAAAGAAGTGGATTTACCGCCTTAAGACAGAGGACTTCGTCTACGTCGCACAGAGGCTAGGCATCGCTCTGGAAGGCAAAGCGGAAGACAAGAGAAGGGCACTGTCCGAATACTACTCTGAGACAGAGAATGACCCGAAACTTGCCGCGATCTGGAGCGAGTTGGAGGCAGCATACCCCGAGAAAATAAGCCCAAGCATCACACTAACACCCGCCGAAGGGGAAGACCTACTGGAGAGTCTGAGCTTTGACAACATGCAAAAGGAGAGTCAAAAGAGAGAGCGAAGCCAGGAGAGGAAAACCGCAGCGCCGATACCGACACCTAGCCAACCAGACTATGCCAAGGTCGCCAAACAAGTACGCGAATGGTCCTTCAGATTCGACGGTGTCGAGAAACCATTCGAGTTCCTGGAGCAAGTGGAATGGTCCGCCAACACATACGGCTTAGACTTGGACATGATTCCCCGAGCTATGCCAGAACTACTCAAGGGAAGGGCATTGAAGTGGTTCATCTCCAATAACAAGCACTGGAGAACTTGGGCGGAATTCATCGAGAGCTTTCACACCTATTTCCTGCCAAGAGATTTCTTTACGAAACTTACAGATCAGGTCAAGCAACGGAAGCAGGGCTACAGCGAGTCGTTCAAAGACTATATGATCGAATGAGACGTGATGAACTTGGGTTCGACAAAAGAAACGCTCAACATCATAAAAGAAAACTGCACGCCGAATCTCAGAATTGCCCTCAGGGCCTACAAAGTATCCGACTTAGACACGCTGATGATCCTAGCCGATGAATACGAGGAACTGGATAAGGAGCGGGAAGCATTCGCCCAGGAGAACCAATTCTCAAAGGCAAAGCCTGCAACCCGTCCGCAAGCTATATGCAGAAGGTGCGAAGACACCGGCGACCAAGAACCTCAACGAAACCATCAGCGGTCACCAACACAACAGGGCTATGAGCGGCAGCCAAACAACGCCCCGAATAACGGCCAATGGTCACCACCACAGCAAGGCCAACGGCATCAGGCGACCGACGCAGCCTATGAGCGCCAATGGACACAACACCAGAGCCAACAGAGGCAGCCAACCCAAGCCGCGTGGAGGCCACCAAACACAACTCAGAGGCCACGAGGGAATACCCACATTACAGACCCCCAGGAGGCCTGTCGGAAATGTGGCGGATCCGGACACTGGGAACGTGGCTGCCGAAACCAACGCTTGCTGTTCTGCTGGGTGTGCGGCAAAGTGGGTGTCAGGAGCGTCGAATGCTGCCAGCAAGCGGGAAATGCCCGGCGATCCCAGCCGCAGAGAGGCGGAAGGGGATCGCAAAATGCTACCTCTCCAAACTAACTGGCAAGCTGATTGAGGAGGAGCAGCAGTTGTCCGCAGCGGTAACGATTGGTGGAGGCACGTATAAAGCCACAATCGACACCGGGGCAACAGCGAGCTTCATAAGTGAGGAACTGGCGGACAACCTGGCTGCCCTCGGAAAAATCACGAGGACGAGGCGGCAAGTTAGGTTGGCAGACGGAATATGTGGCAGGATCAACGCACAGCTCGATGTTGAAGTCGAATTCGGGAACAAAAGACTGACAATGAGCCTGCTAATACTACCAGGGGTAGTAGATTCGTTGGTGTTGGGGTGGAACTTTCTAACACAAGTCGGAACCGAGATAAAGTGTGCAGGGCACGAAATAATAATACCAGCCAGGAATCGACACAATGGATGGCTCGAGGAGAAGCTATCAGTGGCAGTCGTGCAAGAGACACACGAGGACAACGACATAATGAAATTCCTGGAAGCAGAGCTGGCGGACTTCAGTACCATGACGGGAACATCTAACATGGCAGAGCACCAGATCACGATGAAGGACGACAAACCGATCAAGCAGCGATACTACCCCAAGAATCCGAAAGTTCAAGGGGAAATCAATGCGAAGGTAGACGAGCTCCTTCAAATGGGGTTCATAGAGCATTCAAAGAGCCCATACAGCTCCCCCATCGTGATGGTGAGAAAGAAGACAGGCAAGTGGAGGCTATGCGTAGATTTCAGGCAGATCAACGCGAAATCTGTAAAGGACGCCTACCCCATGCCCCGCATAAACTACATCCTAGATCAGCTGAAGGAGGCGCGGTATATCAGCAGTTTGGACCTGAAGGATGGATACTGGCAAATCCCACTGGAGGAAAGCAGTAGGCAATACACCGCTTTCACAGTGCCTGGCAAAGGGCTATTCCAGTGGAGGGTAATGCCATTTGGTCTACACTCAGCGTCCGCAACGTTCCAACGAGTTCTAGACCAGGTAATCGGACCCGAAATGTCACCGCATGCATTCGCCTACCAAGATGACATCATAGTGATTGGGCGCACGCTGGAGGAACACACAGAAAACCTGAAAGAGGTGTTCCGACGCCTAAAGGACGCAAACCTCAGGATCAACCCGGAAAAGTGCCAATTTTTCAAGAAAGAGCTGCTGTACCTAGGACACCGAGTGACTAGCGAAGGAATAGGCACAGATCCGGAAAAGGTAGCGGCCATCGCCGAATTGAAACCACCCTCAACCGTCAAAGAACTTCGGCAATACCTGGGAGTAGCGTCGTGGTACCGCCGATTCGTGCCAGATTTTGCCAAGATAGTCAAACCATTAAATGACTTACTACGGAAAGGCAGTAAATGGGAATGGACACAGGAGCACCAGATGGCTTTTGAGGAAGTGAAGGCTAGACTTGTGGCAGATCCCGTATTAGCGTGCCCGGATTTTAACAAATCGTTCACCCTACAAACGGATGCCAGCGACTACGGCATCGGAGCAATATTAACCCAGGACACCGATAGAGGAGAGAAGGTCATATCCTATTCAAGCCGAACGCTCAACGGCGCGGAGAAGAACTACTCAACGACAGAAAAGGAGTGCTTGGCAATTGTCTGGGCGATCCGAAAACTCAAGCCATATCTGGAAGGCTACCACTTTAAAGTGGTAACCGACCATATGGCCCTGAAGTGGCTCAACAGCATAGAAAGCCCTTCAGGGAGGATCGCCAGATGGGCCCTGGAGTTGCAGCAGTACGACTTTGAGATAGCGTACAGGAAGGGACAGCTGAACGTGGTGGCAGACGCTCTGTCAAGGCAGCCATTGCCCGAGACGCTTAGAGGCATAAAAGAGACATCGGCAGCAGAAGCTTCAGCAGCGTGCAGCTGGTTTCAGGAGATGGGCGACAAGATAAGGACCCAACCGCAGAAGTACCCGGACTACGTTATGGAAGGCGAGAATCTGTACAGAAGCATACCACATAGAGCAGGCAGTGAGGATGTCGTTACATGGAAGATGTGCGTCCCGAGGGCTCTACGAGAAACGGTGCTGAAAGAAAACCACGACTCACCAGCAGCTGGGCACGTAGGAAGCCGAAGGACAATAGCACGGCTGGCCGCCCGATACTACTGGCCAGGTATGCATAGAGACGCCAGAGCCCACGTAAGGAAATGCGAAACCTGCATGAGATTCAAGCCGAATCAAAGGCAGGCGGCGGGCAAAATGCTAACCCAAGTGCCAGAGGAACCGTGGGCCACAGTATGCGCGGACTTCGTTGGACCCCTACCGCGATCGAAGCACGGCAATTCAATGCTGCTGGTGCTTATAGACAGGTTCTCTAAATGGACGGAACTAGTGCCGCTACGCAGTGCGACTGCCGAATCGCTTAAAAAGGCGTTCAGGGAGCGGATAATTGCAAGGTATGGGGCCCCGAAGGTGGTCATAACGGACAATGGAGTGCAGTTTGCGAGTCGGATTTTTAAAAATTTTCTGGCGGAGATGGGTATCAGACAGCAATTCACCGCACCCTATACGCCGCAAGAAACCCCGACGGAGCGAGCAAACAGGACGGTCAAAACTATGATTGCACAGTTCGCAGGGCAAGACCAAAGAACATGGGACGAGAAGTGGCCTGAGATCATGCTGGCCGTCAACTCCAGCGTATCAGAATCCACTGGATACACACCATCGTTTCTTACCCAAGGCAGGGAGCCACGACTACCGAGCGCCCTTTACGACAGAGAAACCCTAGGCACCGGACGAGCCACGGAAACCCCGGATGAAAACGCCCAGAAACTCCACGAAACCTTCGAGATCGTAAGGCGAAATCTAGAGAAGGCCTCCCAGGATCAGGCTAGGTATTACAACCTAAGGAGAAGGCAATGGACGCCGGCGGTGGGCGACGTAGTCTGGGCTAAGGAACACCACCTGTCAAAAGCCGCAGAAGGATTTGCCGCAAAATTGGCTCCTAGATACGACGGGCCCTATCAAGTCGTGGATTTCGTCTCGCCGGTAATCTGCAAAATAAGAAACATTAATACGAAGAAAGAACGGAACATTCATCTTAGCGAGCTCAAGCAACAACAAACACAAAACACAAGCGAGCAACCCACGGACACTACGAAGGACATTCACAAGGATATGGTAGAGGAACAACATCAAGGATATGCGAGGCATCTGGATTATGCGTCAGGCCGAAGCGAGAGTCATCCAGGATAACGCCAGGCAGCAAGGACTCTCACAAGGATGGCATAGGGATAACATCAAGGATGCGAGGCATCTGGATTATGCGTCAGGCCGAAGCGAGAGTCATCCAGGATAACGCCAGGCAACCAGGACATTCACAAGGATGGCATAGGAATAACATCAAGGATGCGAGGCATCTGGATTATGCGTCAGGCCGAAGCGAGAGTCATCCAGGATAACGCCAGGCAACCAGGACATTTACAAGGATATGGCATAAGGATAACATCAAGGATGCGAGGCATCTGGATTATGCGTCAGGCCAAAGCGAGAGTCATCCAGGATAACGCCAGGCAACAAGGGATACAACAAAGGATATACCACCAAGGATATACCTCAAAGGATACACCAACAAGGACACAGCACAAGGATACACAGATACACATCAAACCACGGAAGATCTTAGAACCGTGGCGGCCAAGGTCTCGTTCCAGACTGACGAAAGAATCGCCAAGTCCATTGCTGTAACGAAGAAAGGGGGAAGACAGCACAGCAAAGAGAGCTGTACCGTAAGAGCAATGGGCGCCCAGGAAAATAACGGGATCAAGCAAAGAGGACGGCTCGAAACCGAGGTTTCATCTGAGGGGAGCGAGCGATAGCCTGGCATTCGAAAAAATTCATCATGAGCTCAAGAGTAACTCGATCTGAAGCGCGCCGGAGGATGGCTGCCCAGCAGCATCCGGAAGGATCCAGCCCGGGGCAAGGATGGTCGACCATCCATCGGCCTACCCAAACTCCGCGGCGGATCCCGACGCTGGCCACGGAGAAGGACCCCATGCCGGATCCCGTGGTCAGCTCCGACAGTGATGTGGAGATCGTCGACGAGGCGAAGGACGACGCAAGGGCGTGGCGGCTCCACAAAGCAATGGACCCAGCCCTGAAACGCATCCCGGTCGGGGTCTTGGGCCAGGCCAGGCCGAAGAGGTCGCGGTCCAGTGCCAGGGAGGCAGTCCCGTCCACCAGGCCACGGTGGCCCACCGCAAGAAGGCGGAGCAGGACGAGCGGCGGCAGCAGGAGGCCCGGCGTCAGGAGGAAGAGACCCGTCGCGTGCAGCAGCAGGAGGCGGAGGCCCTGCGGGAGATACAGCGGCACGAGGCCGCAAAGTTGCATCGGCGAGAGCTGCAAAAGAAGGCCGAAATGGAGCGGCAGAGGAAGGAGGCGGAGTGGGAGGCGCGGCTGCAGAAGGCGGAGGACGAGGAACGGGAGCTGTGGGAGACCCCGCAAGAGGTCCCGATGACCCCGCGATACACGGCGGAGGAGCGCGACCCGGCTATCAACGTCGAGGAGTCGTGGCCGCCATCACCTCCGCGCTGGATCCCGGAGGTGCCCCCAACGCCCCGATATGAAGGGGCATGGGAACGAGTCGCACCAAAAGACGACGATGCCGAGGCGATGGAGGAGGCGGAGAGTTGGAGGCCGGCGCGACCGCCCACACCCCGGTTCGAGCCGCAGCAGCAACCGCAGCAGCCCGAGCCGCCGCAGCAATCGCAGCAGCCCGAGCCGCCGCAGCAATCGCAGCAGCCCGAGCCGCCGCAGCAGCCCGAGCCGCCACAACAACAACAGCAGCCCGAACCGGAGGCACAGTTCGTGCGCACGGAGATACCGGTGGCCCACGTGAGCCACAGCGAGCGGATGTTCACGGCGGAGGGTGTTCGGTGGCGACAACAAACGGTCGTATGGACTTGGCCGGAGGGTCCCGCGGAGGAGGAAACAGCCGGCGGAAACGCGGATTTGGGAGGAGTCCCAGGGAGGCAACCCGCGCGATCCTCGACGCAGAGGCCGGCCGGAGGAATGGTTGCCGCCAACACCGACGCCGAGCGCGGATCCACCGACGCCGAGCACGGGTCCACCAACGCCGATGGACACAACGCCGCCAACGGAGGCGGAGGCCACGACGTCTTCTCCGCTGGAGAAAGGGCCCTGGGTTTGGCCCGAACCCAGGGGTAGCAGCAGACCCGAGCTGCAACGCCAGCACTCGGTACCACTGGCGGCAACGACGACGGTGAAGCGACCGACCCTGATGCGGCAGGTTTCCGCGCCCACAGGCGGTGAGTGGCACGAGGTCGTCCAAGATGAATGGCCGAAGGGAATCGCGGAGGCGGCAGCGGTGGACAGCGCGCGGAGGAAGGGCGGCCGACGGTGCGTCCTGATAAAAGCAGGTGGGCGAGCGTACCGGGTCCGCCTGTGTGCCGGTGGCATGCGGGTGTTCACACAATAAACGCATCCAAAACATAAAAAAAAAAAACGAGACCGAGTATTCTGAGGGTAACCGACGCGGAAAACGCAGAGAGGAGGCTGAAAAGTGAAAAGGGGGATAAAGGAGAGAAGAAAGAAATAAAAAAGGAGGAAAAAAAAAGAAAAGTGGGGGAAAGGTGGGGGGGGAGGGGAGGGGAGAGAAGGAGGAGAGAAAAAAAAAAAAAAAAAAGAGACGATAGTGCGATCGATGGGCACACGATATATGGCAAAATCATGGTGAAGAAAATATCGCGAACGATCAAGTGGCAACGCCGCCCCAGCGATATCGATAGCTGATGGGTGTCGATATCATGGGGAGTTCCGCTGGGCTATCGGGATCTGATGGGTGTCGATGCCCAGTGTGACCAGACGAGGAAAACAGCGCGGGACACTTGAACGAAGGCCCGCTGGTTATCGATAGCTGATGGGTGTCGATGACCAGTGGGACCAGATGGAGGATCGGCGCGGGAGTTTCAAATTGCTGCAACGACGACGACCGGCGCCGTAGAAACTCTAGGAGTTGAAAGCGTCGAGGGAGCGTCGAGGGAGCAATGATGGAGCAACGAGGGAGCGCCGAGGGAATCGACAAAAGCATCGCGAAGACTCAACGGCTAGGATACACGAGGAAACGCCGGCGAGTAGAAGCGAAGTTTTTAAAAGTTTCCCGAAGTAAGGGGGGAATGTGAGGAGTTGAATAACTCCCCACAAATTCCCGCAGCAAAACTACCGATGGCCTGCCGCTTACCAATTACTCGGCGAATTAGCGGGGTAGCGGCGCGGCGAAGAGCAAACGGAGAGACTCTTGCAAGTAGAGAGTTTGGAGAAAGAGAGTTTGGAGAGACTCTTGCACAAGAGAGTTTGGAGAGTGAGAGTTTGGAGACCGAGAAGTGGAGAATGAGAGTTTGGAGACTTCGAGGGTAGGAGAGAGAACTCTGCCAAAGAGAGTTTGGAGAGCGAGAAGCGGAGAGTGAGAGAGTGGAGACTTCGCAGGCAGAGCCAGAGTGCCGTGTGCAAAAGGGGAAATAACGGATCTGCACCGGACTTTGGACTCTGCCGTGGACTTTGATCCAGGAGGACAAGTGCCACATCTCAGCAGCGGAGCGACGCACAGACGTGCCACAGGCACCAAAAACATAAGCGGAGCAGCGGCATTGAGCCCGCTGTAATTATATCCGCAATAAACCCTATTCGAACCTGGTAATTCTGTGCCTTTCACTGATCCCCTGGGCGGTCACGTTTATTATAAATTTGGTGGGACGAACACACAACTTCTCTGAGCTAGCCGCACGAATCTCGTAGCGAGCAGACAACAAAATCAGTTCGTTACATCTGGCGCCCAAAACGTGATTGTCCCAGCAGTGAAAGCGACTTAAAGCAGAATGGGAAAGAAGTGGATTTACCGCCTTAAGACAGAGTACTTCGCCTACGTCGCACAGAGGCTAGGCATCGCTCTGGAAGGCAAAGCGGAAGACAAGAGAAGGGCACTGTCCGAATACTACTCTGAGACAGAGAATGACCCGAAACTTGCCGCGATCTGGAGCGAGTTGGAGGCAGCATACCCCGAGAAAATAAGCCCAAGCATCACACTAACACCCGCCGAAGGGGAAGACCTACTGGAGAGTCTAAGCTTTGACAACATGCAAAAGGAGAGTCAGAAGAGAGAGCGAAGCCAGGAGAGGAAAACCGCAGCGCCGATACCGACACCTTGCCAACCAGACTATGCCAAGGTCGCCAAACAAGTACGCGAATGGTCCTTCAGATTCGACGGTGTCGAGAAACCATTCGAGTTCCTGGAGCAAGTGGAATGGTCCGCCAACACATACGGCTTAGACTTGGACATGATTCCCCGAGCTATGCCAGAACTACTCAAGGGAAGGGCATTGAAGTGGTTCATCTCCAATAACAAGCACTGGAGGACTTGGGCGGAATTCATCGAGAGCTTTCACACCTATTTCCTGCCAAGAGATTTCTTTACGAAACTTACAGATCAGGTCAAGCAACGGAAGCAGGGCTACAGCGAGTCGTTCGACAAAAGAAACGCTCAACATCATAAAAGAAAACTGCACGCCGAATATCAGAATTGCCCTCAGGGCCTACAAAGTATCCGACTTAGACACGCTGATGATCCTAGCCGATGAATACGAGGAACTGGACAAGGAGCGGGAAGCATTCGCCCAGGAGAACCAATTCTCAAAGGCAAAGCCTGCAACCCGTCCGCAAGCTATATGCAGAAGGTGCGAAGACACCGGCGACCAAGAACCTCAACGAAACCATCAGCGGTCACCAACACAACAGGGCTATGAGCGGCAGCCAACCAACGCCCCGAATAACGGCCAATGGTCACCACCACAGCAAGGCCAACGGCATCAGGCGACCGACGCAGCCTATGAGCGCCAATGGACACAACACCAGAGCCAACAGAGGCAGCCAACCCAAGCCGCGTGGAGGCCACCAAACACAACTCAGAGGCCACGAGGGAATACCCACATTACAGACCCCCAGGAGGCCTGTCGGAAATGTTGCGGATCCGGACACTGGGAACGTGGCTGCCGAAACCAACGCTTGCTGTTCTGCTGGGTGTGCGGCAAAGTGGGTGTCAGGAGCGTCGAATGCTGCCAGCAAGCGGGAAATGCCCGGCGATCCCAGCCGCAGAGAGGCGGAAGGGGATCGCAAAATGCTACCTCTCCAAACTAACTGGCAAGCTGATTGAGGAGGAGCAGCAGTTGTCCGCAGCGGTAACGATTGGTGGAGGCACGTATAAAGCCACAATCGACACCGGGGCAAAGCGAGCTTCATAAGTGAGGAACTGGCGGACAACCTGGCTGCCCTCGGAAAAATCACGAGGACGAGGCGGCAAGTTAGGTTGGCAGACGGAAGATGTGGCAGGATCAACGCACAGCTCGATGTTGAAGTCGAATTCGGGAACAAAAGACTGACAATGAGCCTGCTAATACTACCAGGGGTAGTAGATTCGTTGGTGTTGGGGTGGAACTTTCTAACACAAGTCGGAACCGAGATAAAGTGTGCAGGGCACGAAATAATAATACCAGCCAGGAATCGACACAATGGATGGCTCGAGGAGAAGCTATCAGTGGCAGTCGTGCAAGAGACACACGAGGACAACGACATAATGAAATTCCTGGAAGCAGAGCTGGCGGACTTCAGTACCATGACGGGAACATCTAACATGGCAGAGCACCAGATCACGATGAATGACGACAAAACGATCAAGCAGCGATACTACCCCAAGAATCCGAAAGTTCAAGGGGAAATCAATGCGAAGGTAGACGAGCTCCTTCAAATGGGGTTCATAGAGCATTCAAAGAGCCCATACAGCTCCCCCATCGTGATGGTGAGAAAGAAGACAGGCAAGTGGAGGCTATGCGTAGATTTCAGGCAGATCAACGCGAAATCTGTAAAGGACGCCTACCCCATGCCCCGCATAAACTACATCCTAGATCAGCTGAAGGAGGCGCGGTATATCAGCAGTTTGGACCTGAAGGATGGATACTGGCAAATCCCTCTGGAGGAAAGCAGTAGGCAATACACCGCTTTCACAGTGCCTGGCAAAGGGCTATTCCAGTGGAGGGTAATGCCATTTGGTCTACACTCAGCGTCCGCAACGTTCCAACGAGTTCTAGACCAGGTAATCGGACCCGAAATGTCACCGCATGCATTCGCCTACCAAGATGACATCATAGTGATTGGGCGCACGCTGGAGGAACACACAGAAAACCTGAAAGAGGTGTTCCGACGCCTAAAGGACGCAAACCTCAGGATCAACCCGGAAAAGTGCCAATTTTTCAAGAAAGAGCTGCTGTACCTAGGACACCGAGTGACTAGCGAAGGAATAGGCACAGATCCGGAAAAGGTAGCGGCCATCGCTGAATTGAAACCACCCTCAACCGTCAAAGAACTTCGGCAATACCTGGGAGTAGCGTCGTGGTACCGCCGATTCGTGCCAGATTTTGCCAAGATAGTCAAACCATTAAATGACTTACTACGGAAAGGCAGTAAATGGGAATGGACACAGGAGCACCAGATGGCGTTTGAGGAAGTGAAGGCTAGACTTGTGGCAGATCCCGTATTAGCGTGCCCGGATTTTAACAAATCGTTCACCCTACAAACGGATGCCAGCGACTACGGCATCGGAGCAATATTAACCCAGGACACCGATAGAGGAGAGAAGGTCATATCCTATTCAAGCCGAACGCTCAACGGCGCGGAGAAGAACTAATCAACGACAGAAAAGGAGTGCTTGGCAATTGTATGGGCGATCCGAAAACTCAAGCCATATCTGGAAGGCTACCACTTTAAAGTGGTAACCGACCATATGGCCCTGAAGTGGCTCAACTGCATAGAAAGCCCTTCAGGGAGGATCGCCAGATTGGCCCTGGAGTTGCAGCAGTACGACTTTGAGATAGCGTACAGGAAGGGACAGCTGAACGTGGTGGCAGACGCTCTGTCAAGGCAGCCATTGCCCGAGACGCTTAGAGGCATACAAGAGACATCGGCAGCAGAAGCTTCAGCAGCGTGCAGCTGGTTTCAGGAGATGCGCGACAAGATAAGGACCCAACCGCAGAAGTACCCGGACTACGTTATGGAAGGCGAGAATCTGTACAGAAGCATACCACATAGAGCAGGCAGCGAGGATGTCGTTACATGGAAGATGTGCGTCCCGAGGGCTCTGCGAGAAACGGTGCTGAAAGAAAACCACGACTCACCAGCAGCTGGGCACGTAGGAAGCCGAAGGACAATAGCACGGCTGGCCGCCCGATACTACTGGCCAGGTATGCATAGAGACGCCAGAGCCCACGTAAGGAAATGCGAAACCTGCATGAGATTCAAGCCGAATCAAAGACAGGCGGCGGGCAAAATGCTAACCCAAGTGCCAGAGGAACCGTGGGCCACAGTATGCGCGGACTTCGTTGGACCCCTACCGCGATCGAAGCACGGCAATTCAATGCTGCTGGTGCTTATAGACAGGTTCTCTAAATGGACGGAACTAGTGCCACTACGCAGTGCGACTGCCGAATCGCTTAAAAAGGCGTTCAGGGAGCGGATAATTGCAAGGTATGGGGCCCCGAAGGTGGTCATAACGGACAATGGAGTGCAGTTTGCGAGTCGGATTTTTAAAAATTTTCTGGCGGAGATGGGTATCAGACAGCAATTTACCGCACCCTATACGCCGCAAGAAACCCCGACGGAGCGAGCAAACAGGACGGTCAAAACTATGATTGCACAGTTCGCAGGGCAAGACCAAAGAACATGGGACGAGAAGTGGCCTGAGATCATGCTGGCCGTCAACTCCAGTGTATCAGAGTCCACTGGATACACACCATCGTTTCTTACCCAAGGTAGGGAGCCACGACTACCGAGCGCCCTTTACGACAGAGAAACCCTAGGCACCGGACGAGCCACGGAAACCCCGGATGAAAACGCCCAGAAACTCCACGAAACCTTCGAGATCGTAAGGCGAAATCTAGAGAAGGCCTCCCAGGATCAGGCTAGGTATTACAACCTAAGGAGAAGGCAATGGACGCCGGCGGTGGGCGACGTAGTCTGGGCTAAGGAACACCACCTGTCAAAAGCCGCAGAAGGATTTGCCGCAAAATTGGCTCCTAGGTACGACGGGCCCTATCAAGTCGTGGATTTCGTCTCGCCGGTAATCTGCAAAATAAGAAACATTAATACGAAGAAAGAACGGAACATTCATGTTAGCGAGCTCAAGCAACAACAAACACAAAACACAAGCGAGCAACCCACGGACACTACGAAGGACATTCACAAGGATATGGTAGAGGAACAACATTAAGGATATGCGAGGCATCTGGAATATGCGTCAGGCCGAAGCGAGAGTCATCCAGGATAACGCCAGGCAGCAAGGACTCTCACAAGGATGGCATAGGGATAACATCAAGGATGCGAGGCATCTGGATTATGCGTCAGGCCGAAGCGAGAGTCATCCAGGATAACGTCAGGCAGCAAGGACTCTCACAAGGATGGCATAGGGATAACATCAAGGATGCGAGGCATCTGGATTATGCGTCAGGCCGAAGCGAGAGTCATCCAGGATAACGCCAGGCAGCAAGGACTCTCACAAGGATGGCATAGGGATAACATCAAGGATGCGAGGCATCTGGATTATGCGTCAGGCCGAAGCGAGAGTCATCCAGGATAACGCCAGGCAACCAGGACATTCACAAGGATGGCATAGGAATAACATCAAGGATGCGAGGCATCTGGATTATGCGTCAGGCCGAAGCGAGAGTCATCCAAGACACGCCAGGCAACAAGGATACTACAAGGATACACCAACAAGGATTTACCGCACAGGGACTCCGACTCCGAGGCCACAGGATTCTGGATTCACAGGGAGGAAAAAGTATGGGCTGAAGACCTATTCTACTTATCCCGAGGAAAGGGGGAGACGGTACAACTGTAGGGCTATACCGTAGCCAGCCGAACATCCCGGACAGAAAACAAATTGGAAACAAAAACACCGAAACTTGCACTTACAAAAACAAGGATGCAAAATCACCATGAACTAGGGACGGGGGCGCTTCGATAAGGCGGTCGATTAGCACGGACGATAGTGCGAACGATGGGCACACGATATTTGGAAACATCATGGTGAGGTGAATATCGCAAGCGATCAAGTGGCAATGTGAGGAGTTGAATAACTCCCCACAAACTCCAGCAGCAAGAATAACGGGTGGCCGGCGGCCTACCAGTTACGCGGCGAGTTCGCGTAGTAGCGGTGCGGCGAAGAGAGTTTGGAGAACAAGGATGAGGATGAGAGTTTGGAGAGTGAGAGAATGGAGACATCAAGTTGGAGAGAGAGAACTCTGTCAATGAGAGTTTGTAGACCAAATGAGAGTGTATGGATCAAAATTAAATCCTGAAATGCTGAAAATAGGTTTTTGTTGCGTGCCTCAAGTACAATACCAGTGGCAATAGTCGCCGCAATAAGTTCAATACAAATTGGGCTGCGGAGAAGTGAATACGCAAAGAGTTTTTGTCGTACTGATTTTATTGAATATTGCATGGGGTTTATATACATGTTCTTGGGTCAAAAGGGTATTTACTTAGGTCTACTTTGGGTTACATTTATCAGAAACATGGTTTATCCTATCAAAACAATACCAGGTGGCTACAGACATGATAACTCCTTAAGATAGCGAAGTCCCGCGAAGTACGCGTGCAGATGGTGTCAGGACGTGACCGATCGTGGGATTCCTTTATGGCCTGACGTGACACATGTGTGCACAGGCCTGCCTGTATCGACCTAAATATGTTTAGGTAGGTGGACAATCAGCAGCGACGACTTGCAATCTTATCAATAACTGGCGGTGGCCACTGCGAACTATTTTCTTCTCAAACGAAAATTGTACATTCTCCCGCCCGTTGAACGGACGTTCAACAATCATTAATGTTGATTGTAAATGGTTGAGTTGAGAGAGTGGCTGTACTGGCAGGTGTATTACGCCTTTGAGGATGTTGTCGAGTCACTTGCCATTTTTTAACAAGATGAACAATGCTAATGATCATCATGAAAATTAATCCAATATAGATGGCAATGTGATGATGCTCAATAGTTGAGAGATTGTGTGGTAGCGTGAATGTGGTTGACGGAAAAAGTTCAATTTTTCGTTGCAGCAGGTCATCGGCATTCAATTTTTCAACCTCAACTGGATGTGTAGTTTTGAACTTTGTTGGGATAATTTCTTGTAGATCGATGTCTCCAAATCGAGCGTATGATGTTTGTAGCTTGGTTTCTGCAACGCCTCGTTAATGAGTTACGAATTGTCATTAATGAGTTACGAATTGTACATCCAGGTCTGGCACTTAAACGTCCTGAACCTTGTAACTCTATGTCCGATGTTCCATCGAGGCACACAGCAGAGAGCTTTAAGCATGATTTTGTTGCAAAAATCCATTGATTCTCGGCATACGTTCCAAGCCAGAAAAATTGTCTCTGTGTATTTATTAATTTACAAGAGGCATCCGTTTTGTTATGAAATAATTTCATCTCACAACTTGTTTCTGATGAAAACATTGCTTGTTTATTATAGCAAATGAAGTCGTTCTTTGCTCTTTCTTGACAAGTTTTTATGTCCGCTTCAGACATCTCGACGAATTCATCACGATGACTGTTGATGGCCAGAAAAGGTGACCTTGCTTCAATTGTCTGGATCCCATCTTTAGATACGAAAGGAATTGAAGTCAGTTTGTAGATGTCTAGGACTTGTGACGAAATCAACGGAATGTTGACTTTAATGATGACATGATTCTCTACAATAGCTCCTTCACCCTTCATCATCTGGTATGCCATGAGGATGTTATCTGAAGAAACTGGGAGAAGTTGTCCAGCTTTTAAGTGACTTCGTATTTTTTCCAGCTGCTCCTTTAACTGTCGTGGTGATATCAACATAGGACTTATTCTGTTGTGCCGAATATCGGTTAGTACATTTATTAGCTCCGTTTGTACGCGTTGAGGATTCGAAGCTAGCATAGCGAGTTGAGTTGACAGTGATGTATACCATGATAGCGTATTAAATACACTGGTGGTACTTTTTGTGTCAGCGATGTAACTCTCAATCAACTTTAGTCGCTTTGAGTTAGAAATTTCATCTCTCTTTATAACATTAATTGTGGAATCGATTAGCGACGTTTGATTCTTTAATAAGACTAATAAGTGTTCCTCATTACCTTTAACCTTTGTTATCGTGTTAGCCATTTCTTTAGCATATGTGGAGTCTAGTACGCCAAACAGACTGTTTGCTATGTTTCCAACGATGTCGAGTGGTGCTCTTGGCTTTCGCGTTCTTGCCAATAGCATATTTTCCGACTGCAGGTCTTCCTCCAAATGTTTTAGGTGATGGTACATACTTGTACATGCTTCCTTCTGTGGTAATTGTGTGCATAAATGGCCAATTTTTGTAACTCCCATGGAAAATGTGTTCATATCATGCCAGTAGGGATTTAAATTGTAATATACAACTATGGACCAATCTGTGGTGGCAAGTTGTCCCTTTCCAATTTTTTCAAAGAGAATTCCAGGCCTTGACGTAAATTGTGTCACGTTGATCGATTGTGCAACAGTTAATGGTAATAGTAGGAGCATTACGATCAATGTCATTGCCAACGTAGACATAGTTGATGTCTTCTTCCTCTTTGCCGTATTTTCCTCAGCGTCGTTATCTTCAGTGGCAGTGTCCTCGGATATCGGGTGCTTATGCACAGGTTCTTCTTCTGGGAATAGTGGAGCTATATGCTGGATATCGCGCTTGAAGAATCCTTTCGATGTTTTTACCTCCACTACTCTGACAAAATTGTCCTTTCCGTGGAAAATCTTGACAACTCGTCCCTTTGGCCACTGTAGTACCGGTGTATTGTCCTCTTTGTCCTTTATGTTCGCTGATGATCGCCTCCACTTTTGCCTTTGCTGCAGTTGTTGAAGATAGTCGGTTGACCATTGACTCCAAAAAGCATGCTTTAGCTTTGACACAGCTTGCCATCTTTGTCCTAACGACTGTGGTTGTTGAGAGGGCTCGCTGTCAGCTTGGGCGGTGAGTGGTTCTCCAATCAGAAAATGACCAGGAGTTATTGCTGTCAAATCATTTGGATCTGATGACATTGGGACCAAAGGTCGAGAATTTAATATTGCTTCAATCTCGACTATAACCGTCTCTAACTCTTCATATGTTAGATTAGCTGTGGTTACATTTTTAAGTAACAAATGCTTAGCTGATTTCACCGCAGCTTCCCATAAGCCTCCAAAATGAGGTGCCCTTGGCGGAATGAATTTAAAGTTGACACCTTTGTTAATGCAGCTTTCAACAATGGTTTCTCTGGCCTTCTTTGAAAATATGGCTTCTTCCAACTCCTGGAGCTTATTCCTGGCTCCAACAAAATTGGTTGCATTATCACAATGCAATGTTTGGCATTTTCCACGTCGACTGATAAAACGACGCAGTGCTCCCAAAAAGGCCTCAGTTGTTAGATCGCTGACTAATTCCAGATGCACAGCCTTAGTGGCGAAACAGCAAAATATTGCAATGTATGCTGTATGTGGTTTCTTTCCTCTAATTTTATAATGGATTTTAAAGGGTCCACAATAATCAACGCCGGAATTTAGAAATGGTCTTGCTTGCGTTACTCGCAATGGGGGTAGATGTCCCATAATTTGTTCCAATAACTTAGGTTTGGCTCTGGTACATTTTACACAGCTGAGGACGACATTTCGGGCAATTGTTTTTGCCTTTATAGTCCAGTATTTCTGCCTTGATGTGGCCACTAATGCTTGGGCTCCACAATGCATATTCTCCTTATGTATTTTTTCAAAGATTAGTTTGACTATCGGGTCATTATACGGAAGTAGTATAGGCTGCTTAGCATCAAACGATAACTCAGCTGCTTCTAGTCTGCCTCCAACTCGGATGAGATCGTCCTGATCTACAAACGGTGTGAGAGTGCTAACGGTGTGAGAGTGCTAATGTTGCTGCTCTGTTCGACTTCACGAGATTTCTTTAAATGTTTTATATCTGCGCTGAAGTGCTTCTGCTGGATGATGCGAAGAACTATTTTTCTGGCACGTTCAAGTTCTTCCAGGTTTATCGTTGCACCTGCAACTAGAGGTTTCTGTTTTATCCTCATGATATAAGCCACTATCCTTAGTAGTTTGGAAAATGAATTGCCGTGATTTATTTTGGATATAAACTCATCATCCTTGACTGCTCCTAACGATGTTTCAGCAGGTTTAGCCAGGCGTTCAATTTTGGAGGCAATAAACGGAGCTGGCCATGTTGATGGTGGTACATATAAAAATAATGGGCCAAAAAACCAAAGGCTGTGACTTGCAAATTTAGAGCCACATATTCCTCTTGATGCTACATCCGCGGCGTTTTGCTCAGATGGGACATGTCTCCATTCCTTTTGTAGCGATGTTTCCTGGATCGTCGTGATTCTTGTCGCCACAAATTTATCCTTTATTGTGGTAGAGCTATTTATCCATGACAGAACAATTTCCGAATCTGCCCAGAAATATGTAGGAATTTCTTGCATTGAGAGCTGTTCTTTTACTGTGGACGTCAGTTGTGCACCTAGTACTGCTGCCTTCAATTCCAGTCGAGGAAGGGTGATCGCGTTTACTGGAGCTAAATGTGATTTAGCACATAGCAATTGTACAGTCACCCTCTTGTCCTTGTGAACTGCGCGAAGATATACGGCCGCTGCATACGCATTTTCTGAAGCATCCACAAATGTGTGAATTTCCTTCATCGTGGGTATTTTACCTTCATTTAATGCCTGTAAGCTTTCTCGGAATGCAATCCATTGCTTCTGTAGTTGTTCCGGTAGTTCCTCATTGTATTCAAATTTCTCCTTGGTCAGGCCTTGCATAAATATTTTGGCCTTTATGACTACTGGAGAGAATAGTCCAAGAGGATCAAATATTTTAAATATTTCCGAGACAACGTCGCGTCTCGTTATTTTAGTGTTTTTGCCAATTTGTGTTTTGCCGCAAAGTTTATCAATCTTGGGATTCCAGATAATTCCAAGAGTTTTGACGCTGCAATCCTCATATGCAGTATCTTCCAATTGAACTTCAGGGATGATGTCTTCTTTATTCAATCCCTGTAGAAGTTGGTTGCTATTTGCGCACCATTTTCGCAATTTAAAGCCTGAACTCAACAAAATTTTGTTAAGCTCAGTTCTTATTTGAAGGGCTTCTGGTATTGTATTTGCTCCACTTATGCAATCATCCACGTAAAAATCATTTTTTAGGGCATGGGACCCAACTGGATAGTGCGGCATTTGTGTACTTGCCAAATGCTCCAAGCATTTTGTTGCTAAGTATGGTGCTGATTTTGTGCCATACGTAACAGTCTTCAAACGATAGTGTTTTAATTCTTCTGACGGGTCGTTTCTCCATACTATCATTTGATAATGTTGATCCTTCGGGTTTATCCAGATTTGTCTATACATTTTTTCGATATCGGCAGTGAATACATATTTGTGTATTCTAAACCGTAATAGTATAGACATCAATGTACTTTGCACTGTTGGGCCTTTGTGCAATAAATCATTTAACGATTTTCCTGAGGACGTTACGGCTGATGCATCAAATACAACTCGTAGTTTCGTTGTGTGACTTTCAGGTTTTAAAACACAATGATGCGGTATGAAATAATGTGTCCTTGGTAAATTTACCAGAGGAACTTCCTTCATGTGCCCAAGTAATTCATACTCCTTCATGAAGTCAATATATCCTTGCTTGATCGCTTGATCCCTCTGCAATCGTTTCTCCAGGGATAAGAATCGTCGCGTGGCAATGTCACGACTCTCCCCCAGCGCTGATGTATGCTCCAGAAAGGGTAGTTGGACGATAAATCTGGTGTCCTGTGCTCGCTGAATGTTTTGAAGGAAGTGAGACTCACATTGTTTCTCAACTGGCGAGTAACATTTTCTGTCTGGTTGAAAATTATCAAGCTCCCAGAACTTTACCAGTTGTTCATCCACCTTTTCTTCTTCCGTTAGTACCGCACACACAGCCGCTGTTGCTCGTTGATCAGCTATCTTTCCTGCTACAATCCAGCCAAGTTTGGTATTTTGTAATCTTGGCAATCCCCTTTGGATGTTTATGTTTTCGGATTGCATTATTTCGAAGTAATGTTCAGCTCCAATTAGTACATCAATCTTTCCTGGACTTCCAAAACTCGGGTCAGCCAACGTAATGTTTTTCGGGATCTTCCATTTTTCTGTCGAAATCGGATATGTCGGCTGATCAGCAACTATATGGGGCATTACCATCGCTTCTAGTCTGGAGGTAAATTCTCCATATTTCGATTTTATCTCGACATTTACCCTCGAGTTCGATGTGTGTCCTTTACCACCTATGCCATTTATTTTGAGCATAGAGTTGGTGGTTTTTAATAACAATTTCTGAATTGCTCTTTCAGAAATTGCATTTATCTGGGATCCAGAGTCTAAGAGTGCTCTGAATTCTGCCATTTGTCCATTATTGCCTTGGATTATCACTCTCGCAGTGGCTAACAATATATAGCTGGATTGTTTACCACTTACTGACGCCGCAGTAATTACATCCAGATTATCACCCACTTTTTCCAAATGTAGCAGCGTATTATGTTTTTTGTTGCACTTAAAGCAATCTCTCTTTGTGCATGTTTTGGCAGTGTGGTTGGTACTTAGGCATTTTACGCATAATTTATTTTTCTGCGTCCAGTTGAGACGCTCTGATGGCGCCTTTTTTAAGAAATCATTACATTTAAAAATGCTATGATTTGGTTTTTTGCAAAAGAAGCAATTGAATTGTGCTTCCGTTCCTGCAGCACAAGTGCCCGTCTTTTTAGGTTTATCGGCGGAGATGACCTCTAGTGTTAGGAACCGTTGCTCCAGGAATTCCAAAAATTCCTGTATGGATTGCAAATTCCGTGTATCCGGAATTGATTGTTCATACAACAGATGTGTTTGGCGATCCAATTTCTTCGTTAAAATATGGAGAAGGATTGGATCCCAATTGTCTGTTTTAATTTCCATATTATTTAATGCAGATAACGTTTCTTTTATGTTATCATGCATTGTCTTTATCCCTTTTGCATCGTGGGACATGGGTGCATAGTCTACCAATTTTTGTATTAGAGTGTTACATAGCACTCTTCTGTTGTTATATCGCTCTTGCAACACCTTCCATGCTGTCGCGTAATTATTTTCTGTTAGCGACAAGTGACGAAGTAACCGTTCGGCCTCTCCATTTAGATTTGTTTTTAAATACCACATTTTTTGTATAATGGGTAGTGCAGATTCATGAATCATCTTCTTGAATAAATCATGGAATTGTTGCCATTGTAAATAATTTCCATCAAATTTTGGAATTGTTATCTTAGGCAGCGGCAATGCTGGCGTCGTAGGGGAACTGGGTACTGTCGCCATATTCTTTCCTCCACCGGCCGTCACTTGATAGGACACTATGGCGTCTTCGGCCATCAGGTATCGGGAATCGTCGTATCCCAATTCCTTAGGATTTTTAAATTTTTTATGAATTTGGACATGAATGTTTCTAATATCATTCCAATATTGATTTATTATTGAATGAAAATGCTGGCTTGTTTCGAGCGTTACTTTGTTCATTATCCGCTTTAGGCTGTCTATTAGCGCCCTTTGCTCGCGGAACATGGATTCGATTTCCAAGTCTTCTTCGGTAGACGTAATCGAGTCTGTTTCCATTTTTAATGTAGCGAGATTCGTATTGAATATCTCTTTATACTCAATCACGAGATTTTTTATTTTAATGAAATAATTATTAAGAAAATACTCGTTGTCAATCGGTTTTCCTTTAACTATCTCCTGAATTTTGGCATCTCTAATAGCGAAATTAGACCATAGGCCTTCAAGATTCGCTAATCGCTCTGTGAAATACGCAGGCTTAGTTTTCCTTGAGTCGGAATCTTTTTTAAAATTTCTTATTAGGCTTTGAATGCGCTCGCCCAGCGCATTCTGCTCATCCAATAGGGACTGAATATTTGATAAGGCCATATTACTTTATAAATTAAACCTTTTAGAGGTATTTTGTTATGATGTGGCTCGACTCACACCGTGGTTTAAAAAATAAATGTAAAAATGAAACGTTATCAAATATAGTTTGGTTCGCCGAGTTGACCAAATCTGAGCCGTTTTTTTTTTTTTTTTAATTTTGGTCGCCTTGTTGACCTTTTAATCACTACCGTGATTACTGCAGATGCCTTGAAATTATTTAATTGAAGTTAAACTTTGAACAAAAATGCGGTTCAAGTTTGTGATCAAACAATGATCTATGCGTGCGTTCAAAATCGAACAAAATATATCTCTTCGGATAAGTATTTATATCAAAATTGATATGATGATGCGTCTTCAAATTGGAGTCCCAATTTGAAAAATTTGCGATTCAAAGTCGGGGGTCACCAAATGTATGGATCAAAATTAAATCCTGAAATGCTGAAAATAGGTTTTTGTTGCGTGCCTCAAGTACAATACCAGTGGCAATAGTCGCCGCAATAAGTTCAATACAAATTGGGCTGCGGAGAAGTGAATACGCAAAGAGTTTTTGTCGTACTGATTTTATTGAATATTGCATGGGGTTTATATACATGTTCTTGGGTCAAAAGGGTATTTACTTAGGTCTACTTTGGGTTACATTTATCAGAAACATGGTTTATCCTATCAAAACAATACCAGGTGGCTACAGACATGATAACTCCTTAAGATAGCGAAGTCCCGCGAAGTACGCGTGCAGATGGTGTCAGGACGTGACCGATCGTGGGATTCCTTTATGGCCTGACGTGACACATGTGTGCACAGGCCTGCCTGTATCGACCTAAATATGTTTAGGTAGGTGGACAATCAGCAGCGACGACTTGCAATCTTATCAATAACTGGCGGTGGCCACTGCGAACTATTTTCTTCTCAAACGAAAATTGTACAGAGAGAGTGGAGAATCCAACTCCAGAGAGAGAGAACTCTGTCAAAGAGAGTTTGGAGACCAAGGATCGGAGAGTGAGAGAGTGGAGACTTCGCAGGCAGAGCCAGAGTGCAGTGTGCAAAAGGGAAATAACGGAACAGCACCGGACTTTTGACTCTGCCGTAGACTTTGGACCGGTATTAAGAAGTGCGACATCTCAAGGGCTGAGTGGCGCACAGGCGTGCCACATGCACCAATGGAATCAGCGGGACGGCGGCAACATGCGGAACTGCGGTTGGAAGCAGGGCGTGAAGCACAAGTGGGTCAAACAGGATCCACTGACTTCGGACTCGAGACTTCGGACTCGAGGCGTCTTCACGGAGCTACAGGGATCTGCAGGACCGGAGCACGGAGGCACCGAGGCCAGCCACCACCGAGGCGACGCAGCAACGCACAGAGGCGAGCATCCCCAGGAGACATCGAGGACCACAAGTGGCGACACCAAGGCCAACCCAGCCATCAAGCCCGCTGTAAACACACCCGCAATAAACCCTATTCGAACCCGATAATTCTGTGCTTTTCACTGATCCCCTGGGCGGTCATGTTTATATAAATTTGGTGGGACGAACACACAACTTCTCTGAGCTAGCCGCACGAATCTCGTAGCGAGCAGACATCAAAATCAGTTCGTTACAACTTTTTAAAATGTATTTTTTCGGCACTCTGCAATAGAAAATGTTCGTGTGTTCTTAAAAACTAGTCTAGCCTTTTTCCCTTTATAGGCATTGCAAAGTGCCGAAAAAATAAATTTTAAAAAGTGTATTTAATCATGTTTGTAATCATCTTTCGTCACAAATGTTGATATCAGAACTATTGTATCTTAAAGGTGCGATCGTCATTAGTTTTTTACCTCGTTAAGAGGTATTTTTGTTTGATTTAAAAGTCTGAAATACTTGTTACTTCATGACATAAATAAAAGGTGGTGAATAACGAATTAATGTCAAAATAATACGAAAACTGCTCTAATTTGGTTTGTTGCAAATCGTTTAAAGTTTTTGTAATTTGTAATTGAAAAGGAATGATCTGCAAGGGTATATATAACGGGTGTTTTTTTTAGAGGTATAGAAATTTAAGCTGCAATAAAACAACGATGGATTATTCGATTGTGTGACGCATCGCTTCACGAGGCACACATTTTTATTTTCCATTTTCATTAACTTTTGTACCTTATTGTTTAAGTTTATCTATAAGACGCCATGAAGGATCTTGTTATTAGGTTTAAGAGAAATCCCTGAAGTATTATCGGTTAACAAAATTAAATTTAAACCTAAGCGCGCCCTAAACAACGTTGCCAGATCGCAAGACTTTGCCAGATCGCTACGCGATCAAACCACCAGGTGGCCAGATTGACTATCGATGGTCAGCCCCGCTCGATATTTCGGCGAGCGGCAACGAAACCATGAGTCGATGACCGACATTGCTCGATATTTCGACGGGTGGCAACCCAAACCGAGTTGATGTTCAGGATCAATCGAAATCATTCGCTCTCTTGGTTCCGGACCGCTGAAGGAAGCAGACGTGTGCTCCACAACTGGGTAAAATAACTTGTGAATCAACGCGTGTGACTTATATCCTAAGAACTCGGTGCAGCAGCAGGGAAATAAGACAGGATAAGGAAATAAAGTGAAACTTCTGAATTATAACCCACCTGCGTATATTCGGTAACTAAGTAGTTCTTTGAAAAGTAACCCTAATCCTTCCTGAACCCGTAGTTAGTGATACTTCAGGCGTGGCTACGGTAATACCTGGTACTCCCAGAGAACGCCGGCGTGCCCCTGTTGGAAACACATCCCCCCCCCTTTTTCCTCCCACTTCAGGCGTGGCTACGGTAATACCTGGTACTCCCAGAGAACGCCGGCGTGCCCCTGTTGGAAACACATCCCCCCCTTTTCCTCCCACTTCAGGCGTGGCTACGGTAATACCTGGTACTCCCAGAGAACGCCGGCGTGCCCCTGTTGGAAACACATCCCCCCCTTTTTCCTCCCCCTTCAGGCGTGGCTACGGTAATACCTGGTACTCCCAGAGAACGCCGGCGTGCCCCTGTTGGAAGCACATCCCCCTTTTTTTCCCTCCCTTTCAGGCGTGGCTACGGTAATACCTGGTACTCCCAGAGAACGCCGGATCCTTGCCAGATATAGGCGTCTCATAATCAGGAGTCGCACAAGTACGCGGGAGCACCACGCGTGTTTTCCCCTCCCCCCTTCTCCTCTGATTAGCCACGCAAAGCCTGCCATTTTCTGCGTCGCGGTCCCAGCTATCGCGACTTACCCGATCCAAGAACCCTCGCCTACGATTTCCTTTTTAAAGCAAGTCTCCTATAGATTACAAATTTCTTGTAAGGATCTCTGGCACGACTGAGACTCACCCCGGCCAGAGAACTTCGTTACAAATGGCGCCCGAACAGGGACTTGTAGGGTAAAATCCTGGGAAAATACCACCTTGTAGAGCAGGGTTAAAATTTTTAAAAAAAAAGAGGACGGGTAAACTACGGTTTCGGTGCACCGAAAATTGGCGCGAAAACCTAGAAAAGCGCGCAGTACCACGTGGAGAGTGACGCCATAAAACGCAAGTCGTGACGCGACCGAGTGAAACGCAGGCAGCCCACGAGCTGACGTCGCAGTACCGACAAGTAACGCGAGCGAGTGAAAAAGTGAAAACACCAAGATACCAGAACACAAAAATAAATTCGCCATCACAACAAAACAAACGAGCAATACAAACTGTATATCAAAACTACAGAGGAAAAAAAAAAAACAAAGATAAGCACACCGGAGACGAGATGCCAGCCACGGAAGGAGGAAATGCCCAAGCGCAGAACAAAGGAGCAGCAAATGATCCTGGTGAGTCTGTTCCAATTAGACTTAAGAATCCTGGGGTGGGAACAACTTGGATCTATTCCCGTCGCAAGGAGGAATTATTAGCATTTGCCGGAGAGTTTGGGTTTCAGTCAGAGGGCCGCGTCGAGGACCTACAGAAAAACTTCGCCACCTTCGTCAAGCATTCGGAGCTGCCCGAGGTAATCTGGGGCAAACTTAAGTCATTGGAAATGCATTTCGCGTCGCGCGCTCCAAGCCCAAACCTGGGCGAGGATAAAGACAATGCCACCGACGATAAGGCCTCCGTCTCGAGTGCAATGGGTAATAGGAATATGCACTCACTGCTTGTCCCCGGTAATCTTCGCCCCGGTAGTCCAGGCATTACCATAAACGCACCGCCGACTCAAGGAGTCCCAGGAATCGATTTCTCTAGAGGTTTTACAAGCACCCCGGAGAGAATTCGCAAGTGGGGACTTCAATTTGATGGCCGATCAGACCCCTTAACCTTCATCGAGCAGGTTGAGAGTCGCGCAGTGTCCTACGGCATAGAATTACGGACACTCCCTCGAGCAATGACAGAGCTTTTGACCGACCGGGCGGATAAATGGTTCCAGACCTGCCGCTTACAAGGGGCAGACTGGGCAACCTTCCGAAAGGAATTTTTAGAATTCTTTTTACCTCCGCGATACCTTCAACGACTCGACGATAGAATTAGGGGGCGAGACCAGCAGGACGGAGAAAGTTTTAAGGACTTTGCGCTGGATCTCCGCGTACTCATGAGACATGCGGGTTACACGGAGAAACAGGAACTCGACAGGCTCTACGAGAACGCCGCACCGGAGTACCAGATGTACATACGCCGTCACGAGTTTCAAACTATCGGAGAACTGACTCAACTTGCCACGGAACTCGAAACCGTTAAGCAACGTAGCGTAAGCCGGGAGAATTCCCGCAAACTCCAAGTCACAACCTTTCGCGCTTCACCTGGTGTACCCCAGGAAAACTCTTGGAACTCCCGGGCCCCTCCAAATCGGCCAGGAAACTCAGACGCAGAGCGAGGACCCCGACAACCAGCCGCGCCTATATCGAATAGAATTATCACGCCGTCGCAAATAATTGACGTGAGAAACGCCTGCGGCAACTGCGGGGAACAAGGACATTTTAGCCGCGAGTGTAGAAATAGCCGAAGATATTTCTGTTGGGATTGTGGCCGACAAGGAGTTCGTACAATCGATTGCTGTCGAAAAACGCAGCCGGGAAACGGACCGAGTCCTCGCGTTGTGCGGAACACGACGGGGACCGACGAGACAGGGAACACCCTGTAAACGCACCACTCAGAGTCGAAGGCGGGAAGATAGTGGCCACTGTAGGAATTGGAGGACAGACTAGGATGGCCACAATAGACACCGGGGCGTCACGCAGTTTCGTAAGTCAGGAATTTGCAGATGCAGTCGGCGAACGACATCAATTCAAAGAAATGCGAACCCAGATAAGTCTTGCCGATAATTCGATGATTGAGGTATCGAAGATTTTTATAGCCAGGATCACACTCGTGCATGACCTTCTCGAAGTACCGCTGCTCGTCATGCCATCCATGCTGGAACCTCTGATTTTAGGATTAGATTTTCTATGTAGTATCGGCACGACCATGCGCTGCGGGACGGCAAAGCTGCGACTTCCATCGAGACTCAACCCAGTGGAATTAAGGAGCATGAGCTGCAACAAGAGAGAACAATCCATTGAGCGCCATCCTCACGGACCTATCGCAAACCAGGAGAACGCTGACCAGAAATGCGCTGACCAGGACCCTTCACGCATACCCGGACCAAAACACCGTTACGAATCAGGAAAGCCTGTCATTCACCAGGAACACGCAGAACAAACCCCCACGCGCATATCGGAACCATCCGAACCACCAGGACCCGCAAGAACAGAGGAGCCCCAGCAACACAGAGCAAAGCAAGTACAAGAAGAAACTACGTTGAGCCCCCGGACTCAACCAATCCGGATCACGGAGGCGGAACCGCCGCAGAAACCAGACGCGCAGCAGGTCGCGGAACCAAGCGACGACGTTAAAACTACGCCAAAGGATACTCAGAAAACATTGATGGAGCCGCGATCGTTGGACGAAGGGCAGGAGCAGCAGGTACAACACTTTCTTGGCGAACAGCTCAAGAAATTCGAGGGGATGACAGGCGTATCGACTATCGCTCAACATACAATCACCATGCGAGATGACAAGCCATGTAAGCAAAGGTACTTTCCCAAAAACCCTGCCATGCAGGCAATCATTAATCAACAGGTGGATGCACTACTGGAGCAAGGGTGTATAGAACCTTCTCGCAGCCCGCACAGCGCCCCGTTGGTACTGGTGCGGAAAAAGACTGGGCAGTGGCGCATGTGCGTAGACTACCGCCAGCTCAATGCCCGATCGATTCCCGACGCATACCCCTTGCCTAGAATTAACCACATTCTTGAGAGACTTAGAAACGCGACATTCATATCTACGTTAGATTTAACCAACGGGTATTGGCAGATACCTATGGCACTTAACAGCCGGGAAAGCACCGCGTTTACAGTCCCAGGGAGGGGACTTTATCAGTGGCGAGTCATGCCTTTTGGTTTACACTCCGCGCCCGCTACGTTTCAGCGTGCCCTCGACAGTGTGATTAGCCCGGACATGGAGCCGTACGCTTTCGCCTATTTAGACGACATAATCGTCATCGGTGCTAGTCTAGAAGATCACATGACTAATCTCTGTCAGGTCTTCAAACGACTCCGGGAAGCCAACTTGCGTATCAACCAAGAAAAATGCTCTTTCTTTCAGCAAAAACTGACGTATCTAGGACATGTCATTAGTAATCAAGGTATTCACACAGACCCAGAGAAGGTCGCCGCCGTGCGAAATCTAAACCCGCCGGAAAACATCCGGGAACTTCGACGCTGTTTAGGGATGGCCTCCTGGTACCGGAGATTTGTCCCCGACTTTGCATCAGTGGTTCAACCAATGACCAACCTACTGAGAAAGAACCAGAAGTGGACCTGGGGAGAGGAACAGAAAGTTGCGTTCGACCAGCTTAAAGAGCTTCTGACAAATGCACCCGTGCTAGCATGCCCGGACTTCACTGAGAAGATGACGCTTCAAGCCGACGCTAGTAACTACGGGCTTGGCGGAGTTTTGACCCAGACAATCAACGGACAGGAACGAGTGATTGCCTACGTGAGCCGCAAACTAGACGCAGCCGAGCTTAACTACTCACCTATGGAAAAGGAATGCTTGGCAATCGTCTGGGGAATTCGAAAGCTCAGGTGTTACCTCGAAGGCTATCGCTTCAACGTCATCACCGATCACTTAGCGCTTAAATGGATGGACCATATAGAAAACCCCACGGGAAGAATAGCCAGATGGGCGCTAGAGCTCCAACAATACCAATATGATGTCCATTATCGCCGAGGGAAATACAATGTTGTTGCCGACGCTCTGTCTCGACAGCCGTTAGAGAGACTCCAGCGGATCACGACATACAATCATCAGTGCAAGTGGATTCAACGTAAACTACAGGAGATCAAGGATAACCCCCAAAAGGTTCCCGATTACGTCGTAGAGAACGGGGAACTGTACCGGCACTTAGGACATCGCCCCGACGATCAGGACTACATACCATGGAAACTATGTGTGCCAGGCGAGCATCGTCAACGGATCTTACAGGAATGCCACGACGCGCCTACAGCAGGCCATTTAGGGGTACGGAAGACCATTCTCCGTATCTCTCAGAAATATTACTGGCCGGGTATGTTCCGCGATGTCGGGTTATATGTACGAAAATGTGTCTTGTGCCAAAAGTTCAAGGCAGACCAACGAAGGCAAGCCGGCATGATGCTTACGAGGCAGATCGAGGAACCATTCGCGGTACTGTGCGCAGACTTCGTAGGCCCGCTGCCCCGCTCCAAACAAGGAAACGTTATGTTGCTGGTTTTCTTCGATTCGTTCACGAAATGGATCGAATTGATACCCCTGCGGAAGGCAACCTCAACAACACTGATCCGAGCTTTTCGTGAACGCGTGCTCAGTCACTTCGGGGCACCGAAGAAAATGGTGTGCGATAATGGCACCCAATTCACTAGCAAAGCGTTTCGAACCTTTCTAGCAGATACTGGCGTAGAACTCCAGTATACAGCACCTTACTGTCCGCGTGAAAACCCAACCGAAAGGGCGAACCGAACTATTAAGACAATGATCTCGCAGTATCTAGGTGACCAACAGAACACATGGGACACCCTCCTTCCAGAGCTCACACTTGCGTTGAACTCTAGTGTTTCCGACTCGACGGGATATAGCCCGGCATTCCTGCTACAAGGCAGAGAACCGCGGTTACCTAAAGCCTGGTACGATCAAGTCACCCCGGGAACGGGAACCATGCCACAGACAGCTACGGAGAAAGCCGAGCACCTTAGAGAGATATACCGTATCGTCCAGGGGAACATACAGAGAGCCAGTAAAGATCAGGGTCGCCAATACAACCTTCGCCGCAGGGAGTGGCGTCCGACCATGGGTTCCTTGGTGTTGGTGCGACAACACCACCTCTCCAAGGCGTCCGAGGGGTTTGCGGCTAAGCTAGCACCCAAGTTTGATGGACCATATAAAGTTGTGGCCTTCACCTCTCCCAATATCGTGCGGTTACGCCTCCCCGGCAAACGGAAAGGGCGATTAGCCAATATAGCAGATTTAAAAGCCTTCCATTCTCCATTCTCCCCAGGAAACAGCGAATTCGATGATGATGACCACGAAGACGCAGGAAGCCCGTGCATTCCAGTTCCAGCCGAAGCAGAGGGAACCACGGCGCCAAGTATCAACGAGGGGTGATTATAAGAATAAACCAACAAAACTTTGTAAACAACCATTGTTAGCATATAAGTCCTGATTCACTGATAGGAGATTTGTAAGCTGCTGCCCGACTCTAAGATTACTTCTAATATACCTAGATCTCTATACATATCTTAAGTTAAATAAGCCCTAATTATAAATATCCTGCAGGAAATCACCATGGAACAAGAGATTGTAAATCTTTGCAGCGATAGCGACAGCGACGCGACTCTGCCACGAGCTCCGTCACCAAAGGCTGCCCCGTCCCGAGATCCACGCTTGCGCCCTGGAACGGGCTACCCCCGCCGAACACCGGCGAATGCACCGCCGGCCAGCGAATCGGACGAAGACGACGAGGACACCCGCCGCCCTAGGCGTCCGGCCAGCCCACGCTATGCATCATCCCCAGAAGCGTACCTGGAGGATGACAGCGACAACGAAGACGACGAGGACACCCGCCGCCCTAGGCGTCCGGCCAGCCCACGCTATGCATCATCCCCAGAAGCGTACCTGGAGGATGACAGCGACAACGAAGACGACGAGGACACCCGCCGCCCTAGGCGTCCGGCCAGCCCACGCTATGCACCATCCCCGGAAGCATACGTGGAGGATGACAGCGACGGTACCCAGTCTGACAACGAGGGGGCCACTGGTGGCTACGACGGCAGGACCGGCTACGGAGGCGTTCCGCACTTATTCTTCAAGAGCACCGAGAGACACGTTGTCCGACACAGCCACTGGCAACAGCTGCTGCAGGTGCAGTACTCCTCATGCTGGATACGGATGCCTTTCCAGCCAACCGAGGATCCGATCATAGAGTTCCCAACCTCGCCAGAACCATACCCTGCTCTCATGGGTCCAGATACGGGCGATGACGAGACAGCTATCGACCTGACAAACCCACCGGAAGCATCAGCAGTCAGCCAGCCGCATCCGTCGGAGCGCGTCCACTCCGCTCCCGACGTCGCCATCAGTCATCCGCATCCGTCGGAGCGCGCCCACTCCGCTCCCGACGCCGCCATCAGCCACCCGCATCCGTCGGAGCGCGTCCACTCCGCTCCCGACGTCGCCATCAGTCATCCGCATCCGTCGGAGCGCGCCCACTCCGCTCCCGACGCCGCCATCAGCCACCCGCATCCGTCGGAGCGCGTCCACTCCGCTCCCGACGTCGCCATCAGCCATCCGCATCCGTCGGAGCGCGTCCACTCCGCTTCTGACGTCGCCCTAGATCTGACGCTCTCCTCGAAGGACACTCATGCCGCGTTGCCCACCGCTGGAACGTCAGCAGTCAGCCAGCCGCATCCGTCAGAGCGCGCCCACTCCGCTCCCGACGCCGCCATCAGCCACCCGCATCCGTCGGAGCGCGTCCACTCCGCTCCCGACGTCGCCATCAGTCATCCGCATCCGTCGGAGCGCGTCCACTCCGCTCCCGACGCCACCATCAGCCATCCGCACCCGTCAGAGCGCGCATACTCCGCTCCTGACGTCGCCCTAGATCTGACGCTCTCCTCGAAGGACACTCATGCCGCGTTGCCCACCGCTGGAACGTCAGCAGTCAGCCAGCCGCATCCGTCAGAGCGCGCCCACTCCGTTCTGGACGCAGCCATCGGCCTGACTCACGCAGCTTCCAGCGCCACACTTCACGCTGGAGTACAAGCCATACCAGCTGCTATTCGAATGATTCGGGCGGAGGGGACATACCCCGATTATGACGCTGTACGCTATCTGGGCCATAGCCTATCGTCGGACACGGCTAGCGGAAAGTGCCTGGACTGGTCGTCACAATCAAGTAATTCAGACGATGACCATGGGGCTATATTCCGACGTAGCCGGAGGAGGAAGCGGACCAACCCATCTAGACAGGAGAAGGCAGTAAGCGCCATAGAAAAGGCTCTCCGTGAGCGGACTCCGTCGGACACTAGCGCCAACGCCCCGGAGTTGGAGATCTCAGATGAGGCCATGAATGCCTTGATGGCAGAACTTCCCCCAGAAGTCGAGAGCATGGTCCTGGACTGGCTACCCGACGGGAACGGGCAAGCGGCTTGGGGTCCGCAGGACACGGACCAATCCCCTGCCGACATCCGGCTAGATCCGCCAACAAACTGGACCTGCGACACTCCCGATGGGAAAATCCCCGCTAGCGTCATAGAGACCATCGAAGCCCGAGCGCTACAGGCCAGATCTCGTCAACGCTACCGACTCCAACGCATCGAGGGAGATTATAGGGTCACCAGCAGGACAAACGGCACCGTTCGGATCCTTTTCGACCCCCCGAAGTAGGAAGGGGGTGTGACGCATCGCTTCACGAGGCACACATTTTTATTTTCTATTTTCATTAACTTTTGTACCTTATTGTTTAAGTTTATCTATAAGACGCCATGAAGGATCTTGTTATTAGGTTTAAGAGAAATCCCTGAAGTATTATCGGTTAACAAAATTAAATTTAAACCTAAGCGCGCCCTAAACAACGTTGCCAGATCGCAAGACTTTGCCAGATCGCTACGCGATCAAACCACCAGGTGGCCAGATTGACTATCGATGGTCAGCCCCGCTCGATATTTCGGCGAGCGGCAACGAAACCATGAGTCGATGACCGACATTGCTCGATATTTCGACGGGTGGCAACCCAAACCGAGTTGATGTTCAGGATCAATCGAAATCATTCGCTCTCTTGGTTCCGGACCGCTGAAGGAAGCAGACGTGTGCTCCACAACTGGGTAAAATAACTTGTGAATCAACGCGTGTGACTTATATCCTAAGAACTCGGTGCAGCAGCAGGGAAATAAGACAGGATAAGGAAATAAAGTGAAACTTCTGAATTATAACCCACCTGCGTATATTCGGTAACTAAGTAGTTCTTTGAAAAGTAACCCTAATCCTTCCTGAACCCGTAGTTAGTGATACTTCAGGCGTGGCTACGGTAATACCTGGTACTCCCAGAGAACGCCGGCGTGCCCCTGTTGGAAACACATCCCCCCCCTTTTTCCTCCCACTTCAGGCGTGGCTACGGTAATACCTGGTACTCCCAGAGAACGCCGGCGTGCCCCTGTTGGAAACACATCCCCCCCCTTTTCCTCCCACTTCAGGCGTGGCTACGGTAATACCTGGTACTCCCAGAGAACGCCGGCGTGCCCCTGTTGGAAACACATCCCCCCCCCTTTTTCCTCCCCCTTCAGGCGTGGCTACGGTAATACCTGGTACTCCCAGAGAACGCCGGCGTGCCCCTGTTGGAAGCACATCCCCCTTTTTTTCCCTCCCTTTCAGGCGTGGCTACGGATCCTTGCCAGATATAGGCGTCTCATAATCAGGAGTCGCACAAGTACGCGGGAGCACCACGCGTGTTTTCCCCTCCCCCCTTCTCCTCTGATTAGCCACGCAAAGCCTGCCATTTTCTGCGTCGCGGTCCCAGCTATCGCGACTTACCCGATCCAAGAACCCTCGCCTACGATTTCCTTTTTAAAGCAAGTCTCCTATAGATTACAAATTTCTTGTAAGGATCTCTGGCAGGACTGAGACTCACCCCGGAGAGAACTTCGTTACAATTGACATGAATTTTTTTTATTCGAAAGATAATCTTGTGGCATTACATTTTAAATATGATTTAAAAGTATGACCGCCACGTTTGGCTCGGACGTAGTCCAATCTGGACGTCCAATTTTCGATGACTTTTCCCAACATTTATGGCCGTATATCGGCAATAACACGGGGAATGTTGTCTTCCAAACGGTCAAGCGTTTGTGGCTTATCTGCATAGACCAATGACTTTACATAGTCCCACAGAAAGTAGTCTAGCGGTGTTATATCACAAGATCTTGGTGGCCAATTCTTAGGTCCAAAAATTCTTAGGTCAATAAATTGAAATAAAATTGCACTATTTGCCAGAGTTGTTCAGGCGTGAGTCTATTCATGATGAATTGCCAAACCAAACTGAGAATAAATCACTTGACAGCTGTTAAATCGGTCGCCATCTTGAACAGTGATGCCAACTTAAAGTTCTATACCTCTGAATTTTGTTTTTTTTTTTTGGATATTGGTTTAGGGCAGCGGTCGGCAGCGCCCTATTAAGTGAGCATAGGGAATTGCTCTGCCCATCCGCTGCTTCTCGCGTACAATGTAGAACAGCGGTCTGCACACACACATCGATGAGTCGCCCAGTGCAAATTACACACACAAACATAAAACAAAATGTCATCGAATGTGTGTTCCGACCGCTGGTTTAGGGCAACTCATCGATGTGTGTGTGCAGACCGCTGTTCTACATTGTACGTGAGAGGCAGCGGATGGGCAGAACAATACCCTATGCTCACTTAATAGGGCGCTGCCGACCGCTGGTTTAGGGTTTTCCAGAAATTTAGAATTTGGTCAGCGCTGTCTGCTTATTACATTATTATACAACTCAATTTTATTTTCCAAGATTGAAATTTTTGTATGTCGACGATTAATTATACCCGTTACTCGTAGAGTAAAAGGGTATATTAGATTCGTGCAAAAGTATGTAACAGGTAGAAGGAAGCGTTTCCGACCATATAAAGTATATATATTCTTGATCAGGATCACTAGCCGAGTCGATCTAGCCATGTCCGTCTGTCCGTCTGTCCGTCTGTCCGTCTGTCCGTCTGTCCGTCCGTCTGTCCGTCCGTCCGTCCGTCCGTCTGTATGAACGCTGAGATCTCGGAAACTATAAAAGCTAGAAGATTGAGATTTGGCATGCAGATTCTAGGGGTTAATACGCAGCGCAAGTTTTTCACGCCGATGTGCCACGCCCCCTCTAACGCCCACAAACCGCGAAAAACTGTGGCACCCGTCTGTATGAACGCTGAGATCTCGGAAACTATAAAAGCTAGAAGATTGAGATTTGGCATGCAGATTCTAGGGGTTAATACGCAGGCAAGTTTTTCTCGCCGATGTGCCACGCCTCCTCTAACGCCCACAAACCGCGAAAAACTGTGGCACCCACAGTTTTGAAGCTAGATTAACGGGAAAAGGAATGTGTATTCGTTTCTTCAATACATATTGATAGACCAAAGTGGGAAACCCCCCCTCGCCCCTAACGCCCACAAACCGCTAAAAACCTTGGCACCCGTCTGTATGAACGCTGAGATTTCGGAAACTATAAAAGCTAGAAGATTGAGATTTGGCATGCAGATTCTAGGGGTTAATACGCAGCGCAAGTTTTTCACGCCGATGTGCCGCGCCCCCTCTAACGCCCACAAACCGCGAAAAACTGTGGAACCCACATTTTTGAAGCTATATTAATGGGAAAAGCAATGTGTATTCGTTTCATCAATACATATTGATAGACCAAAGTTGGAAACCCCCCCCCCCCCTAACGCCCACAAACCGCGAAAAGCTGTGGCGCCCATAGTTTTAAAGCTAGAGCAAAAGTGTAAACGCAATTTTGTTTGGGTTATTAACGCCTACCGAAATGTAGAAGAAATTTTTTTAATTTTTTGAAGCGGCTGCTTGGTTTGCCCTGCTTGAGACTGCTGACTTTAGCTGAGTAACGGGTATTTGATAGTCGAGGCACTCGACTATAGCGTTCCCTCTTGTACTTTTAGTTATAGTTATCTATTGATCTTGGGCATATAATTTTGTTTTAACTGTTTTAAATTTTGAATTAAATTTTAGAAAAATCGACGACTTATTGTAGAGCTCCCATAGGAGCGATCGGCAAAAATATTAGGATATTAATATGAAATAAGAAATTTATATACCCAGTTTATATACCTTTGCAGATCATTCCTATTCAATTTGAAATTACAGAAACGTTAAATTTAAATTTGCAACAAACAAAATTATAGCAGTTTGCGTATTATTTTGACATTAATCGACCGATCCTTCCTATGGCAGCAATATAATATAGTCGTCCGACTTATGTAAAATTTATTTCCAATTTCTAAAATAATAAAATAGAAGAGAATACAATAAAAATGTACAAAGCTACAATTTTGTTACTATTAATTTTCCATTATGGGAGCTATATGATACAAAAAAAATGTAATTCGAATTTCAGGACAGTTAATGGCTGTTTAACCGTATCTTCATTATTGAAGCGCTGGCGCTTTTCTGCTGAAGCAGATGTTGAAGGCAACTCTCTGCTGATCGAGGACAAATCTAGAAAAAAAAAAATTAATAGATATTTTTTACAAACCACTTTCCGAATATTTACCCATGCTTTCCGAAACTAGATCCTCAAAGTTCACCACATGAGAGAACGACAAAATGCGGTCAATTTGGTTGTATAGTGGCCAGCTAGACGGTGTTCCTCCACTGGGACCGATTTTCTCGCGTTCTTGTCTATTCAAAATAATAAATAAATCAAACAAAAACACCTCTTAACGAGGTAAAAACTAGTGACGATCGCACCTTCAACATACAAAAGTTCTGATATCAACATTTGTGACGAAAGATGATTACACACATGATTAAATACACTTTTTAAAATTTATTTTTTCGGAACTCTGCAATGCCTATAAAGGGAAAAAGGCTAGACTAGTTTTTAAGAACACACGAACTACTGCAGAGTGCCGAAAAAATAAATTTTATAAAGTGTATTTAATCATGTGTGTAATCATCTTTCGTCACAAATGTTGATATCTGAACTTTTGTATGTTGAAGATGCGATCGTCACTACTTTTTACCTCGTTAAGAGGTGTTTTTGTTTGATATAAGCGCTTTTTGTTTTAAACATGAGTCATATCATATCTTCATACTTTTGCTTCCATAGGATCTTGTACTAGCGTTTTCTTCCCGCTAAATTAGCGGGTTTTGTCAAAGTCGTAAAAAAAAGTTTTCTATATGGAACGGTTTAAAATACAGTTTGTATACGCACAAACAAATTTAAATGCTCGATCAGGATTAGTTGTTCTAAGCTAACAAAAGTGGCCATTTTTGTATTTAAATAATTTTAAAACGTAACTTTTTACAATAACGTGTTACATACCAAAATTTAAGGAATCTCAAGGACTCTACGGATTAATGTTTTAATGAAAATCGTTAGAGCCGTTTTTGAGAAAAATAAAAAAAAGCTAAAAAAAATTTTTTTAATTGTGTTGCCTATGGTTTTTTAACCATTGCATTTACATACATTTTGTTAAAAAGGCGTTTATTTTATTTAAAAATACCTTTAATAAGAGGTGAAGCACTAGTCTATAGCATTAATATTACGCAAGTTACGTACATGGGCGGTTCTTTTACAAACCGAACACTTTTTATTGGGTCACATTTTTGATTTGCCTGACACTTTTTTTCCACATACTATTCGGAAAATAAGTAAACACGTGTATCAGGATTTGACCGAAAAAAAATTATTTTTTTAGTTAGAATTTTTTTAAGTTAGCCAAAAATCGTAAAATTTGGAAAAGTACCCTCTCATTGAAAATCTGTATCTCCGGTTATATGAATCCGATTGACTTCATGTCTTTTTCATTAGTTCCTCTTAAACCTCTTCTTTCAAAAAAAATTTCTAAAAAAAAATAAGTTTTTAATTTCTTAAAAATAAAAACAAATTAAAATTTTAAAAAAATTTTTAGCCATTTTTTTTACGACTTTGACAAAACCCGCTAATTTAGCGGGAAGAAAACGCTAGTACAAGATCCTATGGAAGCAAAAGTATGAAGATCTGATATGACTCATGTTTAAAACAAAAACCGCTTATATCAAACAAAAACACCTCTTAACGAGGTAAAAAGTAGTGACGATCGCACCTTCAACATACAAAAGTTCAGATATCAACATTTGTGACGAAAGATATTTACACACATGATTAAATACACTTTATAAAATTTATTTTTTCGGCACTCTGCAGTAGTTCGTGTGTTCTTAAAAACTAGTCTAGCCTTTTTCCCTTTATAGGCATTGCAGAGTTCCGAAAAAATAAATTTTAAAAAGTGTATTTAATCATGTGTGTAATCATCTTTCGTCACAAATGTTGATATCAGAACTTTTGTATGTTGAAGGTGCGATCGTCACTAGTTTTTACCTCGTTAAGAGGTGTTTTTGTTTGATTTATTTATTATTTTGAATAGACAAGAACGCGAGAAAATGGGTCCCAGTGGAGGAACACCGTCTAGCTGGCCACTATACAACCAAATTGACCGCATTTTGTCGTTCTCTCATGTGGTGAACTTTGAGGATCTAGTTTCGGAAAGCTTGGGTAAATATTCGGAAAGTGGTTTGTAAAAATTATCTATTAATTTTTTTTTTGTATCATATAGCTCCCATAATGGAAAATTAATAGTAACAAAATTGTAGCTTTGTACATTTTTATTGTATTCTCTTCTATTTTATTATTTTAGAAATTGGAAATAAATTTTACATAAGTCGGACGACTATATTATATTGCTGCCATAGGAAGGATCGGTCGATTAATGTCAAAATAATACGCAAACTGCTATAATTTTATATATTTTTTATTTGTGGGGGCAATGGTTAAAATTTTTTTTAAAATTTTAATTTGTTTTTATTTTAAGAAATTAAAAACTAATTTTTTTTTAGAAATTTTTTTTTGAAAGAAGAGGCTTTAGAGGAATTAATGAAAACGACATGAAGACAATCGGATTCATATAACCGTAGATACAGATTTTCAATGAGAGGGTATTTTTCCAAATTTGACGATTTTTGGCAAACTTAAAAAAATTCTAACTAAAAAAATAATTTTTTTTTTGGTCAAATTCTGATACACGTGTTTACTTATTTTCCGAATAGTATGTGTAAAAAAAGTTTCAGGCAAATCAAAAATGTGAAATTTTTTTTTTGGCCAAATCTGTTCGTTTTGTAAAAGAACCGCCAACATACGAAATTTAGCCTTTTCTAGCGGTTTGCCGGCCAAACTAGCTTGTTTTTTTAAGAGTCGTAAAACAAAAGTTTCTCAAATGGACGGGTTTATAACAATTTTAACGATTCCTTGACCCAACAGTTTGGATACGCACTTACAAAATTCAATGCTTAGGCAGCGTTAGTTGTTTTGGGCTGGCAAAAGTGGCGATTTTCGTTTCTGAATAACTTTTAAACGTGACTTTTTACAGTAATGTGTTATATACCAAAATTTAAGGAATCTCAAGGGCTATATAGTTTAAAGTTTTAAAGAAAATTGTTAGAGCCGTTTTTGAGAACAGTTTGGAAGCTAGATTAACGGGAAAAGGAATGTGTATTCGTTTTTTCAATACCTATTGATTAATTAGCTGAGTAACGGGTATTTGATAGTCGAAGCACTCGACTATAGCGTTCCCTCTTGTTATAATATTATTTAAGTACAATAAGTATGTGCTTACCTGCTGACATTTTTGTAAAGGTTACTTTGAATATTTTTTAAATATTGCGATGGGCATTTTGTCGAAAGTAAAAAACTACTTTGATTTTTGGTATTTTAGGCACGAAAACATCGAAATGTAGTAGCATTTTTTGTCGAATGCTACTTTCTCCCACCTCTAGAACCACTTAAAAATATATGGGAAAAATGTAACATAGACCAAAAAATGTCAAATTGCTACATTCAGCTCTGGTGAGGAAACGGCATTACTATTTATACTTCACTCTCCCCCATTTCGTTTCGTATCATTGAATATTTCTTTCTAAATACTATTTTAGTCAAATTTGTATACCCTTGCATAAGGTATAGTGATTTCACTCAAACGCGCGCAAGATGTGGGTCAGCATTTTTTAAGGGTCCTTTAATTCAACTGTGCCTAGGAGTTCAAAGAATTTGCGTGTGAATTTCAAGTTTCTAGTTTTTGTAGTTTCCAAGACCTCAGCGTTCGCACGGACAGACAGAAGGACACGTCTAGATCGACTCGGCTAGTGATTCTGATCATTATAGGGTCGGAAACGCTTTCTTCTATCTGTTACATACTTTTCTTCGAATGCAATATACTATTTTACTCTACGAGTAAGGGGTATACAAATTATAATTTGTTTGCTTATAAATGTTGTCAATTGTAATTTAATAGTAATTATCTGCAAGGGTATATAAACTTCAGCTGGCTAGCTTTCGTTCTTGTAATTCGTGAAATCTGCAAGAGCATTAAAACTTGCTCAAGCTGTTTACTTCAGTTCTGGTTCTAAAATATTTTTAATCCACACTTACTTTGAAGCTTAATAGTAATTTGAAATTGAGCTCGTTATTTAGCCTCGTCAAAATGATGAGGGTTGGAGGTTAGAGAAAATACGTGTTGCGTCTCTTCGCTATAAAAGTTAACCGAATAACAAATGAGATGCGCACGCTGTTCGTAAATAATTTAAATGTAATCATCAGCGTCAGTAATAGCAATAGGCACGGCTTTACATTAAAAATGAAATTAACCGTAAACTTCAGAAAATCGTGAATAAAATTTACTTTTTCTAGATACAATAAACTGATTTCTACACCGGTAAACAACATACTTAGTAAATGTCACTCTCTTACCATTGTTTTAATTATTTTTTCAGCGATATATATCCTTACATGAAAATAGTAAAAATGAATGCATCGCATAATTAATTATTTTGTTATTATTATACCCATTACTCGTAAAGCAAAAGAATATATTTTATTTGGGCAAAAGTATATAACACTGGATCAGTTAAGGTTGTATTTAATTGCATATCAAGTTACATATTCAACCTACCACCAATGAATCATTTTTCGGAATTTTCACAAAAAATATTTAATGTCGACCTTAATGAATGGATAAAGATGCGGAACTTAATTTATCTTCACAAAATTTATTTTAGAAAAAGAACCCCTGTATCTATTTGAAAAACTGCAATTTACATCCTCTAGAAGAGCAAACAACCTGACTTGCATAAGACCTAGATCATTGACAGCAGAAAGACAATTTTTAATAAATGCTATTCGATCATGGAATCAGCTCCCCAGCCATATAAAGAATATTAGCAGTGCTATGCAATTTAAAACTTTTTATCCGTTACAATGCTATTAATGAAATTTTAATTTGCGCACAAATATGTATACTTGTTTGTAAATTGAAATTTGTTGTTTTCAAATTTCTTGTCTTGAATGAAACGAAAACATTTGTACACACACGAAAATATTGGCAACCCCTACAAATGTAGCGAGGTAACGTATTATTTTCCGATTCCACATTTGATCGATATTTATTATTTTAAACTCGACAAATTTTGCATTGGCTGAAAGGAAAATAATAATTATACCCGTTACTTATAGAGTAGAGTATACCGTTTTAATATTATATTTGTGCAAAAGTAGGTAGAAGGAAGCGTTTTCGACCATAGGGGTTAATACGCAGCGCAAGTTTTTCACGCCGATTTGCCACGCCCCCTTTGAAACTATAATAACGGGAAAAGGAATGTGTATTCGTTTCTTCAACACCTATTGATTGACCCCTCCTTCTCATCAGTTTTCTTGGCTTTTACTCTCTCGGCCGTCGCTCACTTGGCATCTGCTCTCTGGGTTTCGCTCTCTCTCTCTCTTGGGTTGGCCAATTTTGGTCAATCAATTGGTATTGAAGAAACGTCGGCTTCTCAACAGCGCACACTGGGGTGAGAGACCCCATAGTAACGAACAATTCAGCCGGCAAAAAATTTGAACATGTTATAATTTGGTATTTTGTTTTTGATTATTAAAAGTAAAAAAAATATAATTTGGACTTTCTGTAGAGTATGTTTTTTTAATAAATTTTTTTCCTCGGTAATTATACCCGTTACTCGTAGAGTAAAAGGGTATATTAGATTCGTGCAAAAGTATGTAACAGGCAGAAGGAAGCGTTTCCGACCATATAAAGTATATATATTCTTGATCAGGATCACTAGCCGAGTCGATCTAGCCATGTCCGTCTGTCCGTCTGTCTGTCCGTCTGTCCGTCTGTATGAACGCTGAGATCTTGGAAACTATAAAAGCTAGAAGATTGAGATTTGGCATGCAGATTGTAGGGGTTAATACGCAGCGCAAGTTTTTCACGCCGATGTGCCACGCCCCCTCTAACACCCACAAACCGCGAAAAACTGTGGCACCCACAGTTTTGAAGCTATATTAACGGGAAAAGAAATGTGTATTTGTTTCATCAATACATATTGATAGACCAAAGTGGGAAACCCCCCCTCCCCCCTAACGCCCACAAACCGCGAAAAACAGTGGCACCCGTCTGTATGAACGCTGAGATCTCGGAAACTATAAAAGCTAGAAGATTGGGATTTGGCATGCAGATTCTAGGGGTTAATACGCAGCGCAAGTTTTTCAACCCGAAATACCACGCCCCCTCTAACGCCCACAAACCGCGAAAAACTGTGGCACCCACAGTTTTGAAGCTATATTAACGGGAAAAGCAATGTGTATTCATCAATACATATTGATAGACCAAAGTTGGAAACCCCCCCTCCCCCCTAACGCCCACAAACCGCGAAAAGCTGTGGCGCCCATAGTTTTAAAGCTAGAGCAAAAGTGTAAACGCAATTTTGTTTAGGTTATTAACGCCTACCGAAATGTAGAAGAAATTTTTTAAATTTTTTGAAGCGGCTGCTTGGTTTGCCCTGCTTGAGACTGCTGACTTTAGCTGAGTAACGGGTATTTGATAGTCGAGGCACTCGACTATAGCGTTCCCTCTTGTTTTTTTTGGAAATTTCGGCTATAATTACAAACAAATTGGTAATTTTTCATTTATAGCGCTGAAATTTTACCCGAATTGTTTATAAATTTAATTAGACTACATCTATTAAGAAGACTCAGAATTGCTGGACTTTATAGTGAGTATGCGCCAAAAACAATAAGCTAAAAATGGAAAAAACCTTGTATAGATTGTATTTATTAAAAGAAAAAAGTGTCTATGTATAACTTCGATTTTAATAATGAAAATGATTTAATGATTTAAATAATATAAGTATTAATCCAATCCATCTCGGTTTCGCCTTCGCTATTGGTCTTGTCGCTCATACATTCTGCTGCTTTAAACAGAGTTAAAGCTTCCTTCGGAAAGGTGTGCTAAAGGTGAGCTAATCAAGAACATATTTAAAATGTCCTGGTTGCTCTTCACCATATCAACTTTTCTCGAATAACATTCTCTGTATTTTTTTAAGTTTAATTGAAGATTGAGATTAAAATTGACTATTTACTTTGTTTAATAATTCAAACGTGGTAAAGACAGCTAACTAAATAAGCTGACTAAAGCAGATGAGCGACACAGCTAATGCAAACAACTGACCAAAACAGCTTACCAACACCTGACATTCAAAAATAAAAAAACGTATTTTTTGTGAAATATCGTGCAACTTTAAATTAAAATAACTGTCTTGGAACTGTCAGATCGGGGCACGGAGGGGACTTAGATATATATCTCAATAATTTTAAAAATAATGGTTACGTTTGAAGAAACTTTTAGTCCAATTCACTATAAACAAGAGGGAACGCTATAGTCGAGTGCCTCGACTATCAAATACCCGTTACTCAGCTAAAGCAAGCAGTCTCAAGCAGGGCAAGCCAAGCAGCCGATTTAAAGTGGCGTCATCTACCGGCCATTTCATAATTTGATTATAACTTTTTACTGAGTGGGACGATTTATGGCAAAATGGCGTTTACACTTTTGCTCTAGCTTTAAAACTGTGGGCGCCACAGCTTTTCGCGGTTTGCGGGCTTTAGGGGGGAGAGGATGTGGGTCGTTTTGGTCAATCAATAGGTATTGAAGAAACGAATACACATTTTTTTTCGCGTTAGTCTAGGTTCAAAACTGTAGGCGCCACAGTTTTTCGCGGTTTGTGGGCGTTAGAGGGGCGTGGCACATCGGCGAGAAACACTTGCGCTGCGTATTAACCCCTAGAATCTGCATGCCAAATCCCAATCTTCTAGCTCTTATAGTTTCCGAGATCTCAGCGTTCATACAGACGGGCGCCACAGCTTTTCGCGGTTTGTGGGCGTTCGGGGGGAGAGGGGGTGGGTCATTTTGGTCAATCAATAGGTATTGAAGAAACGAATACACAATTCTTTTCGCGTTAGTCTAGGTTCAAAACTGTGGGCGCCACAGATTTTCGCGGTTTGTGGGCGTTAGAGGGGCGTGGCACATCGGCGTGAAAAACTAGCGCTGCGTATTAGCCCCTAGAATCTGCCTGCCAAATCCCAATCTTCTAGCTTTTATAGTTTCCGAGATCTCAGCGTTCATACAGACGGACAGACAGACGGACAGACGGACATGGCTAGATCGACTCGGCTAGTGATCCTGATCAAGAATATATATACTTTATATGGTCGGAAAAGCTTCCTTCTACCTGTTACATACTTTTGCACGAATCTAATATACCCTTTTACTCTACGAGTAACGGGTATAAAAACAGCAAATTTTACAGGTAATTAAAAAAAATTTTTTTTTATAGAAATATTAAAAAAAAAATTTTAAAATTTCTAAAAATAGATAAGGGCTCAAATTTATTATTCCCATTTTCAAAAAGTTTTTTTAATTTATTTTTATTGGAAAAATCATCACTCAAAGTGACAAAAAAATATTAATTTTTCGTATTTTTAACAAGAAAGTCAGCTAACTTCGGTCAGCCGAAGTCTATATCCCCTTGCAGTTAATTCCTATTTAATTACAAATTACAAAAATCTGAATTTCGATTTGCAACAAACCAAATTATTGCAAATTCCGTATTATTTTGACAATAATTGATTGATCATTCCTATGTCAGCTATATAATATAGTCGTCCGATTTATGTAAAATAAGTTTTTTTCGAAATTCTGAAATAAAATGATAAAGTTATATTCCAGAGTAGAAGAGAATACAATAAAAACAAGAGAGAACGCTATATATTGGTCAATCAATAGGTATTGAAGAAACGCATTCTCTTTCCAGTTAATCTTCAAAACTGTGGGCGACACAGTTCCAATGGGAGCTATATGATATAGTTGTCCGATTTTTGTAAAATTTAATTCGAAATTTATGATAGGTAAAATAAATAAATACCCAAGAGCAGAAGGTAGTATGTCAAAAAGCCAAGATATAATTTGTTTTCCTTTATTTTTTCGATTATTCCTATGGGAGCTATAAGATGTAGTTATATACTACCTGCAACAGAAAGACGACTTTTGGTAAAGTTTCATCACGATAGCTTTAAAACTGAGGGACTAGTTTGCGTAGAAATGGACGGACAGACGGACGGACACACGGACAGACGGACATGGCTAGATCGACTTGTCTAGTCATGCTGATCAAGAATATATACACTTTATGGGGTCGGAAACGTCTTCTTTAATGCGTTGCAAACTTCTGACTGAAATCATTATACCCTCTGCATGGGTATAAAAAGGAAAAAACAAAGTTTCAACTTCGGCTTCATATTGTGAGGTTTTTATAAGACTTCCACTTCCTAATGCAGAATTTTATTATCTTTCACCACATATAACTCATATTAATCAAACCAAAAATTTGTTTTTTGAATTAATCGTCACTTTTGGGGTGTTAGCAGAGTGAGGTACCAAAGCACCATCTATATTTAAAACCTCAATTTCCATTGTAAGCAGTTAATTTAGAAAAAAAAACTATTTTTTAAAATGCTTTAAAAATATACTTTTAATTTAAATATATAATTTATAAGTTTTAAGTTCTTTTTTTCGAGCTCAATGTTAATATTGATGTTTATATATTGCAAAATGAACTTTACACTGCTCAACAAATATTTTCAGATATTAAGCTATTAATTTAGCTAGTTAGTTAGGGCTAAAAAGTAACATTCGTCAAATGTTATTTTAATACCTTTCATGCAAACTTAAAGTAACTTAATTTTGAAATGTTAAGAAATTTCAAGTTTTAAAAATGTCTGCCGATTACAGATAGATTGGTTAAAGCCACAGTTTTGGAAACTATATTTTTCAAAAATGTATAACGCATAATTTCACAATCCAACAAACAAAAGTTTGTTACTTTGACCCTTAAAGCTATATGTTCAGCTATAGAGCTATTTCTAAACTCAGGTCTAATCGGTTAAACAACTTATTTATTTGATATTTATTTATTTATTTCGCCAACAGACTTCATGTCCTTTACTGGCTACTTAACTACTCTTAACTAATTACTAAATCTAGAAAAATATAATAACAGGGCTTTCTTATTGCTATCCCTGGACGAACTTGGGTCCAATCGCATGCTAGGTGGCAGACTGTTGAAGAGATGTAAAGCTGTACATGTACATTGGCTCATTTTTAACGTAATTTGATCTGTGTATAGGGATAAAAAAAGGCTTAGTAGTTCTTAGAACCCTGCTAGGCACGGCTAGGCTAATAATATTCAGCAAAATAGGGCAATCTATTTTGCCGGAAAGTAGGTCTAATATAAAAAGCAGCGCAATTACACTCCTACGATCTTGTAATGTTGCAAGCTGAACAAGGCGACATCTAGCAGCATAGGAAGGAGTGGGATCACGGAATCGGAGGTTTTGAAGGGCAAAACGGAGGAAAAGCTTTTGCACTCGCTCTACCCGACGAATATACACAAGTCCATTCGGGTTCCAGACAAATGCCGCATATTCAAATTTAGAACGAACAAATGAGAAGAATAGGGTAAGCTTAGTGTATGGGTCAGAGAATTGAGTTATTGCTGTATAGCTTTTGTAATATGTTCGCATTGGGAACCAAAAAGCTAACTAAATTAAAACTATTTAAATTTAAAAATATTAGGAAATTTTAATGTTAAAAAAATGTCTGCCGATTACAGACAAATTGGTAAAGGCAACAAATTTGAAAATTTATTTTTCTCAAAATGTATAACGCTTATTATTTTAACATTTCAACAAACAAATGTTTGTTATTTTGACCATTAAAGCAATAAAGTCAGCTAAAGTGTTATTTTCAAAACTCAAGGTCTAATCGATTAAACAACTTATTGCTGTATAGCTTTAATAATAGGTTAAATAGGCGTCACTCAAATTTTTTCAGTGTACAGAGTATTGTTACACAAACTCCGCCTTGGAAACCAAATATTAACTTATTTTAAATAGAAAAGGTTCTGTCTTACCACAAAATGGTTAACGAAAATATAAATAAAAAAGTGTGTATAATCACAACTTAACTATTTATATTGTTTTAAAATTGATCACAACACTTTTTCTGCCTTATCATCAAAAGAATTCAACGATAACTAATTGTCAAGAAAAAACTGTGAAACAAATTTGCAGACAAAGTAGTGAAATATGTTTTGCAAAGTATATCACTACACACTATCTTTCTCTTAACTTCCTCTCTTATCTTTTTTTTTAATAGTCTTTGTAAAAGATGATTGTGTTGTGAATAAAAATCAGCATTACAAAAAAAAGTGTAAAAAATTAATACGCTTTGGGGGGATTTGAACCCATAAAACCAAAACTCCCCTTAACCAATTTGCATTAACTACTGACAGATGCATTTACACTCTATTCTATTAAGCTCGTTAAAAATTGATAGATCAAAGTATAGCAGAAGCAGTTTAAAGCTGAGATAATAAGAGAAATAAAGTTATTGAATGTTTGCATCAAAATGCAGACAATCTCTTTAATTTAACAAAAAGAAAAAACCGTTTATTCAGTTATTCTCTAATCTCTCTATTTAATTTATGTGCATCTGCACTGCACCAAAGAAGAAAATTAGACGAACAGAAACAAAAGAATTTTAAAATGAAGTATAGGTCCATGAAACACGTAATAATTATTTTAACGCTTTTGGACCTCCAAAAACATGGTCCACCATGAGTTATCATTTGACTGACAAAGCCAACCTCCATCCTCCCTTTTCAAGCATTAATTGATTACGTAATAAGTATACGGCAAATGAAAATAGTTTACAAAAAAAAAAAATTATAATGCCAATGGTCATTTAATGGGACGTTTAAAAGTATGCATAAGAAAAAGATTATATGGTTCCTAAGGAGTTGGTGTTGTTGTTCGATATGGTTTCCTTGTGATTTAAAGGTCGTGTTTTTAAATTCGAGTTCTTACCAGTTCTTACCTGTAGTGGAAATGAAAATGATATTCTTTTAGCAAAAGGATATCAGTATTATCATGAATTTAAACTTAAGCAAATCTCACTTCCTTAGACCGCTGAAATGCACACATACACGCACACTTGCACATATCTAGTTGTAGAGGATGGCGTGTGAAGTGGCGAAGAGTGGATGCACCGCGTAGGTGCTCCCCAAAAAATCCCGCGCTGTGGCAGAATAGTATGGACAAAAAGGGGCCCCACGCATGAGGGACGCACCCTAGAGACTCACCCGGTGAAGGCGACGCCGAGTATCCATGGACGCCCGCTGGCTGCGATCGTATTCCAAGCTTGGCTTGGGGCCATGGGTGAGAGAAATCTGCTACTTTCTCTTTGATGTCTCTTTGTCCCACAACTTTTCTCTTTGTGTGCAACTTGGTTGCACTTACAACAAAACAATGCGCTGGTCACGCCAGCTGATCTTATAAACAGCTGACAACCTGTGTTGTAAACGCAAGGACGGCACTGATCCGGTAACGCTGTATAACTTGTGGCACCTGACCGCCTCGGGGCGCTGTTGCGCTTACTGACAAAAGGTACCTGCTACGGGTTTCACTTCAAGACCCGTATGGATCGTAGCATACATTCCTGGGCTGCTGCTGCGAATCCTTGGCAGAAGGACTCGGGAAGCAGGCGAAAACACCGTCAGGGTGAGCACTGGGGAACCAAAAAGGTGTTAAAGGTCATACAACCGACTATCAGCCAATCCCACCGCCAAGGCGGCACACCTCAAAATGGGAGCAATGGCAACCGAGCAGGAGCGGTATAACTCCCACCGGAAATGCCGTGGGAAAACTCATGGGCACCGATGCACTATGGGGCATTTGACCACTTTTATAGGCCTAAATTAATTACTCAGTCAATTTAAAAGATATAAATGTGAAACTTTACCAGTCTTTATTTTTTATCCCTGCGCATATTATATATAAAAATCATCCGGATCGGACATCTATATCATATAGCTGCCATAGGAACGATCAGAATAACTTTGTTGTTTTTGGATATAAATGCACATAACTTTAGAAATAGCGATTATTTACGTTTTAAACATAATACTAAAAGTTTCATACAAATCGGACTACTATATCCTAATGTTTTTAAAAAATGACAAATGACAGAATTTACCATACATTTTTACGACTTTTTTTGCTAATTGTACCAATAATTTCGCTATATAGCCTATAAAGTCCACTTAAAGTAATCAATGACACAGCTAGTTATTTATTCTTCATTTTTAAAATAATTTAAAGTGAGAAAACGCCTTACTTCTTCAGCCCCTAGTGCAAAACCATATCATTTTCTAAATTTGAGGTTATGGTCTAAAAAATTAAATTAAATAAAAGTGGCAATAAGTGGCGATTCTGACTATATACTCTTTGACAAGAATTAAATACTCTACAAATCTCAATTGGTTTCAGAAGTGGACTCCGCTGGACTCGCTTTATTGCTCTATTTGAAAATAAGTTTTCATAAAAAAATGTGCGTGTTAGACCACTTTCTTTGCCACTCAATTATAAGAAAAAAACGACGGATTTGCACCGTGTAAGCACAGAAACACTTAGTATATAGCACCATCCTATTATTCCAATCCAAAAAGTTTACTTAGATTGCTTTAAAAATCAAATTTGAAGAACTTCAAATCTGTAAGCGAATCGTCCAATTTTAACAGATCGAGAGTCGCATTTGTAACAGCTGATTTAACAGCTGCTAAGTTAACAGAGAAGCCCTCTATCGGATTTCCTGAAACGTAACATTGTTAAATGGTGTTCTGTTAACACATCCCCAAACAAGATTTTTTATTTTAACGACTTTTCAAAAATGGGTTTTGGCCAGCCAAAGTGGTCAAATGCCCCATAGTGCGATGGACCCTAACCGTGCACACCATCCACTCGCCCAACAATCCACAATGCGGCTGACCCATAATGGGCGGCAAAGTAGGCTGCGTCTGCGCCATATTGGCCGGCAGTAACTGAACCTGGCAAATCCACGTAGCGTCTGACCCACAGTGGGCGGCTGCGTGGTCTGCGTCTGTGCCATAGTGGCCGGCAGAAAAGCAACCTGGCAGCAGGTATAAAATGCAACCCTGGCATTGGTTTAAAATGCCCACATCAAGAGGAATGTCGACTAACAACGAAATTACTTCAGGTGGCAGCCACAAAAGTGGAAATCCACTCGCGCGGAGAAATCCGGCGACAGGGGCAAGGATTCTGGAGGCCCCAATCAACATTCAAAATGAAAACGGAAATGCACCGCCAGTGGCTCACTTGGCTGACGATGCATCCAAAGCAACAAGCCACGAGCTATTCGCCTTCTCCAAAGCGACGAAGATGAAGAGGACCCCACCTACCCAGCTTGCTACACCGCAAGGCAGTTCTCCGGGTTTACCTAGCGCCAAAGGCCAGGTCGACGTCGAGACTGACACTCCAAAGAGGGCCGGAGAAGAAAGCAGTCCCTGTGAAAACAACACTGCCGAAGGTGCCAAAAGAAGCAAAGGGAACCTCCGGAACATAGACGAGATCGGGAGAATCCTGGATGATCTGCTCTATCAGGTCAGTGAAAAGAAGCCAGTCCAGCGGACGATCAACGCGTCTATAAAGGAGATGTTGACCCGCATGAAGAAGCTACAGCAACTTGTCTGCACTCAGTTAAGCGAGTTCCCCAGCAGCACTATGACCTGCCGCTGCCAGCAAGACCCAACAGCAGAAGGCCACACGAACCAGGAGAAGGAGACCCAGATGACCCTGGAAAGGAAGGCCGATGGCTGTTACCCCAAACTGCCTGGACCATCTGGCGCGACCAAGCAAGGCATGGACTCAACCCAGTGGAAAAAGGCTGGGAAACAGCGAGAGTCGCCGAAGCCCAACAGGCCGCAGCCCTCGGACCCCAAAAGAGACTGCAAAGGAAAAAGCGGGCACTACGAGACGCAATTCTGGTCAAGTGCACAGAAAAGGCGACTTACTCGGACGTGCTAAATCTCATCAAGGCTGCACCAGCCCTGCAGGGAATGAAGGATAAAGTGCATGGCATCAGGAAGACAGCAAAAGGGGAGCTCTTGCTAAGCATGCAAAACCCCTCCGACCCGGCAACCAAGGAGGTCCAAGAGGCCATGAAGACAGCGCTCTCAGGTCAAGCAGAGGTCCGGGCGATGCAAGACACCACTGCGATTGAGTTACTGGATATCGACGAGTCAATTACTGGCGATGAAGTCCTAGAGGCCCTATACTCCTCTCTGGATGAGGACATACCAGTAGAGGCTTCACCAACAATGAAAAGCGCAATGAGAGGAACGCAATCCGCGGTGATTAGGCTGAAGCCCACACTCGCCGAGCACCTGCTGAAAATCGGTAAAATGCGCATCGGATGGGTAGTCAGCAGAATCAGACGAAAACTGGAGGTAACCAGATGCTTTAAGTCTATGGGGTACGCACATACCGCCAGAAATTGCCGCACGAAACACGCAATCTCTAAGGACACGTGCTTCAAATGCGGACTGCCTGGTTACAATAGTAGGAACTGCAGCAACCCTCCGAGATGCTTGCTATGCACTCGGAAGGGGCTCCCAGAAACCGGTCACTCGGTCTTCAACCGACGCTGCCCGGAATACCAGAAGGCACTATCTCAGCTCAAAGATGGTTAGGGTACTGCAGCTAAACCTTAATCACTGCAGAGCAGCGCAGGACCTGCTCGCGCAAACAGTCCTGGAGAAGAACATAGGTGTGGCAATCCTCAGTGAGCCATATACAGCAAAGCATGACCATCTGGAGCTGCTCACCAAACAGCAGACAGCTAACCGAGCGACTAGCCAAGCCTGGATACGCAAGGGCTAAATATAATGGGACGTTTCTCTACAGCTGCTACATTCCACCACGCTTTACACTACCGGAATTCGAAGATATCATCTTCGACCTGGTCAGCGATGCGAGTGAAAAGTCACCAGTGATTATCTCGGGAGACTTTAATGCCAGGGCCACGTAGTGGGGTCCAGCCGCTCAACGCCACGGTAATCTGCAGAACTTCCAGATGGACGGTAGAAGACCTGTACACCCATAGCGACTACTTCGCGGTGATCACGGACACCGGTGCCGGCAGGGCTACAACCTCGCTCACATCCGAAGCCACCCGATTCAGGGAGGGAACGCTGAAACAAAGCCTGCTCCTTCGCGCAGTACAAGGCCTGACGGCCAACGGGACCGCGGAAGAATGCGCGAGCTCGATAGCACGAGCCATCGACGACGCATGCGAGGCGGCGATGACGAAAGCTAGAATTGCTGGAAGACGTCACTGCCCGGTACCCTGGTGGCGAAGACATTGCCAAAGCAAGAAAGGAATGCCACGCAGCCAGAAGGCTCTCACAGAGAGCTAGAAACTCAAGAAGCTTTGACCACGCCCAAAACCTCTTCAGAGAAAGGCGAAAGGCCCTTAAAGATGCTATCAAGCAAAGCAAACAGAGGTGCTTCCAGGAACTGTGTGATGCAGCAGACGCCCATTTGGTGCTGCATATAAATTAGTAACCGGGAAACTATGCAGACCTCCTATGCCCAGAGACCCTGCTCAACTGGAAGACATAGTCGTGTCGCTCTTCCCAACCCAAGCACCGCTTGAGGCAGGCCCAGACCCCAACACTCTGGGAGAAGCAGAGCTAACCACGGACCGTGAAATCCTCGAAACAGCAGCCAAGATGAAAGAAGAATAAAAAGTCAAAATAAGTTCAATTATTTTTACAAAAAGCACATATTTTTTTTTATTTAAAGTGAATGTCTACGACCTGACTGGAGACATATTTTTTAACCATTAAGTTGACAATAACAAAAAAAAAGAGAAAGAAATATTTATGTGATTTAGAACATCAAGAAAATTAATTCGCATTTAAGAATTATTATTTGGTTTTCAGTATTTTGCTTTCATTAATTTTTCACCTTGATTAGGATTATATTAACAATGTAAGAAAGGCAGGTGGGGGGAATGAAATTGTTTAAACATTTCCATTTGTTTAAACAACATGAGGCAAGTGTAGGAAATAGCAAAAGAATTAATTGATTTAAATATTGTTTTTTTAATATTATCAATGCATTTTGAATTTTAAAACACAAAAATCGGTGAGAAAATGTCTTAAACCTGTTGTGGAAATGAAAATGATATTCTTTTAGCAAAAGGATATCAGTATTATATGAATTTAAACTTAAGCAAATTTCACTTCCTTAGTCCGCTGAAATGCACACTTGTGTGCAACTTGGTTGCACTTACAACAAAACAATGCGCTGGTCACGCCATCTGATCTCATAAACAGCTTGCAACCAGTGTTGTAAACGCAAGGACGGCACTGATCCGGTAACGCTGTATAACTTGTGGCACCTGACCGCCTCTGGGCGCTGTTGCGCTCACTGACAAAAGGTACCTGCTGCGGGTTTCACTTCAAGACCCGTATGGATCGTAGCATACATTCCTGGGCTGCTGCTGCCAATCCTTGGCAGAAGGACTCGGGAAGCAGGCGAAAACACCGTCAGGGTGAGCACTGGGGAACCAAAAAGGTGTTAAAAATACAACCGACTATCAGCCAATCCCACCGCCAAGGCGGCACACCTCAAAATGGGAGCAATGGCAACCGAGCAGGAGCGGTATAACTCCCACCGGAAAAGCCGTGGGGACCCTAACCGTGCACACCATCCACTCGCCCAACAATCCACAATGCGGCTGACCCATAATCATTTTATCTCTGTATAGTCAAAGTATTCGGACGTGTTTTTCACGCTCCTCCTTCACATCGTGTTTTTCCTACGTTAAACCTATTCCGTTCTGCTCAGATCTTTAACATTTTGTCAGTAACCCTGCAATCGTGTTTAATACGGGCCATTCGGTTAATTTACATGGACAGTGACTTTATTATTCGCAAAATTAAGTTGTGAACTGAATACTTTTGCTACTGCTCTGTTTTGCCAGCGTTACTGCAAAACCCTTAGTTTGTGTTGTTGCTTAAACTACTCCCTCTGTGTTTGCCGCGAACACCCACGAGAACCTGCTCTATTGTTGCCAGCGGTACCGCTAAGCTTACAGTTCGTGTTGTTGGTTTGTAACCACTCTCTCTGTGCTTACCGCGAACATTCACACGAACTTGCAATCGGTGCATTTCGCTCTTTGCGGTTCCTCAGCGCTTATATCTGACCGCTCTCGGCCCGGCTCCCGTGCTGCTCTTCGATCGCTGTTACCGACCGCTCTTTGCTAATCCCTGCTGCTGCTGCGCTGCTCTTTGATCGCTTGCATTTGACCTGCTGCTGCTTTCTACGCTTATTCTACCAAGATGACGTTGTGTTGTGCTGCTTCGTGTGCGTTCAACAATAAAACAAGAGGGAACGCTATAGTCGAGTGCCTCGACTATCAAATACCCGTTACTCAGCTAAAGTCAGCAGTCTCAAGCAGGGCAAACCAAGCAGCCGCTTCAAAAAATTAAAAAAATTTCTTCTACATTTCGGTAGGCGTTAATAACCCAAACAAAATTGCGTTTACACTTTTGCCCTAGCTTTAAAACTATGGGCGCCAAAGCTTTTCGCGGTTTGTGGGCGTTAGGGGGGGGGGGGGTTTCCAACTTTGGTCTATCAATATGTATTGATGAAACGAATACACATTGCTTTTCCCGTTAATATAGCTTCAAAACTGTGGGTGCCACAGTTTTTCGCGGTTTGTGGGCGTTAGAGGGGGCGTGGCATATCGGCGTGAAAAACTTGCGCTGCGTAATAACCCCTAGAACCTGCATGCCAAATCCCAATATTCTAGCTTTTATAGTTTCCGAGATCTCAGCGTTCATACAGAACGGGTCACAGTTTTTCGCGGTTTGTGGGCGTTAGAGAGGGCGTGGCACATCGGCGTGAAAAACTTGCGCTGCGTATTAACCCCTAGAATCTGCATGCCAAATCTCAATCTTCTAGCTTTTATAGTTTCCAAGATCTCAGCGTTCATACAGACGGACAGACAGACGGACAGACAGACGGACATGGCTAGATCGACTCGGCTAGTGATCCTGATCAAGAATATATATACTTTATATGGTCGGAAACACTTCCTTCTGCCTGTTACATACTTTTGCACGAATCTAATATACCCTTTTACTCTACGAGTAACGGGTATAATTACTACTCGTCAACCGCTGGTTTGTTGCTGGATCTGTGACAACTTGCCGCATCCTATTTGTGTTGAGCTGGGGCGCGCAAGTGGCCAAATCGTCGACAAGTTAAAGCTACGAGTTGGCCTAAACTGGACGTGTCCGAGCTGTAAACACATTGAAGTTGATATGAAATCGTTTATGCGGCAAACCCATCTGGAGTTCCACGCCCTGTCAACTGAATTTCGTGAGCTTCATGAGAAATTCAAGGCCGCGGAATCCCACTTTAAGAATCTAAAACTGCTAAGTGTTCCCCAATATCCAAACACGGGTAGTTGCTCCACATCTAATAACAATTTAATTGTTCCAGAGTCTGCCGCCCTTATGCAATTGAGCCCTATTTCTAGGAAATTGATGGACTTCAATCAATCAGCTCCCCCCCTCGCCTCTTAGGATGAATCGCTTGACTCCGACGCAATTCCTCCCCCAACTTCCGTTACGGAAGTTCGGGGCGATTTGGATTCTGGCGTTTGTGATCATGCTGATACTGGCGTGATGGAAGAATCATCTGCATCGTCGATTTTAGGGCCTGGCAGTACCTCAGCGACTCCAACTGGAGCTGATTTGATAACCGGTGATATCGACCATATGGCTGCTGAAACTTTATTGGCTGCACAAACCGTTGCCCCTGTGACGGCTCTGCTGGCTATTCCCCGACGTCCACCCACTATTCCATCTTCTGAACCAGTTACCCTGACGGCCCTGGCTCCCAAAAAGTGCATTTTTGTGTCGAGACTGCTAGCTTCTGCAACTGAGAATGATGTGAGGCATCATATTGTCACGAGACTCTCCCTTACCGATCCTAGTGCTGTCGGCATCACCAAATTTAATTTTAAACTCAGGGATTACTCTTCCTTCAAAATTCATGTTCCGGATGGGCTGTTTAGTAAAATTATTTGTTCGAGCTTTTGGCCGGAAAATACTATTGTGCATGAATATTTGAAAAAAGACAATACGACAGTTAGAACCTCTGGCGGCTCGCGCAATGCTTCTACTGCTGCAAAAAACTAGATTTCTTGATTCACTATCAAAATGTTCGAGGTTTGCTAAGTAAGCTCTCTAAACTATTTCAAGATAGTGCTACTTTTGATGCTAATGTTATTGCTTTCTCTGAAACCTGGCTTAACTCGACTGTAAATGATAGTGAAATCTTATCTAAGAACTACTTTATTTATAGAAATGATCGCCGTGTCGTCGTGGTGGGGGAGTCCTCATTGCGGTTAAATCCAACCTGACTTCAGAGCTTATTACCACTCCTGACTCTTCAAGTATTGAATTTATTGCGGTCAAACTCTCACATCCAACGTCTAATATGTTGATTACCTGCTCCTATATACCTCCAGGATCTGAAATGAATATGTATTCACTCCACCTGTCTGCGATACGTCATGTATCTTCGTTGGCTGATGATAATGATTACCTCGTTGTTCTTGGTGACTTTAATCTCCCAAATGTCTCTTGGTTTCAGTGTAATGACTCGATATCAATGACTCCCAGAAATCAAAACGATTTTATTGAAGGCCTTATTGAACTGTCTTTGCTGCAAATAAATTGGATTTTCAATCACAATGAGCGTCTCGTGTCCCCCCTCTATCTCTTCCTGAAGATAATCATCATCCTACCCTCCAGCTGTCTTTAACAGGGGTTTTTAACTCAGTAAAAGCTTCAACAAGGCCAAGGCTAAGTTTTTGCTTTAGGAAAACGAATTATCCGCAGCTTTTGCACTCCTTATCTATAATTGATTGGTCATACTTAACAGATGTTCCTTTTGCGGATGGTGTAGCTTATTTGTATGGTGTCCTTTACAATTTGTTTGATAAATGTGTACCCCTTTCTAGTGGAAAAACTCAGTACAGCTCTCCGTGGTTTACCCGTCAGCTTTCCTATCTAAAGAACAAAAAATCCAGACTCTTCAAACGATTTAAACAAACTGGCTCTCAGATGGACTTTGCCAAATATTCTGTTGTCAAATCTGACTACTTAAAACAAACTTCTGAATGCTATAATAACTTCCTTGCACGCTGTAAAAGTGACTTTAAAAGTAATCCAAAACAATTTTATTCATTTGTGAATGCCAAACGGAAATCTCGATGCTTTCCTCCCTCCATGTTTTTTAATTCTGTAGTCGCTTCCGATGAAAACGGCATTTCTAACTTATTTGCTGATTTTTTTCAATCAACCTATACTAAAGCTGATAGTAGCAATGTTTTAAACTGTCCTCATCCTTTACCTCATCTTGACTCAATTTTTATCCGGTTATTCTTGAAGCCGATGTTCTCAAGGGCTTAATCGATTCAAAACTCTCTTTTTCAGCAGAACCTGATATGGTCCCTAGTTGCATTCTAAAAAATTGTGCAAATTTTCTTTCCAGCCCTCTAACAATCCTGTTCAATATGTCGTTAAATCAATGTAATTTTCCGTCAGCTTGGAAGGAATCTTTTATTGTTCCGCTGTTTAAAAAAGGTAATAGGTCTGATATTGCTAATTATCGTGGTATTGCTAAGCTCAGTGCTATTCCTAAATTATTCGAAAAATTAATAACTTGTCAATTGCAGCATCAATGTCGGTCGCTTATTTCGCCTTGTTAACATGGCTTCACCAGGTGCCGATCTACTACCATTAATTTGCTTGAATTTACCTCATTAGTAAACCGTGGCTTTCTTCATAAGCAGCAAACAGACGTAATTTTTACGGATTTTTCCAAAGCTTTTGACTCGGTAAACCATGGCCTACTTATTCATAAACTTACCCTTATGGGATTCCCTCCAAAGTTGTTAAAGTGGCTACACTCATCTCACTGACCGCTCTCAGAGGGTGAAATATAATGATATAACTTCCAAAACTATAAATGTTACTTCTGGTGTACCTCAAGGAAGTCATTTGGGACCCTTATTATTTGGCTTGTTGATTAACGACTTACCTCAAGTTATTAAGTCCGCAACTGTTTTAATGTTTGCTGACGACGTTAAACTGTGTTTGTTCATGTCATTACCGGATTCTTGTTCTCGTCTTCAATTAGATCTTGACTATTTACAGACTTGGTGCAAACTCACTCATTTATATCTTAACTATTCTAAATGTAATTTTATGACTTTTTGTCGTCGTAGTCCGTCTATGTATTCATACTCTATTGACAACAATGTCCTTCAACGAATTTTTACTGTTCAAGACCTAGGAGTTTTATTTGAGCATAAACTTTGTTTTAATGATCACATATCACTAATTTGTAATAAAGCTAGAAGCCTTTTAGCCTTTATAAAGCGCTGGTCTAAGGAGTTTGATGACCCTTATACAACTAAGCTTCTATATGTATCTCTTGTTCGGCCATCGTTAGAGTATTGTTCTTGTATATGGTCACCGCAGACGGTAACTTGTCAAAATATGTTGGAGTCTGTTCAAAAGCAGTTTTTGTTATTTGCTCTAAGAGGTTTTAACTGGGACGCTGGCCGTCGGTTGCCATCTTATAATGCCAGATTGCGTTTACTAGACTTGCCCACCCTGATCAACCGTAGGATTTGTCACGGTGTTATGTTCATACATAAATTAATAAATGGTGATGTCGACTCCTCCTTTCTCCTTAGTTCCCTAAACTGGAATGTACCATGCAGGACAGTTCGCCGGTATCGCCCCCTGTCTCTGCCATTGTGCAGGTCAAATTTTGCCCTTAATGACCCTTTCCGTGTTCTTTGTGATAAATATAATGATCTCAGTCACGTCTTGTTGTATGGAGTCTCTTCAGTGTCTAATTATAACTTAGTATTATCGTTATTGTCTTCAAATATGTAATTTCTAATTGCCCACCACTTGATGTGAGCAGGGGCATATCGTTAAAAAATTCCCCTTATGTGGTTTGGCGCACTAGTTCCTTTAATACAAAATGTACTTTACTAATGTTTTACAAGCAGTCCTTTGCTTAATAAATACACAACAATACAATACAATAATGGGCGGCAAAGTGGGCTGCGTCTGCGCCATATTGGCCGGCAGTAACTGAACCTGGCAAATCCACGTAGCGTCTGACCCACAGTGGGCGGCTGCGTGGTCTGCATCTGTGCATAGTGGCCGGCAGAAAAGCAACCTGGCAGCAGGTATAAAATGCAACCCTGGCATTGGTTTAAAATGCCCACATCAAGAGGAATGTCGACTAACAACGAAATTACTCCAGGTGGCAGCCACAAAAGTGGAAATCCACTCGCGCGGAGAAATCCGGCGACAGGGGCAAGGATTCTGGAGGCCCCAATCAACATTCAAAATGAAAACGAAAATGCACCGCCAGTGGCTCACTTGGCTGACGATGCATCCAAAGCAACAAGCCACGAGCTATTCGCCTTCTCCAAAGCGACGAAGATGAAGAGGACCCCACCTACCCAGCTTGCTACACCGCAAGGCAGTTCTCCGGGTTTACCTAGCGCCAAAGGCCAGGTCGACGTCGAGACTGACACTCCAAAGAGGGCCGGAGAAGAAAGCAGTCCCTGTGAAAACAACACTGCCGAAGGTGCCAAAAGAAGCAAAGGGAACCTCCGGAACATAGACGAGATCGGGAGAATCCTGGATGATCTGCTCTATCAGGTCAGTGAAAAGAAGCCAGTCCAGCGGACGATCAACGCGTCTATAAAGGAGATGTTGACCCGCATGAAGAAGCTACAGCAACTTGTCTGCACTCAGTTAAGCGAGTTCCCCAGCAGCACTATGACCTGCCGCTGCCAGCAAGACCCAACAGCAGAAAGCCACACGAACCAGGAGAAGGAGACCCAGATGACCCTGGAAAGGAAGGCCGATGGCTGTTACCCCAAACTGCCTGGACCATCTGGCGCGACCAAGCAAGGCATGGACTCAACCCAGTGGAAAAAGGCTGGGAAACAGCGAGAGTCGCCGAAGCCCAACAGGCCGCAGCCCTCGGACCCCAAAAGAGACTGCAAAGGAAAAAGCGGGCACTACGAGACGCAATTCTGGTCAAGTGCACAGAAAAGGCGACTTACTCGGACGTGCTAAATCTCATCAAGGCTGCACCAGCCCTGCAGGGAATGAAGGATAAAGTGCATGGCATCAGGAAGACAGCAAAAGGGGAGCTCTTGCTAAGCATGCAAAACCCCTCCGACCCGGCAACCAAGGAGGTCCAAGAGGCCATGAAGACAGCGCTCTCAGGTCAAGCAGAGGTCCGGGCGATGCAAGACACCACTGCGATTGAGTTACTGGATATCGACGAGTCAATTACTGGCGATGAAGTCCTAGAGGCCCTATACTCCTCTCTGGATGAGGACATACCAGTAGAGGCTTCACCAACAATGAAAAGCGCAATGAGAGGAACGCAATCCGCGGTGATTAGGCTGAAGCCCACACTCGCCGAGCACCTGCTGAAAATCGGTAAAATGCGCATCGGATGGGTAGTCAGCAGAATCAGACGAAAACTGGAGGTAACCAGATGCTTTAAGTCTATGGGGTACGCACATACCGCCAGAAATTGCCGCACGAAACACGCAATCTCTAAGGACACGTGCTTCAAATGCGGACTGCCTGGTTACAATAGTAGGAACTGCAGCAACCCTCCGAAATGCTTGCTATGCACTCGGAAGGGGCTCCCAGAAACCGGTCACTCGGTCTTCAACCGACGCTGCCCGGAATACCAGAAGGCACTATCTCAGCTCAAAGATGGTTAGGGTACTGCAGCTAAACCTTAATCACTGCAGAGCAGCGCAGGACCTGCTCGCGCAAACAGTCCTGGAGAAGAACATAGGTGTGGCAATCCTCAGTGAGCCATATACAGCAAAGCATGACCATCTGGAGCTGCTCACCAAACAGCAGACAGCTAACCGAGCGACTAGCCAAGCCTGGATACGCAAGGGCTAAATATAATGGGACGTTTCTCTACAGCTGCTACATTCCACCACGCTTTACACTACCGGAATTCGAAGATATCATCTTCGACCTGGTCAGCGATGCGAGTGAAAAGTCACCAGTGATCATCGCGGGAGACTTTAATGCCAGGGCCACGTAGTGGGGTCCAGCCGCTCAACGCCACGAGAAACATCCCTGCTGGATGCCTTTGCAGCCCTAAATGTGTGCTTGCTGAACGTCGGAAGCCAGCCAACGTACAGCAAGGCAGGAGGGGAGTCGATCATCGATCTGACCTTTGCGAGCCCGGTAATCTGCAGAACTTCCAGATGGACGGTAGAAGACCTGTACACCCATAGCGACCACTTCGCGGTGATCACGGACACCAGGCAGGGCTACAACCTCGCTCACATCCGAAGCCACCCGATTCAGGGAGGGAACGCTGAAACAAAGCCTGCTCCTTCGCGCAGTACAAGGCCTGACGGCCAACGGGACCGCGGAAGAATGCGCGAGCTCGATAGCACGAGCCATCGACGACGCATGCGAGGCGGCGATGACGAAAGCTAGAATTGCTGGAAGACGTCACTGCCCGGTACCCTGGTGGCGAAGACATTGCCAAAGCAAGAAAGGAATGCCACGCAGCCAGAAGGCTCTCACAGAGAGCTAGAAACTCAAGAAGCTTTGACCACGCCCAAAACCTCTTCAGAGAAAGGCGAAAGGCCCTTAAAGATGCTATCAAGCAAAGCAAACAGAGGTGCTTCCAGGAACTGTGTGATGCAGCAGACGCCCAACCATTTGGTGCTGCATATAAATTAGTAACCGGGAAACTATGCAGACCTCCTATGCCCAGAGACCCTGCTCAACTGGAAGACATAGTCGTGTCGCTCTTCCCAACCCAAGCACCGCTTGAGGCAGGCCCAGACCCCAACACTCTGGGAGAAGCAGAGCTAACCACGGACTGTGAAATCCTCGAAACAGCAGCCAAACTAAAAAATGGGAAGGCAACGGGACCCGACGTAGTACCAAACTCAGCGCTGAAGCACATAATAGCCGCACACCCTGAGGTCTTTGCGCAGATGTACAAATGTTGCATCACAGAGCGAGTAGTAACAAAGGCCTGTAAACTCCAAAAGCTGGTCCTTATTCCAAAACCAGGCAAGGACCCTAGCGAGCCGTCGGCATACCGCCCGCTTTGCATGTTAGACTCAATAGGGAAGATCTTTGAGAGGATAGTATGCAACCGGCTGGAAATCGAATTAGCGGCCAAACGAGGGATCTCCGATCCAGTAGACGTGCAACGTAGACGCTATCAGCACGGTGGTAAGGCTCGCCTCCGATGCTATTGCAGGTACCAGATGGGCAGGAGGGGGCAAACACTACTGTCTTGTGTGCACGCTAGACGTCAAGAACGCATTCAACACGGCCAATTGGAGTCGCATCATGGAGGCCCTCACAAAGCGGGGGATATCACAGTACCTGATCGATATCTTACGCAGCTACTTCACGGATCGAGTGCTGATCTACGAGACGGACAAAGGCCAACGCCGACACAGAGTGTTCCCCAAGGCTCAGTTCTTGGACCGACGCTATGGAAGGCGATGTATGATGACATCCTGCGGCTCCCACTTCCGGAAGGCCGCACCCTCATCGGATTTGCGAACGACATTGCCTTGGTCACGGTGAGTAAAGAGCTCGAAGAAGTAAAGGCTTCTTGCAACGCCGCTATAGGCAATATTTGCCAGTGGCTACAACGCAACGGGCTCAATCTGGCTGAACACAAGACGGAGGCAGTATTGGTGAGCAGTAGAAAAAAAGTAGAGCAGGCTACTATCACCGTTGGATCTACAGAAATCCTTTCTGGAAGGTCCATAAAGTACCTCGGCATCATGCTTGACGATCGGCTGACATCTGCAATACGTCGGAGAAAAAGCTGCAGGTGCCATTAGCAGAATGATGGCAAACAGGACAAGGCCGAGACAGCGAAGCAAGAAGCTCGTAACAAGTGTAGTATCATCGGTGATACTCTACGGATCGAGCATTTGGGCACCAGCTATGAAAATGGAGTCGTACAGCAAAGAGTGCAGACGCAGCTATAGGCGATGCGCCCTCAGGGTATCCAGTTGCTTCTGCACAGTGTCAGAGGAAGCGGCACTGGTGTTATCCGGTATGATACCACTAGACCTACAAGCTGACGAGAGACAAACCGGAAACTCCGTCGCACGTGAACAGCGATGCCGAACCATCGAGAGCTGGCAACGAAGGTGGGATAGTGCCAGCACAGGCCGCTGGACTCGGAGGCTCATCCCAAGCATAGACGCATGGACTCGCAGGAAACTCGGCCAAAAGGATTTTTACCTAAGCCATGTGCTCACTGGGCATGGTTGCTTCAAAGCATACCTCAATCGGTTCGGGCATGCGGATGACCCCTTCTGCGAGTACTGCAAGGACGGGGAAATAGAAGACGCTGAGCACTCCTTCTTCAGGTGCCCACTCTTCAGCAGACAAAGGCGCTGCCTAGAAGAGGACATCCCGGATCTTTCGCCAGACACACTGGTGTAGCGCATGCTATCGAGCGAGGCTGCATGGAAAGCGGCGGCAAATACGGCTGCCATCATCCAGAAGGAGCTCCGACTCCGAGAAAAGGCCAGAACTCCAGCTAATGGATGATTGACCTCCCTCCCGTCCCGAGAAGTAATACCTAGGGACGGTTCCGCGGGACTGAACACCTCACCCAATCCATACCCCACCCACATCCCAACCCCTGTTATTTTTATTATTACTTGTTAATAAAAAAAAAATAAAAATAAAAAAACATATCTAGTGGTGGGGGGTGTGAAATACGCATACGTGTGTGTGTACGCTGCGGAACGAATTTATGTTTTTATTTTGTTTTTACAAATCCACAGTTTGTCAATAATTCAACATTTGAAAGGAAATAAATAGTTTGGAAACATTTCGTCTTAGGTTATCGGGGTTTTGGATTTTAAAAATAAAAACAACTGCGATTGTAAAACTGTTTCCAAAATCTAAAAGTGATACCCCATGACGTCACAATAAAAAAAACGACCTTGACGAAGGGGGCTGAATTTCAAAAAAGTTTAAATGCAGTTATTTGCGGGTATCCCATAAAATTATGAAGAGCCATTTTTTAACCATTTTGACAACAGGGAATATTTTTGCTAACTCGAGGTCATGCTGGTTACAACCAACAACAATTATTGTTGTCATAACCAACAATATCAAGCATTTCAACACACTTCACTTGGGGAGTGAACCCATGACTTTCCGGGATTTGCAAATTTCGGTAGGTCGTCAACGCTACCTCATCAGCCGGAGTGGGGGATGTGAGCTGAGCGTCGAAACTTCTATTTATAGCACAACTTTAGGAATATGCACTTGAGAATTACATACGTCTAGGGCTGTGTCATACTTCAAAGCTTCGTCGCTTGAACTTCTAATGTGTGTGAAAGCTTTATTGGGTGTCTGTTTGAAAGCGATCTGCTTCCCGATTTTTACAGACGTGAATAACAACAACTTATTAATTGTTGTTATTCGAACATACGCATTTTGTATGCATTTGCATTATGCGGTGTTTTTGGGCGTGTTGACCCGTATCTAGATGTTAGAGATTTTTGGTGACCTCTTGAAAAATGGGAATATTTTTGCTAACTCGAGGTCATGCTGGTTACAACCAACAACAATTATTGTTGTCATAACCAACAATATCAAGCATTTCAACACACTTCACTTGGGGAGTGAACCCATGACTTTCCGGGATTTGCAAATTTCGGTAGGTCGTCAACGCTACCTCATCAGCCGGACAACATTTATAACAGAAAAATTGCAAAAGAAAAAATTAAGAAAAAACAAATCGAATTATGGGGCATGAAAATTTAATACTTTTTTGTATTAAGAAAAGCGAAAAAACTTGTGATTGCAGCGGCTAAAATTTTCCAGCGGCAGCAACGCATTCGGGGATTTTATTCGACGACGAAAAAGAGTTCGCGTAACGAGGTTCATATGACAACTGAACTTTAATTTCAATATAATAACGCTTAAGCCTAACTTAACGATAGGGCGAGAGACGAGGCGAATTCGCGAGAGCGATCAAAAGCTTTATTGCGCTCCGCTCCCGCCTTACATTAATCAACAAAATTCAATATTAAAAAACGAAAAGTGCGTCAACACCGCCCCCTCTGAAGGACCGCCGTCTTCAGCACGCCACTGGCAGCACGGCTAGCGGTGGATGGCTCGCCGATATGTCGCCTCCTTTGTCCTCACGTCCGCCACTCGGACCTTGCCGTCAGCGCCGACGTGCACCGCCACGATCCGCCCGATCAGCCATTTCTGCGGCGGAAGGTTGTCCTCTGCGACGACGACGAGAGCTTCCACGTCGACGCTTGGAACCTCCTGGTGCCACTTGTTCTGCGCCTGGAGGCTCGAGACGTACTCCCGGGACCATCGCTGCCAAAACTTGTGCCTGAGACACGAGACACTGCGCCATCGTCGTAAGCAGGTTTGGCTGACTTGGCTTAGGGCTTCGCCGTCGTTGGGATCGGTGCTGATCGCTCTTAGGGGCCTGCAGTTGAGAGCGGCCTCCACGCTGGTGAAGAGAGTTCCTAGCTCCTCCGCGGTCAGTTGTCTTCGCCGACCGTCCCAAGGAACAGGTCATTTGCAGACTTCACACCTGCCTCCCAAAGTCCGGCGAAATGAGGTGCTTTGGGCGGAATGAACGCAAACTCGCATCCTCTTCTTGATGCGAACGTTGCGATACCGCCCCCCTGATCCTCCAGACGGGCCGGAACTCTCTCATGTGGCGATCGGCTCCGACGCCTCGGATGCGATACGTTGTGTTAAATGGGCCACAAAAATCAACACCACAGATATTAAAAGGGCGGAGATCTGGAAGTCTGTCTGATGGCAAGTTCCCCATGATTTGCGTCAAGAGTTGAGGTTTGCATCGAAAGCAACGAATGCAAGAACGAACTGTTCTGCGGCAAACTTCCTGCGCATTAACCAACCATATTTTTTCTCGCAACAGACTTACAAGAGCTCGAGGGCCAGCATGACAATTTGTAACGTGCAGGTAGGACACGTAAGCTTTAACAAACTGTGAGCCTTTCGACAACAACAACGGGAATTTGGCTTCGCACGGGATAGGAGCATTCAATAACCGACCCCCAACTCGCAGCAAAGTCGAGGAACACCAATCTAAATGTGTACCCTGGAGAAAAGGGCTTAGTTTTTGAATGTTCTTTGCTACCGGTTTATTTTTTACTGAAGTCGTGAGATTGGATCACTTCCACTATTTTCTCGAACGAAAATTCAGTTCTCTTGGAGAAATAATTTTTTCAAACCGAAAGGCCCACACGAAAACTCTTAGAAGCCTTATGTGCGACGAAAAATACTCTATTTTCTGAAGCACATCGTTGGGCTCTGGAATTACCACAAGCGCCAATGCGGATTTGCGTAACTCCATCCACACGACATTAGCAGGTGCTTCAAAGTGTCGATTTACAGTCCAATCTTTTTCTGCATTAAGCAAAAACGACGGCCCAGCGAGCCAAATGGAAGCTGTGAGTTCCTCAACGTCACATCCCCGTGACACGATGACCGCTTGGTTTACTCTTGTGGGGACATGTCGCCAAATTCCTGTTTTCCGACCACTCTTGAATCTCTGCACGTCGGTTTGAGACAAAAACCGACAACGACGAAGGATGCGTTTTGATCCAAAGCAGAGTGATCTCGGAGTCTGTCCATAGGAACACCTTTGTGATCGGAAAATTAAGCAATGGTCTTACACGATTATAAAGATCCGCTAGAAGGTGAGCTGCGCACAACTCAAGGCGAGGCAAAGTTTTCGTCTTAATGGGAGCTACTTTGGAGTTTGCTGTCAACAAAGAAGCTTTTAAACCTTCAGTGGTACTAGTGCGAACGTAGATGCACGCTCCATATGCTCGCATGGAAGCGTAAGCTAAACCATGTATTTCTGCCGGGACTTTGGCGTCTGTATGAACGAATCGCGATACCTTGATCTTGGGCAGCTGCAACAGCGTTCCCTTAAAGGCTTTCCAAGATGTCTGCAGTTGCATCGGCAGCGACTCGTCCCAGTCTAACTTTCGAAGCCACAGTTCCTGCAACAAAATTTTTGCCCTAGTCACTAGAGGACACAATAGGCCAAGAGGATCGAAAAGTCGGGCAGTCACCGACAGTATATTTCGATTTGTCGCACGAAGATCCAGGAAAGAGTCAGAAAGTAATCTTTACCCGGTAACCAAACCACGCCAAAGATTTTAGTTACGTCTGAGTCTGCCGTTAGCGGCATGACAGCGCTTTCAGATGTAGACAACTCTGGGCAGTTAGAAAACCACTTTGCCAATTCCAATCCTGGCGCTTGCAATGCCTGAGAAACTTCGTCTCAAAGGCTTAACAGGGTCTCAACTCATCTGGCGCCAGTCAACAAATCGTCAACATAAAAGTCATTCTGAATAACCTTGGCGGCTTTTAGACATTAATCCTGCGCGATCTCTCCAAGCCGCCTTAAACACTGAATCGCCAGATATGGTGCTGGCGAAGTTCCATAGGTCACGGTGTTCAGCTTGAAGATTTTTAGAGACTCAGATGGATCTTGTCTCCACACTATGAGCTGAAAGTTTCGGTCAGCTTCATCAACCATTACTTGGCGATACATCTTTTGCTGCGAGCGCAAACTTGTGCAGCCTGAACCGAAGCAGGGTCGAATAGAGCTCCTCTTGAAAGGTGGGCCCTACCATCAAGATGTCATTCGACGCGACCTGCGTCGATGTGCGACTCGAGGCGTCGAATACCACTCCCAACTTTGTCGAGGTGCTTTGAGGTCGCAGCACGCACTGGTGCGGAATGAAATAGTGCGGACTGTCTGGAATTTTATTGTTAGTGGAAAGCATGTGGCCCATCGCTTCATATTCTTCCATGAATTCCAGATACATCATTTTTAAAGAAGGATCTTTGGATACTCTTCTTTCAAGCGACAACAATCTACGTTTCGCAACTTCATATGATGAACCAAGAGTGTTTGGGTCAGATTTGAACGACAGACAAACCGAAAATCTCCCGGACGACAATATTTGAGTGTTTTTCTCAAAGTGTTGCTCACAAAGTTGCTGCTCAGGAGTATGGACTTTGGCCTTGGGCGGCAAGTCCTCCACAGACCAAAATTTCTGCAGGGTTGTGTCGATTGACTCCAACACTTCCTCCTGGCAGCTGAGATGTACCAACCTTTCAGTATTTTTTATTTTTTCTGAGGCACATCTCCCTGACACTATGTCGCCGAGAACTGTGTTCTGCAAAATGGGAAACACAGGCCTTGCTTAATTTGGCCGACTGACAACTGTTCAAAGAACGAGGGTGCGCCTATAAGCATATCTATTTTTGGGGCTTGAAGAAGAATGGATCTGCCAATTGAATATTTTCAGGCACCCTCCAGCCGCTGGTGTTCACCGTTTGATCCGGATGATACCCAGAAATATTTTTTAGAATGTAAAATTCGGACGACAATTGACTGCTACCCACTCGCGACTTCACAATCGTGTGTATTTTCTTGGATGCTTGAGCATTAGTACCACCAATGCCCCGAAAGCTCAAACACACGTCCTCTCTCTTAATCTTTAGTCTTTGAGCGAGCTCATCGGTCACAAAATTTACTTGTGAACCCGAATCGAGCAACGCCCGAACCAAAACTAATTCGCCACTTTTTGTTTGGACGCTCACGATAGCGGTGGCCAGAATAACTCTATCCGATGCAGTCGCATGCAAAACATGTGAAGTGTATGGAGTATTCTCCAAGAGCGTGGGCTTAGGAGGAGGTGGCAACGCGAGATTTGATGGCGAATAAATGTGCAGCAATGTGTGATGTGATGACTTACACACCCTGCATCTTTTCGATTTTCAACTTTTTAGCGTATGGCCCTTTCGGAGGCAGTTAATGCATTTGCGGAATCGAATCTTTGCTGAACTCTTAGGGTGGCAAAAGCAGTTCAATTTCCTACTTGATGGTCTGCTGAGTTGCAAAATACAGAGAATTCGGGATCGTCCACGGCAGCAACAAACGAAAAACTCCTGTTTCCATTCTTCTTAGGATAAGTCTGGCTCTGCTGAACAATTTTTCGCTTGCATGCTTCATCGGCAACCATATGCTGACAGCGCTTGTTCAGACCGACTCACACTCGCTCCAAAGAGAAAGCGAGGAATAATCCAACTGTTCTTCCCATTTTCGTTTGGTTCCTGCATCGACTTTGCCCATTACTAGATGGATGGGGATGGCATTCGTGATACGGTTGTCATCCCCAATGGACAAAAGAAAATCGTACAGTGCTGTGACTTTGTCGATCAGGTTTCTCAAGGAGGTAGCTGATGGCTGGGAAATCTTTGGCAGATTGAACAGTGTCGATATATTGTCAAAGAAAATTAAACAATCATTATCGTACACCCGCTTTAGGCTAGCCAGGGCTTTTGGATAATTATCCGCGGTGACTTGGAATGCCCTGACTATTCCTAGCGCGTCTCCAGCCAAACACGATATCACTTGGTTACATTTTTCGATTTCGTGCAGCGCGTCATTTTTGTGAACAAAAGTTTCGAAAAGGCTTATACAACTTTTAAATTCGGAATGTTTTCCGTTGAAGGTTGGAAGAGCGACGCTCGGCAAACGGCATTGGAGTGTGCGCGTTGCCGGCGGAGCGGAATTTGTGAGGGTGAGAATAGTTATCATTATTTTTAGCGTGGGAAAATAAACGCAGTCATGAGCAAAAACTTTTCTAGTATATATCTTTTGGTATCTATCGATGCTAATCAGCAGATCCAATGCACCTGTCAAGCTGAGCTTAAATTTTACACTCCCGTTTCTGTTCTAACCTCGTTCTCATTCTCTCGATACCGGTGGCAAAGATAAGTTCTTATCAAAGTATCCCGTGGCGACCCATATAACAATAAAACACGTGTGAACCTGGAAATAACTTTGCCAGTAAAATATATTTAAATATATTTAACCACCACCCCACCCCCAGTTATGTGTAGTGGTTCCAGACCGAGTACCTACTTGGCTAGGGTAAGAATTAGTGAAAAGTGGGAGACAAGAATATAACCTCAACCTGTCTTTAAAAATAATTTCGGTTTTTAGGCGTGAATTTTTAACGTAGCCATTTATGCCAGCTTTTTTGCATTTTTTTCCAACTTTTTCAGCTTTGACGAAGTGTAGCTTCTAAACTAATGAATGGAACTCAATGTGTATAAGAAAGTCAAAGAGCATTCTTTTACCTGTAAAATGAGTCTTTGATAGCCTAAATCGGTTTACCACAACTCGAGCTAGAAATTATAAAAGTGCAAAAAAAGTTTTTTACACTTAAAAAAAAAACTGTACCATACAAAAAATTAAAAGTGCCCATTTCTTACTCAGGGAGATGTACCTTAACCGAAAATCAAAGTTTCATGAAGTGCGTATTTCATCAATTTTTTTTTTGTAAACCCGTGTAATTGCACTTTTGGGGCCAAATTCGCTCGCCACCCTACGCATGCATTGGCGGCAGCGCGGGAGCAACGGTCTAACAGCCTTATTTTGAGAGACGATTGCGAGTTATTTTTCCTCCGAATTTGTTGCCGCATCGGATCTGTCCAATTTTTGAGAATATACTGGACCTCCCCCGCAACTTTCATCGAGATTCATCAGCACTTATTCAAACCCATTTGATGTGCTTCTAAATGACTTCGAATTTTTGTATAAAACAACTATAACCTAATTTGAATTAATATTGATTATTTTGAATGTATACCTTTTTTTCTATTTTTTTTACTTTAAAATAATTTAATTTACCCTTTACCTATAATATCCTTTTTGCATTACATGTGCTGCTGACGAGCTGAAACTTTTCATATACATTTTAAACTTAACCATTATCTGCAAGGTCAAATCGTCGTCCACAGGCCTGTCGACATCGGAGAACCTGGTCGTAAGTACGGCATAGCCGAGAATACCTCACAAACTTATATGAAAGAAGCCCATTGTCAGCACACAGAGCAAACCTCTTTAACTTTAACTCGCGATCATTATTTGAAGTCCATAAAATCTTGAAGGTCAATATAAATGAATACAAATTTATTGAAATTTATATGCATTATCCTAGTTTTAGGGATACATTGTATAAAAATGGTTGAATTATAACCTGAATGAAATCATGAGTTGCTAACTTCCTAATTTACGCACCTTAAGTAATCATCACCTCGGGGGTATTTCTACACCGTGTTATAAAGAGAATAATTCCACCCTAAATTCTCCGATTGATCTTGCCTGGTTCCGCATTTATTTCCCTATTGCACTTCCTACACTCTGTCTACAAATTATTTGAGTGACGCCTGCATCCTAAGAGGCACAAGAACCACCCCATTTACCCTGAGCTTAGCTGGACACCTACGTTAGACAGAGAGTGCCTCGAAGGATTTAATCAAACGACCCGTCACAAATTGTCAACGCTCTTCCGCTTTGTTTCCGCAATTAGGGGAATTAGCAACGATTTTGCTATTATTGCAGTCTCTTCTAACTCTTCGCGGTACACATCATCTCCATCTTTCGCTTTAATTAGATTTTGTATAAGCGAAGCATTTTCAATGTGCGTATTTAGGATTTCTAATCGACATTCTAACGCAACCGTATTTGAAGAGAATCGACCCTCAATTAAATATCTTCGCGTTCGCTCTATACTCCTCATAAGTCCATCTCGTTGGTTTTTCAACTCTTCGATATCCTTGTTACTCGTTTCTGTTTTAGGCATTTTTATTGTATCGAAGAGATTGTGTGTATGTATGTAAATAAATGTTAATTTATAAATAAATTATAAATAATATAATTAATTAATTTTACAAATTTTATAACTAACAAGAAAACAAAGCTGAACGCAAACAATGTAGGGAAGTTATTTATAAAGAATTAAATAATTTAAGAAATCCTATTATTTTTATTAATATTAATGTTATTAATATGCCGAACGCACGTAGTGTAGGGAAGCACACGCCAAGCTCGAACACCAAAAAACGAACAAGCGTTTAGGCAGCAGCAACGCGTGCACCGTTCCAGCGATCGAAAACGAAAACGACGAAAGAGAACTCGAAAGAACTGGCTGCGCTGTCTGTGTGTGTGTATGCGTGTATGGCTTGCGGCTCAACTCAATGCTAACGTAGAATGATGCACTGACCGATAACTACCGGCAACGAATATATAAGCCTGACGCTTAAAAGCGCGGGAAATAGCAAAAAGCGCGGAAGCTTGCGAAAAGCGCGGGAACTTGCAAAAAGCGCGGGAAATTGGAAAAAAATGGGCGGCAGAAAATTTGCCGACAATTTACTTCAGGAATCAGAACTTTTCACAATTCTCAACCTTTACCACTTTAATTTTTGCTAAGCTCAAATTGGTGTTCTCTACGACGAGAAATTGGGGTTTTTTTCAAATACAAATATTTATTTGATTTTTTGCCTCAAGCTATAATGTAGGATTGGTTGTTTGAACTTGAGACTTCCACAGAAAACACAACTATTTTTATTATTTTTAAACCAAAAAAGAAAATTTTTTTCCAACTTTTAATTTTTGGGTTTTGGTTGACTTTTTCCTGGAAATGCCCATATCAGAGTTATAATCGTTAGTGCATGCAAGTTTTATTTATTTCTTGGTTAGAATGCTCGCTATCTACCGAATTTTTCAGACGAATGCAAAAAGTTGAAATATGGGCCAAAACACAATATACGCCACAGATTAACTTTGAACTTTTAACACTCTATACCTGGTGGGACGATTCACATCCGTCAGTAACTTCCCTCTTAGAATCCATGTGACTTCCTTCCTTTGCGTAGGGGATTAAAGCGGTGAATTTGGCGATAATGGCGGTTGAGAGCTGCAGCGGCTAAAATTTTCCAGCGGCAGCAACGCATTCGGGGATTTTATTTGACGACGAAAGGGAGTTCGCGCAATGAGGTTCATATGACAACTGAACTTTAATTTCAATATAATAACACTTAAGCCTTACTTAACGATAAGGGAAAGAGACGGGGCGAATTTGCGAGAGCCATTGAAAGCTTTATTGCGCTCCCGCCTTACACCAATCAACAAAATTCAATATTAAAAAACGCAAAGTGCGTCAACAGGGTACTTTGGGGACGCTTATGGCTCTAATTTATATTTTCAGCTCCTAATTATTTCCGAATTTATGTTTTTTTTTAGATTTTTATGTCAAACCGTTCTGGGAGAATTTACGTACTGACCATTTTTATACTGTCCAATTATATTGGTGTAGAGATGTGAGAAAAGCAGGTGGGGGGAGAAGCCGTGAATGAAATTGTTTAAACATTTCCATTTGTTTAAACAACATGAGGCAAGTGCAGGAAATAGCAATAGAATTAATTTATTTAAATATTAATGTTTTTTTAATATTATCAATGCATTTTGAATTTTAGAACACAAAAATCGGATAGAAAATGTCTTAAACCTGTTGTGGAATTAAAAATGATATTTTTTTAGAAAAGCGATATTAGTAATATCATAAATTTGAACTTATGCAAATCTCACTTCCTTAGTCAGCTGAACTGCACACACACACGCACACTTGCACATATGTATCTAGTGGTGGGGGTGTAAAATACGCATTTTAGCGTGCGTGTGTGTGTACGCAGCGGGGCGAATTTGTGTTTCTATTTTGTTTTTACAAATCCACAGTTTGTCAATAATTTAACATTTAGAAGGAAATAAAGAGTTTTGGAAACATTTCGTGTTATCGAGTTTTTGGACTTTAAAAATAAATACAATTTTAAAGGAAGACTTCGATTGTAGAACTGTTACCAAAATCTAAAACTGATCGCAGCAGCATGATTTTACAAATAGTGAAATCATTAAATAAACCGACTCAGAATTTAAATGTATATACATACTAATTTTCCTTGAAATTTGCTTAAAGGGAATCGAATAGCTCCACCGATAATTTAAAATTTAACGTTTAGCTAAAAGAATGAAGCAACAAAAAATCGATATATTCGCCTTTTTAGGCGCGCAATTTGGTATTTTGTGACTGTGGTATTTATCCTTTGCATTTGCACGGTCACACTAAGAGGAACGTCAGAATGTGGGAGCCCATGACGTCACAATAAAAAAAAACCAAAAGGAATAATTGGCGACCTTGACGAAGAGGCTGAATTTCAAAAAAGTTTAAATGCAGTTATTTGCGGGTATCTCATAAAATTATGAAAAGTCATTTTTTTAAGCATTTTGACAACATTTATAACAGAAAAATTGCAAAAGAAATTGCCGCTTATGGCTCTAATTTATATCCTACACTCGGCTCCTAATTATTTCCGAATTTATGTTTTTTTTTTTAGATTTTTATGTCAATCCGTTCTGTGTGAATTTACGTACTGACTATTTTTAAACTGTCCAATTATATTGGTGTAGAGATAATATTATGTTTACGCCAAAAGGACGTTTAATTTCTGGAAGCAGTGTCGAGCGGCAGTTTTCTCCAGATGTCCGAATCTCGCCTGCTCTCACTGCCCTTTGCGCTCCCTCTCCAACTTTCCCGCAAGTCTCCGCTTCGCTTTAGAGCCCATTAGCTAAGTTAGGCTTAAGCGGTTCTCTATTTACAAGTGTAACAATAAACACACGCACGTCGCGTAATACCCGAAAGTTCTCCCGTGTTTTTCGACCATAACTGCGCGGATTTGACCAGCAATTTCCTGGGACTCTACAGCCTTCTACAATATAGCCACCCTGCCCCAAAATATTATATTATAATAATATTTACATTTGTTCACGATATTAGACCATTTAAATAGGATTTTTACAAAAGGAAAAAATCAATTTGCCAGAAGCGAATATATGACTAGGCTTTATTTTTGTTTAATTCAATAACAGCTTTAAATTACGTGCGAAGAAAATTGAAGAAATAATGATCAAGAATATATATGGATATATATATACTTCATATGTTCGGAAACGCTTTCTTTTACCTGTCAAATACTTTCCCTTTGCGGTTTTCTGCAAATCGTCATTTTTAGTCTTTATACAAAAATTGTATTTTGATCTATACGTAATCCTTGTTGGCCCCTGAAAGCTTCGTCATGGGACCATTTCATTCCGTATAATTTAATAAAACAATAAAAAACAAAGCAGTCTCTTGTTGTTGAACACGTATCTTTAAAAGCTTACGACTCAGTAAAAAGTTTAAGGCAAATAATAAATTGTGCGGTAGATGGCGCCAATATCAAGCGACTGCTTGGTTTTCCCTGCTTGGAACTACTTTCTTTAACTGAGAATCGGGTATTTGATAGTCGAGATACTCGACTATTGCGTTCACTCTTGTTTTTTTTAATTCGTTTGTATTTTATTAACTTACAACTTACACAATGGACATAAACTGAAAGAGTTTTTCGGTACTGCCGCAAAGCAATGTTTCATACAAACGCGACAGCTTACGTTTCCAGTCCTCTCCTTTCTTCCTGTCAGCGTTCCAGAGTTTTGAATTAGAGACGCGTCGAATGTGGCCGTCCCGTCCCACTCCAGTTGACCTCTTAGCATGGCTGTGTTGGGACTAATGTTGACGCCGTCGCTATTTTCAAGACGGTCATGTCCTGTACGAACGGCACGCACTCGAAAAGAACATGGTTTGCGTCCTCCTCAATTCCAGAGCCACAGGTTGCACATCCGTCCATTGTGTCGTGACCGTACTTCTTCAAGGATCGGAATGAGGTAAAAATCAACCTGTCCAAAGAAATCGACCTTTTTCTCGGATCGGAATGAGGTAAAAATCAACCTGTCCAAAGAAATCGACCTTTTTCTCGCGGATCCTTGTGGCAACCCAATAGTAACGTTTTTTTTTTTTGGGACGTCGCTCGTATCGATCAGTACCACCCTTTAGGCAAGGTAGCCGTCGACTATCTTAATGATGTATTCCGAGATCCGTTGCCGCCTTAGGGCCTGTATAATCCTTGTCCAGTTCTCCGTGTTGAAAGCATTCTTGAGCGTGAGTGGTAGACAGTATTTACTTGGACCGCCTTTCCAACGCTTCCCGCTTGTGGCTTCTGATGCTATCTCGGTGACCGTTCGGATCGCGACTAGTGTGGACTTTCCTTTTCGGAAACTGGGTGTGGGAGAGGCCAGATTTAGCCGTTTCGAAATAAGCTTTTCAAACTTTTTGCCAACCTTGTCGAGCAGATAAATTGACCTGTATGAGGAAGCTACACCATTCTGAATCCCAGGTTTGTTCAGCAGCAACATCTTCTGGACTTTCCATCTCCGAGAAATGATCCCTCGCGCAGACAGGCGTTGTTGAGCTCCGCGAAGCGCCACCTTTATTGCTCTGTTGGGCAGTGCGTCGGGCCCTGGGGGTGGTTTTGCAGACACTGCTTCAGCCACGTCCTCTATTGCATTGATCTCCCACGTATGCCCTGGTTTGTACTGTGTACTCTCCTTTGCGTTACCCGACGGAAACAATAGGCGAACAATCTCACTTAGGGCTTCGGGTTCCGTAGGAGAGTGGCTGCCTGCATGTACTTGCTTAACAAGCTTTAGAGTTGCAAACAATATGGAAAGCAACCTGTTGAAAACAAATTTTCAAATTCCTTTAATGGGGTAAAAAAGTCAAAAAAATGCTAAGAAAGAACGATGACGTCTCTATTAATAAATAGCAAGCTTCAGGAGCAGAAAAATTGGCCGGTAAACACAGGTTAAGTACCTCGCAACAATACTGATCTACACCTCGGTGGCAAGCACTGGTCTGCACAACGGCGGCGCTGAGGTCAATCCCAACTAAAGCTTTACAAACGATCCTCGCAATCGACCCCATAGATTTCCACGCTTAGCTAACTGCAGGAAAGGCAGCACAACGTCGAGTTGCGTCAGGTAATATGATGACGAAAAGCTTCGGACACAGTTCAATAGACCGAAGCATGATCAATAAAACGGACTAAATGACCCGCAGAGCAGGTTAACACAACCTCTGGAAAACGGGTCGGGACCAGACTCAACACCTCAACATATACACTGACGCTCCAAGATGGAAGAAGGAGTAGGAGCGGGCTTATACTGTACGGACCCTGAAATAAAGCTGGCATATAAGCTACCCAGCGACTGTAGCATATTCCAGCAATAAGTCTTTGCCATAAGAAAAGCGGCAAAAGTGGCTCAAAATATAAACCGACCATACGATGTGGTCAACCAAGCAGTCGTCAACGGTCAAAACGACAAAACGGAGAATGTGCCAGTTTCCCTCAGAACGCTACAAAGCGCACTGGAGAACCAGGCGGACACGCGAGAAACAATCAGGTGGAGGATTGCCAAGACTGTACTGCATCTTTCACAGAAAGACTGCAGACTGTTAGTGGGAATCCTCACAGGCCTCTGTCTGGCCGCATCACTCGCAACTACGATCGGAATACCGAAGATCCGCACCTACAGGAAATGCGATGAACCAAGGGTTATCGAAACCCTGGAACATCTTATCTGCAACTACCCGGCTCTGTCACGAGCAAGAACAAGATACCTCGGTGCCCCAGTTCTGGCATCACAAGAACACGCACCCAGCAGGGAACCGGGTGAACTTCTTGTCTTCCCGAAATACACCTTGATCCTTGTAGACATAAAAACCTCTTAAAATGTCTCGAGGTTCATACAGATCAGTAGGATCTGGGCCTATGTGTTGCCCCGTCCGTGAGGGCCGTCCGTGTAACCTAACCTAACAGTATGTAAATAAATAAATAAATAAGTAAGAAATCCTCGGGTGTGAATTTTTTATTTGGTAAGCTGAGGACTAAGCATTGCATTCTAGCTGGTGCTAGTGGAACACATACGATACATACATACATACGATTATTGTGTTACAATTCAGTGGCATAAACATTAAGGCGCGTTCGCCAATCTTATGTGCCCGCCTGAAACACGATCATTCAAAATGCGCCTCAGAACCCAACTTTCCAAAAGTGCAAGTGTCAGCACATTCCCATGGCTCTCGCGCTCTCTCTGCTACCAGCTATGTGGATGGGCATAGATATTCCTAATGACGTGGTCGTTGCTAAGCCTGTCCGCTGCCGGGAGAGTTAATCTTACAATGTGATTTCACTGAAAACTATGCATTCATAGCGCAAAATGCAGTTCAATATTATTATAAGAACAATGATCAGTGTACTCTGTTAACTGATGTGTACTAGAGACCTGCACGATACGATGCCGATGCCGATTCCACGAGTAAAAGTAATCAAGTTGGCGATGCCACGATTATTTTTTGTAATCATGTAATCGTGTCAAACGATGCCGAGTATACTCGGCATCGTAGAATCGTACGAGTAGCATCGTAGCATCGTCAAAGCTTTGAATACATTTTTAAAATTATTTTATTAAAGTTCGAAAGAACGCAAATCCTTAGCCACGAATTTACAGCAACTTTTTGTGACTTCGTATTTCATTTGGTCGCTTACAACCATACGAGTTTTTTTGAATGCGGGTCCTACTGTTGTACTGTTGCTGGCCCTTTTGAAACAAAAGTGCTTCTTTAAGTTGGATGGACTGGCCCCTTTCGCATATTTAAATATTTTCTCGCACCTCTTACAGCCCATGTAATCGACGTTTTCGCCAGTAGATCCATGGATAATTCGGAAGAAGCACTGCCATACCTCACTAGAGCCACTGGCTTCGATTCGTTTGTACTCTCCCGAGTTCAGCTTTGCTATAACCTCCATATTTTTTAAACAAAATTTCGTTCGAACAGAATTACGAGTCAGATATGAGTAAAACGATGCCGATTCCTACGATTCTACGATGCCACGATGCCAGATTTGACAGTTGTAATCGGCATCGCCGAGTACTACTCGAGTATATTTTTACTTACTCGTGCAGGTTTCTAATGTGTACTACTACACTGAAGATCAGGAGCTTCAACATGGATGAAAGTGGTTTTATCAGACGATCTTCAACACAACACGTCAGCCTTTAAGTTTTTTAAAAAAGAACTGTTTGTTTTCTAAAAAAGAAGTTTAATACAAAGAAGATTAAATATTTCAGTGATGATGCTGCACAACATTTAATAATAACGGGATTAATTATTAAGCTCACAAAACACTTCGAAACTAAGGCATTTTTCTCATGAAAAAGGTACATTTGATGGCATTAGAGATAGTTTAAAATGGCAAGACCATCCGAACAAATTTGGAGTGCCGAATCTTTATTTAAATAAACAAAGGAAAATTTTGTTAAAATAAATATTATATTTTTTCTAAAGAGGAGCACTCGAAGGTAGCTGAATATTTAGCGTCACATTACATCCACGCAAAGATCATTCAAAAGTACCACCATATTATGTGATGTTGTTTTGTATATTGTTTTGGCTTCACGCATAGTGCATTTTCTGATTGTTTTTATTTTGAGTATTTCTCTTTGTTCTTGGTACTTGGGGCATTGTCGGGAATAGGCCGGATGCTCGCCAGAGCAATTGGCACAGCAGATTTTTGTGCATTTGTTTGGGGAATGGGGTGGTTGGGCACATTCTGAGCAAAGTGCGGTGTTTCCGCATTTTTTGGTTGTGTGACCGAGGAGTTGCAAGACTTGCATCTCATGGGGTTAGGTATGTACTCGCGAAGTTTTACCGAGTGCCATGAAATTTCGATTTTAGATGGGAGGTTATAGAGTTCGAATGTTATTAGAATGACTCCGCTCGGTTTAGACACACCATCGTAGGACTTCATAAATTTGTAAACTTCCGTAACTTTTTGTGATTTAAGTTCATCGACGATTTCTTTTTCAGGTATGTCACAGAGGTACGGGGCATAAACTGTCCCTTTCACAAAATTGAGGGCCTCGTGGAGCTTACACTGTACTTTGCATATACCGGTGAGCTCGGTAGTGCTTAGAAACTTTTCAGCATCGGCTTGAGATTTTACTAGCATGAGTAAATTTCCGTCTCTGAGGTTCGAAATTTTCACTATGTTTTTGGAGATCATTTTTAGGGCACGGTGGACGGCGAAGCATGAGAATTGAGAAATGGTCTTTTCGGTATTGATGGAGGCGATTGTAATATATCTTGGATTGTCAACTGAGGTAGGTGGAATTTCGGGGAATGCAATGTCCAGTTTTTGGGGTTGTCTTCTTTTTTTGGCGGTGGGCTGATGGCAAGCGGCGCAAACCGATTGTCGCCCAGGTTTGGAGGCCCTGGGCCCATGATGGGGCTTCTTGTCTTTATATGTTAATCGTTTTTTATAAACGGTGATTTGAAGACTATTGCGAGACTCACGAAGAAAAAGTGTGAAAGATAAGAACCACGTGGGTCCAATAAGAACAGTGACCGTACAAGAACCGCTGTTTGGAGATAAGAGACGTCCGCTCGCGATGAGAGATAGTCGAAGACTAACCATTAATAAGTTTGTGTAAGAATATAACTCCATGACACTTTCTACTATGGTAGAGGGTTGGTAAGTCGAGCAGGCGCAACCTCGCAAGATAAGAGGGCAATCGACTACCTGTGTCCCAGTTTAATCCCCTCAGAGCAAATAGAAGGAATTGTTTTTGGACAGACTCTAACATATTTTGGTAACAGCTAATTTGAGGAGACCATATACAAAAGCAATATTCTATAGACGGACGAACAAGAGAAACATACAAAAGCTTTGTTGTGTAAGGATCATCGAACTCCCTTGACCAACGTATCATAAATGCAAGAAGACTTCTGGCTTTATAAGATATAGTAGATATATGGTCTTTAAAAATAAGTTTATGATCTAATAAAACGCCAAGATCCTGAACTGAAAAAATTCGTTCAAGGGCGTTATTTCCAATAGAATAAGAAAACAGAGATGGATTACAACGATAAAAGGTCATAAAGTTACATTTAGAATAGTTTAAATTTAACATGTTAATCATGCACCACGTATACAAACAATCAAAATCTAATTAAAGGTCATTATATGAGCTAGGTAAACACATGGACAAACATAGCTTGACATCATCTGCATACATTAATACAGTAGACGATTTTATAACATTAGGTAGATCATTAATCATTAAGCCAAAGAGTAAAGTACCCAGGTGGCTACCCTGTGGCACTCCAGAAGTAACATTAATTATTTTGGAAATTCTATTGTTAAATCAGACCATTTGAGTTCTATTAGAAAGGTAGGAAAGTATCCAGTCAAGTAGGTTTGGAGGAAACCCTAAACGGGACAATTTATAAATAAGAAGTTTATGGTTCACAGAATCAAAAGCTTTAGAAAAATCGGTATAAATTACATCAGTTTCATGATGTGTCAGGAAGCCTCTAGTAATTAAAGATGTAAACTCTAGTAGTTTTGTAGAAGTAGAGCGCCGTCTAGTGAAGCCATGTTGACACGGTGAAATAATAGACCGGGCATGATGTTGCAACTGACAGGTAATAATTTTTTCGAAAAATTTAGGAATTTCACTGAGTTTAGCAATACCACGATAATTTGAGATGTCGGACTTGTTTCCTTTTTTAAACAATGGAACATATGGATGGAAATCTTCCTTGACTTAGCGAAAGATTAAATATTAATGTTAAGGGAAAAGCTAGATAGGACGAACAATTCCTCAGTATACAACTTGGTATTTTGTCAGGACCCGGTAAAAAACAGAGTTTAAGAGTATCAAAACTCTGAAGAACATCAGATACATTAATCACTGGTTTGAAGATAGAGTTCAGATGAGGTATTGGGTATGGATAATCATTATCAATAACACCATTACATTCCGTATAAGTCGATTGAAAAAAATCAGCAAATAGGTTGGAAATATCATTGTCATCAGATGCTGTATTATTATTAAGAAAAAGAGAATGAGGGAAGCAATTAGATTTACGTTTAGAATTGACGAAAGAATAAAAAAGTTTAGGGTTACTTTTGAAATCACGCTTACAACGAGACAGGTAATTTTGATAACAGTCAGAATTGTGATAGACAAATTCCGCCTTAGCAGAACTATATTTGGACCAGTCTGTCAGCAAGCCAGAAATTTTGAACCGCTTAAAAAGTCTGTTTTTGTATACCCTTGCAGAGGGTATAATGATTTCAGTCAGAAGTTTGCAACGCAGTGAAGGAGACGTTTCTGATCCCATAAAGTATATATATTCTTGATCAGCATGACTAGACGTGTCGATCTAGCCATGTCCGTCTGTCCGTCTGTCCGTCTGTACGTCCGTCCGTCCGTCCGTTTCTACGCAAACTAGTCCCTCAGTCTTTAAGCTATCGAGCTGAAACTTTACCAAAAGTCGCCTTTCTGTTGCAGGTAGTATATAAGTCGGAGCCGGCCGGATCGGAAAACTATATCTTATAGCTCCTATAGGAATAATCGGAAAAATAGTTGAAAAAAATTATAACTTATGTGTTTTTTGACATATTAATTTATGCTCTTGGAAATATCATTTTTTTAACTGTTCTGAATTTTGAATTAAATTTTATAAAAATCGGACGACTATATCATATAGCTCCCATAGGAACGATCGGAAAACTAAAGAGAAATTAATAGAAACAAAATTATAGATTTGTTAATTTTTATTGCATTCTCTTCTACTCTAAAAATATAACTTTATTTTATTATTTTAGAATTTCGAATTAAATTTAACATAAATCGGACGACTATATCATATCGCTCCCATAGGAACGATCGGAAAACTAAAGGGAAATTAAAAGGATCAAAATTATAGCTTTGGTAATTTTTATTGTATTCTCTTCTACTTTGGAATATAAGTTTTTTTATTATTTTAAAATTTCGAATTAAATTTAACATAAATTGGATGACTATATTATATAGCTGCCATAGGAAGGATCGATTAATTAATGTCAAAGTACTCCGTAAACTGCTATAATTTTGTTTGTTGCAAATCTAAATTTAACATTTTTGTAATTTCAAATAGAATAGGAACGATCTGCAAGGGTATATAAACTTCGGCTGGCCGAAGTTAGCTTTCTTTATTGTTATTTTTTGATAGGATAGTTGACGAGTAAACCATGGAGAGCTATAAGAATTCTTCAAGGAGGAAAGAGGGACATGTACATCAAATAGACGCTAAAGGACTTTATAAAAATAACCAACTGCATCATCAACAGCAAGGTCAACAAGATAGGACCAATTAATTGTCGATAAAGATTCAACTAGTTTAGCATAGTCAGTCTTTTTAAAACACAAACTAGGATGTGCGTTTATTGCAGTCCTAGGAGCATTAAAAATCCATTAATACAGAGCTGAAGGGTAGGATGATGACAATCTTCAGGTAGAGATAGTGGCGGAGTTCGACTAACTTCAGTATCGATATCATCAAAGACGAAGATTAAGTCAAGGAGACGACCAATATGATTGGGAATCCAGTTTACTTGCTGCAAGGATAGTTCAACAAGACAATCAACAAAGTCATGTTGCATCCTAGTAATCATTGCCAATGAGTCATTACTCTCCAACCAAGAACTATTGGGAAGATTAAAGTCACCGAGCACAATGAGTTGGTCAGTTTCAGCAAGCAACAAGGAGATAGACTGTATGGCGGACAGGTGCAATATATACACGTTAAATTCGGAGCTAGGGTGTATATAGGAGCAAGTTAAAAAAATGTTATTTTTTGGGAAAGATAATTTTACGGAAATAAATTCAATACATGATGAAACGCCAAGATCCTGAACTGAAAAAATTGGTTCAAGGGCGTTATTTCCAATAGAATAAGAAAACAGAGATGGATTACAACGATAAAAGGTCATAAAGTTACATTTAGAATAGTTTAAATTCAACATGTTAATCATGCACCACGTATACAAACAATCAAAATCTAATTAAAGGTCATTATATGAGCTAGGTAAACACATGGACAAACATAGCTTGACATCATCTGCATACATTAATACAGTAGACGATTTTATAACATTAGGTAGATCATTAATCATTAAGCCAAAGAGTAAAGTACCCAGGTGGCTACCTTGTGGCACTCCAGAAGTAACATTAATTATTTTGGAAATTCTATTGTTAAATCAGACCATTTGAGTTCTATTAGAAAGGTAGGAAAGTATCCAGTCAAGTAGGTTTGGAGGAAACCCTAAACGGGACAATTTATAAATAAGAAGTTTATGGTTCACAGAATCAAAAGCTTTAGAAAAATCGGTATAAATTACATCAGTTTCATGATGTGTCAGGAAGCCTCTAGTAATTAAAGATGTAAACTCTAGTAGGTTTGTAGAAGTAGAGCGCCGTCTAGTGAAGCCATGTTGACACGGTGAAATAATAGACCGGGCATGATGTTGCAACTGACAGGTAATAATTTTTTCGAAAAATTTAGGAATTGCACTGAGTTTAGCAATACCACGATAATTTGAGATGTCGGACTTGTTCCCTTTTCTAAACAATGGAACAATAAACGATTCCTTCCATATGGATGGAAATCTTCCTTGACTTAGCGAAAGATTAAATATTAATGTTAAGGGAAAAGCTGGATAGGACGAACAATTCCTCAGTATACAACTTGGTATTTTGTCAGGACCCGGTAAAAAACAGAGTTTAAGAGTATCAAAACTCTGAAGAACATCAGATACATTAATCACTGGTTTGAAGATAGAGTTCAGATGCGGTATTGGGTATGGATAATCATTATCAATAACACCATTACATTCCGTATAAGTCGATTGAAAAAAATCAGCAAATAGGTTGGAAATATCATTGTCATCAGATGCTGTATTATTATTAAGAAAAAGTGAATGAGGGAAGCAATTAGATTTACGTTTAGAATTGACGAAAGAATAAAAAAGTTTAGGGTTACTTTTGAAATCACGCTTACAACGAGACAGGTAATTTTGATAACAGTCAGAATTGTGATAGACAAATTCCGCCTTAGCAGAACTATATTTGGACCAGTCTGTCAGCAAGCCAGAAATTTTGAACCGCTTAAAAAGTCTGTTTTTGTATACCCTTGCAGAGGGTATAATGATTTCAGTCAGAAGTTTGCAACGCAGTGAAGGAGACGTTTCTGATCCCATAAAGTATATATATTCTTGATCAGCATGACTAGACGAGTCGATCTAGCCATGTCCGTCTGTCCGTCTGTCCGTCTGTCCGTCTGTCCGTCTGTACGTCCGTCCGTCCGTCCGTTTCTACGCAAACTAGTCCCTCAGTTTTTAAGCTATCGAGCTGAAACTTTACCAAAAGTCGCCTTTCTGTTGCAGGTAGTATATAAGTCGGAGCCGGCCGGATCGGAAAACTATATCTTATAGCTCCTATAGGAATAATCGGAAAAATAGTTGAAAAAAATTATAACTTATGTGTTTTTTGACATATTAATTTATGCTCTTGGAAATATCATTTTTTTAACTGTTCTGAATTAAGAATTAAATTTTATAAAAATCGGACGACTATATCATATAGCTCCCATAGGAACGATCGGAAAACTAAAGAGAAATTAATAGAAACAAAATTATAGATTTGTTAATTTTTATTGCATTCTCTTCTACTCTAAAAATATAACATTATTTTATTATTTTAGAATTTCGAATTAAATTTAACATAAATCGGACGACTATATCATATAGCTCCCATAGGAACGATCGGAAAACTAAAGGGAAATTAAAAGGATCAAAATTATAGCTTTGGTAATTTTTATTGTATTCTCTTCTACTTTGGAATATAAGTTTTTTTATTATTTTAAAATTTCGAATTAAATTTAACATAAATTGGATGACTATATTATATAGCTGCCATAGGAAGGATCGATTAATTAATGTCAAAGTACTCCGTAAACTGCTATAATTTTGTTTGTTGCAAATCTAAATTTAACATTTTTGTAATTTCAAATAGAATAGGAACGATCTGCAAGGGTATATAAACTTCGGCTGGCCGAAGTTAGCTTTCTTTATTGTTATTTTTTGATAGGATAGTTGACGAGTAAACCATGGAGAGCTATAAGAATTCTTCAAGGAGGAAAGAGGGACATGTACATCAAATAGACGCTAAAGGACTTTATAAAAATACCCAACTGCATCATCAACAGGAAGGTCAACAAGATAGGACCAATTAATTGTCGATAAAGATTCAACTAGTTTAGCATAGTCAGTCTTTTTAAAACACAAACTAGGATGTGCGTTTATTGCAGTCCTAGGAGCATTAAAAATCCATTAATACAGAGCTGAAGGGTAGGATGATGACAATCTTCAGGTAGAGATAGTGGCGGAGTTCGACTAACTTCAGTATTGATATTATCAAAGACGAAGATTAAGTCAAGGAGACGACCAATATGATTGGGAATCCAGTTTACTTGCTGCAAGGATAGTTCAACAAGACGATCAACAAAGTCATGTTGCATCCTAGTAATCATTGCCAATGAGTCATTACTCTCCAACCAAGAACTATTGGGAAGATTAAAGTCACCGAGCACAATGAGTTGGTCAGTTTCAGCAAGCAACAAGGAGATAGACTGTATGGCGGACAGGTGCAATAAATACACGTTAAATTCGGAGCTAGGGGGTATATAGGAGCATGTTAAAAAAATGTTATTTTTTTGGGAAAGATAATTTTACGGAAATAAACTCAATACATGATGAACCAGAAATATCAACAAGCTCAGAAGTTAAATCGGATTTGACTCCAATAAGAACGTCTCCACCTCGACGGGTATGACGATCATTCCGATAAACAAAAAACTTATTTGACAAAATCTCACTATCGTGTACAGATGGGTTAAGCCAGGTCTTAGTGAATACAATAACATTGGTTTCTTCTATTACTGTTCTTCCTAGGGATCATGCTAGAAAGTGGGACAGGAGGAGGTGCAAGGGTATTATCTAAAGGCAGTACAAGGTGCGGCAGGGCCCCCGAAGTGGCAACAGCCGGTGACCGATTGGCAGAATCTGGCAGCGATTGCGCACTGACATCAGTCGTTGATGACTCTCTCCCATTGGGATCCTCCTCATCGCACGACATACAGCTTGCAGTGGGGCTGGGAAGAGAGAGGTTGCTGGAGAGATCTGGAACATGTAGAGAGATATTAGGCAGTGTAGGACTACGATTTATATTTAATGATAATTGATTAAGAAGAATACGACCTTTAAAGTTTGAGTCGAAAACATTAAACCGACTTAATAAGTCCGTAAATCCAGCACGTAAAGCCTGGAAATCCAGCTCCATTTGCCTCATAAATGATCTAATATCAATTTTAATGTGTAGGCATGTAGGGCACGTCCAGTCCAGGTTGGCATTAGACCTAGTACGATCCGCTATTTGGGCCGCACTATGCCCAAAGTCAACACATTAAGCGTGCGCAATGTTCTCACATAACCAGCAATTAACAATCGGCTGCCGTGAAATGATTTTGCCAGTAAATTGCAACCAACAACATAGCAATCAGACATTGTTTACAAGTTAAAGTATGACAAAAAATGTAGAATGTAGAGAAATGTAAACAGAAAGCTTTAGAAGAGTGCTAACAAATAGCTGTGTGGCTATGAGGGCGCCGACGAAAGAAAAAGCGCGATAAGTGGAAAGAAAGAGCGCGATAAGACCAAATCAGCAAAGAACCGTTAACTCGAAAATGAGAGCCGGTGACTGAAGTTGGGAGATAAGCAGAGCAAACGGTGCGAGAGAGCGCCAAAACGACAATGTAAATAAAAAACAACAACAATGCACTCGCGTCGTTAACTATTTTTCAATATCTTTAAAAAGACGTTGGTTTTAACACAAATCAATAATTTGCATTCAAACGGCGGGCTCAACCGAATTGAGAATAAAAACTTTGGGAATATAAAAATCAAAAATTTCGACCCTAAGCGAATAAATGTGGGAGCGAATGTAAAACACGTCCGTATACAACAGAGAGATGGTGTTTTTCTTAAGCCGGATAGTGTGTTTTCGGCTTCCCGTTTTTTAGACACTTTGAGCAACTCGACTTGTACATGTTCGGTGCACCGCAACCATATCAGAACCTTTTTCTTTTCTGCATATCGATTGCCATCTCAGCGTTAATCTTGCCTACAAGTTCAGCATCAGAGAAGTCTGTAGCATCCTCCCAAGGACAGCCCTGCCCCAACTCGGATACTTGTCTGCGAAATGGTACAGGCTTCTGATAATTATAGCTTCGCTTAGGTTAAGTTAGGTTACATGGACGGCCCTCATGGACGGGGCCACGCATAGGCCAATATGGCCCTCAGTTGTCCGGCTAATCTGTATGAACCTCGAGATATTTTATTAGGTTTTAATGTACACAAGGATCGAGGTGTATTTCGCAAAGGCAAGAAGTTCGCCTGGTTCCCTGCTGAAGGCGTCTTTTTGTGATGCCAGAACTGGTGCACCGAGGTATCTTGTTCTTGCTCGTGAGAGAGCCGGACAGTTGCAGATAAGAAGATAAGGGTCTCAATAGCCGCCGGTTCATCGCATTTCCTGCAGGTGCGGCTGTTCAGTATTCCGATAGTAGTTGCGTGTGATGCGGACAGACAGTGGACTGTGAGGATTCCCACCAACAATCTGCAGTCTTTCCGAGGAAGATACAGTACATACTGCATAAGTTTTTCATTTCGCTCTTTGCACATTATTCTTGCGATTCGGCAAGTCTTGGTATTCTTCCACCTGCTTTTTGCTCGCGTGTCCGCCTAGTTCTCCAGGGCGCTTTGTACCGTTCTGAGGGAAACATACTGTCGTTCTGTCGTTCGTCAGCTCTACGCCCTCCTTTGCAAGAACGTCATCTGTCGCGTTGCCATTGATGCCCTGGTGACTGGGAACCCAATAGATCCGCACTGACTTCGTCGTGCTAGGGTTATCTACCTTCCTGCTTGCCATTACATTTTTGGAACTGAGAGTTGACGACTGCATGGATCTTATCGCCGCTTGGCTGTCCACGGTCGGTTTATACTTTGAGCCACTTCTGCCGCTTTCCTTATGGCGAAGACTTCTGCCTGGAATATGCTACAGTCGCTGGGTAGCTTATATGACAGCCTTATTTCAGGGTCCGTACAGTATATTCCCGGTCTTACTCCTCCTTCCATCTTGGAGCCGTCTGTGTATACGTTGAAGTGTTAAGTCTGGTCCCGACCCGTTATCCAGTCGTTTGGGCCCATGATCGAGGTTGTTTTAACCTCCGGGCACGTTTTGGGAGTCATGTAGTCCGTTTTGTTGATCATGCTTCGGCCGATCGAACTGTGTCCGAGGCTTTGCGTCGTCATATTGCCTGATGCAACTAGACGTTGTGCTGCCTTTCCTGCAGTTAGTTAAGCGTGGATATCTATGGGGTCAATTGAGAGGATCGTTTTAAGAGCTTTAGTTGGGGTTGACCTCAGCGCCCCCGTTATGCAGACCAGTGCCTGCCGCTGAGTTCTCTTTATAAGCTCGGTGTAGGTCTTCTTTTCAGGCTCCATATTTCGGTACCTTGTATCTCTTAGTAAAGAGAATGAGGTCCGTCTTGTCCCACCCTTTCCGCTCACTCACATATCTCCCTGAGTGTTGATTCCATTATGGAGCTGAGGGTCGATGGACAGACTACCGTAATAATTATGCCTATGTCGTCCGCGTATAAAGTTATTTTTGGGGCTCTCCTCTCGAATCTCTTAATTAGATCATTGACCACCAAATTCCATAGAAAAGGCGAGAGGATCCCACCTTGTGGTGTGCCTCTGTGTGCCCCCTTTACCATGGAACCAGTGCCCCACTCTGAAAGTACCCGCCTGCAGCTAAGCAAGTTTCTTATCCAGAGGCTTACTGCGGGGTGCGTGCTGGTCGCTTATAGGCGATCCATTATAGCATCCGTCTTGACATTGTTTAATGCTCCGGATATATCTACGAATACTCCAAGCTCATATTTCTTAATGTGTAGGGCTCTCTCAACGGTTGCTACTAGCGAGTATAGTGCCGTTTCCACAGATTTCCCTTTGGATGACATTAGTCTCCCTACATCATTGTGTGTGTAGAACCAGCAGCAATTCCAGAGTTTTGAGTATGAAAGGTAAGAATTGTCGGCCTGTAATCCTTGGGGCTCGCGTGACTGCACTTTCCCACCTTTGGAAGGAAGACAATCCGAGAGGTCCTCCATTGGATTGGGATATAGCCCGTGCTTAGACATGCCAAGTATATTTCATGTGGTGATCCTTTCCTTGGTCGCCTGCAACATGGCTGGAAATAATGGAATAATGGCAAAGAAGTCTATGGCCCAATTGATTTTCATTGGTGTTATTAGATCGTTTGGGGGGCGTTCTTCGCCAGCTGCTGTCCTGGTGCGTGCTCGCGTCTATGACATCCGTGCATCCTGAGAAGTGCGATTGCATAAGTGCTGTTAGGTCCTCTGAACTGCCCTCAGTCCACTGTCCGTCGTCGCGCTTTAGCTGACTCTGTATGGTTAGCTGCTTCGAAAGCAGCTTCCGGAGCCTAGCTATTTCCGGGACGTCCTCGATGCTGGAGCAGAAGTTTCTCCACGAGCTTCTCTGTGCCCTGCGTGATTCCTTCTTGTAATCCCTAAATAGGATTTTGTATTCCTCGTTCATGCTCTCATTGTCTGCCTCTTTGGCGATTTTGAAGACTTCTCGGAGGTTATTTCTTTTGAGTGTCAGTTCCCGATTCCACCATGGTGGCTTCTTCTTTCTTCTTGATGTAGGGCAGGGTCTCTAGGGACGTTTCTATGTCTTTCACGGATTTTACTGCACCCGAGCTAGTCGCGAGTTTTAAGGTAACTGTCCTTTTAAACTTTTCCCAGTTCGTGTTCCGGGGTTTCTATAGACAGTTACCTTTGGGGTACTTTTAAGATCGTATCTGAACTGAATATACCTATGGTCTGAGAAGGATGGCGTTTTTAGGACACTTCATGCGGAGACCAAAGTACTCCGTCCCTTTACAAGTGTTATATCTAGACGTTTGACGAGTTGCCTCCAACGAAGGTGTTTTCCTCCCCCACGTTTGCTATTTATAAATTTGTAGATAGAATAAAGTCTAAGAGTGACTCACCTCTGTCGTTGATGTCGGTGCTTCCCCACACGCTGTGGTGTGCATTGGCATCTGCACCAATGAGGAGTTGAATTCCACTAAGTTGCTCAGCTCTTCTGGTGGCGACGGCCTATCGTGTGCCATGTAGCAGGACGCTACCAAGAGGCGCTTCTCCTTGCTTTCTAGCATCACCGTAGTCAAGTCGAATGGCTTAGGTGCCTGGCATACAGTACATAAACTGTATGCCTAGATTCGCCGCAACTAGAACTTGAACCAGTTGGGCTAGGGGTTGCATATGAGGATCTGAAGACTAGAGCGACAGCCTCTGTTGAATGCAGAATGAGTACAACTTGATTGTGAGAGTCAGAATTGTTACTGATTTTATTGTATAAAGTTAACGCTATTTATAGGTATAAAGTGCATAGGTTAACAAAATAGGTATAAAACAAAGTGTCGGTTATTATGCATTATTGGCAATGGGCGTAAACCCAGTTACAATTCAGCAGAATATGCTTGTGCCAATAAGTGGGTCATTGATAATGTTGCTGACGGCTTGACCCGATATATGATACTTCAGAGCGCTGACTTATAACTACTGCTGCGACTGAACATTCTCCCGGCCGTTGAACAAGTGTTCAACCATCGCTAATGCTGAACGCAAAACTTCGTGGGGTAGGTTCAGGTGACAGCTGTTCGTCGTTCTCTTGGTTGTTGCAGGTCCGTTGTCGTGGCTTCCAGTTGACGAATCGCCTTCGGTAAATTGATTTGACTATGCTGAATCCTTTAGCTTAGCCAGCCTTTGTTGTAGGCGATCCAGTTCGTCTGATTCAGATTGTTGGGTTGCAGTCTCTCGAGCTGACTCTGATGTGTCTTCCACAACGGGCGTTGTTATGTTGCCAAAACGAATGTACGCTAAATGTGATTCGGTGATTATCGTGCTGAATGTGCTAATACTAATGTTAGCGTTTCGTGCGGTGCAGCCGGAGGACAGAGACAGTAAACCCGATCCATTAAGGTGAATGGTGGATGGCATTCCCTTGAAGTTCTAACATCCATCTGTTCCGTTGATGCGTTCTTAACCAAATCAAACCTGCCTTCGACTTAATAATCTCACAGAGTGTTTCAGATTTGTTGTTGAATAGCTGAAATTCACACCGATTTTCAGCGTTGAATGCGGCTTGATGGTTAAAGCAAATGTGTTCGTTGTTGGATAGTACTAGACATTACTCGAACTCATCCTCAGTAAGACCAATGAATTGATCTCTATGGGAATTTACCGCGATGATAAGTGTCTTAATGTCAAAACGATTCCAGCCTCCTGAGTGCCACGTCGGGATGGGGATGATGCTGAAGACTTCCTGCTGTGCTGTTGATACCAGAGACACTGTCGTTTTGAATATACCATGATCTGTAGTTGTAGTTCCCTCGGCGCGCATGATTTTATAGAGTTCCATTACATTTTCCGACGAGACCGGCAACATTTGATCCGGAAGTAGATGATCCCGAATTTTGTCTAATTGGTCTCTTAGCTGCTTAGGAGTTACCAGCATGGGACTGATGGTTCGATGACGAACGTCGGTGAGAACGCTGGCAATTTCAGCTTGCATCCGCTGCATCCCAGTTGCAAGCAGGGTTAACTGGGTAGTTAAGACTACGAATGTTTGCTGCAAGTGGTCGCCTTGATATCTGCCTCGTTCCTTGTTGATGGTTGCTAGTTGATGCTCCAAATTTCTGATGCGGCTGTCAGTCGGGGCGGTATGAACTTAAAATCCACCTATCTCTGATTGCAATGGTGGATGATCTGGGCTTGTGCCTTATCCGTGAAGATCGCTTCTTCTAAGGCCTTTAGTTTATTGTTGGCGCCGACGAAGTTGGTTGCATTATCGCAGTGGATGGTCTGACACCTTCCACGTCGACTCAAGAACCGTCGAAGAGCACCTTAGAATGCATCTGTTGTTAGGTCGTTTACCAACTCTAGATGGACTGCCTTCGTAGCGAAACAGCAGAAAACTGCAATATACGCCTTGTCTGGTCTCTTTCCACGGAGTTTATGGTGAATCTAAATTGGCCCGCAGTAATCAACACCAGAATTAAAGAATGGTCGAGCTTGTGTTACTTGGTCGACTGGCAGATTGCCCATTATTTGTTGCATTAGTTTGGGCCGTGCCTTTGTACACTTGACACAACAGTGTATAATGCTTCTCGCCATTGTTTTATCATTGATAATCCAATATTGCTGTCTGGAAATGGCTCTTAACGCCTGCGCACCGCAATGCATGTTCTCTTCATGCATTTCTCGCAACAGCATTCTTACTATTGGATCATTGTAAGGAAGCAAGATTTGATGTTTTGCGTTATACGGGAGTTCAGATTCTTATAATCTCCCTCCGACTCTGATGAGGCTATCCTTGCCGATCATGGCTGATAGAGAGACGAGAACGCTCTTTTTGTCCACGGCCTTGTGGGCAACAAGTTGCTGGTGCGCAGTATGATCGTACGAGCGTGACTTAGTTCACCAATGCATAGGGTGGTTGTACTTGATCTGTTTCTTTTGTAACAGAAACGCATCATATATGCCACAATTCTTTGTAGTTTTTGAAAACTATTGCTATGGTTGCAATTATAGAGTTCTTCCCCTGTCTGATCCTGACATGCTGGAAGACTCACTTGTTTTGTTCGCCGTTCAAGATCATTTGGACCGATTACGGGCATCTTGATCCATTTGTCCCTTGAACCGTGTAGAAAAAGTGGTCCATACAGCCAGAGGGTATGTTCTGATAATTTTCTGGCTGCAATTCCTCTTGATAGCACATCTGCTGAATTGCTTGCCAAGGACACGTGTCGCCATTGAGATGGATCTGAGACAGCTTGGATTTTTGCTATACGATTCGAAACGAACGTGCGGTACGCGGCCGACGATGCTTTTATCCAGGACAAAACTACAGTTGAGTCAGTCCAGAAGTATCCAGAAGCCCTTTCGATCGGTAATCGCAAATCCTTTCTAACTCTGTGTGTTAGTTCAGCGCCCAACAGCGCAGCACATAGTTCAAGGCGGGGCAAAATTTCTTTCGCGGATGGAGCCACTCGTGACTTGGAGCAAAGAAGTCGTACCGAAATTTGATTGTTTTTGTAGGTAGCTCTTATATACACTGCTGCTCCGTACGCACGCTCTGATGCATCCACAAATGTGTGTACTTCTTGATGGACTGGAACCTTTCCATTATAGATATGCCTAGGAATTTGCATACTGTTTAATGCTTGCAGATCCGATCGATAGTTCTTCCAATAATTTTGAACCTCCTGAGGGAGCTCATCGTCCCAACTCAGGTTCAGTGCCCAAAGCGTTTGCATAAAAATGGTTGCCTTTACTACCACGGGGGCAAATAGTCTAAGTGGGTCAAAAATTTGTGCTGACTCGGAACTTACCACGCGTTTGGTGATGCTTGACGCCTCGCTTTTCTGTGATCGCCCACACAGTTGATCTCTTTGTGGCATCCATACCAAACCCAACGTCTTGACACTGTAGTGTTTCAATGTTTCGTCTAGCTTGACGGTTTTGATGGTGTCTGCTTCGGGAACGTCTGTTAGAATTTGCCCATTATTGGAGCACCATTTTCGGAGCTTGAAATCGGATGGTAACCATATTTTATTTTAATTCCTTTTGAATGTGGACTGCTTCCGCAACGCTGTTTGCTCCAGTGGGACAGTCATCTACGTAGAAATCGTGCTTTAGAACAGACCATCCAAGCGGGAATTGATCCTTTGCCTTCTCGGACAAGTAATCTAAGCAATTTGTTGCTAGGAATGGGGCTGACGTTGTACCGTATGTGACGGTTTTGAGCCGGTAATATTTAAGATCATCTGATGGATTCTTTCTCCAGACGACTAGTTGATGATACTGATCGTCAGGATGCATCCACACCTGCCGATACATTTTCTCTATGTCCGCTGTAAACACGTATTTATGAGTGCGGAAGCGTAATAGAATTACAAATAGCTCGCTTTGCACAGTGGGTCCAGCATAGAGTATGTCGTTCAAAGACTTGTTGCTGGTGGTTTTGCATGAAGCGTCGAATACTACCCTCAACTTTGTTGTACTGCTTTCCGGCTTTAGCACACAGTGGTGTGGAATGAAGTAGTGATTAGCGGGTATATCTGTTTGGTGCACTTGTTTCATGTGTCCGAGTGCTTCGTATTCATCCATGAAGTCCACGTAGCCCTTCCAGACATCAGGTGACGTTCTTCTTTCCAGAGCCAGAAATCTATTCGTGGCTGTTTTCTGTGATGCCCCCAGGGCTGAAGACTGTTCAGAAAATGGGAGTTTCACCACAAATTTGCCATCTTTTGCCACTCCCAAGTTTCCTACGAAGTGCATTTCGCAATGTGCCTCTATTGGTGATCGATGCCTTGCCTCGGCTTCAAGATTTTCTAGAGTCAAGATGGTTTCAACAGTGTGTCGTTTCTTCGTCGGGGGGGGAACCCCATGATCCGAGGAGATCCTTCCGGCAATGATCCATCCAAGTTTTGTATTCTGAAGAACTGGTCCTCCTGCCTTTAGTATCGTCTGGTTTGGCAGCAGCAATTAATAGTAGTGCTCTGCTCCGATAAGCATGTCAATCTTTCCTGGCTTATCGAAATTCGGATCGGCCAGAGCTATGTTGCTTGGGATTTGTAGGCTTGCCGAATTTAACTGATGCGCCGGTTGATCAGCTATTATGTGTGGTAGGACAAAGGCTTCAACTTCTTGAGTGAATGCGTTATGCATTGATTTTATTTGAACATTTGCTCTTGCTCTACTGGTTTTTGGATTGCCTCCAATGCTTTTGATCCGTAGAGAAGTTCCATGAAGTTTCAGTGATAGTACTGAAGCCATTCGTTCAGAAATCAGATTTATTTGTGATCCTGAATCTAGCAGCGCTCTGAAGGTAGCAACTTGACCATTGCTAGCCTTCACTGATACTTTGACTGTGGCCAGCAAGTTATAATTCTTGTTGCTTGCTGCACCTACAGTAGGTGAATGTTGATTGGATGATGCACCTGATGTGGTTTCCAGATGCAACAAAGTATGATGTTTCTTGTCGCACTTAAAACACGGGCGACCTCGGCAATCCTTTGCCTTGTGGTCATTGCCGAAGCAGTTGACACACAGTCTTTGTTTTTGTACCCAATTAACTCGTTCGGGTATTGTTTTGCTGCGGAAGTCATCGCATTTATAAAGCCAGTGATTCCTTTTGCAAAATTGACAGCATGGTCCTTTTCCAGTACTGGCTGATGAGCATGTTGGACCCTTCTGTTCCTTTCTTGATTGTTGTCCCTTTTTTCCTGTTCCAAGAACTCGGATGCGCTGGTCCAGAAAGCTGAGCAGTGTGTCGAGACCCTGTAACTCTCGGGACCCATCTAACGACTGCTCGTATAGGGCTCTGCTTGCCAGATCCAATTTTTGCTTGATGATGGCAATCAATATTGTATCCCAACTTGATACATCGATGTCCAGTCCCTTTAATGATCCTAGAGACTCGATAGTTGTAATGTACAACTCTTTTAATGACCTTCGATCGTCACTCACCGCGTTTTGATGCAAGAAACGATTGAGAATCGTGTCTGCCACATGTCGGGGATTGTTGTAGGAATCGACTAATATACCCCAGGCGCTGAGGTAATTTTCTTCCTTAAGATCGATGTGTCTTATCAATCTTTCAGCTTCTCCAGTTACGGTGGTCCTTAGGTACCACATTTTCCGTACCGTCGGCATGTTAGTATCATGGACCATGCATTTGAATGAATCAAAAAACTGAGTCCAATTGAGTAGATCCCCATCGAATTTGGGGATGCTGACTCTGGGCAAATGCATATCTTCATTGCTAGAGGAGTTTGATTTGGCTCCTAAGACATCTTGAATTTCCTTTTCAAGTTTTAGGAAGGATTTCATGTCATATCCTCCCTTGCTTGGATCATCGTAATCTTCATGTACCGAGAAATGGATCTCTTGCGTTTGCGCCCATAGTGATTTTATCAAATCACTTGTTACGGTCTTTCCCGTACCTGAATACTCTTTCAGAGCGCGCTTAATAGAATCTGATATTGCCCTTTGTCGACGACATGCTGATATTAGTTTCTGGGACTCTATCGTGGGCTGTTGAATGCTTGCAGGGTTACCAGTTGGGACTGGATTTACCTCGACTTGGCTTGTTGATTGTTCCATGCCGTCCCGTATGATAGCTCGATATTTGTCGTATGACTCACGACAGTCGTTGTAGAACTTCATGTATGCCGTAGTTCTATACTTTTGAGGAATCTTGAGATCATTTTTGTGAATCGACTCAAAGCGTCATCGAGTATGGTTAGTCTGTTTTCATAATAGTTCGGACTTGATTTCCTCTTCAATGAATCTTTCTTGAAGTTGATGATAAATTTTGAAATTTCTTGACTGATCTCCTGTTGCACGTCTAGTGCTTCTATGACTGCTTGGTCATCCATGTCACTCATATTTATTACCTTGTGTTTAAAACTTCTGACCCGTTGGGAGTGTTTTATTTGCTTGTATAGCTGGATACGCTCCTATTCGCAACCGAATTGGTCAAAGAAGCTTTTAACACTTATGAATGATTTGGGTGAATTTGATGACAGCAACTGTGGTGCTGAGTTCTCGTATTCTGAGAGTGTTTGATTCTGGTTTCAAAGTGTCGCCTGTTGACAACTTCGAAAATGTGTCCGGGATTGGATGATCTAAATCCGTTTACAGGGATCACAAACAAACAAAACGATTTTACTAAATCGTTGACGGAGCTGGTCGCCTTGTTGACCAGTCTTCCAACTTCCTGAGTCGACTTTGCTCAGGTGTCCTTAATCTGTCGCCTTGTTGACGACTTGGGCAAAAGGACTTGTATGGAAGATATCTCCAACGTTGTGTTCTAGGGTGTGATCTCTTGGTGAGATCACGTCGGGGTCACCAAAATGTTTATTGAATGGCTTAGGTGCCTGGCATACAGTACATAAACTGTATGCCTAGATTCGCCGCAACTAGAACTTGAACCAGTTGGGCTAGGGGTTGCATATGAGGATCTGAAGACTAGAGCGACAGCCTCTGTTGAATGCAGAATGAGTACAACTTGATTGTGAGAGTCAGAATTGTTACTGATTTTATTGTATAAACTTAACGCTATTTATAGGTATAAAGTGCATAGGTTAACAGAATAGGTATAAAACAAAGTGTCGGTTATTATGCATTATTGGCAATGGGCGTAAACCCAGTTACAATTCTGCAGAATACGCTTGTGCCAATAAGTGGGTCATTGATAATGTTGCTGACGGCTTGACCCGATATATGATACTTCAGAGCGCTGACTTATAACTACTGCTGCGACTGAACAGGAGCTGTAATGAGGCATAAGGTTAGCATGGATACCCTTCCGTACAAGTACGGCGCTTCTGTTTCTGCTTACCGCTGGTGAGCAGAATGTTTTGTAGTTTGAGGACCTTAGTTCGGCCACGATATTGCCTGAGGCAATCCATGGCTCTTTAACCAAGGCTATGTCGACAGGCCCTTGCTCCAGGGAAATCAGGAGCTCCGCCGATGCGATTATGATTTTATTAAGATTGAGCTGCAACACCCTTGGAGGCATGGGCGGCTGGCTCATCTCCGCTCGACGGGTTGGCTATAACTGTACGGTCACCGTCCTCTTCGTCTTACGAGTCATCTAGAGCGAGGTCCTGGCCGACATCCACGATGGCTTCGGGACCTATGTCCTTTTCCATCTCGCTTTTTGAAACACAGGTTGACACTACCTATGCCCCACGCAATCTTCCCGAATCTTGTGTACAGCAGATCCTTCGCCTCCTTGTTGATTTGGAAAACCACACTTTGGCCCACCTCACTGGGTAGTAAGTTGGCCATGTGCGGAAACTTTTCCTAAAAGTTTTCTTTCTATTGCAGGTAGTATATACGTCGGATCCAGCCAGATCGGAAAACTATATCTTATAGCGCCCGTAGAAATAATCGTAAAAAAAATTGAAAAAAAATGTACCTTCGGTGTTTTTTTGACATATTACCTATTGCTCTTGGGACTATCATTTTCTTAACTGTCCTGAATTTCATATTAAATTTTATAAAAATCGGACGACTATATCATAAAAAAAAATGATAGCTTTGTTAATTTTTATTGTTTTTTTTTCTACTCTGGAATATAACTTTTAATAATTATTTCAGAATTTCAAATTAAATTTAACATAAATCGGACGACTATATTATATAGCTGCTATAGTAAAGATCGATTAATTAATGTGAATATATTGCGTAAGCTGCTATAATTTTGTTTGTTGCAAATCTAAATTTAGCATTTTTGTAATCTTAAATTGAATAGGAATGATCTGCAAGGGTATATAAACTTCGGCTGGCCGAAGTTAGCTTCCTTTCTTGTTATTATTGTCAAGCTAACCGGTTGTGTTTATCTCGGGATCCCGTGTTTCATAAAAGTTTTATAAAATTTGCTTTTTATAATTTTTTGTTTTGTTTGGACTTCACGTCGTGTAGCTTGTGCTTTCATCAAAGCATCGCGTATGCCGACCTTGCCTGCATTGGCTGGCCGGCCGCTCTGCTGATCGTCATCATGTCTGCCGCTGATCAAGATATTGATGTCCCTCTATGTGGTAATGTTATGAATGTGGAGCTGCGATGGTTCTTCGTCTCCCAATCTATTTACATCTGATAATTCAGATGTCAGTACTAGCAAGGAGTTTTCAAGGTCGTCAAGATCACAGAAATTTGATTTGGAACGTAATTTAAAACCTATTGCTGATACTTCATATTCATCGCAAGACAATTAGAAAGACGTGTTGGATGCTTCGGCGGATACTTTGCTTGATGCTGAGAAAGATTTTTCTTCTCAACATGAATTTGATAATTTTAATGAGGGAATACACAGTTCAAGCACACCTAGACATTCCACTACTTCAACTTCAGAATTCGTCAGTCAGAAAGTGGCGGACCAGTTGCGTTGCGAATTCGCCAAACGAATAAGAAGGCGAAGCGAGCTTGTCCCTAGCTACAGTAAGGAGTCCTCGTCTGATTTTACATTTGGACCAATTGTTAAGCGCTTTCGTAATCTTTAATGCAAGGTTCACTCGGAACTATTTGGATCGGAGGACTGGGACTCTCCTGGTGAAAAATATTTAGGTCATGGGAACGGCTTTGCCCTCTTATCTTCTGATGATGATATTGATAACCCCATCCCTAATGATCCTATGGACACCCAGTCCCCTCCATCGTAACTAGTAAGAGTACAAAAACTTCTAGAAATAGTGGTGGAATTTCTCGAAATTCAAAGGGTATTTTTGGTACTCCTCTTTCTTCGATTAAAGCACCTAAATCTGAACCACGTCCGCCCGCCTTTGTGATAAAGGGTGTTACTGATGTCAAGCAACTTATGAATCTGATCAAGGCTGCCACCACCAATATAACATTTAAGATTACTGGACCTGCTACAGTGACAATATCGCCATTTGATGGTGATACATACAAAATAGTTCAGCATCTCTTGTGGAGTAATAATATTCCGTTTAATGCTTGGCAATTGAAAAGTGATCGGTCTTTCAGGATCGTCGTCAAAGGCCTTCATTCGTCTACGAATCCTGAAGATATTAAGGCTGATTTACACCAAAACATACTGTTTCGTGCCCCCCAAATGTGAGCCTCCTCTGACTAGTGCTTGCTTTGAAATACTTATCTCCCGTATTGACCAGATGATGTTAATGATGATGAAAATGATGGAGATTCTTATAAACCAGTTTACCGTCAGTTCGACTTCTGATGCGTCTAAGATCAGGAGACATGCTTCGTTTCTCATTTTGGAACGCCAATGGTCTCACTGGCAAAAGTCTGGAGTTAGAGAACTATCTTACGGCTTATTCAATTGATGTGTTGCTAATTAACGAAACGCATTTCAACAGCCGCTCACATTTCAGAATTTTTCCATATGATTTATTGACTAGCAATCACCCCTCTGACCGTCTTTGATGAGGTGCTGCTATTTTTATCTGTTCTCACTTGCAGTATTCCCCTTACAGTAAAAACTGTACTGTAAAATGTAAAACTGCTGCAATTACCTTAAGCACGGACTTGGGAGACATCGTGAAATAATCCTTTTTATGGACTGTTCAAGATTTTGGACAACTTTTTAGCGAATTTGCTGGAGACTGGAATGCTCACAATCAATTTTGGTGTTGTAGCCCCTTTTCACCAAGAGGTGTTCAGCTTTTAGATCATATTACGTTTTCAAGTCTGCAAGTTTTAGCTACAGGAGGACCAACTCACTTTCCTTCTGATGCAGGTCTAAATCCAACGGCAATTGATTTTGCTATTTACAAGGGTATCTCGTCCAACTTTCTGACTGTACATGAATCTCATGAACTTAGTTCTGATCACATCCCGCTTGAAATACTTTTATGCGCTTCTATTTCGCCCCCATTAACAACACCAAGGCGGCTGTATCATCAGGCTAACATTGGACGTTTTAAGGATTATCTTACAATCCTTATTGAGAATGATGAATCTGCTGATCTGAACTGTCCTCTGGATATTGATACACCCAGAAAAAAAAATTACCTTGATTTAAGTCCACGTTCCTTAAATTAAGGAACGATTGACTAAAATTGCTAAATAGGGCTATACATGGACTTAAAAGTTTTCATCCCATATACATTTTAAGTCTAAATGGTCTAATTTGAAGTCTTAATGAACTAAAAATAGTCCATTTAGACTTAAAATGTATATGGGATGAAAACTTTTAAGTCCATGTATAGCCTTATTTACCCATTTCAGTCCATCGTTCCTTAATTTAAGGAACGTGGACTTAAATCAAGGTAATTTTTTTTTCTGGGTGTACAGCTGTGAGTGACTTGACTCTAAAGATTCAATCTGCCACTGCTAACGGTAATCACTCTGCTGTTCCACAGCAAAATAATGCCCTTTTAAACAGCCGAATAACGACGCTGGTTAGGCAGAAGAGATCACTCCGGCGACGCTGGATGCAAACGCGTCATCCGCAAGACCAAGCTATATTTAAAAGAGCTGATACATTATTAAGAAAAACACTTTATCTTGCTAAGTCCAAATTTTTCGCCTGGAAACTTAGTGCTATCGATCCGGATGCTGATCGAGGCTTCGAGTTGTGAAAATGCACTTGCGAACTTAAACGGCAGCCTCTCCAGAAGTTTTCCTTGCTTCGATTGGACGGTACTTGGGCAAATAAAGATGATGAAATAGCTAAGGGACACGCTGATTCTTTGGAAGAAAGATTTAAGCCTTTTGACTTGGTCACAGATAAAGAGCCTGCTGTTACAGAAGCTTTTGATGATGTTCCCTCTGGTCCTGCTTCTCAAATTTCGCCTATAGATGAAGAAGAAGTTAAAGACCAAACAAAGCGACTAAAGCCGAAAAAAGCCCCTGGCCATGACAGCATTGACGGGAAAGTAGCTAAAGCTTTGCCAGTTGCAGCTATTTCATTTCCTACGCATATCTTAAATGCTATAATTGTTCTTTCGTATTATCCGGAGCCGTGGAAGCATGCGAATGTTGTTATGATCCCCAAGAAAGGCGTCTCTCCCCGCTGTGCTGATTATCTTCGGCCTTTAAGCCTGTTGCCAACCTTCTCCAAGATTTTTGAGCGAATCTTACGAAAAATGCTTTTTAATGTTCATATGTTCCAGGATGCAATTCCAAATCATCAGTTTGGTTTCAGGAGTCTGCATAATGCATCGGGTGGTCAACCATATCCTTAAAGCATTCGAGGCGAAAAAGTATTGTTGCGCAGCATTTCTAGATGTCAAGCTTTATAAGCTGAAACCCATTCTTTCACCGACATACTTTGATCTCCTCCGCTGATTTCTCATTGGTAGAACCTCCCAGGTGGATTTTTGAGGATCCAAGTCTGTCTCAAGGCCTATTCTTGCTGGAGTCCCTCAAGGAAGTGTGCTGGGTCCTGTCTTGTATACAATATTCACCTCGGACCTTCTTTCGCCCAGAGGCAAGACAGTTTTAACAGCTTCCTATGCAGATGACACATCATTTCTGGCGACAAGCGCTCTGCGAAAAGAGGCGACAGATATGGTGCAGGACATGCTGAATGAGTTTTAGGCCTGGGTGTCGAGGTGGAACATCGCAGTTAATCCTGCCAAGTCTCAGCATGGCCCCTTTTCATTAAACAGGATGAGCACTTATCGCCTTACTTTAGACGGGACTCGGACACGGTTAAGTTCCTTGGGCTTACTCTGGACAGATGGCTTCTTCGTACGGGCAGTAGACTGTCGATCACGGCGAAAACCTGGCTCTTTAAAGCAATTGTGATGCCTTGTCTACATTGGGGTATACACTTCTGGGGGACTGCCTGTAACACTTTTATAAAAAGAATTGAATCCTGTCAATCCAAAATTTTAAGACTTATGATAAACGCCATATACTATACAAGAAACACCACTATTTTTCGAGATCTCAAAATTAATCCTGTTTGTACAACTATCTCCAACACTGCCATTCATTGCTTGTTGGAAACTCATTCCAGACGTAGACGCAATTTTTGTAATGAGTCTTTTTTATATTCACTACTTTTTGTTAATGTTTGCCAATAAACATTTTTTATGCGTATCTAAAAACAAAGTAGTATAGAACCATCCTACTGTTATTTATTAAAAACGCTGCGGTGCTTAATCGAATTTGAGGAAGTTTTTTTCGCTGTCCACATGTAAAGTTTTTGCGATACAAGGGAGCACAACAATAGAACAGCAGGTTGACATTGCTCGTAGCTAGCCAACAACTAAAGTGAAAGCTAAATTTAATTTTATTATTATTCCCATTGACAACCTCGCAGTTAGGATGTAATTCATAATGAGCAATCCAGAAGAAATCATATATCTCGATCTTTCGGCCAAGTGCGATATCTGTGCAAAACCTTTATCTGCGGCTCCGCAAGTTAGGAGTAAAAGTGGACATGAATTCCACATGAATTCTATAAAGTGTGCATTGAAAACTATGGCAAAACTCTCAGCACTTGCGCGACATGTAAGTTGATATGTTTTGAGAATGTGCCATTTGTGACAAAGGGTCAGGTGAGGAGTTTTTTTTTTTTTTATTCCTTTATTAACAACAGTTATAATCTAAACTAACAATAATGACTATGCGTGATTAGGGGCGACATCGCACGGTACCGCCGCAAGGCATTGCTTCGCGCGAAAATTGGCCACCTAAACCGCTGCTCCTCTCCTTTTTTCTCTCCAGCGATCGCAGCGTCTGCTGCTGCCTCCCACGTCCTTTGATTCCCTTTCATCAGGAGGTAGTACTCTTGCCCCGGCTATCTCCTCTAGACTTGGCGCTCGTGGTGGAAACGGTGGCACTCAAACAGGACCTGCTGGGCGTCCTCCGCAATCCCGCTACCGCAATCTGGGCAACCACCCTCCGTCTCGTGTCCGTACTGCTTTAGGTAGCTCCGGAAGCAGCCATGCCCGCTTAGCGCCTGCGTTAGGTAGTAGTCAACCTGGCCATGCTTGCGGTTTACCCACGCCTCCATGCAGGGGATTAGCTTGTGGGTCCGCCGTCCTTTGCTCGAGATATCCCATGCTTTCTGCCAGTTGCTGACGCTCTGCATTCTGGAGCGGTCTCTGGCCTCGGCTTTGGCCCTCGGATCTTCCTGGATGAGACTCAGGGTGGTGCGGATGTCCTTGGATTCCCGTACCAGTTCTCCCAGCGGGACTTGGCCAGCGATAACTAAAACCGCATCGTCAGAAATGGTTCTAAAAGCGCACGATATTCTGATAGCGCACAGACGATATGTCGAGTTAACCTCTCGCATGTAGCTATCCTTAGCCGTGGCCTCCGCCCACACCGGTGCAGCGTACAGCAATTGTGACTTGACCACGCTCGCGAGGAGTATCCTCTTGTCCTGTTTCGGCCCTCTCATGTTCCGCAGGATCCTGCAAAGTGATCTTGACGTCTCCCTCGATTTCTTGTTCGCGTACTCGAGGTACTCGCGGAACGACAGGCGTGTGTCTAGCATCACTCCCAGATACTTCAGCGCACGGTGAGACTGGATTGTAGTCCCACCGACCAGGATGTCCGCCGTCTCCACCACTTTCCTGCTCGAGATTAGGACAGTCTCCGTTTTCTGCGCTGCCAGTTCCAAGCCCGCCACAGAAAGCCACGCCTCCACCGCTTGGATCGCACTGTTGGCAGCCGCGACTGTAGTTGGCACATGCTTGGAGACCACTACCAGAGCCACGTCATCGGCGAAGCCGACTATGCTGGTGTTGCTTGGCATTGGGAGCCTGAGGACACCGTCGTACATAGTGTTCCACAGTAAAGGCCCGAGCACCGAACCCTGTGGGACTCCGGCAGTGACCTCGTCGATCCTAGGTCCGGATGAGGTGTCTGCCTTTTGCTGAGGTAGCTGTGGACTACGTTCAGTAAGTACCCGGGGATGTTGAAGGATCTTAGAGACTCCAGCATCTTTCCCCAATCCGCCGTGTTGAACGCATTCCGGATGTCGAGGGTCACTACGAGGCAATACTCCTTCGTCCCTCCCTTCCATATTGTGCCTGCGATGGCTTCAGCGGCAATCCTGGTTACTTTACCGATCGCATCTAGGGTTGACCTTCCCTTTCGAAACCCATATTGGCTGGGAGAAAGTCCTCCTGCGCTCTCAAGGGCGACGTTCAGCCTTGCTGCTATGACCCTCTCGAAGACCTTCCCAATGGTGTCCAACAGACAGATGGGCCTGTACGACGAGGGTTCTCCCGCTGGCTTGCCCGGCTTCGAGAGTAGCAGAAGTTTTTGGCGCTTCCACCGGTCGGGAAAGGTCTCTTCCACTAGGCACTTGTTGAACAAATCTGCTACCGCCTTCGTCTGAAGAGAGAGCAGGGCCTTGACTGCTCCATTCGGGACTGAATCCGGTCCAGGTGCCTTTTTATTGGGTAGGACCCTAGCAATCGCCAGGAGTTCAGCCTCCGTGACAGGACATATGGAGTCACTGGTTTCACTAGTGCAGCGGGGAATGGAGTGCCTACGTCCCGCTGGAAAAAGCACTTGTACGATGGCTTCTAGGGCCGACGGGTCCGATGGCGATCTATTTCCTGCACTCATGCGCTTTACAACCATCTTGTACGCTCTTCCCCAAGGGTCGTTCTCGAGTTCGTCGCAGAGCTTCCAGTAGCATTCCCTCTTGCTGTCCCTGATCGATAGCTTAAGTGCCTTCTTTGTAGCCTTGTACGTTTCATTGAGGGAGTCCAGGTTCGACATGCCCCTGGCACGATGGACCAACCTCCTTGCTCGATGGCAGGTCCTCCGCAGACTCGCAATTTCCTCCGTCCACCAGTACACAGGCGAATAGTGCATACGGGATGTCCTTCGCTGGTCCATGCTTTGATCGCAGGCTTTCTCTAGATGAGCTGCCAGATTGTTTGCTGCCTCGTCTGCAGTGTCCAACAAACCTTCCAGCGCTCTGGCAAAGGCTTAGGTCCTGAATGTGTCCTGTCGGTAGGCCTTCCTGTGTACCTCCGGCGGCAGTCTGTTGCTCGCTGTGGCGCCAATGGTCAGAAGTATGGCTTCTGGCTGAGTACACATCGCCAGTCCTCCAGGATGTTCGGCTGGCTAAGGAGCTGCTCACGAACGTGAGGTCGATTATGGATCCACCACTGGCTCTGTTAAAGGATTGCTGGGAGCCCTCGTTGAGCAGGGCAACATCGAGCGAGGCCACGGTGTCTGTGACAGCGCGTCCCCAGGCGTTTGTAGATGGGCAACGCCACTCCTCGGCCCAGGCATTAAAGTCCCCTCCAACCACCACTTTGGTTTTCCCTCGGAGGTCGCTGCAGAGGTCGTCCATGACCCGTTCGAAGTCCTTCACGGAAACGCTTGGGGCTAGGTAGCAGCTGTACACCCAGAGGTCTCTGGGACACAGACGGCCGTGTTCAGCCTGCCAGTTCCACAAGGAAAAATGGTCACGAGCCACAGGCAGATCAGGATCGGCTGGTCCGTATGGCGGATCCGGGAGTTGGGCGGTCCACCGCGGTGCTTCAAATGTCTGGAGCTAGGCCACATCGCGATCAGATGCAAGAGCCCCATCGATAGGAGCGGGAATTGCTTCAAGTGCGGAACCCATTGTCCGCCCTGATGTTGGTCATCTCGAGCCTGTCTCCGCCGCAGCCATAGGGCTGCTTTGCCATTTATATCCGCGGCCCATAGTCGATCGTTTCCGACCTTGTAAGGTTCGCTCAAAATTGCCACCTCCACGCCCAGCTGTCGAACGGTTTGCATGAGCAGATCCTGAGCCGCCCTGCAGTGATTCATGTTTAACTGAATCAATTGCATGGGGTCGATGCTGAGCTAGCACCACTGCTTCCGGAGTGGAATTTTTTGCTGCCTGTCTGGTGCGACGTATCCTTTTTGCCCGCTGCGTTACAGGTGAGGTACCGCGGTTCCTTGGAGCAGCCTGCGGCCATGTGGCGGGGCTCACCGCACTTGAAGCAATTCCCGCTCCTATCGATGGGGCTCTTGCATCTGATCGCGATGTGGCCTAGCTCCAGACATTTGAAGCACCGCGGTGGACCGCCCAACTCCCGGATCCGCCATACGGACCAGCCGATCCTGATCTGCCTGTGGCTCGTGACCATTTTTCCTTGTGGAACTGGCAGGCTGAACACGGCCGTCTGTGTCCCAGAAAAGCTAGGGCGGATACTGTGGACCTTCACTTTTTTCTCATCTATTCCAAACTGCTTAGCGATTGCAGCTGAAAGCTCCGGCTCCCTCACCCCTCCTCCGTTCCTGCTTTGGGCCCCTCGTGTTCAGTAGAATCCGCGAGAGTGAACTGGCGGTTGCTGCGGCCTTCTTGTTGGCATACTCCAGGTGCTCTTTGAAAGACAGCCTGGTGTCGATCATGACGCCTAGATATTTGACAGCTCTTTGGGAAACTACGTCGACCCCGCCAACCGTCAACTTGGCTGTCTCGACGAGTTGCCGGCTGCTTATAAGAACAGCCTCTGTCTTGTGCGCCGCTAGTTGGAGCCCGGCAAGTGACAGCCATGACTCCACCTTCCTTACGTTCCACAGCAAGGGGCCCAGGACCGATCCTTGTGGCACCCCAGAAGTAACATTTTACTCCTTTGGGCCTTCGCTTGTATCGAACAGCTATCCTGATGAGGTACTCTGGGATCCGTTGCCGCCTTAGGGCCTGCATGATCCTTGTCGTTCGCAGTGTTGAAGGCATTCTCGAGCGTGACCAGTAGGCAGTATTTCTTCGTACCGCCTTTCCAACGCTTCCCGCGTATGGCTTCCGCTGCTATCCCGGTGACCGTTTGGATCGCGTCAAGTGTGGACTTTCCTTTCCGGAATCCAAACTGGGTGGGGGAGAGGCCGTCAGCCGCATCTATGGCCAGATTTAGCCGTTTCGAGATAAGCTTCTCGAACACTTTGCCAACTGTGTCGAGCAGACAAATTGGCCTGTAGGAGGAAGCTTTACCAGATTGCTTCCCAGGTTTGTTCAGGAGCAGCAGCTTCTGGACTTTCCATCTCCGGGGAAATGTTCCCTCGCGCAGGCAGGCGTTGTAGAGCGCCGTGAAAGTGCCCGATAAAAGCGCAAGCGCCAGCTTCATTGCTTTGTTGGGCACTGCGTCGGGTCCTGGGGCTTTGTTGTTCTGCAGGCTGCGCCCTGCTTTAGCGACCTCGGGTCCTGTTCGGCTGCGTCGCATAGCTTGAGGAAACATTCCCGTTTACTGTCCTGAATGGCGTGCTTCAGGGACCTCCTGGCTTGCTTGAAGGCGGCGTGTGCAGCCTCGGCCCTGTCCGTCCTTCTCGAGCGTTGAAGAGCTCTTCTGGCTCTGAGGCATGTCCTTCTGAGGGTCGCTATCCCGGAGTTCCACCAAGGAACAGCCTCATGGTCTCTCCTAAACGGCTTGCGCTGCAGCATACCTGCCCTGCACGCATCCTCCAGGCTGGCTGCTATCCCGTCAGCATTGGTGTTTACGTCTGCTTCCGTCACGAGATGGATGTCCGCAAGGCACCTGCTCATCTGCTCGGCGCTCAGCATCTCCTGGCGGTAGCCCTTGACTACTGGATTCCGGGTTCCTGGTCCCGGGCGTAGGCCCACTGTGCATAGTATTGCCTCGGGGTCGCTGGCCGTGCAGAAGTCGCCGATTCTCCAGTGAGAACGTCGGGCTAGCGGGCGCTCACAAAGGACGAAACCCGATCCCTTACGCACGTCCAGGAATGATTTGCCGCTTCTACTGCACAGCCATATCACGGCCCTGCCTGATGTGTCTGTTACTCAGTCGCCGTTGTCCTTGACTTTGTACGGTTCACTGATGATAGCCAGATCCGCCTTACAAGATGGTTGTCCTGCGCAGCACGGCAGTGATTCAGATTTATCTGGATCACTTCCATTCTCGGGGTTTGGCTACGGCTCTTTTTGCGGCGTGGGGACACCGCCTGCTTCCTGCTTGGTGGTTCCTCGACTTCGGACCTCCTTCGGTGCATAAAAAGCAGACGCTCTCGTTAGGGCATTGCGCGATTTTTCGCCCCGTTTTGCCACATTTGATGCAGCACCCGCTTCTGTCTACTTTGCTGTGGCACTTTGCAGCAAGGTGCCCAATCTCCAGGCACTTGTAGCACCTGGGCTTCGAGTCCCTCTCCTTCACTCTGCAGATGGACCATCCTATCTTGATCTTGCTCTTACCAAGAACTCTTTTGCGTCTTTGCTCGCCAGCCCAACTACAGCTGTCTGAGTGTCCCTGTATGAAGGACGGAGACTCCTCACTTTAACGGATTTGGCGTTCACGGCAAATGGCTCCACCAGAGCTTTGGTGACATCTTCGGCCACCACTAGTGGATCCAGGTCGTTTATTACCACCGTCTTCGTCCTCGTGCTTTCGGATAGCGCTCGCACGTCAGTCGCTTCTCCAAAAACCGCCTCGAGGCTCTCTTTTATTTCCTCCGTGCTGTTGTCCTCGCTTCTGTTGAGCTCCAGAAGAAAGTTCCCATTCGCTGTACGCCTGACCGTGTTCACTCGCGTGCTGAGGTTTTGCAGCTTGCCGTCGTCCCTACGGGTGACCATAGCTAGGACTTCGCTGTAGGTCTTGCCATTGGCTTCCACTACAAGGGCGTCCGCGCGGTTAAGCCTTCGAAGTTGCTTTTTCGGAGCAGCCTTTCTCCAGGCAGTGGTCGCGTCTTTTTCAGCGCTGCCTCTCGCGGCTGTATTTGGCTGTGTTTTGGCATCATCTCGTTGGTTTCTTCTTTTTACCTGCTGCGAAACCGGGGGCGCTCTAAGCGCAAACGTTTGCGCTGATGGAGTCGGGAGCTCTCCCTTATCTAGAGCCGTGTCGGTTTGGCTGAGCCTTCGCCACGGGTCTGTCTGCACCGCGCTGGTGGCCGTCGGGCCTTGGGTCGCGTTTCGCCAGAACACTGTTTGTGCGGCGTTTTCCTGTTTGAGACATACCGGCGTATTTTGCTCCTTGCTCACGCTCTTTCGGAGTGGGCCTTTACATTTCATGCACTCCACGGGCTCTTTTCGCATGTGGGAGTCCCCAGCTTGGCTGAGGGAGCTCAATGCACCTTCTTGTAGGGACTTCATCCTCGAGAACATTGCTTTCATGGTCACGTTGATGTGAAGCACCTGCATGACACTCGTGAGATGGATGACTTCGTCGAGAAGCACTCCAATCTCCTCGAGCTGTTCCAGTCCCGTGAGCTCCTGGTCCGCTTTGGCCCTCTTTGCAGAGGTCGTTCTATGCCCACCAGTTGGGCTGCCTGGGTCCCTTTGGCGCTTAGCCGCGTCCTGTACCGCATCATCTTCACGTGGCGGCGGCTGGCCCGCTGGTTTTTTCAGGACGGGTGACCTGAAAAGCTTCGAGCTGCTCTTGAAGGCTCCGGCTGCTTCCGTGCCCTTGGTTTCGTCCTTCTTGCTCAAACTTGGTGCATTCACTGTCGAGGCGGCCAAGTTCGCCACCGCCTCGCCAGGTTTGTTGTTCAGAATGTGATTTTGGGCCTCCAGAATCCGTGCCCTGGCCGTGGGAGATCCCACGGGTGGATTTCCACTTGTGTGGTTGCCACCTGGAGTAATTACGTTTTTCGTCGACATTCCTTCCATTGAAGCATTTTATACCTACTGCCAGGTTTTTTGCATTTTATACCTGCTGCAAGGTGTCGTGGCTGCCGGCCACTATGGCACAGACGCAGACCACGCAGCCGCCCAGTATGGGTCAGACGCTACGTGGATTTTTCGGAGAGTGGGTTGAGGGCACAGTTGGGATCCCACGGTGGACATGAGTTTCCCCATGACTTTTCCGGTGGAAGCTATACCGCTCCTGCTCGTTCGCCAGAGTCCCAATTTGCGGTGTACCGCCAAGGCGGTGGGGATGGCTATTAGTCCGCTCCTTGACCTTTTAACACCTTATTTTCCCTTTGTGCAAACCGTGTCGGTGGTTTCAATCCGATTCCGAATCCTTTAGCCAAGGATTTGGAGCAGCAGCCCGGAGATGTATGCTACATTAGCTAGCATGTGCAACCTGTGGCAAGCAGCTTCTGAGAGTCATTGCGCCAGCGCCCCTAGCGGTCGGGTGCATAGATAGGGCTGCGGGGTTGCCAGATGGGCCCTCCTCGCGCGTTTACCAACACTGGCCAGCAGCTGATCGAGCGGTCAGCTGGCGTGACCAGCTTGTTGTTGCGGTAGCCGCCACATTTGGTCGCAAGAGAGTTTGAAAAAAACAAAAAACAAAAGAGACGCGAAAAAGAAAGTTCCCGCGGAAAGTGCTCTCACCTCTGACCCATGCCGGGTTTGGGGCGGTACTGACTACGGGCTTCATGGGTCACCCGGAGACTGGCCTCCACGGGTAAGTCGTCTACGGCGCCGCGTGCATCTGCGGGATGCTCATTGAACCGTCTCGCGCTGCCACAACGCGAGATTTCTATAACTTTCTAGGGAGCACCTACGAGGTGCACCCGCTCTTCCTGCCACACTCACTTGCTCCTCTTCGAAGGAGTCAAACCCCACCTGTGTGTCAAGTTGGTTCAGATACGCCGGGAATTTCGATGCAAAATATAGGGAAATTTGTCGAGCAACAGGTCAAAAGCATGGAGAATAGATGGCTAGCTAAGCTGTCGGAGAAGGTGGCCCAGATAACTCAGACCAGCATTGGGGCGCACTTTCCGCCATCACTAGAGCAGACTGTCTCCGGAGATAAGCTTCAGGAGATGCAAGCCATAAGACCCAATTGAGCCGTAAGCGCTGATTTAGGGCAAATGTCTGCTATATTATCAATGAGTTGAAACTTAAATTCAATGGCCAAGACGGTTGACTATGTCTGAAAAAGATTTAATAGAAACATGAAACATGCGTTGTTAAACGTTAATATCTGCGTGATCTTTGCCAGCGCAGGGAAAACTTTCTAGAAGTTGTTAGGCGAAGGAAGAGGCACCCACAGCCCCCATGCCAACATTCGATGGTGCAGGGTGGCTGAACGGTGTTAAAATCCTAAAGTGCAACGACGATCCGACCAGGAAATGGCTGACACAAACGGTCGGCCAACTGGAGGCGTTGTGGGAAGGGGCCAAGCTAGAGATGGTGGACAGGGAACTAATCCCATCCTCACTAAAGGCGAAAGTGGTCTTCCCAATCGCAATCCAAGGGGATCAGGCGCTGAAGCTGCTTCAACGGCAGAATCCAGACGACCCAATGGCAGATTGGAAGATTCCGCACATGGCCAACCCACGACCCAGTGAGGTGGGCCAAAGTGTGGTTTTCCAAATCAACAAGGAGGCGAGGGATCTGCTGTACACAAGATTCGGGAAGATGGCGTGGGGCATGGGTAGTGTCAACCTGTGTTTCGAAAAGCGAGATGGAAAAGGACTTAGGTCCCGAAGCCATCGTGGATGTCGGCCAGGACCTCGCTCTAGATGACTCGTAAGACGAAGAGAACGGTGACCGTACAGTTATAGCCAACCCGTCGAGCGGAGATGAGCCAGCCAAGGGTGTTGCAGCTCAATCTTAATAAAATCATAATCGCATCGGCGGAGCTCCTGATTGCCCTGGAGCAAGGGCCTGTCGACATAGCCTTGGTTAAGGAGCCATGGATTGCCTCAGGCAATATCGTGGCCGGACTAAGGTCCTCAAACTACAAAACATTCTACTCACCAGCGGTAAGCAGAAACAGAAGCGCCGTACTTGTACGGAAGGGTATCCATGCTAACCTTATGCCTCATTACAGCTCCTTCGACTTGACTACGGTGATGCTAGAAAGCAAGGAGAAGCGCCTCTTGTTGGCGTCCTGCTACATGGCACACGATAGACCGTCGCCACCAGAAGAGCTGAGCAACTTAGTGGAATTCAACTCCTCATTGGTGCAGATGCCAATGCACACCACAGCGTGTGGGGAAGCACCGACATCAACGACAGAGGTGAGTCACTCTTAGACTTTATTCTATCTACAAATTTATAAATAGCAAACGTGGGGGAGGAAAACACCTTCGTTGGAGGCAACTCGTCAAACGTCTAGATATAACACTTGTAAAGGGACGGAGTACTTTGGTCTCCACATGAAGTGTCCTAAAAACGCCATCCTTCTCAGACCATAAGTATATTCAGTTCAGATACGATCTTAAAAGTACCCCAAAGGTAACTGTCTATAGAAACCCCGGAACACGAACTGGGAAAAGTTTAAAAGGACAGTTACCTTAAAACTCGCGACTAGCCCGGGTGCAGTAAAATCCGTGAAAGACATAGAAACGTCCCCTGTCCAAGGAATTACTGGTTGCGTATCAGGCAGCATGCCCGACATCAAGAACAAAGAAGAAGCCACTATGGTGGAATCGGGAACTGACACTCAAAAGAAATAACCTCCGAGAAGTCTTCAAAATCGCCAAAGAGGCAGACATTGAGAGCATTAACGAGGAATACAAAATCCTATTTAGGGATTACAAGAAGAAATCACGCAGGGCACAGAGAGGCTCGTGGAGAATCTTCTGCTCCAGCATCGAAAACGTCCCGGAAACAGCTATGCTCCGGAAGCTGCTTTCGAAGCAGCCAACCATACAGAGTCAGCTAAAGCGCGACGACGGAAAGTGGACTGAGGGCAGTGCAGAGGACCTAACAGCACTTAGCGTGAAAAACTTGCGCTGCGTATTAACCCCTAGAATATGCATGCCAAATCTCAATCTTCTAGCTTTTATAGTTTCCGAGATCTCAGCGTTCATACAGACGGACAGACGGACAGACAGGCGGACAGACGGACAGACGGACATGGCTAGATCGACTCGGCTAGTGATCCTGATTAAGAATATATATACTTTATATGGTCGGAAACGCTTCCTTCTACCTGTTACATACTTTTGCACGAATCTAATATACCCTTTTACTCTACGAGTAACGGGTATAAAAATAGCCAATTTCGCAAGGAAGAATTCAAACTATACGCTGCAAATACATCAGTAATTGATACCTACGGGACTGTAAATCTGACGTTTGGCCTTAGCCTACAACGCAAATTTAGCTGGCAATTCGTCGTCGCTAACGTTCAATCAGCAATCATTGGAGCGGACTTTCTTACTTATCATGGCCTGATCATTGACCTTAAGGGTAAACGCCTCATTGATTCTTTAACGTCCACATCAACAAAAGGAGAGCTGACGGAAACAAAAGTCTATAACATTTCTACTATCAACTCACACAACTTCGCCGAAGTAGATCAGCCATATTCCAATCTACTTAGTCGCTTTTTGGACATAACACGACCCAATAAACCCCCTGCAACGCGCATAAGCAATTACGTAGCACATTACATTGAGACAACTGGCCCCCCCGTTTTTGACAAGCCAAGACGGCTTACAGGTGAAAAACTTAAGGCGGCACGTCGGGACTTTGATCTTTTAATACAACAAGAAGTAATTCGTCCCTCAAGTAGCCAATGGGCTAGCCCTATTCATTTGGTCCCTAAGAAAAACAATGGTTGCACCGTTCCAGATCGCTATCCTATTCCCCATGGTGAGGACATTCTACAGCGTTTGCACGGTTGCACCGTTTTCTCCACGCTCGACCTGGTGCGTGCTTACCATCAAATCCCAGTCGCCGTGGGCGACATTCCAAAAACAGCAGTCACCACTCCATTTGGGCTGTTTGAATTTGTTGGCATGCCACCAGGTTTGAGAAATGCAGCACAAACCTTCCAAAGGCATATGGACAATCTTCTCCGTGGAGTACCATTCGAAGGATGTTATATCGACGACATCATTGTTTTCTCCAAAACGCATGAGGAGCACCTGCAACATCTTCAAACAATCTTCAAAATCCTACAGGATAACCACCTTCAAATCAACCCACAAAAATGCCAATTTGGTAAGAGTAATGTTATTTTCCTCGGCTTTGAAGTCAGTGCTAACGGATTCAAGCCTCCTGCTGAACGTACTCGAGTCATTTCGGAATTTCCCAAGCCACAAACAATTATGGAATTACGCAGATTTCTGGGAATGGTAAATTATTACCGACATCTGATTCCGCATGCAGCTCAGGCGCAGATTCCTCTGACAGATTACCTAAAAGGTGCAACCAAAAACGACAAACGAGAGATTGCTTGGACCTCCGATGCTGAAAGCGCATTCCACACCTGCAAGCTGGGAATATCAAAAGCAGTAAGCTCCACGTTTTTCTCCCCGTCAGCCCAGCTATCCCTAAAAACAGACGCCTCGGATACAGCGATTGGAGCCGCCCTCGAGCAATTGGATGGCAATGTTTGGCGTCCAGTAAGTTTCTTCTCTCGAAAACTGTCTCCCACAGAGCGGGGGTACAGCACGTATGATCGCGAGCTACTAGCAATTTTCGCCGGCATTATAGCGTTCAAGCATATATTAGAGGGACGGTCTTTTGTAATTCAAACTGACCACAAACCACTTCAATACGCTTTCAAGCAGAAAGCCAGCAAAGCATCACCGCGTCAACTTCGGCAGTTGGACTTCATCTCCCAATTTTCTACAGAAATCATTTATAATCCCGGAGAGAACAATACTGTCGCCGATGCACTATCTCGCATAAACGCGATAAGCATGCCGACCAATTTCAGCGCCCAAGCGATTTTCAATGCACAACAAGCTGATGATGAAATGGGAAAGCTATTCAGAACATCTCTTAATCTCCAAATCCGACAAATCGATCAGCTCAATATCCTATGCGACAGCTCGAATGGACGCGAGCGACCATACTTGCCTGAGAGCTTAAGACGCCAGGCATTCGATGCAGTGCATGGACTAGCACATCCAAGCAGCCGTGGAACCGCCAAGTTACTCAAGCAGCGGTTTGTTTGGCCAGGAATTAACCGAGATGCTACATTATGGTCTCGTCAATGCGTTCCATGCCAACGGGCAAAAATTCATCGACACACACACAGTGCTGTGGACAAAATTGACATTCCTGATAGCCGTTTTGAGCACATTCATATCGACCTGATCGAGTAACCTGATCCGTAACCTGCGTTACTGCCTTACGATCATTGATCGCTTTAGTAGATGGCCTCTAGCTATTCCTCTGTCAAACATGACCGCAGAAACGGTTGCAAAAGCTTTGTACACCCACTGGATCTGTATGTTTGGCTGCCCACTCACCATAACAACGGATCAGGGCACGCTGTTTGCCGATCTAGCGAAATTAATTGGAGCTGAAAGGATTCGAACAACTGCTTATCACCCACAATCAAATGGAATGGTAGAGCGATGGCATCGAACACTCAAGGCTGCTCTAATGTGTAACTCTCAGATAGTTTGGCCTGAACTCTTACCCACGGTACTGTTGGGATTGCGTTCGACTTTTAAGGCGGACCTGCAAGCATCTCCAGCTGAAATGCTTTTCGGCACTTCTATTCGTCTTCCGAATGAATTTTTCGATCCGCATACAACATACAACAACCAACACCGACTCACTGAAGGTTTGCGTCAACATATTCGGGCAGTTAAACCTACTCCTGCCGCCCATCACACGAAGCCCCAAATTTTTTACTCCAAGGATTTGAAAACGTGTACACACGTTTTCAAGAGAGTCGCTTCGGTTAAGAAACCGCTTGAACATCCATATACTGGACCTCACCAAATAACTCGTCGTGTAGATGAAAAAATGTACATTATAAACATGGATGGACGGGAGAAGGCTGTATCCGTTGATCTTCGAAAGCCTGCATTTCTCGCTGTTGGCGACTTCATAGAAAGTGAGCATACAGCTCTAAACCACCCACAAGTTCCTGAACTTGCAACCCCAGCTTAAGTTCCGTTTCCTTCGCCATCCAACGAAGTCACTGGAGGGGGAGTAAATAAAAATAGCCAATTTCGCAAGGAAGAATTCAAACTATACGCTGCAAATACATCAGTAATTGATACCTACGGGACTGTAAATCTGACGTTTGGCCTTAGCCTACAACGCAAATTTAGCTGGCAATTCGTCGTCGCTAACGTTCAATCAGCAATCATTGGAGCGGACTTTCTTACTTATCATGGCCTGATCATTGACCTTAAGGGTAAACGCCTCATTGATTCTTTAACGTCCACATCAACAAAAGGAGAGCTGACGGAAACAAAAGTCTATAACATTTCTACTATCAACTCACACAACTTCGCCGAAGTAGATCAGCCATATTCCAATCTACTTAGTCGCTTTTTGGACATAACACGACCCAATAAACCCCCTGCAACGCGCATAAGCAATTACGTAGCACATTACATTGAGACAACTGGCCCCCCCGTTTTTGACAAGCCAAGACGGCTTACAGGTGAAAAACTTAAGGCGGCACGTCGGGACTTTGATCTTTTAATACAACAAGAAGTAATTCGTCCCTCAAGTAGCCAATGGGCTAGCCCTATTCATTTGGTCCCTAAGAAAAACAATGCTTGCACCGTTCCAGATCGCTATCCTATTCCCCATGGTGAGGACATTCTACAGCGTTTGCACGGTTGCACCGTTTTCTCCACGCTCGACCTGGTGCGTGCTTACCATCAAATCCCAGTCGCCGTGGGCGACATTCCAAAAACAGCAGTCACCACTCCATTTGGGCTGTTTGAATTTGTTGGCATGCCACCAGGTTTGAGAAATGCAGCACAAACCTTCCAAAGGCATATGGACAATCTTCTCCGTGGAGTACCATTCGAAGGATGTTATATCGACGACATCATTGTTTTCTCCAAAACGCATGAGGAGCACCTGCAACATCTTCAAACAATCTTCAAAATCCTACAGGATAACCACCTTCAAATCAACCCACAAAAATGCCAATTTGGTAAGAGTAATGTTATTTTCCTCGGCTTTGAAGTCAGTGCTAACGGATTCAAGCGTCCTGCTGAACGTACTCGAGTCATTTCGGAATTTCCCAAGCCACAAACAATTATGGAATTACGCAGATTTCTGGGAATGGTAAATTATTACCGACATCTGATTCCGCATGCAGCTCAGGCGCAGATTCCTCTGACAGATTACCTAAAAGGTGCAACCAAAAACGACAAACGAGAGATTGCTTGGACCTCCGATGCTGAAAGCGCATTCCACACCTGCAAGCTGGGAATATCAAAAGCAGTAAGCTCCACGTTTTTCTCCCCGTCAGCCCAGCTATCCCTAAAAACAGACGCCTCGGATACAGCGATTGGAGCCGCCCTCGAGCAATTGGATGGCAATGTTTGGCGTCCAGTAAGTTTCTTCTCTCGAAAACTGTCTCCCACAGAGCGGGGGTACAGCACGTATGATCGCGAGCTACTAGCAATTTTCGCCGGCATTATAGCGTTCAAGCATATATTAGAGGGACGGTCTTTTGTAATTCAAACTGACCACAAACCACTTCAATACGCTTTCAAGCAGAAAGCCAGCAAAGCATCACCGCGTCAACTTCGGCAGTTGGACTTCATCTCCCAATTTTCTACAGAAATCATTTATAATCCCGGAGAGAACAATACTGTCGCCGATGCACTATCTCGCATAAACGCGATAAGCATGCCGACCAATTTCAGCGCCCAAGCGATTTTCAATGCACAACAAGCTGATGATGAAATGGGAAAGCTATTCAGAACATCTCTTAATCTCCAAATCCGACAAATCGATCAGCTCAATATCCTATGCGACAGCTCGAATGGACGCGAGCGACCATACTTGCCTGAGAGCTTAAGACGCCAGGCATTCGATGCAGTGCATGGACTAGCACATCCAAGCAGCCGTGGAACCGCCAAGTTACTCAAGCAGCGGTTTGTTTGGCCAGGAATTAACCGAGATGCTACATTATGGTCTCGTCAATGCGTTCCATGCCAACGGGCAAAAATTCATCGACACACACACAGTGCTGTGGACAAAATTGACATTCCTGATAACCGTTTTGAGCACATTCATATCGACCTGATCGAGTAACCTGATCCGTAACCTGCGTTACTGCCTTACGATCATTGATCGCTTTAGTAGATGGCCTCTAGCTATTCCTCTGTCAAACATGACCGCAGAAACGGTTGCAAAAGCTTTGTACACCCACTGGATCTGTATGTTTGGCTGCCCACTCACCATAACAACGGATCAGGGCACGCTGTTTGCCGATCTAGCGAAATTAATTGGAGCTGAAAGGATTCGAACAACTGCTTATCACCCACAATCAAATGGAATGGTAGAGCGATGGCATCGAACACTCAAGGCTGCTCTAATGTGTAACTCTCAGATAGTTTGGCCTGAACTCTTACCCACGGTACTGTTGGGATTGCGTTCGACTTTTAAGGCGGACCTGCAAGCATCTCCAGCTGAAATGCTTTTCGGCACTTCTATTCGTCTTCCGAATGAATTTTTCGATCCGCATACAACATACAACAACCAACACCGACTCACTGAAGGTTTGCGTCAACATATTCGGGCAGTTAAACCTACTCCTGCCGCCCATCACACGAAGCCCCACATTTTTTACTCCAAGGATTTGAAAACGTGTACACACGTTTTCAAGAGAGTCGCTTCGGTTAAGAAACCGCTTGAACATCCATATACTGGACCTCACCAAATAACTCGTCGTGTAGATGAAAAAATGTACATTATAAACATGGATGGACGGGAGAAGGCTGTATCCGTTGATCTTCGAAAGCCTGCATTTCTCGCTGTTGGCGACTTCATAGAAAGTGAGCATACAGCTCTAAACCACCCACAAGTTCCTGAACTTGCAACCCCAGCTTAAGTTCCGTTTCCTTCGCCATCCAACGAAGTCACTGGAGGGGGAGTAGATGTGGCGACCAATCTGGCAACCCTAAGCGAACATCTGATTGCATAAACATAACTCGGGACTGGATGGATATCGATTCTTCTCTCTCACCTTGGTTACGCAACTAGATAGTACACACAATTGTTACTCACCCAATCAATATCAAAATAAAGTTAAGTTAAGAGTGAATCTCCACACTCCTTTGCGGGCTATAAGGCACCAGGACTTGATGGAATATTTTCAGCCATGTTGCAGGCGACCAAGGAAAGGATCACCACATGAAATATACTTGGCACGGGCTATATCCCAATCCAATGGAGGACCTCTCGGATTGTCTTCCTTCCAAAGGTGGGAAAGTGCAGTCACGCGAGCCCCAAGGATTACAGGCCGACAATTCTTACCTTTCATACTCAAAACTCTGGAATTGCTGCTGGTTCTACACACACAATGATGTAGGGAGACTAATGTCATCCAAAGGGAAATCTGTGGAAACGGCACTATACTCGCTAGTAGCAACCGTTGAGAGAGCCCTACACATTAAGAAATATGAGCTTGGAGTATTCGTAGATATATCCGGAGCATTAAACAATGTCAAGACGGATGCTATAAGGGATCGCCTATAAGCGACCAGCACGCACCCAGCAGTAAGCCTCTGGATAAGAAACTTGCTTAGCTGCAGGCGGGTACTTTCAGAGTGGGGCACTGCTTCCATGGTAAAGGGGGCACACAGAGGCACACCACAAGGTGGGGAATTCTCGCCTTTTCTATGGAATTTGGTGGTCAATGATCTAATTAAGAGATTCGAGAGGAGAGCCCCAAAAATAACTTTATACGCGGACGACATAGGCATAATTATTACGGTAGTCTGTCCATCGACCCTCAGCTCCATAATGGAATCAACACTCAGGGAGATATGTGAGTGAGCGGAAAGGGTGGGACAAGACGGACCTCATTCTCTTTACTAAGAGATACAAGGTACCGAAATATGGAGCCTGAAAAGAAGACCTACACCCAGCCTATGAAGAGAACTCAGCGGCAGGCACTGGTCTGCATAACGGGGGCGCTGAGGTCAACCCCAACTAAAGCTCTTGAAACGATCCTCTCAATTGACCCCATAGATATCCAGGCTTAACTAACTGCAGGAAAGGCAGCACAACGTCTAGTTGCATCAGGCAATATGACGACGCAAAGCTTCGGACACAGTTCGATCGGCCGAAGCATGATCAACAAAACGGACTACATGACTCCCAAAACGTGCCCGGAGGTTAAAACAACCTCGTTCATGGGCCCAAACGACTGGATAACGGGTCGGGATCAGACTTAACACTTCAACGTATACACAGACGGCTCCAAGATGGAAGGAGGAGTAAGACCGGGAAAATACTGTACGGACCCTGAAATAAGGCTGTCATATAAGCTACCCAGCGACTGTAGCATATTCCAGGCAGAAGTCTTCGCCATAAGGAAAGCGGCAGAAGTGGCTCAAAGTATAAACCGACCGTGGACAGCCAAGCGGCGATAAGATCCATGCAGTCGTCAACTCTCAGTTCCAAAAATGTAATGGCAAGCAGGAAGGTAGATAACCCTAGCACGACGAAGTCAGTGCGGATCTATTGGGTTCCCAGTCACCAGGGCATCGATGGCAACGCGACAGCTGACGTTCTTGCAAAGGAGGGCGTAGAGCTGACGAACGACAGAACGACAGTATGTTTGCCTCAGAACGGTACAAAGCGCCCTGGAGAACTAGGCGGACACGCGAGCAAAAAGCAGGTGGAAGAATACCGAGACTTGCCGAATCGCAAGAACAATGTGCAAAGAGCGAAATGAAAAACTTAGGCAATATGTACTGTATCTTCCTCGGAAAGACTGCAGATTGTTAGTGAGAATCCTCACAGTCCACTGTCTGTCCGCATCACACGCAACTACTATCGAAAGGCATAGCGTCATAATTCCTCCGACATAATTCCTCCCAGTACATTTGGTCCGAGAACTTATGTCGTTTTTTTCTGGAGAAATTATGTCGCTGCTAAACGTCATAAGATCGCGCGAAATTGTGTCGTTTAAAAATTACTTGTGGAGAACTTATGACGTTTAAAAGTGACATAAGTCCTCCGAGGAAAAAACGACATAATTTCGCGCGAACTTATGTCGTTTGGCAGCGACATAATTTCTCGGCTGGAAAATTATGTCGTTTTTTCTGCGGAGGATTTATGGCGTTCTCAAACGTCATAAGATCGCGCGAAATTATGTCGTTTAAAAACAGAGGAATTATGTCGGAGGAATTAAGTCGTTACCCCATATCGGAATACTGAACAGCCGCACCTGCAGGAAATGCGATGAACCGGGGGCTATCGAGACCCTTATCTTCTTATCTGCAACTGCCCGTCTCTCTCACGAGCAAGAACAAGATACCTCGGTGCCCCAGTTCTGGCATCACAAAAAGACGCCTTCAGCAGGGAACCAGGCGAACTTCTTGCCTTCGCGAAATACAACTCGATCCTTGTGGACATTAAACCCTAATAAAATATCTCGAGGTTCATACAGATTAGCCGGACAACTAAGGGCCATATTGGCCCCGTCCATGAGGGCCGTCCGTGTAACCTAACCTATTTTTAGTATCTTTTGTATACCTTTTTTCTTGTTTACCTAAAGTTTTAATTGTTATACCCCAACTTTTTTTTTATTCAACGTATTTGTTAGTACACTTAAAAAGTTAAAGCTAGCTGCATTTATTTGCAGAATTGTGCATAATAAACAATATACTATCATCGTCTCTGCTAGTAAGTTTTTATTATATTCCAATTTTAATTTTTATAGTGGTATTCCTTTATTAATAAATTTTTTCCTTCTCAATGTCTTTACTCGCTTGTACAATTATTATACATTTTTATCCAATGCAGAATAATTAATATTTGTGGGCGGATAAAACACCACGCCTTTTTCCTCTTAAAATATTTTTTAATGGCAATAATACTTTAATAAAAAAGTTTAAAGCAACGATTTTTAATTTGGTCCGATGTTTTGTTTGGTAGCTATAGGATATAGTAGGGCGATATGCCCAATTTTTTGCTATAATTAAAATATTTTTATAAAGTTTTGGAAAACATTTCGTAACGATATAGAAACTATAAGTATTTTTGGCTGCGGCTCCCATACAGGCCCAACCACTTGGGACGAACGGACGGACAGATCATCATAGCTAGATCTTCTTCAGCGTTGCAAACTATTAACTGAAATCATTATACCCTCTGCTGGCAAAGACATTAGAATATGAAGATGGATAACGCCATACAATTTTTTTGCACACAATATTTCGGTGATGGCTCTAGAGCTGGCTCCAGGCTCTCTTGCTCAAAAGCCAGAGAGAAAGCGCCTAGAGCCACCTAGTCGGAAGTTTTTGGCGTTCGGAATGCATCCGGATCGCATCTTTGTTCACAGTAAAATTGCGATATAATATAAGGCAGCATCCAGAATGAATGCTAGATGCAACCCAAGTCATCACTCCCCTATAGAAGACAAAAGGGAGCGGTCCATGCAATAGACGTCGCCGCCGAACCCTTGCCGAAACCCGAACGCTTGCCGATCGTTTGTTTTTTTTTCAATCGCTGCAATTATAGCTTCCATCGAAATGCATCCAGAATGCATCCATTGGCATGGAAAATATGAAATGATAATCTTTTAAACTGTACTCTTGAAAAAACAAATGAAAAGAACAAAGGAAACATTGCAAGAACGCATTCTTATGCATTTCTTGTCACTTGCTTTTTGGAATTTGAACAGTTAAGTGTAATTTTTTTTTGGTTAAACCATTCTAAATCATTTTATTTACTTCATAGTTCTTCAAACATTTTTTGGTTTTCTGTGCCAAGTGATAAGTGGAAATAAACAAGAAAGGAAGCTAACTTCGGCCAGCCGAAGACTATATACCCTTGCAGTTAATTCCTATTTAATTACAAATTACAATAATCTGAATTTAGATTTGCAACAAACAAAATTATAGCAATTGTCGTATTATTTTGACAATAATTGATTGATCATTCCTATAGCAGCTATATAATATAAAAATTTTATGTTAAATTTGAATCGAAATTCTTAAATAATAAAATAAATTTATATTCCAAAGTAGAAGAGAATACAATAAAAATTAACAAAGCTATAATTTTGTTTCTATTAATTTCCCCTTAGTTTTCCGATCGTTCCTATGGGAGCTATATGATATACTTGTCCGATTTTTCTAAAATTTTATTCGAAATTCGGGACAGTTAAAAAAATTATATTCCAAAGACTAGAAGGTAATATGTCAAAAAGCACCGAAGATATAATTTTTTTTCCATTATTTTTTCGATTATTCCTATGGGAACTATAATAGGGTCTTCCCACAGAGAACCATCCACCATCCGTTGAACGGATGGTCCATAAGGTTTTGCCGTTCCGAAAATTTTCCAGTTAGTTCCCCGTTAAAATTTGACGGACTTTGACGGGCTCTTTTATGCGATAGTTAGCCGATAATTTTTCGGTGCAACTCTGAATTCTTCCTCCTGACTGTAAAAATTGGAACGTTGACTATGAAATCATATTCAAGCCAAGGGCGGGAAAAAATTTAAAAAGGTTTAAGCTTGTTGATTTTTGGAAATTCATTATTAACATTAAGTTTGTTGTAAGCGAAAAGGGCATTGCAAGCCTATTATTATGTGTGGGCCAAAATTTAAGCTATTCTGGGACCGAAAACATTATTTTTTTCTGATAAGATTCAAAACATATTGTGCAATACTTAAATAATCACCAATTTTAGTTACAAGTGTAGTATATACTACTTTAATTTAATATTGCTTTAAATGACCAAACAGCACACAATTGGTTTTGTTTACATTTTTGCTCTATTAATATTGGCTAGACAGTGGCGTAGTAAGAACGGAGTGTGGGGGTTTGGAGGTTAGGCTCCCCCCCGTCAGCAATTTGTATGCAGATTTGTTGTAGGATATGTTATAATATTGGATATATGTTTTAAACTATTATCGTATGCTATTTATTTTGTTTTATTCTACAATAAGATTAGAAGAACAACATTATACAACTGTTTTCCCGAATTAAGACCCCCCTTTAATAATTTTGACATGAGCAACTGCTCTTCAAGTCAGCTGTTATCGGATGGTGGAAGGTGGATGGTAGATGGAAGCTCTGTGGGAACACGAATTTCACATTTGTCAAAAATCCCAACCGTTTCACACGGATGGACTCTATGGGAAGAGGCTATAAGATATAGTTGTCCGATCCGGCCGGCTCCGACTTATATACTACCTGCAATATAAAGTTTCATCTCGATAGCTTCAAAACTGAGGGACTAGTTTGCGTAGAAACGGACGGACAGACGGACAGACAGACGGACAGACGGACATGTCTAGATCGACTCGTCTCGTCATGCTGATCAAGAATATATATACTTAATGGTCGGAAACGTCTCCTTCACTGCGTTGCAAACTTCTGACTGAAATCATTATACCCTCTGCAAGGGTATAAAAAAAGTGTTGTGTTGTGAGCGGGACTTAAGCCTCGTTCCGCCGAGCACAAAATAATACCAGAACCCAGCACCTTGACCTCTGCACCATGCCCACATTATTTTTTTCGTTGCAGAATGCTTTTCTGAGTTAAATAAAATACAATATAAACAGGGGATTCCCTAAACTGTTGAATTGCTGAATAATATGGTATGAAAAATACCATATTAATATGTTCGAAAATACCAATTTGGTATGTTCAAAAATATAATTTTGATATGGGACCAAAATTGATATGAAAAAATACCCGAATGATGAGCAGAGCTTATATTTTTTTTCAAGTGAAGTCGCCTGTTTTTGCGACATTTTATTTCGAGAAACCATCAAAATTGTGTTATTTATTGTATGTACACTTGACAAACATTTAAACGATTAAAAAAAAAATTAAAAAGAAAATGTTTGGTTTTTCGCCGAAAATAAATTTTGATTTGTTTTTTAAATTGTTTAAATTAAGTGTACATACAATAAATAACACTATATTAATCGTTTCTTGAAGTAGAAATTTTGCGAAAATTATTTTTAGGACCACTAATGACTTATCATGACTTTGAGTCATTTTACTAAAATATGCATATCTCCTAAAATGTCGATCGATTTGTAAATAATTGGCCTTATTTTTTTGGGACGAACGGCTCTTTTATTTTATTTTTATTAATATTTTTTAAAATTGTGTGAAATGTAGCTATTAAAAAAAAGCCAGAAATTACATTTTTTTTGACTTTCCGACGGTTGATCTCCATTTATTCCGGTCCGATCACAAAGAGACATACCTTTTAGGAAAGGTTAATCTATTTCCTTCAAAATGGTGCCAGTTACAAAATTGTTGGACTATCTGTTTTTAAGAACTATTAAGTTAATAAAACAAGAAGTCAAAAATCTGGCCATCTCGAATATCTCCAAAACGATTCTTTTGAAAATTTGTTTATTTTCTTCATCGTGATTAGTGACTTCAAATTAAACCAAAAAATATAAAAACAAGAGAGAACGCTATAGTCGAATGCCTCGACTATTACATACCAGTTACTCAGCCAAACAACTTTAATATAAATTAGACATTGTTAAAGCATGTTATGTAAATTAAAATCTAAATATTTGTATTGGCTCTTTAAAAAAACGAGTAACGGGTATAGCGAATAGCTTTGTTGGAAAGGAGTTATATTTGCCGGGCTATTGCAACTGTATTACACATATATTTAATATTGTCTGACTCTGACATTGAAATTGGCTAACTTTTTTCCAAATTTGGTAATTTGCATTGTTTTTGGCATTTTAGTAGGTATTGACAAATGAAAACAATCGCAATTGCCTCTAAAGAAATCCTTAACGGGAATTAACGCTTATCCCATGCTACCTACCGCATGATATTAATACCACAGGCCATTAAACGCGGAAATGTAGAGGCGCTGGCCCGGTTTTTGCATTAATGGGCTTGTGGACGTTAGAGTGGGCGTGGAAACATTTTTTTTGGTCAATCAATATTGAAGATTGATCAATATTGAAGAGCAATTGCAATTGCCTCTAAAGAAATCCTTAACGGGAATTAACGCTTATCCCGTTGATGACCTTGGAGTTATAGCGCGGCATTTTTATTTAAAATTGTAATATGCCATCTACCGCCAGATATTAATACCACTGGCCATTAAAGGCGGAAATGTAGGCGCTTCACTCATAAAAAAATCTATGAATTTCCTTAGAATCAAGAAAATTCTTTCTTGAATTTTTGCCAAAGGCTACCTCACCATAAATTCAAGAAAAGCTTTTTTGAAAGGCACCTTTAAAACAAAAAAACAATATTTTTTGAAACAAGAAAGGGGATTCTTGTTTCAAAGGTGGTTTTATTCTTGTTTCAATAAATTAAATTTCTTGTTTCAAGAAATGGTTTTTAGAAAGTCACCTCTAATAGCCTCTTCCCATAGAGTCCATCCGTGCGAGACGGTTGGGATTTTTGACAAATGTGAAATTCGTGTTCCCACAGAGCTTCCATCCACCATCCACCTTCCACCATCCGATAACAGCTGACTTGAAGAGCAGTTGCTCAGGTCAAAATAATTAAGGGGGGTCTTAACTCGGGAAAACAGTTGTATAATGTTGTTCTCCTAATCTTATTGTAGAATAAAACAAAATAAACTGCATACGATAATAGTTTAAAAAATATATCCAATGTTAGAGCATATCCTACAACAAATCTGCATACAAATTGCTGACGGGGGAGAGCCTAACCTCCCGTACCCCCACACTTCGTTCTTACTACGCCACTGTCTGGCCAATATTAATAGTGCAAAAATGTAAACAAACCCAATTGTGTGCTTTTTGGTCATTTAAAGCTATATTAAACTTTATTAGAGTATATACTACTCTTGTAACTAAAATTGGTGATTATTTAAGTATTGCACAACATGTTTTGAATCTTCTCAGCAAAAAATAATGTTTTCGGTCCCAAAATAGCTTAAATTTTGGCCCACACATAATAATAGGCTTGCAATGCCCTTTTCGCTTACAACAAACTAAATGTTAATAATGAATTTACAAAAATCAACAAGCTTATACATTTTTAAATTTTTTTCCCGCCATTGGCTTGAATATGTTTTCCTAGTTATCGTTCCAATTTTCCCAGTCAGGAGGAAGAATTCAGAGTTGCACCGAAAAATCATCGGCTAACTATCGCATAAAAAAGCCCGTCAAAGTCCGTCAAATTTTAACGGGGAAATAACTGGAAAATTTTCGGAACGGCAAAACCTTATAGACCATCCGTTCAACGGATGGTGGATGTTGGATGGATCTCTGTGGGAAGACCCTATAAAACAAGAAAAAAAATTCTTAAAACAAGAAAGGCGATTCTTGTTTTAAAGGTTGATTGTTTTTTGTCTAAAAATGTAAAATTTCCTTTCAATAAAGAAGTTTTACATTAAGGGCTAGTACACAACCCAACAAAAAGTCGTCCAAAACAAAAAACTTCATATGAAAAAAACGTCAAGAAATTTTTTTTCATATAAGGTTTGTTTGTTTTGGACGACTTTTTGTTGGGTTGTGTACTAGCCCTAACCCTGAAATATAAAATAAAAGTAACTCCGTTTTTATATAAAGCATAAAGTATAAAGCATTTTCTTCGCATTCCTTCATCTGGAAAAAATAGAGTTATTGGGATATTAAATATTTGTTTTTAGATAAACAACATTTTCTGAAATAATTTTAGTAATAGCCAAAATGCAAACACGTTGGTCAAAAGACCGAGAGAGAGGAGCAAGACAGATAGAACACGAAGATTGAAGGGTTGAAAATTGAATTTCAGATCGGGTGAACCGCGTACCTGCATACATATTCACATCCATATGTTTGTCAACCTTAGGTACTTTGTACTTACCTTAGGTTTTAAAACAAAATCACAGCATCTCTTCATTCATCTGGCATGTTTTACTTTAAAAAAATAAATATAATGCGAGTAATAAGGTGAAGTTGTTATAGAACTCTACACCTACATATATTTGTACAAAAATATGTAAGTACGTAGTCCTTAACTAAAAAAATTCACTCAATAAACTTGGTTAAGAGATTTCGAAATGTTTTCTTTAATTCATGCATACATTTGTACGCGCGCTTTACAAAAAATTATATACATATGTACATACCTTTGAATATTTGGAAGAAGCCTTCGCTTCTTATCCGCTTGAGAATCACGTCCATCACTTACGAATTTTTTTCACAACTGACAGAGAACATTTTTGATCACCCGAGAGACTTCTCTGAGAGAAGTCGGTAGCCGGGTAGTAGTCGGGCAGAGTAGGCCCTTCGTCCTACTTCGTTTTTTGTCGTTAACATTCGGTAGCCGAAGGATGTCAAGGGTTACTTTCATATATTCAAATTCTTTCTTTATTCAAAGGAGATTTCCGCCCTTAAATTTAAAGAAAATGTTTCAGATGTGACGGCATAGAAAACATGAGATTTTCATTTTTCTATATTCAAGAAAAATTATTTCTTGAATTTTTCCCATCAAGAAAGGTTTTCTATATTTAAAGGCAAACTTTCTAATAACAAGAAATTTGTTTTCTATTTTCAAGGGTAGGCCTATTTAATGGCGAGATTTCTAAAATTTAGAAATTTATTTTTATGATTCTAGCCCGGTTTTTGCGTTATTGGGTTTGTGGGCGTTAGAGTGGGCGTGGAAACATTTTTGGTCAATCAATAGGTATTGAAGACACATTTCTTTTCCCGCTAATCTAGCTTCAAAACTGTGGGCTCTACAGTTTTTCGCGGTTTGTGAGCGTCAGAGGGGGCGTGCCACATCGGCGTGAAAGACTTGCGCTGCGTATTGACCACTAGAATCTGCATGTCAAATCTCAATCTTCTAGCTTTTATAGTTTCCGAGATCTCAGCGTTCATACAAACGGACAAACGGACAGACAGACGGACGGACGGACAGACGGATGGACGGACAGACAGACGAACGGACGGACAAACGGACGGACAAACGGACGGACAAACGGACAGACGGACAGCGGACGAATGCTAGTGATCCTGATCAAGAATATATATACTTTATATGGTCGGAAACGCTTATTTCTACCTGTTACTTTTTACTTTTGCACGAATCTAACATACACTTTTACTCTACCAGTAACAGGTATCACTATGGACGGCAGTCCATGTAGTGACGAAGCCCACAAGGAGAGTGTGCGAAGGCGACTACTATATATAGCCGCAAAATTGAAAATCTGCTGTGATGGTCCGATCCTAGCGAGTGATACATACATTTAAAGGTATTGCTAAAACTTAAAGGTTTGCATACTAAGACGTCAAGAAAATCAATTGTTTTGGGAGAGAAAGCGGTGAAAGTGTAAAAGTGAGATTTGAATCTGTTGGGACCGCTTAATATGAGGGGTCATATCAGAAAATCTGACGCTTCGTTCAAAAGTTATACCAAAAACAAGATTTTCTTCTTCTACCCAAAATGAAATTTTAATTCTGTTTGTCAGTTTGTCTGTCTGTCCCAAAACATGGTTTTAAAGTCCTGAAAATTTGATATGATGTTTAACAGCTGCATATAAGAAACTTTAGTTCTGCCACTTTTGGAAAAACCCGCTAGTTTAGCAGGAAAACAGCTATAAATAGCTTAAATTCGGAAGGCCGTAACTTCTTAAGTACTGAAGCTAAAGACTTTTGACTTGTGTTACCTCGTTTAAAAGGTATTTTGATTTTGCTATAAACCCTTTAAATGTAATTTCAATAGTTCAAAAGTTATGCGCAAAACAATTTTTTTAAACTTTTTTTTAGCTTTAAAAAAAAAAAAAAACGGCTTTAACGATTTTCTTTAAAACTTACGAATTACGAAAATAGCCACCTTTGCCAGCCCAAAACAACTAACGCTGCCTAAGCATTGAATTTTGTATGTGCGTATCCAAACTGTATTTTAGGGTCAAGGATCGTTAAAAATTTTTTAAACCATTCCACAAAGGAGTCTTTTGTTTTATTTTTGAAAAACCCACTAGTTTGCAAGATGAAAACCCTAATATTAGATCAAAAATATAAAGAAGAGATATGATATGACTCATGTTTACAACAAAAACTTATGATATTAAATAAAATAACGAGGTAGAAAACTAGTGACGACTGCACATTCAACATACAAACGTTCTGATATCAACATTTGTGACGAAAAAGAATTACACATGAGTCAAAATCTGCCAAGTGGGCCACCCCTGTTCCGAAGGTCCGATTTTCATCGAACTTTTTTACTTTTCCGGTTCACAACGAAAATATAAGAACTTCATTTGAACAGTTTTGCGAAATTTTGAGTTTTACCGGAGTTATAGAGGTCAAAACATGGCATTTTTGACACTTTTTCGAAAAAGTTGCACTCAGTCATTAATTCATAACTTCATACAAAAATTTAAAAACGCGCGCAAAGCTAGGTGGCGCACTGTTCAACACAAGTGCTGCGGCTCGCGTTTTTACTTTGCATGCGCGCGTTCTTAAATTTTTGTATGGAAAATAGCTGTGCGCCCACCGAAAAGTTCGAATTGCGAAAAACCTTTGGCCGGGCCACTCTTTTTTTTTTATCTGTTTCGTAATGAATCAATCTTTATTTTCAAATGGTTTTAAACTCTATAGCTGGTGAAGAACACTGAAAAAAATAAAAACTAAAAAAAAAAATTAATTTATTTTTAAGAAAAATAAATTTTAATTTTTTTTTAAATTTTTTTATGGAAAGCCATAATAATTCTTGAGCGATTAGTGAAAGCATCATAAAGATATCTCTTACCGTTCCGAAGTTATGAATTAATGACTGAGTGCAACTTTTTCGAAAAAGTGTCAAAAATGCCATGTTTTGACCTCTATAACTCCGGTAAAACTCAAAATTTCGCAAAACCGTTCAAATGAAGTTCTTATATTTTCGTTGTGAACCGGAAAAGTAAAAAAGTTCGATGAAAATCGGACCTTCGGAACAGGGGTGGCCCACTTGGCAGATTTTTATTCACATATGATTCACTTTTTCGGCACGCTGCAATATAAAATTCCTATAAGGGGAAAAGGCTGGACTATTTTTAAGATTATTAATTAAAAGGTGCACTCACTCCTTATGATATAACTTTGTAACCATGAAAGATATCTTTATGATGTTTTCCCTAATTGATCAAGAATTGTATTGGCTTCAAAACATATATTTTTTTTAAATAAAAAAAAAAATCAAAACTGCTTGCTTTAGGTGAGTAACGGGTATTTGATAGTCGACTATAGCGTTCTTTCTTGTTATTTTATGAAAAGTTTTAACGGATTCATAAGTGTACACACCCTTATACATATGTTTGAGGATTTACCAATATATACTTTGTTTGATTTTAAATAGACACCCAACTACAAATAAGAACTCTAGTTCACCCAATTCGTTCTCGTACATTGTAAAATAGTGATACCACTAAATAATACTGAAAGTTTCAGCAGTGCGACCAGCTTTTATTCAAATTGTTTACCACCAAAGGCTTGCAACGTTACGTTAGGGTTACTATTTCATAATTGTAAAATAACTATTTAAAATAGTTTCAAGATACAAAAACAAAATACATACATCCTGTAAGCGTAACTAATTTAATAGTAGTTCAACTATTTTAAAGTAAGCGAAGTAAGAACAGAAACAAGGAAGATTATTTTTATTGTTAAAGTACTATTTTTATTGTTACCGAACTATCTTCATTGGTCAATTTAACCAAACTTTGTTTGTGTGTATTTTTAAAACTCTGGAAGTGCTAAAAAATTATAAAATTGTCTAACTTTTTTTAACGAAAAAGAAAGGGGATGTGTACTTTTAGAAAAGTCCATATATATATTTACCCAATACCTCTACCTAGGTACTTTGAATGTCAGATACCTTTGGTTACTACATAATAGTCAGTTGTGTGTATTTTGTTGTTGTTTGAGTAACTATTTGATTAAAATAATTGTCCATTTTGTGGTTGGTAACGCTGAGGGACGCGACATTTTTTCAACTTAAGCTTTAAAAATAAGAGTGACGCAGTATACATTTTTTACTTTTTATTTTTTTTGTTGATTAGCTTAAACGCTTTTGTATTTATGGAAAAAAATGAAGATTATCTGTCTAGCCAGTTCTTAGAAATAAAATAAAATAAGGGAAATAAGGACGCGACAAAAATATAACTGCAATATTGAAAGCTTCAGAAAAACATTAAATTCTGCGAAACTAGATGGCGCATTTTTTTGAATTTTTTTTTCCAGTATACCGGCTGAGTAACCGAACACATCAAAGCAACTCCAGTGGCAAAACATTAACGGTTTTTTTCTAAAAATAGTGCAAGAATATGGACGCGACATGTTGCTACTTAACAAAAAATTGCAACTTTTTATTTGGTCAAAATGTTGCAGAGCTATTCTAGGTGTTACTAAAGTTTCTGCTGTAAAGTTTGGTTAAATTATTTTAACGTTATCCACCTCTTTTTAATAGAAACACAGTTTTTATATAGCTCGTTCTATGAAAGCTAGGAGACTAAGTGGTTAGAATTAAATTAATTTTTTCTAGTAAACGCAGAAATTTTATCAAAATACACCTGTTAAAGAATATTGGCAATTCTCTGCTGTGGCTTTAGATAGTAACCTGATTTTATTATATTTCGGGATTTTACTCGGATTTTAATTAGAATTAAAAAAATATTTCCTTGCTTAATTAATTGATCACTTTAACCCACCTGATCCTCGCAAAAGCCGAAAAAAACGTTTTTCATAGCAGCAAATAAAATAATTAGCTTCTCCAAAAATTATGATCAATTGTTTTTTATAAATAAAAAATAAAAATTAGGGACGCGACAGACTTAAAATTTCGTTCAAAATGGTAATGAACCAATTTTTTTTTGTGAAAAAATATTAATTAATTTGTTCCTACTAACCTTGTTAGTGGAATAAAATCAGGTTTATATGTGTCGCAAATTGCATGAGTGAAAACATAAAATAGGATTTCCTAATTACGGACGCGACATTAAAAATGTGTAAAAAAATTCATCAAATCCATTAATATTTAAGAAGTTTAAATTTTTTCCTGATAGCATTTGCCTCAAGCTATAATGTAGGATTGGTTGTTTGATCTTGAGACTTCCACAGAACTCATAGTAATAGAACGAAAACACAACAAAATGTTGCTGAGATATACAGTATGTTGCCAGTGTTTAAAAGCTGCATATCTTCGTGTAAAAAAATAATTTGGAAGAAAATGTGATTGATTTACAAAATATAGATACCAATGCTATTTTTAAACCAAAAAAGAAAATTTTCCGCCAACTTTTAATTTTTGGGTTTTGGTTGACTTTTTCCTGGAAATGCCCATATGGAAGTATAAAGTAAGAGACAGTATCGAGAACAAGGTCGTCCAGACGAGTCTACTTTAGTCAGGTTGTTAACAACTCCACTTACAGCCTTTATTTTACAAGAGTCATTACCACCTATAATTGGGAAAAATAAATCACTTTAGCTTAAGAAAATTTGGCATTTGATTGAGCTGTCACAAGGTGCTACTTATTTTCCACTAAATTTAGAACAAATCGAGAGATATCTTTGAGACAACATCTTAAAGCCGTTCGAAAAGAGTCTTTAAGACTGTAGTCCCAGTACCAATAGTGTACGAAACTGGTTTTCAGACTGGCCCTAGATCTTCACTTTTCCTTTCGTATAAGAGTCAAGGTCAAAGATTTATGCATAACGCTGGTTGGGGGATTTTGTAACAGGTTATAATGGTGACTGCTGGTAACACTTTGAGAAAAAATCAATAATATTTATCTACTATACTATACTATACCATACTATACTACTGCGCTTAGATAACCGGTGTCAGCAACTCGATAGCGGTTTCTCTCATTCCGAACCGGTTTGCGTTGGGAAACATTTGGTGCCCGTCAGTCAATATCTTCGTTAGTGGGTGTCAACACTTTTGCGAGTTTTCAAGTCAATATGCTAGCGTAAATAGTTGCATTGTACAGTCCATGCACTATATCCAATTGATATTTGTGCCTTTTTTCTTATCAATGCATTAGTGTTTGACCCATTCTGCCAACTAATTATAAACAACGTTTTTTATTTGGAGCGGAAAGAAAAAATTATTTTAACTATGAAAATGAAATTGATTGATCATTTCTCTGGCAGCTATATAATATAGTCGTCCGATTTATGTAAAATTTAATTCCAAATTCTAAATGATTTAAGTTAGATGATCCAAAGTAGAAGGGACAACAATAAAAATTAAAGAATCTAAAATTAATTAAATTTTGGTCAATCAATAGGTATTGAAGAAACGAATACGGACGGACAGACGGACATGGCTCGATCGACTCGTATAGTGATCCTGACCAAGAATATATGTATATACTTTATATGGTCGGAAACGCTACCTACCTGTTACATACTTTTGCACGAATCTAATATACCCTTTTACTCTTCGAGTAACGGGTTTAATTAACAGAGCTTAGTTTTTCCTATTAATTTCCGAATAATTTTGATATAAATAAAGATTATGTTTAACTTATCTTTCATTATTTGTTTGAAAAATACTAAATTGAAATAAAATTAGTTATTTTATTATGAAGTTAATATGTTTAAATTATAAATTTGACATTTATCATATCGGCTTTTTATTGATATGAAATAAAGTTGAATTGATCCTATCGGATTAATTTACATCAATTTTTAGAGCATACTTTTGCGCAAACTAATAAAGGTCCTCAATTTGTAGTTTTTCTCTATGTCGCAAATTAGTTATTTCTCTCATAGAAAAAATCTTAAAATTATTCTGAGTAATTTTTATGAAAGATAAAGAGTGGCACTTTTAAAATACTTTGACAGGAAAACCAACCATGAATCCGTTTGCCTGTAAAACACAAGGAATGGTGGCCATTTTTAGCTTTTTTTTTCCAGCTTTGAGGTCCTTTTGCTCAGAATCCTTGCGTCGGGGAACTTTTTTGAGAACTCAGTTTAATTTGGGAATTCGAAACGAATTCAAAGCAGAAGCATCCATTAAGGTAAATTTTATAAGAATTAATTTTTTAAACAGTGTTTTTTTGCAGATGACAGGAACGCAGTGACTCTGGTTAAATTCACATCGTAGGAAAACTCATAGGATAATAATTGGTACAATTAATTATAGTTGTCGCATAAAACTCGGAATGGATTAAAACGGGAGTAGTTTGACCTGGCAATTTCCAGTGATAATGGCCGAAATCGACGAGTTGGTCTAGAATGAACATTCCAATTTATATACGTTATCAGGTGAAGTGAGTCCACACCCCCAGTAAGGAGCTTGTGAAGGAAGATCTCGTCAGTACATATTCGACCGTGCTTTAAAGTTGGCAGATTCAAAAGACGCAGCCTGTCTCTGTAGGAAAGTAGTCGGCTTCTAGGGTCCAAGTTCAAGCCACGTAAGGCAAACAGGAGAAACTGCTTCTGAAAAGACTCAATCATGTCTTGATAGTGCTCATACTGTGGAGACCATACGCATGAGCAGTATAGGAGGAGCTTTATGATATACGGATCATCGAATTCTTTGGACTAAGGTTTGATGAAAGCTAAAACGGTTTCAATGCGTTCTGGAGTAAGTACGGGCAGCTGGATTGGATCGAAAAATTACACGGATTTACATTTATCAGGATTAAGCAGTAGTTTATTGACTTGACATCAGGATTGAAGGTTATTTAAGTCAAGCTGGAGCTGCATTTGGGAACCAGGCGATGTCATATGTAGACACAACATGACATCATCCGCATACATAAGAACTTTGGAGGCCGCGATAATTTGGGGAAGATCATTAATAAATAGACCAAATAGCAAAGGACCAAGATGGCAACTTTGAGGTACTCAGCTTACAGATACATTTTTTGAAAGTACATTATTAAATTATACCTTTTGGGAACGGCCTGTAAGGTATGAATAAATCCACATCAGAAGAGCTGGTGGGAAACCAAGAAGGCGCCGCTTTTGGATGTCCCCTAAATTCATCTTCGGTAGTATCAGGACGAAGCTGAGAAACAAAAATAGCCTTCTAAGTTCCGACTGCCTTTAAGGACACTGCAACGAGGGGTCTACGATTCCCACATATGGGACGTGCATCCTGGACGTTTGGATGAGGCTTGGACTGATTTTGAGTACTATTAAAGCTAGTAGAGGGTTAAGTATGGACTTCGGATCTGCCTAGGTTGACTGGATCTTTCGGCATTGAATTTGGTGAAATTTGTAAAGCCATAGTTGTGGATGATGATGGCGTATTTAATACACTGTCCCTAGGGAGTGTACCAAGAGACAGGTTTGCTCGCTCAGAGGCTTGAGGCACAAAGTTTAGCACCGGGACGGGGATGGTTAGTGCAGTAGGAGAAACTAGGTCATATCCGGCTGGGATCAGCATCGAAGGGAAACCATCTGCCGCCACTTCAAAGTTGTTGTTGCTAGCTATTTTCCTTTTTGGAGATTCGTCCGCAATTTTGTATTCACATCTCTGAAGTTATCACGCGTTTGTCTCATAAAAGTACGCATACAATACGCCTTATCAAGGCAAACGCGGCAAGTCCTAAGAAATCCTATTTTTTTAGAAAGTAGATCAGCGAAGCGACCATTAGCGTCGGCGCCAGCGCATTTGATATGTGCACAGTTGTCGGACAGCCAGCATAGTAAATACGAAATTAGGAGTTTAAAAAAGATTAAGGGAACTTGAAGACCGAATAGGCGAGCTCGGATTAAAGAGCGATAAAAGAAACTGCAAGAAATATTAGGCAGGAGAGCCGTTGAAGCGAAGGAAGTACCGTTAGAGAGGTGATGACCACTCAGAGAGTAATAAGCGTTTAAAAGATTAGAGAAGCACGATTCGGAGAGCACATACTACTCAATGTAGCATATTCATGCGTTTGGCAAACTTAAAAAGTGATATTAAAGTTGTAAATTTAAACATATATTAACTTATGTAATTGGCTGGGCGCAGCTCAAGATCGAAATTAAAACTTAAAGAAAAAAAAATAAAATGTTCTTTAAAAATCTTTAAAAATATTTACCCAAATAACCATTTCCTGACTTCTTCTTATTTTAAAACTCTGGGTCCTACTGTATCAGAAACTACGTTAATCCTTCTTGGTGTATTTTGGCTGTAAACTAGTTGGTAAGGTTTCACGGACGTCCCTCACGGACGGTGCCACGCATAGGCTTATATGGCCCTTAGTTGTCCGACTGATCAGTATGAACCTCGAGATATTTTAAAGTTAGGCATACATGATGCAAACAATTTGCAGCAAGTTGATTTCTGCAACAAAATTTTCTCGTATCAACACTAGTGCAACCATTTGCGGCAAACAAAGAACTTGTAATTATTGTTTACAGAAATATGGTTTGCTTACTTGCTGCAAATAGTTTGCATTGTGTGTACCTAGCTTAAGCAGTTTTAATGTCCACAAGAATCGAGGTATATTTCGCTAAGGCAAGAAGTTCGCCTGGGAATCCAAGGCCCGAGGCAATCCATGGCTCCTGAACCAAGGTTATGTCGACGAGTCCTTGCGATTTGCTTTTTTGAAGTTTGAGCTGCAGCACCCTCAGAGGCATAGGCGGCTGGCTCATCTTCGCACCGTTCTCTTCGTCTTCCCAGGCATCCAGAGCGAGGTCCTAGGCGGCATTCACGATGGCTTTCGGACCTTTGTCATTCTTTATCTCGCCTGCCTGCAGAAAGTGTGCGCCCTTGTCGTCAGGTGGGGCTATTTGAGACGCAGGTTGACACCACCCATGCCTCACGCCATCTTCCCGAATCTTTGGTACAGCAAATCATCAGCCTCCTTGTTGATTTGGAGAACCGACCGTTTGCGTCAGCCATTTCCTGGTCGGATCGTCGTTGCACTTCACGATTTTGACACCGTTCATCCACCCTGCACCATTAAATATGGTCATGGGGGCTCTGGGTGCGTCTTCCATACGTGCACAGAGAGACTCAACGAGTCGGGGCATGGACGATCTTCCAGCGCGCCTCCGTCATCTTCCCACTCTCGGCGTTCCTGTTAATGAGTCGGTTGAGTACATCACTGACCATGGCCTTCTTGTTGAGCTTCACTGCTACTTTTGGTGGGGAAGGACCTGCTTCCTTGGGCCCGCGGTTCCGCTTGCTCACCGGGATGTCCTTGGCGGCACTCTCGTGTGAGCGTTGCCTTTTGTTGGCAAACTCCTCAACCTTGTTCGTAAATCCGCTTGTCGACGCCATTGCGTAGTTGCGTTTGCTCCGCCCAGGCTAGCTTTTCCTTCTCCTCCTGGGAAAGGGTCGCTTTGTCCTGGTGCCGGCTCTTAATCTTGAGGGCTGCCTTGTATTGCGGCTTAAGCTTCATACCCTCGCTTCTACGATTCGACCCTTTCCTACGCTTGGAATTGGAACCTGGTTCAGGCAAGCGACTATGGCTTGATTTGGCTTCTTTTAGCACGGGCTTCGTCTCCGGCCTAACATTGCCTGAGATGTCATGGCATTAGCACTGCCGCTGAGATGACCGGCTCCCTTCAACCTAGGGGCTCGACCGCTGGCGACACACAGATGGAAGCAGTCGTACTTCCCATCGACGTTTAGGTAGACATCCCAGCCCTGATCTGATCCTTCTCTTCGTTAATACTGGTTTGTTTTTCAGGGGAACCACCTACTTGCGTTGTATGCCTACCGCCAGGCACCTCCAACCATGGCCACTGATTCAAGGGGTTGAACCAGTTGCCTTAGCTAGATACTGCCCTACCCCGGGCAGGACAAGCGACATTGCATTACCCTGGGAAATGTAGTGCAGTGCTGCCATCACTCTGCTTAAAAAACAGGACAGATAAGCCAAAAAAAAAAACGGGAAAAAAAGGACAAAAACAATTAAAAAAGGACAGAAGAAAGGACAAAAGTAATTTCTTCTAAATATATGTGTTTATACTACTGGTTTACATTTTGTATTTAATTTAAGTGGATTAAATATTAAATTCAATTCTATAATGCTCTGCTGCCTCCGACTCACTACCTTCTTCGTTTGATTATTTGAGCATGCTAAATTTTTTATGCGTATACGTAATAATCTATTATTACTAAAATAAAAATCCCAAAGCAGAGTCATACCTATTATTTTTTGTACTAAAATTTTGCTTTTTTTTCTGATAAAACAGTTTTTATTCTCTTTTAAAATCTTACGATAATTTTAAAATGCTTTCCTTTTCTTTTTTTTGCCGTAGAAAAAGTCTTTATGTAATGAAAATCCATCGATTTTTTTTTTTGAAAATTCATATAAATAAGTATTATTTAAGTGTCTAACTGTGAGAATGATGGTTAAAACTGCCTCTTAGCGTATAAAAACAGGTTAATACAAATACAACTAGAAAAAACAACACTCAAAAACCTATTTTTGAAAAAAGGACCGATTTCCGGACAGGGGATGTTTGAAATTTTTTCCGGACAAAGCCGTTAAAATAGGACAAATCTATCCGGAAAAAGGACAAAATGGCAGCACTGATGCAGTGACCATTGCCCAGCCGGCACCCATGGAGAGTTAAGCTGCAGGAGTAGGGTTACATATCTAGTAAATAATATTAAATATGGACGGTTAAAGCTTTAATTTGTTTTTTTTTTTTAAGGAAATTGTGTCCAATTCTTTAAAATAATGATTAGTAATACAGCCCTGTTCCAGTTTCCACTCGAAAGTGAATTCGTTAGCATTATCGGATTTCCCTTTAACAGAACTAAATTTCCCAAATTTGTTAGGGACATTTTATAAAATTTCCTTTTGGTCCCAAATAAAACATCTGACTGACATAAGTACCCTTTGGCCAGAAGCGTTTGCTTTTAGTAAGTTTTAAAGCATAATGGCTTATTAAGTTTTGGCCCGCTGTAGTCCCCAATGATAAGGCATTACCTATAAACCAATTGAATGCATAAAATCGAAGCAAGAAGCCACAAATTTGTGTTTCTGCAAATTTTTAAATTGCTGTCAGCTGAAAGGCAGTGTTGCAAGGTTTTTGACAGAATAGTGTTGAAAATCACCGGGGGAAATCAGCTGACTTGCTAAACTTTTGTTTTTAAATAGTGTTGGAAACTGCTCGAGCATACAGGGTTGCCAAAGTCCAAAAACGAAGTTCCTATCAAATGTCCCCGTTCAAATTTCACATGAAATAATGTGGTATTCCGAACAAAAATACTTATTTCGTTAATTAGGAAAAATTATCTTTCCTATAAAAGAACCATGAACCTTATCGGATAAGTTTAGAATAAGTCCCAACGAAATACTTTTTTATTTCCATAACGTGACAACTCTATGCCATTTTTACCAAATCCGAGTGGAATTTAGAACAAGGGCGGCGGATTTGCATTAAATGTAAGGGTAGAATTTATCAGGTTTTGAGGTGCAACCAACAAATAATTGCTAATAAGTCAAATATGCAATTAATTCCAATTCCAATAATGCAATTATGAACATAAAACATCAAGGAATTTGATAAAAATAATATTGTCATATAAAGATGACGCGAAGTATTTTAAAAAAATTAATTTTCATGCTGGCGGATTTAAATCCGCCTGTCAAATGCTTGGCGGAAAGTTTCCGTGTGAGTTTTTCGGAAGTTAACAGAGTAACAACAGAGGGAAATTCAAATCCGTGCAGTTCTTTCGGAAGTGAGTCTTGGAACAGGTCTGGGAAATTCGATTCCGTGTGAATCTTTCGGAAGTGAAAACTAGAACAGGGCCAAATTATTTGGGTCTAAAACCGATAAAAATCCATTTACTGCTGTATCTGACCTAATAAAGAGGAACTTGTTGAAAAGGGACCGTATAGAGATAGACTCGGTAATCAAGCTGCAGAACGTGAAAATAAACACTAAAGACGAAAAACTACATATCCTCCCAGTATACATTAACTGCAATAACTGGCAAGCAGATTTTGAAAAGGTGTACGATTTCGGACTGAGAAAAGGTTGCAATAACCTAATGATTATTGGGGATATAAATGCTCGCATCGGAAAAACACAAGCCACATTAGAGCACACAAATATAATCCTCAGGATTATTAGCACGATTCGTAAATCTAAGGACGAAAGGACAAACAATTTTGAGATGTGCGAATTACTAGAACTGACGGTAATAAACGGCAGAACAATCGGTGACCAAAAAGGAGAATAAAAGGGGCGCTTCAAGGTCCACTATTGACTACTGTATCATACAAGGAAATTGTCACGATGTGGTACAAAATTTGGTGATAAGTGCTCAACCCATTTCTGATCATTTTCCCATCGATGTCCTTTTAAAAGTCATTCTACATGAACCAGCCGATAGTACCCAGCCAAACTCAACCGATGGACAATCACTGCCTAATTACGCAAATGCATTAGTATCAGGAGTTCAACGATTGAAACTCCAAACTCAACCGATGGACAATCACTGCCTAATTACGCAAATGCATTAGTATCAGGAGTTCAACGATTGAAGATCTGAGTGGGTCTACACTGTTAACCAAACTACTCAACTTAGTCGTAGATGCCTCCAAACCCATGCAGCAGTCTCTAAAGCTTAGCCGAATACACCCGTGGGTTGACTTACAATGCGAAAGTGCTCGGAAACAATAATTTGATTGCCTTAAACAACTAAGGCGAAACGAAATAACGGCTAGGTATTGAAAACGGCAATATTAAAAAACAAACGTATATGCAAAAGGAAATAAAAACAGTTCTGGATAAATATAGAACGTGTAATGTCCTACCTAGCGGCCCTAGATGTTTTTTTAAATTTTACTATGATATGCTAGTGGTCTCTCCAAATCCTTCCCGGGCACTCTTGTCTCGTCCCTTTATTCTCAGAAGAAATTGACGCACATATCTTTCCAAAGACACGATTTTCAGGACTGGACTTGGCAAGCAGAGACGGGCTATAGTTATTGGGAAAATTGTCAGTTTGGGACTCCTTGGTAATCAGCTAGCGAACAGCCTGCGGGAGGGTTCTTTGACTCTTTTCTTCCACAACACCCGCCTACATAAAAATTATAAATCCCGTTGCTCTGAAATTACCGTTAATGAATCAAAATTAATTATATAAAAAAAAACCGAAAGACTCTATGCCAAATATCACACCTCTTAGTTGGTTGGCTACCAAGTTGTTCCGGTAGCCTTATGTCTTTACCCACCCTACCGTTGATTTTCGGATATTGTTATTGAAAATCCCAATGTTGTTTACGACGTCTACTTCTTTTTCACATTACCAATCAGGGATAATACCAAAACTCAGCACCTCATATTTTAATGCTTTAATTCTACCTCGGGGCGCACTTCCTCCAACGCCAATACCTCTTCTGACGGGGAATAGAAAGGGGATAGCGCATCGGGGACAATGTTATCCTTACCTCTTCCATGACTGACGGTAAATCTATATCCTTGAAGCTTCATCGCCCATCTGGCGAGTCTTCCTTTCAAATCTCGTTGGCGCATGAGCCACACTAAGCTCGCATGGTCGGTTATTACTTCAAACTCCTGTAACTCCAGGTAGCAACGGAACCGATCAATCGCTTCCAACGCTGCGAGGCATTCCCTCTCGGTCACACTGTAGTTTCCTTGGGTGGTTGTTAGTTTGCGAGACATAAAAGCGACAGGTTTTTCCACTCCTTCGTCAATGATCTGCACGAGCACTGCTACAAGCCCATGATCGCTTGCATCACAGTGAACATAGAATTTTTTCTTAAATCCGGATTCTGCAATATCGGTGCTTCAGTTAATATCGTTTTAAGCCTTTCAAAAGCCACCTGAGCTTCGGGGGTCCAAACGAACTTCTTCTTGGTAGATCCGTGATAGGATACGTAAGCTCTGAAAAATTGCAAATAAATCTCCGATACCAACTAACAACTCCCATAAATCCTCGTGCTTGTCTTAACGTTCTAGGAACGGGCCACTTATGTATGGCAATTAATTTCTCTGGGTCGGTCGCGATTCCTCCATTACCTATTACGTATCCTAAGTAAGGCACCTGTGTCACGCAAAACTTCCTTTTGGCAATATTCAAGGTTAAATTTGCTTTCCTGAAATTATCAGCAAGACGCGCGAGGATAGACATATGTGTGTCGACATTTTCAGACACCACCACCAAATCGTCTAGGTAGCCAAATACACAGTGCTTCAACTCACAGGGTATTAGTTCATCCATAAGTCGGCTCATCGTTTGCGGGGCGTTGCATAGGCCGAAAGGCATTACGGTGAATTGAAACAATGGACGTCCCGGTACCGTAAAAGTGGTAATCTCCCTGGCCTTTTGAGTCAGCGGTATTTGCCAATAGGCGTCCTTTAGGTCAATCAGGTGATCAGGTTTGCTTTGGGTAATCTGGCAAATATCCCATCAATGTTGGGAAGAGGGTATGCGTCTTTTTTGGTGTATTTATTTATTTGCCTAGCATCGAGACACAACTTTACCTTTCCGGGCTTCACTACGAAGCGCATAGGCGAACTCCAAGGACTGGTTGAAGGCTCTATTACTCCCAAAGCTAACATGCGTTCCACTTCTTGGAACATCAAACGTTCGACCGCTGGTGAAACCGGATAAAATCTTTGTTTGACTGGATCAGAATTTCCCACATCGATGTCATGCTGTATTAGGGAAGTTTTTCCCAACCCTTGTGTCGCGAAATCGGGAAACAGTTGACTTACTTCAGTCAGCCGTTTTTGCTGTGCTATGGTTAATGAATATTTTAGGTCTTTATCCGGATTCGATGCATTTTCATTACTGTTAGTTAGCTCGATCGAAGAAATAAGTCCCGGAGCGATATTAAACGCTTTCCAGAAATCCATTCCTAATATAAGTCGATTGGATATCGAGGGAATAATGTATAGCGTAATTGGACGCTCTTGTTCTTTGTAGCTAAGATTTATCTGGAGCTTTCCTGTCACTGGGTGTTTCTTGCCGTCGGCGGTTCTTACTCCTGACGTAATTACCTTATACTGTGGATAGGTAGACCATTTCTCAGCAGCCAAATCCGATCCAATACAACTAATATTCGCGCCGGTATCCAGTAAATCTTGCTCTTTAAAATTTCCGAACTCGACCTGCGCATATAATCTTCCATCTACACCTTCATTAATTACTGAAGATACTATCCGTCTCCTTGACCGACGTACTGTTTTCCAAAACTTCCGTAATCTTGCCGTTGACCTTTTTGATTTAATCGTTAAGCCAGACACTTCATCGCCAAAAATCTTTTCCTTGACTGCTAAATAGTTTTGCAAGCGTATATCATAGGGTTGTTGTGAATTAATCTGGGTAACAGTTCGTTCTTTAGAAGTCTTTTCCTGTGTTATTAATGGTTTCAAAGTAAGTTCCGACCTATTTGCCGTATAACTAGATTGACAGGAAAAAACTGGATTCCGAGGCAAGGTTATTTTGGGGCCATTCGAGGGTTTCCCACTGATGAACCCCTCTGGTAGTTTTCCTTCCGTTTAATACAAACTGGACATAGTGGCTGGTAGACATCTTTCTCGCCACATCCAAAACAAAAGACTGTTTTAGCAGTTGAGCATTGTTTCCAGATATGACCCTCTTGATCGCAATTGAAGCATGTCATTACACGTGGAACTCGATCTAATGCCTGGATTTCTCCTTCCATGTCCTCTACTAGTTGGTCTCCATGTTCCTCCTTTAACTCTGCAATCTGTCATCGAAAGGAACTCGGTCCGATTGCCCCTTTTCCATGCCGTTTGCACGCCTCCTCTCCAAGCAATTGTTCGCGTCGTTGAACAAGCTGTCTTAAATGGGCTACGGATCGTATCTGTACATATAAAAGCGCTTCCCGTATTTCTGGAGTCATGTTTCTCTGAAGTTGTTGCACTAACCGGTACTCTTCTATGGGCAGAGGTTATCTAGCAACAAGTAGCATAATGTCTTCGTAAAACAGATCAAATGGCTCGCCTAACTTTTGTTTTCTTGCTTGGATTTCTTCATAAATCAAGTCGACATCTTTGTGGTCATCGTATTGTTCCATGAGGGCTTTGCAGAAATCTGGCCATTCGACTTCCGAGTGAGCCTTTCGAAATCTCCAATACCATTCCTTCACGCGACCAACCAACAAAATGTGTAAGTTTTTACACACCAAGCAAACATCATTATTTAGGCTGTCTTGAGTGAGAGATTTGATTCGATAGAGAAATTCTTGTACGGTGGGGCCTTTAGTTGTTGCATCAAATTTGATTCCCCAACTTTGCACTATTTGTGTAGTCTTTTCTGGTCGAATAGTGGAGCACCTGAGAACCTGAATAATTACAATTTTCCCGTTCGTTGCCTACCTGAGAATGTCTCCTAGGTGTGTGAACATCCGCCATTTGGTTGTCATCATCGTTACAATTCACGAGTTCCAGTTTTCGTTCCAGTTCCTCGACGCGATCGACCATTTGGCGTTACTCTCGGTTTCCTGCTAGGTTGGCCTGCCATTCTGGAAGAAGGTTTCGTCTGCTCGATTGCGTCCTGTCGGTCGATACACTACTTGTGAATTTTCGAGGCCGTCCAGGCTTTATACCGCGCAGGCTATTTCCATATTTTCGGACGGTTCCAGTAGCTGGTGGTAGCATACTTCCTCCTACTGCGAGTTCTTCCGAGGTAAGCTCGTTATTAGATTTTTCCGCTGGGTCCTCCACTGCCGATTTCACGTTCGAGTTCTCTTGGTTAGGGATTTTTCCCCTTGCTGTTTGACTTCTAGTAGACACTCGCTCTCCATCTGAATTCTTCCGAGTCTGTTGCTTGTCGATGGATAGTATAAATTGGTGCAAGTCTTTTGCGTGACAAAGCCGGCCGCAGATGGGGCATTCTTTAGTGGTCTCAATATAGGTGGAAATGCATGTTCGATGAAAAAGGTGATTGCACTTGGTACGAACCAGATCTTGAGTTTCTAAAAGAGTTTGCGCACAAACGTTACATTTTGCTTCAGGCAAGCCTGTGATATCTCGTAAGTCTTCGTGACTACGAGCTGTTACTCCCATCTTGTTCAATACTTTTTCCCTTTATATAAAAAAAATGTTACTTTTCTAATTTCCCTGATTGGTATGTGATTGGGTCGTAGACGACGGGTGTGATACTTGAGTGTGAGTACAAAGAAAAAGAAATATTCAAGTTATACTGTTGGAACGTCTAACGAGATTAGGATGAAGTAAACGTAATAACTCCGGGTGATTACCTTCAGATATCGTCTCCTCTATTGATCTGAATGGTAAACTGGGTTAGGTTATCATCCTACCCGAGGACTCCTTGCGTTGATTAAGTATAGTAGAAAAAAAATTAAGAAAAAACCAGCTTGATAAAATCTACGGTAGCATCTCGCTTCTTCAGCTACTGCTATTTCCACTAGATGCTCAAATGCCTGATTTTTCTTAACGGTGATTGATGCTTAGATTTTTTAAGCTTTTTCGAACCATATTTTATTTGGCTTTGCAGTGTTGACCTACGTCGTTAAGCGGTTGTTTCTTGGAACTCCTAAAACGAGACTCCGGCTTATACTTTTCAGCAACACTTTGGCTACACACAAACAAAACTCTTAGCATTGACGTACTGTATCTAAGTTATTCGACTCGGTCAAAATCGGTGTTATCCAAATTGTGCATTTCCGGCGACCAGATACTGCGTTATCTAAGGTCTATGATCATAATTGAATAAAACAAATGATTAAAGTTTGACTAAAAAAAATACTATCTGGGATACTTTAGGTTTATGAAACTGAGTGAACTGCTTCGCTGGATTGTATCAGTTTTTGCTCAGCCCCACGTTGGGCGCCATTTATGTAATGTCCTACCTAGCGGCCCTAGATGTTTTTTTAAATTTTACTAGGATCCGCTAGTGGTCTCGCCAAATCCTTCCCGGGCACTCTTGTCTCGTCCCTTTACTCTCAGATGAAATTGACGCACATATCTTTCCAAAGACACGATTTTCAAGACTGGACTTGGCAAGCAGAGACGGGCTATAGTTATTGGGAAAATTGTCAGTTTGGGTCTCTATGGTAATCAGCTAGCGAACAGCCTCCGGGAGGGTTCTTTGACTCTTTTCTTCCACAACACCCGCCTACATAAAAATTAAAAATCCCGTTGCTCTGAAATTACCGTTAATGAATCAAAATTAATTATATAAAAAAAAACTGAAAGACTCTATGTCAAATATCACACCTCTTAATTGGTTGGCTACCAAGTTGTTCCGGTAGCCTTATGTCTTTACCCACCCTACCGTTGATTTTCGGATATTGTTATTGAAAATCCCAATGTTGTTTACGACGTCTACTTTTTGTTCACATTACCAATCAGGGATAATACCAAAACTCAGCACCTCATGTTTTAATGCTTTAATTCAGTCCAAAGTTCACAAAATTCTTTCATACTTTAATCCATGTTTTGTTTTCGCTTAATGACATCCGATAGTTTCAACTTAAATGTCAGTTCAATGTTCTTATATTTCTAATATTCTAATAGAAGAGGGTTTATAAATAATCTATTGAGTAAAATATAATTGAAATGGTTCTTCCATAATTTCAGGGCTTTTGTCAGCGAATATAGTTTGTTAACACATAATTTTTTAATACTAGCTGTCCGAAATGCGATAAAAAATCTAATATATGAGGCAAAATATATAACCACAATGCTACATGTTGTCACTCACCCTCTGTAGACTCCGTCTAGGGCCTTCGTCGTTCCGCAGATTGGGTTGCTAGAGGGGGTTTACTTAGGTTTAGCACAGAGAGAAAATATATTCTGCACCAATGGGAATTATTCTTCGCATCGGATGCCCATTACTTGCTCTAGCTATCTTGATCACTTAGTTTATTGTTAATTTTAATCACGGATTGCCAGGCACAGCTGCCGACGATTTATTGGGGCCTAAACGCACGCCCATACGGTTTACGGTTTTAGCTGGTTGCGCACGGTGACGTAATTTCTTGAGCTCCACCAACGACCATGCACATTAGAACTGGTTGTTGAGGTTCGCTGTACTGTGTTGACAATTTGCAGCCAAATGAACGTAGGTAATGGTCGGAACTAGTTCTAATCATGCCTTTTTGTACAATATTGCAGCTTTGTAGCCCAGTTTGATAGCCACTGCCTCTCTACGTGGATCGCCGTATTTCCTTGCGAAGTTCGTTAAAATCTTTTGTACGACGCGTATGTCTAATGGCTGTGCTTGATTTTTGGGGACTGCAATGTGGAGAAGGGGCCTCCGGCCACGTAGGGTGCTCCTGTGTTTCCTTTGGGAGGCTTTTCGGTGATCTCGAGCCCGCCGGTCTTTCCGTAGCTAAACTAAATTAGCGAAGAGTAATTGCGTTTTACATTTAAGAGCTTGTTAACTGTATGTAGCTGTATATTTACCTTGTCCAGTTAATGTACACCCTAACCAATACAATCAAGCGGTTGATGTGGAGCCGCTTTTGCCTCAGGCGCTATGCAAGTTGTTTTAATTAGTTCCTAAACGGAGTTGCCTAATCAAAGATAACCAGTGTTAACCTCAGCCGCATGGTACTGTTTAAAGTGGCCATGCTTACCTTGATCACGTGTGATTTGCTGAGCTGTTTTCAGAAGAAGAACTTTTCCGGAAATGGCATGGAGTTGACAATCACCCTGAGCTCTGACATGGTCAGCTATGCTATCTATCGATAGGTAACTATCGCCCTTCGTGCAACTCTACGTCGTAACCTCAGCGAATGGCAAAGCGTAAACGTAAACGTTACTTTCGAATTCAAACTTGCAGTTCCTAACTTCGCCAACAGGCTGGACATTACAAACGCCAACTACAAGAAGTTCGCGACAGCAAGCATTTCTGGGAAATCGTTAATAAATTAAAAGGGGAAGAAACAGAAAAAACCCTTACAAGTTTTTTGTGCTATAACATATAATAGTTTAGTTACAACAAGAAATAAAATAACATAAATACAGATAGTCATTAAAAAGTTTTGTATAACTTATTTATGATAACAAATTTTTAAAACATTACTACTTCAGGACTGGAGGGACTTGACGTCCTCTTGACCAGAGATGGCCAGGGGGCCTTCGCTTTAATCTTCTTTTGGTCGTCGGGTTGGCCAGGGAAGCCGCTATATGATTGGGGTGGGGTGGAAGGCGTTCATTGTACCGGCTCGAATGTCGGTTGATCTGCTCCCTGACGGAGGGCATGTGAAGGTTATAAGCCAGGCGTTTCTTAAGTACCATGGCGCATTAGTGATCATTCACAGTGCCCTATTTTGTACTCTTTGAACTTTCATGACATTAGAATCAGAAGCCATGCCCCATAGTTGGATGCAGAAAGTCACCGAGGGCACTATAATTGATTTGAACAGCAAGCATTTGTTGACAAGGATGAGCTTACTCGTTGTCTTAAATAGCCAGTTGAGCTTCCTAAGCCTGGCACTACATGCAGCTGCTATTTTCGTAGTGTGCTGTTTCCAGGTGAGCCGCTTATCCATTATTAAACCCAAGTACTGCGCCGGGGGGGATTGTGAGATGGTTATGTATGGAAGTTCAACCGTTGGAAGGATCTTGCTGTGATTTCCTTCCATTTAATTGCAATATTCATTCCGTAGGAGTTCAGGAATTCCTGGGTAATTCTTACTGCTTCAATTCGGCAGGAGGAGTTAATAAGGAAGGCAGTGTCAGCGGTGAAAAGTTTTGAGATGAAAAAAGTTGAGTTTCCGTATCCGTATTTTGGGAAATCTACTTTTAATCCAACTTCCCTGAAAAAATCGTTCTGTATTCTCTTTTTTCTGATGCTTTCCATATCTTCGTTTGATGTATTTTCGTTCATTTCATTTTCGTTTGGAATAGCCTTAGCAAGAACTCCATACACCTTATCCGAGCATGTAAGAGTGAATCGTTCGTTTCCAAAATTCGTTTGCTTCCTTTTGCAGATTGGGCATGATTTTGTTGACTTAGTATTTGTCAGTTCAATAATGACTTTTCCGTCACACATGGTCAGGTAAAATTCATAGTAACATTTAACATATTTTCCTTCACTAATTTCCAGTTTTACCGGCTTTATCTTGTGAATTGGTTCTTTAATGTCATTCACAGTGTCTTTTATCAGTTCCGATGATTTCCTTGCGAATTAAAACATAATTGGTCGGCAATAATGTACTGATGACGGGCGAGGGTTCTTCCAATTTTCAAACTCATCAGATTTAATTCTGAATGGATCAACGGATGCCATAAAAATAAACGCTTTGTCGAAATGATCCATCACAGCCCCATTTAGTGATCAATGTCAGTTTTTCAGTTCAGGAAGACTTTCCAGAATTCGTTTTGCTGTGTGATCCTTAAGATCCTGGAAATTGGTTTTCGCAGATACTTCCGTAAATTCCGTATTGGGTGGTCGTGAACTTTCCTTTGCTTTTGAAATATACTTGTATCCGGGTAAAAGGTCAAATCCGTGCCGCAGTAAAGATTTTCGTAATATTTCATACTTTTCGTTCCATAAATAAATCCAATGCCTCTTCCAAGCCATACTTCTGTAGGGATATAATATATATCCCCAATGATTTACTTTAACACAGTTTATTATATTAATAGCTGCAACAGGCTAGGTGTAATATAGTAAACTATGTAACATGCTGTTTGTATTATTGTACATTAAGTAAATGCTAGCTTTAGTTGTAATATTAATATTGTTATGCATAAGTTTATATGAACAGGGCAGATTGCATTAATCTACTCTGGTCACACTAATCGATATCGTGAGAGCGGATCTCCTCTCTCTAGAGATCCTAAAACGGGGGTTGAAATAGAATTGCCTGCGAGCAATGAGTTAGTTCGAATGGAAAGATCAAGGAAGACAGTGTAAACCGACTGTGAACTTTAAAAAGACAAAATAAAGAACTGGTGAAATACTTAAAATACATCCTGATACAATCTCAGAAGTGGGATACCGGAAAAAAAACCAGCAAATTAAAATAAATTTAAACCTGAATTAAAACGAAAATGGATTTAGAAATCAGTGACGTGTCCGTGACTCAATTAAAATGGTGGTTGGAACTCCTAAATTTGACAACAACTGGATCCAAGGCCGAACTTTTTTCGCGAGTCGCCGGTGTGCCACCGGAAAACCGAGGCTCCGTCCCACAAATCAGAGAGGAGGACGGAGAAATGAGGGATACGGGATCCACATGTTCGGAAGACGAATGCCTCCGAAATTGTGGTGTGAAATCGAAAAGGCCCAGAAGTTTCTAGAGTTTCTACATATGCAGATCGACAGCGTCATTTCGGGCAGCAGCGGCAGTGGCGCCGAAACCAACGTTTCGCCGAATTTCGTGCAGACAGACGCCAGCAAAAGCAACGGTTCTCAGAAGTTCGAGAACATGCAAGAACGAGAGATGCAGACAAGTGGCGACAAGAATCGAGGAACTGGCGAGACAAACAACCGTTCGACGAACGGTGTGCAGACATGTAGCGGCGAGAACAGCGGAGCTGACAACGGAGAAGAGCGAGAGGGCGAGAGACGCGCCAGTTCTGCGAATGCGGTACAAAGGAAGGGCGAAAATTTTCTAGAACTTGGCGGAGCAGAATACGGTTGTACAACTTGTCGGACACCCAGCGCAGAGTTTTGCTGATCAGCAAACTTAAAGGCAGTGCGTTGCAGTGGATGCATGCTGATGCATCGCGATTCATTAAACCGACAAGTGAGTTGTTGCAGCAATTACAGCTCGCTTTTGGCTGCAACGAGTCAAAGGCTGAAATGAGGCGCAAATTCGAGGCGCGCCTATGGAAACCAGAGGAAAAATTCGCCGTGTACTTCGAGGAAAAATGGCCCGAGATGTCAACATGGAGGATGATGAACTACTGGATGGCCTGATCGTTGGCATTCCGACGGTCAATCTACGCACTCAGGCCAAGTTGCAATGTTTCGACAACCCAGGAAGGATGTTAAGAGCTTTTGCGGATATTAGGTTGCCAGCAAGGGGTCCAGGAAATAAAAAGATGCAGACGTTCAAGACCGATCCGACGAGCAAGGAGACGCGTTGCTACAACTGCAATGGAAAGGGGCACTGGGCCAGAGAGTGCACCAAACCGAAGCGGCCCCCAGGGACTTGTTATGAATGCGGAGCTGCCGATCATTTCATCAGCGCATGTCCACAAAATAAGAAGCAAGATGTCAATAATTACGTAAGATTATTTAAAATTTGTTGTTTTGAAAACCCTAACCAGCCAATCATTACAGAATGCTTAATAGATTCAGGAATCCCAGTATCATTAATCAAAAAATCGCTTGTATCAAGAAACATTAAACTAGAACCTCAAGAAGAGACTTATTTTGGAATAAATAAAAGCTTATTGAAAAGCGTTGGAAAAATATTATGTTTTGTAATGAAAAAAGAAATAAAGAGTTTGTTTAATTTAATTGTTGTGGCTGATGAATCTATGGGCTGTAATATTGTGCTAGGCAGAGACTTTATGGAAGCATGCGATTTAAAAATTAATTTAGAAACTTTGAAAATAATAACTGTCGAGAGTACTAAAACCCAAGATAATATGAAAATTAGTTCAATTTATAAGGAAAAAGAATTAGATTGTCTTCGAAATGAAAGTGAAACGTTAGGTAACAAAATTTTAGAAAAGGAGAAATTTAGGAAATGAGAAATTAGGCAGTGAAATTTTAGAAAATGAGAAATTAGGCAGAAACATTTTAGGAAATGAGAAATTAGGCAGTGACATTTTAGGAAATGAGAAATTAGGCAGTAAAATTTTAGGAAATGAGAAATTAGGGAGTAAAATTTTAGGAAATAAAAAATTAGGTAGTGGGAGTAAAATTTAAGGAAGCGAAATGTTAGGAAGTGAAATATTAGGACATGAAATGTTAGATAATGAAAAGTTTTGAATGTATGTGAATGTGAAGTTTTTAAGAATGAAAATGGTGGAAAGAAAAATTATGTTGATAATTTCGAACAACAAATGATGGAAGTAAATATTTTAGAAGATGCGGAAAAGGAAAATGTGTATAATGTTGGTGAACAAGTTAGCTATATGGATCAGAAGAAGTTAATTGAGTTAGTGGAATCTAAAGACCTGAAGTTCCGAAAATAAAATGTGAAATAAATATTGTGTTAGAAAATTCAAAACCGTTTAGTTGTGTACCAAGGAGACTTTCTTACAGTGAATAGGAGGCGTTACAAAAAATGTTAGATGAATACATTAAGGATGGTATTATTCAAACTAGTAAATCGGAGTATGCCTCTCCGATTGTACTCGTGAAAAAGAAATCGGAAGATCTTAGACTGTGTATAGATTTTAGGCGTTTGAATAAGATTATGGCCAAGGATAATTATCCGATACTCTTAATTGATGACCTTTTAGATAAATTAGTGGGGAAATCTGTATTTACGAAATTAGATCTTAGGAATGGATACTTTCATGTGTTTGTTAACAAGGAGTCGGTCAAATACACATCATTTACAACGCCTTTGGGGCAATTTGAGTTTTTACGTATGCCGATGGGACTTAAATTATTTCAAAGATTCGTCAATGATATATTTTCAGATATGATAAGACAGGACAAGGTTGTAATATATATGGACGACATTTTAGTTGCCAGTAGAAATATAGGGGAACACTTAGAAATATTGTGAGGAGTTGAATAACTCCCACAAATAACAGCAGCAAAACTACCGATGGCCGGCCGCTTACCAATTACTCGGCGAAGTAGCGGGGTAGCGGCGCGGCGAAGAGTAAATGGAGAGACTCTTGCAAGTAGAGAGTTTGGAGAAAGAGAGTTTGGAGAGACTCTTGCAAAAGAGAGTTTGGAGAGTGAGAGTTTGGAGACCTCGGAATCAGGAGAGAGAACTCTGCCAAAGAGAGTTTGGAGAGCGAGAAGCGGAGAGTGAGAGAGTGGAGACTTCGCAGGCAGAGCCAGAGTGCCGTGTGCAAAAGGGGAAATAACGGATCTGCACCGGACTTTGGACTCTGCCGTGGACTTTGATCCAGGAGGACAAGTGCCACATCTCAGCAGCGGAGCGACGCACAGACGTGCCACAGGCACCAAAAACATAAGCGGAGCAGCGGCAACACCCAGAAACACAAATTAAGGCCGTGCGGGAAGGAAAAGTGGGTCAAACAGGATCCACGGACTTTGGACCCGGAGTGGAGAGATGCCGCGGCCAGAGCTCAAAGGGGAAATAACGGCACCCGGAGGCCCTATATAAAGCCGCCGGGCGCTGGCAGCAGGATCAGTCGATCCCAAGGTGTCAACCCGTAAAGATCAGTCAAGATAACAAAGTGAACCAGTGCCAAGTAGTCTACAAGTGAAACACAAGCCGAGTCGTCGGAAGCAGCGCCGTGGGAGCCTACAAGGAGCAAGATCGCTACGTCGAGACGTTCGGGATTGGATCATCAGGAATCTCCGAATTGAGACACAGGTAGCTGAGGTCCGGAGGGCATCACACGGCTAAGTCAAGGCAAACTGTTCCTACTCCTGTCCGACTAAAGCCTCGCATTGCGTCTGGCGTGTCCCTCAGAGTGAACAGGCCAATTGTCGTTTCAAGGCGCTGTCCTAGAGAGAACAGGCTGTTGGTCGTTTCAAGGCGCTGTCCTAGAGCGACTAGGCCCGTCGTGATTTCAAGGCGCTGTCCTAGAGAGAACAGGCTGTTGGTCGTTTCAAGGCGCTGTCCTAGAGCGACTAGGCCCGTCGTGATTTCAAGGCGCTGTCCTAGAAAGAACAGACCGTTTGCCAGTTCAAGGCGCTGGCCTAGAAAGACCCACGGTTTCACGAGCCGTGACCGGCGGGTCCGTAACCCCAAGTACCAAAGCCACGCTACGTCCAACCTCACAACCAACGCACCCCGGAGCAGAGCGTCGGACATCGAGCTGCACGGAAACGTCACGAACGAGCTAGCGGGTGAGGCCAGGGTGGAACGTTCGTTTACACCAGGCGTAAGGCAAGGTGAAGCACTAGGCAGCCTCCAGGTATCTACCTAGACTGTCAGCGCGATCCGAGCAAGAGCCTAGTGGGACCGTCCGGGACAGAGCCAGGGACAGGCGGTTGTGTGTCTATAGGCGTTGCCCTGTAGAGCGCAGCTCCTGTTCACCCTAGTCTGAGAACGGTGACGCTTCCCTAAGCCCACACGGCTGATCTCCTTGCGAGTCCGAGGCGCTACGTGTGGTCGGCGAGTCAACGCATCGGAGCAGAACATCGCCGAGCGTCCACAGGGAGCTACAGGGAGCCACAAGACCGGCAACACGGAGTCAACGAGGAAGGCAATCACCGAGGCATCGCACCGTCTTGGAGAGACGAGCATCACTGGGAGGCACCGAGGACCACGAGTGGCGGCACCAAGGCCATCCGAGCCACCAAGCCCGCTGTAATCATACCCGCAATAAAACCAATTCGAACCCGTGAATTCTGTGCCTTCTCACTGATCTACTGGGCGGTCACGTTTATATAAATTTGGTGGGACGAACACACAACTTCTCTGAGCTAGCCGCACGAATCTCGTAGCGAGCAGACATACAAAATCAGTTCGTTACATCTGGCGCCCAAAACGTGATTGTCCCAGCAGTGAAAGCAACGTAAAGCAGAATGGGGAAGAAATGGATTTACCGCCTCAAGACAGAGGATTTTGCCTACGTCTCAGAGAGGCTAAACATCGCTCTGGAAGGAAGAACAGACGACAAAAGGAAGGCATTGTCAGAATACTATTCTGAGACGGAGAACGACCCAAAACTTGCCGGGATCTGGGTCGAGCTAGAGGCAGCATACCCCGAGAAAACAGCCCCAAGCATCACATTGACTCCCGCCGAAGGGGAGGACCTATTGGCAAGCCTGAGCATCGACAACATGCAAAAGGAGGCACAGAAGAGAGTGCCGAGCCCGGAAAAGAAAGAGACAGAGTGCGTACAGAAAACAGCAACACCGGTACGGAGTCCGGCTCCGACACCCAGCCAGCCAGATTATGCAAAGGTTGCGAAACAAGTCCGCGAATGGTCATTCAGGTTCGACGGCGTTGAAAAACCATTCGAATTTCTGGAGCAAGTGGAATGGTCCGCCAACACATACGGCCTGGACCTAGACATGATTCCCCGAGCGATGCCGGAGTTACTCACCGGAAAAGCTTTGAAATGGTTTATTTCCAACAATAAACAATGGAAAACCTGGGCAGAATTTATAGAAAGTTTCCACACTTATTTTCTGCCGAGAGACTTCTTTACAAAGTTGTCGGATCAAGTCAAGCGGCGGAAGCAAGGGTATTGCGAGGCTTTCAAGGATTACATGATTGACATGCAGACGTTGATGAGGCCACTCAATTATTCCCCGGAGGAGACGCTAAGCATCATCAAGGAAAACTGCACGCCGAACCTTAGAATCTCCCTAAAGGCCTATACAGTCTCGGACTTGGACACGTTGATGATCCTAGCCGATGAGTATGAGGATCTGGAGAGAGAACGAGAAACATTCGCACAGGAGAACAAATTCTCAAGAACAAAATCGGCAGCTCCGGCGCAAGCTATGTGCAGAAGGTGCGAAGACATCGGCGATCAGGAACCTCGAGGGAACAATCAGCGAACACCAACACAACAGGTCCATCAGCTGCAGCCAACCAACGCCCCGAATAACGGCCAAGGGACACCACCACAGCAAGGCCAACGGTATCAGGCAACCGACGCAGCCTATGAAGGCCAATGGACACAACACTGGCAACAGAGACAACCAACCCAAAACGCATGGAGGCCACCAAACACAACCCAGAGGCCACGAGGGAGTACCCACATCGCAGAGCCCCAGGAGGCCTGTCGAAAATGTGGCGGATCCGGACACTGGGAACGCGGTTGCCGAAACCAACGGTTGATATTCTGCTGGGTGTGCGGCAAAGTAGGAATCAGAAGCGTCGAGTGCTGCCAACGGACGGGAAATGGCCAGCGATCCCAGCCGCAGAGAGGCGGAAGGGGATCGCAAAATGCTACCTCTCCAAACTAACTGGCATGCTAATCGAGGAGGAGCAGCAGTTGTCCGCAGCGGTGACGATTGGTGGAGGCACGTACAAAGCCACAATCGACACCGGGGCAACAGCAAGCTTCATAAGTGAAGAGCTGGCGGACAACCTTGCTGCCCTCGGAAAGATTACGAGGACAAGACGGCAAGTTAGGTTGGCAGACGGCAGATGCGGCGGAATCAATGCACAGCTCGATGTGGAAGTCGAATTCGGAAACAAGCGACTGACCATGAGCCTGCTGATACTACCAGGGGTAGTGGATTCATTGGTGTTGGGATGGAACTTTCTAACACGAGTCGGAACCGAGATAAAGTGTGCTGGACACGAAATAAAAATACCAGCCAGGAATCGACACAATGGATGGCTCGAGGAGAAACTATCAGTGGCAGTCATGCAAGAACCAAGCGAGGATAACGACACAACGAGATTCCTGGAAGTAGAGCTGGCGGACTTCAATACCATGACGGGAACATCAAACATGGCAGAGCACCAGATCACGATGAAGGACGACAAACCTATCAAGCAGCGATACTACCCAAAGAATCCAAAAGTTCAAGGGGAAATCAATGCGAAGGTAGACGAGCTCCTTCAAATGGGGTTCATAGAGCATTCAAAGAGCCCATACAGCTCCCCCATCGTGATGGTGAGAAAGAAGACAGGCAAATGGAGACTATGCGTAGACTTCAGGCAGATCAACGCGAAGTCTGTAAAGGACGCCTACCCCATGCCCCGCATAAACTACATCCTAGATCAGCTAAAAGAGGCGCGGTACATCAGCAGCTTGGACCTGAAGGATGGATACTGGCAAATCCCACTGGAGGAAAACAGCAGGCAATACACGGCTTTCACAGTGCCAGGCAAAGGGCTATTCCAGTGGAGGGTAATGCCATTTGGTCTACACTCGGCGTCCGCAACGTTCCAACGAGTTCTGGACCAAGTAATCGGACCCGAAATGTCACCGCATGCATTCGCCTACCAAGATGACATTATAGTGATTGGACGCACGCTGGAGGAACACACAGAAAACCTAAAAGAAGTGTTCCGACGCCTAAAGGATGCAAACCTCAGGATCAACCCGGAAAAGTGCCAATTTTTCAAGAAAGAGCTGCTGTATCTAGGACACCGAGTGACTAGCGAAGGAATTGGTACAGATCCGGAGAAAGTAGCGGCCATCGCCGAATTGGAACCACCCTCAACCGTCAAAGAACTTCGGCAATACCTGGGAGTAGCGTCGTGGTACCGCCGATTTGTGCCAGATTTTGCCAAAATAGTCAAACCATTGAATGACTTATTACGCAAAGGCAATAAATGGGAATGGACACAAGACCACCAGATGGCATTTGAGGAAGTTAAGGCTAGACTTGTGGCAGATCCGGTATTAGCATGCCCGGATTTTAACAAAACGTTCACCCTGCAAACGGATGCCAGCGACTACGGAATCGGAGCGATATTAACCCAAGACACGGAAAGAGGGGAAAAGGTAATATCCTATTCAAGCCGGACGCTCAACGGCGCTGAGAAGAACTACTCAACGACGGAAAAAGAGTGCTTGGCAATTGTCTGGGCGATCCGAAAACTCAAGCCGTATCTGGAAGGTTACCACTTTAAAGTAGTAACCGACCATATGGCCCTGAAGTGGCTCAACAGCATAGAAAGCCCTTCAGGAAGGATCGCCAGATGGGCCCTGGAATTGCAGCAGTACGACTTTGAGATAGCGTACAGGAAGGGACAACTGAACGTGGTAGCGGACGCTCTGTCAAGGCAGCCATTGCCGGAAACGATTCGAGGCATGAAGGAGACATCGGCGGAGGAAGCTTCAGCAACGTGCAGCTGGTTTCAAGATATGTGCGATAAGATAAGGACCCAACCGCAAAAGTACCCGGACTACGTTATGGAAGGCGAGAATATGTACAGAAGCATACCACATAGAGCGGGCAGTGAGGATGTCGTTACCTGGAAGATGTGCGTCCCGAAAGCTCTACGGGAAACAGTGCTGAAGGAAAACCACGACTCACCAGCAGCTGGGCACGTAGGAAGCCGAAGGACAATAGCACGTCTGGCAGCCCGATACTACTGGCCAGGTATGCATAGAGACGCCAGAGCACACGTAAGGAAATGCGAAACCTGCATGAGGTTCAAGCCGAATCAAATGCAGGCGGCGGGAAAAATGCTAACCCAAGTGCCAGAGGAACCGTGGGCCACAGTATGCGCAGACTTCGTTGGACCCCTACCGCGATCGAAGCATGGCAATTCAATGCTACTGGTGCTCATAGACAGGTTCTCTAAATGGACGGAACTAGTGCCGCTACGCAGTGCGACAGCGGAATCTCTTAAAAAGGCGTTTAGGGAACGTATAATTGCAAGGTATGGGGTCCCGAAGGTGGTTATAACGGACAACGGAGTGCAGTTTGCGAGTCGCATTTTCAAAAATTTTTTGGCGGAAATGGGTATCAGACAGCAATTCACCGCCCCCTATACGCCGCAAGAAAACCCGACGGAGCGGGCAAATAGGACGGTAAAAACAATGATTGCCCAGTTCGCAGGACAAGATCAGAGAACATGGGACGAAAAATGGCCGGAGATCATGCTGGCCGTCAACTCAAGCATATCGGAATCCACTGGATACACCCCATCGTTTCTTACCCAAGGCAGAGAGCCACGACTACCGAGCGCCCTTTACGACAGAGAAACCTTAGGCACCGGACGGGCCACGGAAACCCCGAATGAAAACGCCGAGAAACTACAGGAAATCTTCGAGATCGTAAGGCGAAATCTAGAGAAGGCCTCCCAGGACCAGGCTAGGTATTACAACCTAAGGAGGAGGCAATGGACGCCGGTGGTGGGCGACGTAGTCTGGGCCAAGGAACACCACCTGTCAAAAGCTGCAGAAGGGTTTGCCGCAAAATTGGCACCTAGGTATGACGGGCCCTACCAGGTCGTAGATTTCGTCTCACCAGTGATATGCAAAATACGGAACGTAAACACAAAGAAGGAACGGACCATACATGTAAGCGAGCTCAAACAGCAACAAACACAAGACACAAGCGAGCAACAGCATCAGGCAGACGCAACGGAAAAACAACAACATTGAGGACCATCCGAGGAAACGCCAGTAAATTGCCGAGGACACGCCAGGGAACCGCCGAGGAAATTCCAGGGAACCGCCGAGGAAATTCCAGGGAACCGCCGAGGAAATTCCAGGGAACAGCCGAGGACAAGCCAGGGAACTGCCGAGGAAACTCCATGGACCATCCGAGGAAACGCCAGTAAATTGCCGAGGACACGCCAGGGAACCGCCGAGGAATAACAAGGATACATTCACAAGGATACACCAACAAGGATACATTCACAAGGATACACCAACAAGGATACACCAACAAGGATACACCAACAAGGATACACCAACAAGGATAACATCAAGGACACTGCGAGGCAACCGGATTGAACATCAGGCATAAACGAGAGTCATCCAAAATACGCCAAGCAACAAGGATACAATCGCAAGCATACCAAGGATACAATCACAAGGATACCACAAGGATACACCAACAAGGGTCCACCAACAAGGACACAACACCAAGGCTACAGATACAAGTCAAATCAAAAACCTTAAAGAGCCCAGAACCATGACGGCCGAGGCCTCGTGAAAAACTAAAACCAAACTAAGTCGTTGCCATGTCGAAGAAAGAGGGAAGACGGCACAGCAGAGAGCTGTACCGTAAGACCAATTGGGCGGCCAGGAGAAATAACGGGACCGAGCAAAGAGGACGGCTCGAAACCGAGGTTTCGTCAGAGGGGGATCAGGCTACAGGCTGGCATTCGAAAAAGTCATCATGAGCTCAAGGGTTACACGTTCAGAAGCGCGCAGGAGGATGGCTGCCCAGCAGCAACCCGAAGGATCCAGCCCGGGGCAAGGATGGTCGACCATCCGTCGGCCTACCCAAGCTCCGCGGCGGATCCCGACGCAGGCCAAGGAGAAGGACCCCATGCCGGATCCCTCGGTCAGTTCGGACAGCGACGTGATGATCCTGGAGGACTCCGAGGAGGAAGCGAGGGAGTGGCGGATCTGCAACGCAGTGGACCCAACCGAGCAGCGCATCCCGGTCGGAACGGTGGGCCACGCTAGGCGGAGGAAGACCAAGCCGAAAGCCAAGGTGGCGGCCCCATTAGGCCATGCCGAGGCTGTTATCCAAGCTACGGTGGAACAGCAGCGGAAGAGGAAGGCGGAGGTGAACGAGCAGCAGCAGCAGGAGGAACAGCGGCAGCAGCAGGAGGAACAGCGGCAGCAGCATGAAGAGCGGCGGCGAATGATGTGGCAGGAGGCCGAAAAGGCGCACCGACGGCACCTGCAGGAGCAGGCCGAAGTTGAGCGCCTGCTGAAGAGGGCGGAGGAGGAGGAACGTCAGCTGTGGGAGCCCCCACAAGCGGTTCCGATGACCCCGCGGTACACGCCGGAGGAACGCGGCCCGAGGACGATCGATCCCGAGGATTCGTGGATTCCGTCGCCACCGCGCTGGATCCCGGAGGTGCCCCCAACGCCCCGATACGAAGGGGCATGGGAGCAAGGCGCACCGACGGAGGACGTGGCCGAGGCCCTGGAGGAGGTGGAAAAGTGGAGGCCAGCGCGACCGCCCACACCTCGGTTTCAGCAGCCGCAACCACAGCCCGAGCCGCAGCAGCAGCAACCACAGCCCGAGCCGCAGCAGCAGCAACACCAGCCCGAGCCGCAGCAGCAGCAACCACAGCCCGAGACGCAGCAGCAGCAGCCGCAGCCCGAGCCGCCACACCAGCCGTCGCTGGAGGCGACGTTCGTGCGGACCGACATCCCGGCGGCCCACGTCAGCAACAGCCTGCGGCAGTTTGTGACGGAGGGCGTTCGCTGGCGGCAGCAGACCGTCATCTGGACCTGGCCGGAGGGTCCCGCGGAGGACAACGAACCGCCGGCGGAAACGCGCATCTGGGAGGAGGCTCCGCAAGGCAACCCGCGAGACCCTCGGAGAAGGGGTAGGCCGGAGGTCTGGACGCCGCCAACGCCGAGCACGGGTCCACCGACGCCGCCAACACCGAGCACGGGCCCACCGACGCCGGCAGAGGTCGCGACGGAGCGAGACGGGCCGCTGGAGAAGGGACCCTGGGTTTGGCCCGAGCCCGTTGCGAGCGGCAGACCCAGGCTGCTGCGCCAGCACTCGGAACCGGTGACGACAACGGCGGCGAAGCGACCCATGTTGATGCGGCAGGTGTCCGCGCCCACAAGCGGAGAGTGGCAGGAAGTCGCCCAGGACGAGTGGCCGGCGGGAATAATGGAGGAGCCCGAGGTGATGATAGCGCGACGCAAAGGCGGCAGACGATGCGTCCGTGTCGCCATGGGTGACCGCGTGTACCGGGTGCGGCTATGCGCTAGGGACGTCAGGGTTTTCCGCCAATAAATGCACCGAGAAACAAAACCGAATGTTTACAAATGGGTAACCGACACGAAAACACGCACGAAAGTCGGCTGGAAAACAAAACAGGGGCATTCATAGGGTGGCAGCAACCTGGAATAAAAACAAAAGGGTTAGCTTCACAAAAGAAAAGCTGAACTGCATACCAAATACTCACCTGTTGCGTGTGGCAGCTGCCATGCATGGAAACACATTTCGTTCCTATTCTCGCGAGCATTGCCAACATAGAGCAAAGCCTGATCCGCTGAGGACATGTCAAGGGCAAGGAAGAGAGAGGAAAAGATTAGAGAGAAAGAAAAGGGAAAGGTGAAAGAACTTACCGAGGAATTTAGCTACATCATCATGAAGTAGGGACGGGGGCGCCTCGATAGGGCGGTCGATTGGCGCGGACGATAGTGCGATCGATGGGCACACGATATATGGCAAAATCATGGTGAAGAAAATATCGCGAACGATCAAGTGGCAACGCCGCCCCAGCGATATCGATAGCTGATGGGTATCGATATCGTGGGGAGTTCCGCTGGGTTATCGGGATCTGATGGGTGTCGATGCCCAGTGTGACCAGACCGGAAAACAGCGCGGGAAACTTGAACGAAGGCCCGCTGGTTATCGATAGCTGATGGGTGTCGATGACCAGTGGGACCAGATGGAGGATCGGCGCGGGAGTTTTGAAAGTTGCGGAAAGAGGACGACCGGCGCCGTAGAAACTCACGGAGTTGAAAGCGTCGAGGGAGCGTCGAGGGAAGCAACGAGGGAGCGCCGGGGGAACGAGCAGAACATGACAAGGACTCGAAGGCTAGTGAATACAAGGAAACGCCGGAGAGTAGAAGCCAAGTTTTAAAAATTTCCCGAAGTAAGGGGGGAATGTGAGGAGTTGAATAACTCCCACAAATAACAGCAGCAAAACTACCGATGGCCGGCCGCTTACCAATTACTCGGCGAAGTAGCGGGGTAGCGGCGCGGCGAAGAGTAAATGGAGAGACTCTTGCAAGTAGAGAGTTTGGAGAAAGAGAGTTTGGAGAGACTCTTGCAAAAGAGAGTTTGGAGAGTGAGAGTTTGGAGACCTCGGAATCAGGAGAGAGAACTCTGCCAAAGAGAGTTTGGAGAGCGAGAAGCGGAGAGTGAGAGAGTGGAGACTTCGCAGGCAGAGCCAGAGTGCCGTGTGCAAAAGGGGAAATAACGGATCTGCACCGGACTTTGGACTCTGCCGTGGACTTTGATCCAGGAGGACAAGTGCCACATCTCAGCAGCGGAGCGACGCACAGACGTGCCACAGGCACCAAAAACATAAGCGGAGCAGCGGCAACACCCAGAAACACAAATTAAGGCCGTGCGGGAAGGACAAGTGGGTCAAACAGGATCCACGGACTTTGGACCCGGAGTGGAGAGATGCCGCGGCCAGAGCTCAAAGGGGAAATAACGGCACCCGGAGGCCCTATATAAAGCCGCCGGGCGCTGGCAACAGGATCAGTCGATCCCAAGGTGTCAACCCGTAAAGATCAGTCAAGATAACAAAGTGAACCAGTGCCAAGTAGTCTACAAGTGAAACACAAGCCGAGTCGTCGGAAGCAGCGCCGTGGGAGCCTACAAGGAGCAAGATCGCTACGTCGAGACGTTCGGGATTGGATCATCAGGAATCTCCGAATTGAGACACAGGTAGCTGAGGTCCGGAGGGCATCACACGGCTAAGTCAAGGCAAACTGTTCCTACTCCTGTCCGACTAAAGCCTCGCATTGCGTCTGGCGTGTCCCTCAGAGTGAACAGGCCAATTGTCGTTTCAAGGCGCTGTCCTAGAGAGAACAGGCTGTTGGTCGTTTCAAGGCGCTGTCCTAGAGCGACTAGGCCCGTCGTGATTTCAAGGCGCTGTCCTAGAGAGAACAGGCTGTTGGTCGTTTCAAGGCGCTGTCCTAGAGCGACTAGGCCCGTCGTGATTTCAAGGCGCTGTCCTAGAAAGAACAGACCGTTTGCCAGTTCAAGGCGCTGGCCTAGAAAGACCCACGGTTTCACGAGCCGTGACCGGCGGGTCCGTAACCCCAAGTACCAAAGCCACGCTACGTCCAACCTCACAACCAACGCACCCCGGAGCAGAGCGTCGGACATCGAGCTGCACGGAAACGTCACGAACGAGCTAGCGGGTGAGGCCAGGGTGGAACGTTCGTTTACACCAGGCGTAAGGCAAGGTGAAGCACTAGGCAGCCTCCAGGTATCTACCTAGACTGTCAGCGCGATCCGAGCAAGAGCCTAGTGGGACCGTCCGGGACAGAGCCAGGGACAGGCGGTTGTGTGTCTATAGGCGTTGCCCTGTAGAGCGCAGCTCCTGTTCACCCTAGTCTGAGAACGGTGACGCTTCCCTAAGCCCACACGGCTGATCTCCTTGCGAGTCCGAGGCGCTACGTGTGGTCGGCGAGTCAACGCATCGGAGCAGAACATCGCCGAGCGTCCACAGGGAGCTACAGGGAGCCACAAGACCGGCAGCACGGAGTCAACGAGGAAGGCAATCACCGAGGCATCGCACCGTCTTGGAGAGACGAGCATCACTGGGAGGCACCGAGGACCACGAGTGGCGGCACCAAGGCCATCCGAGCCACCAAGCCCGCTGTAATCATACCCGCAATAAAACCAATTCGAACCCGTGAATTCTGTGCCTTCTCACTGATCTACTGGGCGGTCACGTTTATATAAATTTGGTGGGACGAACACACAACTTCTCTGAGCTAGCCGCACGAATCTCGTAGCGAGCAGACATACAAAATCAGTTCGTTACAATATTAGCAGAAGTATTTAAAAGGTTAGTTGAAAACAAGTTAGAGTTAAGAATGGACAAATGCAAATTTTTACAGGACAAGGCTAAGTATTTAGGATTTTTGATGTCATATGATGGAATCAAAGCTGATGATAGGGGCTTAGAAGCTATACAAAATTTTCCAATTCCGAACAAAGTAAAAGCAGTGAAAAGTTTTTTGGGTCTCTGTTCTTATTTCCGCCGATTTATTAAGGATTTTTCGATAATAGCGAAACCGTTGTACGATTTAGTGAAAAAGGATAGGGTATTTAGGTTTGAGCAAGAAGAGTTAGATTGTTTTGCGCTTTTAAAAACGAAATTAATGGAAGCGCCAGTTCTAGCTATTTACGATCACAGATATGACATTGAGCTACACTGCGATGCCAGTGCGCTAGGTTTTGGAGCTGTACTTCTTCAAAGAAAGACGGACAAGAAATTACATCCGATATTTTACTTTTCAGAGAGATCAACGACAACAGAAGCGAAATATCACAGCTTTGAGCTGGAGACGTTAGCAATTATTTACGCATTAAGAAGATTTAGGATATATTTACAGGGCAAGCGGTTCGAAATTGAAACGGACTGCAACTCATTAACGTTAACTCTTAATAAAATTGACTTAAATCCGAGAATAGCAAGGCTCTAGAGCTTCAGGAGTTTGATTATGATTTAAAGCATAGGGCGGGTAGTCAAATGCAGTACGTAGATGCACTGAGTAGGTGCAATAATATAATGGTAATAGAGGCGAACACGTTTGAGACTAATTTAGTAATTTGCCAGTCGAAAGATGATAAAGTACGAGAAATCAGGATAATATTAGAAAATAGTGAGCATAAATGGTTTGAAATGAGAAATGGGGTGATATATAGGAAAAGTAATGACAACAGAATATTATTTTATGTACCAAATCGAATGGAGGAACATGTGCTATACAAGTACCATGATGAATTAGGCCATATTGGAAGGGACAACATGATAGAGGTAATTGGAAAGAGTTACTGGTTTCCGAACATAAAAAATAAGGTTTCAGATCATATTCAAAATTGTTTGAAATGCATAGCATATTCTCCGAAAGTAGGCAAAGGTAAGGGACAATTGCACAATATACCGCAAGGCAAAAAGCCTTTCGAAATCATTCACATAGATCATTATGGACCCCTGGATAATAGTAGGTCGAAGAAACATATATTAGCTGTTGTAGATGCGTTCACAAAATTTGTTAGGCTATACACGACCAAAACAACAAATACAAAAGAGGCAGTAAATGCATTGACAGATTACTTTCGAGCGTATAGTAGACCCAAATGTATTATTTCAGATCGCGGAAGTTGCTTTACGTCAGCAGATGTTGCTGCATTCATGGAGGAAAATAACATTAAACATGTCAAAATTGCGAATGGGTCGCCACAGGCCAATGGACAAGTGGAGCAAATTAATAGAAACTTAGGACCGATGATAGCGAAGTTGGCGGAGCCAGAGAGGGGTTTACATTGGGATAATGTTATTGAAAAGGTAGAGTATTCAATGAATAATACGATTCATAATAGTATCAAGCAGCGGCCTAGTGAAACATTATTTGGTATAACTCAGAGGGGAGAAGTTTGTGATGAATTAAGGGAAAAATTAGAGGAGAATGGCTGTGAAGTAGAGGTTAGGAAAATGTTAGGAGATATTAGGAAAGAAGCTGAGGAAGCCCAAGAACGGTCGCAAATGAGAAATTAAGTATATTACAATGCAAAAAGAAAAAACGCAACCGAGTTTAGAGAAGGTTATTATGTGATGGTTAAAAACTTTGATAGTACGGCTGGTGTAGCAAGAAAACTTGTTCCAAAGAATAAGGGTCCTTATGTAATTGACAAAGTCTTAAAGAATGACAGATATTTGCTTAAAGATATTGATGGGTTTCAGTTATCTCGAAATCCCTATCAAGGTGTGTGGAGTGTTAATAATATTCGCCACTGGATAACAGAATAAGAATAGAATATAAAAATAAATTGTATATATGTATAGATTGTAAGCAATATAAAACAAAAACCAATGTAAATTATAAAATAACATGTCAGAGATAGTGGGATATCTCAAAGCCGAGTTGTAACAGGCTATGTGTAATATAGTACACTATGTAACATGCTGTTTGTATTATTGTACATTATGTAAATGCTAGCTTTAGTTGTAATATTAATATTGTTATGCATAAGTTTATATAAACAGGGCAGATTGCATTAATCTACTCTGGTCACACTAATCGATATCGTGAGAGCGGATCTCCTCTCTCGAGAGAGCCGAAAACGGGGGTTGAAATAGAGTTGCCTGCGAGCAATGAGTTAGTTCGAATGAAAAGATCAAGGAAGACAGTGTAAACCGATTGTGAACTTTAAAAAGACAAAATAAAGAACTGGTGAAATACTTAAAATACATCCTGATACATAGCTTATATCATTTATTTAATTTATAATTTTATTACTCGCATCAACCCCCGATTCTCTGAGAGAGAGTGATGAGAGAGAGAGAGCCCAGTGAGAGCAAGCTCTATTACAACAACAACGTACATTATAATATACAAGAATGATCTAGAATGAATACAGTTACTTATGCATATATATTTGCTAATGGGACAGTGAGAGCAAGCTCTATTACAAAAACAACATACATTATAATATAAAAGAATGATTTAGAATGAGTACAGTATACATACATACTAATCAAACAAACTTCATATGAAAAAAAATTTCTTGACGTTTTTTTCATATGAATGCATTTGTGCAATACTCCTTTGCTTTGTATTGTTCAGTGAAAAACGTCCTTAACAACTGTATCCCAATGCAGTCCTTTTTCCGGATCTGCTAAATAAGTTATCATTGGCCCTATTATTTGATTAATTTTTTCTACCTGCCCATTGGCTTGAGGTGACCCCGTCGCAATTTTTATGTGTTTATTATATTCCTCCACAAATTTTCCAAAGTCTTCCGAAGTAAAACAGCTTCCTCTGTCCGAAACGATACATGTTGGCCTGCTGTACGACCTAAAATAACACGGGTTTACAAAAAAAAATTGATGAAATACGCACTTTATGAATTTATGATTTTTGGTTAAGGTACATCTCCCTGAGTTCGAAAATGGCACTTTTAATTTTTTGTATGGTACAGTTTTTTTTTTAAGTGTAAAAAACGTTTTTTGCACTTCTTTAATTTCTAACTCGAGTTGTGGTAAACCGATTTAGGCTATCAAAGACTCATTTTACAGGTAAAAGAATGACCTTTAACTTTCGTATACACAGCATTGAGTTCCATTCAATGGTTTAGAAGCTACACTTCGTCAAAACTGAAAAAGTTGGAAAAAATGCAAAATGTAAAATACAAAATAATGTACCTTAACCGAAAATCATAGTTTCATAAAGTGCGTATTTCATCAATTTTTTTTTGTAAACTGGTGTAATCTTTCATTGCTATAATGAATTCTTTTGTTTTCGTCGTTTTTTTTGCATATAGTCTAACGTATTTAGTGAAACCGTCTATAACCACAAATAAATGTTTCCTTGCTCTTCCATTGCCAACCAGTCCGTAATGATCGATATGTATAATTTCGAATGGCACATTTCCTTTTGGTATGCTGTGCAACATTCCTTCCCCTTTTCCTGACTTTGGCGAATATGCCACACATCACAAACAATTATCAATATGTCTAACAACTTTCTCTTTCATATTATACGTCCTAGCAATAGCATCCATAACCTTATCTCGCCCTAAGTGACCTAATTCATTGTGATATTTGTATAATATCTTGTCCTCCATTTCTCCAGGCACACAAAATAACAATTTCCCATCATTTCATTTACTATAAATAACTCCATTCCCCATCTCAAACATTTTATCTTCCTCTTTTTCTAACTTCTTCCTAACATTTTTTTACTTCTCATCTTTCGCGTGACAAATAATTAAATTGTCTTCAAAACTATTCGTTTCTACTACCAGTATATTCGTATTCCTACTTAATACGCATAAGTTTTCCCAATTTATGAACTTACTCAAAGTCATACTCAAGCAATTCTAATGCCCACCGTGCAATTCGATGGTTCAACTTAATCCAATTTAATGTTAACGTCAGGGAATTACAATAAGTTACTATTCTAAATCGTCGACGCTGAACATAAATTCTAAATCTTCTTAGAGCATAAATTATCGCACATTTTTATTAACATTTTCCTAAGCATCTCAAAACATTGTATTTCTTTCTCTTCAAATACAAACTCTTTATCCTTCTTTAACAGGTGATATACGGGCTTTGCGATCATCAAAAAATTCTTTATGAATCTTTTAAAATAGGAACATAATACTAAAAAGCTTCTAGCACCATGTTCTTTATCTGGGACGGGAAAATCTCTAACAGCCTATATTCCTTTGTCATTGGCTTGTATTCCTTTGCTGGTCACTAAAAATCCTAAATATTGCACACTTTCCTGTAGAAACTCATTTATGCACACACTCACACACATATATATTTAGTTTGTAAAATACGCATTTTTTGCTTATATTTATGTTGTTACCGTAAGTATATTTTTTTTCTATCCTTTTTACAACTCCACAGTTTGTCAAAAGTTCTAAAGCATTTCGTGTTAGCTAAACGGGTTTTTGGATTTTAAAAATAAAAGAACTTTAAGGAAAACTTCAAATGTAAAACCAAAATCTAAAGCCTTATAATCTTAAGGTCGTGTGTTCAAATCAAAGTTCTAGTCAAAATAAGAGTTCTATTAATTTTTTTTTTCTTTGTTCTGAGAGGTTATGGAATACTCATTTGGCATTCCGCTCTTTACCTTCTACCTAAAAATAGTTTACAAAGTAAAAAGGAAATAATTATGTCAACATTATTGTTGGCAAGAATTGCGGTGGGTTTGAACCCACGACCTATGTTTCTATGACTATGTTTCCTTCACGTACAACATAACTTTCTGAGCTACAGTTTGGAAGTTCTTGCTGACATTAAAGCAAACGGTTAATAAATAAGGAGCAAAAGTTTTACCATGATCACTTTGCAATTTCGCTAAGGATGAGCAAAAGAAGAATAAAAAGTCAAAAGATGTTAAATTCTTTTTACAACAAGAAAGTCAGCTAACTTCGGCCAGCCGAAGTCTATATTCCCTTGCAGTTAAGTCCTATTTAATTACAAATTACAAAAATCTGAATTTCGATTTGCAAGAAACCAAATTATAGCAATTTCCGTATTATTTTGACAATAATTGATTGATCATTCCTGTGGGAGCCGGCAAAGAGCACCAATATCACCGAAGAGATCGGAGAAGACGTCACTGAGAGCATCACGGAGGATGCGGAGATGCATAGCAGTTAGTTGACAATGAGCAGCCATACGAAGCAGATGTACCGAATGTGAAAAAAGTGAATATGTTTAGTTTTGGGAAATAAAGTGTTTAATTTCGGCAACCTGCGGGTCAATACATTGGTGACGAGGAAAAATCTTATTTTTGCGGAGAGGTACGTAATTATAATAAATATACAAATAGAAATAAAATTAATTTAAAAAGCTAAGAAGATAAAACGCAAAGTAGAATGGAGAACTGAGAGAGGCTGAGTGGAAGAAAATTTATTTGCAAGCCCAAATTTATGGTTTTCTTTTATTTTCGTGTAAAGACGTAAATACATAACAACACTGGGCAAAAGATTTTCGACTAGTTTCGAAAAAAAAAATTATTGACCGTGTATAAAGTATAAGTCTAATTATATATATATATATATAATTAGGCTGGAATGACACATTAAATTTTTATCATCAATTTATTGTGCGGCGAACCTGGCGAATTCAAATGACAGTACATTAAAATGTATTTATTTTCGCCATAACGCTTATTTGTGTTTAGTATTTGTAAAATTTTTACGGAATTTGAACTGTAGGCGCTCCGCTGGTCCAATACAATTCTGTCAGCACGTATTTATCTTTTGGATAAATGGCTTGATTTTTTTAAAAAGTTTTCCAAGCTGGTGTGAATGTATAAATTTCCATCTTCATCATTTATTTTGCGCATATGCCTATGGTTAAATCCTACATACCATATTATATTATTTTAACAAATCAAAGTTTTCATTAATTAAGATTTACCCTGCATCTCCCATTTTCAACAACCAGTTTGCAGAGAATTTCTTCCTTTTATTTTTCCATGCATTTTATAATTTTTTTTAAAAGAATAGGTATTAAGTTCTGATGTGAAAGTAGCACCCTTTTTCAGATCCATATTTACTTTGACAGCATTTTTCACGCAGTGTTCCTAGATATTGTGCGTAGGCTCAATATTGAATCTACTAGAATCAATTTTTGTCGACTGCTCTGCTGCTAGCCTCAATAATTGTGCGGCGAATACATGTTATTCCTGTCTCGCTCGCACTCATTTGAACTCCCATAAGGGAAAAATATTTACAATAAATTGATGATGTATATATATATAAGGGCTGCGTAATCGTTGTATTTACAAGCCGCTAAAAAAAATCTTCTTTTTTTTCTCCACCCCTTAGCAAAATATAATTCAATTCTAAATGGCTGAGTCGCATTTGAAACCATTCTTATGTGAAGCCATTAAAAAGTCGATAATCCGGAATGAATGGGAAAAATGGTTTAGAGCGTTTAAAACATATCTGGACGCTGAGCAAATCGTGTCACCGAATTCCAAGAAGACTAAACTTCTTCACATAGGTACTGTGCATCTACAGACAGTTGCGTTCTCATTACCAGGTGGCCAAATGTAATAAATGTTTGAAATTAGGCCATTTTGCGCGAAAATGTAGAACAAGACCATATTTTTATCCTAAAATAATATAAAAAGGCGACAAGGATGGGTGCCCCGATCCCAAACGGAAGAAGGAAAGTGCAAATGGTTTTAAGATATGGAGTGACTAAGAAGAAGAACTCATTAGTTGCCGAATAGGAGGCTATAAAATGTACCTTATTATTGATTCGGAGTCACGATTCAACCTTATTAGTCAGACAGACTGGGAAACCCTTAAAAGGAAAAACACAACAAATTTTAATGTCAGGTCACACTCACAAAAACAATTCAGGGGATATGCCTCTGAACAATTACTTGAAGTAATTTGCGTTTTTGAAGCACCAATATCGGTTGTTCCAGACATCGAGGTGATTGCCACATTTTTTGTCATAAAAAATGGACGCAAGTCATTACTAGGCCGAGACACAGCCATTAAGCTGAATGTTCTTCGCCTCGGTTTAATTGTCAATCGTGTAGTGGAGGCAACACCATTTCCGAAATGGAAAGGCGTTCAAATAAAATTATGGATTGATCATAAAGTTAAGCCAGTTCAGCAACCATTAAGAAGAATCCCGGTAGCCCTAGAAGATAAAGTGACGGCTAAGCTTAAAGATGCCCTAAATCAAGATATCATCGAAGCGGTCAAGGGTCCTAGTTCATGGATTTCTCCCATCGTACTGGCTTTCAAGGAGAATGGGGATATTCGGTTGTGCGTCGATATGCGAGTAGCAAACAAAGCGATTCGACGAGAAAACTATCCACTACCGACATTTGAATCATAAAGAAGGCTGAAAAATGCACAATACTTCTCGCGTTTAGATCTTAAAGATGCCTATTATCAGTTGGAGCTGGACGAAGCCAGTAGAGAAATTACTACTTTTATAACACCAATGGGACTTTTTCGATACAAGCGCCTAATGTTTGGGGTAAACTCAGCTCCAGAACAATTTCAACGTCGCCTTGAACAGCTCCTGTCCTAATGCTATGAATTATATGGCGTTGTAATTTTTGGAGCTTCCAAACAACGTCTTGCTAAACGAACAAAAATGTGTTTGGAAAACCAACAAACTAAAATTTTTGGGTCATATACTCTCTGAGAAAGGCATCGAAGTAGATCCCAATAAAATCGACGCAATTAATTCATTTTGAGATCCAATCAACAAGGAAGAAACACGGAGTTTTCTCGGTCTGGTGACTTACGTGGGAAAATTTATTCCCGATTTAGCAGAGTACCCAAAACCTCTAAGAAAATTACTAAAGAAGGACATCAAATTTAGCTGGGGCGAAACAGAAAAAATCGCTTTTCAAAACTTAAATCATCGACTGGCAAAATCTGGGCTATTTTAATCCGGCAAATCGAACCCGTCTCATAGCAGATGCCAGTCCGGTAGCTCTCGGAGCAGTATTATTGCAATTCTCGGCTGACAACGATCCACTTATTATCTCTTTTGCGAGCAAAGCTTTGTCGGATGTTGAGAAACGGTGTTCTCAGACGGAAAAGGAAAGCCTAGCCCTGGTCTGCGCAGTTGAACAATTCTCGTTACTCGTTACTGACCATAAGCCATTGGAGGCCATTTTCAAACCAACGTCCAAGCCGCCAGCCCGCATAGAGAGATGGTTACTACGGCTGCAATCATATAATTTCCGACGCATTATCTCGACTTTGCCAGTTATCATCATCCGACTCTTGTGACAAAGAAGTTGAACACAGCATCCTGCGGATAATTGAGAATGCCATTCCTCGATCGATGACTATTTCTGAAATTGCAAAAGATTCTATAAGAGACGAAGAAATAATACATGCGATGGCCTGCCTGAAACACAATTCATGGGAATTGAATTATTCTAGAAAAATTTACCCGTTTCGATACGAGCTGTCGACAATAGGACCTATTCTTTTGCGAGGTAACTATCGTTATTCCACCAACGCTTCGGAAGCAGGTACTGGAGATGGCACACGAAGGTCATCCTGGTGAGTCGGCCATGAAAAGACGCCTGAGGTCTAAGGTATGGTGGCCCCTGATTGACCGCGATGCTGAAAATTTTGTAAATCATTGTAGGGATTGTCTAATAGTTTCTCAAGCTCTAAAGCCAGCACCTATGTATAGGAACCCTTTCCCAAAAGGTCCATGGATTTGGGTAGCGTCAGATCTGCTAGGTCCTCTACCGAACAACGAATTCATTTTAGTATTTATTGACTATTACTCCCGCTATATGGAGTTCAAATTTTTGCGTTCCATTACGTCAGCTAGTCTTATTAAAGTAATGAAGGAAATATTTTGCAGGCTAGGTTATCCAAAGCACTTGCGAACTGATAATGGGCGGCAATATGTTAGCAAACTCTGCGCTGAATACTACAAAATTTGTGGAATAGAACAGATTAAAACACCACCCTATTGGCCCCTAGGTTAATAGGGAAGTAGAGAATATGAACAAATCCTTAGTCAAATACCTAAAAATAGCCTACTTAAACTTGAAAAATTACAAAGAAGAAATCCAAAAGTTTGTACTCATTCAAAACGTGACTCCACATGGCACTACTGGAGTTGCCCCAACTCAACTTATGTTCAATAGGGTTATACGAGATAAAGCGCCAGGTATAGGTGACATTAATGAAACATTTACGGATTCTGCTGAAAGGGATAGAGATTGTTTAATGAAAGAAAGGGACAAATAGATGCAGATAAAAGAAAGGAGCTAAAGAAATCGATATAAATGTAGGGGATACATTACTGTTGAAAAATGTAGTCTTTCCAAACAAACTAACTAACAAAACCGAGTTTGAAGTTATTGAGAAACATAATAACATAATAAAAATCATGGCGGATGGTAGGACCCTTACGAAGAATGTATCACACGTCAAGAAAATACCAACGGGTTTAGGCAACCCCAAGATTTCTATTTCTATAACATTTTCCACCCAACTTGAGATGCAAACCACTCAGAATGACCAGCCAAACCAGGAGTCAACCGAACAGCAGTTGGACCAACAGAAGGATAAACTATTTCCTTTGGCTAGACAACCTTTGAAATTGAAACTCATAAATAAAGGAGGGATGTGGGAGCCGGCAAAGAGCACCAATAGCACCGAAAAGATCGGAGAAGACGACAGTGAGAGCATCACGGAGGATGCGGAGATGCATAGTAGTTAGTTGACAATGAGCAGCCATACGAAGCAGATGTACCGAATGTGAATAAAGTGAATATGTTTAGTTTTGGGAAATAAAGTGTTTAATTTCGGCAACCTGCGGGTCAATAGAATTCCTATGTCAGCTATATAATATAGTCGTCCGATTTATGTAAAACTTATTTCGAAATTCTGAAATAAAAAAATAAAGTTCTATTCCAGAGTGGAAGAGAATACAATAAAAACAAGAGAGTACGCTTATATTGGTCAATCAATAGGAATTGAAGAAACGAATACACATTCTTTTTCCCGTTAATCTAGCTTCAAAACTGTGTTTTCGCGGTTTGTGGGCGTTAGAAGAGGCGTGGCACATCGGCGTGAAAAACTTGCGCTGCGTATTACCCCTAGAATCTGCCTGCCAAGTCCCAATCTTCTAGCTTTTATAGTTGCCGAGATCTCAGCGTTCATAGAAACGGACAGACGGACAGTCGGACAAACGGACATGGAGCGACTCGGCTAGTATAGAATATATATACTTTATATGGTCGGAAATGCTTCCTTCTACCTGGTGCATACTTTTGCATGAATATACTCTTTTACTCTACGAGTAACAGGTATAAATAGAACAAGCTTACACGATAGTGAGATTTTGTCAAATAACTTTTTTGTTTATCGGAATGATCGTCATACCCGTCGAGGTGAAGACGTTCTTATTGGAGTCATATCCGATTTAACTTCTGAGCTTGTTGATTTTTCTGGTTTATCATGTATTGAATTTATTTCCGTAAAATTATCTTTCCCAAAAGAACATTTTTTTTAACTTGCTCCTACATACCCCCTAGCTTCGAATTTAACGTGTATCTATTGCACCTATCTGCCATACATTCTATCTTCTTATTGCTTGCTGAAACTGACCAACTTATTCTTGTTATTATTTTTCATGTCCGTGATTTCGTTTACTTGCCCAAACGGTTAAGGGCTCCGCGCGTAACAAGCTTTGCTTGGTGTCGTAAGGGCCACTTGTTTGTACTGACCATAGTGCATCAACATCCAGGCTCCTTTCCCCCTTTTCCCCTTGCCGACAACAGTTTAAAACTAAATCAGAATCAGGCGCTCTCTATATAATGTATACTCTTTGGTCGGTTTAACAATATCACTAATTTTTGCCATGCAGGTGGCCTTGTCCATAGAATCTTCACAAAGAACTTCGCAGCCATGCAAAAACGCGTCTGCACTCAACGAAAGCACGATCGAGACTCCCGTAAAACTAAGCCTAACAGATATGGCAGACTATTTTAGTGGCCTACTCTCCCAAATGCAAAATTAAACATAAATCAGGTATGCTAAGCCGCTGTGTGTTTCAGACCATATATACTGCCTTTTCAGACTTGCAGAACTAGAAAGCGCTGCCCTAGCACTGAAGTAAACAAAGCTGCAGGTAAAGACAGATTAACAGCTGAATTTTTCCCATTTCCCATTTTGATCAATCAATATGTATTGAAGAAATGAATGCACATTCCTTTTCCCGTTCATCTAGCTTTAAAACTGATTGATTGATCATTCCTATGTCAGCTATATAATATAGTCGTCCAATTTATGTAAAACTTATTTCGAAATTCTGAAATAAAAAAATAAAGTTATATTCCAGAGTAGAAGAAAATACAATAAAAAACAAGAGAGTACGATATATATTGGACAAGCAATAGGTATTGAATAAAAGAATACACATTCTTTTTCCTGTTAATCGCGGTTTGTGGGCGTTAGAGGTGGCGTGGCACATCGGCGTGAAAAACTTGCGCTGCGTATTAACCCCTAGAATCTGCATGCCAAGTCCCAATCTTCTAGCTTTTATAGTTTCCGAGATCTCAGCGTTAATACAGACGGACAGACGGACGGACAGACGGACATGGCTAGATCAACTCGTCTAGTCATGCTGATCAAGAATATATATACTTTACGGGGTCGGAAACGTCTCCTTCACTGCGTTGCAAACTTCTGACTAAAATCATTATACCCTCTGCAAGGGTATAAAAACAAAACCAGTGGGAAAAATCTATCTTCCAATTCACTTCTGAAAGTTAAATTAAAGATAGTAAGGAATTTGGTTTTGTTTTTATGAAATTTTTGTTGTACAGTCCGCGTTCGCTCTTTGCTCTCCCTGTATACCTTAAACTACCCTTTTTCTTTTTGACCTACGCACTTTGTATTTTGAATTCAAGCGTCAGTTTGTTTCGAGATTTCTTTGTGATCAGTGCGATTTATTCTGAATTTCTGTGATTGTGATGAAATGCGGAGTGAATCTGTTATTTTTTAAATATTACATACTGCGTACGGTTGAATATAATGAAACTTCAATATTTATTTACATCAACATAAAAGTAATTGGAGAAAACGATGTTTAAGCGAGGACGATCAAGGCCTAATTTTTGTTTTTGTTATTTTACAAATTTTCATAGATTACGTAACTGGAATTAAATAAAATAATACAACACCATTTCCTAAAAGCTTATGGACCGTGTTTACATGCCGCAATGCTTTTCTAATTATATGTTTCAATAAATGTGTTGAAAGAATAATAGTGAAAAATGAGTACAAAAACATATTTTCCTTTTAACCATTTTCTTATTGGGAAAGGCTCTTCTAGGTATCTTCTACAAGTGTCTTCTGAGTAACTTCCACAAGTAACTCCAGCGACACGTCTGGAAGTGACTTCCGCAATATCGCATTCGTATCGCGTAAGTCACCCCCGTCGGGAAGAAATGTTCCACTACGGCGGCACTTCTAGAAGTATCGTCGAAGTCACTTCTAAGTGACTTCAAAAAGTGTCGCCGTAGTGGAACATTTCTTTCCGACGGGGGTGACTTACGCGATACGAATGCGATATTGCGGAAGTCGTTTTCATCTTCTAGACGTCACTAAATAGTGATTTCCGCAATAGAAAATGCTTGCAGGGCTTCTGCAAATTGGAGCGCAATACGAGCAAAAAGACTGAAACGGGTGAGTGTAATAGCGTGGTATTTCAAAGTAGAGTGCAATAGGAAAACTTTCGAATGGGTAAAAATTAAAGAAATGATAGTGATTCGGCACAACCAAGTTCGACACCATTGGTTGTGGTCGATTCGACTTATATTCCAGGTTGGCCCATTTAATTAAAAATGCTAAAAAGGACGGTCAAATAAAGAAAATTAAATAAGCTTAACGAGCTTCCAAAACAATGTTATCCAAATCATCTAGCGCTCATTTTACAGCAATGTCCACGCTCTCATCCATATTTTTGTTGAAGACAAATTTGAGCAATCATTCAGTGACACTTATTGTTCATTCGCCGATGAATACGAAACCAAGTTTCCAGTCCCAATACAAGTGTCAAGGGAACAATCCAAGAATAACACCTGTGTATCCATGCCTGTTTCCACAATTCAGCTGCCGAAATTGCACGTACCCAACTTTTCAGGAAATTTCGCGTATTGGCCATCTTATTATGACATCTTTACGCAACTAATACATGAAAATGCATCCCTTTCAAACATTCAAGAATTTCATTTCTTGAAGCAAGCTCTACCGGACGGACGAGATCAGTATATAAACCATATGGCATTAACGGAAACCAACTATTTAGTGGCATGAAACCTTGTGGTAAAACGATACAACAACCCTCGGCTGCAGTTTATGTACAATATGAATGCACTGTACGGAATCTGTTAAACTTGGAATTGGAATTTGTTAAACTTGGCATATGTATGCATCAGTGAGTTCCGACGACTCCACATTGCCATTAATTCCTGTTATCATTGGTTGATACATCACCTAATTATATAGCTGCCTATTAGCACGATATTAGCCTGGGAGCATTCCCTGGGCCACATCGTGGAAATACCCACGTTCACAAAGCTGGAGGTGTTTTTTCACAATCGATTGGTCAGCATCGACCTAATTGAGAGTAGGAAACCAGCCGTTCCAGTAAGATCTTCATCTCTACAATCGACAAACCATCGCCAGACAACCAGACCATTCGGAAACTCCACTGTTAGGAGACACAGCTTCCACAGCACCTTTGAGTCTGGATCCATCAGGTGCTCGCTCTGCCAACAGAATCACGTTCTAAGGCGGTGCCCGGACTTCAGACTCTGCAGTTCCCCTAATCTAAAATCTATTACCCTTCTTGCTACTGCACTGGTTCGGATCGTAAATAACTCTACCGGTCAGTCAGCTTTAGTTCGAGCTCTCATCGATCATGGCGCGGAAGGCACCCTCATCACGGAAAACGTCCCATAACAACAGTTTACCCAAAAAATATTGATGAAATACGCACTTCATGAAACTATGATTTTCGGTTAAGGTACATTTCTCTGAGTAAGAAGAAGGCACTTTTAATTTTTTGTATGGTACAGTTTTAAGTGTAAAAAAGTTTTTGGTACTTTTTTTTTCTACCTCGAGTTCTGATAAACCGAATTTGGTCATCAAAGACTCATTTCACAGGTAAAGGAATGCCCTTTAACTTTCTTATACACAGCATTGAGTTCCATTCATTGCTTTTCAGCTACACCTCGTCGAAGCTAAAAAAGTTGGAAAAAGTGCAAAAAAGGTGACATAAATGGCTACTTTAAAAATACACGCCTAAAAACCGAAATTATTTTTTATGACTTCTATTTAAAGATACATCTTTAAGCAAACTAACAAGACCATCAACTCAATAAACAACCAAAGGTTCGATTTTATATAGATTGTTTCAGTTGGTAAAAAGGTGTATTACAGCCCTGTTAGAGCACTGTTAGCCTCAGTTAACAGCTGTATACGGCCTAAAAACCACCGTTGTTCCGAGCTTAAAAAATGTATATCAAAATAATTTCCTAGCGGATTGTAACGATCATTAGCTTGTTTTCTTTGTTAAAGTAACATCTAACCATATAAGTTATATTAACAAGAGAGAACGCTAAACTCGAGTGCCTCGACTATCAGTCTCAAGCAGGGCAAGCCAAGCAGCCGCTTAAAAGTGGCGCCATCTACCGGACTTATTATATGCTTATAACTTTTTACTGAGTGGACCGATTAAAAAATTGTCTTGCCTGCCTTGCAATATACTTCAAATTGCAAAAGGAAGTCTTCATGACTAGTAGCACCGTATGCATTACTGTGCACAGGTGCCGGATAGCATCCATCCTAGCACAGTATTCTGAGCCACCAGACGCCCACTCGGACTCGGCAACAGTCCAGGTTGGATCAGACTAGGGTAGACGTCTGCACCCAGAACCACGGAGATTCCTGTTGGCATGTAGAAATTGGGATCTGCTAGGACGATGTTGGCAAATTGTCCGGACTGTTTCGGGCAATTCGCTCGCAGGAGTACGCATCCGCAGCTGGGCTTCCACGCTGAAAACCACCTCTATCCTAGGCGTCTCTGGCTTGATAGGGATGAGGGAAGCCTTGCAGACGCGTTCGCTCTCAACTCCCAGGATTGGGAGATTCATGGCTTCGGCCAAGGAATTGTCAATCCGGCTAACGCCTGAACAAGCGTCCACCATGACTCTGACGTAAAATTTTTTTGCGCCTAGCCGGCGAGGTGTGTGCAAGAACGGTGGAAAGACGAGGCATCTCAGCAGCTTGAGGCGGAGTTGGGAAACGTTGACGTCGCTCCTTCCTGCAATAAAGGTGGAGCAGGGTGTGGTGATCACTGTCACACACTTGGCAACGGCACTTGCTTCGACACTCCCGTAGTCCGTAGAGTCCGTAGAGGATGTATTCCTGTGCAGACTCGGCATCGGAACGATTTAGTTCCTCGAGAACATCTGCTAAAAGGATTGGATTAGCGGATGCGATAAAATATGTTATTGACATTGAACACATAGACTCTGCACGTTGTTGTCTACGAGGAGGAACACCACCTTACTAATAGGTCTTTTAAGGAGTATTCCGCGAGTAGTGCGAATATCAACTACGCGAACGTTGTTATCAGAGCCATGATAGACTTTCTCAATACGACTCCAGTCTTCATTATGGCGTGCTGTCCTCCTTCACAAGGACCAAGTCACCTTCTGTCAAGTTTTTGGTCGGAGTCTTCCATTTGCTCCTTTTGTGGAGCTCTTGCAGATATTCTGTTTTCCAACTCCTCGAAAACAGTTGAAAACAGAGTCTTAACTCGCTACCATCTGTTCAGAATAGAGCTGGCTTCGCCGGTCACAGGTGGTTTGGCGACTGCTAATAATGGTCCACCTGTTAGAAAATGCCCAGGAGTGAGCGCAAGGAGGTCAGACGGATCATCAGGCCTTGCCCATATAGGTCTCGAATTGAGCCACGCTTCGATGTGACACAAGAGAGTGGAAAACTCTTCAAACGTGCATTTAAAATTTTCCATCGTCTTGTAGAAATGGGCTTTGAAACTCTTAACTCCCACTTCCCACAAACCTCACATATGAGGCGCACGGGGGATTGAAATGCCAGGATAGGCTTTGATGGTTAAAAGCCGAAGTGACCTTTAACTTTAGGGTTTCAAGGAAGTCTTTGCTCAATACATTCTCAGCTTCGAGAAAGGTCTTTCCATTATCGGAGTAAAGGTGAAGAGGGCAGCCTCGCCTTGACGCAAATCTGGAGAACGTCCCAAGAAATTTCTCCGTTGTGAAGTCTGAAGTGGCTTCCAAATGTATTGCTTTGGTAGAGAAACACACGAAGACACAAACATATCCTTTAGTGATGCAACAGGTTCGGCCAGTATAACTCTTTACTTCGAAAGGCCCCGCGAAATCAGGGCCAGTGTGCGTAAAAGGCCGTGAGAATGTTCTTCTGGGTTTTGGCAGACTTCCCATCAATTGTGACTGCACTTTCTTTCTATGAATAATGCAAACTTTCCATGTGGTCGTCACCTTCTTAATAAGATTTCTAAGTTTTGGAATCCAAAACTTCGTTCCAATGAGATGCAAAATGAGTTGATTACCACCGTGAAGAGAAATACGTGAAAATGTAAAACGGATCAAAAGTTCAGCCATTCGGCAGTAGTATGGAAAAAGAATCGGATGAGTCTCATCGTATGACAGCGATTCAGATGCCGTCAAACGACCACATGATCGGATGACGCCGTCGAAATCAAGAAACGTATTCAGGTTGAGGAAACAACTTAAGGTAGGAAGTTTTTTCTTGGATTGAAGAAGTTTGTATTCCTCTTGATACTCATTTTGTTTTGTCTGAATGATAAGGACTTGTTGGACATTGGCTATTTCATCTGCGTCCAAATCATGTGGATAGGTGCTGCGAAGACGTCGGCATCGGTTTATAAAACGCTGCACGAACGCCATAACCCTTAACATGCGACTGAAATTGGAGAATCTATCAAGAATGTCCCATTGGCACGATGGTTTATTCAGCCAGGCCAAAACAATGTGGAATCAGTCCGAAAGTAAGTATCCGTAACAAAGTTTAGCCTAACAACTGTGTTAGTGGTTTAAATTGATCTCCCAGTTAACGGGTACGTGGTTATAGTTTATTTTAACTTTTCCATTAGATTTGTTTAATATCTTTGCTTTGTTAGTGTAATTTGCACTCTCCTAATTTTTGCTGAAACTTTTGTACTCTCTCTCTCTTCTCTCTCTCCCGCTCTCTATTATAACTGTAAATTTCTCTCTCTTTGTACATCTCTAAATTTCGTGTAGACTTTTGGGTGCTTTCTCATTGTCTCCCTCTCACCTGCTTTACATTGTAACTGTCCGTGCGTTATAGTTTGTTGGTGTTCCACAAGCCACGCTCAGTCGATAGAATACTTTTCTCTCGCGCTCTCTTCGATTTTATTCGTGATCCGCGTTCTTATACTTTTTGTGCTTTGTGTCTTTGCGGTTTTGGAATTTGATCCCAGTGGCAAATTTACTTGAGGTACTTTTCAAATTTTATTTTATTTTCTTAAATAGTTACATTTTGATTTTTTCTTATAATGGCCCTTATTTGCTCAATGAAAAATTGTACTCTTTCTTCTGGTGAAGATTTTATTTTCTGCCGGTTCTGCGAGACGATCATGCATGTTAAATGTGCAGGATTTAATGGCAGAGTGAAAGACTTTCTTGAGCAGCGTGCCGGTCTCATGTGGGCATGTGAGACCTGCAGAACACTGGTAAGTGATATGACTAGCTTTATGAGGCAGACTCGAGACGGCCTTTTGAATCTTTCGGGAGTTATTAAAAAGCTCAATGAAGGGTTTGATTCCGTTTGTGCCCAGTTTAATAACAAAAAATTACTAACCGAGTCGCCCAAACGCAAAAAAGCTAGCTCAACGGCATTAAAAAAATTGGTGGCACCCACCCCTATTGCGAACCCGGTAACTGCAGCAATTTCTGTCGATTCAGCGGTGGCAATGGATACCGCAGGGTCCGACGGAGTCCCTGTTGCTGGAGGTCTTGTCGGGAAAAAATCTTCTGAGCCGGTGGAGATATCAAATTCGGTGCAAACTGTACCCATAGGTACAGTAGGTACTGTATCTGGCTCTCAGCCGAGTGAGGTTCATACTGCTGCTGGGGGGCGAAAGAAACTTTCAGTTGTTCCACATAGGAAACAATTATTTGTTTCTAGATTTACCCCGGATACCAAATCTGAGGATGTTTTGGAATTTATACGAGAAAAATTCCCATCCGAGGATATTGCGGTTGAACAATTTCGATTTTCGTAAGCCCGTAGAATATCATCTTTTAAAATATTTGCTCCGCCTGATGTGTTTAATGTACTACTTTCTGAAAGCTTTCGGCTTAATGATGATCTGGTAATAAAAGAATTTGTTCCCAATAAACCGAGAGCAAATAACAGGCCTCCCACTGCGCCTAATAAAAGCCTTTCCACTGTGCCAAATAGCAGGCCTTCCACAGCGCCAAAAAACTAAAAAATTTATTTTTGGCTTATCAAAATGTTAGAGGACTAAATATGAAGCTACCAAAGCTTTATGCTAACTCCTCAGCATTTACTGAAGATATTTTGGCTTTTACGGAAACTTGGCTGAAACCAGAGATATCTGACTCTGAAGTTCTGGCAAAAAAATTTAACACCTATAGGACCGATCGCTCCCCACGTAGGGGGGGTGGTGTACTGATTGCCGTTATATCTAGTTTAACATCGGAGAGACTTAACTTTCATATCTCTAACGAAATTGAATTTGTTAGTGTCAAAGTTTCCCTGCAATCCTTATCTATTTTTGTAACCTGCTCTTATATTCCTCCTGGCTCTGATTTTTTAATTTATTAGCACCATCTGTCTGCTATTAAATCCGTTATATCCCTTCTTTCCAACAGAGAACTTTTGATTGTTTTGGGTGACTTTAATCAGCCCATGATTTTGTGGATGGCCTTCTCGAATTATCGTTACAGAAAGTAAGCTTTATACGGAATTCAATGAACAGACAATTGGACCTTGTATTTGTTTCAGATCCGCATGAAGTAACGGTATCTAGAATTGACGCACTTGTTGTACCTGAAGACCGATATCATCCTACATTGGAATTGACAATTGGCCTCCCCTGTACTGATACCCTTTCTCCTTTAGTTTCTCAAGCTAAAGTGAGATGTTTTCGTAAATGTAACTATAATAAATTAAATTATATGATTTCGCAATATGATTGGACTGATTTGTACAATTGCATGGATATCGAAAGTGCAATTGAACATTTCTATAGCGTTTTAAACACTTTTTTTGACGAATGCGTTCCTGACAGGCTTCCTCCGAAGCAAAACAGGCCTCCTTGGTTTAACAATGCGCTTCAAAGACTTAAAAATCTTAAATCCAACACTTATAATAAATATAAATAAATAAATATGTGGTCGCTCGGTCAGATTTCAATGTTCTCAACAGTCACTGCTATTCTATGTATTTAAGTCGATGTAAATTCGAATTTTCAAATGATCCGAAGCAGTTTTATAACTTTGTTAATGCCAAGCGTAAGTCTTCGGCATTGCCTTCTTCGGTGCGTTTAAACTCAAAAGAGGCATCGACGGATTCTGAAATTGCGGATTTATTTGCCGAGTTTTTCCAAACTACTTATAGTTCGGCTGCTTGGTCAAAATCTATCTACCCTAACCCCTTAAACAGAGCTAATTGTATTTTTTCCCCCGTAATTACCGAAATTTCTCTCTTAAGAGACTTAGAAACAACAACGCCAACTTATTCTCCCGGTCCTGATGGACTCCCTGGGTGTGTGCTTAAGTTTTGTGCTTCAACCATTTGTAAACCGATTCTTAAACTTTTTCACTTGTCTCTTTCATCATCAATTTTCCCAACTATCTGGAAGGACTCTTTCATTATTCCACTCCACAAAAAGGGTGCGAAGGCGGATGCCCAGAATTACAGAGGTATTTCTAAATTGTCGGCAATTCCGAAAGCATTTGAAAGAATTATTACTTCTCACTTGCAACACTTATGTTCCTCGCTAATATAACCGTGTCAGCATGGTTTTGTTAAGAGAAGATCGACCACTACTAACCTCCTTGAATTGTCATCTCTTGTAATAAATGGATTTAAGAAAAAAATGCAGACTGATGTTATATATACAGATTTCAGCAAAGCTTTTGACTCTGTTAACCACTCGCTCCTTTTATTCAAATTAGATCAGCTTGGGTTTCCATGTAATCTATTAACTTGGATTTCAAGTTATTTGAATGGAAGGACTCAGAGAGTTATATTTAAGAACGCTGTCTCCAAAATGATCAACGTGACATCGGGAGTGCCCCAGGGTAGTCATTTGGGCCCTTTGCTGTTTACCTTGTTTATTAACGACCTTCCGTCTATCGTAACACATTCTCGTGTACTAATGTACGCTGATGATGTTAAGCTTTGTTTGACATATAATAAGATTGAGTCTGGTTTTGGCTTATGATCAGACATTGATAATTTTCAGATATAGTGTGAGTATAACCTCTTAAATTTGAACTGCCTGAAATGTAACGTAATGACCTTTTATAGAGGTACCCCTACGTTTATAAGTTATTCGCTTCAGAACTCCCCACTTGATCGTATATATTCAGTAAACGATTTAGGTGTTCTTTTGGACCCGAAGCTTAAATTTGACTGCCACATAATGTCGACTGTCAACAAAGCTATGAGTGTTCTTAGATTTATAAAGCGTTGGTCGAAAGAATTTGATGACCCTTATATAACCAAATTGTTATTTACCTCCCTTGTCCGTCCTATTTTGGAATATTGTTCTTCTGTTTGGAGTCCACAATATCAAGTGCACATCGACCGTATTGAGTCGGTACAAAAAAAATTTCTTCTTTTTGCGCTTCGTAGTTTGGACTGGGATCAAAACGTAAGGCTTCCTTCCTACCAGAGTAGATTACTATTCCTTAATTTACCTACACTTGAAAACCGTAGAATAATGCTTGGTACTATTTTTATTCAAAATCTTATAAGAGGTGATATTGATTCTGTAGAACTGGTAAACCGTTTAACTTTTAATATTCCCGTTAGACTAACACGAAACTATTACCCTCTTAATTTGCCCCGATGTACATCTAATTTTAGTCTCCATGAGCCCTTTCGCGTTCTCTGTACTAATTATAACAATCTTTATCATTTAATTTGTACTTCAACTTCTATCCCTGTATTAAAAACTAAAATTTTATCTCATTTGCTTCAATCATAGTTGTAGCCATGTGTCTCGTATTTATTTGTTTCATGTATTTTCCTCGCGAACTCGCATTTTGCCCGAAATTATAAAGGGTCCCGCGCGTAACAAGCACGTGCTTGGTATCGTTGGGCCACTTGTTTGTACTGCTCGTAGTGCATCAAAGTCCATCATATAAAACGCTAAGTGGAATTTGAGGAAGGACTGCGGCCCACAGTTCTATCAGAAGAACAGCTCCACAAATCTCAAGGCGAGGCAGAGACACTGTTTTCACTGGCGCAACCTTAGTTTTAGCTGTTAGAAGCTTAGAGAAAATGATACCGCCGCGTTGAACTCGAACATATATCGCCGCGCCTTTTGGGAAGCATCGCAAAACCCGTGAACTTGGACGTTTGCACCGGGTTGAAATTGTATCCAGCGCGGAAAGCGCACTTTCTGCAGGAAGTTGTGGCTGCGAAGGAAATCGAACAATTTTCGCTAGCCAAATATCCTGCATCAATATTTTTGCTCGAATTATAAATGGAGATAGCCAGTCGGCTGGATCGAAAAGTCTAGCAATCTGGGACAGGATTTCTCGTTTTCAAAATTTCGATTTCAACTCTACTTGAGTCGCAACAAAATAGACTCATCTGCCGTTGCATTCTATCGCACTCCCAGCGTTATTGTAGTGTTGACTTCCTCAATCTCGAGGAAGTCGACCGAGAGCAGATGCTCTTTGGGGAAAGACTCGAGACGGTCTCTATCATTGGATGTCCATTTACGAAGAGGAACACATCTGAACTGAGCGCTGATCGCAACTCCGAAATAGCTAAAATGGCTTCGGATTTTGTGTGTGCTCCTGCAAGCACATCATCGACATACATGTAATTTGAAATAATTTCAGAAGCACGGGGATACTGTGCTTCGACGTCATTGGATAGCTGCTGCAGGGTGCGTAAGGCCAAAAAGGGAGCACAATTTACTCCAAAGGTGACAGTCTGGAGTTCGCAATCAGCGATATCCCCTTGATCATTTCGAAAGAGGATTCTTTGAAACGGAGTGTGTGAGGGGGTTACTCCGATTTGGCGGTACATTTTGGTAATATCGGCATTGAATACGAAATATACGCCACTTAACGATTTGGAGTGTCAGATCAGATTGTAGTATTGAACCTGGATAAAGAATGTCGTTTAGACTGTTCCCATTTGATAACGGACTCGAAGCATTGAAAACTACACTTACATTTGTAGTGGCACTCTCGGGCTTAAAAACCGCGCGGTGGGGTAAATAAAAATTGGTACTGTTCGTGTCTGAGGAGACCTCCTTCATATGGCCAAGATCCAAGTGTTTATACTCAAGCGTGACTTGAAGCACAAGAGATGTTGACGAGGCCTCTTCCTGTAGAGCGGAAAATAAAGTCACGGAGTTACGGGATGGAATGATAACTGTTTTATTCTGAATTGGACGCAAGCTTATATACTACTTGGAACACGGAAGTTAAGTGTACAGAATTGTGGAGGTCAGTAAGTTTTGATTATGGTAGCGGTTAACGTAGTTGGGTCGGCTGACACTGCAGAATGCGCAGACCGCTTGGCGGGTCGGTGAGACATTGACATTGACTATGTAGAATATGCTGATCAGCAAATATTATCTGCCGTGGGTGCAACTGGGCGCCTTGTACTGTTACCAACTGTAGTACTGCTGGATGCGTTGGTCGTTGGCCATGTTGATCAACATTGAGTACGATCGTTGGTCATGTTGGTCAAGTATTCTTTGTATTATATTATATAATATATTATATATATTTCTTTTCGTTCCGTAGAAACTGTGCGATGGACAAAGACCTTGAGTGCCCCAGACTCACATGTTCCGCATTTTAAGGAGTAGGGAGGTAAAACAGTTGTGCCTACTTTTGCATTCACGCAGATGATGGCCTCTAGTGAAGCAATTCAAGCACAAACGCCTTTGTTTAATATAAGTTTCTCGCTCTGGTTGAGACATCTGGAGAAAGCGAGGACAAAGTCGAACTGGATGTGCCTCTTTGAAGCAGAGATCACAGCTGCGCACCTTTGGAGCAACCTGGATCTCAAAATAATTCACTCTTTTTGGTGCGGCACCGGGTTTGTGGTCCTTGGAATGAGCAGGAGCACACGAATTCATTCTGACATCCTTAATCGCCTCTGCGATACCTTTCCTCCAGAAAAGTGTTCATCTCTTTCCAAGTGGGAATCTCGGATTTTTTGGTTAATGGCTACTTCCATAGTGAAAGTGTGACCTTTGGCAGCTTAGATGAGCAAAGAAAGACCAGATCACGGAATGTTGGCTAACGCAAATAATCACCGTCAAACACCTCTGTATCACATGGTGGAAGATTACAGCCTTTGGAACTAAATAAAATCCAGCATTGCTCTGTCTCGAGTGCTCTTTACTTTGGATCTTAGATTGCCAAAAGGTCCTACACTATCACCTTTATTTTCTTCTTTGGCTAATTGATTTCCGGCACTGTCTGCCATGTCTAAGGTTTGCTTTTTATTTACGCAAAGGAAAAATGAGTTTTGATATTAATCAAGATTATTTCAATTCAATTCAAAAATAAAAGAAAAATTAAAAAGATTAATTCCACTGCAACAGCGTACACGGTCAACAAATGGAAAAGATTAATTCCACTGCAACAGAGTACACGGCCAAAAGGGGGCTGTTCTTACTGGCAGCTTGCTAAGACCCAAATATAAGAAAATATATGTAGCGTAGTATGGATGGATATGGTCAATCAATATAACAGGATAGTATATTTTAAGGTCCTTTTAGCTTTTGTTTTCTTTCTTTAATTACTAATTTAAAAAAAATGTGAATATAGTGGTTCCAGCTTGGCGCTAGGGAACGATTGGAATAGAAATGTTGAAAATGCATGTTCAAATGTATGTTGAAAATGTTTTATTTATTTATTAAGCACTTTCAAACAAATATGGGATGGAATCATGCACGCACACAGGAAAATATGTACAATGATATGTACCTAGGATATGGATGGCACAGTATTCGTGTAAATGTATGGAACGATTACAGTTGAAATGTAGATATATGTTCAAATGTGTAATTAAGCACTTTCACACAAATATGGAATGGAAATATGCACGCACACAGGAAAATATGTACAATGATATGCACATAGAACATGGATGGCACAGTATGCGTGCATATACTTAGCTGGCTACGGCTCAAAGGACCAAAATGTTTTGGATTGGATGGGTCGCTTCGACTGGTGACGATGGGAATATTGGCGTTGTCGCAGAGATGAAAAGACGCTGTGTTGATTTCTTCAATATGTATTTAGCTTTTATTTCGATTAATTTCCAATTTTGTGCCTGGCAGGTTTGAAAGAAAAAAATGCAAAGTAAAACTCATGGCCATAAAGAGACCAGAGCCGACCCTCGGAAAAACCTTAAAAAATGGGAAAAATACTAAAATAATAAAAATACTAAAAATTAAATCAGGGGTAGACACATACTTTTACACGAATCTAATCTTTTACTCTACGAGTAACGGGTGTAATAATTTCGAGTTTTAGGCGAGTATTTTTAAAGAAGCCATTTGGCAGCTTTTTTGCATTTTTTCAACTTTTTCAACTTCGACGAAGTGTAGCTTCTAAATCAATGAATGGAACTCAATGCTGTGTATAAGAAAGTTAAAGATCATTCTTTTTGAGTATTTTATGCACGAATTCGGTTTATCAGAACTTGAGTTAGAAAATAAAAAAGTGCAAGAAACGTTTTTTACACTCTAAAAAAAATGTAGCATACAAAAAATTAAAAGTGCCCTTTACTTACTCAATTTCATCAATTTTTATACCCGTTACTCGTAGAGTAAAAGGGTATATTAGACTTGTGCAAAAGTATGTAACAGGTAGAAGGAAGCGTTTCCGACCATATAAAGTATATATATTCTTGATCAGGATCACTAGCCGAGTCGATCTAGCCATTTCCGTCTGTCCGTCCGTCTGCCCGTCCGTCTGTCCATCTGTCTGTCCGTCTGTATGAACGCTGAGATTTCGGAAACTATAAAAGCTAGAAGATTGAGATTTGGCATGCAGATTCTAGAGGTTAATAGGTAGTTAGGTAGAAGTGGTGAGGTCCCCTCTGACCACCAAGTAGAGCTGAGCTCCGTTTTGATCCACACCCTTGTAAATTGTTGTCTCCGCGTTCTTTTCAGTACCAGCCTGCGTCATTTAGAAAACCTAGGATGGCAGTTATCCTCTGCTTTCCTATCTCTCCCAATGATTCCAGCTGATACGCCCCGAAGTATCTCGCCCTGATATGGTTTAGTGCTGGGCAATGACATATCATGTGCTCAGGTGTCTCCTGTGTGTCTGTTTCTTTGCAGCTTCTGCAATTAGCGTTTTACGGAAGCCCCATCTTCATGGCTTGCGTTCCAATGGCCCAATGGCCTGTGATGAGTGCCGTGATCCTTCTAATATCCCTTTTACTTTTGGTTATTAGCTCTCAAGTTCTCTTGCTATTGATGGTTGGCCAGCAGAGTTTTGATCTTCTGAGCCCCTGCTTTTCCGACCAACTTTTACTAGCTTGTGTTTTGTAGTGTTCGTGAATCCTGGCTTGGACTGTATTTAGGGATTCAGGTAGACTAGTAGTATAGGAGTCGTCTGCCGACCCCATTCGTGCAAGTTCATCCGCCTTCTCGTTTCCTGGTATATCATTGTGCCCTGGCACCCATGTTATCTGTACATGGTGGTTTGTTGCTAGTATGTTAAGGGCCGACTTACAATCGGCTACTAGTGTCGAGTTGGTTCTTGCTGCTGCGAGAGATTTGATAGCCGCTGGCTATCAGAGTATATCCTTACCCTGGTATTCCTGAGGCATTGCTGAATCGAAAGCTTGGCTGCTTCTAAAATAGCAAGTACCTCAGCCTGAAAAACTGTCGCTGATTCTGGGAGGTGGAATTTCGATTCCATCCCCCAGCTTTCAGCGAAAATTCCAGCCCCTACACCACAATCCATCTTGGAGCCGTCAGTGTAGAGTGATACCTCATCTTGTCCGGTTACTCTGTCATTCTCCCAGTCTTCCCTCGTCTGAAAGGTAGTCGTAAATCCGTTTCCAAATCTTATCTCCGCTGTCATATAATCCGTTTTGTTCTTTGCTATACCTCTAAGATACGGCAGTGCCCTGTGTGGTAGCCGTTCCAGCATTTACTTGCCTTCAGTCGGGCCGCTCTCTGCGCTGCCGTATCCTTTATGAAAAGTTCTATAGGCATTATATCCAAAATAGTGTTCAACGCAGCAGCCGGGCATGATCTTAATGCCCCTGTAGCTCCTGCGCAAGCTGATCTCTGTATTCTTGTCAGCTTGGTAGTATTGTATGCTCTTGTCAGGGCTGGCCACCAGACTAGTGCCCCGTATGTGAGAATTGGCCTTACCACTGCTGTGTAAAGCCATAATATTATCTTTGGGTGTATACCCCAGTTTTTGCCGAACATTTTCCTGCACGAGTAGAATGCTATGCTGCTATATCCGCAGGTTTTTGCCCATTCATTGAGTCGGGTAAGGGCCCCCGTCATTACGTTACCAATGACATCTGGGAATGGTCCTGATACTAGCAACACTACGTCGTCTGCGTACTTTTACTCCTCCGCCATTGAGTTCTCTCAATATGTCGTTCATGTTGATAAGCCAGAGCAGTGGTGATAGAACCCCGCCCTGAGGTGTGCCTCTCTTCACAAAGCGTGTGAGGTAAGTGCCACTCAGTTCGGCTGTTATCGTCCTGCTCGTGAGCATAACTCCGATCCAAGCTCTGATGTCTCCTTCAATGCCGATCGAGTTGAGGGAGCTCAGTATGAATTCGGCGTTTACATTATTAAACGCACCTTCTATATCTAAGAAGGTGGCCATTGTATATTGGTTAAAATGTAGCGATTTTTCTATGTGGCAGACTACTTCGTGTAGTGCCGTTTCTGTCGATCTGCCCTTTCGGTACGCATGCTGAGCGTCCGATAGATGCTGCTTCTCGGTGTTTTCCCGGATATGAATATCGATCATTCGTTCCAGCGTTTTCATTAGGAAGGAGGTAAGGCTGATCGGCATGTAGTCCTTTGCTAGGACATGTAAATGGCTTGTAGCCACCTACTGATGCTGACCTTGTTGCTTGAAGCATTGCCGGGAAAATACCGTCTGGATCCGGACTCTTGTATTTATCGAAAGAGTTTATCGCCCATTTGATTCTTTCAATGGTTATGATATCCCTTGTGTGTGTTGGTTGATGAGCCTTCTGACCTTCAGTACGTGCTGGCTTTTCTCGAAGGTTGCCTGGAAAGTGTGTATCCACTAGTGTCTCTATGCATTCTTCCACTGTTGTACTCGCTGATCCGTCTTGTTTGTGTAACAGAGTTGGGCTGTTATACCCTTTAGCAAGGACCTTGCTTAGTCTAGCCGAGTCCTTTATACCTTCGAGCGATTCGCAGAAAGTCCTCCAAGAGTCTTTCATGGCTGCGTATATCGCATTTTTGTATGCTTAGGGCTCCTATTCCTTGGTAGCATAGCTGGAGTTATAGGCTTATCTTGCCCTCTTTCTCAGAGTGCAAAGCTCTTTGGTCCACCATAAAGGGTGTGGTTTTTTAGAGTATGAAACCTTGCATGTTTCCTTATATACATTGTTTAGAATGTTTGTTAGGTCCTCTACTTCCTTGTCCAGGGTCGTCGTAGAGATTTGTACCTACCCGTATTCTCCTGTTACTAACTTTCGAGTAGACTATCTCACCGAATTGGTCCCAGTTTGTTCTACGGCGGTTACGTTTCGGTTCCGGTTTGCTAATCGGAATCGAAATTTCGAAGAAAATGTACCTGTGATCTGAAAAGGAATTTTGTTTCGACACTATCCACTTTTCAACCTTATATTTAGTAAATTCTGTATGTAAAGTGAGGTCTAATACCTCTTCCCATCCCTGAAATTCCCTAGTGCTTGGTAATATAAAGGTGGGTGTGTTACCTCTATTACATATGGTGATGTTGCGGCAAATAATATTATCAAAAAGAGACTCACCCCTTTCGTTAGTTTCCGAGCTTCTCCATAGTGTATGCCTCGCGTTAGCGTCGCATCCGAGCACCAGGGTCGTCTTAGTGACTGACTGACTGGCTCAGGTGGAGCCGGTACATTATGAACCATGTAGGATGAGGCTATCACCATCGATGTCCCATCCGCCACCACTAATCCGGCAACTGCTAGATCCGGTGTACTAAGATTGGGGCAAATAAGTGCGTTATAGTTATTCTTTATAATAATACCTGCTCTCGCCCTACCTGTCGAGTTAGTATAAAAGAGTGTATATCCTTGTTGTGTTAGAGCCGAGATTTGTCCGTCTCGAGTCCATGGTTCTTGAACGATGCCTATGTCAATGTTCCTCTCACTGAGAAGAACTGCAAGATTGGCTGAAGCATTCGTGCTGTGCTTCAGGTTAATCTGCACGACTTGGGTGTTCGGTGTTACGTCTGGGGTCTTGGGGTCCTACCGAAATGTAAAAGAAATTTTTTAAATCGTTCCACTCAGTAAAAAGTTATAATCAAATAATGAAATGTCCGGTAGATGGCGCCACTTTTAAGCGGCTGCTTGGTTTGCCCTGCTTGAGACTGCTTGCCTTAGCTTTTTTTATAGTCGAGGCACTCGACTATAGCGTTCCCTCTTGTTTTTGGTAAACTGATGTAATCAGTGCAGGCACAGCACCGACATTACCATAGTCTCATGTTCGGGATCGCAATTTAATGCCTTCATCCAACGGTCGCCAACAAAATGTAAGCATTGGGTCCTGTAAACATCTTCAAAGGTTATCTTTTGCAGATCCTAATTTCATCAAGTCAGGTCGCATTGACCTACTTATCGGTGTCAACACTATACCTCAACGAATGCTGCCGGACATACGCAAAAGGTCGGTTGCAGAACCAATTTCACAAAACACACAGCTGGGCTGGGTAGTTTTTGGATCAATCTCCATTGATGTAACTTGGCAAACCTGAACAACATGGTACAGAGGTTTTTTAAATTGGGTCAGGTTTCCACGACAAGACAACACAGCGCAGAGGAGAAATGGTGTGAAGACGATTTTCAACAAACTCATATCCGTCAGCCGAGTGGGAAATATTTAGTCCGTTTACCTTTAAAAACGTTGTTTGATCCCACACAGGTACTCGGCCGATCAAGGCGAATCGCATTAAACCGTTTCCACGCCCTGGAAAGTAAAGAAACAGTATGCCAACACTATTTTTTGAGTGCTTTGATCTAAAGCAGATTAAAGAGGTAGAAAGCAGTGAAGAGGAACACACCAACGGACCATCGCTCAAAGGCAGCTCTCAATCTCCGCGTTCCGCATTATACAGTGATTAAACAAGACAGTCTAAGTCGTATACGACGCTTCGTGTAAAACGTGTAACCGGAGGTCTTTTAATGATATTCTATGCACGGGGCCCACCCTACAAAACGATCTCGGAGGAGGCATACGCAATTGGCATCTCTATCGATATCTCTTCGTGGCCGATATAACGAAAATGTATCCCTGCATAGATATGCTTGAAGAAGATGCCCAGTATCAGCGAATTTTCTGGCGCGATGAAAAAGGACTCATGAAGAAATATTTTTTGACTACAGTAACGTTTGGCTCAGCCTCGGCACCCTTAACCAGGGCTGTGAACCACTCCGGAGCTGAACCACTCCGAACCGGAGTGGTTTACATTTTTTAGAAAACGAACCGAACCATGAACCGGAGCGTCGAATTTTTTTAAAATTGAACCGGAACCGAACCGGAAATATAATTTTTGAAATTCAGTTCGGTTTACGAACAATTTCTTTTTTGTGTTCGTGTTTTTTTATTCAACATTGCGGGAAATTTTCTGATCATATTAACATAAACATAGCTCGCAAATAACTGTTGACCGTTTTTTTCCTTACGCTCTACTCCCGAGAACAACCGAAAAATAGCATGCCCCTTCGTTCTCTCTCTGCGCAGCAGACTTCGTTTCCTTTCGTTTTGGTTTTCGGTTGAACCCTTTACGTTGAACTGTTCGTGAGACGCTCTGTTACCGAACATCGTTCAAGGAGAAAGTCGAATGTCGCTCGCACAGTGAGACTTATTAAAAGACCAATTGACTGAAAAAGTCATTACAAACGGTCTTTTCCCGAATACAACTATACGAGGTAGTCCCGAAGGCTGCCTGATAGTTCGGCTTTTAGTCTGTTGACGTGCTTGGGCGATATCTCCCTTTCACTCGCACGTACTATCAGTGTAGGTAAGAGTTTACTACCGACGGGACTGCCTTGTAAAATGGATCTATGCACACACACATGCGCAAAAGACTTTTTGAATCGTCGTTCAGGAGCAATCGGTCTGTAAGCGAGCCGAGCAAAAAAAGCCGAAAAGAATGCTCGTCGGCTGAGTGCGAGCAAAATTATTGTGTGAATAGTTCAATCGGTTGCTCTCTGATTCTTTGCTCAAAGTCTGAGAGAAAAACACTTATTTTGGGACCGCACAAATCGGTCAACAGTTATTTGCAAGCTATGAATATAAAGTTTATTTACTAAGGGAAATAAAAATACGCAAATATTTTGTCTATACAATGCATACATTTAATTCAATCAATCTAATAATATTTAATAATATAAGAGTATTTGCAGTAATGCTGTACACGATTTTTTTTGCGGAATGTTAAAAAAAAACATATTTAACATTTTGAATAGATTATGTGAATGTAACAACAAAAATCGAGGAAAGTGTAAGTTTGAATAAAAGTTCATGGAAATATATGTTGACTTTATTATTTAATTTTAAAAAAATTAATTTATTTGAACCGTGGTTCGAACCTGAACCCTGCTCCGGCTAATCAATGAACCGGTTCGCAAACCGGAACCTCATCTGTCGATTAGGTTTGAACCCCGAACCGAACCCGTGCAAAAGTAATATGGGTTCACAGCCCTGCCCTTAACAGCTATTCGAGTGATACATCAGATTGAATCCGACGAGCGCGAATGCTATCCTCTGGCTGAGCAGGACCTTAAATGAGAAATCTATGTGGATAATGTTCAAATAGAAGAAGACACCATCGACGTAGCTCTCAAAAGAGAGCTTCCAGACATACAAGAGATACATAGCCCTCGTTGGTTAGGATTCGATCTAAGGCATGTGTCGACATTGTGTCGACACATGTTTTGCGACGGATTATCCAAAGCGCATGCAGCATGCGCCTATCTCCGAGCTATTTGTACGGATGGTTCCTTGCAGGTTAACTTATTAGCCGGCCTTAGTCGAGTCACACCTTTTAAGCCATTAACAATTCCGAGAGTGGAGTTATCCGGAGCAGTGCTGTTTACACAATTAGCCGAGTAGATTATCAACCAACTTTAATTATCACATCGCACCATATCTGTACACTACTGGTCAGATGCAATGATAGTGCTGTATTGGATCAGCGGTGACCAAAGTTGGAAGACATTTGTGCCAAATAGAATGGGAACAATCCTGGAAGCAAGTTCGCCCTCGCAGTGGAGACACGTACTTACGCAAGAAAAGCCGGCAGATTGCGCTACGCGCGGCCTTACCTCTTCCCAACTGAAGCATCGCACGCTTTAGTGGAATGGACCACATTGGCTGCATCTCTCCAAGGAGCACTGGCCAGCCAATCCAATTCTGTCCCCAAGATCAGATCTTATTTCTGGAGACCAATCCGTAAAGCAAATCGGAACCTACAATTGCCCAGAAGTGCAACCGTTTATCGAACTATATTCCTCCTTTAATAAACTCTTATTCATTACAGCTTACGTCAAACGATTTATTTATAATACTCGTCACAAAAAATCGGATAGGCTTACCGGCCCTATTCAGGTATCTGAATTCCAACATGCTTTGTTTGCACTGGTGCGGATAGTTTAACAAGAAGTCTATTCGGAATAATTATCAAGATTTCGATCCAATAAACTTCTATCCAGACATAATAAACTCAGCCAGCTTTTACCGTTTCTCGACGATCAGGGGCTCATGGGAGTTAAATGCAGACTTAAGAATTCTTTAAAGCTCTCCATATCTTAACGTACACCAATAATCCTTCCGAAGGAAGAGGAGGTGTGCAACTAACGTTAGCTACAATTCAAGTGTTCTGGATCGTCAACAGTAAACAGGCTGTAAAATCACCGTCCGACCCCATCAAGCCAACTGATGGGAGATTTACCAGCGCATCATGTCAATCCGCCCAAAACGGGCGTTTGAAGCAACTGGAGTTGATTACACTGGTTCGATTAAGTAAAGTCATCCAGATTCAGAGGACATATTTGCTATAAAGCATACATTGCTGTTTTTATTTGCATAGCGAGCAAAGCGATTCATTTGGAAGCGGCCACGGGAATGTCAGCACATCATTTTCTGTGGGCACTGCAGCGCTTTATCGGCCGTAGATGTTTTTGTCAGAATCTTTACAGCGACTGTGGAACTAACTTAATCTCATCCGACAAAGCTCTAAAGCTGTGGACCAAGGATTTCTATCAAGGAGTTGAAGAGACAGTAGTTTCTGAACTTACTCGTCGAAACATTCAGTGGCATTTTAATCCTCCACATAGTCCAAACTTTGGAGGACTCTGGGAATTCAACGTTAAAGCTGTTAAAACCCATTGTCATCGATCGTGTAATGGTATTCAAATGACGTACGAGCAGCTGTCTACTATTCTTGTCCAGATAGAAGCGTTCTTGAACTTTATACCTTTTAAAGTCCGACTTAGATGATTTGCACGCTCTAACCCCGGCACATTTTTTAATCGGTGATTCGATGATGTCACTCCCTGAGCCTTGCCTTAAGGATTCTTCACTAAACAAGAGATTATGAATGGGCACAGGATTTTTCGCACCTTTTGGGAAAAATGGAGTCCAGATTGGCTTTCCCATCTACAAGCGCGGCCCAAGTGGCGCCACGAAACTTACAACCTTCAGCGTACCGACATGAACGTGCGGCATGAACGTATGTTTCTTGCATTTTGAAGAAGCTGGACAGCTGTTTCTGGCGACTCTGAGAAGCAGTGCACAACAACAGTTTTAACAGCGAGTGCTAGAAATATGATGTTATTATTCGCAGCGCAACAAAGACGAAGAAGATATCAAGAGCAGATGGTCGCGTTTAAGAACGATTTTGTTCTATTCCCTAATTTTGTACATTAAACAAGAAGTCAAAGATTGAAAGTTTGCAACTGATTTACAACTGGTGAAGTTCCACATCCTTCTGTGTTTTTATTGACAAAGTGTGTGAAAGACCCCAAGAGTAGACTTCTGCTCAACTTTGACGATCGGTTGTGAATCGTGACAGTTGTCCGGTAGATGGCGCTTTTTTAAGCGACTGCTTGGTTTGCCTTGCTTAAGCCTGCTTGATTTAGCTGAGTAACGGGTATTTGATAGTCGAGGCACTCGACTATAGCGTTCTCTCTTGTTTGTCATATATTTGTTGGCACATCGGCGTGAAAAACTTGCGCTGCGTATTAATCCCTAGAATCTGCATGCCAAGTCCCAATCTTCTAGCTTTTATAGTTTCCAAGATCTCAGCGTTCATACAGACGTATGGACGGACGAACGGACTGACGGACTGACGGACATGGCTAGATCGACTCGGCTAGTGATCCTGATCAAGAATATATATACTTTATATGGTCGGAAACGCTTTCTTCTACCTGTTACATACTTTTGCACGAATCTAATATACCCTTTTACTCTACGAATAACGAGTATAAAAATGATATTTGACTTCGGAAAAGGGCCATATACAGAGTTTTTGAGGTATCCTGTATATGTTAGGATAAGGCAGTTTCAACATTATTTCCTAACAAAATAAAATTGATTTCATCAATAGCGGATCTGCACAGGTCGCTGTGTGTGCTTTTTTTAATTTAATCTGATATTTGAAAGATAAAAAAATTGTATAAAGCTACGATAAATGTAAGTCCATGTCATTGTTTAAGTCTAATGAGCTGTCCAAAAAAAAATTATATGTGAGCAATGTAATCAACATGTAAGTTACGTAATCCTTAATTGGTTTAAAAAAAAAAAAAAAAACATTTTAAAATTGCAGATTTATATGTATCTCCCACTTAAATATGTACATTCAGCTTTAAGTAAGAAACATAAAGAAAATAACGAAAATAAGCAACCTACTACTACTACTTATATGAGCAATTCAGTTAAAACGTGTATCCAAATTACTAATCACTATTTCACTTAAATAAAAAATGTATGTCCTAGGGGTTCATCACTGCCCGAAATTGGTGCAAATTCATCACTAGTTTTCATCGCCAAATTCATCACGAATTTCATCACCTGTTCAGCGCCAAACTATGACAAAAAATCATCAACAAACAAAGAAATATTCATTACCTTCATCACAATATCACCACGTGTTCATCGACCATTTTCATCACCTGTTAATCACCCATTTTTATTACCTATTCATCACCCATTTTAATCAGCTGTTCACTGCCCAAAAATATTTAAATATTCATTATTATACCCTTGCAGAGGGTATAATGATTTTAGTCAGAAGTTTGCAACGCAGTGAAGGAGACGTTTCCGACCCCATAAAGTATATATATTCTTGATCAACATGACAAGACGAGTCGATCTAGCGATGTCCATCTGTCCGTCTGTCAGTCCGATTCTACGCAAACTAGTCCCTCAGTTTTAAAGCTATCGAGATGAAACTGAATTTCGAATTAAATTTTACAAAAATCGGACGCCTATATCATATAGCTCCCATAGAAACGATCGGAAAACTAAAGGAAAATTAATAGAAACAAAATTATAGCTTTGTTAATTTTTATTGTATTTTCTTCTACTCTGGTATATAACTATATTTTGTTATTTCAGAATTTCGAATTAAATTGAACATAAATTGGATGACTATATTATATAGCTGCCATAGTAAGGATGGTTCAATTAATGTTTCAAACTCTAAATTTAACATTTTTGTAGTTTTAAATTGAATTGGAATGATCTGCAAGGGTATATAAACTTCGGCTGGCCGAAGTTTCTTGTTTTTCCATTATTTATATTCCATTAATTTATTACAACAAATTACAATTTATTAGAAATTACGATGGCATGGTATATGGATCGATTTCATCAGGCTCGACAGACGTTGGAACTTTTTTTAGCGCTGCCCACTGGGCCAGAAAGCTAATTTTTGGCCAAAACCTGTAATTCCTTTCCTAGGACAATAAAAGATTGAACTTTCCAACGAACTTAAAGTAAAATAATTGGAAATTTATATGATACTAGCTTTCCCGTCATGACTTTGTCCGCGATAAAGATAATTTTTTAATATAATATTAGCGTTTTGTCAATTTTCCCCATTGTTATTATTATTTTTAAACACGTCCTTGCAAGTATGGCAAATGGCAAATGGTTGGGTTATGAGCATCCCAGAAACTAAGAAGCTAGAATTTTGCCAGAATTCTGAACTTGAAACAACTAATATCATAAAAAATGGTCCGGACATTAATTTTTTTTTTTAAGTACCGAATTTTCTTATATATGTAAGATAATTGTATATTATCTGTAGTTTATTATTTAAGTTTGGGATTATAATAGTTTGTAGATATAAGAGTTACATAAGTTTTGATATTGAATAACGCGACTTTTCAACTGATTTTGCGACTGAAATGATATCTTTACGACGAACGACTTTTTTCCACGACTTCTCTGTGTCTTGTTTCGGCTGATAGTGAGAACTATCGAATATCGTTTAAGAACGCACCGTGATAAGGACTGCCAACCTAGGTCCAATCCACCAGCTCACATTCGGCCATCCTGCAAAACATCTGTCCCAGATGTCTCATCCTCTTCAGTTAATAGGTTTTCATCTTCCTCCTCGTTGCTAGCATATCGCCACAGCTTCATGAAGTCAGCGCTAGTAGACGTCTGTAGTGGACCCTCGGCTGCTTTCTTTACATCGTACCTGCCGTTGCGTTTAACCTGTATGACTTCATATGGTCCCATATATTTGTTGGCTAACTTTTTGCCGGTTATAAACTGCGTCACCTTGATGGCAACCAGATCACCCAACTGGTAACCATGATGTTCTTTCCTCTTCTTGTCAAAGTTCTTCTTGTAGATCTCTTGAGCTTTTTCAATTTGGAGGCGAGTTTCATTCCAAATTTCGTTACGTTCTTTTTGTTGGTTTATTATCATCTCATCTTGAAGGATCTTTAGGAGTTCGGCACTAGGGTTGTTCCTCATTCGCATCCCAAACATAACTTCGAATGGCGTGAAGCTAGTTGATGCGTGGAAATGCGCATTTATGGCCTGCTGCACTTGTGATGTGTACTTATACCACTTTGCGGGCTCCGATGCTGACATTTTTGAGAGTACTGAAATTATTACTCTGTTCACCCGTTCGATTTGTCCGTTGCCCCTTGGCACACCGGCTGTAGTCTCAATGTGGTCAATCTTCTTCGCTGTGCAGAATTCCTTAAAAGAGTGTGATGTAAATGCAGCTCCTTTATCGCTGATAATTCCCTGTGGGCTGCCAAATATTGAGACCCAGGACTCCAAGTGTTTGATCACTTCCTCTGCGCTTGTTGACTTAGTGGGAAACAATCAAGTGTATTTTGAAAAGCCATCCACCATTGCAAAAATGTATCGGTAGCATATTGATGTCATGTCTAATGAGCCCAGATGGTCCACATAAAGCGTTGAAAGGGGAGAATCTCCTTTGTTTATAGCGTGCAAGAAGTCGTCCTGTTTCCCCAATTTCTGATTATGTGTGATACATTCGATACAGTTGGAAATGGTCTGCTTCACTTTCTTCTCGAGGTGGGAAATGTGGAAATCCTGCTGGATTGCATGCATCGTCTTTTGCGTTCCCATGTGTCCAAAGTTGTGCGAACTTGTTATTATCTCCTTTTCCATGCATTTTGGTACTGCTAAAAGCTCTTGCCCATTTACTTGCTTATAAATCAAGTTGTTTTTGATTATATAATCGGCATACGGTCCATGCTTTAAAATTTCACAAATTGTGAGCTTCGGATGACACAATCATTATAGGGAAACGACTTAAGCTGTCGACATGTTGCATTCTAGTTCCTGCGCGATGCTCAACGTTGAAGGTAAAGTCTTGCAAGTACATCAACCACGGCGTAACTTCTCGAGGGACATCTTTTTTTGAGATCGTCTGTTTGAAGGCTGCACAATCCGTTACCAGGTCAAACTCAATACCCAGCAAATAATGGCGAAGTCTCTTTGTGGCTAGGAAAGCTGCCTTTACCTCAAACACGTAACTGGTCGCTTTTTCTTCTTGTGGTGTGGTTTTCTTACTCCAGTAAAAAACCGGGTGCCACTTCCCAGCATGTTGTTGCAACAGCGTTCCACCGAAGCCATGTTTTGAAGCATCAACGTGTAATTGAGTTTTGGCGTCTTGACTCCAAATTTTCAGGACTGGCTCCTCCATAAGTGCTGATTTCAATCGATCAACGGCTTGCTTCTATTCTCCTTCTATTTTGAAAATAGCATCCTTTTTTAGCAGCTGCGTTAAGGGTCTAGCGATAAAGGCGTAATCTTTAATAAACTTGCGAAAATACCCTGTTAGTCCGAGGAACGCCTGTATACCTCTGATGTTGACCGGCATAGGAAAGTTTTTGACTGCCTTGATTTTTTCCTTTCCTGGCCATATCTGTCCATTTTCTATTTCGTACCCAAGAAAATTGATACGCTGTTTTAGAAAGTGACATTTTGACCACTTTATGTCAAGACCGTACTGCTGGGCCTGCTTCAAGACGCGTTCCATGTTGCTAATACATTCTTCGGCCGTTTGTCCAAAAACAACAATGTCATCGATGTACATTTCCATAATACCTGCATTTATCAACTGTTGAAAGATATAAGTGACATATCTTACAAAAACTGCGGGAGAATTGCAATACCCGAACGGTGCTCTGTTGAATTCGAATAGACCCTCTTTGGTCACGAAAGCAGTGTATTTTCGGCTGGCTTCATCAATTTCGACATGGAAAAATCCATTTTTGAGATCGAACACTAAAAATTTTTCGCCTTTTGCATCTTGTCAAGCACCTCGTCAATGAGTGGAACTGGAAATCGATCTTTAAGAACCTTGGTGTTTAAAATACGATAATCTATGCGCAGCCTGTATGTCTTGTCCTTCTTCTTGGCTAGCACAACTTTACTAGCAACATCTGAACAGGACTCTCTTACAATTCCCTGCTGCAGCCATTCCTCCACCTGTTTGCGAACTATTTCCCTTTCTGCTGCTGAAGATCGGCTTGGTTGTTCTCTAAAAGCTATGTTGTTGCAATTAGGGATGATTGTCATCTTTACAGGGCAGGTTTGCTTCACGTCAGACGGCTTGTAGTCATCAACCATTTGCTTGACTGCTGTTTTGTATTTGCCTGGAACGTCTAGTTCTAATTCATGACTCACCACGTTGTAGATGTTATGGTCGTTCTCGGCAACGATGTCGTCTCCTCGTTTGAAAGCGTATTTTCCATTCTCCAGCACAACAGTAAACTTTTTTAAGAAGTCGAATCCAATAATGGTGTTCACATTAATTTTGCTGTCGGGAACGATGAGAAACCTATGTAGCGTTTGGATTCCATCTACCTCCACGTCGACATTCAGTGCACCCAGCACCGAAGTTGCAATGTTTCCAAGCCCGTACAGTTTTGCAAAACTTTTCTGCAGGGGAATTTCGGCAAACTTATCCTTGTAGGTCCTTATACGCATAAGCGACACATCAGCTCCAGTGTCTACTAGGCATGCCACACTCTTTTTGTTGATCGCTAGTACTTTCTCCCTCGACTCGCTGATTACACCGACAATTGGCTTTTCACCTGTACAATTCCTTGAAGTATGCCCAGCTCCGTTGCATTTAAAGCATTTCGTCTCCTCTTTACATTCGGCTCTCATATGCTCAGTTGAGCCGCAATTGAAGCAATGCCTCTGGCTCTGATGTTGTTTCTGATCAAACCGCTTTACTAGTTTTCCTGCTTTACCGAGGTCAGTCTGATTTACTGCTTGCTTGCGCTGCATATTGGATTTCGTCATCATTTCGATCGTTTCAAATCGGCTTCGTAGCTCCTTGAAGGTTGTCGCACTGTATAGAGGGTATTTGAGATCGTCACGAAGCTTTAATCCATCTGCTTGTAGCGGATCACCGACTCATCCTCCACAATTCCCAGAGCTGCTATCTTACGCATGTGCAAAACATATTCGTGAAAATTCTCGTTGTCGCTCTTCTTTCGCTCTCGAAGCTGCTTGTGTACTTCAGCACTGGTCAGCGTCTTATCAAACTCGTCCAAAAGTACTTCGCATAGGGTATCGTAGTCCGAAACAGTGGTGGACTCCAGGAATAACATTGCAGTTCCCTTCATTTTCATACGAGCGTTCACATACTTTTGCTTCAACGTTAGCTCGTAGGCACTGGCATTTTCGTTGAAACATTTAAGCACCTGTCAAATTAGAATTGACACTCCATCAAAATCGGGGACAACTTTAGAGAAACTCTCAATTGAAACAACGGCCCTGCAGCAAGAAGTTTTAGCACTTCGCTCAACTCGTTGTTGTTGGTATAGACTTCCTCGTAATTATTGGTGTATTTCAGCTCCTGTTGAAATTCAGCTTCGTGTGTTAAATCACTACTACTAGCGAACTTAGCTAGCTCCTCGATATTATTTCCCTTCTCTTTCTCGTCCAGCGGCACGAAGAAGGTATTATTCATATTCACCACTGCTGCTGCATTTTGCGAATCTTCTGGTTTCTTTTGTTTTCCACCTGGATTGCATTTTTTGTTCTTTTTCGCGGATCGAATCATTTCTGTCAACTTTTTGCAATCAAACGAAATCAAACGACGCTCACTCACACCAACAGATTTTTCACAAGCTCGACGGTTGAGCCCCCATGTAATATAATTGTATATTATCTGTAGTTTATTATTTAAGTTTGGGATTATAATAGTTTGTAGATATAAGAGTTACATAAGTTTTGATATTGAATAACGCGACTTTTCAACTGATTTTGCGACTGAAATGGTATCTTTACGACGAACGACTTTTTTCCACGACTTCTCTGTGTCTTGTTTCGGCTGATAGTGATGAACTATCGAATATCGTTTGAGAACTCACCGTGATAAGGACTGCCAACCTAGGTACAATCCACCAGCTCACATATATACAACATCAAATGAGGTGCCCACATGCCCAATTATGTTAGTTGAATAATGTCCTTTGGAGTATTAGGAATACAAGTAATGACTTCAAATTATAAGCACCAAAATAAAATGTTTCAGATCTGATCCACCGCAAAATCGCTGATGATTACTTTTCGGTGCAGAGCCCCAGCGCCTAGTCATGCGCGCATAGGTGTACGACGGCATCTGCAGCGCTCTCTGCTTATCTTTTCTCGCCGTCTTTCTCATTCTACCAAAGCTGTCGCTTATCAATTCAGCGACTACTTTGTAGGTCTGTATATATATTAAGAGCTTGGAGCCAAGCTTACACAGTCCGTTTGCCGCTCCAAATAAGTGATATACATATAATAGAACCTATTCGTGCGTTTTTAATTATAAATAATCAAGGGTGGCATATTCGTTGTCTTCCCCACAAACATTTGGTAACCCCGACGTGATAGCAGTTTTTATCGGAGTCTGCAACTCGGTCTCGCGATTGTTTAATATAGTTAAAACAAACGCTTTGTTTCGCTGTCGTTTTCGTGCATTCGGTCACAAACACACGAACATATATATGTGCATATAAAGGTGCACAGCCGGCCGTTCGATTTTTTGTACATTTCGCGCTGTGAAAAAACACCAAAACTGTGTTGTGCAAATAATACTTAGCAAGTGAATTGCATTTAATGGTTGTTAATAGCGCATATTACATATATATGCATATGTACATATAGCCATACATACATTCGTTGCCAATTACATATATCCGCTGTTGCTAGGCAGGCAATTTATCGGCAAGAACAACAACAACCAAGTTAAAGGTTCCGTTGCATCCCGGCGACGGTTTTTAACCTCTACATTTTCGCGGTAAAAAATATAAGGTGTTTCGTGCCTCTAACGCGGTCGGACATTTTATTTTATGCTCATTTTTTTTCTCGTGATCAAAAAAAAATATGTCTGATACGGAAAACTCGGTTCGGGCTCAAAATGAATCCGCAAGTGACGTTGACTACTACCGAGTCAAAGCCCAATCTACTTTGCGGCAAATTAGCTCGATGAAATGTTATTTAGACCCTGAGGCGATTAATCAGTTTGACGAACCTGATTTGCTGGCGCGAATGGAATGAATTAATTCCCTAAATCAGGCATTTGATTCTGCGCTGACATCGTTGGAAAGACTGGATTTTGCAGAGATCTCCAGCGACCATCGGATTGAATTTGCTGAGGTTTTCATGGATGTGAAGGCGAAACTAAATCGAGGCTTGGCTGCTCATCGCAAGTCGCAATTGACGGCTTCAGCTGCTGCAAATTTAACATCTATTGATCTCACTAATAATGTGGATCCCTCTTTTCGATCTAGGAAACCTCGGTTGCCAAATATGAAAATTGTTCGTTTTCTGGATCCTACTCTGAGTGGCCCGAATTTCTTGCAACTTTCAATACGGTCATCGGAAATGATGATGAGCTAAGTGACATTGAAAAACTACAATATTTGCGTTCGAGTTTGGGCAGCGTGGCTCTGGAAACCATACGCTCGCTCGAACCCTCGAATGCTAATTATAAAGAAGCTATGAATTTGCTGGTTAATCGATTTGATAATAAAGTTTTACACTTTCAGGCACACATTCAGGCAATACTCGGTTTAAAGGGTGTCGATAAGCGATCGTCGAAGGGTCTTCGGGAGCTCAGTGATTGCATGAATTCGCATCTGCGAGCAATTCGAACTTTGGATGTACTTTTAATTCACATCGTCACTCGGAATCTGGATCAGAGGAAGCGGGAAAAATGGGAAAAGGAGTTGTCAATCACTGAGCTGTCCACCTGGGATGCTATGGAGTCGTTTTTGGAAAAGACATGCAGGATGATGGAAAACTTGGATCAAGCCTTGGTAACTCAAACACCAGGCTGCCAGGTGGGAAAAAACTTGCACAAATATAACCCAAAATTCACTGATTGCTGCTGCTACTAACTCAAATCATTTGCTATGTTAATTTGCGATGCACGGGATCATTATTTGCCAAAGTGTTCTCGATTTTTAAATTTGAGTCCGAATCTGCGATATAGAGAAGCAAAGAAGTTGCACCTTTGCCTCAACTGTTTGCGCAAGGGGCATAGTATGCAGCAATGCAAGTCGACTCACTGCAAATATTGTCGCATGAAGCACCATTCATTATTACACATGAACCATGACCCATCCGCAACATCCACCTCATTTTCATCTCCATCATGCGATCCATCCTCGAGCTCTCAGCCATTGCCATGTACTTCATCAGCATTATTATCATGTTAGCATACATTATCGCATCCCAATCATCATTTACTAAGCCCTCCAACCAAATCCTCAAATATTTTGCCGATCGATTACGTTTTGCTTCCAACTGCTATTATCTACGTTAAAAATAGAATTGGAGCATTTATGCCTTGCCGAGCAATTTTAGATTCGGCTTCCCAGCTTAACTTCATAACCTCTCGCTTAGCTAGCCAACTAAATTTGAATCATAAAAGATCGCAAACCTCGATTTCTGGGATAGGAGAATCTTCTGTGATCTCTGATAAGACTGTCGATATTCTTGCGCAATCACGGGATGCAAGCTATCATGCGGCATTCACAGCGGTTGTGACTCACAGGATTACTGATTATCAGACCCATTTCAATATAAATGCAACATCATGGAGGATACCGCAAAACATTTCGCTGGCGGATCCTCATTTCAATCAATCGCAACGAATTGACCTTTTACTTGGCGATGGTTTGTTTCTCGAAATAATTTCTATGTGACAAATTCATTTGGATAGGGCTTTGCCAACTCTCCAGAACACCAAACTTGGTTGTCATAAATCAGTTTTACAAGCCAGCATCAAGGATCCAGCTAATCATTCCGATGACACACTTGCCGCCATAGTAAAGCGATTTTGGGAAATTGAGGACTTCACTTCGTCTAAGCCATCTTTATTGCCGGAAGACTTGCGATGTAAGGAGCTTTTCAATGAAAATTTCATTAGACTTGGAAACGGCCAATACTCTGTTCGTCTCTTGTCCACTTCCGGATTTGAATCTCTAGGTGATTCTTATTACCTGGCTCGTCGTCGGTTCAAGAGTTTGGAAGCTGAACTAGATAGAAACCCAGCCCTGAAAGCTCAGTACTCAGCATTTTTGAAGGAGTATATCGATTTAAGTCACATGTCTCTTATAACAAAGGAACCGTCAGATACACAATTCTTTTTGACCCACCATTGCGTACATAAGCAGGAGAGCACGACTACGAAGCTTCGTGTCGTTTTTGATGGATCTGCTAAATCAAAGTTAAAAATGCGAACTGGTCGTATACGGACGTGTTTTACATTCGCTCCCACATTTATTCGCTTAGTGTCGATATTTTTGATTTTTATATTCCCAAAGTTTTCACCCTCAACTCGGTTGAGCCCGCCGTTAGAATGCATATTATTGATTTGTGTTAAAACAATCGTCTTTATAAAGATATTGAAAAATGGTTAACGACGCGAGTGCATTGTGCATTGTTGTTGTTTTTTGTTAACATTGTCGTTTTGGCGCCCACTCGCACCGTTTGCTCTGCTTATCTCCCTACTTCAGTCACCGGCTCTCATTTTCGAGTTAACGGTTCTTTGCTGATTTGGTCTTATCGTGCTCTTTCTTTCCACTTATCGCGCTCTTTCTTTCCTCGGCGCCCTCATAGCCACACAGCTGTTTGTTGGCACTCATCTAAAGCTTTCTATTTACATTTCTCTACATTCTACATTCTACATTTTTTGTCATACTTTAACTTGTAAACAATGTCTGATTGCTATGTTGTTGGTTGCCAATTTACTGGCAAAATCAGTTCTCGGCAGCCGATTGTTAATTGCTGGTTATGTGAGAACATTGCGCACGCTAAATGTGTTGACTTTGGGCATAGTGCGGCCCAAATAGCGGATCGTACTAGGTCTAATGCCAACCTGGACTGGACGTGCCCTACATGCCTACACATTAAAATTGATATTAGATCATTTATAAGGCAAATGGAGCTGGATTTCCAGGCTTTACGTGCTGGATTTACGGACTTATTAAGTCGGTTTAATGTTTTCGACTCAAACTTTAAAAGTCGTATTCTTCTTAATCAATTATCATTAAATATAAATCGTAGTCCTACACTGCCTAATATCTCTCTACATGTTCCAAATCTCTCGAGCAACCTCTCTCTTCCCCAGGAAGATCCCAATGGGAGCGAGTCATCAACGACTGATGTCAGGGTGCAATCCCAATCCCTGCCAGATTCTGCCAATCGGTCCCCGGCTGTTGCCACTTCGGGGCCTTTGCCGCACCTCGTACTGCCTTTAGATAATACCCTTGCACCTCCTCCTGTCCCACTTTCTAGCACGATCCCTAGGAAGAACAGTAATAGCCCCGCTCTCTCTTCTCCGGTACCACTCACTCTCATGGTACCTAGGAAGCACTCACAGTCAACGACGTGATGCATCATATTGTCTCAAAACTCTCCCTTCCCAATCAAAAAAGTATTGATATCACTAAATTTAATTTTAAACAAATAAGAGATTATTCTTCATTTAAAATACTTGTTCCGGATGAACTGTTCTCCAAACTTCTTGACCCTAATTTTTGGCCTGCTGAAATAATTGTTCATGAATATATAAAAAAAATAGTTCGCTCCCCATGACTTCCTTGTCGGCGCCCAGCTCGGCTTCAAATTCAAAAAACTAAATTTCATAATCCACTATCAAAATGTACGGGGATTCTTAGTAAACTCTCAACGCTTCATAAAAACAGCTCAATTTTTAAAGCCAATGTTATTTTATTCACTGAGACCTGGCTTAACCCATCTGTACACGATAGTGAGATTTTGTCAAATAACTTTTTTGTTTATCGGAATGATCGTCATACCCGTCGAGGTGGAGGTGTTCTTATTGGAGTCAAATCTGATTTTACTTCTGAGCTTGTTGATATTTCTGGTTCATCATGTATTGAATTTATTTCCGTAAAATTATCTTTCCCAAAAAAATAACATTTTTTAATATGCTCCTATATACATACCCCCTAGCTCCGAATTTAACGTGTATTTATTGCACCTGTCCGCCATACAGTCTATCTCCTTGTTGCTTGCTGAAACTGACCAACTCATTGTGCTCGGAGACTTTAATCTTCCCAATATTTTTTGGTTGGAGAGTAATGACTCATTAGCAATGATTACTAGGATGCAACATGACTTTGTTGATGGTCTTGTTGAACTATCCTTGCAGCAAGTAAACTGTATTCCCAATCATATTGGTCGTCTCCTTGACTTAATCTTCGTCTTTGATGGTATCGATGCTGAAGTTAGTCGAATTCCGCCCCTATCTCTACCTGAAGATTGTCATCATTCTACCCTTCAGCTCTGTATTAATGGATTTTTTAATGCTCCTAGGACTACAATAAACGCACATCCTAGTTTGTGTTCTAAAAGGACTGACTATGCTAAACTAGTTGAATCTTTATCGACAATTAATTGGTCCTATCTTGTTGACATTTCTGTTGATGATGCAGTTGGGTATTTTTATAAAGTCCTTTACCGTCTATTTGATGTACATGTTCCTCCGCCTTGAAGAATTCTTATAGCTCTCCATGGTTTACTCGTCAACTATCCTATCTAAAAAATAAAAAAAACAGACTTTTTAAGCGGTTCAAAATTTCTGGCTTGCTGACAGACTGGGCCAAATATAGTTCTGCTAAGGCGGAATTTGTCCATCACAATTCTGACTGTTATCAAAATTACCTGTCTCGTTGTAAGCGTGTTTTCAAAAGTAACCCCAAACTTTTTTATTCTTTCGTCAATTCTAAACGTAAATCTAATTGCTTCCCTCATTCTCTTTTTCTTAATAATAATACAGCATCTGATGACAATGATATTTCCAACCTATTTGCTGATTTTTTTCAATCGACTTATACGGAATGTAATGGTGTTATTGATAATGATTATCCATACCCAATACCTCATCTGAACTCTATCTTCAAACCAGTGATTAATGTATCTGATGTTCTTCAGAGTTTTGATACTCTTAAACTCTGTTTTTTACCGGGTCCTGACAAAATACCAAGTTGTATACTGAGGAATTGTTCGTCCTATCTAGCATTTCCCTTAACATTAATATTTAATCTTTCGCTAAGTCAAGGAAGATTTCCATCCATATGGAAGGAATCGTTTATTGTTCCATTGTTTAAAAAAGGGAACAAGTCCGACATCTCAAATTATCGTGGTATTGCTAAACTCAGCGCAATTCCTAAACTTTTCGAAAAAATTATTACCTGTCAGTTGCAGCATCATTGCCGGTCTATTATTTCACCGTGTCAACATGGCTTCACTAGACGTCGATAGGGTGAAACTGGCCCAAATTTGTGTTATTTTTACCGAATTAGGATTCCGTTTGCTACTTTGAGACTTATAGCAGACTGCAAGAGTATTAAAACTTCGGCTTCCCGAAGTTAGCTTCCGTTCTCGTTATACCCGTTACTCGTAGAGTAAAAGGGTATATTAGATTCGTGCAAAAGTATGTAACAGGTAGAAGGAAGCGTTTCCGACCATATAAAGTATATATATTCTTGATCAGGATCACTAGCCGAGTCGATCTAGCCATGTCCGTCTGTCGGTCCGTCTGTCCGTTTGTCCGTCTGTCCATCCGTCCGTCCGTCTGTCTGGCCGTCTGTATGAAGGCAGAGATCTCGGAAACTATAAAAGCCAGAAGTGTGAGATTTGGCATGGAGATTCTAGGGGTTAATACGCAGCGCAAGTTTTTCCGCCGATTTGCCACGCCCCCTCTAACGACCACAAACCGCGAAAAACAGTGGCACCCACATTTTTAAATCGTCCCACTCAGTAAAAAGTTATAATAAAATTATGAAATGTCCGGTAGATGGCGCCACTTTGAAACGGCTGCTTGGTTTGTCCTGCTTGAGACTGCCTGCTTTAGCTGAGTAACGCGTATTTGATAGTCGAGGCACTCGACTATAGCGTTCTCTCTTGTTATACCCTTGCAGAGGGTATAATGATTTCAGTCAGAAGTTTGCAACACAGTGAAGGAGACGTTTCAGACCCTATAAAGTATATATATTCTTGCTCAGCATGACTAGACGAGTCGATCTAGCCATGTCCGTCTGTCCGTCCGTCTGTCCGTCCGTCCGTTTCTACGCAAACTAGTCCCTATCGCTAGCTGAAACTTTACCAAAAGTCGTATTTCTGTTGCAGGTAGTATATAAGTCGGAGCCGGCCGGATCGGAAAACTATATCTTATAGCTCCCATAGGAATAATCGGAAAAATAATTGAAAAAAAATTATAACTTATGTGTTTTTTGACATATTACCTTATGCTCCTGGAAATATCATTTTTTTAACTGTTCTGAGTTTTGAATTAAATTTTATAAAAATCGGACGACTATATCATATAGCTCCCATAGGAACGATCGGAAAACTAAAGGGAAATTAATAGAAACAAAATTATAGCTTTGTTATAACATAACACAATCGGACATAAATCGGACGACTATATCATATAGTTCCCATAGGAACGATCGGAAAACTAAAGGGAAATTAATAGGAACAAAATTATAGCTTTGTTAATTTTTATTGTATTTTCTTCTACTTTGGAATATAAGTTTATTTTATTATTTTATAATTTAGAATTAAATTTAACATAAATTGGATGACTATATTATATAGCTGCCATAGGAAGGATCGATTAATTAATGTCAAAATTCTCCGTAAACTGCTATAATTTTGTTTGTTGCAAATCTAAATTTAACATTTTTGTTATTTCAAATAGAATAGGAACGATCTGCAAGGGTATATAAACTTCGGCTGGCCGATGTTAGCTTTCTTTCTTGTTTTTTTTTTTTGATCTTGTTGGTAATGAAACAATCTTCATTTCTATATGGTTTTAAGGTCTGTAACTAGTGAAGAACGCTGAAAAAAATACACTTCAAAAAAGTGTGTTTTTATGTTCAACTATAGCGTTCCCTCTTGTTTTTTTTGATCTTGTTGGTAATGAAACAATCTTCATTTCTATATGGTTTTAAAGTCTGTAAGAACACTGAAAAAAAACACTTCAAAAAAGTGTGTTTTTATTTTAAAGAACAAACTTTTTTTTAATTTTAAACCAATTTATTTTTTAAAGCCAATACAATTCTTGATCAATGAGTGAAAACATCATAAACATATCTGTTACGGTTACAAAGTTATACCAAGTTATATACAAGTTTATAAGGAGCGAGTGCACCTTTTTTGAAAAAGTGCCAAAAATGCTATTTTGTGACCGCTATATCTCCGTTAAAACTCAAAATTTCTCAAAACCGTTCAAAAGAAGTTTTTTTTTGTCGTTGTGAACCGAAAAAGTAAACAAGTTTGACGAAAATCGGACCTTCGATTCGGGGGTGGCATACTTGGGAGATTTTGACTCATTACCATCTATGTCTTGCTCAGCTCGTGGTTTGGAATTGCATATTCCACGGTTTTTGTTTTTTTTTCCTTGTCTGAGTAGTAGAAGCATTATTAAATTTAGGGAAATAGCGGTATGAGGAAGTTTGGTCACTTTTTGTCTCAATGCCTTAAACACCGCGTAGGCTTGAAGTGTTATGAAGATAGTTATCTAAATAACAAATGTAGTGTTGTAAAAAGTTTACTTGTTCGTCAACTTCGGAAGGGGAATCACTATGGACGGCAGTCCATGTGGTGACAAAGCGCACCAGGAGAGTGTGCGAAGGCGACTACTATATATACACGAAAAAAATAAAATCTGCTATGATGGTAAGATCGTAATGAGTAATACACCAAATTAAAGGTATTGCTAAAACTTAAAGGATTGGATACCAAAAACTGAATAAAATTAATTGGTTTGGTAGAGAGAGCGGTGAAAGAGTAAAAACGAAAATTTAGATCTGTGGATCTTTGGATCTGTTGGGGCCGGTGGGGATAAGTGGCCCCTCGCACTATGTTTGTTGTATTCCTACTGAAAATGCGCCTAGTATGAGGGATCCGGCGCTCCGTTCAAAAGTTATACCGAAAACAAATTTGTGGGGGCCTAGTCAAAATTAAAATTTAATTCTGTTTGTCAGTTTGTCCAAAACATGGTTTTAAAATCCTGAAAATTTGATATGACGTTCAACAGATCGATATTAAAAACTTTAGTTTTACCACTTTTGGAAAAACCAGCTAGATTAGCGGAAAAACAGCTATAAATAGCTGCATCGCGTTTGAGTGCCGAAAAAATACATTTTAAAAATTGTATTTAATCATGTGTGTAATCATCTTTCGCCACAAATGTTGATATCAGAACTTTTGTACCACTAGTTTTTTACCTCGTTAAGAGGTGTTTTTGTTTGATATATGTTATTCCAATTGCACAAGTTAAAGGCTAAGTCCAAAAGGTAGTAATTGATACTTCTAAAATCCCTAAAAACTATTGCATGGTCAAGGTATTGTAGGTCAAGTGCATAAGTCAAGAATATTAGCACATGTTTTGAAAAGGACGGGACAATAAGTTGGTCATATTGAGCTATTCTGTCTGTGTCAGAAACAAAAAATAGGTCTTAGTGCGAGTTTTGGTAAAATGTGTTGGGGATACGGAATTTACTTACTTGCCCATCGATTTCATGTTCTCTGCGAAGTGGGACTCCCTTAGAATGTCGCTATTAAAATCTCCTGGTTTAATTACGTCTGAATAATTTAATGACACGTCTCGATTCGGGGGTGGCATACTTGGGAGATTTTGACTCATTACCATCTATGTCTTGCTCAGCTCGTGGTTTGGAATTGCATATTCCACGGTTTTTGTTTTTTTTTCCTTGTCTGAGTAGTAGAAGCATTATTAAATTTAGGGAAATAGCGGTATGAGGAAGTTTGGTCACTTTTTGTCTCAATGCCTTAAACACCGCGTAGGCTTGAAGTGTTATGAAGATAGTTATCTAAATAACAAAAATTTAGATCTGTGGATCTTTGGATCTGTTGGGGCCGGTGGGGATAAGTGGCCCCTCGCACTATGTTTGTTGTATTCCTACTGAAAATGCGCCTAGTATGAGGGATCCGGCGCTCCGTTCAAAAGTTATACCGAAAACAAATTTGTGGGGGCCTAGTCAAAATTAAAATTTAATTCTGTTTGTCAGTTTGTCCAAAACATGGTTTTAAAATCCTGAAAATTTGATATGACGTTCAACAGATCGATATTAAAAACTTTAGTTTTACCACTTTTGGAAAAACCAGCTAGATTAGCGGAAAAACAGCTATAAATAGCTGCATCGCGTTTGAGTGCCGAAAAAATACATTTTAAAAATTGTATTTAATCATGTGTGTAATCATCTTTCGCCACAAATGTTGATATCAGAACTTTTGTACCACTAGTTTTTTACCTCGTTAAGAGGTGTTTTTGTTTGATATATGTTATTCCAATTGCACAAGTTAAAGGCTAAGTCCAAAAGGTAGTAATTGATACTTCTAAAATCCCTAAAAACTATTGCATGGTCAAGGTATTGTAGGTCAAGTGCATAAGTCAAGAATATTAGCACATGTTTTGAAAAGGACGGGACAATAAGTTGGTCATATTGAGCTATTCTGTCTGTGTCAGAAACAAAAAATAGGTCTTAGTGCGAGTTTTGGTAAAATGTGTTGGGGATACGGAATTTACTTACTTGCCCATCGATTTCATGTTCTCTGCGAAGTGGGACTCCCTTAGAATGTCGCTATTAAAATCTCCTGGTTTAATTACGTCTGAATAATTTAATGACACGTCTGGGAAAATATTTAAAAACTGCTCATACTTAATCCGGCAATTAGGTCGGTATATACACCTAATTAGCAGTTTATCGGCATTTCTTCGGCATCTAATTTCTACAAACAAGTATTCAATTACACTGCTAGTCGAATGCTTACAAACAAATGCTTACTTACATATATTGTAACCCCACCCCCGTGACTGTTACGAGCAGAGCGATGCAAATTATAGCCATCACATTCAACTGAGACATCACATAAATTTGGGACAAAGCAAGTTTCAGACACACATATAACATCGACCCTTGAATTGATAAAGAGGTATATAAATTCTTCAATTTTTCGCGTGAGGCTTTGGGCGTTTAAATGACAGATGCTTAGACCTGATCTATTCTTTCCGAGAATCCTTAAAATCGCATGGCTGTTTGATCGATTTGGATTTGTGTTACAGCTGGCACCCATTTTTAATTATTTATTTGAGATATTAGCTGCGCAAATCCACAGAAACCGCACATCACTATGTCATATCCAGTATAGAAAAAACCCTGCAGAAAAGGGAGTATACCCTAGCCGCCTTCATGAACAAAGAAGGAGTTTTCAATAACCTCGATTCACGGGCAATACTATGCTGAGCCTTGGAGTAGATGCTCAGTTTGTGAGATTAGTAACACAGCTGCTACTGAGCAGAAAAGTGACTTCTTCACTGGGAGTATCTACTATGGTACTAGGTACTAGGTACTCCTCAAAGGGCGTACTCTCTCCGCTTCTATAAAACCTAGCAGTAAACACGCTGCTACGCGACATAGAAGATGGAGGGTGCAAGATTGTTGTTTATACAGATGATGTTTTTGTTATGCTGCGGAGAAATTTCCGCAACGCCTCTGTGACATTATGACAGTTAAACTTATAAAACTGTCAAGATAGGCATCTGAAAGTCGGTTAAACGCAAACCAAAGTTAAACCGACCTTCTTCTTTTCTCCAGCAAGTATGAGATCCCTATCTGCCCCAAAATTAAATAATTCCGTTCTAGAGCTTAGCGACATTGCAAAATACTTGGGCCCCAACCAAACATGACTATTGATTAAGTTAATTTTATTAATTTTTTTTATTTTATATATTTTGCATTAGATCTATTTTGAACTTTTGAGCCACAGGCTATTCAACAAAAGAAACGAAACAGAACAAAAGTCTAACGTAGCTGCGAACAAAACACAAAAAGGCAGGCGAAATTTGCTTTTAAATATCTTTACTTTACAGATGCGGTAGCCCCGTATGCAAGCGCTTTCAGCGTAGGATGCGGCACTGGTAATTGAGTGAGTTACAAATTCATCTTTAAACAATTTAAATACTAATACTCCACCGCGCACCGGCGCAATTCATCGCAACAACTAAAGCGAAAGAAAGAAGAGACGAAATAATCGCACCTCCCCCCCTTCTTCCCTCACCACCGCGCGCATGAGCAGCGACGTCAGCGTTCGCTAGTGGTCGCGCATGCGCGCCTGATAGTAGTAGTTTTTATGTAGTTCATAGTCTTAGATTTAAGTTTATAACCTAGCCAGATATGGATTAATACATTGGCGAATAATAAATAAATAAATAGTTTATTCCCGACCTGTTGCCGATGTTGGCGTTCTAGCGGATCCACTTATGCTTTTGCATTTGTTTTGTTTTCGTTTTAATTAGTTTTATATGTCTGGCAGCTCAGCCTGCAGTCACAAGTACGATATTTAAAATTTGAGATTTGCGAATGCAATTTAGGGCACAATGATAATTTGGAATATAATTATACCGGTTACTCGTAGAGTAAAAGGGTATATTGGATTCGTGCAAAAGTATCCATTAGGTAGAAGGTATATTCTTGATCAGGATCCGTCTGAATGAACGCTGAGATCTGGGAAACTATAAAAGCTAGAGGATTAGCACTTTGGGACTAATACGCAGCGCAAGTTATACGCCGATGGGCCACGCCCCCTCTAACGACCACAAACCGCGAAGAACTGTGGCACCCACAGTTTTGAATATAGATTAATGAGAAAAGGAATGTGTATTCGTTTCTTCAATACCTATTGATTAACCAAAATGGGAGAAGCCGACGAGCACAGCCGATACCCAAAAGCGTGCGCTGCATCGGAAAGTTTTCCAGCTGCCCCAAAGGACGTTATTGAAGGTATGAACTATTGAGGTCTAGCTTAACGTATAGCTTCCGAGCGGAGCGGTGACTTGGGGAAGAGTTGGAGAGGGAGAGCGAAGGGCAGTGTGAGCGAGCGAGATATGGACATCCAGAAATTAAGCTCCCTTTTGGCGTGAACATTTCAAGCACTTTGGAAATGTGCGCTGAAAAGGACTCAATTCACTGAGGAATGGAGGCGGAAACTGGTCCCTCAGCTTTTGATGGAACCGAAGATATTGTAGAAGTGTTGCTTGGATGCATCAACGTGTGATGCCGACTTTGGCAAGTAAAATAAGTGTGGGTGCTTGGTCAATCCTGGAACTGGTGGTTGCTTGCAAAGCAATTGGAACACAACTGTTTTTTCGGATATAGTCTGAACGATCATTCACCGTAAATTGTCTAAAACGTGGACATATACGCACGGTTGGTTCTTCTTTAAATATATTTGCAAACTTTGGGTATCGGAACTACTTTATTTTCGGAAGTTCTGCCAATCGAGTAAAGCCTTTGGACGAAACTTGGAGTGAACTAGCAGACCGAATGCTATTGACGGCCTCTAGAGTTCGGTGGCGCTCAATAAAAAAAATCAAGCTTTCGCCAAGTTTGATGCTCGGCTTTATTTTTGATGGATAGAATAGGGTCCCAATGGTCAATTTGAATGCCGGATAGACTCTTTAAGGCTTCCCCAGACTCTTGTGCTATGGATTGCACATTAAACAATATTTTTATGTGGCTGTTTACCTTAAACCGCTTGTTTACGAAGCCATCGTTGGTGAGTGTGGACTTGGTAACTACGGAATGAGCTTCGCCACTAGTTTTGGAATTTAAATGAAATAATTCTTAGACTCGGATTTAACTCGTTAGACTCGGATTGTCTATATATATCGCCGTGAAAAGGTCCCGGAAAGTCGGCCAGCGAAGATAATCGCCCGAAAAAACGTCTGTGTCGATAGGAGGGAGTCGACAGCCATAAGATATTGGACCTTGGAACGGAGTTACTGGGGCTTGAGATATTTGGGAAGAGCTCTGTTGAATTTGTTTTAGCATCTGAGCGGCAAACTTTTAGTATATATCGTAAGTTTGGTTGTATTTTGCCTTGAGTATGGAATTTGTATCTGCGGCGCTTTCGCTTGCAGCCACAATACACTCGGAACATGTGTCATACGCCTCATTTACTTTTTGCCATAAGGGACTGATGTGCTCGCGACGAATTTCACAAGCTGATAACGTTGGTATGGGTGAAAGGGGTGCAAAGTTTAATGTGGCTTTAAAATGGCTGAGACAGTCAGCTGTGGTAATAAATTTATTTAGAGCGGATTTTGCTTGGGATGCCACGACAAATAACAGTGTGTTACAAAATTAATTCTTATAAAATTTACATCGATGGATGCTTCTGCTTTGAATTCGTTTCGAATTCCTAAATTAAACTGCGTTCTCCAAAAAGGTCTCTTGACGCAAGGATTCTGAGCAAAAAAACCTCAAAGTTGGAAAAATGCTAAAAATGGCCACCGTTCCGTGTTTCTTACGGATTCATGGTTTGTTTTCCTGTCAAAGTATTTTAAGTGTCCCAGATTAATTGTGTAATGCACATAAGAATTCTATTCATTTGACAACTATTTTTTAGAGCATAATTTTGGGCAAATTTGTCCTCAATCTGTAGTTTTTGGCTATTGTAAGCACTTGACCCACTGTCCGCAGCAGAATACTTGGAGTGTACTTAGCTGTATGTGTGTAACTAAAAGCTGGATATTGGAAGACGAATAGCGGAAAAGCTTCGAAATGCCAAATATATTGGCGGGAATTCATTGAAACAATTAGCTTAAAAATGTATGTAAATGGAGTGGACTGTATTTTGATAAATTTATGGAAAAATATATGCGCGCGGCAGGAACACAGTAAAAACACAAAAGCTGCCAATTTCGGCGGATCACTTTGAATTCGAAATATTTACTGTGGCTGGATTATATATTTTTAACAGACACTCGGAAAAATATAGTTTATAGACCACGAATATATCCTTCATTTCTGGCGTCATTCTCGGTGACATACTCACTAGGCCAAACGCACGGCTGCTGCCGACGTCAGCAGAGCAGTCGGCGCAGCTTCGACGTGCGAGAAGGAATAGCCGATATTTATACCCGTTACTCGTAGAGTAAAAGGGTATATTAGATTCGTGCAAAAGTATGTAACAGGCAGAAGGAAGCGTTTCCGACCATATAAAGTATATATATTCTTGATCAGGATCACTAGCCGAGTCGATCTAGCCATGTCCGTCTGTCCGTCTGTCCGTCTGTCCGTCTGTCTGTCCGTCTGTCCGTCTGTCCGTCTGTATGAACGCTGAGATCTTGGAAACTATAAAAGCTAGAAGATTGAGATTTGGCATGCAGATTCTAGGGGTTAATACGCAGCGCAAGTTTTTCACGCCGATGTGCCACGCCCCCTCTAACGCCCACAAACCGCGAAAAACTGTGACCCGTTCTGTATGAACGCTGAGATCTCGGAAACTATAAAAGCTAGAAGATTGGGATTTGGCATGCAGATTCTAGGGGTTATTACGCAGCGCAAGTTTTTCACGCCAAAGTGCCACGCCCCCTCTAACACCCACAAACCGCGAAAAACTGTGGCACCCACAGTTTTGAAGCTATATTAACGGGAAAAGAAATGTGTATTTGTTTCATCAATACTTATTGATATACCAAAGTGGGAAACCCCCCTCCCCCTAACGCCCACAAACCGCGAAAAACAGTGGCACCCGTCTGTATGAACGCTGAGATCTCGGAAACTATAAAAGCTAGAAGATTGGGATTTGGCATGCAGATTCTAGGGGTTAATACGCAGCGCAAGTTTTTCACGCCAAAGTGCCACGCCCCCTCTAACGCTTACAAACCGCGAAAAACTGTGGCACCCAGAGTTTTGAAGCTATATTAACGGGAAAAGCAATGTGTATTCGTTTCATCAATACATATTGATAGACCAAAGTTGGAAACCCCCCCTCCCCCCTAACGCCCACAAACCGCGAAAAGCTGTGGCGCCCATAGTTTTAAAGCTAGAGCAAAAGTGTAAACGCAATTTTGTTTGGGATATTAACGCCTACCGAAATGTAGAAGAAATTTTTTAAATTTTTTGAAGCGGCTGCTTGGTTTGCCTTGCTTGAGACTGCTGACTTTAGCTGAGTAACGGGTATTTGATAGTCGAGGCACTCGACTATAGCGTTCCCTCTTGTTTTTATTACGCTCTCTTTCTTTGTCGTATAATCTGACTGCACTCGACGCTAGCAGAGACAAATTTCGTCCGGTCCGTTATTCTCTTTTGTGCTTTACAGTTATGTATGTTCAGCTAGCAACCAAAATTTGGCTGGTAAAATTTGTGTGACGCAGCGACATGTGAATGCTCTTACATTTTTGGAGCATTATTGTATTTTGAAATAAACCAATTAATTTCGTGTTTTTGATTTAATCATAAAACAAGAGGGAACGCTATAGTCAGGTGCCTCGACTATCAAATACCCGTTACTCAGCTAAAGTCAGCAGTCTCAAGCAGGGCAAACCAAGCAGCCGCTTCAAAAAATTTAAAAAATTTCTTCTACATTTCGGTAGGCGTTAATAACCCAAACAAAATTGCGTTCACACTTTTGCTCTAGCTTTAAAACTATGGGCGCCACAGCTTTTCGCGGTTTGTGGGCGTTAGGGGGGAGGGGGGGTTTCTAACTTTGGTCTATCAATATGTATTTATGAAACGAATACACATTGCTTTTCCCGTTAATATAGCTTCAAAACTGTGGGTGCCACAGTTTTTCGCGGTTTGTGGGCGTTAGAGGGGGCGTGGCACATCGGCGTGAAAAACTTGCGCTGCGTATTAACGCCTAGAATCAGCATGCCAAATCCCAATCTTCTAGCTTTTATAGTTTCCGAGATCTCAGCGTTCATACAGACGGGTGCCACTGTTTTTCGCGGTTTGTGGGCGTAAGGCGGGAGGGGGGGTTTCCCACTTTGGTCTATCAATATGTATTGATGAAACAAATACACATTTCTTTTCCCGTTAATATAGCTTCAAAACTGTGGGTGCCACAGTTTTTCGCGGTTTGTGGGCGTTAGAGAGGGCGTGGCACATCGACGTGAAAAACTTGCGCTGCGTACTAACCCCTAGAATCTGCATGCCAAATCCCAATCTTCTAGCTTTTATAGTTTCCGAGATCTCAGTGTTCATACAGAACGGGTCACAGTTTTTCGCGGTTTGTGGGCGTTAGAGAGGGCGTGGCACATCGGCGTGAAAAACTTGCGCTGCGTAATAACCCCTAGAATCTGCATGCCAAATCCCAATCTTCTAGCTTTTATAGTTTCCGAGATCTCAGTGTTCATACAGAACGGGTCACAGTTTTTCGCGGTTTGTGGGCGTTAGAGGGGCGTGGCACATCGGCGTGAAAAACTTGCGCTGCGTACTAACCCCTAGAATCTGCATGCCAAATCTCAATCTTCTAGCTTTTATAGTTTCCAAGATCTCAGCGTTCATACAGACGGACAGACGGACAGACGGACAGACGGACATGGCTAGATCGACTCGGCTAGTGATCCTGATCAAGAATATATATACTTTATATGGTCGGAAACGCTTCCTTCTACCTGTTACATACTTTTTGTTACTCTACGAGTAACGGGTATAATTAACAAAGCTATAACTTTGTTCCTATTAATTTCCCTTTAGTTTTCCGATCGTTCCTATGGGAACTATATGATATAGTCGTCCGATTTTTATAAAATTTAATTCAAAACTCAGAACAGTTAAAAGAATGATATTCCCAAGAGCATAAGGTAATATGTCAAAAAATACATAAGTTATAATTTTTTTTTAATTATTTTTTCGATTATTCCTATGGGAGCTATAAGATATAGTTTTCCGATCCGGCCGGCTCCGACTTATATACTACCTGCAACAGAAAGACGACTTTTGGTAAAGTTTCAGCTCGATAGCTTAAAAACTGAGGGCCCTCTGCAAGGGTATAATAAGAAGAAAATAAAAATTAAAAATAAATTTGAATGTATTTTATTTTAAACTAGCTTTCCCGTCGCGACTTTGTCCGCGATAAGAACATTTTTTAATATATTAACCATTTTTTTAGTGGCGTCTATATAAAATACAACGATGCGTTTTGGCAATTTTCTCCATTGCTATTATTTATTTTAAACACGTCAAATAATTTAGGAAGATTTTGCATTTGCTAAAAGAAAATTAATAATTTTATATATATTTAAACACATTATTTACTTCAATTAGAAACATACACACGCTCAATATATATGTATAAGCAAATCAAAACATATCTAAATCTAAATCTAAATAAATCTTTAAAAATACTTACAAAATGCTAGAAATTTCAAAAATTTAACTTAAGCACTTATGTAAGCCATAGAAGTAACTATGATCCAAAAATCGTTTTGATCGAAGCAGCAGTTTAAGTTTTTAAAATTGAAAACAAATTTTGACTTAAATTACCCCTTGCCCTCCCCCCTCAAAACATCACAACTCCTCAACCTTAGCAGTTTTTTGGCTCTTGCTCTCTGCCGTCGCTAACTTGGCATCCACTCTCTGGGTTTTGCTCTCTCACATTGTGTGTATGTACTGTATTGTAAGTACATGTATTGTACATATAAGCAAATCAAAACATATCCAAATATACATATGTACATACGTATTTGGTCAAAAGTTCGAATCTTAATATTAATAATTAACTTGGAAAAATTTTGGCTTTGCTTACAGAATTTGTAGTAATTTTCTATTTTCTTCCATGGCTACAAAATGAAAAATACTTTTTGAAAAATAAAACCTAAGCATTTGATCCACAAGACTGACTATTGATCGAATATCATATTGATCGGAGCAGCAGTTTTTTAAAATTCAAAACAAATTTACCCCTTACCCCTTTCCCTCCCCCGGCCACACAGCACTACTCCTCCCCCTTATCAGTTTTTTGGCTCTTGCTCTCTCCGCCGTCGCTCACTTGGCATCCACTTTCTGGGTTTTGCTCTCTCGGCAGGCTTCCGCAAAATGCGACGCAAAAGACTAAGAAAATCTAAATAAATTCGTTAAAAATACTTTAAAAAGGAAATTTTAAAAATTAAACTTAAGAACTTAAGCCATAGAATTAACAATGATTATGATTTTTTAAATCCGAAAGTAAATTTTCTATGTAGCCCCCAAATTATGGGGGATTTTGAAATTTCCGTTTAATTTCCAATTAGGCCTTTTCAAAATCTAAAATTCTGTAAAATCCAAATTTCGAAATTCCACCAATTTAAAAGTTATGCATTTAAATATATCTAATTTTTTTCTTCCAAATATTGATGCTCAAACTGTTTGGGGCCACTGGGGGGACATATCGGATCTTAGTGGGCGGTTAGGCCCCCAATAGTATACTGTGCAAAAATTTGGCTGCTCAAGCTCTTAGGGTTTGGGCTGTGGTCGTATACCCTTAAAAATCGGTATTTTCATTTATAATCTTTAGAGATAATGTATTTTTGGCAATCAATAGGTATTGAAGAAACGAAAACACATTCCTTTTCCCGATAATCTAACTTCAAAACTGTGGGTGACACAGTTTTTCGCGGTTTGTGGGCGTTAGAGGGGGCGTAGCACATCGGCGTGAAAAACTTACGCTGCGTGTTAACCCCTAGAATATGCATGCAAAGTTCCAATCTTCTAGCTTTTATAGTTTCCGAGATCTCACTGTTCATACAGACGACCAGACTGACAGACGGACATGGCTAGATCGACTCGGCTAGTGATCCTGATTAAGTATATATATGGGCAATTCTCTGAAGAAGTCAACCAAGCCAAAAAGGTTGAAACTTGAACAATACATATTTCTATATGATTTTGCACTGATATTTGATTCTAGTTATATGGGTCCTCAACTAAGCTAAGAAATAAATCGAAAGTTGATCTGGAAGTCAAAAAAGTCACTTCTATTGGTGTCGCGTGCAAAAAGCTTGGTTATTTATATATATTTTAAAAACGAATAATGGCCCAAAGTCAGCTTTAGCACGAACTATAGTGCTAATCAAGAGCTTTAATCTAAGTCTAGTGTCAAAAGAAAATAAGTCCTGGAAGATGTTTTTTATCACCTGAAAAACGTACGAACGTCGCGTGCAACAGCAGAGAATTGCTCATATACTTTATATGGTCGGAAACGCTTCCTTCTACCTGTTACATACTTTTGCACGAATCTAATATACCCCTTTACTCTACGAGTAACGGGTATAATTGTTTGTGGGGAAGACAACGAATATGCCACTCTTGATTATTTATAATTAAAAACGCACGAATAGGTTCTATTATATGCATATCATTTATTCGGTGTAAGCTTGGCTCCAAGCTCTTAATATATATACAGGCCTACAAAGTAGTCGCTGAATAGATAAGCGACATCTTTAGTATAATGAGAACGACGGCGACAAAAGATAAGCAGAGAGCGCTGCAGGTGCCGTCGTTCACGTATGCGCGCATGACTAGGCGCTGGCGCTCTGCTCCGAACATACTCCCCCCGTTGAAAGAGGTAAGGTTCCAACTATCTCGGAATCGATGGGCAGAACGGCTAGTTTGGCGACGACTCTCTTAATCAGACCCGTAGCTGTACGGACCATAGCTACTCTGATGACTCCGTTCCCGCCGGGTATGACTTCCTCGATGCACCCAAGCTGCCATCTCAAGAGTGGAACGTTGTCCTCCTTCAGCAAAGCTATGCTTCCAATCTTGATATTAGACGTGTCGACGCGCCACTTGCTCCTCTCTTGTAGAAGGGTCAAATACTCGCTGCTCCATCTTTTCCAGAAATGTTGTTGCATCTGAGTCACACGCTGCCATCTGGTAAGGCGGCCTTCGCGAAGATGAGTAATGTCAGGCTCAGGAAACTTAGTGTATCTGGAACCCTTCAGGAAATGTGCCGGTGCTAGCACCTCAAGGTTTTCAGCATTTTCTGAAATTGGACAGAGTGGACGGGAGTTAAGGATGGCCGAAATCTCATATGCAAGAGTTCTTAATTCATCGATGGCTATGACGGATGCACCGACGACTCCGTAGAAGTGAAATTTAGCTGATTTCACAGCAGCCTCCCATAAGCCACCGAAGTGCGGGGCACGCGGAGGGATGAACTTCCAATCAATCCCATCAGCTAAACAGACTGAAGATACCGATGTTGTGTGCTGCTCGCTCAAAAAGAGCTCTTTCAGCTCGGCAAGCTCGCTCTTTTCACCGAAAAAGTTGGTAGCATTGTCGCTCTAAATGGACTGCCTCTAAGGCTGATGAATCTCCTCAGCGCTGCGATGAAAGAATCCGTCGTGAGATCCTGGACCACTTCCAAATGAGCAGCCTTCGTGGAAAAGCAGACAAAGACGGCGATATAGCACTTGTGGGGTGCCTTATTTCTGGCCTCTGCCTTGTGATAGAATGGCCCACATTAGTCCACTCCTGTAGTACGAAAGGCTGGATTGGGCTGCACTCTTTTTGCTGGCAGGCTAACCCATGACGTGCTCCCAAGTGACAGGCTTCATTCGGAAACATCGGACGCATTTGTTGATAACGCTGGCGACGAATTTGCGGCCTCCTATCGGCCAGTACCTTTGCCGTAATGCGGCAAGCAGAGATTTTTCATGATAATAGACGATGATCGCCTTGGTGACTGGATGTTCTTTGGGCAACAGTATAGGATGCCTCGTATCGTAGTCCAAGTTTGCGTTCTGCAGCCTTCCACCAACGCGAAGTAACCCATCGGAGCCGAGTATATGCCTAAGTGACACCAGCTTGCTTTTCTGTGGAAACGGCTTGCCCTGGGTAAGAGATACGTACTCCTTCGCCAAGTTAACCTGTTGAATGCCCCTTAAAAGAAGTACAGTTCCAGAGTTGATCTCCTCTACCGAAAAACGACCTTTTAACGGCGCAGATTTGGCACTGCAGTATGAAATGAACCGATAAATGTATGCAAATACGCGCTGCAACTTATCAAAAGAGTTAAGGAATTTGCAGTTTGATAAACTGTCTATGCAAACGGTCCCAACTAGAGCCACAAAACGGCGCTCTGGAAGATTATTTACTGCGCCTAGCAGGGACGGCCAATTCGACGAACTTTGGAGAAGGAATGGGGGCCAACAATTCTCTTGGGGTACATCCTCGCGATACGACGTCTGCCGGATTCAAGTTTGTAGGAACGTGATGCCAAGTCATATCTTTCATCATCTCCTGAATTTTCGCGATTCTGTTTAATACGAAAACGTTAAACTACCTCGGCGGTTGCCAAATCTAGACAACACAATAGACGAGTCCGACCAGCAATGAAGGGTGCAATCGAAATCTATGGCTTCCTTGACGTTTACGATAAGCTCAGCCAATAAAAGCGCTGCGGAAAGTTCTAGTCTTGAAATTGTTAAAGCCTTCAATGGAGCTACCCTTGACTTGGCACAGAGCAGATGTACTTTTGATTCTCCATTGGCCTCCGATCGCAAGTATAGACACGCTCTATAAGCTGACATGCTAGCATCGCAGAATCCATGCAACTCAACGGCGGCCCTTGGTTGCAGTACGAATCGTGGAAATTTTAAGTTATGTACGACCGTTAACTGTGAGGTCAACTCCCCCCATGACGAAAGAATGGGCTCTGGCAGTGCGTCATCCCAATCCACGTTCGCACTCCATAGATATTGCAGAAAAATCTTACATTTTGTGATAATTGAAGTTATTAAACCGAGTGGATCATAGAATTTGGCAATGGTTGACAATGCAACCCGCTTAGTGGGTCCTTGGTTAGTTGGCCGTTGAGAAAAATTCAATAGGAGTTGATCAGAAGATGGATCCCAGACTAGACCCAATGCCTTGGCGACATCCGATCCATCGTGAAATTTGATTAGCTGCTCCTTGTCGCATTCAGACTCTCCTTCCAGGGCTGCTGACTCATTCGAGCACCAGTTGCGGATTGGAAAGTGGCCTCGCGACAGTAGTTCCTTCACCTGACGACGAATTTCTCTCACCTCCTCAACTGAGTCCCCACCAGATATTTAATCATCCACATAGAAATCTCTACGAACAATTATTGATCAAGTAGGAAATGATTCCTCCTCATCGTAAGAGAGTTGATGCATGGCCCTTATAGCCAAGAAGGCAGCTGGCTTGGTTCCATAGGTCACCGTGTTCAAATTAAAAACACTCAACTCTTCTGTGAAGTTCTCTCTCCAAACGATGCACTGCAAAAAGTCATCCGGGTACGAAAGACGCACGCAACGGTACATCTTGCAGATATCTCCACAAAGGGCAACTTCAAAAAATCGAAAGTGAAGCAGTATATTGAAGATTTTTTGTTGAATTGTTGGTCCTGCCAGAAGTAAGTCGTTCAGAGAGCTACCAGAGGTTGATTTAGCAGATCCATCAAAAACGACAATGGTGCTTATGTACGCAATGGTGGGGCAAAAATAATTGTGTATCTGACGGTTCCTTTGTTACAAGAGACATGTGACCTAAATCGATATACTCCTTCAAAAATGCTGAGTTCTATCTAGTTCATCTTCCAAATTCTTGAACCGACGACGAGCCAGGTAATAAGAATCACCTAGAGATTCAAATCCGGAAGTGGACAAGAGACAAACAGAGTATTGGATGTTTCCAAGTCTAATGAAATTTTCAGTGAAAAGCTGCTTACATCGCAAGTCTTCCGGCAATAAAGGTGGCTTAGACGAAGTGAAGTCCTCAATTTCCCAAAATCGCTTTACTATGGCGGCAAGTGTGTCATCGGAATGATCAGCTGGGTCCTTGATACTGGCTTGTAAAACTGATTTATGAGTTGGTATACGCGATGATAACCCTCCAGAGACTATCCAACCAAGTTTGGTGTTCTGGAGAGTTGGCAAAGCCCTATCCAAATGAATTTGTCCCATAGAAATTATTTCGAGAAACAACCCAGCGCCAAGTAAAAGGTCAATTCGTTGCGATTGATTGAAATGAGTATCCGCCAGCGAAATGTTTTGCGGTATCCTCCATGATGTTGCATTTATATTGAAATGGGTCTGATAATCAGTAATCCTGTGAGTCACAACCGCTGTGAATGCCGCATGATAGCTTTCATCCCGTGATTGCGCAAGAATATCGACAGTCTTATCAGAGATCATAGAAGATTCTCCTATCCCAGAAATCGAGGTTTGCGACCTTTTATGATTCAAATTTAGTTGGCTAGCTAAGCAAGAGGTTATGAAGTTAAGCTGGGAAGCCGAATCTAAAATTGCTCGGCAAGGCATAAATGCTCCAATTCTATTTTTAACGTAGATAATAGCAGCTGGAAGCAAAACGTAATCGATCGGCAAAATATTTAAGGATTTGGGTGGAGGGCTTAGTAAATGATGATTAGGATGCGATAATGTATGCTAACATGATAATAATGCTGATGAAGTACATGGCAATGGCTGAGAGCTCGAGGATGGATCGCATGATGGAAATGAAAATGAGGTGGATGTTGCGGATGGGTCATGGTTCATGTGCAATAATGAATGGTGCTTCATGCGACAATATTTGCAGTGAGTCGACTTGCATTGCTGCATACTGTGCCCCTTGCGCAAACAGTTGAGGCAAAGGTGCAACTTCTTTGCTTCTCTATATCGCAGATTCGGACTCAAATTTAAAAATCGAGAACACTTTCGCAAATTTGAGTTAGTAGCAGCAGCAATCAGTGAATTTTGGGTTATATTTGTGCAAGTTTTTTCCCACCTGGCGGCCTGGTGTTTGAGTTACCAAGGCTTGATCCAAGTTTTCCATCATCCTGCATGTCTTTTCCAAAAACGACTCCATAGCATCCCAGGTGGACAGCTCAGTGATTGACAACTCCTTTTCCCATTTTTCCTGCGTCCTCTGATCCAGTTTCCGAGTGACGATGTGAATTAAAAGTACATCCAAAATTTGTTGCGTAGTGGCCAGGGTTCGAATTGCTCGCAGATGCGAATTCATGCCATCACTGAGCTCCCGAAGACCCTTCGACGATCGTTTATCGACACCCTTTAAACCGAGTATTGCCTGAATGTGTGCCTGAAAGTGTAAAACTTTATTATCATATCGAAATTCATAGCTCCTTTATAATTAGCATTCGAGGGTTCGAGCGAGCGTATGGTTTCCAGAGCCACGCTGCCCAAACTCGAACGCAAATATTGTAGTTTTTCAATGTCACTTAGCTCATCATCATTTCCGATGACCGTATTGAAAGTTGCAATAAATTCGGGCCACTCAGAGTAGGATCCATGAAAACGAACAATTTCCATATTTGGCAACCGAGGCTTCCTAGATCGAAAAGAGAGATCCGCATTATTAGTGAGATCAATAGATGTTGAATTTGCGGCGGTTGAAGCCGTCAATTGCGACTTGCGATGAGCAGCCAAGCCTCGATTTAGTTTTGACTTCACATCCATGAAAACCATGAAATTTTGGCTTGTTGGCAATGCCGCCGCGATGGCGTCATTTTGTGAAAGTGTATTCAGTGTCAAATAGACTTCTCAACTGGAAAGAATAAAATCATACAGTCCACACATACGCACCTCAACTCGCTCTTATTTAAAACCAGGCAGATGTATTCTAATGTTGTTTTTTCTTTTTTTTCTGTCTCGAAATATATATTTTTTTATTTTTTTATTTTGGTTAATTAAGCTTTAAAGCTGCAAAACAATTCATAATTATAAAAAAGTTTAATTTCTAAAAAAAATGAAAGTGACAGGCGGGACTAAAAAAAACAAAAGATGTTTAGTTCGCGCAAATAATTTATCTAAAACATATTTAATATATTCAATATTATATTTTTTTTAATATCTATCTGTTTATTATTAGTGTTACCCTTTGATGTTTAAACTTCACCACAACCGCTAGAGCTAAATAGAAAAAAAAACACAAAAAAATAAATAAAATCCTTTAATAACCAAAACAAAAAAACTCGCAAGAAATCGAAATTCTACAGCAGTATTCAATCCCCGTACCGCTTAGATTGGTAGCAGGGCCGTGACCGGCTAGATTCCAACTAGAATCGAGCAGTGCGGGTTCTACTGTTAAAAAGTGGGTTCCACCGCTAGAACCCGCCATACGACAGACATTTTGTATGACATGTCCTCTCTATATATTTATACTCTTTGATACTATCTTCACAATCTTGCTGAATTAGCAGCTTCCCCCCAAGAAAGTAAAACACAATACCACAAGAAGAAAGCTAACTTCGGCCAGCTGAAGTTTATATACCCTTGCAGATCATTCCTATTTAATTTTTTTTTTTTTACATCTATGCTTTATTTATTGAAGCTTCTCTATAATGAGACTAACAATAAGTATATCAAATCTTAATAATATAACTTAAATTACAGTCATGTAGACTGAATCTGGACTAAAGGGCCCTAATATTTATAGCTGGGCTGGCAGGTCGTTTCGATGTAGACGAGATCGGTCTGAGACCCGTGTTAGGTTCCTTGCGAGATTATTTGGGTGCAGTGTAAGCTTATTAGGCCGCTTTCTGCTTTGATATTTCATCTTTAACCGGTGGTATGCCCAGATCCCTGTGGATGTTTTCGTTCCGAACATACCATGGTGCCCCAGTAATAGTTCGCGGGATTTTTGATTGTGAGCGCTGTATGATGTCAACGTTGCTGTTGCGCGCATTCCCCCACAGCTGGGAGCCGTAAGTCCAAATGGGTTTAAGGGTTGAGTTGTAGAGAAGAACTTTAAAGTCCAGACACAGGGGTGATCGAGAATTTATAATCCAGTGTAGGCTGCTAGCTTTCAGTTTGAGGTGTACTTTCTTGCATTCAATGTGCCTCCGGCAGGTTAGGCACCTGTCGAGGTGTACGCCGAGATATGTTACATCGTTGGCTTGGGGGATCTGCGTATTATTCAAAGTTAACGGGGGGCACGATTGTCTATTAAGGGTAAACATTATATGTTTACACTTTCGTTCATTAATTTTGATACGCCAGTCTGATAGCCATTTCTCGACTACCACTAAATGATCAGCTAGTTGAGCTGTTGCTCTAGTTGGGCATCTCGAGCGGCTTAGAATTGCGGTGTCGTCAGCAAATGTGGACGTGGTCAACCTCTCGTTCGTAGGAATGTCTGCTGTGTATAGGACAAACAGGGTAGGGCCCAGTGCGCTACCTTGTGGGACTCCGGCTTCAATGTTATACTTGTTGGATGAGGTTGCATTGCATCTCACCTCGAAGACTCTGTGGTAGAGGTAAGACTCAAGTAACTTATGAGTGTTTTCTGGTAATAAATTTGTGATTATATGCATAAGGCCTTCAAGCCACACTCGGTCGAATGCCTGAGAGACGTCGAGGAATATCGCACTACAATATTCCCGATGTTCGAAGGCTGTACGGATTTCTGATGTTATCCGGTTGACTTGCTCGATGGTTCCGTGGCTTTCTCGAAACCCGAATTGATGTGCCGAAATTACGTTTTGTTCTCTTAAATATGGTGTTATGCGCGTGAGCAGGCATTTTTCTAGTAGTTTGGATAGGCACGGTAGTAAACTTATTGGCCTGTACGATGAGGGAATTGTGTGGTCTTTCCCAGGCTTCGGTATCATTATAACCACAGACTTTTTCCATTTTTTGGGGTAGTAGCCAAGTTTAGTGATCCCGTTAAATAGTTTGCATAAAACATCCACTGCGCAGTTTGGAAGTTCAATTATCATTTTTGGGGTTATTAGGTCGCCCCCTGGAGCCTTTTTCGGTTTTAGTTGCTTCCTGATGACATTAGCAATTTCAGGAGCTTGACACAAAATCGGGTTAATTGCAATTTCAGAGCTAAGCGGCGGTAGTTGAAAAGAGTTTGTGGCGGCGTTTGGCTGAAATACGTTTTGTAGGTGCAAAGTAAATGTTTCGGCTCTGTCTTCGTCATTGCGGGGAGTTACTAATAGGAGTGACTGATTCTATTGGAGAGCTTAAATTTAAATTTAAATTTAAAATTTAAATTTGGTGTGCTCTCCACAAGGGATGCTTTGCGCTGGTCGGCGACAGTCTCTCTATGTACCGGCGCTGCGCAAGCTCTTCTTCTTGCTTAAGGGTTTTGGTGAGTCTGCGGGTGACTTCATTGAAGAGTTGCTTCGAGTGGGGTGATCTGCAAGATTGCCAAGCTCGTCGTAGGCGTCGTTTTTCCCGAACTAGTTGTTCGATTTGCAGATTAGTTTTGTAATGGCTGCTACGCCGAATTGTCTCTTCTGGTGTTGAGATTTTGGCTGCTGCCACGAGTACCGACTGCAGGGCAACAGCACAGAAGTCGATGTCATTCTCAGTGTCAAGCTGTGGTGTAAGCTCAATGTGGGAACTTACGTACTTTTTATATTTTAGCCAGTTAGTTCTATGCGAGGTCAGCCTGAATGGGTGCTCGATTATATTGGGGCTTTGAAGAAGAGTTATTAAAACGGGCGAGTGATCCGATGATAAGTCCGATAGCGATTTGGCGCTTACTAAGTTTCTTGGGATGTTCTTGGTCACAGCGAAGTCAATTAAGTCCGGAAGTTTTCTGGGATCAGTTGGCCAGTATGTGGGGCTGCCAGGAGAGACATAGTCGAGTTTATTGCTCAAATTTATAATTGCTTTATAAAGTTGTCTTCCTTTAGGTGTCACGAGTCTTGATCCCCAGTGCGTGTGCTTGGCGTTGTAGTCTCCTCCTGCTAAAAAGCGATCTCCGAGTGAATTATAGAAGTCCAAGAATTGCTCTTCAGTTATTGTAAAACGCGGTGGGCAATAGACAGCGGCTATAGTGATACTGCCGTTGTCTGCTTGTAATTTTATAGATGTAGCCTGCAAATAATTTGTTGCAAACCTCTGGTGAAAATGGTGATTTATGCGTTCCCTGATTAAGATTCCGGTTCCACCGTGGGCCTTGCCATCCGGATGATCTGTGAAGTATACCCTCTTATTTGGAAGTTGTATTTACTTGTTAGATGAGTTTCTGCCAGCAGCATTACATCTATTTGGTTTTCATTGAGGAATTGAGTTATTTCAAGTTTGTGCCGTGAAACGCCATTGGCATTCCACATGTATATTCGAAGGCAAGACATTTATTTAGATTGTTGGGATGTAAGCAAATTTATTAAAATGTTTTGATTTTGCATAAGGTTTTGCATCGTTGTTTTCATGAAGGACATAAATTCCATCATACCCTGTTGTAAAGTCAGCATCATGGTTTCGATGTTGCTTGAGGTGTGATTATATTTTGCCCAGAGCATTGAGTTTGTGGGGTTCCCGTCTGGTTGCCAAGTCCTGATTTTAAGGCACTGGCGTATGAAACTCCCCCATTTGTGTTGAGGGGCCCAAATGAAGATCTGGCTGCTTTCGCAAAGAAGACATCAGGTGTTGTTTGGGATTGCACGTAGGCATTTTGTGCATTCTGGGAGCGTGCGTATTTTGCCTGTTGCAGCCGACTCTTCAGCTCTTTATAGACCGGGCAACCTCGGTAGTTTGCGGTATGATTTTCTTCACAGCTAGCGCATTTCTTCGTCTTTGGGTCTTCTTTGTTTGCAGGGCACGGCTCGGAGTTGTGGAAGCCTCCACAAGCTACGCAGACGGATCGAAGCCCGCAGTTGTTTCTGGTGTGTCCATACTCTTGGCAGTTTGCGCATTGCAGCGGACCATTTCGCTTATGCGGTTCTTCAACAGTAATCTTTCTATGCAACAGGAATTGCAGTTTGTAGATCGGGTGCACTTCATTCTTTTTTAAGGCTCTGCTTTCTGGCTGCAGTTCGACCTTAAAGAGTGGTTGCGGCTTTTTATTTCTGTTGAGAATATTAATAATGTTTTTTGCAAGAAATTCTTTTTCTTTCAGTGCCTCTACTATCTCATTTTTGGATACGTCGGGCTCTATGCCCTTTAGCACCACTTGCAAGCCCTTGCTACTCTTGAGCTGGTACGTGTAGTAGGGTTTCTTAGCCTCATCTAGGTATTTAGTTATAGCTCTGAATTGGTCTTCAGTTTTAGCTTGAAGCTTGGTTTCGTGGATATTCCCTTTGACAAGAGGAGTAACATAAAAGTTGTCATTCCCGACCAGCGCAACAATTTTCTTTACTAGGGCATTTGAGTTCTGTTCCCTTATGTAAATTGGTGGGGGCTTTGGCTTCTTTTGTACAGCCTGTCCAGTCTCGGATTGATTATTTTCAATATCGGACAACAGGGCGAATCTGTTACTAGATGCCCCTGGTTGTTCGTTGCTTTTATTGGGGCAATTTTGTTTTGGTTTATTTCCAACCATTTTATTTTGCGGGCTTAACTTTCGTTTGATTTGGATGTAGCGATCCATGCCAGTCTGTATAGCCGGACCGACTTGTTATTGTTTTGTATTGCCGTTATTGGCACTCGTACTTACAGTTGGCTTTGTAGTTTTATTCGGCGCTGCAGAAGTTGCTAACCATTTTATTTTGCGGGCTTAACTTTCGTTTGATTTGGATGTAGCGATCCATGCCAGTCTGTATAGCCGGACCGACTTGTTATTGTTTTGTATTGCCGTTATTGGCACTCGTACTTACAGTTGGCTTTGTAGTTTTATTCGGCGCTGCAGAAGTTGCTAACGCATTCAAAATCGCGTTGTTGATTACGGAGACCGTTGATGTTGTTGTTGCAGTGGTTGCGGTTGCAGAAATTATCGAGGTCGCAGTGCTCGTGGCTGGTGAGTGAGTCGAAGCTGGGGGTGGGGTTCTACACTGCAAGCTCCATGAAGTGGGAGTTGGTGTGAGTAGGGCGGGAGAACAAGACCGTGCCCTCGCACTGTCAATGGTCAGTAGGGCTGAGTTGCTCTTTGAAGAAGCTCTCTCTACTTCTACATCACGGGTTGAGAAATAAGAAATATAACTGTTTCTCTGGTCTACGGAGCTTCTACGCTCATTTTTTGAATCGCCGCTTATTGAGCTATTAGTCGTGGCACTTCTTAGTTTTTTTATAATAACTATGCACTAGTTTTTTTTCATAGCACCAATTATTGCATATGTTTTTAATTTGTGTTTTTAGCAATAGATTGCCTTTATTACACTACTCCAGTAGTTGTAGGTTTTTGTTTTTTCACTTTTGACTGATTTTTTTCCGGAGCTCGCGCAAAACACGTCTGCACTCTCCAGGCGTTAAAACAAAAAAAAAAAAAAAAATTGAAATTATAAAAATGTTTAATTAAGATTTGAAACAAACAAAATTATAGCAGTATACTTATTATTTTAATATTAACTTATCGGTTATTCCTATATAATTCAGTCGTCCGATTAAAATTAATTCGAAATTCTGAAATAATAATTACAATTACAAAGAAATATATTATAACAAATAAATATATTCCTAAGAACTCCAAGGGTGTGTAAAAATATAACTCAGCCGCAGTAAAAATTTCCGATTTTTCAAATTGTACCGCCAAAACTGCACTCCTTATTTTTTACTGTGTTCCAGCTGCGTGTATATATTTTCACATAAATGTAAAACATAGTTCATAGTTCATAGTTCATAGTTCTTGACCCTAATTTTTGGCCTGCTGATATAATTGTTCATGAATATATAAAAAAAAATAGTTCGCTTCCCATGACTTCCTTGTCGGCGCCCAGCTCGGCTTCAAATTCAAAATACTAAATTTCATAATCCACTATCAAAATGTACGGGGGCTTCTTAGTAAACTCTCAACGCTTTATAAAAACAGCTCAATTTTTGAAGCCAATGTTATTTTATTCACTGAGACCTGGCTTAACCCATCTGTACATGATAGTGAGATTTTGTCAAATAATTTTTTTGTTTATCGGAATGATGAATCTTATTGGAGTCAAATCCAATTTAAATTCTGAGCTTGTTGATATTTCTGGTTCATCATGTATTGAATTTATTTCCGTAAAATTATCTTTCCCAAAAAATAAAACTTTTTTAACTTTCTCCTATATACCCCCTAGCTCCCAATTTAACGTGTATTTATTGCACCTGCCCGCCATACAGTCTAGCTCCTTGTTGCTTGCTGAAACTGACAATGCGTTGCTCGGTGACATTAATCTTCCCAATATTTCATGGTTGGAGAGTAATGACTCATTAGCAATGATTACTAGGATGCAACATGACTTTGTTGATGGTCTTGTTGAACTATCCTTGCAGCAAGTAAACTGTATTCCCAATCATATTGGTCGTCTTCTTGACCTAATCTTCGTCTTTGATGGTATCGATGCTGAAGTTAGTCGAATTCCGCCCCTATCTCTACCTGAAGATTGTCATCATCCCACCCTTCAGCTCTGTATTAATGGATTTTTTAATGCTCCTAGGACTGCAATAAACGCACATCCTAGTTTGTGTTCTAAAAAGACTGACTATGCTAAACTAGTTGAATCTTTATCGACAATTAATTGGCCCTATCTTGTTGACCTTCCTGTTGATGATGCAGTTGGGTATTTTTATAAAGTCCTTTACCGTCTATTTGATGTACATGTCCCTCTTTCCTTCTTGAATAATTCTTATAGCTCTCCATGGTTAACCCTTTAACTATCCTATCTAAAAAATAAAAAAAACAGACTTTTTAAGCGGTTTAAAATTTCTAGCTTGCTGACAGACTGGGCCAAATATAGTTCTGCTAAGGCGGAATTTGTCCAGCACAATTCTGACAGTTATAAAAATTACCTGTCTCGTTGTAAGCGTGATTTCAAAAGTAACCCTAAACCTTTTTATTCGTTCGTCAATGCTAAACGGAAATCTAATTGCTTCCCTCATTCTCTTTTTCTTAATAATAATATAACATCTGATGACAATGATATTTCCAACGGAATGTAATGGTGTTATTGATAATGATTATCCATACCCAATACCTCATCTGAACTCTATCTTCAAACCAGTGATTAATGTATCTGATGTTCTTCAGAGTCTTGATACTCTTAAACTCTCCTTTTCACCGGGTTCTGACAAAATACCAAGTTGTATACTGAGGAATTGTTCGTCCTATCTAGCTTTTCCCTTAACATTAATATTTAATCTGTCGCTAAGTCAAGGAAGATTTCCATCCATATGGAAAGAGTCGTTTATTGTTCCATTGTTTAAAAAAGGGAACAAGTCCGACATCTCAAATTATCGTGGTATTGCTAAACTCAGCGCAATTCCTAAACTTTTCGAAAAAATTATTACCTGTCAGTTGCAGCATCATTGCCGGTCTATTATTTCATCGTGTCAACATGGCTTCACTAGACGTCGATCTTCTTCTACAAACCTTCTAGAATTTACATCTTTAATTACTAGAGGATTCCTGTTTACCTAGCTCATAAATGACCTTCAATTAGATCTTGATTGTTTGTATACGTGGTGCATGATTAACATGTTAAATTTAAACTATTATAAATGTAACTTTATGACCTTTTATCGTTGTAATCCATCTCTGTTTTCTTATTCTATTGGAAATAACGGCCTTGAACGAATTTTTTCAGTTCAGGATCTGGGCGTTTTTTTTATCATAAACTTAGTTTTAAAGACATATATCTACTATATCTAATAAAGCCAGACGTCTTCTTGCATTTATAAAACGTTGGTCAAGGGAGTTCGATGATCCTTACACAACAAAGCTTTTGTATGTTTCTCTTGTTCGTCCGTCTATAGAATATTGCTCTTGTATGTGGTCTCCTCAAATTAGCTGTTACCAAAATATGTTAGAGTCTGTCCAAAAACAATTCCTTCTATTTGCTCTGAGGGGATTAAACTGGGACACAGGTAGTCGATTGCCCTCTTATCTTGCGAGGTTGCGCCTGCTCGACTTACCAACCCTCTACCATCGTAGAAAGTGTCATGGAGTCATGTTCTTACACAAACTTATTAATGGTGTTGTCGACTCCCCTTTCCTTCTTAGTTCACTTAACTGGAATGTACCCTGTAGAACAGTTCGCCGTTTTCGTCCGTTGTCCCTGCCAATATGTATTTCTAATTATGCCCTGCATGATCCTTTTCGTGTTCTGTGTGACGACTATAATTCACTGTGCCACGTCTTACTGTTTGATACCCCTAATACTACTAATTATACTAAACTTATGTATTTTTTGTCTTCAAATAATTTGTAAATTCTTTGTGAGCATGTATTTTAAACTGTATATTGTTAGATCGTATTTTTTCCATGTCCGCGATTCCGCTTACTTGCTCAAAACGGTTTAGGGCTTCGCGCGTAACAAGCTTTGCTTGGTGTCGTAAGGGCCACTTGTTTGTACTGACCATTGTGCATCAACGTCTAAGAATAGGATATCAATAGCTGTCATTGGACAGGTCAGCTGTGCTTCGGTATCGACGTTGTGGCTAGAATGGACGGAGATAAGAAAGACAGGGGCAAGAAAAGTGGAAGGAACGGACAGAGAGTTGAACTACAGAAGGGATCGCATCGGGAGAATATAGATAAGAGGAAATTAAAGTCGTCGCCGTGGAATCAAGTCCAAGTACAAGAACTTGGTACGCCGGAGGGTCCATCGTCAATCCAGTTGAACTCAAGTCGTCAAGAGTCAATACATTTCGTTGCGCTAAGTGTCACTGTCACCAACTATCACTGATTTATCATTATTCCATACAAATATTTTATGTACTATTAAATAAACCAGGCCCAGTGCCTTACATAAATATTCTAGTACAGTCCACTTCTACTACTCTGCATTGCTACATAAATTCCATGACCCTAAGAATACAAACATTTTTTTTTATATATATTCGTGGCCTTTAAACTACATTTTTCCTTGTGTAAAAATATATAATCCAGCCTCAGTGAATATTTCAAAATCAAAGTGATCCGCCGAATTGACATTTTTGGTTCCGCAAAAACTGCACTCCTTATTTTTTACTGTGTTTCCTGCTGCGTTCATATATTTTTACATAAATATTTCAAAATACAGTCCACTCTATCTACATACATTTTCAAGCTAATTGATTTCATAAATTCCCGAAAATATATTTTGCATTTCGAAGCTATTCCGCTATTCGTAATCGAAGTCTTCATAATTCCCGCAATAGGTGCCCATCCGCTATCCAGCTGATTCGTTACATACATACATACATACGCGAACTTTTTACATATTCAGCAGAGCACTTAAAATATATTATTTTTTTAAATATACTTAAAAACAAGAAAGGAAGCTAACTTCGGCCAGCCGAAGTCTATATACCCTTGCAGTTAATTCCTACTTAATTACAAATTACAAAAATCTGAATTTCGATTTGGAACAAACCGAATTATAGCAATTTTGACAATAATTGATTGATCATTCCTATGGGAGCTATATAATATAGTCGTCCGATTTATGTAAAATTTATTTCGAAATTCTAAAATAATAAAATAAAGTTATATTCAAGAGTAGAAGAGAATACAATAAAAATTAACAAAGCTATAATTTTTTTCCTATTAATTTCCCATTAATTTTTCGAACATTCCTATGGGAGCTATATGATATAGACGTCCTATTTTTATAAAATTTAAATGGAAAATCCGAAGTATTAAAAAAACTATATTCCAAAGAGTAGAGGGAAATATGTCAAAAGACACCGAAGCTATAATTTTGTTCATATTAATTTGCCATTAATTTTCTGATAGTTCCTATGGCAGCTATATGATATAGTCGTCCGATTTTTATAAAATTTAATTCGAAACTCAGAACTGTTAAAAAAATGATATTTCCAAGAGCATAAGGTAATATGTCAAAAAACACATAAGTTATAATTTTGTTTCAATTATTTTTCCGATTATTCCTATGGGAGCTATAAGATATAGTTGTTCGATCCGGCCGGCTCCGACTTATATACTACCTGCAACAGAAATACGACTTTTGGTAAAGTTTCAGCTCGATAGCTTAAAAACTGAGGGACTAGTTTGCGTAGAAACGGACGGACGGACAGACGGACGGACAGACGGACGGACAGACGGACAGACGGACAGACGGACGGACAGACGGACGGACAGACGGACGGACAGACGGACATGGCTAGATCGACTCGTCTAGTCATGCTGACCAAGAATATATATACTTTATAGGGTCTGAAACGTCTCCTTCACTGCGTTGCAAACTTCTGACTGAAATCATTATACCCTCTGCAAGGGTATAAAAATTTACAAATAACTCATACAGTTAGAAAATTCATATACTCATCCACGAGTGTCAGTGTGACCATATTTTACGAGTTTGGTCTCCATTAAATAATTTAATTAATATCTTTGCGCAGCACTTGTGTTGAACAGTGAACTTTCATGCTTTGCGCGCGTTTTTAAATTTTTGTATGGAAAATAGCTGTGCGTTCACCGAAAAGTTCGAATTGCGAAAAACCTTTTTCCGGGCCACTCTTTTTTTTTTTATCTGTTTCGTAATGAACCAATCTTCATTTTCAAATGGTTTTAAACTCTATAGCTGGTGAAGAACACTGAAAAAAATAAAAACTAAAAAAAAAAATTTATTTATTTTTAAGAAAAATAAATTTTAATTTTTTTTAAATTTTTTTTTAATGGAAAGCCATAATAATTCTTGAGCGATTAGTGAAAACATCATAAAGATATCTCTTACCGTTCCGAAGTTATGAATTAATGACTGAGTGCAACTTTTTCGAAAAAGTGTCAAAAATGCCATGTTTTGACCTCTATAACTCCGGTAAAACTCAAAATTTCGCAAAACCGTTCACATGAAGTTTTTATATTTTCGTTGTGAACCGAAAAAGTAAAAAAGTTCGATGAAAATCGGACTTTCGGAACAGGGGTGGCCCACTTGGCAGATTTTGACTCTTTACTAATTGCAAAATCATGCTGCTCCGATCAGTTTTAGATTTTTGTAACAATTCTACAATCAACGTTTTCCTTGAATTTGTTTTTTTTTTTTAAATCCAAAAACCGGATAAGCTATTTTCCATACAAAAATTTAAGAACGCGCGCATGCAAAGTAAAAACGCGAGCCGCAGCACTTGTGTTGAACAGTGAACTTTCATGCTTTGCGCGCGTTTTTAAATTTTTGTATGGAAAATAGCTGTGCGCCCACCGAAAAGTTCGAATTGCGAAAAACCTATGGCCGGGCCACTCTTTTTTTTTATCTGTTTCGTAATGAACTAATCTTCATTTTCAAATGGTTTTAAACTCTATAACTGGTTAAGAACACTAAAAAAAATAAAAACTAAAAAAAAAATAAATTTATTTTTAAGAAAAATAAATTTTAATTTTTTTTTAAATTTTTTTATGGAAAGCCATAATAATTCTTGAGCGATTAGTGAAAACATCATAAAGATATCTCTTACCGTTCCGAAGTTATGAATTAATGACTGAGTGCAACTTTTTCGAAAAACTGTCAAAAATGCCATGTTTTGACCTCTATAACTCCGGTAAAACTCAAAATTTCGCAAAACCGTTCAAATGAAGTTCTTATATTTTCGTTGTGAACCGAAAAAGTAAAAAAGTTCGATGAAAATCGGACCTTCGGAACAGGGGTGGCCCACTTGGCAGATTTTGACTCTTTATTAATTGCAAAATCATGCTGCTCCGATCAGTTTTAGATTTTTGTAACAATTCTACAATCAACGTTTTCCTTAAATTTGTTTTTTTTTTAAATCCAACAACCGGATAAGCTAAGACGAAATGTTTCCAAACTACTTATTACCTTTCAAATGTTGAATTATTGACAAATAGTAGATTTATAAAAACAAAAATAAAAACATAAATTCGCCCCGCTGCGTACACACAACGCACGTTAAAATGCGTATTTTACACCCCCCACCACTAGATATGTGCAAGTGTGCGTGTGCATTTCAGCTGACTAAGGAAGTAAGATTTGCTTAAGTTCAAATTCATGATAATACTTATATTCTTTTGCTAAAAGAATATCATTTTCATTTTCACAACAGGTTTAAGACATTTTCAAACGGATTTTTGTGTTTTAAAATTCAAAATGCATTAATAAAATTAAAAAAAACATAAATATTCAAATCGATTAATTCTTTTGCTATTTCCTACACTTGCCTCCTATTGTTTAAACAAATTGAAATGTTTAAACAATTTCATTCGTGGCTTCTCCCCCCATATAATTCTCAATCGAGGTGAAAAATTAATCAAAACAAAATACTGAAAAATACTAAAATGCGAATTAATTTTCATGATGTTCTTCAAAATCACATAAATATTTGCTTCTCTTTTCTTTTTGTTATTGGCAACCTAATGGTTAAAAAAAATATGTCTCCAGTCAGGTGGTAGACATTCACTTTAAATAACACAAAATATGTGCTTTTTGTAAAAAGAATTTAACTTCTTTTGACTTTTTATTCTACTTTTGCTCATCCTTAGCGAAAATGCCAAGTGATCATGGTAAAACTTTTGCTCCTTATTTATTAACCGTTTGCTTTAATATCAGCAAGAACTTCCAAACTGTAGCTCAGATGGTTATGTTGTACGTAAAGGAAACATAGTCTATAGGTCGTGGGTTCAAACCCACAGCAATTCTTGCCAATAATGAAGTTGACATAATTATTTCTTTTTCACTTTGTAAACTATTTTTAGGTAGAGGGTAAAGAGCGGAATGCCAAATGAATATTCCATAACCTCTCAGAACAAAGTAAAAAAAAATTAATAGAACTCCAATTTTGACTAGAACTTTGATTTGAACACACGACCTTTAGATTACAAGGCTTTAGATTTTAGTTTTACATTTGAAGTTTGCCTTAAAATTCTTTTATTTTTAAAATCCAAAAACCCGTTTAGCTAACACGAACTTTTGAAAAACTGTGGAGTTGTAAAAAAGAATAAAAAACAAGAAAGGAAGCTAGCTTCGGCCAGCCGAAGTCTATATACCCTTGCAGTTAATTCCTATTTAATTACAAATTACAAAAATCTGAATTTCGATTTGGAACAAACCGAATTATAGCAATTTTGACAATAATTGATTGATCATTCCTATGGGAGCTATATAAAATATTCGTCCGATTTATGAAAAATTTATTTCGAAATTCTGAAATAATAAAATAAAGTTATATTCAAGAGTAGAAGAGAATACAATAAAAATTGACAAAGCTATAATTTTTTTCCTATTAATTTCCCATTAGATTTCCGATCGTTCCTATGGGAGCTATATGATATAGTCGTCCGATTTTATAAAATTTAATTTGAAATTCAGGACAATTAAAAAATTATAATCCCAAGAGCAGAAGATAATATGTCAAAAAATACATAAGTTATAATTTTTTTCAATTATTTTTCCGATTATTCCTATGGGAGCTATAAGATAAAGTTTTCCGATCCGGCCGGCTCCGACCTATATACTACCTGCAACAGAAAGACGACTTTTGGTATAGTTTTAGCTCGATAGCTTAAAAACTGAGGGACTAGTTTGCGTAGAAACGGACGAACAGACGGACATGGCTAGATCGAATCGTCTAGTCATGCTGACCAAAAATATATATACTTTATAGGGTCGGAAACGTCTCCTTCACTGCGTTGCAAACTTCTGACTGAAATCATTATACCCTCTGCAAGGGTATAAAAATATACTCACGGCAACAACATAAATATAAGTAAACAAGAAAGGAAGCTGACTTCGGCCAGCCGAAGTTTATATACCCTTGCAGATCGTTCCTATTCTATTTGAAATTACAAAAATGTTAAATTTAGATTTGCAACAAACAAAATTTTAGCAGTTTACGAGGATTTTTTTACATTAAATAATCGATCCTTCCTATGACAGCTATATAATATAGTCATCCAATTTATGTTAAATTTAATTCTAAATTCTAAAATAATAAAATAAACTTATATTCCAAAGTAGAAGAGAATACAATAAAAGTTAACAAAGCTATAATTTTGTTCCTATTAATTTCCCTTTAGTTTTCCGATCGTTCCTATGAGAGCTATATGATATAGTTTTCCGATTTTTCTGGCTAGATCGACTCGTCTAGTCATGCTGACCAAGAATATATATACTTTATAGGGTCTGAAACGTCTCCTTCACTGCGTTGCAAACTTCTGACTGAAATCATTATACCCTCTGCAAGGGTATAAAAATTTACAAATAACTCATACAGTTAGAAAATTCATATACTCATCCACGAGTGTCAGTGTGACCATATTTTACGAGTTTGGTCTCCATTAAATAATTTAATTAATATCTTTGCGCAGCACTTGTGTTGAACAGTGAACTTTCATGCTTTGCGCGCGTTTTTAAATTTTTGTATGGAAAATAGCTGTGCGTTCACCGAAAAGTTCGAATTGCGAAAAACCTTTTTCCGGGCCACTCTTTTTTTTTTATCTGTTTCGTAATGAACCAATCTTCATTTTCAAATGGTTTTAAACTCTATAGCTGGTGAAGAACACTGAAAAAAATAAAAACTAAAAAAAAAAATTTATTTATTTTTAAGAAAAATAAATTTTAATTTTTTTTAAAATTTTTTTTAATGGAAAGCCATAATAATTCTTGAGCGATTAGTGAAAACATCATAAAGATATCTCTTACCGTTCCGAAGTTATGAATTAATGACTGAGTGCAACTTTTTCGAAAAAGTGTCAAAAATGCCATGTTTTGACCTCTATAACTCCGGTAAAACTCAAAATTTCGCAAAACCGTTCAAATGAAGTTTTTATATTTTCGTTGTGAACCGAAAAAGTAAAAAAGTTCGATGAAAATCGGACTTTCGGAACAGGGGTGGCCCACTTGGCAGATTTTGACTCTTTACTAATTGCAAAATCATGCTGCTCCGATCAGTTTTAGATTTTTGTAACAATTCTACAATCAACGTTTTCCTTGAATTTGTTTTTTTTTTTAAATCCAAAAACCGGATAAGCTATTTTCCATACAAAAATTTAAGAACGCGTGCATGCAAAGTAAAAACGCGAGCCGCAGCACTTGTGTTGAACAGTGAACTTTCATGCTTTGCGCGCGTTTTTAAATTTTTGTATGGAAAATAGCTGTGCGCCCACCGAAAAGTTCGAATTGCGAAAAACCTATGGCCGGGCCACTCTTTTTTTTTTATCTGTTTCGTAATGAACTAATCTTCATTTTCAAATGGTTTTAAACTCTATAACTGGTTAAGAACACTAAAAAAAATAAAAACTAAAAAAAAAATAAATTTATTTTTAAGAAAAATAAATTTTAATTTTTTTTTAAATTTTTTTATGGAAAGCCATAATAATTCTTGAGCGATTAGTGAAAACATCATAAAGATATCTCTTACCGTTCCGAAGTTATGAATTAATGACTGAGTGCAACTTTTTCGAAAAACTGTCAAAAATGCCATGTTTTGACCTCTATAACTCCGGTAAAACTCAAAATTTCGCAAAACCGTTCAAATGAAGTTCTTATATTTTCGTTGTGAACCGAAAAAGTAAAAAAGTTCGATGAAAATCGGACCTTCGGAACAGGGGTGGCCCACTTGGCAGATTTTGACTCTTTACTAATTGCAAAATCATGCTGCTCCGATCAGTTTTAGATTTTTGTAACAATTCTACAATCAACGTTTTCCTTAAATTTGTTTTTTTTTTAAATCCAACAACCGGATAAGCTAAGACGAAATGTTTCCAAACTACTTATTACCTTTCAAATGTTGAATTATTGACAAATAGTAGATTTATAAAAACAAAAATAAAAACATAAATTCGCCCCGCTGCGTACACACAACGCACGTTAAAATGCGTATTTTACACCCCCCACCACTAGATATGTGCAAGTGTGCGTGTGCATTTCAGCTGACTAAGGAAGTAAGATTTGCTTAAGTTCAAATTCATGATAATACTTATATTCTTTTGCTAAAAGAATATCATTTTCATTTTCACAACAGGTTTAAGACATTTTCAAACGGATTTTTGTGTTTTAAAATTCAAAATGCATTAATAAAATTAAAAAAAACATAAATATTCAAATCGATTAATTCTTTTGCTATTTCCTACACTTGCCTCCTATTGTTTAAACAAATTGAAATGTTTAAACAATTTCATTCGTGGCTTCTCCCCCCATATAATTCTCAATCGAGGTGAAAAATTAATCAAAACAAAATACTGAAAAATACTAAAATGCGAATTAATTTTCATGATGTTCTTCAAAATCACATAAATATTTGCTTCTCTTTTCTTTTTGTTATTGGCAACCTAATGGTTAAAAAAAATATGTCTCCAGTCAGGTGGTAGACATTCACTTTAAATAACACAAAATATGTGCTTTTTGTAAAAAGAATTTAACTTCTTTTGACTTTTTATTCTACTTTTGCTCATCCTTAGCGAAAATGCCAAGTGATCATGGTAAAACTTTTGCTCCTTATTTATTAACCGTTTGCTTTAATATCAGCAAGAACTTCCAAACTGTAGCTCAGATGGTTATGTTGTACGTAAAGGAAACATAGTCTATAGGTCGTGGGTTCAAACCCACAGCAATTCTTGCCAATAATGAAGTTGACATAATTATTTCTTTTTCACTTTGTAAACTATTTTTAGGTAGAGGGTAAAGAGCGGAATGCCAAATGAATATTCCATAACCTCTCAGAACAAAGTAAAAAAAAATTAATAGAACTCCAATTTTGACTAGAACTTTGATTTGAACACACGACCTTTAGATTACAAGGCTTTAGATTTTAGTTTTACATTTGAAGTTTGCCTTAAAATTCTTTTATTTTTAAAATCCAAAAACCCGTTTAGCTAACACGAACTTTTGAAAAACTGTGGAGTTGTAAAAAAGAATAAAAAACAAGAAAGGAAGCTAGCTTCGGCCAGCCGAAGTCTATATACCCTTGCAGTTAATTCCTATTTAATTACAAATTACAAAAATCTGAATTTCGATTTGGAACAAACCGAATTATAGCAATTTTGACAATAATTGATTGATCATTCCTATGGGAGCTATATAAAATATTCGTCCGATTTATGAAAAATTTATTTCGAAATTCTGAAATAATAAAATAAAGTTATATTCAAGAGTAGAAGAGAATACAATAAAAATTGACAAAGCTATAATTTTTTTCCTATTAATTTCCCATTAGATTTCCGATCGTTCCTATGGGAGCTATATGATATAGTCGTCCGATTTTATAAAATTTAATTTGAAATTCAGGACAATTAAAAAATTATAATCCCAAGAGCAGAAGATAATATGTCAAAAAATACATAAGTTATAATTTTTTTCAATTATTTTTCCGATTATTCCTATGGGAGCTATAAGATAAAGTTTTCCGATCCGGCCGGCTCCGACCTATATACTACCTGCAACAGAAAGACGACTTTTGGTATAGTTTTAGCTCGATAGCTTAAAAACTGAGGGACTAGTTTGCGTAGAAACGGACGAACAGACGGACAGACGGACATGGCTAGATCGAATCGTCTAGTCATGCTGACCAAAAATATATATACTTTATAGGGTCGGAAACGTCTCCTTCACTGCGTTGCAAACTTCTGACTGAAATCATTATACCCTATGCAAGGGTATAAAAATATACTCACGGCAACAACATAAATATAAGTAAACAAGAAAGGAAGCTGACTTCGGCCAGCCGAAGTTTATATACCCTTGCAGATCGTTCCTATTCTATTTGAAATTACAAAAATGTTAAATTTAGATTTGCAACAAACAAAATTTTAGCAGTTTACGAGTATTTTGACATTAAATAATCGATCCTTCCTATGACAGCTATATAATATAGTCATCCAATTTATGTTAAATTTAATTCTAAATTCTAAAATAATAAAATAAACTTATATTCCAAAGTAGAAGAGAATACAATAAAAGTTAACAAAGCTATAATTTTGTTCCTATTAATTTCCCTTTAGTTTTCCGATCGTTCCTATGAGAGCTATATGATATAGTTTTCCGATTTTTCTAAAATTTAATTCGAAATTCAGAACAGTTAAAAAAATTATTCCTATGTAAGCTATAAGATATAGTTGTCCGATCCGGCCGCATCCGACTTATATACTACCTGCAACAGAAAGACGACTTTTGGTAAGGTCTCAGCTCGATAGCTTAAAAACTGAGGGACTAGTTTGCGTAGAAACGGACGGACGAACGGACAGACGGACGTACAGACGGACATGGCTAGATCGACTCGCCTAGTCATGCTGACCGAGAATATATATACTTTATAGGGTCGGAAACGTCTCCTTCAATATTCAAACCAATAGATTCTCTTGCTCTTCCTTACACGCGCCTTATATTGTTTAAACAAATTGAAATGTTTAAACAATTTGATTCACGGCTTCTCCTCCCACATGTTTTCCTTTTTCATTATGATACAAAACAAGAAAGGAAGCTAACTTCGGCCAGCCGAAGTCTATATACCCTTGCAGTTAATTCCTATTTAATTACAAATTACAAAAATCTGAATTTCGATTTGGAACAAACCGAATTATAGCAATTTTGACAATAATTGATTGATCATTCCTATGGGAGCTATATAATATAGTCGTCCGTTTATTTCGAAATTCTGAAATAATAAAATAAAGTTATATTCAAGAGTAGAAGAGAATACAATAAAAATTAACAAAGCTATAATTTTTTTCCTATTAATTTCCCATTAATTTTCCGATCATTCCTATGGGAGCAATATGATATAGTCATCCGATTTTTATAAAATTTAAATCGAAAATCAGAAGTATTAAAAAAACGATATTCCAAAGAGTAGAAGGAAATATGTCTAAAGACACCGAAGCTATAATTTTGTTCATATTAATTTGCCATTAATTTTCTGATAGTTCCTATGGCAGCTATATGATATAGTCGTCCGATTTTTATAAAATTTAATTCGAAATTCAGAACTGTTAAAAAAATGATATTTCCAAGAGCATAAGGTAATATGTCAAAAAACACATAAGTTATAATTTTTTTTCAATTATTTTTCCGATTATTCCTATGGGAGCTATAAGATATAGTTGTCCGATCCGGCCGGCTCCGACTTATATACTACCTGTAACGACTTTTGGTAAAGTTTCAGCTCGATAGGGACTAGTTTGCGTAGAAACGGACGGACGGACAGACGGACATGGCTAGATCGACTCGTCTAGTCATGCTGACCAAGAATATATATACTTTATAGGGTCTGAAACGTCTCCTTCACTGCGTTGCAAACTTCTGACTGAAATCATTATACCCTCTGCAAGGGTATAAAAACATATTTGTAAAATTTTCAATCTTGATTTCCGCAGGCGAAACTGCGGGCGACCCTGCTAGTTTTCTATATAATCCTTTTAAATTAATTCACGGTATAAAAAATTTATTAAGCTAAGAAGAAAATGGTCCAACCAGTCTGAAGATCCTCTTGTTCTTAAATTTCATATTTTTTATGACCGCAAATTCTTTGAAACGCGAAGATATTCTTCTTAGATTTAAGTTTGTATGTTCTTTTGTTTTTGGTTCCGGGATGTTTTCTGCGCCGTAGAGAAATATATTGTCTAAAACATTAATGCCGTCTGCAAAGATATACATTTGTTAATGTTAGTGTGTAAAAATAAATTTAAATATTTTCCAACCAATAGAAAATACAATACTTATTCAAAGACATCTAAAAACATACAAAATTCGGGAAAAAGTATGTAACAGGTTTAAGGAAGCGTTTCCGACTTTACAATCTTCATCAGGATCTATAGTCGTGTCGATCTAGACAATTCCGTTTATGCCTGCCTGTTTGTGCGTGTGAGCACTGGGATCTCTGAAACTATAAGAGATTTTGGGATTTTGGATTTATGTTCCTTAGCTTTCTATATAAATCAAGTTTATCATTTTTTTAAAAGTTGCTTAGCTGAGTCACTCAACTATAGAGTTATTCCTTTTAATACCCTTGCAAAGGGTATTATAATTTTGGTCAGAAATTTGTTACGCAGTGAAGAAGACGTTTCCGACTCCAAAAAGTATATAGGGGAGAGGTCTATAGGTTGGTACACCTTTTTGTTTTTAATCTGCCATTTCGACAATCGCTTATGAAACTTTACGCATTAGATACCAATCAAAAGGTTAGTCTTTTAACTTCAAGAAAAACAAAAAAAATATTTTTTTTTCTTAGGGAAAACTAAAAAATAATTTTTTTTTGAAAGAGTCAAAAAACGACATTTTGAAAAATAGGTCTGTAAGTTGGGACACTTTTAAAAATGAATACAACTCACATTAAAAGTACTTTAAACTAAAAAAAAACTATTTATTTACGTTAATTTAATCAATTTTATTTCGTTGTAACTTATTTCCATTTTTAAAGAACTGTGACCAAATAACAAATAAATCCGAAATGCTCTTTGAGCGATCAAATTTTCCGTAATTTCAGAGAAATGTTCTATGCAGAAAGCGACCTCTGTTGGGCTGGGGCCTTTTTGTATGCAAAACGGGTGTCTCAACTTAGACGCTCAAAGTGTCCCAACTTACAGAAAATGGGTAGTTTTTGAAAAAAATGAATAACTTTTTTTCTGACTGTCAAATTAGTCTGATTCTTTTTTTAATTTGTTAACAGATAAAGTACTAATGTTTAAAACCGTTTACCAATTTATTTCAAGCACGTTTTTAATTTTTTAAAAATTTGGAAATAAGTGGACAAGAAGACCGTCCCAACCTACAGACCTCTCTCCTATAATTTTGATCAGGATTAATAGGGGAGTCGATATAACCATGTCCGTCTGTATGTCTGTTTTCATTCCGTTTGTCAGCTCAGTTTAAGAGCTAGCGATCAGAATCTTTCACAGTTGTAATTTTCCCTTCACGGGCATTTTCTATTGCAGCGTGCTGAATGCAAAAATTTTAGAACGTGTGTAATAAATTTTCGTCACAAATGTTGATATCAGTACTTTTGCATGTTGATGGTGCGATCACTATTTTTTACCTCGTTAAGAGGTGTGTTTATTTGATATCAGAAGTTTTTGTTCATACACACTTCATACTTTTGCTGCCATAGGAGATGAAAACATAAATGTACATATATAATTCAAACTAGCTTTCCCGGAGCGACTTTGTCCGCGATAAGGAATTTTTTTAAAGTACCAACCATATTTTTTAGTAACGTCTACATAAAATACAACGTAGCGTTTTGCCAATTTTCCCTATTATTGTTATTAATTTTAAATAAAATGCTAAAAAGAAATTAATAATTTTATATGTTTTTAAACACATCATCTACTTTCAAATAGAAACATACACACGCACAACACATATGTATAAGCAAATCAAAACAAATCCAAAGACACACAGAAACATACATATCTGTATGCAGAATTCCTCAAAATGCAACGCAAGAACTAAAAAAATCTAAATAAATCTTTAAAAATACTTTAAAAAATGCTAAAAATCAAAAATTAAACTTAAGCACTCAAACCATAGAATTAACTGTGATCCAAAAATCATCGTGATCTAAGCAGTCGTTTAGATTTTTTAAATCCGAACATTAATGTTAAATGTAGCTCCTCAATTATGGGGAATTTCGAAATTTATTTTTTTATTTTCAAGTATGCAAACGTTCCGAGCGACAATATGGAAATGCCCATATATGTAATTGAATAGGAATGATCTGCAAGGGTGTATAAATTTTGGCTGACCGATGTTAGCTTTCTTCCTTTCTGTTTCCATTTCCGATCCTTTTTATGGAAGCTAGTTGTTGTCCGATCCTGCTAGGTCCGACTTATATGCCACCTGCAATATTAAAACGACTTTTGGTAAAGTTTTATTCCAATAGCTTACTAAGACTAAGGGGACTAGTTTTCAGAAAAATAACATTTTATAATTTCCGGTTCAGATTTTTTTGTGACATTTTGTAGTTTTATGACGTTATCATATATTGTAAGTGTTCAGCAGAACAAACTTGATCATTGATTACTGATCCAATGAACAATTATAATTTTGTTCTGCTAAAACCATCTAATGTATTGTAAACTTTTCAGACGAATAAGTGAAAACGACGAAGTGGGTTTGACGAACAAAAAAAAACAAAGATAGAGGAATACGTTTCGATTTTCAATTCTTCGCATACTCATCTAGTGGGCATCACCAGTGCGGTCACAGCCGTCCCCAGTAATATGTACTTTATAGGGTCTTATTCGGTTCCTTCTACCTGTTAAATACTTTTCACCAAATTCAATATAACCATTAACTTTGCAATATGTATGACTAAAAATGTAGGTGGTGCTGTATATTTCCACAGATGGTGAAACTGATGAATTTTTACAAGCTTGAAAGTATAGTTTTTTTCATAAGAGTGCAGCGTGCTCCCAAAGAGCAACAGCGTTGAGACTTATCGCATCAAGAGGCGGTAACCGACTTTGTACGCTCTCGGCAGAGTGTGCGTATTAACGGGGAGTTGGCCCGACTCTTTGACATTAACGATCGTTGCGGATCGGACGCAGCGGCAAGAGGCCTCGGCCTATAAAAGAACCACATTTAGTGCGCGCTGCTTTTTGAAGTAGCCTCAGTGTTATTTTAACAGCGAAGTTGGTCAGTGCGAGAGCTGCCGATCCGAAAAAACAAACTACAACCAGTTAGGCAACGAATACCGGGAATTGCAACAAAGCGATACTAGCAAATCAAGTGAGTCCAAGTCAAGTAATAAAACTGAAAGGCCGATACACGCAGAAGATTTAGGTTTCAGAAGGACCCAACAGCTGGCGAGAAAAGGTGTTGGCCATTAGACATTCATAACGTGATTTCAGATTCATCTGCTGTTGGGAGACTACATTGTGCGCATTTTAATTACTCAATCAGAAGATGTGGTGATATCGATGCCAGCGAAGCAAGTTTTAATAACATTGTATAATAATGTAAGAGCCAAAAGCCTGCACAGCAAACCAGCTTAAAACCCGAATTAGCGAACAAAATTCGATGGTTCGTTCGCCTTACATAAAATACCTGTTTGCACCCAACATTTTTAATATGATTGTTGCAAGCCCAACATAGGACTGTTTAAAAATTGGCTGACAAATTAGGCTGCAAAAACCCAAAAACCCTTTCAAATAATTAAGAAATTTTTCATTCGGCACTGGCTATGACGCGGCGATGTGTACACACATCTGCCAAGCAAGCTGTGTAACGAAATAAAATTTGCGGCCTATGCCAATAGCATATCTAGTTGGTTTTTCCCAAGACGAAAACAACTTACTTACTTACTTCCATTTTTGGAGGAAATGGAGCACCAATTTGAGCGAAGAATATGGCACCTATGACTATTCAATACGAAACAATGTTTTCTTCATAGACTCTTGGCGTAATGCACCGATTGTAACATACTGATAAGTGGTTACTTGTAGATATTATTCCATAGAATATATGGTTAGCGTATTTCACAGTTTCAGGGCCAATACTTTACATAGCGTTTACGTTGATATCTTTGCGTTCTTTTGATTTATTTTTCCAGAAAAAAACCATATTTATTAGGAATTATATATCAATGATTTCCAAGATATCTTTACCCGCGCAGGTGGCAATACAATTAAATTCAGAAGATCCAAACATTTCCGCCCCAATACATTTTATTGAAAAAGTAATGCACTCAAATTAATTTTAAAATTCACATAATTCATATTAATCTAGATATGAGCAAGTTGATTTTATGCTTTGTCATTGTTTTTCTAGGCTCTGATATTGTTCATCAAATGCAAGTTCCTAAAAGACTTAACAACATATTTAATTATTTATTACTGTGGACGATAGTCCACATAGTCAAGAGGCGTACCAGGAGAGTGTGCGTAGTCAACTACTATATATTTACGAAGAACTGAAAATCTGTTGTGATAAACCGTTCGAACTTTATATTATCTTTGTTTACGACTTCATATTACAAAAGCTTTATAAAAACAAGAGAAAACGGCTGACTATCAAATACCCGTTACTCAGCAAAAGCAAGCAGCCGCAAGCAGGGCAAAACAAGCAGTCGCTTGAAAGTGGCTCCATTTACCGGTCAATTTATTATTTGCTTATAACTTTTTACTGAGTGATTCACGTTGGGAGGTATTACTAGATCAAACAAAACTGTTTTTACACTTTTGTAAAATCTCAAAAGATTTGGGCCCCAGGATGTTTTTGAGTTTCTTTAAGGTGCCCGTGGTCGTGTCTCTCGGGACAGACAGACAGACATACAGAAAATGAATAGCAAATTAATAGAAAAGGAATTAAAGCTTTGTTTATTTTTATTGTATATTTTTTTACTCTATATATACATATATACTTTCCCGCAGCTTCGCCTGCGAAAATCAACATTGAAAATTTTACAAAGATGTACATATGTCTTTTTGATTTATTTTTAAATTTCTCGGTCTTATTCAAAATATTTTTAAAAAATACAGAAAAATGATACTAAAGATCTTAGCAATCTCTCGAGAATAAGAGGAGAAACATTTTTTATCAGAACTTTATTATCAATAAAATCTCCCAAGTGGGCCACCCCCGATTCGAAGTCCGATTTTCGTCAAACTTGTTTACTTTTTTTTTCAAAATTTCTCAAAACCGTTCAAATAAAGTTTTTTTTAAGAACCGGAAAAGTAAACAAGTTTGATGAAAATCGGACCTTCGAATCGGGGGTGGCCCACTTGGGAGATTTTGACTCATTATATATGTTCGAAATTAACTCATTTTTTGAATTTCGGGGGAAAACTGGATTTTTTGGGGACTTTGAAATTTTTTTGTGAAATATTTAAAGAAACATTTGGTATGTCCGTGTTTTTAATAATTTCTTGAGTTACGCCTAACACATCTAAAAATTGGGACAGCTATTTAATTTCTTTATAATTAAAGCTATCTTAAAAATTTAAGAAACTTTACAGTTAAAATTAACAAACAACTCACGTATAATAAAAACATTTAAGCTGCGTCATCAAAAAAGTTGGTTTTTTTTAGTTTTTGTTGAGTTTAAATGTTATTTAAATTTTTTTTAATCGAAGAAGAAAGGAAGCTAATTGCGGCTATCCGAAGTTTATATACCCATGCAAATCATTTCTATTAAATAACAAAACGTAGATTGCGTAAATGCTGCAAATCCAAACAAAAGAGAGTTCCTCGACTATCAAATACTCGTTAAATAGCTAAAGCAAGCTGTCACTCGAAAGTGACGCCATTTATGTAGCGGACAATTTATCACTTGCTTATTATTTTTTTACTTTGTCTGTCTGTCCGTCTGGCCCATTTTGGTCAATCAATAGGTATTGATGAAACGAATACACCGCGTTAATCTAGCTTCAAAATTGTGGACGCCACAGTTTTTCGCGGTTTGTGGGCGTTAGAGGGGGCGTTTACAGACAGACAAATCGGACCACTCAGTAAAAAGTTATAAGCAAATTATGAAATGTCCGGTAGATGGCGACTGCTTAGTTTGCCCAGCTTGAAACTGCTTGCTTTAGCTGAGTAACGGGTATTTGATAGTCGAGGCACTCAACTATAGCGTTCTCTCTTGTTTTCAAACTATTTATTAGTAATAAAAGTTCGAGTCATAGACAAACTGTAGATTTGTAAAAAACAATAGAAAAGGAGTATACGCAGTGTATCCAATACCAGTGTTTCCAGATGAAATTTTTGCTATCCCACTAAAAAATTTCAAGTAATCGATATTTCCCCAAAAAAAATGCAGTTTTCCCCCTAAATTCAAAAAATGAGAATCTTTAAAAAAAATGTATCTATAAAAAATTTAAAGTTATTTTTGTGATCTAGGGGTCTACCACTACCAGGAACTACCACAATCCTTCCTACCGCATTAAAAACAAATTATTTTGTAATCTAGTGCTATCGCTCTTTCCATTTATATTCCAATCACTATGGACGGCAGTCCATGTAGTGACGAAGCGCACCAGGAGAGTGTGCGAAGGCGACTAATATATATAGCCGCAAAATTGAAAATCTGCTGTGATAGTCCGACCGTAATGAGTAATACACCAAATTAAAGGTATTGCCAAAACTTAAAGGATTGCATACCAAGACCTCAAAAAAATCAATTGGTTTGGGAGAGAGAGCGGTAAAAGTGAAAATTTAGAAATTTGGATCTGTTGGGGCCGGTGGGGATAATTGGCACTATAGCCCGCACTATGTTATTTGTATTCCTACTGAAAATGCGCTTAATTTGAGGGGTCATATCAAAAAATCGCACGCTCCGTTAAAAAGTTATACGGAAAACTAATTTCTGGGGGCCTACTCAAAATGAAAATTTAATTCTGTTTGTCAGTTTGTCAGTTTGTCCAAAACATGTTTTTTAAGTTCTGAAAATTTGATATGATGTTCATCAGATCGATATAAGAAACTTTAGTTCTACCACTTTTGGAAAACCCGTTAGTTTAGCGGGAAAACAGCTATAAATAGCTAAAATAGGGAAGGCTGTAACTTCTAAACTACTGAAGCTACAGACTAGTGCTAACGATCGCACCTTTAACATACAAAAGTTCTGATATCAACATTAGTGACGAAAGATCATTATACACATGACTAAATACACTTTTTAAAATTTATTTTTTCGGCACTCTGCAATTCCTATAAAGGGGAAAAGGCTAGACTAATTTTTAAGAACACACGAACATTTTCAATTGCAGAGTGCCGAAAAAATAAATTTTAAAAAGTGTATTTAGTCATGTGTATAATCATCTTTCGTCACTAATGTTGATATCAGAACTTTTGTATGTTAAAGGTGCGATCGTCACTAGTTTTTACCTCGTTAAGAGGTTTTTTGTTTGATATGCCAATATATTAGCATTATATGTTATAATTTTATCTCCTGCAAAATATACTTTTTAAACTTCTTAATTTTTTCTTTATAGATATCCACAAATATTGTATTTCCTATTTACTAAAAAACAACAAAATGTGTGGTAAGTAAATAAATAAATCAATAATCAGTGAAAAAAATAACATACCTTATCAGTATGGACAGCAGTCCATGTAGTGACGAAGCGTGTGCGAAGGCCACTCCTATATATACACGAAAAAATTAAAATCTGCTATGATGGTCTGATCGTAATGAGTAATAAACAAAATTAAAGGTATTACTTAAACTTAAGGGATGGGATACCAAGACCTCAAGAAAATCAATTGGTTTGGGAGAAAGAGCGTTGAAAGTGTAAATTGAAAATTTAGATTTGGATCTGTGGCCGGTGACCCCTCGCACTACGTTAGTTGTATTCCTACTGAAAATGCGCTTAATATGAGGGGTCATATCAGAAAAGCGCTCCGTTCAAAAGTTAGACCGAAAACAAAATTGTGGGGGCCTAGTCAAAATGAAAATTTAATTCTGTTTGTCAGTTTGTCCGCTTGTCAGTTTGTCCAAAACATGTTTTTTTAAGTTCTGAAAATTTGATATGATGTTCAACAGGTCGATATAAGAAACTTTAGTTTTACCACTTTTGGAAAAACCCGCTAGCTTGGCGGGAAAACAGCTATAAATAGCTAAAATACAGAAGCCCGTAACTTCTGTACTACTAAAGCTAAAGACTTGTGCTGTATCTCGTTTGAAAGGTATTTTGAAATGCTATAAGCGCACTATATGTAATTTGTGTAAATGTTATAGTTAAAAAGATATGCCCAAAACAATTTTTTTAAACTGTTTTTTTTAGCTTTTTTTTATTTTTTTAAAAAACGGCTCTAACGATTTTCTTTAAAGCTTTAAGCTGTATAGCCCTTGAGATTCCTTAAATTTTGGTATATATCATGTTACTGTAAAAAGTCACGTTTAAAAGTTATTCAGAAACGAAAAACTAAAACTGCCCAAACATTTAGTTTTGTATGTGCGTATCCAAACTGTAGGGTCAAGGAATCGTTAAAATTGTTTTAAACCAGTCCATTTAGGAAACTTTTGTTTTACGGCTTTTGAAAAAACAAGCTAGTTTGGCGGGAAACCCGCTAGAAAAGGCTAAATTTCGTAAGTCCGTAACTTGCGAAATATTAATGGTACAGACTTGTGCTTCACCTCATATTAAAGGTATTTTTAAATAAAATAAACGCCTCCTTAACAAAATGTATGTACATGCAATGGTTAAAATGGTTTTTTAATTTTTTTTTAGCTTTTTTTTATTTTTCTCAAAAACGGCTCTAACGATTTTCTTTGAAACATTAATCAGTAGAGGCCTTGAGATTCCTTAAATTTTGGTATGTAACACGTTATTGTAAAAAATTTCGTTTGAAAATTATTTAAATACAAAAATGGCCCCTTTTGTTAGCTTAGAACAACTAATCCTGTGTGTATCCAAACTGTACTTTAAACCGTTCCATATAGAAAACTTTTTTTTTACGACTTTTGACAAAACCCGCTAGTTTAGCGGGAAGAAAACGCTTCGAAAAGTATGAAGATATGATATGACTCATGTTTAAAACAAAAATCCCTGATATCAAACAAAAACACCTCTTAACGACGTAAAAAACTAGTGACGATCGCACCTTCAACATACAAAAGTTCTGATATCAACATTTGTGACGAAAGATGATTACACACATGATTAAATACACTTTTTAAAATTAATTTTTTCGGCACTCTGCAATAGAAAATGTTCGTGTGTTCTTGAAAACTTGACTAGCCTTTTTTCTTTATAGGCATTTTAGAGTGCCGAAAAAATAAATTTTAAAAATAGATAACTGCATTAAACATTTTTGAAATTCAGCCTCCTTTATCAAGGTCGCCAATTATTCCCTTTGGTTTTTTTTATTGTGACGTCATGCGCTCTCACATATGCGTTGGTGTTTTATTTTTATTCAGGCGTTCCTTTAAGTGACTGTGCAAAGGAAAAGGTAAAATACCACAGACACAAAGCACCAAATCGCGCGGCTAAAAATGCGAATATATCGATAATTTTTTTCTTTTAGGAAAATTCGTATGTATATATGTACATTTAAATTCTGAGTCGGACTTTATTACTATTTGCAAAATCATGCTGCTCCGATAGCTTTAGATTTTAGTAACAGTTTTACAATCGAGGTTTTCCTTAATATTGTTTTTATTTTTAAAATACAAAAATCCGATAAGCTAAGACGAAATGTTTCCAAACTACTTATTAATTTTCAAACGTTGAATTATTGACAAACTGTGCATTTGTCAAGACAGAATAAAAACATAATTTCGCCCCGCTGCGTACACACACACGCACGCTAAAATCCGTATTTTACACCCCAACCACGAGATACCCAGCGGGAAAAAACCTCTGGATAAAGCATACTTTTATAAGGTTTCTCCATACAAGGCGGAAAGGAAAAAACCTCCTTCACCCCTTACTTTTCTTCCATCTCTGGTTTCAAAATACACGGGGTGACACAAAAAAGTAAGCGGTTAAGGAGGTTGTGGTGCGGATCTCTGGCAGTTAAATGCAGGCCAAAATCCACTGGTTTTTGTACTTCCTGCATTATAGGTTTTCCACACGTACTCAGTACACCCTTCCAGTTGTGGTTTTCCACTGCTTTGAATTATCTGATTTTCCACACCCTAGAAATATTTGCTTTTCCACTGAACTCCAATATTGAATTTCCATTCAATTGCAATATCTGATTTTCCAGACAAGACCAATACTTTTTAATTTGGTATGTGGATTTATTAATCTTTTTTCATAAGTATTTTTGTATATTTTATTTTTCGAACGCTGAACGCAGATCATCTCGATATTGGCGAACACTGTCGTTTCTGAGTGACTCTGAAAACAAAAACCATTATATATAAATACATTATATATTTATACAAATAATAAATATATAAAAAGTAAAGGGTAAATAAATAGAAAACAGGGAAATTAGAAAAATAAGAATAATTACCATATGGTGAAATGTTTGCTAGTTTTTCAATAGGTACATGATAATCAATTAAATGGAGAGATAGAACATTTCCCAATAACAGAAATAGAGTTTAAATACGTTTCAAACCATCCATTAAGGAATTCTTTAAAATATATTATAATATTATATAATTTTTATACCCGTTACTCGTAGAGTAAAAGGGTATATTAGATTCCTGCAAAAGTATGTAACAGGTAGAAGGAAGCGTTTCCGACCATATAAAGTATATATATTCTTGATCAGGATCACTATCCGAGTCGATCGAGCCATGTCCGTCCGTCCGTCTGTCCGTTTGTATGAACGCTGAGATCTCGGAAACTACAAAAGGTAGAAGGTTGGCATTTTGCATGCAGATTCTAGGGGTTAATACGCAGCGTGTTTTTCACGCCGATGTGCCACGCCTTCTCTAACACCCACAAACGACGAAAAACTGTGGCGCTTACAGTTTTGAAGCTAGATTAACGGAAAAAGGAATGTGTATTCGTTTCTTCAATACCTATTGATTGACAAAAATGGGCTTTATTTATTTATTTATTTATTTATCTATCTATCGCCAATGGATAAATCCTTATCTGGCTACAATTGATTAACTTATATCTATAAACGAGCATTAATTAAAAAATATTCCCTAAGGGTTTGCCTTAACATTTCCTTCTTGGCCCCCCAGCTGAAACTAATGCTAGTAGGCAAGCTATTGAAAATCCTAAGAGCCCTTAGTAAAGGCTCATTTTGAGCATAGTTAGTCCTGACAGCATGTTCCACAAATGGTATCAAGGTACGCAGATTCCTGGCAGGAGCATTGAAATTAATGCATCCCAACAGGCAAGGACAGTCAATATTTCCTACCAGCAGATCATTAATAAAAAGAAGGCCTGCAATTGCACGGCGATCCTTCAAGGAACAAGTGTGCAGCAGGGAACACTGGCTAGCATAGGGCGGAGCCGGTTCGGTAAAATGCAAGGATTGCAATGCGAATTTCAAAAACTTTTTCTGCAACCTCTCAATCCTATTGATCTGTACACTTCCTGAGGGATTCCAAATAAAGGAAGCGTATTCGAACCTGGAACGGACAAACGCAGAGTATACAGACAATCTGGAATACGGATCTTTGAATAAGACAGTGTTTCGCTTAACAAAGCCGAACATTGCATATGCCTTTGGTAATATAAAATTGAGATGTTCGTTGAAAAGAAATTTGTCATCAAATAACACCCCCAGATCAACTATTTCATTCAAAACAGAGAGAGGGTGGTTATTGATGTGATAAGTGGATGGGATGGTTACATGACGTTTCGCATAACGAACGATGTGGCATTTGTGAAGGTTTAAGGGCAAATTATTCTTGGAACACCACCTACCGATACTGTCTAGGTCCGATTGAAGTAGTATCGAATCACTTACGGTATTAACCGTCCTATAAATTTTCAGATCATCCGCATAAAGAAGAAAGTTAGCATGATTGATACACTCACAAATATCATTTATAAAAATAATAAAAAGTAAAGGGCCAAGAGAGCTGCCCTGAGGAAGTCCCGATGTCGCTTTATAGGGATGGGATAATGCACCACCTACTTCAACATGATAGCGTCGATTATCTAAATACGATGCTATCCAATTATGAAATGAAGAGTGAAAGCCTAGTTTAAAAAGTTTAGCCTTTAGGGCAGAGTGACACACCTTATCAAAAGCTTTGGAAAAATCAGTGTAAATCGTGTCCATCTGTGAGTGATCCTCAAATGCATGTATACAGTGACTCGTAAAAATAGCCAAGTTCGTCGTAGTAGATCGACCAGGCATAAAGCCATGTTGATTAGGATCAATATAAGACCTTATTAGGAAAGATAATTTTTTGAAAATTATTCTTTCGAACAATTTAGCAATGTTACTGATTTTAGCAATCGGCCTATAATTCGAAATATCAAATTTACTACCTCCTTTATGGACCGGCATAACTCTTGAAATTTTCCATCTTATTGGGAATCTACCCTGCGACAAAGAAGATGAAAACAAGATCTGCAGGGGTAGGTACAGACTGCCAATGCAATTCTTAAGAAAAAATGAAGAAATTCCATCAAAGTCTAGCCTTGGGGAATTATCAAAATAACTGATTGCTTCCGAAATGTCATCGAACGTTATGTCCAGGCTTCCAATGTTGCATATTTCTGGAATCGAATTTAAGGTTTCCTGATCAAACCAATCATTAGATGGTTCAATGTTTGAGGAAAAACACGCCGCAAACAAATTGGCGATATCGGCCTCAGTGGAAGCAGCAACATCACCATACGACATAGTTGAAGGTATAGACGAATGAGATTTCTTGGAGTTAACAAAGCGCCAAAACGCCTTAGGGTTGTCCTTCAAGCTCTGCTCAACTTCACAAATGTATTGGTTATATAGAAATTTATTGAGAAACTCAAACTCACGTTTATGCTGCCTGTATCTTTCGCCATCTGCTGGGTTATGTGTTTTAGAAAATTTTTTATAATATTTGTTCCTAAGATTCTTGTACTTTTGCAGCCCTTTCGTATACCAAGGAAGCCTGTAGGAACCCCGTACCCTGGAACGGACTATGCTGTCAAGAGTGTTTCTAATAGTTGAAAGAAAGGTTTTATAATTAATTTCAACGCAAGGGTTCGATAGCAAGGTACACCAATTCAAGGATAGCAGGCAATCTCTTAGGGAACTCAAACTAGAGGAATCAAATATGTATCTAGGATTAGAATCAATAAATGGCAGAAAGCTATAAAATTCAATTTTAAAGCACAAGGGTTTGTGGTGCACAACACAATTCGAAATAGTAAATTCAGCGAGAGTTACATTAGAATGAACAATAGAATTAATAAAGATTAAATCAAGAAGCTTATGCAAGTCATTGAAAATATTATTAATTTGGGTGAGGCCCATACTAAAACAGTCATCAATGACAATTATTTCATGTGGATGATGCACGTTTCCAGGCACCATAGCAGCTATTTGTGGGTCACACATCCAGAAAACCGAACTGAGGTTAAAGTCTCCTGCCACACATAAGCCATCAGAGTCATCCAAGCTGGCATGGATGTTAGATATGTTGTCTAGGTGAGCCTGGTAAAGTCCGGAATCACTGCCCGGTGGAATATAGGAAGCCACAATCGATATCTTCCCGGATGAGCCAGACACCGTCACCGCCAGCTGGTCCAGAATCGAGTCATCATTAAGGAGTCGAATTGCCGTACAACAGAATTTCCGGCTAACAGCCACTATGACACCACCTCCTCTCTCACACTGCAATCTGCCGAAATCTCTGTCTTTACGAAATACTTGAAATAATTTAGGATCGAAGAATTCATTTGAACTAAAGTTAGAATTTAGCCAAGTTTCAACCAGTATGATAATGTCATAATCACTGTTGGAAGTATTCATAAAGACCGATTGCGTTTTAGTTCTCATGCCGGATATATTTTGAAAGTACATTTTCAGGCCAATATTTCCTGAATGATGGCTGTTTGAATTTGCTGCAGACAAGCCACTAGCAGGTTGCCAGTCGAGGCATGTTGTTGAAGAGAAACTCTCAACATCCGGGTAAGATGTCAGCCTTGCTTGATCATAAGTACTATGAAGTACCTTGCGCAACGTATCCGTACGTATTTTTATAGGCAGGTTAGTATCAATTTTCCTAGGAATATTAGTGCAGTCGAATTGAGAAAGTGTGAATGATTTCCTTCTAAACGGTTGCCTATTCTGTGGGGGCCATTTAAAGAGCGCAGAAGAGATAGGCGGTGAAGGGCACAGTGAAGAGAGTATCCGCATACTCGAATAAGAGAGCGCCATCCAAAGAGACGCGCTGAGCTCATTAGAATCAGAATCCGAAGATAGCAGCATCCGATGTTGATTTAACTCCAGCGGCGAATAAGTGGAGAACGTAATTTCGATGAGTGCATTCCATCCTAATGTAAGCGCCTGCGACGAAACAGCAGAAAGCGGAGAGAGGGAGAGTGTAAGCTGAGTGCAGCGAGCGATATTACGAAGGGCAAACGGCGAATGCAGGAGCGCAGAATGATGAACAGATAACGCCAATCCAGAGAGATCGCCGCTCGGGAGAGTAACTGTTGTAATATGCGAGCATAAGCAACGCAATAAAAACAGAAGAAACTGAAGTAGCTCACGATGAGCTGTTTCTCTTAAGTCGAAACTGAGCTTGATGACATCAGGTCCAGAAAATAGATGGGCAGCCGGGGAAGAAGCCGACCGTTGCTGTTGTTGTTGTGAATAGGACGGTAGGAGAAAAGAAGAGCCATAGGATCCAAGAACAGGCCGAAAGTGACGTCAATGCCAGTGACGTCGACTATTGGTGGTTTTTTGGTTCATCTTTAGAAGGAGTCGAAGTACGCAATGGTCCACCTTCTAAGAAATGCACAACCGTAGAGTCTAAGGGGGGTTTGGTTCTCTCCCTATGAATGAACTGGCTCACTTTAACTGATTGTGGCCAAAATTCCTTACTGAAAACCGTTTGGTAATGCTGCTCCGGTATTCCAAGTTTAAAGTTAATGAATGACAATGTGCTAACATCTACGTCTTTTTTAATTAAAGAATTGCAGATAATTGAATTTTGATTAACGCTCAGCTTTTCGGCAACATATTTACACAGCGCCTCTGGCTGTGTGCTTACTGGAAATTTGCCAATGTGCAGAAAACGTTTGCTTGGTAGAGCTTCAAATAGAACACAAGGAGGAGCCAAACCGATGAGGTGCCTCTTGCTCTTGTTGTTGTTCTTGCGATTCTTGTTGCGCTTCTTTTCCACCACTTTCGCCGGTACAAGGGGATCGTGATTAGAAGAGGGGTTAGCTTGATCGGATGATAATGCCACTGGCGCTGGGATAAGAGGTTTATCCACCCTCCGATGATTGGTTTTCACGCTTGGCATAGTAGATTCCGGGAAGGCTTTTAGAAATTTTCCATTTAATGTTGAATACAGACTTTTAAGATCACTGAGTTCTTTCATAATTTCATCCATCTTAGAATGCGAGTCGTTGCTCACAACGCAACTGTCGCACTGCCAAATAAGATTCGGCAAGGTTGTTAAAAGTTTAATAGCATCTTCTGGCAGATCAACACAAGCGGTGTGGAACTTGCGGCGGCAAAGAGAGGAACAACGAACCGCCTCAAAACCGCGAAGCTGTGCAGCTGTGACTTCAGCTTTGCACTCCGCGCACGAATTAGAAGACATAACGAAAAAGTACGTCTGGTCGGCACGAGCGCTGATCAGAGAAAGTTTTAGTTGAGTAACGGGTATTTGTGAGTCGAGGCACTCGACTATAGCGTTCTCTCTTGTTTTAAATTGAATAGGAATGATCTGCAAGGCTATATAAACTTCGGCTGGCCGACGTTGGCTTCCTTTCTTGTTGTGCTTTAAAATCAATTAATTCTCTTGCTATTGAATGGAAATGTTTAAACAATTTCATTTACGGCTTCTGCTCCTATCTGTCTTCCTGTCTTTGTTAATAGAATCCTAATCAAGGTAAAAAAAAAAACAAAAATACTGATAGCAAAATAACAATTCTAAATGCGGTTAATAACCAATTAAATTTCTTGATGCCCTTTTCAAATTAGGCAGCAAACAAAGCATTAACATTGCCTTGCATAAATATTTGCTTCTCTTTTGTTATTGTTGTTTCAAACATAAGTCACCACTATGGTCGTACCCTTACATTTAAATAATTTAAAATTTGTGCTTTTTTGATCATAATTATTTTGATCATAATTACACTTTTACTTCTTATTTATTAGACGTTTGCTTTAATGTCAAATGGTTATGTTGTACGTAAACGAAACATAGTCTGTAGGTTGTGGGTTCAAAGCCACCTCAGTTCTTCCCAATAATGATGTTGACATAATTATTTATTTTTATACCCGTTACTCGTAGAGTAAAAGGGTATATTAGAATCGTGCAAAAGTATGTAACAGGTAGAAGGAAGCGTTTCCGACCACATTAAGTATATATATATTCTTGATCAGGATCACTAGTCGAGTCGATCTAGCCATGTCCGTCTGTTCGTCCGTCCGTCTGTCCGTCCATCCGTCTGTCCGTCTGTGTGAATGCTGAGATCTCGGAAACTATAAAAGCTAGAAGATTGACACTTTGCATGCAGATTCTAGGGGTTAATACGCAGCGCAAGTTTTTCACGCCGATGTGCCACGCCTTGTCTAACGCCCACAAACCGAGAAAACTGTGGCGCCCACTGTTTTGAAGCTAGATTAACGGGAAAACGAATGTGTTTTCTTTTCTTTAATACCTATTGATTGGCCAAAGGGCGTTATTAATGCATACCGAAATGTAGAAGAAATTATTTAAATCAACCACCTGTTTACAAAAATAATAAATAAAAATAATTTCGGTTTTTAGGCATGTATTTTTAAAGTAGACATTTATGTCTGCTTTTTTGCATTTTTTCCAACTTTTTCAACTCCGACGAAGTGTCTAAACCAATGAATGAAACTCAATGCTGTGTATAAGAAAGTACCTGTAAAATAAGTATTTGATGACCAAATTCGGTTTATTAGAAATCGAGATAGAAAATAAAAAAGGGCCAAAAACGTTTTTTAGACTTAAAAAAAACCATACAAAATATTAAAAGTGCCCTTTTCTTACTCAGGGAGATGTACCTTAACCGAAAATCATAGTTTCATGATGGCGGTAGATGGCGCCACTTTTAAGCGACTGCTTGCTTTGCCCAGATTGAGACTGCTTGTTTTAGCTGAGTAACGGGTATTTGATAGTCGAGGCACTCGACTATAGCGTTCTCACGTAACATCTTATTATTGTAAAAAAATATATATTAAATAATTTGACCAATTGATTTTGTTGTGTATTCGAAACCTAAAATTTATATTGCATTTTTACATACGGATGCCATAAACATATTAATATTAATCTCATTCCATTTTATGACAACAGGAATTTTTGCATATCTGAATTACTTGACGCCCAAGTCTCGGCAGGAGGTTCTTGATTTGTTGGTTACCGGCTTGAAGAGATTAGAATACCGCGGTTACGACTCTACTGGTGTGGCAATCGACTCACCGGATAATAAAAACATTGTAATGGTCAAGCGTACGGGAAAAGTCAAAGTCCTTGAAGAGGCGATTCAGGAGCGTAAGTACTGACATATATGCATAAATAATGATTTTATAAACTAAACGGATTTTGATTAAAATATTATGTCAAAAAATAATTTGTTATGACAATTTGTAAAAGGATAATAGTCTAGAAGCGATGCATTTGACCCACAAATCGCCAAAAATGACCCCAGATGGATTTCTTAAAAATTTAGGTGCATACGTTTTTTGGCGGAAATGCGTGGTTATCGTGTAATTGGACTATAAAGTTAACGATTTGCTATAAAAACTTGCTTACATGCATGGAACACGTCCCAAATATATTTTTATATTGTACCAAATTGGATAAGAAAAATAAAAGTTAAACAAAGGTGCATAGCAGGTGATATATAATTACAAAAACAGATAAAGTAAAATGCATTTCAGTACATATATAATCCATTATTGATTTGTTTAGTTTTAGGAACAATAGATAAAAAGATTACATCTTAGATCCGACAGCATTAATATCAGGGCAGAAAAAGGTCAAGACCTGAGTAGCAGTTTCGCAATGCACAATTTTTGCCAGTCGGTAGTCGGCTAGTTTCTATACTCTTGCAGATCAGTCCTATTTAATTACAAATTACAAAATGTTAAATTTTGATTTACTTACGTATTGTTGCAACAAACTAAATTATAGCGGTTTTTGTATTATTTTGAAATAATACGATCGATCATTTTAATGGCAGCTATGTAATATTTACTACAATTCATGTTCAAAAAAGAGATAATGCTATAGCCGAGAGCCTCGGCATAATAAACTTGCGCTGCGTATTAACCCCTAGAATCTGTATGCCAAATGCCAATCTTGTAGCTTTTAGAGTTTTTGAGATCTTATCGTTTATACAGACGGTCAGACGGATATGGCTAGATCAAGTCGGTTAGTGATCCTGATCAAGAGTATATGTACTTTATAGGGTCGGAAGCGCTTCCTTCTACCTGTTACATACTTTTGCACGAAGATAATACACTCTTTTACTGTACGAGTAAATAGAAATGGAAAGATGACTTTTGGGAAAGTTTCAACAGAATAGCTTTAAAACTGGGAGACTAGTTTGCGGCGAAACGGGCGGACAGACAGACGAACAGACGGACGATCAGATGTTCAGACGGACGGACATACGGACATGGGTAGATCGACTCGTCTAGAGATGCTGATCAAGAATATGTATACTTTATGGGGTCGGAAACGTCTTCTTCACTGCGTTGCTAACTTTTGACTGAAATCATAATATTCTCTTCAAGGGTATAAATATAAATTACAAAATTCCAAAAAATGTATAAATGGAAAATGAGAGAGAGATTCAGGGGATACGCTCACAGCCCAATGTGTAAGAGCTAGAGCAGCTAAATTTTACATTGTAGGCCAAGCCTCCCATTAAGGTTCGAAATGCCCTTCGGGTGGTACCACACAGCTAAAAACTAATATTTACGAAAAAAATAACATCTTTTTTAAAAGCTTACCTCTCAAAGTTGTTGAATTAAAAAAAAAATTTTTTAAGAATGTAGATTTTAAAAATTAGGAGCCATATTTAAAATTAACTTTTGGGCGTAAAAATATAAATTAAAAAATATGATCGGATGTGTTGAAAAATATTATGAGTGACAATTAAATAATTGTGGTTTAAAATGCCACTACACCTAGGGACAACATTTTGTAATCAATTTTATTCTAATCAGGTGTATACACATTGATATTCTTTGTGTTGAAAACTTTTTACTGATATTTGCAAGAATATACAAATAATCAGCTATTCTAATTGTATTTGAATAGATTTCAGCGGAGGCGACTATAGCGAGCCCGTTCTGACCCACATTGGCATCGCCCACACTCGATGGGCCACCCATGGCGTTCCTTGCGAAAGAAACTCCCACCCACATCGTTCCGACGACGGAAACGGATTCGTCGTGGTCCACAACGGCATTATCACTAACTACAACGACGTGAAGACCTTTCTAGCGAAGCGAGGCTACGAGTTCGAGTCGGACACTGACACAGAAGTATTTGCAAAGCTAGTACACCACCTTTGGAAAACCCATCCCACGTATTCTTTCCGAGAGCTGGTCGAGCAGGCCATCCTCCAAGTAGAAGGCGCCTTTGCCATTGCCGTGAAGTCCAAGCATTTTCCTGGAGAGTGTGTGGCCTCGCGGCGTAGTTCACCCCTGCTGGTAGGAATCAAGACCAAGACACGTCTAGCCACAGACCACATTCCCATTCTTTACGGAAAAGGTAAGCTGTCCACTGAGTCTTCAACTGTTGCTGCTATCGCAAATGCAGTTTCTTCACCAGCCATATCCTTTGTCTTCCATCTATATGTAAATAACTGTCTGTGTGTATCGGTTTGATTCCTATAACAACCGCCACTCTGAACTCTCTTCCCATACTGCCTGCTGCACCTGTACCGCTCGATGACGAACAGCAGATGACAACAAGCAAAGCCAAGATCAAGGTAGTCACTTGACTAACCCGTATGCTTTTCAAACGATAATCCTGTGCTATGGGGCTTTTTACACACTAACCCAAATTTGCAAACGATTTGTTCATGCCTTTTTCTAATATATTTGTCTTTTATTGCTCGCACAAATTATTAACTTAATACATCTTATTTTATCCTTCTCAATTTGTTTAGATTCCGAATCCGGCAAAACGCAAGGTAACTAAAACATTAATTATTTGTAATAAGCAAAAAAAAAAATAATTTTCGCTTGGGCTTGGTCATCTTATCAATTTGGACCCCTTTTAAAACTCTGCCTGCTTAAATGAATAATTTAAATGTAATGCTTTTAAATGTATATATACATATGACCAAACGGTACACAGAAACCAATTTCATGGTCAAATCAACCAAGTCTCATGTTAAAATTTCTCAAGAGAAAGTATTGTTTGAATTTACCGAAAAGAAACTGCGAAAATGTCTTACATAGAATTATAGAATAAATTCCGCCAGTGCTGGCATCATTCATTTAAAAACAAGCAAGGAAGCTTACTTCGGCCGAAGTTATATACTTTTGCAGATCCTTTTATTCAAATACAACCCTGCAGAAACGGAATCAGTTTTGGACCAATTAAATACTAGTTGAGTCAGAAGAGTTAACTAGTTCAAGTTATGTCCATTTCCTTGTAACGAACTGGTCAATTTTTCATAGGTTTGTCATCGGAAACAACTAGTCTATTTGCTACTAGTTTTACACTAGTGGCTGTTAACCAATTTACGGTAACAGCTGCTACACAATAAGAAATTATTTTATCTAAAAATCTAAAAACTGATCTATCAATCATTAAATCTTACTTTATATATATTTTTAAAGCAGTGATTTTTTCATATATCTATAATGTCTACAACAGATTAAACTAAGTTAAATATAAAACTAAAGCATCACCTATCAAACAAAAAAAATTACAAAGACTGGGGATTGAACCGAGGACCTAAACTGCTTGATTTCTTTGGTGTTAAATTTCCCAAGACATTTACACTCTAGGCTATATTTTTGGATCATATGTAGCTCAAGTGCAACTAGTTAAATTTCAGTTGCCTTTTAACTATACTTTAAAATATATTTATTCTACCAATTAAATATTTTTAGGTTTTTTCTTGTCAGAAAGGTACCAGTTCGAGACAATTTGCTTTTTCACTAGTACTATTTATTTTTTTGACTAGCACAAATTTTCTAAGCCATGTGTAGTCCAAATGCATCCAGACAAATTCCGGTAGCTTTTTTACTAGTTGTACAACTAGTGGATTTTCAGACTAGTTCCCATTTTTCCTGCAGGGAAATTACAGAAATGTTATATGTAGATTACTTGCGTATTCGTATTATTTTGACATCAATTGATCGATCCTTTCTATGTCAACTATATAATATAGCCGTCCGATTTATGTTAAATTTAATTAGAAATTCGGAGTTATTAAAATAAAGGTATATTCCATATTAGAAGACAATACAACAAAAATTAACAAAGCTACAATTTTGTTCCTATTAATTTCCCTTTATTTTTTCGATCGTTCCTATGGGAGCTATATGATATAGTCGCCCGATATTTCAGAAATTAAATTCGAAATATAAAACAATATAAAAAACGATATTTCCAAAAACATTAGGACGGCGCCAGTTTGTTACATCAGAATCTATGGCTCTGTGGGCCATATTTTTAAAGCTAAAGAGTAAAAATGTTTCATACCGATTCTACTAGTGCCTATGAAGACCATGTTTGCTTTAGCCAAGTACCACGGCCACTCTAACACCCATAGAACCCAAAAATTCTGGCTAGGAACTGCAATTTAAAAGATTTTGTAAAAATGTTAACACAGTTTAGTTTAGTTTATCAATAGACCAATACTCATAAGAAAAGGTCTGATGGTCTGTCCGTCTACTTTAATACCGCTTGGGAGCTGCGTTCTGTCGATTTTTTACTTTCACTCATAATAAAATATGCTCACAGAGGTTCACTTAGGAAAGGGATATACTGGGATGTTTGTCTTATCAATGCACTATGGGGCATTTGACCACTTTGGTTGGGTAAAGCTCATTTTTGAAAAGTCGTTAAAATAAAAAATTTAGTTCGGGGATGTGTTAACAGAAGCCCATTTAACAATGTTTCGTTTCAGGAAATCCGATAAAGGGCGTCTCTGTTAACTTAGCAGCTGTTAAATCAGCTGTTACAAATGCGACTTTCAATTCGACTATTCGCTTGCAGATTTGAAGTTTTTAAAATTTCACTTTTAAAGCAATCTTTGTTAACTTTTTGGATTGGAATAAAAAGATGGTGCTATATACTATTTGGTTCTGTGCTTACACGGTGCAAATCCGTCGTTTTTTTCTTATAATTGAGTGGCAAAGGAAGTAGTCCAACACGCACATTTTTTCATGAAGACTTAATTTCAAATGGAGCAATAAAGCGAGTCCAGCGGAGTCCACTTTTGAAACCAATTGTGATTTGTATAGTATTTAATTCTTGTCAAAATGTATATAGTCCAGTGGTGGCCAGCAGAGGCAGCGCGCAGGGCCCACGGGATAGGCAATTTCGCTGCCGCTGCTCTGCCAGCGCGCTGCCGCGTTTCGACGCACATGTACGCTGTCAAGCTGCAAAACGTCACGCACACAATCAAATTCGTGCATGCTCGCACTGACACAAACGCAATGCGTTCTTTCATTGTCTGTGTGCTGCCTCTGCTGGCCACCACTGATATAGTCAGATTCGCAACTTATGGCCATTTTTTTTCTATAATTTAATTTTTTAGACCATAACCTCAAATTTAGAGGCTGTAAAGCGAAATTTTTGGTAAATTCTGACATTTGTAATTTTTTTTTTTTAACTTTGGGATATAGAGTCCAATTTGTGTATAACTTTTAGTATTATGTTACAGCAGTAAGTAATAGCTATTTCTAAAGTTATGTGCTTTTATATTAAAAAACAACAAAGTCAATCTTATCGTTCCTATGGGAGCTATATGATATAGATGTCCGATCCGGATGATTTTTATATATAATATGCGCAGGGATAAGAAATTAAGACTGGTAAAGTTTCACGTCTATATCTTTTAAATTGACTGAGTAATTAATTTAGACCTCCAAAAGCGGTCAAGTGCCCCATAGTGCAATGGTTGGAGACACCAAGAACTTAATTTTTTTTATATGTAGACATTTGAGCGCAGTATACAATTTTTGTTCTAGCCTGAGTTCAAGAATAGAGGCTCCAAATTAAAAAACATATTTCTTTTTTTTCTAGATTCATTTTAAATTAAAATAATCCTAAAACCACTAGATAATATAAGATTGACATTTATTTCATCGAATTTATTTTCATTTCATTTTTTTTATTCGCTGATATTACAAATTTGATGTGGGATATACACTGAATTCCCATTAACCCCACATATGTACACACACGCACTTGCTCTTGCTCACATCGGGTGCTATTGCATTGTGCTTTTCGTTTTCTATTGCCATCGTGGAACTATCGGCACGCAATATTATCAAAATCAACCATGTTTTTGCAACTGTAAATCCAACGCAATGAAACATCATCGCCACCAATGAAAATGCAAAATTAACTAGAAATTCGTCCACATGGACAATCCCGTGAACTGCCAGTGCTGCCGCGTTCAGAGAGCACTTCCGAATTCATGCCTTTGGAAGAGAAGGAAGTTGAATATTTCTTTGCATCAGACGCCTCAGCCGTAATTGAACACACAAACCGAGTGATCTATTTGGAGGTAAGATAAAGGATTACTTTCCATTATTTTTACGCATAAAAGCTTAATCCAATTAATCTTTATTCTTATACCTAGCTACAGTAACGTAGCCAGGATTTCGTTATAGGGGGTTACAGTACAACTTTTGTGTAGCATACTTCTTAACCCCATACAAATTTATTTAAAAACCCGTAGTTTATTTAACTATTTTGTCACTGAACAAAGAAATTTGGAAAAATTCATTTAATGCAAAATATATCCAATTTACGTTTAACAAGAGAGAACTTTATAGTCGACTTTGAAATACCCGTTACTCAGCTAAAGCAAGCAGTCTCAGCGGGGTCAATAGGTATTGAAGAAATACACATTCCTTTTCCCGTTAATCTAGCTTCAAAACTGTATGCGCCACAGTTTTTCGCGGTTTGTGGGCGATAGAGGGGCACATCGGCGTGCGCTATTGCGCTAATTAACCCACAGAATCTGCATGGAAAGTCAACATTCTAGCTTTTATAGTTTCCGAGATCTCAGCGTTCATACAGACGGACGGACGGACAGACGGACATGGCTATATCGAATAGTGATCGTGATAGTGAAACGCTTCCTTCTACCTGTTACATACCTTTGCACGAATATAATATACTTTTTTACTCTACGAGTAACGAGTATAAAAATGTATTGTTTAGCGACAAGATATTTATTGGCTATATCTTTATATCTTTCAGCAAATGATTTTTAAATTTAATGATTTTTAAATTTAAAATGTATTTATTTTTAAGGTAGTTTAAAATGAACAAGAAAGAAAGCTAACTTCGGCCAGCCGAAGTTTATAAACCCTTGCAGATCGTCCCTATTCTATTCGAAATTACACAAATGTTAAATTTCGATTTGCAACAAACAAAATTATAGCAGTCTAGTATTTTGACATTAATTGATCGATCCTTCCTATGGCAGCTATATTATATAGTCATCCAATTTATGTTAAACTTAATTCGAAATTCTAAAATAAAAATAAAATAAGCTTATATTCCAAAGTAGAAGAGAATACAATAAAAATTAACAAAGCTACAATTTTGTTCCTATTAATTTCCCTTTAGTTTTCCAATCGTTCCTATGGGAGCTATATGATATAGTCGTCCGATTTTTCTAAAATTTAATTCGAAATTCAGAACAGTGTAAAAAAATGATATTTCCAAGAGCATAAGGTAATATATCAAAAAACACATAAGTTATAATTTTTTTTCAATTATTTTTCCGATTATTCCTATGGGAGCTATAAGATATAGTGGTCCGATCCGGCCGGCTCCGACTTATATACTACCTGCAACAGAAAAACGACTTTTGGTAAAGTTTCAGCTCGATAGCTTAAAAACTGAGGGATTAGTCTCCTTCACTGCGTTGCAAACTTCTGACTGAAATCATAATACCCTCTGCAAGGGTATAAAAATGCTGTATGCCGGAATACACACGATTTCCGAAAATAATAATTATTCTCGTGTTGCTTCATCAATTCTTAAAATTGTTAGCAAATTTTGTATTTTGCAAGACCTACTATTAAAGAAAACGATTTTAGTTTATCAACTTTTCATCAAACAACAACAGCCCAACGATGATGGTTGAAAGTTGGAAAAATTCTTTTGGTGATTATTACAGGCAAACTATTTTTTCAATATGCTTTGATGAACATAATTTTGAACTATATCTTGAGTGACAAAGAATAACTCAGTTAAAGGGAGAATGAGCGATTACGTTAATTGTTAAAACTTTTTAGTGAATGGTCGGAATTGGAATTAGCTTGGCTGCCCACAAATATTGACAAATCAAATAAAAAAAAAATGTAAACTTGTGGGTGTTAAAGTGAGCGTGGCACTTATCGGAAATCCGCGGGTTTAATGCCAACTTTATGGCTTCACACCGATAATACAAATGGACAGACAGGAGGTCATGGCGAAGGAAGGGGTGTGGTTTTGAGGCTATGCCGCCTTGTGTTAGCTAAAATTCTATGCAAAATTAGGGTTTAAGAAGTATGCTATACAACATTTATACTGCACTGCTATCAAATTTCTACCAGAAATTATAATAAATAGTGGGTGGGATGGCACATTTTTATACCCTTGGTTATTATAAATTCAGTCAGTATTTTGCAACGCAGTTAAGGAGACATTTCCGACCCCATAAAGTATATATATATATATTGAGAGACGAGTCGATCTAGCCATGTCCGTCTGTCCGTCCGTCTGTCCGTCCGTCTGTCCGTCCGTCTGTCTGTCCGTTTCTACGCAAACTAGTCCCTAGAAGCTATCAAGATGAAACTTTACCAAAAGTCTTCTTTCTATTGCAGGTAGTATATAAGTCGGAACCAGCAGGATCGGATCCCATAGGAAGGATCTGAAAAATAATCGAAAAAAATTATAGCTTCCGTAATTTTTCACATATGACCTAATGCTTTTGAGAATATTATTATTTACACTGTTCTGAATTTCGAATTAAATTTTAGAAAACTCAGACGACTATATCATATAGCTCCCATAGAAACGATCGGAAAATAATAGGAAAAAAATTTTAGCTTCGTTAATTTTTATTGGAATCTCTTCTACTCTGGAATATAACTTTAATTTATTAATTCAGAATTTCGAATTCAATTTAACATTAATCGGATGACTGTATTTATTAAAAATGTCAAAATAATACAAAAATTGTTATAATTTTGTTTGTTGCAACAAATACGCAAGTAAATCTTAATTTAATCTTTTGGTATTTGTAATTGAATAAGAATGATCTGCAAGGGTTTTGGTCAATTAGTAGGTATTGAAGAAACAAATACATTTCCCTTAAAATTTTTAATCTACCTTGAAAACTGTGTGCGCCACAGATTTTGTGGGCGACGGACAGACGGACATGGCTAGATCGGCTAGTGATCCTGAACAAGAATATATATACTTTATAGGGTCGGAAACGCTTCCTTCTAGATTTTACATACTTTTAATATACGTATAAAAAACTATAAAAATATTTCATATATTTGTGGTTGGCAATCGTATTAGATTTTACTATTAACTTACGTAAAAATGTCTTTGTAGGACGACGACGTTGCCGCAGTTCGTGATGGTACCCTAAGCATCCATCGCTTAAAGAAGAGTCTGGATGACCCACACGCACGCGAAATCACTACTTTAAAAATGGAAATTCAACAGATCATGAAGGGGAATTATGACTACTTTATGCAGAAAGAGATCTTTGAGCAGCCCGACTCCGTAGTCAATACGATGCGCGGGAGAGTCCGTTTCGACGGAAACGCAATTGTGCTCGGCGGCATCAAGGACTACATTCCTGAGATCAAGCGCTGTCGCCGTCTCATGCTGATTGGGTGTGGTACTTCTTACCACAGCGCCGTAGCCACCAGGCAGCTGCTTGAGGAGCTTACTGAGCTGCCCGTGATGGTCGAACTGGCTTCCGACTTCCTGGATCGCAACACACCAATTTTTCGCGACGACGTCTGCTTTTTTATATCGCAGTCTGGAGAGACTGCAGATACCCTAATGGCATTGCGGTACTGTAAGCAGCGGGGAGCCTTGATTGTGGGCATCACGAACACTGTAGGCAGCAGCATCTGCCGAGAATCCCACTGTGGAGTGCATATTAACGCCGGTCCAGAGATTGGAGTAGCTTCGACTAAGGCCTACACCTCACAATTCATTTCTTTGGTGATGTTCGCGTTGGTTATGTCCGAGGATCGTCTTTCCCTTCAGCAGCGACGACTGGAAATTTTGCAAGCCCTGTCCAAGTTGGCAGACCAAATTCGGGCCGTTCTCAAGCTGGACTTAAAAGTTCAAGAGCTTGCCAAGGACCTTTACCAACATAAGTCGCTACTGATAATGGGTCGTGGCTACAATTTCGCCACTTGCCTTGAAGGTGCTCTGGTAAGAAATCATCCTAGACTTCCAAGATTCCCTTTAACCCAGTCGAGACTCTTTTTTAGAAAGTCAAAGAATTAACCTACATGCACAGTGAGGGCATCATGGCCGGTGAACTGAAGCACGGCCCATTGGCCCTCGTGGACGACTCTATGCCAGTCCTGATGATAGTTCTGCGCGACCCGGTGTACGTCAAGTGCATGAATGCTCTGCAACAAGTCACATCACGCAAAGGCTGTCCGATTATTATCTGTGAAGAAGGAGACGAAGAAACCAAGGCTTTCTCCTCTCGCCACTTAGAAATCCCACGCACCGTTGACTGTCTACAAGGAATTCTCACCGTAATCCCAATGCAACTTCTGTCCTATCATATTGCAGTGCTGCGCGGATGCGACGTTGACTGCCCCAGAAATCTAGCCAAGTCCGTGACGGTTGAATAAGGAAACTGTAAATTCGAAACTGCAAATTGGAAACAACACATTTTCAGATATCATTTTGACTTTTTGCATGATAATCTCTACTTGTCCTCGGTAAACATATTGATATAACAATTATTGTGAAATATTCCCATTTTACGCGTAATCGTCAAGGAAAAGAACATTTATTAAAAACATTTTAAACTGAAATAATAACTATTTTTATTTTACTTCTATAGAAATAATTAGAAGAGTATATAAGGACGAGTGAGACACAGTTTTGGCGCGAGGGTGGCCTAATTGTAGAAGTGCTGAAAGTCTTACTATTTTCTGAAATTTTCATGTAACGGGTGTTTTTTTTTAGAGGTATAGAACTTTAAGTTGCAATAAAACAACGATGGCTTATTCAATTGACATGAATTTTTTCGAAAGATAATCTTGTGGCATTACATTTTAAATATGATTTTTGGCAAATGACCGCCACGGCTGGCTCGGATGTAGTCCAATCTGAATGATGACTTTTCCCAACATTTGCGGCCGTATATCGGCAATAACACGGCAAATGTTGTCTTCGCGTTTGTGGTCAAGCGTTTGTGGCTTATTCGCATAGACCAATGACTTTACATAGCCCCACAGAAAGTAGTCTAGCGGTGTTAAATCACAAGATCTTGGAGGCCAATTTACAGGTCCAAAACGTAAAATTAGGCGGTCACCAAACGTGTCTTTCAATAAATCGAAATAAAATTGCACTTTTTCCAAGCGTTGTTTAGGCGTGAGTCTATTCATGATGAATTGCCAAACAAAACTGAGAATAAATCACTTGACAGCTGTTAAATCGTTCGCCATCTTGAACAGTGATGGCAACTTAAAGTTCTATACCTCTAAAAAAACACCCTTTATTTGATTGTTTTATTTTTTGGGTCATTGAATAGTATTTAACAATTAGCATGGTTCAGGACTTACCTTATAGGAATCTATGTTCTCACCTTTTCTATACCTTCTATATTATAATGATGCTGCCTTTAACCATGTACCACATCTGGTAATTATTGGTTCTGGTGGTAGATCCATCTAATCTATTAGAATTGGACCTTATTCAAACGGTCAGTAGTAAGATTCTCCCAGAACGAATTGACATAAAAATCTTAAAAAAACATAAATTCGGAACTAATTTGGAGCCGGGTGTAGGCTATAAATTAAAAAAAAAAAGCCCCGAAATTCGAATTGTTTTTTTTTAATTTTTTATTTTGTAATTTTTTAAATTTTGTCAAAATGGTTTAAAAATGTGCTGTTCATAATGTTATGGGATACCCGCAAATATTTGCAATTTTGCTCAATTCTGTTAGCTAAACGTTAAATTTTAAATTCCCTTTAAGCTAATTTCAAGAAAAATTTGTATGTATATACAATGTACATTATACATTTAAATTCTGGGTCGGTATTTTAAAAGATTTTACTTTTTGCAAAATCATGCTGCTCCGTTTAGCTTTTGGTAACAGTTTTACAATCGACCTTTTCCTTAATATTGTTTTTATTTTTAAAACCCAAAATCCCAATAAGCTAAGGCGAAATGTTTCCAAACTACTTATTACCTTTCAAATGATGAATTATTGACAAAATGTGGATTTGTAAAAACAAATAAAATATAAAAACATAAATTTGCCTCGCTGCGCTACGCACGCTAAAATGAGTATTTTACACAGCCAACCACTAGATATGCTCAGCGGGAACATTCCTCTGGAAAAAAGCATATTTTCATGAGGTGTCTCCATACAAGCGGAAGGGACAAAACCTCCTTCACCCCTTACATTTCTTCCATCTCTGGTTTCAAAATACACGGGGGTGACACAAAAAATAAGCGGTGAAGGAGGTTTCTAGATGGTTTTCCAAAGAATATTGCATTTTCCCTACACCGTCGCCTGGTAAAAGAAGCAAGTTTTCCATCACTCCCTGCTAAAAGGAAAAGGATTTCCAGCAGTCAAAGAACCTTCTTCTTACTTTCCCGCTGGGTGTGCGTGTATGTGTGTGTGTATGTGAGCATTGCAACTTCAAATTCATGATAATACTAGCATCTAAAGTGTGAAAGTGTAAAAGTGAAAATTTTGAAATTTGAATCTTTTGGGGTGGGGATAATTGGCCACTTGCACTATGCTCGTTGTATTCTTACTGAAAATGCGCTTAATATTAGGGGTCATATCAGAAAATCTGACGCTCCGTTTAAAAGTTATACCGAAAACAAGATTTTCTTCTTCTTCCCAAAATGAAAATCTAATTCTGTTTGTCAGTTTGTCCCAAAACATGGTTTTATAGCAGGGGCCGTAATCATTATAAATGAAAAAAAAAATCACAATTTAATGATTATTTGTAAGTGAAAAAAAATAACGCTCACAAATAATGATTATTTTATGAGCGATATTATTTAGCTTAAAAATATCACTTAAAGTGCAATTGAAGCCGTCTTGCGCGGAATTTTTTTAAAGATTAAACTGTGTACTTTTAGGTAGAACTACGGAGCACATATCCAGCTAAGAAAAAATAAATGTTTTCTTCGCATAAACCATTCGAAAGGCGGTTTTCAGTTTACAAGAGGTTTGATTGAATACAAAAAGTTGTATTAACCATTGGATTTTATGTCATTTATATATTAGTAAAACGGCTTATCAAACAAGTTATGAACTATTCCACCTAGATTGAAGTCCACATGTAGAGTAGGTGTTGGCATGTTGGTCCACCGTGCTGTTAACATGAGTTGGAGTCTCACAGAAAATGTTTTTTTTTTTTTAAAGTCAACAGACAATGCATTCCTCATACAATTTAAAAACCGCTTTTTAAATGGGTTATTCAAAGAAAATTACTTTTTTTCTTTACTGGATATGTGATCCGTAGTTTTACCTACAAGTACACAGTTTAATCTTTGCAAAACTACGCGTAGGACAGTTTCAATCGCACTTTATGTGTAAAAAAAACAGGGTTATGTCAATAACCCCATAACTCCATAACTCCACCACAGTGTAAATAGGCTATAAAAGTCCTGAAAATTTGATAGGATGTTTATCAGATCGATATAAAAAATTTTAGTTTTCCCACTTTTGGAAAACCCCGCTAGCGGGAAAACAGCTATAAATAGCTCAAATTCGGAAGGCCGTAACTTCTAAACTACTGAAGCTACAAACTTGTGCTGTATCTCGTTTGAAAGGTCCGTCTGTCCGTCCGCCTGTCCGCCTGTCCGTCCGTCCGTTTCTACGCAAACTAGTCTCTCAGTTTTAAAGTTATCGGAATGAAACTTTACCAAAAGTCGTCTTTCTATTGCAGCTAGTATATAAGTTGGAACCAGCCGGTTTAGCTTCGGTGTTTTTTGACATATAACCTTCCCCGCTTGGGAATAAAAGTTTTTTAATAGTTTTGAATTTCGAATTTAATTTTATCAAAATCAGACGACTATATCATATAGCTCCATAGGAACGATCGATCACTAATAAGAACAAAATTATAGCTTTGTTAATTTTTTAGTATTCCCTTCTACTTTGGAATATAAGTTTATTTTATTATTTCAGAATTTCAAATTAAATTTAACATAAATCGGACGACTATATTATATAGCTGCCATAGGAAGGATCGATCAATTACTGTCAATATAATACGTAAACTGCTCTAATTTTGTGTGCTGCAAATCTATTTTTAACATTTGTATACCCTTGTTTGTAACGCAGTGAAGGAGATGTTTCCGACCCCATCCCTAAAGATTATAAAAGAAAAGATCCCCCCAGTGGCCCCGAACAGCTCCAGCATCAATATTTGGAAGAAAAAATTAGATTTATTTAAATGCATAACTTTTAAAGTAGTTGGAATTTCGAAATTTGGATTTTACAGAATTTTAGGTTTTGAAAAGGCCTAATTGGAAATCAAACGGAAATTTAGAAATCCCCCATAATTTGGGGGCTACATAGAAAATTTACTTTCGGATTAAAAAAATCTAATCCGTTGCTCTGATCAAGATGATTTTTGGATCACATTTAATTCTATGGCTTAAGTGCTTAAGTTTAATTTTTGAAATTTCCAGCATTTTTTAAAGTATTTTTAACGAGTTTATTTAGATTTTCTTAGTCTTTTGCGTCGCATATTGCGGGAGCCTGCCGAGAGAGCAAAACCCAGAGAGTGGATGCCAAGTGAGCGACGGCGGAGGGAGCAAAAGCCAAAAAACCTGCTAGGGTTCAGGAGTTGTGATGTGTGGAAGGGGGAGGGAAAGGGGTAATTTAAGTCAAAATTTGTTTTGAATTTTAAAAACTTAAACTGCTGCTCCGTTAAAAATGATTTTTGGATCATAGTTACTTCTATGGCTTACATAAGTGCTTAAGTTAAATTTTTGAAATTTCTAGCATTTTTGTAAGTATTTTTAAAGATTTATTTAGATTTAGATTTGGATATGTTTTGATTTGCTTATACATATGTATTGTGCGTGTGTATGTTTCTATTTGAAGTAAATAATGTGTTTAAATACATATAAAATGATTAATTTTATTTTAGCCAATGCAAAATCTTCCTACAACCAGAAAAAAATATGGACTTAAAACCCAAAAAATAGACTTAAATTAAGGTAATATGGAATAAATTTGGACCTAAGGAATCTTAGACTTGTTTTTAGTCCATCTTGGTTAAGGCCTTGAGCACTCAGATTTCCATATAAGATTAAAAAAGCAATTAGCCACTCGAAAATGTAATAAGGGCGTAGCCCAGGGGAACTATGTCAGCTCCCTGGTCCCTACAAGACATGTTATTTTTTTATTTTTATTTGTTATTATTATTATTATTAGTAGTCAACGCATTTTACAATTGAAAAAAACTTCCAACTCATTTGTCCCGGTAGGACTCGAACCGGGGTCCTCTCGGTTCAGGGGCAGACACCTTACCAGTCGCACCATCAGACAAGTTAAGTACATGTGTTGTCTTAGCGATTTATGATATACAAGTGTATAAGAAAAAACCTTCTTTTTTAAATTTTTAATTAGAAACGTAACTATTTTGTATTTAAAAAGTTAAAAAATAATTAATAATAATAGAGAAGTTTTTAGCTAACTCGAGGTCATGCCGGCTTAGACTTCAAGAAGTCCAAGACGTCGGCATTATGCCAACACACAAAAAGGAGCGAAGAGGCTTCACTGTACATGCATGTTTCATGTAGTAGCCAACTACAATCTTCAGCAGTGAAATCGCTGTCTTGGTCAACGATCGAATAATAATAATAATTGTGAGCGGCGCACTCTCTCATTGAGCTAACTCTCATATGGGGCCAAAATTTAAGATGAACATTGTTTATGTAACAGCATAGTCAACACATGTCAAATGTCAACAAATATTTGAAAATAGTTTTATTTATCGTAAACAAATGTTGACTGTTTTTGTTAACGCCTTTTACAGGTTATGACACTTTTCCTAAAAATAAATTGAAGACTTTTATAACCTTTAAAAATATTATTAAGTGGCCTCAACCTTTAGGTAAACTTTTGATAAGTATCAAGATAGTAATTCCCTTTCTAAAATAAAACATGGTTTGTCCCTGATTTTTTTATTTTTTGTTGAAATAATAGTTTTTTAATTTTCGTTCTTTTTTATGGGCATGTGCTATTTTTTAGGTAATGGAGTATTTTTCAAACCATTGATTCCTTAAAATGTATTGCCTTAAATTTAACATTTATGGCCATTTTTATACCCTTGCAGAGGGTATAATGATTTCAGTCAGAAGTTTGCAACGCAGTGAAGGAGACGTTTCCGACCCTATAAAGTATATATATTCATGGTTGCATGACTAGGCAAGTTGATCTAGCCATGTCCTTCTGTCCGTCTGTCCGTCCGTCCGTTTCTACGCAAACTAGTCCCTCAGATTTTAAGCTATCGAGCTGAAACTTTACCAAAAGTCGTCCTTCCGTTGCAGGTAGTATATAATTCGAAGCCGGCCGGATCGGACAACTATATCTTATAGCTGCCATAGGAAGGATCGATCAATTAATGTCAAAATACTCCGTAAACTGCTATAAATTTGTTTGTTGCAAATCTAAATTTAACATTTTTGTAATTTCAAATAGAATAGGAACGATCTGCAAGGGTATATAAACTTCGGCTGGCCGAAGTTAGCTTTCTTTCTTGTTCCATTTATGGCCAGTCCAAAATGGCCTTAAATCACCTTTTTAGGCAATGTATTTCATGTTTTCTTAAATCTAGGAATTTTTTTTTCTGGGTGTAGTTTCCAAGATCTCAGCGTTCATATAAACGGACAGACGGACATGGTTAGGTCGACTCGGCTAGTGATCCTGATCTCTACGAGTAACGGGTATAATTCCTAAAGATTATAAAAGAGAACACCGATTTTTAAGAGTAAGACCACAGCCGAAACCGTAAGAGCTAAAGCAGCCAAATTTTGGCACAGTATACTATTGGGAGCTATAATTTTGTTCCTATAATTTCCCTTTAATTTTTCGATCGTTCCTATGGGAGCCATAGTCGTCCGATTTTTCTAAAATTTAATTCAAAATTCAGAAATGTTAAAAAAATTATATCTCCAAGAGCATAGGGTAATATGTCAAAAAACACATAAGTTATAATTTTTTTCAATTATTTTTCCGATTATTCCCATGGGAGCTATAAGATATAGTGGTTCGATCCGGCCAGTTCCGACTTATATACTACCTGTAGTAGAAAGACGACTTTTGGTAAAGTTTCAGCTCAATTGCTTCTAAACTGTGTAGCGCTGGTAGTCAAGGGGGAACGGATCGTAGCTGGCGTCTTCTGTGGGGTGGTTGCCGAACTAGGCTTAGGGGTAAGAGAAAGCGTGATAGGTCAACAGGGCGAAATGTCAGTTGATTTCTGCTGAGAGCGTTTGCCATCTTGGCTGTTAAGGGGCTTGCCGCCAGCGGCAAGCGGCATCAGCGTTCTTTTCTATTTGAACCTTCCACCGATCAAGAAGTGAATCGTCAAAGTCAGAGTGCCAACAGTGCCAAAAGTCTTGAGCTGAGCGAACCTATCTGGAAGATTTTCAAAGGGAAAAGGCAACCAAATTTAATCATTTCGGCCGAGTCCTATTATTGGGGGTGAGTTTAAAATAAATGGAAGAAAATCAACGGGTCCGATCAGCAGCACTTTATGTGATTTATAGGCTCGGCGATCAAAGACCAGAATCTACGATATTCAATACCGGCGGGAACACTTGAAACTGCAAGTAGCTGAGCCAGAAGTTCTCATTGGAGTTCTATTTCGGAGAGGGCGACCAGTTGCTACGAGACTTACGATCGGCGCGAAAGCACGAGAAAATCGCGGGATGAGAAGTGCTTAAAAGTTATCAAATGTCTAGCGTGAGGGTTTAAATTTACCCAGTCCCCGACTCCGTTTAAAGCTGGTAAAAAATATTGTGAAAAACCCCATTAAAATGTGGCCTGAGAGTAGGTGAAAACTCATGGCGAAAAACCAGCCAAAAAACGCCATTTAACCTCAAATTTCCTTTGCCGTAAAGAAGAAGGGGAAAAAAAAAGAAAGAAGGAATAAGAGTAATAGAAAAAATAAGATGTCAGAATAGAATAGTTTTTTTAGTTATTAATCCTAAGTAAATTTTGTTATATGTTATTTTAAAGTGTATTTTGTGCTGCCAAAACTCCGGCATTGTGTTCCCTCTTTCGTATATATAAAAAAAATCAAAGTTTAAAGTGAAAAATGGTATGGCCACTTACCCCCTGAGAAAAAAAATTTCAAAAGGAAATTTGAAAATGAAAAAGTGGCACCCACAGTTTTGAAGCTATATTAACGGGAAACACAATGTGTATTCGTTTCATCAATACATATTGATAGACCAAAGTTGGAAATCCCGCCCTCCCCCCTAACGCCCACAAACCGCGAAAGAGTTAGGAGCTAGAGCAAAAGTGTAAACGCAATTTTGTTTGGGTTATTAACGCCTACCGAAATGTAGAAGAAATTTTTTAAATTTTTTGAAGCGGCTGCTTGGTTTGCCCTGCTTGAGACTGCTGACTTTAGCTGAGTAACGGGTATTTGATAGTCGAGGCACTCGACTATAGCGTTCCCTCTTGTTGTTTTTGCAAAAGCACAATCAGGCGCTTGGAAAACGATTGCCAGAATTACTCGTAATTAGGAATCGGCCACGACTGACGAAATTCAAGTCATTCAAGTATATTATTTGAGTACCTTAACTTTAACATTCAGCCGCATAGGATTTATAGGCTTGCAGTTATTATTAACAGTTCGCCTAGCCACGTCTGATGTCAAATACAGGGTATTCATTCCGTCGTAAAAAAAAATCAGTACACAGTCATACGCTTTGGATGCACTTAGAAAATTCTTTAAAAAGAAATTAAGTGCCCATGTTTTAAGACTAGCTGATAAGATCAGTGCATAAGGGCATATGGGCGAAATCGCTTGGAACGCAGTCTGAGCGGACCGCTCGCTGACCACGATTCTCATTTAGATTTGTGTTGTTGTTGTTGCTTGTTTAGAGATAAGCGCAGCTTATACGCATGCCCAGTTATGTATTTTGTTTTTGTTTTTTTTTTCAATTCCTTTTGCACCTGTTTGATCGACGTCTGAAATTTGGTTCTCGCAGGGGAATTAGTCACGCTAGAGGCAAACGATTTTGTTTGAGAAGTTTCATTTTCGATTTTTGATTGAGCACTATTTTTGTCCTCAGTGTTTTTGTTCGGTTCTTATACATACATTCGCTTACATGCAATTATATTAAAGCTGAGCGAAAAGCAGGGAACAGCTGATTTCTGCGTTGGAGGGCATTGAACTCTTGAGATAAGAATCCGAGTCAAAGGAGAATAAGAAATCAGGTGTTTGGTTTGATATTTGATTTGCATAGGATAAATTCTAGTTTTTAACTTATTTATTTAGTAATTTTATTCTCTTATTATTATCTTTTTGTGTATTGCTTATTATTGTTTGTTTTTGTAATTATTTATTGCGTTTATATTGAAGTTAGAAGATGGCTGATGAGGAAAACGATAGTGTTCCGCCAGCACCAGAATGCGTGCTGTGTGGAAAAGGGGTAACAGCTGCGACAGTTTTTAAAACCAAATGTGGACACGAATTTCACAAATCGTGTATAGCCATTTATGCCAAAAAGAAACCAACTTGTCCAACCTGTAGCTCAGTCTGCTTTGAGAAACCGAGTACGCCCAATACCCGGTCGCAGGGCAAAATAAATCTTGATAGTCCAGGAACTTCAGCTGGCTTGAATCAGTCGGTTCGCCAGCCGTCGGAATCGAATGCAGGACAAACCGAATCTTTAACAAATGCCATATCCGAGGCAGTCCGAGGAATGCAAAGCGAATTAATGGCCCAACTATCAAGGGAGATGGGACAGCTAATTCGATCAACTATAGCAGCTCAGTTACAACCAATTAGTGAACAGCTATCTCAGCGCGGTAGTCTTCCTTCCAGTGGTCAACCATCGCCCAGCAGACTACCGGAAATAAACTTAGACACTGTAGGTTTTGGTGGCAGCCACGGTCCTGGACCAGGGTCACAGCGATGTTTTGTCTCTGATCTAGCCCAAAGGCCAGATAAGGTTGCGCATATCATGAATGGTTGGAAGATTCGTTTTAGCGGAAATCAAGATGGTCTTAGTGTCGACAATTTTATATACAGGGTGGAAGCTCTCACTCGTCAGACACTTGAAGGGAATTTTACCATTTTATGCAGTAATGCAAGCATGCTTTTTGAAGGCAAAGCCAGAGATTTTTATTGGCGGTTCCATAAAACATCTCCAATATTGAGATGGGATCTGCTTTGTCAAGCTTTTAGGAAGCAATTTAGAGACACCCGTACTGATGTTGACATTAGGGAAGCCATTAGGGATCGCAAGCAAAAAGAGAAGGAGACTTTCGACAGCTTTCACGACGCAATTATGCAGATGATGGATGGATTGGCGGTGCCTTTGGAGGAGTTCTCAGTGGTCGATATTCTGAAGAGAAATTTGAGACCAGAAATAAGGCACGAATTGCTAAATGTAGCCATACATTCTGTGGATCGTTTGAGGGAAGTTTGCCGTCGTCGTGAGAGTTTTCTAGACGATGTTAGGAAAAATCAAGGGTATCAAAAGGTTGATCCTTTTCGGAGACAAGTGGCTGAGCTAGTAGAAGAAGAGGATCTCGATGAGCGTGTTATGTTTTCAGATGATGATGAATTCGAAGTTGGGGCCTTGCCTTTAATTTGCTGGAACTGTCATAAAGAGGGCCATCGCCACCAAGACTGCCGTGAAAAGAAACGACTTTTCTGTTGGGGTTGTGGGGCCAAAAACATTCTAAAAACTCACTGTGCTCGTTGCCACAAAAACGTAAAGCAGGGCACACAGTATCGTCAGCAACTGGGTGCTCAGAAAAACAAAGCCACGAACACCGAGCTGAGCCAGTAGAATCGTCATCGTCATCGTCAACAACTAAAGAAAACATGTCATATATGTCAGGCGAGGAAAGAATTAATCCGAATTTTTGGCCTCAACTTGCTAAGCAGCAGCTTCTCAATAATATATACAAAGTTCCATGCAGATCCATATCAAGGCATACAAATCGTATGCGATCTTATTGGAAATCGGTAAAAACAATAAATACAATTCGGTTTAAAGGAAACGATAAGCGACCCTATGCTGAGGTTCGACTTTTAGATAGGATAGTTATAGGACTTTTGGATACAGGGGCAGCAATAAGTGTGATAGGAGGAAACTTGGCAAAACAAATAATTCAAAGTAGACATCCATTTAAACCAGTCGCTACAGCAGCTTGCACAGCGGATGGCAAAAGACAAGAAGTCGTTGGGCGTTTTCGTACTCCAGTTCAATACAAGGGTGTTGTCGAGGATTTGGATCTCAACATAATACCATCGTTGAGCCAAGACCTCTATTTAGGGATTGACTTTTGGTCCAGGTTTGGTCTGCTACCGTTTGCAATGCAATTAGCGAAATCGAGTCCGATTCACACGAGCTATCGGACGAGCAGAATTCGGTTTTGGAAAAAGTAATTGCAAAGTTTCCCTCATTTGCTGTATCAGGACTTGGAAAAACAACGCTAATCTCACATGCAATAGACACAGGAGATGCTAAGCCAGTAAAACAGCGGCATTTCCCGGTGTCCCCACCCATTGAGAAATTGTTGTATGCAGAGATAGACCGAATACTTAAACTCGGAGTCATCGAGGAATCGGATAGTCCTTGGTCGTCTCCTGTGGTGTTAGTGCAGAAGCCTGGAAAAGTGAGACTCTGTCTCGATAGCAGAAAAGTCAACGCAGCCACTAAGAAAGATGCATATCCACTTCCGCAGATTGACAGTATATTAGGTAGACTTCCCAAAGCAGTATTTATTTCAAGTTTAGATTTAAAAGATGCTTATTAGCAGATTCCTTTGGAGCCAAATTCTCGCGAAAAGACTGCTTTTACTATTCCCGGGAAGCCACTCTACCAGAACAAAGTAATGCCCTTCGGGTTGACTAATGCGTCCCAAACAATGACCCGGCTTATGGATAAAGTGATTCCAGCATCATTGAGAAATGAAGTATTTGTCTACTTGGATGACCTGCTGGTGGTATCTGATACCTTCGAAGGCCATATGAAGGTTTTAAGTTTGGTTGCTGATCAAATACGTGCCGCGGGTTTAACGCTTAATGTTGGCAAGGGGAAATTTTGCATGAAATCCGTAAAGTACTTGGGCCATATTGTTGGAGAAGGTGTCATTCGCACAGACCCCGAAAAGATTTCGGCTATGAAGGATTTTCCATTGCCAAAATCTTTAAAATCACTTCGAAGTTTTCTTGGTATGGTGGGGTGGTATAGAAAGTTTATAAACAATTTCGCTTCTGTTGCAGCTCCACTCACAGATCTTCTAAAGCCAAAGAAAAAGTTTGTAATGACTCCTGAAGGCAAAGAATCTTTCGAAGCGCTGAAAGACATGCTTTGCTCAGCGCCCGTGCTTCGAAGCCCTGATTTCTCTAGACCTTTCTTTGTTCAGTGTGATGCATGTAAATCTGGTGTCGGTGGTGTCCTTGTTCAGAAAACAGACGAAGGTGACGAGTTTCCTATAGCATTCGTTTCCAAGAAATTGAATAAGGCCCAAAGAAATTACTCGGTGACGGAACAAGAATGCTTGGCAGCCATCGTTTGCATAAAAAGGTTTCGGGCTTATATAGAAGGCCATGAATTCACCGTGATCACGGATCATGCGTCCCTGAAATGGCTCATGTCCCAGACAGATCTACATAGTCGTCTAGCGCGTTGGTCGCTAAAGCTACAAGGTTTCAACTTTAAAATTGAGCATCGAAGTGGTAGGCTTAATGTGGTTCCAGACGCTTTATCACGGGTGAATGAGGAGGAAATAGCAGCGATAGATGCCAACCACGGTTTGATGGTCGATTTGCAGGATTCAGCTTTTAAGTCTAGTGAATATTTAGAATTGCAGGAAAAGATTAATGCAAACGGTGATAAATTTCCAGATTTAAGGGTTGATGAGGGATTTTTGTATCGTAGAACTGATCATGCAACGGGAGATTTGTTGCACGATACCTTTGCGTGGAAGCTGTGGATTCCAAGCGAATTGGTACCTGCTGTTTTAAAAAAGGCTCACGATGACCCGCTAGCTTCTCATGGGGGTGTACACTAGACCTTAAAAAGAATTCGCAGATACTATTTCTGGCCAGGATTAGTGACAGATGTTAAGGAATATATAGGTAATTGTGACATCTGCCGAAAGACCAATGCACCAAATAGAGTGCAAAGGCCACCGATTGGAGTTGCTCCCGAATAGCAGAGGTTTTTCCAGCGACTATAAATTGATTTTTTCGGCCCATATCCTCGATCGCGGTTTGGGAACGTGGGGATTTTTTTAGTTTTAGATCACTACTCAAAGTTTGTCTTTTTGAAAGCCGTAAAGAAAATGACTGCTGATGTGGTTGTTAAGTACTTGCAGCAAGAATTGTTTCACACTTTTGGGGTTCCTGAAACGATCGTATCGGATAATGGCTCCCAGTTTAAGTCCGAGCCATTCCAAAAGTTGCTGAAGCAGTAAAAAATTTCCCATAGCTTGACCGCTGTGTATGCCCCGCAGGCAAATGCCTCCGAGCGAGTGAACAGGTCAGTAATTGCCGCAATACGGTCATATATCCGAGAAGACCAAAAAGATTGGGACGAATATCTGAGCAGTATTTGCTGTGCTTTGCGTTCATCTATACATTCGGGAATTGGCGTAACACCCTATTACATGGCTTTTGGCCAGCATTTTGTTTCATCTGGCTCGACCTATAAGCTGTTGAGGGCTCTCGGAATGCTTGAGGACAGAGCAGCCAGATTCACTCAGGAAGATTCGTTGGAATTGGTGCGTTCTAAGGCTCGAGAGGTTATGCAAAAACAAAATGAAAAGAACGAACGACAGTATAACTTGCGGTCTCGAGAGGTAGTGTACCAAGAAGGTCAAGAGGTTTATCGCAAAAACTTTAGACAGAGCAATTTTTCAGGAGGCTATAGTGCGAAACTCGGTCCGTTATATCTCAAGGCTAGAATCCAGACAAAGCTAGGAAATTCATGCTATGAACTGGAGGATTTGCAAGGTCGTTCCTTGGGCCGTTATCATGCCAAGGATTTAAAACAATAAGCAGGTTCAGCTACCAGCCTTGTTTGGATCTGTTTTGGGATGTCAAACCCCATTCCAGATCTTGTGGGGGGAATTTTGAGCGCTGGTAGTCAAGGGGGAACGGATCGTAGCTGGCGTCATCTGTGGGGTGGTTGCCGAACTAGGCTTAGGGGTAAGAGAAAGCGTGATAGGTCAACAGGGCGAAATGTCAGTTGATTTCTGCTGAGAGCGTTTGCCATCTTGGCTGTTAAGGGGCTTGCCGCCAGCGGCAAGCGGCATCAGCGTTGTTTTCTATTTGAACCTTCCACCGATCAAGAAGTGAATCGTCAAAGTCAGAGTGCCAACAGTGCCAAAAGTCTTGAGCTGAGCGAACCTATCTGGAAGATTTTCAAAGGGAAAAGGCAAATTTAATCATTTCGGCCGAGTCCTATTATTGGGGGTGAGTTTAAAATAAATGGAAGAAAATCAACGGGTCCGATCAGCAGCACTTTATGTGATTTATAGGCTCGGCGATCAAAGACCAGAATCTATGATATTCAATACCGGCGGGAACACTTGAAACTGCAAGCAGCTGAGCCAGAAGTTCTCATTGGAGTTCTATTTCGGAGAGGGCGACCAGTTGCTATGAGACTTACGATCGGCGCGAAAGCACGAGAAAATCGCGGGATGAGAAGTGCTTAAAAGTTATCAAATGTCTAGCGTGAGGGTTTAAATTTACCCAGTCCCCGACTCCGTTTAAAGCTGGTGAAAAATATTGTGAAAAACCCCATTAAAATGTGGCCTGAGAGTAGGTGAAAACTCATGGCGAAAAACCAGCCAAAAAACGCCATTTAACCTCAAATTTCCTTTGCCGTAAAGAAGAAGGGGAAAAAAAAAGAAAGTAGGAATAAGAGTAATTGAAAAAAAAAGATGTCCTAAGTAAATTTTGTTATATGTTATTTTAAAGTGTATTTTGTGCTGCCAAAAACGCCATTTAACCTCAAATTTCCTTTGCCGTAAAGAAGAAGGGGAAAAAAAAGAAAGAAGGAATAAGAGTAATTGAAAAAAAAAGATGTCAGAATAGAATAGTTTTTTTTAGTTATTAATCCTAAGTAAATTTTTTTATATGTTATTTTAAAGTGTATTTTGTGCTGTCAAAAAGTTTAAAGTGAAAAATGGTATGGCCACTTACCCCCTGAGAAAAAAAAATTGAAAAGGAAATTTGAAAATGAAAAAGTGAAAGCCCCTGTGTCCCTCTAAAAAAAAAAAATTAATTAAATGTAATTTGCCGAAGTATAATTTTCCCATCAGTATAACCGGCATTACGTAATGGCCCAAGAATAAGAAAGTAAAGACAATCGCGAAATTGGGTGCCAGTACCGTAGGTTTGGTCAGCTTAAACCCACTCGACGCCAATATCGTAAACCGCTTTGCGTTTGCTCTCTCGTTGTGATTTAATATGCAAGTGGGAACGGTTACATGCCAACGTAACCTAACGTAATCAAAAGTTGAAAAGCCACACCAAAAAGATTTATATTTGTCATTTTTTTTATTTAAAGTAAATGTGAATCTAATTGGCATGCCGTCTTAATGTATATATTTTTAAAATCTATTTTTTGCACCTATCCCTAGTCATAAGAATTACCAACTACATTCATGCCACCTATTATATATTATCGCCATTTATTTTTCTTATAATATCTTTACCTATTTATTATATTTATATTATTTTTGTATTTGATGCTAGTCTCGGTTAGTGGGTTCAGCGATATACATTTGGTTAGGATTTTAATTTGTTAGCTGATAAATAAAATGTTTATAATGTGGTAATTTGAGTGTTTGTCCTCGGCGGACATGACCCCCGTGAAGCCATAACCGCAAGAGGGGCCGTTCTGGATGAAAAGAAAATGGTTGCGGAACGGTCAATGGAAGGGTGGGCTGAATGCCGCCTCCTTAACAGCTGAGGTGGTAAGGTGGTAGATCCGATCGCAGGTGTAGGGGGCCTTACGCCCGACAATATCCCAAGTGTAGAAGTGTTTTCTCTCCAAGGCCTTAGTTTTGGTTTGTCATTGCACGCAAACTGAGTTTGAATAGTAATCGAGAAGGCAATGACGGGTTAAAGCAAAGATCCACCCCACTAGCCGACGAGCCAAAGCCGAATGACATTTTTGCGTGCGCTTTAACCCGTCCCTAACACCCATCCTTGGCTCTTTATTTATATGATGTCCGTTACAATTGAGGGACTAGTTTGCGTAGAAACGGACGGACGGACAGACGGATATGGTTAGATCGACTCGTCCAGTCATGCTGACCAAGAATATATATACTTTATAGGGTCGGAAACGTCTCCTTCACTGCGTTGCAAAATTGTGACTGAAATCATTATACCCTCTGCTAGGGTATAAAAATTTGATCTATTTAAATACTTATAAAGTATATTGATGGACGTTGATGCACTACGAGCAGTACAAACAAGTGGCCCAACGATACCAAGCACGTGCTTGTTACGCGCGGGACCCTTTATAATTTCGGGCAAAATGCGAGTTCGCGAGGAAAATACATGAAACAAATAAATACGGAACACATGGCTACAAACTATGATTGAAGCAAATGAGATAAAATTTTAGTTTTTAATACAGGGATAGAAGTTGAAGTACAAATTAAATGATAAAGATTGTTATAATTAGTACAGAGAACGCGAAAGGGCTCATGCAGACTAAAATTAGATGTACTGTAACGAACTGATTTTGTATGTCTGCTCGCTACGAGATTCGTGCGGCTAGCTCAGAGAAGTTGTGTGTTCGTCCCACCAAATTTATATAAACGTGACCGCCCAGGGGATCAGTGAAAAGCACAGAATTAACAGGTTCGAATGGAGTTTATTGCGGGTATAATTACAGCGGGCTCAATGGCGGTTTGGGCCTGGATGTCGCCACTCGGGGTCCTCGGTGTCTCCTGGGGATGCTCGTCTCCGCACGTTGCTGCGTCGCCTCGGTGGTCGCTGGCCTCGTTGACTCCGTGCTCCGGTCCTGCAGATCCCTGTAGTCCCGCGAAGACGCTCGGTGATGCTCGACGATGCTCGTGCACGATGTACGGACCCGACGACTACTTGTAGCGCCTCGGACTCACAAGGCGATCAGCCGTGTGGGCTTAGGGAAGCGTCACCGTTCCCAGACTAGGGTGAACAGGTGCTGCGCTCTACAGGCCCACGCCAATAGACACACAGCCGCCTGTCCCTTGCTCTGTCCCGGATGGTCCCACTAGGGTTTCGCTCGGATCGCGCTGACAGTCGAGGTAACACCAGGAATCTGTCTAACGCTCCACCTCGCTTTTACGCCTAGTGCAAACGAACGTTCCACCCTGGTCTGACCCTCTTGCTTATTGCCCGTGACGTTTCCGCGTAGCTCGGTGTCCCTTCTGGCGGGTGCTGTAGCTGACGATGTCCTGCGCCTCGCTCCTGGAGGTGCTGGTTGTGAGGCTGGACGTGGCGTGGCTTATGGTACTCGGGGTTTGGACACACGCCGATCCCGGGTTCGTGAACCGTTAGGTTTCTCTAGGACAGCGCCTGGAGATGATAACAGGTTCGCCCTTTCTGGCTGGTCTCGCCAGGACCTGTTCGAGTTCCACTTGACGGACTGGGCTTACGCCGGGACCCGACAAAGGAGTATTTGGAACAAGGCACCCTGGGTTTAGATGGCTCTCGCCCCGAGTTTTGATCTCTTGTCGCAGGACTTCACTACTCGGCTCTGCTAGACACGCCAAGCGTAATGCGAGGATTTAGTCGTGACAGGAGTAGGATGGTCCGCTTTGACTTAGCCGTGTGATGCCCTCTGGACCTCAGCTACCTGTGTCTCAATTCGGAGATTCCTGGTGGTCCAATCCCGAACGTCTCGACGTAGCGATCTTGCTCCTTGAAGGCTCCCACGGCGCTGCTTCCGACGACTGGGCTTGTGTTTCACTTGTAGATTACTTGGCACTGGTTCACTTTGTTATCTTGACTGATCTTTACGGGTTGACACCTTGTGATCGACTGATCCTGCTGCCAGCGCCCGGCGGCTTTATATAGGGCCTCCGGGTGCCGTTATTTCCCTTTTGAGCTCTGGCCGCGGCATCTCTCCACTCCGGGTCCAAAGTCCGTGGATAATGTTTGACCCACTTGTCCTTCCCGCACGGCCTTAATTTGTGTTTCTGGGTGTTGCCGCTGCTCCGCTTATGTTTTTGGTGCCTGTGGCACGTCTGTGCGTCGCTCCGCTGCTGAGATGTGGCACTTGTCCTCCTGGATCAAAGTCCACGGCAGAGTCCAAAGTCCGGTGCAGATCCGTTATTTCCCCTTTTGCACACGGCACTCTGGCTCTGCCTGCGAAGTCTCCACTCTCTCACTCTCCGCTTCTCGCTCTCCAAACTCTCTTTGGCAGAGTTCTCTCTCCTGATTCCGAGGTCTCCAAACTCTCACTCTCCAAACTCTCTTTTGCAAGAGTCTCTCCAAACTCTCTTTCTCCAAACTCTCTACTTGCAAGAGTCTCTCCATTTACTCTTCGCCGCGCCGCTACCCCGCTACTTCGCCGAGTAATTGGTAAGCGGCCGGCCATCGGTAGTTTTGCTGCTGTTATTTGTGGGAGTTATTCAACTCCTCACATTCCCCCCTTACTTCGGGAAATTTTTAAAACTTGGCTTCTACTCTCCGGCGTTTCCTTGTATTCACTAGCCTTCGAGTCCTTTTCATGTTCTGCTCGTTCCCTCGGCGCTCCCTCGTTGCTTCCCTCGACGCTCCCTCGACGCTTTCAACTCCGTGAGTTTCTACGGCGCCGGTCGTCCTCTTGCCGCAACTTTCAAAACTCCCGCGCCGATCCTCCATCTGGTCCCACTGGTCATCGACACCCATCAGCTATCGATAACCAGCGGGCCTTCGTTCAAGTTTCCCGCGCTGTTTTCCGGTCTGGTCACACTGGGCATCGACACCCATCAGATCCCGATAACCCAGCGGAACTCCCCATGATATCGACACCCATCAGCTATCGATATCGCTGGGGCGGCGTTGCCACTTGATCGTTCGCGATATTTTCTTCACCATGATTTTGCCATATATCGTGTGCCCATCGATCGCACTATCGTCCGTGCCAATCGACCGCCCTATCGAGGCGCCCCCGTCCCTACTTCATGGTGATTTTGCAATCTTTGTTTTTGTAAGTGCAAGTTTCGGTGTTTGTGTTTTTGTTTCTAACTTGTTTCCTTCCAGATGCGGCAACTATGCCCTTCCTTGCCCTTGGCTTTGGGGTCAATGCCCTTAACAGGTTAGGCTGTGGCTGCGCCGTTGGTTGTCGCGCTCTGTCAGCAGCCAGGTTTGTTTACCCGTGGTGAGTTGCCAAATTCAGCTTGACCCGGCATTCATTTGTTTGCATTTCAGGGTTTTCGGCGACTTGGTTGAGCTTGTTCTCTGTGCGGGATTTTCGGCTGGCTACGGTATAGCCCTAAAGCTGTACCGTCTCCCCCCTTTCCTCGGGATAAGTAGAATAGGTCTTCCGCGCATACTTTTTCCTCCCTGGCGTAATCTGGGATGACTCAAGCGTGATGCCTGACGCAGAATCCTGTGGCCTCGGAGTCGGAGTCCCTGTGCGGTAGATCCTTGTTGGTGTATCCTTGTAGTATCCTCGTTGCCTGGCGTGTCTTGGATGATTCTCGCTTAGGCGTGACGCTTAATCCAATTGCCTCGCAATATCCTTGATGTTATCCTTGTGCCGTATCCTTGTGACTGTATCCTTGTTGCCTGGCGTGTATTGGATGACTCTCGCTTCGGCCTGACGCATAATCCAGGTGCCTCGCAATTTGTGTCTTGCCATTTTGTTATTATTCCGTGGTGTCTGCGGGTTGCTCGCTTGCGTTCTGTGTTTGTTGTTGTTTAAGCTCGCTAACATGGATGGTCCGCTCTTTCTTTGTATTAACGTTCCGAATTTTGCAGATCACCGGCGAGACGAAATCTACGACCTGGTAGGGCCCGTCGTACCTAGGGGCCAGTTTTGCGGCGAACCCTTCTACAGCTTTGGACAGGTGGTGTTCCTTAGCCCAGACTACGTCGCCCACCGCCGGCGTCCATTGCCTTCTCCTTAGGTTGTAATACCTAGCCTGATCCTGGGAGGCCTTCTCTAGATTTCGCCTTACGATCTCGAAGGTTTCGTGGAGTTTCAGGGCGTTTTCATCCGGGGTTTCCGTGGCTCGTCCGGTGCCTAGGGTTTCTCTGTCGTAAAGGGCGCTCGGTAGTCGTGGCTCCCTGCCTTGGGTAAGAAACGATGGTGTGTATCCAGTGGACTCTGATACACTGGAGTTGACGGCCAGCATGATCTCAGGCCACTTCTCGTCCCATGTTCTTTGGTCTTGCCCTGCGAACTGTGCAATCATAGTTTTGACCGTCCTGTTTGCTCGCTCCGTCGGGTTTTCTTGCGGCGTATAGGGTGCGGTGAATTGCTGTCTGATACCCATCTCCGCCAGAAAATTTTTAAAAATCCGACTCGCAAACTGCACTCCATTGTCCGTTATGACCACCTTCGGGGCCCCATACCTTGCAATTATCCGCTCCCTGAACGCCTTTTTAAGCGATTCGGCAGTCGCACTGCGTAGTGGCACTAGTTCCGTCCATTTAGAGAACCTGTCTATAAGCACCAGCAGCATTGAATTGCCGTGCTTCGATCGCGGTAGGGGTCCAACGAAGTCCGCGCATACTGTGGCCCACGGTTCCTCTGGCACTTGGGTTAGCATTTTGCCCGCCGCCTGCATTTGATTCGGCTTGAACCTCATGCAGGTTTCGCATTTCCTTACGTGGGCTCTGGCGTCTCTATGCATACCTGGCCAGTAGTATCGGGCTGCCAGACGTGCTATTGTCCTTCGGCTTCCTACGTGCCCAGCTGCTGGTGAGTCGTGGTTTTCTTTCAGCACCGTTTCTCGCAGGGCCCTCGGGACGCACATCTTCCATGTAACGACATCCTCGCTGCCTGCTCTATGTGGTATGTTTCTGTACAGATTCTTGCCTTCCATAACGTAGTCCGGGTACTTCTGCGGTTGGGTCCTTATCTTGTCGCGCATCTCCTGAAACCAGCTGCACGCTGCTGAAGCTTCTGCTGCCGATGTCTCTTGTATGCCTCTAAGCGTCTCGGGCAATGGCTGCCTTGACAGAGCGTCTGCCACCACGTTCAGCTGTCCCTTCCTGTACGCTATCTCAAAGTCGTACTGCTGCAACTCCAGGGCCCATCTGGCGATCCTCCCTGAAGGGCTTTCTATGCTGTTGAGCCACTTCAGGGCCATATGGTCGGTTACCACTTTAAAGTGGTAGCCTTCCAGATATGGCTTGAGTTTTCGGATCGCCCAGACAATTGCCAAGCACTCCTTTTCTGTCGTTGAGTAGTTCTTCTCCGCGCCGTTGAGCGTTCGGCTTGAATAGGATATGACCTTCTCTCCTCTATCGGTGTCCTGGGTTAATATTGCTCCGATGCCGTAGTCGCTGGCATCCGTTTGTAGGGTGAACGATTTGTTAAAATCCGGGCACGCTAATACGGGATCTGCAACAAGTCTAGCCTTCACTTCCTCAAAAGCCATCTGGTGCTCCTGTGTCCATTCCCATTTACTGCCTTTCCGTAGTAAGTCATTTAATGGTTTGACTATCTTGGCAAAATCTGGCACGAATCGGCGGTACCACGACGCAACTCCCAGGTATTGCCGAAGTTCTTTGACGGTTGAGGGTGGTTTCAATTCAGCGATGGCCGCTACCTTTTCCGGATCTGTGCCTATTCCTTCGCTAGTCACTCGGTGTCCTAGGTACAGCAGCTCTTTCTTGAAAAATTGGCACTTTTCCGGGTTGATCCTGAGGTTTGCGTCCTTTAGGCGTCGGAACACCTCTTTCAGGTTTTCTGTGTGTTCCTCCAGCGTGCGCCCAATCACTATGATGTCATCTTGGTAGGCGAATGCATGCGGTGACATTTCGGGTCCGATTACCTGGTCTAGAACTCGTTGGAACGTTGCGGACGCTGAGTGTAGACCAAATGGCATTACCCTCCACTGGAATAGCCCTTTGCCAGGCACTGTGAAAGCGGTGTATTGCCTACTGCTTTCCTCCAGAGGGATTTGCCAGTATCCATCCTTCAGGTCCAAACTGCTGATATACCGCGCCTCCTTCAGCTGATCTAGGATGTAGTTTATGCGGGGCATGGGATAGGCGTCCTTTACAGATTTCGCGTTGATCTGCCCTTCTTTCTCACCATCACGATGGGGGAGCTGTATGGGCTCTTTGAATGCTCTATGAACCCCATTTGAAGGAGCTCATCTACCTTCGCATTGATTTCCCCTTGAACTTTCGGATTCTTGGGGTAGTATCGCTGCTTGATCGGTTTGTCGTCCTTCATCGTGATCTGGTGCTCTGCCATGTTAGATGTTCCCGTCATGGTACTGAAGTCCGCCAGCTCTGCTTCCAGGAATTTCGTTATGTCGTTGTCCTCGTGTGTCTCTTGCACGACTGCCACTGATAGCTTCTCCTCGAGCCATCCATTGTGTCGATTCCTGGCTGGTATTATTATTTCGTGCCCTGCACACTTTATCTCGGTTCCGACTTGTGTTAGAAAGTTCCACCCCAACACCAACGAATCTACTACCCCTGGTAGTATTAGCAGGCTCATTGTCAGTCTTTTGTTCCCGAATTCGACTTCCACATCGAGCTGTGCGTTGATCCTGCCGCATCTTCCGTCTGCCAACCTAACTTGCCGCCTCGTCCTCGTGATTTTTCCGAGGGCAGCCAGGTTGTCCGCCAGTTCCTCGCTTATGAAGCTCGCTGTTGCCCCGGTGTCGATTGTGGCTTTATACGTGCCTCCACCAATCGTTACCGCTGCGGACAACTGCTGCTCCTCCTCAATCAGCTTGCCAGTTAGTTTGGAGAGGTAGCATTTTGCGATCCCCTTCCGCCTCTCTGCGGCTGGGATCGCCGGGCATTTCCCGCTTGCTGGCAGCATTCGACGCTCCTGACACCCACTTTGCCGCACACCCAGCAGAACAGCAAGCGTTGGTTTCGGCAGCCACGTTCCCAATGTCCGGATCCGCCACATTTCCGACAGGCCTCCTGGGGGTCTGTAATGTGGGTATTCCCTCGTGGCCTCTGAGCTGTGTTTGGTGGCCTCCACGCGGCTTGGGTTGGCTGCCTCTGTTGGCTCTGGTGTTGTGTCCATTGGCGCTCATAGGCTGCGTCGGTCGCCTGATGCCGTTGGCCTTGCTGTGGTGGTGACCATTGGCCGTTATTCGGGGCGTTGGTTGGCTGCCGCTCATAGCCCTGTTGTGTTGGTGACCGCTGATGGTTTCGTTGAGGTTCTTGGTCGCCGGTGTCTTCGCACCTTCTGCATATAGCTTGCGGACGTGTTGCAGGCTTTGCCTTTGAGAATTGGTTCTCCTGGGCGAATGCTTCCCGCTCCTTATCCAGTTCCTCGTATTCATCGGCTAGGATCATCAGCGTGTCTAAGTCGGATACTTTGTAGGCCCTGAGGGCAATTCTGAGATTCGGCGTGCAGTTTTCTTTTATGATGTTGAGCGTTTCTTTTGTCGAATACCCAAGCGGTCTCATCAGCGTCTGCATGTCGATCATATAGTCTTTGAACGACTCGCTGTAGCCCTGCTTCCGTTGCTTGACCTGATCTGTAAGTTTCGTAAAGAAATCTCTTGGCAGGAAATAGGTGTGAAAGCTCTCGATGAATTCCGCCCAAGTTCTCCAGTGCTTGTTGTTGGAGATGAACCACTTCAATGCCCTTCCCTTGAGTAGTTTGGCATAGCTCGGGGAATCATGTCCAAGTCTAAGCCGTATGTGTTGGCGGACCATTCCACTTGCTCCAGGAACTCGAATGGTTTCTCGACACCGTCGAATCTGAAGGACCATTCGCGTACTTGTTTGGCGACCTTGGCATAGTCTGGTTGGCTAGGTGTCGGTATCGGCGCTGCGGTTTTCCTCTCCTGGCTTCGCTCTCTCTTTTGACTCTCCTTTTGCATGTTGTCAAAGCTCAGACTCTCCAGTAGGTCTTCCCCTTCGGCGGGTGTTAGTGTGATGCTTGGGCTTATTTTCTCGGGGTATGCTGCCTCCAACTCGCTCCAGATCGCGGCAAGTTTCGGGTCGTTCTCTGTCTCAGAGTAGTATTCGGACAGTGCCCTTCTCTTGTCTTCCGCTTTGCCTTCCAGAGCGATGCCTAGCCTCTGTGCGACGTAGGCGAAGTCCTCTGTCTTAAGGCGGTAAATCCACTTCTTTCCCATTCTGCTTTACGTCGCTTTCACTGCTGGGACAATCACGTTTTGGGCGCCAGATGTAACGAACTGATTTTGTATGTCTGCTCGCTACGAGATTCGTGCGGCTAGCTCAGAGAAGTTGTGTGTTCGTCCCACCAAATTTATATAAACGTGACCGCCCAGGGGATCAGTGAAAAGCACAGAATTAACAGGTTCGAATGGAGTTTATTGCGGGTATAATTACAGCGGGCTCAATGGCGGTTTGGGCCTGGATGTCGCCACTCGGGGTCCTCGGTGTCTCCTGGGGATGCTCGTCTCCGCACGTTGCTGCGTCGCCTCGGTGGTCGCTGGCCTCGTTGACTCCGTGCTCCGGTCCTGCAGTTCCCTGTAGTCCCGCGAAGACGCTCGGTGATACTCGACGATGCTCGTCCACGATGTACGGACCCGACGACTACTTGTAGCGCCTAGGACTCACAAGGCGATCAGCCGTGTGGGCTTAGGGAAGCGTCACCGTTCCCAGACTAGGGTGAACAGGTGCTGCGCTCTACAGGCCCACGCCAATAGACACACAGCCGCCTGTCCCTTGCTCTGTCCCGGATGGTCCCACTAGGGTTTCGCTCGGATCGCGCTGACAGTCGAGGTAACACCAGGAATCTGTCTAACGCTCCACCTCGCTTTTACGCCTAGTGCAAACGAACGTTCCACCCTGGTCTGACCCTCTTGCTTATTGCCCGTGACGTTTCCGCGTAGCTCGGTGTCCCTTCTGGCGGGTGCTGTAGCTGACGATGTCCTGCGCTTCGCTCCTGGAGGTGCTGGTTGTGAGGCTGGACGTGGCGTGGCTTATGGTACTCGGGGTTTGGACACACGCCGATCCCGGGTTCGTGAACCGTTAGGTTTCTCTAGGACAGCGCCTGGAGATGATAACAGGTTCGCCCTTTCTGGCTGGTCTCGCCAGGACCTGTTCGAGTTCCACTTGACGGACTGGGCTTACGCCGGGACCCGACAAAGGAGTATTTGGAACAAGGCACCCTGGGTTTAGATGGCTCTCGCCCCGAGTTTTGATCTCTTGTCGCAGGACTTCACTACTCGGCTCTGCTAGACACGCCAAGCGTAATGCGAGGATTTAGTCGTGACAGGAGTAGGATGGTCCGCTTTGACTTAGCCGTGTGATGCCCTCTGGACCTCAGCTACCTGTGTCTCAATTCGGAGATTCCTGGTGGTCCAATCCCGAACGTCTCGACGTAGCGATCTTGCTCCTTGAAGGCTCCCACGGCGCTGCTTCCGACGACTGGGCTTGTGTTTCACTTGTAGATTACTTGGCACTGGTTCACTTTGTTATCTTGACTGATCTTTACGGGTTGACACCTTGTGATCGACTGATCCTGCTGCCAGCGCCCGGCGGCTTTATATAGGGCCTCTGGGTACCGTTATTTCCCTTTTGAGCTCTGGCCGCGGCATCTCTCCACTCCGGGTCCAAAGTCCGTGGATCCTGTTTGACCCACTTGTCCTTCCCGCACGGCCTTAATTTGTGTTTCTGGGTGTTGCCGCTGCTCCGCTTATGTTTTTGGTGCCTGTGGCACGTCTGTGCGTCGCTCCGCTGCTGAGATGTGGCACTTGTCCTCCTGGATCAAAGTCCACGGCAGAGTCCAAAGTCCGGTGCAGATCCGTTATTTCCCCTTTTGCACACGGCACTCTGGCTCTGCCTGCGAAGTCTCCACTCTCTCACTCTCCGCTTCTCGCTCTCCAAACTCTCTTTGGCAGAGTTCTCTCTCCTGATTCCGAGGTCTCCAAACTCTCACTCTCCAAACTCTCTTTTGCAAGAGTCTCTCCAAACTCTCTTTCTCCAAACTCTCTACTTGCAAGAGTCTCTCCATTTACTCTTCGCCGCGCCGCTACCCCGCTACTTCGCCGAGTAATTGGTAAGCGGCCGGCCATCGGTAGTTTTGCTGCTGTTATTTGTGGGAGTTATTCAACTCCTTACAGTACATCGGGGCAAATTAAGAGGGTAATAGTTTCGTGTTAGTCTAACGGGAATATTAAAAGTTAAACGGTTTACCAGTTCTACAGAATCAATATCACCTCTTATAAGATTTTGCATAAAAATAGTACCAAGCATTATTCTACGGTTTTCAAGTGTAGCTAAATTAAGCAATAGTAATCTACTCTGGTAGGAAGGAAGCCTTACGTTTTGATCCCAGTTCAAACTACGAAGCGCAAAAAGAAGAAATTTTTTTTGTACCGACTCAATACGGTCGATGTGCACTTGATATTGAGGACTCCAAACAGAAGAACAATATTCCAAAATAGGACGGACAAGGGAGGTAAATAACAATTTGGTTATATAAGGGTCATCAAATTCTTTTGACCAACGCTTTATAAATCCAAGAACACTCATAGCCTTGTTGACAGTCGACATTATGTGGCAGTCAAATTTAAGCTTCGGGTCCAAAAGAACACCTAAATCGTTTACTGAATATATACGATCAAGTGGGGAGTTCTGAAGCGAATAACTTAAAAACGTAGGGGTACCTCTATAAAAGGTCATTACGTTACATTTCAGGCAGTTCAAATTTAAGAGGTTATACTCACACCACATCTGAAAATTACACGGGTTTACAAAAAAAAATGAAAAAAGCACTTAAAAAGGGGTTTTGGTAGGCCTCTGAATAAGAATGGGTATTTAATTTTGTTGTGGGTAGTTTTTTTTTGAAAAGTTTCGCTTCTTGGCGGGTGATGGCAACTGGAAACTCTTCCGCCTGTGAGCCGAAAGGAAGAAAAAAAAACGACAAACACCAACAAAAATTATGTGGTGGGCAACAAACGCAACGCCTCTTGTTTTGGGGTTTATCAATGTCTGATTGTAAGCCAAAACTAGACTCAATCTTATTATATGTCAAACAAAGCTTAACATCATCAGCATACATTAGTACACGAGAATGTGTTACGATAGACGGAAGATCGTTAATAAACAAGGTAAACAGCAAAGGGCCCAAATGACTACCCTGGGGCACTCCCGATGTCACGTTGATCATTTTGGAGACAGCGTTCTTAAATATAACTCTCTGAGTCCTTCCATTCAAATAACTTGAAATCCAAGTTAATAGATTACATGGAAACCCAAGCTGATCTAATTTGAATAAAAGGAGAGAGTGGTTAACAGAGTCAAAAGCTTTGCTGAAATCTGTATATATAACATCAGTCTGCATTTTTTTCTTAAATCCATTTATTACAAGAGATGACAATTCAAGGAGGTTAGTAGTGGTCGATCTTCTCTTAACAAAACCATGCTGACACGGTGATATTAGCGAGGAACATAAGTGTTGCAAGTGAGAAGTAATAATTCGTTCAAATGCTTTCGGAATTGCCGACAATTTAGAAATACCTCTATAATTCTGGGCACCCTTTTTGTGGAGTGGAATAATGAAAGAGTCCTTCCAGATATTTGGAAAAATTGATGATGAAATAGACAAGTGAAAAAGTTTAAGAATCGGTTTACAAATGGTTGAAGCACAAAACTTAAGCACACACCCAGGGAGTCCATCAGGACCGGGAGAATAAGTTGGAGTTGTTGTTTCCAAGTCTCTTAAGAGAGAAATTTCGGTAATTACGGGGGAAAAAATACAATTAGCTCTGTTTAAGGGGTTAGGGTAGATAGATTTTGACCAATACTTACGCTTAGCATTAACAAAGTTATAAAAATGTTTCGGATCATTTGAAAATTCGAATTTACATCGATTTAAATACATAGAATAGCAGTGACTGTTGAGAACATTGAAATCTGAACGAGCCACCACATATTTCGAAAAATCAGATGGCTTACCCGATTTTTTATATTTATTATAAGTGTTGGATTTAAGATTTTTAAGTCTTTGAAGCGCATTGTTAAACCAAGGAGGCCTATTTTGCTTCGGAGGAAGCCTGTCAGGAACGCATTCGTCAAAAAAAGTGTTTAAAACGCTATAGAAATGTTCAATTGCACTTTCGATATCCATGCAATTGTACAAATCAGTCCAATCATATTGCGAAATCATATAATTTAATTTATTATAGTCACATTTACGAAAACATCTCACTTTAGTTTGAGAAAATAAAGGAGAAAGGGTATCAGTACAGGGGAGGCCAATTGTCAATTCCAATGTAGGATGATATCGGTCTTCAGGTACAACAAGTGCGTCAATTCTAGATACCGTTACTTCATGCGGATCTGAAACAAATACAAGGTCCAATTGTCTGTTTATTGAATTTCGTATAAAGCTTACTTGCTGTAACGATAATTCGAGAAGGCCATCCACAAAATCATGGGCTGATAAAGGTGTAGCGGCAGGTGAGTCAGTAGGAAGAGACCAAGAGATATTAGGGAGATTAAAGTCACCCAAAACAATCAAAAGGTCTCTGTTGGAAAGAAGGGATATAACGGATTTAATAGCAGACAGATGGTGTTCATAAATGAAAAAATCTGAGGCAGGAGGAATATAAGAGCAGGTTACAAAAATAGATAAGGATTGCAGGGAAACTTTGACACTAACAAATTCAATTTCGTTAGAGATATGAAAGTTAAGTCTCTCCGATGTTAAACTAGAGGTAACGGCAATCAGTACACCACCCCCCCTACGTGGGGAGCGATCGGTCCTATAGGTGTTAAAATTTTTTGCCAGAACTTCAGAGTCAGATATCTCTGGTTTCAGCCAAGTTTCCGTAAAAGCCAAAATATCTTCAGTAAATGCTGAGGAGTCAGCATAAAGCTTTGGTAGCTTCATATTGAGTCCTCTAACATTTTGATAAGCCAAAAATACATTTTTTAGTTTTTTGGCGCCGTGGCAGGTCTGCTATTTGGCACAGTGGAAAGCCTTTTATTAGGCGCAGTGGGAGGCCTGTTATTTGTTCTCGGTTTATTGGGAACAAATTCTTTTATTACCAAATCATCATTAAGCCAAAAGCTTTCAGAAAGTAGTACATTAAACACATCAGGCGGAGCAAATATTTTAAAAGATGAAATTCTACGGGCGTACGAAAATCGAAATTGTTCAACCGCAATATCCTCGGATGGGAATTTTTCTCGTATAAATTCCAAAACATCCTCAGATTTGGTATCCGGGGTAAATCTAGAAACAAATAATTGTTTCCTATGTGGAACAACTGAAAGTTTCTTTCGCCCCCCAGCAGCAGTATGAACCTCACTCGGCTGAGAGCCAGATACAGTACCTACTGTACCTATGGGTACAGTTTGCACCGAATTTGATATCTCCACCGGCTCAGAAGATTTTTTCCCGACAAGACCTCCAGCAACAGGGACTCCGTCGGACCCTGCGGTATCCATTGCCACCGCTGAATCGACAGAAATTAAAGTATTGTGGATTTTACCCAGTTTTTGGTTTTGAAAAGGCCTAATTGGAAATCAAAAGGAAATTTTAAAATCCCCCATAATTTGGGAACTACGTTTAAAATTAACTTTCGGATTTAAAAAATCTAAACCGCTGCTCCGATCAATATGATTTTCGGATCATAGTTAATTCTATGGCTTTAAGTGCTTATGTTTCATTTTTCATGTTTTTAAAATTGTTTAAGATTTTTTAACGAATTTATTTAGATTTTCTAAGTTATTGCGTTTCATTTTACGGGAGCCTGCCGAGAAGAAAATGGAAAATTACTACAAATTCTGTATGCAAAGCCAAAATGTTTCTAAGTTAATTATTAATTTTAAGATTCGAACTTTTGATAATAATAAACAAATAGAACAAGAGGGAACGCTATAGTCGAGTGCCTCGACTATCAAATACCCGTTACTCAGCTAAAGCAAGCAGTCTCAAGCAGGGCAAACCAAGCAGCCGCTTCAAAGTGGCGCCATCTACCGAACATTTCATAATTTGATTATAACTTTTTACAGAGTGGGGCGATATTCATATATTCATATATTGGTTACTCAAAAGGCATTGAAAAAACGAATACACATTCCTTTTCCCGTTAATCTAGCTTCAAAACTGTGGGTGCTACAGTTTTTCGCGGTTTGTGGGCGTTAGAGGGGGCGTGGCACATCGGCGTGAAAAACTTGTGCTGCGTATTAACCCCTAGAATCTCCATGCCAAATCTCAATCTTCTAGCTTTTATAGTTTCAGAGATCTCAGCGTTCATGCAGACGGACAGACAGACGGACGGACGGACGGACAGACGGACATGGCTAGATCGACTCGGCTAGTGATCCTGATCAAGAATATATATACTTTATATGATCGGAAACGCTTCCTTCTACCTGTTACATACTTTTGCACGAGTCTAATATACCCTTTTACTTTACGAGTAACGGGTATAAAAATATAAATATTCAAATCAATTAATTCTCCTGCTATTCCCTACCCGTAAAATAAATATTTGCTTCTCTTTTGTTTTTGTTATTGTCAACTTAATGGTTAAATAAATATGTCTTCAGTCAGGTGGTAGACATTCACTTTAAATAAAACAAAATATGTGCTTTTTGTAGAAAGAATTGAACTTCTTTTGATTTTTTATTCTTCTTTTGCTCAACCTTAGTGAAATTGCAAAGTGATCATTGTTACACTTTTACTCCTTGTTTATAGACCGATTGCTTTAATTTCAGCAAGTACTTTCACACTGTAGCTCAGATGGTTTTGTTGTGTATAGGTCAATAGGTCTTGGATTACCCACATGATTAAATACAATTTTTAATATTTTTTCGGCACTCTTCAATGCCTAAGAAGGGAAAAAGGGTAGACTAGTTTTTAAAAACACAAATATTTTCTATTTCAGAGTTCCGAAAAAATTAATTTTAAAAATTTTATTTAATCATGTGTGTAATCATCTTTTGTCACATACGTTAATATTAGAACCTTTGCATGTTAAAGGTGCGATCGTCACTAGTTTTTTACCACGTTAAGAGGTGTTTTTGTTTGATATCAGAGGCTTTTGTATTAAACATGAGTCATATCAAGTATATACTGTCTTCATTATACTTTTGCTGCCATAAAATCTAGTACTAGCGTTTTCTTCACGCGAAACTAGAGGGATTGGTCAAAAGTCGTAAAAAAAAGTTTTCTATATGGAACGGTCTAAAATACAGTTTGAATAAGCACAAACAAAATTAAATGCTCGAGCAGGATTAGTTGTTCTGAGCTAACAAAAGTGGATATTTTTGCATTTGAATAATTTTCAAACGTGACTTTTTACAATAACGTGTTACATACACAGAGAGAATTCGCATTACAAATTGGAGCATTTGACTTTTTAAAATATTTCGACCCTTTTTTAGCACCCAAAATGTTTTGTTTTTAGTTTTAAAATGTTTTGCTTTTGAATGAGCGCCTAAAATGTTTATTTTTATTTTTAAAATGTAATTTTTATACCCTTGCAGAGGGTATAATGATTTCAGTCAGAAGTTTGCAACGCAGTGAAGGAGACGTTTCCGACCCCATAAAGTGTATATATTCTTGATCAGCACGACGAAACGAGTCGATCTAGACATGTCCGTCTGTCCGTCTGTCTGTCCGTTTCTACGCAAACTAGTCCCTCAGTTTTAAAGCTATCGAGATGAAACTTTGCCAAAAGTCGTCTTTCTATTGCAGGTCGTACAAGTCGGAATTGGCCGGATCGGACAACTACATATATCTTATAGCTCCCATAGGAATAAACGGAAAAATAATGGAAAAAAATTATATCTTCGGTGTTTTTTTCGGTCTAATCTTGGGAATATAATTTTTTTAACTGTCCCAAATTTTATAAAAATCGGACAACTATATCATATAGCTCCCATAGGAACGATCGGAAAACTAGAGTGAAATTAATAGAAACAAAATTATAGTTTCGTTAATTTTTATTGTATTCTCTCCTACTCTGGAATATAACTTTATTTTATAGTTTGTGATTTAATCGACCTGTGTTTACTATTTTTGAGTGGTTTTTAGTGGACTCGAGGTCATTTTTAGAAGTTGAGTATGTTATTTCAACAGTCTAGCATTTCAACACACTTGCCCTCTCTGAGGAGTGAACCTCGGACTTTCTGGGATTTGCAAATTTCGGTAGGGCGTCACCGCTACCTCTTCAGCCAGAGTAGAGGATATGAGCTGAGCGTCGAAACTTCTATTTATATCACATCTAGGAATCTATAATTAGGAATTACATACTTCTAGGCTGTGACATACTAAAGCTTCGTCGCTTAAACTTCTAATGTGTGTGAAAGCTATAGTCGTTGTCTGTTTGGAAACAATCTGTTTCCCAATTTCAGACGTGAATACTTAATTGTTGTATTCGAACGCTCGCATTTTTCTTATGCATTTGCATTATGCGATTGTTATAGGGTGTGTCCCCCTTTTTTGTTAGTTTGTGATTTAATCGACCTGTGTTTACTATTTTTGAGTGGTTTTTAGTGGACTCGAGGTCATTTTTAGAAGTTGAGTATGTTATTTCAACAGTCTAGCATTTCAACACACTTGCCCTCTCTGAGGAGTGAACCTCGGACTTTCTGGGATTTGCAAAGTTCGGTAGGGCGTCACCGCTACCTCTTCAGCCAGAGTAGAGGATATGAGCTGAGCGTCGAAACTTCTATTTATATCACATCTAGGAATCTATAATTAGGAATTACATACTTCTAGGCTGTGACATACTAAAGCTTCGTCGCTTAAACTTCTAATGTGTGTGAAAGCTATAGTTTATTTTTTCAGAATTTCGAATTAAATTGTACATAAATCGGACCACTATATTATATAGCTGCCATAGGAATGATCAATCAATTATTGACAAAATAATACGAAAATTGCTATCATTTGGTTTGTTGCAAATCTAAATTCAGATTTTTGTAATTTGTAATTATATAGAAATTAACTGCAAGGGTATATAGACTTCGGCTGGCCGAAGTTAGCTTCCTTTCTTGTTTTTTTTCTGTATTGTATTTTCTTTAACTTAGAAAAGCATTCTGCCACGAAAAATAATGTGGGCATGGCTCAGAGGCCAAGGTGCTAGGTACTGATATTATTTTGTGCTTGAGGAAACGAGGTTCAAATCCCAACACAACATTATTTTTTTTTGTTTAATTAGTAACAGGGACCGTAATCATTATAAGTGAAAAATTAAAAATCACAATTTAATTATTATTTGTATGCGAAACAAAATATCGCTCGGAAATAATGATTATTTTATGAGCGATATTATTTCGCTTAAAAATATCACTCAAAGTGCGATTGAAGACGTCCTACGTGGAATTTTTCTAAGATTAAACTTTGTAATTGTAGGTAAAACTACGGAGCACATATCCAGCTAAGAAAAAATGTTTTCTTCGTATAAACGTAATTAAAAGACGGTTTTCAGTGTACAAGAGGTATGAGTGAATATAAAAAGTTGTGATAACCGATGGGTTTTATGTCATTCATATATTAGTAAAACGGCTTACCAACAAGTTATGAACTATTCCACCTAGATTCAAGTAGACTTGTGGAGTAGGTATTAGCATGTTGGTCTACCGTACTGTAAACACAAGTTCGAGTCTCACAGAAAATGTTTTTTTTTCAACAGGAAAAGGTAGTCATGCATTCCCCATACAATTTAAAAAACGCTTTTTAAATGGTTTATACACAGAAAAATAACTTTTTTTCTTTACTGGATATGTGATCCGTAGTTTAACCTACAATTACACATTTAAATCTTTGCAAAACTGAGCGTATTTTTTATTTTTTTTTCGCTTACAAATAATTATTAAATTGTGGTTTTAATTTTTTACTCAAAAAAAAAATTATTATTTTCGGCCCCAGATTAGTAATCCTATCAATTCAACTTTTTTAACACAGTTTTGTTCTTAGTGTTGTTAAGGAAATGTTAATTATGCGTCTTAAAAACTTTTTACTTACTCTGCCTTTGCCGGGTTTAGAACTGGGGACCTTTCGCATCAGAGTCAGACGTCTTACCCATTGGGCCATCGCGCCATGTTGCGCACGAGTGTATTAACTCAAGCCAAATGTAAAATTAGCTCGTTCAAGCATGCTCATCTTTAAAATGCAACTTTGAATAATATGTATGGGGAAATATTTCTTTTCCACGGTTTACTTTACCAAAACATTTTAAAGCATTATTGTTTTCCAAATAATTTATGCATTGTAGAATTATTTTTTGATTTTCAAAAAATTTTGTGTTCACATAGTTTTTTAAAATCCTACGTTTTAAAATGTGTATGGCTTAAAATTTGTATAAATGTTTTGTGGTAAATCCAGCTGTGTCTTAACGGAGCCTTCCCAGGGCCGTGCAACCCTGGGTCGGAAGTGGCCTTGCCGTGGCTTTGGGGCGGAGCCACGGTCGACCTTTTTACGACAATAACCCTCAGGCCCGCCGCGCTTGCCTGGTCGAGCAACGCGGGCGATTATGTACTGATAAGTGAAAACTAACACCGCAGCTTCGGACCTCACGGGGGAGGCTAAACCCCACACCGATTCCGCTACCATCGAGGAGGGGCCGCGAACACCCAGCCAGGGTGCTTCGGCTCCGATGGGAACGGAAAGGGCTGCTAGGACCAGCACCCCTCTAGACAACAAAAACACCCACCCACCTAACAGCGGAACCCAGCCGGGTACCAGCAGGGCAGCCTCTGCTACGCATCAGCAGCGCAAGGCCAAGGTCAGTCGGGCCCGTTTCATTCTTGGCAAGATTGCCAGGAATGAGGCAGAGGGTAAGACTGACCAGCGCGATGCGGAGGACAAGACTCTATGCCTTGCGGAGATCGCAGACTTCGAGGAATACATGAGGACGCGCCAGGCCACCCAAGCTAACACGAAGAGGGACCGCTCGCACGAGGCAAGCGAGAGCGCACCCAACCGGGCAAAGGACGCTCAGGGGAGCCCAAGACCGACCTCCTTTGTGAAGAAGGCCAAGAAATTCAGCGACGTAGCCAGAGACAGCCTCGCGATAGCACTGGTGGACGACCTGCACGATGACGGACGCCTGCTGTCGGAGAAATGGGAGGAGATCGAGGTCAAGGTGGCCGACATGATAGCTGAAAGGCTATCGGCCGTGCCAAATGGTCCGATCCCCTCCTTCGACTCTTCGGACATGGTCAGAGGGCACCGGTTGATCAAGTGCGATGACTCGTTCTCGAGTCCACGCCAGGGAGATTCCAAGGAGGCCGCGGGCTCGCATTTGGTTGCCAAAGGAGCAGACTGACCAAGGAAAGGTGCTGTCGCTGCTGAGAGCTCAGAACCCAGAAGTGCACACAGAGGACTAGGCGATACTCAAGGTAGAGAAGAAAATGAAGACGAGCCAGCCGTTCCTCTTCCTCATCAACCAGCGCTGCCTGCCGCAGCTTGACAAGGCCGACTACACAATCCAGTACGGCCTACGGAAGGCCAAGATCAAGGTCTTTCTGGCAGAGCCGGATGATGTTCTCGAGGAGGTCGATGACACCAACAAGCTGTTGGATGACCTGGTCATCGACGACAAGACCCCAGACGTAACACCCAACACCGATGCCTAAAGTCGTGCAGATTAACCTGAAGCACAGTACGAATGCTTCAGCCAATCTTGCAGTTCTTCTCAGTGAGAGGAACATTGACATAGGCATCGTTCAAGAACCATGGACTCGAGACGGACAAATCTCGGGTCTAACACAACAAGGATATACACTCTTTTATACTAACTCGACAGGTAGGCCGAGAGCAGGTATTATTATAAAGAATAACTATAACGCACTTATTTGCCCCAATCTTAGTACACCGGATCTAGCAGTTGCCGGATTAGTGGTGGCGGATGGGACATCGATGGTGATAGCCTCATCCTACATGGTTCATGATGTACCGGCTCCACCTGAGCCAGTCATCAAGCTGCTGCAATGGGCGGAAGATACTAAGACGACCCTGGTGCTCGGATGCGACGCTAACGCGAGGCATACACTATGAAGAAGCTCGGAAACTAAGATCACCATATGTAATAGAGGTAACACACCCACCTTTATATTCCCAAGCACTAGGGAATTTCAGGGATGGGAAAAGATGTTAGACTTCACTTTACAGACAGAATTTAGTAAATATAAGGTTGAAAAGTGGATAGTGTCGAAACAAAATTCCTTTTCCGATCACAGGTACATTTTCTTCGAAATTTCGATTCCGATTAGCAAACCGGAACCGAAACGTAACCCCCGTAGAACAAACTGGGACAAATTCGGTGAGAAAGTCCACTCGAAAGTTAGTAACAGGAGAATACGGGAATACAAACCTCTACGACGACCCTGGACAAGGAAGTAGAGGACCTAACAAACATTCTAAACAATGCATATAAGGAAACATGCAAGGTTCCATACTCTAAAAAAAAAACACCCTTTATGGTGGACCATAGAGCTTTGCACTCTGAGAAAGAGGGCAAGAAAAGCCTATAACTCCAGCTATGCTACCAAGGAATGGGAGCCATAAGCATACAAAAAAGCGATATACGCAGCCATAAAAGACTCTTGGAGGACTTACTGCGAATCGCTCGAAGGTATAAAGGACTCGGCTAGACTAAGCAAGGTCCTTGCTAAAGGGTATAACAGCCCAACTCTGTTACACAAACAAGACGGATCAGCGAGTACAACAGTGGAAGAATCCATAGAGACACTAGTGAATACACACTTTCCAGGCAACCTTCGAGAAAAGCCAGCACCTACTGAAGGTCAGAGGGCTCATCAACCAATACAAACAAGGGATATCATAACTATTGAAAGAATCAAATGGGCGATCAACTCTTTCGATAAATACAAGAGTCCGGGGCCAGACGGTATTTTCCCGGCAATGCTTCAAGCAACACAGGTCAGCATCATTTACATGGCTTGCATCAGACTAACACACATACCGCTTCTATGGAAGGAAGCCAAAGTTGTATTCATACCAAAATTAGGAAGAAGGGGTCCTATCCTAGCAAAGGACTACAGGCCGATCAGCCTTACCTCCTTCCTAATGAAAACGCTGGAAGCAGCATCTATCGGACGCTCAGCAAAGGGCAGATCGACAGAAACGGCACTACACGAAGTAGTCTGCCACATAGAAAAATCGCTACATTTTAACCAATATACAATAACCACCTTCTTAGATATAGAAGGTGCGTTCAATAATGTAAACGCCGAATCCATACTGAGCTCCCTCAACTCGATCGGCATTGAAGGAGACATCAGAGCTTGGATCGGAGCAGGACGATAGCAGCCGAACTGAGTGGCACTTACCTCACACGCTTTGTGAAGAGAGGCTCAGGGCGGGCACACCACTGCTCTGGCTTATCAACATGAACGACATATTGAGAGAACTCAATAGCGGAGGAGTAAAAGTAGTAGCCTACGCAGACGACGTAGTGTTGCTTTATGGCTTTACACAGCAGTGGTAAGGCCAATTCTCACATACGGGGCACTAGTCTGGTGGCCAGCCCTGACAAGAGCATACAATATTACCAAGCTGACAAGAATACAGAGATCAGCTTGCGCAGGAGCTACAGGGGCATTAAGATCATGCCTGGCTGCCGCGTTGAACACTATTTTGGATATAATGCCTATAGAACTTTTCATAAAGAATACGGCAGCGCAGAGTGCGGCCAGACTGAAGGCAATTAAATGCTGGAAAGGCTACCACACAGGGCACTGCCGTATCTTAGAGGACAGCAACTATCTGGCAAAGAGCAAAACGGATTATATGACAGCGGAGATAAGATTTGGAAACGGATTTACGACTACCTGTCCAACGAGGGAAGACTGCGAGAATCACAGAGTAACCGGACAAGATGAGGTATCACTCTACACTGACGGCTCCAAGATGGACTGTGGTGTAGGGGCTGGCATTTTCGCTGAAAGCTGGGGGATAGAATCGAAATTCCACCTCCCAGAATCAGCGACAGTTTTTCAGGCTGAGGTACTTGCTATTTTAGAAGCAGCCAAGTTTTCGATTCAGCAATGCCTCAGGAATACCAAGGTAAGGATATACTCTGATAGCCAAGCGGCTATCAAATCTCTCGCAGCAGCAAGAACCAACTCGACACTAGTAGCCGATTGTAAGTCGGCCCTTAACACACTAGCAACAAACAACCATGTACAGATAACATGGGTGCCAGGGCACAATGATATACCAGGAAACGAAAAGGCGGATGAACTTGCACGAATGGGGTCGGCAGACGACTCCTATACAACTACCTAAATCCCTAAATACAGTCCAAGCAAGGATTCACGAACACTACAAAACACAAGCTAGTAAAAGTTGGTCGGAAAAGCAGGGTCTCAGGAGATCAAAACTCTGCTGGCCAACCATCAATAGCAAGAGAACTCGAGAGCTAATAACCAAAAGTAAATGGAATATTAGAAGGATCACGGCACTCATCACAGGCCATTGGCACGCAAGCCATGAAGATGGGGCTTCTGTACAACGCTAATTGCAGAAGCTGCAAAGAAACAGACACACAGGAGACACCTGAGCACAAGATGTGTCATTGCCCAGCACTAAACCATATCAGGGCGAAATACTTCGGGGCGTATCAGCTAGAATATGGGAGAGATAGGAAAGCAGAGGATAACTGCAATCCTAGGTTTTCTAAATGACGCAGGCTGGTACTGAAGAGAACGCGGATACAACAATTTTCGAGGGTGTGGATCAAAACGGAGCTAAGCTCCACTTGGTGGGCCTCAGAGGGGACCTCACCACTTCTACCTACCTACCATTAGAATGACAGTTTAAAACGACATTTTAAAAAATCTTATTTTCTCTGTGTACCAAAATTTAAGGAATCTCAAGGCTTCTAAAGTTAAAAAAATTATCTTGTTTGTGGTTTAAAAACCATTGCATTTACATACATTTTGTTATGGAGGCCTTTATTTTCTTTAAAAATATCTTTAATGTTAGGTGAAGCACAAGTCTGTAGCATTAATATTTTGCAAGTTACGGACTTAAGAAATTTAGCATTTTACTTATTTATTTAATATAAAGCTATGTACAGCTTATTGTACTTAAAAAATATACAAGAAATTTGCAATACGATTGATTATTTGCGGATGACAGGAATGCAGTGACTCTGGTTGAATTCACATCGTAGGAATACTCATAGGATAATAAGTATTACAATTCATTATAGTTTTCGCAAAAAATTTTGAATGGATCAAAACGGCAGTAGTTTGACCTGGCAATTTCCAGTGATAATGGCCGAAATCGACGAGTTGGTCTAGAATGAACATTCCAATTTATATACGTTATCAGGTGAAGTGAGTCCACACCGCCAGTAAGGAGCTTGTGAAGGAAGATTTAGTCAGTACATATTCGACCGTGCTTTAAAGTTGTCAGATTCAAAAGACGCAGCCCGTCTCTGTAGGAAGGTAGTCGGCTTCTAGGGTCCAAGTTCAAGCCACGTAGGGCAAACAGGAGAAACTGCTTCTGAAAAGACTCAATCATGTCTTGAGCAGTATTGCAGCGTTGAACGAACTAAGGAAACATACAGAAGCTTTGTGATATACGGATAATCGAATTTCTTGGACCAACGTTTGATGAAAGCTAAAAGGGCCTTAGCTTTATTGGAGATAGTGCTGACATGGCGATTGAAGCATAGGACTCCAAGATCTAGCTGGATTGGAACGTAAAAATTACATGGACTTACATTTATCTGGATTAAGCAGTAGCTTATTGACTTGACACCAGGATTGAAGGTTATTTAAGTCAAGCTGGAGCTGCATGCATGCAATGTAATATGCATACACAACTTGACAGCATCCGCATACATAAGAACTTTGGAGGCCGCGATAAATTTGGGAAGATCATTAATAAATAGACCGAATAGAAAAGGACCAAGATGGCTACTTTAAGGTACTCAGCTTACAGATACATTTTTTTAAAAGACCATTATTAAATTGTACCTTTTGGGAACGGCCTGTAAGGTATGAATAAATGCACATCAGAAGAGCTGGTGAGAAACCAAGAAGGCGCAGCTTGTGAATAAGAAGCTCATGGCACACTGAATCAAACGCTTTGCTAAAATCAGTGAAAATGGCATCACTTTGATTAGAGGATAGGAAGCCTTTATTAATGTAGGTCGTAAATTCCAGCAGGTTAGTTGTAGTTGAACGACATTTTGTAATAGTTTCGGATTACTGCGGAATTCATATTTGCAGCGTAACAGGTAGCTATTATACACGCAAAAAAAAGATCATAGAAACTAAACTATTTGTACTTTAAAAGTAAACTATTGAGTGTCAAAAGTTTCTCAATACCCTGTGTATTAACTTTATGGCTTCGAAAGTATTAAAATGAAACTTTTGAAGTTGTCAAGTGTAAACTAACGAGTTTACCGTTTATACTCACCCAGTGTACTGAATGGTACAGTGTAGGCTGCTAGTTTTTTTTGTATACTAGTTAGTATAAAAGCTATGCTATGTGGTCTTAGTTTTATACTATTTTCTATACAAGCTCGTGAGCTGTTGCATATTTATAGGCTACTTATCAGTATACATTAGTATACATTTTAAACTATTTCGTATAGCACCTATACGATTTCCCCGCTACTTGTAGTATACAATTTATACTGTTTAGTTTTTTATGGTATACAAATGAACCCCATTAAAATCTCGTTGTATATTCTTTTTTTCCTTTTATTATTATTTAATATATTATTTTACTATTATTTCAAAAATATTTATACATTTTTACTTAAAATAATTTTAATCTTACATATCTAACAGCATTTGTATTATAATATTTCCCCTGTTAGCTCGTGAGCTGTAGCATACTTATAGGCTATTTATCAGTATACATTAGTATAAATTTTAAACTATACGATTTCCCCGCTACTTGTAGTATACAATTTATACTATTTAGTTTTTTTGTGGTATGCAAATAAACCACATTAAAATCTCGTTGTATATACTTTTTTTTATAATTATTTAATATATTTTTTATTATTATTTCAAAAATATTTATAAATTTTTACTTAAAATAATTTTAATCTTACATAGATAATTATGATCATATGATATTTAACAGGGAGACCTTGAAAAATAAATAAAAGTCTATAAATTCGTAAACATAAAAGATACGATTTATATTTCGAATAACTTCCGTATTAAGTTTATCAGGCAACATGAGTTCAACTTATTTTCATCGAGGTGAGCAAGTTCCTCCTGGTCCATTTTCTAAATATCTGAAATGCATTTGTAATTATGTAGATAATAAGTATAAATGCGCCAAATATTTGTTTCCATGTGTGTATACACTTAGAATCATTGTGCGTATATGTATGTATTTCCAGGGAAACAAGTATTATGCGCAACACATACATATGTATGTGGCTCCTTCGCGTGCGCAAAGCACTTGTTTCCATGGAAGCAAGGGGATGGGTTTTTACACCGCCTCTATGTGTTCTTATTGTTAGTCGTTAGTTGTTGCAAACAAAGTTAGTATTGCACTTTTTAATTTTAAAATAAATATTTTATTTACATCTTGACTCGGCACGAATTTAACTGCAGGACCAAACTCACAGAGAGAAAAAATCATAATAATCACAAAACGCGTAAAAAAACGCAAAATCTGGTATCACTTTTTCTGTTCGTATACTCCCTATCATCCTAGTTTCACACCATAAAAAAAAATTTTTCCGTCAGTAAAAAAAAGTATGCTACTAATTGTCACTCTTGTTATAATTAGTTTAATCTTAACACTATTAAGTGTAGGCATGAAACTATTTTGTAATACGTTGAAACTACATTTTCTTTATACTACATAAAGTTTTTTTTGAAACCACATGTGTAAATAATAAACTAAATTGTTGATTATAATTAGTTTACAACTTACACTACAGGTTTACGCCTTCTACTCTTTGGTGTAACACTTACACTTCAAAGTCTACAGGGTAAACTAATTAGTGTTGATTTAATTCTTACACTTTGAAACTACCATTTGTATATTTTTAATACAACGCTAAATTTTTTAGGTGGGCCAAGTGTTTCGATGACCTCGGTGGACTGGTAGACGTTTTTTGAATTTTAGAAGGAACAAGTTTATCAAACAAGGAATACATAATATTGTAAAAGGTTGATACTGAATTATCAAGCAAAAGATTTTGGAGTATAGACCAGTCCATTTGGGTTAAGAAGGCCGACAGTAGCGAATAATCGACTTTCCGCAAGCATCGAGTTCGAATCGCTTTTTCAGAAGTATTCAGGAGCTGAACCACATTATTAATGATAATTTGCAGTGTCGGGTGATAGGGGTCCTCAGGAATGAACAGCGGAGTACAGCGCGCTATAGTGGTATCGCAAAAGTCAGATACAAATATAAGGTCTAGGATTCTCCCATTCTGATTGGGTATGGAGTTTATTTGGCCAAGGGATAAGTCGATAAGACCATCTATGAAATCATTCTGATCGCTGGGAACTAGAGCAGCAAGATCATCATATGGCAGCAAGGATAGTTGAGGAATATTGAAGTCACCCAAGACAATAAGGTGATCTGAAGGATCAGCGGATGAGGAAATGTTCCTAATAGCGGCTAGGTGCTGCAAATATGTAGAAGCTTCGGAACATAGAGGAATATACGAGCAAGTTACAAAGAGGTTGGTGCTTTGCAGGCATATTTTCATAGCAACGAACTCAATATTGGCCGTTTCAGCAATGGACAACGCATGAGGGATTTTACTGCAATAAGGACACCACCACCTCGACGAGAGGGCCGATCACGTCTATAAATGAAATATTTATTGGACATTATTTCACTATTGCTGTTCGTTCTCAATGTTGCTCAACATGACCAACGATCGTACTCAATGTTGCTCAACATAGCCATCGAGTACTACAGTTGGTGACAGTATCAGGCGCCCACGGCGCATATTCTACATAGTCAATATCAACGGTTGACTCGATGTCTTACCGACCCGCCAAGCGGTCAGCACATTCTGCAGTGTCAGCTGACCCAACTACGTGAACCGCTACCATAATCAGAACTTAGTGACCTACTCCAGAATACAACCCACTCCACCATTCTTTACACTTAACTTCAGTGCTCCAAGTAGTATATAAGCTTGCGTCAAAATCAGAATAAATCAGTTATCATTCCATCTTGTAACTCCGGGGCTTTATTTTCCGCCCTACGTAAAGAGGCCTCTACAACATCTATTGTGCCACAAGTCACGCTTGAGCTCAAACATTGGTGACCCCGATGTGATCCTTTACCAACAAAGGATCACACCCTGCAACCCCCTTCAAAACTCAAGGTTGAACCAATAACCAGTGAGAAGCATCGTTAAGTTCACACTCAGCTATCCAGCTTCACAGGACACCCAGCTCATCCAGCTTCACAGGACCGCATAGCTTATCCAGCTTCACAGGATACCCAGCTCATCCAGCTTCACAGGACCGCATAGCTTATCCAGCTTTATAGGATACCCAGCTCATCAAGCTTCATAGGACCGCATAGCTTATCCAGCTTCACAGGATATCCAGCTTCACAGGATATCCAGCTTCACAGGATATCCAGCTTCACAGGATATCCAGCTTCACAGGACACCCAGCTCATCCAGCTTCACAGGACCGCATAGCTTATCCAGCTTCACAGGATAACCAGCTCATCCAGCTTCACAGGACCGCATAACTATCCAGCTTCACAGGATACCCAGCTATTATGCCGGTAGGCTAAGCCAGTTGAACGATCACTGGCAACAGTTCTGTGATCTAGATGAAGAGGTCGAAAAAGCGGCATTACCTACCGGCGATGAGTATGCCTCACGATTAGTGGCTTTGAAGGAGCTGGTTGAAAAATATCAACAAATATTCAAGGACAACATCCCATCAGGAAGCGGGCCACAGAAGGTTCCGCGGCGAACCCAAACCAACCCAAAGGATCAGATAATAAAACACACAAAAACTGATTCATCAATGGGCGTTGCCATCCGACAACTACACAGACGATGTAACGAATTAGAATCACCTCAAATTCTGGCCTCTACGGCGCAAACAATCACCCCAGCGCTACAACGACATCTGGAGATTCAATGGGAAATGATGAGAGAGGCTCATGATCAAGTGGATAATATACCCGGTGTAGGGCGGTTCAAGTCTTTGTATGAAGAGTACGAAATCACCCTACTTCGAGGGAACGATACACAAATGAGCCTCAATCTATCGCTCCCGCCTATCAAGATTCCGGAGTTTAATGGAGAATATCTTGATTGGCCCCGATTCCACGACTTATTTGTGGAATCAGTCCATAATAAGCCATACTCAGCCAGCCAAAGGCTATACATTCTTCAGAGCGCCCTTTGCGGTGAAGCGAGGAACATTTTGACAGATACAGCCTTCTCACAAGCTGGATATGAGGACACCTGGAAAAGACTAAAACTGAGGTACCAAAACGGCAAAATATAAGTTTTTGCTGTTATAGGGAAGATAGTCGATCACATTCCCATCAACGGGACTGCACAACAGTTTCGAGCACTACACGATACACTGCAGAAGACTTTAAGCACACTCAACAACCTCGAGATCAGCACGAAATCATGGGATCCAATCCTTGGTTTTCTTATCAGGAAAAAATTAGATCATGGGACACCAGCCGCACTCGAAAATTCAACCGATGAACCAACTGAGATTCTAGCCCTAAAGAGTGTACTGACGTTTATTAAGCGCTGCGCTTGCATGCTTGAGACGATAAACTCACAATATACAACAACACTCCGCAATCAATCAGTCAACAACGAAGAGAGCTGCAAGATTTGTCACCTAGGGCCACTTCATATAAGGGCATGTATCCGTTTTCAAGAAATGGATCCTAAAACGCGGCGCCAAGTTATTAATCAAGTATGAAGATGGACAAAATGCTTGTCTACAACTCATAAGGTCGAATGCTGTAAATCATCAGCCAACTGTTGAATTTGCCAGCAACGGCATCGTACAATGCTACTTAAGGAACCGACAAGTAATCCAGTGTGCAGCATAGTAACCACGCGAGGCGACGACAATCAAAGGAATTAACCACTAAATAGCTGTGTACTCTACAACTCGGTCAAAAGGTGACCGACATCACGCCCTAACTTGAGGATTGCGTCAAAATCAGAATAAATCAGTTATCATTCCATCTTGTAACTCCGGGACTTTATTTTCCGCACTACGCTTCAGCTCAAACAATCGGATACGGTAGAATTAAGCCAAGTCTCTGTGTAGGCAATAATGCTCGAGTCAAAAGCAGCACTGTTTGCATTCAAACTAGTTAGCTTGCTGAGAAGGCCACGAACATTTTGATAGTGCAAAATGAAATCTAGTTTTTTGGAACCGAAGAAATTTTATCGGAGAGTAGCTTCTTACGAGCAAACTCATAGACTACGGTGTCAACTGGCCGCAATCCAGGACCTAGCGGTTTTTCCGCCAAACTAGCTTGATTTTTCAAAAGTCGCAAAACAAAAGTTTTCTAAATGGACTGGCTTAAAAAATTTTAACGATTCGTTGACTCTACAGTTTGGATACGCACACACTAAATTTAATGCTTAGGCAGCGTTAGTTGTTTTGAGCTGGCAAAAGTGGCTATTTACGTTTCTGAATACCTTTTAAATGTGCTTTTTGCATTAACATGACATTTACTTAAATTTAAGGAATCTCGAGGGTTATACAGTTAAAAGTTATAAAGAAAATCGTTAGAGGCTATTTTGCGACCACTTAAAAAAGCTAAAAGAAAAGTTAAAAAAAAATTGTTTTGTGCATATCTTTTTAGCTATTACATTTACACAAATTACATTTAGCAAGCGCTTATAGCATTTCAAAATACCTTTCAAGCGAGATACAGCGCAAGTCTGTAGCTTACGGCCTATTCGGCTATTTATAGCTGTTTTCCCGCTGAACTAGTGTGTTTTCCCAAAAGTTGTAAAACTAAAATTTTTTATATCGATCTGTTGATAATGTTCAAATTTTCAGGACTTTAAAACCATGTCTTGGGACAGACAGACAAACTGACAAACAGAATTAAATTTTTTTTTCACTAGTCCCTCACAAACTATAATACAACTTTTGAATGAAGCATCGGATTGACCCCTCAAATTAAGCGCATTTTCAGTAGGAATAAAACTAACTAAGTGCAAAGGGCCAATTATCCCCACCGGCCCCAATTATAAATTTTTACTTTTACACTTTCACCGCTCTTTCTCCTAAACCAATTGATTTTCTTAAGGTCTTGGTATTCAATCCTTTAAGTTTTAGCAATACCTTTAATTTTGTGTATTACTCATTAAGATCGGACTATCACAGCAGATTTTTATTTCTTCGTGTATATATATGCGGCTCGTCACTATATGATTTTGATTTGCTTATACATTTGTTTTGTGCACGTGTATGTGCCTATTTGAAAGTAAATAGTGTGTTTGAATACACATAAAATTATTAATTTTCCATTAGCCAAAGCAAAATCTTTCCAAGTTATTTGACGTGTTTAAAATTAATAATAACAATGGGGAAAATTGGCAAAACGCATCGTGGTATTTTATATTGAAGCCTCTAAAAAAATGTTTAATATATTAAACAAGTCTTTATCGCGGACAAAGTCGCGACGAGAAAGTTAGTAATGCATAAAATTATAGCGCAAAACGAAGGTAGCCAGCTGTGCAAGTGGACAGAGGAGGCTCTGATTTGATCTCTGGTTTGAGACTCGTAAGAATATTCAGGAGCTATCCCAATTTGGGGCGACTGGCAAGGATGTGAAGTAAAGACAGACAACCGTATGCACAAATACAAGCAAGTATCTCTAAAATTCAAGGTGTCGTATATTTATTCATTATTTTTTATAGACAAGAACGCGAAAAAATTGGTCGCAGTAAAGTTACACCGTCAAGCTGGCCACTGTACAATCAAATAGACCATATTTTGTCGGCCCCTTATGTGGTCAACTTTGACGAGCTAATTTTCGAAAGCAGTGGCAAATATTCGGAAAATGGTTAATGAAATTTGCCTATTACTTTTTATACGCAGTTTGTAACGCAGTGAAGGAGACGTTTCCGACCCCATTTTTGTCAGTCAATAGACATTGATGAAACCAATACACTGTGGGCGCCACAGTTTTTCGCGGTTTGTGGGCGATGACACATCGGCGTAAAAAACTTGCGCTGCGTATTAACCCATAGAAACTGCATGCAAAGTGCCAATCTTCAAGCTTTTATAGTTTCCGAGGTCTCAACGTTCATACAGACGGACGGATGGACAGACGGACAGACGGACAGACGGACATGGCTAGACTGACTCGGCTAGTGATCCTGATCAAGAATATATATATTTTAAATGGTCGGAAACGCATCCTTCTTACAAACTTATGCGAGTAACGGTTATAAAAATACACGCCTAAAAACCGAAATTAGTTTTATAACTTTTACTTAAGATATATCTTTAAGCAAACTAACAAGACCATCAACTCAATAAATAACTAAAGGTTCGATTTTATATAGATTATTTCAGTTGGAAAAAAGGTGTATACAGCCCTGTTAACCTCAGTTAGTAGCTGTAAACGGCCAAAAAACCCCTGTTGTTTCGAGCTTCAAAAATTCATATCAAATTAATTGGCTGGCGGATTGAAACGATCATCAGCTTGTTTTCTTTGTCAAAGTACCATCTAACCATAGAAGTTATAAAAATAATTTCGGTTTTTAGGCGTGTATTTTTAAAGAAGCCATTTATGCCATCGTTTTTGCATTTTTTCCAACTTTTTCAACATTGACGTATTGTAGCTTCTAAACTAATGTATGGAACTCAATGCTGTGTATAAGAAAGTTAAGGGGCAATCTATTTCCTGTAAAATGAGTTTCGAATTTGGTTTATCAGTACTCGAGTTAGAAAATAAAAAAGTGCCAAAAACGTTTTTTTCACCTAAAAAAAACTGTACCATACAAAAAATTATAAGTTCCCTTTTCCTAATCAGGGAGATGTACCTTAACGGAAAATAATTGTGTCATGAAGTGCGTATTTCATACATTTTTTTTTGTAAACTGGTGCTATCACTATGGACGGCAGTTCAGTGTAGTGTAGTGACGAAGCGCACAAGGAGAGTGTTGCGAAGGCGACTACTATAGGGGAGAGGTCTGTAGGTTGGGACGGTCTGTAAGTTGTAAAAAATTTTTTTTATTTTTTTTTTTAGTCTTTTTTAGTGACAAAACTTTTGGGGAAAACATTATAAGCCAGGCTCTAGCCAGATTTAAGCTGTGAGAGTCGTGTACCATTTTTCACCAAAAAAGTTTTTGCCCACTTATTTCAAAATTTTTAAAAAATTAAAAACGTGCTTGAAATTAATTGGTAAACGGTTTAAAATATTAGTATTTTATCTGTTAACAAATTAAAAAAAGAATCAGACTAATTTGACAGTCAGAAAAAAAGTTATTCATTTTTTTCAAAAACTACCCAATTTCTGTAAGTTGGGACACTTTGAACGTCTAAGTTGAGACACCCGTTTTGCATACAAAAAGGCCTCAGCCCAACAGAGGTCGCTTTCTGCATATAACATTTCTCTGAAATTAGGGAAAATGTGATCGTTCAAAGAGCATTTCGGATTTATTTGTTATTTGGTCATAGTTCTTTAAAAATGGAGGGGAAATAAGTTACAACGAAATAAAATTGATTAAATTAACGTAAATAAATAATTTTTTTTAAGTTTAGAGTACTTTTGGTGTAAGTTTTATTCATTTTTAAAAGTGTCCCAACTTACAGACCTATTTTTCAAAATGTCGTTTTTTGACACTTTAAAAAAAAAATTATTTTTTAGTTTTCCGTAAGGAAAAAGAATATATTTTTTTTTTTCTTGAAGTTAAAAGACTAACCTTTTGATTGGTATCTAATGCGTGAAGTTTCATAAGCGATTGTGGCAGATTAAAAACAAAGGTGTACCAACCTACAGACCTCTCCCCTATATACACGAAAAAATGAAAATCTGCTATGATGGTCCGATCGTAATGAGTACTATACGAAATTAAAAATTGCTAGAACTTAAAGGATTGCATACCAAGACCTCAAGAAAATCGATTGGTTTGGAAGAAAGTGTAAAAGTGAAAATTTAGAAATGTTGATGTGTTAAGTTCGGTGGGGAATGGCTCCTCGCATTACGTTAGTTGTATTCCTACTGAAAATGCGCCTAATTTGAGGGGTCACATCGTAAAATCCTATGCTCCGTTCAAAAGTTATACCGAACCTAATTTGCGGGGGCCTAGTCAAAATGAAAATTAAATTCTGTTTGCCTGTGTATCCCAAAACATGGTTTTAAAGTCCTGAAAATTTGATATGATGTTCAACAGCTCGATATAAGAAACTTTAGTTTTAACACTTTTGGCAAACCTGCTAGTTTAGGGCTAGTACACAACCCAACATAAAGTCGTCCAAAAAAAATAAACTTCATATGAAAAAAAATTTCTTGACTTTTTTTCATATAAAGTTTTTTGTTTTGGGCAGCTTTTTGTTGGGTTGAGTACTAGCCCTTAGCGGGAAAACATTTATAAATAGCTAAAATATGGAAAGCTTTAACTTCTAAACTACTGAAGCTACAGACTTGTAGTTAAAAAGATTTGCACAAAACAACATTTTTTTAAACTTTCCTTAAATTTTGTTATAAATCATATTACTGTAAAAAATCACGTTTAAAAGTTATTCAGAAACGAAATAGCCACTTTTGCCAACTCAAAAAAACTAACGCTGCCTAAGCTGAATTTTGTATGTGCGTATCCAAACTGTAGAGTCAATAAATCGTTAAAATTGTTTGTGAATGCAATGGTTTTAAAACCATAAACAAAGCAATTTTTTAAACTTTTTTTTAGTTTTTTTTTATTTTTTTCAAAAACGGCTTAAACGATTTTCTTTAGAACATTAATCCGTAGAGGCCTTAAGATTCCTTAAATTTTGGTATGTAACACGTTATTGTAAAAAGTTACGTTTGAAAATTATTAAAATACAAAATTGGCCATATATTTGATATGAATCATGTTTAAAACAAAAACCCCTGATATCAAACAAAAACATCTCTTAACGAGGTAAAAACTAGTGACGATCGCACCTTCAACATACAAAAGTTTTGATATCAACATTTATGACGAAAGATTATTACACACATGATTAAATACACTTTTTAAAATTGATTTTTTTATGTCAAATAAACAGATTTTTACAAACGTAGGGGGCGCTTGTTCTGAATCTGCCACTAACGTAACACAATTTATCAGCCGGCATCGTCTTTTTATACCCTTGCAGAGGGTATATTGATTTTAGTCAGAAGTTTGCAATGCATTCATTTGCCCAAACTAGTAAAGGTCCTCAAACAGTTGTTTTTGGCTACGTCGTATTTTAGTTATATCTCACTTAAAAAAATCTTAAAATTATCCTGAGTAACTTTTGTAAAAGATAAAGAGTGGCACTTTTAAAATACTTTGACAGCAAAACAAACCATGAATCCGTTTGCCTGTAAAACACACGGAACGGTGGCCATTTCTAGCATTTTTCCAACTTTTAACGTCCTTTTTCTCAGAATCTTTGCGTCGGGGAATTTTTTTGAGAACGCAGTTTAATTTGGGAATTTGAAACGAATTCAAAGTAGAAGCATATATAGAGGTAACTTTTATAAGAATTAATTTTGTAACATAGTGTAATTAAAGTTCGACAGTTCAAAACAAAAATAAAAAAGGCTTACATTTAAAAAATAAAAATAAGGCTTTTAAGCAAAAGCAAAACATTATAAAATTAAAAACAAAACATTTTGGGTGTAAAAAAAGCGTTGAAACATTTTGAAAAGTAGAACGCTTAATAGATGATTAAAATGCCAGTTCTCTCTGTGTAGAAACATTAGTGGTCGATATGTTTATGTTCTATTAGGCACAACCATATTTCTTAGTTTATTTTAACTGACAGCTAGTGTTATAAACAATGTTTGCAAACATAAAGATTTATTTTGCTAATGACACTGTTTGATCATTGTTTCAGATTAAAAAAACGCTATTATCGAGTGCCTCGACTACCAAATAACCGAGTAAGATAAAGCAAGCAGGGAAAACCAAGCAGTCGCTTGAAAGTGGCGCCAACTATCGGACAATTAATAGTTTGTTTATAACTTTTTACTGAATGGTCCTTCGTTTCGGTAGGTATTTATAAACCAAATGAAATGGTGTTTACAATAGCACCTTGGTGATATAAACTTGCGTTTCTAGCTTTTATGGTTTATAAAATAGCGTTCATACAGACGCACAGATGCACATGGCTAGATCGAATCAGTTAGTGATCCTGATTAAAAATATATATACTTTATATGGTCGGAAACGCTTCCTTCTATCTGTTACATACGTTTCTTCGAATACGATATGCCCTTTTACTTTTTAAGTAACGGGTATAATTATGATCCCACGAGCGAATACTTATCACGTACTAACTTATAGCACCAGTCGTCTCATCCAGGGGCACTCGTATTATTTATGTGTGCTAACCACTCCGAGATTAAGCAACGAAGAGAAGTGCTCTTCTCACAAAGCTCGATCAGCGACCATCAAATGACAACAAAAACAGCTGAGGCATCTTCCAATGGTGGTATAAATGTGAGCATTGATTCGCGGCTGCCAGTCATAACGTGGACACCAACACCATGCTCAGAACTATTTCAGTTTTGGCTCTGCTTGCTTGCAGCGTAGCGATCATGACTGAGGCGAAACCTATTCTTATTAAGGTTTTCGCACCCAGCGGTGATAAGCCTTCTGTTATTTTGGAGGGAACACCACAATTTTAATCAATTCCACTTTAGGTTACTCCAGTGGCAGTTACCAGAACTCAGTGGGTCCCTCGCCAGTCAACACGCAGTTGATCTCCAGCCTCATTTCTTCAAAAATTCAGCTGATAAACAACGTGCTGCAGGCTAAGTCTTCCGCCAGCGGATTTCGTATTGGCCTGAATAAGTCTGTGACTTTCATCAGTTCCACAACCACGACGGAAAAGCCCGTAACACACCCCACTACGGAGGTAAACACAGACTTTACTTCGGATGATACTAGCACTACTGAACTCATCTATACGAAAACCACAGAAGGTGCTATTGAAACGCCAAGTCAAACAATACATTCCGAGCATCCAGGGTCTACCAGCATGACTCCAGTGATCCCAATCGAGAGTACTACGGTGGGTCCCGAAGGCACCACCACGACAACCACCATGTCGGGCTATTCCTATCCTAAGTATTTTGACGAATAAAAATCGTGAATTTTTAATTTAACTTAAAAAAAGATCGATCTTCACAGAATAACGATTGAACGGCTTTTTATTATTATAAGATATTCTTAAGTCTTTAGTTTTCCCGGAAGTGATAGTAAACCAGTCGCTCTTTGATTTCTATAACAATGGACAGCTTTGTGGAATTCTTGCCGGACTAGTGGCTATTAGCATAGAAACAGGTTTTTAAAAGAACTACATATGTGTGCTACAAAGCAAATATTAAGTATTTTATACACTGTTTATAGAAATTGACCGACAGACTCAACACTCAGACTCGAAGACTTTGTTTGCAGCTACACTCAGAAAAAAAATCGCTCTGAAATGTAGAAAACCGCCATACTTTGAAAATCGCCTTACAATTCAGAAAAAATTTATATTTTTTAGAAATAATTTTCTCCTCTCATCAACAACTTTAAAAAACTTTTTTATAATTTAGACATTTTTCTTTGAAACTAACGCCTTACATTTAGAAGAATTGCATTAATCGGTAGCCTAGGGGTCAAATGCGTGCCGATTTTATGATATTTAGGCTTGGTGTCGGAAGAGTGTGTTCGATCCCACGTCAAGGCGTTAATACTTTGCCTTCTTTTATTATACCTTTGCAGAGGGTATAATGATTTTAGTCAGAAGTTTGCAACGCAACAAAGTGTAGCTTCTAAACTAATGATTGGAACTCAATGCTGTGTATAAAAAAGTTAGAAATTAAAAAAGTGTTAAAAACGTTTTTTAAACTTATAAAAAATGTCATCCATAAAAAAAATGTAAAGTGCCCTTTTCCTAATCAGAAAGACATCTTACTGGAAAACTAAGGTTTCCTTCATGGTATATTTCATCGATTTTTTTTTTTGTAAACTGGTGTTATTATTATTTTCTCTAACTTTAGCATAATTAAATATATATTGGTTTCACTATGGACGGCAGTCCATGTAGTGACGAAGCGCCCAAGAAGAATGTGCGAAGGCGTCCATAGTGATAGCCGCAAAATTGAAAATCTGCTGTGATAGTCCGATCGCAATGGGTTATACGCCAAATTAAAGGTATTGCTAAAACTTAAAGGATTGCATACCAAGACCTCGAAAAAATCAATTGGCTTGTGAGAGAGAGCGGTGAAAGTGTAAAAGTGAAAATTTAGAAATTTTGATCTTTTGGTGCCGTTGTTTTCCTACTAAAAATGCGCTTAATATAAGGGGTCATATCAAAAAATCCGACGCTCCGTTCAAAAGTTATATCGAAAACAAGATTTTCTTCTTCTTCCCAAAATGAAAATTTAATTCTGTTTGTCAGTTTGTCTGTCTCTCCCAAAACATAGTGTTAAGGTCCTGAAAATTTAATATGATGTTCAACACCTCAATATAAAAAACTTTAGTTTTACCACTTTTGGAGAAACCCGCTAGTTTAGCGGGAAAACATCTATATATAGCTAAAATCGGAAGGCCATAACTTCTACTACTATAAGCTACAGACTTGCGCTGTATCTCGTTTGAAAGGTATTTTGAAATGCTATAAACGCCCTCTATTTGTAATTTGTGTAAATGTAATAGTTAAAAAGATATGAAGAAAACAAAAATTAAATACACTTTTTAAAATTCACTTTTTCGGCACAAATGTTGATATCAGAACTTTTGTATGTTGAATGTGCGGTCGTCACTAGTTTTTACCTCGTTAAGAGGTGTTTTTATTTGGTTAAAACATTAATATTAATCATTAAATATTCATAAAAAAAATCAATGAATAAATAGGAGGAATAACTAAACGACATTCATATTATTTTGAATAACATAATATGCTATATGTCCTGTATCTCCTTTACTTTCTATCCTTACTCTCTACCCCACATTAATAATATCTATGATCCATATTTTGAAGTCAAAGATGTTCTCAAAGCCCTGCTGTCCCAAGATACCAAGCTGTGTCTTTCGAAACTGTGCCGAAGCTTTGCCCTGGTCAATCACTTTTTTATTCAACCAATCTCTGCTTCTTTCTTAATTCCCGAGAATTTGGAGTGAAAATTTCATCAGTCCTCTGCATAAAAAAGGCTCAAGATCCGATGTTGAAAACTATCGCTGTATTGCTAAACCTTTGCCTATACCGAAGCTTTTCGAACAGTTGGTCACCTGCCAACTTCAACATATGTGTACCTCCATAATATCTCCAGCTCAGCATGCCTTTGTTAGGCATCGGTCAACTACTACAAATCTCCTCGAATTCTCTTGCGTTATTCATCGAAGTTTCCTTAATAAATGCCAAACTGATGTTGTTTTTACAGATTTCAGCAAAGCATGTGATTCTACTGCTTGTACTTTTTATGAACGATCTCCCAAAACGTCATATCTTTTGCCACTACTTTAATGTATGCTGATGACGTAAAAATTTGCCTATCATACTCCGACCAAATTTCTCATCATCGCCTGCAATCGGATCTAAATGAATTACAGTCTTGGTGCTCCATCAACTTGTTACATCTTAACCATGCAAAATGCAAGTCGATGTCCTTTTATCGAACTGCAGCTTATATTCAACCTTACTATCTCGGAAATTGTATTTTGGAACATATTTGCAAAGTAAACGATCTAGGTGTTTTATTCGACAGCAAATTATGTTTTAAAAGCCACATCTCAGTTTGAAAGAGCCGAATTAATGAAAACAACCTTTTCAGTTGAGTTCTGTATTAAAACTGAGTATTTATTTTCAAAGTTCCTGCTTAAGAAACTAACATGAAATTCTTGTTTTAATCTTATCTATGGCCTACGCAGAGGCCGCGTCTGCCTGAGCGTGAGAGTTATCATTTGGCCCCCGCACAGGAACCCTTGGTACAGTGTGAGAAACATCTCAAGTGATTATTTTTGGTTAGGCTCAAGTGGCCTTCATTGGCCGCTCCCTTGTATGGTTTAACATTACAGATCATATTTAATGGCTCTAAATCGATTTACAATTGTCACATGACATGCACAGAGCTGATAAAGTATTATATTATATTTTTATCAGTGTTCGTCTGAACATTCTGGCAAGGGCTGGCAGGATTAGGTGTGTGTGATAATTACAATTGATCATATTTATTTTCAATAACATTGCAATACAAAATTAGTGGACTGCATTAATTCAATATATTTTATTTCGCATTATAATTTTAACACCTTGCAACGGCTTGCGATAATAGTGTTTTAACATTTTACTAAATTTATTTATTTTTTAACATTAAACACTTTTTACATATTTTTTGTATCTAAATATTTAAATATTAAGCATACCGCTAGGTAATGCTATGGCTTGTAATTGCCTTCGTATTTTATTTTTTTTGTAAAATAAAATTATAAAATTAGGGATGCAAGTTCAGTTAAATGGTGAAAGTCTAGTTCACTCAATTCTAGCTTGTGCGTTAAATATTGAATTTTCTTTAATAAACGATTGAGTTCGTCCGTATGGTTAATTAATGGCATTTTCGAGAGGTTTCCAAATAATCTTTGGTAGTTCGTTGCAATTTAATTTGTATCGCTTCCTTGTCTTTTCTTATACGGACCTTAACTACTTTTTCTATCAACCACTTTGTTGAATAGGAAGTCTAATCCCGCACTAAGACAATCTGTCCTTTTACTAAATTAGGACTATTCTTCCTCGTAGCTGAACTAAACTAAACTTTACAATTACCTCCGAAGTGAGGTCCTGCCGGGGAAATAAAATTACTTTTATTTTTATTTTTTCCTTTTAAATTCCGACATTTATCCAAATCGTTAAAATTAATAGTTGTCCCTACTATCTTCTTTTTTTGATTGGATTTTTGACATCCAGATTCAGTCCACCCGAAATCTATTTTTTGTCCAAGGATGTGAGTATATAAATCTAATCCAATGATCAGATCCACCCGCCCCGACTTGTCATATTCGGGGTCAGCTAAGTTAAAATTCTTGGCTGTGTTGATTGGAAGATCCCTTTTTATTTTATTTATTGTTTTTTCTAAATTTTTACTTTTAGTTAAAAGATTTATTTTATGCTGCGAGATGCACTTTCCTGTGGACGATACTCCACTGATCTCGGTTTGAGATCAAATAAGCGGTAGTTTTAAAATCTGAGGAGATGCTTCAGAAATTAAACCACTGTCAATCAAAGACCAAAATTTTTCGAATCTTCCTGTAGAAGATTTAATTTGAACTTGTGCTGTAGCTAACAACACTTGTTCCAACGTCATACTTTTTATAATCTTTTTGTTTTTTTGGTTATTACTATAATTTATATGAATCATGCTGTGATGATTTTTCTTACATATAAAACATGAAATACCGCTTTGACATTTTTTATGAAAAGTGTGTTTTAGACATTTAAAACATAACTTTGCTTTTTTGGCTTGCTCCATTCTTTCAGGCGGATTTAAAGCTCTAAATGTGTGATACCTTTTATCCTGAAAAGAGCTTATCGAACTGAGTCGTTGCTCTAAAAATTCAATGACGTCGGAAATAACTTGAATTACTTTTCTTTTTTAACATGGCTCTCATATAATTGCAGAGCTTCTTTGTTTAACTTTCTAAGTACTATATGGGCAAAAACTACATCAATATCGTCAGAAATTTGTGCCTTTAATTTAATCATGTGAATTGACTCAATAGTGTCAATAAACATTCTCAATTGCCCAACTGATTTCAACTGAAATCAAGAAGGCGATTTATTTGATCGTAAAACATTTTCCTTTTATTTTCTCACCGCTTGGTTAATAAGTGAGAAACCACATTCCTGGCTTCTCCCTTTAGTGAGATTTTGAGGTAATTACATTTCAGGGTAGGACTGAGATCCTCCCTTAAATGTATGAGTTCATTAAATAACTCATTAAATAGGTCCCAATCTTTGGAATCTCCAAAAAAGCGTTGGCAAATCATCAATTTTATAAAATTTTAGCACAATTTCCTCGAGTTTCTTTCTCATGTCTTTGGTGACCATTGAAATATCGAACTCTAATTCGTCCAATATATCATTATAACGTTTAACAGTGACATCTGTAGTGTTCACCTGCTTTAAGACAAATAGCTTATCCCAATAAAAATTAAACTTCCCAATCCTGATTTCACAAGTTTAAATTTTATCGTTTTGAATGTCCTCAAATGTATCTTTTAAATATTTATTTAACTGCTCTATTGCAATAACTAACTGGGTTTCGCAGTTTAAATTTGTATATATATTCTGCTCTTTTACCATTAATTTACCCTCGGACTTATCGGACTCAGCTAAAACTTTGTCTATTCTGACCTTTAATCTATTAAACATAGCTATCATTTGCTCGTAATGATTCTTAGTGAAGTAGTCATGTTCGACTACCCCAATATGAATCAGCGCTTTATGATTTACAACGCACTCAGCCTGCAGCTCATCGAATTTTTTTAAATATTTAAATTATAAGCTTGGAAGTTCTTCAAGCGCCCTACTAGTGTTTGTAATTTCCACCTGCCTTCTAATCAGTGCGATAGTTTGCTTGGACAATATTTTGATATAACTTTCTGTGTTTTTATACTACTAGAAATGTATATTAACCGACTTAAATTACCAAAAATTATGTACACTGGTCGGCATATTTATTTTTACAGGTTTGAAAGTGAAATCTACTCATATTTTGAACTTATAATATAAACTTTTGGCACCTATATAAAAAGAACACCACAATTCCGTTTAAATGACACAAAAATGTTCTTAAAAAAATTTTGTGAGAGTCAAACTTTAAACATTTTTCCTGGGGCTTAAAACGAAAATGTTTTGATGCAATGTTGTTCCCCACTCAAAATTAATAATAACTGAAAAAAAAAATTTTTTTATGATTTTAATTTTTTCATTTTGAATGTCCTCAAATATAATTAATTATTAATTATTAATTCTAATTTTTTATTAATTAATAAGTATGTATGTAATGTTATAGATAGGACATATATGATCCTTTATATTTGTTGCTGCAGTTGTCGTCGCTGCTGAGTCTTTGCTGTTATTTTAGCTGATTTTGCCGATGGTGTCCTTGGAATTGTAGTTGTCGTGGTACTCGTAGAAATCTGAAGTCTTCGAAGTCCTGGTGTCCTTATTGCAGTTACAGATGATTTGAGTTCTTTTTTTTATTGGAAGTCACTTTTCCGAATAGGGAGCCACTTTTTATTTCACGCCTTGTCGGTTTCATATACGCAGGATTTTTTTAAAAAGCTCTTTTTCTATGTTGAAGGCCTCGAAAATGCCAAAAAAATATATTTGCTCAATGGCAAGAATTATATATATTTTTTTTTTCACTTTTCAATTATTCATCTACTTTACAACAAATTGTTTTATTAATTTTTTGATATTCATATAATTTAACATTTAACATTTTTAACAAGATTCTTTTGTATCTTTTTGCTTTATAAATTTATACTCTGTCTTTTCACCACTGGTGGGGAAAGACAAGAGCCAATTATTTTTACCAACCTTTAACACTGCAAGGCGTTACAGATTTTTTAAAGGTGCTGGCCTGACTTCTGAGTCTCTTACCATGGATTGGGGAAAACTGCAGAGTTGTCGAAGGACCAAAATAAAAGGGCCGAATTAAAAAAAAAAACAATTTTTTCATTTGAGTTCTGTATTAAAACTGAGTATTTATTTTTAAAGTCCCTGCTTAGGAAACTAACATTAAATTTTTGTTCTAATCTTATCTATGGCCTACGCAGAGGCCGCGTTGGAGACTGCTCGAACCAAGTCCAAAAACAAAGTTCCTATCAAATGTCTCTCGATCAAATTTCAGTTCTTTCGGAAGTGAGACTTGGAGCAGGTCTGGTAAATTCGATTCCGTGTGAATCTTTCGGAAGTGAAAAGTAGAACAGTTCCGTATATTTTAATATTTTAAAATGCCTTTTCAGCGACATGTAGCTAAAGTCTTTAGCCATAGGGGCTCAGTGAAGGGCCGCCGAAATATAGCTATTTATATCTACGTTTCCGCTAATCTAGCGGGTTTTCTCAAAAGTCGTAGATCTAAAGTTTCAAAATTTAAGGAATCTCAAGGGCTATACAGATTTACGTTTTAAAGAAAACCGTTTGAGCCGTTTTTGAAAAAAATAAAAAAAAAACTAAAAAAGTTTAAAAAATTGTATTTTGGCCATAATTTGTAAGATGTTGGTATTTACACAAATTACGTTTGGGAGCCGATTATAGCATTTCAAAATACCTTTTAAAAGAGGTAAACCACAAGTCTGTTGCTTCAGTACTTCTGAAGTTACGGCCTTCCAAATATTTAGCTATATTTAGCTATTTTGCCGCTATTCTAGCGTGTTTTTCCAAAAGTTCCCTAAATCGAGCTGTTGAGCTCCGTATAACATTTTAAGGACTTTAGAACCTTGTTTTGCTACAGGCTGACAACTGACAAACAGAATTAAATTTTCATTTTGAATAGCCCTCAAAATGTTGTTTTCAATATTACTCATTACCCTCATACTAAGAGTATTTAGAGTAAGAATACAACTAGGCTAGTGCGAGGGGGCAAGTATCCCCACTGACAAATCTGACGTCCACAGTGATAGGAACTTCGCTTTGCTAAAGCTAACTTCCTTCTTGTTTTTTATATGATTGTTATCACAACTTTGACATCGTTTATGGTATTATAAACCCTTTAATTTTCCTGCCTAGCGGAGAATTATCCACCCGTGGATCTACGCCTGCTATGTACATAAATTTTCCATAAACAAACATTACCCTACAAAAAACATTTTCGTTTGCTCTCAATTTGTTTGTCTGCGCCGCACGTCACGTACACCAGTAAGAAAAATGTGAGCAAACTCGAAACAAGCCACACAATGGCACAATGCCTGAGGACTGGTGGAGAACAGGACAAGGACGTGCACAGAACATTTACGTTTCGTAATTAAGCAGATTTTAATATGCCACATAATGACATAAAACTAATGAATAATTTTACAGCACATACATACAACCTTTTGGTTGGGACCCATGCTTACTCATGCATATGGGCGGTTCTTTTACAAACCGAACACTTTTTATTGGGTCACATTTTTGATTTTCCTGAAACTTTTTTTACACATACTATTCGGAAAATAAGTAAGCACGTGTATCAGGATTTGACCGAAAAAAAATTATTTTTTTAGTTAGATTTTTTTTAAGATTGCCAAAAATCGTCAAAATTGGAAAAGTACCCTCTCTTTGAAAATCTGTATCTCCGGTTATATGAATCCGATTGACTTCATGTCTTTTTCATTAATTCCTCTAAAACCTCTTCTTTCAAAAAAAAAATTCTAAAAAAAAATTAGTTTTTAATTTCTTAAAAATAAAAACAAATTAAAATTTTAAAAAAATTTTAACCATTGCCCCCACAAAAAAAAATATTTTTTTTATTTTAATATATGCGCCATATTGTTGGTTACAATCGGTTTTTGTAAAAAGTTGGAACCAATTTTAGTTTTTTAAATATCGATTTTTTTTAACAAGCCCTTGCCTTTCTTCTATTAACGCCCGCCAAAGCATGTAGTGCATCTCTCTCGCTCTTATTACATGCTTATGGTTTTCAGGCTTACGAGTCATTTAACAGTCTGTTGACCATATCTGACTAACAAATAGGAATTCTTTGCTTAAAATATTATTGAATTATTTTTTTGTTTATTATTAAATTTTTTTAAAGTTTTTTCAACATTAAAAAATATATTATTTTTTTAATATTAAAAAAAATAGTTTTTTTAACATTAAAAATATATTAACTTTTGTTAAAATAATGACCTAAGTAAATAAAAAAATAATTATATAATATTTTAAGAAAAGAATACCTATTTGTTAGTCAGATATGATTAAATGAACCGTAAGCATGAAAACCATAAGCATGTAATAAGTGCGAGCGAGATGCACAACATGGTTTGGCGTGCGTTCATAGAAGAAAGGCAAGGGCTTGTTAAATAAAAATCGATATTTAAAAAACTAAAAATGGCTCCAACTTTTTACAAAAACCGATTGTAACTAACAATATGGCGCATATATTAAAAAAAAAAACATTTTTTTTTTGTGGGGGCAATGGTTAAAAATTTTTTTAAAATTTTAATTTGTTTTTTTTTTAAAGAAATTAAAAACTAATTTTTTTTTAGAAATTTTTTTTTGAAAGAAGAGGTTTTAGAGGAATTAATGAAAAAGACATGAAGTCAATCGGATTCATATTACCGGAGATACAGATTTTCAATGAGAGGGTACTTTTCCAATTTTAACGATTTTTGGCAATCTTAAAAAAATTCTAACTAAAAAAATAATTTTTTTTTCGGTCAAATCCTGATACACGTGCTTACTTATTTTCCGAATAGTATGTGTAAAAAAAGTTTCAGACAAATCAAAAATGTGACCCAATAAAAAGTGTTCGGTTTGTAAAAGAACCGCCCATATGCATGAGTAAGCATGGGTCCCAACCAAAAGGTTTCCGGCTTATCTAGAACGGGAAGCTGTATTGCCTTTTGAGACAAGGCCTATGCAAACAAAGCGGTAAATTTCGCTGACTTCACTCAGTTTGGATTACAAAACGCCATGTCCTTGTGATATGAGCAACACTGTTAAGGATCTTGTTGACATACTTTGCTAAATGAACAAGGGAACCTTTTGCACCGGAATCCGTACGCGTAAGCGTGTAACGGTAGATCATTTAGGATTTAAAACAATCAACGAATGGATCTGGGGTATTATACATCTGTCCATTGGGAACCGAAGACCGATTTTTATACCCATGCAGAGGGTATAATAATTGCAAAGTTTGCGTCCAAACTAGCTAAGGAATGAATGAATTTGCCAAAAGTTTTCTTTCTATTGCAGGTAGTATATAAGTCGCATCCAGCTGTATCGGACAATTATAGCTTTATTGATTTTTATTCTATTCTCTTTTACCCTATATATTCGTTACTCGAAATGTAAAAGGGAGACAGGGAGAAGGATGCGTTTCCGACCCTATAAAGTATAAATATTCTTGATCAGGATCTCTAGCCGAATCGATCTAGCCATGTCCGTCTGTCTGTCCGTGTGCACGGTAAGTTCTCGGAAAATAAAAAAGCTAGAAACTTGAATTTTACCACACAGATTATTTGGCTTCCTACACCCAACAAATAACACTATGTTACATCAAAAATTTACCTCGATGGAATCTACTACTTTGATTTCGTTTCAAATACCCAAACTAAACTGAGTCCTCAAAAAAGTTCCCCGACGCAAGAATTCTGAGCAAAGGACCTCCAAGGTTGTAAAAATGCTAAAAATGGCCACCGTTCCGTGTGTTTAACCGGCAAACGGATTCATGGTTTGTTTTGCTGTCAAAGTATTTTAAAAGTGGCACTCTTTATCATTCACAAAATGTACTCACAATAATTATACCCGTTACTCGTAGAGTAAAAGGGTATATTAGATTCGTGCAAAAGTATTTAACAGGCAGAAGGAAGCGTTTCCGACCATATAAAGTATATATATTCTTGATCATGATCACTAGCCGAGTCGATCTAGCCATGTCCATCTGTCCTTCTGTCTGTCCGTCTGTATGAACGCTGAGATCTTGGAAACTATAAAAGCTAGAAGATTGAGATTTGGCATGCAGATGTTAGGGGTTAATACGCAGCACAAGTTTTTCACGCCGATGTGCCACGCCCTCTCTAACGCCCACAAACCGCGAAAAACTGTGACCCGTTCTGTATGAACGCTGAGATCTCGGAAACTATAAAAGCTAGAAGATTGGGATTTGGCATGCAGATTCTAGGGGTTATTACGCAGCGCAAGCTTTTCACGCCGATGTGCCACGCCCCCTCTAACACCCACAAACCGCGAAAAACTGTGGCACCCACAGTTTTGAAGCTATATTAACGGGAAAAGAAATGTGTATTTGTTTCATCAATACATATTGATAGACCAAAGTGGGAAACCCCCCCTCCCCCTAACGCCCACAAACCGCGAAAAACAGTGGCACCCGTCTGTATGAACGCTGAGATCTCGGAAACTATAAAAGCTAGAAGATTGGGATTTGGCATGCGGATTCTAGGGGTTAATACGCAGCGCAAGTTTTTCACGCCGATATGCCACGCCCCCTCTAACGCCCACAAACCGCGAAAAACTGTGGCACCCACAGTTTTGAAGCTATATTAACGGGAAAAGCAATGTGTATTCGTTTCATCAATACATATTGATAGACCAAAGTTGGAAACCCCCCCCCCCCTAACGCCCACAAACCGCGAAAAGCTGTGGCGCCCATAGTTTTAAAGCTAGAGCAAAAGTGTAAACGCAATTTTGTTTGGGTTATTAATGCCTACCGAAATGTAGAAGAAATTTTTTAAATTTTTTGAAGCGGCTGCTTGGTTTGCCCTGCTTGAGACTGCTGACTTTAGCTGAGTAACGGGTATTTGATAGTCGAGGCACTCGACTATAGCGTTCTCTCTTGTTTTAAGATTTGTTTTAAGAGAGATATAACTAAATTGCGAAATACCTAAAAACTACTGTTTGGGGACCTTTGCCAGTGTCCAAAAGTATGCTCTATAAAATAGATGTCAAATGAACGCATTTTCACACACGTATGGGACGCTTATAAGTATTAATTTTGTAACACAGTGTAATTTGTCTTAAGTATAGAAAAAAAATGTTTCTGAGATTTAGAAAAAAATTTCAATAAAGAGGAAGTATTTTCTAAACGTTACGAAAAATGTCCATTTAACAAATGTTTTAGACATTTTTTCTAAGATGTAGAAGGTTTATTTATTTTCTTAAATGTAAAGTTTTTTTCCATTGTGCCTTTTTTATCGAAAACAAAAAAAAATAACCTTTCTAAAAAAAAAAAAAATTTTTTCAATACATATTTATTAAATATAGAAATACCAATATAAAACATAGAAACATTTTCTAATTCCCATATTTATAGGACCTTTTATTTCTTTAACATACGGTTTTTTTTGTAAGAACTTTTTCTAAAATTTGTATTATGTGCTTACCAATATAAGATTCTGATTAAATAACATGGGTCAGTGCCAAACTTCACGGATTGACATACAAATCTAAAAAAAATCATAAAATATTGGGAAATAATTATGAGCCGGGTGTAGGATATAAATTGGAATAATAAACGGCCCAAAGTGCTCCAAAATTCGATTTTTTTTTCTGTTATAAATTTTTTGAAAATGTTTTAAAAAAGGATGTTCATAATGTTATACCCGCAAATAACAGCATTTAAACTTTTTTGAAATTGAGCCTTTTTCGTCAAAGTCGGCAATTATTCATTTTGGTTTTATACCCTTGCAGAGGGTATAATGATTTCAGTCAGAAGTTTGCAACGCAGTGAAGGAGACGTTTCCGACCCCATAAAGTATATATATTCTTGATCAGAATGACTAGACGAGTCGATCTAGCCATGTGCGTCTGTCCGTCCGTCTGTCTGTCCGTTTCTACGCAAACTAGTCTCTCAGTTTTAAAGCTATCGAGATGAAACTTTATCAAAAGTCGTCTTTCTATTGCAGGTAGTATATATGTCGGAACCAGCCGGATCGGACCACTATATCTTATAGCTCCCATAGCAATAATAAAAAAAATAATGGAAAAAATTATATCTTCGGCGTTTTTGACATATTAAATTTTGCTCTTGGGAATATAATTGAATGAGGAATGAACATGTCAACCAAAATACGTGATCACCGAAAATTCCATCGAAACTGGGCGTGAATTCATAAAAAATGAGCCGAAATCATCATTGAAATTCATGGAAATAGAATTGAACATCTCCAAAACATCGATTTTTCGCATTTTGACCAAACATTTGGGCTTACAAAAGGTGTGTGCACGGTTTAATCCGCATAAATTGACTGACGTCCAAAAATTGCTCAGAATTCAACTTTCAAAGCACATCATTATAAATCAAAAAAAAAAATCACATTTTAACCATCAACCACTCCCCGTATTCACCTGATATGGCACCGTGCGACCTCTACCTTTTCGGAAAAATGCATTTGCCGCTGAAAGGAAAGAATTACGCAGACATAGAGGACCTTCAAAAGGCTTGCACCTAAGCTAAAACACTCGTTCGATATGCTTTCGGATCGTGCAAAACGCTGTATTAAAGCAGAAAGAGACTATTTTGAATAACATAAAATGATTTTGCCGAAAAAAACTATGTTGGGCGGGGGTGGCTTGACTGTCGAATTTGCTGAGTTACAGGGAAATTGCGGCTGATATCCGCGCGGAATAATATCGAAAACACGGGTATATAACTTCAGGGTATTGCGCGACGTGCGGCTGTTTATTGGTGTACTTGGAAATAGGAACTGTTTAAGCCTAGCTTATCCTAGAAGCTCCAGAGCGGAGCGGAGAGTTGGGTGAGAGTTGAAGAGGGAGAGCGAAGGGCCGCGCGAGCGAGCGAGAAAACTGCCGATAGGGTTCGGTGGCGCCTAGTCAAAAAATAATCAAGCTCTTGCCAAATTGGAAGCTTGGCTTTTTTTTTAATGGATTGCTCCCATAATAAGAGCGTGAGCTTTGGTAGCTTCGTTAGGTACATGTAGACGAGGATAGGGTCCCAATTCTCAATCGGCCCTGTTCTAGTTTTCACTTCCGAATGATTCACACGGATTCGAATTTCCCATACCTCTTCCAAGACTCACTTCCGAAAAAACTGCACGGATTCGAATTTCCTTCTGTTTTTACTCTGTCAACTTCCGAAAAATTCACACAGAAACTTTCCGTCATTTGACAGGCGGATTTAAATCCGCCAGTATGAAAATTAATTGTTTAAAAATACTTCGCGTTTTCTTTATATGCCAATGTTGTTTTTATCAAATTCCTTGATGTTTTGTGTTCATAATTGCATAATCGGAATTGAAATTAATTGCAGATTTGACTTATTAGGAATTATTTTGTGGTTGCACCTCAAAACCCGACAAATTCTAGACTTGACAATTAATGCAAATCCGTCGGCCCTTTTCTAAATTCCACTCGGATTTAGTCATTAGCATAGCATAGAATTGTCACGGTATGGAAATAAGTAAGTATTTTGTTAGGACTTATTCTAAACTTATCCGATAAGGTTCATGGTTCTTTTATAGGAAAGATAATTTTTCCTACTTAACGATATAAGTATTTCAGCCACTTTTTCGTTTTCATTGAATTTCAAAAAACTTAAAAGTCGAAATTTTCAAATTTTTTTCGGGGAATCGTTTGTCTACCGTTTGTCCACGTTTGTCCACCCTTTGGAATTTTAAAAAAGTCAAAACTTTAGAAAATACACCACTTTTTTGTTTTCACTGAATTTCAAAAAAATAAAAAGTCGAAATTTTCAGTTTTTTTTTCATGGAATCGTTTGTCTACCGTTTGTCCACGTTCGTCCACCCTTTGGAATTTTCAAAAAGTCAAAACTTTGGAAGATATACCACTTTATCGTTTTCACTGAATTTCAAAAACTCAAAGGTCGAAATATTCAAATTTTTTTCATGGAATCGTTTGTCTACCGTTTGTCCACGTTTGTCCACCCTTTGGATTTTTCAAAAAGTCAAAACTTTAGAAAATACACCACTTTTTTGTTTTCACTGAATTTCAAAAAAATAAAAAGTCGAAATTTTCAAATTTTTTTTCATGGAATCGTTTGTCTACCGTTTGTCCACCCTTTGGAATTTTGAAAAGGTCAAAAGTTTAAAAAATTGTTTTATTTGTAATATGTAATCTTAAGAAGATTTTAATTATTCGTAAGTGGTGGCAAACAATTTTTTAAAAGTTTTGACTTTTGGAAAATTCCAAAGGTTGGACAAACGTGGACAAACGGTGGACAAACGACTCCATGAAAAAAATTTGAAAATTTCGACTTTTTATTTTTTTGAAATTCTGTGAAAACGAAAAAGTGGTATATCTTTCAAAGTTTTGACTTTTTGGAAATTCCAAAGGGTGGACAAACGTGGACAAACGGTGAACAAACGATTACATGAAAAAATTTAAAATTTCGACTTTTAAGTTTTTTGAAATTTAGTGAAAACGAAAAAGTGGTTGTGACGACCCAGCGTCACAAATAATAAAGAACATTCTAAAAACAAACATCTATCTCTTTATTCTCCCACGCCGCGCCACATTCAAAATACGCGCCAAAACTGCACAATTTCAAACCGCGCGCCCAACCGGATAAGCTGGCCACACTAATATATCGATAGTCGAACACCATACCTGGCCACACTAACCCCGCCGATACATCGATTGTCAACTACCATCACTACATTCGTGACCCGATAACGAGTTATCGATATCGGGATTCTCGGCATCGGCCGCTCTGGGCACACTCAACGGGGCCTATATAAGCAGAGGCAAGTCCCCAGATGAGTGACTTGCGTTCCAAAGATCATCGAGGAAACATCAGCAATAAGGATAAATATCCGGGTAAGTAGAAAAAGTATTGGTATTGGACCTAACAGACGCAGAGGTCCAAGAAACCCTCAAAAAGGAATTGGAAACGATGAGTCAAGTCAAGGGAGTCAGCCACATTGCCACGCATAGGATCGTCATGAAGAACGATCGCCCAATAAAACAGAGGTATTACCCTCGAAACCCGGCCATGCAAGCGCAATAATAAACAAACAAGTGAACGACATCCTAGCTCAAGATCTTATCGAGCCCTTGCGCTCCGCCTACAGCTCGCCAGTAGTAATCGTGGAAAAGAAAAACAAAGAATGGAGAATGAACGAACACTCAGAATGGGACGCATACCCGGTACCCCGAATGGATCACATACTCAACCAACTACGGGAAGCCAAGTACATAAGTACACTCGACTTGAAAAGTGGCTACTGGCAAATACCGGTGGATAAAGGGAGCAAACAGTACACCGCGTTCACCGTACCAGGTCGCGGACTGTTTCAGTGGAAGGTAATGCCTTCGGACTACACACAGCACCAGCCACGATTCAAAGAGCCCTAGATTCAGTCATAGGACCGGAGATGGAACCCTTTGCATTCGCATACCTCGATGATATAGTGGTCATCGGGCGTACAAGAAGGGAACACCTAGAAAAACTGCAAGAAGTAATGAAACGACTACGCGAGGCAAACCTGAAGATAAACACAGAGAGATACCACTTCTTCAAGGAAGAGCTTAAGTACCTAGGACATAAGGTGAGCGCAAGGGGAATACACACTGACCCGGGAAAGATAGCCGCGATCCTAGACATGCCAAGCCCACAGACTACAAAACAAGTACACAGCTTCCTGGGAGTAGCGTCATGGTACAGAAGGTTCGTTCCGAACTTCACGGAACTGGCACAACCACTGTACAACCTAGTCAAAAAGGACACAACGTTTAAGAGGAGCAAGGAGGCTTAACAAGCAACGCAAAACCTCAAAAAAGGCCTAACAGAAGCACCGGTACTGGCTTGCCCAGACTTTGTGAAAACGTTTATACTCCAGACGGATGCCAGCAACTGCGGATTAGGAGCGTTCCTGACTCAAGAAGACGAGAACGGCGAGCATGTGATATCGTACTCCAGTCGGAAGCTCACAAAGACAGAGCAGAACTATTCAGCAACCGAAATGGAATGCCTGGCCATCCACTGGGGCATCCAGAAGATGAGGATGTACTTAGAAGGTTACCACTTTATAGTCATCACAGATCATCTGGCGCTAAAATGGCTAAACTCTTCCGCGGTACCGACGCGACTTCTCGGCCACCCTACAGCGCCGAAGCTCACAGCATGCAGTGAAACTCTTGGCCCTCCCGTAACGCCACGTCACTGACAAGCAGTCCACGACTCGAGCAGCGCATCTCCTGGCCCCCCTTAGCGCCGGATCACAGAGACAGCAGCACTCCAATCAAGCTTCACGAAGCAAGCAGTTCATCATCCGGCCTTTCCGTAGCGCCGGACCAACGACCGCAAGCAGCTCATAACTCGGCCCACCCGAAACGCCGAGTCGACAAAGCAAGCTTTCCCATCTCATCTATACACATCCACACGACTATTGTAAGATCACTTCAAAATACACGCCCACTTTATAGTTTTACCCCTTTGTGTCTTTATTGGGGAAAGGGAGGTAACTCGATCTATAGAGGAAGAATATAAATATCTGTCGCGAACCCTGACCACGGCAAGCCTCCCAAACCAGGGTCGTTACAAATAGACAGAAACCTCAAACACCACAAAGATCGTTTACCCTCTTCCTCAGCACAACACAGATAAAATGGCAGAAAAGCTAACTCGAAACTGGATTTCCAATTGCAATAAGGCCCAACTGGAAATCTACCTGATGGAAATTGGCATCGAGCCAGAAACACTGTGCGAAGACATGCGGAAACAAATGTCGGAGTTCATAAAGAACGGTGACCACAGCGGAAAAGCCATTAGACGCCTCCAAGAGCTGGCACAGAAACACGCAAGGACCCCATCACCAGCACCCGACGGATCAGGGAATCAACCAAAAGGCACTAGCGGGACATTCAATACGGAGCAACACATCAGCGAGAAAACCCCAAACTTGCTACAGATACCGGACATGCAAGCAACAAACAGCGGAGAACCAGTACCCGAACCCAGGAAAACTGACAAAGTGGCCACAATGGGGGTAATACGAAGTTGATGAGAATTTTATGACGGCACGGGCGATCCGACAGAATTCATCTGTTCATTGTAGAACGGAAGAGCTGGCAAGGGCCTATGGGATAGAGCTCGACCACACAGCAGGAGCTATGGTGATTTTGCTCAAAGACTGTGCCCTGGACCGGTGACATACCCATCCCATCCCAATGCCATCATGGGAAAGCTTCAAAAAAGAATTCCTGGAATACTACAGACCAGCGGACCACGAAGAGAAGGCGATGGAAAACATAACACGCAGGCACCAGGGTAAAAACGAGCCGGCAAAGGACTACACGCGGGAACTCCGGAAGATTATGAGATTTACCACTCTCACGGAAGAAAAAAAACTAGAGTGGGTTTACCGAAACAGTAGAGTGGAATTCAGAAAGTATGCTAAACAGGGAGAATGCCGAACCCTAGCAGAATACTTACGGTTAGCAGAGGAATTCGAGACCCTCCAGTCACAGGAACGCACAACACATCACACACCGGGAAATTTCGGGAGACAAACAGGGAACCAATGGAAACCAACGGAATTCCCACAAGCACTGAACAGATAACAGAATAACAAGATCATTCAGTATGAATAATAGATGTTCAAGGTGCAAAGAAGAGGGACACAGAGGACAGCAGTGCAACAAGACGCCAAGAATATATTGTTGGATATGCGGACACGACGGAATACGCACGATCCATTGCTGTCGCCGGAACGAAACGTCGGGAAACGCCAGAGGCCCATGGGATCAGAGCGGGCACCCAGGGCAAACACCACACCCGCAACGGCAATAAACTTTAACGGCCGACGACTACTGGCACAAGTAAATATAGGCAACACAAGAGTTCGCGGGGCCATAGACACGGGAGCCACAAGAAGTTTCATCGCCAGGAAACTAGCCAGCAACATAGACAGGCATGGGAGAAAAAAGCGAGTAACCGAAGCCATTAGACTTGCGGACGGGACCAACAGAACGGTCACAGAGGCACTGGAAGTACCAATACAACTCGGGGACAAAACAAGCACAACGACGCTGCTAATCCTCGAAGATGTAATCGGCGACCTGCTACTGGGGATAGACTTCTTGGAACAATGTAACGCGACACTACAATGCGGAGGACTCACAGCGAGAATAAACGGGAACAGAAGAAACAAGAACAGGTCCAGGAAAAAGAGCCACGGCATCGGATCACTAGCGACAGACGACCTAACAGACGCAGAGGTCCAAGAAACCCTCAAAAAGGAATTGGAAACGATGAGTCAAGTCAAGGGAGTCAGCCACATTGCCACGCATAGGATCGTCATGAAGAATGATCGCCCAATAAAACAGAGGTATTACCCTCGAAACCCGGCCATGCAAGCGCAATAATAAACAAACAAGTGGACGACCTCCTAGCTCAAGATCTTATCGAGCCCTTGCGCTCCGCCTACAGCTCGCCAGTAGTAATCGTGGAAAAGAAAAACAAAGAATGGAGAATGAACGAACACTCAGAATGGGACGCATACCCGGTACCCCGAATGGATCACATACTCAACCAGCTACGGGAAGCCAAGTACATAAGTACACTCGACTTGAAAAGTGGCTACTGGCAAATACCGGTGGATAAAGGGAGCAAACAATACACCGCGTTCACCGTACCAGGTCGCGGACTGTTTCAGTGGAAGGTAATGCCGTTCGGACTACACACAGCACCAGCCACGTTTCAAAGAGCTCTAGATTCAGTCATAGGACCGGAGATGGAACCCTTTGCATTCGCATACCTCGATGATATAGTGGTCATCGGGCGTACAAGAAGGGAACACCTAGAAAAACTGCAAGAAGTAATGAAACGACTACGCGAGGCAAACCTGAAGATAAACACAGAGAGATACCACTTCTTCAAGGAAGAGCTTAAGTACCTAGGACATGTGGTGAGCGCAAGGGGAATACACACTGACCCGGGAAAGATAGCCGCGATCCTAGACATGCCAAGCCCACAGACTACAAAACAAGTACACAGCTTCCTGGGAGTAGCGTCATGGTACAGAAGGTTCGTTCCGAACTTCACGGAACTGGCACAACCACTGTACAACCTAGTCAAAAAGGACACAACGTTTAAGAGGAGCAAGGAGGCTTAACAAGCAACGCAAAACCTCAAAAAAGCCCTAACAGAAGCACCGGTACTGGCTTGCCCAGACTTTGTGAAAACGTTTATACTCCAGACGGACGCCAGCAACTGCGGATTAGGAGCGTTCCTGACTCAAGAAGACGAGAACGGCGAGCATGTGATATCGTACTCCAGTCGGAAGCTCACAAAGACAGAGCAGAACTATTCAGCAACCGAAATGGAATGCCTGGCCATCCACTGGGGCATCCAGAAGATGAGGATGTACTTAGAAGGTTACCACTTTATAGTCATCACAGATCATCAGGCGCTAAAATGGCTAAACTCTTCCGCGGTACCGACGCGACTTCTCGGCCACCCTACAGCGCCGAAGCTCACAGCATGCAGTGAAACTCTTGGCCCTCCCGTAACGCCACGTCACTGACAAGCAGTCCACGACTCGAGCAGCGCATCTCCTGGCCCCCCTTAGCGCCGGATCACGGAGACAGCAGCACTCCAATCAAGCTTCACGAAGCAAGCAGTTCATCATCCGTCCTTTCCGTAGCGCCGGACCAACGACCGCAAGCAGCTCATAACTCGGCCCACCCGAAACGCCGAGTCGACAAAGCAAGCTTTCCCATCTCATCTATACACATCCACACGACTATTGTAAGATCACTTCAAAATACACGCCCACTTTATAGTTTTACCACTTTGTGTCTTTATTGGGGAAAGGGAGGTAACTCGATCTATAGAGGAAGAATATAAATATCTGTCGCGAACCCTGACCACGGCGAGCTATACCGCCTCCCAAACGAGGGTCGTTACATGGTATATTTTCTAAAGTGTTCACTTTTTTAAAATTCTAAAGGGTGGACAAACGTGGACAAACGGTGGACAACTGATTACATGAAAAAAATTTTTAAAATTTCGACTTTTTATTTTTTTCGAAATTCAGTGAAAACAAAAAAGTGGTGTATTTTCTAAAGTTTTGACTTTTTCAAAATTCCAAAGGGTGGACAAACGGTAGACAATCGATTCCCCGAAAAAAATTTGAAAATGTCGACTTTTAAGTTTTTTGAAATTCAATGAAAACGAAAATGTGATATATCTTCCAAAGTTTTGACTTTTTCAAAATTCGAAAAGGTGGGCAAACGTGGACAAACGGTGGACAAACGGTAGACAAACGGTGGACAAACGGTGGACAAACGATTACATGAAAAAAATTTTGAAAAATTCAACTTTTTGATTTTCGAAAATTTTCGAAATTCCATATTTTTATACCCGTTACTCGTAGAGTAAAAGGGTATATTAGATTCGTGCAAAAGTATGTAACAGGAAGAAGGAAGAAAAGTATATATATTCTTGATAAGGATCACTAGCCGAGTCGATCTAGCCATGTCCGTCTGTCCGTCTGTATAAACGCTGAGATCTCGGAAACTATAAAAGCTAGAAGATTGGGATTTGGCATGCAGATTCTAGGGGTTAATACGCAGCGCAAGTTTTTCACGCCGATGTGCCACGCCCCCTCTAACGCCCACAAACCGCTAAAAACTGTGGCACCCGTCTGTATGTACGCTGAGATCTCGGAAACTATAAAAGCTAGAAGATTGGGATTTGGCATGCAGATTCTAGGGGTTAATACGCAGCGCAAGTTTTTCACGCCGATGTGCCACGCCCCTCTAACGCCCACAAACCGCGAAAAACTGTGGCACCCACAATTTTGAAGCTAGATTAACGGGAAAAGGAATGTGTATTCGTTTCATCAATACCTATTGATTGACCAAAATGGGAAACCCCCCGTCCCCCCTAACGCCCACAAACCGCGAAAAGCTGTGGCGCCCGTCTGTATGAACGCTGAGATCTCGGAAACTATAAGAGCTAGAAGATTGGGATTTGGCAGGCAGATTCTAGGGGTTAATACGCAGCGCAAGTTTTTCACGCCGATGTGCCACGTCCCTCTAACGCCCACAAACCGCGAAAAACTGTGGCACCCACAATTTTGAAGCTAGATTAACGGGAAAAGGAATGTGTATTCGTTTCATCAATACATATTGATAGAGCAAAGTGGGAAACCCCCCTCCCTCCTAACGCCCACAAACCGCAAAAAACTGTGGCGCCCACAGTTTTAAAGCTAGAGCAAAGGTGTAAACGCTATTTTGGTTGGGTTATTAATGCCTACCGAAATGTAGAAGAAATTTTTTAAATCGTCCCACTCAGTAAAAAGTTATAATCTAATTATGAAATGGCCGGTAGATGACGCCACTTTAAAGCGGCTGCTTGGCTTGCCCTGCTTGAGACTGCTTGCTTTAGCTGAGTAACGGGTAGTCGAGGCACCTCTTGTTTGAAACTGGAGGGGACAAGAAAAACTAAAAGGTGGTCAAAGGTGGTCAAACGTGGACAAACGATGGACAAACGATGGACAAACGATGGACAAACGATTCCCATATTCAAAATTCAAAATTGAAATTTTTCCCGACCCAGCTTCTCTGAGCTAAGTATTTCTGTTCGGAATACCACATTATTTCATGTGAAATTTAATAGGAGGACATTTGATAGGAACTTTGTTTTTGGACTTTGGCAACTCTGTACGCTCGAGCAGTTTCCAACACTATTTGAAAACAAATAAGGGACATTTAGTTCTGTTAAAGGAATATCCGATAATGTTAACAAATTCACTTCCGAGTGAAAATTGGAACAGGCCGGAATATTTATGCCGGATAGTTGTAAGGAAGCTAAGCAAGTTAAGCTGTTCACCTGCAATCGCTTATTTTCGAAACGCTCAGTTAGATTTGTCCAAGCTGAGCGGAAGCCATTATTGGTGAGTGGGGACTTGGAAACTATATCATGAGCTTCGGCACTGGTTTTGGCATTTAAATGGTACAGCTTTTCAACAGGCGTAAGAATCGGATTGTCTATGTAGATCGCCGTGAAAAGTCGGCCAGCGAAGATAATCGCCTGAGAAAATCTCCGTATCGATCGGAGGAAGATGACAGCCAAACAATATTTGATTTTGGGGAGAAGATGCTGGAGGTTGAGATGATTGGGGGAGCCCTGTTCGATTTGTTCGAGGATCTGAGCGGCAAACTTTTCGTATATATCGTACGTTTGAAAGTATTTATCTTTGAGGTCAGATTTGGAGTCTGTAGCCATTTCGCCTGCCGCCACGATGCACTTTAAACATACGTCGTAAAAAAAACTTGGACTTGATCGCGAAGGACCTTGCAGGTGGATACGGATGGAATCAAACCATCTGGACTGTTCACGCTGGTCTGGAAATGGCTCAGACGATCAGCTGTGGTAATAAATTTGTTTAAAGCTGCGGTTGCCATTACGAATAAAATTTAAATTTAAAATATTATTTTAAAAAACTAATAATTTGTCAGAAGCGAATTGGAATGTTAGGAACCAATCGATAGGATATACGGCCACACTCGAATTTGTTGTGGAATTTTTGAAGGATTTAAAATTTTTTTTTAATAAGTTAAAAAAAATAAATATTAATCAAATAAATAATCAATATTTTCACGAAAGTACGGTCACACTGAACGGACGGAATCGGATCGAATATTTATGTACTAATTTTTAGTAGAAATTATTTTGTAATTAATATGGTTTTTTTCTCTAGTATATTTTGAACGAATAATATTCGTTATTTTTTAAATACCCTGGAACCATGGAATATGTAAGAGTTCGTGTATGTATGTACGTATGTAACGAACCACATGGATAGCGGATGAGCACCGTTTTTCGGGAATTGTGTATATGGGCGGTTCTTTTACACACCGAACACCTTTTATTGGGTCACATTTTTGATTTGAACTTTTGCCTGAAACTTTTTTTACACGAACTATTCGGAAAATAGGTAAACACTTGTATCAGGAGTTGACCCAAAAAAATTATTCTTTTAGTTAGAATTTTTTAAGTTTGCCAAAAATTGTCAAATTTGAAAAAGTACCCTCTCATTGAAAATCTGTATCTCCGGTTATATGAATTCGATTGACTTCATGTCTTTTGCACTAATTCCTCTAAAACCTCTTCTTTCAAAAAAAAAAATTTCTAAAAAAAAATAAGTTTTTAATTTCTTAAAAATAAAAACAAATAAGGATTAAAAAAAATTTTTTTTATTTTAATATATGCGCCATATTGTTAGATACAATCGGTTTTTGTAGAAATCGGAAACGCCTCTAACGCTTACAAACCGCGAAAAACTGTGGCACCCACAGTTTTGAAACTAGATAAACGGGAAAAGGAATGTGTATTCGTTTCTTTAATTCATATTGATTGACCAAGCTTCCGTCCTCGTTTTTTTTAGATTTTTATGTCAATCCGTTTTGTGTGAATTTACCTACTGACCACTTTTATAGTGTCCAATTATATTGGTGTAAAGATTAAATGCCGTTGCATTTAAATCGCTTTTCGATTTAGACACGAATCATACAACAAGCTGAACGAAATGGGGTTCTAACAACTGTATGACCGGCAAATAATAATATTTGGAAAATGGAACTTAGCTGAAGCGGTTTAAGCCACCGTAGGCGCTGGAGATAATCTTCGCATAAACCCAGGAGTGGAAGTCCAAAGATCCGGTAGAAGGATCAAATGTTAGGGCGGGGATGGCTTGATTGTAGAATTTGCTGAGTTCCACGGGTATAAATCGGGGTATTGAGCGACGTGCTGCTGTTTATTGGTCTACTTGGAAATAGGAACTGTTTAAGCCAACCCGTCGAGCGGAGATAAGCCAGCCGCCTATGTCTCTGAGGGTGCTGCACCTCAATCTTCATAAAAGCATAATCGCATCGGCGGAGCTCCTGATTGCCCTGGAGCAAGGGCCCGGCGACAAAGCCTTGGTTCAGGAGCCATGGATTGTCTCGGGCAATATCGTGGCCGGACTAAGGCCCTCAAACTACAACACATTCTACTCACCAGCGGTATGCAGAAACAGAAGCGCCATACTTGTACGGAAGGGTATCCATGCTAACCTTATGCCTCATTACAGCTCTGACGACTTGACTACGGTGATGCTAGAGAACGAGGAGAAGCGCCTCTTGGTAGCGTCCTGCTACATGGCACACAATAGACCGTCGCCACCAGAAGAGCTGAGCAACTTAGTGGAATTCGGCTCGAAGGATGAGCCAATGCACACCACAGCGTGTGGGGAAGCACCGACATCAAAGACAGAGGTGAGTCACGCTTAGACTTTATTCTATCTACAAATTTATATATAGCAAACTTGGGGGAGGAACACACCTTCGTAGGAGGCACCTCGTCAAACGTACTAGATATAACACTTGTAAAGACCCAGAAAAAAAAGAACGAAAAAAATCAAGAACATTTTTCATGATTTACGAACAATGATTTACGGTTAGGCCGTCCGCCTCTGACACATAGTAGCCCAGTAGTTTTAATAAAATATTATTTCTAACGTTTATATGTATTTCTAATAATAAATAAATTGAATGTTTACAACAAAAACTAATATACTATAATTATTAATAATAATTAAAATACTTTAAGTAGTGAGATTAAATACGTCTCTACCAGGCGCGCAGAAAAAAACAGCAAGTCCAGAAATCTTGTTTTTGTTTTTCTTTTTTATGAACTTTTCGTTCTCAAATCAACCTCAAATGTTCTTAAAATGACCCCATTCGTTCGGAATCCAACTCTAAAGTTTTGGTTAAATTCTATGAACGAGCGTTTATGAACTGACAACAAACGGGCTTACGCACTTTTTGACTCCGTTTGGGCTTGATTTTTTAACGTTTCGAACAGATTTTTTTCTGGGTGAAGCGTGGTGGAACACGAACTGGGAAAAGTTTACAAGGACAGTGACCTCAAAACTCGCGACTAGCCCGGGCGCAGTAAAATCCGTGAAAGACATAGAAACGACCCTAGAGACCCTGTCCAAGGAATTACTGGATGCGTATCACGCAGCATGCCCGATATCAAGAAAGAAAGAAGAAACTTGAAGCCACCATGGAGGAATCAGGAACTGACACTCAAAAGAAATATATATATGATGGACGTTGATGCACTACGAGCAGTACAAACAAGTGGCCCAACGATACCAAGCACGTGCTTGTTACGCGCGGGACCCTTTTAAATCGCAAAAATGCGAGTTCGCGAGGTAAATACGTGAGACAAAATAGAGATGGGACACATAAAGATTCTAATGGTTACAACTAAGATTGAAGCAAATGAGATAAAATTGTAGTTTTTAATACAGGGATAGAAGTTGAAGTGCAAATTAATTGATAAAGATTATAATTATAATAATTATTACATAGGACGCGAAAGGGCTTATGCAGAGTAAAATTTGATGTACATCGAGGCAAATTAAGAGGATAGCAATTTCATGTTAGTCTAACGGGAACATTAAAAGTTAAACGGTTTACCAGTTCTACAGAATCAATATCACCTCTTATAAGACTTTGCATAAAAATAGTACCAAGCATTATACTATGGTTTTCAAGTTTAGGTAAGTTAAGCAATAGTAATCTACTCTGGTAGGAAGGAAGCCTTACGTTTTGATCCCAGTTCAAACTACGAAGGGAAAAAAAAAATAATTTTTTCTGTACCGACTAAATACGGTCGATGTGAACTTGATATTGTATATATCCAAACTGATGGACAATATTCCAAAATAGGACGGACAAGGGAGGTAAATACCAATACCAAAAAAGACCAACGCTTTATAAACCCAAGAACACTCATTGCTTTGTTGACAGTCGACATTATGTGGCAGTCAAATTTAATGTTCGGGTCCAGAAGAACACCTAAATCGTTTACTGAATATATACGATTAATTTGGGAGTTCTGAAGCGAATAACTTATAAACGTAGGAGTACCTCTGTAAAAGGTCATTAACGTACATTTTAGGCAGCTCAAATTTAAGAGGTTGTACTCACACCATATCTGAAAATGATCAATGTCTGATTGTAAGCCAAAACCAGACTCAATATTATTATATGTCAAACAAAGCTTAACATCATCAGCATACATTAGTACACGAGAATGTGTTACGATAGATCGTTAATAAACAAGGTAAACAGCAAAGAGCCCAAATGACTACCCTGGGGCACTCCCGATGTCACGTGGACCAAATAACCTCCGAGAATTCTTCAAATTCGCCAAAGAGGCAGACAATGAGATCATCAACGAGGAATACAAAATCCTACTTAGGGAATACAAGAAGGAATCACGCAGGGCACAGAGAAGCTCGTGGAGAAACTTTTTCTCCAGCATCGAGAACGTTCCGGAAACAGCTAGGTTCCGGAAGCTGCTTTCGAAGCAGCCTACCATACAGAGTCAGCTAAAGCGCGACGACGGGCAGTGGACTGAGAGCAGTGCAGAGGACCTAACAGAACTTATACAATCGCACTTCACAGGATGCACGGATGTCCTAGACGCCAGCTCGCACCAGGACATAGCAGCTGGCGAAGAACGCCCCCCAAACGATCTAATAACACCAATGAAAATCAACTGGGCCATAGACTCCTTTGCGGGCTATAAGGCACCAGGACTTGATGGAGCCATGTCCGTCTGTCCGTCTGTCTGTCCGTCTGTATGAACGCTGAGATCTCGGAAACTATAAAAGCTAGAAGATTGGGATTTGGCATGCAGATTCTAGGGGTTAATACGCAGCGCAAGTTTTTCACGCCGATGTGCCACGCCCCCTCTAACGCCCACAAACCGCTAAAAACTGTGGCACCCGTCTGTATGTACGCTGAGATCTCGGAAACTATAAAAGCTAGAAGATTGGGATTTGGCATGCAGATTCTAGGGGTTAATACGCAGCGCAAGTTTTTCACGCCGATGTGCCACGCCCCTCTAACACCCACAAACCGCGAAAAACTGTGGCGCCCACAGTTTTGAACCTAGACTAACGCGAAAAGAAATGTGTATTCGTTTCTTCAATACCTATTGATTGACCAAAATGGGAAACCCCCCCGTCCCCCCTAACGCCCACAAACCGCGAAAAGCTGTGGCGCCCGTCTGTATGAACGCTGAGATCTCGGAAACTATAAGAGCTAGAAGATTGGGATTTGGCAGGCAGATTCTAGGGGTTAATACGCAGCGCAAGTTTTTCACGCCGATGTGCCACGTCCCTCTAACGCCCACAAACCGCGAAAAACTGTGGCACCCACAATTTTGAAGCTAGATTAACGGGAAAAGGAATGTGTATTCGTTTCATCAATACATATTGATAGAGCAAAGTGGGAAACCCCCCTCCCTCCTAACGCCCACAAACCGCAAAAAACTGTGGCGCCCACAGTTTTAAAGCTAGAGCAAAGGTGTAAACGCTATTTTGGTTGGGTTATTAATGCCTACCGAAATGTAGAAGAAATTTTTTAAATCGTCCCACTCAGTAAAAAGTTATAATCTAATTATGAAATGGCCGGTAGATGACGCCACTTTAAAGCGGCTGCTTGGCTTGCCCTGCTTGAGACTGCTTGCTTTAGCTGAGTAACGGGTAGTCGAGGCACCTCTTGTTTGAAACTGGAGGGGACAAGAAAAACTAAAAGGTGGTCAAAGGTGGTCAAACGTGGACAAACGATGGACAAACGATGGACAAACGATTCCCATATTCAAAATTCAAAATTGAAATTTTTCCCGACCCAGCTTCTCTGAGCTAAGTATTTCTGTTCGGAATACCACATTATTTCATGTGAAATTTAATAGGAGGACATTTGATAGGAACTTTGTTTTTGGACTTTGGCAACTCTGTACGCTCGAGCAGTTTCCAACACTATTTGAAAACAAATAAGGGACATTTAGTTCTGTTAAAGGAATATCCGATAATGTTAACAAATTCACTTCCGAGTGAAAATTGGAACAGGCCGGAATATTTATGCCGGATAGTTGTAAGGAAGCTAAGCAAGTTAAGCTGTTCACCTGCAATCGCTTATTTTCGAAACGCTCAGTTAGATTTGTCCAAGCTGAGCGGAAGCCATTATTGGTGAGTGGGGACTTGGAAACTATATCATGAGCTTCGGCACTGGTTTTGGCATTTAAATGGTACAGCTTTTCAACAGGCGTAAGAATCGGATTGTCTATGTAGATCGCCGTGAAAAGTCGGCCAGCGAAGATAATCGCCTGAGAAAATCTCCGTATCGATCGGAGGAAGATGACAGCCAAACAATATTTGATTTTGGGGAGAAGATGCTGGAGGTTGAGATGATTGGGGGAGCCCTGTTCGATTTGTTCGAGGATCTGAGCGGCAAACTTTTCGTATATATCGTACGTTTGAAAGTATTTATCTTTGAGGTCAGATTTGGAGTCTGTAGCCATTTCGCCTGCCGCCACGATGCACTTTAAACATACGTCGTAAAAAAAACTTGGACTTGATCGCGAAGGACCTTGCAGGTGGATACGGATGGAATCAAACCATCTGGACTGTTCACGCTGGTCTGGAAATGGCTCAGACGATCAGCTGTGGTAATAAATTTGTTTAAAGCTGCGGTTGCCATTACGAATAAAATTTAAATTTAAAAGATTATTTTAAAAAACTAATAATTTGTCAGAAGCGAATTGGAATGTTAGGAACCAATCGATAGGATATACGGCCACACTCGAATTTGTTGTGGAATTTTTGAAGGATTTAAAATTTTTTTTTATTAAGTTAAAAAAAATAAATATTAATCAAATAAATAATCAATATTTTCACGAAAGTACGGTCACACTGAACGGACGGAATCGGATCGAATATTTATGTACTAATTTTTAGTAGAAATTATTTTGTAATTAATATGGTTTTTTTCTCTAGTATATTTTGAACGAATAATATTCGTTATTTTTTAAATACCCTGGAACCATGGAATATGTAAGAGTTCGTGTATGTATGTACGTATGTAACGAACCACATGGATAGCGGATGAGCACCGTTTTTCGGGAATTGTGTATATGGGCGGTTCTTTTACACACCGAACACCTTTTATTGGGTCACATTTTTGATTTGAACTTTTGCCTGAAACTTTTTTTACACGAACTATTCGGAAAATAGGTAAACACTTGTATCAGGAGTTGACCCAAAAAAATTATTCTTTTAGTTAGAATTTTTTAAGTTTGCCAAAAATTGTCAAATTTGAAAAAGTACCCTCTCATTGAAAATCTGTATCTCCGGTTATATGAATTCGATTGACTTCATGTCTTTTGCACTAATTCCTATAAAACCTCTTCTTTCAAAAAAAAAAATTTCTAAAAAAAAATAAGTTTTTAATTTCTTAAAAATAAAAACAAATAAGGATTAAAAAAAAATTTTTTTATTTTAATATATGCGCCATATTGTTAGATACAATCGGTTTTTGTAGAAATCGGAAACGCCTCTAACGCCCACAAACCGCGAAAAACTGTGGCACCCACAGTTTTGAAACTAGATAAACGGGAAAAGGAATGTGTATTCGTTTCTTTAATTCATATTGATTGACCAAGCTTCCGTCCTCGTTTTTTTTAGATTTTTATGTCAATCCGTTTTGTGTGAATTTACCTACTGACCACTTTTATAGTGTCCAATTATATTGGTGTAAAGATTAAATGCCATTGCATTTAAATCGCTTTTCGATTTAGACACGAATCATACAACAAGCTGAACGAAATGGGGTTCTAACAACTGTATGACCGGCAAATAATAATATTTGGAAAATGGAACTTAGCTGAAGCGGTTTAAGCCACCGTAGGCGCTGGAGATAATCTTCGCATAAACCCAGGAGTGGAAGTCCAAAGATCCGGTAGAAGGATCAAATGTTAGGGCGGGGATGGCTTGATTGTAGAATTTGCTGAGTTCCACGGGTATAAATCGGGGTATTGAGCGACGTGCTGCTGTTTATTGGTCTACTTGGAAATAGGAACTGTTTAAGCCAACCCGTCGAGCGGAGATAAGCCAGCCGCCTATGTCTCTGAGGGTGCTGCACCTCAATCTTCATAAAAGCATAATCGCATCGGCGGAGCTCCTGATTGCCCTGGAGCAAGGGCCCGGCGACAAAGCCTTGGTTCAGGAGCCATGGATTGTCTCGGGCAATACCGTGGCCGGACTAAGGCCCTCAAACTACAACACATTCTACTCACCAGCGGTATGCAGAAACAGAAGCGCCATACTTGTACGGAAGGGTATCCATGCTAACCTTATGCCTCATTACAGCTCTGACGACTTGACTACGGTGATGCTAGAGAACGAGGAGAAGCGCCTCTTGGTAGCGTCCTGCTACATGGCACACAATAGACCGTCGCCACCAGAAGAACTGAGCAACTTAGTGGAATTCGGCTCGAAGGATGAGCCAATGCACACCACAGCGTGTGGGGAAGCACCGACATCAAACACAGAGGTGAGTCACGCTTAGACTTTATTCTATCTACAAATTTATATATAGCAAACTTGGGGGAGGAACACACCTTCGTAGGAGGCACCTCGTCAAACGTACTAGATATAACACTTGTAAAGACCCAGAAAAAAAAGAACGAAAAAAATCAAGAATCTGACACATAGTAGCCCAGTAGTTTTAATAAAATATTATTTCTAACGTTTATATGTATTTCTAATAATAAATAAATTGAATGTTTACAACAAAAACTAATATACTATAATTATTAATAATAATTAAAATACTTTAAGTAGTGAGATTAAATACGTCTCTACCAGGCGCGCAGAAAAAAACAGCAAGTCCAGAAATCTTGTTTTTGTTTTTCTTTTTTATGAACTTTTCGTTCTCAAATCAACCTCAAATGTTCTTAAAATGACCCCATTCGTTCGGAATCCAACTCTAAAGTTTTGGTTAAATTCTATGAACGAGCGTTTATGAACTGACAACAAACGGGCTTACGCACTTTTTGACTCCGTTTGGGCTTGATTTTTTAACGTTTCGAACAGATTTTTTTCTGGGTGAAGCGGCAGAGAACTTAGGTACCGAATGGAGGGTCCTAAAAACGCCATTCCTCTCAGGCCATAGGTATATTCAGTTCAGATACGATTTTAAAAGTACCCCAAAGGTAACTGTGTATAGAAACCCCCGGAACACGAACTGGGAAAAGTTTACAAGGACAGTGACCTCAAAACTCGCGACTAGCCCGGGCGCAGTAAAATCCGTGAGAGACATAGAAACGACCCTAGAGACCCTGTCCAAGGAATTACTGGATGCGTATCACGCAGCATGCCCGATATCAAGAAAGAAAGAAGAAACTTGAAGCCACCATGGAGGAATCAGGAACTGACACTCAAAAGAAATATATATATGATGGACGTTGATGCACTACGAGCAGAACAAACAAGTGGCCCAACGATACCAAGCACGTGCTTGTTACGCGCGGGACCCTTTTAAATCGCAAAAATGCGAGTTCGCGAGGTAAATACGTGAGACAAAATAGAGATGGGACACATAAAGATTCTAATGGTTACAACTAAGATTGAAGCAAATGAGATAAAATTGTAGTTTTTAATACAGGGATAGAAGTTGAAGTGCAAATTAATTGATAAAGATTATAATTATAATAATTATTACATAGGACGCGAAAGGGCTTATGCAGAGTAAAATTTGATGTACATCCAGGCAAATTAAGAGGATAGCAATTTCATGTTAGTCTAACGGGAACATTAAAAGTTAAACGGTTTACCAGTTCTACAGAATCAATATCACCTCTTATAAGACTTTGCATAAAAATAGTACCAAGCATTATACTATGGTTTTCAAGTTTAGGTAAGTTAAGCAATAGTAATCTACTCTGGTAGGAAGGAAGCCTTACGTTTTGATCCCAGTTCAAACTACGAAGGGAAAAAAAAAATAATTTTTTCTGTACCGACTAAATACGGTCGATGTGAACTTGATATTGTATATATCCAAACTGATGGACAATATTCCAAAATAGGACGGACAAGGGAGGTAAATAATAACTTGGTTATATAAGGGTCATCAAATTCTTTTGACCAACGCTTTATAAACCCAAGAACACTCATTGCTTTGTTGACAGTCGACATTATGTGGCAGTCAAATTTAATGTTCGGGTCCAGAAGAACACCTAAATCGTTTACTGAATATATACGATTAATTTGGGAGTTCTGAAGCGAATAACTTATAAACGTAGGAGTACCTCTGTAAAAGGTCATTAACGTACATTTTAGGCAGTTCAAATTTAAGAGGTTGTACTCACACCATATCTGAAAATGATCAATGTCTGATTGTAAGCCAAAACCAGACTCAATATTATTATATGTCAAACAAAGCTTAACATCATCAGCATAGATTAGTACACGAGAATGTGTTACGATAGATCGTTAATAAACAAGGTAAACAGCAAAGAGCCCAAATGACTACCCTGGGGCACTCCCGATGTCACGTGGACCAAATAACCTCCGAGAATTCTTCAAATTCGCCAAAGAGGCAGACAATGAGATCACCAACGAGGAATACAAAATCCTACTTAGGGAATACAAGAAGGAATCACGCAGGGCACAGAGAAGCTCGTGGAGAAACTTCTTCTCCAGCATCGAGAACGTTCCGGAAACAGCTAGGTTCCGGAAGCTGCTTTCGAAGCAGCCTACCATACAGAGTCAGCTAAAGCGCGACGACGGGCAGTGGACTGAGAGCAGTGCAGAGGACCTAACAGAACTTATACAATCGCACTTCACAGGATGCACGGATGTCCTAGACGCCAGCTCGCACCAGGACATAGCAGCTGGCGAAGAACGCCCCCCAAACGATCTAATAACACCAATGAAAATCAACTGGGCCATAGACTCCTTTGCGGGCTATAAGGCACCAGGACTTGATGGAATATTTCCAGCCATGTTGCAGGCGACCAAGGAAAGGATCACCCCATGGTTGTATGAAATATATGATGGACGTTGATGCACTACGAGCAGTACAAACAAGTGGCCCAACGATACCAAGCACGTGCTTGATACGCGCGGGACCCTTTATAATTTCGGGCAAAAGTGCGAGTTCACGAGGAAAATACATGAAACAAATAAATACGGGACACATGGCTACAACTATTATTGAAGCAAATGAGATAAAATTTTAGTTTTTAATACGGGGATAGAAGTTGAAGTACAAATTAAATGATAAAGATTCTTATAATTAGTACGGAGAACGCGAAAGGGCTCATGCAGACTAAAATTAGATGTACATCGGGGCAAATTAAGAGGGTAATAGTTTCGTGTTAGTCTAACGGGAATATTGAAAGTTAAACGGTTTACCAGTTCTACAGAATCAATTTCACTTCTTATAAGATTTTGCATAAAAATAGTACCAAACATTATTCTACGGTTTTCAAGTGTAGGTAAATTAAGCAATAGTAATATACTGTGGTAGGAAGGAAGCCTTACGTTTTGATTCTAGTTCAAACTACGAAGCGCAAAAAGAAGAAATGTTTTTTGTACCGACTCAATACGGTCGATGTGCACTTGATATTGTGGACTCCAAACAGAAGAAAATAACAATTTGGTTATATAAGGGTCATCAAATTCTTTCGACCAACGCTTTATAAATCCAAGAACACTCATAGCTTTGTTGACAGTCGACATTATGTGGCAGTCAAATTTAAGCTTCGGGTCCAAAAGAACACCTAAATCGTTTACTGAATATATACGATCAAGTGGGGAGTTCTGAAGCGAATAACTTATAAACGTAGGGGTACCTCTATAAAAGGTCATTACGTTACATTTCAGGCAGTTCAAATTTAAGAGGTTATACTCACACCATATCTGAAAATTATCAATGTCTGATTATAAGCCAAAACCAGACTCAATCTTATTATATGTCAAACAAAGCTTAACATCATCAGCGTACATTAGTACACGAGAATGTGTTACGATAGACGGAAGGTCGTTAATAAACAAGGTAAACAGCAAAGGGCCCAAATGACTACCCTGGGGCACTCCCGATGTCACGTTGATCATTTTGGAGACAGCGTTCTTAAATATAACTTTCTGAGTTCTTCCATTCAAATAACTTGAAATCCAAGTTAATAGATTACATGGAAACCCAAGCTGATCTAATTTGAATAAAAGGAGAAAGTGGTTAACAGAGTCAAAAGCTTTGTTGAAATCTGTATATATAACATCAGTCTGCATTTACTCGGCATGTCTAAGCACGTGCTATATTTCTATTCAATGGAGGACCTCTCGGAAAAGGCGGGAAAGTGCAGTCACGCGTGCAGTCACTCGCCTCTTCGATGGAATTACAGGCCGATAAGTCTTACGTCTTTCATCCTCAAAACTCTGGAAAAGCTGCTGGATCTACACATCAGGAATGATGTAGGGAGACTTATGTCATCCAATCAGCATGCCTACACCAAAGGGAAATCTGTGGAAACGGCACTACACTCGCTAGTAGCAACCGTTGAGAAAGCCCTACACATTAAAGAATATGCGCTTGAAGTATTCGTAGATATATCCGGAGCATTAAACAATGTCAAGACGGATGCTATAATGGATCGCCTAGAAGCGACCAGTACGCACCCCGCAGTAAGCCTCTGGATAAGAAACCTGCTTAGCTGCAGGCGGGTACTTTCAGAGTGGGGCACTGCTTCCATGGTAAAGGGGGCACACAGAAGCACACCACAAGGTGGGGTCCTCTCGGCTCTTCTATGGAAATTGGTGGTCGGCAATCTAATTAAGAGATTCGAGAGAAGACGTCTAGTTGCATCAGGCAATATGACGACGCAAAGCGTCGGACACAGTTTAATCAACAAAACGGACTACATGACCCCCAGAACGTGCCCGGAGGTTAAAACAACCTCGTTCATGGGCCAAGACGACTGGATAACGGGTCGTGACCAAACTCAACACCGCAACATATACACAGACCGCTCCAAGATGGAAGGAGGAGTAGGAGCGGGCTTATACTGTATGGGCCCTGAAATAAGGCTGTCATATAAGCTACCCAGCGACTGTAGCATATTCCAGGCAGAAGTCTTCGCCATAAGGAAAGCGGCAGAAGTGGCTCAAAGTATAAACCGATCATACGATGTGGTCAACTTGTTCGTGGACAGCCAAGCGGCGATAAGATCCATGCAGTCGCCAATTGTCAGTTCCAAAAATGTAATGGCGAGCAGGGAGGCACTAGATAACCTTAGCCCGACGAAGTCAGTGCGGATCTATTGGGTTCCCAGCCACCAGGGCATCGATGGCAACGAGAAAGCTGACGTTCTTGCAAAGGAGGGCGTAGAGCTGACGAACGACAGAACGGAGAACGTGCTAGTTGCCCTCAGTACGCTACTGGAGAACCAGGCGGACACACGGGCAAAAAGCAGGTGGAGGAATACCGAGACTTGCCGAATTGCAAGAACAATGTGCAAAGAGCGCAATGAAAAACTCAGGCAGTATGTACTGCATCTTCCTCGGAAAGACTGCAGACTGTTAGTGGGAATCCTCACAGGCCATTGTCTGACCGCATCACACGCAACTACGATCGGAATACTGAACAGCCGCACCTGCAGGAAATGCGATGAATCGGGGGCTATCGAAACCCTGGAACATCTTATCTGCAACTGCCCGGCTCTCTCACGAGCAAGAACAACATACCTCGGTGACCCAGTTCTGGCATCACTAGAAGACGCCTCCAGCAGGGAACCAGGCGAACTTCTTTCCTTCGCGAAATACACCTCGATCCTTGTGGTTAATAAAACCTAATAAAATATATCGAGGTTCACACAGATTAGCCGGACAACTAAGGGCCATATTGGCCTATGCGTGGCCCCGTCCATGAGGGTCGTCCATGTAACCTACCCTAATGGTTAAAATATTTTTTAAAATCTTAATTTGTTTTTATTTTTAGGAAATTAAATACTTCTTGTTTTTAGACATTTTTTTTTTGAAAGAAGAGGTTTTAGAGGAATTAATGCAAAAGACATGAAGTCAATCGGATTCATATAACCGGAGATACAGATTTTCAATGAGACTAACTTAAAAAATTCTAACTAAAAAAATTCTAACTAAAAAAATAATTTTTTTTCGGTCAAATCCTGATACACGTGTTTACTTATTCTACGAATAGTACGTGTAAAAAAAGTTTCAGCAAATTAAAAATGTTAATTTTTTTTTTACAAAATCTGTTTGGTTTGCAGAAGAACGGCCCATATATGTATGTCTGCAGCGAACAGCTGGATAGAGAAAGGGCACCGATTGCGGGAGTTTATGTATATATGTATGTATATTTTTCGTATGCTGCACAATGTAATTGCCGGTGTAAATTTATAAAAATGTAAGCTTTGTATTTGGAGTTGGAAATAATTTGGGATTGATCGTAGAAAAGCTATGTTGATGTGGACCGTATTCGAAATTGTAGTTGCAGTATTTGAAATTGTAGTTGCAATAGACTGTATTTGAAATAGTAGTTGAACTGGACTGTATTTTGGAACCAAATAAAAACACCTCTTAACGAGGTAAAAAACTAGTGACGACCGCACATTCAACATACAAAAGTTCTGATATCAACATTTGTGACGAAAAATGATGACACACATGATTAAATACACTTTTTAAAACTCACTTTTTCGGCACGCAAAATTTTTAAAAAATGGTCCAGCCTTTTTACCTTTATAGACATTTTATATTGCTGCGTCCCTTATATTAAGCGCATTTTCAGTAAAAATACAACGAGGGGCCAATTATTCCCACTTGCCCCAAAAGATACAAATTTCTAAATTTTCACTTTTACACTTTCAGCGCTCTCACGCCCGAAACCAATTGATTTTCTTAAGGTCTTGGTATGCAATCCTTTTAGTTGTTGCAATACCTTTAAATTGATGTATCATTTGCTAGAATCGGACCATTACAGAAGATTTTCAATTCTGCGGCTATATAATAGTAGTAGCCTTCGCAGACTCTCCTTGTGCGCTTCGTCACTACATGGACTGCCGTCCATAGTGATATTATACACAGTAAAAACAAAAGCTGCCAGTTTCGGCGGATCACTTTGATTTGAAATATTTACTGTGGCTGGCTTATAAATCTTTAACACACACTCGGAAAAATGGGTTTATAGACCACGAATATATATTAGTGTCTTGAAATGTATGTAGCAATGCAGAGTAGTAGAAGTGGACTGTATTAAAATATTTATGTAAAAATATATACACGCAGCTGAACACAGTACAAAGGCATGCAATTTTTTGCGGAACAATTTGAAAAAATTGGAAACTTTTACTGCGGCTGGGCTATATTTATACCCGTTACTCGTAAAGTAAAAGAGTCTTTAGATTCGTGCAAAAGTATGTAACAGGTAGAAGGAAGCTTTTCCCACCATATAAAGTATAGATATTCGTGATCAGGATCACTAGCAGAGTCGATCTAGCCATGTCCGTCTGTCTGTCCGTCTGTCTGTCTGTCCGTCTGTATGAACGCTGAGATCTCGGAAACTATAAAAGCTAGAAGATTGAAATTTGGCGTGCAGATTCTAGGGTTTAATACGCAGCGCAAGTTTTTCACGCCGATGTGCCACGCCCCTGCGGGCGCCACAGTTTTTCGCGGTTTTTGGGCGTTAAAGGGGGCGTGGCACATCGGCGTGAAAAACTTGCGCTGCGTATTAACCCCTAGAATCTGTATACCAAGTCCCAATCTTCTAGCTTTTATAGTTTCAGAGATCTCAGCGTTCATACAGACGTACAGACGGACGGACGGACAGACGGACGTGGCTAGATCGGCTCGGCTAGTGATCCTGATCAAGAATATAAGTTAACCCCACTACGGTCATTGATCTTGGGCCAGCACCGGATGGCGAAATTCGATCCGGCCCATGCAAGCGCTGAGTGGTCACGGTCACGAGGCGCAGCGTCAGCAAAGTTCTTCTTCTGACCAGCAACGGAGTTGCGGGTCGCCAGCAGTGGCTGCCCAAAAGTGCGGCATCAGCATCTTAGTTGGACGATGGAGTGGCGAGTTGTAGTCTCTTTTTGAATTGGGTTATCAATAAATCAATAGGTTAGGTTAGGTTTGAACGGCTGCCAGACTATCGTCTGGCACACTTAGACCTCTGTGGGTCCGTTGTGATACCGTATGATCTCATTGTCCCTTTTTTACGGGAACCCCCGTCTCTTGTGTCTCGTCCTAGAGGCCTAGAGAGCATCTCATGATGATTAGCATGTCTTCCACCCTGAAGATTTTACAAAGGAGTTTAAATCCTTGAGATTGATCTCCGATATTTCGTTCAGATCGTTAAGGAAAGGGTATCCTAAGTGCTTCAGTCTAAGCCTGCAGAGGGCTGGGCAGTAGCAGAGAAGGTGTTCCACCGTTGCTTCTTCTTCCTCGTCCCTGCAGCTTCTACACAAGTCATTTTTTGGGGCTTTTAGTCTACCGGCATGTGTGCCGACTAGCCAGTGGCCTGTAAGGGCTCGAACTAACATGCCACACTCTGTGCGGCTAAGTTTGAGTATTGCTAACGTTCTTTTATTGTTAATCACCGGCCATGTCTGATGTGTGATACGGCACTTTGGTGCATTCTGCCAATTAGTGTTGGCTTGTTTGATGAGTTCGTTTCTAATGTTTAGCTTACAAGTTGCCATGGGCATACCGACACTCTCCTTTTCCGGAAGGAGAGGCATGATGGTGCCCTGCCTGGCTAACTCATCCGCTATGCAGTTGCCTACGATGTCCCGGTGACCCGGAACCCATATTAGGCTGATAGTAAACTGCCTAGCCATCTCGTGGAGAGATTTGCGACAGTCTGCTATTGTTCGTGAGTTTGTGTTTGTCGAGTAGATTGATTTAATAGCTGCTTGGCTATCACTATATATATTAAGGTGTCTACTTAGGTTGGTGTTCCCTAAGCAGTCGACTGCCTCCTTTATAGCGTGTACTTCCGCTTGGAAGACGCTACAGTGGTCCGGGAGTCTGAATGACTTCCTGATGCCTAATTGTTCGGAGTATACCCCTCCGCCAACGTGTCCGTCCAGTTTTGAGCCGTCTGTGTAAAAACAGATTGCGTCTGGCGAGCCTGGTCTGCCCTGCTGCCATTCCTCCCTATCTGGGATCAGGGCCTCGAAGGGTGTGTGTCTGTACTCATGGGGTTTACATAGGTCCGTTTTCTTCGGAATTGACTTATCATGCTGAAGTATATTGACATGACCGTAAAGTTGGGCTTTCTATTGCCCAGTATCCCTTAGTCGAATGGCTGTCGATTTTGCCCTTTCCATGCCTGCTAAGTCCAGGCTCGGAGGGTTCAAGATCGCATTCAGCGCTTCGTTTGGGGTAGTTTTAAGAGCTCCACTAATACACAGAGCCGCCATCCGCTGTACTTTGTTTAGTGGAGTTAGGATACATCGTTTTCGTAGAGCGGTCCACCATAATGCCACTCCGTATAGGAGAATTGGCTTGACTACCGCTGTGTAGATCCAGTTTACAATTTTGGGTGACATTCCCCATTTTAGCCCAATTGCCTTTTTACAGGAGTAAAGTGCGATTGTTGCCTTTTTGGTTCTCTCTTGGTTGTTCAAGCCCCATTTAAGGCGCTTATCTAATACCAGCCCCAGGTATCTGGCGTGCTCGCTAAAAGAGAGATTGCAGTTATTTAGTGTGGGTGGGTTGAGTTGTGGTATCTTGTACCTATTCGTAAATAGGACAAGCTCCGTTTTTGAGGGATTTACCCCGAGTCCGTTCTTTATCGTCCATTCCGATAGTATTTTTAGTTTTGCGGTCATAAGATCGCAGAGTGTTTGTGGATACCTGCCATTAAAGATGATGGCGACATCGTCTGCGTATGCCACCACTTTGCATCCTCCTCCTTCCAGGATTCGCAGTAGTCTATTTACTGCGATGTTCCACAGAAGGGGGGATAGAACGCCCCCTTGTGGGGTTCCTCTGTTCACTAGTCTAGTTTGGGTTGAGGCCCCTAGTGCGGCCGTGACCATTCTGCTTATCAGCAGTTTATGGATCAGCCCCACTAGTTGAGCCTCAGCCCCTAGTTCAGTGAGTGAATCCGTTATTGCTGTGGGTAGTACGTTGTTGAAGGCTCCTTCTATGTCTAGGAATGCGATCAGTGTATACTCCTTATTGTTGAGTGATTTCTCGATGCTACTTACCACGACATGTAGCGCCGATTCTGTTGACTTACCCTTGGTGTAGGCGTGCTGTGCCTCGGACAGTTGTGCCGGGTTTATGGTGGCTCTCAGGTGTAGGCTTAACAGCCTCTCGAAGCTTTTAAGCAGGAAAGATGTCAGGCTTATTGGCCTGAAGTCCTTAGCTGTGGTGTGGGTGGCCTTTCCTGCCTTGGGAATGAAGACCACTTTCGTTTCCCGCCATCCGGTTGGTAGCTCTCCTACCGCCAAAATGGTGCGGAAGATTTTCCTAAGCCAGTTTATAGCTAGCTGACCAGCTTGTTGGATATGTGCCGGTATTATACCGTCTGGTCCCGGTGATTTGTAGGGTTTGAAGCTCTGAATGGCCCATTTAATATTGCGGTCTGATATGAGGAGATCTAGATTGATCCCTTCTCCGCCAATTCTTTCTGGAGGTTGCCCAGTTTGTTGGCTTCCCGGGAAGTGAGCGTCTAGGAGTAGATCTAGGGACTCGCTGCTAGAGTCCGACCAGGATCCATTTGCTTTCTGTAGATAGCCTAGGGGCGCGGCTGTCTTGGAGAGTATTTTTCTGAGCCTTGCAGCATCAGTCGTTTCTTCTATATCAGAGCAGAAACTGTGCCATGCGGCTCGTTTCGCTCTTCTAAGGGCCTTTTTGTACGAGGCTAATTCGCGTTTGTAGCATTGCCAGTTCATTTCCTCGTTCCCTGCCCTTGCTCTGTTAAACAGGCCTCTGCAGCTGGATCTGAGGATTGATAGTTGTTGCGTCCACCAGGGGGGTTTTTTCTTCCCTATTGGTTTCCCTATTTGGCATGCAACTTTGAAAGCCGAGTTGTACGCATTTGTGAATATATCTACTGTTTTATCCAGCTCATGCGGATCAGTTGTGTTTTCTGGCGGTTCCATTGGAAGGATATCCGTCAGAACTACTTTGTACATGGGCCAGTCAGCCCTTCTGGGATTTGCGTAGCCGACCGGCAAGGGTGAATCAAGGGACAATATTGTTTCAATAAATCTATGGTCTGAGAAAGAGTGCTGGTCAGAGACGAACCAGTTACTGACTGCACTTACCAGCGAATCTGATACCAACGTTAGATCTATGATCGTTTGGCACACTTTGGTTATGAAGGTAGGGACATTTCCCCTATTGCATAAAAATAAGTTCGAGTTAAGAATAAAATCGAAAAGAGACTCACCTCTATCGTTGTTGTATGGGCAACCCCACTGGGTGTGATGGGTGTTGGCGTCGCAGCCTATTACCAAACCTGTCTTGAGCTCTTCGCATTCCTTTCCCAGTCCTCTGACTAGCGCGTCTGGGGGTCTACCTCTTCTGAGGCCATGTAGGCCGATAGCAGCCTTATTGAGCCAATTTGCAGCTCCAGGCTTATTGCCGTGTTGTCTCCGTTGCTGTAATTGCGAAGCAGAAATGTATTAAGATGCCGTTTGGCTAAAATGCAGGTTCGAATTTTACCTTGTTTGGGGTCAAGCATCAGCTTGTATTCTTTTGTTCCTAGTTCAGCAACCTTGCCTCCTGCTATCCAAGGTTCCTGAACTAAGACCACGTCGGCTTCGCCTTTGGCAAGGCGAAGCAATAGGGCAGCGGACGCTGCTTTACTGTGGTGTAGGTTGATCTGCAGGAGTCTTAGTGACATCCCCAGCTGCAACCTCCACCACAGTAACGTCGGCCTCCGAATCGCTCAGGTCCACTTCATCGATTGCCGGTCCCAGCGCTCGCATCTCTCTGCTCAGCGATGAGTCGGTTGAATAGCCGTCCTCCGGCACACCAGGGGCCTCCACTTCCTCCGCAAGAACCTGCTCAGCTGGGTTGCCGGCAGGGCTTCCTTTGGAACTGGAACTGGAACCGCCCTTTGGACGGCGCTGAAGCCAAAGTTGAGCACCCCCCGAGCAGCCTCTATGGGAGCGATCGACTCCTTGTTAAGCACCACGATCGCCTGATTGACATCACCTGCGTGCTCCTCTACCTTTACGACTTTCCAGTCCTTAGTGGGGAGGTGTGGGTTGCACTCTTGCAACATGTATAGGATATCCTCCGGTGATTTTATGGCTGCTGGGAGCCAAATTCTGGCTCGGGGTCTACTGGGGACGTCACACCAATCTAGTGCGACTATGTTCGCCCCATCGTAGACTGCACCGAGCTGCGCTGTCGCCTGCTTATATAGATCATCTGATCGCTGATTGTCGCAGGCCACCACCTTTACACTGCCCTGGTACCAGCCCGCGTCCATGCAGCCAGGCGACGAACCGGCCTTCTCGCGTACCATACGCAGGCATATGAGAGACAGCTGGGACTCAACCGCCTTCCATTTGTTTCTGGGGATCATGCGCTCCGGATTTCCCCTGTCAACGAGTCCCAGAAGGACCCGATCTTTTGCGATCTCGGCAAAGGAGACCGACGGCTGGATCTTCGATCTCTTCGCCGACGGACCAGGCAGCTCTATAGAGCGTTGCCTCTTCACCTGGGCGCCTTCCTGTTGGGTGCTCTCTTGCCCATAGTTTGGGAACACCGTCCTGGCCCACTCTACCTTCTTCAGCCATTCGGGCGAAGGCGTGGCGACTTTGCTTCTGGCATGTGAGCGCAGGGTTTGGGCGGCCATCCGTCTCTCTGCGTAAGTAAACTTCGTGACACCAGCGGGTGACCCGATCGACTTTGCTGCGCCTACCGCTGTTTTAGGCGCAGATGCGCGCATAGCGGAGGCGTTAGCGACAGTCTTTCTGTCCCCCATCACCCCTTGTTTGGGATGAGGCCCCTTCTGAGCCTTACTGGTGTTAGCAACAGAGCCAACGCTCGTCGTTGCAGTGGTGGGTTTGTTGAGAGTACCCGTCTCTGGTTTTTTATTGTTTTTTATTGATGCTTCCATATTTGGTCCCACGAGTTGCGGAGAAGGGGAAAGGTCCGCCCGGGCAGAGATCCGCGGTACCCGGGTAGGGCGATAGTTAGAACAGGGGCTCGCCGTCTCCCTGAGCCCACCGTTCAAGACTGGGCTAGTTTTTGATCCGGGCCCCCAGCCAGGCTGACTCTCGGCACGGTCCGAATTACACCTTAGTCCGGCCCGGAGTGAGATGATGTTTGGGAGAGGAGGGGGTAGGTGGTGTGTAGGGTTTTGGGGTTTGTGTAGAGCAACTATTTAGATGCGGCTGAACAAATCGCATCGTCGGTACTGCGCCGATGCAAGATACCCGCTGGTTGTCCGGGGCTGATTATTTGCTGGGGCTTCCGTCCACGATTCCGTGATTGACTTCTGCCACCAGTTTATTCACAGCTGACCTCCGGAAGTGGAGGTCGTTCGCTATCCGCAACCTGCGACCCGCTCGGTGGCCCCAGCTAGGCGGCTTCGGAACCATCTCACAAGTTCTTCAGGCCGAGTTCAACCCCTAACGGAGTTAAAATATATAATGCCGTGTGAGGAGTTGAATAACTCCCCACAAATTCCCGCAGCTAACCATACAGAGGGCCGGCCGCTTACCAGTTACGGCAAATTAGCGTAGTAGCGGCAGGGCGAGGAGAGTTTGGAGAGTGAGAGTGGAGAGTGAGAGAATGGAGAGTCCAACTCAAAGAGAGTTTGGAGACCAAAGGGTGGAGAATGAGAGAGTGAAGACTCCAACTCCAGGGAGAGAGAACTCTGGCAAAGAGAGTTTGGAGATCCAGGAGCGGAGAGCGAGAGAGTGGAGACTTCGCGGACAGAGCCAGAGTGCCGTGTGCAAAAGGGAAATAACGGAACAGCACCGGACTTTGGACTCTGCCGTGGACTTTGGACCAGCACTAGAAGTGCCACATCTCGGAGGCTAAGCGACGCACAGGGAAAACCAGCGGAACGGCAGCAACACGGGGATCACAGGACAGCGGGCTCAAACAGGAGCGACGGACTTTGGACCTGAAGTGGAGAGATCCAGTGGGCAGAGCGGAAAAGGGAAATAACGGTTCCCGATCGGCCTATATAAAGCCGCCGGGCGCTGGCAACAGGACCAGTGATCGAGCATCAAATCGCGAGTGAACAACGTATAGTAAAGTCAAAGTCAAGGAGAAACAGCCGTTGAAAACCAGCAAGGAGGAAGATCGCTACATCAAGACGTTCGGGACCAAGCAAGTCTCCGAATTGCGACACAAGTAGTTGAGGTCCTTCAAGGCAACGCACGGCTAAGTCTGCGAACATCGATGTTGGCCGTAGTACCGACCATTGCGACTATATTGGCTGTAATACCGATTAGTCCGGCTACGTTGGCTGTAATACCGGTCAGTTTAGTTGCATTGGCTGTAAGTACCGATCAGGCTAGCTGTGCCGGCTGTAATACCGACTGGTCCGGCTACATTGGCTGTAATACCGATTAGTCTAACTGCGTGCGGCTAAGTTGGCTGTAATACCGACTGGTCCGGCTACATTGGCTGTAATACCGATTAGTCCAGCTGCTTCGGCCGTAATACTGATCAGTTGAGCAGGACATAGGCAGACTTGGCGCGAGCATCCCCACCAGCAGTGTGCTGGGCACGAACAGCGGACTACAAGGGAGCAACTCAGGACAACGCAGCGACGCATTGCCCAGGACATCGCCGAGGACAAGCAGCCAGGGATCGTTCCGAGAGCCTGGCATCAGGTACGATCGCAACAGCCAGAAGGGAAGGTTAGGGTGGAACGTTCGTCTTTCTCTGTGCGTTTGCTACAGGGACTGCTGGCGTAAGCCGGCCCACACTGGGGCGCCTAAAACAAAAAGCCTGCCAAAATGTTTTTTTTTTTTTTAGATTTTCCAAAATGTTGAAATGCAACTTTAAAAACAATTGAATTCTCCATACAAATCAACCAAAAAAAAATTTTTTAATGCATAATTACTATTTTTTTAACATTTTTTAAAAGTGGTCCAAAAAAGTGTGTTTTTTTTCGGATATTTTTGGACATAAAAGTGTTACACCCTAGTCCCCGCTTTCATTCTTTTTGCCCTTTTGTGCCTCTTCTGAGAAAACCGCGGTTAGCAAGAAATGTTCGTAATTTGAATAATCGCCAGCCCTGGTTTTTCCGCGCGTACTTAGAACAAGATTCCCTAGTTGAATTACTAGTCTGCGGTTTCCCATTACTTTTCTTTTTCTTTGGCGGCAAACTGTTGAATTATTTTTTCTAATCCAATCTTAATCCAATTATAATAGGAAGTGAAGCCGGAGATATTTCTATTGTGTTCCTGGCGTCAAATATATTCTTATTAATATGTTGTATTCGGGTATTCTGTTCGTAAAAAATCAAACCAGTATGTCAGCTCGGTTCTGACTATTTTAAAACTCCTAAAAAAATATAAAAAGTTCCAGAGTCCGCTCTAGTTCTAAACCTAAACCTAAACCTAACTAAAACCTAATTTATGAGCAATTTTTATTTGAAAATATGCAATATTTCCCTGACCGATTCTATGACAGCTATAAGAAATCACTAACCAATTTTAAAAAAAATTCTAAACCTTGACTTAAATTTATAAATAATGACTTAATCCCGATTTACATGAAAAAATATTGAAATAGAACCGAGATATTCCCTTTTGTACTAAGCGTTTATATGGCAGCTATAAGATATAGTTGACCGATTTGAATAATTTTTGTTTTCAAAAATCAAGTTAAATTAAAAAAAAAATATTGGGAAACTTACAACCCTATATTTATTGATATTTTTTTTTCTTAAAAAAAACATTTTTTTTTCTTAAAAAAAACTTTTTTTTTTCTTAAAAATAACCTTTTTTTTCTTAAAAATTCCCTACAACAAAAAAATTTTATTAAAAAAATTCACCTTATGATATTTATTTACATATTAAATTGTCTTTGACAGTACCTCATCAAAAGATATTCGCTATAGGGCTCCCCTGATTTAAGGCAGGCTTTTGGCTTTTTCACCCCACTGTGCGGCCGTAGTACCGGAGCGTCAAAGGGAACTGAGTAGGCGTCTAGTGGGACCGGCCGAGACAAAGAAAGGGACAGGAGGCTGCGGCTGGCAGGACGAAGGTCTTGCAAGCGTGGTGCCTGTTCACCCTAGTCTGGGAACGGTGACGTTTCCCTAAGCCCAACGACCCAACTCCACGCCATCGTTTACAAGTGGCAGCGAAAGTACGCGGAGTATCCAGGAGCACCTGCAGCGAGGAACCACCGAGCGGAGTCGCAGAAGCATCGCCAGCACGAGTCGTAATAATTATTGTAAACCGGAGCCGTAAGTAAACGCCTCTTTGAACCGAATTCTGAAGTGTTGTTACTGTTAACCGGGCGGTCACGTTTATATAAATTTGGTGGGACGAACACACAAATCTACTGAGCTAGCCGCACGATCTTCGTAGCGAGCAAACCAAGAAAATCAGTTCGTTACAGCCGGTTGACAAGACCTTTACAGTAAACTCCATTCATGGTGGAACATTTAAGACAAAAATGCTTTATTCATCTTTTTAATAAAAAAACCACCTTCTTTATCTTAAATTGCCTAAAGGAATTTGATGGTATTGTGGGTCTAGACTTCCTAAAAGAGGTAAATGCTAAAATTAATTTAGTAAAATATATTATAGAATACGAAAGCGGTATAGAGGCCCTTCAATGCGCTGAATTTAAAGATGTAAATTTTGTAAAAGTTGATGATAAAGACGTACCGATGGTCATTAAAAATTCTTTTCAGAAAATGATCAAATTTAGATCAAACGCATTCGCGGACCCCAACGAGTCCCAGCCTTATAGTATAAACACGGTTGCTACAATCCCAACGTATGAAGAACCCATTTATTCAAAAATGTACCTCTATCCTCAAGGTGAATCGGATTTCGTCAACACGGAAGTTAAATAACTTCTTGCTGATGGCATTATTCGACCGTCAAAATTACCCTACAATAATCCCATCTGGGTTGTAGATGAAAAAGGTGTTGACAAGGATGGCCAAAAAAAAGAGGCTGGTTATTGACTTTAGGAAACTAAATAAAAAAACCGAGGATGATAAGTACCCGATTCCTAACATATCGATAATAGGGGAGAGGTCTGTAGGTTGGTACACCTTTAGTTTTTAGTCTCCCATTTTTACATTCGCTAATGAAACTTCACGTGTTAGGTACCGATCGAAAGCTTAGTCTTTTAGCTGTAAAATAAAACTAAAAAAATTTGTTTTTCCTAGGGAAAATTATTTTTTTTTTTGAAATGGCATTTTGAAAAATAGGTCTGGAAGTTGGACTCTTTTAAAAATGAATAAAACTCACACCAAAAGTACTCCAAACTTAAAAAAACTATTTATTTATGTTAATTTAATCAATTTTAGTTCGTTTTAACTTATTTCCCGTCAATTTCTAAAGAACTTTGATAAAAAAACATAAATGCAAAATGCTCTTTGAACGATCACATTTTCCCTAATTTCAGAGAAATTTACTCTGCAGAACGCGACCTCTGTTGGGGTCTTTTTGCATGCAAAACGGGTGTCTCAACTTAGACGCTAAAGTGTCCCAACTTACACAAAATGGGTAGTTTTCGAAAAAAATGAAAAACTTTTTTTCGGACTGTTAAGTTAATCTGATTCTTTTTTTAATTTGTTAACAGATAAATTAATAATGTTTTAAACCTTTTACCAAATTATTTAAAGCACGTTTTTAATGTTTTATAGAATTTTGAAAAAAGTGGACAAAAACTTTTTTGGTGAAAAATGGTACGCGACTCTCACAGCTTAAATCTGACTAGAGCCTGGCTTATAATGTTTTCCCCAAAAGTTTTGTCACTAAAAAAAACTACCAAAAAAAAATAAAAAAAAAATTTTTTGGTGGAAAAATTTTTGGAAAATGGAGTGTCTCAACTTACAGACCGTCCCAACCTACAGACCTCTCCCTTACTGTCAAATTTAGGAGAAACCCAATACTTCACAACGTTGGACTTAAAATCGGGATTCCACCAGATAGAGCTGGCGGAAAAAGATAGAAAGAAAACAGCTTTTTCAGTAAACAATGGAAAGTATGAGTTCAGCAGACTGCCTTTTGGACTAAAAAAACGCCACTAGTATCTTTCAGAGGGCTATTGATAACGTTTTAAGGGACGCCATAGGGAAAATTTGTTACGTTATGGTGGACGAAGGCATGCTAATCATCAACGACGCTGCTGCAAACATAACAGGCGGCAGTACTCATCAAAACATTGCCGGCACGTTCCTTGTAACCTTCGACGACCAAATAAGCTTGAATGGTACCCCTTACATCAATCATCATGAGGAAAACACCGACAGTGCCAGCCATGGCTAGAATCAACATTACTGAGCACCACCAACTCCTCTTGGCGGCCAAATTACCTATGGCTCCGTCTTCAGCTGTGGGGCTACCACTGCCCTACTATTAGGATGCTTTGCCCTCGTCCTGCTTATCCGTCGCCGAAATGACAAGAAGAACCGGACCAAGCTGCTGGCTGACATACTTGGAAAGACCGAGGGCGGCCTTAACTTAAAATTGGGAGGAGTTCACCCGACGACGGTCATCGATCTTGGGCCAGCACCGGATGCACGCGTAAGCGGGAATCCAGCCGGCGAAATCCGATCCGGCCCATGCAAGCGCTGAGTGGTCACAGTCACGAGGCGCAGCGTCAGCAAAGTTCGGCCAGCAACGGAGTTGCAGGCCGCCAGCAGCGGCTGCCCAAAAGTGCGGCATCAGCATCTCAGCCGTCGATGGAGTGGCGAGCTGCAGTCTCTTTTTGAATTGTACTTTTAGTTTCTAAGCAGAGCTCAAGCTGCCCAAACGGGTTATCAATAAATCAATTAAAATATAATGAAATTTCTTTTGTTATGATTTATATATACTTTATATGGTCGGAAAAGCTTCCTTCTACCTGTTACATACTTTTGCACGAATCTAATAATCCCTTTTACTCTACGAGTAACGGGTATAAAAATATAAATATTCAAATCAATTAATTCTCTTGCTATTTTCTACACTTGCCTCATATTGTTTAAACAAATGGAAATGTTTAAACAATTTCGTTCACGACTTCTCCTCCCACCTGCCTTCCTGTTATTGTTAATATAATACTAATCAAGGTAAAAAATTAATAAAAGCAAAATACTGAAAACCAAAAAATAATTTTTAAATAAATAATTCGTGTTGTTCTCAACCTAATGGTTCAAAGAAATATGTCTCTAGTCAGGTCGTAGACATTCACTTTCAATAACACAAAATATATGAATTGAACTTCTTTTGATTTTCTTCTTTTGCTTATCATTAGCGAAATTGCAAAGTGATCATGGTAAGACATTTACTCCTGATTTATTAATGTCAGCAAGAACTTCCACACTATAGCTTAGATGGTTATGTAAAGAAAATATAGTCCATAGGCCGTAAGTTCAAACCCACCGCAGATCTTCCCAATAATGATGTTGACATACTTATTTTTTTTTACTGTGTAAACTATTTTTAGGTAGAAGGTAAAGGGGCGGTCTGCCAAATGAGTATTTCCCAGCCTCTCAAAATGTTTAGCAAAGTAAAAAAATAAGAGAACTTCATTTTTGGCAAGAACTTGGACTTGAACACTCGACCTTTAGATTACAAGGCTTTAGATTTTGGTTTTACATTTAAAGTTTTTTTTAAATTCTTTTATTTTTAAAATGCAAAAAGCCGTTGAACTAAAACGAAATGTTTTCACACTTTTGACAAACTGAGGAGTTGTAAAAAACAATAGAAAAGAAACATACTTACACGCACAACTAATTATAAGAAAAAAATGCGTATTTTAGAAACTAAACATATATGTGTGATTGTGTGTATGTGTGTGCATTGCAGCTGACTAAGGAAGTAGGATTTGTTTTCTTACAGATTTTTCTGTTTTTAAATTTAAATCGCATTGATAAAATTGAAAAAAACATAAATATTTAAACCAATAGATTCTAAACAAATGGTAATGTTGAAACAATTTGATTAACGGCTTCTCCTCCCACCTGTCTTCCTTTATTATAATGAAGAAAAAAGCATACATATTTGTGAAAATTTTAATCTTGATTTCCGCAGGCGAAGCTGCGGGCGACCCTGCTAGGAAGTTATAAAAATAATTTAGATTTTTGGCGTGTATTTTAGCTTCTAAACTAATGAATGGAACTCAATGCTATGTATAAGAAAGTTAAAGGGCTTCTATTACCTGTAAAATGAGTATTTGAAGACCGATTTCGGTTTATCATAATTCAAGTTAGAAAATAAAAAAAGACCAAAAACTTTATTTACACTTAAAAAAAATATTTACCAATAAATGTAAGTGCCTTTTTTTAATCATGAAAATGTACCTTACCGGAAAACCCAGGTTTCCTTAAATGCGTAACTCATCGATTTTTTTTTTTTGTAAATTGGTGTAACCGATGACAAATAAAAGAGAAATATATAATTGCCAAAAAACGTAATATTGATATATTTGGAAATGTTGTAATGTTTTTATAATAAATAAATTATTATAACTAAAATTAATGATATTATATTTATATTTATTTATATTACAAATGGAGTTTTACAATTAACAGAGAACTTAACGAGGTGCGTCTTTCTGTAAGTTTCAAATTAACGTTATTATACCCTTGCAGAGGGTATAATGATTTCAGTCAGAAGTTTGCAACGCAGTGAAGGAGACGTTTCCGACCCTATAAAGTGTATATATTCTCGGTCAGCATGTCTAGGCGGGTCGATCTAGCCATGTCCGTCTGTCCGTCCGTCTGTCCGTTCGTCCGTCCGTTTCTACGCAAACTAGTTTCTCAGTTTTTAAGCTATCGAGCTGAAACTTTACCAAAAGTCGTCTTTCTGTTCCAGGTAGTATATAAGTCGGAGCCGGCCGGATCGGACAACTATATCTTATAGCTCCCATAGGAATAATCGGAAAAATAATTGAAAAAAAAATTATAACTTATGTGTTTTTTGACATATTACCTTATGCTCTTGGAAATATCATTTTTTAACTGTCCTGAATTTCGAATTAAATTTGAAAAAAATCGGACGACTATATCATATAGCTCCCATAGGAACGCAAGGAAAACTAAAGGGAAATTAATAGAAACAAAATTATAGCTTTGTTAATTTCTACTGTATTCCCTTCTACTCTGGAATATAACTTTATTTTATTATTTTAAAATTTCGAATTAAATTTAACATAAAACGGACGACTATATTATATTGCTTCCATAGTATGGATCGATCAATTAATGCCAATATAATACGTAAACTGCTATAATTTTGTTTGTTGCAAATCTAAATTTAATATTTTTGTAATTTCAAATTGAATTGGAATGATCTGCAAGGGTATATAAACTTCGGCTGGCCGAAGTTAGCTTCCTTTCTTGTTGTAATATGTAATTCAACAGAAATGATCTGCTAGGGTATATAAACTTTGGCTGGGCGAAGCTAGCTTCCATTCTTGCCAAGGCAAAACATTGTTCATAAAAAGCGTTTATTATTTCAGAACCATTGTTCAAAATCTGCCCTAATCGTTTAAGGCTAAACTCTTTTTAATGACGCATTCATAAATTGGCCAAAGGTTCATAGCGTTCATTTCTTATATACGTAAAATAGGGAACGAAATGTTTATAAACGATGAATAATGTTCTAGATTTTTATCGTTACTTTTTTGTTTGGATGAGGAGCAGTTAATTGATAGTCGGGGCACTAGACTATATCGTTCTTTATTGCTTTAAAATACTACCGAAAAAAGAAGGTTATTTAAAAAAAAGCTCAATATTGACTGGATTTTGTCGAGCAATGTAATGGAACCTCGGACTACTTGGGTTTAGGTGGGCTGGCATTCCATTCCCTTTGATCCCTCCCATTCTGATTTGTTCCCTTCACTTTGCTTTGATGTTTTACGAACCGGTGTTAAAATAGAATGTATGTATCGATTGGTTTTGTGCGTCGCAATAAAGGCAATTTCAAATTTATTAATCTTTAAGGCCGCTTCATCCCTTAACGAAATTTGATCAAGAAATGCTGACAACTATTTAGGTTGAGCAGAGTTCCTATCATAACCGTTACACCCCTAATTTAACTTTTAGTCTGCTGCCCATCCGACGGCAATAAAAGAGAAATATATAAAACGTAATATTTATCTATGTAATGTTTTTTATTATAAAAAAATTGTTATAACTACAATTAATGATATTATATTAATAATTATATTTATTACAAATTTAGTTTTACAATTAACAGAGAATATATGTTATCGGCACTTAACGAGGTGCGTTATTCTGTAAGTATCAAATTGAGCGCCGAGAATGACCTCTCCACCGATACTTGGGAAGCAGGTGTGGCTAGCACTACTTTTGCGACTTCTGTTAAATTCGGGGACTTGAATTTGAGGTCGACGTAAAAGTCCATTATGTTAGCCGTTAACCGGTAACCGGCCATAAACAGAATTGAAGTTCTCCATTTCCAAATAGATGTTCGAAAGTTTATCGAAAACTTCTTCTCCCTTCATCTCTTTAACTGTCTGAATTCCGTCTAGAAGGCTGGAAAAAAGGGATGACCCCTGAGAGTCTTCAAGGCTGCTAGACGAGGAAGGAGCCAGGGAAACTGCATCCGATTTACTGTTAGTATCTTAATGTATCTTAATAGATATGGGGAAATTATAATTGCTTTCCCGGCGCGACTTTGTCTGCGATAAGAATGGCCAAAAATCGTCAAATTTGGAAAAGTACCCTCTCTTTGAAAATCTGTATCTCCGGTTATATGAATCCGATTGACTTCATGTCTTTTTCATCAATTCCCCTAAAACCTCTTCTTTCAAAAAAAAAAATTTCTAAAAAAAAATTAGTTTTTAATTTCTTAAAAATAAAAAAAATTAAAATTTAAAAAAAATGTTAACCATTGCCCCCACAAAATTTTTTTTTTTTTATTTTTATATATGCGCTATAGTGTTAGTTACAATCGGTTTTTGTAAAAAGCCATTTTTAACTTTTTAAATATCGAAAGTTTTTTAACAAGCCCTCGCCTTTCTTCTATGAACGCCCGCCAAAGCATGTTGTGCATCTCGCTCGTTCTTATTACATGCTTATGGTTTTCATGTGATCATCTTTCGTCACCAATATTGATATCAGAACTTTTGTATGTTTAAGGTGCGATCGTCACTAGTTTTTTTTACCTCGTTAAGAGGTGTTTTTGTTTGATATCACGGGTTTTTATTTTATACATAATCTACTACTGTCTTCTTCATACTTTTGCTTCCATAGAATCTAGTACTAGCGTTTTATTCCCGCTAAACTAGCGGGTTAAGTTAAATGCTCGAGCAGGATTGCTTGTTCTAAGCCATATTTGTATTTGAATAATTTTCAAACGTGACATTTTACAATAACGTGTTACATACCAAAATTTAATGAATCTCAAGGCCTCTACGGAATAAGGTTTTAAAGAAAATCGTTAGAGCCGTTTTTGAGTAAAATAAAAATAAAGCAAAAAAAAAGAAAAAAAAATTTTGTTTTGTGCATATTTTTTTAACTATTACATTTACACAAATTATAAATTACAAATTACTTTAGAAGTTACAGCCTTCCGTATTTTAGCTATTTATAGCTGTTTTCCCGCTGTTTTCCAAAAGTGGTAAAACTAAAGTTTTTTATATCGATCTGATGAACATCATATCAAATTTTCAGGACTTAAAAAACATGTTTTGGACAAACTGACAAACTGACAAACAGAATTAAATTTTCATTTTGACTAGGACCCCTCAAATTTGTTTTCGGTATAACTTTTGAACAGAGTCGCCGATTTTCTGATATGACCCCTCCTATTAAGCGCATTTTCAGTAAGAATACAACTAACGTAGTGCAAGGGGCCAACAGATCCATTTCTAAATTTCACTTTTAAACTTTCACCGCTCTCTCCCAAACCTATTGATTTTCTTGAGGTCTTGGTATGCAATCCTTTAAGTTTTAGCAATGCCTTTAATTTGGTGTATTACTCACTACGATCGGACTATTACAGCAGATTTTCAATTTTACGGCTATATATAGTAGTCGCCTTAGCACACTCTCCTGGTGCGCTTCGTCACTACATGTACTGCCGTCCATAGTAATAATTGGACACTATGAAAATGGTCAGTACGTAAATTCACCCAGTACGGATTGACATAAAACTCTAAAAAAAACATAAATTCGGAAATAATTAGGAGCATAGTGTAGGATATAAATTAGAACCATAAGCGGCCCCAAAGTGCCCCAAAATTCGATTTGTTTTTTTTTCTTAATTTTTTTTTTTTAATTTTTCTGTTATAAATGTTGTCAACATGGTTTAAAAAATGGGTCTTCATAATTTTATGGGATACCCGCAAATAACTGCATTTAAACTTTTTTGAAACTCAGCCCCCTTCGTCAAGTTCGCCAATTATCCCTTTTGGTTTTTTTTATTGTGACGTCATGGGCTCCCACATATGTGTTGTTAATGTTTTTTTTATTCAGACTTTCAGATCGTGCAAAAATACCACAGCCACAAAACACCAAATTGCGCGGCATTAAAAATATCGATAATTTTTTTGTGTTGCTTCATTCTTTTAGCTAAACGTTAAATTTTAAATTATCGGTGGAGCTATTCAATTCCCTTTAAGAAAATTTCAAGGAAAATTCGTATGTATATACATTTAAATTCTGTGTCGAAGTTAAATGATTTTACTTTTTCCAAAATCATGCTGCTCCGATCAGTTTTAGATTTTGGTAACAGTTTTACAATCGAAGTTTTCCTTAAATTTGTTTTTTTACCCGTTACTCGTAGAGTAAAATGGTACATTACATTCGTGCAAAAGTATGTAAGGAAGCTTTTCCGACCACATAAAGTATATATATTCTTGATCAGGATCACTAGCCGAGTCGATCTAGCCATGTCCGTCTGTCTGTTTGTCTGTCTGTCCGTCTGTATGAACGCTGAGATCTCGGAAACTATAAAAGCTAGAAGATTGGGACTTGGAATGCAGATTCTAGGGGTTAATACGCAGCGGAAGTTTTTCACGCACACAAACACGGAAAAACTGTGGTGCCCACAGTTTGAAAGCTAGATTAACGGGAAAATTAATGTGTATTCGTTTTTTCAATACATATTGTTTGACCAAATTGGAAAGCCCCCCTCCCCCTAACGACCACAAACCGCGAAAACTGTGGCGCCCACAGTTTTAAGGCCAGAGCAAAAGTGTAAACGCCATTTTGTTTGGGTTATTAATGCCTACCGAAATATAGGAGAAATATTTGATAGTAGAGGCACTCGACGATAGCGTTCTCTCTTGATTTAGACTGTTTTTATACCGGTTACTCGTAGAGTAAATGGAATATTAGATTCGTGCAAAAGTATGTAACAGGTAGAAGGCGAGTCGATGTAGCCATGACCACCTGTCCGTCTGTCCGCCCGTCCATCTGTCCGTCTGTATGAATTATCTCTTGTAATTATTCCTTGTGATATATGTATTTTCAAAATCATGTGTGCATTTCAGCTGACCAAAATAATCGGTCAATCGAGAGGTATTGAAGAAACGAATATACATTCTTTTTCCCCTGTCGCCTGAATGCATATGTTTTATGACCCGTTTATCACATGCAGATGTGCGCAGACCAAGATATCAGCTACCTATTTATTTAGGTCAAAGTAGCTATCAGCAACGAACGAATTTCTGCTTAGTCGAAATCGTACATACTCCCGGCCATTGAACTAATGTTCAACAATCGCTAATGTTGATTGTGAAAGGCTGGATCGAAGAACCGTCTCTATTTACAGGTGTGGTCGTCGGCAGTTGATTCAGCTGAAGGGTATTTCGAGGATTTCGCCCTTTCTTCATAACATGAATTACAATTGTAAAAACTAATGCAATATAGGTCGCAATATTTTGATGTTCAATAGTCTCAAGATTATGTGGTAATTTAAAAATATTGGAAGGCAGGAGTTGAGCTTCTTGTTGATACAACTCCTTGTAGTTAAGGTTTGAGTCTTCCATCAATCTTTTAGAGGTAGATCTTGTTGAATTAAGTCGTAAATTCTGTGTGAGTTCTCCTTCTTCAAAGCGAGCATACGATGTATGTAATGTGGTTTCCAATATGTCTTGACTTGTAATTTTCATTAAGAATTTCGAATGGTGCATCCAGGTTTGGCAACCATTAATCCTGAACCTCTTAAATTTATATTGGAGGTTCCGTCCAAACAAACTGCTGTAAAAACCCAGTGATTTTTGGCATGTGTTCTTAGCCAGACTAACGGTCTTTCTGCCTTTATTAACTTGCAAGAAGAATCTGTTTTATTATGAAACATCTGCATTTCACAGCTAGTTTCTGAAGAGAACATTTCTTGTTTGTTGTAGCATATAAAATCATCTTTTGCTCTCTCTTGACAAGCCTTTAAATCAATCTTTGACATTTCAAAGAATTCTTTCCTGTTGATTGCGATGTATGGGGTTTTAATTTCAAACATACTGATTCCATCCTTGGCCAGAAATGGAATTGGTGTCAATCTGTAGATATCCAAAATCTGAGTAGATACCAATGGCAAGTTTACCTTGATGATGACATGCTCTTTTATGATGGTTCCCTCAGCCATTATATGCCATTAATATATTATCAGGAGAAACTGGAAGAATTTGTACAGGCTTTAAATGGTTTCGTATCTGATCTAACTGATCCTTTAATTGCCTTGGTGACAGCAACATTGGACTTATTGTGTTATGCCGAATATCCATTAAAACGTTTATGATTTCGGTGTGCATTCTTTGCAAACTGGAGGCTAACAAAGATAGTTGAGTTGCAAGTGTTATGTACCATGAAAATTTATTAAATCTACTTTCAGTACCAGTTGTTTCTGCAATATAATTCCCTATCGATTTTAACCGCTTGGAATTCGAGATCTCATCCCTTTTAATGATATTAATTGTAGAGTCAATCAAAGATGTTTGATTTCTTAGCAAAGTAAGCAAATGCTTCTCATTCGCCTTAACCTTTGTTATCGTTTGCACCATTTTATCAGCATAAGTGGAGTCCAATACGCCGAAAAGACTACTGGCAATATTTCCAACGATATCCAACGGCGCTCTTTGCTGACGTGATTTTGTTATAAGCATGTTATCAGCTTGAAGATCCTCCTCGATGTGTTTAAAGTGTTGATACATGCTTGTACATGCCCTGTTTCTGAAAACTGCTTGCACAAGTGTCCAATTTTTGTTGTACCCATCGAAAAAGTACTCATATCCTTCCACTAAGGTCGCAAGTTATAATAGACAATTAAAGTCCAATCCGTTCTCGCTAGTTGACTCTTTCCAATCCTTTCGAAGAATATTCCTGGTTTCGATGCAAATTGAGTAACGTTTATTGATTGTGCTGCTACTAAAGGTAATAGAAGAAGCATAACTATTAACGCCATTGTCAGCGATGGCATTGCTGATTTCTTCGGCCTTTTCGCCTGCCTCTCATCAGGTGTATTCTCATCTTCCTCTAAGGCAGCTGGATGCTTATGAACAGGTTCCTCCTCTGAAAATAGTGGGGCGATATGTTGAATATCTCGTTTAAGTATTACTCCTTTACTCGTTTTGACTTCTACAACTCTGAAAAAATTATCCTTGCCATTAATTGTCTTAATTATTCGTGCCAATCGCCATTGCAGAACTGGAGTATTGTCTTCCTTCCTTTACGTTTGCTGAGGATCTTCTCCATTTTTGACGATGCTGAAGTTGTTGCAGATAATCAGTTGACCATTGAGTCCAAAAGTGATTGTGGTTGCTGAGATGGCTCACTATCTGCTTGTGCGGTTAATGGTTCTCCAATTAGAAAGTGACCTGATGTAAGTGCCGTCACATCATTTGGATCGCTCGATATCGGAACCAAGGGTCTTGAATTCATGATAGCTTCTATTTCCACTATCACGGTTTCTAATTCCTCATAGGTCAGATCCGCTGTAGAAACATTTTTTAACAATAAATGTTTTGCCGATTTTCCCGCCGTTTCCCAAAGTCCTCCAAAATGCGGTGTTCTTTGTGGGATAAACTTAAAGTTGACGCCTTTATTATAGCAGGTCTCCATTATAGACCTCTTGGCCTTTTCTGAGAAGCTAGCTTCTTCCAATTCCTGAAGCTTATTTCTTGCTCCAACAAAATTCGTAGCGTTGTCGCAGTGTAGAGTCTGACACTTTCCTCGACGACTTATGAATCGACGAAGTGCTGCCAAAAATGCTTCTGTGGTTAAATCGCTGACTAATTCTAAATGCACTGCCTTGGACGCAAAGCAACAAAAGATTGCTATGTAGGCAGTATGTGGTTTCATTCCACGAATTTTATAGTGAATCTTAAATGGTCCACAATAATCAACTCCAGAATTAAGAAACGGCCGAGCTTGTGTGACTCTTAAGGGTGGTAACTGTACCATTATTTGTTCCATTAACTTTGGTTTAGCTCTGGTGCATTTGACACAATTTGAAATAACATTTCGAGCTATTGATTTTACATTAATTGCCCAATATCTCTGCCTTGATGTGGCTATTAGAGTTTGGGCACCACAATGCATATTTTCCTTGTGGACTTTTTCAAATATTAATTTGACTATTGGATCATTATATGGCAATAGTACAGGATGTTTTGCATTGAATGAAAGTTCAGATGCTTCCAATCTGCCTCCAACTCGAATGAGATCATCCTGATCCAAAAAAAGCGTTAGGGCGCTGAGATTACTGCCTCGTCCGACTTGCCGGGATTTCTTTAGTTCTTTGATTTCAGCTCTAAAATTATTGTGCTGAATTAGCCGGAGAACTATCTTCCGCGAATTTTCCAATTCTTCAAATGTCACAATTGTAGTTGCATCTGAAGATTTCCTTTTGAAGCGCATGATGTAGGCTACTATTCTTAGTAACTTGTCAAAGGAATTCGCATGGTTTATACCATAAAGCCAATTCGGACTTTGCGTGGTAACTACCAAGATTTCTGGGTTATCCTGGGGAAGTGCACAGCGTTCTGATTTTGCCGCAACAAATGGTAATGGGCATTTGGATGATGGACCATACAAAAATAGTGGACCATAAAACCAAAGACTGAAATTAGTGAAGTTGGAACCACTTATTCCTCTTGACGCTATGTCTGCAGCGTTGTTTTCCGATGGAACATGGCGCCATTTGCTTTGCAACGATGCTTCTTGAATGGTGGTAATTCTAGTAGCCACAAATTTGTCCTTAATTGTTTTTGGGCTATTTATCGAGGATAACACAATTTCGGAATCTGCCCAAAAATATGTTGCAGTCCCTTGCAGCGACAATTGTTCTTTTATGGTCGCTGTTAATTGAGCACCTAATACTGCTGCCTTTAATTCCAGTCTCGGGAGTGTGATCGCATTTACAGGGTCCAAACGCGATTTTGCACATAATAACTGTACAGTCACTCGTTTATCCTTGTGAACTGCACGAAGATATATGGCTGCAGCATACGCATTTTCTGATGCGTCGACGAAGGAATTTTTCCATCAAACACATGACGAGGAATTTTAAAGTCATTCAACATTTTTTAATCTTCCCGGAATTGCTTTCATTCCGATTGTAACTGTGTTGCAATTCGTCGTTATATTCAAATTTCTCCTTTGTTAAGCCTTGCATGAATATTTTGGCCTTGATAACTACTGGAGAAAATAGTCCGAGAGGATTAAATACTTTAAATATTTCTGAACCCACATCCCGTCTTGTTATTTTGACTGTGGTCACAGTTTGTGTTTTTCCACAGAGTTTGTCAATCGCAGGATTCCAAGAGATTCCCAAGGTTTTAGTGCTGCAGTCCTCATAGGCAGCATCTTCAAATTGTACTGTGAATGATATCTTCCTTATCCAATCCTTGTAGAAGATGGTTACTATTTGCGCACCATTTTCTTAATTTAAATCCGGAACTTAATAGAATGTGATTAAGTTCCTTTTGAATTTGAAGTGCCTCTGGTATTGTATCAGCTCCGGTGATACAACCGTCGACATAAAAATCATTTTTAGGAGCAGACGATCCTATAGGATATTTCTGCATTTCCTTGCTTGCTAAATACTCCAAGCATTTCGTCGCCAGATATGATGCAGACTTTGTGCCATAAGTGACGGTTTTTAACCGATAAAACTTAAGCCTTTCTGACGGATTATTTCTCCAGACGATCATTTGATATCATTTGGATTTATCCAAATCTGCCTGTACATTTTTTCAATGTCAGCAGTGAATACATATTTATGCATTCTAAATCGAAGCAGTATTGACATTAAACTGTTTTGCACTGTAGGACCTTTGTGCATTAAATCGTTCAATGATTTCCCGAAAGATGTCACTGCTGATGCGTCAAATACAACTCTTAATTTGGTTGTCTGACTGTCGGGTTTGAGAACGCAATGATGCGGTATAAAGTAATGGTACTTTGGAAGATATATATGGGGTACTTCCTTCATGTGCCCAAGAGCTTTATACTCCTTCATGAACTCTATGTGTCCTTTTTTTATTTCCTGATCTTTTTGCAGTCGTTTCTCAACGTTAAAAACCGTCTAGTGGCAATGTCACGACTCTCCCCCAGCGCTGAAGTATGCTCCAAAAAGGATAACTTAACAATAAGTCTCGAGTTCTGAGCCTTCTGAACATTCTGAAGGAAGTGATCTTCACACTGTTTCTCCATTGGTGAATAGCATTTTGACTCTGGTTGAAAATTCCCAGAATTTAGCGAGTTGCTCATCAACTTTTTCTCCTTCCGTAAGTACAGCACATACTGATGATGTAGGTGCTCTCTCCGAAATTTTCCCGGTTGATCAGCGACTATGTGAGGCAAAACCATTGCTTCAAGCCGTGAACTAAAATCGCCTTGTTTTGACTTTAGCTGAACGTTGATCCTTGCATTGGAAGTCTGACATTTTCCACCAATGCCATTTATTTTCAGCATCGAATTTGTAGTTTTCAATGAGAGCATTTTAATTGCTCTTTCGGAAATGGTATTAATTTGGGATCTAGAGTCAAGCAGGGCTCTGAATTCTGCCTTTTGTCCATTTACTCTTTGAATAATTACACGGGCGGTTGCCAGAAGAATATAACTGGATTGCTTTCCACTTGCAGATGCTGCTGTGATGCTATACGGGAATTCCGGTTTATTTATTTATTGTGCTTTTTGTTGCATTTAAAGCAATCTCTCTTTGTGCATGTCTTTGACGTGTGATTTTGGCTTAGACATTTAACACATCATTTTTGTTTTTGAACCCCGTTAAGACGTTCTGCTGGGGTTTTCTTTATAAATTTGTTGCATTTATAAATGCTGTGATTTGGTTTCTTACAAAAGAAACAGTTATTTTGTGTTTCAGCTCCAACTGAAGCACATGTATTTTGTTTTTTTCCTTTTTCTGATCCAATGGCTTCAAGAGTGAGAAACCTTTGTTCAAGAAAGCTTAAAAATTCGTTCAAAGGCTGAATTTGCCTTGTATTTTGAACGGATACAACAAGTGATTTGGTCGATCAAGCTTTTTCGTTAGAAGACAGAGTAGAAGTTGATCCCATTTGTCTGTCTTTATCCCAATGTTATTAAGAGCAGATAATGTTTCCTTCAAATTATCATGCAACGATTTAATTGTTTTCGAATCATTTGTAATCATTGAATGATCCAATAGTTTTTGAATTAAAGTATTCTTCTTCAAGTGTTTTCCATGCAGTTGAATAACACGGGTTTACAAAAAAAAATTGACGAAATACGCACTTTATGAAACTGTGATTTTCGGTTAAGGTACATCTTCCTGAGTAAGAAATGGGCACTTTTAATTTTTTGTATGGTACAGTTTTTTTTTTTTAAGTGTAAAAAACGTTTTTTGCATTTCTTTAATATCTAACTCGAGTTGTGGTAAACCGATTTAGGCTATCAAAGACTCATTTTACGGGTAAAAGAATGACCTCTAACTTTCTTATACACAGCATTGAGTTCCATTCATTGGTTTAGCAGCTACACTTCGTCAAAGCTGATAAAGTTGGAAAAAATTAATTAGGAGAGGCCCATTAAGGTTAGTCTTCAAGTACCACATTTTTTGTATAGTGGGTAACGTTGATTCATGAATCATTTTTTTTGAAAATATCATGAAACTGTTGCCATTTTAAATAATCCTCATCAAATTTGTGGTTGGCTACCTTTGGGAAATGTAATGCATTTTGAACAGCATTTGTTGGAGAACTATTTGTTGTCTCTTTTTTTGCATACATTTCTGTTTGTATTTTTATACCCGTTACTCGTAGAGTAAAAGGGTATATTAGATTCGTGCAAAAGTATGTAACAGGCAGAAGGAAGCGTTTCCGACCATATAAAGTATATATATTCTTGATCAGGATCACTAGCCGAGTCGATCTAGCCATGTCCGTCTGTCCGTCTGTCCGTCTGTCTGTCCGTCTGTCCGTCTGTCCGTCTGTCTGTCCGTCTGTCCGTCTGTCCGTCTGTCCGTCTGTATGAACGCTGAGATCTTGGAAACTATAAAAGCTAGAAGATTGAGATTTGGCATGCAGATTCTAGGGGTTAATACGCAGCGCAAGTTTTTCACGCCGATGTGCCACGCCCCCTCTAACGCCCACAAACCGCGAAAAACTGTGACCCATTCTGTATGAACGCTGAGATCTCGGAAACTATAAAAGCTAGAAGATTGGGATTTGGCATGCAGATTCTAGGGGTTATTACGCAGCGCAAGTTTTTCACGCCGATGTGCCACGCCCCCTCTAACGCCCACAAACCGCGAAAAACGGTGGCACCCACAGTTTTGAAGCTATATTAACGGGAAAAGAAATGTGTATTTGTTTCATCAATACATATTGATAGACCAAAGTGGGAAACCCCCCCTCCCCCCTAACGCCCACAAACCGCGAAAAACAGTGGCACCCGTCTGTATGAACGCTGAGATCTCGGAAACTATAAAAGCTAGAAGATTGGGATTTGGTATGCAGATTCTAGGGGTTAATACGCAGGGCAAGTTTTTCCCGCCGATATGCCACGCCCCCTCTAACGCCCACAAACCGCGAAAAACTGTGGCACCCACAGTTTTGAAGCTATATTAACGGGAAAAGCAATGTGTATTCGTTTCATCAATACATATTGATAGACCAAAGTTGGAAACCCCCCCCCCCCCTAACGCCCACAAACCGCGAAAAGCTGTGGCGCCCATAGTTTTAAAGCTAGAGCAAAAGTGTAAACGCAATTTTGTTTGGGTTATTAACGCCTACCGAAATGTAGAAGAAATTTTTTAAATTTTTTGAAGCGGCTGCTTGGTTTGCCCTGCTTGAGACTGCTGACTTTAGCTGAGTAACGGGTATTTGATAGTCGAGGCACTCGACTATAGCGTTCCCTCTTGTTATGACTGCATCTTCTGCTGCCATATATCTGCTGTCGTCATATCCAAGTTCCTTCGGGTCCTTAAATTTTTTATAAATTTGGACATGAATATCCTTTATTTCATTCCAGTACTGTGTTATGACCGTCGAGAAATTCTGTTTCGTTTCTTCGGTCATTTTATTCATGATGTGCTCTAAACAATCAAGCAACACCCTGTGTTCTCTGAACATCGATTCTATTTCGATGTACCCTGCTGTGGATGCGATGGATGTAACATTGTTGAATTCTGTCTTATAGTCCTCAACCAGTTGCTTAATTTTATTAAAGAATTCATTGTTAAAATAATCGTGCTCTAACGTGACTCCTTTGACGAAAATATTTATTTGATTATCTCCGGAGTTGAATTTATCCCACAGGGATTCTAACGTTAATAAAAGTTCTCTGTAGTAGGCTGGCTTAGTCTTCTTGTCGACGGAATCCTTTTTGTAATTCCGAATGACATTCTGAATTTGCTCTCCTATCGATAACGGTCCTGTCAACAACTGATGAATGCTGTTCGGTGCCATTTTTACCGTTTTTATATAATCCAAATAGACCTTGGGTTTATCAAACTATGATCGATGATGCCGGTTCAAATTGGAATCCCAATTTGAACAATTGTTGCGGTTCAAAGTCGGCGGTCACCAAATGTAGGATTTCTACCGGAATCGGGTTTGCTGAAAAGGTTTTTTTTGCGTGCCTCAAGTACAGAACCAGTGGCAAAAGTCGCCGCAATAAGTACAGAACAAATTGGGCTGCGGAGAGGTGAATACGTCAAGATTTCAAGTCTAGATACAAATGGACAACATGGTTTATTATCAGTTTACAAGAAAATAGCCTAAATAAGCAATTACATCTGCCAAATGGTCGCGCAGTGGGGCGAAAAAGCCAAAAGCCTGCCTTAAATCAGCGGAGCCTTAGCGAATATCTTTTGATGAGGTACTGTCAAAGATAATTTAATATGTAAAAAACATCATAAGGTGATTTTTTTGAATAAAATTTTTTTGTTGTAGGGAAAAACAATTTTTTTTTAAGAAAAAAAAATATAAATAAATTACTTATAGGGTTGTAAGTTTCCTAATATTATTTTTTTAATTTAACTTGATTTTTGAAAAAAAAAAATTATTCAAATCGGTCAACTATATCTTATAGCTGCCATATAAACGCTTAGTACAAAAGGGAATATCTCGGTTCTATTTCAATATTTTTTCACGTAAATTGGGATTAAGTCATTATTTATAAATTTAAGTCAAGGTTTACAATTTTTTTTAAATTGGTTAGTGTTATATTTGACGCCAGTAATACAATAGAAATACCTCCGGCTTCACTTCCTATTATAATTGGATTAAGATTGGATTAGAAAAAATAATTCAAAAGTTTGCCGCCAAGGAAAAACAAAAGTAATGGGAAACCGCAGACTAGTAATTCAACAAGGGATTCTTGTTGTAAGTGCGCGCGGAAAAACCAGGGCTGGCGATTATTCAAATTACGAACATATCTTGCTAACTTTATACGCGGTTTTCTCAGAAGAGGCACAAAAGGGCAGGCTATTTTTTTCAGAACTTGTAGTTAAATATCTAATTTTTTTTTTAAGAATGAAAGCGGGGACTAGGCTGTAACACTACTTTACGTCCAAGAATATCCAAAAAAACACACATTTTTTGGACCACTTTAAAAAAATTTTAAAAAAATAGTAATTATGCATTAAACAAATTTTGTTTTGTTGCAATATACTAAGAATTGGTTGCTCTTAAAATTTCAATCGTTACATATACAAATTTGGCCCTTAGGCGCTTTCAGAAAAATTTCAAAGATGTATAAAAATACTATTTTTTCTTATTTGCTAAAATTCTATTTCGAAAAATCAACTTCGAAAATCTGTAGTGGGAGAACCATTCAACACAGATCACTTTTTAATTTTGATTTGTATGGAGAATTCAATTGTTTTTAAAGTTGCATTTCAACATTTTGGAAAATCTAAAAAAAAAAACCATTTTGGCAGGCTTTTTGTTCTAGGCGCCCCAGTGTGGGTCGGGTTAGAATTTCCCAAGGGTTATGACAGATGGTGTGAATACACGTCCGCCGGCTGGATGCATATGTTTTATGACCCGTTTATCACATGCAGATGTGCGCAGACCAAGATATCAGCTACCTATTTATTTAGGTCAAAGTAGCTATCAGCAACGAACGAATTTCTGCTTAGTCGAAATCGTACAATTACCTTTCAACTCTTGATTAAATAACTTTAAAATATGAAGGCTTTGCGTATCCTTATTTTTTAACAAAGCTGCTGATAGTAAACGGGTTTTAAAAGTGTCCCATTGGTCAAATTATGCTGTCTTCATTCGCTTTTTAAAAATCAGCTTCAATCTCCAACGAAATTTAAAAATTCCGTAAAGCAAATTAGCTGAAGACTAAAAGATTTATCAATTGATACCCAAATGTCCGTTTTAAAATGGGAAATTCTACAAAAACAATTCTAAGCAATTAGTTTATCACGCTCGAAAAGGAAAACGGACGCGCACAGAGGCAAGCCTACTTTCTGAATTTTAGAAAGGAAGAGAATATTTTTTTTTTAACAAAAGAAAATTTTATATATTACTAGCAGGGTCGCCCGGAGCTTCTCCCGCGGAAATCAAGATTGAAAATTTCACAAATATGTATGCTTTTTTCTTCATTATCAAAAAGGAAGACAGGTGGGAGGAGAAGCCGTTAATCAAATTGTTTATATATTACCATTTGTTTAAAGTCTATTGGTTTAAATATTTATGTTTATGTGTTCAGAAGGCAGCACAAAGCCTCGTCGTGGGGCTCACCTGTCGAGGCAACAGCCCACCGCCACAGGTGAGGAACTCCATGCTCCTACCACTCGGAGCGAGGTCGTTGGACGGGGGGGAGAGGGGGATCATTCTCTGCAACGAACTTTCTCTTCCACTGTCTCTTTGTGTCCCAACTCTCTTTGTGCAGCAAATGTGGATGCCCCCACAAATTCCGCCGGTCACGTCTGCTGATCGCGAAAATCAGCTGCGACCAGTGTTGGTCAACGGGCGACTCACAGGAGTCTGGCAGCGCTGCAGCTCTGCACACACGGAGCTTTGCACTACAGCGCCCCCTATGGCGGCTACTATCGCTGCCTGCCGGAAGCTGATTGCTACGAGCTTCACTTGTGGATCGCGCCAAAAACCGTAGCACACTTTTTTGGGCTGCTGCTCGCGATCCTTGGCAAAGAGGACGAATTCTGGCGTTTTTCACCGTCGAGGTACGCACGGGGGACCAACGGGTGGTAAAGGTCATGGAACTGACTGACTGCCATCCTCACCGCCCAGGCGGTACACCCAAAACGGGGCTCTGGCGACCGAGACGGGGCGGTATATCCTCCATCATCAATACGTCGGAGGCAAATCTTCGGCCGGCGATGGATGTCCCCAAACGTACCCGGTCTGGAAAAAACCCACGTAGCGTCTGTCCCATATTGGGCGGCTGCGTGGTCTGCGTCTGAGCCACAGTGGCCGGCAGCTAACACACCTGGCAGCAGGTATAAAATGCAGCCCCGCATTGGGCCAAAATGCACTATCTAAAGGAATGTCTTCGAAAAACGAAACTACTCCAGGTGGCAGCCACAAATGTGGAAATCCACCCGCGGGGGAGCCCGCGGCTAGGGCAAGGATTCTGGAGGCCCAACAAAATGTTCCTAAAGAAACCGATGTGGCGGTGGCTGACTTGGCCGCCACGGAGGTTAAAGCACCAAGCCAAGAGAAAAGCAACGAAGAAGGGCCCTTAGCCTTTAGAAAGAGCAACCGGCTCTTGCGTTCACCGGTTCGTACCCCCGGAGGCACCTTGGAGCCATACAAGGCCACTGAGCATGGGGACAACAACACTCCCAAAAGAGCCCTAGGCGAGACCAGTCCGAACGCCCAGAGGAGCACGCCGCCAAAAAATGCAGGGCAACGGAGGAGCCCTCCTGCCTTGACAACCTGTCGGAGCTTGGGAGGATCCTGGACGATGTCCTGAACAGCGTGAACGATGGCAAGGTGCGCCACATCACGATGGCTACAAAGGCTAAGCTAGCGCGCATGAAGCAGCTGCAGTCCAGCATCGGAGCGTGGCTGAACGCGCCAGACGCAGCCGAGAAGGAGGGGCGTTTCGAGGCTGTAACGGTATGCCCAAAATGCTCGCATCGCAAGGAAGATACCGCGAAAAGGCACAGCAAACCACTAAGGTCTGGACTAAGGCGAGTTCAAACCGCACAGAGTCTCTCCAAGGAGGTACCCCAACCCATAGAGGGCAGCAGGCCGCAGCAGGGCGATCGCACAAAGGCCGCGTCCGTGGCTACCAAGGCACCGGCCTCGAGGGCGCCACAGGTTCAGCAGTTGGTCAGCGCACATCAACGCAGACCAGATTCAAGCGTCGGCACAGGGCCAGGAAGCGGTTGGAGCACCGTGACCAGGAGAGCGAGAGGCAAGTCAAAAAAAGGCCAGCGTGAGCGCCCGGAAGCCGTCATCGTACAAGCGGAAGGGAAAACCTACAGCGAAATTTTGGCGATGGTCACTAGAAGGGACGATAACCAGCTCTCAGACTTGGGCAGCTGCGTAAACAAGGTCCGGCGCACGGCAAATGGCAATCTCCTCCTAGAAGTGGCCAAATCAAGCGAGAAGAGCGCAGACAAAATGAGGGAGAACATAGCGCAAGTCCTTGGCAGCAACGCCGAGGTCCGCGCTATAACTGAGGACTCCAAGGTGACGGTCTTCGAAGTCAGAGGTCTTGACGCGCTGGTGAGAGAGCCGGAACTTTCAGCTGCAATCGCTAAGCAGTTTGGAATAGATGCGAGAAAAGTGAAGGTCCGCAGTATCCGCCCTAGCTTTTCTGGGACACAGACGGCCGTGTTCAGCCTGCCAGTTCCCCAAGGAAAAATGGTCACGAGCCACAGGCAGATCAAGATCGGCTGGTCCGTATGCCGGATCCGGGAGTTGAGCGGTCCACCGCGGTGTTTCAAGTGTCTGGAGCTAGGCCACATCGCGATCAGATGCAACAGCCCCATCGATAGGAGCGGGAATTGCTTCAAGTGCGGTGAGCCGGGCCACATGGCCGCAGGCTGCTCCAAGGAACCGCGGTGCCTCACCTGTGCCGCAGCGGGCAAAAAAGATACGTCGCACCAGACAGGCAGCAAAAAATGCCCCTCCGGAAGCAGTGGTGCTAGCTCAACATCGACCCCATGCAATTGATTCAGCTAAACATGAATCACTGCAGGGCGGCTCAGGATCTGCTCATGCAGACCGTTCGAGAGCTGGGCGTGGAGGTGGCAATTTTGAGCGAACCTTACAAGGTCGGAAACGATCGACGATGGGCCGCGGATATAAATGGCAAAGCAGCCCTATGGCTTTGCGGCGGAGACCAACATCAGGGCGGACAATGGGTTCGTCCGCGCAAAAATTGGAGACCTCTGGGTGTACAGCTGCTACCTAGCCCCAAGCGTTTCCGTGAAGGACTTCGAACGGGTCATGGACGACCTCTGCAGCGACCTCCGAGGGAAAACCAAAGTGGTGGTTGGAGGGGACTTCAATGCCTGGGCCGAGGAATGGGGTTGCCCATCTACAAACGCCAGGGGACGCGCGCAAACCTTTAACAGAGCCAGTGGTGGATCAATAATCGACCTCACGTTCGTGAGCAGCACTTTAGCCAGCCAAACATCCTGGAAGATTGGCGATGTGTACTTAGCCAGTGACCATGAAGCCATACTTCTGACCATTGGCGCCACAGCGAGCAACAGACTGCCGCCGGCGGTACACAGGAAGGCCTACCGACAGGACACATTCAGGACCCAAGCCTTTGCCAGAGCGCTGGAAGGTTTGTTGGTCTCCGAGGGGGACACTGCAGACGAGGCACCAAACAATCTGGCAGCTCATCTAGAGGAAGCCTGCGATCAAAGCGAAGGACATTCCGTATGCACCATTCGCCTGTGTACTGGTGGACGGAGGAAATTGCGAGTCTGCGGAGGACCTGCCATCGGGCAAGGAGGACTCCCTCAATGAAGCGTACAAGGCTGCAAAGAAGGCACTTAAGCTATCGATCAAGGACAGCAAGAGGGAATGCTACTGGAAGCTCTGCGACGAACTCGAGAACGACCCTTGGGGAAGAGCGTACAAGATGATTGTAAAGCGCATGAGTGCAGGAAATAGATCGCCATCAGACCCGTCGGCCCTAGAAGCCATCGGACAAGTGCTTTTTCCAGCGGGACGTAGGCACTCCATTCCCCGCTGCACTAGTGAAACCAGTGACTCCATATGTCCTGTCACGGAGGCTGAACTCCTGGCGATTGCTAGGGTCCTACCCAATAAAAAGGCACCTGGACCGGATTCAGTCCCGAATGGAGCAGTCAAGGCCCTGCTCTTTCTTCAGACGAAGGCGGTAGCAGATTTGTTCAACAAGTGCCTAGTGGAAGGGACCTTTCCCGACCGGTGGAAGCGCCAAAAATATCTGCTACTCTCGAACCCGGCAAGCCAGCGAACTGGTTTTCTGTGGCGGGCTTGGAACTGGCAGCACAGAAAACGGAGGCTGTCCTAATCTCGAGCAGGAAAGTGGTGGATATCCTGGTCGGTGGGACTACAATCCAGTCTCAGCGTGCGCTTAAGTATCTGGGAGTGATGCTAGACACACGCCTGTCGTTCCGCGAGCACCTCGAGTACGCGAACAAGAAAGCGAGGGAGACGTCAAGATCACTCTGCAGGATCCTGCTGAACACGAGAGGGCCGAAACAGGACAAGAGGATACTCCTCGCGAGCGTGGTCAAGTCACAATTGCTGTACGCTGCACCGGTATGGGCGGAGCCCACGGCTAAGGATAGCTACATGCGAGAGGTCAACTCGACATATCGTCTGTGCGCTATCAGAATATCGTGCGCATTTAGAACCATTTCTGACGATGCGGTTTTAGTTATCGCTGGCCAAGTCCCGCTGGGAGAACTGGTACGGGAATCCAAGGACATCCGCACCACCCTGAGTCTCATCCAGGAAGATCCGAGGGCCAAAGCCGAGGCCAGGGCCCGCTCCAGAATGCAGAGCGTCAGCAACTGGCAGAGAGCATGGGACATCTCGAGCAAAGGACGGTGGACCCACAAGCTAATCCCCTGCATCGAGGCGTGGGTAAACCGCAAGCATGGCCAGGTTGACTACTACCTAACGCAGGCGCTAAGCGGGCATGGCTGCTTCCGGAGCTACCTAAAGCAGTACGGACACGAGGCGGAGGATGGTTGCCCAGAATGCGGTAGCGGGATTGCGGAGGACGCTCAGCACGTCCTGTTTGAGTGCCACCGGTTCAACCACGAGCGCCAAGTGCTAGAGGAGATAGCCGGGGCAAGAGTCCTACCTGAAACCCTCGTTCCACTGATGATAGGGAGCCAAAGGACGTGGGAGGCAGCAGCAGCATTCGCAACAAGCGTTTTGCGGACGCTGCGATCGCTAGAGAAGGAAAGGAGAGGAGCAGCGGTTTAGGTGGCCAATTTTCGCACGAAGCAATGCCTTGCGGCGGTACCGTGCGATGTCGCCCCTAATCACGCATAGTCATTATTGTTAGTTTAGATTATAACTGTTGTTGTTAATAAAGGAATACAAGAAAAAATATATATATATATTTAGTTTCTAAAATACGCATTTTTTTTTTATATTTAGTTGTAAGTATGTTTCTTTTCTATTGTTTTTTTACAACTCCTCAGTTTGTCAAAAGTTTGAACACATTTCGTTTTAGTTCAACGGCCTTTTGCATTTTAAAAAGAAAAGAATTTAAAAAAAAACTTCAAATGTTAAACCAAAATCTAAAGCCTCGTAATCTAAAGGTCGTGTGTTCAAATCCAAGTTCTTGCCAAAAATGAAGTTCTCTTAATTTTTTTTTACTTTGCTAAACATTTTGAGAGGCTGGGAAATACTCATACCTAAAAACAGTTTACAAAGTAAAAAAAAAATAAATGTGTCTACATCATTATTGGCAAGAACTGCGGTGGGTTTGAACTTACGGCCTATGGACTATGTTTTCTTTACGTCCAACATAACCATCTAAGCTATAGTGTGGAAGTTCTTGCTGACATTAATAAATCAGGAGTAAATGTCTTACCATGATCACTTTGCAATTTCGCTAATAATGAGCAAAAGAAGAAAATCAAAAGAAGTTCAATTCTTTTTACAAAAAGCACATATTTTGTGTTATTGAAAGTGAATGTCTACGACCTGACTAGAGACATATTTCTTTGAACCATTAGGTTGACAACAACACACATTATTTATTTAAAAATTATTTTTTGATTTTCATTATGTTGCTTTCATTAATTTTTCATCTGATTAGTATTATATTAACAATAACAGGAAGGCAGGTGGGAGTTTAAGTCGTGAACGAAATTTTTTAAACATTTCCATTTGTTTAAACAATATGAGGCAAGTGTAGGAAATAGCAAGAGAATTAATTGATTTGAATATTGACCAAAATGGGAAACTCCCCCTCCACCCTAACACCCACAAACCGCGAAAAGCTGTGGCGTCACTTTTATTTGGGTTATTAATGCCTACCGAAATGTAGAAGAATTTTTTTAAATCGGCCCACTCAGTAAAAAGTTATAAGCAAATAATGAAATTTCCGGTAGATGGCGCCACTATTAAGTGGCTGCTTGGTTGCCACAGTTTTTCGCGGTTTATGGGCGTTAGAGGGGGCGTGGCACATCGGCGTGAAAAACTTGCGATGCGTATTAACCCCTAAAATCTGCATGCCAAATCTCAATCTTCTAGCTTTTATAGTTCACGGACGGAAGAAAATCATAAAAAAAATCGAAAACGCTAGATTTTTATTTGTGGTGTTTGGTGACCTGTTTTTTAATAGATGGTGGGTTTTAGCTGGCTCAAGGTCGAAGTGTTTTTAGTGCCTTTGTTTTTTGTTCTTAAAAGACACTTTATCCTCTTTTTTCCAATATATTTCAAATCCCTCCGGGGTCCGTCTTCAGGGCTGTACAAATATTAACAATAACACAAGCATTTAACATTTGATTAATTCTAATTTACATTTAAAGACCTACATGGATGACGCTGCGTCCGATCTTTACACAGCGGAGTTCTAAACTGATTTTTATTTTTATTTTGGTCAAGTAAGTGTCTATAGATATGTGCGACTTTATCTGTGTCTGTTTTGAAGTTTAGTCTAGTGTGTGTGGGAGTATTGTTTATGTGGAGCATTTCAAGAGTGAAGCGTTTGTTGTAGTGATTCTCTTGTTGTAGGATGCTGACCGACTCAAAGTCTGGTGAGTGCCTAGTGTCCGCACAGTGGGCAGCAAGTGCTGTTTTTTGGATGGAGCTTTCACCTCTCCGTTTGATGTCCGATTTATGTCCTGCTAGCCTCGTTTTTAGTTTTGATTTTGTTGTGCCAACATACACTTTATTGCACTTTTCTTCACCAACCCCAGCGCATGGAATCTTATATACTACATTGTTTTTGTCAAGTATTTGTGTTTTAGATTTTGTGTTACTGAAAAATTGTTTATTGGTGAATTCGGGTCTGTGGGCTATGGTAATAATTTCCTTGTTGAAAAACGTTGCTTCACTGAGGCGTTCGGAAAACTGTGGTATATATATCACAGATTTGTAAATAGTTTTTGTCTTTTCTCTTGTTTGTGTGTTCTGATTCTTGTAATTTTTTATCAATGAATTTATCCGTGGTCGCGGGAAATCATTTAACTTTAATATCCAAAAAATTTTACGTTTATTGCCCATGTGAAACATTTCATCACTAGTCTCCAATACTCTTCTGATGAAGTTTTTAGCTGTGTTGATGATCATTTTCTTAGGGTGTTTTGAGTGAAAATTGATCAGTCTGCCTGAGGCCATAGGTTTCTGGTACCAATTCAGTTTTAGCTTGTCGTCTAGCCGGTAAACTATTGAGTCTAAAAATGGTAATTTATGATCGCTTTCTAGTTCATAGGTGAATCTTATGTCTTTGTGGAAGGAATTCAATGTTTGTAAGACTCCGTCGACATCTTTTTCTTTTACAATCGCAAATAAGTCGTCTACATACTTTGTCATTAATCTCGTTTTGTCGATCGTCCTTAAAATTTCTTCCATTACGATGTCAGCAATAATAGGAGACGCCGGGGATCCCATTGGAAGTCCTTTTAACTGTATAAAAGTCTTGTCTTCGTATGTAAAGTATCTGTTTTCTGTTGTTACAAACCGTAGCATTTCCATGAAGAGTTTTTTCGGAATGGTAGTGTGCTTTTCCAACTCGGGCCATCTTTTCTGGATGATTTCCAGCGCTAATTCTGTGGGGACGCTTGGGAACAGGGACACTACATCAAATGATACCAGTTTTTCATCTTTAAAAATATGCGTGTCATTGACTCTTTCTTTAAATTCTATTGCACTTTTTACATTGAACACTGAATTGTTAGTCAAGTTTTTTAAAATGTTGGACAAATATCTACATAAATTGTACGACGGTGAGTTTATCATTGAGCAAATTGGACGTAACGGTGTGTTTTCTTTGTGAATTTTGGGAAGGCCGTATATTCTAGGGGCTATGGCTGTATTAATTGTTAACCTGTATTTTTCCCTCTGTGTAATAATGCCTAGATTTTTATTTACAATAGAAATACATTTTATTCCAAGCCACGTTAATATCGAAGATAACGAATTTGCTGACATTGCTGCTAAAAATGCCAAGGACAATGGTGTTTTCTTCTGTGCTCGCAGGCCTTTAAAGGACGCTATTACTTATATATACAATCAAATACAGACGGAATGGGAAAATGAATATAATTTATACTGCAGCGGACGGGATAAAGCTTACACTCGCCTTTTTCCATATGTAACTTCAAAGCAGTGGTGGCCAGCAGAGGCAGCGCGCAGGGGCGGTTAGAAATTAAGCAAATGAACCGACTTAAGAGCGGTTTTGACAAATGCTCGCTAGCTAAAATGAAAGTCACTAACAATAACCCTATGTTACATCAAAAATTTACCTCGATGGATGCTACTACTTTGAATACCCAAACTAAACTGCGTCCTCAAAAAAGTTCCCCGACCCAAGGATTCTGAGCAAAGGACCTCAAAAGTTGAAGAAATGCTAAAAAATTCAAAAAGCTAGTGTTTGATGGCATCGTTTGTTTTTAAACGAAATATAAAAATGAAATATAAGTGACAAATTTGATAAAACAGTGTGACTAAATATTTTTCAACAATTGCTTTCCATTGCACTATGGGGTATTACAAGAGATTAGAGATAGAGATTACAAAACATCCAAAGGTTAGCTTTTTGAAATTTGTTGAGCCTACGAGTTATTTCATATTAAAGAATGGTCAATTCTTAATTCGGGCAATCAGTCCTAATCTGCGCTTTTTGCGACTTTTTAAGCAATTCGATTTTTTCGACCACACCAAAAAACGTAACATTTTCACTTTATTTGTATTTTACTTGCTTCGTAAGATGGAATGTTAAGAAAATCGAATACAATTTTCTTCCTAATAATATAATATTTGATTTTTATACTGAATAGCCCGTTTTTGGGTTACAAGTACATACGATCGATATCTCTTCAAAAGAAAAAGGTATACAAAAAATGATTTTATTTATGTTTATTTAAAAATGTTGTAATATTGCAAAAATGTGTAACATCTCTCTTAAAAAAAATCTTAAAATTATTCTGAGTAATTTTTGTGAAAGATAAAGTGTGGAACTTTTAAAATACTTTGACAGCAAAACAAACCATGAATCCGTTGGCCTGTAAAACACACGAAACGGTGGCCATTTTTAATATTTTTCCAACCTTGGAGGTCCTTTTTTCAGAATCCTTGCGTCGGGGAATTTTTTTGAGAACACAGTTTAATTTGGGAAAGGAAACGAATTCAAAGAAGAAGCATCCATAAAGTTAAATTTTATAAGAACTAATTTTGTAACACAGTGTAATCTATGCGACACATGAAACGAACCAGAAGATGCATCTCACCTTACTTTTAATTGTCCCGCCTTTTCAAATACACGCACTCATTTTCCAACACTAAGGAATTACAATGATATTTATCGTTTTTTTGATAAAGAGCCCATAGAATCTCACAAGCAAATCACTATTTTCATACTCACTGCTAATATTAAATTATAATGAAATCACCTGAAATCATATTTATCTAACTCATACTCATTAAACATTATCACTAAAATTCTTCAACATGTTTAACACAAAAATCATTCGATATTCATCGCCTACAATTATTTTCACCACATACATAGGAGATGGCGTTAACCCGTTTTTAGACGAGGAGGCCAAATAAATCTCTCAGCTGCTCAAGAAGGTAAAGAAGATGATTAGGAGTTAGGCGTGTGTCGAAGGGATCACCAACCTCTGTCAGGTTACGCGGCTGCGGTGATCATGTTAGGGTGGGAAATGTCAGCGCTGCTGACGCCTACACACATACATCAGCTGCTGCCATTTCATCTGGGCAGGGAGCTTTTTAGGTATTCACTTCCTCTTTATTTCACTATTAGTTCTGGCCTCTTACAATTTACCTCAAATTCAGTTCGCACGCGAATTTAAATAGGATATTGTCTATACAAATGCGAGCAAGTAGCACTCATTTGAACTCCCATAAGGGAAAAATTGTTACAATAAATTGATGATAAAAATTGAATGTGTCATCCCAGCCTTACAATTTTTTCCTTATGGGAGTTAAAATGAGCGCGAGCGAGACAGGAATAACATGAATTCGCCGCACAATTATTGAGGCTAGCAGCAGAGCAGTCGACAAAAATTGATTCTAGTAGATTCAATATTGAGCCTACGCACAATATCTAGGCACATTGCGTGAAAAGTGTTGTCAAAGTAAATACGGATCTGAAAAAGGCAGCTACTTTCACATCAGAACTTAATACCTATTCTTTTAAAAAAAATTATAAAATACACGGAAAAATAAAAGGAAGAAATTCTCTGCGAACTGGTTGTTGAAAATGGGAGATGCAGGTTAAATCTTAATTATGTGAAAACTTTGATTGGTTGAAATTATAAAATATGGTGTGTAGGATTTAACCATAGGCATATGCGCAAAATAAATGATGAAGATGGATATTTATACATTCACATTAGCTTGGAAAACTTTTTAAAAAAATCAAGCCATTTATTCAAAAGATAAATACGTGCTGACGGAATTGTATTCGACCAGCGGAGCGCCTAAAAGTTACTCTACGATACCTTGCCACAGGTTTTGTTTGTCCATTAATTTTGAATTTGAACTAGTATCCTTTTTTTGTCAGATGTAAGTGTTACCGTTTAGGGCTAGTACACAACCCAACGAAAAGTCGTCCAAAACAAACAACGAAAAAAGTGTCAAGAAATTTTTTTTCATATCAAGTTTTTTTGTTTTGGACGACTTTTTGTTGAGTTGTGTACTAACCCTTATAGTTCAAATTCAGTAAAAATTTTACAAATACTCAGCACAAAGAAGTATTATAGGGATAATAAATACATTTTAAGGTACTGTCATTTGAATTCGCCAGGTTCGCCGCACAATAAATTGATGATAAAAATTGAATGTGTCATCCCAGCCTAAGCAATACAACTTTCATCAGAACCGGTTTATCAGAGCACAGGAGGAGCAGGGCTACAGTTTATCCTATTTTTCCGGCTTCTCTCTTCGTTCAAGGCACTGAAGAGTATTACTTTCAACCCGGAATGGGTGTGCAATCGTCTACACACTTGCCAAACTTAGCGGAGCACGTAAAATATCCACCTGGCACTCATGGCCTTTTGTTACCTCAATCATAGGCAGCAATTAGTTTTATCGGAGGCCACAAAATATTGTAAGGAACAACCCAAAATGAACGAGGCAGTTTATATTTAGTGCTTGGTATTAGATCGGTGCTTAAAACCCAAAAAAAAAAAAGAAAAAGAAAAAGCTACCTAAAACGACAGCAGCGATCGGCGACTGGGAGATTACTTTTAATATCACCAGTTTAAAAATAAAATGTGAAAAGTTTATTAAGGTTTTGAAGAACAAATTTATTCATTTTGAGACGAAGTATCGACCAAAATTTAATATTTTTCGGATAAATAAGGTTATTTTCCAAACATGCAGTCCTTAAAAAATGATTTTGGAGGTCTGTTTCGTGCTTTCTATAAACAACAAAAATTTTACAAAATTTTAAACAAAAAAATGTCTGGGTGTCGTATAGTTTTGAAACACATCTTAGCTGTTATAATTTGGTTTGTTGCAAATTTGTAATTGAATAGTAATTATCTGCAAGGGTATATAGACTTCGGCTGACAGAAGTTTGCTTTCTTTCTTGTTAAATGTGACGTTGACAGAATATACCTCGCAACTTCTGTACTGGTGACTTTTAAGGATCAATAGTCAGTTTTTTCCCGTGATTTGCAAAGGTACCTACATCCTAATCAAGCCGTTTAGCGGCATGAAACCTCCTTCACCCCTTACATTTCTTCCATCTCTGGTTTCAAAATACACGGGGGTGACACAAAAAAGTAAGGGGTGAAGGAGGTTTCTAGATGGTTTTCCAAGAGAAATTGTGTTTTTCTTACACCGTCGCCTGCTAAAAGAAGCAATTTTTCCATCACTCCCTGCCGAAAGGAACAGGATTTCCAACAGTCTAAGAACCTCCTTTTTAGTTTCCCGCTGGGTCACAATGCAAATTGTTTTTGTCTTTTTCATGACTGTGTGTGAGTCGTTAGTCGCGTGCGTGTAATTTTCTTTAAATTGTGTTTGTAAATGCACTGCCATAAGGCAGCTTTGAGCACCCCTGATTTAAAAAGTGCCCCAAATTTAAAGAAATCGCCTAGGCAAATAGATCAAAACAGCAATATTAAAAACTCTCAGAAATTACCAACAAAAAAGGATACATATTTGAGAAATTTTCAATCTTCACTTCAGGGGGACACCTTGCTTAAGCACAAACCAAATTGCCGGAATGACAACGCCGCCAGGGACGATGATAGAGGTCGTCCAAGCTTTATAACCGGGTCGATACTCGGTGGTTGATTGTGATGGGTTTATTTTGTGTATTTGGGCTTAAAGTTATTCAGCTGTGAAAAATTTATTTAAAATGTTTGCTTCCGCTCCAATGAATTTTTATAAAAAAAAATATCTTTGAGTTTCAGCGAAGCATACATTTCATAAAGACTGCTATTAAGCTGTCCAGCGTAACACAGCACCCACACTTATTCGCCTAGGGTAGCCACCCAGCGGGAAAGTGAGAAGTTGGTTTTAGTGTTCTTGAAATCCTGTTCCTTTTTGCAAGCGGCGGTGTAGGGATAGATAAATTTTGAGCGTTAAATGGGGGTGGGTTTCTGAGTAGCATCAATATCAGGCCACTTATGCGCTGTGTGATTTCTGTGGCACTACGATTATAATATTTTTTAACAAAAAAATCACTAACTTATAATTTATCTTTAATTGTTAGTAATTTTAAAATTCGTAGAAAAAATATTAATAATTTTTAATCAAATAAATTAAGCTAAATTTTAATAGATTTTACTCAAAATTTTTACATAATAATAAGAATGAATGTGGGATTCAAAAACATTATAGAGAAAAGCTACGGTAAAGATTGCCATTAAATTATAAAAAAAACGGTTATTGTTTTTTACATTTTTAAACATTTTCTGTGAAATAAAATAATTTGATCGTCAGATCGTAGCCTAAGCCATTTTTAAGTGTTGTTAAGAAATAAAAATACCTATAATATACGTAACCTTTAATGATTACGGTCCATGAAAAATATTGTTTAAACGAAATATTTATTCGCGGGCAAAGTGTGACCTTAACTTACAATTCAGTTCGTCCAAAAAAGTGAAAAAAATGAAAAAACGTTCAGTTAATTGTAAAAAACAAGAAAAAGGTAAGTGATAACATAAATATTGTTGTTTGAATATCATTATTTCAGAGTTAGAGATATGATGAACACACACTTTTTTACTAAAACTTAATAGAACCGCCATAGGTTGTTGTCAAATTGCGCGCTATGTTTTTTCTTTTTTGTGCGCTGTTTAACAGTTAAAATTTCTTTCGGCTTTTAATAAATTGTTGCTAAAATCATTACAGCACAAATGCATCGTGGTCCTTAATAATAATATGAATTCAGACAATTTATGTGTGCCGGTCTGGTTGAGACTTTTTGGGATCTGTTGCAGTCTCCAGCAGTCTCCATGTTGGTTTTTTTACTGCTTAATAGTTTTGTTGCTCTTCAGTTAACTAGTATAAGGTTGACTGTATTAAGGGAACTAAAACGGCAGAGTCGTCTAATGGCAAGCAAACGTATTTAAACTCTATTTCTGTTATTGGGAAATGTTCTATCTCTCTATTTAATTGATTATCATGTACCTATTGAAAAACAAGAGGGAACGCTATAGTCGAGTGCCTCGACTATCAAATACCCGTTACTCAGCTAAAGTCAGCAATCTCAAGCAGGGCAAACCAAGCAGCCGCTTCAAAAAATTTAAAAAATTTCTTCTACATTTCGGTAGGCGTTAATAACCCAAACAAAATTTTGCTCTAGCTTTAAAACTATGGGCGCCACAGCTTTTCGCGGTTTGTGGGCGTTAGGGGGGAGGGGGGGTTTCCAACTTTGGTCTATCAATATGTATTGATGAAACGAATACACATTTCTTTTCCCGTTAATATAGCTTCAAAACTGTGGGTGCCACCGTTTTTCGCGGTTTGTGGATGTTAGAGGGGGCGTGGCACATCGGCGTGAAAAACTTGCGCTGCGTAATAACCCCTAGAATCTGCATGCCAAATCCCAATCCTCTAGCTTTTATAGTTTCCGAGATCTCAGCGTTCATACAGAACGGGTGCCACTGTTTATCGCGGTTTGTGGGTGTTAGAGGGGGCGTGGCACATCGGCGTGAAAAACGTGCTCTGCGTAATAACCCCTAGAATCTGCGTGCCAAATCCCAATCTTTTAGCTTTTATAGTTTCCGAGATCTCAGCGTTCATACAGAACGGGTCACAGTTTTTCGCGGTTTGTGGGCGTTAAAGAGGGCGTGGCACATCGGCGTGAAAAACTTGCGCTGCGTATTAACCCCTAGAATCTGCATGCCAAATCTCAATCTTCTAGCTTTTATAGTTTTCAAGATCTCAGCTTTCATACAGACGGGTGCCACTGTTTTTCGCGGTTTGTGGGCGTCAGGGGGGAGGGGGGGTTTCCCACTTTGGTCTATCAATATGTATTGATGAAACAAATACACATTTCTTTTACCGTTAATATAGCTTCAAAACTGTGGGTGCCACCGTTTTTCGCGGTTTGTGGGTGTTAGAGGGGGCGTGGCACATCGGCGTGAAAAACGTGCGCTGCGTAATAACTCCTAGAATCTGCGTGCCAAATCCCAATCTTCTAGCTTTTATAGTTTCCGAGATCTCAGCGTTCATACAGAACGGGTCACAGTTTTTCGCGGTTTGTGGGCGTTAGAGAGGGCGTGGCACATCGGCGTGAAAAACTTGCGCTGCGTATTAACCCCTAGAATCTGCATGCCAAATCTCAATCTTCTAGCTTTTATAGTTTTCAAGATCTCAGCGTTCATAAATCGTCCCACTCGTCATAAATGGTCCCACTCAGTAAAAAGTTATAATCAAATTATGAAATGGCCGGTAGATGACGCCACTTTAAACCGGCTGCTTGGCTTGCCCTGCTTGAGACTGCTTGCTTTAGCTGAGTAACGGGTATTTGATAGTCGAGGCACTCGACTATAGCGTTCCCTCTTGTTATTTTTAAAATCACTCAGAAACGACAATTACAGTGTTCGCCAATATCAAGATGATCTGCGTTCAACGTTCAAAAAATAAAATATACAAACGTACTTATGAAAAAGGATTAATAAATGCATATGTATACCAAATTAAAAATAATTGTTCTTGGGGAGGGGTGGTGCAAAATCAGCTATTGCAATTAAATGAAAATTCAATTCAATATTGGAGTTCAATGGAAAAATAAACTGCGAGGGTGTGGAAAATCAGATAATGCAAAGCAGTGGAAAACCATAACTGGGAGGGTGTAGAAAAGCAGATATTGCAAGTGGAGAAAAACCATAGCTTAGTACGTGTGGAAAACCTATAATGCGGGAAGTACAAAAACCAGTGGATTTTGGCCTGCATTTAACTGCCAGAGATCCGCACCACAACCTCCTTAACCGCTTACTTTTTTGTGTCACCCCCGTGTATTTTGAAACCAGAGATGGAAGAAATGAAAGGGGTGAAGGAGGTTTTTTCCCTTCCGCCTTGTTTCTCCATCTTCATGAAAATATGTTTTTTTCCAGAGATTTTTTCCCGCTGGGCATTGATGCATTTTTGGTAGATTGATTTAATCGAATAGATTCGGTTACAGGTTAGGGCTGGCAGTTTGCTATTTTTGTTTTAAGACTAGTACTCAGTAAGACGAAAACTGCTAGCTAACCATAGGAGTAAGCGAGAGGCAAATAGTTAGCTAAGACCTTCAGCTGGGACTTTTTTCCATCGCAGTACTCATATGAGCTAAGAATATCGTAGGGAAATACCAAAAAAATACCAGTTTAGCGGATGAATATCGATGAACGATATTCAAAGATTGCCAGATTTGATTTTTGGCTGTGTTTGCACAGAAGCGGTGTGGCAATAACGAATTAAAAATGGAAGGAAAAACACAAAAACTGCTGAAATAATGCCTGCTTTAAAGCTTTGCGACTTGGGTTCTCAACATTTTGTAATATTTTAAAATTGGCGCCAACTGATTTCATTGCTCTGTGCGGGTGAACTCTAAAAACTTTGGTCACACTACAAATAATAAAATTTTTCGACTAGTGAAACTCTTAGCCGAACTGAGTACTAGGCTTTACAAAAAAATATTGATGAAATACGCACTTCATGAAACCATGATTTTCCATTAAGGTACATCTCCCTGATAAAGAAACAAGGTACTTAAAATTTCTTGTATGGTACAGTTTTTTAAAGTGTAAAAACCGTTTTTGGCCCTCTGTTATTTTCTAACTCGATTTCTGATAAACCATTTATACCAGAGTCGTGACAGTGCCACTAGACGGTTTCTATCGTTGAGAAACGATTTCAAAAAGATCAGGAAATAAAAAAAGGATACATAGAGTTCATGAAGGAGTATGAAGCTCTTGGGCACATTAAGGAAGTACCCCATATACATCTTTCAAAGTCCCATTACTTATACCGCATCATTGCGCTCTCAGACCCGACAGTCAGACAACCAAATTAAGAGTTGTATTTGACGCATCAGCAGTGACATCTTCCGGGAAATCATTGAACGATTTAATGCAAAAAGGTCCTACAGTGCAAAACAGTTTAATGTCAATACTGCTTTGATTTAGAATGCATAAATATGTAATCACTGCTGACATTAATTAGGCAGATTTGGATAAATACAAATGATCAACAATATCAAATGATCGTCTGGAGAAATGATCCGTCAGAAAGGCTTAAGTTTTATCGGTTGAAAACTTATGCCACAAAGTCCGCAACATATCTGGCGACAAAATGCTTGGTATGTCCTATAGGATCGTCTGCTCTTAACAAGGATTTTTATGTCGACGACTGTATTAGCGGAGCTGATACAATACCAGGGGCCCTTCAAATTCAAAAGGAACTTTATCACATATTACTCAGTTCCGGATTTAAATTAAGAAAATGGTGCGCAATTAGTAACCATCTTCTTCAAGGATTGGATAAGGAAGATGTTATTCCTACAGTACAATTTGAAGATGCTGCCTATGAGGACTGCTGCATTAAAACCTTGGGAATCACTTGGAATCCTACGACTGACAAACTTTGTGGAAAAACACAAGCTGTGACCACAGACAAAATAACAAGACGCAATGTGGTTTCAGAAATATTCAAAATATTCGATCCTCTCGGACTATTTTCTTCAGTAGTTATAAAGGCCAAAATATTCATGCAAGACGTAAAAAAGGAGAAATTTGAATATAATGAAGAATTGCCAACGCAGCTACAGTCAGAATGGGAGGAATTCCGGGAAGATTTAAAAATGTTAAATGGCATAACAATTCCCCGTCAAGGTTTTGATGAACAAGTGATTGAACAAGTGGCCCAAAGATACCAAGCACGAGCTTGTTACGCGCGGGACCCTCTATCAATTTGGGCAAAAATGCGAGTTCGCGAGGAAAATACTTGAAACAAATAGATACGGGACAAATAAAGATTTAAATGGCTACAACTAAGATTAAAGCAAATGAGATAAAATTGTAGTTTTTAATACAGGGATAGAAGTTGAAGTGCAAATTAATTGATAAAGATTATAATTATAATAATTATTACATAGGACGCGAAAGGGCTCATGCTGAGTAAAATGTTATGTACATCGAGACAAATTAAGAGGGTAGCAATTTCATGTTAGTCTAACGGGAACATTAAAAGTTAAACGGTTTACCAGTTCTACAGAATCAATATCACCACTTATAAGATTTTGCATAAAAATAGTACCAAGCATTATTCTATGGTTTTCAAGTTTAGGTAAGTTAAGCAATAGTAATCTACTCTGGTAGGAAGGAAGCCTTACGTTTTGATCCCAGTTCAAACTACGAAGGGAAAAAACAAGAATTTTTTCTGTACCGACTCAATACGGTCGATGTGAACTCGATATTGTATATATCCAAACTGAAGAACAATATTCCAAAATAGGACGGACTAGGGAGGTAAATAATAATTTGGTTATATAAGGGTCATCAAATTCTTTTGACCAACGCTTTATAAATCCAAGAACGCTCATAGCTTTATTGACAGTCTACATTATGTGGCAGTCAAATTTAAGCTTCGGGTCCAAAAGGACACCTAAATCGTTTACTAAATATATACGATCAAGTTCTGGAGCGAATAACTTCTAAACGTAGGAGTACCTCTATAAAAGGCCATTACGTTACATTTCAGGCAGTTTAAATTTAAGATTTTATACTCACACCATATCTGAAAATGATCAATGTCTGATTGTAAGCCAAAACCAGACTCTATCATATTATATGTCAAACAAAGCTTAACATCATCAGCATACATTAGTACACGAGAATGTGTTACGATAGAGAGAAGATCGTTAATAAACAAGGTAAACAACAAAGGGCCAAAATGACTACCCTGCGGCACTCCCGATGTCACGTGGATCATTTTGGTCCTTCCATTCAAATAACTTGAAATCCAAGTTAATAGATTACAAAGAAACCCAAGCTGATCTAATTTAAATAAAAGGAAAGAGTGGTTTACAGAGTCAAAAGCCTTACTAAAATCGGTATATATAACGTCAGTCAAGAGGTTGGTGGTGTTCGATCTTCGCTTATCAAAACCATGCTGACACGGTGATATTAGCGAGGAACATAAGTGTTGCAAATGAGAAGTGATAATACGTTCAAATGCCTGAAATGAAGCGCACAAGGAGAAGGCGACTACTATATATACACGAAGAAATAAAAATTTGCTGTAATGGTCTGATCCTAGCAAGTGATACACCAATTTAAAGGTATCGCAAAAACTAAAAGGATTGCATACCAATACATCAAGAAAATCAATTGGTTTGGGGGGAAGAGCGGTGAAAGTGTAAAAGTGAACATTTCGATTTGGACCTGTTGGGGCCATTGGGGATAATTGGCCCCTCGCACTAAGTTTGTTGCTATTATTAAAAATGCGCTTAATATGAGGGGTTATATCCGACCCTCCTTTCAAAAGTTATACCGAAAACAAGATTTTCATCTTCTTCCCAAAATGAAAATTTAATTCTGTTTGTCTGTGTGTCCCAAAACATGGTTTTAAAGTCCTGAGAATTTGATATGATGTTAAACAGCTCTATATAAGAAACTTTAGTTCTGCCACTTTTTGAAAATCCCGCTAGCCGTAACTTCTAAACTATTGAACTTACAGACTTGTGCTGTATTTTGTTTGAAAGGTATGCTATAATGCTATAAGCGCCCCCTAAATATAATTTGTGTAAATGCAATAGTTAAAAAGGTAATTGTATAAAATTTAAAGTGCCCTCAATGTGTTGGCCGGTGTCCACTTAGTATATTTCCTGACCACCTTTAAAGCCAACCGTCTTAAATTCAAAGAAATCGGAGTTCGAGTTTTATTTTCAATCAAAAAATAAAACTCAAGGAATACGTTTTATTTTTCAATCAGAAAATAAAAATCAAAAAGTAAGCGTTATTTGTCAAGCGGAAATAAAACTCAAAAAATAATCATTATTTCTAGAGCTGAAATAAAACTCAAAAAATAATCATTACATTTTATGAAAAACTCAAAAAATAACGATTATCCTTCGAGTTTTAAATAAAAATTGGAAAAATACAAATTAAACCGGATATTGAAACTACGTTGTATAAGAACTGTACTGGTATTATTGGTTTTTTTTTAGGATTTTTCTTTGACCATAATTTTTTTGTATAAAAAAAATTAATAATGATTATTTACGGTCCCTGGGTAAAAGGCTAGAATAGTTCTTAAAAACACACGAACATTTTCTATTGCAGAGTGCCGAAAAAATAAATTTTAAAAAGTGTATTTAATCATGATTGTAATCATCTTTCGTCACAAATGTTGATATCAGAACATATAGGAGGCACTTATAGCATTTCAAAATACCTTTCAAATAAGATACAGCACACTTGTGCTGTAGCTTCAGTAGTTTAGAAGTTACGGCCTTCCGTATTTTAGCTATTTATAGCTGTTTTCCCGCTAAACTAGCGGGTTTTTGCAAAAGTGGTAGAACTAAAGTTACTTATATCGAGCTGTTGAACATCATATCAAATTTTCAGGACTTTAAAAATATGTTTTGGGACACACAGACAAACTGACAAGCTGACAAACTAACAAACAGAATTCATATTTCATTTTGATTAGGCCCCCGCAAATTTTTTTTCGGTATAACTCATATTAAGCGCATTTTCAGTAGGAATACAACTAACGTAGTGTCAATTATCCCCACCGGCCCCAACAGATCCAAATTTCTAAATGTTCACTTTTACACTTTCACCGCTCTCTCTCCCAAAACAATTGATTTTCTTGAGGTCTTGGTATGCAATCCTTTAAGTTTTAGCAATACCTTTAATTTGGTGTATTACTCATTACGATCGGACTATTACAGCAGATATTCAATTTTGCGGCTATGTATAGTAGTCGCCTTCGCACACTCTCCTGGTGCGCTTCGTCACTACATGGACTGCCGTCCATAGTGATAAATGGCGAATTAGACGCTCTGCCTCTCCATTAACGTTAGTCGTCAAGATTCATGAATCATTTTTCTTAGTCTTCCTGTCGACTGAGTCCTTTTTGTAATTCCAAATGACATTCTGAATTTGCTCTCCTATCGATAACTGTCCTGTCAACAACTGATGAATACTGATCGGTGCCATTTTTACCTTTTTAATATAATCCGATTAAGAGGTATTTTGTAATGATGTGCCTCGACTCACACCGTTGGATTTATATATGTAAGAACAGCAGTTTATCTGGTTAAAATCACACGGTTGATGAACCTGTCCTTTTCCAACGTAGATCCTTACAGTGTTTGATCGCACACCTAAAGTAGTTGAATTTACCGTCTTTTGGTTGAAGACTGCAATAGACGTCGTGAAGTCGGATCAAATGGATATTGTATTTGACCGAAATATGAGGTTCACATTTTTTTACCAAATTGACCTTTGGTTGATCAAACTATGATAGATGATGCAGGTTAAAATTGGAGTCCCAATTTAAACAATTGGTGCGGTACAAAGTCGGGGGTCACCAAATGTAGGATTTCTACCAAAATCGGGTTTGCTTAAACAGGTTTTTTTTTTGTTCCTCAATTACAAAACCAGTGGCAATAGTCGCCGCAATAAGTACAGAACCAATTGGGCTGCGGAGAAGTGAATACGCCAAGAATTCTTATCGTACTGGTTGACCCGTTTATCACACGCAGATGTGCGCAGACCAAGATATCATCTACCTATTTATTTAGGTCAAAGAAGTTATCAGCAGCGAACGGATTTCTGCTAAGTTGAAATCGTTGGTTATAACCAAATATGACCTCGAGTTTGCAAAAATCTTCGTATTTATGTTCTATTTAATATTAATAATAATAATATTTTTGTTTTTTTGAATTCCTCTATTGAACTTCATGTGCTTGCTTTTGTCCCTTGTGTGTTAGAAGGCTAGCTGGCCTAGAGGCTAGCGTGTTTGCCTTATAACCTCGCAGTCAAGAGTTCGAGCCCCGGAGAAGACACCAATAGTTTTTCGTAATTATCCCTTTTGATATATGTATTTTGTGTGGCCTATTTTGGTCAATCGAGAGGTATTGAAGAAACGAACGTGGCACATCGGCGTGAAAAACTTGCGCTGCGTATTAGCCCCTATAATCTGCATGCGAAGTGCCAATCTTCTAGCTTTTATAGTTTCCGAGATCTCAGCGTTCATACAGACGGGTGCCTCAGTTTTTCGCGGTTTGTGGGCGTTAGAGGGGGCGTGATATATCGGCGTGAAAAACTTGCGCTGCGTATTAACCCCTAGAATCTTCATGCCAAATCCCAATCTTCTAGCTTTTATCGTTTCCGAGATCTCAGCGTTCATACAGACGGGTGCCACAGTTTTTCGCGGTTTGTGGGCGTTAGAAGGGGCGTGGCACATCGGCGTGAAAAACTTGCGCTGCGTATTAACCCCTAGAATCTGCATGCCCAATCCCAATCGTCTAGCTTTTATCGTTTCCGAGATCTCAGCGTTCATACAGACGGACAGACAGACGGACAGACAGACGGACAGACAGACGGACAGACAGACTGACAGACAGACGGACAGACAGACGGACAGACAGACGGACAACAAAGCAACCCTTTAAAACTTCCAAAGAACTATGTAAAATCTGTATTTATGAGTAATTTGTCCTACGTGACTATCGCACTAATTATAACTTATCAACTTGTAGCGTTAGGAAAGCATTTTAAAAATAAATTGAAAATAGAATTGACAGACGGACAGACAGACGGACAGACAGACGGACAGACAGACGGACAGACAGACGGACAGACAGACGGACAGACAGACGGACAGACAGACGGACAGACAGACGGACAGACAGACGGACAGAAAGACGGACAGACAGACGGACAACAAAGCAACCCTTTAAAACTTCCAAAGAACTATGTAAAATCTGTATTTATGAGTAATTTGTCCTACGTGACTATCGCACTAATTATAACTTATCAACTTGTAGCGTTAGGAAAGCATTTTAAAAATAAATTGAAAATTGAATTGACAGACGGACAGACAGACGGACAGACAGACGGACAGACAGACGGACAGACAGACGGACAGACAGACGGACAGACAGACGGACAGACAGACGGACAGACAGACGGACAGACAGACGGACAGACAGACGGACAGACAGACGGACAGACAGACGGACAGACAGACGGACAGACAGACGGACAGACAGACGGACAGACAGACGGACAGACAGACAGACGGACAGACAGACGGACATGGCTAGATCGACTCGGCTAGTGATCCTGATCAAGAATATATATACTTTACATGGTCGGAAACGCTTCCTTCTACCTGGTACATACATTTGCACGAATATAATATACCTTTTTACTCTACGAGTAACGGGTAGGTAGTTTGGAGGAAAAGCCGTTAGAAAAGGCTAAATTTCGTAAGTCCGTAACTTGCGAAATATTAATGCTACAGACTTGTGCTTCACGTCATATTAAAGGTATTTTTAAATAAAATAAACGCCTCCTTAACGAAATGTATGTAAATGCAATGGTTTTAAAAGCATAAGCATATTTGTGTAAAATTAGGATTTGAAATTCCAACATGGCTAAATCCTACAGCGATTGGCGTGAACAATTATTTTTTTGCACTTTCAAAAGTTGAAGGGTAAGGTGACGAACGATTTGTTATTTAATGTAACTTCCCCAAAAATCCATATTTCTTAAAAGTGTAAAAGCAAAAAGTTGCGTACATTTATTGAGCTAAATCCTAAAGCGTTTGGCGTGAACCATCCTTTTTGTACTTTCAAAAGTGTCATTTAAGGTGACGAACTGATCAATACACATTTAAACTCGATGCAGATATCTACAACTATACGAAAAAGCAATAAAACTTCAGCAGTTAATGTTATCTGGTAATATTATATGTCTTCTTAACAAAATCAACGATAAGAATTAAAATTCTTGAATAAATAAAGTTCGTCACCATTCCCTACAAAAAGTTCGTCACGATACCCTACAAGGTAGACTTGGAGCAAAAACGGTGTCCCTCTCAAATGGCGCAAAAGAAAAAAACGTCAAGTACCAAAAACTATTAATAAAGATCTCTGTTCAGTTTACTGCTTGTCTTGATAGTTTGAGAGCGACCCGATCAGCTGATCGTTCGCTCATCTGGACCTGTGTATAGCGAGAGCATGAGAAGGAACAAAAAAAAGAAGGAAGAGTCTGTACGGTCGAACCACGCTGAACGCACGCCGCCGGTCTAACGAATTTAAAAACCTTTGTCACACATTTGTACATACATATATTGAAGATCAGAATAATTATAACGTTTTGAAGTTATTCTCTCGTGTTTGTTTTTGCCTGGGAACCCCTCTTACAATGACCCCTTGTTGACCTAATACAAGGGGACACAACTACAACTGCAAAGCAAATAAAATTCTTACAAAGTTCGTCATAATTCCGTTAAATAAATTCCGTTAGATCGCGGCTGCGTCAGATCGGCACGCCGGCTCTACGAAGCAGTGCAAAAGAAGACATCGATACATAAGCGCAATAACGGCAGATTGGAATTTGCAGGGCGCCCCCTTTTCTTCGCTTCTTCTTTGTGGTGTGGTTCTGGTATGCAAAACTGAGTGAGTTAACAAGTTGTGTGCCAGACAAGTATTACCGATTTTTTCCTATTGCATAATTGTTTGGGGTGGTGAGTTGCGGAAGCCTTAGTCTTACACTTGTCAACATGGACCCTGAGTCGATTGTTTCGGATTTGGACAAGTTGGTGAACTTGCAATTAGATCGTCACCAAGCCCTTAGGTCGGTTCTGCAGAATTTTAGGAAAGATTCGCAAACGAGGAAAACTCGGATTTATCTCAAAAAAGGTTAAACCAAGTGGAGGAATTACGGAACGCTTTTCGGGAGGCGCATTCGGTGATCGTTAATTTAGATGGATTTGATGATTCAAGCTATGCCACGAAGAATTTCCAATCAGAATTCGAGGAGCGTTACATGGACGCCTACTGCGCTCTCGCCGAAGACTTCGACAAGCTTGGACCAGAAACAACTACGCCACCAGCAGCAGCCGGGAACGCCGATCCGGAGTTGCGAGTAAACATGCCGCAAATGACGGTACCTAAATTTTCGGGTGCGTGTGTGGACTGGCCAGGCTACTACGATGCCTTCACAAGCCTAATACATAACAACCACAATTTGAGCAATGTCCAAAGATTGCACTTTCTCAAGGGTTCGCTGCCAACTGGTCGTGATAATGACATTCGTCAAATGCAGCTCACGGATGTAAACTATGCAGTGGCGTGGGGAATGATGGTTAAGAGGTACAATAATCCTCGACTCGTTTTCTCGCACCACATGCCCAGACTACAAAAGGATACTACCGATTCTATACGGTCGATGCTAAGCACGGTCGATGTTTGCCTAGCTGCCTTCCGCCGCGTTCAAGCCTTGGACGGGGAATCGCAGCACTGGTTGGCGCATTACGTAGCATCGAAGCTGCCCAAGGAGACACACAACGCTTGGGAGCACCACCAAGGAAGCTCTTCAACGGTTCCGTCTTATAAGGATTTGGAATCATTTCTGAACGATCGGTTAGTCATAATGGATGCGATTGAGAATCGAAGCCCAGGTTCAACAGACCCGACTAAACGCGTGCGAGTGCATAATGCACAGGAGCATGTATAGCGTTCGAACAGCGCATGTTATCACTGTGGCGGCGACCACATCTTGCGTCGTTTTCCACTCTTCTTGCAGTTGGACTGTTACAGGAGCAAGGACATAGTCAGCAGGGCTAAATTATGTGTCAATTGCCTGAGTAAGTAGCATGCCCTGTCTCGCTGCACCAGCAGCCAGAGCTGCCAAGTTTGCGGTCAGCGTCATCATACGTTGCTGCATTTCCCGGTTCAGGCTCAGAACCAGCCTTCGAACCGCGCTCAATCGCATACTGTCCGGCCGCCGACACCGCAGTTTGTGACGCCAGCATCCATGGAAACAGTGTCGGAGCATAATCCGCACGCATCCTACAGATGTCATTCGGCGCCGTCATCCGAATTTTCCTCGAAGAATGTACTCCCCGCTACGGCTCGTATTATGGTACAAAATCCGACCAACGGCATGCAGGCAGTAATAAATGCGCTCATCGATCAAGAATCTGAGGCTACCGTAGTCTCCGCGCACGTTGTTCAGTCCCTTCATTTGAAACGATCGGCAGCCAGAGCATCCATTGTTGGTGTAGGTCAAGGGAGCGGTGTTCATTACAAGTATACGCCCAGTATTATGAATCCCCATTTTTCATTAGATGTAAATACCGCATATGTGCTCAATTCCGTAACATCCTGCCTCCCCAGGCTTAGCTTTTCGCCGCAGCGATGGAGTCACATACAAGGGCTCCCGTTGGTGGATCCAAATTATTACCGATCGAAATGAGTTGAGCTCATCGTGGGAGTGGACTTGTTGGCACAAATCATGCTGCCGGATACGAGGATTGGATTGCCAGACGAGCCCATAGCTCAAAGTACTCGTTTTGGATGGTTACTGTCAGGGCGAGCAGAAGGAGTTAGGAAATCTACGCAGTTACGCTGTCATCTAGCAACTTGGACACTGAATCATTGCTCAAGCGATTCTGCGAAGTCGAGTTAGTTCCTGATCGCTCGACAGAAACAGAGGAGGACCTCTGGTGCGAAACATTTTTTCAGAAAACTCATGTGCGTCGACCAAACTGAGAATTGTTTTTGACGCCTCCTCACGGACTAGTAACGGGCGATCATTGAACGACATACTTTGTACCGGACCCACTTTGCAGAACGACATGTCGTCGGTTATACTCAACTGGCGGAAATATCGTTTTGTTTTCACGGCGGACATACAGAGGATATATCGCTGTATAGATGTGCACCCAGAAGACGCCCAATATCAGCGGATTTTATTGCGGGCGGCGGATGGAGCCATCAACGTTTATGCATTATCGACACTAACCTTTAGGACGGCTTCAGCACCGTTCACGGCTTTCAGGGTTATTCAACAGCTGGCGAAGGATGAGCAGCTTTCATTCCCTAAGGCGGAGGAGGTGGTGATGAACGAGATATATGTAGACGACATTCTTTCTGGAGGACATACTATAGAAGAGGCAGAGGAAAAGCGACTTCAGGTATCGGGTGCTATAAAATCCGCGCGCATGGAGTTGCGAAAGTGGTACAGCAACGATTCGAGACTGTTGCTCTCGATTCCGTCTGAGTATCATTGCAGTCAGTACAGATCCTATAAGGGCTTTAGGAATGTATTGGCTCCCAAATAAGGATTATTTTAAATACCAGATCAACTTCGAAATTCCAGTCAGCTCCACTAAGAGGATGATCTTATCCAGTATAGCAAGGTTGTTTGACCCACTGGGTCTCATTGCGCCGGTCATCATTTCGGGAAAGCTAATATTGAAGGAGGTTACCATGGCCAAGAAAATGCATGCAGACGGCTCGCAGACGGTTCTGGACTGGGACGATGCGGTTCCTGGTAATATTGCAGAGCGATGGCGAGGATTTCGAGACAACTTGCTAGGGATCGGCGAGATAAGCATAGATCGGTGGATCCATTACACCCCATCTTCAATATCCTCAGTTCAGATGCATGCGTTTTGCGATGGATCTTCCACATCTTATGCAGCTGCTGTGTATCTAAGGGTGGAGCATCAGGACGGAAGGTGCTATTCTTCCCTGATGGCTGCAAAGTCAAAGGTTACTCCTGCGAAGCCCTTAACTATACCTCGAACAGAGTTAAGTGGAGCGGTATTAGCCATCAAGATGGTAAGGTGGCTAACTTTGGCTAAGTGCCTGAGTTCCTTTCCGGTCCAGACTTTCTATTGGACGGATGCTACAATTGTACTCCTCGTATTCCTCGCCAGTTCAGTGGAGACACGTAGGAACTTCCGAAAATCCAGCGGACTGCGCTACACGAGGGCTCTCTCCCATCGAGCTAAAGAACTTCGAGCCGGAGTGGCTCGTGCGCAATCAAGGCTTTTGGACATCTACAGATTTCGGACAAGTTGGCGTTGACGACGCCGCGTTAGAGGCGAAGGTGGCTAAAGTGCGCGTTCACCATGCAGTCGCGCAACCATCGTTTCTCGAGAGATTTTCTACACTCAGCCAGGCTTTACGAGTCACAGGCTACATCATGCGTTTTAAGAACAACGCTGTCGGCAAGGAGGAGAAGTACATAGGGCCCTTAAGTATTAAGGAGCTCGACTACGCTTTGTTTGCGGACGTGCGGATCGTACAGCGCGAGTCGTTCGCAACCGACTTGTCTGCAGTTAGGAACTCCAAAAGGTTGCCCCCCCGAAGCAAGTTACTAAATTTGTCGCCGGTCTTAGTGGAAGGCATTTTGCGAGTGAGGGGACGACTTCACAATTCTAATTTGTCGCACGAACTTCGTCATCCAATAATCCTGCCAAGCTCTCATCATTTCACAGAATTAGTAATACGTCATTCACACTATCTAACGCTACACGGAGGTGCGCAGATGACTTTGGCGCACACGCGTCAGCGATTTTGGATCCTGACAGGAAAGCAAGCAGTTCGAAGGATTATACGAAAATGCGTTCGCTGCCTCAGAACACGACCAACTACTACGACTCAGCTTATGGGAGACTTACCCGTTCATCGAGTCAACTCAAAGTCAATTCATCGCAACTGGTGTCTACTACACAGGCGCGATAGAGATCAAAGCAGCACGTCTACGAGGCTCTAGCTTCTACAAGGGATACATCGCCGTTTTCTTTTGTCTCGCAACAAAGGCGGTGCATTTGGAGGCTGGAACAGGTCTCACGACGGAGCATTTTTTACTGGCTCTGGACAGGTTCACCGGACGACGAGGAATGGTTCAGCACCTTTACAGTGACAACGGAACCAACTTTGTTGGTGCAGACAACGTAATGAAGGCGGTGTACAGGCAGATGCGAGCTGATTACGAGCAGGTCATCGCCCCTAAGCTTGCGACGCAGCGCATACAGTGGCACTTCAATCCTCCTCTGTCACCTAACTTTTGTGGGCTTTGTGAGGCCAATGTTAAGTCAGTTAAATACCATTTAAAGAGGGTCATTGGAGATCGACGGCTTACATACGAAGAGTTGTCCACGGTCCTCGTAACCATAGAAGCGTGTCTCAACTCAAGGCCGCTTTGCCCTCTGACAGCTGATGCGGACGATCTAGAAGTGCTCACCCCCGCAGAAGTGCTCAGACTCAATGCTGGCGCCGCCGGAATATCAGCCGCAATCCAGATCCTTCGCAGAGCAGTTCCTTATCCAGCAGGCGATGATACGACATTTCTGGAAGGCTTGGAGTCGTGACTGGTTAGCGCATCTACAGCAGAGACCAAAGTGGTGCCAAGAGGCTGAAAATTTTCGGCTCGACGACCTTGTCATCATCAAGGACGACCGGTTCCCACCGTCACAATGGTTACTCGGGCGTGTTATGGAGTTGCACCCAGGGACAGACGCACTGGTCCGGGTGGTAACACTTAAAACCAAGCAGGGACAGCTGAAGCGATCCGTAACAAAGCTCTGTCCTCTGCCAATTCGGGCTTAGGCGCACTCACTTGTACACCCCAATTTATAGACTGTAGCTTGCGCACACATCTTGTTCTCATCTCTCCATATTAGATACCAAGGACACACGGCCGAGCTATCTTATCACCACCACATCCCAGAGGACCAGGACAAGCGAAGGATGTCTCATGCTAGGTCTAGCATTGGCGGGCGGCATGTTCAGTTTACTGCTTGTCCCGATAGTTTGAGAGCGACCCGATCATCTAATCGTTCGCTCATCTGGACCTGTGTATAGCGAGAGCATGAGAAGGAACGAAAAAAAGAGAAGGAAGAGTCTGTACGGTCGAACCACGCTGAACGTAACGAAAATTACGGGACATCTTATTAATATTACTATAAATACATTGTCAACACGATAAGGGTTAGTACACAACCCAACAAAAAGTCGTCCAAAACAAAAAAACTTCATACGAAAAAAAAATTTCTTGACATTTTTTTCATATGGAGTTTTTTGTTTTGGACGACTTTTTGTTGGGTTGTGTACTAGCCCTAAGGGGAGACGACTACATTAATTTGAAATTTTTGTCGTTACCTCATATTTGAGATTCGACAAGTTCGTCACATTACCCTACACTCCCCTATATAATTTTTCAAGGAATTTTCTTGAATTAACATTGTTAACTTCGTTGATAAAATTTAATACAAATTTGGAAATTTCTGCATGTAAATTGTTTAGCAGTTTCGAGAGTAGATGAAATATATTTGTTTTCTTTCAGAACACTTTTCCAGGCTGCCATAGTGTTCTGTGCGATTACATTTTCAGCTTAGCGGTTTTTCATGTTTCTAAATATTTTGTTAAAAGATTTATAAGAGTGTGCTTTGTTTCTGCTGTTGTTTTGCATTGGGGAGCTCTCATTATTTAGTTTTTCCATAAAAGGCTGAGGAAATGCTGTATGATCAAATGAATCCACTGTTTCATATCTACCAAAAAAATATAGGTATCTGGCTTTAACTTCCATTCTAGATAAATTTTCTGCAGGCTTAAAATTTGAATTGCAAATTCACGCTGTCTTGCTGGACAAGAACGCGAAGTCGAATCATGGTTTCCCTTATAATTAACACATACAATATCACTACAAATAAAAGTGTAGGGGTGCACTAAGGAACACTTATAACATTTTTGGTCGTTTTGTTTGCAATGTTGGGCAAAAAGGCTAAATCTAAAACATCTATAACATAACTATGGACGGCAGTCCATGTAGTGACGAAGCGCACAAGGAGGAGAATCTGCTGTAAAGGTCCGATTCTAACGAGTGAATCGTTAGAAAACTGAAAGGATTGCATACCAAGACCTCAAGAAAATCAATTGGTTTTGAGGAGATAGCGGTGAAAGTGTAAAAGTGAAAATTTAGAAATTTGGATCTTTTGGGGCCAGTGGGAATAATTGGCTCCTCGCACTATGCTCGTTGTATATTTACTGAAAATGCGCTTAATGTGAGGGGTCATAGCAGAAAATCCGACGCTCTGTTTAAAATTAAATAATTTGTCCCTTTGTTTGTATGCATCAAATCGTGGCTTTAGGATCCTGAAATAAATTTAGCTGTGTTCAGCAGCAGGATATAAAACGTTTGTTCTACAACTTTTGGAAAAAACCGCTAGTTTGGCGGGAAATCATTAAAAAAAGCTTGATTTTGACCGCTTATAGTTTCTAAACGACTATAGCTACATACTCGTGCTGAACCTCTTTAAAAAGGTAATTTAATATGCTAATCACGTTGCCTAAAATTAGCTAAATGAAATAGTTTACAATTTATGTCCAAAAGTTGTTTTTTAAAACACTTTTTGGCTATTTTCTCCAAAACGGCTCTAACGATTTTTTTTTAATTTTTAACTATATAGATTTCTCAACTTTTAGTGTATAACACATTTTCTGATAAAAATGCGCGTTTGCATGCAATTGAGCAATGAAAAGTGCAACCCGTTTCAGATTAATATGGAAAACACTTCATGCTTACTTGAATGCCCAAAAAGCAATTTGATTAGAACCAATTCTTATTAGACATTTTCAAGGTACTACCTGCAATAGAAAGACGACTTTTGGTAAGTTTCAGCTCGATAGCTTAAAAACTGAGGGACTAGTTTGCGTAGAAACGGACGGACAGACGGACATGGCTAGATCGACTCGTCTAGTCATGCTGATCAAGAATATATATACTTTATGGGGTCGGAAACGTCTCCTTCACTGCGTTGCAAACTTCTGACTGAAATCATTATACCCTCTGCAAGAGTATAAAAACTTTCAAGGAATTAAAATTAAATATGAAAGTTAGACTTGTACTGGCTCTGCGAAATAACGATTGCAACGTAATGACCTTCCAGCTCAGCAATAGTTATTAGAGCCCTTAAATCTCGCGTCAGTCATCTTGACTGTCAGATAACTTTTTAATTTAAGATTTTATATACTTATTGTTAGTCTCACTTTAAAGAAAATCCAATAAATAAATGCATATGTAATAAAAAAAAAAAAAACAAGAAAGAAAGCAAACTTCAGCCAGCCGAAGTTTTCCTATTTCTATCGTTCCTATTCTATTTGAAATTACAAAAATGTTAAATTTAGATTTGCAACAAACAAAATTATATCAGTTTACGGAGTATTTTGATATTAATTAATCGATCCTTCCTATGGCAGCTATATAATATAGTCATCCAATTTATGTTAAATTTAATGCGAAATTCTAAAATAATAAAATAAACTTATATTCCAAAGTAGAGGAGAATACAATAAAAATTAACAAAGCTATAATTTTGTTCCTATTAATTTCCATTTAGTTTTCCGTTCGTTCTTATGGGAGCTATATGATATAGTCGTCCGATTTTTCTAAAATTTAATTCGAAATTCAGAACAGTTAAAAAAATGATATTTCCAAGAGCATAAGGTAATATGTCAAAAAACACATAAGTTATAATTTTTTTTCAATTATTTTTCCGATAAGATATAGTTGTCCGATCCGGCCGGCTCCAAATTATATACTACCTGCAATAGAAAGACGACTTTTGGTAAAGTTTCAGCTCGATAGCTTAAAAACTGAGGGACTAGTTTGCGTAGAAATGGACGGACAGACGGACATGGCCAGATCGACTCGTGTAGTCATGCTGACCAAGAATATATATACTTTATAGGGTCGGAAACGTCTCCTTCACTGCGTTGCAAACTTCTGACTGAAATCATTATACCCTCTGCAAAGGAATAAAAACTTTCAAGGAATTTAAATTAAATATGAAAGTTAGACTTGAACTGGCTTTGCGAAATAAGTCCCAAAAAAAAAAATTAAATAAGGCCCCAAAAATTGGGGAGTTGTTTATTATGAAATAAGTCCCCAATTTAAAAAACAAAATAACTCCCCAATCCCAAAAATTCGGCAATACAAAAAAAATGAAATAAGGCCCCAAAAGGTTTGGGGAGTTATTTCATATGAAATATAAGTTCCCAATTCAAAAAAAAAACACCCCAAATTTGTTTTAGTTGTTTTAATGTGTGTATTTTACGTTTTGTTTAATTATTTAAAATTAAATAAAGACTTACATGGTGTCTTCAACATCTTTTCTGCAAAATGGGCACTTGTAATGCTCTAAGTTACTTGCAATTGGGCAAGTTTTTAAATGTTTGCATGGAAAAAATAAAATATTTCTACATCGTTTCTGCATGGTTTTCCCTACATTTCTGCATGGTTTTCCCTACATTTGTGCATCATATCTACAGCATTTCTACTATAAATATTCATGATTACAGGGTTATTTGTACATGAATATAAGCTCATAGTAGACAATGTTTGTACATCAATTCTACATCAATTCTACTAGTAAACCAAGGCTAGGTTATGATGTGATAGCTGTCAGGCGTTGCCTGGCACACTAAGACCTATTTAAGTCTGTCAAACAAGAAAAATAAAATAAGTCCCTAAAAATTGCGTTTGGGGACTTATTTCACATCTACTTTTGGGGACTTATTGCATATGAAATACCTCCCCAAAATGACATCTAAAATCGTTGTTGTTGTTCCCATACAAATTTTTGGGGCCTTATTTCATTTATTGTTTGGGGACTTATTTCCTGGGGACTTATTTCGCAGAGCCAAAATATTATTATAAGTTAGGTTTAAAGCTGCAAAGCCACATACGATAGTTAATAAAACTTTCAGCACCACCGAGACTCACATCGTTAGCCTGGAAGGCTTACCTCACACCGACACACACATACTAGCACAGAAACGAGAAATTCACCACTAAAAGCGGTCACATGAGCAAGCTTCGTATAAGAGTGAGCGAGAGAGCGCACGATCGCATTAGAAATCAACCCCCGAAAGCTGGCACGCGCCTATGAGAGAGAGAAGTTTCGGAAAACGAAGCTCGTGGATGTCTGTGAAAGAGGTCGACTGGCACGGACGCAGAACTTTGTGAGTGAAGAGTGGGCGCTTGCCACTCCCGGGAAAGTGACCAAGCGAGGACAGAAAAGCGCTCAACGAGCCCAGGTGGTCGACTGAAACCTGCAGGATACTCGCCCCACCTGGAAACCACGAAACACCCAGGACACCCGCCCCACCTGAAGGCGAAGAGAACACACTGTCGTCGAGTGACCACTGACGCGGAGAAGGAGCAGCAGTGGAATTGGGAGTAGTTGTGGCGCCCCAGGACCACCGGCGGAGCACCAACTCTCCCACGCAGTTGCGTGTATGTGTGTGTGAGAGCGAGACGGGTGAGTGCCAGACATGCAAGGATACGGAGCCTTAGGATTTGGAACTCTATCACTCGAGCTCTTAGGCTGATGTCAGAGTGCGAGCGAGAAGCGATGCGATAATATTGGGCGAGAACGAGCGATAAACCACTGCAACCTTTTTCATATGAAATCGCTCGAAAGATGTCAGAGTGAAAGCGAAGCGAGTGGCGCCACTAGTTCTCGCCCAATATTATCGCTTCGCTTCTCGCTCGCACTCTGACATCAGCCTTAGGAAGTATCAACCCATCAAAACTCCTCGTCTTTCTTCGAGAAAATGGATTGATATCAGAGCTGTAGGCTCTGAATGGGAGTATAATAGATGTGCAATCTCCAATAAAAATAATAATAATAGTTATAGTCTGGCCAATATTTGTAGTCCACTGACTCAAAGTTAAATTAATAATGCGCAATTTATATTAAGAAGAGGGCGATGGATATAGACACTCTTTGATAAAAAGGGATAGGAACAGGCTAATGAAATATGCTATGAGGTTGTGGAATTCTGAACAGTGTGTCCCCATATGAAATTAAATAGGCTGCTTAATACCTTAATATATAGATATCCCACATATAACTAAATCAAGCAAAAACACCTTTTAACGAGGTAAAAAACTAGTGACGATCGCACCTTCAACATAGAAAAGTTTTAATATCAGTATTTGTGGCGAAAGATGATTACAAACTTTTTAAAATTTATTTTTTCGGCTATACAGGCCTATACAGCTTACAAGGCTTCATGGGTTATGAAGTTTAAACTTTTAAAATAAATCGTTTGAGCCGTTTTAGAGAAAAATAAAAACAGCTAAAAAACGTTTTAAAAAAATTGTTTTGTTCATAACTTTTTAACTATTACATTTAAGGAGGCGATTATAGAATTTCAAAATATCATTCCATATCATCCCGTTTAGGATACAACAAAAGTCTGTAGCATTAATAGTCCAGATTGACAAACAGAATTACATTTTTGTTTTGACTAGCCCCCCTAAAATTTTGTTTTCGGTATAACGGAACGCAGCATCGGATTTTACCGTTCCAAGTGGAATTTTACAAGGATTTAAATGTGTGCCGTACGCTCCAAATAAAACTCAAGAGTTTACTTAAAATGTTTATATAGAAGAACGTGAAATGTAATTGTTCAGGACGCGAAGCACCCGGTATGGGTGCTTCGCTTTCCCCTCTCTACAATTGCCCGTTCTGCCGCGATGGATGCTGGCGCTTCCAGGCTCTCCCGTTTTTCCGCTCCCGGAATTTGTATCCACTGCGCTCTCAAGCGCAGCTCTCAACTTAGTTTAAGTTAGTACTTTTTTGTAATCTCGATCAATACAACGCCCGGACGGTTGGACTTGGAGTAAAGAGATGCAGCGGGCAGAGCACAAAAGGGATATAACGGGTCCCAGAGGCCCTATATAAATCCGCCAGGCGCTGGAAGCTAGATCAGTCGATCAGCCAGTACAGTTAACTACAAGTGAACAACAACAAGTCGAATCGCTGGATCACCAGGAATCTCCGAGTTGAGACGCAGGTAGCTGAGGTCCAGAGGGCATCACACGACTAGGTCAAGGCGACCCATATCATTTCTGTCTCAACTAAATCCCCGCATCTCGCCTGGAGAGTCGAACAGAGTTGGAGAGGTGAAAGCCTTGACAAGGAATCGTGAACTCAGGGAGAAACCTATCAGCCAGAAGGGAGATCGGTCAATCGTTTGTCGTTTCGAGTGGAGAACTCCAGGAGAGCCCTACGGTTTGAGTCGTGTAGTCCCGGAGCCGCTACTAGGAAACGTCATGGACGATAAGCCAAGGGGTGAAGCTAGGGCGGAACGTTCGTTTGCACAAGGCGAAGTGAAGCGCTCGGCAGCATCCCTGAGTAACTTGGACTGTCAGTGCGACCTGAGTGAAACACTAGTGGGACCGTCCGAGACAGAGCCAGGGACAGGCGGTGGTGTATTGAAAGGAGAGATTCCTGGAGATCGCGGCCTCCGTTCACCCTAGTCTGAGAACTGTGACGCTTCCCTTAACCCGCGCAGCTGATCTCCGGCGAGTCCAAGTCGCTACACGTAGCCTTCGATTCCCCGCATCAGAGAAATAGCGCCAAGCGTCTTTAAGAAGCCTGAAGGATCGTCAAAAGGCTTCAAGAATCGTCGAGAGAGCTACAGGGAGCAGACCTAACAAATCAGTTCGTTATATCTGGAGCCCAAAACGTGATTGTCCCAGCAGTGAAAGCAACAAAAAGCAGAATGGGAAAGAAGTGGATTTAACGCCTTAAGACAGAGGACTTCCCCTATGTCGCACAGAAGCTAGGCAACGCTCTGGAAGGCAAAGCAGAAGACAAGAGAATGGCATTGTCGGAATATTATTCAGAGACGGAGAATGACCCGAAACTTCTGGATCTTCGCGATCTGGATCGAGGTGGAGGCAGCATACCCCGAGAAAACAAGCCCAAGCATCACACTGATACCCGCCGAAGGGGGAGGCCTATTGGCAAGTCTGAGCTTTGGCAACATGCAAAAGGAGAGAGATCCAAGCAAGGAGAGCAAAACGACAGCACCGATACCGACACCAAACCAGCCAGACTATGCCAAGGTCGCGAAAAAAGTACGCGAATGGTCCTCTATATTTGACGGTGTTGAGAAACCATTCGAGTTCCTAGAGCAAGTGGAATGGTCCGCCAACACATACGGCTTGGACTTGGATATGATTCCCCGAGCTATGCCAGAATTACTCAAAGGAAGGACATTGAAGTGGTTCATCTCCAATAACAAGCACTGGAGAACTTGGGCGGAATTTATCGATAGCTTTCACACCTACTTCCTGCCAAGAGGTTTCTTTACGAAACTGACGGATCAGGTCAAGCAACAGAAGCAGGGCTACAGCGAGTCGTTCAAAGACTATATGATTGACATGCAGACGCAGATGAGACCGCTTGGGTATTCTACAAAGGAAATACTCAGAATCATACAAAAAAACTGCACGCCGAATCTTAGAATTGCCCTCAGGGCCTACAAAGTATCGGACTTGGACACGCTGATAATCCTAGCCGATGAATACGAGGAACTGGAAAAGGTGCGGGAAGCCTTTGTTTGGGAGAACCAGTTCCCTAGAACAAAATCCGCAGCCCCCGCGCAAGCTATGTGCAGAAGGTGCAAGGAGACAGGCGACCAGGAACCTCGAAGAAACCGTCAGCGGACACCACCACAACAGGTCCAGCGGTAGCAGCCTACCAACACCCCAGATAATGACCAATGGACACCACAACAGCAAGGCCAACGGATTCAGGTGACCGACGCAGCTTACGAACGCCAATGGACCTCATACCAGGCAAACCGTGTGGAGGCCACCAAACACCACGCAGAGGCCACGGGATAGTACCCACAGACCCCCACGAGGCCTGTGGCGGGTCTGGACACTGGGAACGCGGCTGTCGAAAAAATCAGGAAAAAATATAAATAAAATAATTGGGTAATTTATTCCTGGGGCTTTATTTTTTTTATACCGAAGAATTCTAACCAAAGCGAGTTATATTCACGCATCCAAACAACTGGTATCGTGTTCGTTTTCTTGTTTTTTTTTTGGTAAAACAAAGCGCTCTCTCAACTGAAATAAAGCAGTTCCACATTGCTTGGTATGTCCAGGGAAAGTTCTAACAAACTATCCCCTGTTCCATCACAAAAAATACCAAAGATTACGATAAGGTCGCTAAAAAGGTAAAGTCGCCACCTCCCATCAAGAAAGTTACGCCAGCCAGCACAAAAATGACTGCCACGGCTGGCGATTTTGCCCTAAACCAATTTACTGAAGTCTCTGATCGACTGTCCGTATTGAAATCGCGAATAAATATTCCTTCGGCGGTCCCTCCTACGCAGTCTTGGGCTAACCTAACTGAGCGTTTTAAAAACAAACGATTGTTAGTGAACAGCCAACTAAAAATATTGTTTAATGTGCAGTCAGTCATTCAGAAATCTGGGACAGCTTTACGGGAATTGCAAAGCACCATCCAAGGGATTGTATTTTTACATGTGCTCCGCTAAACTCTCGAAGCTCACGCTTTCCTTATGGGAGCTACACGCTACACGACAGGGCCAATATTCCTACTTGGCAAGAACTTAATGGGTGCCTAACTGAGAGTCACCGGACACTAGAAGCCATAGATAACGTGCGACCATCAGGCTCTAATCAGTCCCAGCCCAGAGCATCGACTTCTAATTCCGCGTCCCGGAGGCTAAATTCCTTCGAGGCAAGAGTAGCACCCAGATCTAGAGGGTGCGACTTGTGTAATCGGGAAAACCATATACTCCCATCCATTCTCCTAAGCGGTACCCTACCGAACATCTGTGGCTCTCTTCTCGGTCAAGATACAATTTTTGGCTGGATCCTAACAAAACCAGTACCTGCGTCAAGGCATAATACGACTTCCGCCTTTTTCACGCGAATTTTTCACGCGGCTGACACCTCCCTAGATAAACTTCTCACCAAATGTTGGGATTTGGAGGATCTGCAAGTAAAAGTGGCGAAAGCATCTTATGTGACCTGTGAAGAGAATTTCCCCCCGGACGACTAAGCCTTCCGTTTCGTGATTCCGAAAACGTCAAGTCCGCACTTGGATATTCCAGATCCTTCGCGCTCGTCCAATTTTTAAGAAAAACAGTGAGGGGTTTATCCGATATTTCGAGCTCAAGACGGTAACGTTTGGAGTCAACTGTGAGCCCTTCCTGGCGATTAGAGTTCTGCAACAGCTGGCGGCAGACGTGCAGCTGACCCATCCAAGAGCGAGCTATGGCATTCGCCATTACATGTATATCGATGATGTTCTGGCTGGTGCTGACTTCGCAGAGGACGCTCAGCACATTGCCCGGGAACTACAAAGTGCCCTAGATTCCGCGGGTTTTCCATTAAGAAAATAGACCTCCAACCACAAGGAAATCTTAGCTCCATGGCTATCTCCATTTTTTGTGTGTGTCAAAATCTTTATGCAAGAAATTTGGCTTCAGGAGCTAGGGAGGGACGATGAACTTCCACTTGAGCTGTGTCAAAAGTGGCTCGATTTTCTCCAGAGCTACTCGGTCCTAAATCAAGTCAGAACTCCCAGATGGGTTTCCTTCTGCCCAGAATTTCGAGTAGAACATCATGGATTCTGTGACGTTCGTTGCCAGTCGGGTAACAATAATTACCCAGGCTACAGAGGCAGCCAACTGGTCGCATGTTCAATCTGACTTGGCTAGTCAAGAACTGCTAGTGGCATGGCCCAACTTGGTTGCAACAACCACGAGGTCAGTGGCTTAGCCAAAGCACTGACTTACGGGTGACCGAGGTTGAAAAGCGTCCTGTTAAGGCCCATGTGGCCAGAAAGGGCTTATAAAGGCGTGCGGCCGCATAACTGCCTCCAAAGATTTGCGATATGATGAACGACATCCTATTATCCTCCCGTATGAATATGCATTCCCGCGACTGCTGGTGAACTTTACGCATCTCATAACGGTACACGGAGGTAACTAGTTGGTAGTAGATCTCACCCGGTCAAGATATTCCGAATATAAAGAACTTGGTAAAGGCAGTTATTAACTCCTGCAAGTTATGGGTTATCCACAAGAAGAGATTATAAGTCCAGATGATGGGAAATTTTCCGAAAGATCGAGTCTTTTTCTCGGCAGGGATGGTATTCGCCCGCCCTTTTGATATTAAGAATTACACTGGAAGAGCTTGTCGCATTACAAAAGGGTGTTGGTTTTCGTCTAGTTTTCTATAAAGGCCATCTATTTAGAGCCTACATCCGATCTGACGACCGATAAATTTCTCGCCGCTTTCGCTCGTTTTGTTTCCAGGAGGGGTTGTCCTCGTCAAGTTCAGTCCGACAATGGGAAAACCTTTGTTTTGCGACCATGCTCTCCCGAGACTTTTTACAAGGCGTAAAAGAGCCTGTGACTAATGCATATAGTCACCAGCAGCTCAACTGGTAATTCATTCCACCTAAGGCACCCCATATGGGAGGCCTCTGGGAAGCTGGTGTCAAGAGCTTCAAGACCTTGTTTTATAAGTCCACCGCTACGCGAAAGTACACGTTTGCAGAGCTTCCCCCCTTCCCCCATTTATTCTCTGTTCTCTTACCGTGGGCGCCTTCCACATCTTCTACCTAGTATTCTTCTTTCTGCCATCCATAGTCCATAAGCACGCGCCATTACAGCATAAAAGATTTCCATTTCTTTTTCCATGATTCACCGTCAGATCCATTAAGGAATGGCTCCACGTTAACGCAGCGCCTAAGCATTGCAGAGCAGACGTACCCGAGGTACACTGTCCTACCGATGCCGAGTTTGCCGAGGAATTCACCCTCTGAAAAGGTGTCAGAGGTTCCAGAAGCTGAGCGCGGAGAAACGGCTCCGGCCGGTGCTAATATGCAACCGGTGCAGGATTTCCAACCGGAATCACCACACGCCGCCCCATATGACAGAGCCTCCCAATTCCCAGCGACGTTCTGCTACCCAGCGTCGTTCCACTACTCAGCGACGGACCGTTTCTTAGCAGCGTTCGCGCCGGCAAGATCCGCCAACTCGCAGAGGGCTCTGTCCAACGCGCTCCGCCCTCCCCCTACGGCACAGTCATCCTGGAGACCGGGCTGAAAACCTTCGATACGGCCGCTCTTATCGACCCGTGCACCCCGACGAGCTGCATTGACGCGTCCCTGGCGTACGCCTTTCGGTTGCCGACAACCAGTGTCGGCGAAGAGAAGGTCTGCACGGCGGGGGTTCGGTCGAAGGTCAACGAAGGGACCAAGTTATTGGTAATCCCGCGCTGGATGGAGGCTCTCCCGTTTTTCCGCTCCCGGAATTTGTCTCCATTGCGCTCTGAAGCGCAGCGCTCAACTTGGTTTAAGTTAGTACTCTTTTTGTAATCTCGATTAATACAAGCCCGGATGGTCCGCGCTATTTTCAAAAAGTTCCAAGTGTGTTTTGGCTTTTCCTTCTTTCTCGTGACGGCCGAGTGTGACCACAACCCCGTGGAACCAGCATTAACCAGAAGCTGCCGTCATACCCGCTCGACATCCCCCCGAACAGTTATTATAATTAAAAACAAGCCAGAACGCTATAGTCGAGTGCCTCGACTATCAAATACCCGTTACTCAGCTAGAGCAAGCAGTCTCAAGCAGGGAAAACCAAGAAGTCGCTTAAAATGGCTCAATCTTCCGGACATTTCATTATATGCATTAATAACCCAAACAAAATGGCGTTTACACTCTTCTCTAGCTTTAAAACTGTAGGCGCCACAGCTTTTCGCGGTTTGTGGGCGTTAGGGGGGAGGGGGGGGTTTCCCATTTTGGTCAATCAATATGTATTGAAGAAACGAATCCACATACCTTTTCCCTTTAATCTAGCTTCTAAACTGTGGGTGCCACAGTTTTTTTGTGGCAGTTAAAGGGGGCGTGGCACATATTAACCCCTAGAATCTGCATGCCAACTCCCAATCTTCTAGCTTTTATAGTTTCTGAGATCTCAGCGTTCATACAGACAGACAGAGAGACGGACGGACAAACGGACATGGCTAGACCGACTCGGCTAGTGATCCTGATCAAGAACATATATACTTTATATGGTGGGAAACGATTCCTTACCCTTTTACTCTACGAGTAATGGGCATAAAGAATACATTTCTCAAGAACCGTTTTTTTTAGAAATAGTGCTTTCAAGCTCACGTCAGCTTAGACTTCAAAAAGGACCGTAGAGTTTTCACTGCTCATAAATGTTCCATGTAGTAACGAATTAATCGCTATCTTGGTCAACAATCAAAGTGGATAACCATGGAAGCAGAGCTATAACTGGCAGTTTTGAAGCTAGATTAACGGGAGATGGAATGTGTTTTCGTTTCTTCAATACTTGTTGATTGACCAAAATGGGTTATTAATGACTAACGAAATGTAGAAGAAATTTTTTAAGTCGGCTTACTCTGTAAAAAATTATAAGCAAATAATTAAATGTCCGGCAGATGGCGCCACTTTTAAGCAACTGCGTGGTTTGCCCTGCCTCAGACTGGTTGCTTTAGCTGAGAATCGGGTATTGGATAGTCGAGGCACTCGACTCGGAGGGCCGGCCGCTTACCAGTTACGGCAAATTACCGTTGTAGCGGCACGGCGAAGAGAGTTTGAAGAGTGAGAATGGAGAACGAGAGGGTAGAGAGTCCAACTCCACTGAGAGAACTCTGTCAAAGAGAGTTTGGAGAGTGAGAGTGGAAAATGAGAGAGTGGAGAGTCCAGCTCCACTGAGAGAACTCTGTCAAAGAGAGTTTGGAGATCAAGGAGCGGAGAGAGTGGAGACTTCGCAGGCAGAGCCAGAGTGCCGTGTGCAAAAGGGAAATAACGGAACAGCACCGGACTTTGGACTCTGCCGTGGTCTTTGGACCACAGGGGTGCCACATGCACCAGAAGAATCAGCGGGACGGCAGCAACACGGGGATCTCCAGTTCGAAGCCGTACGAAAAGGACAACGGGCTGAAACAGGAGCTACGGACTTTGGACCTGAAGTGGAGAGATCCAGTGGCAGAGGGAAAAAGGGAAATACCGGTTCCCGGAGGGTCTATATAAAGCCGCCGGGCGCTGGCAACAGGATCAGTCGATCACAAGGAGTCAACCCGTCGAGATCAGTCAAGATAACAAAGTAAATAAGTCAGTCAACCAGTGCCAAGTAATCTACAAGTGAAACACAAGCCAAGTAGTCGGAAGCAGTGCCGTGGGAGCCTTTAAGGAGCAAGATCGCTACGTCAAGACGTTCGGGATTGGATCACCAGGAATCTAGGAATTGAGACGCAGGTAGCTGAGATCCAGAGGGCAGCACACGGCTAAGTCAGGGCGAACCGTTTCTACTCCTGTGCGACTAAGCCCTCGCATTTTGCTTGGCGTGTCTATCAGAGTTGAGCAGTGAAGTCTTGCGACAAGAGCCCGAGAACTCGGGGCGAGAGCCATCTAGACCCAGGGTGCCTTGTTCCAAGCACTTCTTTGGTGGGTCCCGGCGACAGCCCAGTCCGTCAAAGGGGAAATTGAACAGGTCCTGGCAAGACCAGCCAGAAAGGGTGAACCGATTGTCATCTCAAGGCGCTGTCCTAGAGAAACCTAACGGTTCTACGAGCCCGGGATCGGCGTGTGTCCAAACCCCGAGTACCAGGTACCTCCAGGAGCGAGGCGCACGACATCGTTAGCTGCAGCACCAGCCAGAAGGGACGTCGAGCTACGCGGAAACGTCACGGGCAACAAGCAAGAGGGTCAGACCAAGGTGGAACGTTCGTTTGCACTAGGCGTAAAAGCAAGGTGGAGCGCTAAGCAGATTCCTGGTATTACCTCGACTGTCAGCGCGATCCGCGCAAAATCCAAGTGGGACCATCCGGGACACAGGCGGCTGTGTGTCTATAGGCGTAGGCCTGTAGAGCGCAGCACCTGTTCACCCTAGTCTGGGAACGGTGACGCTTCCCTAAGCCGACACGGCTGATCGTCCTGTGAGTCCGAGGCGCAACAAGTAGTCGTCGAGCCCATACATCGGGGACGAGCATCGCCTAGCGTCTACATGGAGCTACAGGGATCTGCAAAACCGGAGCACACAGTCAACGATGCGAGCAACCACCGAGACGGCGCAGCAACGCACCGAGTCGAGCGTCACCCGGAGACACCGAGGCCCACAAGTGGCGACACCAAGGCCAACCGAGCCATCAAGCCGCTGTAATCACACCCGCAATAGACCGTATTCGAACCCGTGAATTCTGTGCTTTTCACTGATCTACTGGGCGGTCACGTTCATATAAACACACACCTTCTCTGAGCTAGCCGCACGAATCTCGTCCTGAAGCAGCAGGAACTCCGGGTCGTTGAGCCATGGGTTGGCGTTTTTAAGACTGGTTGTTTTCGTTGCGAGATCCGCGGGGTGTACGTGGGTAGGTACCCACCGCCATTGGTTCACGTTGGTGTGTTCCAGGACTTCACCAACTCTATGCATAACATACTGCTGAAATTCCGTGGGTCCATGCCCAGCCAGCTTAGGACGGTTTTGGAGTCGGACCAGTACCAGCAGGATTTTATTTGATGTCGTGAGTTGCTGAGGATCTGCTTGCTGAGTCTTGCTCCGATTACCGCGGCTTGAAGCTCCATCCTGGGAATCGATACTGGACTAAGAGGGGCTACCTTTGCCTTCGATGCCGCAAAACTTAGGTAAGTTGACTCGCCGTGGCATATGCGTAGATAGCAGACCGCTGCGTAAGCCATTTCGCTGGCGTCGACAAATGTGTGCAGCTGCACATCGCTCACGTGGTCATCTGAATGGAAGTAGCATCTTGGAATTTGTATCGCTGCAATAATCGGCAACGAGCGTTTCCATTGTGCCCATATGGGTACTAGCTCGAATGGTAGACGTTCATCCCAGTTGATCGAGCTTCGCCATACTTCTTGTAGCAAGATTTTTAGCGCGATTGTGTAGCACGAAATAAATCCCAAAGGGTCGTAGATTGACATTAGTACCTGTAGTAACTCGCGCTTGGTTGGTGGCACGTCTTTTCCCAGTACATTGCGTTTCAGCCGAGCAAATTTCAAGTTGAAAACAAACTTGGGCAAACTTGGCTTGGGCATCCAGTACAGACCGAGCACCTTTTCTGTGGCTGCAATTTCCACCTGCAGCGGAGAGTTTGTAGTGGCGTCCAGCTTGCGGAGGACTTCTTCGGAGTTTGATGACCAGTTGCGAATGTTAAAGCCGCCGGCCGAGTGGATTTGTTTCACTTGGGTGGAGATTGTAGTGACGGCCTCAACGCTGACGTCGCTGTATAGGAAATCGTCCACGTAGTGATAATTCTTGATGGCGTTCGCGGCCGTTGGGTAAATGTTCTGGAAGCGCTCTGTATTGGCGTCGCGGATATAGAGCGCGATAAATGGGGCGCAATTAATTCCGAATGTAAGGGCGCTCATAGAGGTCCCACCACAGGATCCTTTGTTTGTGTGCATCCGTGGGTCGGACTCTTATCTGATGGAACATCTCTGCTATACGCCGCAGATTGCGACCTTGCCGACCCTGAACGAAACTAGTAGGTTGAAAAGTGGTTTCAGCAGGTCAGGTCCTCGGAGCAAATAGTCGTTAAGGCATTTCCCGTTCGATTGGGCGGCGGCATCCCAAACTAGGCGAACTCTTCCCGGGCGGATACCACGCCCGCTCGTTTTGTTCGGCGATCTCCGTGGAAGTTAACTTGCGTGCGTAACCCTTATTGATAGATTGTCCACTTCTTTTTGAGTTTGCTCTCTCAGCTCGCTTTGCTTGAGAAACTTGCGTTGCAGGCACTTAAGCCTGTTAGTGCGTTCAGGTAACTCTCGGGTAGCGGTGCGTCGGCATCCTTCCAGGGCAGACCGACTTCATATCGTCCATCGTTGAAAACGGCAGTTGATTGTAGGTGGCTCAGGGCTTGGCTATCCTCTGCTGACAGCAATTTGCTTTGTGTAGCTGTTTCAATACCAAATGTTTGCTTTACGGCTTCGTATAAGTCAGCATCTAGTTGGCTGCAGCTACAAACGTGCACATTGACCCGCTCTGTTGTTGGTCCCCTTGTGTTGCAGCTTTGTAGTGCCCATCCTAGCCTTGCTTTCGACACTATGGGCTGATTCCATGCTCCTTCCCGTAGCTTGAGGGGCACAGCCAAATGTCAATTGTTGGCATCGATGAGAACAGTAGGGCGAGCATTTTGATATGATTCGATTGGGAGTCCTTTTAGATATCGGAATCTTTGGGCGAGCTCGCTCATATCGACTGATTGCGCGGGCAGGTTGAGGCACTCTACACTGTGTACATCCCTCAGCTTGAACTTAGATCCGGTGCGAGCGTTGGATTCGGTGAGTGAAGATCGTTCGGATGCATGATCGGTGTGTGTAGTATTGTTCGTCCACCTTAGGCAAAGGGATTGCCTGACGCCCTTCACATTCAGTTGCTCGAAGACCTTTCTGTTGATAATCTAGCATCTAGAAATGCAAATGTATGTAGTGATTGTTAATTGTAATGAATATTAATTGGAACAATGCGGAAATTTGTGTTTTCCATATGCCGATGAGTGTGGAGCAGCCCGTTATGGTGGTGAGGGGCTTCGTCGCTGATGTCGGACGTTATAGCTGGCCGCGCCGCGTCTGGTTGCAGCCCTCTATGAATCAACGGATGGTGTCTTTGCCTGCAGCCGTTGATGCCGCACACTTTTCTCAGCAAGCACTATCGACGATGCCGGCTTAGGCAATTATGGCATAGTTTATTGACGCGTACAACGCGTAGCCTTTCCTCCAGGGCCATAGACTCGAACTCCGGGCAGTTATGAAGTTTGTGGTCCGCGCTTTGGTAAGCTATGCACTTGGCTCTGCTATCTTCGCAGTTCGTGTTGTAGAACTGCGTCGTAACCTTGCTGGCTGCCTCAGCAATTTCGTATAGCCATTCACTAAAAATCCGTACTGATGATGAGTCTCCGTTCCTGGCATACATTGCCCACTGCAGCTTGAGTTGGGAGGGTAGCTTGTCCACGAGATCTTGCACGAGCAGCGGGTTGCTCATGTGGTCCTTAAGTTTGCACGCTTCCATCGTCGAGTAAACGTTACGTACGCCTAGAGCGTATTCTAGCTTGACCCTGGGAGGCGGGAGTTGTTTGACCTTGTTGAGCACCGAGCGGAGAATAAGTTCGGGTCGCCCAAAGCACATTTGCAGAGTTTTTATGATTTCTGGCACCATTGCCGGTAGCATTAATTTGCTCTGGACTACATTCCTGACTTGGCCCTTGAGGCTTGGTTGCAGGCGCATAAGATTTTCCGCTTGAGTGTAGCCTGCGATCTCGGTACTGGTTTGGTAGCTTCTGAAGAACAGTGGCCAGCTTTCGGGGTTGCCGTCGAAAGTGGACAACTCTTTAGGGATCGCTTGGCGGGCAGCAATTTGTGCGGCGCTTGGTACGTTCTGCGGGGGCGAGGTCCCCCTGCAGAGTCCTGCCAGTCCCACATGGTCGATGTGTTTGTCGCCCCGTGCGCCCGCGCGATTGAGGTTGTGTTTGCAGACGGTTCTCGATTCACACTCACTGCACATATTGAGGTTTTACACGTATGTGGTGGCAGCTCCTCGTGGTGCAAGTAGTGTGAGGGGTTGCTGTGTGGTGTTAAAGCCGTGTCGTTAATTGTAGGCCATTTCTTACATGTCGTGGGAGTCCACTTGCCAGCCACCGTAGTCGTGTTCGTTGTCAGGGTGGAAACCATTCCTTGGGCTGTGCTCACTGTTGAGGTTATGTAACCCAGGTCAACGAGTGAGTTTTCTGCCGCCGGTGACGAGGACGCTTGGGGTTTACCCGCTTGCAGTGGGTTCTCATGATCGAGGAGGAGGTCTGTTGTAGCTCTGGCAGCTGTTGTATCATGCAGCTTGTAACTGCACTCGCAGCTCAAGCTAACGCCGGTGCCAGCGTTGTTGGCGCCGACGCACGCAAAATGACACCATGAGCTGCAGCGGCAGCATTGTACCATTCGGTCATCATCCTCCAGTTTACATTTTCTGCAGTGAATCGTTCCGCTCGGCGTTTCGATATCTGGCATTTTTACGTTGTGGTTATCTCACTTGGATGTATGTAATTTGTCGCCAAAGATTTTTCACATGTAAGTGTTCCTTGGCTAGTTACGATGTTTTAAAGAATGTTGAGTTGCCTGGCTGCGAATACGCTTTTAACAGCGCCCAAATTAATACACGAGCTTAATGTTCAATGATTTTCTATTTTTTCTCTATTTGGTGCGCTTTAAAACATCGTCTCCGAATATCAGCAGCAAACTGTCGCTCGTTTTGCATGGCTGTACGTCGCGGCCTCGCATACACCAAAGCTCCGCGAGTAACGGTTCCGTTGTGCAGCTGATTTGGAGATGGAATATCCTTTAATCGGGCTTATTGGTTTTAGGCAAGATTTCGGCGGCAACAGACTCCTTTGCGGGCTATAAGGCACCAGGACTTGATGAAATATTTCCAGCCATGTTGCAGGCGACCAAGGAAAGGACCACCCCATGGTTGCATGAAATATACTCGGCATGTCTAAGCTCGGACTATATCCCAATCCCATGGAGGAACTCTCGGATTCTCTTCCTCCCAAAGGTGGGAAAGTGCAGTCACGCGAGCCTCAAGGATTACAGGCCGATAAGTCTTACGTCTTTCATACTTAAAACTCTGGAAAAGCTGCTGGATCTACACATCAGGAACGATGTAGGGAGACCTATGTCATCCAATCAGCATGCCTACACCAATGAGAAATCTGTGGAAACGGCACTACACTCGCTAGTAGCAACCGTTGAGAGAGCCCTACACATTAAGGAATATGCGCTTGGAGTATTCGTAGATATATCCGGAGCATTTAACAATGTCAAGACGGATGCTATAATGGGTCGCCTAGAAGCGGCCAGCACGCACCCCGCAGTAAGCCTCTGGATAGGAAACCTGCTTAGCGAGGCACTAAGGCACTGAGGCACTGCTTCCATGGTAAAGGGGGCTCACAGAGGCACACCACAAGGTGGGGTCCTCTCGTTTCTTCTATGGAATTTGATGGTCGACAATCGAATTAAGAAATTCGAGAGGAGAGCCCAAAAATAACTGCCTACGCGGACGACATAGGCATAATTATTAGAGGAGTTTGTCCATCGACCCTCAGCCCCATAATAGAATCAACACTCAGGGAGATAAGTGAGTGGGCGGAAAAGGTGGGACTCAGTATCAATGCGGACAAGACGGACCTCATTCTCTTTACTAAGAGATACAAGGTACCGAAATGGACCCCCCCCCCCAAAAAAATTGGCGCAACCAGGCTGACCCCGAAAGCACAGGTCAAGAACCTCGGAACAATACTGGACTGCAAGCTGGCATGGAGAAAGAGGCCACCGTGGCGCTATATGCATCCAAGAAGATGATTAGCAGCACATGGGGTCTGTCGCCTACTCTGATACTCTGAATCTACATCTCGGTGGTGTGGTGGCAAGCCACTGAAAAGAAGACCTACACCGAGCTTATGGAGAGAACTGGTCTGCCTAACGGGGGAGCTGAGGTCAACCCCAACTAAAGCTCTAGAAACAATCCTTGGAATCGACCCCATAGATATCAACGCTCAACTAACTGCAGGAAAGGCAGCACAACGTCTAGTTGCATCAGGCAATATGACGACGTAAAGCTTCGGACACAGTTCAATCGGCCGAAGCATGATCAACAAAACGGACTACATGACCCCCAGAACGTGCCCGGAGGTTAAAACAACCTCGTTCATGGGCCCAGACGACTGGATAACGGGTCGGGACCAGACTCAACACCTCAACATCTACACAGACGGCTCCAAGATGGAAGGAGAAGTAGGAGCGGGTTTATACTGTATGGGCCCTGAAATAAGGCTGTCATATAAGCTACCCAGCGACTGTAGCATATTCCAGGCAGAAGTCTTCGCCATAAGGAAAGCGGCAGAAGTGGCTCAAAGTATAAACCGATCATACGATGTGGTCAACTTGTTCGTGGACAGCCAAGCGGCGATAAGATCCATGCAGTCGTCAACGGTCAGTTCCAAAAATGTAATGGCAAGCAGGAAGGTAGATAGCCCTAGCACGACGAAGTCAGTGCGGATCTATTGGGTTCCCAGTCACCAGGGCATCGATGGCAACGCGACAGCTGACGTTCTTGCAAAGGAGGGCGTAGAGCTGACGAACGACAGAACGACAGTATGTTTCCCTCAGAACGGTACAAAGCGCCCTGGAGAACCAGGCGGACACGCGGGCAAAAAGCAGGTGGAGGAATACCAAGACTTGCCGAATTGCAAGGACAATGTGCAAAGAGCGCAATAAAAAACTCAGGCAGTATGTACTGTATCTTCCTCGGAAAGACTGTTAGTGGGAACCCTCACAGTCCACTGTCTGGCCGCATCACACGTAACTACGATCGGAATACTGAACAGCCGCACCTTCAGGAAATGCAATGAATCGGGGGCTATTGAAACCCTGGAACATCTTATCTGCAACTGCTCGGCTCTTTCACGAGCAAGAACAAGATACCTCGGTGCCCCAGTTCTGGCATCACTAGAAGACGCCTCCAGTAGGATACCAGGCGAACTTTTTGCCTTCGCGAAATAAACCTCGATCCTTGTGGACACTAAAACCTAATAGAATATCTTAAGGTTCATACAGATCAGCAGGACAACTAAGGGCCATATTGTCCTATGCGGGGCCCCGTCCATGAGGGCCGTCCGTGTAACCTAACCTAACCTAACCTAGTAGTTTACAAATAGCTGACTTAAATAAAAAAAGTTTTTGTTTTATACTAAAATTATCTTTAATTGTTAGAGTTATTTATTTTCAAAAATTCCTTTAATTTAAATTTAAACTGATTAGCACCTCTTATTGATTTAAGAATATTAGGCAGTTCGTTCCACAGGCGCACAGCATTGATGTAAAATTTTCTCTGAGAACACAGATCTTGTTTTCGGACGAATTAAATTATTAGTTTGATTTGATTGGGCATGCACAAGTTTGTCAGTAAGGTATGTGAGGTAAATCATTATAAATTTCTGCTCTTCTTTTATTAAATACATATCTGGTAATGGAGTTGAACCCTACTTTTAATTATTAAAAGTCCCGAGTAACGCAATAGCCAAAGACTTCGACACAATAAAATAGTTAGGGTAATATGTAAATTTTTCATATTTGGATCTTCAGGCTTACTGGCAGAAAGTGTTGGGTTTCTGACAACCAGGGCTGTGAACCACTTCGGAGCTGAACCACTCCGAACCGGAGTGGTTGACATTTTTTGGAAAACAAACCGTAGCGTAAACCGGAGCGCCGAATTTTTTTATAGTTGAAGCGGAACCGAACCGGATATATCATTTTTGAAATCCAGTTCGCTTTACAAAAAATTTTTTTTGTTTAACATTGTGGGAAATTTTCTGATCGTATTAACATTGAGTTTATTTACTAAGGGAAATAAAAATACGCAAATATTTTGTCTATGCAATGCGTACATTTAATTCAATCAATTTAATAATATATAAAAATATTAAAGTATTTGCAGTAATGCTATAGACGATTTTCTATGCGGAATGTTAAAAAATGTGAATGTAACAAAAAAATCGAGGAAAGTGTAAATTTGAATAAAAGTTCATGCAAAAGTAATATGGGTTTACAGCTCTGCTGACAACTGCCTTAACATTCCATATATTTTTTCTGTTGCTTTAGTAATATGTGTACTCCATTGCAAGGTATTATTGAAAGTTATATCCAAGCTAACAGCATTTTGTACATATTCAATGGGAATATTATTGATGACTATACGGGACAGGTTATTAGTTTCAAGTGCTTATTTATATATTATCAGGCATTTTGGTTTACTAGGACTTATTCCCAGACCATTTTTTTCCGCCCATTTATGTATTTTGTTTAATTCAATATTACATATACATATACAATCACACATCTCACTTATAGGTTGACTTACATATTTTTTTGTACATCATCTGCACACATATGAACATTACAGTTTGACAGATTATTAGGCAGGTTATTAATATACACGCAAAACATTAAAGGATCGAGCACAGATCCTTGAGGGATAACGTGATCAATAGTTTAAAACGCAGAAAATTTCCGAACCTGACACTACTGCTTGTGCCCTCCCAGAGAGATACGACTTAAGTAGTGCAACTGCTGTGGTATTAAAGTTAAAAATGTTACTGAGCTTGGTACAGAGAATGTGGTGGTTGACAGTGTCGAAAGCTTTGCTATGGTCTAAGGGCGTTAAGAAGGTTAAATATCCATTGTCAAGTTGCGTTCGGATATCCTCAGCTTTACCTGCTACTGCCGTGGAACAGCTTCTGTTCTTACGGAACCCCGATTGTATCTTACTTAGCAGCTTATTTTCATCAAAAAGGAATTGCATCTGGAATGCAATTAGTTTTTTTAAAGACTTTGGCCAAGAAGGGTAAATTAGAGGTTGGTCTGTAATCATTATTACTTTTATCTATAGGTAAGATTTTAGCAATTTTCCATGTAAAAGGAAATGTTGACGTCATTATTGCAGTATTCATTACGTGAGTTATGTATTTAAAAACGCTAGGCAGTAAAGTTCTAATAAATTTGGGACTAATACTGTCCAGACCTTCAGATTATATATTAAGAATACATTTTAATACATGACAACTATTAACACTCACAAAGTTAAAGCTATTATCACAGGATGGTTGCAGGTTCAGGTACTCATTGCATGAAGCTTCAGGTATGTACATCTGATTGCACATACTTTGAATTTAACTCGTCAAGATCATCCTTAACAGTACTGTGTTGCGAGCGAGATGCACTACATGCTTTGGCGGGCGTTCATAGAAGAAAGGCAAGGGCTTGTTAAAAAACTTTCGATATTTAAAAAACTAAAAATGGCTCCAACTTTTTACAAAAACCGATTGTAACTAACACAATAGCGCATATATAAAAAAAAAAAAAAAAATTTTTGTGGGGGCAATGGTTAAAAATTTTTTTAAAATTTTAATTTGTTTTTATTTTTAAGAAATTAAAAACTTATTTTTTTTAGAAGTTGTTTTTTGGAAGAAGAGGTTTTAGAGGAATTAATACAAAAGACATGAAGACAATCGGATTCATATGACCGGAGATACAGATTTTCAATGAAAGGATACTTTTTCAAATTTGACAATTTTTGGCAAACTTAAAAAAATTCTAATTAAAAAAATAATTTTTTTTCAGTCAAACCATAATACACGTGTTTACTTATTTTCCGAATAGTATGTGTAAAAAAAATTTCAGGCAAATCAAAAATGTGAAATTTTTTTTTTGGTCAAATCTGTTCGGTTTGTAGAAGAACCGCCCATACGGGGGAAGGCAACAAGTTGTTCAAGACAAAAGGCTCTATTTTAAGTGCCTAAAAGTTCATGGCCGTAGATGCTTCTCATTAGTAGAGAAGAGCATGAGATGTTGGAGGACGTCGTCACGTCTCACCAAGTCTAGTCAGCTGAAGTTGACCAATGTTTTCGTATTGTGCCAATACAGACCCAAGGTGACTATAATAAGGTTGACACCTACGCTTTCCTGGACGAAGGATTTTTTTCACACTCATAGACGAATCTTTTTTTAATAATAAAAAGAACTATTCAAGGAAAATAATTTATTAAAAAATCGTTATACGATTTACCTACAGTGATACAACGAAAAATTGTTCAGTTTCTGCCGATTAAGGAAACAATAGCAATTTTTGTAATACTCTAGATTAGGGGACTCACCCCCGAAATTCGCAAAAAAATTATGGACTGCAATTTCTTTAAGAATTTGCAAATAGATCTTGGCGGTCGGTCATGGTTCTCTTGTAATTGAATTTCATAGTTTCCGGCTTATACTGACGGCATAGAAGAGCACTTTACCAAATACGAACATAGGAAACTCAGATAAGGGACGTTTTCATTTAACATTAAATGAGCACATCTAGTTCTGATGATCAGGACGTTTAAATTAGATGATAAAACTAGTGAAAACTAGTAAAATAGGAACCTTTCATTTAAGTTTGTTTCAATATTTAACGGTACAATACACATTACTTTTACCTAGAAACCAATTGACTTATTACATAATCATGATAATGAATTTTTTTGGAAAATCTTACAAGAAACAAGAGAGAACGCTTTAGTCGACTATTAAATATCCGTTACTCAGCTAAAGCAAGCAGTCTCAAACAGGGCAAACCAAGCAGTCGCATCTACCGGAAATTTCATTATTTGCTTATTAATTTTTACTATGTGTTCCGGTAGGTATTAATAAACCACATCACAGCAGCGTGAAAAACTTGCGCTGCGTATAGGTATAGGCGATTACGAAAATGACATAAAATTGTAATATATAGTTTAAATAAAATGTTTTTAACAATAATAAAATAAAATGTATGATTATGCAATAGATAGAAAAATTTTGGGATTTCATCGCAATAACTTTAAAACTGAGAGACTAGTTTGGGTAGAAACGGACAAACGGGTATGGCGAGATGGACTCGGCTATTGGTTTCTCATCAAGAATATAGGCAGTTCTTTTACAAGCCGAACAGATCTGCCCAAAAATATTTTTTCACATTTTTGATTTGCCTAAATCTTTTTTTTATGTACTATTCGGAAAATATGTAAACACGTATATCAGGATTTGGCGAAAAAAAATTGTTTTAGCTAGAATTTTTATAGTTTGTTAAAAACGTTAAATTTGAAAAAGTTAAATTTTAATTTAAATTTGAAAATCTGTATCTTTGTTTATAATAATCCGATTTTACTGGAGATACAAATTTTCAATGAAAGGGTACTTTTTCAAATTTGACGTTTTTTGGCAAACTAAAAAAAAATTCAGTTACAAGAGTGCCATGGCCGACCGACAAATACAAAAATCTTGGGCTTAGGTAATCGGAATTATGCCGGCACGTGGGTGATAAATCATCACTGATGATGTATGTATAAGGGCGGTTCTTTTACAAATCGAACACCTTTTATTGGGTCACATTTTTTGCCTGAAACTTTTTTTACACGTACTATTCGGAAAACAAGTAAACACGTGTATCATGGTTTGACCGAAAAAAAATTTTTTTTTAGTTCCAATTTTTTTAAGTTTGCCAAAAATTGTCAAATTTGTAAAAGTACCCTGTTATTGAAAATCTGTATCCACAGGTTATATGAATCCAATTGACTTCATGTCTTTTGCATTAATTCCTCTAAAACCTCTTCTTTCAAAAAAAAAATGTCTAAAAAAATAGGTTTTTAATTTCTTAAAAATAAAAACAAATTAAGATAATTTTTTATTTTAATATATGCGGCATATTGTTAGTTACAATCGGTTTTTTTTTTAATTGGAGCCATTTTTAGTTGTTGTTTTTTTTTATTCAGACGTTCCTCTAAGTGTGACCGTGCAAAGGCAAAGGAAAAATACCACAGCCACAAAACACCAAATTGCGCGGCTATAAATGCAAATACTTCGATAATTTTATTTTTTTTAATTTTAAATTATCGGTGGAGATATTCAATTCCCTTTAAGCAAATTTCAAGGAAAATGCGAATTCTGAGTGATTTTACTATTTGCAAAATCATGCTGCTCCGATTAGTTTTAGATTTTGGTAACAGTTTTACAATCGAAAATTTCCTTGAATTTGTTTTTATTTTTAAAATCCGAAAACGCGATGAGCTAAGACGAAATGTTTCCAAACTACTAATTACCTTTCAAATGTTAAATTATTGACAAACTGTGGATTTGTAAAAACAAAAAAAAAACATAAATTCGCCCCGCTGCGTACACACACACGCACGCTAAAATGCGTATTTTACACCCCCCACCGCTAGATATGTTTATTTTTTTATTAAGAAAAGCTAAAATATATACAGGAGAAAAGGTAAAAGAAGAGGTAGAAAAGTTCCGTTCCCGCGGGACCGCCGCAAAGCTATACCTCGCGGGACGGATGGCGGTCAGGATGCCGCTCGTCCTTATAGGTCGTCGCGTCGACTCTGCTTTCGACGCCTTAAATTTTTCAAGATACCAGCAGCCATATTGGCTACTGCATCCCAATTCCTCTGATTTTCTAGCATGCAGTCGATCACGTTATCCGCTGTCAGGTTGCACTCGGTTATTGATTCAGCTTCGGCTCGGTTCCTCCCGTATAGGGGGCATATGCCGCAGTGGTCGCAGCAGGGGTTCGACTCGTGCTTAAACCTGTACAGGTACTCTTTAAAGCATCCATGCCGGGAGATCATATCCGTGCCTTGTCTGCAGCCAAGAGTTTAGCCTGGGGATTAGCCTGCGCGTCCACCGACCTGTGTTTGCATTGTCCCACCTCCTTCGCCAAGCCTCAATCGTGCTATTGCGCTGGGTACTGCTTCCTGTACTCCCCGTCCTTCGTTCGGCCGCCAAGAGGTTTATTGGGATGGTACCGGCTATCACTAGCGCGGCTTCCTCGGATACCTTGCCGAAGCTGCTTGTGATGCGCAGTGCGCAGCGCCTGTAGACAGCTTTGCTCTAGCGACTGTAGGTTGCGGTCATCATGGCTTCGGACCATATGGGAGCGGCGTATAGGATGGTCGAGGTCACCACTGTGGCATACGCAAGGTGGGACTTGAAGGATAGCCTGTGATCGATAAGTACCCCAAGGTACTTAATCGCGTCGCTTGTTACTATTAAAGTTAAACAGACTCGAATGGATGCCTTCTCAACAATCTTTCTGCTGCTTATCAGCACTGCCTCCGTTTTGTTCTCGGCTAGTGATAGCCCGTTGTCTGCGAGCCAGCACATAAGGGTGTATATCGAGAGGCTGCACCTATCCGTGACCTCTTCAAGGGTTTTCGCAACTGTTACCAGCGCTATGTCGTCCGCAAAGCCCACCACAGTGAATCCTTCGGGTAGTGCCTGTCTTAGGATCCCGTCCTACATGGCGTTCCATGGGATCGTGCCCAAGACTGAGCCCTGGGGCACTCCTCCTGTCACCTGGTACTCATGCTTTTCGACGTCTAAGGAGTATGTGAGCACTCTGTCCTTAAAGTAATCCGCTACGAGGTCGGTCAGGTAGTCTGAGATTCCCATTCTATGAAGCGCTTGGAGGACAAGGTTCCAATTGGCAGAGTTAAAGGCATTCTTGACATCCAGAGTGCAGACGAAGCAGTACTCTTTGGAGCCGCCTAGCCATCTTTCTCCTTCGATTGCGTTAGCAGCAAATTGGGTGACCGAGAACGCTCTGAAATCGTCGAGCTCCTTTTCGAGGTGTGTGCAGATTATGCGCTCGAATATCTTACCCATAGTATTTAGCATACATAGGGGTCTGTATACGGATGAGTCGTCGGTCATCTTGCCGGGTTTTGGGATAAGCACCAATCTTTGCCGCTACCATACTGTGGGGAAGGTCCGTTGGGTGAGACACTTGTTCTACATCTCCGTGAATATACCAGGGTAAGCTGCCATCAATGTGTGCAGCGCAACATTGGGAATGCCATCGTGACCAAGGGGCCTTACCAACCTTGGTTTTCCTAAGTGCGGCCAGTACTTTGGCTTCGCTGGTGAGAACAGCCTCGCCTACCCTTGCCAGGTAAGGGGCGGCTGTGTGGGGAACAAAGTTGACACTATCTGGCCAAGCTGCACGTGGTCAGTAGTGGTCGGCTGCCTGTTGAGCTTACCCATGACCATCCTGTATGCTGCCCCGAATGGTTTTGCATCGGCCACTTCGCACAACTCCTGGAAGCATTGGGCCTTGATAACTTTGATGGCGTTCTTCAGCACCTCTTGGCCCTATAGTTTGCTTCGCTCGGCCCTGCGACGGGCCGCTAGGCGCCCGTTGCGCCTTTCGTGGCTTTTTCCATGGAGGCATCGCACGCCGTCTTTACTAAATCGGCAATGTTTCTCGCGCAGGTGCTAGCGTCTCCTCTAACGCAGACGCCTTTTATGTGGGATAGGAGGGCCACTGTGTCAAGGGTACGTGCTTTGTAGGACGTTTGGAGGCTGCTTTGGGAGGCCAATCTGGGGCTTGATTGGGTGATGATCAGCGCGTGGTCGCTGTGGGTGTAGATGTCTGACACCCTCCATGCGCAGTTACGTGCCAACTCTGGGCTAGCGAAGGTCAAATCGATAATCGACTCCCGACCTGACTTACTAAAGGTTGGTCTGCTCCCTTCGTTTCGTTGAGTTGGCATACATTTAACGAAGCCACTGACTCCAGGAGGTTGGTTCCCCGCTGTATCGTACAAGCGCTGCCCCATGTTGTGGACCATGCGTGGAAATCGCCTGCGATGATGATGAAAGACCTGCCGCGTGCGTCGTCAACGATCTCCTGCATTTTCGCCCTGAACTCGCTAATGGGTACGCTCGGGGCAATGTAGCAGCTGTAGATTGTTAGACCACTGATCATCGTTCTGGTATATCCCGCCCTGGCCGTCTGGGCTAGTAGGTCCTGCCCCGCTCTGCAATGATTTAGGTTAAGTTCTAGAACCTTAACCATTATGTACACTAGATATGTGCAAGTGTGCGTGTGTATGTGCATTTTCTTACTGATTTTTCTGTTTTAAACTTTAAATCGTATTGATAATATTGAAAAAAACATAAATATTCAAACCAATAGATTCTCTTGCTCTTCCTTACACGCGCATTATATTGTTTAAACAAATGAAAATGTTTAAACAATTTGATTCACGGTTTCTCCTTTTCACCTAATTTCCTTTTTTTTACTTGTAAAATTTTCAATCTTGATTTCCGCAGGCAAAGCTGCGGGCGACCCTGCCTCGTTTTTTTTATATTGAATATTAATTACATTTCAAACATTTAACACTTAACATTTTTAAATATCAAATTTTTGACTTAAGATAAAATAAAAATTAATTCACATAATTTAACTATTGTATAACCCAAGCCTTTCGAACTTCATATTACATAAGGTGATCACAAAACTCAGTATCTACACCCAGAAAAAAAAGAACGAAAAAAATTATGAACATTTTTCATGATTTACGAACAATCCGTTCGCTATTTTGTGTTCATGAAAAAGGAACGCTACGAGGTCAAATCACGAGGTAAAAAGAATTGAACTTCTTTTGATTTTCTTCTTTTCCTCAGCATTAGCGAAATTTCAAAGTGATCATGGTAAAACATTTACTCCTGACTTATTAATGTCAGCAAGAACTTCCACACTGTAGCTTAGATGGTTATGTTGGACGTAAAGAAAACATAGTCCATAGGCCGTAAGTTCAAACCCACCGCAATTCTTGCCAATAATGATGTTGACAAATTTATTTTTGTTTTACTTTGTAAACTGTTTTTAGGTATGAGTATTTCCCAGCCTCTCAAAATGTTTAGCAAAGTAAAAAAAAATTAAGAGAACTTCATTTTTGGCAAGAACTTGGATTTGATCACACGAGCTTTAGATTACGAGGGTTTCAATTTTGGTTTTACATTTGAAGTTTTTTTTTTAAATTCTTTTGTTTTTAAAATGCAAAAAGCCATTGATCTAAAACGAAATGTGTTCAAACTTTTAACAAACTGAAGAGTTGTAAAAAAACAATAGAAAAGAAACATACTTACACGCACAACTAAATATAAGCAAAAAATGCGTATTTTAGAAACTCAATATATATGTGTGTGAGTGTGTGTATGTGTGTGCATTGCAGCTGACTAAGGAAGTAGGATTTGTTTTCTTAAAGATTTTTCTGTTTTTAAATTTAAATCGCATTGATAAAATTGAAAAAAAAAAACATAAATATTTAAACCAATAGATTCTAAACAAAAGGAAATGTTTAAACAATTTGATTAACAGCTTTTCCTCCCACCTGTCTTCCTTTTTATACCCTTGCAGAGGGTATATTGATTTCAGTCAGAAGTTTGCAACGCAGTGAAGGAGACGTTTCCGACCCTATAAAGTATATATATTTTTGGTCAGCATGACTAGACGAGTCGATCTAGCCATGTCCGTCTGTCCGTCTGTCCGTCCGTCTGTCCGTCTGTCCGTCCGTCCGTCCGTTTCTACGCAAACTAGTCCCTCAGTTTTGAAGCTATCGAGCTGAAACTTTACCAAAAGTCGTCTTTCTATTGCAGGTAGTATATAAGTCGGAGCCGGCCGGATCGGACAACTATATCGTATAGCTCCCAAAGGAATAATCGGAAAAGTAATTGAAAAAAAATTATAACTTGTCTGTCTGTCTGTCTGTCTGTCTGTCTGTCTGTCTGTCTGTCTGTCTGTCTGTCTGTCTGTCTGTCTGTCTGTCTGTCTGTCTGTCTGTCTGTCTGTCTGTCTGTCTGTCTGTCTGTCTGTCTGTCTGTCTGTCTGTCTGTCTGTCTGTCTGTCTGTCTGTCTGTCTGTCTGTCTGTCTGTCTGTCTGTCTGTCTGTCTGTCTGTCTGTCTGTCTGTCTGTCTGTCTGTCTGTCTGTCTGTCTGTCTGTCTGTCTGTCTGTCTGTCTGTCTGTCTGTCTGTCTGTCTGTCTGTCTGTCTGTCTGTCTGTCTGTCTGTCTGTCTGTCTGTCTGTCTGTCTGTCTGTCTGTCTGTCTGTCTGTCTGTCTGTCTGTCTGTCTGTCTGTCTGTCTGTCTGTCTGTCTGTCTGTCTGTCTGTCTGTCTGTCTGTCTGTCTGTCTGTCTGTCTGTCTGTCTGTCTGTCTGTCTGTCTGTCTGTCTGTCTGTCTGTCTGTCTGTCTGTCTGTCTGTCTGTCTGTCTGTCTGTCTGTCTGTCTGTCTGTCTGTCTGTCTGTCTGTCTGTCTGTCTGTCTGTCTGTCTGTCTGTCTGTCTGTCTGTCTGTCTGTCTGTCTGTCTGTCTGTCTGTCTGTCTGTCTGTCTGTCTGTCTGTCTGTCTGTCTGTCTGTCTGTCTGTCTGTCTGTCTGTCTGTCTGTCTGTCTGTCTGTCTGTCTGTCTGTCTGTCTGTCTGTCTGTCTGTCTGTCTGTCTGTCTGTCTGTCTGTCTGTCTGTCTGTCTGTCTGTCTGTCTGTCTGTCTGTCTGTCTGTCTGTCTGTCTGTCTGTCTGTCTGTCTGTCTGTCTGTCTGTCTGTCTGTCTGTCTGTCTGTCTGTCTGTCTGTCTGTCTGTCTGTCTGTCTGTCTGTCTGTCTGTCTGTCTGTCTGTCTGTCTGTCTGTCTGTCTGTCTGTCTGTCTGTCTGTCTGTCTGTCTGTCTGTCTGTCTGTCTGTCTGTCTGTCTGTCTGTCTGTCTGTCTGTCTGTCTGTCTGTCTGTCTGTCTGTCTGTCTGTCTGTCTGTCTGTCTGTCTGTCTGTCTGTCTGTCTGTCTGTCTGTCTGTCTGTCTGTCTGTCTGTCTGTCTGTCTGTCTGTCTGTCTGTCTGTCTGTCTGTCTGTCTGTCTGTCTGTCTGTCTGTCTGTCTGTCTGTCTGTCTGTCTGTCTGTCTGTCTGTCTGTCTGTCTGTCTGTCTGTCTGTCTGTCTGTCTGTCTGTCTGTCTGTCTGTCTGTCTGTCTGTCTGTCTGTCTGTCTGTCTGTCTGTCTGTCTGTCTGTCTGTCTGTCTGTCTGTCTGTCTGTCTGTCTGTCTGTCTGTCTGTCTGTCTGTCTGTCTGTCTGTCTGTCTGTCTGTCTGTCTGTCTGTCTGTCTGTCTGTCTGTCTGTCTGTCTGTCTGTCTGTCTGTCTGTCTGTCTGTCTGTCTGTCTGTCTGTCTGTCTGTCTGTCTGTCTGTCTGTCTGTCTGTCTGTCTGTCTGTCTGTCTGTCTGTCTGTCTGTCTGTCTGTCTGTCTGTCTGTCTGTCTGTCTGTCTGTCTGTCTGTCTGTCTGTCTGTCTGTCTGTCTGTCTGTCTGTCTGTCTGTCTGTCTGTCTGTCTGTCTGTCTGTCTGTCTGTCTGTCTGTCTGTCTGTCTGTCTGTCTGTCTGTCTGTCTGTCTGTCTGTCTGTCTGTCTGTCTGTCTGTCTGTCTGTCTGTCTGTCTGTCTGTCTGTCTGTCTGTCTGTCTGTCTGTCTGTCTGTCTGTCTGTCTGTCTGTCTGTCTGTCTGTCTGTCTGTCTGTCTGTCTGTCTGTCTGTCTGTCTGTCTGTCTGTCTGTCTGTCTGTCTGTCTGTCTGTCTGTCTGTCTGTCTGTCTGTCTGTCTGTCTGTCTGTCTGTCTGTCTGTCTGTCTGTCTGTCTGTCTGTCTGTCTGTCTGTCTGTCTGTCTGTCTGTCTGTCTGTCTGTCTGTCTGTCTGTCTGTCTGTCTGTCTGTCTGTCTGTCTGTCTGTCTGTCTGTCTGTCTGTCTGTCTGTCTGTCTGTCTGTCTGTCTGTCTGTCTGTCTGTCTGTCTGTCTGTCTGTCTGTCTGTCTGTCTGTCTGTCTGTCTGTCTGTCTGTCTGTCTGTCTGTCTGTCTGTCTGTCTGTCTGTCTGTCAGGCACCAAAAACATGTCAGACAGACAGACAGACAGACAGACAGACAGACAGACAGACTAGAACAGACAGACAGACAGACAGACAGACAGACAGACAGACAGACACAGACGAGACGAGACAGACAGACAGACAGACAGACGAGACAGACAGATGTAGACAGACAGACAGACAGACAGACAGACAGACAGAACAGACAGACAGACAGACAGACGAACAGACAGACAGACAGACAGAGACGAACGAACAGACAGACAGAACAGACAGACAGACAGACAGACAGACTGACGACGACAGAGGCAGACAGACAGACAGACAGAGACAGACAGACAGACAGACAGACAGACAGACAGACAGACAGACAGACAGACAGACAGACAGACAGACAGACAGACAGACAGACAGACAGACAGACAGACAGACAGACAGACGACGACAGACAGACAGACAGACAGACAGGACAACGACAGACAGACAGACAGACAGACAGACAGACAGACAGACAGACAGACAGACAGACAGACGGAGGACGACAGACAACGAGACAGACAGACAGACAGACAGACAGACAGAGCGAGACAGACAGACAGACAGACAGACAGACAGACAGACAGACGAGACAGACAGACAGACAGACAGACAGACAGACAGACAGACAGACAGACAGACAGACAGACAGACAGACAGACAGACAGACAGACAGACAGGGTCGCCCGCAGCTTTGCCTGCGGAAATCAAGATTGAAAATTTTACAAGTAAAAAAAAGGAAATCAGGTGAAAAGGAGAAAACGTGAATCAAATTGTTTAAACATTTTCATTTTGTGAGGAGTTGAATAACTCCCACAAATAACAGCAGCAAAACTACCGATGGCCGGCCGCTTACCAATTACTCGGCGAAGTAGCGGGGTAGCGGCGCGGCGAAGAGTAAATGGAGAGACTCTTGCAAGTAGAGAGTTTGGAGAAAGAGAGTTTGGAGAGACTCTTGCAAAAGAGAGTTTGGAGAGTGAGAGTTTGGAGACCTCGGAATCAGGAGAGAGAACTCTGCCAAAGAGAGTTTGGAGAGCGAGAAGCGGAGAGTGAGAGAGTGGAGACTTCGCAGGCAGAGCCAGAGTGCCGTGTGCAAAAGGGAAATAACGGATCTGCACCGGACTTTGGACTCTGCCGTGGACTTTGATCCAGGAGGACAAGTGCCACATCTCTGCAGCGGAGCGACGCACAGACGTGCCACAGGCACCAAAAACATAAGCGGAGCAGCGGCAACACCCAGAAACACAAATTAAGGCCGTGCGGGAAGGACAAGTGGGTCAAACAGGATCCACGGACTTTGGACCCGGAGTGGAGAGATGCCGCGGCCAGAGCTCAAAAGGGAAATAACGGCACCCGGAGGCCCTATATAAAGCCGCCGGGCGCTGGCAGCAGGATCAGTCGATCACAAGGTGTCAACCCGTAAAGATCAGTCAAGATAACAAAGTGAACCAGTGCCAAGTAATCTACAAGTGAAACACAAGCCCAGTCGTCGGAAGCAGCGCCGTGGGAGCCTTCAAGGAGCAAGATCGCTACGTCGAGACGTTCGGGTTTGGACCACCAGGAATCTCCGAATTGAGACACAGGTAGCTGAGGTCCAGAGGGCATCACACGGCTAAGTCAAAGCAGACCATCCTACTCCTGTCACGACTAAATCCTCGCATTACGCTTGGCGTGTCTAGCAGAGCCGAGTAGTGAAGTCCTGCGACAAGAGATCAAAACTCGGGGCGAGAGCCATCTAAACCCAGGGTGCCTTGTTCCAAATACTCCTTTGTCGGGTCCCGGCGTAAGCCCAGTCCGTCAAGTGGAACTCGAACAGGTCCTGGCGAGACCAGCCAGAAAGGGCGAACCTGTTATCATCTCCAGGCGCTGCCCTAGAGAAACCTAACGGTTCACGAACCCGGGATCGGCGTGCGTCTAAACCCCGAGTACCATAAGCCACGCCACGTCCAGCCTCACAACCAGCACCTCCAGGAGCGAGGCGCAGGATATCGTCAGCTACAGCACCCGCCAGAAGGGACACCGAGCTACGCGGAAACGTCACGGGCAATAAGCAAGAGGGTCAGACCAGGGTGGAACGTTCGTTTGCACTAGGCGTAAAAGCGAGGTGGAGCGTTAGACAGATTCCTGGTGTTACCTCGACTGTCAGCGCGATCCGAGCGAAACCCTAGTGGGACCATCCGGGACAGAGCAAGGGACAGGCGGCTGTGTGTCTATTGGCGTGGGCCTGTAGAGCGCAGCACCTGTTCACCCTAGTCTGGGAACGGTGACGCTTCCCTAAGCCCACACGGCTGATCGCCTTGTGAGTCCGAGGCGCTACAAGTAGTCGTCGGGTCCGTACATCGTGCACGAGCATCGTCGAGCATCACCGAGCGTCTTCGCGGGACTACAGGGATCTGCAGGACCGGAGCACGGAGTCAACGAGGCCAGCGACCACCGAGGCGACGCAGCAACGTGCGGAGACGAACATCCCCAGGAGACACCGAGGACCCCGAGTGGCGACATCCAGGCCCAAACCGCCATTGAGCCCGCTGTAATTATTCCCGCAATAAACTCCATTCGAACCTGTTAATTCTGTGCTTTTCACTGATCCCCTGGGCGGTCACGTTTATATAAATTTGGTGGGACGAACACACAACTTCTCTGAGCTAGCCGCACGAATCTCGTAGCGAGCAGACATACAAAATCAGTTCGTTACATCTGGCGCCCAAAACGTGATTGTCCCAGCAGTGAAAGCGACGTAAAGCAGAATGGGAAAGAAGTGGATTTACCGCCTTAAGACAGAGGACTTCGCCTACGTCGCACAGAGGCTAGGCATCGCTCTGGAAGGCAAAGCGGAAGACAAGAGAAGGGCACTGTCCGAATACTACTCTGAGACAGAGAACGACCCGAAACTTGCCGCGATCTGGAGCGAGTTGGAGGCAGCATACCCCGAGAAAATAAGCCCAAGCATCACACTAACACCCGCCGAAGGGGAAGACCTACTGGAGAGTCTGAGCTTTGACAACATGCAAAAGGAGAGTCAAAAGAGAGAGCGAAGCCAGGAGAGGAAAACCGCAGCGCCGATACCGACACCTAGCCAACCAGACTATGCCAAGGTCGCCAAACAAGTACGCGAATGGTCCTTCAGATTCGACGGTGTCGAGAAACCATTCGAGTTCCTGGAGCAAGTGGAATGGTCCGCCAACACATACGGCTTAGACTTGGACATGATTCCCCGAGCTATGCCAGAACTACTCAAGGGAAGGGCATTGAAGTGGTTCATCTCCAACAACAAGCACTGGAGAACTTGGGCGGAATTCATCGAGAGCTTTCACACCTATTTCCTGCCAAGAGATTTCTTTACGAAACTTACAGATCAGGTCAAGCAACGGAAGCAGGGCTACAGCGAGTCGTTCAAAGACTATATGATCGACATGCAGACGCTGATGAGACCGCTTGGGTATTCGACAAAAGAAACGCTCAACATCATAAAAGAAAACTGCACGCCGAATCTCAGAATTGCCCTCAGGGCCTACAAAGTATCCGACTTAGACACGCTGATGATCCTAGCCGATGAATACGAGGAACTGGATAAGGAGCGGGAAGCATTCGCCCAGGAGAACCAATTCTCAAAGGCAAAGCCTGCAACCCGGCCGCAAGCTATATGCAGTAGGGACGGGGGCGCCTCGATAGGGCGGTCGATTGGCACGGACGATAGTGCGATCGATGGGCACACGATATATGGCAAAATCATGGTGAAGAAAATATCGCGAACGATCAAGTGGCAACGCCGCCCCAGCGATATCGATAGCTGATGGGTATCGATATCGTGGGGAGTTCCGCTGGGCTATCGATAGCTGATGGGTATCGATGACCAGTGGGACCAGACGAGAAAAACAGCGCGGGAAACTTGAGCGAAGGCCCGCTGGGTATCGATAGCTGATGGGTATCGGTAACCAGTGGGACCAGATAGAGGATCGGCGCGGGAGTTTCAAATTGCTGCAACGACGACGACCGGCGCCGTAGAAACTCTCGGAGTTGAAGGCATCGAGGGAGCAACGATGGAGCAACGAGGGAGCGCCGAGGGAGCACCGAGGGAATCAAAAAGAGCAAAGCGAAGACTCAACGGCTAGCATACACGAGGAAACGCCGGCGAGTAGGAGCAAGTTCTTAAAAGTTTCCCGAAGTAAGGGGGGAATGTGAGGAGTTGAATAACTCCCCACAAATTCCCGCAGCAGAACTACCGATGGCCGGCCGCTTACCAATTACTCGGCGAATTAGCGGGGTAGCGGCGCGGCGAAGAGCAAATGGAGAGACTCTTGCAAATAGAGAGTTTGGAGAGTGAGAGTTTGGAGACCGAGAAGTGGAGAATGAGAGTTTGGAGACTTCGAGGTTGGGAGAGAGAACTCTGCTAAAGAGAGTTTGGAGAGCGGGAAGCGGAGAGTGAGAGAGTGGAGACTTCGCAGGCAGAGCCAGAGTGCCGTGTGCAAAAGGGGAAATAACGGATCTGCACCGGACTTTGGACTCTGCCGTGGACTTTGATCCAGGAGGACAAGTGCCACATCTCAGCAGCGGAGCGACGCACGGACGTGCCACAGGCACCAAAAGCATAAGCGGAGCAGCGGCAACACGCAGAAACACAATTTAAGGCCGTGCGTGAAAGGCAAGTGGGTCAGGCAGGAGCTACGGACTTTGGACCCGGAGTGGAGAGATGCGGCGGGCAGAGAGAAATAGGGAAATAACGGTTCCTAGAGGCCCTATATAATGCCGCCGGGCGCTGGCAACAGGATCAGTCGATCACGAAGAGTCAATCTATCAAGATCAGTCCAGATACAAAAGTGCCAGTAAAGTGAACTACAAGTGAACGACAACAAGTCGAATCGCCGGAAGCAGCGTCGTGGGAGCCCACAAGGAACAAGATCGCTACGTCGAGACGTTCGGGATTGAACCGCCAGGAATCTCCGAATTGAGACGCAGGTAGCTGAGGTCCAGAGGGCATCACACGGCTAGGTCAAGGCGATCCGTTTCAAGTCTGTCTCTACTAAATCCACGCTCCTCGCCGGAGAGTCGAACAGAGTTTGGACGGTGTAAGCCTGCGACAACAAATCGTGAATTCAGGGAGAAGCCATTAGGCCAGAAGGGAGATCGAGTCAGTCGTTGTGGTCTTGAGTGGAGTACTCCAGGAGAGCCATACGATTTGAGTCGTGTATTCCCGGAGCGGCGTGCGTCCGAATCCCGAGTGAAACGAGCCAGAAGGGAGATCGGTATATCGTTGGTGGCCTCGAGTGGAGAACTCCAGTAGAGCCCCGCGGTTAAGTCGTGTAGTCCCGGATCGGCGTTGACCAAGATCCCGAGTGCCAGAAGCCACGCAACGTCCAGCCACGCAGTCAGCCTATCCAGCAGCATCAGCAACGGGCCAGCCAATACACCACGACAGAGCGAGCTACAAGGAAACGTCGGACGATAAGCCAAGGGGTGAAGCTAGGGCGGAACGTTCGTTTACGCCTAGGCGTTGAAGCAAAGTGAAGCGCTCGGCAGCCTCCTTGCGTAACTTGGACTGCCGGTGCGATCTGAGTTAAACCCTAGTGGGACCATCCGGGACAGAGCCAGGGACAGGCGGTGGTGTGTCAAAAGGAGTGATTCCTGGAGATCGCGGCCTCTGTTCACCCTAGTCTGAGAACGGTGACGCTTCCCTAAACCCGTACAGCCGATCTCCTGGCGAGTCTAAGGCGCGACGAGTAGTCGTCGTTTCTGTGCATCAGCGACGAGCGGCGTCGAGCCTCTTCAGGGAGCTACAGGGATCTGCAGGAAACTACAAGCATCTTCAGGGAGTTCACGGAACTGGAGCCCGAAGTTCACAACATAAGCGGAGCAGCGGCAACACCCAGAAACACAAATTAAGGCCGTGCGGGAAGGACAAGTGGGTCAAACAGGATCCACGGACTTTGGACCCGGAGTGGAGAGATGCCGCGGCCAGAGCTCAAAAGGGAAATAACGGCACCCGGAGGCCCTATATAAAGCCGCCGGGCGCTGGCAGCAGGATCAGTCGATCACAAGGTGTCAACCCGTAAAGATCAGTCAAGATAACAAAGTGAACCAGTGCCAAGTAATCTACAAGTGAAACACAAGCCCAGTCGTCGGAAGCAGCGCCGTGGGAGCCTTCAAGGAGCAAGATCGCTACGTCGAGACGTTCGGGTTTGGACCACCAGGAATCTCCGAATTGAGACACAGGTAGCTGAGGTCCAGAGGGCATCACACGGCTAAGTCAAAGCGGACCATCCTACTCCTGTTACGACTAAATCCTCGCATTACGCTTGGCGTGTCTAGCAGAGCCGAGTAGTGAAGTCCTGCGACAAGAGATCAAAACTCGGGGCGAGAGCCATCTAAACCCAGGGTGCCTTGTTCCAAATACTCCTTTGTCGGGTCCCGGCGTAAGCCCAGTCCGTCAAGTGGAACTCGAACAGGTCCTGGCGAGACCAGCCAGAAAGGGCGAACCTGTTATCATCTCCAGGCGCTGTCCTAGAGAAACCTAACGGTTCACGAACCCGGGATCGGCGTGTGTCCAAACCCCGAGTACCATAAGCCACGCCACGTCCAGCCTCACAACCAGCACCTCCAGGAGCGAGGCGCAGGACATCGTCAGCTACAGCACCCGCCAGAAGGGACACCGAGCTACGCGGAAACGTCACGGGCAATAAGCAAGAGGGTCAGACCAGGGTGGAACGTTCGTTTGCACTAGGCGTAAAAGCGAGGTGGAGCGTTAGACAGATTCCTGGTGTTACCTCGACTGTCAGCGCGATCCGAGCGAAACCCTAGTGGGACCATCCGGGACAGAGCAAGGGACAGGCGGCTGTGTGTCTATTGGCGTGGGCCTGTAGAGCGCAGCACCTGTTCACCCTAGTCTGGGAACGGTGACGCTTCCCTAAGCCCACACGGCTGATCGCCTTGTGAGTCCGAGGCGCTACAAGTAGTCGTCGGGTCCGTACATCGTGCACGAGCATCGTCGAGCATCACCGAGCGTCTTCGCGGGACTACAGGGATCTGCAGGACCGGAGCACGGAGTCAACGAGGCCAGCGACCACCGAGGCGACGCAGCAACGTGCGGAGACGAGCATCCCCAGGAGACACCGAGGACCCCGAGTGGCGACATCCAGGCCCAAACCGCCATTGAGCCCGCTGTAATTATACCCGCAATAAACTCCATTCGAACCTGTTAATTCTGTGCTTTTCACTGATCCCCTGGGCGGTCACGTTTATATAAATTTGGTGGGACGAACACACAACTTCTCTGAGCTAGCCGCACGAATCTCGTAGCGAGCAGACATACAAAATCAGTTCGTTACATCTGGCGCCCAAAACGTGATTGTCCCAGCAGTGAAAGCGACTTAAAGCAGAATGGGAAAGAAGTGGATTTACCGCCTTAAGACAGAGGACTTCGCCTACGTCGCACAGAGGCTAGGCATCGCTCTGGAAGGCAAAGCGGAAGACAAGAGAAGGGCACTGTCCGAATACTACTCTGAGACAGAGAACGACCCGAAACTTGCCGCGATCTGGAGCGAGTTGGAGGCAGCATACCCCGAGAAAATAAGCCCAAGCATCACACTAACACCCGCCGAAGGGGAAGACCTACTGGAGAGTCTGAGCTTTGACAACATGCAAAAGGAGAGTCAAAAGAGAGAGCGAAGCCAGGAGAGGAAAACCGCAGCGCCGATACCGACACCTAGCCAACCAGACTATGCCAAGGTCGCCAAACAAGTACGCGAATGGTCCTTCAGATTCGACGGTGTCGAGAAACCATTCGAGTTCCTGGAGCAAGTGGAATGGTCCGCCAACACATACGGCTTAGACTTGGACATGATTCCCCGAGCTATGCCAGAACTACTCAAGGGAAGGGCATTGAAGTGGTTCATCTCCAACAACAAGCACTGGAGAACTTGGGCGGAATTCATCGAGAGCTTTCACACCTATTTCCTGCCAAGAGATTTCTTTACGAAACTTACAGATCAGGTCAAGCAACGGAAGCAGGGCTACAGCGAGTCGTTCAAAGACTATATGATCGACATGCAGACGCTGATGAGACCGCTTGGGTATTCGACAAAAGAAACGCTCAACATCATAAAAGAAAACTGCACGCCGAATCTCAGAATTGCCCTCAGGGCCTACAAAGTATCCGACTTAGACACGCTGATGATCCTAGCCGATGAATACGAGGAACTGGATAAGGAGCGGGAAGCATTCGCCCAGGAGAACCAATTCTCAAAGGCAAAGCCTGCAACACGTCCGCAAGCTATATGCAGAAGGTGCGAAGACACCGGCGACCAAGAACCTCAACGAAACCATCAGCGGTCACCAACACAACAGGGCTATGAGCGGCAGCCAACCAACGCCCCGAATAACGGCCAATGGTCACCACCACAGCAAGGCCAACGGCATCAGGCGACCGACGCAGCCTATGAGCGCCAATGGACACAACACCAGAGCCAACAGAGGCAGCCAACCCAAGCCGCGTGGAGGCCACCAAACACAGCTCAGAGGCCACGAGGGAATACCCACATTACAGACCCCCAGGAGGCCTGTCGGAAATGTGGCGGATCCGGACATTGGGAACGTGGCTGCCGAAACCAACGCTTGCTGTTCTGCTGGGTGTGCGGCAAAGTGGGTGTCAGGAGCGTCGAATGCTGCCAGCAAGCGGGAAATGCCCGGCGATCCCAGCCGCAGAGAGGCGGAAGGGGATCGCAAAATGCTACCTCTCCAAACTAACTGGCAAGCTGATTGAGGAGGAGCAGCAGTTGTCCGCAGCGGTAACGATTGGTGGAGGCACGTATAAAGCCACAATCGACACCGGGGCAACAGCGAGCTTCATAAGCGAGGAACTGGCGGACAACCTGGCTGCCCTCGGAAAAATCACGAGGACGAGGCGGCAAGTTAGGTTGGCAGACGGAAGATGCGGCAGGATCAACGCACAGCTCGATGTGGAAGTCGAATTCGGGAACAAAAGACTGACAATGAGCCTGCTAATACTACCAGGGGTAGTAGATTCGTTGGTGTTGGGGTGGAACTTTCTAACACAAGTCGGAACCGAAATAAAGTGTGCAGGGCACGAAATAATAATACCAGCCAGGAATCGACACAATGGATGGCTCGAGGAGAAGCTATCAGTGGCAGTCGTGCAAGAGACACACGAGGACAACGACATAACGAAATTCCTGGAAGCAGAGCTGGCGGACTTCAGTACCATGACGGGAACATCTAACATGGCAGAGCACCAGATCACGATGAAGGACGACAAACCGATCAAGCAGCGATACTACCCCAAGAATCCGAAAGTTCAAGGGGAAATCAATGCGAAGGTAGATGAGCTCCTTCAAATGGGGTTCATAGAGCATTCAAAGAGCCCATACAGCTCCCCCATCGTGATGGTGAGAAAGAAGACAGGCAAGTGGAGGCTATGCGTAGATTTCAGGCAGATCAACGCGAAATCTGTAAAGGACGCCTATCCCATGCCCCGCATAAACTACATCCTAGATCAGCTGAAGGAGGCGCGGTATATCAGCAGTTTGGACCTGAAGGATGGATACTGGCAAATCCCTCTGGAGGAAAGCAGTAGGCAATACACCGCTTTCACAGTGCCCGGCAAAGGGCTATTCCAGTGGAGGGTAATGCCATTTGGTCTACACTCAGCGTCCGCAACGTTCCAACGAGTTCTAGACCAGGTAATCGGACCCGAAATGTCACCGCATGCATTCGCCTACCAAGATGACATCATAGTGATTGGGCGCACGCTGGAGGAACACACAGAAAACCTGAAAGAGGTGTTCCGACGCCTAAAGGACGCAAACCTCAGGATCAACCCGGAAAAGTGCCAATTTTTCAAGAAAGAGCTGCTGTACCTAGGACACCGAGTGACTAGCGAAGGAATAGGCACAGATCCGGAAAAGGTAGCGGCCATCGCTGAATTGAAACCACCCTCAACCGTCAAAGAACTTCGGCAATACCTGGGAGTAGCGTCGTGGTACCGCCGATTCGTGCCAGATTTTGCCAAGATAGTCAAACCATTAAATGACTTACTACGGAAAGGAAGTAAATGGGAATGGACACAGGAGCACCAGATGGCGTTTGAGGAAGTGAAGGCTAGACTTGTGGCAGATCCCGTATTAGCGTGCCCGGATTTTAACAAATCGTTCACCCTACAAACGGATGCCAGCGACTACGGCATCGGAGCAATATTAACCCAGGACACCGATAGAGGAGAGAAGGTCATATCCTATTCAAGCCGAACGCTCAACGGCGCGGAGAAGAACTACTCAACGACAGAAAAGGAGTGCTTGGCAATTGTCTGGGCGATCCGAAAACTCAAGCCATATCTGGAAGGCTACCACTTTAAAGTGGTAACCGACCATATGGCCCTGAAGTGGCTCAACAGCATAGAAAGCCCTTCAGGGAGGATCGCCAGATGGGCCCTGGAGTTGCAGCAGTACGACTTTGAGATAGCGTACAGGAAGGGACAGCTGAACGTGGTAGCAGACGCTCTGTCAAGGCAGCCATTGCCCGAGACGCTTAGAGGCATACAAGAGACATCGGCAGCAGAAGCTTCAGCAGCGTGCAGCTGGTTTCAGGAGATGCGCGACAAGATAAGGACCCAACCGCAGAAGTACCCGGACTACGTTATGGAAGGCAAGAATCTGTACAGAAACATACCACATAGAGCAGGCAGCGAGGATGTCGTTACATGGAAGATGTGCGTCCCGAGGGCCCTGCGAGAAACGGTGCTGAAGGAAAACCACGACTCACCAGCAGCTGGGCACGTAGGAAGCCGAAGGACAATAGCACGGCTGGCCGCCCGATACTACTGGCCAGGTATGCATAGAGACGCCAGAGCCCACGTAAGGAAATGCGAAACCTGCATGAGATTCAAGCCGAATCAAAGACAGGCGGCGGGCAAAATGCTAACCCAAGTGCCAGAAGAACCGTGGGCCACAGTATGCGCGGACTTCGTTGGACCCCTACCACGATCGAAGCACGGCAATTCAATGCTGCTGGTGCTTATAGACAGGTTCTCTAAATGGACGGAACTAGTGCCACTACGCAGTGCGACTGCCGAATCGCTTAAAAAGGCGTTCAGGGAGCGGATAATTGCAAGGTATGGGGCCCCGAAGGTGGTCATAACGGACAATGGAGTGCAGTTTGCGAGTCGGATTTTTAAAAATTTTCTGGCGGAGATGGGTATCAGACAGCAATTCACCGCACCCTATACGCCGCAAGAAAACCCGACGGAGCGAGCAAACAGGACGGTCAAAACTATGATTGCACAGTTCGCAGGGCAAGACCAAAGAACATGGGACGAGAAGTGGCCTGAGATCATGCTGGCCGTCAACTCCAGTGTATCAGAGTCCACTGGATACACACCATCGTTTCTTACCCAAGGCAGGGAGCCACGACTACCGAGCGCCCTTTACGACAGAGAAACCCTAGGCACCGGACGAGCCACGGAAACCCCGGATGAAAACGCCCTGAAACTCCACGAAACCTTCGAGATCGTAAGGCGAAATCTAGAGAAGGCCTCCCAGGATCAGGCTAGGTATTACAACCTAAGGAGAAGGCAATGGACGCCGGCGGTGGGCGACGTAGTCTGGGCTAAGGAACACCACCTGTCAAAAGCCGCAGAAGGATTTGCCGCAAAATTGGCTCCTAGGTACGACGGGCCCTATCAAGTCGTGGATTTCGTCTCGCCGGTAATCTGCAAAATAAGAAACATTAATACGAAGAAAGAACGGAACATTCATGTTAGCGAGCTTAAGCAACAACAAACACAAAACACAAGCGAGCAACCCACGGACACTACGAAGGACATTCACAAGGATATAGTAGAGGAACAACATCAAGGATATGCGAGGCATCTGGATTATGCGTCAGGCCGAAGCGAGAGTCATCCAGGATAACGCCAGGCAGCAAGGACTCTCACAAGGATGGCATAGGGATAACATCAAGGATGCGAGGCATCTGGATTATGCGTCAGGCCGAAGCGAGAGTCATCCAGGATAACGCCAGGCAGCAAGGACTCTCACAAGGATGGCATAGGGATAACATCAAGGATGCGAGGCATCTGGATTATGCGTCAGGCCGAAGCGAGAGTCATCCAGGATAACGCCAGGCAGCAAGGACTCTCACAAGGATGGCATAGGGATAACATCAAGGATGCGAGGCATCTGGATTATGCGTCAGGCCGAAGCGAGAGTCATCCATGATAACGCCAGGCAGCAAGGACATTCACAAGGATGGCATAGGGATAACATCAAGGATGCGAGGCATCTGGATTATGCGTCAGGCCGAAGCGAGAGTCATCCAGGATAACGCCAGGCAACCAGGACAATTACAAGGATATGGCACAAGGATAACATCAAGGATGCGAGGCATCTGGATTATGCGTCAGGCCAAAGCGAGAGTCATCCAGGATAACGCCAGGCAACAAGGGATACAACAAGGATATACCACCAAGGAGATACCTCAAAGGATACACCAACAAGGACACAGCACAAGGATACACAGATACACATCAAACCACGGAAGATCTTAGAACCGTGGCGGCCAAGGTCTCGTTCCAGACTGACGAAAGAATCGCCAAGTCCATTGCTGTAACGAAGAAAGGGGGAAGACAGCACAGCAAAGAGAGCTGTACCGTAAGAGCAATGGGCGCCCAGGAAAATAACGGGATCAAGCAAAGAGGACGGCTCGAAACCGAGGTTTCATTTGAGGGGAGCGAGCGATAGCCTGGCATTCGAAAAAGTCATCATGAGCTCAAGGGTTACACGGTCAGAAGCGCGCAGGAGGATGGCTGCCCAGCAGCAACCCGAAGGATCCAGCCCGGGGCAAGGATGGTCGACCATCCGTCGGCCTACCCAAGCTCCGCGGCGGATCCCGACGCGGGCCAAGGAGACGGACCCCATGCCGGATCCCTCGGTCAGTTCGGACAGCGACGTGATGATCCTGGAGGACTCCGAGGAGGAAGCGAGGGAATGGCGGATCCGCAACGCAGTGGACCCAACCGAGCAGCGCATCCCGGTCGGAACGGTGGGCCACGCTAGGCGGAGGAAGGCCAAGCCGAAGGCCAAGGTGGCGGCCCCATTAGGCCATGCCGAGGCTGTTGTCCAAGCTACGGTGGAACAGCAGCGGAAGAGGAAGGCGGAGGTGAACGAGCAGCAGCAGCAGGAGGAACAGCGGCAGCAGCAGGAGGAACAGCGGCAGCAGCGTGAAGAGTGGCGGCGAGTGATGTGGCAGGAGGCCGAAAAGGCGCACCGACGGCACCTGCAGGAGCAGGCCGAAGTTGAGCGCCTGCTGAAGAGGGCGGAGGAGGAGGAACGCCAGCTGTGGGAGCCCCCACAAGCGGTTCCGATGACCCCGCGGTACACGCCGGAGGAACGCGGCCCGAGGACGATCGATCCCGAGGATTCGTGGATTCCGTCGCCACCGCGCTGGATCCCGGAGGTGCCCCCAACGCCCCGATACGAAGGGGCATGGGAGCAAGGCGCACCGACGGAGGACGTGGCCGAGGCCCTGGAGGAGGTGGAAAAGTGGAGGCCAGCGCGACCGCCCACACCTCGGTTTCAGCAACCGCAACCACAGCCCGAGCCGCAGCAGCAGCAACCACAGCCCGAGCCGCAGCAGCAGCAACACCAGCCCGAGCCGCAGCAGCAGCAACCACAGCCCGAGACGCAGCAGCAGCAGCCGCAGCCCGAGCCGCCACACCAGCCGTCGCTGGAGGCGACGTTCGTGCGGACCGACATCCCGGCGGCCCACGTCAGCAACAGCCTGCGGCAGTTTGTGACGGAGGGCATTCGCTGGCGGCAGCAGACCGTCATTTGGACCTGGCCGGAGGGTCCCGCGGAGGACAACGAACCGCCGGCGGAAACGCGCATCTGGGAGGAGGCTCCGCAAGGCAACCCGCGAGACCCTCGGAGAAGGGGTAGGCCGGAGGTCTGGACGCCGCCAACGCCGAGCACGGGTCCACCGACGCCGCCAACACCGAGCACGGGCCCACCGACGCCGGCAGAGGTCGCGACGGAGCGAGACGAGCCGCTGGAGAAGGGACCCTGGGTTTGGCCCGAGCCCGTTGCGAGTGGCAGACCCAGGCTGCTGCGACAGCACTCGGAACCGGTGACGGCAACGACGGTGAAGCGACCGACCCTGATGCGGCAGGTTTCCGCGCCCACAGGCGGTGGGTGGCACGAGGTCGTCCAAGAAGAATGGCCGCAGGGAATCGCGGAGGCGGCAGCGGTGAACAGCGCGCGGAGGAAGGGCGGCCGACGGTGCGTCCTGATAAAGGCAGGTGGGCGAGCGTACCGGGTCCGCCTGTGTGCCGGTGGCATGCGGGTGTTCACACAATAAACGCATCCAAAACATAAAAAAAAAAAAGCGAGACCGAATATTCTGAGGGTAACCGACGCGGAAAACGCACGAGAGGCAGGCTGAAAAGTCGAAACAGGGGGCATACATAGGCAGCAGCAACCTGAAAGAAACAAAAACAAAGTTAGCGTCACAAAAAAAAAAACAAACAAAGGGAAAAAAAGCAGCATGCCAAATACTCACCTGTTGTTGGTCGGCTGCCGAGAAATTAAACGTGATCTAGTCGCACTCTCTTGAGCATTGCCAGCAGGAAGCCATTCGATCCTCTGAGGGCATTTCAAGGACAAGGAAGAGAGAGAGAAAGGAAAGGATTAGAGAGAAAATAAAAAAAAAAAAAGATGTAACGAACTGATTTTGTATGTCTGCTCGCTACGAGATTCGTGCGGCTAGCTCAGAGAAGTTGTGTGTTCGTCCCACCAAATTTATATAAACGTGACCGCCCAGGGGATCAGTGAAAAGCACAGAATTAACAGGTTCGAATGGAGTTTATTGCGGGAATAATTACAGCGGGCTCAATGGCGGTTTGGGCCTGGATGTCGCCACTCGGGGTCCTCGGTGTCTCCTGGGGATGTTCGTCTCCGCACGTTGCTGCGTCGCCTCGGTGGTCGCTGGCCTCGTTGACTCCGTGCTCCGGTCCTGCAGATCCCTGTAGTCCCGCGAAGACGCTCGGTGATGCTCGACGATGCTCGTGCACGATGTACGGACCCGACGACTACTTGTAGCGCCTCGGACTCACAAGGCGATCAGCCGTGTGGGCTTAGGGAAGCGTCACCGTTCCCAGACTAGGGTGAACAGGTGCTGCGCTCTACAGGCCCACGCCAATAGACACACAGCCGCCTGTCCCTTGCTCTGTCCCGGATGGTCCCACTAGGGTTTCGCTCGGATCGCGCTGACAGTCGAGGTAACACCAGGAATCTGTCTAACGCTCCACCTCGCTTTTACGCCTAGTGCAAACGAACGTTCCACCCTGGTCTGACCCTCTTGCTTATTGCCCGTGACGTTTCCGCGTAGCTCGGTGTCCCTTCTGGCGGGTGCTGTAGCTGACGATATCCTGCGCCTCGCTCCTGGAGGTGCTGGTTGTGAGGCTGGACGTGGCGTGGCTTATGGTACTCGGGGTTTAGACGCACGCCGATCCCGGGTTCGTGAACCGTTAGGTTTCTCTAGGGCAGCGCCTGGAGATGATAACAGGTTCGCCCTTTCTGGCTGGTCTCGCCAGGACCTGTTCGAGTTCCACTTGACGGACTGGGCTTACGCCGGGACCCGACAAAGGAGTATTTGGAACAAGGCACCCTGGGTTTAGATGGCTCTCGCCCCGAGTTTTGATCTCTTGTCGCAGGACTTCACTACTCGGCTCTGCTAGACACGCCAAGCGTAATGCGAGGATTTAGTCGTGACAGGAGTAGGATGGTCTGCTTTGACTTAGCCGTGTGATGCCCTCTGGACCTCAGCTACCTGTGTCTCAATTCGGAGATTCCTGGTGGTCCAAACCCGAACGTCTCGACGTAGCGATCTTGCTCCTTGAAGGCTCCCACGGCGCTGCTTCCGACGACTGGGCTTGTGTTTCACTTGTAGATTACTTGGCACTGGTTCACTTTGTTATCTTGACTGATCTTTACGGGTTGACACCTTGTGATCGACTGATCCTGCTGCCAGCGCCCGGCGGCTTTATATAGGGCCTCCGGGTGCCGTTATTTCCCTTTTGAGCTCTGGCCGCGGCATCTCTCCACTCCGGGTCCAAAGTCCGTGGATCCTGTTTGACCCACTTGTCCTTCCCGCACGGCCTTAATTTGTGTTTCTGGGTGTTGCCGCTGCTCCGCTTATGTTTTTGGTGCCTGTGGCACGTCTGTGCGTCGCTCCGCTGCAGAGATGTGGCACTTGTCCTCCTGGATCAAAGTCCACGGCAGAGTCCAAAGTCCGGTGCAGATCCGTTATTTCCCCTTTTGCACACGGCACTCTGGCTCTGCCTGCGAAGTCTCCACTCTCTCACTCTCCGCTTCTCGCTCTCCAAACTCTCTTTGGCAGAGTTCTCTCTCCTGATTCCGAGGTCTCCAAACTCTCACTCTCCAAACTCTCTTTTGCAAGAGTCTCTCCAAACTCTCTTTCTCCAAACTCTCTACTTGCAAGAGTCTCTCCATTTACTCTTCGCCGCGCCGCTACCCCGCTACTTCGCCGAGTAATTGGTAAGCGGCCGGCCATCGGTAGTTTTGCTGCTGTTATTTGTGGGAGTTATTCAACTCCTCCTAGGGACGGGGGCGCCTCGATAGGGCGGTCGATTGGCACGGACGATAGTGCGATCGATGGGCACACGATATATGGCAAAATCATGGTGAAGAAAATATCGCGAACGATCAAGTGGCAACGCCGCCCCAGCGATATCGATAGCTGATGGGTGTCGATATCGTGGGGAGTTCCGCTGGGTTATCGGGATCTGATGGGTGTCGATACCCAGTGTGACCAGACGAGGAAAACAGCGCGGGACACTTGAACGAAGGCCCGCTGGTTATCGATAGCTGATGGGTGTCGAAGACCAGTGGGACCAGATGGAGGATCGGCGCGGGAGTTTTGAAAGTTGCGGAAAGAGGACGACCGGCGCCGTAGAAACTCACGGAGTTGAAAGCGTCGAGGGAGCGTCGAGGGAAGCAACGAGGGAGCGCCGAGGGAACGAGCAGAACATGACAAGGACTCGAAGGCTAGTGAATACAAGGAAACGCCGGAGAGTAGAAGCCAAGTTTTAAAAATTTCCCGAAGTAAGGGGGGAATGTGAGGAGTTGAATAACTCCCACAAATAACAGCAGCAAAACTACCGATGGCCGGCCGCTTACCAATTACTCGGCGAAGTAGCGGGGTAGCGGCGCGGCGAAGAGTAAATGGAGAGACTCTTGCAAGTAGAGAGTTTGGAGAAAGAGAGTTTGGAGAGACTCTTGCAAAAGAGAGTTTGGAGAGTGAGGAGTTGAATAACTCCCCACAAATTCCCGCAGCAGAACTACCGATGGCCGGCCGCTTACCAATTACTCGGCGAATTAGCGGGGTAGCGGCGCGGCGAAGAGCAAATGGAGAGACTCTTGCAAATAGAGAGTTTGGAGAGTGAGAGTTTGGAGACCGAGAAGTGGAGAATGAGAGTTTGGAGACTTCGAGGTTGGGAGAGAGAACTCTGCCAAAGAGAGTTTGGAGAGCGGGAAGCGGAGAGTGAGAGAGTGGAGACTTCGCAGGCAGAGCCAGAGTGCCGTGTGCAAAAGGGGAAATAACGGATCTGCACCGGACTTTGGACTCTGCCGTGGACTTTGATCCAGGAGGACAAGTGCCACATCTCAGCAGCGGAGCGACGCACGGACGTGCCACAGGCACCAAAAGCATAAGCGGAGCAGCGGCAACACGCAGAAACACAATTTAAGGCCGTGCGTGAAAGGCAAGTGGGTCAGGCAGGAGCTACGGACTTTGGACCCGGAGTGGAGAGATGCGGCGGGCAGAGAGAAATAGGGAAATAACGGTTCCTAGAGGCCCTATATAATGCCGCCGGGCGCTGGCAACAGGATCAGTCGATCACGAAGAGTCAATCTATCAAGATCAGTCCAGATACAAAAGTGCCAGTAAAGTGAACTACAAGTGAACGACAACAAGTCGAATCGCCGGAAGCAGCGTCGTGGGAGCCCACAAGGAACAAGATCGCTACGTCGAGACGTTCGGGATTGAACCGCCAGGAATCTCCGAATTGAGACGCAGGTAGCTGAGGTCCAGAGGGCATCACACGGCTAGGTCAAGGCGATCCGTTTCAAGTCTGTCTCTACTAAATCCACGCTCCTCGCCGGAGAGTCGAACAGAGTTTGGACGGTGTAAGCCTGCGACAACAAATCGTGAATTCAGGGAGAAGCCATTAGGCCAGAAGGGAGATCGAGTCAGTCGTTGTGGTCTTGAGTGGAGTACTCCAGGAGAGCCATACGATTTGAGTCGTGTATTCCCGGAGCGGCGTGCGTCCGAATCCCGAGTGAAACGAGCCAGAAGGGAGATCGGTATATCGTTGGTGGCCTCGAGTGGAGAACTCCAGTAGAGCCCCGCGGTTAAGTCGTGTAGTCCCGGATCGGCGTTGACCAAGATCCCGAGTGCCAGAAGCCACGCAACGTCCAGCCACGCAGTCAGCCTATCCAGCAGCATCAGCAACGGGCCAGCCAATACACCACGACAGAGCGAGCTACAAGGAAACGTCGGACGATAAGCCAAGGGGTGAAGCTAGGGCGGAACGTTCGTTTACGCTAGGCGTTGAAGCAAAGTGAAGCGCTCGGCAGCCTCCTTGCGTAACTTGGACTGCCGGTGCGATCTGAGTTAAACCCTAGTGGGACCATCCGGGACAGAGCCAGGGACAGGCGGTGGTGTGTCAAAAGGAGTGATTCCTGGAGATCGCGGCCTCTGTTCACCCTAGTCTGAGAACGGTGACGCTTCCCTAAACCCGTACAGCCGATCTCCTGGCGAGTCTAAGGCGCGACGAGTAGTCGTCGTTTCTGTGCATCAGCGACGAGCGGCGTCGAGCCTCTTCAGGGAGCTACAGGGATCTGCAGGAAACTACAAGCATCTTCAGGGAGTTCACGGAACTGGAGCCCGAAGTTCACAAGGGGAGCGCCGGACCGACAAGGCGATCCGGAGTCAACAACGGCCACGAGTGGCGACGGCAAGGTTGCCGTGCTATCATACCCTCTCGCTCGCAATAAAATCCACTGAGTACCCGAAAATTCTGTGCTTTCTCACTGATCTACTGGGCGGTCACGTTCATATAAATTTGGTGGGACGAACATACAACTATACTGAGCTAGCCGCACGAATCTCGTAGCGAGCAGACCTAACAAATCAGTTCGTTACATCTGGCGCCCAACGTGGGGCGCCAGATGTAACAGACTGATTTTGTATGTCTGCTCGCTACGAGATTCGTGCGGCTAGCTCAGAGAGTTGCGTGTTCGTCCCACCAAATTTATATAAACGTGACCGCCCGGGAATCAGTGAAAAGCACAGAATTAACAGGTTCGAATGGAGTTTATTGCGGGTATAATTACAGCGGGCTCAATGGCGGTTTGGCCTGGATGTCGCCACTCGGGGTCCTCGGTGTCTCCTGGGGATGCTCGTCTCCGCACGTTGCTGCGTCGCCTCGGTGGTCGCTGGCCTCGTTGACTCCGTGCTCCGGTCCTGCAGATCCCTGTAGTCCCGCGAAGACGCTCGGTGATGCTCGACGATGCTCGCGCACGATGTACGGACCCGACGACTACTTGTAGCGCCTCGGACTCACAAGGCGATCAGCCGTGTGGGCTTAGGGAAGCGTCACCGTTCCCAGACTAGGGTGAACAGATGCTGCGCTCTACAGGCCCACGCCAATAGGCACACAGCCGCCTGTCCCTTGCTCTGTCCCGGATGGTCCCACTAGGGTTTCGCTCGGATCGCGCTGACAGTCGAGGTAACACCAGGAATCTGTCTAACGCTCCACCTCGCTTTTACGCCTAGTGCAAACGAACGTTCCACCCTGGTCTGACCCTCTTGCTTATTGCCCGTGACGTTTCCGCGTAGCTCGGTGTCCCTTCTGGCGGGTGCTGTAGCTGACGATGTCCTGCGCTTCGCTCCTGGAGGTGCTGGTTGTGAGGCTGGACGTGGCGTGGCTTATGGTACTCGGGGTTTGGACACACGCCGATCCCGGGTTCGTGAACCGTTAGGTTTCTCTAGGACAGCGCCTGGAGATGATAACAGGTTCGCCCTTTCTGGCTGGTCTCGCCAGGACCTGTTCGAGTTCCACTTGACGGACTGGGCTTACGCCGGGACCCGACAAAGGAGTATTTGGAACAAGGCACCCTGGGTTTAGATGGCTCTCGCCCCGAGTTTTGATCTCTTGTCGCAGGACTTCACTACTCGGCTCTGCTAGACACGCCAAGCGTAATGCGAGGATTTAGTCGTGACAGGAGTAGGATGGTCCGCTTTGACTTAGCCGTGTGATGCCCTCTGGACCTCAGCTACCTGTGTCTCAATTCGGAGATTCCTGGTGGTCCAATCCCGAACGTCTCGACGTAGCGATCTTGCTCCTTGAAGGCTCCCACGGCGCTGCTTCCGACGACTGGGCTTGTGTTTCACTTGTAGATTACTTGGCACTGGTTCACTTTGTTATCTTGACTGATCTTTACGGGTTGACACCTTGTGATCGACTGATCCTGCTGCCAGCGCCCGGCGGCTTTATATAGGGCCTCCGGGTGCCGTTATTTCCCTTTTGAGCTCTGGCCGCGGCATCTCTCCACTCCGGGTCCAAAGTCCGTGGATCCTGTTTGACCCACTTGTCCTTCCCGCACGGCCTTAATTTGTGTTTCTGGGTGTTGCCGCTGCTCCGCTTATGTTTTTGGTGCCTGTGGCACGTCTGTGCGTCGCTCCGCTGCAGAGATGTGGCACTTGTCCTCCTGGATCAAAGTCCACGGCAGAGTCCAAAGTCCGGTGCAGATCCGTTATTTCCCCTTTTGCACACGGCACTCTGGCTCTGCCTGCGAAGTCTCCACTCTCTCACTCTCCGCTTCTCGCTCTCCAAACTCTCTTTGGCAGAGTTCTCTCTCCTGATTCCGAGGTCTCCAAACTCTCACTCTCCAAACTCTCTTTTGCAAGAGTCTCTCCAAACTCTCTTTCTCCAAACTCTCTACTTGCAAGAGTCTCTCCATTTACTCTTCGCCGCGCCGCTACCCCGCTACTTCGCCGAGTAATTGGTAAGCGGCCGGCCATCGGTAGTTTTGCTGCTGTTATTTGTGGGAGTTATTCAACTCCTCACAAAATGAAAATGTTTAAACAATTTGATTCACGTTTTCTCCTTTTCACCTGATTTCCTTTTTTTTACTTGTAAAATTTTCAATCTTGATTTCCGCAGGCAAAGCTGCGGGCGACCCTGTCTGTCTGTCTGTCTGTCTGTCTGTCTGTCTGTCTGTCTGTCTGTCTGTCTGTCTGTCTGTCTGTCTGTCTGTCTGTCTGTCTGTCTGTCTGTCTGTCTGTCTGTCTGTCTGTCTGTCTGTCTGTCTGTCTGTCTGTCTGTCTGTCTGTCTGTCTGTCTGTCTGTCTGTCTGTCTGTCTGTCTGTCTGTCTGTCTGTCTGTCTGTCTGTCTGTCTGTCTGTCTGTCTGTCTGTCTGTCTGTCTGTCTGTCTGTCTGTCTGTCTGTCTGTCTGTCTGTCTGTCTGTCTGTCTGTCTGTCTGTCTGTCTGTCTGTCTGTCTGTCTGTCTGTCTGTCTGTCTGTCTGTCTGTCTGTCTGTCTGTCTGTCTGTCTGTCTGTCTGTCTGTCTGTCTGTCTGTCTGTCTGTCTGTCTGTCTGTCTGTCTGTCTGTCTGTCTGTCTGTCTGTCTGTCTGTCTGTCTGTCTGTCTGTCTGTCTGTCTGTCTGTCTGTCTGTCTGTCTGTCTGTCTGTCTGTCTGTCTGTCTGTCTGTCTGTCTGTCTGTCTGTCTGTCTGTCTGTCTGTCTGTCTGTCTGTCTGTCTGTCTGTCTGTCTGTCTGTCTGTCTGTCTGTCTGTCTGTCTGTCTGTCTGTCTGTCTGTCTGTCTGTCTGTCTGTCTGTCTGTCTGTCTGTCTGTCTGTCTGTCTGTCTGTCTGTCTGTCTGTCTGTCTGTCTGTCTGTCTGTCTGTCTGTCTGTCTGTCTGTCTGTCTGTCTGTCTGTCTGTCTGTCTGTCTGTCTGTCTGTCTGTCTGTCTGTCTGTCTGTCTGTCTGTCTGTCTGTCTGTCTGTCTGTCTGTCTGTCTGTCTGTCTGTCTGTCTGTCTGTCTGTCTGTCTGTCTGTCTGTCTGTCTGTCTGTCTGTCTGTCTGTCTGTCTGTCTGTCTGTCTGTCTGTCTGTCTGTCTGTCTGTCTGTCTGTCTGTCTGTCTGTCTGTCTGTCTGTCTGTCTGTCTGTCTGTCTGTCTGTCTGTCTGTCTGTCTGTCTGTCTGTCTGTCTGTCTGTCTGTCTGTCTGTCTGTCTGTCTGTCTGTCTGTCTGTCTGTCTGTCTGTCTGTCTGTCTGTCTGTCTGTCTGTCTGTCTGTCTGTCTGTCTGTCTGTCTGTCTGTCTGTCTGTCTGTCTGTCTGTCTGTCTGTCTGTCTGTCTGTCTGTCTGTCTGTCTGTCTGTCTGTCTGTCTGTCTGTCTGTCTGTCTGTCTGTCTGTCTGTCTGTCTGTCTGTCTGTCTGTCTGTCTGTCTGTCTGTCTGTCTGTCTGTCTGTCTGTCTGTCTGTCTGTCTGTCTGTCTGTCTGTCTGTCTGTCTGTCTGTCTGTCTGTCTGTCTGTCTGTCTGTCTGTCTGTCTGTCTGTCTGTCTGTCTGTCTGTCTGTCTGTCTGTCTGTCTGTCTGTCTGTCTGTCTGTCTGTCTGTCTGTCTGTCTGTCTGTCTGTCTGTCTGTCTGTCTGTCTGTCTGTCTGTCTGTCTGTCTGTCTGTCTGTCTGTCTGTCTGTCTGTCTGTCTGTCTGTCTGTCTGTCTGTCTGTCTGTCTGTCTGTCTGTCTGTCTGTCTGTCTGTCTGTCTGTCTGTCTGTCTGTCTGTCTGTCTGTCTGTCTGTCTGTCTGTCTGTCTGTCTGTCTGTCTGTCTGTCTGTCTGTCTGTCTGTCTGTCTGTCTGTCTGTCTGTCTGTCTGTCTGTCTGTCTGTCTGTCTGTCTGTCTGTCTGTCTGTCTGTCTGTCTGTCTGTCTGTCTGTCTGTCTGTCTGTCTGTCTGTCTGTCTGTCTGTCTGTCTGTCTGTCTGTCTGTCTGTCTGTCTGTCTGTCTGTCTGTCTGTCTGTCTGTCTGTCTGTCTGTCTGTCTGTCTGTCTGTCTGTCTGTCTGTCTGTCTGTCTGTCTGTCTGTCTGTCTGTCTGTCTGTCTGTCTGTCTGTCTGTCTGTCTGTCTGTCTGTCTGTCTGTCTGTCTGTCTGTCTGTCTGTCTGTCTGTCTGTCTGTCTGTCTGTCTGTCTGTCTGTCTGTCTGTCTGTCTGTCTGTCTGTCTGTCTGTCTGTCTGTCTGTCTGTCTGTCTGTCTGTCTGTCTGTCTGTCTGTCTGTCTGTCTGTCTGTCTGTCTGTCTGTCTGTCTGTCTGTCTGTCTGTCTGTCTGTCTGTCTGTCTGTCTGTCTGTCTGTCTGTCTGTCTGTCTGTCTGTCTGTCTGTCTGTCTGTCTGTCTGTCTGTCTGTCTGTCTGTCTGTCTGTCTGTCTGTCTGTCTGTCTGTCTGTCTGTCTGTCTGTCTGTCTGTCTGTCTGTCTGTCTGTCTGTCTGTCTGTCTGTCTGTCTGTCTGTCTGTCTGTCTGTCTGTCTGTCTGTCTGTCTGTCTGTCTGTCTGTCTGTCTGTCTGTCTGTCTGTCTGTCTGTCTGTCTGTCTGTCTGTCTGAATAGCTCCACCGATAACACCAGTTTACAAAAAAAAATTGATAAAATACGCACTTCGTGAAGCTATGATTTTCGGTTAAGGTACACCTCCCTGAGTAAGAAATGGGCACTTTTAATTTTTTGTATGGTACAGTTTTTTTTTAAAGTGTAAAAACCGTTTTATGCACTTTTTTAATTTCTAACTCGAGTTGTGGTAAACCGATTTCTGTCATCAAAGACTCATTTTAAAGGTAAAAGAATGCCCTTTAACTTTCCTATACATAGCATTGAGTACCATTCATTGGTTAGGAAGCTACACTTCGTCAAAACTGAAAAAGTTTGAAAAAATGCAAAAAAGCTGACATAAACGGCTACTTTAAAATTACACGCCTAAAAACCGAAATTCATGAAGTGCGTATTTCATCAATTTTTTTTGTAAGCCCGTGTAATTTAAAATTTAACGTTTAGCTAAAAGAATGAAGCAACAAAAAAAAAATTATCGATATTTTTAATGCCGCGCAATTTGGTGTTTTGTGGCTGTGGTATTTTTGCACGATCTGAAAGTCTGAATAAAAAAACATCAACAACACATATGTGGGAGCCCATGACGTCACAATAAAAAAAAAAAACCAAAAGGAATAATTGGCGACCTTAACGAAGGGGACTGAATTTCAAAAAAGTTTAAATGCAGTTATTTGCGGGTATCCCATAAAACTATGAAGAGCCTTTTTTTAAACCATTTTGACAACATTTATAACAGAAAAATTCAAATTGGATGACTATATTATATAGCTGCCGTAGAAAAAATCGATCAATTATTGTCAATATAATTTTGTCTGTCTGTCTGTCTGTCTGTCTGTCTGTCTGTCTGTCTGTCTGTCTGTCTGTCTGTCTGTCTGTCTGTCTGTCTGTCTGTCTGTCTGTCTGTCTGTCTGTCTGTCTGTCTGTCTGTCTGTCTGTCTGTCTGTCTGTCTGTCTGTCTGTCTGTCTGTCTGTCTGTCTGTCTGTCTGTCTGTCTGTCTGTCTGTCTGTCTGTCTGTCTGTCTGTCTGTCTGTCTGTCTGTCTGTCTGTCTGTCTGTCTGTCTGTCTGTCTGTCTGTCTGTCTGTCTGTCTGTCTGTCTGTCTGTCTGTCTGTCTGTCTGTCTGTCTGTCTGTCTGTCTGTCTGTCTGTCTGTCTGTCTGTCTGTCTGTCTGTCTGTCTGTCTGTCTGTCTGTCTGTCTGTCTGTCTGTCTGTCTGTCTGTCTGTCTGTCTGTCTGTCTGTCTGTCTGTCTGTCTGTCTGTCTGTCTGTCTGTCTGTCTGTCTGTCTGTCTGTCTGTCTGTCTGTCTGTCTGTCTGTCTGTCTGTCTGTCTGTCTGTCTGTCTGTCTGTCTGTCTGTCTGTCTGTCTGTCTGTCTGTCTGTCTGTCTGTCTGTCTGTCTGTCTGTCTGTCTGTCTGTCTGTCTGTCTGTCTGTCTGTCTGTCTGTCTGTCTGTCTGTCTGTCTGTCTGTCTGTCTGTCTGTCTGTCTGTCTGTCTGTCTGTCTGTCTGTCTGTCTGTCTGTCTGTCTGTCTGTCTGTCTGTCTGTCTGTCTGTCTGTCTGTCTGTCTGTCTGTCTGTCTGTCTGTCTGTCTGTCTGTCTGTCTGTCTGTCTGTCTGTCTGTCTGTCTGTCTGTCTGTCTGTCTGTCTGTCTGTCTGTCTGTCTGTCTGTCTGTCTGTCTGTCTGTCTGTCTGTCTGTCTGTCTGTCTGTCTGTCTGTCTGTCTGTCTGTCTGTCTGTCTGTCTGTCTGTCTGTCTGTCTGTCTGTCTGTCTGTCTGTCTGTCTGTCTGTCTGTCTGTCTGTCTGTCTGTCTGTCTGTCTGTCTGTCTGTCTGTCTGTCTGTCTGTCTGTCTGTCTGTCTGTCTGTCTGTCTGTCTGTCTGTCTGTCTGTCTGTCTGTCTGTCTGTCTGTCTGTCTGTCTGTCTGTCTGTCTGTCTGTCTGTCTGTCTGTCTGTCTGTCTGTCTGTCTGTCTGTCTGTCTGTCTGTCTGTCTGTCTGTCTGTCTGTCTGTCTGTCTGTCTGTCTGTCTGTCTGTCTGTCTGTCTGTCTGTCTGTCTGTCTGTCTGTCTGTCTGTCTGTCTGTCTGTCTGTCTGTCTGTCTGTCTGTCTGTCTGTCTGTCTGTCTGTCTGTCTGTCTGTCTGTCTGTCTGTCTGTCTGTCTGTCTGTCTGTCTGTCTGTCTGTCTGTCTGTCTGTCTGTCTGTCTGTCTGTCTGTCTGTCTGTCTGTCTGTCTGTCTGTCTGTCTGTCTGTCTGTCTGTCTGTCTGTCTGTCTGTCTGTCTGTCTGTCTGTCTGTCTGTCTGTCTGTCTGTCTGTCTGTCTGTCTGTCTGTCTGTCTGTCTGTCTGTCTGTCTGTCTGTCTGTCTGTCTGTCTGTCTGTCTGTCTGTCTGTCTGTCTGTCTGTCTGTCTGTCTGTCTGTCTGTCTGTCTGTCTGTCTGTCTGTCTGTCTGTCTGTCTGTCTGTCTGTCTGTCTGTCTGTCTGTCTGTCTGTCTGTCTGTCTGTCTGTCTGTCTGTCTGTCTGTCTGTCTGTCTGTCTGTCTGTCTGTCTGTCTGTCTGTCTGTCTGTCTGTCTGTCTGTCTGTCTGTCTGTCTGTCTGTCTGTCTGTCTGTCTGTCTGTCTGTCTGTCTGTCTGTCTGTCTGTCTGTCTGTCTGTCTGTCTGTCTGTCTGTCTGTCTGTCTGTCTGTCTGTCTGTCTGTCTGTCTGTCTGTCTGTCTGTCTGTCTGTCTGTCTGTCTGTCTGTCTGTCTGTCTGTCTGTCTGTCTGTCTGTCTGTCTGTCTGTCTGTCTGTCTGTCTGTCTGTCTGTCTGTCTGTCTGTCTGTCTGTCTGTCTGTCTGTCTGTCTGTCTGTCTGTCTGTCTGTCTGTCTGTCTGTCTGTCTGTCTGTCTGTCTGTCTGTCTGTCTGTCTGTCTGTCTGTCTGTCTGTCTGTCTGTCTGTCTGTCTGTCTGTCTGTCTGTCTGTCTGTCTGTCTGTCTGTCTGTCTGTCTGTCTGTCTGTCTGTCTGTCTGTCTGTCTGTCTGTCTGTCTGTCTGTCTGTCTGTCTGTCTGTCTGTCTGTCTGTCTGTCTGTCTGTCTGTCTGTCTGTCTGTCTGTCTGTCTGTCTGTCTGTCTGTCTGTCTGTCTGTCTGTCTGTCTGTCTGTCTGTCTGTCTGTCTGTCTGTCTGTCTGTCTGTCTGTCTGTCTGTCTGTCTGAATAGCTCCACCGATAACACCAGTTTACAAAAAAAAAATTGATAAAATACGCACTTCGTGAAGCTATGATTTTCGGTTAAGGTACACCTCCCTGAGTAAGAAATGGGCACTTTTAATTTTTTGTATGGTACAGTTTTTTTTTAAAGTGTAAAAACCGTTTTATGCACTTTTTAATTTCTAACTCGAGTTGTGGTAAACCGATTTCTGTCATCAAAGACTCATTTTAAAGGTAAAAGAATGCCCTTTAACTTTCCTATACATAGCATTGAGTACCATTCATTGGTTAGGAAGCTACACTTCGTCAAAACTGAAAAAGTTTGAAAAAATGCAAAAAAGCTGACATAAACGGCTACTTTAAAATTACACGCCTAAAAACCGAAATTCATGAAGTGCGTATTTCATCAATTTTTTTTGTAAGCCCGTGTAATTTAAAATTTAACGTTTAGCTAAAAGAATGAAGCAACAAAAAAAAAATTATCGATATTTTTAATGCCGCGCAATTTGGTGTTTTGTGGCTGTGGTATTTTTGCACGATCTGAAAGTCTGAATAAAAAAACATCAACAACACATATGTGGGAGCCCATGACGTCACAATAAAAAAAAAAACCAAAAGGAATAATTGGCGACCTTAACGAAGGGGACTGAATTTCAAAAAGTTTAAATGCAGTTATTTGCGGGTATCCCATAAAACTATGAAGAGCCTTTTTTTAAACCATTTTGACAACATTTATAACAGAAAAATTCAAATTGGATGACTATATTATATAGCTGCCGTAGAAAAAATCGATCAATTATTGTCAATATAATTTTGTTGTCTGTCTGTCTGTCTGTCTGTCTGTCTGTCTGTCTGTCTGTCTGTCTGTCTGTCTGTCTGTCTGTCTGTCTGTCTGTCTGTCTGTCTGTCTGTCTGTCTGTCTGTCTGTCTGTCTGTCTGTCTGTCTGTCTGTCTGTCTGTCTGTCTGTCTGTCTGTCTGTCTGTCTGTCTGTCTGTCTGTCTGTCTGTCTGTCTGTCTGTCTGTCTGTCTGTCTGTCTGTCTGTCTGTCTGTCTGTCTGTCTGTCTGTCTGTCTGTCTGTCTGTCTGTCTGTCTGTCTGTCTGTCTGTCTGTCTGTCTGTCTGTCTGTCTGTCTGTCTGTCTGTCTGTCTGTCTGTCTGTCTGTCTGTCTGTCTGTCTGTCTGTCTGTCTGTCTGTCTGTCTGTCTGTCTGTCTGTCTGTCTGTCTGTCTGTCTGTCTGTCTGTCTGTCTGTCTGTCTGTCTGTCTGTCTGTCTGTCTGTCTGTCTGTCTGTCTGTCTGTCTGTCTGTCTGTCTGTCTGTCTGTCTGTCTGTCTGTCTGTCTGTCTGTCTGTCTGTCTGTCTGTCTGTCTGTCTGTCTGTCTGTCTGTCTGTCTGTCTGTCTGTCTGTCTGTCTGTCTGTCTGTCTGTCTGTCTGTCTGTCTGTCTGTCTGTCTGTCTGTCTGTCTGTCTGTCTGTCTGTCTGTCTGTCTGTCTGTCTGTCTGTCTGTCTGTCTGTCTGTCTGTCTGTCTGTCTGTCTGTCTGTCTGTCTGTCTGTCTGTCTGTCTGTCTGTCTGTCTGTCTGTCTGTCTGTCTGTCTGTCTGTCTGTCTGTCTGTCTGTCTGTCTGTCTGTCTGTCTGTCTGTCTGTCTGTCTGTCTGTCTGTCTGTCTGTCTGTCTGTCTGTCTGTCTGTCTGTCTGTCTGTCTGTCTGTCTGTCTGTCTGTCTGTCTGTCTGTCTGTCTGTCTGTCTGTCTGTCTGTCTGTCTGTCTGTCTGTCTGTCTGTCTGTCTGTCTGTCTGTCTGTCTGTCTGTCTGTCTGTCTGTCTGTCTGTCTGTCTGTCTGTCTGTCTGTCTGTCTGTCTGTCTGTCTGTCTGTCTGTCTGTCTGTCTGTCTGTCTGTCTGTCTGCGTATTTCATCAATTTTTTTTGTAAGCCCGTGTAATTTAAAATTTAACGTTTAGCTAAAAGAAT